>JALGPY010000001.1:152335410-158180410 GCA_023055425.1 Linanthus parryae
AGTTCGTGATACAGCTTGTGACCCATAATCAGAAGGTAGGTGCCCGATCCCAGCAAATCGTGTCGTTTTTTAACTAACAACAATGTGTCTAGGCTGTTTTCCTGTCTTTTCTGCAAAAGAAGTAGCAGTTGTTCGTTGTAGACGCAAGTCTGATTCACGTACAATGTATTGGACTTAGCACCACCAATTCCGTTACATATCGCCCAAATGCAGGTTGTCATACGTAATTGCAGGGTAAGTATCCTATATGACCAACTAATACTCGCTAAGTAACTGAGTGGTCCACAAGATTTTCAATTATTCAGTTTTGGTTACAGGAGTGTGTATAAGAACATTTATGACTATGTGTCTGAAATCTCTACAACCTTAACAGTCCCCATTAGTCGTCTATTACTGCCTTCTTCTTTCACACAACCTGAAAAATTGCAACAGCCACTAGTAGTAGACAGCGAAGAACAAAAAAACAAGAAACCGGCAGCAGCACCAACTTTGGACATCGGAAACAAACATCTCTTTGCAGCAGCAAAGCAAAGGCTTAAGAGTTGAGATGCTTTCCTTGCCGAGTGACACAATTCTTTGGATTCGCAACTGCTTCGACTAATTTTATTCAAATCATTACCTTCCGGTCAAACTTCTGCGAAAACATTTGATGGCAAGCAACCAAGAGGTCTCTCTTTATAAAGTCCCACACCAGCGAATTCTAAAAATACTATAGTTTATAATAGATGTCCATGCATGTTTTAGCCGCCAATCTGAGTAGCTACAGGTTGTGACTCGAGCAAGGGCAATAAAGTGTTTGGAGGGTTTGGGCTGATCCAATGGTCTGGGCCATAGGTGCAGTGTGTTCGAACCCTCTCTACCTGAAGTTAGAGAGCTCTCTGCCTTGGAGGTAGAGGGAAATGTAAGGCCATTGTTCTCGTGGGCTTTGGGCCAATGTTGACCTCTTGGGTTAAGCCTAATCCCCACTTGCACTTTTCTTTCTTCTTTTTGTGGCCGGATTGGGTCTGATCTCCTTCAATTTTTTTATTCTTTAATCGATTCTTATAACCACCCTATGCCCGACTAATTTGAGTGGTCCACATACAGGTTGTGACACATAATCCGAGACGTAGTTGCCTGATTTGATTCAAATCTGTCACAACATCCGAGACGTAGTTGCCTGATTTGATTCAAATCGATAACACAAAGTTGGATCAAAACATACACGATAGCCATAAAATCTGAAAAGAGCTACATTTTAAACCTATACCTCAACCGCCTATCTGAGTAGCTCCAGTTTGTGACTCAATCGAGGGGAATAAAGTATTTAGAAGGATGGATTGTGCTGATCCAACAGTCTGGGCCATAGGTGCAGTGTGTTTGAATCCTCTCTATACCTGATGTTAGAGAGACTCTCTGCTTTGGAGGCTGATGAAAAGCCATTGTTCTTGTGGACTCTGGTCTAAAGTTGACATTTTCGAAGAATTTCCAATAAAAGAAACAAATAACAAATTCGCCCTCTCTCCAGATTCGTAAGAAGACCTTATTGATTAGGTTCTTGTGTATGTTCTCAATGCTCATTTTGTCCCACATCGACTGTAAAAGTAAATACGTGCTCTTTGTATACTACTTTCGTACCATCACTTACCGCCGGGCTAAGTGACGTTAGCCTTTAACTCGAGTGAGGGCATTAGGGTGGTCGGATAGCATGTGGGCTGACGACTTCTGGCCTCTCACGTTCTCTTAAGTTGTAAAATCGACCACCACCACCGTAAAATTTGTTTTGAAATTAACTGAGTTTGTAATGTAATTAAGACATTGGAACATCAATTCTTTTATCATATGTCATGATACATATTATAAACATTACTCTCAAGTTGTAAAATCGACCACCACCACCGTAAAATTTGTTTTGAAATTAACTGAGTTTGTAATGTAATTAAGACATTGGAATATCAATTCTTTTATCATATGTCATGATACATATTATAAACATTACTCTCAAGTTGTAAAATCGACCACCACCACCGTAAAATTTGTTTTGAAATTAACTGAGTTTGTAATGTAATTAAGACATTGGAAGATACTAAATTTCATCATTGAAACACGACATCAAGAAAAGGCGGCAAATGACGAGAAGCTGAACTTTGATGTTGAAAGAGTGCTCTTCAAATCCAAGAAGTTCTTAGACATTCTAAGTCACCATTTCTTCGTCTTTTGAGAGCATATGTGGTATCGTTTGATCAACTATCAATGTGGGAAAGACTGAGACCGATACTCTGTAAAGTTGAAGCTCCTCTGATTCTTACTTCGCTTATTATCTTGTCTAGCTATTGCGCATTAAGAATGCTTCTTAACTATTGGTTCAAAATTAACACATACAACTTTGGACGTCTTTTGAGAGCATATGTGGTACCGTTTGATCAACTATCAATGTGGGAAAGACCGATACTCTGTAAAGCCGAAGCTCCTCTGATTCTTATTTCGCTTATTATCTTGTCCAGCTATTGCGCATTAAGAATGCATCTTAACTATTGGTTCAAAATTAACACATACAACTATGGAGTCTGAAACTTTGGACCGATCATTTAAGGTCTTTCTGGGCACATTATCTCATTCATTACCTAACTGGTTACAACCTTGTTTATAAATCGACTAGCAATCAGGTCGCGGCTGAAATATATTCCGCCCCTTAGAAGTATGACGTTAATTGACTAAAATTTCCCTTTGTGGATTTGGTTTGGGTGATTTACAGATGCACACCGTCGCAGTGGTTTGTAATGTCTAGAAGAATTCAAGGTGCATAATCTAGAAGAAACTCCCCTAATCAATATCAAAACATTGTAAATTGAGTTGTGTTTCAATTCCAAGAATATTGGTTTAAATAGAAGTTCAAAGTCTATAATATTTTTATCAAAGAGCAAAACACAAAATAGACCATGCATTTGATAAAATATACTAGCATCCTACTCTCAATATTAAGTCAACAAGAAAAGACGGAGGAAAATTTATCTCTTTCCTCCAATGCATGAGGTAGTGCACCATGTGTACTTTGATGCGGTGCAATAAAGTACACATGAAGTTTTTGTTTTTCAGAGAGAATACTTCATGTATAATGTACGTAGACACCGGTAAAAGTTCTAGGTTTTACTTAAAAAGGCAAAGTTTTGATACAAAGAGAAAAGAAAAATTCAATCCATTCTTTGGGGGAATCGTTTATTTTTTAGAGTAACAGTGTGGTCTTGGTAGTTGTGCAGTTAATAGTACTGGGATTAATAGTGTTGAATACCAGTCCGTCCCAGCACTTTCTTTCCATCTGACTTTTTTGACTCGTATCTGGGTCACTTTGACCGGGTGATTTGGATAGCAAAATAATACGATTTTTTGATAATTTTTTCACCATATTATAGAGCAGCTTTTACTCTACAACACCATGAAAAAATTATCAAAAAATTACATCGGTTTGCTATTCAAATCACCGGGTCAAAGTGACTCAGTGAATAGTGACAAAAGTCAAATTGGGAAAAAAGAGCTGGGACAGAGTGGTATATTGTATAATGGTGTTTGGTAGAAGATAGGACTATACAGGGAGTTAAGTGTCGAAATGACCGACATGCCCTTATCATCTCCGAAACGGGGTGCAATGACTAGCTCAGAGTCCATACCCTTCTGCAACAAGTATGTGTTTCAACTCTTGGCCTATATGTAAACCACATATCCATTTTCTTCTCCTCTAAATTGCACATTACGGGTCATAAAATTACTGTTCGAATCACGATCTTCACCTTGAATAAGACAGTCAAATAGATCTCCAGTGATTGTCAGATTTGCATATCGACTTCGACTTCATTGTTATCGGACTTGACATGAAACAGATGAGCTCCGTTAAAATCTGGAGAAACAAATATGGAGAGAGTAGGGAGAAAGAGAGACAATGTGGATTAAAAGAAATGGTATGTTAGTCATTTTGAACTTAAGCCAAGTTAATACCTAGGGCTAGGGGTATCAAGTAGTAGTATTAACAAACAGGCCCTCGTTGGTTAATTGGGGGTATTGAGTATTGACTGTTGAGGGAGGAGGTTGTATTAAAGAAACGTTTAAGGGAGGCAAGTAGTATTTTCCCAAAATCAACGGGTGATTGGATTAATGTTCGTTAATAGCGTCCGTGCGGATTCACTTTTTACTGCAAAGCCCATATTTTACAAGTCTAAAACCCAAATTTTACTGGCCCGAACTTTACACCCTTTTTACCCCTTGCACTCTCCGATGGAGCGCAGGCTCGTGGAAACGGAGTTGATGTACTTTCTCTCTCTATCGTGGTATGCGTTGGAACTGGTCAATTTCGTTGAAGAGCTTCTCATGCTTTCGTCGCTATTTGATTTGATTTGAACATGTGGGCGTTACGTTTTGAGAGATCAACTCCACAACAGTAATTTGTGATTTGAATATGTGCTATTATTCTTATGCTTGTTGTTGCAGATCGTAGTTACTATGCTCTAGTGGCAGTGTTGGATTCTTCAGCGAACCATCCTCACAGGTACTACTAGTACGTAATATTTTATGCTATTACACATCTCTTATTTCCTAGAATGTTCTCATTTGGTTGACTTTTCTAGAACTGAAACACAATTATCTCACATTGTAAGAACAATGATATTGTGATCTAACATTGCACTACTGTGTTCACCACTTCACCTTGATATTTCTTAGTGAGGAGAAACCCAAAGTTATACCTGCAAATAGATGGACATCATAGAAATTGGTCTTAGGGTGGTCGAAACCAAGGTTACCAGGATCGCGGAGAACATTGTGATTCGCGGAACGAGATCGGAAACGCAATTTGCGGTCTGCTAGGAATGCGGTTCGCCAGGGGTAGGATTCTTCAAAGCGATTAGTTGGAACGATATTCGCTTGTCTGGTTCAAAGAATGCTTTTTGTGAATGTCGTGCTAAATATATACTCATATTAGTGTTGCCTAGTACTACATATTTATTATCAAGTAAAATTTTATAGGGACTTCTATCATACATAAGAAATTGTAGGGATAAAGGAGTGAATTAGTTGATGAACTTTTGAGTGAGAGAGTAATGATATCAAAATACTTGGGTCTATGTGTGAAAATTTAGGGATCGCCGAATCGGCGATCTGGATCGCGAACAATCCCGAATTGGGACCGCGCGATCTGGATCGCAGATCGCACCCCGTTAAGCGATTTCAGGTAACTCTGGTCGAAACAACTGAAAAACATGACATTGCTACACATTACACAACGGACCCCAAAAAAGCCTATGTAGCTGTAATGAAATCCACAGGGTGCCAACTAGTTACAAGGACACGTTCAAGAGAAGAATCACACAGCAAACTGCGCATACAATATTTGCAGTTAGACTCTATCAAGGGATGCTTAGCTATCAATTACAATCGTGCTAGGTCATCGCCCATGTCATTGCATGTACTATTCGAAGGTGAGTTCACATTGTATGTGAACCTGAAAAACTGTTTCGAGGACAAACTAGTTAAGGTGCAATCAAAACATGGGGGGGGGGGGGGGGGGGGGGGGTGGTGGTGGTGGAAAGATTTGAACTCAAAATCTCTTACAACACGAGATTTATCATCGTACTAGTCCACCATGAAGCTACTGCTATCTAGAACATACAGTACGGCTCAAATTTCCATCTTTAGGCATTAGGCAAGACAACAAATTAAATATTAAAATTTCCTTCTTCGTCTTCTGATACTTCCTGTCAATATGGCTCAAACTAGCAGGGGCCACAAATTTTGAGAAAGTTACTTCCTCTGTTTCTTCTCTTTCTTTCCGTTTTGAGTTTTACCACTATTCATCAGGCTGCTTTGACCTGATGATTTGGTTAGTAATACAATATAATTTTTTTGTAAATTTTCATGGTGTTGTACAGTAAACTTTACTCTACAACACCATGAAAAATTATCGAAAAATTGCATCATTTTGCTATCCAAATCACCGGGTCAAAATGACATGCATACGGATGAAAAAGTCAAAACTGCAAGAAAGAGAAGAAACAGGCCAAGTATTAGATAGTGAGATCTTGATTGATGATAAACCGCCCGTAACTCTTATAGATAAACTTCACACGGTTAGGCTTCTAAGAGCTGTTTTTACAATCCATTGGTTTTTTTCTGGGTTCTCTGTTCCTGGTGGAGTGAGGCAATGAATTATCGGTAGCCTCAAACGCGGAAACTCTTCCAAGCAGGGTCTATTTCATGCGTTTGGTGCAGGGGTAACCAGTAGAATTTTTTCGCCGGTATCTTATTACTTCTCTACCAATTCTTTTACACAATTGATTGATCTCCCGTGTTTTATTTTTTATTTTTTTTTTATTTTTTTTGAAGATGAATACACGGTTTTGGCACAAGGTGCAAATGGGATCATACTTAGAGGTATTACGATCAGGTATATAATATAAGCTTGTCCTATAAATGCTTAAAGTTGTTTTCTAAAGCTATTTTCTGTTTTTTTTTTCTTGGACTTTCTGTTTCTTGGACATTCGAATGAGTAGACTTAATAATCTTGCCTATTCCATCATCTTGCATGAATTTGATCTGACAAAACTCATGTTGACTTAGGTTTGACTTTGCCCTGCCGGTACAGCGTCAGACTTAGTAATATTACTAGCCAAGTTGAAACTGGGAAGTCCGTTTTGTGTCCTTAATACCAGTTTATTTGAGATTGTGCATACCATCATTTGTTTATCTATATATGGTATATTCTTAAAGAAACATAACATTGCAAGTTTTCTTGTTATAATTCGATTTAACCAGGCTTTCTGCAAACGTTTCATCTCGAAAGGTCATTTGAGAAGGCTTTCACCGCAGGTAAACCTATTGCATCTATTAATTTCTTTTTGTCGCTTCTTTTCGACGCCAATGGTGTTCATTTCCCACATTCATTATGGAGATCGTTCTCTACCAGAAAAGTTTTAAGTTGTTAGGGAACCAACTCAGTAGTGTATATCAAGCTATCAGCTGTTAAGATGCAACTCCTTTTCATTTCTACGAGGATATTCCGTTTCACTTTCTTTTAGGGAAGTTGGTCTTTCTTGATGAATTCCTTCCTGAACTTGGTGCTCGTATTCTGTCTTTGGGGATTGACCATCTGATATCTAGATTTTGACTCCTGTCTGGTGTGAAATAAGTTCAAGCTTCGCTAGAGTTCTAACTTCTAAGGGCTGTTTTCGTGATTTTTTTTGCAGGATTCATCAATGACGACTGATAGAGCCAATGAGTTACCCATGGTGTTTTTCATTCGTTGTTGCAGTTGTAACCAAAAGAAGTTTGCATGGTGATGTCTGGATTCTTCTCTGACAACCGTTTTCATGTCTGACACTCTTCTTTTGTTCACTTAAATCGATAGACTCGATCAATTAATCTTTGTGCGATATTTTGTAGATAAACGTTATGGGATTTGAGCACGAGGTGGAAACGCGTATTAAATTTCTGCTGCCAGAAATCATAATCAGGTATTTCAATTAAATGGTTTCTTTCGTACAAATGCTTACACATGTCTTCTCTGCTTGTGTATACGTGCATTTTTCTCCTGTTCTTGGGTTTGTACTGTTAGTTTTATATGAGATTTTGGTTTTCTAATCTCTTCTGTCGTCTTCAATTTTTAAGAAATCTCTGCTATCATTGTAAGTCGTAATGATTATGAAGTGGGTGCACGAGGCGTATGAAGCTAAGGCTCTTCCTCAATTGCAGCTCCTTTTGAATGCATAGAGTAAGAAAATGTGCAGTAATGAACTTGAAAATTGTGCTGTGAACAAGCAAATTGGGGCTAAACCAAATCATGGGTTGGAAAGGTTCGAGCTCAATATCTCTTCGAAAAGGGTGTAAAATAAACTTTCTCCCCATCAAATTGGATACAGAGACACTTTCACCCCATAAGTGTGCCAAAATTTAGGACACTTGCACATCTAAATTGTGACGCCGTTAGTCTAAGGCGGTTTACGTCATTGACGGTAGCTTTTGAGGACAAATTTTCCGTCTTCGAGTATGGAATAACCATCGAAACCCCCAAAGGATATATAAATTCAATAATTTTAATATTCTAAACCATTGAATCCCTTTCAATATCACAACAACAAAAGGTATTACTGTACCAATATTTTTAATGAATATGCCGGGTTGAGTAGTAATTTATACATCCAATGATGCTTCAATGAACATTCCATCATCTAAAGAGGGTAACTTTGTCCCAAAATCTACTGTTTAGTTACTAACCCCGTCCCCTCATGAAAGGCATCACAATCAGGAGAGTAAGTTTCCGAAGTTTGGCACACTGAAGGAATAATAGTGTCCTTTTGCAAACTAGAAGGGGTGACTGTGTCTTTTTTTCAAACTTTACGGGGTCATAGTGTCTTTCACCCCTTAGAAAAACATGATTTATGGCCATGTTAGATCACCTTGTACCTACAACGACCTAACACTGAAGGGGTAATAGTGTCATCTGATCATTACTATTGGCGTTGCTTCCATCATCGTTGTTGCCGTTGATGGTGTTTCTCTCTCTTCCATCAACGGCATCGCTTGTCTTTCAGAGAGAAGATTTAGACACTAGTATTTTGACTTAATGAAAAGTTTAATTCATTCTTTGTTCGATTAATTGGTAATTCTGGGAGGAGGTTGTATTAAAGTAAACGTTAAGGGATGTAAGTGGTAGTTTTCCTCAAATTAACGGATGATTGGGTAGTGTTCGACTGGTTTACTTGAAAGCCCAAATTTTATTTTTACTGGTCCAAACCCGAATTTGACAAAATCCACTGTAAAGACTAGTTCTCTTTGAGCGGAGTAATCAATATCTTTACTGAATTTGAGCGGAGTAATCAACCCTAATTCTCTCTAAATTTCTCCCCCGTAGAAGAAAATTACGGGTTTTAATTTAGAAATAAGGGTTCGATTCATAATATCGAAGGTGGTGGTGATTTGAGCCTCGACACAATTTATGGGACGGGAGGGTGATTTAGGTCGGGATGAAGAAGATTGACAGTCTTGCTTTTTTTTTTTTTCTTTACTATTTGGGTTTCAATTTGGCTTGTAATGAAGTTGCAATTCTAAACTAGAAATTGACGGAGAAAGAGCAAGAGAGTAAAAAGTTTGAAAAAGGCACGACGATTGTCAGAAATATCTGCAAAATAGAACCCCAAAATCATAATTTAATTGGCCGTGGCTTCCAAAATGTTAAGAAAGTAACTTTCCAACAATTTTAGGTTTCGTCATGGGTTCTAACCCTTTGGTTCAGAAGATAGAACATGATTCCATGTTCTGACTATTATTAGTTTTGTGTCTATTTTTGTTAAATATGTAGCTGACAAAATCTAAAAAGATGTTGTTGCTGGGCACCCTCAGCAGTGGCTTCTAACCCTTTGGTTCAGAAGATAGAACATGATTCCATGTTCTGACTATTATTAGTTTTGTGTATATTTTTGTTAAATATGTAGCTGACAAAATCTAAAAAGATGTTGCTGGGCACCCTCAGCAGTGGCCAGGCCGTGGGGTTCCGAAGCATATGGACTGTACTAGTCTTGGAGTGTCGATATATGGACGACTAATCCCAAGTCCGCTAGGGCCTGCACGGCCCGACCTGTAACGTGCCCCCGTTCAGTGCCAAATCTAGCTCGGGTTACGAGTTCCAGCCACGGAACACGGCGAGATGTAACTGTTGCTTCATAAGATATATGTAATATATGTTATCTATATTTTTCCCATGTGGGATTTTCTTACCTCTGTTTGCACATAGATGAAAATCGAAGGAAATCAAAGCCACTGGTTGTTATTAGTTAGAAGACATAGGGAATCAATTGATACAAGAGTTAGTCTTGCTTTTGTTTTACTAGTTTTGATAAACTGTTGGTCTAATGCACAAGTATTTAAGATTGATAGGTCACGGTCACTGTAGAGAGAGTTTGCTCTCCGAGGAGCAAAGTTACACTGATTCCCTACCAATACTGATGTGGTACATTAGATAAATCTTATTTATTATATACCATCACATTATTAACTGATGTGGGACTTTTATTTATAAAGTTGTAAAATAGCAACAAACCTAGTTCGGCTCTCAAGTATTTGAGAAGGCCGTTACTTAGCTGAGCAACTTGGGCGGCGGTAGGAAACAAATTCATTGGGAATTTGTATTCTTTCGTCCCATGTGGGACAAATGGGCATTAATTAAGTGTTTGTCTGGAAATAATTTTAATCTAAAATAAAAATAAATTCTGCAAAAGTAAATGGGGTTAGTTTGGGGATGGTGTGGCGGTGCTTGAAAGCAGCTGTGTAAAAATACTGTGAAAAAATTGATGTGAATTCTTGATTTTGGTAAATATTAAATAAAAGCTGCTGTGAAATATTGATATAATAATTTTGTGCTAGGTAAAATTAACTGTGAAGTTGCCTTGAGATGATAAAATGACGAAAATATGACACATTTCATTTCCGTATATATAATTATTGATGTTTTAAAAAATTATAAGGTTAAATCGGTTGTAGATAAATTAACCAAAAACACTTTCTGGAAAAGCATCTCCCCCTTGCTTCCTGAAAACTGATGCGGGACAGCAGAAATTGTCCGGAAAAATATAAATTTTATTTTTACCAAACACACTAAAACTGCTTTTGCTGTCGGAAAGCAACTGTGCTGGCTGCAGAAGCATTTCCTAAACTCATCCATAATCTTGTCTCGTCTAATTAGTTACGAAATACTACCTATGTTTCTTCTCTTTCAGCTTACTTCATTTTTTGACACTATTCACTGCGTCACTTTGACCCGGTGATTTGGTTAGCAATACGATACACGAATTTGACAATCTTTGCATGATTTTGTTGAAGCATTACTCTACAATACTATGAAAAAATTGCTAAGAAATTATTTCGTTTTGCTATCCAAATCACCGAGTCAAAGCGACCCAATTAGTTTACTAAGTTGAAAGAGAAGAGGTTGTACTACTTTAGCTAATTTCTTGAGAAAATATGCTAAAACTAACTTATCTCAATTTTTATATTAAAAAAACTAAATTTATTTTGATAATGAGATTGAAATTAGATTAGGTAATTTAAAAAACTTATATATAATAACTTGGGTACTTATAGTTGCGATTTAGAAATTATAAAATCAACACACGACCCCAAGCTAAAAAATATGGGTATTACATCATCCAAAGTGTCGAGCGTGACCTTGACAGAGCAGTCGACATCACGACTGTGTGAACCCTTGATACATGACCTAGTGACTTGACTCAACCGAACAACAATTTTTTCATCTCATTTTCATTTTACAACTGTCTCGGTTTATTTTGTTTAAGAAACTGATAAGATATCTGCAATTGAGCATTTTTACTTTTCAAACAGCCTCGGGGATCCACTTGCTTGGTCAATGACCTAAAGGAACATGACTGTGTGAATACTCGATCCATGACCTAGTGACTTTGACTCAATCGAACAACCATCTTTTCATCTCATTTTCACTTTTCAAACAGTCACCACATATTTTTTGTTTTGGAATTGATGCTTCGTGTGCAAAGGAGATGGTTGCATTTTGTAATAAATCAATGAGCTGTTTAACCCTATCGGAAAAGAAATAAATCTCCCTTAAATAAACGAGTGTAGAAATTTTACCACTGGTGTAAAGTGGTGTTTATCTCTCCTACCACCATTCCTCGAGGGGTATGCCCTTTGAAACCCAACATGTCATATGCCCTTTGAAACCCAACATGTGAGGACATGTCCCACATTGTGAGTGTCTCCAATTAAATTTTAGTTATGTTCTGAAAATGTCCCACATTGTTCAGAATATGCTTAATAAGAGAACATATATTAAATAAGAACATTATACATTGCACACCCACGTGGTGTAGAGTGTTCACACATTCCAGTTGATTGGGATTATGTTGTGAATATATCTATCTATCTACTCCGTCAACACTTGCACACGAGCTACTCGAAAACGGACATTCCACCCAAAACGGACAATAAGTACCCTCTTAGGGTATGTCCTCCTAGGGTATGTAGTTTTTGGCCGTCGAAAGATGAAGGATAACAATGCATGCGCAAGACTCTAAAAAAATTAGATAAGCACGATAAGTGACAGATCTTTCGATGCAAGGATTCTCCCATTCTATGTCTTATATCTTCACATTCACAACAACAACAATAACAAACCTCTTTTCCATAACCTCTACTATTACAATGAAACTCCCACACCCATAGTATATCACACTGTCATTTGCCACATCCTTCCTCACTTCTAACCATACAACATAGTATATCATATTTATCTCTGTGGCTCACAGAGAAGTGGAAATAGATGAGTAAAGCATGAAATTATTTTACTCGTATGTTGCATCGACTATTTAGTAATGTGGGACACGTTAATAAGCACAAATGAAGAACGGATCATAAGAAGCTCTAAGGAATAGCTAATTCTTCAATAACGACGTCTTCCTTTGACGTGGACGTGAGCTTATGATACATATATCAGGTTACTTCAATTGGGATCGTTCATGAGGACTGAGGTACTTGTTTCTTGGCGGACCTCCAAACCAGAACCCCACCCAAGCTTTTACAGTAAGTGTAACTTTGTTATGAAGATCCTCAGCTAACAAGGATTTGCAACTTGAAGGATAGGATTCTCAACCATCACCAAGTATTTCCGTTGCCGTAGGTACAACCTTGTCATAAAATAACCCCACATATCCAAAAGGAGGCATACACAGGCATTATAAATGCTTGCTGAAGTAAGGACACATGACTGTTCGTTGAGTATTAGTTCTAGCCATTTCCAATACTCCTTTGTGATGAACGAAAATTTTTCGCAGTTGATCCAGGTCTTACTCCATCCACTTCACCTAGCATATTATTGTAAGGTGGTCCTGTATGATTGTAGTCAAAAGCCAAATGCCCTGGTGGCTGGAGGCGAAATAGGGCGCTACCAAAAATCTTTACCGAAAGTCTTACAATCATATTTCTCACACATTGATGCACAATATAATTTCTTGAAGTAGCGAAGTTCTCTTTTCAAAGGAGTCGTGCCTTAGATCACTAAAACCTCTCAGAGAGAGGCTTCTCTCCCAATCCTCGCATGGGAATTTGTTTATTTCCACTCACAAAATTTTCCGTCCAATATTAACGGAAAGTTAACGGAAGGGTAACTACTTGCTCGAAATGCAAAATTTAGGACCTGCGGTGCTCGATTTTGAAATTTGGGTACCCACTTGCTCGTTTTTGCAAAATATGGGTACATCCGGTGCAATTTAGCCTTAACAAAAAATGGTATTATTTGTCCATAATTCGTAAGGGTAAAATGGTCCAAAAAAGTAAGTTTGCACCTCTCTACTGTAACAGAGGAGTGGTATATGTCCACCCTCCATCCACTGACAAAAAGTATTTTTCCATAAATCAGGGGGCAAATTATATTTTGTCCATAAATAGATGTCTTTTTTTTTGAAGAAAAAATAGATGTCTTTTTCTCATTAGTAAATTATTAATTTAACGATATAATAATGTTTCGCCAAATCAATAAAATATCGTGGTCCTAACATTATTAATTTATAAATGTTTTACCGTACTATCATTATACTCTCAATGTTTAGCCAACAAGAAAGTAGGAAGGACAATTTATCTCTCTCCTCTCATAAATGATGCAGTGCATCATGTGTACTTTTTTTTGAAAGACCCTACAGTGTGGTAGGGCGGCATTACCCGTTTAGAATTATAAAATCGGCTTTCAACCCACAAGTACAAGGGGGTGTGGGGGGGGGGGGGGGGTGTGCAGAACCTGACGCATCATTTTTTTTGACCAAACCTAAGTCAACCCAAGTACATGAAAACTTAGCTGGGCTTAGGACCACAAGAAATATCTTGGGCTAGTAGGCCCAAATAAAATCTGGTGGGTTAACAGTAAAAGAAGCCCAACTCTTTTGTTTAAGCCCAAAAGCAGTGATTTGGTGAGCTACTGTATTGGCTTCTCGAATACCCGAATACCATTGGTGGCACTAGAAGCTTCACTTCCCAATCGGTGCTTGAGCTCGTACATGTACCTTTCTTCTTCGGTAATCACAAATGTCTTAGACTTCATCCATTGAACCAGCTCTTGGGAATCCGTTTCGAGCTGAAGAGTTGAGGAGGAAAGAGTTTTAAACCAATTGAAACAAAACTCCATCACTTTTGCTTCGCAGATCGTCGAATCTGGGGAGAAAGAGATCTGACCACACTTTGCGTGCATGTGTACTTTGATGTAGTGCAACAAAATACACATTTTTTTCTTCTTCTGAAAAACAATAGTAGTAACTTAGTACTAAACTGTCCTTCACTTTGTTTTTAAGAGAGGTTGGTTAATTGGGGGTATTGAGGGAGGTGGTTGTATTAAGGAAACATTAAGGGAGGTAATTAGTATTTTCCCAAAATTAATAGGTGATGGGATTAATTTTCGAAGGTAGCGTCCGTTCCGATCCACTCTTTTTACTGCAAAAGCCCAAGTTTAAGTTTTACAAGTCCAAACCCAAATTTTACTGCTCCGAAATTTTACCCTTTTTAACCCCTTGCGCACTCTCCGAAAGCGAACGATCCCACCCAAATCGCCGAACTTGTTGTTATATGTTGGATCTGGTCAATTTCGACGAAGATGAAGCCACGGAAGAGGTGAGCTATCATGTTTCCGTACCTATTTGATTTGGTTTGATCATGTGGATATCAGTTTCTTTTGTTTGTCCAGTATAGTTCATTTTTCTTCAGCGAAAATTGGATTCTTCAGCGAACCATCCTTATCAGGTACTACTAGTAGTATTTTCTGCTATTACACCTCTTATTTTCTCGAACGTTCTTATTTGGTAGACTTTTCTAGAATTGAAACCCAATTATCTCACATTGCAGAGTAATGTTTAAGAACTATGACATTGTGATCTAACGTTGTACTGTGTTCACCACTTCACCTTGATATATCTTAGTTAGGAGAAACCCAAAGTTATACTACCTGCAAATAGATGGACAACATTGAAATTGGTCTTAGCTAGGGTGGTCAAAATAACTGAAAAACATGACATTGCTACACAACCGACCTCAAAAAAAGTCTAAACAGCTGTAATGAATTCCACAGGGTATTGCCAACTAGTTTCAAGGACACGCTCGAGAAAACAATCACACAACAAACTGCATATACAATACTTGCAATTAGACTCTCTCAAGAATGTTTAGCTGTCAACTATTATGCTAGGTCGTCACCGATGTCATTGCATGTACTATTAGAAGGTGATTCACACTGTATGTGAAACTGAAACACAGTTGTGTGCACAAACTAATTAAGGTGCAATCAAAACATGGGGTGGAAAGATTTGAGCTCAATATCTCTTAGAATTATCATCATACTAGTCTATCATGAAGCCATTGCTATCTAACACATACAATGCGTCTCAACTATCCCTCTTTATGCTTTAGGCAAGACAAAACGAAGTAAATGTTAAAAATTCCTACTTCGTCTTCTGATACTTGCTGTCATATGGCTCAAACTAGCTGGGGCCACAGAATTTCAGAAATTTATTAGATAGTGAGATCTTGATTGATCTTTGTTCAAAAGTGATAAACAGCCCGTAACTCTTATAGATAAATTTCACACGGTTAGGCTTCTAAGAGCTGTTTTTACAATCCATTGGTTTTTTCAGGGTTCTCTGTTACTGGTGGAGTGAGGCAATGAGTTATCGGTAGCCTCAAATGCGGAAACTCTTCCAAGCAGGGTCTCTTTCCTGCGTTTGGTGCAGGGGTAACCAGTAGAATTTTGTCGCCGGCATCTTATTACTTCTCTACCAATTCTTGTCATGTTTGACACTCTTATTCCTTTCAAGTGAATCAATTTACAGAATTGATTGATCTCCTGTGTTTTATTTTTTGAAGATGAAGAAGGTGCAAATGAGCATTGAATCATACTTAGAAGTATTACGATCAGGTATATATAAAGTTGTTTTGTTTTCTCAAACCATTTGAATTGTTAGGTATTATTTTGTCATGTTTTCTTCTTGGACTTTCTATTTTGTTTTAGAAGATTGGGGGTTGCTCTTTGAATGAGTAAACTTAATAATCTTGCCTATTCCATCGTCTTGCATAAATTTGACCTGACAAAACTCAAGAGTCAGATTTAGTAATATTACTCGCCAAGTTGAAACTGGGAAGTCCGTTTTGTGTCCTTAATACCAGTTTATTTGAGATTGTGCATGCCATCATTTGTTTATCTATATATGCTATATTCTTAAAGAAACATAACATTGCAAGTTTTCCTGTTATAATTCTATTTAACCAGGCTATCTGCAAACGTTTCATCTCGAAAGGTCATCTGAGAAGGCTTTCACCACAGGCGTACCTAATGCATATATTAATTTCTTTTCTGTCGCTTCTTTTCGAAGTCAATGGTGTTCATTTCTCGCATTCATTATGGAGATCGTTATCTACCAGAAAAGTTTTAAGTTGTTAGGGAATCAACTCAGCAGTGTATATCAAGCTCTCAGCTTATAAGATGCAACTACTTTTCACTTCTACGAGGATACTCTGTTTCACTTTATTCTAGGGAAGTTGGTCTTTCTTGAATGAATTCCTGTCTGAACTTGGTGCTCTTATTCAGTCTTTGGGGATTGACAGACTGATTTGTCATGTCTGTTGTGAGATTAATTTAAGTTTAGCTAGAGTTTAAGGGCAGTCTTTGTGATTTCTTTTTTTTTTTTTTTTATTATTTTTTTTTTTTTTTTTTTTTTTATTTTTTTTTATTTTTTTTTTATTTTCCAGGGTTCATCAATGACGACTGATAGGGCTAATGAGTTATCAATGGCCTCAACCCCAGAGGGTCCACCAAGCATGATGTTTTCATTCATTGTTGCAGTTGTAACCAAAAAAAGTTTGCATGGTGATGCTTGGGTTCTTCTTTGACAATCATTTTCATGTTTCACACTCTTCTTTTGTTCACTTAAATCGATAGACATGAGTTGACATGACCAATTAATCCATGTGCGATATTTTGTAGATAAACATTATGGTATTTGAGCACGAGGTGGAAATGCGTATTAAATTTCTGCTGCCAGAAATCATAATCAGGTACTTCGATTAAACGGTTTCTTATTTTCTTTCCTGCAAATACTTACACATGTCTTCTTTGTTTGTGTCTTCGTGCATTTGTCTTCTGTTCTTGGGTTTTTACTGCTTGACAACTTGATTTGCATGGGATTTTGGTTTTCTGATGTCTCTTGTTATCTTAAATATTTTAAGGAATCTCAGCTATCATTGTAAGTCATAACCCATTCCATAGCGAAAATGATTAGGAAGTGGGTGCACGCTGCGTGTGAAGCTAGGATTCTTCCTCAATTGCAGCTCCTTTCGAATGCATAGAGTAAACAAAATGTGCAGTAATTAACTGGAAAATTGTGGTGTGAACAAGAAAGCAAAATGGAGCTCAACCAAATCATGGGTTCGAAAGGTTCGAGCTCAATATCTCTAAGAAAAGGGTATAAAATATACTTTCACCCCCTAAACATTGATACAAAGACTCTTTCACCGCTTCCAGTCTTGGAAAGGATACTTTCACCCCATAAGTGTGCCAAACATTAGAACACTTACACATCCACATTGTGACGCCGTTAGTCTGGGGCGGGTTCCGTCATTGACAGTAGCTTTTAGGACACATTCGCCGTCTTAGAGTATGGAGTAACATTGAAACCCCCAAAAACTAAAATTCAATAATCTTAAGACAATGAACCATTGAATCCCTTTTAATATCACAACAACAAAAGGTATTACTGCACTAAAATTAATGAATGTGCTTAGTTGAGTAGTAATTTATACATCCAATGTGGCTTCAATGAACATTCCATTCTGTAAGAGGGTAACTTTGTACCAAAAACTTCTGTTAGTGACGAACCCATCGCCAGAATAAAGGCATCACAATCAGGGGTGTAATTGTCCCGAAGTTTGGCACACTAAAGGGGTGAAAATGTCCTTTTCTAAAATGAAAAGGGGTGAAAGTGTCTTTTGGTCAAACTTGACGGGGGTGAAAGTGCCTTTTACCCCTTAGAAAAAATGATCTATGGCCATGTTAGATGACCATATAGGTACAACAATCTAATAGACAGAAATAAACTTAAACTTTCTCTCAGGGTGTGGTTGACTCTCAGAAAAGTGAAGAAAAGAGCAACTGGAACAAATTTTCCGCCCATAATATGGTTAGAAAATGTTGACGAGAGTGTCCTCAGACCAAGACTCCTCCTAGGTTCTGAGTTTCGTTCGCCTACTCTCTCTCTCTCTCTGGTCTAACCATCATCACTGTCAGGGCCGGCCCAACTATAAGGCAAGTGGGTAGCCCGCATCGGGCCCCATACTAAGGTAGGGCTCCGTGTACTTTTGTACATGTTGTATATCTAGCTTATTATTATTCAATATTTTGTTTATAGTACTAACAAAGTTTTAGTTTTTAGTTATTGACATCTATTTTGTGAAGTCGGTATAATATAAATCGTCTTGCCACACAAACGAATAACAATTTTACGTTGATAAGTCTTTTAAAAATAAAAATTTAGTAGTTTAGTGACATGATTCCTTTTAAAAAAATATTTTTGGTTACTAGTAGAGGGCCCCCTAGTTATACTTTTGCCATAGGCCCTCAAAATCCTAGGGCCGGCCCTGATCACTGTTGACGTTGCTGCCATCAATGGCAACGTTTCTCGTGGGGGAGGGGGGGGGGGGGGAGGCGGAGATGTTCATTCAATTTCTTATGGTCGTTGGAGGGACAGCAGCAGACAACCTAGTGCCTCCCAGGCCACAACCTAACATTCTTTTTGTTGGATGAAATTTTGTCGTTGCTGAAAATCGTGTAACCTTTCCAAATAATTTTATTGACGACCTTCCAAAATAAAAAGTAAAAAACCGTACAAACTCACTACAAATTAAAGTAATTTCAGTAAGTTGTTTATCTTAACCCATATGGTAATTTCACGATGTGCTGGTTGTCATCAATGGAGCTGAAACTAGCAAGGCCACCCATTCCTATTGAACATTTAGATATTTTTGTCATTCCGACATAATGATGCACGCGGCAGTTAACTCAACCGAAGTATCTTGGTTGATTTTGTTTCTCTTCCAAAGTCACAACACCCCTGAAATATCTTGGTAGTTAGATTTCTAACTGCTTATTTTCTTCTTCTCTAGGGTCCATTGGTGATTGGTGCAGAATGTCAGACGCACAGTGTTTTCATTCTTTTGGTGTTTATTTTGGTACTTCTCGGTCAATTTTGTCATGTCTGTGACTTCTCTTTCCTTAATCACTTAAACCAATTCGTTTGACTGATTAGTGTGTGTGATTTTTGTAGATGAACATTATGTGGTTTGAGCATGGGGTGGATGCGAGTATTTAGTTTCTGATACAAACTACCAGAATCAGGTACTTTGTTAAATGCTGAACCTTTTCATAAACTTACACTTGTCTTCTATGCATGGAGTGTGTGCAATTGTCTTCTTTTCCCGTTTGTACTATTGAATCTTTTTTCAATGCCAATTTATTTGATCTGTTAGAAGCAAACACCACTTTCTTCTTCTGGAGCTCCTCCAATTACACATCATTCTGCTTCTTGGGATCCCTCGTTCGATGCATTTCTGTCATGGCGTAACTGATTGAGGATTTTGCCCTCTCTGTTTGAGTTATTATTTTGGCCTGTGTTTATATGGTCTTGCCAAAATCGATTCGGTTAGACTTCGAACCACACCTATTCGTGTCGAGGTTGATGAGTGGTCTCTTGTCTGTTCTCTGTCTAGCGACTTTTGATTCAGACAGAAGTTCTTTTTAGGTGACTCTATGTCGGCGATTCGGAGATCGATGACGATGGCTTGTTGGGTGTGGGGGCTGACTTGGTTTGGAGTGGTGGTGTTGGCGGAGGTTGTTGTTTTGGTGGCGATGGGTGTGGGTTAATGTTTGGAGAAGGTGGAGATGGCAGCGGCAGACGGAGTGGGTGGTTTGCCGGAGTCTGGTGGAATGGAGGTAGTGTTCGTATTTTTTCTAATTGGACAATTTTATCCCTACACTTTATGTATAGACAAACGGAAAATGTTAACGGAAATTTTACCAAAATGCTGATTGCTAAAAGTTGCGATGCTGGTGATAGTGTCAAGTCAGTTTTAGAGTTGGGAGAAGATATGCTGACAGTAAACGAATTTTGTCAAAAAAGTGTTGGATGAAATTTTGTCGTTGCTGAAAATCGTGTAACCTTTCCAAATAATTTTATTGACGACCTTCCAAAATAAAAAGTAAAAAACCGTACAAACTCACTACAAATTAAAGTAATTTCAGTAAGTTGTTTATCTTAACCCATATGGTAATTTCACGATGTGCTGGTTGTCATCAATGGAGCTGAAACTAGCAAGGCCACCCATTCCTATTGAACATTTAGATATTTTTGTCATTCCGACATAATGATGCACGCGGCAGTTAACTCAACCGAAGTATCTTGGTTGATTTTGTTTCTCTTCCAAAGTCACAACACCCCTGAAATATCTTGGTAGTTAGATTTCTAACTGCTTATTTTCTTCTTCTCTAGGGTCCATTGGTGATTGGTGCAGAATGTCAGACGCACAGTGTTTTCATTCTTTTGGTGTTTATTTTGGTACTTCTCGGTCAATTTTGTCATGTCTGTGACTTCTCTTTCCTTAATCACTTAAACCAATTCGTTTGACTGATTAGTGTGTGTGATTTTTGTAGATGAACATTATGTGGTTTGAGCATGGGGTGGATGCGAGTATTTAGTTTCTGATACAAACTACCAGAATCAGGTACTTTGTTAAATGCTGAACCTTTTCATAAACTTACACTTGTCTTCTATGCATGGAGTGTGTGCAATTGTCTTCTTTTCCCGTTTGTACTATTGAATCTTTTTTCAATGCCAATTTATTTGATCTGTTAGAAGCAAACACCACTTTCTTCTTCTGGAGCTCCTCCAATTACACATCATTCTGCTTCTTGGGATCCCTCGTTCGATGCATTTCTGTCATGGCGTAACTGATTGAGGATTTTGCCCTCTCTGTTTGAGTTATTATTTTGGCCTGTGTTTATATGGTCTTGCCAAAATCGATTCGGTTAGACTTCGAACCACACCTATTCGTGTCGAGGTTGATGAGTGGTCTCTTGTCTGTTCTCTGTCTAGCGACTTTTGATTCAGACAGAAGTTCTTTTTAGGTGACTCTATGTCGGCGATTCGGAGATCGATGACGATGGCTTGTTGGGTGTGGGGGCTGACTTGGTTTGGAGTGGTGGTGTTGGCGGAGGTTGTTGTTTTGGTGGCGATGGGTGTGGGTTAATGTTTGGAGAAGGTGGAGATGGCAGCGGCAGACGGAGTGGGTGGTTTGCCGGAGTCTGGTGGAATGGAGGTAGTGTTCGTATTTTTTCTAATTGGACAATTTTATCCCTACACTTTATGTATAGACAAACGGAAAATGTTAACGGAAATTTTACCAAAATGCTGATTGCTAAAAGTTGCGATGCTGGTGATAGTGTCAAGTCAGTTTTAGAGTTGGGAGAAGATATGCTGACAGTAAACGAATTTTGTCAAAAAAGTGTTGTTTCACCTCCGCAGTGGGTCACGGGGTTCCAAAGCATGTGGGGATATACAATTTGTTGTGATTGCCGATATAAGGAGGCATAATCCAAACCCCGCTTAGGCCTGCGTGACCCACCCCGTGGTGGGCCCTGTCATGGAGACAAGGCTGGGTGACAAGTTCCCACAAGAGGGAACTCGTCAAACAATGATTGGGCACAGCATGTAAATAAGCAACATGTTTGAATGAAGTTTGATCCATGTGGGATATTTCTACTTATTTAAGAGAAAATGTTGTTTCACCAAACAAGGCCACGGGATTCCCAACAAGTGGGTTATAGGATTACATGAAACTCAGGAGCATCTGGATGCAACATGAAGCGTAGTATGGATACGGCTTCTAGAAAGTAAGCTGCAAACCTAGTTCGGCTCTGAAGTTACAAGAGGACGTTACTTAGCTCAGCAACTTTGGCGGCGGTAGGAAACAAATTCATTGGGAATTTCTTTTCTTTCGTCCCATGTGGGACAAAATGGGCATTAATTAAGTGCGTATCTGTTAGTAATTTTAATTTGAAATAAAAATTAAACTCTGCAACAATACATATGACTAGTTTGGGAATGTTGTTGCGGTGTTAGAAACCTGCTGTGTGAAAATACTGTGAAAAAGCTGATTGTTTGGTAACTATTACATAAAGCTGCTGTAAAATATTGATATAGTAACTTTTTGTATTTGGTAAAATCTAATGTGAAGTTGCTTTGAGAGGATAAAATGACAAAAATATATGACAGGTATCATTTCGTAAAGATAACTATTGATATTTTAAAAAATTATAAGGTTAAAATTGGTTGTAGATTAATTAACCAAAAGCATTTTCTGGAAAAGCATCTCCCCCTTGCTTCCTGAAAACTGCTGTGGGACAGCAAAAACTGTCCGGAAAAGTAAAAAATTTATTTTTACCAAACACACTAAAACGCCTTATGCTGTCGGAAAGCAGCTGTGCTGGCAGCAGAAGCATTTCCAAACTCACCCATAATCTTGTCTCGTCTAATTAGTTACGAAATACTACCTATGTTTTTTTCGCTTTCAGCTTACTTCTCTTTTTGACAATATTCACTGCATCACTTTGACCCGGTAATTTAGTTAGCAAAACGATACACGAATTTGGTAATCTTTGCATGATCTTGTAGAAGCTTTACTCTACAATACTATGAAAAATTGCCTAGAAATTATTTCGTTTTGCTATCCAAATTATCGAGTGAAAGTGACCCAGTTATTTTTTGCAGAAGTTGAAAGAGAAGAGGTTGTACTACTTTAGCTAATTTGTTGAGAAAATATGTTAAAACTAACTTATCGCAATTTATATTAAAAAACTAGTTTTAGTTTGATAATGAGATTGAAATTAGATTAAGTAATTTAAAAAACTTATACATTATAACTTGGGACTTATAATTGCAATTTAAAAATTATAAAATCAATTAACCTGGAAAAGTTCACGAAATTATCACACGGCACCAAGCCAAAAATAGAGGTATTACATCATTCAAAGTGTCGAGCGCGACCTTGACAGAGCAGTCGTGTAAACCCTTGATACATGACCTAGTGACTTGACTCAACCAAACAACCATTTTTTCATCTCATTTTCAGTTTTAAAATTATCTCGGTTTATTTTGTTTAAAAAATTGATAAGACACCCGGAATTGAGCATTTTCACTTTTCAAACAGTCTTGGAGATCCACTTGCTTGGTCAATGACCTAAAGGAACAGGACCATGTGAATACTCGGTCCATGACCTAGTGACTTAGACTCAATCGAACAACCATCTATTCATCTCATTTTCACTTTTCAAACCGTCTCTACGTATTTTATTTTGGAATTGATGCTTCGTGTGCAAAGGAGATGGTTGCACCAACTGCCTCATTGCTATCAAGAGGCTCATGTCTTTAATTAAAAAGAGGTAACGTTGGCTAGGATTAGGAAATGAGGAGAAAAAGGGAAGGAAGTGGGCTGTATAGTGGGTAATTTTGTTAAATTTTAAGGGTATTTTAGTCTGGAACCCTTCCGTTAGACAGCCGTAACCCCCCTCCGTTAGACATGAGGGTATTCGTTTTTTATCCAAATAAGTGGTGTGGATTTGTATTTAATTCAAACTCAAGGGATGAAATTTGTCTTTTACCCTTATTTTTAGTCCTCTTCTCCTTTGTTGAAAATGAAACCGAAAAGATACGTTCCTTTCCCAAAAATTAAAGTATTAAATCATTATTATTTCCTCATACACGTGACCTTGCACTCTCTGTAATCTATTTATTGATTGCACCCATTCGTTCACTTCAATGGCAGCACCACCTGTGTTCAATCCATTTCCATCGTTACCCTCACAAGTCCCGACACGACACAACACAGCACCATCTCTTGAAATTCCAAAAACCGTCCGACGACAGATTCAATAGCACAAAAACACTCACTACCAGAAGAGAGAAATGGCTACTGAGCATCTTGACGATTCGTCGTCGTCGGAGAAATTGAGGTACCTGATAGTCCGGCCAGAGAATGGCGGAATCCCAACATGTCAGGACATGTCCCACATTGTTATGAGTGTCTCCAATTAAATTTTATTTATGTTCAGAAAATGTCCCACATTGTTCAGAACATGCTTAATAAGAGAGCATATATTAAATAAGAACATTATACATTGTACACCTACGTGGTGTATAGTGTTCACACGTTCCAGTTGATTGGGATTATGTTGTGAATATATCTATCTATCTACTCCGCCAACACTTGCACACGAGCTACTCTAAAACGGACATTCCACCCAAAACGGACAATCAAAGTACCCTCCTAGGGTATGTAGCTTTTGGCTGTAGAAAGATGAAGGATAACAATGCATGCGTAGCTTTTCTCCTTGTTCTCACAAAACTGATACTCGGACAAGATGAAGGATAACAATGCATGCGCACAACTCCAAAAAATTTAGATTAGCTTTTCTCCTTGTTCTCACAAAACTAATAATCATTTCGTCCTAAATTATTTGTATTTTTTGACTTTTCACATATATTAAAATACTGGAAAAAGATGTTAAAAAGATTTATACAATAACAAAAGGCACAAAGATCCCACATGAACAAAAAAGTAAACACGATGAGTGACATAGATCTTTCGATGCAAGGATTATCCCTTTCTATATGTCTATATCTTCACAGCAACAAAAATAACAAACTTCTTTTCCATAACCTCTACGATTACGATGAAACTCCCATACCCATAGTATATCACACTGTCATTTGCCACCCTCCACCATAAGCTTTTGACAAGAAATTGCTTCACCACCCGGCTTACGCCTTCTGCCACCCGTGGCTACACCAACTGCCCCATTGCTATCACTATGTCTTCATCAAGTAGAACTATCCATTTTGTCCGGCCTCATAACCCAAATCACACCAATAACACTGCCATCGGCATTTTCACCATAATCATGTGAACTCCCTCCTTTCTCTTTTGATTTCTTACATGTTTCTCAACCCCTTCCTCACTTCTAACCATACCACATAGTATATCATATTTACCTCTGTGGCTCACAAAGAAGTGGTTTCCATTACTCAAAAAAGTTCGAACCACTTGATTGAGGGTTCATCTCGGTCAGAACTCTGAAAATGGATGAGTAAAGCATGGAATTATATTAGTCGTATGTTGCATCGACTGTTTAGTGATGTGGGACACGTTAATAAGCACAAATGATGAATGTATCATAAGATTCTCTAAGGAATAGCTAATTTTCAATAACGCTGTCTTCCTTGAACGTGGACGCGAGCTTATGATACATATATCGATACTTTAATTGTGATCGTTCATGAGGTACTTTGTTTCTTGGCAGACCTCCAAACCAGAACCCCACCCAAGCTTTTACAGTAAGTGTAACTTCCTTATGAAGATCATCAGCTAACAAGGACTTGCAACTTGAAGGATGCGATTTTCAACCATCACCAAGTAGTTCCGCTACCGTAGGTACAAACTTGTCATAAAATAACCCCACATATCCCAAAGGAGGCATACACAGGCATTATAAATGCTTGCTGAAGTAAGGACACATGACCGTTCGTTGAGTATTAGTTCTAGCCATTTCCAATACTCCTTTGTGATGAACGAAAATTTTCCGCATTTGAACGATGTCTTACTCCATCCACCTCACCTAGCATATTGTTGTAAGGTGGTCCTGTATGATTGTAGTCAAAAGCAAATGCCCTGGTGGCTGGAGGCGAAATAGGACGCTACCAAAAGTCTTTACAATCATATTTCCCACACATTGATGTAGAACATAATTTCTTGAAGTAGGGAAGTTCTCTTTTCGAAGGAGTCGTGCCTTAGATCACCTAAAACCTCTCAGAGGTCCTCGCATGGCGGTTTCGGCTGGAATTTGTTTATTACCGCTCACAAAATTTTAGAGGCAAAGCTCTGTATTTTCTTTCTCAATAATTGGACTCAGTACTAAGTCACCAAGCCTGTTTGAAACTACGAAATGGAACACCTCTCCGTCCCTGGACTCGCTATTATTGCTCTCCCGTTGTACTCATACGCTTTAACCACATCTCCATTAGTTTCTCAATTTGAGTCAAAATTAGGCAATTGAAATCAATATTGAACCTACACCCAAAGCATAGTCATATCAAATCTAATAGCAAATAAAATGGTTGTTAAAGAACTGATGAACTCGGTGTTAAAGAAGAAGGTGAGGAGATGAGTGAGACAGACAACCATCGATCGGTATATTTCTGATGGTTCTTTTCGAGGGACGACATTGGTGGTTCGATTGATAACACAATCGCCGCATTCATCCACATCTGCAACCACCCACATCCGCCGCCGCCGCCAAAAACCCACCACCGCGATTATAGAGGAAAGGAATGAGAAAGAGGGGTGGTTTCGCCTGGCGAGAGAGAGAGACGGGAGAAAGAGAGAGAGGGGGAGAGGACGGCTGTTAGGTGAGTAGGGTTGGAGGACGGTGGCTAGGGTTGGAGGACGGACAAGTTGAGAAGAAGAGAAGACGGAGGGGAAAGTGAGATTAGTGTTTATATAGGGTATTTATATAGTAGGGTAATTCTGTTCTATTTCAAGGGTAAAGTTGTCTTTTGGGAACAAAGTTAAACTCTGTTAGTTACGAGGGGCGCAAAGTGGAATTGTCCAAATGTCAGGAGAGCAAAGTGGAATTGCCCAAATGTCAGGGGAGCAAAGTGAAATTTCATCAAAAGATAGGGGTGGCAAGTGTCTTTTACCCTCTACATAAATGCTTACACTTGTCTTATGTGCATGAAATGTGTGCAATTGTCTTCTTTTCCTAGGTGTACTCTCGAATATTTTCCCATTACTTTAACAAATACTGTAACAGATGATACTCGTAGTTAACTAGGCATTTGAATAAGGCTTTTGCACAAATACTGCTCCCCTTACTGTAACAAATTATACTCCTAATTAACTAGGCATTTGAAGAAGGCTTTTGCCATAGTGGTCACCTACTATCAATTCCACCATGTTGTCTCTTTTGAAAGCCAGAATGTGTTCCTTCAACACCACAAGTAAACATTCTTATCAGTCTTCTCACCTGCTGCATTTGTAATGTCCATCGTCATTTACCACCAGAGAAGTTTTTAAGTTAGGAAATCAGCTCGGCAATGCTCATCTGAACAAGATACACAATATAGAAGATGCGCAGAAACGCAACAACCACCTGTTATAAGATTGGAACACGGACCTCTTGTAGAGATTTCACTCTACCATCTTAGGATACTGCAAGGAGTGAGTTCCACGTATATGACCTTGACATTTTCTGCACGTGCAACTCTCCTCTGCACGTACAGACAGAACTGGATGCTATTAGAAATCTAATGATTACGAAGCGAACAAACTTCGGACATAATATCCTAATGAAGCTTCAATATGATATCTTCACTTCATCGAAGTAGCAGTTCCATGATTATCATTGCTACTTATCCATGGAGTTCTTCGTTCAAATCATTGGAAATGAGGTGAGTTGCACATTACCTTATTATCTGTTGTGGGACCTCTTCAACACGTCATCTTCAAGTGTGGTATCATTTTGGCCTACTATGGATTGGATTTTGGTGCACGTGTGGGTTGTTTGACCGTCCACGTAACATAAACAATGTATATGACACGGCGAATTCATTGGGTTCCACACCTCAAAGGCAATTGACAATGAGGAGAGTATCCCATGACATCGTCATCATGTATTATTCGTTGTAGACAAGAGTTTGATTCACGTACAATATATTGGACTTAGGACCAACAATTCCGTTACATATCGCCCAAATGCAGGTTCTCATACGTAATTGCAGGGTAAGTATTCTATGACCAACTAATACTCGCTAAGTAACTGAGTGCTGCTGGAGCGGAGGTGCTGCTGGCTGTTGCAGAGCCGCAACCTGCTGCGGGGATGGGAGAAGCACCGAGGGCGGCTGCAGGTCCTGTGGCGAGGGCGGCGTTGTGAGTTCTGCACCGTCATCTTCTTGGATGCCGTCCTCGATCTGTTCCTGTTTGTCTATTCTTGTTTCGGATTGTGGCTCAGCTGCATAAATCTGCTCCTGGATGCGATCAAACTCTTCGATGGTCACCACTCGTAGGCGTCCTTCACTGGCTTTAACGTCTTCCAGATCTGTCACGGTCAGATACCCCCTCGCTTGGAGGTGTTCCAATTCTGCCACGGTGAGATAAGTGATTTTGGTATTAACTTGCCGACAGAATTCTTCGATGTCTTCGGGATCTTCGAGAAAGAGAACGGCGCAAGGGAGACCACCCATGTCCGCCATTCGTCAATGAAAGCACCAATGATACACCCAGTATCGTACCAGTAGCTTGAGAGAGACTACGAATCTATACCAGTAGTTCGTGACATTACGAAAATACTACGAAAACGAAACAAAACAAAAAATAAATTGAATAAACTCAAAGACAATTCTTATTCCCTGCTGACTAAAACGAACTACTACAGTGTTTAAATAAAAAAACATAAACCCTACTAGCCAACTTGACCTAATGGGCTTGGCCCAGTCTATTATTAATTAAATAATAAACTAATTAACTAATGAAATAAATAAAATACTAACAATAATTAAGTAAATAAATAATGGCATAGTTTGGCAAAGCTGAATTAAGTGATAGATAGATGAAATTTTGAATTTTAATCTGACATGTTTGGATGAGCGGGTTAGATTTTAGAATTTTTAGCCTTATCCGGATCCGGGTATTTTAAAACCCGGATCCGGGTATTTAAAAACCCGGATCCGAGTATTTAAAATATATTTTTTATTCTCCAACCGCAGAACCGGATCCGGGTAGAACCTAACCGGATCCGGGTAAGACCCAACTGATCACATATTAACCAATTGGAGAATGACACATTAGCAAAAAACCCAACCGGATCCGGGTCGGACCCATCCGGATCCGGGTCAGACCCAACCGGATCCGGGTCGGACCCATCCGGATCCGGGTGTACTTCTAAAAAATCTGGATATTTGGTTAGATTTTGAATAATTTATCTATCCGATAATCTAGCTTTGCCAAACGAGCCCAATAATACGTGATGACGATACGGTTAACCCGTATCAAAAACCCCGTTTTAAGACAGAAACGACCTATTGGGAAGACTCTCCGGATTCGTTAAGAGGTCTGAAAACAAATAAATGCCCTCTGTATATACTTTTTGTGAGGCCAATGCAGGGCTTCTACAGTTATCGCCTTTTGGGTCTGAACCTGGTTTGCTCTCCTTCAATTTTTTTCATCCTTTTAAATCAATTCATATAACCCTATTCCCCACTAGTTTGAGTGGTCCAAACACAGGTTGTGACACATAATCCGAGACGTAGGTGCCTGATTTGACTCAAATCGATAACACAAAGTTGCACCAAAACATACGAAGGCATAAAAACTGAAAAGAGCGTTACATTTTAAAGTACCTGTACCTCAAGCGCCAGTTTGTGACTCAATCGAGGGGAATAAAGTATTTAGAAGGATGGGTTGGGCTGATCCAACAGTCTGGGCCATAGGTGCAGTGTGTTTGAATCCTCTCTATACCTGAAGTTAGAAAGACTCTGCTTTGGAGGCTGATGAGAAGCCATTGTTCTTGTGGAATCTGGGCTAAATTTGACCTTTTCGAAGTAAAGGAAACAAATCACAAGGTTGCCCTCTCTCCTGATTCGTAGGAAGACGTTATTGATTAGGTTCATGTGTTTTGTTCTCGATGCTCATTTCGTCCCACATCGACTGTAAAAGTAAATACGTGCTCTTTGTATACTACTTTCGTACCATCACTTACCGCCGGGCTAAGTGACGTTAGCCTTTAACTCGAGTGAGGGCATTAGGGTGGTCGGATAGCATGTGGGCTGACTACTTCTGGCCTCTCACGTTCCTGCTGGGAGATGGGCCTTGTGGTCTGTGTGAGCCTGGACTCCTTAGGTTTGCACAGATTGCAGTTTCAACCTCCCCTTGGGGATCCTTGTAGGACCACGATTTAGTCTGCTCTCAGTCTCCACTTCCATCTTTTCATTTATTTTATCAATTTATTATCATGTTGTCCATCTCCATCTTTTAATTTAATTTATCAATTCTTTTATCATATGTCATGATACATATTATAAAAATTACTCTCAAGTTGTAAAGTCGACCGCCACCACCGTAAAATTTGTTTTGAAATTAACTGAGTTTGTTATGTAATTAAGAAGACATTGGAAGATAATAAATTTCATCATTGAAACACGACATCAAGAAAAGGCCGCAAATGACGAGAAGCTGAACTTTGATGTTGAAAGAGTGCTCTTCAAATCCAAGAAGTTCTTAGACATTCTAAGTCACTTCTGGTGAGCCATTTCTTTGTCTTTTGAGAGCATATGTGGTATCGTTTGATCAACTGAGACCGATACTCTGTAAAGTTGAAGCTCCTCTGATTCTCACTTCGCTTATTATCTTGTCCAGATATTGCGCATTAAGATTGCATCTTAACTATTGGTTCAAAATTAACATATATGTTAAAACAGAACTCCTGTTTCAGAGCTCCGTTACCAGTTTGTTGTAACCTGTGGGTATTCGAGCAAGAACGACGAAAGCAAAACAAGAACGAGACATATATTTAACGTGGTTCACTAGCGAATTCGTAACGAACCCGCTAGCTAATCCACGGCCAGAACCAGATATTTTATTGAGAAGAGAACCCGATTACAATACACGCCGCCGTGGCCACAATGACTACGGCGGATACCCGAAACACCCACCCGTACACACACTCCACCAAAGCTCTCAACAATCTGCCCGTGTGTGTGTTACTTGTCAACAAAGCATGGTCCCTTAATATAGTGCCATAGGCACATGTGCATCCACCGCCCCACAAAGTTGGAAACAACTTTGTTTCCAAACTTTACTTTGACTTTGTATTGGACCAAAAACAAATTAGCCAAATTTGATACAAGTCAAACTTAACAAATCTCCACCTTGACTTGAATCATCTCAGCAACCCGAAACCTGAACCTGATGCTTCTCTTCTCAAACCCGACCCGGATGCGTCTCTCAGAAACCCGAAACGAGCACGCTTTCCCAGACAGATGTTCCGCAGCTGTATGCGAAACCCGAATCGCCAAATCGTTGCTCCAACTACCATGCGTTCCTGCAACAAATGCGCCCGATGTGGTTGCACTTCCAGAAACAGAAACAAGTGCTCCACCCAGAACCAGACTCGAATGTATTCATTGAGACAGGACCGAATACATTCCAGATGCGCCCAGTTGCGCCAGACAGATGCACCATGACAGAATGCTCAGATGTCATCCAGACCAGATGCACCGATGACGAGTGCCCAAATTGTCTTGTCCGATGCGCCCCGTATGCCTCAGATGCGCCAGATGCTCGCCAGAAACAGATCGCGCCAGATGCGAGTTCAGTGCGTGTCATGGTACACGCTGCAAAACCAGATGCACGCCAGAACAAAATCGTGCAAAATGCGCGCCAGAACCAGAATCAGATACGCGTGCCAGAAATCTCACGCGACAGATGCTTCATGCCGTTGCTCCAACTCCAACGAGTTCCTGCAACGCATGAGCCAGAACCAGATTCAATTCACACGCCAGATGCTCCACGCCGGGAGCCGGATTGCGCCTGAACGTCAATCGCCATAACGCCAGATGTGTGTGAACTGCCCGATTTGCGCCAGTACCGAATGCGTGCAGGATTTGCCGGATTCCGTGCACGCCTAATCAGATGCGCGCCAGATTGCTCCGAAAGGAGCCCGGATAGCCCCCTGCACAGGCCTTCAGATGGTGGGTGTACCTGCTTATCTCTCTCTCACGAACAGATCGATCTTGATCGCCAAACCATACATCGTTCTTGGCAGAATCTCGAAACCCAACTCCCGATAGCCTGCTCCACCTGAATCGCGAAACCCTAGCTTTGAGTAACACCAAAACGTGAAACCCTAGCTCTAGGCTCCACCCGGATCTTGGAACCCTGGCTCTGATACCAGTTTGTTAAAACTGGTGATCCCCTGACCTGGCTCTGATACCAGTTTGTTGAAACTGGTGATCTCCTGACCTGGCTCTGATACCAGTTAGTTGAAACTGGTGATCTCCTGACCTGGCTCTGATACCATTTTGTTAAAACAGAACTCCTGTTTCAGAGCTCCGTTACCAGTTTGTTGTAACATGTGGGTATTCGAGCAAGAACGACGAAAGCAAAACAAGAACGAGACAGATATTTAACGTGGTTCACTAGCGAATTCGTAACGAACCCGTTAGCTAATCCACGGCCAGAACCAGATATTTTATTGAGAAGAGAACCCGATTACAATACACGCCGCCGTGGCCACAACGACCACGTCGGCTACCCAAAACACGCACCCGCACACACACTCCACCAAAGCTCTAAGAGCTCTCAACAATCTTCCCGTGTGTGTGTTACTTGTCAACAAAGCATGGTCCCTTAATATAGTGCCATAGGCACAAGTGCATCTACCGCCCCACAAAGTTGGAAACAACTTTGTTTCCAAACTTTACTTTGACTTTGTATTGGACCAAAAACAAACTAGCCAAATTTGATACAAGTAAAACTTAACAATATACAACTTTGGACGTCTTTTGAGAGCATATGTGGTACCGGTTGATCAACTATCAATGTGGGAAATACTGAGACCGATACTCTGTAAAGTCGAAGCTGCTCTGATTCTTATTTAGCTTATTATCTTGTCCATCTATTGCGCATTAAGATTGAATCTTAACTATTGGTTCAAAATTAACACATACAACTATGGAATCTGAAACTTTCGACCGATCATTTAAGGTCTTTTTGGGCATATTATCTCATTCATTACCTAACTGGTTACAACCTTGTATATAAATCGACTAGCAATCAAGTCGCGGGTGAAATATTCCGCCCCTTAAAAATATGACGTTAATTGACTATCATTTCCGTTTGTGGATTTCGTTAGGGTGATTTAGATACACACCGTCGCAGTGGTTTGTAATGTCTAGAAGAATTCAAGGTGCAGAATATAGAAGAAACTCCCCTAATCAATATCAAAATATTGTAAATTGAGTTGTGTTTCAATTCCAAGAATATTGGTTTAAATAGAAGTTCAAAGTTTATAATATTTTTACCAAAGAGCAAAACACAAAATAGACCATGCATTTGATAAAATATACTTAGCATCCTACTCTTAGCATCCTACTCTAAATTGCACATTAAGGGTCATAAAATTACCGTTCAAATCACGATATTCACCTTCAATAAGACAATCAAATAGATCTCTAGTGATTGTCGGATTCGCAGATTGGTTTCGACTTCATTGTAATCGGACTTGACGTAAACTAGATGAGCTCCGTTCAAATCTGGAGAATCAGATATGGGGAGAGTAGGGAGAAAGAGAGACAATATGGATTAAAAGCAATGGTATGTTAGTCATTTTGTACTATTATTCACTATGTCACTTTGAAGGGGTAATTTTAATAGTAAAATTATATAATTTTTGGATAATTGATTCATGGTGTTGTAGAGTAATAGTTGTCTATAACACGATGAAAAAATTATCAAAAAATCGCATCATTTTGTTTTTTTGGGCTTGTTATATAGTGGTTATCTTTAAAATATAAAGAAGATGAGAAACATGTTGTCTCAAGTAGTCTCTCTATAACACTTTAGTAGCAATATACTACGATTGTGATACGAGGGCATCGAGTCCTAGTTTCAATGCTAGGATTCAGGAATTAATGCATTAAACTTAGTAATTCTAGCGTGATAGTATAATTAAGTCTATAATCGATCATGCACATTGTATGAAAATTGATACATAAATTTAAGTTGTGGTGTTATAGAAATGCCTAAGTTGCTATAACCAATCATGCGCATGGTATTTGATACATAAATATAAGTTCGGCCGTATATATTAAATACCAATAGTTTGTTTATATGAAATAAAAATCCTTGTGCAATGAAATATAATACTACACTAGGCGTCACCCGTCCCCGTGCATACGCGCGGGGCTCGAGAATATCATATGAAAATATTCGACATTTGAGATAAGTGCTAAGTTCATTTCATGATGATGACATAAGGGGCTCAAAACTATCACCCATGATAAATTTTCACAATATATATACTTAAAAGAATATTAGGTAAAATTCCAACTAGTCATACGTAACATCATTATTTTGCGATTGATATAGTAAAAATGTGGTCACATACTAGACTACCTTTACGTACTCTTATATAGTGGGATGATAATTCTAACTGGCATAAATTCAATAATTCATTTAAATATTCTATTTTATTAACTCATATATGAGTATTTAGAATATGTGGTTGTATTTTTATTTCTACTTGGTGTAGAAGAAGAAATGCTGAACAATGATTTATGGCAATTGAAGAGGTGTCAATCTATATATACTATTTGAGAATGTCCTCCCAAGCATTGCACGAGGAATTTTCACGTGGATATTAAAATTAATTAATGTAATATATTTTAAATCGCATCTTTAGAGTTTGAACTGAAATGAAAAATTTTGGCGCCTTTAAATTCACATCTGCATAGTTTGAACTGAAATGAAAAAACTGGCGCCTGCGTGTAAATTTAATTGAGCCCGTTTCATATTTATTGGAAATGAAAGTTATTGATGTTAATTGGCAAAACTTATTAGTCGGTAAGGAAACTTTCACCAAAAAAATTATTAATAGTGAATTCCGTAAATATCTGTCTCCAAAATGGACGGTAGAAATTCAAATTATAATTGATTATGAAAGCAAGAATCATGCTATATAAAATGACCCCCATTATATGGCATTGATAGTTACATTTCGAAAATGAATACCAAAATGGTACCAAAATGAATGTTCACTTTTGATGGTGACTTCCAAACCTTTCTGTCTCCAAAATGGACCAGAATCTCACCCATACAATGACGGTACCACTCTTCCATTCAGAGTGAAAGGAATCGTGTTTGGTGTGAGTCAAAAAAATTGTGTTTTGTGTTTGGAGGTATGCTTCTTCCCTTCAAATCGTGTTTGATGTTTATTATGGTTCTTCCCTTCACATCGTGTTTGATGTTTATGTTTTCTCCGGTAATTCTATTCCCCACTACATTCTCTTATCTTCAAGTCATGGATGAAAATAAGGAGCGTAGGTAGGTTTGCTCACTTGGCGCGCAAGAGAAAATTAGATGAGCAAAGACAAGCCCGTATATGCGGTGAGTTTTTCCTTCATAATTTACAGTCGTATGCTTTGTCTATGTGCATTATTCATCACAAAATAGATTTTTTGTGTATGTGAAGTTCTCATGGTCGCAGCCGAAGGCATACACTTGCGCGAAAGAGTCACTCGCCATCCCCGTATACGTAATACTAAGAAAATCGTTTGGTGTTTGTTAATGTTTTTTTCCTTCCTCCTGTGTTGTTTAGTTGTAGCTTACATCGTTTCTTTTGGTGGTGTAGGTGAAGATGTTTATCACGCGAAATCTTTTGTTTTGAGGGACACAGTTCAACACAATGGTATGTATTTTTTTCAAATATTATCTAAAAAGAGTTGAAGGCCACTTAGTTGTTACATTTTGTATTATTTATTTTTAGTGATTGTTTCAATCTAAAGAAAGTTGTATGCCACTTTTAAGAAAAAGAAATTGCCTGATTGAAATGTATAAAAGAAATCAGTGGCGTCAATGGATTTTGACTGAAAAATTCGAATTGGTTATGATTATTTTTTTTAGAAGGAATCAGTGACACTACTTGGTATAACTTGGTCCATGGAAATACAATATGCAGCCCACCTAATAAAATCCTTTACGCACCCAATCATATGTATTTGTGGGTACACCATTCTATTTTTGGAGTCCAAAGATAAAATCATTGTTCGAAGCTCAATCCAGTTTATTACTTCCATATTCTTTTTTTAGCCCCATGATCTAAAAATATTTCCTAAGTAAAAAGTATACAAACCTTTTTACTATTATAAAATTATTTTCATAATAATTATGTTGACTTCAAATCCAAGATTAGAAGTCGAATCCCAAAAAAAGATACATAGAATAAATAAAATTCAAAATATGAAGGAAATTCAAAAGTACCTCAAAAAAATAAGCCAATAAAATGTCCAAATTGACATCTGCAACTTCAAATTTATAGTGATAAAATTCAAAAGTAATCAGTGGCGTCAATGAATTTTGATTGAAAAATTCAGAGTGGTAGTGATCTGGAGGTAAGAAATTATTTTTATAATAATAATGTTGACTTCAAATCCAAGGTTAGAAACGTTCCCAAAAAATAGATTAACTTTTTACTCCAACTTAATGTTGGGTTCAAATCCAAAAATAAAAATGATAGTCAAGAAAAAGTATTAATCTATTTATTTAGGAGACAAAAATATTAATATGAACAAAAATATGAAACTGATACATTCAACACAAAAGTAGATGGTACCCGTTCTTTTTCAAACACGAGCAATCTTAGGAGCAAAAAATATGAACCTGTTTCAATTTCTTTTTTAATCTAACAGATTATGTTATTAAGTATTTTAAGTTATTTTTTTTGATGTAGTATTTGAAATGCCCAAGACATCAACTGTTTAAGTGACATCAATTTTGTTTTGAAATTGAAATTTTGTCGTGCATCGCACGGGTTAAAAGCTAGTAAGGACTAATTAGGAAGGGCAAGGCACGGGTCAATAGCTCGTTAATTTTTTTTAACAATTAGATCTCACCAATGGAGAGTTTTTTATCACAAAAATGATGAGTAATTCGCCTTACATATGCAACAACATAACTTTAAAAGATATTTCCTAATCAAATATTGAGAAAACGATTACATCAACTCAAACAAAGGGAAAAGATTTCTATATTTCTCTTCAACACGAATTGGAACACATAAGTCTGAAGGTTCCAATTCCTATTTAAGAAAAATATAGTTATGTGCATCTTTCTTTGATTACTCTATCCACTTCCTTAAGGCTCTTTTTGGACTTCTAAAAATGCACAAAGGAAAACCCAAGTACTACTACCTGCTGCTGATAGAATACTTGGCAGAAAAGAAAAAGATGCTCTTTTGAAATTCCAAAGAAATAACCTTATAGAAGTGAAAATTTATCATGATTCTTAGAGTTAACATTCATTTTAATACTACTATGAGATTTCTTACTAATGACAGACTGTGGTTAATATGCTGGAGAAGAGTTATAAACTCATTAAGTAACATACTAATTAGTTGTCGAGAAGAATGGACAGTAGTAGATTTTAGGTGCTAGAAGCACCAAGTCATTCTTGTTCAAGAATTAATTTGTTCACGACAACCTTCAATGAAACAAATGGTGGTTATTGGTGATGCTCAATCAGTTGAAGAAAATTTTAGGAGCATAGAAGAAAGAAATTGTTTAGAATTGAATTAGAATTAGTAATCACTTGTATCTCTACCATGAATGGAATGAAGTCAGTTGACCTACTTTTATACCCACGGTAATTTGTGATTATGGAACACACCACATAGACCATATTGAAGACTGAGAATGTTAGAGTAACATAAACATCAACACAACTTGATTGTATCTAGATATGAGAGAGCATGGCATTGATCCAGCATGAACATAAGGCATAATCAAGAATCAAAAGTCAAGGTAAATTTACTCTAAAAAAAAGAGTAAAGGTAAACTTTCATTACTCTTTGTTGCATATGCAAATTGTAAATTTAAACTTCGTATTGTTTGCGTTCGTTTCTTCAGGCGTAAAAAATTACTTTACAGAACACTTCAGGCCGCACTTATTTGGATTAGATGACAACTTTATTCATACAACTTATGAGCAGGAAAATTATCACAATGAACTAAATCACATGTATAGTTAAATATAAGCATTTGAAGAGAAACTAAGCGAGAAATCACGAGAAACATTAAATAGGGCTGCATCGTACGAATAAACAATGTTTGATGCCCGATCCAATCAGAGTCAGTGAATATTGGTTATTTGCTTAAATGCTCTCTCTTGTTGAATTGCCGCAGGACAAAACATCACCGGCCATTGAAGGGGAGCAACGACAGTCAAAACTTTAAATTGTCGATGGACTTTAATGTTGATGGGTCTGCTTGGGCACGACTCCCATTCACCCGGGGCGTGCCTTTTCGAATTCTAGTGGACAACTTCCCGGCATCAAAAAATACTAAATATTTTTTTTTTTTGAGGAATTACTAAACCTAATTTGATATCCCTACACACACACACACACCTAAAATATAGAGCAGTTTCCTCAAAAAAATAAATAATGTAGAGCAGTTATGGAATTGTAGCATTTCCGTCAATTTTGATACTGTTTCAACCTGATGTACCTATAATTAGAGCAATTTGTCTTTTTGACATTCTTTGAAATTACATTTCTTTTCAGGAAACAAATTCCGTTTTCTATATTAACATTTAAATAGTTTACCAATTTATTTAACAATAAATAGTGAAAAACCAATACTGATGTGGACTTCAATGCATAGTGGACAATTAACACATTTATGGCTGAAAATTTGCTGACATGGAATCATTAGATTAGTGAAATTCCATTTGGCATAAGTTTATTTGTTGAATTGCCAAATAAGGATTACACATGCCTTTATTTTGTAAGTTAGTAAATGACACATGGCAAAAGGAGATTCAACATCAGGACTTCTCTGCTTATATATATATATATATATATATATATATATATATATATATATATATATATATATATATATATATACCGGACGTGCTGCAACCTAGGGATCACCAGGCAGCCCTTTCGCTCTATAGGGATCGAGGGGGCATAGCACAATTCTTCTTGGAGGAGGGTTGCTTTGCCCGGGTGACTGATCCTGCCATAATGTACTCCTACCTATAGAAAGGCAACCGAAGTCGAGCATACATACGACGATCTTCATGCATGAAATAGACGGGAGGGAGGAAAGGGCGGTAGATGATAATGAGAAAGGGCGACGCGGGCGGGCGGAATGGATGAGCGAAAGGTGCAAGGGAGTGGGGAATATCCCGAGTCTCATGTAAGACAACTAAATAGACCTCGAGGTTATGACGAGGAACTGAGGGACCTTCTCGAGCACAGGATAGGTAATTGAGAAATAGAGCTAGCCACCAGCAAGTAATCAACAAGTAATCTTCAAAGCAAGGAATCTTGAGATGTAGCAGTAGGTTGTGTAACACTTCTCTTTAAGACTACATCTTTTCATCTCTTTACCTTCTTTCTGGGAATCAATGCTCTGGGCCGAATAGAGCAGGTACTTCGCCCAATCTCCCTATCGGTCTTCACTAAAGCCCGAGGGCCGGTCGAGCATATAAATACCCTTGACCTACCCTCGGGTTGGTCTTCGCTTTCACTCTCGACCTAAAGGTCTTCGATAAAGCTCTCGAACTATCGTTCGTCATTAGCTTTCACACCCTCCGTACAGCTTTTGTTGGGAAGGGGACATGATCAATAGAACCTGGCTGGATCGGGGATAGTGGCGTCCATTCCTAACCAGTTCTGAAAAGGTTCGCTCATGCTGGAGGGAGCATCCCCACTTGGTGATCGGTCCACTAGTTCACGCAAATCCGAAGAAGTTATCATGGACGAGCCACATGCAGGGAAACTTGCACGTGTGGTTCTGGCCGGGCTTCCCTGAGGTATCTAATAACCTTGCTTCTGCTCGCCGCCGGAGCACCTCTCCTAACTATTGCCCATTTATTCTGGAATAATTTTTTAGGAGGGATATTTTTACATATTTCTGCCAAATCATTTATGCATGCACCTCAGTACAAGTGCTGCAGTTCCGGACAGGATGATTGGGAAAGGAAGGAGAACTCTAATTTGAACCGCTCACATCACAGTAGTAGTAGCGTAAAGGCCCAGATAGATATTCCAGGGGGCGGCCATTACATAAGGGGGCCTTTAGGTCCGGTACTTCACCCCCTCTCCATATCGGAATTATTCGAAGGGCAAGCCCTCTCCTTTCAGTCGAGCTATAAATAACCTCTCGAACTATCTAAACTGTAGGGTTTTGATTCATGGATGCGCAACGGAAACAAAAACAATCATAAACCATGCAAAACCCTCCAAGGATCACAAGTCAAGATACATAACGATGGTAAATGAAGAAATCAATAACACACCTTAGGGTTCTCCTTGATGACTTCAAACGCGAATAGTGTCACGTCTCTACGGTTGATCCACACCTAGAGGTGAGATCTAGATCCTCCAAATCCATGTGCTAGCTAGGAAGAATGGAGGAGGAAGAAAGAACCAAGCAACAATGGAGTGCCAAGAGGTAGGCCGGCACTCTTCATGGCCGACGAGTAGGGGGCGGCGGTCCCAAGGGGGGTTCGGCCCTTGCTTGGGACTTGCTCTCTCTCCTTGCTTTGTTCTCTCCTTTCTTCTATCATATAGATGTGTGTTGTGTAGAGAGGAAAAATAAGCTAGGAGTGTTCTTTATATAGTCCAACAACTCCTTGTCCTACTACATAAAGAACCCCTCATAATCCTACTCAAGTTCGGATTAGTCTCTTTTTGCAAAAATAGTCCTTCTCATGTCAATACATGGATTGGTTCTATTTGCAAATTAATCCTAATTATGTCTCTACATGAATTAGGCCACCTTGGCAAATCCTAATCATGTCTATACATGGATTAGTCCAACTTGCATATTAGTCCTACTAAGTTAGCAAGTTGTTGCGATTTGATCCTTCTAATTAATTAATCATATTAATTAATTAATTCCCGAGTCTAGTTCACCCCTATATGGCGTGTGACCCCATAGGTTCTATTTAGTTGGTAGTAACTATTTACTAATATGGAGCGGCCTCTAGCAAGACATCCATTCTAGCCAACAAATAGAATAGTCATCATGACAAACCTTGTGCAAGTAATTGTCTCATCCCTTTGTCCCAATATCCGGATTGGACACGAGACATACAAGTCACACTCCTATATCCAATCCATAGTTTCTCGATCCTGGGAATAGCCTTATTCGTGCAAATAACATCAATATCCCATATTGATTTATTTGAGTCTGGCCAGACATTTTATAAGCACTATCCCTCGAGTGGCCTAGGATATTTGCTCCCGTTATGTGGGAGGGACAAATTCTATCTACGTCCACTACGATCTCTAAGCTTGCTTCTTATTGTATCCAGTACACGCCTTTATAACTACCCAGTTACGGTGTAGCGTTTGACGCTACCAAAATCACAATAATCCACAACTAGAATATCTAGTGACTTCAAGTCTAAGGATGACAATACCGTTGCACTGCGAGAAGCGCTTGTGACTTAACATAACATGTATGTAGCCTTCTCGGAGTTGGGTCAATCCAGTTTGCCATTACTCCTAATGCATACCCATGTGTTGGATCATGATATCTCCATATCAATCCAACCCCATACTAGTCTATAGATGATTGTCCCATTAATCATTATGTCGACTAGGGATATTTAAGAATATAACACTTATATTCTAAGGACTTCATTCTTGTTAACATATCTCCATATCGATAACATAATGAATCGTAAATCCATAAATATCACAATTAATTGATTGCCTCTAGGGCACAATTCCAACAGTCTCCCACTTGCACTAGAGTCAATCTCCTGCATCATATGCCTATTGATCTAGCGCGGCCCTCCATGCTTACACTGCGTAGGGGCGAGACATATGCTGACACCTTGCAAATATTCACATCTCCTCCATCAACAATTTTGATTGAGATTGAATATTCTGAGTAAATGCATCTTATGCATTAATTTACTCAGTCCTCTATGCTAGAATCAGCTCACAGTCGCTCCCACTAGGGCTAAACTTAAAACTCGACTTATAATCTGTATCTTCTTTGTCAGATTTGAAGTTCGCATTACTGTAACCCCTTACAGTAAACTCTTCCTATCCTCCATTTATCAAAAAATTCATCCTTAGTGCTTCTCAAGTACTAAAGGATAATCTTAATAATTTATCCAGTGACTCTCACCCGGATTTGACTGGTATCTTTGTGTCATACCATATGACACATCTGGCCTAGTACATAACATGGCGTATCTCATGAATCTAATTCATACGGTCCATTCCCAATCTAATTGGTAAGACAATTAGCCTTTCAAAGACTAATTCCATGTGACATGGGTAAGAATCAATATTCTTTTCACATTGAACCATTTCAACACCTTTATCAATTTGTGTACTATGACCTAAGCTATACAACCATCTTGATCTACCTCAATAGATCTTCACTAGTTGCTTCGCTTAAGTCTACCATTAGAAAGTCAACTCCCTAGTCAATCTACGTAAGACTGCCAAGTAGGGGCAACATTCCCAATGATTAAGTATGTCTCCACATACAGGACCAGAAAAATAACTGTTCTTCCACTAACCTTCTTGTAAACACAAGTATCATCTTCAATTTTGATGGAACCAAACTCCTTTGATTGCGTCATGAATTTGAAGAGTCCAACTCCTAGAAGCTTGATTCAATCTATAGACAGATTGCTACAAGCAAGATACAAATGGATTTAAGCATCACAACTGGGAAAGATTTCGTCATAGTCCATACTATGAACTCACATGAAATCCCTTTCTTGCCAATTTTCCTTTATAGGTAATCATATTACCATCCATGTTGGTTTCCTCATAACCCACTTGCACCCTATGGGTCCTACCCTTCAGGTGGGTCCATCAAAGTCTATACTTTGTTGGTATACATGGATTCCATTTTGTATCCCATGGCTCCTAGCCGTTTCTGAGAGTATGGCCCACACGTAGCCATCTCATAGGTTGTAGGCTCATCTTGATGAGCAATATATCGTGGGTTATGAGAAATCCTTATTTCTCTAGTCTCTCGATTTATCCTACCTGACCTACCAGGTTCTTGTGTTTTCTGAGTAGGTTGCTCCACAACACCTTGTGATCCTGCTCATGTTCCATCAAACGGATCAATGTTTTGTTGTGGTTCTTGAACTTCTTCAAGTTCTACTGTCCTCCCACTGTTTCTTTTAGAGACAATCTCTACCTAGAAACACTGTGGTTCGAGAAACAAACAGTTTGTTCTCGATTAGGTTGTCGAAATAATATCCTTTCAGGGTATCCCACAAAACATTTATCCGACTTGGGTTCAAGTTTATTTTGTAAACTCTTTTACATAAACGTCATAACCCCAAATCTTTATGAATGACATACTAGGACACTTCCTAGTCCATATCTCATATGGCGTTTATTCATATCACGTTTTTGATGGAACAAGGTTAAGGGCGAAATTTGCTGTAATTAGAACATAGCCCCAAAAAGTAAACTGGAAGTTCTGTTTGACTCATCATGGACCGAACCATGTCCTACAAGGTCCGAACTCTCCTCTTAGACACGCCAAACCCATGTGGCGTGCTAGGTGGAGCGAGTTTTGGATCATATCCAATACTCCCATAGATTCTTGTCAAACTCTTGGCTCAAGTACTTTCCTCTATGATCCAATCGTAGAGTCTAAATACTTTTGCCAAGCTGGTTCTCTACTTCATTCCTGAATACTTTGAACAATTCAAAGGATTCTGATTTGTTTCTTCCTAAGATACACAAATCCATATTTCTCTGATCCTATCAGTAAATATGATGAATTACTGAAAACCATCTTTAGCCTTTGTGCTTAGCGGCCTTCATACATCAATATGTATGATTCCCAAAAGATCATATCTTTGCCTAATAAGTCTTATATGTCTCATATGATTCAATAATCAAATGAGTTCCAGATATCCATCCACATGGATTTCTAGATATGTATTTCTTATTTAAGAGGCCTAAACAATAATGCTAAAGATAAGTGAAGTTCATATCATTATATGCAAAACTCTAGGTATTAATGTTATAGATGAAATTATCATGATCATGGATATAGAATCCACTTAGACAAAATTGCATCACAATAATGCATACCATAATAAATGGAACAACATTTGTCCTTTTATTATGATAAGGAGCTTTCTTGTCCAAACAAGAAACTATGATAATGGTCCTACTCATAGTAGGGACATTATCGCTTTTGTCTAATTCATGAATAATTTCTTAAAGGTAGAAATAATTCCCTACGGCTTTTCAGCAACCCTTTGCTTCATAGCCCCACGTGTAGGATTATTTCTTCCTTATCCAATTGTCTTCGTCTCTTGAGATCCTCCACATTTCTATAAATGTGAGATCCTCATCTAGTATCATATACTTATGATGATGAGATAGACACATTGATTTCTATAACAAAATACCCAAATCGGAATTCATAATTCCTTTATTATTTACTTCCAGGTACTTTGGGTAGCCTCTCTTCCTCTACACCACCTATGGGACTCCAAGGCAACTTGGTTTTAGCAACAGGCTTGTTTTATACCCATGGGGTCGGTGCAAACCATTTGCCCTTACCCATGCTGTTAACCATTAACAGCTTTGCCCATGCCCATTATGAGTGTTTGTTTAGTGATTTTTCAATCATATTGAGTAAATCAATTTTAAAACAAAACTATAATTGCATCCAATGTAATTCTTGGTCCACTTGGGTGAATAACCTTTTATTCTTTATTTATCTCATAGATAATGCATATTCACTAATGTTTCAATCATATTGAATCAGTATATTTGCATAACCCAAAGTGGAGCAACACTTCAAACCTTTCATGTCTAGCCCCCTATTTTGAAAGAGATTCTTTCAATGTATGATCATATCATACTTCTCCATGTCTCTCTTCTTGCTTCCAAATCTCAGAGTTCATGGCAGCTAGCATGAGGCAAGTCATAACCAAAGAACCATTCTTTGGTGTTCCTTCCATTAGGTTTTAGTGTGTTTTTGGTAGTTGGTAGGAAGAGAGCTTTATGTTCTACGAAGTACAACAATTTCTCTTTTATTTGAGAACAATTCTCAATTTTATACCAGTCTAGAAAAAGATAAAGTCGTGTTTTTTTTTTGTTTAATGCCATGGGTATTCAACACAATAGGATTATGCAAAGTTTGTGACGTATAACTATATTCAACAAGGATTTAAATTGTCAAACATAGCTCCCACTATTTTACTACGGATTAATAACCCTCAAGATATTAATGCGGAAAATATCCTTATATTTTCTAGTGGGCCAAGATCCATGTTTCATCTCCTTATGAGCTTGCTTTGGCAAGTCACCCATAATTTGACTACTTTAGGTAGGAACAATTCCAATTGCATCCCATATGCAACTCTTGGTTCAATTGGGCAAATAACTCCTTATTTATCCATCCATATGGATAATCCCAATTGATTGCCTCTAGGTTTCTTAATCATATTAATAGCCCAGTTGTGTTCATCCTCTTATTTAAACAATTGCACATTGTTACGTGCCATCGCATTCCATCATGATGAACCAAGTTGCCATGCTTTGGCACGCACGAACTTGATAAATAATGATGATAATGAGTGTTTAAATAACGAGAAGGCAAGAACACAATATTTGATTTTGAGGGATTTTAAAACTCAATTTTTAATTGTTTTGTTGATCAATATCAACTAATCTATCTATTTGAGTTTGGGCACAACTCGAAATAATAGATCCGGGTTGTCTAATTATCTTATTATCCTAATTGCATGCATCATCCATACACCAACCACACAATAATAAGACAATAAAGTAAACAACCACGAAACAGAAATTAAACGTGATGTGGATACGGCCTTTTCTAGACTAAGATAATTCCAAGCCAATGGAATTATCTATGAACCCTAAAACAAACACATCTCCATGCGTCTTGATCTTTTGGTCCATCCTTCATAGTCATGTGGAATGCTCCATGCTCCATGCTCCATCTTTTGTGGCTCCTTTGGCTTTGGGCTTCTTTTCTTCAATCTTGGCTAACAATCTACTTTTATCTAGCACTAGCTAACTTTTATACAAATAAAATAAATCTCACAAGTTGAGAAAAAATGGCACGCAGGCCATTAAAACCCTAATTAATTATTACAATTAATTGATCAGCTCACAGGCCGTAAAACCAAACCACAAAAATTAAACATCCACATCAAACCACATCCTAAGGCCATATCCAATCACAATGCGATTTGCACATAAACAGTTAAAATCCAATTTTAACGCGCTTGGTCAATTTTAATTGATTTTAGGATTTCTAGTGTTAAAACGGTCCATGGGCCCAACAATCAAATTGCCCGGGCCCAAAAAGGTGAACCACAAGGCCCAAGGGCCGGGCCGGCCCATAACCCACGCGGCTAGGCCGCGGGCTAGGGCCGCCCGGCCCCTAGGGCGGCCAAGCTTGGGCGGAAAGCAAGAGGGGCGGTCCCCTAGGGGGCCGAACCTCCTTGAGGGAGTTGTTTCCAAAACAACTCCCTTGCTTGGTGCCCAAGTTTGGTTGTTTCCTTGTTTTGGGAGAACTCCTTCTTCCCCAAGGATGCCCAAACCCTAGATCTAAGATACTAAAATTTCTCAAACTCCCTAATTCATGCATCCAATGCAAAAACTAGATCTTGTTATGAAGGTTTATTGACAAATTGCATCCCATGCTTGATTTGTCTTGTTTTACGCGATAAACAATTAATTTAAGGTGTAAAACAACTAAAACGTAACACATAAACCACGTTTATGCTCTACGACATGTGGCTCTGATACCACTGTAGGGTTTTGATTCATGGATGCGCAACGGTAACATAAACAATCATAAACCATGCAAAACCCTCCAAGGATCACAAGTCAAGATACATAACGATGGTAAAGGAAGAAATCAATAACACACCTTAGGGTTCTCCTTGATGACTTCAAACGTGAATAGTGTCACGTCTCTACGGTTGATCCACGCCTAGAGGTGAGATCTAGATCCTCCAAATCCATGTGCTAGCTAGGAAGAATGGAGGAGGAAGAAAGAACCAAGCAACAATGGAGTGACAAGAGGTGGGGAGGCACTCTTCATGGCCGACGGGTAGGGGGCGGCGGTCCCAAGGGGGGTTCGGCCCTTGCTTGGGACTTGCTCTCTCTCCTTGCTTTGTTCTCTCCTTTCTTCTATCATATAGATGTGTGTTGTGTAGAGAGGAAAAATAAGCTAGGAGTGTTCTTTATATAGTCCAACAACTCCTTGTCCTACTACATAAAGAACCCCTCATAATCCTACTCAAGTTCGGATTAGTCCCTTTTTGCAAAAATAGTCCTTCTCATGTCAATACATGGATTGGTTCTATTTGCAAATTAATTCTAATCATGTCTCTACATGAATTAGGCCACCTTGGCAAATACTAATCATGTCTATACATGGATTAGTCCAACTTGCATATTAGTCCTACTAAGTTAGCAAGTTGTTGCGATTTGATCCTTCTAATTAATTAATCATATTAATTAATTAATTCCCGAGTCTAGTTCACCCCTATATGGCGTGTGACCCCATAGGTTCTATTTAGTTGGTAGTAACTATTTACTAATATGGAGCGGCCTCTAGCAAGACATCCATTCTAGCCAACAAATAGAATAGTCATCATGACAAACCTTGTGCAAGTAATTGTCTCATCCCTTTGTCCCAATATCTGGATTGGACACGAGACATACAAGTCACACTCGTATATCCAATCCATAGTTTCTCGATCCTGGGAATAGCCTTATTCGTGCAAATAACTGTTGGAATAGATGCCCTAGAGGCAATCTAGTTTAGTATGAATTTGTATATGGCTAGAAAATTCATTTATTATTTATTGGATATTTAATATAATGAAGTCCTTAGATTTACAATTGTGTTGTTTATCTTAAATATCCCTAGTCAAGTATAATGATTAATGGGACAATCATCTATAGACTAGTATGGGGTTGGATTGATATGGAGATATCACGATCCAACACATAGGTGTGCATTACGGAATGTTGCACTGGATTGACCCATCTCCGAGAAGGCTACATACATGTTATGTTGAGTCACAAGCGCTTCTCGCGGTGCAATGGTATTTTCATCCTTAGACTTGAAGTCACTAGATATTCTAGTTGTGGATCATTGTGATCTTGGTAGCGTTAAACGCTACACCGTAACTGGGTAGTTATAAAGGCGTGTACTGGATACAATGAGAAGCAAGCTTAGAGATCGTAGTGGACGTAGAGAGGATTTGCCCCTCCCACATAACGGGAGCAAATATCCTAGACCACTCGAGGGATAGTGCTTATAGAATGTCTGGCCAGACTCAAATAAATCAATATAGGATATTGATGTTATTTGCACGAATAAGGCTATTCCCATAGATTGAGAAACTATGGATTGGATATACGAGTGTGACTTGTATATCTCGTGTCCAATCCGGATATGGAGGCAAAGGGATGAGACAATTACTTGTACAAAGGTTGTCAAGATCACTATTCTATTAGTTGGCTAGAATGGATGTTTTGCTAGAAACCGCTCCATATTAGCAAATAGTTGCTACCAACTAGATAGAACCTATGGGGTCACACGCTATATAGAGTTGTACTAGATTTGGGAATTAATTAATTGGATTAATTAATTAGAAGGATCACTTTGCAAACCCTTGCAAACTTAGTAGGGACTAATTTGCAAGGAAGGGACTAAATTGAATTCTAGTTGGACTAGAATAAGTCCTTTAGGTAGTTAACAAGGAGTTTTTGGACTATATAAAGGACCCTCCTTCCTTCCTTCCTCATAACTTATGCTCATTAGTGAACATAACAAGAGTGGGAGAGAACAAAGGAGAGAGAGCAAGCAACAAGGATGCCGAACCCGACCCCCTTGCCGCCGCCCTCACCCCGTCGGCCAAAAAGAGGGCCGAAGTCCCTCTTTTGTCTCGTTTTGCGTGATTCCTTCATCCTCTTCCTATTCCGGGCTAGCACCAAGGAGTTTGGGAGATCTAGGATCAACTCTAGGCGTGGATCAACTATAGAGAACGTGACACTATTCGCTTTTGAAGTCGTCAAGGAGAACCCAAAGGTGTGTTTATGATTTCTTACCTTCACTATCGTTATGCATCTAGACTTGTGATCCTTGGAGGGTTTTGCATGGTTATTTGTTTGATTATGCTTCCGTTGCGCGATCCATGAATCAAAACCCTACAGTGGTATCAGAGCCACAGGTCATAGAGCATAAACGTAGTTTATGTGTTACATTCTTGTTGTTTTACACCTTAATTTGATTGTTTATCGCGTAAAACAAGACAAATCAAGCATGGGATGCAATTTGTCAAGAATTACTCATAACAAGATCCAAATTTTGCATTGGATGCATGAATTGGTGAGTTTGAGAAATTTTAGGATCTTAGATCTAGGGTTTGGGCATCCTTGGGGAAGAAGGAGTTCTCCCAAAACAAGGAAACAACCAAACATGGGCTCCAAGCAAGGGAGTTGTTTTGGAAACAACCCCCAAGAGGAGGTTCGGCCCCCCTAGGGACCGCCCCCTTGCTTGCCGCCCAAGCTTGGCCGCCCTAAGGGGCCGGGCGGCCCTAACCCGAGGGCCTAGCTTGCGGGTTTTGGGCCGGGCCGGCCCTAGGGCCTTGTGGTTCACTTTAATGGGCCCGGGCAATTGGATTGTTGGGCCCATGGACCGTTTTAACCCTAGAAATCCTAAAATCAATTAAAATTGACCAAGCGCGTTAAAATTGGATTTTAACTGTTTATGTGCAAATCGCATGGTGATTGGATATGGCCTTAGGATGTGGTTTGATGTGGATGTTTAATTTTGTGGTTTGGTTTTACGGCCTGCGAGCTGATCAATTAATTGTAATAATTAATTAGGGTTTTATGGCCTGCGTGCCATTTTTTTTCTCAACTTGTGAGATTTATTTTATTTAGTATAGATATTAGCTAGTACTAGATAAAGTAGATTGTTAGCCAAGAATGGAGAAAAGAAGCCCAAAGCCAAAGAAGCCACAAAAGATGGAGCATGGAGCATGGAGCATTCCACATGACTATGAAGGATGGACCAAGAGATCAAGACGCATGGAGATGTGTTTGCTTAGGGTTCATAGATAATTCCATTGGCTTGGAATTATCTTAGTCTAGAAAAGGCCATATCCACATCACGTTTAATTTCTGTTATGTGGTTGTTTATTTATTGTCTTATTATTTGTGTGGTTGGTGTATGGACGATGCATGCAATTAGGATAATAAGATAATTAGACAACCCGGATCTATTATTTGGAGTTGTGCCCAAACTCAAATAGATAGATTAGTTGATATTGATCAACAAAAACAATTAAAAATTGAATTGAAAATCCCTCAAATTTTAAATATTGTGTTCTTGCCTTCTCCTTATTTAAACGCTCATTATCATCATTATTTATCAAGTTCGTGCGTGCCAAAGCATGGCGACTTGGTTCATAATGATGGAATGCGATGGCACGTAACAATGTGCATTTATTTAGATAAGAGGTTGAACACAACTAGGCTATTAATTTGATTAAGAAACCTAGAGGCAATCAATTGGGATTATCCATATGGATGGATAAATAAGGAGTTATTTGCCCGGTTGAACCAAGAGTTGCATATGGGATGCAATTGGAATTGTTCCTACCTAAAGTAGTCAAATTATGGGTGACTTGCCAAAGCAAGCTCATAAGGAGATGAAAGATGGATCTTGGCCCACTAGAAAATATAAGGATATTTTCCGCATTAATATCTTGAGGGTTATTAATCCGTAGAAAAATAGTGGGAGCTATATTTAATAAACTAGCCATTATTAAATATAGTCAAAAATTCACAAATACTAAAACTTGCGTATTTTCCTTTTTGTAGAATTCCAAATGGCAAACAACTCATCGAGTTCACAACATTCCCTACGATCCGTCCTTGAGAAGGACAAGCTCTCTGGAACCAACTTTCTTGATTGGTACAGAAACTTGAGAATTGTTCTCAAGCAAGAGAAGAAACTGTACGCAATAGACGAGCATGTTCCAGAAGGTCTAGAGAACCAGACACCTGCTGCCTTAAAGGCGTATCAAAAGCGTGTTGATGACGCTAATGATGCGGCCTGCCTAATGCTTTGCACCATGACTTCTGAGCTTCAGAAGCAACACGAAAACATGAATGCTGTCGATATGATCGAACATCTAAAGCAGCTCTTCCAAGAGCAGGCGAGGGTAGAGAGGTATGAGGTCTCAAAGGCACTGTTCAAATGTCATCTGGCAGAAGGGAACCCGGTGGGACCCCATGTACTCCGAATGATCGGGTACTTGGAGAATCTCGCCCGGCTTGGGTTCCCGGTCGGCCAAGAGTTGGCAACTGATCTCGTGTTGCAATCGTTGCCCGAGAGTTGTGGACAGTTCATTATGAACTATAACATGAACGACATCGTTAAACCACTGCCAGATTTGCTCAACATGTTGAGGACGGCTGATCAGAGCATCAACAAGGGTAAGGGCAAGGCCATAATGATGGTGCAGAAAGGAAAGGGCAAAAGGTTTGCCTCTTCCTCCAAGGGCAAAGGCAAGTCAGTTTCCAAGTCCAAGGAACAAGCCCTTAAGCCTGTTGGTGGCGTTGCCAAGGTCGTGACTAAGGGTGAGTGTCCTACTGCAGCCAGCCTGGACACTGGAGAAGGAACTGCCCAAAATATCTGGAGGACAAGAGGCTTGGAATAGTGATTCCACCACCACCAGGTATTTTTGTTGTAGATGTCAATTTAACTGTCTCTACATCATGGGTATTAGATACTGGATGTGGATCTCATATTTGTCGAAATATGCAGGATCTAAAGAGAAGTAAAAGATTGGCTAAAGGGGAGGTAGATCTGCGCGTTGGGAATGGAGCAAAGGTTGCTGCGTTGGCCATAGGCGTGTGCGAGCTATCTCTGCCTTCAGGATTAGTTTCAGAATTAAATAATTGCTATTTTGTGCCTGCTATGAGCAGAAACATTATTTCTATTTCTTGTTTGGACAAGGAAGGTTTTATTATTTCAATAAAGAACAATTGTTGTTCCTTTTATTTGAATAATATTCACTATTTTAGTGCGCAATTATTTAATGGACTTTATGTCCTTGATCTAAGCAATCCTGTCTACAACATTAATACCAAGCGGATTAAAATAAATGATTTAAATCCTGCTTATTTATGGCATTGTCGTTTAGGCCACATAAATGAGAAACGTGTATCTAGACTCCATAAGGATGGATTACTAGACTCATTTGATTTTGAATCATATGAGACATGTGAGGCTTGTTTATTGGGAAAAATGACAAAGTCCCCTTTCAATAAGAAAGGTGAGAGGACTAGTGAGCAATTGGCGCTCATACATACCGATGTGTGTGGGCCATTTGCCACGCCTGCCAGGGGTGATTATGTCTACTTCATTACATTTACTGATGATTACAGTAGATATGGATTTGTGTACCTTATGAGGGCAAAATCCGAATCCTTTGAAGTGTTCAAAGAATTCAAGAATGAAGTAGAGAAGCAACTTGGCAAAAGTATCAAGGCTCTACGATCGGATCGTGGAGGAGAATACTTGAGCCAAGAGTTTGACGACTATCTTAGAGAGTGTGGGATCGTGTCCCAACTCACTCCACCCGGAACGCCACAATGGAATGGCGTGTCCGAGAGGAGGAATCGAACCCTATTGGATATGGTTCGGTCTATGATGTGTCAAACCGATCTTCCATTGTCATTTTGGGGCTACGCTCTATTAAGTGCAGCTTTCACCATTAACCGTGTTCCATCTAAATCAGTCATGAAGACACCATATGAGATGTGGAGTGGGAGGCGTCCCACACTGTCGTTCATGAGGATTTGGGGCTGCGATGTCTATGTAAAACGTTTACAATCAGACAAGCTAGGGCCTAAATCGGATAAGTGTAAATTTGTGGGGTACCCTAAGGAAACTAAGGGATACTACTTCTACAATCCAATCGAGAAAAAAGTGTTTGTTGCTCGGACCGGCGTGTTTCTAGAAAGAGAGTTTGTCTCTAAAGAAGCAAGTGGGAGGAATTTAGAACTTGAAGAAGTTCAAGAACCACAAATCACTGAACCGATTATGGAACAAGAACAAGAATCACAAGCAGTTGTGGAGCCACCTGTTCAGGTAACACAAGAACTTCGTAGATCTAGTAGAGTGCGCCAGGAACCCGAGAGGTATGGACTTCTCGTAACTGACTCCGGTGACACGATGCTCATAGATGATGAGCCTACTACCTATGAGGAGGCCATGAGTGGCCCAGACTCACAGAAGTGGCTGGAAGCCATGAGATCCGAGATGGAATCCATGTATACCAACAAAGTATGGACTTTGGTGGAACCACCCGATGGGGCGCGACCCATAGGGTGCAAGTGGGTCTTCAAGAAGAAGATCGACATGGATGGTAATGTGATTACCTATAAGGGCCGATTGGTGGCTAAAGGATTCAGACAGATTCATGGTATTGACTATGATGAAACCTTTTCACCAGTCGCTATGACCAAATCCATCCGAATCCTACTTGCAATTGCAGCATACTACGACTATGAGATTTGGCAGATGGATGTCAAAACAGCATTCCTTTATGGGAATCTCCTCGAGGACGTTTATATGATACAGCAGGAGGGTTTTGAGGATCCAAAGCAAGCCAACAAAGTCTGTAAGCTGCAACGATCCATTTATGGATTGAAGCAAGCTTCTAGGAGTTGGAATCGACGTTTTGATGAAGTGGTCAAAGAGTTTGGCTTCATCAGAAACGAAGATGAGTCTTGTGTCTACAAGAAGGTTAGTGGGAGCTCTGTAGCTTTTCTGGTCTTGTATGTGGATGACATACTTCTCATTGGAAACGACATTCCTATGCTGCAATCTGTGAAAGATTGGCTAGGAAAGTTTTTCTCAATGAAGGACTTAGGGGAAGCAGCCTATATACTCGGTATAAAGATCTATAGAGATAGATCTAAGAGGTTGCTAGGCCTAAGTCAAAGTACATATATTGACAAGGTGTTGAAACGGTTCAACATGCAAGATTCCAAGAAGGGATTCTTGCCCATATCACATGGGATCACTCTTTCGAAGAGTGGTTGTCCTTCCAATGGGATTGAGAAGGAACGGATGAGTAGGATTCCCTATGCCTCGGCCATAGGGTCTATCATGTACGCCATGTTATGTACTAGACCAGATGTGTCATATGCCTTGAGTATGACAAGCAGATACCAATCCAATCCGGGTGAGAGTCACTGGACCGCTGTCAAGAACATCCTAAAGTACTTGAGAAGAACTAAGGATGCTTTCTTGATATTTGGCGGTGAGGAAGAGTTGCGTGTAAGGGGTTACACTGATGCAAGCTTCCAAACCGACAGAGATGACTTTAGATCACAGTCGGGATATGTGTTTTGCCTGAATGGAGCAGCGGTGAGCTGGAAGAGTTCCAAGCAAGAGACGGTAGCTGATTCTACAACAGAGGCTGAGTACATTGCTGCGAATGGCGCAGCAAAGGAGGCTGTTTAGATCAGAAAGTTTGTTTCTGAACTTGGTGTGGTCCCTAGCATTGCGGATCCAGTGGAGTTGTTCTGTGACAACACTGGGGCGATCGCGCAATCTAAGGAACCAAGATCGCACCAGAAGTCCAAGCACGTGCTCAGGAAGTTTCATCTGATTCGAGATATTATCGATAGAGGAGACGTTCGGATATGCAAGATTCCTACAGATGATAATCTGTTAGACCCGCTTACGAAGCCTCTCACGCAGTGGAAGCATGAAGGGCACACTAGGAGTATGGGCATACGAGATGCGCCAGATTGGCTCTAGTGCAAGTGGGAGACTGTTGGAATAGATGCCCTAGAGGCAATCTAGTTTAGTATGAATTTGTATATGGCTAGAAAATTCATTTATTATTTATTGGATATTTAATATAATGAAGTCCTTAGATTTACAATTGTGTTGTTTATCTTAAATATCCCTAGTCAAGTATAATGATTAATGGGACAATCATCTATAGACTAGTATGGGGTTGGATTGATATGGAGATATCCCGATCCAACACATAGGTGTGCATTACGGAATGTTGCACTGGATTGACCCATCTCCGAGAAGGCTACATACATGTTATGTTGAGTCACAAGCGCTTCTCGCGGTGCAATGGTATTGTCATCCTTAGACTTGAAGTCACTAGATATTCTAGTTGTGGATCATTGTGATCTTGGTAGCGTTAAACGCTACACCGTAACTGGGTAGTTATAAAGGCGTGTACTGGATACAATGAGAAGCAAGCTTAGAGATCGTAGTGGACGTAGAGAGAATTTGCCCCTCCCACATAACGGGAGCAAATATCCTAGGCCACTCGAGGGATAGTGCTTATAGAATGTCTGGCCAGACTCAAATAAATCAATATAGGATATTGATGTTATTTGCACGGATAAGGCTATTCCCATAGATCGAGAAACTATGGATTGGATATACGAGTGTGACTTGTATGTCTCGTGTCCAATCCGGATATGGAGGCAAAGGGATGAGACAATTACTTGTACAAAGGTTGTCAAGATGACTATTCTATTAGTTGGCTAGAATGGATGTTTTGCTAGAAACCGCTCCATATTAGCAAATAGTTGCTACCAACAAGATATAACCTATGGGGTCACACGCTATATAGAGTTGTACTAGATTTGGGAATTAATTAATTGGATTAATTAATTAGAAGGATCACTTTGCAAACCCTTGCAAACTTAGTAGGGACTAATTTGCAAGGAAGGGACTAAATTGAATTCGAGTTGGACTAGAATAAGTCCTTTAGGTAGTTAACAAGGAGTTGTTGGACTATATAAAGGACCCTCCTTCCTTCCTTCCTCATAACTTATGCTCATTAGTGAACATAACAAGAGTGAGAGAGAACAAAGGAGAGAGAGCAAGCAACAAGGAGGCCGAACCCGACCCCCTTGCCGCCGCTCTCACCCCGTCGGCCAAAAAGAGGGCCGAAGCCCCTCTTTTGTCTCGTTTTGCGTGATTCCTTCATCCTCTTCCTATTCCGGGCTAGCACCAAGGAGTTTGGGAGATCTAGGATCAACTCTAGGCGTGGATCAACTATAGAGAACGTGACACTATTCGCGTTTGAAGTCGTCAAGGAGAACCCAAAGGTGTGTTTATGATTTCTTACCTTCACTATCGTTATGCATCTAGACTTGTGATCCTTGGAGGGTTTTGCATGGTTATTTGTTTGATTATGCTTCCGTTGCGCGATCCATGAATCAAAACCCTACAATAACATCAATATCCCATATTGATTTATTTGAGTCTGGCCAGACATTTTATAAGCACTATCCCTCGAGTGGCCTAGGATATTTGCTCCCGTTATGTGGGAGGGACAAATTCTATCTACGTCCACTACGATCTCTAAGCTTGCTTCTTATTGTATCCAGTACACGCCTTTATAACTACCCAGTTACGGTGTAGCGTTTGACGCTACCAAAATCACAATAATCCACAACTAGAATATCTAGTGACTTCAAGTCTAAGGATGAAAATACCGTTGCACTGCGAGAAGCGCTTGTGACTTAACATAACATGTATGTAGCCTTCTCGGAGATGGGTCAATCCAGTTTTCCATTACTCCTAATGCATACCCATGTGTTGAATCATGATATCTCCATATCAATCCAACCCCATACTAGTCTATAGATGATTGTCCCATTAATCATTATAATCGACTAGGGATATTTAAGAATATGACACTTATATTCTAAGGACTTCATTCATGTTAACATATCTCCATATCGATAACATAATGAATCGTAAATCCATAAATGTCACAATTAATTGATTGCCTCTAGGGCACAATTCCAACATAAACTACTCTCAGGGTGCGTTAGCAGGCTATCTCCCTACGGAACTACTCGAATGGCTCCGCCTCTCGGCCTTTAAGCGATGGTCTCGCAAGCTTGCCCCCTTGTTCCCCCTCTCCTTTTAGTCGAGCTGGCCTACTCCCACCCTCTCTCCCTAGATATCTATAGATAGAGAGAGAGATCCTTTGCGTGAGCAACCCGACTGACTGTGCGTTACATGTGCTCTACAGGCCGCACTCCTTCTTTCTTCCCAACGAGCCCATTTTTTTTTCTTTGGAAGATGGGCGCTGCGTTCGGGCGTGCTTTTCAGTATGTCTCCTGAACCCCGGCTAGCTAGTGAGCTTCGGGCGGGAAGCAGGCCGGGCCCTATGGGCTCCGGCACCGCAAGCAGCATTGTTCTTCTTAGAGAAGCAAAAGATTCGAGAGTCCAGGCTGAAAAAATACATGCATAGAGAGTGATGACAGGGGCCGACGAGGGAAGCTCGGGACGGAGCCGTATGATGCGGAAGTCTCACGTACGGTTCCCTGAGAAGGGAGTGGCTACCTACTGGAGCTTCGACCAACCACCACCATTCCGCTTTGGGCCACCCCTTACTCTACCATTATTATAGGGGTATGGGGTTCGAGACAAAGAAAGATCAAGGCAGCATATCAGTTTTTCCTTTATACTTTACTTGGATATGTTTTTATGCTATTAGCTATTCTGTTGATACTTCTCCAAACAGGAACCACCGACTTACAAATCTTATTAACCACAGAATTTAGTGAGCGGCGCCAAATCTTTTTATGGATTGCCTTTTTCGCCTCGTTCGCTGTCAAAGTGCCTATGGTACCAGTTCATATTTGGTTACCCGAAGCTCATGTAGAGGCACCTACGGCAGGATCCGTCATCTTGGCAGGAATTCTTTTAAAATTGGGAACCTACGGGTTTTTAAGATTTTCAACACCCATGTTTCCCGAAGAGACACTTTGTTTCACTCCTTTCATTTATACTTTAAGCGCGATTGCTATAATATATACTTCCTTGACTACTTTAAGACAGATCGATCTTAAGAAGATCATTGCTTACTCCTCAGTAGCTCATATGAATCTGGTGACTATTGGTATGTTTAGTCTGAACATACAGGGAATTGGAGGTAGCATTTTACTGATGTTAAGTCATGGACTGGTTTCTTCCACCCTTTTTCTATGTGTTGGTGTTCTATATGACCGACATAAGACTTGACTTGTTAGATATTATGGAGGTTTAGTGAGCACCATGCCGAATTTCTCTACCATTTTCTTCTTTTTTACTTTGGCCAATATGAGTTTACCTGGTACTAGCAGCTTTATTGGGGAATTTCTTATCTTAGTAGGAGCTTTCCAAAGAAATAGCTTAGTAGCCACATTGGCAGCGATTGGGATGATTTTAGGCGCGGCCTATTCCCTTTGGCTATATAATCGTGTGGTTTCTGGGAATTTAAAACCTGATTTCCTCCATAAATTCTCCGATCTAAATGGCAGAGAAGTTTTCATATTTATACCTTTTCTTGTTGGAGTTGTTTGGATGGGTGTTTACCCCAAAGTGTTTCTGGACTGCATGCATACATCCGTAAGTAACTTAGTGCAACATGGGAAATTTCATTGAGAGGAATCAGCAAAGAAAAGAAAAGAGAAAAAAGGGGGCTTTGTACCCTCGAAGTATTCATAATAAGGAAATACCTCATAGTAATAGAAGCGGCATAATCAATTGAAATGAAATCTTAGGATAGCCTTTATTAGACGATGCTTTATGATTCGACCATTCCTGTATTCCACAATCTATTATCGCAGTTCACGCAGATACCGTAGTTCATAAACCAGATCGTAGTATTCTATTGTGACCGGATTCGTGATTGTAAGGGTTCCAATCCGGAGAAAGAAGAAGCTCTCAATATTACGTAAAGAACGACTCATAAGAGAATCTGAATAAGATGACTAGGCTCCTAGCCGAGTGATAAGAAAAAGCCCCCGCTATAACATAATTGATGAATGAAATGACCCCGCTTCTGCTCTTATAACATAACAACAAAAAACTATTCATTACAAATTGCTTATAGAAGCAGTCAAAGAGTACCGCTTATTCGGCTTAGCAGCCATATTGCCTTAGTTAAAAGTAAGGCACGAAATCCATAGGAACAAGAAGATTAGCGACCAAGCACATAACTACTAGTTCGAAGGTGATGATGTCCACATTCTTTTTTTTTTTTTGAGAAGTGATGTCCACATTCTTATTCAAGAAGGATATGTGTAGCTTATCGAGAGCCTGCTAACGCACCCTTCTACCGGGCAAGCCCTTGATCCTAACCCTCCGCGTAGGGAGACCGCGACCTGAAAGGAATCTGAAGATCTATATTAGTCGAAGATTAGATACATGTAACCTACATAATCGAAGATTCCGTAAACTAAGCGAATCCTTTCTTCTCCTTGGGAGATAGCAGGGCTCTCCAGTAGTTTCAACGGGAGAGGAACCAATAAAAACCTCCGCCGAGAAGTGAATCAACCCCGAAAGTGCTGCTCGTGCAATCACAAAAGAGCAGATGCTCATACTACTTCGTGATCATAGGACATGGGACCCTTTCCTTATAGCGTCGACTAGAGTTGGTAAAGGTAAGGTAAAGACTAGAGAAAGCCAATCAACGGATGAAGAAGGGCCGGCATAAGCACAAGAACGTAAATTGTCAATCAACGAAGCCTGGCAACTCGCTACTAAGCCCCTTATTCGAGAGTATGATAAGAAGTAAATTCTTAAAAGAATTTCATATTTCTCAGCCCAGGTAACTCTCACTCTTCAACAAGAGAAGAAACAGCATTCTCTTCGACCGCTTCTCCTTCCAGCCGACTCCGTACATTCCGTTTCGGGGAAATCCATTGATGTTTCCACCGGAGAGGGGTTTATGTGCTCGAATGTTAGTGAGAGGGTTGGCGTAGACCAGCTCGACTAAAAGGAGAGGGGGAACGGCTCGACTAAAAGGAGAGGGGGTTTATCGATTTGTTAAAGAGAGGGGGCGAACGTAGTTCGAGAGGGCGTTTCACTTGATTGTAAAGAGAGGGCGAACGTAGTGAGACCTTCGAGTCGTTCCGATAGGGAGATAGTATTTATGCACTCGAATAGTACCAGCAGGAGAGGTTATTTCACTTTCCATCCCTCATTCAATATTCAATACAATAATGCCTTAATAAATAGAACTTGCACAAGATCGACATCAATATCAATTAAAGACGAGAAGAGAAGTTTCAATCTTTTCGGGGTGGGATATGGCCTTTTACCGATCCTCGGGGTAACCGTAAGCCTTTAACTGCTTCGACGACCATACCCAAAATCACCCCTTGAAGCCCGGTATCAGGATCATCCATCTAAGAGCTCTATTTCCAAACATCACATCTTAAAGAACGGAAAAGGAAGAAGGATGCGGGGCTCTTACCTAGCCACTGTCATTGACCAACCTACCCTATATCCCATCATATAGGCACACATTTTTTTTAGAAAAAAGAAGGGAGGAGCTTTGCTACCTTCAAGTGACCTGCCCCTAGTGGTTGGTTAATAGGTTAGGGCTAAAATTCTAGTAGGAGATATGCTTTATCTTATATTAAGTGATTTTCCTGTTCCTATTTCTGGTATTGGACATCGAGCAGCTGACACTGCGCGGGGAAGTAAGAGGAAGGATCTGTCTCTCTCTAGAAATAACAAAGCCCCAGGTCTAAGACCACCCTTGCGCCCAAGCCCCCCCTCTCACTAACGTTCGAGTGGCTTTCATCCTATCTCCCTGAACATCGGAAGGGTAGAAGACACCTTCTTTTCTTGTTCGAACAAGGAAGGGAAAAGAGAAGATGGGAGTATAAAAACTAAGAAAGAGGAGAAGATAGCTCGATCTGGCTATACGATGGTGGGGATAGCAAGAACCGGCGATAGGGAATTCCCGGTGTTGGTTGAATTAAATCATTATCAGCGATGTTAGCTGACTGGACTAGTTCCGTTTATAACAATGATTGCGAAGAAAGGAAAGGACTTGCGCAGGCGAGTAGTCGTCTATTCTAGTTAGGAGAGCATGCGCACCCCGATGTCGTATAAGAGATAGTGTTACGACAAACTGGATTCTCCTTTTCCTATAAGGGTTTCAGTTTCTTAGCTCTTCAGGAAGAAGTATCTAAATAGGCGCTTATACGCGGTCTATTTTTTTTTTTTTTTTACAAAGGCGGTTAAACGGGTCCTCTTGTTGGGTAGAGGTAGTCCTATATCCCTAGGGTAGAGAGAGAAATACCTTTATTTAGGTGTAATTGGGTATAGTACACGACAAGAAGGGGATTACTTTTTTTTATTTCGTGTTCCGTGCAAGGGCATTTAGGTACTCTTGATCAGGCTTTATTAAGTAGACGCTTCCCACTTCTTGGTGGGGAGAGACGGATGCCAGGTCGTTAGCAGAGCATATAACATCAAGTATCCTAACTGGTAACATAGAAAAGGAATCGGCATGCTGTCGTACGAAATTCTGCTTGTTCAGGAAAGTACCCCATTCTAGAAGAAAGGTATTTCACTTTGTCTTTAACCTTAGCAGAGAGTCTAGTGATTAGTTAGAGGGAAAGAAATCCTAATTTCAAGGGCGAAGTACCTACTCTTCCCCTTCCGGCGCAAACGTACAAGCCAATATACCTACCTATGAGCGAGTTCGGCCAAAAGGCCCTTTTCTTCCTCTTCGTTTGTAACGAGAAATCCTTTTATAAAAGACCCTATATGAAATAGCTTACCCTAACCTCTTGAGCCACTGGTTAATACTAGGGATGACTGACTCAGAGCGATGGAGATGGATTTCGGTACTTCTACCTTAACTGCGGACAGTGACGTAGCTAGAAGAAAATCTCCTATACTGTTCAAACAAGCATTCTAGGAATACCCGATCGAAGAACAAGCTGTCGACTATTATGAGAAGCCCCGGAATTCTTTGCTATGATTTCTTATCCCTATTTCCCTTAATTAAGTTAAGATATTGGAAATGTTCATAGTGTGTCTAATTACTTGAAGAGGAATAGTCCTATTGGCTAATGGTAAGGAGAAGGAAGCGTCCAATCGAGCGTGCTCTATCGCTGGAATGGGATATCTCGAATATGTGCTCCCTCTATTTATAGAAAGGAAGAAAGAAACAAGAAAGGTAACTAAATTTAAGTAAAAGCATCCAACAATGGCATCCTGCCTATGAATGAAGGCAGTAGGAGAGTCAGCGGATTATGCACCTATTTTTTAGGTTATCTTTGGTCCAAAAGGAAGAGATGACTCTCCCGGGATGGTTGTCTCAAGTGGTAAAGTAGAATCACTCGTAAGACCAATTCGTTAGTACACAAAACTAGAGCCTTTTGAGCAGAAAATACCAATCCTGAAATGAAAGGAAGAAGAAAAGAAAGCAGCTAGTCGGTGCCTTTTGCTTTATTTAGGTTTGTAGCGAGGAAGCGGCTCATTCAGAAGGGGCGGAAAGAGGACTATCTTAGTTGTGTTTTGGGAGAGAAAGCTCTTAGTAGGCTACTTACCGGGGCCGACACGGTACTTATTTTTGTAAAGTGCTTTGGTTATTCCAGAGGAAAGAGAATGAAAATAGCCCTTAATGCAACAGCTCCGTTGAGGTGCCTAAAACCTAAGTTAACCGGGGCACTTAGAAAAGGAAGGCTTTCTGTAGAACAAAGGGGCTCTGGCTTCTATTTTTATTGGTGCTTTCCGCCTTCTTGGAATGGCTTGTACTCTACTTTAGTTTCCTCGGACTGATCTAAAGATGAACTATACAGAGTAGTCGATTTGGCACATCAATAGATGTTTGTACGCTTCTTCGAATCCTGCGCTACTTCACAGTCTACTACCATCAGTACTAATAAGTTACCAAATGGGACTCCCCCAAAATGGGCTCTTCTCTTACGTGATTTGACCCTCTTCCGCTTTCTTTTCTTTATTCTTTATCTGAGTCTTTCTCTTGTAATTCTGTTAAATGCCCCTTTGCTCTTGATCCTAGGCTTCACTATATGTATGTATTCAATGACCGTTTTCATAAGCTACTCTGCAGAACTAAGAAAGAAATGACGGCATAGCAATAGCCAAATCCAAATGTGACACTTCCGAATACCCTTTTCCTATACTTCTCCGCAACACTCGAAACAAGGGCGGAATCCCCGAAAGGGAAAGGTAAAAGAACCGAGTCAACCACTAGAACTCTTCGCTTTGGCTATACCGAATTTTACTTGTCAAGACATCTTTGCCCCTTTTCAGTCAATTAGCGGTAATTTTTTCATTTATTATGTAATCATTTATTTGAGGCATGTTTACAATGCAAATATCCTCTAATAATTTGGCGATTAATATTGACATTTTTGTAAGGCAGTTTCTCTATTTGTTTCATGAAAAATAATTTTTTTCTATGAAATTGGAGTCAGATTGGTTGTTATTGTTAACTAATGATGTCAACTATTCTTAGACATTGAAAAATGTTGGAAGAACTGAGAGACGAACTTACAATACATCTAACCGTGATAGTTTGTTGTGGCTGAATTTAGTGTGTTTCGAATCCTACATAAAGATATAAAAATCATGTTTGGCTTGATCATAAATTTTGCCGTCTGCTAAGATTGGAGAATAAGGCTGATTTCATTAAATGGAATGAGCTCCTAAAGATGTTACATCATGATTTTGTACCCAAAGGGTGACAACATAACCAGATTTTAACATCCAAATGTTGCGCATGTACAAGCCATTTGATTTGTCGATCTCGGGCACCATTGCACTGATACTTCATCTAACTCTAGAATGAGACGCTTACAATATTCAAGAATCGCACCAAAGGGGGATGGGTTAACTCCTTTGCCTGCCTTCCTGCAAGTCTTGTATCAATTTGCGATAATTGGACTCTGAACACATAATTTACGAATCCGCAGTTGTCTCGTGAGAAGCAGGCCTTGGCGCAAATCTCCCATTTTGGCGTCACACTTCTCTCATCCTTGCCGATGCTGCAAACGGCAGTGAACCTACTATCGCCTCTGTCCGGCCACCTCCAGGATTGCGTATCACAGCCCCAAAATCTCCCATTTCGCCGTCGCGCTTCCACGCTCCGTCGGAGTTGAGTTTGTGAAAGCCCACCAGGGGCAATGGTGGAGTGATCTGCTGAGGTAAATCAGCCACTGTAAGGGCTGTTCTAGCTGGCAAAAAATGCGCCTTAATCCACATAATGATAGTCCACTCTTTAGTATTAATGCCCAAAAACATTGTAGGATATTTAAATCGTAAATTTGCCTAAAATAAATGATTACATAGTAAATAAAAAAATTACTACTAATTGATTGAAAAGGGGCATACATGTCTTGACAAGTAAAATCCGGTGTAACCAACAAAAAATACCGGTGTAAGAATCAATTTCTTACACCAGTCTTTATTGTTGCTTACACCGGATTTTATTTGTTATGACAATATTACCCTTTTCAATCAATTAGTATTATTTTTATTTTATTATGTAATCAATTGTTATAGGCAAGTTTACAAATCAAATATACTACAATATAATGGCCATTAATATGGACGTTTTTGTAAGGCAGTATAGTTTACAAAAAGGCAGACTCATAGTTGACTTCAAATGCTAATACCAACTAAATCAATTGAACAAAATGGGGTAGAAGATTCGTGAGGTTAAAGCAATGAATAGCCGAATGGAAGCATTGAGGATTATTACCGGGGGTATACTTTTGAGCGTACTACGCCATTCCCACTTAGATTGAAAAATAACTGACTTTTTTTTTTTTTTTTTTTTATGGAGATGGAGAATTTCATATATCACTAATTCAACCACAACAAGCAATCATGATTACATGTACTGTAAATTCATCTCTCAATTGATATTTGATTTAGAAACTTGCCTAGAATAATTGAAAACATAATAAATGAAAACAATGCAACCAATTGATTGAAAAGGGCAATAGTGTCATGACAAATAAAATTCGGTGTAATCAACAATAAGGACCGGTGTAAGAATCAATTCCTTATATGTGTGTGTGTGTGTGTGAGAGAGTGAGTAATAAGCATGACTCTGTAACTACAACTACAATGTCGAGAAAATGCTTAATTCACTAAAGCCTACCACCTTCATGTCATGATACATATAATGAGAATTACTCTCAAGTTGTAAAATCGACCACCATCACCGTAAAGTTTGTTTTCAAATTAACTGAGTTTGTTATGTAATTAAGACATTGAAAGATACTAAATTTCCTTATTGAACGTGTCATTAAGAAAAGGCGGCAAATGACGATGAACTTGAAGTTGAGAGAGTGCTCTTGGAATCCAAGAAGATTTGGAAGTGTTCTTTGAATTCAAGAAGTTTTGAAAGAGTGCTCTTGAAATCCAAATACATATTATAAGAATTACTCTGACCACCATTACCGTAAAGTTTTATTTTTTTAAATTAAATGAGTTGGTTATGCAATTAAGACATTGGAAGATACTAAATTTCCTCATTGAAACACGACATTAAGAAAAGGCGACAAATGACGAGAAGCTGAACTTGATGTTGAAAGAGTGCTCTTCGAATCCAAGAAGTTCGTAGACATTCTAAGTCACTTCTGGTGAGCCATTTCTTCGTCTTTTGAGAGCATATGTGGTACCGTTTGATCAACTATTAATGTGGTAAAGACTGAGACCGATACTCTGTAATGTCGAGCTTCTCTGATTCTCACTTCGCTTATTATCTTGTCCAAATAGTGCGCATTAAAATTGCATCTTAATTATTTGTTCAAAATTAACACAGCCAACTCTGGAATCTGAAACTTTGGACCGATCATTAAAGGTCTTTCTGGGCACATTATCTCATTTCTTACAATACAATGAAATCTTATCCTGTTAAATAACTATGTTATACCTTCATTAACAAAACGAACTGGTTACAACCTTGTTTATAAATCGTCTATCAGGTTGCAGTTGAAATATTCCGCCCCTTCGAAATATGACGTTAATTGACTATCATTTTCGTTTGTGGATTTGGTTCGGGAGATTTACAGATGCACACAGACGTAGTGGTTTGTGATGTCTAGAAGAATTCAAAGTGTAGAATCTAGAAGGACCTCCCCTAATCAATATCAAAACTTTGCAAATTTAGTTCTGCTTCAATTCCAAGCATATTGGTTTAAATAGAAGTTAAAAGTTTATCATATTTTTACCCATATTATTATGAAAGAGCAAAACTCAAAATAGACCATGCACTTGATATAATATACTAGCATCGTACTCAATACTTAGTCAACAAGAAAGTAGGGAGGAAAATTTATCTCTCTCCTCCAATGCATGACGTAGTGCACCATGTGTACTTTGATGTAGTGCAATAAAGTACACATGAAGATTCACTTTGTTTTTCAGAGAGAATACTTAATGTATCATGGACGTAGACACCTGTAAAAATTTTAGACAGTCAAACCCGGAGATCATACCCTCCTACAACAAGTAGTGTTTCAACTTCTGGAATATACATTTTCTTCTTCTCTAAATTGCACAGTTCGAATCACGATCTTCACCTTGAATAAGACAATCAAATAGATCTCCAGTGATTGTCGGATTTGCAGATTGATTGCGACTTCATCGTTATTGGACTTGGCGTGAAACAGATGAGCTCCGTTCAAATTTGGAGAAACAAATATGGAGAGAGTAGGGAGAAAGAGAGACAATGTGGATTAAAAGCAATGGTATGTTTGTCATTTTGAACTTAAGCCAAGTTAATATTTGGGGTATCAAGTAGTAGTATTAACAAACAGGCCCTCGTTGGTTAATTGGGGGCATTGAGTATTGACTATTGAGGGAGGAGGTTGTAATAAAGAAACGTTTAAGGGAGGCAAGTAGTATTTTCCCAAAATCAATGGGTGATCGGATTAATGTTTGATAGTAGCGTCCGTTCGGATTCTCTTTTTACTGCAAAGCCCACATTTTACAAGTCCAAACCGAAATTTTACTGGCCCGAACTTTACTCCCTTTTTACCCCTTGCACCCTCCCAAAACGAACGAACGAACGAACTCCAGCCAAATCGCCGAACTTGGTTCGCCGGCGTTAGCAACACTTCCGTCAAGGATTATAGGCGGAGCGGAGGCTCGTGGAAACGTAGTTCATGTACTTTCTCTCTATCTGGGTATGCGTTGGATCTGGTCAGTTTCGTTGAAGATGGAGCCACCGAAGAGGTGAGTTTATCATGTTTTGAGAGATCAACTGCATCCACAACAGTGTTTTGTGATTTGAATATGTGCTATTATTGTTATTATGCTTGTTGTTGCAGATCGCAGTCAAGATGCTCTTGTGGTAGTATTGGATTCTTCAGAGAAACATGCTTATCAGGTACTACTATTACACATCTCTTCTTTTCTTGAATGTTCTCATTTGGTAGACTTCTCTAGAATTGAAACACAATTATCTCACATTATAGAGTAATGTTTAAGAACAATGATATTGTGGTCTAACATTGTAATACTGTGTTCACTTTCACCTTGCTATTTCTTAGTTAGTCTTCGGTGGTCGAAACAACTGAAAAACACTGTTTCGTGCACAAACTCAGCAGTGTATATCAAGCTTTCAGCTTATAAGATGCAACTACATTTCACTTTAACGAGGATACTCTGTCTCACTTTATTCTAGGGAAGTTGGTCGTTCTTGAATGAATTCCTGCCTGAACTTGGTGCTCTTATTCAGTCTTTGGGGATTGACAGTCTGATTTGTCCTGTCTGTTGTGAGATTAATTTAAGTTTCCCTAGAGTTTTAAGGGCAGTTTTTGTGATTTTTAGTTTTTTGACTTTGCAGGGTTCATCAATGATGACTGATAGGGCTAGTGAGTTACCAATGGCCTCAACCGCAGAGGGGCCACCAAGCAGGGTGTTTTTCATTCGTTGTTGCAGTTGTAAGTTGTAACCAAAAGAAGTTTGCATGGTGATGCCAGGGTTCTTCTTTGACAATCATTTTCATGTTTTCTTCTTTTGTTTACTTTAATCGATAGACATGACCAATTAATCTATGTGCGATATTTAGTAGATAAACATTATGGTATTTGAGCACGAGGTGGAAATGCGTATTAAATTTCTGCTGCCAGAAATCATAATCAAGTACTTCAGTTATATGGTTTCTTACTCTTTCCTACAAATGCTTACACATGTCTTCTTTGCTTGTAGCTACGTGCATTTGTATGCTGTTCTTGGGTTTTTACTGTTCGAGTTACATGGGATTTTGATTTTTTGACGTCTCTTGTCATTTTCAATTTTTTTAAGGAATCTCTGCTATCATTGTAAGTCATAACCCATTCCGTAGCACAAATGATTTGGAATGGGTCCACGCTGCGTATGAAGCTAAGACTCTTCCTCAATTGCAGCTCCTTTCGAATGCATATAGTTAAACAAAATGTGCAATAATTAACTTGAAAATTGTGCTGTGAGCAAGCAAGCAAAATGGGGCTCAACCAAATCATGGGTTGGAAAGGTTCGAGCTCAATATGTCTTAGAAAAGGGTAGAAAATATACTTTCACTCCCTAAACATTGATACAAAGACTCTTTCACCGCTTCCAGTCTTGGAAAGGATACTTTCACCCCATAAGTGTGCCAAACATTAGGACACTTACACATCCACATTGTGACGCCGTTAGTCTGGGGCGGGTTTCGTCATTGACAGTAGCTTTTAGGACACATTTGCCGTATGGAGTAACATTGAAACCCCCAAAAACTAAAATTCAATAATTTTAAGACACTGAACCATTGAATCCCTTTTAATATCACAGCAACAAAAGGTATTACTGCACTAAAATTAATGAATGTGCTTGGTTGAGTAGTAATTTATACATCCAATGTGGCTTCAATGACCATTCCATTCTGTAAGAGGGTAACTTTGTACCAAAAACTACTGTCAGTGACGAACTCATCCCCAGAATAAAGGCATCACAATCAGGGGTGTAATTGTCTTGAAGTTTGGCACACTAAAGGGGTGAAAGTGTCCTTTTCTAAAATGAAAGGGGATGAAAGTGTCTTTTGGTCAAACTTGACGGGGGTGAAAGTGTCTTTTACCCCTTAGAAAAACATGATCTATGGCCATGTTAGATCACCATATAGCTACAACAATCTAATAGACAGAAATCAACTTAAACTTTCTCTCAGGGTGTGGTTGACTCTCAGAAAAGTGAAGAAAAATGAGAAAGAAAATAAAATACAATCAAAGAAAATTATTATTTTTTGTTTGAAAATAAAGGAAAACGAAAAGAAAATGAAAGGAAAGGAAAAAGGAAAATTTTAAGACGAGCAACTGGAACAAATTTTCCGCCCAAATCGGGCATAATATGGATAGAAAATGTTGACGAGAGTGTCCTCAGACCAAGACTCCTCCTAGGTTCTGAGTGTCGTTCGCTACTCTCTCTCTCTCTCTGGTCTAACCATCATCACTGTTGCCGTTGCTTCCATCAATGGCAACGTTTCTCGTGGGGGAGGAGGGGGAGGGGGGGGGGGGGAGGCGGAGATGGTCATTCAATTTCTTATGGTCGTTGGAGGGACAGCAGCAGACAACCTAGTGCCTCCCAGCCCACAACCTAACATTCTTTTTGTTGGATCAAATTTTGTTCGTTGCTGAAAATCGTGTAACCTTTCCAAATAATTTTATTGACGACCCTCCAAAATAACAAGTAAAAAACTGTACAAACTCAACTACAAATTAAAGTAATTTCAGTAAGTTGTTTATCTTAAGTCATATGGTAATTTCACGATGTGCTGGTTGTCATCAATGGAGCTGAAACTAGCAAGGCCACCCATTCCTATTGAACATTTAGATATTTTTGTCATTCCGACATAATGATGCACGCGGCAGTTAACTCAACCGTAGTATCTTGGTTGATTTTGTTTCTCTTCCAAAGTCACAACACCCCTGAACTTTCGCTGACTTGTATGAGATAAATTGAAGTATAGTTAGATTTCTAACTGCTTATTTTCTTCTTCTCTAGGGTCCATTGGTGATTGGTGCAGAATGTCAGACGCACAGTGTTTTCATTCTTTTGGTGTTTATTTCAGTACTTCTCGGTCAATTTTGTCATGTCTGTGACTTCTCTTTCCTTCTTCACTTAAACCAATTCGTTTGACTGATTAGTGTGTGTGATTTTTGTAGATGAACATTATGTGGTTTGAGCATGGGGTGGATGCGAGTATTTAGTTTCTGATACAAACTACCAGAATCAGGTACTTTGTTAAATGCTGGACCTTTTCATAAACTTACACTTGTCTTCTATGCATGGAGTGTGTGCAATTGCCTTCTTTTCCCGTGTGTACTATTGAATCTTTTTTCAATGCCAATATATTTGATCTGTTAAATTTTGTTGATGGTGTAGTTCGGGGGGATGTTATCAGTCTTAGAGGATTGATTAATTATCAAATAATGGAGACACTGGTTGACTATGTCAATATAAAGATGGAATGTGAGTAGGTACTTAATTAGCGGCTCTTGCCTTTGTTTCTGGCTGATTGAACACATTGTGTATAAAATCTAAATCCAACCCACAAGGCAATTTATAATTTTTGATATTATAAAAGTTATGTGTTTCATTTTTATGTTTTAAGTGAGTGGCTGTCTGTCTAACTGAACACGGAAGAGGTTGTATTGAATAAAGCGATATTGATCGCAATGCTATGATAATAATTCCCCGAAGAGCTGCATTTTCTGTTGAATATGCATTTCTTTATCGATTGGTGGTTTATTTTTGTTTATTGTTGTTGTGTTTATGTATTTTAAAGAGTACTTTGCCTACAGCTTTAGCATAAAACACCTTATTAGTTGTTCAATTTTTAAATTGAGACCTATTCAACACACCCCTATCATGCTTGGTATGTCATTTTGCTTGCACGGGGATTTTGAATGTGATGCACATATTGGTTGTTTGACAGTTCACGTGAAATAGACCACGGGCTATGGGACAGTGTTAAAAATTCGTGGGGTTCCTCATCAATGTACCCTACTAGTTTCAGTTGTGAAACTTTGGGACTTTGAGGTCGGCTCGTAGTTTAGTACCTTGTTCCTTGTAGTTCTATCTTATAATTATCCGATGTGAGACTTCTCAACAATTATAATGTCTTGAAGTGAACAATTCAAATGATATGCTATTTTGTTTCCCTTGTGATCCAGTTTGTGTATATCCATGACTTAGCCTGACATTATAAACTGACCACAAGAAGATTGTTTAGACAATCTGTAGGCGACAGAGCGCCCCAGGATGTTTTTGGGAAATTTTGGGTGACTGGAGTTTGGGCAAAGTTGTCGGATTTGGGTTATAATTACAGTTTTGAAACTTCTAGCAATCAACATTGTGGTAAAAAAATCCGTTCATACACTGACAAGGGTAAAATTGTCACCACGTAAAAGAGCAGAGATGAAATGGACCTACCTCCCACTCCATCTCGGCCATTCCCTCCCTCCCTGCCTTTAATTCTCTCTTACCTAACAGAGAACGTATCTCCAACTTCCTTTCTCTCATGGAAAGGCATTAAAGTACCTGACACAGAAGAAGCAAACACCACTTTCTTCTTCTGGAGCTCCGCCAATTACACATCATTCTGCTTCTTGGGAACCCTCGTTCCATGCATTTCTGTCATGGCGTAACTGTGAGGAATTTTCCCTCTCTGTCTGAGTTATTATTTTGGCCTGTGTTTATATGGTCTTGCCATAATCGATTCGGTTTGACTTCGAACCACACCTATTCGTGTCGAGGTTGAAGAGTGGTCTCTTGTCTGCTCTCTGTCTAGCGACTGTTGATTCAGACAGAAGTTCTTTTTAGGTGACTCTATGTCGGCGATTCGGAGATCGATGGCGATGGCTTGTTGGGTGTGGGGGCTGACTTGGTTTGGAGTGGTGGTGTTGGCGGAGGTTGTTGTTTTGGTGGCGATGGGTGTGGGTTGTTGTTTGGAGAAGGTGGAGATGGCAGCGGCAGACGGAGTGGGTGGTTTGCCGGAGTCTGGTGGAATGGAGGCAGTGTTTGTATTTTTTCTAATTGGACAATTTTATCCCTACACTTTATGTATAGACAAACGGAAAATGTTAACGGAAATTTTACCAAAATGCTGATTGCTAAAAGTTGCGATGCTGGTGATAGTGTCAAGTCAGTTTTAGAGTTGGGAGAAGATATACTGACAGTAAACGAATTTTGTCAAAAAAGTGTTGTTTCACCTCAGCAATGGGCCACGGGGTTCCAAAGCATGTGGGGATATACAATTTGTGATTGCCGATATAAAGAGGCATAATCCAAACCCCGCTTAGGCCTGCGTGACCCACCCCGTGGTGGGCCCTGTCATGGAGACAAGGCTGGGCGACAAGTTCCCACAAGAGGGAACTCGTCAAACAATGATTGGGCACATCATGTAAATAAGCAACATGTTTGAATGAAGTTTGATCCATGTGGGATATTTCTACTTATTTTAGAGAAAATGTTGTTTCACCAAACAAGGCCACGGGATTCCCAACATGTGTGTTATAGGATTACATGAAATTCAGGAGCATCTGGATGCAACAATAAGCATATTATGGATACGGCTTCTAGAAAGTACCTAGTTCGGCTCTGAAGTTACAAGAGGACGTTCAGCAACTTCGGTGGCGGTAGGAAACAAATTCATTGGGAATTTGTATTCTTTCGTCCCATGTGGGACAAAATGGGCATTAATTAAGTGCTTGTCTGTAAATAATTTTAATTTGAAATAAAAATTCAACTCTGCAAAAATACATAGGGCTAGTTTGGAAATATTGTAGCGGTGCTAGAAAGTTGCTGTTTAAAAAGACTGTGAAAAAGTTAATGTGAATTCTTGATAAATGTTGTTTGGTAAAATATTACATAAAAGCTGTTGTGAAATATTGATATAGTAATTTTGTATTTGGTAAAATCAACTGTGAAGTTGCTGTGAGAGGCTAAAATGACAAAAATATATGACACATGTCATTTCGTAAAGATAACTATTGATATTTTAAAAAATTATAAGGTTAAAATCGGTTGTAGATTAATTAACCAAAAGCACTTTCTGGAAAAGCATCTCCCCCCTTGCTTTCTGAAAACTGTTGTGGGACAGCAGAAACTTTCGGGAAAAGCAAAAATTTTATTTTTACCAAACACACTAAAACTGCTTCTGCTGTCGGAAAGCAGCTGTGCTGGCAGCAGAAGCATTCCCAAACTCACCCATAATCTTGTCTCGTCTAATTAGTTACGAAATACTGCCTATGTTTCTTCGCTTTCAGCTTACTTCTCTTTTTGACAATATTCACTGCATCACTTTGACCCGGTAATTTGGTTAGCAAAACGATACACAAATTTGGTAATCTTTGCATGATCTTGTAGAAAATTTACTCTAGAATACTATGAAAAATTGCCAAAAATTATTTCGTTTTGCTATCGAAATCACCGAGTCAAAGTGACCCAGTTCTTTTTTGCGGAAGTTGAAAGAGAAGAGGTTGTACTACTTTAGCTAATTTGTTGAGAAAATATGTTAAAACTAACTTATCTCAATTTATATTAAAAAACTAGTCTTATTTTGATAATGAGATTGAAATTCGATTAAGTAATTTAAAAAACTTATACATAATAACTTGGGTACTTATAATCGCGATTTAGAAATTATAAAATCAACTAACCTGGAAAAGTTCACGAAATTATCACACGGCCCCAAGCTAAAAATAGGGGTTTTACATCATCCAAAGTGTCGGGCACGACCTTGACAGAGCAGTCGACAACACGACTGTATAAACCCTTGATACATGACCTAGTGACTTGACTCAACCAAACAACCATTTTTTCATCTCATTTTCAGTTTTAAAACTATCTCGGTTTATTTTGTTTAATAAATTGATAAGACACCTGCAATTGAGCATTTTCACTTTTCAAACAGTCTCGGGGGTCCATGTGAATACTCGGTCCATGACCTAGTGACTTGAATCAATCGAACAACCACCTATTAGTCTCATTTTCACTTTTCAAACAGTCTCTACGTATTTTATTTTGGAATTGATGCTTCGTGTGCAAAGGAGATGGTTACATTTTGTAATAAATCAATGAGCTGTTTTAATCCTATCGGAAAAGAAATAAATCTCCGTTCAATAAACGACTGTAGAAATTGTACCGCTGGTGTAAAGTGGTGTTTATCTCTGATGACGATGTCATTGCATACTCTCCTTATTGTCAATTGCCTTTCGGGTGTGGAACCCAATGAATTCGCCGAAACCGCCATGCGAGGACCTCTGAGAGGTTTTAGGTGATCTAAAGACTTTTGGTAGCGTCCTATTTCGCCTCCAGCCACCAGGGCATTTGCTTTTGACTACAATCATATAGGACCACGTTACAACAATATTCTAGGTGAGGTGGATGGAGTAAGACATCGTTCAACTGCGGAAAATTTTCGTTCATCAAAAAGGAGTATTGGAAATGGCTAGAACTAATACTCAACGAACGGTCCTGTGTCCTTTCTTCAGCAAGCATTTATAATGCCTTTGTATGTCTCCTTTGGGATATGTGGGGTTATTTTGTGACAAGGTTGTACCTACGGCAGCGGAACTACTTGGTGATGGTTGAGAATCGCATCCTTCAAGTTGCAAGTCCTTGTTAGCTGAGGATCTTCATAAGGAAGTTACACTTACTGTAAAAGCTTGGGTAGGGTTCTGGTTTGGAGGTCTGCCAAGAAACAAAGTACCTCATGAACGATCCTAATTAAAGTAACCGATATATGTATCATAAGCTCGCGTCCACGTTCAAGGAAGACATCGTTATTGAAAAATTAGCTATTCCTTAGAGAATCTTATGATACGTTCACCATTTGTGCTTATTAACGTGTCCCACATCACTAAATAGTCGATGCAACATACGACTAATATATTCATGCTTTACTCATCTATCTTCAGAGTTCTTATCGAGATGAACCCTCAACCAAGTGGTTCGAACTTTTTTGAGTAATGGAAACCACTTCTTTGTGAACCACAGAGGTAAATATGATATACTATGTTGTATGGTTAGAAGTGAGGTAGGGGTTGAGAAACATGTAAGAAATCAAAAGAGAAAGGAGGGAGTTCACATGATTATGGTGAAAATGCCGATGGTAGTGTTATTGGTGTGATTTGGGTTATGAGGCCGGACAAAATGGATAGTTTTACTTGATGAAGACATAGTGATAGCAATGGGGCAGTTGGTGTATCCACGGGTGGCAGAAGGCGTAAGCCAGGTGGTGAAGTAGTTTCTTGTCAAAATCTTATGGTGGAGGGTGGCAAATGACAATGTGATATACTATGGGTGTGGGAGTTTCATCGTAATAGTAGAGGTTATGGAAAAGAGGTTTGTTATTTTTGTTGCTGTGAAGATATAGACATATAGAAAGGGAGCATCCTTGCATCGAAAGATCTATGTGTTGGTTTTTATTGATTCAAACAAATAGTACTTGGACAAACAAGATACAACTCACTTAGTTGGAGTCCTAAACCAATGGGACGTGCATGTGCATGTGTGGGTACTGATGAGTTGTTTGAATTGTATTAGGGATGTGCTTGGTCAAAGGAGGCTAAGTAATGTTTTGGTTGGCCATGAGACTCCAAAGGAAGGAAGTATTATTGTGTAGTAGGGCTCTTGTTTGGGCAACATATTGTTTCCAATAATTAAGGAAACAATCCTAGTTTGTCTAAGATTCGTTTTGGTAGTTACTTTGGCCTCAAGTTTTGTACCAGTATATATATAGATGCTAGGGTCACGACTTTTGGTAGTGTGCTTGTAATTGGTTTGGGTTCTCATCAATAAATCGGGTTTGGGTTGGCCGTGGATGTAGCTAGTCTCTAAACTAGTGAACCACCTAAATTCTTGTGTTCTTGATCTTGCTTTTGTTTCTTCTTATTTCTGTTGTTTCTCGCGTATTGAATTCCTAACATGTGGTATCAGAGACAGGTTTGTTGAGTCTCAAGAGAAGCAATGGCGAGTTCGTGATCTCTCAGGTTTGATGGGAAGATTGGGTTTCCGCTGGTTGGCCTCTGAAACAGCGGGCGCAAGCACACCAAGCCTTTGTTGGAAGGCTATTAGGTTCCTTGTTGGGGGGAGCAATCGGGATCTTGTTGTTGTGCATCGGAATTGTGGATCTAATTCTAGTACATCCAGCACACTTTCGGTTCCAGCATGCGTCAATCGATATGACGTGCTCAACCCGGCGAGTGATCTGGATCTATATATGGATTTGGCAGCTAGGAGAATTCAAGTCTAGGTTGAGGCGGTCTGAATCAACTAGAGAATTGAGGGTGAAACGTCATTGGAAGATGGAGTGTCCCAAGAATCGTGCACCTGTAGATCTAGCTTCAGGTGGATGAGGAGGGACGCTCAAGGACGATGTAGCTCTCTAGGCACCTCGGGGGCAGTTCGGGCTCCGGGCATGGAGCATGGGTGCGTGTTATTGGGCATGCAGATTGGTGGTGTGTTATTGCACACATCGGTTGGTGGCGCGATTGGACATTGGATTGGCGCGCTTTGGTTATTGGTTTTGCGTATTAGTGCGGTTGGCGGCGCAAATTGGCATGACATCGTTTGATAGGCACTTTTGTCACTAAGTGTCACTGTAGTGACGTTGGGTATGCATTAGTCATGGTGCATTCAAGAGGCGTTTGTTGGGACGCATTGGGAGTGTGTTCAAATTCCGCAAATTGAGAATACATGGATTGGGTTTGTTGGATTGATGAGAAGAATTGGCTATGGAGTTTGAATCAAGGGGGAGGTTTGTTGGTTTTTATTGATTCAAAAAAATAGTATTGGACAAACAAGAAACAACTCACTTAGTTGGAGTCCTAAACCAATGGGACGTGCATGTGCATGTGCATGTGTGGGTACTGGTGAGTTGTTTGAATTGTATTAGGGATGTGCTTGGTCAAAGGAGGCTAAGTAATGTTTTGGTTGGCCATGAGACTCCAACGACAGGAAGTATTATTGTGCAGTAGGACTCTTGTTTGGGCAACATATTGTTTCCAATAACTAAGGAAACAATCCTAGTTTGTCTAGGATTCGTTTTGGTAGTTACTTTGGCCTCAAGTTTTGTACTAGTATATATATAGATGTTAGGGTCATGACTTTTGGTAGTGTGCTTGTAATTGGTTTGGGTTCTCATCAATAAATCGGGTTTGGGTTGGCCGTGGATGTAGCTAGTCTCAAAACTAGTGAACCACGTAAATTCTTGTGTTCTTGATCTTGCTTTTGTTTCTTCTTGTTTTCTCTTGTTTCTCGCGTATTGAATTCCTAACACTATGTCACTCATCGTGTTTGCTTTTTTGTTCATGTGGGATCTTTGTGCCTTTTGTTATTCTATAAATCTTTTTAACATCTTTTTCCAGTATTTTAATATATGTGAAAAGTCAAAAAAGAAATAATTTAGGACGAAATGATTATTAGTTTTGTGAGAACAAGGAGAAAAGCTAATCTAAATTTTTTGGAGTTGTGCGCATGCATTGTTATTCTTCATCTTTCGACGGCCAAAAACTTCATACCCTAGGAGGGTACTTTGATTGTCCGAGTATTAGTTTTGTGAGAACAAGGAGAAAACTACGCAGGCCAAAAGTTACATACCCTATGAGGGTACTTTGATTGTCCGTTTTGGGTGGAATGTCCGTTTTAGAGTAGCTCGTGTGCAAGTGTTGGCGGAGTAGATAGATAGATATATTCACAACATAGTCCCAATCAACATGCATTGTTATTCTTCATCTTTCGACGGCCAAAAACTTCATACCCTAGGAGGGTACTTTGATTGTCCGAGTATTAGTTTTGTGAGAACAAGGAGAAAACTACGCAGGCCAAAAGCTACATACCCTATGAGGGTACTTTGATTGTCCGTTTTGGGTGAAATGTCCGTTTTAGAGTAGCTCGTGTGCAAGTGTTGGCGGAGTAGATAGATAGATATATTCACAACATAGTCCTAATCAACTGGAACGTGTGAACACTATACACCACGTGGGTGTACAATGTATAATGTTCTTATTTAATATATGGTCTCTTATTAAGCATGTTCTGAACAATGTGGGACATTTTCCTAACATAACTAAAATTTAATTGGAGACACTCATAACAATGTGGGACATGTCCTGACATGTTGGGTTTCAACGGGGCACACCTCCATCGAGGAATGGTGGTAGGAGGTATTGTACTAGTTTCGGCAGTGAAGAGGTGGACTCATAACCCAGTACCCTGATCCTTGTAGTCCTACTTTGTAACTGGGCAATGAGGGACTTCTCAACTATCACAATTCTTTGAAGTGTGAATACTTCAGGTGATATACTATTTTGTTTCCCCCGTGAGAAAGTTTTTTCATGTCCATGACTTGGTCTGATATTGTAAACATTGAAAGGCTGCCGCGGCCACCACTGACGATTCCTCCACTTTCGAATTTAACTCTCTGTTGTTTAGTTCGACTCCCCAATTCTGGTGTGTAGATTTTGCAACATCTCAGGTTTCAACCTGGGACCTCCCTCTTTGTGTCCAATTTTAGGGTGTTGATTCGGCAACGTCTCAGGTTTCAACATGGGTGGGACCTAGTTATCGTACTCCGGTTTTTTAACGTACACTGTAAAGATTGCAACAACTAATAGTCGGCGAGTAGACGATGAAGAAGTCAAACATTACATCAAAACCTTGCACCAAAGCAAAGGCTTAACAGTTGAAGCACAAACTTTGCCCATCGAAACATAATAAGCTTGCATCTTGGAGATGATTTCATTGCGGAGCAACACAAATCTTTTGGATTTGCAACTGTTTTGCCTGATTTGGTTCAAATGAATAACACTCTAGACAAAATTACACCAAAACATGCGAATGGGGAGCAACGGAGGTTGCTATGTCTCTCTTTCTAGAGTCCCACATCGTTAGAAACTTAAAATGCTCATAGTTTATACTGGATGTCAATGCAAGCTGTGGCCGCGGATCTCGGTAGCGCCAGATTGTAATGCACCGCATTCTTCACGAACACTCGCTCCGAGTGTCACTGCCTAAGAAGGTCCCTTCGCCTAAAGGCTTCTTTCACTCTCTACTGAGAGTCTCTACTGTTCGGAACCTCTCTACTTGAGAGTCTCTGCCTAAGTAAGTCCATTGGACTCGAGGCTAAAGTTGACTTGTCAGAGCAACTAAGGTGTCTCCTGCCTCTCTCAAGGCACTGGGGGTCTCAGACCACCGGCCGAATCGGGCCAGCCTATCCCCCACTTTCACTTTTCTTGTTTCTTTTCTTACCTAGCAAAGGTCTTATCAGTTTGGTTCACTATGGAACCACCCCCGTTTTAAGTTTGTGTCATTAGCAACTTTCTATTTATCTAATCAATTCTTATGCCCAAACGATACTAGTAAATAATTGAGCGGTCCAAATACAGTTCATGATACAGCTTGTGACCCATAATCAGAAGGTAGGTGCCCGATCCATGCAAATCATGTCGTTTTTTAACTAACAACAATGTGTCTAGGCTGTTTTCCTGTCTTTTCTGCAAAAGAAATAGCAGTTGTTCGTTGTAGACGCTAGTCTGATTCACGTACAACGTATTGGACTTAGCACCACCAATTCCGTTACATATCGCCCAAATGCAGGTTGTCATACGTAACTGCAGCGTAAGTATCCTATGACCAACTAATACTCGCTAAGTAACTGAGTGGTCCACAAGATTTTCAATAATTCGGTTTTGGTTACACGAGTGTACATAAAGGACATTTATAGCTATGTGTCTTAAATCTCTACAACTTAACAGTCCCAATTAGTCGTCTATTACTGCCGTCTTCTTTCACACAACCTTAAAAATTGCAACAGCCACTAGTAGTAGACAACGAAGAAAAAAAAAAAACTGGCAGCAGCACCAACTTTGGACATCGGAAACAAACATCTCTTTGCAGCAGCAAAGCAAAGGCTTAAGAGTTGAGACACTTTCCGCGCCGAGTGGCGCAATTCTTTTGGATTCGCAACTGTTTCGACTAATTTTATTCAAATCATTACCTTCCGGTCAAATTTATGCGAAAACATTCGATGGCAAGCAACCAAGAGGTCTCTGTTTATAAAGTACACCAGCGGAATTCTAAAAATACTATAATTTATTATTAGATGTCCATGCATGTACTAGCCGCCGATGTAGGTAGCTACAGGTTGTGACTCGGCAATAAAGTGTTTGAAGGGTTGGGCTTGGGCTAGGGCTAATCCCAATGGACTGGGTCATAGGTGCAGTGTGTTTGAACCCCTCTCTGCCTTAGAGGTAGAGGAAAATGTTGGGCCATTGTTCTTGTGGGCTTTGGGCCTATGTTGAATTGTCTTGTGGGCTTTGGGCCTATGTTGAATTGTCCAGAGCAACTATAAGGTTCTCCGGCCGGATTGGGTTAAGCTTAATCCCCACTTTCACCTTTCTTTCTTCTTTTTTGTGGCCGGAGTAATTCGTATCACTGTAAAGAAGACCCGTTTTAAGACAGAAACAACCTATTGGGAAGTAGAGGGAAATGTAAAGCCAATGCCGTGTTTCTTTTCCCTTTCTTCGAGAAGTGTCTACTCTCCGGATTCGTTAAGGGCATCTCCAACCCATTCATTCCCTCCATCCAACAAAAATAATTTTTAATATATATTTAATAATTTAAAAATAAATTATTAATATTAAGAAAAGTAATTATGCACAATAAGTGGCGATATTTACTTTGTATCTGAATACTTTTTTTTTTCTTTGTGACTCAATAAATTTGACGTCTTTTAAGTCGTGTTTCTAAATTTAATAATTGTAATTGTTAACAGCAGAAAAATAATATTTATTAAATTTTGAACAAAATAAGATAACGATGACTTTTCGTAACATACTTTTCAACAATAGTGAGTAAATTATTATTTTTTTATCAAAAATAAAATAAAATTTATTAATGTGACATCCTAATTAACAAAAATATTATTATTAAAAATAGCAAATTTGATGATTTCATGCCCTAAACAGTCGAATTAGGCCAAATCAGCATCGTGCTCGTGACAAAAGTCACGAGTTATCTTTAGAACGTCGTTTCTAGTCAGATTCATGTATGGTTCGACCCTGTTCATCAATCCTTCAATCTGCCCCTCATTCTGCGTATGGACCGAAATAGTTTTTCTGAAACTGGCTAAATTCTTCCTGCATCAGTCACCCCCTCTGGAAAAAACTCGTCATCGAGTTCGATTTAGGAACTTGAGTGATCCACTCCACCAAGAAAGGATCACAATAGCAGGTTGGAAACTTGAACGGAAAAATTATTGTCTCGTTTAATTCAAATTTCGTCTCTTCGCCTTCATATGCAACTTCATCTCCATCTCCATAGTCATCATAAACCAGAGGGATTGTCCAATCCACCTTAGATTCACATGATTTGGAAGTACGCCTATAAAGATTGCATCACGAAAAATATGTTCGATTTGTAACATACACAAAGAATCTAGCTCGTCGATCATGGAACCTGGTCCTCCATAACGATCGCGGTTGAATGTAATCTAGAACGCGGCCTCCAAGTCATGATCCAAGACTTGTCCTTCCACCACCATCATCGTAACCCCTTGGAGGTTAATTTTCCATTGGGGGCCTCCTCAGCCGGAACCTGCCCGCAGCAGCAAGGTCGTCGACGCACAATGGTTATTACATCTTCTTCCTACGGAACTCTGAGCTCCGATACCAACTGACGCATGACTGAATCAGGCGTTTTTGATGCAACAAGAAGCAACGATTTAGAAAAGAAAATCATGAGGAAACATCCCAAGACTTCTTAGAAAACTCAATATTCGATAAACTGTTCAAATAAGTCCACAAGCAGGGCTTAAATACCAAACAATACAACATTGACAGGATTCAGAATTTCACCTTCAAAGATCCATTTGAAGTTTTCAGAATATAAGTGACGACCAGTACTCAGACTACAACCACCCCGACCTTTTAATAGAGCAGAAATACAAAGTTGACATTTGTGAAGTATCTTTCAAGTAAACACGACGAATTTTATGTATTTTAGAAATACTTTAATTAGAAGAACATTCTAACGTCTTAAAATATGTGTGTTTGATGCCGTTCTTACCAGAACCAATTAAAGACATCAAATTCAGATCGTGGCACATTGTCTTCTCTGTTGTGGCTAAATAAATGACCCCCATGAAACAGTTTACTTGGAATGATTCTCATGACCTGACTATTTCAACATCATACGAAACCATATCCAAACCCCAAAACAAAATATATTTCATCATAGCAGTCCCAATGAAGAGTTCTCTAAGAAATGAGAAACGCAAATCTGTAATTTTGATCTGAGAACTAGTTATGGCTGCCGGGAGATCATCATCTATCATTAAGATTTCCACTCTTGCATTGGCAGTACTAATTTGCTGTCCATATGTTGCAGCAGGAATCAGCACCATCAGACCTGGGGATGAACTCAACTCCACCAGCTTTATTGTCTCCAAAGGTGGGGAGTTCACCTTAGGATTCTTCTTCATCGAAGAAACAAATGCCACTTATTTGGGTATATGGTACACCAAGGATGAGTACCAGGACAAAGTATGGGTGGCAAATCCAAACAGCCCGATTATGAGCAGCAACATTTCCGGTACTGTTCTCACAATGGATAGCAGAGGGATCTTGACAATCACTTCTGGCTCTGAGGGGACTATTTTTATGGACATTCCTGATCAAGAAATAACAGCAAGCAATTACCGGCCTGTAGCTACGCTAGAAAATTCAGGCAACTTGAAGGTATTCGACGAAACTGATAATTGGACTTTGTGGCAGAGCTTTGATCATCCAAACAACGCGCTATTGCAAGGTATGAAACTCGGCTACAACTCTGCTACTAAACAGAACTGGAACCTTACTTCATGGGTCAGTACATCTTATCCTGCCTCTGGGTCATTCACTTTGACCTGGGAACCCAGTCAGGACACCGGCCAGCTGGTCCTGTATCGGCGAGGAGAGCGGTATTGGACTAGCGGGCTTCTCAAAAATCAAGAATTTGAACATATAAGCTTTAATCCGCCTTTGGATCTAAATATAACTTACAGGCTCAACATCACATCCAATAACGACGAGAAGTCTTTCAGTTTCCACAGTTCTAGTCGAGACGCATTTATGTGGCACCTGCGACCTGACGGGAAAATTGAGGCTAGTCCTTCGGGTCAGATCCTGAATGGTATGGATTTCTGTTATGGGTATGAATTAAATAATGGGTGTGTGGCCTCTGGACAACCTCATTGCCGGAGAAACATTGATAAGTTTGAGCAGAAGAGAGCCTTCTTTTTTAATACTACTACTGATGAAGATGGCAATTCTAGCCTGAGTCTGAGTGATTGTATGACGAAATGCTGGAACACATGTGATTGTGTCGGTTTTGAAGTGGGTTTCATCATCAATGGCACGGGTTGCATAACTTACCTGGGGAAGTTAGACTATCGAGAAGATAACATCAATAATCAGCTCACTTACGTTCTTGTTCGGGGACATTCATCCAAGGGTCAGAGAAAATTTCTTCCCTCTCTTATGTCTTTTGCCTTCTTTGTTGCTTTGACCTCAACCACAACTATCTTACCATGCACAATCTCTAGCTTGCATTGTTTTTCACTGGGTTTCTCTGAAAAAAAATGGTTGTCTTTTTAGTACTTGGGTGAATTTTAAAATGACTTATAAGCAGTTTATAAGTTAATTTAAAGTTAACTTATAAGTTATGTTTGGTGTGGACATATAAGCCAAATTTTTTGCCTTGAACTTAAAAGTTCATAGTGAAAAAAAAAGTTGTATAAAAAGTTGGGTGTGTGAACTTTTTCTTCAACTTTTTCTCCAAACATACCATACTTTTTCTTCAGCTTTTTTTATTTGACTTTATGACGTAAACTTATAAATCGATTTAAGTTATAAGTCATACCAAACTCACCTACAATTTGTTCTGCAGGGAAAGTTTGGATATGGGTAATCATTGCAGTTACGGTTTCTACACTTTTTCTTATTTTGGGCACGTTTGCTTGTCTAAGAATGAGAAAACACAGGCTGAAAGGTATGCATTTGACACAATGTGTATGATGATGTTTGTTAGCATGGTGGTCAATAAGAACTTCATCATTTAACGGGGAGATAATTTTCTGTCACAGCTGAGGAAGAGAGGAGGCGAAAAGACTATTTACATGAATTGATAGCTTCAGACAGCTTTAAACATGTTGACAGCGGTGGAGCTGAAGGCCACGACTTGAAGATGCTCAGCTTTGCAACAATTGTAGAGGCTACACGTAGTTTTTCAGAAGAAAACAAACTCGGGGAAGGTGGTTTTGGACCTGTTTTTAAGGTAACTAAAAAGAAAAAATCCCCACTTTAGCACATACAGTAAATGCTAACGATATTGTAACTTGCAAATGATCCGAGTAGGGAACGTTGCAAGATGGCCGAGAAATTGCTATCAAGAGACTGTCGAAAACATCAGGGCAAGGGCTTGTGGAGTTCAAGAATGAGCTCATTCTTATTGCCAAACTGCAACACAAGAATCTTGTACGTGTTCTGGGTTGTTGTATTCACGAAGAAGAAAAGATGTTAATCTACGAGTACCTACCAAACAAGAGCTTGGATTTCTTCATCTTTGGTATGAGTTTCTTTTCAACGCCAATAAAGAATTAATTCGCAAGCCGATTTCTCAGTAGTTCAACTTGATCCTTTCTTTTGTTAGAGAAAGTGCCTCGAAGTACGCTGAATGTAGAGTATGATGTAGTCAGACTGATGACGTCGCTTATGTTTGAATTCTCCTTACTTCTGCTACAGATCTGACCAAAAGAGGACTATTGGATTTCAAAAGTCGTATGATTATTATCGAAGGAATAGCTCAAGGACTCATTTACCTTCACAAGTACTCGAGAATGAGAGTGATACACAGAGATCTAAAAGCCAGTAATGTACTGTTAGATGAGAACATGAACCCCAAGATAGCTGATTTCGGCCTGGCAAGAATTTTCAAGCAAAATGAAACTGAAGCAATGACAAACAGGGTAGTCGGAACGTAGTAAGTATAAGCTTATCTATGTTTAGTGTCCTATTTGTGTGTGTCTGTTCAATTTTTCATAATCTGTGTTTGTGTTATAGTGGGTATATGTCTACTGAATACGCGATGGAGGGAACATTCTCAGAGAAGTCAGATGTTTTTAGCTTTGGGGTCCTGGTCCTGGAAATCATGAGTGGTAGAAGAAATAGCAGCTTCCATCAGTTTGGAAACCGTTATCTCAACCTTATTGGATATGTAAGTTTATTCATCATGAGATCTTATACGAGATTTGATAACAGAAATGAGAGTGGTTTTGTTTTTGGCTCAGGCATGGGAGATGTGGAAGGATGGGATAGCGCTAGAGTTGAAGGATCAAATGCTAGGCGAATCTTGTGATGAAAACCAAATGCTCAGAACCATTCAGGTCGGTCTTTTATGCGTTCAAGAAGATTCGACGGATAGACCAGCCATGTCCGAGGTGATCTCTATGCTGAGTACCGAAAGCATAGCTTTGCCACCACCAAAGCAACCCGCATTTTTCACTGGAAGAAACCAACTTGACTCAATAACAGCTTCTTCCTCAGACAGCAAGTTGAAATATGGGTCTGTAAATGATTTGACCGTTTCGGCAACACAAGCACGTTAAAGAGACCAGCATAATGGTTCTTTCTCCTATTTGTTCATTCTGTGAAATCTGTGCGATTCAATGTAGTACAAATTGAAAATTTGTTAATTTTCGAATGTCGGTATTGAAGTACCACTTAGATACTATTATGTAACATTTCTGAGAGAATACTGGATTGCAATTCATTACCTGAAGATGCACAGTTTGGTACACAAGCTTTAGCAACTCCTTAACTAACTGGCCGTTAACAACTTTGACATTTTACAAACCAACCACAACACTTTAGCTAAACTAAACATATGTCTAAAGTGTTATTTTACACTTCTCTAACAGCCCCTTCAAACAAATCTCTGTATAACAGACATGGGTGGAGCTAGAAATGATTAAGTACTGGGGCACAATTGAATGTTCTGAATAAAAGTGTGGCACTTTTATAATTTTACCTGAGGCACTAGTGAAAAATCTGTAAAATTAGGAATAATAGTGTTGTTTTTCAAAGTTGGGGTGCGGCACGTGCCTTACCGTGCCGCACTCTAGCTCCGCCCCTGATAACAGAGAAGAAGTTTGCTTCTCAAATACATATATTGTGCATGAGACAGGAGGGATTTCCAAAAATACCCCTATTTAGTACTAAAAATACCATAATACCACGGTTTTAACAAAAAATTCCAAAATGCCACTCTTTTGAAGAATTGAGGTTTCACTCAATGAAACCCTCTTTTGTTCTTGAGGTTTTAAACAGATTTGGGCAACTAGGCAATTTGAAAATGTCTTAAGGATTATTTATCTTTTTTTTTTCCGAAACAAAGTCTTATGAATTATTTATCAGATAAAAAACCTAAAAAAAAATTACCTAAAAAAATAAAAAAATGAAACAAATCTTCAAAGATACTATTTACATAAAAAAAAAACCCCGAAGAACTCGCATCTTTCTTATTCATTCGGATTCATCTCAAAAGAACACCCTCAGAAGTCAGAACCGTATTTACAGGCTTGCAATTGGTCTCCCTCAGCACCGTTTTCAACTCCTTTCCCGCCGCGTTCACCAGAGTATGCATCCCGTTCTTCGGCCATTTCATGAACGCCCTATTCTCTCTCGCAACTCTCTCTCTCTCTCTCTCTATCTCTCTCTATTTCTCTCTCTCTCTCTCAGACTTCAACCCGAAGAACGCCGAAGAACCTTGAATAGGAAAAACCCTAATCTGTGATGGAGGAGGATGAGACAGATTGATACCGCTGATCGATGGTTTATCCTCTTGAGTCTTGATGGGTTTAGTTAAGTAAGCTCTTTGAAAGGATGAAGTCTATTTTCAGCTGATTTGAACTAACAAATTCTCTAGCAAAATGATAATGAATCACAATGTGCCTGGTTCTAGCATTAAACCGGATTGTTTTCTAGAGCCAAATCAGAATGTTTGTCACTCCAAATAAGAGTTGAAATGAATGGTATAATGCCAAGCTCTTTCAACAAATATGCTAAGGGAGAATCATGACCTGTGCGTGCCACAGGCTAGGCATGTCTTGGAGCGGGCCGTGCCTTTTCAGATGGTGGAGCGGGCCGTGCTTGGGGCGTGTTTAGGCCGGTTCGGGACGGGCCGTGCTCAAATTGGCACGCGCGTCGGCCCATCTTGCCACCATGACTTCCAACGCTCTACCTCATGCACGCATAAAGAAATTAACCATCCATTAAAGAGTTTTGACATTGATCAGGGACTAAGTGGTGAAAGTACTCTTTGACTGGTGGTAGAGCCCCGCTGGATCTCAAAAAATGTACTGGTAGATTCTCTAAGAAAAAAAGTATTGGTCCGTCTAGAATTCAGTTTTACTTACTCGTGGTGTGCCCAAAATCTCTGACTGCGATCTAGGCCCACATCGCCGGATTGGATCCGCTGGCATTTTCTCGCCGGTGTTTGCAGCGCCGGAAAGGGTTCTACTCACAAAGCAGGATCGAATCGGTATGCAAACTGTCGCCGGTGTTTGCTAAACAACTTATCGCTGTGCACACTCCACGATTCAGCAAGTGGTCGTTCAATCTGGTGGGTTTCTTTGAATATTTGTTCTGTATGTGAGTTTCGTTTAAGATAGGGTCTAGGGAGGTAAATATCTTGTTTTAGTTTTTAATTTTCTCAACTGTTTCAAGGGTTATTTCTATAGCTTGTGTTTCGAGCAAGGATTCAAATATTTGTTCTGTTCCTCGATGTACTTTATAATCATGTTACCATTGATCATGACAATGTGGTTTCATTACCCGATACGCCTTTATTAGATGTCGAACATTCGCCTTTTTGTCAAATTTTGGTTTCTTTACTTGTACCAAGTTGGTTACAATGCTGTAGTTTTGGTGATTAGGAACTTTTTTAGATTTGAGCATGAAAGCAGCCCAACTACCTTTTTGAACAATCGTTTTTTCCCTAGTTTCTTTTTGGCTGCATGGATCAATGTTCTCCAAATGCGTCTTCCCAATTCAAAAAGTTGTTGCCTTGATATGAGAATTGAATTGCGTACGGACTCTCATAGATTTTGATAATTCTAAATCAGCATCTGCTCGAGAGTCTTAAGCCATTGGAGGCTGGATGCAACAATTCATATGAAGGTGCCTATGACCATGCGAACCCTTTTCTCACTTGGGGAGGTGAACCTGGTTGGATTAAGTGTGTCACCAAATTTTTCTCATACCCTAGAGGAATGAAATTCATGTTATGCGTTGTCAAGCATCTATATTGTTCCAGAACTCTGGATTCTATGATCCGACAGTGTCTCACATGTGTGCAGTTGATGTTTCCAGAGAAAAGAAAAACCAAAGTGAGATAATCAAATACACGGGCATGACTCGACAATTGAGTTGTAAAGAATATGCATAACTACTCTTGTGATGAACAAAATAAACTTTAAAATTATATTAACTTTATACTAAGTTCTACAATTGATTGCTTTGTGTGTTCCCATTGCAGGAACAGGAAACATGCTCCCTTGAGGTTGTAAGCTCAAGGAACAAAACTAAGAAACTAATCACACAAAGAGGTCCAAAAACAAGATCCACAGCCACACCTCTCTTAACCCAAAATTTCCATCTGGTTGTCATGAGTGGAGCTGAAATTAGCAGGGTCACCCATTCTAATACAGTCTATTTAACAATTAGATATTTTGTCGCTCAATTTGTTCTGACATAATGATGCACGCGGCTGTTATCTCAACCAAAGTATCTTGGTTGATTTTGTTTTTATTCCAAAGTCCTACCGCACTTTAGCAGACTTGCACGAGATAAATTTGAATGTGGTTACACTTCTGACTGATTATTTTTTTACCTAAGGGTCCATTGGTGATAGGTGCAGAATGTCCGATGCAGTGTGTTTTCATTCTTTTGGTGTTTATCTCTGTACTTCTCTATCAATATTCATGTCACTCTTCTTTCCTTCACTTCAATTAATTCACTCGACTGATGAGTCTGTATGTGATTTTTGCAGATGAACACTATGTGGTTTGAGCATGGGGTGGGTGGGAATATTGAGTTTCTGCTACAAACTACCAGAATCAGGTACTTAGTTAAATGCTGGACTTTCAAACTACCAGAATCATGTACTTGTCTTCCGACGCAGTGTGTTTTCATTCTCTCGAATCTTTTCCCGTTAATTTAACAAATACGTCTCCCCTTTCTGTAACAAATGATACTCCTAGTTAACTAGGCATTTGAAGAAGGCTTTTGCCATAGTGGTCCCCTACTATCAATTCCACCATGTTGTCTCTTTTGGAAGCCAGAATGTGTTCCTTCAACACCACAAGTAAACATTCTTATCAGTCTTCTCACCTGCTGCATTTGTAATGTCGATCGTCATTGACCACCAGAGAAGTTGTTAAGTTAGGAAATCAGCTCGGCAATGCTCATCTGAACAAGATACACAATATAGAAGATGCGCAGAAACGCAACAACCACCTGTTATAAGACTGGAACACGGACCTCTTGTAGAGATTTCACTCTACCATCTTAGGATACTGCAAGGAGTGAGTTCCACATTGTATATGACCTTGACATTTTCTGCACGTGCAACTCTCCTCTGCACGTCCAGACAGAACTGGATGCTATTAGAAATCTAATGATTACGAAGCGAACAAACTTCGGACATAATATCCTAATGAAGCTTCAATATGATATCTTCACTTCATCGAAGTAGCAGTTCCATGATTATCATTGCTACTTATACATGGAGTTCTTCTTTCAAATCATTGGAAATGAGGTGAGTTGAGTTGCACATTACCTTATTATCTGTTGTGGGGCCTCTTCAACACGTCCTCTTCAAGTGTGGTATCATTTTGGCCTACTATGGATTGGATTTTGGTGCACGTGTGGGTTGTTTGACCGTCCACGTAACATAAACAATGTATATGACACGGCGAATTCATTGGGTTCCACACCTCAAAGGCAATTGCAATGAGGAGAGTATCCCATGACATCATCATCATGTATTGTTCGTTGTAGACAAGAGTTTGATTCACGTACAATATATTGGACTTAGTACCAACAGTTCAGTTACATATCGCCCAAATGCAGGTTGTCATACGTAATTGCAGGGTAAGTATCCTATGACCAACTAATACTCGCTAAGTAACTGAGTGGTCCACGAGATTTTCAATAATTCGGTTTTGGTTACACGAGTGTGTATAAAGAACATTTATAGCTATGTGTCTTAAATCTCTACAACCTTAACAGTCCCAATTGGTCGTCTATTACTGCCGTCTTCTTTCGCACACCCTGAAATATTGCAACAGCCACTAGTAGTAGACAGCGAAGAAACAAAAAACAAGAAACCGGCAGCAGCACCAAATCAAAGGCTTAAGAGTTGAGGCAGAACTTTGGACATCGGAAACTAACATCTCTTTGCAGTATGACGCAATTCTTTTGGATTCGCAACTGTTTCGACTAATTTTGTTCAAATCATTAACATCCGGACAAATTTACGCGAAATCATTCGATGGCGAGCAACGAAAATTGATGTCTGATGTCTCTCTTTCTATTGTCCCACATCAGCAGAAATCTAAAAATATTATAGTTTATTATGGATGCCCACGCATTATTTAGCCGCTGATCTGAGTAGCATCAGGTTGTGACTCGAGCGAGGGCAACAAAGTGTTTGGATGGGTTGGGTTGATCCAATGGTCTGGATCATAGGTGCATAGGTGCAGTGTGTGTTCGAACCCTCTCTACCTGAAGTTAACCTTGGAGGTAGAGGGAAATGTAAGGCCATTGTTCTTGTGGGCTTTGGGCCAAAGTTGACTTGTCAGAGCAACTATAAGGCTCTTCCTACAGGGGAAGCACGGATTGGGTCAAGCCCAATCCCAACTTTCACTTTTCTTTGGCCGGCCGGAGTAGTTCGCATCATTGGAAAGAAAACCCCGTTTTAAGACAAACGAACTATTGGGAAGACTCTCCGGATTCGTTAAGAGGTCTGAAAACAAATAAATGCCCTCTGTATATACTTTTTGTGAAGCCAATGCAGGGCTTCTACAGTTATCGCCTTTTGGGTCTGAACCTGGTTTGCTCTCCTTCAATTTTTTTCATCCTTTTAATCAATTCATATAACCCTATTCCCCACTAGTTTGAGTGGTCCAAACACAAGTTGTGACACATAATCCGAGACGTAGGTGCCTGATTTGACTCAAATCGATAACACAAAGTTGCACCAAAACATACGAAGGCATAAAATCTGAAAAGAGTGTTACATTTTAAAGTACCTGTACCTCAAGCGCCTATCTGAGTAGTGCCAGTTTGTGACTCAATCGAGGGGAATAAAGTATTTAGAAGGATGGGTTGGGCTGATCCAACAGTCTGGGCCATAGGTGCAGTGTGTTTGAATCCTCTCTATACCTGAAGTAAGAGAGACTCTGCTTTGGAGGCTGATGAGAAGCCATTGTTCTTGTGGAATCTGGGCTAAATTTGACCTTTTCGAAGAATTTCGAAGTAAAGGAAACAAATCACAAGGTTGCCCTCTCTCCTGATTCGTAGGAAGACGTTATTGATTAGGTTCATGTGTTTTGTTCTCAATGCTCATTTCGTCCACATCGACTGTAAAAGTAAATACGTGCTCTTTGTATACTACTTTCGTACCATCACTTACCGCCGGGCTAAGTGACGTAAGCCTTTAACTCGAGTGAGGGCATTAGGGTGGTCGGATAGCATGTGGGCTGACTACTTCTGGCCTCTCACGTTCCTGCTGGGAGTTGGGCCTTGTCGTCTGTGTGAGCCTGGACCCCTAGTGTGAGCCTGGACCCCTAGGTTTGCACGGATTGCAGTTTCAACCTCCCTTTATTAGCTGAGTTTTGAAATTAACTGAGTTTGTAATGTAATTAAGACATTGGAAGATACTAAATTTCATCATTGAAACACGACATCAAGAAAAGGCGGCAAATGACGAGAAGCTGAACTTTGATGTTGAAAGAGTGCTCTTCAAATCCAAGAAGTTCTTAGACATTCTAAGTCACCATTTCTTCGTCTTTTGAGTGCATATGTGGTATCGTTTGATCAACTATCAATGTGGGAAAGACGGAGACCGATACTCTGTAAAGTTGAAGCTCCTCTGATTCTCACTTCGCTTATTATCTTGTCCAGATATTGCGTATTAAGATTGCATCTTAACTATTGGTTCAAAATTAACACATACAACTTTGGACGTCTTTTGAGAGCATATGTGGTACTGTTTGATCAACTATCAATGTGGGAAGACTGAGACCGATACTCTGTAAAGCCGAAGCTTCTCTGATTCTTATTTCGCTTATTATCTTGTCCAGCTATTGCGCATTAAGATTGCATCTTAATTATTAGTTCAAAATTAACACATACAACTTTGGAATCTGAAACTTTGGACCGATCATTTAAGGTCTTTCTGGGCACATTATCTCATTCATTACCTAACTGGTTACAACCTTGTTTATAAATCGACTAGCCATCAGGTCGCGGGTGAAATATTCCGCCCCTTATAAATATGACGTTAATTGACTATCATTTCCGTTTGTGGATTTGGTTTGGGTGATTTACAGATGCACACCGTCGCAGTGGTTTGTAACGTCTAGAAGAATTCAAGGTGCAGAATCTAGAAGAAACTCTTAATTGAGTTGTGTTTCAATTCCAAGAAAATTGGTTTAAATAGAAGTTCAAAGTGTATAATATTTTTACCAAAGAGCAAAACAAAAAATAGACCATGCATTTGATAAAATATACTAGCATCCTACTCTCAATATTAAGTCAACAAGAAAAGAGGAGAAAAATTTATCTCTTTCCTCCAATGCATGATGTAGTGCACCATGTGTACTTTGATGCGGTGTAATAAAGTACACATGAAGATTCACTTTGTTTTTCGGAGAGAATACTTCATGTGTACGTAGACACCGGTAAAAGTTTTAGGTTTTACTTAAAAAGAAAAGTTTTGATACAAAGAGAAAAGAACAGTTTAATCCATTCTTTGGGGGAATCGTTTATTTTTTGGACTAACTGTGTGGCATTGGTAGTTGTGCAGTTAATAGTGCTTAATATATTGTATAATGGTGTTTGGTAGAAGATAGGACTATACAGGGAGTAAGTGTCGAAATGACTGACATGCCCTTATCATCTCCGAAACGGAGTGCAACGACTACCTCAGAGACCATACCCTTCTGCAACAAGTATGTGTTTCAACTCTTGGCCTGTATGTAAATTTGACCAATAACCACATATCCATTTTCTTCTCCTCTAAGTTGCACGTTACGGGTCATAAAATTACTGTTCGAATCACGATCTTCACCTTGAATAAGACAGTCAAATAGATCTCCAGTGATTGTCGAATTTGCATATTGGTTTCGACTTCATTGTAATCGGACTTGACGTGAAACAGACGAGCTCCATTCAAATCTGGAGAATCAGATATGGGGAGAGTAGGGAGAAAGAGAGACAATGTGGATTAAAAGCAATGGTATGTTCGTCATTTTGTACTTAAGCCAAGTTAATACCTGGGGGTATCAAGTAACAAACAGGGCCTCCTTGGTTAATTGGGGGCATTGAGTATTGACTATTGACGGAGGAGGTTGTATAAAAGAAACTTTTAAGGGAGGCAAGTAGTATTTTCCCAAAATCAACGGGTGATCGAATTAATGTTCGATAGTAGCGTCCGTTCGGATTCACTTTTTACTGCAAAGTCCAAATTTTACAAGTCCAAACCCAAATTTTACTGGCCCGAACTTTACCCCCTTGCACTCTCCGAAAACGAACGAACGAACTCCAGCCAAATCGTGGAAACGGAGTTGATATACTTTCTCTCTCTATTTTGGTATGCGTTGGATCTGGTCAATTTCGTTGAAGAGCTTCTCATGTTTTCGTCGCTATTTGATTGATTTGAACATGTGGGCGTTACGTTTTGAGAGATCAACTCCACAACAGTGATTTGTGATTTGAATATGTGCTATTACTATTGTTATGCTTGTTGTTGCAGATCGCAGTTAATATGCTCTAGTGGCTGTATTGGATTCTTCAGCGAACCATCCTTATCAGGTACTACTAGTAGTATTTTCTGCTATTACACATCTCTTATTTCCTTGAATGTTCTCATTTGGTAGACGTTTCTAGAACTGAAACCCAATTATCTCACATTGTAATGTTTAAGAACAATGATATTGTGATCTAACATTGCACTACTGTGTTCACCACTTCACCTTGATATTTCTTAGTGAGGAGAAACTCAAAGTTATACCTGCAAATATATGGACATCATAGAAATTGGTCTTAGGGTGGTCGAAACCAAGGTTACCAGGATCGCGGAGAACGTTGCGATTCGCGGAACGAGATCGGAAACGCAATTCGCGGTCTGCTAGGAATGCGGTTCGCCAGGGGTAGGATTCTTCAAAGCGATTAGTTGGAACGATATTCGCTTGTCTGGTTCAAAGAATGCTTTTTGTGAATGTCGTGCTAAATATATACTCATATTAGTGTTGCCTAGTACTACAGATTTATTATCAAGTAAAATTTTGTAGGGACTTCTATCATACATAAGAAAATGTTGGGATAAAGGAGTGAATTAGTTGATGAACTTTTGAGTGAGAGAGTAATGATATCAAAATACTTGGGTCTATGTGTGAAAATTTAGGGATCGCCGAATCGGCGATCTGGATCGCGAACAATCCCGAATTGGGACCGCGCAATCTGGATCGCAGATCGCACCCCGTTAAGCGATTTCAGGTAACTCTGGTCGAAACAATTGAAAAACATGACATTGCTACACATTACACAACGGACCCCAAAAAAGCCTATGTAGCTGTAATGAAATCCACAGGGTGCCAACTAGTTACAAGGACACGTTCAAGAGAAGAATCACATAGCAGACTGCACATACAATATTTGCAGTTAGACTCTATCAAGGGATGCTTAGCTATCAATTACAATCGTGCTAGGTCATCGCCCATGTCATTGCAGAAGGTGAGTTCACATTGTATGTGAACCTGAAAAATTGTTTCGAGGACAAACTAGTTAAGGTGCAATCAAAACATGGGGGGGTGGTGGTGGAAAGATTTGAGCTCAAAATCTCTTACAACACGAGATTTATCATCGTACTAGTCCACCATGAAGCTACTGTTATCTAGAACATACAGTACGGCTCAAATTTCCATCTTTAGGCATTAGGCAAGACAACAAATTAAATATTAAAATTTCCTTCTTCGTCTTCTGATACTTCCTGTCAATATGGCTCAAACTAGCAGGGGCCACAGATTTTGAGAAAGTTACTTCCTCTGTTTCTTCTCTTTCTTCTAGTTTTGAGTTTTACCACTATTCATCAGGCTGCTTTGACCCGATGATTTGGTTAGTAATACAATGTAATTTTTTTGTAAATTTTTATGGTGTTGTACAGTAAACTTTACTCTACAACATCATGAAAAATTATCGAAAAATTGCATCATTTGCTATCCAAATCACCGGGTCAAAATGACATGCATACGGATGAAAAAGTCAAAACTGCAAGAAAGAGAAGAAACAGGCCAAGTATTAGATAGTGAGATCTTGATTGATGATAAACCGCCCGTAACTCTTATAGATAAATTTCACACGGTTAGGCTTCTAAGAGCTGTTTTTACAATCCATTGGTTTTTTCTGGGTTCTCTGTTCCTGGTGGAGTGAGGCAATGAATTATCGGTAGCCTCAAACGCGAAAACTCTTCCAAGCAGGGTCTATATCCTGCGTTTGGTGCAGGGGTAACCAGTAGAACTTTTTCGCCGGTATCTTATTACTTCTCTACCAATTCTTTTACACAATTGATTGATCTCCCGTGTTTTATTATTTTTTTATTTTTTTAATTTTTATTTTTATTTTTAATTTTTTTTGAAGATGAAGACACGGTTTTGGCACAAGGTGCAAATGGGATCATACTTAGAGGTATTACGATCAGGAATATAATATAAGCTTGTCCTATAAATGCTTAAAGTTGTTTTCTAAAGCTATTTTCTGTTTTTTTTTTCCTTGGACTTTCTGTTTCTTGGACATTCGAATGAGTAGACTTAATAATCTTGCCTATTCCATCATCTTGCATGAATTTGATCTGACAAAACTCATGTTGACTTAGGTTTGACTTTTACCTGCCGGTACAGCGTCAGACTTAGTAATATTACTAGCCAAGTTGAAACTGGGAAGTCCGTTTTGTGTCCTTAATACCAGTTTATTTGAGATTGTGCATACCATCATTTGTTTATCTATATATGGTATATTCTTAAAGAAACATAACATTGCAAGTTTTCTTGTTATAATTCGATTTAACCAGGCTTTCTGCAAACGTTTCATCTCGAAAGGTCATTTGAGAAGGCTTTCACCGCAGGTAAACCTATTGCATCTATTAATGTCTTTTTGTCCCTTCTTTTCGAAGCCAATGGTGTTCATTTCCCACATTCATTATGGAGATCGTTCTCTACCAGAAAAGTTTTACGTTGTTAGGGAACCAACTCAGTAATGTATATCAAGCTATCAGCTGTTAAAATGCAACTCCTTTTCATTTCTACGAGGATATTCCGTTTCACTTTCTTTTATGGAAGTTGGTCTTTCTTGATGAATTCCTTCCTGAACTTGGTGCTCGTATTCTGTCTTTGGGGATTGACCATCTGATATCTAGATTTTGACTCCTGTCTCGTGTGAAATAAATTCAAGCTTCGCTAGAGTTCTAACTTCTAAGGGCTGTTTTCGTGATTTTTTTTGCAGGATTCAACAATGACGACTGATAGAGCCATTGAGTTACCCATGGTGTTTTTCATTCGTTGTTGCAGTTGTAACCAAAAGAAGTTTGCATGGTGATGTCTGGATTCTTCTCTGACAACCGTTTTCATGTCTGACACTCTTCTTTTGTTCACTTAAATCGATAGACTCGATCAATTAATCTTTGTGCGATATTTTGTAGATAAACATTATGGGATTTGAGCACGAGGTGGAAACGCGTATTAAATTTCTGCTGCCAGAAATCATAATCAGGTACTTCAATTAAATGGTTTCTTTCCTACAAATGCTAACACATGTCTTCTTTGCCTGTGTATACGTGCATTTTTCTCCCGTTCTTGGGTTTTTACTGTTTTGTGTTATATGAGATTTTGGTTTTCTAATCTCTTTCGTCCTCTACAATTTTTAAGAAATCTCTGCTATCATTGTAAGTCTGTAATGATTAAGAAGTGGGTGCATGCGGCGTATGAAGCTAAGGCTCTTCCTTAATTGCAGCTCCTTTCGAATGCGTAGAGTAAAAAAATGTGCAGTAATGAACTTGAAAATTGTGCTGTGAACAAGCAAATTGGGGCTAAACCAAATCATGGGTTGGAAAGGTTCGAGCTCAATATCTCTTCGAAAAGGGTGTACAATAAACTTTCACCCCCTCAAATTGGATACAAAGACACTTTCACCCCTTTGGAAAGGATACTTTCACCCCATAAGTGGGCCAAAATTTAGGACACTTGCACAACCAAATTGTGACGCCGTTAGTCTGGGGCGGGTTACGTCACTTAGTTTTTGAGGATAAATTTTCGGTCTTCAAGTATGGAGTAACCATGGAAACCCCCAATGGATATATAAATTCAATAATTTTAATTGAATCTCTTTCAATATCACAACAACAAAAGGTATAACTGTACTAATTTTTTTTTAAGAATATGCCGGGTTGAGTAGTAATTTATACATCCAATGATGCTTCAATGAACATTCCATCATCCAAAGAGGGTAACTTTGTCCAAAATATACTGTTTAATTACAAAACCCGTCCCCTCATGAAAGGCTTCACAATCAGGGGAGTAAGTGTCTCGAAGTTTGGCACACTGAAGGGGTAACAGTGTCCTTTTGCAAACTAGAAGGGGTGACTGTGTCTTTTTGTCAAACTTTACGGGGGGATAGTGTCTTTCACCCCTTAGAAAAACATGATCTATGGCCATGTTAGATCACCTTGTACCTACAACGACCTAACACTGAAGGGGTAATAGTGTCATCTGATCATTACTATTGGCGTTGCTTCCATCATCGTTGTTGCCGTTGATGGTGTTTCTCTCTCTTCCATCAACGGCATCGCTTGTCTTTCAGAGAGAATATTTAGACACTAGTATTCTGACTTAATGAAAAGTTTAATTCATTCTTTGTTCGATTAATTGGTAAATCTGGGAGGAGGTTGTATTAAAGTAAACGTTAAGGGATGTAAGTGGTAGTTTTCCTCAAATTAACGGATGATTGGGTAGTGTTCGACTGGTTTACTTGAAAGCCCAAATTTTATTTTTACTGGTCCAAACCCGAATTTGACAAAATCCACTGTAAAGACTAGTTCTCTTTGAGCGGAGTAATCAATATCTTTACTGAATTTGAGCGGAGTAATCAACCCTAATTCTCTCTAAATTTCTCCCCCGTAGAAGAAAATTGCGGGTTTTAATTTAGAAATAAGGGTTCGATTTATAATATCGAAGGTGGTGGTGATTTGAGCCTCGACACAATTTATGGGACGGGAGGGTGATTTAGGTCGGGATGAAGAAGATTGACAGTCTTGCTTTTTTTTTTTTTCTTTACTATTTAGGTTTCAATTTGGCTTGTAATGAAGTTGCAATTCTAAACTAGAAATTGACGGAGAAAGAGCAAGAGAGTAAAAAGTTTGAAAAAGGCACGACGATTGTCAGAGATATCTGCAAAATAGAACCCCAAAATCATAATTTAATTGGCCGTGGCTTCCAAAATGTTAAGAAAGTAACTTTCCAACAATTTTAGGTTTCGTCATGGCTTCTAACCCTTTGGTTCAGAAGATAGAACATGATTCCATGTTCTGACTATTATTAGTTTTGTGTATATTTTTGTTAAATATGTAGCTGACAAAATCTAAAAAGATGTTGTTGCTGGGCACCCTCAGCAGTGGCCAGGCCGTGGGGTTCCGAAGCATATGGACTGTACTTGTCTTGGAGTGTCGATATATGGACGACTAATCCCAAGTCCGCTAGGGCCTGCACGGCCCGACCTGTAACGTGCCCCCGTTCAGTGCCAAATCTAGCTCGGGTTACGAGTTCCAGCCACGGAACTCGGCGAGATGTAACTGTTGCTTCATAAGATATATGTAATATATGTTATCTATATTTTTCCCATGTGGGATTTTTGTTCCTCTGTTTGCACATAGATGAAAATCGAAGGAAATCAAAGCCACTGGTTGTTATTAGTTAGAAGACATAGGGAATCAATTGATACAAGGTAGTAAACGTAAGGATGCAATCTGAAGTTAGTCTTGCTTTTGTTTTACTAGTTTTGATAAACTGTTGGTCTAATGCACAAGTATTTAAGATTGATAGGTTTCAAACAATTAGTCACGGTCACTGTAGAGAAAGTTTGCTCTCCGAGGAGCAAAGTCACACTGATTCCCTACCAATACTGATGTGGTACATTAGATTAATCTTACTTATTATATACCATCATATTATTAACTGATGTGGGACTTTTATTTATAAAGTTGTAAATAGCAACAAACCTAGCTCGGCTCTGAAGTTACAAGAGGCCGTTACTTAGCTGAGCAACTTGGGCGGCGGTAGGAAACAAATTCATTGGGAATTTGTATTCTTTCGTCCCATGTGGGACAAATGGGCATTAATTAAGTGCTTGTCTGGAAATAATTTTAATCTAAAATAAAAATAAAATTCTGCAAAAGTACATGGGGTTAGTTTGGGGATGGTGTGGCGGTGCTAGAAAGCAGCTGTGTAAAAATACTGTGAAAAAATTGATGTGAATTCTTGATTTTGGTAAATATTAAATAAAAGCTGCTGTGAAATATTGATATAATAATTTTGTGCTAGGTAAAATTAACTGTGAAGTTGCCGTGAGATGATAAAATGACAAAAATATGACACATTTCATTTCCGTATATATAATTATTGATGTTTTAAAAAATTATAAGGTTAAAATCGGTTGTAGATAAATTGACCAAAAGCACTTTCTGGAAAAGCATCTCCCTCTTGCTTCCTGAAAACTGCTGCGGGACAGCAGAAATTGTCCGGAAAAATAGAAATTTTATTTTTACCAAACACACTAAAACTGCTTCTGCTGTCGGAAAGCAACTGTGCTGGCTGCAGAAGCATTTCCTAAACTCATCCATAATCTTGTCTCGTCTAATTAGTTACGAAATACTACCTATGTTTCTTCTCTTTCAGCTTACTTCATTTTTTGACACTATTCACTGCGTCACTTTGACCCGGTAATTTGGTTAGCAATACGATACACGAATTTGACAATCTTTGCATGATCTTGTTGAAGCTTTACTCTACAATACTATGAAAAAATTGCTAAGAAATTATTTCGTTTTGCTATCCAAATCACCGAGTCAAAGCGACCCAATTAGTTTACTAAGTTGAAAGAGAAGAGGTTGTACTACTTTAGCTAATTTCTTGAGAAAATATGCTAAAACTAACTTATCTCAATTTTTATATTAAAAAAACTAAATTTATTTGATAATGAGATTGAAATTAGATTAGGTAATTTAAAAAACTTATATATAATAACTTGGGTACTTATAGTTGCGATTTAGAAATTATAAAATCAACTAACCTAGAAAAGTTCACGAAATTGTCACACGACCCCAAGCTAAAAAATATGGGTATTACATCATCCAAAGTGTCGAGCGTGACCTTGACAGAGCAGTCGACATCACGACTGTGTGAACCCTTGATACATGACCTAGTGACTTGACTCAACCGAACAACAATTTTTTCATCTCATTTTCAATTTACAACTGTCTCGGTTTATTTTGTTTAAGAAACTGATAAGATATCTGCAATTGAGCATTTTTACTTTTCAAACAGCCTCGGGGATCCACTTGCTTGGTCAATGACCTAAAGGAACAGGACTGTGTGAATACTCGATCCATGACCTAGTGACTTTGACTCAATCGAACAACCATCTTTTCATCTCATTTTCACTTTTCAAACAGTCTCCACATATTTTATTTTGGAATTGATGCTTCGTGTGCAAAGGAGATGGTTGCATTTTGTAATAAATCAATGAGCTCTTTAACCCTATCGGAAAAGAAATAAATCTCCCTTCAATAAACGAGTGTAGAAATTTTACCACTGGTGTAAAGTGGTGTTTATCTCTCCTACCACCATTCCTCGAGGGGTATGCCCTTTGAAACCCAACATGTCATATGCCCTTTGAAACCCAACATGTGAGGACATGTCCCACATTGTGAGTGTCTCCAATTAAATTTTAGTTATGTTCAGAAAATGTCCCCCATTGTTCAGAATATGCTTAATAAGAGAACATATATTAAATAAGAACATTATACATTGCACACCCACGTGGTATAGAGTGTTCACACGTTCCAGTTGATTGGAATTATGTTGTGAATATATCTATCTATCTACTCCGTCAACACTTGCACACGAGCTACTCGAAAACGGACATTCCACCCAGAACGGACAATAAGTACCCTCTTAGGGTATGTCCTCCTAGGGTATGTAGTTTTTGGCGTCGAAAGATGAAGGATAACAATGCATGCGCAAAACTCTAAAAAAAATTAGATTAGCACGGTGAGTGACAGATCTTTCGATGCAAGGATTCTCCCATTCTATGTCTTATACTTCACATTCACAACAACAACAATAACAAACCTCTTTTCCATAACCTCTACTATTACAATGAAACTCCCACACCCATAGTATATCACACTGTCATTTGCCACATCCTTCCTCACTTCTAACCATACAACATAGTATATCATATTTACCTCTGTGGCTCATAGAGAAGTGGAAATAGATGAGTAAAGCATGAAATTATTTTACTCGTATGCTGCATCGACTATTTAGTAATGTGGGACACGTTAATAAGCACAAATGAAGAACGGATCATAAGATTCTCTAAGGAACAGCTAATTCTTCAACAACGACGTCTTCCTTTGACGTGGACGTGAGTTTATGATACATATATCAGGTTACTTCAATTGGGATCGTTCATGAGGACTGAGGTACTTTGTTTCTTGGCGGACCTCCAAACCAGAACCCCACCAAAGCTTTTACAGTAAGTGTAACTTTGTTATGAAGATCCTCAGCTAACAAGGATTTGCAACTTGAAGGATAGGATTCTCAACCATCACCAAGTATTTCCGCTGCCGCAGGTACAACCTTGTCATAAAATAACCCCACATATCCAAAAGGAGGCATACACAGGCATTATAAATGCTTGCTGAAGTAAGGACACAGGACTGTTCGTTGAGTATTAGTTCTAGCCATTTCCAATACTCCTTTGTGATGAACGAAAATTTTTCGCAATTGATCCAGGTCTTACTCCATCCACCTCACCTAACATATTGTTGTAAGGTGGTCCTGTATGATTGTAGTCAAAAGCCAAATGCCCTGGTGGCTGGAGGCAAAATAGGGCGCTACCAAAAATCTTTACCAAAAGTCTTACAATCATATTTCCCACACATTGATGCACAATATAATTTCTTGAAGTAGCGAAGTTCTCTTTTCAAAGGAGTCGTGCCTTAGATCACCTAAAACCTCTCAGAGAGAGGCTTCTCTCCCAATCCTCGCATGGGAATTTGTTTATTTCCACTCACAAAATTTTCCGTCCAATATTAACGGAAAGTTAACGGAAGGGTAACTACTTGCTCGAAATGCAAAATTTAGGACCTGCGGTGCTCGATTTTGAAATTTGGGTACCCACTTGCTCGTTTTTGCAAAATATGGGTACATCCGGTGCAATTTAGCCTTAACAAAAAATGGTATTATTTGTCCACAATTCGTAAGGGTAAAATGGTCCAAAAACGTAAGTTTGCACCTCTCTACTGTAACAGAGGAGTGGTATATGTCCACCCTCCATCCACTGACAAAAGGTATTTTTCCATAAATCATGGGGCAAATTATATTTTGTCCATAAATATATGTCTTTTTTTTTGAAGAAAAAATAGATGTCTTTTTCTCATTAGTAAATTAGTAATTTAACGATATAATAATGTTTCGCCAAATCAATAAAATATCGTGGTCCTAACATTATTAATTTATAAATGTTTTACCGTACTATCATTATACTCTCAAAGTTTAGCCAACAAGAAAGTAGGAAGGACAATTTATCTCTCTCCTCTCATAAATGATGCAGTGCACCATGTGTACTTTTTTTTGAAAGACCCTACAGTGTGGTAGGACGGCATTACCCGTTTAGAATTATAAAATCGGCTTTCAACCCACAAGTACAAGGGGGTGTGGGGGGGGGGGGGGGGGGGGGGGGGGTGTGCAGAACCTGACGCATCATTTTTTTTTTACCAAACCTAAGTCAACCCAAGTACATGGAAACTTAGCTGGGCTTAGGACCACTAGAAATAGCTTGGGCTAGTAGGCCCAAATAAAATCTGGTGGGTTAACAGTAAAAGAAGCCCAACTCTTTTGTTTAAGCCCAAAAGCAGTGATTTGGTGAGCTACTGTATTGGCTTCTCGAATACCCGAATACCATTGGTGGCACTAGAAGCTTCACTTCCCAATCGGTGCTTGAGCTCGTACATGTATCTTTCTTCTTCGGTAATCACAAACGTCTTCGACTTCGTCCATTGAACCAGCTCTTGGGAATCCGTTTCGAGCTGAAGAGTTGAGGAGGAAAGAGTTTTAAACCAATTGAAACAAAACTCCATCACTTTTGCTTCGCAGATCGTCGAATCTGGGGAGAAAGAGATCTGACCACACTTTGCGTGCATGTGTACTTTGATGTAGTGCAACAAAATACACATTTTTTTTTGTTCTTCTGAAAAACAATAGTAGTACTTAGTACTAAACTGTCGTTCACTTTGTTTTTAAGAGAGGTTGGTTAATTGGGGGTATTGAGGGAGGTGGTTGTATTAAGGAAACATTAAGGGAGGTAATTAGTATTTTCCCAAAATCAATAGGTGATGGGATTAATTTTCGAAGGTAGCGTCCGTTCCGATCCACTCTTTTTACTGCAAAAGCCCAAGTTTAAGTTTTACAAGTCCAAACCCAAATTTTACTGCTCCGAAATTTTACCCTTTTTAACCCCTTGCGCACTCTCCGAAAGCGAACGATCCCACCCAAATCGCCGAACTTGTTGTTATATGTTGGATCTGGTCAATTTCGACGAAGATGAAGCCACGGAAGAGGTGAGCTATCATGTTTTCGTACCTATTTGATTTGGTTTGAACATGTGGATATCAGTTTCTTTTGTTTGTCCAGTATAGTTCATTTTTCTTCAGCGAATATTGGATTCTTCAGCGAACCATCCTTATCAGATACTAGTAGTAGTATTTTCTGATATTTCACATCTCTTCTTTCCTTGAATGTTCTCATTTGGTAGACTTTATTAAGAACTGAAACACAATTATCTCACATTGTAGAGTAATGTTTAAAAACAATGATATTGTGATCTAACATTGTACTGTGTTCACCACTTTCACCTTGCTATTTCTTAGTTAGGAGAAACCCTACCTGCAAATAGATGGACATCATAGAAATTGGTCTTAGGGTGGTCAAAATAACTGAAAAACATGACATTTGCTACACATACAACCCCAAAAAAGCCTACGCAGCTGTAATGAGTTCCACAGGGTGCCAACTTAGAAGACTTGCAGTTAGACACTTAGACTCTCTCAAGGATGATTAGCTGTCAACTGTTATGCTGGGTCATCACCTATGTCATTGCATGTACTACTAAAAAAGGTGGTTTCACACTGTATGTGAAACTAATACTCTTCCACACATGAAACTCTTTTTGATCTGGAGATAGAATAAGGTATAATACCAAACTGAAACACTGTTGCTTGCGCAAACTAATTAAAGTGCAATCAAAACAAAGGGTGGAAAGATTTGAGCTCAATATCTCTTAGAATTATCATCACTAGTCCATCATGAACCCTCAAATTCCCCTCTATATGCATTAGGCAAGACAAAACAAAATAAATGTTAAAAAATCCTTCTTCGCTTCTTATACTTTTTGTCAATGTGGCTCAAACTAGCAGGGCCACAGATTTTCAGAAATTTATTAGATAGTGAGATTTTGATTGATCTTTGTTCAAAAGTGATAAACCGCCCGTAAGTCTAAGAGCCGTTTTATCCTCCATTTTTTTTCTCAGGGTTCACTGCCAATGAGTCATTCAGAAGCCCCTAACGCGGAAACTCTTCCAAGCAGGCTCTCTTTCCTGCGTTTGGTGCAGGGCTAACCGGTAGAATTTTGTCGCTGGCATCTTATTACTCTTCTACCAATTCTTGTCATGTTTGACACTCTTATTCCTTTCAAGTGAATCAATTTACACAATTGATTGATCTCTTGTGTTTTTTTTTATTTTTTGAAGATGAAGACACGGTTTTGCACAAGGTGCAAATGAGCATTGAATCATACTTAGAGGTATTACGATCAGGTATATAATATAAGCTTGTCCTTTAAATGTTTAAAGTTGTTTTCTAAAGCTGTTTTCTGTTTTGTTTTTTTCTTGGACTTTCTGTTTCTTGGACATTCGAATGAGTAGACTTAATAATCTTGCCTATTCCATGATTTTGCATGAATTTGATCTAACAAAACTCAAGAGTGAGACTTAGTAATATTACTAGCTAAGTTGAAACTGGGAAGTCCGTTTTGTGTCCTTAATACCAGTTTATTTGAGATTGTGCATACCATCATTTGTTTATCTATATATGGTATATTCTTAAAGAAACATAACATTGCAAGTTTTCTTGTTATAATTCTATTTAACCAGGCTTTCTGCAAACCTTTCATCTCGAAAGGTCATTTGGGAAGGCTTTCACCGCAGGCGTACCTATTGCATCTATCAATTTCTTTCTGTCGCTTCTTTTCGAAGCCAATGGTGCTCATTTCCCATATTCATTATGGAGATGTTATCTACCAGAAAAGTTTTAATTTGTTAGGGAACCAACTCAGTAGTGTATACCAAGCTATCAGCTGTTAAGATGCCACTCCTTGTCATTTTTACGAAGATATTCCGTTTCACTTTCTTTTAGGGAAGTTGGTCTTTGTTGATGAATTCCTCCCTGAACTTGGTGCTTGTATTCTGTCTTTGGGGATTGACCATTTGATTTCTAGATTTTGACTCCTGTCTGGTGTGAAATAAATTCAAGCTTCGCTAGAGTTCTAACTTCTAAGGGCTGTTTTCGTGATTTTTTTGCAGGATTCGTCAATGACGACTGATAGAGCCAATGAGTTACCCATGGTGTTTTTCATGTCGTTGTTGCAGTTGTAACCAAAAGAAGTTTGCATGGTGATGTCTGGGTTCTTTTCTGACAATCGTTTTCATGTCTGACACTCTTCTTTTGTTCACTTAAATCAATTGACTCGACCAATTAATCTTTGTGCGATATTATGTAGATAAACATTATGGGATTTGAGCACGAGGTGGAAACGCATATTAAATTTCTGATTGCAGAAATCATAATCAGGTACTTCAATTAAATGGTTTCTTTCCTACAAATGCTAACACATGTCTTCTTTGCTTGTGTATACGTGCATTTTTCTCCCGTTCTTGGGTTTTTACTGTTTGTGTTATATGAGATTTTGGTTTTCTAATCTCTTTTGTCATCTTCAATTTTTAAGGAATCTCTGCTATCATTGTAAGTCGTAATGATTGGGAAGTGGGTGCACGCTGCGTATGAAGCTAAGGCTCTTCCTCCATTGCAGCTCCTTTTGAATGCATAGAGCAAGCAAATTGGGGCTCAACCAAATCATGGGTTGGGAAGGTTCGAGCTCAATATCTCTTGGAAAAGGGTGTAAAATACTTTTTCACCCCCTCAAATTGGATACAAAGACACTTTCACCCCTTTGGAAAGGATACTTTCACCCCATAAGTGTGCCAAAATTTAGGACACTTGCACATCCAAATTGTGACAGCCGTTAGCCTGGGGCGGGTTACGTCACTGACGGTAGCTTTTGAGGACAAATTTTCCGTCTTCGAGTATGAAATAACCATGGAAACCCCCAATGGATATATAAATTCAATAATTTTAAGACTCTAAACCATTTAATCCCTTTCAATATCACAACAATAAATGGTATTAATGTACTATTTTTTTTTAATGAATATGCAGGGTTGAGATGTAATTTATACCTCCAATGATGCTATTCCATCATCTAAAGAGGGTAACTTTGCCTCAAAATCTACTGCTTAGTTACGAACCCCGTCCGCTCATGAAAGGCATCACAATCAGGGGAGTATGTGTCCCGAAGTTTGGCACACTGCAGGGGTAATAGTGTCTTTTTGTCAAACTTCACGTGGTGATAGTGTCTTTCACCCCTTAGAAAAACATGATCTATGGCCATGTTAGATCACCTTGTACCTACAACGACCTAACACAGAGAAAATTTTGACGAGTGTCCTCGGACCAAGGGTCCTCCTTGGTTCTGAGTGTCGTTTGCCCATCTCTCCGATCTGTCTCTCCCTCGCTCCTCCCCCTATCTCTCTCTGGTCTAACCATCATCACTATTGGCGTTGCTTCCATCATCGTTGATGGTGTTTCTCTCTCTTCCATCAACGGCATCGCTTGTTTTTCAGAGAGAAGATTTAGACATTAGTATTCTGACTTAATGAAAAGTTTAATTCATTATTTGTTCGATTAATTTGGTAATTCAGGGAGGAGGTTGTATTAAAGCAAACGTTAAGGGATGTAAGTGGTAGTTTTCGTCAAAATAACGGATGATTGGAGTAGTGTTCAACTGGTTTAATTCAAAGCCCAAATTTTACTTTTACTAGTCCAAACCCGATTTTTACAAAATCCATTGTAAAGACTAGTTCTCTTTGAGCGGAGTAATCAATATCTTCACTGAATTTGAGCGGAGTAATCTACCCTAATTCTCTCTAAATTTCTCCCCTGTAGAAGAAAATTGCGGGTTTTAATTTAGAAATAAGGGTTCGATTTATAATATCGAAGGTGCTGGTGATTTGAGCCTCGACACAATTTATGGGACGGGAGGGAGATTTAGGTCGGGATGAAGAAGAGTGACAGTCTTGCTTTTTTTTTTTCTTTACTATTTGGGTTTCAATTTGGCTTGTAATGAAGTTGCAATTCTAAACTTGAAATTGACGGAGAAAGAGCAAGAGAGTAAAAAGTTTGAAAAAGGCACGACGATTGTCAGAGATATCTGCAAATTGAACCCTAAAATCATAATTTAATTGGCGGTGGCTTCCAAAATGTTAAGAAAGTAACTTTCCAACAATTTTAGGTTTCGTCATGGCTTCTAAGTTCTAACCCTTTGGTTCAGAAGATAAAAACATGATTTCATGTTCTGACTATTATTAGTTTTGTGTATATTTTTGTTAAATATGTAGCTGACAAAATCTAAAAAGATGTTGTTGCTGGGCACCCTCAGCAGTGGCCAGGCCGTGGGGTTCCGAAGCATATGGACTGTACTTGTCTTGGAGTGTCGATATATGGACGACTAATCCCAAGTCCGCTAGGGCCTGCTCGGCCCGACCTGTAACGTGCCCCCGTTCAGTGCCAAATCTAGCTCGGGTTACGAGTTCCAGCCACGGAACTCGGCAAGATGTAACTGTTGCTTCATAAGATATATGTAATATATGTTATCTATATTTTTCCCATGTGGGATTTTTTTACCTCTGTTTGCACATAGATGAAAATCGAAGGAAATCAAAGCCACTGGTTGTTATTAGTTAGAAGACATAGGGAATCAATTGATACAAGGTAGTAAACGTAAGGATGCAATCTGAAGTTAGTCTTGCTTTTGTTTTACTAGTTTTGATAAAGAAACACTACGACTTTTGGTCCTGATTTCCTACCAAAACTGATGTTGTACATTAGATTAATCGTATTTATTATATACCATCATATTATTAACTGATGTGGGACATTTATTTATAAAGTCGTAAAAGAGCAACAAACCTAGTTCGGCTCTGAAGTTACAATAGGCCGTTACTTAGCTGAGCAACTTGGGCGGCGGTAGGAAACAAATTCATTGGGAATTTGTATTCTTTCGTCCCATCCCATGTGGGACAAAATGGGCATTAATTAAGTGCTTGTCTGGAAATAATTTTAATCTAAAATAAAAATTAAATTCTGCAAAAGTACATGCGGCTAGTTTGGGGATGGTGCGACGGTGCTAGAAAGCAGCTGTGTAAAAACACTGTGAAAAAATTGATGTGAATTCTTGATTTTGGTAAATATTATATAAAAGTTGCTGTGAAATTTTGATATAATAATTTTGTGTTAAGTAAAATTAACTGTGAAGTTGCTGTGAGATGATAAAATGACAAAAATATGACACATTTCATTTCCGTATATATAATTATTGATATTTTAAAAAATTATAAGGTTAAAATCGGTTGTAGATAAATTAACCAAAAACACTTTCTGGAAAAGCATCTCCCCCCTTCCTTCCTAAAAACTGCTGCGGGACAGCAGAAATTGTCCGGAAAAATAGAAATTTTATTTTTACCAAACACACTAAAACTGCTTATGTTGTCGTAAAGCAACTGTGCTGGCAGCAGAAGCATTTCCTAAACTCATCCATAATCTTGTCTCGTCTAATTAGTTACGAAATACTACCTATGTTTCTTCTCTTTAAGCTTACTTCATTTTTTGACACTATTCACTGCGTCACTTTGACCCAGTGATTTGGTTAGCAAAACGATACACGAATTTGACAATCTTTGCATGATCTTGTTGAAGCTTTACTCTACAACACAATGAAAAAAAAATTATTTCGTTTTGCTATCCAAATAACCGAGTCAAAGTGACCCAATTATTTTACTGAAGTTGAAAGAGAAGAGGTTGTACTACTTTAGCTAATTTCTTGAGAAAATATGCTAAAACTAACTTATCTCAATTTTTATATTAAAAAAACTAAATTTATTTTGATAATGAGATTGAAATTAGATTAAGTAATTTAAAAAACTTATATATAATAACTAGGGTACTTATAGTTGCGATTTAGAAATTATAAAATCAACTAACCTGGAAAAGTTCAAGAAATTGTCACACGACCCCAAGCTAAAAAATATGAGTATTACATCATCCAAAGTGTCGGACGTGACCTTGAGAGAGCAATCGACATCACGACTGTGTGAACCCTTGATACATGGCCTAGTGACTTGACTCAACCGAACAACAATTTTTTCATCTCATTTTCATTTTACAACTGTCTCGGTTTATTTTGTTTAAGAAATTGATAAGATATCTGCAATTGAACATTTTTACTTTTCAAACAGTCTCGGGGATTCACTTGCTTGGTCAATGACCTAAAGGAACAGGACCGTGTGAATACTCGGTCCATGACCTAGTGACTTGACTCAATCGAACAACCATCTTTTTGTCTCATTTTCACTTTTCAAACAGTCTCCACGTATTTTATTATGGAATTGATGCTTCCTGTGCAAAGGAGATGGTTGCATTTTGTAATAAATCAATGAGCTGTAACTCTATCGGAAAAGTAATAAATCTCCCTTCAATAAACGAGTGTAGAAATTGTACCACTGGTGTAAAGTGGTGTTTATCTCTCCTACCACCATTCCTCGATGGAGGTGTGCTCGTTGAAACCCAACTTGTCAGGACATGTCCAACATTGTTATGAGTGTCTCCAATTAAATTTTAGTTACGTTCGAAAAATGTCCCACATTGTTCAGAACATGCTTAATAAGAGAGAATATATTAAATAAGAACATTCTACATTGTACACCCACATGATGTATAGTGTTCACACGTTCCAGTTGATTGAGACTATGTTGTGAATATATCTATCTATCTACTCCGCCAACACTTGCACACGAGCTACTCGAAAACGGACATTCCACCCAAAACGGACAATCAAAGTACCCTCCTAGGGTATGTAGCTTTTGGCCGTAGAAAGATGAAGGATAACAATGCATGCGCACAACTCCAAAAATTTTAGATTCGCTTTTCTCCTTGTTTTCACAAAACTAATACTCGGACAATCGAAGTACCCTTCTAGGGTATGTACTTTTTGGCTGTCGAAAGATGAAAAATAACAATGCATGCGCACAACTCCAAAAAATTTAGATAAGCTTTTCTCCTTGTTCTCACAAAACTAATAATTATTTCGACTCAAATTGTTTGTCTTCTTTGACTTCTCACATATATTAAGGTACTGAAAAAAAATGTTAAAAAAATTTATACAATAACAAAAGGCACAAAGATCCCACATGGACAAAAAAGCAAACACGATGAGTGACAGATCTTTCGATGCAAGGATCCTCCCATTATATATGTCTATATCTTCACAGCAACATCAATAACAAACCTCTTTTCCATAATCTCTACGATTACAATGAAACTCCCACACCCATTGTATATCACACTGTCATTTGCCACCCTCCACCATAAGCTTTTGACAAGAAACTACTTCACCACCCGGCTTACGTCTTCTGCCACCCGTGGCTACACCAACTGCCCCATTGCTATCACTATGTCTTCATCAAGTAAAATTATCCATTTTGTCCGGCCTCATAACCCAAATCACACCAACAACACTGCCATCAGCATTTTCACCATCATCATGTGAACTCCCTCCTTTCTCTTTTGATTTCTACATGTTTCTCAACCCCTTCCTCACTTCTAACCATACAACATAGTATATCATATATACCTCTGCGGCTCACAGAGAAGTGGTTTCCATTACTCAAAAAAGTTTGAACCAATTGGTTGAGGGTTCATCTCGGTAGGAACTATGGAAATAGATGAGTAAAGCATGAAATTATATTGGTCGTATGTTGCATCGACTAATTAGTGATGTGGGACACGTTAATAAGCACAAATGATGAACGGATCATAAGATTCTCTAAGGAATAGCTAATTCTTCAATAACGATGTCTTCCTCGAACATGGACGCGAGCTTATGATACATATATCGGGTTACTTCAATTGGGATCGTTCATGAGTTACTTTGTTTCTTGCGGACCTCCAAACCAGAACCCCACCCAAGCTTCTACAGTAAGTGTAACTTCGTTATGAAGATCCTCAGCTAACAAGGACTTGCAACTTGAATGATGCGATTCTCAACCATCACCAAGTAGTTTCGCTGCCGTAGGTACAACCTTGTCATAAAATAACCCCACATATCCCAAAGGAGGCATACGCAGGCATTATAAATGCTTGCTGAAATAAGGACACAGGACTGTTCGTTGAGTATTAGTTCTAACCATTTCCAATACTCCTTTGTGATGAACGGAAATTTTCCGCAATTGAACGAGGTCTTACTCCATCCACCTCACCTAGCATATTGTTGTAAGGTGGTCCTATATGATTGTAGTCAAAAGCAAATGCCCTGGTGGCTGGAGGCGGAATAGGACACTACCAAAAATCGTTCTTACAATCATATTTCATGCACAATATAATTTCTTGAAGTAGTGAAGTTCTCTTATTGAAGGAGTCGTGCCTTAGATCACCTAAAACCTCTCAGAGCGGCTTCACTCCCAATCCTTGCATGGCGGTTTCTGCTGGAATTTGTTTATTTCCGCTCACAAAATTTTAGAGCCAAAGCTCTGTACTTTCTTTCTCAATAATTGGACTCAGTACTAAGTCTCCATGCCTGTTTGAAACTACGTCAAACTAAAATTTCAACTAAAATAACACACGCGACCCGTTACTGAGATAGCCCCTTGCCTCATTGTAAGTCAAGTTTCCTTACTAACATTCAGTTAAGTTGAATTTTCATTATATTTTGCAGTAGGTATTCTAGTCTCATATATTGACTTTCTAGTTATTGGTGCAAAATCTTAATTAAACAGCAGTTCAATCTATAAGTAGACAAAGTCACCGTCGACTGTAGCCTAGTCTTCCAACTCAAAATAGAACCTCCCACAGTGAACGCATAGCTTGTCATTGATCTTCTACTGTCAACATCACCTGCATAGTCTGAATCCGAGAACCTAGCAACCAAGACATTCTCATTTGTGCCACGGCATAGGCTAATGTATGGCGTACCCTAAAGGTATCTGAATATGCGCTTCACCGTCTTCTAGTGATCGTTGCTTGGTTGAACCATAGTGCGAGTCACCACGCTAACAGCTAATGCTAAAGTGCAAACAATAGCATAAATTAGGCTTCAAACTGTGCTAGCATATGGAATTTTGGACATGTGCTCCTTCTCCACCTCGGTCTGAATAGTGTACATTCCTTATTTGCTGTTAGTTACAATAGGAGAATTTATAGCTTTAGACATCCGGAATTTGCTCGCGATCTTCCATCTGATGTATCCCTGGTGTGGCAAGAAAAGCTTATTCTTCTTCCTGTCTCTATAGATCTCAACTCCTAGAATTTACTAGCAGCAACCAAATCTTTCATCTCGAATTCCGCGCTAAGAGACCTCTCTTTAAGTTCAGAATGTCCTCCACTTCGGTGTTTCAATCAGAATATCATCCACATTCAAAACTAGGTATATACGTGACTCACCTTGCAATAACTTGTGATACACACAACAATCATACTCGCACATTGGTAGCCAATCTTCAACATGAATCTGTCAAATCTCTTGTACAATTTGCTGGGAGACTACATAAGTCCATATATAGACCTTTTCAACTTGCACACATAGTCTAGGAACTTGGAATCCATCTGGTTGGATCATGCATATCTACTACTCCAACTCTTCGTGTAGGAAAGATATTTTCACGTCTTGCCGCTCAAGTTCTTAGTCCTGGCGTGCGACCAATGCTAGTAGCACCATGATTGAAGTACGTCTGACCACCAGTGAGAAGATCTCATTGTAGTAAACTCTTTCTCTCTGACTGAACCCTCTTGCACCAACCTTGCCTTATACTTGATGCCCTCTCGAGCTGTAGATCCTTCCTTTCTTCTGAAAACTCATTTTCAAGTTGCTATCTTCCTTCCAGCTGTCAATTTTAAAAGCTCCCAAGTCGAGTTCTTGCTAAGATACTTCATCTCTTCTCTCATTGCGATTATCCATTGTGCTGACTCAGAACTAGAAATCGCAACCTTATAGGTGGACGACTCATCCTCCACTTCTTCGACTACCTGTAATGCATAGCCTACCATACGATCATCCTTGTACCTTACTAGAGGCTTTATGACTCTCCTTGGTCTTCATTCAGCAATACTCTGATGTATATGTTCCTCTCGTAGCGATGCATCCTCATCAGACTCTTCTGCTTCTTCCTCTTCGTTTTCTGGCGAAGATGGTGGCAATTTGGGCTCCTCATTAAGACCTGAACTTGCATCCACCTTCTTTGCAGCTCCAGGCTCTATATCAACACATTTTGATTTTAGCATCGAACTGCACTTCTGCTAAGTATATCTTGTTGTTTGTCCAAATTTCGTATCCCTTCACACCTGTCCCGTAGCCCATGAAAACTCCCTTCTTCGCCTTGGGTTCCAGCTTGCCATCATCCACATGATAATAGGCAACACAACCAAAGACCCTCAGATTCGAGAATCTTGCGTCCTATGCATGTGTGCTGGCTCCGGTTTACGGTATAACAAGCCATAGAAACTGCCTCTCCCTAGAAACTTCTAGTAAGACTTGCATTCGAAAGCATACATCATGCCTTGGCTAAAAGTTTCTGATTCATTCTTTCGGCTAAACCATTCTGGTGTGGTGTGTGCCGAATATTGTGATTACGAGCAGCTCCATGACCCTTGTATAATTCATCAAAATCTAACGAAGTACAAGTTTTTCACTTGGTGCAATAGCCTCGCCAAATGCAAAGGTTCCAAATCTTAATGTCCTCATATGCATTACAACTACCTGGTTATGACATCGTCGTAGGCCAAAAAACATCCATATGCATACAATGACATAATTCGAAGGGCATATGATGCGTTGGCATACGCGTGAATAAAGGCACAAGAGGAGACAATTACAATTGGGGGATTTCAGTGTAACTGCAACCAGTCGCAAAAATTAATTTCAGAGCAAGCCTCTGTAAATGCAACGATCGTTGACGGAGGTCGAGGAGAGAGAATTTGTTCGGAGAGTGAGTTCGCCTGAAATACAGCCTCAATGTGTGCTCGCCAGGGGCGGACCTACGAAGGGGCAAGGGGGGCAACTGCCCACCCTGAAATTTTCTACTAGTACCCATTATTTTTTTATTTGTTATGACTAATTCTGAAGATAGATATAATTCCCCCCCCCCCCCCCCCGAATTTCAAATCTGCCCACTTGCCCTAGCGGTTAGTTGTGATGTTTACTAAATCATTGTACCCGTGTTTGAGTCCCCTCTCAGATGAGTTTTTTATTTCCAATTTTTTATATGATTTTTTATTATAAAAATTGTTATTCGTGACTTTGCGATTGAGGAAAAGAGTTGCCACAAAAAAAGAATTAATGTTCAGAAAAATAAAAAATAATTAGAAAAAAAGGAAGAGGCGAAGAGTTCTGGCCTCTAGACAAGACGACGACGAAGGAGCAGCCAGCGAGGGTTACAGGGCAGATTCCACCAATGTCGATCGCCGGCCGCCGCCGTCTTCTATTCGCCGGCCGCCTCCTCGCCAATCGCCGGCCACCTCCTCGCCGATTCCCGCTGCTTTGCATCTCTGCTCCACCTCACCTTCTCTCTTCAGTGCACTGTGCCCTGATTGTAAATTGAAATTGGAGTTCAGGTTCTTTACTTCTTGACCCTCTTCTTTCTTCTTAGTTCTTACCAATTTATTATTTTCCTCTTAGCAATTGTTGAATGAATGAATGATAATTGATGAACATGAACAAAACTAGGGTTTATGAACAAATTTTAATCTATGAGTATTGTTTACATTATATAGTTATGGATAAATTTTTGATAAAGAAGCCGAGAGTAGAAGCGCCACCTCAACCTAATGCGGAAAGTATTCCTTCGTTGATTCAAGAGCCTCCAACCACTCCAAGGACGTATTCTCCAATTATTGATGTTGGTAGCCTTGTTTGGGATCCCGTTCTTAGACCTCCTATTACGAGTTATCATTCGATGGTTGTCGATGAGGTTCGCCTTTCTTATTTATCGAATGGTCCTACTCGACCGGGGGTAGGTTATAAGTTCAAGCAAACATCACATGGTAAGAGGAAGGTTATGCAACGATTCAATGAAGCTTGGTTCAAAAAGTATCCATTTTGGTTGGAGTATAGTGTTAAAGAAGATGCCGCATATTGCTTGTGTTATTATCTCTCTAAACAAGACATTGGACAACAATCCGGTGGCAACACTTTTGTTTCCAAGGGGTTCTCTAATGGGAAGAAGTCGGAAGCATTGTGAGAGCATGAAGGTGGGGGACCTAATAGCGCACATAATATAGCCGTGGGCAAGTGCCGAAATTTGAAGAATCAAGGTCAACACTATTCTACATTTGCTCATAGAAAGACGGAAGATGATAAACGTGAATTCCGGATTCGATTGAGGGTATCCGTAAAGTGCATAAGTTTCCTGCTTCATCAAGGACTTGCATTTCGTGGTCATGATGAACCGGAGGAATCACTCAATCAAGGAAATTTTCTTAAGCTCCTTGAATTTCATGCGGAAGATAATGAAGAAATAGCGAGGGTAGTGTTGAAGAATAACCTAACAATCACAAGATGACTTCTCAATCTATTCAAAAGGATATTGTTCAATCAATTACATGTGAAATCACTAAGTTCGTCGTCAAGGATATTGGTGATGCATTCTTCTCAATATTAGTCGATGAGGCGTGATGTGTGTTGTAAAGAACAAATGGCTATTGTCATCCCCTATGTTGATAAGAGAGGTAAGGTAATTGAACGAATTTTTGGGATTGGACATGTGGAGAATACTAATGCATCAACATTGAAAGATGCAATGTCCAATTTATTGCAAAGACATGGCTTATGTATTTCAAGGATGCGTGGGCAAAGATATGATGGAGCAAGCAATATGCGAGGTGAGTTCAATTGGCTTAAGGAAAATGTATTAGAAGAGAATCCATATGCCTTCTACGTAAATTGTTTTGCGCATCAATTGCAATTAGCACTTATGGGTTTAGCAAAGAAGCATCAATATGTGAAAAGAATTCTTTGGTGTGGTTTCTGAAGTTTTGAATGTTGTGGGTGGATCTTGTAAGCGTGTGGATATTTTGAAATTGAAGCAACTTCAGAAAGTTCAAGAAGGACTTCAATGTGGAGATTTGAGTAGTGGTCGAGGCTTGAATCAAGAGACTAATCTCAAGCGTGCGGGTGACACTCGTTGGAGCTCTCATTACAACTCATTAGCTAGTTTGGTGCATATGTTTGCGGCGGTAATTGATGTTCTCGAGATTATTGGTTGGGAAGGGGATGTGATAGAAGCAAATAGGTTGCTTGACATGTTGCAATCATTTGATTTTATTTTCTTACTCTTTTTGATGAGAAAGATATTGGGTGGGTGGTTTGTCGAAATCAGGGTTAAATGGTTGAATGGTGGTAGTGTTCATCATGTTCGTATTTTTCTCAAATTTGATAATTTTATCCCTTCACTAAGGCTCTGTTTGGTTGGTGGTAAACAAAATTCTTGTAAAATGTTTTCCATTGTTTTGGAGTTTTGTAGCTGTTTGGTTGGACGTAAAACATTTTCCTGTAAAATGTATTCCCTCAAATGATGTAAAATGATTTACACATTTCAAATCCGTAAGCCACTTTCCGGAGAGTGAAGGAGCACAACAACGACTCATACTAACACCTCCACCACCAATAACCACCAATACCACCTACCTCCACCACGACCCATCACCGCAACCCACCTTCACCGCCACCCATCACTGCTACTACCATCACGACCCACTGTTTTGGCAACTGTCAACCAAACACGAGAAAATAATTGTCGAGACAACTTTTCCCACAAAAGATTTTACGCGTAAAACATTTTCCCTTGTAAAACATTTTACTGCGAACCAAACAGAGCCTAAATGGACGACACAAAAAATGTTAACTGAATTTTTCCAAAATGTTGATAGTTAGAAATTTCGAAACATGAGATGGTATTAAGGTAGTTTTGGAATTGGGGAGGGTGTGTCGACATTTGGGTAACGTGGGGGTGGGCAACAAGCAATTATGTCAAATTTGTCGGAATATGAAGATTTGATGGCGATGGTTTGTTGGGTATTGGGTAGGACTGCAACTCGATTAGGTTGGGCGGGTTGACACTCTTGTCCAATCCCAAGCACGAGTTATGTCGGGGCTTTCCAAGCACAGCCTAGCCCGGGTTAGGAGCATCGCTAGCCCGTCGAAGCCCAAATTCAAACAAACCAATTTGGGTTGGGGTTGAATTCGGGCTAGCCCATTAAACTAAATAAATTAACACAATTATCACATTCACTCAATTGAAATTGAATATTTAAAGTTAATTAATAACTTGTATATAAAAATAGATACTGAATCTAGACATTTCTTTTTTTTTAAAAAAATTAAGGATAAAAAATAGTGACTATGTATTGTTAGAGTGAAACAAAAAATTATCCATTTATAAAAGAGAATTGACTATTTGGTAAAAAAAAAAATCTTAATTAAGAACATAAACATAATTAGAAATATCAATAACAATAGGAAATAATAAATTCTTGATAAGTATGCTATGTAATACTCTCTAAATATATCATTTAAAGGTAATGAATATACAAACCGGACAATTCGGGCTAGCCTATCGTTTAATATTCGTACCCAAGCGCAACCCTCATTGTAATTCAGGTTGAGAATTTTTGCCCGTGCCCGAGGCCGTTCAAATTACTCAAAACATGTGCCCAAGACCGATTTTAGTCCGGGCTGGGTTCGGGTTGGTCAGGTTCAACCCGTCCAAGATGCGCCCCTAGTGTTGGTGGCTGACTTGATGATCCAAATCTGTATTCAATTCCATTCGAATTTTGCATTCAAAATTCATATCCGATCAATTTTCAGTTGGGTCTAATTCAAACTTATCGATTCGCATTGAATCACTCAGAGCTCGAATGGGACCGGATCAAATTGCCATCTCTATATTGGACCTAGAAGAAGAGAAAGAGAAGGGAGATAGGGCCGGTTAGGGTTAGAAATTAGGAGAAGAAAGAGTTTTTATAGTGCTCTAATTTTTCGCCAATGTTAAGAGCTTGTTTGGTATCCGTTTAAAAACAAGAAAAACAGTGGAAAAAAAACGTACTGGAAAAACACATTTAAAAAAAGAATCAAAAAACTGTTTCGTATCCGTTTAAAAACAGTGTTTAAAAGCAAAACCACGTTTGGCAACATTACAAAATTTCAATGTTAATTTGCTTGAATATCATTTTTACGTACAATACCGACATATATTTGATATTTATTGCATCTAATAATAGTTGAAATGTCTTTAAACACCAATAGTATGAAAAAAACACCAAAAAAACACCACATTTGCTGTTTCTTTAAACAACTGTTTTTTAGCATGTTTTTGTTTTTAAACAGACAAAAAAACAGAGATACCAAATGAGTTTAAAAAAACAACCCTGTTTTTAATCAACTTTGATTAAAAACAGGGATGCCAAACATGCACTAAGAGTATGATTGTCTGTTAGTTACGAGTGTTCAAAGGAGAATTTTGCGCAAGTACAAGAGGGTAAAGTGCCTTTTACCCTAACCCTTGTGTAGCAAGAGTCCTGTTAAGTTACATGTCATTTTCAATTTTACGATTTTACTATCTACTTAGAAGAAAACACAAAAAAACACTGAAAGTTTTCTCTTGTAATTCAACCCCAAAATACTGTCCCAAAAACACTAACAACATGTTGTAACAAAATATACGACGAGTGTAAAACGCTTGACAAGATGGTCCAAAAGAGTAAAGACTACTTAAAAGGAAGCTACTGCTTAATTAGTGAGTATTTATGGCTGAGGGTGCTGTGGCGAGTCATCTCACGAAAGGAGATGGTGACACCTCAACGTATAGGTGTCATTGCCTGTTAAAACGACATTGCTTTCTGTAGATTAGAATTTAGGAATTTCATCTAAATTCTGAAATTTGCACACTTGTCCCACATGGCTGAAAAGGGCAAAAAGCGTAAAGCTTAAATGCTTTGACGCTACCATAACATCTTGCTGAGTTCTGTTGCGGGAACTCGTAAACCCGAGCTTGATTTGGCACTAACGGGGGCACATAAAGGCCGGTCCGCGCAGGCCCTAGCGGGCTCGGGATTAGTCGTCCATATATCAGACACTTCAAAAAACCAGTACAGCCCATATGCTTCGGAACCCCGCGGCCGGCCAATGCTGAGGGTGCCCAGCAAAAACCAAACTTTTTAAATTTTGATTTCAGGAAAAGAAATCGTTGTTATTATCGTTGTTGATTCGTGCATCGGAATTCCTTCAAATTCGATCTGCGTGGGAATAATTAATCTAAATCCTACATTTTGGATCCAAATTTAAATCCAGAATAAGAAGGGGAGGTCCATATACGATCCAGATCCAGTCGAATATTAATTGGGTATAAATCGAATTCTGATCGAATCTTAACTACTTCATTCATATCCTATTCAAAGATCCACCATGCAAAAACAAAATCAGATCTGGGTCAGACATTTAACTAACACAAAAATAAAGAAAAATAAAAAAAATCAAAAATTACGATAACATCAAAACAAAATTTAGATCCACATCAAGACGACCTTCATAACTTTCCATCCACAAATAAAAGAATTCAAGTCACACAACTTTAACACACAATTTCATCCACAAATTGAAACAACTCAACGGACAAGAATATTTTCCATAGCTCATCGTTCATTCATAATATGATCGGTGATTTTGGTGAGGCTACAGTTAGTAGCACTGTGGTGAACGCGAGTGTTCATATTAGGCGCAGTATGTGCCTTCATTATTAAATATAGCTTCTGAGGGCATTTTTTTATAAAATCAGAAGTACTCGAATCTAGGGGTGCAACTTGGATGGGCTGAAACTGACCAACCCGAACCCAGCCTGGACTAAAGCCGGTCTTGGGAACATGTTTGGAGTAATTTGGACGGGCTCGGGAAAAAATTCTTAACCCGAATTGCAATTAGGGTCGGGCTTGTGTACGAATATTAAACGATGGGCTAGCCCAAATTGTCCGATTTGTATACTTATTACCTATAAGTGTTATATTTGGAGAGTATTATATAGGGTCGGGCTTGTGTACGTGTATTATATAGAATGTGTATCAAGAATCTATTATTTTTCTATTAATTATTAGTGATTTCTTTAATTATGTTTATGTTCTTAACCAATATATTTTCTTTTTTCACAAAATATTTACTATTCTCTTGTATAAATGGATAATTTTTTAATTCACTCTAACAATAAATAGTCATTATATTTTAGCCTCAAAAAAAAAAAAGTGAAGTGTCTACATTTGGTATCTATTTTTGTAGAGGGGGCGCTATGCTTCACACTTTTTTCTTCACCCTTCAAGTTCACCTCCTATGTGTCAAAATATTATTGTTGGGAGTATTTATTTTAAGATCTTTCTATAATTACATCACCAACCAAAAACATCAACATAGGAGGTGAAATTAAGGGGTGAAGAAAAAAGGTGATGTTTAGCATTTCCCATTTTTATATGTAAGTTATTAACTTAACTTTGAGAATATTTTAATTGAGTTGAATGTGATACATATGTTAATTTATTTAGTTTAATGGGCTAGCCCGAATTCAACCCGAACCCGAATTTTTTGTTCGAATTTGGGCTTGGACGGACTGGCAATGCTCCTAACCCGGACTGGGCCGGGCTTGGGCAACCCCGACAGAACTCGGGCTTGGGCTTAGACAAGGGTGTCAACCCGCCCAGCCAGACCGAGTTGCAGTCCTACTCAAATCCCATCGGATAGGGTATTCATTGGATCTGCACTATGATCCAAATCCGTATCCAATTTCATTTAACTTTGCTTCCATAATTTATTACTGATTCATTTAAAATTTGGTAAAATTGGGACTTATCAGTTCGCATCAAGTCACTCATATTTTTAATCGGGCCGGACCAAATTACCATCCCTATATTGGACATGAAAGAAGAAGAAGAAGAAGAAGAAGAAGAAGAAGAAGAAGAAGAAGAAGAAGAAGAAGAAGAAGAAAGAGAGAGGGGGATCACGACCAGCAACTCTATCAACAACAATAGCAGCAACAACACCAAACACCATGAACATCAATTACACCACAAAATTTACTCATCAAAATTAATAGATCTGAACAGAAAAAACAGATTCAAGCAAAAAAAATAATGAACTTGTTATAAAAATTTACAAATTACACCAAGAAGAAGAAGAAGAAGAAGAAGAAGAAGAAGAAGAAGAACATGTTGTAACTACCGCCATCTCCGCCTCATCTTCTTCTTTTTCTGGCTTCCTCCACAACCACCAATCCAGCCGCCAGAAAGGATCCAACGACTGGATCGGCATAGACGGAAGTTGTTCGAGATCCATAGCCGCTGGTGGAAAGTCGTCTGGTACCTCCTGCGGCTGTTCCAACCCATCGCCGGTGGCTCTTGTGCGAAAGTCACCGACCGGAGCGTCTGAATCGGCATCAATTTGGTGTGGAAGACTCCAACGCCGCCTTCTCACAGCCATCGAGCCATAAAACCGGCGATTGATTCAGAATGTATCCAACTATGGTCTTGATGTGAAGAGAAAGAGGATCCAAGAGAGCAAATCACCACCGTATGACACATAAATCATCGAGCCATCTTAGATCTTGCTTGGAAGATTCATACGGGCTTGGGCGATGTGGTTTCTCTTTCCTCTATCTCTCATTCTCTCTCTGTCCATCTATCTACGGTGAATTGAAAAGTTGTTGGGGTTTATTTGGGTGAGATAAGTGGTTAAGGGTACTTTTGACATTTAACATCAAAATATTACTAAAATAGGAAAGTAAGCTGAAAGAGAAGAAACTTCCCGTTTAGAAAAGTAAGTTGAAAGAGAAGAAACAGATGTAGTATTTTCTTAGTAATGGTGCAACAACATTTTTATGTTTACTTTTTAACTGTTCCGGCCCACCACAAGTCAAGAAGCCAAAATCAGCCCCTTCACTTCCCTTTCCTTTTCTCTCCCTGAGTCCCTCCCCTTTCACGGCTAATCTTATGATCGGGGTAGAGCTTAGAGAACGATGATAATAACGATGAAACAAGAACATAAGTATTGACGTGATTCACTAGTGATTAGCTAGCTACCTCCACGACCCAAAGCTCCTGTTTTATAGAGAGAAACACACCCAAATTACAACCCACTCGACACACACTAAAGAGCTCTCAAAGCAACCCTACGTTACTTACTAACTCTCTCTGTTAACCCCGGTGCGTGTGTGTTGTTGGGGAATTATTCGTCAACCCGAATTCCCGCCGCAACGGAAGCAAAAAAACACACCACACGATCACACACTCAACACAAGCCATATACGAGAAGAAAAACGATAACACAAGAATTTAACGTGGTTCGGCAAAACCGCCTACGTCCACGGGAGGAGGAAAATTTCACTATATCAATGAGGGAATACAACGTAGGGGAGAGACTGCTCAATCCGCGGACCACGTCGACGCGGTACTCTCATCCTCATAGACTACATCTATCAAACCCTAACCTCTCACATCCGCTCACTAATATTTCTCACCAATTCTCTCTCACCACTCATCTCCTCTCCTCTCCTCAATTAGAGCTTCTTGTAGAGCCGCCTATAAATAGGCCACACTGACTTGCTCTCCAAGTAATCCTAATTGTACAAATATTAGGAAATAACACCAATAAGGAATACTAGTAGATTCCATATTTCTACTAGTTTCCAAAAACAATAATTTCCAAATATTTCCAAATCAGCAGAATCAAGACAAAAACCCAACAAACTCCACCTTAGCTTGAATTCTGCAACCACCCGGCAAATTCCTTAGCCATCCCAGAGCTCTCCATCATTGATGTCGATTCCGCTACATCCACCATGCTCCACCTGCATGGACTACCATCGCATCTCCACACGGATGCTTTACACCCCCTCCTAGGGCGCCGCCTCGCACCCCCGACACGGGTGCGTTCCAAAGCATGCCACTTAGGGGAGTAGTGCGGCTCCATCGCTCCACCAGCTAGCTAATCACTGGAAAGATCACCACCAACCACGTCAAGTGCAAACGAGACTCCCTTCCTCATCACTACTGCAGTAGTATTATTCATCACCGTTCTCGTCACTTGAGCATCGTCTCGAACAACCTGCAACTTCTGCATAGCCTGCACTATCTCCATGCTTCAGCGTCCTCACACGTCAACCACGTGTTTCTTCACGCTAGCCCTTAGTGTTTCTCCTTGAGCTGTTGCTTCTCCTGTTCGATCCCACGCCTTCACCAAAACGTCTTGCAAAGCCACCGCTTTGCGAACCCGCCGTGACTTACCTGTCTTCTTGCCTCGAGTTGCTCAAGAGTTATCGTCACGAACCACACACAGATATATAAGGACGCCTCCTCGTGCCATGGCCTTGTCAACTACGTCCACCGCCTCGATCTCTTACCTGGAGCTTCTTGTGAATTTCCTTGCAATATTTGTCCACGTCTCTGACCAGACTCCTCTGCAACTATTGCGCCACGTGCTCACAATCACACAACACCTATGATTCTTGCCTATGTTGAACAGCAGCTCCACCTGTCAACGAACTCCCAAGCCTGCATAGGTTTCCAATCAAACGTTCAATTAGGAAAACGCCTCTAATTGACCCCACATGATTGGACTTCAACTTGATTGACCCTGATCGCTTCCCGTCGTCTTCGATCTCACCCATCGAAATCGATTGATTCCGGTCTTCTCAATCCACTCAGAGTATCAAAATTCTGACCGTACCGACGAATCCGCAATGTCCAAAAACATAGGGTTAGACTCCTGACTCATCCCAATCCGATCTACAGGCACGCCGTAACCACCCGAACAAGTTTGGACCGTTGGATCTCACCGCAAACTGCCACGTCAGCATTCTGCAAAATCCAGCGACAATTTGCAGAATCTGACCCCGCCATCGAATTCAGAGTGTCCAAAAACCTAGGGTTACACTCCTGGTCGAGCCCAAACGGGCTTACAGACAGTTCAAAACAACCCAAACAATTTGGACCACTCGTATCGCGCCACATGACTGCATGTGTGACACTTCACCATGTGCTGCTTCCACACTTGATAACTCCTTCAGCAGAATACATCCTCCACTAGCAGGTACTACATCCAGTAGCCACATGCAACATTATTGGACCGCTAGATTGTCACACAAGCACTTAGAGAACACAATCTCACCACACACAATAATTTCTCGTCATAGTCTTCCCAACAACACTTCACAATCCACATGAGTGCTGCTGCTAACCCTTGACCTTCAAGCACGAGAAACCAACACTCGTCACATTGATTGTGAACTCTGTTACTCACGGACAAAAACACAATCTTTTTTCATTTTTTTTGTCCGACCTTTTCCTTTTAAATTTTTTTTTCATGATTTCTTCTTCGTCCTCTACTCGCGTGCTCCACCCGGATCGTGAACCAGGCTCTGATACCACTTGTTGGGGATTATTCGTCGACCCGAATCACCGCCGCAACGGAATCAAAAATACGTCACACGATCACACACTCAACACACGCCATATAGGAGAAGAAAAATGACAACACAAGAATTTAATGTGGTTCGGTCAAACCGCCTACATCCACGGGAGGAGGAGAATTTCACTATATCAATGAGGGAATACATCGTAGGGGAGAGACAGCTCAATCCGCAGACCACGTCAACGCGGTACTCTCATCCTCATAGACTACATCTATGAAACCCTAACCTCTCACATCCGCCCACTAATATTTCTCACCAATTCTCTCTCACCACTCATCTCCTCTCCTCTCCTCAATTAGAGCTTCTTGTAGAGCCGCCTATAAATTGGCCACACTGACTTGCTCTCCAAGTAATCATAATTGTACAAATATTAGGATATAACACCAATAATGAATACTAGTAGATTCCATATTTCTACTAGTTTCCAAAAACAATAATTTCCCAATATTTTCAAATATGCAGAATCAAGACAAAAATGCAACATGTTTGTTACAAAAAGAAAGCACTAGGCTTTAAATAGAGGCACCATGGCGGTCGGTGTTTCCGATTGGTAACTTGCTGCCAAAGTCAAAGGTCAGCTTTCACCCTTTGCTACCAAAAACAAGTTTGACCCTTTCCTAACCTCCACTGCTCCAAAGATACCACCGCCTCACCAATTTGCCTTTGACTTTTATTTGCCGCCCAATCAATTCAAGACGCACCAACAGCTAACTCTTCCGGATGGTGAAAATTACTGCTGAGGAACTGCAGATTAGGCGAAATAGAAATAGAGACCAGCGCCGGAGAAGACATGGCCAAAATTGTATCGGGAGCTCTCAAACCATGAGAATAAATGGAAAATTAGGAACGTGAGAGAGAGAGAGAGAGAGAGAGAGAGAGAGAGAGAGAATGAGGGAGATGAACAATTATCTTCTTGATTACTAGACAATATCAACCACAGAGATAATATACCAACTCCTGACTCACTGTAACCCAACTACCACATGGGCAAAGACCATTGTACCCTTATAGGTTTTGGGTACATACCTTTACGTAAGAGCTTGTTTGGTATCCGTTTAGAAACAAGAAGAACAGTGGTATCTGTTTGGTATCCGTTTAAAAACAAGAAGAACAGTGGTATTTGAAAAAACACGTTTAAAAACATAATAAAAAATGTTTGGTATTCGTTTAAAAACAGTGTTTAAAATCAAACACATTTGGCAAAACTACTAAATTTCAATGTTAATTCGTTTGAATATCATTTTTATGTACAATACCGACATATATTTGATACTTTGAATCTAATCATAGTTGAAATGTCTTTAATCACCAATAGTAAGAAAACACCCAAAAAAACACCACATTTGCTGTTTTTTAAACATATGTTTTTCAGCATGTTTTTGTTTTTAAACAGGCAGAAAAACACGCGTACCAAATGAGTTTAAAAAAACACTCTGTTTTTAATCAAAGTTGATTAAAAACAAGGATGTCAAACATGCACTAAGAAACCAAATTCTACGGGGAGAATGAATAATACTTTTTGTATACACACGAGTATATATGATTATGAACTATCGATGTGATAGGAGAATTTAAGAGGAGTTAAATTTAAGGGGAGTTAAATTTGAAGGACTGAACAAAGTCCAAATAGCCGTTGTAGTTGGAGTGAAAACCTAACTGAGGATACATATATCAGCATAAAATTCTAGCGCTGTTAAGTATGACCTGGAAATCATAATGTTAGAGAATACGAAGTATGTTTTAATTTTAAAATAAATTTTAATCTTTCTTCAAAACTGTCGTACTAAGCGACACTAGAATTTTCCGAAATGCACGCAACACAGGATTGAAGATTTGCACTTAATCAGTGTTCAAATGTTATCCCACATGGTCCAGTTTAAAAATACAAATTCTTAACAAATTTGTTTATGCTCAACACGTTAGTTTGCCGAGCTAAGTAACTTTAGCTTGTAACTTGAGTAAGGGCATTAAAGTGGATTGGACGATTTTGGATGATCTAATTGCCGGCTAGGTTGTTCCAATAGGCTAGCCCATTGAGTCACCGACGATGCTAGCTTACTATTGAAACGATATACCACTCTAATTCTCTTCTATTTCCCATTAATTTGACTTTTACCACTATTCATTGGGTCACTTTAACCCAGTTATCTGCATAGCAAATTGATGCAATCTTTGATAATCTTTTCAAGGTGTTGTTGAGAAACTGCTCTACAACACGGTGAAAGAATTATCTAAAAATTGTTTCGTTTTGCTACCCAAATCACCCAGCAAAGTGACTCAGATATGAGTCAAAAAGTCGGGATGATAGGAAAGAAAAGAATCAGAGTGATAAAGCGTAAGTTAATTTGACTTTTACCACTATTCACTGGGTCACTTTGACCCAGTTATCTGAATAGCAAATTGATGCAATCTTTGATAATCTTTTCAAGGTGTTGTTGAGAAGCTGCTCTACAACACGGTGAAAGAATTATCTAAAAATTGCTTCGTTTTGCTACCCAAATCACCCAGCAAAGTGACTTAGATATGAGTCAAAAAGTCGGGATGATAGGAAAGAAAAGAATCAGAGTGATAAAGCGTAAGTTGGGTGTGTGGAGAGCACAAATTAGTTTATGCCAAATTAACCGGGAATCCATGAACTTAGAATGGTTTATCACTGTATGATAAAACAATAATCAGTTTCATGAATAAGCAAAATAAGGAGAGAATCACATGGAAATCACATAGAACTAATTTTTGTTATCTATACATGCACAAACTTGGTGATGTGAGACTCGTAAATTACATTGAACAATTGGACTGTAAACATGTCCTCAAAAGGACAAGCGCTATTTATGTACTAGAGTTTTGCTTATCTCTCCTACCACCACTCCTCGATCATCGACGGAAGTACGAATTCTCAATACATTTTTTTGCGCTCACCACATTGGTTTGCCAAGCTATGTTACTTGAGTAAGGACACTGGACGGTTTGGGTTAGTTCTCGTTGTCGAAGTAGGAGTAGCTATCAATCAAGATCGAGGTCCGACTTTGCTTAATGGGGTACCGATCTTGCAAGATTGAGGATCGACTTTGCTTGATCGGGTCTGATCTTGCAAGCTCGGGGAACAATCTTGTAAAGTCAGGACTCCATCGCCTTCTTCATCGCAAAGAACGGATACACCATCGGAAGGATGATGAATCGGGTTTGGGTTTCGACCGGCAAGGTCCTGGTCGAGCAGAGGAGCCGACACTTGGGCAGCGGCGAAGACAGGGAGCTGGCCGGCGGCGGCGGCGAGGGGGGGGGGGGTGGGGGGGAGAGAGGGAGGGCTTGCTTGGACGTCTTTGCTACTGCTTGCTTCCCCAGTGATTTTGGCGACATGAAAGAGGAGAATGGCGACCTCTGTTTGATCGAGAGAGAGAGAGAGAGAGAGAGAGAGAGAGAGAGAGAGAGAGAGAGAGAGAGAGAGAGAGAGAGAGAGAGAGAGGGAGTTAGTATTTGTTAGGGTTTTTTGAATTTTTGGTGAGTTGGTTCATTATTTTATTTGGGGATAATATTACCCTCCCCCCCCCCATTTTGCAACAATCTTGCCTCAAACACCCTCTCCCAATATTTTTCTGCTTGAACATGACAACAACATTTCTAGACACTCAATCTACAAAACCCCTAGGCCTCGTTTGGGTAGAGGATATAGTATGTAGGGATAAGGTTTATGTTGGGATATGAACAAGGATATGAATGCTGTCAGATAAGTCCTGATAAAATATATTGGTTGTCCGTGTTTGGGTGCTGTCGGATATGATGCAAGATATGAAGTAGGATATGTGTCAAAATGACTGTAATACTCTCATTGCTGTTTATTTGTATAAAAGATTGTGTATTTCAAATTGATGAGGAAAAATGTATAAAAAATGTATTAGTATCTATGTTTATATTTTAATATTCTCTTTTCTACACAATAGTGATGTTGTCAAAATGTATGCAAAATGTATATTAATACGTAAAATAAACTTGTAGTAACATGCAAACATAACAAATATTCATGGATACAACATGGCCATAGCAGAATATGGAGGATAAATTGCTAGTACTATTGGCATATTGGCATGGTGTTACAAAACCTGCAATAAATAAGTTAAATTAAACCAACAAATTTTCAACAAGCACGATAAAATGTCTTCATATCTATCTAAACCATACATACTCAAATAAAACTTATGCAATCTCAAAATAATAGTCATAAAACGCATGAAGACCTCTTCCAAAATGATAGTTATCAATCCTAAAATGATAGGGTTTGGGGGCTAGGGTAGGAAATTAGATACTTTGTAGGGGTATTTTTGTCAACCTACTAGCATCCTAATATGCTATATTTTCTTATCCGACCTTATACCTCAATGTTGGTAGTATTAAATTTGTTCATTAAAAGCTCCATCAGCATAAGGCAACATAACTTATCCCCTCTCTTATTCGGCACCCAAACACTTGATAAAAAAAAGAAAGGGTATAACTTATTTTATGCTCCCTCCTTATCCTCTACCCAAACGAGACCCTAACCCATAAACACTCACATGAACTTTTCTTCAATAACCAGATTCAGCACATTGAAAAAAAAAAACTCTTCTGACCACCTATGGAACCAAACAGCCATGATCTAAACCCCCCATCTTTCAGACCACCACTCCACCAAACCCTTGTTGACACCAAACACCAAAATCAAACCCCAGACCTTAGTTACAACAATTGGATTGAAAGAAAGAGAGAGAGTAGCATTGCCCTAATCGTTGCGTCTATAGTTCGATTCAATTGCCGAGGCGTCGTTTATCTTGCCTCGTTTTGGGTTTTGTTGGTTGACCCAAAATTGGGTCAGAAATGACGAAGAGGCAAGACTCCCACGGCGATGTCATCCTCGTCTTCTGCTTCTTCCCCTTCTTTCCTCGTCTCTGTCTTCTTCGAAAAAGATTGGGTTTTTTGATGTTCTATCTGTATCTCTGTCTAATGTGTTTGCATTCATTTGAGCTGAAATTGACTGGAGAGTGAAGAAGAACTTTGATGATGTTGGTGGAATGGTGGTACCGGTGACGTAGCTCAACAAAGACAAAAATATGGGTTTTCGTCTACGTCCTCTTCTCGTAGCCCATGCTCTTTTTTTTGTTTTCTTTTATTTGCTTTTTTATAAACTTTATTTCCTATTAATATTAGGTTTTATTATTTTTCGTAATATATTAAAAGTTGAGGGCAAAATAGACATCCTAGCTTTGTAATATGATGGGTTACGTTAATATTAATGGATTTGCACAAAAACCAAACCACGTGAGGTGTTTTGCAATATTTGAAATCTCAAGGAGGATTTTCGCACCAACCCCTAACCACAGGAAGGTAAAATGCAATTAACCTTATATTTAAGGAGAAGTTGTCACTCGTTTTTACAAGTTTTGTTATGTACTGTCAACATTAACGGTTATTGCCTGCAACAGAAGCTCCATCACCACTAACAACACAACTACTCTTGGGTTGTTGCAGAGGCCAATAGACTACTATTGGGTTTCCTCAAAGTTAAAACTCAAGAGCTATAGAAAAATAACCATAATATAAATAAAATTGTATCTCACAATTTCCAATGTCATTATTTGAGACTTCATCCTTGTAGGGTTTCTCAGCAAACTTCAACTTACTCCTACAACAAGTCACTGAAACTTCTGGGTTTTTCTTGCGAAACCCACATAAAACCAACATTACAATCCCGAGTTCGATCAGATTTCATCGCCACAAACTTGATTTTCAGAACCAATTTCTGAACTCCTCCGAAATCAGTGATCGAATTAATTATCTTAGAATAATCAACACCACAACAGACTATTTCAAAAAAAGAGAAAAAAGAAACACCACCATAGAAAACGATGAAACCCTAGTAGACTTACCCTCGCTGACTAATTGGAGAGTGTGAGGGACGCCAATGTCGTCGTTGCTCGCAAGTTCGTATCTGAAAGCAGAGAGGGTTGAGCTCGGCGACCTCTGATTTTGGAGTCGCAAAAGTTCCATCCAAGTTGAAGCAGATTAATTTAAGTTAAAGACAAAGATTAGGCAACAACAACAAGAACAGCAACCACAAACATGTGAAAGTCAAGAAGCTATCCTGCACATGTGCATTGATTGGCTTTTCGGGCTCTAGGGTTTGCTTGAAGCGTTAAGAATCTTTGTTTCAGGCAACAACAACAACAAGAACAACAACAAACATGTGAAAGTCAAGAAGCTATTCGTGCCACAACTTCGTTTCAGAATCGTGCCAAGGGGAAGGGGAGAGACCTTCAGGCTCCAGGCTAAGCTTGAAGCGTTAAAGGACCGTCGTTTCCGTGCAACAGCTTCGTTTCAGAATCGTGCCAAGGTGAAGGGGGAGAGACGTGACGTGTGTGGGTTTTTTATGGGTTCAGGGGTAGTATGGGTATTGTAAAAGTATTAGTTTAAAAAGACACCTCTATAAACTTTTAAAATAGTAGAGATGTGTAGGATCACGATTTACGATTTAGTCTTCTCTCAATCTCCACTTCCAGCTTTTTATTTACTTATTATCAATTCCTATTATCATATTAATCATATATGCACATCTCACTTACTTTATCAATTCTTTTTATCATATACTTCCGTATTGGATTGAAAACAGTGCGTTCAAATTGTTTTCGTGTTGAAAATAGTGTGTAGACCTTTTTTACAAACAATATTTTTTTACTTTATTAATTCTTTTTATCGTATACTTCCATATCGGATTGAAAACAGTGCGGCCAAAGCGTTTTCGTGTCGAAATAGTGTGTGTAGAACTTTTTTACAAACGAAAGTGCGGATTAGTTGTTGCAGATGTGAGTTTGATTCACATATAAAGTATTACAATTGTGAGTTTGATTCACATAGTAAAAACATGTGGTGATACGTAATCGATGAGTCAGTGTCTTGTGCCTGACTATATTCTAAGTAATTAACTAGTCCATAAGATCTTCAATGATTCGATTTTGGTTACTGGACTGCGTATAAAGAACGTTTATATCTAGCTATGTGTCTTAAATCGCCAAGGTCATGTTTGATGCAGAAATAAAGAATGATACGGTAATAATAATACCTGTAGAGGGTAATAACTGGTGTTTGGTGCAAAGATAAGTTTAAGATGGATTCAATCCCCCTTATTATCTATACCCCTTATCATGTCTAAAATATAATCCCACCATGTGGGTGGGATTAAATACTAAGTCTTATTACCCTTGTTATACTAGTTCAAATAAACATGTTACATAAAGTATCAATACACCCTATAATACTGTAGGGCCCCATGTTATGTTTTTGGTGATTCAAGCTCCTAGCTAAGTATTGGACGAAGCGGCGAAGCAATTGGCGAAGCGAGAAAGAAGAACGAAGCGCAGATTGAGAATTTTTTGTTTCTGTTCGTGTGAACACTCTGGGGTTGGGGCAGTTTCGTTGTTTTCTTGTTCAATTTGAAATGTTTTGACCGATTCTTTGGGCAGAAGTTAGTAACGTAGGCCTATATAAGGACCTAGGGTCGAGACTTACATTCCGTGGTTGATTATATTGGCTTCTCATCAATAAAATTGATTCGTTTTGGCTGTAGACGCGAGTTTGATTCACGTACAATGTACTGGACTTAGTACCAACAATTCCGTTACATATCGCCCAAATGCAGGTTGTCATACGTAATTGCAGGGTAAGTATCCTATGACCAACTAATACTCGCTAAATAACTGAGTGGTCCACGAGATTTTTAATAATTCGGTTTTGGTTACACGAGTGTGTATGAAGAACATTTATAGTTGTGTCTTAAATCTCTACAACCTTAACAGTCCCAATTAGTTGTCTATTACAGTTGTCTTCTTTCGCACACCCTGAAATATTGCAACAGCCACTAGTAGTAGACAGCGAAGAAACAAAAAACAAGAAACCGGCAGCAGCACAAAATCAAAGGCTTAAGAGTTGAGGCAGAACTTTGGACATCGGAAACTAACATCTCTTTGCAGTATGACGCAATTCTTTTGGATTCGCAACTGTTTCGACTAATTTTGTTCAAATCATTAACATCCGGACAAATTTACGCGAAATCATTCGATGGCGAGCAACGAAAATTGATGTCTGATGTCTCTCTTTCTATTGTCCCACATCAGCAGAAATCAAAAATATTATAGTTTATTATGGATGCCCACGCATTATTTAGCCGCTGATCTGAGTAGCATCAGGTTGTGACTCGAGCGAGGGCAACAAAGTGTTTGGATGGGTTGAGTTGATCCAATGGTCTGGATCATAGGTGCATAGGTGCAGTGTGTGTTCGAACCCTCTCTACCTGAAGTTAACCTTGGAGGTAGAGGGAAATGTAAGGCCATTGTTCTTGTGGGCTTTGGGCCAAAGTTGACTTGTCAGAGCAACTATAAGGCTCTTCCTACAGGGGAAGCACGACATGGTCCAGGCCACCGGCCGGATTGGGTCAAGCCCAATCCCAACTTTCACTTTTCTTTGGCCGGCCAGAGTAGTTCGCATCATTGGAAAGAAAACCCCGTTTTAAGACAAACGAACTATTGGGAAGACTCTCCGGATTCGTTAAGAGGTCTGAAAACAAATAAATGCCCTCTGTATATACTTTTTGTGAAGCCAATGCAGGGCTTCTACAGTTATCGCCTTTTGGGTCTGAACCTGGTTTGCTCTCCTTCAATTTTTTTCATCCTTTTAATCAATTCATATAACCCTATTCCCCACTAGTTTGAGTGGTCCAAACACAGGTTGTGACACATAATCCGAGACGTAGGTGCCTGATTTGACTCAAATCGATAACACAAAGTTGCACCAAAACATACGAACGCATAAAAACTGACAAGAGCGTTACATTTTAAAGTACCTGTACCTCAAACGCCAATCTGAGTAGTGCCAGTTTGTGACTCAATCGAGGGGAATAAAGTATTTAGAAGGATGGGTTGGGCTGATCCAACAGTCTGGGCCATAGGTGCAGTGTGTTTGAATCCTCTCTATACCTGAAGTTAGAGAGACTCTCTGCTTTGGAGGCTGATGAGAAGCCATTGTTCTTGTGGAATCTGGGCTAAATTTGACCTTTTTGAAGAATTTCGAAGTAAAGGAATCAAATCACAAGGTTCATGTGTTTTGTTCTCAATGCTCATTTGGTCCCACATCGACTGTAAATGTAAATACGTGCTCTTTGTATACTACTTTCGTACCATCACTTACCGCCGGGCTAAGTGACGTTAGGCTTTAACTCGAGTGAGGGCATTAAGGTGGTCGGATAGTATGTGGGCTGACAACTTCTGGCCTCTCGCGTTCCTGCTGGGAGTTGGGCCTTGTCGTCTGTGTGAGCCTGGACCCCTAGGTTTGCACGGATTGCAGTTTCAACCTCCCTTTGGGGATTTGTGTAGGACCACGATTTAGTCTGCTCTCAATCTCCACTTCCATCTTTTCATTTATTTTATCAATTTATTATCATGTGTCCATCTCCATCTTTTAATTTAATTTATCAATTCTTTTATCATATGTCATGATACATATTATAAAAATTACTCTCAAGTTGTAAAATCGACCACCACCACGTAAAATTTGTTTTGAAATTAACTGAGTTTGTAATGTAATTAAGACATTGGAAGATACTAAATTTCATCATTGAAACACGACATCAAGAAAAGGCGGCAAATGACGAGAAGCTGAACTTTGATGTTGAAAGAGTGCTCTTCAAATCCAAGAAGTTCTTAGACATTCTAAGTGACCATTTCTTCGTCTTTTCAGAGCATATGTGGTATCGTTTGATCAACTATCAATGTGGGAAGGACTGAGACCGATACTCTGTAAAGTTGAAGCTCCTCTGATTCTCACTTCGATTATTATTCCAGATATTGCGCATTAAGATTGCATCTTAACTATTGGTTCAAAATTAACACATACAACTTTGGACGTCTTTTGAGAGCATATGTGGTACTGTTTGATCAACTATCAATGTGGGAAGACTGAGACCGATACTCTGTAAAATCGAAGCTTCTCTGATTCTTATTTCGCTTATTATCTTGTCCAGCTATTACGCATTAAGATTGCATCTTAATTATTGGTTCAAAATTAACACATACAATTTTGGAATCTGAAACTTTGGACCGATCATTTAAGGTCTTTCTGGGCACATTATCTCATTCATTACCTAACTGGTTACAACCTTGTTTCTAAATCGACTAGCCATCAGGTCGCGGGTGAAATATTCCGCCCCTTATAAATATGACGTTAATTGACTATCATTTCCGTTTGTGGATTTGGTTTGGGTGATTTACAGATGCACACCGTCGCAGTGGTTTGTAATGTCTAGAAGAATTCAAGGTGCAGAATCTAGAAGAAACTCTTAATTGAGTTGTGTTTTAATTCCAAGAATATTGGTTTAAATAGAAGTTCAAAGTGTATAATATTTTTACCAAAGAGCAAAACACAAAATAGACCATGCATTTGATAAAATATATTAGCATCCTACTCTCAATATTAAGTCAACAAGAAAAGAGGAGGAAAATTTATCTCTTTCCTCCAATGCATGATGTAGTGCACCATGTGTACTTTGATGCGGTGTAATAAAGTACACATGAAGATTCACTTTGTTTTTCAGAGAGAATACTTCATGTATCATGTACGTAGACACCGGTAAAAGTTTTAAGTTTTACTTAAAAAGAAAAGTTTTGACACAGAGAGAAAAGAAAAGTTTAATCCATTATTTGGGGGAATCGTTTATTTTTTGGACTAACTGTGTGGCATTGGTAGTTGTGTAGTTAATAGTACTGAGATTAATAGTGCTGAATATATTGTATAATGCTGTTTGGTAGAAGATAGGACTATACAGGGAGTAAGTGTCGAAATGACTGACATGCCCTTATCATCTCCGAAACGGAGTGCAACGACTACCTCAAAGACCATACCCTTCTGCAACAAGTATGTGTTTCAACTCTTGGACTATATGTAAATTTGACCAATAACCACATATCCATTTTCTTCTCCTCTAAGTTGCACGTTACGGGTCATAAAATTACTCTTCGAATCACCATCTTCACCTTGAAAAAGACAGTCAAATAGATCTCTAGTGATTGTCGAATTTGCATATTGGTTTCGACTTCATTGTAATCGGACTTGACGTGAAACAGATGAGCTCCATTCAAATCTGGAGAATCAGATATGGGGAGAGTAGGGAGAAAGAGAGACAATGTGGATTAAAAGTAATGGTATGTTCGTCATTTTGTACGTAAGCCAAGTTAATACCTTGGGGTATCAAGTAGTAGTATTAACAAACAGGGCCTCGTTGGTTAATTGGGGGCATTGAGTATTGACTATTGAGGGAGGAGGTTGTATTAAAGAAACGTTTAAGGGAGGCAAGTAGTATTTTTCCAAAATCAACGGGTGATCGAATTAATGTTCGATAGTAGCGTCCGTTCGGATTCACTTTTTACTGCAAAGCACCAATTTTACAAGTCCAAACCCAAATTTCACTGGTCGGAAGTCTTACCCCTTTTTTACCGAAAAACGAACGAACTCCAGCCACATCGCCGAGCTTGGTTCGCCGGCGTTAGCAACATTTCCATTAAGATACTACTAGTATGCGTTGGATCTGTGGAAACGGAGTTGATGTACTTCGTCTCTCTATCGTGGTATGCGTTGGATCTGGTCAATTTCGTTGAAGAGCTTCTCATGCTTTCGTCGCTATTTGATTTGATTTGAACATGTGGGCGTTACGTTTTGAGAGATCAACTCCACAACAGTAATTTGTGATTTGAATATGTGCTATTATTCTTATGCTTGTTGTTGCAGATCGTAGTTACTATGCTCTAGTGGCAGTGTTGGATTCTTCAGCGAACCATCCTCACAGGTACTACTAGTACGTAGTATTTTCTGCTATTACACATCTCTTATTTCCTTGAATGTTCTCATTTGGTTGACTTTTCTAGAACTGAAACACAATTATCTCACATTGTAATGTTTAAGAACAATGATATTGTGATCTAACATTGCACTACTGTGTTCACCACTTCACCTTGATATTTCTTAGTGAGGAGAAACCCAAAGTTATACCTGCAAATAGATGGACATCATAGAAATTGGTCTTAGGGTGGTCGAAACCAAGGTTACCAGGATCGCGGAGAACATTGTGATTCGCGGAACGAGATCGGAAACGCAATTTGCGGTCTGCTAGGAATGCGGTTCGCCAGGGGTAGGATTCTTCAAAGCGATTAGTTGGAACGATATTCGCTTGTCTGGTTCAAAGAATGCTTTTTGTGAATGTCGTGCTAAATATATACTCATATTAGTGTTGCCTAGTACTACAGATTTATTATCAAGTAAAATTTTGTAGGGACTTCTATCATACATAAGAAAATGTAGGGATAAAGGAGTGAATTAGTTGATGAACTTTTGAGTGAGAGAGTAATGATATCAAAATACTTGGGTCTATGTGGGAAAATTTAGGGATCGCCGAATCGGCGATCTGGATCGCAAACAATCCCGAATTGGGACCGCGCGATCTGGATCGCAGATCGCACCCCGTTAAGCGATTTCAGGTAACTCTGGTCGAAACAACTGAAAAACATGACATTGCTACACATTACACAACGGACCCCAAAAAAGCCTATGTAGCTGTAATGAAATCCACAGGGTGCCAACTAGTTACAAGGACACGTTCAAGAGAAGAATCACACAGCAAACTGCACATACAATATTTGCAGTTAGACTCTATCAAGGGATGCTTAGGTATCAATTACAATCGTGCTAGGTCATCGCCCATGTCATTGCATGTACTATTCGAAGGTGAGTTCACATTGTATGTGAACCTGAAAAACTATTTCGAGGACAAACTAGTTAAGGTGCAATCAAAACATGGGGGGGGGGGGGTGGTGGAAAGATTTGAGCTCAAAATCTCTTACAACACGAGATTTATCATCGTACTAGTCCACCATGAAGCTACTGCTATCTAGAACATACAGTACGGCTCAAATTTCCATCTTTAGGCATTAGGCAAGACAACAAATTAAATATTAAAATTTCCTTCTTCGTCTTCTTATACTTCCTGTCAATATGGCTCAAACTAGCAGGGGCCACAGATTTTGAGAAAGTTACTTCCTCTGTTTCTTCTCTTTCTTCCAGTTTTGAGTTTTACCACTATTCATCAGGCTGCTTTGACCCGATGATTTGGTTAGTAATACAATGTAATTTTTTTGTAAATTTTCATGGTGTTGTACAGTAAACTTTACTCTACAACACCATGAAAAATTATCAAAAAATTGCATCATTTTGCTATCCAAATCACCGGGTCAAAATGACATGCATACGGATGAAAAAGTCAAAACTGCAAGAAAGAGAAGAAACAGGCCAAGTATTAGATAGTGAGATCTTGATTGATGATAAACCGCCCGTAACTCTTATAGATAAATTTCACACGGTTAGGCTTCTAAGAGCTGTTTTTACAATCCATTGGTTTTTTCTGGGTTCTCTGTTCCTGGTGGAGTGAGGCAATGAATTATCGGTAGCCTCAAACGCGGAAACTCTTCCAAGCAGGGTCTATTTCCTGCGTTTGGTGCAGGGGTAACCAGTAGAATTTTTTCGCCGGTATCTTATTACTTCTCTACCAATTCTTTTACACAATTGATTGATCTCCCGTGTTTTATTTTTTATTTATTTATTTATTTATTTATTTATTTATTTATTTTTTTTTTGAAGATGAAGACACGGTTTTGGCACAAGGTGCAAATGGGATCATACTTAGAGGTATTACGATCAGGTATATAATATAAGCTTGTCCTATAAATGCTTAAAGTTGTTTTCTAAAGCTATTTTCTGTTTTTTTTTCTTGGACTTTCTGTTTCTTGGACATTCGAATGAGTAGACTTAATAATCTTGCCTATTCCATCATCTTGCATGAATTTGATCTGACAAAACTCATGTTGACTTAGGTTTGACTTTGCCCTGCCGGTACAGCGTCAGACTTAGTAATATTACTAGCCAAGTTGAAACTGGGAAGTCCGTTTTGTGTCCTTAATATCAGTTTATTTGAGATTGTGCATACCATCATTTGTTTATCTATATATGGTGTATTCTTAAAGAAACATAACATTGCAAGTTTTCTTGTTATAATTCGATTTAACCAGGCTTTCTGCAAACGTTTCATCTCGAAAGGTTATTTGAGAAGGCTTTCACCGCAGGTAAACCTATTGCATCTATTCATTTCTTTTTGTCGCTTCTTTTCGACGCCTGGTGTTCATTTCCCACATTCATTATGGAGATCGTTCTCTACCAGAAAAGTTTTAAGTTGTTAGGGAACCAACTCAGTAGTGTATATCAAGCTATCAGCTGTTAAGATGCAACTCCTTTTCATTTCTACGAGGATATTCCGTTTCACTTTCTTTTAGCGAAGTTGGTCTTTCTTGATGAATTCCTTCCTGAACCTTGGTGCTCGTATTCTGTCTTTGGGGATTGACCATCTGATATCTAGATTTTGACTCCTGTCTGGTGTGAAATAAATTCAAGCTTCGCTAGAGTTCTAACTTCTAAGGGCTGTTTTCGTGATTTTTTTTGCAGGATTCATCAATGACGAATAGAGCCAATGAGTTACCCATGGTGTTTTTCATTCGTTGTTGCAGTTGTAACCAAAAGAAGTTTGCATGGTGATGTCTGGATTCTTCTCTGACAACCGTTTTCATGTCTGACACTCTTCTTTTGTTCACTTTAATCGATAGACTCGATCAATTAATCTTTGTGCGATATTTTGTAGATAAACGTTATGGGATTTGAGCACGAGGTGGAAACGCGTATTAAATTTCTGCTGCCAGAAATCATAATCAGGTACTTCAATTAAATGGTTTCTTTCGTACAAATGCTTACACATGTCTTCTCTGTTGTGTATACGTGCATTTTTCTCCTGTTCTTGGGTTTGTACTGTTAGTTTTATATGAGATTTTGGTTTTCTAATCTCTTCTGTCGTCTTCAATTTTTAAGAAATCTCTGCTATCATTGTAAGTCGTAATGATTAGGAAGTGGGTGCACGAGGCGTATGAAGCTAAGGCTCTTCCTCAATTGCAGCTCTTTTTGAATGCATAGAGTAAGAAAATGTGCAGTAATGAACTTGAAAATTGTGCTGTGAACAAGCAAATTGGGGCTAAACCAAATCATGGGTTGGAAAGGTTCGAGCTCAATATCTCTTCGAAAAGGGTGTAAAATAAACTTTCTCCCCCTCAAATTGGATACAGAGACACTTTCACCCCATAAGTGTGCCAAAATTTAGGACACTTGCACATCTAAATTGTGACGCCGTTAGTCTAAGGCGGGTTACGTCATTGACGGTAGCTTTTGAGGACAAATTTTCCGTCTTCGAGTATGGAATAACCATCGAAACCCCCAAAGGATATATAAATTCAATAATTTTAATATTCTAAACCATTGAATCCCTTTCAATATCACAACAACAAAAGGTATTACTGTACCAATATTTTTAATGAATATGCCGGGTTGAGTAGTAATTTATAGATCCAATGATGCTTCAATGAACATTCCATCATCTAAAGAGGGTAACTTTGTCCCAAAATCTACTGTTTAGTTACTAACCCCGTCCCCTCATGAAAGGCATCACAATCAGGAGAGTAAGTGTCCCGAAGTTTGGCACACTGAAGGAATAATAGTGTCCTTTTGCAAACTAGAAGGGGTGACTGTGTCTTTTTTTCAAACTTTACGGGGTCATAGTGTCTTTCACCCCTTAGAAAAATATGATTTATGGCCATGTTAGATCACCTTGTACCTACAACGACCTAACACTGAAGGGGTAATAGTGTCATCTGATCATCACCATTGGCGTTGCATCCATCATCGTTGTTGCCGTTGATGGTGTTTCTCTCTCTTCCATCAACGGCATCGCTTGTCTTTCAGAGAGAAGATTTAGACACTAGTATTCTGACTTAATGAAAAGTTTAATTCATTCTTTGTTCGATTAATTGGTAATTCTGGGAGGAGGTTGTATTAAAGTAAACGTTAAGGGATGTAAGTGGTAGTTTTCCTCAAATTAACGGATGATTGGGTAGTGTTCGACTGGTTTACTTGAAAGCCCAAATTTTATTTTTACTGGTCCAAACCCGAATTTGACAAAATCCACTGTAAAGACTAGTTCTCTTTGAGCGGAGTAATCAATATCTTTACACTGAATTTGAGCGGAGTAATCAACCCTAATTCTCTCTAAATTTCTCCCCCGTAGAAGAAAATTGCGGGTTTTAATTTAGAAATAAGGGTTCGATTCATAATATCGAAGGTGGTGGTGATTTGAGCCTCGACACAATTTATGGGACGGGAGGGTGATTTAGGTCGGGATGAAGAAGATTGACAGTCTTGCTTTTTTTTTTCTTTACTATTTGGGTTTCAATTTGGCTTGTAATGAAGTTGCAATTCTAAACTAGAAATTGACGGAGAAAGAGCAAGAGAGTAAAAAGTTTGAAAAAGGCGTGACGATTGTCAGAGATATCTGCAAAATAGAACCCCAAAATTATAATTTAATTGGCCGTGGCTTCCAAAATGTTAAGAAAGTAACTTTCCAACAATTTTAGGTTTCGTCATGGCTTCTAACCCTTTGGTTCAGAAGATAGAACATGATTCCATGTTCTGACTATTATTAGTTTTGTGTATATTTTTGTTAAATATGTAGCTGACAAAATCTAAAAAGATGTTGTTGCTGGGCACCCTCAGCAGTGGCTTCTAACCCTTTGGTTCAGAAGATAGAACATGATTCCATGTTCTGACTATTATTAGTTTTGTGTATATTTTTGTTAAATATGTAGCTGACAAAATCTAAAAAGATGTTGTTGCTAGGCACCCTCAGCAGTTGCCAGGCCGTGGGGTTCCGAAGCATATAGACTGTACTTGTCTTGCACGGCCCGACCTGTAACGTGCCCCCGTTCAGTGCCAAATCTAGCTCGGGTTACGAGTTCCGAGTTCCAGCCACGGAACTCGGCGAGATGTAACTGTTGCTTCATAAGATATATGTAATATATGTTATCTATATTTTTCCCACGTGGGATTTTTGTTCCTCTGTTTGCACATAGATGAAAATCGAAGGAAATCAAAGCCACTGGTTGTTATTAGTTAGATATTAGTTAGAAGACATAGGGAATCAATTGATACAAGGTAGTAAACGTTAGGATGCAATCAAGTTAGTCTTGCTTTTGTTTTACTAGTTTTGATAAACTGTTGGTCTAATGCACAAGTATTTAAGATTGATAGGTTTCAAATGGGCATTAATTAAGTGCTTGTCTGGAAATAATTTTAATCTAAAATAAAAATGAAATTCTGCAAAAGTATATGGGGTTAGTTTGGGGATGGTGTGGCGGTGCTAGAAAGCAGCTGTGTAAAAATACTGTGAAAAAAATTGATGTGAATTCTTGATTTTGGTAAATATTAAATAAAAGCTGCTGTGAAATATTGATATAATAATTTTGTGATAGGTAAAATTAACTGTGAAGTTGCCGTGAGATGATAAAATGACAAATATATGATACATTTCATTTCCGTATATATAATTATTGATGTTTTAAAAAATTATAAGGTTAAAATCGGTTGTAGATAAATTAACCTAAAGCACTTTTTGGAAAAGCATCTCCCCCTTGCTTCCTGAAAACTCCTGCGGGACAGCAGAAATTGTCCGGAAAAATAGAAATTTTATTTTTACCAAATACACTAAAACTGCTTCTGCTGTCGGAAAGCAACTGTGCTGGCTGCAGAAGCATTTCCTAAACTCATCCATAATCTTGTCTCGTCTAATTAGTTACGGAATACTACCTATGTTTCTTCTCTTTCAGCTTACTTCATTTTTTGACACTATTCACTGCGTCACTTTGACCCGGTGATTTGGTTAGCAATACGATACACGAATTTGACAATCTTTGCATGATCTTGTTGAAGCTTTACTCTACAATACTATGAAAAAATTGCTAAGAAATCATTTCGTTTTGCTATCCAAATCACCGAGTCAAAGCGACCCAATTAGTTTACTAAGTTGAAAGAGAAGAGGTTGTACTACTTTAGCTAATTTCTTGAGAAAATATGCTAAAACTAACTTATCTCAATTTTTATATTAAAAAAACTAAATTTATTTTGATAATGAGATTGAAATTAGATTAGGTAATTTAAAAAACTTATATATAATAACTTGGGTACTTATAGTTGCGATTTAGAAATTATGAAATCAACTAACCTGGAAAAGTTCACGAAATTGTCACACGACCCCAAGCTAAAAAATATGGGTATTACATCATCCAAAGTGTCGAGCGTGACCTTGACAGAGCAGTCGACATCACGACTGTGTGAACCCTTGATACATGACCTAGTGACTTGACTCAACCGAACAACAATTTTTTCATCTCATTTTCATTTTACAACTGTCTCGGTTTATTTTGTTTAAGAAACTGATAAGATATCTGCAATTGAGCATTTTTACTTTTCAAACAGCCTCGGGGATCCACTTGCTTGGTCAATGACCTAAAGGAACAGGACTGTGTGAATACTCGATCCACGACCTAGTGACTTTGACTCAATCGAACAACCATATTTTCATATCATTTTCACTTTTCAAACAGTCTCCACATATTTTATTTTGGAATTGATGCTTCGTGTGCAAAGGAGATGGTTGCATTTTGTAATAAATCAATGAGTTGTTTAACCCTATCGGAAAAGAAATAAATCTCCCTTCAATAAACGAGTGTAGAAATTTTACCACTGGTGTAAAGTGGTGTTTATCTCTCCTACCACCATTCCTCGAGGGGTATGCCTTTTGAAACCCAACATGTCATATGCCCTTTGAAACCCAACATGTGAGGACATGTCCCACATTGTGAGTGTCTCCAATTAAATTTTAGTTATGTTCGGAAAATGTCCCACATTGTTCAGAATATGCTTAATAAGAGAACATATATTAAATAAGAACATTATACATTGCACACCCACGTGGTGTAGAGTGTTCACACGTTCCAGTTGATTGGAATTATGTTGTGACTATATCTATCTATCTACTCCGTCAACACTTGGGGTATGTAGTTTTTGGCCGTCGAAAGATGAAGGATAACAATGCATGCGCAAAACTCTAAAAAATTTAGATTAGCACGATGAGTGACAGATCTTTCGATGCAAGGATTCTCCCATTCTATGTCTTATATCTTCCCATTCACAACAACAACAATAACAAACCTCTTTTCCATAACCTCTACTATTACAATGAAACTCCCACACCCATAGTATATCACACTGTCATTTGCCACATCCTTCCTCACTTCTAACCATACAACATAGTATATCATATTTACCTCTGTGGCTCACAGAGAAGTGGAAATAGATGAGTAAAGCATGAAATTATTTTACTCGTATGCTGCATCGACTATTTAGTAATGTGGGACACGTTAATAAGCAAATGAAGAACGGATCATAAGATTCTCTAAGGAACAGCTAATTCTTCAATAACGACGTCTTCCTTTGACGTGGACGTGAGCTTATGATACATATATCAGGTTACTTCAATTGGGATCGTTCATGAGGACTGAGGTACTTTGTTTCTTGGCGGACCTCCAAACCAGAACCCCACCCAAGCTTTTACAGTAAGTGTAACTTTGTTATGAAGATCCTCAGCTAACAAGGATTTGCAACTTGAAGGATAGGATTCTCAACCATCACCAAGTATTTCCGCTGCCGTAGGTACAACCTTGTCATAAAATAACCCCACATATCCAAAAGGAGGCATACACAGGCATTATAAATGCTTGCTGAAGTAAGGACACATGACTGTTCGTTGAGTATTAGTTCTAGCAATTTCCAATACTCCTTTGTGATGAACGAAAATTTTTCGCAGTTGATCCAGGTCTTACTCCATCCACCTCACCTAGCATATTGTTGTAAGGTGGTCCTGTATGATTGTAGTCAAAAGCCAAATGCCCTGGTGGCTGGAGGCGAAATAGGGCGCTACCAAAAATCTTTACCAAAAGTCTTACAATCATATTTCCCACACATTGATGCACAATATAATTTCTTGAAGTAGCGAAATTCTCTTTTCAAAGGAGTCGTGCCTTAGATCACCTAAAACCTCTCAGAGAGAGGCTTCTCTCCCAATCCTCGCATGGGAATTTGTTTATTTCCACTCACAAAATTTTCCGTCCAATATTAACGGAAAGTTAACGGAAGGGTAACTACTTGCTCGAAATGCAAAATTTAGGACCTGCGGTGCTCGATTTTAAAATTTGGGTACCCACTTGCTCGTTTTTGCAAAATATGGGTACATCCGGTGCAATTTAGCCTTAACAAAAAATGGTATTATTTGTCCACAATTCGTAAGGGTAAAATGGTCCAAAAAAGTAAGTTTGCACCTCTCTACTGTAACAGAGGAGTGGTATATGTCCACCCTCCATCCACTGACAAAAAGTATTTTTCCATAAATCAGGGGGCAATTTATATTTTGTCCATAAATAGATGTCTTTTTTTTTTGAAGAAAAACTAGATGTCCTTTTCTCATTAGTAAATTATTAATTTAACGATATAATAATGTTTCGCCAAATCAATAAAATATCGTGGTCCTAACATTATTAATTTATAAATGTTTTACCGTACTATCATTATACTCTCAATGTTTAGCCAACAAGAAAGTAGGAAGGACAATTTATCTCTCTCCTCTCACAAATGATGCAGTGCACCATGTGTACTTTTTTTTGAAAGACCCTACAGTGTGGTAGGGCGGCATTACCCGTTTAGAATTATAAAATCGGCTTTCAACCCACAAGTACAAGGGGGTGGGGTGGGGGAGGTGGGGGGGGGGGGGGGGGGGTGCAGAACCTGACGCATCATTTTTTTTGACCAAACCTAAGTCAACCCAAGTACATGGAAACTTAGCTGGGCTTAGGACCACAAGAAATATCTTGGGCTAGTAGGCCCAAATAAAATCTGGTGGGTTAGCAGTAAAAGAAGCCCAACTCTTTTGTTTAAGCCCAAAAGCAGTGATTTGGTGAGCTACTGTATTGGCTTCTCCAATACCCGAATACCATTGGTGGGACTAGAAGCTTCACTTCCCAATCGGTGATTGAGCTCGTACATGTATCTTTCTTCTTCGGTAATCACAAACGTCTTCGACTTCATCCATTGAACCAGCTCTTGGGAATCCGTTTCGAGCTGAAGAGTTGAGGAGGAAAGAGTTTTAAACCAATTGAAACAAAACTCCATCACTTTTGCTTCGCAGATCGTCGAATCTGGGGAGAAAGAGATCTGACCACACTTTGCGTGCATGTGTACTTTGATGTAGTGCAACAAAATACACATTTTTTTCTTCTTCTGAAAAACAATAGTAGTACTTAGTACTAAACTGTCCTTCACTTTGTTTTTAAGAGAGGTTGGTTAATTGGGGGTATTGAGGGAGGTGGTTGTATTAAGGAAACATTAAGGGAGGTAATTAGTATTTTCCCAAAATCAATAGGTGATGGGATTAATTTTCGAAGGTAGCGTCCGTTCCGATCCACTCTTTTTACTGCAAAAGCCCAAGTTTAAGTTCTACAAGTCCAAACCCAAATTTTACTGCTCCAAAATTTTACCCTTTTTAACCCCTTGCGCACTCTCCGAAAGCGAACGATCCCACCCAAATCGCCGAACTTGTTGTTATATGTTGGATCTGGTCAATTTCGACGAAGATGAAGCCACGGAAGAGGTGAGCTATCATGTTTTCGTACCTATTTGATTTGGTTTGAACATGTCGATATCAGTTTCTGTTGTTTGTCCAGTATAGTTCATTTTTCTTCAGCGAATATTGGATTCTTCAGCGAACCATCCTTATCAGGTACTAGTAGTAGTATTTTCTGCTATTACACATCTCTTATTTCCTTAATGTTCTCATTTGGTAGACTTATTAAGAACTGAAACACAATTATCTCACACTGTAGAGTAATGTTTAAAAACAATGATATTGTGATCTAACAATGTACTGTGTTCACCACTTTCACCTTGATATTTGTTAGTTAGGAGAAACCCCAAGTTGTACTACCTGCAAATTGATGAACATCATAGAAATTGGTCTTAGGGTGGTCAAAATAACTGAAAAACAAGACATTGCTACGCATACGACCCCCAAAAAAGCCTACGCAGCTGTAATGAGTTCCACAGGGTGCAAACTTAGAAGACTTGCAGTTAGACACTTAGGGTAAGTTTGGGAATTCTTCTGCTGCCAACACAGCTACTTTCCGACAGCAGAAGCAGTTTTAGTGTGTTAAGTAAAAATAAAATTTCTGCTTTTCCGAACAATTTCTGGTCTCCCACAGTAGTTTTCAGGAAGCAAGGGAGGAGATGCTTTTCCAGAAAGTGCTTTTGATTAATTTATCTACAACCGATTTTAACCTTACATTTTTTTTAAATATCAATAGTTATCTTTACTGAAATGACATGTGTCATATATTTTTGCCATTTTACCCTCCCATAGCAACTTCACAGTTGATTTTACCAAACACAAAATTACTATATCAATATTTCACAGAAACTTTTATGTAATATTTACCAAACAACATTTTATCAAGAATTCACAGCAACTTTCCCACAGTATTTTCACACAGCAGCTTTCTAGCACCTCCACAGCATTCCCAAACTAGCACTTAGACTCTCTCAAGGATGATTAGCAGTCAATTATTATGCTGGGTCATCACCTATGTCATTGCATGTACATTAGAAGGTGGTTTCACAATGTACGTGAAACTAATACTCTTCCGCATGTGAAACTCTGTTTGATCTGGAGATAGAATAAGATATAATACCAAACAGAAACACTGTTGCGTGCATAAACTAATTAAGGTACAACCAAATCATGGGGTGGAAAGATTTGAGCTCAATATCTCTCAGAACAGGAGATTTATCATCATACTAGTCCATCATGAAGCCTCAAATTTCCCTCTTTATGCATTAGGCAAGACAACAAAGTAAATCTTAAAAATTCCCTTCTGATACTTGCTGTCAATGTGGCTCAAACTCACATATTTTCAGAAATATATTAGATAGTAAGATCTTGATTGATCTTTGTTCAAAAGTGATAAAAATAACTGAAATTGGTCTTAGGGTGGTCAAAATAACTGAAAAACAAGACATTGCTACGCATACGATCCCCAAAAAAGCCTACGCAGCTGTAATGAGTTACACAGGGTGTGAACTTAGAAGACTTGCAGTTAGGCACTTAGGGTGAGTTTGGGAATGCTTCTGCTGCCAGCACAGCTACTTTCCGGCAGCAGAAGCAGTTTTAGTGTGTTAAGTAAAAATAAAATTTCTGCTTTTCCGGACAGTTTCTGCTGTCCCACAGCAGTTTTCAGGAAGCAAGGGAGGAGATGCTTTTCCAAAAAGTGCTTTTGAGTAATTATCTACAACCGATTTTAACCTTACATTTTTTTTTAAATATCAATAGTTATCTTTACTGAAATAACACGTGTCATATATTTTTGTCATTTTACCCTCTCATAGCAACTTCACAGTTGATTTTACCAAACACAAAATTACTATATCAATATTTCACAGCAGCTTTTATGTAATATTTACCAAAAAACATTTTATCAAGACTTCACAACAGCTTTTCCACAGTGTTTTCACACAACATCTTTCTAGCACCGCCACAGCATTTCCAAACTAGGACTTACACTCTCTCAAGGATGATTAGCAGTCAATTATTATGCTGGGTCATCACCTATGTCATTGCATGTACATTAGAAGGTGGTTTCACAATCTACGCGAAACTAATACTCTTCCGCACGTGAAACTCTGTTTGATCTGGAGATAGAATAAATATAATACCAAACAGAAACACTGTTGCTTGCACAAACTAATTAAGGTGCAACCAAATCATGGGGGTGGAAAGATTTGAGCTCAATATCTCTTAGAACACGAGATTTATCATCATACTAGTCCATCATGAAGCCTCAATTTTGCCTCTTTATGCATTAGGCAAGACAAAACAAAGTAAATCTTAAAAATTCCTTCATCGTCTTCTGATAGTTGCCGTCAATGTGGCTCAAACTAGCAGGGCCACAGATTTTCAGAAATATATTAGATAGTGAGATCTTGATTGATCTTTGTTCAAAAGTGATAAACGACCATAACTCTGAGAGCTGTTTTTTTCATCCATTTGTTTTTTCAGGGTTCACTTTCCGTGGTGGAGTCGGCCGATGAGTCATTCGGAAGCCTCAAACGCGGAAACTCTTCCAAGCAGGGTCTCTTTCCTGCGTTGGATGTAGGGGTAACCGGTAGAATTTTGTCACCGTATCTTAGTACTTCTCTGCCAGTTCTTGTCACGTTTGACACTCTTCTTCCCTTCACTTGAATCAATTTACATAATTGATTGATCTCTTGTTTTGATTTTTTGAAGATGAAGACACGGTTTTGGCACAAGGTGCAAATGAGCATTGAATTATACTTAGAAGTAATACGGTCAGGTATATAATAAATGCTAGTCCTGTAAAGGCTTAAAATTGTCTTCTTTTCTCTAACCATCTGAATTGTTCTTTCCTCAAAGTTTTCTTCTTGGACATTCTGTTTGCTTTACAAGGGTAGGGCTTGCTCTTCGAATAACTAAACCTAATAATCTTTCCTTTTCCTGTCATCTTGCATGTATTTGAATCTGACAAAACTCAAGAGTCAGACTTAGTAATATTACTCGCCAAGTTGAAACTGGGAAGTCCGTTTTGTGTCCTTAGATCATCTCCAATGGGATGCTAAAAGTTGTCCTAATACTATAATTATAGCATTTGAGTATTCCAATGGAGTGCTAAAAGTGGTGCTAATTCTAAAACTTTTAGCATTATGCTATACTTTGTCTCAAATTTGAGACCAAGTGTAGGATTGTGCTAATGATAGAACTAATATTCTATCCCTTGATTTCTTGATTATTGTTTACATATTTACCTTTAAACTACATTAAACTATCATTAAAAGCATGCCATTCAAAAAAAAAAAAACATGTCATATCCACAAATTGCACGATGCTATTCCCTCGAGAATAATAGTCATTTTTTAATGTCCGGTGACTTGTCCATGCCATGCACTTGAGCAATCTTTCCACTGTCGTTGCATACAATCCAAGCTACTCAATATATTGGGAAAACCCCTCTTCTTTCCCTCATGAAAGAAAAAGATTGATGTAACCTTTAGTTAACAAATGAGAAAAAAACTGAACTTCTGGTGATGGATACATAAGTAGTTGTAAAATTAACACAAAAATTTAGGATAAACCATCTGTATTACAATCTGATTACATTATAACAGAGATTTGGTTATTGTGGGTGTGGGTATAGAATTGATAGTTTAGAAATAAAAAGTTGGCTTTAATTTGAAATAGTATTTGAAATAGAATTTCATGTCATGTATACATTGGAGCGTGAAATGCTATATATGCTCGAATGTCTATTCACATGCTAAAGTTAGGATTGGAATTGAGATCTCCATTGAAGATGCTCTTAGTACCCGTTTATTTGAGATTGTGCATAACATTATTTATTTATTCTTAAAGAAACATAACATTGCAAGTTTTCTAGTTATAATTCTATTTAACCAGTCAAAACATTATAGAGATTGTTCCCGCTCGTGTTCGTTTCCGCTTTCATTATAGAGATTGTTATCCACCAGAAAAGTTTTAAGTTGTTAAGGAACCAACTCAGCAGTGTATATCAATTATCAAGCTCTCAGCTGTTAAGATGCAACTCCTTTTCACTTGAATGGATTTCTGCCTGAACTTGGCGCTCTTATTCTGTCATTGGGGATTGACCGTCCAATTGGTAGATTTTGACTCCTATCTGTTGTGAGATAAATTTAAGTTCCGCTAGAGTTCTAAGGGCCATTTTTGTGATTTCTTTTGCAGGGTTCATCAATGATGACTGATAGAGCTAGGTCTGTCAAACGGGCGGGTTGGGCGGGTTGCGCCCATTTATAAACGGGTTCAAGCATATATTAGCCCAGCCCGCCCTGCCCGTCTAACATGAATCTTTCAAATGGGCTGGCTATGATGGGTCTATACAAACCCGTGCCCGCCCATTTAGCCCGTTTAATCAAACACTCTTGTACCATTGCTACAATCAATCGATCACTAATATATCAAGTATTTCATTACTACCACCACACCACCGTCCCCGCCACTCCACCAATACCACCATCGGCAAGCTGCAAACAAAAAAACAAGTAGATGTGCGGCAGAAAACATACTGGAAGAAAATGGGGCAAGACTACTACTTTCTTTACTACCACCCTATGATGCACGGGAACTCCATGTAGGGTGACGTCCCCGTTCCGGAAACGTCCCGGACTCCGGAACTCCGCCGGAACTCCCCAAAACGCTCCCGGAACACCACATGGCGTTCCGGTAAAATTAATGAGTTCGGAACTTATGCGGAACTTCCCGGAGACGTATTCCCCCTTTTTGAAACGTTTTAGAAAAGCCCCTGCGTTAGAAATAACACTGGGGTGTCTTCTAAAGAATTAAAAATATAAGACATGTTACTTGTAAATATGATATATATTACTAATCCTGTCAATATCCCCAACCCCCAATCTAAAACCTAGCTGCTTATACGTGATAAAACAATTTGGATACTTTCGAGACTTCTAGACAACCTCAAAGACTTCTGAGTACCTTCAATTTCTCAAGTTCTTCCACTTAATAAGTAAATGTGTTCTCTTTGTACTGATCTTAATTTTGTATTGGTTTTAATTACTGTCTTTTAATTTTGTCTAATATTTATAACTGTGTATTTATGTATCATTTACATTAAAATTTATACATATATATGCATATATATGTGTGTGTGTGTATGCCGTTTCCCCGGCGTTTCGTCTCCCTAATTTCTAAAAACTGCCGTTCCGGCGTTCTCGTCCCCGTTTCGTCTCGTCACCACGTTCCCGTTTCGGTGCTACATAGCTACCACCACAACCAAGACAGGAGGCTCTGTGTTGCCCCGTTTCCTCTTTTATCTCGTTGCTCTGCTCTTTGTTTTTTTCTTTGAGAAATGTTGCTCTGTTCTTTGTTGGAGCATACCATGTTATGCTTCTATGGTTTTTTTTTCTTTTTTTCTTTTTTATTTAAGATAATAAATAAAACATTTTTTTAAATAAATTGTTTAAGATAATAAATTATGGACATTTTAGTAATACTTTATAAATTACATAAGTTAAAGGAAAGAATTAAAAATAATTAAAAGTGAAACACTTAAATGAAAAGGTTTGGGTTAAACGGGCCCCAACAGCCCGCCCATGCCCACCCGTTTAAGTACGGGTTAAAATGGGTTGGGCAATTATAACCCATTTGTTTAAACGGGCGGGTTGCAACCCGTTTAAATATTGCGGGCACGGGCGGGCAAACGGGCTGGCCTGCTTTTGACACCCCTAGATAGAGCCAATGAGTTACTCATGGCCTCAACTGCAGTGGGTCCAGCAAGCAGGGTGTTTTCATTCGTTGTTGCAGTTTTAACCAAAAGAAGTTTGCATGGTGATGCCTGGGTTCTTCTTTGACAATCATTTTCTTTTGTTCACTTAAATCAATAGTCTTGACCACTCTATGTGCTATATTTTGTAGAAAACCATTATGGGATTTGAGCACGAGATGAAAACACGTAATAAATTTCTGCAGCCAGAAGTCATAATCAGGTACTTCAATTAAATAATTTCTTTCCTACAAATGCTTACAGATGTCTTCTTTGCTTGTGTATACGTGCATTTGTCTTCTGTTCTTGGGATTTTACTTTTTACTGTTGTGTTATATGGGATTTTGGTTTTGTGATGTCTCTTGTCATCTTCAATTATTCAAGGAATATCTCTACTATCATGGCAAGTCGTAACCCATTCCTTAGCACGAATGATTAGGAAGTGGATGCACGCCGCGTATGAAGCTAAGGCCTTTCCTCAATTGCAGCTCTTTCTGAATACATAGAATAAAAAAAATGTGCAATAATGAACTTGAAAATGGTGCTGTGAACATGCAAGCAAAATGGGGTTCGACCAAATAACAAATCGTTGCTTGGAAAGGTTCGAGCTCAATATCTCTTAAAAAGGGTGTAAATTACACTTTCACCCATCAAATTTGATACAAAGACACTTTCACCCCTTCCAGTCTCGGAAAGGAAACTTTCGCCCCGTAAGTGTGTCAAACTGTAGGACACTTGCACATCCAAATTGTGATATATTTAGTCTGGGGCGGTTCCGTCACTGATAGTAGCTCTTCGGACAAATTTGATGTCTTAGAGTATGGAATAACTTTGAAACCCACAATGAATATATGAATTCAATAATTTTAAGACAATAAACCATTGAATCCCTTTTAATATAACAGCAATAAAAGGTATTGATGAATATGCTTGGCTGAGTAGAAATTTATACATCCAATGAGGCTTCAAAGAAAATTCCATTCTCTAAGAGGGTAACTTTGTCCCAAAAACTACTGTTAGCAAAGGTTTTCAGGATCGCGATCCTAGGTAGGATCGTAGAGTGCCCCATAGGATCGAGGATCGTAGGATCGATTCGGATCGTAAGATCCTATCAAAACTGTGTGTGTGTATATATATATATATATACATATATATATATATGTATATTTTATTAATTCTGTGACTACTTATACTACTTATTCTAATTTTTTAATGTTATCCAAATGTCAATATACAAGCTCAAAACATAACATACCATAGACACATATCATCTCCATAATAAATCTCATCATAAATTCATAACATAAAGCATAGCATTACTAATTTGCGACAAAACACACATCCATGATAACCTAGACAGTTCAAAAAATATTAAAAGATGCAAATGCAAGGTATCATTAATAGCTAACACCAAAAGTCAAAAATGATAGAAACATGACTTGAAGCCTATCACATGTCAATCAAGCACTGTGATGGTGGAATCATGTAGGTCATTTATGGCATCAATCTCCTCGCGATTATACTCTTCGTCATCAGAATCATCCAAAGTCATGTCCTCTATACCATCATCCTCCTCATCACTGCTAATCTCAGACTCACATACCCCCATCTCCTCATCTCCACCTATTTAGTAACAAAATTACTCATTAATAATGAAATCCAAAAGTTAAAGGGTTGAAAAATACGAAGATAAATAAGAAAATACTTACAAGCTTCTCTTAGGTTTCTTGCCACGGTTTCATGGTCCGTATCACTTCCACTCATAATCTCATTCCTAGTGGTTCTATCTAGCACATTTAACCACTTCTTCTTTTTTGGGAAAACGGGATTTTCTTTCTCCGTAATCCTTTCATCATCCGAGGGGACATCTCCAAGCAAATCACATTTGGTTCCGGTTTTGCCATTCTTTTATCATGTCTTGCCTCTAACTTTATATTATACATGACAATTACCAAATCATTCATCCTCTTTTTTGGTGCAACCTATTTCTCCTTCTAGAGTGAACCATCTCAAATGCACTCCAATTTCTTTCACACCCCGAAGAGTTACATGTAAGGCTCAAAACTCTAATAGCAAACCTTTGCAATTCCGGACATTCATCTCCATACTCCTCCCACCAATCAACTACAAAAATTATAGTTAATAATTTGCAAAGTCAATGATCAATTGGGTATGATATATGATTACTAGAACTTTTCCAAATAAAGGAAATGAAAGCTAAGGAAAAAGAAAATTTTAAGAGCAACAAAAATAAAATTTTCACCCAAATCAGGCAGAATATGGATAGACATTTTTTATGAGAGTGTCCTCGGACCAAGACTCCTTGATTCTGAGTGTCGTCCTCCCTCCGTCTCTGTGTGTGTGTGGGGGGGGGGGGGGGGGGGTCTAACCATCATCGTTGTTGCCGTTGCTGCCATCAACGTCAATGTTTCTCTCTAATCTCGCGTTTTTCTTCTGATGTGGTTGTGTCGGGTAGTTTGCAAGGTTTCTGAGACACAAGGGTTGTGGTTGCGGCTGTTGTGGTATGGTCATTCAAATGAGATTATTCAATTTCTTATGATTTGGACGAACATCAAAGGTAGCTGGAAGGACAGCGAGCCAACAGTTTCACCACTTGGGAGAATCTAAGCAAATGGATTTCTAGCCAAGTTCTTTCCACGGAGCATCGTTTCTTTTGAGCAACAAGATGGGGAAGAGCTTTAGTAAAGCATGAGAACGATTTGTTGCGACACTTGGAAAATGCCCATTACATGGAATTATGATGTGGAGGCGAATCTTGATTTTTAGCACCGTTTGGATGCTCGAAGTGTGAATAAGTTGAGCAATGCAGCATATGTGTCACTCTTGGCCTACAAGAATGTCAAGGAAGCATTCAAATTACTAGACCGTATGTTATCGACCATCCTGGCCCTAATAGAAAGACCTCTGTTAAAATGCATTTAATTCTCTATTATTATATGTAATCATAATTCTTTTAGAATTTTGACATGACCCCCCCCCCCCCCCCCCCCCCCAATATCGTCTCGCTGACACTTAGCTACCAACAATATTGATTTTATCATAAAATCACTCTGCAGTTTCACTTTTACCGACATCACACTGTTAGGTATCATGTGTGAGCAGTTTGTCCCACATCGGGATGGTGGACATGAGGTTCGTGGTCAATATAGTATGATTTAGGCCCCAACTCATAGGTTGACCTTTTGAGTAAGTGGGTGTCCCAGATCATACTATGGTGCTCCTCTCTCGCGGTGCTTAATCTCACACACCATTTTCAAACGGAAAACCCCACTACAGTTTCTCACGAAACCAATACTACTGGTAGCTTAGCTAAGTGTCAGCGAGACGATAATGCGGTGACATTGGATACCGAAGAACTAATGTGACATTTCTCTATAATTTTAGTGAGAACACTCCAAAACAAAAAGAAAAAACCGTACTGGCAATTTCAATAAGTTGTTTATCTTAACCCAGGGGGTGATTTCACAATGTGATGGTGTTAATGAAGCTGGAACTAGCAAGGCCACCCATTCTTATTGAAGAGTTAAATGTTTTCGTCATTCAATTTGTTCCGACATAATGATGCACATGGCAGTTAACCAAAGTATCTCGATTGAGTTTATTTTTCTTCCAAAGTCACAACACCCCCGAACATTAGCAGACTTGTATGAGATAAATTTAAGTATGGGACTTCTAACTGTTTTCTTTTTTCCTTTCTCTAGGGTACATTGGTGATTAGTGCAGAATATCTGACGTTGTGCGTTTTCTCTCTTTTGGTGCATCATTCTTTTGGTATTTCTCTGTCAATTTTGGAGAAGGTGGAGATGGCAGCGGCAGACGGAGTGGGTGGTTTGCCGGAGTCTGGTGGAATGGAGGTAGTGTTCGTATTTTTTCTAATTGGACAATTTTATCCCTACACTTTATGTATAGACAAACGGAAAATGTTAACGGAAATTTTACCAAAATGCTGATTGCTAAAAGTTGCAATGCTGGTGATAGTGTCAAGTCAGTTTTAGAGTTGGGAGAAGATATGCTGACAGTAAACGAATTTTGTCAAAAAAGTGTTGTTTCACCTCAGCAATGGGTCACGGGGTTCCAAAGCATGTGGGGATATACAATTTGTGATTGCCGATATAAGGAGGCATAATCCAAATCCCGCTTAGGCCTGCGTGACCCACCCCGTGGTGGGCCCAGTCATGGAGACAAGGGTGGGTGACAAGTTCCCACAAGAGGGAACTCGTCAAACAATGATTGGGCACAGCATGTAAATAAGCAACATGTTCGAATGAAGTTTGATCCATGTGGGATATTTCTACTTATTTTAGAGAAAATTTTGTTTCACCAAACAAGGCCACGGGATTCCCAACATGTGTGTTACAGGGTTACATGAAACTCAAAAGCATCTGGAATGAAGCAGAGTACGGATACGGCTTCTAGAAAGTACGTACAAGCTGAAGTTACAATAGGACGTTACTTAGCTCAGCAACTTGGGCGGCGGTAGGAAACAAATTCATAGGGAATTTGTATTCTTTCGTCCCATGTGGGACAAAATGGGCATTAAATAAGTGCTTGTCTGGAAATAATTTTAATCTAAAATAAAAATTAAACTCTGTAAAAGTACATAGGGTTAGTTTGGGAATGCTGTGGCGGTGCTAGAAAGCTCCTGTGTAAAAATACTGTAGAAAAACTGATGTGAATTCCTGATAAGCGTTGTTTGGTAAATATTAGATAAAACCTGCTGTGAAATATTGATATAGTAATTTTGTATTTGGTAAAATCAAATGTGAAGTTGCTGTGAGAGAATAAAATGACAAAAATATATGACACATGTCATTTCGTAAAGATAACAATTGATATTTTTAAAAATTGTAAGGTTAAAATCGGTTGTAGATTAATTAACCAAAAGCATTTTCTGGAAAAGCATCTCCCCCCTGCTTTCTGAAAAACTGTTGTGGGACAGCAGAAACTTTCCGGAAAAACAAAAAATTTATTTTTACCAAATACACTGGAACTGCTTCTGCTGTCGGAAAGCAGCTGTGCTGGCAGCAGAAGCATTCCCAAACTCACCCATAATCTTGTCTCGTCTAATTAGTTACGAAATACTACCTATGTTTCTTCGCTTTCAGCTTACTTCTCTTTTTGACAATATTCACTGCGTCACTTTGACCCGGTAATTTGGTTAGCTAAACGATACACGAATTTGGTAATCTTTGCATGATCTTGTAGAAGCTTTACTCTACAATACTATGAAAAATTGCCAAGAAATTATTTCGTTTTGCTATCCAAATCACCGAGTCAAAGTGACCCAGTTATTTTTTTGCGGAAGTTGAAAGAGAAGTGGTTGTACTACTTTAGCTAATTTGTTGAGAAAATATGTTAAAACTAACTTATCTCAATTTATATTAAAAAACTAGTCTTATTTTGATAATGAAATTGAAATTCGATTAAGTAAATTTAAAAACTTATACATAATAACTTGGGTACTTATAATCGCGATTTAGAAATTATAAAATCAACTAACCTGGAAAAGTTCACGAAATTATCACACGGCCCCAAGCTAAAAAATAGGGGTATTACATCATCCAAAGTGTCGGACGCGACCTTGACAGAGCAGTCGACAACACGACTGTGTAAACTCTTGATACATGACCTAGTGACTTGACCCAACCGAACAACCATTTTTTCATCTCATTTTCAGTTTTAAAACTATCTTGGTTTATTTTGTTTAAGAAATTGATAAGACACCTGCAATTGAGCATTTTCACTTTTCAAACAGTCTCGGGGTCCATGTGAATACTCGGTCCATGACCTAGTGACTTGACTCAATCGAACAACCATCTATTCGTCTCATTTTCACTTTTCAAACAGTCTCTACGTATTTTATTTTGGAATTGATGCTTCGCGTGCAAAGGAGATGGTTGCATTTTGTAATAAATCAATGAGTTGATTTAATCCTATCGGAAAAGAAATAAATCTCCTTTCAATAAACTACTGTAGAAATTGTACCGCTGGTGTAAAGTGGTGTTTATCTCTGATGACGATGTCATTGCATACTCTCCTTATTGTCAATTGCCTTTTCGGGTGTGAACCCAATGAATTTGCCGTGTCATATACATTGTTTATGTTACGTGGAAGGTCAAACAACCCACATGTGCACCAAAATTCAATCCACAGTAGGCCAAAATGATACCACACTTGAAGGGGACGTGTTGAAGAGGTCCCACAACAGATAATAAGGTAATGTGCAACTCACCTCCTTTCCAATGATTTTAAAGAAGAACCCCATGGATAAGTAAAGTAGCAATGAGAATAATTAATAATTGACCTGCTACTTCGATGAAGTGAAGATATCATATTGAAGCTTCATTAGAATATTATTTCCGAAGTTTGTTGGCATCCAATTTTGTCTGCACGCGCGCATAGGAGAGTTGCACATGCAAAAAATGTCAGGGTCATATACAACGTCGAACTCACTCAGTGTAGTATCCTAAGATTGTGGTAGAGTGCAATCCTTACAAGAGGTCCGCATTCCAATCTTGTAACAGGTGGTTGTTGCGTTTCTGTGCATCTTCTATATGCATGTGTGTATCTTGTTTAGATAAGCATTGTCGAGCTGATTTCTAACTTAAAACTCCTCTGGTGCTAAATGATGATTGCCATTACTAATGCAGCAGGTGAGAAGACGGATAAGAATGTTTACTTGTGGTGTTGAAGGAACACATTCTGGCTTCCAAAAGAGACAACATGGTAGAATTGATAATAGGTGACCACTACGGCAGAAGCCTTCTTCAAATGCCTAGTTAACTAGGAGTATCATTTGTTACAGTAAGGGAAGCAGTATTTGTGCAAAAGCCTTCTCCAAATGCCTAGTTTGTTGGAAAACTTTGAATTTTGGATAGTAAAATATGTAGAGTTTAATCATGGTAAATCTACCATTGAGAGTTGTCCAAAATAAGTTACGGGTGAATGAAAATTATTGTAAATTATGGGTGTACAAATAGGTCCTTCGATGGACGCAATTTAACTTTGGGTGCGTTATTAATTAAAGTCGCAAATTAATAATTGTTGGAATTGCTAATAAGTTTATTAGTTATCGACCAAAGTTAGTTATTATTAGTTAATAACGTCCAGAGTTAGTTATTATCATGAATAGACACATCTATTCATTTGAACCCCTTTGAAGGGTCACCTACTCTATTATAAATAGAGGGCTTCTCCACCCATTTGTGCATTCCAACATTTCCTTCTACTCTCCTAATTCCTACAAAGTCTTCCTACACTTTTAGAACCTACAAGTTTCATAATTTCGAATTCCTATATTCCAATTCAATTCCTTCAAGAGAGATGCCATGGCATTGCGGTTCGTAGGGTGTAAGCGGTGTACTGACTTCTTGCACGGTGAGAGACGATTATCCTGGGAGGCGGTTTGTTCCGGATCAAGCAGTACCAAAGGGAGCAAATAAAGCCTTAAGGACATTGAGCCAATGCTCGAGATCGTTTCTAATTACTATTCATATTCGACGACTTTTGTAAGAATTTTAATTCGTCTTTATTTAGTTACTTTCTATCATACGATTCTGTTTCAGCTTCTTCTCCATCTTCTTATTTTTGGTCCAGTTTCGATTGTTCTCCAACAATCTTAAGGCTTTAATTGTCGAAACTGGTTTTTGCCGCCTCTTTGGTTTTCAAGTCGGGTTTAATTAATTTTCTTGTAAATCTGAGAGTTTCATAATACTCACAGATTGTTGTATCAAAGAGTTTTTATAGCACTCATTAATACAACGGATTGCAAAGAGTGTTTATAGTAATCATTGCATGAAAATTATGGTTTACCGAGTTGTATCATTGGAGAGTGAATTTTGCAACGCAAAAAAAATTCAGCATGCATAAGTTGGGGGGCAGAATTGTATTTTGTCGTTTAGACATTGATAACGATCTCGGATCAATTTTCGTAAAACATGAAAGTTGTAGATAACGAAAAAATGAAGCAATGGGTTAAAATGGTGCATCAATCGGAGTTGTAAAACTCAATATATCGTTGTTCAAAGCTGCTGGTTCGTAACAGAATTTTGTACAAATTCTGACTTCGGTTTTCGAAGGATATCTGAAGCTATAGACCTCGGATCAAGGCGAGTCATATATGAAAATTGTGTATCTCGACGAGACGAATCTAATGCATATGGTCTTGATGTCAGATTCACAAAATCAAGTTTCCAGAATCATGGTCAAAGTTTCTGAAAAATGATATTGTACCAAGCCGAATAGTCTATGCAATTAGATTTCGGAAAGTTGTCACGTCTAAAAGTGTAAGCCATATTTAGAAACGTAAGAATTTGGTTTCTTCATATGTGACATCTTAAAAAGGATCCAAACTTAATCTTGAATCCGAAAAAAAAAGTTTTAAAAGTTGTTACGTACGACATGTGTGTGGGCAATGGAACGTTCAAAATTAAGAAAATTAAAGTGATACTCTATAATAGAGTAGGTCGCGTCATGTTGATTTTGATTCGCGAATTCATTGAATGTGATTATTCAATGTTTTGGGATATGTCGGAATAAAAGTTTCGTAGGAGATTATTTTAAACTAGCATAAGTACGGTGTTGTCACCGTTAGTTTAAAGCATGCTGATCTTGAATATTTACATATTCAAATATTTTCGTTGTAAAACGGAAACAACTTGTATGCCTTGTGGGGGTCTCTTTATCAATAGATCAATTATTGAATGTACCAAGAGTTTCAAGCACTCATGGAAATCCAAGAGATTCAAAGTACTCATGGGTTGTCGATTTAGTTTCTTGCAAATCAAGAGTTTTATAGTACTTATGGTTTGTTATTAAAATTAATCACGACGTCATTTGGTAGAGTACATATATCAAGAGTTTCAAAGTACTCATGGACATTGGTAAATAAATCAAGTGCTTCACAGCATTTATGATTTATTTAATCAATGTGTATATGTACTTGAATTAGGCATACAAATGGAGCCACTTATATTTCGACATCCTTTCGACCAATTGAGAACAAAAACTACTACGCCTCCTGAATTAATCCACACGGATATTTGTGATTTGAAGTTTCTTCAAACAAGAGGTGGAAAGAAGTACTTCATTACGTTTTTAGATGATTGTACACGATGTTGCTATGTCTATCTTCTACGAACTAAAGATGAAGCAATTGACATGTTCAAACATTATAAAAATGAAGTGGAAAATCAACTGGGAATGAAAATCAAAATGGTGTGTAGCGATCGTGGTGGAGAATACGAGGCACCACTTAAGGACATATGTCTAGAAAGTGGAAATTTCCACCAAACTACGACACCCTATTCGCCTGAACAAAATGGCGTAGCCGAGAAGAAGAATAGGACTTTAAAAGAGATGCTAAATGCATTACTCTTAAGTTCGGGATTACCACAGAACTTGTGGAAGCCCTATTGACGTCCAACCATATCCTTAATAGGATACCTCGGAAAAATGTTGGCAAAACTCCATATGAATTATGGAAAGGAAAGGCGCCATCTTACAAATACCTCAAAGTGTGGGGGTGTCTCGCAAAGATGGCAATACCATTACCTAAAAAGGTGAAACGTGGACCGAAGACAGTAGATTGCGTCTTTATCGGGCATGCTCATAATAGTAGTGCATATCGATTTTTGGTTATCAAATCAGAAATCGAAGACATACACGAAAAAACTATTTTTGAGTCATGCAACGCATCATTCTTCGAAGATGTATTTCCATACAAAGAGAAGAATGAAAAAAGTTCTAATAAAAGAACACGGGAATCAACATCCCAAGAGTGCGAAACGGAAAACGAACCTAGACGTAGCAAGCGGGCAAAAGTTGCTAGAACATTTGGCCCGGATTTTCTAACCTATTTGGTAGAAAATGAGCCTCAAACCTACAAGGAAGCTATGTCTAGTACCGAGGCGTCGTATTTGAAAGAAGCAATGAATGTGGAAATTGAATCCATACTTCAAAACCATACTTGGGAATTGGTGAGTCTTCCACCAGGAAGTAAAGCGTTAGGCTGTAAGTGGGTTTTTAAGCGGAAGCTTAAACCTGACGGTTCAATTGACAAGTATAAGGCTAGACTTGTCGCAAAAGATTATAAACAAAAGGAAGGTATTGATTATTTCGATACCTACTCACCAGTTACAAGGATAACGTCCATTCGCATGCTTATAGCTATTACAGCTATAAATAATCTTGAAATTCACCAAATGGACGTTAAGACTGCATTCTTAAATGGTGAATTAGTAGAAGAGATTTACATGGAACAACCTGAGGTTTTATTGCTCCTGGGCAAGAAAATAAGGTATGTCGTTTGGTTAAATCTCTTTACGGTCTCAAACAAGCTCAGAAATAATGGCATATCAAATTTGACAAGACCATGTTATCAAATGGATTTCATATTAATGAATATGACAAGTGCGTTTATACTAAAACCACTCGTGATGGATATGTCATCGTGTGCTTGTACGTTGATGATATGTTAATTATGGGAAGTAATTCAACTATCATTAAAACAACTACGAAAATATTGACAACAAAGTTCGATATGAAGGATATGGGTATTGCTGACGTTATTTTAGGGATGAAAATTACTAGAACGACAAATGGATACTCATTATCTCAATCGCACTATGTTGGGAAGATTCTTGAGAAATTCGACAAGAACGATGGCAAGATAGTTAAGACTCCCGTGGATCTTAATTTACATCTCGCCAAGAACCATGGTACAAGTGTAAGACAAGTCGAATATGCTCAAGTAATCGGTTGTTTAATGTACCTCATGAATCGTACAAGGCCCAAAATCCTCAAGTTGTTGGAACGTTAAGTCGATTCACTAGTAATCCAAGTGATAAACATTGGAAAAGAGTGACTCGAGTGCTAAAATATTTAAGATATACTTTAGCATATGGACTACACTATACTAGGTATCCTGCGGTACTGGAAGGGTATAGTGATTCCAACTAGATATCGGACACTTTCGAATCTAAGTCCACAAGCGGGTATGTCTTTACCCTTGGAGGAGCAGTCGTGTCTTGGAAATCTTCTAAAAAAACTTGCATTGCAAGGTCCACAATGGAATCGGAATTCATTGCATTGGATAAGACTGGGGAGGAAGTCGAGTGGCTTGTCAATTTTTAGAAGAACTTCCTATGTGGCCAAAACCGGTGCCAGCTATCTGCATTCATTGCGATAGTCAATCGGCAATTGGAAGGGCCGAAAGCACCATTTACAATGGTAAGTCTAGACATATACGTCGTAGACATAATACCATTAAACAATTGATCTTGAACATAATTATATCAATCGATCGTGTGAAAAGTAAGTAAAAATTAGCGGATTCGCTGTCCATAGGGTTAACAAGAGAGCAATTGTTTACGTCGTCAAGGGGAATGGGACAAAAGCCTATCTCTCTGAGTTGCACGTAACGGAAAACCCAACCTAGATGATTGGAGATCCCAAAATCTAGGTTCAAAAGGGACAACCTAATTACTGTGCAAATATAGTCACTGTTAGAAATTTTATTTCCAAACCCATTCTTAGGACGACACCGAGTGACGCTTGCATTGGTAAGGATAAGCGATCAGCTTTTAATGAGCTCATACATTGGGGGATAAATCAAGTGGGGTATGGCAAGATACTCTTTATGAGACTCACCTATATGAGTTGGAACTGGCGGCCGGTTCTAGGAGAATGACGAGGCTAAATTCTCTAAGACCACTCATGAAACCAGGATTAAGTGCTCCAAGGCCAAAACAGTCACGACAATGAGAACTTAATATGGAAGGATGATAACCGTGTGGGTACTATTGTCTAGGTATACACTACGGAAAGCAGTTCAAGGTGTTTCACCACTGACAATCCAGTATATCCGATAGTATTCCACTAAGGGAGGTTCAAGGTCCTTGGCCACCTTCTCGATGCGATTATCATTCGTTTGGTATCTCTCTAAATCTCCTCTTTTATTATTCCGGCTCTTATGCCAATTTGTCATTCATGTGGGGGATTGTTGGAAAACTTTGAATTTTGGATGGTAAAATATGCAGAGTTTAATCATCATTCGGAGATGGTAAATCTACAATTGAGAGTTGTCCGAAATAAGTTACGGGTGAATGAAAATTATTGTAAATTATGGGTGTACAAATAGGTCCTTCGATGGACGCAATTTAACTTTGGGTGCGTTATTAATTAAAGTCGCAAATTAATAATTGTTGGAATTGCTAATAAGTTTATTAATTATCGACCAAAGTTAGTTATTATTAGTTAATAACGTCCAGATTTAGTTATTATCATGAATAGACACATCTATTCATTTGCACCCATTTGAAGGGTCACCTACTCTATTATAAATAGAGGGCTTCTCCACCCATTTGTGCATTCCAACATTTCCTTCTACTCTCCTAATTCTTACAAAGTCTTCCTACACTTTGTAGAACCTACAACTTTCATAATTTCGAATTCCTATATTCCAATTCAATTCCTTCAAGAGAGATTGCCATGGCATTGCGGTTCGTAGGGTGTAAGCGGTGTACTGACTTCTTGCACGGTGAGAGACGATTATCCTGGGAGGCGGTTTGTTCCGGATCAAGCAGTACCAAAGGGAGCAAATAAAGCCTTAAGGACATCGAGCCAATGCTCGAGATCGTTTCTAATTACTATTCATATTCGACGACTTTTGTAACTATTTTAATTCGTCTTTATTTAGTTACTTTCTATCATACGATTCTGTTTCAGCTTCTTCTCCATCTTCTTCTTTTCGGTCCAGTTTCGATTGTTCTCCAACATAGTTAACTACGAGTATCATCTGTTACAGTAAGGGGAGCAGTATTTGTTAAAGTAATGGGAAAATATTCGAGAGTACACCCAGGAAAAGAAGACAATTGCACACATTTCATGCACAAAAGACAAGTGTAAGCATTTATGTAAAGGGTAAAAGACACTTGCCACCCCTATCTTTTGATGAAATTCCACTTTGCTCCCCTGACATTTGGACAATTCCACTTTGCACCCCTCGTAACTAAGAGAGTTTAACTTTGTACCCGAAAGACAACTTTACACTTAAAATAGTCAGAATTACCCTACTATATAAATACCCTATATAAACACTAATCTCACTTTCCCTCCGTCTTCTCTTCTTCTCAACTTGTCCGTCCTCCAACCCTTGCCACCGTCCTCCAACCCTATTCACCTCACAGCCGTCCTCTACACCTCTCTCTCTCTCTCTCGCCGGGGGAAACCACCCCTCCTGCCTCTTTCTCATTCCTTTCCTCTATTTCCGCGGTGGTGGGTTGTTGGCGGCGGTGGCGGCTGTGGGTGGTTGCAGATGTGGACTAAGGCGGCGGTTGTGTTCTCAATCAAACCACCAATGTCGTCCCTCGAAAAGAACCATCAGAAACATCCCGATCGATGGTTGTCTCTCTCACTCATCTCCTCACCTTCTTCTTTAACACCCATTTTATTTGCTAGTAGATTTGATATGACTATGCTTTGGGTGTGGGTTCAATTTTTATTTCAATTGCCTAATTTTGACTCAAATTGAGAAACTAATGGAGATGTGGTTAAAGCTTATGAGTACGACGGGAGAGCAATAATAGCGAGTCCTGGCGACGGAGAGGTGTTCCATTTCGTAGTTTCAAACAGGCTTGGTGACTTAGTACTGAGTCCAAATATTGAGAAAGAAAATACAGAGCTTTGGCTCTAAAATTTTGTGAGCGGAAATAAACAAATCCCAGACGAAACCGCCATGCGAGGACCTCTGAGAGGTTTTAGGTGATCTAAGGCATGACTCCTTCTAAAAGAGAACTTCACTACTTCAAGAAATTATGTTGTGCATCAATGTGTGGGAATATGATTGTAAAGACTTTTGGTAGCGTCCTATTTCGCCTCCAGCCACCAGGGCATTTGCTTTTGACTACAATCATACAGGACCACCTTACAACAATATGCTAGTTGAGGTGGATGGAGTAAGACATCGTTCAACTGCGGAAAATTTTCGTTCATCACAAAGGAGTATTGGAAATGGCTAGAACTAATACTCAATGAACGGTCATGTGTCCTTTCTTCAGCAAGCATTTATAATGCCTGTGTATGACTCCTTTGGGATATGTGGGGTTATTTTATGACAAGGTTGTACCTACGGCAGCGGAACTACTTGGTGATGGTTGAGAATCGCATCCTTCAAGTTGCTGATAACTCCACATTAGGAGTTATATTGTTTATGATCCATGACCTTTTTGTGAGCGTTTTGATGTATTTATATGAGAAATTGACCAAATCCGGGTTGTATTGAGCATACTTGAGTTATTGAGCTTTATTTCATAATCCGGGCGTTTTTCGTATGATTTATACATTGTTTATCGCATGTGATCTTCCGGTATGTTTTCGCGTTGTCTATTTCAGGAACCGGGAGCTTGGAGCGATGATTTTGGGGCGGAAACGAACTTCGGAACACAAGCTAGCTCAAGGATATGCTCGGGAATGAAGAGGAGAAAAGAAGACGCTAAAACGAAGCAAAGTTGGGAAAGTCACTCCTGACCAGCCTGCACTCTTTTCGATGCCCAGGAAAATCTACAAGGAATTTTGAAGCAAGGCTTGCGGCATTGGAAAGTAGACATCCGTAGCTTTCCAACGGTATATGGTAGGCCCGAAGACGAGTCCGTATGAGGGAGATACAGCCCGCGCAAAATCAGCAAAGAATTCTGTCCGGGTATTACAAAGTAGAGGGGCTGAAGTGCAATTTCGGCATATTTTCATTAAAAAGCGTGCCCAGCTGGTAAAAAACGAGAAGGACGACCTAAGGAGAAGATATTCACGCATCTTTGAAGATTTTGGAGCTAGGGAAGAAGGGAGAACAAGCTTGGAGCAAGGATCATCAACTACATTGAAGATTTTAGCGTTTGATCTTCGTTTCTTCATCTTTTCTTCATGAACTCTATGATTTTGGTTATGTTGAACAATATTATGTCTAGCTAAACTTCTTAAAGCTAGGTGATTGATGGAAAAATAGGGTTTGTTGGATGATTTTCCGAATTTTGGACTTGATGCATGCTCTTGCTTAATTCTATGAACGTTCTTGTTAGCTTATCTATTCTTGTACTCAATTCTTAATGTTCTTGGCTTGATCACCCGTAGAATGTTACTTGTTGATAGAGTTGCACGAAAGTGAATTCTTTGAGACGTGTTAAAGAATAGTTAGGTGATCTTGTAGTTTCTTGAGACTGAGAGGAGATAGGAACTTGATCAATCGTGTGAGGGTAGTTTCGGTTGATTTAGTTAGAACTTAGTGAATTCGGTGGACCGATAGGACCCGGTGAACAAGCCTAACAAATCAATTAGATTGTAGTAATAGACGGAGGTGGACCGAGAGGACCCGAAATCTATTGTTTACACAAATTCACGTGAGATCGAGAGAAGATCGTGATGAGCATTACCCGGTATAACTAGAACGTGAGTAGAGTGTTTCAAGCATAACCCGGAAATCGTTAACAACCCTAGGGACATCAATTACCTAGTTCTTCTTTATTAATCGTATTACATCACAATTTATCTTCGTTTAAAGTGAAAATTCTCCAAAAATAGTTAGTTACTTGTCATTTAATTTTAGTCGCTTGTTTGTGGGCGACAACTTTATAAAATCCAAACCCTTCTTACCGGTTACGTTGATATCTCATAATTACTTTCTAGTTAACTAATAATCGTAAATTCCCTTGGGTTCGATACTCAGAGTCGTAAAATACTCCACTTACTACTTGACCGTGCACTTGCGTATACACGTAAGAAATCGTGTCAAGTTTTTGGCGCCGTTGCCGGGGAATTTAACGGTTTATTAGTTTAGTAGAAATTGATTTAGGATATCTCATTTATTTATTTATTTTTTTGTTTAATTAGCTATTTGTTTTCTCACTTGTATTTGATTATACTTTTCAGGTCGTCAGTGTATGCCCAGGATCCCTAGAGAATTTGTGCCCCCACTTGAAGACCCCGAACAGTTATTCAGAGATCAGAGGAGAAGACAAAAACAGAGCAAGATGGGTGATCAATTGACTAACGCGCAGCTCAATGAGAAAATGGAAGAGTTGGCGAAACTGTTGAATGATCGCAACGCTCAGACACCATACAACAAGTCTGGGCAGGCTATTGTGGAGAAATTCCAGACGTCCACGTATGGACACAATCCGGCAATTGTAGTGCCAGACATACAGGCTGAGCATTTTGATCTCAAGCCAGCTACGATCCAGACAGTCACCAATCAGTTCCAGTTTTATGGGAACAAGGATGAGGATCCCAACGATTTCATTGGGAAGTTTAATGCGTATATCAAGACTGTGAAGTATAAGAACGTGACTCCAGAGGCGTTGAAACTTATCCTATTTCCTTATTGTTTGAAAGGTGCAGCTGAGAAGTGGCTTGAGTCAAGAGCTCCGGATTCAATCACTACATGGGCTCAATGTGTGGATGAATTCATGGCAAAGTTTTACCCAGTTCAGCGGGTGATTCAGTTACAAGGTGAAATCCTTGGCTTTCAGCAGCAGGCCCATGAGACCGTGGTAGAGGCGTGGGATAGATTTATGCATTTGATCAGGAAGTGCCCAAATCACGATTTTGGGGACTACAAAATTTTGCAGGTCTTCTACCATGGATTAGAACGCCATAACCAGGAGTTAGTTAACAGGGAAGCTGGAGGAAATTTCATGTATTCAGTTGACAAAGAGGGAGCATTTGCACTTATGAAACAGCTAGCCAAGCAGGATACACAGTTTTATGATTCTAGAAGACTTTCGGCATTGCCTGAGGCGAAAGACAATGAGTGGAAGGATGGGATCAGCAAGATGGTGTCAGACTTGGCCAAGCATGTTTATAAGGACAAGAAGACAGTAGCAAGTGTTGAGGAGCCAGAATATGATGCAGCAATGGCACACATGGCAAATGAGGATTTGAACTATGTGGGGGCACACGGACAGAGGCAAAACTGGAATCAAGGGAACTACAGGCCAGGCACTAGAGATCATCCAGGATTCAGGTATGGGGATCAGTCTGGAGCGACATATGCACCGGGGTTCCAGCATAGGCCACAGCGTTCGCAGGCTCCACCAGCAGCTGATGCAGCACCAAGTTCAGAAATCTCTGTGTTGACTAAGGCATTGGCGCAATTGAGTGAAAACATGAATACTATGACCACTAATGTGAACAACATGTCCACGCAGGTTACTGCTGTGTCTGCGGATTTACAGGCTACGAAGACTTCTCTTCGTTCTCTTGAGGTACAGGTGGGTCAGATTGCTACTCAGCTCTCATCTAGAGCTCCAGGTTCTTTGCCTTCCAACACGGAAGAAAATCCTCGTCAGATTAATGCAATCACTACTCGAAGCGGGGTTGCATTGAAAGATCCGCCATATCCCACTCATGCTAGAGCCGATGCTTCTAAGGCTAAAGAGCATGAGATATTTGATGAGGATACTAATGTCGTGATCCCCCAATCAAAGGGCGCGACGGATGAGGAGGCGGTGAAAGACAAGGATGAGGTACGTATTGATACTACTATTTCTAAAGCAGTTCCATATCCGTTGAGAACGAGAAAGAGGGATGATTCTAGAGATTTTCAGAGGTTTATTGATATATTCAAGAAGGTGGAGATTAACATTCCTTTTGCAGAGGCTATCTCTAAAATGCCTACATATGCCAAGTTTCTCAAGGATATTCTTTCAGGAAAGAGACGCATGAGTGATTTTGCACAGGTGAATTTGACTGCTGAGACTTCTGAATGCGACAGGAATGGATTGCCCAAGAAGAAGAAAGACCCTGGGAGCTTTGTGATACCGGTTACTCTTGGTGATTCTCTCACTATGACTGCATTGTGCGATTTGGGGGCAAGCATCAATTTGATGCCCTTGTCCGTATTCAGGAAGCTAGGTGTGGGGGAACCTCGTCCCACCCGAGTTACCTTGCAGATGGCTGACAGGTCGATCCGTAGAGCATATGGGGTGATTGACGACATTTTGGTCAAAGTTGGTACTCTTATCTTTCCTGCAGATTTTGTCATCTTAGACATAGAGGTTGGCGAAGTACCTCTCATTCTTGGCAGGCCCTTCCTAGCTACAGGGGAGGCTATTATCCATGTGAAGAGTGGAAAGTTGTCTATGCAAATCAATGATGAGAAAGTAGTCTACGATGTGTTCAAGGCAATGAAAATGCCTTCATGTTATAACTATGAAGATTGCTTTAGCGTAGAGATCTTTGATGATGACATGGGAGATGAGGAAGCTAAATTGATGTGGGAGGAAATTGATGGAATGTACAAGGATGAAGATCAGAGCCCTCCCATGGATTTGTGTCACATGAGCAGCTGGACCAAGCTGGATTTATATGAGCAAGGGGAGCAGAAGTTAGCTCTTGTTCCTTCACTCAAGTCACCACCCGTGCTTGAGTTGAAGCCATTGCCTAGCCATCTCAGGTATGCTTTTCTTGGTGTTGATAACACATTGCCCGTAATTGTTTCTTCTGTTTTATCTCAGGCACAGGAGGAGCAGCTTTTGGATGTGCTAAGGAAGCATAAGGGAGCAATTGGATGGACTATCGCAGATATAAAGGGGATCAGCCCCGTCTATTGCCAGCACAAGATCCGGGTAGAAGAAGGAAAGAAGCCAGTGATCCAAGCACAGCGGAGATTGAATCCGCATATGAAAGAAGTGGTGAGAAAAGAGGTCATGAAGTGTCTAGAGGCTGGTATTATTTTTCCGATCTCAGACAGCACTTGGACTAGCCCGGTCCAGTGTGTGCCTAAGAAAGGAGGAATGACTGTGGTAGAGAACGACAAGCATGAGCAGATTGCTCAACGGACAGTTACTGGATGGCGTGTATGCATGGATTACAGGAAGCTGAATGAAGCCACGCTCAAGGATCACTTTCCGTTGCCGTTTATTGATCAGATGCTTGATCGTTTGGATCATCACGAGTACTACTGCTTCCTGCATGGTTATTCAGGCTACAACCAGATAGCCATTGCTCCAGAAGACCAGGAGAAGACGACCTTTACATGTCCCTATGGCACATTTGCGTTCCGCCGCATGCCATTTGGATTATGTAATGCACCGGCTACTTTCCAGCGGTGTATGATGGCCATCTTCTCGGACATGATTGAGAAGCATTTAGAGGTTTTCATGGACGACTTCTCCTTATTTGGTGACAGTTTTGAGGACTGTCTACATCATCTCGGCCGTGTCTTGGTTCGTTGTGAAGACACTAATCTCGTGCTGAATTGGGAGAAGTGCTACTTCATGGTCACAGAGGGGATAGTTCTTGGTCACAAGATTTCACGCAGAGGTTTGGAGGTTGATCAAGCGAAGGTAGAGACAATCAAGCAACTCCCTTATCCGACTTCAGTGAAGGGGGTCAGAAGCTTCTTGGGACATGCAGGTTTCTATCGCAGGTTTATCAAGGACTTCTCGAAGATCTGCAAGCCTTTGTGTGAGTTGCTAGGGAAAGATGTCCCGTTTGTGTTTGATGAAGCGTGCAAGAAGGCCTTTGACTTTTTGAAGGAACAGCTCACCTCAGCTCCTATCATCACAACTCCGGATTGGAGTTTGCCATTTGAGCTCATGTGCGATGCCAGTGATTTCGCCATTGGAGCAGTATTGGGGCAAAGGAAGGAAAAGGTATGCCATGTTATTTACTATGCTAGTAGAGTTCTTAATGAGGCTCAACTAAACTATGGCACTACTGAGAAGGAGCTTTTAGCTGTGATTTTTGCTCTTGACAAATTCCGGCCTTATCTTGTGGGATCGAAAGTGATTGTCTTTACAGATCATTCAGCGCTGAAATATCTTCTTGATAAGAAGGATGCCAAGCCAAGATTGTTGCGGTGGGTTCTTTTGATGCAGGAATTTGATGTGGAAATCCGCGACAAGAAGGGTGTTGAGAATGTGGTAGCGGACCACCTCTCAAGACTCGAGAATGGAACGGTAGAGAAGGTGCCGATTCAAGAGAACTTTCCGGACGAGAGCTTGATGTCTTTGGGGGATACTGAGCCTTGGTATTGAGCAATTGCTAACTATCTCACCAATGGGAAGATTCCGGAAGAGTGGACAGTGCAGCAGAAGAAGCGGTTCTTATATGTGGTGAAGCAGTACTTTTGGGAGGATCCATATCTATTCAAGATGGGAGCTGACAACATCATTCGGAAGTGTGTGCCTACTCATGAGATCTATGATGTGATCAAGCAATGTCATGCAGCGCCTAGTGGAGGCCATTTTAGCGGTCCTCGCACCGCCATGAAGGTACTACAATATGGTTTCTTTTGGCCTACTATATTTAAAGATTGTCATGATTGGGTTGCAGGATGTGATAGTTGCCAAAGAACGGGTAACATCTCCAAGCGAGATGAGATGCCAATGTCTGAATGGCTTGAGGTGGAGCCATTCGATGTTTGGGGCATAGACTTCATGGGTCCGTTCCCTCCTTCGTATGGTAATCTCTACATCCTCCTTGCTGTTGATTATGTGACGAAATGGGTTGAAGCAATTGCGTGCCCCAAGAATGATGCAGCGACGGTAGAGAAGTTTCTGAAGAAGCATATATTTACTCGGTTTGGCACACCAAGGGCAATGGTGAGCGATGAAGGTTCACACTTCATAAACCGAGTGTTTGCCAGAGTCTTGAAGACGTACGGGGTGTCTGTCCATAAGGTTTCCCTACCTTATCACCCCCAAACTAATGGGCAAGCTGAAGTTTCGAACAGGGAGATTAAGGGGATTCTTCAGAAAACCGTTAACACTGGACGCAAGGATTGGGCTGTGAAGCTAGATGATGCATTGTGGGCATACCGTACTGCATGGAAGACGCCATTGAACATGTCACCGTTCCAGCTTGTCTTCGGTAAGGCATGTCACCTTCCCGTTGAGCTAGAGCACAAGGTTTATTGGGCGATAAAATGGTTGAACATGGATCCTGAGTTAGCAGGACAAGCAAGGAAGATGAAGCTTCTTGAACTTGAGGAATGGATATTACAAGCCTATGATAGTTCCCGGATTTACAAGGAAAAGACGAAGAGATGGCACGACAGTCGTCTCAAACCGAAGGAACTTCGTGTGGGACAAAAGGTTTTGCTATTCAACTCACGCATGAAGCTCTTTCCGGGAAAGCTTCGTTCGAGATGGTCCGGGCCGTTCCGGATCCACCAAATCTATCCTTGGGGTGCGGTTGAGTTAGAAGATCCACATACGAATGAGTGTTTCCGCGTCAACGGAAGCAGAGTGAAACCGTACTTGGAATCCGCGCCAATTCCGGCCAAAGTGGATGTTATCTACTTTGACGAGTCGTGATCTTATTGAGGTAACTGGGTCGGGCCGTCGACCGTAAATTACAAAGCGCTTGTTGGGAGGCAACCCAACGTATTTTATGCATTAGTGTAGAGAGTGTGTTTTAAATACTGTTGTGTGCGTTTTTAATTCCGTTTTGTTATCTGAGAGGTGAGAGAGCGAGAATTTGACATTTAAATTGAGTCTCCGCAGGATTACAGGTTATTACGCGATTCGGACTCCCCGTCTTGATGTGCGTAGACTCGCATGGAAATGCGCGCATCGGAGTTCGAACGTAAAAGAAAGGCGGAATTTGAACGAGAAAGATGTGATCACGAGAGATTTCCGAGGATTTTGGAAAGCGTGTCGCGAAAAATGGGCTCAAGAACAAAAAGAGTAATGCAAAGCTAAGGACCCTCGAAGATCAAGCAACGGAAAAGTTATCCTACAAAAAAAAAAAAAAAAAAAAAAAAATCTGAAGCTGGAGTCAGGGGTGTTCGTGCGAACACCCCCTGTGTTCGGAGGAACAGGCCACGCCCAAAAAGTCACTGTTCATTATTAGGAACAGGAAAAAGTGTTCGTGTGAACACTGAAAGGGGTAAAAAGGGAATTTCAATTATTTTCGAGGGTGAGAAAAGGAAATTTGGGCAAATCTCTTGTTTCAGCGGGCAACATCTTCTTCTTCCTTATTCTTCCTCAACCCCTCGCCGCTGCAACTCACCCTCTTCCCCGTCTGTTCTCCGTCGTCTCTGTTCGATTCTCCGGCGTGCTCTTCACTTTCTCACTCCGGTGATACCTCTCTCTCAATCCGGCGATTCCAACAGCCATCGTCTCTCCTACCCGACGGCTATCTCACCACCAAGCCATCACCGCGACCAAGAACCCACCATCCCCCCTGTCTCCGATCAGAGAACCGAAACCCAAACCCATGGTCCGCCAAACAAAACCAGCCTCCGCCGCAACGCAGAGCACTGGCTACCACCACCGAAGGCAACCTGAACCTCGGAACCACAGCAACACCTCCGAATCCCCTCTGCCCTTCTCGGCCTTCAACCCGATTGAACAAGCAGCAGCCGCCGAAACCCACGACCAACGCCTCTCTCTCTGCTCCAATCACCGCCTCTGATCCAATCTCTGTTTAATCCACCATGAAAACCGGTGGTTACCGAGCTTTTAACCCAACCCCTGCAACCCAGAAATCACCAGCCCCCAATTCCACCCCTCTCCCTGATTTTGTCGAATTTTGCTTCACTGCTCTGTTTCGATCGAAGGCCAGGTCTGGATTTAGTTGCGGTGTCATGGTCGGTTATGATGGCTGATTTTAGTCGGGTTTAGGTGGGTGAATTGGTGTGTTGGTGATAAGTGGTTTGTGGGTGTTGTAGCTGCTGTTGATTGTTCAGGAGATGGTTTCAATGGTGGGTTATTTACTGGATTGTGGTGGCTGTGATGGTGTATGGTAGATTGGTTTGTGGTAGTGAAGGAGATTTGGGTTCTGGTTCGGTTATTTGCAGGACAGTGGGGGAGGCAGTGGTGATGGCTTTGAATTGCAGGTGATTGTTGGAGGTTGTTCTTTTATGGAGTCAGGGATGAATTGAATAAGTGATTTGGTGTATGGCAGATTGGTGATTAATGGAGAATGGAGGATTGGCAGGTACTGTGGTAGTTTATTTGATGGGTGTACTGGTACTGGGCAGAGGGTTTTGCAGGACATATGGGAACCCTTACTTTGGGAATTGTCATTAGTTCAACTACAGCTCGGTACAAAAGAAAACAACATGGATCAGTTGCTACGGATTAGTCTGAGGTTAAAAGTGAAGGAAAGTTTGACGAAGACATCTACCCCGGTGTGCTACTTGCGCACTCGACCGTTACGGGAGCTCACATCATGAGCTCGGGGATTCTTCGTTCTCTTTTCGTCAGCAGCACAAGATCAATCGACCCTGGTGTGTTCCGCACACTCGACCGCAAGGGAGCTTGCATTGTTCCGCACAATGTTTGCTTGGGGATTGTTCTAGCTATCTCAGTCAGCACCTATCGGATTTCGTCCCCGACTTTGTGTCGGTTGTGAGTTTCTTTTCTCTCTCTTTACTTACCTTTTAGGCACATCGTACTTGCTCTAGGGTTTTATTCCGACTATGTCACGGTGCTTAGTCGCCGCTTGGATTAGATGTTAGAATCCTAGGGAATACTTGAGTACTTGCTTGATTTCGGTGGTGTAGATACTGCTTTATGACATGGCAGATCTAGGCCACGTGGCAACCATCCAGCACACCATATTGTGCTCCACACACACAGGATCACCAGCCGAGCTGATCCATGTGGGGGCTGCGAGACAGAGCCCTCGCATACCACTGCACGGGACTTGTAGGGATTTGTGGTTTGGAGGCTAGAGTAAGCCCTGTCGCGTGCGAGCCAAGCCCGCGCGCGACCTTTAGTAACTGTTTTGAGAGATCTATGGCACGAGCTCCCTAGACCCGGTCAATCCGGTCAAACCCGGTCAACCTCGTAACGGTTCCGGTACTTGCGCACCACGTGCTCTAACGGTTCCTATATACTCGGACGAACGTGCCGTTATGGTTAAGCTAATTAAGCCGCCATTAATGGGCGCATTAACCACACTACAACGGTCACGTTCTCCAGTATATATATATCGTTAACCTTTCCATACAAAAGGGGACAACACTGCCATACGCGGAAGCTCTGCCAAACCCCTGTCTCTCTCTCAGACATTGCTACTGACTTACTCTCTCCCTACACACACCCCTATTCTTCCTGTGCGATCCCTGATCCACTACGTACGGTGTACACGGAGGTCTCCCTGCCGGAATCTCTTGTGCACATTTTGGTGAACCCGACGTGAAACTTACCAGCAAAAGCAACCATGTCTCAGGAGGATGATGTCAGCAACCGGTCGCCTTCCACCGAAACTCCCTCGGGAGACGAAGTCCGCCGTACTCCGACGACTCCCGGCGAGGCCCCAACTTTGGAGTCTTTGGACGCCACTGTCCAAAGTCAGGCAAAAGCTCTCAAGTCTCAATCTGCGCAGTTGGAGCGGATCTTGGCCGTTCTGGGCACCCTTGCGCCAAATCCTCCACCAGGTACCGCCACCCCTCAGGGAGGAGGAACCCCTACTGCTCCAGGATTGGGAGTATCGGCCACGCCTCCCAACCCTCATCTGCAAACTCCACCGTCAGCCGCGCAGCTGCCTTCGATCCAAGGATCAACAGCGCAAATGCTACCCCCTGCCGCTCACGCCTCTCAGCCCACGGCTTTGGCGTCTAACCCAACTTTGCAGTACACTCTGCCTCCACCGGCGACCATATGGGGAAACGCGGGTAGCCAATACACTCTCAATCCTCCGGCGACATATGTATCGCCACCGCCTACGGCAGCCCCTCCGGCAGCTACCGAGGGAAGCCTCCCAGAATGCATGACATCCTTGCAGAAGCGCGTGGACTCCATCCTAGCTCATCAATCGCTCGCGGATACCATCATCCCGAAGTTAGACAACGATCCACCCATCCCACGAGAAATTTATCTCATGCCTAACCCGGCAGGGTACAAGGCTCCCAAATGGGACAAGTTCGAAGACGTCAATGGAAACGCTCATGAGCATGTCATGCGTTTCATCGATGTCATGGGTCCATACGGAGCTGATCCCAAACTACTGATGCGAGAGTTCCCAAAGACTCTTGGGAATGTAGCATACAAATGGTACCGGACGTTGGAGCCCGGATCTGTGAAGACTTGGGACGACATGGTCCAGAAGTTCTACACCAAGTTCTTCCAGATGGAAGAGAAGGTGACGATGATCCACCTCTCGCGGATGTACCAGAAACGCGAGGAAGATGGAATCACTTTCATCAAGAAATTCAGAGCGAAATCCTTAGAATGCAAGGACCCAATGCTCGAGAGTCAGCTCGTAGAGATATGCCTGCAGTGCATGCGAGATGAGTACAAGAGCATGCTAATCAATTTGCAAACACCCACGTTTTCAAAGCTCATCGAGTGCACGATGAACATCGAGCCCATCGTCGAGAGACAGAGAAAGAAGAGCGCTCCAGAACGACCTGCGAGCGGCACCACCTACAAGATCGGCAGATTCGGCTACAAGCGAGGACGCGAAGCTGAGGTCAATGCAGTTTCGCCCCAGAAGCAAGCAAAAGTCACAAACTTCGACGCACCGCCCCTGCCCTGCTCGGTGGAGGAGGCAAGCGATCTCTGCAGACAGTGGCGTAAGGACGGCGTCCTCCCACCGCTCGAGAAAGCACCCTCCAAGGAGATGACGAGGGACCCTAAGTGGTGCGAATACCACGGCAAGGTCATGCACCCCACAGCCGAGTGCAAGAAGCTCAGATTCGCACTCGATCAGAAGATGAAGAGCGGCGAACTCATCGTCAGCGACCATCGGAAGGATGTGCGCAACAACCCGCTGCCTGCCCATACAGATTCGGGCTCAAAAGGCAAAGAGGTCGCCATGATCTCGATAGTCGACTTGGAAGAAGTCGCAGAGGATGGTCTGCCCATCGTTGCTGAAGTCCATGAAGATGAAGACTACAGCATGGACACGGAAGATGAGCGTGCCGACCGCATGAAAGGGTCGCACGGCTTCGACAGATTCTTCAACGAGATGAACTTCTCCGAAAAATGTCGAGCGGACATGACAAAAGCAATCTTAAGGGTAGCAGAGGACTACGAGGAGGACCTCGTGGTCTCCAACGGGAAAGTCGTCAGGGCGTCCCGTTCCACAGAAAAGATTATGACCTTTTCTGCCAGCGACAAAAAGACAGATGCGAGCCACCAGAGGCCCCTGTACGTGACCGCCATCATCAACGGCGTCGAATTCAAGCGAGCATTCGTCGATGGAGGAGCAGCGGTCAATGTTGTTCCACTCCACACACTGAAGCTAGCAGGGATCCCCGAGCACAAGGTAGTCAAGCGTCCATCCCCGCTGGTGGGATTCGGAAGCGATTCCAGAATGACGATCGGGTGGATCCGCCTGGGCGTTCAGATCGGCAAAATCAAGTGCTCGGCGAAGTTCTATGTCATAGACGCGAACACCACATACCACATGATCATAGGTCGGGCCTGGATTCATCGCTTTGACGCAATCCCTTCAACGGCTCACCAAGTGATGAAAGCTATCTGGAACGACAGGTTTGTCGAGATACCGGCCTCAACTAACCCGTTCAACTTGGACGAAGCGCATCTCAGCGAGGCGGTGTGGTTCACCGAGATGGCGGACGAGCAAACACCCGGACCATTCAATCCTACTCCTTTACCTCTCTGGGAGGACATCAAGGACCAGTCACCTGCAGGCGTGATGGTGACAAGGGGAGACACCGAAGAAAAGCCGCCTACCCACGAAGAGGCGCCGCGCATCGCATATCATCGCAAGAGTGTCTACACTCTGAAGAGGATCGCAAAGCACGACCCCGAGGGCAAGGAGATAGAGAGCTTCTACGCCAACGGGAAGAAATGCTATCGCATATGAAGGTGCGCGGGGACGTCCTCACACGGGCATGGGGATGTCCCTGGGCAAATCAATCAAATCGAGCAACTTGCGCTCACAGAAGAGCCAACACAGGGCACTCCAGAGGAGAAACTTAAAGAAGCCCCCGAATGCATGGAAGACAGGCCAAGACCACAAAAGCAAGAGCTTAAGGAAGTGTTCCTCAGCCCGAACGAGGAAAAGAAAAGACCAGTCTTCCTGAGTGCGGACCTCACAAGCGAAGAGGAACAAGGACTGCTGCAGCTCCTAACTGAATACAAGGACGTGTTCGCATGGGAATACGACGAGATGCCGGGTCTGGACACGAGCATCACCATGCACCGTTTAGACATCATCCCAGGGTCTAAACCGGTCAAGCAAAGCACCAGAAGCTTTAGGCCAGAGCTCAACGTGAAGATCAAACAGGAGATTGTCAAACTCCTAGATGCCAAGTTCATAGAGCCCAATCACCATCCCACATGGTTGGCCAACATCGTGCCAGTGGTGAAGAAGAACGGACAGCTCCGCATCTGCGTGGACTTCCGAGATCTTAATCGCTTCTGCCCTAAGGACGATTTCCCGCTGCCTAACATCGATTTACTCATTGATTCAACAGCAGGCCATCGCATGTTCAGTTTCATGGACGGCTTCAGCGGGTACAATCAAATCAAGATGGATCCCGAAGATGCAAGGAAAACTGCATTCATCACTCCCGTGGGGGTATTCAACTATACGGTAATGCCATTCGGTCTTAAGAATGCAGGCGCAACCTATCAGCGGGCCATGATGGCCCTATTCCACGACATGATGCACAAAGAAGTGGAATTCTATGTGGATGACCTGGTAGTCAAATCCAGGCATGAAGCAGATCACCTTGCAGACCTGCGAAAGGTATTCAACAGATGCAGGAGCTTTCAACTGAAAATGAACCCCATGAAATGCGCGTTCGGCGTGACTTCGGGGAAGTTTCTGGGATGCGTAGTCCATCGCCAAGGAATCGAGCCTGACCCTGCGAAAGTGTCAGCCATCACCAGCATGACACCACCTCAAGACCAAAGTACCTTGAAAACATTCTTGGGAAAATTGTCATATCTGCGGAGATTCATCCCGGCAATCGCCGAAATCACATGCTGTTTCAGCACTCTTCTCAGGAAAGACGCCGCGTACAACTGGGCTCCTGACCATGAAGCGGCATTCGAAAAGCTAAAGGAGATACTTACATCCCCGAAGATTATGATCGCGCCTCAACTGGGATCGCCGCTGCTGCTATATCTTACATCAACAAGGAGATCTATAGGAGCACTCTTGGCCCAGGTATATGAGGGACAAGAGAGGCCTATCTATTACATCTCTCGCATTGTGCAGCCTGCTGAATCAAGGTACACGGACATCGAACGTCATTGCCTTGCCTTATTCTTCGTAATAGAGAAGTTGAGACACTATTTTGCATCGCACAAAGTAGTGGTGGTCACCAAAAGCGACCCCATAAGATACCTGCTAACTCACACTACTCCGGGCGGGAGATTGGCGAAATGGTACATGACCATCTCTCAATACGATATCACATGCGTAAAACCAAGAGCGATCAAGTCGCAGGCGGTAGCAGATCTGCTGGCACAGTTTCCTGACAACAGTCACGAACCTGTGATCGAGGAAGAACTCGAAGGCCCTGAAATCTACGCGATCGACGTGCCCTATTGGACCCTCCACTTCGATGGTTCGTCAACCAGAAAAGGCGGAGGCATTGGGATAGTCTTGACAAAGCCGGACGGGGAAGTCATACAGATGTCCGCAAAACTCAACTTCGCAGTCACGAACAACGAGGCGGAATACGAGGCTCTGATCGCGGGACTCCGTGCGGCGAAAGCTTTGGAAGTGAGCAACTTAACAGTCATGGGAGATTCCAAACTGATTGTTAAACAGGCCTCGGGCGAATATGGTTTAAAGGAGATCAACCTCCTGCCATACCGCACCCTAGTGCAAAAGCTGATGCAGCAATTCTGCGACGTGAAATACGAGCACAAACCCCGAGCGGACAACAGGCATGCAGACGCCTTAGCAACTCTGGGATCTAAGGTCAGCATAGACAAATGCCCCGCAAGGATTTCCATCGAAGTGCGAACATCGTCGGCATTAACAGAAGATGCGTGCGATGACGAACACATGGATGACACAGACTGGCGAAAAGCAATCCTGCAAGCTATTGCGAAAGGCACCAGCAGCGAGGGCTGGGCACTCACGAAAGGATACTGCATCCACGACAACACCCTTTACTACAAGGGTCCCGGAGGAATACTCATGCGATGTGTCTCCGAACAAGAGGGACAACAGCTGTTAGAAAAGATTCACCAACACGCTTGCGGAGAAAGCGAGGTGTCAATCTACAGGAAAGCTCAGAGATACGGCATCCATTGGCCAAGCATGTCTACAGCCGCAGCCCTGATACAAGGGAAGTGCGAAAGTTGCGCACTAATCAAAGATTCTCTTCTTGTCGCTCTAATCGACGACGACACAGACTGGAGAAAGCCATTGTTTGAATTCCTCACCAAAGGCACTATACCCGAATCGAGAAAAGAGGCAGACAAATTGAAGAGGAAAGCTTCTCGATATGTGGTTCAAGAAAATCTGCTTTGGCGAAAAGGTCATGAAGGCAACTTGCTGCGATGCCTAGACGATAGGGAAGCACAAGAAGTCATGGACCTCTCCCACCAGGCGGAACACCAGGGAGGTGCGAAATTATGCAGACAGCTTCTCTCAATTGGATACTTCTGGCCCACGATGGAAGTCGATTGCCGCACCAAGGTGCGACGCTGCCAAGAATGTCAATTCAAAGGGAACCTAGTGCACGCTCCCGCCGTGGACCTACATGCACTAGGAACGCCATGGCCATTTCACACATGGGCTTTGGACTTCATTGGCCCCATCCGACCAACGTCACATGGGAACCATTTCATTCTCACCGCAACTGAGCTGTTCACTAAATGGGTGGAAGCAATACCACTGAAGACGGCAAACGCGCTGGCTGTGGTCAACTTCATCCAGGAAAACATCGTATGCAGGTTCGGAATCCCGAATACTATTCTTTCAGATAACGGTACTCCTTTTGTTAATCGTCAGGTAGCTACAAAACTTGCGGAGTACAATATCAGGCAGATATCCTCTACCCCCTATTATCCAAAGGGAAACGGGCAAGCCGAGGCGACTAACAAAACGCTGCTGAGAATTCTGAGCAAGATGGTCGCAGATGACCACAAGAAGTGGGCCGACTCTCTTAACATAGCTCTGTGGGCCTACAGAACTTCTCCAAGGACACCCACAGGGGCCTCGCCATTTCTACTATGTTATGGGGCTGAAGCTGTGGTACCTGCGGAGGTCAGAGTCAATTCGGCAAGGCTGGCCTTCCACGCGCTCTACGAAAACCAACGCGATCATGATTTAGTCTTGCTGGAAGAAAAGCGAGAACAAGCCAAAAGGACTAACAAGCGGTACCAAGAAAGAATTGCTCGCGCCTACAACAAGACAGTCCAGCGACGGGATTTCGCAGTTGGCGATCTGGTCTTGCGCGCATCTGATCACTGCATGCGAGAGGCAACCCACCCAAAGTTCGCAGCTAATTGGGAGGGACCCTTCGAAGTCACAGAAGTCTTCGAGCAGCATACGAAGGTTGCACGGCACAACCTCAACTCCAAGCTCAGTCAACATGCGCTGGATCAAGAAGTACTATCCCTGACTTCTCTTGTTTCATACGTTTTATGATAACGTTGCTTAATGTCTCATGTGGCTACGATATTCGCAATCTCCTCTCCCATATGAGAGGATTGTAATCCTATCTCTCCCATATGAGAATGTCATAATAAAAGAATTCTCCCAAATGAGAAGTTCACATTTATCAGCTGTTTATATTGATTATCTAATTTGTTACAACTGTTAACAATGATTTATGCGCTTCAATAGTAACAAATGTAAACACGATCTTAAATGATCATCAAAGCCTATCCCTTACGATAGCGAACGCGATCTTAACTGATCATCAAAGCCTATCTCTTACGATAGCGAACGCGATCTTAAATGATCATCAAAGCCTATCTCTTACGATAGCGAACGCGATCTTAACTGATCATCAAAGCCTATCTCTTACGATAGCGAACGCGATCTTAAATGATCATCAAAGCCTATCTCTTACGATAGCGAGCGCGATCTTAAATGATCATCAAAGCCTATCTCTTACGATAGCGAACGCGATCTTAATTGATCATCAAAGCCTATCTCATATGATAGCAAACGCGATCTCAATCGATCATCTAAAGCCCATCTCCTACGATGGCAGCCACTACAAATGTGATCTTAAGTGATCATTAAAGCCTATCTCTTACGGTAGCAATCAAATGCAAATGCGATCTTAAGTGATCATCTAAAGCCTATCTCCCATGGTAGCAATCAAATGCAAATGCGATCTTAAGTGATCATTAAAGCCTATCTCTTGCGATAGCAGCCAAATGCAAATGCGATCTTAAGTGATCATTAAAGCCTATCTCTTACGATAGCAGCCAAACGCAAATGCGATCTTAAGTGATCATTAAAGCCTATCTCTTGCGATAGCACCCAAACGAAAACACGATCTTACATGATCATCCAAAGTCTATCTTTCACGATAGCAGCGAAATACAAAAACGATCTCAATCGATCATCTAACGCCTATCTCTTGAGATAGCGGGCCATACAGATGCGATCTTATAATGATCTCCTCAAGCTTATCTGTTACGATAGCAATTTTGGTTAATTATCCAAACCCGTCTGATATGATGGCAACACGAGTGCAGAGTTATCTTATTAGATCTTCTAAAGATCTGTCTGCTATGATAGCAGTTTATGCGAGAAACGATCTCAGACAAAGCCTATCTTCTATGATAGCAATTTGCACAACGATCTTGATTGATCTCTGGAAAATTATCTGGAACGATAACAACGTTGTGAACGTGATCTCATACGATTTACAACGACCAACTACAAGCCCATCCGTCAAGATGGCACAGCTGCGAAATAACGATCTCGAATGATCTAGCGAAATATCTGTAAATTGACATCGCATATGTGAAATCATTACATGTCATTATGCAAGGCAAAACAAGCCGAAACGCATGCGAAATTGTATTTTGTTGCAAAGAACAACTGATACAAATACTATTTATCATTATGAGTCAAATGATTTACAATTTATCTATCTAGATAGCAGCTTACAAGCGAAAAGCTCGCATCTAACTACACAGCCAACATGGCTTACAATACATTCGAAAAATGGCTGATAAGCCAGAGATGCGCCAAGGGAACTCTCGACTAAGAAAAGAGAGAATCCACCGGTCTTGACACCGGCAGCACAGTACGCAGATCTGAGGCCAAAGATCTATAGCAAAAGGGATGCTGCCGCGAAGAGATCAACTTGTCATTCGCCACATCCCTAGCAGCAAGGTCAGGGATACGATACGCCCAAGACCCCAAGGAATGACAAAAGCCTCTGTCTGACCAAGATAGGCGCCGGAGGAGCTTCCTGTGCCGACAAAGGATACTCCGCGCAACAGGCGAAGCAGTCATTCCTCTGGTGATGGATTCCTTGTCATGTTGGACAAGGGCATTGACGAGCACCCCGACCTCACAAATGTAAGGACAACGGATTCTTCTTCGGAGATGCTGAAGAAGAATCACGCCGTTCATTACGAGACGGTAGCACGGTCACTTCGGCGCTGCACCTCACCACGAGGCGGCCGGAAACATGACCTGCACACATAATACACGAAGAAATTTCTTCGAACACACATGAGGTATTATCTGCATCCTCTTTATGATGGTTATAAACGGCAATGAGCCTCATAAAGTGGATCTTGGAAACTATTTCTATGGCACAAAGCGCAAACTCAGGATTCAAAGCCTGAAGTTGCCATGAATCAACGAAAAACAAGCGTTGAAGCCAGCAGTCGTAAGGACTCACGGCAAAGCACATGTTTGGGATGAAGAACCCAAATGACAAAGGCAGGGTTTATATAGGCCCTGTGGAGACTCTTCGGTTGCTTAAGATGAGTCAGCAAATTCAAAAAGAGGGTAAGTTCAATCACTTACGCCTTGGAAAGCGGTAACAATCAATTACCCTACTAAAGGCTACGACGATTCAGTTGCGTATCCTAATAAATGACGGATAGTCATGATTCGGATGGACTTCCCAACGGAAGCGTGCTTATCTGCCGAGAAATTAGCGCGAAAATCAAGCAAAGAATCAATTGCTGATGTCATAATTGGATATGCACAGAAATGTCCAATCAAATCCCGAAAGGGGCAAAACGGGCAAACTCATTGTTTGTTGTTAAAAAAGAAGGGGGAGAAACCCTAGCAATATCACATTAATGTTCAAAACATTACATTAATGTCTCAGCCATTTTCCTGTTTTCTTTTCAAAAATTCGAAAAGTCAAAACAAATTTTTGACTAAGGAGTCCTGGGGCTCGAACTGCTCGATCAGCCTCTCCACCTGTTGCACTTCTTGCTTTAGTTGCTCGCACTTGGCATTCATTTCCTGATACAGCTTTACAGCTTCATCAACCTTTTGCTTTTGCTGCTCCACCTTCTGCATCTCAGCTGCGAGATTCTGGTGACCGAGATTCAAAGTTACAGCTGCGCGAATCAGTGTAACTCTGTCCTTGAGGAATTTGAAACCAAGTCTGCCTTGGACTTTAAGCACGAGATTTTGGCACATGCCACACAGCAATTCGGCGCTTTGGGCCGAAATGGTCGCAGGTGTAGCCGCGCACAGCTGCTCTAGTATCCAGATGGCTTCAGTAAGGAATAGCCTCCTGTCAAAGGGACTGATCTCCAGACACCTCACAAACGATCGGGGGTATCTGAGACGCATCCGAACCACCCAGTCTACATCGGTTTGCTTCAAACCTGAGACATCAAAAACAAGTCATGATGTCAAAACCCGCAAGCAAATAATGCGACGTGCGAATGGTAAAATCTCTGCTTACCAGTGCCCTCCAGAATTTCATGAATAGAGGGAATGCGAGCCACCGGGTTGTTCGAAGACTGCCCTCGCTCCATGGCTCTCCTATCAGCTGCGAGCTCCAAACTCTCATAGTTAGGAGGAAGAGTGTAGGCCGCACCAGCTGCGACTACATTCCCAACCTGCGAGCCCCAAATACTCCACGCAGGAATAGGTGCTTCCGGTTCAGTCATCGCCGGAGGCGAGGGGACAGCCGAAGTCGCTGGACGGACATTCCCGGATGCGGAAATGGCAGCATCGCTTGTCCTTTCCTCCTCACCACCAGTACGGACACTTTCGTCCATCCGCACAGCATCAGCTTCGACATCATCGGAGAGCTCGATGACATCCTCGAGACGCTCACTTACATGTCCAGCGTCCGCGACGGGCTTCTCAGTATGAGAGCTCGAGATTGGAACATGGGATGCAGAAGGCTGACTTCTCTGCTCCAGCTCAGGTTCCTCAGCATGACCTGCGATACCAAATACGACAATATGAGGTAACTTGTGTTATAAGTTATTTCACTATCTTTGCTAAAGCTAAGAATAAGCACCTCCACGCGAAGGTGGGATTAAGGTATCCTCATCGTACACTAGGGACGTGGAACCGTGCCCTATCAGTGTATCTTCACTAAGCAAATCTTTAAGAGAAGCGTGACCTGGGACGCGAGTAAACCAGTCATGATTTTGCTTCAAGTGACTAAAGCCTAGTATGCGCATATCACTCAAAATAATTACCTGAGGGTTCTCCGCATTTGCTTACCAACCAACGGCGAATGTCAGGCTTTGACACACCGTGCTTTAACGCACCCACAATTACATCTCTATAAGTAACTGCGAGATTGAAGATCTCACCTTTATCGCCACCTGCGATCTCTGCGAAGTCCGCTTGGACTTGCTCTAGCTCTGCTGTGTCCTCTCCAGGAACCTCATCTTCCTCCTCCACATGAGGAGCCACTTCTTCGGGAAGCTCGTCTTCCTCGCCAGTTGGACGCGCTAAGTCGTCAACATGCCGCTCCTCGAGGCTCCGCTGTTTCACAAGCTCGAGTTCCTCTTCCTCTCGCTGCCTTCTTCTCGCAGCAGCCTCCGCGGCTGTCTTCCGGGATTCAGCAAGAACATCCTCGCTTATGGGATCATCTGAAACGCCAGCATGGGCATTTCTCTTTTGCCTCTTGGCCACGAGGCCACCAACGGCTTCATCATCATCACCTGCGAATATACAATTGGTTCAAAGAAAAAGAACTGCATAGAAGTTATGATAAAGGACAAGAAAATGCGGCGGAAGTACCTCCTGACTCTTCCTCGCGCATCACAACTGTTCCTTCTTCTTCTTCTTCATTACTTGCTTGGGGCTCCTGCCTCTCTTCCTCTTCCTCTTGATTGAATGGAACGAAAGTTTCAACTGCGAGATCTTTTCGCACCTTGCCGGGCATACGACCCTTACCTTTGTCCTTGACAGAAAGGGACCTCGCTGGGGGCGAAGCTGGAGCGCTCCTAGGGGAAGAAATCGTAATCCCCTTTTGCCTAGGCCTCTTCGCTCTCGGCGCCGCAGTCGCTGGAGGGGACGGGTCATCTCTAGGAGGAGACGGAGCCGGAGGGTTGTCTATCAGCGAGTCAGCAAAAGTGTTCATGACCCCGCGAACTTTTGTTTCGACCTCGGCATCCATCCTCCATGCTAGCCGATACGACTCCCCCCTTCTTCTGGTCGCAACAATGGTATCCACCAGCGATTTGGAACGGTCACCAGCTGCGAACCTCCGCACATGACACTAGACAATACAGAACAAAAAGCATCAGTGCAAGCAAATCAAAGAGCTCAAAGCACACAAGGAAACTGCTTACCTCAGCAAACGCCTTGCTATATTTGATGACCTGCGTGTCACCCTTCTTGATTGCATCGACCTGCTCCTTCAGAATGAAATCGGGGCACAAATGATTCTCGCGGTCCAACAACGAGTAGCAACCGTACTCAGACTCGCTCAAACTGCAATTGGGGCGAAACGGAAAAGAGTTTCTCTTGATCAAGGGGGCCCTTCCTGGCTGCGCCGCCGCCTCCGTCTCCATCCTCGTATGCTGGGCAATCCAGTATGCGATCCAATTCTGGGAACAACCACCCCTGCGAGTTCCCGCAGGCTGCTCAAAGGGAAGATTGCTCATAAGGACCGTCTTGCATTCCTTTGTCAGCAAGCGCTTGTAGCACCCTCTAACGATAGACTGGGGCCAGATTGATGGGGCCACTGCATCGAAACCAAACTGAGGAGAAACCCGAGTGGGGTCAACATCCACTGTAAGCCTTTCATATCGTGGCGCGAGCTCACGAATATGCTCTGCAAGTGCAGGAAGAGAACCCCGCAGACACCAGCAAAAGAACTCACGATAGCGCTCGTGGAAATGCGGTCCCTTTTCAAAGAGAAGGTCTTCTGACAAGACCATACCTTCGGAGGGGTATAGCTTCGGAAACCACCGCACATTCTCAACACGTGTGGCGTAAGGCCTGGCAGTGAACTCCCTTTGCTTGTCGCATATCAAGCTCCAAGTACACTTGGTGTTGCTTGCCCCGAACCATCTCGCAGCCCTTCCGCTGTTGAGCGCTTTCGTCTCGCCTGGGGGACACCACTTCTCAAGTGGGAGGGGAGTTGGAGCATAAGACGGCCAACGCTCGAAAACCCACATTGTCAAAAAGCTGATATTGACAAAGGTCAGAACATCGAGGCGGCCACGCGATTCCCTCATCGCCAGAACCAGCTGATCCAGCCTGTAATATAGCGTGCCCAAGACCAAGGGTCCAAGTGCGACTCTCTGGCCAAGAGCGAGCCTCACGGCAAGTGGCAGCACATGGTAGAAGACCCCATCATGGGGGTGACCATCAATCAGATACCTCGACAGCCAAGCGCAGAGAAAGGCGCAAAGGGTCAAATGATAACCCTTGCCCTCTACGTAATTCTCGGCCTCCGGGTCCTCGCTCAAAAGCTTCTTAGTAATGCTGCTGCTCGCATAGTCTCGGAAGAAGTACTGCAACCACTTGTTCCAGGTATTCTTCGCGGACGTATCAACCAGCTGCCAGTTCGGAAGAGGTTTTGTACTGGTCCACCGAGTGGAGATTTTCTTCACCTCTGCTAGGCACTCCTCCATCTGCGCGTACAAGGCTAATTCCGCAGATGTCCTTAAGTGACTCAAGGGGTCCACCTCGCCCATGGGGGAAAGCTCATACAGCATTTGAACGTCCTCGAGCGTGGGGGCAGCCTCGAACTCAGCAAAGTGAAACGTGTGAGTCGCAGGCGAATAGCGGGACAGAAGGTCTAGAAGCATGGACTGATCCAACTTCACGGCAGCACCCTTCATAGCACGAACAGCAAAGAAAATGCCGGCTTCATCAAGAGTTTCGGCGTAATTACCCAACACGTGGTCAGTCCACTCATCCATATAGTCCAACTTCTGGACAAACGCCTGAGTAGAAATCGCAGTGTATGGGAAGTGCCCGTTCTCGATTCCCAATCGAACCACATCCTCGGAGCCAACTAACTCGAGCAAGGCTGAGTTAACTGGGCGAGTCAGTGTCAACAACCGCTCAACGGGAACAGGATCAGGCATCCTCTTTGACTTCACCCTCGCGTGGTAAAAATCTTTCCCACCCAGAAAGGGGGCTTTCCGCCACAGAGACCGCGGAAGCTCCGGCATCTCTTCGTCTTCCTTGACGGGTCTGGTTACCCTTGTTTTGGCCATTCCTGCGAAAGGGCAAAAAAAGGGGGGGAGAAATACCACACCAGTCAGTTTGAATTTTGAATTCGAGACTTATGCAAAGGAATGCAAACAGTTCCGGTGCCGATTTCAGAAATTGGGTAATTGCAAGATCCAATATCGTCGAAAGAGTAAAGCGAAGCGGGTTTAAAGATCAAAGCCTCTTCACAGATTTCATGAGTTTACAGATTCAACGCAGTTCAAGACAAACGCCGGAATTTTAAAATCAAAAAGTAAACGAGGCTAACCTTGTTTCCTTGAAGCCTGCTTGGAGATGCACAATTGAAGAATACGATTTGCAGTCTTGAACTGATGATTGATTATTTGGATCTGCTCTCGAAGATCTCCGGGTACCATTCACTTTAAGAGAAAGAAGCAATGCCTTGCAATGATGGGATACAAGGTATTTATCCAGAAGAATGAAGGGTTGCGTCCCTTCAGTAGTCGAATCGCAACCGTCACCGTCGTGTCGCGCAATCACAGGACGGGCTGACGTCACGCCTAAAACCCTAAAGGTCAGATGGCACGACTCTAGGGGTTTTAGGTCATAATTACACGCACGGGGGCTGAATCTACCCGTATTTGAATTGGTACGTGACGACGACGCGCATGTTGGTTTCCGCGCATGGAAGCCTATACAGCTACAAGCCTTCACGCGCAGAAAGGGGGCTAATGTAGATACTGCTTTATGACATGGCAGATCTAGGCCACGTGGCAACCATCCAGCACACCATATTGTGCTCCACACACACAGGATCACCAGCCGAGCTGATCCATGTGGGGGCTGCGAGACAGAGCCCTCGCATACCACTGCACGGGACTTGTAGGGATTTGTGGTTTGGAGGCTAGAGTAAGCCCTGTCGCGTGCGAGCCAAGCCCGCGCGCGACCTTTAGTAACTGTTTTGAGAGATCTATGGCACGAGCTCCCTAGACCCGGTCAATCCGGTCAAACCCGGTCAACCTCGTAACGGTTCCGGTACTTGCGCACCACGTGCTCTAACGGTTCCTATATACTCGGACGAACGTGCCGTTATGGTTAAGCTAATTAAGCCGCCATTAATGGGCGCATTAACCACACTACAACGGTCACGTTCTCCAGTATATATATATCGTTAACCTTTCCATACAAAAGGGGACAACACTGCCATACGCGGAAGCTCTGCCAAACCCCTGTCTCTCTCTCAGACATTGCTACTGACTTACTCTCTCCCTACACACACCCCTATTCTTCCTGTGCGATCCCTGATCCACTACGTACGGTGTACACGGAGGTCTCCCTGCCGGAATCTCTTGTGCACAGGTGGACACAACTTGTCACGTGCACGTAGCTTGAATTATCTCTAAATTTGTTGTAGCTACCTTCTTGTGCCGTGACTTTGACTCCGAGTAGAACCGCCGCCCCTCACATTTGAATGCCGAGTCTTCTTGATCTCTAAATTCGTTGAGGACAACGAAGCAGTCTAGTGTGGGGGGATTTTAGCTATTTGCTAGCCAGTCAGTGTTTGCATTGCCATGTCTGCATATAGTTTGGTCGTGTCGTAGTGTGTCTATTTATGTGGTCCGTGTCGTGATATTGTGATAGTATATCGTATTGTGATTTGTTAGTCGTGTATATACTTGTTTGTGTTTGTGTTTAATATTGCACGTTTTCTTATTTGAGTCTACCTACCCTATCGACTGTTTTATGTAGTTTCGTTCGTGTCGCCTTGCATGTAGTGTAGGAAGTATATGGAAAAAAAAATCAAAAAAATCAGAAAAATTTAAAAAAAAAATAGAAAATTTTGAGAAAAGGGCAATCGAAAGAGGCTAAAGTTTGATAAATCGCGACGTGTGAGGACTTTAGGCGTAGAGCATGATTTGCGACCGAGAGTGACGACGTGAGTTCCCCCTAGTAGGTATAGAGAGACTTTCTTTACGGGAGTGCCTACCTATTTTTAACACTTACGTGATTTTCAAAAACTCAAAGTGTGTGCCTATTTTCTTACAAGAGCTGAGTTAGGTGTGAGCTAAACAAGCCGAACATCCATGTGTACGTCTTAGGTAGTCGCCAACCCGCCTCGTAGTGGCACACGAAACAGCTGTGCGAGGTCGTGTATTAGAGCACTCACTGCTTTTAGAACTCACCTTGTAGGACCATTAGACGCCCCAATTTGAACCTTGGATTCTTTGCTAGCCTTCGGACCTAGGGTGACGATTCTTGGCCTTCATCAAAAATTGATTAGAATCACCACTTTAGTGCGTCACGAGGGGGTTGTGTAGTTGAGGGGGTTCGATGAGGTAGTGATTATACATTTTGTTGAGTTCTACATCTCGCTTGCACTACATTGATTATCTACGAGGGGATGCGAGGGTGAGTGAGTAGGCTTGCGCACTTCGGTGTGGCGGTGTTCCATGCCACTACATCATGGACACAGTTGTGGAGAGCCGTGAGTGCGTGAATCTAATACGCACGAAATTGGGTTGGGTGAACTTAATTGGTGGATCGTGCTAGGTACCGGTTTTGATTACTTTGGTGTAGGAGGATCGGTTGGATTAGGCACGAGATACATTCATCTTCGGGACTACTTGAGAGGGGACGTGGTGACATTCGAGTGTGGGGGTGTCGACTTTTGACTTCGGATATTGAGAGTGAGCTTGCGACGACTCCACTCCCACACATGTACTTTATTGATTTTGCGGCTTGGACTTGACATGGACTTTGATTGAGTTAGGAGGAGATGATATTTGTATGTGATATTCATTCATCGATTTACGTGTTTCATTCTCCTAGCATATTTGATTAGTATTTGAAGACCACTCGGATAGTATTGTTGGATTGTGATGGTAATTTGAGAGAATTGTAAAAAAAAAGAAAAAAAAAGAAAAAAAAAACAGAATGAGAGAATAAGAAAAAGGAGAGATGAAATAAAGTTTGAGTTGGAATTGAATTGAAACGAGTGGTGGAGCTACTTTGACGACGACGGTTCACGTTTCATGCACGAAAAACGACGATGGCCACGGAGATCACTAGTGTACCGGGGTTTGAGGGAATTGAGGGCCGGAGGTAGTGAGCTTCGGGTTTCGGTTTCTATCATTGTGGTGAGGGTGTGTGAGATGTGGGATTTGATGTGAGAATGTGACGCTTAGGACTTTATTTCGACGAGATTATCTATATGTCCCTAAGCTTCATCATGTGAAAACCGTTAGCGGATTAGGAGCTCGGACCTTGGATGTGGCTTTGCCTAGCGTAGTCTCTTATTTCGTGGCACACGCGAAGAGGTAGCGTACTCTTGTACTTAGTAAAGTTAGGCATTCAATACTAGCTAGGGGAGAGTCGTGGTGTCGAGTTTAGTTTCAACTCATGCTTTGTTCCTAGGATTCTCATCACTTCATGATAATTGAATTAAGCCAATGGAGATTGCCCGATCTCAACCAAAAAGATAAAAAGTGTGTTTTGTATATATATGTTTGTGTAGGATTGAGTCGTAGTTTGCATTTGCATCATATTGTTGCATTGTCGAGTCTTGTTTCGTTATTGAGTCGGCTAGTTAGGATTTGTATGCAACGGTGTTTCTAGAAAGTATGCAATTCTCGACTCGTATCACTTGTGGGGTTGAGTTTCATTGGAGGATGTTTTTGGATGGATTGTGGTCGGATTTTGGTTGTACTTTGATTGGATTGCTCGGGACGCGCAATAGGTTAGTGTGGGGGTGTTTGATAACTCCACATTAGGAGTTATATTGTTTATGATCCATGACCTTTTTGCGAGCGTTTTGATGTATTTATATGAGAAATTGACCAAATCCGGGTTGTATTGAGCATACTTGTATTGAGCTTTATTTCATAATCCGGGCGTTTTTCGTATGATTTATACATTGTTTATCGCATGTGATCTTCCGGTATGTTTTCGCGTTGTCTATTTCAGGAACCGGGAGCTTGGAGCGATGATTTTGGGGCGGAAACGAACTTCGGAACACAAGCTAGCTCAAGGATATGCTCGGGAATGAAGAGGAGAAAAGAAGACGCTAAAACGAAGCAAAGTTGGGAAAGTCACTCCTGACCAGCCTGCACTCTTTTCGATGCCCAGGAAAATCTACAAGGAATTTTGAAGCAAGGCTTGCGGCATTGGAAAGTAGACATCCGTAGCTTTCCAACGGTATATGGTAGGCCCGAAGACGAGTCCGTATGAGGGAGATACAGCCCGCGCAAAATCAGCAAAGAATTCTGTCCGGGTATTACAAAGTAGAGGGGCTGAAGTGCAATTTCGGCATATTTTCATTAAAAAGCGTGCCCAGCTGGTAAAAAACGAGAAGGACGACCTAAGGAGAAGATATTCACGCATCTTTGAAGATTTTGGAGCTAGGGAAGAAGGGAGAACAAGCTTGGAGCAAGGATCATCAACTACATTGAAGATTTTAGCGTTTGATCTTCGTTTCTTCATCTTTTCTTCATGAACTCTATGATTTTGGTTATGTTGAACAATATTATGTCTAGCTAAACTTCTTAAAGCTAGGTGATTGATGGAAAAATAGGGTTTGTTGGATGATTTTCCGAATTTTGGACTTGATGCATGCTCTTGCTTAATTCTATGAACGTTCTTGTTAGCTTATCTATTCTTGTACTCAATTCTTAATGTTCTTGGCTTGATCACCCGTAGAATGTTACTTGTTGATAGAGTTGCACGAAAGTGAATTCTTTGAGACGTGTTAAAGAATAGTTAGGTGATCTTGTAGTTTCTTGAGACTGAGAGGAGATAGGAACTTGATCAATCGTGTGAGGGTAGTTTCGGTTGATTTAGTTAGAACTTAGTGAATTCGGTGGACCGATAGGACCCGGTGAACAAGCCTAACAAATCAATTAGATTGTAGTAATAGACGGAGGTGGACCGAGAGGACCCGAAATCTATTGTTTACACAAATTCACGTGAGATCGAGAGAAGATCGTGATGAGCATTACCCGGTATAACTAGAACGTGAGTAGAGTGTTTCAAGCATAACCCGGAAATCGTTAACAACCCTAGGGACATCAATTACCTAGTTCTTCTTTATTAATCGTATTACATCACAATTTATCTTCGTTTAAAGTGAAAATTCTCCAAAAATAGTTAGTTACTTGTCATTTAATTTTAGTCGCTTGTTTGTGGGCGACAACTTTATAAAATCCAAACCCTTCTTACCGGTTACGTTGATATCTCATAATTACTTTCTAGTTAACTAATAATCGTAAATTCCCTTGGGTTCGATACTCGGAGTCGTAAAATACTCCACTTACTACTTGACCGTGCACTTGCGTATACACGTAAGAAATCGTGTCAGTTGCAAGTCCTTGTTAGCTGAGGATCTTCATAAGGAAGTTACACTTACTGTAAAAGCATGGGTGGGGTTCTGGTTTGGAGGTCTGCCAAGAAACAAAGTACCTCATGAACGATCCCAATTAAAGTAACCCGATATAGGTATCATAAGCTCGCGTCCACGTTCAAGGAAGACATCGTTATTGAAAAATTAGCTATTCCTTAGAGAATCTTATGATACGTTCATCATTTGTGCTTATTAACGTGTCCCACATCACTAATAGTCGATGAAACATACGACTAATATATTCATGCTTTACTCATCTATCTTCAGAGTTCTTACCGAGATGAACCCTCAACCAAGTGGTTCGAACTTTTTTGAGTAATGGAAACCACTTCTTTGTGAGCCACAGAGGTAAATATGATATACTATGTTGTATGGTTAGAAGTGAGGAAGGGGTTGAGAAACATGTAAGAAATCAAAAGAGAAAGGAGAGAGTTCACATGATTATGGTGAAAATGCCGATGGTAGTGTTATTGGTGTGATTTGGGTTATGAGGCCGGACAAAATGGATAGTTTTACTTGATGAAGACATAGTGATAGCAATGGGGCAGTTGGTGTATCCATGGGTGGAGAAGGCGTAAGCCAGGTGGTGAAGTAGTTTCTTGTCAAAATCTTATGGTGGAGGGTGGCAAATGACAGTGTGATATACTATGGGTGTGGGAGTTTCATCGTAATCGTAGAGGTTATGGAAAAGAGGTTTGTTATTTTTTTTGCTGTGAAGATATAGACATATAGAAAGGGAGCATCCTTGAATCGAAAGATCTACGTGTTGGTTTTTATTGATTCAAACAAATAGTACTTGGACAAACAAGAAACAACTCACTTAGTTGGAGTCCTAAACCAATGGGACGTGCATGTGCATGTGTGGGTATTGGTGAGTTGTTTGAATTGTATTAGGGATGTGCTTGGTCAAAGGAGGCTAAGTAATGTTTTGGTTGGCCATGAGACTCCAACGACAGGAAGTATTATTGTGTAGTAGGACTCTTGTTTGGGCAACATATTGTTTCCAATAATTAAGGAAACAATCCTAGTTTGTCTAAGATTTGTTTTGGTAGTTACTTTGGCCTCAAGTTTTGTACCAGTATATATATAGATGCTAGGGTCACAACTTTTGGTAGTGTGCTTGTAATTGGTTTGGGTTCTCATCAATAAATCGGGTTTGGGTTGGCCGTGGATGTAGCTAGTCTCTAAACTAGTGAACCACCTAAATTCTTGTGTTCTTGATCTTGCTTTTGTTTCTTCTTATTTCTGTTGTTTCTCGCGTATTGAATTCCTAACAAGTGGTATCAGAGACAGGTTCGTTGAGTCTCAAGAGAAGCAATAGCGAGTTCGTGATCTGTGAGGTTTGATGGGAAGATTGGGTTTCCGCTAGTTGGCCTCTGAAACAGCGGGCGCAAGCACACCAAGCCTTTGTTGGAAGGCTATCGGGTTCCTTGTTTGGGGGAGCAATCAGGATCTTGTTGTTGAGCATCGGAATTGTGGATCTAGTTCTAGTACATCCAGCACACTTTCGGTTCCAGCATGCGTCAATCGATATGGCGTGCTCAACCCGGCGAGTGATCTGGATCTATATATCGATTTGGCAGCTAGGAGAATTCAAGTCTAGGTTGAGGCGGTTTGAATCAACTAGCGAATTGAGGGAGAAACGTCATTGGAAGATGGAGTGTCCCAAGAATCGTGCACCTGTAGATCTAGCTTCAGGTGGATGAGGAGGGACGCTCAAGGACGATGTAGCTCTCTAGGCACCTCGGGGGCGGTTCGGGATCCGGGCATGGAGCATGGGTGCGTGTTATAGGGCACGCGGATTGGTGGTGTGTTATTGTGCACACATCGGTTGGTGGCGCGATTGGACATTGGATTGGCGCACTTTGGTTATTGGTTTTGCGTTTTAGTGTGGTTGGCGGCGCAAATTGACATGACATCGTTTGATAGGCACTTTTGTCACTAAGTGTCATTGTAGTGACGTTGGGTATGCATTAGTCATGGTGCATTGAAGAGGCGTTTGTTGGGACGCATTGGGAGTGTGTTCAAATTCCGCAAATTGGGAATACATTGGGTTTGTTGGATTGATGAGAAGAATTGGCTATGGAGTTTGAATCAAGGGGGAGGTTTGTTGGTTTTTATTGATTCAAAAAAATAGTATTGGACAAACAAGAAACAACTCACTTAGTTGGAGTCCTAAACCAATGGGACGTGCATGTGCATGTGCATGTGTGGGTACTGGTGAGTTGTTTGAATTGTATTAGGGATGTGCTTGGTCAAAGGAGGCTAAGTAATGTTTTGGTTGGCCATGAGACTCCAACGACAGGAAGTATTATTGTGTAGTAGGACTCTTGTTTGGGCAACATATTGTTTCCAATAACTAAGGAAACAATTCTAGTTTGTCTAGGATTCCTTTTGGTAGTTACTTTGGCCTCAAGTTTTGTACTAGTATATATATAGATGCTAGGGTCATGACTTTTGGTAGTGTGCTTGTAATTGGTTTGGGTTCTCATCAATAAATCGGGTTTGGGTTGGCCGTGGATGTAGCTAGTCTCAAAACTAGTGAACCACGTAAATTCTTGTGTTCTTGATCTTGCTTTTGTTTCTTCTTGTTTTCTCTTGTTTCTCGCGTATTGAATTCCTAACACTATGTCACTCATCGTGTTTGCTTTTTTGTTCATGTGGGATCTTTGTGCCTTTTGTTATTCTATAAATCTTTTTAACATCTTTTTCCAGTATTTTAATATATGTGAAAAGTCAAAAAAGAAATAATTTAGGACGAAATGATTATTAGTTTTGTGAGAACAAGGAGAAAAGATAATCTAATTTTTTTGGAGTTGTGCGCATGCATTATTATCCTTCATCTTTCGACGGCCAAAAACTTCATACCCTAAGAGGATACTTTGACGGCCAAAAACTTCATACCCTAAGAGGGTGCTTAGGGTACTTCGATTGTCCGAGTATTAGTTTTGTGAGAACAAGGAGAAAACTACTCAGGCCAAAAGCTACATACCCTATGAGGGTACTTTGATTGTCCGTTTTGGGTGGAATGTCCGTTTTCGAGTAGCTCGTGTGCAAGTGTTGGCGGAGTAGATAGATAGATATATTCACAACATAGTCCCAATCAACTGGAACGTGTGAACACTATACACCACGTGGGTGTACAATGTATAATGTTCTTATTTAATATATGGTCTCTTATTAAGCATGTTCTGAACAATGTGGGACATTTTCCTAACATAACTAAAATTTAATTGGAGACACTCATAACAATGTGGGACATGTCCTGACATGTTGGGTTTCAACGGGGTACACCTCCATCGAGGAATGGTGGTAGGAGGTATTGTACTAGTTTCGGCAGTGAAGAGGTGGACTCATAGCCCAGTACCCTGATCCTTGTAGTCCTACTTTGTAACTGGGCAATGAGGGACTTCTCAGCTATCATAATTCTTTGAAGTGTGAATACTTCAGGTGATATACTATTTTGTTTCCTCCGTGAGAAAGTTTTTTCGTGTCCATGACTTGGTCTGATATTGTAAACATTGAAAGGCTGTAGGCCACAGCGGTGCCGCGGCCACCACTGACGATTCCTCCACTTTCGAATTTAGCTCTCTGTTGTTTAGTTCGACTCCCCAATTCTGGTGTGTAGATTTTGCAACATCTCACGTTTCAACCTGGGACCTCCCTCTTTGAGTCCAATTTCAGGGTGTTGATTCGGCAACGTCTCAGGTTTCAACATGGGACCTAGTTATCGTACTCCGGTTTTTTAACGTACACTGTAAAGATTGCAACAACTAATAGTCGGGGAGTAGACGATGAAGAAGTCAAACTTTACATCAAAACCTTGCACCAAAGCAAAGGCTTAACAGTTGAAGCACAAACTTTGCCCATCGAAACATAATAAGCTTGCATCTTGGAGATGATTTCATTGCGGAGCAACACAATCATTTGGATTTGCAACTGTTTTGCCTGATTTGGTTCAAATGAATAACACTCTAGACAAAATTACACCAAAACATGCGAATGGGGAGCAACGGAGGTTGCTATGTCTCTCTTTCTAGAGTCCCACATCGTTAGAAGCTTAAAATGCTCATAGTTTATACTGGATGTCAATGCAAGCTGTGGCCGCGGATCTCGGTAGCGCAAGATTGTAATGCATGGAAGTGATTGGAGGGGTTAGGCCGAATCAATCAATGGTCTGGGGGGTGGGGTGGGGGCGTTGGTGCGTTGGTGCCGCATTCTTCACGAACATTCGCTCTGAGTGTCACTGGCTAAGAAAGTCCCTTCGACTAAAGGCTGACAGTCTCTACTTTTCGGACCCTCTCTACTTGAGAGTCTCTGCCTAAGTAAGTCCATTGGACTCAAGGCTAAAGTTGACTTGTCAGAGCAACTAAGGTGTCTCCGTCTGCTAAACGAGTCCATCAGGTAGGTTAGTTACTTCTCAACAAACCCTAACCCTCAGATCACCGGCCGAATTGGGCCAGCTCCTAGCAAAGGTCTTACTCTTAACACCCCCCCCCCCCCCCCCCCCCAATTGTGTCATTAGCAACTTTCTATTTTTATATAATCAATTCTGATGCCCAACCGGTACTCGTAAATAATTGAGCGGTCCAAGTACAGTTTGTGATACAGCTAGTGACAGTGACCCATAATCAAAAGGTAGGTGCCCGATTCGCGTCGTTTTTTAATTGACAACAATGTGTTTAGGCTGTTTTCCTGTCTTTTCTGCAAAAGAAATAGCAGTTGTTCGTTGTAGACGCTAGTCTGATTCACGTACAACGTATTGGACTTAGCACCACCAATTCCGTTACATATCGCCCAAATGCAGGTTGTCATACGTAACTGCAGCGTAAGTATCCTATGACCAACTAATACTCGCTAAGTAACTGAGTGGTCCACAAGATTTTCAATAATTCGGTTTTGGTTACACGAGCGTGTATAAAGAACATTTATAGCTATGTGTCTTATATATCTACAACCTTAACAGTCCCAATTATTCGTCTATTACTGCCGTCTTCTTTCACACAACCTGAAAAATTGCAACAGCCACTAGTAGTAGACAGCGAAGAACAAAAAACAAGAAACCGGCAGCAGCACCAAATCAAAGGCTTAAGAGTTGAGGCAGAACTTTGGACATCGGAAACTTTGCAGCAGCAAAGCAAAGGCTTAAGAGTGGAGATGCTTTCCTTGCCGAGTGACGCAATTCTTTTGGATACGCAACTGTTTCGACTAATTTGTTCAAATCATTACCTTCCGGTCAAATTTATGCGAAAACATTCGATGGCAAGCAACCAAGAGGTCTCTCTCTATAGAGTCCCACACCACCGGAATTCTAAAAATACTATAACTCATGTGTTGGTCGCCGATCTGGGTAGCTCCAGGTTGTGACTCGAGCGAGGGCAATAGAGTGTTTGGAGGGGTTGGGCTGATCCAATGGCCTGGGCCATAAGTGCAGTGTGTTCGAACCCTCTCTACCTGAAGTTAGAGAGCTCTCTGCCTTGGAGGTAGAGGGAAATGTAAGGCCATTGTTCTTGGCTGGAGTAGTTCGCATCATGGCCGGAAAGAAAACCCCGTTTTAAGACCGAAACGAGAAGAATCTCCGGATTCGTTAAGGGGTCTGAAAACCAATGCAGGGCTTCTACAGTTGTAGCCTTTTGGGTCTGAACCTGGTTTGCTCTCCTTCAATTTTTTTCATCCTTTTAATCAATTCATATAACCCTATTCCCCACTAGTTTGAGTGGTCCAAACACAGGTTGTGACACATAATCCGAGACGTAGGTGCCTGATTTGACTCAAATCGATAACACAAAGTTGCACCAAAACATACGAACGCATAAAAACTCGAACGCATAAAAACTGACAAGAGCGTTACATTTTAAAGTACCTGTACCTCAAACGCCTATTTGAGTAGTGCCAGTTTGTGACTCAATCGAGGGGAATAAAGTATTTAGAAGGATGGGTTGGGCTGATCCAACAGTCTGGGCCATAGGTGCAGTGTGTTTGAATCCTCTCTATACCTGATGTTAGAGAGACTCTCTGCTTTGGAGGCTGATGAAAAGCCATTGTTCTTGTGGACTCTGGTCTAAAAAGTTGACATTTTCGAAGAATTTCCAATAAAAGAAACAAATAACAAATTCGCCCTCTCTCCAGATTCGTAAGAAGACCTTATTGATTAGGTTCTTGTGTATGTTCTCAATGCTCATTTTGTCCCAAGCATGTCAAATACAGAGGAGATGATAATTTAAGTAAAGCAGTAAATAATAACATTTGTAAAGCGGAAGTAAAGAATAATTGAGTAATAAAATATTCTCATGTTCCAAACACAATTCCAGAGAATTCCAGAAGCCAGCATTTAACACATATCCACATCCTTATATGAAAAACCAAATTCAATTTCAATAATCCAACTCTGATATCCTCATTTAATAATAAACATCCAATTTCTCATCAATAAAACGCCAATCCAGAAATAACCATATTAAATCTTGAGTTGAACGGGGAAAATCCAATCGCATCATCAATATATCCCATCACAAGCTACCAAGACCTTAAGCGCCGGCACCCCCCTAAGACTTCTTGCGGCCAGAGAGGTGAGTACATGGAGCGAACCCGGGGCAATGGCAACCGGGCTAAATAATAAGGGGTCGAGTGGACGACCAAACCAAATAATTAATAATCCAAATGGCGTTCCCCGCACAACTCTTTTCACTTTACGTTATTATGGATTAATAATTATCGTGTGAGATTTTCAAGAAATAAATAAACAAAACCGACAAGTATCAAATAAACAAAACAATTTTGAGACATAACATAAAAATCCACGTTTGACACGAAGGAAGCTTGGCACGCAAGGCTTGGCATGTATACTCACCTTAATCTTCAACAAATAGCACGTAATGATCCTTTAGAAAGACACGTAGCCCTCGTCGATAAATTCGTCACCTACAAATTGAATTTGTTTATTCAATTTACAAATCAACTACGCAAGTATACAACATGCATTGCTCTAAGCCTAGCGAGTCTCATTGGGAGTCACCTAATTTTCTCCAATATTTATTTGATTTCCTAATAAAATTGTCATTATTTAAAAGTCTATAACCCAAGTCTTGCAAATTTACTAAAGTCAAAATTACTAACCAACACTTTATTATTTTAAATAGCTAACATTATTTGCATACAACCAAGTATAGTCCAAGATGGCTATTTATTAGATTTTATGAAGAATTAATAAATAATAATTTAGACATTACTAAATGTTAGAAACATTAAATTCTAAATGCTACTAAATATCGTTTAACTCCTAGCAATTACTTAATCAACAAATAGGGGAAATAACTAGTTACACGTTATATATCTAACTTGACATTTTATTTATTTATTTATTTATTTATTTATTTATTTATTTATTTATTTATTTATTTATTTATTTATTTATTTATTTATTTATTTATTTATTTCCAAGAAAACCATTCTACCATACTAACCATTTTTATTTATTTAGAAAATAGTGTAAGCTCTAATTTACTTTATTTTCACAACAAATTCAGGTTTGCAAGAATAACCCCCAAGTTATGGATAAGGAAACAAACACCCCCTAACAAGGCCAAAAACAGTTTGTTAAGCTACATCTTCACCCCTAAGTTTTTCCAAAACTACACTTTTACCCCTCCTATCAAGAACACCACGAATTCAATAATCGGGACATGAATCAAAGCATGATAATGAGAGTTTTAGTTCAGAAATCAGACTAAGGAGGGACTAGGAGTGCACCTGGTCGAAGGAACAGAAGAAACGGCGAAGATTTGAGCCGGGTCGACGACTCGTCGGAGCTCGCGGTGGTGAGGCCGACGGTGGCTCTCCGGCTGGAGCTGGAAGCTGCTGGGACCTCAGGGAAGTTGGTCGGACCCTAGGGGGTCGAACTGGGTCGGAGAAATAGGCTGGGTGGCCTCGGATTTGCTGGGCTCCAATTCTCGCCGGTTTTAATGGCTTCCGCCGGCGGCGATGGAGGCTCTGCTTCGACCGGAGGCTGTTGTGCCTTTCACTTCTTCTTTCCTCTTTACGGGTCGCAACAGAGAGTGGAATGAGATGGAGCCGAGAGGGAAACAGATGGGGAAAGAGAGGCAGAGTGAGATGCGAAGTGGTGATGGTGGCGACGTTGCCGACGATGGTGGTGCACGGTGGTGGAGATGGTGAACTGGTGGTGGAGGTGGTGAACTGCTGCTGCTGCTGGGTACTGAAACAGAGAGGGAGAAAGAGAACGAAGGTAGTGGAGGTGGGTTGTTTCTGGCTGAAGTTTGAGGTTATGGTGGTGGTGAGAGTGACGACGATGATGAAGGAGGTGGTGGCGTTTCTGGTGGTGGGTGTGTGAGGGTGGCTGCTGGGGAAGGCAGCGGGGGGGTTCGGGGGTTTAAATAGGTGGCTGAGGGCGGTGATGGAAGGCTGTAGAAGGTGGTGGAGGCGGTGATGTTGGGGCGGCTAAGGTTCCTTGTGCGTGAAGACAAAGCAAGAGGGGGGGGAGGGGATTTGACGGGTGACAGTAGAGTGGGTGTGAGAAAATAATAAATTAATAATAATAATAATAATAATAATAATAATAATAATAATAATAATAATAATAATAATAATAATAATAATAATAATAATAATAGTAGTAGTGGTAGTGTTATAATGTGGTTGTTGCGTCATCTAACGCGGTGGTCACCTACGCGATAACACACGAAAAATTACCGTTCCACATTCTAGAATTCGCACAAAATTATAAATAACTTTCCCGAATATTTTAAAGTTCACATTTCGCCTCCAAAGTTACCAATTTACCCCTGGCCAAATTACGGGGTATTACAGGTAGGATTCTTCAAAGCGATTAGTTGGAACGATATTCGCTTGTCTGGTTCAAAGAATGCTTTTTGTGAATGTCGTGCTAAATATATACTCATATTAGTGTTGCCTAGTACTAAAGTAAAATTTTGTAGGGACTTCTATCATACATAAGAAAATGTAGGGATAAAGGAGTGAATTAGTTGATGAACTTTTGAGTGAGAGAGTAATGATATCAAAATACTTGGGTCTATGTGTGAAAATTTAGGGATCGCCGAATCGGCGATCTGGATCTCGAACAATCCCGAATTGGGACCGCGCGATCTGGATCGCAGATCGCACCCCGTTAAGCGATTTCAGGTAACTCTGGTCGAAACAACTGAAAAACATGACATTGCTACACATTACACAACGGACCCCAAAAAAGCCTATGTAGCTGTAATGAAATCCACAGGGTGCCAACTAGTTACAAGGACACGTTCAAGAGAAGAATCACACAGCAAACTGCACATACAATATTTGCAGTTAGACTCTATCAAGGGATGCTTAGCTATCAATTACAATCGTGCTAGGTCATCGCCCATGTCATTGCATGTACTATTCGAAGGTGAGTTCACATTGTATGTGAACCTGAAAAACTGTTTCGAGGACAAACTAGTTAAGGTGCAATCAAAACATGGGGGTGGTGGTGGTGGAAAGATTTGAGCTCAAAATCTCTTACAACACGAGATTTATCATCGTACTAGTCCACCATGAAGCTACTGCTATCTAGAACATACAGTACGGCTCAAATTTCCATCTTTAGACATTAGGCAAGACAATAAATTAAATATTAAAATTTCCTTCTTCGTCTTCTGATACTTCCTGTCAATATGGCTCAAACTAGCAGGGGCCACAGATTTTGAGAAAGTTACTTCCTCTGTTTCTTCTCTTTCTTCCAGTTTTGAGTTTTACCACTATTCATCAGGCTGCTTTGATCCGATGATTTGGTTAGTATACAATGTAATTTTTTTATAAATTTTCATGGTGTTGTACAGTAAACTTTACTCTACAACACCATGAAAAATTATCGAAAAATTGCATCATCTTGCTATCCAAATCACCGGGTCAAAATGACATGCATACGGATGAAAAAGTCAAAACTGCAAGAAAGAGAAGAAACAGGCCAAGTATTAGATAGTGAGATCTTGATTGATGATAAACCGCCCGTAACTCTTATAGATAAATTTCACACGGTTAGGCTTCTAAGAGTTGTTTTAACAATCCATTGGTTTTTTCTGGGTTCTCTGTTCCTGGTGGAGTGAGGCAATGAATTATCGGTAGCCTCAAACGCGGAAACTCTTCCAAGCAGGGTCTATTTCCTGCGTTTGGTGCAGGGGTAACCAGTAGAATTTTTTCGCCGGTATCTTATTACTTCTCTACCAATTCTTTTACACAATTGATTGATCTCCCGTGTTTTATTTTTTTTTATTTATTTTTATTTTTTTTTTATTTTTATTTTTTTTAAAGATGAAGACACGGTTTTGGCACAAGGTGCAAATGGGATCATACTTAGAGGTATTACGATCAGGTATATAATATAAGCTTGTCCTATAAATGCTTAAAGTTGTTTTCTAAAGCTATTTTCTGTTTTTTTTCTTGGACTTTCTGTTTCTTGGACATTCGAATGAGTAGAATTAATAATCTTGCCTATTCCATCATCTTGCATGAATTTGATCTGACAAAACTCATGTTGACTTAGGTTTGACTTTGCCCTGCCGGTACAGCGTCAGACTTAGTAATATTACTAGCCAAGTTGAAACTGGGAAGTCCGTTTTGTGTCCTTAATACCAGTTTATTTGAGATTGTGCATACCATCATTTGTTTATCTATATATGGTATATTCTTAAAGAAACATAACATTGCAAGTTTTCTTGTTATAATTCGATTTAACCAGGCTTTCTGCAAACGTTTCATCTCGAAAGGTCATTTGAGAAGGCTTTCACCGCAGGTAAACCTATTGCATCTATTAATTTCTTTTTGTCGCTTCTTTTCGACGCCAATGGTGTTCATTTCCCACATTCATTATGGAGATCGTTCTCTACCAGAAAAGTTTTAAGTTGTTAGGGAACCAACTCAGTAGTGTATATCAAGCTATCAGCTGTTAAGATGCAACTCCTTTTCATTTCTACGAGGATATTCCGTTTCACTTTCTTTTAGGGAAGTTGGTCTTTCTTGATGAATTCCTTCCTGAACTTGGTGCTCGTATTCTGTCTTTGGGGAGTGACCATCTGATATCTAGATTTTGACTCCTGTCTGGTGTGAAATAAATTCAAGCTTCGCTAGAGTTCTAACTTCTAAGGGCTGTTTTCGTGATTTTTTTTGCAGGATTCGTAAATGACGACTGATAGAGCCAACGAGTTACCCATGGTGTTTTTCATTCGTTGTTGCAGTTGTAACCAAAAGAAGTTTGCATGGTGATGTCTGGATTCTTCTCTGACAACCGTTTTCATGTCTGACACTCTTCTTTTGTTCACTTAAATCGATAGACTCGATCAATTAATCTTTGTGCGATATTTTGTAGATAAACGTTATGGGATTTGAGCACGAGGTGGAAACGCGTATTAAATTTCTGCTGCCAGAAATCATAATCAGGTATTTCAATTAAATGGTTTCTTTCGTACAAATGCTTACACATGTCTTCTCTGCTTGTGTATACGTGCATTTTTCTCCTGTTCTTGGGTTTGTACTGTTAGTTTTATATGAGATTTTGGTTTTCTAATCTCTTCTGTCGTCTTCAATTTTTAAGAAATCTCTTTATCATTGTAAGCCGTAATGATCAGGAAGTGGGTGCACGAGGCGTATGAAGCTAAGGCTCTTCCTCAATTGCAGCTCCTTTTGAATGCATAGAGTAAGAAAATGTGCAGTAATGAACTTGAAAATTGTCCTGTGAACAAGCAAATTGGGGCTAAACCAAATCATGGGTTGGAAAGGTTCGAGCTCAATATCTCTTCGAAAAGGGTGTAAAGTAAACTTTCTCCCCCTCAAATTGGATACAGAGACACTTTCACCCCATAAGTGTGCCAAAATTTAGGACACTTGCACATCTAAATTGTGACGCCCTTAGTCTAAGGCGGTTTACGTCATTGACGGTAGCTTTTGAGGACAAATTTTCCGTCTTCGAGTATGGAATAACCATCGAAACCCCCAAAGGATATATAAATTCAATAATTTTAATATTCTAAACCATTGAATCCCTTTCAATATCACAACAACAAAAGGCATTACTGTACCAATATTTTTAATGAATATGCCGGGTTGAGTAGTAATTTATACATCCAATGATGCTTCAATGAACATTCCATCATCTAAAGAGGGTAACTTTGTCCCAAAATCTACTGTTTAGTTACTAACCCCGTCCCCTCATGAAAGGCATCACAATCAGGAGAGTAAGTGTCCCGAAGTTTGGCACACTGAAGGAATAATAGTGTCCTTTTGCAAACTAGAAGGGGTGACTGTGTCTTTTTTTCAAACTTTACGGGGTCATAGTGTCTTTCACCCCTTAGAAAAACATGATTTATGGCCATGTTAGATCACCTTGTACCTACAACGACCTAACACTGAAGGGGTAATAGTGTCATCTGATCATCACCATTGGCGTTGCATCCATCATCGTTGTTGCCGTTGATGGTGTTTCTCTCTCTTCCATCAACGGCATCGCTTGTCTTTCAGAGAGAAGATTTAGACACTAGTATTCTGACTTAATGAAAAGTTTAATTCATTCTTTGTTCGATTAATTGGTAATTCTGGGAGGAGGTTGTATTAAAGTAAACGTTAAGGGATGTAAGTGGTAGTTTTCCTCAAATTAACGGATGATTGGGTAGTGTTCGACTGGTTTACTTGAAAGCCCAAATTTTATTTTTACTGGTCCAAACCCGAATTTGACAAAATCCACTGTAAATACTAGTTCTCTTTGAGCGGAGTAATCAATATCTTTACTGAATTTGAGCGGAGTAATCAACCCTAATTCTCTCTAAATTTCTCCCCCGTAGAAGAAAATTGCGGGTATTAATTTAGAAATAAGGGTTCGATTCATAATATCGAAGGTGGTGGTGATTTGAGCCTCGACACAATTTATGGGACGGGAGGGTGATTTAGGTCGGGATGAAGAAGATTGACAGTCTTGCTTTTTTTCTTTTCTTTACTATTTGGGTTTCAATTTGGCTTGTAATGAAGTTGCAATTCTAAACTAGAAATTGACGGAGAAAGAGCAAGAGAGTAAAGAGTTTGAAAAAGGCACGACGATTGTCAGAGATATCTGCAAAATAGAACCCCAAAATCATAATTTAATTGGCCGTGGCTTCCAAAATGTTAAGAAAGTAACTTTCCAACAATTTTAGGTTTCGTCATGGCTTCTAACCCTTTGGTTCAGAAGATAGAACATGATTCCATGTTCTGACTATTATTAGTTTTGTGTATATTTTTGTTAAATATGTAGCTGACAAAATCTAAAAAATGTTGTTGCTGGGCACCCTCAGCAGTGGCCAGGCCGTGGGGTTAGTGTCGATATATGGACGACTAATCCCAAGTCCGCTAGGGCCTGCACGGCCCGACCTGTAACGTGCCCCCGTTCAGTGCCAAATCTAGCTCGGGTTACAAGTTCCAGCCACGGAACTCGGCAATATGTAACTGTTGCTTCATAAGATATATGTAATATATGTTATCTATATTTTTCCCATGTGGGATTTTTGTTCCTCTGTTTGCAAATAGATGAAAATCGAAGGAAATCAAAGCCACTGGTTGTTATTAGTTAGAAGACATAGGGAATCAATTGATACAAGGTAGTAAACGTAAGGATGCAATCTGAAGTTAGTCTTGCTTTTGTTTTACTAGTTTTGATAAACTGTTGGTCTAATGCACAACTATTTAAGATCGATAGGTTTCAAACAATTAGTCACGGTCACTGTAGAGAGAGTTTGCTCTCCGAGGAGCAAAGTTACACTGATTCCCTACCAATACTGATGTGGTACATTAGATTAATCTTATTTATTATATACCATCATATTATTAACTGATGTGGGACTTTTATTTATAAAGTTGTAAAATAGCAACAAACCTAGTTCGGCTCTGAAGTTACAAGAGGCCGTTACTTAGCTGAGCAACTTGGGCGGCGGTAGGAAACAAATTCATTGGGAATTTGTATTCTTTCGTCCCATGTGGGACAAATGGGCATTAATTAAGTGCTTGTCTGGAAATAATTTTAATCTAAAATAAAAATAAAATTCTGCAAAAGTACATGGGGTTAGTTTGGGGATGGTGTGGCGGTGCTAGAAAGCAGCTGTGTAAAAATACTGTGAAAAAATTGATGTGAATTCTTGATTTTGGTAAATATTAAATAAAAGCTGCTGTGAAATATTGATATAATAATTTTGTGCTAGGTAAAATTAACTGTGAAGTTGCCGTGAGATGATAAAATGACAAAAATATGACACATTTCATTTCCGTATATATAATTATTGATGTTTTAAAAAATTATAAGGTTAAAATCGGTTGTAGATAAATTAACCAAAAGCACTTTCTGGAAAAGCATCTCCCCCTTGCTTCCTGAAAACTGCTGCGGGACAGCAGAAATTGTCCGAAAAAATAGAAATTTTATTTTTACCAAACACACTAAAACTGCTTTTGCTGTCGGAAAGCAACTGTGCTAGCTGCAGAAGCATTTCCTAAACTCATCCATAATCTTGTCTCGTCTAATTAGTTACGAAATACTACCTATGTTTCTTCTCTTTCAGCTTACTTCATTTTTTGACACTATTCACTGCGTCACTTTGACCCGGTGATTTGGTTAGCAATACGATACACGAATTTGACAATCTTTGCATGATCTTGTTGAAGCTTTACTCTACAATACTATGAAAAATTATGTTGTGAATATATCTATCTATCTACTCCGTCAACACTTGCACACGAGCTACTCGAAAACGGACATTCCACCCAAAACGGACAATAAGTACCCTCTTAGGGTATGTCCTCCTAGGGTATGTAGTTTTTGGCCGTCGAAAGATGAAGGATAACAATGCATGCGCAAAACTCTAAAAAAATTAAATTAGCACGATAAGTGACAGATCTTTCGATGCAAGGATTCTCCCATTCTATGTCTTATATCTTCACATTCACAACAACAATAACAAACCTCTTTTCTATAACCTCTACTATTACAATGAAACTCCCACACCCATAGTATATCACACTGTCATTTGCCACATCCTTCCTCACTTCTAACCATACAACATAGTATATCATATTTACCTCTGTGGCTCACAGAGAAGTGGAAATAGATGAGTAAAGCATGAAATTATTTTACTCGTATGCTGCATCGACTATTTAGTAATGTGGGACACGTTAATAAGCACAAATGAAGAACGGATCATAAGATTCTCTAAGAAACAGCTAATTCTACAATAACGACGTCTTCCTTTGACGTGGACGTGAGCTTATGATACATATATCAGGTTACTTCAATTGGGATCGTTCATGAGGACTGAGGTACTTGTTTCTTGGCGGACCTCCAAACCAGAACCCCACCCAAGCTTTTACAGTAAGTGTAACTTTGTTATGAAGATCCTCAGCTAACAAGGATTTGCAACTTGAAGGATAGGATTCTCAACCATCACCAAGTATTTCCGCTGCCGTAGGTACAACCTTGTCATAAAATAACCCCATATATCCAAAAGGAGGCATACACAGGCATTATAAATGCTTGCTGAAGTAAAGACACATGACTGTTCGTTGAGTATTAGTTCTAGCCATTTCCAATACTCCTTTGTGATGAACGAAAATTTTTCGCAGTTGATCCAGGTCTTACTCCATCCACCTCACCTAGCATATTGTTGTAAGGTGGTCCTGTATGATTGTAGTCAAAAGCCAAATGCCCTGGTGGCTGGAGGCGAAAAAGGGCGCTACCAAAAATCTTTACCAAAAGTCTTACAATCATATTTCCCACACATTGATGCACAATATAATTTCTTGAAGTAGCGAAGTTCTCTTTTCAAAGGAGTCGTGCCTTAGATCACCTAAAACCTCTCAGAGAGAGGCTTCTCTCCCAATCCTCGCATGGGAATTTGTTTATTTCCACCCACAAATTTTCCGTCCAATATTAACGGAAAGTTAACGGAAGGGTAACTACTTGCTCGAAATGCAAAATTTATGACCTGCGGTGCTCGATTTTGAAATTTGGGTACCCACTTGCTCGTTTTTGCAAAATATGGGTACATCCGGTGCAATTTAGCCTTAACAAAAAATGGTATTATTTGTCCACAATTCGTAAGGGTAAAATGGTCCAAAAAAGTAAGTTTGCACCTCTCTACTGTAACAGAGGAGTGGTATATGTCCACCCTCCATCCACTGACAAAAACTATTTTTCCATAAATCAGGGGGCAAATTATATTTTGTCCATAAATAGATGTCTTTTTTTTTTGAAGAAAAAATAGATGTCTTTTTCTCATTAGTAAATTATTAATTTAACGATATAATAATGTTTCGCCAAATCAATAAAATATCGTGGTCCTAACATTATTAATTTATAAATGTTTTACCGTACTATCATTATACTCTCAATGTTTAGCCAACAAGAAAGTAGGAAGGACAATTTATCTCTCTCCTCTCATAAATGATGCAGTGCATCATGTGTACTTTTTTTTGAAATACCCTACAGTGTGGTAGGGCGGCATTACCCGTTTAGAATTATAAAATCGGCTTTCAACCCACAAGTACAAGGGGGTGTGTGGGGGGGGGGGGGTGTTGTGCAGAACCTGACGCATCATTTTTTTTGACCAAACCTAAGTCAACCCAAGTACATGGAAACTTAGCTGGGCTTAGGACCACAAGAAATATCTTGGGCTAGTAGGCCCAAATAAAATCTGGTGGGTTAACAGTAAAAGAAGCCCAACTCTTTTGTTTAAGCCCAAAAGCAGTGATTTGGTGAGCTACTGTATTGGCTTCTCGAATACCCGAATACCATTGGTGGCACTAGAAGCTTCACTTCCCAATCGGTGCTTGAGCTCGTACATGTATCTTTCTTCTTCGGTAATCACAAACGTCTTCGACTTCGTCCATTGAACCAGCTCTTGGGAATCCGTTTCGAGCTGAAGAGTTGAGGAGGAAAGAGTTTTAAACCAATTGAAACAAAACTCCATCACTTTTGCTTCGCAGATCGTCGAATCTGGGGAGAAAGAGATCTGACCACACTTTGCGTGCATGTGTACTTTGATGTAGTGCAACAAAATACACATTTTTTTCTTCTTCTGAAAAACAATAGTAGTACTTAGTACTAAACTGTCCTTCACTTTGTTTTTAAGAGAGGTTGGTTAATTGGGGGTATTGAGGGAGGTGGTTGTATTAAGGAAACATTAAGGGAGGTAATTAGTATTTTCCCAAAATCAATAGGTGATGGGATTAATTTTCGAAGGTAGCGTCCGTTCCGATCCACTCTTTTTACTGCAAAAGCCCAAGTTTAAGTTTTACAAGTCCAAACCCAAATTTTACTGCTCCGAAATTTTACCCTTTTTAACCCCTTGCGCACTCTCCGAAAGCGAACGATCCCACCCAAATCGCCGAACTTGTTGTTATATGTTGGATCTGGTCAATTTCGACGAAGATGAAGCCACGGAAGAGGTGAGCTATCATGTTTTCGTACCTATTTGATTTGGTTTGAACATGTCGATATCAGTTTCTGTTGTTTGTCCAGTATAGTTCATTTTTCTTCAGCGAATATTGGATTCTTCAGCGAACCATCCTTATCAGGTACTAGTAGTAGTATTTTCTGCTATTACACATCTCTTATTTCCTTAATGTTCTCATTTGGTAGACTTATTAAGAACTGAAACACAATTATCTCACACTGTAGAGTAATTTTTAAAAACAATGATATTGTGATCTAACAATGTACTGTGTTCACCACTTTCACCTTGCTATTTCTTAGTTAGGAGAAACCAAAGTTATACTACCTGCAAATAGATGGACCGCATAAAAATTGGTCTTAGGGTGGTCAAAATAACTGAAAAACAAGACATTGCTACACATACAACCCCAAAAAAGCCTACGCAGCTGTAATGAGTTCCACAGGGTGCCAACTTAGAAGAATTGCAGTTAGGCACTTAGGGTGAGTTTGGGAATGCTTCTGCTGCCAGCACAGCTACTTTCCGGCAGCAGAAGCAGTTTTAGTGTGTTAAGTAAAAATAAAATTTCTGCTTTTCCGGACAGTTTCTGCTGTCCCACAGCAGTTTTCAGGAAGCAAGGGAGGAGATGCTTTTCCAAAAAGTGCTTTTGAGTAATTATCTACAACCGATTTTAACCTTACATTTTTTTAAATATCAATAGTTATCTTTACTGAAATAACACGTGTCATATATTTTTGCCATTTTACCCTCCCATAGCAACTTCACAGTTGATTTTACCAAACACAAAATTACTATATCAATATTTCACAACAGCTTTTATGTAATATTTACCAAAAAACATTTTATCAAGACTTCACAGTAGCTTTCTACAGTGTTTTCACACAGCATCTTTCTAGCACCGCCACAGCATTCCCAAACTAGGACTTACACTCTCTCAAGGATGATTAGCAGTCAATTATTATGCTGGGTCGTCACCTATGTCATTGCATGTACATTAGAAGGTGGTTTCACAATGTTCGCGAAACTAATACTCTTCCGCACGTGAAACTCTGTTTGATCTGGAGATAGAATAAGATATAATACCAAACAGAAACACTGTTGCTTGCACAAACTAATTAAGGTGCAACCAAATCATGGGGGTGGAAAGATTTGAGCTCAATATCTCTTAGAACACGAGATTTATCATCATACTAGTCCATCATGAAGCCTCAATTTTGCCTCTTTATGCATTAGGCAAGACAAAACAAAGTAAATCTTAAAAATTCCTTCATCGTCTTCTGATAGTTGCCGTCAATGTGGCTCAAACTAGCAGGGCCACAGATTTTCAGAAATATATTAGATAGTGAGATCTTGATTGATCTTTGTTCAAAAGTGATAAAACGACCATAACTCTGAGAGCTGTTTTTTTCATCCATTTGTTTTTTCAGGGTTCACTGTCCGTGGTGGAGTCGGCCGATGAGTCATTCGGAAGCCTCAAACGCGGAAACTCCTCCAAGCAGGGTCTCTTTCCTGCGTTTGATGTAGGGGTAACCGGTGGAATTTTGTCGCCGTATCTTAGTACTTCTCTGCCAGTTCTTGTCACGTTTGACACTCTTCTTCCCTTCACTTGAATCAATTTACATAATTGATTGATCTCTTGTTTTTGATTTTTTTAAGATGAAGACACGGTTTTGGCACAAGGTGCAAATGAGCATTGAATTATACTTAGAAGTATTACGGTCAGGTATATAATAAATGCTAGTCCTGTAAAGGCTTAAAATTGTCTTCTTTTCTCTAACCATCTGAATTTTTCTTTCCTCAAAGTTTTCTTCTTGGACATTCTGTTTGCTTTACAAGGGTAGGGCTTGCTCTTCAAATTTGAGACCAAGTGTAGGATTGTGCTAAAGATAGAACTAATATTCTATCCCTTGATTTCTTGATTATTGTTTACATATTTACCTTTAAACTATATTAAACTATCATTAAAAGCATGTCATACCAAAAAAAAACATGTCATATCCACAAATTGCACGATGCTATTCCCTCAAGAATAATAGTCATTTTTTAATGTCCGGTGACTTGTCCATGCCATGCACTTGAGCAATCTTTCCACTGTCGTTGCATACAATTCAAGCTACTCAATATATTGGGAAAACCCCTCTTCTTTCTCTCATGAAAGAAAAAGATTGATGTAACCTTTAGTTAACAAATGAGAAAAAAACTGAACTTCTGGTGATGGATACATAAGTAGTTGTAAAATTAACACAAAAATTTAAGATAAACCATCTGTATTACAATCTGATTACATTATAACAGAGATTTGGTTATTGTGGGTGTGGGTATAGAATTGATAGTTTAGAAATAAAAAGTTGGCTTTAATTTGAAATAGTATTTGAAATAGGATTTCATGTCTTGTATACATTGGAGCGTGAAATGCTATATATGCTCGAATTTCTATTGACATGCTAAAGTTAGGATTGTAATTGAGATCTCCATTGAAGATGCTCTTAGTACCAGTTTATTTGAGATTGTGCATAACATTATTTATTTATTCTTAAAGAAACATAACATTGCAAGTTTTCTAGTTACAATTCTATTTAACCAGTCAAAACATTATAGAGATTGTTCCCGCTGGTGTTCGTTTCTGCTTTCATTATAGAGATTGTTATCCACCAGAAAAGTTTTAAGTTGTTAAGGAACCAACTCAGCAGTGTATATCAATTATCAAGCTCTCAGCTGTTAAGATGCAACTCCTTTTCACTTGAATGGATTTCTGCCTGAACTTGGCGCTCTTATTTTGTCATTGGGGATTGACCGTCCAATTGGTAGATTTTGACTCCTATCTGTTGTGAGATAAATTTAAGTTCCGCTAGAGTTCTAAGGGCCATTTTTGTGATTTCTTTTGCAGGGTTCATCAATGATGACTGATAGAGCCAATGAGTTACTCATGGCCTCAACTGCAGTGGGTCCAGCAAGCAGGGTGTTTTCATTCGTTGTTGCAGTTTTAACCAAAAGAAGTTTGCATGGTGATGCCTGGGTTCTTCTTTGACAATCATTTTCTTTTGTTCACTTAAATCAATAGTCTTGACCACTCTATGTGCTATATTTTGTGGAAAACCATTTATGGGATTTGAGCACGAGATGAAAACACGTAAAAAATTTCTGCAGCCAGAAGTCATAATCAGGTACTTCAATTAAATAATTTCTTTCCTACAAATGCTTACAGATGTCTTCTTTGCTTGTGTATACGTGCATTTGTCTTCTGTTCTTGGGATTTTACTTTTTACTATTGTGTTATATGGGATTTTGGTTTTGTGATGTCTCTTGTCATCTTCAATTATTTAAGGAATATCTCTACTATCATGGCAAGTCGTAACCCATTCCATAGCACGAATGATTAGGAAGTGGATGCACGCCGCGTATGAAGCTAAGGCCTTTCGTCAATTGCAGCTCTTTCTGAATACATAGAATAAAAAAAAAAAGTGCAATAATGAACTTGAAAATGGTTCTGTGAACATGCAAGCAAAATGGGGTTCGACCAAATACCAAATCGTTGCTTGGAAAGGTTCGAGCTCAATATCTCTTAAAAAGGGTGTAAATTACACTTTCACCCCTCAACTTTGATACAAAGACACTTTCACCCCTTCCAGTCTCGGAAAGGAAACTTTCGCCCCATAAGTGTGTCAAACTGTAGGACATTTGCACATCCAAATTGTGATACATTTAGTCTGGGGCGGGTTCCGTAGCTGATAGTAGCTTTTCGGACAAATTTGCTGTCTTAGAGTATGGAACAACTTTGAAACCCCCAATGAATATATGAATTCAATAATTTTAAGACAATAAACCATTGAATCCCTTTTAATATCACATCAATAAAAGGTATTAATGTAAATGCTTGGCTGAGTAGTAATTTATACATCCAATGAGGCTTCAATGAACATTCCATTCTCTAAGGGGGTAACTTTGTCCCAAAAACTACTGTTAGTGATGTACCCCATCCCCAGATTCAAGACATCACAATCAGGGGTGTCAGTGTCTCGAAGTTTGACACACTGAAAGGGTGAAAGTATCCTTTTCCGGAATGGAAAGGGTGGTCAAACTTGACAGGGTGGAAGTGCCTTTTACCTCTCAGAAATCAGAAATCATGATCTATGGCCATGTTAGATCACCATGTAGCTACAACAATCTAACACATAGAAATCAACTTAAAACTTTCTCTTAGTGTGAGTTTGAACCTCAGAAAATTGAAGGAAAATGAGAAAGAAAATAAAATCAATTTTTTTTTGTTTGGAAATAAAGGAAAATGAAAGCAAAGGAAAAAGAAAATTTTAAGAGCAACATAAATAAAAATTTCGCCCAAATCAGGCAGAAAATGGATAGACATTTTGGACGAGAGTGTCCTCAGACCAAGACTCCTCCTTGATTCTGAGTGTCGTCCTCCCTCCCTCTCTCTCTCTCTCTGTGTGGGGGGTCTAACCATCATCGCTATTGCCGTTGCTGCCATCAACGGCAACGTTTCTCTCCGATGTCACATTTTTCTTCTGATGTGCTTGTGTCGGGTAGTTTGCAAGGATTCTGAGACACAAAGGCTGTGGTGGCGGCTGTTGTGGTATGGTCATTCAAATGAGATTATTCAATTTCTTATGATTTGGACAAACATAAAAGGTAGCTGGAAGGACAGCGAGCTAACAGTTTCACCACTTGGGAGAATCTAAGCAAATGTATTTCTAGCCAAGTTCTTTCCACCGAGCATTGTTTCTTTTGAGCAACAAGATGGGGAAGAGCTTTAGTAAAGCATGAGAACAATTTGTTGCGGCACTTGGAAAATGCCCATTACATGGAATTATGATGCGGAGGCGAATCAAGATTTTTAGCACCGTTTGGATGCTCGAAGTGTGAATAAGTTGAACAATGCAGCATATGTTTCACTCATGGCCTACAAGAATGTCAAGGAAGCATTCACATTACTAGACCGTATGTTATCGACCATCCTGGCCTTCATAGAAAGACCTCTGTTAAAATGCATTTAATTCTCTATTATTATGTGTAATAATAATTCTTTTGGAATTTTGACATAAACCCTCCTCCAATATCGTCTCACTAGCACTTAGCTACCAAGAATATTGACTTTATCAAAAAACCACTCTACAGTTTCATTTTTACCGACATCACACACCATTTTCAAACAGAAAACCCCACTACAGTTTCATTTTTACCGACACTTAGCTATCAACAATATTTGTAAAATTGTGCGCGATGTCGATACTGCCCGGGTGGGGGGGGGGGGTCTCTGACGAAACCAATACTGCTGGTAGAGACGATAATGTGGTGACATTGGATACCCAAGAAATAACGTGACCTTTCTCTATAATTATAGTGAGAACACTCCAAAAGAAAAAGAAAAAAACGTACTGGCAATTTCAATAAGTTGTTTATCTTAACCCAGAGGGTGATTTCACAATGTGCTGGTTGTTAATGAAGCTGGAACTAGCAAGGCCACCCATTCTTATTGAACAGTTAAATATTTTCGTCATACAATTTGTTCCTAAATGATGCACACAACACCCCCGAATATCTGACGCTGTGTTTAAGTATGGGACTTCTAACTGTGTTTTTTTCTTTCTCTAGGGTCCATTGGTGATTAGTGCAGAATATCTGACGCTGTGCGTTTTCTCTCTTTTGGTGCATCATTCTTTTGGTACTTCTCTGTCAATTTTGTCATGTCTGTGACTTCTTTTTCCTTCTTCACTTAAACCAATTCATTTGACTGATTAGTGTGTGTGTGTGTGTGTGTGTGATTTTTGTAGATGAACATTATGTCGTTTGGGCATGGGGTGGATGCGAGTATTGAGTTTCTGCTACAAACTACCAGAATCAGGTACTTAGTTAAATGCAGGACCTTTCCATAAATGCTTGTCTTCTATGCATGCAGTTGTATTCTTTTCCCCTGTTCTCTTGAATCTTTTTCAATGCTAATTTATTTGATCTGTTAATTTTGTTGATCGTGGAGTTAGGGGGAGGGGATGTTATCAGTCTTAGTGGATTGATTAATAATCAAATGATGGAGACACTAGTCGGCTATATCAATATAAAGATGGAATGTGAGTAGGTACTTAATTAGCTACTCATGCTTTTGCCTCTGGCTGATTGAACTCATTTTGTATAAATCCAATCCGCAACACAATTTATAACTTTGGATATTAGAAATGTTCTGTGTTCCATTTTTATGTTTTAGGTGAGTCGGTCCATCTCGCCGGTCACGGATAAACATGAAGATATTTCATTGAATAAAACAATACTGATCGTAATGCTTTGCCTACGGATTACATTAGCTGTCGAATATGAATTTCTTTATCAAATGGTGGTTTCTTTTTGTTTATTCTTGTTGTGTTTATGTATTTTAAGAATACTTTGCCTACGGATGTAGCTTAAAATGCCTTATTAGTTGTGCAATTTTAAAATCGAGACCTATTCAACACACCCCTTTCATGCTTGGTGTGTCATTTTGCCTGCACGGGGATTTTGATTGTGGTGCACATATTGGTTGTTTGCTAGTTCACGTGACATAGACCATGGCTATGGGACAGTGTTAAAAATTCGTAGGGTTCCTCATCAATGTACCCTACTAGTTTCAGTTTTGAAACTTTGAGACTTTGAGGTGGGCTCGTAATTTAGTACCTTGTTTCTTGTAGTTCTATTTTATAATTATTCGATACGGGACTTCACAACAATTATAATGTCTTGAAGTGAACAACTCAGGTGATATACTATTTTGTTTCCCTCGTGATCAAGTTTGTGTATATCCATAACTTAGTCTGACATTGTAAACGAACCACGAGAAAATTGTTTAGACAAGCTGTAGGCGACACGGTGCCGCATGTTGTTTCTGGAAAATTTTGGTTGACCGGAGTTTGGGCAAAGTTGTTGGATTTGTGTTACAATTCCAGTTACAAAACTTCTAGCAATCAACATTTTGGTAAAAAAATCCGTTCATACACTGACAAGGGTAACATTGTCACCACGTAAAAAATAATAACAATATTGAGGATTTTGCCCTCTCTATTTGAGTTATTATTTTGACCTGTGTTTATCTGGTCTTGCCAAAATCGATTCGGTTAGACTTCGAACCGCACCTGTTCGTGTTGAGGTTGATGAGTGGTTTCTTGCCTGTTCTCTGTCTAGCGACCGTTGATTCAGACAGAAGTTCTTTTTAGGTGACTCTATGTCGGCGATTCGGAGATCGATGGCGATGGCTTGTTGGGTGTGGGGGCTGACTTGGTTTGGAGTGGTGGTGTTGGCGGAGGTTGTTGTTTTGGTGGCGATGGGTGTGGGTTATTGTTTGGAGAAGGTGGAGATGGCAGCGGCAGAGGGAGTGGGTGGTTTGCCGGAATCTGGTGCAATGGAGGTAGTGTTCGTATTTTTTCTAATTGGATTTTATCCCTACACTTTATGTATAGGCTAACAGAAAATGTTAACGGAAATTTTACCAAAATGCTGATTGCTATGGTGTCAAACGAATTTTGCAAAAAAAGTGTTGTTTCACCTCCGCAGTGGGTCACGGGGTTCCAAAGCATGTGGGGATATACAATTTGTGATTGCCGATTTAAGGAGGCATAATCCAAACCCCGCTTAGGCCTGCGTGACCCACCCCGTGGTGGGCCCTGTCATGGAGACAAGGCTGGGTGACAAGTTCCCACAAGAGGGAACTCGTCAAACAACGATTGGGCACATCATGTAAATAAGCAACATGTTTGAATGAAGTTTGATCCATGTGGGATATTTCTACTTATTCTAAAGAAAATGTTGTTTCACCAAACAAGGCCACGGGATTCCCAACATGTGTGTTATAGGATTACATGAAACTCAAAAGCATCTGGATGCAACATGAAGCAGAGTACGGATACGGCTTCTAGAAAGTACGTACAAGCTGAAGTTACAAGAAGCTGAAGTTACAAGAGGACGTTACTTAGCTCAGCAACTTGGGCGGCGGTAGGAAACAAATTCATAGGGAATTTGTATTCTTTCGTCTCATGTGGGACAAAATGGGCATTAAAGAAGTGCTTGTCTTGAAATACTTTTAATCTAAAATAAAAATTAAACTCTGCAAAAGTACATAGGGCTAGTTTGGGAATGCTGTGGCGGTGCTAGAAAGCTCCCGTGTAAAAATACTGTGGAAAAACTGATGTGGATTCTTGATAAGCGTTGTTTGGTAAATATTAGATAAAACCTGCTGTGAAATATTGATATAGTAATTTTGTATTTGGTAAAATCAATTGTGAAGTTGCTGTGAGAGGATAAAATGACAAAAATATATCACACATGTCATTTCGTAAAGATAACTATTGATATTTTAAAAAATTATAAGGTTAAAATCGGTTGTAGATTAATTAACCAAAAGCGTTTTCTGGAAAAGCATCTCCCCCTTGCTTTCTGAAAACTGTTGTGGGACAGCAGAAACTTTCCGGAAAAGCAAAAAAATTATTTTTACCAAACACACTAAAACTGCTTTTGCTGTCGAAAAGCAGCTGTGCTGGCAGCAGAAGCATTCCCAAACTCACCCATAATCTTGTCTCGTCTAATTAGTTACGAAATACTACCTATATTTCTTCGCTTTCAGCTTACTTCTCTTTTTGACAATATTCACTGTGTCACTTTGACCCGGTAATTTGGTTAGCAAAACGATACACGAATTTGGTAATCTTTGCATGATCTTGTAGAAGCTTTACTCTACAATACTATGAAAAATTGCCAAGAAATTATTTCGTTTTGCTATCCAAATCACCGAGTCAAAGTGACTCAGTTATTTTTTGCGGAAGTTGAAAGAGAAGAGGTTGTACTACTTTAGCTAATTTGTTGAGAAAATATGTTAAAACTAACTTATCTCAATTTATATTAAAAAAAAAACTAGTCTTATCTTGATAATGAGATTGAAATTCGATTAAATAATTTAAAAAACATATACATAATAACTTTGGTACTTATAATCGCGATTTAGAAATTATAAAATCAACTAACCTGGAAAAGTTCACGAAATTATCACACTGCCCCAAGCTAAAAAATAGGGGTATTACATCATCCAAGTGTCGGGCGCGACCTTGACAGAGCAGTCGTACGACTGTGTAAACCCTTGATACACGACCTAGTGACTTATCTCAAGAACAACCATTTTTTCATCTCATTTTTAGTTTTAAAACTATCTCGTTATTTTGTTTAAGAAATTGATAAGACCCCTGCAATTGAGCATTTTCACTTTTCAAACAGTCTCGGGGGTCCATGTGAATACCCGATCCATGACCTAGTGACTTGACTCAATCGAACAACCATCTATTCGTCTCATTTTCACTTTTCAAACAGTCTCTACGTACTTTATTTTGGAATTGATGCTTCGTGTGCAAAGGAGATGGTTGCATTTTGTAATAAATCAATGAGCTGTTTTAATCCTATCGGAAAAGAAATAAATCTCCCTTCAATAAACGACTGTAGAAATTGTACCGCTGGTGTAAAGTGGTGTTTATCTCTGATGACGATGTCATTGCATACTCTCCTTATTGTCAATTGCCTTTCGGGTGTGGAACCCAATGAATTTGCCGAAACCGCCATGCGAGGACCTCTGAGAGGTTTTAGGTGATCTAAGGCACGACTCCTTCGAAAAGAGAACTTCACTACTTCAAGAAATTATATTGTGCATCAATGTGTGGGAAATATGCTTGTAAAGACTTTTGGTAGCGTCCTATTTTGCCTCCAGCCACCAGAGCATTTGCTTTTGACTACAATCATACAGGACCACCTTACAACAATATGCTAGGTGAGGTGGATGGAGTGAGACATCGTTCAACTGCGGAAAATTTTCGTTCATCACAAAGGAGTATTGGAAATGGCTAGAACTAATACTCAACGAACGGTCCTGTGTCCTTTCTTCAGCAAGCATTTATAATGCCTGTGTATGCCTCCTTTGGGATATGTGGGGTTATTTTATGACAAGGTTGTACCTACGGCACCGAAACTACTTGGTGATGGTTGAGAATCGCATCCTTCAAGTTGCAAGTCCTTGTTAGCTGAGGATCTTCATAAGAAAGTTACACTTACTGTAAAAGCTTGGTTGGGGGTTCTGGTTTGGAGGTCTGCCAAGAAACAAAGTACCTCATGAACGATCCCAATTAAAGTAACCCGATGTATGTTTCATAAGCTCGCGTCCACGTTCAAGGAAGACATCGTTATTGAAAAATTAGCTATTCTTTAGAGAATCTTATGATACGTTCATCATTTGTGCTTATTAACGTGTCCCACATCACTAAATAGTCGATGCAACATACGACTAATATATTCATGCTTTACTCATCTATCTTCAGAGTTCTTACCGAGATGAACCCTCAACCAAGTCGTTCAAACTTTTTTGAGTAATGGAAACACTTTCTTTGTGAGCCACGGAGGTAAATATGATATACTATGTTGTATGTTTAGAAGTGAGGAAGGGGTTGAGAAACATGTAAGAAATCAAAAGAGAAAGGAGGGAGTTCACATGATTATGGTGAAAATGCCAATGGCAGTGTTATTGGTGTGATTTGGGGACAAAATGGATAGTTTTACTTGATTAAGACATAGTGATAGCAATTGGGCAGTTGGTGTATCCACGGGTGGCAGAAGGCGTAAGCCTGGTGGTGAAGTAGTTTCTTGTCAAAAGCTTATGGTGGAGGGTGGCAAATGACAGTGTGATATACTATGGGTGTGGGAGTTTCATCGTAATCGTAGAGGTTATGGAAAATATGTTTGATATTTTTGTTGCTGTGAAGATATACACATATAGAAAGGGAGAATCCTTGCATCGAAAGATCTATGTGTTGGTTTTTATTGATTCAAACAAATAGTACTTGGACAAACAAGAAAAAAGTCACTTAGTCGGATTCCTAAACCAATGGGACGTGCATGTGCATGTGTGGGTACTGGTGAGTTGTTTGAATTGTATTAGGGATGTGCTTGGTCAAAGGAGGCTAAGTAATGTTTTGGTTGGCCATGAGACTCCAACGGCAGGAAGTATTATTGTGTAGTAGGAATCTTGTTTGGGCAACATATTGTTTCCAATAATTAAGGAAACAATCCTAGTTTGTCTAAGATTCGTTTTGGTAGTTACTTTGGCCTCAAGTTTTGTACTAGTATATATATAGATGCTAGGGTCACGACTTTTGGTAGTGTGCTTGTAATTGGTTTGGGTTCTCATCAATAAATCGGGTTTGGGTTGGCCGTGGATGTAGCTAGTCTCAAAACTAGTGAACCACATAAATTCTTGTGTTCTTGATATTGCTTTTGTTTCTTCTTGTGTTCTCTTGTTTCTCGCGTATTGAATTCCTAACAAGTGGTATCAGAGACAGGTTCGTTGAGTCTCAAGAGAAGCAATGGCGAGTTCGTGATCAAGATCTGTCAAGTTTGATGGGAAGATTGGGTTTCTGCTGGTTGGCCTCTGAAACAGCGGGCGCAAGCACACCAAGCCTTTGTTGGAAGGCTATCGGTTTCCTTGTTGGGGGAGCAATCGGGCTCTTGTTGTTGAGCATCGGAATTGTGGATCTAGTTCTAGTACATTCAGCACGCTTTCGGTTCCAGCATGCGTCAATCGATATGGCGTGCTCAACCCGGCGAGTGATCTGGATCTATATATGGATTTGGCATCTAGGAGATTTCAAGTCTAGGTGGAGGCGGTTTGAATCAACTACCGAATTGAGGGAGAAACGTCATTGGAAGATGGAGTGTCCCAAGAAACGTGCACCTGTAGATCTCGCTTCAGGTGGATGAGGAGGGACGCTCAAGGACGATGTATCTCTCTAGGCACCTCGGGGGCGGTTCGGGCTCCGGGCATGGAGCATGGGTGCGTGTTATTGGGCACGCGGATTGGTGGTGTGTTATTGTGCACACATCGGTTGGTGGCGCGATTGGACATTGGATTGGCGCGCTTTGATTATTGGTTTTGCGTATTAGTGCGGTTGGCAGTGCAAATTGGCATGACATCGTTTGATAGGCACTTTTGTCACTAAGTGTCATTGTAGTGACGTTGGGTATGTATTAGTCATGGTGCATTGAAGAGGCGTTTGTTAGGACGCATTGGGAGTGTGTTCAAATTCCGCGAATTGGGAATACACTCGGAATGGGTTTGTTGGATTGATGAGAAGAATTGGCTATGGAGTTTGAATCAAGGGGGAGATTTGTTGGTTTTTATTGATTCAAACAAATAGTACTTGGACAAACAAGAAATAACTCACTTAGATGGAGTCCTAAACCAATGGGACGTGCATGTGCATGTGTGGGTACTGGTGAGTTGTTTGAATTGTATTAGGGATGTGCTTGGTCAAAGGAGGCTAAGTAATGTTTTAGTTGGCCATGAGACTCCAACGGCAGGAAGTATTATTGTGTAGTAGGACTCTTGTTTGGGCAACATATTGTTTCCAATAATTAAGGAAACAATCCTAGTTTGTCTAGGATTATTTTTGGTAATTACTTTGGCCTCAGGTTTTGTACTAGTATATATATAGATGCTAGTGTGCTTGTAATTGGTTTGGGTTCTCATCAATAAATCGGGTTTGGGTTGACCGTGGATGTAGCTAGTCTCAAAACTAGTGAACCACGTAAATTCTAGTGTTCTTGATCTTGCTTTTGTTTTTTCTTGTTTTCTCTTGTTTCTCGCGTATTGAATTTCTAACACTATGTCACTCATCGTGTTTGTTTTTTTGTTCATGTGGGATCTTTGTGCCTTTTGTTATTGTATAAATCTTTTTAACATTTTTTTCCAGTGTTTTAATATATGTGAAAAGTCAAAAAAGAAATAATTTAGGACGAAATGATTATTAGTTTTGTGAGAACAAGGAGAAAAGCTAATCTAAATTTTTTGGAGTTGTGCGCATGCATTGTTATCCTTCATCTTTCGACGGCCAAAAACTTCATACATACCCTAGGAGGGTACTTTGATTGTCCGAGTATTAGTTTTGTGAGAATAAGGAGAAGATTGTCCGAGTATTAGTTTTGTGAGAATAAGGAGAAAAGCTACGCAGACCAAAAGCTACATACCCTATGAGGGTACTTTGATTGTCCGTTTTGGGTGGAATGTCCGTTTTCGAGTAGCTCGTGTGCAAGTGTTGGCGGAGTAGATAGATAGATATATTCACAACATAGTCCCAATCAACTGGAACGTGTGAACACTATACACCACGTGGGTGTACAATGTATAATATTCTTATTTAATTAATGGTCTCTTATTAAGCATGTTCTGAACAATGTGGGACATTTTCCTAACATAACTAAAATTTAATTGGAGACACTCGTAACAATGTGGGACATGTCCTGACATGTTGGGTTTCAACGGGGCACACCTCCATCGATGAATGGTGGTAGGAGGTATTGTACTAGTTTCGGCAGTGAAGAGGTGGACTCATAGCCCAGTACCCTGATCCTTGTAGTCCTACTTTGTGACTGGGCAATGAGGGACTTCTCAACTATCATAATTCTTTGAAGTGTGAATACTTCAGGTGATATACTATTTTGTTTCCCCAGTGAGAAAGTTTTTTCATGTCCATAACTTGGTCTGATATTGTAAACATTGAAAGGCTGTAGGCCACAGCGGTGCCGCAGCCACCACTGACGATTCCTCGACTTTCGAATTTAGCTCTCCGTTGTTTAGTTCGACTCCCCAATTCTGCTGTGTAGATTTTGCAACATCTCAGGTTTCAACCTGGGACCTCCCTCTTTGAGTCCAATTTCAGGGTGTTGATTCTGCAACGTCTCAGGTTTCAACATGGGACCTAGTTATCGTACTCCGGTTTTTTAACGTACACTGTAAAGATTGCAACAACTAATAGTCGGCGAGTGGACGATGAAGAAGTCAAACTTTACATCAAAACCTTGCACCAAAGCAAAGGCTTAACAGTTGAAGCACAGACTTTGCCCATCGAAACATAATAAGCTTGCATTCCGGAGATGCTTTCATTGCGGAGCAACACAAATCTTTTGGATTTGCAACTGTTTTGCCTGATTTGGTTCAAATGAATAACACTCTGGACAAAATTACACCAAAACATGCGAATGGGGAGCAACGGAGGTTGCTATGTCTCTCTTACTAGAGTCCCACATCGTTAGAAACTTAAAATGGTCATAGTTTATACTGGATGTCAATGCAAGCTGTGGCCGCCTATCCGGGTAGATTGTAACTCAAGTGGTCTGGGGCCGTTCGTGCCGCATTCTTCACGATTGCTCGCTCGAGTGTCTCTCTGCGTAAGAAAGTCCCTGTTCGGAACCTCTCTACTTGAGAGTCTCTGCCTAAGTAAGTCCATTGGTCTCAAGCCTATCCCCCACTTTCACTTTTTTTTTTTTTTTTTTTACCTAGCAAAGGTGTTACTCTTACCAGTTTGGTTCACTAGCAAAGGTGTAGGACAGGGGAAACACGACATGGTCCAGGCCACCGGCCGGAAATGGGTGAAGCCTAATCCTCACTTTCACTTTTCTTTATTCTCTTTGTGGCCGGAGTAGTTTGTATCATTGGAAAGAAGACCCCGTTTTAAGACAGAAACGATCTATTGGGAAGTAGAGGGAAATGTAAAGCCAATGCATTTTTTTTTTGTCCTTTCTTCGAGAAGTGTCTACTCTCCAGATTTGTTAAGAAAACCTCAATACTCAATTTGTCCGACACCGGGGTGAGAAAACAAATAAATGCCTTTGTATATACAGGTTGTGACATATAATCAGAGATGTAGGTGACTGATTTGTTTCAAATCGATAACACATACCAAAACATACGATGGCGTAAAAGTAGAAATGAGCTACATTTCATTCCCCAGTTAAACCTATACCTCAAAAGGAGCTACATTTTATTCCCCAGATAAACCTATACCTGAACCGCCTGTCTGAGTAGTGCCAGCTACATTTTATTCCCCAGTTAAACCTATACCTCAAAAAGAGCTACATTTTATTCCCCAGTTAAACCTATACCTGAACCGCCTATCTGAGTAGTGCCAGCTACATTTTATTCCCCAGTTAAACCTATACCTCAAAAAGAGCTACATTTTATTCCCCAGTTAAACCTATACCTGAACCGCCTATCTGAGTAGTGCCAGCTACATTTTATTCCCCAGTAAAACCTATACCTCAAAAAGAGCTACATTTTATTCCCCAGTTAAACCTATACCTGAACCGCCTATCTGAATATTGCCAGTTTGTGACTCAATCGAACGGAATAAAGTATTTAGGAGGATGGGTTGGGTTGGGTTGGGCTGATCTAATGGTCTGGGCCATAGGTGCAGTTTGTTTGAATCCTCTCTATAAGGGTGGCAGGATAGCATGTGGGCTGACTACTTCGTGCCTCTCACGTTCCTGCTGGGAGTTGGGCCTTGTGGTCTGTGTGAGCCTGGAACCCTAGGTTTGCACAGATTGCAGTTTTAACCTCCCTTTGGGGATTTGTGTAGGCCCAGGATTTAGTTTGCTTTCAATCTCCACTTCCATCTTTTCATTTAGGGTAAAAGACAAAAACCACCCCTTGAGTATGGATTATATATAAAAACAACCCTCGTGTTAGAGGATATACAAAAACCACCCCTGTCAGTGGATGGACGTTAGACAAAAAGCACCCTTATGTTACAATCAATTAGTATGGGGTCCAATCTGTCTTTTTATGACCATTTTGCCCCTATTTGTATTTTTTTTGTTTATTTTATTCATGTTCTTGATGTTCTTGACCACCTATGTAGATGTTCTTGACCACCACCAGCAACACCGCCGCCACCACCACCACCACCACCACCACCACTATAAACTTCATCAAAAACCACATCCACCACCAATTAACCGACCCAATTCACTACTACACCCAACAATACATGAACACCTAGTCGTATTGTCTGAGGGAGCATATTGTTTCAAAAGCAACCAAATGTGGCTTCTCTTAAACACTTTAAATTGTATTCTGGGCATTATAGGAGAAGAGCATCAACACCAGTTATAGATATTAAGAGATGAAAGGACCATTACATCAATGAGAGGTCGGGATGGAGTTGGTTCAGTCAGTTTAAAGATAAATTTATACCAGACCTATTTTTCAGTTGGCGAATTTGAAAATTGAACAAACCACCACATATTTCAAACCAAAAATACCTCATTGTATGGACTGGTTGTTTGATTGGCCAGGATTTTCAACATGCAGAACTTTGTTTGATTTGCAGCCAAAGCTGAAGTAACTAAAAAAACAGAGCATAGTCAAAGAATCCAATAAAACAACAAAACAATCCAATAAAACGCCACCACCATTGCCTCCCAGATCTGGTTCCCATCCTCCACATCACCACCATCACCAATTCCACCTCCATAACTACTCACCAATTCCAGATCTGGAATTGAGAAAGAGAGAAAGAGAGAGAGATGAGTCGCTGGAGAGAGAGAGAGAGATGGGTCGCCGGAGAGAGACAGAGACCAGATCTGAAAGTGGTTCGCCGTCGCACGGTTCCAGAGGTCGCCGGTGAAATTGGTGGCAACAAAGGCAGTCGATCTGTTTTTCTGACCGTCTCTTTCGGTGAAAAGGGTGGCGGCCGGAGCCAGTCGGCGGCGGAGTCGCCAGTATTCATCGATTCCGACGATTTGGCCTTTTCAGTCGGATCGTACGCCGCTTCTTCCTCCTCCTCTGTAGTGTCTAATATCCTGTCCAGTAACAACTGTCGCTGATATTCTTGGAGGTTTAGCTATCAGTCATCCCTAAACCTCTCTGTCTCTCAATCTCTCCCAATATCTCTCTCTCAATCTGGGAAGAATGGCGGAAGAGGGAGGGAGGGAGGCTGTGAGAGAGAAACAATATTGAAGTAAGCTAGGGTTATGAAATGACCAGATAAGGAGGAGAGTATGTTTTATAGTGAGGTAAATTTGTTGAATTTCAGGGGTATTGTTGTCTTTTCTCACCTCTGTTACTTTACAGTTACCTCCGTTATCCAACAGGGGTGGTATTTGTATATCCCCGAACACGAGGGTTGTTTTTGTATATAACCCATACTCAAGGGGTGGTTTTTGTCTTTTACCCTTTTATTTATTTTATGCCATGATACATATTATAAGATTTCCTCTCGAGTTGTAAAATCGGCCACCATCGCCGTAAAGTTTGTTTTGAAATTATTACGGAAAGGCGGCAAATGACGAGAAACTGAACTTGGGAGACTGCTTTTCGAATCCAAGAGGTTTTGAAAGAGTATTTTTTGAATCCAATAAGTTTTGAAAGAGTGCTCTTGAAATCCAAGTACATATTATAAGAATTACTCTCATATTGTATAATCGACCACCATCATCGTAATTTTTTTTAAATGAGTTGGGTATGTAATTAAGTCATTGGAAGATACTAAATTTCCTCATTGAAACGCGACATTAAGAAAAGGCGGCAAATGACGAGAAGGAACTTTGATGTTGAAAGAGTGCTTTTCAAATCCAAGAAGTTCTTAGACATTCTAAGTCACTTCTGGTGAGCCATTTCTTCGTTTTTTGAGAGCATATGTGGTACCGTTTGATCAACCAACTATCAGTGTGGAAAAGATTTTTTTTTTTTGCCAAACATGTGGAAAAGAATGAGACCGATACTCTGTAAAGCTGAAGCCCCTCTAATTCTCACTTCGCTTATTATCTTGTCTAAATATTGCGCATTAAGATTGCATCTTAACTATTGGTTCAAATTAACACATAAAACTTGGGAATCCGAAACTTTGGACCAATCATTTAAGGCCTTTCTGGGCACAATATCTCATTTATTACAATACCATGAAATCTTATCATGTTAAATAACTATGATATATCTTTATTCACAAAACTAACTTGTTACAACCTTGTTTATAGATCGACTAGCAATCAGGTCGTGGGTGAAATATTCCACCCCTTAGAAATATGACGTTAATTGACTATCATTTCCGTTTGTGGATTTGGTTTGGGAGATTTACATATGCACACAGTTGCAGTGATTTGTGACGTCTAGAAGAATTCAAAGTGCAAAATTCTGAAGAAACCCCCCTAATCAATATCACATTGTAAATTGAGTTGTGTTTCAATTCCAATAACATTGGTTTAAATAGAAGTTCAAAGTTTATAATATTTTTACCCATATTTTTATGAAAGAGCAAAACACGAAATAGACCATGCATTTGATAAAACTAGTTAGAAGCACGTGCACGTGGGATTTCTGTAATGATATTGAATAGTTCATCGGACCTTCACTTTAATCCTCCCAGATACAATGCCTTCTATAGTAGCTAATTTCTTTCATATAGTTGTTGAATCTTAAACCAAAAATCAATACATTTTACCCATGGTCCAGATCCATATAGAATTACTATTGATTTAACGTAATGATTAAATAAGTTCAATACAAATGAAAATGTGATCGTACAGTACTGAGACCATGTAATTTTGATAACCAAATGCATTAAACATGAAGACATATTAAAGTATACAAAGAATACATATAACGCATTCAAAGCAAAAAAAATTATGTGAATTGTAATGTAACATTGTCTCGGAATGTCTCAACTTCTGTTAAACTCACACATCAACAAACTAACGAATACTTCAGCTTAAAGTCCCAAGATAAAACTATAACCTCAAAATAAAATTATATATGTAGCAATCAACCTGTACCTACTGAAAGTACAAATTTCACTAGCGGCTTTGCAAAAGATAACTCTTTCCTCGAGAACAATGAAATGATAATAAATATAATTATGTCTGCAAAATAGCGAAACCAAACTATGTTCAATACTTGAGGGTGTTGAAATTGTAGGAAGTGGCACAATCTTCTATTCTCTCATTAAAATGATTCGTGTTAGAGGCTGTATATTCTGCTACAAGCTCTATTGAGTTAGATGTTAACACATACAATACACAATCAACAACTAATATGCCATGAAATCACCAAAGCTATCTTATCAACAACTTAAGGGATTGAGAAAGTTGTCATATAATCACACTTCTCCACTAAAATATACATGTCAAAAACCTAATTTTAATTTCTAACTATTTTGTTTGTTCTAAATGACTTTCTGATGTTAGAAACAAACTATTTATATTATACGTTTGTGTAGATTCAAAATTAAACTAACCCTGTGAAGAGACGGGTTTCTAATGTTTTGAGAAACAGTAGACACCAATAAATTGTTCAGAGTCAAAGAGTTCAATTGGAGGACACATCATACTCGCTTCCTCTTGTTTCCTTTCCCATTCCTTACAATCCATGTGCATGTAATTAGCAGTTGACAGGGCCAGTATGATGTAAATAAATGAATAAATAAATAAATAAAATAAATAACAACACCCACAATAGTTGAATACCTTCCTTTGCAATGAAATTTAAACAAATGATGAAGGTCAAAAGTTCCATAAATTATCCCGAGTCTTCTAGAGTCTTCAAACAAGGAGTCGGCCTAATAAACGAAAATTTTGTCAACCAATAGAAACAATGAAAAAGTGGGCTTAATACGGGTCATAACCGAAAAAGAGGGGTGATGAGACTAAAGAATACGATGAATAGCAACACAAGAATTAACGTGGTTCACTAGTTTTTAGGCTAGCTACCTCCACGACCAAAACGAACCAATTTTACTGATGAGAAGCCAATACAATCAATCACACATTGTAAGTTTTGACCCTAGGTCCTTATATAGGCCTACGATACTGACTTGTGCCAAAAGAATCGGTCAAAACATTCCAAATTGAACAAGAAAACAATGAAACCGCCCCAACCCCAAAGTGTTCGTATGAACACCCGAAGTGTTCGCACGAACAGAAACAGGAAGTTCCCAATTTGCGCTTCGTTCTTCTTCCTCGCTTCGCCAATTGCTTCGCCGCTTCGTCCAACACTTAGCTAGGAGCTTGAATCACAAAAAACATAACAAATATCCACTTTGAATCAAGTTCCTAATAACCAATCCAATGCTCTCATCAATCAAATCATCCGATAGAATATATTCTCAATTTGCGGTATTGGAATACATTCACTATGCGCCACAACAAGTGTGTCTTCGCGTCTCAACAAACGCAGAGACTTGTGTGTCTTAATCAACACACCACCAATGCACCATGACATAATGCAACTCCCCAATCGTCACGCCAGTGACACTTCGTGACAAAAAGTGCCTATTAAACGAGTCATGCCAATTGCGCCACCATTTAGTTACCACACCAAGGCGCCAATCGAAACAAGCCCGATAACGTGTCAACAGTCAATGCGTGCACAATAGCACAACGCCAATAAACCAACCAATCCGCGTGTCACAAAACACACGCCCATGTTCCTACGCCTGGAGCCCAAGCTCGCACATGAGACCTAGAGAACGAAGCCGTCATCGGAATTCGTCCCTCCACATTGACTGCAGCATATGCAGATCCTTTGTTTTTGGGAAAATTTTGCTTCCAATGGCTATTCTCAGGAAAAAACGCACAAACGTCTGATGGTAACTCGAATCTACCATAGTTCTGATTTCTGACCTTACCCTTTCCTCCCTTGACCATGAATGCGCCACCAACATGATCTTCAAACTTTGAGATGCCTCAATTCCCTTGTGTGCTATGCCGAACGAACTTCCTCTGGGTTATCGTTTCCTTCCCAGCAACAAATGATTGGACGAAACCCTCACAAGAAGGAGGTAAGGACACCAACAATATCAAAGCCGCATCAACATTACTCTCGTCATTATTGCGCAATTCAAACAAAATAGTGTTGTCATTGCCTAGGTGATCACCAATATGCGTACCTTAACCCATCCGAAGACCGAATAGCCGCTGCTTCAACATCGACTTGTTGGCCACAGATTTCTTTGCGTAGAGATTTTCCAACTTCTTCCATAAGCTAGTTGTCGAGGTCTGATCTGCAACTCCCGTATTCACATCGTCTACAAGGCACAACATGATCGTCGAATTCGCCTTCTCCTCCATCTTCACAAACTCCGATGTGGTTTTGTCAATGCTGGATTTCTTAGCTAGTGGCAACCACAGATCTTGTTTCTTCAATAGAGCACGCATCTTGATTTGTCACAAGTTAAACCCATTCGTCCAATCAAAACGATCAATCTTCATCATATTCGACATTACTCCTCAAAACTCGAGATCTAACTACAGGCTCTGATACCACTTGTTAGAAAACGATGCGGAAGCACAAGAGGGGTGACGAGACGAAAGAATATGGTGAAGAACAACACGAGAATTAACTTGGATCACTAGTTTTTAGGATAGCTACCTCCACGACCAAAATGAACACTATTCGTACGAACACTTTTGCTTCGCACGAACATTAAAAAAAAAGTTCTCAATTTGCGCTTCGTTCTTCTTCCTCGCTTCACCTATTGCTTCGCCGCTTCATCCAACACTTAAGTAGGAGCTTGAATCACCAAAAACATAAAAGGGGACCCTACAATATTAACTAGTGTATTTATATTAAGGGAGTATTAATCATACAGGGAGGATTATGTAACATGTTTGTTTGCACTAGTATAAAAAGGTTATTAAGACTTTAGTATTTAATCCCACGTACATGTTGGGATTAGATTTTAGAAATATAAGGGGTATAGATAATAACATGGGATTGAATCTCCCTTAAAATTATATCTGCACCAAACACCAGTTATTACCCTTACTGGTATCATTATTACTGTATCCTTCTTTATCCCTGCATCAAACATGACCATAGAGATTTAAGGCATATAAATGTTCTTTATACACACTCCAGTAACCAAAACCGAATTATTGAAGATCTTGTGGATCAGTTAATTACTTAGGCCTCGTTAGGGTAGAGGATAAGGAGGGAGCATAAGATAAGTTATACGCTCTCTTTTTTTATCAAGTGTTTGGGTGCCGGATAAGAGAGGGGATAAGTTATGTTGCCGTATGCTGATGGAGATTTTAATGAACAAATTTTATACCACCACCATGGAGGTATAAGGTCGGATAAGAAAATATAGCATATTAGACTGCTGGTAGGTTGACAAAAATACCCCCACAAACTATCTAATTTCCTACCCTTGTCACCGAACCCTATTATTTTGGGATTGATAAGTATTATTTTGGAATTGATAACTAACATTTTGGAGGAGGTCCTCAAGAGTTTGATAATATTATTTTGGGTTTGCATAACATTAGTTGGCACTGCTTTCTTTGCCTAATTTAGAGACTTTTTAGAAAAAGATAAAAAAGTTGCTTACTTTGACATAGTTATATTTTCTAAAAAGTTGTGGGTAACTTTTATTTATAAAAATATTGCTTACTTATGCTCTATTTTAGCTCCTAAAAAGTAGTTTTTATGAATAAAAAGTAAGAAAAGTTGAAGTCAAATAATACTAACTTTTTTTTAGTCTTTCTAAAAAATTTATGTAACAATTAATGTTACGAAAATGAGTAAATTAGTACTTTTTTATGACATAAAAAAATGTATAAAGTCATCTAATTTTAGGCAAAGAAAGCAGGGCATTTGAGTATATATAGTTGAGATAAAAATCAAGACAGTGCTTGCGGAAATTTCGTTGATTTAATTTAACTTGGTTATTGTAGTTTTGTAACACCATGCCAATAAGTACGAGTAATTAATACTTCATACTTTGCTATGGTCATGTTGTATCCATGAATATTTGTTATGTTTTCATATTACTACAAGTTTATTTAGCGTATTATATACATTTTGTATACATTTTGACGTCACTATTGTGTAGAAGAAGGAGCATTAAAATATAAACATAAATACTAATACATTTTGTATACATTTTTCCTCATCAATTTGAAATATACAATCTTTTATACAAAATAGCAGGGTATTACAGTCATTTTGGCACATATCCTACTTCATATCCTGCATCATATCCGACAACACCCAAACACGGACAACCAGCATATCTTATCAGGGCTTATCAGACAGCATTCATATCCTTACTCATATCCCAGCATAAGTCTTATCCCTACATACCATATCCTCTACCCAAACAAAGCCTTAAAGTATAACTAGGCACAAGATACTGACTCTTCGATTACGTATCACCACATGTTTTTAGTATGTGAATCAAACTCACAATCGGTAATACATTATATGTGAATCGAACTCACATATGCAAAAACTAAACCGCACTTTCGTTTGTAAAAAAGGTCTACACACTATTTTCGACACGAAAATGATTCGGCGGCACTGTTTTCAATCCGATATGGAAGTATATGGGCCGCACTGTTTTCAATCCGATACGAAAGTATATGATTAAAGGAATTGATAAGGTAAATAAAAATGTGCGTTTGTAGAAAAGGTCTGCACACACTATTTTTTACATGAAAACGATCTGAACACACTGTTTTCAATCCGATACGGAAGTATATGATAAAAAGAATTGAGAAAGTAAATAAAAAAGATTCGTTTGTAAAAAAGTTCTACACATGCTATTTCGACACGAAAACGATTTGATAATAGGAATTGATAAGAAGATTTGATACAGTAAATAAAAAAATGGAGATGGGCATATATATAATAATAGGAATTAATATGTATATTTTTTGGGAAACATAATAAGAATTAATAAGTAAATAAAAAGATGGAAGTGGAGATTGAGAGCAGACTAAATCGTGGTCCCACGGGGTTCAGGCTCACCCAGAGCACAACTCCCAGCAGGAACGTGAGGAGCCCGAAGTAGTAGTCAGCCGCCGCCGCCAACGCCAGCCCTACTGCCCTCACTTGAGTTAATGGCTAACGTCACTTAGCGCGGCAGCAATCGACCTTTTGAAAGCACTTGAGAAAAGATCATCTATTGATATTTGCAGCCGATGTGGGACAAAATGAGCACTGAGAATAAACACATGAACCTAATCAATAAGGTCTTCTTAAGAATCTTGAGAGAGGGCAACCTCGTGAAAGGTCAACTTTAGCCCGGAGTCCACAAGAACAATGGCTTTTCATCAGCCTCGGTAGAGAGTCTCTAACTTCAGGTATAGAGAGGATTCAAAGATATTGCACCTATGACCCAGACCATTGGATCAGCCCAACCCATCCAAATACTTTATTGCCCTAGCTCGAGTCACAAACTGGCGCTACTCACAGCTGCGGCTGAGGTATACATTTAAGTGCGGAATAAAATGTAGCTCTTTCAATTTTTACCAATGTCGGACTCTAGAAAGAGTGATGTAAGCAAACTCCGTTCCGCCTCATCGTTTAACTTTGTGTTATCGATTTGATTCAAATCAGGCACCTATGTCTCGGATTATGCGTTACAACCTGTATTTGGACCACTCAAACTAGTCGGGCATAGGGGTTATAAGAATCGATTAAACGAACAAATAAATTGAAGCGGAGTAAACCAGGTTCAGACCGAAAAAGGCTAGATCTGAATTGAAAATATTCTTGCATATTCATGTTCACACATGTCTCAAGAGTCATCCACATTAATTTGGTCGAAATCGGAACGTTAAAAATCGTCATAGCTAATTATTTCATGTTTTGGGGTAGTCGTTGTCTTTTACAATTACTTTCAGTCAAATGACCATCCAGCTTACGGAGCTATGGGGGCTATGTTCCTAAATAGAGATTATAGAGGAGGAAAATTGGATCAAGGGTCCAGCAACTGGGTTGAAGGCTCTGAATGGACACAAAATCTAAGCAAACGGCGAGTATTGAAGTTGTTTTCTTTTCCTACACGAATCCCAACGGTAACACATTTCATTTTTCGTTTGACTCAAATCCCTCCTACTATCCTTTAAAAGAGTGGCGAGACAAATGATTGGTTACTATCTAATCACAAATTGACAGATTTTTGACGTTTGTGGGCGAGAGATTCTCAACATTCCCAATTCTTTTTGTCCCACATCGATTGTTGCTAAGAGTGAGGAGGGAAGAGAGAGAGAGAGTTGTGTATAAAAGGTGCTGTGGAGAATGAGCATCATACTTACCTGGACGGGGTCAATGAGCGATCAAGAAGGCTCACGGCCTAGGTCGGTGACCTCCATTGCACTTTGGAGGGGCACCAGCCTAAGATCTACCCAAGTGGTTGAGTTTACGTCATAATTTGTAGAAGAGGGGGCCTGCGTTCTCGCGGTCCCTACCCAATTATGAGTTGAAGCTTTAGTTTTTCTTGTTGTCATATTTCATTCATCATCATTGACTGCACATATCTCTCCAAACTAAGTACTACCTCTGTTTCGCCAATTTCAGCCTACTTCACTTTTTGTCACTATTCACTAGGTTACTTTCATCCGGTGATTTGATTAGCAAAACGATATAAGAATTTGGTAATCTTTGCATGATGTTATAGAGGAAAATTTATTCTAAAATACCATGAAAAAATTGTTAAAAAATTACATCGTTTTGGTACTCAAATCACCAAGTCAAAGTGACTCAATTACGGGTTAAAAAGTCAAACGCAGACGAAACAGACGAAACGGAGGTAGTATCTTTCTTATGTCTTTTAACTTTGGTCGGTGTTGGATAATTGATTTTTGAGGACATGGTCATTGGTATAAGTTCCATAAAAGTATTACCCTTCCCAGGTGTAAATTAGTGTCTGGTGATGGGCTGGAGTTGTGGCCTATCGAACTTGTTTATTATTGATCACTATCTGTGTTTGTAGTTGCTCAAGGCTAGTTTCCGGTAGTCCTCTGTGAGTTCGGCTGGGTGTGCATGCAGGGGCGGAGCCATGTAGGGGCACGGGGGGGGCACGTGCCCCCCCAAACATTCTCCGACACACTAGAATACCCCTATTCTTTTAGGCTTTTTTTAGTCGTTGCAGTATTGATACATACCTGTGCCCCCCCAACAATGACATCAAATGTATTGTGCCCCAGCGGTTAGAAACTTGTACTGGAAAGACTGCTTCTTGAGTTCGAAGCTCGGCAAAGGCTTTTTATAGCTCTTTTTTACTTGTGCTATTACTAAATATACATATCTGTACCCAGCTCAAAAATTGAGCTCTAGTCTAGCGGTCAAAATGGTGGATTGGAAGCCTTGTTATTTGGGTTCGAGTCTCAGGAGAAGCATTTTTTTGACCACAATATTTTTTTAGAGCAAAAAAAAGTCCCAACTATTTAATATACACAATTATCTCGTAGTTTTTCATAAATACACCAAAAGACTGAGGTATTTATTAAACTTCGAATCTTGACAAAAACATTGTTTGGACAACAAAAGTGTCACTTATTTAATATACATAATTGCCTTTTAATTTTTCATAAATACACAAAAAGAATATGGTATTTATTACATCATCTTAATTTTTTATTCGTTAAAAATCTATACCCTCTCCTAAAAAAAAATTGTGCCCCCCCTTCACCCAAATCCTGGCTCCGCCACTTGTGCATGTCCATTGAGATATCATATATCCATTGAGATGATGGACCCAGTGTGATGCCAAGAAGCTGAGAGTAGAAATGTTTTTTGGGTCTGCACTACCCGACTTCCCTACCTACCCGACTGAAGATGTCAAGGACCATCCTGATTCCAAAATCCTGAAAATTCGAAATCAAAAACCGTCACCTGCTGCTAGGGAACTATGTCCGCCGTGTCAGTGATGAAGAAGAATGGGCCCATCACAATGCCCGTCTGGACAAGGAAGATAGCCTTCTTTATTGTGTTAGCAGCTCAGCTCAAATCTTCTCAACGTTGTACCTGGTTGATAATAAACAAATAAATGAATTTCAAACACGAATGATATAAACAAATGAATTGCAACCTACGAGGGTTTACGATGTTCAGAAACAGTGGCGGTCAAATACGTGCAACGGGTGGTCCATCCGGGTTCTGTGAAATGAATTCTTATCCTCTCGGAATTGATTGAAAGTTGTCGAAGTGAATGTGTGAGGAACTTCGAAATGAAAAATCTGGGTTTGTGGGTTCGAGTTACCATATCACGCCATACCCACCTAGCTCCATTAGAGAAAGAAACCAGAGCTCAAAACCCAGAAGTGTTGATGTTCAAAACCCATAAATGGACCGAGTTCAAAACCCAGATTCAACAAGAGAGCGAAAGAAGTTGATGTTCCTGAGGGTGTTGCCGACAAAACTATGAAGGCTCAGACGCATGTTTGGAATCACCGCATGAAGTCCAAAATTGTCTCGCACAGATGGAAGAAAACCTTGTCAATAGTAACTCACAATAGTGTGTTTCAATCAACAGGTAGCAAGTACATAATACAAACTGCTAGCTTTAATCATTAATATTAACTAACATTAGATTCTCAGAGTAAAATTTTGAAACTAGGTTTGGGTGGGGTGCGCCGCGCCAAGGCAGTAGTGCAACGCCAAGGCGACACTCGAGAGGTACCTTCCTTGACTATCTCCTTGTATTGAGGGTGATTCTTAACTATATCATTTAGGTACTAGCCGGTATTGGTACGAGTTATTGAGGGGGAGTTAAAGAAAAGGTTAAGGGAATTAAAATTGCATCCGTGGTACCCATAGTTTAACTTGGAGTGGATTCAGTACCCATTGTTTCAGTTGCTGCCTTGTCGGTACTCGTAGTTTGTTTTTGTTTTAATCAAGTAACCCCCGCCAGTTTCCGTTAAATATATTGGACGTAATCTACTAATATTAAGGAAATTTCTGTATTCTTGTGACTATAGATTTATCGGTAAACTACATAAAACCCTGAGGTTCTTGTTAAATACACCTAATACTCAATCTCCTTTTCTCTGAGAAACCCCACAAATTGTTTCTCGTCAACTTCAGCCTCACCATCACTATCACCGATGCCATTACCAGTTTACCACCACTACAGCATCATTGTATCCAACTAACTATCCACCGACCCAACCCCCATTGATTCTAGCAAACAAACCACTACGAGTCTCGATCCAAACCCCTTGTGCAAATAAGTTATTGGATCGAGCTGCAAAAGAACGATCTGGATCAATTAGAGATTGGGCGCGTCGTCAACTACCAGCATCACCTCCACGGCCACGAAGAGAGAGAGAGCACTAAAATCTAATCCCTCAACCTTTAAACTCAATACTCAAATCCTCTATTCGCCCAACCGAATTGTTACCCATAATTGGAGTTTCTTACTTTGGCTTCTAGACCCTCTAGTATCAATCCATGATGTATGCTATTTGTTCTTCAGAGGTATTGATAGGTTCAAGTTCCACAAATATTAATTCCACCACTACCATCACGGCAGAGAGAAACAGGTCAGTCGGGAGGGATTAAATAAAATACTTCTTCGCCTATAAAATTTGAGACAAATTTCAGATTGTGGGTTCTTCATAAACGAGATCCTATTTAGAAGCTTTGAACCTTAATCTGGGAGAAAGATGGCCATTGACGGACATAAGGGCAAGGAGAAGCGGCAGCGAGAAAGCAAAGAGACGGCCAGATCAAGAAACCGCAATTAATCCCTTCGATCCGACTATGATTATTGCTTGATTGGCAATTACATAAAATTATATATCCAACCATCATATGGTGGTACTCTTCCCTGTACTAGTACGGTGCACGTGCCTTGCACGTGGGTTGTTACTTCACATCAATGAATTAACAAAAAAATATTGTGAACTATTGTGAACTAATCATACAACAAACTAAGGACCAGTTTAGTAATGCTTTAGCTTTATGAAAAATTATTTTTTATGCCAAAAGGAGTTCTTTATTTGTCTGATAAAGTGTTTATCTTCGTATTTGACAGCAACTGCACCACATTTTCTAAGAAGTATGGCAGAGTTGCTTTTTCTAGAAAATCACGTCCCTTCTATCCAAATTATCGGATCAAAGTGACGTAGTTACAGGTGAAAAATTCAAAACGATGAGAAGGCGTTACAAAGGAAGTAGAACCCGTAACACATAATTCAAAGTTGAGTAACCACTTCCTATCAGGATCTCCAAAATAGCACACACCTCTCCATGGGTGAGAAATCAGCATAGCCCAAGCTCCAGCCTCCTCGTAAAACATCATCCTCCTTAGGACAGACAATCATGATACATGAGTGTATTTCTTTCAAGTTGCAACACATCTTGCCTTCACTTCTCCATCCACATTTCGGTCCCTTCAGCTAACTATACTGCTATTGGATAACGGCCTTTGTTCCTGTGTTCGGGTCATTCGGACCATTACTTTTAAAAGTGAAGGCTACAAAAGAACATGTACCTAGGTAAGGCATTAAGGCTAGGCCTTGCCCAAGAACACCAAAAGGATAAGAGGATTGTGACTAAAGAAACTAAATCATTCAGCACTGCCTATATTGGCTAAAACAAATCCACGAATCTAAGTAGCTGATCCGTTCGGCCAGATCGATATTAAGCTACCAAATCATTCAGCACGGCCTATATTGGCTAAAACAAATCTACGAAGCTAAGTTTTAGCTGATCAGTTTGGAAAGTGAAATATAAGACTCCACTTTCATTCATCGCCATGCCAGAATATGACATCAGAGAAATATAGCACACGATTGCTTGTTCATACTCTTTTAGCAATAACTTTCATAAAAGCAATTTATGAATACATCACATACTGCGTAACCTCTCCCTGGGCAACAGACTGCTACTTATGATAGATAATTTGAAAAGAATCAATAATATACCCAGATATGAAGAAGTAGCTACCCATATATATACACACACACACACATAGTACATGGGTCAATTTTACATTTCCTCAGTTAAGGTTTCGGAATCATGATATCCCTTTCATTGGGAGAAATCATAAATGAAATGGGCCACTTTGACAACTCTGATCACCTTGTGAAGTTTCGTATAAATCTTATCCATGATACACGCAACTAATTGGGGCTTAGCAGTAATACCTTTGAAGATTATGAATTAGTTACTTTGCAATCTCCAGTTAATCTCATTATTTTATTTTGAAAAACATGAATTTTGTAGCAGAGACATGCATTCCGAGCTTCCGAACAATAGATGAGAATGCAAAACAAACCAGAGAAGTCAACATAAAGAATGTTTATATAACATTACATACCGAAATTATTGACATAGGGACACCTCTTGGCTGCACACCATGAGATACAGCTCAAACTTTCCTCTAAAAAAAAGATACAGTGCCAACACCGTTGTAAGACGGCTCAGAGTAACCTTAGATGCTAACCAGCATAAGATGGCAGCTAGAGGAAGTTTTTTGTGAACACCTCACAAGCCCAACCACAAATTCATCATATTATTAATTCATGGCAGGAAAATTAAAATAAGTTGCATCAAATACTGACATGTAATTATTTGTAGTAAAGTAAGGGCTTATATGATCTAGCGTCCTTAAAAACAGCATAATATATCTAGTGTCCTTAACAGAAGCATAAACACTACATATTAGCGTTTATGAACTTGAAGCTAACATCTGGATTTCAAAATTTTAAAGACAAGGACAGAACAAAGTAATGATCTTAACAAGTCTGACAAAGAAACTATCCTGCAGTGAACTAACATTTGGACAGAACACTAAATATTAGCGTTCATGAACTTGAAGCTAACATCTGGATTTCAAAATTTTAAAGACAAGGACGGAACAAAGTAATTATCTTAACAAGTCTGACAAAGAAACTATCCTGGAGTGAAGTAACATTTTAAGTAAGCTAGAATTGCAACTGAACACAAACAATTATGAATTAAACTGTTTTTCCTCTTGACAACGACCCATAATTGTAGAAATACTATCAAATTTCATGTAGTTTAGAAGGGGAAATATTCATGTCACTACAACTGCAGCTACTTCAAGCTATGAACCAATATAGGAGTGGGCTTCGCATCTGTGTTATTCCAAAGAACAAACACTTAAGGCGCCTGTTGTCGGTTTTCAAGGTTATGGTATTCTTAGAGACAATCGCTCTTGTAGATTTCATGAATAAGCAAATGAACATGAGGATCCATAGAAAAATCTAAAATTAATGACACAACTCCCTACCTGAGATAAACATGATCAGCAATCGTCCACACGATCCCAGTCATGGTGGTCGACCTGCTGAGCCAGATTAGAGCAGAAGAAGAGTTATTCTCAGATCTCCCTTAGGTTGGAGAATAATGTCCTAGCAGAGAGAGACGGTTCAAGAATCATTCGCTATGACTCTTTCTGCAACTTGATTATGTTGGTCACATAGAAGACGTTATGGAGGAGGAGATTATTGGTGAAATGGTTAGTTACATACCATCTTCCCTCTGCCCTTTAGATAGCGACTTTTAAACTTTGTAATGCTTGTCGAAAGAACCATACATATCTGTCTGCCATCAAATGTCTCTCTGTATTAAGCTTCTATCTCTAGAAAAAACACACGACCTGTGTAAGTGGTTTTAGTCCATCTATTTGAGTCTGATCCATTGGTACTATTTTCTTCTTACTGAAGCGGGCAATTTGGGGGATAATTTTCATTACACCATATTGTAAAGTGCTTGATAAAATGTGGGTAACGGAGACTCGATGAATCTCCCAATTTTCTCTGAAAGCATGGAGATGTTATGAGAGGAAAAAAAAAGAACGATACAATTGTGCATACTTATTCGATAAAGAAGCAAAATGACAGAGAAAAAATCAATCAAGGGCAGGCAACCGAAAATTGTAGTTCCTCAGACCATGAAACCATTGGTAGTCACTCAGGGAACTGATCAAAACTTCAAGAATGATTATACTCTGTGATTGTATGAATCTATTAACATGCAAGCTCTCTAAATTGCACCAACAACAATCGAGGGAACCGGATTTTTTATGGAATTCTTGAAACTTTCTGAGACAGAACAATGGAATAATGCAATTGAGGCCAAATAAAAACAAATGCAAAACAACATTAAAAACGAAATAGATGAGAATAGAACTCGCCATAACGAATGCAAAATAACTTTAGAAAAACGAAATAGAAGATCATACCAAAACTCATCATAATTTACCGGTTGGAGGTTTATGTATTCTTGTACGTAGAGGAGGACGGGGAATGTGGAGATTGCAAATATTTCATCGACGGGAGGAGTACATAATCAAAACAGAATTGGTCATTGACGAAGCACCAGTTATGTAGAACAATAAGCCATATCAATCCACTTGCAATACGTCTCCATGCTTTGCCAGATGTTACAGAGTCAATTGTTGGTATAAAAGAGGACGATCCATCTCATTGGGGCCGTCGTTTGACGTTGTTTCTACGGGAACAGATGGAAGATGGAGTCTTTGACTTCAAGGAGTTTGGAGGAGTCGCGACGCTTAGTAAGGAGGTGTCCTTTCGTGAAAAGTATTCCGGAACAAGAATGACTCGATGCGCATTAAAATGACTTATGAAGGGTAGTTTAGGCATTTCAAAAAGGGTTAGGAACACTTTTTGGGTTAGGAACTCTTCAACCTTTTATATAGTAGAGATAGAGATTCATATGTTTATGATTAGGCCCGAAGGACTTAGTGTGCATTATTGCTGAAGAAGCGAGATTAGAAAAAATATAGTTGCAGTGTTCTTACATTATACAAAATTACTCCTTAAATAAGTTTTCCATTGTACAAGAAAAAAAAAGTTATAGAGGGCGTAAAAGTATACATATACAAACTTTGTGGGAGAGATAAGAGGGCGTAAAAGTATACAAATACAAACTTTGTATGAGAGATAAGAGGGCGTAATGGTCTTTTCAAACAAATCCCATCATAATTTATGGATGAAAGTTGAAATTCGGACTTGATTGTTAGGGGTGTACGCGGTTTGGTTTGGTGCGGTTTTTGCTAAAACCATAAACCGAACCGAATATGTCGGTTTACCAATTTTGTAACCAAACCAAACCATTTGAAAGGATGAACCGAACCAAACCAAAACGAAAGACATCGGGTTGGTTCGGTTCGGTGCGGTCGGTTTGCGTAAAAATTATCGAGTGGATATGATGATACTACTTTGTCAACGAATTTCAAGTTTTAAGTGAAAAATAAATTAAATAGACTCAAAAAATTATGCACAACTATCGTTTGAGAGAAAATATGATGAAACGTGAGAAAAATGGAGAAGATTAAGATTAAGATTAATATAATCATTTTAAATGAATCTACCTATCGTGTTTCTTTTTTTCTATATTATTTAATATACTTTATGCTAGTAAAAGTACGTCAAGCACATATCGGTTCGGTTTGGTTTGGTGCGGTATGATACTTTTACAAACCAAAAACCAAACCAGATAGACCGGTTTTGAAATATTGAAACGTAGATAAACCGATTATCCAAAAAAACCATCCAAACCTAAGCATTTCGGTTTGGTTCGGTCGGTTGGACCGGTTTATTCGGTTTTATGTACAGCCCCATTGATTGTAACATATACAAGTAGAAAGTTTGGGTACGGCCGTTGCAGTTACTGGAACAATGGGTACTCAATCCACTCCAAATTCAAATTATGGGTACCATGGATGCAATTTTACCAATTAAGTACTACCATTTTCGATGGCTGAGTCCGATTGGATCTGCTTTTACTGCAAAGCCCAAAACTTACTTTTACTGGTCCAAACCCGAATTTAACTTGTCCAAAATTAACCTTTTTACGCCGTGCGCACTCTCCGAAAGCTAACGATCCCCACCCAAATCGCGGTTCGCCGGCGTTAGCCACTCTTCCGTTGAGGGATTATAGTCGGAGAGCAGGCTCGTGGAAACGAAGTTCGTGTACTTCCTCTCTATCCGGTGTATGCGTTGGATCTGAAGATGGAGCCACGGAAGAGGTGAGCTTTTATCATGTTTTCGTCGCTATTTGCGTATGAACATTTTTTACTTATCATTCATCATCATCCCGCTATCAGTTTCTGTTGGTTGTCCAGTAGTATTGGTGTTTCATCGGGCCGAACCAGCTGGGCAGGTGAAATTTTCACCGAATTATTAAACACTGTTCGTCGTACGCATTTGATGGAGTATTAAAAAAAGGCAATGATTCTTACAAAGCAGAAAATGATTCTTACAAAGCCACTAACATCATTTGTGCAATTTTATTGGTGATTAGATGCATAAATAATGTTAGTGGCTTTGTAATAATCATTTTCTGTTTTGTAAGAATCAATTCCCTAAAAAAAAGTCCGAATTCGAAGTTGGAATATATTAATTTCTTTCTCGATTTCTGGTTTCCTATGGTTCAGTGCTGTGGCATTCGATTGCTGTATAGCTTAAGATAACAAGACATATGTGCGATACATTGTAGATAATCATTATGGACTTTGAGCACAAGGTGGAAACGCTTGTTAAATTTCTGCGGCCAGAAATCATAATCAGGTACTTCAATTAAATGGTTTCTCCTACAAATGCTTCCACACGTCTTTTTCGCTTGCGTATACGTGCATTTGTCTTCTGTTCTTGGGTTTTTATTGTTTTGTGTTATATGGGATTTTGGTTTTATGATGTCTTTTGTAATCTTCAATTTTTTAAGGAATCTCTGCTATTATTGTAAGTCGTAATTATTAGGAAGTGGGTGCACGCTGCGTATGAAGTTAAGGCGCTTCCTCAATTGCAGCTCCTTTGGAATGCACAGAGTAAAAAAATGTGCAGTAATGAACTTGAAAATTGTGCTGTGAACAAGCAAAATGGGGCTCAACCAAATCATGGGTTGGAAAGGTTCGAGCTCCATATCTCTTCGGAAAGGGTATAAAATGCACCTTCACCCCTCATGAAATTGAGATAGAAATTGGACGAAAAAATCATCATAGCTCATAATCGATCCCTAGCTCTCGTTCCTGTGTTCTATATGTAGAGCCAGAGTAACCATACAAGAAACATTGCGAAAAAACGGTCGTGTCCTTTCAATTCAGCACCTCATTACATTCTTGTCCCCCACTAAATGAAAATTACTGCCAGCCCCATGTAATAATTGAGAATTATCTTCGGAACCTCAAGGATCATGACAAATCCGCCTCCTTAGAAACACCCATGTCCTCATGGGTGAAATTGGAATATGTGGTAAAAAGCGTTAGACCAACGAGGTTGCACACTGCTGAAGAGAGAACAACCCATCAATATTAGTGCCTAGTTGAACATCACATCCACATACTCCAACTGTACAGCCAGGGTCGGGTCCTCTAAACCAACCCGATAACGTCAGATAAGAATCGTCGTATCTGAATCCATAAAACTGAGCAGATAACTTGAAAATAGTCACCCAATAGTATATTATGCTCCCAGATAGGGATTTTTGTTGCAGCAGCAAGTAGGGTTCAACAACTGATTCAATCAGCCTCAAGGTTACAACTAGTTGATTTCCTGCTTGTGGCTGCCGTGGTGGGTCACAAGGAGAGAAACCGATCAGCTGAAATAATTGGCCGGATGTAATCCATAACCACATATACAAGGCTTACAGCCTTTGAGTATGTCTTTCACCTCTACCAACCTATGTTGCACGGGTTCTTCTAATTAGTCGCGCACCCGCACCCGCACCGGGTGCTTCTGGGTGCTTCGTGGTGCTTGGGTGCTTTGCGGGTGCTTTGTGGATAAGGCAGGGTAATTTTTGAAAGTTTTAGTCGAGAGGTCTTCCAAATATAACTAGAATTTAACAAAGAAACGTGCATCTATGTGAACATTTTTAACCTTTAGATTACTCATCTCTCCAATCTAAAAACGACAGGAAGAGATTATACTATTGATATAGTAACCTTGTATCTTCGAATGTGTATGAATTTCTGTTCAATTATAATATGATCCCTATTCTTGTCGTTATTATATTATCATAATGGTATCACTAATAATATCAGATAAAAATATAAGTAATGTGGCCGCACCCCTGCCGCACCCGCACCCTTGATTTTTGGGAATTTGTCGCACCCGCACCCAGATCCCGAACCAGCACCCGCACCGCACCCGCACTCGTGCTCCATAGCTACCAACATCAACCAGGTGAAGATAATCAGTTCTTCTGGAACCATCAATCACCCTATACACCTGGCACTTAATTTGCACTTAATTTCTTTTATTTCACAACAGACCACCAAGTCCTTACGAAAGTTGAAAACGTTGTATGAGAATGAAATTTCTATAAGGCGTCTCTTAAGAATTGCCTCAGGAAAGGAGCAGTGAATACCCTGTAATGTGTTTGCGAAAAAATGCTTAACAATCAATCTGGTCCAATTACCAGCGATAGTATTAGTACTGCTCAGTGACACCGTTTCATGATACCCTCCATTTAAAGCCTCTTGTTCTTTAGGACCACTAGCATTCAAGTAACTGAGTTCCGTAAAACAATCTTTATATACCGGACATTTAAGCACTAAGTATCCAACTAGAACAATTAGCATCTTCTCTTTAAGTTGGCCTGTAACCTCTTGAGAGCCATTAAACTCCTCAGTGTCAAATTGGTTCATCGTCTGAGAATCGATAGAACCGCATGCTTCCAGGAAAGCGAAGAACTTGTATGCATTGGAGGTGTTTTCAGGCGGACTTTCACTGCAACAATAGTCACACACATTACCACCATATCAGTATACCTGCAAGTTTTCTCATGTGCAACAGTAGCAATATGCGTGTATAACTGTCACTAAGTCACGCAATTTCCTCAAATAATCCTTATTCGCAGTGAGGATTTTTTGGTAGGAAATGGTATAGAGCTCCCACGGCAAGTACTCCGCTTCTTTGGCCACAAACATTCCAGTTTTTATGTCCTTGAAAATCGATCCATGAACAAGAAAATCAAGTGAAGGACTAATTTTGAGCTCAGAGATGCTTCTTAGCTCAAAAATAATCCAGTTGCTCATTTTGGACACACACCACCTGTAGCTCAGCTCCTGAAATAGGAGATGTAAAACACAGTAGGTGGAGCTGAAACACCCACCACATGTAGTGCAGCTCATTTATATTTCTTCTCCAAGCACTGTATTTGAAAGCGAAGTCAAGTAAGCTCCAGAAATGCCATGTTCTAACAGTTAATTGTCCTTCTTTCATGTTCGGTAGGTCATTTTGCCTGGCCGTGGATTTTACTTGACATAGACACTATGGGACAGTGTTAAGAATTCGTGGGTTCCATACTTCAAAGGTAATTGACAATGAGGGAGTAGCCATAACATCCTCATCAATGTACCATGCTAGTTTCAGCTATGAAACTTTGAGGTGGGCTCGTAATCCACTATCTTGTTCCTTGTAGTTCTATTTTATAATTGTCCAATGTAGGACTTCTCAATAATTATAATGCCTTGAAGTGAAAAATTCAGGTGATATACTAATTTATTTCCTTCGTGATCAAGTTTGTTTATGTCCATCACTTAGTCTGTTATTGTAAACTAGCCAGAATAGAACTATTTGGACATGTTGTAGGCGAGCGGTGCCGTAGGATGTTTTTGAGAAATTTTAGGTCACTGGAGTTTGGACAAAATTGTGTAATTTGGGTTACAATGGTGGGTCAGTGCAGAATGGGTGATTATCTTACAGGAGATTTTGATGTTCATATTTTATGGAGTATGTTGGACGAAAAAAATCTGAAAATGTTTATTACCACACATATTGAAACTGAGGGTGGTAATAACTAATGGAGCATTGCTGTTCATGGTGTAATTGATTGGGTATTTTGCCCTCCCTGTTTGAGTCTTTCTTTTGACATGTGTTTATATGGCCTTGCCATAATCAATTCGGTTAGAGTTCGAATCACATCTGTTCGTGTCGAGGTCGATGAGCAGTCTCTTATATGTTCTCTCTCTAGCAGCCGTTGATTCAGACAGAATTTCTTTCCAGGTGACTGTATGTCGGCGATTTAGAGGTTCGATGGCACTGGTTTGTTTGGTGTGGGGGCTGACTTGGTTTGGAGTGGCTGTGTTGGCGGAGGAGGTTGTTGTCTTGGTTGCGATGAGGGTGGGGTGTTGTTCGGAGAAGGTGGAGATGGCATCGGCAGAGGGAGTGGGCGGTTTGTCGGAATTTGGGTTAACTGGTGGAATGGAGGTAGTGTTCGTATTTTTTCTAATTGGACAATTTTATCCCTGCACTCAAGGGACATATGTATTGACTAACAGGAAAATGTTAACGGAAATCGTACGACAATGCTAATTGCTAGAAGTTTCGAAACTGGTGATAGTGTCAAGGCAATTTTAGAGTTGGGAGAGGATATGCTGAGGTAAAGTGGGGTGGACAACAAGCAATTAAGTCAAAAGAATTTTGCCAAAAAAGTGTTGTTTCACCACAGTAGTGCGCCACGGGGTTCCTAAACATGTGGGGTTATACAGTTTGTGATTGCCTTTATAAGGAGGCATAATCCGAACCCCGCTTAGGGGTGCGTGATTCACCCTGTGGTGGGCCCTGTCATGGAGACAAGGCTGGTGACAAGTTCCCACAGTGGGAAACTCGTCAAACAATGGTTGAGAACATGATGTAATTAAACAAAACAATTTAATAAACTCTGATCAATGTGGGACTTTAATAATTTATCATTCCCGTGCGTGTTTGTTTGATAAAAGTCATAGTCCATGTTGCATCAGCACTACACAGTACACACCCATTATCCATCTCCTTTTGCACCATCCATATCATTCTCTACAACTTTTTAAATCTTTACTTTTGCCACTTCTGGTTATGAAAGTTAGTGGGGGCCCTCCTCTACCCCTTTGAGGTCGGGACTTTGCTTTAGTAACCAACTGAGTATTTCTCTCGGTCCCGGTAGTTTTACTCTATTATTTAGTCTCTGCATTCAAAATCAATTCTAATGTGAACATATACAATCAGATTTCAAAAAGTTGTGGTGCTGGGGATGTTCCTGCTACGTAAGGAAAACACAAAAATCTGATGTGTCGGCTGTGGCATCATGGGTAGTCTCGGAAATAAGATATAAATGACTGATTATCACTCTGTCTCTTCTCTTTCTCCACATATTAACTTTTTGACTCGTATCCGGATTAATTTGACCGGGTAATTTTGATTGCAAAACGATACAATTTGTTGATAATTTTTCACCGTGTTATAAAGCAACATTTGTGCTACAACACCATGAAAAAATTATCAAAAAGTTGCATCATTTTGCTATCCAAATCACCGGGTCAAAGTGAGAATGGGGAGAAGGACAAAAGATAGAGTGGTACATGGTTCTGATCACAGTGATTTCTGGAGATGGCTGTTATGTCAGTAGTGTTTATAGTTGTTGTTTTCTCAGTTATGACCATGTGGTGGGTGTGTTGTTGTTGGGGACGGTGCTTCTATTGGTGGCGATGATAGCTAGCAGTGGCAGTACGTAATAATTACTCTTTTCTAATAGAGATAGCATACTTAGTTTAAGGACTAAAGTGTAATTATTATTGTATTAGTTTTGTATATACTGCTAATCAATAGAGAAGTCCGGCCAAGGATAATTTGACCACCGTTCATTAGGGATGACAATATGGTCCGATCCGATCTGAGATCCGAGCGATCCGAGCCGAATGGAATCCGATCCAATTGAAAATGGATCGAATTTGGATCCGGAAAGCCAGACCCGAACAGATTTGGATCTGAATTTGGATCTGAGGGTAGATCCACCGGGTTCAGACCCGATCTGATCCGATGTATGTGCGTGCTTTACAAATATACCCCTATTACCTTCCCACTTATCCTTACAAGAAGAATACTACAGTAACTCCAACCTACAAAGCTATTTATTTTGTTTTTTAGGCTTCATAACTTACGAACATGGCTTAGCATATGAAATATTGTTTATTTTTTATGTAAGTTTTCTATTTTATTGCAGACTCGAGCTGGATCCGATCCGAATCCAATCCGATCACTTACTATATGGATCTACGGATCGGATTTGGATTAGCTGAATGAGACCCGATCTGATCTGATAAAAAACCGGTGATGATTCGAACGAATTTGGATTGGATCCGGATCCCATTTCTCCTGGTCGGATCTGGATCGGAAAGGACCTGATCCGATCCGGATTCGACCCGTTGCCATCTATACCGTTGATGGTATCAGAGAAACCCTAGACGCCTAAGCCGCCACCGCACGCCTTCCTCCGTGCGCTGCCGCAGCCGTCAGCGCCTCGCGCGTTTTGCTCCGATCGTCTTCCGCTGTCTCTCTCCCTGTCGCACTTTGCGACACCAACCGGCTATCCTAGAGTGGAGCTAGTGCTGAGATGCATGAAATGGGAAACTCGTAGTTCTTCTTCCTCCTACTTATGGCATGATGAAGCAGTTAGTTTGTTAGCTATGCTATGCAATCATCATTATCGTCAAATGAGACATATTATTACAACAAAACTCATAGTATGGAATAAATTATTTCATAATTATGTTATGTCAGGTTTTCTCAACAATTTTTTTCCCGTAGTTGAACGGGGTCTTACTCCATCCACCTCACCTAGCATACCGTTGCTTAGGATGAGGTTTCGTAAGAGTGTAGTCAGGAGCAAAGGCCCTGGTGGCTGGAGGCGAAGCAGGTCGCTACCACAAGTCTTCACAAATCATATTACCCACATTGATGCACAATATAACTTCCTCAAGTAATGGATGTTCTCTCTTAAAACTAACTTTTTGAAAGAGGCATGTGTTAAATCACCTAAAACCTCTGGGGCTTCGCCACCAATCTTCGCATGCCACTTTCGGCTGGAATTTGTTATAATCCTTGCTCACAAAATTCTAGAGTCAAAACCTTTGTACTTTCTCAATAATTGGACTCATTACTGAATCATCAAGCCTATTTGAAACTACGTCAAATCAAAATTTCAACTAAAATGACATAGCAATCCGAAACTGAGGTCTCCCTGCCTCTTTGTATGTCAAGTTTTTAGTGCTAATTTTAGTCAAGTTGAATTTCATTATATTTTCCAGTATATGTTCTAATATTATATATAGGCTTTGTAGTTATTGCTGCAAAATTCTAGATACACAACTGTTCAATCTATAATATATTTGCATATAAAATTATACAATTTATATACGCGATTTTCTGACGTTCCAAATACTTTCTTCAAAAAAAAAAAAAAAAAAAAAAAGACGCTCCAAATACAACTTTTTTAGAATATGTCGTCTTTTGCGCTCTATGTGACTTAGGTCGTGTGTATAAATTGTCAAGCAATGACTTTCTAAAGAAACATAATATTCAAAGAGAATGTACTTTTATTTGTAATGCATGTTAGTATGTACAACCACGATCTTGGGATGAATTACTACCTAGGATGTCATGTAACAATACCAATAAGGCAGGGATCCATCTATTTTGCCCAACCCGAATTTCTTCTCCATTTACAACTTGCCAAGCCCAGGATATTTATATGTTCTCCAGCGAGAACTCTTTTTCAAACCTACCGGACATTTGATGGGATGGGTGAAGAACTTAAGAGTGTTTCATTATTCTGACAGTAGGTTGATGTCAAATGACAAGAAGGATTTCATTTAGCATAAACATTGGAGTATATTAAAGAAGGTGACCACAAAAGAGTTTTGGCATTGACCAGAGACTAAGTGGTGAAAGTACTCTTTGACGGGTCTACTTTTACTAGATCTACTTTAACTGAAAACTGAAAACTGAAAACTTCAGTGGTCCGTCTAAAATTCACTTTTACCTACCCGTGGTGTGCCCAGAATCTCTGACTGTGTTCTACACCCAAATCGCCAAACTGGATTTGCCGGCGTTTTCTGGCCGGTGTTTGCTCGAATCAGTGTGCAAACTTTGTACTAAGTTCCACAGTTGGTTGCCTTGTGTGTTCCCGTTCCAGGAAAAATACTCCTTCCAGGTTTTTAGCTCGAGGAACAAACTAGGAAACTAATCACACGAAAAGGACCACAAACATGATTCAAAGCGACTATAAATCTAAATTCGCATCATTGATTGTATAACAGTTTTGAAATGAAAAATTGAATTGCTGGAATCTCATAAGTCAAAGTTCAACATAGAAGAACAGATACCAATACTCACAATCATTCATGGGCCTTGAAACTTGTTCAGAGGAATTCATAACTGTAGGACTCCATCTATTTACCCCAGAAATAATGTGACCGTTCTCTATAATTTTAGTGAGAACACTCCAGAAGAAAATGAAAAAACCGTTCTGGTAATTTCAATAAGTTGTTTATCTTAACCCATAGGGTAGTTTCACGAGGTGCTGGTTGTCATCAATGGAGCTGAAACTAGCAAGGCCACCCATTCCTACTGAACAGTTAGATATTTTTGTTCATCAATTTTGTACCAGCATAATGATGCGTGCGGCAGTTAACTCAGCCAAAGTATGTTGGTTGATTTTTTTTTTCTTCCAAAGTCGCAACACCCCCGAACTTTATCCGACTTGTATGAGATAAAGTTAAGTATGGTTAGACTTCCAAGTTCTAACTGCTTTTTCTTTTTTTCTCTAGGGTTCATTGGTGACTGGTGCATAATGTCCTACACAGTGTGTTTTCATTCTTTTGGTGTTTATTTTGGTACTTCTCTGTCAATTTTATCATCTCTGTCACTTCTCTTTCCTTCCTCACTTAAAACCAATCCATTTGACTGATTAGACTGTATGTTATTTTTCTCGATAACATTATGTCGTTTGAGCAGAGCATGGGGTGGATGCGAGTATTGAGTTTCTGCTACAAACTACGACAATCAGGTAGTACTTAGGTAAATGCTGGACTTTTCCATAAATGCTTACAATTGTCTTATATGCATGCAATGTGTGCAATTGTCTTCTTTACCTGGGTGTACTCTTGAATCTTTTTCAATGGTAATTGTTTGATCTATTAATTTTTTTGATGGAGTTAGGGGTCTGTCATGAGTCGTACACGATTGATTAATTATCAGATACTGGTGACACTAATTGACTATGTCAATTCAAAGCTGGGATGTGAGTTAGATGAATGTGCTTTCGCTTGTGAACTCATTGTGTATGAATCCAATCTGTAGCGCGAGTTATCAGTTTTGAAATTATAAGTGTTGTGTGTTTCGTTTTTATCTTTTAGAGGAGTGGCTGTCTTTCTCGCCGAACACGGCTAGACATAAAGAGATTTCATCGAATAAAGCAATATTGATCGTAATGCTATGCTTGTAATATGCCAAAGGCCTGCATTAGCTGTTGAATATGCATTTCTTTGTCGATTGGTGGTTTCTTTTTTTTATTGCTGTTGTTTTAACGGCAGTGTATCTTAAGAATACTTTGCCTATGGTTTTAGTAGAGGTGTCATACGGGCGGGTTGGGCGGGTTCAACCCGTTATAAGTGGGCCGACTTATAAACGGGTCAAACCCGCCCAACCCATTCAAGCATTCGGGTGTTCTTGGGTGTGTCACAAACGGGTCAATATAACCCCTCAACCTGTTTATTACCCGTTTCTAACCTCTTTATCATGAAATGAAATTTTGCAACCAAAGACTCACTGGGATGCAGAGTTTACCCCTTTCCATCCTGGACCCGAAAAATCATCAAATTCGACCAAAATGGGAACATGAGAATTCACAAAATCTACAACCACCACCACCACCACCGTCTGATCACCTCCACCTCCACCACCACTTTTGGAAAGACAACCACCACGGCCGCCACGCCATATTATTGCCACCTCCACCACCACTACCGGAAAGACAACCACCACGGCGTCCAAGCCATATTATTGCCAACACCACCACAAATTACCATCAACAGATCAGAACACTATCAAGACAAAGAGTGACAAAAAACTGACTAATCCGGTTCCCAGAACCAAATGATGGAAGAGCAATAATCTTACAAAAAAATTGAGGACTACAAAAAAAATTCACAAACCCAATAAGGAAACAACAAGTTCGAGCAATTAAGATCAGAGAATTACAAAGACGCAGACCCAGATTCAGAAAATTTTGCATCACCGGGTTTGTTCCTTGAAAAACCAAATCCGTAACCAGAGGGTCTCTGTGTATAAACAAATTTTATAGAGATATGTAGGTGAATATACCAACAGGTAAACACTGCTCATGCCTTGTCGCCAGACGACGGGATTGATCAATGGCGAGAACGAGAGGAACCACCATTCTGGTAGATGGAGTCACCGGCAACAACCGTACGACCATTGTCCTTTTAGCAATCTTGAGATGCCAAATAATCTCACATTTCAGACCAAATTGTTGTTTTTATATCTCAATCTCTTTCACCGCCTCAATTTCAACGATAGTGAGAGAATCAACACCTAATTCTTTCGGGTTAGACTGGTTGAGTTGCCCACCCACGTTCACCCACTTAACTATGGGTTTAAACTAGTGGGTTAGTACCAACCCGATTGTTTAAATGGGTAGGTTTTGACTCATTAAAATTTGACGGTCACGGGTGGGTTCACGGGTCCGGTTTGAAAATGATAGCTCCAGGTTTTAGCTTAAAACACCTTATTGGTTGTTCAATTTTAAAATTATGACCTATTCACACCCCTTTCATGTTTGGTAGGTCATTTTGCCTGCACGTGGATTTTGATTGGGGTGTACATATTGGTTGTTTGACCGTTCACTTGACATAGAAACTACCACTCCGTCCCAACTCTTTCTACCCATTTCCTTTTTTGTTTGTCCCAACTCTTTCTACCCATTTCCTTTTTTGGTAACCTTAATCTGTATGAAATGACAAAACTGCCCTCCCTAACCCTACCCTTATCTTCTTCACCCAACTACCCACTACTCTCATTACACACCACACAACCCACACGGATAGAGAGAGAGAGAGAAAGGGAGTGAGGGTGCGGCGGCAGATCTGGTAGAAAATGGGCGAAGAGCCGACGGAGAGGATGGGCGAAGAGACGACGAGAGGACGGCGGGCTCGTTGCCGTCGTCCTTGCCGTCTTCCTTGCCGTCTTTGCGGCGGTGACAGTGGAGAGAGTTAGAGAGAAAGAGGGGAGAGACTGGTAGAGATGGACGGGGTGAGGACGCCGGTCTTTGCGGCGGTGAGGACGCCGGTCTTTGCGGCGGTGGCGACGTTGGTGAGTCAGATCTGTTCTCTCCCTCTCTCTCTCTCGATCGATCTGTTTGCCTCTTCTTCTTCTTCTTCTCTCTCTCGTTGCTGGTTGAAGTCGACGGCAAGGATGACGGAAACGATGCCGGATCTGTTTGTGCTCTCCGGCGACACCCACAGCAATCCCGTTGGGGAGATCGCAGCAAGTGTCGACACCCACAAAACTCTTTATCTTCTTCTTCTTTTCTACATTCTCTTGTAATTTTTTTGTCTCGATCTGTAATTTTTTGTCTCGATCTGTATTTTTTTGTACATACTTGGTTAAATTTGTTGTCTTTGGTTGTGTTATTGTTTCTGGTGGCATAATGGTGGCGTTGGTGGTGGCTGGTAGAGTGGTGGTGGTGGTGGTGGTGGTGGTGGTTTTGTAATTAACAATCTGTGATAGGGGCAAAATAGACTTTCCGCCCCAACTCTTAAAACCCGTGCCCAGCTGCAATGGGTAGTAAGAGTTGGGACGGAGTGGTATGGGACAGTGTTCAGAATCCCCAGGTTCAATATTTCAAAGACAATGAGGGAGTAGCCATAACATCCTCATCAATGTACCCTGCTAACTAGAAGGAGTTCTCTGCTTTCTCTTAGAGAGAGAAGCTAGAGAGAGGTTTGTACTCTCCTGTGAGAGTTCTTCATCTTGCTCCGGCAAGGTTTGGTGGTTCTTCTCTTCTCTTTTCCTCCTCCTCCTCTTCACCATCTTTTCTGCGATTCTCCCCCTCTACTTCTTCAGATCCGGCTCACGAGTTGATGTTGGGGCTCGCCGCCGCTTCTCCACCTAGCGGCGGCGAGCCCCACGTGGTTCTAGTCACTGTTATTCATCTCCATCTCTTCAGATCTGAGCACTAGTGGGTGTGAAGAAGCTTTGGATAAGGTGGCGCTGAGCCTCCGGCGTCGGGAGTTCAGGGGCTGGTGGGGATTTGTTCGGCTCCTCCTCTGGAGCCGCCGCGCCGGTTGACTTGTCGGCGGCTCCTTATTGATTGACTGGTGCTCAGATCTGTCCGTTGTAGTGTCTTTTTTAGGGTTTTTGTTCTTGTTTTTTGCTTAATTTCAGTCTCATTATTTGAGTTTCTGGCGGTTTCCTTCATCCTCACCGGTGCAGCGCAAGTTTTAATCTCTTGGAGGATGAGGTTGTTGGGCTGTATTTTAGTTATATTGAGGCAAAGATTTGAAGATTTTGAAGCTTGACGATGTGGTTGCTGCTTTGAGTTTCCAGCGGTGGTTTGGTGGCGGGAGGTGCAGCTGGTGTCTCCAGCTGTTTCTCCTTCTCTGTTTTTGGGAAAATCAAAAGCTAGCATTTTCTTGTCGGAAATTTGCCCGTTGTCGTTGCCGTTGCCGGAGTGCCCCTGATTTGCCCGGAAGAATCTCAAAGGTCGAAATGGAGTGGTGTTCTTGGAAAATGTTCTTGTATTGGAAATAGCTGTTTTGAACTTAACGTGATTGTATTGGAAACCGCTAGTGTTTGGGATGTGTTTTTTCTTTTTCATTTTCAGCTCGTTTATCGAGTTATTCTCTCAAAGAGAGTGGTCTTGTTCTCTCTTTGTTCTTTGTAATGGGCTGTGATAGTCCACTTTTATGGAATGAATCTAAAATTTCTGTTGAAAAAAAAAATGTACCCTGCTAGTTTAAGCTATGAAACTTTGAGATGGGCTCGTAATCAACTATCTTGTTCCTTGTAGTTCTATTTTGTAATTGTCTAATGTGGGACTTTCCAATAATTATATTGCCTTGAAGTGAACAACTCAGGTGATATACTATTTTATTTCCTTGGTGATCGAGTTTGTTTATATCCATGACTTAGTCTGTTATTGTAAACTAACCAAAATAGAACAATTTGGACATGTTGTAGGCGACGTTGTTCCGTAGGATGTTGTTTTGAGAAATTTTAGGTCACTGTAGCTTGGGCAAAATTGTGTAATTTGGGTTACAATGGTGGGTCTTGGTGTAGAATGGGTGATTTTGTTATTGGAGTTTTTGATGTTCATATTATATAGACTTAGACCATTTTATTCCTAAATTAAACGGATGTAACAATCAACTAACGGAGCTTGTTGAACGAAAAAAATCTGAAAATGTTAATTACCACACGTATTGAAACTGAGGAGGGTAGTAATAACTAATGGAGCATTGCTGTTCATGCCGTAATTGATTGTGGATTTTGCCCTCTCTGTTTGAGTTTCTCTTTTGACATGTGTTTATATGGCCTTGCCATAATCGATTCGGTTAGAGTTCGAACCACATTTGTTCGTCTCGAGGTCGATGAGCGGTCTCTTGTATGTTCTTTGTCTAGCGACCGTTGATTCAGACATAATTTCTTTTCAGGTGACTTTATGTCGGCGATTCGAAGATTCGATGGCACTGGTTTGTAGGGTGTGGGGGCTGACTTGGTTTGGAGTGGTGGTGTTGGCGGAGGAGGTTGTTGTCTTGGTGGCGAGGAGGAGGAGGGGGGGGGGGGGGGGGGGGGGGGGGGGGTTGTCAGAATCGGCAAAAGGAGTGGGTGGTTTGTCGGAATCTGGGTTAACTGGTGGAATGGAGGTAGTGTTCGTATTTTTTCATTGGACAATTTTATCTCAACACTCAAGGGACATATGTATAGACTAATGGAAAATGTTAGCGGAAATTTTACGAAAATGCTGATTATTAGAAGTTGGTGATAGTGTCAAGGCAATTTTAGAGTTGGGAGAGGATATGTCGACAGTTGGGGGTAAAGTGGGGTGGGCAACAAGCAATTAAGTCGGAAGAATTTTGCCAAAAAAGTGTTGTTTCACCACGGGGTTCCAAAGCATGTGGAGTTATATAATTTGTGATTGCCGTTATAAGGAGGCATAATCCAAACTCTGCTTAGGCCTAGGGATGGCCATACGGGTCTAGAAAGCGGGTCAACCCGCTGACCCGCCTGGTGCAAAACACTCATTCGGTACTGTGGATAATGGGTGCGGGCCGGGTTCGGAGGATATTAAAAGTCGGGCCTAATCAGTAAGAGGGAGGTTCGGGTTTTATGCGGGTTGGGTGCGGGTTGGGTATTAGGGTTTTACTTCACGGTTTCACCTAATCATCTTCTCTCTCTCTCGTCTCAGCCCCCATCTTCTCCTGATTTGCACGAGCTCTCTGGTTCTCTCCATATCATTTGTGACCCACCAAAAACCCTACCAGATCTCTCCATCTCCATCTTGCCTTTCTCACTAAAGTGCAGGAATCGAGAAAGAGGGAGAGAGTGGCGTGTATGGCAGCGGCGTAGAATTTCTCCAGTAGACGAGGCCGGAGCTGTTGGGTGTCTTAATTCACATATTAGATCGATGAAGCAGAGAACATGCTCGGCTCAAATTGGTTCAAAATTCTCTTTGTTGTTGACAATTTCTTGGATGAGTTCGTAGATTAAAGAGAGTTCTATTTGGAATAACGATTGCTCCAGGGGTTAGATTTGACTGCGAAGACTGCTTCAGTGCTTCGATTTGTCATATTATGGTGGTGAGGGTGGTCGCCAAATTCGATTTGGGATTTGATTTCGAGCTTTCCAGCTTCGCTTCAGAGTTAGATTCTTCTATTTTGGATTTTGAGGAGACTTTCAATTGGAGTATACTGCTTCTATTTGGTGTCACTCTTGGAGTCTCAATTTTCATCATTAATCTCTTTTTCATCTTCTTCATCTTCTGAGATTTCTAGGCGTGTGCATTTTCTTATCAACATTTTTGAAAAAATTTCTTGCTGAGTTAATCGAGCTTTGTATTGGATTGGATGTTTATTAGTTCGTGATAAGTGCGGGTTCGGGGGGGGGGGGGGGGGGGGGCATGCATGTGGTAGCTAACATAGCGGGTTTTCCTGGGGCGGGTATACATCTGAGCACATCACCGGGTCAGGTCGGGCTCATCAAATTCTGACCCAAACCCGCCCGATTGCCATCTCTACTTAGACCTGCGTGACCCACCCTGTGGTGGGCCCTGTCATGGAGACAAGGCTGGTGACAAGTTCCCATAGTGGGGAACTCGTCGAACAATGGTAGACAACAACATGTAAATAAACAATACAATTTAATAAACTCTGATCAATGTGGGACTTTAATAATTTATCATCCCGTTGGTGTTTGTTTGATAAAAATCATAGTCCAGGTTGCATCAGCAGTATCATCACGGCTTTTGCACCATGCATAATACCATATTACTTTTGCTACGTACAGAAAACACCAAAATCTTATGTGTCGGCTGTGGCATCATGGGTCGTCTCGGAAATAATGTATAAAGGACTGATTACCACTCTGTTCCTTTGCCTTCTCCATATATTAACTTTTTGCACTACAGAAAAAGTGTGCAAATACGACGGCCAGAAGATACGACGGCCACGTCTCCCGTCGTATATGATGTAATCACTACGGTCAATTAGTGCCCGTCGTATTAGTATCTATTACTACGGCCAAATCAGCGACCGTCGAATATAAGTTTTAATTACGTCGGTTCCATCTCTGGCCATCGTATTTAGTGTCACCAAACGTCGACGTATCACTCCTAGCAAATAACTACCAAATTTTATATTACTTAGAACTTTGAAAACAAACATTTTTCACTATTACCATCTCACCACGAATGTTCATCAAGCTCTAGGGCACGCCTGGGCTGGAAATCAGCTCTCCGTCTTTGGTGATGCGACGAAGGCCGAACCAATTGCGCTAGGGGCACGCTTCACCCAATCGCCTTCCACTGTCCCAATCCGAACCACAGAATTTGCCATCCCAGATCTCTGAGCGTTCAATCGGTTCGTTGAATACGAAATCGATTCCTATTGTCGCTGTTCTTGTGGAGACTACACCGGAACGAGCCAGGATGCGTCGTCGGAGAGCACATACAGGTCTGTTTCTTCGATTTCGTCCGATTCGTGCTCTAAACTCGAACGACCCGATCTCGTGGAGAAACCGCCACCGAACGGCTGGGAGACTTTGACCGGTCGATTGACAACCGCAACGGCGCGATCGGTGCGAATCCATGGAGGTTGACTCTCGTCAAAGAAGACTGACGGCTAAAGAAGCCGGTGGAGCGAGAGGAACTGAAGCTAGAGCTCGACGATGAAGCGTAGAACGAAGAAGACGACGAAGGAGAGTCACCGCTACTGCCTGCTCCGCCGCCGAATCTTGCGGAAGGTGAAACTGATTTCTGGAAGGCGGATGCGACCAGTAGAACTGGGCCGTTGGATTTGGATCTTCTGGTGGATGGCCCCATTGATGATGAAGTTGTTGAAGATCGATAGATAGAGAGAAAAAGAGATAGAGAGAGAAAGGATTCGATGTGACAGTGGTACTGGTGGGTGGTATTACCTGAAGGGCCCTGAGGCACTTCAGTTGGGATCTCACCACGAATGTTCATCAAGCACTAGATTCAACTTCTTCTCTCTCCTAGTCTTGCTCGTTCCTCTCTCTCAATTGCTGTTTATGGTCATCGATTGAGGACCTACACTCGTCGGCGAACTTAGTTCCACCAGCAAAAGATGATGAATCTGGCTATATCTATGCCTGATTCCCAATAGTGGGTTGTTTTGTTCAGGTAAGTTTTTTTTCTAATTCCCCTATTGCTATATCTATGCCTGATTCCCAATAGCTTTTACGGACGTTCGTGATTTTGTAAATTGCTTGTTTCTTGTCCAAATCTGGCTGTGAGACTTCGAATATATGGGTATATGTAGGCTTCTTATGATGTAGAATTCTGGAGGAAGCATATCTGCTCGTGACTCATTTGCTTGCCTACAGTTCTTGTATGACTTACTCTTTGATTTCACCGAAAATCAAAGTTCGTAAAGCTTTCAATCGATGGGTATGAGTATGTTATGGGATGTGAGTTATCTTGTTAGCTGCATGTATGCAGTTAACAAGATAAGATGTACGCATTGCCTCTTGATAAGAACCTTGGTAGAATGGAAGTAACTTAAGAGTAGTATAAGAACTTTGGAATTCTTGATATTTAGAACGACATTTTTCTCACGTGCGGAATTCAAAGACTTAAGATCAGTCTAGGGTAAAAACACTTATATATTTAACTCAAAGAACTTAACTTTGATGTTTTTCTGTACATTCAGTATAAATCTTATAGTTTTTTTAGTGTTCAGTTTTTGCAATCTCCATCAGTACTTGACCCTGATCAAAGGGCTATGTTCTGCCCCTTCTTTATCAGGGAGGGCAATCTGCATATGTGTGTGTGCAGTCAGTTTTATCAATATTAGCTTTTGGCTTCTTTCTATGTCAGTTTACTCTCTCATTTTTGGTGAATTACTCTTTGTTATTGACATAAGCTGGAGCATGAGGGAAAGCCACTTAGACATCTATTTTCTTCTAATTTGGAGTTAGCTACTCAAGAACCATTGAGAAGGAAAACCAATGGATTGACTTGAACTTTTAATCATTATTTCACCAAATTACAAACTAAACATCACTACGGATGTTCATACTTGTATAAATATATATTAACTTTTTTTATTTTATTGTGCAGGTCAAATTGGTTGCCGGCAAATAAGATGGGAAAGAGGAAGTTTTTTTCATTTCCCCATATGCTATATGTAATAGACAAATGTTCTGGCAATTCATGTTTTGTTTTGATTTTAACACATGTTATGTAACCAAATACTATAATACTTCAATGAAATTTAACGCATGTTTTTTTTTTCTTGTATGTGCACAGCTTCTTGAATTTCTATTGTATATTTTGTCCAATTTTGAATTGTATATATATATATATTTATTTGTTTATTACCTAAATGGATATACGTTTTCTCAAAAAAAAAATGTATATACGACAGCCGGAAAAGCGTCGTATTAGATAGAACACGACGGGAGAGTAATACCGTTGTATTTTCCAGAAGAATACGACGGCTACCTGCTACCGTCGTATTTGGACCTCAAAAACGACATTTAGCTTTGTACCGTCGAATACAGTCAAAAACGACAGTCTTTGACCGTCGTATAATCTAATACGACGCCTTTCCATACTACGGTCACCTGACCGTCGTATTTATCAAATACGACGGTTTTTTATCCTTAAACGACAGTTTCCGACCGTCGTATATGTCTATTTTTTTTGTAGTGTTGACTCTTATCCGTGTCAATTTGACCTTGTGATTTTGATCGCAAAAGGATGTAATTTGTTGATAATTTTTCACCGTGTTATGAAGCAACAATTACTCTACAACACCATGAAAAAATTAACAAAAAATTACATCATTTTGCTATTCAAATCACCAGATCAAAGTGACCATATGAATAATAGTAAAAAGTCAGAATGAAGAGAAGGACAAGAGATAGAGTGGTATATGGTTTGTTGCTGTTATTTTAGTGGTGTTTATAGTTGTGGTCGTTTCGGTTATGACCATGTGGTGGGGGTGTTGTTGTTGGTGTCTTGGTGATGGTGCTTCTATTGGTGGCAATAACAGTTAGCCGTGCGAGTATGTAATAAAATTACTCTATTCATCCCACAAATGGTATCAATATTTCTATTTTATTTTGTCCGGAAATAGTTGTCCACCTTTTTTTAGAATACTATACAAGATTGTGAAGGTTCAAAAATACTCTGAAATATATACATATATTTTGAAAAATAAAAAAAGGTAGGACGATGTAGGAAATAACATACCAAAATTTGAAAATTCAAGTGCGATAAAATTCAATAGTTCTGAAAATATACAACCTCTATGGGACGGGTAAGAATTTTAAAAATGTATAATGTTTTGTCCTTAAATTTAAGTGTTACAGCCCTAGCAAAGCCACTGTTGACTATTGCTTGGCCAAAAGCGTATGTGGCGTCCGTTTCATATATTTTTCTTTGTTTTTGGTGAAAATAATTACAGAACGAAGATGGAAAGAAAATAAATTGTCGTTGGGCACCTAAGGTTGGCCCAATTTCTGTGTCCACGTTGTGATGGGCGCAGAGGTTGTAATTCTATCGATGTGGGATAGAAGATGAACATAAAAGTCGGTTCTAGCGACCTCGGTAACCAGCTCATTAGTGTGCCTTTTGTTGATGTGGGACAAAATGGGCATCTTTGCTTTTTACAAAATATTTTTGGTTTTTGTGAACGAAATGAGAGGCGTTGCCTTGTGATTAAAAAGGTGACGGGAGGAATTCAAGTTTTACCTCGCCAAACCAACCTCTTGTCAAAGCAGCACTATAAAACCGGTGAGGTCCATTGACCACTAGTGAGCCCTCCATTTATAAACTGCCTGAAACATGCTCCTTCTGTTTCTCTATGTAGGACTGTAACTTTCTCAAAAAAAAAAAATGTAGGACTGTAACTCGGGTAGGCTGAGTGGGTTGACACCGTTGTCTAAGCCCAAGCCCAATCCCGAGGTCTGTCAAAGTTTTTCAAGCCCAGCCCAGCTCGAGGTAGGAGCATTGCCAACCCGTCCAAGCCTGAATTCAAGCAAACTAATTCAGGATCGGGTTGAATTTGGGTAAGCCCATTAAACCAAATAAATTAACATAATTATCACATTCAACTCAATTAAAATTGTCCCCTTAAAGTTAAGTTAATAACTTACATAAAAAATAGATACCGAATGTGGATACTTCAATTTTTGTAAGCTAAACAACAATGACTATATACTGTTAAGTGAATTAAAAATCTCAATATATACAAGAGAATAGAGACTACTAATTTTATGTAAAAAATCTATAACATAAACTTAGTTAAAAATATCACTATTAATTAATAGAAAAACATTAGACTCTTGATAAATATGCTATATAGTACTCTCCAAACGTAACATGCATAGGTAATGATTATACATATCAAGCAATTCAGTCTAGCCCATCGTTTTAATATTCATACTCAAGCCTGACCCTAATTGTAATTCAGGTTGAGAATTTTTGTGCGAGCCCGCCCATATTACTCAAAACATGTGACCAAGCCCGCCTTTACTCCGGGCTGGGTTCGGGTTGGTCATGTTCATCATGTCCAAGTTGCATCACTATCTCTAGATTCTTCCAAAAATTATTTGGGTATTATTTAGGCCTAGAGATTTGATTAGCGAAATGATGCAAGAATTTGGTAATCTTTTCATGATGACGTAGAGTAGACTTTCCTATACACAGCACAATAAATTACCAAATTCATATTTTATTTTGCTAACCAAATCGGTAGGACTGAACAATACCCGAATAATTTTTTGGAGAAACAGATGGTGTAGGTGGCTACATTTCTGTAAACACTGGATCTTTGAGTGCAATGTTGTGTTCTAGTTCATAAGAATATTTTCGCTTCCTGCTGAAGGAAATTCTATGAATCATCACAAAAGAAGGAATTCCAGTGACGAATCAACAAGCAAAAAAGTGTTGTTTCACAACAGTAGTAGGCCACGGGGTTGTTTAATTTATGATTGCCGGGTATAAGATGACATTATCCAAACCCCCACTTAAGCCAGCGTGACCCACCCCGGGTGGGCCCTGTTGTGGAGACAAGGCTAGGTGACAAGTTCCCACAGAAGGGAACTTAGTCAAACAATGGTGGAAACAAAATGTAAATAAGCAACATGTTTGAATGAAGTTTGATCCATGTGAGATATTTCTACTTATTCTAAAGAAATTATTGTTTCACCAAACAAGGCCACAGGTTCCGACACGTGTGTTATAGAATTACATGAAACTCAAGAGCATCTTGATGCAATATGAAGCATAGTACAGAAAATGAAAGCTTTACCTTAAGAAGAAAAGTGAGAGAAAACATGTGAGTCTCTGGACTTCCTCTCTCTAAAACTTCCCCTCTCTAGCACCATTCTCCCCTTGTTTCCAACCATCTTTCCGACCACCGGTCAATCCAGGTCTCTCCACCCATGAAATGGCTTTGGATGGGTATTAACTCAAGGCTCCTAACTGCAAGCCTCATCATCCTCATTACCATTTTCACTTCATCTTTCTACACTCTCATTTACTCCACCACCACCCTCCTCCTGTACTACCTTTGCCGGGCATTAATGGCTGCCCTCCAACCACTTTTTAATCCCCACCAACCACCCTACCCCCTCACTGGTCCAGAGATCATCATTAACCCCTCCCCAGCCATTGAAAACAACCGAAACAAATGGGAAATGGCCCTTATCGGCTGCTTCAAGGACTACCGTACTTTCTCTGCGGAAACCATACAAGAAGAGGTCAACAACTGCTGGGACCTCGCCGGAGATGTCAAGGTCAACAGGTTTGAGGAAACCTACTTCACCTTTCGCTTCTCCTCCATGGCGGACCGTGACGACGTCCTCTGGGCAAGCCCCCTGAATTTTCACGGTGCCCTCCTCGTCCTCCAACCATGGACGCCGAATATGCCGCTCCGTCGGCATATGTTTGCCCGCACCCAGCTATGGATCCAACTCCGGGGAGCCCCACTGGACTACATCGCCGAAGATGTCGCAAACGACGTGGCCGCAGTTGCTGGAAATGTCGCTCAAGTCGATATGGATTCCATCACCGACGAAAACCCCGACTGCCTTAGGGTAAAGGTCGAAATTAATCTTGAAGAACCCCTTCTCGCCGGAGGCTACCTCACAATGCTCAATCAACGCTCGGAATGGATCCAATTTAGTTACGAGCGAATCTTCAAATTCTGCCAGAAATGTGGGTGTGTTGGCCACCATGAAGCCACCTGCACCCTAACTGCCCAACAAGCCGCCGAGGGTATTCAACGCCGCCTCCAAACTGCTAGGAACACCCACAATGGTAGGCTCCTTAACTGGAACAGGTACCCGATGTACACAAGGGAGATCAAAGCGGTCAGGAATACAAACCTAAACCGCACCACCAAACTTCGAGTAACCCTCCACGACGGACCCCATGAAATCCGAGAAATCGAGTACCCAAGGGGCATCTATACTATCTGTTTCTACAGACCCTTCCCGGAAAGCTCCGAAACGGAAGACGAGGAAGACGGCAACGATGGAGACGAGGGCGACTCAGGGGACACGGCCATGGACTCAATCGGCAGCAACCACTTGGAACCGGAGTCGGACCCATCGGAGCTTCCCTCCGACCACCAAACCCCTCCTGCTCAGGCTCGTTCCCCGACGAGCGTCCTGTCCCTGAGCTCGAGAACCACCTCTTCGTTTGACGTGCTAGTCAACGACGCTGCCAACCCCCCTCCTGTCACCATCAGAGCACAGAGCTCTGAACAAAACAACCTAATCCCTACTTCCTTAAACCAGTTCTACACCCTAGCCGACCTCGTACAAAAGCCCCGCTGCACCCCTGAGGTCGAGTCACCATCACCTTTTATGAAGCCCTCTCTCTCCTCTCAACTGGGTTCTACAAAACCTAATCGCCACCCCCCAAAAACAAAATCCCAGCCCACTGCAAACAGAGCCCCTACTGACCCAACCATTTACCAAAGCCACTCTAGCCCAACCCCTCCTTCTTACCCAGTTATGGCAAGCCCACCAGGAAAACGGGCTAACTCAAGCCCATATATCCCTCTCCCAGCCCACACTAAAAGGCCAGGCCACTTTGGTTTTGACAAACACTTTGAAGCCCAACTGGAAGCTTTAGAAAACTTGGACCTTTTGGATGAAGCTGAGCCCAATCACCTAAGCCCAACACTAAAGAGGCCTCCCTCACTCAACCAGATGAACCAACCCCCACCTCCCAAAAAACGGAAGACCTCCCACCCCCAGTCCGCTGCTGCAGATGGCCACTGCTTGGCTATGGTGGTCTACGAACCGCCACCACAACAGAACGCCGCACCTCCGGCCCCCTCTGCTGTCGGGCCAAACCTGAGGAGGAACGCCAGAATGTCGGTTGCTCCGCCTAACCGCGTCCGGCTGTCCGTTTCGGACACCGGCTCTGGTATGTTTTTCCATTACCTCTTAACCGCTATCATACCATGTTTATTTCTTCTTACATGCACTCTACTCTGTTATCTCCCCCACTGTTATGGTCTAAAATTTTGTATGCTCTATCAAATAACTGTTCTCTTAAGACTCCCTTAGTTTTAAAACCTCCTAACCCCAATAACTTGCACTCTGCACACCACCCCCCACATAATGGACTTAACTCAAAATCAACCCTTAAAAGGAAAACCCTTCCACCACCAACCACTGGTGCATGTAAAAGACGCTGCCATGCATCTTTCACCACTCCCTACCATTCCACCACTAGGAAGAGACCCCCTCCCCTCCCCCTGTTTGGATGCGCACTAAACAAAAAGATTCGCACTGCCCCACTGTCCGCCGTGACTGCCGAGCCGCAGTCATGGCACTCCCAATGATCCTTTACAGCTGGAACTGCAGGGGACTTGGCCAACCCCTGACAGTTCACACTCTTGGGGCGGACATTCTTGACCACCGCCCCGGCCTGGTTTTCCTCATGGAAACCAAAAGCCCCTCCACCATCGTCAACCCCATCCTCGCCAAATGGGGATATACTAACCACTCCTGCGTTGAGCCAGAGGGCTCCCGAGGAGGCCTCTGGCTAGGGTGGAAAGATTCCATCCCCGCCTCTCTGATCTACAAAAACAAACACATCATTCTCATTAGCATCTCTGACCCCGGCAAACCTACATGGTATCTTGCCTGTATCTACGGCTCCCCTTACCTCTCCCAACGCCCAGAAGTCTGGAACCACCTGCATAGCATCCTGTCCCCTCTCCACGGCCCCCTAGCCTGCATTGGAGATTTTAACCAAGTCCTTACTAGTAGTGACAAATGGGGAACTAGAGCTACTTCCTGCCCAGGTTCAATCCACCTCTCCAGGTTCCTCTCTAGGTTACACCTCACGGAAACACCTTACTCGGGGCCCCACCTGACATGGACCAACAACAGAGAAGGAAGCCACCTCACCCTCCAGCGCCTTGACAGGGGCTTCTGTAACCCTGCCTGGTTCAGTATGTTTCCCCAAGGCCATGTGCTTAACTTACCGATCCTCACCTCGGATCATGGCCCCCTCCTACTCAAGACCCCCCTTCCCGGCCTCAGGAAGAATCGCTTTACCTTCAAAAGCTACTGGATTAAGCAGGCAGCATGCAAGAACATCATCTCATCTGTCTGGAACTCCCCAGCAGAAGGGTCTCCGTTGTTCCAAGTTCAATCCAGGTGGAAAGCCACCAGAGTTGCCCTCCTCAAATGGAGCCAGCATGGAACTACCCCACTCAGAACTGAAATCATCAGGACAAAGCACCAGCTCCTACACTTCCACTCCCGGCCAGACTCCCCGCACTTTGGAACTACTGAGGCGGCTCTGCGTCTCAAGCTTGAACACCTACTGTTAACGGAGGAGGATTATTGGGCAAAGAAATCAAAAATCCGATGGCTTCACAAAGGAGATAAGAATACTGCGGTCTTCCATAGAGCCTTCAAGATAAAGCAAGCCTCCTCGCGCATCAACTCGATCTCTGATGGAAACGGAAGATGCCTTACATCAGAGGAAGCATGGCCACTCACCTTATCTCGTATTTTGACAACCTTTTCAAACCCCAACCCCCCACCCTCAACCCTACCCTCTGGCCTGGATGGGATAATTTCAACACAACCCTTACCCAAGAGCACATCAACCTTCTGAACAAACCGTTCACCGCTGATGAAGTGAGAGCAGCGGCTTTTGACCTAGGTCCCCATAAGGCCCCAGGCCCAGACGGCATGCCAGCTCTCTTCTTCCAGGAATATTGGGATATTGTCGGCCACCAGATCACCACTGCTGTCCTCTCCTTTCTCCGCTCGGGGCGTATGCTTCGAGAAATCAACCTCACTCACCTTGTCCTCATCCCAAAGAAACCCGGAGCCCAAAACCCTTCAGACTTCCGACCCATCAGCCTCTGTAATAACCTTTACAAGATCATCTCTAAAACCCTTGCCAACAGACTTAAGCCAATCCTTGACCCCCTCATAAGCCCCAACCAAAATGCTTTTGTTCCTGGCCGGCAAATCACGGATAGCACTATCCTTGCAAATGAGCTCTTCCACTATATCAACGGCAGGAAACAAGGCAACACTGCCCTTGCCGCCCTTAACATCGACATGAGCAAAGCTTTCGATAGAGTGGACTGGACTTTCCTTACCACCCTCCTCACTAAAATGAACTTTCCCCCCACACTGGATCTCCCTCCTCTCACAATGCTTCACAACTACCTCCATGGCTGTCCTCCTCAACGGGACCCCAACAAAACTTTTCCACCCTGGCCGAGGACTAAGGCAGGGCGACCCCCTATCCCCCTACCTTTTCATCCTATACCTAGAAGCCCTCTCTCAAAACCTCCACGCCCTGGATGCCCGGAACTCCTGCCCGGGCATCCGCATCCACCCCTCTGCCCCATCCATATCTCACCTCTTCTTTGCCGACGACTGCCTTATTTTCTTCAAAGCCTCAAAAAGAAGTTGTCGCAGCCTTGCTTCAACCCTAAAAAGTTTCTGCCAAGCCTCTGGGCAATCCATCAACCAGGACAAAACCTCCATCACCCTCAGCCCCAATGCCTCCCTCCGCACCATCCAATTTCTCACACACCACCTCCCCTACCCTCTCACTGACAACCCCACAAAATACCTTGGCTTACCCACCAACCCTGGCCCATCGAAAACAACCTTCTTCAAGTTCGTCCCCGACCAGGTAACAAACCGCACAAATGGGTGGCAAGGCAAATGGCTTAACAGTGCTGGACGGCTCACCCTTGCCAAGTCTGTCTTGCAATCTCTTCCTATCTACACAGCCTCTGCGTTCAAACTACCCCTCTCCACATGCGACCGTGTCTCTTCCCATATCCGAAACTTCTGGTGGAATCCCAACTCTCCAAAATCCCTCCACCTCGTCAATAAGAACATACTCCTTCAACCTAAGTCACAAGGTGGGCTGGGTCTTTCAGACCTCCGAACCTCCAACAAAGCCCTCCTAGCCAAACACAGCTGGCGCATCCTCACACAACCCCAACTCCTCCTTTCCCGCACCCTTACAGCAAAATATTGTCGAACGGATGGCCTTTTGGATGTCAAACCCAGAAACTCCGGATCTTGGACCTGGAAAAGCATCCTCCACGGTCGCGACCTCCTAAAACAAGGCCTAAGATGGAGCATTCGCAATGGGGAGTCAGTAAAAGTCTTTGAAGACCGCTGGATTCCCTCCCTGAAACCCACCCTAGCATCACTCCTTGGACAGAACCCAAACCCCGACCTTACTGTCTCCAACCTCATCTCCCAATCTGAGCCCCACCCCTCTTGGGATACCCAGGCCTTGGCCGCCCACATCCCACCTTTCCTCCACCCCCGGATTCTATCCATCCGGCTACATCACTCAACCGACCAGGATACCCTAGTATGGCCCTTCACCAAAACGGGCCAGTACTTTGTCAAATCCGGCTACCGTCATGGTGTCTCCTCTTCCTTGGACCACCCAGGTCCTGCCTCCACCATTGAACCCTTTGAGCCAAACCACTCCCCCAACCAATGGAAGACCCTTTGGAGCCTCCCCCTCCCAGAAAAATAAAACTTTTCCTCTGGAAAATCCTAACGGGAGCCCTCCCCACAAACCACACCTTAGCAACCCGCATCAACCATATCTCTCCCGCCTGCAAACTTTGTGCTGACCTTAATGAAACCCCAAACCACATCTTCCGTCTTTGCCCCAGGGCCGTAGAAACCTGGTCCATCTCCCCCTTTTCCATCTCTATCCTCACGCACCCCCTGAACCTTGAACTTGCCTCATGGCTCAACCACTGGCTCAAAACCCTCAAATCCAATGTAAAGGACTTGTGCGCTTTCACAGCCATCCTCTGGAGTCTCTGGAAAGCCAGGAACTCTGATACTTTCCAGAACTCCGTGCACAGTACTGCAAGAATCACGTCTGAATCGGTCACTGCTGCCTTCCAATTCCTTGCTGCTGCTCTGGAAAGACCCAAGGCTGCAGGCCTACCGCCAGACGCAGGACCCCCTCCAAGATTCATAAGCGGCCAGATCCCCCCCAACAGCGCCAACGCAGGCATTACAATTGCTACTGATGGAGCATGGAACTCCAATACAGGTTCTGCGGGCATAGGTTTCGTAGCTTTCTCAATGGACGGACAACTCCTTCACTCAGCCAAGCTCCGAACCTATGCCCACTCTGCAACCCACTCAGAGATGCTTTCACTTTATTACGCTTGCCTTTGGTGTCTCTCTACACCATTCACCTATATTAACTTTCTCACAGATTGTTCTAACATGATTCTACAACTTCTTGATCCTTCCAAAGGATCTTTTGAGGACTTTGCCACCACCAAGGCTACTATAGAACTTCTTCGTCGATTGATTTCTTGCACAGTGACCAAGGTTCCCAGATCAGAGGTCGCCGCAGCTCATGCCCTTGCCAAATCAGCCCAGGAAGATTTTCGCTTTTGCCCATAGCTTTGGCAAAGCCCTCCTCTTTTGTCATGTCTTAGTGTTGCTTTCTATGGACTTTCATTGTATGCTATTTTGCGGGGGATATGTCCCCCCCTGAACTCATGATGTATGAACTATTTGTCCCTTTTTAATTTAATCCTTTCGTTGCTGGTGAAAAAAAAAAAAAAAGAAGCATAGTACGGATACAGCTTGTAGAAAGTACAAGAGCTGCAAACACACACGAACACGAACACAAACACACACACACACACATATACACACATATGTGTGTATATATATATATACACATATGTGTGTGTATATATATATATATATGTTATGTATATATATGTATATGTATATGTATTGAATTCTACAAAAATTATTAGAAACCGATTGCAGAAGCTAATTTTGAGCACTTGGCCAACACCAAGGAGTGACCCAAGATGTTCGTGATGGCTATCCCAGAGTAGAGCTAGTGCTGAGATGCATGAAATGCAGTTTGGTTAGTCATCCATTTGGACTGAGAGCTGGAATGAGCAACTAGTAGTTATTCTTCCTCCTACTTATGTCATGATGAAGCAGTTAGTTTGTTATGCTATGCAATCATTATCGTCAAATGAGACAGTTTTATTTACCACTACAAAACTAATCAAATATTGAATAAATTATTTCATAGTTATGTCATGTCAGGTTTTCTCAACATTTTTTCCCCTAGTTGAACGAGGTCTTACTCCATCCACCTCACCTAGCATACCGTTGCTTAGGATGAGGTCCCCTAAGAGTGTAGTCAGGAGCAAAGGCCCTGGTGGCTGGAGGCGAAAGAGGTCGCTACCTCAAGTTTTTAGAAATCATATTTCCCACATTGATTCACAATATAACTTCCTCAAGTTATGAAGTTCTCTCTTAAGAACTTTTTGAAGGAGGCATGTGTTAGATCTAGGGGTGTCAAAAATAACCCGGCCCAATTGCCCGCCCATGCCCACAGCCTTTAAATGGGTTAAAGCCCGCCCAATTAACCAAATGGGTGAATGTCGCCCAGCCCATTTCAACCCGCTGTTAAATGGGCGGGCATGGGTTGGTAATTGGGCCCCATTTAACCCAAACGTTTTTTACTACAACTTTGTTTATCTTAAAGCACTAATAAAATGTCTTTTATACCCCTTAATACATTAGTTACTTTTTGAGAAATATTAATACCTCAATTGTTTTAGGAGAGAAAACGTCAACTTCCTCCCGTCATTGTTCTTCTGCTTCTTCTTTCTTCTCGCCGACGCCGCCAACACCACCCCACCACCCAGTCACTGAAGAGAAACAACACAAGATCTACAGAGAAATGATAGAAACTGAATCAAAGAGAATTGGGAAAGTCATCTTCTTATTTCTGTAATATCTGATTACACATTATATACAACTAATTGTGTATTGTTTCTAACAACCTGCTGACTCAGCAATAACAAACAAGAGATGGAGAATTACAATAAGAACCCTAAAGTAAACAGAAATAGCATTTTACTCCTTTCTCTTCAACAGCCCCCCTCAAACAAAGCTTCACAGAAGCTGAAGTTTGGATCTAAGTAAGTGAAACTGAGAATGAGAAAGAGATTTGGTAAAAATGTCAGCTATTTCATCATGAGAAGACACATACTTCACCTGAACTTGAGATCTGAGCACCATTTCCCTCACAAAGTGATAGTCTATCTCAATGTGTTTAGTCCTAGCATGAAACACAGGATTCATGGCTAAACACAGAGCAGACTGATTATCACAAAGAAGCAAAGGAGGAGTGGAGTGTGAAATACCCAATTCTGTAAGAAGATAAGTAAGCCACCTCACTTCTGCAGCCACACTAGCCAAAGCTCTATACTCAGCCTCTGTGGAAGATCTTGCAACAGTTGGCTGTTTCTTAGAACTCCAAGAAATTAAATTTGAACCCAGAAACACACAAAACCCAGTTGTGGACCTCCTATCCTCCTTACATCCTGCCCAATCTGCATCACTATAAGCTGTGACATTCATAGAAGGATGATCTCTTTGAAACAGCAATCCATCAGAAAGAGTGCCTTTAATGAATCTCAACACCCTCTTCAAAGCAACAAAATGGGAAGGGCCAGGACAGTGCATATGTTGACATAAGAAGTTCACAGCATATTGGAGATCAGGCCTAGTCAAGGTCAAATATTGAAGAGCACCAACTGTGCTTCTAAAAAATTTCTCATCAGTAGAAGAAACAGCAGTGTCACAACCAATTCCAGAATCATTACCTTTTACCACAGTAGGAGTAACAACAGGTTTGCTATCCAACATCCCTGTTTTATCCAGTAAATCCTTGGCATATTTGGTTTGATGAAGCTTCCAACCAAACTCATGAGCATCAATCTCCAAACCCAGAAAATAACTGAGTTGACCTAGATCTTTCACAGCAAAAACTTGTTGCATTTTCTGAAGAAGAGATGAATTAAATGCAGCAGAGTTCCCAGTGAGAAGGATATCATCAACATAAACCAAAATAATACACATCACCTCAGCTGTTTTGTAGATAAAGAGAGAATGATAAGCAAGACTAGGTTTAAACCTTTGGGAGATCAAGAAGGATGAAAACTTTGTATACCAGGCTCTAGGTGCCTGTTTCAAACCATAAAGACTCTTGTGCAACTTACAGACATGATTAGGAAACTGTGGATGAGCAAAGCCTTCTGGTTGAAGCATATACACCTCTTCATTTAAAGAGCCATGAAGGAAGGCATTAGAAATATCTAATTGCTGAACTATCCATCTGTGAGAGAGAGCTAAAGACAAAACAACCCTGATGGTCTGATGTTTGGCTACTGGGCTGAAAGTCTCATTGTAGTCAATTCCAAACTCTTGTAAGAACCCTCTTGCCACAAGTCTAGCCTTGTACCTGGAGATAGAACCATCAGAAGCTCTTTTGATCTTAAACACCCACTTAGCACCAATAGGTCTTCTGTTTGGAGGTAATGGTACTAGAGACCATGTCTGCTGTTGCAACAAAGCTTGAAACTCTTCTCTCGTTGCCTTAACCCAGTGATCACACTTAGAAGCTTGTTTGTAAGTGTGAGGCTCCTCATCAACATAAGTGCAAGTAGCTAACATTGTCTGATATCTGGGATTAGGTTTGAGGATCCCAGATCTGGATCTAGTGGTCATAGGATGAGTAGGTGCAGCTGAAGAAGGGATAGGAATAGGAGGTGATGAGGACAAGGAAGAAGAAATGGGAGACATTGATGAAGAACTCACAGTACCAGAAGAAGAACTGAGAGGAGGAATAATGCAATTTGAATAAGAATGAAATGGATTAAGAAAGAAAGATGTAACAGAAGGAGGAGACACATCAGAAGAAGAATTATAAGGAAAGACATGTTCAAAGAAAACCACATGTCTTGAAGAGTACACTCTGTGTGTAGACAAATCTAGACACCTATACCCCTTAGAAGTAGGACAATAACCTAGAAATACACAAGAAGTAGATCTAGGAGAAAGCTTAGTGGAGGAATAGGGTCTTAACCAAGGAAAACAAAGACAACCAAAAGTTTTTAAAAGAGAGTAATCTGGTGGAGTATGAAACAAACATTCAAAAGAAGATTTGAAATGCAGAAGTGCCTTAGGCAACCTATTGATCAAATAGTTTGCAGTATTAATTGCTTCTAACCAGTAGGCCAGAGGGAGTTTAGCATGATGAAGTAAGGCTACAGCTACTTCAACTAGATGTCTATGCCTTCTCTCAACTCTTCCTGTTTGTTGAGGAGTGTGAGGACAAGTGAGGTGATGCACAGTACCTTGATTTAACAAGTAAGAACCAAAATTCTTACTAACAAACTCACCACCATTGTCAGTCCTAAAAAATTTAATGGAGGTGTGAAATTGAGTGGAAACATAAGAAGTAAAATGAACATATGAAGTAAATGCTTCAGACTTGGATTTCAAAGGATATAACCAACAATATCTGGTATAGTCATCAATGAAAATGAGATAGTACAAATACTTTTGAAAAGAAGCATGTGGAGCAGGACCCCATACATCAGCATGTACTAAATCAAAAGGATGATGAACAGTGTTTTTGGAAACAACAAAAGGTAGCTTATGACTTTTAGAGACTGCACAATGTTCACACACATGAGTTGAACTAAGTGCTGGAAGATGTAACTGAGCAGCAACATGATCATGGACCACCTTGGAAGGATGCCCCAATCTACAGTGCCACAAAGAAGGAGAAGGAATGGAAGCTACATGAGTGAAAGCAGTAGGTGCAGAAAAAGTGGAAGAAGACATAGGAATGGAATACAAACCCTTATCACAGGGGCCCTGAGACAAAACCTTCTGAGTAAGATTGTCCAGGATTGTAAATCCCTGTGAATTGAACAAAACAGAACAATGATTGTCCTTAGTGAGTTGAGAAATAGACACTAGATTAGAGGTAAATGCAGGTGACAACAAAACATGAGATAAACCAAGTGTGGAAGAAGGAGAAGTAATGGAACTGGTACCAGTATGAGAAATAGGAACTGCTGCACCATTGCCCACAGAAACAGTCTCAGCACCATGATAAGGTGTGACATTGTCTAGAGCATTAACATCAGGTGTGACATGTTGATTTGCTCCTGAATCAAGAAGCCAAGTAGGAGGAACCACTGGTCTAGGTATAGGTGCTAAAGGAGGTGTGTAGAGAGATGCCAAGGGACCATGACTGTAGCTAGGTCTTGGAGAGAAAGAAGTAGCAGGCACAGAGGCATGAAGATGATGAGCTTGAGGTCTAGGTCTAGTGGCAGCAAACTCAGTCACATTTAAACGTTGCCAGCAATTCAATGCAGTATGTCTACCTTTCCCACAGATTTGACACACAATTCCAGAAGAAGAAGAACCCCTGCCTCTACCATAAGACCTGGAACTAGAGTCAGCACCATTGAAAGAACCAGAGTATGGAGGACGGGGCTTGTACTGAGAGTAGCCACGACCTTTGGACACATACATTGCTTGAAACTCAGGTGGATGAAAAGCAGAAGATGAAGGAGATGTAGATCCAGCAACAATTTTATCAGAAGTAAGATGCATTTTGTTAAAGGATTTATGAAGTTCTTCACATAACAAGATAGAACTCAACTCAGCAACAGTAATTGGAGATGGACGAGTACGAATACCAGAGCTGATATGATCATAAACCGGAGACAAGCCTTTGAGACTATACAACACAAGATCTTCTTCAGAGACAATTTCACCAACTTGTAGCAGACTATCAGACAAAGATTTAACACGATTCAAGTAGGAATCCATAGACAACTCTCCTTGTTCAACAGTGCACAAAGCTAACTTCAATTGATGAATATGCGATCTAGACAAAGAGGCAAAACGAGTAGAGAGACTGTTCCAGATCTCAAAGGAGTGCGTGAGATGAAGAATTAAAGGAAGTACCGTCGGAGAAATTGAAGCAATAAGGCAGCTCTTGAGATGCCGATCAATAGTCCGCCATCGGAGAAACTCTGGATTTGCAGCAGATTCACCACTACGCGAATTAACAAACTCCGGTGGTTGCGGTTCGAGACCGAGAACAAATTGAAGCAAATCATTCGCCGTGAGAGCAGTTTCCAATTGAGCTCGCCATATACTGTAATTTGTTGAATCGAGTTTGATTTGAATCAAGGAACGAAGATTGGAGACGAGGAATTGAAGGCCAGGAGGAATTTGTTCAGACGAAGAAGACGACGCCATGAGAGGAACGAAGCTTCAACAGAGTTGCAGAGATCGTCGGCGATGAGCCTCTAGGGCTCTGATACCATGAAGAGAAACAACACAAGATCTACAGAGAAATGATAGAAACTGAATCAAAGAGAATTGGGAAAGTCATCTTCTTATTTCTGTAATATCTGATTACACATTATATACAACTAATTGTGTATTGTTTCTAACAACCTGCTGACTCAGCAATAACAAACAAGAGATGGAGAATTACAATAAGAACCCTAAAGTAAACAGAAATAGCATTTTACTCCTTTCTCTTCAACAGTCACCGCCTCCATCACCACCCTGGTTCCCATCCTATAACTTCACATAGTCCTAAGTATCGATGCAAATCACCGCAAACCCCTCGACGGTGGTGCCGAGGTCGGAATCTTCTGAATCGATTGAGGCATAAGGCAATAGGGAGGGCGCTGAATGGCTTTTTGTTCGATTGGAATTGTTTCTGGGTCTGGGTTTTTTATTCGAGAGAAATCGACCGGAAAATCGGCCGGTGAAGGCTGCAGTGAATGGAGGTCACAACTGCTTGATTTTCGCTGAAGGACGCCGCCGTGAGTGTTGGGAGGAGAGTGCAGTGGCTATGTGGTCGGATTTTGAGAAGCGAATAGATGGTGGTTGTGATGGTGGCGGTGCTCAATTGCGTCTCCGGTTTGCAGAGACAGTGGGCAATGATGAGAAAGAGGAGAAATTCTTGGCCCAATTCAAAATCTTCAAACTTTTTGTCATTTTCTCAATAATAAACGGGTTAAACGGGCGGGCTAGAATTATTGAGGACCCGTTTTAACCCGCCCATTTAAAGAAATGATGTTAAGCGGGTTGGACGGGTTAAGCCCATTTACACTGGTGCCCGTTTATAAACGGCCCAGCCCGCCCAACCCGCCCGTTTGACAGGTCTAGTTAGATCTCCTAAAACCTCTCGGACAGGCTTCATTCCCAATTCTCACATTGCGCTTTTGGCTGGAATTTGTTTATAATCCTTGCTCACATAATTCTAAAGTCAAACTTTTGTACTTTCTTAATAATTGGACTCAACACTAAATCATTAAGCCCATTTGAAACTACCACTACTAAAAATATTGGCTTTTGAGGCGGTAGAAAACCGCTGCAAATACTTCCAAAACCGCCACAACTGGTTTTTGTGGCGGGACTTGTGGCGGTTTTTTAGTCGCCTCATATGCCTCCGCCATAAATAGTCAGTGGCGTGTTTGTACAGCCGCAAAAATCTTTTGTGGCGGTTGATGCGGCTTTTTTACCTGCCACAAAAGATAATATTTGGCGCCGAATTTATTCTTGGACATATGTAACCTCACACTTTATTAAAAAGATTTTTCACCACAAAAAGGAATGTGCAGTTAAAAGTGCTATCAACTTAGATTTGAGATTGTAAATCTATTGCAACTATCCCGCACATAATTCTCATTAGAAAGAGCGCACAAATTATGTGTTGTTCAATAACAATGATAATCATTAAGAAATTGAATTTGTACATAAACTTTCTAGGGTTGTGTTCTTGAACCTACCACACAAAAATATTCTGAAGCTATTCAGACGTTAAAAACAAGAGCCTTCATCACAGTTAGAAATGGATATAAAGATGGACATATGTAATCTAAAACTAGTGCACTTAGTGCACTTGATGGAGTCTGTTTTCAGTCTATCACAAGAGATGGATGAACCTGAACCTGCAAGAAAATGATGCAAAAAGAAGAAATTTATGTTAATAAGAAACCAAAACTGCAATGTCACCAGTGAAATGAAGCAAAACATGTAAAAGCTTGGACTGCCTTGAAGTAAATAGCATTAGATCACATAACCGTACAGTGTTTTCTGTGAAAGTTTGACAACGGGGTAAAAACCAAAAAGTTCAAATCTACTATGGGGTAATATAGAATCACGCCCAAATTGCCAAACCAGTATGCAAACTTTGTACTATGTTCCACTGTTGATTGCCTCGTGTGTTCCCGTTCTGCTTCCAGGTTGTTAGCGCAAGGAGCAAACTAAGAAACCAATCACACGAACAAACAAGATTCACAGCAAATATAAATCTAAAATTTGCGTTACTGGAACAGGTTTAAAATGAAAAATTGAATTGCTGGAATCTCATAAATCGAAGTTCAACATAAAAGAACATATACCTATACTCGCAATTGTTCATGGGCCTTGAAATTTGTTCAGAGAAATTCATACTGTAGGACTCCATCTATTTACCCCATAAACAGAAAGGCACATTCTCCTCTTGTCAACAACTGCAGGGACAGAGCCAGGAATTGAAAAGTACCCCTGCACTCTGCTCTAACCAAAGTCACAGAGCCACATTAAAATCTTACTTATCTTCCAAGTGCGAAAAATGCGTCCCATGCAACAACCATTATCAAATTCCAAAATTTTATCTACACTCTTTTCTTAAAGCTAACATTCTTTTTGTTGGATCAAATTTTGTTTTTGTTGAAAATAATGTGATGTTTCTCGATAATTTTAGTGACAGCCCTCCAAACGAAAAAGAAAAAATTGTATAAACTCAACTACAAATTATTGTTTCAATAAGTTGTTATCTTAACCCAGAGGGTGATTTCACGATGTGCTGATTGTCAACGGAGCTGAAAGTCTGAAACTAGCAACAGTTAGATATTCTTGTCATTCAATTTGTTCCGACATAATGATGCACAGGGCAGTTAACCAAAATATCTCGATTGATTTTGTTTTTCTTCCAAAGTCACAACACCCCCGAATTTAAGCAGACTTTGTATGAGATAAATTTAAGTATGGTTAGACTTCTAACCGACTTTTTTCTTCTCTAGGGTCCATTGGTGATTAGTGCAGCATATGCGACACCATGTGTTTTCTTTCTTTTGGTGCATCATTCTTTTGGACTTCTCGGCCAATTTTGTCTTCACTTAAACCAATTCATTTGACCGATTCGTTTGTATGTGATTTTTGTAGATGGACATTATGTCAGTTTGAGCATGGGACGGATGCGAGTATTGAGTTTCTGCTACAAACTATCAGAATCAGGTACTTAGTTAAATGCATGACCTTTTCATAAATGTTTGTCTTCTATGCATGCAGTTGTCTTCTTTTCCCTTGTGTGCCCTTGAATCTTTTTCAATGCTAATTTCTTTGATCTGCTAAATTTTGTAGATGGTGGAGTTAGGGGAGGGGGATGTTATCAGTCTTGGGCTTGTTTGGCACCAGCTGAAAATCCAACTTAACTGAGAATCACAATTTGTTTGGTATGTGCTGAAATTATAGATCACTAACTTGATCCATTTAACAAAATTTAAAAGCTCTAAACTCAAGTAATTGAATACACTTATTTATAAATGAACTTTGATCATGCAAATGTAAAAAAAAAAAATCCAAACTAATTTTTTAGAGATTTTCAGCTTCATAATCCCAAATTTTGGAGATTTTACAATTGCACATAGATAATTTTAGTTTACAGATTATCAGATTAAAATTTGCAGGCATAACAAACAAAATTGTTGAAAAGAGGCCTATTTAATCCAGCGGGATTAAAATCATCGATACCAAACATGCACTTAGAGGATTGATTAATTACATCGGACTAATGCGTTTGCTTCTGCCTGATTGAACTCATTGTGTATAAATCCAACCCGCAACACAATTTATAATTTTTGATATTATAAAAGTTCTGTGTTTCATTTTTATAAGTGAGTGGTTGTCCGTCTCGCTGAACATGGATAAGAATGAAATAATTTATTGAATAAAACGATACTGATTGTAATGCTATGTTAAAAATATCCCAAAGGCCTGCATTAGCTTTCTCTTTTTCTATTTTTTTTAGCTGTTGAATATGCATTTCTTTGTCGATTGGTGGTTTCTTTTTGTTTATTGTTGTATTTACCGCAGAAAATCTTAAAAGTACTTTGCGTGTGGCTTTAGCTTAAAACACCTTATTAGTTGTTCAATTCTAAAATTATGACCTATTCAACACGCCCTCTTCAGGTGTGGTAAGTCGTTTTGCCTACATGTGGATGTTGATTGTGGTGGACGCTGATTGTTTGACCTTTCCCGTTACATAGACCATGGCTATGGAACAGTGTTAAGAGTTCGTGGGGTTCCATACTTCAAAGGTAATTGACAATGAGGGAGACATGACATCCTCATCAACGTACCCTACTAGTTTCAGCTGTGAAACTTTGAGGTGGGCTCGTAATCCAGGACCTTATTCGTTGTAGTTGTATCTTACAATTGTCCGATGTAGGACTTCTCAACAATTATAATGCCTTAAGAGAACGATTAAGGTGATATACTATTTTTGTTTCTTTCGTGATTAAGTTTGTCATGACTTAGTCTGTTTTTGTAAACTAACCACATATGTTCGTGTCAAGGTCGAGGTCTCTTGTCTATTCTCTGTCTAGCCGTCGTTGATTCAGACAGAAGTTCTTCTTTTTAGGTGACTCTATGTCCGTGATTTGGAGATTCGACGACGATGGTTTGTTGGGTGTGGGGGCTGACTTGGTTTGGAGTGGTGGTGTTGGGGGATGAGGTTGTTGTCTTGGTGGCGATGAGGGTGGGGTGTTGTTCGGAGAAGTTGGATATGGCAGAGGGAGTGGGTGGTTTGTCGGAATCTGTGTTAACTGGTGGAATGGAGGTAGTGCTCGTATTTTTTCTACTTGGAAAATTTTATCCCTACACTTATGACACATATGTATAGACTAACGGAAAATGTTAACAGAATTTTTAAAAAAAATTCTAATTGTTAGAAGTTAGAGAATATGCTGACCGTAACTTTTGCCAAAAAAATGTATTGTTTCACCACAGTAGTGGGCCACGGGGTTCCAAAGTATGTGGGGTTATACAATTTGTGATTGCCGTTATAAGGAGGCATAATCCAAACCCCGCTAAGGCCTGCATGACCCACACCATGGTGGGCCTTGTCATGGAGACAAGGCTAGGTGACAAGTTCCCACAGAGGAGAACTCGTCGAACAATGCTAGAGAACCACATGTAAATAAACAATACAATTTAATAAACTCTGATCAATGTGGGACTTTAATAATTTATCGTCCTCGTCGGTTTTTGTTTGATAAAAATCATATTCGGGGTTGCATCAGCACTATCATCACTGCTATATACCCCTATCCATCTCCTTTACAACGGGTATAAACTGTTGGCTTTTGCGTCATCCATATCACTGTCTAAAGGTTCCCCAAAGCCACCGAGCTTCACCCAACCCTTTTCTCTACCAACTTATTCAAATGTTTACTTTTTCACTTTGGTTCTAAAAGTTAGTGGGGGCCTTCCCCTCCCCTAACCTTCCAGGCCTGGCAGGGCCGGCCCAAGAGATTTACGGGCTTAAGACTAGTACAAAATTTGAGGCCTCCAATTGAAGAAAAAGTGTACATAAAAAAAGAGTATTGTTAGGAAAAAAAATTATAGACCTTTACAATTGTGTGTACTGTGTAATGTATTAGTTTCATTTCAATTAATGTTAAAGTGAATTTACTATAAGTAAAAAAAAAAAAAAAAAAAATTCCTACCATCAACAATATTCGAACTTGAGTTAAGTTTGTGGCAAAAATATATAATACCACTAAACTAACATATCACTTATAACAATACTACAACAAAATATGTAATTACATTAATTGTACCTATTTTTTTTTAATGCAATTATAAAAGATGGGGCCTTTCCGGCCCGGGGGCCTAAGGCGGCTGCCTCAGTTGCCTACCTGTAGGGCCAGCCCTGAGGCGTGGACTTTTCTTCAGTAACCGACATACCACTCTGTCCCTCATTTTTTGCACCATGTGGACTTTCACCTGTAACTGGGTCACTTTGATCCGGTGATTTGAATCGCAAAACGATGTCATTTTTTCGATAACTTTTTGTGGTATCGTAGAATAAGAGTTAGTCTATAACATTACGAAAAAATTGCAAAATTTTGCTATCCAATTCATCAGGTCAAAGTGACCTAGAATAGTGGTGAAAGTCCAAATAGTACAAAAGAGGTGGGACAAAGTGGTATCATTTCTCTGAGTCCCGTACTCACACTTTTATTCATTTTCTCTGAATTCAAAATCAGTTTTAATGTGAACATATACAATCAGATTTCATGAAAGTGTGGCGCTGGGATGTGTTCTAGCTACGTACAGAAAACAAAAACGGGTCGTCTCGAAAACAAGGTATAAAGAACTGATTATCACTCTCTCTTCTCTTTCTCCACATGTTGACTTTTCGACTAGTATCCGGGTCAATTTCACTGTGTGATAATTTTTTACCGTATTATAAAGCAATATTACTTTACAACACCATGAAAAGATTATTAAAAATTATATCGTTTTAGTATCCAAATCACCAGGTCAAAGTGATCAAATGAATAGTGCTAAATGTCAGAATGGGGAGAAGGACAAGAAATAGAGTGGTATATGGTTTGTGGCTCTTATTTTAGTGGTGTTTATAGTTTTGGTTGTCTCGGTGATGACCATGTGGTGGGAGTGTTGTTGTTGGTGTTTTGGTGATGGTGCTTCTATTGGTGGCTATGACAGTTAGCCGTGGCTGTGTGTAATAAATTACTCTATGTCTCACAAATGGTGTCAATCTTTCTATTTTCTTTTGTCTCAAAATAGTTGCCCACTCTTTTTTAGAATACTATAAAAGAGTATGAAGCTCCAAAATATCCACAAATATACGAATATATGTTTTGAAAATAAAAAAAGAGGTAGGACGGTGTAGGAAATAACATACCAGAATTTGGGTGAAATAAAATTAAATAGTTCTGAAAATATACAACCTCTATGGGACGGGAGGAGAACTTAAAAATGTATAATGTTTTGTCTTTAAATTTAAGTAGCCACTGTTGGCTATCGCTTGGCCAAAAGTGTATGTGGCGTCCGTTTAATCTTACTTTTATTTTACACACAGTAGTACTGGTAGTAAATTACTTGGAGAACTAGGAATATATTTTCTTTGTTTTCGGAAAATTTAATTACTTAACGGAACATGGAAGGAAAAGAAATTGTCGTTGGGCACCTAAACCTGGCCCAACTTCTGTGTCCACGTTGTGATGGGCAGAGGTTGCGGCTGTATCGATGTGGGGTCAGGTGAAAATAAAAGTCTGTTCTAGCGACCTCGGTAACCAGCTCATTAGTGTGCTTTATGTTGATGTGGGACTAAATAGGCATCTTTGCTTTTTACAAAATATTTTTGGTTTTGTGAACGAAATCAAAGGCGTGGCCTTGTGCTTAAAAAGGTGACGGGAGCAATTCAAATTTTACCTTGCCAAACCAACCTCTTGTCAAAGCAGCACTATAAAACCCTTGAGGTCCATTGAGGCATTGACCACTAGCTAGCCCTCCTTTTATAAATTGTGTGAAACATACTCTCTCTGTTTCGTTAGGTAGGACTGCAACTCGGGCGGGTTGACACCCTTGTACAAGCTCAAGCGCAAGCCCAAGCCCGAGTTATGTAAAGGTTGTCAAAGCCCAACCCAGCCCGAGGTAGGAGAATAGCTCCCCCCATAAGCCTAAATTCGAACAAACTAATTCAGGTTCGGGTTGAATTCGGGTTAGCCTATTAAACCAAATAAATTAAATAATTATTACATTCAACTCAATTAAAATTGTCCTCTTAAAGTTAAGTTAATAACTTGCATGTAAACATAGGATACTTCAATTTTTTTTAGGCTAAACAATAATGACTATATATTGTTAATGTGAATTAAAAAAATATTCATTTATACAAGAGAATAGAGAATACTAAATTTTTTGTGAAAGAAAATCTATTAGCTAAGAACATAAACATAATTATATATATCACTATTAATTAATATCAAAACATTAGACTTTTGATAAATGTGCTATATATTACTCTCCAAACATAACAGGTAATGAATATACAGATCGGGAAATTCGGGCTAGCATATCGTTTAATATTCGTATCAAATCCCGACCCTAATTTTAATTCGGGTTGAAAATTTTTGCCCGAGCCCGTCCAAGTTACTTAAAAGATGTGCCCAAGCCCGACTTGAGTCCGGGCTGCGTTCGAGTTGGTCGGGTTCAGCCTAACCAAGTTGCACCTCTACCTCTACGTTCTTCAAAAATTTATTCGTGTATTATTTAGGCCTAGAGATTTGGTTAGCGAAATCATGCAAGAATTTTTTAATCTTTTCATGGTGGCGTTGAGTAGACTTTGCTCTACTACAGCACAAGAAATTACCATCATACTTTGTTTTGCTAACCAAATCGCTAGGATTAAATAATACCCGAATAATTTTTGGAGAAACAGATAGAGTAGGTGGTTACATTTCGCTAAACATTGCATCTTTGAGTGTAATGTTATGCAGAAGGAAATTCTATGAATCATCACAAAAGAAGGAATTCCAATTACGAATCAACAAGCAAAACGGTGTTGTTTCACCCAGTAGTAGGCCACGGGTTCCCAAGCATGCCGGGTTGTTTAATTTATGATTGTCGATATAAGAAGGCATAATATGCAGAAGGAAATTCTATGAATCATCACAAAAGAAGGAATTCCAATTACGAATCAACAAGCAAAACGGTGTTGTTTCACCCAGTAGTAGGCCACGGGTTCCCAAGCATGCCGGGTTGTTTAATTTATGATTGTCGATATAAGAAGGCATAATCCAAACTCCTACTTAGACCTGCGTGATCCACCCCGCGGGGGCCTGTCATGGAGACAAAGCTCGGTGACAAGTTCCCACATAAGGGAACTCACCAAACAATGTTGGGAAACAACATGTAAATAAGCAACATGTTTGAATGAAGTTTGATCCATGTGGGAAACATGTGAATAAGCTAGGTGAGAAGTTTGATCCATGTAAATAAGCAACATGTATAGAAGGGAACATGCTCATTACCCGTGTATGGCTATGAAATGGAGAGGTTCTAGTGATCTGTTGTCGTCATGTGGTGCGAAGCACCGGTGTCTGTGAGCCAAGTAGAGAGAGAAGCAACTTCTGGTTGTTTATGAGCCGCCATCACAGAGAGTAGATTGAGGGGCATGCGTCCTTGATAGGCGAAATCCATTCTATGCCAACCGTCGATGGTGGAATGGCAGTCGTTGTCATAGATGTAACAGGTAATGGGAGGGTCAGAGTTGAACCCAGAACGACCACAACCACGGTTGTATTGAGAACCAGACCGTCACCTCCTCGATGTGGTGGGTTGTTGTAGGCGTTGTTAGGGTTTCGACCGCCACCTCGGCCAAACCCACATCTACCTCGAGATGAGTCAAATCGATCACCAGATCGACCACCAAAACGACCAGAGGAATCACCACGGCTGGCGGAACTAGGGTTCCGGCCGCCACCTTGACCACGATACGAGGAGTAAAAAGCAGTAGAAACGGACTCTGTAGAAACATTTTGAGATTCAAGGATCTACTCCTCAGAGCAATGGAGAACATGCAGTTCTTGAAAAGTACGAGGATCATAACGAGTCCGGATAGAGGATCGAAAAGAGTTGAACTCAGGGGTAGGCCATTAAGCACATAGAGGAGCATGTCTTCATCGTCAATCAAAACAGAAGAACCAGCAAACTTGTCACGAAGGGTTTTAAACTTTTGCATGTATTAATCGATGGAATCAGAACGCTTTTTGAGGATTTGTAAATCAGATTTGAGTTGTAAAACATGAGATCTAGAGAGAGATGCATATTGAGTTTCAAGAAGAACCCAGTTGGCTAGTTGATTTTTGTTTTTTAAATGATAGAATATCAAATTTCAGCGGACTCTTGTGCGATAAAATATATGGCTAGACTTCCAGGAGCTGCTTTTGTGATTCTTTAATTTTGCTAAGGTTTGGTGGAGCCAAGTTACCAGCAACTCCAACTACAAAATGTTCACCACTCATGATGTTTTTATAGATAAGACGTATGTAGCCTAAATATTTTTACTAGACTGTATGTAGGTACTTCCATAGTTACTAAACCCGGACCGGTGGTTGACCCGGCAAAGATGCCGGGTCACTGGGTCATCGGTCCAACCGGTGGGTCACTCGTCGAGTGGTGGGTCAATAAAAAATTGACATATAATAGTTCAAATGATCAATTTTATGTGTTGTTTAACAATTTTTTACATTTGTTATGAATGAAATCACACAAACGTTCAATAAAAATGTTTAAACGAGCATTTCAGTTTGTTTGTTAATGCTTAAAAAATGTAAACCCTGGACTAGTTCAAACCAGTTAACCTGGACCGTGTCACCGGGTTGATCACAAACCCTCCGGGTTTGGCCGGGTTCGACCAGGTCAGTGACATATACGAACCAAGTAGTTTGAATAACTATGGGTACTTCTCTGGTACAATCTTCTCCCCTCCACTTGAAGAACTAAGTTGTCCGCTGTTCTTTTGTAGGTGAGATGAACATGATTCGATTTAAGAATTGTTGGGAGGATTGGGTAATACAATTTGATTCTTGTGTATTGTATCTAGTATGATTGTTTTTACTAAAAACAGTAAGATGGTAATAGTTCATTTTAACCTTATTGTCAGAGTAGACAGTGAAGACTTAGCTTCAGTGGAAGGATACATGGTCAATGTCAGTTAATAAGATCCTGGATTACTCTCGATATCCCTAATTAGTTTTAGATGGAACCCGGAAAATTCTTATAGTTGGTTCTATAGTAAATAATAGGAGAAAGTTTTAACAGTGGAGATAGAACCTAAATTTTGTGGTGGATAACCTGAACCGGAGGGTTCCACTGCAAGTGGTGGTGGTTGGCAGGCAAATCTGTATGACCTTTATATTGAGGGTAGATCTCTCTAATGTTACGAAATTGATGGTTGATCTCTCTATAATGTCACTTTGACGGATGAGCTCTTCCATATGGGTTTTCAGTCTTCTTCCTGTTAGACACAAAGAATTATTGGTGAAGAATTGTGGAGGTGCTTTGGTGTCTTTTACAGAAGTCTTGTTGCTGCTGCTAAAGAGAGGAGAACTTCTGGGGTTGTTTTCACATTTCCAAAAGGTCATTTTGTAAGACCATACAAACTTGCTGCCATCTATGTATTTGTCTCTTTTGCTAGTTTCATCCAACGGCTCAAAATGAGTCCGTTGGATTTCTTGTATAAAGCTTCTCTTCTCCCTCAATTAGGGTTAAGTTGATTTGCCTCATTATGTGTTAGCCAAATTTCTGGCGATTTTCTCTCAATGAAAGAGGCTGTTCATCTTCCCCATTTTCTGGGTTTCAATCTATGAATTTCACTGTTGTTTTTGAATCTCTTTGATTCTTTCATGGTATCAGAGCCATGACACTATCCATGGCCTCTGCTTCATCTAATCCGCTCCTTTTACTGTCTAATATCAATCATCTTGTCCCATTCAAGTTGGACAATTCCAACTATGTTCTCTGGAAATATCAGATCTCTTCTCTTCTACAAACACAGTCCCTTTATGGTTTTGTTGATGGTTCAAACCCTAGGCCGCCGGAGTTTCTCTCCTCTGCCAGTGTCTCAGATCCGCCTCTTCGCAACCCTTCCTATGACGCTTGGGTTTCTACTGATCAGGCGGTTCGGACTCTTCTGACGGCGACTCTCTCTCAAGAAGCCCTTATTCAGGTAATCGGGAAGATCACTTCCCGCGAGGTATGGCTAGCTCTTGAACATCGCTATGCTTCACTTACTCGCCCTAATATTATGCAACTTAAGAGTGATCTACAAACTATTCGGAAGAAAGGAGATTCTATTGATCTTTACATGCAGAAGTTGAAATCTCTTCGTGATAAGTTATCCACTGCTTTGGTTCATATACCTGATGATGATATGATTTTACATGCTGTGAATGGTCTTCCTCCTGAATATAATCCTTTTAGATCTGCTTTACGCATTCAAAATGCTTCTCTTAATTTTGAAGAGCTTCATGTGCTTCTAAGAGCTGAAGAACAAATGTTGGAATCTCAACTTATTTCACCCTCTGATATGACTGGCTCTACTGCTTTTCTATCTGCTACTGGTATGTCTGGTCCAGGACGTGGTACCCCTGTTGCTAAAAACCCTAATCCCACATATTCCTCCCAATTCTCTAACCAGTTTTCCTCTTACCCAAACCAATATGGTAGAGGTAGAGGAAGAGGTGACAATAGAGGTGGTAGATCAGGTGGGAACAGAGGAGGTTATGGTTATAAAGGAAATCAATCTAATGTTTTTGGGTATACTCATCAATCTAATCAAGGGTTTAATCCCAATGTGGCTTATTCCAACCCTTCTAATCAAGGTTACTCTCTTAATGCTATGAATGGGACTGGTTCTGGTTTAACAAATCTCAATGTCAATGATACCTCCAACAATAATGGAATGAGAAATGGTCCTTCTGCACCTATTATATGTCAAATCTGTGGCAACAAATATCACTCTGCTGTGGATTGTTGGCACAGAACGAACCTTGCTTATCAAGGAAAGAGACCTTCACCTCAGCTTACTGCTATGACTGCTACTTCTTCACAGCCTCAATCACCTACTCATACCTCTTCTATCATACCTGATTATTGGTTGTCTGATTCTGGAGCTACCAATCATATGACTGCTGATTTTGGAAATTTAAACTTGGGTTCTACTTCTCCTACTGTTGGTCAAGATCAAGTCTCCATTGGAAATGGTCAAACTCTCCCTATTACTGGTTCTGGTATTGCTACTATTCACACACCATCTCATTCTTTTAAATTACATAATACTCTTCATGTCCCTACACTTGCATATAATCTTCTTTCCGTTTATCAACTTTGCAAACAATACAATTGTTTCTTTTATTTTGATGCTGAATCTTTTTATATTCAGGACAAGGCTTTGGGAACAATCCTTTACAAGGGTTTGAGTCATAATGGATTATACCCCATTTCATCTTTTTCTCCCAAACAGTCCTCTTCATCTGAGTCCAAAATTGGTTGTCTAGGCAAAACAGTCAAGTCTCCTCTATGGCATGCAAGGCTGGGGCATCCATCTGAAGACATTCTCAAAACAATTTTTCATACTTGTTCTTACTTGTGCAAAGACATGTCATTGTCTGATATTCATACTGGTTCTGTTTGTCAATCTTGTTTAAAAGGCAAAATGCATAAGTTGCCTTTTTCTGCTTCTACTACTAGTACTGAATCTCCTTTGCAATTACTTCATAGTGATTTATGGGGTCCTGCTTCTGTTAAATCTCTGCATGAATATAGGTTCTATGTGTTTTTTATTGATGACTTCTCTAAATACACTTGGCTCTTTCCTCTATTTAACAAATCTGATCTTGCTAAACTTTTTCCTACTTACAAATCTGAAGTTGAAAAACAACTTGGTACCTCTCTTAAGATTCTAAGAACTGATGGAGGTGGTGAATATATGTCTTATATCTTTCAAACTTTTTTGCAAACTCATGGCATTATTCATCAGAAATCTTGTCCATATACTCCACAACAAAATGGAGTTGCAGAAAGGAAAAACAGACATATTATTGAAACTGCAGTCACTCTTCTAGAACAAGCATCTCTTCCTAAATTCTTTTGGTATCATGCCTGTGCTGCTGCAGTTTATTTGATTAATTGTATGCCAAGTAAAAATACTAATTTAAAGTCTCCACATGAATTATTATTTAAGACTAAACCAAACTACTCTTTGTTCAAAGTCTTTGGTTGTGCCTGTTATCCCTACCTTAGACATTACAACAAATCTAAACTTGATCCTAAAACTGCACAATGTGTCTTTCTTGGATATGCTTTGAATTATAAGGGTTACATTTGCTATGATAAAATTCATAAAAAAACTTATGTTAGTAGAGATGTTATCTTTGATGAAACTTCTTTTCCATATTCAGTTTCTACTACCTGTGACACATCTACTTGCATTCCTCCTACTAACATTGCTCCTATTTTATTTTCAGGCAATCATGAACAGAACTACACTTTGTCTAATGCTGGTTTAACTGATGAGAACAGAACTACTTCTGCTTCTTCATTGTCTCCAGATCTGGATAGGTCTGTTGAAGATCATGAGTTGCAGAACCCTGGAAATGATGATGATCCCAACACTCTGATTTCTGAAGAGCAGCCAGATAGTGCAGTGTCTCACAACCCTAGGATGGCTACTCAGCTTCCAGATGTCAGCACTGTTCCTATTTCTGGCATGGCTCCTCAACATCAGACACAAACTCAATCTGATCCAGTCACTCCTACTGAACAAGTTTCAGGACACCCTATGCAAACCAGAAGCAAATCTGGTATATTCAAAAAGAAAGTCATGGGCTTCACAGCTGAATCTGGTAATTCTGTTCCTTTTTTATGTGCTGAACCAACATGTTTTTCTGATGCAAAGAAGCATGTTCAATGGCAAAAAGCTATGACTGAAGAATATCAAAGTCTTATTAAACAGCAAACTTGGTCTCTTGTTCCAAAACCCAGTAATGCTAACATTGTTGGCAGTAAATGGGTTTATAAAACAAAATTTTTGCCAAATGGTAACATTTCTAGATTCAAAGCTAGACTTGTAGCCAAGGGTTTTCATCAAACACCTGGTGTTGACTTTGACTTTGATGAAATTTTTAGTCCTGTTGTTAAACATGAGACTGTTAGAACTATTTTAGCTTTATCTGCTTCTTTCAAATGGCCATTACAACAATTAGATGTAAAAAATGCATTTTTACATGGATACCTAAAAGAAGATGTTTTTATGCAACAACCTCAAGGTTTTGTTCATCCTCAACACCCAGATTTTGTCTGCAAATTGCATAAATCTATTTATGATTTAAAACAAGCTCCTAGAGCTTGGTTTGATAGGTTTACTACATATTTACACTCTGTTGGATTTCTGTCTTCTCTTGCTGATACTTCACTTTTTATTAGATATAGTACTCCTCACAAAGTGACTATATTACTTCTTTATGTGGATGATATCATCTTGACTGGTAATGACAGTGATTATATCAAAGTTCTAGTGTCTAATTTGCATACTGAATTTGAAATGACAAATTTGGGACCACTGACTTATTTTCTGGGTTTGGAAGTTGCTAGAAATTCCAAAGGAATTTTCATTAGTCAACACAAATATGTTACTGATCTTTTGCACAAACATAATATGCATAATTGCAAATCTTGTCCTACCCCTCAAGCTTCTGGCACTAAACTACATTTGAATGATGGTGTTATCTTGCCAAATCCAACTCCTTATAGACAACTTCTTGGTGCTTTGCAATATCTCACATTCACTAGACCAGATATCTCATATACTGTTAATTTTTTGTGTCAATTCATGCATGCCCCTACTGATCAACACTTGTTTGCTGCAAAAAGAGTTATTAGATATCTACAAGGCACCAAAAATCATGGCATTTTATATGACAGCTCCTCTTTAGACTTGCATGCCTATTCTGATGCTGACTGGGCTGGTAACCCATCAGACAGAAGAAGCACCACTGGTTTCATTATATATTTGGGATCTAATCCTATTCACTGGGGATCTAGAAAACAACCAACTGTTTCTAGATCCTCCACAGAAGCTGAATATAGAGCTTTAGCTACTACTGCTGCAGAATTGACTTGGTTTCAGTATCTGTTCAAAGAGCTAAATATATTTCTTCATCCTCCTCATTTATATTGTGATAACTCTTCTGCTATTGCAATGACTGCTAATCCTATCATGCATAACAAAACTAAACACATTGAACTTGACTATCATTTTATTAGAGAAAAAGTTTTGAAGAAACATTTACTTGTTCAATTTGTCTCAAGTGCAGATCAATTAGGAGACATTTTTACCAAAAACTTGGGAGTTGCTGCTTTCCAGAATTTCAAAACCAAACTTATGGTGCAACAACCACCATAAGTTTGAGGGAGGCTGTTAGACACAAAGAATTATTGGTGAAGAATTGTGGAGGTGCTTTGGTGTCTTTTACAGAAGTCTTGTTGCTGCTGCTAAAGAGAGGAGAACTTCTGGGGTTGTTTTCACATTTCCAAAAGGTCATTTTGTAAGACCATACAAACTTGCTGCCATCTATGTATTTGTCTCTTTTGCTAGTTTCATCCAACGGCTCAAAATGAGTCCGTTGGATTTCTTGTATAAAGCTTCTCTTCTCCCTCAATTAGGGTTAAGTTGATTTGCCTCATTATGTGTTAGCCAAATTTCTGGCGATTTTCTCTCAATGAAAGAGGCTGTTCATCTTCCCCATTTTCTGGGTTTCAATCTATGAATTTCACTGTTGTTTTTGAATCTCTTTGATTCTTTCACTTCCTCATGGATAACTAGGGCTTTTCCTTTATGGGTTTTCAAACTATAAAGGCTAAGTAAATTCCCTATGGGGCTTCAGACTTCAGCTAGAGGCTAGTAGGGCTTTTTCACTGGGCTGGAGGGAGCTCTTCGAGAAGTTGCTTACGGCCAAGGCAGAAGAACCGAGGCTGAAGATGGAAACTGATATTCTGGGTGGTTTGACTGAAACCCACTTAGTTGTGAGCCTCAGCGATAAATATGATTAGCATTGCAATCAATGAGAGTTCCAACTGAATCAGAAGTCTATCCGGCCGCTACTCTGCATCTTCTAAATGGTAATGGAGTTACTATAATTCTCCTACCTACAATGATTTATTATTTTTTTTTTTTTCTTTCTTTTTTTTTTCCTTTTTTTTTAAGATTGAGAACATCACATTAAATTTAACAAGTACATCAGCACAATCAAGTGACCACGACACGAATAAGCTAGAACAATGCAAAAGACTAGAAATACCGAACCTACTACAAAGACAAAACGAAAAGATTCACCAACATAGAGAACAAACCTACCAAAGTTCACGAAGAAAAAACCCGTTCCAAGGTACCATCAAACCCAACTAAAACATCTGCAAGACTAAACCAAAACATGAAGAACAAATTAGACCGAGCCAAATTTCCTCACGCCTGACTTCTCTTTAAGAAAGTTGATGAGTTCAACTGCTGCCGGATCATCCTTTGGAGGAGCTTTGTAGGGACTGCGAGAAAAACTACCATCAACTACCTCTTTCCTTTAGCTGCCGTTGAGGATTGTGGTCTGGGTTTTCTCTTCTCCTTGCGCAAAACTATTGCTGCAAATGATGATGTGAATTATTAGTAATAAAAGACGAGAAAAAAGCTGCAATAATTTGTTGCATGAGGCCACTAGCTTCGAAGTAGCAGAGATCCAAGCAGCATGAAATGTGTGGTGGTTGGTTGAGAGTCTTAACCAGCTTTTAATCCAAATCCAAGAAGTTACACTTAACCGAAGGTAGTGGAAGGTTGTAACAATTCCAAAGATTTATGGAGAATGGATAGTGAATAAAAAGGTGATCAATATATTCTTCTTTTTCATGACAAAAAATGCACGGAGTGTTTAAAGGAATATTTCGTGCTGCTAAAAAAGATTTAGTAGGAAGAGCCTTATGGGTTAATTGTCAAAGGATGTTTTTTTTTTTTTGAAGGAAGTTTTAATTTTCAAAAGGTGCTTCTAAAAGAACTTGAGGATAAGCTATAGTGCAAAGTATATAATGTCCTATTGTTATGAAGGCTAAGAGGCAAACAGAGACCATCGAAAAGCGATCGTTTATGAGATTAAGTTCTAGAGCGTAAACCAAAGCAACAACTCGCTTTTAAGCAGTCTTTTGGACCATCTAGTCAAGCGTTTTACATTCGTCGAATCTACTATATTTCGGAGCTAAATATGTTAAAACGGTATATTTTGATCCAACTTGTTGTTGTCATGAAGATATTTTCGGGATGAATTACGAGGGAAATTTTGTAAGGCCATTTTTCGTGTTTTCTTCTAATTAGATAGTAAAATTGAAAATGACATGTAGGTTAACAAGACTTTTGTTGGTGGTCATTGGCGCACTTCTCTGTTGCAGACTTCATTGAATTATCGTTATTGTTCCGATCAACGCCGGTATCTACCAAAGAGTGAGAGAGAAGAGGAGAGAAAAAGGGCATCTGAATCCGTTTTTCTTCAATTGATACTGAAGATGAAAATACAAAAGCTATTCTATATACTTATCCTAAAGTAACCAACTAACAATAATAAGATGAACTCAGGGTAACTAAACGTACTTCAAGTTGAAGGGGGATGCCTGCCACCTTCAACTTGGTAGGTGTGCACAAGAGATTCTGGCAGGGAGACCTCCGTGTACACCGTACGTAGTGGATCAGGGATCGCACAGGAAGAATAGGGGTGTGTGTAGGGAGAGAGTAAGTCAGTAGCAATGTCTGAGAGAGAGACAGAGGTTTGGCAGAGCTTCCGCGTATGGCAGTGTTGTCCTCCTTTGTATGGAAAGGTTAACGATATATATATACTGGAGAACGTGACCGTTGTAGTGTGGTTAATGCGCCCATTAATGGCGGCTTAATTAGCTTAACCATAACGGCACGTTCGTCCGAGTATATAGGAACCGTTAGAGCACGTGGTGCACAAGTACTGGAACCGTTACGAGGTTGACCGGGTTTGACCGGATTGACCGGGTCTAGGGAGCTCGTGCCATAGATCTCTCAAAACAGTTACTAAAGGTCGCGCGCGGGCTTGGCTCGCACGCGACAGGGCTTACTCTAGCCTCCAAACCACAAATCCCTACAAGTCCCGTGCAGTGGTATGCGAGGGCTCTGTCTCGCAGCCCCCACATGGATCAGCTCGGCTGGTGATCCTGTGTGTGTGGAGCACAATATGGTGTGCTGGATGATTGCCACGTGGCCTAGATCTGCCATGTCATAAAGCAGTATCTACATTAGCCCCCTTTCTGCGCGTGAAGGCTTGTAGCTGTATAGGCTTCCATGCGCGGAAACCAACATGCGCGTCGTCGTCACGTACCAATTCAAATACGGGTAGATTCAGCCCCCGTGCGTGTAATTATGACCTAAAACCCCTAGAGTCGTGCCATCTGACCTTTAGGGTTTTAGGCGTGACGTCAGCCCGTCCTGTGATTGCGCGACACGACGGTGACGGTTGCGATTCGACTACTGAAGGGACGCAACCCTTCATTCTTCTGGATAAATACCTTGTATCCCATCATTGCAAGGCATTGCTTCTTTCTCTTAAAGTGAATGGTACCCGGAGATCTTCGAGAGCAGATCCAAATAATCAATCATCAGTTCAAGACTGCAAATCGTATTCTTCAATTGTGCATCTCCAAGCAGGCTTCAAGGAAACAAGGTTAGCCTCGTTTACTTTTTGATTTTAAAATTCCGGCGTTTGTCTTGAACTGCGTTGAATCTGTAAACTCATGAAATCTGTGAAGAGGCTTTGATCTTTAAACCCGCTTCGCTTTACTCTTTCGACGATATTGGATCTTGCAATTACCCAATTTCTGAAATCGGCACCGGAACTGTTTGCATTCCTTTGCATAAGTCTCGAATTCAAAATTCAAACTGACTGGTGTGGTATTTCTCCCCCCCTTTTTTTGCCCTTTCGCAGGAATGGCCAAAACAAGGGTAACCAGACCCGTCAAGGAAGACGAAGAGATGCCGGAGCTTCCGCGGTCTCTGTGGCGGAAAGCCCCCTTTCTGGGTGGGAAAGATTTTTACCACGCGAGGGTGAAGTCAAAGAGGATGCCTGATCCTGTTCCCGTTGAGCGGTTGTTGACACTGACTCGCCCAGTTAACTCAGCCTTGCTCGAGTTAGTTGGCTCCGAGGATGTGGTTCGATTGGGAATCGAGAACGGGCACTTCCCATACACTGCGATTTCTACTCAGGCGTTTGTCCAGAAGTTGGACTATATGGATGAGTGGACTGACCACGTGTTGGGTAATTACGCCGAAACTCTTGATGAAGCCGGCATTTTCTTTGCTGTTCGTGCTATGAAGGGTGCTGCCGTGAAGTTGGATCAGTCCATGCTTCTAGACCTTCTGTCCCGCTATTCGCCTGCGACTCACACGTTTCACTTTGCTGAGTTCGAGGCTGCCCCCACGCTCGAGGACGTTCAAATGCTGTATGAGCTTTCCCCCATGGGCGAGGTGGACCCCTTGAGTCACTTAAGGACATCTGCGGAATTAGCCTTGTACGCGCAGATGGAGGAGTGCCTAGCAGAGGTGAAGAAAATCTCCACTCGGTGGACCAGTACAAAACCTCTTCCGAACTGGCAGCTGGTTGATACGTCCGCGAAGAATACCTGGAACAAGTGGTTGCAGTACTTCTTCCGAGACTATGCGAGCAGCAGCATTACTAAGAAGCTTTTGAGCGAGGACCCGGAGGCCGAGAATTACGTAGAGGGCAAGGGTTATCATTTGACCCTTTGCGCCTTTCTCTGCGCTTGGCTGTCGAGGTATCTGATTGATGGTCACCCCCATGATGGGGTCTTCTACCATGTGCTGCCACTTGCCGTGAGGCTCGCTCTTGGCCAGAGAGTCGCACTTGGACCCTTGGTCTTGGGCACGCTATATTACAGGCTGGATCAGCTGGTTCTGGCGATGAGGGAATCGCGTGGCCGCCTCGATGTTCTGACCTTTGTCAATATCAGCTTTTTGACAATGTGGGTTTTCGAGCGTTGGCCGTCTTATGCTCCAACTCCCCTCCCACTTGAGAAGTGGTGTCCCCCAGGCGAGACGAAAGCGCTCAACAGCGGAAGGGCTGCGAGATGGTTCGGGGCAAGCAACACCAAGTGTACTTGGAGCTTGATATGCGACAAGCAAAGGGAGTTCACTGCCAGGCCTTACGCCACACGTGTTGAGAATGTGCGGTGGTTTCCGAAGCTATACCCCTCCGAAGGTATGGTCTTGTCAGAAGACCTTCTCTTTGAAAAGGGACCGCATTTCCACGAGCGCTATCGTGAGTTCTTTTGCTGGTGTCTGCGGGGTTCTCTTCCTGCACTTGCAGAGCATATTCGTGAGCTCGCGCCACGATATGAAAGGCTTACAGTGGATGTTGACCCCACTCGGGTTTCTCCTCAGTTTGGTTTCGATGCAGTGGCCCCATCAATCTGGCCCCAGTCTATCGTTAGAGGGTGCTACAAGCGCTTGCTGACAAAGGAATGCAAGACGGTCCTTATGAGCAATCTTCCCTTTGAGCAGCCTGCGGGAACTCGCAGGGGTGGTTGTTCCCAGAATTGGATCGCATACTGGATTGCCCAGCATACGAGGATGGAGACGGAGGCGGCGGCGCAGCCAGGAAGGGCCCCCTTGATCAAGAGAAACTCTTTTCCGTTTCGCCCCAATTGCAGTTTGAGCGAGTCTGAGTACGGTTGCTACTCGTTGTTGGACCGCGAGAATCATTTGTGCCCCGATTTCATTCTGAAGGAGCAGGTCGATGCAATCAAGAAGGGTGACACGCAGGTCATCAAATATAGCAAGGCGTTTGCTGAGGTAAGCAGTTTCCTTGTGTGCTTTGAGCTCTTTGATTTGCTTGCACTGATGCTTTTTGTTCTGTATTGTCTAGTGTCATGTGCGGAGGTTCGCAGCTGGTGACCGTTCCAAATCGCTGGTGGATACCATTGTTGCGACCAGAAGAAGGGGGGAGTCGTATCGGCTAGCATGGAGGATGGATGCCGAGGTCGAAACAAAAGTTCGCGGGGTCATGAACACTTTTGCTGACTCGCTGATAGACAACCCTCCGGCTCCGTCTCCTCCTAGAGATGACCCGTCCCCTCCAGCGACTGCGGCGCCGAGAGCGAAGAGGCCTAGGCAAAAGGGGATTACGATTTCTTCCCCTAGGAGCGCTCCAGCTTCGCCCCCAGCGAGGTCCCTTTCTGTCAAGGACAAAGGTAAGGGTCGTATGCCCGGCAAGGTGCGAAAAGATCTCGCAGTTGAAACTTTCGTTCCATTCAATCAAGAGGAAGAGGAAGAGAGGCAGGAGCCCCAAGCAAGTAATGAAGAAGAAGAAGAAGGAACAGTTGTGATGCGCGAGGAAGAGTCAGGAGGTACTTCCGCCGCATTTTCTTGTCCTTTATCATAACTTCTATGCAGTTCTTTTTCTTTGAACCAATTGTATATTCGCAGGTGATGATGATGAAGCCGTTGGTGGCCTCGTGGCCAAGAGGCAAAAGAGAAATGCCCATGCTGGCGTTTCAGATGATCCCATAAGCGAGGATGTTCTTGCTGAATCCCGGAAGACAGCCGCGGAGGCTGCTGCGAGAAGAAGGCAGCGAGAGGAAGAGGAACTCGAGCTTGTGAAACAGCGGAGCCTCGAGGAGCGGCATGTTGACGACTTAGCGCGTCCAACTGGCGAGGAAGACGAGCTTCCCGAAGAAGTGGCTCCTCATGTGGAGGAGGAAGATGAGGTTCCTGGAGAGGACACAGCAGAGCTAGAGCAAGTCCAAGCGGACTTCGCAGAGATCGCAGGTGGCGATAAAGGTGAGATCTTCAATCTCGCAGTTACTTATAGAGATGTAATTGTGGGTGCGTTAAAGCACGGTGTGTCAAAGCCTGACATTCGCCGTTGGTTGGTAAGCAAATGCGGAGAACCCTCAGGTAATTATTTTGAGTGATATGCGCATACTAGGCTTTAGTCACTTGAAGCAAAATCATGACTGGTTTACTCGCGTCCCAGGTCACGCTTCTCTTAAAGATTTGCTTAGTGAAGATACACTGATAGGGCACGGTTCCACGTCCCTAGTGTACGATGAGGATACCTTAATCCCACCTTCGCGTGGAGGTGCTTATTCTTAGCTTTAGCAAAGATAGTGAAATAACTTATAACACAAGTTACCTCATATTGTCGTATTTGGTATCGCAGGTCATGCTGAGGAACCTGAGCTGGAGCAGAGAAGTCAGCCTTCTGCATCCCATGTTCCAATCTCGAGCTCTCATACTGAGAAGCCCGTCGCGGACGCTGGACATGTAAGTGAGCGTCTCGAGGATGTCATCGAGCTCTCCGATGATGTCGAAGCTGATGCTGTGCGGATGGACGAAAGTGTCCGTACTGGTGGTGAGGAGGAAAGGACAAGCGATGCTGCCATTTCCGCATCCGGGAATGTCCGTCCAGCGACTTCGGCTGTCCCCTCGCCTCCGGCGATGACTGAACCGGAAGCACCTATTCCTGCGTGGAGTATTTGGGGCTCGCAGGTTGGGAATGTAGTCGCAGCTGGTGCGGCCTACACTCTTCCTCCTAACTATGAGAGTTTGGAGCTCGCAGCTGATAGGAGAGCCATGGAGCGAGGGCAGTCTTCGAACAACCCGGTGGCTCGCATTCCCTCTATTCATGAAATTCTGGAGGGCACTGGTAAGCAGAGATTTTACCATTCGCACGTCGCATTATTTTCTTGCGGGTTTTGACATCATGACTTGTTTTTGATGTCTCAGGTTTGAAGCAAACCGATGTAGACTGGGTGGTTCGGATGCGTCTCAGATACCCCCGATCGTTTGTGAGGTGTCTGGAGATCAGTCCCTTTGACAGGAGGCTATTCCTTACTGAAGCCATCTGGATACTAGAGCAGCTGTGCGCGGCTACACCTGCGACCATTTCGGCCCAAAGCGCCGAATTGCTGTGTGGCATGTGCCAAAATCTCGTGCTTAAAGTCCAAGGCAGACTTGGTTTCAAATTCCTCAAGGACAGAGTTACACTGATTCGCGCAGCTGTAACTTTGAATCTCGGTCACCAGAATCTCGCAGCTGAGATGCAGAAGGTGGAGCAGCAAAAGCAAAAGGTTGATGAAGCTGTAAAGCTGTATCAGGAAATGAATGCCAAGTGCGAGCAACTAAAGCAAGAAGTGCAACAGGTGGAGAGGCTGATCGAGCAGTTCGAGCCCCAGGACTCCTTAGTCAAAAATTTGTTTTGACTTTTCGAATTTTTGAAAAGAAAACAGGAAAATGGCTGAGACATTAATGTAATGTTTTGAACATTAATGTGATATTGCTAGGGTTTCTCCCCCTTCTTTTTTAACAACAAACAATGAGTTTGCCCGTTTTGCCCCTTTCGGGATTTGATTGGACATTTCTGTGCATATCCAATTATGACATCAGCAATTGATTCTTTGCTTGATTTTCGCGCTAATTTCTCGGCAGATAAGCACGCTTCCGTTGGGAAGTCCATCCGAATCATGACTATCCGTCATTTATTAGGATACGCAACTGAATCGTCGTAGCCTTTAGTAGGGTAATTGATTGTTACCGCTTTCCAAGGCGTAAGTGATTGAACTTACCCTCTTTTTGAATTTGCTGACTCATCTTAAGCAACCGAAGAGTCTCCACAGGGCCTATATAAACCCTGCCTTTGTCATTTGGGTTCTTCATCCCAAACATGTGCTTTGCCGTGAGTCCTTACGACTGCTGGCTTCAACGCTTGTTTTTCGTTGATTCATGGCAACTTCAGGCTTTGAATCCTGAGTTTGCGCTTTGTGCCATAGAAATAGTTTCCAAGATCCACTTTATGAGGCTCATTGCCGTTTATAACCATCATAAAGAGGATGCAGATAATACCTCATGTGTGTTCGAAGAAATTTCTTCGTGTATTATGTGTGCAGGTCATGTTTCCGGCCGCCTCGTGGTGAGGTGCAGCGCCGAAGTGACCGTGCTACCGTCTCGTAATGAACGGCGTGATTCTTCTTCAGCATCTCCGAAGAAGAATCCGTTGTCCTTACATTTGTGAGGTCGGGGTGCTCGTCAATGCCCTTGTCCAACATGACAAGGAATCCATCACCAGAGGAATGACTGCTTCGCCTGTTGCGCGGAGTATCCTTTGTCGGCACAGGAAGCTCCTCCGGCGCCTATCTTGGTCAGACAGAGGCTTTTGTCATTCCTTGGGGTCTTGGGCGTATCGTATCCCTGACCTTGCTGCTAGGGATGTGGCGAATGACAAGTTGATCTCTTCGCGGCAGCATCCCTTTTGCTATAGATCTTTGGCCTCAGATCTGCGTACTGTGCTGCCGGTGTCAAGACCGGTGGATTCTCTCTTTTCTTAGTCGAGAGTTCCCTTGGCGCATCTCTGGCTTATCAGCCATTTTTCGAATGTATTGTAAGCCATGTTGGCTGTGTAGTTAGATGCGAGCTTTTCGCTTGTAAGCTGCTATCTAGATAGATAAATTGTAAATCATTTGACTCATAATGATAAATAGTATTTGTATCAGTTGTTCTTTGCAACAAAATACAATTTCGCATGCGTTTCGGCTTGTTTTGCCTTGCATAATGACATGTAATGATTTCACATATGCGATGTCAATTTACAGATATTTCGCTAGATCATTCGAGATCGTTATTTCGCAGCTGTGCCATCTTGACGGATGGGCTTGTAGTTGGTCGTTGTAAATCGTATGAGATCACGTTCACAACGTTGTTATCGTTCCAGATAATTTTCCAGAGATCAATCAAGATCGTTGTGCAAATTGCTATCATAGAAGATAGGCTTTGTCTGAGATCGTTTCTCGCATAAACTGCTATCATAGCAGACAGATCTTTAGAAGATCTAATAAGATAACTCTGCACTCGTGTTGCCATCATATCAGACGGGTTTGGATAATTAACCAAAATTGCTATCGTAACAGATAAGCTTGAGGAGATCATTATAAGATCGCATCTGTATGGCCCGCTATCTCAAGAGATAGGCGTTAGATGATCGATTGAGATCGTTTTTGTATTTCGCTGCTATCGTGAAAGATAGACTTTGGATGATCATGTAAGATCGTGTTTTCGTTTGGGTGCTATCGCAAGAGATAGGCTTTAATGATCACTTAAGATCGCATTTGCGTTTGGCTGCTATCGTAAGAGATAGGCTTTAATGATCACTTAAGATCGCATTTGCATTTGGCTGCTATCGCAAGAGATAGGCTTTAATGATCACTTAAGATCGCATTTGCATTTGATTGCTACCATGGGAGATAGGCTTTAGATGATCACTTAAGATCGCATTTGCATTTGATTGCTACCGTAAGAGATAGGCTTTAATGATCACTTAAGATCACATTTGTAGTGGCTGCCATCGTAGGAGATGGGCTTTAGATGATCACTTAAGATCGCGTTCGCGTGTAACTGCTATCGTAAGAGATAGGCTTTAATGATCGATTAAGATCACATTTGTAGTGGCTGCCATCGTAGGAGACGGGCTTTAGATGATCACTTAAGATCGCATTTGTATTTAATTGCTATCGTAAGAGATAGGCTTTAAATGATCGATTAAGATCGCATTTGTAGTGGCTGCCATCGTAGGAGATGGGCTTTAGATGATCGATTGAGATCGCGTTTGCTATCATATGAGATAGGCTTTGATGATCAATTAAGATCGCGTTCGCTATCGTAAGAGATAGGCTTTGATGATCATTTAAGATCGCGCTCGCTATCGTAAGAGATAGGCTTTGATGATCATTTAAGATCGCGTTCGCTATCGTAAGAGATAGGCTTTGATGATCAGTTAAGATCGCGTTCGCTATCGTAAGAGATAGGCTTTGATGATCATTTAAGATCGCGTTCGCTATCGTAAGAGATAGGCTTTGATGATCAGTTAAGATCGCGTTCGCTATCGTAAGGGATAGGCTTTGATGATCATTTAAGATCGTGTTTACATTTGTTACTATTGAAGCGCATAAATCATTGTTAACAGTTGTAACAAATTAGATAATCAATATAAACAGCTGATAAATGTGAACTTCTCATTTGGGAGAATTCTTTTATTATGACATTCTCATATGGGAGAGATAGGATTACAATCCTCTCATATGGGAGAGGAGATTGCGAATATCGTAGCCACATGAGACATTAAGCAACGTTATCATAAAACGTATGAAACAAGAGAAGTCAGGGATAGTACTTCTTGATCCAGCGCATGTTGACTGAGCTTGGAGTTGAGGTTGTGCCGTGCAACCTTCGTATGCTGCAGTAGCCGCTATCGAAGACTTCTGTGACTTCGAAGGGTCCCTCCCAATTAGCTGCGAACTTTGGGTGGGTTGCCTCTCGCATGCAGTGATCAGATGCGCGCAAGACCAGATCGCCAACTGCGAAATCCCGTCGCTGGACTGTCTTGTTGTAGGCGCGAGCAATTCTTTCTTGGTACCGCTTGTTAGTCCTTTTGGCTTGTTCTCGCTTTTCTTCCAGCAAGACTAAATCATGATCGCGTTGGTTTTCGTAGAGCGCGTGGAAGGCCAGCCTTGCCGAATTGACTCTGACCTCCGCAGGTACCACAGCTTCAGCCCCATAACATAGTAGAAATGGCGAGGCCCCTGTGGGTGTCCTTGGAGAAGTTCTGTAGGCCCACAGAGCTATGTTAAGAGAGTCGGCCCACTTCTTGTGGTCATCTGCGACCATCTTGCTCAGAATTCTCAGCAGCGTTTTGTTAGTCGCCTCGGCTTGCCCGTTTCCCTTTGGATAATAGGGGGTAGAGGATATCTGCCTGATATTGTACTCCGCAAGTTTTGTAGCTACCTGACGATTAACAAAAGGAGTACCGTTATCTGAAAGAATAGTATTCGGGATTCCGAACCTGCATACGATGTTTTCCTGGATGAAGTTGACCACAGCCAGCGCGTTTGCCGTCTTCAGTGGTATTGCTTCCACCCATTTAGTGAACAGCTCAGTTGCGGTGAGAATGAAATGGTTCCCATGTGACGTTGGTCGGATGGGGCCAATGAAGTCCAAAGCCCATGTGTGAAATGGCCATGGCGTTCCTAGTGCATGTAGGTCCACGGCGGGAGCGTGCACTAGGTTCCCTTTGAATTGACATTCTTGGCAGCGTCGCACCTTGGTGCGGCAATCGACTTCCATCGTGGGCCAGAAGTATCCAATTGAGAGAAGCTGTCTGCATAATTTCGCACCTCCCTGGTGTTCCGCCTGGTGGGAGAGGTCCATGACTTCTTGTGCTTCCCTATCGTCTAGGCATCGCAGCAAGTTGCCTTCATGACCTTTTCGCCAAAGCAGATTTTCTTGAACCACATATCGAGAAGCTTTCCTCTTCAATTTGTCTGCCTCTTTTCTCGATTCGGGTATAGTGCCTTTGGTGAGGAATTCAAACAATGGCTTTCTCCAGTCTGTGTCGTCGTCGATTAGAGCGACAAGAAGAGAATCTTTGATTAGTGCGCAACTTTCGCACTTCCCTTGTATCAGGGCTGCGGCTGTAGACATGCTTGGCCAATGGATGCCGTATCTCTGAGCTTTCCTGTAGATTGACACCTCGCTTTCTCCGCAAGCGTGTTGGTGAATCTTTTCTAACAGCTGTTGTCCCTCTTGTTCGGAGACACATCGCATGAGTATTCCTCCGGGACCCTTGTAGTAAAGGGTGTTGTCGTGGATGCAGTATCCTTTCGTGAGTGCCCAGCCCTCGCTGCTGGTGCCTTTCGCAATAGCTTGCAGGATTGCTTTTCGCCAGTCTGTGTCATCCATGTGTTCGTCATCGCACGCATCTTCTGTTAATGCCGACGATGTTCGCACTTCGATGGAAATCCTTGCGGGGCATTTGTCTATGCTGACCTTAGATCCCAGAGTTGCTAAGGCGTCTGCATGCCTGTTGTCCGCTCGGGGTTTGTGCTCGTATTTCACGTCGCAGAATTGCTGCATCAGCTTTTGCACTAGGGTGCGGTATGGCAGGAGGTTGATCTCCTTTAAACCATATTCGCCCGAGGCCTGTTTAACAATCAGTTTGGAATCTCCCATGACTGTTAAGTTGCTCACTTCCAAAGCTTTCGCCGCACGGAGTCCCGCGATCAGAGCCTCGTATTCCGCCTCGTTGTTCGTGACTGCGAAGTTGAGTTTTGCGGACATCTGTATGACTTCCCCGTCCGGCTTTGTCAAGACTATCCCAATGCCTCCGCCTTTTCTGGTTGACGAACCATCGAAGTGGAGGGTCCAATAGGGCACGTCGATCGCGTAGATTTCAGGGCCTTCGAGTTCTTCCTCGATCACAGGTTCGTGACTGTTGTCAGGAAACTGTGCCAGCAGATCTGCTACCGCCTGCGACTTGATCGCTCTTGGTTTTACGCATGTGATATCGTATTGAGAGATGGTCATGTACCATTTCGCCAATCTCCCGCCCGGAGTAGTGTGAGTTAGCAGGTATCTTATGGGGTCGCTTTTGGTGACCACCACTACTTTGTGCGATGCAAAATAGTGTCTCAACTTCTCTATTACGAAGAATAAGGCAAGGCAATGACGTTCGATGTCCGTGTACCTTGATTCAGCAGGCTGCACAATGCGAGAGATGTAATAGATAGGCCTCTCTTGTCCCTCATATACCTGGGCCAAGAGTGCTCCTATAGATCTCCTTGTTGATGTAAGATATAGCAGCAGCGGCGATCCCAGTTGAGGCGCGATCATAATCTTCGGGGATGTAAGTATCTCCTTTAGCTTTTCGAATGCCGCTTCATGGTCAGGAGCCCAGTTGTACGCGGCGTCTTTCCTGAGAAGAGTGCTGAAACAGCATGTGATTTCGGCGATTGCCGGGATGAATCTCCGCAGATATGACAATTTTCCCAAGAATGTTTTCAAGGTACTTTGGTCTTGAGGTGGTGTCATGCTGGTGATGGCTGACACTTTCGCAGGGTCAGGCTCGATTCCTTGGCGATGGACTACGCATCCCAGAAACTTCCCCGAAGTCACGCCGAACGCGCATTTCATGGGGTTCATTTTCAGTTGAAAGCTCCTGCATCTGTTGAATACCTTTCGCAGGTCTGCAAGGTGATCTGCTTCATGCCTGGATTTGACTACCAGGTCATCCACATAGAATTCCACTTCTTTGTGCATCATGTCGTGGAATAGGGCCATCATGGCCCGCTGATAGGTTGCGCCTGCATTCTTAAGACCGAATGGCATTACCGTATAGTTGAATACCCCCACGGGAGTGATGAATGCAGTTTTCCTTGCATCTTCGGGATCCATCTTGATTTGATTGTACCCGCTGAAGCCGTCCATGAAACTGAACATGCGATGGCCTGCTGTTGAATCAATGAGTAAATCGATGTTAGGCAGCGGGAAATCGTCCTTAGGGCAGAAGCGATTAAGATCTCGGAAGTCCACGCAGATGCGGAGCTGTCCGTTCTTCTTCACCACTGGCACGATGTTGGCCAACCATGTGGGATGGTGATTGGGCTCTATGAACTTGGCATCTAGGAGTTTGACAATCTCCTGTTTGATCTTCACGTTGAGCTCTGGCCTAAAGCTTCTGGTGCTTTGCTTGACCGGTTTAGACCCTGGGATGATGTCTAAACGGTGCATGGTGATGCTCGTGTCCAGACCCGGCATCTCGTCGTATTCCCATGCGAACACGTCCTTGTATTCAGTTAGGAGCTGCAGCAGTCCTTGTTCCTCTTCGCTTGTGAGGTCCGCACTCAGGAAGACTGGTCTTTTCTTTTCCTCGTTCGGGCTGAGGAACACTTCCTTAAGCTCTTGCTTTTGTGGTCTTGGCCTGTCTTCCATGCATTCGGGGGCTTCTTTAAGTTTCTCCTCTGGAGTGCCCTGTGTTGGCTCTTCTGTGAGCGCAAGTTGCTCGATTTGATTGATTTGCCCAGGGACATCCCCATGCCCGTGTGAGGACGTCCCCGCGCACCTTCATATGCGATAGCATTTCTTCCCGTTGGCGTAGAAGCTCTCTATCTCCTTGCCCTCGGGGTCGTGCTTTGCGATCCTCTTCAGAGTGTAGACACTCTTGCGATGATATGCGATGCGCGGCGCCTCTTCGTGGGTAGGCGGCTTTTCTTCGGTGTCTCCCCTTGTCACCATCACGCCTGCAGGTGACTGGTCCTTGATGTCCTCCCAGAGAGGTAAAGGAGTAGGGTTGAATGGTCCGGGTGTTTGCTCGTCCGCCATCTCGGTGAACCACACCGCCTCGCTGAGATGCGCTTCGTCCAAGTTGAACGGGTTAGTTGAGGCCGGTATCTCGACAAACCTGTCGTTCCAGATAGCTTTCATCACTTGGTGAGCCGTTGAAGGGATTGCGTCAAAGCGATGAATCCAGGCCCGACCTATGATCATGTGGTATGTGGTGTTCGCGTCTATGACATAGAACTTCGCCGAGCACTTGATTTTGCCGATCTGAACGCCCAGGCGGATCCACCCGATCGTCATTCTGGAATCGCTTCCGAATCCCACCAGCGGGGATGGACGCTTGACTACCTTGTGCTCGGGGATCCCTGCTAGCTTCAGTGTGTGGAGTGGAACAACATTGACCGCTGCTCCTCCATCGACGAATGCTCGCTTGAATTCGACGCCGTTGATGATGGCGGTCACGTACAGGGGCCTCTGGTGGCTCGCATCTGTCTTTTTGTCGCTGGCAGAAAAGGTCATAATCTTTTCTGTGGAACGGGACGCCCTGACGACTTTCCCGTTGGAGACCACGAGGTCCTCCTCGTAGTCCTCTGCTACCCTTAAGATTGCTTTTGTCATGTCCGCTCGACATTTTTCGGAGAAGTTCATCTCGTTGAAGAATCTGTCGAAGCCGTGCGACCCTTTCATGCGGTCGGCACGCTCATCTTCCGTGTCCATGCTGTAGTCTTCATCTTCATGGACTTCAGCAACGATGGGCAGACCATCCTCTGCGACTTCTTCCAAGTCGACTATCGAGATCATGGCGACCTCTTTGCCTTTTGAGCCCGAATCTGTATGGGCAGGCAGCGGGTTGTTGCGCACATCCTTCCGATGGTCGCTGACGATGAGTTCGCCGCTCTTCATCTTCTGATCGAGTGCGAATCTGAGCTTCTTGCACTCGGCTGTGGGGTGCATGACCTTGCCGTGGTATTCGCACCACTTAGGGTCCCTCGTCATCTCCTTGGAGGGTGCTTTCTCGAGCGGTGGGAGGACGCCGTCCTTACGCCACTGTCTGCAGAGATCGCTTGCCTCCTCCACCGAGCAGGGCAGGGGCGGTGCGTCGAAGTTTGTGACTTTTGCTTGCTTCTGGGGCGAAACTGCATTGACCTCAGCTTCGCGTCCTCGCTTGTAGCCGAATCTGCCGATCTTGTAGGTGGTGCCGCTCGCAGGTCGTTCTGGAGCGCTCTTCTTTCTCTGTCTCTCGACGATGGGCTCGATGTTCATCGTGCACTCGATGAGCTTTGAAAACGTGGGTGTTTGCAAATTGATTAGCATGCTCTTGTACTCATCTCGCATGCACTGCAGGCATATCTCTACGAGCTGACTCTCGAGCATTGGGTCCTTGCATTCTAAGGATTTCGCTCTGAATTTCTTGATGAAAGTGATTCCATCTTCCTCGCGTTTCTGGTACATCCGCGAGAGGTGGATCATCGTCACCTTCTCTTCCATCTGGAAGAACTTGGTGTAGAACTTCTGGACCATGTCGTCCCAAGTCTTCACAGATCCGGGCTCCAACGTCCGGTACCATTTGTATGCTACATTCCCAAGAGTCTTTGGGAACTCTCGCATCAGTAGTTTGGGATCAGCTCCGTATGGACCCATGACATCGATGAAACGCATGACATGCTCATGAGCGTTTCCATTGACGTCTTCGAACTTGTCCCATTTGGGAGCCTTGTACCCTGCCGGGTTAGGCATGAGATAAATTTCTCGTGGGATGGGTGGATCGTTGTCTAACTTCGGGATGATGGTATCCGCGAGCGATTGATGAGCTAGGATGGAGTCCACGCGCTTCTGCAAGGATGTCATGCATTCTGGGAGGCTTCCCTCGGTAGCTGCCGGAGGGGCTGCCGTAGGCGGTGGCGATACATATGTCGCCGGAGGATTGAGAGTGTATTGGCTACCCGCGTTTCCCCATATGGTCGCCGGTGGAGGCAGAGTGTACTGCAAAGTTGGGTTAGACGCCAAAGCCGTGGGCTGAGAGGCGTGAGCGGCAGGGGGTAGCATTTGCGCTGTTGATCCTTGGATCGAAGGCAGCTGCGCGGCTGACGGTGGAGTTTGCAGATGAGGGTTGGGAGGCGTGGCCGATACTCCCAATCCTGGAGCAGTAGGGGTTCCTCCTCCCTGAGGGGTGGCGGTACCTGGTGGAGGATTTGGCGCAAGGGTGCCCAGAACGGCCAAGATCCGCTCCAACTGCGCAGATTGAGACTTGAGAGCTTTTGCCTGACTTTGGACAGTGGCGTCCAAAGACTCCAAAGTTGGGGCCTCGCCGGGAGTCGTCGGAGTACGGCGGACTTCGTCTCCCGAGGGAGTTTCGGTGGAAGGCGACCGGTTGCTGACATCATCCTCCTGAGACATGGTTGCTTTTGCTGGTAAGTTTCACGTCGGGTTCACCAAAATGTGCACAAGAGATTCTGGCAGGGAGACCTCCGTGTACACCGTACGTAGTGGATCAGGGATCGCACAGGAAGAATAGGGGTGTGTGTAGGGAGAGAGTAAGTCAGTAGCAATGTCTGAGAGAGAGACAGAGGTTTGGCAGAGCTTCCGCGTATGGCAGTGTTGTCCTCCTTTGTATGGAAAGGTTAACGATATATATATACTGGAGAACGTGACCGTTGTAGTGTGGTTAATGCGCCCATTAATGGCGGCTTAATTAGCTTAACCATAACGGCACGTTCGTCCGAGTATATAGGAACCGTTAGAGCACGTGGTGCACAAGTACCGGAACCGTTACGAGGTTGACCGGGTTTGACCGGATTGACCGGGTCTAGGGAGCTCGTGCCATAGATCTCTCAAAACAGTTACTAAAGGTCGCGCGCGGGCTTGGCTCGCACGCGACAGGGCTTACTCTAGCCTCCAAACCACAAATCCCTACAAGTCCCGTGCAGTGGTATGCGAGGGCTCTGTCTCGCAGCCCCCACATGGATCAGCTCGGCTGGTGATCCTGTGTGTGTGGAGCACAATATGGTGTGCTGGATGATTGCCACGTGGCCTAGATCTGCCATGTCATAAAGCAGTATCTACAGTAGGCAAAAAGTGAATCAGAAACAGTGCAAAGAACTGTCATCAAGTTTATGAGAACGTGAATCGAAGGCCTTGCAGTGTCCTTAAATGGATCTCCCACTGTATTGCCCATAATAGCTGCTTGAAGGCAATCACTCCCTTTGCCTCCAAAAGCAACGGTCTCTATATATTTCTTCGCATTATCTCAAGCACCACAAGAAGTATCCAGATAGCCATCAGAATTTCGAAAACCTTTGCAAATATCAACATACCAGTAACAACTATTAGCACCAAGCAAAGGCTGCAACCATTGGCTCTCTTGCTCTGCACTTAAGTATACTTCACTTTTCTCGTACCCAAGTGATACATTACTTGTCAAGATATGGCAATTCTCTGCTCTCCTTTTCATGTCAAATTGTCTTAAACCATGATCAAGTACCAGACCCTCGACCAAACGGGTATCCACATCAAACTTATCGCCCATGTGCATAATCTCTACCATAAACAGATCAATAGCTTCCTTGCTTCTGAATGCATAATACCGCATTCACAATGATGTCAGTAAGCTGATCGTCAGAGCTGCATATAACTTTGTTCTCAATGTTGTTCTTGCTACCATCTTCAATACCTTCTTATCATTGATTGTCCACCGGTAATTCCTGCAGAGTTCATAAAATGAAAATAGATTACCCTCAGAGAAACAAGGTAATGTAGGCATCTCAGGACCAACAGCTAACTGGTCACTCTGAAAATTCACTGCTGCAGAAGAAGGGATCCCAACATGTACTTGGAACTGAGCATGACAAATCTTGTTATCGCCATTCCCATACACTGTTGCAACTACTGTAGTATTCCCAAGAGAAACTGTAGAGAGTTGTTAAGAAGATCTGTTATCTGTTGCAGTCCTATCATCAGTACTAGTATACTCCACATAGGTACCAATGGTTGGATCTCTTATGGTCAGTACATCAGATGCGCCACACACAAGAAAAATATCACTAGGATGCAGTTCTGAGGGTGCGTAAACTTCAACCTTAATAGTTTGACTCAGTATTTCTCGCCCAGATTGGTGCTGTGCACTAACATAGAGAATAGTAACCCCAATATGTTTACTACGGATACTAAATTTTGACGCCTTCACATATCCGTCGGTAGGAAGCAAAATGCCATAACTATCTACAAGCTCAATGACATGATCCTCAATATGGGCACGAATTTTCATGAACAAGTACTGGGAAGAGTCGAAAGTACTTCCACCAGCAATTCCGGCCAAAAGTTCAATAGATGGCAGACTTCCTTCCATAATACTTAGATCTTCTGGTGAACTAATCTTAACCCAGTCTATCGGCAACTTGAACCACAGAAGTTGCAGCAAGTGGAGGAGATAGTGCAATATTATACACTGTAACAAGTGTAGTTTCCAGTCCTTTAGGAACTGGCACCAACTGTGAGAATTGTGAACCTGATGGCGACTGAGTTACTTGTAAAACTTGGGAGTTATTCACCACTGCGTCTAAGAAACGGTCCACCCTTTAACTGAGAGATTAAACTGAGCATCAGTGCTGAAGAACAATAAGCCGTACTCCGGGTCAACTCTTTGAGTAGAAACAAGCTGTAATCATATAGCATCTGTCAGAGCAGTCTCCATGATATCAAAGGATACGCTAGAAACATGACTATCGCTCTTATTGGACAACCTGGTAACAGTAGCACGAACAATGCACAATCCTGATGCATTGTGTAACACCAAAAGCCAATCCCAGCTGGGTTTTGATGTCGCAAGATCATAGGGATTGGCTTTTGGTGTTACACAATGCATCACAACCTGGTAACAGTAGCACGAACAATGCACAATCCTGATGCATTGTGTAACACCAAAAGCCAATCCCAGCTGGGTTTTGATGTCGCAAGATCATAGGAACTATCACAAGATGCCATATCAGCACAATCTCTCAATTCCCACATCAAAGATAGAGAAGACGAGTTCCCAAATGATTGACTATTTTGATGGGTGGGCCATCACATTCACTGCTAGAGACGGGAATAAGGTTGCCCACACAGTAGCGGATCTCTCTAAGCAATTCAATGTAGCGTTAGAGTGGGATACTGAATTTAGCTTAGAAGGATGTAACAGTCTAGTCTTCTTTTCCGCCGTAGTGCGCTATAAAGTCTATATTCTCCTACCCCTAACATTGACGCAAAAAACACTATATAAGCCTTTCTTCTCCTTCTCCTCATTTCCAATCCTATCCGCCACCTTCTTCTTCCAGGTTCAATATAGGGATATAAAATTGGTCTTATCCGATTCCAGATCCAAGTGATTCGATGTGAATGGATAAGTCCTAATCCGATCCAATTTAAATGGATCAGATATGGATTATGAAAGCAAAATCCTAATAGAATTAGACCCGGATTTGGATCATAGTGCGTATCCGATGGATACCCGATCCAATTGGATCCGAGTACTTGCTAATTTACAAAAGTATCCCATGAGCTATATTTAAAAAGGAATACACATACCAGTGCCTTATGTAAACACTCATTCTTCATCACAGTGCTACTAACTGTAGCCTCACAAAACTCACTGATCCTAAGAGCAATTAACAATGGGCTATGACAATTTTCCTGTTTGTGGATTTTGGTTGAATTTGTGGATGAAGTGGTGTATTGAAGTTTTGTTTGATTTAGTTGTTTTTATTTGTGGATCGAAAGTTGCGAAGGTGTTGATGTGGATCTAAAACAAAATTTGATGTTATCAAATTTTTTATTTATTTCTCTTTATTTTTGGGTTTTTTAGAAGTCTGGCCCGAATATGGCTCAATTTGTGCATTACGGATCTTTAGTAGTTAAGGTTCTATCCGAATTTGATCCAAACCCAATGAAGATTCGGCTGAATCTAAATCTGGATCCCCCGATGTATGATTTGGGTTAATTGTTCCTCACGTAGATCAAATTTGAAGGAATTGAGATGGACAAATCAACAACAATGACTGCGTAAAAAAATTCACGACGTCAATTTTTTTAAAAAAGTCGTTTTGTTGGGCAAGCTTATGGCCGTATTTTGAAGTGTCGATATATGGACGACTAATCCCGAGCCCTTTAGGGCCTGGACAGGTCTGGCTTTACGTAACCCTGTTAGTACCAAATCTAGCTCGGGTTACGAGTTCTCTCAACGAAATTCAGTGAGATGTAATCCTTCCGTCAAAACATTTAAGCTTTACGTTTTCCTCTTTACCCATGTGGGATTTCCGTACTCTTGTTTCCACAAACATATCGAAATTCAAAAACTATGTCTTTTCCTAGGTGCGTACAAAAATTTAAGTAATCCTTGTTGGACAAATTGAGCTTTTCATCCATTAGTTTGACTTGTAGCGACGGATGTCTCCAACTTCCACCACTAGGTGAGCTTTTCAGCCACTAGTTTGATTTTCTTTAGCGATTGTGCACTGACTTCGCCATTAAAAAGTTAGTTAACACAAGGAGGGTGTCACAGGTTGCTTTTCTGGACCTTCTCCTGCGGCACTTAGTGTATTCAATTTCCTTTTGCAAATACTAAGTCAGACTTCCCAAAACCGAACACGGAAAAATAAGAGCAGTCGAAAGTATGAAGGAAGAGAGCTTATATTACAAATAGGAGAGTACAAATTCTTTGATGTCTGGATGGGTTGGAGCAAATGAGCCCCTCCCTACTTATACAAGGTCTTCCCCCTTGGAAGGATCTAGAGATAATCTAATTTAACGGCTAGGAACGAAGGCCTAGAACTTTCCCCCATTATCTGGCCGAAGATATTTACAAGAGTGTATTCTAGAGCTCCCTACACACTATTACATCCTTACAACTTGGGAATATTCTAGAAAAGAGACTAACTAGTGGGCTAAGTGGGCTGGGACATCTCCAAGGCCCAAGGTAGCCTAACTCCATGTGAGCTAAATGTGTCATGGGCTAGCCCAAATGCATAAATCAAGAAAATTATCAAGTAAATAATGCGGCCAGTGACGCTCTTCATGCATTAGTTTGACTTTTAGCGACTGATCTCTCAAACTTCCACCACTAGGTAAGCTTTTTAGCCACTAGTTTAATTTTATTTAGTGATTGTGCGCTGACTTTACCATTAAAAAGTTACTTAAACCAAGGAGGGCAATGTAATTGTCTGTTTTGAGTTACAAAATCTAATTATTGTCCGTTTTGATACCATGGAGACTTATCTTCTGGGGAAGCGTTTAAAAAGTTTTAATTATGGTCTGTGTCAACGGAATTCATGATCCTAGACCAAAGGTTTCCAATGGGCAGTAGTGGCAGGTGGATTTATGTAATCTCCCTCTTTTCTTCAATATTTTTTGCCAGAGCTTGAGTATGTTCTATGCAGCTCATTCTGGGTCGAAAACAAGGATGGCAATTCGGTCCTATCTGAGTTTCGGGTTTTGAGTGATTCAATGTGAACGTACAAGTCCGGATCTGATCCATTTTGGAATGGATCGGATATGGATTATGAAAGAAAAATTCTCATGGATATGGATTCGAATTTTGATCATAGTGCAGATCCGATGGGATCCGAGTGCTTGCTATTTTTGAAAAATGCCCACATGAATTATATCTAATAATGAATACACATACTAGAAGCATTCCTTTTCCACCACAGTGCTACTAATCATAGCTTCACAAAAATCGCCCATCGTTTGAGCAATGAACAATGAACTATGTACAACTTTCTTGTTTGTTGATTTTGGTTTAATTTCTGGATGACGTGGTGTATTATTTGTGGATCAAACGATGACCCTATTGTTGTGGGTCTAAATCATGTTTTAATGTTATCATAATTTTTAATATTCTTAATCTTTGGGGTTTTTAGAAGTATGACCAGGATCTGATTCAATTTGTGCATGACAAATTTTTAATTCGGATATGGATCTGGTGCAGGGTTTTGATACAGGTCACCTAGCGGAAATACAAAGTAAATTCTGCTCAAAACCCTCCAGGATCTCACGTGAATCATCATAAAATGATGAAGGAAGAAAGGTTACCTCACCCATACCAGGCCGGGACGATCACATACAAAGAATAGTATCTTTGTCTCTACGGTATCCACACAAATAGACCTCAGTCGGGCTTTTTCTCCAATGGTGCTAGCAATCGTGAGAAGAAGGAGGAATTTGAACTTGTGCAGATTGGATCACATCCAAGCAGCGGCAGGGAGAGGGCCACGACATCACCATGTCGTGGGCAGTAAGATGGGCGGCACCAATGGTGGCTGAAGGCTCCATGGGAGGGGCGGCACCAAGCCTTGGCCGAACCCTAGTAGGAGAAAACTCCTTTTCCCCTTTCTCTCTGGCTCTCAAGTAAACTGTTTTGTGTTGGAATTAAGTAAGTCTGAATTTTCATTGCCTATAAATCCTATTTTTAGCTAGAGAAATTCAGCTTTGCCCATAAATCCAACAATGTGGGACAAGTTACATTCTAGTCTATAATTTCTCTTTAGTCCAAGTAATGAGCACAATTTACATTTTAGTCCAATCAATCATAATTATTGCTATTTAGTTTGAATAATTAGCAATAATCCCAGCTTGATCTTGTTGGAATAGGTGCCCTAAAGGCAATCTTTTTAGTATGAAAAGTATTTTTGGCTAGAAACATTCATTGTATTATTTATGGAGATCTATAATTTAATGAAGTCTTTACACTACTAGAAATATCACCTGAAATGGCGGTTTAAAACCGCCGAAAATCTTACCCAAAACCGCCTTAAAAATATATATGGCGTTTTTTTCGGCGGTTAGTAATGTGACGCCAAGAATGTCGTCGTTAACTAAAAAAGGGCGGAATAAACCGACGCAATTTTTTTTCGGCGGTTTTCTAAAACCGGCTTAAACTAAAGTGGAAAATATTACAGGAACGTCTGTTTGTTAAAATCGCCCTGTGCGACTATTATTTAATTAATTTATACGCAATTTTCCAGTTTATTAATGAGATAATATTTATAATAGTTATATGATATTTTACTGTTTTCTGGAGATCTTCAACTTGAAGATCTGGAGTTTCTCCAAAAAAAAAGAAAAAAACTATAAGATCTGGAGATACTGAACCCAGATCGAGGAGGAGGAAGGGTTATTCTGGTCGAGGAAGAACCAACAGATAGAGAGTGAAAGAGAGCCGGTAATTGGTCGCCGGTGATGGGTGGCCGGTGAAGTGCGGTGGCAGCGATGAAGGAGCTTCTGGTGCTGCTGTCACTACAACTCTTTCTTGTCCAATCGAAGAGAGAAGAGAAGGGAGAGGCGGAAACTGACCTGGAGAGAGACACAGAGTAGTCCGGTGGTAGTTGTGGTGGTTCTCTGCTATTTTGGCCGGAGGTGAAGAAGATTGTTAAGGAGAGAGAGGGAGGAGTCGGGAGAGATGGGGAATGGGGGAAAACACAGAGGGAGAGAAAGGAGAAAGGGTGTTATGTAGTGGCCGCCAAAGTAAAAGAAGGGTCAGGATATAAATAGAGAGTAGGGCTAAAATTGATGGTCAGGATTTAGATCTATAAATGAATGGATGGAGAAGATATAAAAAAGTTAAGTGGCGCTTTAAACGGCCGTAAATATTTTTAACTAAACGTCAGAAGATTTAACCGACGTAAAATTGTTCCAACATATGGTGGTTTTTGTATAAACCGCCGTAAATACGATCAAATATACGTCATCTTTTCTTTCCGCCAAAAATTTGATCAAGTACACGTCGGTTCCCATAAACCGCCGTGAGTAGACTCTTATAACGGCGGTTTTGTAGCCCGCCGTTTTCAAAACTGCCGTGACAAGTACTTTTTCTAGTAGTGTTAGATTGCAAATGTGTTGTTCCTCTTAACTATCCCTATTCGATTATATTGATTAACAGGACAATCAACTATAGACTGTATGTGGTTGGATTGATATGGAGATATCACGATGAAACACATGGGTATGCATTAGGAGTAATAGCATACTGGATTGACCCACAACAAGAAGGCTACATACAGGTAATGTAAACTCACAAGTGCTTCTCGTAGTGACAACGGTATTGTCATCCTTAGACTTGAAGTCACTAGATCCTCTAGTTGTGGAATATTGTGTTTTGACATCGTCTAACGCTACACCGTAATTGGGTAGTAATAAAGGCGTTAGTCGGATACAATAAAGAAGCAAGCTTAGAGATGGTAGTGATGCAGATAGAATTTGTCCCTCCCACATAACGAGAGCATGTATCTACGACCACTCGAGGGATGGTACTTATAGAATGTCTGGCCAGACTCAGATAAATCAGTATAGGATATTGGTATTATCTGCTTGGACAAGACTATTCTCAGGATCGAGAAACTATGAATTGAATATACGAGTGTGACTTGTATGTCTCGTGTCCAATCCGGATATAGAGACAAAGTGATGAGACAATACTTGCACAATGTTTGTCAGATGACAATTTCAATTAGTTGGGTAGCGTGAATGTCTTGCTAGAGACCGCTCCATGTTAGTAATTCTTACTACCAACTAAGTAGAAACCTATGGGGTTACACTCCCTATGGTGTGATTGTCACCACGAAAATTCTGTTCATACACTGACTGTTATGATGGTAAAATTGTCACTACGAAAAAGATTACTAAAGATAATAAATAAAAGCGCAGAAATGAAATAAAATATTAGAAAAATAAAGAGGAAGAAGATAAGCATGAAAAAATCTTTTTGTTAAAAAACTGAATTATCTATTGATCTACCTCCCATCCAATCTCCGCCAATCTCTCCATTCCTTCTCATAATTCTCTCTTCCATAACAGAGAATGTATCTCCAACTCCCTTTATGTGATGTTGGGACAACCCGCCATTTTACCGGCAATAGGGTCGGGAATAATAAACTTGATGGGGAGAGTTATCTCTTTTTCGATAGATAGTGTGGTTGAACAGCCCATTGATTTATATTTACAATATCCAGCCATCTCGTCTGCTGATGAAGCATCGATCCGGTCACTTTTTGAAAAGTGAAAATGAGATGATGATAGTTGTTTGGTTGAGTCAAGTCACGATAAATGTTCACATAAGTTCACATAATCAGACAGGATGTGCAGTCTGCTCTGTCAAGCCCATACTTAGACTGTCAACCCATGCTTAGAGAGCCCCAACCATCAAACTCACACCAGACGACCAAGACTATTTGCACGCGGGAATCGTCAAAATATCGACTCCAAAAAAGAACCTCTTTTACTGTTCATCTCTTCATATGCATAAAGCTTGTCCACTAAATGCCAAAATCAAGTAATTGAAGCGTGTCAGTTTAAGATGGTATGACTTTGACCTGTTATGAATTGGAATGACAGTCATATCATCACGAACTCCGTTATCTGTCAAAATGTATAAAGTCCCACATCATTCAAAACATCCTTAATCTAGTGGTACATATTGACTGAGAATAATACAAGTTGTACACTTTCTCTGGTGTATCACCCAGTACCAAGATGCATAACACAGAGTGGTGGGAAGGAAACATTTCGAGCTAACATCTTCCTATGTTTTGATCTGAATGGCAAACTTTTGAACTGCCCAAAATACAAGTTTAGTATCTTCCAATATCTTAATTACATATATGGTTTCATTTCTAAAAAAGTTATATAGTAGTGGTGGCCAGTTTTACAATATGTGAGCAATGCTTATTATATTGACGTATTAGATTTCATGACATGAGAATGACATACGTTACTTTCATGACATGAGGATGATATGCTTTTCTAAATTAAGCATTTCCTCGACATTATAGTTCGGGAGTCATGCTTATTACATTTATTTATCAAATTTCATTACATGAGGATGATAGGCTTTGGAAAAGTAAGCATTTCTTCGACACTATAGTTATCTGTCCTTGACATTATTAACAAAGAATGGAAATGATTCACATTACGATATATGATAACTTTTATACACGATCTTGATTGTAAAAATTTAAACAAACTCTGTGTCCCGATTTATAAGTCTATTAATTATTTTTAGGGTCATCGGTGATTGCGGAAGGGAAATCTATGGCTAGGGGCCTGTTGTGTAGCCATAAATGACGGCAGAAGATGAAGGTAGTCGTGTGGTAAACCAACTTTTTGTGTGTTGGGATTGTTTCTTCTGAAAAGGTTATGGAAGAGTAACTGTTTCTCCTGTATTTAAACCTCTCTCTAGAAGTTTTCTCTGACGTGGGAAGCGAGCCGATCTGATGAGCTCTATTCTTAGCCAGATATCGGTTGAAGAAACCGACCTACTCTCTAGAAGTGTTAGGAAGATGAAGGAGAAGGAGATCTCCCCTTCCATGGATGAGAACATGAGCGACCCACCCAATTCAGAGCGATGCATTAGCAAAGGACCTCTGACTGAATGGGTGGAAAACTCATCCACTAAGAACATTATCGGAAATAGAGATTCGGATGATGAATTCTCGTTCAAACAAATTCTGGTTGGAGATTTCAGGAAAGAGAAGTTGTTTGATCTGGAATTCGATAATCAATTCGATAAATATCTTGCGGATATTGACTTATCTGACCCCCTTAACCCAAAAGTCATATTCTATGAAGATAAACTGACTTGTTTAGCTAAACCTTTTCGTAATTGTCTTACTGTTAAACTTCTTGGTAGATCTTTGAGTTTTAAATTTCTGGAAGATAAGGCTAAAAAGCTTTGGCAACTCTCTGCTGACTGTCAATTCCATGATCTTGGCGAAGGCTTCTATAATGTCTTTTTCGAAAACAGAGAGGATTATGCCAAAGTTTTTACCAGAGGCCCCTGGATTATTAAGGACAACTATCTTACAATGAGAAGATGGGAAAGAGATTTCAAACCGTCTGCTGCTAAACACAGCAAGACGGCGGTTTGGATCAGACTTCCCAAACTTCCCTCTGAATACTATGAGGAAGACGCTCTTAGGAAGATTTCGAGATGTTTTGGAATTCCGCTGAAAATTGATATGGTACCGTTTTGGGTACTATAACTCGATATGCTAGTGCGTCTATGTTGATCTTGATAAGCCTTTAATTCCGACGTTCACGATCGGAGAAAACTGTTTCTCAGTTACATATGAACATAATTATAACATCTGTTTTGTTTGCGGTAAAGTGGGTCACCGGAAACTGCAATGCCCTTCATCAACCGGACAGGCGGCAAGTATCAAAAACCACACCAAGAAGGCTCCGGCGAGCTCTGTTACCGTTAGGGATACAGAGGATGGGACGCGTGACAATGACGTGACAGAGGAGACTAAGAAGATCGACGACGACATTATTAATCGAGAGGCTAAGTGGGAGAGACCCAGAAGAAAGCCCAAAAATCAAAAGCCCAATCAGGTTAAAGGCCCAATTGGGGTTGGAAACCAAGCCTCTTCTTCTCGGGGCCCGAAAGGTAATATCCCATATACCTAGTCCAATTCGATTTTATCTAATAAATTTGGGCCGCTTGGGTCTTCCTCTGAGCCCGCAGGTAAATATAAAGGCCCACCATTCTATAAACCGACTGGTAGAAGATTTGAATTAAATGATAAAGAAGGGGAGAGGTCTCTGGGGATCGCAGAAATGGATATGGACGAAGTTAAAGACCTCGAGATCCCCATTGCAGATGGAACGATTTCTTCGGATATCAACAAAGTCAATTCCTCGGAAAACATGCTCATTACTTACCAGGCAGAAGATAGTGGAAGAGGGAATCAAGCAAATTTGCAGGATAGGGACTTGTCGCAAATCTCAGATGGGACATATCACTGTAAAGATAATCTTGAAATGGAGATATTGATTGAGGGAGATCTCAAGGCGGTACCAAATACAACACCACAGAGATCTGTGATGATGAAAATACCATCAACCCAAGCTGGAAAGGCAGTTGGAAGAGGACATCAACAACATCACTAAAAGATTTGGAAAAGCAGAGAACCTCAAAGGAGGAAACACCAAAAAAGTAATCTGGTTGTTCACCCGTACTCTAAAGTTCATAATCATACTCCCTCACACACTGATGGAGATCCAAGAGAAAAGGGAAGCATTACTGAATTATGCATCGATCAGGTCAAAGATGGAGGCAGAAACAGAGATGACCTAAGTACTAGGGGTGATTTGGTGGAGACGAGAAGCCAAACTGAAAATCTCGACGGATTGGAGGATGGACAAGGAGCAGCGTTGGCATGCGATAGACTTGGCGGAGATGAGGAACTTCATGCTCGACCAAGAGAGGATCTGCAAGAGTGATCCGTATCTCGAGATCCTCGCTTAGAATTGTCGCGGTGCAGACAGTAGCACCTTTGATAGTAACTTCGTGGAGCTCCTTCAAATGCACAAGTTCCAGATTGCCATTCTTTTGGAACCCAAAGTTCCGCTGTCTTCGAAGGGGAAATTCTTTTCTGATTTGGGTTTCTTTGGGAACTCCTTTGTCGATCCTGTTGGGCGGAAAGGTGGAATCTGGCTAATTTGGGATACTAGAGAAATTTAGTGAACACTCAATCCATGTCAGATCAAGTCATCACAGCTACTATCAGTAGAAACATGTACTGTGATTGGGTTCTGGCTGCGGTTTATGGTAGCCCGAACCCAAGGCATAGACAAGAGATGTGGGATGATTTAGAAGCGCAGATGGGGGACTCGGACGACCCTTGGCTCCTGACAGGTGATTTCAATGATTTTGGTGATTACAGTGAGAAGAGAAATTTTACCACTTCTAGCTGTAACAAAAGAATTGAAAGATTTAACCAAAATCTGAACAAATGCAACCTCATGGATCTTGGGTGCCATGGACCTAAGATGACCTGGACTGATAACCGGGAAGGGTTTGCAAATACAGTAGAGCGCCTTGATAGAGCGGTGTGTAACTGAGCTAGAGGATGGAGTTCCCCGAGGGCTTTGTCAGAAATCTTCCACGGACATACTCTGACCATGCACCCATCCTTGTTAACATTGATGGTATGAGTTCCTCACCCTCGTCTAATAATTCTTTCAAATTTGAAGCAGCCTGTATTGACCATCCGGGTTTAGCCCCGGTGATAAAAAAATTGGAATGATGATCACTTTCCTGATATCTGTGTTAAAACTGATGCTCTTGCGAAGGAACTTAAGGCTTGGAACTCCAAAACTTTTGGCAACATTTTTAGAAATTAACGTTGGATTTTGGGTAGATTGGAGGGTATTCAAAAGGCGCAGAGTAATTCCTTTTCACATAGTTTATCCTGTCTTGAGAAAGATCTTATTTCTAAGTTTAACTCCATCCTCAATCAAGAAGAAGCTTTTTGGTATCAAAAAGCTAGAATTAACTGGTTCTGCAAAGGGGATCGCAACACTAGATTCTACCATGTTTCGGCCATTGTTAAAAGGACACGTAAAGATTTTACAGTTTTAAAAGATCCTGTTGGGGGGGGTGGATTGATAGTGAAGAGGAAATTAAAAAGCATGTGATTGATTATTTCAAAAAGCTTTTCACTCCTGACCCTACCAACCCCCAAAATCACAGTTTATATTTTGATTGGAGCTATGATCTGTCCCCCAAAATTACAGAGAGTATTAGGAGAGATATGATTGCCCCGATGAGTCATCAGGAGGTGAAAAACGCTGTTTGGTCTATGAAGTCTTTTAAAGCGCCGGGTCGTGATGGTTTTCAACCTTTTTTCTACAAACAGTTCTGGGGAATTGTTGGACATGATGACTGTGAGTTTGTTAGAAAATGTTTCTTGGCCAAGTGCATTCCGGATAATCTCAACAGAACGCTTATATGTCTCATTCCCAAAGAAGATAGTCCGGAAATGATTACTAAATTTAGGCCTATTAGCCTTTGTAACACTCTTTACAAAACTGTCACTAACGTGGTTGTGGATAGAACTAGACCCCTTATTAATGATATTGTCATCCCCTTTCAGAGTAGTTTTATTCCGGGTAGATCCACTGTTGACAACTCTATTATCACTCAAGAGATCATCCATTCTATTAATAAAAGGAAAAGGAATAGGGGTGGTGTGATTCTCAAAATTGACCTCGAAAAGGCCCATGACAGACTTTCATGGGATTTTATTAAAGATATGCTTATTTGTTTTAACTTCCCCGTTGATTTGATCGATCTCATTATGTGCTGCATTTCTGGTGTCAACTCGTCGGTTATTTGGAATGGCGAGGTGCTTGAGGAGTTAAAAAATGGGAGGGGTATTCGTCAAGGAGATCCTTTGTCCCCTTACATCTTTGTTCTCTGTATGGAGAGATTTTCCCAAATTATTAACTATCTTGTCAAGGAGAAAATGTGGAAAGGTATAAGGACTTCCAATGGAGGCCCTGTCATCTCACATTTATTTTATGCAGATGATATCATGTTATTTGGTCAAGCCACTATAAGTAACACTCATATTATTAGTCAAGTGCTTGAGGATTTCGCTAATTGTATTAAAGGTAATATGTCCAAGTCTTTGCTCTTTTTTTCCAAGAACACCCCCAGAAATATCCAACATGAAATTAAAACCATTATTAGGTTCTCGATTAAAAAGGATCTTGGTAAGTACCTTGGATTCAATCTTGTGCATGATAGATTTAGCAAAGACCATGTTAAGAACATTCTTGTGAGACTTGAGAAAAGACTTTCTGGCTGGAATGGTAGCTTGTTGTCCCTATCCAGCAGAATTACTCACTAAGAGTACACTTGCTTCCCTTCCCGCGTATTCTATGCAAATTCTCCCCCTTCCGGTGTCTACATGTAATAACATTGACAAAATATGTCGCGATTTCGTTTGGGGTGATACTGCCGAGAAAAAGAAAATACATTCGATTAAATAGGACAAAATCTGTCTCCCAAAAGAAGTGGGTGGCTTAGGGCTTAGCCAAGCCAAGTTTACTAACAATGCCCTGTTATCCAAGCTTACTTGGAGAATCTTGTTTGGTAAAGAGACCCTTTGGGGTTCTGTGCTTAAAGCTAAATATTTGAGAAACAATAACCTTTTTGAGGCCAAAAGGGCGAAAGCTTGTACCCCCACCTGGAGGGGTATTCTTAATACAAGAAAGTTAGTTGCTAGCAATGTTAGATGGGTAATTGGAAATGGTAATAAAATTGATTTTTGGTCGGATTGGTGGGTTGGTAATGGTCCTCTAAAGGGAAAATACCAGACACATCAATATGATGGTTTCACCGCGGTTGCAAATTTCATTGACACCATGGGATCTTGGAACATTGAAAAATTAAAGGAGGTGGTTGATGATGTGGATATCACCATTATTTGTGGTATCAAAATTCCCCCTCTGGGGAGCAGTATGATAGATGCCCCTTTTTGGATTGGCAACATGAAAGGGGATTTCTCGGTGGCTTCGGCTTATTCTAGTATCAATGCTTCTTGTAACCCTGAAAAGGGGACCTTTGATGGTGATTGGATCAAGTTGTGGAAACTTAAAATCCCGGCTAAATTGATCACCTTCCTCTGGACTGTGATGCATAAGAAAACCATGACGAATGCTCACAGAAAGAGGAGGGGTTTCACTACTTCGGATTTCTGTCCTATGTGTACGGTGGAGGTGGAGGATCTGAACCATCTCTTCCGTACTTGTTCGCACGCTACTGAGGTTTGGAGAGGGATTGGGGGTTTTAGCTGGACGACGGCTGACCATCTCAAACCTCTTAAAATCAGGATTCATGATAACATTGGGAATAAAAACAGTGCTGCACGGTTTGTTATTTCCCTTTGGTTCATTTGGTGTAGGAGAAATGTGAAAGTCTTTAATAATGAGTTGGAGCCGAAAGATGTCTGCATCAATAAGATCTTGAAATTTGATAAGACTAATAAGGAAGCTTTCTCCCACCCTAATCTCATTTCCAGTTTTTCTCCTTACTCTGTGAACTCTAATTCTTGTTGGTCACCTCCTTGTGCGGAGACTTACAAGATTAACGTGGATGGTTGCGCTAGAGGTAACCCAGGTGCAGCAGGAATTGGTGGAGTGGTCCGAGACAAAAAAGGAAAATGGGTCTTAGGTTTCTATGGGAAACTTGAAGATTGTTCCAGTCTTGAGGCTGAGATATGGGCTACTTGTAGAGCAATTACCATTTCCTTTCAAAAGGGATGGAAGAATTACATCATTGAAAGTGATAGTGAGGATATAGTGTGTATCTTTAAGAAGTTGATCTATGGCCCAATGCAGTTGAGGAACCAGATTGAAGAAGGAATTCACCTTATGACAAGTAATGGGGGAGAGATCAACCAAGTGAATAGAGATGCAAACGAAGTGGCTGACGCATTGGCCAACATGGGAACGGAACAACAGCTTCAGATTTGCATTTTGGAGGAGGCGCATGATGGCGTGAAAGGTCTTCTCGTTGCAGACATGCTTGGGATGGGAAACTTCTTCTAGCCTTCTGTAGGGTTAGGTTTTGTTTCCTGGTCTTGTTTGGTTTCCCTAGCAGTTTGTTTTAGTTTCTTCTTTGTACTTTAATTTCCGAAGCATCGAAAAAAAAAAAAGGTTATGGATCTTGTGTTTCAAGGAGGATGGAAATTTACAGTGAAGTAGTGGTGAGATCTGGTAATCTTTGAGTGAGGTTCGTGAAGCTTAGTTATATGTGTTTCTGGCGAGTGCGTGTTCAAAGGCTTTGATTGGTAGCTCAGTTCTAGGGGTGTCGCCTCCTCTGATTTTTTATTTCTTCACCGATTGGAGTGATTCTATATACATGGGAAGTGCCTTCTGCTCGTGGTCAGAGCTGTTAGAACTCTAGTTGATGCTCATGTGTATCCTCCAGCGGCGGCGGCTGGGTTGGCGACTGTTCTTGCTCTGGTTCGGAGTGTTCTAGCCTGCGGCACAAGGAACTCCTCCCGATTTTGTTCGATAAAGCGTTCCAGTATCACCATCATATTGTTCTTGAATTCATCCATGATTTGCTGAATCGAATCAACACATACAACTGCTACGGTCGTCATTATTTCACCAGTTAATTGGTGAAAAATCAACGAAAGCACCAATTGATAGCAAATTGCTATCGCTCGGGCACACACACTACAGTAACACACTAAACACGAAAATAAAACACTGACATATTTAATTCTTTTCTTGATTGATTATCAAACTAGGCAAGCACAACTTGTTTAAATAGAAAAAAATAACAAACCCTAACTTAGACGGTTCAACTCCACTCGCCTGGAAAGAACCGACAAGAAAATCCGGTTGGTTATTTAACTAAATAAATTAATAAAACTAATTAAATAAGTAAACCAACTAATAAATAATACGAACTAACAATTTAGTAAATAAATAATACTAATTAACGATGCATATATGGTTGACCTGTATGAACTCTCCCGCAGTTGAAAAACACCTCGTTCTCAAGGTGAATGTGGAAACAATATTTAGTAAGTCCCTGATTATGCTGGTACCTATTGTATATGTTTGCCCGGATCAAACAAGCATTGAACGAGCCTTGCAAAACCTTTATTATCACCATGATTACCATAATCAAACTTGAATAAGTTGTGTTTAATAAAAACAAAATTTGCATTGATCAACCATCCATGCGCACTCCAATCTATGGCAGTTAGACTTGTTGTGTACCATAAAAATTCACTAAGTAACTCTGGTAGTATTTTTCTGCCCACCAAACTTGAAGAGGCAAACGAGTACCAACTCCACTTTGTGGAAAAATCACGTGCACTAACCAGGGGCGGATCCGAGATTTTGTCTCAATGGGGACTAAATTTTAAAACGATGATATTTTGATAAATAAACCTAAGTAATGGGAGTTATTACTTAATTTGAGTGGGGGTTAAAATGAATTTGATGAAAAAAAATATGGGTAAAATTTGTAATTTCAAAGAGTTGAGTGGGGGCTAGAGCCCCCACAGAACCCTAAATGCATCCAATATGGCTCTAACCCTACAAGTAGGGTCCACATCTAGAAGGTGTTTTTTGTGAAATAGCCTCAAGTTGTGTGCCCAGTGCCTAATTTACTGGATCTGCATTAACAACATATGCCTCACTCGGCGGTATTGCGATGGGCAACACACGAAGGTGGCTTTTCCCGCCTCCTCCCATCGTTTGATCGGCTCTGGCTCATCAATGTAGCTGACATGTGAACTGTGTGGCAGACCAGTTCGAAGGGCCTGGTTGCCATATGCTCCTAGTCGGAGCTACTGGAACCCTAGTTGCTGCTCTTGTGTGTCCTCGAGCGGTGGCGGCTGGGTTGGCGGCTCTTGTTGCTCTGGTTCGGGCTGTTCTAGCGGCGGCGCAAGGAACTCATCCGATTTTGTTCGATAAAGCGTTCCAATTTCGCCGTCATATTGTTCTTGAATTCATCCATGATTTCCTCAATCGAATCAGCAAATATAGCTGCTACGGTTTTCTTGACTTCACCAGTTGATTGGTGAAAAAATGATGTATGTCCCAAAACTTATGTCCCAACTTGCCACTTCTCATATATTGACCAATATCTTGAAATTTACTTTAAATAATGATGGGCCGTGTAGATGATGTTGGTGATTTGGGATGTTATTGTGATGTTTATTTTGGTATGTATACATTGTCTAGTGAAAAATCAATGAAAGCACAAATTGATAGCAAATTGATATCGCTCGGGCACACACACTACACTAACACACACTAAACACGAAAATAAAACACGACACGTTTAATTCTTTTCTTAATTCATTATCAAGCTAGGGGTTTACAACTTGTTTAAATAGAAAAAAAATAACAAACTCTAACCTAGACAGTTCGACCCTAGAGGCTGCGAAAGAACCTAGAAGAAAATTCCGTTCGTTATTTAACTAAATAATGTAATTGATCTAATTAAAAAATAAACTAAATTATAAATAATACGAACTAACAATTAAGTAAATAAATAATACTAATTGACGATGGATATGCGATTGACCCGTATCACCCATGTATTGGTTCTTCCCTCGAGCAGAAACAAACCTACCAGGCAAAAGTCGAAATCTATCATCCCCGTTGAGAAACCACTCTTCTTGAACTCTACGATCTCTTCCTATTCCTCCTCCTCCTCCGTGAGATGGCGAACCGCGCCACCATCGCGGACAGTAGCTTCCATAGCTCCCGCTAGGTTTTAGGTGCGTCATGTTCTCTCCGAAAGTCTCGGAGCCAGTTACTCGTAAAACTGATATTCAGGATTGACTACCCAAGTGAAACAACCCGTGATCTCGGTTCAGGTTTAAAGCGACAATCGATAACCAAAAGTAGACTATTAACTATTAATTTTACATTACGGTTAAAGTACACAATAAATATTACGAAAATAAGTTTACAAAGGTAGTAAGTTTTGAAAAAATAACTGTATGATCTACTAAGTGACCAAACTTATGCTTAGCGTTCTCACTACGATCCGCGTCCGACTCGCACTTACCTGTGGTGGTTTGAAATAACAAACGCATACACAACAGTTTGAAAACAATCAGTACAAACTGAGTAAATACACACTAGGACATGTAAAGCAATGAGTGGCACACAAGCATGAGTTGAAATAAACTAAGAGAATTGAAATATTAATAAGTAAACGGGTTGGAATAATTTGGAAGAATTATAATTACACGTGTAGCAAAACTTCTCAACTTTAAAGCACTTATAAATCACGATTAGTCAAGATATTCTTAAAACACTGCAATCTCACAGGAGCAATTCATGTTTGACTGTAAAACATATTAATTTACAAGTTCAAATTTCTTTCAACTTCGTTTATTCTGGTTGGGGCATATCTAGAGCCACAAACATGATAGATAGAGTAAGCAAGTAAGCAACTTTCTTTCATTTTCAGTTAACAGTTAAGTTTAGCTAAGGCATGTCCAGAGCCACTAGCGGATCGATGTAGACAGAGGGATCATGAAGTAATCATAAAAGGTTCCTTCTAGGGTCTACCAAACCCTATTTCCCCCGAACGTTAAGGGATCCCGTACGTCAATCCATGCTCAAAAACATTAGCTAAAAGGCCTTAAGTGTCGACAACCATATACCCTAGTTACCCTCACAAGTATAAGTAGCACTCTATAGCTCTACAAACCCCTCGGCCGCAATACCTTGGTACATTTTGGCTCGTCGGGTGAGGATTTGTGAACATTCAAGTTCTATCCAATAATACGAAGCATTGCTTCAATGGCAGTAGCCATAAGTAAGGAGGATCGCTTGGCGCCTCCTGCCGGAGCCATAAATAACACAACTCTGTACATCGTCCTAAATCTATTAGAAGTGTTTTAATTCTTCTCTTTAACATATCCAAATCAGATTTCATAAGTAATTTTCAAAAGTTCTCACAAATGATTCATGAATATTCAAACAACTTTCGAGTATAAATCATGCTTTTCATACTTTTTCAATCAACAAAATATTCATTTGAGAAATCACACAAATACTCACACTTTGATAAGTAAAGGTCGCACATATGTACTTACCACTGAGATGAAGCACAAGCAAAAGCAATAAAGTAAATCGAGCCCTCCAACGAGAACCACTCTCTCCGATGAGGTCGCGGTCTACAATCACACGTATAGCGTATTCATTACAACTAACTTACACATTGATAAGTCAAATGCATCATACATGCCACATAGTCCTATATGTCAGAAATTCACATATAATGATGTTCTCTTATCAAAATAAATCCGACAAAACACTTAGAATTTCAAAAATTAAAGTTTTCTAAAAACTGTGAAACTACAATTTTGGACAGAATTGTAGCTCTGACTTTAGAGCCATAATTACCATATCAAAACACTTCATAAAATTACGAAACTTATTATGAAGATAGATAAATGTGTATAATTTCTGAAATATTAAGGATCTTATCAATATTTATTAAAAAATTAAATATATAAAATAAACAAATAGTGTTGTGTAGAGACAAGTTTGGCAGAAAGTTTCGACTTTGAATAACAATTACTACTACTTAGTGAAGAAGGAAAAGGCAAATCTTATCCAAAATTAATCCTCTATGTGTATAGTTAAAACAGAAGAAAGATGAGGTACCAAAGATTTCTGGAAATGGGGTTTTTAATAATAATTCCAAGAATGGTCCAGAAATAGAGTTGCAGAAAATATGCAAGTTCAAATGACCATATCTTCAACTAAGAAATCTATGAAGATGATTCTTTTATAAAAATGAGCCTCTGAGTCTAGTTTCAAAATATGTAAGAGTTAAAAATTTCAGAGAGACCAAATTTGGAGATAATCTATGTTTTTCACAAACTGGTCAGATTGTATAAACTTGCATTTTTTAAAAAAAAAAAACAACAAGAATGGTTCTAAGGATACATGCAACTTATGGAGACTCGATTTTCACCCAAATAGCACCTCTTTAATCACGAAATGACACTTTTACATTTTTTTGACACAAATTATCAAAATTCTATTGAGCTACAAATGCAAAGAATATTACGTTCACAACATGCGTGTGGGTTCTAGTGCGACTCTCATGAAATAATATAAATTTTGTAGTCAAATACATGATCTAACCATGGAAATGAAGAATCAAGAATGAAAATAAAGAAAGCCTAGATGAAATATCATCAATCAAAGCTAAACATGGACATCCATGTATGAATTCAAGACTACCCCCAAGATTCAAGAAGATTATGGGAAAAAAGTGAAATTGACCTTCAATCCATGAGTAGAATGGTGGAATAACTTCCCTCCATGGTTATACCAAGCTTGGAATCAAGTTTTTCATTCTTGGAAGAGTAGAAAATAAAATTTTGATGGTGTTTTTGTGAGGTCAACACCCAAAAAACGGGAATGAAACTTAGAGAGGGAGAAGAGAGCACGTATGCGTGTTCTTGAGGAGAAAAGAATGAAATGAGAGCGAGAAAGCTAGAGAGTGATGAGTGATTGAAGTGATGTGAGGATTGACTGAATATTCCTACATTGAGATATACATACAAAGTGATCGGTAGTAGTTGTTTAATTTGAGAGTTGACTTGCATGGGAGTGGAAGTGGAGCTTGAATGCAATAAAAGCCTCCCAACAAATTAGTTGGGGTAGAAATAGAGAATAAAAAAAATTGAGAGGTGAAAATAAAATTTCCAATTAATAGCTATCACATATAAGTTAATTTTCATAAATAATAAAATTTTAAAATAATTTCAAATAAACCACTTTCTATATAAATTTTAAAATTCACTTTTAGAAAACTACATGTATATCTCGAGTATATAAAACTAGTTTCATTTATGATTATCAAATTTTCAAAAACTATAAAATAACTTCAAACTGAAAGTCTATATAATCATTCATGTCCAATGACACCCTTATAATTTAAAACTAAGAAGAAGTTTATAATAAGTTTAAAATATAATTTTTATTTCTAAATTTTTGAATATTTTTTCCGAAATGACCAAATAACCCCTAACTTAAACACGGGGTATTACACCAAGTTTAACCGAAATCATTTTTTCTCTTAAAAAATTTTAGATAGTAACATTTGAGATCATAGTTTTTTTTGTTTAATTAAAATAAAGAATGACAATTACTATTAAAATATACGTGACTTTTAACTAGTAGCATTGTAGATGCTCTGAACCATATTACTTAGATACTAGCCTGTATTGGTATGAGTTAAATTCATTCTTCGATTGGTTAATTCAGTAATTGAGGGAGAGGTTCTATTAAAGCAGACAAAACTGCACTACAGATACCAAAAGTTTGTGTTTTCCGACAAGTGGATACCCAAACTTTAAAATCATGCACCAGATGTCCAACACTTTTCAAAATTTATTGTGCGAAGTACCTTTCCATTAACTTTCCATCATATTGGACATAATAATATAAAAAAAACTATTCTACCCTTTATTTTCACTCCTAAATTTGTTTAAAATATCAAGTTTTACAAACCAATCAAAAAAGATATTGAGATTAGCAAAATTTTAATTTAAAAATTCAGATATGTGTAAATATGATATATATTTCCATAAGAATGACAAGCTTACATATATTTGCATTAAAAATACAAAGCATTACAATAAAAAAATATTCAAGAATGTTAAAGGTCAACTCTTGCGTCAGTTGTTAAAATGTACAGAGTAGTTTATTAGAAAAAAAGCACATGGGAAATTATAAAATCACGAGAAATAAAATTTTATAATTGTTGTAAATCGGAAAAAGACGGGAGATGAGAAATAAAGAGAGACAAGATGTAGGGAGAATTGTATTGAGAGATGTCTATTATTCTCCAACCCTAAGCTCCTTTATATAGGCATTAGGGTGGGCTCATGGGCCAATTATAATAAACAATGGGCTTCCAACATGTGGTGGATATTCACCAATAAACAAGCCCAATATTACATAACACTCCCTCTTGAATATTCACCATAAGGATGTCTCGTTAAAACCTTGTAAGGAAAATCTAGCGGGACAAAATCTCTGACGAAGGAAAAAGAGTACATCGGTGCTTGAAAACTTGTATCGTCTGCCTCGTTAAAAACTTACCAAGTAAAACTCAGTGGGACAAAAACTTGGCTAAGGAAAAAGAGTACAAACCTAAATAAACATTTTCCTTGTCACAATGAATCTTCTGGATTCTTTGCTGACTTTCATTGATGATGACATTCTTCAGGAATTCACATTTGGCTGCGTGCCTCATTAAAAACCTTACTAGGAAAAACCCAGTGGGATAAAAACCTCATCGAAGGAAAAGTGTACATCGCCTCATAGTTTCTGGGTTGAACCTTGGCAACTCCCCCTCTTCGTAGCATTAATTAATTTATCTCTATTCCACTTTCTTCAATGCTTTCTTTGAAGTGTACCATCACAAGTCATTCAAGCTTAGGACCTGTAATATAAATTCACGGCGAAAACAAAATATAGACATACAAACACATGCAAATATATGATGCAATACTACATGACCATGTAGAGATAGCAAACAAAATTGTTTATCAATAGTTATCATGTCATGTGATTATATGTAATGTCAGGTGATATGTGACAAAAGCAAATTCACCTAGACTACTCGCGAGTGTACACTTTGAGTTGCTTCAGGCAACCAGATACCTTTCATGGGTATCAACCTCCATGATTTTCACATAAAGTGATTCGTACGATCATTTGGTGTAACTAGTTACTTTTATATTCGTAGTCTTCTAGAATAAACGAAATATCACAATCACTCTTAACAAAAAGAGGATTTGTGGGTTATTTATATAATTATAACCGTGAGAAATATTGACGTCATTTAGGCATCACTTGCACAACCGCATATTTCTCTTTCAATAGTCTCACACATTCAACTATTAGGGTGCAGACATTTGAATATGTTGTTCTATGAACATGGATGCTACTGGCATCTAAAGTAATTAAAAATACTTCCCAAATATGCTCTGTGCATTAGCTGCAGAGCTCGTGTATATTTACATACATTAATTCAATATGGACATTGATGCTTCAAGCATCACAAGTACTCTTGGTACTTATAATTATACTCCATGCATTGATAAATCTGCAGAGTGTATATCCTCCTGTCCATGTATTCGTTGACTTATGTCATGACCAATTATTTTAAGTCAACTTCATCCACTTCAGGTGGTAAATGGAAATCATATGATTTCAAGCGCATTTTCAATAAAGTATCATCAACCATGAGATCATGAGATTAATCTCAAAATAGGTACCCTAGCTTCTTCAAGAGCTTCGTGCCTCTTCAAAGGCTATTTGTTTTCCAACGTTGGCTTTGATCTAATGGTGATGATATCATCTCTTTTCTCATAAATCATGAGAATTTGTCATATCTTGTGTTTTCAATTTGGGACTTTAAATTGCACAAGATTTTGGATGCTATTGACATCCTCTTCTGGAGGATCATAATATTTAAACAAACAATCCTTACATGCTACCAGCGTGCTTTCAAACTAAATACTCGTTAGTCAATTAGACTTCAGTCTATAATGGAACTTCTAACTTTACACCAGTATAGCTGGATGTAAATGAGATAAAAATAAAGTTCACTTCATGCAATATGGTCTATCTCCCCCTCATGACGTGAAAATCATGACCGTAATAACTTCACAAATTATGCGTCTGGCAAAAAAAAATCCAAACAGACATTAAGGTCATGTCATGTAATTTATCTCTCAATGAGACATGATATGTCACAGTTCCAATATTCATATTCTCATAAACTCTAGTCACTACTAACATGCGACGAGTTATTATTCATTGAAAAATATGTCGTGATTCTGACTTCCTTCATGGAAGTTTAATGAGATAATTTGGTCGTTCTCTCTGGGGAACGCAAGGCGTAGAAATAATCCCCAAAAAATGTGGGATTAGTATCATTCAATGAAATCTCTCAAAATTGGATCATAATATCCTCCATCATGCATAAATGCTTCTATGAATATTTAGAATAACATGCTAAAGTTCTCAAAAGAATCTCCGCGGAGGAAGGATAGCAAGTTTCATACTCTTCGGGAGCCTTCATATAATATTTAGATATTTCTAAATGTATGAATGATAACATCAAAACCGCTGCAGGGGTTGATTGTTATAGCTCAATCTCTTTTAGAGATTTTCAAAGACAATTTCTATCCATAACCACAATTTAGTCCACTACCTTGTAGACTATTTAGACCATAATGACATTCACTTATGGGAATGTGGATCAATCTTGGTAGGACATTTTGAGAGGCTATACCTCATTAACAAATATTCATCATAACAGTATCAAAACCACTCCAGGGGCTTGTTATGATTTTGAATATTTTCTTGTGATTTGATACAAAAACACAACACATCAACTAGGCGTTGGTTTGACTATGTAACCCATCAAGCCATATTCGTTCCCTCATAATGATATCTTCGTAGAGAATGCCCTTTTTCCTAAATAATTTAAAATTTGATGCATGGAGCCATAGCTCTAAAACTGCTAAGGAGCTAGAAGATTCTCAAATAACCCAATAGATCAAGCTCCAGAACGCCACGGAAATCATAGTGGATGCTCTTTTTGCAACTATTGATGCATTTATTTTCTCCCTGTTTGTATGCAGTCTTTCTCTTTCGGAGAAATCATAAAGATGCACTTCATACATGACAATGGGCGTGCATATCATTGCAACTAAGTCCATGACTGCACCGATTATTGTGACACCATGACTTGGTTCACTTCAGAGAATGCGTCATTATTTTCTTTAAAACAAATGTTGTAGAGCAGGCATTTGCTTCTGGAAATGCTCTACAGTCCATTTCTCAACATGGGACCAAATTATCATGATGTTGATCAATAAATCTTTCGCATTACTCTACATGATTTTCCTTCTGATAATGTGCTATAACTCTTGGGCATAACATGTATTTCACAACTTCTGGCATGAAATACCGCATATATCAATATCAAATGCTTTTAAGAGTATACTCATATCATGGAGGCCATAATTAAAAGTCCTCTTTAGAGAGGATGACTCATCTTTGCGATGATCGAGACAACAAACTCATATTCATCAATTCAATCACTCGAGCCTTTCTTATCTTTGGTTTCTGACAAAAGAATGAGTTGTACTTCCGGTACACTGTTAGGATTCTGATGTTTTGTAGCAGTGTTTATTTTCTCAAGTGAACTTCAAGTTCAATGAATCTAAGAAAATAGTCTATCAAATCTATCAAAATTTTATGACTTCGGGTCATAAAACACCTCATGACTGCATGATATGGGTCATAACATATGTCCAAATATTAATGTGGACTAAAAACTTCTTCCAGAGGTTCTTTATACAAAACAAATATCTTCTTCATGAGTTTAATCTCTTTTAGAGATTTTTCATATTCACAACCATGACCGCTTCTATAGTCACGTGAATTTTGACCGGATATAACAAAGTGATTCGCTTCTGGGAATACACTACCATTCACTTATGGGAATGGGGTCGAATTAATCGGTAATGAACAATGGCAATAGTCCAAATCAAATATTAATATTTGATAATATGTCATAAGTTCAAGTTATTGACAATTGTAATCTTCCTTTCACAACTTCTGGTGTGATTATTTCTTTTACAACCGCTAGCAATATCAATTGCTTTTTATACTTGCCATCGTATGGTTTACAAGTCTCTTCAGGAGATCTTTGTTTTCTTACTTTAAAATAACACCAAATTAGGAGAATAAGAATAAAATTAAAAAAAAATGTAAATTAGCGGAGAAAAAAAATAGGCAATCGAAACTTCTGGTTCGATGAGTGTAGATTCTCTCTTCAATGAGATCTTTTGACATAACTTTATAACATCACACTATAAGTTCTTCATATCTTTCATAACTTCTGGTATGAAGACGATTATATACGCATTTATATAACGTATGTCCAATAAATAATCATGGACTAAGAACATCTTCTGGATGCTCTGAAGGGGATTGATCAATTATTAAATTTGTACATCTCTCTTCAGGAGATGTGTCATAACTGCAGGTTATGATCAATACATCATGTAATTCGTAACTCCAAGTACGATACAAACTTATGTCCCTTATGTCCAATATAAAAAAATGGACTAAAAACCTCTTCTGGAGATTTTACTTTGATCAATAATCCATAAAGATCAAGAGTGTACAAAAAAAAAAAAAAAAAAAACGTAAAAGTAAAGTGAAAGAAAAAGAATGGATCACAACATCTTCAAGAGGGTGGATCATTATTTGAATTGCAGCAATATCTGCAGGAGATTTATAATATTTCATAACTTCAGGTTATGAAGTCATAACTATGGGTTATGAGTGATTTCATGTAATTTGTTACTCCAAGAACAAATTACATGGCTAGACATATGTGTCAATAGCCACTACGAAACATCTTCTGGAGTTTCGTTTTGGATCCATAACAACTATATTAAAAAAATAGAATGCAGAAAATTAAAGTGCATAAAAGTAACATAAATTAAAGAACAATAAACGCTACGTCTTCAGAAGGATTGATAATAACAAGCGTTTTAGGCATTTTGGGCATCTCTTCAGGAGATGTAGTGATAATTACCTATGACTTCATGTCATGAAAATATTAATTTCGCAACTTCAGGTTACGATCAATTCTAATATTGAAATTATCGCAACTTCAAGTTGCAAACAAGGTATCCCGTAATGCATAACTCCAGGGATGAACATATGGAGCAGCGAGCGTATCAATAGCTCTAATCAATACGTGGTCATGGGCTAAATCTCTTCGTGAAATTAATAACAGGAACTTTAATATCTCTTCAAGAGATTCTATGTTAATCCAATATCACTTCATGTTATAAAAAAAAAAAAAAAAATTGTACCGTAAATTCAAGTTACGATCAGATAAACATGGAATTCATAACTTCAAGTGTGAAAATAATTGTATCACTAGCTTGGACCAATATTTGGTCAAGAGTCAAAACCTTTTCTGGAGGCTTAGCATGACTTTATGTCATAAAAAAAAATGTCCCAACTTCATGTTAAGATCAAATTTTAATGTAGTTCACAACTTCAGGTGTGAAAACATGATTTTTCGTAAACATAAAGCTTAATCCAGTACAACGGTTATTCACTAAGACCTCTTCTGGAGGTTATAGAACCATGTGGCATCTCTTCAGAAGATGAAACACTAATATACACTATGACTCCAGGTCATAAAAAAAATTAAGTCCCAACTTCAGGTTACGAACAAAAACTTTATGTAATTGTATAGTGACTTCAAGGCCAGAATACTAATTATGTAATGTGTTAAAAAAAAGACTAGATTCTCTGATTTGATGGACATTCGTCAACTCTTTTGGGTTGACTACTAAATTATCATAACTTCTGGTTATTCATGTTTTTATCATATTTAGAGAATGTTTCTCTATACTACTTCAGGAAGTTTGACTTATTTTCTTTTAATACAAATAAAAAAAAATAGCACAAAGTAAAATAAATAAAGGAACACATCATAGAAAAAGGGGGTGAGAAGAAAAAGAAATTTTGAAACTCTGTATCAATCAGAGAGCAAAGCCCATCAAAGAGTTCCCCACATTGCTAAAAGGAGTCCAACATATGGGTTAAACGAGGCACTTAATGATGCCTTTACATGGTATAGATGGGTCTTCCATGGGTAAGACGACAATTATTTACAAAGTCTTTACTCCATACCAAAACAAAGTAGAATAACTAACCTGCTTATGGCGGCGACCCAAACTACAGAGGAGAAGTTTTTTTTTTTTTTTTGGTATGACAAAGAAAGATCGCTCAATGCCTTGCTCGCTCACATGGAGAGTCTTCGTGCTGATACCGTGTTGTAAATCGGAAAAAGACGGGAGATGAGAAATAAAGAGAGACAAAATGTAGGGAGAATTGTATTGAAAGATATCTATAATTCTCCAACCCTAAGCTCCTTTATATAGGCATTAGGGTGGGCTCATGGACCAATTACAATAAACAATGAGCTTTCAACATGTGGTGGATATTCACCAATAAACAAGCCCAATATTACATAACAATAATGACTTTCTTTTTTAAGACTTTTACCACAAAGCCCAAAATTTAGTTTTATTGGTCCAAACCCGAATTCAATTCGTCCAAAATTTCACCTTTTTACGCACTCTCCGAAAGCGGACAATCCCCACCCAAATTGCCAAACTAAGTTCGCCGGCGTTAGCAAATCTTCCGTTGAAGGATTATAGTCGGAGAGTAGGCTCGTGGAAACGGAGTTCATGTACTTCCTCTCTATCCGTGTATGCGTTAGATCTGGTCAATTTCATTGAAGATGGAGCCACGGAAGAGGAGGTGAGCTTCTCATTTTTTCGTCGCTATTTGAGTGTGACAATTTTTTTACTTATCATTCATCAGTTTCACCAAGTTATTAAACATTGTTGGTTGTACGCATCTGATATTAAAAAAAGTCCGAAATAGATGCTGCAAGATTCATTTCTTTCTCGATTGCTGTATAGCTTAAGATAACAAAACATATACGCAAGGGTTAGTTTTTCATTTGTGTGACCAGGCTCAGCAATAAAAAGGTTGGTGGATGAGACATCAAACAATGGGTAACTCAAGCTGTTGTTATTTTTTCATGGATTCCCGCATGATGTACTTGGCTAGTTCTTGTAAAGATGAAGGCAGAAGGAATATTGAATTCTTCAGCGAACCATCCTTAGCAGGTACTAACTAGTAGTATTTTCTGCTAATGCACATCTTTTTTTTTCTTGAATGTTCTCATTTGTTAGACTTTTCTAGAACTGAAACACAATTATCTCACATTGTAGAGTAATGTTTAAGAACAATGATATTGTGATCTAACATTGTACTGTGTTCACCACTTCACCTTGATATTTCTTAGTCATACATGCAAATTGATGGACATCAGAAAAATTGCTCTTAGCTAGGGTCAACTGAAAAACATGACATTGCTACACAACCAACCCCCAAAAAAAGCCTACTTAGCTATAATGAATTACCACCCTGTCTCTGTTCTTTCTACCTAATTTGACTTTTGCCATTATTCACTTGGTCACTTTGACCCGTTGATTAGCAAACCGATGCAAATTTTCAATAACTTTTCATGGTGTAGAGTAAAAGTTTCTCCATAATAGGGTGAAAAAAGTAGCAAAATTGTATTTTTTTTGTATAATTAAAATAAAGAATGAAATTACTATTAAAGCATACGTGACTTTTAACTAGTAGCATTGTAGATGTTGTTAACCATATTACTTAGATACTAGCCTGTATTGGTATGAGTTAAATTCATTCTTCGATTGGTTAATTCCGTAATTGAGGGAGAGGTTCTATTAAAGCAGGCAAAACTGCACTACAGGTATCAAAAGTTTGTATTTTCCGACAAATGGGTAGTCAAACTTTAAAACATGCACTGGAAGTCCAACACTTTTCAAAATTTGTTGTGCGAAGTACCCTTTCATTAACTTTCCATCATATTGGACATAATAATATAAAAAAACTATTTTACCCTTTATTTTCACTCCTAAATTTGTTTAAAATATCAAGTTTTACAAACCAATCAAAAAAGATATTAAGATTAGCAAAAGTTTAATTTAAAAATTCAGATATATATAAATATGATATATATTCCATAAAAATGACAAGTTTACATATATTTGCATTAAAAATACAAAGCATTACAATAAAAAAATATTCAAGAACGTTAAATGTCAACTCTTACGTCAGTTGTTAAAATGTACAAAGTAGTTTATTAGAAAAAAGCACATGTAAAATTATAAAATCACGAGAAATAAAATTTTATAATGACTTCTTTTTTAAAATAAATCTTAAAGACTTTTACTGCAAAGCCCAAAAATTTACACATTACAAACCCTAGAAGAAGGATAATCACAACACAGAAGCAAAGCCCAAAATTTAGTTTTACTGGTCCAAACCCGAATTCAATTCGTCCAAAATTTCACCTTTTTACGCACTCTCCGAAAGCGGACGAAGTTCATGCACTTCTCTCTCTATCCGGTGTATGCGTTAGATCTGGTCAATTTCATTGAAGATGGAGCCACGGAAGAGGTGAGATTTATCATGTTTTCGTCGCTATTTGAGTATGGCAATTTTTTTACTTATCATCATCATCATCATCAGTTTCTGTTGGTTGTCCAGTATTTCATCTTTATTACTCTTTTTGATCGATTGGTGTTTCATCGAGCCGAACCAGCTGGGCACGTGAAATTTTCACCGAGTTATTAAACACTGTTGGTTGTAGACATTTGATATTAAGATAGAAGTCCGAACTAGATGTTGGCACATTCATTTCAATGTTGATTTCTGGTTTCCTATGGTTCAGTGCTGTGGCATTCGATTGATGTATAGCTTAGGATAAGAAAACATATTCGCAAGGCTTAGTTCTCTTGAAGATGAAGGGAGAAGGAATATTGGGGTCTTCAGCGAACCATCCTTTATTAGTAGATTTCCCTAAATTGAGACATAATTACACATCTCTCTTTTCTTGAATGTTCTCATTTGGTAGACTTTTCTAGAATTGAAACCAAATTATCTCACATTGTAGAGTAATGTTTAAGAGCAATGATATTGTGATCTAAGATGGACATCAGAGAAATTGCTCTTAGCTAGGGTCAACTGAAAAACATGACATTGCTACACAACCAACCCCAAAAAAGCCTACTTAGCTATAATGAATTACCACTCTGGCTCTGCTCTTTCTACCCAATTTGACTTTTTCCACTATTCCCTTGGTCACTTTGACCCGTTGATTAGCAAACCGATGCAATTTTTCGATAATTTTTCATGGTGTTGTAGAGTAAAAGTTTCTCCATAATACGGTGAAAAAAGTATCAAAAGTCGTATTATTTTGCTATCCAAATCACCCGGTCAAAGTGACGCAGATACGAGTCAAAAATTCAATTTAGGTAGAAAGAGCAGAGACGGAGTGATATACAGCGTACAACCTACATAGCTGTAAAGTTACTAGGACACACCGAAGAGAAGAATCACACAGCAAACTGCACATACAAGACTTGCAGTTAGAGACTCTCTCAAGGATGCTTAGCTATCAATTATTATGCTAGGTCATCACCTATGTCATTGCATATTTGCATTTACTATTAGAAGGTTGTTTTACACTCTATGTGAATGTGAAACATAAACACTGTTGGGTGCATAATAAACTAATTAAGGTGCATTCAAAACATGTGGTGATTTGAGCTCAACATCTCTTCTAACACGAGATTTTTTATTCTACTAGTTCACCATGAAGCTATTGTTATCTAACACATACAGTACAACTCAAATTTGCTCTTTAGGTATAAGGCTAGACAAAACAAAGTAAATGTTCATAATTCCTACTTCCTCTTTTGATACTGGCTGTCAATATGGTTCAAACTAGCAGTGGCCATGGGTTTTCATAAATTTAGTAGATCGTGAGATCTTGATTGATCTTTGTTCAAAAGTGATAAACCGCCCGTAACTCTTATACTTTTGAAGCCAATGGTGTTCATTTCCCCCATTCATTGTGGAGAACATCGTCTGCCAGAAAAGTTTGAAGTTGTTAGGGAACCAACTCGGCAGTGTATATCAAGCTATAAGCTGCTAAGATGCAACTTCTTTTCACTTCTACGAGGATACTCTGTTTCACTTTCTTTTAGAGAGTTGGCCTTTCTTGATGAATTCCTGGCCGAACTTGGTGCTCTTATTCTGTCTTTGGGGATTGACTGTCTGATTTGTAGATTTCGACTCCTGTCTATTGTGAGATAAGTTTAAGTTTCGCTAGACTTATGTGGGTTTTAGTGTTCTTTTGTTTGTTTTTGCAGGTTTCATCGATGACGACTGATAGAGCCAATGAGTTACCCATGGCCTCAACTGCAGAGGGTTCACCAAAGCAGGGTGTTTTCTATTCGTTGTTGCAGTTGTGACCAAAAGAAGTTTGCATGGTGATGCCTGGGTTCTTCCTTGACTATCATTTTCATGTTTGACAATCTTCTTTTGTTCACTTAAATCGATAGACCTGACCAGTTAATCTATGTGCAATATTTTATAGATAACCATTATGGGATTTGAGCACGAGGTGGAAACGCATATTAAATTTCTCCTGCCATAAATTATTATCAGGTACTTCAATTAAATGGTTTCTTTCCTACTAATGCTTACACATGTCTTCTTTGCTTGTGTATACGTGCATTTTTCTTCGGTTCTTGGGTTTTTACTGTTTTGTGTTATATGGGATCTTGGTTTTATGATGTCTCTTGTCATCTTCAATATTTTAAGGAATATCTCTGCTATCATTGTAAGTCGTAATGCATTCCATAGTACGAATAGGAAGTGGGTGCATGCTGCGTATGAAGCTCAGGCTCTTCCTCAATTGCAGCTCTTTTTCAATGCATAGAGTAAAAGAAATGTGCAATAATGAACTTGAAAATGGTTCTGTGAACATGCAAGCAAAATGGGATTCAAACAAAACTTCACCCCTAAACCTTGATACAAAGACACTTCACCCCTTCCAGTCTTGGAAAGGATACTTTCACCCTATAAGTGTGCCAAACTTTAGGACACTTGCACATCCAAAATGTGATGCATTTTGTCTGGGGCGGGTTCCATTACCGTCTTAGAGTATGGAATAACTTTGAAACTCCCAATGAATATATAAATTAGATAATTTTAAGACACGAAACCATTGATTCTCTTTTAATATCACAACAACAAAAGGTATTGATGAATTTGCTTGGCTGAGTAGTAATTTATACATCCAATGAGACTTCAGTGAACATTCTCTAAGAGGGTAACTTTGTCCCAAAAACTACTGTTAGTGATGTACCTCATCCCCAGATTCAAGGCATGACAATGTAAGTGTCTCGAAGTTTGGCACACTGGTCAAACTTGACAGGGTGAAAGTGCACCATGTAGCTAGAACAATCTAACACATAGAAATCAACTTGAAGTTTCTCTTAGGGTGTGTTTGAATATCAGAAAAGTGAAGGAAAATGAGAAAGAAAAAAAAAAGAAAATCAAAGAAATTATTATTTTTGTTTGGAAATAAAGGAAAATGAAAGGAAAGGAAAAAGAAAATTTTAAGACGAGCAACAGAAACAAAATTTCCGCCCAAATCAGGCAGAAGATGGATAGAAAATTTTGACGAGAGTGTCCTCGGACCAAGAATCCTTGGTTCTGAGTGTAGTCCTCCCTCTATCTCTCTCTCTCTCTGATGCCGGCGTTTTTCTTCTGATGTGGTTGTGTGGTGTAGTTTGCATGGTTTCTGAGACGTAAGGGCGGTGGGGGCGGCTGTTGTGGTATGGTCATTCAAACGAGATTATTCAATTTCATATGGTTTGGACAAACATAAAGTTAGCTGGAAGGACAGCGAGCCAACAGTTTCACCACTTGGGAGAATCTAAGCAATGTATTTCTAGCCAAGTTCTTTCCACTGAGCATCATTTCTTTTGAGCAAAAAGATGGGAATAGCTTGAGTAAAGCATCCGAACGATTCGTTGCGACACTTGGAAAATGCCCATCACATGGAATTCCGATGTAGAGGCAAATCCAGATGTTTGGATGCTCCAAGTGTGAAAAAGTTGAACAATGCAGCAGATGTTTCACTCTTGGCCTACAAGAATATCAAGGAAGCATTAACTTTACTCGAAAGTATGTTATCGACCATCCTGGCCCTAAGAGAAAGACCTCTGTTAAAAACTTAAAATGCATTTAATCCTCTATTATCATGTTTAATATATATATATATATATATTATTACATAATAGAAAAACTGCATTTAATCCTCGTTTGCTTCTGACCGTGACATCCTTATAAGGAAGAGAGTGATGTCGGCCTCCATTGGATTCTCTAATCTCTCCAGGTCATTTAGTATATTCCACATTCTTTGTAAATGGCCGGATAACCTTATATGGAATTTTATCTTGAAATAACTGAATGGCTAGGATCATCCTAGAGATAAACAGAGGGAAGAGACTCATCACTTTTCGTAGTTCCATTTCCTTCCTTGTGAGATCACATCAATAGGACCTGCCACTCTAACATGTTGGGAAGAATTACTACCAATAAGGCAGGGATTCATCTATCTTGCCCAACTCGAATTTCTTCTCCATTTTCAACTTGCCAAGCCCAACAAGAAGGATTTCTGCAACGTTTACAAACTTTAGAGAGGAGATTCCATTTAGCCGCTAAATGTTGGGGTAGATATAAGAAATCGACCATAAAAGAGTTTTGTCATTGATCAGGGACTCAGTGGTGAAAATACTCTCTGACGGATCTACTTTTACTAAATCTACTTTTGCTCCGTCTAGAATTCACTTTTGCTTACCCGTGGTGTGCCCAGAATCTCTGACTGCGTTCTACACCCAAATCGCCAAACTGTGTTCGCTGGTGTTCTACACCCAAATCGGCAAACCATTATGCAAACTTTGTACTAAGTTCCACAGTTGATTGCCTTGTGTTTTCCTGTTCCAGGAAAAATACTCCTTCCAGGTTGTTAGCTCAAGGAGCAAACTAAGAAACCAATCACACGGAAAGGACCACAAATATAAGGTTATCCGGCCATTTACAAAGAGTCAAAAGAGTTATAGAATGACAAAAATTGAACAACCTGAAAGGACCACAAATTGAATGACAAAAATATCTAACTGTTCAATAAGTAAATCTCTCCGTGCAATAATTCCTCAAAACGCATACGAAATATGGGCGGTCGATTTCAGATTATAGTGCAAAAGAGTGGAATTGCGAAAATACTTTTCTTGAAACACACGACATACCAAAGAGTTCGGATTGCGAAGAATATGCCACAAGTGTTTAGCGAACATCGCATTGTTTAAGTCTTTAAAGTCCCGGAATCCTAACCCCCCTTTTTCTCGATATTCTTTCAACTTTTCCCACGCTATCAAGTGAATTATCCTCTTGTACTCATCTCCACCCCACAAAAATTGTCTGAAAACTTTTTCGAGATCCTAACAAACTCGATTGGGAAAAAGAAAACAAATTGTGTAGTTAGACACAACTTGAATAATCGCTTTTATTAGTACTTCCTTGCCTATCTTCGATAGCGATTTTCCTTTCCATCCCTTCAGCTTTCGATATACCTTCTCTACCAATGGACTGAAAGTAACCGTCTTGCTTCTACCCACCTGTGTTGGAAGACCCAGGTAAGTGTCATGTTGAGAATCTAGCTGCACGCCACACAAGGCACTGAGGGTGTTTCGATCCTCTTCCCCAACGTTTTCAGAGAAAACTACTGAGGACTTTTTCAAGTTTAGCTTTTGGCTCGAAGCAATCTCGTATTCTGTCAGAATCCCTAGCAACACAGTGATTTTTCTGCAGTGGCTTTGATAAAAGAGAAGTCTATCATCCCCAAAAAATAAATGAGAGATCTTTGGCCCTCCTCGAGAAGCACCCAATCCTGTAGGTCTGCCATCCTGCACAACCACTGTAAAGCTTCGAGATAGAGTTTCACTGACTAAAAAAATTAATAAAGAGAGAGAGGACACCCTTGACGCAATCGTTGATTAGGGACAATTTTCCCTTGGACCTCCCCATTGACGATTAGACTATAGGTAACTGTAGAGATGCACTTCATAATCAGCTTAATCCAGCGGTTTCCAAAACCCATTTTTCCATTGCAGATTTTAAAAAATTTCATTCCACTCTATCACAAGCCTTACTCATATCAGCTTTTAGGGCGAGAAAACTGGTTTTCCCCTTCTTCCGATTTTTCATAGTATGCAGCAATTCAAAAGCAATGAGAATATTAGCATAAATCAACCTGCCTGGGAAAAAAGCTGAGACGTAAGGGCGGTGGCGGCGGCTGTTTTGGTTATGGTCATTCAAATGAGATTATTCAATTTCTTATGATTTGGACAAACATAAAGGTAGCTGGAAGGACAGCGAGCCAACAGTTTCACCACTTGGGAGAATCTAAGCAGATGTATTTCAAGCCAAGTTCTTTCCACCGAGCATCATCTCTTTTGAGCAACAAGATGGGGAAGAGGTTGTGCAAAGCATAAGAACGATTTGTTGCGACACTTGGAAAATGTCCATCACATGGAATCATGACGTGCAGTCAGATGTAGATTTTCAAGCACAGTGTGGATAAGTTGAACAATGCAGCAGATATTTCACTCTGCCTACCAGAATGTCAAAGGAAGCATTCACATTACTCTGACCGTATGTTATCAACCATCCTGGCCCTATGAGAAAGACCTCCGTTATTTTATTTTATTTTGATAGAAGAGAAAGACCTCCGTAAAAAGGCATTTAATCCTCTATTATTATGTGTAATAATAATTTTTTTATTATTACACGTTCACTCTAAAGTAGACATTGGATGGTCCCTCAGTCCTCATTACATAATAGAAAAACTGCATTTGAACATGGTATGCTTCTGACCATGATTTCCTTATAAGGAGATGGAGACAACTTCATAGGAATAGCTTATGTTTTTCAGGATCCAAAGACCGTGAGTTTGCCAAAAATTAAGTCATGTGATGCCTTTGGTGTAAAAGAGGGGTGTCCGCCTGTCGATTGGATTTTCTCCAGATCATTTCGTATATCCGACATCCTTGTAGAAGGCCAAATAACCTTATATGCAATTTTCCCTTGAAATAACTGAATGGCTAGGGAGAGATGATTAGAGAGAAGAGACTCATCACTTTCCTGTAGTTCTATTTCCTTCCCTGCGGGTGCCTCCCGTGTAGAACCTGCAATGGTACACACTTGAACTCACAGAAATATTATCACGCAATATTTGTGGAAACTCTCAGGTTTATCATTGATAAAAAATTGATTGAAAATGTAAAATACTCCCCTATATATAGAGGATAGGGGAGAGACCCAACAAACTCTATCATATAAGAATTTGACTAAGAGATCAGGATAAGTTTAAAGTTTGGGTAACCACTTGCCGGAAAAACAAAATTTTGGATACATGTGCTTAAATTCGGCCAAGATAAAGAAAAGGTTAAGGGAAGTATAAGTACGACTTTCGATGGTTGAGTCCGATTGGATCTACTTTTACTGCAAAGCCCAAATTTTACTTTTACTAGTCCAAACCCGATTTTTACTGGTCCAAACCCGAATTTAATTGGTCCAAAATAAGATATCACCTTTTTACCCACCCTTGGGCACTCTCCGAAAGCCAACGATCCCCACCCAAGTCGCGGAACTTGGTTCGCCGGCGTTAGGATCTCTTCCGTTGAAGGATTATACTCGGAGTGCAGTCTCGTGGAAACGAAGTTCATGTACTTCCTCTCTATCCGTTGCATGGGCTAGATCTGGTCAGTTTCATTGAAGATGGAGCCACGGAAGAGGAGGTGAGCTTCTCATGTTTTTCGTCGCTATTTGAGTATGACAACTTTTTACTTATCATCATCATCATCCCGCTATCAGTTTCTGTTGGTTGTCCAGTATTTTTTATTACTCTTTTGATGGATTGGTGTTTCATCGAGCCGAACCAGCTGGCAGGTGAAATTTTCACCGAGTTATTAAACACTGTTGGTTGTACGCATTTGATTTAAAAAAAGTCCAAAATAGATGTTGCAAGATTCATTTCTTTCTCGATTGCTGTATAGCTTAAGATAACAAAACATATACGCAAGGCTTAGTTTTTCATTTGTGTGACCAGGCTCAGCAATAAAAAGGTTGGTGGATGAGACATCAAACAATGGGTAACTCAAGCTTTTGTTATTTTTTCACAAATTCCCGCATGATGTACTTGGCTAATTCTTGTAAAGATAAAGGCAGAAGGAATATTGAATTCTTCAGCGAACCATCCTTATCAGGTACTACTAGTAGTATTTTATGCTATTACACATCTCTTCTTTTCTTGAATGTTATCATTTGGTAGATTTCCCTAGTATTGAAACACAATTATCTCACATGGTAGAGTAATGTTTAAGAACAATGATACTGTGATCTAACATTGTACTACTGGGTTCACCACTTCACCTTGATATTTCTTAGTCATACATGCAAATAGATGGACATCAGAGAAATTGCTCTTAGCTAGGGTCAACTGAAAAACATGACATTGCTACACAACCAACCCCAAAAGAGCCTACTTAGCTATAATGAATTGCCACTCTGTCTCTGCTCTTTCTACCCTATTTGACCTTTGCCACTATTCACTTGGTCACTTTGACCTGCTGATTAGCAAACCGATGAAATTTTTCGATAGGTTTTCATGGTGTTGTAGAGTAAAAGTTTCTCCATAATACGGTGAAAAAAGTATCAGAAATCGTATTATTTTGCTATCCAAAGCACCCGGTCAAAGTGACGCAGGTATGATTCAAAAATTCAGTTTGGGTAGAAAGAGCAGAGACGGAGTGATATACAGCGTAGAACCTACACAGCTGTAAAGTTACTATGACACACCCAAGAGAAGAAGCACACAACAGACTGCACATACAAGACTTGCAGTTAGAGACTCTCTCAAGGATGCTTAGCTATCAATTATTATGCTAGGTCATCACCTATGTCATTGCATATTTGCATTTACTATTAGAAGGTGGTTTTACACTCTATGTGAATGTGAAACTTAAACACTGTTGGGTGCATAAGAAACTAATTAAGGTGCATTCAAAACATGTGGTGATTTGAGCTCAACATCTCTTCTAACACGAGATTTGTTATCCTACTAGTTCACCATGAAGCTATTGTTATCTAACACATACAGTACAACTCAAATTTCCTCTTTAGGTATAAGGCTAGACAAAACAAAGTAAATGTTAATAATTCCTACTTCCTCTTTTGATACTGGCTGTCAATATGGCTCAAACTAGCAGGGGCCATGGGTTTTCATAAATTTAGTAGATAGTGTATCTTGATTAATCTTTGTTCAAAAGTGAAAAACCGCCCGTAACTCTTATACTTTTTGAAGCCAATTGTGTTCATTTCCCACATTCATTGTGAAGACCACTTTCTTCTTCTCGAGCTCCTCTAATTTAACATCATTATGCTTCTTGGGAACACTCATCCGACACATTGTTGTTCATGGCGTAACTTCTTTTGAGAGGATTTTGCCATCTCTGTTTGAGTTTTTTTTTTTTACCAGTGTTTATCTGGTATTGCATAATCATTCGGTTAGAGTTCGAATCACATTTGACCGTGTCAAGGTAGACGAGTGGTCTCTTGTATGTTCTCTGTCTCGCGGTTGTTGATTCAGACATAAGTTCTTTTCAGGTGACTCTATGTCGACGATTTGGAGATTTGATGGCGATTGTTTTTTGGGCGTGGGGGCTGACTTGGTCTTGAGTGGCGGTGTTGGCGGAGGAGTTTGTTATCTTGGTGGCAATGAGGGTGGGGTGTTGTTCGGAGAAGGTGGAGATGGCAGCGGCAGAGGGAGTGGGTGGGTTGTCGCAATTTGGGTTAACTGGTGGAAGGAGGTAGTGTTCGTATTTTTTCTAATTGGACAATTTTGTCCCTACACGTAAGGCACATATGTATAGACTAACAGAAAAATGTTGACAAAATGCTGATTGCTAGAAGTTTCGAAGGAGTTGATAGTGTCAAGGCACTTTTAGAGTTGGGAGAGGATACGCTGACAGTTGGGATAAAGTGGGGTGGATAACAAGCAATTAAGCCAAAAGAATTTTGCCAAAAAAGTGTTGTTTCACCTCAATGATGGGCCACGGGGTTCCAAAGCATGTGGGGTTATCCAATTTGTGATTGCCGGTATAAGGAGGCATAATCCAAACCCCGCTTAGGCCTGCGTGACCCACCACGAGGTGGGCCCTGTCATGGAGACAAGGCTGGTGACAAGTTCCCACAAAGGAGAACTCGTCAAACAATGGTAGAGAACATTATGTAAATAAACAATACAATTTAATAAACTCTGATCAATGTGGGACTTTCCTACATGTAAAAAAAAAAAGAAAAGAAAAAAACTTTCCTTCAACCTGTATTCACGTTATTGTGGGCACAAAGGTTGCATTAGTGCTCTATAGATGTGGGACAGAAGATGACTTGACCCAACCCTTTTACTGACGTTGCCATAATCTTTCATAGTCAGGGCGTATAAACGCTTCATTAATCGTGCATACAGAGCAAAACAAAACTAACCACTTTCAATGCCCTCTGAAGTTACAAGCGAACGTTACTTAACTCAGCAACTTGGGTGGCGGTAGGAAACAAATTCATGTTCTTGAAAATTTGTATTCTTTTGTCCCATGTGGGACTAAATGAGCATTAATTAAGTGCTTGTCTGGAAATAATTCTAATCTGAAATAAAAACTAAAATCTGCAAAAGTACATAGAACACGTTAATGCCTTTGTTTTCTAAAACACTGCTTTTGAATCTGAATAATTATCCTCGATAAATATATTATTTTACATTCTTATGCGTTAATAAAGTATCAATAAATATCTATTGTGATAACAATATTAACTATATAATGTCTGATATTGTCATTTAAACAGTAACAACAATTCCAAAACACTAATTACCAAACACAAACCGTCAAAAGTGTTTTCCCACAACAGTTTAAATACGAAATTTACCAAACATTTTCGAGTAAATTTTCACAGCAGATTTCTTTTTGTACTTAGCTTTCTTAAACGGCACAGCATTACCAAACTAGCCCATAATCTTGTCTCGTCTATTAATTACGAAATACTACTTCAGCTAATTTCTTGAGAAAATATGCTTAAACTAACTTATCTCAATTGATATTAAAAACAAAAACTCTTTTTATTTTGATAATGAGATTGAAAATAGATCAAGTAATTATAAAAAAAATGTATATAATTACTTGGGAACTCGTAACTGCGATTTAGAAATAATAAAATCAATTAACACAGAAAAGTTCACGAAATTGTCACACGACCCAAGCTGAAAAATAGGGGTATTACATCATCCAACGTGTCGGGGGCGACCCTATGACAGAGCACGGCTGTATGAACCCTTGATACACCTAGTGACTTGACTCAATCGAACAACCATTTTTTAATTTCCTTTCAATTTTAAAAGAATTTTTGACAAAAAACTCTCTTGTAGTTTCAATTTCCTGACTCCCCGCACCAGCAGTTCCAATTTTGACATATAACCCCACTGCAGTTTAATTTTTGCTGACAGCCCGCACTAGCAGTTTAAATTTTGACACATAACCCCACTGCAGTTTTTCTTTTGCTGACATTCGGCACAGAAACTACTACTAACGACTGTCCGAATTTTGGTGCGGGATGTAAGCAAAAAAAAAAAAAAAAAAAAAAAAAAGAAACTGCGGTGAGGTAATGTGTCAAAATTGAAACTGCTGGTGCGAGATGTCGGAAAACTGAAACTGCAAGTGGGTTTTCTGTCGAAAGCTCATTTTAAAACTATCTCGGTTTATTTTGTTTTAGAAATTGATGAGACACCTGCAATTGAGCCTTTTGACTTTTCAAACAGTCTCGGAATCCGCTTGCTTGGTCCATGAATTAAAGGAATACGACCGTGTGAATACTCCGTCCTTTACCCAGTGACTCGACTCAATCGAACAATCATCTTTTCATCTCATTTTCACTTTTCAAACAGTCTCTACGTGTTTTATTTCGGAATCGATGCTTTGTGTGCAAAGGAGATGGTTGCATTTTGTAATAAATCAATGGGTTGTTTAACCCTATTGGAAAATAAATAAATCTCCCTTCAATCAACGAGTGTAGAAATTGTACCACTGGTGTAGAGTTGTGCTTATCTCTCCTACCACCACTCCTCGATGGAGGTATGCCCTTTGAAACCTAACATGTCAAGCTAATTGGTGCATGTGACGGTGAAGGTGATGATAGCTCAAACCCTCGTATGTGGACTCAAAGACAGAACTAAAAGAGCTTCTAACAGAAAAGGAGCTTGTCTGGACCCAAAGAACTAAAGTCATATGCTTAGCTGAATGTAATTCGCGCACATGAAAGATACTGAAACATTGATCAAGTAAAGGAAAGCATTTAGCTGTTTCAGTTCTGCTTCGGTTTCATCCAGCTGCTGCTGCTGGCACCATTTTCTTGTGGCTTGTCCTCAAGTGATCCTTCCGCCTGCACTTCTTTATACCACTGGAGGTACTCAGCTCGTTTCGAAACTTCTTCCGGGTGTTTCCCATTCTTGTTGAAGCTCTCTTCGTTGCGGTTGCTCCAAATGGCCCATATCGTCATCACAAATAATTCACAAACCGAACTCTTTTCTTTAGTTAGAACATCCACGACCCAATCTTGTAGGCTTTGTCCTTGTTTCTTAACAAAATCTTCCCCCCGCATACACACCCATAATTGTTTCGAATGTGAGCACTCATAGAACAAATGCTCCGTAGTCTCATATGCCTGATTACATAGCTTACATTCCAAAGGAATATCAACTCCCTTTTTTGGAAGATTGCAAGCAACAGGGAGAGAGTTGTGCCGAATTCTCCAAGTAGGAAGTATGAATTTTTTCAGAACCTTCAACTTCCAGAGCTTGTTTAGCCACTGGTCATTGGAAAAATTACCCTATGATGATGCAATTGCTGACGATAAGTTCGTCTGCACTTTATACCCCCATTTGACGGATTAGATTCCGTCATCAGCAAAGGTCACAAAGAGGGAGTTGTTCCTGCCTTGATCGACTGAAACTGAGAAAACCGCCTCCCACTCAACAGGCCATAGATGTTGGCGCACTTTATCAACATCCCAGCAGCCCGTTTCTTCATTTATCTGTTCTTCAACTTTGCAATTCTCTGCTCCCGGTGGACAGGTGGTTATCACACTGTAAGTGTCTGGACGTGAAAGCTATTTGTCCCCGAAAATGTTGACCTATTTGCCGTTCTTGATCTTCCACACAAGTCCCTGTTTAAGTAAATCTCTCCCTGCAATACTTCCTCTAAACGCATACGAAACATGGGCGGTAGATTTCAGCTTATAGTGCAAAAGAGTGGAATTGCGAAAATACTTTGCTTGAAACACACGACATACCAAAGAGTTCGGATTGAGAAGAATATGCCACAAGTGTTAAGCGAACATCGCATTGTTTAAGTCTTTAAAGTCCCGGAATCCTAACCCCCCTTTTTCTCGATATTCTTTCATTCCACTCTATCACAAGCCTTACTCATATCAGCTTTTAGGGCGAGAAAACTGGTTTTCCCCTTCTTCCGATTTTTCATAGTATGCAGCAATTCGAAAGCAATGAGAATATTAGCATAAATCAACCTGCCTGGGACAAAAGCTGAGACGTAAGAGCGGTGGCGATGGCTGTTTTGGTTATGGTCATTCAAATGAGATTATTCAATTTCTTATGATTTGGACAAACATAAAGGTAGCTGGAAGGACAGCGAGCCAACAGTTTCACCACTTGGGAGAATCTAAGCAGATGTATTTCAAGCCAAGTTCTTTCCACCGAGCATCATCTCTTTTGAGCAACAAGATGGGGAAGAGGTTGAGTAAAGCATGAGAACGATTTGTTGCGACACTTGGAAAATGTCCATCACATGGAATCATGACGTGCAGTCAGATGTAGATTTTCAAGCACAGTGTGGATAAGTTGAACAATGCAGCAGATATTTCACTCTGCCTACCAGAATGTCAAAGGAAGCATTCATTACTCTGACCGTATGTTATCGACCATCCTGGCCCTAAGAGAAAGACCTCCGTTATTTTATTTTATTTTGATAGAAGAGAAAGACCTCCGTAAAAAGGCATTTAATCCTCTATTATTATGTGTAATAATAATTTTTTTTTTTATTATTATTACATTTCACTCTAAAGTAGACATTGGATGGTCCCTCAGTCCTCATTAGATAATAGAAAAACTGCATTTGAACCTGGCATGCTTCTGACCATGATTTCCTTATAAGGAGATGGAGACAACTTCATAGGAATAGCTTATGTTTTTCAGGATCCTAAGACCGTGAGTTTGCCAAAAATTAAGTCATATGATGCCTTTGGTGTAAAAGAGTGATGTCCGCCAGTCGATTGGATTCTCTCCAGATCATTTCGTATATCCGACATCCTTGTAGAAGGCCAAATAACCTTATATGCAATTTTCCCTTGAAATAACTGAATGGCTAGGGAGAGGTGAACAGAGAGAAGAGACTCATCACTTTCCTGTAGTTCTATTTCCTTCCCTCCGGGTGCCTCCCGTGTAGAACCTGCAATGGTAAACACTTGAACTCACAGAAATATTATCACGCAATATTTGTGGAAACTCTCAGCTTTATCATTGATAAAAAACTGATTGAAAATGTAAAATACTCCCCTATATATTGAGGATAGGGGAGAGACCCAACAAACTCTATCATATAAGAATTTGACTAAGAGATCAGGATAAGTTTAAAGTTTGGGTACCTACTTGCCGGAAAAAAACAAAATTTTGGATACATGTGCTTAAATTCGGCCAAGATAAAGAAAAGGTTAAGGGAATTATAAGTACGATTTTCGATGGTTGAGTCCGATTGGATCTACTTTTACTGCAAAGCCCAAATTTTACTTTTACTAGTCCAAACCTGATTTTTACTGGTCCAAACCCGAATTTAATTGGTCCAAAATAATATCACCTTTTTACCCACCCTTGGGCACTCTCCGAAAGCCAACGATCCCCAACCAAGTCGCGGAACTTGGTTCGCCGGCGTTAGGAGCTCTTCCGTTGAAGGATTATACTCGGAGAGCAGTCTCGTGGAAACGAAGTTCATGTACTTCCTCTCTATCCGTTGCATGGGTTAGATCTGGTCAATTTCATTGAAGATGGAGCCACGGAAGAGGAGGTGAGCTTCTCATGTTTTTCGTCGCAATTTGAGTATGACAATTTTTTACTTATCATCATCATCATCATCCCGCTATCAGTTTCTGTTGGTTGTCCAGTATTTTTTATTACTCTTTTGATGGATTGGTGTTTCATCGAGCCGAACCAGCTGGCAGGTGAAATTTTCACCGAGTTATTAAACACTATTGGTTGTACGCATTTGATTTAAAAAAAGTCCAAAATAGATGTTTCAAGATTCATTTCTTTCTCGATTGCTGTATAGCTTACGATAACAAAACATATACGCAAGGCTTAGTTTTTCATTTGTGTGACCAGGCTCAGCAATAAAAAGGTTGGTGGATGAGACATCAAACAATGGGTAACTCAAGATGTTATTTTTTCACAAATTCCCGCATGATGTACTTGGCTAATTCTTGTAAAGATGAAGGCAGAAGGAATATTGAATTCTTCAGCGAACCATCCTTATCAGGTACTACTAGTAGTATTTTATGCTATTACACATCTCTTCTTTTCTTGAATGTTATCCTTCCTCCGTTTTGTCCATTTTAGCTATCAGGAGCTTCAATATTTCTTTCCTCTCCTCATCTTCTTGATTGCCACGAGGAGGAATGTACATATCTCCATTGGGATAGTACGGTGAATAGCTTGAAGCTTTCCCATAGAAGTTCTGCCCCCACATGATCACCAAGAGACCTGCACAATAGTTCGCTAGGAAGCAGGTGAGATCAACAAATAAATAAACAAAAGAAAAAAATAAAATTCCCTAAAGTTAAAAATAATAGATTATTTAGCCGAAGTCCCCGGCAACGGCGCTAAAAACTTGACACAATCTAACCAAAAGTGTATGGCCGTCGTGTGTAGTAATAATCCGAAAATTCGGGTTGTCGAACCCAAAGGACTTTGTTAAATCAGTTATTATGTCTAATCTTGATGATAGGAGTCCACTACCCGAATCTCTCCGACACCGGCCCTCAATCCCCTCAAACCCCGGTACCATGTCAATCCCGTGGCCATCTCAGAGAATGATGTGTAAAACTCAAGTCTTTATCTTCAATCTGGAACTAGGAACTTTCACCAATCGTTTTCCAATAAGCACAACTGTATTTCTTTCTTTATTCCTCTCCTTTTTTTCTCTCTTTTTTTTCTTATTTTTCCCTTTTATTATTATTATTATTATTATTATTATTATTATATTTTTTTAATTTCTCTCAGTAAAACAACAATAATACAATAAAAAAAAATATACGAGCGGCCCTCCTCCAAGAATCAAGCAGTAGTAATAATGTCAGGGAAGAAAATAAACAAAATAATGAATAAGTATCACAAGAATAGTTCATCTCCCCCTAACTCCATGAAGCGCATGATGCCACAAACCGTCAAAGTCAAAGCATGTATGGGGGTGGAGTCGTCACTGCACAATCTCTATGTCCGTAGTCAAATGTCGACACTCCCCACACTAGAATGTAGTCACGTCCCCCTCTCAAGTAACCAAATAAGATATTTCACGTGCCTAATCCAACCGAACCTCCTACACCAAGATGATAGAAATCCAATACCTAGCACGATCCACCAATTAAGTTGTGTGGATTAGATGTCACGCACTCAGGCTCTCCATTACTGTGTCCAAGATGTAATGGCATGGAACACCGCCACACCTTAGTGTGCAAGCCCACTCACTCACTCTCACATCCCCTCGAAGATATCAAATGAATCATATGCGATCTGCAGAACTCACAAAAATATGTAATGAAGTACTCCCTCAATGAACCCCCTCAACTACTTCTCCCTCGTGACGCTCTAGAAAGTTAATTCTAAACGATATATGATGAAGGCCAAGAATCGTCTCCCTAGGTCATAGAGGCTAAAAATGAATACAAGGTAAGATCTAAAAGCTGTGAGTGCTCTAATACACGTCCTCGCACAGCTGTTCTGTGTGCCACTACGAGGCGGGCTAGCGACTACCTAAGACGGACAACATGAACGTTCGGATTGTTTAGCAAACACCAAGCTCAACTCTTTTAGGAGAAAATAGCACACACTTTAGCTTTTAAAATTCAGCTTAGTTTGAAAAAGGTAGGCATTCCCGTAATGAGATTCTCTTTATACTTACTAAGGGGAACTAAAAATGTCATTCTCAGTCATAATTCACACCCTATGCCTAAAGTTTTCACATCTCACTACATCAACCAGGTCTAAGCTTCTTTCAATTGTCTTTTCTCAAAATTCTTAATTTTCTACTTTTTATGGATTTCCTCTTTTTTCTCATTTTTTTGCTTTTTTTTTTTCTTTTCATAATATCCTAACTCTATATGCAAGGCTTAGACTCGAAAAAATTTGACACTACACAACTAACTTTGTTGGTGGGTATACTCAATTAAATAAAAGTGCAAATAAAATATAAATCTATCCTACACAATACGAAAATATAAATAAAAAATTAACACAAACCACAGTAATGACTCACAATACAATCTAAACACATTCTACATGTAACTCGCTATGCAAGACACATATCAGCTAGTAGACAAATAAACCACCCCCATACTGAATGCTTCGTTGTCCTCAAGAATTTAGAGATTAAACATTGGACTCAGCAATTAATGTGAAAGACCAGTAGACGAGATGGAGCATGACATATACATTAAAAGTGACACAAAATCCAGCAAAATAAAAAGATACTCACAACCACCTCAAGGGTGGGGACGAAATCGCTCCAAGCAGTCCCCAAGCACGGTAGTGGCGCCACCATGCCCCTCTAAAGTATGTGTGTTCTCGCACACCGGGGTCGACTGTCTCCTCTGCTAAAATCCATGTCTGAAGAATCCCCAACTCGCCAATGCAAGCCCTTGCGAAGGTCATGTGTGCCATGACACACCGGGGTAGATTCTCTCATAATCTGCTCAAATATATCACTTGGAAACAATGTCAGTCCCTCTCTCTCTCATCTCTCCAAAATAAATAACAAAACACACACAACTGTATTAAAAACTCACTCTCTAAATTAAGCAGAAAATATGTTGGGTTGCCTCCCAACAAGCGCCTTGTAATTTAAGGTCGACGACCCCACCCAGTTACCTCAAACATGATTAAGGCAGTTTTTCTCTCCACTTCTTCTTCCACCATCGCTTCTCTTTTTATCTCTTCTCATGCAAGCATGCATAAGTTAATGGAAAAAAGAAAGAAAAGTTGTTAGCCGCATAAGTAAAGGAGTGGCTGACGGCAAGGGGCAGACGAATAAGGGAGGGGGGGCTTCGCCCTCTCTTTGTCTCTCTCTCCTTGCTTTGTTATGTTCTCTCAATAATGACTTCTTATGTGAGAATTAACAAGCTAGGATGTCTTTATATAGTTAATAACTCTTTATTAACTACACAATTGCCCCATTACTAATCATGTGCATACATGGATTAGTTCACCTTGTAATCTAGTCCTACTAACTTTGCATGTGGTTGCGTTTAGATCCTTTTCATTAATTAGCCCTACTAATTAATGCCAATACCCAATTTAATTCATACGGTGTGTGACCCGATAGGTTTCTACTTAGTTGGTAGTAACTCTTTACTAACATGGAGCGGTGTCTAGCAACACATCCATTCCACCCAACTAATAGAAATAGTGAGTGATCCCGACAAACCTTGTCCCCAATGTTCATGTATTGTGTCACCCCTTTGTCTCCATATCCGGATTGGACACGAGACATAATAGTCACACTCGTATATCCAATCCATAGTTTCTCGATCCTAGAAATATTCTTATCCGCGCAGATAACATCAATATCTCCATATTGATTTATCTGAGTCTGGCCAGACATTCTATAAGAACCATCTCTCGAGTGTCCCATGGATATTTTCTCCCATTATGTGGGAGGGACAAATCATGTCTACGTCACTACGATCTCTCAGCTTGCTTCCTACCATGCCTGATGACTATCTTTATAGTTACCCGGTTAAGGCACAACGTTTGATAATATCAAAGCATGATATTTCACAACTAGAGTATCTAGTGACTTCAAGTCTAAGGATTACAATACCATTAGCACTACGAGAAGCGCTTGTGAATTTGACATAATCTAATGCAACCTTCTCGTTGTGGGTCAATCCAGTATGCCATTACTCCTAATGCATACCCATAGTTTAGACTTGGTATCTCCATATCAATCTACCCACATACTAGTCTATAGTTGATTTTCCTTTAATCACTATAATGAACTAGGGATATTTAATTGTATCTAAGGATTGCATTATATTAGATATCGCCATAAATAATAAATGAATATTCTAACCAAACAATGTTATACTAAATATAAATTGCCTCTAGGGCACCTATTCCAACATCCTAAAGTAACTATTTACAAATAATAAGATGAACGCGGGGTAACTAAATGTACTTCTATCAAAACTACATCGTTTCTCTTTAGTAATAAAATTTGTTATCTCAAATAACTTTTGCTATGCAAGGGCTAGGGTGAAAGGAACTTTGCATCCTCCTATTGACATTTTGACAGTTTTATTATGGCGATTGAAAAAATCTCCCTTGCACCGTCCTAACTAACAGCCAATCCTAGTTGAATGCTTAAGATAGCGCATTGAAGAGCTAGACAATCTCACCCAAGTCCGAGCTACACGAGATCATGAGCAGCAACAAAGTAAGCAGTGGGTTGCTCCCTCGGACACTACGGTAAAGGAAGATATTGATGGTGCTTTGGACTCGTCGACGGGAAATTCCTTTGCAGTGGTTGTGGCGCGTAACAAGGATGGATCCCTTATGACAATTGGCTCTATTCCTGAGGGTGTTAGTACATCGGCAAAAACAGCGGAAGCTAAAACGACGAACTAGGTGATTGACATAGCCATCTGAATGGGATACAAGAATGTTATTTTTGAAAGAAATGCAAAAGTTCTTGTCAAGGAGATTTGGGATCATCACAAAGGGCTTGCCGCAACCATATTTTTGAAACAGAAGATGAAATTACTTTTCTCCTCTCAAGGAAGTACTATTTTGACGAGTGGGCCATCACATTCGTTGCTAGAGACAGGAATAAGGTTGCCCACACAGTAGTGGGTCTCTCTAAGCAACTCAATGTAGCGTTAGAATGGGACACTGATTTTCCAAGTCCGATACTGAATTTAGCTTACAAGGATGTAACAGTCGAGTCTTCTTTTCCGCCGTAGTGCGCTATAAAGTCTATATTTTCCTACCCTTAACATTGACGCAAAAACACCACAATATAAGCCTTTATTCTCCTTCTCCTTATTTCCAATCCTAACCGCCACCTTCTTCTTCAAGGTACAACATAGGGATATAAAATTGGTCTTATCCGATTCGAGATCCAAGTGATTTGATGTGAATAGATAAGTCTAATCCGATCCAATTTAAATTGATCGGATATGAATTATGAAAGCAAAATCCTAGTAGAATTAGATCCGAAATTGGATCATAGTGCGGATCTGATGGATACCCGATCCGGTTGGATCCGAGTACTTGCTATTTTACAAACGTATCCCATGAGCTATATTTAAAAAGGTACCAGTGCCTTACGTAAACACTCATTATTCATCACAGTGCTACTAACTGTAGCCTCACAAAAATCACTGATCGTGAGAGCAATGAACAATGGGCTTTGACAATTTTCTTGTTTGTAGATTTTGGGTCAATTTGTGGATGAAGTGGTGTATTGAAGTTTTGTTTGACTTAGTTTGTTTGTTTTTTTTTTTTTTTTTTTTTTTTGGATCGAAAGTTGTGAAGGTGTTGATGTGGATTAAAATCTTGTTTTGATGTTATCATATTTTTTTATTTATTTCTCTTTATTTTTGGATTTTTTAGAAGTTTGACCCGAATATGATTCGATCTTTAGTAGTTAAGATTCTATCTGAATTTGATCCGAACCCGATAAAGATCCGACTGAATCATGATCAGATATGAATCTCCTTTTCTTATTCTATACCTAGATCTGAATCTAGATCCCCAATGTATGATTTGGGTTAATTGTTCCTCGCTTAGATCAAATTTGAAGGAATTAAGATGCACGAGTAAGCAACAATGACTGCCTAAAATTTTGTCATGAGGTCATTTTTTTTAAAAAATAATGGTTTTTGCTGGGCAAGCTTATGGGCCGTATTGGTTTTTTAAAGTGTCGATATATGGACGACTAATCCCGAGCCCTTTAGGGCCTGCACGGGCCTGACTTTAAGTAACCCTGCTAGTACCAAATCTAGCTCGGGTTACGAGTTCTCGCAACGGAACTCAGTGAGATGTAATCCTTGCGTCAAAACATTTAAGCTTTACGTTTTCCTTTTTTACCCATGTGGGATTGCAGTACTCTTGTTTCCACAAACATATCAAAATTCAAAAATTATGTCTTTTCGTAGCTACGTACAAAAATTTAAGTAATCCTTGTTGGACAAATTGAGCTCTTCATCCATTAGTTTGACTTTTAGCGACTGATGTCTCCAACTTCCACCATTAGGTGAGCTTTTCAGCCACTAGTTTGATTTTCTTTAGCGATTGTGCACTGATTTCTCCATTAAAAATTTATTTAACACAAGGAGGGTGTCACATGCTGCTTTTCTGGACTTTCTCGTGCGGTAGTTGGTGTCTTCAATTCCCTTTGCAAACACTAAGTCAGACTTTCCAAAATCGAACACGGAAGAATAAGAACAATCGAAAGTATGAAGGAAGAGAACTTGTATTACAAAGAAGAGAGTACAAATTCTTCGGTGTCTGGATGGGTTCGAGCAAATGAGTCCCTCCCTACTTATACAAGACCTTCCTTCTGAAAGGATCTAGAGATAATCTAATTAAACGGTTAGGATCGAATGCCGAGAACCTTCTCCATGATCTAGCCTAAGATATTTACAAGAGTGTATTCTAGAGCTCCCTACACACTATTACATCCTTACAACTTGGGAAGCTTCTAGAAAATAGACTAACTAGTGGGCTAAGTGGGCTAGGACATTTCCAAGGCCCAAAGTAGCCTAACTCCATGTGGGCTAAATGTGTCATGGGCTAGTCCAAATGCATAAATCAAGAAAATTATCAAGTAAATAATACGGCCCGTGACGCTCTTCATCCATTAGTTTGACATTTGCGACTGATCTCTCAAACTTCCACCACTAGGTGAGCTTTTCAGCCACTAGTTTGGTTTTCTTTAGCGATTGTGCACTGACTTTATCATTAAAAAGTTACTTGACCCAAGGAGGGTAATGTAATTGTTTGTTTTGAGTTACAAAAACTAATTATTGTCCATTCTGATACCATGGAGACTTATCTTCTGAGGAAGTGTTTAAAAAGTTTTATTATGGTCTTTGTCAACGGAATGCATGATCCTAGACCAAAGGATTCCGATGGGCAGTAGTGGTAGGTGGATTTATGTGATCTCCCTCTTTTCTTCGATATTTTTTGTCGTAGCTCGAGTCTGTTCTACGCAGTTCATTCCGGGTCGAAGACAAGGATGGCAAGTCGGTCCTATCTGAGTTTCGAGTTTCGAGTGATTCAATGTGAACCGACAAGTCCGAATCCCATCCAATTAAAAATGGATCGGATATGGATTATGAAAGGAAAATTCTCATGGATTTGGATTCGAATTTTGATCATAGTGCAGATCTGATGGGATCCGAGCTCTTGCTATTTCTCAAAAATGCCCGCATGAATTATATCTAATTATGAATACACATACTAGAAACATTCCTTTTCCACCACTGTGCTACTAATCATAGCCTCAGAAAAATCGCCGGTCGTTTGAGCAATGAACAATGTGCTATGTACAACTTTCTTGTTTGTTGATTTTGGTTTAATTTTTGGATGACGTGGTGTATTATTTGTGGATCAAATGATGTCCCTATTTTTGTGGATCTAAATCCCATTTCAATGTTATCATAATGTTTATATTCTTTATTTTTGGGGTTTTAGAAGTACGACCCGGATCTGATTCGATTTATGTGACGAATTTTTAAATCGAATATGGATCTAGTAGTTAAGATTCTATCCGAATTTGATCCGAAACGAATTAAGATATGACTAAACCTGGATCGAATATGGATCTCTCATTTGTATTTGGATATGAATATGGATATAAGTGGTTTCCATCTGAATATGACCCGTTGACATCCCTAGTCCAAGATCAATGCTTCGGTTGCCACACTCCCAACTCTATCTGTTTCTCCTTCTCTCGTCTCTATCTCCCTCACTCCCTCTCCGCCATTTTCTTTGGCGATGTGCCATTGTACCCTCAGAACGCCATCATCCTCCATCAAACATCCTCTTTCTAGTCCAATTGGGAACTCCAATCAAACAGATCGAAACCCTATATTCTATCCATCTACGTTCTCCCAGACAGTCGATCTCTGAACTGACCCAGTTCGACCACGAATTGTAGCTCAATTGGACTCATTTTTTACCCAATTCAAGAAAGAAATACTTGCCTGTTGGCTGGCGCTATTTTGGTTTGAGTTGGGTCGTGGTGGTGGTTTGTTGTTGGCGGGCGCCGTTCGTAATAGCAAGGATGTTGTTGATTCAATTGGAAGTTCTTCTTAGCATCAGGATTGATTAATCTCCTCCACATCGGGATTGATTCATAATCTTCTTGTGTTGACTTTTGAGTTCTTTTAGAAATACTTGTGAGTTTTTAGTGCCCCCAAATTGGTTCCAACTTTCTCCAACTTATTAGGTTGCCTTTAGGTTCCAATTTGTTCAAATTTGGCTGATCTTTATTCCATTACTTTTTATTTCACTGAACCACCACAAATAATGAGAACCTCAAACTCCACCAAATCGTCAAACCACATTGAGCCAAACTAGGCCCAAATCGATTTTTTGAGAAAACTGAACTTGTGGATAGACAAGGTTTGTTTGAAAGGTTGAACATCACTACTATTACACCATTCTACCAGGATAACATAAAAGAAAAGTTCAAATTTACATGTTCTGTTTCTTGTTTCTTGTAAGTTTGGTTGATTTCGAGATCGACCCAAATCAATTATTTTGTTAGTTGGGTAAATGCACTTTGTGAGTCAGTTCAACTTTAACGAAGTACTAAATTGAATAAAGCCAGAGATTAATGTTTATAATAGTTGATATTTTCATATTAGAAGTTGATATTTGCTTACAAGAAAATGGAGAGAAATAGTGTTCGGACTATAACAAACAAGATCTAACAACCTCATAGCAAGTAGTCAGATGAATCGGAGAGCAAGGACATATAGAGGAAGTGATGGAAATGAGTAGTACTAACTATTGAAGGGGAGAGACAACGTGCTGGCAGCAATTCGGCTATTTGTTACAGAGCAACCCGTGTGTAGAGGGCACAGAAAATAATCAAAGTGTCCAAAACATGATCACTGTTATGCTGTGGGTGATCAAAACCCTAGCATTGAATTGGCAAAGCAAGAAAGGAGGAGGCTAGGGTTTGGCGGCTAGCGTTCGGCGTACTTCTTGAACTTTCATAGTCCGTGTTAGGCTTGGATTTTGGAGCAAGTTAGGATTTCTAAGCATATATATAAAGGCATATGCATTGCTCATAATTAGTGTGTGCTTGTAATTGTCTCTTCTCATCAATAAATTGGTTTCGGGTTGGCCGTGGACGTAGCTAGTCTCAAAGCGAGTGAACCACGTGAAATTCTTTGTGTTCTTCATTCGCTTTATTCTTCCCTATTCTTGTTCCTAATAAGTGGTACCCTTTCCGCACTCTTGTTTCTAACAAGTGGTATCAGAGCCAGGTTGTTGGGTTAGGTTTTTTTTTTTGTGAGGAGTGATGTCGAACATGATGAAGATTGATCGTTTTGATGGAAAACATGGGTTTAGCTGGTGGAAAATTAAGATGCGTTTTTCGTTGACGCAACAAGATATGTGGTTGCCACTAGCTAACAAATCGGCGTTGATACAACCACGCCTTGCGTTTGTGAAGATGGAGGAGAAGGCGCATGCAACGATCATGCTGTGCCCCATGGACAATGTGATCACTGGAGTCACATATCAAGATATGGCAGCTGGCCTATGGAAAAATTTGGAGGATCCCTACGCGAAGAAATATGTGGCCAACAAATTGATGTTGAAGTAGTTGCTGTTCGGTCTACAAACGTTGGAAGGTACACGTTGGTGATCACCTAGACAATCTCAACACTATTTTGCTTGAATTGCGCAATAATGATGAGAAAGTGAGTGATGTTGATGTGGCCTTGATATTGTTGGTGTCCCTACCTCCATCTTCTGTGCGTTTCATCTAATATTTTGTTTTTGGGAAGGAGACGATAACCCTAGAGGAAGTTTGTTCGACGTTGCACACGAGGGAATTGAGGCGCAAGGCGTCAAAGATTGAAGATCATGATGATGGTGCATTCATGGTCAAGGGTAGAAAAGGTATGGACAGACACCGGAACTATAGTAGATCCGAATTACCACTGGACGTCTGTGCGTTTTGGCGGGAAAAGAGTAATTGGAAGCGGAATTGTCCCAAGAACATAGAATCTGCATATGATGCACTTCAATGCAGAGGAGAAATTCTGAGGAGGACTACGTTCTCTAGGCCCCGTGTGACTGAATTGGGCTCCAGTCGTAGGACCATGGGTGCGTGTCTTTTAGCACGTGATTGGTAACACGTTATTGGGCGCGAATTGGTTGGTTACATGTTATTGGCATGTATTGATTGATGGCACGTTGGTGGCATGTAACGGTTTGCACATTGGTGCGGTTCTTTGGTGGCGCAGCTGGCATGAATTGGATCCGTTGATAGGCACTTTCATCATCAAGTGTCATTGAGATGATACTGGGGAGATGCATTGTGTCATGGTGCATTGGTGGTGTGTTGATTGGGACACAAAGGACTCTGCGTTTAATGAAACGCGAAGACGCGTTTGTTGAGATGCATAGAGAATGTATTAAAATACCGCAACTTTGAGAATATATTCTATTGTTTAATTGGATTGATGAGAAGCATTGGATTGATCGCTAGAGAATTTTGATCAAGGTGGAAATTTGTTGTGACTTGGGTGATCAAACCCTAGCATTGAATTGACAGCTTAAGAAAGGAGGCAGCTAGGGTTAGTCGTCATTCTTGTGCTTTCCTTGTATGTCTTGGGATTGGCTTTGGGAGTAAGTTGGGGTTTGTAAGCCTATATATAAAGGCATATTCATTGGTCATAATAAATATGTGCTTGTAATTGTCTATTCTCATCAATAAAGTGGTCTCGATTTGGCCGTTGACGTAGCTAGTCTCAAAACTAGTGAACCACGTTAAATTCTTTGTGTTCTTCATTCGTTTTGTTCTTCGCTCTTTTTGTTCCTAACAAGCAGTATCGTTTTCGGGCTCCTGTTCTTAATAATCACAGTGTGTACAAAATGACCGTCCTCTTTATACTAGTACAACCAGGCAACTAATGGGAGAAATCAGGGTGTACGGACAACACACGACCCATTATGGTGGCAGAGTGCCTAAATCCCTAGAGGATTGTGACGGATGACGCCAACACTAGTATAAAGAAGGCGGTAGAAAAAGCCGGCTATGTTAATACAGTATTGGTCACATCTGGGGGAAACTACATGAGACGTGCCTTATTCCAGCCTCCAAACCACCAGATTCACTGACTCCCGTGCGAGATGATAGATACGAAGATCCTTGTCTCATGGTCCATGTAAGTGTAGTAAGCCATGATCCGATGCTTCTGGAGCACGAAGGTGAGGACACATATAGGTTGCTGATAGCTCCACGTGGCAGTGAACCAAGGCTTGACTTTTGAGTGTCTACAATATTCATTTTGTTTTTGTGCTTTATATTCATCATTGTTTTGGTAGCATTAGTGGAGTGGGTGATGTTGTTTGATGGTTTGATTTGGTTGTGAATGTGTGGTTGTTAAGATGAGTTAGTTATGGTAAAATTCAATGCCAAGAACACGATAAACATGACACCAACAAATAGGGTTAAATTAATTAAAAAAAAAAATCAAAAATTGGCTTCAAGGACGGAATATAACAGAGGGTGGTATGTGTCCTAGCCTTTTTTCTGTTACAAGGATGCAAAGGGGAATTTTCCAAATGTTCGGGGCGCAAAGTGTATTTTTCATAAGGGAAAAGTCTCTTTTACCCCAAATCCTCTTTTGGCTAAGAGATTATCTCGTGTTTGGGTGCAGTATAAGGAGAATGTACAATTTTTATTTCCTTATTCGCTCCACTATAATTCAAAATGAGGAAATATGGATAATTTGGGTAGTTGGAAAAAGACAATACTACCCCCATATAAATGGTAGTTGTGAGTAGAAACCTTACAATGTCGTTCCTTCATCATCTACTACATATCCCTTTATGTCTCATATCCTACTCTAAACTAACACTCAGAACAAAAAGTCACTTATCCCGTCTGATCCCAGTTTAATCATATCCTATCTCATATTTAAGTATATCTCTTGTTCCCGCGTGATTTCAATCCCTTACCCAGTCGTGGCCCGAGGGTTATTATTGTATTTTCTCAAAGTATCATGTAGCATATGACCTAATCTCAGGGGGTAGTTTTGTAATTTACCATTCACATTATACCAAAAGTTAGACCGTTGTTGGCAATTGCAGTTTATACTCAATTGATAACAACTAGGTCGATTATCAGTGATTTTCCTTGCTTGGATAGTTGGTAACATTCTGGTTCGATCGACTTTGATTGTCCAAACAACCATTGACTGGTGTAATTTACACACACAGACCTAGAGCCCGTTTGGTAATTTCTAGAAAGCTGATTTTCGAATTTAAAGAAAGTATTTATTAGTTTGGTAAAAAAAAAAAAAAAAAAAAAAACTGCTTATTGGAAAACAATTCCTTCCAGCAGCTTTTGAAAAGCAGGGGAGATGTTGATTTCCAAGTTCTTTGTTATAAATGTATTATTTGATATTAATCTTATATGTTAGTAAATATCAACAATATACATTTCGATGTTGTCATTTTAATAGTAACAACACTATTTACCAAACACAAAATGTCAAAAGTGCTTTCTCGCAACAACTTAAATACGGAATTTACCAAACACTTTTCGCTTACATTTCTACCGTAGCTTTCTCACTCACAGTACTTCTTGACATTACCAAACACTTTTCGCTTACATTTCTATCGTAGCTTTCTCACTCACAGTACTTCTTAACATTTCTACCGTAGCTTTCTCACTCACAGTACTTCTTTACATACCCCATTAGTGCCAAATCTAGCCCGGATTACGAGTTCCCGCAACCGAACTCAGCATGATGTAATCCTCATGTCAAAACATTTTAGCTTTACGTTTTTCTGATTTTTACCCATGTGGGATTTCAGTACTCTGTTTACACATACAAATTAAAATTCAGTAATTCGATAAGAATATACAATTTGAGGGAGAGTGTTGTGCACGCTCTTCAGCCATTGGTTTGATTTTTACCGACTAATCTCTCAAACTTTTACCATACAGATACAACTTAACCCTCGCACTAGGTGTGCTTTTGAGACCATGGCAGTAGTGGCGGGTGGATTTATGTGATCTCTATATTGGCGTTTGATTTGTCCCCCCTGTTGATCATATCATATATAATTGACCGTTGAGGTTTCCGAATATGAACTAAATGCTAGTTGAAGTAGACTGGGTTTCCAACTTTAACTAGATGCTAGCAAGGCTTGTTCCCCTGTGGATATAGTTTTCAACCGCCAATGAACGAACCTCGGCTATTATGTCAATGGTTGTGTTATTGCCCCAAATGCAATGACTAACTCATATTTGCCTCATATCTATCCTCTCTCGGTGTGGGACGAAAACCAATCCAATAAACAAAATTGACATTTTCTGGTGGCTGGATTGAGATGTGAACTCTTCATAAACTTTGTACTAGTGAAAACCAATTGGTTATGACCGAGCCTCATAGGTAAGTAAGATTAGCACTAAAATCAAATGGGAGACACAACTGAATCCGAAGTGTAGCAGACAGTGCCGAGTAAATAGATTCTCAAAGGTACGCTTGATTATGGTCTTATTTATTCTCATTGTGATGATTTTAGACTTGTTGGCTATAGTGATAGCGATTGGGGTGGAGATATTGATGATCGGAAGAGCACAATTGGCTATGTTTTCTTCATGGGCATGACGGCTTTCACTTGGGCATCAAAGAAGCAACAAACTGTCTCACTTTCTACATGTGAGGCCGAGTATATTGCCGCTACATCTTGTGTGTGCCACGCACTTTGGTTGAAGGGTTTGATGAAGGAGCGAGCACATCGACACAAGTCCGCTCTAGCGTTGTCCAAGTATGTGGAGATGAAGTATGCTAGATCTCAAGATCAAGTTGCGGACATATTCACGAAGCCCCTCAAGTACGGCATATTCTTCAAGTTGAGAGCTTTGCTCGAAGTTACTAAACCAAGTTTAAGAGGGGGTGTTAGAAACTAAACTTGGTTTACCCAATAGTTAGAAAGTCCAAGAGCTATGTTATTAGTTGGTAGTCTAAATGCTAGTAGCCCAATTGCATTAGTTAGCCTAAAGTTGTAATTTGTCTAAGTTCACTGTACCTACAAGGATATTTCTAAAGAAGATGTTTATGAAGAATGTTGTTGAGAAGTTGTAGATAATTTTGGTGGAAGAAGTTTGTGGAAGGAATGATGCTAGGAATATTCCTTCCACATCCACCTATAAATAGCGTGTACCTCCACCATTTTGTATCAAGCAAATCAATTGAAGTTTCTCTTCATTGTGTTTCCATACTCTCCCTAAATTCCCATTAATTCCCTCTTCCACCAAACACTTAGCCTACTAACCTCTTCCTAAAACCAACAATTGGTGGGATATGATACGGTGCTGTTTTCTGAACGGGATAAATGGGCGGTCATGTATCTGTATTAACTTATTTAAGTGTAGTAATATATAGTAAACGGTTTTATCATGTTTATGATTGAGCTCATTTATAAGGGGCCAAAATCTTATTGTACAAAATCTCTATTAGACTAACAGTGACACACTTATGCACGATGTAATTTTTTCGAGATAATTTTTCTAGTTCTTTTATCTTTTAAAAAGAAAAGCTACTTACCCAAGGAGGGTAATTTGATTGTCCGTTTTGGGTGGAAGGTCTGTTTTCGAGTGACACGTGTGCGAGTGTTGGCGGAGTAGATATATAGATAGATATATTCACAACATAACCCCAATCAACTAGGACGTCTGAACACTATACACCACAAGAAGTGTACAACATGTACTGTTCTCACTCAATATGTACCACTAGATTACTGATGTTTTGAATGATGTGGGACTTTGTATATACATTATGACAAACAACGTGATCCCATCTCATAACAGGATTGTACCACTAAGCGTCTTAGCCACACAAGGGAGAAGAGTTACACTGAGAAAGCACTCCAAACCCGTTGATTCTACTTGGTGCATGATGATAGTTTGGCCTATGTGCGTGACAAGGAAAAATAACTTGCACCATTGGGGATGCAAATGGGATGCGGATCAGTTTGTCCAACTTTGGGTCACGGCTGTCCCCAAGCATTACAAACAAAAAGTCAAGTCGTCCAACTGGAGGGCTTAACCGAAGAGAATGCAAATCAAAACTAATAAGCCTGCCCTACTAGGGTGATTTTAAACGCTATTCTTTGCTGCATGAACCATACTTTTAAGATGTTCTATTGCATTAATTTGAACATGCAGGTAAAAATTGGAGTATGCAAGAAACTGTAAAAAAGACACGAATTATGCAACAAAACAGAACTCGTAGTACCTGCTTGATTTTTCTCTTCATGTCAATTTATTGGAACAAGGCTTCCGAAGTGGTCACATAGATAATCGATGCTTGAAAGGATAATAGTTTCGATAATTGTGTCCCCCGCAAGACTGAGCAAAATCCACTTGTTCATGTAGTAAACCAGTGTTCCCCGCAGTCATTTTGAATTATAAGCAAGGGAGAAAGAAGTCATAACTTGAAAAGCTGGTGAATCAGCGACGGAAACTAACTCGGTGCAAGATTCTTTTACTTTGTACTCTTTCATTACCCATACGATGAATTGGTTTTGTAGTCATTGCAAACCACTGTAAGGCATCCATTGAAGTTGTGCAGACCGACAGGGCGATCCCTATTTGTATGCGGGTACTTGAGATGTGGTACCAACCAACATTCCTCACTCGCAAGATCAAAGGCAACGATATGGCGCCTTATATAGTTGTACCCATGGTTGTGATCATCAACCCAATTGAGAAGACCACCTGCTAAATTGTGATCATCAACCCAATTGAGAAGACCACCTGCTAAACCGTTGCCTAGGCCAACACTACCAAGATGAACGTGACCTGGCGACTTCTCAACGTTATGCCATGAATTGAACTTGAGACTATAAGCATGAACATCAAACAACTTATCTCCATTTAGAACAATCATAACAACCTTGTAGTCATCGTTGACACTATCATACCCAAATCCATACCTAGTGCTCAAAGATATATGCGGGTGTGAGCGGTTAGTGGGGTTTTGAGGCAGAACCCGGAACTTTCGGGTCGATGGGTTCCACAAAATCAAACTATATACGATCAAAACAATCTGACAAACAAACCAAACCATTGCAAGAACCATAAATCCGGTCATTACTCTTTGGTATCTCGAGGGGTACAATAGTATTAACAACGAATGACACTTCGTCCACTGACTGCCAGCGGATTAGGTGATCTGCCAAAACGAGGGAGAGATTGGTGTTGCTTTTGATGGATCGATTGAGACGGGATTTGACGAAATCGAAGCTGTCGATAAGGGAGAGCCAAGAAGTGGATACGCACCTGAATTGAAGAAGAAACTTCACTGGCAGTCGGGAGAGATGTGCTCCACGATCCCCACGGAATGTAAGACGACAACTTCATTATCTTCATTTTGCTTTTAGGGCTCTGCTCGTACTACTGATGTCCTATAGAGGTGGTAGGGTTTTGGTTTTAGGATTCTGCGTGCGTGGACGATCCTTTAAAACTCGCCTCCCTGGAAATTGTGTTACCTTCTAAACATTTTGAGGAAAATCCATTATCTAAAAAGTATCATGTGGCTCATTTCAAAAGGAAAACTTATGGCCTTGGGTCACATCAATGACTCGTTCCAAAATGCTAGAGACGAAGTCGCACATCATTCCAAAACTCTTGGGTTGCGAACCAATTTGACTTATCAAAGTGTACACCTCCTATGGTGTATAGCATTCACATGTATCAGTTGATTGGGACTATGTTGTGAATATAACTATCTATCTACTCCGCCAACACTCGCACACGAGTCACTCAAAAACGGACACTCCATCCAAAACGGACAATCAAATTACTCTACTTGGGTAAGTAACTTTTTGGCTTTTGAATGATAGTGTTATATTAAATCGACTAGACAGATCAAATGTGTAATTAAAGAGAGATCAACAGAGATAGAGATCAAACGTCAATCTCATGATCACATAAATCCACCAGCCACTACAGCCCACCAGAATACATACTTTGGTCTAGGATCATGCATTCCGTTGACATAGACTATCATAACACTTTTTTACAAGGTACCACAGAAGACAAGTCTCAAAACGGACAATCACATTACATCGCCTTGGGTTAAGTAACTTTTTAGTGGTGAAGTCAGTGCACATTACTTAAGCTTTGTATGCAGCCAGGATGAGACATTAGTTATTTTTGATATGTATGTGTGTGTAAACAGAGTACTGAAATCCCACATGGATTAAAAAACAGAAAAAGCGTAAAGCTTAAATGTACTGATGCGAGGACTACATCTTACTGAGTTTCGTTGCGGAACTCGTAACCCGAGCTAGATTTGGCACTAAGGGGGGCACGTAAAGGCTGGTCTGCTCAGGCCCTAGCAGGCTCAGGGTTAGTAGTCCATTGATCGACACTTCAAAAAACCAGTAAAATCCATATGTTTCGGAACCTCCGCGGCCAGCCACTGCTGAGGGTGCCCAGCAAAAGTCATTTTTTTTTTAAATTTTGGTGTCAGAAAAAAATGCTATGCAATCATCGCTATTGATTCGTGCATCTCAATTCCTTCAAATTTTATCTACGTGGGGAGAAATTAAACCAAATCATTCATCTTAGACCCATATCGGTTCAAAGATCCTCCATGCACAAATCAAATCAGATCTGAGTCGTACTTCTAAATAATCCAAAAGAAAAATTAAAATATTCAAAAATCAAAAATATGAAAAATTATATTAACATCAAAACAAGATTTAGATCCACATCAATAGGACCTTCACAATTTTCCATCCACAAATAAAAAAAATTTAAGTCACATAAAACTTCAATACACCACATCATCCACAAAATTGAACCAAAATCAACAAAGAAGAAAATTGTCCATGTCATTGTTCATTGCTCATACGATTGGTGCTTTTTGTGAGGCTATGGTTAGTAGCACAGTGGTGAAACATGGGTGTTTACATTAGGCACTAGTATGTGTATTCATTATTAAATATAGCTCCTGGGCCATTTTTGGAAAACAACAAATACTCGGATGCCATCGATGTGCACTATGATCCAATGGTGAGGGTTGGGGTTAGAAATGAGGAGAAGGAGAAGGAGAAGAAATGGCTTTTATAGTAGTGTATTGCGTGAGATTGCCTGTTAGTTACAAGGGTGCGAAGGAAAAAATCCCGTCATCGTCGGAGGAGGAGTGGGGAATGGTGGCGGCTAGGGTTAGAAATGAAGAGAGGGAGAAGAAACAGTGGTGTAATTTTACATCAATGTTACGGGTGGGATTGTCTTTTAGTTAAGGGATGCAAAGGAGAATTTCTCATATGTCAGAGGTGAGAAGTATATTTTTTTTTGTCCAAGTACAAGGGGTCAAAGTGTCTTTTACCCTAACCCTTGCGTAGCAAAAGTCTTGTTAACCTACATTGTCATTTTAGAAGAAAACACTAAAAATGCCCTTAAAAGACTTCTCTCGTAATTCATCCCCAAAATATCTTCACATCAACAATAACAAGTTGAATAAAAATGTTGTTTTAAAATATTTAGCTCCAAAATATAGTAGATTCGACGAATATAAAAACGCTTGAAAAGAAAGTCCAAAAGACTGCTCAAAAGCGAGTTGTTGCTTTTTTTTTTGGTTTCCAAACCAGTTCCGGGGCTTTGCCCCATAATCCGGTGCGACCTGCATGCCTGGGTATGGCAGGTGAGTATCGCAGTGGGAAATTTTTGCATACACAAGAACTCGAACCCGAGACGTGAGCGGAACCAAGTTGCTAACCACTTGAACCAACTCCCAGTGGTAAAGCGAGTTGTTTCTTTGGTTTAGACTCTAGATCTTAATCTCATACAAGCTCGCTTTTGCTGGTTTCTATTCACCTCTTAGCCTTCATATCAATACGACATGTTATTCTTTGCACTATCATTGTAGAGAGTAGAGACATAGGCCCTGTTTGCATACAATGGTTTGGTTAACCTCACAAAAAAGTTAACTAAAACCTCACCCCAAAATTTGTAGGACCCACTTTCCACTCATTTTTCTACTCACATAAAAGTCAACACTTTAAAAACCAAAACCCTCTAATCCAAACATCCACCTAGTTTGGTTAACCAAACCTGCTCAACCTTTTTATCCAAACAGGGCCATAGTTACTCCGAGCACCTTAGGCTTGCCTTATTACCATTTAGAAGATGCAAAGTAACGGCCGAATATCAAAATGAACTAATACCATCTTACAGTTTTAGCTAAAACCATGGTAACTGTGCGCTTGACACTTTAATGGAAATACAATACACAACAATAGAATTAATAGTTGTCCAAAAAAATCGTAAATCAAAAGCACAAAAAAAACAACTTTGTTTATAAAAGGTTCAGGTTCATATGGCAGAATGCACTCTTTACAAAACGGTTCAGGTTCAAGTCTTCTCAATTGTGGTTTATGTTTCCGCGAGGCCCACTTGTTTGTTTGTGTTTCCAATGTGTAAAAGGAGTGAATCTATATGGCCGATAACTCAATATACACTGCTGAATCGATTTACATACAACTCAGAAGTTAGGGAAAACGATTGATAAGAATGCTTGTGGTGTTAGGACGATGCTTCCACAGCACCGAAAGAATAAAAATCTGTATTGTGGACGATGCTTCCACAATACAGATTTTCTAAGAAAAGTACCTACATATAGTCTAGTAAAATCTTTGGGCTACAACAGCACCAAAAGAATAAAAACATCATGCGTGGTGGACATTCAGCGGCTGGGTGGAGGATAGCTTGGCTCCACCAGTCACCAATATTGGTGTTTAACCAAAAGTCATAAAACTGGTGGCCTTGCCAATTTGAGCCCCATTTATGATAAGAGCACAGCGTGAAGTTTAAAAAAAATTATTTTGCCTAACAGAAAATCTATGTTAATGTCTTCATGTTGGATCGTTGTAGCTACACCCCATTAGATCTTTTTTCTTGTAAGAGATGTTGAGCTCAAACCTTTCCAATCCGTGATCTGGTTGAGCCCTATTTTGCTGGTTTACGGCACATTTTCAAGCTCAAAAGGAGATGCAGTTGCGGAGGAGTGAATAATGAAAGCAAAGCATGACAGCAGACATTGGTATGAAGTTAACGCGTATGTTATTCATAAATTTCAACCTCATATCCCATAACATAATACACAAGATCCAAAGAAAGACAGAAATTAAAACCAAGGAATATGGTGCACAAGCAAAGAAGACACTAATAAACATTTTGTACGAATGAAAGGGTTTTATTTATTCCTGGTCATGAAGAGAATCAATATTCATTTTCATCTCATCCTCAAATCAAATTCTGATATTTTACAAAATATTGCACACAGATTAATCGGCCGTATCAAACATGAAAAGAATTGTCTGAGAAGAAATCAGATACGTACCATCTAGCAAACTTCTTTTGGTTTCAACGGCAATAGAAGAATGGAAAACACCCTGTTTGGCAGACCCTCTGCATTAAAAGTTGTGGATAACTCATTGGCTCAATCAGTCATTCAAGAACCTAGGAAAACAAAAGAATCACAAAAAAACTCTAAGAAGTCTAGTCGTACTTAAATTCATCCCATAAATTCTAACAAACTGTGACTTGCTTAGCTTCCATCCTTCAACTTACTCATCTTGGTCAAAATGTACATACCACTCCGTTTTCTCTCTTTCTATCCATTTGACGTTTTTGACTCGTATTTGGGTCACTTTGACCGAGTGATATATAGGAAAACCATGCAATTTTTTGATAGTTTTTTCACCATATTATAGAACAATTTTTACTCTACAACACCAAAAAAATATTATCAAAAAAAATTATCATATTACTATCCCAATCACCGGGTTAAAGTGACCCAATGAATATAGACAAAAATCCATTTGAATAGAAAGAGAGAGAGCGGAGTGGTATTAAGTTTATGCTCCTCAAATTTGATGACACAAGTCAATAGATTTATCTTTCTTACATTGAAAATCCGAACATGGGGAATTCTAAGAAATGAGACATTTATGACGATTGCAAAAAACATCACATTACCTGACAAGGATTGTCCGCATAGGACTCTAATAATAATCTTTTCCTGAGCTTCACCAGAAATACATATAGATGAACTGTCTCAGCTTGACAATATGAAAAGTTATTTTAAGATGCAGTGCAATTAAGCATCTCAACATTATGTAAAAAGTACCATTCTCTTTGTTCTCATTCTAACTTTTTGGCTCGAATTTGAGTCACGTTGACCGGGTGATTTAGATTACAGAAAGATGCGATTTTTTATATTTTTTTCACCGTATTATGATGAACATTTTACTCTACAACACCATGAAAAGAGTATCAAAAAAATTGCATCATTCTGCTATCTAAATTACCAGGTCAAAATGACACAGTGAATAGTGACAAAAGTCACATTAGAAAGAATGTACCGAATTTATTTTAAGATAGAGTCAAAGAAGTCAACATTCAACATTGAATCATAGAATCACTGTTTTCTATGCAGTTGAGACCCTAAAAGGTAAGCGCAAACTTTTCTTCAAATACTACTACCTCTGTTTCTTCTCTTTCCCCTTCGGTTGACTTTTTTACCCGTAGTTGGGTCACTTTGACTTGGTGATTTGGATATCAAAACGATGTAATTTTTTGTCAAGTTTTTCATAGTATTGTAGAGTAAAGTTTACTCTACAAGGTCACATAAAGATTACCAAGTTCGTGTATCTTTTTGCTAACCAAATCACCGGGTTAAAGTGACATAATGAATAGTGTCAAAAAATGAAGTAAGGTGAAAGAGAAGAAACAGAGGCAGTATCACTCAGTAACTGACCGAATTGAACCAGATCTAAAGTTGTGACACATATCAAGAGAGAATACAGCTTCTTCTGCGAAACATGAGGCCATCTTCATCCAAAATCTGAAACTCTGTTTACACGACCCTGCTCTACCTCTTTCTATTGTGAGGTCCCTGACCTCACAAGCACCTTCGCTGGCTGAATTGTCGCATGAAATGAAGAAGAATCGGAGAATTTCTCCGATGATCAGAGAGAGAAAGAGAAGGGTTAGAGAGAGACAGAATTTGGGGAAGAAATGTGAAATATCATAAAACGTAATAATTCCCTTATAACCCAGCTTTTATAGCAAAGGGTAGGCAAGTGCAAATAGCCAAACTAACTAACGGTCGCCCACGTCAGCTCACTCAGATTTGAACCAGCCAAGATCAGAGAAGAGGGAGGAGTAGACGTGGTCGTCCAGCTGGCCGCCTAAGCCGAACTACGTCGCACCACTAAACGATTTTGAATACAACGTATAAGCCGATGGATGGGTGAGATTAGATATCATCAGCTCATTCAACGGCTGCTGCTACTCTAAACTACACGACCACAGTTTTGATGACCTTTCACTTTGGTCCTAATTAGAAAACCACCGTTTATAAGGCTTTTTCACTTTAGTTCCTGCTGCTGAATCCTAACATCTGCTAACGCCGGCGAATCAAGTTCGGCGATTCGGGAACGTTCTCTTCGACGACTCCGATGTGCGCAAGGGTAAATAAATATAGTGACATTTCGGACCAGTAAAATTTGGGTTCGCATTATAGTTTAATTCAAGGGTAAAAGACACTTCAACCTCTATAGTTAGGAAATGACACTTCCATCCCTTATGTGTGCCCAACTAGGACACTTGCACCTGCTCACCCTTGCACCTGATTGTGTCATGTCGTTCTCTTGTCTCTACCTACATCCGCCCTTGACTAGGGGTTCACAAACAACCCGTGAATCAAGAAAATTCGGGCCAAAAAGATCGGACATGTATTGTTTTTCTACAGCTCAATTACCATACGAGTTCGGCCCTCAAAATTCGTGTGCAAATGGGCCTAATGAGCGAGTTTGGCCCTGAAAGTTGGTGAGTTTGAGTTACGTGTGCGAAGCCGTGGTCCCTAACGTCTCTTGGACGGTTGGAATCTGACAACTCCAACACAGTGTCCAGAGGATGCAGGCTTGATAGAACAGACTGCACCTCCTAACGATCATGACTATGTTATGATCTCAAATGGGCACGCTTGTCCCACATTGGCTAAATATGAGATTATCATGTGGTATATAAACAAATGAACACCCGCCCGTTGTTTATCAGTTTTCAAAGGTGAATCTTTCTCTTGGGTACACCACTTACTGGTTTGGATTGGTTCCTAAATTTATTTTTCAATCAACAACCATTTTTTCACCTCAAACTTACTTTCAATGGAAATTGAAAGAAAAAAGTTATTAATTTTAAATATTTGACTTTTCGCTTTTTATCAATCACTGAGGTTAAAACTTAAAACCCTGTCAGAAAAGGAAATCCACATAAGTAGGTTCAAGCCCAAGCTCTCCCTCCGAACCCAACACCCCGTTCAATATCCTTAATTATACTCGCGCCACACATGGGAGTGTGAGGGAGCGGTTGCACGGGAAAATATATATTTTTCAGATATGCAGATGAGAAGGAGAATATTTTCAATTTGATGAATATCTTTCTCAATCTCTCTCGCTGCTGCCGTATCTTTCTCTCAGTTCTTGGACCAACCAAAACTTAAATTTTGGGGTTTTGATTGGGTGAAGTCAGAGAGGCTTTCGAATGGGGATTTTGTTGGCATGAGTCGAATTGGGTTGCCGAATGAAAGGCGTGGGTTTGTTTAGCGTCGAACTAGTGTTTGTGGGTTTGTTTAGCGTCGAACTAGTGTTTGTTTGTTGAAGGACGGTGGTAACAATGGTGGTGATTGTAGCAGTGGTGGTTGTAGATGTGAAGTTGGTGGTGGGTTGCTGGATTCTGGATTATAGCAGCGGTGATGGTGGTGTTAGAACTCAGTGAAAATGAGACGTGGGTTACTGGATTCTGGAAAAATAATTGTCCGATTGACTCACGTCACTAGGTAAAGGACCGAGTGAGCACACTGAGTCATAGTCTTGTGCAGTCTGCTGCATGAGCTTCCCCCAAGCACCGGACATGACATCAGCTAGCCCATAGGTTAACCCAGCCTAGATCGTGCAGCAGTCGTCCCCAATTATTTTGATGCCCTCACTCGAGTTACAAGCTAACGTCACTTAGCTCGGCGACATCAGTGCTAAACATAAACTACTTTATTGAGAATATGTAGTTATGTCCTGACCATGTGGGATACAATGTGAACATTGATTAGGTGCATGCTTGGACACAATTTTAATCTGAAACCAGAACTAAGTTTAAAACAAGGTCTCTCGTTCTCTGGGGTCTTGTTTGGGTAGAGGATATAAAACAATGGCATATGTTTACTTTGAGATAAGTCAGTATATGAAATTTTGTTTTACTGTGTTTGGATGCTGTAATATGTGAGAGATGATATGATAAAGGAATGATGTAAACATGACCAACATGTCCTGTAGTATCAAAATTTTAGATCGGTATTGCGTAAATGGTGTTGGTGCTTAAATATTTTCTTAAACTACCTAAAAATTACTAGTAGTAAAGAATAATATTTATGTATATTCACGAGTATATGTAATTATGAACTATGTGATTACTGAACAAAGTCCAAATAGTCAAAATAGGTGGAGTGAAAACCTAACCGAGAATCCATATCAGCATAAAATTCTAGAGCTTATGAGCGGAAAATCCTAAAGTTAGAGTCTATGTTATAATTTCAAATTATATTTTAGTCTTTCTTCAAAACGGTCGTACTAAGCGTCATTAGAATTTTCGGAGAAGCACGCCACACAGGATTAAAGACGTTGGTGATTTTAGTGTTATCGGCCATTTGTGTAATCGAATTTACTTACGACCAAAGTAGACATTGACATTACGTTGTACACGTTAGGAGGTGTGGAGTACACGCGTGCTCAAAACTATGTTAATGACTTGGACAAGGAACTCGCGGACGACGGTGGGGGTTCGGGGGCGCAGCTCGGTGGGGTCCAAGGGACAACGCCCCTGGCGGCGGTCGCGCTGGCCGGTCAGCGTGGAAAAATTGGATTTCGTTTGACCCGGTGATTTGGATCGATTTGACTTTTACCATTATTCACTGCGGTCACTTTGACCCGGTGATTTGGATCGCGAATTGATGCAATCTTTGATAATCTTTTCATGGTGTTGTAGACTAGAGTAAAAGTTGCTCTACAACACGGTGAAAGAATATCAAAAAATTGCATCGTTTTGCAATTCAAATCACCCAGCAAAGTGACCCAGTTATAAATCAAAAGTGATAAGGTGTAAGTTGGGTGTCTGGAGAGCACACATGAGCTTATGCCAAATTAACCGCAACCATGAACTTGGGATGGGGATGGTTTATCACTGTTTCATTAAACAATAATCAGTTTCAAGAATAAGCAAAATTAGAAGTGAATCGAATGACCTGGAAATCACAGAGAACGCATGTTTGTTATCTATACATGCACGAACTTGGTGATGTGGGACTCATAAATTACATTAAAAAAATTGGAATGTTTTTATGTCCCCAAAAGGACAAGCGCTATATCTCTCCTACCACCACTCCGCGATGGAGGTGCATGTGATGGTAAAGTGGATGATAGCTCAAATCCTCGTACGTGGGCTCAAAGACAGGAGTAATTATTGCATGCTCTAAGAGTAAATATGACGTGGTGCTCTAATCAATACAGCACAGGACACGTGAGGAACATGTAGGAAATCCTATTTATGTATATTCACGAGTATACTATTTATGTATATTCACGAGTATATGTGATTACTGAACAAAGTCCAAATAGGCAAAATAGGTGGAGTGAAAACCTAACCGAGAATCCATATCAGCATAAAATTCTAGAGCTTATGAGCGGAAAATCCTAAAGTTAGAGTCTATGTTATAATTTCAAATTATATTTTAATCTTTCTTCAAAGCGGTCGTACTAAGCGTCATTAGAATTTTCGGAGAAGCACGCCACACAGGATTAAAGATTTGCACTTAATCCATGTTCAAATGTCATTCCACGTGGTCCGGGGTAAAAATACAAATTTTCAACAAATTTGTTTATGCTCACCACGTTAGTTTAACGTGAGCCTGTAACTTGAGTTTGGCTGGTTTTGGATGATTTAATTGCCGACTAGGTTGTTCAACCAATGGGCTAGCTGGTCGGTCTGGTGCGGCGAGTCTTAGCTTTACAGAGCACAGCCGAGCAGGGACTGTGTGAACCCATTGGTCCATGACCTTAGTAACTGTGTGAACAACCATTTTTTAAGCTCGTTCTCGCTTTCGAAACGGTTTCGGTTTGTTTTTGTTTTGGGAATGGATTTATGCGTCATCTGCCAATGAGATGGCTGCATTTGCTAGCCAAATAAGACTTGACCTAAAAGGGGAGTTGCTTACCTGATTTCTTCAGGCAACCAAGATTTTCTTGCTTGCGTGCATCTTATTTTATATATTGAATTGTCATAATTTCATTGCAATAGTACACAAACTAGGCCATAAGCAGGCTGGTAGAGGTAAAAAAATAATTAATGTCCACCTACAATAAACAGATCCTAGTATTACCTTTTCACCTACAAACCGTAACAGCTGTCTCGCTTACTATTGTAACGATGTACCACTATGATTCTTCTCTTTTCCATCAATTTGACTCTTACCACTATTCACTGCGGTCACTTTGACCCGGTGATTTGGATCGCGAATTGATGCAATCTTTGATAATCTTTTCATGGTGTTGCAGAGTAGAGTAAAAGTTGCTCTACAACACGGTGAAAGAATATCAAAAAATTACATCGTTTTGCGATCCAACACCCAGCAAAGTGATCCAGATATGAGTCAAAAGTGATAAGGTGTAAGTTGGGTGTCTGGAGAGCACAAATGAGCTTACGCCAAATTAACTGCAACCATGAACTTGGGATGGTTTATCACTGTTTGATTAAACAATAATAAGTTTCATGAATAAGCAAAATTAGAAGTGAATCGAATCACCTGGAAATCACAGAGAACGAATGTTTGTTATCTATACATGCACGAACTTGGTGATGTGGGACTCATAAATTACATTAAAAAAATTGGAATGTTTTTATGTCCCAAAAGGACAAGCGCTATATCTCTCCTACCACCACTCCGCAAAGGAGGTGCATGTGATGGTGAAATGGATGATAGCTCAAATCCTCGTACGTGAGCTCAAAGACAGAGAACAGTGAGACTCCACTTAAAAGAGCTTCTAACACAAAAAGGAGCTTGTCTAGACCCAAAGATCTAAAGCCAGATGCTTAGCTGAATGTTATTCGCACACACATAAAAGATACTGAAACATTGATCAATTAAGGGGAAGTATTTAGCTGTCTTACACTCTCTCCAATTAAATTTCAGTTCTATAAGTGTATTTGATTTGGTTCCGTAAATGTCCCACATTGCTCAAAACATGCTTAATCCGATAGCATATATTGAATAAGAACATTATACATGGTACACCTAGTGTGGTGTATAGTGTTCACACGTCCCAGTTGATTGGGACTATGTTGTGAATATATCTATCTATCTACTCCGCCAACACTTGCACACGAGCTACTTGAAAACGGACATTCCACCCAAAACGGACAATCAAATTATCCTCTTTGGGTAAGTAGCTTTTTGTCTCCTTTTTCCTTTCACATTTTATCTCACATGGTCGGGGGTAAAACAAATTCTCAATAAATTTGTTTGCGCTCAGCACATTGGTTTGCCAAGCTGACGTTTTCGGTTTGTTGCCGTTGCCGAAGTAGGAGTAGCTGGTGTTGATCGTCTGGTGTGAATCTAATGGTTGGGGTTCTCTAAGCCTGGGCTTGACAGCAGACTGCACATCCTGCCTAATTATGTGAGCCCTTGGTCGTGACTTGACTCAACCGAACAATCATCTTTTCCATCTCGTTTTCACTTACCAGTCCGTCCCAGCTCTTTCTTCCCATCTGACTTTTTTGACTCGTATCTGGGTCACTTTGACTGGGTGATTTGGATAGTAAAATAATATGATTTCTTGATAACTTTTTCATCATATTATAGAGCACCTTTAACTCTACAACACTATGAAAAAATTATCAAAAACCTACATCGGTTTGCTATTCAAATCATCGGGTCAAAGTGATCCAGTGAATAGTGACAAAAGTCAAATTGGGAAGAAAGAGATGGGACAGACTGGTATTCACTTTTCAAAAAGTGTCGGCTTGTTTTATTTTGGGAATTGATGCGTCATTGTACCACTAAAATGGTCTCAGCTTATTTTGTTTGGGAATTTGATGGCTGCATTTGTAAGCGAATATGACCTGACCTGAGGAGCAAGACTACGAGTTAGTGCACACCCTTGTCAATTACTACTCTGTCCCAGCTCTTGCCCATCACTGGAAATATTTGACTCGTATATGGGTCACTTTGACCGGGTGATTTCGATAGCAAAATAATGCGATTTTTCGATAATTTTTTCACGGTGTTATAGAGCAACTTATACTCTACAACACCATGAAAAAATTATCAAAAAATTAAATTATTTTGCTATCCAAATCACCGAGTCAAAGTGACCCAGTGAATAGTGGTAAAAGTTAAAATGATAAGGAAGAGCTGGGACAGAGGTAGTACCTACTGAGTTCGGCCTCAAAGTTGGTGTGCCAATGGGCTATCGAGTTCGGCCCTCAAAGTTGGTGTGAGTTTGGGTCATGTGTGTGAAGCCTTTGTCCCTGACGTCTCATGGGCACCCACATGTAAACCTATTTAAAAGGTGAATTTTTCACCCACGTGATCATGGAGTACCTGCTATATTAGTGGTGCTTATGATCGTTGCTGTCCTGTCTATGAGCCATGTGGTTTAGTCCGAGATCGAATAAAAACCAGTACCGGATCGAATAAGCCTCAATAAAAAATTAAATATTTATACAACGGCGTGACATGTTTTCATTAAGTGGTTGTTTTTCTTAAGTGGTTTAGTCCGAGTAAAGCCTCAATAAAAGCCAGTACCGGCTACGTGGCCTCTGCCCCCGAAGTGGTGCCATGATGGGATCGTTCATGAGGTACTTTGTTTCTTGACGGACCCTTGAAACAAGAACCCTCACCAAAGCTTTTATAGTAGCAAGTGTTAGCATTATGTGCGCCCATGTGGGGTGCACAATGCAATTAACCTAAACTTATGGGTTTAGGTGAGACAAGCTCAAACCTTATGGGGTTAGTAGCAAGGACATCAACCCTAGGGGGTAACGTTGCAATTGGGTATAAGTCTGTCTATATAAGGAGACAGCCTCCTACACATAATATGTGCTAGAGACATAATAATATACAATACTGTAGAGATCATGTGCTGATCATAATACAGTAAACCCTAGACTCTCTCTTCAACTAGCCTCCATTGGGTGGAACTTGGTGTGGATCAGAGCTCTCGTCCTAGTGATTCGAGCCACATTGTGGGAGCAAGAAGAGCACGTGAAAGCAAGCATCATTCGATCATCCGTTGCGCTTAGGAGCTAAGGAAGACAAGGTAAACACATGAATCTTCCGCTATAATTCATGTTGTAGATCTGTATGTGATAGATCATGTACGTCCTTCATTGGTATCAGAGCCTTAGGCTTGTTTTTCGTGCCTAGTTATGCGTTCCCGAATCAGATAAAAAATTTGAGTTTTTGAAATTTCATAATCTGTTAGTAAAACCTATATGGTTAGATAGGGTTTTTCACAAGGATTCCAGAAATATAAATTTTGTAATTTTTGGACGAACAGAGAATTAGTTATGATTTTTCTAAAATTCGAAACAGTATAAATCTGGACTGATTGATCTGAGCAGTAAAAAGATTTTTTCAAAACATGTTAAAATTGGGTTTTGAATACATAATCTTGATCTACGTGAAACGACGATTCCAACGATGTAAAGATCGCCGGAAACGGAGGCCGGGAAGGCGGCGCGTGGGCCACACGCGCCACCGACGCCGCCTCCACGCGCGGCCACGCGCCGCCACGCGCCGCACGCGCCAAGGGGCTGGCGGCGGCTGCTGACGTGGCCCTAGGGCTGACGTGGCAGGTGACGTGGCGGGGCCACGTCAGCAATTGCTGACGTGGCAGATGACGTGGCAGCCACGCGAGCTGCTGACGTGGCATGATGGCGTGGAGGGGGACGTGGCTGCTGACGTCAGCATATGGCTGACGTGGCATGCCACGTGGCAGCTGACGTGGCAGCTGACGTGGCACGCGGCCGACGTCGGCGCGTGACGGAGGCGGACTCGCCCACGCGCGACGGCGCGTGTGGGCGCGTGAGCCCTCCTCCGGCCACTATTTTTCGCCAAATTTTTTTCTACATGCTCAGAATTAAATTTCCTATTTTCTGGGATTTTTTCATAATTTTTGGAAAAACATAAAATTTTATTATTTTTCCAGATTAATTAATTAGTGTTTAGCACACTTCCCGAGGCAATTAGACGTCCTTAAACACACTGTTTTGAGCCCAAATTTTTTCTGGAGACTTAAGACATTTTTCCCTACCTTATAAGATAGGAGGTGAGATCCTAGGTAGTTGGGAGCAATTTTCGATCTTATTAGTTGATTGATTTATTGCTTATTAATTTCCAGTAATTATTCTTTAATTCTGGAAATTTCCAGAAAATTCCAGTATGTTTATTTTATTATTATACATGCTGTTGTGGGTTGAATGGATGTGTTTGATGCATGGATGTGGCTTAGATGGTTTTATATTTGGTTTTGGTTTTGAATATGTAATCAATTAAAATACGGCCTGCGTGTCGTGCCTCTCTACATACTCTATTGTCTTCTCTTCTCATCTAAATCGCCTATTAGAGGTTACTTCTTATTAGAAATAAGATATTTAGTGGAGATTGAAGAATAGAAGCTTCAAGAGAGGTGGCCAAACCAAAAGCTATGGCGCGAGGTGCATGGAGCAAAAAGACGAACAGGGAAGCTTCAAGGAGCACTCGAGATGAGGCGAGATCCATGAGGCGAAAAGTTCAAGACTTGCTCAAGACGTACTCTCAATAGTGGGAGTGCACCTTAGAGGCCACATCCATTGCATATTTATTTATGCTTATGCTTGTTTTACGTTATAACTGCGTGTGATTGGATATAACTGTATAACCTCGCATGCTAAAGAACTAAAACAAAAGAGCTCACATGGTTATGCATGATTGAAACTAATGGGGAATCATAAGTGATAATATTTGATTCCTAGAATTGCTGCTAGGTTTTCGTGGAGTCCTTATGATGAACTATGAAATTTTAATCATGTATCATGTTATTTCGGAGCTAAGTAAATGCTGGTATTAATTTCCTATGCAATGTCTCAAGATCAATCGTGTCTAAATTGAAACTGTAAAGGCTAAAATAGTGACAATAAACGATATAACAAGTCATTGTACTATGTAACCAAATCGTTGGACATAGTTTGTCAAAACACCTACAAGTATGGTCGAACCTGTGATGAATAGTTGTCACAGCAGCACATGAACATTATCTTTAGGCTAACCAATAAGTGGGAGGCAGTCAAGATAAATGTCATAGAGCGTGCTATGCCAAGGTGGGGAAATGACCTCATCAGCAAGTTCAAGACCACTTTGAGATTCAAAGATTGTAGGAATGGGCCAAAGAAGAATCTTGGATCCACCTTAGCCATTTGCCTCATAAAAATTGTGAGTAATGACTCATAAATCCTACCTTAAACTATCGTGTTTAAGTTATCCGATTAGCAATTTGTTGCTATCTCTGCCACGTTTCATGAAAGTGCCATGGAAACGTTATATGACACACTTTGAAAGTGTCAGGATGTTTGGATGAGACCAAACATCACTCTGTTCTAGGATCTAAGCAATATATGATTGCTAAGTATACTAGTTCGGCATACTTTTGAAGTCTAAGCAATATATGATTGCTAAAGGCTGTGAATGAAGTATGATCGGCAGATTTAGTCCCTAGCCCGGTATTAGGACCGTGGAACAGGTGGGGGCAAGGATAAGGGAATAAGGGCAAAATATTGGTACATGACCAATATCCCAAGACAGGCAAATGCAAAGGAGGAAAAGGATGTTTCCCTAAGACTAGAAGGCCAGACCTGGTACTAACTTCTCGTCTAAGGATCCATAAGATTATCTTTGAGGAAAGAGCCACCAAAATTTGTTTTGGTCACAGTTTTACTTTGGAATTGGTCATGCTATGAATGGTTATGCACTCTTAATTTCTAGCATGAATAACGCCTCAGGATCTTTGGATATCACCTCTAGGGTTGTGCCATAAGATTCTGATATGTGGCGCGCTAGATTGTGACACACTACATTAGGAAAAGGATGTTCAGGCTAGCTAAGGTAGGCCTGCTTGGAATATGCCCAAGGTACCCTTACCTGTGTGTGATTCTTGCCTTACACGAAAGGCGAAAGGCAAACCATCCAGTAAAGTAGTAAAGATTATTGAGTCTTTACATATTAATTCATTCTGTTGTATTTGTGTTCCATTAAATGTTAATAGCTAAAGACATGGTGCTTACTGTTCCATCACATTCGTAGATTATTGTACGCATCTCAACTATGTGTGCTTGGGCCACATAAGTCTGAGGCACAAGGGTGCTTGAGACAGGTATCTACAAAAGGTAGAAAACCGTCTGGACAAAAGGATATGTCCTTAGCCAGAATGAGACTGCGAGTATCTATCTTAGCAAGAGCTATGTGATGGAGAGTAGTTAGGCAGTTGGCTATTCCCATGCCCCGCAGCAGATTGCTGTGGCGGATAGGAGGAATAGGATACAACCTGAGATGGTTCGATGTATGATAGTACGTGCAAAGTATAAGTTCCCTATCTTGAGGAGACGCTTTGTTAAACGTCTGTCGATTTACTCAACCAAGAACCCACCAAGTCTGTGGCCACTACGCCCTACGAGATGTGGACCAAAAGGCAACCTATATGAGGTCACCTTAGGCCATAGGGATCGGCAGCTTATGAGCTAACTAAATTTTCCTAGTCAGGGAGAAGCTCGTGGAGATGGTATTCTCTACGAGTAAGAGGAACCACTAGATGACACTCAATTCACCACTACTCAAGAGGAATTTGTTCCTATGTATCTTGAGAACAGTGGGAGTGCCTTACCTAGTGAGCAGCCTATCGTATATGACGATAATGCTGAAGAAGAATCCTCTTTGCGTAGGAACGCTCGTTGGAGCGTACCCCGTCGACAATTTGACATCGAAGGGGAAGACGTGATAGTCACCACGCAAGATGTTGATGAACCTAGGATATTGTCCCAGGACATTTCATCACCTGACAAGAAGGAATTAAGACCCTAGATGGAAGAAATGTATCTTCATGGAGTAACATGTCTTCCCATACTATTCGGAGTACTCTAGGGGGTTGCGTATTCGAAACGCAACAGCCGATTAGTAGTGTAACGCAAATGGATTCACAGGATATATGTTTTCTCATAAGGAGATGTCCATAATTAAGGGAATGTTCGTAGAGATGATAATCTCGGCGAGCATGGAGGAACCGCTAGAAAATACCCTGTTCCTTAGTCCATCATGAGGAGTTAGTCCCTCAAGGATCCTTCGGACAGTGGGAGTGACTTTCTAAGCGAGGTGCCCATCCATAGGGGTGAGAGCAGATTATGATCCTCCTATGCAAAGGAACTGCTCATAGGAGCATGTCCCATCGACTATTTGAGATCGAAGGGATGATCTTAAGGATCACCTTGCATAATCGATAGGATAGAATACTATGCCTTATCGTTCCCTAATTGTGAAGAATGAAAAGTAGCCTTTACGGGAAAAGTTAGAGTCTGTAAGGGACCAACCAAGTTTAAGGCTAGGTTGACTTTTCCGACTGGATATTAGACTATTGGAAATGGATGTATTTCCAAGGTCATTCAGAGTGACACAGGCGGAAGCATACTAAGGCATACGACTTGCAGAGGTATCGGTAATAGTTGTGATGATGGAGATAAGGCTCCATTCTCGATGAACGTGACGACTGAATTTCTCGATAGAGAAATCAGAGAGGTGATCTGCATGACTCGGCCACAGGGTTTCGAGATGTAAGATTGGATGCACATATAGGTGCAAGCTAATTAAGCCTATGTATGATCTTAATTAGTCCTCTAAGTCAGCAGTATTTTATCAATGGATGAAAACCGCTGCATATCACTCTCGGTCGTAGAGAGTAGATGAACACGTCACTTATTATCGATGACATACTATTTCCAGGAGAGTCTAAGGACTATTTCACATCCACTATAGGGTGGTTATCCTTTCGATTTGTGACGAAGGATATTAGTAGGGCGAGATGCACTCTCGTTCGTTCAAAAGGACTTCTTATATTGACGCATAAGGCGGACAACAAGAAGATACTCTGAACGATTCCATGTAATGGACCCAATGCCATGTGATACTCCTATAACTCGCTGCAGGATTTTACGAGCCTGAATATGTGCCCTAGAAGACACCATACAAGATTGACCAAATAACCAAAGTGCCCGATGCAGTGTGAGTCTGCTATATACTATGGTATATACTGAGACCCCACAAACCTCATGCAATTGGAAGAGTGGATTTCAGGAAATCTAACTTAAGACACTAGATTGCAACCAAAAGGATACTCGGTACGAAGGATCACGTGTTATAACTATCGGAGATGATGCTTCGACTAGCCAGCTATGTATGCTGACTAGGGTGGGGACCTAGATACACGTAGATCCGACTCAGGCTATAGTCCATGCTAGATGACATCGCATGGAACAGCGGCATAAGTGTTGCACAATCGTATTAGACCGCTCCATCGATTATGGAAGCGAAGCACGATTGCCTGTTCTGTCATCGGACAGAAATATGTTTGGATAAAAAGGTTTCTGATAAGCTTATGAGCTGTCAACCAACCTGTAGTGCTGGCGTATGGCTGCAGTATTTTTGATAAGGCCAAACATATAGAAAAGGGTACTGTTTTCACAAAAGGTGAAATAACTACCTGAAGAGTAATCTTGGAGTAGATCAACTACGGGACAAAATGAAGGTTCCTCCCATTCCTAAACCACATAAGAATCATCTTTGTGGATTGCTTTAGAAAATTGGGACTCGGTAGTCGATCACTAGCGATATGATTGATGAGCATATGAGACATTGATAATTGGATCTTAATTGGATTTGTTATGCTACATGTTGTTTGCATATCCTGTACTAGCATAGAACATGTCGCGCGGACACTAGGTTGACTCTCTCACACGAGCAACCGCCTTTACAACATCCTGGATTGTCTAGGTGAGTAGGAGATGAGACAGAATCCCGAAAAGCGCTAGAAGCCTATGATATGATGACTCCTGTCATATGGGGCGCATGGCCTATGACAGGAGCTGGACATCAATCAATAGTGCAAGACCCTGTCAGACGGATTCATTTGTCGCATTGGAATAAGTTCCAAGGTGAGATTGGATTATGGCCATTCGAGCATGGTTACTACCCCGAACCATGTATAGTCTGCGTAGAGAAAGCCAGATGAGAGAACTGATTTCGATTGCTTATGAGCAACACTCAGTACTCGGGTTAATAGTCATATGGGCTGTTGGACTTACATCTGTATAGTGGTCCCTATGGGATAGGACATGTGCTCTGGTAGAGTCCAAACACTATGGCGCACATCTTATGAGATAACGCGTGCTTATGAGTGACATGAGGTGGCGAGTAGAACTAGTCCCTGAGTTTCCTCGCCGTGTGAGCCTCGTCGATCATATAAAAATGATTGACACTGTATACCCTTAGTACTTTCATCCATGTCGGGGAGAGACGGTTCGGTGGTGCTACTTTAGCGTGACACCTCACGGCTATGAATGATTCGGCCTGCCAGGACATTGCTAGGAAAGCAGCTGACTCCGAATCAAAGCGACAATGGATAGAGAGGAAGATTCTAATTGCATCGCTCTTTATCATGTTCATTGGGCCCACCTACAAGATCTTATGGGATCAAGCAGGATATGAATATAATAAGGGAGATATAGACTCATTGGTGCACGACCTTCGGGACAAGGTAAGGTGCTCATGGTCTATGAGATGGCAATAGACAGAATCTGGGGAATACGAGAGATATATATATGTATTGCATTATTTCTTAAAGGGTTGAGTGCGCCTGCTGCTAGCTCGTCTCGTATGAGTTTAGAGTATGGATCTCCCGAAATGCAGGTTCTCTCACAGTCACACACCAAGGCCACATAACACTTTGGCAGATGATAATAGTTGGAGATTGAGGGAGACTAGAACTACTGTATTTGTGCAACCCCACTGTGCGAGTGGGAGATGTTAGCATTATGTGCGCCCATGTGGGGTGCACAATGCAATTAACCTAAACTTATGGGTTTAGGTGAGACAAGCTCAAACCTTATGGGGTTAGTAGCAAGGACATCAACCCTAGGGGGTAACGTTGCAATTGGGTATAAGTCTGTCTATATAAGGAGACAGCCTCCTACACATAATATGTGCTAGAGACATAATAATATACAATACTGTAGAGATCATGTGCTGATCATAATACAGTAAACCCTAGACTCTCTCTTCAACTAGCCTCCATTGGGTGGAACTTGGTGTGGATCAGAGCTCTCGTCCTAGTGATTCGAGCCAGATTGTGGGAGCAAGAAGAGCACGTGAAAGCAAGCATCCTTCGATCATCCGTTGCGCTTAGGAGCTAAGGAAGACAAGGTAAACACATGAATCTTCCGCTATAATTCATGTTGTAGATCTGTATGTGATAGATCATGTACGTCCTTCAGCAAGTGTAAGTTTGTTATGAAGATACGCAGCGAATAAGGACTTGCAGCTGAAGGAAGTGATTCACAACCATCACCACGTAATTCCGCTGCCGAAGGTGCAACCTTATCATGAAATAAACCGTGAATCGGCGGGCCACGAGTTTTGCACATATCCCAAGGCGAGATGAATAATTCGCCCATGAGAAAATGAAGAGTATTTGTCAATGAACAACAATATTCTCAAAACACTGAGAGACGCTCGTACTTCGGTTGTAGGTGAACAAGGAGGCATGTACAGACATCACTCAAGGTAAGAGCGGGTCGGGGCAGTTTTAGACCGGGCTGACAGAGAGGATGCCGGGTACAGGCCGAGTCAGGGTGTGGAGCGGGCAAGGTCAGGGTGTGGAGAAATTAAACGCTCCGGGCCAGGGCCATTTAAAATATATTTTTTAATATTAGACTCCCATGATTCTCTGTTTGTTCATAACTTCATCGATGTGGGACTCTGACTCTGCTACAATTTGCTAACTCTGCTTCGTTGCAAGCACAATTAATCATCTCTCTTCCGTTGACAGAATCTAATCCCCCTTTATATCTTCTCAACTCTCTTCTGTCTTTTGTGGAATCTAGACTCCCATGATTCTCTCCTTCCTTTTAAGGGCATGGTCACTCGTTGGGGCACCAGGGCAGAAGGCAAGGGGCTCTGGGGCTCTGGGACAAGACACTATTCAATGCTTTTTGGAGTCAGTTTCTACCCGTTTGGGGCAGGGGGAGAGGTAAGATACTGTTCACTGTTTAAAAAAATGTAAAATGTTGTATTTTAGGATTTTATAAATAATTTTACTTATCGAATGAAAACATTATGTTTCAATTACGATAAACAATGTAAAAAATATTTTTAAAATATACTTTTATATTACACTTTGTGCTTAAACTAATATACTTTTTTTTGCAAAAAAAATATATATTTCTGAATTGTAGATTTCAAAACAATTTTTTCAAAATTGTTTATTTTTAATGTTCAAAACTGGGTGTTTTCAAAACTGTTTTGTTTCTTCAAATCCAAAACAGTTTTTTTTTTCTTCTAACAATTTTTCAAAACAGTTTTTTAACAACTTTAACTAGTTTATTTCTAAACAGTTTTTTTTTTCAAAACGTTTTTTTCTTCTAAAAAAACTTTTTTTCTCAAAACTGGTATTTTCAACACTGTGTTTTTCTTCAAATCCAAAACAGTTTTTTCCCAACACTTTTTCAAAACAGTTATTAACTAGTTTATTTTAAAACTGTTCTCTTTTTTTTTTTTACAAAACTGGTATTTTCAAAACTGTTTTCAAATCCAAAACAGTTTTTTTCTAACACTTTTTTCGAACAGTTTCTAAAAACAGATTTTAAAAACAATGTTTAATTTATTTATTTTTTGAAATAAAAAAAAAATTAATTACTTTAACTGTTTTTTCGCAACAGTTAATACTAATATTTTCACAACTGATTACTCAAAACAGTTTTTTTTTTAAACCAAAACAGTTTTTTCAATTATTTTTTTCGTAACTGTTTTCTAGTTGAAACATCATTTGTTTTCTTTTTTAAAAGTATGCAAAACTAGTATTTGAGGGTAAAAGTTGGGTGGAATATCTATGTGGCAATGGGGCAAGAAGGCAAGGCAAGAGGCTAGAATTGCCCAACCTCTTGCCTTGGGGCAACTCTTGCCTTGGCAAGAAAATGTGGGTGGAGAGGTGAATAGTGGAAAAAGAGGGTTGGAGAGGGCTAGGGTGAGGTGGTGCCAAGGCCAAAATCCCTTGGTGGACATGCCCTAACAATCGCTTTAATTCTATCCCATGATATTCACAATCGTTACCTATTGACTTTTGAACTCATGTATGTATTTCTCTTTTTATCATTATTCGAGAAAACGGGACAAGTATGTAAGTAAGCTTGATTGGGTGGCTCCTGTCAAAACTTTGGGGCATCTGTACTCTCGATTTTTATATATGTGTACATACAAACGCGCGCACACAGAACTTTGGCGATATGTGACTCCTACCATTATATTTAAGGAGAACTTGTCACTCGTTTTTACATGTTTTGTTATGTACTGTCAAGATTAAGAGTCATTGCCTGCAACAGAAGCTCCATCACCACCAACAACACAACTACTCTTGAGTTGTTGCAGAGGCAAATAGACTAGTCTTGGATTTCCTCAAAGTTTAAACTCAAGAGCTATAGAAAAAATAACCATAATATAAATAAAACCGTATCTTGTTCTCAAGGCAGATAAAGTAGATGGTTCTATCAAAAAAAAAAAGTAGATGGTAGTAGTTTTCTAACTCTCTCTTCTCTTTCTTTATCCCTGGCCCTAATTACCATCATTTAAATCTCTCTTTTCGTCAAAAAGGAAAATTATCTCTTATTTGTTTCCTTAATCTCCCAGTTTCTCTCACTCTCACTCTCTATCCCATTTACAATCTCTCTCGACTTTAAACTCATGTAAGTAAATAAGAATCGTCACCGGCACGACTGATCTTACTAACAAAGTGTTGACGGAGTCGGTGACATATGCGTCTGTTTTGGACCTGGTCATGGGTTAGCCGGTTCTGCAAATTGTGGTTTTGTGTTGTGTCTGACATTCGCGTCAGTCGTCAAAATATCGACTCCAAAACATGGACTTTCTTTGGTTCATATCTTCAAATGCATTAAGGCGGTCCATATTATTGGTCAAATCAAGTAATTGAAACGTGTGGGTTTCTGACGGTATGATTAAATTTGCACTGTTATGAAATGGAATGACAGTCATAACATAATGTACAAAGTCGCACATCGTTCAAAACATCCGTAACCTAGTGGTAAATATTGAATGAGACTAGTTGTACACCTCCTATGGTGTATAGCGTTCACACGTTCCAGTTGATTGGGATTATGTTCTGAACATATCTATCTACTATTCCGCCAACACTTGTACACGAGCCCCTCGAAAAAGGATCAATCCATCCAAAACGGACAATCACATTATCCTCCTTGGATTAAGTAGTTATTTGTTTTTGAATGATAATGTTATCAGTAGCAAAACTCTGAGGATTTGCGCACAACCAATTGTTTTCACTAGTTCAATGTTATCAACCGCTGGAAATTATCAATTTTCTTTATCAAATTGGTTTTTGTCCCATATCGAAAGAGAAAACATATGAAGCGAATATGAGTTAGTCCTTTGGCAATGACGCAACCATTGACGTAATAAGCGGTTCGTTTTTTTGGGTAATCTAGTATAAGCGGTTCGTTCATTGCTGGTTGAGCTAGCCTCTAGTTAAAGTTGGAAAACCTAGCCTACCTACTTAAACTAGCCTCTAGTTCTAACTAGTATTTAGGGATGGCAATGGATCGGATTCGGGTCGGATTCACCTATATCTATATCCGGATCCGATCAAAATAAGTGGATCCATATTCGATCCAAAGATCCTAAACGGATTCGGATCGAATCCGGACCGGACTTAATTTGCAATATCCATATTCGATCCGAAAATCCAAATCTTCAGAAACGGATTTGATTCGGATCCAGATTCGGATCTTAAGCATTTTTTTACTTACACAAAATACACAACAAATTCAGAAAAATACATAAAGAGTCATCACACCAAAAAAAATACGCCTAAAAAAATAAAAATATATTAAAAATATTTTATCAATATGACAAGCGTAAAGTACCAAGAAATATAAGCAAACCATTCAAAAGTTTAAGGCACCAATAATGTCTAAAAATTGTCTACAAATTCAATCAATACAACACTAAAATTTTCCATAACCATAGTGAAGTATTTTCTCATACCTAAAAAATAATGTGTAGTGATTGTGTAATGTGTTTATATATATGTAGGTAAAAACATATTTTTTATAACTCCAAGGGTATTTAAAACTATATGTGTTCGGATCCTTTGGGGCGGATATCCATCGGATATCCTAATATATACGGATCGAATTCGGATACGGATCGGATTTTGATTTTTAATATTCATATCCGATCCATTTTAAAATGGATCGAATTCGGACTTGATCCATGCGGATCGAATCACTCGGATTTCGGATTGGATCGAACCGTATTGCCATCCCTACTAGTATTACTTCAACTAGCCTTTAGGTAATCAGAGACCAAGCCATACTCAAAACAGACAATTACATTACCCTCATTGGGCAAAGCAAATTTTCAATGGTGAAGTCAGTGCACAATGGCAAGAAGAAAATCAACCCCCAATAGCTGAAAAAAGCTCACCTAGTGCGAGGGTTAAGTTGTATCAGGATGGTAAGAGTTTGAGAGATCAGTCAAACTAATGGATGAAGAAGAGCTCAATTTGTCAAACACGGATTACTTAATTTTTAGTACGCAACACTGTCTCTCGAACTGTATATTCTAATCAAGTCAGGAAAATACATTATTTATTGAATTTTGCTATGTGTAAAGAGAGTAGATACTGAAATACCACATGGATAAAAAACAGAAAAAACGTAAAGCTTAAATGTTTTGATGCAAGGACTATATCTTGCTGAGTTCCGTTGCGGGAACTCGTAACCCGAGCTAGATTTGGCACTAACGGGGGCACTTAAAGGCTGGTCGCTCAGTCCCTAGCGGACTCGGGATTAGTCGTCCATATATGGACACTTCCAAAACCAATACACAACCCATATGCTTCGGAACTCCGCGGCCGGCCACTGCTGATGGTGCCCAGCAAAAATATTTTTTTCTAAGATTTAGATGTAAAAAAAATGCTAGACAGTCATCGTTGTTGATTCGTGCATCTCAATCAATTCCTTCAAGTTTTATCTATGTGGAGACCAATTAAACAAAATCATACATCTTGGATCCAGATTCAGACTCAGACTAAGAAGGAGATATCCATATCTGATCCAGATCCTGTCAGACCTTAACCGGGTTGGGATCAAAACCGAATCGAATATTAATAGATCCATATCCATGCACAAATCAAATCGGATTTGAGTCGGACTTCTAAATAATCCAAAATAAAAGAAATTTTAAAATATCAAAAATAAAAAATATCAAAACTTATATTAACATCACAGCAAGATTTAGTTCAAAAAAAAGATTTAGATTCAGATCAACAGGACCGTCACAACTTTCGATCCACAAATAAAAAGTTATAAGTCACACAAAACTTCAATACACCACATCATCCACAAAATTGAACCAAACTCAACGAAGAAGAAAATTGTCCATATGTCATTGTTCATGGCTCATACTATCGGTGCTTTTTGCGAGGCTACAGTTACAATCGTGAAAAATGGTTGTTTACATTAGGCACTAAATATAGCTCCTGGGGCAATTTGGAAAACAGCAACTACTAGGATCCCATCGAATTCGGTATCCATCGATCTGCACTATGATCCAATGGTGGCGGTTGGGGTTAGAAATAAGGAGAAGGAGAAGATTGGGCTTTTATAGTGGTGTAATTTTGCATCAATGTTAGGGGGATTGTCTATTAGTTACGAGGGTGCAAAAGAGAATTTCTCGTCGAAGAAGGAGGGGGGATGGTGGCGGTTAGGGATAGAAATGAGGAGAGGGAGAAAAAACAGTGGTATAATTTTACGTCAATGTTAGGGGAGGGATTGTCTTCTAGTTACGAGGGTGCAAAGGAGAATTTCTAAAATGTCAGAGGTGCAAAGTATATTTTTTTGTCCAAACACAAGGGGACAAAGTGCCTTTTAACCTAACCCTTGCGTAGCAAAAGTCTTGTTAACCTACATGTCATTTTAGAAGAAAACACTGAAAATGCCCTTAAAAATGTCTCTCGTAATTCATCCCCAAAATATCTTCACATCAACAACAATAACAAGTTGGATCAATAAATATCGTTTTAAAATATTTAGCTCCAAAGTATAGTAGATTCAACGAATGTAAAACGCTTGACAAGATGATCCAAAAGACTGCTTAAAAGCGGGTTGTTGTTTTTGTTTAGGCTCTGGAACTTAATCTCCTACATGCTCGCTTTCGCTGGTCTCTGCTCACCTCTTAGCCTTCATAACGATATTATACTTTGCACTATCATTGTAGAGAGGGACATATTACTCCATCCACAAATGCACATGCCAAAACTCTGAGCACCTTAGGTTCGCCTTATTACCATTTAAAAGATGTAGAGTGGCGGCCGAATAGACTTCTGATTCAGTTGGATAATCTTATTTACCTCTACGGCTCACAACCAAGCAGGTTTCCATTACTCCAAAGTTTAAAACAATTGATTTTCATCTGGGTCAAACCACCCAAAATATCAATTTCCATCTTCGGCCTTTGGTTCTTTTGCCTTGGCCGTAAGCAATTTCGGAAAAGCTCCCTCTAGCCCAGTGAGAAGGCCTACTAGCCCCATATGGAAATTACTAGCCTTCATAGTTTGAAAACCCAGCAGGAAAAGCCTTACTTCAAGTTATCCAAGAAGCAAGTCTGAAAAGCCATATGGAAGACTCATCCGTCAGAGTGACATTATAGAGAGATCAACCATCAATTTTGTAACATTAGAGAGATCAACCCTCAATATAAAGGCCATACAGACTCGCCTGTCAACCACCACCACTTCCCACAGGAACCCTCTGGTTCAGTTTATCCACCACGAAATTTTGGTTCTTTCGCCTATTGCTGACATATTATTTATTAGAACCACTATGAGAATTCATTGGGTTTCATCTCAAAACCAAATAGCAATGTTGAGAGTAATCCAGGATGTTATTAACTGGCATAAACAATATGGTCAAGATGAACTACTACCGTCTTACAATTTTAGTTAAAAACATCGTAATTGGCACATGACAACTTAATAGAGATTCAATACACAACAACAGAATAAATATTAGTCCAAACAATTCTTAAATCGAAAGCACAAAGTTCGAAACCAATCTTGTTTCTAAAAGGTTCAGGTTCAGATGGCAGAATACGCTCTTTACAAAAAGGTTCAGGTTCGAGTCTTCTCAATTGTGGTTTATGTTTCCGTGAGGCCCACTTGTTTGTTTGTGTTTCCAATGTGTAAAAGGAGTGAAATCTAAATGGCAGGTAACTTAATATACACTGCTGAACCAATTTACATATAACTCGGAACTTAGGGGGGAAAGATTGATAAGAATGCTTAGCTGTGGTCCAAAAGAAGTGACAAAAAGAAATCGGTACATGTGAAGTTAAATTGTCAAGTCAAAGTTTCTGAAAGCAGGGAAAAAAATGTAATACAAAAATAGTCGGGTCATCTGATACTGAGGGGAATGTTATACCCCGAATTCACAGTGCTTATTATTAGTTTTATAAGTATTTAGAGGGTAAGTAATTGTCATTTTGTAATAATAATAGTTTGGGTATTTGCAGTATTATGTCTTAGATGGAGGACTTGTATGCAATATAGCATATAGGTATATATTCATGAAATGTTCTTCAGTTTGAGGAATAAAAAACTTTCCCTCTTTCACATTTTGAATGTTTCCTCTCTGGATTCAAAGATGGTATCAGAGTCTGGTTATGACCGTGTTTTGGTGATCATCTTTTCCGGCGATTCTTCACTCGTCGTCCCCAGTGTTGAATCGATTATTGTCCAGATCTGATCTCTAATCATGTCCGTCACCGAGGAGTCATCGCCTGGATCTCAGGGATTGAGATCATTCAACATCAATTCTGCATCGCCATACTTTCTCAATCACTCTGAATCTCCAGGTATCGTCCTCGTTTCACAGGTTCTGACTGGTGAAAACTACAACACCTGGAGTCGTTCAATTTTAGTTGCTCTAAAGGCGAAGAACAAATTAGGGTTTATCACTGGCTCTCTTCAGGAACCAGCAATTACAGATCAATTACATGAATTATGGATTCGTTGTGATAATATGGTGATTTCCTGGTTGCTTAATTCAGTTTCGAAAGATATTTCTGCAAGTATTGTTTATCATGAAACTGCTCTAGCTATTTGGAATGATCTCAAAGCCAGATATTCTCAGAAAAATTTGCCTCGCATATTTCAGTTATACACTCTTATTGCTGCTCTTCGTCAAGGTGATCTCAGTGTTACTACTTATTTTACAAAATTGAAGTCCCTGTCCAACTACAAAACAATTCCTAGTTGTGTATGTGGTGTCTTGAAGAATTGCAGATGTCAAATTGTTCATTCTATAGTGAAAAGTCGTGAGCAAGATTGCATTCTACAGTTTCTGATGGGGCTTAATGATAATTACACTTCTGTGAGAGATCAGATCCTTCTTACTGAGCCTTTACCTGATTTGTTGGCTACCTTCTCCAAAGTAGTTCAACAAGAAAGACAGTCAGAAATCACTCATCACCATGCTTCCACATCTCAGAACATGGCATTGTTGACTCATCATTCATCTCCATCTCATGATCAGCCTATTCTTGCTGCACAAGTGTCCAATAATTCACACAAATATGCCAACAAAGGAAGACCACAATGCACACATTGTGGTTGGCCAGGACATACCAAAGAAAAGTGCTACAAGCTCCATGGCTATCCACCTGGCTTTAAGTTCAAGAAGAACTTCAATACTAGTTCTCAAGGTCACAGCAATTTTCAAGGTTTCCAGTCCTCCTCTCCAAATATTACTAGAGTCAACAATGTGTTTGGTTCTGCTCCTCACTCTTCAGAAGCTCATATGCATTATCAAGGGGGTCATGACAGAATTTCTCTAACACATAATGAATGTGTTCAGATTATGAGACTTCTTGGCGATAAAATGCAAGTGTCCCCTTCCAGTTCAGATTCTTCTTATGGATCACACACCTTGGAAGGTTCCACAGCTGCTTCATCTCCTATGGAAGAATCACCATTCAGTACAACCTTCTCTGGTATGGCTGCATCTTATATGTCTAGTGGAGTTGTCAATAATTTTGCCTTTACATCTCTTTTGTCAGATGCATCATCTTCTACTATGTGCTCTTTGATTCTTGATAGTGGGGCCACTGATCACATGCGCTCATGTCTTGATAAATTCCAAACAGCTGCTCCTGTTTCTAATGTCCATGTTCATCTACCTAATGGGGTTTCTGTTCCAGTGACACACATAGGCACAGTATCAATTAATTCTTGTTTGACATTACTAAGTGTTCTTTGTGTTCCTTCTTTCAAATTCAACTTGATCTCTATCTCTAAGTTGATTTCATCACTCAATTGTAGTGTTCATTATTCTAAAGATTGTTGCATTATTCATGATCACACAAAAACAAATGTGTTGGGACAAGGTGTCAAACAAGATGGACTGTATCTCCTAACTTCTTCTGCATTTGTCAATGCCTGTGCTTCTGTGATCACTCCTACTTTATGGCACCATAGATTGGGCCATTTATCTGATCAACAGTTACATACCTTATTCCCTCATCTGAAGGTCAATACCTCTCCTTGTGACACTTGACACCTAGCCAAACAAAAGAGACTTTCATTTCCTATCTCCACCTCCACATCTCCCTGCCTCTTTCATCTATTTCACTGTGATACTTGAGGCCCTTACAAGGTCGTGTCTCATGGTGGCTATAGGTATTTCCTTACCATTGTTGATGATTTCAGTAGGGTCACCTGGGTGTATCTCATGAGGTTCAAAACTGAATTCAACTCTCTTATACCTGCTTTTTATACTTTAATTCATACACAATTTGGTTACAGCATCAAAATCATTAGGAGTGATAATGCTCCTGAGTATGAATTGCATGATTTCTTTGCTAAACATGGTATCATTCATCAACACTCTTGTGTTGAAACCCCTCAACAAAACTCAGTTGTTGAAAGGAAACATCAACATCTCTTATATGTGTCTAGAGCTCTTAGATTTCAATCCAATGCCCCTTTGTCTCTTTGGGGTGATTGTGTTTTAATTGCTGCATATCTCATAAATAGAAATCCATCTACTTTTTTACAAAACAAGACTCCATATGAGTTACTTTACAAGACTGCACCTTCTTATGATAACGTGAAATATTTTGGGTGTCTCTGTTATGTTTCAACTCTCTTACAAGGTAGAAATAAGTTTTCTCCTAGAGCCTCCAAATGTGTATTTTTTGGTTACCCTTTTGGAGTCAAAGGCTATAAGGTCTATGACCTAGCTTCTCACACTATTTCAGTCATCAGAAATGTCATATTTTATGAAGATGTCTTTCCTTTGTCTGCTTCATATGTGTCTCCTATTTCAGAAACATCAATATCTCTACCCAACCCTGTGCTTTCTCATGACACTCCTGCTTTTGACACCACCATCATTGGTGCAAGCTCTACAGACATGTCTTCTGAATCCCCTGTGCCCTCTCCCAATTCTGAACCTGCATCTTCTGTGCCAACCCCTCCAGTTAGGCACTCCACTAGACCTAGACAATTGCCATCTTATTTGCAGGACTATCACTTGAACAACAAGACTTGTCATACAGTCAGCAGCACTTGTCATGATTTGGCTTCCTATTTGTCCCTGATGAACACAGAGCTTTTATAGCTGCTTCTTCAGCTGTCACTGAACCAAAATCATACAAGGAAGCTGTGTCTTCCCCTCACTGGCAAGTGGCTATGCACCAAGAATTACATGCTCTCATGCATAATAACACATGGCATTTTGAGTATTTGCCCTCAGGGCAATCTACTATTGGCTGTAAATGGAATTATAAGGTGAAACACCATTCAGATGGTAGTATAGAAAGATATAAAGCCAGATTAGTAGCTAAAGGGTACACACAGACTGAAGGCCTGGATTATTTTGACACTTTTTCTCCAGTATCTAAGTTAGCTACTGTCAAATGTGTGCTTGTTGTGGCTGTTGTGAAAGATTGGCATCTTTTGCAGCTTGACATAAATAATGCCTTCCTCAAGGGTGATCTCCATGAAGATTTTTATATGGATATACCACCTGGGGTTACTGACACGATTTCTTACGTGTATACGCAAGTGCACGGTCGAAGTAATAAAGATTGAGTATTAAAACTCAGGTTGTCGAACCCACAGGGAAATAGACGACTACTAGCTAATTAAGAATTAATTAGAAGATACTTAAGTAACCGGTAAGAAGTGGTTTGAGTTTGAATGTTCGTCGCCCACAGATAAGCGACTGAATAAAATGAATGTAGAGACAATATTTTTGTATTTTTTCAATTAAAAGAATTTAATCTAAGTATGGAGAAAACTAGGCGATCTATGAATCACCTAGGGTCTTTAGACAGTTCCGGAATTTGTATTGAAACACGTTACGCACTAACTGATAATGCCGGGTAATAGCACTTACAATCTTCTGTCGATCTCATGTAATTTTACGTAACAGTTTACTTTGGGTCCTGTCGGTCCACCTCCATCTACCGTGACGTTCTAGCTGGCTAGTCAACTTCGTTCACCGGGTCCTGTCGGTCCACCGATTCACTCACCTAACTAGTTCAACCGAATCTACCCACACATGACTACTCCTATTCATCTCACCTATCGGTCTCAATGATTCGGGAATAAAAACATGATCTTATTCGTAATCGGGTTAAGTCTCTGTCGAGCACCCACCTAGTTCACTAACAACTCCGGTTCGCGACTCCCTTGTTGCTTAGAATTAAGCCTAGATCATGATTTCTGACCAATTAGTTTGTAACATTAAGCTATGAATTCAACTAGTTCATCATCTTCATCTAACATGGTCATTCCATTCATCACTAACACGTGTCAATAGCCTTAGCTTACGGATTCACAATACAAGATGAAGAATAATAAACATTAATTGGATCAAACGCATGAATCAATCAACAAAATCCGGAAAATATGTCTAAGTCATAACCCTAGGCTCTCCATAGAGCCTAACAAAGAAATTAGCTACTCATTGTTATGCTAAAATCACAAGTATTCTCCATAGAATGATAAAGAGAGGGTAAGAGAAGAATCAAACGATGAAATCGCCAAAGCTTTGACGAATCCGTGCAATCCCCAAGCTCCTAGCTGCTCTCCAATGGCTCCCGTACGTGAATACTCTTCTATTAGGTCTTCTCTGCCCGTTTTTTACCAGCTGGGCACGATTTTTTATGTTATTTGGTCGAAATTGCACTTCAGCCCCTCTACTTTGTAATTCCCGGACAGAATTATTTGCTGATTTTGCGCGGGCTGTATCTCCCTCATACGGACTCGTCTTCGGGCCTACCATATACCGTTGGAAAGCTACGGATGTCTACTTTCCAATGCCGCAAGCCTTGCTTCAAAATTCTTTGTAGATTTTCCTGGGCATCGAAAAGAATGCAGGCTGGTCCTGTGTGACTTTTCCAACTTTTCTTCGTTTGTGCATCTCCTTTTCTCCTCTTCATCTAGCTCCATTCCAAGCATATACAAGCATCTCATGAGATTCATTGCACCTATTTTACCTGAGATACACAACACTAAACAACCCGTGCAATTATCATAGCAAATATGAGAGAAAACATGCACAAATAAGCTAGAAACACAACTTTTCACTCTTAGGCTTAGAAATAGTCAAATTCACATATTTGTGCAAATATAACATATAAATCATGTGAAATAAGCCTATTACAAGTAATATGGAAGTATAAAGATAACTCCTAAAAGAGAGTTATCAAATACCCCCACACTTACCTTTTGCTCGTCCCGAGTAAAACCACTATTTACTAGCCGACTCAAGACGCAAACGACACAAGACTCGACAATGCAACAATATGATGCAAATGCAAACTACGACTCGATCCTACACAAACACATATATACACAAAGCACACTTTTTATCTTTTTGGTTGAGATCGGGCAATCTCCATTGGCTTAAATCGATTATCATGAAGTGATGAGAATCCTAGGAACAAAGCATGAGTTGAAACTAAATTCGACAACGAGAATCTCCCCTAGTTAGTATAGAAAGCCTAACTTTACTAAGTACAAGAGTACGCTACCTCTTCGTGTGTGCCACGAAATAAGAGACTACGCTAGGCAAAGCCACATCCAAGGTCCGAGCTCCTAATCCGCTAATGGTTTTCACATGATGAGTCTTAGGGACATAAAGATAATCTCGTCGAAATAAAGTCATAAGCGTCACATTCTCACATCAAATCACACATCTCACACACCCTCACCACGATGATAGGAACCAAAACCCAAAGCTCACCACCTCCGGCCCTCAATTCCCTCAAACCCCGGCACACTAGTGATCTCCGTGGCCATTGTCGTTTGTCGTGCATGAAACGTGAACCGTCGTCATCAAAGTAGCTCCACCACTCGTTCCAATTCAATTCCAACTCAAACTTTATTTCATCTCTCCTTTTTCTTTTTTTCTCTCATTTTTTTTTTCTTTTTCTTTTTTTTTCTGTTTTTTTTTTTTTTCTTTTTTTCACAATTCTCTCAAAATACCATCACAATCCAACAATAATATCCGAGTGGTCTTCAAATATAATCAAATATGCTAGGAGAAGGAAACATGTAAATCGATGAATGAATATCACATAAAGAATATCATCTCCTCCTAACTCAATCAAAGTTCATATCAAGTCCAAGCCGCAAAATCAATGAAGTAAATGTGTGGGAGTGGAGTCGTCGCAAGCTCACTCTCAATGTCCGAAGTCAAAAGTCGACACCCCCACACTCGAATTTCACCATATCCCCTCTCAAGTAGTCCCGAAGATGAATGTATCTCGTGCCTAATCCAACCGATCCTCCTACACCAAAGCAATCAAAACCGGTACCTAGCACGATCCACCAATTAAGTTCACCCAACCCAATTCCGTGCGTATTAGATTCACGCACTCACGGCTCTCCACAACTGTGTCCATGATGTAGTGGCATGGAACACCGCCACACCGAAGTGTGCAAGCCTACTCACTCACCCTCGCATCCCCTCGTAGATAACCAATGAAGTGCAAGCGAGACGTAGAACTCAACGAAATGTATAATCACTCCCTCTTCGAACCCCCTCAACTACACAACTCCCTCGTGACGCACTAAAGTGGTGATTCTAATAAATTTTTGATGAAGGCCAAGAATCGTCACCCTAGGTCCGAAGGCTAGCAAAGAATCCAAGGTTCAAATTGGGGCGTCTAATGGTCCTACAAGGCGAGTTCTAAAAGCAGTGAGTGCTCTAATACACAACCTCGCACAGCTGTTTCGTGTGCCACTACGAGGCGGGTTGGCGACTACCTAAGACGTACACATGGATGTTCGGCTTGTTTAGCTCACACCTAGCTCAGCTCTTGTAAGAAAATAGGCACACACTTTGAGTTTGAAAATCACATGAGTGTTAGAAATAGGTAGACACTCCCGTAAAGAAAGTCTCTCTATACCTACTAGGGGGGACTCACGTCGTCACTCTCGGTCGCAAATCATGCTCTACGCCTAAAATCCTCACACTTCGCAATTTATCAAACTTTAGCCTCTTTCGATTGCCCTTTTCTCAAAAGTTTCTCTTTTTAACTTTTTTTTTTTTCATATAATTCCTACACTACATGCAAGCCGACACGAACGAAACTACACAAAACAGTCGATAGGGTAGGTAGACTCAAATAAGAAAACGTGCAATATTAAACACAAACACAAACAAGTATATACACGAATAACAAATCACAATACGATATACTATCACAATATCACGACACGGACCACATAAATAGACACTATACGACACGAACAACTATATGCAGACATGGCGATGCAAACACTGACTGGCTAGTCAAGACTAAAACTCCCCCCACACTTGACTGCTTCGTTGTCCTCAACGAATTTAGAGATCAACCAAGAAGACTCGGCATGTCTAATGTGAGGGGCGGTGAACCTACTCGGAGTCAAATTCACGGCACAAGACGGTAGCTACAATAAATTTAGAGATAATTCAAGCTACGTGCACGTGAACGAGTTGTGTGTACCGAAATTAAGCAAGTACTCAAGTAATTCCCTAGAATTCTAAAAATAAAATCCTAGAGCAAGTACGATGTGCCTAAACGGTAAGTAAAGAGAGAGATAAGCAACTCACAACCGACACAAGGTCGGGGACGAAATCCGATAGGTGCTGACTGAGTTAGCAAGAACAATCCCCAAGCAAACATTGTGCGCATCAATGCTAACTCCCTTGCGGTCGAGTGTGTGAAACACACCGGGGTCGATTGATCTTGTTGCTGCTGACGAAAAGAGAACGAAGAATCCCCGAACTCGTTATGTGAGTTCACTCGCGGTCGAGTGCGCAAGTAGCACACCGGGGTCGATTGCTTCGTCAAATTTTCCTCCAATCTTTAATCCATCATGCCGCTTCTAAAGTTTTCATTGTTAATCATATGGTTGAACTTAGAGCTTATGATGAATCAAGTTTTTCTGTCAGTAGCACCACATAGACTTTACGGCCAACACCACCAGTTTAATAAACTGGTCCAGATTACTCCATTAATCAACCAAACCATCACAAACATCCGCCACTCGACCATTTTCCTAACATTTAAACCAGTTCACCCAATAACACACCACCTCCCAAACCATCAGACCCTGAATCATCATCACCTCCATACCTTAAACATGACCCAATTCCTAACACCCAACTTCAATAACAACCTGCCTCTTTCAACCATAGCCACTGTTTTATACTCACCAAAATTCACCAACTCAATGCTAGTACACAGACCATTTCACCCCACCATCACCATGTTCACCATATGCTGCTTCAAATTGAAGTCGTGGCTGGGGTCGTTTCCAGTTTCACTGGTAAGGGTTTGGGTGCCAATTCGTGACTGAGAAGAAGGTTGTGGCCAGAATTGGAGGTTTGGGGGTTGTTGCTCTGGGTTCTGTGTTGTTTCAGTCGACGGGAAACAGAGAAGGATTGGCGCTTTTGGCGTTGGAGATAAGATTTGCGTGGTTCTGTTCGAACTCGGTCGTGCTCATCTGGTTTGGCCGAGCTTTTGGCCGGCTTCAATGGCCGACGAGCAAGGCAGCTAGGCGGCGGAGTTCAGGGATTGTTCAGGTGGGTTTCTTGTTTGCAATTCGCGGCAGAGAGATAGAGATAGGGATTCGGATCTGGGGTCTGGGTTGTTGGTCGCGGTGGTGGCCCAGAGGGCGGCGGCTGCGTGGTTGAGATTGGCGGGGCGGCTGCGTGAAAGCTGTCGGGTGGGAGAGAAAACGGGCTGCTGCTGCGGTCTCTGTGGTCGCCGGAGTGAAGAGAAGCCGTTGGAGTTGAGAGCCGGCCGGAAACACGACGGGGAAACCACCAATAATCGCCGGAAATTGGGTCGGGGAGAGCTGCAATCGATTGATATGTGACGGAGGTTTTTGGTTGAAAGGGGAAGAACACCACTGGTATACCCCCGATTATATGAAAAATTTGACCCAATTTCCTTCTTTACCCTCAAAAAGACATTGATTTCCCCTTTTTACCCCTGTTCGTGCGAACAAATATGTGTTCGCACGAACACTGTTCCTGTGAGCACATTTTCGCGTTCTTAATATCCAGCAGCAAGTTTTTGGCTTCCTTTTGCTCCTGCGAACACAGGGGGTGTTCCTGCGAACACCCCTGACTCCAACTTCAATTTTTTTTTTTTTTTTTGTCTTCTAGATTACGTCTCCGGACTCCGATGCACGCATATTACATACCGTCGGAAAGCTCGTTTCGCGCACGTTCTGATTTCGCAATAGTGACTTCAAATATTCCGGAGTAAACTTCAGAATTCCTGACCTCAAATTTCGTGATCATTATGTCGCTTTCTCGGTTTTTCTGCGTTTCCTCTTTTCACGCATCAAGAAGGGGAGTCCGGACCGCGTCTTCACCCTGTAACATGTAGAGACTCATTTCAAACATGAGATCCTCACTCTCTCACCTCTCAGATAAACTATATAATATGAAAAACACACACGACATTATTTAAAACACACTCGCTAAACTAATGCATAAAATACGTTGGGTTGCCTCCCAACAAGCGCTTGTAATTTACGGTCGACGGCCCGACCCAGTTACCTCTGCCACCTCACGAGGGTGGTCTGGCACATTGTGCCGCTTCCAGCTTTGCTTTCCTGTGCTGAATTTGAAGCACTGCTTCGTGTGCGTGCACTGCTGATGGCTTATTTCTATCCCAATAATCAGGTGGATCCCCTTGCGATAACTCTGGGATTTGGCGCTTCACTTGTACAGCAAATGGCACCCCTGGCTGATACTCCCATGAGCACTGGGGTGACGGCTTAAAGACCCGAAAAGTCTCCATGTCATCGTGTACCCTCATAATTAGTTCTCCATTCTCTACGTCGATGAGAGTACGACCAGTTGCCAGGAATGGCCTACCCAGAATTAGCGGAACATCACCTACTGGCATATCCAATATAAAAAATCAGCCGGAATGATCAGACTTCCGACCCTCACTAGCACATCTTTAACCATCCCACATGCTTTCTTGGATGACTTGTCTGCAAATTGGAGTGTTATCCAGGTTTTCGGGGGCTCCCCCACACCTAACTTTTTGAATACCGACAACGGCATCAAATTCACGCTCGCTCCCAGATCACAGAGAGCTCTTTCAGTGTAGGAATCACCCAATGTAGCCTCAATGACAAAGCTACCTGGATCCTTCTTTTTCTTAGGTAACCCATGCAAAACACATGAACTAACCTGTTCATTTAAGCTTACTCTCTGAAATTCATCCACCCCTTTCTTTCCAAGAACTGCATCTTTAATAAATCGAGCATACTTAGGCATCTTTTGAAGTGCCTCAATCAACGGGATATTGATATGCAGTTTAGAGAAGACATTCAAAAAGCGCTTGTATTCCTCAGAATCATCCTTCTTCTTCCTAGTACGTAATGGGTATGGAAGTTCTGAAGAAGAAGGAGAAGATGAAAGTGGTACCTGAGTATGCTCCTCCTCGTCTGGTGGAGTCATGCCCTTTGATTGGGGGATCATGACAGGTGTCTTCTCAGAATCGAAGACTTCATGTTCCTTCGCCTTTGAGGCTTCCGCTCTGGCATGACTCGGATATGGAGGATCTGTAAGTGTAATACCACTTCGAGTGGTGATGGCTTGAGCCTGTCCCTCTGATGTGTCAACAATGCTACCCAGTGCCCTTTGTTCAAGTTGTTCCTTTAGATCTTTTATTTCTGCTCGGTTCTGTGACATGGACGCCCGGCCCAACATCGGGGCTTTCGCAACCCGGGCTCTGCGGCTTGAGCAACTTGAAGTGCAATTGCTACAGAGCTGACCTGTGTGGACATGTCTGTCATGTGCTGAGCCATCGTCTTTATTATCCCTGTCATATCGGTCAACTCTAATGGTGGTACTGGCTGCTGCTGATGCATCTCTGAAACATTTGCTTCATGCACTACCTCTACCGCATTCACCTGAACAGTGTTATAAGCCATCTTTTCATCTCTTACCAGTTCCATGTGCCTGTACTGGTAATCCATGCTCTCTTCTTGCTGAACCAAGCATCTCATCAATGCATATGCCCCTTCATGATCACAGTTAAATAAGAAGTTTCCCCCAGCTTCTATATCCATCTTGTCTCTATTGGGCTGTCCAAGTGAATCATAGAAGACCTGGATTAACTGTCGCTTGTCAATACCCTGGTTGGGACATCTACGTAGCAAATGATTGAAGCGATGCCATGCTTTGACAAGTGATTCATCCTGCTTTTGCCTGAACGTCCAGATCTCATTCTGAAGCTGAATCACACGTGAGATAGGATAAAACTTACTCATGAACAGTGTGACACACTCTTCCCACGATTTGATTGAACAGGATGGCATAGAGTCCAGCCAATCCATAGCAGCTCCCTTGAGACAATGAGGAAAGAGCATCAGTTTGAGCGCTTCAGATGTGACCCCACTATATCGAATTAGCCCACAGTGGCTCTGAAATCTCCCAATGAATGCATGTGGGTCTTCCTCGTCTGTCCCAGCAAAAGTGCACTGATCCTGAGCAAATTGAATTGTGCGCAGCTTGAGACAGAAGGTTTCTGCCTGAATTGGTGGCACCACAATTGCTGGCTCCCTTCCTTTAAGATCCGCCTCAAATGCCTGGATTATTGCTTTCCCTGATCGATTATATGACATTGAGGTCGGGCGCGGTATAGATGTTGCTGCCAATGCTTTCTCTACAGCTTCAGCCACCAAAGCTTGTAGCTGCTCTGTGGTGAGGCTAATATGTCCTTGGCCTTCCGCCATCGCTACCTGAGAAAACAACACTAGCACACCCGTGAGGTAAACAGATAGTAACAAAAATAAATTAAAAGAAGTATCCTAAATTAAATTTTAACTAAACTAATAAACCGTTTAATTCCCCGGCAACGGCGCCAAAAACTTGACACGATTTCTTACGTGTATACGCAAGTGCACGGTCGAAGTAATAAAGATTGAGTATTAAAACTCAGGTTGTCGAACCCACAGGGAAATAGACGACTACTAGCTAATTAAGAATTAATTAGAAGATACTTAAGTAACCGGTAAGAAGTGGTTTGAGTTTGAATGTTCGTCGCCCACAGATAAGCGACTGAATAAAATGAATGTAGAGACAATATTTTTGTATTTTTTCAATTAAAAGAATTTAATCTAAGTATGGAGAAAACTAGGCGATCTATGAATCACCTAGGGTCTTTAGACAGTTCCGGAATTTGTATTGAAACACGTTACGCACTAACTGATAATGCCGGGTAATAGCACTTACAATCTTCTGTCGATCTCATGTAATTTTACGTAACAGTTTACTTTGGGTCCTGTCGGTCCACCTCCATCTACCGTGACGTTCTAGCTGGCTAGTCAACTTCGTTCACCGGGTCCTGTCGGTCCACCGATTCACTCACCTAACTAGTTCAACCGAATCTACCCACACATGACTACTCCTATTCATCTCACCTATCGGTCTCAATGATTCGGGAATAAAAACATGATCTTATTCGTAATCGGGTTAAGTCTCTGTCGAGCACCCACCTAGTTCACTAACAACTCCGGTTCGCGACTCCCTTGTTGCTTAGAATTAAGCCTAGATCATGATTTCTGACCAATTAGTTTGTAACATTAAGCTATGAATTCAACTAGTTCATCATCTTCATCTAACATGGTCATTCCATTCATCACTAACACGTGTCAATAGCCTTAGCTTACGGATTCACAATACAAGATGAAGAATAATAAACATTAATTGGATCAAACGCATGAATCAATCAACAAAATCCGGAAAATATGTCTAAGTCATAACCCTAGGCTCTCCATAGAGCCTAACAAAGAAATTAGCTACTCATTGTTATGCTAAAATCACAAGTATTCTCCAAAGAATGATAAAGAGAGGGTAAGAGAAGAATCAAACGATGAAATCGCCAAAGCTTTGACGAATCCGTGCAATCCCCAAGCTCCTAGCTGCTCTCCAATGGCTCCCGTACGTGAATACTCTTCTATTAGGTCTTCTCTGCCCGTTTTTTACCAGCTGGGCACGATTTTTTATGTTATTTGGTCGAAATTGCACTTCAGCCCCTCTACTTTGTAATTCCCGGACAGAATTATTTGCTGATTTTGCGCGGGCTGTATCTCCCTCATACGGACTCGTCTTCGGGCCTACCATATACCGTTGGAAAGCTACGGATGTCTACTTTCCAATGCCGCAAGCCTTGCTTCAAAATTCTTTGTAGATTTTCCTGGGCATCGAAAAGAATGCAGGCTGGTCCTGTGTGACTTTTCCAACTTTTCTTCGTTTGTGCATCTCCTTTTCTCCTCTTCATCTAGCTCCATTCCAAGCATATACAAGCATCTCATGAGCTCCATTGCACCTATTTTACCTGAGATACACAACACTAAACAACCCGTGCAATTATCATAGCAAATATGAGAGAAAACATGCACAAATAAGCTAGAAACACAACTTTTCACTCTTAGGCTTAGAAATAGTCAAATTCACATATTTGTGCAAATATAACATATAAATCATGTGAAATAAGCCTATTACAAGTAATATGGAAGTATAAAGATAACTCCTAAAAGAGAGTTATCAATTACTCCTCATTCTCCCAACATGGTTTGTAAGTTGGAAAAATCCCTTTATGGTTTAAAACAAGCTTCTAGGCAATGGTTTGAGAAGTTTTCATCTACACTTGCTTTTTTGGGGTTTCTGCAATCTAAAGCTGATTACACCCTCTTCACTATTCAGAAAGACTCATTTTTTGCAGCTCTTTTGGTGTATGTTGATGACATTGTTCTCACTGGGAACAACATCTCTTTCTTGGAGGAATTAAAATTGCAACTTCAGCACCATTTCCATCTCATGGGATTTGAAGTTTATAGGACCCCTGATGGTATCTCTCTTAGTCAAAGAAAATTTGCTCTTGACATTCTCACAGACACTGGGTTTCTGGGGTCTAAACCTGCTTCCACTCCTATGGATCCTAATTGCAAGATTGGTGCAGACTCAGGGGATGCATTGTGTGATATCTTGGAGATTCTTTAATCTCTTGGAGGTCCACGAAGCAAGAGATTGTTTCCAGAATTTCTGCGGAAGCAAAATATAGAAGCATGGCTTCCACTTCTTGTGAAATTAAATGGCTGGAATTAATTCTTCAAGATCTCAATGTTGATTCTCCTGCTATTCCAGTCTTATATTCTGACAGCAATTCTGCTCTCCACATTGCTACTAATCCAGTTTTTCATGACAGAACCAAGCACATTGAGCTTTACTGTCATTTGATTAGGGATAAGGTGGTTGCAGGCCAATTGAAGCTTCTTCATGTGAGTTCTAAGCATCAGTTGGCTGACATCTTAACCAAACCTCTTCCCCCAGCATCTTTTCAGTTTCTGTTTCCTAAGTTGGGTGTAAACAATGTTTACTCTCCAACTTAAGGGGGCCTATTAGTTTTATAAGTATTTAGAGGGTAAGTAATTGTCATTTTGTAATAATAATAGTTTGGGTATTTGTAGTATTATGTCTTAGATGGAGGACTTGTATGCAATATAGCATATAGGTATATATTCATGTAATGTTCTTCAGTTTGAGGAATAAAAAACTTTCCCTCTTTCACATTTTGAATTTTTCCTCTCTGGATTCAAATACTTATTTCCATTATCAACTTTGCAAGTTTAAGCTCCCAAGATTTGGAATACTCGTGCAAAGATTATAGGAGACGTCAGCACCTACGAAAGTGATCTTTATGTTTTCTTAAGCAAGTGATCATAACTAGAATTCCGAGAGAAACAGCATATTGTACCTAGGAGCATAAGAAAAATGCAAACATCCCAAGCAAAGAAGAGAGTTGCAAGCATTTACAGAAAAGAGTCATTTGATTAAGTACCTGACTGTGATCTTTTGCAGCAGAATGCCAATGCTCATCCTACCTTATGCTCGAATCATGTACGCCTTACCTACAAAAAACAGCAAACAGATTTTTCTAAGTGAAGTACCTACATAGTCTAGTAAAAATATTTGGGCTACAACAGCACCAAAAGAATACAACACCACGCGTGGACATTCTACGGTTGGGGTTGTGGATAGCTTGGCTCCACCAGTCACCGATAAACCTTAGGAAACTTTAAGAATCACAAAAGCAGCTCTTGGAAGTCTAACCATATAATGTATCTCACAAGAGTCCGCTGAAGTTAGATGTTCTATCATTTAAAAACAAAAAATCATGATACTTCAATTAGCAAACAACCTTGCATCATTATGTCAAAAGAATTTTACAAATTCAATGACGGGGCACATAAAGGTTGGTCGCGCAAGCCCTAGCGGCCTTGGATTAGTCGTCCATATATCGACACTTCAAAAAACTAATACGGCCCATATGCTTCTGAACCCCGCGGCCACCCACTGTTGAGGGTGCCCAGCAAATACAATTTTTTAGAAATTTTGATGCCAGGAAAAAATATTAGGCAGTCATGGTTGGTAATTCGTGCATCTCAACCCTCAAATTTGATGAAACAATTAACCCAAATCATACATTCCAGATCGAGATTCGGACCCAGAATAAGAAGGGGAGATCCATATGCGATCCATATCCAATTGGATCTTATTCAGGTTCGGATCAAATTTGAATGGAATCTTAACTACTAGACTCATATCCGATTCAAAGATCCTCCATGCACAAATCGAATGGAATCCGAGTCGGACTTTAAAGAACCCAAAAAATGTCAAAACAAGATTTAGATCCACAAATAAAAAAAAAAAAAAAAAAAAAGTTGAGTCACACAATACTTCAATACATCATTTCATCCACCAATTGAACCAAACTCAACGAACAAGAAAATTGTCCATTGCTCGTTGTTCATTGCTCATACCAACGGTGATTTTTGTGAGCCTATGATTAATAGCACTGTGGTGAAAAATGAGTGTTTACATTAGGCACTAGTATGTGTATTCATTATTTAATATAGCTCATGCGGGCATTTTTGTCAAAACCTATTAATAAATAGATCTTCCCGTAACCTGTCTAGTGATATTCAAGATTGAGAGTATTCCCCTCAAAAAGAAAGATTGAGAGTCTATTCACTTGGCCGTCCCTGATAGACTTCCCATTCAATTTACTCCCATTTGATTTTAATGCTAATCTTACTTACCTCTTAGGCTGGCTCGCAACCAATTGAGTGGTTGGCGTCGAGAGAGGACAAATATGAGGTGAATATGAGTTAGTCATTGCGATTGGGGCAATGACGCAACAATTGACTGTGGTTCATTCCTTCATCTACTGTCAAAATTTGAGGTGTGAGTTGTTCGGTTTGGTGCAGTTTGTGCGAAAACTATAAACCAAACTGAATACATCGGTTTATTAATTTTATAATCAAACTAAACTATTTGAAAAGATTGACCGAACGAACCAAACCGAAAAAAAATCAGTTTAGTTTGATTCGATTCGATTGGTTTGCATAAACATTATCGAATGTATATGTTAATACTGTGTTGTCAGCGAATTTCAAATTTAAGAGAGAAAGAGATTAAATAGACGTAAAAGAAACTTGCACGATTATCATTTACGATTGAACGTGAGAGAAATGAAAAAGATAAAGATTAATATGATTATTTTAATTGAATCCATCTATGTGGGTTCTATTTTTTTAGATTGTTTAATATACTTTACACAATATTTTTTTTATGAAAAATACATTAGGCGCATATGGGTTAGATTTGGTTCGGTGCGGTGTTATACTTTACAAACCGAAAACCAAACCGATTAGACCAATTTGTGAAACTTGAACCATTCATAAACCGAACATCCAAAATAACCACCCAAAATCAAGGATTTCGGTTTGGTTCGATCGGTTTGACCGTTTATTCGGTTTTCTTTGCAGCCATTAATAAAACGGTCTGTGTAGCGAGGTTCAAGATTGAGAATCTATTTAGACGGCTGTGCCGGATAGACTTTGGATTCAATTGAATCTCCCAATTAATCTTACTTACCTCTAGGGATTGCGCGCAACCAATTGGTATTCACTAGTCCAAAGTTTATGAGGGTTCGCATCTCAGTCCGACGACTTGTTGATCAGATTGGTTTTCGCCCCACACGGTGAGAGGACAAGTATGATGCGAATATGAGCTAGTCATTGTGATTGGGCAATGACACAATTATTGACGGAATAACCACAGAGGTTCCTTTTTTTTTTGGTACACGAGGTTCATTCATTGCTGGTTGAAAGCCTTGCTAGCCTCTAGTTAAAGTTGGAAAATCTAGCCTACTTCAACTTGACTCTAGTTCATATCCGGCCATACTTTCAACTTTTCCAAAAGTGACATTTTTAGATCAACTGTGACACTATAGAGAGATCAATCGTCAAAGACCTAACATCAACTATCAACTTTAATAAAGATAATAAACTGAGCCTACTTCAACTAGAATCTAGTTCATATTCAGAAACTAGAGCCATACTTTCAACTTTTCCAGAAAGTGACATTTTTAGATCAACTAGACTGATCAACTGTGACATTATAGAGAGATCAACCGTCAAAGCCATAACATCAACGGTCAATTTTCATAAGACAAACTGAGCCTACTTCAACTACACTCTAGTTCATATTCGGAAACCGAGCCATACTTTCAACTTTTCCAAAAAAGTGACAATTTAGATCAACTAGACAGATCAACTGTGACATAATCAAGAGATCAATCGTATGGTAAGATAAACTGAGCCTACTTCAACTAGACTCTAGTTCATATTCGGAAAGCCATACTTTCAAGTTTCAACTTTTCCCATAAGTGACATTTTTAGATCAACTACTAGACAGATCAACTGTGACATTGTAGAGTGGAAAAATGTCACTTCTTCATAACAATACGACATATGGTGTTATACTTTGCACTATCATTGTAGAGACATAGTTACTCCATTCACAAATGCCCGTGTTACTCTGAACACCTTAGGCTTGCCTTATTACCATTTAGAAGATGCATAGTAGTGGCCGAATAGACTTATGATTCAGTTGGATAATCTTATTTACCGCTGAAGCTCACAACCAAGCAGGTCTCCATTAGTCCAAGGTTTGAAACAATTGATTTTCATCTCGGTCAAACCACCCAAATATCAGTTTTCATCTTCGGCCTTGGTTCTTCTTCCTTGGCCGTAAGCAATTTTGGAAAAGATCCCTCCAGCCCAGTGAAAAAGCCCTACTAGCCTCATTATGGAAATTACTAGCCTTCATAGTTTGAAAACCCAGAAGGAAAAGCCCTACTTCAAGTTATCCAAGAAGCAACTGAAAACCCATTTGGAAGAGCTCATCCGTCAAAGTGACATTATAGAGAGATCAACCATCAGTTTTGTAACATTAGAGAGATCAACCCTCAATATAAATAAAGGTCATACATATTCGGCTGTCGACCAACACCACTTCCCACCGGAACCCTCTGGTTCTGTTCCACCACGAAATTTAGGTTCTTTTCCTATTGCTTACATATTATTTACTATAGAACCAACTATAAGAATTCATGGGGATTCACCTCAAAACCAATGTTAAGGGTAATCCAGGATCGACAATAAGGTCAAAATCAACTACTACCATCTTACAGTTTTAGTTAAACCATCGTAACTGCGCACATGACAACTTAATAGAAATACAATACACAACAACAAAATAAATAGTAGTCCAAACAATTCGAAAGCACAAAGTTAGAAACCAACCTTGTATCTAAAAGTTCAGGTTTAGGTTCAGATGGCAGAATGCACTCTTTACAAAAAGGTTCAGGTTCGAGTCTTCTCAATTGTAGTTTATGTTTCCGCCAGGCCCACTTGTTTGTTTGTGTTTCCAATGTGTAAAAGGAGTGAATCTCAATGGCAGGTAACTTAATATACACTGCTGAATCGACTTACATACAACTCAAAACTTATGGGAAAAAAGTGATAAGAATGCTTAGCTGTGGTGTTAGGATGAGGCTTCCAAAAGAAGTGACAAAAGGAAATCGGTACATGTGAAGTTAACTTGTCAAGTCAAAGTTTCTCAAAGATGTAATACAGAAATCGTCGGGTTATAGGAGAATGTTATACCCCGAATTCACAGTGCTTATTTCCATTTTCAACTTCGCAAGTTTAAGCTCCCGAGATTTGGAATACCCGTGCAAAGATTATAGGAGATGCCAGCACCTACGAAAGTGATCTTTATGTGTAATTGTGGAAATGATCATAACTGAAATTCCGAGGAAAAACAACATATTGTACCCAAGAGCATAACACAAATGCAAACATCCCAAACAAATAAGACAATTGCAAGCATTTACATAAAGGAGAACCATTTGATTAAGTACCTGATTGTGATCTTTTGCAGCAGAATGCCAATGCTCATCCTACCTTATGCTCGGATCACGTACGTCTTGCCTACGAAAAACAGCAAACAGATTTTTCGAAGAGAAGTACCTACATAGAGTCTAGTAAAAATATAAGGGCTGCAAAGCACCAAAAGAATATAAACACCACGCGTGGTGGTCATTCTGCGGTTGGGTTTGTGGATAGCATGGCTCCACCGGTCACCGATAAACCTTAGAAAACTTTAGGAATCACAAAAGCAGCTCAAAGAAGTCAACATTAAACATAGAATGCAAGACGACGGAAAGAGCGGTCATTACATGTACAGAAACTCCAAAAGAAAAGCATAACAAAACACTACCTAACAACCGTAAAAACAGATGTTTTGAGTAAAGAAGATAACTTTGAGCATGTAGTTATAACAGAAATTGACATTCCTACTGGATAAATCCATGAGCCACTGAAACACCTGAGGACAATGTAGATGAAGAAGACAGCCAAAAGAAACTGATAGTGGGACGATGACCGAGTAAAATTTGACACATTTATAGTCAATTGAATCTGTTGACAACTCATTGAACAAATGATCTCCACCAGTCATCAATAGTAAAAATCGAATCTTTCTTAACTAATCGGATCTCAACAAGCAAATAGTACAGATTCGATGTGATTCCACACAAAATGAAATTCAGATTACAATATTACTGCTGCGCATGCAGTTGAGATGACAAAGGTAGAGGCAAACTTGTTTCAGGCCAATTGTATCTTTTTCACATTGAGAAAATAATGTCGAGTCATCAATACCACTCTGTCCCAGCTTTTTCTACCCAATTTGACTTTTACCCATTAAGTCACTCACTTTGATTTGATCCGGTAATTTGACTAGTAAAATAATACAACTTTTTAATATATTTTTCAGGGTGTGGTGAAAAAGCTATCTAAAAATTGAATCGTTTTACTATTCAAATCACCCGATCAAAAGTGACTCAAATATTGTACTACCTCCGTTTCTTCTCTATCACACCGGTTTGACTTTTTGACTCGTATCTGGGTCACTTTGACTGAGTAATTTGGATAGCAAAATGATGCAATTTGTTGATAATTTTTTCACCGTGTTATAAAGCAACCTCTACTCTACAACGCCATGAAAAAAATATCAAAAAATCGCATTGTTTTGCTATTCAAATCACCCGGTCAAAGTGACCCGGTGAATAGTGACAAAAGTCAATATGGTGTGATTGAGAAGAAACGGAGGTAGTACGACTTAAAAAGTCAGAGAAAGAGCTGAGATTCCAAAAGGTAAACGCAGACTTGTTCAAGTCAAATCAAATCAGAACATGAGAAGCTCACCTCTTCATCGAAAAGTTTACCAGATGTACAGCTGTGACACGGATTGAGAGAGTGCAGCTTCTTCTGAGAGGAGTACAAGGGAAAACACTGGCCGAAATCTGAAACTCTATTAACGGAAGATTTGCTAACGCCGGCGAATCATGTTCGGCGATACGGGGATCGTTCGCTTTCGGAGACTCTGATTTGCGCAGGGGGTAAAAAAGTGAAATTTAGGGCCGGTAAAATTTAGGTTTGCAGTAAAGACAGATTCAAGGGTAAAAGACACTTTCAACCCCTAAGGTTTAACATAAAGATACTTCCACACCTTGTAGTTAGGAAATGACACTTTCACCCCTTATGCGTGTCAAACTAGGGCACGTTTGATGCAGGGATAAAGAAGGGGTAAAGTAATAATAATACCGATAGGGGGTAATAACTGTTGTTTGATGCAGGGATAATTCAGAGCGGGATTCAATCCCCCCCCCCCCCTTTATTATATATACCTCTTATAAGCCTAAAATATAATCCCACCACGTAGGTGGGATTGAAGATTGAAGTCTTAATGCCCTTGTTTATACCGGTACAAACAAACATGTTACATAATCCTCCTTTTATAATTAATACTCCCTTATTATCAATACACCCAATAATACCGTAAGACCCCCTGTACCCCAAACTTTCAATCCCCACACCAAACGTGCCGTAAGAGGACAGTTTTTTCCCTAAAGCTAGGGTAAAGGACAATTTGCACCCTCATTGTTTAGGTTATGTACAAAAAAACCCATGATGTTGGGGAATATACAAAAACCGCCCCTGTCAGTGGGATGTTGGACAAATACCACCCTTCTGTTAGCGTCATTCAGTAGAGGGGTGCAATATGACCTTTTATGACTATTTTGCCCTTATTTTTATTTTTGTGTTTATCTTGCTCTTGTTCTTGGTGTTCTTGGCCACCACCTCCACCACCACCTCACCACCGTCGTATACCTTATGGATATATCTAGATCAAGCTTTCGCACTCCAATCCTTATAATATCGGATGACCTTGCAAGCTCTTTCACCGGGAAGCTGAAACCGGAACCAACAATTACCCATAAAAAGGCAATTTTAGTAGCATTTCATCAAGAAGCTACCCATTTTTCATCTAATTACCAGATAGAATTTGATATAAGTAACCACATTAAGAAATTCTGTCAACAATCAACAATCTCCTGTATGGAAAATCATGATTCAGCTCACCTGCTAGGGCTTCCATTAGTTTCACAACATCTTGAACATTGCCAATAATCAAATTGCGAGGACAAACGATAGCCAGCGCCTCTGTGACAGAACCATCAAGCACCTGAACGCAGGGGCAGACGCATGATTCACAGTTAGGGGGGGACACAAATAACACTAGAAAGCTATCATAATTTTCTTAGATGAAAGTGTAGGCATCAGAAAATTTTTAAAGTACCTTTATTATTAAGTTAAGATGAATTTTACTATGTTTTGTCCTCAAACTTATTTAATTATGATCTTGTAACAAATTCTAGAAGTGTTTGGCCTTTTTTAAATCTATTTCTAATTTCATATGGTTGCATAGGGGATATTTCCATACGAATGTGGCCATTTATGTTTTTTTAGGGGGGGGGGGGGCATATTTATTCTTTTTCAGGAAAATATGGAGTCTTATATGAAATTGTTTGAAATATATGAAGAATTTGTAACTAGCAACCAAACTTGAGGGTGGCCCTAGGACCACCTTGGGTCTAACTTGGGTCCGCCCTTGCCTGAACGACATCGATCCAGAGCTCATGGACGCGACTCAACATTTGAACGGCGCGCGGGACCTTCCCCTCAACACCATAACCGCAAGAACTTAATTGAAACACCCCGTGATTTCGGTTCAGGGTTAAAGAGACAATTGATAACCAAAAGTAGAAATATGTTTACGAATATTACAATTTAACTAATAAATAAATAAATCTATGAGAAGACAAGTTTACAAGGTCAATATGTTTAAAAAAACTACGTGATTTAATCTTAAGTTAACGTCTTGTCTCGATCCGCATTCTCATCCCCCACCTTGATTTATGACCTGCGGTTTTAAAATGACAAAAGTCGACGCAGTTTTGAAGAAAATGATCAGTAAAAATTCAGTAAATACACACTACGACATGTAAAGCAACTAGTGGCACATTATGTCATATCCCTTATTTTTAGAAAATATGAAATACTTGTATTTACTATGAATATGTGTTTTTCACATAACTTGTTAGCATGTTTAATTGCTATTGTATGCAGTGTAGTCGTTTCAATGCATAGTGAAGCTTCTATTATTTTAGTGAATTTTATGCTATTTAGTATCATGATAGATGAACTCATAATTCTAAAACTATAATAGATAAGCTCGACGAGAAATAAATCGAAAGTCTTAATATCTTCTTTGATTGTTAAATTGAGGATAAAAATATTTAGAGAATAATTAGCAATAATCACGGGTTTAAGTGTTAATTAGCTTAATTAATTATGATTAGTACATAATGACAAGTATTATAGAGCGTGTATAGCTTGTACCACTCCGTTTCTTCTCTTTAGCCCCCTTTCTATTTCGGTACGTTTCCTCTCTTGCTCCTCTTTTCCTTATTTAGCAAATTTAAGGTTGTGAGATACCCATTTTACCCTCACAAAAATACCCCCACAATATAATTATTGATGTTGAAAACAACAATCCAGCCCAAATTGAACTAATCTGCCGATCAAACCCACCCAACAATTGCCCTATTTTCATTATTATCATCTCTTCTCATTCTCTCTCTACCTCTCTACATATCTGTTCTTTCATTTTCTTTTCAACTCTTGGTATCTTCTTCTCCCTCTGCCAAGCACCGACAACAACACCGCCCCATCACCTCCTCCATCTTCATCACCACCGCCCCCATCACCTCCCTCCACGAACACCAACTGAACACGCCGATTCAGAGCAGAGAAGAGAGAGAGAGAGACGCCGATTCAGAGCAGAGCAAGGCGGTTGTGGCCGGATCTGTCCTCTCAGGCGATTCAACAGTCGGATCTGTCCTCCCCGGCGACTCAACAAGAGGATATCATCTGTTTCTTCCCCTTCTTTTTTTCCTCTCTTTACTTTTTCTTCCTCTGTCAATTTTTTTTTCGTGGATTCGACCTTTGTGGCGACCAGTGTGATGGAGTCTAGACGGCGATTTGGTACCCATGGCGGCACCAGCAAGTTCCCAGAGCGCGGAGGAAGTCGTGGGTTTTTTATGGCCCTTCACCATCTCTCTGTCGTCTTCTTCTTCTTGGTTTTGTACTTTTTTTCTTCGATCTGTGAAAAAAACTCTCGGATCTGTAATGTAATTATTTGGATTTGTAATTGTATGTTGTTAGTAGTGGTGATTGACTGGTGATGGTGGAGGAGGACTGGTGGTTGTGATGGTGTTCTTGGTGGTTAAGATAGAGAGAAAAAAGAACATCACAAGGCATTTAGAAGAAGTGGAGGGGCAAGACAGTAAAAGTCACATTATTCTTAATCTTCGTGCCCTCCCAAAAGGGGCTAAAGAGAAGAAACGGAGTGGTATGGGTGTAAGTGTGTACCAGGAGACACGTAGGTAGACACGTGTCACTACCTTAGCCCCTGTCCTAGATGTTTGACACACAGCCCTACTGCGTGTCGTCGTGTGGTAGCTTCTGTTAGATGCGCGACATGTGTCCTACTGCAAGTCAGATGCTTCTGACACATAACCCACATGTGTGTCACCGCTATAGCCTCCTGATTGCATGCGTGACACCTATGCGACATGTGTCGCGACTCTGGCCTCTGAACCCTGCATGTACGACACGTGTCCCTACGACACATCGGTACCTGATTGGTCGATCACTTCTATAAATTGGGTCGTCACAACATGGTATCAGAGCACGGTAACGCTCTATTTAGGGACGACGGGCTAGTATGGGTTCTTACTACGCTTTGATTTTAACTGCTTTTGAGTTACACATCCGATGACATAACTCTACCAAAGTGGGAAATGGAGTAGACTCAGTGCTTACTTGTTGCTCTTGAGTCGTGTACACGATTTATTGCTGATTGTGATATCAGCTGATTAGAGGTTAAGGCTGCGCAACTAAGGTTGTATGTGACGCATTCCCCAAGTTGGTACGAGTTTGTCACAGGTGATGACTCAGGTACTTGACCGATTTCCAAATAAAATATTTGAGTCTTATTTTAAATTTCAGAACGAAATTTCTTTAAGTGGGGTAGATTGTCATATCCCTGATTTTTAAAAAATATGAAACACTTCTATTTACTATGAATATGTGTTTTTCACAAATTTGTTAGCATGCATAATTGAGAAACCACGAGTATTCGGTAATATATCCAGAGTAAACAAGTCCATTTAAGTTGATAACAATATTAGTTCATGAGTAGCCAAAGCTTTTCAAATCATTTCAATCGATTAGGGCATATCAAGAGCCACAAACAACATCAATAGAGTAGTCAATTTTCTTTCAAGTTCAATTAACCGTTAAGTTTAGCTGGGGCATGTCCAAAGCCACCACCAGGATCGATGTAGACAGAGGGATCACAAAATAATCCCAAAGAGTTCATTCTAGGTTCTATCAAATCCTATTTCACCCGAGCGTTAAGGGAGTTCATACTTCAATTCAGGCTCACAATTCATAGCTAAAAGGACTTAAGTGTCGACACCCCTATACCTTAGTGACCCTTACAAGTATAAGTAGCACTATATAGCTCTACAAACCCCTTGGCCACAATACCTTGGTATGTTTTGGCTCATCGGGGGCGGATTTGTGAGCATTAAAGTTATATCCAATAATATGAAGCATTGCTTCGATGGTCGTAGCCATAAGAAACGGGAGGATCGCTTGGCACCTCCGGCCAGAGCCATAAATAAACAGAACTATGTACATCGTCCTAAGTCTATTAGAGGTATTTTACTTCTTCTCTTTCACATAATCAGAATCAGAATATCGTAATTTCCGAGAGTTCTCAAAGGATATGAATAAAATAGTTTAACAACTTTCGAGTGGAAAACATGCATTCTCGTACTTTCTCATATAACGAAGCGTTCATTCAAAACTTCATACGCATACGCACATTTTTATAATTAAGGGTCGCACATATGTACTTACCACTGAGCCAAGAAGAGCGAAAGGCAAATCTAGCACTCCAGGGAGAACATTGGTCTCATACGAAGTTGGGTCTCACAGTCAATGTAGAGGCAAAAATACATACGTCTACTTCGAACGATCCTTAACAACGGCTGGATATACACAAGTAAAGTGTAGAACCTATTGGCATATACCCTCTATATGAGGTTGTATGTAAGAATGCAATGAAATGCAGGTCATTCAAGCTAACTTGACCGAAATGCCTCTAATACTCCAAAACTGTCCATTACCGACTCTGATTGTGCATGGACCCCAAACTATACTCATACTGCCCCAAAAACATGTAAGAATGACTATAAACTCTCCCATATGAACTTAGCATCGAAATCTACAACTTTCAATAAATTACATTTAGGCCCCCAAAGTTTTGGTCAACCCTAGGCGAGAATGACATACGAGTACTTCAAATATGCATACAAGACATGCTGAAAAACTCCAAGTACTAACTTGATCTCAATTCAAACCTTAAGTGAAATTACTATTTTGCCTCTCATATCTAGATCAGTCAAACTAGGGTTTTCGAATAGTCAAACTTTGTCAACCTTGATATTTAGACTCATAATATGAGTACGAACAAGATTCATGGAGAGCGCTAAGGCCAGAAATGTCATTCAAATGGTCAAAACCGACGATCAAAGATAGAAAAAATTTGTTTCAGGTAGTCAACTTCACGACTGATTTTCAATCTGTTGGGAAGGAGTTTTGAGAAACTAGGAATGGGGTTTTGAAGATGATAGTCCAATAATTCCATAACATATTTGAACTCCTAAAAACTCAAAGTATTCAAAGAGATATCGGTAGTCACAGTTGGACAAAAATTCCGATTTAGCACTTACAAAAATTCAAACATCTTACACAAGTTCAAAGCAGGAACTTCAGGCTTGATTTGTGAGAAATCCGTCACAAAATCGAAGATGACCCAAAGAGGATAAAATAAATTATTATACATCATCTTCACACAGGAGAAGGAAAAACAAGATTTCATTAACATTTGGGGAAGTTATAGATGTCACAAAATGGGTACTTCAACACAGTTCTATACTCAGAAAAATTTCAACCTTTGATAGTTCAAGAACACAGTAAACGAACCCGCTTCAAGGCCAAATTTAGGTAGGTTAGACTTGAAATCAAACAAAGAAATCTGAATGAGAATTATAGAGCTATGTTGAAGCTTTTCATAAAGACAAGGGTCACCTAAATCGGATTTAAAACGAGGGAGATATCAACATTCAAAGTTGACACTTTTTGCAGGTTAAGAACAACAACTTCAAGAACAACTTTTCTATCCAACTTTAGGCTCAGATTCAAGGGTGTTAGAGTTCTAATGGAAATTAGAAATTAAAACAAAAATTGTAGCCAACATACCCAGGAGTACACTGGAAGAAACCGCGCATGATTTGGTCAAGAATTGAGGGAGTTATAATCGTCTGAAAATGACTACTTCAATTCAAACTTCAACACTTAGAAAATTCCGAGTTTTTGCTAGAGAAGAACATTAACATTACAGCCACTTTGGAGCCAAAGTTGGAGTAATACATGCAGGGGATCCATAGCAACAAGAATCAGGTCAAGACATCAAGTATCGAGAGAGTTACAGGCCCATGAACGGGGCAGGTTTTCAAACCAGAAAACTCAACATGCACGAATCAAACTTGTCACACTTTTTGTTACAGTCTAGTTTGGATTATCTAAACGTTTTGAGGACATAATCAGGAGCATGATCAAGCTTTTAAATGACCAAAATGAGCAAGAATTGAAAGCGTACCAAGCTCTGCCGCTTCCCCGGCGGTAATGGCGGAATCTGGGGATGTGCCGTTCAATTTCCGATACTCCAACATCTCCAAGTGATTTATGGGTTGAGAGGAGTGATATGAGAAGTCCAGAGGTCACAGGGGAAGTCACGGGGAGGAGAAGAACGGCCGAGGATGAAAAGAACACCGAGCTCCGACGTCCAACGGTGGTTTGCGACGGGTTCTTCAACCCAGACTCCGGCAACCCCGTTTTTGATGACCCACAGTGAAAAACCCACACCCCTGGGATCCCCAAGACGTCAAAAACACGAAAAATAGGATTAATTTGATTGATAAACAACGTAGGAAGAGGAATCAAACAAAACCCGAAGCTAGGGTTCATACGGTTCACCTGAATTTCAGGTCTGGTTGTTCGAAGTTTTGCCAAATCGGCAGAGGGCTTTTGCTTCTCGTCCATCCTAGATTCTCCCATAGCAGCATATCGTGATCAGAAGGAGAGTGGCGGTGACATAATCAGGAGCATGATCAAGCTTTTAAATGACCAAATTGAGCAAGAATTGAAAGCGTACCAAGCTCTGCCGCTTCCCCGGCGGTAATGGCGGAATCTGGGGATGTGCCGTTCAATTTCCGATACTCCAACATCTCCAAGTGATTTATGGGTTGAGAGGAGTGATATGAGAAGTCCAGAGGTCACAGGGGAAGTCACAGGGAGGAGAAGAACGGCCGAGGATGAAAAGAACACTGATTTCCGACGTCCAACGGTGGTTTGCGACGGGTTCTTCAACCCAGACTCCGGCAACCCCGTTTTTGATGACCCACAGTGAAAACCCCACACCCCTGGGATCCCCAAGACCTCAAAAACACGAAAAAGAGGATTAATTTGATTGATAAACAACGTAGGAAGAGGAATCAAACAAAACCCGAAGCTAGGGTTCATACGGTTCACCTGAATTTCAGGTCTGGTTGTTCGAAGTTTCGCCAAATCGTGATCAGAAGGAGAGTGGCGGTGGTAGAAGTTAGGTGTTGGTGGTTGTTCATAGTGAAGAAAGAGGAAGAAGGAGAGGATGAAGATGATCGAGATGAGAAAATATCTCTCTCACACAACTTAGCAGGTGGTCAAGTGGGAGAGTGGAGCTGCTACCTAACTCTTTAGGTGTCAAAAGAAGTTTGACAAGTGTATCACATGCGTAGGAGTGAAAGTGTAGTTTTCTAAAGTTTGGGGTACTAACTAGAATTAGATAAGTACTAATTTTCAGAGAATTGCACAACCACCCCGAAGATTTCTAGTGCTTGAAAATCATTCCAACAACTTTCGAAACTTGCAAACACTTAAAATTTCCAACTTTATAGATGTGAAAAATTATATCAACATTGGCCCCCAAAGTCTTGACATTGACTATAAACTCTCTCTCAGGAATTAGGGGTGTTACACTAATCCCCTGTCAAACACCGATTGATCCAACTGCCACAACCCTAACTCAGCCATGGTCGCAAAGAGAAACCAAGAGTAACGCATCAATAGAGCAACATATCACAGGAAGAAGGGCATACCAGAAGAGAAGAGAAGAGCGCAACCACCCACAGCCTCTGATACCATTAGCCTGGCCTCCTACTCCTCCAACGCCACCGCCATCAATTCCCTTCGCCCAGATGTGCAACTCCCCACTGCCGCCGCACTCACCGGTAGGGACTGGTTGCAGCCTTCGATGACGACTATAGATCTGACGAAGAGAGGAGGCGGTGATGGTTGGATTCGGTGGAAGCACAATCGATTTTTGGCCAGTAGTTTCCTTCCTAGAGTCCGATCTTGCCGGAATTTTCAGAACAACAACAGAGGAGACAAAACGAAGCTCTGCCACGTGATTGGAACACCAAGAACAAGGGCCCACCACCAGTATCTCTCCCCCTTTCTCGTCGTCTGCCCCTTCACCGCCTACAGTTGAGCACTTATTGACATCACCGAAACCACCTACCAAAGAGCGTCACCATTGTCGCCGCCATCCAAAAACAAATCTTGACAAGCTGATTAACGAGAAGTTGCAGCGAGAAACGAGAGGAAGAAGAATATGGAGGTTGGGCGATTCGTCCACTGTGAAAGCTAGAGGCGAAGAGTGAGATAGAAATAGAATAGGGGTTTCGTGGGTGTAGGTGGGTTGGTGGTCGTGGGTGCATGTGGGTGCAGGTGGAGGAGTTGAGAGGAGGAGGCGGTGGAGACGTGAAGGAGGAGGAGAAAGAAGAGAAGAAAATCTAGGGTTACAAATAGGGGGAAAAGGAGAAGAAGTGTGTTTTATAGAGGTGTAGTTTATTTGAATTTCAAGGGTACTTTGTTTTCCAGCTCATTCGTTAGCTCCGTTAGTTAGCAGGGGTGGTTTTTGTATATCTCCGAACAGCATTGGGGGTTTGTATATATTCCAAACAACGAGGGTGCAAATTTTCCTTTAGTATCAATGACGCGAAGCCCACCCCTATACTAACGAAGTCAACCAATTACGGCTTGTATATGTCTTGATATTTTCACTGTGGCACAATAAATGAGTGAAATTGTCTTTTCTCATAATAAAAGAGGTTAAAAGTTCTCCATATCAAACTTGAGGGGATCAAAGTGGCGTTTACCCTAGATTCAATTGTATTTTTTAACATAATTAAAAACAAAATTACGTCACATACATCACATCAATTTATATGAGACGACGTTGCAAATGCAATATCAGATGGTAGGGCCTCGTTTGGATAGCGAATAAGATACAGCGGATATGACTTATGCTGGAATACGAGGTAGGATATGTATGCTGTCGGATAAGGCCTGATATGATATGCTGGCTTACTGTGTTTGGGTGTTGTAGGATATGAGGCAGGTTAAACAAAATTACGTCACATACATCACATCAATTTATATGAGACGACGTTGCAGATGCAATATCAGATGGTAGGGCCTCGTTTGGATAGCGAATAAGATACAGCGGATATGACTTATGCTGGAATACGAGGTAGGATATGTATGCTGTCGAATAAGGCCTGATATGATATGCTGGCTTACTGTGTTTGGGTGTTGTAGGATATGAGGCACGTTAAGAAGCAGTATATGAATTACCATGTTAGCGTGGTGCATGATAAGAAGCATGATATATCCCAAATGACAATAATACCCTCATTGCGGTGATTTTGTATAAAACTACTTGAATTGTAAATTGACAACAATATCTTGGCAGATAATGCTCCTTTTGGCAAGAAAAAATTTACGTAAATGATTGTTGTCATATAATTGAGTAACTTAATATAACTGATATTTTACCTCGCTGCCGACACCGACATTTAAATAAGAAGCGACAACAATATTACAATGTGTTTGAAATTAGAGAGCTGAAATTGTCATTACGAAATACTTAGATTTAATGTGAATACATCATTACGCCTTAATTAGAAAGTCGATGCACATGCCAGACTCTGAAATGGTATGATGCGGACTTCATCAATGAAATTAGCCAATTCCAAATTTCACTACAAAGACTCCACTGGCCAAGGACTATGGTCTGCCCACAATTTGATCGTTGAAATTTTCAAAATCTACTACTACTACTACTACTACTACTACTACTACTACTACTACTATTGTTGTTGTTGTTGTTGTTGTTGTTGTTGTTGTTGTTGTTGTTGTTGTTGTTGTTGTTGTTGTTGTTGAAAAGGAAGTGTTTCATGAAGAAAAGAAAAGACCTCGAACACTCCAGTGACCTCAAAGACTCCACTGGCCAAGGAGTCACAAAATCGTCATGTTTCAGTATACCCCCTGCCTAAAAAAAAAAATTTGCACTCATACTCCATACCCTACTCGAAATTTACACTTCTATGTTTTCTTTTCAAAACACGTTTATGTTTCAGTATATTAAAATGAAACATAAAAAATGAATAAAACTGAAAATACATGTTAAACACAATTTCAAATAAACATTCATACACTTTCAAATAAAAATCCATAAAATTCCAAATAAAATAAAAATTCAAATAAAATATCCATAAAATTCCAAATAAACATTTATACAATTCCAGATTAAACACAATTTTAAATAAACATCCATAAAATAATGATTGAGACTATTTTGGTCAGAAATGGAACCCCCTCTTATCACCTCACCTCCTTATCCGGTGTATACCACCTAGGGGTGGTATAAGAATCAAGGCAAAAAAAGTGGGGGAAGGATAAGGGGAGGGTATGATTTCCCATCCTAACCCGCTACCCAAACAAGGGATAAGATAAGGGAAGGGATACCATATCATATCCCCCTCCTTATCCGCTACTCAAACGAGGCCTAGAGGTAAATCACCTCAAGGCTCCACCAACAATGGACGCTGCATCGAGTGCCCTGTGAGGCAAACTGGCTGGCAGACTCCTTAGCTGTAGGCCCGTCTTTGTAGGCATAGTATTCCTTCGCCTAGGGCCCAATAAGGGAGGGCCTTACAATTTTATCAAATTATAGTAAGAGTATTTTATGAAATTAAGTTTGGGCACTCTTTCCATTGTCATCAAACTACAAGGGTATGTTATGAAAATAAATTTTGACCCCCTACATTCATTAATATGTTTCTATCTTTCCCCCATTAAATCATTAACATTCATGTTAGTTTGTTCGAGAAGCACGGTTTCACATTGGTTCCGGACTGAGGTTTTTCACTTATCGCAATTGTTTGTCATCGGTAAAGTATGAGTTTATGCGCAATGGATCACCTTCGAGGTAGGTGGCCCTGAAAGAGGGTTAGAGACTATATATTACGGTGCATCCACGACTTTTCAAACTGCTAATTTCAGAAAACATAGATTTTTCTACTAAGAGATGTATGTTAGGAGACGCTATTCTAAAAAAAATATTTTAACCCCAAAATATATATTAATTTTTACGACAAATGGAACTAGGGGCTAGTTTGGTAATGTTGTGGCGTTTTAGAAAGTTGTTGTGTAGAAAGTACTCTGAGAAAGCTGCTGTGAAAATTTACCCCAAAAGTGTTTGGTAAATTCCGTATTTAAGTTGTTGCGGTAAAACACTTTCGACATTTTGTGTTTGGTAAATAGTGTTTTAAAGTTGCTGTTACTGTCAAAATAACAATATCAGCCATGAAATAATTAACAGTTTTATTATAATAAATAATTATTGATATTTATGAACGGATAAGAATGTCAAATAATACATTTATCGAAAAACAGGTCCAGAAAAGCAACCCCTTCCCTGCTACTGCTGTGGGGAAGCAACTGCTTTCCAGAAAGCAGGAAAAAATAAATTTACCGAACACATCAAAACTGCTTTTAGATTTGAAAAGCAGCGTTCGAGAAAGCAGAAGCATTACCGAATGGGCTCTAAATCAATATGCAGTTTGACACTTGTGAGAGTTTTGTGACACCAATCCTCCAGCACTTTCAATTTTATAAAAATCTCTCTGCAGTTTCTCTTGAACCCGGGCACCGCCCCTAGAGCCATCCATCGGTGAACCCCACCCAGCCACCGCTCCCGCATCTTCTTAACCTCTTCCCGCAAATGAACCAATTAATTAACACACAGTCAGCCGCCACGTCTAGTCTTCTTGTATTAAGTAAGAGGTTTGGGACCAGGGGCGGATCCAAATGGCGATTGGTGGGGGCTATAGCTCCCCTTCAACTTTAAAAATTCGAAATTTTACCCTTATTTTATCACTTGTTTCAGTTTAGCCTCCATAGTAATTACACTATAGCCCCCACTGAACATCACAAAATTCAATTTTTACCTTTTTTTGTGACAGTTAGCCCCCACTGTCACGAAATCTTGGATCCGCCCCTGTTTGCGACTCTTGTCGTTTTTAAGATAAGCTAGAAACAATCCAAATATGAAAGTAACATGTACTAGTACTCTTTTTGTCCCAATATTTTGATCCCATTTAAATATTCCAACTATTTAGGGGGACATGCAATCATTACAGTTCCACTAACTTTTTGTCAGATTATTTACTTAAAATTCATACATTTTAAATGTTAGATGATATAATTATTACTTTTTGAAAATAATTTAGAGAAACTACAATATTAAAACTACCCAAAATAACAGTGGACATAAAATTTGGAACAACCATAAAATAAATATGTGACTAAAATTATTCAATATTCAACCTTATCCAACACACCAACTACAGCGTAGGGACAGTCCAAGCTTTAAAAGTGTAACTTGTCAATTTCACTGGAACTTTTCAAACAGAAAAAGTTGGATTAATGCAGGGAAATGACTGATCTAAGTATAACTATTACAAGGAGCATAAGATAAACTTCTTTACCTAACCCAACAGAAATTGCATTCTAATATAATAACTTCTGAGTTTGACTCTTGAATTTTCTTCGAGGACTCTCTGCTGCGAAATTGTTTGAACAAAGAGACTACTGTGATGACCCACATGACTTATGCCACAAGCTTTTCGATGCATTCAAAGCTATCGAAGATGTCTACGGACCATCTCCGCTTTCGAAAATTATTCACGATGAAAAAGATAATCATGCCCGTAATACCCAAGGGGGAGGAGCCATATTCGTCTAGCGATTCTGGTCAGATATGTCATGACCAATCATGAACGGACTAACTTGAGAATCAAGAAATACTACAAACATGTTTGTTAGATATGAAGAGATCAATAGTAGGCATGCATTTTCTCAGGAAATATATATAGTTTGCAGGTTTATTCGGCCGAAATTTGACTGGTTGCACGTCAGGGTATATTATAATTATCTTGCAACCCTGGTCTTTGTGGGGCGGGCATACCTCTGGATCCCTCGAGTCCTGTCGGGTCTAGAGATTTCTGGGACGACCTTGCCTGACTCTCATCGCTAGCCACAACTTTTGCAAATACTTTTCTTCAATAAAACATGTTCAAAAGTAAATAAAACATGCATTAATTAGTTCAAACGCTATTGAGCAAAATTATGTTATAGGAGAGGAACGATGAACTTCTTCCCACGTTACCACATCTAAGCTTTCAAATTTAGAACTATAGACTAGCATTGTATCGTGCATGGTTAAATCTCATTTAGTTTTAACACAACCTCGGTCACTTATCAGTCGGAAGCACCTATTATCTCTGTTTCTGCAAGATAATCCTAATTGACCTCTTTCACTATTCAGCAAGTCATATTAATCCAATTTGATTACTATCCAAATTATCGGATCAAAGTGACATGCATGATTATGAGTGAAAAAATCATTGGAAAGATCGTGAAGAAACATAGGTAGTATATCATTATCATTTGTGCCTGTTGACTACACCAATGGACACATTTCTTTTTGTCAAATAAAATTACAGGCTTGCTAGTCGGACAATTTGTGCACTATTCAATTTTCCCCAAGAAGTAGTTGGTCGAGGGGTATCAATACATGATGTATATGATGTTTGATACATACTTTGAACATAATAGTTTTATGTTTATTTTTATATAATAATCAACATGACTTATACAGATCAGTTGACCTTTCTTTAGAAAAAATGGTTAGATTCCACAAAGTGGAAGATAAATAAATGAAAAATACCACCACTGCAATCGAATATCGTGGTGGCTTGAAACCAACAGCAATTCTATTTTTTCCAAGAAAAAAAATCAATTTCGAAATTTTAAACAACTTTTGTTTTGGTTAAACCTTATTAGAAAACAAATGTCAGGTGAAAAACAAAGAGCTTATGAAGTATTAGATGAGAAGTACGTGACTGACAGGGAATGACTTTCAGATAATCAATATACAGTAGTAGGTATGAAACTGAAACCCTAATTACGAGATTATTGTAGTATCCCGTCCCACATCGAGATATTATGAATTAAATGTGTGGTACATAGTACTCCTTGTGGATTACAACTATAACATCTTCCGGGTTTAAAAATTTTTATCCGGTGTTTAAGCATTTTTATCCGGTGTTACGGCTAAAAAATTTGTTGGGAGATTTATTTGCTCGAATTGTTACATTTTAAGTTCCCGAGCTTTATTCTTAAGAAAATTTTATTACTTTTTTAAATAAATTTTACTTAACACAATTATCTGAACAAAAGTTGTTGCATGATATTGAATTAGGGTTAGTCAGTTAATGTTTATTCAATGCACATCTAAGGAGTAGCCGCTGCCTGGTTTCCCGCATCATCAATCAAGTGAACTTACCTAAAGATACTTCAGAGCATTGCACCGATGAATTATGTCCCGTACCGTTTGAAATTTTAAATTATGCATGTAACGTAGAGCTGTAGACTAATAGTTCTATACACAGTGTTTTTTCAGTTTTAATTCTAGTCGATCCATGCAACCAACGTAAAGTAGACCTGATTAATTTTAGTCCCAAATTAAGTAAGTCATGTATTTCTTTTCTCCCCTTAAAAGAAAAAGATGCAGTTATCGAGTATTGATAAATTGCAACCAGCCAACAATAGCCCTGCTGGAAGGGCTTGTAATGATATTATGTTTATTTGACTATAAAACATGTTACGGGGTGATATCAAGAGGCTTCATTTCAATGTGTATAAATAAATGTGCCCACTTCATAACTTTTGACATATAATTCTCATGCAATATTGATTTGCTGACACTTTGATACATGTAGTATGTATTTTGACACTTAAGTATTCTGCAGTATATAATCACTGCAACTGCGCCCCACTTAACAGACGTTAACAAACATTTATTGTGAGCTAACGCCTGATAAGTAATTAGGTCACGATATAAGTAAATTACATAAAACACACATTGCATGTACCAAAGTAGTTAAGTGTTAAAACACACACTCTATGTATTAAAGTGTCGACGAACCTATACTGAATAGGGGCTATATGTCGAAAAGTGGAAGACGGATGTGAGGAGGAGCAATTATGGGCTAGTCTAAATCTAGAGTCTAATAGTAACAATATTGTAGCAGTTGACATTTGTAAATTGTAATAAAAGTTTGCATTTTCCTCTCGATGATACTTTGCCTATAGGCTAATGGCTATGATAGTTTTTGAAAGATCTATTCCACCCTACATTGGCTTTGATAAATAGCGGGGATTAGGTATTTGAGAGTCCATGTACTTGATTCAAAGAAGTTTAAAATAATGCATGACAACATTGTTTGACCAGCACGGAACTGGTATTCTCTAAATTAGTTTTGTGAAAATACTATTATACGAATACCAGAAACGATGTCTCAGTCAACATTTTCTCAAGTATTTTCATTTCTCGATTTAAAATGTAAGAAACAATTCAATGTTTGACTGGAAGAAACATTGCATCCACCATGTCTACAGCTACAAGGAAGGTTGTTGGCAAGAACTCATCAAACAACATTATAGTAAAATCAAAAGCAATATTTTATCATCATAGTCTTATGTTTTCTTAGTATTATCTTTTTGTAATAAACTTCACCCAGCTACAAGGAAGCGTTGACATGAACATACCAAACCAGGGCGAAATCGACACAAGGTTTTAAACCAAGATGAGCATATCTAATTCTCTATAAAATTTACCTGGAAAAGACATTTTGTACTATTCCGCTACGTGCCTATATAAGCTTTGAAGACGGGAGAAGTTATATGTCTGTCGCTTTCTTTTCACTTTTTATTTCAACCTGATGTATAAGATTCTTTTTTTATAATTATCTTGACACGGACGGTTGTATAGCATGGTGAAAAAAAGCTAGGTCATATATTCCATTTCTCTCTGTAAATATGATGTAGAGAGACTTTTGTTTTCATGAGAAGAATGTACAAGAGAATCACTAGTAGATATTCCCCCAAAAATATTGTCGGGAATACTGAAACTGTAATAAGAAATAAATGAACACTACTAACTTATAGAAATCATAATACTAATACAGACAAGACATAAATGAACACTACTAACTAGTTCTAAATCATTGAATGGGTAAAACTTGAAATCATTTAGAAATTAGTTAACGTCAACACTATGATTTTATCTTATTGTTATTGTGTTGTCCTTGGCCCAAAAGTTGGTAAGGATACTAAAAAATACGTGCATCTATATACAAAGAGATTAACAGAAAAAGTTGATAGAAAAAGAGAAAAGAAACTGAAAGTGTTAATTTTTTTTAAAAAGGTTTTAGTTATCTTTTTAGAGAAAATGATTACACACTTTTCTCATGCAAAATTTTAGGAGGAAAAAATAAGAAAAATTAATGTAAATAAAAAACTAAATATTTATAATTTTTTTTAGAGAACTATATATTTTTAGTTTTAACAAAAGACAAAAATAAAATAGTTCTCACAAAAATGAGAAAGTTAGAACTTTTTTACAGCCTAAGAGAAGGTAGAAAAATTCTCCAAATTTAGGCAAAGAAAACAGAGCAGAGCATTTTCTCTTCAGTCAAATGTGGTCAACGAATAAAACAAGAGATGTTCTTTTCCTTAACGGGCAACCAACTACCGCTTAAGTACGGTTATTGTTCACCATAAAGTGATAATCTATTGCATATATGTGGTGTTATGTCTCACTTGGTCATGTAGATTTTTTATGCATTCTTTTATAGGCCAACAACAAATTTCGTTATCGTGATAGGCACATTGTTATCTTCATCCCTCATGGCTTTCGATGTTTGAGACATAAAGAGCTTCCGATAGTCCATTTGCGGTGATGTTGGAGCGTACAAGTGTTAGAAACTGTTATGACACTCGCGCCTCACGAACGATGAAATGAATGATAAAAAACACTGAGTTTATGTGGTTCGCTAGCTCAAATAGAGCTAACTACGTCCACGGCGAAAAGAGACATTTATTTATCAAGAGGAACAAGTGCAATACAATGCATACACGTCCCAAACACTTAGGGAACCTTTTATAATGCTTAGAACTGACATAGGACCTTGCTAAACGGATTATGAAACAATTCTAAAATGCCAGAACCCCGTCCCGGATGTTGCAGTCTTGTTCTCCCAATATCGAACAAGAGAACAAGTGAAGTGACATCAGACGATTTGTCCTTAACATGTTAAAATTCATCATTTTCATTTATTTAGTGAATTCAACAGATACATAAGCACTTGGTCATCATCCAATGTGGATATTACAATGGAAAAAAAGGTTGTTGCCGGACAACTCAGTCGTGAAGGGCCACAGGGTTCCCAAGCATGATTATGTGAGTAGACCGAGATCTGAATGAAGTTCATGCATTCCACGTTCCCTCATATGACCGAGCCTCATATGCCATACCTTGGTTTGATCAACCTCCTTAATCTCCCTCGAGACTACTCCGAAAGACCCTATGGTCGCCAAACCTTGTAGCACGTACAAAGTCTCATCCTTGACTCCCCTGAGTAACACATCAGGACCCTTGTAGACACCAAATCCTTCACCTTCACCCTTGAAGATAATTTTCCTATGACCTTGCAAACAACTCAGTTTTCTATATGGGTGAATCCTCCATATGCGCTGTTATAGCTGGAAAATAGTTCCATGTTAGAACAGATGTGATAGAAAGCCACAGAGTCAAGAAACCACACATCGGGTTGATACGCGACATCATCTGCCAGTAGAACGAAACCATCCTCGGACGAATTCCCCTTCGCTACCACGGCGGCAGATTCGTTCTGTCCCTATTGACCTCGTTTCTGGAAATCTAATTTACACTGCCCCTTTTCCTTGCACCAATCACATACATCTTTGGGAAACTTAAACTGATGTTTTTAGTTATTCTTTACCTTATTGCTTCCCCCCGTCGCCATCAATCCAGAAGCATGGTCCTCTATACCGATGCCTGGCTGCCTGCACCCTTGTGGCGCAATTCCCTAGCATGGAGCGCTGATCTCACCTCCTCTAGGGTTATGTTGCCTTTATTCACAATAAAGGACTTCACGAAGTTCTCCTATGATGGGGGTGACAAGAACAACAACAAGATTGCAGTATCCTCATCATCACCTTCTCGTCATAATGTTACGCAAATCAAGAAAAAATGTGTTTAATTGATCCAAGTTGTCGATGATAGTCGTACCCTCGAGCATCCTCAGGGTGAACAACCGTTGCTTAATTAAGCATCAACTTGCTGGTGAGTGACTTCATCATGTAGAGGCTCTCCAACTTGAGCCATAGAGCAGCTGTCGTTGCATGAGTTGCAACCTCGGTGACGTGTTCTCTAGGCCCCCTTGGGAGGCGTGAAATCCGTGCTCTTGACGACACGTAAGATGCGTGCAAGGATGCGCGTATGAGGCGCACAAGGGGGCGATATTGCAGGAATTCGGTGAAAATTGGAGAAACGTATTGAAGTTTTGTTGTAGGAGCTCGTTGGGAGTTGTAACAACAAACATGGGATTCAACTGCATGAACTTGACGAGATTTGGAGCATCGATGGGGCACTCGTTGCAGGAACTTCGCGAAGTTGGAGCAACTGGTAGAATTGGAGAGAATCGGCTAATATAAGCACAGGCGGAAGAGATGATTCAAGGCAATGGAGATTCTTTTGTATATGCCTTGAATGGACTGCAGAAGCTTGGTGATGAGTTAGAGACAAAGTGACTAAGCGATGGACCAATGAACGAAGAAGGAAGCACCAAGAACTCACTGCCCTTTCGCGTGAAAGAACGAGGTCTTCCGCACGAATGATTCATGCGGATGGTTGTGCCACTCGTACGAATTGTATTGGATAGGGTCGGTTGAATTATTTCCAAACCGTTCTAGGGTCGTTTGGGATGTCTTAGGCAGCAAGTTGGTCATATATGTCTATATAAAGGACCTAAGTAGTGTGTAAACATTTGTGGGCTGTATTCGCAATGTTCTCTCAATAAACCTCGGGTGTTGGGCATGAATGTAGCTGCAATCAGGCTAGTAAACCACGTTAACTTTTGTGTTCTTGTTCTTCGTGGTCGCATCGTCTCAGATAAAACTCTCCATATGGACGGATCCTCCATCTGCACTGTTGTAGATAGTGCATCTTATGTATATTGATCATTGTCCACGTGGCAGTCAGTGATGAAACTTTATGCTACTCCCCTATCACTATATTCTTATCATTATGTTCGCATTCACCTGTATGGGGGCTATGAGACATGGTCACCCTCGCATGTAAACCATACAGGATTCAAAGGGTCTAAGTGGGTTGGAGGCTAGAGTAAGGATCTTCGCACGTGACGAGCGGTTACCCTCACGTGCGATCTTTATCAGTTATCCGAGAGACTTGCGAATCACATGCCTATATATGCGGTCAACTGTATACGTGTGAGGCAGTTATATAACCGTCGCATGCGGTTATATAACTCCTTGTAAATGTTGTCATAAAACCCCTATATATAGGAATGTTGTCTTCTGTTCTAAGTTCGGTTCTTTTGGCTATCATAACACACTGGCTCTCTCTCAAATCATTAACAAGGCTTGCTCTTACCCTTGAACACTCTCTTACTCTCTATCTACTGTGGTGTGTGTTCTTGTCTATTACAGGTACATAACAAGGCTTATCCATCAGTATACCTTGAATACAGGTGTTATAGCTTGAAAATAGCTTCATGTCAGAACAGAAGTGATAGAAAGTCCCAGAGTCAAGAAACCACACATCGGGTTGAAACCTGACCTCATCCGTCAGTAGAACGAAATCATCCTCACACGAATTTATTGGTGTAGATTCTCTAGAGGCAATCTATTTAGTATGAACATTGTTTTGGCTAGAATATTCATTTTATTATATAAGGAGATATTAATATAATGAAGTCCTGAGATTGCAATTGTTGTTTATCTTAAATTATCCCTAGTCAAGTATATTGGTTAGTAGGACGATCACTATGCATGGAGACTAGTATGTGGGTAGATTGATATGGAGATATCAAGGCTAACACATGGGTATGCATTAGAAGTAATTGCATACTGGATTGACCCACCACGGGAAGGCTACATGGGAGCTATGTGAATGTCACAAGTCCTTCTCGTAGTGAAAATAGTGTTGTAGTCCTTTGACTTGAAGTCACTAGATACTCTAGTTGTAATTATAATATTTTGATATCATCAAACATTACACCATAACTAGGTAACTATAAAGATACTAATCGGACATGATATGAAGCAATCTGAGAGATGGGGGTGATGTAGAGAGGATTTTTCCCTAACACGTAATGGGAGTATATATCCGCGGCCACTCGATGAGAAATGTCTGGACAGATCTATTGGGTTTTGATGCAGGTTACACAGCGGAATAATAAAATTAATCCTGCTCAAATCCCACCAAGGATCACAGGACAAGCCATCATAACATGATAAGGGCATAGAAGATGTGTACCTTAGTTTGGGATATCACACGAAAAATAATGTCTTCGTTTCTATGAATATCCACACCTTGGATTCTTGATTGGATTCCTTCTCTCCGCTATGTGCTAGCAACGGAAGAAGGAGGAAGACCACGCAAAACGAGGAAGGAGGCGCGCCCAAAGGGGGGCCGACGGCTCAAGGGGACGGACGGGTAGGGCTTCGGCCTTCACCTTGTCTCTCTCTCTTACTTTGTTATGTTCTTTCAATAATGACTTGTGTTAGAGAAATAACAAGCGATTGTTCCTTTATATAGTCATAACTCCTTATTAACTACATAAAGGCCCCAATACTAATCATGTCCTTACATGGATTAGCCCACTTGCAAATTAGTCCTCCTAAGTTTGCTCGTGGTTGCGTTATGATCCTTTTATTAATTAGTCCAACTAATTAATACATATATCCAATTTAATTCATCCGGTGTGTGACCCCATATGTTTCTACTTAGTTGGTAGTAACTACTTACTAACATGGAGCGGTGTCTAGCAACACATCCATGCCACCCAACTAATAGAAATAAGTCAGTGATCCCGATAAACCTTGTGCCCAATGTTCATGTATTGTGTTATCCCTTTGTCTCCATATCCAAATTGGACACTAGACATAATAGTCACACTCGTATATCCAATCCATAGTTTCTCGATCCTGGAAATTTGCTTATGTGAGCAGATAACATCAATATCTCCATATTGATTTATCTGAGTCTGGCCAGACATTCCTATAAGCACCATCCCTCGAGTAGCCCATGGATATTTACTCCCATTATGTGGGAGGGACAAATCATCTCTACGTCACTACGATATCTAAGCTTGCTTCCTATTATGCCCGATAACTATGTTTATAGTCACCCGGTTAAGGCGTAACGTTTGATAATATCAAAGCATAATATTCCACAATTAGAGTATATAGTGACTTCAAGTCTAAGGATTACAATATCATTAGCACTACGAGAAGCGATTGTGACTTTGACATAATCTAATGCATCCTTCTTGTTGTGGTTCAATCCAGTATGCCATTACTCCTAATGCATATCCATGTGTTAGACTTGATATCTCCATATCAATCTACACACATACTAGTCTATAGTTGATCGTCCTATTAATCAATATAATGGACTAGGGATATTTAAGATAAACAACACATTGTATCCAAGGACTTCATTATATTAAATATTACAATAAATAATAAATGAATGTTCTAGCCAAAACATTGTTCATACTAAATATAGATTGCCTCTAGGGCCCCTATTCCAACAAGATCAGGTAAATCAATATGATATTGTTGTTATCTGTTCAGATAAGTTTATTCTCAGGATTGAGAAACTATGGATTAGATATACGAGTGTGACATCTGTGTCTCGTGTCCAATCCGGATATTGTGACAAAGGGACAATGCATCACGGTAACATTGGTCACAGAGTTTTGTCAGATCACTGACTATTTCCATTAGTTGGGTAGCAATGATGTGTTGCTAGACAGCGCTCAATGTTTGTAATTTTTACTGCCAACTTAATGAGAACCTGCAGGTTCACATACCAAAATGATTAAACTGGATGTATATGTTAATCAGTTGGACTAATTAACAGTTAAAGAATCAAGGATCAAAACACGACAACATGCATATTTAGTTGGACTAAATGGCAATTAGACTAACCCATGTATGGACATGATTATTATTGGGGCAAGTTTGTAGTCAATAAGGAATTATTAATTATAAAAGGCTAGTCCAAGCCTATTATTTCATTAAATGAAATAATCAGAGCAAGAGAATGAGGCAAAAGAGAGAGGGCGAGCCCCCTTGCACCCAACGGTAAAGAGGGCAAAACCCCTCACTCCTCCTCCATTGTTGCACGCTTTGTTGCTTGATTGGATCAAGCTCCTTGGTGATTCCTTTCCTACACTTCTAGAACGATCCGCAGAGAAGGTTCCAGTTCTCAATCTTCAAGTATGGATACCGCTAGAGGCGTGGACGCTATTCTGCGCAAAGTGATCAGTCAAGTTCACAAGGTAACCTTACTTCTTCTATCGCGTTATGAGGCTTCACCTGCGATTCATGGAGGATTTTAAGAAGAAAAAAATTGTATTTTCGCTGCATAACTTGCATCAAAACCCAACAAAATCCCCCTTCTCAACCACGATTGTAGATCCGTTATGTCCCTGTTGACCTTGTTTCGGGCAATCTCTCTTCCTCGGCCCCTTTTCCTTCCACCAAGCACAAACATCCGCGGGCAACTTAGAACCATAAAACTGAGATTTCTTGTTCTTCTTACCCTTATTGCTTCCCCATGTCGCCATCAATCCAGAGTATGGTCCTCTGTATCGGGGCATGTGCCCTTGTGGCGCAATTCCCTAGCATGCAGCGCCAATCTCACCTCCTCTAGGGTTATGTTATCCTTATCCAAAATAAAGTACTGCACAAAGTTCACTTATGATGGGGGTAACGAGACCAACAACAAGAGTGCGGCATCCTCATCATTCACCTTCTCATCAATGTTACGCAAATCAGTAACAAATGTGTTTAATTGATCCAGTTGGTCCTAAGAGCCGCACCCTCGAGCATCCACAGGGTGAACAACCGTCTCATAGAGCAGCTGTATTTTCTGAGCCGCTACCTCGGTGACGTGTTCTTTTGGCCCTGTTGTGTGACGTGGAATCCGTGCTCTTACCGAGAAGACATATTTGGAAAGAGGAGTCTCTAACAAGGGACACGACACGTAAGAGGCGTGCAAGGGTGCGCGTATGAGGCGCGCAAGGGGGCGATATTGCGGGAATATTGTGGGAATTTGGAGCAACGTATTGAAGTTTTGTTGTGAGCTCGTTAGACTGTGGATTCATCTGCAGGAACTCGATGGGAGTTGGAGTATCGATGGGGTCACTCGTTTCAGGAACTTGGCGAAGTTGGAGGAATTGGAGAGAATCGGCTAATTCAAGCGGAAGAGAGGATTCAAGGCAAGGTGGAGATTTTTTGGTATATGCCTTGAGTGGACTGTAGAAGCTTGGTGAGGACTTAGAGATGAAGGGACGAAGCGATGTACCAACGTATTTCCAAGGAAGCATCAAGAACTCACTGCCATTTCGCATGAAAGGACGAGGTCTTTCGCATGAATAATTTGTGCAAATGGTTGTTCCATTCGTGTGAATAGTATTGGGCAGGGTGAGTTGAGTTATTTCCTAACAGTTCTAGGGTCGTTTTGGGATGTCTTGGGCAGAAAGTTGGTCCTAGATGTCTATATAAAGGACCTAGGTAGTGCCTAAAACATTTGTGGGTTGTATTCGCAACGTTCTCTCTATAAGCCTTGGGTACTTTGGCCATGGATGTTGCTGCGATCGGGCTATTGAGCCACATTAAATTTTGTGTTCTTGTTCTTTGTGTTTGCATCTTCTGAGCTCGCAATACCCATGTTATTAAACTAATATTAGAAGCTATCCTTATAGGCAACTCACAAGTGGTTATCCAGAATGCAATTTCATGTCTAGCTTTAGCTTGAGTATATGTCAATTTTTGACAAATATTTAATTGATATTGCGTAGGGCCATTACTATCTGAAGGGTCAAAAAAATTATGTTCAATTTGAAGATGTCGAGACAAACTACTGGCGCAATCCTCTCCATGAGCACGAATTTGACGAAAAAATGTTACAAAATGCTCTTTGTTCAACTTTCTAATTTTCGTAATGTTTTTCAATTGCATTAAATTCCATACATAAGAAGTTAACCGGCCTTTAGTTCCCTTACCTCACTCTTACTCCTCTTTTTAGCTCTAGAATTTTCATTTGTTTTAGCGGTTGGCAAACTAGCATCTTCATCTACGAAATTATTTTCGTCGTCAATTGGATGATCTTGAATATTTATATTTTGCATATGCTAATTCTTCCACTGGATCATTCATTTGTTGATCAAAAGTACAACTAGTATACATTTTCAATATTAAACCAAGTAGACGAAGAAGTAATGCTACTTCCTCTGTTCTCTCTCTCAATATTCCAAATTTGCATTTTATCACTATTCATCGGGTCACTTTGATTCAGTGATTTGATTAGTAAAACGACGCAAGAATTTGATAAACTTTGCAAGAAGTTGTAGAAGTAAACCGTGAAAAAATTATCAAAAAATTAAATCGTCTTGCTATCCAAATAACCGGGTCAAAGTGACCCGGGTACGGAAGAAAAAGTTAAACAAGGAAGATATAGAGAGAACGGAGTAAGTACAACCCAAAAAAGCGACTAACTTGCCAACAATGGAACAAATTGAGAAGTTGCACAATCGGAATAGCTTGAGAAGTTAAAATTGAAGGAGTGGATGAACAACTTGAGTCTCAGGCTTGGAGGTTGGGAGGAGACGAGGAAGAACTTGATCTTCAAGAGTGACTAACCGCCCAACAATGAAACAAATTGAGAGTGAGTTGTAGTAGTAGAACCTGTTGGGATGAGTTTGGAAATTTTTATGGATGGGGTATCTATTACCCCAAAAATTAACCATATTATGGCAATGGGGGGGATAGTCATTTTTAGAGACTTCACCGGATGGTCACACATGCCCCTCAAAGTAGTGGTTTTTTTATTTTAAATCAATAATGGCAAAAATGTCATTTTTGTACAACTAGCCGTTGGGGTTCGAAAATTCAGAATTTTGGGTGGGGTTAGTCGACCATGCTGTGTCGGGGTTGAACCATGCCGGTCTTACCCACAACACGGGTCGGGCCGATCTTATTGAATCCTCTGGGTATGTGGTCGGGCTCTATGTTACCAAGAACGTAAAAGTAGCCGTGTTTCTTGTTCCGAGTCGTACGTACCGACACCTATCGCGTGTCCCGTTCCGGTCCCACGAACCGCAACGTACCACATTTCTGGTAACATAGGTTGGGCTAAGAGGGACGGGGCTGGGCCGGTTCCATGGTAAGTTTGGGCCTTAGGGGTCGGTTCGCCTTGTTTAAAAGCGGGTTGGGCCGGTTTCTAGCATGGTCGGCCCACCTTGCCAACTTGAAGTACAAAGTATGAAGTACTTCCTTCGTTACAAAATGCTCTTTGTTATCTCTTCTGCTTCCTAAGTCACCTTGACCCAGCAATTTGGTAAGCAAAATGATACAATAGTTTAAAATCTTTTGCCGGTGTTGTAGAACAGAGTATACTTTACAACACCATGACAAAATTGTCAAAATCTTACATCGTTTTGTTGACATAATCATCCGGTCAAAGTGACCAATGAAAGTCAAAATAGGAAGCAACAAAGAAAACGGAGAAAGTACTACTATTATGGCACATTTTGTTTTCCGGACTAACCGGACTGGACTAAATAATTCGGATAGGATTGGACTGGATTAGCTGAGTTATAATTAATAATGTGTTTGGTTTCATGCAGTATTAATTCAGTATTAAGTTATAAATAGTCCAATCCAGCTAATACCCTCATGTGAGAGGGTACTAATTTGGGGTACTAAATACCATCTTTTCACTATTTAGTACTGGTATTATAATTAGTCCAGAACAACCAAACATAGTTAACTAATACCTGGAGTATATTTAGTCCAATACTAACTAATACCACTAATCTTAGGAAACCAAACATACCCTTAGGCCTCGTTTGGGTAGAGGATAAGGCGGGAGCATAAGATAAGTTATACCCTCTCTTTTTTTATCAAGTGTTTGGGTGCCGAATAACAGAGGGGATAAGTTATGTTGCCTTATGTGATGGAGGTTTTAATGAACAAATTTTATACCACCAACATGGAGGTATAAGACCGTATAAGAAAATATAGCACATTAGGATGCTAGTAGGTTGACAAAAATACCCCCAAAAACTATCTAATTTCCTACCCTTGTCCCCAAACCCTATCATTTTAGGATTGATAACTATTATTTTGGGATTGATAAATATCATTTTGGAGGAGGTTCTCATGAGTTTGATGACTATTATTTTGGGATTGCATAGAAGACATTTTACCGTGCTTGCTGAAATTTCGTTGGTTTAATTTAACTTGCTTATTGTAGGTTTTGTAACACCATGCCAATATGCCAATAAGTACTAGTAATTTATACTCCATACTTTGCTACGGTCATGTTGTATCCATGAATATTTGTTATGTTTGCATGTTACTACAAGTTTATTTCGCATATAAATATACATTTTGCATACATTTTGACGACGTCACTATTGTGTAGAAAAATAGTATTAAAATATAAAATAGATACTAATACATTTTGTATACATTTTTCCTCGTCAATTTGAACTATACAATCTTTTATACTACCTCCGTTTCTTCTCTATCACACCGGTTTGACTTTTTGACTCGTATCTGGGCCACTTTGACCAGGTGATTTGGATAGCAAAACGATATATTTTTTTTAAAATGTATTCACCGTGTTATAGAGCATTTTTTACTCTACAATGCCATGAAAAAATTATCAAAAACTTGCATCGTTTTGCTACCCAAATCACCGGGTCAAAGTGACCCAGTGAATAGTGACAAAAGTCAAACCAGCGTGATAGAGAAGAAATGGAGATAGTACAAAATAACAACACTGAGGATATTATAGTCATTTAGACACATATCCTGCATAATATCCGACAACACCCAAACACGGATAGCCAGCATATCTTATAAGGACTTATCAGACAGTATTCATATCCTTGCTCATATCCCAGCATAAGCCTGATCTCTACATACCATATCCTCTACCCAAATGAGGCCTTAAGTTACATCAAGTTACAATTTAGCCCCGGTCCCCCACACTGATGAAAGGCTAAAATTGTAAAATCAAGCGTTACATTGGGGTTTGGTAGAACCCTCACCTGGCGCGAATATGCATAAATCCACTGTCCCCAATACTCCAATTCCCCAAGCCAGAGCACTCCTCCTATCTCCCACATTCTCTCTCGATCTCTCTCCGAGCTCTGCTTCAATGGCGGACTCCTTCGAATCCCCAATCACCCCAACCAATACAACCAAACCACAAAAAAACCCAGATTGGTACTCCCCTCAAACCGGAGTCTACATGAGCAAACACCCCTCAATCCCCCTCCCATCAGACCCATTTCTCGATATCGTCTCCTTCATCTTCTCACATGCCCACAACGGAGACTCCGCCCTCGTCGATTCCAAATCAGGCCACACAATCAATTACTCCAACCTCTACCCACTCGTCAGATCCATGGCCTCTGGGCTCCACCAATTGGGCATCTCCCAAAGCGACGTCGTTCTCATCTTATTGCCTAATTCAATCTACTTGCCAGTCATTTTCTTTGGTGTCCTCTCTTTGGGCGCAGTTTTCACAACTATGAACCCCATGTGTACTCTCTCAGAAATTAAAAAACAGTCCGAAGATTGTAAGTCTGTTCTCGTTTTCACGACGCCCGAGAGAGTTAACGAGATCGAGTCGTTAGGGGTGAGAGCGATCGGAGTCCCCGAGAATTTCGGGTTCAGTTTGAAGCAGGGTGGAGTTGCTGAGTTTTATAAATTGATTTCATCTGATCCTGAATTGGCGCCCACGGTGGCGATACGGCAGGAGGATACCGCGGCGATCATGTACTCGTCGGGGACGACGGGTACATGCAAAGGGGTGGTCCTGACACATAGGAATTTTATTGCTATGGTTGAGCTTTTTGTGAGGTTTGAAGCTTCGCAGTATGGCGATACGCCGCCGGACGAGAACGTTTATTTGGCGGTTCTTCCGATGTTCCACATCTACGGGCTGGCGCTGTTCGTGATGGGGTTGCTGTCGATGGGGACGAAGATCGTCGTGATGAGGAAGTTCGAAGCGGAGGAAATGGCGAGAGCGATCGATGCATACGGGGTTACGCACTTCCCGGTTGTGCCGCCGCTGATGGCGGCGCTCACCGCCGGAGCCAAGAGTTCCGGTGGGAATGCGTGGAGGAGTTTGAAACAGGTTTCGTCCGGAGCGGCTCCGCTTAGCAGGAAAAGGGTGGAGGAGTTTGTTATGGCTCTGCCTCATGTCGATTTCATTCAGGTATGTTGTTGGATCGTAGTACTGCATTTTTACTGACACGTAGTGTTAATTATTATTCTGCGCTAACAAAATTAATATTGGGCTCGGTTTTAGAGCACGTCATGTATGTATATCGGTTAAATATTCGGTTCGACTTCATAGACTTGGAAAAATTCGAAATCTGACCATAGGAAAACATTTCAGGACGATTAGTACGTTTGAACAATTCTAAATCTAATCTTACCGTTTGAAACTTTCTAACGCCTGAACCAGACATGTTAGCACGGTTTAGCACATTTTATAATTTCCCTCTTTGAACTAGTCAAGGGCATGTATGCCATGTTTAGATTGCCATATGTCTATTTCTTACTTCATGTGATTGGTGTTGTTCTTTATGTACTACTTTCCAAAAGAATTAGTTTGTCTTCATGCTCTTCTCTAGGACATTTCAAAGAAAAAGTACAAGAAGAAAATAGACAATTCAACTATTATCTGGGCAGCCTAATTTAATTTTAAATTCAGTGAAAAAGTGCAAGAAGAAAAGTCAACTAGCTAGTATTATATAGGTAGCCTGATTGGAGGACAAAAGCTTGAAGTCCAATACGGTATCTGTTATTCTATTTGAGAAAAATGTGTAGTTAAAAATAATTACAATTTTGCAGTTTTGCGAATGTCCAATCCACATTTTTACTGTATTAAGATTTGTTTTCTTCACAGGGTTATGGCATGACCGAGTCGACTGCAGTGGGGACCCGAGGTTTCAATACCGCAAAGCTTCAGAATTATTCATCGATCGGGCTTCTGGCTCCGAATATGGAAGCTAGAGTGGTGGATTGGGTTACCGGCTCCTTCATGCCGCCTGGAAAGAGTGGTGAACTCTGGTTAAAAGGCCCTGCTATAATGAAAGGTAATTTACTTCGTACTTGGATTACCATATACTAGTCTCATTTACCAATATTCAAAAGACATTCGACTAATCCAAAGATTAAAAGTAAAAAAAAGGGTCTTTATTCTCACCGGTTTTACTTTAAGGTGATCCGTCAGCAAAAAATTTCCTCACAATAAAAACCTGGTTTGCCGTGTACTGTTTTTCTCTCACTGTTTTACCTCTTGAAATCAGATGTTTGAACAAATCGCATGTACCATTTGATGCCGTCAATATTTCTTATCTGGCAAATTAAGGTTATAACTGCTACATTGTTTATGATTTCGTTTCTTAAGTTGACATGTTCCAACTGTGTAATCCTTGAATCGGATAGGTTACTTTAAGAATCCGGAGGCGTCAGCAGAGGCAGTTGATAAAGATGGTTGGATACATACAGGAGACATTGTTTATTTTGATGAAGACGGGTACATTTACGTATTCGATCGCCTCAAAGAGATGATTAAATACAATGGGTTTCAGGTTGATGATCGCGCTCCCCATGTTGCTGATCTTATAACACGATCTTGTGATGGTACCTGATTCGATAAAAATCTGTTGTCGTTGCAGATTGCTCCTGCCGAGTTAGAGGCTGTTCTGGTGGCTCATCCTGATGTACTCGATGCTGCTGTGACATCGTAAGTGTCAATTTCTTCACCAACATCTTAAAGCAATTAAAATCATTATAAGCCTATGTTTATTTTTCTTATATGGATCGATTGGTGCAATTAGTCACCTCAAATAGAATATCATTTGATAAATTGTTGTTTTTGTAGTTGTCAGTCAAGTTGGTCAGGTCAATGGGCGGCAATTGAATTTTTTCCCCTAAGACTAGACATTGAGTCGGCTTCCACCAGATTCATTATCCAATAAATTAAGCACGAGAAAATGCGAGAATAAATCAAACTTATAGGCAAAGTACTCGTCCTTTACTCTGAGATTGTAAATTTATTTCGTCTATCAAATAATGCAGAGCGAAAGATGAAGAAGCTGGGGAGATTCCGGTGGCATTTGTAATCAAGAAGGCTGGAACCAAGCTTTCCGAGGCAGACGTGATTCAGTATGTTGCTAAGCAGGTATGTCTGCTACATGACAGGGGTCTTTAATAGAGGACTGTTATGCATCAGTGTTTCTGTGTCGAGTTATAAATGATTATACTTATTATGTTATTTTATAAAAAAAAAGATCTCATAAGCTAGAGAATAGCACGTGGACGGTGCGATATACTGCTAATATGTAGTAGTAGCATTTATAGATGCGGGGGTACTGATCATTGATATTTCCAATGGTTGCAGGTTGCACCATACAAGAAAGTGCGGAAGGTGGTATTTACGCAGACGATACCAAAGTCGCCGGCCGGAAAAATTCTCCGGCGAGAACTGAGGACTTTGACTTCGAGAATGTAGAAGTGTTGGTGACAGAGTGTATGTATATTAAGCATATGGTCCAATTTGGTCACATGGCTTGTTTCTTAGTAGATATTTTGATCTGTTTGTGCATTGCTACTCAAAATTCCATTTCTTGAATTGTACCACTACTCATGTATCTTCTGTCTTTATAAAGCAAAGTGAATTGGAGGACTGGAAGTTGATGAATACTTACATGGGATACACTGCTTCTTTGCGATCTTGTTTCGCGCATTAAATTGCAGCAGTTAAATTGTTTTCTGAGCACTCTATGAAGTACAAAGTAGTCGTAACAATAATTGTAGACAAAGGTGAACATAAACATGCACATTGGTGATTTAATAAGCTATCAATGACAAGGTTTAGCAAAGTTATGTCGGCTGGTTACATGGCTTCCGAAGTCCTCAATTGCAAAGGGACGTGTAACTAACGCAATGTTAAGTGGGTGAAGCTTAATTGCAAAGTCCAAATCAGGGGTCTCAGTCGAGTATCAAGTTTGAGGGACTCCTTCAACATGATTTATAGTTGTACCGACGAAATCTTAAAATCAAAATTCAATTGCAAGGCGACGTGTAAGTAACGCAATGTTAAGTGGTGAAGCTTAATTGCAAAGTCCAAATCAGGGGTCTCAGACGAGTATCAAGTTTGAGGGACTCCTTGTTCAGCATGATTTATAGTTGTGCCGATGAAATCTTAAAATCAAACTCAATAACATAAGCTTTTCTAATTGCGATGGCACTTTCTTTGCTGAAATGTATTTAAATGAACATTGCAAGGTCACATATTTTCCTAACCATTGCAAAGTGACACATAACTAACGCAACGTTAAGTTGTAAAACTTAATTATGAAGTCCAAATCAGGGGCCTCAAGACCAGTATTAAGTTGAGGCTTTCCTTGCTCAGCATGTTTTATAGTTGTAGCGATGAAATGTTAAAATCCAACTCAGTAACGGTTAAGGTAAGTTTTTTTCCCCCCAAGTTAGGGTAAGTTTTGCTAACCATTGCGATGGCACTTTCTTTGCTGCAGTGTTTTTAAATGATCATTGCAAAGTGATGCGTTTTCCTAACCATTGCAAAAAATAGACACAACCGGTGAGTTGACGAACCGCTTATCAAGTGATATCTGTTTTATCTATCAAAAAAGTGAGATATGTTTGCTTCTGTATCTTAACCTCTCTATTCGTCAGCAAGCAATCCTTAAATCATAATGTTTTTTTATTTTTGATCTTACACATGCGAGGTCGCTACATACGGGTCAGCAAACCTTTGTTATATTATATAGTGTAACAAATAAGATGATTCAGTGCAAGGATAAGTGGATAGAGATGAACTATTACCTTAGGTTTTATGGAATCAAGTAAGTATGACTGTAGGATCATTTCTGATCATTATTCTCCGTGTCGCTAAGTTTGAATCAAGGTTTGTTTTATTGCTACCATGACTTCGAGGTCCTTTGTGAAAACTGTCCCTGAAAGTCACGTCTTCCTGCATGCAAATTTTGTACATATAACAGTCAAAATTTGGAGATACAGGTTTTTGGCTAAACATGTATCTAATAAAGATGGTCAAAGTATAACTTGACATCAAAGTAAATATAAGTTGGCAGATACTGGAAACATAATATTTTACAACTGGAAGTACTTAGAACTGTTCTCGAGAGAAATGATTGACTAAACACTTAATTGGATGCTCTATTATCTTAAGGCCGTTTCAGGAGGAAACTTAGAAACATTTTGTTTGGTAAAAATATTGACGACATGAAACATTGTAAGTACGGAGAACCATACCCCACCCACCCCCACCCCAATAAAAAAGATAGTATAAGATTTGAATCATAGATTGGTCTGTTGTTTTCTTGATATTTGTCTCGCTGTTGAATAGCTCATAATAGAATTAGAAAGTAGGATTCTATCAAAATAATATCTCGTAAGAACATAAAGTGGTCTGTGTTTACTACATGTCCAGAACAAACACCCTTAGCATACCTGAATACTCATTCAGTTACCTTTTGAAAATGACAGAAGAAGAGTATAATCTGCCAAACGATGGGCCGATCAAATACCCATGGGTTTCAGTGATCATGGAGTATGCAATTTCATTGATAAGTAGGTTGTTTACCAAATCGAGCCCATGTGGGTTATTTTTATTGTTTTTGAGAATTTGAACTCAATATTCTGAATTCAATATATTGTTGTTGTAAGTAACTATCTACTTATGCTCTGAACGGTGAAAAAAATTGAATTGCATAACACAAACATGTTATTCGAATTTATAATTTGGTTTCACACAACTTTTGATCAATTGTTGAGTGCTGAAGTGTGAAGACCGTAAAGATATGCGCTACACTAATCTTACACATCAACCTATATCACCGTTTCGTCGAGTTTCGCACAAACATGTGAAGGGATACAAAGTACAAAATAACACGAAACAGCAACAAAAAAGTTGGGTGATATCTTACAAATAATCAGTACTTGTTCCATTCCACTGCTGCAATCCACGAAGTGAATCTTAGTAGCTTGCCGATATTTTCTTCCAGTATATGTGAAACTTTGCAGGCTTCTTCAACAGTTTCAGTCTCTGCTCTATTTTATTCAATTGCTGCATGAAGCCGACATAATTGCCATTGAAGAGTAGCAACAACGGTTACACCTTCAAGTTATTGATGGCGCAAGGTCGGGTCTGTTACAGACGCCTCTATCTGCAGTGGCCCTTTGGTATTCCACATACGGCATCCCAACAGGCGAACCTAATATGCCTGCCTTTTTTTTTGAGAAATTGAATATACCTGGCCTGATGTATCATGTATATATTATTACATATATATTTTGATTTGAGAATTACATATATAAGTATTTTTATGATATAAAATAAGTATCATATACATAGAATGATTATTGGTATTTGGAAACATAATCAAATTCGTAGGATTTCACTAATCAATAAAAGATTTATCAAATTTAATCAAATTTGTAAGATTTCACTAATCAATAACAAATTTATCAAATTACTAATTAATCTATTATATTGGTTAATAGATTAAGGCGTTGATGTTTTGTTCACGATTAAGGCATTGATTTTTAGGAAAAACATAGCATTTTTTTTTGTAGGGAAAAAAATTCATGATTTCATCAATCAATTTAATATGTGAACTGTTAACGCAATTAATGACAAAATTGCCGAATCATTGCAGGGAAAAATGCATGATTTCACCAATCAATTTAATTTGTGAACTATTAAGGCAATTTATGAGAAAAACTGCCAAATCATTATACAGCTTGGTGAATTCAAGTGAAATATGAGTGAGTCATTGTCCACCTAAGAAACAAATGGTAAGAAACTAATGCAAATTAATTGACACATGGCGATTTCATATTAATTCTGAACACTTATCTGATTTTATATAGATATATAGATAAAAATCAGTCCCAGCCTTTAGACCTCACTTAACTACCCACTTTTTTCTCAAAAAAAAAAATTAACTATCCACTACTTGAAAATTTACCATCCCTTTCGAATTAATTTACGTAATTATCAAAAGTGTGTAAGAACATGACTTGATGAATATCATATAAAATTATCGGGGACGTCATTTTCATTTTCCCCTACAACAAAATCAATTAAGAAATGTGTTTTTTAGGTAATGCCCTCGGGCATGGACAATCTTCTGGTATTTCATAACACATTCAAATATCAAATCGCACATTTATTTATTCACGGATACAAGAGAAGGTGGATGTTCAAATGCACCTTTTCAAATCGCTGGCTCAAAATTTACTATTTTGGTGCAACCTTTTTTTCTTCTGATCACAAACAAATTCAAAAGAAAAAAAAAAAAAGAAACGTGTCTGTAATTTCATCTGCAGAACGACAAACTAACCAGTAACCCCTCAGTGACTTGGGCACAAAGCCAGTCTCGGTGCTATTATAAAGTGTAACGCATGTCACAACCTAAACGGTACTCCTAACCAATCATGCCCCAGTACCTACAAAGTTCTGCTTACGTGTCGGCTTCTGAAGGCACACGTGGCACAATCCTACAAAAATTACCGAGTCATAGCCGTTAGGCTACGAGGGGTACGCGTCGTAAATTTCTCTTCTTTCGGGGGCAATTAGTGATGGCTCAGCGTCCCGCGTTGGGTACAAGCAGTGCCGAGACCCTGCACAGTCCTGCACTTCAGTACCAGGCCTCACCTCTCTCTCTCTCTCTCTCTCTCTCTCGTTCGATTTGCTGTGAAATTTTCGAAATCTGAGTTCGAAACGATGGATTCGAACGCTACTGAAGCACAATCTGATCGATTTCTGGTATACTCTTCTCTCTATCGGAGCTATGAACTTGTGTTAGTAGACCTAGATGCTTCTTCCGCCTAAAATCTGAGTTATTAGCCTCTATTGATGTTCGAAATCGATTTAATTCGTTTCTGGATGCTTCAGTAGATAGAGAGACGTGTTTGTATTTGAAATCGGTTGGTTTCTCCTCTACAGCTACTCAAAATAGGGACACATTTGCCTACTGCGAAGTTGATTTTAACCTAACCTCCGTTTTGGGGATTTTGCTTTTTCTGGTAGCATTCAAGGCCGCATTATACCTTTGAAATCGGAATTTGCAGTTGACTCGGTTCTAGTAGTTGTTTGTTCTACCCGATTTGTGTTTCTTTGTTTTATCCGATTTTTGGAAAATTGATGAAATCTGGTGAGGCGTGTTGTCTTTATATGTCTGTATCCTGAAAGCTGCAAGTAAGCCATGGTTTATGTAAGTACCTTAATAAGTGTTTTAAGGAGTGTCCCAGCATTGATATAATAGATTAGCCTTAATGAAGGGACTATTGTTTTTCTAAAAAAATGAAATAAAAATAAAGGGACTATTATGAAGATTCTGAAGAAGGAAATTTAAGCAAGAAAGTTCAATGGTAAAATCGAAGAGAAGCAATTGGGATATGGTAAGGTGATAATTCAAGTCCGTGGAAATCTTGCAACCTCTGTGATGAGGAATATTACGACTGAAGTGTCGTGAGATTGCATTCAAGTGTCACGATTTTATAACTGCTAGTTAGCGAATCAGTGTTCCAATGTGAAGGATAACAAAGGATGGCATTCAAGAAGTCAAAGAATTGGACGGTCCATATCATCAATTCTCTAACAGTTGGAGTAGCACTGTAGCAGTGGGAGTAGCACTGTAGCAGTAAACTGTCCCTGCAACATGAATTCTATATGAGCTATTCATGTAGCTAGATTTGTTGTTGGATCATGATAGCATAGTTGTGATTTGGGTGCAAAGGTTATCCATATAAGTTTGGCCTCTTTTGCCTAGAAGTGAATGAGAAAAATCTGAGAAAAATCTGAAGGATTGTTCTACGAGAATTTGTGTACTTTAAGAACCCCACCATGGCTTTAGACAGGCTTGCTCCAAAACCAGGACAACTTACAAATACAAACTACTGAAGTTGGAAACTAGCCAAAGCTTTAGTATAAATATTAGGCTTACTTTCTTACAAGATCTATTTGAGATTGGGAGTGACATCTGGATTATATTTGTTCCTTCCACCGGTAGATTACATTTGTTTGGTTTTTGTTTCTTTCTATCTAAAAAAATCTCGGTTTCCCTTCTCTGCCTAAAATTCGTACAAGGCTATGGTTCCTCAGTAGAAAATTGTATGCTTGCATTTAGTTATGAATTGGCTGAGAATACAGTTTTCTTAGATGACCTATAAATTTATTAGCACTTTTAGTGTTCAAATGGACCGGCATGCTACCTGAATTGTTCTCTGTGTGCCGAAGAAAGAAGCTGTTCCTGGATCGAAACCCATTCACCAAATGGGTACACGACAGCATGTAATGACCCTATCTTCATTTGTTTTTCATAAATTTAACTTTTCATAATATGAAGAACACTCAGTATAAATGGTAGCAAAGAGTAAAATATATTGCGGTGTGATATTGCAGGGCATAAAGAAAAGGAAATCAATTGTGTATTGGGGAGCAGATCTAAGAGGGAGGGAAAAGGTTAATTTCACGACAATTAGGCGGTCATTTTATTATTTCCGTAAATGGACAACCAGGCTGCTACACGTCTTTTTTTTTTTTTTTTTTTTTTTTTTTTTTTTTTTTATTGTCTTGGTTATAAACATTATAGTTGTATTTATATGAGAGACACTTACGAACTCTTCGATTTCAGGATAGGAAAGATGTTCTTGCCAGAGGTAAGATTTAAAATGAAAGCAAAGCGGTTTTTCTTCATCAATGTATATTTTACACGGTTCTGAAAATGAGTACCTTGAATAATGTTTTTGCTGTATCATTGCAGTTGTTGTCCGTGGAGTTGATAGGAAGTGGCCCCCTTTTGTCCCAAGTGCTCCTTTTGATATTGCATATGCAATTTCTGTCTTTGCTCCAGAGCGTTTCGCTTTTGCAAGTTGGCTAGGTATTATCTTTCATTTGGTTATTGTTAACATTTATATCCAGTTTAACACTGGAACAGTAGTGAAATGACGACCTTGGAGTAGCATTCTTTTCCTTGACTTTGGTAGTTTGGTTTGGTACAAACTCATTAGTTTCTGAGAGAAGAGGCTATAACAGTATAATTTGTTTAGCATTGGGGTAAGGTTCGAAATTGTGGGACTATATATTGTCCATTAGCTCTTAAAGAAAAGTGCATATGCATCTAGAATAATAGAAATAATATCTCAATTCTCTTAACACAAGAATAATTGATATACAGAACTTGTAATCACGTAGGACAGACTCACGGTCACGGACCATACTTAAAGCTGGGAATTTCTTCAATTTGCTAATAGACCAACATGGAACTTCTGAATATTTCATTTGCTAATGAACCATCTTCTTGGGAGATTTATAAAGCACTATTTCTTTTGCCCAGTTCATAATATAGAAGTCTGTTCGCACCAAACTACCATGGTACAAGGTCATACTTACTGCTATCTGATTGGTCCATCATCGGCAATTCACTCAGGCATATGCAAGGCGATCATACTTTTGGCTAGAGATCACGACAACAATTTTTCCATCTTAATTTTACTGTGTGGTTTCATGTCATTTTTAATACCCTGATGAAGGACATCCTCAAATTCATCCATAAATGTACCTACTCTGTTGTTGTTTAGTTATGATTAATAATTGATCATCTCTTTAGTTCCTCTTTCATTTTCGCCTCTGAATTTGTCACTCACGGTTGCTAACATATGGCCATTTCTTTAGTTAAGCAACTTGTTATTACTACTTATGGGATATCAGAAGATATTCACTTCTTGCTACCTGTTGAACCACATGGATGACCCTGTAGACAAAGGCAAGGTTTCAAGTCTTCAAATCACGTAGGAGTTTGTCTGAATGTCCTTCTCTTCAGGAAAGGAACCACCACTACTGTTATCACACTTCCCATCCAACTTTGAAAGAAACGTTTTGTTATGGATGAGGATGTGGAATTGAACATTTAACCCTTTCACCATTGGTTAAGGGCGAAATTCTTGCCTCTTTCAAGTCTTCAAATCACGTAGAATTTTTTCTGAATGTCCTTCTCTTCAGGAAAGGAACCACCACTGCTGTAACAGTAGTATTATTACTTCCCGAAAAGGTATAAAAGGAGAGTTTATTAGATACCAGCCTATTAGTCCGCCAAATAGTTCCTAGAAGTTTTGAATAACGTGTTTGAGACCAAAACTTTTAAAGCGGGTCTCTCCTGTTATTGTAGCTTTACTTACTGCTTCTATAAGAGATGATTAAGAAGAAAGGAAAGGATAGTTATGAGCACCAAGATGAGAAAAGTACCAGTGGCGAGTCTGTGTTTTTAGCCTCTACTGATGTTCGAAATCGATTGAATTTGTTTCTGGATGCTTTGGTAGATAGCGAGACGTGTTTGTATTTGAAATTAATTGCTCCTGTAAAGCTACTCAAAATAGGGACACATTTGCCTACCGCGAAGTTGATTTAACCTAACCTCCGTTTCGGGAATTTTGCCTTTTTCTGGTACTATTCAAGGTTGCATTACACCTTTGAAATCAAATTTTGAAAGTGACTCGGTTCTAGTAGTTGTTTGTTCCACTCGATTATTGGAAAATTAGTTGTCTGTTCAGTTTGATTTTTGGAATATTAGTGAAAATCTGGCGAAGCATGTTGTCTCTACATGTTCATATCCTGAATGATGCAAGTAAAGCCACGGTTTCGGTGAGTACATAAAAATAAGTGTTTTTAAGGAGTATCCCAACATTGAGATATAGATTTTTTTTTTTTTTTTTTTTTTGTTCGTTCAAAAAAGAGATATAGATTAAGGGACTATTATTTTTTCTAAAAAAAAAAAAAAACTGAAGGGACTATTATGAAGATACTGATAGGTGATCTGAAGAAGGAAATATAAGGAAGAAAGTCCAGTGGTAAAATTGACGAGAAAGTGTTTGAATCGGGTAAGCTGATAACTCATGTTCATGGAAATGTTGCTACTGCTTTATGTGAGCTATTGGTGTAGTCAGATATGCTGTTGGATCAGGAGAGCACAGGTGTGATTTAGGTGCAAAGGTTACCATTTAAGTTTATCCGAAAAGTGAAGGGGAAAAATGTGAGAACAATCAGATGTATAGTGCAAGTAAAAGTCGTGTACTATAAGAAGTTAAGAACCCTACATGGTTTTACACAGGCTTGGAATGGAGCAATTTGTCCAAAACCAGGAGAACTCACAAATGCAAACTACTGAAATAAGAAACCAGCAATTTTTCCAAATGCATGTGGTTTATTTGAGAATGGAAGTCATTGCATACATCTAGATTATTTTTGTTCCTTCTACCGGTAGGATTTATCTTGTTTAGTTTTTCGCTTCTTTATATTTAAAAAAATGGTTCTTCTTCCTCTGCCACAAGGCCATAATAAACTTGTAAGGCTATATCCGAAGTTTCGCTGTAGAAAATTGTATGTTTGCTTTTAGTTATGGTCCGTCTGAGGATTCAATTTTCTTACCTAACTATAGATTTATTAGTACTTTTATCGTTCAAATATTGAACCGCATGCGACCTGAATTGTTCTCTGTGTGCAGAGTAAAGAAGCTGTTCCTGGATCAAAATCCACTTACCAAATGGGTACACCACAGCAGGTAATGGATGTATCTTTATTTGTGTTTTCATAAATTTACACTTTTCATAACATGAAGAACACTCGGTATATATAGTAGCAAAGAGCACCCAGTAAAATATATTGCGGTATGATATTGCTGTACATAAAGAAAAGGAAATCAATTGTGTACTGGGGAGCAGATCTTAAAAGGAGGGTAAAGGGTAAAGGTTAATTTCACGACTATTAGGTGGTCATTTTATTATTTCCTTAAAAAGGATAACCAGGCTGCTACAAGATTGCGGGACTATAATGTCAATGAAGATTAGATTTCTGAAGGTTAGCTCTTCGGGAAAAGAAATAATATCTCAACTCTCTCACACAAGAATAATTGAAATACAGAACTTGCAATCATGTAGGACAGACTCACAGACCATACTTAAAGCTAGGAATTTCTTCAATTTGCATATAGACCAACATGTAAATTCTGAATTTTCATTTGCTAATAAACCATCTTCTATGGGAGATTTGGAAAGTAATATTTCTTATGCCCAGTTTATAATATGGAAGTCTGTTCTCCTCAAACCATCATGGTATAAGGTCATACTTTCTGCAATTTGATTGGTCCCTCATTGGCTATTGAATCAGGCATGTGCAAGGCGATCATACTTTTGGCTAGAGATCGTGAGCAATAATTTTCCCATCTTAATTTCATTGTATGGTATCATGTCATGCAGAAAGTGAATCCCATTGAAGTTCCTAGGTTCATTTTTACGACCCTGTGGAAGAACATCCTCAAAATTTTCCAGAAATGTACCCCAGTGATTCTTTAGTTATTTATAACAGAATAAATATGATCAACTCTTTAGTTAGTCTTTCGTTTTCCCCTTACAATGTGTCACTCATGGTGGCTAACATATGGCCATTTCTTTAGTAAGGAAACTTGATATTACTCATTATGGGATAGCCGAAGAGATTCATCCTTCATCATACCAGGAACAACCTTGTTGCCTTTACAGCCACGTGACATAAAAAATGATGTTCCCAGCAAGACCTACAATGCTACATCTATATGTTGGAACAGCATGGATGACTCTGTACTGTAGACGAAGGGAAACTTTCACATCTTTAGATCATGTAGGATTTTGTCTGCTCTTCAGGAAAAGGAACCACCACTACTGTTATCACCCCTTCCCGTCCTACTTTGAACCAAACATTTTGATATGGACGAGGATGTAAGATAGAAGATTTAGCCCTTTCACCTTGGTTAAGTGCAAAATTCTTGCCTCATAAATGTCACCCATGAGATTACCAGCTCATTCTAACATATCATTGCTGTCAATTAGCTTCGTCTACTACTGGTTTTAAAATGGTAAATCAGGCTAGAACATCACCACTAGGAACATCTGGTATTTATAAGAACCTCGTCTTGGCGAATCGAAGCTCCGTTTTAAAGCTTCAATGGCTGACTCCTACATAACCTAAATTCAAGAGATGAATATAATTTGTTTTCAGGGCTGTCCATGGTGTCTTTGAGACAAAGAAGACTAACTGTTCTTTCAAATATATTTGCTTCGTGGTGTACCTCGTTTCTTTCTCAATGATCATATTTTCTAATTCTAAGCTGGAGTTTGAATTCAGTATTATGTGATTTGTTTGAGGGGGGTGTTGGTAATTTGCATTTTAAGGACGACAATTCGCTATTGATATAAGAAAATAATCTGAACAATCCAAACCTTCAGGTCGAACTGCATAGTTCACGTGAAGGAATCAAATAAATTACTTTCCTTAGTGAATGATCAAGCCGACTCATTAAGAGCACCAGAGCAGTAAAAGTAGCTACTTACTAGAACTGCATTGTGGCAGCAGAACTCAACGTGGCATTTGCGTTCTCCCTCGAATCATGGCTGGAATCTTGAATTGAGAAAGAGGGGAAAGAAGAAACATAAAAAGATGCCTTCGAAAATCACAAGATAACAAGATTCAAAAAATAACTTAACAAATGTTTATAGTTGCTCATTCTGTTATGGTTCATTAGCTCATCAATTTCCTTTTGTTTCTGCTACTTCAGCGCTATTTGGTTTGCAGGGTTTATTAATTATATGTTTACGATCCTGTAACTAACTAATTTTACATCATTTGTTTTGAAGTCTCAGGGGATGTCTGGTTGGAATTGACATGGTCATTGCTATCTTCCTCTTGAGATATGCATTAAGCTATGTTGGTGGGTCCACAAAAAGACTAATTCTGTGTGAGGACTCAACTTCAGTATATCTTGCTTGTTTCTGCGACAAAAGTAGTACTAGTAGTAACTTTCTATTGCTCACTTGTAGACGTCCTTCACTTAAATCTTAACACTAGCATATTTTTCTCTTGTTTTCGTTCCCAGGGGACTTCTTGGTGAGGTTGACCTCTTTTCTGACCATGTGCTGGTGGGGGTAAGTTATATAATGTGTTTGCCTTCATGTTCACCGTAATTGGTTGATAAATTAATCCTGTATTAGAAACACATTATACATCTACTATTGGTAATTTGGTTAATCTTGATTTAGGTTATCAGGGTGTCTGTTTGGAAGTTTGACAATATGTGACTACTCCCAACAAAAGTCTAAACTCTTAGGAGATCTTATTGTCCAAATTATTCAAAATTAAAATTCACTTACTTAGTCGACCCCAATGACTGAGAAAAGGCTAGTTGACTTATTACTAAGTTATGCATTACGATAAAATATAGATGACTGGCTGTTGACATTCTCACAGTTGAATCTGAAGGCTAACACAGTCTTTTAGTACATATATCATTTTGTTCTTGAAGTTTGTCCGACTGGTTTCAGACATTTGCAACAGTGAATTGAGTTCAATCTTCTTTGGCAGAAGGCTATGAACTCACTTTATCATTGTTTTGTATCATTATTTGATAAGCTTCAACTGATGAAGCGCGTTGCTATGATCTGTGCTCAAGAGCTTCTGGCTTTAACTCAAGTAGTTAACCTAGATTGGGTGCACTCTCCTTTACTTTTATTGCTTATTTGAACAGTTAAGATTGTGTCATGCCCTGATTCTGATCTTTTTTCTCTTCCCTGTCTTTTTTTTTTTTTTTTGTTTTTTTTTTACAACTTACTAGTATATCTTGTGCAGAAAGTTCTACATTGCCGGACCGTTTTTGTTGAGTACTGTTTTCTGCAGCGCCATGTCTTCTTGATATGACTTGTCCTGAGGCAATGACAGGTGAGTGATATGTAGGAAATCTGGGTGGTGTTTAGAACGGGAACGATTGAACTTGGATGATCTCTGAGTCGTGATATCACTCTCAGATTAAAGTATTTCGGCGTTGTGCACGAAATCTCCAATCGGATAAAACAGAGAATTCAAGAACGAATATGAGTTCCTATGTGTTTCTGAATTCGACCAAACTGACAAATAGGGAGGGATAAGGCGGTTAATCTGGCGGTTACAACCGCCATATTTCAGTCCGTTTTTTTAACAGAAAATTAAATCGGAGACGTTTTTTGTGAAGCACTGAAACGTCAAAAATCCAATTTTTCCACCCGCCAGGGGCGTTGCCCCTTGGACCCCACCGGGGGCGCTGCCCCCGGACCCCCGTCGGGGGCTCCGCCCCCGAACCCCCGCAGTCGTCCGCGAGTTCCTTGTCCAAGTCATTAACATAGTTGTGTGCACGCGTGTACTCCACACCTCCTAACGTGTACAACGTAATGCCAATGTCTACTTAGTCGTAAGTAAATCCGATTACACAAAAGGCCGATGACACTAAAATCACCAACAATCCTCCCCCGTTTTAGTGTAATCCTTGATTCACTTATCCTTTCAAAAACGAGGCAAACTTATGCATAAATGAAAATGTCTCGAAGATTGAATTTTCATCTTAGTAAATTACATCTTCAAATATTCGAGTATAGTGGTGTCCTACGGATTGAACCCTTTCTACTCATGATGAATACATGAAAGTAAAATACACATAAGTTCAACATATTCCATGTTCTAACTTGACACTTATTTTTTACTAGCCTAGTGTCACTATCCTTCAATGAGCATATAGAAGCCAAGTCCAAACTTCTTGAAGCGGCTAAACTCCATACTCATATAGGTGGTTCTTTTCTTCTTGTACCTGCCATACAATTTTTCAAAAGAACCATTAAGAAGTGTAAACTTCAACCTCCTTAACTTGCAGGTCTGAACACATACCTTGGGATGATCTTTGTGTTCCAATTTCTTCATGTAAGAGTTCCACATTGAATTCAGCTTCTAACGTTGTATTAGAAGGGAATTGGGTATCTTATCATAAGAGATATTTTAGATGGACCACGGCCGACTTGTGCACTAAGTCCCTTGCTAACCCTTTGGTTAGATGATCCGCAAGATTTTGTTGTGTACGAACAAACTCAACCGATATCACACCATTCATGATTAAGTCCCGAATGATGCTATGTCTGACACCCAAGTGTCTAGACTTGCCGTTATACACCTGACTATATGCCTTAGCCAGAGTAGCAGCACTATCACACCTGATAGATATTGGTGAAATCGGTTTGGCCCACAATGGAATCTCATACACTAAATTCCTTAGCCATTCAGCCTCATTACCGGCTGCAGCTAATGCCACAAATTCAGATTCCATTGTCGATTTAGTAATGCAAGTTTGCTTCTTTGAAGCCCATGAGATTGCCCCTCCTCCAAGTAGAAAAACCCATCCACTAGTTGAGGAATGATCTTCCATATTGTTTATCCAACTTGCATCAGAATATCCTTCTAGAACCGAAGGACTTCCACTGTATGTCAAACCATAATTCATGGTTTTCCTTAAATACTTGAATACTCTCCTCATTGCTTGCCAATGATGTGTGCTTGGATTGCTAGTATACCTACTTAGCTTTCCAACAGCAAATGCTATATCTGGTCGTGTACTAATCATGGCATACATTAGACAACCAATAGCCCTAGAGTATTCCAGTTGAGATACAGCCTTGCCTTGGTTAGGCAACAATTTCACATTTGGTTCCATCGGAGTACTAACCGGAGAACAATTTTCACAGTTAAATTTCTTTAACACCTTCTCAATGTAATGAGATTGAGAAATAGAAATGGCCTTGTTCTCACGTTTAATCCTAATACCTAGGATTACTTCAGCCTCCCCCAAATCCTTCATTGAAAATTTAGATGACAAGAATTCCTTCGCTTGATCCACTTGATCTTGGCTGGTACCAAAGATCAACATGTCATCTACATATAAACAAATTATGACTCCTTTACCAGAATCATCAAATTTGCTATATACACACTTGTCTGCTTGGTTCAAATGATAACCACTAGACAACACAATATCATCAAATTTTTGATGCCATTGTTTAGGAGCTTGCTTTAAACCGTAAAGTGATTTAACAAGCTTACACACCTTATGCTCATTTCCTGGCATAACAAATCCCTCGGGTTGTTTCATATATATCTCCTCATCCAAATCACCATTTAAGAATGCGGTTTTCACATCCATTTGGTGAATAACAAGATTATGTATAGCTGCAAGAGCTATTAATAATCTAATCGTGGATATCCTAGCAACAGGAGCATATGTATCAAAGTAGTCGATACCCTCTTTTTGTTTAAAACCACGTACAACCAGTCGGGCCTTAAACTTTTCTACGGTACCATCTACTTTCATCTTCTTTTTGAAGATCCACTTGGCATCAAGTGGTTTCAACCCAGGAGGCAAATCAGATAATTCCCAAGTCCCATTTTGCATGATCGAATCCATCTCATCATCTATTGCTTCTTTCCAGAATGCAACATCACGAGATGCCATAGCCTCACTATAGGTTCTAGGATCCTCCTCTATGCTAAAACAATAAGCATACTGAGTATGAATCTCATCCCTAGATCCCTCAACTAAATATAGTTGAAAATCAGAACCATAGTCCTTGGCTACTCTACCTCTTTTACTCTTTCTTACTTCAGGTAAAGTGATGGCGTCACTTGTTCCTTCATTTTGAGCATTGCTCAAATTCGGAACCAAGTCCTTTGGTCTAGGTATGGAAGAAAATCTTTCTTCATCAAAGATAGCATCTCTTGACTCTATTACAGTATTAATGGATACTGAGTCACTAGGTTCAATCACATAGAACCTATAAGCCTTGGAATGCATGGCATATCCAATGAAGATGCAATCTATACCTCTTTCACCAAGATTCTTTCTCTTGGGATCATTGAGCCTAACAATGGCTCTACAACCCCAAACTCTCAAATAATGCAAGTTTGGAGGTTTACCATACCAAAGTTCATATGGGGTAATTTTGTTCCTTTTGTTAGGAACTCTATTAAGCAAATAGCAAGTTGTTAACATAGCTTCTCCCCAAAATCCATCACTCAAACCCGAGTAGGAAAGCATGGAATTAACCATCTCCTTTAGAGTTCGATTCTTCCTCTCAGATACACCATTTTGTTGAGGTGTATAAGGAGCAGTGGTTTGGTGAATAATACCAACCTCTTGGAAATACTTAGGATCATAATATTCGCCTCCTCTATCCGTGCGTAAAATCTTTATTAAACCATTCTTTTGCAACTCAACTTCAGTTTTGTATGTCTTGAATTTATCTAAAGCTTCATCTTTAGAGTGTGACAAGTACACATAGCAAAACCGAGTAGCATCGTCTATAAACGTAATAACATACTTTTTGTTTCCTATAGACGGTGTTGCATGAAAGTCACATAGATCACTATGAATTAGTTCAAGCACCTTAGAGTCCCTTTTAACATCCTTAAAAGGTTGTCTAGTTATCTTGGTCAGCATACAAGTTTTACACCTTTCGGTATTAATATCAAATGAAGGAATTAGACTCATTTTGGACATATCTTGTAACCTTTTAAAGTGTACATGTCCTAAACGTGCATGCCAAAGTGTTGATTTATCAATACTAGTACTAGCAACGCAAATTGAATTGTTACCAAAAGGAGCAACGATATTTAAACGAAGCATATCATTACATAAATAACCAAAGCCAACAAAAGAACCATGTTTTGACAATACAAACTTATCCGACTCAATAACCTGCTTGTATCCAAGCTTATTTAATAAAATTCCAGACAAGAGATTCTTTCGAATCCCGGGTACAAACAATACATCATACAAACTTAAACATTTTCCAGAAGTAAATACTAGGTTAACACTTCCAATTCCACGGATTGGCTCGGTTGCAACGTTCCCCATTCTTATTGTGGATCCATCTTCAATGGTTTGCATGGTTGTAAACCATCTTTGATCCTTGCATACATGTCTTGTAGCACCCGAATCAACCCACCATGATATGTCATCATCCTGCACATAAAATGCATCAGAATTTAGGGATACATAATTCTGAATTGAATTTCCAGGTTGTTCAATGAACATACCTTGTTGCTGATCTTGGCCTTTCGGCCCCTTTCCCTTGCCACTTGTGTCTTCACCTTTCTTACTTTTGCCCACACGACAATCCTTCTTGAAGTGCCCTGGTTTCCCACACTTCCAACATGCAGACTTTGGCTTCTTGTTAGGATTGTTGTCTTGCTGTTTAATTTTCCTTTTTCCAGATTTGTTCTTTCCCTTCGAAGAATCCCCTTCCTCCATCATATTCACAGAACCCGGATCAGCAGTAAGTTTGTCCCTGGGTTTGTCACTTTCTTGATCCCTCAAGGACTGTTCAATCTGAAAGTGACTGCCCAATTGCACCAAGGAAAGTTCTTCCTTTTTAAACTTCAACTTATGCCTAACATCCTTCCATGACGGAGGCAGTTTATCAATCACACTAGAAACGGAAATTGATTCATCCATTTTCATGTTGTGTTGATTAAACCGCCCTAGGATACAAAGCAATTCATGGTATTGCTCCATCACAGGCCTTGAATCAACCATTCTGTAATTGTTCCAATTACTGACCAGAAATTTTCTGCTTGAAGCATCTTCAGCCATGTATTTTGATTCAAGAGAATCCCACAGTTCTTTTGAACTCTCAACATTCTGATAAACATCAAACAAGGAATCAGACATACCGTTAAGAATGAGTCCGCGACAGATGTAGTCATCATTCTCCCGCTTTGATCTCCTCCTTGTCTGTTCCAGGGTTTCGTTCTCCACAGCTTCAGGCATCGGGGTGGTAAGAACATACACAACCTTCAGCGTCGTCAACAGGAAGTGCATCTTCTTCTGCCACCTTCGGAAATCCTGCCCCTCGAACTTCTCCAATTTCATGAACTTGCTCGTCATGTCCTGAGCATTGTTGCCATTCGTCATGATGGAAATACTTTAATCTTTGTAGGAAATCTGGGTGGTGTTTAGAACGGGAACGATTGAACTTGGATGATCTCTGAGTCGTGATATCACTCTCAGATTAAAGTATTTCGGCGTTGTGCACGAAATCTCCAATCGGATAAAACAGAGAATTCAAGAACGAATATGAGTTCCTATGTGTTTCTGAATTCGACCAAACTGACAAATAGGGAGGGATAAGGCGGTTAATCTGGCGGTTACAACCGCCAGATTTCAGTCCGTTTTTTTAACAGAAAATTAAATCGGGGACGTTTTTTGTGAAGCACTGAAACGTCAAAAATCCAATTTTTCCACCCGCCAGGGGCGTTGCCCCTTGGACCCCACCGGGGGCGCTGCCTCCGGACCCCCGTCGGGGGCTCCGCCCCCGAACCCCCGCAGTCGTCCGCGAGTTCCTTGTCCAAGTCATTAACATAGTTGTGTGCACGCGTGTACTCCACACCTCCTAACGTGTACAACGTAATGCCAATGTCTACTTAGTCGTAAGTAAATCCGATTACACAAATGGCCGATGACACTAAAATCACCAACATGATATACAAATATGGATTCTAAAATTCATATGGTTTATTTCATCCTAAGCATTGTTATTGTTTTTTGTGCAGAACATCTCCTTACGTCCGTGGTAGCAACTGATGCACGAGTCTTGGTTAGTTCCGATGAAAACTTAGTGATAATGTAGGTTAAGCTAAACATCAGCATGCACAGTAACTGTTTCTGTAGTTGGGTTATCGGAAGGTGCTTGATAATGCTGGTGGATCAAACTGGTTGGATCTAAAGGTACTCTGATTTTAATTTACCGTGGGGTCTGTATTTTGAACATGGTTCTATTTGGATGATTGAAAACGCTGTTGGATCAAACTGGTGTGTCTAAAGGTACTATAATTTTGTAAGGATCAGGTCTGTGAATTTGAACATGGTTATCGGCACGTACAGGTTTATTACGTTACACCACTGGCAAATTTGTCTTATATTTTCTCAGTAGGTGCAATTTCCCTGCACACGAGAGCCCCAACATATATATATATATATATATAGTGAATTCCCATAGGTGGCACGGAAAGTATTTTAACTGTGTTATACTGAAAATGGTAAATCTTTTGGTATGCTGATTATGTTCATGGAATTGATACGGATTAGTTTAAAATCTTCGATTATATATTTTGAGAATTGACGCTTTTCCAATTAAAAATAAATAATCGATATGGACCAGGCTTACTTATTCAATTGCATTTTTATTTGTTTATTTATTTATATTTTAATAGTTGGGTTGAGTTGAGTCTGGGTCACATTCCTGGAACTCAAGCCCAGTCCAAAACTTGTGCAGGTTCCAGTTCTAGGCCAAGACCAAAGGTGGGCTTAGTTGTGGTTGTGTTAGGCTAGGATGGTGTTTCAGCTCACTATATCAATGGCCTGCTGGGCTTTGTTGTGGTTGTGTTTGGCTTGGATGGTTGATTATTTCTTTTTCTTTTGACATGAACCAGATCTTGTTCTTCGGTTGGTGACAGTGTACATCTCTCCTAGCAAAACATCAAGTTAAAAATGGCCTACATTTACCACAGGGATGGATGGATTATTACTTCAGTTTCATCATTTTTTCGATCCAGTTCAGTATCTATTGCTCATAAACACATGCATAGGGTTAGGGAGGAGTTACAATTATGGTCTTCTATCATCAAAGAGAAAAGAGAATCATACAAGTCACATATAGTGTGAGTCCAAAGTAGAATAGGTGACATAAAAGGGCCATATCTCCACTCCACTCCACTGCATAACCTTACTTCCCTCATCCTCAATCAGCCATCCTTCTCCTGCCACGTGGAATGACAAATATCCAAACTGAAACAAATAACCACCAAGCTTCTCTCCATCCCCATTCCTCATCACAAACATCATCACCTCATCAACAATTCCATCTTCTCCCCATAAATGCATAAATATAAATTAAAAATGCAAGAAAATAGAATTATCTAGTCATTTACACTTTTACCCCTACCCCACTGGTTCGCACCCACTCATATCCCTCCCCTCCAACCTTAAAACTTGCAACAGAATTGTCAATTGGAGGGTAGTACCAGAAAAAAAAAATAAACAAATTACACAAAAAGCCTTCCCTCATCAAAACCAAACATTTTCCTATATTTCAAAAGAGAGAAACTGTAAGCATAACAACCTCTTCTTCACTGTGACTGCAACTCTCTGAAAAAACAGAAAGAAAGAAGATCAAAAAAAATCAAAAGAAACCTCATGTTTTGAAGAGAACTCCCCACTGAACCAAAGCCATCTCTCTGTCTCTCTCCCCCTCTCTCCCCAAACATACAGAGAGAGAAAAATGGCAATCTGCACAGTCTACACACCTCAATCCCTCAACTCCACATGCTCAATCTCTTCACCCACAAAAACCCACTTGGGGTTCCACCATAAACAAGTAGTTTTCTACACCACCACCAAGAGAACCACCAACAAGAGAGGAGCAATCTCATGCTCAGCTGATGAGAAGACAGTGGTGATTGGTTTGGCAGCAGACTCTGGCTGTGGGAAGAGCACCTTCATGAGGAGGTTGACCAGTGTTTTTGGTGGTGCAGCTGAGGCACCCAGAGGTGGCAATCCTGATTCAAACACTCTCATCAGTGACACCACAACTGTCATTTGCTTGGATGATTACCACTCACTTGACAGATTTGGGAGGAAGGAGAAGGGTGTCACTGCTTTGGACCCAAGAGCCAACGATTTCGATCTCATGTACGAGCAGGTTAAGGCTATCAAGGATGGCGTTGCCGTACAGAAGCCGATATACAACCATGTCACTGGTCTTTTGGACCCTCCTGAGACCATCAAGCCTCCTAAGATCCTTGTCATTGAAGGATTACACCCAATGTGAGTCTCAATTTCGTATAATTCATCTTTCATGCAAATTCAGAGCATGTCTATAGTGTGATTTTGTGATTATTAAGAGGCAATCATCGACCATTTGGGCTAGTAATTTTATGGAAGATAGGTTAATCACATACTTGTCTCATCCGATTCGAATGCAAGAAATGAGAAATGCACAGTAGGCCTAATATGGTATGCATTTTCGACCACAGACAATTGTAGATATAATTTCCTTATTTTTAGCAAAGCTAAAACTACTAATAAAAAGGAGAATCTTAAGGGAAAGTCGAAAACTAGTACCAAAGAAGGAAATTACGTGTACAATTATGTTTGTTTGTCATTTGCCATTTTCAATTGAAGTGAAGGGAATTCTTCAATCTTGTAATGTATGGTGTCGGTTGAATTTCATAATTGGTTCATCCAGAGAGAGAGAGTCTGTGGATTAGGTTGAGACTTGAGAAGATATAGATGATTGAACCTTAACACTGGGGTACTGCACTCCACTGTCTTGAGAATAGTGGAGGAGGTAAATCGCAGGATGTGCCAGAACAGGATTCAAACTCCCACACTCCAGGTCGCCAGTGCGGCAGCCACCGCAACACTCAAGTCTTTTTCCAGGTGCGGGGGCATTAGGTTGGGACCAAGTTGAGTAACGATATTGTGTAAAGAAGAGTGAATTTTCCAGCAGGATGTGATTTATCGCATAACTGAGTACATTTTCATGATTAGAGGTTAAACAGTTGGAAAAATCATCTCCTTCAGCCAATAATCACCAAATTGAGTCTAAATCTTTTATTGTAGTTAGGCAATTCTGTTGATCTGTTTGACTAATCCTTGGCCATTTTGCGAATATTCAGGTACGACCAACGTGTGAGGGACCTTTTGGATTTCAGTATCTACTTGGACATCAGCAACGAAGTCAAATTCGCTTGGAAAATTCAGGTAAATTCTCTAACGATTCAATCTAAACAAGAAGTGTCCCTTTTATTTTCTCGCCATCTAATAAGGTTTTGCTTGCTTGCAGAGGGACATGGCAGAGAGAGGGCACAGTCTTGAGAGCATCAAAGCCAGCATTGAAGCCAGAAAGCCCGACTTTGACGCCTACATTGGTGCGACATTTCTCACCGATTCCCCACAATGCTGGATTAGTCGATGAAAATTTTGTCCAAAAACTAAATTTTAGTTTTGTGTTTTATGTTGATCAGACCCACAAAAGCAATATGCTGATGCTGTGATAGAGGTGTTGCCCACATTGCTGATCCCGGATGACAATGAAGGAAAAGTACTGAGAGTGAGGTTGATCATGAAGGAAGGAGTCAAGGGCTTCAACCCGACTTATCTCTTTGATGAAGGATCCACCATTTCATGGATACCTTGTGGGAGGAAACTCACTTGCTCCTACCCCGGAATCAAGTTCACCTACGGTCCCGACGTTTACTATGGCAATGAGGTGAGTAAAACTCTAAAGATTAGCTGATGTGTGGTTGTAATAATTTCTGATTACTGGTTGTTTCTTGATGCGTGGTTGTATTGAAGTCTCATTTACTGACTGTTTCTTTCTTAATGTGTGGTTGTACTGACTTCTGATTACTGAATGTTTCTAACTTTTTTTTGGGGGTGGTCTTAGGTGTCTGTACTCGAGATGGATGGGCAATTCGACAGATTAGACGAGCTCATCTACGTGGAGAGCCATCTGAGCAACATCTCCACGAAATTCTATGGAGAAGTCACTCAACAAATGTTGAAGCACTCCGACTTCCCAGGGAGCAACAACGGTACCGGTCTCTTCCAGACAATTGTCGGGTTGAAGATCAGAGACCTCTATGAGCAAATTATCGCCGCCAGGGCTGCAGCTCCAGTCGAAGCTACAAAAGCCTGAAGACAGCCAACCGAAATCCTTCACTTGCTCTCAGAATGAGCCTTATGGCCTCATTGTTTTCATCGGATTTTTCCTTTTACTACCCTCCCTCTTTGATGATGTTAATTTTAGGCTGCTGTTGTTGTATTCATAAGAATGAGAACACACTCCATTTGTATCTATTTGTACTCGGGGAAAATATGGAGACTTGTATTATAGGAAAGCCAAATCATAAATGAAATCTCAGTTTGAGCAAGTAGAGAAAAGTATGTAATGCCGATGCACAGTTCACATCTCTTTACTCAGTTGCGACAAATTTGCTCCCCCAAAAGGTCCTTTAGATAAACAGGATGAGAAAGGTCATCACCTTCGACTTCTAGGAAAACGAGCATGAGGTCTTGTGGAACTAGCACCTATAGTGCGAAATTTGGTTTTATAGCTAATAATTTGCAGATTATACGAAACAGAATTTGATTTTACCTGTGCAACACGTCCATCCAGCAAATAGCTAAACTGAAGCATCAATCAAACAAAAACATGAACAAGAAAAAATACTTGTTTTCCTCTTTCACACATCCTGTACTTTAACTTAAACGAGCACAGTCCATACTTTTTTTTTGGACAAACTTCTAAAGTGGGGATGCAACACGAGGACTTCCCAAGGGGCTACCCATACTAGTACTACTCTCGCCCAAGCACGCTTAAATGCGGAGTTCTGATGGGATCCGTTACATTAGTGCTGGTATGATCGCATCCCATATTATTAGATTATAGGATTAAAACCCAACAATACAGAACGCGAAGCCCAAATTTAATGAAGCCCAGAGGATTTTCAAAAGCCCATCTCCATACACTTAAGTCAGCCTGTAACAGCCCGATCGAAAATTTTTTAAGGGCATTGTTGGCTTTTCCATTCTAATTCCTAAACCTAGTCGTAATCCTTATTAGCGTCTAGCCATTTCAATTCAACCGTTGGATCTAACCCAACTGTTGCTACGCTTTGTATACAACCTTCTGTTCGAGACGTTTCTATGCAATCGATTTGTATTCTTCGTTCTCTCCCCGCATTCTCTGCATTTGTTTTTCAGAAATCCTAAATTATTCTTTCATGGTATCGGAGCCTCCCCGATTATGCTCTCTATTGTTCCTTCAATGGCGACCTCTAATCCTTGGCTCTTCTCTTTAACATACACAATCTTATGCCCCATAAACTCCATGCCACAAATTGCGTTCTCTGAAAACCTAGTTAACATCGATCTTGAAAACTCAAACTGTTTTTTTGGGTACATTGATGGTTCTTTGCAATGTCCGCGACAATATCTCACTGATGTCGATGGTTTTTTTTCAGCGGCAATAAATCCTACATTCTCTGCATGACATATCCAAGACCAAACTGCAAGTAGATTTACAGTAATTGATGTAATAAACACGCACATATACACTTTTGATGCATACATATTTGCCAGTTTCTGTTTGTAGGTTTTGTTGAAAATGGAGAATGAAATAAATATATTCTAGAAGTGAGTGATGCAATGTGTTAGTTCAGTACATTGGAGTATGCATAAAGTAATTAAGTCAAACTTTAAGGCCCTAATCTTGAAATTGAATTGTTTGACGAAATTGAAATAACCGTAAATCAGAAAAACGTACTGTTTGCCATGAAATCTGTTGGGTTTTGTGACTAGAGGCAAAATTGCACCGTAGGTACCCATAGTTTACAAAATCCGTGAATTTAATACCCAAACTTTAAAATGGTGCAGTTACGGTCTCACACTTTCAAAATCGTTGCAAAAAGATACCCAAGTCTAACGTCGGTTAAAATACGGACGGAACTACACACATGCCCATCACGTGGCTCTTTTAATAAGGATATTTCACCCATTATCAGCTGGTGTATTCTTTAACCCCGTATCCGACATGAATGTTAAACCCGACCCGGTTGGATCTTCTTCCGTCTTTTCTTCTTCCCGTGTTAGGTTTGGAGCCGCCGGAGTCAAAAGCTCTGTTTTGTCCATGAATCGGGTCTGCCATTGTGGCCTCCTTGCAAACGCGCCACGTCGTGGTCGAAGATTTCTGGGGTGTTCTCTCTATCTCCCTATCTCTCTGTCTATGTATCTCTCTCTCTCTTTTTTCTAAAATTGGTTGTAAGTTTGTAACAGATTGCCAGTGCATGTGGCTTCTTCTTGTGACTCAAATGCATCCCTTTTCAGTAACCAAGCACCAATTTTCGTCACTCAAATGTTTTTCTCTACTAAATGTCAATTTCATTGTCAACTATAAGCACCCATTTCAAAAAACCCAGAACCCAAAACCAATTTCAGAACCTAGTCGTGTCTTATTCGATTTCTAAACCCAGAACTCAATCTAGTAGTTATTCATTTTCCGAAACTCGAAAAAGACCCAGAGGCCAGAACTCAACAAGAAACGAATCGGATGTTCAGTGTACTTACCGGAATCCGGCCAAATCAACGTCGTTTGACCTCACACGACATACATTTTTTCACCTTCAAACGCAGCAACGTCGCCTTGAAACGCAGCAAGGATTCACTCCAAACCCAGTTCAGTTATCTCCCGATCGGCATCTTATCTGGTTTGGTGTATTTAGGGGTTAAATCCAATCGGGTTGTGGTTTAACATTCGGGTCATATATACGAGGTTAAATAATCCACTAGTTGGATAATGAGTGAAAGCCCTAAATATCCTCATTAAAAGAGTCAGGTGATGGGCACGTGTGTAATTCCGTCCGAAAATTTAACAGACGTTAGATTTGGGTATCTATTTGCAATGTTTTTGAAAGTGTGAGACCGTGAGTGCACCATTTTAAAGTTTGGGAACTAAATCCACGGATTTTATAAACTATGGGTACCTACGGTGCAATTTTGCCGAATTATTTTTGGCAATAACTTTTGGTCCAAGTCAAGCAAAGTCTATTAGGAAAGAACTTTGTCAAATTCAAATTGTTATTCCAACGATTTTGGGGCGGTGGCACTTAGACAAGTATATAAATAGGCTTTGTTTTGGTCTTTGATAGTCAGGGAAGGAACAACACTAATACTGTAATACCCCGTAACTTTAGGGGTATTTTTAGGAGTTTAACGAATATTTTGGGCCGTTAGGTTATTTTTTTGATTGTCTGGGAATATTAAACAACAATAAGCAACTGGAAGCAACAAACAAAAAAAAACAACTGCAACACGTAGCAGTTAGCAGCTATCATTTCCTCAATCACCAAGGCAGCAAGATGAGCAGGTGGGTTGTCCAGAATCACCAGAATGTCTTCTTGGCATCTTCCTTTCTTTGCCATAGCATCAGCAACCCTATTTTTCTCTCTGCTTGTGTACTCAATGGTGCTGTTATTACCATTCTTGAGTACAACAATGTCCTCTACCAGCGCTTTATAAGGAAAGCTAGGATTGATATCATTGTTGATAGCTTTGATTGCTTCCATGGAGTCACTTTCTACTATGATATCTTTGAAGTTTTCATTATGGCTGATGACCAAGCCTCTGTGAATAGCCCATAGCTCTGCTTCAAGTACAGTTCCATAACCAATTTGACCGTAGAAGCTTTTTATCCATTTTCCTTCCTCATCTCTCAAAACGCCTCCATATCCAGCAATCCCATACTCTCCTTCCTTGCTACAATCCGTATTGAGTTTGATTTTTCCTGCAGTGGGTTTAGACCAACACTCTGCATTAGCAATGTTGTCAGTCTTGGGAGTACTTTGATTACTCAAAGTGAAAGCCAAGTTAATTTCATCAACATACTTAAGAATGTTAGAAATAACAACACCCTTGGGTAAATCCTTAGAGTTAAAAACTTTGAAATTTCTTTGTTTCCAAATCATCCAACATCCACAAATAAAGGTGAGGGTGTGGTTGTAACTAACATTCTTAGAGATTTTGAAATTGTAAGTAAACCACTCCTTGCAACTAAGGCTCTCACTATGAGTAATCCAACTACTTCCGAATAAATCTTTCCACACATAGCTTGCTTTCTTGCAGTAAAAGAAGAGATGATCAATTGTTTCACTGTACCCTGGGCAGTGAGGGCAATGGTCATCAATGGAGAGATTTCTAAAAAATCTTTGAACATTTGTGAGAAGTTTTTGGTGAAAAATTTTCCAAATAAAAATAATGAGCTTGCACGGAATTTTCAGTTTCCAAACCCATCTCCAGTTCATGAAAGACACATCATTCCTCCTAGCCAAGATATTATAAGCTGAAGAAACAGTAAACTTGCCATTATCATTTCCTCCCCAAAATAGAGAGTCCTCTGAGTTATCAGTGGGAATGACTTTAGCCCTGATATTATTTAAATGCTCAGTGCTAATGATGTTAGACAAGCTACTAAGATCCCAATTGAACTGATTGGTAATGAGATTGGAGACCTTTATGTTAGGGTCAAACTGTACCAAAGGGTACTCCTCTTTCAGGGAGGTCTTGCCAATCCAAATGTCATTCCAAATAGAAATCATCTTACCATTTCCAACCTTCCATATGCTTTCTTTCCTAATCATGTTTCTCATACTAATCATACCCTTCCACGTTTTTGAAGCTGTTCTCTTACTAGGCCAAGAGAAGAAATCAAATTTGGTAAGGTATTTAGCTTTGAGGCATCTAACCCACAGAGAGTCCAGATTGGTCAAAAGTTGCCAGCACAGTTTGGCAAAGAGAGCATTATTCTGGCATTTCATCTCTCTGATACCTAAACCACCACACTTTTTGCTTCTACACACAGTTTTCCAATCAACAGCATGAATTTTCCTTTTAGACTCACTATCCCCCCAAATAAAACTTCTATTAATTTTATCAAGCTCATCACACACATTAACATTTATAGCTTGTGTCTGCATAGTGTAGATAGGTAAAGAAGAGAACACAGAATTCACCATAGTAAGTCTTCCACCCACAGAAAGCAAGCTGGACTTCCACCCAGCTAATTTCTTATAAGTTTTGTCCAAAAGCTCAGCATAGTGAATTTTACTAATCCTTTTGAACAAGAGGTTAATTCCAAGGTATTTTCCCAGATCTTTAGTTATGCCAATACCAAGTAAATTGCTCATATGTTTAGCATGATGATTCTTAACATTAAGAGAAGTAAAAACTTTAGACTTAGACAAATTGATTCTTTGGCAAGACAAATCACAGAAATCATTTAACACATTTTTGATAAATTGACAGGAGACACTATCACACTGAGAGAATAAGAGCATGTCATCCGCAAAAAATAAGTGCGAAAGGATAGGACCTGATTTAGAAGTTCTGACCCCCTTCCAGAGGCCCTGATCCACCACGTGGGAGATCATACCTGACAATCTCTCCAAACAGAGCACAAAGATATAGGGGGAGATAGGGTCTCCCTGTCTCAACCCTCTTCCCGGTTTAAAACTCTCTAGGGGGGTACCATTCCACAGAACAGAGAACTTAACAGAAGTAATACAGTTCATAACAAGAGAGATGAATTTATCATCAAACTTAAAAAGGACAAGAGTGTCATAAATAAACTTCCAAGAAAGTTTATCATAAGCTTTTTCCAAATCAATTTTAATAATCATATCCCTTTTTTTTCCTTTTTTCTTTTTGAAATTATGGATAATTTCTTGCCCAATAATCACATTATCACTAGTGGTTCTCCCCGGGATGAAACTACTCTGACATGGGAAAATAAGCTTATTCATCAGAGGTCTCAATCTTTCCACAATGATTTTAGCAACTGTATTATACGAGACATTGCACAAACCTATAGGTCTGAATTGAAAAATATTTTCAGGCAGGTCAACTTTAGGGATTAAAGTAATAAAAGTGTTGTTCATGTCTTGAGGGATCTCACAAGTCTCAAACACTTTCAAAACAGTGTGACAAACTTTATTCCCCACAGTATCCCAACAATCATTGTAAAACGCAGCATTATAACCATCCGGGCCAGGGGCCTTAGATCTGTTAATACTTTTCACAGCCTTGGCAATAATATCACAAGTAACAGGGGCAGTGAGTTTGAGATTACTATCATCAGAAAGTTTGTTCAGATAGTTCCCATATCTCATCTCAGTATCAGTACAAGGTTCTTCAGTCTTATACATATTGACAAAATAATTAGTGATATGAGTTTTGAGCTCATCAGTATTAGAGATCCAATTATTATTGGAGTCTTTTAACATATTGATAGAGTTTCTTCTTCTTCTGATAATAGTGGAAAGGTGAAAGAACTTCGTGTTTCTTTCCCCTTTCACAATCCAATTAGCTCTAGATTTTTGACACCACATAATTTCTTCTTGTTCAAGAATACAATTAAACTCGTTAATAAGCTTTTTTTCCAAAAGAAAGAGATTATGGCTATAGTAAGAGCTTAAAGCTTTCTGGACCCCATTGAGTCTAGCGAGAATTTTATTTTTCCTTTTATGAATATTCCCAAAAACATTGGTATTCCAGTTTTGAATATGGGTCTTAAGAGCACTCAGACTCAACTCAAGATTAGAATTCTCATCCCAATTATCATTAACAAGATTTTTGAAACTAGGATCAGTAAGCCAAAAAATTTCAAATCCAAACGGAAAAAAATTGGACTGTTTTTTCATACCTTGGATCTCCATGATGAGAGGAGAATGGTCTGAATAAGTTCTTGGCAGACACGTGATAAGACAGTTAGGGAAGTTGAGCTTCCATTCTTTGTTGCATAGGCCACGATCCAATCTTTCTTGGGTATTCGCCAGGCCCTCCCTGTTGTTTGACCAAGTAAGCTTGGGGCCACAGCTCCCCAAGTCAATCAAATTGCAATCTTGCATGTTCTTAACAAATCTTATATTCTTCCTAAGATTAGTCTGATTAGTGAAACTTCTTCTTTCATTACTTCCTGAGAAATCATTGAAATCTCCGGCTAGGAGCCAGGGCTCAACAATAGATGCTGCCCTAGCTCTGATATCATCCCAGAGATTCATCCTAATAGTTTCCGAGGGACTGGCATAAATAGCCGAAAGAATCCAGTCACAGTACCTACTGTTTTTCACTTTCACATGAATGGCCTGATGATTGGAATCAATAAAATCAATGTTAATGATATTAGGATCCCACAGTAGCCATATTCCCCCAGATCTCCCAATGGGGTCAACAACAAATTTCTCTGTAAGACCCAGATTGGTGAAATAATCCCCCATACTTTCCATCTTGACTTTTGTTTCGAGAAGCACAGCAATAGCGAACTTCTTAGTCCTTTTGAGATTCTTAAACGTTCTTTTGAAAACTTTGTTCCCCGCCCCACGGCAATTCCAGAACATCATCGAGGTTTTCTCTATCATAGAAAAAGTTTTAGGGATAAGAACCTGAAACTCCTGGTTAATTTGCACCATTCTGTCCTTTGCTTCCATCACAGACAGAGCTGACTCCATCTCGATCCCAAAGAACGGTGGATACTGGTCCATGGTCATCACTCTGTAGGCTTCTAGGTTGATCTCTTCCAGCCACCATGGAATCACTGCCATTACCGGCTTTCTCGACCATTTGTCTAGCTTGAAATGCGTCTTTTTGAACCCCAATTTCTCGGTATCGACTTCTGGCTCCGTCATAAGGTCCTGGCCTTGCATGGAATTCTCGATTGAATTTCCTTGGGTGGCCATTTCCAAAACCCCCTTGTGAAGGGTTATTTTGAGCGAATGATCTATGGTGAGAGGGGAGACTTGGTTCACCTTCTTCAGAACCCGCAAGGGAGAGGAAAGGGCTAGACGTTTCAAAGAGACTTGTGTTCAACTTGTTCACGACCAAGTTCTCTGATCCGACGGGCAAATCGAGGTTTTTTTCGTAACTAGTGTCGATGTTCGCAACCGTTGGATCAATTTCCTTGGTATTTGTAACCGTTTGATCCTTATCCATAGAGATATTCATCTCTTCAATCCTTTTGCAATTATCGTCCGTGTTCATAGAATCTACAATAATTGGGTTAGCAAAATTGAGAGTAGTACCAAGCTTCTGATCATAAAAAGCTTCTGATCATAAATAATATTACCTCCTCCTATGGGCTTAGTTCCACAGGCCTTATTGTCGTTGATAAGCCCATCTGCTGTTTCTTTTCCTTTTGTACTTCTTTTACTCTCTGGCGGCCCATTCTTGCTGGGTTGCTTCTGGTTGGTGTTGCTGTTTGCCTTGTTGGGCCTCATAGATTTCCTAGTGACCACGGTCCAAGGGCCCGGTCCTCTTGGACCAGCAATTGTTTCCTTTGTTTTGAATTTTTCGTCCGGGTTGTTCTCTGTGTTCTTCGTCTTCATAGCTGGATCTTCGATAACATCCTTCATCTTCTTTTTCTGGCAGAAATTTCTTGTATGTCCAACCCTGCCACAATCAAAACATATCATTTGAATATGTTCATATTCAACTGCGTAGTTCTTCCCTCTAACAACAATATCAGTAATCAAGGGTTTGTTGAGATCAACTTCAACACACACTCTTGCAAATCTCCCCTTATCAGGATTTGCAGTGGTGAGATCCAATTTAAGAGGATACCCCAAAGCACCAACTATGAGTTCAAGACTAATTTTCTTGTAATATTCAATTGGCAGTTCAAGAGTTCTTGCCCAAACAGCTGTTTTCGTTTCAGTAACATCTGAGACCTTAACATCAGGCGTCCATTTTTGGACGAGAAGGTATTGATCAAGTATAATCCAAGGACCTTTTGTAAGAATTTTCTCACAGTCCTCCGATTCCTCAAAGTTGAAGAGGAAAAAACCTCTCCCTAGATCAATAAATTGGTACTTTCCGAAGGGTTTCCACAGTTTCAGTACTCTTGGAACAAGATCTTTTTCAGATAGAAATCTTCCTAAAGGTCTCACAATCAAGTGATTCCTCCAAGGTTTCCTCAGCGTTTCGAGGAAATCATCGGAGAATTTAATCTCCACAGTGTTTGGATTTAACAATTCAGTAGTCATGTGGATCGATTTAATCGATCCCTTATCCTCAAAACCAGAGATTTCTTCGACATCATCGTCGAAGTATCTTTCTCTGTTTGAGATTCCGACAAGGGCTTTGGCATAAGATGAAGAGCTATTCTCCTTTTCCGATCTCCACTGATCTTGCTGACCTCACAGGTCGGAGCAATCTCAGATTGCTGAGGCAAATCCGACATCGATTCATCGGGAGTATCGGAGGAAACATCGAGATTGACCAAGTGATCGTGTTCGTTTGAGTGTGGGGATCGAAGGGGATCTGAGGGATCCCCTGGAGGCGGGGAGCCCTGGATGACCATAGTCGGATCTCCCACATGGAGAGACGCCGGAGATCGCACCGTTGGGCACAGAAAAACGAACACAGAGTGAAAACTAGAGAGAGAAAGATGCAATAAGTGAACTCTACCAATAAAGTACATTTTGGGCCGTTAGTGGGAGTTGTAAAAGTAGTTTTATTATTATTATTATTATTTTTATGAGTTATATATGTTATAACCTATATATATTTATAAGTATATGTTAAAAAAAATATATATTTGAACTTTTTATTTTTATATATTATTTTTGCGAAAGTTATAAAAAGTTAGGTAAGTTTTAGTTATTAAAAGTTGTGGGTCGTGTAACAATTTTAACGTGTCCAAACGTCACGTTTTAAATAATCAATACGTGTCAATCACTGCGAACCTAGTGCTGCGCATAACACTGGATAATTTCCTTTATTATCCCCTCCCTCACACCCACGCACCAGGAGACTTCTCTCCGGCGATTTCTCCGCCATCTCTCCACCGAACCCGCCTCCAACTACAACACCACCACCAAGACCTCATCTTCTCCGATTTGCGACCCAATTCACTCCCAACTCGCCAAGGACTCGATTATTACTGACCAAGAAAAACAATTTTGCCGAACTTATGACTCGATTCGAATCGAAATCAATCCGAAAAGTGTCCTAATTATCGCCGGATTCTCCCCTATCTCAGCCTATATAAATCGTGATAAGCCCAGAGGGATTCACACCAAACCCATCTCAATCTCTCGCACTCGATCTCGCCCTCTCTGCCTCTGTTCTTCGCCAAGCAAACCCGACGGGACCGAGCCCAGCTCCGTTCGGCCGGTTCGCCAACGACCCAGCACCGTCGGCCTCCCTCCGACGCTCTCTGCCTCCCGACGAAGCTGCAGCAGCAGCGGTAGCACCAATCCAAACCGTCGCCGCCATCGCCGCTTCCCTCTTCGTCGTCGTCCTCGACTTTCCCATCGCCGGCCGTGGCGGTCTCTTTTTTCCCGTTTCTGTAAGTTGATAGTTAGTTGTTTCACTCTTTGCAGTATTCGTGCATACATATGGGTTAGGTGAGTGTGAGTGTTAGGTGAGTGTGAGTGTGTAATAGCCTAGCCTACAAACTGGTGTGGTGTGTGCGTGGTCAGTGTATTTGGGGTTAAGGAGTGGTAGTATTAGATGTAGTCTATTATAATATTAGTTGTAGTTGTAATTGTATATTAGATATAATAGTAGTAGTAACATTGTAATATAGTTATAGTATATAGTACTTATATGAAAATATTATATAGTGTAGTGTATACTATATTGTAGTAACTAGTAACATTAAAATTACTAGCTTTTATTCATATATTTATTTATTTATTTTACTTTTCTTATAGTATGTATATATATACACACACTATATCGTATTTTGGAATTTTAGATTTCATAAAGAAAATAACATTTGTCGTAAAATAATAACGTTTTGGGTCAACCTAATTTAGAGAAGAATACACGAGCTTTTATAACTTTTAATATTTTCCAGACATGTGTAGTTGTTTAATTCAAAGATTTATTTTTATATAACAAAATTAAGTAATTTTTTATAATATTAAATAAAGATTTGTTTATTGCAGTTTTAGTATTTATATTTATAAACAATTGTTCTCTTAATCAAATCAATTTCTAAACGTATGTTTAAAGCTAATATATCTCAGTTTTGGGCATAAGTGGGGGTTACGTTTGCATTTGCATGTAGGACTTTTGTGCACTATTGTCGTGATAGCTGTGTGTTAATTAGGAATGATTGCTATTGTAGATTCCGAGCTCGTAGGAGGCGAGTTCATTGAGGACCCGTACTACGAGTAGTTGTGTGCTTGCTTTCGTGTGACGATCTCTCTTCCAATCCAAGTAAGTTTATATGCACAACACCTTCAACTATCAAAATGTGTTTGGCGTGTGTTACTTGTGTATCGTCCAACTGTTTTAAGTTTTGAATTTCGAAAATCTCTTCCAAAGTATCTCTTTCGAAAGTATGCGGTTACTAGAATGATCATGTGATATATTAATGAACGATAAATGATATGGGACGATGTACAGAGGATGTGTGTGAAGGCTACGGCCGGAGGCGCACGTGAGACGAACCTCCTAGGGTTTCATACCCTACCCTATATGGGTTTTTATATTGTGAAAGCTATAGAGTACTACCTATGCATGTGTGGGTCACAACTGTATAGGGGTGTCGACACTTAAGGTCTCATAGTTAGTTCAGGGGTGAATTGGGATGGACTGTGATATCCCGAGAGGTACTCTAATTATTATTTATTGCATCGTGACCTCTCTGTGGGCATTCGTTACCCGCTGGGCTCTAATACGCCTCAGCTCAACTAATGATAAAATGTGAAGTTACTTCAGTTATATTATGATTCACTCTTTAAGCCAAAACTCTGTTTTACATGTTGTGGTATATGCTTACTCAGTTTTTACTGATAAACGTTTTCTGCAGTCGGCTGTTGCTATTTGAAAACCCGCAGGTTATGAATCAAGTGGGGGAACGCGCACACGTGAATTGAAGATTAGGATCAAGCAGCTAGGAAGTATTTCATTTATGTTAGGAAGGTTTTGTTTCAGAATTTAGATTTGAACAATGTCATTTATTTCTTTCAAAACTATTGTTGGAGGATTTCTCCGGTTTTAATTAATAAATGCACTTTTGGATTATCGTTTGGTTGTACTAGCAGGGAACCGTAGGTTCCAGGGTTGTTTCAAATACACACCACGTCAGAGAGGTTATCTTAGCAAGTGGTTTGTGAACTTTTCTCTCTTGTGTGTGTGTTCGTGAATGTAATCGGGTTCGGGTTTGTTTCTCTCAATAAAAACAGGTTCGGGTTGTGGAGTAGCTAGTATTCAAACTAGCGATTCACGTTAAAATTCTTGTCTCTCGTTCTTTATACTTTGTTATCGTTCTTGATTGATACCCGAATTCATCCTTTGCGTCATAACAAAATCAACCAGAGAAACTTAACTTACTGTTCACCATTGAATCAACCGGAGAAACTTGTCTTCACAAACTTGAAACCCTGATCCTTAGTCTGAAATCCTATTACCTATCTTGATTAAAACTGTAATCCACAGACTCTCCTTCTTTTGTATCTCCCTCAATAAAGCATGACTATCTTCTGTAACTGATTGGACCGACAATGATTTTCGATCAACTGTTCGAGGAGGAGTCATGTCACTTTTATGAACGAGAGAAGAGGGTCATGTTCATCAAAATAACCGACATCAGATCACCGCCAACCATCGTGGCCTTAATTATGTGATGGTGGAATAACTAACATAAAAAGTTAAAAACATTATTAGTTTATTATTAGCTTTATATTTAAATTACATCATATAGCCGGGTTCGAACCCAGAAGCTTATGTAGAGGCTTTTAATTATCAACTTTTATTTAGTTAATAGAATCCAACTGCATATAAAAATGTAAAAAACAAACACATATAAAAGTTTTGATTTTTTTGATGGAAATTGAATTATAATAAAATTGGGTAGTCACTCACAAAATATCATAATCAAATACTTTGTTAGTACCCTTTCTTTCTCTACATTTTTCTTTTTGGGACATATCTTTTCTTTCTATACATTTTCATTTGTAGTAACATTTTTGTAGTTAAATGACACAACTGAATATAAAAAAATATCACACAACATTAATTGGATGAACTTCACTATGTAATTATGTGTGTGAACAAATGATAGAAAGGTAAAAGGCACAAATTTCTTAATAGTTATATCTAGGGAATTAATTCTTACACCGGTCTTTTTTGTTGGTTACACCGGATTTTATTTTTCATGACATTATTGCCCTTTACAATTAATTAATAGTATTTTGTTCATTTGTTGTGTAATCGTTTATTTTAGGCAATTTACAATTCAAATATCCTTCAATATTTTAGCAATGAATGTTTGATATTTTTGTCGGGCACCTTAGATTACAAAAGGGCAAACAAACATCCAGTTGACAATTTCATTCAATTGGCTTCAAACGCCAATAGCAATGCACTGAATTGACATAAGTGGTAGGGGCTCGACTTTGCTCTGGTTCAGGTACGACCTAGATGGAGTGATGACATGCTCCATCCAACATACATTTTACACTCCGAATTCTTGCTCCTGTTCCACGCACGGCTTGCACTCTGCCAGAGACTCGCGGGCTCCCGACTTTCTCTGGTCGAGAGACACCACCTATGTCTTTCCCACGCCAACAAATTCACCAGCTATACCTCCTGTTCTATTATCCGACTACTCAAATTGAAGAAGGAGCTGAGGCAGCCATAATGCCCCCAGTGAAAATTCTGCGAATCAGAATCCCCGCAGAGAACTAGAAGCCAAAAACCAGATCTTCACATCCGGATTGTGAAAAAACAAGATCAAGCATTAATGGCCAAAATAGTTGAGGTTATTTGAATTGTAAACTTGCCTAAAATAAATGATTACACAATAAATGAAAAAATTACTACTAATTGATTGTAAAGGGCAATAATGCATGACAAGTAAAATCGGTGTAACCAACAAAAATGGCCGGTGTAAGAATCAATTCCCTATTATTATTATTATTATTATTATTATTATTATTATTATTATTATTATTATTATTATTATTATTATTATTATTATTTTTAAGAAAGAAAGGATACGAATAAAGTACATCTTTAGCCCATAGGAGAACCTAGGACATATCATCTTCCTCTAACCCTCTTTTTACAAACTATGAGCTGCATTGTTAGCGTTTGATCCAAAAAAAAAAAAAAAAACCTTAATCTAAGTAGGATAAGAGGTGTTGACAAGCATCAATGGTAGACTTCATCTCTGCCAAAAGCGTCGCTCCACTTCAGCTTCCCAAAAGCTCCATCTCGCAGCAAACAAACTGTCACATAACAGTAGGTTTTGCAAGTCAATAGACCGCAAGTGTAATTCACTGGCAAGCCGAAGTCCTGCCTCAACCGCCGCCAGTTTCCCCAAATAGACGAGATAGTAGCTATGAATTTCAAGCAAACTGAAATTGGTTGCTTAGAGAAAATTTTGAAGATCAATACACCTCATTTATGAAACAGTACCACTAGAAAAATTGAATCGCTTGTGGAGAGACTTTCTCTCTCTAGGAATGCTCTCAACCGTTTCATGTGATGGATTTTGAATTTTCTTCGACGAAATCACCTCCGCCTTTCGCAGCTCCGCCGCCTGCGGCGGCGCCTATAAGCCCACTTCCCCCGAGCTCTAAGCGGAGATTCGCTCCGGCTAGTCCCTTTTCTGGATCTGAGAAGGGCGCAGAGGATTGTAGTTTCTCCGCTACTCTGGTGAAGCCGCCGGTTGGGATCTATGTTGACGACTCGTACCGAAATCTCTTTGAAACTTCGGGTGAGACCTCTGGTTTCTCATCTGAAATTGACTCTGAAGGGCGGATCCAAGTGCGTATTGAAGGATCTCGGCTTCAGAAACTCCATCTCCCATGGAGTCGTGCACTCATTGTGAGAGTGCTTGGCAAGGATCCAGAAATTGGTTTTGTTCATGACCGCCTGGAGGCACAGTGGAAGCTGCTTCGTGGCTTTGAATTGACAGACATTGAGAATGGCTTCTACTGCGTCCGATTCTACTGCAAAGAAGACTATGACCATGTGTTATTGGGAGGTCCCTGGATGATCAGAGGTAACTATCTTACTGTCCAAAGATGGAGCCCTAATTTTGATCCGTTTGGTGAGAATCGTGTGATTACTCCGGTTTGGATTCGTTTCAGAGGTATGTCTGTGGAGTATTTTGATGAAGAAACGTTGCTAGGCCTGGGAGGTTTGATTGGGAGATCTATTAAAGTTGATCGTTATACTCTTGCGGCGGCGCGTGGAAAGTACGCTCGTCTCTGTGTCGAGTTAGATCTGGGGAAGAGTCTCACACCGGCGATTTGGGTTAATGGTAAGCGTTTCAACGTGGAGTATGAAGGCTTAGGGCTAATTTGCTTTGATTGTGGTACGTTTGGACACCGTAAGGAGATGTGCCCGGGGATTCTCTCGGGGAATCGATCTATGGAACAGGACGTTGATACTTCGAAGGTGTCAAGTATGGCGAAGGAAAGCTCTGGCGGGGAAGTTACGGAGGCGGTGGTTGAGCCTCAATTTGGGAAATGGATGATTGCGCAACGTCGTCGCCGGAAACCGTCTGGGAAGCAGAAGAAACTGCCGGAGGAGGCGGTGTCTCCGTCGGAGGTTTCAGGGGAGAGGTCTGTGCCAGCTGGTGAGCTTTCAACGGGTGGATCTCGCTATTCGGTTTTGCAGGATGATAAGGGTGATGCTCCGAGTAGTACGAGATCATTTCCGGCTGATCTGGCCGTTACACCAAAACCGAATCAGAATATGCCACGTGGCCATAATCTGAATCGTTCAAAGAATGTACTAGCTAAGGGGAAGAATTCGTCGCTGTCTTCTGGGTTAGGGAAAGGAAACCCTAATTTTTCAAAATCTCGTCCCCCTTTCAATCCGATTGATTTCAATCGAGAGGGTTGTTCTGCTAATCTCTTTGGAAGCTATGGAGGATTTGCGAGTGCAGACAAGGCAGTTGGAGCTCGGAGAAGTGGAAATTCTTCTTCCACAGGACGGCATGAGACCTGTGAAAACGATGGTCGGCCACAGAATCGATCTAGTGGAGTTTTCCCTACGAAGATTCTTCTCAACCCGAACCGATCGGGAGGGAGTGGCAGAGATGAGGTATGCGCTTCCGTTGCGCAGCAGGGTGTTGATACAGTCCATTTGGGACATGGCAAGAATGGGACATCTGTCTCCATCTCAGGTGAGCCTGCTTAGGGACCCTCTTCATTCTCAATTTCCAATGCGTATTATCACTTGGAATTGTAGGGGTATTGGTAATAGAGATACTGTTGTAGATACTGCTTTCTGACATGACAGATCTTGGCCACGTGGCAGCCATCCAGCACACCATATTGTGCTCCACACACACTGGATCACCAGCCGAGCTGATCCATGTGGGGGCTGCGAGACAGAGCCCTCGCATACCACTGCACGGGACTTGTAGGGACTTTGTGGTTTGGAGGCTAGAGTAAGCCCTGTCGCGTGCAAGCCAAGCCCGCACGCGACCTTTAGTAACTGTTTTGAGAGATTTATGGCACGAGCTCCATAAACCCGGTCAATCCGGTCAAACCCGGTCAACCTCGTAACGGTTCCGGTATTCGCGCACCACGTGCTCTAACGGTTCCTATATACTCAGGCGAACGTGCCGTTATGGTTAAGCTAATTAAGCCGCCATTAATGGGCGCATTAACCACACTACAACGGTCACGTTCTCCAGTATATATAGATCGTCAACCTTTCCATACAAAGGAGAACACACTGCCATACGCGGAAGCTCTGCCAAACCTCTGTCTCTCTCTCAGACATTGCTACTGACTTACTCTCTCCCTACACACACCCCTACTCTTCCTGTGCGATCCTTGATCCACTACACACGGTGTACACGGAGGTCTCCCTGCCGGAATCTCTTGTGCACATTTTGGTGAACCCGACGTGAAACTTACCGGCAAAAGCAACCATGTCTCAGGAGGATGATGTCAGCAACCGATCGCCTTCCACCGAAACTCCCTCGGGAGACGAGACCCGCCGTACTCCGACGACTCCCGGCGAAGCACCGACGTTAGAGTCTTTGGACGCTACCGTCCAAAGTCAGGCGAAAGCTCTCAAGTCTCAATCCGCGCAATTAGAACAAATCTTGGCTGTTCTGGGCACCCTCGCGCCAAATCCTCCGCCAGCCACCGCTATCCCTCAGGGAGGAGGAACCCCTACTGCTCCAGGATTGGGGGTGCCAGCCACACCTCCCAACCCTCATCTGCAGACTCCACCGTCGGCTGCGCAACTGCCTTCGGTTCAAGGATCAACGGCACAAATGCTGCCTCCTGCTGCTCACGCTCCTCAGCCCTCGGCTTTGGCGTCCAACCCAACTCTGCAGTACCATTTGCCTCCCCCAACGATGATCTGGGGAAACGCGGGTACTCCATATGCTCCCAATCATCCGGCGGCATATGTGTCGCCACCGCCTACGGCAACCCCTCCGGCGACTACCGAGGGAAGCATCCCATAATGCATGACGTCTTTGCAAAAGCGCGTGGACACCATCCTGGCTCATCAGTCATTCGCGGATACCATTATCCCGAAGTTAGACAATGATCCACCTATTCCACGAGAGATCTATCTCATGCCTAACCCGGCGGGGTACAAGGCTCCCAAATGGGATAAGTTCGAGGACGTCAATGGAAACGCTCATGAGCATGTCATGCGTTTCATTGATGTCATGGGTCCGTACGGAGCCGATCCCAAGCTGCTGATGCGAGAATTCCCAAAATCTCTTGGGAACGTAGCATACAAATGGTACCGGACATTGGAGGCCGGATCCGTGAAGACTTGGGACGACATGGTCCAGAAGTTCTATACCAAGTTCTTCCAGATGGAAGAAAAGGTGACAATGATCCATCTCTCGCGGATGTACCAGAAGCGCGAAGAGGACGGAATCACCTTCATCAAGAAATTCCGGGCGAAATCCTTGGAGTGCAAAGATCCAATGCCCGAAAGCCGGCTCGTGGAGATATGCCTACAGTGCATGCGAGATGAATACAAAGGTATGCTCATCAATTTACAAACACCTACGTTTTCAAAACTAATCGAATGCACGAAGAACATCGAGCCCATAGTCGAGAGACAGAAAAAGAAGAACGCTCCAGAGCGACCTGCGAGCGGCACCACTTACAAGATCGGAAGGTTCAGCTACAAGCGGGGACGCGAAGCTGAGGTCAACACAGTTTCGCCCCAGAAACAAGCGAAGGTTGTAAACTTCGATGTACCGCCTCTGCCGTGCTCGGTAGAGGAAGCGAGTGACCTCTGCAAACAGTGGCGCAAGGACGGCGTCCTGCCACCGCTCGAGAAAACACCCTCCAAGGAGATGGTGAGGGACCCTAAGTGGTGCGAGTACCACGGCAAGATCATGCATCCCACCGCCGAGTGCAAGAAACTCAGGTTCGCGTTCGATCAGAAGATGAAGAACGGCGAGCTAATAGTCAGCGACAACAGGAAAGACGTGCGCAACAACCCACTTCCTGCCCATACAGAGTCAGGCTCGAAAGGCAAAGAGGTCGCCATGATCTCGATCGTAGACTTGGAGGAAGTCGCAGAGGATGGTCTACCCATCATTGCTGAGGTCCATCAAGACGAAGATTATAGCATGGACACGGAGGATGAACGTGCCGACCGCATGAAAGGGTCGCACGGCTTCAACAAATTCTTCGACGAGATGAATTTCTCCGAGAGGTGCCGGACTGATATGACAAAAGCAATCTTGAGGATAGTGGAGGACTACGAGGAGGACCTCGTGGTCTCCAATGGGAAAGTCATCAGGGCGTCTCGTTCCACAGAAAAGAGCATGACCTTTTCTGCCAGCGACAAGAAGACGGATGCGAGTCATCAGAGGCCTCTGTACGTGACCGCCATCATCAACGGTGTCGAATTCAAGCGAGCATTCGTTGACGGAGGAGCAGCGGTCAATGTTGTTCCACTCCACACACTGAAGCTAGCAGGGATCCCCGAGCACAAGGTAGTCAAACGTCCATCTCCACTGGTGGGATTCGGAAGCGACTCTAGAATGACGATCGGATGGATCCGCCTGGGCGTCCAAATTGGCAAGATCAAGTGCTCGGCAAAGTTCTATGTCATAGACGCGAACACCACATACCACATGATCATAGGTCGAGCCTGGATTCATCGCTTCGACGCAGTCCCTTCGACGGCTCACCAGGTTATGAAAGCTATCTGGAACGACAGAATAGTCGAGATACCGGCTTCGACTAACCCGTTCAACTTGGACGAAGCACATCTCAGCGAGGCGGTGTGGTTCACCGAGATGGCGGACGAGCAAACACCCGGGCCTTTCAACCCTACTCCTTTGCCTCTCTGGGAGGACATCAAGGACCAGTCACCTGCAGGCGTGATGGTGACAAGGGAAGATACCAAGGAAAAGCCGCCTACACGCGAAGAGGCGCCACGTATCGCATATCATCGAAAGAATGTGTACACCTTGAAGAGGATCGCGAAGCATGACCCCAGGGGCAAGGAGATAGAGAGCTTCTACGCCAATGGGAAGAAATGCTATCGCATATGAAGGTGCGCGGGGATGTCCTCACGCGAGCATGGGGATATCCCTGGGCAAATCAATCAAATCGAGCAAGTTACGCTGGCGGAAGCGCCAACACAAGGCACTCCAGACGAGAAACTCAAAGAAGCGCCTGAATGCATGGAAGACAGGCCAAGACCACAAAAGCAAGAACTAAAGGAAGTGTTCCTTAGCCCGAGCGAGGAAAAGAAAAGGCCAGTCTTCCTGAGTGCGGACCTCACAAGCGAAGAGGAACAAGGACTGCTGCAGCTCCTAACTGAGTACAAGGACGTGTTCGCATGGGAATATGATGAGATGCCAGGTCTGGATACAAGCATCACCATGCACCGTTTAGACATCATCCCAGGGTCTAAACCGGTCAAGCAAAGCACCAGAAGCTTCAGGCCAGAACTCAACGTGAAGATCAAGCAGGAGATTGTCAAACTCCTAGATGCCAAGTTCATAGAGCCAAATCATCATCCCACATGGCTGGCCAACATCGTGCCGGTGGTGAAGAAGAACGGACAGCTTCGCATCTGCGTGGACTTCCGAGATCTCAATCGCTTCTGCCCTAAGGACGATTTCCCACTGCCCAACATCGATTTGCTTATCGATTCAATAGCAGGCCATCGCATGTTCAGTTTCATGGACGGTTTCAGCGGGTACAATCAAATCAAGATGGATCCCGAAGATGCGCGGAAAACTGCATTCATCACTCCTGTGGGGGTATTCAACTACACGGTAATGCCGTTCGGTCTTAAGAACGCGGGCGCAACCTATCAGCGGGCCATGATGGCTCTATTCCACGACATGATGCACAAAGAGGTGGAATTCTACGTGGATGACCTGGTGGTTAAATCCAAGCACGAAGCGAATCACCTTGCAGACCTGCGAAGGGTGTTCAACAGATGCAGGAACTTTCAACTGAAGATGAACCCCATGAAATGCGCATTCGGCGTGACCTCGGGGAAGTTTTTGGGATGCGTAGTCCATCGCCAGGGGATCGAGCCTGACCCTGCGAAAGTGTCAGCCATCACCAGCATGACGCCACCCCATAACCAAAGTACCTTGAAAACATTCTTGGGAAAACTGTCGTATCTGCGGAGATTCATCCCAGCGATTGCAGAAATCACATGCTGTTTTAGCACTCTCCTCAAGAAGGACGCCGCGTACAACTGGGCTCCGGATCACGAAGCTGCATTCGAAAAGCTGAAAGAGCTGCTCACGTCCTCAAAGATAATGATCGCGCCCCAGCTGGGATCACCGCTTCTGCTATATCTCACATCAACAAGGAGATCTATAGGAGCACTCTTGGCTCAGGAGTATGAAAGCCAAGAGAGGCCCATCTACTATATCTCTCGCATTGTGCAGCCTGCTGAATCAAGGTACACAGATATCGAACGTCATTGCCTTGCTTTATTCTTTGTGATAGAAAAGTTGAGACACTATTTCGCATCACACAAAGTAGTGGTGGTCACCAAGAGCGACCCCATAAGATACTTGCTAACTCACACTACTCCGGGCGGGAGACTGGCGAAATGGTACATGACCATCTCTCAGTACGATATCACATGCGTGAAACCAAGAGCGATCAAGTCGCAGGCGGTAGCGGATCTGTTGGCACAGTTTCCCGACAACAGCCACGAACCCGTGATCGAAGAAGAGCTCGAAGGCCGTGAAATCTACGCAATCGACGTGCCCTATTGGACCCTCCACTTCGACGGTTCGTCAACCAGGAAAGGCGGAGGCATTGGGATAGTCTTGACAAAACGAGATGGGGAAGTCATACAGATGTCCGCAAAGCTCAACTTCGCAGTCACAAACAACGGAGCGGAATACGAGGCTCTCATCGTGGGGCTCCGAGCGGCGAAAGCCTTGGAAGTGAGCAACTTAACAGTCATGGGAGATTCCAAGCTGATTGTTAAGCAAGCCTCGGGCGAATATGGTTTGAAGGAGATCAACCTCCTGTCCTATCGTACCCTAGTACAGAAACTGATGCAACAATTCTGCGATGTGAAGTACGAGCACAAGCCTCGAGCAGACAACAGGCACGCAGACGCCTTAGCAACTCTGGGATCTAAGGTCAGCATAGACAAATGCCCCGCAAGGATTTCCATCGAGGTGCGAACATCATCGGCATTAACAGAAGATTCGTGCGACGACGAACACATGGATGATGCAGACTGGCGGAAAGCAATCCTGCAAGCTATTACGAAAGGCACCAGCAGCGAAAGCTGGGCACTCACAAAAGGATACTGCATCCACGACAACACCCTTTACTACAAGGGTCCTGGAGGAATACTCATACGGTGTGTCTCCGAGCAAGAGGGACAACAGCTGTTAGAAAAGATTCACCAACACGCTTGCGGAGAAAGCGAGGTGTCAATCTACAGAAAGGCTCAAAGATATGGCATTCATTGGCCAGGCATGTCAACAGCTGCAGCCCTGATACAAGGGAAGTGCGAAAGTTGCGCGCTAATCAAAGACTCTCTACTCGTCGCCCTAACCGATGACGACACGGACTGGAGGAAGCCACTGTTTGATTTCCTCACCCAGGGCACCGTGCCCGAATCGAGAAAAGAGGCCGAAAAATTGAAAAGGAAAGCGTCTCGATATGTGGTACAGGAAAACTTGCTTTGGCGAAGAGGTCACGAGGGCAACTTGCTGCGATGTCTAGACGGCAGAGAAGCACAAGAAGTCATGGACCTTTCTCATCAGGTGGAGCATCAAGGAGGTGCGAAATTATGCAGACAGCTCCTCTCAATCGGATACTTCTGGCCCACAATGGAAGTCGATTGCCGCACCAAAGTGCGACGCTGCCAAGAATGCCAATTCAAAGGGAACCTAGTGCAAGCTCCCGCCGTGGACTTACATGCATTAGGGACGCCATGGCCCTTTCACACATGGGCTCTGGACTTCATCGGTCCCATCCGACCGACGTCGCATGGGAACCATTTCATTCTCACCGCAACCGAGTTGTTCACCAAGTGGGTGGAAGCAATACCACTAAAGACGGCAAATGCGCTGGCTGTGGTCAATTTCATCCAGGAAAGCATCGTATGCAGGTTCGGAATCCCAAACACCATTCTTTCAGATAATGGTACTCCTTTTGTTAATCGCCAGGTAGCTGCGAAATTAGCGGAGTACAATATCAGGCAGATATGTTCTACCCCTTACTACCCAAAGGGAAACGGACAAGCCGAAGCGACTAACAAGACGCTGCTGAGAATATTGAGCAAAATGGTCGCAGACGACCACAAGAAGTGGGCCGACTCTCTAAGCATAGCTCTGTGGGCCTACAGAACTTCTCCAAGGACACCCACAGGGGTCTCGCCATTTCTACTGTGTTATGGGGCCGAAGCTGTGGTACCTGCGGAGGTTAGAGTCAATTCGGCAAGGCTGGCCTTCCACGCACTCTATGAAAATCAACGCGATCATGACTTAATCTTGCTGGAAGAAAAGCGAGAACAAGCCAAAAGGACTAACAAGCGGTACCAGGAAAGAATCGCTCGCGCCTACAACAAGACAGTCCAGCGAAGGGATTTCGCAGTCGGAGACTTGGTCTTGCGCGCATCTGATCACTGCATGCGAGAAGCAACTCACCCAAAGTTCGCAGCTAATTGGGAAGGACCCTTCGAAGTCACAGAAGTCTTCGATAGTGGCTACTGCAGCGTACGAAGGTTGCACGGTACAACCTCAACTCCCAGTTCAATCAACATGCGTTGGATCAAGAAGTACTATCCCTGACTTCTCTCATTTCATACGCTTTATGACAACGTGCTTAATGTCTCATGTGGCTATGATTTACGCAATCTCCTCTCCCATATGAGAGGATTGTAATCCCATCTCTCCCATATGAGAGCGTTATAATAAAAGAATTCTCCCAAATGAGAAGTTCATATTTCTAGCTGTTTATGTTGCTCTATTTAATTTGTTATTACTGTTAACAATGGTTTATTCGCTGCAATAGCAATCCATACAAACTGCGATCTTAATTGATCATATAAGCCTATCTCTTTACGATAGCAGCCAATGCAATGCGATCTTAAGTGATCATCTAAAGCCTATCTCTCACGATAGCAGCCAATGCAATGCGATCTTAAGTGATCATCTAAGCCTATCTCTACGATAGCAGCTAATGTAAACGCGATCTTAAGTGATCATCTAAGCCTATCTCTTACGATAGCAGCCAATGCAATACGATCTTAAGTGATCATCTAAAGCCTATCTCTCATGATAGCAGCCAATGCAATGCGATCTTAAGTGATCATCTAAGCCTATCTCTCACGATAGCAGCTAATGCAAATGCGATCTTAAGAGATCATCTAAGCCTATCTCTCACGATAGCAGCCAATGCAAATGCGATCTTAAGTGATCATCTAAGCCTATCTCTCACGATAGCAGCCAACACAAATGCGATCTTAATTGATCATCTAAAGCCTATCTCTCACGATAGCAGCTAACGCAAATGCGATCTTAATTGATCATCTAAAGCCTATCTCTTACGATAGCAGCAAAGCGCAAATGCGATCTTAATTGATCATGTAAAGCCTATCTCGTACGATAGCAGCCAAACGCAAATACAATCTCAATTGGTCATCTAAGCCTATCTCTCACGATAGCGGTCTATGCAAGTGTGATCTCAAGCCTATCTGTTACGATAGCAAATTATACACAAAACGATCCTACCTGATCTTCTCAAGCCTATCTGTTACGATAGCAACTTATATGCAAAGTGATTTTAGTTGATCACCCAAGCCTCTGTTACGATGGCAACGCATGCGCAAGATGATCTTACTGGATCTTCTAAAAAAGTCTATCTGTTGCGATAGCAATTTATGCGAGAAACCATCTCAAACAATTCTCTAATAAAGCCTATCTTTTATGATAGCAATCCGCACCACTTAACGATCTTAACTGATCTGCTAAGGACTATTTGCTACGATAGCAATGTTGTGAAAACAATCTTAAAGGATCCACAACGGCCAACCGCAAGCCCATCCGCCGAGATGGCACAGCTGCGAAGATACGATCTCGAACGATCTAGCGAAACACCCGCGAATCAATATATCGCAGATGCGAAACAATTACATAGCATTATGCAAGGCGAAATATGCCGAAACGCATGCGAAATTGTATTTGTTGTAAAGAGACAGCAGATAATACAGAAAACTATTTATCATTACGAGTCAAATGACTTACAATTTATCTGTCTAGATAGCAGCTTACAAGCGAAAAGCTCGAATCTAACTACGCAGCCAACATGGCTTACAATACATTCGAAAAATGGCTGACAAGCCAGAGACACACTAGGGAACTCCCGACTAAGAAAAGGAGGAACCCACCGGTCCTAACACCGGCAGTTCAACACGCAGATCTGCGGCCAAAGATCTATAGCAAAAGGGATGCTGCCGCGAAGAGATCAACTTGTCATTTGCTACATCCCTAGCAGCAAGGTCGGGGATGCGATACGCCCAAGACCCCAAGGAAAGACAAAAGCCTCTGTCTGATCAAGATAGGCGCCGGAGGAGCTTCCTGTTTCGACATATACTACTCTGCAAAACAGGCGAAGCAGTCATTCCTCTGGTGATGGATTCCTTGTCATGTTGGACAAGGGCATTGACGAACACCCTGAGTTCAAGAACGAAGAGGCAAGAAATCCTCCTCCAGGGATGCTGGAGGAGAATTCCGCCGTTCATTACGAGACGGTAGCACGGTCACTTCGGCGCTGCACCTCGCCACGAGGCGGCCGGAAACATGACCTGCACACATAATACACGAAGAAATTTCTTCGAACACACATGAGATATTATCTGCATTTTCTTTATGATGGTTATAAAGAGCAATAAGCCTCATAAAGTGGATCTTGGAAACTATTTCTATAGCACAAAGCGCAAACTCAGGATTCAAAACTTGAAGTTGCCATGAGTCAACGAAAAACAAGCGTTGAAGCCAGCAGTCGTAAGGACTCACGGCAAAGCACATGTTTGGGATGAAGAACCCAAATAGCAAAGACAGGGTTTATATAGACCTGTACAGACTCTTCGGTTGCCTAAGATGAGTCAGCAAAATTCAAAAAGAGGGTAAGTTCAATCACTTACGCCTTGAAAAGCGGTAACAATCAATTACCCTACTAAAGGCTACGACGATTCAGTTGCGTATCCTAATAAATGACGGATAGTCATGATTCGGATGGACTTCCCAACGGAAGCGTGCTTATCTGCCGAGAAATTAGCGCGAAAATCAAGCAGAGAATCAATTGCTGATGTCATAATTGGATATGCACAGAAATGTCCAATCAAATCCCGGAAAAGGGCAAAACGGGAAAATTCATTGTTCTTGTTAAAAAAAAAGGGGGAGAAACCCTAGCAACATTACATTAATGTTCAAGACATTACATTAATGTTTCAGCTATTTGTCTTGCTATTTTTGCAAAATTCGAAAATCAAAAGCAAATTCTTGACTAAAGAGTCTTGGGGCTCGAACTGCTCGCTCAGCTTCTCCACCTGTTCCACTTCTTGCTTCAATAGCTCGCATCTAGCATTCATCTCATGATACAGCTTCAGAGCTTCATCAACCTTTTGCTTCTGCTGCTCCACCTTCAGTATCTCGACTGCGAGATTCTGGTGACCGAGTTTCAAAGTTACGGCCGCGCGAATCAGCGTGACTCTGTCCTTAAGAAACTTAAAGCCCATTCGACCTTGGACTTTGGTCACGAGGTTTTGGCACATGCCACATAGCAATTCAGCACTCTGGACCGAAATGGTCGTAGGCGTAGCCGCAGATAGCTGCTCCAAAATCCAAATGGCTTCAGTAAGGAACAGCCTCCTGTCAAAGGGCCCGATCTCCAGAGATCTCACAAACGAGCGAGGGTACCTGAGACGCATTCGAACCACCCAGTCTACATCGGTTTGCTTCAAACCTGAGGAGACGTCAAAGATAAGTTATGATGTCAAAACTCGCAAGCGAATAATGCGACGTGCGAACAGTAAAGCTCTACTTACCAGTTCCTTCCAGAATCTCATGAAGAGAAGGAATGCGGGCTGCTGGGTTGTTCGAAGACTGCCCTCGCTCCATGACTCTCCTATCAGCTGCGAGCTCCAACCTCTCATAGTCAGAAGGAAGAGTGTAGGCCGCACCAGCTGCGACTGCATTCCCAGCCTGCGAGCCCCAAATGCTCCACGCAGGAATAGGTGCCTCTGGCTCTGTCATCGCCGGAGGCGAGGGGGCAGCCGTAGTCGCTTGTCGAAGGACACTCTCAGATGCGGAAGCATTAACAGCAGTTGTCCTTACCTCGTCAGCACTAGCATGGACATCTTCATCCATCAACACAGTATCAGCTCCAGCATCGTCGGAAAGCTCGATGATGTCCTCACGAGGCACACCCGCGTGGTCAGCAGCTGCGACGGGCTTTTCGGTATGGGAGCTCGGAATTGGAACATAGGATGCAGAAGGCTGACTTCTCTGCTCCAGCTCAGGTTCCTCAGCATGACCTGCGACATTAAATGCGATGATATGAGGTAACTTACGCTATAAGTTATTTTGCTATTTTTACTAAAGCTAAGAATAAGCACCTCCACGCGAAGGTGGGATTGAGGTATCTTCATCATACACTAAGGACGTGGAACCATGCCCTATCAGTGTGTCCTCACTAAGCAAGTCTGTAAGAGGAGCGTGACCTGGGATGCGAATAAACCAGTCATAATTTTGCCTCGAGTTGCTAAAGCCTAGTACATGCGTGTCACTCAAATAATTACCTGAAGGTTCTCCGCATTTGTCTACTAACCAACGGCGAATGTCAGCCTTTGACACACCATGCTTTAATGCACCCACAATAACATCTCTATAAGTTACTGCGAGATTGAAGATCTCACCTTTGTCGCCGCCTGCGATTTCCTCGAAATCCGCTTGGACTTGCTCCAAGGCTGCTGCATCCTCTCCGAGAACCTCATCTTCCTCCTCCGCATGAGGAGCCACTTCTTCGGGAAGCTCGTCTTCCTCGACAATTGGACGCGCTAAGTCGTCAACATGCCGCTCTTCGAGGCTCCGCTGCTTCACACGCTCAAGCTCCTCTTCTTCCCGACGCCTTCTTCTCTCAGCAGCCTCCGCGGCTGTCTTCCGGGACTCAGCCAGAATGTCCTCGCTTATGGGATCATCTGGGATGCCAGAATGGGCATCTCTCTTTTGCCTCTTGGCCGCGAGGCCACCAGCGGTCTCATCATCATCATCTGCGAATACACGAATGGCTTTAAGAAAAGAAGTTCAAAGAAGTTACGATGACGGGAAAGGAAATGCGACGGGGGTACCTCCTGATTCTTCCTCATGCATCACAACTGTTGCTTCTTCTTCTCCATCACTGGCTTGGGGCTCCTGCCTCTCTTCCTCTCCCTCTTGATCGAAGGGAACGAAAGACTCAACTGCGAGCTCTTTCCGCACTTTGCTGGGCATGCGACCTTTGCCTTTGTCCTTGATAGAAAGGGACCTCACTGGAGGAGAAGCTGGAGCGCTTCTAGGGGAAGAAATCGCAATTCCCTTTTGCCTAGGTCTTTTCACTCTTGGCGCCGCAGTCGCTGGAGGAGACGGGTCATCTCCGGGAGGAGACGGAGCCGGAGGATTGTCTATCAGCGAGTCAGCAAAAGCATTCATGACTGCGCGAACCTTTGTTTCAACCTCAGCGTCCATCCTCCATGAAAGCCGAAACGGCTGCTGTTGTCTTCTGGTGGCAACAATGGTGTTGACCAGTGACTTGGAGCGATCACCAGCTGCGAATCTCCGCACATGACACTACAACAGTACAGAATAAAAGTGTCAGCACAAGGAAATCGAGAAAACTTAACACATGCGAAGAAAAGTGCTTACCTCAGCAAAAGCCATGCTGTATCTGACGACTTGCGTGTCGCCCTTCTTGATTGCGGCGACCTGCTCCTTCAGAATGAAATCAGGGCACAAATGGTTCTCACGGTCCCACAGTGAGTAGCAACCATACTCAGACTCGCTCAAACTGCAATTGGGGCGAAACGGAAAAGAGTTTCTTTTGAGCAAGGGGGCCCTACCTGGCTGCGCCGCCGACTCCGTCTCAATCCTCGTTTGCTGGGCAACCCAGTATGCGAGCCAGTTCTGGGAACAACCACCCTCGCGGGTACCCGCAGGCTGCTCGAAAGGAAGGTTGTTCATAAAAACCGTCTTGCACTCCTTTGTGAGCAAGCGCTTGTAGCATCCTCTGACAATGGATTGGGGCCAGATTGATGGGGCCACAGCGTCAAAACCAAACTGAGGAGAAACTCGAGTGGGGTCAACGTCCACGGTAAGCTTCTCATACCTCGGCGCGAGCTCACGAATATGCTCTGCAAGGGCAGGAAGGGAACCTCGCAGACACCAGCAAAAGAACTCGCGGTAGCGCTCATGGAAATGAGGTCCCCTTTCAAAGAGAAGATCTTCTGAAAAGACCATGCCTTTAGAGGGGTACAGCTTTGGAAACCATCTCACATTCTCAATGCGCGTGGCATAGGGCCTGGCAGTAAACTCCTTCCGTTTGTCGCATATCAAACTCCAAACGCACTTGGTGTTGCCTGTTCCGAACCATCTCGCAGCTCTTCCGCTATTGCGCGCTTCTGTCTCGCCTGGGGGACACCACTTGTCAAGTTGGAGAGCAGTTGGGGCATAAGACGGCCAGCGCTCGAAAACCCACATTGTCAAAAAGGAAATATTGACAAAGGTCAGGACATCGAGGCGGCCACGCGACTCCCTCATAGCCAAAACCAGCTGATCGAGCCTATAATACAGCGTGCCCAAAACCAAGGGTCCGAGTGCGACTCTTTGGCCAAGAGCGAGCCTCACAGCAAGTGGCAACACATGGTAGAAAACTCCATCATGGGGGTGACCATCAATCAGGTACCTCGACAGCCAAGCACAGAGAAAAGCACAAAGGGTCAGGTGATAACCCTTGCCCTCTACGTAATTTTCGGCCTCTGGGTCCTCACTCAGAAGTTTCTTAGTGATGCTGCTGTTCGCATAGTCTCAGAAGAAGTACTGCAACCATTTGTTCCAGGTATTCTTCGCAGACGTATCAACCAGCTGCCAGTTTGGAAGGGGCTTCGTAGTAGTCCACCGAGTGGAGATTTTCTTCACCTCTGCTAGGCATTCCTCCATCTGCGTGTACAAGGCAATCTCCGCGGATGTCCTCAAGGAACTCAGAGGGTCCACCTCGCCCATGGGAGAAAGCTCGTACAGCATTTGAACGTCCTCGAGTGTCGGGGCAGCCTCGAACTCAGCAAAATGGAACGTATGAGTCGCAGGCGAGTAACGGGACAGAAGGTCTAGAAGCATGGACTGATCCAACTTCACGGCAGCACCCTTCATAGCACGGATAGCAAAGTATACGCCGGCTTCATTAAGAGTCTCGGCGTGATGATCCAACACATGGTCAATCCACTCATCCATATAGTCCAATTTTTGGACGAACGCCTGAGTAGAAATCGCAGTGTATGGGAAGTGCCCGTTTTCGATCCCCAATCGAACCACATCCTCGGAACCAACCCACTCGAGCAGGGCTGAGTTAACTGGGCGAGTCAACGTCAGCAATCGCTCAAATGGAACAGGATCAGGCATCCTCTTCGCCTTTACCCTCGCATGGTAGAAATCCTTGCCGCCTAAAAAGGGGGCTTTTCGCCACAAGGCCTGTGGAAGGTCGGGTATCTCTTCATCTTCCTTGACGGGTCTGGTGACTCTTGTCTTGGCCATTCCTGCGAAAGAGCAAGAAAAAAGGGGGGAGAAATACCACACTTCAGTTTGAATTTTGGAATTCAAGATCTATGCAAAGGAAGACGAGCAGTTCCGGTATCGATTTCAGAAATTGGGGAGTTGCAAGATCCAATATTGTTGAAAGATTAAAACGAAGCAGGTTCAAAGATCAAAGCCTCTTCACAAATTTCATGGGTTTACAGATTCAACGCAGTTCAAGGCAAACACTGGTATTTTAAATCAAAAGTAAACGAGGCCAACCTGGTTTTCTTGAAGCCTGCTTGGATATGCACAATTGAAGAACACGGATTGCAGTTCTGAACTGGTGATTGATTATCTGGATCTGCTCTCGAAGATCTCCGGGTACTTTAAGAGGGAAAAGTGATGCTTTGCAATAATGGGGGATACAAGGTATTTATCCAAAACAATGAAGGGTTGCGTCCTTTCGATAGTCGAATCGCAACCGTCACCGTCGAATCGCGCAATCACAGGACAAGCTGACGTCACGCCTAAAACCCTAAAGGTCAGATGGCACGACTCTAGGGGTTTTAGGTCATAATGACACGCACGAGGGCTGAACTTACCCGTATTTGAATTGGTGCGTGGCGGCGACGCGTATGTTGGTTTCCGCGCATGGAAGTCTATACGGCTATGAGTCTTCACACGCAGAAAGGGGGCTAATGTAGATACTGCTTTCTGACATGACAGATCTTGGCCACGTGGCAGCCATCCAGCACACCATATTGTGCTCCACACACACTGGATCACCAGCCGAGCTGATCCATGTGGGGGCTGCGAGACAGAGCCCTCGCATACCACTGCACGGGACTTGTAGGGACTTTGTGGTTTGGAGGCTAGAGTAAGCCCTGTCGCGTGCAAGCCAAGCCCGCACGCGACCTTTAGTAACTGTTTTGAGAGATTTATGGCACGAGCTCCATAAACCCGGTCAATCCGGTCAAACCCGGTCAACCTCGTAACGGTTCCGGTATTCGCGCACCACGTGCTCTAACGGTTCCTATATACTCAGGCGAACGTGCCGTTATGGTTAAGCTAATTAAGCCGCCATTAATGGGCGCATTAACCACACTACAACGGTCACGTTCTCCAGTATATATAGATCGTCAACCTTTCCATACAAAGGAGAACACACTGCCATACGCGGAAGCTCTGCCAAACCTCTGTCTCTCTCTCAGACATTGCTACTGACTTACTCTCTCCCTACACACACCCCTACTCTTCCTGTGCGATCCTTGATCCACTACACACGGTGTACACGGAGGTCTCCCTGCTTAGGGACCCTCTTCATTCTCAATTTCGAATGCGTATTATCACTTGGAATTGTAGGGGTATTGGTAATAGAGATACTGTTAACTCTGTGGTTGAGTTGTGTCATATTCAAAATCCTTCTGTGATGGTTTTAGTTGAGCCTAGGGTGGCTAGTAATCACACTGCTGTGATTTCTAGAAGAACTTCTTTTGATAAGGTGGAGGTGGTAGAAGCTTAGGGTTTCTCTGGGGGTATCTGGCTTTTTTGGAAAGGTAATGAGGTTGAAGTTCAGGTTCTGTCTTCAACTAGTCAAGCTCTTACTGGTTTAATTAAGAGAGTTAATCAGCCTTTGTGGCTGTTTTCTGCAATTTATGCAAGCCCTGTTCCTTATACCAGGGATGAGTTATGGAATTATCTTGTTAATTTGGCTGGTAGTTTGTCTCTTCCTTGGCTTTTGGCAGGTGATTTCAACCAGGTGGCTTACTCTAATGAAAAGAAAGGTGGAAGACCTGTGGATGCTAGGAGTTGCAGTAAAATGGTGAACTGTTTTGATGAATGTGGTTTGTTGGATATGGGAGCTCAGGGTCCTAGATTCACATGGTCCAATTCCCACGGAATCCACTCTAGAATCTGGCAGAGAATTGATAGGGTTCTGTGTAATTATCAATGGAGGACTCTATTTCCTGAAGCTGTGGTTTTTCATGGCACTAAAATTAGTTCAGATCACCATCCCTTGATTATTGACTTGGATTATAAGGGGTTGGTTGAGAAAGCTAGAAGACCTTTTAGAGTGGAAGCTGCTTGGTTCACTGATGATAGGTTTGGTATTCTTGTGAGGGATAAGTGGAGAAATGATGTGTCTCTTGTCCAAGTTATTGGGGATATTACAAGTGATATTCAGAAATGGAATAAAGAAGTGTTTGGTAATATCTTTGTGAGAAAAAGAAAGATTATTGCCAGATTGAATGGTGTTCAGAGAGCTATGGAGAGAGCTCCTCATCCCTTTTTGTTCAAGTTAGAAGCTGATCTTCAAAATATGTTGAGTTTGGTATTAGCTCAAGAAGAGCTTTTCTGGTATCAAAAGTCAAGAGTTAATAAGTTACTCTTGGGGGACAGAAACACTAAATATTTTCATGTGACAACTATAGTCAGAAGGAGAAAGAATAAGATTGTAAAGATTAAATTAGATGATGGGAGTTGGTGTGATGATCCTGCTCAATTAAAATTGGAAGTCACTAACCATTTCAGAAATTTGTATTCTGATGATTCTCAGGGTGGTGGGGACATATCTTGGCTGGGTGGAGTTATCAATCAAGATGAGAGGGGTTTGCTTACTGCTGTGGTTACTGCTACTGAGGTGAAGAATGTCATATTCTCTATGGGGTCTTGGAAGAGTCCAGGTGTGGATGGCTTTCCTCCAGCTTTTTATCAGAAATATTGGGACATCATTGGCAGCTCTTTAGTGGCTTTGGTGAAGGAGGCTATTGAAACTGGTCATCTTCCAGGTAATGTGAATAATACATTGCTGGCTTTAATCCCTAAAGTGGAGTGTCCTACTTCTTTTGGAGAGCTAAGACCCATAAGCCTTTGTAATGTGTCTCTTAAGGCAATTACTAAGCTGCTTACTCTTAGGATGAGGCCTATTATGCAGAGGCTTATTCATCCTAATCAATTTAGCTTCTTGCAAGGCAGGCTTGCTAGTGATAATCTGATTATAGCTCAGGAGGTGTTTCATTCTCTTAAACACATGAAGAGTAATAAGGGAGGCTTGGCTATCAAAATTGACCTTGCCAAGGCCTATGATAAGGTGAGATGGAGTATGCTTCATTCTGTTCTCATTCAAGTTGGTTTTCCTCCTAATTGGGTTTCTCTTATTATGGAATCAATCACTACTTCTCAAATACAGGTTCTTTGGAATGGGGAGAGGTTGGATATGTTTACTCCTGAGAGGGGTTTGAGGCAAGGAGACCCTATATCTCTTTACCTCTTTCTTTTAACTATGGAAGTTTTAGCTCAGAAAATTCAGAAAGCTGTGAATGATAAGAGATGGAAGGGTGTTAAATGTGCTAGAGGTGGTTTGGCCATTACTCACCTGTTTTTTGCTGATGACCTAATTTTGTTTGGGGAAGCGACAAGGCAGCAAGTGGAGGTTATGCAGGAAGTTCTGGATGAGTTCTGCTTGGATACAGGTCAGTCAATCAATTTTGATAAGTCAAAAATGTTTGTGGCTGATTGTGTGAATGGTGCTATAGCTAAAGAGTTGAGTAATATTACTGGTATTAGTATTACAAATGATTTGGGAAAGCATTTGGGGGTTCCTCTGCTGTTGAATTCTTGTAAGAACTCTGATTTTCAGTTTGTGGTAGATAATGTCAAAAGAAAGCTTTCTGGTTGGGTTGCCTCTCAATTATCTTTGGCTGGGAGAACTCTCAAAGTTAAAACTGTTCTCCAAGCTATTCCCAGCTATGTGATGCAATCTACTATGCTTCCAGCTGCAATTTTGGAAGAGATTGATAAAATTTGCAAACACTTTATTTGGGGTGGTTCTGTTGAGAAGTCAAAGTTGCATTTAATTGGTTGGGAGAGACTTCTGCAAGTTAAATCTCTTGGTGGTCTGGGTTTAAGAAACCTGAAATGGTTTAATTCTGCTATGTTGGCTAAAGTAGGGTGGAGAGTTAAATGTGATAAGTCTTCTTTGCTGTCTACTGTACTCTCCCATAAGTATGGGGATGATCAACCAAAGACCTATCACTCAAGAAGTTGGAAGAAAATTTTCAAAGCTATGGAGGCTGTGAAATCTGGTGCTGGTAAATCAGTTATGAATGGTAAGTCAACTTTATTCTGGATAGACCAGTGGTTAGGGAAGTTTAATCTTCTGCAAATGTCAAATGGCACTGTGTGTGATGATGATCTATTGCTTACTGTGCATGATTACTGGATTTCTGGTGTGGGATGGAATATGCAGCTTCTGGATCAAGTGTTACCAGACCATGTGTTAGATTTACTGGATTTGGTTTCTATTAACCCTGATGACACTAATCATGATCTAGATATATGGATTGGGGAGAGTTCTGGTAACTACTCAGTCAGTTCAGCTTATAATGAGATTGCTAGTTCTGTACATATGTCTGCAAACTGTTCTTTATGGAGAGATATTTGGAAATTGAAAGGCTATCAAAGATGGAGAAGCTTTCTTTGGTTACTTCTCCATGATAGACTATGCACTCAGCAGCTCAAAGCTCATAGTGTAATACCCCGTAATTTTGGGGGTATTTTTTTTAGGAGATTATTGAATGTTTTGGGTCGTTATTAGGAATTATAAAAGTAATTTTTTTTATTAAATAGTTTTATATTATTTATATATATTATACTTGTATTTAAAAAAAATATATTCTCATAGTTTATTAAAAAGTTTAGTAGTTATTTAGTTAATAGTTATTAGAAATGTTACGTGTAACATAACCTTTTTAACGTGACCAAACGTTACTTTTTAATTAATTTTACGTACACAGCCACCGCGTGACTCATGCACCTTGCCACACTGGATTCTTTCACCCTTCATCTTCCCCAACAGGAGATGAACATCTCCTTCGCCTCCGACTCCATCTCCGACTACAACACCACCACCACAGCCTCCTCTTCACCCAAATCTCATCCTTATTCAATCTTAATCCATCACGGACCGTTAATTTCTCACCAAGCAACCAATTTCACCCAAAATCGAGACCCGATTCGGAATCGAATTGAACCCGGAAGAGTCCCGCTCTTCGCCGGATTTCTCCCACTCTCCGCCTATATAAACTACCTGCGAATGCCTCTGTTCTTCGCCGACCAACACCCAGCCTCTCTCTCGATCTCCCCCCTCTCTGTTCCGAACTGCCGAGCAAAAACCCGGTCGGAATAAGGCCGAAGCGGGTCCGACCGAGCCAGGCCCAGCGCCGTCGCCCTCGCCTCTGTCCCGCGCCGGCGTCCTCGCCTTCGTTGTCGTCGCCACCGCCCATCGCCACCGTTCGTCACCGGCGTCTTCGTCACCCTCGTCACTTCAGTCGGGTACAAAAGAAAATCACCCACCCTCTGTTTACTTCTTTTTATTTTTGCTTTGTCTTTTGTTTTTGGGTAGTGTTAGTTAGACCTAGAGTGAAAAAAATAGGGCTGAAAATGGGTTGTAAACTTTTGGGGGTGATTGGTGGTTTTTTGTGAAAATCTTATTATTCACTAAAGCTAATATGGTCTATATTATTAAGGCTATTATGTTTATTACTTTGGTAAGTTTATATTGTTATATTGTTCACACAAACAAAAAAAAAAAGGTTTATGTTGTTATAAGTTAGTTTTATTAATCAAGATGATTTTTTTTTTTTATTTATCTAAAATCAAAATTATAGTACTATATAAGTTATATGATTAATCCTATAGTATATTTTCATAATAATAATAAAAGCTTGTTTTATATAACTATCAACTATTATGTAGTTTTATGAAAAAGTTTGTATAAAACTAATTCTCAAGCTAAGTTCTTTATGTTATAAATTATAATAAAATTGATTAGTTTCTCTATTCAAAGATAAAATAAAATTATATTACTGTGTAGGCTACATATATAACTATAGTTATATCACGTTATTTGTAATAATAATCGTTAGTTGTGTAAATCGTATTGTTAAATATGAGTACTATTTTAACTTAAATTTTGAGAAAGATAAATAAGGGGGATTTATGCGCATTGCATATAGGGTTTTTATGTATATTGGCGTGTTAGTAGTGTATTGATTAGGACTACTTGTTATTGTAGACACCGGTTGCGTAGACGGTGAATTTGTGGAGGATCCATACTACGACTACTAGGGGTACTTGCTTTCGTGTGACGATCTCTCTTCCAATCCAAGTAAGTATATGTGCACAACACTTTCAACTATCAAAATGTGTGTGATGTTTTGTGTGAGTTACTTCAATACTGCGAAACTGTTTTGAGAAGCAAGTGGATTTCAAACTTATAGTACTCGTGTGAAGAATGTGGAAGGATTAATGAATGATAATGGAATTGGGAATGATGTACAGAGGATGTGCGTGAAGGCTACTGCCGGGAACACCATCGAGTGATTTCCCTAGGGTTCATACCCTTTTTATTTATCGTGGAATCTATGAGTACTACCTATGCATGTTTAGGTCATGACTGTATAGGGGTGTCGACACTTAAGGTCTCATTAGAATGGTTAGGGCGGGATAGCGAAGGGCTATCTGCTAACGTCCAGGGAGAAATTGGTATACCCAAGAATGTACCCCATTATTGGATTTATTGCATCGTGACCTCTCTGTTTACATCGTACCTGTTGGGGCTCGTAGGCTACGCCTCAACCAAAGATATGATTAAAATGTGGTTATTCTTTTACTGTTAGCCTACTCTGTTTTACATGTTGTGATGTATGCTTACTCAGTTTTTACTGATAAACGTTTTCTGCGGTCGGCTGTTGCTATTTGAAAACCCGCAGGTTATGAATAAGGAGGGGGAACGCGCACACGTGATTTGAAGATTAGTATCAGTCAGCTAGGAAGTATTTCATTATCTTAGGAAGCTTTTATTTCAGAATTTAGATTTGAACAATGTTATTATTTATTTCAAACTATTGTTGGAGGGTTTCTCCGGTTTTCTTCAATAAAAGTACCTTTGGATTATCGTTTGGTTGTGCTAGCAAGGAGCCGTAGGTTCCAGGGTTGTTTTAGTTGGTATCAGAGCCGACGGCTCCAACGCTAGTGCTACCCTACGATTTCCACTAAAGATTAAAAATTATAAGTAATAGCTTTTCAAAAAAATTAAAATGAATATAAGATAACTAAAAATTTGACAATAAAAATTTAAAGAAGCCGGGGTTGTGGGATAGTCTAGAGGTATTCGTAAAGACTTTTTTTTATTTAGATTCCATGATTCCTGGAGTTGAGAATTGCTATGTGCTACATGTGTATTATTCAACGTGCGGCTACAGTTGTGATAATTTCTTGGCGCTTGTGCTTAAAATCGCTTGATTATTTTAGATTATTTAGATTAATTTCGTTTAGATTATGAGTGTATGCGTGGTAGGACACTTTGAGTCTCTCTTGTCTTTTCTCATATGCATCCCTACCCCCACCCGCCCACCAACCTTTGGACCTGGACTCTCCATATGACATGATTATTTTAAGCTATGCTTTTGTCTGTGAATACCATGAGTTATAGTAAGTATAGTCACATTTATAATGGTACAATACGATATTATACAGAAACGTGCAACAGAAGTAGGAACAAGGGAACCCAAGGAAAGCAGCAAGTTCTGGCCCCTCAACAGTATGACCAAATTCGGTTCCAGAATCTGGAACAAGCGACCCTGACCTTAACCCAACTCCTGCCCCAATATCCAACTCCATCTCTGCCCCTAATGGAGAAGTCATATCTTGTAATACCATGTATCCTTGAGTTAACCTAGAAATCTTAGGATCCAAGCTAACTACTGAACCGATTCTTTTCGATCTAGGAAACCTTGACATCATCTTAGGTATGGACTGGCTTAGAAAATACAAAGCAACCATAGAATATGCCAAACAAAAGGTTATGTTTCGTGGATTGAAATGTGAACGTCTATCCTATAGGGGTATAACCAGTGGACCCAAAATCCAAATTGTGTCAGCCTTATCCATCCTATCCTATGTGAAGAAAGTTCGTATGGCATACCTATGTACGATCCACGATCAGGAGAATGAAGGGGAAAAGTTAGAAGATATTTGATTGGTGAGAGAATTTCCAATCGTCTTTCCAAGAAGAGCTTCTAGGAATGCCACCAAAGAGATCTGTGGACTTTACAATTGATTTAGTACCAGAAACGGGACCAATATCGAAGACACCATATAGGATGGCACCAGCCGAGCTCAAGAGCTAAAAGAACAACTTAAGGAGTTATTAGACAAAGGATTATGAGACCTAGTGTACCACCCTGGGGAACACCAGTTTTGTTCGTAAAGAAGAAGGATGGAGGTCCACGACTTTGCATAGATTACCGGGAGTTAAATGGTTTAACCATTAAAAATAGATACGCACTTCCTAGGATCGACGACTTGTTCGACCAACTACAAGGAGCCGATACCTTTTCGAAGATCGATTTAAGGTCAGGATATCACCAGCTTAGGATAGCTGAACAGGATATTCCTAAAACGGCATTTCGAAGTCGATATGACCACTACGAGTTTACAATAATGCCATTCGGTCTCACCAATGCTCCAGCAGCATTTATGGAATTAATGAACCGAGTTCTTCAAAAGTACCTAGATAAGTTTGTTGTTTTTTTCATCGATGACATTCTAATCTACTCAAAAGGGAAAGAAGAACATGAGCAACATTTGAGAGAAGTATTGGAAACCTTAAGGGAAGAGAAGTTGTTTGGAAAATTGTCGAAGTGTGAATTTTGGTTGGATAGAGTGCCTTTCCTAGAGCATATCATATCCAAGGAAGGTGTGTCAGTGCACCCAGGAAAGATTTCGGCAGTAAAGGACTAGCCCACACCAAAGAGCGTGACAGAGATAAGAAGTTTCTTAGGATTGGCGGGTTACTATCGGAGATTTGTAAAGGATTTCTCTAAGATAGCGAAACCTATGACGACATTAATGAAGAAGACGAGCAAGTACATATGGGATAGCAAGTGTGAGGAAGCATTCCAAACTTTGAAGGATAGGTTAACGTCAGCACCTGTTTTTGTAGGGTTTTGATTCATGGATCGCGCAAACGGAAGCATAATCAAACAAACAACCATGCAAAACCCTCCAAGGATCACAAGTCTAGATGCATAACGATAGTGAAAGTAAGAAATCATAAACACACCTTTGGGTTCTCCTTGATGACTTCAAACGCGAATAGTGTCACGTTCTCTATAGTTGATCCACGCCTAGAGTTGTTCCTAGATCTCCAATCTCCTTGGTGCTAGCCCGGAATGAGAGGAGGGTGAAGGAATCACGCAAAACGAGGCACAAAAGGGGGCTCGGCCCTCTTGTGGCGTCGGGGACGAGTGGGCGGCGGCAAGGGGGCGGCGTCCCTCTTGTTGCTTGCTCTCTCTCTCCTTTGTTCTCTCCTACTCTTGTTATGTTCTCTTTAGAGCATAAGTTGTGTGTAGGGAAGGAAGGAGGGTGGGTCCTTTATATAGTCCAACAACTCCTTGTTAACTACCTAAAGGACTTATTCTAGTCCTACTAGAATTCAATTTAGTCCCTTCCTTGCAAATTAGTCCCTACTAAGTTTGCAAGGGTTTGCAAAGTGATCCTTCTATTTAATTAATCCAATTAATTAATTCCAAATCTAGTACAACTCTATATAGCGTGTGACCCCATAGGTTCTATGTAGTTGGTAGCAACTCTTTGCTAATATGGAGCGGTTTCTAGCAAAACATCCATTCTAGCCAACTAATAGAATAGTCATCTAGACAACCTTGTACAAGTAATTGTCTCATCCCTTTGCCTCCATATCCGGATTGGAAACGAGACATACAAGTCACACTCGTATATCCAATCCCTAGTTTCTCGATCCATGGAATAGCCTTATTCGTGCAAATAACATCAATATCCCATATATTGATTTATTTGAGTCTGGCCAGACATTCTATAAGCACTATCCTCGAGTGGCCTTGGATATTTGCTCCCGTTATGTGGGAGGGGCAAATCCTCTCTACGTCCACTACGATCTCTAAGCTTGCTTCTTATTGTATCCAGTACACGCCTTTATAACTACCCAGTTACGGTGTAGCGTTTAACGCTACCAAGATCACAATGATCCACAACTAGAATATCTAGTGACTTCAAGTCTAAGGATGACAATACCATTGTACCCGAGAAGCACTTGTGACTCAACATAACGTGTATGTAGCCTTCTCGGTAATGGGTCAATCCAGTGCAACATTCCGTAATGCACACCTATGTGTTGGATCATGATATCTCCATATCAATCCAACCCCATACTAGTCTATAGATGATTTTCCCAATTAATCATTATACTTGACTAGGGATATTTAAGATAAACAACACGATTGTAAATCTAAGGACTTCATTATATTAAATATCCAATAAATAATAAATGAATTTCTAGCCAATTACAAATTCATACTAAACTAGATTGCCTCTAGGGCATCTATTCCAACAGTCTCCCACTTGCACTAGAGCCAATCTGGCGCATCTCGTATGCCCATACTCCTAGTGTGCCCTTCATGCTTCCACTGCGTGAGAGGCTTCGTAAGCGGGTCTGACAGATTATCATCTGTAGGAATCTTGCATATCCGAACGTCTCCTCTATCGATAATATCTCGAATCAGATGAAACTTCCTGAGCACATGCTTGGACTTCTGGTGCGATCTGGGTTCCTTTGATTGCGCGATCGCCCCAGTGTTGTCACAAAACAACTCCACTGGATCCGCAATGCTAGGGACCACACCAAGTTCAGAAACAAACTTTCTGATCCAAACAGCCTCCTTTGCTGCGCCATTTGCAGCAATGTACTCAGCCTTTGTTGTAGAATCAGCTACCGTCTCTTGCTTGGAACTCTTCCAGCTCACCGCTGCTCCATTCAGGCAAAACACATATCCCGACTGTGATCTGAAGTCATCTCTATCGGTTTGGAAGCTTGCATCAGTGTAACCCCTTACACGCAACTCTTCCTCACCGCCAAACATCAAGAAAGCATCCTTAGTTCTTCTCAAGTACTTTAGGATGTTCTTGACAGCAATCCAGTGACTCTCACCTGGATTGGATTGGTATCTGCTTGTCATACTCAAGGCATATGACACATCTGGTCTAGTACATAACATGGCGTACATGATAGATCCTATGGCCGAGGCATAGGGAATCCTACTCATGCGTTCCTTCTCAATCTCATTGGAAGGACAACCACTCTTCGAAAGAGTGATTCCATGTGACATGGGCAAGAATCCCTTCTTGGAATCTTGCATGTTGAACCGTTTCAACACCTTGTCAATATATGTACTTTGATTTAGGCCTAGCAACCTCTTAGATCTATCTCTATAGATCTTTATACCGAGTATATAGGCTGCTTCCCCTAAGTCCTTCATTGAGAAACACTTTCCTAGCCAATCTTTCACAGATTGCAGCATGGGAATGTCGTTTCCAATGAGTAGTATGTCATCCACATACAAGACCAGAAAAGCTACAGAGCTCCCACTAACCTTCTTGTAGACACAAGACTCATCTTCGTTTCTGATGAAGCCAAACTCTTTGACCACTTCATCAAAACGTCGATTCCAACTCCTAGAAGCTTGCTTCAATCCATAAATGGATCGTTGCAGCTTACAGACTTTGTTGGCTTGCTTTGGATCCTCAAAACCCTCTGGCTGTATCATATACACGTCTTCGAGGAGATTCCCATAAAGGAATGCTGTTTTGACATCCATCTGCCAAATCTCATAGTCGTAGTATGTTGCAATTGCAAGTAGGATTCGGATGGATTTGGTCATTGCGACTGGTGAAAAGGTTTCATCATAGTCAATACCATGAATCTGTCTGAATCCTTTAGCTACCAATCGGCCCTTATAGGTAATCACATTACCATCCATGTCGATCTTCTTCTTGAAGACCCACTTGCACCCTATGGGCCGCGCCCCATCAGGTGGTTCCACCAAAGTCCATACTTTGTTGGTATACATGGATTCCATCTCGGATCTCATGGCCTCAAGCCACTTCTGCGAGTCTGGGCCACTCATGGCCTCCTCATAGGTAGTAGGCTCATCATCTATGAGCATCGTGTCACCGGAATCAGTTACGAGAAGTCCGTACCTTTCGGGTTCCTGGCGCACTCTACTAGATCTACGAAGCTCTTGTGTTACCTGAACAGGTGGATCCACAACTGCTTGTGATTCCTGTTCATATTCCATAATCGGTTCAGTAATTTGTGGTTCTTGAACTTCTTCAAGTTCTACATTCCTCCCACTTGCTTCTTTAGAGACAAACTCTCTTTCTAGAAACACGCCGGTCCGAGCAACAAACACTTTGTTTTCGGTTGGATTGTAGAAGTAGTATCCCTTAGTTTCCTTAGGGTACCCCACAAATTTACACTTATCCGATTTAGGCCCTAGCTTGTCTGATTGTAAACGTTTTACATAGACATCGCAGCCCCAAATCCTCATGAACGACAGTGTGGGACGCCTCCCACTCCACATCTCATATGGTGTCTTCATGACTGATTTAGATGGAACACGGTTAATGGTGAAAGCTGCACTTAATAGAGCGTAGCCCCAAAATGACAATGGAAGATCGGTTTGACACATCATAGACCGAACCATATCCAATAGGGTTCGATTCCTCCTCTCGGACACGCCATTCCATTGTGGCGTTCCGGGTGGAGTGAGTTGGGACACGATCCCACACTCTCTAAGATAGTCGTCAAACTCTTGGCTCAAGTATTCTCCTCCACGATCCGATCGTAGAGCCTTGATACTTTTGCCAAGTTGCTTCTCTACTTCATTCTTGAATTCTTTGAACACTTCAAAGGATTCAGATTTTACCCTCATAAGGTACACAAATCCATATCTACTGTAATCATCAGTAAACGTAATGAAGTAGACATAACCACCCCTGGCTGGCGTGGCAAATGGCCCACACACATCGGTATGTATGAGCGCCAATTGCTCACTTGTCCTCTCACCTTTCTTATTGAAAGGGGACTTTGTCATTTTTCCCAATAAACAAGCCTCACATGTCTCATATGATTCAAAATCAAATGAGTCTAGTAATCCATCCTTATGGAGTCTAGATACACGTTTCTCATTTATGTGGCCTAAACGACAATGCCATAAATAAGCAGGATTTAAATCATTTATTTTAATCCGCTTGGTATTAATGTTGTAGACAGGATTACTTAGATCAAGGACATAAAGTCCATTAAATAATTGCGCACTAAAATAGTGAATATTATTCAAATAAAAGGAACAACAATTGTTCTTTATTGAAATAATAAAACCTTCCTTGTCCAAACAAGAAATAGAAATAATGTTTCTGCTCATAGCAGGCACAAAATAGCAATTATTTAATTCTAAAACTAATCCTGAAGGCAGAGATAGCTCGCACACGCCTATGGCCAACGCAGCAACCTTTGCTCCATTCCCAACGCGCAGATCTACCTCCCCTTTAGCCAATCTTTTACTTCTCTTTAGATCCTGCATATTTCGACAAATATGAGATCCACATCCAGTATCTAATACCCATGATGTAGAGACAGTTAAATTGACATCTACAACAAAAATACCTGGTGGTGGTGGAATCACTATTCCAAGCCTCTTGTCCTCCAGATATTTTGGGCAGTTCCTCCTCCAGTGTCCAGGTTGACTACAGTAGTGACATTCACCCTTAGTCACGACCTTGGCAATGGCACCAACAGGCTTAAGGGCTTGTTCCTTGGACTTAGCAACTGACTTGCCTTTGCCCTTGGAGGAAGAGGCAAACCTTTTACCCTTTCCTTTATGCACCATCATAATGGCCTTGCCCTTACCCTTGTTGATGCTCTGTTCAGCCGTCCTCAACATGTTGAGCAAATCTGGCAGTGGTTTAACGATCTCGTTCATGTTATAGTTCATAATGAACTGTCCATAACTCTCGGGCAACGATTGCAACACGAGATCGGTTGCCAACTCTTGGCCGACCGGGAACCCAAGCCGGGCAAGATTCTCCAAGTACCCGATCATTCGGAGTACATGGGGTCCCACCGGGTTCCCTTCTGCCAGATGACATTTGAACAGTGCCTTTGAGACCTCATACCTCTCTACCCTCGCCTGCTCTTGGAAGAGCTGCTTTAGATGTTCGATCATATCGACAGCATTCATGTTCTCATGTTGCTTCTGAAGCTCAGAGGTCATGGTGCAAAGCATTAGGCAGGCCGCATCATTAGCGTCGTCAACACGCTTCTGATGCGCCTTTAAGGCAGCAGGTGTCTGATTCTCAGGACCTTCTGGAACTTGCTCCTCTATTGCGTACAGCTTCTTCTCTTGCTTGAGAACAATTCTCAAGTTTCTGTACCAATCAAGAAAGTTGGTTCCAGAGAGCTTGTCCTTCTCAAGGACAGATCGTAGGGAATGTTGTGAACTCGATGAGTTGTTTGCCATTTGGAATTCTACAAAAGGAAAATACGCAAGTTTTAGTATTTGTGAATTTTTGACTATATTTAATAATGGCTAGTTTATTAAATATAGCTCCCACTATTTTTCTACGGATTAATAACCCTCAAGATATTAATGCGGAAAATATCCTTATATTTTCTAGTGGGCCAAGATCCATCTTTTTCATCTCCTTATGAGCTTGCTTTGGCAAGTCACCCATAATTTGACTACTTCTTAGGTAGGAACAATTCCAATTGCATCCCATATGCAACTCTTGGTTCAATTGGGCAAATAACTCCTTATTTATCCATCCTTATGGATAATCCCAATTGATTGCCTCTAGGTTTCTTAATCAAATTAATAGCCTAGTTGTGTTCAACCTCTTATCTAAACAATTGCACATTGTTACGTGCCATCGCATTCCATCATTATTATCCAAGTCGCCATGCTTTGGCACGCACGAACTTGATAAATAATGATGATAATGAGTGTTTAAATAACGAGAAGGCAAGAACACAATATTTTAAATTTTGAGGGATTTTTCAATTCAATTTTAATTATTTTGTTGATCAATATCAACTAATCTATCTATTTGAGTTTGGGCACAACTCCAAATAATAGATCCGGGTTGTCTAATTATCTTATTATCCTAAATGCATGCATCATCCATACACCAACCACACAAATAATAAGACAATAAATAAACAACCACAAAACAGAAATTAAACGTGATGTGGATATGGCCTTTTCTAGACTAAGATAATTCCAAGCCAATGGAATTATCTATGAACCCTAAGCAAACACATCTCCATGCGTCTTGGTCTTTTGGTCCATCCTTCATAGTGATGTGGGATACTCCATGCTCCATGCTCCATCTTTTGTGGCTTCTTTGGCTTTGGGCTTCTTTTCTTCAATCTTGGCTAACAATCTACTTTTCTAGCACTAGCTAATATCTATACTAAATAAAATAAATCTCACAAGTTGAGAAAAAAAATGGCACGCAGGCCATAAAACCCTAATTAATTATTACAATTAATTGATCGGCTCGCAGGCCGTAAAACCAAACCACAAAATTAAACATCCACATCAAAACACATCCTAAGGCCATATCCAATCACCATGCGATTTGCACATAAACAGTTAAAATCCAATTTTAACGCGCTTGGTCAATTTTAATTGATTTTAGGATTTCTAGGGTTAAAACGGTCCATGGGCCCAACAATCCAATTGCCCGGGCCCAAATAAAGTGAACCATAAAGCCCTAGGGCCGGCCCGGCCCAAAACCCGCAAGCTAGGCCCGCGGGTTAGGGCCGCCCGGCCCCTTAGGGCGCCAAGCTTGGGCGGCAAGCGAGGGGGCGGTCCCCTAGGGGGCCGAACCTCCTTGTGGAGGTTGTTTTGCTTGGAGCCCAAGTTTGGTTGTTTCCTTGTTGTGGGAGAACTCCTTCTTCCCCAAGGATGCCCAAACCCTAGATCTAAGATCCTAAAATTTCTCAAACTCACCAATTCATGCATCCAATGCAACAATTGGGTCTTGTTATGATTAATTCTTTGACAAATTGCATCCAATGCTTGATTTGTCTTGTTTTACGCGATAAACAACAAATTAAGGTGTAAAACAACAAGAATGTAACACATAAACTACGTTTATGCTCTATGACCTGTGGCTCTGATACCACTGTAGGGTTTTGATTCATGGATCGCGCAAACGGAAGCATAATCAAACAAACAACCATGCAAAACCCTCCAAGGATCACAAGTCTAGATGCATAACGATAGTGAAAGTAAGAAATCATAAACACACCTTTGGGTTCTCCTTGATGACTTCAAACGCGAATAGTGTCACGTTCTCTATAGTTGATCCACGCCTAGAGTTGTTCCTAGATCTCCAATCTCCTTGGTGCTAGCCCGGAATGAGAGGAGGGTGAAGGAATCACGCAAAACGAGGCACAAAAGGGGGCTCGGCCCTCTTGTGGCGTCGGGGACGAGTGGGCGGCGGCAAGGGGGCGGCGTCCCTCTTGTTGCTTGCTCTCTCTCTCCTTTGTTCTCTCCTACTCTTGTTATGTTCTCTTTAGAGCATAAGTTGTGTGTAGGGAAGGAAGGAGGGTGGGTCCTTTATATAGTCCAACAACTCCTTGTTAACTACCTAAAGGACTTATTCTAGTCCTACTAGAATTCAATTTAGTCCCTTCCTTGCAAATTAGTCCCTACTAAGTTTGCAAGGGTTTGCAAAGTGATCCTTCTATTTAATTAATCCAATTAATTAATTCCAAATCTAGTACAACTCTATATAGCGTGTGACCCCATAGGTTCTATGTAGTTGGTAGCAACTCTTTGCTAATATGGAGCGGTTTCTAGCAAAACATCCATTCTAGCCAACTAATAGAATAGTCATCTAGACAACCTTGTACAAGTAATTGTCTCATCCCTTTGCCTCCATATCCGGATTGGACACGAGACATACAAGTCACACTCGTATATCCAATCCCTAGTTTCTCGATCCATGGAATAGCCTTATTCGTGCAAATAACATCAAGATCCCATATATTGATTTATTTGAGTCTGGCCAGACATTCTATAAGCACTATCCTCGAGTGGCCTTGGATATTTGCTCCCGTTATGTGGGAGGGGCAAATCCTCTCTACGTCCACTACGATCTCTAAGCTTGCTTCTTATTGTATCCAGTACACGCCTTTATAACTACCCAGTTACGGTGTAGCGTTTAACGCTACCAAGATCACAATGATCCACAACTAGAATATCTAGTGACTTCAAGTCTAAGGATGACAATACCATTGTACCCGAGAAGCACTTGTGACTCAACATAACGTGTATGTAGCCTTCTCGGTAATGGGTCAATCCAGTGCAACATTCCGTAATGCACACCTATGTGTTGGATCATGATATCTCCATATCAATCCAACCCCATACTAGTCTATAGATGATTGTCCCAATTAATCATTATACTTGACTAGGGATATTTAAGATAAACAACACGATTGTAAATCTAAGGACTTCATTATATTAAATATCCAATAAATAATAAATGAATTTCTAGCCAATTACAAATTCATACTAAACTAGATTGCCTCTAGGGCATCTATTCCAACAGTTTTGACCTTACCTACCGAAGGAGGAGAATTTGAAGTATACAGTGATGCCTCGAAGCATGGCCTAGGATGTGTTCTAATGTAAGATGGTAAGGTGATTGCCTATGCATCTAGACAATGAAGCCTTACGAGGAGAACTACCCCACTCATGATTTGGAGTTAGCGGCTATCGTGTTCGCATTGAAGATTTGGAGGCATTACCTTTACGGTACGACTTGTAAGATTTTCACGGATCACAAGAGTTTGAAGTACATATTCACGCAAAAGGAGCTGAATATGCGCCAAAGAAGGTGGTTAGAGTTAGTGAAGGATTACGATATTAAGATCCAATACCATGAAGGAAAAGCGAATGTAGTAGCGGATGCGTTGAGCCGGAAGACGGATCATACGGCAAATGCAATGTGGGTGTTACCACCTAAACTTTACGAGGAGTTCCGAAAGTTGGAGATTGAGGTTTGCACACAAGGATCCACGTCTAACTTGTTGTGCAATTTGACAATAGTACAGGATATCTTTGTGGAAATAAAGGATGCTCAAAAGGAGAATGCTTTTCTACAAAATATTAAAGAGAAGATCAATAAAGGCGAAGCAACTGACTTCAAAGTAGAAGAAGACGGAAGCATAAAGTTCAACGGAAGGTGGTGTGTACCAATGAAATGTGCGGAAGTGAAGGAGAAGATTATGAAGGAAGCTCATAACACGCCATATTCGGTACACCCAGGAGGAGATAAGTTATACAAAGATCTAAAGAAAAACTTTTGGTGGAAAGGTATGAAAAAGGAAGTAGCAGACTTTGTGTCTCGGTGTTTGACTTGTCAAAAGGTCAAATTCGAGCATAAGAGACCATGAGGGATGTTGCAACCTTTAGAAATACCCGTATGGAAATGGGGTTCCATCTCAATGGACTTTGTTACGGCTTTACCCGTTTCGACAAATGGTCTAAACCAGATTTGGGTGGTAGTCGATCGACTGACGAAGACTGCTAGATTCATTCCCATGAAGGACACGTGGGATATGGAGAAAAGAGCGATGCCTACATAAAGAACATTGTAAGGTTACATGGAGTACCGAGTTCAATTGTTTCGGATAGGGACCCGAATTTTTTTGTCTTACTTTTGGAAAGAGTTGCAGAAAGCTATGGGAACTGAGTTACGATTTAGCACAGCTTTTCACCCAGCAACGGATGGACAATCCGAAAGGACGATTCAGACACTGGAAGACATGCTAAGAGCTTGCATTTTGGACTTTGGAGGTTCATGGGTGGACAAGTTACCACTTATAGAATTCTCTTACAACAACAGCTATCATGCTAGCATAGGCATGGCACCCTATGAAATGTTGTATGGAAGGAAGTGCAGGGCACCTTTGTTTTGGAGCAACATTAGCGAGACGGTCATTCTAGGACCTCAAATGATAGAGGAGTCGACGGACCAGATTCGAATGATTCAGCAAAGGATGAAGGCGGCGCAGGATCGACAAAAGTCTTACGCGGATACCAAGAGAAGACCACTTGAATTTAAGGTTGGAGACAAAGTGTTCCTAAAGGTCTCACCGACGAAGGGGGTTATGCGGTTTAACTAGAAAGGAAAGCTAAGTCCTAAGTTCATTGGACCATATGAAGTTTTTGATCGGATCGGAGAGGTAGCCTATCGCCTTAATCTTCCTAACAACCTAGGACGAGTCCATAATGTTTTCCATGTCTCTCAACTCAAACCTTATATCCATGACCCGAACCATATCCTTGATCCCGAACCAGTTGAACTTGATCCATCTCTCACTTATGAAGAGCAGCCAATCAAAATCTTAGATCGAAAGACTAGGGAAACCCGTACCAAGTCAACTGCGTTGGTTAAGGTTCTTTGGTCGAAGCATCTCACTGAAGAAGCGACGTGGGAAGCCGAAGAAGACATGAAAAAGCGCTACCCACACCTTTTCCATCAGGTACGAGTCGAGTGACGGGGACGTCACTCCTTTTAAGGGAGATGTGGTTTAACCGCCGTGCATTTCAATACACATCTGGTTTCGTATTACATGTCTTGTTATTACTTGTGCATTAGAATTCCATGCATTTCATAGGGAAGTTAGTTTAAGCTTCGGGGACGAAGCTTTGTTTTAAGGGAGATGTGATGTAATACCCCGTAATTTTGGGGGTATTTTTTTTAGGAGATTATTGAATGTTTTGGGTCGTTATTAGGAATTATAAAAGTAATTTTTTTATTAAATAGTTTTGTATTATTTATATATATTATACTTGTATTTAAAAAAATATATTCTCATAGTTTATTAAAAAGTTTAGTAGTTATTTAGTTAAAGTTATTAGAAATGTTACGTGTAGCATAACCTTTTTAACGTTACCAAACGTTACTTTTTAATTAATTTTACGTACACAGCCACCGCGTGACTCATGCACCTTGCCACACTGGATTCTTTCACCCTTCATCTTCCCCAACAGGAGATGAACATCTCCTTCGCCTCCGACTCCATCTCCGACTACAACACCACCACCACAGCCTCCTCTTCACCCAAATCTCATCCTTATTCAATCTTAATCCATCACGGACCGTTAATTTCTCACCAAGCAACCAATTTCACCCAAAATCGAGACCCGATTCGGAATCGAATTGAACCCGGAAGAGTCCCGCTCTTCGCCGGATTTCTCCCACTCTCCGCCTATATAAACTACCTGCGAATGCCTCTGTTCTTCGCCGACCAACACCCAGCCTCTCTCTCGATCTCTCCCCCTCTCTGTTCCGAACTGCCGAGCAAAAACCCGGTCGGAATAAGGCCGAAGCGGGTCCGACCGAGCCAGGCCCAGCGCCGTCGCCCTCGCCTCTGTCCCGCGCCGGCGTCCTCGCCTTCGTTGTCGTCGCCACCGCCCATCGCCACCACCGTTCGTCACCGGCGTCTTCGTCACCCTCGTCACTTCAGTCGGGTACAAAAGAAAATCACCCACCCTCTGTTTACTTCTTTTTATTTTTGCTTTGTCTTTTGTTTTTGGGTAGTGTTAGTTAGACCTAGAGGGAAAAAAATAGGGCTGAAAATGGGTTGTAAACTTTTGGGGGTGATTGGTGGTTTTTTGTGAAAATCTTATTATTCACTAAAGCTAATATGGTCTATATTATTAAGGCTATTATGTTTATTACTTTGGTAAGTTTATATTGTTATATTGTTCACACAAACAAAAAAAAAGGTTTATGTTGTTATAAGTTAGTTTTATTAATCAAGATGTTTTTTTTATTTATCTAAAATCAAAATTATAGTACTATATAAGTTATATGATTATTGCTATAGTATATTTTCATAATAATAATAAAAGCTTGTTTTATATAACTATCAACTATTATGTAGTTTTATGAAAAAGTTTGTATAAAACTAATTCTCAAGCTAAGTTCTTTATGTTATAAATTATAATAAAATTGATTAGTTTCTCTATTCAAAGATAAAATAAAATTATATTACTGTGTAGGCTACATATATAACTATAGTTATATCACGTTATTTGTAATAATAATCATTAGTTGTGTAAATCGTATTGTTAAATATGAGTACTATTTTAACTTAAATTTTGAGAAAGATAAATAAGGGGGATTTATGCGCATTGCATATAGGGTTTTTATGTATATTGGCGTGTTAGTAGTGTATTGATTAGGACTACTTGTTATTGTAGACACCGGTTGCGTAGACGGTGAATTTGTGGAGGATCCATACTACGACTACTAGGGGTACTTGCTTTCGTGTGACGATCTCTCTTCCAATCCAAGTAAGTATATGTGCACAACACTTTCAACTATCAAAATGTGTGTGATGTTTTGTGTGAGTTACTTCAATACTGCGAAACTGTTTTGAGAAGCAAGTGGATTTCAAACTTATAGTACTCGTGTGAAGAATGTGGAAGGATTAATGAATGATAATGGAATTGGGAATGATGTACAGAGGATGTGCGTGAAGGCTACTGCCGGGAACACCATCGAGTGATTTCCCTAGGGTTCATACCCTTTTTATTTATCGTGGAATCTATGAGTACTACCTATGCATGTTTAGGTCATGACTGTATAGGGGTGTCGACCCTTAAGGTCTCATTAGAATGGTTAGGGCGGGATAGCGAAGGGCTATCTGCTAACGTCCAGGGAGAAATTGGTATACCCAAGAATGTACCCCATTATTGGATTTATTGCATCGTGACCTCTCTGTTTACATCGTACCTGTTGGGGCTCGTAGGCTACGCCTCAACCAAAGATATGATTAAAATGTGGTTATTCTTTTACTGTTAGCCTACTCTGTTTTACATGTTGTGATGTATGCTTACTCAGTTTTTACTGATAAACGTTTTCTGCGGTCGGCTGTTGCTATTTGAAAACCCGCAGGTTATGAATAAGGAGGGGGAACGCGCACACGTGATTTGAAGATTAGTATCAGTCAGCTAGGAAGTATTTCATTTATCTTAGGAAGCTTTTATTTCAGAATTTAGATTTGAACAATGTTATTATTTATTTCAAACTATTGTTGGAGGGTTTCTCCGGTTTTCTTCAATAAAAGTACCTTTGGATTATCGTTTGGTTGTGCTAGCAAGGAGCCGTAGGTTCCAGGGTTGTTACACATAGAGGTATCATTTCTGATGCCTCTTGTCCATTTTGTCATCATGTTCAAGAATCTTCTATTCATGCAGTAAGAGATTGTCCCTGGGTTTCTGTAATTTGGAGGAAGTTGATTAAGGTTCAGTTTTGGGATGAACTTTTCTCTTGTTCTTTAGCTGATTGGGTTGCTTTGAACATTAAAAGAACTGACCTGGGTGTGGTGCAGCAGTTTGAGTGGTCTCTGATCTTCACTGCAGCAGTTAATCTTCTCTGGTTTTGGCACAACAAATTTATTCATGATCATGCTTTTGTGTTGCCTCATGATCCTGGCTTTGTGATTCTTCATCAGGTTAGTTTTGTTGAGAAGTCTCTTCAGTTCCAGCCAATTTCTATGTTTGCAAGACCTGTGTTAGTTTGTTGGGAGAAGCCTCCTTTGAATCAGGTGAAGATTAATGTTGACTGTACTTATAATCAGTCTTCTGGTCAGTGCACAATTGGTGTAGTTGCAAGAAATCATTTTGGACACTGGTTATGGGGTTATAAGTGTCTTATTGGGGCTACTTCTGTTTTTACTGGAGAATTATGGGCTATTTTAGAAGGATTAAAACTGGTGAATTCTCAGCAACTTAGAGGTGTGATTATGGAGTCTGACTCTTCAACTGCTGTAGATGCAGTCAAGACTGGAAATTCAGAGAAAGCTTACTGGCCTATGGTGGGATCTATCCAAGACCTGCTTGCTAGTTCTGATAGCTCTTTAGTGCACATTTGGAGGGAAGCTAATCTAGTAGCTGATTGTTTAGCTAGTCATTTGTCTCATGATGTTTTGAATTCTTGTATGATGTTTAGCCCTCCTGCTAGTTGTATGCAGTTGCTGTTGCATGACACTGCTGGAGTGGGCAGTGTTAGATTTTTGTTTTGAGCTTTAAGCTCCCTTGTTTTACCAAAAATTTTTTTTTTGAAGATTCAATCTCTGATACAACCTACTCTTGTGTTTAAAAAATCCCCCCCCCCCCCCCGATTCCTTGTCTTCTAAACATTGCTGGCAAAGTGAAAGACCTCACACCTTTCCCTCTTAAATCCGTGCCAAGGTCTTTTAAGATTTGGTGGACCACAAAAAATTAAAATCGCGACCTTAGGATGCGATACAATCGAGCTTAACACAGGCCATAACCTATTTAACCCACTTAATATTGAAGCCCAGTTTCAGCATTATTTTCTTAGTTGGCCCATTTGACATTGGCAAAACCCTTTTTTTTTGAGGTAATAATTAATTTAATTACTGTACATTTGTGGGACATTAGACAGTAATACAATATGAGTAAGATTAGTTTGGGAGCAGCATACATAATTTATGCTCCCCTTTTTGACCCAGTGTTTGAGTGCCGGTATAAGGGGAGCATAAGTTATACCTCCAGCATAAATTTTTTATTTTTGTGAAGAAATATTATACCACCTTCTCCAAGTATAAGGCCGGATACAGGGAAGCAACATAATTACTAAAAAATTTAACCAAAATACCTTGTACATTCACCCTAATTTCTGCCCTTATCCCCAAACCCTAAAACATCAACACAGATTCATCACTGCTGTCACCATCACCATCCTCCTACCACCAGTGCACCATATTCTTCATCTCTTTCAATCTCCTAAAAAACCACCAGTCACAACCACCATGATGAACAACCACCGTCTCTACCATTAATTCACCATCTTCCAATAATTTGATTAAAATTAACTAAATTATTAACAATATAGTTCGTTAATTAATTTTATCAAACAATGCTTAGTTTATTGTGTTTTAATTGTAAATTATAATACGAACATCTACCAATTCAAAATCACGAAAGCGCAGGGCAATGTGGTCATTTTCACATTAACGCTTCATCATATCATGCATCTTATCTGACAACACTCAAACATAGATAGCCAACATATCTTGTAAGGCTTATCAACAACATACTACCTATGTTTCTCTTGAATCAGCAGAGAGAATAGTGGCACAGGTATTAAGAACCTGTGCCTTGGACATATTTACCCTTGAAAAGGTGTGAACACAGATTCACTAACTAAAAAGGAGGGATAATTGAGGGAAAATTGAACTCCCTCCAAATTTTCATTACACTAAACGGGAAGTTCAAAATTTGGAGGCAAAATAGGGGTCTAATCAACCCCTTATATATTCCACATTACAAGCTCATTACAACAACCACAACAACAACACCAGTTCTTTCATGAAGAACTCATGAAGAACAAAAATGTAAACCCAGAGTAGAAAAAAGGAGAGAAGAAGAAGAAGGTGAAGGAGGATCAACATCTTGATTCATCATCATCATCAGCTGCACCTCTCCAAAAGCATCAGCAACAGCAGCATCTACAACAACAGCAACAAAAGCCAAAACAACAGCAACTGTAACAATAACTTCTCTCCTCTACCTTGCTACCTGCATAACAAATTAAGAAGAAATATTGTTAGAACATTGACAATCATGGGGAAGAAGCAGTTAAATCCTGTTCAAAGACAATAAATTAAAGATTTCTTGTTGATTAACAGTACAAATATGGTTGTCCATAGAGGCAAAGTAGAAGAGGCTGCGATAAAATTTGGTGTTCACCCAAGAACAATTCAAGTTATATTGGCAACCACAAGAAAATGCGTTCAACTTGGGATACCAATAGATGTCAGGTCAAGACAAAAAGGAAATGGGAAACCAAAGGCGAAGCTAAACATTCCAAAATTTGAAGATATTCTACCGGAGAATCGACACACAATCCGAAAAATTGCAAGTAAATATCCTACATTTATATTGAATTATTTACAACTCTCAGAAAAACAATCATCATTGAGTTGTGAAGACACATGAATGAGGAGCAACAATAATAAATGTCACTTCAACCCATTACATGTCCTTCAAGTATTTTTCTGTTCTAATCATTGAGCACAATAAATTATTTACACGTCTAATAAATTTGGTTGAAGTTTCATATAAGGTGAGCCCTACTAGCATTTGGCGATTTTTGAATGATTGTGACCTCAGGATAGGCAATAGTCATGTGAAACCAACATTATCAGAAGAGCATAAAGTTGCAAGGTTGAAATTCAGCCTCAAAGCACTTGAAATCAAAGAAGACTTGCAGATTATGTTCAAGGATGTGAGCACAATTGTTCATATAGACGAGAAATGGTTCTACATGCAAAAATCAATGATAAATACATCCTCCTACCAAATGAAGAACCACCACACAAAACATGTCAATCAAAGCATTTCATAGTCAAGGTCATGTTCATGGTGACAGTAGCAAGACCCGTGTTTGGGAAAAATGGAGAAGAGTTGTGGGACGGTAAAATTGGATGTTGGCCATTTGTGGAAGACGTGCAGCACTCAGGAATTCAAAAAACATGCCTAAAGGGACATTGGATACCAAAGCAATAGCTTCAATTAACATGGAGGAAAGCAGATATATGTTGATACATAAGGTTATTCCTGCAATCAAGGCAATTTGGCCAATTGGAGCATCGAAGATACAACAGGACAATGCGACTCCACACATCACCAATGAAGATCATGAGTTCAAGACAGTTGCAAGTAGTGATGGTTTTAATATTCGATTGGTTAATCAACCGGCGAAGAGTCCAGACCTAGACGTCCTTGATTTGGGGTTTTTTTATCTCCATACAAAGTGTGCAGCAAAAAATGGAGACCAAGACTATGGAAGAGCTAATTGGGGCAGTCGAGATGAGCTTTGAAGGTATGGAACATGAAACTCTTAACTTTGTGTTCATTACCCTTCAAAGCTTCATGATTCAGCTCATGAAAAAACAGGGACACAACAAGTACAAGATCCCTCGCATGAAAAAAAAAAAAACACAAAGGCTAGGTCAGCTACCAAAAGACTTGGTAGTGGATACCCATTTGGTCAGGGAGACCATTGATTATCCCGACATAAGCATTATCCCTACATAAGTTATCCGCTACCCAAACGAGGCCAATCATTTTATCTGAACTGATGAAATTCTTGCTGCCTAGCATACTTCGTCTGCCTGTAACTGTCGAAGAACTTTCCTGATTAGTTGTTATGCATTTTATTGAAATCATCAATTTAATATATATTTTTTTAATTCAAATTAAATTTTAGTTAACGTACAAAATAAATTAAAAATTTCTATCGTGTCAAGAACGTATATATAAATTTTATGTTTTTCAAGATGTGCATTTCCGAAAAGATGTATTATTAAAAAAGAATACATTACAAGTAGGGTGTTATCTCAGTGGTAGATTATTCAACAATCACTGCATAAAGATTATAGGTCAAACCATGTTGAGACGAGGTACTTCTCCTGTTATCCCTATGATATTCTATGTACATGACAAGAAGAAATGCTGTACCTTAAATACAAAAATGCGGTCAAACGTTGTAGTTTTGAGATTGACACCATTTTTTCGAAGATCTGATTGACACCATCTTTTTTGCCTAATAAAATACCAAATAAAATGGCCTAAATATATTAATTAGTATCTGGAGCCAGCAACTATATCATACTATCTCCGTTTCTTCTCTATCACACCGTTTTCACTTTTTTACTTCGTATCTCGGTCATTTTGACCGGGTCATTTGGATAGCAAAACGATGCGATTTTTCTATTAATTTTTCACTGTGTTATAGAGCAACTTTTTCTCTACAACGTCATGAAACAATTATCAAAAAATTGCCTCGTTTTCCTACACAAATCACCGGGTCAAAGTGACCCAGTGAATAGTGACAAAAGTCAAGCCGGTGTGATAGAGAAGAAACGGAGTTAGTATCATTAGAGGCTTTAAATAATAAAATAAGAGATGAAATAATATAAATTATGTTATCAGATGCTTTAAATAATTCAACAAGAGAACAAATATTAGATATGTCATCAGAGGCTTTAAATAATACAACAAGAGACCCAAAATAATAGAAAACTTGCAAAATACCTGTTTGTTTTAGAGAATTTTTCAATTGCAGGTCAAAAGACTTGGGGGAATGTTTGGCATAGTAGATCTTAAATCAAGTTGGATTAAGCATATTACGTGCATACGCCCCCATTAATCACTTGAAAAAATTGAAGACAGTGTGTTTTTACACTGTTCATAATTTAAAAACAAGCACTCAAAATGCTCTCCCAAGTCTGTTTAAAATACAAACTGATTTTTAATCAATCTTGATTAAAAAAACTGATGCCAAACAGCCACTATGAATGTGGTCACACGTAGCAGTTTGAGATCGACAAAATATTTTTTACTTAATAGATACTGGTATCAAATATGTCATGTCAGCAAAGGCTTCGAAGATAAAATGGGACACAAAATATTTTGAGACTTCAAATAATAGTAAAACGAGAAACACGACGTAATATAAAACTTCGAAAACCTGTCACAATAGTTCATTTTTAGGCTTAATTCATTTTATTTTCATAAAATAAAAAAATATACCTGTAAGTTCACAAGAACACAGTTACACTGGCAATCTAGAAAAACATAAGAAAGCACTGGAACTGCACTCTAGCATTAGAGTGCACAACATGTCCATCACAAGACCTCACTGTAGAGGTTAAATGCTTGGGTAAATTTCACTTGCACCGTTTCATTTTAGAAAGATTTTCACTCACACCTCCTCTAGTTTGGGAAACTTCTTTTACACCTCTCGACCCTTGTAGCTAGTGGAGACTGACAGACGTAATACAAAGACTATTTACCCTCTGGAACAAAACGTCGTCTTTTTTTCTTTCTGAATCGTCATTTCTTCTTCTTCTTCTTCTTCAAAAACAAAGCTAGATTTGTTCTCAAACCCCAAACCCCAAATCAAGTAATCAACCCTCAACTCCCCGCAATTGTAACACTCCCATTCTAGAATATTAGAGAATTACACTTGGATTCCCCAGACTCTCCGAAGATGTAGTGTTTGTCTACTTCCCAGCTTCCCACGAACCCACCTGCCAAATTAAAGAAGGCATAGACATCAAGACATCATATTACAGCGAATAAAAGAATTTATAACAAAAATATATATATACACAATTTTGAAATTGTTCAACATGTACTTGTAATGCATAAGTCATATAATTTAACTCACGTCAAAGATTACAGAGAAGGTATATCAGTTATTCCGATATCAGCTAATTCACAGTCACAACAAATCCAAATTCAGTTCCTTACTCAAGTATCCATTGATCCACCAAGACAAACTAGACCTTAAGTGTGCACACCCCCTACCGGATCGTCAGTCCAGAGAGTAGTACTAGTTGCCTACAGTTAGGAGTTAGCAATGTACCGAATGAAAGCTCGTTGACCGGGTCCCATGTGTGTCCTCCACCACAGCAGCTAGACGTCCGGAGACTATACTGACCATACATGGGTCTAAAATAAACCAGATTCAATTCTTAACCAAGTATTCAGAGATAAGCATGTATATTTCTCGTACTCACATGTTTGTGCACATATAGATGCCCATGGTCTAGCTTTTTGCTATTCCACTGTTCATGCTCCTCCTACTCATAGACACATCCATATATCTAAACCAACACTCTTCAATAGAACATAAGCATTCATATGCTTACCAGGTCGCCTTGCTAGTATTCCTGACCAGCGATGTTGAATCTCTATCCCAACAATATCTACACATACAGATGCACATATTCTATCAGTACATGTCCTCAATAGTGAGGTCAAATGCAAATGCAGGTGCTATGTTGGCTGACTAGCCCTAAATTACTATTTTGCCTCTGAAGTCACAGTTTTTTTTTTCAGTACAGTCCCTGACTGTTCCTGAACCCCTCAGTTATGCCTAACTGGCAAGTCTCGTGAATTCCAAGTCAAAAAGTTGCCCACTTTAGATCGAATCTCCAGTTCGCGCCATTTACACTCGAATTCCTTGAAATTGACTAAATTGTAATTTAGTCCTAATTAATCAGTTTTGTGTCCATATAGACACAATTGGATTCCAGATGTTATGAAACTGTCACAGATACATGTGGTCGAGTCTTGTACCATGATTTGAGTGTTTGACTGAAGAAATTATGAAATTACTGTTTTATCTCTCATAGTCATCTCAAATGAACTAGTGTTTCTAGAAAGTCAAACTTGAGACTTAAACATGATATATAATTATGAACAACTTCACAGAAGGGCATTTTGTTCAATCATCTGATAAACAAATCAGAAAGTTAATGATAACTATGAAAATAGCTCACATGGTCAACTTTGCAGTCATTTTCTGGTCAAATGAGGAAGAAATTTGAGAATATGAAAATAAGACTTTGTAGATGGAAGTACCACGTTTCAAAACATATTTGAGTTCATCAAGAATCAGAATACACAAGGATATAGGTTAAGTCAAAGCTGGTAAAAAATCATTAACCAATACAGATTATTTTTAAGTGTTTTCACAGTTTCAAAGCAGCTACTTTGTGCTTCATTTCTGAGGAATCTATTGAGAAAATGAAAATTCTTCAATAGGGATGATTTCATGTCTTATCAATCAGCTTCTCACAGGAGAAGACAAAACATGATTTGATAAAATATTGAAGAAGTTATGATAGTTCAAAGATGGTTGTTCCCACTTAGATTTCATACTAAAAACGATGTTTAGTGAACTTTAGGCTCAACTTTTGGAAATTCCTTTTCAAATTTGAGGGGAACTCATAGAACATATATTGTATTATTCATGACCAGCTTCTCATAGAAGAAAACAAATTACAGTTTCATTCAAAATTCAAGAAGTTATGGCCAGTTGACTAATTCAATCCCAAGTTCAACACTTGATCATCTAGACACTTTCATGAGCGTTACGATAGCATTACGCAGACCAGATTCTAAGAGATGGATAAGGGGTCTTGAAGAATTAAAATCATAGATTAGTAGCCCAGACAATCATCTATACACGGGAGGAAACAGGGGTTCAATTCATCAAGTATGGAGCAAGTTATTGCTCTTGCAACTTGGCTGAAATCACAGGTAATTCAACACAGTTTATGCAGTCAGTTTGAACACAACTTTTCAGTAACTTTGAGACAAATATCGAACGTGATTTTGATTCACAAGATGTTTTAACACCAAATTTGCAGTACCACGTGATGTCACTACAACAAATTCTGCCTCCGTTGACAGCAAAAATTGTCGCTAGAAAGGCCAAATATGTCGGTAGAAATTCTATCGACAAATAATTTTTTGACGCAAAATGGTCACTACAACTCGGTCGTTAGTATTAAGGCCGACAAACCTCAAATATGTCGGCAGGAAAAAAAACGACGTCAATTTTTGTCGACAGTTTAAATCTAACAACAAACCTATTATGTCGCTAGTACAACTACAGACAAGTAAATTTAGTAGTTTATGTAGAGAAGTGACAAAAATATTTGTCACCAGTAGATATGTTTTTCACTTTTACATCTTCCTGGCGACACACATGTTTGTCGCCTGTATCACGACCAGATAAAAAAAACATAATGGAGATTTTTACATATATGCGGACATGCACCCAACATTCAAACACTACTCATAAACATATATGCACAACTGTGCTCAAATCCAAGATCAACCCTCAAAAAGTGGGATTTTTTACATTACAAACAAAAATTATACTGCATAACAATATTTTGCATCCTTAAGCCGAGTGAGTGGCCGTCCACCAGTTCACTTTAATTATAAAGAGTCGTACAAATCAGAATTATGTTAACAAAACAAGCAGCTAGCGTTTTAAAATTCAAAAACTATGTCCAGAAAGAGGAATCAAGTGCCCAGAAAACAGCTAGTGTTATATCATCAAATGTCCATAATCACCGACCAGTACTTTGGTACTTTAGATGCCCTGAACGTATCATAACAAGCGACGCTAAACCTGCAAACAATGAAAAAAGAAATCATAAGATAGTGGCTGTGTGGTTTAACAATGAATGTCGCCTACGATATACTTCAATAGCTTAACTAACTGATAAAATTTGTTATGTATGATCTAAAGTAATAAAAAATTCAAAAAAGGTTGAAAACTCACATTTGATTTTTATTAACAGAACATTGGGGTTGCAGTTAGTATAAAAATGCCCAAGAATATAGCAGGGTTGCAATTATGAAAACACTGATTCAGTACAAAGAAATAAAATTTAAGATTCGTCTTAGTGCAAAAATTCAGGCATGGTAGAGCATATAAAACAAAGCAATAATATATAATAGAAACTATATGATACAAAAGTACCTTGAGATACCTATGTCAGACATTAAAATACAAATTGATACAGTGCCTTGAAAATTAGGAGATAATGTACACATTCTTTGTTGGCATGGATGATGAATTTGAGCCATCTCAGAGCTGCAATTAAGATAAATTTATTAGTGAAAGTGGAAAATCAAGAACTGTAAAAAGTGTTGTATGGAAACTTTTGGAAACTTCTGGACCATTTAGAGAATCTCAAAACAAAATTTTACGTGCATATATATACCTATGTAATTTCCGGGTACTAACTTGCATAGACCATATAATCTCCAATCAAAGTGATAAACAGTCATAATCTCAATAAATACATATACACTTTTATCTTGCTACACTTTTATCTAACCATTATAATTTTGGAACAACCAGATGCAGTTTTATTAATTGGTGAAACAACTAAAATCAGAGGTATGAACCTTGACTTGTTTCTCTAGATGTAAAAACACTTCAAACACTGCAAGACACATCTTGAATGATATCAAAGTAAACTCATCAAATAAGAACTACACATCTTGTGTTTTTCCACCGTCAATGATATCAGCCAATATGTGAACGGTAAAATACATTGAACCGGAGAGAACGAAAAACAACTATGTCACCAATATTATGCCACCAACGTTGAAGAGGTAACCCATCTTGCTCAAAAAGCAAAAGTCGCCGACGCGCACTCCAGGTGAGGAATTCCTGCAGCTAACAGAGTTACAAAATATGTTCTTCTGGAGAGACAAACATTGACAAAAGATAATGCAGGTGTCTTTCTTGTAAAATGGCAAAAACTAATGGCATTGTATAGTTCCAAGTGCAGACCTACGAAAATCACTTCAACATACCAAGTGATTCGCATTTGTAGAACCATCATATTATGCGTCTGCAGTGTTCAATCAAAAATCCACATTTTCACAATGGAACATAGTTTAAAAAATATTCAAAATAAAACAAAATCTATGGGAGCAAGTTACAGTTCAGCAGAGAGCATCAGGAATTAAAAAAGTTAAGCTAGATGCTTGCATACTATAGTTCGAGACCATCTAAAGATTACACTGAAGTCCCTTACCGAGGATGAACATGATTTTCAAACAAATCACATCTAGATGTTCCCGCACCTGGATGCTTTGGTGGGAGAGTGAAGTTTGCATGTTGGTGGTTGCTGGTTCTTTTAGAGGGTTTCAGTACTCACCAAACTAATTAACGATTAAAACAACTCAATTAATAAAACCACAGCATTAACACTGATCTCACTGAAAAACCACAGCATTAGCACTGATCTCACTAAACAATTAATAAAGAGAAAAAGGGTTTTGTATAAGAAGAAATTGGCAGCATCATCATAAGTGTACCAGAAACAAATTATACGGATGTTGATATCAAGGTGATAGATACTGCCAGAAAAGAACAAAGGGTAAAGCTTTCTAATCCAAAAAGAGCACATTTAGTCAAAGTTCTTTATCTAGATAAAAAATTAAGATAGCAGTAGAATACATGAAACAAAATAAAATATCTAAAAACAGCAATGAAAACCCCAATATCATTCGACCTAGGAGCCGACAAAATAATAATTAGTTTAACCTGATCAATTGCTCCGAGCCACAAATTGATGAGTTTGCGAGATAGTGGTTGAGGGCTACACCAGCGCCTGTGGGGCTTTCAGAGGGGGCGATGTTAATTTCTCGATAACCACCACCCATAGCCTTAATTCATGTAAACCAAGATGCTAGAGTCGATTTTAGCAAAAGTGGTAAAGAAGGAACAAAATGGAACAGATCGTTCAAACCTCTGGTGATGGAGCATCATCAATAGAGATAAACACTGGTTCTAAGGAGTCTATTGGCAAAGAGAGTCCAAGAGGCGCATCAGAATTTTTAGATCTGATAACCTATTCGTTCTTTCTCAAAAAAACAAAAAACCTATTCGTTCTAGTGGAGCTCCAATCCAACCGCTAAAAGAAGATCAAAAAATTCCAATCCGACGGCTGAAAATGTCTCCTCAAAATGTCTTTTGAAATTGTCTTTTATATGTGGCGGGACCTTTTTTTTTGCAGGAGTTGACAATTGGGTTTGTCACCATATAATTAATTGTCAAATTTAAATAAATAGTCACAATCATTGACTAAATTTTTGGGTAGAATAAAAGAAAAACCAAAATGTCGACAAAAAAATCATATGCATCGACAAACAAAAATAATGTCGATTAATCGCATAACTAGCTACATAAAACTGTGTGTCGACAAAAAAACTGTCAACAAATGTCATATTTGTTGTAGTGTGTTATTACACAGGGACAAACCAACAGATCAAACAGGTACATATAGTGGAACATATGTCCTGTGAACAGGGTTACAAACTCGTCGAAAAGACTTGGTAACCAAGAATGAAAACATGATCTAACCAGATTTTGGGCAAGAATTTCTGATTCTAATGGCCTCAAAGTGATACAAGAAACACATGATGCAGCAGAAAGTGAAAACGAAGGAGGAACAAGGAGTTATCAGTTCGCCGCCGGCCATGGAGGTTTACCGGCAAGGTACTATGCCCATATTACGGTGGTGATCCAATTTTTGACAAGTTGTTGATGATTTTGGATGCTACACCTGATCACAAATTAATGCCCAATTTAAGTAATTAACCACGGGGGAGAAAATTGGTTATCATTTTCCAGAACTTAGGGTAGGTTATGGAGTTTAAATGTTTACTGAGATTTACAAACTGACACCCCTAATTTTATACTAATTATTTCATCATTGCCAACTCTCAATCTGCCTAGACTTCAGTTCGTACTAAAATTATGAAATTTCGCACAAAGGCTCCCAAAATTTATAAAATTTTGTTTTTACCCTTTACTTTGAGAGTATCACACTGTCATCTCTTATCCACCTACTGTCAACATCGATTTCATTCTCAGCTATGAAACAAGAAAAAATTATTTACACTTTTAACACATAAATTTTGAAATGTTGCATGTTAATCCATAAAGAATTTTCAGGGGTGTTACAGCCACCCCCAAACCTCCATCTCCTTATTCTTCTTAACCTTAGCCGCCACCTGCACTGCTACTAAAACCTACCTCATCGCCACCATCCGCCACAACCATCATAACTGCATCCCCCTCCCCTGCGCTGGACTGACCGACTCCACCCACCAGCATAGTTTTCACTTGAATGAGCCTTTTAGGGCCCAATTAAACCAAAATAACCCTAAATGTGGTAAAACAAAAAAATAGGATCATTTTGAAACCGACATTGGGAATGTCGGTTCTTGAGGCGAATATCGACATACCCAATGGGTGTGTTTGGATGCGAGTAAGTAGAGAGGAATTGAAGTTTCAATAATTTGAAAACTGGTCAAACAATTTCAGGCATTTCCGGAATTCCCAAACAAAAGGACTCCGGTTTCTTGTTGACCTGGAATTCCGGATTGGGGCGGAAGTCCGGATTACTCAGCAATTTTGTTGGTCCGGACAAAACTTTTTCCTACAACTGCGTACACGTGTCCCATAATTTTATCAACTCTCCTCCATCACCCCATAAACCCAAACTTTTCAGAACTTTTTCCTTGAAAATAAAAAAACTTTTCAGGACCTACACTACTTTTTCAACTCCCACGGTGATAAAGCAAAACAAATTCCAAAAGAGAAAACACTAACTACTTCCAATTCATTGTACCAAAACATCTTTTTTAAATATTATATGATTATTTTTATATCAAAAATTACAAAAATCTAATTTAATCTACTTTATACAAACACTCCAGATAAAAGTAGATCTTTAGCCAAACCGCTCACTTACTTCCGCTCATCCAAACAGACCCAATGTCGGTTCTTATATTTTCACATGCTATATAATAACCAACTTTTTGACTGTCAGTGACTAAAAAACGACATTGCTATTGTTGGTTTAGAGCACTAGAACCGACATTGCTAGACTGCTATTGGTGGATCTAAAATTAGCCAATTCAAAGTGTTTTTTCGGTATTTCAGCTTCCACCATGTTCAAACCAACAATTTCACACTGCTATCCAATCCGAACTACACAGTAGTTGTTCGTGCGAGGGAGCTTGAAATTGTTGATGGAGTTCTAGTTGTGGATTTTGATGTTTCGAATGAAGTTTGACGTTTCTTTGATTAGGCAGGATTATTGGATGATGTGGTAGCGATACGTTACTCTACAAGTATGAAGTAGAGATAAGAGATGGGTCAATTGAGCAACTATGAGCAAGAAAGAATGTAAATTAAAAACTTGAGGATATAAGTGTCATTGAACACAATGTTTTACTGTAATTATCATATGTTGTGTTGTAATTATCAGCATCCTAAAAAAACATTATCACCTAGCACATTTAGGATGCATAAACCAAGAATTCTTGTAAGTGCATCAAAACACTAGGTATAGTTGCAAAAAAAATGATCACCTAGCACATTTAAGATGAATAAACCAAGAATTCATGTAAGTGAATCAAAACAATAGGTGTAGTTACAAAAAAAAATGACCACCTTGCACATTTAAGATGAAAAGACCAAGAACTCATGTAAGTGCATCAAAACAGAAGGTATAGTTGAAAAAAATATATTATCACCTAGCGCATTTAAGATGCATGAACCAAGAATTCATATAAGTGTATAAAAACAGAAGGTATAGTTGGAAAAAGAACATTATCACCTAGCACATTTAAGATGCATAAACCAAGAATGCATATAAGTGTATAAAAACAGAAGGTGTAGTTGAAAATCAACATTATCATCTAACACATTTAAGATGCATAAACCAAGAATTCATATAAGTGTATAAAAACAGAAAGTTTAGTTGCGCAAAAAAAAAATAAAAAAAAAAAAAAAAAAAGAAAAAAAAACGCATCATCACCTAGCACATTTAAGATGAATACATCTAGAATTCAAGTGTATCTGTAACATGCTAGCATTTATGGAAAGAGCAAATTAACAATTGATAGATGGCTAAAAGATGGGAGTCTGGATCATCTGTATCCTTTATGTGTATCCTTCCTTGTATCCTAAATTTGGTTGGTACATGTCATTATTGTTTTTCCAAAATTATAACATCCATGCATTTTTAAATAACTTAATTGGAAAACAATTATGACATGGACCAATCAGATTTTAGGATACACGGAAGGATACACATAAAGGATACATACGATGGATCCTTAAAAGAAAGAAAATCACATCTACACCTACAATTGACGGAGGTACGACTGAGGAGCCGGAGTATCGTCGGGAACTAAGCCCTCGAGAGGTTCAGCTAATCCAACGGATGGGGGGGACTGTCTCATCGGGGTGAGCGTCATCTGGAAACTCCGACTCCGGTAAATATTTGTTGTCGTCATCTTCGGAATCACAGACCCATTCACCGATGTAAATATTTGCTGTCGTCAACTGTTTTAAGTTTTGAATTTCGAAAATCTCTTGCAAAGTATCTCTTTCGAAAGTATGCGGTTACTAGAATGATCATGTGATATATTAATGAACGATAAATGATATGGGGCGATGTACAGAGGATGTGTGTGAAGGCTACGGCCGGAGGCGCACGTGAGACGAACCTCCTAGGGTTTCATACCCTACCCTATATGGCTTTTTATATTGTGAAAGCTATAGAGTACTACCTATGCATGTGTGGGTCACAACTGTATAGGGGTGTCGACACTTAAGGTCTCATAGTTAGTTCAGGGGTGAATTGGGATGGACTGTGATATCCCGAGAGGTACTCTAATTATTATTTATTGCATCATGACCTCTCTGTGGGCATTCGTTACCCGCTGGGCTCTAATACGCCTCAGCTCAACTAATGATAAAATGTGAAGTTACTTCAGTTATATTATGATTCACTCTTTAAGCCAAAACTCTGTTTTACATGTTGTGGTATATGCTTACTCAGTTTTTACTGATAAACGTTTTCTGCGGTCGGCTGTTGCTATTTGAAAACCCGCAGGTTATGAATCAAGTGGGGGAACGCGCACACGTGAATTGAAGATTAGGATCAAGCAGCTAGGAAGTATTTCATTTATGTTAGGAAGGTTTTGTTTCAGAATTTAGATTTGAACAATGTCATTTATTTCTTTCAAAACTATTGTTGGAGGATTTCTCCGGTTTTAATTAATAAATGCACTTTTGGATTATCGTTTGGTTGTACTAGCAGTGGGTTGTTTCAAATACACACCACGACAGAGAGGTTATCTTAGCAAGTGGTTTGTGAACTTTTCTCTCTTGTGTGTGTGTTCGTGAATGTAATCGGGTTCGGGTTTGTTTCTCTCAATAAAAACAGGTTCGGGTTGTGGAGTAGCTAGTATTCAAACTAGCGATTCACGTTAAAATTCTTGTCTCTCGTTCTTTATACTTTGTTATCGTTCTTGCTTGATACCCGAATTCATCATTTGCGTCATAACAAAATCAACCAGAGAAACTTAACTTACTTTTCACCATTGAATCAACCGGAGAAACTTGTCTTCGCAAACTTGAAACCCTGATCCTTAGTCTGAAATCCTATTACCTATCTTGATTAAAACTGTAATCCACAGACACTCCTTCTTTTGTATCTCCCTAAATAAAGCATGACTATCTTCTGTAACTGATTGGACCGACAATGATTTTCGATCAACTGTTCGAGGAGGAGTCATGTCACTTTTATGAACGAGAGAAGAGGGTCATGTTCATCAAAATAACCGACATCAGATCACCGCCAACCATCGTGGCCTTAATTATGTGATGGCGGAATAACTAACATAAAAAGTTAAAAACTTTATTAGTTTATTATTAGCTTTATATTTAAATTACATCATATAGCCGGGTTCGAACCCAGAAGCTTATGTAGAGGCTTTTAATTATCAACTTTTATTTAGTTAATAGAACCCAACTGCATATAAAAATGTAAAAAACAAACACATATAAAAGCTTTGATTTTTTTGATGGAAATTGAATTATAATAAAATTGGGTAGTCACTCACAAAATATCATAATCAAATACTTTGTTAGTACCCTTTCTTTCTCTACATTTTTCTTTTTGGGACATATCTTTTCTTTCTATACATTTTCATTTGTAGTAACATTTTTGTAGTTAAATGACACAACTGAATATAAAAAAATATCACACAACATTAATTGGATGAACTTCACTATGTAATTATGTGTGTGAACAAATGATAGAAAGGTAAAAGGCACAAATTTCTTAATAGTTATATCTAGGGAATTAATTCTTACACCGGTCTTTTTTGTTGGTTACACCGGATTTTATTTTTCATGACATTATTGCCCTTTACAATTAATTAATAGTATTTTGTTCATTTGTTGTGTAATCGTTTATTTTAGGCAATTTACAATTCAAATATCCTTCAATATTTTAGCAATGAATGTTTGATATTTTTGTCGGGCACCTTAGATTACAAAAGGGCAAAAAAACATCCAGTTGACAATTTCATTCAATTGGCTTCAAACACCAATAGCAATGCACTGAATTGACATAAGTGGTAGGGGCTCGGCTTTGCTCTGGTTCAGGTACGACCTAGATGGAGTGATGACATGCTCCATCCAACATACATTTTACACTCCGAATTCTTGCTCCTGTTCCACGCACGGCTTGCACTCTGCCAGAGACTCGCGGGCTCCCGACTTTCTCTGGTCGAGAAGACACCACCTATGTCTTTCCCACGCCTACAAATTCACCAGCTATACCTCCAGTTCTATTATCCGACTACTCAAATTGAAGAAGGAGCTGAGGCAGCCATAATGCCCCCAGTGAAAATTCTGCGAATCAGAATCCCCGCAGAGAACTAGAAGCCAAAAGCCAGATCTTCACATCCGGATTGTGAAAAAACAAGATCAAGCATTAATGACCAAAATAGTTGAGGTTATTTGAATTGTAAACTTGCCTAAAATAAATGATTACACAATAAATGAAAAAATTACTACTAATTGATTGTAAAGGGCAATAATGTCATGACAAGTAAAATTGATGTAACCAACAAAAATGGCCGGTGTAAGAATCAATTCCCTATTATTATTATTATTATTATTATTATTATTATTATTATTATTATTATTATTATTATTATTATTATTATTATTATTATTATTATTATTATTATTATTATTATTTTTAAGAAAGAAAGGATACGAATGAAGTACATCTTTAGCCCATAGGAGAACCTAGGACATATCATCTTCCTCTAACCCTCTTTTTACATACTATGAGCTGCATTTTCAGATACGAATGAAGTACATCTTCAGATACGAATGTAGTTTCTCCGCTACTCTGGTGAAGCCGCCGGTTGGGATCTATGTTGACGACTCGTACCGAAATCTCTTTGAAACTTCGGGTGAGACCTCTGGTTTCTCATCTGAAATTGACTCTGAAGGGCGGATCCAAGTGCATATTGAAGGATCTCGGCTTCAGAAACTCCATCTCCCATGGAGTCGTGCACTCATTGTGAGAGTGCTTGGCAAGGATCCAAAAATTGGTTTTGTTCATGACCGTCTGGAGGCACAGTGGAAGCTGCTTCGTGGCTTTGAATTGACAGACATTGAGAATGGCTTCTACTGCGTCCGATTCTACTGCAAAGAAGACTATGACCATGTGTTATTGGGAGGTCCCTGGATTATCAGAGGTAACTATCTTACTGTCCAAAGATGGAGCCCTAATTTTGATCCGTTTGGTGAGAATCGTGTGATTACTCTGGTTTGGATTCGTTTCAGAGGTATGTCTGTGGAGTATTTTGATGAAGAAACGTTGCTAGGCCTGGGAGGTTTGATTGGGAGATCTATTAAAGTTGATCGTTATACTCTTGCGGCGGCGCGTGGAAAGTACGCTCGTATCTGTGTCGAGTTAGATCTGGGGAAGAGTCTCACACCGGCGATTTGGGTTAATGGTAAGCGTTTCAACGTGGAGTATGAAGGCTTAGGGCTAATTTGCTTTGATTGTGGTACGTTTGGACACCCTAAGGAGATGTGCCCGGGGATTCTCTCGGGGAATCGATCTATGGAACAGGACGTTGATACTTCGAAGGTGTCAAGTATGGCGAAGGAAAGCTCTGGCGGGGAAGTTACGGAGGCGGTGGTTGAGCCTCAATTTGGGAAATGGATGATTGCGCAACGTCGTCGCTGGAAACCGTCTGGGAAGCAGAAGAAACTGCCGGAGGAGGCGGTGTCTCCGTCGGAGGTTTCAGGGGAGAGGTCTATGCCAGCTGGTGAGCTTTCAACGGGTGGATCTCGCTTTTCGGTTTTTCAGGATGATAAGGGTGATGCTCCGAGTAGTACGAGATCATTTCCGGCTGATCTAGACGTTACACCAAAACCGAATCAGAATATGCCACGTGGCCATAATCTGAATCGTTCAAAGAATGTACTAGCTAAGGGGAAAAATTCGTCGCTGTCTTCTGGGTTAGGGAAAGGAAACCCTAATTTTTCAAAATCTCGTCCCCCTTTCAATCCAATTTATTTCAATCGAGAGGGTTGTTCTGCTAATCTCTTTAATAGCTATGGAGGATTAGCGAGTGCAGACAAGGCAGTTGGAGCTCGGAGAAGTGGAAATTCATCTTCCACAGGACGGCATGAGACCTGTGAAAACGATGGTCGGCCACAGAATCGATCTAGTGGAGTTTTCCCTACGAAGATTCTTCTCAACCCGAACCGATCGGGAGGGAGTGGCAGAGATGAGGTATGCGCTTCCGTTGCGCAGCAGGGTGTTGATACAGTCCATTTGGGACATGGCAAGAATGGGACATCTGTCTCCATCTCAGGTGAGCCTGCTTAGGGACCCTCTTCATTCTCAATTTCCAAAGCGTATTATCACTTGGAATTGTAGGGGTATTGGTAATAGAGATACTGTTAACTCTCTGGTTGAGTTGTGTCATATTCACAATCCTTCTGTGATGGTTTTAGTTGAGCCTAGGGTGGCTAGTAATCACACTGCTGTGATTTGTATAAGAACTTCTTTTGATAAGGTGGAGGTGGTAGAAGCTTAGGGTTTCTCTGGGGGTATCTGGCTTTTTTGGAAAGGTAATGAGGTTGAAGTTCAGGTTTTGTCTTCAACTAGTCAAGCTCTTACTGGTTTAATCAAGAGAGTTAATCAGCCTTTGTGGCTGTTTTCTGCAATTTATGCAAGCCCTGTTCCTTATACCAGGGATGAGTTATGGAATTATCTTGTTAATTTGGCTGGTAGTTTGTCTCTTCCTTGGCTTTTGGCAGGTGATTTCAACCAGGTGGCTTACTCTAATGAAAAGAAAGGTGGAAGACCTGTGGATGCTAGGAGTTGCAGTAAAATGGTGAACTGTTTTGATGAATGTGGTTTGTTGGATATGGGAGCTCAGGGTCCTAAATTCACATGGTCCAATTCCCACGGAATCCACTCTAGAATCTGGCAGAGAATTGATAGGGTTCTGTGTAATTATCAATGGAGGACTCTATTTCCTGAAGCTGTGGTTTTTCATGGCACTAAAATTAGTTCAGATCACCATCCCTTGATTATTGACTTGGATTATAAGGGGTTGGTTGAGAAAGCTAGAAGACCTTTAAGAGTGGAAGCTGCTTGGTTCACTGATGATAGGTTTGGTATTCTTGTGAGGGATAAGTGGAGAAATGATGTGTCTCTTGTCCAAGTTATTGGGGATATTACAAGTGATATTCAGAAATGGAATAAAGAAGTGTTTGGTAATATCTTTGTGAGAAAAAGAAAGATTATTGCCAGATTGAATGGTGTTCAGAGAGCTATGGAGAGAGCTCCTCATCCCTTTTTGTTCAAGTTAGAAGCTGATCTTCAAAATATGTTGAGTTTGGTATTAGCTCAAGAAGAGCTTTTCTGGTATCAAAAGTCAAGAGTTAATAAGTTACTCTTGGGGGACAGAAACACTAAATATTTTCATGTGACAACTATAGTCAGAAGGAGAAAGAATAAGATTGTCAAGATTAAATTAGATGATGGGAGTTGGTGTGATGATCCTGCTCAATTAAAATTGGAAGTCACTAACCATTTCAGAAATTTGTATTATGATGATTCTCAGGGTGGTGGGGACATATCTTGGCTGGGTGGAGTTATCAATCAAGATGAGAGGGGTTTGCTTACTGCTGTGGTTACTGCTACTGAGGTGAAGAATGTCATATTCTCTATGGGGTCTTGGAAGAGTCCAGGTGTGGATGGCTTTCCTCCAGCTTTTTATCAGAAATATTGGGACATCATTGACAGCTCTTTAGTGGCTTTGGTGAAGGAGGCTATTGAAACTGGTCATCTTCCAGGTAATGTGAATAATACATTGCTGGCTTTAATCCCTAAAGTGGAGTGTCCTACTTCTTTTGGAGAGCTAAGACCCATAAGCCTTTGTAATGTGTCTCTTAAGGCAATTACTAAGCTGCTTACTCTTAGGATGAGGCCTATTATGCAGAAGCTTATTCATCCTAATCAATTTAGCTTCTTGCAAGGCAGGCTTGCTAGTGATAATCTGATTATAGCTCAGGAGGTGTTTCATTCTCTTAAACACATGAAGAGTAAGAAGGGAGGCTTGGCTATCAAAATTGACCTTGCCAAGGCCTATGATAAGGTGAGATGGAGTATGCTTCATTCTGTTCACATTCAAGTTGGTTTTCCTCCTAATTGGGTTTCTCTTATTATGGAATCAGTCACTACTTCTCAAATACAGGTTCTTTGGAATGGGGAGAGGTTGGATATGTTTACTCCTGAGAGGGGTTTGAGGCAAGGAGACCCTATATCTCTTTACCTCTTTCTTTTAACTATGGAAGTTTTAGCTCAGAAAATTCAGAAAGCTGTGAATGATAAGAGATGGAAGGGTGTTATATGTGCTAGAGGTGGTTTGGCCATTACTCACCTGTTTTTTGCTGATGACCTAATTTTGTTTGGGGAAGCGACAAGGCAGCAAGTGGAGGTTATGCAGGAAGTTCTGGATGAGTTCTGCTTGGATACAGGTCAGTCAATCAATTTTGATAAGTCAAAAATGTTTGTGGCTGATTGTGTGAATGGTGCTATAGCTAAGGAGTTGAGTAATATTACTGGTATTAGTATTACAAATGATTTGGGAAAGCATTTGGGGGTTCCTCTGCTGTTGAATTCTTGTAAGAACTCTGATTTTCAGTTTGTGGTAGATAATGTCAAAAGAAAGCTTTCTGGTTGAGTTGCCTCTCAATTATCTTTGGCTGGGAGAACTCTCAAAGTTAAAACTGTTCTCCAAGCTATTCCCAGCTATGTGATGCAAACACTTTATTTGGGGTGGTTCTGTTGAGAAGTCAAAGTTGCATTTAATTGGTTGGGAGAGACTTCTGCAAGTTAAATCTCTTGGTGGTCTGGGTTTAAGAAACCTGAAATGGTTTAATTCTGCTACGTTGGCTAAAGTAGGGTGGAGAGTTAAATGTGATAAGTCTTCTTTGCTGTCTACTGTACTCTCCCATAAGTATGGGGATGATCAACCAAAGACCTATCACTCAAGAAGTTGGAAGAAAATTTTCAAAGCTATGGAGGCTGTGAAATCTGGTGCTGGTAAATCAGTTATGAATGGTAAGTCAACTTTATTCTGGATAGACCAGTGGTTAGGGAAGTTTAATCTTCTGCAAATGTCAAATGGCACTGTGTGTGATGATGATCTATTGCTTACTGTGCATGATTACTGGATTTCTGGTGTGGGATGGAATATGCAGCTTCTGGATCAAGTGTTACCAGACCATGTGTTAGATTTACTGAATTTGGTTTCTATTAACCCTGATGACACTAATCATGATCTAGATATATGGATTGGGGAGAGTTCTGGTAACTACTCAGTCAGTTCAGCTTATAATGAGATTGCTAGTTCTGTACATATGTCTGCAAACTGTTCTTTATGGAGAGATATTTGGAAATTGAAAGGCTATCAAATATGGAGAAGCTTTCTTTGGTTACTTCTCCATGATAGACTATGCACTCAGCAGCTCAAAGCTCATAGAGGTATCATTTCTGATGCCTCTTGTCCATTTTGTCATCATGTTCAAGAATCTTCTATTCATGCAGTAAGAGATTGTCCCTGGGTTTCTGTAATTTGGAGGAAGTTGATTAAGGTTCAGTTTTGGGATGAACTTTTCTCTTGTTCTTTAGCTGATTGGGTTGCTTTGAACATTAAAAGAACTGACCTGGGTGTGGTGCAGCAGTTTGAGTGGTCTCTGATCTTCACTGCAGCAGTTAATCTTCTCTGGTTTTGGCACAACAAACTTATTCATGATCCTGCTTTTGTGCTGCCTCATGATCCTGGCTTTGTGATTCTTCATCAGGTTAGTTTTGTTGAGAAGTCTCTTCAGTTCCAGCCAATTTCTATGTTTGCAAGACCTGTGTTAGTTTGTTGGGAGAAGCCTCCTTTGAATCAGGTGAAGATTAATGTTGACTGTGCTTATAATCAGTCTTCTGGTCAGTGCACAATTGGTGTAGTTGCAAGAAATCATTTTGGACACTGGTTATGGGGTTATAAGTGTCTTATTGGGGCTACTTCTGTTTTTACAGGAGAATTATGGGCTATTTTAGAAGGATTAAAACTGGTGAATTCTCAGCAACTTAGAGGTGTGATTATGGAGTCTGACTCTTCAACTGCTGTAGATGCAGTCAAGACTGGAAATTCAGAGAAAGCTTACTGGCCTATGGTGGGATCTATCCAAGACCTGCTTGCTAGTTCTGATAGCTCTTTAGTGCACATTTGGAGGGAAGCTAATCTAGTAGCTGATTGTTTAGCTAGTCATTTGTCTCATGATGTTTTGAATTCTTGTATGATGTTTAGCCCTCCTGCTAGTTGTATGCAGTTGCTGTTGCATGACACTGCTGGAGTGGGCAGTGTTAGATTTTTGTTTTGAGCTTTAAGCTCCCTTGTTTTACCAAAAAAAAAATTTTTGAAGATTCAATCTCTGATACGACCTACTCTTGTGTTAAAAAAATTCCCCCCCCCCCCCCCACACACACACACGAGCTATCCACGCTTATTTCGCGAAGGAGCACTTCATAAAAACATGATAGTCTGATTCCTTGTCTTCTAAACATTGCTGGCAAAGTGAAAGACCTCACACCTTTCTCTCTTAAATCCTCGGCTACTGAAAGAGAGTTGTGCCAAGGTCTTTTAAGATTTGGTGGACCACAAAAAATTAAAATCGCGACCTTAGGATGCGATACAATCGAGCTTAACACAGGCCATAACCTATTTAACCCACTTAATATTGAAGCCCAGTTTCAGCATTATTTTCTTAGTTGGCCCATTTGACATTGGCAAAACCCTTTTAACATATCAACATTCCTTTTTTCTTTTTCTTTTTGAAACAGCTGATTTTAGAAAACTGCTACAGCACATTACAAGTCTATTTATTGGTCACTGTTTTCGAATGATTCTTTTTTTTTGAGGTAATAATTAATTTAATTACTGTACATTTGTGGGACATTAGACAGTAATACAATATGAGTAAGATTAGTTTGGGAGCAGCATACATAATTTATGCTCCCCTTTTTGACCCAGTGTTTGAGTGCCGGTATAAGGGGAGCATAAGTTATACCTCCAGCATAAATTTTTTATTTTTGTGAAGAAATATTATACCACCTTCTCCAAGTATAAGGCCGGATACGGGGAAGCAACATAATTACTAAAAAATTTAACCAAAATACCTTGTACATTCACCCTAATTTCTGCCCTTATCCCCAAACCCTAAAACATCAACACAGATTCATCACTGCTGTCACCATCACCATCCTCCTACCACCAGTGCACCATATTCTTCATCTCTTTCAATCTCCTAAAAAATCACCAGTCACAACCACCATGATGAACAACCACCGTCTCTACCATTAATTCACCATCTTCCAATAATTTGATTAAAATTAACTAAATTATTAACAATATAGTTCGTTAATTAATTTTATCAAACAATGCTTAGTTTATTGTGTTTTAATTGTAAATTATAATACGAACATCTACCAATTCAAAATCACGAAAGCGCAGGGCAATGTGGTCATTTTCACATTAACGCTTCATCATATCATGCATCTTATTTGACAACACTCAAACATAGATAGCCAACATATCTTGTAAGGCTTATCAACAACATACTACCTATGTTTCTCTTGAATCAGCAGAGAGAATAGTGGCACAGGTATTAAGAACCTGTGCCTTGGACATATTTACCCTTGAAAAGGTGTGAACACAGATTCACTAACTAAAAAGGAGGGATAATTGAGGGAAAATTGAACTCCCTCCAAATTTTCATTACACTAAACGGAAAGTTCAAAATTTGGAGGCAAAATAGGGGTCTAATCAACCCCTTATATATTCCACATTACAAGCTCATTACAACAACCACAACAACAACACCAGTTCTTTCATGAAGAACTCATGAAGAACAAAAATGTAAACCCAGAGTAGAAAAAAGGAGAGAAGAAGAAGAAGAAGGTGAAGGAGGATCAACATCTTGATTCATCATCATCATCAGCTGCACCTCTCCAAAAGCATCAGCAACAGCAGCATCTACAACAACAGCAACAAAAGCCAAAACAACAGCAACTGTAACAGTAACTTCTCTCCTCTACTTTGCTACCTGCATAACAAATTAAGAAGAAATATTGTTAGAACATTGACAATCATGGGGAAGAAGCAGTTAAATCCTGTTCAAAGACAATAAATTAAAGATTTCTTGTTGATTAACAGTACAAATATGGTTGTCCATAGAGGCAAAGTAGAAGAGGCTGCGATAAAATTTGGTGTTCACCCAAGAACAATTCAAGTTATATTGGCAACCACAAGAAAATGCGTTCAACTTGGGATACCAATAGATGTCAGGTCAAGACAAAAAGGAAATGGGAAACCAAAGGCGAAGCTAAACATTCCAAAATTTGAAGATATTCTACCGGAGAATCAACACACAATCCGAAAAATTGCAAGTAAATATCCTACATTTATATTGAATTATTTACAACTCTCAGAAAAACAATCATCATTGAGTTGTGAAGACACATGAATGAGGAGCAACAATAATAAATGTCACTTCAACCCATTACATGTCCTTCAAGTATTTTTCTGTTCTAATCATTGAGCACAATAAATTATTTACAAGTCTAATAAATTTGGTTGAAGTTTCATATAAGGTGAGCCCTACTAGCATTTGGCGATTTTTGAATGATTGTGACCTCAGGATAGGCAATAGTCATGTGAAACCAACATTATCAGAAGAGCATAAAGTTGCAAGGTTGAAATTCAGCCTCAAAGCACTTGAAATCAAAGAAGACTTGCAGATGATGTTCAAGGATGTGAGCACAATTGTTCATATAGACGAGAAATGGTTCTACATGCAAAAATCAATGATAAATACATCCTCCTACCAAATGAAGAACCACCACACAAAACATGTCAATCAAAGCATTTCATAGTCAAGGTCATGTTCATGGTGACAGTAGCAAGACCCGTGTTTGGGAAAAATGGAGAAGAGTTGTGGGACGGTAAAATTGGATGTTGGCCATTTGTGGAAGACGTGCAGCACTCAGGAATTCAAAAAACATGCCTAAAGGGACATTGGAGACCAAAGCAATAGCTTCAATTAACATGGAGGAAAGCAGATATATGTTGATACATAAGGTTATTCCTGCAATCAAGGCAATTTGGCCAATTGGAGCATCGAAGATACAACAGGACAATGCGACTCCACACATCACCAATGAAGATCATGAGTTCAAGACAGTTGCAAGTAGTGATGGTTTTAATATTCGATTGGTTAATCAACCGGCGAAGAGTCCAGACCTAGACGTCCTTGATTTGGGGTTTTTTTTATCTCCATACAAAGTGTGCAGCAAAAAATGGAGACCAAGACTATGGAAGAGCTAATTGGGGCAGTCGAGATGAGCTTTGAAGGTATGGAACATGAAACTCTTAACTTTGTGTTCATTACCCTTCAAAGCTTCATGATTCAGCTCATGAAAAAACAGGGACACAACAAGTACAAGATCCCTCGCATGAAAAAAAAAAAAACACAAAGGCTAGGTCAGCTACCAAAAGACTTGGTAGTGGATACCCAATTGGTCAGGGAGACCATTGATTATCCCGACATAAGCATTATCCCTACATAAGTTATCCGCTACCCAAGCGATGCCAATCATTTTATCTGAACTGATGAAATTCTTGCTGCCTAGCATACTTCGTCTGCCTGTAACTGTCGAAGAACTTTCCTGATTAGTTGTTATGCATTTTATTGAAATCATCAATTTAATATATATTTTTTTTAATTCAAATTAAATTTTAGTTAACGTACAAAATAAATTAAAAAATTCTATCGTGTCAAGAACGTATATATAAATTTTATGTTTTTCAAGATGTGCATTTCCGAAAAGATGTATTATTAAAAAAGAATACATTACAAGTAGGGTGTTATCTCAGTGGTAGATTATTCAACAATCACTGCATAAAGATTATAGGTCAAACCATGTTGAGACGAGGTACTTCTCCTGTTATCCCTATGATATTCTATGTACATGACAAGAAGAAATGCTGTACCTTAAATACAAAAATGCGGTCAAACGTTGTAGTTTTGAGATTGACACCATTTTTTCGAAGATCTGATTGACACCATCTTTTTTGCCTAATAAAATACCAAATAAAATGGCCTAAATATATTAATTAGTATCTGGAGCCAGCAACTATATCATACTATCTCCGTTTCTTCTCTATCACACCGTTTTCACTTTTTTACTTCGTATCTCGGTCATTTTGACCGGGTCATTTGGATAGCAAAACGATGCGATTTTTCTATTAATTTTTCACTGTGTTATAGAGCAACTTTTTCTCTACAACGTCATGAAACAATTATCAAAAAATTGCCTCGTTTTCCTACACAAATCACCGGGTCAAAGTGACCCAGTGAATAGTGACAAAAGTCAAGCCGGTGTGATAGAGAAGAAACGGAGTTAGTATCATTAGAGGCTTTAAATAATAAAATAAGAGATGAAATAATATAAATTATGTTATCAGATGCTTTAAATAATTCAACAAGAGAACAAATATTAGATATGTCATCAGAGGCTTTAAATAATACAACAAGAGACCCAAAATAATAGAAAACTTGCAAAATACCTGTTTGTTTTAGAGAATTTTTCAATTGCAGGTCAAAAGACTTGGGGGAATGTTTGGCATAGTAGATCTTAAATCAAGTTGGATTAAGCATATTACGTGCATACGCCCCCATTAATCACTTGAAAAAATTGAAGACAGTGTGTTTTTACACTGTTCATAATTTAAAAACAAGCACTCAAAATGCTCTCCCAATTCTGTTTAAAATACAAACTGATTTTTAATCAATCTTGATTAAAAAAACTGATGCCAAACAGCCACTATGAATGTGGTCACACGTAGCAGTTTGAGATCGACAAAATATTTTTTACTTAATAGATACTGGTATCAAATATGTCATGTCAGCAAAGGCTTCGAAGATAAAATGGGACACAAAATATTTTGAGACTTCAAATAATAGTAAAACGAGAAACACGACGTAATATAAAACTTCGAAAACCTGTCACAATAGTTCATTTTTAGGCTTAATTCATTTTATTTTCATAAAATAAAAAAATATACCTGTAAGTTCACAAGAACACAGTTACACTGGCAATCTAGAAAAACATAAGAAAGCACTGGAACTGCACTCTAGCATTAGAGTGCACAACATGTCCATCACAAGACCTCACTGTAGAGGTCAAATGCTTGGGTAAATTTCACTTGCACCGTTTCATTTTAGAAAGATTTTCACTCACACCTCCTCTAGTTTGGGAAACTTCTTTTACACCTCTCGACCCTTGTAGCTAGTGGAGACTGACAGACGTAATACAAAGACTATTTACCCTCTGGAACAAAACGTCGTCTTTTTTTTCTTTCTGAATCGTCATTTCTTCTTCTTCTTCTTCTTCAAAAACAAAGCTAGATTTGTTCTCAAACCCCAAACCCCAAATCAAGTAATCAACCCTCAACTCCCCGCAATTGTAACACTCCCATTCTAGAATATTAGAGAATTACACTTGGATTCCCCAGACTCTCCGAAGATGTAGTGTTTGTCTACTTCCCAGCTTCCCACGAACCCACCTGCCAAATTAAAGAAGGCATAGACATCAAGACATCATATTACAGCGAATAAAAGAATTTATAACAAAAATAGATATATACACAATTTTGAAATTGTTCAACATGTACTTGTAATGCATAAGTCATATAATTTAACTCACGTCAAAGATTACAGAGAAGGTATATCAGTTATTCCGATATCAGCTAATTCACAGTCACAACAAATCCAAATTCAGTTCCTTACTCAAGTATCCATTGATCCACCAAGACAAACTAGACCTTAAGTGTGCACACCCCTACCGGATCGTCAGTCCAGAGAGTAGTACTAGTTGCCTACAGTTAGGAGCTAGCAATGTACCGAATGAAAGCTCGTTGACCGGGTCCCATGTGTGTCCTCCACCACAGCAGCTAGACGTCCGGAGACTATACTGACCATACATGGGTCTAAAATAAACCAGATTCAATTCTTAACCAAGTATTCAGAGATAAGCATGTATATTTCTCGTACTCACATGTTTGTGCACATATAGATGCCCATGGTCTAGCTTTTTGCTATTCCACTGTTCATGCTCCTCCTACTCATAGACACATCCATATATCTAAACCAACACTCTTCAATAGAACATAAGCATTCATATGCTTACCAGGTCGCCTTGCTAGTATTCCTGACCAGCGATGTTGAATCTCTATCCCAACAATATCTACACATACAGATGCACATATTCTATCAGTACATGTCCTCAATAGTGAGGTCAAATGCAAATGCAGGTGCTATGTTGGCTGACTAGCCCTAAATTACTATTTTGCCTCTGAAGTCACAGTTTTTTTTTCAGTGTAGTCCCTGACTGTTCCTGAACCCCTCAGTTATGCCTAACTGGCAAGTCTCGTGAATTCCAAGTCAAAAAGTTGCCCACTTTAGATCGAATCTCCAGTTCGCGCCATTTACACTCGAATTCCTTGAATTTGACTAAATTGTAATTTAGTCCTAATTAATCAGTTTTGTGTCCATATAGACACAATTGGATTCCAGATGTTATGAAACTGTCACAGATACATGTGGTCGAGTCTTGTACCATGATTTGAGTGTTTGACTGAAGAAATTATGAAATTACCGTTTTATCTCTCATAGTCATCTCAAATGAACTAGGGTTTCTAGAAAGTCAAACTTGAGACTTAAACATGATATATAATTATGAACAACTTCACAGAAGGGCATTTTGTTCAATCATCTGATAAACAAATCAGAAAGTTAATGATAACTATGAAAATAGCTCACATGGTCAACTTTGCAGTCATTTTCTGGTCAAATGAGGAAGAAATTTGAGAATATGAAAATAAGACTTTGTAGATGGAAGTACCACGTTTCCAAAACATATTTGAGTTCATCAAGAATCAGAATACACAAGGATATAGGTTAAGTCAAAGCTGGTAAAAAATCATTAACCAATACAGATTATTTTTAAGTGTTTTCACAGTTTCAAAGCAGCTACTTTGTGCTTCATTTCTGAGGAATCTATTGAGAAAATGAAAATTCTTCAATAGGGATGATTTCATGTCTTATCAATCAGCTTCTCACAGGAGAAGACAAAACATGATTTGATAAAATATTGAAGAAGTTATGATAGTTCAAAGATGGTTGTTCCCACTTAGATTTCATACTAAAAACGATGTTTAGTGAACTTTAGGCTCAACTTTTGGAAATTCCTTTTCAAATTTGAGGGGAACTCATAGAACATATATTGTATTATTCATGACCAGCTTCTCATAGAAGAAAACAAATTACAGTTTCATTCAAAATTCAAGAAGTTATGGCCAGTTGACTAATTCAATCCCAAGTTCAACACTTGATCATCTAGACACTTTCATGAGCGTTACGATAGCATTACGCAGACCAGATTCTAAGAGATGGATAAGGGGTCTTGAAGAATTAAAATCATAGATTAGTAGCCCAGACAATCATCTATACACGGGAGGAAACAGGGGTTCAATTCATCAAGTATGGAGCAAGTTATTGCTCTTGCAACTTGGCTGAAATCACAGGTAATTCAACACAGTTTATGCAGTCAGTTTGAACACAACTTTTCAGTAACTTTGAGACAAATATCGAACGTGATTTTGATTCACAAGATGTTTTAACACCAAATTTGCAGTACCACGTGATGTCACTACAACAAATTCTGCCTCCGTTGACAGCAAAAATTGTCGCTAGAAAGGCCAAATATGTCGGTAGAAATTCTATCGACAAATAATTTTTTGACGCAAAATGGTCACTACAACTCGGTCGTTAGTATTAAGGCCGACAAACCTCAAATATGTCGGCAGGAAAAAAAACGACGTCAATTTTTGTCGACAGTTTAAATCTAACAACAAACCTATTATGTCGCTAGTACAACTACAGACAAGTAAATTTAGTAGTTTATGTAGAGAAGTGACAAAAATATTTGTCACCAGTAGATATGTTTTTCACTTTTACATCTTCCTGGCGACACACATGTTTGTCGCCTGTATCACGACCAGATAAAAAAAACATAATGGAGATTTTTACATATATGCGGACATGCACCCAACATTCAAACACTACTCATAAACATATATGCACAACTGTGCTCAAATCCAAGATCAACCCTCAAAAAGTGGGATTTTTTACATTACAAACAAAAATAATACTGCATAACAATATTTTGCATCCTTAAGCCGAGTGAGTGGCCGTCCACCAGTTCACTTTAATTATAAAGAGTCGTACAAATCAGAATTAAGTTAACAAAACAAGCAGCTAGCGTTTTAAAATTCAAAAACTATGTCCAGAAAGAGGAATCAAGTGCCCAGAAAACAGCTAGTGTTATATCATCAAATGTCCATAATCACCGACCAGTACTTTGGTACTTTAGATGCCCTGAACGTATCATAACAAGCGACGCTAAACCTGCAAACAATGAAAAAAGAAATCATAAGATAGTGGCTGTGTGGTTTAACAATGAATATCGCCTACGATATACATCAATAGCCTAACTAACTGATAAAATTTGTTATGTATGATCTAAAGTAATAAAAAATTCAAAAAAGGTTGAAAACTCACATTTGATTTTTATTAATAGAATATTGGGGTTGCAGTTAGTATAAAAATGCCCAAGAATATAGCAGGGTTGCAATTATGAAAACACTGATTCAGTACAAAGAAATAAAATTTAAGATTCGTCTTAGTGCAAAAATTCAGGCATGGTAGAGCATATAAAACAAAGCAATAATATATAATAGAAACTATATGATACAAAAGTACCTTGAGATACCTATGTCAGACATTAAAATATAAATTGATACAGTGCCTTGAAAATTAGGAGATAATGTACACATTCTTTGTTGGCATGGATGATGAATTTGAGCCATCTCAGAGCTGCAATTAAGATAAATTTATTAGTGAAAGTGGAAAATCAAGAACTGTAAAAAGTGTTGTATGGAAACTTTTGGAAACTTCTGGACCATTTAGAGAATCTCAAAACAAAATTTTACGTGCATATATATACCTATGTAATTTCCGGGTACTAACTTGCATAGACCATATAATCTCCAATCAAAGTGATAAACAGTCATAATCTCAATAAATACATATACACTTTTATCTTGCTACACTTTTATCTAACCATTATAATTTTGGAACAACCAGATGCAGTTTTATTAATTGGTGAAACAACTAAAATCAGAGGTATGAACCTTGACTTGTTTCTCTAGATGTAAAAACACTTCAAACACTGCAAGACACATCTTGAATGATATCAAAGTAAACTCATCAAATAAGAACTACACATCTTGTGTTTTTCCACCGTCAACGATATCAGCCAATATGTGAACGGTAAAATACATTGAACCGGAGAGAACGAAAAACAACTATGTCACCAATATTATGCCACCAACGTTGAAGAGGTAACCCATCTTGCTCAAAAAGCAAAAGTCGCCGACGCGCACTCCAGGTGAGGAATTCCTGCAGCTAACAGAGTTACAAAATATGTTCTTCTGGAGAGACAAACATTGACAAAAGATAATGCAGGTATCTTTCTTGTAAAATGGCAAAAACTAATGGCATTGTATAGTTCCAAGTGCAGACCTACGAAAATCACTTCAACATACCAAGTGATTCGCATTTGTAGAACCATCATATTATGCGTCTGCAGTGTTCAATCAAAAATCAACATTTTCACAATGGAACATAGTTTAAAAAATATTCAAAATAAAACAAAATCTATGGGAGCAAGTTACAGTTCAGCAGAGAGCATCAGGAATTAAAAAAGTTAAGCTAGATGCTTGCATACTATAGTTCGAGACCATCTAAAGATTACACTGAAGTCCTTTACCGAGGATGAACATGATTTTCAAACAAATCACATCTAGATGTTCCCGCACCTGGATGCTTTGGTGGGAGAGTGAAGTTTGCATGTTGGTGGTTGCTGGTTCTTTTAGAGGGTTTCAGTACTCTCCAAACTAATTAACGATTAAAACAACTCAATTAATAAAACCACAGCATTAACACTGATCTCACTGAAAAACCACAGCATTAGCACTGATCTCACTAAACAATTAATAAAGAGAAAAAGGATTTTGTATAAGAAGAAATTGGCAGCATCATCATAAGTGTACCAGAAACAAATTATACGGATGTTGATATCAAGGTGATAGATACTGCCAGAAAAGAACAAAGGGTAAAGCTTTCTAATCCAAAAAGAGCACATTTAGTCAAAGTTCTTTATCTAGATAAAAAATTAAGATAGCAGTAGAATACATGAAACAAAATAAAATATCTAAAAACAGCAATAAAAACCCCAATATCATTCGACCTAGGAGCCGACAAAATAATAATTAGTTTAACCTGATCAATTGCTCCGAGCCACAAATTGACGAGTTTGCGAGATAGTGGTTGAGGGCTACACCAGCGCCTGTGGGGCTTTCAGAGGGGGCGATGTTAATTTCTCGATAACCACCACCCATAGCCTTAATTCATGTAAACCAAGATGCTAGAGTCGATTTTAGCAAAAGTGGTAAAGAAGGAACAAAATGGAACAGATCGTTCAAACCTCTGGTGATGGAGCATCATCAATAGAGATAAACACTGGTTCTAAGGAGTCTATTGGCAAAGAGAGTCCAAGAGGCGCATCAGAATTTTTAGATCTGATAACCTATTCGTTCTTTCTCAAAAAAACAAAAAACCTATTCGTTCTAGTGGAGCTCCAATCCAACCGCTAAAAGAAGATCAAAAAATTCCAATCCGACGGCTGAAAATGTCTCCTCAAAATGTCTTTTGAAATTGTCTTTCATATGTGGCGGGACCTTTTTTTTTGCAGGAGTTGACAATTGGGTTTGTCACCATATAATTAATTGTCAAATTTAAATAAATAGTCACAATCATTGACTAAATTTTTGGGTAGAATAAAAGAAAAACCAAAATGTCGACAAAAAAATCATATGCATCGACAAACAAAAATAATGTCGATTAATCGCATAACTAGCTACATAAAACTGTGTGTCGACAAAAAAACTGTCAACAAATGTCATATTTGTTGTAGTGTGTTATTACACAGGGACAAACCAACAGATCAAACAGGTACATATAGTGGAACATATGTCCTGTGAACAGGGTTACAAACTCGTCGAAAAGACTTGGTAACCAAGAATGAAAACATGATCTAACCAGATTTTGGGCAAGAATTTCTGATTCTAATGGCCTCAAAGTGATACAAGAAACACATGATGCAGCAGAAAGTGAAAACGAAGGAGGAACAAGGAGTTATCAGTTCGCCGCCGGCCATGGAGGTTTACCGGCAAGGTACTATGCCCATATTACGGTGGTGATCCAATTTTTGACAAGTTGTTGATGATTTTGGATGCTACAAACTTGCCTGATCACAAATTAATGCCCAATTTAAGTAATTAACCACGGGGGAGAAAATTGGTTATCATTTTCCAGAACTTAGGGTAGGTTATGGAGTTTAAATGTTTACTGAGATTTACAAACTGACACCCCTAATTTTATACTAATTATTTCATCATTGCCAACTCTCAATCTGCCTAGACTTCAGTTCGTACTAAAATTATGAAATTTCGCACAAAGGCTCCCAAAATTTATAAAATTTTGTTTTTACCCTTTACTTTGAGAGTATCACACTGTCATCTCTTATCCACCTACTGTCAACATCGATTTCATTCTCAGCTATGAAACAAGAAAAAATTATTTACACTTTTAACACATAAATTTTGAAATGTTGCATGTTAATCCATAAAGAATTTTCAGGGGTGTTACAGCCACCCCCAAACCTCCATCTCCTTATTCTTCTTAACCTTAGCCGCCACCTGCACTGCTACTAAAACCTACCTCATCGCCACCAATCTCCGCCACAACCATCATAACTGCATCCCCCTCCCCTGCGCTGGACTGACCGACTCCACCCACCAGCATAGTTTTCACTTGAATGAGCCTTTTAGGGCCCAATTAAACCAAAATAACCCTAAATGTGGTAAAACAAAAAAATAGGATCATTTTGAAACCGACATTGGGAATGTCGGTTCTTGAGGCGAATATCGACATACCCAATGGGTGTGTTTGGATGCGAGTAAGTAGAGAGGAATTGAAGTTTCAATAATTTGAAAACTGGTCAAACAATTTCAGGCATTTCCGGAATTCCCAAACAAAAGGACTCCGGTTTCTTGTTGACCTGGAATTCCGGATTGGGGCGGAAGTCCGGATTACTCAGCAATTTTGTTGGTTCGGACAAAACTTTTTCCTACAACTGCGTACACGTGTCCCATAATTTTATCAACTCTCCTCCATCACCCCATAAACCCAAACTTTTCAGAACTTTTTCCTTGAAAATAAAAAAACTTTTCAGGACCTACACTACTTTTTCAACTCCCACGGTGATAAAGCAAAACAAATTCCAAAAGAGAAAACACTAACTATTTCCAATTCATTGTACCAAAACATCTTTTTTAAATATTATATGATTGATTTTATATCAAAAATTACAAAAATCTAATTTAATCTACTTTATACAAACACTCCAGATAAAAGTAGATCTTTAGCCAAACCGCTCACTTACTTCCGCTCATCCAAACAGACCCAATGTCGGTTCTTATATTTTCACATGCTATATAATAACCAACTTTTTGACTGTCAGTGACTAAAAAACGACATTGCTATTGTTGGTTTAGAGCACTAGAACCGACATTGCTAGACTGCTATTGGTGGATCTAAAATTAGCCAATTCAAAGTGTTTTTTCGGTATTTCAGCTTCCACCATGTTCAAACCAACAATTTCACACTGCTATCCAATCCGAACTACACAGTAGTTGTTCGTGCGAGGGAGCTTGAAATTGTTGATGGAGTTCTAGTTGTGGATTTTGATGTTTCGAATGAAGTTTGACGTTTCTTTGATTAGGCAGGATTATTGGATGATGTGGTAGCGATACGTTACTCTACAAGTATGAAGTAGAGATAAGAGATGGGTCAATTGAGCAACTATGAGCAAGAAAGAACGTAAATTAAAAACTTGAGGATATAAGTGTCATTGAACACAATGTTTTACTGTAATTATCATATGTTGTGTTGTAATTATCAGCATCCTAAAAAAACATTATCACCTAGCACATTTAGGATGCATAAACCAAGAATTCTTGTAAGTGCATCAAAACACTAGGTATAGTTGCAAAAAAAATGATCACCTAGCACATTTAAGATGAATAAACCAAGAATTCATGTAAGTGAATCAAAACAATAGGTGTAGTTACAAAAAAAATGACCACCTTGCACATTTAAGATGAAAAGACCAAGAACTCATGTAAGTGCATCAAAACAGAAGGTATAGTTGAAAAAAATATATTATCACCTAGCGCATTTAAGATGCATGAACCAAGAATTCATATAAGTGTATAAAAACAGAAGGTATAGTTGGAAAAAGAACATTATCACCTAGCACATTTAAGATGCATAAACCAAGAATGCATATAAGTGTATAAAAACAGAAGGTGTAGTTGAAAATCAACATTATCATCTAACACATTTAAGATGCATAAACCAAGAATTCATATAAGTGTATAAAAACAGAAAGTTTAGTTGCGCAAAAAATATAAAAAAAAAAAGAAAAAAAAAAGCATCATCACCTAGCACATTTAAGATGAATAAATCTAGAATTCAAGTGTATCTGTAACATGCTAGCATTTATGGAAAGAGCAAATTAACAATTAATAGATGGCTAAAAGATGGGAGTCTGGATCATCTGTATCCTTTATGTGTATCCTTCCTTGTATCCTAAATTTGGTTGGTACATGTCATTATTGTTTTTCCAAAATTATAACATCCATGCATTTTTAAATAACTTAATTGGAAAACAATTATGACATGGACCAATCAGATTTTAGGATACACGGAAGGATACACATAAAGGATACATACGATGGATCCTTAAAAGAAAGAAAATCACATCTACACCTACAATTGACGGAGGTACGACTGAGGAGCCGGAGTATCGTCGGGAACTAAGCCCTCGAGAGGTTCAGCTAATCCAACGGATGGGGGGGGACTGTCTCATCGGGGTGAGCGTCATCTGGAAACTCCGACTCCGGTAAATATTTGCTGTCGTCATCTTCGGAATCACAGACCCATTCACCGATGGAATCAGATTCACCCATAACAGCTTCGATTGAAACCCTAACCCACGAAATAACAAAGGTCTCAGTTGATTTGAGGGGAAATCAACCACGAACCAACAAGAGCAGTACCAGATCTATCGTTTAGAGACACAGAAACCACCACCGTAGTTGAATACGACGGCGGCGATTAAATTTGGGGAAGAACGGCCGAGAGGGAAAGAGAGAGGTAGAGAGACAGAGTGCATATGAGGGGGTTCCGTCGGTTGGGAAGAGAGAGAAATTAGGTTAGTGTAATCGGTAGATGAGTGGTTAGGTTAGGGTAAGGGGTTAGGTTAGTGTAAATGGGTTGGGTTAATTAGTGTTAAGTTGGGTTGATTTGTATAATTGGCCCAATAATTTATGCCATTGGATTTATGAAATTATAAAAAAAATGTAGGCCTGCAATTTCAGATGGGTAAATTTGTTTGTCACATTGTTAAAAGTTACCTGATTTAAAAATGGGAAGAAAGAGTGGGGATGCTCCGAAAGGAAAATTGGGAAGAAACAGCAGGGACAGAGTGGTACATCATATAGTCGGGTTCGAACTTGATGCGTTATGCACGGGCTTCAAACGATCAAGCAAATCCATTTGCAAACATGTGGGACTTATGAAAGGTGTTTAGACAAGTTACAGTTAGGGCATTCTTTATTAATCCATTAACAAAGCATTCAACACAACTTTTTTTTAGAAGACATTCAACACAACTGGAGTACAATTATAATCAAATTCTTAATTTCTAAACTAAATTCTTGACGTCAAATGCCTCAATTCTCGTCGAAGGATCTTCCCGGCGGGCGATTTCGGTATTGACTGCGTAAAACATACCTTCCTCACTTTCTTGTAAGGCGAAACCTGCCACGAAAGACAATGTAAAACCCGTAATCAGCTACACAAGGCCGTGTTATACAACAAAAACGCTCTCAAACTGCCACGCTTTAGCTTTACCAACCTGTTTAGCGACATAGTTCACCACATCAGCCTCAGAAAGCACGCTTCCAGGCCTCCTTATAACAAAAGCCATTGGTATCTCCCCAGCTTCTTCATCCTTCGCTCTGCAAAACAGAAAACACGAATCAGCAATTTGAAGAAAACCCTATGGGTGCGACTTTTTGAGCACAAATGAGGTTGACGCTTACGCTGTTACAGCAGCATCGACAATGTCAGGATGGGTGACTAAAATAGCCTCTAACTCCGCGGGTGCAATCTGCAAAAGTTAAATTAATTCTTCAGTTAGAAATTATTTACATTAATCTAAATTTGTAAATAATAGTAATTTGATTTTTATAGTAACGGCGATACCTGATAACCCTTGTATTTAATCATCTCTTTCAAACGGTCGGTCACATATATGTATCCGTTTCCATCTATGTAAGCAATGTCGCCCGTATGCAGCCAACCATCTTTGTCGATCGTCTCTGCCGTGGCCTTTGGGTTATTCAAGTAACCTATCACAGTCAAAATTAGAAAAGTGGTTAATACCAGACCGAATTTCAAGATTCATTGCTTGGAGAAACATTGGACAATTGGAGTCGCTCGTCTCCAATATTCCATTATACAAAGGGAAAAATGGTCTTTTAGCTATTGGTGATCGGAGACCACCATGCGTCGATTGATTTTTGGATTAGTGGTGATAGGAGAGCTGGGATTAATTGCAGCGAGCATAATAGTTCTGGTATTGATAGTGATGGTGGAACGTAGAACAATGTTACATCGATGATTTAACTAGTTTTAACGCCGAAAATAACCAAATAAACTATTTATCACCAAAATATAAAATTTAATGAAGCCACCATTCACGGACAAAATTCTCAATAACCAACTTAGAATATTAATACCAATTTACCCCTGATATTGAATAGTTCTTCATATGCAGGGGCGGATCCAAGTAGTGATTGGTGGGGGCTATAGCCCCCACTCAACTTTGAAATTTGTCTATTTTTTCAGTTTAACCCCCACAATCATTGCACTATAATCTCCACTTAAAATTACAAAATTCAAATTTTACACTTCTACTATTAATTTCTTCTAAGTTAGCCTCCACTGTCATGAAATCTTGAATCGTTCCTGCTCATATGCAGCTTATTAGTGGCCCTAGGATGGCCAAGCACATTCAAATTTTCTTACAGAACAACTGCTTGATTTATTATTCTCAGAAACTGAGTCTAGTGCTTGGCTAAGACTAAAAACAAACAACCTCTCAATGTTTTATCCAATTGATGATAAAGTCGCAATAACTGATAAAATTCTAACACCGACCCAATTTCCATAATGACAATTTTTTGTTGGCTTTCTAGCTCGTCCGTACTTCCATAGCACTCCTTATTTGACATTATACGATGACTTATTGCATCTTGTCAGCTTGTTAGATGAAACTATGCTAGCCGCTCTCCAAGTTAGGGGATATAGGGGCAAACTGAGGAAATTACATAAGTACCCTTTCAACTACAACTGCTAACCCGTGTCACGCCGGGCATGGGTAAAACAGACGGGTTCACATTTCAAGAGAAAAAGGCGAGTTACCTTTCATTATACCGGGTCCTCTTAGCCAAAGTTCTCCGGTCTTTTTCGGCGGCATGAACGAACCGTTGACCCAATCCACCACTCTAGCTTCCGTGTTTGGAGCCAGAAGTCCGATTGATGAATAATTGCAGATCTTCTTAGTATTGAAACCGCGAGTCCCTACAGCTGTTGTCTCCGTCATGCCATAGCCCTACATAAACAATGAAGCTTCATAAACATGGCTTTCAAGTTCACAATCTAGTGTCTTTTAGTTAGCAATAACTTTCATAGTTTTGTTACTCGTAGCCGCGGAACCAGAATTTTAAGAATAGGCGCAAAATCTTTTTAATGGTCATGTGTCTTGTGAAATGAAAGTTTAGAAGACTTTGAGAAGAAATGTTTTAATATTTTGGATATAATTGTTATTTTTATGGCACACTTGTTGTAATAAAAAAAAGGAGTGCATCTGACTAAATCTTTAAAATTTTAGAGTGCATATGTAATTCTTAACAATGATATTTGTCAAGTGACTCTTTCAAGATTGTATTCTAAATCAACCAGTGTACATGACACAATTTAAAAACAGCTTCTTGAAAATGTCAAGGTAGCTAACCCTATAAAAAATTATAAAATGAGCCGTCACAGGCGGTCTGATACCAACTGTCACGTGCTGCTAAATTGTTTTCAATTCCAAGATGAACCGAAAGTAACCCAAAAAAATCGCGAGAAAGATCTGACTTGTCGTTAAGTTGATTGAGACACAACAGTTACAGAAACAGAAACTAGATGAAGAAACAATACCTGGATGAAATCAACATCAGGGAAAGCTTTCAGAAATTCCTCCACCCTCTTCATGCTAATTGGAGCTGCACCACAAGAGAGCTGTTTCAGACTCTTCCAAGAATCCCCTCTTAAGCCGGCCGCTCTGGCGGTCAAGGTGGTGATCACCGGCGGCGCGATAGGGAAGTGGGTGATTCCGTAGACGTCGATAGCTTTCGCCACTTCATCGGCGTCAAATTTCTTCATCACGACGATTTTCGTCCCCAAAGACAACAAACCCATCACGAAATGCGCCAGGCCGTAGATGTGAAACATCGGAACAATCACTAAATACATATTTTCCTCGGGCGGAGTATCGTATTGAAAAGCTTCGAATCTCACAAAAAGCTCAACCACGGCTATGAAATTCCTATGAGTCAACACGACTCCCTTGCAGGCACCAGTAGTGCCTGAGGAATACAGGATGACAGCAGTGTCATCCTGGCGGATCACGGGTCTGGGCACAGGCCCAGACCCGTGGTCCCCGAATATCAGCTGGTGGAATTCAAATTCCCCAGCACGGGTCGATCTGAAGCTCAAGTTTTCAGGGACCCCAATAGCGGAAACCCCTAAAGACTTGAGCTCGTCGACCCTCTCAGGGACGGTGAAGACGAGTTTGGTGTTGCAGCCAGACGTCTGTTTCCTGACCTCAGAGAGAGTGCTGACGGGGTTCATGGTGGTGGCGATTGCGCCCAAAGAGAGGACGGCGAAGAAGATGATGGGGAAGTAGATTGAATTAGGCAATAGGACGAGAACGACGTCACCTTGTGAAATGCCCATTTGGTGGAGGCCAGAGGCCATGGATTTGACAAGTGGGTAGAGGTTGGAGTATTTGATGGTGTGGCCGGTTTTGGAGTCTACGAGGGCTGAATCGCCGGCATGTTTCTTGGAGAAGATGAAGGTGACGACGTCGAGGAAGGGGTCTGTGGGGAGGGGGATGTCGGGGTATGTGCTCCGGTATATTCCGGTCTCCGGCGAATACCAGTGAGGGATGGAGTCAGGGCTCTTTTCGGGATTTGACCATGTCGCCATTGATGTTTGAAATGGAAGAAGAAGAAGAAGAAGAAGAGGAGGAGGAGGAGTAAATGTCTTGTGTTATTGGAAGCCCGGTGAGTGATCGGTTTATGTAGTCGAAAGAGAGGACACGGAATGCCAAAACTACCCCTGCAACTAGTGCTATCTTAACAAGAGTAGTAATACATCAGTCCGTTGACTAAGAAAATATATACGATCTTCGGTTAAAGATATTTTTGCCCATTTTAATTATAAACAAATACTAACGAGATTTGCATGTGCAAGTAAGTCCAGCATGCAAATCAAGCGGACAGTACAACAAGGTCTGGTTCTTCGTTTGGGCAAATTATAAGAACGGAGTAAAAGCATGTACTGAAATATGAGGTAAGATAGTAAATAGATTCTAGCTCGGTTCTAGAGTAATTGAAGCCTCTGCATGAAGTTTCGAATGCGAATCCGGTTATATGATTTCATTCTCAAAAAATTATGAGGAAAAAATATAATTATACTAGAATAAGAGTATGTATTATAACTTTTACTTTGTGTTAATAGAAAGTGATACAATTATCATATTTACCAAGTAATAGTCAAATGTCAAATTTGGAATTTTACAAGAAATGTCAAATACAGATTCTATTATTTATTTAATATATATATATATATATATTAAAGAAAGAGAATAGACTTCTCCTTTTGCCACAAGTTATTTGAGAAGCACCATGTAAATGCTATTGGTCAAGCTTTTTAACAAGTGACACACATGTGTGCCTTAGGTGTACCAATTATATTTTGCCAAATTAGATTTGTGACATGTAATCAAGTGGGATATTATTTTTAGTGACCATTTAATTTGCATTGGCAGTGATGACTTTCATCTCAAAAAACTATATGTTGATTCAACCAAAATGAAGTAATTAAATTCAATGTATGTTTCCTACAAAAATTAATGTATTTCATGAACTTAGAAAATTTCAATCCATATAATTTATATGAGAATTTATTAGCTTAATTTTTTAGGAAAATAATTTATTAGTTTATTACTTTAAGGCACCAATTATCACAAATTCAATGTATTTTTCCTAAAAGGAATTTGATGTATTTCATTGAACTTAGAAAACTATGATCCATTGAACATATATATGAATTTATAGTTTATTAATTTAAGCCTTCAATTATCATAAATGGATTATCAATTTGTTAATAGTGCATTTCATTATTGCTAAGTACTCCACTAATTATTTGCAAGTACCAAGCTTTAATATAATTATCAGCCATGTATAAATGGCTGATAACTATAAAATGTATAAGAATTCATTGATTTATTTAGACTATAAGTCTCCATTTATCAGCCCTTAACTTATCAACTTATTAATGTTGTATTCCATTATTTCTACGAACTCTATTTCGTTAAATATCCAATGTAGCTGACTTAGAAAATCAAATACAAGAATTCAATCATACACTACTTAAATTTATTTCATTTTATGTAAAAAGTAATAAACCACTATGTTAGCCTATTTCACCTCTCCTTTATTTCATTTATTCATACCATCATCTAGATTTTTTTTAGCATATGAGTACTTTGAATTTTTATATTTCCGGTTAGTTTACTTTTCACGTAATTCATGGTCAACACTTAGAAAAATGGCAATTATTTCCTTCGAATGTATTCTATACATCCATACAGTACATTTTCTCTTTCTTTAGCTGACATGATTTTTTCTTTTTATGAGTTTATCCTTTTTTGAACTTCCATAAATATGGTTCCGTATCTTTTCAGAATTTTGTTGGCATCTATGTATACATAGATGTAGTTTGGATAAATAATTTTTTAGTATTAGACTTCTAAGTGTTTTGAGAATGAGTGGTTAAGATGAGGGGTAAGAGTTTTTTTAGAAAGAGGAAATTGTTTCTTTTCATCACAATCACACATTTCTAAAAAGACTATAAGTCAAATATTAAAAAATCATCTATCCAAACTGCATCTAGGTATTAAGATGCCAACAAAGTTTCAGGAATTATGCAGTGATAGCTCCTTTAAAAGTAGGTGCACATTGAGTACGGGATTTCATTTTTATGCTTTTACTCCAAATCTCCATAACTCTAAAATATATTTGATTTTAATGAACAACTCGCGCCATAGCGCGTGATACTGATTAGTTATTTATTTATTTAGGGGATTGTCTTCTATTTATTTGTCTTAATATTTTTTTCCTCGGTACAATGCCAAGGAGAAAGTTCACTAAATGAACTGTACCGAATTTAAGGGACGTACCACTGAGCTTCAACAATTCATGCCAAAAAGCACTCATAAAAACTGGGTCGCGATCAGAGACTAAGGATTCCGGAAACCCATGATGTTTGACCACGATATCTACAAACAACCTTGACATACGGGGAGCATCAAAGTTAGTCGGTAAAGCACCAAAGTGAACGTACTTGGACAACCGATCCACTACCACATCACTTTCGTGAACCTCTGAGAGGTGGGTAACCCGGTGATCCAAAGAGGCAGCGACCCAAACTTTGTCAGGATTGGCTGCAATAACCCCCCAGACTTCTGGGTGGAATACTTCGTGGTCAGGCGAACCACGTAAGCCTGTAAAAAATTTCGGACATCAACACGCATATCCACTAAAATACAGAAGCCAACCGATGAAACGTACGATCAATGCCCGGATGACGCGCTGTAGGAGAAATATGAAACTCCTGAATTAACATCTCCTTAACTGAAGACTCACGGACAATGCATATACGAGTCTTGTAGTATAAGATACCTTGACAAAGGTGAAGTAAGGAGGCTGAGCATTAGACTGGACAGCCTTTACCAAGGCCTGGAGATCGGCCAAAAGGGTAGTCTCACGCCGAATCACCTCCAGAACCGCTGGCAAGGGCTGGATGGCCGACACCAACAGGCTAGCGGAATCCTCGTCCTCGGTCTCAGTGCTATCCCTGCGTGACAGTGCATCAGCAACCCGATTCACAGTGCCCGTCTTGAACTCAATATGGAACTGAAACACCATCAATTTGCGAACTTAGAACTACTGATCCGGTGTCTGAATAAACTGTGATAACAATTCCTTCAAACTACGCTGATTGTTGCGAATAACAAACTCGCATCCCAACAAATACTGTCGCCATTTCTGAACGGCCTAAACGACAACATACAGTTCCTTATGATAAGTGGAAGTCACGCGTAAACGAGGACCCAATTTCTTACTGGAAAAAAAATAATAGGACGGCCCTGCTGAAGAAGAACAACACCCACACTTGAAGCCGAGGCATTGGTCTCAAGAACAAATGTCTCCCCAAAATCAGACAGACGTAACACGAGCGCAGAAGACATGGCGTTCTTCAAGGCCGGGAATCTGCTAGACTTCAGCTGGTACTAATATTATGAAATTTTGCACAAAGGCCCCCAAAGTTTAGAAAATTTTGTTTTTACCATTTACTTTCAGAGTATCACATTGTCATCTCTTATCCACCTACTGTCAACATCCATTTCATTCTCAGCTATAAACAAAAAAATTTATTTACACTTTTAACCCATAAATTTTGAAATATTGCATGTTAATCCATAGAGAATTTTCAGGGGTGTTACAGCCACCCCCAAACCTCCATCTCCTTCTTCTTCTGAACCTTAGCCGCCACCTGCACTGCTACTAAAACCTACCTCATCGCCACCAATCTCCGCCACAACCATCATAACCACATCCCCCTCCCTTGCGCCGGACTGACCGACTCCGCCCATCAGCATAGTTTTCACTTGAGTGAGCCTTTTAGGGCTCAATTAAACCAAAATAACCCTCAATGCGGGAAAACAGAAAAAATAGGCTCATTTCGGTTCTTGAGGCGAATATCGACATACCCAATGCCGGTTCTCATATTTTCACAGGCTAAATAATAACCAACTTTCTGACTGCCAGTTACTACAAAGCGATATTGCTACTGTTGGTCACTAGAACCGACATTGCTAGACTGCTATTGTTGGTTCTGAAATTAGCCAATTCAAAGTGTTTTTTCGGTATTTCAGCTTCCACTATGTTCAAACCAAGAATTTCACACAGCTATCCAATCCGAACTACACTGTAGTTCTTGTTCGTGAGTGGGAGCTTGAAGAAATTATTGATGGAGTTCTAGTTGCGGATTTTGATGTTTCGAATGAAGTTTGATGTTTCTTTGATTAGACAGGATTATTGGATGATGTGGTAGCGATACGTTACTCTACCAGTATGAAGCAGAGATAAGAGATGGGTCAATTGAGCAACTATGAGCAAGAAGGAGTGTAGATTAAAAACACGAGGATATAAGTGTCATTGAACACAATGTTTTGCTGTAATTACCGTATGTTGTGTAATAGCCCATTTTGAGTTCTCTGCATTCTCTTGAGAGAGAAAAGCTAGAGAGAGAAGTACTCCTTCCCGGAGTGTTCTAGTCTTGTTTCTCTGCAAGATCTTCTTCTCCTTCTTCTTCTCCTTCTTCTTCTAATTTTCCCTCCTCCTTTTTTCAACCCTTGGTCGCTGCTAGGGGCCTCTGTCAGGCTCGTCGTCGCCGCCTCTCTTTGCGGCGGCGAGCCCTCCGTCCCTGGTAGCGTTTTTTTTTTTTTTAGTTTTGTTTTTAATCTTTATTTGCAGATCTGGTCGTGGTTGGGACTTCCTGTCTCTCGGGTAGCAGCAACATCGTTTCTTGGGGTGATGGTACAGCCAAGGGTTTAGATCACATCTTATCTAGTGGCAGCCATGGCCCGTGCTCTTCCCTGTCTGCTCTTCCTTGGGACCGGACAATCCTCTTCAAGGCTCGGATCTTTTCTTGTGTTGGGTCTTTATCTGGCTTCTCTGGTCAACGATGAGCCTTTCCGCTCATTCATCACTCAACTTTAAGTGAAGAAGCTTCGATCTTGGTCAGGATGATGATGTGGGATGTACTCGGATCGGTTGCTGGCCGTGTTTGAGAATGTTCGCGACCTCAATCTGTGCTTCGAAGGCAGAATTGCGATTTTTCCGGTGGCTATTTTTCATGGTCAGAGCTTTCCTCCTTTTTCCGGTGGTCTTCCTTTCTGTCCGGGAACTTGCAATGTCAACATGTAAAAGCGTGAATGTTTTTTAATGTTTCTGTTGGAAAGGACCACTTTTGTTTCTTTCAATGTTTTTTTCTGCTCTTTTCTAGAGCTTTGTCTCTCAGAGTTGGTGGTTTGTACCTCTCTGTGTTTCCAGATTTTATCTGGTCTCTTTGGCTGTGATAGCCTTTTTCTTTAATGAAAGCTACAATTTCCGTTAAAATTATTGTATGTTGTGTTGTAATTATTAGCATCCTAAAAAAAAATCATCACCTAGTACATTTAGGATGCATAAACCAAGAATTCATGTAAGTAATCAAAACAGTATGTATAGTTTCAAAAAAAATATGATCACCTAGCACATTTAAGATGAATAAACCAAGAATTCATGTAAGTGAATCAAAACAGTAGGTATAGTTACAAGAAGAAAAAAAAAAAAAAAAAAAAAAAAAAAAAACATGATCACCTTGCACATTTAAGATGAATAAACCAAGAACTCATGTAAGTGTATCAAAACAGAAGGTATAGTTGAAAAAAATATATTATCACCTAGCACATTTAAGATGCATGAACCAAGAATTCATATAAGTGTATAAAAACAGAAGGTATAGTTGGAAAAAAACATTATCACCTAGCACATTTAAGATGCATAAACCAAGAATTCATATAAGTGTATACAAACAGAATGTATAGTTGAAAATTAACATTATCATCTAGCAAATTTAAGATGCATAAACCAAGAATTCATATAAGTGTATAAAAACAGAATGTGTAGTTGCAAAAAAAATATCATCACCTAGCACATTTAAGATGAATAAACCAAGAATTCATGTAAGTGTATCTGTAACATGCTTGCAATTATGGAAAGAGCAAATCAACAATTGATAGATGGCTAAAAGATGGGAGTCCGGATCGTTTGTATTCTTTATGTGTATCGTTCCTTGTATCCTAAATTTGATTGGTCGATGTCGTAATTGTTTTTCCTAAATTATAACATCCATGCATTTTTAAATAACATAATTGGAAAACAATTATGACATGGACCAATCAGATTTTAGGATACACGGAATGATACACATAAAAGGATACAGATGAATAATACCCTGATCAAGCATCTCCCGAACCTATTGTCACTTGGGTTCGAAAAAGCACTGGAGCTCGGCTGAATAATACCCTGATCAAGCATCTCCCGAACCTAGCGCTCAATTTCAGCCTTCTGAAAGTAAGGGTAGCGGTAGGGCCGCACATTCACCGGCTTAGCCCCTCGTGGCAAGTGAATCCGATGATCCCATAAGCGAGTAGGTGGCAAAGCGGTCGGTAAAGAGAAAACCGACTGATGCTGATGTAGCACGGTCAAAATCTCGGGTGGTAGGTCGGGTGGGAAGTCCAAGAAAGACCCCTATGTTCCCACGGTAGAACCGGCTGTGTCTGGCAAAGCTTGGACCAAAAACAACTCAAAACACTCCATATCATGCTGTTGAAGGCCAAGAGTCATGAGGGCATAGTATAAATAGCACGCGGCCCATGGTTAGTGCCCATCAAAACAATTTGTTGACCTGCCCAAGTGAACTTCATTGTCATCTTACTTTAATCCTGTGAGATATCGCCCAACGTCTGCAACCATTGGACCCCTAAGACTGCATCTAACCCATGAATCGCAAGAAAATAGATCCCCTCAAAGAGAATGCCCTATTCAGTCAACGGCGTCTTCGGACAATAGTACGCACAACGGAGAGACTCGCTGTTGCCCACATTAACTCGAAAAGATAAAATAGGATGTAATAGCAGTGACAAATGCTCGGCCATCGCCGGGGGAATAAATTGTGGGTACTCCCACTATCAACCAATAACTACACAATAACGTCCTCAATAGAGCCGATAAATTTAAGGGAGCGAGGGTGAGGATTACCTGCTAAGGAATACAAGTGGGACAAATTGTCCAAGATAATACCCGCATCGTTGTCTTCCTCCACTCCGGGTGGTTCAACACCACCCTCTTTGTCAACTCCGAGAAAATAAAATGTATACTTACAGCGATGTCCCCAGAAGTATTTTTCTACACAAATGAAACAAAGGCCCTGTTTAGTGCGTTCTTCCCGTTCCTCCGGCGTTAAACGCTTGGGAGGCATAGAGGTGGCCGAACCCGCAACTGGGTTTACCGGAACTGCCGACTGTTGGGACGATGGGGCAGCATTTCGTTGGGAAGCCGAGGACCACGCTCGCTTAGGCATATAATTCTGTAATAACTTTTCCTATCCGGCGGAGAGCTCTCGCGCAAAGGCAAAAGCTTCGGCAAGCGTGATGAGGTTACGGAGATCAACTCCCGTTTAAGGGGTTGTTTGAGGCCAGCGCGAAACAGATATAACAAAACAGTTTCTTCAACCCCGGAGATCTTATTAAGCAGTGTCTCAAACTCGGATTGGTAGGCCATGAGCGTTGTCTTCTGGTGGAGTTTGGAGAGCAACCCTAGGTAATCTTCGTAGTGACCAGGATCAAAACGTTGTTTAACCGCGCCGAGGAATTGCATCCAAGTCGCCGTTGGATTGTTGGAAACGTAATACCGGAACCATTCCGATGTCAGGTTGTCGATTAACATGGCACTGTTTCCAAACGATCACCGTCAGTCGTGCGGTAGTGGTCGAAATACTTCTGGATTTTGAAAATTCAACCCACGGGGTCTTCGCCGTTAAAACGAGGAGAGTCGATGCGTAGTCGGGGTGCGGATTCCGTCGAACCCACAGGATTTGTACGCGAGGGCGGTGGTTGCCACACAGGTTGAGGAGCGGTCGTGACCACTACACGAGCAGGTGCAGCAACCGAAGCTAGTGACGACGTCAATGGTGGAAGCGGCCCTCGGTTCAGTAGCTGACGAAGGGAATCGCGAATCTCAGTGATTTCCGAATCCCTCTTGCGCTCCCGTCAACGAGGTCGGCCAAGAATCAGGCATCCCGCTCGGCCGCTTCGGCATCGCGCCGTTTGTTGCGCTCGTGCATGTCGAACTGTAGGTTGTTAAAAGCTTTGATGGTGTCCTCTTGGGACAGCGGCGGTTTCGCCGTTGTGGTGGTCGGGGTCATTTTGACCATGGTAGCAGGGTATGGTGGCGGGGGTGTCCGTCTCCGACGCGTAACCGACCGGCGGATCAATGGAAGCACCAATGTTACCGCTAGGGTAACTGGGTTTGTTCGGAACTAACGCAAAAAACATTAGGGAGCGAGAGAGTGAGAGAGAGAGAGAGAGAGAGAGAGAGAGAGAGAGAGAGTTTAGGGTAAAATATTTCTTATTAACCTGAATAAAATTACATCCCCCTTTTATACGGTTCTGACCTACTCCTAACCCGAGCAAAAGAACCGTTTAGAAAATCTCAGGTATAGCTATATTACTACGACTCTAGTCCAAAAAAATTAATACGCAATAATTAACAATTGTCCGAATAAAATACTACTAAATAATTAAAACGAAATAATCAACTCTTCTTCTTGGGCTGCACGTAATCCTTCAAGTATGTGGGTGTCCCCACGTTTCTTCTAGCTCGTTCAACCGTAGAAGCTGACGGACCCGTGATCACCTCCTCCTCTGTAACCAGCGGGTCGGTACCCGTATCAACATATGTCCAAATAATTTAAACAGACATTATTATCATAAGCGGAAAGAAACATAAGGAAAATAAAACTTGTTATTTCGTATTTGTTGCGAATTGTGCATTTTTATTCTGTTTCGGATAGTTATTGGATAATTGATTGTCTTCTTTTCGTGTCCGTGTCCCATGTCCTAGATAGATTATCATTGTTGAATAAAGCTAAAAACAATAATTGAATCAAGATTTTTTTTTGCATCCAACCTTGTCCCTTCAATCACAATAATAAAACCAAAAGTCAACACAATGTGTTTTGCATGGCTAACAAAAGTTTTTTTTTTTTTTTTTTTTTTTTAGAATCGCTAACAAAATAGTTCAGTTGATGAGATAGATTTAAGGGCCAGTTTGGAAAACTGTCCCGGTGGAAGAAAATGTTGTGTGAAGCCGAGATAAATTTTAGATACAATGTCATTTGATAAATACCATGTAAAAAGAAACAATGAAATATTAATGTAGGATATTATGTTTGATAAAATTAACCTTGAAATTGCTGCGAGAGAGTTAAATGATCAAAATATATGACACGTAATGGTTTCGTAAAAGTAAATATGAAAAGATGAAATGAAGGGGGGGCACAATCCAATATTTGTTCTGTTATTTAAGTTAAATTCAATTAAGTATCCAAAAAGATATGATAAGCTTACTGTCTCAGTTGGTAAAGCTCTGCCATATAGACCTTGGTGACGAGGGTTCGAATCTCAGGTGGTGCTTTTTATCTTGTTTTTTAATTTTTTGTAGAAAAAAATCAAAATCGAACGGAGGGCGAATCGAACCCGCGTCAGTTTAGAATTAAACAAAGAACTTTACCATCTGCGCTGGACGGTCGCTTGTGAAGGAAGGGGGGGGCACTTTTTTATTTCTACAAAGGCCGAGTTTATTTTTTATAAAGATTAAGGGTTAGCTAGTGTTTTCGGAAAATTTTTGGGGGGGCACGTGCCCCCCCGTGCCCCTACATGGCTCCGCCCCTGGACAGTGTGATATCTATGCATTATGAGAGTGAACTGATTGTTGTATACAGTATTTTTTTTAGATAATCTTGATGCCCGAGCTAGTTTGAGCGCACCTCGTATTAATTCACGCCACCGAAGCATACACCTATTATCATATCACTAGTGTGCGATACTACTCTGTCCCAGCTCTTGTCCATCATTGGGAATATTTGACTCGTATATGGGTCACTTTGACCGGGTGATTTCGATAGCAAAATAATGCGATTTTTCGACAATTTTTTCACGGTGTTATAGAGCAACTTATACTCTACAACACCATGAAAAAATTATCAAAAAATTAAATTAATTTGCTATCCAAATCACCGAGTCAAGGTGACCCAGTGAATAGTGGTAAAAGTCAAAATGATGGGAAGAGCTGGGACAGAGGTGTATAGTATAATCAATATTTTAAAGAAAACATTTGTTAATTCTTATTTATCATACTACATGTGATTGCACACTGCATGGAGGTTATATGTCAAAAGTTTTTAGTTAAATGTTTCTCTATAGTGCTTGGTACAGAATGAGTCATGTTTTAGGTTGGATTCGTATGATAAGAGAGATTTTTTTTTTTTTTAAATTGATAAGAGAGACTTTTATTTCTCCTACATCACTAAATTTAAATATTTAATAATTAATTAATTCCGATCGATAAAATTAAGTACGACAAAACTTGTTTTCCAAAGTAGGGTTGAAATAGTTAAAATTTAAGCCTCTTTCGTCAAACGGTCCTATTGAGATGCATAACTTCTTGATTGTAGGAGTATGCCATGTACAGAATTGATAGGAAACCAGTGCTCTTAGTCACTTAACAAAGTATAGGCATGGATAATATTTTACAAATCTAGGTCTTTTTATAGAGGTATTCATAAGATTAAGTACATTAGTTTGTTAATTACATTAATATAGAAATTAGCAGATGTGTAGTTACATTGTTACAAAATCATTCCAGTGCTCTTCGTCACTAAATAAAATAATAATTAACAAACAACGTAATTAATACTTGCTAAATTTGTTACTGTTTGACCAATGACAAGAGTAGTATTCATGAAACGTACGTAAAGACGGATATTTTGTAACACCCATGAAATTTTACATATGTCAAATTTTAATAAATTAAGTTGGTTGTGTGATTTTTTTTATTCTCCACTGCTTATATTTGTTAAGCAGGGAATATCTGGATTGTAATTTCAAATTAGGACATCTAATGCAATTTCTAAGGAAGCTGAGGTCATGTGTAATTTCTTTAACTTGAATATATGGCAGAAAACCTGGCCAAACTGAGATTACTGGAAGTTGTGGGATACCAATTGAGTAATCTAAAATATTGGGGAAAGTATGAAATTTCTAAAAACTCTAATTTTTCAACTAATTCTATTCATATCCTAACTTTGCAGTATTTGTAAATTTACCTTAAGTGCAATTATGCCACTTTGTCTTCCTCTCTTGTGCATGGCTGCCACCTAACCCATGAGGCAGCAATTCCTCGTCACTATCATCACCACTAACTAATTTGTGGGTGTATCTTCATTCCCCTTCTCCAACTTCTTTATCTTCTTCTTTAACCACTATTTACACCACCACCACTAGGACCACCATCTCTACCCCTCCAAGCCAAAAAAAAAAATCGTTATCACATCTTCCTCTTCGCTTGCTGATCGAAAAGCACACTCCATCAAAATTCATTAAGAAACGAGTGAGAAATTCAAGCTTCAAGACAAGAACCCTAGCTCACGGATTCGTCAAATCCTCATTTTTTGTAAAGAATCCTTGAATTGAAGCCCTGTCATTTATTCCCGGACCTAGGCAGTGCATGGAATTGTCCAAGAGATGAGCTTTTTTTTATAGCATACGAGCAATGAATATTCTTGCAGGACTATGACCATCGTTCCTCAAAATCTTCAAACTGCTTAGGTCAGTGACCAAAAACAATGTTGTCAAACAGCCACTAACTACGGCCCTGTTTGGATAACAAGGTTGGGCTAGTTTAGTTAACCAAATCATGTGGATGTTTGGATTTAATGATTTTGGTTTTGAGGTTTTGACTTTTATGTGAGTAGAAAAATGAGTGGAATGTGGGTCCTACAAATTTTGGGTTGAAGTTTTGGTTAACTTTTTTTGGGAGTTAACCAAACAATGGTATCCAAACAGGGCCTACGTCAGTTCAAAATTTTAGAAATTGAAGCCCTCCATTTGCTCAAAGACCCGGGCAGTGCTTGTTTTTTAACATTTTTTGTAAAAGATAAAAATCACTCGCTGAGTATGGATTATATACAAAACAGACCCTCGTGTTCGGAAATATACGAAAAACCCCTGCCATTAGACCATCACCACCCCTCTCTTAATGTCAGGTTGTAATTGACTTTTTGTGACTTTTATACCCCTCACCCGGTACAATTACTTAAATGGCCTCACCACTAGCTTGTATATAAATTTTTATTAGGACAACTATGCTCTGTATCACTATATTTAATTAAAGGCTTAATTACTTGATGCATACCCCCAATATAGCGAAACTATCACGTTGCAATACCCATTTTCAAAACTTGCTGAAAATGTACCCCATTTGCAATTAACTAGTCACTTTGAAATTGGGAAGAATTTTTCATCCATCACTTGACAGAATGAGCCGTTAGTTGACTTTAATGTCCTTTAGTTCAAGGGTAAAACTGTCACTTGCTTTTTATTGATGAACTCTGAGATTGTCAAAAACAATCACCACCATCACCGCCAGATGGACACAGAAACCGGCCACCCCACAACCATCACCACCAGCCAGACCCAGAACCCGGCCACCCTACCACCAACACCGCCGCATGGACCAAGACCCTCACCATCACCCTCGTCTCTGTCTCAACACTCCATGGAAACCAGATCAAACCAACCAACCCACTTTAACTTCCTTCTACTTCATCCTCTCAACCATCGATTCAAGACGGAACACCGACGCTCTTTGTTTCACCGGAAAACTCCATGAATCGAGAAACCCAGTTCTTGTTACCCAACCCCTTCACCATCGAAGCCCTTTGTTTCATCGCTCAGCCACACCCTCCCCCATCTCCTCAAACCTCAATCGAACTAGAGATTGAGAGACCCAGTTCTTGTAATTCAAACCCTGAACCACCTAACTTTCTGCCCTCAATCGAACGAACCCGACGCCGCTAAACCAGACTAACAGTCTGGTCGTCTTCACCCACACCTGATTCGACAAAACCCATCCCCAAACCCAGAACCACCGATCTCGTCTTCCATCGCCTTGGTGGAAGATTGTCGGAACTTCCCTCTGTTAGCATTGGACAAGATAAGAGAGACACTACAAAAAACAGAGCATCTAGCAGCGGTTTTACTGCCCACATTTGTAAAAGGTGCTAGTATATGTTGCATACACCAGCAGTTTTCTACCCGCAGTTATGGCCGTCGCTAAAAACAGTACAATACCCACAATTTTTGATAACCGCAGGTACATACAAAACTTTACCCGCAAATTTTTCTCAACCGCTGCAAGAAGTAATGTCTACTCCAACATCTGACAACACTGGTTTTGCATAATTCATCATTTTTTCTTGAAACTGTATACATTTTATTTTTTGATTATTTCACTAGAATCTATAAGCGATTTGTGGTGTGTTAAACTTTATTAGAAAATTCTGGATAAAAAAAAAAAAAAAAACTTTATTAGAAAATCTGTGCAGAGTAAAGTGAAGTGTTTTTTAAGTTCGAGGGCCATAGAAAAGATTAAAAAGAAATTACTGCCTCCACTTAAAAAGAAAAAGAAATTACCGCGCTCTCAAAATTAAGGGGCGCCATCGTTTCCCCCAAAAATTGAAATTTCCAAACCCCACTAACCCTCGATTCCCAGTTTCGTCTTTCAAAAAGCGATTCACTTGCTCGATCTCTCCGCCTGAGTTGCTCAATTACTCAACCATTACACGATTATGCAGATATGGCGCTCTCTCCCGCCCTCCCTAAATGGACCTCTATGCCGTTCAACAACCCAGCCCCTCTCAGATGCAAGCGAAGCAGGGATCGAATGAGGTATAATCTCTCTATGTTCACACGTTCTCAAAATCCCTTGAATTGCAGATTCTCCTTCTCTATGACACCTACCAGCCCTGTGAAATAATCCTAGGTGAAACCCTAAACGCACAAACTCTTGTCCTCCTACCTTGCAGGGTTGTATAATTGCTTATACTGATGTTGGGTTTTCAACTAGTTCTTCTGTGGTTGGTCTCTAGTATGAACGTGGGATAAATTCAATATTCCAGTTTGAGGGATTCATTATTTTTTTTTTCAATATTCCAGTTTGAGGGATTCATTCAATCAGTTTGGTATTTTGATTGAGGTTTATAGAAGTTTTTTTTCCTTTGTAATCATTTTACTTCCCCCCATTCCTTGCAGCCATAATTTGATATTTAGAGGTTTATGTCACACTTGAGAGAAACTAGTATAAATTAATTGTATTTGTTTAATACCTCTTCTAATAATTGGAATTCTTTTGTAAATTCTCCTATTGACTGGAATTGAATTTTGTTGGATACAAATGATGAACTGTCTGGTTTTATATTGTGTTTTAGGTACGTTAATTTTTTAAGATAATGGACAGGGTAGTAAAATCCTATTACAATGGAGTGTTTCACTTGGCCACCTCTGAGCTTTTGCCTCTTTGAGTTGTTAGTTCTCTAAAAAGTAGGGCTCGGAAGACCGTAAAAACTTAATGGAGCATGCTTAGTATAATTAGGAATCAGCAGAGGCTGAAGGAGCCTAGTAGAATTGGGCTTCGATATCAGTTTAAGTACCAGAATTCCCTTCGTGGTATTCAATATCAACCATTTTCAAGTCTAACATCTACTAATTTAATAACTTCCCTAACCTTCCCTTATCTGTTGCGCTTTGCTTGTTGGGTCTATCTGCAAACCCAGGCCAGGAACGAGACTAGTTGGGCCTGAGGCTTTATATCACTCAAAGAAGAAGCCGAGAAGGGAGAGGGTTGCAGCATGTAAGTATATAGTACCCTTTAAGAAAGAAAAAGGGATTTATTGCTAATAGAAGTTCCTCCAGGGACTTTACCCGTAACAATTCTGGGCTCTACATTGTGAAAGAGACTTCCCCCTTTTGAGGTCCCCACCCCCCCGAATTCAGCGCGTCCATTCTTTCAATTCCTTAAAATACATGCTCTTTCTCTATAATGTTGCTAACCTGTAGGATGTGAGCCTTATTTTGAGAGGAAGAGCCCAAAGAGAATCAGAATTATGTTTTCGTTTCTTTTTTTTGGTCTTTACTTATTAATTTGTATATTTGTCATCATCCCGCGCTCTTCAGCTGGTAAACATACTTTTTTTTTATAAGGCAGCCAAGCTGATATTGAATGAGAATAAGCATATATTGTACTTGTTGAGTAGCTAAGTATATGATCGCGAATATGACTCTGAATCAATGAACCCCGTCTTGTCAATTCCTCTAGAGGAAGCTAGTTGTTCCGCTAAACTTGGTGTACTAACTCAACTCGGCGGGGCCTGGCTTTGTGATTAAAAAAATATTTTTATTTTCTTCGTGCATGTCCCAAGACGGGTTAGCTGTACACAACTTGAATTTTACTAAAGTAGGCGCTCAAGCTTAGTTGTTGGTGTGGATGGCATTAGCTGAGGGAGGGTGACAACTTTGAGTAGCGAATGTGTAATGAAAAAGTGACAAGGTGAGTTCAGGTATTACAATCTTTGGTAAGAATAAAGTGTCTACTCCTTCACATGATTCTCTTTTTTCTTATTTCAACACGTTTTTTTTTGTCTAAATATAATGTAAAACGCAATGAATTTTTTGTTCCAGGTTACCTAATTTACACCCAGCTAGATTAATAGCTTCACTTTTGATTGCCTTGTGGTTAAATGAAGTCGCGTGATATAATATTCTCTATTCATTTTCAAACTATCTGGTTGTAGAGCAAACACAGTCATCGAATGGCCTGCATATTGTACAAAAGGAAATCAGAAAATCATCAGTTCATTTAGGGAATTTATTAGGGCAGGGATCCCCTGATTTCCATGTTTATTTTACTCGTCATCGTGCATTTACTAATGGTCTAAAATCAGAATTGTGTTTACTGTATTGAGCATTGTGTTTCTGTTTTTAATAAATGCTTATGAGCTTCGGATTTTTGCAGAAGAAAAATCAAGCAAGGGTCAAGGAATTTCTTATACTGATGGTCAGTTGTTCATCACCACTTTTTTTCCATTATTATTATTTTTTTAGTCATTCTATTGCATATATGACTATTGGTTCTTGGACTTGCAATGAGTTATGTCTCCCTACCATTTGGGTGTTTTTTTTAAATAGATTTGATGACTACACTGAGACCCTCAAGGCTCTTTGTTGTAGTTCTTTAGCCAGTAATGCTTGTCTGCATACTAATACGATTGCTGTATATGCATCAGTGAATAGCTGATGCGTAGACATAGAATATTTTTGCAATTTTTTCGTACCAGTTGTACACATTACCTCCTTCGCTATCAGTGACTAATTTCTATCAAATTCACACTCAGGGGTCACCGCGTAAACCACAATATTGGGTGAATGAATGCTTTTTCTCACGTCCTTAGCAATAACATCTATGGAATTATACTTCTTTTTGGCGGATGAATAAACTGAGAATGTGGGATATTCAAAATTTCGTGGTATGTTAATATGAATGGTTTTGTTAATAACGTTGCTTACCATCTTCTTCTGTAGGTCCTTGTTGGAGTATTTTTTTTTTTTAATGGTTGAGTTTGGGAGCTCCGAAATTCAAAGAGGCACTTCAAATGCGTATATTATGAAGTGGCAAGGATTCATGCCCCCCTGCATTTGAACTCTTGCTCTCTTATCGGCTATCCGCCTTTTAGCCGTTTTGTCACATTCTTCGGTATTCTGAATTTGACAAGGAAGATAGAAACGTTGCTGCTGCTCGAAGAATGCAGAGTGTTAGAGTAGTTTTCTTTTTTCTATGAAACCCACCTTTTTGTAGCAACTATTTTGTTATGTATATGTACAATGGATGCTTATAAATGTTTGAATATTACTGCAATGGATTCAATAATTACTTTTTATATGGTCATAGTGTTCTTTTTTTTCTTGTTACGATTTTTAAATTTATTATCTGTTGACCATCTTTATTTTATAGCAAAAAAAAAAAAAAAAAAAAAAAAAACGTTGGTGGAAACTTTGAGACAAGCTATGCCAGCACATGACAATTGATCGAACCCATACAGTCCCAGCGGTTGAACTCTTTACCCATAGTTTCATAAATTGCTGGTACTATAGAGTATCTACTCCAGCGCCTTAGAAAACAGCTGGTAAGATCTTTACCAGCGAAGTTACAGCCACGGTCAATAAGGTTATGCCAGCGGTTTTGAAAACCGCTGGAGAAAATTTTACCTGCGGTTTTTGGATCTTTTACCAGCGGTTTTGGCCGCTGCTATAGGCAAGTTTTCTTGTAGTGAGAGATATAGGCAGAGAGAGCATGAATTGAGAGAGAAAATAGAGAGGGGTAGAGGTAAAGAGATCGAGAGTTTCCCAGATTGAGAAATATCGAGAAGATAAGGGTTGCTGTTCTTCCTTTTTTTGTGATAATGGAAGTGTTCTTCCCCTTAACCTTATCTTCTCATTACACTTTTGTTAATTCTTTTATTCATTCCATTTTCTTTTTTAGCATTATTATTATTTTTTGTATTGACAAGTTCACCCTTACTATATTGTTGGTATTTGGATGATTTTTTTTACCAGTTTCAAAGTGACTAGTTAATTGTAAATGGGGTACATTTTCAGCAAGTTTTAAAAATGGGTATTGCAATGTGATAGTTTCGCTATACTGGGGGTATGCATCAAGTAATTAAGCCTTAATTAAAACCAAATTATAATAATATATACATCACATTTTAACATGATTGCATCAGCACTATGTATGATAAATTATCATTATACCTCTGACATTGTTCACCTGGACAAGTACCACCCCCTGGGCAATGTGCACCTGGACTGTTACTATCCCATGGACTGTTCATGAGGACAATTACCACCCTTTGGGAAAATTCGAGATAAGTTTCAAAGTTTGGGTGGACAATATGCACCCCTACTGCTGAAGACAATTTTCACCCCTCTGCAGGGAAATAAAAAAAGCAAGGCAGTGTTCACCCTTCAATAATCCTAGTATAAAAAAAAAAAAAAAAAAAAAAAAAAAAAAAAAAACATCACCTATTTTTCCTCAAGGAACCTAGCCTACCTACAACAACTTTCCTCCATAAAATTTTCCCTCCACTAATTTTAAAGTGACTATTTATTGGTATCCCCACAACACAATTTCATCACTCCGCACTCAAAGCTCTCGGTAAGATAATCCAAGCAACAACAAGCATGCAACAATTACTCGTTAAGTTCTTGTTTTGTACATGTTAAGTACATTTCTATAACTGTACTTGTTGCTTGCTTGTTGTTTCTTGGATTATCTTACCTAGAGAGAGGTTTAAGTGTGGAATGATGAAATTGCGTTGTGGGGATGCCAATAAATAGCCACTGTAAATGTTTGGGGGGGGGGGGGAGACTTTTGGAGGGAAATTATTAGAGGGGAGGGAAATTTTTGGAGGAAAGACTTTATGGATGGAAGTTGGTGGAGGTGGGTTAGGTTCTTGGAGAAAAAAGAGGTGATGTTTGTTCATTATTTTAGGCTACGATTATTAGAGGGTGAACCTTGCCTTGCTTTTTTCGCCCAGTAGAAGGGTAGAAATTGTCTTCCTGCAGAGGGGTGCAAATTGTCCACCCAAGTTATCGAAATTTTCCAGGGAGATGGTAATTGTCCTCATGAACAGTGTACAGGAGGTGGTACTTGTCCTCATGAACAGTGCCAGGGGTAGGATAGTCTTTTAAAAAATTATAATTTAGATATATATATATATACACACATAATATTTGAGGGTAAAATGGAGATTTTAAGCATTCTGTTACTTGCAGCTAGTGACCGTCCACTGACAGGGGGTTTTCGTATATCCCGAATACGAGGGGCTGTTTTGTATATAATTCAGACTCGGACGGTGATTTTTGTCTTTTTTTTTTATATATATCTACCCAGGTTTGGACCTGAGACATCATGCAGGGCTTCAAGTGCTCTAACACTGAGGTAACACCCATTTGCAGGCAGTGTAGCATCACGCCCCACAAAATTTATACAGAGATCATATACTTGGTACTACATATTTTTCGTTCATATATTTTGAGACTCCGCTTGCTAAAAATAATTTTTCAGTACAGTACTACTACCTCTGTTTCTTCTCTTTCAATGGCGGTTGACTTTTTTATTCGTAACTCGGTCACTTTGACTCAGTAATTTGGATAGCAAAATAAAATTTTTTTTGACGATTCTTTCATAGTATTGTAGAGTAAATTTTACTCTATGAGATCATGTAAAGATTACCAAATTCGTGTATCGTTTTACTAACTAAATCATCGGGTCAAAGTGACCCAATGAATAGCGTCAAAAAATAAAGTAAGCTGAAAGAGAAGAAACAGATGTAGTATAACTTTTGCTCTTCAAAATCTCATTTGATACTTTCCACTCTTGAGATTTGAATTCAATGCTCTAGCCATGTCCCTTGTCTTTGAATCTCGACTTCGACAAGATTTAATGTTCCTCTGTTTTCTTTTAACATACTACCTCCCTTTCTTTAGAATCTTTACAGTTGATTTTTTTTAACTATTCATTGGATTATTTTGACCCTGTGATTTGATTAACAAAACGAAGCAATTTTTTGATAATATTTCATGATGTTGTAAAGTAAACTTTACGCTATAAAATCATGTAAAATTACAAAAAATTTGAATCGCTTTGCTATCCAAATCACTTGGTCAAAGTGATCGACATCAATACGGGTAAAAAAAGTCAATTGAGAAGATCCCAAAGAAACAGAAGTAGTATATAAGACTACAAAGTTCAAAATATACTATATTATGTGTTCCGTCTGTTCTTAAATTAGAGTCTAGCTTGACGACATTGTAGCAGTATTATCTTTGTAGTACACGTTGGAAGTAACTCAAACCCTAGCAAACTTGGCGAAGCATCAAAGCATGAAGATAACGGAGCAAGGAGAAGCACATTGATTGTTCTTATGAAGAGAAAGTTGTTCATAGAAATGGTATCCGTAGGAACATTTTTGGTGTTTGTAGAAATGGTATTTGTGCGAACACTTCGGTATTCTTACGAACAGCCCCAGATATGGAGGTCGGTTGTTTTGTTTCCTTGTCCGTTTTTGTATTGTTTAGATTGCTTTGGGCACAAGTTTAATATTCTAGGATTGTATATAGGTGTTAGGTCGTGGCTTAACAGTGTGGTGGCTTGTGATCGGTAATTAGGTTGTCTTAGTCGTGAATGCAGCTAGTCTTAGAACTAGTGAAACACGTGAAATTGTGTGCGATCTTGTTCTCTCGTTTCATGTTCTATGCCCAAGTTATAACAGTAGAATATTATAAAAAGATTAACAAATTGTTTGCGTCTATAACAGTTGAAATTCTCATCTTAAAATGCGTGCAAATTTTCAAAGCGATATGCAATTTTGGGGGATGGAGGGAGTAATGTGTAGACTGATTGAGAGTTTGTCCTTGATAAATCTACGAACAGATAAGTCAGCGTGTACCACATGCATGCATGCATGGATTATGAATTTTCCATGTTACTGAGAGAGACTTCAAATCTGGGGACCCTCGTCCTCTTCATGCTGTTTGGCCTAGCAGTTAGTGTAGTTAGTCAAAGTAGTCAGGCTCTGTGGGTTTATTTAACAAGGCGCTCTGGTCAATTTTGGGGGTGCTAGATAGCTTGTGCCCAAAACAAACAAGAAGAAAGAATTTGCAAATTTATAATGCAGCAGCAGGTGATTTGCATGTGCTTTGACAAGAGTGGTAGAAGTAGTACTACGAGCTTGTTTGGTACCAACTTAAAATCTCAATAATCAGCTGAAAATAATCTGAAAAGAAAATCCAACTTAACCGAGAATCACAATCTGTTTGGTATGAGCTGAAATCATAGATCACTAACTTGATCCATTTAACAAAATTTAAAGAGCTCTAAATTTAAGTAATTGAATATACATATTTGTAACCGAAATGTGATCATGCTAATGTAAAAAGGAAATCAAATTAATTTTTTAGAAATTTTAAGCTGCATAATTTCCAATTTTGGAGATTCTACAATTGCACACAGATTATTTTAATCTGCAGATTATCAAATTAAAATCTGCAAGCATAACAAACGAGATTGTTGAAAAGAAGCCGATTTTAATCCGATTGGATTAAAATCTGGGATACCAAACATGCACTACGTCTCTATTATTTGTGAAGTAGAGAAAATTGGGGTAAAAGTGGGGTAAGGTGGATCGGTTAGATAGGGTTAAAGGGTGGGTAGGGGAAGGGTTATTTATCAATTTACATCAAAAATGTTACTAAAAGTAGAAAGTATGAACATAAAAAGAAAACGGCCAAAATAATGAAGTGTGAAGAAATAGAATAAACATACGTAGTACTACCTCTGTTTGACGAGGTTCTTCTTATTTGACTTTCTCAACTATCTGGTGGAGATGCGAAAAGACATGACTACCCTTGTTTAAAGTACCTAATTACACCCACCCCTCACAGCCCCTTTCTCTCCTTGATTTCTAGCAAAAACAATTAACAACAACAAGCCTTGCACACCTTCATTGTAACGCCGTTAGTATGGGAGCGTGAGTCCCCCATTGATATTAGTTCTTGGGACATATATGTTGACTTAGATTATATGAAATCACATAAGTGGAGAGTGCAAGTGGCCTAAAATTTGACACACTAGAGAGTGAATGTGTTAATTTCCAAACTAGAAGGGGTAAAAGTGTCTTCGTTCCAAATCTGAGGGGGTGAAAGTGTCTTTTACCCTAAGTGAAACCATTCATTGTCAACTGAATAACGTTCTACTAACCCGTGATAAATGGGGTGGGCATTGGTAGCCCGTGATAAATGAGATTAGCATTTGACTTAGGAATTTCTACGTGTAGTTTTTTTTTTTTTTTTTTATATTCCAAATTGGTGAGGTGTGATAAAATTGATCGAGGAGAGGGACTGAATGGAGTATAAGATAATGAAAAGTCATCAGTCGTGCTGTTGGCATTTATAGGGACTGGAGGGGGTATAGGAGAATGAAAAGTCATCGGTTGTGATCTTGGCATTGAGAATGACTGAAGTGAGCATAAGATAATGAAAAGTCATCCGCCGTGCTCTTGGCATTAATATTTAAGGCTAGTTTGTGAATGTTGTGGCGTTTTAGAAAATAGTTGTGCCGAAATTGTTGCGTAAAACTTGTTTTGAAAATCCGCGTAAAACGTATTTGGTAAATTTCTTAAATAACCTTATGTGAGAAATTGTTTTTTGCATTTTGTGTTTTGTAGTTAGTCATGTACAATTGTTGTAAATGTCGAAATGACAAGACATAATAGAGTTTATTGCAAGTGTATAGCTAATTTTTAGATTTATTGTTATAGCATGGATAAAAAAGTTAATTAATATAATTATCCACAGCAGGTCCGATAAAGCAACTCCTTCCTTACTTCTTAAAAGCTGCGATAGAAAAACCGTTGTCGTCTAGAAAGCAGATAAGTAACAATTTACCACACACATCAACAAATATTTTTACATTAAAAAGCAACGTTCTAGAAAATAAAATCAAATACCAAACGGGCTTAGGGGATTTGAGGAGGGGTCAGGCCGTCAGGGGCCTGAAGGAGTTTCGCTATCGGTAGAAAGCAATGGGCCTAGTTTACCTTGGCGACAAAACTAACACATGAAAAAGCTCCCAAATAAAAGGACAATTATTCATTTCTCCAGTGGTGCGACAAAACTAACACATGAAAAAGCTCCCAAATAAAAGGACAATTATTCATTTCTCCAGTGGTGCGACAAAACTAACACATGAAAAAGCTCCCAAATAAAAGGACAATTATTCATTTCTCCAGTGGTGTTCAATGGAGCATCAGGACCACAAATTCATGTCGAGTTCATAGAAATGTGACCTCCTTATGTTTTAGGGAGCTTCATGTCGAGATCAACTAGACCAGTATTCTAAAGAAGTTGGGTTTTTTGTAAAGAATTCAAACTTATTATTTGGTCAAATATATACCTCCATTGACGAAGACACTTAGAGAGAACTCTTCTTCTTCTTCCACTTGAGCACAATTAGCGGAAGTGAGCTTATTTAGGGACACGCCAGAGGCATGTGATTCCCAAAATTCTATTTCACCGTCAAATTCTACTGTTGACGTTGACTATGAGTTTGTAGATTTGAGTTATAATTAGTGTATTGTGCTGCTTAAAAAATACTTAGGGCTAGTTTGGGAACGCTGTGGCGGTAATAGAAAGCTGCTGTGAATTCTTGATAAAATATTATTTGGTAAATATTACGTAAAAGTTGCTATGAAATATTGATATAGTAATTTTGTGTTTGGTAAAATCAACTGTGAAGTTAATGTGAGAGGATAAAATGACAAAAATATATGACGCGTGTCATTTCCGTGAAGATAACTATTGCTATTTTAAAAAATTGTAAGGTTAAAATATGTTGTAGATAAATTAATCAAAAACACCTTCTGGAAAAGCATCTCTCCCCTTGCTTCTTAAAAACTGCTGTGGGACAGCAGAAACTGTCCGAAAAAAGTAGAAATTTTATTTTTACCAAACACACTAAAACTGTTTCTGCTGTCGAAAAACAGTTGTGCTGGAAGCAGAAGCATTCCCAAACTCATCCTTAGTCCTCTATAAGGATGCTTTTACCTACATCTCCATGTGCTTTTGGCTGCAGGTTTTATGGATAAAGAACATGCATGTGTGTAAGTCAAGAGTTGAAGACTGAAGTGAGTGCCAAACATCTCAACTTGGAGGTTTGGTTTTGTTTTTGCTGAGTTGTTGTATGTAACAAGTTGCATTTTCTTTTTGTTGATCATTTACTTAATTCAGTTCGTAAACTAAGACTTTTGTTTTGCTGCCTTCACTCATCATAACACTCAAACAATTAGACCGACAATACTCTGTTTTAATTGACAAAAGAAAGAAGCATGTTGGCACTAAACAAGTGAAAAATCCGTAAAAAAGTGTCTCATGACGTTTATCTTGTTTTTGACAACGAAATAATGCATTACTAAAATTACCTTCACATTATAGTAGTACATGTAGGCATTATCAAAAAATAAAATGAAGGTAATCAATAAACGGTAAAATTGAAAAAATAATAATAGAATGAGCTTGTATTCGTAAACGAGACAATTTTAGAACAAATAATTTATGACAGAGAGCAGTTTGAGAAGAGAAATCATTAAACAAAGATTTATTTCTAACAATCCATGTGTACCACAAAGAAGCACCAAACCAACCAACACAAAAATACTAAAAATAATTTGGGGATCAACATGTACTACCATTATGTTCGGGCATGAGATTAATGATTTTGGGGACTGAATTCTGCGGGAGAGAATGGACAAGGGACGCAACAAGAACAAATGAGCAAGAAAGAGCATGAACGATGATGTTTGAATCGAACAGTAGGATTATGTCGTTCCTACTTTCGTGAGACAGATTGGAAAAAGTAAAATAACATTACGAATCACAAAAAGTGGACAAATATTTTGGAGCAACCAAAAATAGAATAGGGGACCAAAATACTGCAACGGAGAGAGTTTTACACCTCCCATCCACAGCAACTTATTCTGAATTGAAGTAATATATTGGAATATATGAACCTACAGGGGTGAGTTAGTGGGAAAAGATTATGCAATTAGGAATATTTTTCTCAGAAACAGATATTAGGTGGTGTGAACATTTAAACAATTACTGAAAATGTTATGCTGAGTTTGGTACCAGATATCTTGTGATAAAACGTTTTGTAAAAAATTATCTTCACATAGAGTGATGAATATTCAGCAGACATTTCTCTAAATGACCATTTTTATTCTGGAATTAAAGTGATATATTGAAATAATAGTGTTGATATATGTACCTGCAGGGGTTGCAAACAAACTTAGGTGGTGTGAACATTTAAACAATTAATGAAAGTATTATGTTGAGTTTGTACAGATATTTTGTGGGATAATTTAATATTTGCACCCTCGAGTTATATTAAATAGGCAGATCATATTCTTATTGTTCATCAATTGACATAAAGCACCCCTATTTTGGATGAAAAGTGATGATGAACATGGATGGAAAAATGAAAAATACTTATTTACCCTTTTGTTGATGGACATGGAATAAAAGAGTGAACCCACTTCTACGTGTGACTTTTGTAGAGCCACACCCATCGGCTTTGTACATTTTTTTTTTTTTTGAATATTATGCTCCAAATTGGTTTAAATAAAATGCAATTGATTTCAGTATGGTGAAGATATGATAAAAAAATCATACAATTGTAGACTACTGTTATATTCCACTCTAATTCTTCTATTTCTCCTATTTGACTTTTATTGACTCGTATCTAGATCACTTTAACCGGGTTATTTGGATTGAAAAATGATGCCATTTTTTGATAATTTTGTCACCGTGTTATAGAATAAATTTTATTCTACAACATCAGGAAAAATTATTAAAAAGTTACATTATTTCACTATTCAAATCACCGGGTCAAAATGACCTAGTAAATAGTGATAAGATTACAAATGGGGAGAAGGGGAAGAATCGGAGTGGTAGTATAAGTAAATAGGTCAATGCTTTTATGAAATTGATATTTACTAAACTCTTGTTCACTTAAAAATTGCGCTTTGTGGTTGTTATTCAGTTATTAAAAGCTGCATATATTTTAAATTACAATTTTTATGAAATTGGTATTTCAAACACTTTGTTTTTTAATGAAATGGTATTTCAAACTCTTGTTTACTTGAAAATCACGCTTTTTAGTCTGTTATCAGCTATTAAAACTTCAGTATATATGTGTATACCTATCAACTCACACACCAAATTGTTAATATGTGATTACTCAAAAAAACATCTTTCGTATTTGATGAGATTTTCTTGTTTTAACACCCAATTTTTTTCTACCGATTGGTTCATACACCAAATTATTAGGTATATTGCTCAAATAACTATTATGTATTGAATGAAAAATTTCTTGTTTTATCCCCATAAGTACATCAGTAAAAACTCAAGTAAGCCATATTCTCTATGTGGGAGAGTTTTCTTCATTGGTGACAAACAGTAAATTCATATGTGAACCTATACATATAGGATTCCATATTTGTGTTCCTTTGAGTTTTATATTGATATGTAAGTTGAACTAGTTAGATTATCCAAAGACATATGGGCCTAGAATATAAATTTAGGTTTTTAAGTAGTCACAGGTGTTTTAATTATTTCAACAACTTTCCTCATCAAATAGAAAATAATTCAATTAAAGGGTTTTCAACAATTGCAGTTAAACAACGATTTCTATTTATTTTTAAAAAATGTCGATTTTCATTAATATTTCATATTATTACAAGGTAGTGCTTCCATGCATGGTCTTTTTTATTTTACTATATATATTTTTAAGATTTCCTGTTGCAATTATGGAGAAACTTAAGATGAAATCAATTCTGGACCATGACTTGTTTTTTTTTTTTTTTTTTTTGAGAATAATCGTCCCTCTATCATTATTATTTTTTTTCAAAACAGAAATTATAAGATTTTGTCATTCTTGTAAAAAACTTGCATACTTTTCACTTTACTTCTTTACATACATTTCTTTTGTTTTTATAATTTTTTCACTTTCCAAAGAAAATAACACATAAGCCAAGTATATTTAATAAATTTATCAAGTAAAAAAGTTCTTTGAACACTAAAAAATCCACAAACAAAATTGGAAGACAGGGAGTAATACTTTTGTTGTTTGCTTGGTTCAAACTTTGAACTGACTTATAAGCGAAGACAACAACAACATGCAAGGAAACCATGTACATGAGTGTAGTTTTAATGGGGTGACAATAGTTGTAAAATATAAGCAGTAGAGGGTTCAAATAGGTAACCATGTACTTTAGAGGACGAAACGGGAAGGAAATCCACTCCCAAGACTCCACTGCCAACTCATTGTGTAATTAGTTTGACGAAAAAATAAGAGTGTTTCATGTCAATAGATGAACAGTAAGGGTACAATCTGCCTATTTACTATAACCCGAGAGTGAAAAGTGTAAATTACCCATATTTTGTGATAAAACCTTTTGTAAAATCTTGTGTGCATGCGAGCGATTACAAGATAATCAAACATTCTACTACAAGATAATCAAACACGATATATGCACTGAGAAAAGAATACTGTTTGCGCAAATTAATTACAAATAAGAAACATTCTACTATCCGAACTCATCTGAGGAAAAATTATACAAATAAACTGAAAGTAGGTAACAAAAACCCAGATGTAACGGCAACCACTCTCGAAATCCAACAGACTACTACACCGACTTTTTCAATGATGAAGAGGGACTGAGGAAAGAATCAACTGGACATGTGCTCGGCCACTGAGTATCTCAAATTGAATGGTCCTACACGATTGTGCAATCACTTGTTTCCGCGGAAGTAGGCATAAACTTTCTGCAATATGGCACAAACAAAGAGAATTCTGTAAAACTAGATAATAGATGCAAGAATACAACACTTTCATTGTTTCAGGAAAAAACTGAGATCAAAATGCGCTCACTAATCCCTAAACCAAAAAGGTATTTTGAGTTCATTCAGTTACTACTAACCTGAAGAACCCACAAGCTTAAAAGAGACTCCAAGCAGAAGAGTCCAAATCCAACCAAGTAGAATATCTGCAACATAATTTGTAATGATATAATAATCTTAGTAAAACAAGCCACACTGGGGAAATCACCCATGATGCGGTTACTAAACAATAATAGTCAAAACCAAGATGGTGCTTGTTTAGCCATCATCTAGTATCGGCTTGTTTGCAAACCAGATATCTTTTAGAATTACTAAGAAGTCCTATTCTGCACTAAGGTATCGTCAAGAGGATAAATTCTAGAAACCACCAGAGTAACAGTGTAATGAACCACAGCAAACATATTTGAATGGGTAAAAGACATTTTCCACCCTCTGATTATGGAGAAAAGACATTTTGCCCCCTGATTTATGGAAAAAGACATTTTGTAGGGACAAAAAGAAAAAAGTAACCCTGCAATTTTACGAAATGACCTCACTATAAAACCCACTCCCTCTCATCTTATCCTCGTTTCATAACCCTAGCCACCCTCTGTTTCATCTCTGTCTCTCCTTACTCTCTCGTGGTTGACATAACACCAACAAAACTTTCTCGGTCTTTCATCCGAGAAAGACAAGAAGCTGAGCATCGAAGAGGATACGGTTGGTAGTTCTTCACTTGAGAGACAAGTAGCTTCTGGTCAGATCTGGAAGACGAGATCGAGGGAGGGAGGTCGTCGGAAACAAAGCCACCAACGTCACCCTCTGGATCCTCTTCCCCAGCGAGTGCCACCTCTGCAACCGTATCCTCTTCTCCAGGGAGGTCTTCGGGGAACACTCAAGAGACGAGAGTAGCATCAGCGCGCGGTGGAGGAGAAGGCAGACCGAGGCGGCTAGGTAGTTCTTCACTTGTTCTCTCTCCCTCGATTCAATCAATGAAACCCACCACCACCGCTTCTCTAACCAGAAGCCAAACCCCCTGTTATTGAAACAACCACGGCCGCCAGGAACAACGAGGTAGCTCTCTCGCCGTCCACTCTCTATCGGATCTCTGTGAGACCCGTCCATCTCTGGCGCGCCCATCTCACGGAGACCTCTCAGCCGCTGGTTCAGGTTCATGTCATTGATAGGCCGACCAAATTTGTTGGACGGAAAAATCAGGTCTGAACTTGGAATTTATGGGTTGGGGTTCGATTTGGCATTCAGTTTGCTTCTTGGTTGCCGTGGGTTGTTTGTCGAATTCAGGGAGAGAAGAGAGTTCCGTTGGGTCTGGATTATATAGTTTGTGAGTTTAGGGAACATAGTGGTGATTTTGGTGTGAAGTTGGGTTAATTGAGTTGAGCAAAAACACCAGATCTTGATTGTTCCAGGAAGTAGACTTTTGTATGAAAGCAGCCAATTTTGCTTCTCTGTGTTGTTGGATGGTTGCAATTTTATATTAGCAATTGATCTTTTCTGAATTTTTTGTTCATCGATTTCCAGGTTGTTGTGTTTAGTTTCACTTGTGTGTTAGTTTGTGGCTGATTTGAAATAGAACAAATATACGTGTTAGGTGATATTTGTGTTGTTGAAGATGGCGATTTTGGGTGATTTTTGGTATAGTGAAATTACTAGTTTGGTGTTCTTCGTGTTCTTGAACTATGAACACCATGAACTCAAAGAACATCAACACGAAAACATGACACCATAGGGGTAAATCAGCTGGTTTGGTTTGTTGTTGTTGTGTTTGTGGTGATGTTGGTGTTGGTGTTGGTGATATGGTGGTAGTAGAGGTGGTGCTCAAGAACACCAAGAAGATGATGAACACTATAGCAAACAAAAAAAAGGGTGTTATATGTCCATAATCAATAAGGGTAAAATGGTCATAAAAAGTCAGTTTGCACCCCTCCACTAACGGATTGTAACAGAAGGGTGGTATTTGTCCACCCTTCATCCGTTAACAAGGGTGCAAAATGTCTTTCTCTATAAATCAGGGGGCAAAATGTCTTTTCTCCATAATCGGATGGTGGAAAATGTCTTTTACCCTATTTGAATTTGTACTTACGAGACCACATAAATTCTACAAACCACCAAAGCAACAGCGTAATGAACCAGAGCAAACATATTTGAATACGAGACCACATAAATTCTATAAACCACCAAAGCAACAGTGTAATTGCCACAGTGAAAGGATCCCAATGTTCTATTCTCTGTTTGACATATTTTTGAGTAAAAGTCAAATCTAAACAAATTTGGGCCCAGAAACAGGCCTCCATTGTCAGAAAAATGTATGCACCAGTTCATTTTCGTTCTATTTGTTAATACTTTTCTGTTCTGCCCCTTCTTTACTCGTGTTGTTTATTTTATCTTGCTCAGCTCTTGGTAATGTATTATGATTACTTGTCAGCTTGTCATTTACATATAATAACCGTGTTATATAAAAATAAGTATGCATGTATGTGAGTGTGTTGGCGTTTCCCAATTTCTTCAAATTCAAGGTTCCGGCGTCTCTGTGTACTATTATCTCCGTCTTCGTTTTACTGCAACCTAATATGTGTGTGTATGAAATAAATCTAAGCAAATAATATCAAACCCAATTAAAAAAGAATCAGGGAAATTATAGTAAATGATAGAAAGATGCAATTTAAGCATCTCATGCAATTCATTATACAAATCTTGAATAGTCGGCATTTGGATCTGTTGATTGCTTGTGCTCCCGTTGATAGCCTAGAGTAGACTAATCAAATTAAGCAAATCTTGAGTATGGACTCAGTGAAAGGCGACTGTTGGAACAGTTCAGAACCAATAGACAGACAGAATCATATCATAGCATAGCATAGCATAGCATAGAAGAAGAGAAGCAAAAATAAGAGCACAAAGCAATGGAGGAGATAAATCTCATATAAAAAAGAGAAGCTCCAACATCCAGTAGGAAACAGCACAACTTCTAATGGATATTTAAAAGCAGCCAAATTAAATGAAAAACATGTGAAAGTATTTAATCTTACCCCAACCAGCGCACTGCCAGTAAAGACGTCAAGTGCAGCAAGGATACCCCTGATATGTGAAAACAAGAGATAAGATGTTTAAAGTTTAAATTAAATGTTCAAATTGAATAGATACAAGGATAAGTAAAACATAATATTACAACATGCATAAATCAAACAGTTTTCTCATGACTCCTCGAACAAAGATTCGGTCTTTATAAAAGACCAACAAAATGGTTTCCAATGGCCTTGTGGCCTAATGATACCGGTACCAAGAGTTGGCCCAAAAAACTCCACTGTCGAGGGAGAGGTCTTGGGTTGTAGGATTATTATGATGTTCTTGACTTCAAAAAAAAAGAATATATATTACCCCCTGAGCTGCAGACACACACACGTATATTACCCCCTGAGCTGCAGAAGGTCTAGATTACGTGTACTACATGACTTCCATATCTTTGTGGATTATCCTTGACTAATACTACCTCTGTTTCTTCTCTTTCAGCATACTTCACTTTTTGTCACTATTCCCTAGGTCACTTTGACCCGGTGATTTGATTAGCAAAACGATACAAGAATTTGATATTTTTTGCATGGTCTTGTATGGTAAACTTTACTCTACAACGCCATGGAAAAATTTCCAACAACTGGCGTTTTTTTTTTCTTTCTTTCTTTTTCATGCTAGTATGGAATTGTGCTATCTTCCACGCTGATTTACAGTTAAGAGTTGCAAGCAAAAAAAGTTTATTCGCATTTTACACAGAGGCAGACAGATTTTATTAGATGGTCTGATGATTTTGGCTGCACTTTGCAGAGTTCCATTTCCGGTATTTTTCATGAGTTATCTGCTCTTACATAAAGGTTATTTATATAATAAACTAAGACGTAAAGTTTCAGTATTGATCTATGTGATAGTTCAACATTCCTTGCCCTTTGAGTCCATTGACCCTTTTGAGAGCTGTTGGAGATTCAAAATTCCTTACTTTTTATGTTCTTTTTTTACTCCCAAGGATCTGTGAAGTTACCAGATGCATTTAGGAAATGGGAAAAAAATATAAAAAAGAAATGAAGAACCGGAAATTATAATGATAACACGAATTATCTCACGATGTTTCACACGACACATCTATAAAAACAAAAATCTTGAAAATCGAACACCAATATAATCAATAACAATTGACAAAATGAAAGAGGGACGAAAGTGTACGTTAATGACTGCCCGTGGAAGACAACAGGAGGAGCAATCGCAGCAAATATGCAAAATACTATGTGGAGCTGCAAATAGTAACAGCCAACACAAAACAAGCAAGTTAGGTAACATAGAAGATTAAACGTGAGGCAAATCAACAAACCTCTTCTTCTTGAACCATGCTCACCATGTAAAACAAGAAAAACCAACCGAACTTCAAAGCACTTTCCGTCCTGCAATTCACAAGCACGATTATCCGCATAGTGTCAAGAACTTTCCCATAGCTAAAACGATCCTTTCCACATCAGCCAAGCATATACAAGCTATCAAGAAAGTAAATTCTGAGTGCCGCTAACAAATGAAACTATGTAGACAAGAAACCCCCTTAATTTACTTTTACTTTCGTTTCCACTGAGAAAAAAAGCTTAGTTTGGTTGGTCTGTGCCGAGAGCATCAAGATCGTGGAAACGGCACACAGAAGGTGGCAGTGGCACTAACAAATATAGAGACTCAATGCATTTATACAAAACAAACATTGCAAATCCTGAAAAAAAAGACTAGCGAGATGAGTAATAAGTAACACAATCTACTTTATTAACTTCAGCAATTTATGAACTCCCTATAATTAATCAATGTTCACATGAATCATCACAAAACCAAACAGGTTTAAGCACATATGATGACTGTTGAAAATTTCCACAGGCGTGACGGAGGCAGTAAGAGAGGATGTAAAAAAAAAAAGTGGCATGCGAATACCTCATTGCATTGTAAAGTGGCCTATACCAAAGAACGTATGAGAGGGGAACACCAAGAATAGCATAGATTGTTGCGAGGAAAAATATTTTTACACCTGAAAGTAATGGAACATGTTAGAATCTCGCTAATGGTACTGTAACGACACTTTTCAAGAGGTCTAAATCCAAAGTGAACTTGCGACATAAGAAAAATTAGAAACCTTACCTCCACCTCTTATCCAACAAACTGTGATAGCAACAATGTTAAAGACTAGGCAAAGCACTATACCTACAATGAAGATACAGAAATTGAAGAGACAGTGAGTCGTATGTATAGAGAGAAGCAAAAGGTTTGACATAAAAAACGTAATAAACCCATTTCTTCATTAGATCCTCTTGTTACACAGCCATGAGGGAAAGTGGACTACCAAACAAAGATGTACTTATACGGCCTAATATGCATCCTCAGCACTAAAGATGTAGTTCTAAATGCTTTTTATAGGTCAAAGATGTAGTTGCAAATGAAATTATGTAACATTGCTGCTGAGGTGTTCGTGGAATTTGATACAGTGAATGAGGACTATGGACTTATGTAGATTATCTGATGTAACCTTGTCTTCCACTCTTCTTATCTCTTTTCAGTTATTATGATATTTCGTTGTATAATCACAATTTCTGAGCAGAGGGACTAGAAGCATTCCCATCACCGTTCCACACCCTGCTCTGTTGCAAGCCAACCAATTCTTCGACTGCAAAATGACAGTATCAAATTTATCGACTTCTATCTTGATATGCTATCATGACGTTACTAATATGTGCTAATAAGTAATAAGCGTGTATTTGATGCCAGGTTCGTGGCCATAACCATAGTTGATTTTAAACTCTTGCGAAAATCTCTTGCTTTGCAGCGCTCTATGCAACTTGTCTATAGATAATATGGAATCAATTGTAAGATTTCTTTTATGATCACATTCTTTGTTTCACCACAATGTTCTACTTTGTAGGACTGGCAAAACAATTGTGAGATAGCACACACATGAAAGCGTATGACACAGAGAGAGATACGAGCATCTCTCCGCTACATAATTATAAGAGGAATGTTATACAAAAGCATAAAAATCAGAAATTGGCGCAAAGTGGTCTGGATGAAGTACAATATAGACATTTGTACAGTTCTTGTGTCCATCTTCATAGCACATTTATTTTCATTAAACATGCAGGAGATCAAAATTGTGTTCATATATTTAGCCGAAATATGAAACTACTAATAGCAAATGACCTAGATAATGACACCCAGAAGATTAATGAGTAATCAGGTATTGTCTTGGTTTTCTTCTTTTCATATGATTATTTGAACGAAAAGAATGTTAATACTACGAGAATGTGGGAATCAAAAGATGCACTCTTCATTATGATCTTGAGCTATGTACAACTGGGCAGGTCTGAGAAAAGGGAAAGTAACATCGACATTGTCTTTTTTTATTCCCGATCTAATGTTGGGGCAAGAATCGTTTGATGCTGAGAGAGAGCAATTGGCTATGGAAGGCATGATGTCTCGGGCATTCCAGCCTCAGAATGGAACAAGATGTGGAAAAAAATAGAAACACGTAAGTGAAAAATTAAGCCTATAAAATAGCAAAGAATGTGAAACTCAAAGCAACAACTGTAAGTGATAACTGACACAGACAGAACTAATCAAGGGGCATAAAGGGTAAGGCTTCCAGACTATCACTAGAGCACAGTGAAAATCTAAATCAACAAGAAAACAATGCTATTGCAGACTCATATATCAATAATAAAACCAATCAAACAATAAACTTCATATACCTAACCAACTCGCAAAAGCTGCGTACTGCAGCTTCTGAGCATGAATTGGAATCTCATTGGATATATCGTGGTGTATAATTGGGAAAACTGGAGGCCAATTCCTATCATCTTTGGGGACATCCACTGAAATGACAGGAAATGAATCAGAACGACGACGGATTAGGATCACAAAAAAAACACAAATCAAGGTGCAAAACAATGATTCCCCTTGGCCGTGTAACTTACCACCGGCGACAGCATCTTCCCTTCGCTTGATATCCTACAGAAGTTACCCCTATCAATACAATTCCCAGAAGTATGTCGTAACAAAAAAGAGACAGGCAATCCAGACATACTATGATGTTAAAATTGATATTTCTGAATGAAAAAAGAAATACTGAACTTTAGATACATTGCAAGATGTGCTCAGAAAAAATGTCAAAAACTAACTTGTTCCCTCCTGACAAGATCTGCTTCCCATGTTCCAATGTCCCTCTTTTTCTTAGAATCCTGCAATATCACGTCGCTATTTATCCATTTGACTCTTTTCTAGCAGTACGTAAAGAAGGAAGTATATTACACCATATCTTCATTTACATTCATAGTATCCAGTGGAACATCCACTGTTGCGTCATGCTTTTGGCCGAAACCCAGGGTTTGAGCAACCTTTTGAGGAAGGCTTGACTTTGAACCAGGAGCAGCTTTACCGTTCTGCAAACACAACAAAAATTATGACGATGTGATATCCATATAAAACAGCAATAAATCAAAGGCAACAATGCAAAATCGAATGATTCCACCAGGCCACGATAAGAAACTAAAACACCTTTCCTGAGGCGATTTAGAATGTGAGTGGGAAAGAATTCGGTGGGCTACAGGCTGGTTTCTTTTAAATGGTTGGTACAAACTAAATATGCTTATCAGGATTAAAGAAATGTCATAAGATTTCTTTTCCACATTACCATACCAAAAGCATTCATCAAAATGTGACCCAATGTTAAAGTATTTCTCATTAAGATACCTTCTAAGATTACAGATAATATATATTTATCAGGGGAAACAAATGCACTGTCATGGATCAAATGAGTACCACGGTAAGGAGTCCAGGAAAAAAATTCTAGACGGTTAACATTCTTGCCATGAGACCTAAGTAGGAGAAATATTAATCTGCTTCACGGACACTATGTCAGCATTGAGATGTGGTGCCCCACCCGTTAGCCAGCAAAAGAAAAGAAAAATAGCTCTAGTAAGAACCTAAGAGTTCTCCTTCCAAATGAAAGGATCCCAAAAGTTATAACTTCAATGGCGAACTTGAGTAATTTCAGGTTTTAAGATATTGGGTGTGTTTGGATGAGTTGGCTTTTGGTTTTTCTAAACCTTTAATCTAGGATGTTTGGTTGGGTTAGGGTTTTTTTTTAGTTTTTTGGAGAAACCATGCTGCTTTTTCTTCCTCAGTTTTTGAACTAGAAAAAACAGATTTTTATACTATAAAAAACAGAAAAAGCTATCTCTAGCCAAAGTAGCTCACTGTAGTTGGAAGTCCCGTGTTAATATCCATTGCTATCAGAGTGTTACTCATTTTTTAGTAGCAAAAAAGCATACATGGTTAATTCTCTCGCTCTGTCTCTCTTTCGCTCTAGATTCTTATCTCCCTTTCTTCGGACTTCCCATGTTCGGGTCTATATTTGTAACTCGCGCATAGTAAAAACTTGACGTGTTTTGAACTGGAAGTTTCTGTAGAAAATGATACCAGTTAGTACAACATGTCTGTACTCTGTAATCCCTAAATCCTGACAGATTATTCAACTCCATCATATTCTTGTAAGAACAAAATTTCAGATCGATATAGTTGGCTACATTGATGACACGTTCAACTACATCATTTGTGTCAGTATTACGGCTGTCCACTGACCGCCGGCAGAATAGCCGGTCGGCGAAAATGAGGGAGAGATTGGTGTTGTTTTCCACGAATTGAGATGTAATTTCACGAAATTGGAACTGTCGATTAGGCGGAGCCAACAAGTCGATACGCACCTGAGTCGAAGAAGAGACTTCACAGGCAGTTGGTAGAGTATGTCCTCCACCATCTCGCACGGAATGTAAGAATACATCATCTTCTTTTACGTTTAGCGTTCTGCTGTATGTACTAACTGCTCCATGAGGTTGGTAGGGTTGAGATTTATTATAGTATCATATTGTCTGTGTAGAGTAATTACGCTTGCTGTGACCTTAAGAACTATTATTTGTAGGGATGGCAACAGATCGGCTATCGGATAAGCCTGAATCCAAATCCGATCCCTGATCGGATCAGATTCGGATTTAGATTATCCATTGGATCGTATTATCCATCGGATCATAGCTAACAATATTTTTAGTTCATTTGACTTAAGAAAATCATAAATTACAATGAAAATTTGATTAATTATACTTTATAATTATGAATTCATAAACTTTATCACAACAGAAGTGTAGATATATCAAAGTTATGATGTTCTTTAAACTATAGATAGTCAATAATATATTTATAATTATATAAATACATGATATTATTTAACTTAACATATATAATATCCTGATCAGATCGTATCAGGTTTAACGGATCACACATCCGATCAATTTGCTAACATTTGGATTGGATCTACTCCATTAGGGTCGGATCATGCCAGATATTCGACCGGACCGGATCCAATTGCCATCCCTAATTATTTGTCACTTGTATACTAGACAAATTCTGAGGACCCTTTCCTCAACAAAGGGGGGTATCCTGTGTAACTTGACCTAAAAGTATTATATTATAATTTGACCTAAATAAACCACAAAAAAGAGGATACTACGCGAAATGCTTCAACAGGTCTCCGATTTCAGACCTTGGCTTAGAGCCCAAACAGATAGGACAGCCCATGTTAGAAAATGTTCTAGCCCAATTCGCACTTCCGCCCCCTTGTCCACCTTCACCCATCGTAGCAGTGAACGTATTCAGCATCAGGGTGAAACCACCAAGTACCATATCAGGCTATCAGTAACGTTGGGAACTTACTAATGATCGAGCCCGTAAAGATACTTCAGCTAACAAACTGTTGACATCCCTCCGACCTTCGTAGTGAATCAGTGATAACATCCCAAGAATGTGGGAGAAAATCTCATTATAACTTTTCCAATGAGGATCTTTCATTCCATCAATGCAGAAGAAAGTTCCCAAACTTCCACAGTCATCAGTTAAGAGCTGGCTATATTAATTTTCAATCACATCTGATCTTGTGCCCAACAACATTGCTTGTGAATAAGCTTTCAAATAGGAAATACCAACACATGTGATCCTACTTGGAAATCCAAAGTCCAATTACTCTTAACTTGATTCATTCTTGAACCCATTGAGTCAAATAAGCCATTAATTTGCCACAACTTGTCAGATCCACCAATCACAAAACCTATACCCCCATCTCAGACTTACAATAACCCAGTTGATTTCCTTCTAACAAGAACCAATAAAACTAATTTACCAACACACCCACATCGTAATTTCTCAAAAATGGTCACCCACATTGCCTACCAGTGCTATGACCCAGTCGCTGTTTACAGATCTGGACACTACCCACGAAAACCCGCATCGAGAAGATGAATTGATCGCATAAAGGGTGCAAGAAATCGGCGAAACAGCAAATAGAACTAAGATTGAGGAGTAAAACGTGGGTAGATCTGGAAATATTGAGTGAATACGATAACAATGAGAGAGAGAGGTGGGTTACCGCAAAGGGATTGACATCTGCGTCTTCAGCAAAGGGGTTGACATCGCCGCGGTTGTTCATGGCTTCTCCTTCTTCTACTCACCGCAAAGATTATGAGCCAAAAGTTGTGATTTTGAGAGACTGCGGACGATTGGAGGTTGAAGGAAGACTTGTACGCTACGCGGGATAGACTAAAGTGCAAGACTGACTAAGTTGTTTTAATTGCTCGCCTAATTTTGTCAATGTAGTTGTATTACCGTGTTGGGTCTTATTTAATGCTTGTCAAAGCATCTCCAACCCCTAAGGGGGAAAAATCATATGAAAATACAGTTCGAGTCCAATTCCAAAAGAATGTGGAGAGGATACTGTAGGGAAATAATTTGTACCATGCCCCTCCACATACATGAGTTAAAGGGTAAAAGACAATTTGCACCCTCGTTAGATGGGTTATATACAAAAACAACCCTATTGTTTGGGGATATACAAAAACCACCCCTGTCAGAGTTAGGGACTAACGGTAAACTAACGGAGGATGAAAAAGACAGATTTACCCTCATATTGAAAAAAATGCCATACTATAAATAGTTTTTTCCCTACTTCTTCCTCACTACCCAACCCTAGCTGCCTCCTTCCCCTCTCCCCCCCCTCTCTCTCTCTCTCCTTCCCCGTCCCTCTCTTCACCACCGGCGAGCAGTTGATGTGCATCAACAACAACACTTTCGTCATCCCATTACTCCTCCCAACCGCCTCCTGCGCCGCCTTGTCCCGGAGCACGCGGTAAATAGGCTCCACAGTGTTGTCTCTGCGTGCTCCGTCGCCGCCATCGACAGCCTCAACATCCTCTTAACAAGGGCGGAAACACAAGCGTCGTCCTTGCAGATCCTCTCCCTTCCCTCCTTGGGTGTTTCGCCTATTTCATCCCCGATTCGTTCGCCGAAACATCCAAATTTTAATCGGAGAGCAATTTCCCTAATACTTTGACGATTCCGAGATCGATGAGCCGCGACCGGACTCGACTCTGCTTGGAGATGCAAATCACGGCGGACAAAACCCATTGAATCAAATCTGGGCTTGGTTCAGATTTGTCGCGAAGACCCATCAATTGGGTGAATAGATCGTTGGGTTATCTGAAAACAGTGCTTCGGCCCCGATTCGGCGGCGACGAATTCCAAAAACCTCGCCGTCGCCGTTGAAGGCACATGGTGGATTCCTCTCGTTGCTTTGGCTGAGAGATCGATGGGGGTGAGTCCGATTCGACCATCGCACCCCATGGATTCCAGAGTGAGAATCAAACGCCACTCAAATCATGTTTTAGATGGATTTTGGGGGGCACAAATCAGCCTCTGACCTCACACCGGTCCAACAAGAATCAAAAATTTCCAAAGAATCAGCCAAGGCAGGAGCTACAGTCACTGCAACATCCATAGTGTTTTTTATGGCGACCCTCTCTGCCTAGACTCCGGCGAACTTGCACAACTCGGTGAAGTGGGTGCTGCTCTTGAGTTTTCTAGGTGCGTTTATGACATCGGCAACATGACAAAGACATTTAATTGAATAGAAATTCATTAGAGAATGGTAGAATCATCAAAACAGAAAGCTGGGGGCTTTGTTTTGGTGGATGGTTCTGATGGTTCTTCATAAAGTGTGATTGTTGGGTTTGATTATTGAATTCACATTTTCAAAGATTTATAAACCTATTTGTCATGTTTTTGAGTTGAATCAATATCTGATTTTATTTGAGTGCAATTTTAGTTTTGTTTGAGATGGTTTTGATGGTGCAGTGCATTGTTGGCGGCCGGATTCTGGGTCAGTTGTGGTGATAGTAGGTGGTGTTCTTATTTTTATCGGATAGTTAGTGGAGGTGGGTTTTTGGTGGTTGTGTTCAAGAATATCAAGAACATGAACAAAATAGATACAAAAATACATATAAGGGCAAAATGGTCATAAAAAGACATATTACACCCAATACTAATTGATTGTAACAGAAGGGTGTTTTTCGTCTAACGTCCATCCACTGACAGGGGTGGTATTTGTCTCGACAGGGGTGGTTTTTGTATATCCCCAAACAACAGGGTTGTTTTTGTATATAACCCATCTAACGAGGGTGCAAATTGTCTTTTACCCTGAGTTAAATGATGGAAAAAAATGAGGTGGATATGAGTTGTACTATGATATGAGTTGGTGATGCCCGTGAGGAAATGAGTTTGGAGGATGGGGAGGGAGGTGAGGAAGGAGAAATTGGTGGGCCCGTGAGGAGAGGGGAACAATGATATGAGTTGGTGATGCCTTGAGACTTCTCAAAAAAATGCTTGTAAGAGCATTTTTAACCCCTGTGAGGGGTAAAACTGTACTTTAAAAATACGGACTAAGTGGGTGGGGATGGTTATGGAGATTTCTCTATGGGCATGCCCCTCCCCCTGCATGAAGTATGATTTTAATCCATTTTTGTTAAATTAAATATATTTAATAATATTTTATGATTATATTTTATTTTTATCTATAAAAATAAATAATGTTTTCTCGACAATTGAAAAATATTTTTACAAAATATAATTAATAATTTAATTTTCTGTAAATTTGATACATATTATTTTTGTGACAATTAGTAATTATACTTATTATTGCTATTTTGCTGACTAAAAGTGTCGTTAGTTATTGTTGTTTTCTGAAAATATATATATAATTTTTAAGTTTAATTGTGTGATTGCAATCCCAATTTTTTCTATTGGCGTATTGCACTCCTCATTTGCAATTACACTAACTTATTGCAAATTGTAAATTAACACTGTTACATATTTACGAGAATATTTCGTTACTTATCAGATGTGTCCTTCTGTTTGAGGGCAAATCGTCATTGCATATGTTTAAAAAAAAAAATCACCTTCTTCTTCATCCCATCCAAAATAGAGAGTCAACCATTAAAGCTCCATGGAAGCTTCATCCGTGCTCCAAACAGCCAGAACTTGGTCCCAAGTCGACCCCAATTCAACCATCTACGTTCCGAACTTCACATACACATCCTTAAACACCCCAAAACAGCCCCGATTTAACCCACACTGAAATCCATTTTTAGCCCCCTCATAGCCATGGTTTAACTAAACTAATATATGTCTATTTGAACCGTCAATTTGGCCTCTAATTAAAGAAATTGAAAAAACCCAAATTTTAGGGTTCTTGAGAACGAATTGAGCATTCAACAACTGAGTTGTTGGAGGCTCAAGTGGAAGGTTGTAATTCATCCTTTATGGCTAATTTCAAGGCTCGAATTGTGGGGTTCTTGAAAATGTTTTGGGTCGATGTAGGATTGGTTGTTAATTACCGTGTTGTTTGGGTCCATGGAGATTGAGCTTCGAGAATGTTTAAAATGGTTGTCGGATTGTGGTAGGGGATATGGCGGAGATGGTGGTTGCAGTGGTGGAGATAGTTGTTGACTTTTTTCTGACAAAAATACCATTGATATCTATTAAAGACATATCGGTGTTATTTTACCATTCGCAATAAGCCGGTATAATTACAAATAGGAAGGGGGAGGGGAAAAATTTTTGACCCGCGGGGGAGGGGTGGAGAAAGTGTCATGAGTTCGAGATGACCTAAAGGGATCCAATAGTACTTTTATGGAGTCAGAATGCGTACCCTTATTCATGAGGTGCGCATTGGATAAATTGATATTACACCTACATTTTAGGTGTTTGGTGTCACACGTTACGATTTGATGGATCATATAATGAATATTGAGTAATGTCACGCTATTACTCTATCAACATTTGCAAAATGGCAGTGAAAATACAAAACAAGTAATTGAATATTGGCTTTGTTTCTCAACGATGAGCTTTGCAGATGTAATATCTAGTCCCACATCGAGATACTGTGGTTTCATATTGTGAATTAGATGTATATATTGTTGGGATATTGTGATATCATTCCCCACATTGGAGATTTGTGATGGTATATGGTAAATCTTGTGGATTATTACTAGCACCTTCACGGCTTAAGCATTTTTATCCGGGGATACGGATAAAGAAGTTGCGGGGCACTAATCCGCCCAGGGTGTTACAGCAGAATCAGTGGGTTGCTGATTCACAGCATCCAATCTATGAACTGGAAAAGATGGTACTCCTCCTAACTTCTATCTACTAGTTTTTGCTTCCTGATTCAATTTGAGTTTTCTTTTCTTTAGTACGAATTTGAATTGTGTACCGAAAAATAACTACCCAAAGTAGTTAGTGCTATTTGAAGTTCTGTGACAGAGCTTCAATTTATACAAGTAAACCAACGTGAATTTTCTATGGATCATGCTGCAACCAAGGCTTTGTTTGGCTTCATTTGGTTTTAATCTCTTCGTACATTTAGATTATGACTTATCTTGTACTTAGACTTTTCATTTTCAATTGTTTTTCTGGAACCATGCTTCATAAAAGAATTGTTCTGGTTGAGCGAAATTGGTGGTACGGGTTGTGAAGGTTGAATGAATTGATTGACGTTTCTACTGACCATTGGTCCGTATTTATACAAGAAGAGGGATTTACATACAATGCATATGCAGCTAAAATAGGAAAGAGATAATTACAAAAATAATAACAGATCCCATAAATCATGGAGGATCAGCATAAAATAGGGAAGAGATAATTGGAGATAATCATTCCTTAACACGCCCCCGTAATATGGAGGATCCGTCGCAGACTCCAATCTTAGATCGCAGATGAAGAAATGGTTTGCGTCCAAAAGTTTTTTTGAGTGTATCGGCTAGTTGATGTTGACTGGGAACATGTCGCACATGAAGCTTGGCTCACATGATAAGGTTGAGAACGAAGAATTAGTCCAGCTCAACATGTTTCATGCGAGAGTGGAAGACGGGATTCTTGCAGACATAGGTGGCACTGAGATTGTCGCACGTCAAGGTTGGTGAGCCAGTAAGAGGAATACCAATTTCATGAAGCAAGTGTTGAATCCAAAGTAATTCAGCAGTGGCATTCGCAAGTGCACGATATTCAGCTTATGTGGACGAGCGGGAGACAGACTTTTGAAGTGCAGACTTCTAGAATATGATATTGGATCCCAAGTAGAGAACGTACGCAGTTTTGGAGAGCCCCATGGTGAATGACCACCCCATTCAGCATCAGAGAACGCATAGAGGTCCATACGTGCCCCGGTCTCAGATAGAGACCATGGCAGATGGTGCCTTTGAGATAACGAAGAACTCGCTTGGCTTCCAAACAGTGCAAAGGTAGAGGACCATGAAGAAACTTCGAAAGTTAGTTCACCGCGAAGGAGATGTCGGGCGCGTGAGACTGAGATATTGTAGGATACCCCAAGAGACGTCTGTAGTCGGAGATGTCAACTGTCTTGGTTGGATCCGGTGGTGGAAGTGGTCCAGTGGAGCACATAGGAGTGGAGACAGGCTTGGCATCCTCCATGTGAAACTTCTCCAAGATATCAGAGATATATTGTGCTTGGGATAGGAAAAGACCACCTTGAGCTGGGATGACTTCCATTCCAAGAAAATGACTAAGCGAGAACAAGTCTTTGAGAAAGAACCAGGAAGGAAGCTTAGATATGAACTGTGCTAGAGTTGATGGTGAGTTTCATGTTAACACAATGTCGTCGACATAAACGAGGAAGAACAGACGAACTCCCTTCCCAGATAGGTAGAATAGTAAGGGATCTGCGTGTGATCTCTGAAACCCTGATTGAAGAAGAAAATCTGAGAGTTCATTGTACCAGACGCGAGGAGCCTGTTTGAGACCATAGAGTGCATGACGAAGTTTACACACATGATTGGGTTTGTAGCTGTCTACATACAAGGTGAGAATAACGCGAGCACTAACAGGTTTCATGACACGGCTGAATGTTTCGGAGTAGTCTCGTCCGTACTCCTGGGAGTACCCTTTGGCCACAAGTCGCGCTTTGTATTTATCAATAGTACCATCAGCTTTGCGCTTGACCCAAAAAATCCATTTATACCCCGAAAATGGTTGACCACTGCGAGGAACCTGATCCCATGTGCGATTAGGCGCTGGAGCAGTAAATTAATCATCTATCGCTTGCTTCCATAGAGGATTTTTCAAATCCTGAGCCACCGTTCGCGGTTCTATCGTGGGAACGACAGGATGCGAAGTGGTAGCATTGACAAACTGAGAGTTGAAGTACTTTGGATTAGGGTTGCGGGTGTGCGTTGGTGCAAGCGCAGGAGCCGGGGCTTGCATCCCATTTGGAGCAACCTCATCATAAGGAGGCACATAATCAGGTGTGTGTGCAGGTTGTGTGGCTGCAGCTTGAGAAGATGCAGGTTCAGGTGCAAGTGGAGGCTCAAGGGCAGGCAGAAGAGTAGGTGCGAGAGCAGGTTTCGGCGTAGGAGGATCTGTAGGAGGCGGCACATGAGCGAGAGTTGGGGCATGCCCATGTGCAACTGGAGGAACGGAGTGATGCATGGCATAGGTATCAGCATTTGTAGCACATTGAGTAGGTGGATGTGTGAAAAGAGGAAATATATGAGGAACAGAGCGAACATGGCGAGAGAGATATAAGCGATCAGTGGATGGGTCGAGGCACTTGTAGGCTGACTGAGTGACCGAGTAACCTAAGAATATGCAAGGAATGGAACGAGGTTCAAGTTTGCGTGACGTGTAAGGTCGAAGCCAAGGGAAACACTGACATCCAAAAGGTTGGAGGGACTTATAGTTCGGGGGTACTTGAAAAAGTTCGTGTTGTGTAAAAATTCCAAAATACTATTTTTTGTGTTTACATTTAAATTGCGACTTTTTGAAAACAGTTGTGTTGTTTCAAATAGTTGTAACTCTTACAACAATTGTGTTTTTTCATAGTGTCTTTTCTTAAAAGGTGTTTCATGCACCCTTTAGTTCCTATAAATACAAGTATGTCTTTTGTGTCAAATTAAGTTTTCAGTTTATGTCTCTCTTCTCAAGTCTCTTATTTCTTGTCCGGGTTGGGTTATAATTTAGGAGAAGACAAGAAGTGCAATCTTGCTTCTTCTCCACCGTGGTAGGCATTGTATCGGTGGGTAGAATTTGCGTATATCTCATTTTGCACCATAGAGTGGGGGAAATTACTATCCTAAAGATAGGTCCTGGACCGCTTTAGCCTACACAATCAATCTCATCATCTTCCGTTATTCGATAAGTTTTTCTATCTCCTTCTTCATGTTCTTCTCTATTATTTTCTGAATTTATCTATTCAAGTTTTGTTACTAACACATTTTCTGAAATTGTTTGTTTTTAGTGGTCTTTCCACAACAATTTTAGGATAGTAATTGTCTCTTGTTGGGCAAGTGTAATTTAAGAATATGATATCATTCGATGATGAATTCACGAGTGTGGACGTCCTTATCGAAATATCATGGAGCATACATTGGCAGAGTTCGTCACAAGTGTGTAAGCCACAATCTCAGAAGTTGAGCGCCAGGATGATCTCAAAGTTGCACACGAAGTATCTGTCGGCAAACACCAGATAAGATCTTCTATATTGATAAATGTGCTTTATTTATAATTTTGAGAATCTTGATTTTGTACATATGTTCATTGATATATCTCTGTTATGGTGTCTTGTATTATCAATGATATTTTGGAAATTATGAGTCCTATGTTTTTTTTTAATGATAACAATGCTGATAAGACAAAATTTAATTAAAAGCCCCAGCATGATCAACCTCTTCACGTTGTATGGGAGGATAAACTTTATCTATGAAAGACAACCCTTTAGAAATGTTTCTTTCGTTTTGTGGGGTCGCTGGAGCAGTTCTGATTTGCTATTTAAGCACTCTTCTTTTTGGGTGAGAACCTTAGATTTTAGACATCCTATGTAAACTAAGTTTCTAAATTTCTTTTCATGTTTTCTTCACAAATGTGCCATTTCTGGTTAAAGCATTAGACGCCGTGGCAGTTAACCGCCGCGGCAGTTAACACCACCATTTTTTCCTCAGAAATTAACTACCTAGTCGTTGATTTCTTTCATAGGGCTATTTTTCATGCCTGAGACAATTTTCCTTGTCTCTTCCACAGACAAAGGATTTTTCCGAGTCATGATTTATCTATAGTTGCAGATAAGCGACAAACATTGTACTGTTGATGATGAGAAAACACATGGACGAAAGCTTTGATATATCATCATGGGTTTACGACAAAGGATGCTTTCCACCAGACATTCCGCACGACATTTGTTCAATTTTGGGATGTGGTAAAATTGAAGATGATGAGTGTTGCCTTCGCGCTCAATTGAGACCAAGATTGATGCACAAACATGGCGATCACAGTTTAAAGACATATCAGGTTCCGAAACTCAACAATTCAATTATGTTGACGTAAACATCAATATTTATTGTCTTGGGGTTGAGTAATTTCTCATTTCCATATACAAAAACGGTTCATATGCACCTTCTTAAACGGTTCATATGCACCTTCTTGTGCCTTTCCAGAAAAGGTGCAAAGTATACTTTAGTTTTCTGTTGTTGTCTTTGAGCAGGAGGGAAGGCGTCTCTTTCACAGCACGAAGGGCAGTAGAGATGACAAGGATGCGTTAATATGGCATCGATAATTGTAGTTTATCAATCACTGAGCAACATCATTATAGTAACATATGTGTCCTTATCATGATATGATAGAAGGCATTATCGAGTAATCTCAACTTTCGAGGATGAAAATTTTAGAAATTCAAGTGATTCCATAGGATGGAATATGTCAAATAGAAGTGACTAACAAGTGAAAGGGTAATGTGTGACGTAATAAATTCATGAGAAATCCCCATAAAATGGGATGCATCCGTCGCGACATATTGTGATGACAAATGAGATAATGAGTGATTACCAACCTAATATTATTAGGTTGAAGATATTTAAGTCACGGGAGGTATGGGACTATTACCGACTAACAGAGGTGTCTAAATTGAAACCTACCTCATCATGATGATGTCGGTCATTACCGAAAATCACATGCATGGAGGTTCAAAGGCAATTCAATTAAAAGACTACCCGTGGAATGCTAGTGTGAGACTTCATTCCCAGTGCATTGCATTATTTAAGGAATAGTGGGGGTACAAGCTTCTTACTAAGAAATGAATGCTATTTCTTCAAAGTCCCGTATCTGACTAATGCACTGTTTATCCACAACAATATCTGCAGGTTGGACGTAATGTCCTTAACAGAACTCATAGCCGTTATGGTGGAGCGACTAAGCGGTTGTGGACGCTCTCGATGAGTCTGCCTTTGCAAGTAAGAAAGTGAGGGCCGCTTTCTAGGGGTTACTCGGTAAGACCCCGAGAGTACTTGCTAACACCGATTCAGCGCAAGGCTCATTAATAAAGCGCTGCCTCTTGAAGAATTAGAACCCGGTACCTACGTGAATAGTTTCTTACTATCCTCACGGATATAAGTCTCTATTCAAACCACGGTTCAAGGCCAGTCCACCGTTGGCGATACGTGGTACTATACCCAACCTTATTTTTCTTCGCGTCGTTTTATTTTCGAGTCAACTATTTTGAGAATTTTTAGTGGGGGATTGTTGTGTAAAAATTCCAAAATACTATTTTTTGTGTTTACATTTAAATTGCGACTTTTTGAAAACAGTTGTGTTGTTTCAAATAGTTGTAACTCTTACAACAATTGTGTTTTTTCATAGTGTCTTTTCTTAAAAGGTGTTTCATGCACCCTTTAGTTCCTATAAATACAAGTATGTCTTTTGTGTCAAATTAAGTTTTCAGTTTATGTCTCTCTTCTCAAGTCTCTTATTTCTTGTCCGGGTTGGGTTCTAATTTAGGAGAAGACAAGAAGTGCAATCTTGCTTCTTCTCCACCGTGGTAGGCATTGTATCGGTGGGTAGAATTTCCGTATATCTCATTTTGCACCATATAGTGGGGGAAATTACTATCCTAAAGATAGGTCCTGGACCGCTTTAGCCTACACAATCAATCTCATCATCTTCCGTTATTCGATAAGTTTTTCTATCTCCTTCTTCATGTTCTTCTCTATTATTTTCTGAATTTATCTATTCAAGTTTTGTTACTAACACATTTTCTGAAATTGTTTGTTTTTAGTGGTCTTTCCACAACAGTTTGAAATATGGAAATTCATTGCGCACGACAGGAGTTGGCATGCAATTGATTAGGTAGACTGCAGTTTGGAAGGCATGGGGCAAATAAGTGGGAGCGACGCAGTATGAAGGAGAGAAAGTCCAGTTTCACAATGTGGCCATGTAAGCGCTCGGCAGAGCCATTGTGCCCGGGAGTATGAGGAGGGGTAGTGAGATGTGTGATGCCGTAGAGATTCAGTTGGGGTAGGATTTTAACAAATTCTCCACCATTGTCAGAAGAGAGAGTGGCAATGGATTGGGCAAAGTGCTTCTCTACAAGTCGTCTGAATTGCGAGAAAATTGAGTCAACATATTAGTTTCTCTTAAGAGAATAAAGCCACACATACTTAGTGAAGTGATCAACAAAGACCACATAATAGAGATAGTCATCACGAGAAATTTGTTTGATACTCTAGACATCACTGTAAATCAACTCAAGTGGGCGAGAGCTTGTAAGAGAATTGTGCACGAAAGGAAGCTTGTGACTTTTATTTATATGACAAGAAGTACAAGAGAATTTCAGAAGACTAGATGAAGACAAAGAAATGTTGCACTTCTGCAAAATAAGCCCTAAGGTTTTATTACACGGATGACTAAATCTGTGATGAAGGTTGTGAACGTCTGCGACAGTGGTTGTATTGATGAGATGAGGGTTGTTGCGAGGATTATAGTAGACACCATATCGATTTTCACCGCGAAGGATGGTGTTTCCAGTTGGGCAATCCTTCACAACAAAATGATAGGAAAAGAATTCAACGGAAGCATGATTAGATTTGTAGAGTTGGGAAACAGATACAAGTTTGCGATGTCATTGGGGAACACACATGACATTGTACATATGGGGAGGTTTAATGAAAGAGGAGAATTTAGTGCTACCAATGTGAGAGATAGATAAAATCTTACCGTTATCGAGAATAATCTCCACAGGACCATCGTAAGCTTCCAGATCTTGAAGGCCATCTGAGCTAGGGGTGACGTGATGAGATTCACCACTGTCAAAAATCCTTGCATCCGAAGATTCTGAGGCTTGACTGGCTGTGGTATTGATCGCAAGTGTGTTCACTCAAGAAGCGATTGAGATTGCCACACTCACAAACAACGTGGCATGGAATGTTACTTAAGTTACATTGCTTCTTGAGATGGGCATGCTGAGTTGCAGCTGCTGAGTGGACGCAAGATCCATTGCGCGCATTTGAAAAGTGTTTGTGTCGGTCTTGGTTTCTGTGTGACCACCATTGTGCAAGGGCTGAGAGTATGAACCCTGGTGCGAAGGCATTCCCGAGTAACGCTGGGTCACAATCGATGTTGCAAGTAGCGGTGCAGATTTTGGTTTAGCGGTTTGGAGATAGCGCTCGTGTTCCTCAAGAAAGGACGCGAGTTCAACCATTAAGACTGCTGTGTTGCGAACTCGAAGAGCATCGATTACAGGGGAGTAATCGACTCCAAGTTGGTTGATGATGGATATGAGGAGATCAGTGTTTGATACTGGGCTCTGCGCAAGAGCAAGATCGTTGGTGATGTCATTCATATCTTTGATGTACTCTGAAATGGAGCGATTGCCGCGCAGATTGCGAGCAAGTTTGTTCTTGAGTGCAATGACTCAACCAGGAGAAGTGCTAGCATAGCTGTCCATGAGAGTGGTCCAAGCTTCATGAGCAGTGGACGCAGAGGAAATTAGTGGCTGAACTGACTCGGTGCTACTACCGAGGAGGGTACTGACAATGATATGGTCTTCACGATACCAGATAGAGTGGTCTGGGTTAGCAACTGATCGCGGAATCAGTGTAGCGAGACGGTGGTGTGGTGGATCTGTCGATGAACCCTAGTAGATCGAAACCAATCAGAGTGGCTTCGATTTGCCGACGCCAAACGAAAAATTGGCGGAGGAATGTTTGATGGGGAAGTTTGTTGGGGGCATTCTGTTGGATCACTTATGGTGTGGTGGTAGTCATGACGGTGATGGTCTGCGTCCGAGACCGAGGAGCAAGGCAGTCGGCTTACGATTTGCGACAAGATAAATTGATCGTGTAGAAGAGAGATTTCTAGAGCTCTGATACCATGTGAAGGTCGAATGAATTGATTAACATTTCTAATGACCCTTGGTCCGTATTTATACAAGAAAATGGATTTACATATAATGCATATGCAGCTAAAATAGGAAAGAGATAATTACAAACTTAATAACAGATCCCATAAATCCTGGAGAATCAGCATAAAATAGGGGAGATATAATTGGAGATTATCTCATTCCTTAACACGAGTATGGTTCTTCTGGGTCAGGCTTAATCTTTTTCGCTCCGGACCTACACAATTGCCAATGGGACCTTAAGAGTTCATATATGTAATTGAGTTTCTTGTTCATTTGATGATATCATTCTGTTCTCATGTGTAGTTTATATCTCTGACCATCCATTAGCAACATATTACTGATGCGAAATTCAGAAAATGTAGTAATTGATTATATGTTCATGTCACTGTAGGCATGCCGATATTGCCAGCAGTAGCATGAAAAGTCAACATTTTTATCTGTCAAACTTCTGAGAATATCTGGATTTGTGGATTTTTCGGTTGGGGAAAAGGTGATTAAGCTTGTTGTTGGTGGAGATTTCAGTGTCTTCATTAGTGCATACCAATTGTGTGGAATTGTGTCTTAAGTATAAAGAATGGCATGCTATAATACACTGGAAGGAGACAACATTGCTACGCCCTTGAAGTGGAAACGCAGCTAGCATGGGAGTATGTTGGAGACAACTATGTTCACCGTTTGATTCAATCCAAAACCGATGGAAAGTTGATTGAGTTAAACAACGATTGTGAACCTTTGAATGAGTGAAGCTCTGCTGAATAGTAAAGTTGATAATGTAATCCATTAGAGCATCCTCCAGAGTACACCAAATCCTATATTTGATGGTAAAATCTGGTGTTTTTAGCCTCCCACAACAAATCACTAAACCACTAAATCACCAAAAAAATGATAGTTTTTTCGTAGCTAGGCCTCCCACAGTCATTGACCAAAAAAACACCAAATCATATATTTAGTGTAGCTTTTGTGAAATAGTGAAATGCATCTCCCACAGTACCCCCAAATCCTATCCTATATCATCAAATCCTATTTTTTACCATCAAATTTGATGGAGAAAATAGGATGAGTAATGCTACATGGACATAAATTTAGACATAAAGCTAGACATAATTTCTTAATGTAGTAAAATCAAGCCCTACTATAGAAATAGTTAACACTTAGGAAACATTGAAAACTAATCAAAATCACTAAAACGGGAAATTATGTCTAAAATTTTGTCTAAAATTATGTCCCTTTAAAATTATTCAAATAGGATTTGGTGTAATCTACACCAAATTTTTCAATTACATTACTTTTATATAATTGGGGACATAATGTCATATTTTACAAATGATTAGTGTTAAAAATTATTTTTGACGACTAATATAATTTATTTTAGTGATAGAAAATAAAATATAAAAATAAATGACGACAGTAACAATGCATTAATAATAAAGTCAAAAAATGAAAAATATATCACATTATCACTAATTCAACATTTATCAGATTTCTAGGTCGACATCTAGACTTGATAAACCAATGAGCTCATAACGAACTAAGAAGAAGACTTATTGCACACTTATGGGATAATCATGATCAAATAGTTAGACTAGTCAAATAGATTTTTTGAAGTGTTATTTAACCATTTCCAATTTCATGTAGTATTTTTTTGATAATAAAATATTTTTTATTTTGATAGTTATACAATTCATGATTTGGTGATAAATTTGATGATTTGTTGTAGGAGGTCAAAAATACAATTCTCTAAATTTGATGAAATTGTGAAATAACTATCTAATGTAAAATCGGTGAAAATGTGGGAGACCAAAAGTGATATTTTTTCATCTAAATGGTGAAATGGTGTTTTTGAGGGTTAACTGTGGGAGGCCAAAACATTTTTATCCACCAAATATAAGATTTTGTGTAAAATTTGATATCAACTGTGGAAGATGCTCTTAGCTTTATTATGTCACCATTATTAGTTTCTTTTTTTTTTCTTTTTTTTCTAAGCCCTTGGCTTCATGTCTTCTTCATTCTGTCTATTAATTTTCTTATACATAAAGTATCTAATTTTTTATATATCTTACATGTAATTCTCCTTAACATCACTTGCACATAGTTAAGATGTACAATGAACTCTTTACCACCCAGCTTGAGAACCAAAAGATAGTAAGTTCTTCTTCCATTCACACCAATTGAGTATGGACTGATGATAATTTTTCTTTTACTTGAGATTTGTTGTCAGTGTCGAGATATAAACTTCTTCCTCTAGTTTTATGTATGCTTTAGCCTAATTAACATTTCGACAGTCGCAAACATTAAGGGCCAGTTTGGGAATGTTGTGGCATTTTAGAAAGTTGTTGTGCATGAAGCACTGTGAGAAAGCTGGTATTGAAATATACACAAAAAGACAAAAGTGTTTGGTAAACTCTGTAAAAAAACATGTTGTGGAAAAGCACTTTTGACATTTTGTATTTGGTAATTAGTGCTTTAGACTTGTTATTAATGTCGAAGCGACAATATCATACATGATATCGGCCTAGTTTGGCAAAGCTAGATTAAAGGATAGATGAATTATCGAAAATCTGGATTTTGAAACGGATTTTTGTGCAAGAGGACCAGGATCCGGGTAGAGGCTAGCAGGATCCGGGTGGAGGCTTTGCTACACGTGTCGCCCCGTGGTTCGCTGATAACAGTATAATAATGTGATTAGCCGGATCCGGGTGGGAATTAGGCGGATCCGGATGGGAATTGTTTATATAGTTTTTAATAATTAATTGTTCAATAATGTTAAATTAATTCCCGGGCATATCACACTACCGGATCCGGCTGACCCAAATTAATCCGTAAATAATCTAGCTCATCCAAACAGGCCGGATTAAAATTCAAACTTTCGTTAATCTATCTAATAATTCAGCTTTGCCAACCTAAGCCATCATATCATGGTGTTCGACCATGATATGGCAATATTAGACAAGTGGCATCGCACAAGTGGTATCGGAGCCAGACACTCATATCATGGTGTTCGACGAGCAATGGTTCGATAGTTGTCCTGGACAAACCAGTGACTTGAAGGGGAATGGGGAAGCGACTGATCGATTGGGTAGAAAACTTGATATGGATAGTTATCTAGTTCTTTTGTCAAGATATTTTCCTTGAGATGCTTCTGGAGTGCTACTCATGCCAACTACTTGATATGTGGATATTTTGTTGGATGTATCGGCTTAGTTTTTTCCATCAATATTCTTTCGTTGTGAAGGTTATTAGAGTATGACAAATCAGTTTTACGATAAAAATTCTTTTCTATTTTACGATCTATGACGATTTTATGGGTGAAGAATATCCAAAAACTTGCATAGGTCAAATAAATTTTACTTGTTGATGACTTTATTGTTTCTATTGTAACTAAATACGTTGTGATCGTGCATTTCACAATAAATAATTTCATGTTTTTCGTGGCACCAAACATCAACTGTGTTATTTGGCTTGGTCGTGTTTTCTTCAATTTTGGCTTAATTGTAACCGTGCTCGGTTTATATATGCTCACATTTGATGGAATGTATGCAGGTTAAAAGACTTTTATATTGACAACAATAGCAAATTGCTTGTTCACAAGGTGATTCTTTATATTTGTGTTGAATTCGTTTAGAGTGCCTTTGTCGTCACATGTGCTTCCATATCTGCAAGTGGCAACGAGCATTGAATGTCCGGATGATGTTGGTTGTTGTGAGATAGTTTCACAAGTAATCTCTTTTAGTCTTTCGAAATAAGATCCCCGAGAAAATGAAATTAGTTGCTACTTTTTTCTCATCCGTCTCTCAAATAATGCATTCCACCACCTGCAATTTGATTTACATGTGTTTCACTTTAGAAGGAAATAATGCATTCCACGAGAAGATGAAATAATTTTTTAATTTTCTTTACACTTGGTCATATAAGTGTATATTGTTTAAGTTATAAGTAGTTAGCTTATGAAAATAACGTTTTTTTCATTTTCACACACCTTCTTTGCAAGGATTGCCAAGTCCATCACTCATCTATGCCTTAAAAATAAAAATAGGACGATAAAAAGAATCTTGAGAAATGGAACTTCTATAAATAGAGGTGTTCTCGTTTATCATCGCCACCATTTAAGTTGTAAGCACACTCGAAGTAACTCCCACTTGGTGGGTTTTAGACGAACAATGATCTAACGGTGGAGATTGAGAGGCTAGAAGGTTCTCACATCTTTAAAAAGATATATTAATACAAGAATGTTCTACATACAATACATGTAAGGAATTCTAGATAGTTCTTCTAAGTACTAACACGGTAATGGCCCAAGAGGGCTAAATATGGCGAAACCCTTGTTGCCTCGTGGAAGCTATCGATCATGTTCTTGTGCTGTTATAAACTGTCCTCTGCTTCCCACGTTGCCTCTTTCTTCGGTAGTCCATTTCACAAAACCAACTACTATGTGCACTTGGGCGTCCCTTTCTTCTAAACTTCCAACTCGAAAATGATCTCTTTAACCTCCTTTTTAAAGGGAGTTTTCACGGTATCGACTTTGATCAACTTGTTTCTGCCTTGTCTTCCTGATAAGGCTTGAAGTTACTCACATGCAATACATTATGAATATGGAGCTTGGTTGATATGTACACATGGTAAAAATCATTCCCAATCTTCTTCCTTACTCGAAACCACTCCTTGAAAGTGTTATCCCCTTGTGAAGGCCAAGAATGCCCTTATGTTGCGAGGGATTACACTTCACAATCACCATATTTGTCTCTCTTCTTTTCGGCCCACTTCTTCATCTTCTTATACGATTTGTATAAGTACGAATTGACTAAGTTTTTTTTCTCTGTCCACTCCATGCGCATACGGAATGCTACCGGAGTCGTCCCTCAGTAGGCGGTCACTAACATGGTTGGAGTAAAAGACTACTATCCAATTAGAATTTTAGCCGGACTATGTCTTGTTATCTCAGACTGCTGCAAATTATACGAGAATTGAGCCAAACCATGAAACTTTGTCAAATTCCATTGGTTGGTACTCACATAGTGCCTTAAGAAGATCTCGGACAAGCTGTTCCCGTTCAGTCTGTGGGTGAAAGCTATTAGAAAATTTCAACTCCTTGTAACACCCCAAAATTTTCAAGTCGTATGTAAGTGCAATTTCAAGAAAACTTTGGGAAAATGTGTTATTAAAAAGATTTTTGGCAACCAAGCTCAGCTTGTATATGGTGGTGATCATAATATAGTAGGGTTAGTTTTGCAATTACAAGAAAGTAATTTCAGGTTGTTGTGGGACAATTTTGTAGTTACCAAGAATTAATAGGGGAGATTTGTAAATATCAAAAATGAGTTTTCAGGCTAAAATTTTGACCAGTCGAGTGATTACTCGAGTTGTGGGATAGTTGAGGAGCATCTCTAACTGGTGGGTAAAAGTGAAAATTCCGAAAAGTTGAATTTCAACTAATTATATGTCTACCCTAACTTTTGGATAACTACACGTATCCCCTTAATGTACAAACAAGTTCTTGACATACCTCCAAATCTTGACACCTTACCCACTCATGTGTCACCACCTGAATAACACCCATCAGACTCATGTCATCACTCTTGCCCTATAAATACGCCTATCAAACTCTCTTTTTCACCATCATCTTCAAGAGCATTCAAATACTACATTCCCTCCGAAAGAGAAGCACCCTCAAATCACCTACTTAATTTGCGTTGTTGTTGCAGGAGGTACTCTTCGACAAGTATATCAAAACCCCTCACAAAAATTGATCGTCCATCCATTATTAACTTCGTAAATTTGGTAAGAACTCAAGAACCCTAGTTGTGGTTTTGGTTAATTTCCCACTTCCTTGATGTTAATTGCTGAAATTAGGTGTTGAATCCTTGATCTCGATGCGCAGGCAAACCCGTAAAACCCAAGAACTACCTCCATATCATAAAAAAACTGTAAACCGATAGATTCCAGGAAACTCCTCTCACAGGAAAATATCATTGGCCGACGGAGAATGTAAAAACTTGGATTCCTTCAATAAATGTGTTGCTTTTGCCTCACTATGATCCATGCACACTCTATAAGCACGCTCCCATATCGTTTATGCCAATATTCTTGTTGCAGCGATGTCCATAGGGTTGTATGTCCTTCGTAGTGTATTGGTTGCATTAGACATGCACTTCACTCTACAACTTTCATATATATTTTAACTTCTGAATTGCGCTCTAAACTTGTTGAAATCTTGGTTGAAGTTGCTGCAAAAAAATGTGCAAACCTGTCAAGTTATTGTTATGTGAATACTTGTCAACTTGTGACTCCCATATCTTACTCATGTCTTGATGATACCTTGTGCTATTTGATCCTACTTGTTCTTCAGACATAATACTTCAAGATTCATGTAGATCATTTGTTTTGAATCTCTCTCTATCATCACCAAATTCGGTCTCACAATTGCTGCAAAAAACCTAGTCAAAACTATCATGTTCATGCACCGTGACTTTGAGCTGATTTCTAGGGCTCCTGACTTCTTGTATACCTCACCAAATTTGGATATGTTTGTTTTTATGTGCTCATGGTGATTCAGACTCCAACTTTCATGTTCTAAGTTATCTCATAATCAATCAATTGGTGCCCTAAAATTGGCCTTGAAAGTGCCCTTTTAAAACTCGAGAATCTGGAAAGTTTTGAGAAATTTTCTAAGTGTTAGGACAAATGATGATGCAACCTATTTCATCTAGCCATATCTTACTGTAAACTTAATGAATCTTGATCGATTTTCTCCTATTGAAAGTTAGTTATAAGTACTCCAATTCATATTCTCCGAGTCACTTTCAAAATCCTAACATATTTCTTACAAATCAAGCTCAAAGTATTTGTCTTGATTTTATGTACCACTCCGTCCCACCTCTAATGCACCATTTCCTTATTTGGACCTCCACTCATCTTTAAAAATTTCCTTTTTTGGCAACCTTAAACCGGTTAAATGGCAACAATACTCCCATTAATACCCCACATGTGATGTGATCTTTTGATAATGATGTGTAATTGTTTCCTCCTTGTGAGGACAAAGCAGTAAAATACCATCATTTTTTATCTTTAGTCCCACCTCCAATGGTGCATTAGAAGTGGGACGGAGTGGTAAAACTTTTGAAATTCTTACTAAGTACTGAAATATGATTTTCTACCCAACTTTAACTAGTTTTATCTCATGATCATTTGGTGATTTTGAGAGACAAACTTGATTTAGAAACTTCAAGCATTTGTATTCAAATCCCTGAAAATTGGATTCCCAAAACTTCTTACCAAATGGCCATAATTCATCTGTAAAGTTGACTATGCGAATAATTTCCCGAACGTTGACGTTCTGAATTGACCTATCAGATGACCAAAATTGACCAAAATTTCATGAAATTTGTTCGTATCGTCGTCCGAGACTAAAAAAAGGTTTGACCTTTTGAAACCCTAATTTGACTGAGCTGTATAGGAAGGACAAATTGTTAATTTTGTAACAACTTGAGTTGGAAAACCAAAACATAACCTAAGCCATTACCTCAAGCCTCTTTATCATTTTCTTGACATTTGGAGTTAGGTTGTACCTGTCTGGGTCATAGTTGACCAAAAGTCAATTATAGGAGCTAGTATGCAGTTTTACTGAACGACATGGACCTATGTGCAATTAAATGGAAGTTTTAGATTTTAATGTTGAGTTAATTTTAAAAGTTAGGAATCATGTTTGCATATTGATAGACTTGTTTGAGTATGATTTGAGAGTCCACACAGAAGCAGGGACAGTATTGGACAATTAAGGAGGTTCAGGGGCAATATTGTAATTTGACATGCATTACCTGCACTGTATTGCATCATTGCCTAAAGCCTCATATAGAGGACAAGTATTGATACACACTTGGCTAACGTATATGCAATTGGTATTAAGGATCGTCTCAAGATAGACGAATATATTTAATTTGCTGCACTGAACATGAGGTGAAAAGTTTACTTAATTTTCTTTAAATAGAAGTATGAGCACTTGGAACTGCTTCTCAAAAGAGATCAATGAATTTATCAAGGTACCGCCTTATTGATAACTAATTGCTACAACTTGATTATGTTATACTGGGATGGGTCTTCAGATAAATCTGGCCACGACGTCTGATGGTAGAGACTCTCTAGGTCTCCCCTTCTCTACTTTTAAAGCTTGAGTATCAAATTATACTCAGCTGTAGGCACTTGTACGACTTTATTGGACTGATGATCCGGTAGGGGGTGTCAACCCGTAAGATCTCTTTATGGATTATTGGTTTGGTTCTTCCTTATCAAATGTGAATCTGATCTTCACAATCCTACGAGTAATAAGATTTGAAATCCGCGACATAAGGCTGAATGGGTGTGAAATCTCAAGTACCAAAACTGAGAGGAAACAATACTTATTCTTAAAGATAAGCACTTGATGTGAAAAACATCGAGTACTTATGATATGTCAATTGGTAGCCCCAAAATCATGATAACTGTAATGTGCTCACTTATTCGTCAGTTTAAGTGTACAAAGGGGGCAGGAGTTCAGCTTAAGTTCTTTACAAAAATTTGACATGGTTTAAGTCTCATTTACCGGGGAAAAAAATCTATAAAAAATGTAGATCCACCATGACTATGCAAAAACGGAAAGAATAGATCCATGTTCCAATGCAACAGCATAATGTATGTTTCTGAAACAAAATTTGGCCACAAGGTAGTGAACACACCATCTATAAACTGAAGAACAAGACCGCAAAACAAGGTGATACGATGAACTTTAGTCTGTACAAGGTGAAATAATCCAACTTATCTTGTAGATCAAACAAAGAAAGATTGAAAACCCGCAAAAAGAGGTTATACCCTCGCATGAAAAAAACTACTTTAACAAGTTTGAACCTCTTTAGCCTGTGTAATTATTTTTACATATATTAGTAATGAATCTAGGTTCAATTGCATAGTACCCGCTCCCAGTCTGGGGTAATGATCAACTTACCACCCCCAGTATCAAAACCTTCTTATTACCACCCCCAGTTTATGATTGTTAGCAATCAACAACTAGGGTAATTTATTTCCCCACACTATAGCATTTTCACCAATCCAATTTTTGCCAAAAACTAACTCTCCTCCAGAACTTACCATCCTGAGCCATATTTTACTAAGATTCATAAATGAAGTCTAGCCCTGCTTTCTGGTGAAGTGAAGTGCATTTATCAATGTAGAACCAAATTCTGCAATGAGGACTCTCCTTTATCCTTTTTTGAGCCAGGGACTATTTTAAGTATGGTTTTCTTTGTGCTCACTGGTGCTAACTGTTTCCCTTGGATATTTAACTAAATAGATGATGGCAGTTGACCCTTGCCTCCTAAATCCAAAAAAAGACATCCCAATTCACTAAACTACTACTCTTTTCTTCCACCATCGTGTCAAACGAAGGCAACAGCCTAAGTCTTATCCAACTTCTTCCGAGTTGAAGCCAATACTGGAAAATGAGATAGCATAGTTGGTATTTCTGCCTAGTGCTGAGCTAAGTAGAGTTAAGTTAATTTACCACCTAACTATAAGTGTGCTACTGACATTAATTTAATGATAACATTCTAAAGAATAGATTGAGCAAGGTTTATTAGGGCATCTCCAACCCAATGGCCAATGGGGGGAGGGGGAGGGGCAAAATCGTATAAAAATATGGCTCAACTCCAACCCGGTGAGGGGAGGGGGATGGGGATGCCCTTACAATAATATGTTCGCCAACAAAATTAAATCAAATGACAGCTTAAACATAAGATCCGAGATACTAATCACTTTACACACTTAGAAAAGAGCTAGAATGAGAGTATTCAGATAATAGTTTTAACTTGAAGCGGAGAAACACTGTTTTAAAGACCAGCCAGCTAATGATGAGAGCATTATAGCACGCACCTCACATTTGTTTCCAGAGTATAAACATGATTCAAATCTCTGTGCAGTACACGCATAGATCTATATACAATTACCTCCTGCACCAAAATGGAAAACAAGCACAGCCAAATTTTATAAGAGGATCTTGTATGAAGAGAGGCAAAACCATAACATATAATATAATGTGTGTGTGTGTGACTTAGCAACTCATCTCATGAGGAACTGGATACTAGTTCAAGAGTTAAATGTTCCGTCCACAAGAATATCAACAGAAAAAGTTATGACACAGCTCAGAACTCAGAAGAGAAGAGATGGAGGTTTTAATGCAATAAAACATTTGAACTAACAAACAGCTCCATTATACAATAATTCTCAACAAAACAATGACTCATTTACATTCTTTTAGCCTTGTCTCCTTAGCTTAAATACCTATAGCAAGGATCAGTGTCGGACTCTCAGATAACTATAGCACGAGCACTCATATTCTGGAACACGTCCCACTGCTATTACTTTGAATGGTTAATCAGACCGAGTACTAAATCTTTAACCTGTGAAATTAAATGTCTTTCCGAACTTCAATGCATTTTTCTTTTCCACATTTTTCATTTATCCAAGTTCAGCACAGAAAGAAAAAGGATTGCTTACCACTGTACCCTGCATTACCCTTCCAGAACCGTGATCAGATAAGTTACTATAAATAGCTACAATCAATATGTAGATGTTATGACTGGTTGCAACTAGTATCATAAACCCTCTATAAATGTAGCTGCACGAAAAATACTCCTCCAAATGGTAAAGTAAATACACACACACACAAGTGATGCCCCGAAGCCAACTCTACATTGTACTTTTCAATAGCAAGTACTTTTACGTCAGTAACACGTGGTTCTAGAAATTGTCATCATCTTGATGAAGAGAAACACAACAGATTCGGTAAGGAAAGGGATTTCCATTAAAATACAAAGGCCATGTCCCATTGTTGAACCACATTTAGGAATCTTTTTCACAAACCTACATTTTCTGAGGCAAAAGGGGAAGGAAATGCTTGACGTGTTTGAAGTGAAAGTGAAACGTAGGTTGAGGTTTTAGTACGAGAATAAGCCAAAACTTCTACATCACTCTGAAACTCACATTTTCAGGACTGCAAAGATCAACTAGAGATCAATGAAGGGTTTCAACTTCACCATTCCGGTGCCAATCTGCAATGACAAGGGCAGAAATCATAAAATACGGAAATTTGAACTGATGAGAGGGAACAATACCAATGGGTGTAACAAAGATGGAACGAAATGCAACTGTAACGGGAAAGATTATTTGAAGGCATCAGAAACTGTATACAATACCTGTGTCAACATGGAGTACAGACAAGATACTTTAGTTGCTTCAGCCGACTAAGCAGCTACTGTCGCACAATGCAAACCCACGTGAAAAGATCTTTCATCTGATACAAAACTCATCTTTCTTTTGGTTGATATGCTTAGCCATCCAAAAGGTACATGAAAATGTGCTTCACAAGCCACCACAAAGTAGATGCCAGATTGCTAGGTGATCCTCTGTCACTCAGTGAGTTCCAAACCCCCTGCAACTTGTTTTGACTACGTTGATGTGTTGACAGATAATCTGTAATGGATAATTTAGGGTATTCCCCACATTGATCTGTCTGACTGCGTCGCGACTTGGTGCACCTAATGTGCAGCAGAGAAGCAGCCATACAGAGTATCAAAGACATTAGATGGAAATACAGGAGAACTGGAAAAATATCAATTTCAGTTAGTAAGTACCCACCTGTATCAACCCGAGAGCCAATCTGAATTGAGGAGATGCCATTCTGGATATTAGCTGAAATCTCAGGGTCGCCATTACTGAAATTTCAATTCAGTAAGACTTTGAAACTCCGGGGGAACCGTGGCCCCCGCCTACCCCTCCCTGTGTCCGTCAATGCCCAAACTCATGTCCTTGCGTACGGTATACTGCGTAGGGTACAAGACTTTAGGCAAAATGTCCCTAACCCAAACCCGGAATTTGAACCCACAAGTACAGCAAACATGGCCTTCCAGTCAATATGCCAAACTGAGTAAATATAGGGCGAGAGAAAATAAGAGAGTCAACCTAAGAAGACCAAACTAATGCAGACCTAACCTAAAATATGCAGATGGATGATGACATTGACATGTGAAGTAAACCTGGTTAACCATCAAGAACTACCATTTCATAACAGTATCTATTCAGTAGGTTAGCTCACTCAAAGTTCTGAACAGGCTTATTACAGGGCTAATTACCATAAAGAAGCATTGCACAACTTTGCAAAGATAGTATAAAACCCTCGAATCAAACATCGGCGTGAGTGCTTAGTGTTCAACGACTATGCGTACACTACTATAAACACCACATGTATCTTTTAGACCCTCTTCATTTCGTACATGTAATATTTACTCTCTCAATTCAGTCTTACAGAATACTCGAAATTCGGAGTTTTTGTGGATGATTTACAGACAAACTGCTAACTAGACACGAAAAACGAAAATAGGGTGTAATCAAGAATGGCTGAGCAACACTGCAGATGGTAGGTTTAGCTTTCTTCTCGTAAAAACTGCTCCTTTTATCTGATATTTTTTGGTACAACAGATTGAAAGGGCATTAGTAATGATGATGTCACGCACGCACAAATCATAGGATCGTCCAAGGGAAGAGATAGACATTCATACTGCACGGCTCTCACCTAAGTTAGACAATAGCATCACAATGATTAAGGACCCATCAACAGAAACAAGCAGACGTATTTGTCATAACCCACAATATCTTCATCTATATAAACAAACATTGCATCGTTCAATTCTAGACTTGAAATCAGGTTGCAAAGCTTACATTAAGAACCAAAGGTTCAGGCAGCGGCCATTAAATCAGTTGATCAGTGCCGCTGGGCTCCATTGGTGTTCAAGTGGCTTAAACTAGACCACTAATTCAATGCCGTGAGACGTGGCCAACACAGCACCAGCGACTGTGATAGCACCAGTACCCTGTGAGATAGGCGGTGTCGCTTCATTCATACTTATACCCATTAACAAGTTCCCAATATTCATCTCAAGACAAGTTCTAAATGTGAATGAGAGTGAGCAGAACCTAAGAACACAACACATCAAGGTAATAGGATTAGTATGAATCCAAAATGCTCTCCATTTAAAATTCTTGGAAATGCAATCGCTTAGAAACATGAATACTCAAAATCATTTTCAGATTCGCTTGTCTTCCTTTCAGTTAGACTGTCAGTCACAATCCAAATTTTCAGAAACATGAATACATTTTCAGTTAGACTGGCATGAAATTTCACTTCGCACAAGTCACAACTATTTGTTTGCGACACAATGGTCTAGCAAATGGGTAGGATATTGAGGATCAGAAACAAGTGGACAGGTGCATTTAGGATGAACAAAGTTCTGCTGAAAAATAAACGCATTAATATGACTGTTAGAAACGAACAGAACAATTGTCATGACTATATATGAACATATTTGACAAACAATTTTCTACTCAAATCTAATTTCTTTGAACAGAATAGTATGTCCTGTGAAAGAAAGAAGAAGAAAATAGTGCCCATCAAACATGACTTGTACAAATGTAGGTCACTGACAGAGGAGAGAATGAAAAATAGGCAATGCGCACAATAGAAGCCTTCTATTATAGAACTTATGGTACAAATGCAAACAAATTCTTGCAAAAAAGCATTCCAACTCCTCTTCAGGTTCAACTGCATAAATCTTTTTCAAACTTCAAGATAGATCACTCAGTCTGAAATCATCTTCACATCAACTAAATTTACAGCTGCTATTGCATTTAGTATCACCCTCCCACCCATTCATCCTTTGCCTCAGTTCATTCCATCTATCTCAACATGGACTGAATTCTATGATTATAAACTAGAAGAAATGGAGTGGGATAGTTGAACTCACTACAAATTCACCACAGTGCCCTTACCTTTGAAACTTTCAGGTAGCTGAGACGAATTCACAGCTTCAGCATCGTTTTCAAATTCCAATATCAACATCTGTAATTAATTGCAAGACAGATATTCCTTTCTTGAAGTCTATGATCCAGCAGACCTGAAGAGTGAAGATGCCGAGAAAGCTAGCAGAGTAACAGAAATTATATGAACCTTCAATCACTGAAATTTCTGAGCGTTAGAAGAAGATTTGAGATATGTGGTATTTATGATCAACTTAATGGAACCAACGGGCATGAACGACTCAAGTTATTTTATCTACTGAGTCAACAAACATCCAGCTTATTGAAAGGTTGTGATTGCTATTTTCAGAGAACACTGATGATAGATTTCGACAATTTTTTTAACATTACACCTTTGGAACACTAAAAGAAACTTTCACGTTGGTCGTGTCGCTTAAACTTTTCCTAATGGAGAAACTAATCGTGTAGACAAATACATGTTTGATCGTACCAAGAAAATTAGAGAACTGGCGTTTCATTTATAACAAGCGACTGTTTTTCAATCACATAAGGATGCGGACACTAGATAGTAGTTTTCTGACAACCAGGACCGCCACTGAGGGAGGCTCTCAGTCAAAAGGGCGAAATTAAGAAACAACTTCCCAACAAAAAACTATCTAAGAAAAACCTGATAGCAAACATAAGAACACAACATAAAACCACATCCTTCATGTTGATCCTGTTGACGTCCTCATCAGGAGGTGATTCAGGAGAAAGCTGCCTTTTTCTCTGCAGGAACCGAAACCTCCACCGACCATCTATTTGACCGCCAATCCGAACATGTTGGACGTGCGCTAGTTTCGCCTTTTCCTCAGATTCATCATCTTGATAAAGTTTCAACATTAGCTCATTAGACAAATCATTGAGCTCCAGGTACTTGAGTTCTGTAAGATGTTCAATACCAGATGGTATTTCCTCCAACGACATACAACTAGTGATGTACAGTGCCTCCAAATGAGGCGCTGAACCCGCCTCAATCGTCACCCACCTCAATTTCCTTAAACCTGTAATCCACAGTTTTTTAAGCCTTTGAAATCCACCTGCACTGAAACAGATTATCTCGCCTTCGTACGCCTCCCTGAGGCCAAGGCAAACTAGATTAGGCAAGCCTTGAATGAGTTGAAGTGGATCAATGTAACTATCCCTTAACTTGCTCCATCTGAGAGATAAATTAGCCAAGTTTTGAAGACGGGGTATCCAGTGAGGTAACTTCTCTAGACGCCCTTCAAGCCACAGGCGACGAAGAAATTGAGGCGGGGAAGAAACCAAATCCAAGTCGATAACCTCGTCTTCTCTGGCTGCATTAACATATAACGATCGGAGGTTGGTCAGGTTATCCAGGGAGGAGCATAACGTCTTCCCATCTTCATATCTCATCTTCAGTATGCGTAATCTCCGTAACTGACAAAGATTCCCCAACTCAGCGAGCACAATGCTGTCGCTTGCTTCAATGGAACAAAGTTTCTGCAAGGATAATAAGCTTCCGATTCCCGGTGGGGGTCTGAATCCGGATTCATTGTGAAACGAATGATAATATGAAGCTTCTTCATGGTGATACAACAAAAGATGCTTAAGCTTTTTGAGCTTCAAGATCTCAACGGGCAGCTCCGTAATATTCGTGTGTTTGAGATCCAATGTTTCTAAGCTCTTGAGCTCCCCAATCCATTTTGGTATCTCCTTAACCTTGGTTCCCCTCAAACTCAGATACTTCAGATGAATCAGTTTCGCGACAGAGTTAGGAAGTTTCTGCAACGAAGTACCTTTGAGCTCTAAAACCTTTACGAGTTTCAGATCATCACTAAATGAAGCCAGCAATTCGCTGGCCGGCACTGAATCGTTTAAATCAAACACAAACAGCGAGCGAAGCAGCCCAAAACACTTCCTTAGTTGTATGAGGTCTGAATATTTGTGAATTGAAAAACGTCTGATCTTTTCAGGCCAAGATTTACCTTGTTGTTCATTTGCTATTGTCACTAAGTTCTGCTCTCCCGCTATCGAAACGATCATTTCACGCCACAGGTCATGAACGCGATACGCCTTCACTCTTCCATCAGTGCTCATTTTTGCAATTTGAATAAGATTTCTGCTAAGAAGCTCCTTAAGGTAACTATCCGCTACTTCTTCTGCTTCCATTTCATTCTTTACTTGCACGAATCCTTCCGCCACCCACAACCGGATTAACCTCCAGTGCTCAATCAAACAATCCTCCGGAAAAACACTCAAGTATAGAAAACATAACTTCAAATAATACGGCAAACTAATGTAGCTTAGCGACATTACCTTCTTCATGCTCACGAGTTTATCTCCTTGTAGCTCTTCACCAAGGCTGCGATTAACCCTCTCCCATTCATCAACAGAGTTCTGGTCTTTTATTGACAGAAGACCTCCTATCGCCACAATTGCAAGAGGCAATCCCTCGCAACGTTTTAGTATATTTCTTGATACATTTTCTAAATGAGATGGACAAGAACTATTCTGAAACGCCGTCCTGCAGAACAACTTCCATGTCTTGTTTGGCGACAACGGCAGTTGATTGTAGACCTCGCCGTTATACTGGTTACTACTCAGATGGGCAACTTCAACATTTCTCGTCGTCAGCATAACCCGACTCCCACATTTAGAGTCAGGAAGCATATTTCTCAAAGCTTCCCATGTCTTAACATCCCAAACATCATCGAAAACGATCAGGTATCGCTTTTGTTGCAGGAACCTTTTGATAAATGTTTTTAAGTCGCTTAAATCCATCGTCTCCATTTCTCTTGGAACTGATTGCTTGACGTCGTTAAAGAGAGCACGGATCATGCCTTTCAGGAGCTCCTCAATCTTGAAAGTCTCAGAGACGGTGACCCAAGTGCAGTTCTGGAAATGTTTCTTCACGACCAAATCATCAAAAACCTTTTTGGCTAGCGTGGTTTTCCCTAATCCTCCCATACCCACAACAGAAAAAACCTTCAGTTCAGGATCATTGGATATCAGGAGCTGGATCAGTGCTGATTTGGGCTTCTCTATGCCCACAACTTCGGTTTCTTCAAGCAGAAGTGCGTGACCACGAGAGTCGTGCCACTTGTTATCCTCAGCAGCATCCCTGTTTGAGGCTAGCTCCATGTGACCATATCTGTTTCGGTACCTCTGATGCCTCTCTGTAATCTCAATGAGTCTGGACTTGATTTCTTGGACCTTGGAAGCTATTTGGTGGCGAGCCGGTAAAGTCTTGGTGAAGTTATAAATCTTGCCTAAGAATTTATTACCTTGGTGATACCCAATACGAAACATGAATAAATCAATGACATCTTCAGTGTCGAAAGCAGCTTGCCGGACTTGCCTGACCCAGACTTTGAGTTCAGGATCAGTATCCTCCATGGAATCAGCAACTTGAAGGAAGGCGGTCATGTGCTCGAACTCATCACGGATGCCTCTGATTTCTTCCCTAACTCCGCTCAACAAGGTCATCTCTCCTTGGAGGATCGGTACTAGAGTGGCCAACAGGTTTGACACGATAGCCTCCGCCATACTTCTCGGTTTCCTGCAGATTATTGATTTTTGTTCAGATTTATGAATGCCAGGTATAGTGATTTGACTTAGAAAAATTAGCTGATCTCTGGAGCTGTTCTAGTTTGACTTTGAATTGGAAAATGACAGAGGCAGACAGCTACAGAAATAATAAAATGTTCAATGTTTGTCAAGTTACTCAGTCATCAACATGAAGAAATAAGTATTTTCATTATATATGCAATAGTATACTTCGCCTCAGTGGTGAACCACTGTCGACTAGGAAATATGATATCGAACGAGGGTTTAATAAATAATCATGCAGGAATACCGTAAGGAATATTAGACTGAACATGTATTAGGCTCTTGTTGATTAAGACATATTATTCTTTGGTGGTGCAGACCAATTAACATGCAATTAGTGCCCACTAACCACTTCCCTAAGGGTCAATTAGTCATAGGTCTTACTGAGTGGAGTTATCGTCCACGAAAATTACATATTTAGTCGGCCAGATTATACTTTTCCTTGACAATATTTGAATTTTTTTACTAGACATGAAATAATAAATTATAATGCATTTGGTTTAAGACGATTGTTTGGTTGAACAAAAAAACTGAGTCGGTGAAGACTCAAGAACCAGGTCAGTTCATCAAGTACTTAGAGCAAGCTAAGTACAATAAAATTAGAGGACGTGTCCAAAAAACTAAAGTATTAACCTTAGTCCTATTTATGAACAAGGTGATTAAGGAGCCGCACCGAACAATAACAACCATGGATACGCACAACCGCATATGACTGGATAGGGAGACTCTGAATAAGGATAGCAATGGAGCAGGATGAGAACAAAATAATGTTTGATTTTTAATATTAATAGATTATTCAACCAAACTAACTTATTGTAACAGAAGGGTGCTATTTGTCCAACGTCCATCCATTACAGGGGGGTTTTTGTCTCTAACAGGGGTGGTTTTTGTATATCCCCGAACACGAGGTTGTTTTTGTATATAACCCAAACACGAGGGGTGGTTTTTGTCTTTTACCCTTGATTTTTAAGATTAATAGATTATTCAATCAATGCTCTCTCAAGTATCCAAACTGCTGATTTCTTTAGTATGTATTGATATCGTATAATTGGAAAAATTACTAAAGAACATACCACAACAAAGAGCAGCAATAGTACCCAGAATAATAAATGAACGCTGTATTGCTATCAACTGACTACAGAAGGCTGGAGAACTTTAAGCTGAGATTCTTAAGAAATGTGCTAAGTAACCTGGAAAGAGGCTTCCTCTGCACTGCATTGGATGGTAGTGAACAGCCGAAGGTGTATCATGATTCACGGCATACACAGCAAAAGAAGCAAACTCTTTCCTGGCATATCAAAGAAAAAACTTCCACCGATGTTATCAACATAACAGTTCATATCATAATTTCACAGATAAGATTGCCTGTCAAAACTTGGTAAAATAATTAATCTGTTGCATTGCTATTTAATTGACTAGGGAAAGTAAGAAACGCGAAGCTGAGTCATAGGAAATGTATTAAATAACCTAGAAAAGGTTCCTTTCCTGCCGCACACCACATTGGTTGGAATAGCGAACAGCCAAAGGTGTATCAAGGAACATACGGCAAAAAAAAAAGCTGACTCTGTTCCTGGAATATTACAAAGACAAACAAACAAAGAAAATAGCTTTTCCACTTACGTAGTGAATTTGACAATTTCATAGCATAATTGTAGGGACAAGGTAGCCAGTCGAATTTTGTGCATAACATCAATAGCAAGTAAAGGCAATACATATGTCACCAGCTGCCAAAAGAAGAACAAAATTGCAAACGAGTTGGTCAAGAAGGTAGAATGTTTTTTTCCTTTAATTGCGAACCTTAAAGGGCAGGGAAACCACATGAAATGCAGCAACCACAACATGTATCATTGAAAGCAAAATGAATTTCGAATACAAACTGTCATTCATATTCCTCTTCCTGAGCACACATACACACATATATTGCCTACATAGCACAAAACAGTGGACTCAAATACCCAGACAGTGGGGCAAAATCAACTGAAAGTGCCAAAAAAATTCACCAACTGCAAGACCGTGAGTCAAACAGAACTAGCCTCAAGCTATCTGGAGACACACTTTTTTAAAAAAAAATTCCGAAAGAACAGCAACCCATGGCTTTGTTTTATCCAATTTCCTTTAGGAAGAAGATCAGTCTCACTATCACGTACAGATGCCTCCCACTTCTGCTGCTTCATAAAGGGGGCTGTGTAACTGGCAAAACTAATGCTGGGAGAAAGAATTTTCTGGCAAGTTTCGAGAAAGATTGTATCCTCCTGCTCGATTAATAATGCTTGGAAATTCTATCGCCAAGAAAAGCGAATACCCTTTTTCTTAAATACTTGAGCCCAATCCAAAACTCAGATTCTGTTATCTGCCTAGTCATGCTGCCATGACTACTTCACTTTGCAGGAGAATATGTTCGCGACATCGGTGTTCAATCAAGCCACAGCTCTACCATTTGATAATACAAGTAAAACTGGTATTGAAGATCGAGGATAGGAAAGAAGACGAAGTAGGAGAAGCGCCTGAAAAAAAAATAGATGCATTTTAACTGTTTCTGTTAGAAACGAATTGAGAACACTTGTCATGACAAAATACATTGAATAAACAAGTTTCCAGTCAAAGATAATTAGTTTGGACAGACAAGGTCATGTGAAAAGAAAGAAAGAAAATAGTGCCCAGAATGAAATAGGCAATCAGCTAAACAGATGTCTCCTATGATAGACCTAGCGTGTTTATGTATGGTACAAATGCAAGAAACAATAATTCCTTGCAAAAGCGATCTAACACCTCTTCAGGTTCAACCATAAATCTTTTTCAAACTTTCACTTAGTCCATTCAGACTGAAATTGTCTTCTCAACTAAATTTACTACAATTCCTGCATTTATTATTTCTCCAACCCATTCCTCCACTGCCTCGGGTCTTTTCATCCATCTAAACATGGACTACATTCTACAATTGTAAACTATGGCACAATTGAACTAGTGGGATAACTTAACTCACTAATGCAAAAGCAAGATTCCTTTTTGAAAATTTCAGGTGGATGAGAGGAATTCACATCTTAGGCAACTGTTTCCAATATCATGGTCATACAACACACAATGCTTAAGCGATTTCGAGCTTCAATTTCGCGACAGAGTTGGGAAGTTTCAGCAATGAAGTACTTTGATTCTAAAACATTTATGAAGCCAGCAAATCGCCGCTTGTATTAAATAATTAAACACTGTTAGTCCAAGCTAAAAAATCATGCAGCTACGAAACTATCCCATGTTCATAGTAGATCATACAGCACGAGAAAAAAGATCACAGAAGAGGGGTTTCAGTTCTAAGGGAAGTAGAACAGAACCCATAAATGCCTCCTGAGAATTCGTAAAGATAGAAAATGCAATGTTGATCACTGACGAGGTGAGGGGAATCCTATCAGGAAAAAGAAAAGGAAAAACCATAGACCAATTCCAGAATCGGCTGCATCTTTGTTTTCTACAGTAATAATTACCAGCAGAAATATATATGTGATACTCACCTCATGTCAAAACTGCCCACTCCGGTGTAAGAAACGAAACTGCCAATAACCATCTATGACATTTCCTATCCGAACACAAGGAATGTATGCAATTTTCCAGTTATCTTCTGCTTTAAGCAACCCATGAGACAAATCATTCAGCCCTAATAACTTGAGTTCTGTCAGATTCTCAATACCCAAGGGCAGTTCTCGTATCGATGAGCAACTCGTGATGTATAGCGTCTCTAAATGAGGTGCCGAGCCTGCCTCAATCGTTACCCACCTCAGTTGTTGTAAACCTGTTATCCGCAATTCCTTGAGCCTCTGAAACCCGCCTTCTTTGAAACAGATTCTTACCCCTTCATAAGCCTCTCTGACGCCAAAGCAAACCAGATTAGGCAAACCTTGAATGAGTTTAAGCGGATCATCATCCCTCAACTTGCTCCATCTGAGAGACAGATTCACCAAGTTCTGCAGACGAGGTATCCAGTGTGGCACCCTCTCTAGACGCCCTTCAAGCCACAGGTGACGAAGAAATGGAGGCGGGTAAGCCAAGGAATCTAGGTCTATTACCTCATTTTCTCCTGTGGCATTTACATGCAATGATTGAAGGTTGGTCAGCTTATCGAGAGATGAGCATAACTTCCTCCCATCTTCACGTCTCATCTTTAGTATGCGCAATCTTCGCAACCGAAAAAGATTCCTTAACTCACCTAGTACACTGCCATTCCATGCTTCAATGGAACAAAGCTTCTGCAAGCATGATAAGCTTCCAATTCCCAAGGGAGGTTTGAATCCAGATTCATTATGAAAAGAATGATAAGCAGAAGTCTCTTTATGGCGATACAACAGGAGATGACAAAGTCTACGCAGCTTCAGGATCTCATCTGGTAACTCTGTGACATACGTGTGTTTCAGATCCAATGTTTCCAAGTTCTGGAGCTCCCCAATCCACGCCGGTATCTCTGTAACATTGGTCCACCTCAAACTTAGATACTTGAGATGAAACAAGTGTGCAAAAGCATTAGGAAGTTTCTGCATCAAGACCCCTTTAAAGTCCAACACCCTCACAAGTTTTATATCATCATTTAGGGAAGCAAGCACTACATTAACAGACACTGATGAATCAAACACAAATAGCGATCGGAGTCGGCTGAAACACTTCCTTTGCTGTATGAGTTTCGAATGTTTGTGAATTGAAAAGTGCCGCACCTTTTCAGGCCACAGTGTATTTTGTTCATTCACCAGTGTTACTAAGTTCTGCTCTCTGGATCTTGAAACAATCATTTCACGCCAAAGGTCGTGAATGCGATAAGCCTTAACTCTTCCATCTTCACTTGTCTTTGATATCTGAATTAGATTTCTGCTAAGTAACTCTTTCATGTAACCTTCAGCTACTTCTTCTGCTTCCATTGCATTCCTAACTTGCACAAATCCTTCCGCAACCCATAACCGAATCAACCTCCAATGCTCGATATAACAATCCTCTGGGAAAATGCTCAAGTATAGAAAACATAACTTCAGATAATACGGCAAACCGATATAGCTTAGTGACATTACCTTCTTCATGCTCAAGAGTTTATCTCCTTGTAGCTCCTCACCAAATCCGCGGTTAATCCTCTGCCATTCATTCGGATCTGTTATGGATAAGAGGCCTCCTATTGCCACAATTGCAAGGGGAAGTCCTTCGCACCGTTTCAATATGCTTCTTGAAATTCCTTCTAAATGAGATGGACAAGATTTTTTCTGAAACACCGTCCTGCAGAACAGGGTCCACGTTTCTTCTGGGGACAGTGATGATTGATGATAGACCTTGCCATTATACTGGTTGCAACTCAGATGGGCTACTTCTATGTTTCTGGTTGTCAGCAGGACCCGACTCCTGCATTTGGAGTCAGGAAATATATATCTCAAAGCTTCCCAAGCTTGAACGGTCCAAACATCATCAAGAACAACTACGAACCTTTTCTGATACAGGAAAGCTTTAATAATCTCTTTCACGCTGCATGCATCCATTGTATTCATTCCTCTGGGTGCTGATTGCTTGACTTCGTCAAATAGAATTCGAATCATGGATTTCAGAAGCTCCTCGATCTTGAAAAACTCAGAGACTGTGATCCAAGCATGGTTCTGGAAATGATTCTGCAACATTAGCCACTGAACCAATTCTGACTTCGGTTTCCCTATACCCACAATTTCAGTTTCTTCAAGCAAAATGGCATCACCACGACAACTATCCCATTTATTCTCAGTCATATTTGACACCGAGGCTAGCTCTAGATCATCATACCTACGAAGGTATCTCTGATGCCTTTCAGAGATCTCGATGACTCTAGACTTGATCTTCTGGACCTTGGAAGCAATTTGGTGGCGAGCCGGTAAAGTCTTGGTGAACTTCCAAACCTTGCCAAATAAATTGGAGCCTTGGTGATACACAATGCGAAGCATGAATGTGTCGAGGACATCTTCAGTGTCAAAAGCAGCTTCCCGCACTTGCCTGACCCAGACTTCAAGGTCAGGATCACTCTCCTCCATAGCATCAGCAACTCGAAGGAAAGCGGACATGTACTCAAATTCATCCCTGATGGCTCTGATCTCTTCCTTTACTGCACTCAGTAAAGTCATCTCTGTTTGGAGCAAAGGTGTCAGTTTGGCCAAAAGGTTGAATACAATAGCCTCCGCCATAACTTTTGCTTCTCTGCAGATATTGGCTTTCCTTCTGATAAATGCAAGAACACTATCTTCCAAGATGCTGTGTTCCGACTTGAAACAATGAGTTGGCAAATAGCTGAAGAAGTAACAATAGATGTCGTATTCTGATAAATTGTTTAATTAAATCACTCGTTCATCAACATCAACAGCCAACTGTATCTTCTCTGTATAGGTTGTTCCTGTGTTCCATCTCAGTTGCCAACTACAGATTAAAGAAAATTATGGCAACAGAAGGTTTAGTTAGCAAATATACAAGAATACAGCAAGCAACATTAGGTTAAAATATAGTTATTTGATCGCCGATTAACATATCATTGTTCCTTGCTGATCCACAAACTTTTGATGTGTACCCACGACTACATGATCTTCCATGACTATTCAGAATGTCAGCCAAATTTTAGAAAAGTAACAGTATGCTACCCTCACAATAGTTGACCATTTTAAGAGCACTCGATTATTTTATTAAATACATGTGGTTGAAGGTGATAGCCTAGTTGACCCAGAAACCTGGGCCAGTGAGGAGCCAGGTTAGTTCATTCTGTTGCTGGAGCATGCTAAGTAAAATAATGAACAGTGGGTGTCCGGACTAAATTGGGTATTGAACTTAGTCTCAACAGATAAGTATACATTAACCACTTAACAGATCACGAACAAACACTGATAGATAAAGCATATGGGAACAGCTTATATTCCTTCATTGACCTAGATAGCAACCCATATACTATGCGAGAGAACTGGTGTGCAAATACAGATTCAGATTTACGGCGCAGTGTGGATAAAACGATGTACAGATGCTGGGGCATGTCTACCTTAAAAGGCGTGCATGGAAAGAGAGAGATGTCACTAGATTCCAGTATATTTCATTTACCTTCTAATGACCGCGAAATATTAATTTCATTCATCACACAACGACAGAGGGATATGGAGATCCTGAAAAAAAAGGATAGCGAATAAGGATTATAGCAGCATACAAGAAAATTCACATGTTTTATCTGTATGATTAATAGCTTATTTTCCTGCAATGTCTCAAGAATTTAAAGTCCTAAACTGTTTAGTACTCTGTATTACTACAACTAAATTGAACAACAATATGCTACCACGCCAAGGAGAAGTAACACTACCCCTAACAGCAAGAGTCAGAGTAATAAAACAAACGTTGCATTGCTACTGATTGACTAGAGAAAGCAAAAACGGATCTGGATTCATAGGAAATGTACTAGATAACCTGGACAAAGCTTCCTCTACTGTGTAATAGTAATAAAATAATTGTAGATTTGTATAGGAACCCTATACAAATCTACAATTATGTTATCACTATTAGTGTGGTACGCCAGTGGTTGGAATAATGAACAGCCGAAGGTGTCTCAAAGTAACACACAGCAAATGAAGCAAACTCTGTTGCTGGAATATTAAAGAAAACAGCTTTTCCACTTGCGTTACGAATATGACAATTTCACAACTTTTTTGTGTGGATAAGATGACCATTAAAAGCTACCAAAATGGTGTAATTATTTTGTGAATGCATGAAAAGATTGAATTCTAAATCACTGCAAAAAAAGAGATGGGGAAAGAACATCAATAGCAAGAGAAGGCAAAAAACTTGTAACCAATTGCCAGAAGAATCAAATTCAAAATGAGTTGCTCAAGAAGGTCAAATGCATTTCCTTAATTATGAAGCATAAAGGGACGGAAACTACATGAAATGCGGAATCTACATATATCATTGACAGCACCATGAATTTCAAATAAATAGGCATCTTATATATATAATATAAATGTAAACATATATATGTCTAAAGCCGATAGCACAAAATAAGGTCCTCAGGAACCCAATCAGTGGAGCAGAATCAACACTAGACAGTGGACACCAGCCTTGACGTGCCAGAAACTCACCAAATGTAAGACCGCGAGTCATACAGAATTAGCATACGGCTATCTGGTGAAAGTAAGCGAACACAAAGCTGGGATTCGTAGGAAATGTACTAGATAACCTGGACAGAGCTTCCTCTACTGCCTTGCGCCATTTTGGTTGGAATAGTGAACAGCTGAAGGTGTATCAAGGAACACAGCAAAAGAAGCAAACCTGTTCCTCGAATATCAAAGAGTACAGCTTTTCCACATCTGTTATGATATGAAAACTCGTCACATAAGTATATGGATAAGATGGACTATCAAACTGATGAAAATGGAGTAATTAATTAGTGAATAACATGAAGAGTTCTAAATTCAAGTCACTGCATAATCTGAGATGGAGAAAGAGCACTAATAGCACGAAAAAACAATAAATTGTCACCAGCTTCCTAAAGAAGAATAAAATTGGACATAAATCGGTCAAGAAGGTAAAATGTACTCCTATTTCCATAATCATGAAGCATAAAGGGCAGGGAATCTACAAGAAATGCGGAAATGAGATATATCAATGGCGGCGCCATGAATTTCAAACATAAACCGTCATATTCCCGTTGCTAAGCACATATAGGCATTCCATATATGTTATAAGAATGTGTGTATGTGTGTGTACAGAAAAGATGTGTGTGCACGAGGGCATATTGCTTGCAGCAAAAAATAACGGCCTCAAGAACCCAGGCAGCGGAGCAAGACTGTGACTCATACAGAACTAGCTTCCGGCGACCTGGAGTGCACTTCCTTTTTAAAATTTCTTAACTACCAGCAACCATGTGGCTTTGCATCCTTATCAAATAATCAATTAAGAACGCTTGGAAATCCTATGCCTATAAACGTGCATACCCTTTTCTTGAATACTCGAACCAAATTCAACTTATCTGCCTAGTCGTGCTGCCAGACAACCATGGTCATTTCACTTTGCAGGATAATCTTTCCGCGACGTCGATGGTCAAGCAAGGCACGACACTACTATTTGTTAATACTTACAAAACTGGGATAAAATATTGAGAAATACGAACAGGTAGTTCCAATAGGATAATCACTTTTTGGATAAGCAAAGTTCTGCAGAAAAAATAGGCGCTTTTAACTAACTCTGTTAGAAATGAATTCAGAACATTGCCATGACAATATATAAACATATTTGACAAACAAGTTTCCAACCAACTGTCCTATCAGCGAACAAAGCGATTGAGGTGCCGCACAGAACTAGAAACCCCATAGATATAAATTTGACTCAGTTATGAAAACCAGACACATAGACCCCTAATGGATAACAAACCCGGACAGATATAGCAAATGTGAACTCACTATACAGCATTAATCTACTAGCAGACGTAACATACAGTCACCTATTAAACACCTCAAAATAAAGCTTCATTAATCACACAACTACGTAGGGATACGGTGATTCTGGATAATAGTATAGCAACAGAGCAGGATAAGAACAAATTAACTTACTCAACCAATGATCTTCTTTCATGGATCCAAACTCCTATGTATATAGCATGTCTTACTATCATATAATTGGAAAGATTACGAAAGAAACTACCACAATAAGGAGCAGCAACAGAACCCAGAATAATAAAATGAACATGTATTGCTATGAATTGACTAGAAGGCTATAGAACTTTACGCTGGGATTCTTAATAAATATGCTAAATAACCTGGACACAAGCTTCCTCTGCACCGTTTTCGTAGGAATAATGAACAGCCGAAGGTGAGTCATGGAACACACAACAAAAGAAGCAAACTCTTTCCTGTCACATCAAAGGAAACTGCTTCCACCAACGTTATCAAAATAGAAGTTCATATCGTAGCTTCACTGATAAGATTGCCTGTTGTAAAACAATTATGTTCTGGATGGTATGCAAAGTACAAAATTCTACAACATAACAAAAACTCAGATGGAAAAGGAGTCATACAGAAATACATAATTAACAAGATTGAGAGACATCAGCTGCCAAAAGGTTATTTATTGATGTGTCAAAATGAGTTGGACAAGACAGTAAGATAAACTGTGTACACAAGCCCTGACAAGTGCTGAATCCTCGCCTACTGCAGGATCATGAGCCATCAAAAACTAGCTTTTGGCTATCTGGAGTTTAACACTTTCCTTCTTTTTCTGCTCCAAAGGAGCACCACCCCGTGGATTCTCAGGGTCCTGAGTCAATCTCACTATCACGTGGAGATATGCTTCCGAATTTTTCAGCTTCACGAATGCGAACTCTAACTGGTCAAAAATAAAGCCGGGAGAAAGAATCTTCTCTTTCAGGCGAGTCTGGGAACAGGTTGTATCCTTATCAAATACTCGACTAACTATGCTTGGAATTGATATCCCCTAGAAATGTGAAAATCCTTTTCTTGAATACTCGAGCCAAGTCGACAATTTCAGATTCTCTTATCTGCCTTGTGATACCATCAGACTGCCACACCCACTTCACTTTGCAAGATAATCTGTTCGCAACATCGATGGTCAAGCAAGCCAAAACCCTACTATTTGTTAATACTTGCAGAACTGGAGTTGCATATTGAGGATTCGAAACAAGTCTATTCAATAGGATAAGCGCCTCTCGGATGAGCAAAGTTCTGCACAAAGATAAGGCCCATTTAACAGACTATGTTAGAAACAAATTGATAACATTCATCACAGTGGTGACATGCATTTGCCACACAAGCCTCCGGACAATACTAATTTATTTGAACACAAAAGTAGGAAAGAAAAAAAAAGCTCTCTGTAGAGCTCAGCACACACGACTCATTAAAGGGGCATTGAGGGGGCAGAGAAACAGTCAATAAGCATAATAGCAGGCTCTTATAGTACATCTAGCATGATTGTCTATGGTACAATCATACAAAAGATAGTGAGTCATTACAACATCAGTCAAACTGCTCCAGTACAAACTTTCAGATAGTTCACTCAACCTGGAATCATCTTCTCAACTAAATTTACAAACTACAATTGCATAAATTATTCCTTCAATCCAGTCACCCTGTCTCAGTTTTTTTAATCCACCCCAACATGGACTAAATTCGATGAGCAAAAAAGTAGAAAACAATAGGACTGGTGGATAGCTGAACTAACTGGAAAATTGCCACTATGTCTTTACCTTTCTTTAAACATTTCGGATGGATGAGAGGAATTCACTGCTTCCGCATCCATTTCTGATATCAGCATCTGTAGAATTAATGCAAGAAAGATATTCCTTTGTTGAAGCCTATGATCCAACAGAATCTCGAAACCCAGTTGACTTGCAGAAGCCAAGAAAGCCAGCACAGTAACAGATATTCTACGAAGCTTCAGTTCCTGAAATTTTCGAGCATTAGAAGATAAGAGCGATAAGTGCAATTGAAACCCAAGGTATTTATTCTGAAAAAAAAAAAAAAAAAGTATTGCAAGCAATGGGCATGAGTAGAGGTAAAAGGTACACATCAAGAATATAGGGTCAGATTTGAAAGAGATTATAACCTGCAGGAAAGCGATCATGGTAGGACTCATTAATTCTCTAAACAACTGACCGGCCATGCAGCACAACACATTTCATTATATTTTATTTTGATTTTCTAGACAAATACATGAGCCTCTAACATTAATCTAGCCCCTAAACCTTGGATTGCAAAAAGTACAGACTCCACACGGATCACATAATCAAAAGGTTCAATTCCATTCCATATTGCATACCCCCCCCCCATTTATCGAAACTGTCAGGTTGCCTCCCCAGTTCTAAAACTCTCATATTGCATCCGCCATTTGTAATATGTGTGTGTGTTGCAAACAGAACTGCGCAGTTTTTCCTGTTTAGTTACTCATTCTGATCGAATTCCCAGATGAAACTCAAATCCAGATCCCAGTGACGCCAATCTAACCAGAAATCATCTCTGAACCAGAAGTTGACTTCTTCCCTCTCCGTGTTCCTCCTTTCTCTTGAGAGCAGATATAAACTCAACCAATTGAATCAAACTCAGAAAGTAAAAAATGAATGTTTATTTTAAATTGAAAACGGAAGCAGATTGGATTGAAGAAAGAACCAGGGCTAGGAATCAAGAGGGGAGAGATTGGGGAGACCGGGACACAGAGAATCTTCAACTTCTGTTCTTCTACTTATTTTCTTCTTCATCTTCTGATCTTTTTTTTCCTTCATTTTTCCTTTTATTTGTTTAGTTTTATTTTTTATTTCTATTAACATGGAATTAAATAGTTTTGTGGGGGTACATTTAGTGTTGGACAGAGAAGAATCTCCAAAAACCTGATTTCAATAAGTTTTATAAATGATGGATGAGATATAAGAGTTTAAGATCTCAGAGAGGCAACCTGAAAATATAACCAACTTGCTCTTTGACCATGGTTAACAACCTCGGAGTGACATAAGGGATGGAGACAAGATCCGCCATCTCATACCCTTATCCGCAAAGTATCATGGGCTGGCCACAAGAATGAAGAGCCAAGGTACCTTAGGCATCCATGATGCAGGTCTCCAAACAAAATCAACATTTTGCAATAGATGATACAATCACAAAATAGTGGCTGTTGGCTACTTTAAGTAAAGGGTTTATACTTATTGTTTTAGATAAGAAATTTACATGGATTTATTGGTACAATGGTACTTATGGGAGATCTGTTTTCTCCCATTTCATAATTATTCTGTAGCTAGTAGTAAAGTTATACTTCCTCCGCCCAAATTAAATGTCCTGCTGGACTTTGCACATGGGTTAATATGATGCTTTTGACTTGATAAATTTACAATATTGTCGCTCATCTCATGTGGTACTTTTTTTATTGGGAAGTGAAACAAAATTAACTCTAAAAGGAGGTCCGGAGGAAGTAAAGTGAAAAGTATGTACCCCGTCCTGACTTACTATTTCCCTTTACTTCCCTCTAGTCTCATACCCTCTTTTAAATCATTATTTTTTTTCACTTCCGAAGAAAAGTATCACATAAAACAAAAGACATTCTAGAGAATCTAACAAGTCATACGCACATCCTTAATCTCCGTGAAACGTCCACTGACACTCAATTTGGGAGGGAGGGAGTACATACTTTTCACTTTACTCCCCCCCCCCCCCCCAAACCTCCTTTTAAAGTTAAGTTTTTCACTTCCCAACAAAAAAAAGTACACATAAGACAAAGGACAACGTTGTATCTTGTCAATTTATCAAGTCAAAAGCATCATATTAATCCATGCAAAGTCAAGCAGGACATATAAATTGAGGCGGAGGGAGTAAAACTTTACTACTAGCTAGGGAATAATTATGAAAATGGAGAAAACAAATCTCCCACTCTAACCTAAATAAGTACCCTTGTACCAATAAACCCATGTAGATTTCTTTTCTAATACAAAAAGTATACACATTTTACATCAAGTAGCCAACAGCCACTATTTAATGATTGAATCATCTATTGCAAGATGTTGATTTTGTTTAGGGACCTGCATAAAGACACTTAAACTGGGACTGAGGGAGTAACTTTTTGTCGAAGCAGACACATAAATCGGGACACTCATACATAGTTGTCAAAATCTAACGATTCACGATTCGTATCCTACGATTCGACTCGATTCACCCATGAAACGATGCGAAACCCTTAGTGAATCTTTAATGGACAAAAAACTATTTGAAATCCGATTCAAGAGTCCGAATCTTACGATTCAGGCCGATTCTACGATTCACCTTCGATTCATCTGAAGGTCTGATTGAGTTGCAACATCAGTCTAAGAAATAATACTTACTAATTACTTCCTAAATTTATGTCTGCTTTGCAACATGCATTTGTTTTATATTACTAGTGCATTTTTCTCAAGTCCAAGTATCTTCTTGGCATCTTGTAGTTCCTTGCTCCACATGACTATCTATAACTAGATTATTCTTTATCTTTTAGATGTGTGAAACTCCTAATCACTGATTACGGATGCGAGTTTCCAATAATTTGAGCTTTCTTTTTGTAAAATATGAAAATTTTGTTCAATAATGTTATAGGTTTATGAAATATTTTACTATATCTACATAAAAATATTGCAAGCTGAATCTTTACGATTCAAGATTCGATTCGATTTACGATTCAGTGAAGGCAAATTTCGCTTCACTATCTGAATCCCGATTTGACAACTATGCACTCATATAGGAAAGGTGGCCAGATAAAATGGGACGGATGAAGTACTGTTTAAGCAATTCCCACAGTTGCAACTGATTTTGATTTCCAATTGTAAGCAGTTTTTCATCTCATGCGCCTGTATTCAAAATTGTAAAAGCAATGTCCTTTTCTTTTGTGATATCTTGTGGACTATTTAATTTACTCTAATTTTTGTAGAGAACTTATACTCTTGGTTTGGGGGCACCAGCTATTTTTTGTTGGCTTCTCAAAAATCTCTTTGAAATGGTTGGTGTTTTTTGTTAGACATGACTAGCATCATCCATTGTTTACATATTCCAATATGTTCAGGCAGCATTTCAAAATTTTCACAGATGGAATAAACAAGCCGCTAAAAGTAGATTAGGAGGAAAATAATGAGTGTTTAATGTCTGGTTCTACAATCTACGGTTTTGATTAAAAAAAAAAAAAAAAAAAAAAAAAAAAAAGGACCGTGTGAGTCCCTAAAAACCTTTTCATTGAATTCAATATCTTAACCTTAGTTTCATTCATTCCGTGCTATGGGGTATAGAGCTACCTTCCGGTTCTCCGATCTTGACAGGAAAACACATGTCCACAACACTCGGTTTTTCGCGAACATCGAACAACAATGTCCCCAAATACACCTATTGTCAACTTTCTCGAGATGTAACTATCTGACACAGAAGGGAAAAAGTTGCATCCAGACCTAAATTATCGAGATCCCGGGTCGATGCATTGAAAGGGACGGGAAACGCAGAACGTGACATGACATGGTCTGGGGTATACTGGATAGGCTTCTTTGGTATGGTCTCTGGAATGAGGGATAGTTTATATGCCTACCTTTCCATAATAACACATAATTTGTTTCACTGGCAAATAATTACACCATATTGTTAAAAAGAACTCAAATAAATATCATCTATTTCCTCAAAAAAATAAATAAATAAATAAATATCATCTATAGGGATATTGTGATTGATTAACCAAAGTTACTGCCGCCTAAAGCAAGAAACCACCAACAGAAAGCCATGAAAAAAGTAAGGTAAGCAAACCAGAATAGCCTTGCGATGATCTAAGACAAGCTATCTTTTTCCTTGTACAATTAAAGATTTTGGGGCACCGGTACTTCTGTAACAGATCGTAAACGTACCGCGTTCCTGATCGTGCGACCCCGAAACGCGACCAGATCAGGTAGCATATATACGTATTTCCAGGCACTTGAGATATGCATGCCTGAAGTCCATAACACAATCAAGGGCTGGCTTTTTCGTTTAACCTCTTTAAGGGATACAGACGCGGCAGTTCTAATATGTTTAGGGAATCTACTTGATAATATTGAATGTATGCCTTTAATGCAGATCAGCATTGTCCTGGTCCTGAACACTTGGTAATATAAATAGTTTTGGCATGCCCCTTCTTTGTCATTCCCCTAGTTTTACAGGGTCCACATAGCAAGGGGCTTCTTGGTGTGGTTTATGATTGTTTTATGAATAAACATATACCAAATAATAATACGAAGCAAAAAAATATATACCAAATAATAGAATATCAGGTGACACACAGGTACACTAAAAGAGAGATTCAACATTTGACCAGTACACATGTGACTTCCATTCTGCCACAGGATTTGGGAGTGCTTCAGTCTAATATTGGCAATAAAGCTGTAAAATGAAATATAACACAGAAAAGACGAAAACCTAAATAAGTTTTCATAGCTCACCTGAGTACCATTTCCATCACAAGCTAAACAGTCAGCCAATCCATCAAGAATGCCGCAACACCCTTGGACAGTAGAAGCAGTTCTTACATCGCTTGTCCCAACTTCAGTTCCCTTCACCTCCTCCTTATAGCCCAAGCAAAAATTGGTAGTCACCTTTGGACCTGCATGCAATAGAGCAGTTTTTTTAACTACTCGACTATACTCTGACACACACCTCGGGCAAAGAAGTTCCACTCTGCCGAGAGCATGTCACTATGAATTCTATTCAGAAACCTTATTAAGTTAGCACCCACCCTAAAGAATAGGACCGTATCATACACAACTGATACCACAATACAAAACATATATTGACTTGCTTTCCAGTTAAGCATGAAGTTATGCAAACATAAAAGTTCTACAAGAGAGTTATAATGAGAATCCTCCAGTTAAGCATGAAGTTATGCAAACATATATTGACTTGTCTGTTAGTGTAATGGGCTGCTACCTGCTGGTGTTCTTTATTTCAAGAAAGAGCTTAGTGTTTAGTGAAATTACAATTTGCACACTCTAGATTTGAGTTCGCGGATTAGAAGCATATCATCCACGAAAGCTCGAAAGCACGTATGAAGAGAGGGATCTTCTGTCTAATTAGGCGGATTAATTAACTTAGGGCAGTGGATATTACATGTTCGACTTAAATTGAGCGTGATAGAGGCCAAGGAAGGGAGCAGTGTGATTGTCCACTTCCACAAACACATTATTGCCTGAGAAGTTCTAAATTTCAAGTGGATATCACCTTAGGTATTTTGTTATCGGGAACAATGTTTTTGTGTAGACTTTTTCTCTGAATATACACTAAATTGTGATGAGCAGCTCTTGACTAAACAACTTGGTTTGACAGCATGTATTTGTTAGTTGTTCTTGCAGCATGTAAAGCCGAACTGAACATGGATGCCTATTGTGACTTCTTTTTCTAACGGGTTGGTCATTGCAGAGTCTAGTTTGTCTACCTTCAGGTTGCAGTGGGTTGAACCTTTTACCTTATGAACATTCTTAACTGGTCGGTACTCATATGAACAAGATGCATCACGGGTTGGAGCTGATGCCCAAAGAATAGTAACATGTTGGTAAGGGCATATGCACATATTATAGCTTCAATCGAGTATATTACTTCAGTGTTTGAGCACACGCGCCCACGTCCTTTAGTGCACGTGGACCAGCTGTTGAAATTTTAAAGTCGTCTTGTAACTTGTATTCATGGGGTTTGTAACTTGTAACTCATCACAGTTAAAGCTATCATGCTCTAAGGCTATAATTCCTCAGTACTTGGCATTATGATTACACGAGAAAAAGATAAGAAAAAAATAGTTACCCCTCAAGGGCATATTTGAAGTTTCAAATATTTGTTTCTACAAACATTGCTTACACTTTAGCACTTTCTAAACTGATCTAGAATGCTACAAAGCAGGTATTGAAGATTTCAGCACAGCTTTCTGGTGGGAGTGCAAGTGGCAGATGTCTAAATTAATACAGGTATGTCAAAATTGCCGCAAATCAGCCTAGCTTCCAAGTAAATTCTTGATTTCTCCCAAGATTCATAGGGCATGCTGATACGAGTCAGTAATGACAACGCAGGGGTCCTGCACCATCATATCTAGGTAGCATATGTTTTAGTTTAGTATGTGCTTTTTTATTTACAGTGTACCAAAGAATATGTGAATTTATAATCTCGTGGATATATACTTAATCTTTATCCCATTGAAATTTCTGCACATAATTTTCTGAGTGGATTCTGTACCTGATCCATTTACATCAGTTACAGAAGGAATACTGAATATCTTCCAAACATCAGGAACTAAAAAGGTCATTTAAAAATCTGCACAGTCAGGTATACAGTAAAAACTTTACTCCCACAGACAACAAATTGAAAGAGCAAACTGAAGCCAGCAACCTATATTGCACGGAAACGGCAGGAGACAGAGACGCCGATCACCAAATTTTAAGAAATCAGGGGATGCGGACACGCCGTGTGTGTGTGTGTGTGTGTCAAAATTTAAAGTAAGTGACAAGTTTAAAACTATATATGTTGCAACTAGAAAACATAATAATTACTAGGGTGCTTTTCGAAATTTTAAAAAATATGGGAGGTAGAGGTGAAAAACATTGTCTCGTGTTTTCATCTTTAAACCGTCTTCACCAACTCTAGCCGCATAATCTTTTTGACGAAGAGGAAGAGAACGAAGAATAAACGGATGTGGTCAGGTAAAACGACTGACAACTAGAGGTGCGTGTCTCAGGCGTCTCCGAGGCATTTCGGGCCATATCCTTGTTATTTTTATTTGGAAACCCCTGGTGGAGTTTCCGAAACGTTGTTCAGGTGTGTCCATTATTATTTTTATTTGTCAACTCCGGGTGGAGTTTCCGAGACATTCAGGTGTGTTCGAGTGTCCGAAACTCGAACAGCACCCCTGATTGAGTGTCCGTGCAACATAGCCAACACCATTAAAAGGGTGATTATGAACTAGGAAAACAGACTCAAATGTCCAGGAAGCTAGAAACTGGCAAGAGTAGCAAAGTTACAAGATCTACTCCATTAAACTCAAACAACTAAACTAACAAAGTAGTGGAAGGAACTTACAATTTAGAATAAGGTACAACAGATGCACAGCTTGCTTTTGCACACGCAAACCAGATTCCTTTCTTAACAGATGTGAAATGCTTTGAAACCCAAGCATATTTGCAAATCTGAAACAGAACGGATTACATTCATAAATTGAACTTCCACAAAACCAACTTGAGGTGCAAAGATGTTTTCGAAACTTACTTTTCTCTTTCCGAGTATGCATTACTCCTCCTCAGAATCATATTCATTACAGACACAGCTTCTAGTCTCAAACATTCATCAGTAGCCCTCATTGCTATTTGATGCATCAGTTTAAATACAGAAAGCCAGTCTAGAAGAGAGGTAGACAGAGCAGATCCATGATTCATCGGTTTCTGCTTCCATAATCTTTCTCCATCAAATAATCTGGTTTCGCATGTACTAACGCCTGTGATGTCCATTTCATCCCCATCTGTAGGAAAGTGGCGTTGACCTTCAGGACATTTAGAACTACAAGCGTCTTCTGTTTCGACGCGGGGGGGAATTCCTTCAACTATGACATTATCCCTGAGTACAGTACACTGGAAAAATCAAATCAAAGTTCATAAGCGTGTTAACTTAGACAGCATACAGGAGTATAGCATAAAGATATAATATTTTGTGGACAACATAAACACCGTAGTAGTGAAATATCAACAAGTTAGCAAAAAAACAACTATATCACAGAGGCCCTTATAAAATAACCGAACGAGAATTGGTGAGGTGTGAAAAACACCGAGCACTCAGGATACGTCTGTTGGCAGCCCCAAAATCATGGTAACTGTCATGTGCCTACTTATTCAACAGTTTAAGAGTAAAGAAGAGGCAAGACATTCCAATTCGCTAAATTACTACTACTCTTTGCCTCCTAAATCCAGAGGAAGACATTCCAATTCGCTAAATTACTACTACTCTTTTCTCCTACCATCTAATCCAACAAAGGCAACGGCCTAAGTCGTATCCAACTTTGTTTGAGTTGAAGCCAATACTGGAAAATGGGATAACATAGTTCGCCCGTCTGCTAAGAGCTGAGCTGAGTAGCTCAGTTGGTTTACCACCGAACTACAAGTGTGTTATTCACTTTTAGTGACGACTCTCTAAGGCATAGATTGAGCAAGTTTATAATAAAAATAATAGGTTCGCCAACAAAATCCAACAAAATAACAGCTAAAATGACAAGTTTTGAGGTACTAATGGCTTGCAAACTTAGAAAAAATAGCTAGATAATAGCATTTTTAACTCAAAACTGCGGAAAAGGTGCTTCAAAGACCAGTCAAATAATGATGAGAACATCATAGCACGCACCTTACATTTGTTTCCAGAGTACAAACATGATTCAAAGCTTTGTGCAGTACACGCAAAGATCTATAGACAATAACCTCCTGCATCAGAATGAAAAACAAACACATCCTAATTCATAAGAGCCCACGTAGCAAGTGAGGCAAAACCATAACATATTGTGTCAGGTCCAAAAATGTGTGTGTGTGTGACTAAGCAACTCATCTCATGAGGAACACGATACAACTAGATCAAGAATAAATGTTCTGTTACACAAGCCAACAGAAAAAGTTATGAAACCGCACAAAAGAGAAGAGATGGAGGTTTTTATGCAATAAAGCATTAAGAATAACAAACAATGTTCCATTATACAATAACTCTCAAAAAACACTAAGCGATTTACAAGCTTTTACCCTTGCCTCCTTAGCTTAAATACCTCTGGCATGGACCAGTATCCGACTGTCAGATACCCACAGTGTGAGCACTGAGCAGTGAGCACTCACATTCTGCAACACGCCCCACAGCTATACCTTTAAATGGTTTATCAGACTGAGTCCTTAATATTTAAGCTGTACAATTAACTGTCTTTATGCATTTTGCTTTTCCACATCTTTCCATTATCCAAGTTCCACTTCTAAAGAAAAAGGATTGTTTTCCATTGCCCCCTGTATTTCCGGTTTCCCATCCAGAACCGTGACCAGATAAGTTACCATAATAACTGTAATCATATCTAGATGTTACACTGATTCTAATATTCTAAACCCGCTGTTAATGTAGTTACACTAAAAAAACGGCAAAGGGAAGGGGCCAAGGGGGGAAAAGTGATACCCTGAAACCAATTCTACACTGTTGCTTTTCAATGGCAAGCACTTTTACGTCAGTAACAAGCGATTCTAGAAATTTTGGTCTCCTTGAGGAAAAGTAACACAACAGAAATGTTATGGAATGGAAATTCGGTTAAATACAGAAGCCATGTCCAGTTGTTGAACAACTTTTAGAATTCTGTTCACAGACCTTCATTTTCTGAGGCAAAGGGGGAAGGAAATGCTTGATGTGATATGAAGTGATAGTAAAAAGTAAGTCGAGCTTTTAGTACAAGAACATGCCAAAAATTCTACATCGCTCCTAAACTCACGTTTTCAAGACCGCATAGATCAACTAAAGCTTCAAAGAAGGATTCCAACTTCACCATTCCAGTGCCAATCTGCCAATGACAAGGGTAGAAATCATTACATAAAATATGGAAATTTGAACTAATGAGAGGGAACAATACCAACAGGTGCATAAAAGATGGAACTAAAATGGGAGAGAAATTTTATTTGAAGGTATCCGAAACTGGAAACTATACCTGTGTCAACATGGAGTACAGACAAGATATTTTAGTTGCTTCAGCAGACTGAGCAGCTGCTTTGTCAGAATGCAAACCCACATGAAAAGATCTTTCATCTGATAAAGAACTCATTTTTCTTTTGGTTGATATGCTTAGCCATCCAAAAAGTACATGAAAATCTGCTTCACAAGCCACCAACAAAGTAGATACCAGATTGCTAGGTGATCCTCTGTCACTCGGTAAGTTCCAAACCCCCAGCAACCTGTTTTGAATACGTTGAGGTGCTGACAGGTTATCTTTAGTGGATAATGTAGGGTATTCTCCACATTGATCTGTCTGGATTCCTACTGCTCTACGACTTGGTGTACCTAATGTGCAGCAGAGAAACCATACAGAGATCAAATAAATTGAAATGAAATACATGAAACTGAGAGGAATTGATTTCAGTTCAGTATGTATTTTAACTCAAGTACTCACATGTATCAACATGAGGGCCATGAATTGAGGAGATGCCATTCTGGACATTAGCTGAAATCCCAGGGTCGCCATGAGTATGAACTCCACATTCTCTGCCATTAGTGACAGTATCAAGGTAAAATGTTCCACGACTTTTACTCAAGCAAGCAAGAATTTATGCATGGGACCAAAGTTGGTGTTTTTTTATGACATAAAATATTTCCATGTAAAATCTGTAAAATAGTGATTGTATGGCCTTTGTATACCTGGAGCAACCCTAGCTGCTCCAGAATTATTCATCATAACTGGAAAATCTGACCTAATCCAAAAAATGAACAGCCTCCCTCCCTCCCTCATGGGAAAGAAACATTTGACAAGCCTCCATATAGGCAGTAGCTTGATTTAGGATTTCTAATCTTGATCACATGTATTTGAGTCAAATAAGGCTAGTGTGCAAGGTTCTAGATCAGCTTAAAAATAATCAGGCAATTATGGAAATCAATGAATATACAATGACTATGTTACATGGATTCTGCACTATTTTTAAGGAGCGCCAGAGTATAAAATAAGGCAAAAAGTAGGAGACAATTATTTCTATTGCAGATGAAAATTCATACATACGAGTTTTTACTCTTTGTATCCCGAATCTCTGCAACTTTAGCTCCACTTGATGAAAATACAGACTTAAGCTGCTCCTCTTTCTTGTCTCGTTCCTTTCGAAGCAGAGAACAGTCATGTTCCTGAAAGTATGAAGAGTATAAGAAGATGGTGCGCAAACATATATCTACGAACTCACCTAATTCTTTCAAATTGAATCATGCGCGCTTCAAAACACGCTCTGAATTTTGCATAGCGTGAGTTACTTGAAGTCAGAGCACCTAAGCTAACAAAACTGGCTGAAACAAACTGTTGGCTGCATAGTAAAATCGGGTCCAAATTCAAAAGGCAGGCCCAGAACTCTTTTTAACTCAGTACTGTCTGGTCTAAAAAAGCTCATCCAGTGAAGAGGCACAGTGAGACCATCGGTCAGCATCAATGGCGGACCTAACATTTCAGAATCGAGCACATAAAGTAATAAACATCTCGTATATTACATATCCATCAACAGTATATTTGAATCCCAGTTTATTAATATATCAGTATACCAATATAAAAATTATCTTATATTGATGCTCTGATGGCACTCTCAAATTCAATCCTTCTAGAATTTGCTTCTATGCATTCTCGCTCCCACTCCGGGTGACCTCGATGGGGATGCATTTGAACAAAAAAGTGGTTCAGACGAGGACATGTCCAAATATAATAGCAGTACAAAATTTCCATGTCCCTTGTGGAATAGCTCCCGAGGATTACCTTGTTATGTAAGACATAAGAGATTGCCCAAGGATATAATGGCATTGGGGGTCTAATTCCATATTTGAGACTGCCAAAAGAAGCATAAAATACCATTGCGGCCATATCCAGAATTTCATAATCTGCCAGAATGATAGCAGCATGTCTAGAAATACTGATAACAGATTATGATAAGTTTTGTAACTTACTGAAGCATGATACATTTATCTTAATGACACATTTGGTTTTCTGAACTAGATGGATTGGATTTGACCAGCCGGACTGTATTTGAAAGTGTTTGAAATTTTGTAACATCGTATCTAGACTGCACTGTTCAGATAGAGTACACCGTGTTATCTAATACTCTGGACTAACTTTTATCCAATCCAGCTGAAGAGATGAAGTTATATACCAATGCTCAGAGAAAATGAATTGATTCCACCTTGTCACTACACAAAATGTAGGTGGTTCCTACTCCCAAGTCCCAAGACATGATCCCACCATTGCATTGGATTAACCCCACAACACTTCATGTGCTCTCCCCAATGTATAACATACAATTCCATTAACTACTATTTGCAGTAGTATAAGTAAGCTAGATTCTACTAACAAGCCTACAAAATCAATATCATGCACATAAAGAGCATACCAGTTATTCTTCAAAAAAAAAAAAAAAAAAAAGCATGCCAGTACTGTCTCCCCTAAGAAAATACTAGTTTGGTTCAATATCATCCCCCCATTTAAAATAGCTGGATTAGTTAGAGCATCTCCAACCACATGGGGGGAGGGGGAGGGGGGAAACGCATCAAAATAGGATTAAAGTCCAACCCCATGAGGGGATGGGGATGGGGATGGGATGGGGTGCTATGGGGAGAAATTTTGCCTTGGGTGTGAGATGGTTAGGGGGGATTTCCCCATGGGCATGCCAACACCCAAGGCAAAATTTCTCCCCATAGCACCCCATCCACACCCCCCTCCCCTCATGGGGTTGGACTTGAACCGTATTTTTTTACGATTTTCCCCATCCCCCTCCCCTCCCCCCGTGAGGTTGGAGATGCTCTTACGGGTGTTACATTTGCAATCATGAAGTAGTTATGGGAGCAACCTACAGTGCTATCAATTTCAGGTTCCGAACAGGAACAATGTAAAAACGCTTAAAATGTGCTAACAATGCAGGGAACATACCAAGCTAGCCAGCTGCTTTGAGGCCCGGCTGAGCTCCCTCTGCAATCAAAACCCCAAAACAAATCTCCAGTCAGAAAAACATCACAAACCCACGTCTATCAATTTCAAAAATCAAACAGCATTTGAAAAAAAAAAAAAAAAAAAAAAAACAAAACAAAAAAAAAAAAAAAAACAAAAATAAACCTTGAGTCTATCAATTTCATCATCTTGCGGACTCCGAAACCCCAGCGGTTCCTTAACCGGTACCACAGTCTGAACAATGCCTCCCTTATCAAAATCCTTCTTCTTAACATCGTTCACCCTCTGAGAGCCCCGAAGAGATTGAAGAACCGGAGCAACCGCAGTGTGACCATCAGGTACCCTCTGAGACAACTCTGGGGGCGGAGAATAGCTTCCGTCGTTGTGGCTAGGTTTCGCCGGCGGGTAGGGTTCCGGTGGAGGGCAATGCCATGGTATCGGTGGTGGCGGAGGGCGTGTTTGGGTAGGGTTTGTGGAGGTGAGAGCGATTTCTTCGACTTGGAGGAGATTGGCGAAGAAATCGGGGTCCCAGTCTTCTTCTAAACTCGGCCCTTCCATGGAATCGACGATCGTAATTGCGATGATCTCTGGTCTGCTGGTGTGATTTTGTTCTGGTTCCTCTCAGGGTTTTGGAATTCGGAGAAGAGGCGATTGGGAGGGTGAGAGAAGCGGGAGAGTGTCTGCTAAGACCGTGTTTGGTTGGTTCAGCGTCAGAATTTCCATATTTATGGATATAATACTAATTTTATGTTTTAGCCCATGGATATAATACTAATGTGTAGGGCACACGAATGCGTAAAAGACACTTTCACCAAAAAGAAAAAGGGTAAAAGACAATTTAACTACCTTAACTTCCATGTGTTAAATTTCAGGACATCTACACTCTCTAGTTGTGAAGTCATTAGTCTGGGGGTGGAGGTCTGTCAGTGATAGTAATTTTTGGTAGGGATTTGTCTCTTCAAGTTTAAGGTATGGAATGACACAATCATGGGGGTAAGTGTCCTCAAGTTTGTGACATTTCAGGGGTAAAAGAGCATTTTCACAAATTAATGGGGGGAGAAAGTGTCTTTTTGTCAATACTTATACAGAAAAAGGGCAAAGACACTTTCACTTAGGTTTGACACAGAGACACTTTAACCCCGTCTAGTTGGGAAAATGACACTTTTGCCCGTTTTGTGTGCCAAATTTTAGGATGCCTACACTCCCTATTTGTGACGTCGTTAGTTTGGAGACGAGTGTCCGTCATTGATAGCATTCAAGGCAAACTTAACGGGGTGAAAGTGTTTTTTACCAAATTTAGAGATGACAGATATGATAAAAGAGATTGAAGAATGCATGGAAGGATTTACCTTATGGCATTGTTTCTATTTTAGCTTATGAGTATGTGATTCGGACTGTTGGTGTTGATAATATTGGGGCTACTGTGATGGGCTATGAGTAATGAATTACAAATGAGATATTGTTTGATTGATAACAAAACGTGCGTGAGATTAAACAACAAAATGTCTAATTTGCAATTAGGTACCACAAAGTATTAAACATTGACGAATATTATAACTTACAACGTGGACTTGTTAATACATGCTCCCACCAGGTACTCGTTAGTTCTACATTTCGGGACATTAGGCATCTGCTTAAAAATAATAAAAATAGTGGGAAAATGCAGAAAAAATATGTTTAAAAATAAAATAAAATAAAATAAACAAAGGGTTTGGTAAGTGCTGAAAAATGTTGTTTAAAATAAAATAATATATATGTGGCAACATTACTAAATTTAAATGTTCATTTACTCGTATATCACTTTTATCATACATATATTTGTTATTGCATGCATTCAGTTTGGCTGAAATATCTTTGACCGTAAAAGTATGAAAATAACATATAAAAACACAGAAGTTGTTGTTCTTTTAAGAGATTGTTTTCATTTTTTAACACAGTGCCAGCACACTGTGTTTTTAAAAGGGATTCCAAACAAGCACTCACACTATTTTTTACACAAAGACTTAATCAACATCGATATTAATACAATCATCGGCTAAGAAAGAAAATAACCATCGTCTAGGGTATGATTTATGACTACGTTTAAAACAATCACTCGTTTTTATTATTTGATACAATGCTCAATCCAATGGGCATGTTTTGGATGAGCTTAAATAAGTGAGTGATTTAGCTACAAAACTAATTTTATATGGAGTGTTTGGACAATCTAACTAAAAGTAGATTGGTGTTATTTTTTAATAAAATTAATAATAAAAATATTACTAAAATGACGATTCAGAGAGAAAATGGTCAGTCTAGAAATCTAAATTCTGCCCTAGACCCGTAAATCCAGATTTCCATGAAGATTCCGAAATTGCCTCATTTCCTCTATGAAGAGGTTTCATTTCTTACCTAAATTTGCCTGAGCAAATTTGGAGAAGTACAGTTGGTCTCTTCTGTACTAAGGGTTGGGTTGTTTCTACGAAGAGCGAAGTGCAAATTTGTTCATATAAAAGCTATTTGTCAATCTATTGTTGTTAAAAATAAGTTATTTATCACTAGCTTACGTTTTCAATGTTATGTTTTTGTATTTGTTATAGCATGCATGGCCCTGTAGGAACAAGCTTAGGACCTTGAAATGCTCGAATGAGCATTATTACGCCTTTTTATTTTGGTCACTTGACGACTTGAAACTCTTCATCGAGTTGATCCTTGTGGCAAAAAGTGAAGGGAATATGCGCCAAACTCTATTGGTTAATATTGCGCAGTGGTTGTATGCACACGGTGTTACAGCTTAAACTTCGGTTTCACAAACTTAACGTCAAGCTCGAGACTGGATCGGGACACGAAACAGTTGACCAAATGCAAATGGTACAATCCAGCATGTGAAAGTTTGACCATAGGTCTGTTTTTATTGTTATGCGTGAGATTTAGTGATAAGTAAAAGTAAAAAAGAACATCTAAAGAAATGTATGAAAAATTTGATTTAAAGATATTTTTAAAAAAAAAAAAAAAAAAAAAAAAGTTAAATGTATCGGACCAGAGGGAAAAGGAGAAATGCTAAAATCCGGTAAACGAAAATTTGAAAATTTGGATTTTCTGATCCTGAGTCCGGTTTATTTGATTGGGTGTTCCAACACTGATTAATCTTGTGACATTGTTTTTTTGTTTCACGTGTACATATAATAATGTTTAGTTATTGATATTTTGTGAACCGTTCACTGCAACCCGAGCCAGGAGAGCACACACGACACCCAATATTCAGTGTTTTGTGATGATGAATTTGAGATTCCTAACAACGAAAGAGAATAATAAGTCGCAGGCATATGTTCGAATGTTTCGACAGAGAAAAAGATGTATAGCACCATGTGTGACATATATGAAATTTTCGAAGCGTTGGAATTTGCAAGAATGTTCTACTCGGGTTCGAACACACTTACTTCCTTTCATCGAAGAAGTCGAGTTTGTGGTGTTGAACACTCTAAAAAAACATTTAAGTATTCAGATTTTCAGGGTTGAAGATGTCGTCTTGGTTTGATCATCTGGAGGTCGGCTCCGCTTATCCTAGCAAATAACGTAGTGACATGATTCGGTAAAAATATATTTTGTTGTTTTGTTTTAAATTATATGTCCACATTATTTTTAAAATATAAATTACTTATTATTTTTTGTGTACATTTTTTTACAACAATCTGTTCTAAGTTAATTTATAGAAATCACGCTCAGTCCTGATCTAGTTATAAAACCTGACATGAAAGCAATATTTATGGATCGTCACACATATTCATAATTAATTACGGTAGAACTTCAATCTGACAGGGTACTTGTAATTAATGAATGCACCAAGTTTCAAAATGTATTAATGGATGTGTGGAAAATCATCAGTGGTGCTGCGACGATTTTCATTTAGCTGGGCAAAAACTCTACCAAAACATGCAAGTATATATCTATTTATCTCTCTCTATACATATGCACGCACAAAGAGGTTAAATATGCAACAATCACTTTATGAGTGGATCCACTAATGTGCTCTGAATTGAGACGTTTTGAACCTTATACCGACACAAATAGTTGAACCTCATATAGTATATTGTAATGATGTATGAATGATCAACTTGAAAAGACATGTGAGAAAATTACAATATGTAGTAGTATGATAAGTGAAGAAAAGCAAAATAAATAATACTGGCATGAATAAAAATACTACCACACAAGCAGCAACAATACAAATATAACAAGAGATTATACTCTTTGGCAATTCTAACTAGCATTTTTGTTAATACCTGATTATAATTTGTAAGTCACCGCTCAGTCATTTTCTTCATCTTCTTTTATATCAAGTTTTTAGTCAAATTGATGACTTGTGTCGTGTTTGCAATCACCCACTCTTATGGTCACGAGATGACACTGTACAATCCTACAAAATATTAGTGATGAAATGGATTATGGACAACATATGACAGCAAGCTACATGTGGCAACATCACTATCGGTTTACTTAGGTCAGTGCTCGCAAATGTATTGAAGGCGCCGGTACGTGTGGTCAAGCTACCCTGACACTTTATATGGCTTCTTTGAGTACATGAGAACAATGTTCAATCACATACATGAATACAATGGTCTAGTATTAGTCGGAATCTTCATCCTTATTGATGTCATAAGACCTGTGCTGGATATTATTATCCATGCCCGCGCGCACTTATATGCAACTATATTCAGTGAATTGAGAGATCTTCGATAGTTTCGGTAATCGTTGCAAGTCATTTTATTATAATTACAAGTTATTTGATTATAATGTTTTTGTGTTAGTTAGTTGTACTAACATTTTTCATTTAATTATTGAATCAAAGTGTTAGAAAAAGAATACACAATTGTCTAATCCAATAAAGAGTGCAACAAAGGAGATGTGATTCGCCGAAAAATCGGTACAATCCTGGAATAAACAAAATTGATGAAGACACCGAATGAAGGTTCTGCAACATGTTGAATATCAAGTGGTATTACAGATGTGTCTACTTTCTCATATCATCTTCAAGTTATAGATTATATAGTTATCTTTTTAATAATGTTGTGTGTGTATCATTTATGGTGTCTTAGGTGCCTTCTCCTCTCTTAGTTGTCTTTAACTAACAATGTTTGTATCATAAATATCTATGTACGTGTTGTTGTTGTGTATTAGTAGTGATTCGATAAGAAGGGGACGTGTTTGATGCAGTACAACACTAGATCACCTAAAACGTCCAGAGGGGCTTTCGCTCCCGCTCCGGCGCTTTAAGGCCCAAAACGCCAATAAAACGCGCTCTCTTCAGAGTCAGAGCGCGTATTGTTAATTTGAAAGCGCGGTTTTGTAATAAACTATAAAGTTCAGGGACTATGTGCAATATGCACAAAGATGTGCACTGATTAAGTGTGAAAAAGTCCACTTCACAAGCAGGGCCACACTTTGTTACAAAAGAAACTATCATCCCCAAGCCTTTTTATAAGCAAAACTCATGTAGCTGCTCACAAAAAGGACGATGTGGGACAAAAATGAATACTAAGATGAGTGCAGTTTTGTATCAAACAACAACAGTGTTCTATCTACAAAGCCACGATGTGGGACTCTCCCATTCATTAAAGAAATGTCACCAAATTCAAAATTTCACTTGAATATTCAACAAAAAAAAAGTTGATTTAGTGTTTTTGAATTATTGTAAAACTACTTCAACAACAACAAATCGACAGAGTTGCCTTGTTTCACTTTCACGCTATAACAAAACTTTATACTTGAATGAGATGTTTTGAAAAGTCAATAGACAATGAGACAAATGTTATAACTATTTTGTATCAAACAACGACAATGTTCACCACAAGCGATGTGGAACTCTCTTACAAGTCATGTTTGCAATTGTACTTGTACTACAAATGTCATCAAATTCAGACTTCACTTGATTGTACACCAATAAAAATTTCATTGTTGATAAGTTTATACATAAACCTTATTTTTTTTATATTAAATATATCTTTATATTGATGCTCTCACTGCGCTCTCAAAATTGACTCTTTTCAAACATTCCGCTCTTGCGCTCCCGCTCCCGCTCTAGGTGACTTAGGTACAACACTCTAGCTACTTAATTATCTCTTTCTACGTTTGCATGTACTACAACTATGTTTGAATCAATTTTGGTGGTTATACTTTCTTCTAAATAAATAGATATCCCAACATCTCATTCACGGTGAATTAGGAAGAAACACCGGTCTGATCAACCATCATTTCAAGTCTTAAAGGATGAAAAGGAACTACATTGTTTCCTTCGTCTCATCTGCCAGATTGTTGCTTGTAACTTGTAACATATTGTAAACCAACCACTTCCACCCACAGACTTCACAATTTCTAGTTCTGTGTCAAAAAGTGACCGCACAACTGCTCCTAGAAAATCTTTTATATTGGGCAACCACACACCCACATTGCATTGTACATCTCCACTAAAAATAAAGTGCAACAACCCCCTTATCCGGCTCGGACAAGACCGGGAGGGCGATGCTAAAAGTAACGGCGGAAATCAAAAGCATAACATCCCACTTATTTATTACATAACATTAAACATCCAAAAGTCATTAGATATTACATAAGTCTTCTCAAAATTACTACATAAGGTGAGCTAGCCAACTACATCACTACTCGTGCTGAAAACCGTCTACGTGAGTCCCGTACCCTGCTATGCCATAGTCCTCAGCTCCTAAGCCTGCGGTGGGAAGGAAACAGGAACCGCAGTTTCAAAGTCAGTACAAAAGACTGAGTAAGCGACACCCAAGCATGTAAAACAGATGAAGAATGAATATCTTTTCTTTTGCAATAACTCAGAACAGGAAATGAATAACAGGAATAAAATAACTTCTCTGAAACAAATGCTCAACTGAAACTTCTCTTCTTTACTAAACTTCTTTCTTTTATAATATCCAAAACTCAGGAAAATGCTGTATTATTATTCTGTGTTGATACGGGGAAGATCTACTATACTATCACTAGCAGCCATGACCTTAAGTGCCGGCACCCCCCTAAGACTCCTCGCGGCCAGAGAGGTGAGTACATGGAGCGACCCGGCAGGTTGCGACCGGGTTAAAATAAGCGGGTCGAGAGGACAAAGCCAACACGACCAATCTAGATAAAAGAAATCACAACGATCCCCGCACAACTCTTTCCACTTTAATTAATTATGCATTAATGTTATTCGTGTGACAGTAATAAGCAGAGCAACTTTTGAAAATATAAGAACGTCACAATTTAACATGAAAATAAACAATAAATATTTTGAGACGAATATAAAAGCTAAAACGAGACACGAAAGGAACTAGGCTCGCAAGACTTGGCATGTTCACTTACCTTACTTTCCGTAGCAAAAACACGTCCTAGCAGTGGCTCGGGCCTATAAAAACGTCACCTACAAATCGTGTCTTCTACGTCAACAAATATCCAAATAAAATGCTATAAGTCCTAAAAGAGTATTTATATCAACTTAAACCCCACTATTTATATTTCTATCATTTTATTACCCACTTATAATTTCTTAGAAATAAAACAAATCATCTATTTTTAAACAACTATTATTATTGTTATTATTAATTAAAAGTGACTAATAAAATTATGAGCTATAGAAATTATACTTAAGAATTAATTTGAATTATAATGACAAAGTGATTCTCGACTATTATATTTTTAAGAAAACTATACACGATACTATAATATTTAGAAAAGTCTAATTTTACAAGTTTAATAACTAATGTTATAGGCTTTGCAATTAAACAATATTTAATAAAAACTTCACAAAACGTTTCTATTTTAGTTTCAAACAACTTGTTTACTATTTCTTTAACCGAATAAATTTTCCGAGATAAAAGCTACTATTTTTAGATATTATCTTTAAACCCAAAATTATTATTATTATTAGTATTATTATTATTATTTTTAGCTAAAAGTGTAATTTAATTATATAAACTCTGATTTGTAAAAAAAAAATCAAGAAATACTCTAAAACAGTTATATTAAATAACACTAGTCACCCTATAGTTTCTGAAAACATCAAACAACCCCCTTATAACATGTTAAAATATTTCTGAAAATTACACTTTGACCCCTTTTTCAAGAACAACTCATTTTAGCTCTTCAAATCTTAAATCTAGCTATCAACTTCTGGTTTTGATTATGTGTAATGACTAAGCAGAGTGTATAGCACATACCTAGGCCAAAAATGGCCGGAAACCGTTGAGATACGCGTCGGGTCGAAGTCTCGAATCGGAGTCGCCGGACTTCGAAGCTCACTCGCCGGAATTAATGGCTTCTTGGCCGGTTCTGGGTCTTCTGCTGTCTTAGTCGAGGCTCTAGGAGTCTACTGGAAGCAGTGGGAGAGAGTGGGTGGCGCTGGTGGTGATTTCCCGAGTTGGTCGCCGGAATCAATGGTGGCGGCGGCGGCAGTGATGGCTTTCGCTGCTGCTGCTGCTACTGTCTGGTTTCTCCGACCCCTCCTGGGTTCTCAACCGAGTAAGAGAGGCTGAGAGAGAGAGGGACGAAGAGGAGAGAGAGGGTGGTGGTGAAGTGGGTCTTCTCGGTGGTTGACCCGACGGGAACACTACGGCGGTGGTGGCTCTGTTTCTCCCTGCTAGCAGCTGCTGCAGTGGTCTTCGAACAGAGAGGAGGTGAGAGTGAGAGAAACAGAGGGTGGAGATGGAGTAGTGGTGGGCTTGGTGGTTCTTGCTGCCGGAAACAATGGCGGCAGTGGTGGAGGGTGGCTGCTGCCTCTCTTCCTCCGCTGCTGCTGTTGGCTCTCTGGTGGCAGATAGGTGGAGAGGGAGAGAGGGAGACAGCTGAGTGGTGGTGGTGGTGAGTTTTTGGCCGAGGCTTCAACAATGGTGGTGATGATGATGTCGACGGTGATGGAGGTGGTGGTGGTAGCTGCTGGTGGCTGTGAGGAGGTTGGGGCTGCTGGTGAAGCTCTTATATAGAGCTAGATTACTTGATGGGCAAGGAGTGGAGGGCGGTGGTGAAGCCCGAAGGTGTTGGGGCGGTGATGGTTGGAGGCGGCTTGGGTTGATTTGCCGTGAAGACAAATCTTGGTGAAGGAGGTGAAGAAAAGAAATTATAAGGTGTGGGTGAAGTACTAGGGGTCTTAGTGATTGAGTGTGGCAACCACACCTAGTCTCGCGGTGGTCGGGTACGCGTTAACACTATGATTTTAACTAAAACTACGAATTGTTATCGTATTAATTCACGATCGAAATTCTAATAACTATTTAAAATTTTCTTGCAAATAAAACTCTAAAATATATTTAAACATTATTTTGTCACTAAAATTATTATTATGCTATTATAATGACTATTTTACCCCTGCTAATTAAACGGGGTATTACATAAAGGGAAGTTGAACGAAGTTACATTTCCACGCACAATCAGTTTAAGATCTAAAACTATTTTTCCTCGTCAAAATAAGGCATTATTGTCATATTTCTTTTTGTCGTTTATGTGTAGACCTACCGCTCTCACAAAACAAAGACAATCAACCCCGTCATTTTGATATTGTTTCTCATCAGGTAGATTATTCAACATCGTAGCAAAGTGGTTGTCGCATTTAATTTTACTCTGTCAATCTTTTACGACATTCATTTCTTTCAACTCGTGTGCCATAGTGCTATAGCCCGTCATTTATGTCTCAATGATTTAACTCAATACTTTTCCATAAAAGTGTTGCCTTCTTGTAGGGCCATGCAGTCGGATGATTTTGAATTGCACCCAAATTCACACAGTACTGAGCTTCGTCGATTTCATCACAAGTACGACTAACTACTAGTTGAGAGAAGTGTTCTAAATCATTCGGATAAGTTGCACCTACAAACTTAAGAATGTCTTCAGAAACAAACTTGTTGAAGTCATTCATGTCATGTTTCACCTTAGCAAATAAATCCCCTTCAGAAAAATATCCATAATCATATAGGAATTCCAGCTCAAATACTGCGGTAAACTCTTACCCCACAATACTAGGTGTAAACTTAATGAGATAATTTCTTTGATTATACAAGCCATCGTGATGCTGATAATGAAAGTGAAGCTTCCAAACAGCTATGATCATTCCCGTTAGTATCAATGTTAACGCCTCATTAGGATGTCACTCCTGCCATCCATGATAAACTTGACACCAAGGCCCAACCACATTCTTCAACAACCATTAATCTAGCAGACCATCAAAGGGTCTGTAGTGAAGGAAAGAGTCATCGTATTGCTTCTTAGCATTTTTGGATTTGATTTTTCATCTTGGGTTTCATAATGGTCAAACATTCCATTTGTTGCATAAAAAATGGGGACTATGTCTCGGCTAAAGAACTTAGTTACCCGCAAATTAACTTCTTGAAGTTCAACTTAGTATTTCTTCATCAGACAACTCTTGATGTAGAGGCCTACATCAAGAGAAATGTAGAAATGCAATCTTTGAACTAGCTGGCGCAATAAGAAAATAAAACCCATGCGTCCAGAGTGGTCCAGTGTGATGTTGTGGCTAGTCAATTGCAATTGTCAACCAATGTGAGCAAACTACAAATCATGGCCCACTTTGCCTCTCCAGGAACATTGGTGAGAAATGACCCCACAGACAACTCTTGAAGTAGTACGCGCTAGAGCAAGAAAAATATAGAAATAAGATAGGCGGTGTAGTGTTGTGGTGAGCATATGGCGGTCGCTGCTCTATGTTAGCATATCGCCATTCGCAAACGTTCACTAGCAGGCCGCCGCCTGATCCAAAAGTAGGAACAACAGTGAGAAATGACTTATGCAGTTTATTTGATTGGTTGTTGCAACACTAATCAATCTGAAACATTGTGCTATTGTTGCAAGCATAAGTTTGAAATACCATGCCGAATGTCGTTTCGTAAACTGGAATGAAACATTTTCACTACCGGCATTTTTCGGAGGACGGTTTTGATTTTTTTTTATAAATTATACGATTGTCAAAAAGTTTATATATCTTGACAATGACAACAACATTTATTTTTATTTTGTGCAAAATTACCCATAATACATGGATACGTGTATAAATCTATTCTATAAAATAGAACAGGTGACTTTTTTTCAACCTTTAGATTAAATCAGCCCCAACCCTTAGATCTCACCAACTTATAGTTAGAATCCTCAAAAATTTGGTGATGAGTCACTTTCCAATTTTGTCCAATTAATTGTAAGTTCATTTACCTTTAGTTAGGGCTAATTTAATAATTAAAATAATTAAAAATGTTAGTAGTGTTAAAACCCACGTTCTCTTTATCATTTCCACTCCCCCCACTATCTATAAAACTCCCATTAATGTTAAATAATCCATAACTCCAATTATAATTTAAACTCCTAAGTTTCCAAGCAAGGGAAGACATGAAGATCTCCTAAGAGACTTGGCGAGTTTTTATGCAACCGCAGGATGTGGACTTGATCTCCAGATGAACGGGTCGAGGAGCGAAAATCTTTAAAGAAGTGAATATGGATCTCCTATATAAATGCGCAACAGTGTTTGCATATCAGGCTAGTTTGATCATTTGGAGGTTAAATGTTTTCATATTAAATGTTTTCATTTGGAGGTTAAATGTTTTCATTTGAACGGGTCGAGGAGCGAAAATCTTTAAAGAACACTATGGAAAGACATTAAATGTTTTCATATTTACAGGTCTAAAGATGTCGTCGTGGTTTGATCATTTGGAGGTCGCCATCACTTAAGCTAGCAAGGATCATTGCGACATGATCCGATAAAAATATATTTTCCTAGTGTATTTTACATCACGTGTTCATTTTTTTTATGAAGTTTACATTATGTATTCATTTTTTATTCATTGTTTTCTTTCTCTACTTTTTTGCATCAAGCTCGTTCTAAGTCAATTTGCGGCAAGCATGCTCTCTCATGATCTAATGATAAAACCCGACATGAATGCAATATTTTTTATCGTCACACCTACCCATAAATAATTAGGGTGCAAATTCAGTATGTTAGGACGCTTGAATATAATGAATTCACCAAGTTTGTAGAAGATATTCACGGGTATATGAAAAAAGCAGGAACCAAGTCGCGGCGACTTTTGATTAGCTGTGCGATATCTCTACCAAAACATGTAAGTATATATCTATCTACATATATTTATGCACGCACGCACAAGAGCGATAAAATATTCAGCAATGACTTTGATGAGTTCCACCAATGCCCTCTCGATTTGAGACGTTTTTAATCTAATACCAACAAACACAGTTTAACCTCACATAGTATAATGTCATACAATATAAAAGAACAACCGTGAAAGACATATGAAAAATTTCTAAACTCTACGTGATAACTGGTCTTTCTTCTCCTCCTCTTCAATCTCATCATTTGATTTTGAAACTCCCTTTCATAAATGCCCTCCACATTCAGAAGGGTAACTTCAAATGACCTACATCTCCGCGACCAGAGTAATTATTGGAATACGACAAAGCATAATCCTTCGGATCGCCCAGATTCCATGAAAGCTCTTCTGCTCGTGCAAGAGACAAATTGCTTTCATAATGCCGACCAGAGATGATTTATCCGGAAATCTTGTAAACACAAATTTTGAAATTCAGATTTTTGGATGTCTCAGTCCAGTTTATTTGTCTTTAGTGCAAGTTGTACAATAGGGATCGTATGTGCAAATACGGTAAGAAATACCAATAATTAAAAGACTACACCAAGTACATAAATAAAAAGTTATCCTAGCATATCTTTCACGGTGAATCTGGAAGAAATACCCATATGATAAACCATCATTTCACGTCCTGAAGGATGAAAAGGAACTCCGTGGTTCCCTTTGTCTCATATGCTAGATTGTTGCTTGTAATTCTAACATATTGTAAATCAACAACTTATCCTATAGATTTCATCGCCTTTAGTTTTTTGTCAAAAAACGGTCGTACAACTGCTCTAGAAAAGCTTTTATAGTGGGCAACCACATACCTCCATTGCATTGTACACCTCAACTTTTGGTGAATATGATATGCACCTTATCTTCACGGACAACCGACTCCACAAGGTTTATATTGTTTGTTCCCGGTGCCATCTATATCATTCCCATAATGGTATTTGACAAAGAAGTACTCCTATGAGGGTAATGCGTATGAAAGGACACAACTCCAGCCGCCTCCCCAACATTTAAAATCGAGTCTGACTAAAAGCATTGGGAACGTGGAGCAAAGTTCCATTTCCACGTACAATCCATTCAAGAACTAAGGATGTCATATCATATTTCACCTTAGCTAATATGTCCCATTAAAAAAAATCTCCATAAGCATATAGGAGTTCCACCTCAACTATTGCGGTAAACTCTTACCCCACGTAACTATGTGCAAACCTATTAGATACGTTCTTGGATCATAGAAGCCACCGTGATACTCACAACGAAAGTGAAGCTTCCAAACAGCATTGACCATTCCCCTTAATATCAATGTTAATGCCTCATTAGGACGCCACTCCCCCCATAAGTTTGGATCATAGAAGCCACCGTGTTACTGACGTCGTTTCTTTTTTGTTACAAAAGTGAAACATTTCGGTAGCGGTATTTTTCGGTGATTCGTTTCATGTTAATTATTATAAAATATATGATTGTCTAAAAGTTTTTATATTTTCAGAATAACCCCAACTTTTATTTTTATTTTGTGCAAAATAATCTATGAATCATTGATATGTGTATAAATTGACAATCATCTACAATAAAATTGGTGAGCTGAAATGTTTCTAGTGTGGTGAAGAGTGCAAGTGTTTCAAGTTGTGGAAGATGAGGCTTTAAATAGATGATGCTCCTGGAAATTGTTCTAAAAAGAATGTTCTCAAATAAATGACAAGATTTTTCTAAAAAGAATTAGAAGTCTCGGTCCCAATTTTTAAAAAATGCATAGACACTCGGGCTCAGGCCAATTAGTCAGGCATTGGGAAAATTACAGGCGGACACCGGTTTTGTTAACCGGTAAGTTCACTAGCCGTTCATCGGTGCCCGCCCGACGACCGGCTAGTGAACTTACCAAACAGCCAAGAGGTTTGGTAAGTTTGCATACTTAGCGTCCAACATGTGTTCTACAAATTGCAAGGAAAGAATTGAGACAAAAATCTTTTGCCTAACTTTTGCATACTTAGCGTCGGAGAAGAAAACTAAAATCCTCACTATAAAACATGTAAAAGAACAATTTTAGCTGTAATTTGCATTAAAATTGCCTATACCCATTGGAGATGCCTTTAATACGGGCCGTAACATCGTGTGCATAATACTACCTAGAGCTGCTTATTCGGTTAGAACCGAACCGGTGGAAGCCAAACCGGTCGGTTTCGGTTCGGTTAGTCGGTTTTTTTGTAGATTTCGGTTTGGTTATAACCGGAACCGAAATTTTGGTATATCCGGAACCGGACCGGAACCGTGAACCGAAACCGGTTGGGTTAACCGGTTCAGTTCCGGTTCTGAACCGGGTCTGGACAATTCTTTTTTTCTTGTTTGTTTTAGGGTTGTTTTTTGCAACATAAAAATAGACAAATAATTCCAAAAAAAAAAAAAAAAAACTTGTATTATTAATTAAGATATAAAATGTTAGAAAAAATTGCATCACTATAGTTTAAGTACATCCCAACTAGGTTGGCACCCACTCAACTACCAATCATTTGCATTTTTGCGAACTTACATATGAACTTATTGAAATGAACTTATTGAAATACGAACTTATTTTTTCTAACTATTCTCGTCTTGATCTAGTGGAGTGTCCTCGCCTATTCCCAATTCTTGATAAATTTCGCTCACGTCCACGTCCAAAGAGGGTAGGTCTTGTGTGCGTTTGTTGGCGTTGCTCCAATCCTTTGAGCATATGAGTACCTCCAACATCTCAGAAGTTAGACACGATCTTTTCTCCGACAACACTCGTTTACCTGCACTAAAAGTTGACTCCGAAGGGACTGTAGAAGCGGGAGGGGTTAGTAAATCACGTGCCATAATAGAAACAATCGGATAGTTGATTGTATGAATTTTCCACCAAGCGAGTACATCTACTTGTTCTATTTGTTCCTCAGGTTGTTGGAAGAAATAATTTTGGTTAATGTGCATCAATAATTCGGAGAAGCAATTCGACCCAGTGGTGGTGGTTTGTCTACTCTTATATAAAGAACTCATTTTTGCCTTACCCCTACCTCTAGGATCACTTGATGATGCTTGAGAACCTTGATTACCAATACCAAACTTAACAACATAATTTTCATACATATCATTAAGAGTTTGTTAAACTTCTTCAAAAGTGGGTGATATCACTACTATATTAGTATCGGTACTCATGTTTTCCCCAATTTTTCCTAGCATAAAACGTATGGTTTCATCCTTACACCTTAGGTCCAAAATACTTGCCAAACAAAAAACCATAGGGATGTTTCTAAAATATTTGAGAATTTTTTCTTCCATAGCCGGAATTGCGTCAGATAAAATTATGTTATCCCTATATTTTCTAAAAGCTGCACTTATAAACATTAGTTGTGGAATAACGTTGTTAGTAGACGGATAATAAACACCCGAAAGAAGTTTGGTTGCGGTATAAATTGGTTCAAGAAAATCTCTTAAGACTTTGGCGGCCTTCCATTCATAAACCGAAACAGAAACGGAATTGTTTGAATCATTCAAACAACGTGTGATAAGGGTCTCGTAACCTTTAAAACTTTTCAACATCAAGTAAGTCGAATTCCATATTGTCCTACAATCTCCCTCAAATCTTCTTTTTTTCCTACAGTTAAACTCACAAAATTCCTAAAATTTTTTGGTTCTTTTGTTTGAAGACGCAATATAGAGAATAGCCTCACGAATAGAAGAAACATACACATCTAGAGCTTTCAAACCATCTTGTACAATTAAATTGATAATGTGACATACACAACGAACGTGGTCAATTTCTTCGTGAAAGGGTGTTTGTATCAAAGTTTGCATATGCTCTAACGCACTATCATATGCCGATGCATTGCCAAAAGTCATTGATGTAATTCGTTCACTAATACACCACTCGTTAAAAATACCGACTATAGTTTCTCCCATGTTTATACTGTTATGAGGATATGGAACTTCTCGAAATGCAATAACACGTTTTTGTAAAGTCCAACTTCGGTCAATGTAGTGTGCGGTGACAAAAATATATCCTTTATTATTTCTACCGGACCACATATCGGAGGTGCAAGCAATTGTAAAATTAGAATCTAAATTTTTTGCATAATTTCCTCCTTCCTCTCACTATATAGAGCAATTATATCATTCCTAGTAGTATTTCTACCTATATGCTTATAACTTGGACAAAAAGCGGTTTGGATCATTTGGTCCCACTATACGTCATCGGCCATATTAATTGGTTTTTCGGTAGCGGTGATATAATGAGCTATTGCATTTCGTACCCAACCTTCATCGTAAATAAAAGTAACTATGTTACCGTGTGCATCATATCCTAGTTGGGTATGGACCAACATGTCACCTACGGCGGGTGTATCACGCAAAAGTTGGTGTGCATTTTGTAATTTTTTTCTCAATTATCCTAATCCACCGGCTTGATGATATACAAATGATTTTTTACAATGATTGCAAAAGGCCCTAAATTTTGGATTACCTTTGTCGTCTACACCATCGGTTATTTTATTCATATGATCCCAAACGGGACTTCTTTTACTACCCTTTCGAGTTCTTTTATTAGCACCTAAGTTCGGATCATTTTCCTCTAAATTAAAACCATTAGCGGCACCTTCGCCAAATAATTCATCAATGTCAACGTCATCAACATTCATGTCTACGTTTACGTTATGAGAAGAGGAAGCCATTTTTTCTTAGAAAAATTGGATGAAAAAAATTAAGTTTAGCAAATAACGTACAAATAACAAGAGCTAACACAATATAATGCACAATTAAAAATAAAACTTACAAACTTCAAGAATAAATCTTGGAGGAGGAATGCCGAATGTGTAGGAATTATGATGGAGTAGAGTGAGTTTTTTTGCTTCACAATTGACGATGAACTACAAGAACTTCACAATGTTGGAGAAGGATTGGAGGAATGCTTCACAATTTTGGAACTTGGAACTTGGAAGTATGAGAGAGTTTGAGAGAATTTGTGAGTATTGGAAGTGTTTAAGTGAGAAAAAATGGTTGAATGGGTTGGGTATTTATAGAAGAGTAAGGGGAGGGGGTTGAGTGAAATAAATGAAAGTAAAAAAAAAAAAAAAGGCTGAACGGCTGAAAAAACGACTACTGACTTGATGGTGACAAGTCCTAACGTTAAGAATTGTTTGAAAATTCGGTTGGAACCGCCGGTTCCGGTTCCTAAATACAGTAAACCGAACCGTACCCGATACATGCCCGGGTTTGGTCCAGTTTCGGTCCCATTTTGTCGGTTCGGTTCACGGTTCGGAACCGGTCGATTTAACCGGTTCGGTTTTAACCGGAACCGCCGGTTTAACCGAACCTGTTCGCAGCTCTAGTACTACCATAGAATGCAGGAGTTGCCTGGAATTGATATCCGCATCCAGAAATTTTATAGAAATAGTTTTACAAAAAGTATATATTCATCCAACAAGCAACAACAAGAGCTAATTTTTGTACAAATTCTATGTAACAATCATAGCAAAAACAAATTCCAGTTTTGAACTACATCCCGGATGAATGGCATTCCTCCAGCATCTTCAAAAAATTGTGCTCTGGTGCACTTGCAGACGGTAGAATCATCCGGTTGCTACGCGGCCGTGGCTTTGCTCCTACTGCCCCAGATTCTGTCGACTTATCTTCCAAGTCGGACCTCCTTTGAACACCTGAGGATACTCGTTCCTTCCATATCCGTCCATCCTGGATAATAAAAAAGACCCGTTTCAAACTTCTGAATGAATACACAAGAAATTTGCAAGAAGAACCTTCATCTGCCTGGCATACTTCGGCCTCAATAGTGCCTTGTTTCACGTGTTCTACCTTCTGGCCAAATTTGGGTTGGGATGAAGAAATTGCATTATATGACATGCTGGGATATGAGTTGGCGTCATTGATGAAGGGGGTAGGGTATCGAAATTCTGTATTCCTAGTTTCCTAGGGCTGGTTAGGGTGGGACGAGCCAGGATATGATACATCATATATTAATAAATATAGATAAAAAAACAATTTTGAAAATATTTCTTTTAATTTATATACACTTTCTTATGGGCGTATTAGTAATATGGTTGGAATCTGTCACTTTGGCACACTAAAGGGGGCAAAAGTATCCTTTTCCCAACTGGAAGGGGTAAAAGTGTCCTTCAATAAACTAGAGGGGTCAAAGTGTCTTTTACCCCCCCCCCCTTCCCTAAATATTACAATGCAGTTGCAATGATAAAACCATAACACCATTATCAGAATGTCGACAATGGTCTAGTTTGGCAAAGATAGATTATTGGATAGATTATTGAATGTGTGGTTGAGATGAGGAGAGAGAGACAAATACACTGAATTCATTCTATTTTGAGGGGGGCAACGCCTAGTAGTCATTTCAAAAATTCAAGGGCAACCACTTCATAACAGTATGTTTTCAGTAGGTGAGTTCATTCATAGTTTTTATTGTTACGAGACTGATTAGCATATAAAGATGCACAGCACAATTTTGCAGAAACAGTACTAAACCCTCGACGTAAACATCGGTGTGAGTGTTTCGTGTGCAACGACAACACGTGCACTAATACAAACACCACGTGTATCTTTTCGACCATCTTCATTTCGTATATGTAATATTTGCTCTTTCAATTCAGTCTTACAGAATACTCAAAGTTCAGAGTTTTGTGGATACTTTACAAACTGCTAACTAAACACGATAAACGAAATACGGGTGCAATCAAGAGCGACTAAGCAGCACTGCAGATGGTAGGATTAGTCTTCTGCTCGTAAAATTTTGCTCCTTTGATATGATTTTTTTTGGTTCAGTAAAAGAGTTTTAACGGGCACTAGTAAAGGTAGGGTCAAGCATCAACTAAGTTAGACAATAGCATTAGCATCACAAATGATAAATGACCCATCAACAGAAACAAGCAAACATTTGTCATAGCCCAAAATATCTTCATCTATATAAACAAGATCGTATCGTGCAATTCCAGACGTGAAATCAAGTCGCAAAGCTTACATTAAGTATTGAAGGTTCAGGCAGCGGGCATTGAATCGGTTGATCGGTGTCGATAGGCTCCGATGGGTGTTCAAGGGGCTTAAACTCGACTGCTAGTTCAATGCCATGAGCCGCAGCCAAGGCAGCACTAGAAACTGTGATAGAACCAGTACCTTCTGAGATAGGCGGTGTCGCTTCCCTTTGATCCTGAAACAAACATAACATACCAATATCGCCAACATTAAAGTCAAACCCATAAACAAGTTCTCAATATTCATCTCAAGACAAGTTCTAAATGTGAAATGAGAGAGTGGGCAGAACCTAAGAACACAACACATCAATTGAATAGGGTGAGTATGAATCCCAAAATTGGATATTTTGATGATTGTGAGAAGTGCGAACTCCCAACAAATTGAGCTCAAAAATACTACCTCCGTTCCGTCTCTTTGTCCCCATCCTGACTCTTGTCACTATTTACTGTCTCACTTTGACCCGGTGATTTGGATAGCAATATGATATAATTTTTTAATTATTTTTTCATGGTATTGTAGAGTAAATGTTGCTTTATAAAATGGTAAAAAAAACTATCAAAAATTGCATCCAAATCACCCCAGATACGAGTCGAAAAGTCAGCTTGGGTACAAAGAGAGGGAACAGAGGTAGTACAAAATTGAGATCCCCCAATTTGGGGAAGAACAAATCATCAAAGCAGTCATTTACCCATGTCAAATGAGATCTAATAACACAAAAGAAGATAAATTTCTGGGGTCATGAAGTAAATCAGAGTCTCACTAGCCCCAAATTAGTGAACTACTACTCTGTCCCAGCTCTTTCCCATCATTTTGACTTTTACCACTATTCACTGGGTCACTTTGACTCGGTAATTTGGATAGCAAAGTAATTTAATTTTTTGATAAATTTTTCATGGTGTTGTAGAGTATAAGTTGCTGTATAACACCGTGAAAAAATTATCGAAAAATCGCATTATTTTGCTATCGAAATTACCCGGTCAAAGTGACCCATATACGAGTCAAATATTTTCAATGATGGCCAAGAGCTGGGACAGAGGTAGTATTATGACAAAGTTTGCAATTCACTGGCAAAAGGCACGGTTACTGAGTACAGCAAGCAGAAGATGAAGAGACAGAACAAACCCAGATCCAGAAACGAAGCAATCGACTTGATAGGCATCGACCCAGGTAAAATCACAAGGATGATGATTCATAGAGATAATTGAATTTGCTTACGAGGGTGGTTTGGGCTCGGCGATGGCCACTTCTACTGACGGAAAACCTGGAGAAGAGACCCACCATCTTCAACCCCACCTGAAAAAATCTCACTGTTGGGAGAGTTTGGAGTAGGAGATGGGGTGAGGGTATAGCGTGGGTTGATGGGTTTTGTTTTGGATTCTATCTCAGACGTAGGAGCTGAAAAAAGGACAGAGCTTGCGTGCACCAATGGCTATCGATGCACATGTGTGTAGATTTTGGGGGAATCGAAGTCTTTCTCTGGAGAGAGAGATTCGGCGAGTTGAAACGACGGGGCGGTGGATGGAGACATCAAAAGAGGAAACAAACTGTTCTTCCTTTTTTTTCCTCTCTTTTTTTTCGTGGATAGAGATTGTTCGAGCAAGTCCACAACACTTGTGTTACCTAAGAGCATGCATCTCCAACAACAAAACGTTATTGAGACTAAATTTGTTCCTGCTCTAAATTTTACTTCTACATTTTTTGAGTTGTTGCTCCAGCAGTAGGCCTAAATATAAGCTATCATCACTTTTTTTATTACTTTTTAGTTGTCATCATTAAACAATCAGTGGCTCCAGATTAAACTTGAATCTTTTAATATTTTCCACCAGTGAATAGTAGTCTTTAGAGCATCTCCAAGAAATGGTGTAAAACAGCCTTTGGCACAAATATATGCCAGATTTGGCCAAAATCCAGCCCCAACAGCTGGTGTAAAACCTGGTGTAAATTTACACCAGGCTTAAAATCTGGGCAAAACTGGAGAAAATCTAGGACTACTGGAGCTGGTGGAAAACAATTAAAAAATCAGAGTTAATCATCATCCTGCTCCTCCAACATTCATATTTAGTGTGCAACGGTAAGTTTAGAAATTTCATAAATACCTATCAACAATCAAAGTGAGAAACACAAGAAAAAATTACAAAAAAATGAAAAATAATAAAAATTAATTTACTCAATTCAACAATTTAATTAACTAGTTAAGTTTTGATAAAAATTAAATCGTTATTAAATACAAATAGTAACATGATTGTTTAATAATGAAAACTATGAAATAATAAAATAATGCTGTGGCCTATATTTAGGCCATCTGCTGAAGCTAAACCTCAAAAAGTGCTGGTGTAAAATTTAGGGCAGGAACAAATTTAGTCCAAGGACAATTTTACTGTTGGAGATGCTCTTAATTTTGTCCAAAAACTAGGCTGGTGTAAATTTAGGCCAGTTTTTACACCAGCTGTTGGAGCTGGGTTTTGGACAAAACTGGCCTAAATATAGTCCAAATAACGTTTTTCTCCATCTGTTGGAGATGCTCTAACTCGTCTAGATGGAGCGCCATGTTGTTTCTACCCCGCACATGTTGCTCCAATTCTCACTGAACTTAAAGGGATGACTATGGATCGGATTTGGATCGGATATGTGCATAATTCGAGCCGAAAATGATACCCTTGATTCGAATCCGATCCAAATTGATCCGTAATGATACCCCCCCATCGGATGCGGATCAGATCATATAACGGATCACCCAAAAAATCCAAATTGATCCATAATGAAAATGGGTCACGAATCAGAAGAACGGATCATGAACCGGGTCAAGTCGACTTATGTTTAATTACTCTTATATATATAATATGATTATATCCTATATAATTACAATTGTATTACATAATTAAATATGTATATATATATATATGTGTATGTATCGGATTGGATTGGATTATCATATATTTATATTATATAATTATTTATCAAATCGGGTCGGATCTGAACAGATTATTGGATATTTACAGGTATGATCCGAATTCGATACGAAATCCGAACGGATCGCATGTTTGTGATCAAATCCGATCTAAAGGAAAATTGATCGTATATGGACCGCTCCATTACGGTCGAGTCACCCCGGATCTCGGATCGGAGTAGACTGCATTGCCATCCTTACGAATTTCTGCAATATTGCCCCCATGGGCGTCTCATACGCGCCCGCTTGCACGTCCCTCATACGCGCCCTTTTCACGTGTCGTGTCCCTAGTCACATACTCCCCTATTCTAAATCCACCTTCCCGTGAAGAGCATGGATTATATGCCCCCAACGAGCCTATGGAGAACGAGACCATCCTCCGAAACACCCTCCACCTGCAGCCAAATATGCGGACCCTCAGTTTATTTCTTCGTCCACCCATGTTTCTTTTCTCTACTACATGAATAGATGCACTGTAGCTTCTCTTGGCCGCCATCAACATCAATCTTCTCGTACTACTTTGAATCTCTCTTCCACTCCTTAATTTTCAAAATAAAATATGTTACTTCCTTAGGGCTAGTTTGGGAATGCTGTGGCGGTGCTAGAAAGTTGCTGTGTGAAAACACTGTGGAAAAGCTGTGCTGTGGATTCTTGATAAAATGTTGTTTGGTAAATATTACGTAAAAGCTACTGTGAAATATTAATATAGTAATTTTGTGTTTGGTAAAATCAACTGTGAAGTTGTTGTGAGATGGTGAAATGACAAAAATATGTGACACGGGTCATTTTCGTAGAGATAACTATTGATAATTTTAAAAATTGCAAGGTTAAAATTGGTTGTAGATAAATTATTCAAAAGCACTTTCTGAAAAAGCATCTCCCCTCCTGCTTCCTGAAAACTGATGTGGGACAGCAGAAACTGTCCGGAAAAGCATAAATTTTATTTTTACCAAACACACTAAAACTGTTTCTGATGTCGGAAAGCAGTTGTGCTGGCAGCAGAAGCATTCTCCAACTCACCCTTAATCTCCTCAAATTGTCGATACGTCACAAACATTCACGTAATTCTCTCCGTCTCTAACGTAATTATCTACTTTTCCACGCAACTAACTCCCTCTCCCATGTATTTCTCCGCATTTTGATCCCTCTATCTCCTTAATTTCCAAAACAAACCTCTATGACTTCCTTAATCTCCTCAAGCAATCAAACTATTGATGTTAGTAACATTCACTTATTCCCCTCTATCTTTCTCTCCTACTCTACTTCTTAAACTAACATGTTCCCCTAGTCTCCCTCGTCCTCTCTCCTTCATCATATACCTAATTCCTTAACTCTCACCCTCCCTTGATATCGCTCCCCCTATATCTTTTATCTCTTCTTTTCTATATTAATCAATTGAATATTAGAGAACGGGTGGGACAAATTACTTTAACTTCTGCATACTTCATAAGTGGGGGGCGGGCAAACAAGAATCTGATGAGCTAAGGCGGGATTTCCGATCCAGAATTGCCTGTCCTCGCAGTTCTGGTTCTTGTTGGTCCGATTCTGAATTCGGGTCTATGTTTATTGATTCGGGTCATAACCGTCTCTGTTGTACCCGTACCCGGGCCATTTGCTGGCCTATTGTGGACTATGTTTTTCTTTAATGAGATTCTAATTCTTTAGTCAATTTTTTCAAGGGAAAGCATATTATATAATCAATCAAGAGGCGGAACTACATTGAGTATGGATGTTACATGTTTTCACCCATAACTCGGAAAAAATGGAAAAACTTAAATGGGCATAACAGAAAAATACGTGACCAAGCAGTAAGCATCGACTTGCAGGAGGGGATCAACCGCGACAAAACCAAGCCAAGAAGTTTGATAATCCAAAAACAAAATGGTAAAATGCTGAGAAGGATGAGAAAGATAGGAGAATTAGATAATAAATGTCACACCCCTCTCCCGTCGACCCCGATAAGCGGGAGGGAAGTGCGACAGGCGTCGGTGAGGCCTTAACTCATTAAGGGGCTAAACAAGTAAGTTATGAAAAGTAGCTTTAATAATGATTTTTTTTTTCGTTAGCGGAAGCGTAACTAAGAAAGCGTTTAGGGGTCGTCAAGGATAAAAATGAGAAAATTGATATGTGAGATAAAAATTACTATTGTTTCGGATGAAAAGTTCCAAAACTTGTACTTGTAAATAAAAGATTATTTAGCCAGCTCGACTTGTGACATGACAGAGCATAATTCGGGGGTAGCAAGGGATAACAACAAACTTAGTCCATGAGTCATACATACATAGTTCCACTTTATACATAGCCAAAAGCCTCATTAGGCCAAAATATGCTAACATAGCTTATACATTTAAAAGAAAGTTCATAGATATTCTACGCGACGTAGCTTAGGTATCCAAAACAAAGCAGCCACACCTCAAGCAAGTTAATCACTCTAGGGCGTTCTCGGTCTCCTTGTTACCTAAAAAAAATAAAGTCCCAAAAGGGTGAGCTCAACTAGCTCAGTGAGTTACGGTTACGTCTCTCCGTAGGTTTGGAAAACGAAGAGGCTAAACATATTCCATGGACATGAATTAAATCGTTTCATAAACTCCAGAATAATATTATTTCATATAAATTAAAAGCATAACATGTGTAACTGAGAACATACTTGCATGAATCATACTAGTTTTTCTTAGGCCCGTGATAACCATCATGACATAACATAACGTAGGGACATGTCCAACACGACGGCTCGTGAGGCGACACGTGTCTGTTTATATTGCCCCGTTAAAAGGGCCATAGCCTGCCTATACCCGACAGGGGGTTTCACTCCGGTATCATGGCTTTTCTGAAACGTGTCTTGAGTCATAAAGAATTATCTTAAATCGTTTATTGTGTCCATGGGGTCATAAAAATTGTTTGTGAACAAAAATCATGTCGCAAATAACAATTGAACATTCTTAAGTTGGAGCATTTCATCATAAACATTGAAACATTAAAATCATATCATGGGACCAATTTAAAACGCATACATATCGAAACAATAAGTGAGGTTCGGTACAAACTTTGGGAGATAAAGTAATTCACCTCGCTATGCCAGAATTAGTCTCAACTCTATGAATCTTACCGCGGAGCTTAGCTAGGTCCTAACTTGATCTAGATACACATAACACAAGAATATAGAAGAATAACATAAGTGTCGCGAATCACATATACTTTCTAGTACTACATGCATTGCAACCTAGGGGATTCATAACGTGCCACTTACAAAAACCATATAATTTACTAACTAACATGGTAAAAATATCTTATAAACATAATAAAATATAATTTGGACCCAATCTTAAAGTTTCTAAAACTTATATGAAAAAGTTTCTACATTTTACTTGTAGGCAAAGTGTAACCATCGATAGATCACAAATTCATATCTAATTCAAAATAATTATCCGGGACTCGGAATTTTTACGTTACAGAGATAAAGAGTTCACCTATAATATACCGTAATATCAAGAATTATAAAGTTTTCTAAATATTCTTAAACATAATATTTTGGATCTGTTTTAGTACAAAAACATGGGCTGGTAGCAGTCTTGGAAATAAATTCATAAAATATTCATAAAAAATCCAAAAATTATAATTTTTTTACAGTAGGTAGTTAACATGTCTGGGAACAACATATCCAAATTTGGTAACAATTGAAGTAGCATAAGTACATGAAATTGATTATTTACCGGACTGGTTCAGAGTTGAACAAAGTATCAAAACAGACCCGGTTTTTGGTAGATTAAAAATTCAATTTAGCTCCATTTGTTCTGAAACTTTTAATGTATAAATATCACATGCAAATAAACTAACTGTAAATTTTTCATAATTTTTTGAAAATTCTAAATATTTTTCCTAATTTTGTGAAAATTGACTCAAAACATGAGGTTTGTGATTTTTCATACTCCAAAACTTGATGCATGAAGAAATTGCTCTACAAAAACATGAAATTACATCAAAAATCTCTAAATCACCTACTTACAACTATTCATAACATATTCTTACATGATTCTAAGTGTGAATACCCATTAAACTTGTTTTTGTTGACATGCATGGCTAATCTATATGAATGATTTGATGAAATTTGAGAAGAGATTGAGAGTTACACTTCCATTGTTTTGAGAATTTGAGAAGGTGAGGGACTTGCTAGTAACAATGAGAAGGGGAAGGAAATTCATTAGATGAGATGAATGAGAGGAGGGACGGATGGTTTGATGGAGGAGGAGAAAGTGGAGGAAGAATTGGGAGGAAGAGAGACATGTGGTGTTGTGGGGGAGTGACAAGTGTCGAGGTGGGAGTGACAAGTGGGAGTGTTTGTTCATGCACATGGGGGAGATGATTTGGTGCAACAATTGCACAAATTCTACACCTCTATGAGGTTCTAAACTCGACACGTATAGACACGTGGTTACGCGTGTGGCAAAACTACTACATAGTACTTGTACAATTAAAACACACTATCATACTTGCTAAATAAATTTTAATTATTCCCTTAACACTCCTATAACTTATTTCTTGGTTATGCATAACACCGAAGAAACTTAACAATTAGCAATTTAGCACCCACAGTGAATATTTTATCAAATATAGTTATTTAATCTAATTGGGCACATAATAATAGTAATAATATTTAACTAAAACGATTAATAGCAATTAATAAATAATTATATAATTTAAATATTAGGTTTACCACATCCTACCCACCTTAGAGAGAGTTTGTTCCCAAACTCGAGCTTCCTCAGTTGAAAAGGTGCGGATAATTTGTCCTTATCTCATCCTCACGCTCCCACGTTGCTTCTTCAACCGCATGATTTCTCCAAAGAACCTTCACCAACGGTATGAGTTTACTCCTCAAAACTTGATCCCTTCGCGCTAAGATCTCCAAGGGCACCTCTTGGTAGGTAAGATCCTCTTGCACGTTCAGTGGCTCATACTCTATAACATGGCTCGGATCGTACACATACTTTTTAGGAATGGACACGTGAAATACATTGTGTACTTTCTCCATTTCAGGGGGTAACGCCAAGCGATAAGCAACTGGTCCTACCCTTTCTAGAATCTCAAACGGTCCAACATAGCGAGGGCTTAGTTTTCCTTTCTTACTAAAACGCATCACACCCTTGGTCGGAGACACTTTCAGAAACACGTGGTCTCCCACACCAAACTCTAGTTCCCTTCTTTGGTTGTCACTATAACTTTTATGGCGACTTTGAGCTGTTTTAAGACGTTCCTGGATAGTTCGAATATTTTCGGTTGTCAGCTGGACCAACTCTGGACCATACAATTTTCTTTCGCCCACCTCTGCCCAACAAATAGGTGACCTGAACTTCCTTCCATACAGCGCCTCGAAGGGAGCCATCCTGATACTTGCTTGGAAGTTATTGTTGTAAGCAAATTCGATCAAGGGAAGGTGTTCCTCCCATCCTCCCTTGAAATCCAAAACACAAAGGTGAAGAAAATCTTCAAGCGTCTGAATAACCCTTTCTGATTGACCATCTGTGTGAGGATGAAAAGCTGTGCTAAAGTTCAACTTCGTACCTAAAGCCTCCTGTAGTCCCTTCCAAAAACTTGATACAAACCGCGGATCACGGTCTGACACAATTGAAACCGGTATCCCATGTAGACGAATAATTTCTTGAATATACAGTTGAGTCAGCTTCTGTAGTGAATGAGTCGTCTTCACGGCCAAGAAATGAGCTGTTTTAGTCAGTCGATCGACTATAACCCAAATAGCATTGTTTCCACATGACGATCTCGGAAGCCCAGTGACAAAATCCATCGTTATGTGCTCCCACTTCCACTCAGGAATAGGAAGGGGTTGCAGAAGTCCTCCTGGTTGTTGGTGTTCCGCCTTGACTTGCTGGCAATGAAGACATCGAGCCACGAAGTCTGTAATCTCTCGCTTCATTTCCGTCCGCCAGAAAAGCTCGCGAAGGTCGTGGTACATCTTGGTGGATCCTGGGTGTACTGCGAAGCTGGAGTGGTGAGCTTGTTGGAGTACTCTATGCTTGATCTCTGGATCATTTGGGACACATACACGACCATGGTACTTCAGGATTCCATCATGGATAGAGAAATCAGTATTCCTTCCTTCAGTCACTTCATCTCGAATCTTTAAAAGAGTAGGATCATTTTGTTGTGCTACTCGAATCTCGTCTATCAAAGCGGGTTGGGCAGTGAGTGCATAAACACAACTAGATGTTCCATGAGGGATTACTTCCATTTCTAGCTTCTCGATTTCCTCTTTCAGCCTTTCTTGTGTAGTGAGGAGGTAAGTGAGGTTTCCGAAAGATTTCATACTCAAAGCGTCTGCCACAACATTAGCCTTCCCCGGGTGATAGTGAATGGTGAGATCGCAGTCCTTCATTAACTCTAGCCACCTCCGTTTTCTCATGTTCAACTCCTTCTGAGTGAATAAATACTTAAGGCTCTTGTGATCCGTGTACATCTCGCAAGACTCCCCGTACAGATAGTGCCGCCAGATCTCAAGAGCAAAGATCACCACCGCGAGTTCTAGGTCATGTGTTGGGTAATTCACTTCGTAGGGTTTCAGTTGCCTTGAAGCATAAGCAATCACCTTTCCATTATGCATTAGAACACACCCTTAACCTTTCCTTGAGGCATCACTATATATAACAAATCCTCCTGATCCGCTAGGCAATGCCAAGATGGGAGCTGACACTAGTCTATTCTTCAATTCCTGAAAACTATTTTCACACTCATCAGTCCATTGAAATGGAACTTCCTTCCGCGTTAGCCTGGTTAATGGAGACGCCAACAAAGAGAAATCATTTACAAATCTCCGGTAATAACCCGCTAGTTCAAGGAATATACGAATTTCTGGAACATTGGTCGGTCTAGGCCAGTTCACTACTGCTTCAACCTTCTGCGGGTCTACCGATATCCCATCCTTTGACACGACATGTCCTAAAAATGATATATGTTGCAACCAAAACTCGCACTTACTAAACTTTGCATACAACTTCTTTTCCCGTAGGGTCTGCAGGACAACTCGCAAATGTCGGTCATGATCTTCCCCACTCTTAGAGTAAACCAGGATGTCATCAATAAAGACTATAATGAAGTCATCTATATACGGCTGGAATACCCTATTCATTAAATCCATAAACGCTGCAGGGGCATTGGTCAAGCCGAATGGCATCACAAGAAACTCATAGTGGCCATACCTAGTGCGGAATGCACTCTTGGGTACATCATCAACTTTGATGCGTAACTGGTGGTATCCTGACCTCAAGTCAATCTTAGAAAATACCTTAGCTCCCACAAGTCATCGATTCTTGGCAACGGGTACTTATTCTTTATAGTGAATTCCCTATAATCAATGCATAACCACATTGTACCATCCTTCTTCTTGACAAATAGAACAGGTGCTCCCCAAGGCGAGGTACTAGGCCTTATAAACCCCTTGTCAAGCAATTCCTGAATCAGTACCTTTAACTCTCTCAATTCCGCAGGGGCCATTCTATATGGTGCTTTCGATGTAGGTGACGTACCAGGAATTACATCAATGCTAAATTCGATTTCTCTCTCTGGAGGTAAATCGGTTAAGTCATCAGGGAAAACATCTTGGTATTCATTTACTACAGGAATATCCTTAGGACTGAGCTCTTTGGTTGATTTGTCCAAAATCCAAGCAAGGTAACCCTGACACCCTTTCTTGAGTAGCTTATTTGCTTTCATAGCGGACAACACGTAAGGTGGGGATACTACTCCATCTCCTGAAAAGGTAAACTATGACATCCTTGGAATGCAAAATACGACCTTCTTGTTTGAGTAATCTATAGTGGCATGACTTAAGGTAAGCCAGTCCATTCCCAAGATAACGTCAAAGTCATGAATTCCTAAGGGTATCAGGTCGACAACTAAAGGGATCCCATCTACCACGATTCCACATTTACGATATATAGAGGAGCTACCCAAGGTTATGCCAGCAGGTGTAGACACACTAAGCGTAAAGCCTAATGGTTCCGGATACTTGTGGATATTACCAACAAAATGAGAAGCAACAAAAGAATGGCTAGAACCAGAATCAATTAACACATGAGCGGGAGTTGCTTCAATAGGTAAAGTACCTGCCACGAAGGATGCAGCTGCCTGAACGTCTCCAGGAACTAGGGCAAAAGCTCTACCCTGTCGATTCTGTGGGATTCCAGTAGGTTGAGGCTGGTGAACTGAAACACTTGGTGCGCTGGAGGGAGTTCTCTTAGCAGTTGGGCATTCTTTCAAAACGTGGCCTGACTTCCCGTATCGATAACACACGTTGGAACCAAAGTAGCATGCACCCCTATGAAGCTTGTTGCACTTAGAGCATCGTGGGTAGCTATCACTTGTGTTGGATGAAGCGCTCTTACTGAAGTTAGAATCGCTACCCTGCTTCTTGAAGGACGTGCTATGATTCGGCCCAATCCTCTGAGTATTCTTGCTCGTGTCATTCCTCTTTTCCTGCTCCCTCTGTTTGTTATACTCCTCAGTTCCCCTTTCAGCCATCATTTCCCTTTCCACGACTTCATTGTAGGTTGGAAGCTTCAGTAGTTCAACCCTGTTCCTGATGCCCATGCGAAGACCGCTTTCAAACTTGCGTGCTTTCTTCCCCTCGGTATCAACCACATACGGAGCGTAACGAGATAGCGTCGTGAATTGAGCCTCATACTGAGCGACTGTGAGGTTCCCCTGGGTGAGAGTCAAGAACTCGTTTACTTTCATATTCTACAACGCGGGTGGGAAGTACTTATCATTGAAGGCCTCCACAAATTGGTTCCAGGTGAGGTTTGGACGATTGAGCTTTAACATCAATTACCACCTATATGCTTCATCCTTAAGGGTGTATGTCGCAAAGTTGACCTTCTGCTGATCATCGCACTGTAAGACATAAAAGTTCTTCTCCATCGCTAAAAGCAATGATTCAGCGGCTGCCGGATCAGCTGATCCATTAGACGACGGGGGTCCCAGTGCCTTGAACTTGTCAATCGTCACCCTTGAACTACCAAAGAGCACTTGCATAAGTCTTTCAACGGCTCGCTCCAATCCATGATAGTTTCCTCCAGCCGATGATCCTCCGCCATCGTTTCCGGTGTTTGTCTCATGTTGCACGTGGCCAGTGGTTCCGTCACCCATAGTGTTGTTACCATTCCCACCTCCCAAACCAATCCTGCTTAGGTTGTTCATCGTCCTAGGTGGAAGTTATAAAATTTTCTTATAACATACTATTATCCCTAAAGCAACGAGCTAACATAATACATGCATACATAAGCATAAATTTACATACACATACTGATGGTACCAAGAACTTTACTATTATACTAATCTAATAAACACATAAAATGGTTTCATATTATTAATAACTACAGTCTCTATAACCTTGAGCTCTGATACCAAAATAAATTATCTAGGAACAGATTAAAAGATGGTCACACAAGTCGGGTGAGTTTAATACCTTGATTTGTAGAGGCCGGTGGGACCCAAAGTGTCGTGAGACATAGAAGCGTGACAATGCTTCGTTAGAGGTGAAAATCCTAACGCCAAAACTGAAATGTTCGGTCATTGCGTGGGACAAAAAATAAGTATAAAAGAACCAGCGAACCCTTGAGACAACCTTACTGCCAATAACATGGTGAGAGTCAGAGAAAAACCTGCTAGAAATGTTACAACTGACTGTCAACCTTATTTGAACATATGGAAAGAGGAACGATAAAACTGAAACAAAGAAGCGAAGGAATCGGCTGAAAGAGCTGCGCAAGACTGTCCTTGTCTTGCCAGTTCCGACTATGAACCATCATGACAGATTTGAAGATTGTTGAGGAACAATCTCCAAAATCCCAGAGTGAACATCAGGGAACCCTGTCCAAATCAACGCCAAACCTGAACTAGCATGTGCCGAGCTGTGTCTTTTGGAGTGCCAGAATTGTAAACCGCCTTCCCAAGTACGGTGACATTTCTTACGGACATGGTGCATTGCGAAAATTGGATGGCGACTACACCCTCTGTCCCACCCGTTCCTTCAAAATTGACTTTTCCAAGTCATTTTGACCCGGTGATTTGGTAACCAAAACGATGCTAGAATTTGGTAATCTTTCATGGTGATGTAGAGTTGAACTCTACATCACCATGAAAGATTACCAAATTCTTATATCGTTTCACTAACTAAAATCATCATACCAAAGTGATCGGTGAATAGCGTTTTTGAAGAAACGGGTGGGACGGAGGGAGTATGTCTCTATAAAAAAAATTGTTATTCTAAAAAAATAATTATAATCCAGACCCGAGTTAGTATCACGAGTCAACCCGGAGTTTACTCCAGACCTACCCACAAATGTCTCTATAATTACAGTTAACCCAAGGACTAGACCTTCCTCGGCCTTCTATTCTTTTCTTTTGGCACACACAAGAGGAGGACCAAACCGAGAGAGAGGTTTTATGAGATTTTTGTTCATCAGAACAACACAAACCCCAAAACCACACTCTTCGATTCTCAATCTCTCCGCCGTATAACCCTCCTCTCCAACCTCACTGATCAATCGACTCATCAATGGCCGCTCTACAGTACTTGCAGTCTCTGCAGAATGCCCATCCGGAGCTGGAGGAATGGTTCAAAACCCTAACAGATCTGTACGACAAGAAGCTATGGCATCAGCTCAGCCTCAAGCTCGACCAGTTCCTCACCCTCAGCGTCTTCCAGGTGATTAATTTCTTCTCCTTCAAGCCCGACCCACATGCAATCAAGGGTTCGCTTCCTTTTTAACTATGCGCCGCTTAGAATTGTGGGTTTTGTATGATGTGAACTGGGTGGGGAACACATATGGGTTTTGTTTACTTGATTGATAGAATTGTGGGTTTCGTATGATGTGAACTGGGTGGGGAACACATATGGGTTTTGTTTACTTGATTGATTGAAGTTGAGTTTTCTGTTCATTTGACTGAGATTAGGTGTTGTGGGTAAAATTGGGTTTCTGGGAGTTAGGGCAAATTGGCATAAGTGAATGCATTTGGATCCTTTGGAAGCATGATAAAGGAGAAATATCTTATAGGGTGGACTAGTTTTTGTCTGTTTGATTCTAGTTATGGAAAAAGCTGATCCACCTAGCGATCGAGTTCGTCGATTTGGAAGTGTGATTATAGCTTTCCAGGCTAGTGGAATTACCTTGTTCTGTACCGAGAACGGATGACGAATGTTGTAAGAATATCAAGGAAAAGTCTAAAACTGTTGGTACTGTTGTCGTTTTTCGGGTACACAAAACCCACATGCAGTCAAGGGTCGGCTTCCTTTTTTACTATGCGCCGCTTGGAATTGTGGGTTTCGTATGATGTGAACTGGGTGGGGAACACATGGGTTTTGTTTACTTGATTGATCAAAGTTGAGTTCTCTCATCTCTGTTCATTTGACTGAGATTAGGAATTGTGGGTAAAATTGGGTTTCTGGGAATTAGGGAAATTGGGCTAAAGTGCACAGAGTTCCTCACAGTGAATGTATTTGGATCCTTTGGAAGCATATTAAAGGAGAAATATCTTATAGGGTGGACTAGTTTTTGTCTGTTTGATTCTACTTATGGAAAAAGCTGATCCTACCTAGCAATCAAGTTCCTCGATTTTGGAAGTGTGATTATAGCTTTCCAGGCTAGTTGAATTACCTTGTTCTGTACCGAGAACGGATGACGAATGTCGTAAGCTGATATAATATCGAGGAAAAGTCTAAAACTGTTGATACTGTTGTCGTTTTTCGTATGATGGAGGTTATTATTGTAATGGAGCTACTATTTTTTGTCGTGCTATTGGGTTCAAGGAGAAGTTGAATTTGAGTCGGAAGAGGTTCTGGAAATGGTTAACTCATGTGCTATGTGGCACGGGTGCTTCTTGGAGGTGGCGCACCCGCACCGTGTGCTTTCATGGGTGCTTCACGGGTGCTTTGTGGATAAGGCATGGTAATTTTGGAAGTTTTAGTTGAGAGGTCGTCTAAAATGCAACTACAATTTAGCTAAAAAATACATGTGTCCATGTGAACAATTCTAACCCTTAGATTACCCGTCTCTCCACAGCGACGAACGACAGGAAGAGATTATATTGTTGATATAGTAACTCTGTATTTTTTAATCTGTTTATAAATTTCGGTTTGATTATAATTTGGAGTCTATTATTGTTGCTTTTATATTAGTATAATAGTATCACAAACGATATGTAAAATATATATGTACATATAAATAAAGTCACCGCACCCCCGCCACAACCTTGATATTTGGGGATTTGCCTCAATCGTACCCAGTTCTCGTAATTGCACCCGCTCCGCACCGGCACTTGTGAAACGTAGCTCCTATGTATGTATTGTTGGATTTCATGTAGAAAGAGCAAAAGTTTGATGTCTTCTATGAGTCTCAGGTTTGATTTCACTGTATATATATACTTTTTATGCAGGCTTGTAGTTAGTGGTATGGTTTATCACAAAAATTAATATTGTCATACTACATTTGATTTTTTTAGTGTTTACAGAAGGATAATGTAGCTATGTAGAATGTTCATACTTTGGCTATTACTTGTTTGTCGACAAGTTAACTAATCTATACAATTTTTTTTTCCGTAAAAACCAATTAAGAACTCTTGTTATGAAAAGGTTAGCATATTGTAACCTCAAGTGGCAACATGACGAAAACACATAAGCAAACCACAACCTAAACTGATTCGTTGAGCTAACAAAATGCCCAAATGTAAGTCACATCTTATGAAGGAGATTAATGTCTTGGAGCATACACCTTTAAGTCGGAAAGAAACACCAGACAACTACAAAGAGATGTTCGCGAAAAGAGATGTTCTAAATTCATTGCTCGGTAGCTGAGTACTTGACAGTGGAGTTAGGACGAGTACTGCGAAGGATGGAGATAGAGGTTTGGAGCGGATGCAAACGGTCTAAATGGGAAAGATTAGTTGGCCAGCGAGTCCTTTGATTCGTGGTTGAAGGTGGATGATGGATGTATCAATATTATTTCTTTGGGCAAGAATAATTAAGCACGCCCAATTTAGAGTTTGGGAGAAGGAAATTGGAAGAAGTGGTAGCTGGTATTAAGGTTGTTGGCGAGGTGACGGATTGTTGTGAGGTCCCTCTTTTGAAAAAGACAGCATACTAGGACACTGATGGATGAATTACGTTATCTTCTGATCTCCACTGAGGATTCAGATGTTGTGGAGAGATGTTTTAGGGAAGAGGAGGTGATTTTAGGTTTGAAGCCTTTAAATGGGGAGTAAACCTGCCCTGATCGTTTTACCATCGTTTTTTAGACGAGTATCGAAATGTATTGAGCAGAGTTGTCAAACAGGCCGGTCCCCTCGCCCGGGTCCGGACCGCTAGGAGGAGGAACGACAGGCTGTGGGAAGCCGGTACGGCACCAGTCATTGTGTCAGACGAACCGGTCCTATTGGCTGGAACCCCAGTCCCGACTCGACCCACATCTAGCCGAGCCTCTAAAGAAGTCATGTATTTTTTCAAAATCATATATATTCCTAATTGATAAAAGGTTTTTAAAATGTTAAAAATTGCATCACTCTTTTCTAAGTACATGTACATCCTAACTAGGTTGGAACCCACTTAACTATCTATCATTTGCATCTTCCTAACATACAATCCTAAATGTATTTTTGAAAGTGTAATTAAGAATAAATATCTATCTTTGTAGAGAAATGTTGGACTGAAATGTTTCCTAATATAACCGTTCTGGGGGGGGGGACGGGGAGACGGTAACTAGCCATCGGGGCTTTGCGGGTGAAGAAATAACCGTTTCAAGTTCTTGGGTCCGGCGGGTCCGGTCCCGGGCGTTTCAGCATTCCCCAGGCCTGTTTGACAGCTCTAGTAGTGATAGAGGATGTCATGGTGGCCTTTGGTGTAGCCTGAAGAGAAAGGGTACTTCCAGTATAGTTTGTATACTTTAACTTATGCATTTATACCCTAGAAAGTCGGAGCAGCCATCAGCCATATAGTTGATTGCATAACGTGCACAAGTTCTTGTCCAAACTCGTGGTTTTTATATGCTGCTGTTGCCCATCTTATTTGGCATCTCAGATTCCTTTTGTGGCAGCAGACAATTTTTGAATATTCTGCTAGAAGGTTGTGAGTTTGCAGATTCTAGGCACTTGAGAAAGGGCCTTAAGTGGTGCAGTATAAAGTGCACATTGTAGAGGCTTGATCATTGGTATTCTTTATATATTATTGTGAAAAAGAATGGGCTTTAAAGAGAAGGGAATATGGTGGTCACAATTTTGCATTTCATCAAATCATATACTTCCTTTGTTCTCTATGGCTCCGCTTGGTTGGTGGTAGAACATTTTCCTGTAAAATGTTTTCCCTTGTTTTGGTGTTTTGGTGCTGTTTGGTTGGAAGTAATATGTTTTCCTGTAAAATGTTTTCCCTCAAATCATGTAAAATGATTTACACATTTCAAATCCGTAAGCCATTTTCCGGAGAGTGGAGGAGCACAACTCATACTAACACATCCACCACCACTACCACCTACCTCCACCTCGACCCATCACCGCCATCCACCTTCACCGCTACCTATCACTGCCATTTCCGTCATGGCCCACTATTTTGGCAAGAGTCAACCAAACACGAGAAAATAATTGCAGGGAAAGCTTTTTCACGCAAAACATTTTACGCGTAAAATATTTTCCATTGTAAAGCATTTTACTGCGAACCAAACAGAGCCTATATGTCTTCACAGTTTTCATTTTACCACTATTCTCTGGATCACTTTGATTCAATGATTTGATTAGTAAAACGATGCAAGAGTTTGATATTTTTTGCATGGTTTTGTAGAGTTAACAGTACTCTACAACACCATGGGAAATTACCCAAAAAATTCATCGTTTTGCTATCCAAATCACCGGGTCAAAGTGACCCGGTTACGGAAGAAAAAGTCAAACTGTGAAGGTAGATAGAGAATGGAGGAAGTATGAGTTTTGATCAATGGTACTCCTAGATATTCTTTGTCTACCTCACTGTGGCTTAAGCAAAGGGATGCTTTCTGACTTCTTTGCATTATTGTCAGGAACTTTGGATGGTTAGAGTTGGATGTTTGATTGGGAGGTTGATGGAGATTCCTTTAGGTGTTCTTGGGTTGAAAATAGGGTCGGCCCCAGCTTCAAGGGGCATATGGTTCAAAAACATGGTAAAAAGGTCGACATTTGAAAACACTAACATCTGCCAGGAAGGGCAATCTTGAACACCATTTCATGCAAAAAGCGCAATTTTCTTATTATAATAAAGTCAGACATTTGGAAGCACTAACATATGCAACAAAGGGGTAATGCGTGCTGTTCTGTCCCTAGTTAGTAAATTGGAAATTAATAAATAATTTTGAAATTTCTATAATACCCACGATTTTTAAAGATTTGTGGGCCGTAGTTGCTTTGGGGTCTAAAGCCCATGTCTCATTTGCCTCCCTATAGAGCCGGCCATGGTTGGAAGGGTGGATTAGGAGTTACCCTTTGTGTCACACACACACATTGATATCCACAAATGATATGTTTTAGGTGGCGCTGAATTAGTATACTGTCTTACTTGCTGTGTCATTAAGGTTAAGGCGAGTATTGGTCCATCCAGATTAAATGCGAATCTGCGTAATAGGTAGTTCCTTTAGGCGATGCCCCGGATTGTTAGTCGATTGCAGGTACTTTCTTGAGGGTCCACATTTAAGATACAATGAGTTTGGAACTAGGCACTGGATAGGTTTTAGAAACAATTAGCAGTGTAGGAAAAGGAGTATTGGACTCCTTTGAGGACAGGTTAGAACAGTGTTTGGTGGACTTGGAGTGTGGTGTTTCACCCGCTTGGGGAAAAAGGTTAGGAGTTGTTGGGGGGTGGAGGGGGTGGGGGGTGCTTGGTAAGCGGAGATTTTGTTAATGTCGGAATGTGATGAAGTTTGGAAAGCACAAGTTTGGCTGCTGACTCGATGGTGTTATGTGAATTGTTTAGGAAATATCAACTAACTTTTCGGTTTTCAGAATATCAAGCATTTTGCTTATATTTTGCCTGATTTATTCAGCATTTATGAAGTTGTCATAGTTCTTATCCTTCTCTGGGTCAGTTGTTGGAGGGCATATCTGTTGTATACTTCATGTTACTTATATGGTACTAAGTCCATCTTTGTTCTTGTTATCAGACTGGCGATACGCTTATACAATTGTACAATAACTTCATCACTGACTTCGAGACCAAGATCAATCTTCTCAAGCTTGCTCACTTTGCGGTGATAGTTTCAAGACGGTACCCAGAAAAAGCAGCTGCCATCAGCTTTCTCGAAGGTGTGATTGAGAAACTTCGTGCTACTAAAGAGATGCGCATTGAGGAGCCAATCCTCTACATCAAGATGCAAATTGCTACCCTCTTGCTTGAGGGTGGTGATCAGAAGGAGTGCAAGAAACTTCTAGATGATGGGAAGAGTACATTGGACAGCATGACTGATATTGATCCATCTGTTTATGCTGGCTATTATTGGGTTTCATCTCAGTACTACAAGTATCGTCAGGAGTTCGCTGAATTTTACAAAAGCGCTCTTCTCTATCTTGCATACACATCCGTGGAGTCCCTATCAGAATCTTTTAAGCTGGTATGCTATTTTCTTCTTTAAATCAGGTGACATGTAGTCATTAATATTTTAGTAGTCACATTATTTTGGTTCTATTGTGGGATAAGAAGCGACACAGTTAGGCTTAATGTTCAACATGTAATCCATTCATCAATGACAAGTGTCTGAGAAAACTGTGGGTAACATTATTTGCATCTTTGGAGTTCAGGCATCAGCTGTTAGAGGCATGACCGTGCATCTCAGATGGGGACTGTGACATGAACCTCCGCTTTTGTGGAAGCGACTATTATATTTCAGTTTCCTGATCAGTTTATTTGTTATTTAGCCATTACTGAAATAAGACCAGTAGGTAATAAATCATTAGATGGTTTTTCTATATTGGCTTGAGCATCATATCTAAACTAATTTTGTATACAACTAGTTATGTTATTAATGTTAAGTCTAGCTGATTAAGAATGCTAATTTAGCATACAACTTGTGACATAGTTCTGTTATTGATGTTCTCGTAAGGGGTTGCATGCCTGGTCTGTTTAGCCATCCACTATTCCAGAAGCAGCAATGATGTGTCTAACACCGCTGCTGTCTTTAATAGGATTTGGCGTTTGACTTATCCCTAGCTGCATTACTTGGGGAAAACATTTACAACTTCGGGGAACTGCTGGCACATCCAATTGTAAGTCAATTATTTCTTAAACTTTATATTTAATAGATTTGTGCTGTTTTGCCCTTCCGTTCTTGTTTACTAGCCGTGCTTTGTACCAACTGCTTTGTTTTCCTAAGATCAGCATCTTCCACCGCTAGTGAGTGCGTGTGGATGGTCTGCCATTAAAATTTCTTGGTGGAATCCATTAGCAAATATTACTCTTCATGACTAATTAAGAGAGGAAAATTTTACTTTTATTGGTTTCGATAACTGAGCTAATAACATGAAGGTTCTAGCTTCTTTTGCTTTTCTTAAGAATTGTTTCCCCCTGTAGCAACATCGCCGGCTTTACTTGACCAAATTCTAACTTCTTGTTGTATTTCTCTGATTGTTACAGTTAAAGAGCCTTCTAGGGACAAAGGTTGAATGGCTGTACTATATTCTTGAAGCATTCAACTCTGGTGATTTAGTCCGTTATCAAGAATTGTGCCAGGTGCATGGAGCTGCTTTGAGTGCTCAACCTGCACTAGTGGAGAATGAGAAGAAGCTGCTTGAAAAGATCAACATTTTGTGTTTGATGGAAATTATCTTCAGGTATGTTGAAGGTCATAATTAGTCCGTGTTGTTGTCTTTACATCAAGTACCCATACTCATCCAAGATTTGGTTTTTTGCAGTCGGCCAGCAGAAGAGAGGACCATTCCACTAAAAGTAATTGCCGAGCGCACAAAGCTTACCGTAGAAGACGTGGAATTTCTTCTCATGAAAAGCCTCTCTGTAAGTTGTGCCATCACCGTTTAGATTATCACTATTAGACCAGAGATTTGTTTGTTACATTGCCACCGACTCACTTCTAATTCATTCATTTTAGTTGAATGATGTATGATATGGATAGGTTTAAAAAAACCACAGTTTATAAAACAGACAAAATAGTAGTAGGGTAGATGGAGTCCCTCTTTGTGCTTGCTACTTGCTTTGAGGCTTGTCGCTCAGGCTTATCTTACTTATATTGCTACCTGTTTAAGGTTTTCCTAGACTCTTGGGTCGGTTAGTCTTAGTTTTTTATCTTACTAAAATTTATTGAGAATGTAAAAGAGAGTGGCTGATTTGGTTGACTCCCCTATCTATCTTCTGGAAGTTCATTCAACACCTTAATTTTCTGACTGATTATAGGCTTATAGCAAATGTTGTAAAAACAATGTGCGTTTCAGATATTCACAATTAGTTTCAATTCTTGAACCACTGATTTAAGGTAACCATAAAGTATCTCCTCAATTTTCGACTGTTCAAACATTTTCACTAGCCTGCAGTAGTGACGTAAGCTTGTCATCATACCAGTGATTTGCTGTTCTCAACTCTTAACGTATTGTACCAGTCTTTTATCTGTTATCTGACTAGTAAAGAATTAAATCTTGAACTGGAAGGTCGAGAGGCTTTAAATAATATGTTCATGGACAGTTCTGGAATATGATCCTGGAAGTCATGTTTGGATAAAGTAGAACTTCCAATAGAATAGTCGCGTTCTTTGTTGGAGAAATGAGCGGTGTTCATAATCTGTCATTCAAGTAAAATAAGAAAAGAAGGCGTCAAGTTGTGGTGACTATCACCTTCATGTTGTTTCATGCTTGGATTTATCATTTGCATTGTGGCTAACATTTTGTATGCATATAGATGTGTTACCCTTTGTCCATATTCCTCACAAGGTCTTACTAGGAACTCTTATTCCCAAGTAATAACCTCAACATATATGTTTTGCACATCGCAGAACTAAGGGTTTTATTCCTGTTCTCTTATACATGAGCAATAAAGTTCTGTTTTAACTTTGTTTTTGTAGGTTCATCTGATAGAAGGGATAATTGATCAAGTTGAGGGAACGGTTCATGTATCGTGGGTACAACCAAGAGTTTTGGGTATTCAACAGATCAAATCTCTTCGTGATCGGCTAGACGGCTGGGTGGACAAAGTGCACACTGCTCTGTTGTCAGTGGAGGCAGAGACACCTGACCTGGTTGCATCGTAAAGAGTCCGCGGTCCTTTTATAGCTCTCTATGTAACAATCTTTTTGGCGGACAAAATGATATGTGGTGAACCTCGGTAGAGAAGAAGAAAGACTGTTAGTTGCTTGGGCTTGAGCTGATGTGGGTGCTTCCTTTCATATTTTTCTTTACTTTGCGTTGTTTATTTCGTGTTTGGAAGGAGCAGCTTCTTTCTTGTACTGTCGCCTTTTTGCAGTTTGTTGCATGCCTAGAGATGATTCAGTGCGTCTTGTACTAGAAAGGCTTACATGGTTTCTGGACAACAGTGTAGTTTAAACTCTCTTCTGTTAACATTCAGATAAAATCTGCAGTAAACCTCCATCAATTGATTCAGTAGCTTGGATTTTCAATTGTGGGTTTACGTTGGGGCTGATACTTTACCGCTGTATGAACCTGACTTGCAAAGTGGTAACAGCATCATGAATTGGTGCGACCACTTCATTTGGCTGTACCACTCAGTCTGTCATCTCTCGTCTCTCCCCAGGCTTTTACCATTATTTACTGTGTCACTTTGACCCGGTAATTTATATAGCAAAATGATGCAATTTGTTGATAATCTTTTTATGGTGTTGTAGAGTAGAAGTTGTCCTATAACACGATAAAAAAATTATTGTACTTCCTCTTTTGAGGAAACCCCACCCACCTCAGTAGTCTCTGTCTCAGATCCCTTTAGATTCTGGTTAGCTTGAGAACGATTAGTTTTTATATGCCAGGCGAGGAGTTTCTGGTTGTTGGGTCTGAGAATGTTAGTTGATATGCATTGTTTTTGAAGATTGGTTTCTTGGTTTAGCGACACTAAGAACGGCGAAGGAAGCCTTTTGGCGATGATAGGCACGTGCGACGTGCCACCACATTAGAATTTTTTGGTAAATTTATTCTAAGTGTTTGTTGTATTTTTAAAATTGTAGTGCAGCGTTAGTTTTTAAATTGGCGCAAATTGAAAATTTTCTTGCTCTTTCCGTGAAGCGAAAATCTTTCGTTCACTTTTGAATTTGAGTAAACACAAATCTTGCTTAACCTACTGTGTTCTCGACTTCTCCCTACTATTTTACTGAGACTTCTGAGCTCCTGCCAAACAAAGAGACTTTGCACAACAACAATATTCGGTAATATTGTTAACAAAAGGATGTAAGATAAAGCGCCAAACCATAAACCGGATCACAGTGTGCAAATTGATTAGATTCTGTTTTGTTTTAGAAAGAATTGAGATTTGGTTTGATAACATAAAATGTCAACCCCAAATTAAATAATTCGATATAAATTATGATTTTTTACGAACCAAGGATGCTAAGGTGTGGGATGTATTATTATGAAACTTTCCATTACGTGATCTTTTACGAACCATGATAGTTGATTAGTCGGGTTGTTGGGCGGCTATAGCAAGACTGGATATTGTCATATATGTTATTGTCGCTATTAACATATTTGTGAAATATTATATTTCTTTGGAACTAACCGCCCAAGCTGCACGATTATTTTGCTTGATGTTGCTCATTTGTTGATATAGATTTCCTGTTTTTGAGCTCAGTGTGTTATTTTCAGGTAAATTTACGAGCTTTTAAAAAAAATCGGATCAAATTTCAAACGGTTCGAACCGAAAAAAAACACTTTTAAGCGAACCGAATATAACCAAAACCGTTATCAAAGAGGTTCGGTCGGGGTTCGACTTTTTCCCAAACCGTGGAATTACGGTTCGGTTGGGATTTCGGTGCAGACCGGACCGAACCGAACCGAACACAACCCAAGTTCGATTAAGAAGGTAATCACATCAAAACACAAGGATGAAACCTGTAAATAAAGGAACTCTCAAAAAGCCCCTCTTCCGAGTACACTTTCAACTTGGGACTCTTCTCAGTTTCCTATTTCAATCCGATCACTTTTCTCCGGCACCAGCGACGATCTTTCCTCCGGTTGACCTCTCCGGCGCCGACAACGGAAACTTACCTTAACGGTCCTTGGGTACGTACTTTCCACCATTCTGTCTGAACCCCACCCTCGTGCGATTACATCATCTGACGACCCAATTGTGAACTCGAGAGTTGTGATTTTCTAAGCCTTTAGTTTCATCTGATTTAACTGAATAGCTGATAAAAGGGTAGCTGCCATTTGTTTTCTTCTATAAATTCTGATTTGGGTTCAGCTGATTATGCTGAAATTGCTTTTTTTTTTTTTTTAACCCAGATGCATTTTTAGGCAGTTGATAAGGAAGAGCTTGAGAGATGCAGAAACTGGGTGACTTCAAGCTGCCCCAATTCTTCAACTACCCGCCGTATTTCACGTAATATTCTTGTTCTCTAGCATCTTTCATTTCTCAATTTTGACATTGAAATGTAGTAGGGCATAGCTGAGTAATTGGGTTAGAATTGACGGAGATGTGCTATAAGGTTGATGTCTGTGCATTTTTGTTGTTAAAAGAAACTTCAAAGTGTCTTCAAAGTTTCAAAATGGTGATTCGTTTAGTGTTTCAATGCCTTCGAATTGGGGATAGGTATTTGTTAACTTGATTTAGAGTCTGAATGCCTTCAAATTGTGCAAAAATGTACTTTTCATCTTCTCTGTGGTCACATCAAGTTGGGGAACGGATATGTACCTTAGTGATTGAATAGTGATTGGTATAGAGCGCTCATCCATCAATTATATTTTTGAAGTTTGGTAATAGTATGCGAGGCTTCTCTGTTTTGAACATTACAATCTAACTGGGAAGATTCAAATTGGCTGTAGGTGCATGTGTCATCGTAGGATCTCTCTTCTCACCACATGCCATAGTTATCAAATCGTGATTCGAATCGTGAATCGTGAAGATTCGGTCTAACCAATTTTCTTACTAATAAAAATACCCATTTAGACCAGTGAGACTACTAGTAATTTAAGGTTATAGATATGTGATCGTATGAATCATAAATAGTATCCAAATTAAATGACTGCACATGTTCCATCCGAAACTAGAGATCGTAAAATAGCATCCAAGTAAGTTAACTACTTTGGTTCTACTCCGAAGTAGTGAGCATGAAAGATGTCCAAATACGTAAGTACCATGTAAAATCAAAGACTGTATTGTGCCCTTCAAAATCCATCCTAATAGACTCTGAAACAATCCAAATCAATCTCATCATCTTCCTCATCACCTAACAAAAGTTTCAAGAGTAAGTTTGATGGCATTTAAGTTTGTTGGTTAAAGAATAGGATGCAATATATATTAGAATTAAAAAGTTTGTAGGTTTGAACTATGTTTGTTTGTGAACTTGGCCTTTAAGTAACTACTTTGAAGAGAAAACAAGAGAAAGAAGGTCCCTCTGTGAAAGCTCAAACAGAGAGCTTTGTTAATTCACGGTGAAGTTGAACATTTAACGTTCTTGAAAAAATCGAAGGAGGTGCAGGGGATGAAGATTCCCGAAACCTTCGAGAGTTGTGAAACAAGGTGTAGCTCGATCAGATTTAAAGAAAAGAGACGGTAAATTAGGGTTTCAAGAATTGACACTTCGTTTTTTTGTCTTGACCAGCTTATATAATCCAAACCCACCTCCAAAAAACTACAAAACCGAAGCGACCAATACACGATTCAGCGATTTGATTCTCGATTCAGCTACAATTCCGATTCTATGTACAATTCTGAACCGTCGAGGTATGAATTGAACCGAATTGTACGATACGGATCGTGAATCCCCCAATTTTGACAACTATGCCACATGCCATGATCAAGAAGCCAAGCTCACCAGAATTTTACGACTTGTCTCTGCTCTGCTAGTCCGTTTTTCAATCATTTATTCTTTCCTTGAAAACTCTGGACGGAATCATAGCACTTTCATTTACTCAATGTTACTGGAAGAAGCATGATAACATGTCCTTGCACACTGCTTACAATATGCACAAAAGACCCTCAATCATTGTTGATTTTTAAACATTCATCAAGTGCCATTTCAATTTTTATTGGCCACGGGTTTCTATGATGGCGATATAACTCCTTTAATTGAGTGATTATATGGCGTCTGATTCTTTGAAATGCTTGATATAATGATATGTCATTGCCTTGCGCTTTGATTATCTAATGAATTTTGTACAAGCCATATTCAACTTCTTAGTTTCAGTTTGGACTTTCGATAGCATGCAGATGTGCTTCTTCCTACTTTTTCCATTTTGACCTTTTAACTGTTTGGTATTTGGTTTACGAGAAAACTTGAACAACAGAACACCTTCGTTATAATTTGACATCGCTTCAGATCTTCAGTTGAAAATAGTCCAAATTCTAAAGGTTTTCCTGCGTTAAGTACTGGTATAGAAAAGTTTATTCTGTTTTCTAAATTCAGAAGCAAGGTAACATTAATGGCTTCTTGATCTTTGGAGTAGTAGCCTTTTGTTTTGGTATATTGTGAGAGCGACCAGGTTCAATCAAAATATTTCATTCAAATTCACAATTCATGCTGGAAAAGGTAGAACTCTTGGGTTTAAGTTCTGTAAGAGGCACTACTTTGGGCGTGCTTCTCCATTTACTGTTAACATAGAACCGGCTGGGATAAATCCGTGTTTATTTATTTAGATGCTTTCTTCATGCTGTACCATTTTTAAAGATCTACTCATCATCTTTACCAATCATACCACAGAATTTTAATAATTGCATTCTGGTACTATGAAACCTTGCAGTACAATCATTCATGCGATTCTCTAAATAAGTCAGTCGCCAAATATTCCTCCACTATGTGCAACTTTTCATTTATGAACAAACTCTCCAATATTTTCTGTCTGAGAAAGGCCCTTGGTATCCAATGGGCGAAATCCCAACATTTCACTGCCCTCGTTTTGTGTGTGGTGTCAATATGAAGAAAAAGAATAGCAAGACTAGCAAATTTACCTATAACCTGCATGTAAGATACAGAATCCAAATAATGAAATGCAGTTGGACCTAGTACACTTGCCCTACGTTGATACTCATTTCTTCAATTGTTGTTTGAAATTTAGAATCTAGATCAGTTAGAAGTAGTGTATTCATTTACATATGTTATATGTCTCTGTGCAGTTTACAGCCAGTTAAGGACACCCGGGAAAAACAGGTACAACTTTGGAAGGAACTGATACTTGACTACTGCAGAACTCAAAAGATTTATACAATTGAACTGGAGCAGGAGTTCCCTCTTTTCTCGAATCCTGTAATTGAGAGTAAGCAATGTTATACTAATACTTATTTCTCTGTTTTCTTGTGTTATACTTTATTTCTTTAGTAAGTTGCATTTCAATCATTCCTACAAGGAAAAAATGATTGTCAGAACTAAAACAGAACCAACCCTCTGAGGAAGTCAATTGTTTTTAAGTTTTTAGGAGACTTTACTAGTGATTATTGTGCTAATAGACAGAATAAACTTTTAAGGTGAAAAGCTGGTAAAACACGAAACACTAGCTAAGCTTTCTGTACAGCAGCTGCTTCTGCTTAAACTTAAGTGTATTCAAAAGTAGACTGACGTTGACGCTTTGGCCCGTTGCAGCGCTCACCTGGATGGTTTTCATGTTCATTTTCTTGTTTAGGGCCTCACAATTGTCTTCCAAGTTCGATGAATTCATTAGTCGGTGTTCTAAATTATTAGGAAACAAGCATAACCGGGTGATCTTCCCTATGTAGAAATTATTTTGGAAGAAAGTCGAAGAAAAGAAATCAATATGATTCATTCATGAAATCTGTATATATTGGGAAAGAATAGTGCATCGTTCAAATAATTTTCTTAATGACATTTCTTGTGGTGTAACTCCTTTTTTGAACTCTCTTATCAAAATTATATATGATCTTCCACTTCCATTGTCAAGAGCTGTTATGTTAATGATAGAATCCATGAATTCCTTACTTCATTCGGCTCCTATAACTAAGTCCAACATCACTGTGTTAATGCAGGGTCGTTAAACCATGAAGCTAGGGAAGTATTTCTCTCAGCCTTAGTTTCTGAAGGTCCTCTTATCTCCTCGACGTATCTTTCTGATGGGCAGATTTAACTTGATTATGAACATGCATTTGAATTTACGGTTAATCTAGCTCTACTTAACAGGACGCGCAGAATGGATGGACAAGGGACACAGGAAATGTCTAGTCCTTTGGCACCGCATTCAAGATTGGGCTGAGTTGATACTACGCTTTGTGAGTATTCCTCTTCACATATTGAACCTCAAGTGATGTGTGCTTGCTCTATATTGATTTTATGTGCATATTTGATTAGGTAAAGGATAATGGCTTGGAAGACAGTGTAATGACAGTTGAGGAAATCCGCTCAGGGACCGAATCCCATGGTACAGGTATTGCAAAAAAGAAACTGTATTCTTAACCTTGCTGTTGATTTGTACAGTAATTGAGGTATAAATATAGCCCATTTAGACGGCATACCTAATTACAAAGATAGATGGAAACTGATTTTAAAAACTTTCCAGAAGACCAACGAAAGGATAAGTGTTGTAGGAATCCATGTTACCATGTACACTTTTTTGGGGATAGATTTGAGATTCACAGATGTGAACATTCATAACAGATTGTATGCGTCCTGGTCCTTGATTGCAATTCTTGTAAGATAACTACACCTTATTTTTTCTCTCATAACTGGGAAAGATATTCAGCAATGTTTAAAGCATCTCCAATGCTACTAGCTATAAACTGTGTATAATTTAATTAAAATTGTCATTATTTATTTTAACTATACAAAAAAAAAAATTGATATGATCTCCAATGCTAGTATGTAAAAGTAGTTCTTATAGGTAGAAATCAAATACGAAAAATAAATAAAATATAAAATAGGAGAGAGATAGACGCATACCCATTTTCCGGCTCTTTAAATGGAGAGAGCGGGATAACTATCCGCTAAAATAAAGAGCGGAGTCGGGAGTCGGTTGGAGACTCCTGTTTCACCATCTATTTTATATTTTAGAAATAACTGTATTTTAATGTTCCATTGGAGATGCTCGTGTTAACATGTTTGAGAGCGTTTCATGGTGCATGAGTTATAGCACTCTCTTCTGGCTTGTATGTTCTCTGTCGACCCAAAACTCCATTTAGAGACGGGTTAACTGTGTTTCATGAGCAGATATCAAATGCATCATTACACACGAGTTTTAGTTCTTAATTTCACCACTTGGTTCCTTATTGATAAGATATGATGTTATATTTGATTCAAGTTTCTCTCATTTTTCTTGTTTGTGTCCTCATTTGCATTTGTGGTCTAAGTTTTGATACTTTACTAACTTCGCTAGTCTATCTTAATTTTCCTCTATTAGAGCTGTACGGGATTGATCGAACAATCTTGATTCGGGCTTTGAAACTACTTGAAAACAAGGGGAAGCTCGCAATCTTCAAGGGAACTTCTACCGATGACGAGGGCGTGAAATTTTCAGTTTAGTTGCTTTTGGACTCGATAATTTCTGTACACTTTTCTACCAATGTAACTTCAATGAAGGACTTAGTCTGGTGCAATTGAATGGCAATATTGTTGTTGTCTTCTTCTCCCTTTGATCTCATGTTTCTTAAACTCTGAACAAATTCTGGTGAGACCTGTGTGTGTAAAAAAGAATTGCCACAGATGTCATGTGGAGAAAAGCAATAACATCCACACATCAGACAGTAAGACCTATTCCACCAGGGCATTGTTGTTTTTTGACTTGTCAATCTAGGATGGGATTATGAAGGCTATACACTGCAAATATGTTGTAGGCACGGGTAATATTAGATCCATTCATAAGCCCTTCGTAAACCTTGGAACTGGGGACTAATAATACCTGATGGATGATGTATTGTAATAATTCTAAGGGCTCGGTTGTGAAATTACATGCTTGTCCTTATATCAATCTCGTTAATCGTTATGTTCTAATTGTTTTATGGGTTAATTGGTTATTTTACTGTCAATATTACTCCCATCTCATAAAAGTAAGAACATCTTATTTCTCACACAGAACTATCAATCCAGTTTTAGCAATCATATTGCTTATTAATTCCATTATTGGGTGCTTCAACGATCATGAGTTCGACGCAGCAATATGGTCGTCTTGAATGAGATGTTATTCGAAATTCTGTAATGACGGGATTGTCACAGTGACTACTAGTAAAGTAGTAATGCATTCGTCTTTAATGAGGGGTGTGACTCGAACACCGACGGATTATTGGTAAACTTGGGCATTTACATCAGTCACTCAGTCCAATAATCTCATGAACTCTACTCTCATTAAGCTCATCCAAACACACCCATTATGAGAATCCAGTCAAGATGTCTAATTTTGAGACTCAAACTCTAGATCTCGATGAACTACTTCACGGGCCTTTCTACAGTTCTTGTTTTCACCTTTTTGACGACCAATAAGATCATCGAAGGAGTAAGAGTTCTCAGCAATCATCAAGCCTACCTATTTAACCAGCATCAGAATCAGCCAATACACAAAACAACCCCATACCTGAAGAAACAGAAATACCTAAACATCGCTCGATCAGATTCATGATCAACAAACGTCATCACTGACTAAATGAAACAGAAACTCATACAATCATACAATAGGGTTTGACGAACACAAATACTATTTCAAGAACTACATCAAAGTCCAGTTAAGAACTGAATGAAGAAGAACAAAAGAGGACGAACCAACAACTCTTGTTATCAACATATTCACAAAGACCTAAATGTTCGAAAACTCAGCAGAAAAGAATATGCTTCTTTTTCTCTTTCTGGCAGATGTTCAGCACCAACCCGGGCACCAGCTGGAAGATGCGATTGTTCATCAAGCATATGACGGAGCCAGACATTCATCCACCATGTCGACGAGGTTATGATTTTCCAGCGCAGCTGCTACCCGTTCTTTATCATTCAACTGTTTATTTACTGTCAGACAGAGTATGTCAAAATCTGTGTGGCATGTAGAGTAGCACCGACTTCTTGAGCAAAATTGCTAAACTAAGCAAGATTAAGAAGTCTGGGATATAAAGTTTAAATAGAACAAAACAGTATCAATTGGGTGTAGTGGAACAGATCAAGAAAAACCATTTGTGAGCTTGTGGGAACAAATTCAGGAATTGGGTGGTTGGAATTATATGTTAACGGCCTTACAAATTTACATGAGAGAGAGAGAGAGAGAGAGAAACCTGACGCTTCGGTCGCATGAGATCCAGGCGCTACCCTGATATCCACCTGCAAATCAAAAGGAAATTATTTCATTTACCCACCAAGGTGTCTCCCAAAAAAAAGCAAAGGTGTCTCCAGTTCAACAACACTACTTGAACTCTTTCTTACAGATGAACTCAAACAGCTACATGCATTACTTACAAGCAACTTATAAGATATTACTCTCAGAAAGAGAATAGTTGGAAACATAACTTTTCTTCACAAAAAGGCAAACAGGCAACAAACTGCGCTATATACACAACAAGAAGCCCTGTGCATCAGATGCCAATTTGCAGTGGTGCGTGCAAAACAGGAAGTTCCTATCTCTATTGAGAAAAACCTTGCTCGTCAGTGGTACCGGCGTATTGAATCACAGAGACACAGACACCATGAAACTACGGAAAACACTGACTGGACATAGTTTTGGACATAGTTCCTTCTTTAGATTTTTTTATTAGTTGTTAAATTTCCACTGTGGCTCACCATTTCTTTAGCAGGTATCCATTTCAATACATTAGGAAACTATGCCCAGAATTATGGCCATGTAACATCACTCGGAAACTATACAAGTGAAGCTGGGAAAAAAAAAACTAAAATTAAGTGAACAAAAACCTGTGTACAGAGCATAAAATGGCAGAAGAACAGAAGATATATTTCCCGTTGAAGTACATAAACTGAACATAAAGGAAACACTTTAAAAGGGCTGTTTTCCTCTTCCCACTTCCCAGCTTTTTTGCTCAAGCATGCTTTGCTCCCGTATTTCTCACAGTTTGTGGGATAAACATGTAGCTCGTACAATAACGTAGCGAAAGGAGCATTTTTATTAGCATTAAATTAGAGTATAGAATACTGATAAGAGGGTCTCAAGGAAAGATGGAATTAGTAAATTTAAATTGGCTAGTCATCAGCCAAGCGTTTCGGGGTAGCAAAGTCACCGAAGAGTTCTCAGTTACAAACCAGTGAGGTGAAAGCCCTACAGAACACAATGTTACTTGCTTTATACTTGCTACATAATACCAGCTTGGTATACCATTAATGACATCCACTTAAAGATTTGATTGCATTCATCTTAAATCGTGGAAAAGGTAGACTCATTTGATATCTAATAAAGACGCTCACTTTGTATGGTCTGGATCAGTTTGCAATGTACTCGGGGAGGAGAATACCATCACCGGACTGCTAAATTTTGAACAAAAAATACACCAAACTAAACTTGAGAAAATCAGCCCATACCTTATAACGCGGAGGCAGGCTGCGCATCAGTTTTACTCGCAAACAAAGGCCAATCACTGAGGCCATACTGCAATGCTCAACTGTAGGAGTGAATGTCACCCTGAATCAAAGAACGACCTCCAGTTTAGTTTCAACGCATATTAGTTACCAGCATTGAACTTCCAAATCATACAGAGAAACTACCTCACATGGTTTTGCTTGTCATTTATCTCAACCGCGTCTTCTGTTATTACTTTCAGTTCTTCCAAAGAGTAAGGATGCTCGGGATCCTTTATATCTCTAATATGATGTAAGACTGTTAAGGAAAACCCAACTTTCCGGAACTGCTTTGTCGAATATAGATTAAGTTATTAACCAACCTTGCATGAAAAAAATATATATGGAAAAAAAATTCAGCTTATGTTAAAGAAAATAGGAATTGTTCCAAGAAAAAGGGCTATGTTTCCAACAATAAGTACTGCAATGTGTTAGAATGGCAATACAAATAAAGGGTTAATGTTCACAGTTGAGTGAACTTGGAGCACACAGTCAAGTCAGCAGATAAAGCGTCTAGTGAATTAAAGTTGGAAGGATATCAAAAATTTCTTCCTGATCGATGGGCTCCACGGCATACTCGTCCAAATCTCGTGGGTCAGCTCTAGTGCGGCGCTCCTTTTTCTTGTAGACAGTAGGATTGGCATTGATTAAACTTGAACCCATATTCCTCAGTCAGGTGCTGCAGCCACCATTATTTTATAACAAACATTAAAAATACGATCCTCAATAGAAAGGACAGGCAAAGATGTTAACGCACAGATAGAAGCACATTCCATAATCTACTGCAAAAGCATTACACAACTTGACAAATGCAAGATGATGAGTAAGAAAAAGAATCACCTATGCCAAACTTTCCCAGATCTTGATTTGGATTCTTTAAATAAATGAGGTTAAGGAAAATGCGTCAGTGATCATCTAGGCCGATGATCGAACATGCTGACACATGTAGTTCATGGTGAGATTTACAGCATAATTAATCCTATTTTTAAGCCTTCACCACCTAGACCTTTTTTCTTCTAGACTACCTTTCTCAAGTTTTATGTATGGGTCCCAATGTACTACAAAAATGAGAGGTAGATGCCGGTTGATTTTGCCACACTTAAAAGTTACTCGCATTCCAACTTCGTCAGGTGGTCAAGGTCCAGTCTTGATACCAAAAGAAACAAGTGTCGTAAAAAGTTAAATCTGAAACACTTGTTGCTACATCAAAAGCTAATTGGAAGAAAGAAAAAAAACTTCAACATAAATTGTCATGCATATATGACGACATACTCAAAAATGTTCTATGGCCATACCAAATACCGTAACATATGGAAGCACAACATGACTAGTGTGTTAATCACAGGTTTCATCCAAGCTCACTACTCTTCGATATCTGACACCAGCAGTGATATGGGGAAGTTCGAAAATATCTTTCCCCAACCTGAAGAAAAACATGGATGGTCCATGCAATACAACTTTCATGGTGCCCCGAAAATACTACATTCAGTGGTTTCATGTGCCATGAGGGAACAGCGCAACCTAACTGGTAAATGCCAGAACAAGACCTCAAATCAATTGACAGTTGATCAGATCCATCCAAACAGAAAATATAGTGACCTCCAGAAACCTCGACTTGTCATGTTGCCAAGAGGACTTACTCCTTCGCTTGTGACAGCCTGGATCCCTAGACTTCATGGACCTGTAGGGTGCTCGATGTAGAAGAAGGTATGTATCTTGTCGTGGGTCGTCAATGATTTTTTCATCTAGCTTTCTAGGAGTGTGGTTGCAGAACCATTGTAGGAGAAGAAATCAACGAGTTAGTGGTCATAAGTCTTCCTTGAGACACATCTAGAGGATAAAGGATGGTATGATGCTGGGTGTCACACCTTTCAGTCCCCGATTTTAGAGATTAAAATTTGACCCTGTGACAACTGGTATGTACTGTTAACTGTGAACTCTATCCAGGCGAAGATCTAGATTACATGGAGTAGGGTGCGGCCATGTCGAGTGTGTATCCTAGAATCGTAAACGCTACCTTGCGGAAATTTAGGATACGGGGAATCGGCTAAACTTTATCCAAATTTTGGACACGGGTGCGGGGAGCCGGGGATAGGCTGTCAAGGCAATTATTTACGCACGATATATTTATGTTCATAAACTAAATCTAACCTGAATGATTATTTGACCCCAAAAAGGACTTTAGAGTTTGCAACTCATCAACCAACAAGAAATAAGAACATATTAGTGAGGTAAGAGGATGATCAGTGAGCGTGATATTTAGATGACCACGACTCCAAAACAATTCCCAAAGGCGTGCATGTTGGTACTTAAATGAAAAATTTAGATGAGAACCGGTTGGATGCCAGTAAACTGAAGCTGCGGTTAAGAAAATAATCTTATAGTTGGATCGTCCATGGTGGCTATGAAAAGTTCTTGCTCTTTTGAGAAAATAGAGAGATATAATAGGGGATACATTAGAGCATCTCCAACCCCATGGGGGGGAGGGGGAGGGGGAGGGGGAGGAGGATGGGGAAAACCGTATAAAAAACAGTTCAAGTCCAACCCCATGAGGGGAGGGGGAGGGCGAAGGGGTGCTATGGGGAGAAATTTTGCCTTGGGTGTGGGATGGTTAGGGGGGATTTCCCCATGGACATGCCACTCCCCCTCCCCATACAGGGGTTAAAATGGATAGGGAAAAATGGGTTGGAGATGAGTTGTAGTTTGGGGTATGGGGACGGGGAAGGGGAAGGGGAAGGGGAAGGGGAAGGGGAAGGGGAAGGGGAAAATGGTGGGCCCGTGAGGGGAGGGGGATGGGGAAGGGGAGGTGAGGGGAGGGGGACATGGGTTGGAGATGCCCTTACTAAAAGAGAACAGTGAAAATGTCAGCGTCTATTAAGTTACTCTCCAATCAAAGTAACAATTCTACATATGTATCGATTCAAGGGTATGTTGGGCATGGAGTTCAGGAACCGATTCTGCTACACTGGAAACAGTCTCACGGATCATTCGTCGTACTACAGGGATGGTTTGGATTGAACATGCCTCCCTCAGAGGATTACCTCAGGCTATCTCTTATCCATCTCTGTCTCTCTCTTTATATTTATTTGCAGTTGTATTATCATTCATATTGATTATGAGCTACTAAATTGTCGGAGTGATTTTGTTTCTCATTAACATTTTCCCCAGAGATCATACCAATTTCATTTTTAGATTTGTCAACTGAAACAACTTCATACTTCTATCCCACCAAGGCAATAGCATCATATTTGACCTAAATTATAAGGCATTCATAATCTGAAACACAAGACTAACGAAAAATCTCAGACCCAGAACGCAAGCAGCTGGATTCATAAAATTCAATCTATTAGGGTTAAACTAACGAAGCAGTTGTTTGAATTTAACGACATAAGAAGAAAAATTATGTAAATTTCGGAAGATTTCTAGTTCAAATTGGAAGAAGAAACTCACAGAGGCAACTATTAAAACTCACGTTGTAAGAATTATCCTCCGGCGAAAAAGCGCCGACGACAGCGATGTTTCTCTTCGTCTCAGTCTCAGGCGGCTCCGTTTCGCGTCGTTGTGTTTGTTCTTCGGTTGTTCCAGAGAGCGAAACGACTCATGTGTAACACAGAACTAGATATTAATTACAACAGTCCCCAAATGTTTTCTCTCTTTACGTTTATTCCTCCCATGATAAGGAAAATACATAAACAGCCCTAAATTAACGGGACCATTTTCATAAATAGATATTCTATCAAGAAAAGTAGCCACTTGTCTATAATCATTGACCTCTATTAGTTTGAATTTTCAGTACCAAGAAATTTACGCGACGGTTTCTTAACAATTTCACTAAAATAACATTAGACGACAATAGTTGGAACATAGATAAATTGATAACTATAAAATAAAACATTCTGCTTTAATTTGGGTATGAGCTAATGCATTTCATTTGCAGATCTCTGAGGCCAACAGCGAACTCCAAAGCTTCGTTCATGTTATTCCGTGAGGCCGCAAAGGCCTCCTCCAGCTCAATATTCATGAGATAGTACGTGCACACTTGTTTGAGGAGGCAATCATGCCTTTCTTCATACTTTGCTACTCTTTTCTCCGCAACTTCCAAGGCCTCGTTTATCATCTTCAATCTCTCTTTCGTGGCTTCTCTCTGTTCCCATTTCTTCAAAACCGGTAACAGAAAAAACAACGACGATGAGAAGCCAATTAAACCGTATACCAGATGTCCAAAATCCATGAATTGTTCCATAACAGAAAGATTGAGGAGAAATAAGAGAACTTGTAGTGGGATGTTTTGTTCTTTGCTTTGTTTTGGGGGGAAAGTTAACTTGAGATTCATACAATAGCTATGGTGTTTTTGTCAAGGAAAGAAAAATCTTAAGAGATGCTGAGTTGTTTCAAGGAGTTACCTCATAAACAACATCCAATAACATGGGTAAGAGATAAATTCTAAGTGTACATGGTATTTTATTTTTGAGAATTACATCGTCAGTCGGGTTCGAATCCGGAACCTCATGCAGAGGCTTCTAATACTCTACCACTGGTGTACCAAGTATTTTAGCTTGTCGTACTTCAATTTATGAGAAAATTAAATGGATGATTCATTGGGTTTTATGGAAAGAAATGTACCATCTATAAATTAATACTCTACCACTGGTGTTCCTAGAAAAAATATATTGTTTGGAGCGATTATGAATAGTTATTAACCAAAAGCCATATATGTTGTGGTATTGTTAGCTTTCTATTGCTAGCCGAGATATGATATGTAGCATTTGACATGGAAAAGGCAAAAACTATCATAAATTGTTATATATCTTCAAAGAAATACTAGTAAATTAAGTTCAAGATGAAGAAGCGAAACAAATAAACTCGACAACCCTCTCGAGGCCGAGTGTCTGAAATTTTGTCAATTAGCTTGACTTGTTAGTGTTTATTTTGACTCGTTAGTTAAATTTAAGCATAATTATGTACATAGTTTCCAAACGTGATAAAACCATTACCTATCATGAAAATGCAGAATCTTTAAAAAATCGACATACAAAATTAAGTTGGAACTAGGTATATTGTGTCTGAAATTTTGTCCCAATTTCTGTATCTCCATAATTTTCACAACAATGTTTACATCACTAACCTGAAGTAGAAGTTCATAAAGAAATGAAGAGCATAACCGTGGTCTATTTATAAAAAGAAAATCAAATTTGGGCCCGGCAACTCATTTAACCATGTTGGGTTCATCCAAAAGAAAATATGTTGGGTCTATGTTTGGGTTGGGTATGCTGAAATTCTTCAACTATTATACCCCTTGCTCGATCATGCCCGATGCCTTCCCTTACATTTGTAACATCCTCCTTACTATTCTTATTCATAGAGAAAAGAATAAGGTTGTTGTTAAGATAGTGCCTTGAAGAGGGAAGTCGAACAATGGAGCAACAAATGTCAAAGGAAACCAAGGATCAGACGTTGTTCTCTAAGAACAGAATTTTGTTCGTGTGAACATGTTCCCGTGAGAACATATTTATGTTCCTGCGAGCATGCTCCTGCGAAAAGAATGACTGTTCATGCGAACAACATCCTGGGGCGACAAATAAGGATGGAAACGTTTTCTTATGGCCTAGGGTCGGTTTTGTGGACTATAAAGAGTCATTTGGGGTCCTAGAATCGTATGTAAACATCTTTGGACGTTCTCCTCAGTTGAATAAATGTTTTTCTTGCCCGTGGACGTAGTTAGCTCGATTTGAGCTAGCGAACCACGTTAAATTGTGTGTTTGCGTCTTTTCTTGACTATTCGTGAGGTGAGAGCGATCGTGAATTGCATAACAGTTATGTCTCATTTTAAACTATGTAGTTAAATGTAAATATTAAGATTCCATAGATTGATTTGGTTGAAATAAAATGGGTCTGTTTGGATGGGATTAAATCCAGAGGTATAGGAATGTCAATAATACGAGATTCTTAAGCCACAACCCTCCAAACCGAAACAAATGCGGAATTCCTCCCAAAAATTCATAATTTCAGCTAGAACTTTAGATTCTTTTTGAGAAATTTCGGGTTCTTTTGGGCAGATTTCAGTTTTTTTTGTGTGGAAAATTCTAGATTGAAAATGTGAATTCAATTTTTTTTCTTAATGATAATCTATAATAATCTACCGTATCAAACAACAGTGATAAAATGAGCTTTTAAGCCACTGGTTCTGCTCATCTAAACAGCGACAATGTCATGGTACAGAGAAGAAATGCGCATGACCCGCTCCATATCGATTTGTGTCGGATCTAGACATGTATTTTTCATACAAACTTGGTTAAATAACATATTAAAGTTTTGTCATACTATTGTACGCAACTCATCAGAATGTCCGAATCTTCTTCTTATACATTTTTTTCTTTAGACTCGTTCGACCTTAACAATTGTTTGACAGTTCGGTAAACACCTTGAATTGTATCTCTGTTAATTTTCTTTGTGTCCCTACCGCCTTCATCATTTTTATCCTTTGCATTATACCATTCACTTATTAGAATTTATGTTCTCCCTACAACATGCTTGTCCATTTCGTCACTGACAATTCTTTTCTCTGCGACACAAACGGCTTTAAATTGATACACATAGCATTGTAAATGAGATAAAGTTAAAACACACAAAACAAAAGTTAGTGAAGGTTTTAGACTCACTTCTTCCTCTTCTTCTCACACTATAGCGATATTGCTATTGTACCAGCTTCATCAATTATTTACATTTTAAATCCCAAATTGATTGCACTTTTTATTATAATCTTTTTTTGACTAATCTTTTTATTATAACCTGAATATGATTACCACAATATTCATCAAAGAAAGCCCCAAATTTACTTGGCTTCCATTCAAGTTAGTCATAAATTTTTCAAACCCAGCTCGCTGTATAAGATGGGTGGACATAGAAGTAGTTTGGTGTGCAGTTATAAACCCATACCATGTAGACTTTCTTCCCAATCTCGTCACAAGTGGTCAAATGGGTGTGAGAGTGAGAAATATAGTAGAGGACAATGTATTTTTCGGAGTTTGACCTAGTTTCGAACTTTTCGGAGCAAGAGAAGTGCGATACCGAAGTGCGGCGGGATTCCTTCGATGGACAACGGCGAGGAACCTCCGTTGAAGGCAAATGAAGCAAACCAAAACCACCCAACAGACAGGATCGGACGTATGTTTGGTCATATGACTATTGAAGAAGAAGAGGACATATTGGTGTATGATCGAACTAGATGTGAAGAAGCCCTAAAAGCTTTTAATCATTGTTTGATCGGATCATTTATGATTCTGATGTGGACGAATGTATGGGCAATGTCCATGTTTTTTCAAAGATATAGATCGAAGGTAAGGATGTCTCCATAAATAAAGTGCAGCCAAATCTCTTTATCTTCCGGTTTCTGTCGAAGACAGTCATGGATAGGGTGATCGCGGGCGGCCCTTGGATCTTCGAAAATAATCTCCTCCAACTGAAACCTTAGACAGCGAGTGCCAAAATAGAAAAGGTTAACTTCGAAATCATTGGCATGTGGGTGCAGATCCACAATCTCCCTGTGTTTATGCTTACAAAGGAAGATGCGAGTGATGCAGTGAAATCATGGGGAGAAGTCATCGAGACGGACGACAGAATAATGAACGGAGAACGTTGAGTGTACATGAGAGTCAGAACTCGGATCAAGGGACACATGCCCCTGTGCAGAGGTAGATGCGTAATGGTGATGGATGAGAAAATATGGTTAGATTTTATCTACGAACGGATCCCCCACTGCTGCTCATGGTGTGGCCGTCTGGACCATTTTAGCGAATACAGTTGTCACCTGGGGGAGGAAGAAAGATTGAGTAAGGCTCCGGGCTATGGCTCCTGGCTAACCTTTAAGCCACCACCGTGAAAAAACAAGACACCAAAATCCATGGAGGAACAGGAGAATATGAAGGGGAAGGTAGATGGTGATGGATCTATTATGGGGTCAGGCTACTCGGATGAAGTGAGGTCCAACTCATCGAATTCGACAGAAGTACCTTCTGAGAATGAGATGGAGTTGGATTCCAGTGGAGACAAGGCTAACAATCGACAAACAACAGGGATTCACATCAGGCATTACCCCCTGGCGGACCCAAATGCTCCGAAGAGGCAGACTGGAGTAAACGCACGGGACAAAGGAAAAAAACTAATGGCTTCGAACCCACCAAGTGGACAGCAAGATACTCAAGCAGCGGTGTTAGTGAATACCCCTAGGAAGCCAAAGGCAAAAAGGAAGGAAAGGGACAACTTGACCAGTCCGCAGAGCAGAAAGAAGGCGGCGAACAACAACTCTTGTACTAAAAGTAGGTTGAGTGATCAAGGAAATACTCAGGTTTCCAGTCAAAGGATTCCGCAATCGGAGAAGGGTGCCGTTATAGACCCTAACGCAAAATTGGCGACAACTGCTAAGCAGCGTCGCTAGGCACAATGAAAATCTTAAGCTGGAACGTGTGGGGGCTTGGGAACCCCCATAACGTCACTTCTCTTCACGATCTAGTGAGGAGGCAGAAGCCCAACCTATTTTTCCTAGTGGAGACTAGACTCTACGAACGTGAGATGGAAGTAATCAAACTCAGGTGTGGGTATGCAAACGGAGTCTTTGTTGATAGCGAGGATCGACGCGGCGGACTGGTCCTAGTGTGGGAAAGGGAGGTGAGTTTGTCCTTTATCCACAAGACTCGTTTTTTCATCAATGGTACTGTTAGTTTCGAATGCTCGCAAACCCCATGGATCTTCACCGGCTTCTACGGAGATCCAATAAGGAGTGAACGGCGCCACTCGTGGAGTTTGCTTTCCCGTCCAAAACCACATTCTCAACCATGGTTGGTGATCAACGCAATATCATCTAATAGCCAAAAAGAAGGTTGGAGAGTAGTCACCTTACGCCAAATAGAGGATTTTTGCAAAGTTGTTCAAAAGTTGGAGTTGAGAGATTTGGGGTTCAATGGAAATCAGTTTACGTGGACAAATAACCAGCCGGATGAAGCATCAATTAGAGAGAGGATTGATCGGTCCATGGTAACCGATAACTGGATTGATCTGTACGGTAGGCCGAGAGTAAACCATCTTGTGGTTGACACATCCTATCATGTCCCAATTGAAGTTGATATGAAACCGGGTGGTACAAAAAGAAGTTCAGGTAGCAGACGCTTCCAATTGGAAGCCATGTGGTTTGACCACGAATCTTGTCAACAAGAAATCTCTTCGAGCTGGAGTAATGAACCAGGTTTAGTTGCGGCCAAGCTTAAAAGTGTGGCTAGCAAACTACACAGTTGGGAAAAGGACGTTTTTGGGAGCGTTTGCAACAAGCTGAAGAATTTACGAAATCAATTGGAAGATCTGGGCTCTCGGCCACAGTCAATTGGAATCCTTCAGGAGACCAAAGCTGTAAAGGAACAAATATCTTTGTTGCTAAGGCAAGAAGAGATCATGTGGAGACAACGATCACGTGAGTTGTGGCTAAAACACGGTGATCGTGAAGTATTTCCATCGGAAGTCTTCGATTAGAAGGTCCCGAAACTGTATAAGGCATTGAGAACCCGTCGGGACAGTGGGTGGAAGACCCTGAAGAAGTAGTTAAAAACATTGAAGAGTATTTCATAAATATCTTCACCTCTTCCACTCCATTGGACGAGGCTATGGAACCACTTTTAGCCACTGTTGGAGGGATTGTGTCCACGGACATTAAGCTCAGACTGGACCAACCATTCTCAGCAATGGAAGTGTATGAAGCGATCAAAGCAATGCCTAGTCAAAAGGCGGCGGGTTCGGACGGCTTTCCATCTCTTTTCTACCAGAAGATGTGGCCTCTAGTAGGCGATGAGGTAACAAAATTTTGCTTACAAATTCTTAATGAAGGAGGAGATATTAGCAGCTATAATCATAGTTTAATTGCTTTGATTCCAAAAGTAAAGCAAGTGCGTAAAGTGTCCGAGTTTCGGCATATTTCTTTATGTACAACGATTTACGAAATCGTAGCGAAGTTTTTAGCCAACCGCCTAAAGATTGTTTTAGATGATCTCATTTCAAAAAACCAAAGTGCGTTCGTCCCGAGAAGATTAATTTCTGATAATATTTTAACTGCTTTTGAGTTGTTACATTCAATGAAGATGAAGAAAGGAAAGGAGGGTTTTGCGGCAATCAAACTCGATATGAGCAAAGCGTAAGATCGAGTAGAGTGGGGCTTCCTCCGAGCTATTTTGGAATGTATGGGGTTTGGCCCTAAACGGGTTGCGGTGGTGCTACCTTTAGTCTGCTAGTAAATGGCAGTGTGAAGGGAAGTATAATACCTGGCAGGGGCCTGAGACAGGGGTGCCCCCTATCCCCATACCTCTTCCTGCTGGTCAGTGAAACTCTGTCTCGCAGTCTTCAACAGGCGGTGACGGATAGAAGGCTCTCGGGAGCCACGACATCAAGAGGAGAACTTGTAGTGTCCCACCTATTTTTGCCGATGATAGCCTAATCTTCACAAAAACTACATACGCAGAATTTACATGTTTGTTTGATCTTTTACTGGCATACGAAATCGCTTTTGGACTGCAAATAAATATACCAAAGTCTTCAATTGTCTTTCTGGAGAATGTCTGCAACGACATCAGAAATGCTTGAGCTCTCGGTGCGGAATCCCAACAGCAGCAGTCACAACAACTATCTGGGCCTCCCTACCACGTTTAGAATAAATAAAAATATCACTTTTCAGAAAATCATAGAAAGTATCATCGCAAATCTAAAAGGTTGGAAGGAGAAGACCCTCTCCGCTGCAGGTAAAGAAATTTTAATAAAAGAAGTGGTTCAATCTATACTGAATTATGCGATGAGCTGTTTTCTATTGCCGGTTGGAATTTGTCACGATATTGAGCGCCTAATTAGACAGTTCTGGTGGGGAGGAAGGAGAGAGAAACGCTCGCTTCACTGGCAAAGATGCGATCTCTTAAAACTACCGAATGAAATGGGGGATCTCGGATTTAAGGACTTTCAGGGGTTCAACATCTCTTTACTTGCCAAACAAGCATGGAGAATAGTTAAAACCCAAACAGTTTACTTACCAGAGTCCTACGCTCCAAATACTTCAAGAATGGCGACTTTTTACATCATGAACCAAAGAAACAAATCTCCTTTGCCTACAGGAGTCTTTTGGCAGGGAGAAATCTATTGGGGAAAGGTTTAAATTGAAGATCTGTTATTGGGAATCGATTAATCTGTACAATGAAAAATGGGTTCAAAGAGGGCACATATCTAAGGTGATAACCCGAGCCCAGATTTTGCAAATCTGAAAGTAGATCCTGCATCATAAATGGGACTTGGTGCGAAAATAGACTACGTACTTACTTGTGGGAACCTGATGTTGGGGACATAATGGCTCTTCCCCTTCTGAATACACAAGCGGAGGACACAGTCAAATGGGGTAATACCCAGAATGGCTCCTTTACCACTGCCTCAGCGTATAAATTGCATCTGAAAGAACAAAGTGATGGTCAAGAATCGTCATTAGGAATTCACAAGGAGTGGTTTACCAACATGTGAAAGATAAAAATTCCAAAGAAGGTAATCTATCCGACTTGAAAGCTCTGGCATGATGCCTTACCGGTGGCTACGAAGCTTAAAAACAGGGGGATTGACGTCCCGTTGATGTGTTCGAGTTGTAACAAAGTCCCGGAAACTGCATACCACTTTTTCTTCCGGTGTGCGGCGGCTCGGAAAATCTGGGACGAGATTTTGGGGCCTTCGAATCTCAGAACACAGCAGGAGCAGGGTCTGTTCTCAGAGACTCAATCGGCCACTTCGTTGCCGTCCGTTTCGAAAGAATCACACCGGACCCCTCGGTTCTTCTCTTGGAACCTAGGGGTATTGAGAAAGGACTGGCAATGGCTTCGGACGCTAGATGCAACAAGATAGTCTTGGAGTCTGATTCAAGCCTAGCGATTGACATTCTCCTCAATTGGGAAGCTCTAAGAAGACGGTTTGATGGAAATGAAGAGATTGGCGAAGATATTGTCAGATGTATCGAGAAGGGAAAAGTCTTTGAGAGACTTCAGTTTAGCCATGTGTCCTGGGGGACCCGGGTAGCTAATGCAGTAGCTGATCTATTTGCAAAAAGATCCCTTCAGTTCTCTCAATTTAGCTTATATACCCATCTTACAGAATGGGCTCGCGATGTATTAGAGAACGATAGGCTTGGCCTGTTTGGCCCTTAAACGAAAGTTTCCCTAAAAAAAATGTATTTTTTAGATGGAGAATGAACAAAGTGAGTGAAGGAGGAATACATTTCATAATCAGAAACAATAACACTATCTTTATTTTATTTTTATTTGTGAAAAAAAAACCCATAGCACTATGAATAATTAATAAACTAATTAATGACTATAATAATAGCTACTCCCAAATTTAGCATGCAACTATATTTATTGCAAATAAATAAATAAATAAATAAATAAAAATAAATAACAAGCATAAGAAATTATCTCGTCCGTCGGATTTACTTTCCATCAATCCACGGAAAAGCACGAACCCAGTCGATTACACACACACTCTCTCTCTGCAAATCTCTCCCGATGAACGATCTCACAACAACAACAACAACAACAAGCTCTCTCTCAGTCTAAACCCTAAAACAAGACTCTCTCTTTCCCAATCTCTCTTCTTCCACCCACCCAAAACATTCGCGTAATTCATGTTTCACCACCTGGGTCATTGAATTTTCCATACCCAGATTGATCTGCTATCTATTTCTTGCCATTGATCTGTTAACAAGCTGACAGAGACACCCAACAATTCACTTTATTTCGATTTCGCCAGCTCATTCAGCTTCGGGAGCAATTCGATTGGTGAGCTCTCCAAGATGCTATTTTTCCTGAGATTTCTTTTAGAATTTTGGTTAATTTTGATGTCAGTGTTGGTAATCAGATAGGGTTTTGAATAATTTTATCTATATGGGTCAAGCAAACAGTGCTTATTTGCAGAGATGCACATACCCTTTTGTGGGTTTCCTTCTTTTGGTGTATGAACTGTACAGTGTTTTTTTCTTTTTTTTTTTTTTTTTTTTGAGGAATTATGAAGTATACAGTTTGGGACAAAATGGGTGTGCTTTGGAATTGATTTCAAGTGCCTTGCTGTTTATTGCAGGATGGTTTGAGGGAAATTTGAGGAATTGGGTCTGGAGCTATGGGCAGTAGCGAGATTGACAAGCCTGCAAAGGAGGGTAAAGAGGCAAAAGAGCCCAAGACACCTAATGCCCAGGTATTACCTTCTTTCTGCTACATTTCCAAGCAATTGTTGTTCTTGTTGTGTTGAAACTAGTCTTTTTGCTCTTGGGTCCCGTTTGATCAGGAACAGTCATCGACACCCACTGGCACATCGACTCCAGATTGGACTGGTTTTCAGGTTATACTTTTACATGACTATGTTTTTAGTTCCCTTCTCAATGAGGTATTTTGATGCCGGGAATTCTTAATTGTTGAAATTTTGTGACAGGCGTACTCTCCAATGCCTCCTCATGGGTTTATGGCATCGAGCCCTCAACCTCACCCGTATATGTGGGGAGTTCAGGTATTTTGCTTGTTTTTTGGCACCATGTTGTTGTGAGGTTATCTTGTTTAGTAGGTTCAGGGCCCTTAGGCTTAGCTTCCAAATTTGCCGTGTTCAAACTTTCTTTGTTTGGAGGTTTCCGGTTTTGGATTTGCCAAGAGTTGCAGTGCGACAAATATGGGGAACAAACATCGGTTGCTATAATATATGATGATTAATGCGTAGAATGTTTCCATCAGAATGTCATTTCATCAGAATCTTGCAAGCCATTTGCTAAGAGATGCAGTGTGGCAAAGATAGGGAACAAACATGGGTTGCTATAAATTTTTGATGATTAATGTGTAGATTCAATTCTCCACCTAATTGAATTTCATAAAGTTATGGCAATTGGCCGGTTATGGGGTCAAACCCACATTCCTGAATTAGGCATCTGAAATCAGGCCACCGGGAAAGGTCCTATATTCTTTGTTGTTCACCTAACCATGTAAGCTTCAAAACCACTCAGTTGGCTTTTTTGGACATAGGAATTGACGCATCTGCCCATTGCCGCTACGTTGACTGTATTCTATATTCGCTTGGAGGGACTACGTCACCACATACAGACGATTTGCTTGTATTTTTCCTATCGAAGTTCTCATTTAGCTGTACGGTAGAAAAGCAGCTTTAAACAGGTCTAGACAGTTTTATGTGCCATAGAAAAGCAAGTTTAGTAACCTGTTCACCCGTTCCTGTACTGTTGGCTGAAGCAACAAATTCAAATAGTAATCCTTGACATGTGAATATCACCCATTCTGCTCTCTCTTGGTGCCCATATTTAGGTTACAACTGCAGTAGTATCACAAGCTTGATACTGTTAAAGTAGTTTGGGAGTCATATTTAAAGCTCATTCTAAATGTTCCTAGATAACGTGGTTCTTGCATTTACTTCCCTTTAAAGACTGGGAGAAGGGTTCTGGCTTTCTCCTTCTTCATCTTCTCTTCCCCTTTCTTCTTGCTTCATGTGAATTTCAGGGTTTTGGTTCAGCATATATAACAGCCACTGCCTCATCGTTAGTGGTGCGTGTAATCTCTGCTCTGTCTTCCGTGTTTCTTTAGCTATTGATGTAATTTTAGGATTTGGATTGGTCCGTCCAAAACAAGGTTACCAGGATCTTGGAACGGAATCGGGAATGCAATCTGGTAGGAATGCGGTTCGCCGTGGGGTAGGCTTCTTCAGATTGGTTAGCTGTAGCCTGTATGAACATTCGCTTGCCTGGATCGCGTAGTGTCTTTAGGATGCCGTTTAAAAAACATATACTTATATAGCATTGTCTAATACTACAGATTTATAACCGGGTAACAATTGAAGGCACTACTATCATATAATTGAGAAGTTAGTGGTAAATATGTGATTTACATAGTGACGTTATGGGTAAGAGAGTAATACTTTCAAATTAAGGTCTGTATAAAAAGTAATTAATGCTGTACCTAGTGATTTATCTTACTGTACCGCGATGTTCGGGGAAAACTGAAAACCCTAGTCCAAGTCCATCTAGTTTCAAACGAAGCTACAATGAACCACCATGCCGATGAAAATCAACACGCTAACGGGGAGGATTCCGGCGAGAAGAAAACTAGAATTCCGATGGAGAAGGGGAGGCGAACGGTCGTCAGAACCTTTCGACCTTTGGTATCTCGACAATCTATGATCTGGAACGCAAACAATCATCAATTGGTATCGTACTATCTGGATTGCAGATCACACCCACCTCCGCGATATCTGGTAACTCTGGTCTAAAATTATCGATGTGTGTGTGTTGGGGGGTGGGTGGGTGGAGGTTGTGTGGCTATTTATCCGAAGGGTGTTATGTGCGATTTGACCACTTGTTTGTCTTGTATTATTCATTTTTCTGATTGTGCTACCTATGAGCATTACTGTATTCCCATTTCCAGTTTCTTCTCATCCCGCATGAATGAATTCATTGCATCGATATCTAATTTAATGTTATTTGTTACGATCTTTTCCTGTTGCAAACCTTCATTCTAGAGTTACCACCATATTATTGTAATTTAAAATCTTATTTGATGCATCATTAAGTGAATATCTTTTGGATGTGGAATTGGATTTGTATTGGAAATTTGTCATTCCCCCATTCCTCTCGTCAGTTTCTTACTTTGTTGTTCCCTTTCTGTATCTTCACGAAGATCTTTGTTACTTGAATTACAGTTCTATTTTGTATTACCAACTTCTAATCGTGCTATAACTTCTACACCTATATGCAGCCCATAATGCCGCCTTATGGAACACCACCACATCCTTATGTAGCTATGTATCCCCACGGTGTATATGCTCACCCATCAATGCCTCCGGTAATGTTCTCTCACTCACACTCACACTCACACTCACACTCACTCACACACACAGACACTCCTACATCACATGTGCTCTCTCATGTTTGTGTAAATAGTCAGGACAGTTTTTAAATCATATCGTCATCCTGACAGTTCTAATTCTATTGGTCTGTTTTCACAAAATGAACAGGGGTCTTATCCTTTCAGCCCTTTTGCCATGCCTTCTCCCAATGGTGTTGCCGAGGCTTCTGTAGGTTTCTTTTATTTGTCTATTTCTTTTGTTTGTTGCCACTAAATGTTGCTAGCCATGAGAGCTAGCAGTTTGATACATAAATTTGTTCCTAGGGTAATACGCCTAGCAACATGGAAGTAGATGGCAAGTTATCTGAGGGAAAGGAGAAGCTACCCATCAAGAGATCCAAGGGAAGCTTGGGCAGTTTGAATATGATCACAGGCAAAACGAATGAACCCGGTAAAACCTCAGGAACAGCTGCAAATGGAGTTTACTCTAAAAGGTAATCCGAGTTATATTACTCTACTCTTTACAATATTGTTTTAGTATCTATTCATGCGTATGATACGCTAATGTAATAAATTGGTTCGCTATTATCCCAATGGGTTGGCCTAGTGGTGGAGGCTTGGGGTCCAAGAGTTTGCTCTCCTTGAGGCCTCAAGCTCAAATCCCACCAACGTGAATACCCTTCAGGGCCACTGCAAGCTTACCCAGCTGTTAACTTCAGGGCCCCGTGCATCTACATCACGGTTATAAATAAATAAATAGTTAGTTCTAGGCTTATAGCTGTGGCATTGAAGAGCAGAATGAGTGCACTCTATCTTATGCTGAGCTCTTGGAGCCAGAGAAAAAGTGGCTTTAAGAATTTTCTCAGAAAAAGTAGGAAAGCTTGGATGGCAAACTGAAAGTTTCTATCAGTGCTGTAATACCAACATGTTCCTCAATCTATTCACAGAAATGAAAGCTTCCATTCGTTGATGAATCACCAACACATTTTGCTATCGGTAGTGTCACCTTCCTGTTGTTACCAATTATATGGACCGTAAATCAATTTGAGGATATCCACTCCGTAAAAATATATCGTATTGCTTTAAAAACAAGTAAATTAAGTCGAACCCGATGGATTCACTAGGTAAATTAAGTCGAATCCGCTCTGCCTCAAGAATGTGAAAGCTTTTAAATGATTATTAAATGGAGCAGAAAGTTATGATTCGACGCTCATTACAAGCATTTGTTTTAAAAATGGATAAAAAAATGGATGTCTGGACAGTGTGGGTACTTGTGTAGTCTGTATTTCTTAATGAACGTATGGAATTAGTCATTGTTGCTTTGAATGTTGAGGTACTTTTACTGGGTTTTTTATTTTGAGTATTGTAAGTTGTGGCCTACTAGTTGCTACTCTTCTCGATCATATTCCTGTGATACTGAGCGATTCTAACCTTGCTGATGCTTCGACAGTGCTGATAGTGCGAGTGAGGGTTCAAGCGAAGGTGAAGGAAGTGATGCGAATTCTCAAAATGTGAGTGACCAATTTTCTTGTTTTATAGCTTCTACTTTCATTTTACAGGGTAGCGACTATTGATTTTTTCACGTTGCTGAACATACACAGTGAGGGCTTTGGTTGCATCCCTGTTCTCATTTGCTCGGATTAAGTCTACCTTTTTAGGCTTGTTTGTGATACTGTCATGAATTGCTCATCCACACTGAAGTATTGAACTCAAATTTAGTTGCTGATAGTTTTCATGCCTGCATTTCAGAAGATAACTTTTAAGGCTAAACTCAGAAAGTCTTCTCTCGATGTTTAAGGGGTCTCATATATGAACCGATTTTGTCTTTCTTGTGGAATATATCATGTTTGCATTTGGTTCAGATCAATTAATCACATTCTAATTTCTCCTACCATATTATCCTAATTATTTTAGACCCTTAACATAAGTGATTATTTGTTACATACGTATTGTGGGGTATGCAATAGGCATGTGTCATCTCTTATTTTAATCTTACTGCTCGCTTTTGCTTCTCTTGGTGGAACCTTTGCACTTTAGGTCCTGCAAAGGAAAATGGAATTAGAATGTATTATCAATCGGAGCGCACTTTCTGAAAGTGGCTTCAAAAGATGAAACTTTGCTTGGGTGAAGATTGAAGAAGGTTCCTAATGTTGTGTTTGCTGCCAACTAATGCATAGAATCAAGAATTAAAAATAAGGCTAGCAAAAATAAAATAGATTAAATGAAGAGTGCGGAAGGTGATCTTTCTTGCAACTTATGTAGAATGGGTTGGAGCTAGGGGAAAATATGGTTTGAGAATCACAATTATTGACTGGATATTCACTCTACTTTAATCTCACCGAACAGGAATCCTGTTACAAAATTCTACATTTTGAAGAGATTGGGGCAAGGGATCCTTGATGGCAAGTGATCCTTGATCTATGTTATTCCATTGTACCATATAATTTCCATGAAGGCTTTTATTGGGTTGATTTGGAAGCTGATGAGGGTTGACTAAATGTCTTCAGGTAGACCATAAATATACAGATATTGTTCCAGCTCTCATCCTATTTCTGCCGATGACAGATCAATCTTTGGTTGTGCAAGCACAGTTGAAATGTGTTATCTTAAGTTTCTCTTGATTGGAAGTCGGGTGTAGAAGTTCTAACGAAAGGGCATGGTTAGTGCTAATTGACATGCAAGGGATTTTTTGTTGAGTGGGAGTGGTCCAGGTGTTTTAGTAGTATCTGGCTGGAATGTTGTTTGTCTTTCAATTAATGAACATTGTATTGGTTACAAAAACTTAGGAACATATATGTATTGTCATAGAAATGGCTTTGAGATTTGGGTGGGAAGGAAGCTTTTCTTTAGGATGGTTATTGCTTCCATGTATGCAGAGAAATATGGAAGGTTGGTGACTTTGTATGCTAAGGAAGTGGTGGGAACTTGTGGACAGGTCTGTTGCAAGGAAGGGTCAGGGATCTTTGAAGTGGGTGTTTAAAGTAATCTGAATTTCGTAAATGTGAAGGGAGCTTGCTGGGATAGGGGACTGTTAAGGGATTGTATACACTTGTACTGTAAGATTTTCTGTAATGTAAATCTTAGAAGAGAGTTTATGGTTGGAACTTGGGACTTAAACAGTTGATCACTTTCGCTTCTTTCATACAAGGATTTTTGTGGTGAAACCTTTTCGCACTTGAGCAAAAGTTTAGTCCGAATGATAATTGGAGTTGGTACTCCAACTAACATGCGTTTGCTTCCATTGGCGTACGACAAATGGAAAGATTTGATTCTTCATGGAGATGGTTTTCTTGTGCAAATGACTCTTTGACGACCTCTTTATGCACCTTTTTTTTTTTTTTTTTTTTTTGAAAATTACCTCTTTATGCACTGTGATGACCGGCGGCGTAAAGTCCTTCAGTTTCGTTATGTCTGGACTCTGGTGGGGCGTGAAAATTGACTATTGAGATAAGATGAAGCAGTTGAGAGTCCGGGGACTTGTTCCACTTGTATTATATGGTTTGTTTGGCGAAATAGAAATAGGCAAGACTTCAAACATAATGAGAGGTCAAACTGCATCTCTAGTGGTGGATATTATAGTTGTGGCATCATGGTAATTCTTTGCAGGTATTTGTCTGTTTTCTGGGATCTAAGAGATCTTCCTAATTTATGGAGAATTGGTTATGTTAACCCTTAATAGGAAAACTCCTTTTGGATCCTATAACTTATATGTTTCAAGTATCTTAAAAGTTAAAGTGTTTGCTATTCGTTTCCATTTAAGACGTGATAACATGGTACGATAACAATTTATTAATAATGCCTATACATGTTTTCACGTTTCAAGTTTGTTTTTCACCTGAACTTGCCGGCACTTATTCAGTACACTAAATGACTGCAATGACTACGAGTGCAATCTTCCCATTTCATCTGCTTCCATTTTCCCTTTCTGAGTTCCTTTTTTCCCTAGCCTGCCAGCACTCACTGCCGTTTGTCAATAGGTACAACTGTTGCATTCTGCTCTAGTCTTTCACTCTATACGACTGTAGGTGCCACGTTGTTCAAGATGCTCACTAGGTATATATCATTGGCGACATGCAAGGCGAAACCAGTTAGATACCTCATTCAGTACTTTGGTCTTACTAGCTTTTGGCCCGGCATTGGCCATTTGGCTGTTGAGGTTATTTAAGTAAGGGTGTCCTCCCCTTTAATACAGCATAGTCGTTGGTCTATGTCTATGACACTTTGAGTGTAGGACGCACAAACACTCCAATACGGGGGCCGTACCCGTGTCGGACACTCAGGATACTGGGGCACTCGTACAACACCCCAGAATACGTGTAAGACACTCAATCTGGCGTGTCAGGGTATTTCAGTTAATTATATTGAACTGAACGCGTCTGGGACACTTCAGGCACACATAATGAGAAACAGCAGTGCCCCCTTCGTAATTTTTTAATTTGAACACACGGCCTGTTTTGCAATATTTTAAATATTTGGGTTAATATTTCATAATATCATATAATGCTTATGATTAATTTAGGGCCAAGTATATGAAACGCTGCCCTCTTCAAACAAAATGATCGGTCGAGGTTTTAAGTTCTACAGCCAACTGCTTCAAGGGTTTCACGGGCATAACTCTTAAAACCTGAGCCTGTATAAGTACATGTAATGTTGCCGTATCCGTGCTGTGTACGTCTACTCATTTTTTATGGCGTGTCTTGTTATCTACTCCCGTATCGTATCCGACACTCGTATCTGTTTCTGTGCGTTTTAGCTTTGATTTTGATCTTCTCTTGATGTTTCACTGGACACTGGTATAAAAAGTCATTTATGTTGCTTTAAACGTTCATAAACGATCTTTTAATCCTCACAACCCATTCCTTTCTGTGCCCTCCCTTTTGTGATGTCCGGAACTCTTGTTTGTTCTTAAATTTACAAGATAATGAAATGGACTATAAATTTGAAACTAATGAAGATTGATGTCTATAAGTAAAACCCTTGTCGTACAAAGGTACTGGCAGAAGAATCCATTATCCATGTAATAGTAGTTGGGAGTGCATAATCAGCTACTCAGTATTTGATTTCTCTCTCACAAATGTATTAATATGATTTCTTTTGAATTTTGCAACTTACTGTCATAAATGCTGTTTATTTTGCAGGATTCACAAACTAAGGCAGGACGCGGGCAAGAATCTCTGGAAGGCTCCGGTTGTAAGAAATCTCATTCTGCATATAAGTCAGTACTTGTAGTTTATCATTTCTTTTGTTCAGATTGTTGCAATTTTCGTTACAGCTGATGCATCTCGGAATGGTGGAGGAATTCATGGTTCTCAGAATGGGGGGCAAAGTGCACACCCCGCATTGGTGAACCAAACAATGGCGATGATGCCAATATCAGCTGCAGGTACGCCTGGAGGTGTCCCTGGTCCCACCACTAATTTGAATATCGGTATGGACTACTGGGGTACTCCAGCTACTTCCATTCCTGCACTGCATGGGAAGACACCTCCTGCTCCTGCTGCAGGGGGGTTGGTAACTGCTGGTTCACGCGAGAGCATGCAGTCACAGCTCTGGCTACAGGTAGTTCTTTTCTCTTCCAGTTTTGTTTTCTTTTTTGGCACTTAAAATCGATGACTATACTTGAGTGTTTTTTATTTTTTTTTGAAATTCACTTGTCTGCTTTATGACTAAGGTGTTTGCATCCTATGCTGCGAGGCAAATTAAACTCGTATCCTATCTTTTAGAAGTCGTATGGAGTAGTCCTGGGTTGTGAATGTATTTGATAAATTTGTTACCTCTTCCAAACTTCCCTTGCTAAGAAAGACAAGGTCAACAGATCACCCTGTTTTACTATTGATAGGGTATACATTTTGTATGCGCATTGATTCTTTCTTACTTGAAGTGTGCCAATTTCATCAGATTTATAACTATCAGAGAATGGAAGCCTAGTGGAGTCACACGGTATTCTGAAAAGAGGGATGCTGCTTATCACTGCTTATTATCTACTACTAGTACTAAATATCTTGTTACTGTCATAATCTTGATACTATTTTTCTAAGATATGTTAGAGGAGCCGAATGAATTTTCCGACTGTCTGCCGAAATCCCAACATCATGCCCGTGTGGCATGTCTCTCAGTAGCGCTGCAGTTTGCTTGTGAGATTGTTGGGTCCACATGGTACATACACCACAAAAAAATTGTTTAATTATGTTTCTTTTCTATGCTTGCAAGTCTTAATGCACTAAAAGACAAATAAATCTTTTCTGTTCTAAATTTTGGTGTCTGAATTTTATTTTCTAAAATTACCCTTGAATTAATTAAAATTAAGATCTATTAATTGATCATCCATTTATCTCAAATCAAAATTTCTTGTTTTGTCTATACCAATAGTAGACAAAAAAAAAAAGAAGAATCACACATACACAACCATATATTGTACTTAAGAAGTAAGGTTTCAGGAGTTTCGGATCACAGTTCAAATTAAAAATTTCTTTCCACTAACCTGTGTTTAACTGCAATAATTTGACGAAATTAATTTAAATACCCCAAGGCATGGAGGATTCACCGGAATCTCTATTTACACATAGAGCTACAGCTCTAAAACCTTTTATAAATTAAATTTATTGATTGGTCAAATTATTTTAACATGCCATTGGTGAAGATAGTTGGAACTCAAAACACTAGTAATTCGTGTAGACAAAAGAACAAACTTTGAGTCGAGATCTTAATTAAAAATCATTCGAGGGTAGTTTTAGAAAAACAATAGCTGCACATCAATCTTTGTTCCGATGAACATATGGATCTCTATTAATAACTGAGAAAGGATGAGGACACCAACATTTCAAATTTGATAGATCTGCAAGTGTGGGAACAAAACAAAATCAAGTAATTCCTATTGGTGTATGTATCATGTGGACCCAATAAACCCACAAGCAAATTGCAGCATTAACTAGGGTCATGCCACATGGGCATGGTGTGGGGGATTTCGACAGATGGTAGGGAGATACATTTGGCTCCTCCAGCATTTCTCTTTTTCTAAATTCCTACCGACCAATTGGAGAACTCCACTAGGACACTAATATAAAAGGGTGAAACAAAATCAGCGATGCATACCATTCAAATATATGGTTCCTTAAAGACCGTGTGGAACCATAAAGATTGTGTGATGGCCATTATTAATATGTTTACCTGCATTATCCCTTCGTGTTATTTCGTAACTGACAATTATCTTCTTTTGCGCCACTTCCTCCAGGATGAAAGAGAGCTCAAGAGACAGAGACGGAAGCAGTCAAACAGGGAATCTGCCCGCAGATCCAGGTTGCGGAAGCAGGTAATGACACTGTGCTACTTCCATTTAATATACTCAGTTTTTTACTTTTAGCTTCTGACTCATGATCTTGCTATGTTCACCACTTCACCTGTGTTCCTGAACCAGGCTGAATGTGACGAGCTTGCCCAGCGTGCTGAAGCTTTGAGAGAAGAAAATGCTTCTCTGAGATCAGAACTTGATCGCATTAGGAGTGAGTTTGAACAGCTTCGCGCACAGAACGCTTCACTGAAGGTGATCCCTTATATCTTAGCTTCTCATGTTCTATTTATTCGCTCCCGCACGCACGCACACGCTCACACACACACGATAGCAGTATAGACCATTTAGCAGGTAATATTTTTTTTTGAGAATATTTAGCAAGTAATATGGAATGTTTCTGTATGTGGATGTTCTATAACATCGAACTGTCTTTCTACCGAATTGAGATACTTCAAGTTTGAAATATGTTCCTGAAAAGTTTCCTTTTCGGGGTCACGTTTCCACTTTCATGCTTCAGTTTTGCGTTGTGCTTAGGAATTGCTGTTCTTAATTTAGAACCTTAGTCACAGGCTTTTCCAAATATGGGTACAGTCACGCCCCCAATCTGCACTTGAGTGAACTAGGAGAAGGTTACCCCTTATTTAGAGAAGCAATATTTGAGGATTCCACCTGGTAAAAGAAAGAACATCATCGTCATGCGAGAAAAAAACGTCATTGCAGTAAAGAAGAAAAAAAAACTAATTCCATACTGTCAAACCTGAGGCTCTCTTCTCCCTCACTAACCTGGTATATGCACTAGGAAAATGGAAGCAAAATCAAACCTCTTGTCCCATTTCTAGGCAATTCATTATTACATCCATCCGATAATCTATATACAATGAATTCGCAAAAACTAGGATGAGCCCGTTTGGTAATGCTTTAGCTTTTTAGAACGCTGCTTTTTATGCTAAAAGCAGTGTTTTGACGTGTTTGGTAAATTATTATTTATCTCCCACTGCAGCTTTTGAGAAGCAGGGGAAGGGTTCCTTTTCCGGACCTGCTTTTTGATAATTTTATACATGCCATAACAATAAATTCAAAATTACTTATCTAATTGCAATAAAACTCTTATCATGTCTGATATTGTCATTTTGACACTTACCACAAGTCTAAAGCAATAATTACCGAACACAAAATTCAAAAAAACAATTTTCACAGTAGTTTATATATGAAATTTACCAAACACTTTTTAAGTAGATTTCTACAGCAACTTTCCCACAGCACTCTCTGCACAACTGCTTTCTAAAACGCCATAGCATTCCCAAGCTGGCCCCAAGATTGGGTGTTTGGTGTGTTTATTCCCGAATTCATTATTTCACAAGGCAAGCGTGTAATATTAAAAAAAAAGAAGAGAAACATTCTGAATTGTCATGTCTCTTGATAGTTATATTTCTCCTTGCAAAAGAAAATAAGTGATACTGATTTTGCTGCAGGAGAGACTTGGCGAGGCACCTGGACCAGACGATCCCAGGGCGAACCAGAATGACCAACAACAACGTGATGGCAACGGCACTCAGCAGACTGGTCAACCATAGCTTGTGCAGGGTGGGCAACGAAGTCCCCAGCTGCCAGCTAATTTGTAGGGGTTTATGCTAACTGATTAATAACACACCACCACCTTTTGATTGAATGATTTAGCCAGATGTATTTGCAAATCTGTCTAAGAAAGCTGACCTAAGTATGATTTTTAGTCTAAAAACATATCCGTGGTGGTTAGTTTCGTCCATCTTTGAGGTCGAGTTCCCACCCGAGATGGCATGTAGAGTCTACTGATATCGATGTTGCCATTTTTAATCTATGTCGAAAAGGTATGTATTGAAGGAGGGTGAAAAAATGTGATGATGCACTGTGAGTATTTGTTTAATGGTAATAAACTTGAATGTGCTCGAGCTTTGTAATTCTGATGCGATATTCCAGATTAGTCTGAGCATTTCTGTCATCTACATGGTGAAATTGATCAACTTCTATTTTAGGGGTTTTGCCATCATCAGCTGCTATTTCTGTCATCTTTTGCCATCTTTTCACTCGAGGGTAGGTGCTCGAATTGTGGCTTGGCAAGCTGGGCTTTTTAATGCAGCTGGTCGTATTACGGGATGATTGGCCAATCCACCATAGGTGGCACAAGTGGTTGCTAATCCACTTAAACTTTTAAACCCTTGTCAATCCACCTACAACTTTCACAAGTGTTCTGTTTTATGTTCATGTGGGTTCCAATCTGTTCAGTATTCCGATCTTCTTAGATCGTGACCTGATCTTGCATGATCGAGTTCCGATCAAGCAAGACCGAGACCCGATCTTGCATGTTCGCGGTCAAATCAAGCAAGTTCGATACCCGATCGCGCAAGATCGGGGTCCGATAAAGCAACATCGATACCCGATCAAGCAAGATCGGGGTACGATCTTTGGGTATTCTAGACGCCCACGCGAAACCCACCACCACCGGCGCTTCATTACATCCGAACCCCAAATCCGACGGAAATAGAGAAGAGGAAGAGAAGAAGCGGGGGATCGATCTTCAACATCGTCGGCTCACGAATACGATGAGCTCTTGCTGGGTGACGATGGTGGAGAGAGGGAGCAACCGTGATGGATGTGGCGGTGATGGTGTTGTGCCGAGAGGGATAGAGAAAGTGGCGGTGATGGAGCTCTCTTCTTCTTCTCCTTCAACTTGGGCAGATCTGGAGAGAGAGAATAATGAGGAGAAGATAATACTTTCAAATTCAGTAACTAGGTTAATTAACCTAAATTTCGGTCAAATCCGGTCTCCTATAAGTTCGGTGTGGATTGGCAATGGTTTCCTCAATTATTGGCCAATTCTTTTGGTCAAACTTTAAGCTTCGTGTGAATTCTTTTCAAATCTTTTTTTACAAGGTAAGAAATTCTATTTTATCCTATTTGCTAGGGAGGAGGCTCGAACTCGAGACCTCAGATGAACAATATCAAGCCCTTAACCATTGGGCTGACTAGCTCGTTCATTCTTTCAAAGCTTTGAATAGGAAAATATTAGAATCCATTATCAAATGAGACGCTGATTATCTTTTGTGGAAAGCTAAATAAAATGGTGGCCCAGGCTTCAGAAATTTCAGTTTGTTGAAGCAGTCCCTGGTGGCGTCCGATGCTTGGAGACTAACCACCAACAAAACCTGTTTGGCATGCAAAGTCTCTAAGAATATACAGTAATCCCAAATAGGAACCCCATCTTACTCAAACGGGCTTTCTTGGGCATGAAATAGCCTTTAGTTTAGTGGATCTCTGACCAAGTAAGGGCTTGGTGTGGCAAGTTGGGAATGGGTAGAATATTAATTTACGAATTGACCGCTGAATTCCTGGTTTACTGCATCCCTTAGAGAGTGGTTTAATAATCTAATTGTCTCAGAGTTGTTCATAACATCAAACACAAACCTTATTTGGAACTCACATAAAGTCAAAGACATCTCCAACTTTCTTGGTCACTCATATTTGTGCCATAAAGCTTTTCGATCAAGCTATAGAAGATATGAGCATATGACAGGCATTTCACGAGGACAATTAGTACTCAGCTAGATGAGGCTACCGATTCTAGAAACATAGAAACATAGAAACAATCTTGTTCTATTTTCGGAGTGTACTAATTTATTATGAATTATACTGGTTCTAAACAGTACGTAAAAAATTATGGGGACTTCTTATTCGGAAGAAGCTTATATTTTCTTTTAGTTCCATGATGTGTCACGCACTTAGTTTGGTGTATCTTTTTGTGAAGTGGTTGGTGCCCGGAATAACCAAAAGACCTTTGATTACATTACAACTCATCTAACGTATTTTCGCTTGATTCCCAAAAATAAAAATAAAAATAGGAAATGTCACTAAATTCAGTAATAAATATTTTTCTTAAAAAAAAAACGAGCAATGACAAAGGGAAAGGAAAAGGTGAAAAATCTAAGAAGGGAGTTGTCTTGATTCCCAAAAAAATAGAAAATAAAGGCCATGTCACTAAATTCAGTAATAAATATTTTTCTTAAAAAAACAAGGAATGACAAAAGGGATTTGATTTAAAAAAAAAAAATGACAAAAGGGAAAGGAAAGGCGAATCAAGAAGAAGGGTCAGGGAGGGAGAGGCGTGAATAATCTAAAAAGGGTTTTGTCTCTTCTTGCTTGTATGTGGATCGAGGAATAATAGTTGAGGGAGCTGTTGTTGGGAACCCTAACGCTACCTGAGAGTGAGATTCCGGAAGGAAGAATGCGAATTAGCGGAGCAATCGCCGACGTGTTAGTGGCTGCTCTTCCCTCCACCCTCGGAACCTTCAACAAGCATTCTTCTCCTCACGCCTTCTCTCCTGTTTCCAAGTTCTCGCTTCCTTCCCGATTCTCCAGAGTTAGTACTTCGCATTTATTGTTTCTATATATATATCTTCAACTACCTGAACTAGCAATTACATCGATTGGACTCTATTATAATCCCCAATTGGGTGTCATGATTTTGTTTTTTTTTTTTTGGCAATACCTAAATGCTCCAGTTCAGCTGAGAATTTGTTGCTCAACCCAAATTCATTTCAGCACAAAATGAAGTTAGAAAAGTGTTTCTGGCACATCATAGTGGGTGTTTATTTGTGAAATGAGTGCATTCATGCTCAAATGCACCTAATTATTTGTTTCTGACTCTTTAGGTCATACTAATTGATTTTGGATCTTATTGTTGTTGTTGTTATTATTATTATTATTATTATAAGATAACTGTTAGAAGGCAAGAGCTAACATAAAAAAAAAAAAATAGTTTATCAAGTTACCACGTAGAAAGGGGTCGTTTACCATGGCAAATTACATCCATGTTCAAATCTCCTCACTTATCAATCCCTCCTGCAGCTAAAGGAAAAAATAAGTCATAATTGAGTTGCCAGAAGAAACTAATTGCAATGTCGTCTTTCCTTTTACTGAGCAGCAATCATCTTATCTCTGTTATGAGTGAATACTTGAATCTTTATCATACTGCTAATCTAGTTACGCTCTAGGAAGCATGGACACTCTAAAACAGGGGCTGTATCCGTGCCGGACACTTGGGACACTCGGACAACACTCCGGCTGGCCTGTCCTGGTATTTTAGACAATTTTCTTAGACTGGACACTTGGAGAACACTTGGGGACACAATGCGAGACAGTTGCCTCTTTGAGTTTATTAGACTTTCACACGGGTTGTTTTATGAAATATTTCAACTTCAAATGGGTTAAAATATAATTAAGCTAGCGTAGATATAATATATATGATTAATTGAGGGCTCAATGTATGAATCTTTTCCCTTTTCATCTATTAGTATAAAAGTTTATACACGCAGACACACACACACGCCGTGTCAATATCCTCATTTTTTTGAAAATGTCGTATCCCATGTCCGCTCCCATATCGTATCCGACACCTGGATCCGTGCTTACACTCTTTGGCAATTTCCAATACTCCACCGATTCAGAATTAAGTTTAATGTTTCTTATTATGCTTGGTCTATGCTCCGCATGAATACCTATTCACTTAATAAGGTAGTAAAGATCTAGATAAGCCTAACTCAATGGATTAGAGGTGCTTCATTTCATAAGAAGGTGATTGGATTCCCTAGTGGTAGATTGATTTCATGATGAGTAAAGTTTATAGTCTTTGTGTTTTTATTTGTATTTACTATAACTCGATAATTGCCTTTTGCAAGTAAACTATACGCATTTACTTGCTGTCTTGTAGAAGGTTATATTCAATGAGTTATAATATAACCCCATTATTCCACATTTTTGTTACAAACAAGTTTAGTGGCAGGGAAGGCTACCCCATCTCATGGTCAGGGAAGATCTTAGGCCTCCCGCTAACATTTTGTTTTTGATAGCAAGAGGATATAAAGAAACGAACACAAAATTGTTAATCTTTGTTTGTTACTAGATTTATGAAGAACAAGAGAACTCTCGCTTGATTCAGCCTACTAAACATTTCAGGTCAATCAGACTTGTCTTCTTTTCCCCTCAATCTTCTGATGACTACTTTATTTTAGAAATGTCAGTTATCTTCAATTTGGATCTCAAAAGTGTATAATCCTGCTGATTTTTACATAAAAAACACTGTAATATGCACATCTTATATGGGTGTTTTCCTCGTCTTTAAAAGTTTCCAATAGATGAAGGTCCAATCTTTTTAATATACTGTTCTCAGCTGGTTCCTTCCTGTATTCTTACAATCATATTAATTTTGTAGAACTTTCCTTTGCATTCCCTTCCTAAGCTAGGAACCGGGTTGGATAAGTCCCATGGAAAAGGCTTAATAGTCAGAGCAACGAGTAGTCCAGGTGGTGACTCGGCACCGGTAGCTCCTGTTCAGCTTGATTCCCCAATCGGCCAGCTATTGGCACAAATATTGCTTACACATCCTCATCTGCTTCCTTCCACCATTGATCAGCAGCTGGAGAACCTTCAAGCTGAAAGAGATGCACAGAAAGAAGAAAGCCTATCTCGGGCACAGGATCTTCTGTACAAGTAAGTTCTTTGATCTCACCTGCACACCTGTGAATCCATGCAATATCTGTGAGTTCTCTCCTTGTTTATTTACCTTCAGAAAATATATGGTTGCCAGTCTAATCTCTCAATTGATTTCTTACAATTTTTTGGATATTAAACTTGAAATAGAATTAGAATAGATGTTTGTCTGAAATGTTATCACTTTTGGTCAGAATAGTTAAGAGTTACGATCACCTATGTTGGTGAATGAAATTGAGAAGTTCCAACTTTGAGAATTAGAACAATATGAATATTGGATTGTAAGATAAACTCTCTCACTTGCATTATATTCTGAACTCATGCCAGACAATGCTTTTGAAAAGCACTTTTGTGCTTGTGTAGATTTCTTTTTTTTTTTTTTTTTTTTTTTTTTTTTTTTTTATATGAACCGACCCACTTTATTAACTTCAAAACTGGGAACTAAATGGGGTGATCACTCCCAACAATGAGATCAACAGAGCAATCAAAATTTGCTAAATTAACAGAATCTAAAGATTCAAAACATTCATTACTTCTACTCCAATTTACCAGTCTATGAGCTATCACATTAGCAGATCTTGGGATAAACTCAACCTTGTTCTCCGTGGAATTGAGTACCTGCAAACAAGCAATTTTCCTAGCATCCCACCTCCAAGATCATGACCCTTTTCTGTTAAAAGAATTTGCAACCAGCTGTGAATCAGTCGCCACACTCACAAAGTGCCACCTTTCTTGATTCAGTCTCTTTACAGCTAATTCAACAGCAAGAAACTCTGCTTCTTCCACATTATCACCACTCCCTTCAACAACTCCAGCTGCAATAAGCCAATTCAGATAATTTCTAACCACAAAACCAGCTGTAATCTTCCATCTTTGACCCCTGCATCACAATTAATCTTGAGGGAACCTGGATCTGGGGGAATCCACTCAACAGGTTCATGCTGGGCTCATTAAGATTGCTAGCACTAGATAAACTGTACGAATGCTCAAACCACCCTCTGTCTATATCAGCAATGAGCTTTGAGTAACACATCATTTGATCTCTAAAGATGATAGCATTTCTGGTTAGCCATATCTTTTCCATGATCACTGCACACAGACATTTCATCCTTTCTTTGTGCTCCAGAGTACTGTTCAATTCCTGGACTCACAAATCTACTCATCCATTCTTTTGTACTTCCTTCAGGGTAAGCATCAACTCATATATTGCCAAAATGGAACCACACACCTCTAGCCATCTCACATGTGAAGAACAAATGGGTGGAATTTCCAGTACTACTATCACATAGTGGACACATACATGCATTGCTTCCTCTTGCTTTTATAGGCAGTAAGTCACTTGCCACCTTCCAAAGCATGAATTTCAATATTGTGCAGCCTACCTTGCTAAATCCATTTTCAGATCCTGTCCTCCTCTGTGACTTCTGTTCGCACAGTTTGAGCAATGTAAGCAGCTTTAGTGGTAACATTACCATTTCTTTCTCTTGTCCACACACATTTGTCATTAACTAGGACCAGGGGAATTTTAATGCATTGGATAGCCATCTGTTTATCTTTAGAGAACCATTTGTTAAGCAAATCAGTTTTCCACTTCTTCAAATCCCAATCAGTTAACTTCCTTACAAGCTTTGGAGCTCTCCATACATCATCAGGAGCTTTTGGTCTAGCCATTTCCAAATTGGGGGCCCAAAGGGTCCTCCCAAATATTAATTTTGCTACCATCACCCACACTCCAAATGGCACTAGGTTCTATAATTTTTCTAGCTCTAAGAACCCCTTTCCAAAAGAAAGAGTCAGAATTCTTCTCATCAATTCTGTTGAATTATATCACAGAACATTATTTTTTCAGCAACATTCTGATCCATAAAGAGTCCTTACCAATCCACAATTGCCAAGCTAGCTTTGCTAGTAAAGCATCATTATGTTTACTCATATTTTTTAATCCCAGTCCCCCTTCTCTCTTATGGCAGCACTGTTTATCCCAACTTCTCAAGTGAGCCCTCTTCTTGCCACTAGTAGACCCCACCAGAAGTTTGCACACTTTGAATCCATCTTTTGTAGCAGAGTGTTGGGGAGCTAGTAGACAGACATGGCATCAGAGGGCATAGAATTGAGCACATTTTTGATAAGAGTGTATCTTCCCCCATATGATAGATTAGTAGATTTCCACCCAGCAACTTTGCTATTCAATTCCTCCATTGGGTTTTGGAAATCACTACACTTAGATTTACTCAAGAACATAGGAAGTCCCAAATGGATTGCCTTCTTGCCACCTTTCTTCAATTGCATAGCCTCCCTAATAGCTCTTTTCATAATAGGAGGAGTGTTCAATATCATCAATTCATTTCACTCCCAAAGCGCTTCTCTTCTGACACCTAGAGGAGTCATGAAAAGCAAGTGCTAAAAGATATTCTGATTTTTTCATTAATAGGCTTTAATTACTGAACTGTCATACGTCTCAACTTATTTCCTAAACTCGCCTTTTTGCTTGCACCCTACTCTTAACTCTTCTCCTGTATAAGATCCTAAAAAGTATCTTAAAGAGTAATTAGAGAATGGAGCCATACTGGGTCATATTTGTAATATCAAAAGTTATGTGCCAATGTTTTTTCTGACATAACCTGCATATATGGCGGTTTACAGAATTTTTATGGTGGTATTTAAATTAGAAATACAAAATACATCGGTTTAGTACTCGGATCCAAAGTCCCAGGGAAGAACTTTGTGGGCTATGCCCAAGCTGGATCCACCTCTGCTGGGGTCAGGGTGATTTAGTGGGGAACTGGAACCCTAAATGCTTTAACTCTTCCTTAGAAAATATTCTTGCTTGAAATATGTGTTCTGGAATAAGGGAAGTTTGGGTTTGTGGCTTTCAAGCATTTTTCTTGGTTCCAAAAGTAGATGGAGTTTCCGATTCAGCCTTTCAAACAAGACAATCTGTTTTACCTGTATTCTCGCACTGATTTTGTTAACTACTGTACGCTATGCAATTGATTCGAATTTTAGATCCTTTCTTGCTGGTGTAGTTGCATACTTGTAGCTGTAAATTTCTTTTGCACAGCAGTTTAATGTTTTTCATCATACTTGTTTTTTCATGGAAACATAGACCAGGTTTTGTTACTAGCTGTCCGAAGATGTTTGATTGAACCTACAAACATTATTTCAGGAGAATAGGTGAACTCAAAGAGAAGGATAGACGAAAAACATTGGAGGAAATAATGTACTGCGTGATTGTCCAAAAATTCATGGACAGTAGCATCGAAATGATTCCAAAGATATCAGCAACCTCAGATCCTACCGGCAGGGTTGATTTCTGGCCTAATCAAGAACGAAAACTCGAGTCAGTTCACTCCTCAGAAGCATTCGAGATGATACAAAGCCACCTATCTCTCGTCCTCGGGGAGCGTGAAGTGGGACCCTTATCAACCATAGTCCAGATCAGCAAGATTAAACTGGGGAAGTTATACGCCGCATCAGTTATGTACGGTTATTTCCTCAAACGTGTTGATGAGAGGTTTCAACTCGAGAGATCCATGAACACCCTTCCTAAGGATTTCAAAGAACAGCAGCTCAAATTACCGGAAAGCCCTTTCTGGGACCCAGAGTCGTTGATTCAAATATCGGTAGACGACGATGATGATGATGGAGGAAGAACCAGCTACTCTGACGACACGGGTCCGTACAGATTACGTTCGTATGTGATGTACTTAGATGCGGAAACACTCCAAAGATACGCGACTATAAGATCCAAGGAAGCCATTTCTTTGATTGAGAAGCAGACGCAGGCGCTGTTTGGAAGACCGGATATTAAGATATCCGACGACGGTTCGCTGAATGCTTCCGATGATGAAGTCATTGCTTTAACGTTCTCCGGGCTGAACATGCTTGTGTTGGAGGCTGTGGCATTTGGGTCGTTTCTATGGGATGCTGAAGGGTATATCGAATCCAAATACAACTTTCTGAAGAGTTAGGTGAAAGTGTATGTATGTACTTTGAGCCTGGTCAACTATATTCTTTCATGTTTGTGAATTAAGATAGTATTTGTCAAAACACGTGCTAATCCAGCATAGAGTGTATATATAATACTACAGTTCTGGGTCTTCTTTTTATAAGATACTATTTGTTATTCAAATTGTCTAACCATTCTTGATTCTCCTGTGGTTGGAGGAAAACTAGAGCAAAGAACTTTGACATATAACCATGACAGTGCGATATATGCAGTGTGAACTCAGTAAAATCAATACTATCCTATGTGGGTATTGCGTGTCGATTATCTGTCAACTCTCATAGTGCATGTATCGTAGTATCAGCAAACATATATTACATGGGAGTTATGTAATAATGTTAACCAAAAACTATCTTAAGGTTTCTGGCAGGAGAAGAATTGAAGAAATTCAAAACTCGAGTCTACTCCGTAATGTTACGACACTTCACTAACATTTAAGCTCCTATTTGAAACTTTTATCTAGTAGGTACATGATGGAATACTTTATAGTTAATAGCTGATGACAAGTGTGAACTCGATCCAAGTTTGAAAATATATTATTATTCAGACAACTTCAGAGAAGGGTTTTCGATGTGTCTAACCTGAAGTTGTACGAGCAATATCTCTAAAGTGAGGGACTTTCTCATATTTTTAACCTATAACGACTGTGGCATTTTAAGTTTCCCTCCGTGTTGCTCTCGGTGGTTGAGATAAATGTATGGAAGAAACACATACGACCCGAGAGAGAAAAACCTTAAAACAGAAAAAATAGAAACAGTTATAGTATCTCCATCAGTTAGAAGGAGAAAGAAAAGGAGAAAACATGGATATTCTAGTTTCTCTCCACAAGAAGAGACTACCACCACCTTTCTCTCTTCCCATCTGGTTCTTTTACTACTTGTTAGGCAATTTTGTAGCTGCAACTCTAAGTAACCTCTCAACCATAACCTTTAACCAAGGCTTTACCCCTCTCTTTAGCGACTTCAATATTCTCCGGTCTCCCGACGACAGGACCGCCTCCCTCCTCCTCAACCGATACTCCGGTCTCTCTCTTCCCCCAAATTTCAATTTCACATAAATTTATTTATCGGTGATTTTGACAATGCATTTCCTTTGTTCCCAAACAGGGTCCGGTTTCATTTCATCCGATTACTACAATTATGGTCTCTTTAGTGCAAATATCAAGTTGCCCGGGACGTACACTGCAGGCATCGTGGTTGCATTCTATGTAAGTTATCTCATTACTATGATAAGAAAAAGTTGTTACAACAATTGAGACATGTACCGTAATCAGGGCAGAGCTACATGGATATAAGTTGATGCTATAAACTAAACTTTTTGAAAATTTGCATTTATCCATATTTAAAAAAAAAATCATATTAGCCCCCAAGAAATTGTACGATAGTCCAACTCAATTTCACAAAATATTAATACTATCCTTAATTTTGTTAGTTTTTTTTATTTTAGCCTGCACTGTAACAACTTCATGTACCCGTCCTGACTCTAAAATGTCTGTGTAGCAATGATTTTGTTGTATATTGACTATTTGCAGACGTCGAACGGTGACATATTCGAGAAGAATCATGATGAGTTAGACATAGAGTTTTTAGGGAACATCCACGGGCAACCGTGGAGGTTCCAAACGAATATGTATGGAAATGGAAGCACGCGGCGGGGAAGAGAAGAGAGGTACACAATGTGGTTTGATCCGGCCAAAGATTTCCATCGATACACCATTCTGTGGAACCCTAAACGCATCATGTAAGCTTAGCTCTTCATGTTGATTGCATCTCGCTCTTCTTCTTTTTCTCCTTGCAAAAGTTATTCTTCTTCTTTGGTTTCCCTAACAATGTTTCGAGTCTTAGAAGTTAGGCCCGACCCAGACTATTGTACAGAATAAATTAAAATATTTACATATAGTGTTATATATATATTGTTGTACTTTAAAGTTTTCGATTGCTCCTTCCGTTCCTCGTGTTCTTAAAAAATCATTCGGGTATTAGTTGGGCCTAGTTATTTGGTTAGCAAAACAATGCAAAATTTTGGCAATTTTTTGTGAGATTGTAGAGTCATCGCTAGCCTCAACTAATACCCGAATAATTTTTTTGAAGAACCTGAAAGAACAGAAGAAGTATTTGCCATCAACAATAGTATAATGTGAGAGATCACTAATTGGATGCCTTAGTACAACTTTAATGCAATAAGTAACACATTTTTTTTTATTTTACTATATACTACGGTTGTTTCTTCCTCATTCCATTTTTATCACTATTTATCGGTTTACTTTGGCCCGGTAATTTTATTAGCGAAACGATTTAAGAACTTAGTAATCTTTTTATGGTCTCGTACAGTAGAATGTACTATACAACACCCTGAAAAAATTATCAAAAAATTACATCGTTTTGTTGTCCAAAACACCTAATAAAAATGACATGGTTATGGGTTAGAAAAATTAAACCATGAAAAATCTCCTTTGTACATGACACTAAAAATTATGGGGTAAAATTCACTTACACCCCTTCAATTTTTGTTAATCTTCACTTACACTCATTGTTTGAAAAACTTTATTTACACCCCTTATGGCTACTAAATATGTTATCACTTACACTCTCTCTGTGTAATCACTCTACTAGTTGGTAGACTAACTTCCCAAATTCAATTTTTTCAGATAAATTTACCCTTGCACATGCTGCACAGGTCAATCCATCCCAATGTGTGCTCTTCACATGTGTAAAATGTCTGTAATATTGTATCACATATTTCATATAATTTCTGAACATATTGCAACTGCTACAATTAATAGTTGAAACTAATTTTGCGTTGGGCTTACAAAATTGTAGTGGACCGAATTTGTCCGAAAAACTAGATTAAAAAGTTAACCTACCAACTAGCAGAGTTAATTCATAAAATGGGTGTAAGTGACAATAAGTTCGATAGTCATAAGGGGGTGTAAGTTAAGTTTTTGAAATTCAAAGGAGTGCAAGTAAAGTTCATCCAAAACTTAGGAGTGTATGTGAAAATTTCCAAAAATTATGCATTTAATGTGGTTGGCCTTCATGTTTTGCCCAGTAATATTAGCCGGGCTCGGGCTTTTGGAAAATTCGTATTGCCCCCAGAGCCCGGACTAATTATTACGTATTCTGGAGTAAACGATGTGTCCGTACTTCAATCTATATACAACACATGACACATGATGATATGAAGTTATTATGTATAATGTGTGGACCGGACTACACGTCATTTACTCTGGACTCATGAGTACGTAATAACAAACCCTTATATTAGACACGTAAATTAAGAATATTAAAGTTGGGCCCCAAGAGTTTCAAAATGTGCTAATTCTACCCCTATCTGGTTCTGCAGTTTCTACGTTGATGAAGTCCCGATCAGAGAGGTGGTCCGAAACACCGCAATGGGCGGCGACTACCCATCAAAGCCCATGTCCCTCTACGCCACCATATGGGACGCCTCCAATTGGGCCACTTCCGGCGGCAGATACAAAGTCAACTACAACTACCAGCCCTTCGTCTCCGCCTTCACAGACCTCGTCCTCGAAGGCTGCGCCGTGGACCCCATCCAGACCCCCTCCTCAAACGACGCCGTCACCTGCGACCTCGAAATCACCGCCCTACAGGAGGCCGATTACGCCACCATCTCGCCGGAGGGACGAAAGGCCATGGCGTGGTTCCGGGAGAGGCACATGTATTATTCGTATTGCTATGATAGGAAGAGGTACCCTGTGGCGCCGCCGGAGTGCGTGGTTGTGGAGTCGGAGAAGGAATTGTTTAGGGAGAATGGGAAGCTGAAGGAGGCAATGAAGGGGAGGTTCGGTGGGGGACGGAGTCGGAGACGGAGGTCGAGGCGGCGGAGTCGGGTTGTTCCGGCTAATTCAGGTGGTGGTGGTGCCGCTGGCGTGTGATGTCAGGGCCGGCCCAAGACACCCGGGGGCCTAAAGCATGTAACAAATTTGAGGGCCCCATTTGAAAAAATATGTACACATGAAATAGCTTATTTCTTTAGAAAGTCTTTAGACTTCTAATACTTGTGTGTAATATGTTAATTGTGTTTTTAAACAATATATTAGGTTCACTTTAAGTAATATACAATGGCCGAACAACTTTTTGATAAGTAAAAACTAAAATGTCCACATATGTCATCAACACGATTTGAACTTGAGTTAAGTTTGTAAAACAAAATATAAACTACCACCAAACTAATATATAAATTAGGTTAATCTTGTATCAAAATATGTAATTAACGTTAGTAGAGCTCTATTTCCAAATTTTCCTGCTCTAATATAATACCACTCCGTTCCCTCTCTTCCTACCCCTTGGAGAGGGCACGGAAATTAAGAGAAAACTATCTTTTACCATTTTGTCCCTCTTTTTTCGTTATATTCCCTCTGATGTTTTTCTTCTCTCTCGTTGTTACAAAAACACCAACACCACAACCACTAGTCGTCCTCCTCCTCCACCACCAGTCCCTACCAGCAGTCACCACCATTCAACCACCACTACCAACAACAACATAAACTTATAGATCGGAGTAAAAAAATATATATATACAAACAATAAATCTACAGATGCAAAAAAAATTACAAAACCAAGAAGAAAATCAAAGAAGAAGATGAAGAAGAAGCTCTTTCCCATTTACAGATCGGCAAAAGAAGGGGGAAACACAACTTGACCACCACCACGGCGCCGCCGCCAACGCCGCTGCCAGAGCAGATTTGAGTCAAAAATTGCAGATCTACATAGTAGGAGTCAAAATAGAAGAGGAAGAGGGGGGGGATCTCGTATACCTGCAATTTTTTACTCAAATCCGTTCGCCTCTCCGTCAAAGACCTCCCTGGCCTCTCCATCGCTCGTTCGCCGGCGTACCTTGGTCACCGGATCCTCGTCGATGGTATGTCGCCGTCGAGATCCTCATCGGTTCCCCTTCATCTGTCGTCGCCTTCCCGATCTGTTTTCTGACAGATCTGGTCGCCAACGCATCTCTCTTCGCCGACCTCTTCATCTCCTCTGTCGGCGTGTTTCTCTGTCTCTCTGTTCTGGTGGAGGTAGAGATGGTGGTGTCGGTGGTGTTTAGGATGGAAGAGGTGATGAGGGTGATGGTGTCGTTGGTGTTTGGTGAGGGAGAAGAAGAAGAAGATAAGAAGGAGAAGAAAATGAAGGAGAAACAAGAAATAAACAGAGAGGTAGTGAGAGAAAGAGATGAGGATAATGATGAAAACATAGGTCAGTTGGGTGTTTTGATCGACTGGGTGTGTAATTTGGGCTGGGTGGTTGTTTTTAGTGGTGGTGCAATTCTATTAATCATATTGTAAAATATAAATGTGGGGTATTTTTCTGAGGGTAAAATAGGTATCTCACAATCTTAAACTTATCAAATGAGGAAAGGGGTAGGAAGAGAGGGAACGGACAAAAATAGAAAGGGGTAGGAAGAGAGGGAACGGAGTGGTATTTGCCATAGACTTGTGCTTTTATGACAGTGTATAAATGTCTGTTTCTTACCAGCTTCAAAACAAGAAAAATAGTTCAGTAAAAACAGAGTAGCTTTTTTCAAACTTGAAAGCATATAGAAAAATAAAATATCAACCATGTTTCCATTAACCAATGATTTTAGCTAGAAATAGTATGGTTCATAAATACTCCAACAAGACTAAAAATAACACAGCTTAGTAAACTGGAGAAGGTAAAAAGTGGGAAAAACAGCAATGAGGAACAAATATCAACTTTGATTTCTGAGGCCATGTCTCTACAAATGCAAAGAATCTGTATATAGCTTCTTACAATCTATAAACACCCAAATTGTAGTAAACCAAAAAAAAAACAAGAAGATTAATCAAGTAAACCAAAAAAATAAAATAAAATTAGCTTTCGAAGAACACAGTGAAATCACGGGAACTGGAACGATCCACCAATCCCAGAACTTCCGTCCGGCGGATTAATAGAAACCCAGAGAAGAGAAATCGTAATGGCAATAAGCCCAGACCAAACAAACACGATCGTCGGCGTCCTCCCTCGCCTTCCCATAAGCCCTTTAGCGAAAGGATACAAATGAGCCAAAACCCAGAAACTGAAGAACAACCCTCCCAACAACCTGCTCCACTGCGGAATCTGACTGTATATCGTCCGGCTAACCCCGACCGCGATCGCGATCAAGTTCGTTATCATGATCGTGATCGGCGGTATCATTAGGGACGTCCATTTGATGATGTAAAGATCGGCGTAGTCATCGTCGGCGTCATCGCCACCCGATTTAGACGTTAAAGTGAACGAAATCTCGATACCCGCAACCACTTTTAGTAAGCCCTGAAGCACGGCGGCGAGATGAGCGCTCGTGCCTCCAATCAACCAGAACTGCTCATTTCTCCACCATTCTTCTAGAGCGATCCCCGACCACTTGATTTCGAGCACGGCGAGCGCGCAAAGAGTTAAGGTGATCACAAGTAGGTAGGTGAGGAATGCGACGTTTAAGGATTGGACGATGAATTGGCCGGAGAAGAGGGAGAGCGCCGGGAGGAAGCAATAAACAATGAGGAAGAATGAAGTGAAGGGGTAGATACCGACGTTGAGGTACGCGATCCTTTGAAGTATCTTCATCTTACGACTTGCTAAGAATGCGTTGTTCCGAGAGAAGAAGATCTCGACCGACCCGGTCGCCCAACGGAGGACCTGGTGTAACCGGTCCGTGAGATTAATCGGGGCCGTCCCGCGGAAGGCGTCCCTCTTCGTCACGCAATAAACCGATTTCCATCCTCGGTTATGCATCCGGTAACCCGTCACCACGTCTTCGGTCACCGACCCGTAAATCCACCCGACCCGCGTGCCCCACTCGGTTTTATCCTCGTACCAGCACGAGATGACGCTTATTGCTTCGGCTACGGTGGAAGCATCTAGAAGCTCCCGGGGGATCGTCAGAGCCCCCGGCGGCCGGCCGTTCTTCACGGCCGGGTGATCGGCGAGGGGCCGCCCTTGGAATTCCGCCACCGGGATCGAGTCGATCAGAAACGACGAGTTCCCGAACCGCTTAGGGAAAAGAGACATGTTCATGCCTTCATCATCTGAATCTCCCATCCGAAGAGCTCGGGTCTCGGGGGCCGAAGCAACAGTAGCGGACTTTTTCCGACGAGCAAAGCAACAGCTGCAGCAGCCAGGGTGGTATTCTTTGTCGCGGGGCGGGTCGAAACCGTATAAAGCAACCCTGCGAAATAAGCATCCAGTTCCAACATATACCGGGCCTTGCAGCCCGTCAAGGGCCCGCATATTCACATCGAAGAAAACCGTGTTATGGTTGGCGTAGCGATCGGACGGGTCGATTCCCTCGAACCTTTGAGGAAACTGGACGTAGCAGAGGCGGTCGCCGCCACGGTCCATCATGAAACACATGCCTTCTCTCAACGCCTGTGAGTTATAAATGTAATGATCGCAGTCCAGGTTGAGAATGAAAGGCCCGTTGGACATAACCGCCGAGGCCCGGACCAATGCGTTCATGGCGCCGGCCTTCTTGTTGTGATCGTAGCCTGGCCGCTTCTCGCGAGAAACATAAACCAATAGCGGAAGCCGGATGTCAACTTCTGTCAAATCAAGCGGAGTAGAATCAGCCGTTGAACCATGTAACGGTTCATCACTCGGAGGTTTCAACATCACCTGAAAACACAGATCTGCTCATTAGATGCTAAACCTAAATCATGCTAAATATGGGAATCTATTATGCTTATGCTACAAATTTGGATTTGCGAATTATAAATGGGTCATAAACGGGTTACATTGACTCGTTTATGACTCACCCAAAAAAACTAATGTTTAAGCAGGTAGAACGGTTGAACCCATATGTAAACAAACCCATTTTTAGCGGGGTTGAACCCGCCCAACCCGTCCGATTTGACACCTATTTGTACCAAATGAGTTTCAGGATGAACCCATATGCAAATAAGATGATAAATCATGCTAAATATGGGAATCTATTATGCTTATGCTACAAATTTGGATTTGCGAATTATAAATGGGTCATAAACGGGTTACATTGACTCGTTTATGATTCACCCAAAAAACTAATGTTTTAAGCAGGTAGAACGGTTGAACCCATATGTAAACAAACCCATTTTTAGCGGGGTTGAACCCGCCCAACCCGTCCGATTTGACACCTATTTGTACCAAATGAGTTTCAGGATGAACCCATATGCAAATAAGATGATAAATCATGCTAAATATGGAATCTATTATGCTTATGCTACAATTTTAGGATTTGCGGGTTATAAATGGGTCATAAACGGGTAAATGGGTTATACCAACTCGTTTATGACTCGCCCAAGAAAACCCTATTTTTTAAGCGGGTAGAACAGGTTGAACCCATATGTATATAAAACCCATTTATAAACGGGTTGAACCCGCCCAACCGACCCGTTCGACACCTCTAATACCAACTGAGTTTCTGCGAAGAAGACTAAAACAAGGTAAACAAGAAATACCTGAATAATCCCAGCGTGGTCACCTTTAGAATGCTCAGGCCCGGTAACGACCCAAGTACCCGGCCAATGGGTTCCATCAGCCATCCAAGTAGCCTTAGGGATCTTAACATTTTCCAACATTTCATCATTACCATTCTCTCTCTGACGCTTCATCGCCTTGATTTCCTCTCGAGCATTATAAGCATCAGATCGCCGGCGAATAGAATCAGGAAGCCCATTTATCCGAACCTTGAACTCATCATATTCCCGCTTCACCCGTCTACGATCCTTGACGAAATCAGGCAACACCTTATTCTTGTAAGGATCTCTCTTCAAACTGAAGTAACTTTCCGGATTCCTCGGCTCGATCGCGTGCTTCCGGCAAAACGGGACCCACAAGTTCGCGAAGCTCGCAGCTTCAGCCATGGCCTCGAATGTTAGAAGAGCGCCACCGTCGTCGGAAACGTAGCAAGAGAGCTTTTCTACCGGATAATCAGCCGCTAGAATCGATAGAATGGTGTTGGCAGTGACTAGCGGTGGCTCTTTCTCTGGGTCGGCGGTAGATACGAAAATATCCATTCCGGGGAGATCGGATTTTCCGGTAGGGTTGTTTGGCCCGGGCATGTCGAACTTCTCTCTTAAGACGTCGAGATCAGTGGCGCGATTGATTGGGCAGAATTTCGGGAGCTGGTCGAGTAACCAAGAGAATGCGAACCAGAGCTCGCAGATGACAGACATGAACCATAGCCAAATGGCGTCCTCATTCTTGTTTCGGATCCTCCATTCGAGGAAAAATGCAAGAACAATGATCCGGATGAAGATTAGCAGCCTGTGGTGGTAAAAATGAAGATAACTTTTAGCAAGCGTGTGATTCCAAAAGGGGAAGAAAGATAAGTGCGGTTATAAGCTAAAAGTAAGCAACAATGGGAAGAAGGAAAATAAATGCTTAAAATCATCAGATGAAATCCAACCTTTTTAGTAGGTACTTGACCAGCTATTTTAGAGCAAAAGCACAATATCAAACCAAGCTTTGAGCTTGCTAAGCAGTAGCAGCACAACCGTTTATTTACGAAGGGAAATCCAAAATACATTACTATTTGTCTATGTTTATTGAGTTGATAAGTGATTTATTGTGTAGAAGGTATTTCAAGAAAATATGCAATTATCGTGTTTATTCCCGTTATAATCGCATTAGGGATTTATTGATTTATCTTTTTGCAAATTTTAGACAAGTCTGCATTCCATTAATTGACCCCTGCACATTAACTGGCTCCACAAATACTGCTACCAATGATATTTTCGCCTTCTTGGATCACAAGAAGCTACCGGAGAAGCATCTCAAGTGATATTTTCCGGTCATGTACAAACACATAGATATCACAACACAACACTGTGGTCATAGTGAGATGCATAACGAGATCACATACGGATATAAAATTTGAAACTTCACATGAAATCCAAGAGAATCAAGGGAAAGTTATCGTACCGATATGGGCTTATAATTGCAGCAGGAATCTTCAATTTGCGAGTCAGAGGTCTCCACGGCTTGTTAAGAAGATCCGAATACTCACCACTACCGCCGCCGCCACCACCATCCCTTTCCTCATTTCCCAAACCTCCCTCTTTTGGCCAAATAGCATTTCCATACCCATAAGTCCCCTTAGTCTCAAACAACCACCGGTTATGGTCGAAATCCCCAGTTTGGCTCCTTGTCATCCCAGACTTTGTAGACTTCATCAACGACAACCTCCTCTCCATCTTCGACATCCCATTACCTGGCGGCGGAGGCAACGCACGAGTCTCATCCACCGCGTTCTCGTCCAAATCAGCGGCATTGTACGGATCTTTACACCCCGGACAAATCCCATCTCCAGTTTTCACAGCATCTCCATAACAATCCCTACATATCTTGAAATCGCATACACAGGGGAGGATATCTTCACCCCTCTCATCTCTCATCACCTTCCCATCGCACCCTGGGATTTGGCAAGATGACCCTTTTGCCCCTGCCATCTGGGGATGACTCGTCTCAGACTCGATCACTTTGTCCATTAAATGGGCACGAGTTACGGAGTTGAACCCGCCCGTGAATAAAGAATTGGAAACATACTGTTCCTCAACCCTCTGTGCAATTGTGGCATCCATTGGTTGGTTATCAGGAGTTGGGGGTATGTGGACTGTGTAGTTCATGTACTCGCCGCTTCCAACATCGCTATCAAGATCAACTGAGTCTCTTGAAAAGTTCACGTACCTCCCGGATGAAGTCCTTCTTGCAAAAGTCACTCCCATGGGGATTGAACCACCTTGCCGCGATTCTGATTCTCTGAATGATCTTGATCCCATCATTTTTTCAGTTTCTGTTGTAATTAGATAAGAATTTACCAGTTCCTGCAATAACAAACGGTACAAAACCAAAAGAGGACAAAATTCAGCAAAAATATCCAGTACCTACTACTTCAGATAATAAACTCTTTGCTCCGTCTCCCACAAAAATTGTTCGGCCAAAGGTGAATAATTTCAACCAGCTAGCTTATGGCCACTAATCAATTTGATTTTCAAAGCACGAATAAGGAGTTAGTTAGTTCTATGGATGAACTTGAGAAGATGAATTTTTCATTTTTTATATCAAAGAAAGAAGCATAATCTACTTTCCTACCTCCCTACACTCCCTTGTGTTTCTCTAAGGTTTCAACATGATTGCTACATAAATCTTCTACTACCTAGAAAGATTTGTGATTCCCAAAAGTAGAAATCAAAGCTTCAAAAGCGAAAATTGAACGAAAAAACAGTACCTAAAGCATGGGGGAATGAAGCCAAGACTGCATTCGATCATCAACCGGCGTTAAACAGAAGCCAAGCAAGAGCAGATAAGCAAGTGTTCAGACTCCAGAGACTTCTTCTTCTTCTTCTTCCTACATAGATATGTATGTGTTATAGTCTATTTATATATATATATATATATGTATATATATATGTATGTACACAAATATGACAAATCTATCAACATAACTCGTTTTACAATCCATCGTACTAATTAAAACAAAGAGACAGCTTCAGGGAGGGGCGTGTCAAGAAACATTCAAATAAAGATGCTCTCTGTGTGAATATAATAACAAGTCAGAACTGTCAAATGGCTCGTTTTCATTGAAAATGAGATAATGACCCAGTCCCTAATTTAATTTCTTCAACAAAACTACCACTTACCCTTTTCTTGAAATGTTAGTTTGCTTCACAAAGTTGTAATCTTTCTGTAATCCACGAGGTTTGGTTTTAAAAAAATCGAACCAGAGACCGAGTCAGTGACCGAGTTCAAACCTCATAAGAAACCCAGTTGAAATTGAACAGTCCCCACGAAGACAAAACACCAACAAACAAAAACCCAGTGCCGGCAGAGCACCGGCCATGGTGAAACCCTAGGATTTGTATATGTGTACAGACAAAGATTTGATCTTTGTGGGTTTGAGAGAGAGATTCGAGTGGTGTACCTTTAAAAAAAGAGAATGGGAAATGGTGTGCCTGCAAGTGTACGGATTTTGATATAGAAAATTGGACAAAACCCAATTGCGAGAGACTAGGGTTACTGGTCAGCTATGGTTTGATAAAAGTGTAAAACCATGGTTGAGGAAGAGAAAATGGAAAGGCGGCCATTGAAAAGATTGTTTCAGAGATTTTAGGGGCTTTGCTCAGACTGTAACCGTGTAAGAATTGAACAATTTAAGTTAATTTTTTATTTAGGAAACTGTTACATTTATTATTTATTTAAATTTATTTTTGGAAATAAAAAAAAATATCTGATTTACAGAAATAAATTATGTTATTTCAGAAATAAATTGTGTTATTGATCCATGTGTTGCGATAAATCGTATTTTAAAAATTTGGAAATATCTCAATCTCATGACCAGGCACAATGAATTTGCTTGAACTTGATTTATTTCTTTATCTTCTCCGCATGAACACTTTAGACCATCTGCAACCGTGGTGGAGGGCTCACCCGCGCCCCTGATTAGTGGCTCCAACGGGTTGGTTTTCTTTTTTCATTTTTTGTGTGTGTATGTGTTAAAAAGTAGATGTAGAAAAATGAAATAGTAAATTTACAATAAAATAATATAAGATGTGATGAATAGTGTTTTAACTATTGGAGGTGATAGGATAGAATTGTAAATATTAGAGATATTATTAGTGGATTAGAGGTGGGACAGGAGGGGGAAGGCTCACCAACTACTGCTGATGGTTTTAATGGATTTTTTTTGAAACGGATATGTATAGTTTAGGTTCCGTTAGGTTGGCGGTAAATGTTCCAATTTGTTTTGTAAAATAATTTATTTTAGTAGAATAATTTTCCTTAAACGATGTAATGGTTTAGAAGTTTCAAATTAGTGAGTTATTTTTCAAATTATGTAGTAGGCCTCCATAACCACCATCTATGATCCACTGCCAGTATTTCCTCGACCCACAATCGCTGCCAGCACCACCTCCGGACCGTCCTCCACTGTTATCCCCACAACCTACTCCACCGCTGTTACCACCATCACCTCATCGATGTTGTCGCGTGTCGCCACCTCCACCTGCTCCCATCACATCCTTTCAAATGACTAATATTTATCTTTTAATGGCACATTTGGTTTTTCGTACTAGACGAATTAGACAGGGCTGAATTAAATTTTTCGGATATGATTGGATTGGATTAGTTGAACTATAATTAAAGTACAATTAGTCCAATCCAGCAAATATCCTCATGTGAGAGGGGACTAATTTAGGGTATTAAACACTATTTTTTCACTATTTAGTACTGGTATCAAAATTAATCTTTATTAATACTGCTAATCCTAAAAAACCAAACGTTTAAGTTAACAAGTTATTTTTTTAAATAACAAGTTATTTTAACAAAAAAAAAGGTTAACGAGTTACTTGTTGAACATCGTACATGATTCTTATATTTACTAGGGGATTGCCCGTGCCCGAGGGCACTATCCCAAGAACACGTTTCACCTATTGTAATGTCATAAATAAAACGAGTATTTTCATCTACAAATATGGGCAGAAAAAGAAGACAACATAAATAATTGTATTAAATAATCTATTTCAATAAAAAATTGTACTAAATCTATATTATAAATTAGGACGGTTGACTTTAAAATGTCTTTTAGACCGTTAGATTGAATTAACCCCAGCCCTTTGATTTCACCTACCACCCACTTAACTACCCACTACTTAGCAACCCACTTAACTACTCACTCCTTTTATCATAACTATAAAAAAGGGAATTCCTTTGTTATTGATTATTTAGTACAATTTTTTTTTAAAATGGATTATTTAATGCAATTATTTATGTTGTCTTCTTTTTTTGCCCATATTTGTAGATGAAAATACTCATTTTATTTATGACATTACAATAGGTGAAACGTGTTTTTGGGATAGTGCCCTCGGGCACGGGCAATCCCCTAGTAATCAATAACAAAGGAATTCCCTTTTTCATAGTTATGATAAAAGGAGTGAGTAATTAAGTGGGTTGTTAAGTAGTGGGTAGTTAAGTGGGTGGTAGGTGAAATCAAAGGGCTGGGGTTAATTCAATCTAACGGTCTAAAAGACATTTTAAAGTCAACCGTCCTAATTTATAATATAGATATCATACATAATTAAAATAAATTACACAAGTGTTAACTGAACACATGAAAAAAATTAAAAGACAATTATTTTCACAAAAAGTAATCTACATGTAGAATATTTTACATTGTAAAATATTTTACAGCCAAATAAATTGAGCCTTGTTGCATTTTCACAACGGTAAAATGTCACGTGAATTTAATTTAATACCACCAAAATATTATTTGGATGTTTCTTAAATAATATATATTATTTGGGTGTGTTTTGATGGGTTGGTTAGTTTTTATTTTATAAAGCTATGATCAGGGGTGTTTGGATGAGGTTTTTTTTTGTCGTTGCAGGAAATTGGTGCACCTGTGACCACCACCCAGGCACCGGTTTGATCGCCCAACCAGTGACTAATACATTTAGAACATGCAAAAAAAGGCCGGTTCGAGAGGTCTTCTACACGCGTTTGTTTCTTCCTCGATTTGAACAAAAAAAATATAGTATAAAAGACTAAAGAATCACATATATCAAAACACACTTTGTCTAGAAATGTGTTTTTCCTCTCAACATATGTGAGTATGTTACATAAGTTTTATCTAGACGTGAAACCATATACGCTACATTTCAAGTGAGCATCGACTAAATATGCAGTCCAATACAATAGATATCGATAAAGTTATTTAAAAATATATATAGACTGACATGATCGTAGCTGAAAAGACGTGTAGACAGCTTTTTAGTTCTCTACATGGTACATATATTTCCTATGAGACTATCCGCGTGAAGATATGGCAGATGGGCAAACCCCTTGTCAATGTCATAAATTAAAATTTTCAAGCATGTCGTTCTCCAATTAGTGGTCACACTTAAGACTAAACACTTCTTCATAAATCTGTGGGACAACATGTATAAAAGAATGTGTTACGGAAAATTTATGAATAAATAACATTCTAAACTGGTGCAAATGTCGCCATGAGTTGATAAAGGGACACAACTTCGTTACATATCAATAAATTATCCATGCCAGGAACATCTCATTTATTTGATGATAACGGATCGCAGGGAATGGAGATGATCAAGATACAATCCCGAATTTGACTATATTTGAATTCAACTTCTATTATAAATATGAATTTCATTTTTTCTTGATGGTTGTAGATTAATGTCTTTTATAGGTCTAAGATGGAAAATTAATTACTCTTCTCATCTCATTAGACACAAACGGACATTAGGCAATGGAAGTAGTTACATAAACTCTCAAGTAACGTTTGTGCCATTGCCTAAAGCAGACGGTGAGGGGAGAAAAAAGATCATCTATAGAACTACGCCAACTATTCGATTATATTTATGTTTTGTCTCTAAATTGTTATTATGTAAATGAGAGAATGCACGTCTTTTGCGAGAAAATCAATATTTTTTTGCAACAAGAAAACAGTTCTGTAGAAGACTAGTGACTATCAGGCCATGGCAGTTGCCAACAAAAACCACAAATAAAGCAATCAATACCAGTAACTTTGAGTTTGCTTCATTTGTCACTGGAGGCATGCTATCAATGTGGGAAATTGAACTGGCAATGACAAGTTGTTAGCAACATTCTTATCTACCAAAAGTCTTAGGCTCTGTTTGGATATCCTGGTTTGGCTAACCTCCACAAAAAGTTAACTAAACTTTAACCCAAAATTTGTGGGACCCACATTCTATTAATTTTTCTACTCACATAAAAGTCAAAATCTTAAAACCAAAATCATCAAATCCAAACAACCACCTGGTTTGGTTAACCGAACAAGTTCAACCATGGTATCCAAACAGGGCCTTAGTCCCAACTCCCAACCTCTCTCTCACACATAATTTTTAACCTCCATATGAGTGTATATTCAAATTTGAGGGGCTTTAAGGGTCATTTTAGAGAATTTTTTAGTGCTCAAAAAGAGCACCACTGGTGCTCTACAACCTATTAAAATGCAGCACATAAACAAATTATCAGTGTGGAGCACTAAAAAATTGCTCGTCAGTTTAATAATGTTTCTGTTACAAGTGCATGAGCATATGTTAGTGCATTTTGATAAATAAAAAAAAAAATCGGATTGTTTATACTATATCACAACAGCTTTCAAAGAGCAATGAGGAGATGCTTTCTAAAACTTGCTTTTGCTTGATTTATCTACAAGCGATTTAAATTGTACAAGTTTTAAAGATTTCAATATGTATTTTTACGGAACTTATACATGTCATACATATTTTTTCATGTTACTCTCTCACATCATGTTCACATTTTTTCTTTTATCAAACATGAAATTACTATATCAGTATTTCACCGCAGTTTTCACCTAAAATTTACCAAACAACATTTTATTTAAAATTCACAACAGTTTTTCCACATTAATTCTCATGCAGCAACTTCCAGTATCGTCACAACATTCACAGATTAAGCCTAACTCATTCATATAATTTGTTCCAGCTACCGATCATCTGAAAAACAACTCTTGTGACGTGAAAGTGTCATGTGACGCGTACTTGTGTGAGATGAACTGTATGCTAATTCATGCTCGTACCACACCAGTAGCATACTTTAAGGAATCGAGTGTTGTACCTAGGAATATTATTTTTTTACTTTAAAATTACTAATTGTATGTAATGAAGTACATATTAATTTACTTTTTGGCAGCCCTTAGAAAGTAGTAAACAACATGATCCATGGATTGAGCATTGCTATGGGCCTAATCGCAGACTTGCTAATCATGTTATGTTCTAGAAATGAGACGACTGTGAAATAATGATGTTTTGTTATTGTACTAGAGTATTGCCCGTGCCCGAGGGCACTATCCCTTAATTGGATAATTTTTGAATTTAGAGGTATTTTTTTTTTTATGAATTTAGAGGTGTTATCCAAAAATTATATTTACAAATGTGGTGAAAAAAACTTCCAAGTATATAGGATGAGTATTATAATGGACGTGGAAATCACTCACAACATATCTCCTATGCTGATAGGTTTGTAACCGGTTAATAGGTTTGTCAGGGATATCCAAGGAGAGTGAGTAGTTAGGAATGTCCAAGGAGAGTGGGTAGTTGGAGATGTAATAAGTAGGTGAGATCTAATGGTAAGGATGAAGTTGATTAAATTTAACGGTTAAAAAATTAGTTAAAACATGCTATTTTATAATATAGATAGACTAGGGGATTGCCCGTGCCCGAGGGCACTACCCCAAAAACACGTTTCACGGCCTATTGTAATGTCATAAATAAAATTAGTATTTTCATTTACAAACATGGGCAGAAAACGAAGACAACATAAATTATTGTATTAAATAATCATAAACGAATAAATCCAATTTTTTATAAATATGATAAAAGGAGTGGGTAGTTAAGTAGTGGGTAGTTAAGGGGTGGTAGGTGAGATCTAAGCGCTGGGGTTAATTCAATCTAACGGTCTAAAAGACATTTTAAAGTCAACCGTCCTAATTTATAATATAGATATATTAAACATTGAAAAAGTTAACCGAGTGACTATATATACAAAGGAAATGGTTGGTATGTGAAAGGTAGATGTTCATTTTTTATTAAATACTACTTGCTCTGCGAAGTCATAACCAATTCAATAAATTTCATTAGGTAAGTGAGGGAAATAAAAACTCTAAAAGAAAGTTGAAAATTATTTTTTCTTAGGTCTCCTCTTTCCACTAGAACAATGATGTCATATGATCCATAGTTGCAACAATAGTGACATGGCACGTAGTGGTTATGGTTATCACATAGGCATTAGCTTGATGGGATATATATAATACCTTTGACATTGAATATTTTATCTTCTTGGCTCTGTTGTAGCGAAAGATTTAGATCCGTTATGTGAAGCCCAAGTTGCAAGACAGAGAGGCGGATCGATTAATCGATTGCTTGTCCAAGAAGACCTCGCTAGTAACCCGAACATTTTTTAAGTTTGAGTGTATCTACTGTTTACTCGGGGGAGAACACTATTGCTCACAACACAACACTATCAATATTGTGAAAAAAAATTATCTACCCTAAAGGGAGGAAGAGGAAGTGGAATGACTTTTGAAGCGTCCGATTATATTTTCTTTTCACTTCTTAGCCTCAACCTACAAGGAAAAGAAAGAGAGACCAATACATGTCTCTAATCCAAAGCCCTCTCATATCTAAACAAAATAAGTTTGAAGAAAGGACGACAATAGTGGGTCGTGATGGAAAGCCTCCTTAAGCTATACAATTCATCACTGAAACATTCAGTACCTCCTACAGTGAAGATGCAACACCACGTTCTTGTGTCATAAAAGAGGTCGCACCATTCTAAGCCTCCAATCCAATGAGCCTGGCCCAAAGCGCGCAAAAAGGAACCCAGCCGTAAGGGCTCTTTTCCCTTGTCATGTGTTTGCAACAATTCAAGCTCAAATCGTATTTTTCTTTTATCAACTAGCATGGCTTAATAGTTGCTTACCCCTCCAGTAGAATTATCATATATGCAACTAGCTAGTCCAATGTATTTACCTCTCATATGGATTCTTCGCGATTTTCCCAAAACAGTCATGAAAACCGCCATGAGTCTCGTGGCCTGGAATTGTAGGGGCTTGGGGCATCCCCTGCCAATACATGTCATTAACTTCCCCTCGGGTATAGACCTGCTTTACTCTTCTTTCTAAAAGTAAGATCATTTGTTCCCTGAATTTCTAGCACCATATCTTCCTAGGAGCACAAGAAAATCTAATGGAGTTGATACAATTGGCTCATCTAGAGCTTTTAGCTGCTTGGAAGCATTTTTTTTTCATTTTCAATAATTTTTAAAAGTAAAATTTAATTTTAGACCCTCTCTCTGGAAATGTTGGGACTTTTCATACTGCTTGCATCTACGTTAATCATATCCTTTATGTAAGAGAGGATACCTGGAACCTATCAAATTCCCTTTGTTGGGTTTTGGGCATTCAAACACGGCGAATATAACAAAAACAGATGCCGGAAACACACCAAGAACCCATGTGAAATAAGCATAATTCGAAGATTAGAGATTTACCTCAGTCGCACTGACTGGTGACGATCACTTGCGCATAAAAGAAATGGTGCCTCTACGGTATCCACAAGAACGGATATACTGGACTTCCTCTTATGCAGTGCTAGCCTGCTGGAGGAAGATGGACGATTTTGTCTCATAAAATCGGTGGAATTGGACAGATGCTCTCAAAACCTTAGTTTATGTATCTGATACGGATTTTGCTAAAAAGCATCAACTAACCATAGCCACGCTGATGATTATTTACAGGGATGAGAGAGTTCGGCTTGCCCTCTAATCCTATCAACTATAATTAGTTTACATTCAAGTCCCCAATCCACAATTGCTCTTTAGTCCAACTAATGAGCATTTAATTCCAGTTTGATCAATTCGTGTGTGTGACCATGTAGATTCTTAATTACGTTGATAGTAACAATTACAGACCTTGAGCAGTATCTAGCAATACATCAATGCTACCTAAGTAATAAAAATGTCGGTGATCTGACGAACCTCTATGACCAAGCGTCTCTTCCAACCACAAGTCTTGCATTTGTTTGTCAATTACACCAATCTCGCTCACGAGTCCCTGCAACTGTTCCTTCCATGAAATGATTATAGCAACAATCGTCTTCTCCAGAGGATTGGAATCAGCACAGAGAAACTTGGCTCTAAAACCATTTTATCAAGAATTGATTTATCCGATCAATTCTCAACCTTATCAGAATTGAAGATTGACGAAGACAAAGGAGAGGGGACGAGATACAGAATTACAAACGAACGAGAAAGAAGAAATCTGAAAATTATTCATTGATTGTGTTATCTGATACAACTCATGCGTTATACACCATTTACAAGTAAAATTATAAAATTCCAAAGGAACCCTAAATATTACTTAATTGAAAAGTAATCCCAATTATTGCTTAATTGCAACGACATCACATTTTTATGACACATTTCAAATATCCGGGAGTAGCTTTATGTCATACACTTAGAGAAGGATATCAGGGATGGATGATCGCACTATCAACAACACTACTTCATACTGCAACACAAGTTTCTTTTATTTTCCCGCTTATTATGGTTCTCTTCAATCTAACCGGATTATGTCTCTATGTGTAACATTACTTATGCTTGGTCGAATCAAATATCTAAAGGCTCAATCATAGTCTCGCCTAGTGAATTCCAATCGTGATTTTTAAAATCCTGTTGACAATTTAAGGACTAGCCATTTCGAAACTACTAATAGTAGATTTTTTAATGACATAATTATGATGCGATCTAAAGCTTTCTCTACTTAACTTTCTTTTATTGACTTAAAAACGTACTCATTGAAACTAATATGCTTTGAATCGACAAATCTATCGTATAAAATAAACTTATTGCTATATTCTACAACTAAGGGGCGTGGAATGAGTTGAATCGAAGACCTCTCATTCAACAATGGAATAATGAACAATAGGGGAGTATTTGGACGACTCGTAGGTATCATTTGACCACAAAGTCATTGATCCGCAAGACATTGTTAGATGGCAACTTCTTTTTTATAATAGTAGTGCATGTTTTTGTCTAATGTAGTTTCATTTGATCTAACCCAAACAAACTATAACTAGAGAGTTTATTGCTATTATTATATCTAGAATGGTTGTGGTAATGTGCATTACAAGGGATATGACTCTAGGGGCTAGGGCTATGTAACTATGCTATCAAAGTAATATCATAATATGATAAAATGATGATTTTGGTCATTAGCGATTTATATCAAATTGGCCCATTAGCTCAGTTGGGTAGAGGTCCTGCTAATAACACAAAGACCTGCATGGTCCATTTTTTGTAGTATTTATAATTATTTTATGTTTAAAAATGGACGGGAATAAACCATCTATTTGAAAAAAGTTCAAAAATTCAAATTCATTTATCATAAATAAAGTTGGCCCATTAGCTCAGTTGGTTAGAGCGTCGTGCTAATAACGCGAAGGTCGCAGGTTCGAGACCTGCATGGGCCATCTTTTGCAGTATTTCTAATTATTTTATGTTTTTAAAAATGAACGAGAGTAAATTATCTATTTTAAAAAAGTTAAAAAATTCAAATTCATTTATCATAAATAAAATAATTTGATTTCAAAACTTACAAACTTAATGTAAGTGGGTCCCGCATTCACTATAACTTTATTTCTATGCAACAAATTATTATTTTTTTCTCAACAAAAAAATAATTTCACAATAATTTATCTACATTTTTAGTTAACTTTTAGGCGGCGCGTGGTAAGGTATCGATGGATTGTAGCTTTCATTGCGACGTTAAATGTTGTTGGAATGATTAATGAAAAAGGTAAGCCAAATATTTTTACCATTGCAACTGCAATGTTGATGTTCTCACATTGTTTTTTTATTATTCAAAAATACAATTTTGGTCTACATACAACATTCATTTTTGAGATTATGTACGCATGACTGGATGTATCGGTGTGAACCAAACAAGGCCAGTGTGTTACTTACATAATTTGATTAAAGTACAAAGTGGTCTAATTTCATGGATATGCATCTTTAGCAATTTCTATTGAATTTGTCTTGATTTTCTCTGGTTAGATGCTCCAAACAAGGCCCGCAACCAGACATGTTGGTCGTGTTTGGATGAGCCAATGAAATATTATTGGAGGTCTAGGTCATCCAAACACCTCGTTGAAGAACCATTATTAGATCGTGCAATATGTGTTTAGTACATTGTGATTTCTCTGACGGAATCTCGTCTTGTGAATCAATTTCGAACATATGCATCTATTGTGCGGGGATGTCATCTCGGTGTTCTTCTCCCATAAGTTGTAATTTGTGACCCTTCATATCATGGCCCACCCACAAGGGCTGCAACCATAAATTTCCAATACTTGAAAAATATTCTAAGAACGGATTATTGAAAACTATTAGAAATCGAGCTACATATGGTTTCAGCCTTGTTTGGCTAGTCCAACTGTCGATTGTGCTAAATGCTTAGTACGATTAGTGCTCAATCCATAATTATATGCACTTTTACATGCTTTGTGTTGCACTACCTCATATTTTTATTTTATTACTATTTATACAAACGGTGTTTGTGCTTACTGTTCGATGAATTGTAGACACGATAAATCTTACGACGACACGTGACTTGTAGTATTTGTCCGTGGTGCTGCCCTTATTATACTTCTTTTGTGCAATTCGAAGAGTGGCGAACACTAAGTTCTTGAATACCGATAATTTAAAAGTTGTAGAAATGCCGACACATGCCTACATATAATTTACGGGATTTTTTTTTAGAAGGAAAATTTCATTAATTTAGTCACATTACAAGATTGATTCCTCCATTTGAGGCGATCGTGATTTGTACTTCTACATTCACGTTTGACAAAAGCAATGGATATGAAATCAAAATTTTCAGTTTCTGACTTGATGTCCTTAGCAATACTCGCGATGTTGTAATCCATTCTCGATGAATTTAAATTATGAACCGTTTGAAGCGAGTCCGTCTTGAGTTCGACATTCTTGAAAGCATGGGAGAGTAACCATCTAAGGGCTTTGGAGATACCTATTGACTCTGCTTGAAGAGGGGAGGAGGCTTTGTCTGTATGTTAGGACTTGAGCGTCTATATGTTAATATATTTGTTTAGGACAATTCATGCTTCCTGAGAACTCTCAGACCTTTTATCATAAAATTTATGAAGATCTCAATTATTCTCGTCATTTAAACCATTTGTAAGTCTCTTCATGAGTAAGTGATGACTAAAATAATAATTCAACCATATTCAGAAAGAGAAAGAACAAATGTCACCGTACACCATTCGCACTTTACTTGAACAGACATATTTCTTACCACACATATTTAAAACAGTAAGATATCTTTACTATTGCGGCTCATAAATTATTTTACTCAGATATTCTCATACTTTTTTAGCTAGTATTTGTTAAATGGAGATTAACTTTTAGCGCACTGTAAACACCACATAAAATCTCACTAACACCAAACTGGCCGAAGTATGAGTTATATTGTTTTTTAAGGAAATTAAATATGACTTACTATAAATGCATATATTTAGAAAGGATATGTAAGTTGTATGAGTATAAAGATTCATCCAAGTCTCTCCGTCTTTACTTATAATCTCCCATTTGCTAAAAAGAAAGAAAAAAATATTTACGCCCACGGTCTAACCCATCGTTTTCAATTATTTAGAAATCTGAATAAATAAATCATAAATTCTTACTAAAGAATATCTATAGATCATCACAATTCACAAGAAAGATAGGAGAACAACTAAAAATAAAAAAATCTATCAAAAGAATAAATAATAAAATAAACCCATACGTCGACGTTTCACGACCACTGAGATTCAACCCCCCATCGAGTCGGTCATGAAACTTGCCGAGTCACCAACGGGTAAATTACAGCACAAGCCAGCCTCGTCCCCATCCAGATTGGGGTTCACCAATTATCTCAAGCACCACATTGACTATAACACCCCGGCCTTCTCCAATAATACCGGACCTATTTGCCACCGTGTCAATCCTATCCAAGGGCGTAAACGTCAAATCAAAAAGAAAATAATCAGAAAATTTCGAAAGTCGGTCTGATTGGCTGTGATAGTTATGTGCCGACCTAGGGTTTGAAAAACGACTCTGCAAGAAGAACAATCGAAGGACGAAGAAGAAGGTAAAAAAAGCGTCCACCATAGCTCGAATCTTCTCTTTCACTCTCTTTGCGATCCAGGTACGTTCGATTCTCATCTACCTCTCTGTGTGAATCTGAATGCTGTTTCGTAGTTTGTTTTTTCGGTGTTCGTTTCGTCGTAGTCTCTGGTTATTTCGCTTTTTTCTGATTCAGAAGTCAGCGGTATGCTCTGTTGTTTGTTTGTGAGTAGATTTCTGTTTGTTGTGGCTTGATCGGTACTAATTCGTCGACAGTACTCGCAAAAACCCCTAATTTTTCCGTTAATCGATGAACTACTACCTGACTCTTAGGAATCATGTTTTTATTGATGATTGATGGTCTTCAGATGGCGATGAGGCCGTCTGAGTTCGATTTGTTGCGTGTTGTTTTTGTTTTTTTTGAATGTGTGCTTGTATCGAAGAATTTTCTGACTTGTGAAGTAAATTGCGTGTGATCGTAGAGTTCTGGACTTTGTTTTGTGTTTCTGGGTAGTTTTCTGCCCCGGTTGTTCGGTGGCCACCCCCGGGACGACTGGCTGCATGGGATATGTGCAATTTAGGAGATGCGTAAATTTAATTTTCGTGGAGTAATGCCTCCTCGGTCCTAATTATGAAGGAACCGTGTCGTTTACTTATGGTAGTACCGAGCCTTTCGAAGAGAGAGGTTTACACTAGTTTAGGATATTGGAAGTTGCAGCACGGGGGTGGAACTTAGGGTAGCTTTGTCCAATATCAGTGCCTCTACCTCCTTGCATAGTGAAGAAGTGGCCTTGGGGGAAATTTGGAGCTCTTTGTTATTCTGTTACATAGCTGTGGCATTGGGGACGTTTCTTTGGATGGAACTTATTTTGTAATTTTCTATCATTCCTGATTAAATAATTGGATAAGCGATAGATTTGGGAAGTTGGTTTGTGCCTTTCTCTTTATGCTCAGGGTTATGGTTCACCATTCAGTTAGGTCTGCTGTTTCGTCCACTCTTCTGCAGTGGTACTGTACTGCTCCTGCCATTGATCAAAGATACTCGTTGGGCCTCGTAAACAGATTCGTCTGAACTTATTGTGGATATATTTATAAGCAATCCCGAAACGTTAGTTTCCTCTTCAGCTCTTAAACCTTATCTTGTGCTATATAAAGAAACACCCCCCTCATCAATGGCAGGTGGTGTTCGACTATAATGGAAAACCGTTTATTCAAAGATACTAGGCTAAAGTTGGACCTGGTTAATAATGTCCTCTGAACTTATTGTGGATAACCTTGCACTCCAATCCATGAACAGTGTCGTTTTTATTAGTTTCTATCTGATTTGTTCAGCTTTGCTATTTTACTTATCGTAGTACGGCGCCTTTCGAAGAGAGAGGTTCACACTAATTTAGGATATTGGAAGTTGCAGCATGGGGGTGGAACTTAGGGTAGCTTTGTCCGATATCAGTGCCTCTTCTTCCTTGCATAGTGAAGAAGTGGCCTTGGGGGAAAATTGGAGCTCTTTGTTATACTGTTACATAACCGTGTTATTTGGGCAGGGGGGGGGGGGGTTCTTTGGATGGAACTTATTTTGTAATTTTTGTTATCATTCATGATTAAATAATTGGATAAGCGATAGAATCGGGAAGTTGGTTTATGCTGTTCTCTTTATGCTCAGGGTTATGATTCACCATGACAGTTAGGTCTGCTGTTTCATTCACTCTTCTGCAGTTGTACTGTACTGCTCCTGCCGTTGATACTCGTTAGGCCTCGTAAACAGATCGTCTGAACTTATTGTGGATATCTTCACAAGCAATCCTGAAACTTTTTAGTTTCCTCTTTAGCTCTTAAACCTTATCTTGTGCCATATAAAGAAACATCTCCCTCATCAATGGCAGGTGGTGTTCGACTATAATGGAAAACCATTTATCAAAAGATACTAGGCTAAAGTTGGACCTGGTTAATAGGGTCCTCTGAACTTATTGTGGATATCCTTGCACCCCAATCCCGGGACTATTCCTCTTAAGCTTTTAAACCTCAGCTTGGGCTCCATAGAGAAATCCTCCCTCATCAATACGAAATACCTTCATGTTTTCCATGGTATTCGAGGTCGAATTCACATTGGTTTGTAGCGTAAGGCTGGTTGGAAATTTGGCTTAGTTGCTACCATGCCCTGGATCATGGAACATCACTGCAATATCATCTGAATAAAGAAGAGTTGATTCGGTTGAACTTACCGTTGGGGCTGGGTAATGTATTTGCTCAAGAAGCTGTTCAACAATGATTTTGAACTATGGGCAGTGTTATTCGACGTTGTAGTTGTTTGATCAATTTGTTACTGGCTGCAACCTGTGGAATGTGCCATGATTGATGTGAGAAAGAACAGAGAACTAATATCTTGGTCAACCTGACCATTTTCGTTATGCATGTTGATTCTAGAGTAGTTTGAGCTAGAAAAGCTGCAACTGTGTTACGAAATACTTGATGGCATTTAATTTTTGAAAATCCCAGTCAAGCTCATGTGTTGCACCTGTGTGGTTTCTGCTCTAAAACCTTCAGGCCAGTGTGATATGTACGAGTTCATTTTGCCTTATTGGTTTTAGTAAGTTGATTTTATTATTACGCTGAGATAATTCCTCACACGATCTTCTGTCGTAAAAAGGGTAGCTATTTCACTTACACTTTAACGGATACGTTCCTGAAGTTAGTACCATTATGTATTATTTAATACCCCCATACTAAGATTCTGGATGCAAATGTTTTATTTAATGGTTTTGTGAAGTCTTCCTAGCCTATCCAACCTCTGAGCTTGCTTCGATTTTGAAATGGGCCTTGGTATGCGAGTGGATGTGAACCGTAGGAATGGCAATTGAACTATCGTCAGGTGAGTATAAAATAGTATCCGTATTAAAGCATTTGATATATGCTTAGTAGGCAGATACTTCATTAATTATCATGATGGGCCAGGGCCTTTTTTGGGAGCTTGACTGATAATGCATTTATGCCTTAACTCACCAGGTGTTTTGCTGTCCTCTCTACCGTTAGTTGTCGTTTTGCTCTTTTGGAGTTTTTCTTAGGTGTATACGGAAGATTAGATCAGTCTCATGACAAAGAGAATATTCCTAATTTTGGATTCAACTGTTGCCGTATGAAACAATATTAAACAGGCAGCACAATTGGCTTGTCTGCTCTTATAGAGCTAGTTTGGCTACAACTGGTTTTTTGGTTTTTTATAGTATAAAAAAACTGTTTTTTCTTTTTCAGTTCAAAACCGATGAAGAAAAAGCAACATAGGTTCTCAAAAATAGCAAGAAAGAACCAAACACAACCAAATATACCAGATTTTAGTTTTAGAAAAACCTAAAACCAACCCATCCAGACACACCCGTAATCTTCTGCCCTTTCGGGCTTTATTTAGAGGCTATAGTGGATTTACCTAGTGTCTGGCAAGCAAGTCCAATTTAGAGATCTGTGTGCTCAGTGAGGTCTAATGATATCCAGTATCTTCAGAATACTCAACCAAGTAGTAAATGGACATGTTTATCGGTCATTTGATCTTTAGTCCTTCCTCTCAGGCCAGGGGATCCTACTCTGAGGATGGTTCAGGAAGGTGTCAGGACCGATAACGGTACCACTTCCAAAGGTAAAAGAGACTGCTGTGAATGACAGCCCGTCGTTTCCTCCCATCAATAACCAGGATCTTTGCCTTAAGTTGGTACATTTAATATGCAGATGAGTGATAGAACTTGTGATTTGATCTTACCCTAGCCGTCAGGAAAGGAAAAAGAGCATGTGCTCAAGTTGTGTTATTCTATTCACAATTGTTTAATAAAATAACACACATATAAAGGAAGGATCGATACGTACCACTGGTCTGTTACCATATGTATCTATAACTCATTGATGAAAAGAGTGATCACAAGGACCCGCAGTTTGATCCATGGATGGGACTGGATTTAGAGAAAGAAACTTTATTAATAGTGTTGGGAACTTGTAACTCAGAAGGGATATATATTTCGGTTGTTATGCAGTGAATGATCGAGTCGAACGAATATTGCTTGGCTGGATTAGATACATTACCTATTGCCTATACTTTTCATCCTTATCATTAACCTCAGGGTAGTGAAACCAAATTTATAGTTTCTTTCAACTAAGTGTGAGGTAAGAGGGATGAGTACATTCTCTCTCTTCATGTCGATCATACATTCTCAACAATCCAGTAATCGACAATCCGATAAGCCATGTCCTCGAACAGTGCATTGATGTTATGGTTTGGCAACTGCAATGCTGAGTTTTGAGAACTGTTAAATAACTTCCATATTCTGAACTAGAGGAGAGATGCTTTTTAAGTTGCTTGATTGTGAAGATTCTCGAAGTGAAAGGGTTTTGGATTGCTAGTTAGTAGACGACCTTCTCTAACTTCAGAATTATTGAAACGAGAACTCCTGGAAGGCCCAAAGGTGAAAAATGACATTCTTTTCTGGTGGGACACAAGGAAGATCTTCATTGGAGACGAGAAATTAAACTGTTAGGTAAATTTGGAAATTATCCCTCAATTAGTAAGAAGGTTGTCTAACGTCCACTTATCGAGTTCTTTAAAATTTAAAAAAGTACCTTCACCCTGTACATGAGCTGTATATATCTTAAAAAGACCGTGGATATCAGGCAGCTTTCTGTAAGAGGTTGTCAGGAGCGGTTTTACCAGTGAAATTTAAGCTCTGCAGCATTGGTTAGCTATTCACAATAATGCTAAGCAGTGGTTATATGAAATTTGTGTTACAAACTTATGCGTGGTTGCGCTTTGTTGGAATCAATGCAACATGTTCCATAAGAGATTTTCTGTGGCTCAAGCTCTATAGGCGAACCTCCTAGACTGGTTAATTGATTTTGTAGATTCAGTAGAGCCCGCCCACCCACCAACCTGCCTGTCCCTCTCTCCCAATCCATCGGAAATAAAGAAGAGCACATCTTAGTGGGGAAATTGATTACTCTAAAACTTAGAAGCTCTTTAATCTCTGTGCCCGTATGATTCTTGGTCGCAGGGACAAGAAATTGATAAAAGTGGCTGGTTTCTATATTATTATTAGTATAAGATGTTAGTATGAAGAAGGAAAAAGCTACTGAGGAACTTACATCCTGATAACCTTACCCAACGAAAACCAATGCCCTACAGACATTTATCACTTACTGGTAACAATGCACAGGATGCAGATATCCTGACGAAGGATCAATTAGCTCTCACATGAACTTTACTCTCCACCCTATTGAAAGCAGAGTGATCTAATGTTTTAGGTGACTGGTGAAGATCCTTAAATCAAGGTCATACTCTTTTGTATGGTGACTCTGTTGCAGGGCTTTTAAATGTAGATGTAAAAATGTTCGTTAATTCATTCCATACTAGAAGGTAATAGCTCAAAATCTCACCGGGGGCCCTTATGATCAACTTTGAACGTGATTACATTGTAATCGTTATGGTATTTGACTATTGTTTAATTTATAGTAATCAATCTAGAAATTGATCTACATATATATATATATATTTATTTTGGTTCAAAAAATTTCAGGGGAGTTCAGAGCCTCTTATGAGAGCTTAAAAAGGCAATTACAGGTCACCTACCAAGAGAGACTGCTGTATCAGGACTCAGACCCAAGCCACGGGCTGTCAAAGAGACAAGCCTTACCAACCCAACCAACCAACTCCCTCATTAGCCAATTTACATGTTAATGATTGGTAGTATAGTCACCAGAACAGAAAAGGTATTACATGTTAATTTTGGAAGTTAACTTAATTTGTTTGTTAGATTAAACTTTTAAATTTGCAAATTAATTTCTAGAAATTTGGTTTTACCCGTTTCTATTACTAGTACAGTACACCGTAAAAGATAACATATTAATTATTAATTTTGGAAGTAAACATTTGCCTTTCATGTCAAAACTTTGTGAACTGAATATCATTTCACAAATTTACAAAGCATCAAGTATGTAATAATATCTATGAGAACATAAAAGAAACCTAGCTTTTCAAAACATTCAACTGTTACAAACTTTGAAGACAATAATATTTTGTACAACAAGAGAACAGTGAAAACTTCACCTATCTAGTTTTTATGAATATGCATAAAATTAAGCAAAGGTGTTGGTGAGAATAGGATATGGAATAGAAAATAAATTCCTTGGATTATGGTTTTTGCTTATTAATGTGTTAAACTGTTTAGATTATTTTTGCTAAGATTTTCAGTACCACGGTGTTATAGTGATGTGGTACCATGTGTGTATTTTATTGGTTGATTGAACATAATTAAGGTTTAGTGGTTATTGATCTTACCATATTTTATACACACTATATGGAAATGTATATAGACCATTCTTCAAATAAATCACCCGTGGCATTACCACCGTGGTATTGACTTGGGGTTGATTTTATCCAGGGATCACCCGCTCTTTCATGCTCCTTTCTTGTGAGCTGTGTCTTTTGTAAATATGGTTGTGGAGCCCATGATTCTGGCGGACTAATCTGTGAGAGAGTGTGCTTGAACTCTGGTTTGTGAGGCCTTAGTCTCTAGTATTTAGCGTGTAGGCTAGAATACTGTCGCATCTAAACATAATGACTCGACATACTCGTCTAATTTTTACTTGATGAACTTTATCTGGGGATGCATGGCGTTAGTCATCTGCATGTACATTACTCAGTAGTTTAGCAAAAAGCTATATGCTGAATTTCAGTTGCATGATATGTGATGAAGATATTGCACTACAACTTAAAATAGTGTGTATGCCGTGCATCTATTTAATAATACGTTGCTCAGATGTCCTAGTTGTACGTGCTTTCAGAAATGAAAACTAACTTGCCCATGTTACTGTTGCTAATGTGACTCTTTGAACCTTAAAAAAAAACTTTGATGTGATTGTTTGAAGCCAAGTATGAACCTGTCCGTCCTATTTTTGAAACATTGCAGCTAGCCAACTAGGTATAACAGCAAACTTACTGCATCTCAAGAAGAGAAACATTCGTTTTCATCTCGAAAAGCCATTCGGGGACGTGTATTGACAAATTTAAAAATGTTCTTAGAACAGATTCCTAAAGGGTATGATGCCCTTATTATCACGTTAAGACATAATTATGTCGACTGGAAAATGACACTGCCGGTATTCCTTGGGATCTTTCACTATCTTGATCAAAATGGTCTTTCTTGCATGATCTCTTAAAGATTTTGAGCGTCTATGGAGGTGCTTTCTTTGACAAGGGAGTTTGTCATGATGGAGGATTATGACAAACCAAATGCAGAGAAGGGTTCCATTATCTTATACTGCTCTGATGGGGGTATGTTCTTTTGGTTTGGAGTGCTTTGATATTAGCTAGGTTGTTGATTGACGAGAACATTTCCAAAGAGAAAGGTCGCGAGTTAACTTTGGCATATAGCCACTTGTCTTGCACAAGGGGCTTCAGAAGCATTCATGATGAAGATGTGTATAGGTTGAATGGAAATTGTTTGTTGGATTTATGAATGGGAGAGAGAAGTATATTGTTTTCGGTTTTCTTTTGTTTGCTGTTGACCTATTGACTAGCTGAATTTTGAGTTGCCTGAGTTTGATATTGAGCTTTTTTTTTTTTTTTTTTCATCCTTTTCCCCCAACAAACACATGTATATATAATCGATCCCTCTCTGGATTGTTAATGTTTGTTAAATAGTCACTGTACTTAAATAGTTTCTGCTTGAAAATGTTGCTTTTTTGTCAGTTCTCAGTCTCGATAGTCCATGATTAATCTTCCAAATTTTTCATGGCGGCATTTGGTAGACCATGTGTGTGTACGTGCTTATCATTTTTTGTTTTTTATTATGGCCAGCTCTCTTAGAATTTTATGGTGAATTTTACTGCCTCAAAATTTAGTAATTGACAGAATTATGTGGTTTAATTGCATTTCACCCTCGTGGGTGGGGGAGTGTTGCACGACACCCCATTGGTCTCAAATGATGTAAAACACCCATCTGGCTTGGTTTATGTGCGGTTCCGTTGAACTAACGGAATTCGTCAAAAATCTTACCTGATAAGTTCTTTTTACCCTTCAACTACACGAATATCACCCAAATTGCAATAAACTCATTAAATAAAAGAACGAAAAGAAAAAGAAAGTTTTAGCAAATGTTGTAGAAGAGGAGAGGAGAAGGGAGTAGTAGTAGGAGGGTGAAAAAAGCAGGGAGTGGTCAGAGTCAACCCTAGATGCCAGCACTACCACCAACTACCTCTCTCTCCTCTCAACCACCCAATGACCTGGTCTCTAGTTCTCGTTTGGACTCTCACCATTGTCTATTTCTGCATCTACCTCTGCTTCATTTCTTCTCCTTCTCTCTTTCGATCTGCGAATTGGTTCTTGGGGTGACATTGGTGTTTGAGGTGAGGTTTTGGTGTCAGTTTGACGCGGGGTTTGGGTTTGGTTTGATATGGGCTTCAATTTGGGGTTCAGTTCAGGTTTCAATTCAGGGTTTGTTCTTTTTTGATGGAATTCAGGGTTTATTCTTGGTTCATCGATTCTCTGCGTTTGAGCAGATCTGTGCTGGGTATTCGATATCAAGATTTGTTTGTGTTCGGCTTGGAATGGGTCTGATTTGCAGGCTTATTCGTAGTTGGTAATGGTGGTTTACTGGTGTTGGTGATGCTGGTGGTTCATCTTCATACTTCGTCTTCATCAATATATTCTTATATTTGTATTTTTCATCAGTGAGGGTATTTTAGTCCGTTTACACCACTTTAACAGAAGTTATCCCATTCTCCCATAAACTTTAACCGCAGGGGGGGGGGGGGGGGTTACATCAGTGCAGACCACAGAGGGGTGTTGTGCGACACACCCTAACCACACTGAAAACCCAGATTCTGGTGCTATCTTGTCACAAAATATTAAAGGTCTGATTGTATGGGTCTTCTTATCCCAATCCTTACCGTTCGCTTGTTGAATAGAAGTTAGAACTTAGAAGATAGGAAAATGTTTAGACCTATGTCCATGGAAGCATAGGTTTGAAATATTCATTGCATTAGTCCACCTCTACTTCTTTTTGAAAACCTTCTATGCGGCATAACTCCTAATTTAGTGGGTGACAGGTTGACTAAGTGTTTTCTTTAACGATTTCCATTGGATCTTTCCAGTTTTCTTGTTTGGTCATTTGATACTTTTGGTTGAATTTAGTTTTATAGTTAGGATTATATACAAATATAGCACAAGGGAACTCTATAAAAATTCATAAGATTTAGGACAAGGATGTGGTGAGTAGCTTAAAGACAAGAAAAGGAAGGGGCGGTCGAGTGGGTCTGGGGGGTAATCTAATTCCCCAGACCTGAAGGAGTAGCAACATTTCAGCTAGGTATGCTATTTAGGTTCGAAGGGGTCGAATATTCAAGAATCTATTCTCTCCTTTCAGAGAACTATTACTTCCTTGCTATTTCTACTATGAGTCTGCCACTCAAATAGTTTGGTATAGAATAAATTTGTTGTAGTATTCTGACATTGGGGAGCTTAATATTACTCTGCTTTTGTCGTTGGTCAGAGAATGAAACTGAAATATTAAATTCTAGTGTAATGTTATGTATTACTGAAGATTGATTTATAGTTGCAGCCCCGATGATATATGCTTTTGTACATTTTAATGGGATGTTGTTCCACAGGGCTTCAAGTTATCGCCTATGGCACGTTTTCTCTGAGACGCTGCCTCGCCTAAGTCGTATATAATTGTTATCTTTGAACTTTTGGCTTTAAATCTGTGGATAGGGATTGATCCTGTGGGTAGAAATGGAAGCAATGTTCGCAAAGGTGTTGGATAGTAACAAGCGTGTTGTCTTTGACTTGAAGAGAAAGCGGGCAATTCGACGTGAGGCATTCGTCACTGGTGCTGCTCGCCAGAAGCTGCCACAGCGTGCCACCGTGGATTCTTTCATCCATAAGCTTCGCAAGCGGCGAAAACTGGATGGCTTGGGGACTAAAAGTGTTTACTGTGACTCTCTACTCAAAAGAAACTTGCTTCAGTGCTATTCAAATTTTACCAAAAGTGGGATTCCGCAACGCTTGATGTTTCACCAAAATGGTGAATGGTGTGATTTTCCTCAGGGCTTCGTTGCATCGATCCGGAATGATCTTCAGGTGAAAAAGGCAGCCACTGAGGTAGAGTTCAATGGTCAATCCTTTCTGCTAGATTTTCTGCATATGACAAGGTTGGACTTGAAGACTGGATTGCTGCAGCCGATTGCCTGGATTGATGAGGCTGGTAAGTGCTTCTTCCCGGAAATCTTCTCAGGAGATAGCGAACTCCATGAGGGATCCCGCCATGAGCAGCATCTGTCATCAGAGTATTCAGGCTACCAGGATATCAGGCTTCAGATTGAGATTGAAGTTAATGGATCAGATTGCTTTAAGCCGAAGGAATACAGCGGAGAGTCGGATGCACTCGTAAAGAAAATTCAAATTGTTGGGAACTGCGGTAATGATAATTGTGAGGTTGAGGATAGCTGTGGCAGAGCATCGAACGTGGAAGTTGATGGAGCAGGTAAGATTGGTCAACAGATAGAGAAAAGCACGGCGGACCCAATTGGTGTTATTCCTGGAGATATAGATTCTGAAGCTGTGAAGAAGATATTTCTGATGGGCATGGGTTCATCTGGCAGTTCAAACATTGTTAGTGTATATCGTGGCTCTAGCGCGTTGATGCAAGGTCGTTTTGAGCTTTTCCAGAAGCAGGTTGAGATCACGAAAAGATATCGCGGGGATGCGAATGTTCGGTTTGCTTGGCTTCCTTCTACTAAAGGTGCCCTGAAGAGCATCATGACCTACGGGCTTGGGAATTTTGGAACATCTGAAGCTAAATTCTCTTATGGTGGCGGTGTTCATCTCTTGCCTGCATACTGCACTCACATGAGGTTAGTGTGTTATCTTTAACTTTGTATGAGCTACTGAATTTGAGTATGACTGTTCAAGCCGTCGATTTAGTATGCTGATCTTTGTAGGGAGATAACATCTACCTGAGCAGATAAAAAAAGCAATTTAGTTTATTGAATCACTACGACATGGTTTACTTTTCTCCATTGTGGACGATTGGGTATGTTGTGAGTCTTGGAACGATATTTTAATCTGCAAGTTCTTGAGTTCTGACAATATGAAGTAGACCTTCTATTCTATAATCAAGGATGCTCTTCTTGCGTTCTTTTAGTTATAGGACTTTTAGCACATCCCAGTGCTCGTTGCCGCAGGTTCTTCATAGAACTCCACCTTCGGGCCTCGGTGAATTGGGTTTGAAGTGGCCTCTAGCATCAGTTTGTTTGAATTGAACGTATTTGAAACATTTGTGTTCCTCCTTTGTGGAGCCGGCAATGAGGTCTTCGAGCAGGCTTTTCATTATTATTTAATTCTTTGGCATGCATAGATTGGATTAGTGTGGATAAATGGGTACCTGCATGTTAGTTTTTTCTTTTCTTTTGAATTCTTTTGAAGTACATGTTAATTTGACCCATTGCACTTGTTTGGGAGGCAGAGTTCCTACTGTGACAGTTGGTACTGTTGCGGTTATCTTGTAACCATTGACAGAACGTGCAATTGGCAAACTTCCAGCCATTGCTTGTGAAGTCAGGTTTTATTAGTCTTTCGTTGCTTCCTTTGAGCTAAAAGTAAGAAAAATATAGATTGTCGGTTAGACACTTTAACCTGTAAGTTAATTTTCTGTCTTGATGATTTCTTACAGTGCTCCTTACTGTGATATTGACGAAAATGGTGAGCGACACATTGTATTATGTCGTGTAATAATGGGTAATATGGAGCTTGTAGAAGCGGGGTCGAAACAGATCCATCCTAGTGGGGAGGATTTTGATAGCGGAGCTGATGATCTTCGTAATCCAAGGCATTACATAGTGTGGAATATGAATAAGAATACACATATTTTCCCGGAATATGCTGTTTCTTTCAAGATGTCTTCCGACACTGAAGGTACTAATGTTCACCAGTTGCTTAATTTTGAAGCAATATCTTCTTTCAATGACTTGTTGTTGGTTACAAGGTCATTCAAGACAACTTGTTTATTGGTTCATATGTTCTGTGCTTTAGTCTCTCTTTTGTACGTGACATTGTGTTGAGGAGCTTAATATCCATGCATGCGATGCAATATTTTTAAAGTTGCTGGATGCTTGACGCATACAGTAGTTGTTACTCTACTATATTGCTACTTCCACCAGACTTCTATTTCTATACAGGGTTTCAGATAATAAATAAGAGCAAGGTTGATACTTCAGGGGTTACTAGTTGTTCTCCAGAGCGGCAGGTTCAATTGCAGGTAGGCCAATATCCTGTTCTGCTTCTCAATTTGTTAAATTTGTATGATGCCACCTATTCGTTCTGTTTGCATCTTGTCTTGTCTCTCGATTATGGTTGTCTATCGCTTTGTTGTATTGGAGGTAACTGATTGACATTGACTGGCACTGGATCTATTGTATGAGAAATCTAGCTAACAGAATTTGTTTCGTGACTACCTGTTTATAATATTATAATTTGGATGATTAATGGATGGCTGTAGCAACAGTGAAATCCGTTTTTCTAATTAGCACATCTGACCTCATCTTCCGAGTATCTGTCTTCTGATCAGTTTTGGTGTTATTTTTTTCCTACTCCGAGAACTTTAGAATCGATCACTACAGGCGTTCTCCCTAGCACTGTTTACGGTATTATCATTTCACCATGCCTTCCTGATAACTGGAAATGACTCGAAACAGTTGATGGTCTAGATTTCTTTTGACATTCCTCGAACAACTAGCACTGTTGGTTGTGTGTTTTCTTGTATGAAAACAGCATGAGAGACGGGGAAGTTAGAAGATATTTACATGGAGAACTGAAGACCTGTCAAACCACAGAGAAGACGAGATTGGAAATGGGCTCTAAGCATCTGGATATAAAGTCTTAGCTCCTCGTGAATTGCCTGCCTATTGATGAGACAATGTTTTAGACAAGCTGACTTCCGTATCTACTAGTACTACCCCCTTTTTGTGTTGGACATATCTACAATTCCAAAAAGATGAGGGCTGTTTTTTCTTTCTTTTTTACATTGTTATACCAATTATGGAATATTGACAGGATAGATTATACTTCCCCTTCCTCCTTTTAGTTCATCACGGGAATTTTAACTAATTATCAATGCTATCAAATATGTTTTCTGATAGTTCACCCACTGAAGGACCATATATTTTACTTATTTTTCAAGCCAAATATAATCACTTATTGAGGGTGGAGCTGAAAGCTTACCATAGCTTAACACATGAAAATTCAAAAGGATTAACATTGGGTTGTTTGATGTGAGAGATGGGTTCATTATATGTGATGGAATAGAGAATTTTTGGTTTTACTTTGCGTCTTTCATTAGTCTGAACTAGATTTTTGGTTACATATAAAATGTATGTAAAGTTATATGCTATGTAGCATAGCTGCGGGTCCGGTACGGGTACGGGAACTGGGTGCGGGTGCGGCAGGGGTGCGGTGACTTTATTTATATTTTATATTATTCGTGATACTGTTATACTAATATACAAACAATAATAATAGCAATCTGAATTATAATAAAAAAGAAATTCATACAATGTAATCTCTTCCTGTTGTCGTTTATATTTGTGGAGAGATGAGTAATCTTAGGGTTAGAAATGTTCACATAGATGCACCTTTTTTTAAATCGTAGTTGTATTTTAGAAGACAACTCAACTAAAACTTTCAAAATGACCATGCCTTATCTCCGAAGCACCCGCAAAGCACCCACGAAGCACCCAAGCACCCACGGAGCACCCTGAAGCACCCGGTGCGGGTGCGTCACCTCCCAGAAGCACCCGTGCTACATAGGTTATATGTATTTAGAGGCATATACTTGGGATATATAGCAAACGGAATTAGTTCACAGGCACATGAAAAATTATACCACATAATGGCCTCTTTTACTTTAGAACTGAATGCTTGACTCTTGGCTTCCTTGGGGATAGCGAAATGAGATTTCCTTGTGTATTTTTTAGCCAAGTTTGTATGTTCTATGCAAAATACTACAAGTTCGACAATGGCTGCTGTTTATCTTAGTTATCACTCCCTCCTTCCTATTTCAAGTGTCTTGTTTGACTTCCTACAAAGCTGTAGGAGGTTGTTTTGACTTCATAGATTGACAGAAGTATTCTGTCTTATATTTTTTTCTTGGAAATTGCTAAAATAAGAAACTGAGAAGAAGGGTATGGAGGGAAGTACCGTGGAAAAGTACATAAAATTCTGGCAGTTGGTCGCTTAATTTGGTCCATTTAACCATTTGAGGAAAGAAAGGCACTTAAATGGGATGTGGGAGTATGTTACAAGGAAAACACACGAGATAATCAGTATTCTATCACAATTTTTTTTCCCTCAAAAAAAAAAAAAAAAAATTACTTGCGCTTTTATCTCCTAAAAGCGCATTGATTTTCTGGCTATGAAGTAAGTCACGGTAAAGGGAAAAACAACCTTCTCTTTAGTCTTAAAAGACTACAGAGAGCTAATTATTGTCTTAGACCTCAAAGTAGGCAGGGCTATAATATGAGTGTGTCATAAGTTCCAAATTGTCTTGGAGGTTTGGGTTTCTTAGTAAACTTTTGAAGATTTTTTTGAATGGATAGAAACAGTCTGGCGATTGTGTCATATGTTCAATATTATCTTGGACGTTTGGGTTTTGCTGGTTTTGTAGTAAACTTTTGAAGATTTTTCTTGAATGGAAACTGTCTGGACATTTGGTGTTACCTTTTCCTATCACTGCTGTGTATTCATTTGGTTACTCGGTGTGCTATGAGGTTATCATAGTTGTTTTGTCATGATAATGTTGGTACATTGACAATCGCATATCTCTGCCCTCCGTTCTAAGAGTTCCAAACAAACAGTGATATCTGGGTCATGTCGAAGCTCAACTTTGTTTTTCCTCTAGAGCACTTTCAATTGGGTCCTGTTAAGTTGACGTCTCTTAAAAGTTACATAATGGGGTTGTTAGGGACCGAAACAGAAAATGGGCCAGTGCCATTTGTTGGCTTATTTGACTAGTATAAACAGTGCAAGCAATTCCCTCGAACTTGCTCACATGGGTAAGCTGGTCTGTTAATTCCCGCAGATCCTATTGATCTGCCATAATGAATTCTGCTCTAGTGAAATCCTTTAGGTGCGGCGGGATTGCGGCGACTTTATTTATAGATATTTTTTATTATTAGTTATATCATTATACTAATACAAAAACAATAATAATAGTAATCCAAATTATAAGCAAACATAAATGCATACACAGATTCAATGACACAAAGTTACTATATCAACAATATAATCTGAGGATAAGAAATGTTCACATATGCACATTTTTTGGGGTTAAATTGTAGTTGTATCTAAGAAGATCTCTCAACTAAAACTTCCAAAATGAACATTCCTAATCCACAAAGCACCCGCGAAGCACCCAGAAGCACCCGGTGCGGGTGCGCGACCTCCCAGAAGCACCCGTGCAACATAGCGTCTAGACTGCGTGATCTGTACAACTTATTATTGTATATTCACTTTCTTTCCATCTTTTTTTCTTCTACGGAATTATACTGCATGGGCTGAGGAGATTGGAATTGACTCAACAAAGAGGCATACTGGATCATGCATCGAAATATTTGTCTCACACCTTGTTATACCAGAATCTCTTGTTCTAGTGGCAAAATGAGGGATGCGAAATATTTGACAGTTACTTGTCAAATCTATGCCCTACCTTTCGGTCGAGGTAAGTGCTGATTTGTCTGGAGTGGTTAATGAGTGTGAGAGGCATAGCCCTACTGCGTTCTCAAGAGGGGTTATAAGAAAGGGGATTTGTATAAGATGGTTAGGTGCCCATTGGTCAGGTCACCTGCACCTGTTTAAAAGAAGAGATCAGTACGGCCAAGCTTTAGGCAAGTTTTATATGGGTCTAGTGGTTTTCTGTTATTTTATATTGACACTGAAGGCGTAAGATCACGGGTTGATTAAGCACAACTTTCCTCACAGAAAGAGGTTGCTTAGCTGCCTGCTAAGTCTTTTGGTTGATACAAGAGCTGAGCTGAGATTGATAGTAAAACTGGTTTCCATTGGCAGTTGTGTAATTCTTGTGATGAAGGGTTGTTAATTGGAAATACACGAACGTATGGGATTGGATGTACGCGCATTTTGTTGCTAATATTATGAGTAAGGTGGAGAAGTTGAGTAGCACAGGCTTCTATATTTGTATCATAGCTATCAGAATCTTTACGATTCACGAATCTTCCGATTCGATTCAGTTCACCCATGAAAAGATGTGAACCTTCAGTGAATCTTAAATGGACAAAAATTTATCTGAATTCCGATCCAAGAGACCCAATCTTCCGACTCACGTCCTCGATTCATTTTTAGTTCCGATTCACACCCTCCATGCCTTTCTGTATCTTCGTTATTCTTTTAAATGTGTGAAATTCCTAATCACTTGTTATCGATGCGAGTTTCAAAACATTTGAGCTTTATATTAGTAAAAATATGAATATATTATTCAAGCATGTTATAATTTTATTCAATAAGATATACCATCTGCTTAAAAATATTGCAAGCGAATCAAAACAGTTCATGATTCAATTCGATTCATGATCCAGTGAAGGTTATAATTTGGAGTTTCGTGGAGTATATCTTAGGCAGATAGAAGTCACTTATGCGGCTTTGAGTGTTAGGGCTCAGTGTGCAGTAAAATTGTGTATTTGTATGGAATTCAGTCGACAAATAAGATTGTTAAGTTGGTTCTCATGTTTGCTCCAGTCAACAAGGTCCAAGGGTCTCCTTTGAGACATTTAAAATTGTTTTAAATCGCTTTCATCACAAAGCACCTAATGAACTAAATTAAATAGCTATATAAGTGGAATAAAAGTCACAAATAGGCAGTAAATCATCAAGGTTCATTTCATCTGTAGAATCAAACAACATAACAGTATAAATTCTCTCAGATTGATTCTTCAATCATCATTTTTGAAGCCGGTTTAATATTAAGCCGACATGATAAAAGTAAATCAATTAGGGTTATTTCAAAAACATTTGAAGCCTTAACAGAATGAATTAAATTTAGAAGCAGCACGAAGGAGAACATCATTAAACAACATCTTTGATCAGCCGCCATAGCTGAAGTCTATTGCACTACGCACTTGCACATACTCTAAAAAACAATAAGGCTAGCCTATGATCAGCCATTGAAGGGAGTAGTGTAAGTGTATGTCCCAGGAAAGTTAAGCTAGAAAAGAGTAGAAATAGCCTGTTGGCTGTTGTTTGGGAGGTCAGGCCATTGCTGCCATCTTCGTTGTAGGTCATTGTCAGCATCGCTGCTGGTGTCGGACAGTCCTGTTCTCCGTTGATTGCTCCTTTGTGTGTGTGCACGCATGTGTCCCCCTGTAGGGTTCGTAAGCCAGATTGGTAGAGTGATTTTGTTTTAAATTTTAGTTCTATAATTCATAATAACTTTCAAGATAGCAAATAGATCCCTGCGGGGCACGCTACCCATCCATCCCCATCCCCAACGAATCTAATGTCCCAAAAAAAGAAAAAAAAAAAATAGGATGCACCATGTTGGCAAATCGCAAATCTTGTGCAGCCTCCGCAGCCATACGTTGCCAGCGCAGTGTGCAGCTCGGTATAGCTTCTGTTTTTGTAAATATCTGGTCACATGTTTTACATTTTGATGTTGATCTTGGTGTGAAAAATGTAGTGACCATTTACAAACAAGCCTAGTTTAGTTGTGGGATTTTCCGATAATGAGCAGAGTACAAATGTAGAGACACAGTAACACAGTGAACCAATATGTTTTCTGGTCGCAGCATGCTTCCAAGACGTTTAGGACTTGGTAGATTGGTGGTCTTGATCCATTTAGGGGAAAGCTGCCTTAACAAAACAACCATGAGTGTTGAAAAAGAAAAGAGAATGGTAATCCGTGTTGATCAGTAGGTTAGGGTATGATGATATTTGCTAACATGTAAAAGAAAGATATGTTTGTGACTAATTTTGGACGCGTGAAGGGAGACTAAGTTGGACATTATTACTGCTAGGAAAATAATGCGCATCAGGTCCCAGTTGAGAACAATTGCGAAAAGACTGCTGATATTGGTTCAAGTACAGCAAGGATTCCTAAATCTCCTTGGGCTCCTTTCCCAGTACTGTTTGCTGCCATTTCAGATAGGGTGCCTCCTAAGGACATGAACTTAGTGAAAACTCACTACGAACAGCTGAAGGTATTTCGTTTACAGTTGCCAAGTTTTTCTACCATTAACGCTTTTTTGTATTTGCTAATGTTTTTGCTCTTTTTCCCTGGCATATTTCAGAGGAAGGAAATTAACCGGGCTGATTTTATTCAAAAGCTAAGGTTGATAGTTGGAGATCAGCTGCTGAAATCCACCATAGCAAATTTCCGTGCTAAGGTAGGCCCATCTCCCTAGCATTTCTTAAGTGGTATTCATTTATAGTTTTTCACTTCTAGATTGTGCTATGTTGTGTTGCATCGTAATGAGAAATTTTGTATTGGTGAATCACCAAAGCAAGGGAGCCTCTAACTGTTGAACAATATTGGTCATGTTCTGCATTTCTCAACTTCTCGTTGACATGTGGGGCTAGGCGTTGGTATAATATTCCTACACATGGCTACGTAATTAACTGATCATTTTCCATTTCTTTTATTGAGGGTTAGCTTGTTCAGGCTCGACTCAAGCTCCATTATATATGTGTGCTCTAACTTGCCTTGTCTCTTCCGCGTTTTCTCTGATGTTACAAATCGAAGAAGCAGAAAGTATATATATTTAAGTATACAACGAAAAAGCGGAGCAACCAAAGTAACCAGATGTGAACCCTCCGTATGTATATTTGAGGATCAAAGTTAACCCTGCGTTTTGGTTATAAACAATTATGAACATGATGAACGCTTAGGGAAGGGAGCAATAATTGTGAACGGTTATACTTTCGAGTCCAGAAGTGTCTTGGTAGGGGAGAAAATCAATTTGTTGACATTATTTTAATATTTTGGGTTATTTCTACTGCTAATGTGTTAGATGCCCAGGGGATACTTGGAATGAAAAAACAATTACTGCAAGGAGAAGGTCACACAGAAAATTGCTCTCGCTTCATCTTACAGAATAGGGACGGATGACAGTGTTGAGTTGGTGTGTGCCTTTGGAAGGCTTTTGTCATGAATGTTCCCAGGTCTTGAGAGATCGTTTAATATGTTGATGAGGATTCTTGAGAATAATGCCATAGTTTATAGTTATGCTTTATGTATTTGGTAATTGTTTCGGTTACGACTGGGAGACAGAATAAGTGGTCGCTGCCTGTGGGTTTCAGGTAAGGAACGTGGATTTTTTAAGTTAATGCAACATTTGGACTATGTTAGTGAAGATTCCTGGTGGATGAAGATATATTGATTTTCCACAACTAGTATCATAGTATCTTCGCTTGGAGGAGATAGTGTAAATAGTAGTAAGCTACAGATTGGACAAATTACTTGAATTCCTGTTGCGGGTTGTGCAGATTAATGGGTATGTGCTTGAAGTTTCACTAGTTAAGACATTAATTTATGCAAGTATGTGTCGTACACTTTCTGAACTAGTTTAAGAAGTTCCCTGGGTAAAAGGTTTCAACGACTAAGGTTCACTCTAGTGGGTCAATCTGTATCACCATTGATTATGCAGACATGAGTAAGAGTTTTGAGACTCGAATTCTAATAAATACTCACCCTCGGGCTTTCTCTTGGTATTAGTTTAACGACCCTTTGAAGGAAATTGTCTGGTAGCTGGCACTTGAGCTAGTCAGCCACCAAGCCTCTTTTTATGCAATTCTCGTATAGCGCCTTCCAACGATGGTAAAACTGGCTTCTTGTAACAGGAGATTGAGGTGATCTGACGAGTGATAACTATTTTCACCTAAATTTGTCTAGAAGAGGGGATATTAATGTTCTTGCGAAGGTATGTGCGTCGACAGAGTCTTGACTAGAAGTGCATTAGGAGCTGAGTTGTCGAATGTTTCTGTTCTTGGACCTTGATATACTCGCTTGATATATAGTTGGCTCTTAATACACAAGTGCTTATCCAAAGACAATGAGGGGCAAAATGCTGAGAGGTGGCTCTTCATTTGGTTTTAGGGAAAAAGACACTCTGTCGAAGGAGTGGAGGTAGCAACGCTTGCCCTGTGAAGGTGGGGAGTATTATGGTGGTGGGTCGGGCACTGTTCATAATTTTTTAAAAAGATACTTTGTCGAAGGGGTGGGGGTAGCAACGCTTGCCCTTTGAGGGTGGGGAGTATTGTGGTTCATAGTTTGGTAGTTTTTTTATGTGTTTAATATAATTTATGCGTGTTTGATATATCTCCCTATTTTCGAGGTAGTTTAAGAATAGTTGAGGTTTCGCGTTAGGTTAGGGTTCCATATTTTAAAATATCACGGGGTCAGTGAATAGACCATCACCACCATTAGTGGTGTAGAATGAGTGTGATTTGCCAGATGTTACCCTGGATGCAGTGGTGGGTTAATCCTGCGATGCCTTCTCTGCAATCTTTATATTGAATGTGCTACCATTGAGGTATTATTCGGCAGAGTTTAGGTTAGGGTTAGCTTTGCTTATAAGTGCGGTGCCACGAGTCAAGAGATGTCACAATTGACTGGTTTTGTTTGCTGTGAGTTTCAGTTGAGCTTTCCTCGAATATGCCAGTTATTATGTAAATATAACAAGTTCAAACTCTTGGCAAAAGCAGACACGAATGCGTACACGATTGCGGCGAAGATATGTTTGATTTTTTTCCTATTGTTGTATCTCGTACCAGTTCTAGAGAATTATGGCATTGGAAAGCTTGTTATCATAGGGATTTGACATTAAACTATGCAAGGTTTATATTTCCAATAAATGGGCAAGATATGCGAGGGCGTCGTCCAAAGGGATTTGACAATGGCATGGATGTGTCATTCTACTACACGAGTCTTTGCATTAATATCCTAAGAGATGCCTTGATAAATTAATTGGCCAATGTTGGTCCTTTTTGTTATGATCTCAAATTCTATTTCATTAATGAGGTTTTCTTGTTCTCTCTTTTGCAGGAAATGCCGAAACACAGCAATGGAGTGGCGATCAATGTAGGTGCACCCAAGCAGGAGGATGGAAATGCAGGTGGTGGGCTCTAGATGTGCAGTGAGATCGATTTCTGCTGCGAGAGTTTCATTTATCTGTTGAGACAAATGTTTTGTGGTGGAAATATCGTATGTTAGAAGGGGAAGATGTGAATATCTCTAGTACATGTTTTTCGTGGGGGATAGTTTTAGTTCTTTGGTTAGACTATGCTGCTTCTTTGCTATACTAAACACCTAGTTGATGGTTGGTTATCGAACTTTTGTGGTACATGGTAATCTGCAGAATTCATCTAGAATTATGTTTTGGGATGTTTGAACTTTGGGTACCTCAGGTACCTCCTTTTCAGAATAAAGGGGCCGTTTATTTATATTGTGGTTCTAAAAGAACGACCCGTTTGGGGGGTCAAGTTCGCTTCAATTATTTCTTGTTTTTCAGGAGGGGTCTTTCCGGTTAGGAAAGTGAAGCCCCTCCTGAAATGTCTTCGGCTATGAAGGTAGCTGCAACAGGTCAGGGATGTGCATCCGTCGATTCATGGTGTATTTAGGCCATGGTTCTGTTTAAGGGTCAGCAAGCGGTGGATGACATCTCTAGGGATATGCTTTGTTCTGTGTTACAGAGGGTGAAGCTCTATGCTCAGATTTTGCAGATGTCAAGGTATTCTTTGCTTAGTGATTTCTGTAACATAATAAGATACCTTAACTGGTGTATATCCCGAAAGTTGAGGTGAACTTAAGGGAGTCAGGACTTGAGGGCATGCTTGTAATTCAAAGGAGGCATGACTGAATAAGTCTTTGGTACTCAGAATTTCATTAATAAAAAAGAGAGTAGTAACACAAGGGTGAATATATCTTTAAAGTTTCAGGATACAAGTGAATCCCTCGTCCGTACATGCCTCCACCTCTAGAGGGAGTCACCATGTTCTGAGGTCCTGAGTGTAGTAGCTTGAGCTTGCACATATGATTGTTGAATTTGAAAGAAACCCAAACACAGAGATATGTTCTTCTGAATTAGTGCACATAAATACTCCCTCGTCCCGCAGAGGCTTCTATTTTTGAAATTACAATTTATTTTGGAGACATGCTATTAACACATCTACTATTATCCTTGATTTTGTTTTGTCTAAGACTCGGTCTATTGAATATGAGTATGTAGTATTGAAATTCATTTAAGTGGAAAACCATTGTCGGACAGATTAAAATGGAAATGGAGACGAAAATATGGACCGTCTTTGTACAGCGGAGGGAGTTCTTATATTTTTTATTTTTATTTTTATTTTTTATAAATACTTCCGTCACAGCTCCTTAAGTGAGATATTTTTTTGTTTAGTCTGTTATTATGATAGAGTAGTATTATTATTAGTGTTGGTGCACCGAAAGTGTTGGTGTGTGATATTGGTGGTATGATGGGTTACAGCTAGCGAGCTGGCTAGCCATGGAGATGGAGGATGGGAAGCAAATAGTGGGAATGAAGAGCCCGGGTTGAATGCGGGGAAGTAGACAAAGACAGGACTGGAGACTGATGATCCCACCTCATTGCCTCCATTCATCAATCCCCTTTTCCCTGCATATAGAGAGAGAGAGACAGAGGCAGGAGCCAGTATGGTCGCAATCACAGAGAGTCCCCCCCTTCTTTCCTCGTCTATGTATCCAATCTCTCTCCCACACAGAGAGAGAAAGAGAGAGAGAGAGAGAAATGGTGCGTATAAAGTTGAATTTCATTCATTCATGCATAATTTTGGTACTAGTAGTAGTACGTGTTGGTATCAGTCATTCTGATGAATCTCGAGAGATGAGAAATGATTTTGTAATCGAATGCTTTATGATTGACTCCTCTCTCTCTCTCTCTCTCAGTCAGTGGTCCTGACCCCAGTGCGACTACTGACCACCTGTCACCTCTCTCTGCATTGGTTGCCCTTTGTTTTCACTGCCACGGTAATTTTGGGAGAAATTTTTATTTGGTCCAAGAACACCACGTCAGGATGGCATGTGGTGTTCTACAACATTCAATACTTGATGCTCATTAGGGTTAAGTTTAGGGGTGTAAGCAGTTCGGTTTGGTGCAGTGTGTACAGAAATCATAAACTAAACCGAACATATCGATATACTAATTTTGTAACCAAACCAAACATTTTGAAAGGATGAACCGAACCAAACCAGACCGGAGCTTTTCGGTTTGCTTTGGATCGGTTCGGTCAGTTTGCCTAAACGTTCTCTTGTACGAATATTATAATACTAATATGTCAAAAGATTTCAAATTTTAAGTAAGAAAAATATAATTTACACGTAGAAAACTTACACAATCATCATTTTAGAGGAAATTGTGATGAGTCGTGAGAGAACTGAAGAAAATTAAGATCTAAGATCATTTTAATTGAGCATATCTAATCGTGTTTCTCTTCTAATACATTATTTCATACAATTAACACAATATATTTTTAACAGAAGTACATGACATCTCAAAAAAAAAAAAGTACATGAGGCACATTTCGGTTCGGTTCGGTTCAGTTTGGTGCGGGTGATTTTCTTATAAACCGAATCCAAACCGATTTGACCGGTTTGAACCTTTCACAAATTTAACATCCATAAAAACCGTCCATATTAATGATATTCGATTTGATTCGGTCGGTTTGACAAGTTTATCCGGTCTTTCTTACAGCCTCGGGATTAACCACTACCCCTATACTTCCTCCGTCCCAACCAATTCTTTAAATTTTCTTTTCTGGACGTCCAAACCAATTCTTTAAACTTTCTTTTTCTGTAAACTTTATACAAAAAAAAAGCCATCTTACCCTTTAAAAAAATAACATTTTACAGTTAAAACACCATCTTACCTTCACTTACAGGGGTTATTATGGACTTTTTATACCTTTTTTATTAAAGCAACTTAAGAAAAATCAAGAATGGACGGAGGGAGTAGGTTATAAAAAAAGAATTAATTGCATTTTACCCCCTGTGGTTGGGGGTTTGTTCGAAAGACCCCTTTGAGGTTCAAAATTATGCAGACCCCCCCCCCCCCCCCCCCGGTTTGATTTTTGTGCGGTAAGGTTGTAATTTTCCATTAATGAGGTTCAAAAGACCTAAATACCCATTTATATATAGAATAATACACTCATTCTAACATCTCACTTTCTCTCTCTAACTCTAATCCATCTCTTTTCTCTATACACCTTCTTCATCTTCCTTCATCTTCATCATTTTTCATTCTCTCTCCAACTTCTTATTTAATGATATAAAGTAAGTACTGAACTTTTAACAAACCAAAATTAAGAAAAACGACCAAATTGAGGAGAATTTGAGTTCCATACCCACCAAAAATCAAACAACACAATTTTGTGTACAAATTTTTTAATTTTCAGATCTGAAAGTGAAAGAAAAAAGGATGTCTGTTCCAGTTTTTCTGAATTTCAGATCTGAAGGTGAACGAAAAAAGGGAGAAAAGAGAGAAAGTGGGTGTGGGAGAGGAGAAGTGACAGAGAGAAGGAGAAAAGAACATAAGTAGCAGTAGGTACCGGTGGGGTACCGGAGTAGCGGGAGAGGCGGCGTGACGCGGAGAAGCGGCCGAGGCCGGTTGCTGAACCTTCCTTGTCATCGTCCACGACTCCTCGCTGTCCTGTACCTTCTCCTCCACCCTTCGTCGTCGCCTTTCTCCTCGGGCAGCGGCACTGTCGTGCTTCTTCAGCACCAGCTCCTCCTCCTTCTTCTCCCCGATTTTCTTCGTCTTCTCCTTCTTCCTCATCCATATCTGTTTCTCTCACTTATTATTTTTTTTTCCTTTTTGTTTGCAATTTCGTCTGAGGGCATGATGGGCATTAAAATTTGAATTTTGACGGATTCCGTTATTTTTAACGGAACAACACAAACACCAAATCACAAGGGGGTGTTTTGCATAATTTCGAACGCAAAAATGGGTCTTCTGCACAAACCCCCAACTACAGAGGGATATAATGCAATTAAACCTAAAAATAATCAGATTCCTACTTGACTATTTTCTCTCTTCCACTCACCCACTTTTATTGTAGATGTCAAAATATGAGTGGAATGGAGCACCACGTGTGATTTGCTCTATGAGCACCTAAGAATTGGAGAAACTTTTATTTGCTCCAAGAGTACCATATCAGCATGGAACGTGGTGCTCTACTAATTTGGGACATCTCCAGCAACAAGAGATAAAAATATAAGGGTAAAAGACAATTTTCAGCCTTGGAGTTTGGATGAAAGAGCGAGGGCAGAAAAGTTTGTAGACACACGATGGATATTTTGATTTCCCAGTCCGGATTGTGGATAGGAGATAAGAGGAAGAGATCAGAGTGATGGTGGCGCTCAGATGAGTGGGAAAGGATGAGGAGGATGAGGAAAAAGAGAGAAACCTGGTGGGTGGTGGCTAGGGTTAGAACAAATGAGGATGGTGGAGAAGAAAGGGTATTTATATGGTGTAATTTTGTATCACTATTAGGGGTAATTTTATCTTTTTACTGTATCTGTTAGGTTCGTCGGTTAAGAGGGGACCAAATTGTCTTTATCCAAACAACAAGGAGATCGGTATTTAATTCAAACTCAAGGGTAGAAATTGTCTTTTACTCAACTTTATATGATAAGCTCCCTCTATTGCATATCTATCTTCTTATTTTATTTTTGAGGATGAATTTGACAATGTGAGTTGGTTAGCAAAGTGATGCATGTTTTTTTTTTGTTTTTTTTTTTATAATGATTTTGTAAAATTATTGCTCTACAAAACTAAAAAATACAAAATTCTTACATCGTCTTGCTAACTAAATCACATGATCAAATTGCCTGGTGAATAGTGTACCAAGAAGAGGTGGACCGGACAAAGTATATTTTATGGTATCATTTCAACAATGAAATTTATTTTCTTAGTTAACTAGTTAGATTATGCAATTTTGTTATGCATAGAATGAGAGAAGTAGACACATTATTTTGCATTCATGCTTTTTTGTTCTCTAGATATAACGAGGAAGATGTATGTTGATTTGCACAATATACTGGATCTTGATATTTTTTCACCAATTTCTCTGTTTTTATTAATAGTACATTTTGCGTGGCCTGTTGGAGATGGTCTTTGATCATATCTTGCAGAATGCATTATTAGTAAAATTTGTAAAAATTAGTGACATATTAAGGTTCGATAGGTTATGTAGATTAACCTACATTATACAAAATGTATATCTTTCAAAATAATGTGTCTCTCTATCCTCGTGCATTTCAAAATGGCATTATGGGACTATTTAACTCACAAAGTTATGTTTCAAAAAAAAAAAATCATAAAGTTAATTATATTGTAGAGAGAACCCTTACCGTGTATGCCATAAAAAGCCTTAACAAGCAAGTTTTACATTTTTTTCACCTTCTACTGCCAGAGACGGTCTTAGAGCTTGTTTGGTCTCGTTTAAAAACAAGAAAAACAGTTGGGAAAAAACGTGATGAAAAAAATTCGTTTCAAAACATAATTAAAAAACTGTTTGACATCCGTTTAAAAACAGTATTTAAAATCAAAAACACATTTAATAACATTACTAGATTTCAATGTTAATTTGCTTGAACATCATTTTTACCTACGATACCGACATATATTTGATATTTTTTGTATCTAATCTTAAGTTGAAATTACTTTAAACACAAATAATATGAAAAAAAACAAAAAACATCATATTTATTCTTTTTTTAAACAACTATTTTTAACGTGTTTTTGTTTTTAAACAGACAAAAACACAAACATACTAAATGAATTTAAAAAAACACTATATTTTTAATCAAAGTTGATTAAAAACAGAAATTTCAAACATGGCATGGCTGTTTTTCTGCATGTTTTTGTTTTTACATGCACACCAAATGAGTTTAAAAAAACAACTTGATTAAAAACAGGGATGCCATGTTTGGCATCCCTGTTTTTAATCAATTTTGATTAAAAACAGGGTTGTTTTTTTAAACACATTTGGGATGCATGTTTTTCTGCCTGTTTAAAAACAAAAACATGCTGAAAAACAGTTGTTTAAAAAAACAGCAAATGTGGTGTTTTTTTGGTGTTTTTTTCATACTAATGGTGTTTAAAGACATTTCAACTATGATTAGATGCAACAAATATCAAATATATGTCGGTATTGTACGTAGAAATGATTTTCAAGCAAATTAACATTGAAATTTAGTAATGTTGCCAAACGTGTTTTTGATTTTAAACACTGTTTTTAAACGAATACCAAACAGTTTTTTGATTCTGTTTTTAAACGTGTTTTTTCGGTACGTTTTTTTTCCTCTGTTTTTCTTGTTTTTAAACGGGAGCTTGTTTGGTATCCGTTTAAAAACAAGAAAAACAGTGGAAAAAAATGCTGAAAAACAGCTGTTTAAAAAAACAGCAAATGTGGTGTTTTTTTGGTGTTTTTTCATAGTATTGGTGTTTAAAGACATTTCAACTATGATTAGATGAAAAAAATATCAAATACAATGTTGGTATTGTATGTAAAAATGATACTCAAGCAAATTAAAATTGAAATTAAGTAAATTTTTCACAAGTGTTTTTGATTTTAAACACTGTTTTTAAACGGATACCAAACAGTTTTTGATTCTGTTTTTAAACGTGTTTTTTCAACACATTTTTTTCCACTGTTTTTCTTGTTTTTAAACGGATACCAAACAAGCTCTTAGTGCATGTTAGGCATCCCTGTTTTTAATCAGTTTTGATTAAAAACAGGGTTGTTTTTTTAAACTCATTTGGTGTGCATGTTTTTCTGTCTGTTTAAAAACAAAAACATGCAGAAAAACAGCTGTTTAAAAAAACAGCAAATGTGGTGTTTTTTTGGTGTTTTTTTCATACTATTGATGTTTAAAGACATTTCAACTATGATTAGATGCAAAAAATATCAAATATATGTCGGTATAGTATGTAAAAAATGATTTTCAAGCAAATTATTGAAATTTACTAATGTTGCCAAACGTGTTTTTGATTTTAGACACAGTTTTTAAACGGATACCAAACAATTTTTTGATTATGTTTTTAAACGTGTTTTTTCGGTACGTTTTCTTTTAACTGTTTTTCTTATTTTTAAGGGTAAAAGACAAAAACCACCCCTTGAGTATGGGGTATATACAAAAAAACCCCTCGTGTTCGGGGATATACAAAGACCACCCCTGTCGAGACAAAAACCACCCCTGTCGGTGGATGGACGTTAGACAAAAAACACCCTTCTGTTACAATCAGTAACTATGGGGGTGCAATATGACCTTTTAAAGACCATTTTGCCCTTATTTGTATTTTGGTGTTTTATTTTTTCCTTGTTTTTGGTGTTCTAGGTGTTCTTGGCCACCACCCCCACCCACACCCCCACCACCACAACCACAACCACAACCACAACAACAACACCACCACCACCACCACCAACAACAACAACTACACCACCACCACCAACAACAACAACAACAACTACACCACCACCTTCCCCACAACCTGCACTCATTACACGGTACCGCCACACCCACCGCAATCTCCAACCGCCACTACCACAACTATCCGCCATCACCGCCACAGCCACCTAAAAAACCCAGATTCCAACACCCAGAACCAAAACCCAGATTCCAACTCCCAGAACCAACAACAGTCAAGAGGGTTTGGCGGCGGCGGCGGCGGTGGGTTGGCGTCGCCGAATGGTGGCTCCGGCGACTCCGGTCTCATGCCGATGCCTCTTAGCCTCGCCGGCGCCGGAACTGATGACGTCGATGTTTCCTCCTTCAAATCTCCCAGCCCTGTAAGTGAATTTCAGTGTTATGTTCTACAGATTTCAATTGGGTGTCTCAAATTCGCCATTATTGATTGACTGTAATCACAGAGAGAGAGAGATAGAGAGAGAGAGAGCGAGAGAGAGAGAGAGACAGAGAGAGGGAGAGAGAGACGCAGAGAGAGAGAGAGAACTGACATTGCGCCTTCTGGGTTTTTCAATTGAACATTCACCATTACTGGGTTTTTCAATTCAGTGTTGTATAGATTTCAATTGGGTCTCCAATTCGCCATTATTGACTGATTGGAAACAGAGAGAGAGAGAGAGAGTTGCAATTGTGCACTCTGGGTTTTTCAATTAAGCATTCACCATTACTGTCTCCCTCCCTCCCTCCCTCTTCTTCTTCTTCCACTCTCTCTCTCTCGAAATCTGAATCGAAGACCCTTCAGACCCTCTCCCACCAACATCAATCAATCAATCAGATCGTCTCTCTTTCCAGATATCAACAGACAGATTCGATGTCCTCCACTGCGATTATCATCGGAGCTTCGAGCTCTTGGGCTCGCGCACTGCTACACCTCGCAGAGACGACGGCGGCGGATCTAGAGTCGGAACCAGAGCCGGTCGTCTCTGCGAGGTCCCCAATCTTCAGGACGGCGGCGGCGGAAGAGAAGGTCCGACGGAGGGAGAGAGAGGCGCATCTGTTGCCGTGAGAGGAAGAAGAGAAGAGAGAGTGAGGGGGTTAGGAAGAGATAATGTTTGATTAGGGTTAGGGATTCAGGGGAAGGAAAGGGTATATATAGTGGGGTAATTACCTAAAATGTTAGGGGTATTTTTGTCTTTTAATTACTCCGTTATTGTGCCGTTAACCATTAACTCTGACAGGGGTGGTCTTTGTATATCCCCGAACACGAGGGGTTTTTTTGTATATACCCCATACTCAAGGGGTGGTTTTTGTCTTTTACCCTATTTTTAAACGGATACCAAACAAGCTCTTACATGATAATGGCCCTAAAAGCTTTTTCCTTTTGTGTTTCACGTTTTACGTTTTTGCCCGCCATGTCACGTCTTTGCTGTTGCTCTCTAGTTTTGTCCTTGTCATCCTCTCTCTCTCACCAGAGAGATTTGTTTGGAATAAACAACAAGAGAAGGGAATTATACTCCTTCATTTGATTCCCGCGAGATTCTCGCCTTATTATCCGTTCATCAAGTCACCTTCTCTCTCTTTCGCTCGCTAATTTTTGTTTTGTTTTGGACTCGTGGTCTCTCTCTCTTGACTGTTTTACTACTTTGATTTCATTGGGAAGAAAATACTTGTATTCATTTTTTCTGTTTCTTTTATACTTTTTATCTATCTTCGGAAGATGAGATGATTAAAATATGAGGTTTTGTTTGATTGGATATTATTAAACCCGTTTAATCCGATTATAAATCCATGTAAGTCTAAGGTCCAATCCAGAGTATCATATGCCTTTTGTTGTAACGTTATAGACTTACATGGATTTATTTCACATTATAAATAGTTTCTACTCACATTTCAGCAATTTGTAATACCTCGACCTCCCTCACGTGTTTGTTTGCGAATTGCATCGTTGCTCACATACGGTATTTACCAGTGTGTGTATTCGTAGATATCCACATGACATTGTTCCACTAATGGGCCAATGTGTTTCATATTGGTGACATGACATGACCATGGACAATATTTTGGGGATTTTGCAATCCAACTATTAAAAGGTAACGACTTCATCATAAACACATTGATATTTCCCTCGTCTGTCCCAACTTTAATGCACGTAATAACATGAAAATTATACATAGAAATAAATTAGCGTGTGAAAACTCGCATATCAATAATTAGAGCATGTATCACTAATGTGAACTCATTAACCAATCTAACCAGTTTTTAGCTCCGAAGTTTTAGGAGAGGCGATTTTTCCAAGAAACCCTAGCAGAACCGACGATGGAGACGGCGACGCCGGCTAAATCTCAATCGGAGTTCACAGCCAAAGAAAAGCAAGTCCTTGTGCTCGATGAAGACTACTGGACAGAAGGGGAGAAGGACTTCCAGTTTTGTTTGATTGGATCCTTCTTATCGGATGATCCGATCAACGGGAGGAGTATGAGGAACATGTTGAGGCGAGTTTGGAACAGAGGTAATGAAGTCAACATTATAGAGCTTGATTTTAATACGTTTCTCTTTGCTTTCCCCGATCAGGCAAGTTTGGATCGTGTAGCGTCAGGAGGGCCTTGGGCCTTCAATGGAAAAATACTTCTATTGAAACCCTGGCACCTCTCAGACCCCCTGTATGATGTTTCCTTCAACACTGTTGATTTGTGGGTGCAAATCAGCAATATTTCGATCCAGATCTTGAAAGCAGAAACAGGACTGAAGATCATAAACCTGGTAGGAGAAGCTCTTAATGCTGCTGCACAGATCGAGAGTGAAGAAGGCTCAAACTACATCAGGGTACGAGGAAGATTTCCAGTGGGAGAACCCCTTCCAAGGGGAGTCCACATTCAAGGAAGGGATGAGGTAATATGGCTAGACTTCAAGTACGAAAGACTTCCCTCTATTTGCAGCTGGTGTGGCTGCATCGACCACATTGGACGAGACTGTGAAGCAGTGCCTCGAGACATTCAAGACAGTACTGAGCCGGGCTATGGGACATGGCTGCTTTGCCATCCACAGAAGAAGGTGAAGCCCCAAGGCAGTGAGGACATTAAGGGGAAAACTGAAACTGAAAAGGAGAGTGACACCAACACAGCGGGCACCGTTCCAACGGAAAACCCGGCAACCACGGTCTTCAATAACGCAGTTTTTGACGACCCACCTGGATCCCCCACACAATCAAAGTCCCCCGAAGAAGCCAGGGAGTCAAGGGGGACCATAGAGGAGATGGAGACAGAGGTGGAGGCGGCGGTTAGAGGTGACATCTTCGGTTTGGATGAAACCATTAACAAAAGTAGCAGAATGGCAGTTCCTGATGCAACAGAAGATAGGAGTGTGAAGGGAGATCCAAGAAGGAACACAAGTGATGGCAACAGCGTTCAGGACAGGATCCGAGCAATTAACCAGGGACACCCACGGCCTAGAAGTGGTAATCTGAAGGAGAAAGCCCGAAACAAGACAAAGGAGGTACAAAGTGATGATGGGTCGAATGGAAAACGGAAGAACTCAGACACAGTCTTTAGCCCTATTATGGATAGGACGAAAGTTGTAACAAGTGGGAAGAAGGGTAGGCAACTGGATATGAACAAGACTCCAGATCAGCCCACTAGAGACCAGGACATGTCCGAACAGGTAGAGGAGGCCTCCAACTCCTCAACAGATGCATTGGCGGTGGCTGCAAGGCAGCACCGCCAGTCGCAATGATTTGCCTCAGCTGGAACGTGCGCGGGCTCGGGAACACCGCCACGTTCCTATCTCTTCGCGATGAAGTGAGGAGAATTGTTCCCGACATAGTCTTTCTCATGGAGACAAGACTAGACGTTAGGAAGATGGAGAAAGTGCAGCAAAAGCTTGGTTTTCAGAACGGTATACACTACGGTAGTATCGGTCGCAGTGGAGGCATCTCCTTAATGTGGTCAAACACTATCCGAATAGAGTTAGTTCGGTATAACCGGTTTTTCATCAAAGTATGGGTATGCAAAGAAGATGGTACAAGAGATTGGCTTCTAATAGGGTTCTATGGGGACCCAGATGCAAGCCAGAGAGGAAATTCATGGGAACTTTTAGAAAGAATCAAGCCAGCCCCTGGTACGCCGTGGTGCGTCTTCGGGGATTTTAATGCGATCTCTTCAAGCTCTGAGAAAGAAGGCGGACGTGCGGTAAGGTTTAGCCAGATAGAACCGTTCATTCAAGCAATCCATAGATGTGATTTGCGAGACATCGGTTTCTCAGGTTGTCCATATACCTGGTCCAACAATCAGAGTGATGAAGGCCACATCAAAGAAAGACTAGATCGAGTACTAGCTTCCAATGATTGGCGAGACTTATTTCCCCGTGCCTCAGTTAGACACCAGTTTATAGCCAACTCGGACCATTTAGCCCTGGTCATAAGCTTGGAGAAGCAACAGTGGGTCAGAACTTGTAGACGCTTCATGTTTGAGTCAATCTGGACCCGGCATCCGAAATGCAAAGAGCAGATTGTTGAAGGTTGGTATGCCGGAGGGCAAAACCTTCCAGAAAAACTAAACAGTCTCGCTTTCAAACTTCGAAGATGGGATCGGAATGAGTTTGGAAACTTAACAAAGCGTATTCGATCACTCAAAGACAAACTTCAAGTTTTGTGGAGACATAAAACAACCCCGAGCTCCAGGTCAGAGTTCAATTATGTTCAAGAGCAATTGAACCAAGCCTTAGAGTTAGAAGAAGAAATGTGGAGGCAGCGGAGTAGGATGCTGTGGCTGCGCGAGGGTGACCGGAACACCGCCTATTTCCATCGGAAAGCCTCCAACAGAAAGGCGAGAAATACTCTCTCTGGTCTAAAAAACCAGACTGGCCAGTGGGTTACAGATAAGGATGATATTGTCAATACTCTAACGGCCCACTTTTCTACAATCTTTACTTCCAGTAGGCCGTCAGAGGCGGAGATAGAAGATGTGTTGCGCAATGTGCCTTTGCTGGTAAAAGACGGTTTTGCTGAAGAACTAGACAGAATTTTCACGGCAAAAGAAGTTGAAGAAGCCCTCCAATCGATGCACCCCCTAAAGTCACCAGGTATCGATGGTTTCCCTCCTCTATTTTATCAGAAGTACTGGTCCGTTATTGGACCCGAAGTTGTTGAGCTTTGTCTAAATGTACTTAATGGCGAAGGGGAATTAGGAGATCTCAATAAAACCCTAATAACGCTCATCCCAAAGGTTAAACAACCCCAGGTTGCGAGTGAATACCGTCCAATTAGTCTCTGTACGGTTATTTACAAAATCATTGCAAAGATGATTGCAAACCGCATCAAAACTGGCTTAAATGACGTTATTAGTGAATCTCAAAGTGCTTTTGTTCCAAAGAGGCAAATTACAGACAACATTCTTGCGGCGTTTGAAGTTATTCACTCTATGAGAACAAGGGTAAAAGGGAAGAGTGGCCAAATAGCACTTAAAGTCGACATGTCTAAAGCATATGATCGTGTTGAATGGGTTTATCTTCGCAAGATTATGCTCAAGATGGGTTTTAGTACCAGATTTGTTGGTCTGGTTTTTAAATGTTTGCAATCAGTCCGTTACTCCTTTGTTATTAATGGTGAAGTATTGGGAGAGATTGTACCTGAGAGAGGGCTTCGTCAAGGTTGCCCCTTGTCCCCGTATCTTTTCCTCCTCTGCAGTGAAGGACCGTCGCGTTCAATAGACTCAGCAATCTCCAACCGGTCCATCAGGGGTATAAGAGCTTCTAGGAGTGGGCCGATCGTTTCCCACTTATTCTTCGCGGATGACAGTATTTTCTTTACAAAAGCTACGACTAACGATATTACAAATTTATTACAAGTTATTTCCAGGTATGAAAAGGCATCAGGACAGAAGATTAATTTCGACAAGTCTGCAGCAGTGTTCTCGTCTAATATGCAAGCAGGGGAGAAGCATGCTATCAGTCTACTGTGCGGAGTCCCAGAGGTGAATGAGCACGAACGGTACTTAGGGCTACCTGCAACTGTGGGAAGAAGCAAAAAAGTCACTTTCAATTACATTTTGGAACGGATTATCTCCAAAGTAAAGGGGTGGAAAGAGAAGTACTTAACTTCGGCAGGAAAGGAGGTCTTATTGAAAGCAATAGTGCAAGCAATACCAACATTCGCAATGGGCTGCTTCCAGCTACCCATCCATACCTGTCAAAGGATCGAGCAAATTATGAGAGAATTCTTCTGGAGTAATAATACCAACAGAGGCATAACTTGGGTGGCATGGGAGAGAATGAAACTTACTAAGGAGCAGGGAGGAATCGGATTCAAAGACATTCAAGATTTCAACAAGGCCCTCTTAGCAAAGCAGTGCTGGAGATTGTTACAAAATCCACAGAGCCTTACTGCACGGATCTACAAAGCAAAATATTTCCACGACAGAGACTTCCTCCAGGCTAAGACGGGTAATCAACCTTCTTTCGCCTGGAGAAGTCTGCTGTTTGGAAGGAAGCTGCTAGAGAAAGGACTGATAAGGAAGGTAGGAGATGGTAGATCCATTAATGTTTTCTCAGACCCATGGATCCCCAGGGATAATATTCACAAAGTCATGACTACTGCGATCGAAGGCTCTACTGTGAAAGTCAGTGACTACATCAACCAAGACGGAGTGTCCTGGAATGTAACAAAACTCAGGGAGGACCTCTGGGAAGTTGATGTGCAAGACATCTTGCGTATCGCTATCCCATCAGCCCCCTCCCAAGATTCATGGCTGTGGCAGAAAGAAGAGAAGGGTATCTATACAGTTCGCTCGGGGTACAATACGGCCAGACAAGACACATATCAACATGGTTCCAGCACGGGTACATCAGAAACAACAATCCAACATAACTGGCTCAAAAAGCTTTGGAAAACCCAGGTTCCAAAAAAATTTCTCTTTCTAGTCTGGAGAATTTATAACAACTCAATTGCTACCACTGATAACTTGATCAAAAGAGGAATTAAAGATGCAGTTTTGGACTGCAAAATGTGTCAATTCCATACAGAATCCATAGATCACATCTTTTTACAGTGTCAACTAGCAAAAGATTTTTGGAGCAGCACGCAAGGAAAGGATTTTGTCATGCAACAAAACAGAGGCATCAAAGGCCTAATTCTTCATACCTTTCGAGACGGAAACAAGCAAGATCAAATAGATATCAGCACCGGTCTGTGGGTTTTGTGGAACCACCGGAATAGAGTCCGTTTTGAAGATAGCCCTCTCCCTCCAGATCTACTGATAGATCAATTCCACAGCCTCAAATCCCAGCACAGCAACCCCAGCATATCCAATCAAGATCCCTCAGATTCAGAGACCTGGGTTCCTCCCCCCCCAAATTGGCACAAACTCAACTGTGACGGAGCTTGGTCGTACAAACACAGGAGAGCCGGATCGGGCTTTATAATTAGGAATCATCATCGAGAATTGACGGTTGCTGGGGCAGAGCCGATTGCATGGGGCTCAAACGCCATGGAGATTGAAGCTCAAGCCCTCATCAGAGGGATGGAAGCTGCAAAAGAGCTCCAAATCGAGAACCTCATCATTGAAGGAGATGCAAAAGAGCTGTTCAGATGGATCTCAGAGAGAGAAGACGAAGGAAGTGGAAGAACAATCTTGAGAGAAATGAAGCGGAAGATGAATGAACTAGCTGGAGCTTTCAAGAACATTAAGTGGAGCTCAGTCCCGAGGAAAGCAAATCGAACGGCTGATATTCTTTCAAAACGAGCATTGACTCTAGACAACCCCGAGACATGGGGAATAGAAAAGCCTCAGTGGCTCTTAGCTGTCCTCTGGGCAGACGCAATAAATTGTAATTAACCTCTTTACAATTTATTGAATTATCATTTTCTCAAAAAAAAATAAAATAATTAGAGCATGTTTGGTATGCCGGTTTTCTCATGCATACCAAACACATGTTCCCCTTAATGTCTTAGTTTCGAATTCTAAAAGAATCAATAATTTCTAGGGTGACTAAATCCTTCATATATTCTTTGATCTTTGTATAATCTTTGCTCTGATATTTCTTATCATGGTAAATTATTTGAAAATGTCATTGCATGTGTCTACTTTTGCATCTTCTTGTGAGAATATATTAATTATTAAAATTACTGGAAATTTAATTGACTACCACTTCGTTTTTGCTCTTTCTTCTCATCTTGACTTTTAATCTTTTATCAGTATTCACTGTGTTACTTTGACCCGATAATTTGGATTGCAAAATAATGTAATTTTTTAATCATCTTTTCATGGTGTTGTAGAGTAAAGTATTCTCTATAATACGGTAAAAAAATATAAAAAAATCGAATTTTTGACTATTCAAATCATCCGATCAAAGTGATCAAGATAAAAGTCAAACAATCAAGACATGAACAAATAGCATAGACGGAGTGGTAGATGAAAACCACAGTCAACAACATTTCTGAATAAAAAACAAAAACAAGTCCACAACAACTACTCTCTCACTAGAGCTAGTCTTTGGCAAAAAAAAAACAAAACTTGAGCTAGTCTAGTCTAGTTTTATCTAGGTGAACCATAAGGATCTGACGGTTCAGACCCACCTGCTGTGCCAACATCAGCTCGTCAAGGTTGTGACACGTGTCAAGCACCAAGAACCGAGGATGAATGATAGTGTAATGATTCATAAATAATTTGACATTCTTTAGTTGAAGAGTCCCAAAGCTGCTTCTGCCCCTCTCTGCTCTGCTACCACCTTGCTCCTGCACCCTACTTGTAGTAGTACTGCCCACCTGCTTTGTTCTTCTCTCTCTATCTCTCTCTTACCACTGTTGACTCAACAGTGAACTAAAGAGCTCTCATCAGTCTCTGTCTACCTACATTATTAATGTTACTGTTGGTTTATGTGGTTCCATGTTATGGTAATTTACACAAACCATCCTCCAACTTTCGTACCAGTCCGTCCCAGCTCTTTCTTCCCATCTGACTTTTTTGACTCGTATCTGAGTCACTTTGATCGGGTGATTTGGATAGCAAAATAATACAATTTTTTGATAATTTTTTACTATATGATGGAGCAACTTTTACTCTACAACACCATAAAAAATTATCAAAAAATTACAATTTAAATCACTGGGTCAAAGTGACTCAGTGATTAGTGACGAAAGTCAAATTGGGAAGAAAGAGCTGAGACAGACTGATAGGAGACACTCTCATTGTATGGGAATCATGTGGGGAAGTCTCATGTTTGCGAGAAAATATTCATTGCCACCTTTTATGTGTGACATGACACCACGAGGTAATGTGATTGGTTAATCATGATTATTTTCATACATTGAAACAATAATTATGAAAAGATTAGTAATATATTTGATGTGATCAACTAATTACGTATCATACCACGCTACTCCATACTACCTCTGTCCCAGCTCTTCCCCACCATTTTGACTTTTGTCACTATTCACTGGGTCACTTTGACTCGGTGATTTGGATAGCAAAGTAATTTAATTTTTTGATAATTTTTTCATGGTGTTATAGAGTATAAGTTGTTCTATAACACCGTGAAAATATTATCGAAAAATCGCATTATTTTGGTATCCAAATCACCCGGTCAAAGTGACCCATATACGAGTCAAATATTTCCAATGACGGACAAGAGCTGGGACATAGGTAGTACAATGATAATGAATATTTTTATGTTTGTCTAAATAAATGACATTCACTACCCCTTGATCAACGGTCTCATAAAGGCGAAGAAGAAAGAGCTGCAGTGGAAAGTAATCGAGAGGAACAGGAAGTAGTTGAAGAGGAAGAAGAACATGTAAGAACTTTGATTAATTTTTCCAGAGCACTCACTTGGATCAAATGAAATGAATGAATTAGACAAAAGTTTTGTGACAAAACGTATGAATTGAATTTTCCACTGCATCTTTCTTAATTTTCAAGAAAGCTGCATCAATAACAATCAGTGGTCTCATGTACTTTCACCCTTTCATTGATCGGCATAGGGTCAGGAAGCAATACAGGGATCGACCTTACCCGTCCACTTCCAACTCAATTACGGTCCCTTGGTTGCATAGTTTTAAAAATCGGACCGGTACTGGCGGTTCAATTGATTAAACTGGTGAAATAGACTCTGGTCGAATAATCAGATCGACAATATAAATAAATTTGTTGACATTATTTAAATTTAAGGTGACTTGATCTTATGAACATGACATTTTAGATGTTTTTATTATAGATGGCTACAATAATCGGGAGAAATGGGACAAATGGAGATAGTAGTTATTCTCTACATAATCAAGGTGCTAATCATGATACTATGAAGACTCTTAAAGAGTTAAGGAGGCATAATTCACATCTGTTTTGGGGTATTTATGATCTAGTTGCAGCTGAGCATTGAGTGAGGCATATTGATAAGACTTTTGATGCTATCAGAATCTTTGGAGATGCGACCATAGTGAGACTAGCTACTTTTCAGATGGAGGATGAGGCTGATCTGTGGTGGTGTTCGGTCACCACCAGCCTAGACATAGCCCTTATGGTTTAGTTTGACAAAGATAGATTATTAGATAGATTATTGAATGAGTGGTTGAGATGAAGTATTTTTGTCTCTCTCTCCTCATCTCAACCACACATTCAATAATCTATCAAATAATCTGTCTTTTCCAAACTAGACCTATCTCTGGGAAGACATTTAAAACCATGTTTATGAAGAATTTCTTTCTAAGTGTGGTTCGGGAAGGAAAAGCTCGAAAGTTCTTGAGCTTGAAGCAGTGAGGAATGTCCGTGATGCAGTACAATAAAAAAATTATTGAGCTTTCTAATTGTGACCCTATTGTGGTTTTTGATGATAGCAGAGGTCTAGGTTATTTGGGTGGAGTCTTGTTTCATCCGTTTGGAGCAAGATTGATGTTTTAATCTTGGATTCGAGAGTCAGCTTTAGGTGTTGAGAGGGAGTTGTCAGACTCAAAAGTTATCGGGATTACTAGGCCCCATAATTTGTCGGGCGACATAAGAAGTTTGGTTATTTCTTTGCATATATAAGGATTAATGGTTTCTTTATCTAAAAGAATGTATCGGTTTAGTCTTTGTTTTGTATTTATCAAGAGAAAAAGTATCAGAACGATTTCCTGTTGGGTTTTGAAGTAGGTAACGCATCGGAATAACAAAAATTTAATTCTACTTCAATGCCCACCACGGATTGTCAGGAAGAGACATCATAACATGATAAGAGACACAGTGTTGTGTACCTTTGAATTTGTGAGATCACACGAAGAATGATGTCCTCGTCTCTACGGTTGATCCACGTCTAGATGTGAGATCTAGATTCTTCCTTCAAACAAGTGATAGCTTGAACCCGGAGGAAGAGGGAAGAAGATCAAAGCAACAAGGCACAAAGGGAGGGGCGGCCTCCTCTTTAAGCCGACGGGAAAGGGGGGCGGACGGGGCTAGGGTTCGGCCCTAGCTCTTGTCTTGCTCTCTCTTTTGATCTCTCCCACTCACTTTGTTATGTCTAATAACAATTAAGTGGGAAGGAAGCTTAGGCCTCTTTATATACTCCAACAACTCCTTGTTGTTTCCATAAAAGAGTTTTCTTATTCTAGATGAACTAGAACTATTCCCTTTCTTGCAAATTAGTCCTACTAAGTTTGCAAGGTGTTGCACAATGATCCTTCTATTAATTAATCAATATTAATTAATCCCAAATCTAATTCTACTATATTTGACGTGTGACCCCATATGTTTCTATATAGTTGGTAGTAACTCTTACTAATATGGAGCGGTGTCTTGCAACACATCCATGCCACCCAACCAATAGAAATAGTCAGTGATCCCGACAAACCTCTTGTGCCCAATATGTCATATTGCAATATCCCTTTGTCTCCATATCCGGATTGGACACGAGACATACATTGTCACACTCGTATATCCAATCCATAGTTCCTCGATACTGGGAATATGCTTATGCTTGCAGATAACATCAATATCTCTATATTGATTTATCCATAGTCTGGCCAGACATTCAATAAGCCTCATCCCTCGAGTGGCCGTGGATATTTACCCCCATTATGTGGGAGGGACAAATCCTATCTACATCACTACGATCTCTAAGCTTGCTTCCTATCACGCCCGATAGCCATCTTTATGATTACCCAGTTACGGTGTAACGTTCGATAACATCAAAGCGCAATATTCCACAACTAGAGTATCCAGTGACTTCAAGTCTAAGGATTGCAATTATATTAGCACTACGAAAAGCGATTGTGACTTGACATAATCTAATGTATCCTTTTCGTTGTTGGTCAATCCAGTATGCCATTACTCCTAATGCATACCCATGTGTTAGACTTGATATCTCCATATCAATCTAACCACATACTAGTCTATATTTGATCGTCCTATTAATCAATATAGTGGACTAGGGACATTTAAGATAAACAACACATTTTATATAAGGACTTCATTATATTAAATATCACAATATATAATAAATGAATATTCTAGCCAAAACAATGTTCATACTAAATATACGATTGCCTCTAGGGCATCTGTTCCAACAGTCTCCCACTTGCACTAGAGCCAATCTGGCGCATCTCGTATGTCCATAGATCTGGTGTGCCCTTCATGCTTTCGCTGCGCAAGAGGTTTTGTGAGCGGATCTGAAACATTGTCATCCGTTGGAATCTTGCACATCTTCACATCTCCTAGATCGATCATATCACGAATAAGATGGAATCTCTTAAGTACATGCTTTGATTTATGGTGTTATCTTGGTTCCTTGGCCTGTGCGATTGCCCCAGAGTTGTCACAGTACAGCTCTATGGGATCCGCGATGCTAGGGACCACACCGAGCTCAGTGATCAACTTCTTTATCCAAACTGCCTCTTTTGCTGCTTCCGCAGCTGCAATGTACTCAGCTTCTGTTGTAGAATCAGCAACTGTCCCTTGCTTGGAACTCTTCCAGCTTACAGCTCCTCTATTCAGGCAAAACACGTATCAAGACTGCGATTTGTAGTCATCTTTGTAGGTTTGGAAGCTTGCATCAGTGTAACCATTTACACTTAGCTCTTCCTTACCTCAAAATATCAAGAATACATCCTTAGTTCTTCTTAAGTACTTTAGGATGTTCTTGACAGCAATCCAGTGACTCTCACCCGGATTGGACTGGTATCTGCTCACCATACTCAACGCGTATGATACGTCTGGTCTAGTACATAACATGGCGTACATGATGGATCCTATGGCTGAAGCATAGGGTATCATACTCATGTGGTCCTTCTCAATCTCATTGGAGGGACAATCATCTTTGGAAAGAGTGACTCCATGCGACATGGGAAAGAATCCCTTCTTGGAGTCTTGCATGTTGAACCTCTTCAACACCTTGTCTATATATGTACTTTGACTTAGGCCGAGCAACCTTTTAGATCTATCCCTATAGATCTTTATACCAAGTATATAGGCCGCGTCTCCTAAGTCCTCATTTCAAAGCACTTTCCTAGCCAATCTTTAACAGATTGCAAAGTAGGAATATCATTGCCAATGATTAGTATGTCATCCACATACAAGACCAGAAATACTACAGAGCTCCCACTAACCTTCTTGTAAACACAAGGCTCATCTTCGTTCTTGATGAAGCCAAACTCTTTGACTGCATCATCAAAACGTCGATTCCAACTACTAGAAGCTTGCTTTAATCCATAAATGGATCTTTGCAGCTTACAGACTTTATTGGCATTCTCTGGATCCTCAAAACCCTCTGGTTGTGTCATGTACACATCCTCGAGGAGGTTCCCATAAAGGAATGCTGTTTTGAAATCCATTTGCCAAATCTCATAGTCATAGTATGCTGCAATAGCAAGTAGGATTCGAATGGATTTAGTCATGGCGACTGGTGAAAAGGTCTCATCAAAGTCAATACCATGAATCTGTCTATACCCTTTGGCTACCCCCCCTTTATAGGCAACTACCTTGCCATCCATGTCGGTCTTCTTCTTGAAGAACCACTTGCACCCTATGGGTCGAGCTCTTTCGGGTGGTTCCACCAAAGTCCATACTTTGTTGGTGTACACGGAATCCATTTCGGATCTCATGGCTTCCAGCCACTTCTTAGAGTCTGGGCCTTTCATGGCCTCTCCGTAGGTCGCGGGCTCATCATATATGAGTGGTATGTCATCGGGATCAGTTACGAGAAGTCCATACCTTTCTGGCTTATGATGCACTCTTCCTGATCTACGGAGTTCCTGTGTTACCTGAACAGGTTCTTCCACAACTACTTGCGGTTCTTGCTCATGTTCCATCAACGGTTCAGTGATTTGTGGTTCTTGAATCTCTTCAACTTCTACAGCCCTCTGTGCACAAGAGATTCCGGCGGGGAGACCTTTGTGTACACCGTATGTAGTGGATCAAGGATCGCACAGGAAGAGTGGGGTTGTGTGTAGGGAGAGAGTAAGGCAGTAGCAATGTCTGAGAGAGAGACAGAGGTTTGGCAGAGCTTCCGCGTATGGCAGTGTGTCCTCCTTTGTATGGAAAGGTTGACGATCTATATATACTGGAGAACATGACCGTTGTAGTGTGGTTAATGCGCCCATTAATGGCGGCTTAATTAGCTTAACCATAACGGCACGTTCGTCCGAGTATATAGGGACCGTTAGAGCACGTGGTGCGCGAATACCGGAACCGTTACGAGGTTGACCGGGTTTGACCGGGTTTATGGAGCTCGTGCCATAAATCTCTCAAAACAGTTACTAAAGGTCGCGTGCGGGCTTGGCTCGCACGCGACAGGGCTTACTCTAGCCTCCAAACCACAAAGTCCCTACAAGTCCCGTGCGGTGGTATGCGAGGGCTCTGTCTCGCAGCCCCCACATGGATCAGCTCGGCTGGTGATCCAGTGTGTGTGGAGCACAATATGGTGTGCTGGATGGCTGCCACGTGGCCAAGATCTGTCAGCTCAGAAAGCAGTATCTACATTAGCCCCCTTTCTGCGCGTGAAGACTCATAGCTGTATAGGCTTCCATGCGCGGAAACCAACATGCGCGTCGCCGCCACGCACCAATTCAAATATGGGTAAGTTCAGCCCCCGTGCGTGTCATTATGACCTAAAACCCCTAGATTCGTGCCGTCTGACCTTTAGGGTTTTAGGCGTGACGTCAGCTTGTCCTGTGATTGCGCGATTCGACGGTGACGGTTGCGATTCGACTACCGAAAGGACGCAACCCTTCATTGTTTTGGATAAATACCTTGTATCCCCCATTATTGCAAAGCATCACTTCTTTCTCTTAAAGTGAATGGTGCCCGGAGATCTTCGAGAGCAGATCCAGATAATCAATCACCAGTTCAGAACTGCAAATCGTATTCTTCAATTGTGCGTATCCAAGCAGGCTTCAAGAAAACAAGGTTGGCCTTGTTTACTTATGATTTAAGATACCAGTGTTTGCCTTGAACTGCGTTGAATCTGTAAACCCATGAAATTTGTGAAGAGGCTTTGATTTTTGAACCCGCTTTGTTTTAATCCTTCAACAATACGAGATCTTGCAACTCCCCAATTTCTGAAATCGATACCAGAACTGTTCGTCTTCCTTTGCGTAGATCTTGAATTTTAAAATTCAAACTGAAGTGTGGTATTTCTCCCCCTTTTTTCTTGCTCTTCCGCAGGAATGGCCAAGACAAGAGTAACCAGACCCGTCAAGGAAGATGAAGAGATACCCGACCTTCCGCAGGCCTTGTGGCGAAAAGCCCCCTTTTTAGGCGGCAAAGATTTCTATCATGCGAGGGTAAAGGCGAAGAGGATGCCTGATCCTGTCCCAGTTGAGCGATTGCTGACGCTAACTCGCCCAGTTAACTCAGCCTTGCTCGAGTTGGTTGGTTCCGAGGATGTGGTTCGATTGGGAATCGAGAACGGGCACTTCCCATATACTGCGATTTCTACCCATGCGTTCGTCCAGAAGTTGTACTATATGGATGAGTGGATCGACCACGTGTTGGATCATCACGCCGCGACTCTTGATGAAACCGGCGTATACTTTGCTATCCGTGCTATGAAGGGTGCTTCCATGAAGCTGGATCATTCCATGCTCCTAGACCTTCTGTCCCGTTACTCGCCTGCGACTCACACGTTCCATTTTGCTGAGTTCGAGGCTGCCCCCACACTCGAGGACGTTCAAATGCTGTACGAGCTTTCCCCTATGGGCGAGGTGGACCCTTTGAGTCCCTTGAGGACATCTGCGGAAATTGCTTTATACACGCAGATGGAGGAATGCTTAGCAGAGGTAAAGAAAATCTCCACTCGGTGGACCACTACGAAGCCTCTTCCGAACTGGCAGCTGGTTGATACATCCGCGAAGAATACCTGGAACAAATGGTTGCAGTACTTCTTTCGAGATTATGCGAACAGCAGCATTACTAAGAAACTTCTAAGTGAAGATCCGGAGGCCGAGAATTACGTAGAGGGCAAGGGTTATCACTTGACCCTTTGTACTTTTCTCTGTGCCTGGCTGTCGAGGTACTTGATTGATGGTCACCCCCATGACGGAGTCTTCTACCATGTGTTGCCACTTGCTGTGAGGCTCGCTCTTGGCCAGAGAGTCGCACTCGGACCCTTGGTCTTGGGCACGCTGTACTATAGGCTTGATCAGCTGGTTCTGGCTATGAGGGAGTCGCGTGGCCGCCTCGATGTACTGACTTTTGTCAATATTTCCTTTTTGACAATGTGGGTTTTCGAGCGCTGGCCGTCTTATGCTCCAACTGCACTCCAACTTGACAAGTGGTGTCCCCCAGGCGAGACAGAAGCGCGCAACAGCGGAAGAGCTGCGAGATGGTTCGGAACAGGCAACACCAAGTGCGTTTGGAGTTTGATATGCGACAAACGGAAGGAGTTTACTGCAAGGCCCTATGCCACGCGCATTGAGAATGTGCGATGGTTTCCAAAGCTGTACCCCTCTAAAGGCATGGTCTTTTCAGAAGAGCTTCTCTTTGAAGGGGGACCTCATTTCCATGAGCGCTACCGCGAGTTCTTTTGCTGGTGTCTGCGAGGTTCCCTTCCTGCCCTTGCAGAGCATATTCGTGAGCTCGCGCCGAGGTATGAAAAGCTTACCGTGGACGTTGACCCCACTCGAGTTTCTCCTCAGTTTGGTTTTGATGCGGTAGCCCCATCAATCTGGCCCCAGTCCATTGTCAGAGGATGCTACAAGCGCTTGCTAACAAAGGAGTGCAAGACGGTTTTCATGAACAATCTTCCTTTTGAGCAGCCTGCGGGAACCCGCGAGGGTGGTTGTTCCCAGAACTGGCTCGCATACTGGGTTGCCAGCAAACGAGGATTGAGACGGAGTCGGCCGCGCAGCCAAGTAGATCTCCCTTGATCAAAAGGAACTCTTTTCCGTTTCGCCCCACTTGCAGTCTGAGCGAGTCTGAGTATGGTTGCTACTCACTGTGGGATCGTGAGAACCATTTGTGCCCTGATGTCATTCTGAAGGAGCAAGTCGCCGCAATTAAGAAGGGCGATACGCATGTCGTCAGATATAGCAAGGCATTTGCTGAGGTAAGCGATTTCTTCGCGTGCATTAAGCTTCTTGATTTCCTTATGCTGACATCTTTATTCTGTACGGTTGTAGTGTCATGTGCGGCGATTCGCATCTGGTGATCGCTCCAAGTCATTGGTTAACGCCATTGTTGCCACCTGAAGACAAAGGCAGTCGTTCCGGCTAGAGTGGAGGATGGAACCTGAGCTCGAAACAAAGATTCGCGCAGTCATGAATGCTTTTGCTGACTCGCTGATAGACAATCCTCCGGCTCCGTCTCCTTCTGGAGATGACCCATCTCCTCCAGCGACTGCGGCGCCAAGAGTGAAGAGACCTAGGCAAAAGGGAATTACGATTTCTTCCCCTAGGAATGCCCCAGCTTCTCCTCCAGTGAGGTCCCTTTCTATCAAGGACAAAGGCAAAGGTCGCATGCCCAGCAAAGCGCGGAAAGATCTCGCAGTTGAGACTTTCGTTCCATTCAATCAAGAGGAAGAGGAAGAGAGGCAGGAGCCCCAAGCAAGTGATGAAGAAGAAGAAGTAACAGTTGTGATGCATGAGGAAGAATCAGGAGGTACCTCCGTCGCATTTCCTTTCCCGTTATCGTAACTTCTTTGCACTTCTTTTCTTTAAACCAATCGTGTATTCGCAGATGATGATGATGAAACCATTGGTGGCCTTGTGGCCAAAAGACAAAAGAGAGATGCCCATTCTGGCATTCCAGATGATCCCATAAGCGAGGACGTTCTTGCTGAGTCCCGGAAGACAGCCGCGGAGGCTGCTGAAAGAAGAAGGCGGCGAGAGGAAGAGGAGCTCGAGCGTGTGAAACAGCGGAGTCTCGAAGAGCAGCATGTTGACGACTTAGTGCGTCCAGTTGGCGAGGAAGACGAGCTTCCCGAAGAAGTGGCTCCTCATGCGGAGGAGGAAGATGAGGTTCCCGGAGAGGATGCAGCGGCCTTGGAGCAAGTCCAAGCAGACTTCGAAGAGATCGCAGGTGGCGATAAAGGTGAGATCTTCAATCTCGCAGTAACTTATAGAGATGTTATTGTGGGTGCGTTAAAGCATGGTGTGTCAAAGGCTGACATTCGCCGTTGGTTAGTAGACAAATGCGGAGAACCCTCAGGTAATTATTTGAGTGATACGCACGTACTAGGCTTTAGCAACTTGAGGCAGAATCATGACTGGTTTATTCGCATCCCAGGTCACGCTTCTCTTAAAGACCGGCTTAGTGAGGACACACTGATAGGGCATGGTTCCACGTCCTTAGTGTATGACGAGGATACCTCAATCCCACCTTCGCGTGGAGGTGCTTACTCTTAGCTTTAGTAAAGATAGCAAAATAACTTATAGCGCAAGTTACCTCATAGCATCGCATTTAATGTCGCAGGTCATGCTGAGGAACCTGAGCTGGAGCAGAGAAATCAGCCTTCTGCGTCCTATGTTCCGGTTCCGAGCTCCCATACCGAGAAGCCCGTCGCAGCTGCTGACCACGCGGGTGAGCCTTTCGAGGACATCATCGAACTTTCCGACGATGCTGGAGCTGATACTGTGCTGATGGATGAAGATGTCCATGCTAGTGCTGAGGAAGTAAGGACAAGTGCTGCTAATGTGTTCGCATCTGAGAGCGTCCTTCGCCAAGCGACTTCGGCTGTCCCTTCGCCTCCGGCGATGACTGAGTCAGAGGCACCTATTCCTGCGTGGAGCTTTTGGGGCTCGCAGGTTGGGAATGCAGTCGCAGCTGGTGCGACCTACACTCTTCCTCCTGACTACGAGAGATTGGAGCTCGCAGCTGATAGGAGAGCTATGGAGCGAGGGCAATCTTCGAACAACCCGGCAGCCCGCATTCCTTCTCTTCATGAGATTCTGGAAGGAACTGGTAAGTAGAGCTTTACTGTTCGCACGTCGCATTATTCGCTTGCGAGTTTTGACATCATAACTTATTTTTGACGTCTCCTCAGGTTTGAAGCAAACCGATGTAGACTGGGTGGTTCGAATGCGTCTGACCTACCCGCAGTCGTTTGTGAGATCTCTGGAGATAGGTCCCTTCGACAGGAGGCTGTTTCTTACTGAAGCCATCTGGATTTTGGAGCAGCTATCTGCGGCTACGCCTGCGACCATTTCGGTCCAGAGTGCTGAATTGCTATGTGGCATGTGCCAAAATCTCGTGACCAAATTCCAAGGCAGAATGGGCTTCAAGTTTCTTACGAACAGAGTCACGCTGATTCGCGCAGCCGTAACTTTGAAGCTCGGCCACCAGAATCTCGCAGCTGAGAAGCAGAAGGTGGAGCAGCAAAAGCTAAAAGTCGATGAAGCTCTGAAGCTCTATCATGAGATGAATGCCAGGTGCGAGCTATTGAAGCAAGAAGTGGAACAAGTAGAGAAGCTGAGCCATCAGTTCGAGCCCCAAGACTCCTTGATCAAGAATTTGCTTTGATTTTCGAATTTTGAAAAAATAGCAAGAAAATAGCTGGGACATTAATGTAATGTTTGAAACATTAATGTAATGTTGCTAGGGTTTCTCCCCCTTTTTTTCAACAACAACAATGAATTTTCCCGTTTTGCCCTTTTCCGGGATTTGATTGGATATTTCTGTGCATATCCAATTATGACATCAGCAATTGATACTCTGCTTGATTTTCGCGCTAATTTCTCGGCAGATAAGCACGCTTTCGTTGGGAAGTCCATCCGAATCATGACTATCCGTCATTTATTAGGATACGCAACTGAATCGTCGTAGCCTTTAGTAGGGTAATTGATTGTTACCGCTTTTCAAGGCGTAAGTGATTGAACTTACCCTCTTTTTGAATTCTGCTGACTCATCTTTGGCAACCGAAGAGTCTGTACAGGGTCTATATAAACCCTGTCTTTGCTATTTGGGTTCTTCATCCCAAAAATGTGCTTTGCCGTGAGTCCTTACGACTGCTGGCTTCAACGCTTATTTTTCGTTGATTCATGGCAACTCCAAGTTGTGAATCCTGAGTTTGCGCTTTGTGTTGTAGAAATAGTTTCCAAGATCCACTTTATGAGGCTTATTGCCCTTTATAACCATCATAAAGAAGATGCAGATAATATCTCATGTGCGTTCGAAGAAATTTCTTCGTGTATTATGTGTGCAGGTCATGTTTCCGGCCGCCTCGTGGTGAGGTGCAGCGCCGAAGTGACCGTGCTACCGTCTCGTAATGAACGGCGGAATTCTTCTTCAGCATCCCTGGAGAAGAATCCATCGCCTTCACGTTTGTGAGCTCGGGGTGGCGAACTGTCGCGTTCATCCCCGTCTACAAGGAGCCCTTGCCCTTTGGAGCTTCTGCTTGTATGTGGATCGCCGGAACCGGTGGTTCCTTGGGCAAATGTTATGGGGTGCAGATCTGACAACGGTCTTGTCGAATACTGGGATCTTGAGCGTATGGCTTCATGTGGCTCTTTTAGAGCAAGATCCCCCTTGCTACAGATGTTCACCCGCAGATCTGCGTGTTGCGTAGCCGGTGTTGAAACCGGTGGGTTCATCCTTTTCTAGTCGGAATTCCCGTAGTGTGTTTCTGGCTTGTCAGCCACCTTTCGAATGTGTTGTAAGCCATGTTGGCTGCGTAGTTAGATTCGAGCTTTTCGCTTGTAAGCTGCTATCTAGACAGATAAATTGTAAGTCATTTGACTCATAATGATAAATAGCCTTTTGTATTATCTGCTGTCTCTTTACAACAAAATACAATTTCGCATGCGTTTCGGCATATTTCGCCTTGCATAATGCTATGTAATGGTTTCGCATTTGCGATATATTAATTCGCTGATGCTTCGCTAGATCGTTCGAGATCATATTTTCGCAGCTGTGCCATCCTGGCAGATGGGCTTGTGGTTGGCTGTTGTGGATCATTAAGATCATCTTCACAATGTTGCAAGTTGCTATCGTGGCAGATAGTCTTTAGTAGATCAATCAAGATCGTTAAATTGTGCGAGTTGCTATCGTTGCAGATAGGCTTTACTAGAAGATCGATCGGGATCGTCTTTTAGCATTCGCACGAGCTATGATCGCAATAGGTAAGCTTTTAGAGAATCAAATAAGATCATGCGCATATGAATTGCTATCGTAACAGATAGGCTTTAAAGATCAATTAAGATCGCATTTGTATGTGTTGCTATCGTGGCAGATAGACTTTAGAAGATCAATCAGGATCGCATTTAAACAGGCTGCTATCGTAAGAGATAGGCTTACATGATCAATTAAGATCGCATTTGCACAGGCTGCTATCGTAAGAGATAGGCTTTAAGTGATCAATTAAGATCGCATTTGCACAGGCTGCTATCGTAAGAGATAGGCTTTAAGTGATCAATTAAGATCGCATTTGCACAGGCTGCTATCGTAAGAGATAGGCTTTAAGTGATCAATTAAGATCGCATTTGTATGGGCTGCTATCGTAAGAGATAGGCTTAGATGATCAGTTAAGATCGCATAGGCTGCTATCGTAAGAGATAGGCTTAGATGATTGGTTAAGATCGCATAGGCTGCTATCGTAAGAGATAGGCTTAGATGATCAGTTAAGATCGCATAGGCTGCTATCGTAAGAGATAGGCTTGGATGATCGGTTAAGATCGCATAGGCTGCTATCGTAAGAGATAGGCTTAGATGATCAATTAAGATCGCATAGGCTGCTATCGTAAGAGATAGGCTTAGATGATCGATTAAGATCGCATAGGCTGCTATCGTAAGAGATAGGCTTAGATGATCAATTAAGATCGCATAGGCTGCTATCGTAAGAGATAGGCTTAGATGATCAATTAAATCGCATAGGCTGCTATCGTAAGAGATAGGCTTAGATGATCAATTAAGATCGCATAGGCTGCTATCGTAAGAGATAGGCTTAGATGATCAATTAAGATCGCATAGGCTGCTATCGTAAGAGATAGGCTTAGATGACGATCGATCAAGACCGTAGCTGTACAGATTGCTATTGCGGCGAATAAACCATTGTTAACAGTAATAACAAATTGAAATAAAGTAAAATCGACACACAGAAATATGAGGTTTCTCATTTAGGAGAATTTTCTTTATATAATGCTCTCATATGGGAGAGATGGGATTACAATCCTCTCATATGGGAGAGGAGATTGCGTAAATCGTAGCCACATGAGACATTAAGCAACGTTATAATAAAACGTATGAAATGAGAGAAGTCAAGGGTAGTACTTCTTAATCCAGCGCATGTTGACTGAACTCGGAGTAGAGGTTGTGCCGTGCAACCTTCGTATGCTGCAGTAGCCACTGTCAAAGACTTCTGTGACTTCGAAGGGTCCTTCCCAATTGGCTGCGAACTTCGGGTGAGTCGCTTCTCGCATACAGTGATCAGATGCGCGCAAGACCAAGTCTCCGACTGCGAAATCTCTTCGCTGGACCGTCTTATTGTAGGCGCGAGCGATTCTTTCCTGGTACCGCTTGTTGGTTCTCTTGGCTTGTTCTCGCTTTTCCTCCAGCAAGACTAAGTCGTGATCGCGTTGATTTTCATAGAGTGCATGGAAGGCCAGCCTTGCCGAATTGACTCTAACCTCCGCAGGTACTACAGCTTCGGCTCCATAACATAGTAGAAATGGCGAGGCCCCTGTGGGTGTCCTTGGAGGAGTTCGGTAAGCCCACAGAGCTATGCTTAGAGATTCGGCCCACTTCTTGTGGTCATCTGCGACCATCTTGCTCAAAATTCTCAACAGCGTTTTGTTAGTCGCTTCGGCTTGTCCGTTTCCCTTCGGGTAATAAGGGGTAGAACATATCTGCCTGATATTGTACTCCGCTAATTTCGCGGCTACCTGGCGATTAACAAAAGGAGTACCGTTATCTGAAAGAATGGTGTTTGGGATTCCGAACCTGCATATGATGCTTTCCTGGATGAAATTGACCACAGCCAGCGCATTTGCCGTCTTTAGCGGTATCGCTTCCACCCACTTGGTGAACAGCTCAGTTGCGGTGAGAATGAAATGATTCCCGTGCGACGTCGGTCGGATGGGACCGATGAAGTCCAGAGCCCATGTGTGAAATGGCCATGGCGTCCCTAGTGCATGTAGATCCACGGCGGGAGCGTGCACTAGGTTCCCTTTGAATTGGCATTCCTGGCAGCGTCGTACTTTGGTGCGGCAATCGACCTCCATCGTGGGCCAGAAATACCCGATTGAGAGGAGCTGCCTGCATAATTTCGCACCTCCTTGGTGTTCCACCTGATGAGAAAGGTCCATGACTTCTTGTGCTTCTCTGCCGTCTAGACATCGCAGCAAGTTGCCCTCATGACCTCTTCGCCAAAGCAGGTTTTCCTGTACCACGTATCGAGACGCTTTCCTTTTCAATTTTTCGGCTTCTTTTCTTGACTCGGGTACGGTGCCCTGGGTGAGGAAATCAAATAGTGGCTTCCTCCAGTCCGTGTCGTCATCGGTTAGGGCGATGAGTAGAGAATCTTTGATTAGTGCGCAACTTTCGCACTTCCCTTGTATCAGGGCTGCGGCTGTTGACATGTCTGGCCAATGAATGCCATATCTCTGAGCCTTTCTGTAGATTGACACCTCGCTTTCCCCGCAGGCGTGTTGGTGAATCTTTTCTAACAGCTGCTGTCCCTCTTGCTCGGAGACGCATCGCATGAGTATTCCCCCAGGACCCTTGTAGTAAAGGGTGTTGTCGTGGATGCAGTATCCTTTCGTGAGTGCCCAGCCTTCGCTGCTGGTGCCCTTCGCAATAGCTTGCAGGATTGGTTTCCGCCAGTCTGCGTCATCCATGTGTTCGTCGTCGCACGCATCTTCTGTCAATGCCGACGATGTTCGCACTTCGATGGAAATCCTTGCGGGGCACTTGTCTATGCTGACCTTAGACCCCAAGGTGGCTAAGGCGTCTGCGTGCCTGTTGTCTGCTCGGGGCTTGTGCTCGTACTTCACATCGCAGAATTGCTGCATCAGCTTTTGTACTAGGGTGCGATAAGACAGGAGGTTGATCTCCTTCAAACCATATTCGCCCGAGGCTTGCTTAACAATCAGCTTGGAATCTCCCATGACTGTTAAGTTGCTCACTTCCAAAGCTTTCGCCGCACGGAGCCCCACAATGAGAGCCTCGTATTCCGCTTCGTTGTTTGTGACTGCGAAGTTGAGCTTTGCGGACATCTGTATGACTTCCCCACTTGGCTTTGTCAAGACTATCCCAATGCCTCCGCCTTTTCGGGTTGACGAACCGTCGAAGTGGAGAGTCCAATAGGGCACGTCGATTGCGTAGATTTCAGGGCCTTCGAGCTCTTCTTCGATCACGGGTTCGTGGCTGTTGTCGGGGAACTGTGCCAACAGATCCGCTACCGCCTGCGACTTGATCGCTCGCGGTCGTACGCATGTGATATCGTATTGGGAAATGGTCATGTACCATTTCGCCCATCTCCCGCCCGGAGTAGTGTGAGTGAGCAAATATCGTATAGGGTCGCTTTTGGTGACCACTACTACTTTGTGTGATGCAAAATAGTGTTTCAACTTCTCTATCACGAAGAATAAGGCAAGGCAATGACGTTCGATGTCAGTGTACCTCGATTCAGCAGGCTGCACGATGCGAGAGATGTAGTAGATAGGCCTCTCTTGGCCTTCATACTCCTGAGCCAAGAGCGCTCCTATAGATCTCTTTGTCGATGTCAGATATAGCAGAAGCGGTGATCCCAGTTGAGGCGCGATCATTATCTTTGAGGACGTGAGTAAATCCTTCAGCTTTCCGAATGCGGCTTCGTGCTCCGGAGCCCAGTTGTACGCGGCGTCCTTCTTGAGAAGAGTGCTGAAACAGCATGTGATTTCGGCAATTGCTGGGATGAATCTCCGCAGATAGGATAGCTTTCCTAAAAATGTCTTTAATGCACTCTGATTATGGGGCGGCGTCATGCCAGTGATAGCTGATACTTTCGCGGGGTCGGGCTCGATCCCTTGGCGATGAACCACGCATCCCAAGAATTTCCCTGATGTCACCCCGAACGCGCATTTCATGGGATTCATCTTCAGTTGAAATCGCCTGCATCTATTGAACACCTTTCGCAGATCTGCGAGGTGGTCTGCTTCGTGCTTGGATTTAACCACCAGGTCATCCACATAGAATTCCACCTCTTTGTGCATCATGTCGTGGAATAGAGCCATCATGGCCCGCTGATAGGTCGCGCCCGCGTTCTTAAGACCGAACGGCATCACCGTGTAGTTGAATACCCCTACAGGAGTGATGAATGCTGTTTTCCGCGCATCTTCGGGATCCATCTTGATTTGGTTGTATCCGCTGAAGCCGTCAATGAAACTGAACATGCGATGGCCCGCTGTTGAATCGATAAGCAAATCGATGTTGGGCAGTGGGAAATCGTCTTTTGGGCAGAAGCGATTGAGATCTCGGAAGTCCACGCAGATGCGGAGCTGTCCGTTCTTCTTTACTACTGGCATGATGTTGGCCAGCCATGTGGGATGATGATTTGGCTCTATGAATTTGGCATCTAGGAGTTTGACAATCTCCTGCTTGATCTTCACGTTAAGCTCTGGCCTGAAGCTTCTTGTGCTCTGCTTGACCGGTTTAGACCCTGGAACGATGTCTAAACGGTGCATGGTGATGCTTGTATCTAGACCCGGCATCTCATCATACTCCCATGCGAACACATCCTTGTATTCAGTTAGGAGCTGTAGCAGCCCTTGTTCCTCTTCGCTTGTGAGATCTGCGCTCAGGAAGACTGGCCTTTTCTTTTCCTCGTTCGGGCTGAGGAACACTTCCTTTAGCTCTTGCTTTTGCGGTCTTGGCCTGTCTTCCATGCATTCAGGCGCTTCTTTGAGTTTCTCGTCTGGAGTGCCCTGTGTTGGCTCTTCCGTCAGCGCAATTTGCTCGATTTGATTGGTTTGCCCAGGGATATCCCCATGCCCGCGTGAGGACATCCCCGCGCACCTTCATATGCGGTAGCATTTCTTCCCATTGGCGTAGAAGCTCTCTATCTCCTTGCCCTCGGGGTCATGCTTTGCGATCCTCTTCAGAGTATACACGTTCTTTCGATGATATGCGATACGCGGCGCCTCTTCGCGTGTAGGCGGCTTTTCCTTGGCATCTTCCCTTGTCACCATTACCTCTGCAGGCGACTGGTCCTTGATGTCCTCCCAGAGAGGCAAAGGAGTAGGGTTGAATGGTCCGGGTGTTTGCTCATCCGCCATCTCAGTGAACCACACCGCCTCGCTGAGATGTGCTTCGTCCAAGTTGAACGGGTTTGTCGAAGCCGGTATCTCGACTATCCTGTCGTTCCAGATAGCTTTCATAACCTGGTGAGCCGTTGAAGGGACTGCGTCGAAGCGATGAATCCAGGCTCGACCTATAATCATGTGGTACGTGGTGTTCGCGTCTATGACATAAAACTTTGCTGAGCACTTGATTTTGCCAATCTGAACGCCCAGGCGGATCCACCCGATCGTCATTCTAGAGCCGCTTCCGAATCCCACCAGCGGAGATGGACGCCTGACTACCTTGTGCTCGGGGATCCCTGCTAGCCTCAGTGTGTGGAGCGGAACGACGTTGACCGCTGCTCCTCCGTCGACGAATGCCCGTTTGAATTCGACGCTGTTGATGATGGCGGTCACGTATAGGGGCCTCTGGTGGCTCGCATCCGTCTTCTTGTCGCTGGCAGAAAAGGTCATAATCTTTTCTGTAGAGCGGGATGCCCTGATGACTTTCCCGTTGGAGACTACAAGGTCCTCCTCGTAGTCCTCTGCTATTCTCAAAATCGCTTTCGTCATATCAGTCCGGCACTTCTCGGAGAAATTCATCTCGTCGAAGAATTTGTTGAAGCCGTGTGACCCTTTCATACGGTCGGCACGTTCATCCTCTGTGTCCATGCTGTAGTCCTCGTCTTCGTGGACCTCGGCGACGATGGGCAGGCCATCCTCTGCGACTTCTTCCAAGTCGACGATCGAGATCATGGCGACCTCTTTGCCCTTCGAGCCCTGCTCCGCATGCGCGGGGAGCGGGTTGTTGCGCACGTCCTTCCGGTGATCGCTGACGATAAGCTCGCCATTCTTCATCTTCTGATCGAACGCGAACCTGAGTTTCTTGCACTCGGCCGTGGGATGCATGACCTTGCCGTGGTACTCGCACCACTTAGGGTCCCTCACCATCTCCTTTGAGGGCGTTTTCTCGAGCGGTGGCAGGACGCCGTCCTTGCGCCACTATCTGCAGAGGTCACTTGCTTCCTCTACCGAGCATGGCAGAGCGGTACATCGAAGTTCGCAACCTTCGCTTGTTTCTGGGGCGAAACTGTATTGACCTCAGCTTCGCGTCCCCTCTTGTAGCTGAACCTCCCGATCTTGTAAGTAGTGCCGCTCGCAGGTCGCTCTGGAGCGCTCTTCTTTTTCTGTCTCTCGACTATAGGCTCGATGTTCTTCGTGCATTCGATTAGCTTTGAAAACGTAGGTGTTTGCAAATTGATGAGCATACCTTTGTATTCATCTCGCATGCACTGCAGGCATATCTCTACTAGCCGGCTTTCGGGCATTGGATCTTTGCACTCTAAGGATTTTGCCCGGAATTTCTTGATGAAGGTGATCCCATCCTCCTCGCGCTTCTGGTACATCCGCGAGAGATGAATCATTGTCACCTTTTCTTCCATTTGGAAGAACTTGGTATAGAACTTCTGGACCATGTCGTCCCAAGTCTTCACGGATCCGGCCTCCAATGTCCGGTACCATTTGTATGCCACGTTCCCTAGAGATTTTGGGAACTCTCGCATCAGCAGCTTGGGATCGGCTCCGTACGGACCCATGACGTCAATGAAACGCATGACATGCTCATGAGCGTTTCCGTTGACATCCTCGAACTTATCCCATTTAGGAGCCTTGTACCCCGCCGGGTTAGGCATGAGATAGATTTCCCGTGGATTGGGTGGATCGTTGTCTAGCTTTGGGATAATAGTATCCGCGAATGACTGATGAGCCAGAATAGTGTCCACGCGCTTCTGCAAAGACGTCATGCATTCTGGAATGCTCCCCTCGGTAGCTGTCGGAGGGGTTGCCGTAGGCGGTGGCGACACATACGCCGCCGGAGGGTTGGGAGCATACTGACTACCCGCATTTCCCCAGATCATCGTTGGGGGAGGCAAAGGGTACTGCAGAGTTGGGTTGGACGCCAAAGCTGAGGGCTGAGGAGCGTGAGCGGCAGGAGGCAGCATCTGTGCCGTTGATCCCTGAACCGAAGGCAGCTGCGTAGCCGACGGGGGAGTCTGCAGATGAGGGTTGGGAGGTGCGGTTGACACTCCCAATCCTGGAGCGGTAGGGGTTCCTCCTCCCTGAGAGATAGCGGCGGCTGATGAAGGGTTTGGCGCAAGGGTACCCAGAACGGCCAAGATTTGTTCTAATTGCGCCGATTGAGCTTTGAGAGCTTTCGCCTGACTTTGGACAGTGGCGTCCAAAGACTCTAACGTCGGTGTCTCGCCGGGAGTCGTTGGAGTACGGCGGGTCTCGTCTCCCGAGGGAGTTTCGGTAGAAGGCGATCGGTTGCTGACATCATCCTCCTGAGACATGGTTGCTTTTGTTGGTAAGTTCACGTCGGGTTCACCAAAATGTGCACAAGAGATTCCGGCGGGGAGACCTCCGTGTACACCGTATGTAGTGGATCAAGGATCGCACAGGAAGAGTGGGGTTGTGTGTAGGGAGAGAGTAAGGCAGTAGCAATGTCTGAGAGAGAGACAGAGGTTTGGCAGAGCTTCCGCGTATGGCAGTGTGTCCTCCTTTGTATGGAAAGGTTGACGATCTATATATACTGGAGAACATGACCGTTGTAGTGTGGTTAATGCGCCCATTAATGGCGGCTTAATTAGCTTAACCATAACGGCACGTTCGTCCGAGTATATAGGGACCGTTAGAGCACGTGGTGCGCGAATACCGGAACCGTTACGAGGTTGACCGGGTTTGACCGGATTGACCGGGTTTATGGAGCTCGTGCCATAAATCTCTCAAAACAGTTACTAAAGGTCGCATGCGGGCTTGGCTCGCACGCGACAGGGCTTACTCTAGCCTCCAAACCACAAAGTCCCTACAAGTCCCGTGCGGTGGTATGCGAGGGCTCTGTCTCGCAGCCCCCACATGGATCAGCTCGGCTGGTGATCCAGTGTGTGTGGAGCACAATATGGTGTGCTGGATGGCTGCCACGTGGCCAAGATCTGTCAGCTCAGAAAGCAGTATCTACACCCTCCCACTTGCTTCTTTAGAGACAAACTCTCTTTCTAGAAACACGCCGGTCCGAGCAACAAACACTTTGTTCTCGATGGGATTGTAGAAATAATATCCTTTAGTTTCCTTAGGATATCCCACAAATTTACACTTATCTGCTTTGGGCCCGAGCTTGTCTGTTTGTAAACGTTTTACATAGACATCGCAGCCCCAAATCCTCATAAACGACACTATGGGACTCTTCCCAGTCCATATCTCATATGGTGTCTTTATGACTGACTTGGATGGAACGCGGTTAATGGTAAAAGCTGCCGTCATCAGAGCATGTCCCCAAAAGGATATCGGAAGATCTGTTTGAGACATCATAGATCGCACCATATCTAATAGAGTGCGATTCCTCCTCTCGGACACGCCATTCCATTGTGGCGTTCCGGGTGGAGTGAGATGGGATACTATCCCACACTCTCTAAGATACTCATCAAACTCTTGGGTTATGTATTCTCCTCCACGATCGTAGAGCCTTGATACTTTTGCCAAGTTTCTTCTCTAATTCATTCTTGAATTCTTTCAACAATTCAAAGGATTCGGATTTGGCCTTCATAAGGTATACAAATCCATATCTACTGAAATCACCAGTGAATGTAATGAAGTAGGTATAACCACATCTGGCAGGCGTGGGGAATGGTCAACATACATCGGTATGTATGAGTGCCAATAACTCACTAGTCTTTTCACCTTTCTTATTGAAAGGGGACTTTGTCATTTTTCCTAATAAACAAGATTCACATGTCTCATATGATTCCAAATCAAATGAGTCTAGAAGTCCATCCTTATGGAGTTTAGATATGCGTTTCTCATTTATATGGCCTAAACGACAGTGCCATAGATATGTAGGATTTAAATCATTAGTTTTAATCCTTTTAGTATTTATGTTATAGATTGGACTATTTAGATCAAGGATATACAATACATTAGACAAATGCGCACTACAATAGTGCATACTATCAAAATTAATGGAGCAACACTTGTCCTTTATTGAAATAGAAAAACCCTTCTCGTCCAAACAAGAAACGGAAATAATGTTTCTTCTCATAGCAGGCACATAAAAACAATTGTCTAATTCTAAAATAAGTCCAGAAGGCAAAGATAGCTCATATACGCCCACAGCTAATGCATCAACTTTTGCTCCATTCCTGACGCGCAGATCTATCTCCCCTTTACTCAATCTTCTACTTCTTTTCAAATCCTGCACATTACGACAAATGTGAGAACCACATCCGGTATCCAATACCCAAGATGAAGAAATAGAAAGATTGACGTCTATAACATAAATACCTGGTGGTGGTGGAATCACTATTCCAAGCTTCTTATCCTCCAGATATTTAGGACAATTTCTCCTCCAGTGACCCGGCTGGCTGCAGTAGTGACATTCACCCTTAGCCACACCTCCACTAGGCTTTAGGGATTCCTTGGATTTCACAACTTTCTTGCGCTTTCCTTTAGAAGTAGATGCAACTGACTTGCTCTTCTTCTTATGCACCATCATTATGGCTTTGCCCTTTCCTTTATTGACGCTCTGTTCCGCTGTCTTTAGCATGTTCAATAATTCAGGCAGAGTCTTACTGATCTCGTTCATATTATAGTTCATGATGAACTGATTATAACTATCAGGCAACGATTGCAAGACAAGATCAGTAGCCAAATCTTGGCCCAATGGGAACCCCAGTCTCTCAAGGTTCTCTATGTACCCGATCATTCGGAGTACATGAGGCCCTACTGGATTCCCCTCTGCAAGACTACTCTTGAATAATGCTTTAGACACCTCATAGCGCTCATTCCTAGCCTGTTCCTGAAACAATTGTTTCAAGTGTATGATCATATCATAGGCTTCCATATTCTCAAGCTGCTTCTGAAGCTCAGGAGTCATGGTACAAAGCATGAGGCAAGTCACGTCATTAGAATCATCAATATGTTTCTGTCATGCCCTCACTTCCGCTAGAAGAGACTCGTCTTGTGGTGGTGCTGGAATTTGAGTGTCCAAGACGTACATCTTCTTTTCTTGCTTAAGGACAATCCTTAAGTTTTTGTACCAGTCAAGGAAATTTGTTCCAAACAGTTTATCCTTCTCAAGGACAGATCGTAGGGATGAAGTCGATGCGTCTTTGTTTGCAATTTGGAATTCTACAAAACGAGAAATGTGCAATTTTAGTATTTTGAACAATTTAACTATATTCAACAATGGCTAGATCATCAAATATAGCTCCCACTATTTTTCTCGGATTAATAGCCCTCACCATTAATGCGGAAAATATCCTTATATTTTCTAGTGGGTCCAATATCCCTTTTTCACTTCTTCCTGAGCTTGCTTTGGCAAGTCACCCAAGAATAGGTTATTTAGGTTGGAACATTTCCAATTGCATCATATGCAACTCTTGGTCCAATTAGGTGAATAACTCTTTTATTCTTTATCCCAAGGATAACCCCTAATTGTCATGCCTCTAGGCTCATCAATCCAATTCATTATTGCCTAGTTGCGTCCAACCCCTTGCTTTAACATACACACATTACTAGATTGTGTCGTCCGCAACACACCATGGTAAATTAAAATCGTCTTGCTTTGGCAAGCCCGAATTTTAATAAACCATGATCATGAAGGGTGTTTTGGCAAGAGAAGGCAAAACGCAATATTTAATTGAGGGATTTTTCTTTTAATTTGTTTGGTTGATCTTATCAACATGGTCTACTTATTTGGATTGTGAAATCCACAATAAAAGACCAACTTTGTTTATTATTATCTTGTTATTGTTTTCGCTAGTATCGCCATACACACAAAATTAAATAACAAGGCACAAATAATAAACATCCACAAACATAAAAGAAACGTGGCATGGATATGGCCTCTAGACTAATGATATTATCAAGCCAATGATAATATCTAATTGCCCTAAAGTGCCGAGCTCATCTCCATGTGCTCCACCATAGCTGCGCGCCTAGGGATGTCTTCTTTGTCTCTTGGCTCCTTTGGTTCTCCGATCTTCTTCTCCATGTTCTTGGCTATCATCTAAATATATCTAATTCTAGCCTAACATCTAGAATAAATAAATAACAAAAGCCTCACATGTCGAGGAGAAAAAGATTACTCGCAGGCCGTAAAACCTAATTAATTATTACATTAATTTGATCAGCTCGCAGGTCGTAAACCAAACCACAAAGCAATAAAACATCCACAATCCTAGGCCATATCCATCCACCATGCAATAAAGCACATAAAACAGTTAAAACTAATTTTTAACGCGCTTGTTTAATTTTAATAAAATTGGGTAATTAGGGTTTACAACGGTCCAAGGGGTTCAAGCCAACAAGGGGCCCGAACCCCTAGGACCGCTGCCGCCACAAGGCCCGGCCCAAGGCCGGCCGCCCCTATGGCCCGCGGCCTTTGATTGGCGCGCAAGGGAGGGGCGGACGGCTAGGGTTTCGGCCCTAGTCTTCCTTCCCTCTTCCGTGTTGCCCAAGTAAGGTTGTTTCCTTATGGATTTAATTCCATAAATATATTTCCATAATTGAAAACCCCTTTTCAATCATGTGCCCATGAACTCTAATTTTTCAAGAACCCAATTATACACATCTTATGTGATTGAACTCACCAATTCTAACATCCAATGTTAAATTGGGTCTTGTTCTATTGAATCAAATTCAAATTTGCATCTACTATGCCAATTAATTTCAATTTTCGCGTAATAAACAATAAAACTGTGTGTAAACTGAAATCAAAACACATACATCATGTTATGCTCTACGACCTGTGGCTCTGATACCACTGTTGGGTTTTGAAGCAGGTAACGCAGCGGAATAACAAAAATTTAATTCTACTTCAATGCCCACCACGGATCGTCAGGAAGAGACATCATAACATGATAAGAGACATAGTGTTGTGTGCCTTTGAATTTGTGAGATCACACGAAGAATGATGTCCTCGTATCTACGGTTGATCCACGTCTAGATGTGAGATCTAGATTCTTCCTTCAAACAAGTGCTAGCTTGAACCCGGAGGAAGAGGGAAGAAGATCAAAGCAACAAGGCACAAAGGGAGGGGCGGCCTCCTCTTTGAGCCGACGGGAAAGGGGGGCGGACGGGGCTAGGGTTCGGCCTAGCTCTTGTCTTGCTCTCTCTTTTGCTCTCTCCCACTCACTTTGTTATGTATAATAACAATTAAGTGGGAAGGAAGCTTAGGCCTCTTTATATACTCCAACAACTCCTTGTTGTTTCCATAAAAGAGTTTCCTTATTCTAGATGAACTAGAACTATTCCCTTTCTTGCAAATTAGTCCTACTAAGTTTGCAAGGTGTTGCACAATGATCCTTCTATTAATTAATCAATATTAATTAATCCCAAATCTAGCTCTACTCTATTGACGTGTGACCCCATAGGTTTCTATATAGTTGGTAGTAACTCTTACTAATATGGAGCGGTGTCTTGCAACACATCCATGCCACCCAACCAATAGAAATAGTCAGTGATCCCGACAAACCTCTTGTGCCCAATATGTCATATTGCAATATCCCTTTGTCTCCATATCCGGATTGGAGACGAGACATACATTGTCACACTCGTATATCCAATCCATAGTTCCTCGATCCTGGGAATATGCTTATGCTTGCAGATAACATCAATATCTCTATATTGATTTATCTGAGTCTGGCCAGACATTCAATAAGCCTCATCCCTCGAGTGGCCGTGGATATTTACCCCCATTATGTGGGAGGGACAAATCCTATCTACATCACTACGATCTCTAAGCTTGCTTCCTATCACGCCCGATAGCCATCTTTATGATTACCCAGTTACGGTGTTACGTTTGATAACATCAAAGCGCAATATTTCACAACTAGAGTATCCAGTGACTTCAAGTCTAAGGATTGCAATTATATTAGCACTACGAAAAGAGATTGTGACTTGACATAATCTAACGTATCCTTTTCGTTGTGGGTCAATCCAGTATGCCATTACTCCTAATGCATACCCATGTGTTAGACTTGATATCTCCATATCAATCTAACCACATACTAGTCTATATTTGATCGTCCTATTAATCAATATAGTGGACTAGGGACATTTAAGATAAACAACACATTTTATCTAAGGACTTCATTATATTAAATATCACAATATATAATAAATGAATATTCTAGCCAAAACAATGTTCATACTAAATATATGATTGCCTCTAGGGCATCTATTCCAACATTTCCAGTTGATATCGGTCCTTAGACCAGGAGGTACGTAATCTTTGTTGCCAAGATTGCCTTGGTTAAGGAAACTAGTCATGAGTGAATAATGTACAATGAGCTTTTCCCCACGGCGGGATAGAGATATTGGAGAATAAGGATCATAATCGAGGTTACCAACATATCCCAAGACAATCTAACCAAATGGAGAATGATTCTGGCAAGAGGTGGAAGAACTTTTCTTCCAAGTACTAGAACCAATCTTTTGGACTCCTCATCCACGAAATCATTGTTCACAGCATAAGAGTAGTATTACATATTGTGGGTGCAGTCAGTCAGGCCACTACCACAACGAAATCTTCATTCAAATATTACAAGTTTTGGTGGGGGATCTCAGCAGGGTATGTGAACCAGCAGTCGTAGTTTCATCTTGCACCATCTGAGTAGTTCATAAGGCCATCAGTTTCACAGCGATCTGGGGGAGACATGTTATGATTGAGGTAAAGGAAAATTCGGTGGGTAAATTCAGGATATCAAGGGAGAGCATTTTCATTTTATCTAGTTGAGGGGCTCTGATATGACCACTCAGGAGGTACATTTTTGGTAATACAAGGGTATGTCTTGTTTGATTATGGCGCTTCGCATTTCTTCATATATGATTCATGTGTTTCATCAGTTGGCTTATCTATAGAACCTCTATATGCTAGTTTGGAAATTAACTCACGCTAGGTGGGAGAACTCATGTCGATAGTCTGTAGAGAGCTAGGTATTTCTTATGCTTGATTTACTTATGACTTGAGGGTCTTAGATATGGTCATTGGTGTAGAATTTGATGAGTGACATTATGCTGAATGAAGAATCTATTGGAATAAAAATATATGGCACATTTATTGGCAAGTGCAAATTGATATACTGACAATAGTTCTATTGTAAGATGAGGTGACTAAAATACTTTGGTAAGAAGAAATGCATATTCGAGGGTGTTAATAAAGGTTTCTAGATAGCATACCAAAACCATGATGACAGATGACTGATATGTATTTATGCCATCAACGGTGACGATTGTGTTAAAACTTGGAGACTCAAATTGATTAGTCACATGATGATTGGCTCCTGAGTCAAGTAGCCATGAATGGTAGACATCTTTTTGTGGTCCAAGAACTGATTGTGAAGCATTGTTAGAGTGGAGAGTAGAGCTTCATATTCGGTTACCGAAAACCGGAATTTAACCGGTTTTCCCGGTTCCTTCGGTTCCGCTTCGGTTATAACCGGTAATGTAGGTTCGTCGGTTCGGTTTAACCAAAATTGTATTTTTTCGAAAACATGAAACCGAATCGGAACCGGTTTTTTCGGTTCGATTAACCGGTTCCGTTCCTTTGCCTTTTTTTTTTGATTTTTTTGGGGTTGTTTTGTGGTGTAAAAATTAATTAAAAACATTAAAATAGTTCAAACGGTCAGTTTCGGGCCGGTCCGGTTCCGATCTCGGTTACCAAATTCCGGAGACCGAACCGAGACCGTATTTATACGTGTTCGGTACCGGTTCCGGTTCGTCTCATCGGTTCGGTTCTGCTTTTCTCGGTTTTTCGGTTCGGTTTTAATCGGAAACCGCAGGTTAAACCGAACCGAGTGAAGCTCTAGTGGAGAGCATGGTGATGCGTATTTTCATGTCAAGGTAGAGAGGCTTTATGATGCATAAGAGTTTCTAGTTTAAGCATAAGGTACATGAGAGTGAAGATTGGTATGATACATGTTCTCGACACTTGGTTGTGGTGGTCAAACCGTTGCAAATTCATGCAAAACTAACAATCACGATATGAATGCTTGTCACAATTAAAAAATTGACAAATTAGAGGCTCTACAAAGAATGCAACCTTTGTGTACGATGAAATGTCATAGACAATGCAGATGAATCAAGAAATTGAGTGGTTGCACCAGTTCGTGTTTGAGACAAGTATATTTGGAATTGTTAGAAGCTGAATTCTGGAAATTGTAACCATAACCACAATGTTGAGAATTGTATGCAATCATGAGTTTGGAAGAAGTTGGTAATGGAGCCATGAAAGAGGATGAACCAGCAGACTTGGCAAATGAAAATGAGATGTATAATTCCACACTAATAAGAAGAGTACTAGTTTTGAACATAAATTAGTGTAGTAAGAATACTAATGGTGGAATTTAAATAATGAAACTCTACAAAGAATGCAACCTTTGTGTACGATGAAATGTCATAGACAACGCAGATGAATCAAGAAATTGAGTGGTTGCATCAGCTCGTGTTTAAGAACAAGTATATTTTGAATTGTTAGAAGTTGAATTCTGGCGATTGTAACCATAACCACAATGCTGAGAATTGTATGCAATCATGAGTTTGGAAGAAGTTGGTAATGGATCCATGAAAGAGGATGAACCAGCAGACTTGGGAAATGCAAATGAGATGTATAATTCCACACTAATAAGAATAGTACTAATTTTGAACATAAATTGGTGTAGGAAGAACACTAATGTTGGACTTGAAATAATCAAACTCATCACGCGAACCAAGTAATATGTAAAGAACTATGCCTTCTTTAGAGATTCATTAACCATAGCCAAACGATCAGTAATTAGCTTGATTTGATCCAAATACTGAGTTATTGTCAGAGCGCCTTTTGTAAATGTGCTTAATTTTGTTTTGAGTTGGTGAATATGAGAACAAGAAAGCGAAAAAACCTTGATTCCATCGCAGAAAAGATCGCGAATGCATGAGGAACATGAAGAACAATTGGCAATACAAAAGCGAAACTGGAGCAATGAGATCACTATGTTAGAAAATGATGCGGAAGCACAAGAAGAGTGATGAGACGAAGAATAAGATGAGGAACGACACAACGATGTAACGTGGTTCACTAGTTTTGAGGCTAGCTTCATCCACAGCCAAAACGAACCAATTTATTGATGAGAACTCAATTACAATCGACCACACACTGTAAGTCTCGACCTGAGGTCCTTATATAGGCCTAGGATACTGACTTGTGCTCAAAGAAATGAAGAGACATTCCAAAACTGAACAAGGAAACAACGAAACCACCCTAGACACTCGGGTAGAGCACGAACCAGGTTGGGCGGGTGAGTGGTGTGTTTTCTACCCAACCCAATGACTGCAGGTTGGTTATGTCGATACCCAAACCCAATCATGTAGTCGACAGACCCAAACCCAATCAAGCCTTTCGACTCGGACTGGTTTGGCCGAGTTTAGACGGGTTCAAACGATTAAAAATTGTTTGTAAATTCAAGTCTATAAACATGACATATTCAGCGCTTGGGGTGAGCGCGGACCGGTTTGACCGGATTTTGTAAATTTTGCCCCAAACTAAACTCACCGCATTATTTTTTAAATCAAAACCAATTCTAACCTATAAAACTTGATTTATGGACGGTGATCTAACGAAAATATGTAATTTTTTCATGTGAAATTTAAATCGGGCCGGACTGGTTTTAAACGGTTTTGCTAACTCCATAACGGTGATCAATCAAAGTTAGTTCGGGTTTGTAATTCTATAATTGTAATTAATCAAGTAGCATGAACGGGTATTAAATTCGGACCGGTTGGGGACGGATCGGTTTGGGGCGGCAAAAAGCACAAACGTCGGATCTACCATAGTTCCGATGTCCACCCTTTCCCTTTCCTCCCTTACCCATGAATGCGCCACCATCATGATCATCAAACTTTGGCACCTTGTGCCTCAATTACCTTGTGTGCGACGCCGAATGGACTTCCTTTAGGGTTATCGTCTCATTCCCCCAACAAAAAACGATTGTACAAAACCCTCCAAAAGACGGAAGTAGAGACACCTACAATATAAAGACCGCATCAACATCACTCACAGTCTTGGCACTATTGCGCAATTCAAGAAAGATAGTGTTGAGATTGTCTAGGTGATCTCCCGTACCTTCAATCATTCGAAGACCGAATAGTCGCTGCTGCAACATCAAAATGTTGGCCACAAATTTCTTTGCGTAGAGATCCTCCAACTTCTTCCATAAGCTAGTTTCCAAGGTCTGATCTGCAACTCCTGTAATCACGTCGTCTGCGAGGCACAACATGATCATCGAATGCGCCTTCTCCTCCGTACTTACAAAATCCGGTGTGGTCTTGTCAATGCCCGATTTGTTAGCTAGTAGCAACCACAGATCTTGTTGCTTCAACAAAGAACGCATCTTGATTTGTTACAAGCTAAACCCATGCTCCCATAAAAACGATTGATCTTCATCATTTTCGACATCAGTCCTCACAAAAACTCGAAACCCAACAACTTGGCTATGATACCACTTGTTAGAAAACGATGTGGAAGCACAAAAAGAGTGGTGATACAAACAATAAGATGAAGAACGACACAACGATGTAACGTGGTTCACTAGTTTTGAGGATAGCTATATCCACGACCAAAACAAACTAATTTATTGATGAGAACTCAATTACAATCGAGCACACTATGTATGTCTCGACCCTAGGTCCTTATATAGGCCTAAAATACTGACTCGTGCCCAAGAAATGAAGAGACATTCCAAAATGAACAAGGTGTTGGGTTTTTTGGTTGATTCAAAATCCTAGCATGTGGTCAAAGGAGGCTGGTAATTTTGGAAGTAATTACACTACTTTGGTAGCAAGGAATCTCTTTGATTCCTAATAGGGAAGCTTGATCTAAACATGGAACATTACTTGGGAACATTACATTACCATCAAGCTTGATCTAAACATGGATGGATAGAGAAGCTGCGACAGAGGAACTGTTACTAAGAATTAGGCAAGATACGGATCGAGATCAAGCAGTGAGCTTCAAGATTGGCTTTAATACCATGTCAAAACCCCTAGCTCTGAATAGAAATGAAGAAAATCAGAGAGATAATGATGAGGATGAAGATGAATGTAACTGAATTAACAACTAAGCTGCAATGTTGGTAGTTATTCAGTAACTACGCTAACTAACCAACTACTTTACACTTGGGTCCCTGTAGTTATAACTAGCTAACAATCTGAGTCTAACCGTGACTTAACAATATCTAAATCGAAATTCTATATCCCATTTTAATAAAGAGAAATTTTGACATAAAATCCCCCTGCAGTATCGTTTCACTGACATTTAGCTACTAGCAGTATTGATTTTGTCAGAAAACCCCCTGCAGTTTTCACTTCTACCGATATCGTGCACCATTTTACTAAAATTGCCGATAGCGAAGTGTCGATTAAAGTGAAATTGTAGGAGGGTTTATGTTTGAAAAATGGTGCGCGATGTCGGTAAAACTGAAACTGCATGGGGGTTTTCTGACAAAATCAGTATTGCTGGTAGTTAAGTGTCAACGAAACGATATTGCATGGGGGGTTTTCTGCCAAAAGTTAGAAGAAGTCCTTCAATTTCAACCTGGCGTATATTTTAAATATGGCATGCAATAAGATAAACATGGTGGTTCCAATGTGACAATTTTGACAAACTGAACACATACAATGTGCAATTAAGCCTATATGTATATATATGGTTGGTGAGATTAATTAATGGTTTACTGGTAATGTCTATTTTTGTATTCTCTGCAATAGTACTCACAATGTACTGCTCACATTTATTAGCCATGATATATGAGTTCTGGTCAAAACTCAAAAGTATAGCTAGGGCATGGAAGAAGAATAAGTGGAAGATGGTGGAAGTAGTAGTAGCTTGCATTTACTGATGGGCTAGTGATCTATCTATCTAATTCCAATGAGAGATGTGGCATGATTTTGATCATACATGTATAGGTGTATTGTTAGTTTTGTATGCAATTGGATTAAGAAAGTATTCAACCCTCTCGACTGGACCAAGTAAAGTAAAGAATGTGGCAACACTCACAATAAAATGTGATTTTAATAATATGTGTAATTGTGATATCTGAAATCAAAATTTATTGACTGTGAATTCACATGGCCGTACTTGTTAGATCAGATATTATATTTAGGGTAAAATACAAAAACCACCCCTTGAGTATGGGTAATATACAAAAACACCCCTCGTGTTCGGGGATATACAAAAACCACCCCTGTCAAGACAAAAACCACCCCTGTCAGTGGATGGACGTTAGACGAAAAACACCCTTCTGTTACAATCAGCAAGTATAGGGGTGCAACATGTCATTTGTATGACTATTTTGCCCCTATTTATATTTTTAATTTATTTTGTTCATGTTCTTGGTGTTCTTGACCACCACCACCACCACCAATTCACCACCAACACAAACACCCACCACCACCACCACTAGTTCACCACCAACAACACACACCACCACCACAAACACCCATACTTCTCCAATTGAAAACAGACTCATCCACCATTCCATTCACCATTGCGGACAACTCACAGTGACCACCAACTCAACAACAAGAACAAAACAACCACCACCACCGCTACCATCGGAACCCCACCATCACAAAAGCCCAAACTTCCTCCATTACACTACTCAAACTAATAGCCACTGCACAAACAAACCTCAGTAGTCACGACCCCACCTCCAATTCCAGCATTCATCCTAAATTTACCAGTACCCTACAAATTATCATCAGCTTCAACACATCTTCATTCTAAACCTTGAACTTCCCCTTCAACCAATTGCCCAGCTCATGAACCTGCTTCAGTACACTCACAACCACAATCCAGATATTGGGGTCGTATCAGAGAGAGAAACCCAGAGTTAGAACAGTATTGTTATCAGAGAGAAACCCATATTTAGGGTCGAGAATAGGAGCTAAAGGGGTGAAATCGCACCAACCACGAGACTTCTTCTTGCTGGATAACCGGTGCCAGGACTCCCGATAAGCGGACTTGGCCGTATTTGAGTTAACGACGGAGAAGCGATAGCTGGTGAAACCAGGAGGCGACAATCGTAGCCTCCGGACACCAGGAGGCGATAATCGACGCCGACTGATCAATTTCTCCGAAGAAGTCGGCGAGCTCCTTCAGATCGATGAATCCGTCGTCGTTCTTGTCGAGATCCGTGATTGCGCTCTTCAGATCCTTCTCCGACGGCGTGGAGCAGAGAGCTTCCATGACCGATCGAGATCTTGTCGTCGCCGTTCTTCTTGAACTTGTTGAATACCTTCTCGAGCTCGTCTGCGCTGTGTCTGCTTCTACGTGAACTCCTCATCGCCATTGAAGACCGTGATTCGCTGTTTTCTAGAGAGAGAGAGAAAGAGACAGAGAAATTGGGGGATTTCTCTTCTGTTGCAGAGATCGATTCGATTGGAATTATATTAAAGGTGGTGAGGGATCTGTATTTAGAGTGGAGGGGTCACGCACTTCTTTTTCTTTTGTGAATCGTTTGAGTAGGGTGCAGGTGTTTTTTTCCAGTACAGAGTGATTAGGAGTTCACTTTTCAGGCGGCGGCACTCGAATGGAGATGGCAGGGGTGGTTGTTGTGGAGGTGGTGGGCAGAGGAAGGCTGAATGTGAAAGGGGGAGAGAGAGATTTAGGGTTAGAAATGAGAGGAGAAAGAGAAATAATTGGGATTTATGTGGTGTAATTTTCTTTGATTTGAAGGGTATTTTTGTATTTTCGCACCTCTGTTAGCGCGCCGTTAAATGCTAACTCTGACAGGGGTGGTTTTTGTATATCCCCGAACACGAGGGGTGTTTTTGTATATCTCCCATACTCAAGGGGTGGTTTTTGTCTTTTACCCTTATATTTATATTCTCGGAGAACTAATACTCTCTCTGTCTATAATTATTTGTCATGTTTTAAGGAGGTAATTTACATACAAACAATACATAGGTGCTGAGACTTCTCAATCTATTAAAATGTTATATTACCCTAGAGTTTGAAAATAAATACGTTCTTGTATCGTATGGGTAGTCAATCATCGTCTCAAGATACCCAATAAAACTATTAAAAAAGTCTCAATGGCTCTGTAGTTCTCGGAAACCCTCCGAACCCTAGCTCTTTCTCCATGACGACGGCGACGACAACGGTACCCCAACCAGCAGTGGACAAAGCTTTTACTGATTACACAGAGGTTGAGAAGAAGAAGAAGAAGATCGTCTTCAGTAATAAATACTGTGAAGAGGCGGAGGAGGAGTTAAAGTTTTGCCTCCTAGGGTGTTTTGCGACAAACACTTGGCTTAATAGCAAGACAACCATAAAGGTTCTCGCTCGAATTTGGAACAGAGGGGAGGAGATAAACATGGTGGAGGTAGACACAAACACATATCTCTTCATATTCCCTGACAGACAGTTCCTGGAGAGAGTCTCTGCCGGAGGTCCGTGGTCGGTTAACGGCAAAATCTTGCTTTTGCAGCCATGGTCTACGGGGATGCCGGTGAAGGGGGTGAGTTTTGATAGCATATATCTCTGGGTTCAGCTTTCTAACATCCCTTTCCACCTCATGCTTAATGCAGACACGGGAGGAATGATTATGGGTGAAGTCGGAGAAGTTACGACTTCGACAACAAAACTGACAGCGATGAGGATAAGAATTTCATTCGCGTCCGTATTCGAATCTCGGCCTAAAAATCGCTCCCTAGAGGGATTCACATCAAAGTCAAATGTGAGGAGTTATGGGTAGACTTCAAGTACGAAAGGTTTCCTTCAATGTGTTGTTGGTGTGGTAGAGCCACTCACGAGGGGTTCGAGTGCGGAGTGTTCCGAAAGATGTGCAAGAACAAGACAACCCAGGGTAAGGCACCTTCTTGATGTTCCATGCTCGAAGACGGAAGATGACGGGAGAAGGGGTCAAAAACGACGATGTGTTCAAATAAGGGGAGGACAGTACCGACAAAGCTCCAACAGGAAGTCCACAAACAAACAACATGGCAATGAACGTGGAGCTTCCTTCCACGCCATCGTGCCAGAGGAATCCCTATAGTGAATACAAGATCCCTAGCCAGGGGAAAGAAGATGAGATAGGGGGAGAGAGGGGATCATCCACTAAAGGGAACATAGGGGGGGAGGGGGACAAAAAGAATCTATAGTACCGTGGGAAATCCAACAATATCGGCGAGGATCAATATGTTCAATGCGAACTTTGCTACAAATGGAAAAAAGGAGATGGGAACAAGCAAAAAAGCTCTGCAATGAATTTTAGTCCACCCACACACCCTTCGAAAACAGCGGTTGTGCAGGACAAAGATGAACAGGGGCAGCGAGGTGGAGGCAAAGTCTCTGAGCACGGAGGCACAGAAACCGAAGGTGGTGTGAAGGGGAAGGGTGTGGCAACATCACTGAATGATAAGTTGGCGGCGGTTGCGATGCAACCCCGCCAGCCGCTGAGTCTCCTGAGCTGGAACGTACGTGGGTTGGGGAACCCTAGCACGTTCCTATCGCTTTGCGATCTAGTAAAGCGAAAATACCTTGACTTGGTTTTTATCCCGGAAACCAAGTTGTCAAGACAGGACATGCAGCAGAAGATTGCTAGGCTACCATAATGGTTTCGCTGTTGATTCCAGAGGTAGGAGTGATGCTCTAGCTCTTTTGTGGCGTGATAGAATGCAAGTAAATTTTCTGAATCAGTCTAGTCACTTTATTGATGCTATTGTCAAGAAAGATGACGACCGTACTTGTTGGAATTTTACGGGATTCTATGGAAACCCGAATCGCGATGAACGCTTTCTCTCTTGGGAATTGTTATGCAACCTTGTACCTCATCTAGACATGCCATGGTGATTCACAAGTGATTTTAATGCTATCACTTCATACGTCGAAAAGGATAGAGATTTTTTTTTTGCTCAGTTAGACCAGTTTAGAGAAGCTCTCAGTGATGCAGGATTAATGGATCTCTGTATCCAAGGTAACCCATTTACATGGTCAAACAATCAAGAGATGGTAGAAATATAAGGGAAAGACTTGACAGAGTCGTTGCTAACATTCTGTGGATGAACGAGTTCCAAGGAGTGAGGGTTACTCATCTTTGGTGGCCTAACTCAGACCACACTCCTATCCTAGTAGAATGGAAGCAGCAGAGTAAAGTGTGGAGACAAATAAGATGATTTCAATATGAAAAAATGTGGGAGAGGCTTGCAGATTTTCACGGCCTTGTGGCCGAGAGTTGGCAGAGGGATGATACATCTCTATTGGGGGAAACAAGGGGCACAAGCTCGTAAATGTCAAGCTTGGAACAAGAACTGATTCGGGCAGGTTTTGAAGAGGTGTCACATGATCCATGAGAGAGGGGGATTTCTCGATAGTCACCCCCAAACATCGGAAGTCTTAGCGGAAAAGAGAACTCTCACCAAGGAGTACAACGAGCTGCAGAAGCGAGAAGAAATCATGTGGAAGCAGAGATCTCAGATTGATTGACAAAAACACACGTTTCTTTCACTTGAAAGCTACTATTCGTCGTGCTAGAGACAACTTTAATGGAATAAAAGACGAAGGAGGAACATGGGTTACAGATGAACAGCAGATCGGGTCTATACCTGAAGGGTATTTTGCATCTATCTTCAAGTCTACAAAGTCGGATATGGAGGATATTGAGCCTATGCTGGTTTATTCAGCCGAGATGGTTTCCGTGGATGACAATACCACTCTGGAAAGTTCTTACACAGAAAAAATAAGTAAACGAAGATTTGTTTCAGATGGCACCTGATAAAGCACCGGGAGATGATGGCTTTAGCGCAGGGTTCTACCAGAAGCACTGGGTGACCGTGGGCAAGGAGGTGACGGCGACGGTCCTGGCAGTGCTGAACAATGGAGCTTTTGTAAAGGAGTTCAACCACACCTTAATTACTATCATCCCTAAAACAAAACACTTGCGAAATCCCAGTGAGTACCGCCCAATCAGTTCATGCAATGTGTTGTATAAAATCGTTGCTACATGTCTAGCAAACAGATTAAAAGGTGTGCTGCCATCTCTGATCTCCGACCACCAGAGCGCCTTTTTTCCAGGTAGCCTGATCTCAGACAATATTTTGACGGCTTTTGAAGTTATCCACTCGCTTAAAACAAGGAAAAAAGGGAGGATTGGTTTCTTGACTCTGAAAGTGGACATGAGCAAAGCATATGACATAATAGAGTGGAAGTTCCTGGAAGAGGTCCTGTTTCATCAGGGTTTCGGGACCAGGTTCAGAAAAACAGTGATGCAATGCGTCTATAATGTAGCATATTTTGTGCTAAGGAACTGTAGTCCTCTGGGTCACATCGATCCTGAGAGAGGTCTCAGACAGGGGTGCCCGCTCTCCCCATACATGTTCTTGTTGTGTAGTGAGTTGTTATCGAGAGCTGTCTCTACCGTTGTTGAGGAAGGAAGGCTGGCAGGAGTGACAACTTCACAGGGAGGACCAGTGGTCTCCCACCTATTTTTTGCTGACGATTCATTGTTTTTTACACATGCTCATACAATAAATTTTCGAGTTCTCCAAAAGATCCTCCAAGCTTATGAGAAGGCATCAGGTCAACAAATCAATCTGGATAAGTCAGCTATAGTGTTTTCCCCCACAGTCTCAGAGCCGATCAGAGATGGCATTCTCCAGTTCGCGGGTATCCCAGAAGTAGAGAAGCATGATCAATATCTCGGCCTCCCTACAACAATGGGAAGGAATAGGACAGTCACATGGAACAGCCTTACGGAGAAGTTTGACAACAAGCCGAAGGGTTGGAAAGAAAGAAATCTCTCAATTGCAGGGAAGAAGGTGATGATAAAGACGGTTGCTCAGGCTCTCCCAAAATATGCCATGTCCTGCTTCAAACTTCCTGATGGGATATGTGACAAGATGGAAAAGTCTATACCCAGAGTTTGGTGGAGCAAAACAAGCAATGACTGAGGCATGAATTGGGTAGCATGGAATCGTATACAAAGACCAAGAGGACAAGGAGGGCTGCAGTTTAAGAATTTGAGAAGATTCAATCTAGCACTTCTAGCTAAACAAGGGTGGAGGTTAATTCACAAAGGTAATACTCTTTGTAGCCGTGTTATGAAGGCTAAGTATTTCCCGAATTCTAGTTTTATGGATGCCGAACTGTGAAATTTTCCCTCCTTTGCGTGGAGAGGAATTATAGGAGGACGTAGTATCCTAAAACATGGGTTAAGGTGGAAGATAGGCAATGGCGAAAGCATCGGTTTGGGAGAAGCATGGGTGCCACAAAACCCAGCAGCTCGTTTGATCACAAGAATCCCTCCGAATAGTAATATAAAAGTTTGCAATTTGATCCACCCAGATGTTAATAGATGGGATAGCCAGGCTATTGAAGCTAGAATTTGGCCCGTGGATAGAGAAGTTGTGATGCAAATAAAGCTCCCTTCAGTTAAAGGCGAGGACAAGCAAATCTGGATGCACGAAGATTCGGGCATCTACTCGGTTCGTTCGAGCTACAGGGTGGCCAGCGCTATTGATGAGGGTCCAAGCTCTTCCCCAACTAGCTCTACAACCACGGAGGAGGAAATTTTCAAAATATTATGGTCGGTAAAAGCTCTTAACAAAATCAGTCACTTTGTCTGGCGAATTTTACATAATGCAATACCCACTAGAGGAAATCTGCGGCGAAGAGGAGTTAATATCGAGGAAAACTGTTGTATGTATGCCCAAGTGAATTGTTGGAATAGATGCCCTAGAGGCAATCGTAGATTTAGTATGAACAATGTTTTGGCTAGAATATTCATTTATTATTTATGGCGATATTTAATATAATGAAGTCCTTAGATAAATTGTGTTATTTATCTTAAATATCCCTAGTCCATTATACTGATTAATAGGACAATCAAGTATAGACTAGTATGTGGATAGATTGATATGGAGATATCAAGTCTATCACATGAGTATGCATTAGGAGTAATGGCATACTGGATTGACCCACGACGAAAAGGATACATTAGATTATGTGAAGTCACAATCGCTTTTCGTAGTGCTAATATTATTGCAATCCTTAGACTTGAAGTCACTAGATACTCTAGTTGTGAAATATTGCGCTTTGATGTTATCAAACGTTACACCGTAACTGGGTAATCATAAAGGTGGCTATCGGGCGTGATAGGAAGCAAGCTTAGAGATCGTAGTGATGTAGATAGGATTTGTCCCTCCCACATAATGGGGGTAAATATCCACGGCCACTCGAGGGATGAGGCTTATTGAATGTCTGGCCAGACTCAGATAAATTAATATAGAGATATTAATGTTATCTGCAAGTATAAGCATATTCCCAGGATCGAGGAACTATGGATTGGATATACGAGTGTGACTATTTATGTCTCGTGTCCAATCCGGATATGGAGACAAAGGGATAATTCAATATGACATATTGGGCACAAAGGTTTGTCGGGATCACTGACCATTTCTATTTGTTGGGTGGCATGGATGTGTTGCTAGACACCGCTCCATGTTAGTAATAGTTACTACCAACTATATAGAAACCTATGGGGTCACACGTCAAATAGAGTAGAGCTAGATTTGGGATTAATTAATATGGATTAATTAATAGAAGGATCATTGTGCAACACCTTGCAAACTTAGTAGGACTAATTTGCAAGGAAGGGAATAGTTCTAGTCCTACTAGAACAAGAAAACTCTAATATGGAAACAACAAGGAGTTGTTGGAGTATATATATAAGAGGCTCTAGCTTCCTTCCCACATGAGTTATTATTAGACATAACACAAAGAGTGGGAGAGAGCAAAAGAGAGAGCAAGACAAAGAGCTAGGGCCGAAACCCTAGCCCCGTCCGCCCCTCTACCCGACGGCAAAAAGGTGGCCCCGAGCCCCCTTTTGTGCTTTGTTGCTTTGATCTTCATCCCTCTTCCTCCGGGTTCAAGCTAGCACTTGTGGAGAAGGAAGAATCTAGATCTCACCTCTAGACGTGGATCAACCGTAGAGACGAGGACATCATTCTTCGTGTGATCTCACAAATCAAAAGGTACACATCTTCTATGACCTTAATCATGTTATGATGTCTCTTCCTGTGATCCTTGGTGGGCTTTGAGTAGGATTAATTTTTGTTATTCCGCTGCGTTACCTACATCAAATCCCAACAGTGGTATCAGAGCCACAGGTCGTAGAGCATAACATGATATTATGTGTTTACGATTTCAGTTCATACACCGTATTATTGTTTATTACGCGAAAACTGAAAAATTGGCATAGTAGATGCAATATTGAATTTGATTCAATCAAACAAGACCCAATTTAACATTGGATGTTAGAATTGGTGAGTTTAATCACATAGGATGTGAATAATTGGGTTCTTGAAAAATTGGGGTTCATGGGCACATGATTGAAAAGGGGTTTTCAATTATGGAAACAAAGTTATGGAAATAATTCCATATGGAAACAACCTTGCTTGGGCAAAAAGGAAGGAGGAAGGGGGCTAGGGCCGAAACCCTAGCCGCCCGCCCCTCCCTTGCGCGCCAAGCAAGGCCGCGGCCCTCTAGGCGTGCGGCGGTCCTAGGGTTCGGGCCACTTGTTGGCTTGGGCCCTTTGGACCGTTGTAAAACCCTAGTTACCCAATTTCATTAAAATTAAAACAAGCGCGTTAAAAATTGGTTTTAACTGTATTATGTGCTTTATTGCATGGTGGATGGATATGGCCTAGGATTGTGGATGTTTATTTTTTTGTGGTTTGGTTTACGGCCTGCGAGCTGATCAAATTAATGTAATAATTAATTAAGTTTTACGGCCTGCGAGTCGTCTTTTTCTCCTCGACATGTGAGGCTTTTGTTATTTATTTATTCTAGATGTTAGGCTATAATTAGAAGTATTTAGATGATAGCCAAGAACATGGAGAAGAAGACCGGAGAACCAAAGGAGCCAAAAGACATCCCTAGACGCACAGCTATGGTGGAGCACATGGAAATGAGCTCGGCACTTTAGGGCAATTAGATATTATCATTGGCTTGATAATATCATTAGTCTAGGGGCCATATCCATGCCACTTTTTTTTTTTTTTTTTTGTGGATGTTTATTATTCATGCCTTGTTATTTATTTTGTGTGTATGGCGCTACAAGCAAAACGATAACAAGATAATAATAAACAAGGTTGGTCTTTTATTGTGGATGGCCCAATCCAAATAAGTAGACCATGTTGATAAAGATCAACCAAACAAATTAAAAGAAATCCCTCAATTAAATATTGCGTTTTGCCTTCTCTTGCCAAAAAACCCTTCATGATCATGGCCTATTAAAATCCGGGCTTGCCAAAGCAAGGCGATTTTAATTTTTCATGATGTGTTGCGGACGACGCAAGCTAGTAATGCGTGTATGTTGAAAGCAAGAGGTTGGACGCAACTAGGCAAGAGTCAATTGGATTGATGAGCTTAGAGCATCTCCAACCCATTGCTTTTTCCCCCTCCCCTCACCTCCCCCTCCCCCTCCCCTCAGGGGCCCACCATTTTCCCCCTCCCCCTCCCCCTCCCCTTCCGCCAAATTACTAATCGTCTCCAACCCATTTCTTTCCCCTCACCCAAAAAATTAATTTGTAATATATATTTAATGATTTAAAATGAATTATTAATACCAAAAAAAGTAAATGCAAAATTGTTATCAATATATATACACACACACATATATACACACACACACACAAAAACAAAAAAGATGTTAATAATAATAATGGTATTAATACTAATAATAATTAAAATAATATTAACAAACAATCTTGGATACACTATTAATTTTAAAAGTAATACAAAATAAAATTTATTAATCATAATAATAAAATACATAATATAATCACAAAATATTAGTATGTGTAATTAAAATTATCAAATATTCAATTAATTAATCATTCCATGTAGGGGGAGGGGGAGGGGATGTTCATGGGGAAATCCCCCCTAACTATCCCTCACCCAAGGCAAAATTTATCCCCATAGCATCCCCTCCCCCTCCCCCTCCCCCCATGAGGTTGGACATGAATCGTATTTTTATACGATTTTCCCCTTCCCCCTCCCCCTCCCCCCCATGGGGTTGGAGATGCCCTTAGAGGCATGACAATTAGGAGTTATCCAATTGGATAAAGAATAAAAGAAATTTATTCACCTAATTGGACCAAGAGTTGCATGGGATGCAATTGGAATGGTTCCTACCCAAATAACCAATTCTTGGGTGACTTGCCAAAGAAAGCTCAAGAAGAAGTGAAAAAGGGATCTTGGACCCACTAGAAAGTATAAAGATATTTTCCGCTTTAATAGTGAGGGCAATTAATCCGAGAAAAATAGTGGGAGCTATATTTAATGATCTAGCCATTGTTAAATATAGTCAAATTGTTCAAAATACTAAATTGCATATTTCTCGTTTTGTAGAATTCCAAATGGCAAACAACAACGCATCGAGTTCATCCCTACGATCTGTCCTTGAGAAGGATAAATTATCTGGAACAAATTTCCTTGACTGGTACAGAAACTTGAGGATTTTCCTCAAGTAAGAAAAGAAGCTGTACGTCTTGGACACTCCAATTCCAGACCCACCACAAGATGAGTCTCTACTAGCGGAAGTAAGGGCACGACAGAAACATATTGATGATTCTAATGACGTGACTTGCCTCATGCTTTGCACCATGACTGGTGAGCTTCAGAAGCAACACGAGAACATGGAAGCCTATGATATGATCAGACACTTGAAACAATTGTTTCAGGAACAGGCAAGGCATGAGCGCTATGAGGTGTCTAAAGCATTGTTCAAAAGTAGTCTTGCAGAGGGGAATCCAGTAGGCCCTCATGTACTCTGAATGATCGGGTACATAGAGAACCTTGAGAGACTAGGGTTCCCACTCGGCCAGGACTTGGCGACTGATCTCGTCTTGCAATCGTTGCCTGACAGTTATAACCAGTTCATTATGAACTATAATATGAACGAGATCAACAAGTCTTTGCCAGACCAATTGAACATGCTAAAGACAGCTGAGCAAAGCATCAATAAAGGCAAGGACAAAGCCATAATGATGGTCCACAAGAAGAAGGGCAAGTCAGTTGCATCTACTTCAAAAGGAAAACGCAAGAAAGTTGCGAAATCCAAGGAAGCCCTAAAGCCTAGTGGGGGCGTGGCTAAAGGTGAATGTCACTACTGCAGCCAGCCGGGTCACTGGAGGAGGAATTGCCCTAAATATCTGGAGGATAAGAAGCTTGGAATAGTGATTCCACCACCACCAGGTATTTATGTTATAGACGTCAATCTCTCTATTTCATCATCCTGGGTATTAGATACCGGATGTGGTTCTCACATTTGTCGTAATGTGCAGGATTTGAAAAGAAGTAGAAGATTGCGAAAAGGGGAGATAGACTTGCGCGTCGGGAATGGAGCAAAGGTTGCTGCATTAGCTGTAGGCGTTTATGAGCTATCTTTGCCTTCTGGACTTATTTTAGAATTAGACAATTGCTTTTATGTGCCTGCTATGAGCAGAAACATTATTTCCGTTTCTTGTTTGGACGAGAAAGGTTTTTCTATTTCAATAAAGGACAAGTGTTGCTCCATTTATTTTGATAGTATGCACTATTGTAGTGCGCATTTGTCTAATGGATTGTATATCCTTGATCTAAATAATCCAATCTATAACATAAATACTAAAAGGATTAAAACTAATGATTTAAATCCTACATATCTATGGCACTGTCGTTTAGGCCATATAAATGAGAAACACATATCTAGACTCCATAAGGATGGACTTCTAGACTCATATTTGGAATCATATGAGACATGTGAATCTTGTTTATTAGGAAAAATGACAAAGTCCCCTTTCAATAAGAAAGGCGAGCGGACTAGTGAGTTATTGGCACTCATACATACTGATGTATGCGGGCCATTCCCCACGCCTGCCAGAGGTGGTTATACCTACTTCATCACATTCACTGATGATTTCAGTAGATATGGATTTGTATACCTTATGAAGGCCAAATCCGAATCCTTTGAATTGTTCAAGGAATTCAAGAATGAAGTAGAGAAGCAACTTGGCAAGAGTATTAAAGCTCTACGATCGGATCGTGGAGGAGAATACTTAAGCCAAGAGTTTGATGAGTATCTTAGAGAGTGTGGGATAGTATCCCAGCTCACTCCACCCGGAACACCACAATGGAATGGTGTATCTGAGAGGAGGAATCGCACTCTATTAGATATGGTGCGATCTATGATGTCTCAAACAGATCTTCCGATATCCTTTTGGGGACATGCTCTAATGACGGCAGCTTTTACCATTAACCGTGTTCCATCCAAATCAGTCATGAAGACGCCATATGAGATATGGACTGGGAGGCGTCCCATAGTGTCGTTTATGAAGATTTGGGGCTGCGACGTCTATGTAAAGCGTTTACAGACAGACAAGCTCGGGCCTAAGGCGGATAAGTGTAAGTTTGTGGGATATCCTAAGGAGACTAAAGGATATTACTTCTATAACCCTACCGAGAACAAAGTTTTTGTTGCTCGGACCGGCGTGTTTCTAGAAAGAGAACTAGTCTCTAAAGAAGCAAGTGGGAGGGTTGTAGAACTTGAAGAAATTCATGAACCACAAACCACTGAACCAATAATGGAACATGAACAGGAACCACAAGAAGTTGTGGAAGAGCCTGTTCAGGTGACACAGGAACTCCGTGGATCAGGAAGAGTGCGTCATGAGCCAGAGAGGTATGGACTTCTCGTGACTGAGCCCGATGACGTACCACTCATGGATGATGAGCCTGCAAACTATGGAGAAGCCATGAGTGGCCCGGACTCTAAGAAGTGGCTAGAATCCATGAGATCCGAAATGGATTCCATGTACACCAACAAAGTATGGACTTTGGTGGAACCACCCGAAGGGGCTCGACCCATAGGGTGCAAGTGGGTCTTCAAGAAGAAGACCGACATGGATGGCAAGGTAGTTGCCTATAAGGGGCGATTGGTGGCCAAAGGTTATAGACAGATTCATGGTATTGACTATGATGAGACCTTTTCACCAGTCGCCATCCATTCGAATCTTACTTGCTATTGCAGCATACTACGACTATGAGATTTGGCAAATGGATGTCAAAACAGTGTTCCTTTATGGGAACCTCCTTGAGGATGTGTACATGACACAACCATAGGGTTTTGAGGATCCAGAGAATGCCAATAAAGTCTGTAAGCTGCAAAGGTCCATTTATGGATTAAAGCAAGCTTCTAGGAGCTGGAATCGACGTTTTGATGACGCAGTCAAAGAGTTTGGCTTCATCAAGAACGAAGATGAGCCTTGTGTTTACAAGAAGGTTAGTGGGAGCTCTATAGTATTTCTGGTCTTGTATGTGGATGACATACTAATCATTGGCAATGATATTCCTACTCTGCAATCTGTTAAAGATTGGCTAGGAAAGTGCTTTGCGATGAAAGACTTAGGAAACGCAGCCTATATACTTGGTATAAAGATCTATAGAGATAGATCTAAAAGGTTGCTTGGCCTAAGTCAGAGTACATATATTGACAAGGTGTTGAAGAGGTTCAACATGCAAGATTCCAAGAAGGGATTCTTGCCCATGTCACATGGAGTCACTCTTTCCAAGAATGACTGTCCCTCTAACGAGATGGAGAAGGACCGCATGAGCAGGATACCCTATGCTTCGGCCATAGGGTCCATCATGTACGCCATGCTATGTACTAGACCAGACGTATCATACGCGTTGAGTATGGTGAGCCGATATCAGTCCAATCCGGGTGAGAGTCACTGGATTGCTGTCAAGAACATCCTAAAGTACTTGAGAAGAACTAAGGATGTATTCTTGATATTTGGAGGAACGGAAGAGCTAAGTGTAAAGGGTTACACTGACGCAAGCTTCCAAACCGACAAGGATGATTACAGATCGCAGTCTGGATACGTGTTTTGCCTAAATGGAGGAGCTGTCAGCTGGAAGAGTTCCAAGCAAGGCACAGTTGCTGATTCTACAACAGAATCTGAGTACATTGCTGCTGCGGAAGCGGCAAAAGAGGCAGTATGGATAAAGAAGTTTATCGCTGAGCTCGGTGTGGTCCCTAGCATAGTGGATCCCATAGAGTTGTACTGTGAAAACTCTGGGGCAATCGCACAGGCAAAGGAACCAAGATCGCACCAAAAGTCAAAGCATGTACTTAGGAGATTCCATCTTATTCGTGATATGATCGATCGAGGAGATGTGAAGATGTGCAAGATTCCGACGGATGACAACGTGTCAGATCCGCTCACGAAACCTCTTGCGCAGCGAAAGCATGAAGGGCACGCCAGATCTATACGCATACGAGATGCGCCAGATTGGCTCTAGTGCAAGTGGGAGACTGTTGGAATAGATGCCCTAGAGGCAATCATAGATTTAGTATGAACAATGTTTTGGCTAGAATATTCATTTATTATTTATGGCGATATTTAATATAATGAAGTCCTTAGATAAATTGTGTTATTTATCTTAAATATCCCTAGTCCATTATACTGATTAATAGGACAATCAAGTATAGACTAGTATGTGGATAGATTGATATGGAGATATCAAGTCTATCACATGGGTATGCATTAGGAGTAATGGCATACTGGATTGACCCACGACGAAAAGGATACAATAGATTATGTGAAGTCACAATCGCTTTTCGTAGTGCTAATATTATTGCAATCCTTAGACTTGAAGTCACTAGATACTCTAGTTGTGAAATATTGCGCTTTGATGTTATCAAACGTTACACCGTAACTGGGTAATCATAAAGGTGGCTATCGGGCGTGATAGGAAGCAAGCTTAGAGATCGTAGTGATGTAGATAGGATTTGTCCCTCCCACATAATGGGGGTAAATATCCACGGCCACTCGAGGGATGAGGCTTATTGAATGTCTGGCCAGACTCAGATAAATTAATATGGAGATATTAATGTTATCTGCAAGTATAAGCATATTCCCAGGATCGAGGAACTATGGATTGGATATACGAGTGTGACTATTTATGTCTCGTGTCCAATCCGGATATGGAGACAAAGGGATAATGCAATATGACATATTGGGCACAAAGGTTTGTCGGGATCACTGACTATTTCTATTTGTTGGGTGGCATGGATGTGTTGCTAGACACCGCTCCATGTTAGTAATAGTTACTACCAACTATATAGAAACCTATGGGGTCACACGTCAAATAGAGTAGAACTAGATTTGGGATTAATTAATATGGATTAATTAATAGAAGGATCATTGTGCAACACCTTGCAAACTTAGTAGGACTAATTTGCAAGGAAGGGAATAGTTCTAGTCCTACTAGAACAAGAAAACTCTAATATGGAAACAACAAGGAGTTGTTGGAGTATATATATAAGAGGCTCTAGCTTCCTTCCCACATGAGTTATTATTAGACATAACACAAAGAGTGGGAGAGAGCAAAAGAGAGAGCAAGACAAAGAGCTAGGGCCGAAACCCTAGCCCCGTCCGCCCCTCTACCCGACGGCAAAAAGGTGGCCCCGAGCCCCCTTTTGTGCTTTGTTGCTTTGATCTTCATCCCTCTTCCTCCGGGTTCAAGCTAGCACTTGTGGAGAAGGAAGAATCTAGATCTCACCTCTAGACGTGGATCAACCGTAGAGACGAGGACATCATTCTTCGTGTGATCTCACAAATCAAAAGGTACACATCTTCTATGACCTTAATCATGTTATGATGTCTCTTTCTGTGATCCTTGGTGGGCTTTGAGTAGGATTAATTTTTGTTATTCCGCTGCGTTACCTACATCAAATCCCAACATGAATCTCCAACCCATGTGTTGTTTGAGTGATGGACGACGAGAGAAGTTGGAAAAAGATTTCTGGGGAGGAAGTCAAGTTTTCTGCTGGTTATGGTTGTAGTGAGTTGGTTAAGTCCTTCTTGAAGACTAAGAAACATGGCGACCTTCAGATTATTTTCACAGCTCTATACTCCATCTGGTGGGAGATGAATAGTTGGGTTTTCAATAAAAAAACGAGCCCATCCATCGGAAATGGTTGCAGTAATTCTCGACCGGGTGGAGGAATACAACACAGCTAGGGACGAAGAAGGAAGAGAACACACCGTGGTGGAGCAGGAAAGGTGGAGAAAACCAGAGCCTCAATGAGTTAGAGTGAATTACGACGGGTCATGGTGCAAACAAACCGGAACTGCCCGGGCAGGAGTTGCTTCCCGGAACAGCGATGGAGTACTGCTCGCCGTCGGAGATTTTGACACCGGTGTTGCAAATTCTGCAAAAATTTCAGAGGCTAGAGCTCTAAATTGCGGTATAGACATGGCGAAGAGGTTGAGTTTCCATCAATGCTGCTTTGAAGCGGATTTCAAAATGCTCACGCTAGAGATTGTTAACAAGCAAAATGGAGGCGAGGTGTCGGATTTGACCGAGGTGGAAGATGAGATCAATAGAGCACTGCTTGAAGTGGGTACACTGCAAAATCGGAGGTCTGCTTTGCAAGGAGACAAGCGAACAATTTGCTCACAACTTGGCACAGTTCAGAGCTGGGGTTCAGAATGATTTAGAATGAATAGATTCTTTTCCTAGCTGGATAGTTGAATTAGTAAAAGCAGATTAGTGTAATGGTTTCGCTTCCCCTTAGGGGCTTTTAATATATATCCTTATAAAAAAAAAAAAAAAAAAAAAAAAAAAAAAAAAAAAAACAATATCTCAGGAAGTAGATCTATCTACAACAAATGACGTTTGGTCTATGTTGGTGGCAAAGAGTAGATGAATTTGTAAATATAATGGTCAAAAGTGGAGGGGTTAGGTTGGTAATAATGATGACATCAATAATTGCTGAAAAGTAATAGTATGACCTTGATAATCAATGTAGTAGTCCCTCTTTGTCCCGTCTTCTTTTTATTTGGTGATAAACTTAAAAGGGTTTTTTATTTTGGTTACGTTTTCTTTCAAAATTTTTTCTCATAAAAAATCCAACAAGTTGTTGGCAACCATATCAGAGATCCAAAATAAATATAACCTATTACAGTATTGTATTTTTCCTTAATTTATTTTATATATATATATATATATATATATATATATATATATATATATATATCTGCGCGTGTGTGTAGAGAAAGTACCAAAAATATGAAAAGAGAAGAAGATGACCACACTAGAGAGTCAAATATGAGGTTTCACAAAATTGATTTTGTATATGAAAGCTAAATGTGAAAACAAGCAAAGTCCAGTACATGAAAATTCAGGTGTGGCTCCTCCCATCATATGAATTGTCATTGTTAAGGGTTGAGTGAAAAAGTGTGTCATCATAACACATTGTCCATCTCATATGACACATTTCTTTCATTTATTTGGAAATCTTGAATAAAGGTGCCCAGTTTTTCTACAATGGCTTTATGTGATGTTGCTTTGTCTTACCCTAACTGTTTGAGTGATGTATGTGAAGCATGAATTCTTGTGAAAATTCATGATTTCTAGTGATGGTGCCCAAAGATTCTTAGCCCATGGCAGCTTGCTAGAGAACTAGTCTATTGATTCTGGAATTTGGATATATTATGGAATTTCTGATGCTGCACTCGCGTTGCAGACTTGCACGTCATGTTACATAAGACGCTTGCACATTGGAATATAAATGTAGGTTGATATAATGTTTTCGAGAACACTCCTACCGCGTTTCACTCTTAAATCCTGATTTAAAATTTCATTCCATTTCATTAGCAAAATTTTAGATGTGCTCTTTTAATGTCAATCTAAGCTAATCAATCATTGCATAAATAAGGAAATGAATGCCTAGGAGAGAATGGTGATTGAAAACATGTATATAAAAGATTTTAGTGAAGATTTGTAGGTTATCTTATCAGCTACAATAAATTATGGATTGGTATGTTTCATGTAATATTATGTCTGGTGATGGGCATACAGATGGTGATAGAAGCAAACCAAGTTGAGGATATAAGTATAAATAGTACTCCTATTGGGGCCCATTTTATGGGGAAACCTTTGTTTTGATGCAATGAATTTTCTTTTTATTTTTCTTTCTTCTTTGACATTCTTTTTCAGTGCCAAAATGTGCCAATAGACATTTCAGTTTGTACTCATTGAAGGAAACATCTGACCAGTTTGAAGCTTATATGACCTCTCACTCTCACAGTGGAAGATAGCCCTTCAATTTGTATAGATTTCTTAGAATATTTTCATTCTCTTTTAGAAATAAGTGCATGTTTGGAAGAATTGCTTTTAAACAAGATTGTTTATAATATTGTTTTTTTAAATACACGTTTTAGAGGAATAAACAGTAGTGTTTGAAAAAACAGAGGGAAAATATTATTTCTTAAAACACCACATATGGCATATTTTGTTGTTTTTTAGTAGATTTTTTTTCTAGGAGAGAAGCTTCTCTTTCGAAGCAATTTTAATTAACTGAGTTCTTCTCTTTTAATCTATTGCATTTTATTTTCATGATGCAACAAGAAAATGAAAATAAAATAATATAAAAAATGGTAAAAGACACTTTTCTCCCTTCACTTTTGAAGAAATACCAGAATGCTCCCTGAGAAATTAAAAATTCCACATAAAGACAAGTTGTCCTTTTTGTGCCATTTCCATCCGGAAATGCGCAATTATAATGGCACATAAGAATAGTAATTGCGCGCTACTGGACGAAAATGACACAGAAGAGGCAACTTGTCTTTTCTTTTTTCCGTTACAGGGAGGTATGTGGAATTGTTAATATGTCAGGGAGCATTCTGGAATTTCTTTAAAAGTGAAGGGAGAAAGTGTCTTTAACCCTATAAAAAATTATTTCAAGCAGTTAAAGTCTTTAAAAGTGAAGGGAGCAATCCATGTCCTAAGAGCAAGAGCTTCAGCAGCAAGAGGGAACTTGCATTTGGCAAGAAGAGAGAAACATGCAATACACTTCCTCTGACTGTCCCTCAAAACTCCATAAATACCAGAAAGGCTCCAAACTTGATCAAGGTCTATAAACGTCTCTACCCAAGTGATCCCTACAATCCTTCAAAATAATGTCCTCTAAAAATAATGGGGGAAAAATAATCAGGAAGTTGATAAATTGTTTGAAACGAAGGAAAACAGTAAGATAAGTAGGAGAAAGAGCATCTTCATGGTCCTTAAGGGCCTTCTTGGCAAGTGAGACTACAACTTTGTTAGTCTCTCTTGGTTCATACTTGAGCTCAATTTGTGAAACTAGAGGCCACCAACCTGCAATCCATCAAAAGGGGCTCCACAATACTAGTAAAGGAAGGATTACAAAACGGCTTCAATGATTCAGTCAGAAGCAACAATCATAGAAGCACAATGCAAATCTAAAGAAAGTTTCAAGACAGTATGGAAGGCAACATCTTCTATCATAACGGAGGAGGTAGCCATGACATTAAGGCTGAAGGCAGCAATCCAGGTCCTATACTCTCTCTTAAGATCCCTACACTAGTCTTCCAAGCAACATCAATGTTGATTTTGACCTATTGCACAGGAGGTTTGGTTCACTTGTTTAGAATTATGCTTGGACTTGTTGTTGCTATCCATTAGGAAGGGCCAACTTTGGATTTCATCCTTATTACTATCGATCATGGTTTGGATGGGAAGAGGACTACTCTTGCCAAAGACCAGATCATTTTTCCTCTTCCAGACCCTCCAGCAGGAAAAGAACAATATAGTTTACAAGTGGATATTGGATTGAATACTCGAAAGTTGTTCTCAAACAACCAAGAGAGAAATGCTCGGAGGGTTCAAGTCTAAAGGTTATAGGAGGGTGCAAGAGGGACCTAGATGAAGAAATTATCTAGAGATGTGAGAAAATGACTCATTATGGAGGCCACAATAAGGAAAAATGTTGCAAGTGATAGGGGATAAGTAGGCTAAGGGCATTGTTTGTATGAAATTTATTTTGAGACAAGATTCGGGAAAAGGAAAAAACGAGGAACTCTGAGTTTCCGAATCTAGTTCGACTTCTCAAGGGAGGGACTAGGCCAATAAATGATGTGTATTATACACGAACACATTCCATTTGGGGTAGCCAGTGATAGCTCTCTGTTACAGGTATATTTCTTGCACGTTTTATATCGTTTTCCGTGCTATTCGGGTTGATAATCTTAGTTTTACACTCTGAATGTACAGAAAACGAAGAAGTTTAGCTTTTAGTTTTAATTCGTTAACCCAAGTGTTTCTCACATTATTTTATGTGTTTTGGTCACGTTTGAACGCACGAGTTGTGTTTCGTATTGTTTTGACAGGAAACAGAGTTTGGGAGATGGAGCGGAGTGGAGAAACAAGCTTGGGAGATTAATAGAGAGCTAAAACGATGAAGATATCGTGAAGAATTGGTGCAAAGACATGGAGAGGGGTTAAAGTGTCATTTAATGAAGTTTTTTTAAAGACACATTAACCACCCTCTTGAGTGGCGCCCCATACTTAGTGAAAATTCGGTGGCCAAACTTGAGCAACTCACTGAAAGCAGAGGATTACAAATTGTGATCACAAGAACAGGAGCAAGAACAAGAAAAAAAATCAGAAACATGTTGAAAGGGGTAATGTATCGTTTCGCAAAACATAAAAATAAAAGAACGGAGACTCTCTATGTTGTAGTAGATGCCCTAGAGGCAATCTATATTTAGTATGAACATTGTTTTGGACAGAATATTCATTTATTATTTATGGGGATATTTAATATAATGAAGTCCTTAGATTGAAATTTTTGTTTATCTTAAATATCCCAAGTTCATTATATTGATTAATATGACGATCACTATAGACTAGTATGTGGGTAGATTGATATGGAGATAACAATTCTAACACATGAGTATGCATTAGGAGTATGACATACTGGACTGACCCACCATGAGAAGGCTACATTAGATTATGCCAATGTCACTAATGCTTCTCGTAGTGACAATGGTGTTGTAATCCTTAGACTTGAAGTCACTAGATACACTAGTTGTGAAATATCATGTTTTGATATTATCAAACGTTACACCGTAACTGAGTAACTATAAAGATAGTAATCGGGCATGATAGGAAGCAAGCTGAGAGATGGTAGTAGAGATTATTTTTCCCTCCTACATAATGAGAGTAAATATCCACGACCACTAGAGGGGTCGTGCTTATGTAATGTCTGGCCATACTCAGATAAATCAGTATGGGATATTGATGTTATTTGTATCGATAATCCCATTCCCATGATCGAGAAATTATGGATTGGATATACGAGTGTGACATTTATGTCTCTTTTCCAATCCAGATATAGAGACAAAGGGATAGATACAACACGGTAACATTGGACACAAGGTTTGTCGGATCACTGACTATTTATGTTAGTTGGGTGGCATATATTGTTGCTAGACACAACTCTATGTTTGTAATTGTTACTACCAACTAAGTAGAAATCTATCAACTTATGGATTAAACTGAATTTAATTAGATTGACAAATTAATTAAAAAGATCAAAGCGCAACCACAAGCAAAGTTCACTACTAGAAATACAGCTTGAAACGGCTTCAAAGAGGCAGCTTTCGTGGCAGTTCCTCAGGTGACGTCAACAGCGCCGTCGTTAACATAAATAGGGCAGTCAAAAACTGACGTAAATTTTTTTTGGCGGTTTTTCAGAAACCGCCTTAAACCTTAAGGCAAAATTATACATCAACATCAGTTTCATTTAAACCGCCTTACAGAAGTAAAATTTATATATTAATTAATTTTTCATTTTTATTGGTTTTTTATTCACTATTTTTATATATTTATTTTTTTGAAATATATAATATTGATTGTTTTTATACTCATTTGATACTTTAATCTCCGAATTCATTTTTTTTTTCTGAAATGGAAAACACGTCTTCAACATGGATTGAATAACCATATCCTCAATATTTTTGAAACAAGAGGAACCATATCATCCAAAAAAAAATCCACATCCAAATCATCAAGATGTTGGGTATTGACGTAGGTAACGCAGCGGAAGAACAAAAAAATTCTACTCAAACCCCACCAAGGATCACAGGAAGACCTATCATAACATGATAAGAGCATAGCAGATGTGTACCTTGGTTTGGGAGATTACATCAAGAATAGTGTCTTCGTCTCTATGAATATCCACACCTTGGATTCTTGATTGGATTCCTTCTCGCCGTGTAGTGCTAGCAACGGAAGAAGAGGAGGATGATCACGCAAAACGGAGCAGCACGGTCGTGCCTTGTGGTGGCCGACGACAAGGGGGGCGGACGACAATGAGGGCTTCGGACTTCTTTGCTTGTCTCTCTCTCTTGCTTTGTTATGTTCTCTTAATAATGACTTGTCTTGAGAATTAACAAGCTTGAGATCTTTTATATAGTCATAACTCTTTATGAACTACATAAAGGCCCCAATACTAATCATGTCCTTACATGGATTAGCCCACTTGCAAATTAGTCCTACTAAGTTTGGTTGTGGTTGCGTTATGATCCTTTTAATAACTAGTCCAACTAATTAATACCAATAATCAATTTAATCCATCGGGTGTGTGACCCCATAGGTTTCTACTTAGTTGGTAGTAACTCATTACTAACGTGGAGCGGTGTCTAGCAACACATCCATGCCACCCAACTACTAGAAATAAGTCAGTGATCCCGACAAATCTTGTGCCCAATATTCACATATTGTGTTATCCCTTTGTCTCTATATTCGGATTGGACACGAGACATAATAGTCACACTCGTATATCCAATCCATAGTTTCTCGATCCTGGAAATATGCTTATGCAAGCAGATAAAATCAATATCTCCATATTGATTTATCTGAGTCTGGCCAGAATTTTCTGTAAGCACCATCCCTCGAGTAGCCCATGGATATTTGCTCCCATTATGTGGGAGGGACAAATCCTCTCTACGTCACTACGATCTCTAAGCTTGCTTCCTATATACATGCCCGATAGCTATCTTTATAGTTACCCGGTTAAGGCGGAACGTTGGATAACATCAAAGCATGATATTCCACAAGTAGAGTATCTAGTGACTTCAAGTCTAAGGGTTACAATATTATTAGCACTACGAGAAGCGATTGTGACTTTGACATAATCTAATGTATCCTTCTCGTTGTGGGTCAATCCAGTATTCCATTACTCCTAATGCATACCCATGTGTTATACTTCATATACCCATATCAATCTACACACATACTAGTCCATATTTGATCGTCCTATTAACCAATATAATGGACTAGGGATATTTGAGATAAACAACACATTGTATCTAAGGACTTCATTATATTAAATATCACAATAAATAATAAATGAATATTCTAGCCAAAAAAGAGATACTCCCGGTGTTGTCGCCAGAAAAGATAGGTGGCAGCGGGCGCAGGGCCTTCAGGCCCTGATGTCCGTTCCTTTTCCGATCGAAGAAAGAAGACAAGAGGAAGGAGAATCTGGTTGCGGGAAAAGATATCGGGGACATAGTTTGGTAGTGGTGGTTCTCCATTATTTTGGCCGAAGATGGCTGGAAAGAGAGAGATATGGAAGAGAACGAGAGAGATAGACGAGCCTGGAGGTGGAAGAGAAAGAGACAAGCCTGGATGTGGAGGAGGCGGATGGAGAATGAGAATAAAAGAGAGGTGTGTGGGTTATAAAGGTAGGGTTGGTAATGAACGGTTTAGATTCGATCTGGTGGGGATTCTAAGCAACGGACCAGATTAATTCTTGTATATATATATATATATACACACACATTAAAATTTATATACTAAAATAAAAAACACTATTTCAAATAAAAAGAATAAAAAAAATACTTTAAGGCAATTTTTGAAACCACCGCACAGTTAACGGCGCAACGTCACCAATCGCCGTGTATTTAATGGAGCACCAGTAATAACTGTCGTAAAATTAAGGCAGTTTATCATTTTCCGTTGTTAGTGGGATCAAATATAAGGCAGTTTTAAATAACCGAAGATAATTAGTAAATATATGTCACTTTAGTCAGAACCGCCGTAACTGGACTCTGTAAACTGCGGTTTTACGTCCGCCGTATTTGAAACTGCCGTAACAGGCAACTTTTCTTGCAGAGGTTAGTAGGACTAATTTGCAAGGTGGACTAATCCGTGTATGGAAGGGATTAGTATTGTGACAAATATGTAGTTAATAAGGAGTTATTCACTATACAAAAGGGGGTCCTACCTTAGTATTTCATACAAGAGTCGGTATTGTGTGAAATAACAAAGCAAGGATAGAATATACCAAGAGGTGCCGCCCCCTACCCGTCGGCCCTACCGGTCGGCCACCCAGGCTTTGGCCTTGTTGCTCCGTTTTGCGTGTTCTTTCTGCCTCTTCGCGAATATGATTCCATCTTGCAATCCTAGGTGTGGATACTTGTAGAGATGTGAACATCATTATGCGTTGTGATCACACAGACAAACGAGGTACACAAATTGTTTATCCCTTATCACGTTATGAATGCTTCCTTGCGAACCGTGGAGGGATTTGATCGGGAATTTATTTGTTACTATTCCGCTACGTTACCTCCATCAAAACCCTACACTCTAATCATGGACGCACTCAAAGGAGGAGATGAGGCAAGAGGAGGGTTCCTCCATTGAAGATCTAGATTCTTCTTCTTCTTCTTCTTCTTCTTCTTCTTCTTCTTCTTCTTCTTCTTCTTCTTCTTCTTCTTCTTCTTCTTCTTCTTCCTCTCTCAATCCTTGTATGGTGAAACTTGTAAGCTTTGTTTGGTTGATTTTTATTAGCTAAACATCTTAGCTAGGCATCTCATATGAGATCATAGGGTTCATGTAGGCGATGGAGTTTCCAAATTTCAATCTTTTCTCATGCTATTGATTTCTCTTTATTGAATGGATTGTAGCTCTTGATTCTTGTTAAGTATTCTAGCTATTAATGCAGCTAGAGTATGAATTTCTAATCAATGAACTAGGATTTATTCATTAGAATAGATCATACATAAAAGTTAGTTTTGTCAATTGTTCATAATCTATGCTTAATTCTTAATGGGGATGGAGTAATTAACCAAAACCGTTAGTTGACTAGTGAAGTGCGCGACAGTGGCTTTAACTAGCTAGGATGAGATATGAACATCAATCCCGAATCACCGAGACCGGAAGGAGAAGTGAATATGATTGGCTACTGTGGGAAGATTCGGTAGGATTGATGTTCCGTGAAACGGTGGACCGACATGACACGTTATAATACCAGTAGATGACCTGCTAGAACAGACAGGTACACAACATGAGACCAACATGAGATTGTAGTCAACCGAGACGTAAAATGACATGAGACCGACATGAGGTTGTCATAGCCTAATACCCGAATTGATTAGGATAGAATTAATGTGTTACTCAGATAATCCAGAAATCGTCTACAGCCCTACGTGATCTAGAGATTGCCCAGTTTCTCTATACTTATTCTCTCAAATAAAAATAAAAATATTAGATTAGTTTTTTATTTTAACTTTAGTCACTTGTTTGAGGGTGACGACCTCTTTAATCACAAATTCTTCCTCCTGGTTACCGTACTCTAAAATAATCTAATAGCTAAATAATCTCAAGTCTTTCTTGGTTGGGTCGATAACTCGGGGGGGAAATACCACCCCTATATTACTTGATTGTGCACTTGCGCATACGCGTTAAGAAATCGCGTAAGCCAGCCATATATGATTGTTAAGGGATGTTTCCAAAGGATTGAAAGGGGGAAGAAAGAATCAAGTCAATCATACTCTGGCAAAATAAAGAAAATGGGCCATGAGACAGATCTAGCTATAGTTCGCATTTCTTTCCCACTGAGAGAGATTTCCTCCCTAACGAGAGATCCTTCAGTATGGCTTTTGAGATTTGTGTTTCCACACAAACTATCCCAAGAAGAAGCTAGAGTTTCGTTTTGTTGAGTCTTGTACTAATACATCCCTTGACAACTTTCTTATCGGTTTGTAAAAACTTTTTCGAGTAAAGTAGCCAAATTTTCGAACTAAAGTTTGACTGGCTTGGAAATGAATCTCCAATACATAATAGCAAGAAGGACGCAGTATAGAACTGAATATATTATTGAATGAATAATGCTGACAGATTACACCAGTTTATATAGAATACTAGATAAGTTACTAGAAGCTAACTATAAACTAATTGCTACTTAGTCCCTATAGTTCCTATACACCCCCGCAAGATGGAGAGTCGTGACGAGACTCCAATATTGGTTTTCAAAATAGCGGGGAAGAGCAAATTGGTCTTGGTATGGTTACCGGGCGCCATGTTTTTGCCGATCAAGAGGGAACAAGCTTCGATCCTCTTTGGTGGCAGACGACAACTGTGGCGGATTGGTGGAGTCGGATTTGCCGGCGTATAAGCAGAAGATACCTAGATTTCAGGTGTCTGAAGGGGCTTTGCTTTTTCCGACGTCGATTTTGAAGATGGCGAATGAGAACTAGGATTTATTGAATAGAAAATGTATCAGTAATTTCGACTATTTTATTTCATGTTATTTGAAGAACCAACATGGGTGGTAGGTCGGAATGACCCCATTAATAACTATAATTAGGAGATCGAGCATTGAACATGTGTGCGACAAAGCGGGGGAGATCACAGGCACACTTGGAAAGGAAAACCAAATTAACACCCAGGGATATCGGTATCCACGAAATCTTGCCCATAAAGATAAGAGATCACTGCACACAAAATCTGATGGTACACAAAGGACTAGAAGGAAGGAAAAATATGACCATGAGCCGCGAAAACATCTACAATGTTACACCACCGATGATTATACTGGACTAGATGATTGCGAATTTAGGCCAAAGGATCAATAAGGTCCCAAAAGTTATGTGGGTCAGAACACAAGATCGCCAAAGCCATTGTCCAAAAAGAAGCCATAACTTCAATGAAAATAAGGCTAATATTCCCCCAACCCCTTGTCCTAGTCGAACAGATCCATCATCAAAATGAAAAATAATATTCCCCCAACCCCTTGTCCTAGTCGAACAGATCCATCATCAAAATGAAAAATTATTTGGCTAAGACCCGAACCTAAGAACCTCTTCTCATTAGTACAGATTAAGTGCTTTAGCACGTGACAAAGCTTAGAGTTAGGATTATTATGTACGCAAAAGTGCTTCAACTCCTCTGGTAAAATATATAACTTTAAATTTGTCCAATTCAAGGTGCTCCATTACAACTACCAAGGATCACCTCCTAGCTACAACTAATACATCTAAGCTTGTTAATATCTCTCTCCCTCTCTCAGAAGTGCATGGAACACAACAAAATTAATTAGAAAATTTCATATCTTCTTGAGAGGAAGGAATATAAACCCATATGATGATCATCTCTTGCTTCTCACAACAGACTAGTCACTAGAGCTTGGTTGACAGGAAGGTACATGGAGCTTTTTCTTCCTTACCCTTCTCATTTTTGTTGCTTTCTTCTCTTTTCCTTTGTCTCCTTGTCTTTCTTTAGCTCTCTCTTTTCCCTTGTCTTTTCTCTTTTCTTTTTTCTCTCCTCCACTTTTCTTCCCATTCCTTTTTCCCTCTGAAATTTTCACAGTTGTGATTCTCTTCACCAGTTCCCTATTACCTCCTTCATCATTTCAAAATGAGTAGTACCCATAACACCACATGAGTATATAATAGTATACATATATAGATACACAAAAGTATATGTATACATATATATGTATGTCACTGTGGTGTGCCCAAAGTGAACTCCAAATTTGGCTTCTTGGGGCTTGTGTCTGAAAAGTTTGATGAGCTTACATCTGAATAGCTTAAACACTTTGGCTCCATCTCCTTCTGCTCACAACCAAAAGAAAAGGACTTGTATGTTAATAATACTCCAACAAAGGTATCACAGGACAAGTGTGTGTGTGTGTGTGTGTGTGTTAAAATCAAAAGGACACTTTGACTCTGCAGATAATGAGCTAGGGAATATTTTGTCAAAAGATTTCATGTGCTAAATGGTGGTACATTGTAAAGGCTGTTGCATGATATGTTGTACCCATAATCATATTGTGATGTTAATTTGCATGGCATGATAAAAGAACTCAAAAGTATTCTTTAAAGAAATTGAGTTTATCTTTTGAGAAAATTAAAATCCTTTTATCTTTCCTTTATGAAAAAGAAAAGAAACCCCAAATGTCAAATGACCAGCTAGCCCAGCTTTCCCAAATCTTTTTCCTCTTTTCTCATCTTTCTAATTTGCATGACACATGTGTATGAGAAAAAGAAAGTGCATGTCACATAGATTTTTGAAAAAAGCAAAGGCTACTTTGGTAATTTCAGTACCTGAAGAGAAGGAATGTGTCCTCCACAATCCTTTGGTTTTCCCTTTAACCAAGCTTCCCTGCTATAAAAATATCCAAAGTAACAAATGTGAGAATATTTTCCTATGTATGAGCAAAAGCAAAACTCATGCATGAGCAACAACAAAAAAAAAGCCACCTTTTTCTCTTCATTATCATATGGTGATTGAAATAAAGTTGAACCCACCCATGTGGTAGACCAATACACAAAACCAAAAAGTTAATTTTAATTCAAAGGAAAGCAACTTTGAGAGATAATTTGTTTTCTACATTACAAATTGGAGAGGACTGTGGTACATAATCTAGGGTTTAGCTTTGAAACTAAGTTTCCCTAATTTATGGGGGCCAAAGGAATTAGCATAACCTGAGCCCACAAAATCCAAAGGAAAGAGATGTCTCTACTTTTGATAAGAATATGGTAAGAGACCTTGCTTTTCCTTTACAGAAATAATTACACCATCATTGAGCTTTGTATGTATTCCTACTAGACCTGTTGTGCTTTGTTTTGAGAGATGGAGATGATGATGAAGAATAAGATGAAAAAGTATTACCTAGTTCTGTTGTTTGGAATGTGAAAGTCAACACATGAACTAGGTTTAAAAGAATATGTAAGCAACTTGAAATCTACATTAAAATCTACATTACGATGTTCCAAATTCAGTTCAACTTAATAAAAATGATTTCTTCTAAGGAAGTCAACAAGCTTATAATTTATCTTCCTTTTCCTAAAAATTTTGAAGACAGAAGAATGAGATAGGTAAAGCATAACCACGAAAAGAATACATGGGATAATTAGTTCTTTCTTCTTAAAGTCCAATCTGCATGCATCATGAAGTTGAACCTTATTATTCTTTTTTTCCTCGCAAATGAGGATGTGAATAGTTTAATGTGTTGGTCAACTAGGCCAAGAAACAACCTAGAAGAAGAAGAGGATGTGATAAACAAGTTAATGTAAAATCCCATTTTATTGGTAAAGTTTAACAATATAAGAAATATAAATACGACCGCTATTTCCTTTAGAAGAACAACCATAAATAAGTAATCGTTATACAGTATGGTATCAGAGCACGAGTACGTCTCATAAAAAGGAAGTACATTTGTAGATTGTGAAACGATGAAACGAAATAATGTGCAAGATCCTAACCTTGATGAATTGCTCCAAAGGCCGTGGAAGTCTTTATCTTGGATCGGCTTTTCAGAAGATTTCCTTTGATTTTGGGTTTCGAACATCATATCTTCAGAAGTATCTCCAGACGAACCATTTTCATATAACTCTGATTGTCCTACGTACACAAGAAAACACGAATAGTTTCACACGTTAGTATACGACATTACAAGTACTTGAGCTTAAGTGATTATATTAACTAAATAAATGAATGTTTGTAGCATTATGCTTCACCTGAAGAAGCTGCCGGACGATCAGTAGTCTTCACGGTTCGGTACATCTGCAATTATAAAATGCATGAGATAGAGAGCAAAAAATGAGTGAAAAATGACAATATAGTCCCTAGGAGAATATGCTAATTGACTCTCTAGTACAGACATATTTCTGATGGAACCCAGTGGAGAAGGTACACACAAAACAAACACACACAGTATCTAACCATGGTTAAATGAAAGCCATGGTTAACAAACCCATCATTGAGCCATGATGGTGTTTCTGTACTTGCATTGATATTTACTACTCCTACTACTGTAGTCCTATGCCAGAAGAAAATAAATATTTATTTTAATAAATTTATGGAACCAGTATAAAGTTGTCTTGGCTTTGTTTATGACCATTTTGAATTCCTTAGAGAGATTTGTCTTTTATGAACATTTCTTGATTGACTCTCTCTCCCTATTCTAGCTTGTTGTGATTGATCTCTTTTCTTATTCATGGATGGTTCATTTTTCCAAGCAGAAAAGCTGCATAAGTAGGTTGCAGAACCATCAGATCTAGTTGAAAAAGAGATGAACCAAGGATTTTTCAAGAAAAATAATAATTAGTTTTATATATATTGAAGAAGAAAATGTGGGCATTTAACATCTTCATCCTCCTATCTTCCTCTAAAGTTAGGCTGTACAACACATACAAATTCAAGTTCAACAACCAAAACCACTTCTTCATTTTCAACTGCATCATTCAAGAATCAAGACCACAAGTATTACTTGCAAAATGTGAGATAAAAACCCAATTAATCAAGGCTTAGAAGAAATGAGATTTAGATATTTAATTTACCTGCAAATGTGACTTAACATGAGCCAAGGTGAGATCTTTGACATCCATGAGCTCAAGAACTGACTTGGGTGTGGCTCCTATATCAACACAAGAGAGAAAGAGAACGATTAGATTTGAAAATCTCATTGTAAAGCTAAGAAACTGCTAAATAGATGTCGCAGTTTCTCACCTTCCGTACTAATTGACGTTATTATTAGCTGATCATTGAGATTCTCAACTAGTACCAGTACATAAACAATGGTTTAAACTACGTGCACTCGAGGTCAAATATTTTCTCTAAAGTTCAAGATCGAAGTATGTGCAAAAACATAGTTCTAATAATTGGAAAATAAAAGGAAAAAATAATTTATAAGATTGAGAAATAAGCTTACTTACTTTCATGGCCACCCAAGAGCTCCACAGCATGAACAAAACGAGCATGGAGAGTGGTAGTCCACCGCATCCGGGGAGCCCTCATGCTCCGTTTGGCCGGAAACCTCGACAAGAACCGCGACCGCATCATCGCGGGAGAAGGGCCGTAGCAGCCTCTCTGAGCAGCAGCGGCGGTGGTGGTGGTTGAGCCATTGTTGTTGGAGTTAGAAGAGGAGAGTAAGCAATTAGTTGAATCCAAATGAGGGTATTGTTGAGGAAACGAGAAAGGGAGATTAGGGTTTTGGTAGACTGGGATTCCTCTTATCGGTCTCAAGAACCCTAGCTCCGGGCTCAGCCCCTGCGGCGGCGGTTGAAACATCTGGTGGTTTTGGTGGTGGAAGGAGTGGATAAGATTTCTTGAATTGTTCATGTTTAGGAAGTGTAGAGGGTTGGAGTTAGATTGGCTGTGTTGGCTGTGTTGGTGGTGGTGGTGGTGGTTGTTTTCGACAGACGAATTCGCGGTGGAGAGAGAAAGAGAGTCATCAAGATGAGTGTTGGATGATGTTCTTGAGGAGTCTAGAGCTCTCTTCCAGAAGCCCAAATCCATGTCTGGTTCTTGGTGGTGGTGGTGGTGGTGGTGATGATCTATTCTTGGTTTACTGTTTGGAGGACTGATTTGTAAAGATAAGTCTGGTTGAGCTGGGAAGAGCTCCATGATCAAATCTTGATGATTTCTTCTTGATCTTCTTCTTCTTCTTGATTCCAAGAGAACAAAAAAGTGAATCCCTCTTTGTTCTCTTCTTGTTTTGATTTCTCCTCCTCTCTCTCTTCTTTCTGTTTTGTTAGGTTTCTGTTGAGCACAAGTACTTCATAGATAGTTAATATGGAGGTTTGATGATATGGGTTTAGAGTCTTGAGGTGAGGGATTTGTGGGTTTTTGATGGTTCAATGGAGGGAGGATGGAAGAGTTTGGAAGGTATTGATGATCAATGGAAGAGAAGGTATTGATGATCAATGGAAGAGAGAGAAGAGGACGAAGCAGAAGAAGAAGGAAGAAGTGACAAGAATGTAATGAATGGTTGTTTCTTGTGTGAGGTATATGTGAAAAATGACACTTAGAGAGAGATGGGGTGGGAAAATGCTACGTGTTTCAGGAGTACCACGTCCTTACATAAACATCATAATTTCTCGAGTTTCACTACACCAAAAAGTATGACATGTAAAGCTACACAGGGGGCTTCTATCGAATTTTCTTATAATTCCGACATACATTTTTTTATTTATTTATAAAAATAACATAATTATACATGTCAATATTGATACAGTGCTGCTCCTGAATCTGGTCTGAAATGAGAGAAGAGTTTCTCTCATTTGTGGGGGAGAGGGTGAGAAAGAGAGAAAGAAGGAAAGATGGTAGTAAAATGAAAGTTTGAGAGGAGGGTTTGATTCCTCTTTTCTTACACTTTATCTTTTAATGCCTAGTTTTTCCATGGAGCAAGAAAAAGGAAATTTTGGTGTAAGCTTTCTAACGTGTGGGTTTGTCTCTCTCAACAACTCCTAACTTATCTTACTCTAGTAATTACAACTTTCAATTCTCAAACAAAACCCTTGTTTGTTTTGTTTTTGTTTAAGATCTCTTACCCTTTTCACAAAACAAAATATACCACTTTTAGCCTTGATGATTTCACCATTATTAATCATATATGAACCCTAGATTACAATTCACATAAGCAATTGGAATATTCAGAGACATTAATCATTTTCTCTTCATTATCTCTCTCTTCATGTGTGTGTGTAGCTAAAGCCTAAACTCTATGACAAATTGGAAAGGTGTAGCAATAAATAAAATGGATTGTCAAAGCTGTGAAACCTAAGTTGTAAAAAGTCAAAATTGCTATGGGCTAGTACAATGTAGGGGTAAGAATGTCATTAAATTGTCTTGGTGTCCGCCACTGGCACTGGCACTGATAGCCAGTAGGCACCCCCAAATCACTCTCTGAACAAAACAGACTTTTTATTCTGGCTGAAATTAATTTCACTTTAACCCTCAAGTTTTCGTTAAATACATCAGATTCGATTGGGAATTGTAAGAAATTACAGTGACAATCCAGTTATGCTTACGCCATTCAACATGAAAATCTCCTACAAACTGGCAGAAACTAGAGGAATTTTAGAAGCTGAGAGATGCCTCTTTTCAAATAGCTATAAGAACGTTGAACTTCTCGCGAATTCTCAAGCATTTTGTTCTTTCAAAGGAGCAGCCGGAGCACTAATATATCATAATGCAGCGAATCATATGATTGCATTGCTTATCTAAAAAAATTGTCACGAGAGTATATTATAAGATAAATTAGGGTTTCACCCCATAAACAGCAAGAAGAGAGTAAAGGCGGAAGAGAGAGAGTCTGTGTATATACAATGAATGAAATCAACCCTAATACATCAGACTTATATATCAAAACAATACAACGGTAGGAAGAAATGATGGGCTTAATGTAAGCAGATGGATGATGGGCTTAATGTAAGCAGATGGGCTTCAATATGGACTGAGCCCAGTAGGCTTCTTTAGCTGATCCAGGCCCTTTTCTCTAATACCCCCCGTCAAGCTGAAGGTGGAGTGCGAACCATAAGCTTGGTCTTGAGGTCGTCGAAGTGAGGTGCAGCCAAAGACTTTGTAAAAATATCGGCGAGCTGATCTGTACCAGAAACAAAAGAAACCATTAGTTCACGGTTTAAAACTTTCTCTCTAACATAATGATAATCTAATTCGATGTGCTTAGTTCGGGCATGAAATAAAGGATTGGCGGTGAGGGCCAAAGCGGACTTGTTATCAGTCCAAAGGGTGGGAGGAGATGGTAGTAAAAAATGCAGATCATAAAATAGTAATTTGAACCAAGAACAATCTGCAGCAGCAGTGGCAAGTGCACGGTATTCGGCTTCCGTGGAAGACCGAGCTACCGTGGCTTGTTTCTTGGAGGCCCAATGAACCGGGTTTGGGCCTAGAAAAACGACAAGCCCAGTAGTACTCCGACAGTCCGTGGGGTTACCAGCCCAATCGGCGTCCGTAAAAATTTGAAGAGGGAGATGACCGGACTGAAAATAGATACCATGGGCCTTCGTGCCTTGGAGGTAACGTAAGATGCGTTTAGCACCCGAATAATGAACGTCAGTTGGGGAATGCATAAACTGACACAAGTGATTAACAGCAAACGAAATGTCGGGTCGAGTAAAATTCAAATACTGTAAGGCGCCAAGTAGTTGGCGAAAAATTGAAGGGTCGGGAAGAGGATTGCCTTCCAACAGGTGGTATTTTTGCCCAGAAGCTAAAGGCGTAGGACAGGGTTTACAATGAGACATCTGAAAACGCGCTAAAATATCAGTTATATACTTTTCTTGATGCAGTAAAATACCAGCAGCTGTACGCTGGATTTGTAAGCCCAGAAAATATTTTGGAGGGCCTAAGTTTTTCATCTCAAATTGAGAGCTCAATTTAGGAACTAAAGCAGTAATAAAAGTGCAGTCATTGCCGGTGACAATGATGTCATCAACGTATAAAAGAAGGAGAGTAATTCTGTTATGAAAGTGACGAATAAATAAAGAACAGTCTGCATGAGACGCAACAAAACCAAGAGACAATAAGTAACTTGTAAATCGCTCAAACCAAGCACGTGGTGCTTGTTTGAGACCGTAGATGGATTTGCGCAATAAACAGACATGTTTGGGATAGTTAGGGTCAATAAAACCTGTGGGCTGGCGCATATAAACAGTCTCACGAAGGTTACCATGTAAAAAAGCGTTTTTCACGTCCAACTGTTGCAAGGGCCAAGAAAAAGAGGCTGCAAAAGCTAAGACACAACGGACAGTGGCGTGTTTAACCACGGGGCTAAAAGTTTCGTCGTAGTCCAATCCCGGGGTTTGGTGAAACCCTTTGGCTACGAGACGAGCTTTAAAGCGAGAAACAGTCCCATTGGTGTTAAATTTGGTCTTATAGACCCATTTGTTTCCAATAATATTTGTGTGTGGAGGTGGTGGTACTAAAACCCAAGTATTTTGTTTTTGAAGACTTCGAAATTCATCCGTCATGGCATCACGCCAATGGGAGAATTGAGAAGCTTCTTTAAAAGAAGTAGGGTCAGAAGTAATAGAAAATATAGGAGAAGTAGTAGTAAGAAACAACTTCTTTTTGCAAATACCCGACTTACTACGGGTTTGCATTGGATGTCCTCCATGAAGAGGAGGATGTGGAGAGTTGTTTGGCATCATTGAGACGGAAGGGTGCGCCAGGCCAGAGCTGACTGGGGTAGGCACATGATCAAGTATAGTAGAAGCTGGTGGCGTAGCCTGAACCCCAGCAGTCGGATGCGACCCTCCGGATCTCTCAGCATGATTATAGGGGGGGGGAGGGACAGGGGGGGGGAGGGACAAACTGAATTTCCAGGTGGAGTATCTGTAGAAGAATCAAACAAACCAGGTGAGTAAGTAGATGAATAAGATGAATCTGCAGATGTAAACAAGTCAGAGGGAGAAGTAATAGGCACAGGTTCAGAAACAGCAGCATAAGGAAAGGAAAACTCATCAAATAATACATCGCGGCTAACAAAAAATTTATGTTTAGTTCTATCGAAGCATAAATAACCTTTGTACCCGTCGGCGTAACCTAAGAAGACACACTTAGTCGTTTTGTCATCTAATTTTGAGGTATTATAAGGAGTAAGGCGAGGAAAGCAAGCGCAACCAAAAATTTTTAAGTGAGAGTAATCTGGTGTAGTGTTAAAAAGTAGTTCAAACGGAGATTTATTTGAAGTATATTTGCTTGGTAATCGATTAATTAAATAAGTTGCTGTTGCAACAGCGTGATACCAAAAAATTTTGGGCAATGAGGCAGTATGTAAAAGTGTGATGGCAGTTTCGACTATGTGACGATGCTTACGTTCGGAGACACCGTTTTGTTGCGGTGTATGTGGGCAAGACTTTTGATGAAGGATTCCATTATCAGCAAGATATTTTTGAAAAATAAATGCAGTATACTCACCACCCCCATCAGAGCGCAAAATTTTAATGTTATAACCTAACAATTTTTCAATGAACAATTTGTATTTAGCAAACACAGAATGAACCTCTGATTTTAAACGTAGTGGAAAAAGCCAAGTAAAGCGACTATAATCATCAATAAACAAGACGTAGTAACGAAAACCCGAATAAGCTGGTATAGAAGACGGACCCCAAACGTCACTGTGAACTAAATTTAGAGGTGAAATAGAGCAGGTAGTAGACTGTTTATATGGTAATCTAGTCATTTTACCAGCTAGACATGATTCACACATAATACCAGGAGATTTAGCAGACAAAGAACATGAAATACACTTAAAAAGAACATGATCCGTAGGGTGGCCAAGACGAGAGTGCCACAGACTGGAAGACACACGTTGGCCCAAAAAGGCTTGAGGACCAGTCTGGAGAGGCAGAGAAGACAGTGGGTATAGACCGTTTTTACTGAGACCTTGATAAAGTATTTTCCCCGTAGACATAGCCTGAATTGAAAATGAGGTTTTATCAAATATAAAGCGAACATCATGATCACAGCACAGTTTATTTACAGAAAGCAGGTTAACAGAAAGTTCAGGTACGTGAAATGTATTTGACAATTTAAAGCAAGAATTGGAGGTTGAGAGATAGGCAGTACCAGAGTGCCTTATAGGCAAAGATGATCCATTACCCACTGTAACCTGATCTGTGCCGGAGTAGGGTTCCGAAAGAGAGAGATTGCTGAGCTCCGCAGTCATATGGTTTGACGCTCCGGTGTCGGTGAGCCAGATTTCAGGCTGAGCTGAAGAGGATGCAGCCATGGCTGAGAGGTGCTCTGGCGGGTGGCGGCCTTGGTAGGCGTAGTCCATACGATGCCAACAGTCTAGAGCGGTGTGGAAGTCTAAACCACAGATTTGGCAAGTCACTGGTGCAGAGCTACCTCGTCCAGAACCAGAGGGCCGGCCTCGCTGACTTCCACGACGGTTAGAGCCACCACGAGAGAAGTGACCGGGTCCTGGACCAGACCCGTAACCATACCCGGAACCCGAACCATATCCGAGACCGGATCCGGATCCGGAACCAGATCCGAATCCATTACCTGACCCTGACCCGGATCCAAACCGTCCGCCCCGATTGGAATCCGAACGCCCTCCGCCGTTTCGATTACCTGAACTGCCACCACGGTAACCGGAAGAGTTCCGGCCACCACGTCCGCCGCGCGTGGAGTGGTAGAAGGCGGTGGGGTTGGAGAGGTCAGTGTCTCGGGACTGCGACTCATGCATCAGCTCCTCAGATCGGAGTAGAACATGAAGCTCTTCAAACGGCAAAGGATCAGATCTAATTCGCAGTGAAGAGCGAAATGAATTAAACTCCACAGGTAACCCATTCAAGGCATACAGGAGCATATCTTCGTCGTCGATGAGTACCGAAGAGACGGCAAGGCGGTCACGAATCGACTTGAGCTTTTGCATATAAACATCAATCGAATCGGACCTCTTTTTGAGGTTTTGGAGATCCGATTTGAGTTGTAGTATGTGAGATCTAGTGAGAGATGCATAGCGCCGTTCAAGGCACAACCAGGCAGATCTAGATGTGGTGGAGCCGATAGTGAGAGATAGAGACTCTGGGGTGAGGGTTGCATTCAGGATCGTTAAGACCGCTTGGTCTTGGAGATTCCATGAGGTAAACGCCGGATTGACGATGTTGGAACCATTATCAGAGACAAGGAACTCAGGCGGACAAGGTAGAGAGCCGTCTAGATAACCAAATAGGGTATGAGTGCGGAAGATGGAAGAGATCTGGTGCTTCCATAAAACGAAATTGGTGCTGTCAAGTTTGAAGGGGAGGAGGTTATGGATGTTGGATAAGAGGTACACCGGCGGAGATGTCGCCGGAGAAGAGAGAGCCATGTGCTCTGATACCATATAAGATAAATTAGGGTTTCACCCCATAAACAGCAAGAAGAGAGTAAAGGCGGAAGAGAGAGAGTCTGTGTATATACAATGAATGAAATCAACCCTAATACATCAGACTTATATATCAAAACAATACAACGGTAGGAAGAAATGATGGGCTTAATGTAAGCAGATGGATGATGGGCTTAATGTAAGCAGATGGGCTTCAATATGGACTGAGCCCAGTAGGCTTCTTTAGCTGATCCAGGCCCTTTTCTCTAATATATATATAATATTGGCCCGTAATGTTGAACAAAGCCTAAAAAAAGGTTGCAATATGTACTAATGAATGAATTCGAACTAATACCTCGGTTAATAAGTATTTTGTTGATGAGAAAATATCAATCTAGCGCCTTCCATCCAACTACTTTTGTTGTCTTGGGCTGTACTTATGCTAATTGAATATATATTTTAATTCCTGAGAATCTGATTAAACGTTCGGAAATAACTACGAAAAATTGTCAAGAATACTTCGTTAACTCAAATAATTAGTATTTGTATGGACATCCTAAATTCTACTAGTGAAGTCTCTTTGGAGTGTATACTTTAACTTCACCAAAAGTACTACATGCATATCCTTTTGTCAATATTGAGAGGGAGAGGTGGACTTTGATGAAACAAAAGTGAAGATAGGGCATCCACAAGTGTGTTTCTTAGATAGTTCGTGGGGGTTTTATGGGTTTTCTCAATTTTGTATCACAAAAGAAGGTTGTAAAAAGAAACTTCAAAAGTGGGCTCAATAAGCATTGGTAAATGTTGCCTTTGGGGTTGTGTAACTTTTCTTTTTGGTGCCTTTATATTTGCATCCCAACCCTCAAACCTACCTTCATTTACCTACACATTGTCTTTCTCATAACTTTTGGAATAAATATATGGGGTCCCCCTCCTACCTGTAGTCCCCAACCCATCTTCATTCGGTGTATGAAATCAACCGTCACCTTTTATGAGTTATAATGAACTTGGCCCATTTCAGATTCCGGTATTCGGGGGAGAAGCTAGGGTTTGGAGTTCGGACTCCGGATTGATCGGGTGAACACCCGAGTCCTAATTTGTGCTATGAGAAACAAGTTATCGTATGTAAATAGAACACACTATTTTGTATCAGTAAGAAGTTATTATTACTCGTAAAGAACCAATGGTTGATACTGATTGACACTATCAAACACACTATTTTTACCTGCTTGGACAATACAACATGGAAGATGTTGATAGATGGAATGGCGTTAACGTCTAAAATTACAAAAATAGAGCATGTTGGTATCTGAAAGCGGTCACTCAAATGAATATTCATGGCGCAAAGGAAATTATAGAATAGGATTATCAACTTTCAAATTAGCGAAATTATATGTATTAAGAAGAGAAAACATATATAGCATTGAGTTTCTTTTCCTTTATCATTCAACGTGAACACGTAGCATCGCAACTATCCGTTGGATCACGCACGTACACGTACTAGATTAAGATCTATCATGTGATGGTTGCATATATAATTCCCATTTGACGAATCAATGTAATTACAAGAAATCTAACTATTTAATCATTTCCGCATATTTGGTCTTCCTAGGGTTCCCGACAGCATAGGAAGCAACGTACAAAACCCTAGCATTTTATTATTCCATATGTGAACAAAAAAAGAATCGTATGTTTTGATCATATGATTATAATACAATAAAAACCTTCGTTGCAGCGATCAACACGGAACAGAATCGAAGACCTAAAACACACACTGAACATTTTGGTTTCTGTGTTTGCGATGAACTCTAGAGCTAGTAATGCGATCGCATCATTAAGACAAGGGTTATTATAGCAATTAAGTAAGGGGATCGATGTCAACCATTCCTCGGTAACGAGAATTAGGGTTTCTAAACCTAGAATTTTTAAAGATGAAATGTAGGTTGGAAGCATCTAAATTGGTCTGCACAAGAAATGTTCATTAATGTAGAAATAAACAAGGCTTGTGCGTGAGCTTTCCCTAGACAATGGCTATAATGAGAGAGGTGTTGGGGGAATCTTGACATTAATACTCCACAATTATTTTTAAAATAATAATTACTATGTGATTAGATTAATATGTTGTCTTTACCAAGTTAAATACTCATCATGAGCAAACACAAGACCTTTAGGTGTGCCGCGAATGGCTTTGCCTTTGGAACTACTTCAAAAACCAAAAAGTATGATTGTTAAGAATTTAGGGCTAGTTTGATAAGGTCGTACCGTTTCGGAAAGCTGTTGTGTGAAAAATATTGTGAGAAAGTTGTTGTGAAAGTCTACGCCAAAAGTGTTTGATAAATACCATATTGAAGCTGCTGCGAAAAAACACTTTTAAAATTATTTTTTGTAATTAATGTTCTAGAGTTGTTACTGTTAAAATGACAATAGCATACATGATATAATAAATAGTGTTATTATAATAAATAATTATTAATATTTATTAACGGATAAGATTGTCGAATAATACATTTATCGAAAAGCAGGTCCTGAAACCCTACCTTACTTTTGAAAAATTAATATGGAGAACTAACTGTTTTCCAGAAAATAGAAAAAATAAGTAAATTTATCAAACATATTAATTCTGTTTTTTTTATTTGAAAACCAACGTCATAGAAAACAAAAACATCCATACAGACAACAACTGTTTTCTTGTTGTTAAAAGCAACTTTGACGTGTTTGTTAAATTATTTATTTACTTTGTGGACAGCAAGTGCTTACTGACCGCAACTTTTGAGAAGTAAGAGAGAAGTCGTTTTTTTAGACATACTTTTTATAAATTTATGAAAGCTATATCAACTTTTTTATCCATAACAATAAATTAGCAAAACGCATATTTAGTATATTTAATTAGAATACGGTGTTTTAGCAAACAGTTTAAAAGCAATGCTGCCAAACAGCGCCCAAAAAATGACTTCATACGTGAAAAGCAAATAAATAAAATGAGGTGCTTCTATTTTCCAATACTAGGTTATGTGTTTTATGGGTTTCTTAGGTCGGTATTGGCTTCTTCCGCGTATAGCAGAGATCAAATCACGTGATGAAGTTATTTAATCATACCAATGGAATATATACATATATGACTAACGACTAGACACTCTACGTTTGACCTTAGAAAAATCATATATCTTGCAGTAGTCTAATTAAAAAATAAAACAAAATAAAACAAAAACCAGTTATATATAAGTCGCTTTCTTCATGAAATTGTTTGGCACTGCCTAAAGCCAACACAAACATGGGGTCTATATGCATGTGTTTGATCTCATTCAATAACTATCAAATTATACCAATCTTTTTGAACCTGTACTTATGTGATATGTCCCCCAACTTGATCCGTTTGTAAGTGTTTTCTTTTTTTTTAACGCTCAAAAACTCGTAAGATATACTGTAAAGTACATGTTACTGAATAACTATTCGGTAATGTGTGTGGATTTGATTCTATTTTAGTTTCGTTTTCATACGAATCGAGACCTAAAGTTAGAGACGACACACAGCTTTTAACTTTTTTGCCCTTCTAATTTAGCATTTTCTCCAACATATAATTCATATGGGCTCCAACTAGTTTGTTCTCTTCAACAAAATCAAAATCAAAATCACATATGCTTTTTTGACAAGACAATACCATATATACTTTAGGATAAATATGAAATATGAATTAATGTTATATTATAATTTTATATATTCTCCCAACAAATGTGTGACCTTTGAATACCTAAAATTTGGGAATGATGCAAAGTGGCTGTTTCCCTACATGCACAAATATTCTATGAAAACATGACAATTATGCTTTCAAAATTAATATTTTTTCTATTTTTTTTCGATTTCCCAATCATACTCACATAACATGACTTAAAGTAGTAAGTGCATCTGTTTTTATGTTAGACCTTTGGCCTATAGGTGTAATAGCATCATATGTGTTGCAAAGATTTGAATGAAACAAATACTAAAAAGAATAAGAAAAAGCTAAAGACATGATGAATCTTTTCAAAGACTTTGAGCAAGGGAATTATCTCATTTCTTATGTATTATTTAAAGGGGCCCATGCATATGAGGAAGTCTATTGATACAAAGTGGTTTTATTTAAAGGGAAATAGTACTATGTAAAATGTTGACAAGAACCCACTATAATTGTGTTGGCCTTTTTCTAGAATATCATTTCTCCTTGCTCTTTGCATATTTACCTTTCTTTATGTTAGTTATAAGATTGTAGTATCACATATTGCTATTCAACGATAGATATGATGTTGGTAAATTAAGAAAAAGCATAAGACATAAATTCAAAGAAGATTGTGGGGAATTTTGAAAGAGGGTGGAGTGTGTGCATGCTAGAAAAAATTGAAAAAATGGGCATGGTATAATAGTGATTAGAGATATAGAATTGTGCAAGGAGAGGGAACAATTTTCACTAAGGAATATAACTCTGCTTTTAAACAGACTTGTTTTTAAGTTGTAGTAGAATAATTGGCTGAACAAATTATTTTGTATGGAAAATAAAATCCAACAAATTATTTTCTTGTGTTAGTTAGTACTTAAGAAATTTTAACACAATTAAGCACAAGGTACATAGTGGTGGCAGTGTGATGATAGAAGCGGCACTGCGGTGACAGAAGGTAGCAGCACGTCATTGTAGGTTATGGAGGGGGTGATTATCACGACGCTTCATGTTCCGGAAAATAATTAATCTTAAATCTGCTTGTCATTTTACATCAATCTTTTTTCGTGCACTGCATTATTTAGATGAATAAATTTTATGTGAAAAGAATAACTACGATGTGATCAGCCAAACGAAAATACTTTGCAAAATATTTTTCTAATTCCAAACAAGCTCAGAATAAATGGACTTTGTTATACCTTGCTTTGGTCTGGGCTATTTGAAGTGGGCTTCAGCTATAAGTCCAATGATCATACAAATGGGCCTATGGATGATAAGGATCTAAAAGTAATGACGGGTTACAGAAAGCTCACAGTCATGTGTTCAAAGGTTGCCAATGTCAAGAAATGGCTTTGTCAATTGGTGGAGCATGTGTTGAAAAAGGAAGTGCAAAATTCTTTCTCATTGAAATGTATTATGAGTTGTTGGTACATTTGGAAGGCAAGATGTAAAGTGATCTTTGAAGGTCAAAAGTCAAATCTCTACAGTACAACTATTGCTTGCAAAAGAGTGTGTGATGAGATTCTAAATGTCCTATCGAAAGAAAGTTCTGACGGTGCTGGTAACAGATCAAGATCTCAAGGTCGAAATATGGAGAAGAAAGTTTGGGCTCCTCCTCTTCTGGGTTCTCTGAAATTTAATTTAGATGCTGGGTGGGAGAAGAGTACTAATGTTACCCATATTGGGTGGCTTTTGAGAGATAACACATGTACTGTTTTGGACTGGGGATGGAGTAGAGAGGTTGTTGGTTTTGCTCGGATAACTGAGGCCTTGGCTCTTAGATTAGCAGTTTGGAAGCTCAAAAATAGAGGTGAGGTGCAAATTCTCTTTGAAAGTGATTGGAAATCAGTAGTTGAAGCTGTGAATTCCGATCATCAAAACTGGGAATTTGCTTTGTTGGTCAGAGATATCAAAGAGGGTTTGAAGAATTGTGCTGGTAGCCTTAAGTGGATCAGTAGAATTCAAAACTTAGCGCTGATGAAATTGTTAGATTAGCTAGAAATGTAGAGTTTGGTTCAATTGGTGTAGAAAGGTTTCTCTTAATGCAGGTGGAAAGAGAAAGATGTGATGGTGGTGTGGTTTCTTTACAAAAGTCTCTGGTTTTGATGAAAAAGAAAGCTCACATTTATTTTGGCGCAACATATTTTCTTTTATTTCCTAAAAAAAAATATTTTCTTTGAACTTTCGACATTTGACTACATTGCATTTTAAGCCGCCGGAAGTTGCGTTATATGCAGTATGAAAACTAGATCGGAGTTGTTGCAGGAGGTATTGTGCATCCCCTATGACTCTCTGACACAAATTCTAACGTATATGCGTAAGTGCACGATCATGTAATAAAGTGATACGCATTCATACCAGAGATGTCGGTCCCAAGAAGATTGTGCTTTTACAGTTAACCATAAAATATTTGACTTAAGAAGCTAAACAAAAAGTACCGAGGAATTGGTTTGTTTAGGAATTCCTAACTCTACCCAAAACGAAATAGTAATTGAAATAAGTTTGTGTTTAACGCTAAGTAAAGCCTATGAGTCCCCTAGGTTGTCATGATATTCCAAAAAAATGTAGGGAGACATGCAATCCATGATCAACCTATGGGAGACAAGTTGTGACTTGTGATATGATTATATCTCGCTCCCTCACAATGATATGGTATGACCGGTTATGGGTCATCTTGACACGTTTTCTTACGTGTATACGCAAATGCACGGTCGAAGTAATAAAGAATGAGTATTGAAACTCAAGTTGTCGAACCCACAGGGACAGTCTCGAGATTATTTAACTAGATAGTTAATTTAGAGATTATGTAACCAAAGGAATATTTGTTGATTTAAGAGTTCGTCACCCTCAAACAAGTGACTGGAATATAAAGAACATTCTAGATTAATATTTTTTTTATTTTCTGTTAAATATGAATATGGAGAACACTAGATAGTTTTAGGGTCCCTAGGGCATTTTGATATTTCCGGATTACGATTTGAAACACTCTACCTACGTTTAGTTATACCGGGTCACACTCATTACGATCGTCTGTCGATCTCGTGTAAATATATGTTCCGAGCTACTTCGGGTCATGTCGGTCCAACTCCGTCTACCGTTACGTTCTAGTCAGCTAGTCATGTTCGCTGACCGAGTCCTGTCGGCCCACCGATTTCACTAAAACCTAACTACGACTAACCGAAACAACCCACACACGGTCATTCAAGTCTCTATCTCCTGCCGTTCTCAAGAAACTCTGAGAATGTCAACAAAGTTCTTCACGAATCCAGGTTTAGTTGAATGTCGTGCAACAACCTAGATAACTAGCGAGTATTGGATGATCAAACCATAAAAACTATGAATTAAGAACAATACGTAGAATTAAGTTAGATCAAACTGAATCAAACTACAAATCCAGAAAATCTAAAACAAACCCTAGTTCTCCATAAACTATCTAGCTATGAAAGCTTAGCTAGACATAATCTCGTTTAGCTTTACAAAGGTCTCCATAAAAGTTATAAAAAGAGGGAGGAAAGAGATCAAACGCGAAATCGAAGCCTCAGCGCGAACCCGAGCTTGAGCCCCGTTCTTTGTCCTTCTTTCTTCGTCTCTGCGTCCTCGTCCTTTTCTTTTTTCGTCTCTGCGAGTAGAATCCAAAATAAAATAGCCCCATTGCTTCTTTGTAAATCCTCTTAATTTCACTTTCACCCCTCCAAGGAATTGGGAACTTCTCATCAACCCTAGGAAGTAAAGAAAAACATGTGCCCTTCTATTCCTTTATTTCTCTTAATTGCACCTTGCCCCCAAATCAACACAACGCCTGAAGAAAATTGTATGATGGTCTGAGAGGTGCCTCACGATTGAATTTCTTCTAGGGATCTTTCCAACTCTTCTCAACCGCACGATTGCAGGAATCACTCGTACGATTAGATAAGTTGCCTCTGTTTCTTCTCTGACTCTGCGTTCTGCGTTTTTCTCTTCTCTTCTTCTTTCTGCGTTGAATCTCTACTTCTAAGTTGCACTAAGTTTTGGTCGAAGGATAAAGGAGGAGGTGTTAATGGTTGTAGTTCAGGTTATTCGTTGGTCTGTGGTGGAGGTTTAGGTGGTTCTTGCAGGGAGTTCTTGGGTCGTTTTTGATCTGGATCCTGGTGATATTGGTCATGGCTAAGAGCTGGTGAGTTGGTAGTGGTGGTAATTGGGTATTAGCAGGTCGTTTCAGTCGTTTTTCTGGTGGGTTTAGGATATGTTTGTTAGGCTCAGGTTCTTGCGGCTGGGTTGTTTGGTTGAAGGTAATGTTAATGGTGGTTCATGGATAATATAGGCAGAGAGGTGCTGGTTGTTGCGTTGTGTTTTGAAGGTGTTTTTGTAACACCCCCAAATGGCCCAAGCCGGAGACCCGGGGATGTCACTCCGTATCCGAGAGGAGCCCGGATACAAGGAGATTTTATAACATGGCTCTCAAGCAAAAACATCCACAATAATGATTAAAATCAATTGAAACTATCCATTATTACAATCCAAACTTTCTAGCCTCAAACCGGGCATAAACAATCTAAAGTGTTTAAACTATCAAAGAGTTCAAATTCCAAATAAAACTACGAGTGATCCAAATGATGATACGCGTCCCCTTATACGCCAGATAACCATCCTCTAAACCTGTGGTGCGGAATCAAAACGAAACACCACAGTACAAAATCAGCATGAAATACTGGTAAATAAACACCCAAACATGTAAAACGATGATGGAATAGTTATAAAACAACTTCTCATTTGTAAGTAAGAGATTTTTTCAAACACAACGGTAATAAAGTTGACTCTTGTAATAAAACATAAGAGTTCCCAATTCCATAATATTTCCAACCAATTCCATAATCATTGGGAAAATCCAAAATCCATCGTTAACTCTTTTCCGTTAACAAAACCAAAATCTATCATTATAAATTCGTTGTGACGGGGGAAAACCAAATAAACCACAACTTCCATGACCTTAAGTGTGGACACCCCCCTAAGACTACGCCGGGCAGAGGAGTGAGTACATGCCGCTATCCGGGGACTTGCAACCGGATTAAAAAGAGACAGGACCGCAGCCAACACCGCCCAAAGATAATAATAATAATGTCCCCCCGCAACTTCTTCCACTTTACGTTATAGTTCATTAATATCATGGTGATGTTTTCAGCAAAAACATTTAACAAATAGAAATCATGTTTTCAAGTCATGTATCACGTAAACACATTTTGAGACGTAACAAATCAAAGTATTCATTTGACACGAAAGAGATAAGCACACTAGGCTTGGCATGTTTACTTACCTCAAAGCAAAATCCAACTATAGCAATCAATCAACGTACTCTACGTACTCGTCGTCGACGAACTCGTTACCTACACGTAACAATATTCTAATCAAACAAATATTCTAGCAATATACTTGCTATACGAATTACATGCATATGATAGTCAATGGTTTAGGGTTATAACACCAACCCAACATCCCACTTAATTCATACTTCAAAACAAAACCCAAAACCTTGCCCCAAAGTCCTCTAACCTAAAGCATACATAACCTATCACAACTCCACCAATCTATTACTCCAGTTTACCAAACAGATCATGGTTCAAAAACAGTTCCATTGGATTCAAAACATTCGAAATAATAAGTTTAGCCTCAAAGGAATCAAAAGTTACACTAGTTTCAAGTTTCCAATTTCACTCAAAATACCCATACGGGAATTATAAATTTTCATGAAACTTTTCCCCCAAGCATCTAATTCATCCTATATTCATACTAAACCTAATATAACATGATTCCCACATTCAATTCAGATTGTTACCCACATACTATGATCATTCAAACACCCAAATCGTTTAATCAAACTTTTCCTCCAAACTAGGGTTTTTCCCATCACCCAAGAACATGATAAACCCTAACACTTGATTATCAACCCTACAAATCCATGAACAATTATCCTAACAATAACAAACTGAAAATTAAAGATTACATGCAACATACATGAATCACGAACAAGTGATCGCAAGAATAAGAGATCGACTTGAGAAAAGAGAAGAAGAAACAAAATTAACTCTAACCCGCCGCCATGGAGGCCGGACGGGAAGAGAGAGAGACGGACGGAGAGAGAGAAAGAAAGAAGAAGAGAGAGAGAGAGAGAGATTACCTCAATGGGAGAGAGACGGCGGCGGCGGTGGGTGGCTGCCGTCGGGCCGAGAGAGTGAGAGAGAGAGAGGGACGGGTAGAGAGAGTGAGGGACGTGAGAGAGATAGAGAAAAATAGGGAGAGTGAGGGTTTTATGAGAGTTGGAAATAAAATCAACTTCATAAGTAGGAAACCCTCTTGAATTATGAAACTTTTACGTAGGACAAAATTTAGGTCAAAAGACACTTATTCCCCCTTAGTTTTGTCAAAAGACAACTACCTCCCCCAAACTCAAGTAAAAGACACTAAAACCTTTAATTAAAGTCACAAAGATTCCCCAAACTCTCATAACCATTATAATTAATTCTCTACAATTAAATTAACTTCCCAACACTTATAATAATATCACAAAATACCCATAGTCACAAAACGGGGTATTTCATCCTTCCCTCCTTAAAGAGAACTTCGTCCTCGAAGTTTAAACTAAAACCTCCCTCCTTAACTAGAATTCGTCCTCGAAGTTTAAACTAAACCTTAACCACAATAGGGTATGAACCTCCCCTCAATGGTACAACTACTAAATGCAAACCTAAGGTCATGAATGATATGCAATATACTATAAGTAGTACTTTAATAAACACCGAAGGATTACATCCTCTCCCCTTTAGAGGAGTGACGTCCTCGGAACTCAAGGTACCTCGTCAAACAGGTGAGGGTACTTCTTCCTCATATTATCCTCCGCTTCCCAAGTTGTCTCTTCAGTGAGGTGGTTTGTCCATAAGACCTTTACAATCTTGAGACTCTTTTTACGGGTGTTTCTTGTCTTGGTGTCTAGAATCTTGACAGGATGTTCTTCATAACTCAAAGACGGGTCCAGTACTGGTTCGGGATCTAATACATGAGATGCATCAGGCACATACTTCTTCAACTGCGATACGTGGAATACATTGTGAACGCGACCCAAATTAGATGGTAAATTCAATCGATAAGCCACTTCTCCAATCTTCTCTATGACATCATATGGTCCGATGAATTTCGGGCTCCACTTCCCTTCTGGATTGAACCTCATGACTCCCTTAGTAGGCGAAACTTTAATAAATGCTTTTTCTCCAACTTGAAATTCCAACCGTCTCCTTTTCTGATCAGCGTAGGACTTCTGTCTATCCTGGGATGCCTTCATTCGCTGCTGTATAAGTCTCACTTGATCTGTCATTTCTTCGATAAGTTGTGGACCAATTACTATTGTTTCGCTTATGTTGTTCCAACACAATGGTGTTCTACACTTCCTTCCATACAACGCCTCATGTGGTGCCATTCCAATACTGGCATGATAACTGTTGTTGTAGGAGAATTCTATCAAAGGTAATCTATCAACCCATGAACCTTGAAAATCCATAACACAAGACCTTAACATATCTTCCAAAGTTTGAATTGTCCTCTCGGTTTGTCCATCTATAGCAGGGTGGAATGACGTGCTAAACTTCAACTGAGTTCCCAATGCCTCCTGGAGTGATTTCCATAAGTGAGAAAGAAAGTTGGGATCTCTGTCGGAAACTATAGAGCTTGGTACTCCATGATACCTCACAATGTTCTTCATATACGCATCAGCTCTTTGTTCCATATTCCATGTGTCTTTCATCGGAATAAACCTTGCTGTCTTGGTCAATCTGTCAACTACGACCCAAATCTGATTCAGTCCATTCTTTGATGTCGGTAAAGCAGTCACGAAATCTATCGAAATCAAATCCCACTTCCAAACTGGGACATCTAATGGTTGCACTAAACCTCCCATTCTCTTATGTTCAAACTTCACCTTCTGACAAGGCAAACATCTTGTCACAAATTCTGACACTTCCTTTTTCATGTTTGGCCACCAAGACATCTTCTTCTTGTCCTTATAAATTTTGTCACCTCCTGGATGTACTAAGTAGGATGTGTTGTGCGCTTCACGCAACAACTTTTCCTTAGTTTCTGATAACTCCATATTTGGAGTTATATTCGTATATGTTTCCTTATCGTTTTGCGTGTATTCCGATGCGTTTTGATGGATTTTGGACCATTTCTTGCTAAAATTGGAGCATGTTGAGTCTTTGCATGTTAATGATGAGTCCGGGCACTTTTTGCATTAATTTTGACTATATTTTATCACGTTTGATCTTCCGGTATGTTTCTCGTGTTGTGGTTTTCAGGAACCGGGAGCTCGGGACGTGGCATTGGAGCAAAAGTGAACTTCAGAAAAGTTGGAGGCTCAAAGGAATGCTCGGGGAGTGAAGACGACGGGAAAAAGAGCAAGACGATGGAGTTTTGATGGTGGCTGCCCGGAAGTAATCGTACGATTACATGGAGGTAATCGTACGATTACCCCTTATCCAAAATTTCATGCAGCAAGTAATCTTGTGAAGTAAACGCACGAAGTAAACGCAGAGGTAAACGCAGCAAGTAATCGTACGATTCAAGGTAATCGTACGATTACCTCTGCTGCCAGGATCGGATTTTTGGGGCAATTTTGCTATTTTGGCATAGTTTTGAGATGTTTGAGCCACGGAAGACTTAGGAAACATTGGGGAACGTGTTTGGCATCAGAAAACACATTGGGAGACGTGCTTGGAGAGCTTGGAGCTAGGTTGGAGAGCTTGGATCATCCGTTTGGCTTCTAATCTTCGTTTCTTCTATAGTTTTTGATATTGGATCATGAAACTTTGAATTTTGAACATGTTTATGCATAGATAAACGCTTATTTCGGGATATCTCGTAGGAAACTAGGGTTTGATCACTACGTATTGTGATTTATGGATTTGCTTGCATGCTTTCTAGCTTAATTGATGAAGTTTTCTCTAGTTATGTGTATTTTACATCTTTCATCTATCTTTTCTATTAGTAGACGTATTAATAGGATTGTCTTAGGTTGTGAATGATAGAGGAATCTACATTCGTTGCCCGGAAAATTGAAATACACACTAGCCGTATCTAGGGTTGAGAAATCTTGCTAGTTAGCTAAGAACAAAGAGTAGAATCAATATCGTAATGCGTGTTTAAACTTGAGTAGGCTAGAGGAATCAGTTATGAGAGTTTAAGCATAGTTATTGGTTGAGACAACTTCAATATAAAGTTGCTCGTTTAACTAGAACAAAAATTCATCGTGTTAGTAGAACATAAATCCAACGTAGTGTGAAATACCTAGTGATCCGTAGAGATATCCTGATTTTGACCCATTTTAAGAAACAACCAAATCAACTCGTGCTTATTAATCTTGAAATAATTCTTTGAATTATTTGAGATAATTGTTATTTTTAATTATTAGTAGAAATAGAACAAAACAACTGCGCTTTGCCCACACAAAGAACAAATTTAGTAGTTAATTTACACGAAGTCTCTTGGGTTCGACAACCCGGATTTCCGGAATATTATCACTACACCGACAACTGTGCACTTGCAGTTGGAGCGTGTCAATTTCCGTGCACTTATGTGGTACACACCATCTTCCTTTGTAGCCGATACTTCCATCTTCATGGATCTTGAAATCCTTTGCTTGACCTTCTGCAATCTTCTTGTATATCCTTTCCAGATTCACATCTTCTGGCTGGTTTTTTCTTATTTCTTCTAAGACATCTGTTGGGGTTTTGAAGTAGGTAACGCAGCGGAATAAAAAAAAATAATTCTACTTCAATTCCCACCACGGATCGTCAGGAAGATACATCATAACATGATAAGAGACATAGTATTGTGTACCTTTGAACTTGTGAGATCACACGAAGAATGATGTCCTCGTCTCTACGGTTGATCCACTTCTAGAGGTGAGATCTAGATTCTTCCTTCAAACAAGTGCTAGCTTGAACCCGGAGGAAGGGGGAAGAAGATCAAAGCAACAAAGGCACAAAGGGCCAAGAGGGGATCGGCCCCTCTTCTTGGCGCCGACGGGGCTAGGGTTTCGACCCTAGCTCTTGTCTTGCTCTCTCTCTTGTTCTCTCCCACACTCTTTGTTATGTCTAATAACAATTAACATCAAGTGGGAAGGAAGCTAGAGCCTCCTTTATATACTCCAACAACTCCTTGTTGTTTCCATAAAGGAGTTTCCTAATTCTACATGAACTAGAATTATTCCCTTCCTTGCAAATTAGTCCTACTAAGTTTGCAAGGTGTTGCACAATGATCCTTCTATTAATTAATCAATATTAATTAATCCCAAATCTAGCTCTACTCTATTTGACGTGTGACCCCATAGGTTTCTACTTAGTTGGTAGTAACTCTTACTAACATGGAGCGGTGTCTAGCAACACATCCATGCCACCCAACTAATAGAAATAGTCAGTGATCCCGACAAACCTCTTGTGCCCAATATCTTATATTACACTTATCCCTTTGTCTCCATATCCGGATTGGACACGAGACATAAATAGTCACACTCGTATATCCAATCCATAGTTCCTCGATCCTGGGAATATGCTTATGCAAGCAGATAACATCAATATCTCCATATTGATTTATCTGAGTCTGGCCAGACATTCAATAAGCCTCATCCCTCGAGTGGCCGTGAATATTTACCCCCATTATGTGGGAGGGACAAATCCTATCTACATCACTACGATCTCTAAGCTTGCTTCCTATCATGCCCGATATCTATCTTTATGATTACCCAGTTACGGTGTAACGTTTGATAACATCAAAGCACAATATTCCACAACTAGAGTATCTAGTGACTTCAAGTCTAAGGATTGCAATATTATTAGCACTACGAGAAGAGATTGTGACTTCAACATAATCTAATGTATCCTTCTCGTCGTGGGTCATCCAGTATGCCATTACTCCTAATGCATACCCATGTATTGGATCGTGATATCTCCATATCAATCCAACCCCATACTAGTCTATAGATGATTGTCCCATTAATCATTATAATTAACTAGGGATATTTAAGAATATAACACCTTATATTCTAAGGACTTCATTCATGTTAGCATATCTCCATATCGATAACATAATGAATCGTAAATCCATATATTTGTCACAATTAATTGATTGCCTCTAGGGCACAATTCCAACAGTCTCCCACTTGCACTAGAGTCAATCTCCTGCATCATATGCCTATTGATCTAGCGAAGCCCTCCATGCCTTCACTGCATAGGGGCGTGGTAGGCGAGACATGTGCTGGTACTTTGCAAATATTCACATCTTCCTTTATCAACAATTTGATTGGGATTTGATATTCTGAGTAACTGCATCTTATGCTATAATTTACTCAGTCCTCTATGTTAGAATCAATGACTGAATCTTGCCTGGAACCTTTCCAGCTCACAGTCACTCCCTCTAGCACAAAACATAAAACTCGACTTATAATCTGAAATCTTCTTTGTCAGATGGAAGTTCTCATCACTGTAACCCCTTACAGTAAACTTTTCTTATCCTCCATTAATCAAGAGTTCATCCTTTATTCCTTCTCAAGTACTTAAGGATAATCTTGATAATTATCAAGTGACACCTCACTTGGATTTGATTGGTATCTTTGTGTCATACCATATGACACATCTGGCCCAATACATAACACGGCGTATCTCATGAATCTTATTCATACGGTCCCTTTTTTCAATCTAATTGAAAAGACAATTAGTCTTCCAAAGACTAATTCCATGTGACATGGGTAAAAATCCATATTCCTACATGTTGAACCATTTCAACTCCTTATCAATATATGTACCATGACTCAGGCTGAACAATTACTTTGATCTATCTCCATAGATTTTATAGATTGTCTCGCCTAAGTCTACTTATTGGAAATCAATTTCTCTAGCCAATCTTTAATAGATTGCAGAGTAGAGACATTGTTCCCAATGATTAGTATGTCTCTACATACAAGACCAGAAATTTAACTATGCTCCCACTAACATTCTTGTAAACACAAGTATCATCTTCAATTTTTGATGGAACCAAACTCATTTGATTGCATCATAAATTCGAAGAATCCAGTCTCCAAGAATCTTGACTCAATCTATAAACAGATTGCTACAATCAAGATGCGAATGGAATTAAGCATTACAACTGGGGAAAGATTTCGTCATAGTCTATACTATGAATTCTCATGAAACCCTTTCAAACCAGTTGTCCCTTAAAAGTAATCATATTACCATCCATGTTGGTTTCCTCATAACCTACTTGCACCCTATGGGTCCTACCCATTCAGGTGGTTCCACCAAAGTCCATACTTTGTTGGTATACATGGATTCCATATCGTATCCTATGGCTCCAAGCCATTTCTGAGAGTATGGCCCACACGTGGCCTTCTCATAGGTTGTAGGCTCATCTCGATGAGTAATATATCACGGGTTATGAGAAATTCTTATTTCTCTAGTCCCTTGACATATCCTACCTAATCTACAAGGTTCTTGTGTTTTTCTGAGTAGGTTGCTCCACAACACTTTGTGATCCTGCTCATGTTCCATCAAACGGATCAATTTTCTGTTGTGGTTCTTGAACTCCTTCAAGTTCTACAATGCTCCCACTGTTTCTTTTAGAGACAATCTCTATCTAGAAACACAGCGATTCGAGCAACAAAAAATTTGTTCTCGATTGTAGTGTAGAGATAATATCCTTTGTTTCCTCAGGATATCCCACAAAACATTTATCCGATTTGAGTCCAAGTTTATCTGTAAACGCCTTTACATAAACTATATAACCCAAATAATTATGAACGACCTACTAGGACACTTCCTAGTTCATATCTCATATGGTGGTTCTCATAATTCATTTGGATGGAACAAGGTTAAGGGCGAATTTTGCTGTAATTAGAACATAGCCCCTAAAAGTAAACTGGAAGTTATGTTTGACTCATCATGGACCGAACCTTGTCCAATAAGGTCCGAACTTTCCTTTTAGACACGCCAAACCCATGTGGCGTGCTAGCTAGGTGGAGCGAGTTTGTATCATATCCAACACTCCCATAAATGCTTGTCAAACTCTTGGCTCAAGTATTCTCCTCTACGATCCAATCGTAGAGTCTTAATACTTTTGCCAAGCTATCTCTCTACTTCATTCTAGAATTCCTTGAACTCTTCAAAGGATTCTGATCTGTTTCTTCATAAGATATACAAATCCATATTTCTCTGATCCCATCAGTAAATATGATGAAGTATTGAAAATCATCTTCAGTATCTGCGCTTAGTGGCCTACATACATCAATATGTATGATTCCCAAAATATCATATATTTTCCTAATAAATAAGTCTTACATATCTCATATGATTCAATAATCAAATGAGTTCTATAATTCCATCTACATGGAGTTCTAGATATGTATCTCTTATTCATGTGGCCTAAACGATAATGCTAAAGATAAGTGAAGTTCAAATCATTATATGCAAACCTCTTGGTATTAATGTTATAGATGAAATTATCATGATCAAGGATATACAATCCATTTAGACAAATTTGCATCACAACAATGCATATCAGAATAAATGGAACAACATTTGTCCTTTTATTATGATAGAGAGCTTTCTTGTCCAAACAAGAAACTGTGATAATGGTCCTGCTCATAGAAGGGTCATAATCACTTTCGTCTAATTCATGAACAATTTTTATAAAGGTAGAAATAATTTCCTACGGCTAATTCAGCAACCCTTTGCTTAATTGCCACACGTGTAGGATTATTTTTCCTTATTCAATTTTCTACTTCTCATGAGATCTACCACATTTCTATATAAGTGTGAGATCTTCATCTAGTATCATATACTTATGATGATGAGATAGACATATTGACTTCTATAACAAAATTACCTAGTGTGGAATTCATAATTCCTTTATTATTTCCTTCCAGGTACTTTAGGCAGTTTCTCTTCCTCCATGCCACCTTTGGGGTCTTTAAGGCAACTTGGTTTTAGCAACAAGCTTGCTTTATACCCATGAGTTCCACGCAAAACCCTTTTGCGTTTACGCATGCTGTTAACCATTAACATGTTTTTCCTTTATCCCTTTATGAGTGCTTTGTATAGCGATTCTCAATCATATTGAGTAAATCCCTTTTGAACAAACACTATAATTGCATCCATTGCAATTCTTGGTACATTTGGGAGAATAACTATATATTCTTTATCTATCTTATAGATAACTCCCAGTATCTAAGCTTTCAATCCTATTGAGATAGTTTAGTTTGCGCTTCACCTCTTGCTTCAGCAGTCACACATTACTAACTTGTGTCGTCGCGTCATATCTCGATGAACTAAGTCGCCTTGCTTTGGCAAGCCCGAACTTATTACTTCTTGACCATGTCGAATGCTAAGCAAGAGAGTGCAAAGTGGAGCAACACCTCAAGCCTTTCATGACAAGCTCGTATGATCATATCACATGCCTCCATATTTCTCATCTTGCTTCCAAAGCTCAGAGTCCATGGGAGCTTGACATGAGACAAGTTACATCCAAAGAACCATTCTTTGATGTTCCTTCCATAAGGCTTTAGTGTGTTTTAGTAGTTGGTGGGAAGAGAAATTTATGCTCTACAATGTACAACATATTTCCTTTATTTGAGAACAATTCTCAATTTTATACCAATCTAGAAAATAGATTCCAGACATCTTGTCCATCTCATGGACATAAAGTCGCGTTTGTTTGTTTAATGCGATGGGTATTCAACACTTATAGGATTATGCAAAGTATTGTGACGTATAACTATATTCAACAAGGATTTAAATTATTAAATATAGCTCCCACTATTTTTCTCGGATTAATAGCCCTCACCATTAATGCGGAAAATATTTTATATATTTTCTAGTGGGTCCAAGATCCCTTTTTCACTTCTTCTTGAGCTTGCTTTGGCAAGTCACCCAAGAATTGGTTATTTAGGTAGGAACTATTCCAATTGCATCCCATGCAACTCTTGGTCCAATTAGGTGAATAACTCTCTATTCTTTATCCTTTAGATAACACCTAATTGTTATGCCTCTAAGCTCATCAATCCAATTGACTCTTGCCTAGTTGCGTCCAACCTCTTGTTTTCAACATACACGCATTACTAGCTTGCGTCGTCCGCAACACACCATGGAAAATTAAAATCGCCTTGCTTTGGCAAGCCCGAATTTTAATAGGCCATGATCATGAAGGGTGTTTTTGGCAAGAGAAGGCAAAACGCAATATTTATTTGAGGGATTTCTTTTAAGTTGTTTGGTTGATCTTATCAACATGGTCTACTTATTTGGATTGGGCCATCCATAATAAAAGACCAACCTTGTTTATTATTATCTTGTTAACGTTTTGCTAGTATCGCCATACACACAAAAATAAATAACAAGACATAAATAATAAACATCCACAAAAGAAAATAACGTGGCATGGATATGGCCCCTAGACTAAGATATTACCAAGCCAATGATAATATTTATATGCCCTAAAGTGACAAGCTCATCTCCATGTGCTCCACCATAGCTGCGCGCTTAGGGATGTCTTTTGGCTCCTTTGGTTCTCCGGTCTTCTTCTCCATGTTCTTGGCTATCAACTAAATATTTCTAATTCTAGCCTAACATCTAGAATAAATAAATAACAAAAGGCCTCACATGTCGAGGAGAAAAGAGACGACTCGCAGGCCGTAAAACCTAATTAATTATTACATTAATTTGATCAGCTCGCAGGCCGTAAACCAAACCACAAAGCAATAAACATCCACAATCCTAGGCCATATCCATCCACCATGCAACAAAGCACATAATACAGTTAAAACCAATTTTAACGCGCTTGTTCAATTTTAGTTGTTTTGGACATACTAGGGTTAAAACGGTCCAAGATATTTACCAAGAGAATGGCCAAAATCAACCAAGGAACCGCCACACTTGGCCCGGGCCGGCCGGGCCCTAGCCCACACGGCTAGGCCGTGTGCTAGGGTGTGCCGGCCCCCTTTTTGTGTCGTGTGTTACTTGGGCGGCAAGGAGAGAGAGGGGGCGGTCCCTACATGGGCCACACCTCCTCATGGAATTGTTTCCATAAACAATTCATGGAATTATTTCCATAAACAATATATGGAATTGTTTCCATAAACAATTCCTTCCTTGTTGGGTTGTTTCCAAAACACCCTTATGGTATTGTTTCCAAAATAATTCTTTCCTTGGTTCCCAAGTTTAGTTGTTTCCATAAACAACTTCTTACTTGTTGCCCAAGTTTAGTTGTTTCCAAAACAACTTCTTCCTTGTTGCCCAAGTTTAATTATTTTCATACTTGGAAAATCCCTTTTCCAAGCATGTGCCCAAACCCTAGATCTAGATCCAAAATCCACACATCTCATGTGATCAAACTCACTAATTTACACATCCAATGCTAAATTAGATATTATATATTGCATCTACTATGTTATTTTCAGTTTTCGCGTAATAACAATAATACGTTGTATAAACTGAAATCGTAACACAGAAAATCATGTTATGCTCTACGACCTGTGGCTCTGATACAACTGTTGGGGTTTTGAAGTAGGTAACGCAGCGGAATAAAAAAATTTAATTCTACTTCAATGCCCACCACGGATCGTCAGGAAGAGACATCATAACATGATAAGAGACATAGTATTGTGTACCTTTGAATTTGTGAGATCACACGAAGAATGATGTCCTCGTCTCTACGGTTGATCCACGTCTAGAGGTGAGATCTAGATTCTTCCTTCAAACAAGTTCTAGCTTGAACCCGGAGGAAGGGGGAAGAAGATCAAAGCAACAAAGGCCCAAAGGGCCAAGAGGGGATCGGCCCCTCTTCTTGGCGCTGACGGGAAGGGCGGACGGGGCTAGGGTTTCGGCCCTAGCTCTTGTCTTGCTCTCTCTCTTGTTCTCTCCCACACTCTTTGTTATGTCTAATAACAATTAACATCAAGTGGGAAGGAAGCTAGAGCCTCCTTTATATACTCCAACAACTCCTTGTTGTTTCCATAAAGGAGTTTCCTAATTCTACATGAACTAGAATTATTCCCTTCCTTGCAAATTAGTCCTACTAAGTTTGCAAGGTGTTGCACAATGATCCTTCTGTTAATTAATCAATATTAATTAATCCCAAATCTAGCTCTACTCTATTTGACGTGTGACCCCATAGGTTTCTACTTAGTTGGTAGTAACTCTTACTAACATGGAGCGGTGTCTAGCAACACATCCATGCCACCCAACTAATAGAAATAGTCAGTGATCCCGACAAACCTCTTGTGCCCAATATCTTATATTGCACTTATCCCTTTGTCTCCATATTCGGATTGGACACGAGACATAAATAGTCACACTCGTATATCCAATCCATAGTTCCTCGATCCTGGGAATATGCTTATGCAAGCAGATAACATCAATATCTCCATATTGATTTATCTGAGTCTGGCCAGAAATTCAATAAGCCTCATCCCTCGAGTGGCCGTGAATATTTACCCCCATTATGTGGGAGGGACAAATCATATCTACATCACTACGATCTCTAAGCTTGCTTCCTATCATGCCCGATAGCTATCTTTATGATTACCCAGTTACGGTGTAACGTTTGATAACATCAAAGCACAATATTCCACAACTAGAGTATCTAGTGACTTCAAGTCTAAGGATTGCAATATTATTAGCACTACGAGAAGAGATTGTGACTTCAACATAATCTAATGTATCCTTCTCGTCGTGGGTCATCCAGTATGCCATTACTCCTAATGCATACCCATGTGTTGGATCGTGATATCAACCCCATACTAGTCTATAGATGATTGTCCCATTAATCATTATAATTAACTAGGGATATTTAAGAATATAACACCTTATATTCTAAGGACTTCATTCATGTTAGCATATCTCCATATCGATAACATAATGAATCGTAAATCCATATATTTGTCACAATTAATTGATTGCCTCTATGGCACAATTCCAACAACATCTGGTACTATTGACATATTCCCAAGGATATTCTTCACTCCACCTTGTTCCACTACTTCGATCTCGAGCTTTCGGAACTCTTGGCATAGCCGCTCTGGTAAAACTAGCATAGTATCCAAAGTATGGCTCGATTTTTGACTTAACGCATCAGCTACTATGTTTGCCTTCCCCTCGTGGTATTGGATACGCAAATCATAATCCTTTATGACTTCTAACCAACGTCTTTGCCTGTTGTTTAGTTCTTTCTGCGTGAAGATGTACTTGAGACTGCTGTGATCCGTATACAATCTACACACAGATCCATATAAATGATTTCTCCATATCTTTAGTGCGAAAACTATTGCTGCAAGCTCTAAGTCATGCGTAGCATAGTTCTCTTCATTAGTTTTCAGTTGTCTTGAAGCATAGGCAATAACTCTCTTTTCTTGCATAAGCAAGCATCCTAAACCCTTCTTCGACGCATCATTGTAAACATCAAACTAGCCAGAATCATTGGGTAAAGCTAACACAGGTGTTGTCGTCAACTTTTTCTTCAATGTCTGGAATGCTTCTTCACAATCTTCGCCCCACTTATACCTTACCGTCTTCTTGGTTAGCGTAGTAAGCGGTCTAGCGATCTTCGAGAAATCTTTCACGAAACGCCTATAATATCCTGCTAATCCCATAAAACTTCTTACTTCGGACAAATTCTTCGGAGTTGGCCAATCTTTCACTGTTTTAATCTTTCCTGGATCCACGGATATTCCTTCCTTGGAGATTATGTGACCCAAAAATGGAACATGTTTTAGCCAAAACTCACACTTCGAGAGCTTAGCATACAACTTATCATGTCTCAATGTCTCTAACACTTCTTTGAGATGTTTTCCGTGTTCTTCCTCGCTCTTTGAGTAAACAAGGATGTCATCAATAAAGACAACCACGAAACGATCCAGAATCGTCCTCATAACACGATTCATGTGATCCATAAATACTGCTGGTGCATTGGTTAAACCGAAAGGCATAACAGTAAACTCATAGTGTCCATACCTCGTTCTAAAGGCTGTCTTCGGGATGTCCTTCTCGGCTACCCGAAGTTGGTGATACCCTGATCTCAAGTCTATCTTTGAGAAAATGTTACCCCTTGCAACTGATCGAACAAGTCGTCAATTCGGGGCAAAGGGTATTTGTTCTTGATTGTTGCGCTATTCAACTCTCTATAATCAATACACAACCTCAAGCTTCCATCTTTCTTCTTCACAAACAGTACTGGTGCTCCCTACGGGGACACACTTGGCCATATGTAATCCTTTTGAAGTAACTCTTGCAACTGATCCTTGAGTTCTTTCAACTCTACTGGCGCCATTCTGTACGTTGCCTTTGAGATTGGAGCTGTTCCAGGTGCTAAGTCCATAGTGAATTCAATCTCCCTTCTAGGTGGCATTCTTGGAATTTCGTCCGGGAATACATCGGGAAAATCTCTAACTATTGATATATCTTCTAGCACATTCTCCTTCTTAAACATGTCTTGAACATAACACAAATAAGCACTATCCCCCTTCTTCACTTGGTTGACTATGGTCAAAGCTGACACTAGTCGGATACATGGCTCTTTTGTGATACCACGGTAAGAGACCTTTTCTCCTTTTGGACCTTTGAGCCTGATCTTCTGATCGTGACAGTCTATAATTGCTCGATATTTACCCAGCCAATCCATTTCCAATATAACATCTATTCCTCCAAGATCAAACTGTATCAGGTTGGCTGGCAATGTACTAGCCGAAATCTTAACTTCTACTCCTTCAAAAATGGCTTATTGAGACTCAATTGTTACACAAATGTTGATGAAATAAATGAATACGAAGCTCCGGAATCAAATAGAGTAAATGCTGGTTGATCATGGACAATAAATGTTTCGGTGACTACTCCGTTTGCTGCTTCCGCTTCAATCCTGCTCATGACAGCGATCCTTGCAACATTCCCGTTCTGTGTGGTAGTTCATGCCGTACCAGTCCCATTGTTGATGGCGTTAGCTGGAGAGTTGTTGTTCCTATTCCCGTTCTGTGCTCCGTTGTTCCTTCCATTGCCCTGGTTGTTCACTTGCTGCCTACCATAGTTGTTGGCTCCATTATTCTGGTTGTTGTAGTTTCCATAGTTCCGGTTTTCGCCCTGATTGTTGTTGTTGAACTGTCGATTCCCTTGGTAATTGCCTCATTGGTTCCCTTGTTGATTTCCATGTGGTTTCGATCGACACTCAAACGAACGATGACCCTTCTTGCCACAGTGGTAGCAAGTGACAAAGTTTCCTTGACAATCCTTTCCTGGATGATTCTGTTGACACTTCTTGCAGATATAACGGCGAGATTGATCATCTCCATTATTCTGCTTGTTACCATGGTATTGACCTTGGTTACTTCCTCCATGGTTGGGCTTAAACCTCTTGTCCTGACTACCTTGGTTAATCCTACTCTGATTGTTTCCATAGCCCACATCGCTCTCAACCTTGCGCTTTCCACGCTTCTCATCATGCGCCTCTTGAATGCGCCTCACGGCTGCAGCTCTATCATAAGCTTCCTGAAGAGTATCGTACGTCATGCACATCAAGTCTTTCTTCAGATGAAATTCGAGACCAGACATAAACTTCCTAACCTTAGTCGCTTCATCAGGCATCAGCTGACCTGCGAATAGGGATAGTTCCATGAACTTATTGAAGTTCTCGGTCACATAACCGTTCCCTTGTGTCAGATTCACGAAGTTTATGTACTTTTGATCCTGGACATGGTCCGGATAAAAGCGAGTGCGTAGTGCAGTTTGAAGAGCCTCCCAATTGAAATTGGTTTGAGTCAAAAAGTTCTGACGTGTGCTCCTCCACCATGTATTAGATTCGTTCTTCAAGTATAATGCCGCGCAAACAACCTTGCGGTCTTCGGGGCACTCAACTAGCTCAAGGAGCTTATCCATCTCATCAATCCAGTTTTCGAGCTCAACAGGATCCTCATTGCCTGTAAAGTTCCTTGGCTTCATGTCTGCCACTTTCTTCCCCCAATTGGCGTTATTCTGCTCTCCCTGGTTTGTGTTCTGCGCCATTTGAGCAAATTGCGCAAAGAAATGCTCCATGTTGTTGTTGTTTGGTGCTGCCATTGGTACACGACGATTTCTCCTGGTGTAGTATTGATGTGGTCTATCAGTCATAATCCCTACACTATAGCCTATTGTATTACTTATAAAGTACCAAGAAGTACAAACAATCATGCATATATGGCATTTAGTGCACAATTAAACAAGTAATGTCACACATTGATCATCATTTAAATCAATTACTCATGTATTTCCACATAGGCTGATCACGTCTCAGCTTTTCATCCACTTCAAAAATTGGAAAAAGGATCAATCGGACAAGAAAAAATTGTGAATTTTGGTTTTCAACAACCTATCTGAGTCTAATTTCATAATCAAGAATAATCAACTCAAAATCAATTGTAGAACTCAAGATACACAGGAAATACTACAGCTGCTGTCACAGACCACCAGAACAGAAACTTTGACTTTGAAAAGCCTTAAACTGACTTTCAAATTCTCAAAAAAAGCTAGGATTTCTCCTGGATTTAGCCAAACGTGTCTAGTAGTTTCCATAAAAACTTGAGATCAAAACAATATCTGGAAGATAGGTAACAATCAAAAATGCTACAGCTAGTCACTTTGCAGTTCTCTTACTGAACCATCAAATTTGAAAATTTGTAACTAATTCTACAGAAATCATTTAGGGCTGAAACTTTTATGGGAGATACCTGGGTATGTCTAATTGCTGGGAAAAATTCAGGGAAAAATAACTCCAAAATTAAATACGTCTTCTACAACAAAAACTCACTGCTGCGCAGAATCAACAACACCAAAAATCAAAGTTTTCACGTTCTAACTCCACGAACACTTTCTAAGCACTTAATCAATGATAACAAAACATAACACAACCTTAATCCATCAAATCATACTCCAAAATTAAGAAATCTAAATTTATTAAACTCCCCAAATCTGGTCCTCAAAACATAAACATTATTCGTCCTTCTCAAAGCTAACGCTAAAAATTTAACTCTAGCCCAAAAGTGATTATTCAAGAATCATTCTAAAAACTTCAAAGTGTTGCTTGGCATCAGCCTTATTCAAACCAATAATAAAACTTCAAAAAAAAATATCAAGTCTAGGAAATCTAAAGAATTCTAACAAGCTTAATCCTCGTCATCATCGCTTTCATCCAACTCCTCTTCTTCATCGGAATCATACTCGTGCTCTTCACCTTCACTCGGGTCTTCTTTAATTTCTTCATACACCATGGGATCTTCCTCAATCTCGGGGTATCATCGACATCTTCCATTGGATCCTCTTCGACTTCCTCATCGTCACTAGAGTCTATATTGATCACCTCTTTTTCATCACTAGAGCTTATGTAGATCACGTCTTCTTCATCACTGGACTCTATCTCAATAACTGCATAACTTTGCCACTTAAGATGAGTCTCCATCAACAGCTTGCATATAAAATCTGCACTTACCGTCCATTCACCTTGGCAACGATAATCCCTATCATTCAGACGATTCAACCTGCCCATGATGTTGCTATACTTTGTAATAATTTCCCCAAACATGGGTTTCATAGGTAATGCCTTCACCATACAGTAAGCCTGAAAAGCTAGATTTCTATACATAGGAAAATCTAAGTCTTGGAATCTATCCTCACAATATTGAACCACGCGATCACGAAAATCTGGAAAGTCTTCACCTTAGAACCAACGTGTCACAACAGGGTGCTTCTCAACTGGCAACACACGCTTCCTTGCTGTATGCTTAGTTCTAGCCATCTACAAGAGGAAACAACTTAATAAATCTCTAATTTCACAAGGCATATATCGTAACCGAAGTAACTACTCTTCGCAACCAATAATTATTCCCAAGACTCCAAATTGATAATCACAAGACTCTTGAATAAATTTCCCAACAACATTCCTTAAAAAGAAGGCTTCCAACCTTTGATTTAGAAGTTCAGGTGACACCAACGTGATAATCATTCAACAGTAGGCTTGCAACTAGAACTCAAGTGAAACGCTTCAAAAATCCAATCCATTAGCATCTTGGATAAGCTAAGGCTCTTAGTTAGGAACGGGTGGGTGGAAAATACTTGCTTTCTATCCTATTTTCTAAACACTTACACATAATAGTCCTATCCATACTACCCAATTTTCCACGGCTTGTCAAATTTTAAGTACTTTTTCCTATATTCGTTTTAGTTGCCCTAATAAATTTCGATTTCTTTTTTGGAATGCCAGCTCTGATACCACCTGTAACACCCCCAAATGGCCCAAGCCGGAGACCCGGGGATGTCACTCCGTACCCGAGAGGAGCCGGAATACAAGGAGATTTTATAACATGGCTCTCAAGCAAAAACATCCACAATAATAATTAAAATCAATTGAAATTATACATTATTACAATCCAAACTTTCTAGCCTCAAACCGGGCATAAACAATCTAAAGCGTTTAAACTATCAAAGAGTTCAAATTCCAAATAAAACTACGAGTGATCCATATGATGATACGCGTCCCCTTCTACGCCAGATAGCCATCCTCTAAATCTGTGGTGCGGAATCAAAAAGAAACACCACAGTACAAAATCAGCATGAAATACTGGTAAATAAACACCCAAACATGTAAAACGATGATGGGATAGTTATAAAACAACTTCTCATTTGTAAGTAAGAGATTTTCTCAAACACAACGGTAATAAAGTTGACTCTTGTAATAAAACATAAGAGTTCCCAATTCCATAATATTTCCAACCAATTCCATAATCATTAGGAAAATCCAAAATCCATCGTTAACTCTTTTCCGTTAACAAAACCAAAATCCATCATTATTAATTCGTTGTGACGGGGGAAAAACATATAAACCACAACTTCCATGACCTTAAGTGTCGACACCTCCACAAGACTACGCCGACCAGAGGAGTGAGTACATGCCGCTATCCGGGGACTTGCAACCGGATCAAAAAGAGACGGGACCGCAACCAACACCGCCCAAAGATAATAATAATAACGTCCCCGCACAACTTCTTCCACTTTACGTTATAGTTCATTAATATCATGGTGATGTTTTCAGCAAAAACATTTAACAAGTAGAAATTATGTATTTCAAGTCATGTAGCACGTAAACATATTTTGAGATGTAACAAATCAAAGTATTCATTTGACACGAAAGAGATAAGCACACTAGGCTTGGCATGTTTACTTACCTCAAAGCAAAATCCAACTATAGCAATCAATCAACGTACTCTACGTACTCGTCGTCGACGAACTCGTTACCTACACGTAACAATATTCTAATCAAACAAATATTCTAGCAATATACTTGCTATACTAATTACATGCATATGATAGTCAATGGTTTAGGGTTCTAACACCAACCCAACATCCCACTTAATTCATACTTCAAAACAAAACCCAAAACCTTGCCCCAAAATCCTCTAACCTAAAGCATACATAACCTATCACAACTCCACCAATCTATTAATCCAGTTTCCCAAATAGATCATGGTTCAAAAAAAGTTCCATTGGATTTAAAACATTCGAAATAATAAGTTTAGGCTCAAACGGATCTTAATTTCGATTCATGAATCAAAAGTTACACTAGTTTCAAGTTCCAATTTCACTCAAAATACCCATACGGGAATTATAAATTTTCATGAAACTTTTCCCCCAAGCATCTAATTCATCCTATATTCATACCAAACCTAATATAACATGATTCCCACATTCAATTCAGATTGTTACCCACATACTATGATCATTCAAACACCCAAATCGTTTAATCAAACTTCTCCTCCAAACTAGAGGTTTTCCCATCACCCAAGAACATGATAAACCCTAACACTTGATTATCAACCCTACAAATCCATGAACAATGATCCTAACAATAACAAACTGAAAATTAAAGATTACATGCAACATACATGAATCATGAACAAGTGATCACAAGAATAAGAGATCAACAAGAGAAAAGAGAAGAAGAAACAAAACTAGCTCTAACCCGCCGCCATGGAGGTCGGACGGGAAGAGAGAGAGAGACAGACGGAGAGAGAGAAAGAAAGAAAGAGAGAAAGAAAGAAAAAGAGAGAGAAAGAGATTACCTCAATGGGAGAGAGACGGCGGCGGCGGTGGGTGGCTGTCGTCGGGTAGAGAGAGAGGCCGAGAGAGTGAGAGAGAGAGGGACGGGTAGAGAGAGTGAGGGACGTGAGAGAGATAGAGAAAAATAGAGTGAGGGTTTTATGAGAGTTGAAAATAAAATCAACTTCATAAGTAGGAAACCTTCTTGAATTAGAAAAATTTTACGTAGGAAGAAAAGTTAGGTCAAAAGACACTTATTCCCCCTTAGTTTTGTCAAAAGACAAGTACCTCCCCCAAACTCAAGTAAAAGACACTAAAACCTTTAACTAAAGTCACAAAGATTCCCCAAACTCTCATAACCATTATAATTAACTCTCTACAATTAAATTAACTTCCCAACACTTATAATAATATCACAAAATACACATTGTCACAAAACGGGGTATTTCAGTTTTGGTTGAGTTGGGTTTGTCATGGTGATGGTGTTGACTATGGTTGATGTATGTGGATGTGGTGTTTGTTGTTAGGAGGTAGTGGTGTTGGGGGTTTGTCGATGGTTGATCGGCTGGTAGTTTGAAGGAGATAATTGGCAATGGTTGTGTATTGGTCATTGTGGATGGAGATGGTTAATTGTTGAATTAAAGGAGACAGAGGTTGTGGTTCTAGTGGTTAATGGTGGTGATTGATGATTGTGGGTGGATAGTTAGGGTAATTGGTGAATTGGTGGTTTGTTGTGGCTGTGGGTAGATTGGGTTTGTCATTGTCCAATATGTAGCAGTGGGTAATTGATCATATGGAGTTTTATGTTGGAATGGTAAAGGCAGTGGTAATGTGGTGTACTTGTAGGGTTTTGTAACAGATTATGCAGCAGAAATAACAAATAAAGATCCGCACAAGAACCTCCAAGGATCACATGACTAGACATCAGAACGATAGCAAATGATTTAGTATCAACTACCTTGTCTCCTTGGATGACTTCACACGTGAAATTTTGTTCACGTCTCTATGGATATAGTCCACGCCTAGGATCAAGCTCTAGAGTCCTTCCACGTCTTGTGTAGCAATGGATGGAAGGAGGAAGAAGAAGAATCACGATCACGCAAACCACAGGGCGGCGTGCCTCCTTGAGGCCGACGACGCACAGTGGGGGGGGGGGCGAGTCTAGGCTTCGGCCTAGGCATGTCCTGCTCTCTCTACTTTCTTTGTTCTCTCCTTATGTTATTCTTAATGAGAATAAGCTAGGAGTGTTCATATATATAGTCTAACAATTCATCGTTAACTACATATTAGCCCCTCTACTAATCATGTCCTTACATGGATTAGTCCACATTGTAAATTAGTCCTACTAAGTTCGCATGCGGTTGTGTATTGATCCTTCAATTTAATTAACCATATTGATTAGTTCGCAAGTCTAGTTTAGTCCATATGCCCTGTGACCCCATAGGTTCCTACTTAGTTGGTAGTAACGATTACCAACATGGAGCAGGGTCTAGCAACACATCCATGCCACTCAACTAATAGAAATAGTCAGTAATCCGACAGACCTTGCGAATATATTGTCTCATCCCTTTGTCTCTATAATTGGACACGAGACATACATGTCACACTCCTATATCCAATCCATATTTTGTCGATCCCATATTAATTTATCTGAGTCGGGCCAGACTATCTATATGCACTACCCCTCGAGTGGTCGCGGATATTTGCTCCCGTTATGTGGGAGGGACAAATTCTATCTACATCACTACCATTTCTAAGCTTGCTTCCTATTGTGTCTGATATGCGCCTTTATTACTACCCAACTACAGTGTAGCGTTTGACGATATCAAAACACAATATTCCACAACTAGACGATCTAGTGACTTCAAGTCTAAGGATGGCAATACCGTTGTCCCTACGAGAAGCACTTGTGACTTTACATAACTTGTATGTAGCCTTCTCGTTGTGGGTCAATCCAGTATTCCATTACTCCTAATGCATACCCATGTGTTAGACTTGATATCTCCATATCAATCTACCCACATACTAGTCTATAGTTGATCATCCTATTAATCAGTATAATCGACTAGGAATATTTAAGATAAACAATACATTTGTAATCTAAGGACTTCATTATATTTAATATACAATGAATATTCTAGCCAAAAATAATGTTCTTACTAAATAAGATTGCCTCTAGGGCATCTATTCCAACAGTACTGCAAGTTGTTTTGGGTGATATGCAACAACTTATTCCTTGCAGCAATTTATTTCTTCTCCTCTCTTGACCATTTCTCCGAGCTCTACTCGTTTCCGAAGTTTGTTTCCGTCCATGTTCCATTCCCCGAGCCTCTGGTACCTGAGAATCGCACAACTACGCATACCAGATGTAAAATCGAACAGTTTTAGCTTAAATAATCGAGAAAGCGTCCGGACTAATCAAATAAGCACATAAAACTCTAACTCACAAATTCCTCACAAACATAGTGCAACTCTCATAATGTTCACCCGAAATGCACACAAAAAGATATAAAAACGTAGAAGAATTATAACTCTACACAAAGTTATCACTTCTCGGTCCACGGTTACCAACGATTCAATTCTAGTGCGTTCCATATCCAACCAGTCAGTGGATCCTCTCGGTCCGTCATTCACTGTTTGCTCTGTTATAAAGATCAATACTACATTCACACGGTTATTCCTACTCATGTCACGTCTCGATCCTTGGTGATTCGGAAATACAATGACTCACAAAGATAGATAATTAAGATAAATCAAATAATTGCATAAAGTTCTAACACTCTGATGAATCCATAACTAAGTTTTTCGGAAAATATTAACGTGGCCCTAGGTTCACCATGGAACATATCAAACAGTTTAGCTACACGTGAGTTTAACAAGAATATAATTCATGTTTAACATAGTAGAGTTGAAAGAAGTATGGAAATGAGATCACAAACACCATAATCGTCGTCTTCCTTCGGGCTTCAGCCTTCTTGATGAATCTCCTCACTCCAAACTAACTCCAACGCTCCAAGAATGCTCCACGAACATGAATAATGCATATTGGGGGCTATAAGGTTTTCCACCCTTTATGTTTCATGAAATTTATGTATAAGTCTTGAAATTTTCATTTGAACCCCCCTAGTTAGTCGTTCAGGTTTTTCTCCCATTTTCATGCGAAGAGGCAGAAAGGTTACAGTTCTTCGCACAAAACCCTTATTTTTCTTGGTTGCGTCGTCCCAATTCATGCGATGAGACGGAGAGATCCTCTATCTTTTCTTGTTCTCACGAAGACACAATGTCTTCTCAGGCTTTGGGACGGTTCGCACGAGGAGAAAGTGAGATCCTCTCACTGTAACACCCCACTCCAAAGTTGGGAGATCTACCAGAATACCCCCAAATTCAAGGAGTGTCCTATGCACGGGAATGCCCCGGCAAGTAGTCTAACCCTAACGGCTCTGTTACAACGCAAAAATTACCGTACTGCAAATTACATAATTGTATAATATCTCTTAGTATGCTGAAGTAGACGTCAAGTGTTTAACTAACCCCAATTTAATCTATATGACTTATGCTTCTCAGTCAGGGTTGGGTGTAAATGTGAAGTCCTCCCCTTCAAAAATCCCTCTCTTAGCGATTTACCAATCATTGTCTTACTAGCTCCATAATTTACTACAATTTGAAAAACATGTTGTGTCAATTTGATTGTAATGTGATATGTCAAAGTTAAAATCCTTCAATTTGCATGCTATTGTGATGATTTAATGTGCAATGTGATCTTCTAAAGTTAGAAAATAAAATTGTCATGTTGTCGTGTCAATTAGTTGTGCAATATGATCTGCCGAAGTTAAACCCTTCACTTTGCATGCTCTTGTGTCAATCAATTGTGTAATGTGATCTATCAAACTTAATAGCCTTCACTTTGCATGATATTGTGATGATATAATGTGCAATGTGATGCCAATACAGTGAATGCCAATACAATGGATGATGTTGTGATGATTTCAGTGTGCAATGCGATGCCAATACAGTGAATGTGTTTTAGAGTTGTGGCTCCCCATCCTCGAAGGTTAGGTTTTAGAGTGGTACACATGTTATACACTTTTGTAGCTCCCCATTATTCAAGAGTGGGTTTTAGAGATGTAGCTCTCCATTCACAACCAATTCAATGCCGAGAACTTGGGAAATAAATATGAGATTTTGCTAAAGAAAAACCTGCTAATTGGTGTACATTGTGTCTATCTTCGTTCTTCGCATTTAGAACCTCTCGAAATCAAGCTTTTGCTTTGGCACTAGGTTTCCTCTCTGCTGTGATTTAACATTGTTGAGCACTCCATCATCGGCACACTTTTGCATAATTTCTGAATACTATAGACATTCTTTCTATTAACTTTAAACTTGCTTGCATCTTCTTTCATGAAGCCCACTCTAGGCTTCATGTTTGTACTTGCATGGGGTAGAAGTCTTTGATTATGTTTCTATGCTTTAGTTAATTTCCTATTTGATGCCATTGTAGTACTAACCCTCTTGTTTCTGTAGGTAGGGAGAGAGATGAATGTTGGAATTGAGATGGAACCTGCAATAGAGTTTCAGATGATGTTGCTGTTGTTGATGTTGCTCCCGTGAGAAGTGTGGATGCTGCTTCTTCTTATGCTCATCATTACTTTTCTCTTCAACTTGTTTTATTTTCAGTTCTGCCATTTTTAGTGTTTTTTATGAAGTTTTTCACGTTCTTCATGAGGTACAATGACATTTCTATGTAATGTTGATACGTGTTTAGATGCACTAGTGGAGAGTGTGATGTTTTTGGCTTTTTTTTTTAAATCATTTTGGAGGTTTTGAATTTAGGTTAATTTATTTGAGGGAAACTTTTAATGTTGATGCAAATTTTAATAACATCAACCTTGACTTTACTGTTGATGTGAGGGTTGATAATTATTGTAAATTTTCTCTCATTTTCGGGGTATATTTGTCCAAAAAGGACTTTTCCCGTGCTCCATGAAAGAGTGGTACTAGTTTTTCCTCAAAAATAAACTACTAGTACTCCACTCCTAAAATTTATAAAAAAACGGATTTATTTTATAAATAAAAGATAAAATTAAATCCACTTTTAAATAAGAGATTTTTGAAAAAGAAAAGAGCTGGCAAAATTGTACCGGAGGTACCCATCGTTTATTTTAACCGTGGATTTGATAGTAAAAATTTAAAATAGTGCAGTCACAGTACCGTACTTTCAAAAACCGTGCAAACTAGTTCCCGAAACTAATGGTTGTTAAGTTTTGGACGAAATTAGACACATGTCTTGCACGCGACTCTTAAGTGAGGAGGATATTATAGACTTTAAACATAACTCAGGGGTGAAAAAAAATTAAATATTTTTAAAAATAAAAATTTATTTACCACAATTAGCACCAGAGAACAAAAGTGAAAAGACTGCTTCTGGTTATGTGTTCTCACAAAAAATAGAGGAAAGTGAGAGAAAGAGCTACCTTTCACTTTGATGCAAACATCCATGACTTAACAGGGAAGGGGTACGATGTACTGCAAAGACAAGAAGACTGAAGATAGATAGAGAAAGAAAAACAGGGGACATGGAACAAAGGAGAAAGCAAAATTTGGTCTAAGCTTAAGCTCTCTGGGTAATTGAATGATTTATTGAGAGCTTATGTGGCCTTGAATTTCCCTTGAAGCTTTAAATTTCAAATATACAAATAAAAGTCCACATTTTTTCACTAACAGTCTCTTAAAAAATCCGTTTTCAAAATTTCCGTGCATTTTTGGAGTTGACTTTTGGATGATAAGAATGCAATACAACAATTTGAAGGAGAAGGGAGTGTTGGAAATTGCTTCTGACCGATTTGGGTATCACCGACGACTATGGCAAGGAAAGAAGGAGGACTGCAGTTATGAACTTCAGTCGATTCAGCTAGGCTTTGAGGAATGAAAAAGTTTCTTCTCTGATTCCGGACAAGAGGAGTCTCTTCCCCAGTGGACCTCCGGCGAACTCGACGATGGTTCGTTCAGCCTTGAATCCATCTCACCAGCAAGTTTCTTCCCTCCGTTTGCAGCGGCTGCAAATCTAACTAATCCTAAATCTGGTAGTACTCCCTAAACACCCTTGATTAGTCCCAGTAACGCCGTGATTTATCTGCAACCACGAATTCAAATATCCCATTGGGTTATGTTACACTCCAATCACTCTTTGGGCATTGTTTAAAGTCTATAATATCCCCCACTTAAAAGTCACTTGCAAGCCACATGTCTAATCCTGGCAAAAAACTTAAATTCTGTTAGCTTCAGGTATTCGTTTACTAGATTTTTTTTGGTTTCCCAACCGGTTTTCGGGGCTTCGCCCTGTAATCCGGTCCGACCTGGATCGCATGCCTGAGTATGACATGTGAGTCTTCCAATGAAAATTTTCTGCATATACAAGGACTCAATAGTAATGCGACTGCACCATTTTAAAATTTGTGTACCAAATCAATAGTTAAAGTAAACTATGGATAAGAGAGTTTAAAATCCACTTATAGAAGACAAAATTTATATGAATCTCAAACTTGAGGGCACAAAACCTATTTCCAAGCAAATTCACATGGGGGAAAACGTAAATTGTACTCATTTTTAATTAATCAAAACTTCAAATACCTCCCACCCACCCACCCAATCTCCACCACCACCACCGAAAATGGCTTCTCTCCTCACCTCCTCCTCTCACCGCTCACTCCTCTCTCCGAACCCAAAACCCACCTCCTCCGTCTTCCATCAAGGAACACCCTTCAAAACCCACTTCGTCACTTTCACTACAACAAAACCCAGATTCGCCAATTCCCGAATCTACTCCTCCAGCGACTCCATTAAACCCATCTCCAATTCCGATAAAGACAGTTCCTCTTCCGACGAGGGTGCGATTGATGAGCCTGAGACCGAGCTGCCGACGAAATTCGCCGACGCCGATCCACCGAAGGACGAGGACGAATGGGGAGGCGCTGGGGTTGGGGAAGATGGGTTTGTGCTCGTTAATGGCGGTGTTGCGGTTGATGGGTCGGAGACGGAGGTTGAAGATGATAAGGTGATGGATTTGAAGAGGTGTTTGTTGGATACGGTTTATGGGGTTGATTTGGGGCTGAGGGCGTCGGCGGAGATTAGGGCGGAGGCGACGGAGCTGGTGGGTCAGCTGGAGGCGGCGAATCCGACGCCGGCGCCGACGGAGTCGCCGGAGCTTCTAGATGGGAAGTGGGTTTTAGTGTAAGTCTCTTACAAACCCCTTATATTGATTTTGGATTATGCATCTACTGTTGTGTGAATAATTGATTGAAGCATTTTTTGAGTGTCTTGCTCTTGTTAGCAGTGCCTGTAGTCAGTAATGGTTGTAGAGTGTAATGACATGTAGTACTTGTAGACTGTAGTATTAGATATCGAAATTGGTCTAATTCTGTAGTCAACATCCACTTGGCAGTCGTGTAGATATAGGATATATGGTTCATGATATTTAGCTAACGATAAGATACGGACATTTGCTATTTGGCGGTCTGTTTCACCAGAAAGTTCCAAGTTGACTTTAGGGATGTTAACTGACAAATTTAGCTAATGATATGATACGGACATTTGCTATTTTTTCGTCATCATAGTATTGTAGTCTTAAGAAAGATCTACAATATTATGAAGTAGAGGGCCGCTATACTTCACCCTTTAATTTCACCTCCAATGCGTCAAGATATGATGGTTGGTAACTATTTATTTTAAGATCTTTCTATAATCAATCACCAATCATAAACATCCACATAGGCGGTGAGATCAAGGGGTGTAGAAAAAAAGGGTGACGTCTAGCATTTCCCTACGAAATAACACATTTTTGTATCATATCGTTAGCTAAATTAGTAGGTCCAAGTTAATTGATTAAGAGTGCACTGGGAAGATTCTAGCGAAACAGAAATAGCAAGAATCCTAAACGGTAGAACCAATTGTCCCCTCGACGTGTTGAAATGCTTGCTAATTGATGATTCCATTGACCTGTTGGATTAGGGTACGCGGTGTTCTTATTATAGTCATACACCCTAGCAGGATATATATATGGTAATAATTGGCCTAGGGCGAAAGGATGCTAAAAATTGTACATGTATGAAGGATGAGAGGATGTAGCGGAGATGTTACCGTGGGTACCTGCTGACATGCTCCATAATCTTCTCTTTTTTAGTTATCCAAAATGGTCCCAAGAGTTGGACAATAAGTTGGAAATGGAATGCATTTTTTCTCCTAAAATGTATCTGACTACTGACTATATCTATTACTTCTTACATATATACTTGTTCCTACAAGATATTCAGATGACCAACAACTAACATTACCTAAAAACGGAAACAATGTGTACAATCTGCAGATGAAGGCCTTGAGGAATAAAAGAAATGGTTCTGAAGTAAGCCTTGATCCCAACAGATAGTCAAATACCTTGCCAACAACTAATATTACACCAATGTGTCCAATTTGCAGATGAAGGCCTCAGAATTAATGAAATGGTTCTGAAGTCAGCCGTTATGGTTTCCTTTTGGTCGTAGACTGCTGCTTAGGATCTCATAATGTTCCCTATGCCATTCCTACCTAAAAGCCACTTCATATAGAGCCATCTCAAAATTGCGTGTGCTTATTGGGATTTAAGTCTGGAACTAAATAAATAAACTTAGGTTGCTTCTAGTTACATTTGTGTTCAGTCTAACATTTGTTTTTTGCTCCTTTAGACGCAATACCATTTATTTGATTTTATATTCTTTAACCACTATGAGCCTGTTTGGTATCCGTTTAAAAACAAGAAAACAGCTAAAAGAAAACAGGGTTAACAAATATGCGTGTGTGCCTTGAGTTATATTTTTTAACAAGTCAAATCTGTTTAAAAATCTAATTAATGACAAGTTTTTAAACAAATCAAATCTGTTTACAAACAGGGTTGTCAACATGCAGTAATAATAGTTGAACTTGTTTTTTGTTTGTTTTCTTCGACAATATGGCTTATCTAGTCCTATGTTACCGGAAATGCTAAATTGGCCGCGTCTTCCGTTCCGGGGTCACATGACCGGAAACGGGTACGTTTCTGATCTGGAACGCAAACAGGGCGACCCGAATTCTTTTAACATAATCCAGTCGGTGATCACAAAACTATTTGATAGTTTACCAGCCTATTTCATGACTTTCTGTTGAGGGTTTCTCTTTCTAGGCGACAATAATTTTGGTTAATCAATCACAATTGCACTACATAAGATATGTATTTGGGTATTTATAACAATGTGCTAATACTTATTTTTGTGTATAGTCATTGATGTAAGTTATGTGTATAATTATGCCAAGGTATTATAGGTTACACCGTCCTCATTCAGAGACCATTTGAAAGAAGCCTGCTCACAGCGTACCCCGTACCATGATATAACTTTTCGCGTTCCCGTCCCCGTTCCACATACCTCGACGACCCGCGATCCTGATAACTTAGATCTAGTCAGCCTGATCTGGCTCTTGACTGATGCTGTCTTTTTGGTATGTTGGTTATTCAAAAATACGACAATGGAGTTAGATAACCATCAAAGTTAGTTTGGTAGACATCAAGTGTGACAACATATGCACTTGTTCTAGTGTTAGATTCCACAAGAAAATACAAATGAAATTGCTTCCTAAAATGAAGAGCTTTAAAGAGATCTGGTGCTTTTTTGATATAAAATTGCTAAAAAAATGTACTCCACTTAAAAACAGTATAACCGAAATTGTGAAAGTACTTCAGTTCATTTTCAGCGTTGCATGAAGAGTAAAATTTTAGTTCTTACCTTCTCTCTCTCTCACACACACACACACACACACACACACACACACACACACACACACGCTCGAGCACAGCCACACATACCTCTAACAGTGACCTCACAGCCGAAGTAAGGACCAATCCACACCTTATCTTCTTATAATCTCACAGTTCTATAATGTACACACAATAATAATTGTAATAGCCTCTCAACCTGGGAGGTTTAGCGACACACCTCTCTTGCCCATTGATGGAGCTGGAAGGCACCACAAGGAACAAATCCCAAAACATGTTAAATGCATGTTTGCTAAATTGGAGAAATGTAAACACGGCTGACCTGCATGTGCTAAACATCATATGCAGAAATTGTGAAGTCACACCAAGTCAACAAATTAATGGCTGTCCGTCTGTACTTCCACACACAGCTTCTCGCTGAGATTGTTGATTGTAAACATCTATTCAAGTGAAACTCAACATTATTGGAATAGGCACAATCTTGACCATGCACCTAGTTTTCAAATGATTTTAGAATGAGGGAGGGGGGAAGGATTCAGAGACCTATAGAGGGTTGCAAGGATATACTTCATTGGATAATCCGAAAGAACTAGATTCCGAAGTATCTTCGTTCACTTTACCTGACATCCTTGGGCCATGAATAAAGCACAAAGATTAGCAAAATAACACACTAATCAACCATCACTCTCTATCTTGGAACCAACATCCACAAAGCACTCCCATTATGTTGCCTATCAAAGAAAAAACTATCATCTGCACTCAACTAACCAGCAACCAGGTTACTCTAATTCTAAAGCAGAGCATTGAGGGGAGGGTATATCAAAAAGTTCACTATTACACACCATATGCTTGGGAACTTCAAGCATCCTCATCCCTCAGTTGAAACAGAATCCCATGCTCAACTTCTGTCTCCCTATCTTTAACATGGACTAGCAAGAGCATCTCTTCAAAAAACCACCTGACCTTCATCTCTTCCTCTAACCCACTCCTTGTACCCCAAAGCGGATTTCTTTTGTCCAAACCACTCACTTAGATTACCAATTGAACAATCTCTATTTCCTATTGCTTAATATTGTCCACATTATCTCCCGTCGTCGAAATAAAAGCGAAACTCACTTTACTTCCAGCTTTTGGAGCAGCTAGTTTACCTCTTCCGTCTTTCACAGTTATACAAGCTTATTTTAATTGATTTTAATTCCAATATTTTAATAACTAACTTACAAATCCCACAGTTTCAAAAAAGGGAGTTGATAATTTCAGCACACAAAATACTAGTTACAGCACAATTAATGTTACACTGACCAGCTCCCACTCATTCACTCCTCTCTCCACACTCTTTTGACGAATACTCTTTCCCATGCCATGAATTCACTCCTCCATCTTCTCTTCTCGAATCCTAAAACAGATCCATCGTTACTTCCGGAACACCTCTAGCATCTAATCAAGTATCACCATTTCATTCCTTAAACCAGCCAACACCAATGTCGACATTACCGTACGCTCACTGGAAAACCATCACTGGCTCACACAAAATTGGTGACGGCATCCATCCACAACGAACACTATCCAACCCAACAGCATAAAATTTAACCCCCAGTTGTGCATTTAATTAATCGAGAAAATAAATCCAAGATAAGGCTCCTTGTTTGCAATAGACCGGAATTTTGTGCTTAGTTGACGAACTAACTCCTATATGAGGAACTTTGGTGGTTGATTGGGGACGAGACTCGTTGCTAGTGTAATGTATTAGGTAACACATACAACCACCGGGCAGCTCTCTTTTCAATAGTTATGTATTATGAATTGTCTGTAATAATAAGTAAAAAAGCCTAGACCTTAAGAGTTAGGACATGTTCGGTTCACTAAACTTTAGAAGAAATTATCCTGGATGTATTTTGTCCACCTATGCATTATCAACTATTCAACTGTTGGATAATAAACTATACATGGTTGAAACATAGTTGAGCATGATCTAAATAAATAGTAAAAATACTATAAATATATTTGATATGCACAAAGACTGGTTTAACAGCATTTTGTACATCTTTTAACTATTTTTAGATTCATGCATTCAATTCCCGTTTCCCGCTACAGTCTCTCCGATACAAGCCGATTCCGTTACACGCAACCGCAACCGATATGTCGACTGGAAATGTTTTTCTAAACCATGGCTGTAACAGGAATTTTGTGTGTTGTAATTATCAGCTCTCTTTACAGAAGTAGTTTGATAATGTTAACCTTTTACCACTTTCTGGATGTTTTCTGTTTATGAGGGTTAAGGTTTAACCTAAAAAGATATGCGAAGATAACCTATTCACTTGAGGTACAATTGGAACCACCTTCTGTTAGCACCCCAAAAGCTTACAGAAGAAAGGTTTGTGTCTCAAGTTGAGCAGACCATCAACTTTCACAGTGGTATCATGCAGTTGCAGATCAGGGAATGTAGTTTTGGTGAGGTGGTGGTGGGGGGGGGGGGGTATTCCCTATAGAATAAGCTTTTTTCATTTACAAATGTCAATATTCATTAGTCCAAAGATGTTTCGTATCTTGAGTTCGTGACACGTGTTAAAGATCTTGTAGAAGGAACTATTTACTAATAAAATAATATATTTTGTAAGATTCTCCATTTTAATTACTGTTATAGACTCGTAGCAGGAGTGTTAATTCATGAAACATACAAAATAAGTGCATTTTGGAAATAGACTAACTTCGGGGTGAAATTGTAAAATAGTTCTTGAACAATTGCGATTCAATAGAAAACCCGGGTAGTTTGGTAGAAACTCGGCAGTCAAAGTGCAAATATTTTTATGAATAAACATGAAGGACCTAAGGCATGTTTTTTTTTTTTTTTTTTGGCTTGGATACTAGGGATTGATAGTACTGGGATTAATAGTACTGGGATTGATAGTGCTGAATAGTGTGTAAGACATTGTTTGTTTTTTTATGAGACTATGTGTAGGACTGATATCAAAATGCCAATTTTACCCATCATATTCAAGACCAAATCATGAACAGGTATATGCTTCAAAGCCACCATCTTCACCATCACTTCACCACTGCCTCTACCACTGTAAAACCATTATAAGAAAAAATATCAACTACCTTGTCTTCTAACAGTGGATTCTGTAAGCAAATAAAAGCCCAATTAAGTTGCCAACTAGCTCGACAATGGAAATGGTTGCGTTGTCATCTAGTACTCTACTCAATCGATCCATTCTGTAGTCACCATCGGATGAGTGAGAGGGAAGAATGCTCAGTAGCCGCCATGGGATGAGAGAGGAAGAAGAAAAACAATGAAAGAGAACATAACTGTAAAGGGCAAAATTGTCCAGCAAAGCAAAGTATTGATAATACCTACTCCCCCCCCCCCCCCCCAGGTATTTATTAATCCTGGGATTGAGGGCTTTTCGGTGGGGCCAGGCTTGGTAGTACTTGGCTTTAAATTTCCACCAAACAACATCCTTGCTTCATATCCCTCACAATCAGTCCAAGCCCACCCTCAAGACAAAAAACAAACAGCCCCTAAAGGTTTCATTGTGAGATTTGGAATCTGATCCTGCTACCTAGAACATACTCAACTTACCACTGGAACAAGGTAAACCTAGTGAAACTTACTGATTGTAAAATTTCTTTATATATGCTCACAGATATAGTACAACAATTTAAAGAAGACTCCACCCTAAGCTAGATCAGAAACTGGTACCACCGACAGGAGTTACGTTAACGATTTCTCCAACCTCTTTAGCCACAGACGCGGAAGCCAGACAAAGTACTCAGATTGAGTGACCAAGCTTCCACTTTCATGTTTACTCCATTATGCGCTATCTTATACCTTACAATAGCTCCTAGTGGAATATTGCCTATACACATATCCTACGTTAACTGGACTCGGGTGCGGGTGTCATGTCGGGTGTGTATCCTAGAGTCGGATCTGCCAATTTCATAATTTTCCGGATACGGGGACTCGGCTAAGAAGTGTCCAAAATATGGATACGGGTACGGGGATACTGCATTATTATATTTACAATATACTTATGTATAAAATGAATTATAAAAAACTCAACTGAAAAGTCACATTATAATGTAATATAGGTAAACTTTAAGGACTATAATCTGTTTAATGTATTTGACGGCTAGAGATGGCGAGCAAGTCTTTGTCGGAACCACGTGTCTCTTTAGTCAACGTGTCCGGCCAGATTTAGCCACACCCGCCACACATCCCACACCCACACCAGCGTCATATCGTATCAACACGGGTACGGCGGCGATTTAGAAGAGTCCGGGTAACGTAGCACATATCCTAAGTAAGAATCAAATTCTCAAAACGAGGTATCCAACGTCTCTAAGCTGACAGTTGGGTTGATTGACGTGACTTAGACCCATGATCCGAGTACTTCCTTTTGTCCAATGTTCTTTTTCCCTAAGCCAAAGGGAGTAAAAAAAGTTGTTGGCCTCCTTTGGGTGAAGTGATCTGCTACAAGTATGAAATCGTGTGGTTTGTGTTTGACAATGAAAAAGCATACACAATTTTAATTATTGAACTCATAACCTCAATCACTTTACCAGCAGCCACAGAGGCACAAATCACTACGTGAAAACTGTATCCTCTCCTAAGCTAGCAATGTTGAAGATAGGAGAGAGGAATGACAGGTTTCACTAAAGTTTCTGAATATGTCTCCGGCAGCTCTAAGGCATTGTGTCTGAAAGGGATGTAAGATGTGTCCACGACATGCTTGCTAATATTCGAAACCCGTATAGAGGCCCTGCTCTTGTAGAGCAAGGTAACATATCCCTTCAGGTTCATTTCTCTGACAAGCTGAAGAAGCGAGCTTTTTTGTTGAAATCCGGGTGCTTCCAAAATCTCCGAGCCTTGATTGGTGAATATACTCATTCAACCTATAGGATATAGAAGCAACTGTATTATGTTCATCCTAGAAGCAACTGTATTATACTCATTCAGCTGTATTATATACCCGCGTCGGGTCCTCGGACACTCGTACAAATACCCGTGTCTGTCCCTCGGACACTCGCACGAAACTCCAAAATACGTGCCGGATACTCCAGCTGGCGTGTCAGGGTATTTTATAGAATTTGTTAGACTAGACACTTGGGGGACACGTCAAGGTCACTTAGACTACCCACAATTGTGGGCTTCCGCTCACCCAAGCCCGTAATTAGTTCCTCCAACAGGGAGGGGGCGGTGGCGAGTGGAAGCTAATCGGAGGCCGAACGGGCATGGTAGCGGGCGCGGAGAAGACCAGGGGCGAGCCTGGGTCCTCTGTTATCAGTGTGTATATGTATATAAATATCTATACATAATACACATTGCTGTTTTAGGGTAAATGTTGTCTATATAATACTATTGAAGGGGTGGGGAAGCCCCAGACTGCTGCAAGATCGGTGGCAATTCCGTGAATATTAGAAACTTTGTGGGTGGGACAGGCGGGTGAGGGGGAGGCAACGGCTGCAGGTAGTCATAATGAGACACGGCCGTCCCCCTTTGTGTTTATTAGAAGTTCACACAGCGTCTATTATGAAATATTTTAGCTTTAAGTGGGTTAAAATATAATAAGGCTAAAGTAGATATGATAGAGAGTATATGATTAATTGAGGGCCCAGTATATGTAAAGGCTGGCCCTTTTGAAAAAGTTTCAAGCCAGGTTTTAAGGTCTCACATGCAACAGCTTGGGGGGTTTTCAATGATACTACTCATCTAATTCGAGCCAGGTAAGCTACTCACGTGTTTCTAGTTCTTATTCTTATACTTGATATAGGCTTTTCCGTGATATTTATCAATAAAAATTAAAGAAGTTGAACCAGTTGTTTCTATCATCTGTAGTATAATTAATTCAAATGTATTTGAAATAATAATAAGAATAATGTTGACATATCCCTGCCTCCATATCCCTGTTGATCAGGAACTTGAGTGCCCCTTACCCGTATCCATGCTTCTTAGTATTCATCGTTCCTTGCACCTCGGTTTTGACATATCCAGCATCTTATTATTCAAGGGCCAGGGAGAGGCACACATGCCTTTTTTTTTTTTCAATCCAAGCCTAACTTTTTAATATAAGTGGAGAAATACGGCAAAACACTTCATATTCCATCTTGTATTCCTCCAATAACGAATTCGAGGATAGATCAACTCCACATGGAGTTTTCCGCTAACCACTGCGGTGAGTAGTTGATCTCACAAACAGTTCTCAACCCAGAGCTCTTTTATCTATTCTCCACTAACCAACGGCAGACAGAGACATTCAAACTTATTTTTATGCTTGTCCAAATAGAGTTTTAGGTCCAGAAGGTGGTAGCACGTTAAGAAGCACATATACGGTTATACGGAACGTAGATGGGATGCCCCATTTTCTAAAAAAATGGGGATACGACACGGCAGGGATACGTCAACACTATTATTATTATCTTGGCAAAAGTGCAAAACAGACACCTAAAGTTCAGATTAGAGATCAAAATAGTACCTTAAGTTTCAAAACGGTCAATTTACACCCTAAACTTACTTTATGCCAACAATTCAGTGCATCTGTTAATTTTCCGTTAACTTCCAACCATCTAATTCTAATAATGTGAGGAATGAGTTAAAGTATATTAGGAAACATTAGATACTCTGGTAATTTTTTAATGGAGTCAAAGTATTTTTTATTTTCCTCCAAAACCAGAAACACTCCATCTCCGTCTGCAACCGCCACCGTGAACCATCTCACATCCACACCCTGAAGTGGATATATTCTCAACCACCACCAACAGCAAGCATATCCACCACCACCATCACAGCGGGTCACAACCAATATAATCTTGAGACATTTCAACACGACACAAGTAGGCAAGAAATCAAATAGCGTCATCGCAACCAGCAAAATCCACCAAGCAGACAATATAACTAATCACCGTTGTCACCTACTGATCTCCATTTCCACTTGTTCAATTCGTATGGGTTTTTAAGGTTAACTACTTGCGATGGAATCAAATCCCATAAATTTTATAGGGTCTGCTACGATTTTAGGTTCATCATCGTATACCCAATATAAAACTTAATAAATTTTAACTTTTCAATTGAAGAAGAAGCCAACAGGCTCATTTTACGGACTCAATCTGTTACAAATCTAATGGTTGTGGGTGCCAGTGAATATTAGGTTTGGTGTGCGTGTAACAATCTGGGTCTCTGGCTCTCTATTTTCAGTTAAGAAGGTGGGGGTGTTGGAGGGCAGGAGGCCATGGTGGTGCCGGCCCTGCTTTGTTCGGGGGCGCAGGTGTAACTAAATTGGAGTTAAGACTTCAAGGCTACATTTGTGATTCTACTACTTTTCTGTTAAGAAAAATTGCTACACGTGGAATGTATTGAATTGGTCAACATCACTAGTTAACGGCAGAAGTAACGGAGGTCGTGAATTGCTTATAGAAAGTAAGTTTAGGGTTTGAATTGACCATTTTGAAACTTAAGGTACCATTTTAGTTTCTCACCTATACTTTAGGTGTCAGTTTTGCACTTTTGCCTATTATCTTTTAATATATACTTGAATTTTTATATCAATATATGATAAAATATTGGTTATTATAGCTTAAATATCACGGAAAAGCATAGATTAAGTATAAGAAATGAGAAGAGATAGAGGAGTAGCTTACGTGGGTTCGATTTTGACGAGTTGTGTCTGGGAAAACCCTGAAGTTGTTGCATGTGGGGAACTGGGACTTATAACCTGTCTTTCAACTTTTCGTTCAAAAAGGCAACCTTTTCATATTTGAACCCTCAATTAATCAGTTAATTATCATATATCTATTGTAGCTTAATTATGTTTTAACCCATTTAAGGTTAAAATATCTCGTAGAACAATCCGTGTGAAAGTCTAATAAAATTCTTTCATTAAGTGTTCCTAAAGTGTCCTCCAAGTGTCCAGTCTAATAAAATTCCTTAAAACACGCGGACACGCCAGCCAGAGTCTGACACGCATTTTGGAGTGTCATCCGAGAATCCCAAGTGTCCGATACGGACGCAGCCCCTGTTTTGGAGTGGTGTCCATGCTTCCGAGGTAGCACGGCATCTCTTACGGAAAAAGCTTGGATTTTGACGACATTGCTGTCAATGAAGCTGCATAAGCATCAGGACTGCTCCTCTTTTCCTACCCAAATTTAGCATCAGGATTGGTATCTGATGGATACCATGGTTCCTTATTTTGCTTGTGTCAACAGCTATCATTCTGAGATACACAAGTATAAGCGTCTTCAGGGCCAAGCTCCACCAGTAAAGTCCTGTTGTTCCTTCTCAAACTCCTCGAGGATATGAGTAGAGATTCAAATGGTTTTGAAGTTAGTGGGAATAAATCATCTGGGTGACGAAATGGGCTTTGAGTTAAGTTCACTTCAAAGAGAGCTGTCAGATTATCCTATGGTCCAACATTGCTCTCTCAACTAAGCACCTCTCCTTGGCTTTGCTGTGATCTTGTCATTTTCAGGAGCAACGTAAAATGTTTTTCCAGGTCTAGAGCTCATTGGGGAGGGTGATATTGTTGGTGTTACCAATATTTCTCATTTGACTTCTGAGATTGCTGCTTCAGCTGAAAAATCTATAGTCGTAAAGGATGCTTTTGTGCTTTCACTGCCTATTCCAATGCTTAGCTCCGACTCTAGCTCCAATGCTTAAAGAACCTTTCTGTGGCAAAATGATGATTTAATGGGATAGGGAATGCTTGCCATAAAAGACCAGGACTGCTGCTTATTCCGTGGGGGGTATTTACCGTGAACTCGAGTTTGATATGGCATGGATAATCACTTAGGCTGTTTTTATGTGGCTGGAGGGGGCATGAATATAACCGAGGGTAGCAATCATGGTGTGACATAAGACCTATGTATATGCCGAATAATTATGTTTGTCACTGGTCGGGTATATTCTGTTGCCTGAGTCAATAGGGAAGACTAGTGATAGTATGAAGGAAATAATAAAAAAGTCGTATCAAGTACAATATTTCACTTTGTGTATATGACAGTGTACTGAAGTTGACAAATCAGATCTTGTTTTTGCTTTCTTAGTCTTTAAGGGGAAATTGAATCTTGTTAAATTATGGTGCACCGGAAATAAGAACATGGGAGGACTTCCTTCAGGGCATTCATTCATGTGCTTTGTTTCTTGTGTGATCTGTAACTATTACCGCGGGTAGTGCTTTTAGCTACACGAACTGTTATTTTCATGAAGATTCAAAGACAGAGGAGAGTCAAAACCATTATTTGTGGACCTTAGTGGATGAACGGGACGTGGTGTTTCATGACGCTGGAATCTGTAACACGATGTGCTACATTTTAGATAAAAATCGGACTGTTTCTTCCACTGAAATAACCAAGTGACTAGCACCAGCTTTTGCTGTATAGTTATGTAATTATATGCTTTCTTTCAACTTAAATGAGTGGGACACCCATTCTACCCGAATTTAACTGTTGATACTATACTTAGAAATTTCTCAGTTGGTTTGAGATTGTAGGGTCTTACTAGAAATAGAATGTTCATATCATTTCATTGGCTTGGACATTTGAAGGAGTGATACGTCACCGTAATTAACATGAATGATGGGCAGGGTTTCAGGCCAGGGCACTTATAGGGGAAAATTGCTTCTCTAGTAGCAGTATGTTTATTAGCAAAGAAACATCACTACGTACTGCTTGCTTACTACGATTCAACTCATTAGGAATATTTGATTTGATAATGAGGGTGTTTGGATAACCGAAAACTGGTTTAACGTATAAACCAATTTTTTCATTGAGTGATGAGGATGACGAGAGAGAAGGAAGCCTTCTCCCTCTTCATCCCCACCATCAATTAAAAACGGGTTTATTATATAGATAAGTTGTATGATTGTAGTTGAGACAGTATAGTGGTGGACTGGTGGTAAACCAGAGTCAAGGAGGTGAATGCTAAGAATGTTAAGGTTTAATCAAAGATAAGACTAGGGTGAATCCCTTCTCGGCTTCTTTCAGCATATAAGTGGAGATGAAGAACGAAATGGAGTATCTTCTAATCAAAGATAAGACTAGGGTAGCTGCTGTGTTTCCATGTAAGAAAAAGTGATCTGATAATAATCCACATTGAACGCAATATACAGAAGCAGAGGAGACCAGGATATTATTAACCCAAACAGTGAAACATGACTTAGCGCAACCCGAACCTGAGAATGTGTGAAGCTGGAAAAAACAACAATTTATATCATATTGTTTCATGTTCAAGCATGTATCGCGTAGCAGTAGCTTTGAGATAATTGTTATTTTTAATTTACTTAATCTGTTTATTTCATCTCCTTTTGAATGATCAGGTACACATCATTTTCTGAGCTGCTGCCCCTTCTGGCATTAGGCACCATTCCTACGGTGAAGGTTGACAAGATCAGCCAAACAATTGACTCAAGCAGCCGCACCATAGATAACACCATTACCATTTCGAGCCCCTTAGCATCCTTCTCATTCAGCGCCACAGCGTCCTTCGAAGTTAGGAGTCCTTCAAGAATACAGGTACTCCTTTAAGATACCACCTAATAACCTTTTCAAGTTGTTAATTTTATGAATATTTAGGTAATGTTCAATATGGGTTTAAAATGTTGAATCATGGAGCTTATTCGGTGTCATAATATCACAGGTTGAATTCAAAGAAGGAACCCTAAAGCCTCCAGAGATCAAGTCCAATGTTTACTTCCCAGAGAATGTTGATATTTTTGGTCAGAAAATAAACTTATCTCCCTTGCAACAAACCCTTGCTCCTCTGCAAGATGCTGTGGCAGGTATAGCACGGACAATTTCTGGTCAGCCTCCGCTCAAGCTTCCAATTCCTGGAGATCGTTCGCAGTCGTGGCTTATAACTACCTACCTTGACAAAGATCTTAGGATATCGAGAGGGGATGGTGGCTTGTTTGTCCTCGCGAGAGAAGGAAGTCCGCTTCTGTATCAATGATCAGGTACTTTGCACGGATTGTTCGTTACAGTGCTTCTCATAGAGTCTCAATCTTTGATCATTCGAAAGGATATTATAATTGATGTAAGCTGAGCCATCTTGTTATCACAATAATATATAGATATATCTATCGTTTTTGTACATGAAAGAAGCAACAGCTAATATTCTTGCCAAATGGCATCAGTGTAAGAGTACCCTATGAAATGACATAACGATACTCTTGATGTTGACTTTATTTTGTCAGTTTCGGGATGCTGTTACTCATTTAGCTGAACTCTCAGTCGCTTGCCTCATTTTCTCTTTTTGATTAGAGGTTAAGAATTTCTCTTCCATCTTATGGCTCGGGTCTGAAACCCGAAATCTGATGAACTGTCTCATAATGCTCTTGCCAGGGGTTAACTGATGCGTTCTACTCCTGCTTGCCTATTCAGGTGGGTTGAGTCAAGATCATTGGAAGTTGATGATCTCATAGCATCTCCAACAAAAAAAACAATCCTCATACCAAAATCCGTATACCAAATTTGTTCATTTATTCCATCACTTGTGAGTCGTTGCTTTAGTCATAATCTCTTGTTGTACCTTTCATCATTGAACAATCAACTGGTGAAACTTAAGGTTAACTTTTGCAACAGTTGTTAGAGCTGATTTTTGGGCAACATTGGCCTAAAAATAGGGCAAGAAACGTTTTTCTCCATCTGTTGGAGATACTCCCAACTATGTTTTCTATTTTACAAACAATGTAAGAACATCAAATATAGTAAATCCTGTACATGCTGGGAAATCTTGAACTTAACGTCGTATGGACCAGTTTGCAGTGTCCTAACTACTGGGCTAAGCTTCAGGTTCCTTTTTTTTGGTTGAAATCTAACAAGATTGGGTCAATACATCCTAATCTTTATTAAAAAAAGATGAGAGCTTTAGTAGTTTCTATCATTGAAAATTTGTCATTAGCCACTAAACCAATCATTGCCAGCACGACGGCTTATTTGCTCTTAACAAACTTATATTCCAGTAGTGTCTTTCTTCTATTCTCCTCTACATTCCTATAATTTCAACCGCCGGTTCTGTGCGACCGAATCAAGTTGCAGATGTGGCAAAGCGCGATTGAGCCACCAAGTGGGTTGTAACAATGTATGTCGTACCACATCCACACTAGACAACATATCCTCCTTCCAAGATTTAAAAAGTAGTTGAAAAAGTCCCGGGACGGTGCTTAACTAATAAAAAGACGTGCTTGCTTCACGGGCCACCTCCCATCTGTGTGCTTTTCTCTCCCATTAAATTTCTCACCAAAAGAGTTTCACATAAGTATTGGTACCAGCTAAAAATAATAACAATTTCTTAGAAATACTCCGAGTTGACAAGGAACTTGAAAATCTAAAGTAGCTCAAAATCTCACAGAAGAATTTTACATTAGTACCCGATTGGTAAGAGCTGAAAATCTGAATAATTTCTTAAATATAATCTTAGTTGATAAGTAATCTGAAAATTTTAAGCAGCCGATCAGACAATTAAAATATGATAGAATCTGCAAATTTTAATCTCAATTCTGAAACAGTAAATCAAACAAGATCCATCTAAAAGCACATACTAGTATTTCCAACGGATCGCACTTTTTTTTTTTTTTTTTTTTTTTTTTTTTTTTTGGGGTGCTGACCAACCAAATAATTATTGAGTTTGGGTTGGCAGTATAAATTATATATAATCTAAGTATTAAATATATTTTCTCATACCAAATTGGTAGATTAGTAGTAGAAGAAGAAGAAAGAAGGTGTCTGTCTACCCACTACGTGTTGTCCGTTTCCAGACAAATTCGCATCAATTTCGCCAATTCTGATCCGGAAACTTCGTCTGCTCCGACTTCGGATCTCTCAATTCCAATCTCCATCTGAAGAAGAAAGAAAAGAAGAAAGAGAAACAGACAAGGAACAAGAATGTCTGCTACTGACGCGTAAATCCTTCATCATTCCCAAGAAATCAAAAGAAGAGATTTGTTCCCACTTTCTTGGATCACCCGAGGATCAAGAAAAAAGCGTTTGATTCATTGAAGGCATTGAATTCGCTGCCTATTTGATGATCAACATCGGAAGACGATAGAAACAGAGCAATTACTTGCAGACAAGGGCGGAGCCAGGTATTCGAAACACCTGAGGCACTTTTGCAAGGTATTCAAAATACAGGAAATGGGTAGTGAGAAATTGGACGACGAGCAGCTGACGGAGCTCCGGGAGATTTTTCGGTCATTCGACAGGAACAACGACGGCAGCCTAACCCAACTCGAGCTCGGTTCGCTGCTCCGATCACTCGGTCTGAAACCGAGTCCTGACCAGTTAGAGACTCTAATACAGAAAGCTGACAAGAACAGCAACGGCCTCGTGGAGTTCTCCGAGTTCGTGGCTCTCGTGTCGCCGGATCTACTTCCGGCGAAATCCCCCTACACGGAGGAGCAGCTGAGGCAGCTGTTCCGGATGTTTGACCGGGACGGGAACGGGTTTATTACCGCGGCCGAGTTGGCTCACTCCATGGCTAAACTCGGGCATGCGTTGACGGCGGAGGAGCTGACGGGGATGATCAGGGAGGCGGATACGGACGGTGATGGCCGGATTAGCTTCACGGAGTTCTCTCAGGCCATCACTTCAGCCGCCTTTGATAATTCATGGGCTTGATTATTTTCTCAGGTATCTTTTCACATCAGCTGCCCATTTCAATAAACTAATAATCTACTATTGCTCTGAATCTTTATATTTTGATTTTTTCTTCCTAATCGGGTCACTTTAACCAGGTAATTTGGATAGCCAAACGATGCAATTTTTGATAATTTTTTGATGGTGTTGTTCACCCTACAACATCGTGCAAAAATTATCACTCTTGCATCGTTTTACTAATCAGATCACCGAATTAAAGTGAAGTAGTGAATAGTGATAAAATGAAAATGATGAAGATTTAGAGGGAAATGAGGAAGTAATAATAATCCAAATTTAGGTGTCGCTGAATAGAGTCTTGTTCATAAGTCAATTTCTCAGAAACTTTTCACATCAGCCACACTGACAAATTTGCTTTGTCTGCGTATCCTTTTTCTTTTGCAGGTTCAATTTGTCGACGAACGTTCATCAGAAACAACTGCCTGACAATACAGAGGTTCGATCAGCCCTGCACATATACGCCTGATCAGATTGTTTGAAGTTTCAGATGGGGAGAGCAACATGTTTTCCTGTGTTTGATAGTGTGTGATAGATCTTTGATCACAAGCCGAGTTTAGTCCTTCGTGTTTTGTTTGGATCCAATTTGATATAAACATTGTTCATCCTCTTGTTTACACTGCATTTGTCTGTTTATACGATTTAGTTCTACAACGAATCTGCAATTGTATTTTCATTAACTAGAAGGCCCAATATTACACTTTTCTTTCTCAACCTGACTAAACAAACAACTTTCTACGCAAACTGAATTAGGAGCTAAATTTCTAGCCAGTTAACTATCTCGTATGCTGCTAGATTTTGATCTCTGCTTATCCACTGGACACACCCATTACAATTCTGCAAACCGTCTTTAATGTCTTTGATCAGTAAAGAGATTTTCCAGATAGGATGATCAGAGGAAACTACTTCAGCCAAAGATTTACAATCACTCTCAAAAGTAATCTGATCTTCTAGTCTGGATTGAAGCTTCCGAATTGACAGTCTGAGAGCTTAAGCTTCACTCACCAAGGCTGAAGAAGCAGGCTCCCTCTCTACTCCACCCCAGTCTACCTTTACCCCATTACTGTCTCTCAACAACCAGATAATATGAGCAATATTAGTATTCTTGTCCCAACCAGTATTCACATAGCACTTAAGAGAGCCCAAGATTGGGGGCTGCCAAGATTTCTTTTCTTTATTAGAACCTTTTGTTCTTGCCTCTCTTTCGGACCTTTGCGCATCCTTCTTTTGCTATTTCTCCCAAAATTTCATCACTTTCTCTTCTACAAGAGGCCGCTGTGGTATAAGGGTTAGGCTTCAAACCTTCAAAGACTACTTTGCTTATAGTCTTCCATATATTCCAACAGCACAAAATACACTGTAACAGAAATGTAACCTGCAGTTCCTTCTTCAGCACTAACTCCACAAGTTGACAACCATTTCTGGACATTAACACCTTTTGAAAACATATCTGGGTCTAAAAGTCCCATAGTGAACTATATTGGAGTTGTCCATTTCCATATTGGACTTGTAGAGAATTTGCATCTATAGGTTTTGAATTAAGGGTGGTCATGGGCCGGGCTTCATAGGGCCGATGAAAAATTTATCAGGCCCAAGCCCACCCAGCTCATACATCGGGCCAGACTTGGAAGACCAAGCCGATTAAATATACAATTTCAAAGACCCGAAGTTCATGCCAGTATTTAAATGTCATATAATTACATAAAACTAATGTCTTAATGTTCGACATTAAACTCAATATTTTTTTTAGAAAAAAATTCAACATTTTAATGGAAAGTTTGACAATTCTATGTGTGTAAAACACTATATGTAGACATATTTCTATTTATTTTTCACAAATGGTCAAGTTGGGCCGGGTTCGGGCCTACCTTATTAGACCAAGCCCGGCCTTAAAAGATTTTGGACCCAAACCTTAAGCCAATTCCAACGCTTTTGAGAAACCACTAAGCCTAAGTTCTATTATTTTTGGGCTGGACCAGGCGAGCTTTTCAGGTCACAGGGCCGGTGGCCAGCATTAGTTTGGATCATACAAATGATTACCAGTTCCAAAGTAGTGCTGCTCGCGGGGTTGGAGTCTTATTCTCCACATTTGTTCTAGCAACACGAAATATCCTCTCATCTCAACAACTTTGCATTTATCAAATCTTCTGCAACGATTTAATCTCATTTTGCCAGAACTTGACAAACACTGTTCTGCTTAATTCAACTCACATGTAAGAAGAGGGGGACTAGAAACTGCTAAAAGCAATGTCGGAGGAGGCAATGAAACTGACTGTTTTCTCCCGGTAGGTGAACGGAGGAAACAAAGGCGCCCGATTGCTGCAGTCCATAGCTTGATGATGGTGAACTACAAGAGGCCAGCGACGATGTTGAGGGAGGAAATTATACTATTTCACCTATTTATTCCCAATTCCCTGCTTCCATCCCAATACATGCATGCGTAGTGTCTCCGTATTTTTTTTTTCATTGAACAACCAAACTAAGGGGGATTAAAATTTGGGGGAGGAACCATCCCAAACATCCTTCAACAAAAGCACTCCCACACACTAGGGAGGTTCGAAAAGCCAACAAAAGTTACGAAAAATAGGATTAAAAGCACAAATACAGAAGGTAGAAGAGGACTCCCCCAGCATGCACTGATATCAATTTGTTACAACGAAGGGTATCGAAAACGAACAAACACACGCAAGAACACAATTTAACGTGAGAACACAAAAGATTCACCACATCACACCACAGACGAGCGCACACATACCACACAATTATGCACGTTATAGACATAAGGAACCCTAACTTGGTGCCCAAGTAGCCCAAAACCCATTCTAGAAACCCTAATTGTCGCTCCTGCTGCGTTTCTTCTTTCACCCGTTGATTTCTTCAAGTCACAATCTAATAGCGTCCAATTAGAAGAGAGCAATTTACTCTATTTATTTTATTTTATTTTCACTTTTCCACCCCTTTTCCAAATACCAAACACAACCTTAAGGATTACAACCTATTTTGTCGAATTGCTCACCATTGTATGCACACTGGGTTAAACTCCAATTAGTTTACTCCAATATCTTCATATCAATCAATACATTACACAATTTTGAGACCTAGATGAATAATAATAACATTTTTTCTATATCAATATAATTTTCTCTCAAAATATTTCAGACCAAGATGAATTAGATTAACAAGTAAAGCCTGAAGATTAAAAAGATGATTTCACATTGAAACCATGAATTCAAATAATCACACGTAACACATGCTCATCATGAATGTGCCATGTTTCCTGGTACTAGAGTTCTCTTATCATAATCTTAATTGAATCGTTCTGACAGATCCAGTGAAAACTCGAGACTGCTAAGGAAAAAGTCATGTGACATAATTTTAGACATGAGTTTAGACATAATTTCTGAAGTAATAAAACCAAATAATACCAAGGAAGTGCTAAATCCCTAGAAAAAAAGTTCAAGAAATTAAAATAACTAAAAACAAGAAATTATGTCTGAAATGCTGTCTAAAAATATGTCCGTTTAGAATTATTGCTACGGAAAAGTATACAGAGTATTTTTACATCATACTATACCTGATAATTCTTTGTCCCAAAAACCACAATGAATCAGAATGATGTTAGCAGATTTTATAGGTGAGAGATCAGAGAAATGGCCATTGACATACAGATAGTGACACTCAGTCAACAATGAATTGGGTACACCAGAACCTGAACATGTACTCTGGTAAATCAATTAAAATGGGTGCTGCATTGCTATTACGCCTTCTTCTTTTTTGACTTGAGCATCACAAATCCAATGAAGATGGATAAGAAGCAGAGAAGCCCCACGCCAGCAAACACGGGGATGAGAATGGCAAACTCTTGAGGAAGGAAGTACTCGTGGATGAAGTGTTCACGTTCCACAAATGGCTGAATTTGCACAGAGATAAAGAGTAGTAATTAAGCACACATACGTCATTCTTCAAGTTTTGGTAAATAAATTCAAACAAAACCGTAGAACTTACCAAGATGATAACCCAAAAAGTATAATAGGTGAATATTGATAAGCTGATAAAAGTTAACAGAAACCCAACTGCTCGGTCTGCTAATTCCATTGTAATTCTTGCAGTATTCTAAAACCTGAAATAGATGTCAGGAAAATGTCATAACAGAATTCGGCTCTGGCACTGATCCCACTGCGCTGCATATTCTGTTTTATGAAGTATGAAATTACGAGTTTATAAGATCACTAATATTTTATAAACGACTGAAAAATACGAGACTTTTTTTTATTGAATAGAGGATTTTGTTCGTCAGTGCTTCCACTGGTGTTCACCGGCTTGGTAGACTTGTTGGTCCCAATTGATGGAATGAAGTTTTTCAAGCCTTGACGACTTGATCCTCAGAGTTTCTGCAACCTTTGGAACCCCCGTAATGTGTTTTATCTCTTAGAGTGCATCTATATTAACACGGAAATTAAGCGAGGGTATTTTGGTCATTACACTTGAGATTTGAGGTCTTCAAGATACTAACAGCCCTATATTTTATTATTTCTTTGATTTGCTGAGAGATCATTGCTGAAACTGGTAACAAATAACAGTCACATTTTTAATTAGTAGATACTCCCTCCGTTCCAAATTGAGTGTATTTCCTAAAATGGATGTCCCAAAATGACATGCCAAAAAGTTACTTGCTTTTCTTCTTTACTTCTCTACATACCCCTTTCCAAATTATTACCTTTTCACTTCTCAAGAAAAGTATCACATACACAATTTAGTAAATCTAGCAAGTCAAAAGCATACTCCCAGGGACGAATTCCTACGAAATTCTTAGGTATTAAATGATCTTTAAACATCTCTGCAACTTGGAATCAAACGCCTGGGTCAATTGAAATTTGCAGAGAAACAACCAGATTAAGTTGTTTGTCTCCGGAGCGGTAAGTAAGAAGTTTCAACAAAGCCCTCGACTTCAATTGCTGAAAGAAGTCTTCGTACGAAATTCTTAGGTATTAAATGATCTTTAAACATCTCTGCAACTTGGAATCAAACGCCTGGGTCAATTGAAATTTGCAGAGAAACAACCAGATTAAGTTGTTTGTCTCCGGAGCGGTAAGTAAGAAGTTTCAACAAAGCCCTCGACTTCAATTGCTGAAAGAAGTCTTCGTGGTTGTCTACTTGGGGCTTTCAGTACATCCTTCGGTGAAAGGGAAATCTGAAGGAACCAAAGAGAAATCGAGGAGAACTGAGGAAGAATAATTGAGGAAGTTAAAGAGAGAGAGAGAGGCGGCAGGGTGTTTGATAATTAGTCAAGGAGAGAGAGAGAAGGAGAGATGTGTTTACCACTAGATTATGGATCTAGAATACCATAACCTCAATTTTGGGCCAAGTATGGCTAGTTTATCACTACCTCCACGGCCATTGCACAACAACAGCTTTAGGAACCCATCATCGTTTGACCAACAAGTATTCGCCAGCCCACGGGAACACATGTTACAGTTGCCACACTCTTAAAGCCGGCTAAATCCATGAATGGCTACACATCCCAATTGTGGGGAGAGTAAGCAACCGGGAGAGTAGCATCATAGTATGATCTAGGACACCCACTCACCCGTCGAGTCATTAAGGAAGCGCACACAAAATTAACTGTGATACCACTTGTAAGAAGATTGAGCACCGCGAGAGGAGTACCATAGTATGATATGGGGAACCCAATTACCCAACACGGTCAACCTTATAAGTTAAGGGCCCAAATCATACGTAATTCGTAATACCAACCAAATCAAGAAGTCACGGAGCATTATCCTCTATTATCAACCAACTTGGGTAAATGAGTCACTGCATTATCACACAACTCTCTCTAGCAACCTCCATGCTCTCAAACCCACATTCTAGCCATACTATCAACCGATTTGTGGTCAGTTGTCTACCATGTCACTCTGTCAATCTGTACGCCACCTTACTTAAGCTCCTAGGCATGGCTGAACGGTTACTAAACGACTGTCCATCGCACCACCACTTATTATGCCAACTCATCACCTCTAGCCTACGGTAGAAGACAACCATGACTTACCTCTAAATTTTAAGGGCCTGAAAATGTTCGGTGACGTGATTGCATCCCTCTTGGCAACTTAGAATAGGTTAACATGTCCAAGCATCTCACAACCTTTACCCTAAATGCAATTCCGAGTCCCTTAAGGGAATAAATGAAAATGTATCTCAAAAGAAGGGAAGTATAATAATGTATAATGGCCCAAACCATAAACTACAACGACAAGAGATGAGCTCTATCTGAAGTAATTGCTGCAGGCACCCTGCTCTCTCTTAACCTATAATTACAAGGATTGACATTGATCAACAGGGCAACAATATTTGGTAGAGGTTGTAAATAATAATGGAAACAAAAAATTCATAATCTTCCAATGTACTTACAAGCATAAGCATCGCTTGCAACTCTACATTAAAAAATGAAGATTTTACTATATAAAGGAAAAGAAAGAAAAGTCATAAGAAGACTGTGACATCTTATCTGCACCCTGATTGTGTGTGAGGAGTCAGGATGTGCAAGCTTCCCTTTTATATCTTCAGCTTTATTTATTTGGTCTTATTTCCCAATCATTCTCCTAACTGAAAATTGAACTCTTATTGTGACAAGGGGATACCACACAACAACCATCTGGAATAGGCAAGTGGCCCAAAACCCATGAGAGCTGTGGAAGGGAATAACATTACCAATGAAATTGTTCCTTGCCTACTGTATCTTGAGACAAAGTAAACAATCCAATTAGACTTTCTCATTTCGTATTGCAATTTTTAGGTTCTATTTACATGAAGGTTAAAAACGTCATTAAAAAGTAAATCATTCAACCAATGGGGAGTGGTTAAACCGCTAAACCGAATACCTCTCTCTCTGTCTCTCAACATTGGAATGACTTGGACAACCCATTAATGTCATTATGCCACAAGACAATTAGATTTTTCCATTTTGAATCCTCAAAAATAATAAGTACCTATACTTTTATGGACGTGAAGAAAATTTTGGTTCATCGAAATAATATTAAACTTACAAGAGAAGGCAGATGAGTTAAGTACTTCATATCACAAATGTTCTTTTAGATGTGTTTATTTTTATTAGATTGCATGCACAGCTCATGGGAGCGGAGCCAAGTATACTGTACTCATTCTTTTCCTTTACAGGTGACAGGACTCAAAAAGGCTTATGGGGTTGAGTAGTGGTGTGGTACCGGACTGCCGAGTGAAAATGGTATATTGGCTGCCTACAACGTTGTGTGGGTTTCTTGAGAGAACTACTTGGTTACCCACTTAACTAAGGAATGCCGACCATCCGCCTTGAAGATTTACCTTACCACCGTAACAATTCAGTGTCCCCCACTCAGTACTTGGCCGTTGAGAGTCAACTGTCCATAATCACCAAGGTATAAACACATGCAGTGTGTAACTCTGACTAACTTAAGGGATCCCACGATGACTTGGAAAACATAGGCTAGAGTTAGCTGAAAGTTAGAGGAGCGTTAGTTCCTTGCCATAGGGACAAACCGTGGTATGCAACAATTACCCAGAGCAAACAGTTCACAACTAGTATGCACAAATACATCAACACTTAGATCGGCATTTAACATTATTTTTAGCCAATGGGGAACAGAAGCAATAGCCTTTCCTTAAGGGGACTTCACTAAACACACTTCACAGGCTAAGAAAGTGAATTGAATGTTTCCAACTGCTACAAGTGATGAACCTCTGAAGTCTCGAGGATACATAGGAGACTTACAAGTTCAGTACCCAAAACACCACAGGAACTACTTTTCTCATCCTGTTCACTTGCCTCTTCCTCTGAACGTGTAAAGGATAACTTATCCAACCATGTCAGTACTTTAACATTACAAGTTACAACAACTCTGCGAATCCTTGAACCGATATCCTGAGATCTTCAAGATTCAATGAACTTGTAACAGGATGATACTAATATCTCTTCTGAAGAAAGATTAGAGTTACATCATAGCACTCAACTTCTTTTTGCTTCAAATTACCCACCCAATGACAAGGCCATCTTCCACAAGTGAAATGCCTCAAAGGATACGTCGACAGAAATTCTACCAAAAGAAATGTGTGGCAGGCACTTCACTCTCTTTGTTTACCATAAAGACCAGATAAGTGCATGTTTGGCATCCCTGTTTTTAATCAACTTTGATTAAAAAGAGGGTTGTTTTTTTAAACTCATTTGGTATGTATGTTTTTCTGCCTGTTTAAAAACAAAAACATGCAGAAAAACAGCTGTTTAAAAAAACAGCAAATGTGGTGTTTTTTTGGTGTTTTTTTCATACTATTGGTGTTTAAAGACATTTCAACTACGATTAGATGCAACAAGTATCAAATATATGTCGGTATTGTAAGTAAAAATGATTTTCAAGCAAATTAACATTGAAATTTAGTAATGTTGCCAAACACGTTTTTGATTTTAAACGCTGTTTTTAAACGGATATCAAACAGTTTTTTGATTCTGTTTTAAACGTGTTTTTTCGATACGTTTTTTTTTCCACTGTTTTTCTTGTTTTCAAACGGATACCAAACAAGCTCTAAGTGACCTAAGAAAGCCATATAGCGAGGTTCTAATCCATTGCAGAAAACAGCAACTCATAACTGTTGAGGACTTGAACTACAGATGCTTTCATAGCCCTTCACAGTGTTAATAGTAGATTTTCATAGGATTAAAGACAAGATTCAGTCTTATCTGAACCCTGAAATTGGGAAAGAATTGATGCATGTTTTCAGAGTTTTTTTTACTTGTAATCTGTCTACAACTTAGGCTCATTTATGACAAAGAACAATCTGGAGATTCGGATCATATAAGTTGGGTATATTCAAGCAAATTAGTAATTTCTGGAATTAAAAGATGAATGATAAACAAAAATGAGGGATACAAACTGGTTCAAGCATGAAGAAAGAAGACAGTATCAGAGATGAAAATTTCCAGATCTGAATATGTAAAATGAGATTCCTGTAAGAAACAATCGAACCAATATCCAAACAATAAGAGAGAGCTTACGTGATTCGTAGAGAGAGAACAAAGAACGGGAGAACAGCTTAGATGGGATCTACCTATAGCGCCGTCGTTGGTCGCCGGAGATAGTAATGAGACGCCCTACCAAGAACCGAACCTTTCCGGATGACGAATTACTACATTTTTACTTTACTAAAGACAAATAAGTAAAACATGTTAAATTTGGTTTAATTCAAAGATGACCCCTGAACTCTACGTTCAGCATCATGTACACCCCTGACTGGCTATATATCTATACTCTCTCGGTCTCTCCGCCCATTATGTTGATCGTGCTTAACTTTTTCACACAAATCAAGAAAATGAAAAGATTTTTTTCTTTTCTTTTTGAGAGAGGTAATGAAAAAAAATAGTCATCGCCATAAATTGTCCTTATAAACCTTATGATGGTTAATAAATTCTTTCTAGCACTTTATTATAATAGATAAAGTAAGGCAAACAAGAAAATTGGTTTTTAAAGCGGTTATACTTTTAAACTGGACATAATTTTAGGGCAACAAAAATGACAAACAAGTCTATCTTTTGAATTTTAAAGTCTATCTTTTGAATGCGCATTGTAAATTCTCGTTTAGTGCAATTGCTAAGCAAGGGTAAACTCTCACTCTCTCGTTCTAGTGCAGTAACCTGCAAAACACACTTGAACCTGCCTTAGCAAGTCCTTGTTTGACAGGCTTGCAGACTGAGAAGCCCACCTGGTTCCCCAAATATTGAACTCTAGAACTCTATGCTAATGCCCAATATTTAAGCAAGAATGCCCGACCAACTCATCTATTATACCCCAAGCATATGCATTAACAATTCCGTGATACTCATCCTACATGCTGACATTGTTTGGACGATAAATTAAATTGTAAAGCAATTTTAAATGAGGGGTGCGGATGAAAAGAGATATACATATGGTATTCATTCCATCGATGTAGCCCCTCATTGGTTGGTTGGTGTGCAGTTTAAAGTTTAAACTAAATTTGAATAGGTGGTCAAGATGAAGAGTAAGAAATGCATCTCTTCATCTGACCACACAGTCCAAAAGTAGTTCAAATATAGGTTTTTTTTATAAGACGAGCCCAATGACTCGTCGTAATATCTTGGATGGAAGGAAAGAAAATGTTCCCTTTGCATCCTTGCACTCAAAACCACTACTTCGCGCTCCAAATGGTTAACGAGTTGTACGTGAGAAGATCAGAGCCAATCTCAAGCTAGAGTGCATCCAGCTTCGAGGCGTTGCTACCCACACAGTGTAGTGTGTATAGTGAATTCCTAACACATCCGCACAACATTAGTTACTCCATCTTCTCGTTCTATTTCATCATTCAGCTAAAACCCTATCTTAAATTCTGTGGGTGATCATCGTTAACACACTTCCCAGCTTCCGGAGAAATTCCCTCTTCGATTCAGGTGCATATCCACTTCTTGGCTCTGCCTAATCGACAGCTCACATTTTGCAAAAAACCATACGGATTGGTCCGTTCGAAAACAACACTAACCTATCCATTATTCGCACAGACCACCTCCACTGCCTGCTCTAGGTGGAGGATGTGGATTTACTCCATGTCAATAGCAACAATAAACCCCTTCTTCACCCCCAGCTCACATTTATCAACAACAGAGAGGAGAATACCACCCAAGAGGAAGAGCGAAAGATCGGTGAATGAACCTCTCCTTCACTGAAATTGGGCTTTAAAAAATAAGGAGTTTTCTTTCTGTTGTTCAGTAACTCTAAACTAAAAGAAATTAAAGAGTTTTCCCTCTCTTGTTTGGAACATTAAACCCCAGAGATCAATTGCCCTTCTTCTAACTGATAATTCTCTTAGCATTACGAAACTGGAAAACAAGAGGGCAAAACTGAACTATGTTTTTTTGGCAGCTGACAACAGAATACCCACAATGAATTTTAATATTTTATCACCACTCATAAGCATCTAATCCCATCCAGGAAAACATAAAATTTCACAGCAAGACCAAACATAAACATCATCAATAACATATCAACCCCCTCAAATACAATCATAGGGAACAATCTCATTTCTGGGTTGCTACACATCTGGCATAAAGAATTGCTTCTCCAGATGCGAAACCCAATTGACAGAGAATGAAAAAAATCAAGGTAGTTGAAGAACAATAGCGAATAGATAAACGGCATAGTAGATAGACGAACCTCGCGATGAGAAGCAAAGGGGGATTGCTTGATCTGCTTCGCAAAGTCCTTCGGCGCCTTCTTCAGGGACGAGACGGCTTCGAAGGGTCTGGGTCTTCCGGAGGGTCTTGAGAATTGGGTCTGGTTTAAGAGTTGACGGGTTTTTATTGCAGGTCGGGTCTGGTGCGTAGTCTGTACGGTCTGGGTTCACCCGGGCTGGGTCGTCCGGGTCTGAGCCTGCACCGGACCATTGACAAGCCTGGGCCCCGCTTCGAACGCCTTGTTCCAAACTTCCAATATCCAATAGTGAAAAGAAGAGGAAAAATTCAGTCAGGTACAATGGGTTCCATTGTGTTGGTGTTGTTAAGGTTCGGTTTATATTATTATTAGAAAAGCGAAAACCAGATCGAGATTGAATCGAATCGTCGAGGTTTAGATTTTTTTGGGATGACAACGGATCGGATCGGATTGGATTCGAATCAGATTTTACCGGATTCGAATCGGATTATTCATTGGATCATGCGGACAATATCTTTAGTTTATCTGACCTAAAATTATTATGAATCAAAATTAAAATTGAATTACCATACACTTTACATCTATAATTTTATCAATTTATTCACAATACAAATATGAATTTATGAAACTTAGAACGTTAACTAAAGTACACATAGTAAAAATTATATATGTAATTATATTAATACATGTATATTATTGAATTTATTAGGTATGATAACCTAATCGGATCGGATCGGGTTTCACGGATTTCAAAACTTCTGATTCATATCCGATTCATTTGCAAACGGATCTGCTCCATTAGAATCGGATCATGTCGGATATCGGATCGGATTGGACTCAACTGCCATCCCTAGATTTTTTCAATTTAAACCGGACCAAATTGAACTGTTTAGATTTTTTTTAGTCTTCGTCACTTAAAACCAGATTAAGTTATATAAAACGCCGAAGAAACTATCTAAACAACGTGATAATACTAGACGACTTAAGACCTAGTAGGTCAGAGAGAGGTCTCCTTTTTCAGTCAGCGAGACCTCCATTCAGGGAAGAACCCTAAACCCAAGAAGATGATGATGTCTTCCTACCTTCCGTGCGAGATGGTTGATGACATACTCTCCCGACTGCCGGTGAAATCTCTCCTCCGGTTCAGGTGCGTATCTAGCTCTTGGCTTCATCTAATCGATAGCTCCGGTTTCGTCTCACATATCAGTCGATCCATCCAAAACAACACCAATCTCTCCCTCATTTTCAATGACCGCCACTTCCGCCGTCGGTCAGTCGACGTCATTTCACTCGTTGTTAACAACGAAAACGACAACAACAATAATAATATTGTACGATCCCTTGTTCCCCCTGAGCTACACGAAAGATATAACAGGGTTTGTGGTTCTTGCAATGGTTTGGTTTGTTTGTCTAAGGTGTTGGACAGTGCTGATAATAGATTGGTTTTGTGGAACCCATCCACCCGGAATTTCCGGGTTCTGCCTGATAGCCCCATTAAGCGCGCACACCGGGACGAATCTTTGTGCACTAGAACTAGGTATGGGTTTGGTTATGATAGTGTCAACGATGATTACAAGGTTGTTATGATTGTTCTTCTGGAGAATGAAAACTATGAATTATTTCATGTTCAGGCCTATAGTCTCAAGTCCAATTCATGGCACAGCGTTGACAAACCTCCACGTCACATTAATCTTGTTGGTGTTGACGTGGGCAACGGTGTATTAGCAGGTGGTGCTCTCCATTGGGTTGAGGCTCCCAACAATGACTACTCCTATAGGAATCAGCAGATCATTGCCTTTGATCTTGCGAGTGAGAAGTATAGGTTGGTATCACACCCCAAGTATTCAGATACGGATTGTCCGGTCTCTATAGAAAGCTTCAACGGATGCCTTACAGTGGTTTGCAGTGACTACGGAACCAACTTCAGTGTATGGGTAATGAAAGAATATGGAGTGAAAGAATCTTGGACGAACATAGTTTCGGTTACTGATTCACTTAGTAATGGAGTTATGACTTCTTACCCCCTTGCTTATAATTCGAATGACTGTGGGGAAATACTGGTGTGTGATCGCTGCACGAATAATTTTTTTTGGTTCAGTCTTGCGGGAAACAAGGTTGTAAAAATGGTCAATATTGCTGGCATCAATTATATGTGTGACCTTGCAACGTGTCTGGGGAGCCTCGTTCCAATATAGTAAGATAAAGAGAAAAATCAGGCAGGTACGATGAGTTGATAATTTGTTATTTTGTTCAGTCTTTTTTTGCAGATTTTTATTTACTTTTTCCCACAGCTGTATGTTCAAAAAAATTCAATAGAACATCTTCATAGCATGCTCAAGTGGTGAGAGTAGTTTTTTGGAGGGAAATGTGAGAGTAGGCTTTAAATTAACCTTAATTGGACATGCTTACTAATTTTGATTTTTTCTCTTGGGTCATGCCTTGTTGTTGCCTGTCTCTCTTGATGGGTGATGTGCACTTTTTTTGCACATCACCTATCAAGAGATAAGCTGTTATTTTGTTACTTAGTTCATGTTTTTTTGCAGTTTCTCTCTTTCCCTTGTTTCCGAGCTGCATGTTCAAAGTAATGCAATATAACATCTTAAAATCCTGATCATATGGTTGGTTAGGTTAGACTTCAAATTAACCCTAGTAGAGCAGGCTTATTAATTTTTGATTTCCTCCATTTGGGTAAAGACATGCTTTTGACAGTCTCTCTTGGTACTTTTATCTGTTTTTAACACTTGAGAACTCCCGTGGCCCTTGACCCCACAGCATCTTAGAGTTTCCTAGTGTGTGCAATTTATTTTACCTTTACGCGCACATCAGCTAAAATGGGAGTATATATTAGTTACGCTGTAATCATGCGCCAAGTAGAACTAAAGCTTTAGTGGTTTGTTCAATGTAATTGTCTCCCTTGTATGACACAATGCCATATTTCTTTTTCGTACGTATTTCTATTCATGTAACACTCCCATCCTAGAGTGCTGGAGAACTACACTTGGATCAGCCAGACTCTTCGGAGATGTCCTTCGTTGATCACGAAAATGCTCAGCTAGGAGTCTAAACCTAACATGACGGAATTAAAGAAACTGAAACTTACATAAAACTTACTATTATAGTTCATATTCTCTAATGTGACAACTCCTGAGTGATTGCCTACTTCCTCCGTCTCCCGCGTGCTCACCTGTCAAGTATAGAAGGCAGTGACGCCACGACGTTAGATCACAACGAATGTAACGAAATCTATATAAAAAAAAGATATACGCGGTTTTGAAGTCGTTTAACCTGTATTTGTAATGCATTGCCATGTAACCTGACCAACATCAAAGATCATAGAGAAAGTTATACCAGTAATTTAGATATCAGTTAGCGCACATCTGTTACTACACAAGGCTTATACAGAGGATTCCAATCCCACTACCTAGAGGGTTGTGAGGACCAGATTCACTTCCGACAAGGAAGACAAAACCAAATTCAATTCCGTATTCAAATATCCATTAATCCACAAAGATAAACTAAACCTTAAGTGTGCACACCCCTACACCCCTACTGGATCGTAAGTCTAGAGAGGAGTACTAGCTACATACAGTCGGGGGATAACTACATCCCTACTAAAACCCCGTAGACTGGGTCCCATGTGTGTCTGCTACCACATAAATTAAAACGTCCGAAGTCTGTAATGACCATACAGAGGTCTAGAGTAAACAAGAATCAATCATTAATCAAGTATCAAAGACAAGCATGAATCATTCCCATACTCTAATGTTTAATGTGCATACATATATGTCCATGATCTTCCATTACTATGGGGAAATACTGGCATATAATCATGGAAGCAAATTGTTTTGGTTCAGTATTACAGCGAATAGATTACAGAAACTGTCAACATGGCTGACATTGATTATCCCGTTGAACCCACGGCGTGTTTGGCGAGCCTTGTTCCAGTAAAGTGAGATGAAGAGAAAAATCAGGCAGGTACTGTGAGAGTAAGAGTTCATTATTTTCAGTTCATGTTTATTTTCTGTTTTTTTGTTTACTCTTGTTTTCTAGCTGCATGTTCAAAACAATGCAATAGAACATCTTAAAAATTCCTGGTTCATGTGATAAGAGTAGGCTTTAAGTTAACCCAAGTACATTTAGGCTTATTAGTTTTGAATTCTTCTCTTAAGTCAAGGCTTATTGTTGACAGTCTTTTTTAACGGGTCATTTGTACTCTTTTTGCATTGAGGTATGTCGTGACTCTAAGATAGGGAAAATTCCCCCTACCTTTTACCCCCATGGTTGGAGAGTGTCCTCATAGGTGCAAAGTGTTGACTTTGTAAACTCAATTTATGTTTTGGGGTATTTTTATAATATCCAGAAGCTTATTAGCTAGGTTAGTAATTCATGTAAACTTATGTCTAAGGTTTTGAATTTAGTCAACTATTGTGGGCTGCTGCTACCTGAAATCTGTTTGAGACATAGTTGTCAATAGTACTAGGAGCAGACTACGCATGTAGCAGTGGACAAGTCGGCAAGAAGGGCGTTTTCCTTCGTGTTGAAGAAAGCTCAATAAGGAGGCAAAGTATGGATATAAAAGTAGCTTCTTGAACGATTCAATTGACTAGTATAAGGCTCGACTTGTCGTAAAAGGATATAAACAAAAGGAATGTATTGATTATTTCGATACCTACTCACCAAATACAAGGATAACGTCTATTGACATGTTTATAGCTATTGCAGCTATAAATAATCTTGAAATTCACCAAATTGACGTTAAGACTGCATTCTTGAATGGTGAATTAGACGAAGAGGTTTATATGGAACAACCTGGAGGGATTCATTTCTCCTGGACAAGAAAACAAGATATGTCGTTTGGTGAAATCTCTTTACGAGCCTAAACAAGCACCGAAATACCGAGGTGTTAAATTTTATAACACTGTGATATCAACTGATATTCATATCAAAAAATTCGACATACAAGCTTATACCAAAACACTGTTGATGATTATGTTGATAATATGTTGACAACAAAGTTCGATATGAGAAATATGAGTATCGCGGATGTTATTGTAGGGACGAAAGTCTCTATAACGATAAATGGATACTTATTATCCCAAGCGCAATATGTTGGAATGATTCTTGAGAAATTCAACAAGAATAAGTAAGTTTTCAACTCACATCTCTCCAGGAACTGTAAATGCGTCAATTGCAAGGCATAAAGAAACATCATTGTTTTGGAAAAGAAGTGATTCTTGGAATGGACATATTAGGTAATGATATTATTTTTTATGTAGTACACATGCTTTTCGCAACTCATGGAAGATGAGCTGGTGCGTGTAGATCAATAGTAACTAATGTGTGTTATATTGAAATAGTAAGAGTTTAATTGGGATCTCACATAATTAATGATTAATGAGCTATTTGCTCATATTTTGGTTTCAGTCGCTCATTGAGATTTTGTTTAATAAAATAGCGAACAGTGTGAAGTATGTGTTTGTACTTAGTCTTTTGAGTACATCATAAAAATATACCCGTTTATTTTGAATGTGTGAGATCTTTGGTTGATTTTATGACAACATGAAATAACTCGAAAGTCTCTAATGGGTGATGAAGCTGGCCACTTCGATGATCCGAGAAGACGTTATTAGTCATAAAATTGGCATGGTAATATGTTTACGAAAACCACATACATATTTCCATTAAATGCTTGCTTCGCAGAAGATATTATAAGATCGATCTAAATTGTATTGAAGGGTACCCTAAAGAGCAAGTTATAAGTTCGTCAAAGGGAATGGATTGATACCAATCTCGTAAGAGTTGTGCGTAGCGGAAAACCTAACCTAGGCGACTGGAGATACCAAGAACTAGGTTCAAAAGGGACAACCTAACTATCACTGCAAATAAATACATCACTCACTCGAAAATAAGATTTCCAACACCATTCCTAGGGCGAACATCGAGTGATAGGGACAGGGTAAGCACACATGATTTTAATGAGACCATATCTTAAATAAGAGTATGAAGGATACTCGTTATATGTATAACGTATGTGAGTAGGAACGGGCCGATTCTAGGAGGATGACGGGGCTATACTCCTCTAAGTTTACTCATGAAAACAGGAATAAGTGTTCCATGACTAAAACGGACACAATAATGGGAACTAACTGTGTTAGGATAGTAATTATGTGGGATACTATTTACTAGGTATACACCAGAAAAAGTTGTTCAAGGCGTTTCGCTCACTGACAATCCAGTATATCCTATAGTGCCCTACTAGAGGAAGGTTCAAGGTCCTTGACCACCTTGCTCGATGCGGTTACTATCTTGATATCTTTCTATTTCGTATATCTAAATATCCTCTTTAATTATTCCGGCTCTATGCCAATTTGTCATTCATCTGGGGATTTGTTGGGAAACTTCGAATTTTGAACATTATTAATCATGTAGTTTGATTCTACAATTTGTAATTGTCCAAAATAAGTAATGAGTGAACGAGAATTGTCGTCATATATGGGTGTAAAAATAGTTCCTTTGATGGACGTGACATAACTTAGGGTGCAATATTAACTATAGTCCCAAAATGGTAATTGTATAACTAGTAGGGCTGTTATGGAATTATTAATAAATTTTATTATTTACTAACCAAAGTTAGTTATCGACCAAAGTTAGTGATTGGTAGTTACACTTAGGATTGCAACTCGGGCGGGCTGGGTGGGTTGACACCCTTGTCCAAACCCAAGATTGAGTTATGTCGGGTTGCCCGAGCCCAGCCCTGCCAGGGTTAGGAGCATCGCTAGCCCGTCCAATCCCAAATTCGAACAAACCAATTCGGGTTCGGGTTTAATTCGGTCTAGCCCATTAAACTAAATAAATTAACATAATTATCACATTCAACTCAATTAAAATTGACCTGTTAAAGAGAAGTTCATAACTTACATATAAAATAGATGCTGAATGTTGACTCTTCATTTTTTAAGACAAAAAAATGACTCATATTGTTAGAGTGAATTAAAAATTATCCATTTATTTAAAATATTACTAAATATTTTGTGAAAATTCTACTACTAATTAAGAAGATAACCATAAATAAAAATATCACCAATAATTAATAGAAAATAATCGATTCTTAATAAATATTCTCTGTAATACTCTCCAAATATAACTTTTATAGGTAATGAGCATACAAATCGGGCAATTCGGGCTAGCACATCGTTTAATATTCGTACCCAAGCCCGACCCTAATTGGAAATCAGGTTGAGAACTTTTTCACGAGACCGTCCAAATTACTCAAAACATATGTCTTAGCCCGACTTTAGTCTGACCTGGGTTTGAGTTGGTCAGGTTCAGCCTGCTAAGTTGCACCCCTAGTTACACTATGAAAGGTCACACCTCTTTGAAGGGTCACCTACTCTATTATAAATAGAGGACTTCTCAACCCATTTGATTCATTCCAACATTCCTCCTACTTATCTAATTTCTTACTATGCTATCATAGTCACAAGTTTCTCAAGCAATCAAACTTGAGACTTCCTTTATTATTGGGATTCTATTTCTACGCCTTCCAAGAGAGATTATCATAACACAATTATGTTCGCTGGGCACAAGAGGCAAGTGCTTTACCGACTCGTGTAGGTAGAGGGAAGATAATCCTGGGAGGCTATTCGTCCGGGTACCGTGAGCACCTAATGGGTGGATGAATAAAGCCTTAAGGACCTCTTGTGAATACACGAGATTGTTCCTCAAATTTATGTGCGAACTTGAACACATCAAATATAGGCAACGCCTTATCCAAAGATACAAGTAAGTATGTTTTTCAATATTTATTTTCAGTTTATGTTCCTTATTCTTCTCCACTTTTTATTGACGTTGATATTTTGCGACTAACTCTCCAACACATTACAACTCTAACATTACAAGACCAAACATCTATGGTGTTGAGTTATAGTACGAACAATTACTATCTTAGCTCATTCCATGTGTACTTAGTGACACGATTTCTTACGTGTATACGCAAGTGCACGGTCAAGTAGTAAAAGTGGAGTATTTTACGACTCCGAGTATCGAACCCAAGGGAAATAGACGACTACTAGCTAATTAAGAATCAATTAGAAGATACCTAAGTAACCGGTAAGAAGTGGTTTGAGTGAAGGTTCGTCACCCACAAACAAGCGACTGAATAAAATGAATGTAGAGACAATATTTTTGTATTTTTCAATTAAAAGAATTTAATCAAAGTATGGAGAAAACTAGGCGATCTATGAATCACCTAGGGTCTTTAGACAGTTCCGGAATTTGTATTGAAACACGTTACGCACTAACTGATTATGCCGGGTAATAGCACTTACAATCTTCTGTCGATCTCATGTAATTTTACGTAACAGTTTACTTTGGGTCCTGTCGGTCCACCTCCATCTACCGTTACGTTCTAGCTGGCTAGTCAACTTCGTTCACCGGGTCCTGTCGGTCCACCAATTCACTCACCTAACTAGTTCAACCAAATCTACCCACACATGACTACTCCTATTCATCTCACCTATCGGTCTCAATGATTCGGGAATAAAAACATGATCTTATTCGTAATCGGGTTAAGTCTCTGTCGAGCACCCACCTAGTTCACTAACAACTCCGGTTCGCGACTCCCTTGTTGCTAAGAATTAAGCCTAGATCATGATTTCTAACCAATTAGTTTGTAACATTAAGCTATGAATTCAACTAGTTCATCATCTTCATCTAACATGGTAGTACCATTCATCACTAACACGTGTCAATAACCTTAGCTTACGGATTCACAATACAAGCTGAAGAATAATAAACATTAATCGGATCAAACGCATGAATCAATCAACAAAATCCGGAAAATAAGTCTAAGTCATAACCCTAGGCTCTCCATAGAGCCTAACAAAGAAATTAGATACTCATTGTTATGCCAAAATCACAAGTCTTCTCCATAGAATGATAAAGAGAGGGTAAGAGAAGAATCAAACGATGAAATCGCCAAAGCTTTGGCGAATCCGTGCAATCCCCAAGCTCCTAGGTGCTCTCCAATGGCTCCCGTACGTGAATTCCTTCCTATTAGATCTTCTCTGCCCGTTTTTTACCAGCTGGACACGCTTTTTAATGAGAACTAACCGAAATTGCACTTCAGCCCCTCTACTTTGTAATTCCCGGACAGAATTATTTGCTGATTTTGCGCGGGCTGTATCTCCCTCACACGGGCTCGTCTTCGGGCCTACCATATATCGTTGGAAAGCTACGGATGTCTACTTTCCAATGCCGCAAGCCTTGCTTCAAAGTTCCTTGTAGATGTTCCTGGGCATCGAAAAGAGTGCAGGCTGGTCCTGTGTGACTTTTCCAACTTTTCTTCGTCTTTGCGTTTTCTTTTCTCCTCTTCATCTAGCTCCATTCCAAGCATATCCAAGCATCTCATAAGCTCCATTGCACCTCTTTTACCTGAGATACACAACACTAAACAACCCGGAAGATCGCATGCGATAAACAATATATAAATCATATGAAAAACGCCCGGATTACGAAATAAAGCCCAATAACTCATGTACGCTCAAAACAACTCGGATTTGGTCAATTTCTCACATAAATACACGGAAACGCTCGCAAAAAGGTCATGGATCATAAACAATATAACTCATAATGTGGAGTTATCAAACACCCCCACACTAACCTATTGCACGTCCCGAGCAATCCAATTAAAGTACAACCAAAATCCGGCCACAATCCAACCAAAACATCTCCAATGAAACACAGCCCCATAAGTGATACGAATCGAGAATTGCATACTTACTAGAAACACCGTTGCATAAAAATCCTAACTAGCCGACTCAATAACGACACAAGACTCGACAATGCAACAATATGATGCAAATGCAAACTACGACTCGATCCTACACAAACACATATATACAAAACACACTTTTTTATCTTTTTGGTTGAGATCGGGCAATCTCCATTGGCTTAAATCGATTATCATGAAGTGATGAGAATCATAGGAACAAAGCATGAGTTGAAACTAAACTCGACAACGAGACTCTCCCCTAGTTAGTATAGAAAGCCTAACTTTACTAAGTACAAGAGTACGCTACCTCTTCGCGTGTGACACGAAATAAGAGACTACGCTAGGCAAAGCCATATCCAAGGTCCGAGCTCCTAATCCGCTAACGGTTTTCACATGATGAGGCTTAGGGACATATAGATAATCTCGTCGAAATCAAGTCCTAAGCGTCACATTCTCACATCAAATCCCACATCTCACACACCCTCACCACGATGATAGGAACCAAAACCCAAAGCTCACCACCTCCGGCCCTCAATTCCCTCAAACCCCGGTACACTAGTGATCTTCGTGGCCATCAACGTTTGTCGTGCATGAAACGTGAACCGTCTTCGTCAAAGTAGCTTCACCAATCGTTTCAATTCGATTCCAACTCAAACTTTATTTCATCTCTCCTTTTTTCTTTTTCTCTCATTTTTTTTCATTTTCTTTATTTTCTGTTTTTTTTTTCTTTTTTTTTTTTTTCTTTCTTTTTTTTTCCACAATTCTCTCAAAATACCATCACAATCCAACAATAATATCCGAGTGGTCTTCAAATACTAATCAAATATGCTAGGAGAAGGAAACACTTAAATCGATGAATGAATATCACATAAAAATATCATCTCCTCCTAACTCAATCAAAGTCCATGTCAAATCCAAGCCGCAAAATCAATGAAGTACATGTGTGGGAGTGGAGTCGTCGCAAGCTCACTCTCAATGTCCGAAGTCAAAAGTCGACACCCCCACACTCGACTGTAACCATAACCCCTCTCAAGTAGTCCCGAAGATGAATGTATCTCGTGCCTAATCCAACCGATCCTCCTATTAAGTTCTCCCAACCCAATTCCGTGCGTATTAGATTCACGCACTCACGGCTCTCCACAACTGTGTCCATGATGTAGTGGCATGGAACACCGCCACACCGAAGTGCGCAAGCCTACTCACTCACCCTCGCATCCCCTCGTAGATAATCAATGACGTGAAAGCGAGATGTCGAACTCAACGAATTGTATAATCACTCCCTCATCGAACCCCCTCAAATACACAACCTCCTCGTGACGCACTAAAGTGGTGATTCTAATCAATTTGTGATGAAGGCCAAGAATCGTCACCCTAGGTCCGAAGGCTAGCAAGAATCCAAGGTTCAAATTGGGGGCGTCTAATGGTCCTACAAGGTGAGTTCTAAAAGCAGTGAGTGCTCTAATACACACCTCGCACAGCTGTTTCGTGTTCCACTACAAGGCGGGTTGGCGACTACCTAAGACGTACACATGGATGTTCGGCTTGTTTAGCTCACACCTAGCTCAGCTCTTGTAAGAAAATAGGCACACACTTTGGCTTTGAAAATCACGTAAGTGTTAAAAATAGGTAGGCACTCCCGTAAAGAAAGTCTTTCTATACCTACTAGGGGGGACTCACGTTGTCACTCTCGGTCGCAAATCATGCTTTACGCCTAAAATCCTCACACTTCGCGATTTATCAAATTTTAGCCTCTTTCGATTGCCCTTTTCTCAAAATTTTCTTTTTTTTTTTTTTTTTTTTTTTAATTTTTGTTTTTTTTTCAATTTTCAATTTTTTTTTTTCATATAATTCTTACACTACATGCAAGCCGACACGAACGAAACTACACAAAACAGTCGATAGAGTAGGTAGACTCAAATAAGAAAACGTGCAAAATTAAACACAAACAAGTATATACACGACTAACAAATCACAATACGATATACTATCACAATATCACGACACGGACCACATAAACAGACACAAAACGACACGAACAACTATATGCAGACATGGCGATGCAAACACTGACTGGCTAGTCAAGACTAAAACTCCCCCCACACTTGAGCGCTTCGTTGTCCTCAACGAATTTAGAGATTAACCAAGAAGACTCAGCATTCAAATGCGAGGGGCGGTGGTTCTACTCGGAGTCAAAGTCACGGCACAAGAAGGTAGCTACAACAAATTTAGAGATAATTCAAGCTACGTGCACGTGAACGAGTTGTGTGTACCGAAATTAAGCAAGTACTCAAGTAATTCCCTAGAATTCTAAAAATAAAATCCTAGAGAAAGTACGATGTGCCTAAACTGTAAGTAAAGAGAGAGAAGAATACTCACAACCGACACAAGGTCGGGGACGAAATCCGATAGGTGCTGACTGAGATAGCGAGAACAATCCCCAAGCTAACATTGTGCGGAACAATGCACGCTCCCTTGCAGTCGAGTGTGTGGAACACACCGGGGTCGATTGATCCTGTTGCTGCTGACGAAAAGAGAACGAAGAATCCCCGAACTCGTTATGTGAGTTCCCTTGCGGTCGAGTGTGCAAGTAGCACACCGGGGTCGATGTCTGCGTCATACTTTTCATCCAATTTCGAACTCGGACAGAGAGCATTATGTCGATCAAATTGCAGCATAACGTGTTTCGTGCTTAGTCCATTCTTGAAGTCCCACAAGCCAACTCTTTATCTTGAAGTAAGTGAGTAACAAGCTGCTGCCTTCAAGTCCAAACAATTCAATACCTCCTCCAACCCCCATTACCAATAAACTAACCACCTGAAACAACTCAAACTAACACCTCCAAATAACCTCCTGTAACCTCCAATCTCCAATTCAATCCCAACCAACACCACTGCCTCACCACCACAGCCATCTCCCTAAATCCACTAAACAATAACACCTAACCAGCCACGACCACAACCCAGAGCCTAAACACCGATTGAACCCACCTCCAAATCAACCAATTTCACCACCTGCACCACCAATTAACCAATTCAAAACAGACCACCCATACCACCATTATCTCAATCACCACCGCACCTGAAACGCAAGCGAAACAAAACCCACGAAGGCAGCGTTCAAAACTCAGAACAGAGCACTGCCTTCACCTTCACCAGACCACCTGCACAGCCTTAAACCCAATTGACATTACCATAAACCACACACCTTTCACCTAAACCTGCAACCAACGAATCACCAAATTAAACCACCTGAAACTCACAGCCACCGCCTCTGCAAATCAGCCACCAGAATCACCATCGCCGCTGCCTTCCCCTTCAAACTCGATCAATTACCAGCTCCCACAACCCAAGAGCTCGCAGACCCAATTCCAATCAAAACCCAGAAGCAGATCAGAAGCCAAGAAAAAGCAAAGACAGAGCAACGAATCAGGAAAGAAGAAGAAGAATCGGAAGATGAAGAACAGAGCTTCACCGCAGCCACAGGAAGCCAAACACAGAGAAGAACCCAGAAGGAGCATCGCAAGAAGCAGAGGATCGCAGAACTGAAGAAGAAAGGGGCCGAAGCAATTGCGAGGGATTTGGTGCGAATGGTTCTCCTTTCTGTCAAGAACTGAGGCGGGCGGAGAAAGGAGCAGCAGCGGTGATTTGGTGGGTGGGTTTAACAGAGAAGAAGGAGAAGACGACGATGGGGATCAAGATGGGGTTGGGTTTGGTGGTTTCAGAAAGTGCAGGGGTGAAATCCGTCGGGGATAGAGAGGGTTCGTTTGCTGCGGGTTCGCCGGAAGTGAGAAGAGAGGCCGCCGGAGACACGATGGATCTGAGGGCGTCGGGTTGCAGTGAGGGAGGGTTTGTTTGAGGATGAACGAGGACGAAGATGACTGTTCGTGTGAGCATATTTTTTTGTTCGTAATTTCGAGCAGAGTGTTTTTTCCTTCCTTTTGTTCGTGCAAACACCCCTGACTCTAATCATTTTTTTTTGTATCTTGACCTCCCGAACTCCAATGCCTATGCCGTTTTCACCGTTAATTCCCTAAATTCGCGTAGAACTCATTCGCGAATTCCCGAAACTCACGGACATTATCCATTCATGCTATTACGCGACTCTTGACTCGAAATCCACCAACTTTTTCGTTCTATAAATTCATCTCTTGCGTTCGGACCCCGATGCGCGCATATTACATACCGTCGGAAAGCTCGTTTCGCGCACGTTCTGATTTCGCAATAGTGACTTCAAATTTTCCGGAGGAAACTTCAGAATTCCTTACCTCAACTTTCGTGGTCATTATGTAGCTTTCTCGGTTTTTCTGCGTTTCCTCTTTTCACGCATCAAGAAGGGGAGTCCGGACCGCGTCTCCAACCTGTATGCCTGCACGACTCAATTCAAATATAAGATCCTCACTCTCTCACCCCTCATATAACAAAACAGTATTAAAAACGCACACGACAGTATTTAAAAACACACTCTCTACACTAAAGCATAAAAATACGTTGGGTTGCCTCCCAACAAGCGCTTGTAATTTACGGTCGACGGCCCGACCCAGTTACCTCTGCCACCTCACGAGGGTGGTCTGGCACATTGTGCCGCTTCCATCTTAGCTTTCCGGTGTTGGATTTGAAGCACTGCTTCATGTGCGTGCATCGCTGATGGCTTATTTCTTACCCAGTAGTCAGGTGGATCCCCTTGCGACAACTCTGGGATTTGGCGCTTCACTTGTACAGCAAATGGCACCCCTGGCTGATACTCCCATGAACACTGGGGTGATGGTTTGAAGACCCGAAAAGTCTCCATGTCATCATGTACCCTCATAATCAGTTCTCCATTCTCAACGTCAATGAGAGTACGACCAGTTGCCAAGAATGGCCTACCCAGAATTAGCGGAACATCACCTACTGGCATATCCAATATAACAAAATCAGCCGGAATGATCAGACTTCCGACCCTCACTAGCACATCTTTAACCATCCCACATGCTTTTGTGGATGACTTGTCTGCAAATTGGAGTGTTATCCAGGTTTTCGGGGGCTCCCCCACACCTAACTTTTTAAATACCGACAACGGCATCAAATTCACGCTCGCTCCCAGATCACAGAGAGCTCTTCCAGTGTAGGAATCACCCAATGTAGACTCAATGACAAAGCTACCTGGATCCTTCTTTTTCTTAGGTAACCCATGCAAAACACATGAACTAACCTGTTCATTTAAGTTTACTCTCTGAAATTCATCCACCCCTTTCTTTCCAAGAACTGCATCTTTAATAAATCGAGCATACTTAGGCATCTTTTGAAGTGCCTCAATCAATGGGATATTGATATGCAGTTTAGAGAAGACATTCAAAAAGCGCTTGTATTCCTCAGAATCATCCTTCTTATTCCTAGTACGTAATGGGTATGGAAGTTCTGAAGAAGAAGGAGAAGATGAAAGTGGTACCTGAGTATGCTCCTCCTCGTCTGGTGGAGTCATGCCCTTTGATTGGGGGATCATGACAGGTTTCTTCTCAGAATCGAAGACTTCATGTTCCTTCGCCTTTGAGGCTTCCGCTCTGGCATGACTCGGATATAGAGGATCTGTAAGTGCAATACCACTTCGAGTGGTGATGGCTTGAGCCAGTACCTCTGATGTGTCAACAATGCTACCCAGTGCCCTTTGTTCAAGTTGTTCCTTTAGATCTTTTATTTCTGCTTGAGCAACTTGAAGTGCAATTGCTACAGAGCTGACCTGTGTGGACATGTCTGTCATGTGCTGAGCCATCGTCTTTATTATCCCTGTCACATCGGTCAACTCTAATGGTGGTACTGACTGCTGCTGATGCATCTCTGAAACATTTGCTTCATGCACTACCTATACCGCATTCACCTGAACAGTGTTATAAGCCATCTTTTCATCTCTTACCAGTTCCATGTGCCTGTACTGGTAATCCATGCTCTCTTCTTGCTGAACCAAGCATTTCATCAATGCATATGCCCCTTCATGATCACAGTTAAATAAGAAGTTTCCCCCAGCTTCTATATCCATCTTGTCTCTATTGGGCTGTCCAAGTGAATCATAGAAGACCTGGATTAACTGTCGCTTGTCAATACCATGGTTGGGACATCTACGTAGCAAATGATTGAAGCGCACCCATGCTTTAACAAGTGATTCATCATGCTTTTGCCTGAACGTCCAGATCTCATTCTGAAGCTGAATCACACGTGAGATAGGATAAAACTTACTCATGAACAGTGTGACACACTCTTCCCACGATGTGATTGAACATGATGGCATAGAGTCCAGCCAATCCATAGCAGCTCCCTTGAGACAATGAGGAAAGAGCATCAGTTTGAGCGCTTCAGATGTGACCCCACTATATCGAATTAGCCCACAGTGGCTCTGAAATCTCCAAATGAATGCATGTGGGTCTTCCTCGTCTGTCCCAGCAAAAGTGCACTGATCCTGAGCAAATTGAATTGTGCGCAGCTTGAGACAGAAGGTTTCTGCCTGAATTGGTGGCACCACAATTGCTGGCTCCCTTCCTTTAAGATCCGCCTCAAATGCCTGGATTATTGCTTTCCCTGATCGATTATATGGCATTGAGGTCGGGCGCGGTATAGATGTTGCTGCCAATGCTTTCTCTACAGCTTCAGCCACCAAAGCTTGTAGATGCTCTGTGGTGAGGCTAATCTGTCCTTGACCTTCCGCCATAGCTACCTAAAAAAGCAACACTAGCACACCCGTGAGGTAAACAGATAGTAACAAAAAGAAACTAAAAGAAGTATCCTAAATTAATTTTTAATTAAACTAATAAACCGTTTAATTCCCCGGCAACGGCGTCAAAAACTTGACACGATTTCTTACGTGTATACGCAAGTGCACGGTCAAGTAGTAAAAGTGGGTATTTTACGACTCCGAGTATCGAACCCAAGGGAAATAGACGACTACTAGCGAATTAAGAATCAATTAGAAGATACCTAAGTAACCGGTAAGAAGTGGTTTGAGTGAAGGTTCGTCACCCACAAACAAGCGACTGAATAAAATGAATGTAGAGACAATATTTTTGTAATTTTCAATTAAAAGAATTTAATCAAAGTATGGAGAAAACTAGGCGATCTATGAATCACCTAGGGTCTTTAGACAGTTCCAGAATTTGTATTGAAACACGTTACGCACTAACTGATTATGCCGGGTAATAGCACTTACAATCTTCTGTCGATCTCATGTAATTTTACGTAACAGTTTACTTTGGGTCCTGTCGGTCCACCTCCATCTACCGTTACGTTCTAGCTGGCTAGTCAACTTCGTTCACCGGGTCCTGTCGGTCCACCAATTCACTCACCTAACTAGTTCAACCGAATCTACCCACACATGACTACTCCTATTCATCTCACCTATCGGTCTCAATGATTCGGGAATAAAAACATGATCTTATTCGTAATCGGGTTAAGTCTCTGTCGAGCACCCACCTAGTTCACTAACAACTCCGGTTCGCGACTCCCTTGTTGCTAAGAATTAAGCCTAGATCATGATTTCTAACCAATTAGTTTGTAACATTAAGCTATGAATTCAACTAGTTCATCATCTTCATCTAACATGGTAGTACCATTCATCACTAACACGTGTCAATAGCCTTAGCTCACGGATTCACAATACAAGCTGAAGAATAATAAACATTAATTGGATCAAACGCATGAATCAATCAACAAAATCCGGAAAATAAGTCTAAGTCATAACCCTAGGCTCTCCATAGAGCCTAACAAAGAAATTAGATACTCATTGTTATGCCAAAATCACAAGTCTTCTCCATAGAATGATAAAGAGAGGGTAAGAGAAGAATCAAACGATGAAATCGCCAAAGCTTTGGCGAATCCGTGCAATCCCCAAGCTCCTAGGTGCTCTCCAATGGCTCTCGTACGCGAATTCCTTCCTATTAGATCTTCTCTGCCCGTTTTTTACCAGATGGGCACGCTTTTTAATGAAAACTAACCGAAATTGCACTTCAGCCCCTCTACTTTGTAATTCCCGGACAGAATTATTTGCTGATTTTACGCGGGCTGTATCTCCCTCATACGGGCTCGTCTTTGGGCCTAACATATATCGTTGGAAAGCTACGGATGTCTACTTTCCAATTCCGCAAGCCTTGCTTCAAAATTCCTTGTAGATTTTCCTGGGCATCAAAAAGAGTGCAGGCTGGTCCTGTGTGACTTTTCCAACTTTTCTTCGTATTTGCGTTTTCTTTTCTCCTCTTCATCTAGCTCCATTCCAAGCATATCCAAGCATCTCATAAGCTCCATTGCACCTCTTTTACCTGAGATACACAAAACTAAACAACCCGGAAGATCACATGCGATAAACAATATATAAATCATATTAAAAACGCCCGAATTACGAAATAAAGCCCAATAACTCATGTACGCTCAAACAAATCGGATTTGGTCAATTTCTCACATAAATACACCGAAACGCTCGCAAAAAGGTCATGGATCATAAACAATATAACTCCTAATGTGGAGTTATCACTAAGGGTGAAGAATCTAATTTGGTGTAGGGAGTACAAATGTAAATTATATTAGCTTTTTAAGTTTGTAAACCCTTCTTGCCCTTTGCTTAAGGAAACAGGAATATTGGTATGGTTCTCGTTCTGACCATGTATCCCACATTTTTTTAGTTGAATCATCTGTTAATTGTTGGTCCCTTCTTTCTCTCTAAAGTAAAATACCTTCAGATTATCTATCAGGAAAATTTATTGGTGACTGTTCCTGAAAAGAAGAGTCTATAGCACTGCCATGGTTAGAGGATATGATGATTTTTTATTAGTTGTTTCCAAATTGTCTGTAAGTTCGTGGATGAGTTTTTTCATTTTTCAGCCACCACTATGTGATAATATCAATTTTTTTTCGAGAAGTACTCTGAACTAAAATATTAATCAATTGGTAGCGCTTATAGGCATTATTTCAATTTTACTTGCAATTCTATGACTATATGCATGATTATTTTCTATTGAGCGCATTGTTAGCGCTAGGGTTGAAAATGTGTATAGGCAATTATTCTCAATTTTACTTGCAATCAGTTGATTAATGATGATTTGTAGTAATGACCTTCACTATGTGAGCGCATTGTTAGCGCTAGGGTTGAAAACGTGTTCGTTTGTTAAACGAGCAGAACAAGAGGGTCGTCCCTTGGTGTTCGTGAACAAGTTGTATTAGTTTACATGTATATATAGTCTTATAGTGAGATAGAATTTTAAATTATTTTTCTCTTCCTTTTGAGAAAACTCCTAAAAATATGTGTAATTAGTGTAGTTATTTTTAATAGTAGTTTGACCTCTCAATTAGGATTAAAATTCGTAATTCTATAATTTATAATACCATAAATATTTACATACATTTTATTATTTAATACTATATAAAACCAAATCGAATGTTTTGAATATATCATTAGCATAAATAGGCATATTTCTAACCCAATGTATCTTATGTATTTTTTTCTTTACGCATTTTCTCTAAGTAATAGCAATTTGATATTTTAATTCAAGAATTGTAAGTAACTTCATTTTAAGATATACAAGTTTGTCAAACTGAATTCGAGCTGTCAACGAGCTAGTTAAACGAGCCACGCGCCAAACAACTCGAACTCTAAACGAGCCAAACTTAAACATGATTTTTTTGTTCGACTCGAGTTCGTGTTCGACTCGTTTAGCTGCCAAGTTAAACAAGCCAAACCCAAACAAGAGATATTCAGTTCAGCTCGGCTCGTTTATAGCTCTAGCTAGCGCCTTGTCCAATAGCATAACAGTTGGAGAATTTGGATGTAAGATCCATTCTTTATCACCATAACTTCTTATGTTTTAATGTTTAGGGTTTAGGTTTTATTGCAGTGACTATGAGGGACATATAAATTAGGGGTCTTTTCCTTTTCTTTCACAGTGATTACAACGGGTGGAGGACGAAAGAGTATGCTGAAACAGAGAGATTTGGTCACGGGCTGTTGCACTAGAGTCGGTGCTCCTGTAGCTTATACATGGACAAAAATATCAGAAAGTTGCGACGATGATGTGAGAGTCATGACTAGAAAGAGTGTGGATGAGCCAGGGAAGCCTCCTGGCATCATGTTAAGTGCTGAAACCTAATTGTTGCTGCCTGTCCAACCTAAAAGATTGTTTGATTATCTCCGAGTTAAAGACTCTCGAAACCAGGTATTGAAAACATATGGTTTTTGGTTCATTTATTTCGACAATAAATGAACCAAAACTGTATATTTTCAATACATGGTTTCGAGAGTTTTTATCTCGAAGAAATTCAAAAAATGTTTTAGGTGGGACGGGCAGCCACGATGAGGTTGTGGCACTTAACACGATGCCAGGAGGCTTCCCTGGCTCGTCAACACTCTTTCTGGTCATGACTCTCACATCATCGTCGCAACTTTAAGATATTTTTGTCCATGTATGAGCTACAAAACCATGAACGCTAGTGCAAAAACCCATCACCATTCTCTAAGACAGTTTCAGCATACTCTTCCATCCTCTAACCGTTGTAGTCAATGTGAAAGAAAGGGAAAACACCCCTAATTTACTTATCCCTCATAGTCACCGTGATAAAACCTAAACCCTAACTACTAAAAACAGTAGAAGTTATGGTGATAAAGAAAGAATCTGACATCCAAATTCTCGAGCTGTCATGCTATTGGACAGGCGCTAGCTATGCGCTCACATAGATTGAAAGCATTATTAGTATTAGTGACAATAGGTCTCTTAAGGCTATTTGTAATCTCATTTCTACTTCTGATTCGGACACAATCATCAATGTGATTATTCCAAATTATACTGTTTGTGATGATACCCCTTTTTGGAAAGTACCATGCCTTTTGACCTGACCGTCGTAGTCTGCATTCCTTCAACTATGCTCTTGGCTTCTTTTTTTGGATTGATCCTTCATCAATACTAGATACTTCTTGATAGTCCCTCCTTTCACTCAATGTCTTATCAAGTATATTCTTCCCCTTATAATCTTTGTTTATTGCCTAATCATCTTCCATAATAGACCCATTATTGGATTTTGGAGCCTCTTTGTGTTCTTCAGGCTACTGCTCCTTTTTGTTCAAATCACCCTATATACCCTCGTGAGGGTGATATCTTTTTATTGGTGACTAGAAAAGTATATAACCACTCTGCATACTTGGTTGTAGAGCATAACTATCCTCCACTTGCTCTTCACCATGGAAAAACATGGGAAATCCTTTCATATTTGTAATCAAACCACCTCTCACCCCTGATTTGCACATGGACTGGTCGGTCTCTCCACTGTGATATGTGCTCTTGTCCTAACATAGTTCCTTCTCTCCCTTGACTGTGCTCTTGGATCAGCGTCAAGAAACCCCCCCCCCCCCCCCAAACCCCAATTTAAGCAACAAATTTTTCACCCAATGTCCGAGGCGACGAGGGTAGTCAAGGGCAGCAGCAATTCTTAGGTGCTCATAGAGAAAACTACATGTTAGTGTTGGGGCTATAGTCCGCACTAAACTTTAAAAAAATTACAATTTTAGGCAACTGTTTGTCCAAAAGAATCATTTTTTGCCTATGTTTGTCCAACTCGTTTTTCGAGTGAAATGGCTCAAACTATAAATGATACTTATTATGCAACTGAGATTTACGAAGCCATTTTCTCTATGCATCCCACCAACTCCCTGAGACCATTTGGGGACGACGTTACAAACTATTGCTTATCTTTCCTAAATAATGGGGGGGGGGGAATAGTTCAAGTACCACCCCTTCCCACCTCTTTTGCACCATTTGGACTTCTACCAGTATTCAATTGGTCACTTTAACCCGGTGCTTTGGATAACAAAACTTTGCAATGTTTAGATAACCTTTTCGTAGTGTTGTAGAGTAACTCTTATTCTACAAGACCATAAAAAAAATTATGAAAAATATGCATCGTTTTGCTATCCAAATCACCGGGTCAAAATAAACCAGTTATGGTTGAGAAAGTCTAAATGGTGCAAAAGATGTGAGACAGAGTGCTATAAATAGAAGTTACATTGTTTTAATCCCAAAATTTTCTAATCCTCTCCATGTAATAGATTTTTGACCGGTTAGTTTGTGTAATGTTATTTATAAAATAAAAGCGAACCACTTAAAAAGATGTTCGCCCTGCCATTATTGCTCTTGAGACCCTTAAACATAATTTATAACCAAAGGTCAAAATTGAGTGGAATTGTCTCCATAAAGTGCTTATTAAATTGGGTTTCTTCTTGTTTCAGTCAATCTTATTATGACATGTATATCTAATGTCACATTTACCTTCCTTGTGAATGGTCAATCTTTAATTCCCTTTGCACCTACTTGTGGTATTTGACAAGAGACCCGATTAGTCGTTATCTTTTTTATATTTGCACTGAGGGTCTTATTTGTTTGATAAATCAAGCCATAAACTAAAAAATTCTTAAAGAAGTGCGGGCTGGGCAATCATCCGCCTATATTACTCAACTTCTATTTGGTGATGATTGTATACTTTTTTCCGAAGCTACTACGGATGATGCTATTACCCTAAATTATATTATGTACCAGTATTGTATATCTTCTGAAAAAACAATTAATAAAGATAAATATATGTACCTAAAGTTCCTCGACATACCAAAATTAACATCTCCCAAGGTGTTCCACATTTAAATTGCTTGTATTCATAATAAATACTTGGGCCTGCCTACGATTCAGGGTCGTAAAACAATCAATACCTCTAAGGACGTCAAATCAAAAATTTGAAGAAAAATAAATGGGTGAAAAGAAAAATTTATTTCACCTTATGGAAAAGGAACTCTCGTTAAGTCTATTTTCCAATCTTTACCCACTTATATTATGTCTGTTGTTATTCTTCCCAAAACTTTATGTTATGAAATTCAACCGCTTTTGCTCAGTTTTGGTGGAGTAATAATTTAAACATTGGAAAATTCACATGAAAAATTGGACTGCTATGTGCACACCAAAAAATGTTGGTGGTCTAAGTTTCGGACATTTACATGCTTTTAACATTGCTCTTCTTGAATAACAAGATTGGCGTATTTTCAAAATCCAAATTCTCTTTTGACCCAGGTTCTTCAAGGTAAATATTTTCATGATAATTCCATTATAAATGCTGATGCTAAATGTTCTTCGTCTAATATTTGGCGTGATCTCATTATTTCTAAAAATATTGTTCTTCAAGCTGCGATACATGGAATGGGGAATGGTCTTAATAACAGATGGCTTTCAATAGGGTTTGGTAGACAACCACGTAGCTTTCCTACTCTTTGCATTATAAAGTGGCATATTTGATCACTTCATATTTTCAATGGAACCATGAGTTAATCTAAAATAAATTTTCTGAGGATGATTACAGTTTAATTATCAATATTCATTTAACCTATCCTTATCAAAATGATTTTATTATTTGGTCCCAAACTACAAATGAGAAATACATTGTTAAATCTGCATATAATGAAGCTTTCAAGATTCTTAATCCTGATTTAGGGGTATTCCAAATTTGCAGTACTAGCAATAGTCAAAATAACTTCTGGAACCAAGTCTAACCTACCACAATTCTTGGTAAAATCAAAATCTTTTTTTTTGCGACTGCTCAACGACTGTATTCCAACAAAACTTCGTCTTAATCAAAGAGGTATTGATTTACCTGTTAACTGTTGCTAGTGCTTCAATGGTAATAAGACTGTTTCTCATTTGTTTCTCAATTGTCCCCGAACTAGGAAGATCCTTTCTTCTCCCCAGCTTTACCTGGAGATATATAACATTGATCTCCCTTTTCAGTTCAAATCCGAAAAATATTTACAAATCAATCGAAGGATAAGAAGAATCTCATACTGCATGTTCTTTGCCTAATCTGGTTTTCTAGAATTAGAAAGTTTATTGAATGTGCAAAAAAGTGGACAAAGATCTAATTGTGGAAGCTATATATATCAGCAAAAAAGGAGTTCTCACATACTTTATCTTTCAGGTTTGTTGTGCATGCAGGAATCCAAAGGCTGGTGATGTTGCGGTGATGTTGTGTATGATGTTTCCTCTATGTACAAAGCCTTAGAATGAATAAAAAGATGTATTTCTTTGCAAAAAAAAAGAAGAAGAAAGTCTTATGTTTTTAGAATTTAACCCCTATTGTCTGTCTCTTATAAAATTATTTCCAAGACTTTAGCTAATCGTCTTAAAGAGCATCTCCCGACTGTTATTGATCCTGCTCAATCCGCTTTTATAAATGGACGCCACATTTTTGATAATTCTATAATTGCCATTGAGACGATTCACACTATTCATAATAAAAAAAATAAGACGGTTTCTTTTTCTATAAAATCAGATATGGCGAAAGCCTACGATAGAACTGAATGGCCTTACCTACTTCAAGTTCTCACCCGTATGGGTTTCCCTACTAGCTTTATAGATCGTATTATGTCTTGTGTGACCTCTGTTTCTTTCAATATTTTAATTAATGGTCACCAAACAGATTCATTTTTACCTACTAGGGATATTCTCCAAGGAGACCCTATTAGCCCTCACCTTTTCCTTCTCTGTACTGAAGGTTTGTCTTGTATTATTAGAAATACAGTTGCTAATAATTCCTGAAAAGGTGTGAAACGTGGTATGCATTCTCCTAGCTAGCATTACCCACCTTTTATTCGCAGATGATAGTATTTTGTTTGGAAAATGTACTACTGCTAATGCTATTACTATTAATTCTATTCTTTACCAATATTGTGATTTCTCAGGACAACTTATAAATACAAATTAAATCTGCTATTGTTTTCGGCCCTAGAGTCCCGAATGATATTCACACTTCGATTACCCAAATTTTACAAATCCCTTGTGCAGCTTCTCAAGATAAGTATTTGGGTTTGCCAAACTTTATTGGTAAAAATAAGAAAAAAAATTCATAATTAAAAAAGTAAAATATGGAATAACATTTGGCTGGAAAGAAAAAAAAATTGTCTCAGTGAGGTAAGGAAATTTTCATCAAAGCTGTCATCTAAGCTATCCTACTTACGTTATGTCTATGTTTCTTCTTACCACGACCTTTTGTGAAGAACTCCAAAAACTTTTGGCAAAATTCTGGTGGAGTAATGATTTGGATAAAAATAAAATTATATGGAACAATTGGGATACTATGTGCAGCCCAAAAATATAGGCGGTTTAGGTTTTCGCCATTTGTATTCCTTTTATATAGTATTATTGGGCAAACAGGATTGGAAAATTCTTATTAACCCTGGTTCTATTTTATCCAAAGTCCTTAAAGGTAAATATTTCTACCATTCTGACATCATTTCTGCAGATTCTGCAAATAGATCCTCTTATGTGTGAAAAAGTATTGTCACCGCTAAAAATATTATTTTCTATGGTATTTGTCATGGCATTCGTCATGGACAAAACACTTACATTTATCATAATCGATGGATTCCTATAGGACTTAAACGATAACCTTTCAGCTTTCCATATCTATCTTCTGATTCAAAAGTTTCTACTCTGATTACTGACAATTTCACTTGGAACACTGATTTGATAAAATCAATTTTTTCAAAAGATGAAGCTGAAGCTATCATTCAAATTCCTTTGTCACCTCCTAATAATCAAGATAATCTGATTTGGACTCAAACTGTTTTTGTTCCTTACTCTATTAAATCAGCTTATTACATGATTGTTTCAAATCTATCCTTTCTACTGCAAATAATCATTCTACCTCAACTTCAAATAGGGACTGTTTCTGGAAGGATATATGGAATTTAAACATTCCAAGTAAAATTAAATTTTTTTAATTGGCCTACTTATAATCTCTGTATTGTGACAAAGGATAATCTTAGCAAGAAAGGAGTTTCTTTACCCATAAATTGCTGCTTTTGTAAGCATAATACTGAATCTGCTAGCCATATCTTCCTTGACTGTGAGTGGATTCGAAAATTTTATACACATGCAATGGTGAATCTGCATCCACCCAAGTCTTCTTTGCCCTTCCATCTCCGTCCGAATTTTTTTATTGGCTGTTGATAGAAAAGATAAACAAATCTCTTGTTACCTGTTACGGAATAGGTGGTTAGATCAAAATAGTAGAAATTCCAGTTCTGAGTCTAAAACTGTCAACGATTTAGTTGTTCAAATCATTTCTGAACATAAAGAATTTCAAAACACCACTTATCTTGGTCAAAGATTCTGGCGAACTTCAATGTTTCATGTTCCGGCAAAAGGGAAGCGGTGGCCACAAGCTCAGATGAACGGGATTCAACAACAACAGCTTCAGATGGAAGGAATAAGGGCGTCGTCGGAAGCCGACGTGCCCTGGATCCCTCAAACTGAACGTTGATGCGGCCATATCCTCTGATCAAAACAGATCTGGTGGGGGAGGAGTGATTCGCAACTCAGCTGTTGAATTCATCGTGGCTTTGGATTTTCCGATCCCCTTCACAGAAGACTCTTTAGTTGCAGAAGCTTATGCGTTGCTCTGAGCAATCACAAAAACTATGAGCAGAGGATTTACAAATCTAGAGATTGAAACGGACAATCAAGCTCTAGCTTTGAGTTTACAGCGGAAGACGGGGACAGAGACAATCTCAGAGAAAGGTCGTCTCATTTCTGAAATCTGCCGGAAGGTTCGAGAGCCCTTATATTCTAGGGTTTCTTGGGTGTAAACGGGCTCAAAATAATATAGCCCACTGTTTGGCTAGATTGGGCTTAGACTTTGATGTAATATCTTTTTGTGCTATAACATGCCCCGCCAGCTTGTACACCTTATGGGCCAAAGACATTGCCTGTTCTTCTATATATCTATAAAAGCAAGGGAATAGGCTTCCCCATGCGCCATATGGAATCTGAGAATCAGTCTTTTCTTGTCAAGTTGGCATACATGTGGCATGTTTGTGCCAATCAAAACTTGCCAAGTCAGAATTAATGACATGCATTCATCGTAATAATTATTGTCTAAATAATGTAAATTTGAATCAAACTCTTTGTTTCCCTGTAATTGGGAATCCAATTTCTGAACCATTGTATGGAAGAAATTCAATGTATCAATTGAAGGTGGAACTCTAGGGTCAAATGGTAATTATATAAAGTGGTCCAGCCTACATATTCATATGAATAGCTTTGAAGAGATTAATGTGTTTAATGAGTAAAATATCTGTTGAGGTTCCCTCAATGAAGAAAATTACTCCCATTTGTTCATGCACATGTGAAGCAATTTCTTGATTACATAAGAAGGACTGACTTCTTGGCATCTTTCTTATTGCTTAAGCGGTTCACTTACAACCTTAAATCTTGAAATATTGTGCTAATTAGAAAATCTCATATGCAATCTTCACACCATGTTCATGCATTTGTCTTCTTTAATACTGATTATTCATTCACTTCTTAGATTCACAATATTTTTCTCATGTCCTTTAATTTATCGGATGTTATTGTAGATTGAAGTTGCGGCAAATCTCACTGTAATGTAATCAACTATCGATAGTGCAGACTCCCAGAATCAAAGCAATCGGTAGATTTCATTCGCAAGACTTAAGGTATGTAATTGAAAAGATCTTCTAATGACCCTTTCCTTGATTTGTTTTCTAATAGTGGTACGGAGACAATAACACTATTTTCTCCTCCATCTCTTAATATTTACGTAGTTTATAGAAAAGTGTTATTCAGGACACAGAATTAAGGATTGCCTCAATTTTTGGAACAAAAATTTCATTTCTATGTTACCTTCCATCTATTTAATGTCAAATATTCTACAGTTAACTGGATGATTTCCTCTAATCACTACCACAGTAACTTTTCATTGCCTTATGATCAAGAAATTTTATAGGTCTTGGTTGGATATCTGAGTACCTGAAATGCTTTCTTCAGTGCCAACATAAAGTACAAATGTGCAAGTTTGCTGACTTTATAAGTAATTGCTTCATTTGACATTGTCAAACTAAGCCTGGAAAATTGTTATTAAGAAATTTAAGACTCTTAAAGGAATTTTAAATGTATGTTTGTAGGCAATCTGATAATTCACAATGCTATCTTTACTGTAAGAAATCAGTTGTAATTGTGATAAGGTTTAGAATCTGGGGACGTTAGTAACACAATAAAGTCAATAAACATAAACTAGCCAAGTAAATTCCAATCTTTCTCAAAGGACTGTCAACGGTTCAGTGATTTGAATTTGTATGATAACGACCTTATCCGGTAATTATATTTCTTGGCCACCTTAACTGGCAAGAAGGGTGTTTTCTTTCGTGTTGAAGAAAGCTCAATAAGGAGGCAAAGTATGGATATAAAAGTAGCTTCTTGAACGGTTCAATTGACTAGTATAAGGGTCGACTTGTCGTAAAAGGATATAAACAAAAGGAAAGTATTGATTATTTTGTTACCTACTCACCAAATACAAGGATAACGTCTATTGACATGTTTATAGCTATTGCAGCTATAAATAATCTTGAAATTCACCAAATTGACGTTAAGACTGCATTCTTGAATGGTGAATTAGACGACGAGGTTTACATGGAACAACCTGGAGGGATTCATTTCTCCTGGACAAGAAAACAAGATATGTCGTTTGGTGAAATCTCTTTACGGGCCTAAACAAGTACCGAAATACCGAGGTGTTAAATTTTATAACACTGTGATATCAACTGATATTCATATCAAAAAATTCGACATACGAGCTTATACCAAAACCACTGTTGATGATTATGTTGATAATATGTTGACAACAAAGTTCGATATGAGAAATATGAGTATCGCGGATGTTATTGTAGGGACGAAAGTCTCTATAACGATAAATGGATACTTATTATCCCAAGCGCAATATGTTGGAATGATTCTTGAGAAATTCAACAAGAATAAGTAAGTTTCCAACTCACATCTCTCCAGGAACTGTAAATGCGTCAATTGGAAGGCATAAAGAAACATCATTTGGAAAAGAAGTGATTCTTGGAATGGACATATTAGGTATTGATATTATTTTTTATGTACTACACATGCTTTTCGCAACTCATGGAAGATGAGTTGGTGCGTGTAGATCAATAGTAACTAATGTGTGTTATATTGAAATAGTAAGAGTTTAATTGGGATCTCACATAATTAATGATTTATGAGCTATTTGCTCATATTTTGGTTTCAGTCGCTCATTGAGATTTTGTTTAAAAAAAATAGCGAACAGTGTGAAGTATGTGTTTGTACTTAGTCTTTTGAGTACATCATAAAAATATACCCGTTTATTTTGAATGTGTGAGATCTTTGGTTGATTTTATGACAACTTGAAATAACTCAAAAGTCTCTAATGGGTGATGAAGCTGGCCACTTCGATGATCCGAGAAGACTTTATTAGTCATAAATCGGCATGGTAATATGTTTACGAAAACCACATACATATTTCCATTAAATGCTTGCTTCGCATAAGCTATTATAAGATCGATCTAAATTGTATTGAAGGGTACCCTAAAGAGCAAGTTATAAGTTCGTCAAAGGGAATGGATTGATACCAATCTCGTAAGAGTTGCGCGTAGCGTAGCGGCAAACCTAACCTAGGTGACTGGAGATCCCAAGAACTAGGTTCAAAAGGGAAAACCTAACTATCACTGCAAATAAATACATCACTCACTCGGAAATAAGATTTCCAACACCATTCCTGGGGCGAACATCGAGTGATAGGGACAGGGTAAGCACACAGGCTGTTAATGAGACCATATCTTAAATAAGAGTATGAAGGATACTCGTTATATGTCTCACGTATGTGAGTAGGAACGGGCCGGTTCTAGGAGGATGACGGGGCTATACTCCTCTGAGTCTACTCATGAAACCAGGAATAAGTGTTCCATGGCCAAAACGGACACAATAATGGGAACTAACTGTGTCAGGATAGTAATTATGTGGGATACTATTTACTAGGTATACACCACATAAAGTTGTTCGAGGCGTTTCGCTCACTGACAATCCAGTATATTCTATAGTGCTCCACTAGAGGAAGGTTCAAGGTCCTTGACCACCTTGCTCGATGCAGTTACTATCCGCTTGATATCTTTCTATTTCGTATCTCTAAATATCCTCTTTGATTATTCCGGATCTATGCCAATTTGTCATTCATCTGGGGATTTGTTGGAAAACTTCGAATTTTGAACATTATTAATCATGTAGTTTGATTCTACAATTTGTAATTGTCCAAAATAAGTAATGAGTGAACGAGAATTGTCGTCATATATGGGTGTAAAAATAGTTCCTTTGATGGACGCGACATAAATTAGGGTGCAATATTAACTATAGTCCCAAACTAGTAATTGTATAACTAGTAGGGCTGTTATGGAATTATTATTAAATTTTATTATTTACTAACCAAAGTTAGTTATCGACCAAAGTTAGTGATTGGTAGTTACACTTAGGATTGCAACTCGGGCGGGCTGGGCGGGTTGACACCCTTGTCCAAACCCAAGATTGAGTTATGTCGGATTGCCCGAGCCCAACCCTGCCAGGGTTAGGAGCATCGCTAGCCCGTCCAATCCCAAATTCGAACAAACGAATTCGGGTTCGAGTTTAATTCGGTCTAGCCCATTAAACTAAATAAAATTAACATAATTATCACATTCAACTCAATTAAAATTGACCTGTTAAAGAGAAGTTCATAACTTACATATAAAATAGATGCTGAATGTAGACTCTTCATTTTTTAAGACTAAGAAATGACTTTATATTGTTAGAGTGAATTAAAAATTATCCATTTATTTAAAATATTATTAAATATTTTGTGAAAAATGTACTACTAATTAAGAAGATAACCATAAATAAAAATATCACCAATAATTAATAGAAAATAATAGATTCTTAATAAATATTCTCTATAATACTCTCCAAATATAACTTTTATAGGTAATGAGCATACAAATCGGCAATTCGGGCTAGCCCATCGTTTAATATTCGTACCCAAGCCCGACCCTAATTGGAAATCAGGTTGAGAACTTTTTCACGAGACCGTCCAAATTACTCAAAACATATGCCTTAGCCCGACTTTAGTCTGACTTGGGTTCGAGTTGGTCAGGTTCAGCCCGTCTAAGTTGCACCCCTAGTTACACTATGAAAGGTCACACCCCTTTGAAGGGTCACCTACTCTATTATAAATAGAGGACTTCTCAACCCATTTGATTCATTCCAACATTCCTCCTACTTATCTAATTTCGTACTATGCTATCATAGTCACAAGTTTCTCAAGCAATCAAACTTGAGACTTACATTATTATTCGGATTCTATTTCTATGCCTTCTAGGAGATCGCTGGGCACAAGAGGCAAGTGCTTTACCGACTCGTGTAGATAGAGGGAAGATAATCCTGGGGGGATATTCGTCCGGGTACCGTGAGCACCTAATGGGTGGATGAATAAAGCCTTAAGGACCTCTTGTGAATACACGAGATTGTTCCTCAAATTTATGTGCGACCTTGAACACATCAAATATAGGCAACGCCTTATCCAAAGATACAAGTATGTTTTTCAAAATTTATTTTCAGTTTATGTTCCTTATTCTTCTCCACTTTTTATTGACGTTGATATTTTGCGACCAACTCTCCAACACATTACAACTCTAACATTACAAGACCAAACATCTATGGTGTTGAGTTATAGTACGAACAATTACTATCTTAGCTCATTCCATGTGTACTTAGGGTGAAGAATCTAATTTGGTGTAGGGAGTACAAATGTAAATTATATCAGCTTTTTAAGTTTGTAAACCCTTCTTGCCCTTTGCTTAAGGAAACACGAATATTAGTATGGTTCTCGTTCTGACCATGTATCCCACATTTTTTTAGTTGAATCATCTGTTAATTGTTGGTCCCTTCTTTCTCTCTAAAGTAAATACCTTCAGATTATCTATCAGGAAAATTTATTGGTGACTGTTCCTGAAAAGAAGAGTCTATAGCACTGCCATGGTTAGAGGATATGATGATTTTTTATTAGTTGCTTCCAAATTGTCTGTAAGTTCTTGGATGAGTTTTTTCATTTTTCAGCCACCACTATGTGATAATATCAATTATTTCTTTTTCAAGAAGTACTCCTAAAATATTAATCAATTGGTAGTGTGTATAGGCATTATTTCAATTTTACTTGCAATTCTATGACTATATGCATGATTATTTTCTATTGAGCGCATTGTTAGCGCTAGGGTTGAAAATGTGTATAGGAAATTATTTTCAATTTTACTTGCAATCAGTTGATTAATGATGATTTGTAGTAATGACCTTCACTTTGTGAGCGCATTGTTAGCACTAGGGTTGAAAACGTGTTCGTTTGTTAAACGAGCAGAACAAAAGGGTCGTCCCTTGGTGTTTGCGAACAAGTTGTATTAGTTTAGATGTATATATAGTCATTTGGTAGTGTGTATAGGCGATTATTTTCAATTTTACTTGCAATCAGTTGATTAATGATGATTTGTAGTAATGACTTTCACTATGTGAGCGCATTGTTAGCGCTAGGGTTGAAAATGTGTTCGTTTGTAAACGAGCAGAACAAGAGGGTCGTCCCTTGGTGTTCGCGAACAAGTTGTATTAGTTTACATGTATATATAGTCTTATAGTGAGAAAGATTTTAAATTATTTTTCTCTACCTTTTGAGAAAACTCCTAAAAATATGTGTAATTAGTGTAGTTTTTTTAATAGTAGTTTGAGCTCTCAATTAGGATTAAAATTCGTAATTCTATAATTTATAATACCAAAAATATTTACATACATTTTATCATTTAATACTATATAAAACCAAATCGGATGTTTTGAATATATCATTAGCATAAATAGGTATATTTCTAACCCAATGTATCTTATGTATTTTTTTCTTTACGCATTTTCTCTAAGTAATAGCAATTTGATATTTTAATTCAAGAATTGTAAGTAACTTCATTTTAAGATATACAAGTTTGTCAAACTGAATTCGAGCTGTCAACGAGCTAGTTAAACGAGCCACGCGCCAAACAACTCGAACTCTAAACGAGCCAAACTTAAACATGATTCTTTTGTTCGACTCGAGTTCGTGTTCGACTCGTTTAGCTGCCAAGTTAAACAAGCCAAACCCAAACAAGAGATATTCGGTTCAGCTCGGTTCGTTTATAGCCCTAGCTAGCGCCTTGTCCAATAGCATAAGAGTTGGAGAATTAAATGTAAGATCCTTTCTTTATCACCATAACTTCTTATGTTTTAATGTTTAGGGTTTAGGTTTTATCATAGTGACTATGAGGGACATATAAGTTAGGGGTCTTTTCCTTTTCTTTCACAGTGATTACACGGGTGGAGGACGAAAGAGTATGCTGAAACTGAGAGATTTGGTCACGGGCTTTTGCATTAGAGTCGGTGCTCCTGTAGCTCATACATGGACAAAAATATCAGAAAGTTGCGACGATGATGCGAGAGTCATGACTAGAAAGAGTGTGGATGAGCCAGGAAGCCTCCTGGCATCATGTTAAGTGCTGAAACCTAATTGTTGCTGCCTGTCCAACCTAAAAGATTGTTTGATTATCTCCGAGATAAAGACTCTCGAAACCAGGTATTGAAAACCTATGAATTTTGGTTCATTTATTTCGACAATAAATGAACCAAAACTGTAAGTTTTCAATACATGGTTTCGAGAGTTTTTATCTTGGAGAAATTCAAAAAATGTTTTAGGTGGGACGGGCAGCCACGATGAGGTTGTGGCACTTAACACGATGCCAGGAGGCTTCCCTGACTCGTCAACACTCTTTCTAGTCATGACACTCACATCATCGTCTCCACTTTAAGATATTTTTGTCCATGTATGAGCTACAAAACCACGAACGCTAGTGCAAAAGCCCATCACCATTCTCTAAGACAGTTTCAGCATACTCTTCCATCCTCTAACCGATGTAGTCAATGTGAAAGAAAAGGAAAACACCCCTAATTTACTTATCCCTCATAGTCACCGTGATAAAAGCTAAACCCTAAATATTAAAAATAGTAGAAGTTATGGTGATAAAGAAAGAATCTGACATCCAAATTCTCGAGCTGTTATGCTATTGGACAGGCGCTAGCTATGCGCTCACATAGATTGAAGGCATTATTAGTATTAGTGACAAGAGGTCTCTTAAGGCTATTTGTAATCTCATTTCTACTTCTGATTTGGACACAATCATCAATGTGATTATTCCAAATTATACTGTTTGTGATGATACCTCTTTTTGGAAAGTACCATGCCTTTTGACCTGACCGTCGTAGTCAGCATTCCTTCAACTATGCTCTTGGCTTCCTTTTTGGATTGATCCTTCATCAATACTAGATACTTCTTAATAGTCCCTCCTTTCACTCAATGTCTTATCAAGTATATTCTTCCCCTTAGAATCTTTGTTTATTGCCTAATCATCTTCCATAATAGACCCATTATTGGATTTTGGAGCCTCTTTGTGTTCTTCAGGCTACTGCTCCCTTTTTTTCAAATCACCCTATATACCCTCGTGAGGGTGATATCTTTTTATTGGTGACTAGAAAAGTATATAACCACTCTGCATACTTGGTTCTAGAGCATAACTATCTTCCACTTGCTCTTCACCATGGAAAAACATGGGAAATCCTTTCATATTTGTAATCAAACAACCTCTCACCCCTGATTTGCACATGGACTGGTCGGTCTCTCCACTGTGCTCTTGGATCAGCGTCAAGGAAACCCCCCCCCCCCCCCCCCCCCCAAACCCCAATTTAAGCAACAAATTTTTCACCCAATGTCCGAGGCGAGGAGGGTAGTCAAGGGCAGGAGCAATTCTTAGGTGCTCATAGAGAAAACTACATGTTAGTGTTGGGGCTATAGTCCGCACTAAACTTTACAAAATTACTATTTTAGGTAACTGTTTGTCCAAAAGAATCATTGTTTGCCTATGTTTGTCCAACTCGTTTTTCGAGTGAAATGGCTCAAACTATAAATGATACTTATTATGCAACTGAGATTTACGAAGCCATTTTTTCTATGCATCCCACCAACTCCCTGAGACCATTTGGGGACGACGTTACAAACTATTGCTTATCTTTCCTAAATAATGGGGGTGGGGGGGAAATAGTTCAAGTACCACCCCTTCCCACCTCTTTCGCACCATTTGGACTTCTACCAGTATTCAGTTGGTCACTTTAACCCGGTGCTTTGGATAACAAAACTTTGCAATGTTTAGATAACCTTTTCGTAGTGTTGTAGAGTAACTCTTATTCTACAAGACCATAAAAAAAATTATGAAAAATATGCATCGTTTTGCTATCCAAATCACCGGGTCAAAGTGAACCAGTTATGGATGAGAAAGTCTAAATGGTGTAAAAGATGTGAGACAAAGTGCTATAAATAGAAGTTACATTGTTTTAATCCCAAAATTTTCTAATCCTCTCTATGTAATAGATTTTTGACCGATTAGTTTGTGTAATGTTATCTATAAAATAAAAACGAACCACTTAAAAACATGTTCGCCCTGCCATTATTGCTCTTGAGACCCTTAAACATAATTTATAACCAAAGGTCAAAATTGAGTGGAATTGTCTCCATAAAGTGCTTATTAAATTGGGTTTCTTCTTGTTTCAGTCAATCTTATTATGACATGTATATCTAATGTCACATTTACCTTCCTTGTGAATGGTCAATCTTTAATTCCCTTTGCACCTACTCGTGGTATTTGACAAGAAGACCCGATTAGTCGTTATCTTTTTTATATTTGCACTGAGGGTCTTATTTGTTTGATAAATCAAGCCATAAACTAAAAAATTCTTAAAGAAGTGCGGGCTGGGCAATCATCCGCCTATATTACTCAACTTCTATTTGGCGATGATTGTATACTTTTTTCGAAGCTACTACGGATGATGCTAACCCTAAATTATATTATGTACCAGTATTGTATATCTTCTGGAAAAACAATTAATAAAGATAAATATATGTTCCTAAAGTTCCTCAACATACCAAAATTAACATCTCCCAAAGTGTTCCACATTTACATTGCTTGTATTCATAATAAATATTTGGGCCTGCCTACGATTCAGGGTCGTAAAACAATCAATGCCTCTAAAGACATCAAATCAAAAATTTGAAGAAAAATCAATGGGTGAAATGAAAAATTTATTTCACCTTATGGAAAAGGAACTCTCGTTAAGTCTATTTTCCAATCTTTACCCACTTATATTATGTCTGTTGTTTTTCTTCCCAAAACTTTATGTTATGAAATTCAACCGCTTTTGCTTAGTTTTGGTGGAGTCATAATTTAAACATTGGAAAATTCACATGAAAAATTGGACTGCTATGTGCACACCAAAAAATGTTGGTGGTCTAGGTTTCAGACATTTACATGCTGTTAATATTGCTCTTCTTGAAAAACAAGATTGACGTATTTTCAAAATCCAAATTCTCTTTTGACCCAGGTTCTTCAAGGTAAATATTTTCATGATAATTCCATTATAAATGCTGATGCTAAATGTTCTTCGTCTAATATTTGGCGTGATCTCATTATTTCTAAAATATTGTTCTTCAAGCTGCGAGACATGGAATTGGGAATGGTCTTAATACCTACATCTATCATAGCAGATGGCTTTCAATAGGGTTTGGTAGACAACCACGTAGCTTTCCTACTCTTCCTTTGCATTATAAAGTGGCATATATTGATCACTTCATATTTTCCATGGAACCATGAGTTAATCTAAAATAATTTTTTCTGAGGATGATTACAGTTTAATTATCAATATTCATTTAACCTATCCTTATCAAAATGATTTTATTATTTGGTCCCAAACTACAAATGAGAAATACATTGTTAAATCTGCATATAATGAAGCTTTCAAGATTCTTAATCCTGATTTAGGGGTATTCCAAATTTGCAGTACTAGCAATAGTCAAAATAACTTCTGGAACCAAGTCTAGTCTACCACCATTCTTTGTAAAACCAATTTTTTTTTTTTTTTTTTTTTTTTTTTTTTTTTTTTTGTTGCGACTGCTCAACGACTGTATTCCAACAAAACTTCGTCTTAATCAAAGAGGTTTTGATTTACCTTGTTAACTGTTGCTACTGCTTCAATGGTAATGAGACTGTTTCTCATTTGTTTCTCAATTGTCCCCGAACTAGGAAGATCCTTTCTTCTCCCCAGCTTGACCTGGAGATATATAACATTGTTCTCCCTTTTCAGTTCAAATCCAAAAAATATTTACAAATCAATCGAAGGATAAGAAGAATCTCATACTGCATGTTCTTTGCCTAATATGGTTTTCTAGAATTAGAAAGTTTTTTGAATGTGCAAAAAAGTGGACAAAGATCTAATTGTGGAAGCTATATATATCAGCAAAAAAGGAGTTCTCACATACTTTATCTTTCAGGTTTGTTGTGCATGCAGGAATCCAAAGGCTGATGATGTTGCCGTGATGTTGTGTATGATGTTTCGTCTATGTACAAAGCCTTAGAATGAATAAAAACATGTATTTCTTTGCAAAAAAAAGAAGAAGAAAGTCTTATGTTTTTAGAATTTAACCCCTATTGTCTGTCTCTTATAAAATTATTTCCAAGACTTTAGCTAATCGTCTTAAAGAGCATCTCCCGACTGTTATTGATCCTGCTCAATCCGCTTTTATAAAGGGACGCCACATTTCTGATAATTCTATAATTGCCATTGAGACGATTCACACTATTCAAAATCAAAAAAATAAGACGGTTTCTTTTTCTATAAAATCAGATATGGCGAAGGCCTACGATAGAACTGAATGGTCTTACCTTCTTCAAGTTCTCACCCGTATGGGTTTCCCTACTAGCTTTATAAATCGTATTATGTCTTGTGTGACCTCCGTTTCTTTCAATATTTTAATTAATGGTCACCAAACAGATTCATTTTTACCTACTAGGGATATTCTCCAAGGAGACCCTATTAGCCCTCACCTTTTCCTTCTCTGTACTGAAGGTTTGTCTTGTATTATTAGAAATACAGTTGCTAACAATTCCTGAAAAGGTGTGAAACGTGGTATGCATTCTCCTAGCTAGCATTACCCACCTTTTATTCGCAGATGATAGTATTTTGTTTGAAAAATGTACTACTGCTAATGCTATTACTATTAATTATATTCTTTACCAATATTGTGATTTCTTAAGAAAACTTATAAATACAAATTAAATATGCTATTGTTTTCGACCCCAGAGTCCCGAATGATATTCACACTTCGATTACCCAAATCTTACAAATCCCTAGTGCAACTTCTCATGATAAGTATTTGGGTTTGCCAAACTTTATTGGTAAAAATAAGAAAAAAAATCATAATTTAAAAAGTAAAATATGGAATAAGATTAGGCTGGAAAGAAAAAAAAAATTGTCTCAGTGAGGTAAGGAAATTTTCATCAAAGCTGTCATCTAAGCTATTCTACTTACGTTATGTCTATGTTTCTTCTTACCACGACCTTTTGTGAAGAACTCCAAATTTTTTTTGGCAAAATTCTGGTGGAGTAATGATTTGGATAAAAATAAAATTATATGGAACAATTGGGATACTATGTGCAGCCCAAAAATATAGGCGGTTTAGGTTTTCGCCATTTGTATTCCTTTTATATAGCATTATTGGGCAAACAGGCTTGGAAAATTCGTATTAACCCTGGTTCTATTTTATCCAAAGTCCTTAAAGGTAAATATTTCTACCATTCTGACATCATTTCTGCAGATTCTGCAAATAGATCCTCTTATGTGTGAAAAAGTATTGTCACTGCTAAAAATATTGTTTTCTATGGTATTTGTCATGGCATTCGTCATGGACAAAACACTTACATTTATCATAATAGATGGATTCCTATAAGACTTAAACAAAAACCTTTCAGCTTTCCATCTCTATCTTCTGATTCAAAAGTTTCTACTCTGATTACTGACAATTTCACTTGGAACACTGATTTGATAAAATCAAATTTTTCAGAAGATGAAGCTGAAGCTATCATCCAAATTCCTTTGTCACCTCCTAATAATCAAGATAATCTGATTTGGACTCAAACTGTTTCTGTTCCTTACTCTCTTAAATCAGCTTATTACATGATTGTTTCAAATTTTACTATCCTTTCTACTGCAAATAATCATTCTACCTCAACTTCAAATAGGGACTGTTTTTGGAAGGATATATGGAATTTAAACATTCCATGTAAAATTAATTTTTTTAATTGGCCTACTTATAATCTCTGTATTGTGACAAAGGATAATCTTAGCAAGAAAGGAGTTTGTTTACCCATAAATTGCTGCTTTTGTAAGCATAATATTGAATCTGCTAGCCATATCTTCCTTGACTGTGAGTGGATTCGAAAAATGTATACACATGAAATGGTGAATCTGCATCCACCCAAGTCTTCTCTGCCCTTCCATCTCCGTCCGAAACATTTTTATTGCCTGTTGATAGAAAAGATAAACAAATCTCTTGTTACATGTTACAGAATATCTGGTTAGATCGAAATAGTAGAAATTCCAGTTCTGAGTCTAAAACTGTCAACGATTAGTTGTTCAAATCATATCTGAACATAAAGAATTTTAAGACACCACTTATCTTGGTCAAAGATTCCGGCGAACTTCAATGTTTCATGTTCCGGCGAAAGGGAAGCGGTGGCCACAAGCTCAGATGAACGGGATTCAACAACAACAGCTTCAGATGGAAGGAATAAGGGCGTCCTTGGAAGCCGACGTGCCCTGGATCCCTCAAACTGAACGTTGATGCGGCCATATCCTCTGATCAAAACAGATCTGGTGGCGGAGGAGTGATTCGCAACTCAGCTGTTGAATTCATCGTGGCTTTGGCTTTTCCGATCCCCTTCACAGAAGACTCTGTAGTTGCAGAAGCTTATGCGTTGCTCTGAGCAATCACAAAAACTATGAGCAGAGGATTTACAAATCTAGAGATTGAAACGGACAATCAAGCTCTAGCTTTGAGTTTACAGAGGAAGACGGGGACATAGACAATCTCAGAGAAAGGTCGTCTCATTTCTGAAATCTGCCGCAAGCTTCGAGAGCCCTTATATTCTAGGGTTTCTTGGGTGTAAACGGGCTCAAAATAATATAGCCCACTGTTTGGCTAGATTGGGCTTAGACTTTGATGTAATATCTTTTTGGGCTATAACATGCCCCGCCAGCTTGTACACCTTAAGGGCCGAAGACATTGCCTGTTCTTCTATATATCTATAAAAGCAAGGGAATAGGCTTCCCCATGCGCCACATGGAATCTGAGAATCCGTCTTTGCTTGCCATTTTGTCAAGTTGGCATACATGTGGCATGTTTGTGCCAATCAAAACTTGCCAAGTCAGAATTAATGAAATGCATTCATCGTAATAATCATTGTCTAGATTATGTAAATTTGAATCAAACTCTTTGTTTCCCTGTAATTGGGAATCCAATTTCTGAACCATTGTATGGAAGAAATTCAATGTATCAATTGAAGGTGGAACTCTAGGGTCAAATGGTAATTCTATAAAGTGGTCCAGCCTACATATTCATATGAATAGCTTTGAAGAGATTAATGTGTTTTATGAGTAAAATATCCGTTGAGATTCCCTCAATGAAGCAAATTACTCCCATTTGTTCATGCACATGTGAAGCAATTTCTTGATTACATAAGGACTGACTTCTTGGCATCTTTCTTATTGCTTAAGCGGTTCACTTAGAACCTTAAATCTTGAAATATTGTGCTAATTAGAAAAACTCATATGCAATCTTCACACCATGTTCATGCATTCGGCTTCTTTAATACTGATTATTCATTCACTTCTTAGAATCACAATATTGTTCTCATGCCCTTTAATTTATCGGATGTTATTGTAGATTGAAGTTGCGGCAAATCTCACTGTAATGTAATCAACTATCGATAGTGCAGACTCCCTGAATCAAAGCAATCGGTACATTTCATTCGCAAGACTTAAGGTATGTAATTGAAAAGATCTTCTAATGACCCTTTCCTTGATTTGTTTGCTAATAGTGGTACGGAGACAATAACAACACTATTTTCTCCTCCATCTCTTAATATTTTCGTAGTTTATAGAGAAGTGTTAATTCAGGACATAGAATTAAGGATTGCCTCAATTTTTGGAACGAAAATTTCATTTCTATGTTACCTTCCATCTATTTTATGTCAAAAATTCTACAGTTAACTGGATGATTTCCTCTAATCACTACCACAGTAACTTTTCATTGCCTTATGATCAAGAAATTTTTATAGGTCTTGGTTGGATATCTGAGTACCTGCAATGCTTTCTTCAGTGCCAACATAAAGTACAAATGTGCAAGTTTGCTGACTTTATAAGTAATTGCTTCATTTGACATTGTCAAACTAAGCCTGGAAAATTGTTATTAAGAAATTTAAGACTCTTAAAGGAATTTTAAATGTATGTTTTTAGGCAATCTGATAATTGACAATGCTATCTTTTACTGTAAGAAATCAGTTGTAATTGTGATAAGGTTTAGAATCTGGGGACGTTAGTAACACAATAAAGTCAATAAACATAAACTAGCCAAGTAAATTCCAATCTTTCTCAAAGGACTGTTGATGGAAATCAGACACTTAAAAGGAAACCGGATATTAAGTTTTGGTATGAAAGAAGGAAGAAATAAGCAGATGGAAGGGAATAAATGAAATTCTCAGCACTTTGACAATTAGTAACTTGATTGATTTTCATTTCCTTAATAAGCTAGTTAATTATGTCAATTTTCTTTAATGCTTTTCCTTATTTAGTCTATGCTTTTCCCTATAAAAAGCTAGGCTCTCTCATTTGTATTCACACTTTGATCTTGATGAATGAAAGCTGAGAATTTCCCCTTTGTTAAGAGTGTTAGTTTCTGTGAGTTTTGGAGTGTTTTGTCGTTTCATTTGCATGTTCTGCATCAATTGGCATCAGAGCCAAGCCTCTATCCACCAGCCACCGTCTTCCGCCGCTTCTTTGCTGCGCCGCCACCATTTCCACTGCCATTGCCGCTGCCTCGCTGCCATTACTCCGCTGCTGCGTTTTCAGACACTGCTGCTGCATCTCCACCTAAAGTTTCTGAAGCAGCCACGCTTGCTAAAGTTTACAGCACCAGAAACAGTGAGTTAACACCACCAAAAAGAGACGCAATCAAGATTGTCGCTACTAATTGCCAGATATGACCGGGAAGAACCAGTGGCGACGCAACAGAGGACAAATAAGAAGCTGAAGACAAAGCAAGAGACGAAGCAGAAGCTGAAGACGAAGCAAGAGACGAAGCAGAAGACGAAGAAAGAGATGAAGCATAAGGAGAAAAGATCGCACACCCTTGTGACCGCAGCCTTCGCCACCGCCGTGCTGCTTATTTTGCCACTTCTGGTCCATCGCTTTGAGTGCGGGACCGCTACAACGGGCCATATAAGATCTTGGACAGAAGCTCGAGAAAGCGCCCTGATTGCTACACCAATCAACTCATACCCCGCGGCTTCCCTAGCTGTTCTCCTCGTTGCTGTAGCTTGTGCGGTCCATGACCATTCGAGACCTCCAAAATCAGCAGGAAATAATGGAGGAACGAGTCAAGAACATTGAGGCCTCTATGGAGAATGTCACAAAGTCTATTGACCAACTACGATTGGAGTTTCAAAACGAATTGAATAAGCAATTGTCTCAACTCGCCAAGTCCCTCGGTAAACAACCAATGAATGAAGGAGGATCGGAGCCCGCGATGTCCCAAAGGAGTCCAAGGGAAAGAGGAGTACAACATCTTCATGATAGCGCAAAGGGAGGGCGTGTACAAGACTTGGGAGGAAGGACTTCTAATGTTAACCGCTTTGAAGATCGTCAACCACGGCGACGAAATGAAGATTTCTCAGAAGAGTTTGAGTATGGAGATGAGGTTGAGAATCGAAGGCCAATTCGACAACAAGGTCGATATAAAAAAAGAAGACTCTATCCATCTCCAGTGAGACACCACCAAGGAAGGTATATGCATGAAGAAGATTTCGAAGATGATGATGAAGACGAGTATCGAAGGCCTACTCGAGAACAAGGACACTTTCAAGAGAGACGGCTCTATCGTTCACCAAATAGATATCGCCAAGGAAGGTATAGGCATGAAGAAACAAGGGATGAAGACATTACGAAGAAGGTTCGCGTAGAAGCTCATGAATTCGATGGCCGACTAGATCCCAATGCCTTTCTTGATTGGATAGCAACTATGGAGGATTACTTTGATTGGCACGATATGTCGGACACCCGCTGAGTTTGTTTTACAAGAGTAAAGCTAGTAGGAGCTGCCAAGCGATTTTGGCAAGACGTACAAGTAGACTTAGAGCGACATGGTCAAGAGCCCATACTTTATTGGGATGAGATGAAGTACAAACTAGTCGAAGTATCTACCGAGGCACCACAAGGGGCAACTATTAAACCAATGGACAAACTTGAAGCAGGTACCTTCTAGCGTGACTGAGTACATGAGAAAATTTGAAGATTTGCGTTTGAGGTGTCGAATTCGAGAAGACCCAATGTTAACAATGACAAAGTTGATCAACGGATTGCGTCCAGAAATCAAGCAAAATGTCAATTTGTATTTGCCCGACTCAATTGAAGACGCTTACCAGAAAGCTCTAGAAATTGAGACTTACAAGAAACCCCCTGCCCAAAAACGTTGGAATTCTCAAGTCGGGGAGTTTCAACATGGTAGGTCAACTTCCTTCAACAAGCCTGAAGGTATGACATCGGGACAAACCACTTCAGATGCATCTAAGGGTAGTACAAACCCTAGATTCACTTCTAATGGTGGAACTGGGTCATCTTATGCCAAATCGCGATCTGTCAATCCAGCAATAGTGTGTCATAACTGCCACGAAAAGGGTCACACAGCAGCTCGTTGTCCCCAACGAAACTTGAATATAAACCATGAGTATGAAGAATTCCACGAGGAGCATGTCGACCAGGAAGTAAAGCCTTTGGACGAGCCAGAAGATTCTGAAGATGGAGAAGAATTTATAGGAGAAGAGAACTACATCAACATCATGAGGTGCATCTTCTCGGTCCTATCTAAAGACGATGAATGGAAGCGAACCAGCATCTTTCACACATTTGTGAAATGTGGAGATAAAGTTTGTAAAATCGTCATTGATGGGGGAAGTACTATGAATATCGTGTCCAAATCTGCTGTCGCAAAGCTCAAATTAGAAGCCGAGCCACACCCTAGTCCGTTTCGAGTTTCCTGGGTGGACAACACTTCCTTTCCTGTGAAAGAAAGATGCAAAGTGCCTATCCAAATGGGTGATTATTTGGACAGGATATGGTGTGATGTTCTTCCTATGGATGTAGCCCATGTTTTGCTAGGACGCCCTTGGCTTTATGACAAAGCTGTGATCAACTATGGTCGAGAGAACACATATGTTTTCAAGAACGAAGGCAAGACCATAAAACTTTACCCTGCAAAGCCATCTGATAAAGATAAGGTTGAGCCGAAGAAAACTCAGAAGCAGAGACTTCATGTTCTCACAAAAACAGAGTTCGAGAAGGAGAGCAACGAGACTGGACTAATGTTAGCCTTAGTGGCTAAAAGCATTCTCGCTGCAGGAAGTGATCAATTTGTTTCACTTTCCCCCAGAGATTCGCAAGTTAATGGATGAATTTCAGGACGTTGCACCAGAAGAACTACCAAAAGAGCTTCCACCGATGAGGGATATCCAGCATGCCATCGATCTTGTTCCAGGCTCTCAACTGCCAAATCTACCTTATTATCGAATGAATCCCAAAGAACGTGCTGAATTGAACCGTCAGGTTGAATAATTGCTGCACAAAGGATTTATCCGTGAAAGTCTTAGCCCTTCCGCCGTCCCTGCCTTGCTAACACCTAAGAAGGATGGAAGTTGGAGAATGTGTGTAGACAGTCGTGCCATTAACAAAATTACTGTGAAGTATCGGTTTCCAATTCCGAGACTTGGCGATATGCTGGATCAAATGGTCGGTGCAAAATGGTTTTCTAAGTTGGATTTAAGGAGTGGCTATCACCAAATCCGCATTCGGCTGGGGGACGAATGGAAAACTGCATTCAAGACGCAAGATGACTTATATGAATGGTTGGTAATGCCTTTTGGCTTATCCAACGCTCCAAGTACTTTCATGAGAATCATGAATCAAGTTCTTCACCCTTTCTTGGGTAAATTTTTAGTTGTGTACTTTGACGATATCCTGATCTTTAGCAAATCAAAGGATGATCACATGGAGCACCTTCGTCTAGTTCTCTTAGCACTTCGTGAAGAAAATCTTTTTCTTAACTTAAAGAAGTGTTCTTTCCTACAAGATCAAGTTCTATTCCTCGGGTTTGTTGTTTCCTCAGAGGGAATAGCAGTCGATCCTTCTAAAGTTAAAGCCATTAAGGATTGGCCAATAGCCGAAATCATCTCTGAAGTTCGAAGCTTTCATGGTTTGGCAACGTTCTACCGAAGATTCATTAAGGGGTTTAGCTCTATTACATCGCCTATCACCGATTGCATGAAAAAAGGCGAGTTCAAGTGGACACATGCAGCTTCCAAGGCCTTCGAGGAAATCAAGGAAAACTGACGAAGGCTCCTGTTTTGAGACATCCCAACTTTTCTAAAGTTTTTGAGGTCTCGTGTGATGCTTCAGGAGTAGGCATTGGAGGGGTACTAAGTCATGAAGGTCATCCCATTGCATTCTTTAGTGAGAAACTTAATGGAGCAAAACTAAAGTATTCAACCTATGACAAGGAATATTATGCTGTCATGCAAGCGCTTCGCTATTGGAGATATTATTTGTTGTCTCAAGAGTTTGTTCTTTACTCGGATCACCGAGCTTTACGCTACCTACATTCTCAAAGGAACTTAAACTCTAGGCATGCCAAGTGGGTTGAATATCTTCAAGAGTACGTCTTCGTCCTCAAGCATCGTGCTGGTGTTGAAAATAAAGTTGCTGATGCTCTGAGTCGTGTTATGACAGTGCTTCAAGCTATGAGTGTTCATGTCGTTGGTTTCGATAGGCTGAAAGAAGAGTACGACACGTGTGCCGATTTTGGTATCATCTACCGTGGTGTTATAGATGGAGATCGTCGCGATCATGTTGATTTTGTTATTCGAGATGGCTACCTCTTTAAGGGGTCCAAAATCTGTATTCCCCGCACATCAATGAGAGACTTTCTTGTTTGGGAGTTACATGCAGGAGGACTTGCTGGACACTTTGGACGCGATAAAACTATTGCTCTTGTTGAAGATAGATTTTATTGGCCTTCACTAAAAAGAGACGTTGCTCGAATCGTATCGCAATGCCGCACATGTCAAGTGTCGAAAGCAAAGAAGAGGAACACGGGATTGTATACCCCATTGCCCGTTCCCCATGAACCTTGGAAAGACCTTAGTATGGATTTTGTCCTTGGTCTGCCAAAGACTGCGTGGGCGCATGATTCTATCATGGTCGTGGTAGATAGATTCTCTAAGATGGCACATTTCATTCCTTGCAACAAGACAGCAGATGCTTCACATAATGCAAAATTATTCTTTCGAGAGATCATGCGCCTCCATGGATTACCTACATCCATTGTTTCTGATCGCGATGTTAAGTTTGTGAGTTACTTCTGGCGGACAATATGGAAGTTGTTTGGTACTCAACTAAAATTTTCATCTGCCTTTCATCCACAAACGGATGGTCAAACTGAAGTTGTTAACCGCAGCTTGGGAGACTTACTGCGGTGCATTGTTAAAGACAAACCAGGACTTTGGGACTTGGTTCTCCCCACTGCTGAATTTGCTTACAACAACTCTGTCAATCGGTCAACTGGCAAGAGCCCTTTCGAGATAGTTCACGGAGTTGCCCCTCACCAACCAATTGATCTTGTCAAGTTACCTGTCAATTCTTGATCATCCGAGTCGGCTGAATCTTTTGCCGAACACATCCATAAACTTCATGCTGAGATTAGGGGAAAAATCTCCCTTAGTAATGAAGACTATCGTCTTGCAGCCAACGCGCACCGCCGTAAGATGGACTTTCAGGAAGGAGATTATGTGATGGTCCGTGTGCGTCCTGAGCGATATCCCAAGAACTCTCTTAAGAAACTTCATGCGCGTGTCATTGGGCCCCATCGCATTCTTCGGAAGTTAGGTCCCAATTCTTACCTACTCGACTTACCTACCGAAATGGCTATAAGCCCAATATTTAATGTGGAGGATTTGTTCCCTTATCATGGCACATTTCAACCACCTGCAAGGGGCCTCTTCTAGCCCAACAACTCATGTCCCAAAGGCTCCGCCACTTCCTTCGTCCAAGGCTGACATGATTTCAGAGGTACTCCGCCACTTCCTTTGAAGGGTCACCTACTCTATTATAAATAGAGGACTTCTCAACCCATTTGATTCATTCCAACATTCCTCCTACTTATCTAATTTCTTACTATGCTATCATCGTCACAAGTTTCTCAAGCAATCAAACTTGAACTTCCATTATTATTGGGATTCTATTTCTAAGCCTTCCAAGATAGATTATCGTAACACAATTATGTTCGCTGGGCACTAGAGGAAAGTGCTTTACCGACTCGTGTAGGTATAGGGAAGATAATCCTGGGAGGCTATTCGTCCGGATACCGTGAGCACCTAATGGGTGGATGAATAAAGACTTAAGGACCTCCTGTGAATACACGAGATTGTTCCTCAAATTTATGTGCGACCTTGAACACTTCAAATATAGGCAACGCCTTATCCAAAGACAAGTAAGTATGTTTTTCAATATTTATTTTCAGTTTATGTTCCTTATTCTTCTCCACTTTTTATTGACGTTGATATTTTGCGACTAACTCTCCAACACATTACAACTCTAACATTACAAGACCAAACATCTATGGTGTTGAGTTATAGTACGAACAATTACTATCTTAGCTCATTCCATGTGTACTTAGGGTGAAGAATCTAATTTGGTGTAGGGAGTACAAATGTAAATTATATTAGCTTTTTAAGTTTGTAAACCCTTCTTGCCCTTTGCTTAAGGAAACAGGAATATTGGTATGGTTCTCGTTCTGACCATGTATCCCACATTTTTTTAGTTGAATCATTTAATTGTTGGTCCCTTTTTTCTCTCTAAAGTAAAATACCTTCAGATTATCTATCAGGAAAATTTATTGGTGACTGTTCCTGAAAAGAAGAGTCTATAGCCCTGCCATGGTTAGAGGATATGATGATTTTTTATTAGTTGCTTCCAAATTGTCTGTAAGTTCTTGGATGAGTTTTTTCATTTTTCAGCCACAACTATGTGATAATATCAATTATTTCTTTTTCGAGAAGTACTCTGAACTACAATATTAATCAATTGGTAGTGTGTATAGGCATTATTTCAATTTTACTTGCAATTCTATGACTATATATAATTATTTTCTATTGAGCGCATTGTTAGCGATAGGGTTGAAAATGTGTATAGGCAATTATTTTCAATTTTACTTGCAATCAGTTGATTAATGATGATTTGTAGTAATGACCTTCACTATGTGAGCGCATTGTTAGCGCTAGGGTTGAAAACGTGTTCGTTTGTTAAACGAGCAGAACAAGAGGGTCGTCCCTTGGTGTTCGAACAAGTTGTATTAGTTTAGATGTATATATAGTCAATTGGTAGTGTGTATAGGCAATTATATATAGTCTTATAGTGAGAAAGAATTTTAAATTATTTTTCTCTTCCTTTTGAGAAAACTCCTAAAAATATGTGTAATTAGTGTAGTTTTTTTTAATAGTAGTTTGACCTCTCAATTAGGATTAAAATTCGTAATTCTATAATTTATAATACCATAAATATTTACATACATTTTATTATTTAATACTATATAAAACCAAATCGGATGTTTTGAATATATCATTAGCATAAATAGGCATATTTCTAACCCAATGTATCTTATGTATTTTTTTCTTTACGCATTTTCTCTAAGTAATAGCAATTTGATATTTTAATTCAAGAATTGTAAGTAACTTCATTTTAAGATATACAAGTTTGTCAAACTGAATTCGAGCTGTCAACGAGCTAGTTAAACGAGCCACACGCCAAACAACTCAAACTCTAAACGAGCCAAACTTAAACATGATTCTTTTGTTCGACTCGAGTTCGTGTTCGACTCGTTTAGCTGCCAAGTTAAACAAGCCAAACCCAAACAAGAGATATTCGGTTCAGCTCGGCTCGTTTATAGCCCTAGCTAGCGCCTTGTCCAATAGCATAACAGTTGGAGAATTTGGATGTAAGATCCTTTCTTTATCACCATAACTTCTAATGTTTCAATGTTTAGGGTTTAGGTTTTATCACAGTGACTGTGAGGGACATATAAATTAGGGGTCTTTTCCTTTTCTTTCACAGTGATTACAACGGGTGGAGGACGAAAGAGTATGCTGAAACTGAGAGATTTGGTCACCGGCTTTTGCACAAAAGTCGGTGCTCTTGTAGCTCATACATGGACAAAAATATCAGAAAGTTGCGACGATGATGTGAGAGTCATGACTAGAAAGAGTGTGGATGAGCCAGGGAAGCCTCCTGGCATCATGTTAAGTGCTGAAACCTAATTGTTGCTGCCTGTCCAACCTAAAAGATTGTTTGATTATCTCCGAGATAATTAAAGACTCTCAAAACCAGGTATTGAAAACATATGGTTTTTGGTTCATTTATTTCGACAATAAATGAACCAAAACTGTATATTTTCAATACATGGTTTCGAGAGTTTTTATCTCGGAGAAATTCAAAAAATGTTTTAGGTGGGACGGGCAGCCACGATGAGGTTGTGGCACTTAACACGATGCGAGGAGGCTTCCCTGGCTCGTCAACACTCTTTCTGGTCATGACTCTCACATCATCATCCCAACTTTAAGATATTTTTGTCCATGTATGAGCTACAAAACCACGAACGCTAGTGCAAAAACCCATCACCATTCTCTAAGACAGTTTCAGCATGCTCTTCCATCCTCTAACCGATGTAGTCAATGTGAAAGAAAACGAAAACACCCCTAATTTACTTATCCCTCATAGTCACCGTGATAAAAGCTAAACCCTAAATATTAAAAATAGTAGAAGTTATGGTGATAAAAAATCTGACATCCAAATTCTCGAGCTGTTATGCTATTGGACAGGCGCTAGCTATGCGCTCACATAGATTGAAAGCATCATTAGTATTAGTGACAATAGGTCTCTTAAGGCTATTTGTAATCTCATTTTTACTTCTGATTTGGACACAATCATTAATGTGATTATTCCAAATTATACTGTTTGTGATGATACCCCTTTTTGGAAAGTACCATGCCTTTTGACCTGACCGTCGTAGTCAGCATTCCTTCAACTATGCTCTTGGATTCTTTTTTGGATTGATCCTTCATCAATACTAGATACTTCTTGATAGTCCCTCCTTTCACTCAATGTCTTATCAAGTATATTCTTCCCCTTAGAATCTTTGTTTATTGCCTAATCATCTTCCATAATAGACCCATTATTGGATTTTGGAGCCTCTTCGTGAGGGTGATATCTTTTTATTGGTGACTAGAAAAGTATATAACCACTCTGCATACTTGGTTCTAGAGCATAACTATCCTCCACTTGCTCTTCACCATGGAAAAACATGGGAAATCCTTTCATATTTCTAATCAAACCACCTCTCACCCCTGATTTGCACATGGACTGGTCGGTCTCTCCACTGTGATATGCCCCCCCCCCTACCCCAAAATACTTTACAAAATTACTATTTTAGGTAACTGTTTGTCCAAAAGAATCATTTTTTGCCTATGTTTGTCCAACTCGTTTTTCGAGTGAAATGGCTCAAACTATAAATGATACTTATTATGCAACTGAGATTTACGAAGCCATTTTTTCTATGCATCCCACCAACTCCCTGAGACCATTTGGGGACGACGTTACAAACTATTGCTTATCTTTCCTAAATAATGGGGGGGGGGGAAATAGTTCAAGTACCACCCCTTCCCACCTCTTTTGCACCATTTGGACTTCTACCAGTATTCAGTTGGTCACTTTAACCCGGTGCTTTGGATAACAAAACTTTGCAATGTTTAGATAACCTTTTCGTAGTGTTGTAGAGTAACTCTTATTCTACAAGACCATAAAAAAATTATGAAAAATATGCAAATCATCGTCTCAAAACGCTCTCTCCTCTCTCCTCTTTCTGACCACCACCAACAGCAGTTTCCGGACCAAAATAACTAACTTCTGGTTATTTTCTGGGAGTTAGCCACCTTTTACAGCAGTTATTGGCAGTTCTCAACCATAACTGCTGATTTTTCCTCTTGCCAAAAGAGGTTCTAGTACTTCTCTGAAGATTTTTTTCTTGTCTTTTCTTACCAATTCACCTTCCTGGATCCTGTTTCAGTACGGCTATGGAAGAAGGAATTTCTCCAACACCTGAATCACTGCATTCAGAAGAAAACTTGTCAACAATCATGTCTCATATGCAACTTACTGAAGATGAATGTAAAGTGGTGGACTTGCCTGAAGACTCCATAGATGATGGTCTAAAAGATTGCAGAAACAGTATTTTCGGTAAGATTTTTCATAACAGACTTGTGAACAATGTTTGTTTGTTTGCTACTTTTAACAATTTATGGGATGAGCCTGAAGGTTTCCAAGTGGTAACTGTGGGAAAAAATCTTTTCCAATTTATTTTTTCCAAAGAGGAAAAAATAAAGGAAATCATGGATAACCAACCTTGGTTATTCAATGGAAGTCTTATCGTTATGAAATCTTGCGAAGAAGGAAAAGACATGTTAACTGCTGATTATAGTCATGCCATATTCATGCTTCATTTGAAACACCTTCCTTCTGAATGTATTACTTTGAAAGTTGGTGAAAGTGTGGCTGCTGCTTTAGGCGCTAAATACCATGTTGAAATTCCTGACAAAACTAGTTGGGATGGGAGATATATACGTGCTAAAGTGGGTTTGTACATCAATAAACCTTTGCCAAGGTGTATCAAAATTAAAAACCCAAAAAGTGGAAACCTTATATGGGTTGACATAAGGTTTGAAAAGCTTCCTTTCCATTGTGAGCATTGTGGTTTGGTTGGGCATGACAACAAAAACTGTACTGAGTTGAAAAGGAAACAAAAACTGGGTTTACCAATCACAAATCCTTATGGAGGGTGGCTTAGAAGTTCCCAAAACCCGAACAATCCTTTACAAACACCTCTTCTCAAACCTGTTATACAGCAGCAGAGTGGCAAAGTTCATGATAAAGTTAGCACAACTAACTGTCACAAACAATCCCCTGGAACTGACTCTTCCAATCAGGGTACTAAACCTACTTCCCAGCAGAAAGGAAAGGATATTGTTACTGCTTCCTTTGTGGCAAACAATTTCAATACTCATGGCCTGGACAGTCAAAAGAAGAAGAGGAAAACCACTGCTACTGTTAAGACTATGTCTAATGATAGAAGTGATATCCTGCGTATTTGTGATGGTGATATAGCTAAGAATGATGCCTTTGAGTCTTGTATCAGTTCTTCTTGCAAAGACAGTAAATGAAGCAGAAGCTTCGAAAAAATGGAAGATTTATCTTTCTTTGATGAGATATCGGCGGAGGTTGATGACAACCTCTGCCGGAAACAATGAAAATACTTTGTTGGAATGTACGAGGTTTGGGGAACACTCGTGCATTCCTAGCCCTTAAACATTTGGTGAGGGTGGAGGTTCCTCAAGTCATTTTTATTATTGAAACAAAACTTCAGTACAAGAAAGCAGAGAGTATAAGGATGAGACTTAAATTTAAGCATGGACTTCATGTGCCAAGTAATGGCCTTTCTGGTGGCCTTTCTCTACTGTGGAATGAAGATACTGATCTTCATGTTTTCAAGTCACATAAGTTTTTCATCCACTGTAAGATTACAGATACTCAGAATCCAACAAATTTCTTCTATCTTACTGGATTTTATGGAGATCCAGACACTGCCTTAAGAGGAATGTCTTGGGATCTCTTAAGAAGGCTTAAGCCACCTGATCCAACCACTCCTTGGATTGTTATGGGTGAATTTAATGAGATTATAGGTCATCATGAGTATTGGGGATCTTCACTGAGAAATGAATCTCAAATGGAAAATTTTAGATCCTGCATCAGAAACTGTGAGCTTCATCATGTGCCTACTTCAGGTAGTTTCTTTACTCGGTCCAATAACAGAGAAGGGTACCATCACACCAAAGAGAAATTGGACAGAGTCTTGGCTAATGATCCCTTCATGGACAAGTTTACAAATACAAGATCACAAGTTCTTGAGACTAGTACTAGTGATCACAATCCCCTCATTATCAGCATTGAATCTCATAAGTCAAAGCTTGCTAACAAGAGGAGATTCCAGTTCTCTTACAGCTGGACTAGAGATGATTACTGTCAACAACTTATTTCTAATCATTGGGGAAGTGATAATGTTGACATGAACATTGACAAATTCCAAAGGACTATTCATCATTTAACTAGTGATCTTCACAGATGGGACAGTAGCAGCAGAAGAAGAAATTCTCAGAAACTTTCTGTTCTACATCAGAGACTTTCTCAGTTAAAGAACAGTTACCCCAGTCATACAAACCAACAACATTTGAAGAAAACCCAGCAAGAGATTAATGGTATTCTGTTAAAGGAAGAAATGGACTGGAGGCAGAAATCCAAAGCTCTGTGGCTTACTGAAGGAGATAAAAACACCTCTTACTTTCACAGGAAAGCTTCCTCCAGGCGAAAAAGAAATCATATTGCTGGCATATACAATGCTAACAAAGAGTGGATGACTAATGAGTCAAGCATTGCAGAGGTTTGTCTTAACTACTTTAAGCACATTTACACTTCTGACATTACAAGTCATCTCAATACTGTTCTGGATGCAATTCCTGCTAAAATTAATGTTCCTATGAGCTGTACCTTAACTGATTCTTTCACTGCTCATGAGGTAGACAAAGCTCTTTTCCAAATGCATCCTTTAAAGGCCCCAGGCCCTGATGGAATGCCTGCTGTGTTTTATCAACACTATTGGCCTATACTTGGGAATGACATCACTGATTTGGTTCTTAAAGTTCTGAATGAAGAAGAAGATTTGTCTGGGATAAACCAAACTTGTATTGCTATGATTCCTAAAGTAAATTTTCCTAAGGAGACTTCTGATTTTAGACCTATCTCTTTATGTAATGTCATATACAAGTTGATCTCCAAAGTGCTTGCTAACAGGTTGAAAATTGTTCTCCCTGATATCATTGATGAATCACAAGGAGCTTTTGTTTCTCAAAGACAAATCACTGACAATGTGATTATTGCTTTTGAAACTATCCACTCCATGAAGAAGCAGAAAAGAGGTAATGGTTTTTTCTCTTTGAAGTTAGACATGTCCAAGGCTTATGACAGAATTGAGTGGAGTTACTTAGAAGCTTGTATGGGGAAACTGGGCTTTCCTATAAGTTTTATAAAACTCATCATGAGATGTGTTAACTCTGTCTCCTACTCAATTCTCATCAATGGAGGAAGAACATAGTCTTTTAAACCTACTAGGGTTCAAAGACAAGGTGACCCTCTATCACCTTATCTGTTTCTTATCTGTTCAGAAGGTTTTACCTCTCTAATTAACAAAGCTGTCCAAGAAGGAAGACTTCAAGGCTTCAATTCTACTGGTGGAGGACCTATAATTACTAAACTCTTCTTTGCTGATGACTCTATGTTTTTTGGCAGAGCTACACCAGAAGAGGCTACTACTTTAAGGGGTATCATTGATCTTTTTTGCAGTGCTTTAGGTCAGAAAGTCAATTATGAAAAATCTACTTTGGTTTTTTCCCCTTCTGTTTCTGTGGTGGCTAAGCAGTCTCTTCAAACAATTTTTGAGGTTCCCACTCATTTGTGTCATGAGAAATATTTGGGTCTTCCTACTGTTATTGGGAAAGAAAGAAGGAGGATTTTCAGTATCATGAAAGAAAGAATTTGGAAGAAACTGTCCTCTTGGAAAGAGAAAACTCTTAGTCCTGCAGGTAAAGAAATTCTTCTTAAGGCAGTTATTCAATCTATTCCCACCTATTATATGTCTTGTTTCCTCCTCCCAAATAACATCATTAAGGATATTCAAAGCTTGATGGCTAAGTTTTGGTGGGGTAAGAATGTTGAAGACAGATGTTTACACTGGTTTTCTTGGGATAAGATGTGTTTTCAAAAGAAAAGTGGAGGTATTGGCTTCAGAGATTTGGAAGCTTTCAATATTTCAATCCTTGCAAAACAAGTTTGGAGGATTTGTTTTAACCCAAATCTTTTAGTTTCTAAAGTTCTCAAAGCAAAATATTTCAGAGAAAATAACATTTTGAATGCTGATTTGGGTTATGCACCTTCTTATATTTGGAGAAGTCTTATGAGAGCTAAGTATATTGTTAAAGAGGGGTGCAGAAACATTGTTGCAGATGGCCAAACAACCTTCATCTACAAACACAAGTGGATCAAAGACAAGGGAGGTAGATGTGTTTACAGTGCCCCTACTTTACCTATTGACTCTACTGTTAATCAGTTGATGACTGCTAACAGACAATGGGATTACAACTTCATACAACAACACTTCTCCTCCACAGATACAGAAAAGATTATCAGAACTCCTATCTCTCAGGTTCTAACTGCTGATTCTCTATGTTGGGGTTTAACTACTAATGGTGTCTACTCAGTTAGAACAGGTTACTCTTTGGCTGTGCAAAAAAAGCAGCTTCTTAACCAGATTGGAAATGCAGGGAGTTCTAGTACAGGAATCACAGAAGCAGATTGGAAGAGAGTGTGGAACTTACCAATTCCCCAGCGTATTAAAGTCTTTTTATGGCGCTTCTGTAACAACATCCTGCCGGTGCGTCATAATCTCCTTTGTAGAGGTCTCCAAATCAGTGATTATTGTCCCCTCTGTGGCTTACCTGCAGAAACACAGACACACTTATTCAGAAAGTGTAAATTCATCAAATTCATTTGGGAAATTTTTTCCAGTGAATTAGACTTATCTGGCCAGGAAAGGGGACAACGAAGCTGGATCAATAACATCCTTTGCCAAAATAGTGAAAACAGTCAGGCACTTTTCATAGCTTGCATCTGGATCATATGGAAGATCAGGAATCTTAGAATCTTTGAAGGGACCATGCAAAGCCAAACTCAGATCCTAAATTGGATTGTCTCGACTACTACAGACTGGAATTTCAACATTAACAAGAAAGAGACCAGGGTTTGCGAAGACTTACAAGAAAATTGGATTGCTCCGCCTTCAGGTCATATAAAGATAAATGTTGATTTTGCTATTTCTGATATAAATCGAAAAGCTTCTGCAGGTGCAGTTGCTCGTGTCATGATGGGAATTTTGTGCTGGCTTCTTCAATCCCAATTCAAGACAACTCAGATTTAGGGGAAGCTCTGGCTTTACGAGAAACGGCTAGACTTGTGAGGGACCTGGGAGCTTTCAATCAACCTGTTTGGTTTGAGATTGATTCAAAAAATGTAGTCAACTGGTTTAATGGGTCTCAGATTTGGCTGAACGAGTGGGGAGAGATTTTGGCAAAGCTTCGGCACACCATCACTGAAACATCTCGTGGTCGCTTGCTTTATATAAGAAGAACTGGAAACAAACCGGCTCATTTGATGGCGACGAGGGGACTGGAAGACAAAGATGCTAAGGTCTATTCGATTTACCCGCCAGACCATATACAGAGGGCTTTGGAAGAAGATAGGAACCACATTCACTGAACTGTTTAGAAGAGGCGTATCTCTTAGGGTTCTGTTTCATCTCTTACGCTTCTTCTTCTCTTTTATTTCAGGTGTATTCTTATCTTTTTTGGGCTGTATTTATTTGATTTATTTTAAGGCCTTTCTGTTTGGGCTCAGTTTCAGTACTGGTTTCTTATTTGGGCTTTGTTATTTCAATGTACTAAATGAACTGTGGGTAAGGTCCATGTCCCCCCACTTGTTTCTTTTATGGGTTGGAGCCCAATCTTTTAATGAACGCGGGGTTTATGCCGCCATACCATAAGGTAGATTAATTCAAAAAAAATCACCGGGTCAAAGTGAATCAGTTATGGATGAGAAAGTCTAAAATGGTGCAAAAGATGTGAGACAGAGTGCTATAAATAGAAGTTACATTGTTTTAATCCCAAAATTTTCTAATCCTCTCCATGTAATAGATTTTTGACCGATTAGTTTGTGTAATGTTATTTATAAAATAAAAGCGAACCACTTAAAAACATGTTCGCCCTGCCATTATTGCTCTTGAGACCCTTAAACATAATTTATAACCAAAAGTCAAAATTGAGTGGAATTGTCTCCATAAAGTGCTTATTAAATTGGGTTTCTTCTTGTTTCAGTCAATCTTATTATGACATGTATATCTAATGTCACATTTACCTTCCTTGTGAATGGCCAATCTTTAATTCCCTTTGCACCTACTCGTGGTATTTGACAAGAAGACCCGATTAGTCGTTATCTTTTTTATATTTGCACTGTGGGTCTTATTTGTTTGATAAATCAAGCCATAAACTAAAAAAATTCTTAAAGAAGTGCGGGCTGGGCAATCATCAGCCTATATTACTCAACTTCTATTTGGCGATGATTGTATAATTTTTTCCGAAGCTACTACGGATGATGCTATTACCCTAAATTATATTATGTACCAGTATCGTATATCTTCTGGAAAAAACAATTAATAAAGATAAATATATGTTCCTAAAGTTCCTCAACATACCAAAATTAACATCTCCCAAAGTGTTCCACATTTAAATTGCTTGTATTCATAATAAATACTTGGGCCTGCCTACGATTCAGGGTCGTAAAACAATCAATGCCTCTAAGGACGTCAAATCAAAAATTTGAAGAAAAATCAATGGGTGAAAAGAAAAATTTATTTCACCTTATGGAAAAGGAACTCTCGTTAAGTCTATTTTCCAATCTTTACCCACTTATATTATGTCTGTTGTTTTTCTTCCCAAAATTTTATGTTATGAAATACAACCGCTTTTGCTCAGTTTTGGTGAAGTAATAATTTAAACATTGGAAAATTCAATGAAAAATTGGACGGCTATGTGCATACCAAAAAATGTTGGTGGTCTAGGTTTCAGACATTTACATGCTTTTAATATTGCTCTTCTTGAAAAACAAGATTGACGTATTTTCAAAATCCAAATTCTCTTTTGACCCAGGTTCTTCAAGGTAAATATTTTCATGATAATTCCATTATAAATGCTGATGCTAAATGTTCTTCGTCTAATATTTGGCGTGATCTCATTATTTCTAAAAATTTTGTTCTTCAAGCTGCGAGACATGGAATTGGGAATGGTCTTAATACCTACATCTATCATAACAGATGGCTTTCAATAGGGTTTGGTAGACAACCACGTAGCTTTCCTACTCTTCCTTTGCATTATAAAGTGGCATATTTGATCACTTCATATTTTCAATGGAACCATGAGTTAATCTAAAAGAATTTTTCTGAGGATGATTACAGTTTAATTATCAATATTCATTTAACCTATCCTTATCAAAATGATTTTATTATTTGGTCCCAAACTACAAATGAGAAATACATTGTTAAATCTGCATATAATGAAGCTTTCAAGATTCTTAATCCTGATTTAGGGGTATTCCAAATTCGCAGTACTAGCAATAGTCAAAATAACTTCTGGAACCAAGTCTAACCTACCACCATTCTTGGTAAAATCAAGATCTTTTTTTTTTTTTTTTTTTTTTTTTTTTTTTTTTTTGCGACTGCTCACGACTGTATTCCAACAAAACTTCGTCTTAATCAAAGAGGTATTGATTTACCTGTTAACTGTTGCTACTGCTTCAATGGTAATGAGACTGTTTCTAATTTGTTTCTCAATTGTCCCCGAACTAGGAAGATCCTTCTTCTCCCCAGCTTGACCTGGAGATATATAACATTGATCTCCCTTTTCAGTTCAAATCCAAAAAATATTTACAAATCAATCGAAGGATAAGAAGAATCTCATACTGCATGTTCTTTGCCTAATCTGGTTTTCTAGAATTAGAATTTTTTTTGAATGTGCAAAAAAGGGGACAAAGATCTAATTGTGGAAGCTATATATATCAGCAAAAAAGGAGTTCTCACATACTTTATCTTTCAGGTTTGTTGTGCATGCAGGAATCCAAAGGCTGGTGATGTTGCCGTGATGTTGTGTATGATGTTTCGTCTATGTACAAAGCCTTAGAAATAAAAAGATGTATTTCTTTGCATAAAAAAGAAGAAGAAGGTCTTATGTTTTTAGAATTTAACCCCTATTGTCTGTCTCTTACAAAATTATTTCCAAAACTTTAGCTAATCGTCTTAAAGGGCATCTCCCGATTGTTATTGATCCTGCTCAATCCGCTTTTATAAAGGGACGCCACATTTTTGATAATTCTATAATTGCCATTGAGACGATTCACACTATTCAATATCAACAAAATAAGACGGTTTCTTTTTCTATAAAATCAGATATGGCGAAAGCCTACGATAGAACTGAATGGTCTTACCTACTTCAAGTTCTCACCCGTATGGGTTTCCCTGACAGCTTTATAGATCGTATTATGTCTTGTGTGACCTCCGTTTCTTTCAATATTTTAATTAATGGTCACCAAACAGATTCATTTTTACCTACTAGGGATGTTCTCCAAGGAGACCCTATTAGCCCTCACCTTTTCCTTTTTTGTACTGAAGGTCTGTCTTGTATTATTAAAAATACAGTTGCTAATAATTCCTCAAAAGGTGTGAAACGTGGTATGCATTCTCCTAGCTAGCATTACCCACCTTTTATTCGCAGATGATAGTATTTTGTTTGGAAAATGTACTACTGCTAATGCTATTACTATTAATTCTATTCTTTACCAATATTGTGATTTCTCAGGACAACTTATAAATACAAATTAAATCTGCTATTTTTTTCGGCCCTAGAGTCCCGAATGATAATCACACTTCGATTAACCAAATTTTACAAATCCCTAATGCAGCTTCTCAAGATAAGTATTTGGGTTTGCCAAACTTTATTGGTAAAAATAAGAAAAAAAAAATTCATAATTTAAAAAGTAAAATATGGAATAAGATTAGGCTGGAAAGAAAGAAAAAAGTTGTCTCAGTGAGGTAAGAAAATTTTCATCAAAGCTGTCATCTAAGCTATCCTACTTACGTTATGTCTATGTTTCTTCTTACCACGACCTTTTGTGAAGAACTCCAAAAACTTTTGGCAAAATTTTGGTGGAGTAATGATTTGGATAAAAATAAAATTTTATGGAACAATTGGGATACTATGTGCAGCCCAAAAATATAGGCGGTTTAGGTTTTCGCCATTTGTTTTCCTTTTATATAGCATTATTGGGCAAACAGGCTTGGAAAATTCTTATTAACCCTGGTTCTATTTTATCCAAAGTCCTTAAAGGTAAATATTTCTACCATTCTGACATCATTTATGCAGATTATGCAAATAGATCCTCTTATGTGTGGAAAAGTATTGTCACTGCTAAAAATATTATTTTCTATGGTATTTGTCATGGCATTCGTCATGGACAAAACACTTACATGTATCATAATAGATGGATTCCTATAGGACTTAAACGAAAACCTTTCAGCTTTCCATCTCTATCTTCTGATTCAAAAGTTTCTACTCTGATTACTGACAATTTCACTTGGAACGCTAATTTGATAAAATCAAATTTTTCAGAAGATGAAGCTGAAGCTATCATTCAAATTCCTTTGTCACCTCCTAATAATCAAGATAATCTGATTTGGACTCAAACTGTTTCTGTTCCTTACTCTCTTAAATCAGCTTATTACACGATTGTTTCAAATTTTACTATCCTTTCTACTGCAAATAATCATTCTACCTCAACTTCAAATAGGGACTGTTTTTGGAAGGATATTATGGAATTTAAACATTCCAAGTAAAATTAATTTTTTAATTGGCCTACTTATAATCTCTATATTGTGAAAAAGGATAATCTTAGCAAGAAAGAAGTTTGTTTACCCATAAATTGCTGCTTTTGTAAGCATAATACTGAATCTGCTAGCCATATCTTCCTTGACTGTGAGTGGATTCGAAAAATTTATACACATGCAATGGTGAATCTGCATCCACCCAAGTCTTCTTTGCCCTTCCATCTCCGTCCGAAACATTTTTATTGGCTGTTGATAGAAAAGATAAACAAATCTCTTGTTACCTGTTACGGAATATCTGGTTAGATCGAAATAGTAGAAATTCCAGTTCTGAGTCTAAAACTGTCAACGATTTAGGTTTTCAAATCATTTCTGAACATAAAGAATTTCAAGACACCACTTATCTTGGTCAAATATTCCGGCGAACTTCAATGTTTCATGTTCCGGCGAAAGGGAAGCGGTGGCCACAAGCTCAGATGAACGGGATTCAACAACAACAGCTTCAGATGGAAGGAATAAGGGCGTCGTTGGAAGCCGACGTGCCCTGGATCCCTCAAACTGAACGTTGATGCGGCCATATCCTCTGATCAAAACAGATCTGGTGGCGGAGGAGTGATTCGCAACTCAGCTGTTGAATTCATCGTGGCTTTGGCTTTTCCGATCCCCTTCACAGAAGACTGTAGTTGCAGAAGCTTATGCGTTTCTCTGAGCAATCACAAAAACTATGAGCAGAGGATTTAAAAATCTAGAGATTGAAACGGAAATCAAGCTCTAGCTTTGAGTTACAAATCTAGAGATTGAAACGGAAATCAAGCTCTAGCTTTGAAATCTGCCGGAAGCTTCGAGAGCCCTTATATTCTAGGGTTTCTTGGGTGTAAACGGGCTCAAAATAATATAGCCCACTGTTAGGCTAGATTGGGCTTAGACTTTGATGTAATATCTTTTTGGGCTATAACATGCCCCGCCAGCTTGTACACCTTATGGGCCAAAGACATTGCCTGTTCTTCTATATATCTATAAAAGCAAGGGAATAGGCTTCCCCATGCGCCACATGGAATCTGAGAATCAGTATTTGCTTGCCCTTTTTTTCAAGTTGGCATACATGTGGCATGTTTGTGCCAATCAAAACTTGCCAAGTCAGAATTAATGACATGCATTCATCGTAATAATTATTGTCTAGATAATGTAAATTTGAATCAAACTCTTTGTTTCCCTGTAATTGGGAATCCAATTTCTGAACCATTGTATGGAAGAAATTCAATGTATCAATTGAAGGTGGAACTCTAGGGTCAAATGGTAATTCTATAAAGTGGTCCAGCCTACATATTCATATGAATAGCTTTGAAGAGATTAATGTGTTTTATGAGTAAAATATCTGTTGAGGTTCCCTCAATGAAGCAAATTACTCCCATTTGTTCATGCACATGTGAAGCAATTTCTTGATTACATAAGAAGGATTGACTTCTTGGCATCTTTCTTATTGCTTAAGCGGTTCACTTAGAACCTTAAATCTTGAAATATTGTGCTAATTAGAAAAACTCATTTGCAATCTTCACACCATGTTCATGCATTCGTCTTCTTTAATGCTGATTATTCATTCACTTCTTAGATTCACAATATTATTCTCATGTCCTTTAATTTATCGGATGTTATTGTAGATTGAAGTTGCGGCAAATCTCACTGTAATGTAATCAACTATCGATAGTGCAGACTCCCTTAATCAAAGCAATCGGTACATTTCATTCGCAAGACTTAAGGTATGTAATTGAAAAGATCTTCTAATGACCCTTTCCTTGATTTGTTTTCTAATAGTGGTACGGAGACAATAACAACACTATTTTCTCCTCCATCTTCCATCTCTTAACATTTTCGTAGTTTATAGAAAAGTGTTATTCAGGACACAAGGATTGCCTCAATTTTTGGAACGAAAATTTCATTTCTATGTTACCTTCCATCTATTTTATCTCAAAAATTCTACAGTTAACTGGATGATTTCCTCTAATCACTACCACAGTAACTTTTCATTGCCTTATGATCAAGAAATTTTTATAGGTCTTGGTTGGATATCTGAGTACCTGAAATGCTTTCTTCAGTGCCAACATAAAGTACAAATGTGTAAGTTTGCTGACTTTATAAGTAATTGCTTCATTTGACATTGTCAAACTAAGCCTGGAAAATCGTTATTAAGAAATTTAAGACTCTTAAAGGAATTTTAAATGTATGTTTGTAGGAAATCTGATAATTGACAATGCTATCTTTTACTGTAAGAAATCAGTTGTAATTGTGATAAGGTTTAGAATATGGGGACGTTAGTAACACAATAAAGTTAATAAACATAAACTAGCCAAGTAAATTCCAATCTTTCTCAAAGGACTGTCAACGGTTCAGTGATTTGAATTTGTATGATAACGACCTTAACCGGTAATTATATTTCTAGGCCACCTTAATTGGCAAGAAGGGTGTTTTCCTTCGTGTTGAAGAAAGCTCAATAAGGAGGCAAAGTATGGATATAAAAGCAACTTCTTGAACGGTTCAATTAACTAGTATAAGGGTCGACTTGTCGTAAAAGGATATAAACAAAAGGAAGGTATTGATTATTTCGATGCCTACTCACCAAATACAAGGATAACGTCTATTGACATGTTTATAGCTATTGCAGCTATAAATAATCTTGAAATTCACCAAATTGACGTTAAGACTGCATTCTTGAACGGTGAATTAGACGAAGAAGTTTACATGGAACAACCTGGAGGGATTCATTTCTCCTGGACAAGAAAACAAGATATGTCGTTTGGTGAAATCTCTTTACGGGCCTAAACAAGCACCGAGATACCGAGGTGTTAAATTTTATAACACTGTGATATCAACTGATATTCATATCAATAAATTCGACATACGAGCTTATACCAAAACCACTGTTGATGATTATGTTGATAATATGTTGACAACAAAGTTCGATATGAGAAATATGAGTATCGCGGATGTTATTGTAGGGATGAAAATCTCTATAACGATAAATGGATACTTATTATCCCAAGCGCAATATGTTGGAATGATTCTTGAGAAATTCAACAAGAATAAGTAAGTTTTCAACTCACATCTCTCCAGGAACTGTAAATGCGTCAATTGCAAGGCATAAAGAAACATCATTGTTTTGGAAAAGAAGTGATTCTTGGAATGGACATATTAGGTATTGATATTATTTTTTATGTACTACACATGCTTTTCGCAACTCATGGAAGATGAGTTGGTGCGTGTAGATCAATAGTAACTAATGTGTGTTATATTGAAATAGTATGAGTTTAATTGGGATCTCACATAATTAATGATTTATGAGCTATTTGCTCATATTTTGGTTTCAGTCGCTCATTGAGATTTTGTTTAAAAAAAATAGCGAAAAGTGTGAAGTATGTGTTTGTACTTAGTCTTTTGAGTACATCATAAAAATATACCCGTTTATTTTGAATGTGTGAGATCTTTGGTTGATTTTATGACAGTATGAAATAACTCAAAAGTCTCTAATGGGTGATGAAGCTGGCCACTTCGATGATCCGAGAAGACTTTATTAGTCATAAAATCGGCATGGTAATATGTTTACGAAAACCACATACATATTTCCATTAAATGCTTGCTTCGCAGATGATATTATAAGATCGATCTAAATTTTATTGAAGGGTACCCTAAAGAGCAAGTTATAAGTTCGTCAAAGGGAATGGATTGATATCAATCTCGTAAGAGTTGCGCGTAGCGTAGCGGCAAACCTATCCTAGGTGACTGGAGATCCCAAGAACTAGGTTCAAAAGGGACAACCTAACTATCACTGCAAATAAATACATAACTCACTCGGAAATAAGATTTCCAACACCATTCCTGGGGCGAACATCGAGTGATAGGGACAGGGTAAGCACACAGGCTGTTAATGAGACCATATCTTAAATAAGAGTATGAATGATACTCGTTATATGTCTCAAATATGTGAGTAGGAACGGGCCGGTTCTAGGAGGATGACGGGGCTATACTCCTCTAAGTCTACTCATGAAATCAGGAATAAGTGTTCCATGGCCAAAACGGACACAATAATGGGAACTAACTGTGTGAGGATAGTAATTATGTGGGATACTATTTACTAGGTACACACCACAGAAAGTTGTTCAAGGCGTTTCGCTCACTAACAATCCAGTATATTCTATAGTGCTCCACTAGAGGAAGGTTCTAGGTCCTTGACCACCTTTCTCGATGTGGTTACTATCCGCTTGATATCTTTCTATTTCGTATCTCTAAATATCCTCTTTAATTATTCCGGCGCTATGCCAATTTGTCATTCATCTGGGGATTTGTTGGAAAACTTTGAATTTTGAACATTATTAATCATGTAGTTTGATTCTACAATTTTTAATTGTCCAAAATAAGTAATGAGTGAACGAGAATTGTCGTCATATATGGGTGTAAAAATAGTTCCTTTGATGGACGCGACATAACTTAGGGTGCAATATTAACTATAGTCCCAAACTAGTAATTGTATAACTAGTAGGGCTGTTATGGAATTATTAATAAATTTTATTGTTTACTAACCAAAGTTAGTTATCGACCAAAGTTAGTGATTGATAGTTACACTTAGGATTGCAACTCGGGCGGGCTGGGCGGGTTGACACCCTTGTCCAAACCCAAGATTGAGTTATGTCGGATTGCCCGAGCCCAGCCCTGCCAGGGTTAGGAGAATCGCTAGCCCGTCAAATCCCAAATTCGAACAAAAGAATTCGGGTTCAGGTTTAATTCGGTCTAGCCCATTAAAATAAATAAAATTAACATAATTATCACATTCAACTCAATTAAAATTGACCTGTTAAAAAGAAGTTCATAACTTACATATAAAATAGATGCTGAATGTAGACTCTTCATTTTTTAAGACTAAAAAATGACTTTATATTGTTAGAGTGAATTAAAAATTATCCATTTATTTAAAATATTATTAAATATTTTTTGAAAAATCTACTACTAATTAAGAAGATAACCATAAATAAAAATATCACCAATAATTAGTGGAAAAATAATAGATTCTTAATAAATATTCTCTGTAATACTCTCCAAATATAACTTTTATAGGTAATGAGCATAAAAAAATGGGTAATTCGGGCTAGCCCATCGTTTAATATTCGTACCCAAGACCGACTCTAATTGGAAATCAGGTTGAGAAATTTTTCACGAGACCGTCCAAATTACTCAAAACATATGCCTTAGCCTGACTTTAGTCTGACCTGGGTTCGATTTGGTCAGGTTAAGCCCGTCTAAGTTGCACCCCTAGTTACACTATGAAAGGTCACACCCCTTTGAAGGGTCACCTACTCTATTATAAATAGAGGACTTCTCAACCCATTTGATTCATTCCAACATTCCTCCTACTTATTTAATTTCTTACTATGCTATCATAGTCACAAGTTTCTCAAGCAATCAAACTTGAGACTTACATTATTATTCGGATTCTATTTCTTCGCCTTCCAAGAGATCGCTGGGCACAAGAGGCAAGTGCTTTACCGACTCGTGTAGGTAGAGGGAAGATAATCCTGGGAGGCTATTCGTCCGGATACCCTGAGAACCTAATGGGTGGATGAATAAAGCCTTAAGGACCTCTTGTGAATACACGAGATTGTTCCTCAAATTTATTTGCGACCTTGAAAACATCAAATATAGGCAACGCCTTATCCAAAAATACAAGTAAGTATGTTTTTCAATATTTATTTTCAGTTTATGTTCCTTATTCTTCTCCACTTTTTATTGACGTTGATATTTTGCGACTAACTCTCCAACACATTACAACTCTAACATTACAAGACCAAACATCTATGGTGTTGAGTTATAGTACGAACAATTACTATCTTAGCTCATTCCATGTGTACTTAGGAGTGAAGAATCTAATTTGGTGTAGGGAGTACAAATGTAAATTATATTAGCTTTTTAAGTTTGTAAACCCTTCTTGCCCTTTGCTTAAGGAAACATGAATATTGGTATGGTTCTCGTTCTGACCATGTATCCCACATTTTTTAGTTGAATCATCTGTTAATTGTTGGTCCCTTCTTTCTCTCTAAAGTAAAATACCTTCAGATTATCTATCAGAAAAATTTATTGGTGACTGTTCCTGAAAAGAAGAGTCTATAGCACTGCCATGATTAGAGGATATGATGATTTTTATTAGTTGCTTCCAAATTGTCTGTAAGTTCTTGGATGAGTTTTTTCATTTTTCAGCCACCACTATGGGATAATATCAATTATTTCTTTTTCGAGAAGTACTCTGAACTAAAATATTAATCAATTGGTAGTGTGTATAGGCATTATTTCAATTTTACTTGCAATTCTATGACTATATACACGATTATTTTCTATTGAGCGCATTGTTAGCGCTAGGGTTGAAAATGTGTATAGGCAATTATTTTCAATTTTACTTGCAATCAGTTGATTAATGATGATTTGTAGTAATGACCTTCACTATGTGAGCGCATTGTTAGCGCTAGGGTTGAAAACGTGTTCGTTTGTTAAACGAGCAGAACAAGAGGGTCGTCCCTTGGTGTTCGCGAACAAGTTGTATTAGTTTAGATGTATATATAGTCAATTGGTAGTGTGTATAGGCAATTATTTTCAATTTTACTTGCAATCTGTTGATTAATGATGATTTGTAGTAATGACCTTCACTATGTGAGCGCATTGTTAGCGCTAGGGTTGAAAATGTGTTCGTTTGTTAAACGAGCAGAAAAAGAGGGTTGTCCCTTGGTGTTCGCGAACAAGTTGTATTAGTTTACATGTATATATAGTCTTATAGTGAGAAAGAATTTTAAACTATTTTTCTTCCTTTTGAGAAAAATCCTAAAAATATGTGTAATTAGTGTAGTTTTTTTATTAGTAGTTTGACCTCTCAATTAGGATTAAATTTCGTAATTCTATAATTTATAATACCATAAATATTTACATACATTTTATTATTTAATACTATATAAAACCAAATCGGATGTTTTGAATATATCATTAGCATAAATAGGCATATTTCTAAACCAATGTATCTTATGTATTTTTTTCTTTACGCATTTTCTCTAAGTAATAGCAATTTGATATTTTAATTCAAGAATTGTAAGTAACTTCATTTTAAGATATACAAGTTTGTCAAACTGAATTCGAGCTGTCAACGAGCTAGTTAAACGAGCCACGCGCCAAACAACTCGAACTCTAAACGAGCCAAACTTAAACATGATTCTTTTGTTCGACTCGAGTTCGTGTTCGACTCGTTTAGCTGCCAAGTTAAACAAGCCAAACCCAAACAAGAGATATTCGGTTCAGCTCGGCTCGTTTATAGCCCTAGCTAGCGCCTTGTCCAATAGCATAACAGTTGGAGAATTTGGATGTAAGATCCTTTCTTTATCACCATAACTTCTAATGTTTCAATGTTTAGGGTTTAGGTTTTATCACAGTGACTATGAGGGACATATAAATTAGGGGTCTTTTCCTTTTCTTTTACAGTGATTACAACGGGTGGAGGACGAAAGAGTATACTGAAACTGAGAGATTCGGTCACGGGCTTTTGCACTAGAGTCGGTGCTCCTGTAGCTCATACATGGACAAAAATATCAGAAAGTTGCGACGATGATGTGAGAGTCATGACTAGAAAGAGCGTGGATGAGCCAGGGAAGCCTCCTGGCATCATGTTAAGTGCTGAAACCTTATTGTTGCTGCCTGTCCAACCTAAAAGATTGTTTGATTATCTCCGAGATAAAGACTCTCGAAACCAGGTATTGAAAACATATGAATTTTGGTTCATTTATTTCGACAATAAATGAACCAAAACTGTATATTTTCAATACATGGTTTCAAGAGTTTTTATCTCGGAGAAATTCAAAAAATCTTTTAGGTGGGACGGGCAGCCACATGTTAGTGGCACTTAACACGATGCCAGGAGGCTTCCCTGGCTCGTCAACACTCTTTCTGGTCATGACTCTCACATCATCGTCTCCACTTTAAGATATTTTTGTCCATGTATGAGCTACAAAACCACGAACGCTAGTGCAAAAGCCCATCACCATTCTCTAAGACAGTTTCAGCATACTCTTCCATCCTCTAACCGGTGTAGTCAATGTGAAAGAAAAGGAAAACACCCCTACTTTACTTATCCCTCATAGTCACCGTGATAAAAGCTAAACCCTAAATATTAAAAATAGTAGAAGTTATGGTGATAAAGAAAGAATATGACATCCAAATTCTCGAGCTGTTATGCTATTGGACAGGCGCTAGCTATGCGCTCACATAGATTGAAAGCATTATTAGTATTAGTGACAATAGGTATCTTAAGGCTATTTGTAATCTCATTTCTACTTCTGATTTGGACACAATCATCAATGTGATTATTCCAAATTATACTGTTTGTGATGATACCCCTTTTTGGAAAGTACCATGCCTTTTGACCTGACCGTCGTAGTCAGCATTCCTTCAACTATGCTCTTGGCTTCCTTTTTGGATTGATCCTTCATCAATACTAGATACTTCTTAATAGTCCCTCCTTTCACTCAATGTCTTATCAAGTATATTCTTCCCCTTAGAATCTTTGTTTATTTCCTAATCATCTTCCATAATAGACCCATTATTGGATTTTGGAGCCTCTTTGTGTTCTTCAGGCTACTGCTCCCTTTTTTTCAAATCACCCTATATACCCTCGTTAGGGTGATATCTTTTTATTGGTGACTAGAAAAGTATATAACCACTCTGCATACTTGGTTCTAGAGCATAACTATCCTCCACTTGCTCTTCACCATGGAAAAACATGGGAAATCCTTTCATATTTGTAATCAAACAACCTCTCACCCCTGATTTGCACATGGACTGGTCGGTCTCTCGACTGTGATATGTGCTCTTGTCCTAACATAGTTCCTTCTCTCCCTCGACCGTGCTCTTGGATCAGCGTCAAGGAAACCCCCCCCCCCCCCCCCCCTACCCCAAACCCCAATTTAAGCAACAAATTTTTCACCCAATGTCCGAGGCGAGGAGGATAGTCAAGGGCAGGAGCAATTCTTAGGTGCTCATAGAGAAAACTACATGTTAGTGTTGGGGCTATAGTCCGCACTAAACTTTACAAAGTTACGAATTTAGGTAATTGTTTTTCCAAAAGAATCATTTTTGCCTATGTTTGTCCAACTCGTTTTTCGAGTGAAATGGCTGAAACTTTAAATGATACTACCTCTGTTTCTTCTCTTTCAGCTTACTTCACTTTTTGACACTATTCACTGGGTCACTTTGATTCGGTAATTTGTTTAGCAAAACGATAAACGAATTTGGTAATCTTTGCATGATCTTGTAGAGTAAACTTTACTCTACAATACTATGAAAAAATTGTCAAAAAATTACATCGTTTCGCTATCCAAATCATTGAGTCAAAGTGACCCAGTTACGGGTAAAAAAAGTCAACCCCATTGAAAGAGAAGAAACAGAGGTAGTACTTATTATGCAACTGAGATTTACGAAGCCATTTTTTCTATGAATCCCACCAACTCCCTGAGACCATTTGGGGACGGTACAAACTATTGCTTATCTTTCCTAAATAATGGGGGGGGGGGGGTGGGGAATAGTTCAAGTACCACTCCTTCCCACCCCTTTTGCACCATTTGGACTTCTACCAGCATTCAATTGGTCACTTTAACCCAGTGCTTTGGATAACAAAACTTTGCAATGTTTAGATAAGTTTTTCGTAGTGTTGTAGAGTAACTCTTATTCTACAAGACCATACAAATTTTATGAAAAATATGCATCGTTTTGCTATCCAATTTACCGAGTCAAAGTGAACCAGTTATGGATGAGAAAGTCTAAATGGTGCAAAAGATGTGAGACAGAGTGCTATAAATAGAAGTTACATTGTTTTAATCCCAAATTTTTCTAATCCTCTCCATGTAATAGATTTTTGACCGATTAGTTTGTGTAATGTTATTTATAAAATAAAAGCGAACCACTTAAAAACATGTTCGCCCTGTCATTATTGCTCTTGAGACCCTTAAAACATAATTTATAACCAAAGGTCAGGAATTGTCTCCATAAAGTGCTTATTAAATTGGGTTTCTTCTTGTTTCAGTCAATCTTATTATGACATGTATATCTAATGTCACATTTACCTTCCTTGTGAATGGTCAATCTTTAATTCCCTTTGCACCTACTCGTGGTATTTGACAAGAAGACCCGATTAGTCGTTATCTTTTTTATATTTGCACTGAGGGTCTTATTTGTTTGATAAATCAAGCCATAAACTAAAAAATTCTTAAAGAAGTGCGGGCTGGGCAATCATCCGCCTATATTACTCAACTTCTATTTGGCGATGATTGTATACTTTTTTCCGAAGCTACTACGGATGATGCTATTACCCTAAATTATATTATGTACCAGTATTGTATATCTTTTGGAAAAACAATTAATAAAGATAAATATATGTTCCTAAAGTTCCTCAACATACCAAAATTAACATCTCCCAAAGTGTTCCACATTTAAATTGCTTGTATTCATAATAAATACTTGGGCCTGCCTACGATTCAGGGTCGTAAAACAATCAATGCCTCTAAGGACATCAAATCAAAAATTTGAAGAAAAATCAATGGGTGAAAAGAAAAATTTATTTCACCTTATGGAAAAGGAACTCTCGTTAAGTCTATTTTCCAATCTTTACCCACTTATATTATGTCTGTTGTTTTTCTTCCCAAAACTTTATGTTATGAAATTCAACCGCTTTTGCTCAGTTTTGGTGGAGTCATAATTTAAACATTGGAAAATTCACATGAAAAATTGGACTGCTATGTGCACACCAAAAAATGTTGGTGGTCTAGGTTTCAGACATTTACATGCTTTTAATATTGCTCTTCTTGAAAAACAAGATTGACGTATTTTCAAAATCCAAATTCTCTTTTGACCCAGGTTCTTCAAGGTAAATATTTTCATGATAATTCCATTATAAATGCTGATGCTAAATGTTCTTCGTCTAATATTTGGCGTGATCTCATTATTTCTAAAAATATTGTTCTTCAAGCTGCGAGACATGGAATTGGGAATGGTCTTAATACCTACATCTATCATAACAGATGGCTTTCAATAGGGTTTGGTAGACAACCACGTAGCTTTCCTACTCTTCCTTTGCATTATAAAGTGGCATATTTGATCACTTCATATTTTCAATGGAACCATGAGTTAATCTAAAATAATTTTTCTGAGGATGATTACAGTTTAATTATCAATATTCATTTAACCTATCCTTATCAAAATGATTTTATTATTTGGTCCCAAACTATAAATGAGAAATACATTGTTAAATCTGCATATAATGAAGCTTTCAAGATTCTTAATCCTGATTTAGGGGTATTCCAAATTTGCAGTACTAGCAATAGTCAAAATAACTTCTGGAACCAAGTCTAGTCTACCACCATTCTTTGTAAAATTAATTTTTTTTTGCGACTGCTCAACGGCTGTATTCCAACAAAACTTCGTCTTAATCAAAGAGGTATTGATTTACCTTGTTAACTGTTGCTACTGCTTCAATGGTAATGAGACTGCTTCTCATTTGTTTCTCAATTGTCCCCGAACTACGAAGATCCTTCCTTCTCCCCAGCTTGACCTGGAGATATATAACATTGATCTCCCTTTTCAGTTCAAATCCAAAAAATATTTACAAATCAATCGAAGGATAAGAAGAATCTCATACTGCATGTTCTTTGCCTAATATGGTTTTCTAGAATTAGAAAGTTTTTTGAATGTGCAAAAAAGTGGACAAAGATCTAATTGTGGAAGATATATATATCAGCAAAAAAGGAGTTCTCACATACTTTATCTTTCAGGTTTGTTGTGCATGCAGGAATCCAAAGGCTGGTGATGTTGCCGTGATGTTGTGTATGATGTCTCGTCTATGTACAAAGCCTTAGAATGAATAAAAAGATGTATTTCTTTGCAAAAAAAAAAAAGAAGAAGAAGAAAGTCTTATGTTCTTAGAATTTAACCCCTATTGTCTGTCTCTTATAAAATTATTTCCAAGACTTTAGCTAATCGTCTTAAAGAGCATCTCCCGACTGTTATTGATCCTGCTCAATCCGCTTTTATAAAGGGACGCCACATTTCTGATAATTCTATAATTGCCATTGAGACGATTCACACTATTCAAAATCAAAAAAATAAGACGGTTTCTTTTTCTATAAAATCAGATATGGCGAAGGCCTACGATAGAACTGAATGGTCTTACCTTCTTCAAGTTCTCACCCGTATGGGTTTCCCTACTAGCTTTATAAATCGTATTATGTCTTGTGTGACCTCCGTTTCTTTCAATATTTTAACTAATGGTCACCAAACAGATTCATTTTTACCTACTAGGGATATTCTGCAAGGAGACCCTATTAGCCCTCACCTTTTCCTTTTCTGTACTGAAGGTTTGTCTTGTATTATTAGAAATACAGTTGCTAACAATTCCTGAAAAGGTGTGAAACGTGGTACGCATTCTCCTAGCTAGCATTACCCACCTTTTATTCACAGATGATAGTATTTTGTTTGAAAAATGTACTACTGCTAATGCTATTACTATTAATTCTATTCTTTACCAATATTGTGATTTCTCAGGGAAACTTATAAATACAAATTAAATCTGCTATTGTTTTCGACCCCAGAGTCCCGAATGATATCCATACTTCGATTACCCAAATCTTACAAATCCCTAGTGCAGCTTCTCATGATAAGTATTTGGTTTTGCCAAACTTTATGGGTAAAAATAAGAAAAAAAATCATAATTTAAAAAGTAAAATATGGAATAAGATTAGGCTGGAAAGAAAAAAAAATTTGTCTCAGTGAGGAAAGGAAATTTTCATCAGAGCTGTCATCTAAGCTATCCTACTTACGTTATGTCTATGTTTCTTCTTACCACGACCTTTTGTGAAGAACTCCAAAAATTTTTGGCAAAATTCTGGTGGAGTAATGATTTGGATAAAAATAAAATTATATGGAACAATTGGGATACTATGTGCAGCCCAAAAATAGAGGCGGTTTAGGTTTTCGCCATTTGTATTCCTTTTATATAGCATTATTGGGCAAACAGGCTTGGAAAATTCGTATTAACCCTGGTTCTATTTTATCCAAAGTCCTTAAAGGTAAATATTTCTACCATTCTGACATCATTTCTGCAGATTCTGCAAATAGATCCTCTTATGTGTGAAAAAGTATTGTCACTGCTAAAAATATTGTTTTCTATGGTATTTGTCATGGCATTCGTCATGGACAAAACACTTACATTTATCATAATAGATGGATTCCTATTGGACTTAAACGAAAACCTTTCAGCTTTCCATCTCTATCTTCTGATTCAAAAGTTTCTACTCTGATTACTGACAATTTCACTTGGAACACTGATTTGATAAAATCAATTTTTTCAGAAGATGAAGCTGAAGCTATCATTCAAATTCCTTTGTCACCTCCTAATAATCAAGATAATCTGATTTGGACTCAAACTGTTTCTGTTCCTTACTCTCTTAAATCAGCTTATTACATGATTGTTTCAAATTTTACTATCCTTTCTACTGTAAATAATCATTCTACCTCAACTTCAAATAGGGACTGTTTTTGGAAGGATATATGGAATTTAAACATTCCAAGTAAAATTAATTTTTTTAATTGGCCTACTTATAATCTCTGTATTGTGACAAAGGATAATCTTAGCAAGAAAGGAGTTTGTTTACCCATAAATTGCTGCTTTTGTAAGCATAATACTGAATCTGCTAGCCATATCTTCCTTGACTGTGAGTGGATTCGAAAAATGTATACACATGCAATGGTGAATCTGCATCCACCCAAGTCTTCTTTGCCCTTCCATCTCCGTCCGAAACATTTTTATTGGGTGTTGATAGAAAAGATAAACAAATCTCTTGTTACATGTTACGGAATATCTGGTTCGATCGAAATAGTAGAAATTCCAGTTCTGAGTCTAAAACTGTCAACGATTTAGTTGTTCAAATCATATCTGAACATAAAGAATTTTAAGACACCACTTATCTTGGTCAAAGATTCCGGCGAACTTCAATGTTTCATGTTCCGGCGAAAGGGAAGCGGTGGCCACAAGCTCAGATGAACGGGATTCAACAACAACAGCTTCAGATGGAAGGAATAAGGGCGTCGTTGGAAGCCGACGTGCCCTGGATCCCTCAAACTGAACGTTGATGCGGCCATATCCTCTGATCAAAACATATCTGGTGGCGGAGGAGTGATTCGCAACTCAGCTGTTGAATTCATCGTGGCTTTGGCTTTTCCGAACCCCTTCACAGAAGACTCTGTGGTTGCAGAAGCTTATGCGTTGCTCTGAGCAATCACAAAAACTATGAGCCGAGGATTTACAAATCTAGAGATTGAAACGGACAATCAAGCTGTAGCTTTGAGTTTACAGAGGAAGACGGGCAATCTCAGAGAAAGGTCGTCTCATTTCTGAAATCTGCCGCAAGCTTCGAGAGCCCTTATATTCTAGGGTTTCTTGGGTGTAAACGGGATCAAAATAACATAGCCCACTGTTTGGCTAGATTGGGCTTAGACTTTGATGTAATATCTTTTTGGGCTATAACATGCCCCGCCAGCTTGTACACCTTATGGGCCAAAGACATTGCCTGTTCTTCTATATATCTATAAAAGCAAGGGAATAGGCTTCCCCATGCGCCACATGGAATCTGAGAATCAGTCTTTGCTTGCTATTTTGTCAAGTTGGCATACATGTGGCATGTTTGTGCCAATCAAAACTTGCCAAGTCAGAATTAATGACATGCATTCATCGTAATAATTATTGTCTAGATAATGTAAATTTGAATCAAACTCTTTGTTTCCCTGTAATTGGGAATCCAATTTCTGAACCATTGTATGGAAGAAATTCAATGTATCAATTGAAGGTGGAACTCTAGGGTCAGATGGTAATTATATAAAGTGGTCCAGCCTACATATTCATATGAATAGCTTTGAAGAGATTAATGTGTTTTATGAGTAAAATATCTGTTGAGGTTCCCTCAATGAAGCAAATTACTCCCATTTGTTCATGCACATGTGAAGCAATTTCTTGATTACATAAGAAGGACTGACTTCTTGGCATCTTTCTTATTGCTTAAACGGTTCACTTAGAACCTTAAATCTTGAAATATTGTGATAATTAGAAAAAATCATATGCAATCTTCACACCATGTTCATGCATTCGGCTTCTTTAATACTGATTATTCATTCACTTCTTAGATTCACAATATTATTCTCATGCTATTTAATTTATCGTATGTTATTGTAGATTGAAGTTGCGGCAAATCTCACTGTAATGTAATCAACTATCGATAGTGCAGACTCCCTGAATCAAAGCAATCGGTACATTTCATTCGCAAGACTTAAGGTATGTAATTGAAAAGATCTTCTAATGACCCTTTCCTTGATTTGTTTTCTAATAGTGGTACGGAGACAATAACAACACTATTTTCTCCTCCATCTCTTAATATTTTCGTAGTTTATAGAGAAGTGTTAATTCAGAACATAGAATTAAGGATTGCCTCAACTTTTGGAACGAAAATTTCATTTCTATGTTACCTTCCATCTATTTTATCTCAAAAATTCTACAGTTAACTAGACGATTTCCTCTAATCACTACCACAGTAACTTTTCATTGCCTTATGATCAAGAAATTTTTATAGGTCTTGGTTGGATATCTGAGTACCTGCAATTCTTTCTTCAGTGCCAACATAAAGTACAAATGTGCAAGTTTGCTGACTTTATAAGTAATTGCTTCATTTGACATTGTCAAACTAAGCCTGGAAAATTGTTATTAAGAAATTTAAGACTCTTAAAGGAATTTTAAATGTATGTTTTTAGGCAATCTGATAATTGACAATGCTATCTTTTACTGTAAGAAATCAGTTGTAATTGTGATAAGGTTTAGAATCTGGGGACGTTAGTAACACAATAAAGTCAATAAACATAAACTAGCCAAGTAAATTCCAATCTTTCTCAAAGGACTGTTGATGGAAATCAGACACTTAAAAGGAAACCGGATATTAAGTTTTGGTATGAAAGAAGGAAGAAATAAGCAGATGGAAGGGAATAAATGAAATTCTCAGCACTTTGACAATTAGTAACTTGATTGATTTTCATTTCCTTAATAAGCGAGTTAATTATGTAAATTTTCTTTAATGCTTTTCCTTATTTAGTCTATGCTTTTCCCTATAAAAAGCTAGGCTCTCTCATTTGTATTCACACTTTGATCTTGATGAATGAAAGCTGAGAATTTCCCCTCTGTTAAGAGTGTTAGTTTCTGTGAGTTTTGGAGTGTTTTGTCGTTTCATTTGCATGTTCTGCATCAATTGGCATCAGAGCCAAGCCTCTGTCCACCAGCCACCGTCTTCCGCCGCTTCTTTGCTGCCCCGCCACCATTTCCACTGCCATTGCTGCTGCCTCGCTGCCACTACTCCGATGCTGCGTTTTCAGACACTGCTGCTGCATCTCCACCTAAAGTTTCCGAAGCAGCCACGCTTGCTAAAGTTTACAGCACCAGAAACAGTGAGTTAACACCACCAAAAAGAGACGCAATCAAGATTGTCGCTACTTATCGCCAGATCTGACCGGGAAGAACCAATGGCGACACAACAGAGGACAAATAAGAAGCTGAAGACAAAGCAAGAGACGAAGCAGAAGCTGAAGACGAAGCAAGAGACGAAGCAGAAGACGAAGCAAGAGATGAAGCATAAGGAGAAAAGATCGCACACCCTTGTGACCGCAGCCTTCGCCACCGCTGTGCTGCTTATTTTGCCACTTCTGGTCCATCGCTTTGAGTGCGGGACCGCTACAACGGGCCATATAAGATCTTGGACAGAAGCTTGAGAAAGCGCCCTGATTGCTACTCCAATCAACTCATACCCCGCGGCTTCCCTAGCTGTTCTCCTCGTTGCTGTAGCTTGTGCGGTCCATGACCATTCGAGACCTCCAAAATCAGCAGGAAATAATGGAGGAACGAGTCAAGAACATTGAGGCCTCTATGGAGAATGTCACGAAGTCTATTGACCAACTACGATTGGAGTTTCAAAACGAATTGAATAAGCAATTGTCTCAACTCACCAAGTCCCTCGGTAAACAACCAATGAATGAAGGAGGATCGGAGCCTGCGATGTCCCAAAGGAGTCCAAGGGAAAGAGAAGGAGTACAACATCTTCATGATAGCGCAAAGGGAGGGCGTGTACAAGACTTGGGAGGAAGGACTTCTAATGTTAACCGCTTTGAAGATCGTCAACCACGGCGACGGAATGAAGATTTCTCTGAAGAGTTTGAGTATGGAGATGAGGTTGAGAATCGAAGGCCAATTCGACAACAAGGTCGATATCAAGAACGAAGACTCTATCCATCTCCAGTGAGACACCACCAAGGAAGGTATAGGCATGAAGAAGATTTCGAAGATGAGTATGAAGACGAGTATCGAAGGCCTACTCGAGAACAAGGACGCTTTCAAGAGAGACGGCTCTATCGTTCACCAAATAGATATCGCCAAGGAAGGTATAGGCATGAAGAAACAAGCGATGAAGACATTACGAAGAAGGCTCGCGTAGAAGCTCCTGAATTCGATGGCTGACTAGATTCCAATGCCTTTCTTGATTGGATAGCAGCTATGGAGGATTACTTTGATTGGCACGATATGTCGGACACCCGCCGGGTTTGGTTTACAAGAGTAAAGCTAGTAGGAGCTGCCAAGCGATTTTGGCAAGACGTACAAGCAGACTTAGAGCGGCATGGTCAAGAGCCCATACTTTATTGGGATGAGATGAAGTACAAACTTGATTCGAAGTATCTACCGAGGCACGACAAGAGGCAACTATTAAACCAATGGACAAACTTGAAGCAGGCACCTTCTAGCGTGACTGAGTACATGAGAAAATTTGAAGATTTGCGTTTGAGGTGTCGAATTCGAGAAGACCCAATGTTAAAAATGACAAAGTTGATCAACGGATTGTGTCCAGAAATCAAGTAAAAGGTCAATTTGTACTTGCCCGACTCAATTGAAGACGCTTACCAGAAAGCTCTAGAAATTGAGACTTACAAGAAACCCCCTGCCCAAAAACGTTAGAATTCTCAAGTCGGGGAGTTTCAACATGGTAGGTCAACTTCCTTCAACAAGCCTGAAGGTATGACATCGGGACAAACCACTTCAGATGCATCTAAGGGTAGTACAAACCCTAGATTTACTTCTAATGGTGGAACTGGGTCATCTTATGCCAACTCGCGGTCTGTCAATCCAGCAATAGTGTGTCATAACTGCCACGAAAAGGGTCACATAGCAGCTCGTTGTCCCCAACAAAACTTGATTATAAACCATGAGTTTGAAGAATTCCACGAGGAGCATGTCGACCAGGAAGTAAAGCCTTTGGACGAGCCAGAAGATTCTGAAGATGGAGAAGAATTTACAGGAGAAGAGAACTACATCAACATCATGAGGTGCATCTTCTCGGTCCCATCTAAAGACGATGAATGGAAGCGAACCAGCATCTTTCACACATTTGTGAAATGTGGAGATAAAGTTTGTGAAATCGTCATTGATGGGGGAAGTACTATGAATGTCGTGTCCAAATCTGCTGTCGCAAAGCTCAAATTAGAAGCCGAGCCACACCCTAGTCCGTTTCGAGTTGCCTGGGTGGACAACACTTCCTTTCCTGTGAAAGAAAGATGCAAAGTGCCTATCCAAATGGGTGATTATTTGGACAGGATATGGTGTGATGTTCTTCCTATGGATGTAGCCCATGTTTTGCTAGGACGCCCTTGGCTTTATGACAAAGCTGTGATCAACTATGGTCGAGAGAACACATATGTTTTCAAGAACGAAGGCAAGACCATAAAACTTTACCCTGCAAAGCCATCTGATAAAGAGAAGGTTGAGCCGAAGAAAACTCAGAAGCAGAGACTTCATGTTCTCACAAAAACAGAGTTCAAGAAGGAGAGCAACGAGACTGGACTAATGTTAGCCTTAGTGGCTAAAAGCATTCTCGCTGCAGGAAGTGATCAATTTGTTTCACTTTCCCCAGAAATTCGCAAGTTAATGGACGAATTTCAGGATGTTGCACCAGAAGAACTACCAAAAGAGCTTCCACCTATGAGGGATATCCAGCATGCCATCGATCTTGTTCCAGGCTCTCAACTGCCAAATCTACCTTATTATCGAATGAATCCCAAAGAACATGCTGAATTGAACCATCAGGTTGAAGAATTGCTGCGCAAAGGATTTATCCGTGAAAGTCTTAGCCCTTGCGCCGTCCCTGCCTTGCTAACACCTAAGAAGGATGGAAGTTGGAGAATGTGTGTAGACAGTCGTGCCATTAACAAAATTACTGTGAAGTATCGGTTTCCAATTCCGAGACTTGGCGATATGCTGGATCAAATGGTCGGTGCAAAATGGTTTTCTAAGTTGTATTTAAGGAGTGGCTATCACCAAATCCGCATTCGGCTGGGGGACGAATGGAAAACTGCATTCAAGACGCAAGATGGCTTATATGAATGGTTAGTAATGCCTTTTGGCTTATCCAACACTCCAAGTACTTTCATGGGAATCATGAATCAAGTTCTTCGCCCTTTCTCAGGTAAATTTTTAGTTGTGTACTTTGACGATATCCTGATCTTTAGCAAATCAAAGGATGATCACATGGAGCACCTTCGGCTAGTTCTCTTAGCACTTCGTGAAGAAAAGCTTTTTCTTAACTTAAAGAAGTGTTCTTTCCTACAAGATCAAGTTCTATTCCGCGGGTTTGTTGTTTCCTCAGAGGGAATAGCAGTCGATCCTTCTAAAGTTAAAGCCATTAAGGATTGGCCAATAGCCCAAACCATCTCTGAAGTTCGAAGCTTTCATGGTTTGGCCACGTTCTACCGAAGATTCATTAAGGGGTTTAGCTCTATTACATCGCCTATCACCGATTGCATGAAAAAGGCGAGTTCAAGTGGACACATGCAGCTTCCAAGGCCTTCGAGGAAATCAAGGAAAAAATGACGAAGGCTCCAGTTTTGAGACATCCCAACTTTTCTAAAGTTTTTGAGGTCTCGTGTGATACTTCAGGAGTAGGCATTGGAGGGGTACTAAGTCACGAAGGTCATCCCATTGCATTCTTTAGTGAGAAACTTAATGGAGCAAAAATAAAGTATTCAACCTATGACAAGGAATTTTATGCTGTCGTGCAAGCGCTTCGCTATTGGAGATATTATTTGTTGTCTCAAGAGTTTGTTCTTTACTCGGATCACCAAGCTTTACGCTACCTACATTCTCAAAGGAACTTAAACTCAAGGCATGCCAAGTGGGTTGAATATCTTCAAGATTACACCTTCGTCCTCAAGCATCGTGCTGGTGTTGAAAATAAAGTTGCTGATGCTCTGAGTCGTGTTATGACAGTGCTTCAAGCTATGAGTGTTCATGTCGTTGGTTTCGATAGGCTGAAAGAAGAGTACGACACGTGTTCCGATTTTGGTATCATCTACCGTGGTGTTATAGATGGAGATCGTCGCGATCATGTTGATTTTGTTATTCGAGATGGCTACCTCTTTAAGGGGTCCAAAATCTGTATTCCCCGCACATCAATGAGAGACTTTCTTGTTTGGGAGTTACATGGAGGAGGACTTGCTGGACACTTTGGACGCGATAAAACTATTGCTCTTGTTGAAGATAGATTTTATTGGCCTTCACTAAAAAGAGACGTTGCTCGAATCGTATCGCAATGCCGCACATGTCAAGTGTCGAAAGCAAAGAAGAGGAACACGTGATTGTATACCCCATTGCCCGTTCCCCATGAACGTTGGAAAGACCTTAGTATGGATTTTGTCCTTGGTCTGCCAAAGACTGCGCGGGCGCATGATTCTATCATGGTCGTGGTGGATAGATTCTCTAAGATGGCACATCTCATTCCTTGCAACAAGACAGCGGATGCTTCACATGTTGCAAAATTATTCTTTCGAGAGATCGTGCGCCTCCATGGATTACCTACATCCATTGTTTCTGATAGCGATGTTAAGTTTGTGAGTTACTTTTGGCGGACACTATGGAAGTTGTTTGGTACTCAACTAAAATTTTCATCTGCCTTTCATCCACAAACGGATGGTCAAACTGAAGTTGTTAACCGCAGCTTGGGAGACTTACTGCGGTGCATTGTTAAAGACAAACCAGGACTTTGGGACTTGGTTCTCCCCACTGCTGAATTTTCTTACAACAACTCTGTCAATCGGTCAACTGGCAAGAGCCCTTTCGAGATAGTTCACGGAGTTGCCCCTCGCCAACCAATTGATCTTGTCAAGTTACCCGTCAATTCTCGATCATCCGAGTCGGCTGAATCTTTTGCCGAACACATCCATAAACTTCATGCTGAGATTAGGGGAAAGATCTCCCTTAGTAATGAAGACTATCGTCTTGCAGCCAACGCGCACCGCCGTAAGATGGACTTTCAGGAAGGAGATTATGTGATGGTCCGTGTGCGTCCTGAGCGATATCCCAAGAACTCTTTTAAGAAACTTCATGCGCGTGCCATTGGGCCTCATCGCATTCTTCGGAAGTTAGGTCCCAATTCTTACCTACTCGACTTACCTACCGAAATGGCTATAAGCCCAATATTTAATGTGGAGGATTTGTTCCCTTATCATGGCACATTTCAACCACCACTTCCTTTGCAAGGGTCCTCTTCTAGCCCAACAACTTATGTCCCAAAGGCTCCGCCACTTCCTTCGTCCAAGGCTGACGTGATTTCAGAGGTACTCGACGACTAAGATGTTCTTACAAATGGTGGTACTGTCCATAGGTACCTTGTCAAGTGGGCAACCCGCCCAGACATCGACGCTACTTGGATCACAGAGGATGAATTCATTACTATCGATCCGGAGTTCTTGCATCATTAACACTCTTCGGAGAAGAGTTCTTTTCAGGCGGGAGAGAATGATGGAAATCAGACACTTAAAAGGAAACCGGATATTAAGTTTGGTATGAAAGAAGGAAGAAATAAGCAGATGGAAGGGAATAAATGAAATTCTCAGCACTTTGACAATTAGTAACTTGATTGATTTTCATTTCCTTAATAAGCGAGTTAATTATGTAAATTTTCTTTAATGCTTTTCCTTATTTAGTCTATGCTTTTCCCTATAAAAAGCTAGGCTCTCTCATTTGTATTCACACTTTGATCTTGATGAATAAAAGCTGAGAATTTCCCCTCTGTTAAGAGTGTTAGTTTCTGTGAGTTTTGGAGTGTTTTGTCGTTTCATTTGCAGGTTCTGCATCAAATGTCAACGGTTTAGTGATTTGAATTTGTATGATAACGGCCTTAACCGGTAATTATATTTCTAGGCCACCTTAACTTGCAAGAAGGGTGTTTTCCTTCGTGTTGAAGAAAGCTCAATAAGGAGGCAAAGTATGGATATAAAAGGAGCTTCTTGAACGGTTCAACTGACTAGTATAAGGGTCGACTTGTCGTAAAAGGATATAAACAAAAGGAAGGTATTGATTATTTCGATACCTACTCACCAAATACAAGGATAACGTCTATTGATATGTTTATAGCTATTGCAGCTATAAATAATATGAAATTCACCAAATTGACGTTAAGACTGCATTCTTGAACGGTGAATTAGACGAAGAGGTTTACATGGAACAACCTGGAGGGATTCATTTCTCCTGGACAAGAAAACAAGATATGTCGTTTGGTGAAATCTCTTTACGGGCCTAATCAAACACCGAAATACCGAGGTGTTAAATTTTATAACACTGTGATATCAACTGATATTCATATCAATAAATTCGACATACGAGCTTATACCAAAACCACTGTTGATGATTATGTTGATAATATGTTGACAACAAAGTTCGATATGAGAAATATGAGTATCGCGGATGTTATTGTAGGGACAAAAATCTCTATAACGATAAATGGATACTTATTATCCCAAGCGCAATATGTTGGAATGATTCTTGAGAAATTCAACAAGAATAAGTAAGTTTCCAACTCACATCTCTCCAGGAACTGTAAATGCGTCAATTGCAAGGCATAAAGAAACATCATTGTTTTGGAAAAGAAGTGATTCTTGGAATGGACATATTAGGTATTGATATTATTTTTTATGTAGTACACATGCTTTTCGCAACTCATGGAAGATGAGTTGGTGCGTGTAGATCAATAGTAACTAATGTATGTTATATTGCAATAGTAAGAGTTTAATTGGGATCTCACATAATTAATGATTTATGAGCTATTTACTCATATTTTGGTTTCAGTCGCTCATTGAGATTTTGTTTTAAAAAAAATAGAGAACAGTGTGAAGTATGTGTTTGTACTTAGTCTTTTGAGTACATCAAAAAAATATACCCGTTTATTTTGAATGTGTGAGATTTTTGGTTGATTTTATGACAACATGAAATAACTCAAAAGTCTCTAATGGGTGATGAAGCTGGCCACTTCGATGATCCGAGAAGACGTTATTAGTCATAAAATCGGCATGGTAATATGTTTACGAAAACCACATACATATTTCCATTAAATGCTTGCTTCGCAGAAGATATTATAAGATCGATCTAAATTGTATTGAAGGGTACCCTAAAGAGCAAGTTATAAGTTCATCAAAGGGAATGGATTGATACAAATCTCGTAAGAGTTGCACGTAGCGGCAAACCTAACCTAGGTGACTGGAGATCCCAAGAACTAGGTTCAAAAGGGACAACCTAACTATCACTGCAAATAAATACATCACTCACTCGGAAATAAGATTTCCAACACCATTCCTGGGGCGAACATCGAGTGATAGGGACAGGGTAAGCACACAGGCTGTTAATGAGACCATATCTTAAATAAGAGTATGAAGGATACTCGTTATATGTCTCACGTATGTGAGTAGGAACGGGCCGGTTCTAGGAGGATGACGGGTCTATACTCCTCTAAGTTTACTCATGAAACCAGGAATAAGTGTTCCATGGCCAAAAGGGACACAATAATGGGAACTAACTGTGTGAGGATAGTAATTATGTGGGATACTATTTACTAGGTATACACCACAGAAAGTTGTTCAAGGCGTTTCGCTCACTGACAATCCAGCATATTCTATAGTGCTCCACCAGAGGAAGGTTCAAGGTCCTTGACCACCTTACTCGATCAGGTTACTATCTGCTTGATATCTTTCTATTTCGTATCTCTAAATATCCTCTTTAATTATTCCGGCTCTATGCCAATTTGTCATTCATCTGGGGATTTGTTGGAAAACTTCGAATTTTGAACATTATTAATCATGTAGTTTGATTCTACAATTTGTAATTGTCCAAAATAAGTAATGAGTGACCGAGAATTGTCGTCATATATGGGCGTAAAAATAGTTCCTTTGATGGACGCGACATAACTTAGGGTGAAATATTAACTATAGTCCCAAACTAGTAATTGTATAACTAGTAGGGCTGTTATGGAATTATTAATAAATTTTATTATTTATTAACCAAAGTTAGTTATCGACCAAAGTTAGTGATTGTTAGTTACACTTAGGATTGCAACTCGGGCGGGTTGGGTGGGTTGACACCCTTGTCCAAACCCAAGATTGAGTTATGTCGGATTGCCCGAGCCCAGCCCTGCCAGGGTTAGGAGCATCGCTAGCCCGTCCAATCCCAAATTCGAACAAACGAATTCGGGTTCGAGTTTAATTCGGTCTAGCCCATTAAACTAAATAAAATTAACATAATTATCACATTCAACTAAATTAAAATTGACCTGTTAAAGAGAAGTTCATAACTTACATATAAAATAGATGCTGAATGTAGACTCTTCATTTTTTAAGACTAAAAAATGACTTTATATTGTTAGAGTAAATTAAAAATTATCCATTTATTTAAAATATTATTAAATATTTTGTGAAAAATCTACTACTAATTAAGAAGATAACCATAAATAAAAATATCACCAATAATTAATAGAAAAATAATAGATTCTTAATAAATATTCTCTGTAATACTCTCTAAATATAACTTTTATAGGTAATGAGCATACAAATCGGGCAATTCGGGCTAGCCCATCGTTTAATATTCGTACCCAAGCCCGACCCTAATTGGAAATCAGGTTGAGAACTTTTTCACGAGACCGTCCAAATTACTCAAAACATATGTCTTAGCCCGACTTTAGTCTGACCTGGGTTCGAGTTGGTCAGGTTCAGCCCGTCTAAGTTGCACCCCTAGTTACACTATGAAAGGTCACACCCCTTTGAAGGGTCACCTACTCTATTATAATTAAAGGACTTCTCAACCCATTTGATTCATTCCAACATTCCTCCTACTTATCTAATTTCTTACTATGCTATCATAGTCACAAGTTTCTCAAGCAATCAAACTTGAGACTTACATTATTATTCGGATTGTATTTATACGCCTTCCAAGAGATCGCTGGGCACAAGAGGCAAGTGCTTTACAGACTCGTGTAGGTAGAGGGAAGATAATCCTGGGAGGCTATTCATCCGGATACCATGAGCACCTAATGGGTGGATGAATAAAGCCTTAAGGACCTCTTGTGAATACACGAGATTGTTCCTCAAATTTATGTGCGACCTTGAACACATCAAATATAGGCAACGCCTTATCCAAAGATACAAGTAAGTATGTTTTTCAATATTTATTTTCAGTTTATGTTCCTTATTCTTCTCCACTTTTTATTGACGTTGATATTTTGCGACTAACTCTCCGACACATTACAACTCTAACATGACAAGACCAAACATCTATGGTGTTGAGTTATAGTATGAACAATTACTATCTTAGCTCATTCCATGTGTACTTAGGGTGAAGAATCTAATTTGTTGTAGGGAGTACAAATGTAAATTATATTAGCTTTTTAAGTTTGTAAACCCTTCTTGCCCTTTGCTTAAGGAAACAGGAATATTGGTATGGTTCTCGTTCTGACCATGTATCCCACATTTTTTTAGTTGAATCATCTGTTAATTGTTGGTCCCTTCTTTCTCTCTAAAGTAAAATACCTTCAGATTATCTATCAGGAAAATTTATTGGTGGCTGTTCCTGAAAAGAAGAGTCTATAGCACTGCCATGGTTAGAGGATATGATGATTTTTTATTAGTTGCTTCCAAATTGTCTGTAAGTTCTTGGATGAGTTTTTTCATTTTTCAGCCACCACTATGTGATAATATCAAATATTTCTTTTTCGAGAAGTACTCTGAACTAAAATATTAATCAATTGGTAGTGTGTATAGGCATTATTTCAATTTTAGTTGCAATTCTATGATTATATGCATGATTATTTTCTATTGAGCGCATTGTTAGCGCTAGGGTTGAAAATGTGTATAGGCAATTATTTTCAATTTTACTTGCAATCAGTTGATTAATGATGATTTGTAGTAATGACCTTCACTCTGTGAGTGCATTGTTAGCGCTAGGGTTGAAAACGTGTTCGTTTGTTAAACGAGCAGAACAAAAGGGTCGTCCCTTGGTGTTCGCGAACAAGTTGTATTAGTTTAGATGTATATATAGTCTATTGGTAGTGTGTATAGGCAATAATTTTCAATTTTACTTGCAATCAGTTGATTAATGATGATTTGTAGTAATGACCTTCACTATGTGAGCTCATTGTTAGCGCTAGGGTTGACAATGTGTTCGTTTGTTAAATGAGCAGAACAAGAGGGTCGTCCCTTGGTGTTCGCGAACAAGTTGTATTAGTTTACATGTATATATAGTCTTATAGTGAGAAAGAATTTTAAATTATTTTTCTCTTCCTTTTGAGAAAACTCCTAAAAATATGTGTAATTCGTGTAGTTTTTAATAGTAGTTTGACCTCTCAATTAGGATTAAAATTCGAAATTCTATAATTTATAATACCAAAAATATTTACGTACATTTTATTATTTAATACTATATAAAACCAAATCGGATGTTTTGAATATATCATTAGCATAAATAGGCATATTTCTAACCCAATGTATCTTATGTATTTTTTTCTTTACGCATTTTCTCTAAGTAATAGCAATTTGATATTTTAATTCAAGAATTGTAAGTAACTTCATTTTAAGATATACAAGTTTGTCAAACTGAATTCGAGCTGTCAACGAGCTAGTTAAACGAGCCACGCGCCAAACAACTCGAACTCTAAACGAGCCAAACTTAAACATGATTCTTTTGTTCGACTCGAGTTCGTGTTCGACTCGTTTAGCTGCCAAGTTAAACAAGCCAAACCCAAACAAGAGATATTCGGTTCAGCTCGGCTCGTTTATAGCCCTAGCTAGCGCCTTGTCCAATAGCATAACAGCTGGAGAATTTGGATGTAAGATCCTTTCTTTATCACCATAACTTCTTATGTTTTAATGTTTAGGGTTTAGGTTTTATCACAGTGACTATGAGGGACGTATAAATTAGAGTTCTTTTCCTTTTCTTTCACAGTGATTACAACAGGTGGAGGACGAAAGAGTATGCTGAAACTGAGAGATTTGGTCACGGGCTTTTGCACTAGAGTCGTTGCTCCTGTAGCTCATACATGGACAAAAATATCAGAAAGTTGCGACGATGATGTGAGAGTCATGACTAGAAAGAGTGTGGATGAGTCAGGGAAGCCTCCTGGCATCATGTTAAGTGCTGAAACCTAATTGTTGCTGCCTGTCCAACCTAAAAGATTGTTTGATTATCTCCGAGATAAAGACTCTCGAAACCAGGTATTGAAAACATATGGTTTTTGGTTCATTTATTTCGACAATAAATGAACCAAAACCGTATATTTTCAATACATGGTTTCGAGAGTTTTTATCTCGGAGAAATTCAAAAAATATTTTAAGTGGGAGAGGCAGCCACGATGAGGTTGTGGCACTTAACACGATGCCAGGAGGCTTCCCTGGCTCGTCAACACTCTTTCTGGTCATGACTCTCACATCATCGTCGCAACTTTAAGATATTTTTGTCCATGTATGAGCTACAAAACCACGAACGCTAGTGCAAACGCCCATCACCATTCTCTAAGACAAATTCAGCATACTCTTCCATCCTCTAACCGTTGTAGTCAATGTGAAAGAAAAGGAAATCACCCCTAATTTACTTATCCCTCATAGCCACCGTGATAAAACCTAAACCCTAAATTTTAAAAATAGTAGAAGTTATGGTGATAAAGAAAGAATCTGACATCCAAATTCTCGAGCTGTCATGCTATTGGACAGGCGCTAGCTATGCACTCACATAGATTGAAAGCATTATTAGTATTAGTGACAATAGGTCTCTTAAGGCTATTTGTAATCTCATTTCTACTTCTGATTTGGACGCAATCATCAATGTGATTATTCCAAATTATAATGTTTGTGATGATACCCCTTTTTGGAAAGTACCATGCCTTTTGACCTGACCGTCGTAGTCAGCATTCCTTCAACTATGCTCTTGGCTTCTTTTTTGGATTGATCCTTCATCAATACTAGATACTACCTCCGTTTCGTCTGTTTCGTCTGCGTTTGACTTTTTAACCCGTAACTGAGTCACTTTGACTTGGTGATTTGGGTACCAAAACGATGTAATTTTTTAACAACTTTTTCATGGTATTTTAGAATAAACTTTCCTCTATAACACCATACAAAGATTACCAAATTCTTGTATCGTTTTGCTAATCAAATCACCGGATGAAAGTAACCCAGTGAATAGTGACAGAAAGTGAAGTATGCTGAAACAGGCGAAACAGAGGTAGTACTTCTTGATAGTCCCTCCTTTCACTCAATGTCTTATCAAGTATATTCTTCCCCTTATAATCTTTGTTTATTGCCTAATCATCTTCCATAATAGACCAATTATTGGATTTTGGAGCCTCTTTGTGTTCTTCAGGCTACTGCTCCCTTTTGTTCAAATCACCCTATATACCCTCGTGAGGGTGATATCTTTTTATTGGTGACTAGAAAATTATATAACCACTCTGCATACTTGGTTCTAGAGCATAACTATCCTCCACTTGCTCTTCACCATGGAAAAACATGGGAAATCCTTTCATATTTGTAATCAAACCACCTCTCACCCCTGATTTGCACATGGACTGGTCGGTCTCTCCACTGTGATATGTGCTCTTGTCCTAACATAGTTCCTTCTCTCCCTTGACTGTGCTCTTGGATCAGCGTCAAGGAACCCCCCCCCCCCCCCCCCCCCCAATTTAAGCAACAAATTTTTCACCCAATGTCCGAGGCGAGGAGGGTAGTCAAGGCAGGAGCAATTCTTAGGTGCTCATAGAGAAAACTACATGTTAGTGTAGGGGCTATAGTCCGCACTAGACTTTACAAAGTTACGATTTTAGGTAACTGTTTGTCCAAAAGAATCATTTTTTGCCTATGTTTGTCCAACTTGTTTTTCGAGTGAAATGGCTCAAACTTTAAATGATACTTATTATGCAACTAAGATTTACGAAGCCATTTTTTCTATGTTATTTATAAAATAAAAGCGAACCACTTAAAAACATGTTCGCCCTGCCATTATTGCTCTTGAGACCCTTAAACATAATTTAAAACCAAAGTTCAAAATTGAGTGGAATTGTCTCCATAAAGTGCTTATTAAATTGGGTTTCTTCTTGTTTCAGTCAATCTTATTATGACATGTATATCTAATGTCACATTTACCTTCCTTGTGAATGGTCAATCTTTAATTCCCTTTGCACCTATTCGTGGTATTTGACAAGAAGACCCGATTAGTAGCTATATTTTTTATATTTGCACTGAGGGTCTTTTTTGTTTGATAAATCAAGCCATAAACTAAAAAATTCTTAAAGAATTGCGGGCTGGGCAATCATCCGCCTATATTACTCAACTTCTATTGGCGATGATTGTATACTTTTTTCCGAAGCTACTACGGATGATGCTATTACCCTAAATTATATTATGTACCAGTATTGTATATCTTCTGGAAAAACAATTAATAAAGATAAATATATGTTCCTAAAGTTCCTCAACATACCAAAATTAACATCTCCCAAAGTGTTCCACATTTAAATTGCTTGTATTCATAATAAATACTTGGGCCTGCCTACGATTCAGGGTCGTTAAACAATCAATGCCTCTAAGGACATCAAATCAAAAATTTGAAGAAAAATCAATGGGTGAAAAGAAAAATTTATTTCACCTTATGGAAAAGGAACTCTCGTTAAGTCTATTTTCCAATCTTTACCCACTTATATTATTCTGTTGTTTTTCTTCCCAAAACTTTATGTTATGAAATTCAACCGCTTTTGCTCAGTTTTGGTGGAGTAATAATTTAAACATTGGAAAATTCACATGAAAAATTGGACTGCTATGTGCACACCAAAAAATGTTGGTGGTCTAGGTTTCAGACATTTACATGATTTTAATATTGCTCTTCTTGAAAAAATAAGATTGGCGTATTTTCAAAATCCAAATTCTCTTTTGACCCAGGTTCTTCAAGGTAAATATTTTCATGATAATTCCATTATAAATGATGATGCTAAATGTTCTTCGTCTAATATTTGGCGTGATCTCATTATTTCTAAAAATATTGTTCTTCAAGCTGCGAGACATGGAATTGGGAATGTTCTTAATACCTACATCTATCCTAACAGATGGCTTTCAATAGGGTTTGGTAGACAACCACGTAGCTTTCCTACTCTTCCTTTGCATTATAAAGTGGCATATTTGATCACTTCACATTTTCAATGGAACCATGAGTTAATCTAAAATAATTTTTCTGAGGATGATTACAGTTTAATTATCAATATTCATTTAACCTATCCTTATCAAAATTATTTTATTATTTGGTCCCAAACTACAAATGAGAAATACATTGTTAAATCTGCATATAATGAAGCTTTCAAGATTCTTAATCCTGATTTAGGGGTATTCCAATTTTGCAGTACTAGCAATAGTCAAAATAACTTCTTGAACCAAGTCTAGCCTACCACCATTCTTGGTAAAATCAATTTTTTTTTTTTGCCGACTGCTCAACGACTGTATTCCAACAAAACTTCGTCTTAATCAAAGAGGTATTGATTTACCTGTTAACTGCTGCTACTGCTTCAATGGTAATGAGACTGTTTCTCATTTGTTTCTCAATTGTCCCCGAACTAGGAAGATCCTTTCTTCTCCCCAGCTTGACCTGGAGATATATAACATTGATCTCCCTTTTCAGTTCAAATCCAAAAAATAGTTACAAATCAATGGAAGGATGAGAAAAATCCCATACTGCATGTTCTTTGCCTAATCTGGTTTCCTAGAATTAGAAAGTTTTTTAAATGTGCAAAAAAGTGGACAAAGATTTAATTGTGGAAGCTATATATATCAGCAAAAAAGGAGTTCTCACATACTTTATCTTTCAGGTTTGTTGTGCATGCAGGAATCCAAAGGCTGGTGATAGAAGGTGGGTTCCTCCGCCTTCCAGTCATTGGAAAATTAACATAGATGATGTCATCTCATCGTCTCTTCACAGATCTGCTGCCACATCAATCATCCGAAATTATATGGGTGATTTTCTTTTTCGATTCTCATTTCAGATTCTATTCACGGCGAATCTGTTGGTTGCATAAGCATATGCTCTTCATGATGCTTTGACGAAGGCTTACAACTACAGATTCAGAATTTTTATCATGGAATTGGACTCTCAAATTCTTGTTCAACATATTTATAGAAGGAATGTGATAGAGGAGGACGACGGCTCAGAAGAGAAAAGGCTCTTCACACCATGTGTTTAGTCGGTCCGTTCTTTGAACTTTCTTAAACCTGCTAGCTATTGTAGAAAAGACTCTAATCGCGCATAATCTAGCGCATTTGAGTCTTAAAGCTACGTGTGATATGTATTGGGCTATTATATGCCGTGATGTTGTGTATGATGTTTCGTCTCTGTACAAAGCTTTAGAATGAATAAAATGATGTATTTCTTTGCAAAAAGAAGAAGAAGTCTTATGTTTTTAGAATTTAACCCCTATTATCTGTCTCTTATAAAATTATTATCAAGACTTTAGCTAATCGTCTTAAAGAGCATCTCCCGACTGTTATTGATCCTGCTCAATCCGCTTTTATAAAGGGACGCCACATTTCTGATAATTCTATAATTGCCATTGAGACGATTCACACTATTCAAAATCAAAAAAATAAGACGGTTTCTGAATGGTCTTACCTTCTTCAAGTTCTCACCCGTATGGGTTTCCCTACTAGCTTTATAAATTGTATTATGTCTTGTGTGACCTCCGTTTCTTTCAATATTTTAATTAATGGTCACCAAACAGATTCATTTTTACCTACTAGGGATATTCTCCAAGGAGACCTTATTAGCCCTCACCTTTTCCTTCTTTGTACTGAAGGTTTGTCTTGTATTATTAGAAATACAGTTGCTAACAATTCCTTAAAATGTGTGAAACCTGGTATGCATTCTCCTAGCTAGCATTACCCACCTTTTTTCGCAGATGATAGTATTTTGTTTGGAAAATGTACTACTGCTAATGCTGTTACTATTAATTCTATTCTTTACCAATATTGTGATTTCTCAGGACAACTTATAAATAAAAATTAAATCTGCTATTGTTTTGGGCCCAGAGTCCCGAATGATATTCACACTTCGATTACCCAAATTTTTCAAATCCCTAGTGCAGCCCAAAAATATAGGCGGTTTAGGTTTTTGCCGTTTATATAGGATTATTGGGAAAACAGGCTTGGAAAATTCTTATTAACCCTGATTCTATTTTATCCAAAGTCCTTAAAGGTAAATATTTCTACCATTCTGACATCATTTCTGCAGATTCTGCAAATAGATCCTCTTATGTGTGGAAAAGTATTGTCACTGCTAAAAATATTGTTTTCTATGGTATTTGTCATGGCATTCGTCATGGACAAAACACTTACATTTATCATAATAGATGGATTCCTATAGGACTTAAACGAAAACCTTTCAGCTTTCCATCTATATCTTCTGATTCAAAAGTTTCTACTCTGATTACTTACAATTTCACTTGGAACACTGATTTGATAAAATCAAATTTTTCAGAAGATGAAGCTGAAGCTATCATTCAAATACCCTTGTCACCTCCTAATACTCAAGACAATCTGATTTGGACTCAAACTGTTTATGTTCCTTACTCTCTTAAATCAGCTTATTACATGATTGTTTCAAATTTTACCATCCTTTCTACTGCAAATAATCATTCTACCTCAACTTCAAATAGGGACTGTTTTTGGAAGGATGTATGGAATTTAAACATTCCAAGTAAAATTAATTTTTTTAATTGGCCTACTTATAATCTCTGTATTGTGACAAAGGATAATCTTAGAAAGAAAGGAGTTTGTTTACCCATAAATTGCTGCTTTTGTAAGCATAATACTGAATCTGCTAGCCATATCTTCCTTGACTGTGAGTGGATTCGAAAAATTTATACACATGCAATGGTGAATCTGCATCCACCCAAGTCTTCTTTGCCCTTTGATCTCCGTCCGAAACATTTTTATTGGCTGTTGATAGAAAAGATAAACAAATCTCTTGTTACATGTTACGGAATATCTGGATAGATCGAAATAGTAGAAATTCCAGTTCTGAGTCTAAAACTGTCAACGATTTAGTTGTTCAAATCATTTCTGAACATAAAGAATTTCAAGACACCACTTATCTTGGTCAAAGATTCTGGCGAACTTCAATGTTTCATATTCCGGCGAAAGGGAAGCGGTGGCCACAAGCTCAATTGAACGGGAATCAACAACAACAACTTCAGATGGAAGGAATAAGGGCGTCGTTGGAAGACGACGTGCCCTGGATCCCTCAAACTGAACGTTGATGCGGCCATATCCTCCGATCAAAACAAATCTGGTGGCGGAGGAGTGATTCGCATCTCAGCGGTTGAATTCATCGTGGCTTTGGCTTTTCCGATCCCCTTCACAAAAGACTATGTAGTTGCAGAAGCTTATGCGTTGCTGTGAGCAATCACAAAAACTATGAGCAGAGGATTTACAAATCTAGAGATTGAAACGGACAATCAAACTCTAGTTTTGAGCTTACAGAGGAAGACGGCTACAGAGACAATCTCTGAGAAAGGTCGTCTCATTTCTGAAATCTGCCGGAAGCTTCGAGAGCCCTTATATTCTAGGGTTTCTTGTGTGTGAACGGGCTCAAAATAAAATAGCCCACTCTTTGGCCAGATTGGGCTTAGACTTTGATGTAATATCTTTTTGGGCTATAACATGCCCCGCCAGCTTGTACACCTTATGGGCCAAAGACATTGCCTGTTCTTCTATATATCTATAAAAGCAAGGGAATAGGCTTCCCCATGCGCTACATGGAATCTGAGAATCAGTCTTTGCTTGCCATTTTGTCAAGTTGGCATACATGTGGCATTTTTGTTCCAATCAAAACTTGCCAAGTCAGAATTAATGACATGCATTCATCGTAATAATTATTGTCTAGATAATGTAAATTTGAATCAAACTCTTTGTTTCTCTGTAATTGGGAATCCAATTTCTGAACCATTGTATGGAAGCAATTCAATGTATCAATTGAAGGTGGAACTCTAGGGTCAAATGGTAATTCTATAAAGTGGTCCAGCCTACATATTCATGTGAATAGCTTTGAAGAGATTAATGTGTTTTATGAGTAAAATATCTGTTGAGGTTCCCTCAATGAAGCAAATTACTCCCATTTGTTCATGCACATGTGAAGCAATTTCTTGATTACATAAGAAGGACTCACTTCTTGGCATCTTTCTTATTGCTTAAGCGGTTCACTTTATTACTTAGAACCTTAAATCTTGAAATATTGTGCTAATTAGAAAAACTCATATGCAATCTTCACACCATGTTCATGCATTCGTCTTCTTTAATGCTGATTATTCATTCACTTCTTAGATTCACAATATTATTCTCATGTCCTTTAATTTATCGGATGTTATTGTAGATTAAAGTTGCGGCAAATCTCACTGTAATGTAATCAACTATCGATAGTGCAGACTCCCTGAATCAAAGCAATCAGTACATTTCATTCGCAAGACTTAAGGTATGTAATTGAAAAGATCTTCTAATGACCCTTTCCTTGATTTGTTTTCTAATAGCGGTACGGAGACAATAACAACACTATTTTCTCCTCCATCTCTTAATATTTTCGTAGTTTATAGAAAAGTGTTATTCAGGACAAGGACGCAGAATTAAGGGTTGCCTCAATTTTTGGAATGAAAATTTCATTTCTATGTTACCTTCCATCTATTTTATCTCAAAAATTCTACAGTTAACTGGATGATTTCCTCTAATCACTACCACAGTAACTTTTCATTGCCTTATGATCAAGAAATTTTTATAGGTCTTGGTTGGATATCTTCAGTGCCAACATAAAGTACAAATGTGCAAGTTTGCTGACTTTATAAGTAATTGCTTCATTTGACATTGTCAAACTAAGCCTGGAAAATTGTTATTAAGAATTTAAGACTCTTAAAGGAATTTTAAATGTATGTTTGTAGGCAAGCTGATAACTGACAATGTGTTATGAAATATGTAATTGGACTTATGTGAATATCCACCACATAGTTGGGTGTATTTTGTATAATTATATTCTGGTCCAGAAGCCCACCTAACGCCTATATAAGGAGGCTTAGGGTTGGAGAATAATACACATCTCATCACTATTCTCCCTACATCTTGTCTCTCTTTATTTTTCATCTCTCGTCTTCTCCCAATTTATAACACGTTATCAGCACGATAGTGCTCTTAAAAGAGGATTGAAGATCAAGAGCGCAAAGCACGACATCTCTGCTATGTTGGATATGTATGTTTTTGTAAACAAAAATCTAAATTACTTTCACCACGGAAAAGAATGATCATACGAGAAAATAATTTTCGTTATTGATTGTTCTTTAAAGATTGAGGCTCAGATGCAATAAGCTGGACAATAACGACCCACATATATGATTGTATGATCTAGGTTGTACCCGTCTTCTGTTGCTGGTCCAAATTTTTTTATTTTTATTATTTGCATCTTTTTGGCTTAAGTGTGAAAGAAGAAATATTAAGTGTACTTAGGGTTCTACTGAAATCCAGGAGGCAGGAGCCAAGATCAATCGGTCCAAAATAAAAAGAATATATGTGCCAACTACTTCTTCACCGCCTACTGTTTCACAGTTGTTAGATTTTTCTTTTTGATTGTTTAGTATCATTGTTGGAAGATTGGAACCATACATCTAAGGTATTGTTTGCTTCTAACACTTTGGTTTGCAATAGTACTAGGTTTTGATTTGTAAAAGAAGAAAAAGTGAATGAACCTTTGGGTCAAAACTCAAAACTCTAAGACCGACCGGCTGATCTTATGCATTATGAATTGTTGTGTTGAGTTCAATTAGTTAATGTTTTCTTTTTCAATAAGACAGTTAATCAGCTAGTGTCCTGATCTGTGAAATCAAATTAATTGCTTTGATTTTTGTACGTTATTTATTACATGTTCGTAGAAGAAGAAAAAAAAAGTTTTCTTTTTTTATATGATTTGCGTCTCTAGAAGAGATGTATGACACTTTTACGAAACCTCCAGAAGAGGTGTTTTAACTCAAGATCATAATTTGATTTTGAGATTTTCTTATTAAATCATGTAGCGAACTCGAACTACGTCATACATGAAACTTTGATATGCTTACAAAAGAAAAAGTATATTTTCCATACCTGAAGTCATGGAATACATGATAACTTGATCGTAACCCGAATTTGCGACATTTTTTTTATGACCAGAAGTCATACAATATCCATCTCCAAAAGATGCGCCAAGATTGTAACCTGAAGTTACAACATAATTATATTAGTGCATCCAGAAGATGCATCTATTCCATGGCTTGTAACCTGAAGTTGCGGCACTAACTTTTTTTTTATGAGTTATTGCTACATCTCTTGAAGAGATCGTACTAAAATTTTAATAGACTTGCCAAAGTCATTATCTATACCTGAAGTTATGGATTAATTACATGGAATTTTAATCGTAACCTGAAGTTGCGAAAACTCTTTTTCTGACCTGAAGTCATAATTTTAGTTACATCTTCTGAAGAGGTGTCCTGCAATTTTCTTCTAAACCTCCCGAAGAGGTCATATTTTGTTACCTCGCTTATCTAATTTTTAAAATTATTTTTGATACTTTTTCTTTTGTTCTCGTATTATGGATCAAAAACGAACCTCCTGAAGAGCATTCGTAATCGCCATCGATGTTAAATCTGGCCATGTCATATGTACCCGAAGTTACATATTATATGACATCACTCATAACCAGCAGTTATGCAATATTGTAAATAATTATCTCCTGAAGAGATTGCTACAATTCAAATAATGATCCATCCTCCTGAAGAGATTATATTACGTTTATTTCTTGTATCATATACGCATTTATTTTTAAAATTTTCTAGTACTTTATCGTTTATACACTTGTTAGTGATTTAACCAGAGCATCCAGAAGATGTTCTTAGTCCATGACGGTTTATTGGACAAACGCATTTTATATGCATAAAAAGTGATTTTCATACCAGAAGTTATGAAATTATGACGATGTTTATAACACGGAGTTATAAAATAACATCAAAAGATCTCCTAGAAGAGAGAATCTACAACCACTCAATTTTTAATAAAAGTATTGACATTTACGTCTCTTTTTGGGTTTCTTGGAAGAAACTTTGATGAGAGAACTACGGCGTCCAAGAGATTGCTTATTGTCAATATTTTTGTTTAAATTTGAGGATTGGTTTATACAAAGTACATATGAGACAAATTGATGCCTGAAGCATCAACGAAATATCATTAAGGTTATGATGATACCGCTCACGTCATGAGGGGGAGAATGGGTCCTATTGCATGACGTGAGCCAAATATCATTGTCTCTACGGATATGTACTAATGCAAAATCCCAACAAAATGGATAGCTTCTCAACTAATGGGTATATTATATGGGTATACACAATTAAGCATAAATGGGTTTGCTTGTGTAAATATTTTTGATCCTCCAGAAGAGGAATATGAAATTAAAAGCATCCAAAAGAATGTTGGGATATGGTTAAAATGCTCTACAAATTAAGAACACAAGATTCTGGAGAAATCTTGGGGGTTCATATATACATCATCATAATGGATCAAAACCAACGTTGGTAATTGAATAGCCCTGGGAGAGGCTCATAGCTCTGGAAGTAGCTAAATGTACCTTAATACAAATAGTATGATCCTACTATGAATGATGATGTTTATCTTGAGAAAGCACTTGTAAAATCACGTGATTTATCATATGGGAAGAATGTTGACTAAATAGTTATTGGCCAAAACAAAGTCAACAAGTGCATAGAAAACTGTTCGGGTACAATCATTTTGAATATGTAGAGCATAGAAACAACCCGAAGAAGAAATTTATATACTATGCAGAGACTACATATCCGCCGGTAAGCGTGGGATCTTTGTAGTTATTATATGTCCGTTATTAAGCGTGAGACTCATGTAAATGTTATATGTCCGCTGTAATGTGTGGGACTCATATCGAGGTTTATGTCCGCTTTTAAGCGTGGGACTTGTAAAATGAGAAAGATGATATATGGGTCATGATAAATTCTCATTAGTAATGATGATAATGTTGTCTTAGTCTCGGGGACTAAGGAACAACAAAATATGGGTTGAAAAGTAACTAGTTACAATACGATCGTATGGATCACAAATTTGTGAAATTCCATGGAGGTTGGTTCCCATGAGAAAATATTTGCCTGAAGCAAATTGCAAGTGTACACTTGCGAGTAGTTATAGGTGCATATGCATTTTATTTTATTTGATTTTTAACCGAATATTATTAGATTTGGTCTTGCAATGGCTTTGTTTGTCAGGTACAAAGGTGTTACCAATAGGGGGAGAACCAATCCAAATGCGGCACTCTTTTTCCTTCGCTATGGTTTTTGTCCCACAGGGTTTTTCCAAGCAAGGTTTTAACGAGGCTGCAAGGACCATCCAGATGCGTTCCAGAAGAATGTCATCACCAATGCTGAGCAAATAGAATTCACCGATGTACTCTTTTTTCCTTAGTCATTGATTTTTCCCACTGGGTTTTTCATGACAAGGTTTTAATGAGGCATCGTAGTTGTGAATATTCAAGGGGGAGTGTTATGAAATATGTAATTGGACTTATGTGAATATCCACCACATAGTTGGGTGTATTTTGTATAATTATATTCTGGTCCAGAAGCCCACCTAACGCCTATATAAGGAGGCTTAGGGTTGGAGAATAATACACATCTCATCACTATTCTCCCTACATCTTCTCTCTCTTTATTTTTCATCTCTCGTCTTCTCCCAATTTATAACACAATGCTATTTTTTACTGTAAGAAATCAGTTGTAATTGTGATAAGGTTCAGAATCTGGGGACGTTAGTAACACAATAAAGTAAATAAACATAAACTAGCCAAGTAAATTCCAATCTTTCTCAAAGGACTGTCAACGGTTCAGTGATTTGAATTTGTTTATGATAACGACCTTAAGCGGTAATTATATTTCTAGGCCACCTTAACTGGAAATGTTGGAAAAAAAATTGAAGGATATCCTCAAAAAAGTGCGACTTCATGTTCTCAAATTTAAAGTCCATAAAAACACTTCTACTATCCTATACTCCCTCCGTCCCATGAGGTAGTTCAAAATTGACTTTTTAAAGTCATTTGACTCGATGATTTGGTTACCCGAACAATACTAGAATTTGGTAATTTTTTCATGGTGATGTAGAGTTAGGTTTACTCTACAACACCATGAAAAAATTACATAATTCTTGCATTGTTTTCCTAACTAAATCATCAGATCAAAGTGATCGGTGAACTACTACTCTTTGAACAACCTGCTGGGACGGAGGGAGTATATTCTGAAAAGATTATGTATCTTTCCTTTAGAGAATTGAAATAGATAAACAACTTTCCTCAAAAAAAAAAATAGATAAATAATTTTTTAATTTTTTTTTGAGAGGATAATATTTTTTCTTTGAGTATATGAAAAAATATCACGAAAATCACATTAATTCCTAAACAGAAATTAGAGGCTCCGACGCATTAGCGCGGGCTGACCACTAGTATTAAATAAAAGTGCAGGCTTTGTGTTTAAAAAAAAAAAAAAAAAAAAAAAAAAAAAACCGTTGTCACAAAATGCTGGATCCGCCCATGAGGGAGTTTTGAAAACATTAGAAATTAGGGTGTGGCGTCCACGCACGCAGAACCCTAAAACCAAAATGAAGATGATGAAGATGTTTTCTTTCATTCCGTGGGAGATCAAGGAGCATATTCTCTCCCGACTGCCAGTGAAGTCTCTTCTTCGGTTCAGGTGCGTATCGACTTCTTGGCTCTGCCTCATAGACAGCTCCGATTTCGTCAAATGCCATCTCAATAGATCCATTGTAAGCAACACCAATCTCTCCCTCGTTTTTGCAGACCACCTAATCCGCCGGCAGTCAGTGGACGAAGTTTCACTCATTGTTAATACTATTGTACCCCTTGAGATACCAAAGCGTTATGACCAGATTCATGGTTCTTGCAATGGTTTGGTTTGTTTGTCAGATGGGTTTGGTAGTTTGATTTTGTGGAACCCATCGACCCGAAAGTTCCGGGTTCTGCCACAAAGCCCCAGGGACCGCGCACACCCGCATCTATCTTTGAGCACTAGTTGTGGATTCGGGTATGATAGCGTCAACGATGACTATAAGGTTGTTATGATTTTTCTGAGTGAAGAGGATAAATTATTTGATGTTCATGCCTACAGTCTCAAGTTCAATACATGGCGTACCATTGAGAAGTCGCCAGGTCACTTTCATCTTGGTAGTGTTGGCCTAGGCAACGGTGTATTAGCAGGTGGTGCCCTTCATTGGGTTGATGATCACAACTTAGCCGGTGGTCCTCTCCATTGGGATGATGATCAAGAAAACCATGGCTACTACTTTATAAGGCGCCATATCGTTGCCTTTGATCTTGCGACTGAGGAATGTTTGTTGGTACCACATCCAGAGTACCCACATAGGGATTGTCCTGTCGCTCTACACAACTTCAACGAATGCCTCTCACTTGTTTGCAATGACTACGAAACCAGTTTCAGTATATGGGTAATGAAAGAGTACAGATTAAAAGAATCTTGGACCAAGTTAGTTTCTGTCGCTGATTCACGAGTGCTAGAAGTTACGACTTCTTTCCCCGTTCTTATCATTCAAATGACTGTGGGGGAGTACTGGTTTACTACAAGAACAAGTGGATTTTGCTCAGTCTTGAGGGAGACAAGATTGTCGAAACTATTATCATTGCTAGCATCGATTATCTATGTGAGCACTTCGGAAGCCTTGTTCTAATAAATTGACATGAAGAGAAAAAAATCAGGCAGGTACTATGAGTTCTATTTTGTTGCGTAGTTCGTGTCTTTTTTGTAGTTTCTTTCTTACTCCACTTTTCTAGCTGAATGTGAAAAACAATGCAATAGAACTCTTAAAAGTATGGTTCATGTGGTAAGAGTAGGATTTAAACCCTAATAGGGCAGGCTTATTAGGTTTGATTTGCATGCTCTTCTGTCAAGCCTGCTGTTGGCTGTCTCACTTGGTGGTTGACTTGACTTTATTTTGTAATTCTTGAGGACAGTCGTGACCCTAAGACGGGGCAAACTGATCTTTAACCCGTTTACCCCTAATGGTTCGAGAGTTTTCTCATGTTAGAAAGTTCGTAATACTAGGCGGACAAGTTTCTGTATTATGAGTCAACACAGATAAATAATGAGAGATATAAAATAAAACTCACTCAGAGAAAGTCTCCAATATGCTAAAGTGATATCAGAGACGGTCTCGTACATTTGGGTACGGGCTCCTTGAAACAGATTAGCCGCCTGCTAAGGATGGTGTTAGCAATTGGTGCGCCCATGTGGGGTGCCCAATGCAATTAACATAACCTTATGGGGTTAGTTGCACTAATACATAAACTAGAGGGGTTAGTAGCTAAGGCTCAAACCCTAGGGGTTTATGTGCAAACTTAGGAGAAGTTTTGCCTATATAAGGAGGCAGCCTCCTACATATTATATTGCTATTCCATACAGAAAAGTCTCTCTGTCTAGATTCATACTAGTTGTAGAGAACCCTAGTCTCTCTCCAACTTCATCCAAGGAGGTGGAACGTGGTGTGGAAATCAGTGCTCGTCCTCGAGATTCGCACTCGATTGGTGGGAGCAAGATCAAGGAGTAGGCGCGTGAAAGCAAGCAACACAACGATCATCCGCTGCATTAAGGAGCTAAGGAAGACAAGGTAAACACATGAATATTCCGCTTTAGTTCATGTTGTAGATCTGAGCATGTTAGATCCTTCCTGCCCTTCATTGGTATCAGAGCCCTAGGCTTACTTTTCGTGCCTCGATAAGCGTTCCCGAACCTGTTATAAAAATCGCGTTTCTGAAATTTCATAACCAGTAGACGAAACCTATATGGTTAGGTAGGGTTTTTCACGAGGATTCCAGATATATAAATTTTATATTTTTTGGATTTACGGTGAATTAGTTATGAATTTTCAAAGTTTCGGAACAGTATTAATCTGGACTGTTAGATCCAATAATTAGAACACGGTTTTCAAAAACTTGTTAAAATTGGATTTTGACCACATAATCGGGATCAGGACGAAGAGACGATCACGGGAAAATTTTTCTCGTCGCGATCGGAGCACGGGAAGGCGGCGCGTGGGCTTCACGCGCCACCGACGCCGCCCCCACGCGCGGCCACGCGCCGCACGCGCCCAAGGGCTGGCGGCGGCTGCTGACGTGGCCCTAGGGCTGACGTGGCAGATGACGTGGCGGTGCCACGTCAGCAAGAGGCTGACGTGGCGATGACGTGGCAGCCACGTGGCAGCTGACGTGGCGGGCTGACGTGGCAGTTGACGTCAGCATAGGTGCTGACGTGGCATGCCACGTGGCATGCTGACGTGGCACATGGGCCGACGTCAGCGCGTGGCGGAGGCGGACGCGCCCACGCGCGGCGGCGCGTGAGGGCGCGTGCGGCCTCCTCCCGCCGTCATTTTTCGTCCGGTTTTTTCCTAGGGACTCCAAATTAAATTTCCTATTTTATGGGTATTTTTTCATAATTTTTGGAGCGACGGAAAATTTTAGTAATTTCCAGATTAATTAATTAGTGTTTAGCACACTTCCCGAGGCAGTTTGACGACCTTAAACACACTGTTTTGAGCCCAAATTTTTTCTGGAGACTTAGGTCATTTTTCCCTACGTTTTGCCATAGGTGGTGAGACCCTAAGTGGTAGGGAGCAATTTTCGATCTTTTTAGTTGATTAGATTATTGCTTATTAATTTCCAGTAATTATTGCTTAATTCCGGAAATTTCCAGAAAATTCCAGTATGTTTATTATATTGTTATACATGCTGTTGTGGGTTGAATGGATGTGTTTGGTGCATGGATGTGGCATAGATGTTTTATATTTTGGTTTTGGTTTTGGTTTTGGTTTTTGAATATGTAATCAAAATACGGCCTGCGAGTCGTGCCTCTCTATACTCTAGTGTCTTCTCTTCTCATCCACTCGCCTCTATGAGGTTACTTCTTATTAGAAATAAGATAGTTAGTAGAGATTGAAGATTGAAGCTTCAAGAGAGATGGCCAAACCAAAAGCTATGGCGCAAGGTGCATGGAGCAATTAGACGGTCTAATGGAGCCTCAAGCTTGGAGTCCTCGAGTAGGCGAGATGGCGTGAGATGGAGTTCAGGACTTGCTCAAGAAGTGCTCTCAATAGTGGGAGTGCACCTTAGGGGCCACATCCATTGCATATTTATTTATGCTTGTGCTTGTTTTATGTTATAACTGCGTGTGATTGGATATATATGTTTAACCTCGCATGCTAAAGAACTAAAACAAAAGAGCTCACATGATGACATGATTAAAATTGATGGGAAATCACAAGTGATGAGATTTGATTCCTAGGATATACGCTAGGTTTTGGTGGAGTCCTTGTGAGGAACTATTGAAATTAATCGATGTCACATGTTACTTAGGAGCTAAAGCAAAGCTAGTAACTAATATCCACTATGTCTCACGTTTTTCAGTAATGTCGAAATCATCTAGTCTCATTGCCGATTCTGCTAAAGCTGTTAAGCTTAATGGGGACAACTACGATATGTGGAGCCGTCGTGCTATGTACTACATGTTAGACATAGATTTGTCCGAACATCTCCAGACAGAAAGGGTCGAACCCGTGATGAATGAGGCCCGACCGCTTGTGGAACATGAGCGGGACCTAGCTGCTTTTCATAAGTGGGAAGCAGCGGATAGGAAGGCCTGTTACAATCTTCTATGTATGATGGAAGATGACCTCATCAGGGAGTTCGAAAATTCTGCCACAGCAAAGGAGATGTGGGAATCGATCAAGAGCAAGTATGGATCCACTTCCATCACCAAGCTGCGAGTCTTGAGAATGAGGTTCGACTCATATCGCATGAAGCCTGAGCACACAATGACTCAGCATTTGAGGGCTATGGCCTTCATGATCAGAGAGCTGATTGCAGCCGGTCGTAACTTATCTGATGAAGAGCAAGTACAAGCGGTACTACGCTCTCTGCCACGCTCATGGGATCACATGAAGCGAGACATGACCCATAATGTGGATGTCAAGACGCTTGAAGATGTCAAGCGTCACCTGCTGTTGGAATCTGAGCGGATTGAGGCCGCCAAGTCCAATGGTGAGGTGATGGTGGCGGAGACTCCAAATTCTAAAGCGGACAAGCCACGCAAGAATTGGAAGAAGGCAGATAAGAAAGACAAGGGTAAAGGGAAATCCGTTGGGGGCCCTAAACCCAAGATCAACAAAGGCGCTGGTGGGAAGAAGAGCCGAAGGGTTAGAAACTTGGCAAGGGTCTTGTGCTTCAACTGCCAGAAGAAGGGTCACTTTGCTCGTGATTGCACCGAGCCAAAGGTATACCATAATCCAAACTCTGACTGTTATGTTATAAGTCAAGTTTTTCATTTCTAATTCCGCTAATGAGTGGGTATTGGATTCAGGTGCAAAAGGACGCCTGAGCATGTGATCGAGGCGCGTGCACGGATTATGGGAATGACAAACGGGCAGTAGAAGGATGCACATGAAGATGAAGCTGGAGCTCATCCTACATGACGTCTTATACGCTCATGGTGCACGCAAGAACTTTTGATTTCCGTTTCTAGACTTTTCAGGATTTGGATTTTAGACTTGTTTTTGAGGGTAGTTTTGCCAAACTGTTTGTTGGCAACTCATGTTTTGGTACTGGTTATATTTCTCGTGGTTTATTTTATTTAGACATTGTTGGTTCTAGCATTGATGATGTTTATGATTCTCGTTCATATATTACATCTTCTAGTGATGATGATGCCACTAGATGGCATGCTAGATTGGGACATATAGGACAGGACAGGATGAACAGGCTGGCTAAGGCAGGCCTACTTGGAGATATGCCCAAGATATCATTACCTGTATGTGAATCTTGTCTTGCAGGAAAAGCTAAACGCAAACCGTTCGGTAAAGCAGTAAGGGCTACTGAGCCTTTACAACTTATTCATTCTGATGTTTGCGGTCCATTGAATGTTAGAGCTAGACATGGTGCTCGCTATTTCATCACATTCATAGATGATCACACTCGTTTTGGTTATGTGTATTTGATGGAACATAAATCTGAAGCGCTAGGGTGCTTCAGAAAATTTCTGCAAGAGGTAGAGAACCAACTGGACAAAAGAGTTAAGGCTCTTAGGACAGATCGAGGGCGTGAATATCTATCTGAGCAATTTAAGGAGCTCTGTGAGACTAAAGGAATAGTGAGGCAGTTGACTATTCCCTTCACACCGCAGCAAAATGGTGTAGCGGAAAGAAGGAATAGAACACTGTTAGAGATGGTTCGTAGTATGATGGCAAATGCGAATCTGCCTATCTCCTATTGGGGAGATGCATTGATGACTGCCACGTACATACTGAACCGTGTGCCCACCAAGTCTGTAGCCACAACCCCTTACGAGATGTGGACCAAAAGGCAACCCGAATTGGGTCACCTTAGGCCATGGGGGTCGGCCGCCTATGTACGTAACGTCTCCCATGTTCATGGGAAATTGGGTGCTAGAGGTAAGAAGTGCATCTTCATACGGTACTCTGAACACTCTAAGGGTTACGTATTCATAGCGCAACAGCCGGATGGTAGTCTAACGGAGATGGAATCGCGAGATGTAGAATTTCTCGAGAGAGATTTTCCTAGTCAGGGAGAAGCACGTGGAGATGGTATTCTCTACGAAGAAGAGGAACCACTGGATGACACTCAGTTCTCTACAGACCTACAGGGAACAGTCCCTATGGATCTTCAGAACAGTGGGAGTGACATGCCTAGTGAGCAGCCCATCATATATGATGATGAAGCTGAAGAAGAACCCTCTTTGCGTAGGAGCGCTCGTGGGAGCGTACCCCGTCGACGATTTGACATCGAAGGGGAGGCCATGATGGTCACCACGCAAGAAGATGATGAACCTAGGACATTGTCTGAAGCTCTCTCATCCCCTGACAAGAAAGAATGGAACATTGCTTTACAAGAAGAACTGGAGTCAATGAAAACCAATCATGTTTGGGATTTAGTTGACTTGCCTCCTGGACGAAGGGCCATTGGAAACAAATGGGTTTTCAAGGTCAAAAGGAAGGCAGACGGAAGCGTTGAGAGGCATAAGGCCCGGCTAGTGGCGAAAGGCTACACCCAACAACAGGGTGTGGATTACGAGGAGACGTTCTCACCGGTTGTGAGAATTGCCTCCATTCGTCTTATACTTGCAATTGTGGCTAGCATGGACTTGGAACTACATCAAATGGATGTTAAGACTGCATTTCTCAATGGAAAACTAGATGAGGAGATCTATATGGCTCAACCGGAAGGTTTTGAGAAGAAAGGTCAAGAGCACAAAGTGTGCAAACTGATTAAGTCCATTTATGGACTGAAGCAGTCCTCAAGACAGTGGTATTTGAAGTTTCATCAAGACATTGTGGCATATGGCTTCACAATGGTAGATGAGGACCACTGTGTGTATGTCAGACGTTCTGGAAAGAAGTTCATGATACTGTCATTATATGTAGATGACATACTACTAGCCAGCAATGATAAAGGAATGCTCGGAACTACCAAAGGGTGGTTATCCTCTCGTTTTTCAATGAAGGATATTGGAGAAGCGAGTTACATCCTTGGGATAAAGATCCTAAGGAACCGCTCTAAGAGACTTCTTGGCTTGTCTCAAGAGACATACATCAAGAAGATACTTGAACGGTTCCAGATGATGGACTCCAAGCCATTCGAGACTCCCATTGCACATGGCGAGAAACTCAGCCTTGAAATGTGTCCCAAGACCCAACACGAGAGAGACCAGATGGCCAAAGTACCCTATGCAAGTGCTGTCGGAAGTTTAATGTACGCAATGATGTGTACAAGGCCCGACATATGTCATGCTGTCGGTTTAGTTAGCAGATATCAGTCTGATCCCGGTGTTGGACACTGGAAGGCTGTTAAGAGGATTCTCCGATATCTCAAAGGGACTAAAGATTACGTGTTAAGCTACCGAGGCTCTGAGCTAAGGCTCATTGGCTACAGTGATGCTGACTGGGGTGGGGACCTAGACGCACGTAAATCGACCTCAGGCTACGTCTTCATGCTGGGTGGAGGAGCCATCACATGGCACAGTAGCAAGCAGACTTGCACTGCCTTATCAACCATGGAAGCTGAATACGTTGCCTGCTCCGCGGCAGCGCAGGAGAGTGTTTGGCTGAAGAGATTTCTGGTCAGCTTAGGAGCGGTTGACGAACCAAGACCAGTAACGCTTCGTTGTGATAGTATGTCGGCCATAGCTTGTGCTAAAGATCCGAAATACCACAGCAAGGCCAAACATATTGAGATAAAGTACCACTTCATTAGGGAAGTAGTAGCTAAGGGAGATATCACTCTAGAGCATATTCCTACGAATCAGATGTTAGCTGATCCAATGACCAAGCCTCTTCTTAAGGCTACTTTTGTTGGTCATACTAGGAATATAGGGTTAGGCAAATGGAACTAGATGTTAGACTGATTAAACATTTTGAGACATTGATTGATTGGATATTAGGAACGGATTTGTTCATTTATGCTGCATGTTATTTTGATACGTGTATGATATGTTACATTTCCTGTACTAGCTTAGAGCATGTCACACAGACACTAAGTTGGCTCACTCACACGAGCAACTGCCTTCGCAGTATCCTAGATATGTCTGGGTGTGGCGGAAGATGAGACGGAATCCAGATAAGCGCTGAAAGCCTACGATATGATATGAGATGCCTTCTTCATATGAGCATATGGCCTATGATAAGAGCTTGAAGTCTATCAGTAGTGCTAGGAGCCTGTCAGACGGATCCAAATGTCGCATTGGAAATAAGTTCCAAGCTGAGATCGATTATGGCCAATCGAACATGGTTGCTACCCCGAACCATGTATAGTCTGTGTAGAAGAAGCCAGATGCGAGAGCTGATAATTGATCACAACAGTGTGACATGGCAGCACTCGGGCTGGTGGCCATAAGGGCTACCGGATAGACATCTGCATAGTGGTCCTTTTGCAAGGATAAGACATGCGCTCTCATCAGAGTGTAAACACTATGGCGCATATTTCCCCTTGAATAACGCGCGCCTATGAGTGACCATGAGGAGATGAGTAGAATTAGTCCCTGGGATTCCTCATCGTGTGAGCCTCGTCGATCGTATAAGGATGATCGACACTGTATACCCTTTGTACTTACATCTGTGTCATGAGGAGACGGGTCGGTGGTGCTACTTTGGCGTGACACCTTACGGCTATGGATGATTCGGCCTTCCGGACACTGCTGGGAAAGCAGCTGAGCCGAATCTGAGTGACACATGTATGTAAGGAAAGATTCTCGTTGCATCGCTCTTTATTATCTTTCATTGGGCCCACCTGCAAGATCTTATGGGATCGTGTAGGATATGAAAATATAAAGGAGATGTGGACTCATTGGAGCATGGCCTTCGGGACAAGGCAGGTGTTCATGATCCACGAGATGACAATCGGAGGAATCTGGGGGATACGAGAGTTACGGAGAGCATTATCACTGTTTTATGTTTTAAGGGTGCCTTCCTGCGCTGGCTATACGAGTTTGGTATGTGGATCTCCCGAGAGGGTGCCTTCCCATGCTGGCTATACGAGTTTGGTGTACGGATCTCCCGAAATGTAGGTACTCTCACCGGTCACACGCCACGGCCACACAATACTCTTTTGTAGATGATAGAAAGTTGGAGATTGATGGAGACTGGATGAATTGTGCAACCCCACTGTGCGAGCGGGAGATGTTAGCAATTGGTGCGCCCATGTGGGGTGCCCAATGCAATTAACATAACCTTATGGGGTTAGTTGCACTAATACATAAACTAGAGGGGTTAGTAGCTAAGGCTCAAACCCTAGGGGTTTATGTGCAAACTTAGGAGAAGTTTTGCCTATATAAGGAGGCAGCCTCCTACATATTATATTGCTATTCCATACAGAAAAGTCTCTCTGTCTAGATTCATACTAGTTGTAGAGAACCCTAGTCTCTCTCCAACTTCATCCAAGGAGGTGGAACGTGGTGTGGAAATCAGTGCTCGTCCTCGAGATTCGCACTCGATTGGTGGGAGCAAGATCAAGGAGTAGGCGCGTGAAAGCAAGCAACACAACGATCATCCGCTGCATTAAGGAGCTAAGGAAGACAAGGTAAACACATGAATATTCCGCTTTAGTTCATGTTGTAGATCTGAGCATGTTAGATCCTTCCTGCCCTTCAGATGGCTTCTGTTTCACAGGAGAAAGGTCTTCCTAGCGTGGTGTAACTACCAAGCATGACGAACCGAAACGATAGGATAGGGAGTTTGTTGCTGGCAATGATAATATGAATGATGTGTATTTGTTGTACCGAAAATGATAGAGAGGATTTTATAGAGATGCCACCGGTTGCAACGTTCGCACAGAACAGTTGCAATTGTTCTTGTTAATTAACTTAATTACTTATTTAATTAGTTTTTAGAAAAAGAAATAAGTCCTAACTAACAACCAGCTCAACCACGTGCCCAAGTCCAATCCTAGCCGGCGCGCGGTGGTTCGACTTGTGTCTAGATCCCCTCTCTTGTAATAAAACATCACCCAAAGGGCGAGCTCTATAAGTCCAACATTGAGGTAGATAAACTACCCAAGTGCAACTTCACTAGACATATGGTACATGTTACATTTCTCACGGGGAATAAGCATTTTGAACGTCTTGTTTGATCATTCATATCTCAACGGTTTTCAACACATGAACTGACGATGCGATCCCCCACCTATCTAGTTTGAGGTTGTGCGAAAAGCATCGCTATCTCGTAAGTGAGCTATCCGAGGGATGCTTGCAAAATTGTGTCGGCACACCGTTTTCCAACACCTCATACATAAGTGCAAGTTATTTTTCCTTGTCAATGCACATAGCCCAAAATGTGAATATATGTTCGTTAACCAAACTGTGATTTTGTCTTTCTTTTTCTTTACCGTCAATATTCCCTGCTAGTTTTACTTCTGCTTGATATGTATAGACCCTTGACATGCACTTCCTATAGTCTTTTTATTCCCCTCCAAGGATCAGGGCTCACTTTGTATGAGATCTTATTGCGTCATGACATTATCATGCATTCAATATATGGCCGCCCCCTATTTTGTATGTTCTGGTTTACTTTGTGTAATTCCTTGGGTGTTGAGCGTCTCTGTAATTATTTTATAGTTAAATTGCTGTCTCTTTAGCATCTGGAAGGGGTTAATTTATTTTCATCCGAGAAACCAATCTTCCACTTTCTGCATTGGTATAGTTTCAGGTTCCTGGATCAACTCTTGATCATGACTGACTCTTGGAGACATCCTTCGAATCGAGTTTGCAGCTTTGCCGATTTACAACTTGAAAGAACCCGTTAGGGTTTCTGAGAGAGAGAGAGGCGGAGAAGATGAAGAGAGAATGAATCGTTCTATTGAATGAATGCCAAATACAGCAACAAGAGGCTTTATATAGCCTTGATCCAACGGTCAGATCTGTACGGATAGGATCTAACGGTAGGAATTATTTAGGGTTTGCATAATACAGGAAAATGACTATTTTACCCTTATAATGATTGGGTAATTACAAAAGATGTTCGGGCTTGTACTGTGATGATAATGGGCTTCTGGAATGGGCTTTGATAATTGTAGCCCAAAGTATAAGATCCGTTATTACGGCACCTTAAACTGATGGGTAGTGGGCCGAACCATCAGTTTTTCTCGTAATGCTTCAAATGGAGCTGCTGCTAAGGACTTGGTGAAAAGATCCGCTACCTGATCTGCACTGGGAATAAAACAAATTTGTAAGTGTTTTAGTAGAGCTTGTTCTCGGACATAGTGATAGTCAATCTCAATATGTTTTGTCCGAGCGTGGAATATGGGATTGTTTGTAAGAGAGATAGCAGAAACATTATCAATATGAAGTAATGGAGGTTTTGGTAAACAAAATTTGAAGTCGTAAAATAATTGGCGAAACCAAGAAATATCAGCGGCCCCTGTGGCTAAGGCCCGATATTCTGCCTCAGTAGAAGAGCGTGAGACAGTGGGCTGCTTCTTAGCAGCCCAGTGAACTGGGTTTGGGCCCAGAAACACAACAAGCCCAGTGGTACTTCGGCGATCCGTTGGGTCGCCAGCCCAATCGGCATCAGTGAAAATTTGTAAAGGGAGATGGCGTTTTGTGTAAAAAAGCCCATGGGCTTTTGTGCCTTGTAAATAACGTAAAACTCGCTTTGCACCACTGAGATGAATATTTGTGGGAGAGTGCATAAATTGGCAAAGATGATTCAAGGCAAAAGATATATCAGGCCGTGTAAAAGTCAAATATTGTAATCCACCTAGTAACTGTCTATAAATAGAGGGATCAGGCAGGGGTGTGCCTTGATGAAGATGAAATTTCACGCCTCCAGCCAAAGGGGTGGAGCTGGGCTTGCAGTTTTGCATATTGAATTTGGCAAGCAAATCAGTTGTGTATTTTTCTTGTGTGATAGATAAACCAAGTGAAGTGCGTGTGATTTGCAGACCTAAGAAATAAGTTAAGTGACCAAGATTGGTCATTTGAAATTCAGTATTAAGTTTGGCTAGTAAGAAATCAATGTAGTTAGAATCATTTCCGGTGACAATTATGTCATCAACATACAATAAAAGCAAAGTTAATTTGTTTTGGTGGTGTCGAATAAAAAGTGAACAATCAGCAAAAGAGGCAACAAAGCCAAGAGAACACAAAAAAGAAGTGAAACGCTCAAACCAAGCTCGTGGAGCTTGTTTGAGCCCATATATGGACTTATGTAATAAGCAAACATGGTTGGGTTTTTGTTGATCAATGAAGCCAGTGGGTTGCTTCATATATGCTGTTTCACGTAAGTAGCCGTGCAAAAAAGCATTTTTTACATCAAGTTGCTGAAGAGGCCAAGAAAAGGTGGCTGCAAGAGCCAAAATTGTGCGAACAGTGGCATGCTTGACAACTGGGCTAAAGGTTTCATCATAGTCCAAACCTGGAGTTTGGTGAAAACCTTTAGCTACTAGTCGTGCTTTATATCGTGAAAAAGAACCATCTTGGTTATATTTTGTGCGAAAAACCCACTTGTTGCCAATTATGTTAGCTTGTGGTGGTGGAATCACCAAAGTCCAAGTATTTTGTGACAGAAGACTGTTAACCTCATTTGACATGGCTTGGCGCCAAAGAGGTGATTTAACAGCTTCTGTAAAAGTGCTAGGGTCTAAGTGTGTGGGTGTTGTATGATGCAAAGCAGAGAAGCCAACACAAGTAGTATGAGTTACATAATAAACCAATTTTTTCTTGCTAATTCCAGATTTGCTACGTGTTTGCATTGGATGAGTAGAAATAGTGGAGGTAGGAGGGTGAGAGGGCATCATTGGGTCACCTTGTTCTGCCAATCCATGCCTGGAGGTGGATGTGTGTTGGGATTCAACAGCAGTGACAGTGTTGTTTGTATCTGTTCTAGGAGTATCTGTTCCAAGCATAGCAGGTGTCCTGACACTGCCACATGGTGTTGAATCACCAGACACCATCACCTCAGGTGGCTGCAGAGGATCATTTCCCTCAGCAAAATTGTTTTCTGGTATGACACCAGCAGTTATCCCAGATGAAATCTGGGTTGTAGATGAAGGGACTGTGTTGTTGTGACCTGAAACAGAGACATCAAAATGTGAGTAAGGAGAAGAATTAGATACAGAGCTAGCAAAGGGAAAAGTAAACTCATCAAAAATTACATCTCTACTAACATAGAACTGTTTAGTGTGTTGATCATAGCAGAGATAGCCCTTATATCCAGAAGCATAACCTAAAAAGGTGAATTTTCTTGTTTTTGGATCTAGTTTGGAGGAGTTATAATGAGTCAATCTTGGATAACAACTGCAGCCAAAAACTTTTAGGAACTTGTAATCTGGTTTAACTTTAAACAAAATTTCATATGGTGATTTATTATATGTATTTGAGCTCGGCATTCTATTGATTAAATAAACTGAAGTTGCTACAGCATGATACCAAAATATTTTTGGAAGAGATGCATTGTGTAAAAGAGTGACAGCAGTTTCTATTATATGCCTATGTTTTCTTTCAGCTATCCCATTTTGTTGGGGTGTATAAGGACAAGATTTCTGATGTAAAATTCCATTTTCTTGAAGAAATTTTTGAAAAGTGTAAGCTATGTATTCACCTCCACCATCAGTTCTGAGAATCTTAATTGAGTAACCTAATAGTTTTTCAATAAACAGTTTAAAAGTAGCAAAAACAGAAGAGACTTCAGATTTTAATTTAAGAGGAAATAACCATGTAAACTTTGAAAAGTCATCAATAAATAACACATAGTATTTGAAGCCATTGTATGATAATGTTGAAGCAGGTCCCCAAACATCACTATGAAGCAGATTTAAAGGAGTTGTAGTTGCAGTTTCAGACAGTTTATATGGAAGTCTAGACATTTTCCCAGCAAGGCAAGATTCACAAATTGCATCAACATTTGCAGATAATTTAACAGAAGGAGATAAACATTGAACACATTTAGATAAGACAGAAGAGGAAGGGTGGCCAAGTCTTGAATGCCACAAATGTGATTTGACTCTTTGACCCAAAAAGGCTTGGGGTTTTGATGGTGCAGACAGAGAGGACAGAGGATAAAGCCCGTTTTTACTAGGTCCTTGAAAAAGGATTTGATTCGTGGATATGTCCTGAACATAAAATGAATTTTTATCAAAAACAAACCGTGTATTGTGATCACAGCAAAATTTGTGAACTGACAACAAATTAACAGATAAACCAGGAACATGTAATGTATTTGAAAGCACATAAGAATTATTGGATGTAGAGAGGTAGGCAGTACCGGAGTTCTGAATAGGGAGAGAAGATCCGTTACCAACAGGGACTGAATCATTTCCAGTGTATGGCTCAGCAAGCGAGAGATTGCGAAAATCAGCTGTTAAATGATTTGAAGCTCCCGTATCAGTCAGCCAGAGATCAGAGGTTGGTGGTTGATCATGATGAGAAGAGGAGGTTGAAGCAGCCATTGCAGAGACCTGTTCAGGAGGGTGCTTGCCTTGGTAAGCATAATCCATTCTGTGATAGCAATCAATTGCAGAGTGATAATCATAGCCGCAGATCTGGCAATTGATCGGGTTTGAACTGCGACCCGAACCTCCTCTGCCTCGGTAACTGGATCGACCCGAACCACGATTTGAATTGGATCCGTACCCGGGTCCGCCACCATACCCAGATCCGTTACCATACCCGGATCCATAATTGGGGTTAGACCCGGATCCGGAATAGGAACGGCCTCCTCTGAAGTCGGATCGACCACCGCCGCCACCTCGATGACCGAAACGACCTCCGCCACCACCGCCCCTCTGATGGTTAGGGTTTCGGCCGCCACCTCCGCCACCACCGCGTTTATGGAAGAAAGCAATGGGGGAAGAGAGATCAGCGACCGGAATCTGAGATGCATGCATCTGTTCTTCATCCTTGAGAAGGACATGAAGTTCCTCGAAGGGAATAGGCTCTGAGTGGATGCGCAGAGAGGAGCGGAAGGAGTTGTACTCAGGCGGGAGACCGTTGAGGGCGTAGAGGAGTAGATCTTCATCGGCTGTTTGAACTCCGGCCACCGCCAACTTGTCTCTGATGGATTTGAGGCGTTGCATGTACAGATCTATTGAATCGAAGCCTTTTCTGAGGTTGTGGAACTCCGATTTGAGAGACAAGATGTTAGATCTGGTAAGAGAAGCGTAGCGACGCTCAAGAGCAAGCCAGGCATCTCGAGAAGTTTGAGAGCCAATAACAAGAGTAAGAGATTCTTGAGAGAGAGAGTTGCATTGAGTATAGTCAAAACTGCCTGATCTTGAAGATACCAGGCTGTATATGCCGGATTTGTCACCGGTGCACCATCGGTGGTAATAATCGATGGAGGACAAGGTATAGAACCATCTAAGTATCCGTATAAAGTATGTGTGCGAAAGATTGAAGCGATTTGATGCTTCCAGAGAACGAAATTGGTAGAATCTAGTTTGAAGGGTAATAAATTGTGGATGTTTGAGAGAAGATACAACGGCTGTGAAGCCGGAGTATGAGAGGCAAGAGACATGGAGGCTCTGATACCATGAAAGAACCCGTTAGGGTTTTTGAGAGAGAGAGGCGGAGAAGATGAAGAGAGAATGAATCGTTCTATTGAATGAATGCCAAATACAGCAACAGGAGGCTTTATATAGCCTTGATCCAACGGTCAGATCTGTACGGATAGGATCTAACGGTAGGAATTATTTAGGGTTTGCATAATACAGGAAAATGACTATTTTACCCTTATAATGATTGGGTAATTACAAAAGATGTTCGGGCTTGTACTGTGATGATAATGGGCTTCTGGAATGGGCTTTGATAATTGTAGCCCAAAGTATAAGATCCGTTATTACAACTCACGTGGTATAGGCGGCCCTTGTTTAGCGTGGATACTTTAGAATTCCCAGTTAATTATATATAAAGAAAAAGCTATCCGGTCGCAAATGTGTGCTTCGTTAGCCCATTGTTGATTAGTTCACTACGAACATCAACAATATCTTGTTCTCTCGTATGAAATCTTGTATCCGCGCTATGACAAAGTGCATAGACTATGTGTGAACATATTTCATGAATTTAAGGACTGTTGTGCAACATTCATAAAGTGATGAGTCATTTTTTTTTTTTTTTTTTTTTTTTTTTTTTGAAGAACCCAATTTATTCAAACAGACTGACCCATAAAACGGCCCACAAAATCACAATCTAGACAAGAGACAGCCTAATCCGGAGCTGTTGGGGTCCAAATAGAATTACAAAAAACTTTGATGGCCTGCTGAGCAAACAAATGTGCGCATTTATTCCACTTTCGTGGAATGTGCTGGACCACAAAACCCGTTGAAAGCTCGAGAAGCTGCTTACATTCTTCAAGAGTTCTTTCCACTTCTGTGATGTCTTCGGTTTCTCTCTCTTGAATTACTCGGTTCATCTCTCTCACAGTAGAGAGAGAATTAGACTCAATCGAGATTCTTGAGAAACCCATCTGGGTAGCTAGGGATCGATCTAGCTCTTCCAGCGATGAAGATGCTCGAGTTGGTTCTAATGACCACACCAGTCGCCGCCTTCTTCACCCTCTGGTTCCACGCTGCATCTGTATTGATGATAGTCCAGGAAACCGATGGGGGAGCCGGGATCGGAACTGAGACCTCCTGAGTCTGAGCCGCACAAGCTTGACTTCCTCCATGCAGAGCAAGATCTAGGTTCTGGAGATACTCCATCACCTTAATGGTAATTTCTTCCGGCTTTTGAGCTTTATTTCTGAAAATAATTGAGTTTCCGTTCTTCCATAGTCTCCAAATAAGAACATTCATGATTCTTCTCTCTTCTTCTTTTGCAAACTAGGAACGTATCTTGCCACCATATCTGAAAATGCATGGTGGAGGCACAAATTTTGGACCCAAAAGAGAGATCCAGCACCTTCTAGCTATCGGACAGAACAAAAAAAGATGAGTCTCATCTCCCTTTTCTCCTTTGCAAACTGGACAAAAAGATTCAACTTGTATTCCTCTTCTGATGAGGTTTTCACGAACCGGCAGGCTTCTAAAGAAGCCTCTCCAAGTAGTGTAGAGAATTCTTTTTGGTAGATTAATCTTCCAAAAAGTTTTCCACTGACTTGGGGTTGGGCGCGAACTGCTTCCCAAATCATACTATATTAACCCTGAGCATCTTTCCACCATTCCCGATGATGTGCAACAAATTGCTCATACATAATTCGTAACACCAACCACATCAAGAAGTCACGGAGCATTATCCTCCATTATCCACCAACTTGGGTAAATGAGTGACTACATTATCACACAACTCTCTCTTGCAACCTCCATGCTCTCAAACCCACATTCTAGCCATACTATCAACCGATTCGTGGTCAGTTGTCTACCATGTCACTCTATCAATCTATACGCCACCTTACTTAAGCTCCTAGGCATGGCCGAACGGTTACTAAACGACTGTCCATCGCACCACCACTTATTATGCCAACTCATCACCTCTAGCCTACGGTAGAAGACAACCATGACTTACCTCAAAATTTTAAGGGCCTGAAAATGTTTTGCACCCCTCTTGGCAACTTCGAATAGGTTAACATATCCAAGCATCTCACAACTTTTACCCTAAATGCAATTCCGAGTCTCTTAAGGGAATAAATGAAAATGTATCTCAAAAGAAGGGAAGTATAATAATGTATAATGGCCAAAACCATAAACTAGAACGACAAGAGACGATCTCTATCTGAAGTAATTGCTCCAGGCACCTCTCTCTCTCTCTCTCTCTCTCTCGATCGATCGACCGACCTATGATTACAAGGATTGACATTGATCAATAGGGCAACAATATTTGGTAGAGGTTATAAACAATAATGGAAACAAAAAAATCATAATCTTCCAATGTACTTACAGGCACAAGCGTCAATTGCAACTCTACATAAAAAGGTTATGTTTTTGCTACATAGAGGAAAAGAAAGAAAAGTCATAAGAAGACTGTGACATCTTATCTGCACCCTATTGTGTGTGCGAGGAGTGGGGATGTGCAAGCTTCCCTTTTATCTCTTCAGCTCTACTTATTTGGTCTTATTGCCCAATCATTCTCCTAACTGAAAACTGAACTCTTATTGTGACTAGGGGCTACAACACAACAAGCCTTCTGGAACTAGACAAGTGGCCCAAAACCCATGAGAGCTGTGGAAGAGAATAACATTACCAATGATATTGTACCTTGCCTACTGTATCTTGAGACAAAGTTAACCATCCAATTAGACTTTCACATTTGGTATTTCAATATTTAGGTTCTTTTTACATGAAGGTTAAGAACGTTATTAAGATATAAATTTTGGTTCTTCAAAATAATTTAAACTTACAAGAGAAGGCGGATGAGTTAAGTATTTCATATCACAAAGGTTTCTTCTAGTGTGTTTATTTTTAGGGTAAAAGACAATGACCACCCCTGAGTTTAGGCACAATTCCACCCCGCTACATTGTATTTTGGAAAAAGACACTTTGCATCCAGTTAATGTAATATTCTGTGGACACTTAGCACCCATCTGTTATGTTCTGTTAGATAAATGGTTGACTGAATTTTTGGACCAAATTGCCACTGTGTAATTTTTTGAACTTTTTTACCAATTTTATCCTCAATAACACCAAGAACCAGACCAAATTGATCAAACCCCCCACCATAAGCTCCTCTAAGAATCAAACAAAATTTTTCAAAGCCAATTCATCCAAAAACGAGGCCAAATTGATCAAGTCCAATCTCAATTCCATTTTATTAGACTCTTCTTCATCTTCCAAGAATAAGACCAAGATCATTAAACCCACAAATTCAACCAAACCTATATCTAAAACCACGAATTCAACCAAACCAAGTTCATTCTTGCCAAGAAAAGTTCAGATCTAACCAAACTGAACCCACCCAAGAACAAAACAACAAAACTATCAGAGTCTCTCATTCAGCAAAACCATCCACTGGGTCGATTAAGAAGACGAGAGACGACCTCGTCTCAGGTTTCCGAGACTTACCCGATTCCTGAAGCAATTACTCCCTGATCTGGAACGAATCTCAACAATCTCCAATTGGGTATTACCTGTGTCCCTTATTGGGTAATCTTCGATCCCCAGTTAAAAAACATCCCTGTTCTGTGATACCCAGAGTCGAGATTGATCTGGGTTAGGGTTTCTTTTTAGCGGAATTCTGCTCGGAGAATGTCTCAGGACGGATCGTCCGAACAAGACGATTCTGATGCCGATTGTCGAGTTTGATCCCTCTGGTCGATATGGTCGGGTCAGTACCACATCATTTTCTCGTTTCTGAGTTATGTCTCAGGACGGAACGAGTCCGTCGGTCGATTGTCCATCCGTCGGGCTGAGACAGCGGCAGTTCCACCACCGCAATCATCATCGCAAGATATCCATCCGTCGGTCGATTCAAACCCAGATTACCCCCAAAACTCCCTCGATCTCTCTGTGTGGCGGCACTGGTGGTTGGGTGTTGAAGGAGGAGGAGGAGAGGAGGGGTGGTGTGGTGTGGTGTGGCTTTCTGGTGGTGCTATGCTTCCATGGGGTTCAGATCGAGAGAGAGAGGGAGAAGAAAATGAAAGAAATGAAGGAGAAGAGGCCGACTGGTTTTTCACACTTAGAGGGGAGAGAGAGAGAGAGAAAGAGGGGAAGAGAGAGATTAGGGTTAGAAATGAATGAGAGGTTAGGGTAATATGCAGGGGTAATTTATAACATTAGAGGGGTAAAATAGTCTTTGTTCCCGTGTTGTTAGTCAACCGTTAGCTTCCATCCAAAAAAGGTGCAGGGTGTCTTTTTCCAAAACACATGGTAGTGGGGTGGAATTATGCCTAAACTCAGGGGTGGTCTGTGTCTGTTACCCTTATTTTTATTAGATTGCATGCACAGCTCAAGGGAGCGGAGCTAAGTATACTGTACCCGTTCTTTTCCTTTACAGGTGACAGGACTCAAAAAGGCTTGTTGAATTGAGTAGTGGTGTGGTACCGGACTGCTGAGGGAAAAATAGTATATTGGCTAATGTCGCGTCGGTTTTTTGAGAGAACTACTTGGTTCCCCATTTAACAAATGAACGCCAACCATCATCCTTGAAGATTTACCTTACCACCGTAAGGATTTTCAGTGTCCCTTACTCCGTACTTGTCCTTGGAGGGTCAACTGTCCATAATCACCAACTAAGGTATAAACACAAAGGCAGTGTATAACTCTGACTAACTTAAGGGATCCCACGACGACTTGGAAAACATAGGCTAGAGTTAGCTGATAGTTAAGGTAGCATTAACTAGTATGCACAAATACTTCAACATTTAGATCGGCATTTTAACATTATTTTTAGCCAATGGGGAACAGAAGCAATAGCCTTGCCGTAAGGGGACTACACCAGAGACACTTCACAGGCTAAGAAAATGAATTGAATGTTTCCAACTGCATTACAAGTAATGAACCTCTGAAGTCTCGATGATACATAGGAGACTTACAAGTTCGGTACCCAAAACACCACGGGAACTACTTTTCTCGTCCTGTTCGCTCGCTTCCTTCTCCGAACAACGTGTAAAGGATAACTTATCCAACCATGTCAGTACTTTAACATTACAAGTTACAACAACTCTGCAAATCCTTGAAACGATATCTTGAGATCTTCAAGATTCAATAAACTTGTAATAGGATGGTGCTAATACCTCTTCTGAAGAAAGATTAGAGTTACATCATAGCACTCAACTTCTTTTTCCTTCAAATTACCCACCCAATGACAAGGCCATCTTACACAAATGAAAATGCCTCAAGGACATGTCGACAGAAATTCTACCAAGAGAAATGTGTGGCAGGCACTTCACTCTCTTTGTTGGAAAAAACTTTGGTGCGTCCCAAAGGTAACCGGCTAAGCCGGTACTAGCCGGTTATTACGAAAGTGCCAGCTACCGGACGAAAAAAGTGGTCTCAGAAGCCAGCTACGGGACAAAAAAAGTGGTCCCAGGAAGATTCCTTTTTAACCTAGATAGCATTGTTAACACTATAGAATGAACTAAGCTGAATAAGATTGCACAGAGATATCATTGATTAATCTTTAGTTAGTTAGTTTAACAGTTAAGATATTAACACTTTCATTTAAGATAAAAACTGAGATATCATTGTTAACAAAACTTTAATCCTTAACTAATCACAGCAGAATTAGAATTAAATACAGGATAAACTATCATACATTGAAATTAAAATGTTGAAAATGACAAAAATCACAACATACAACAGTTTCACACGAAATAGTGGGCTTTTGAAGCATTCTCGGCCCCTTCGAGTCTCACACTTAACTGAACACAACAGAATAGAGAAGCAAACTATCTTACTTTGAAATTAAAACGATGAGAATGACAAAAATCACAACATACAGCAGTTTCACATGAAAAGAGTGGGCTTTGGAAGCATTCTCGGCCCCTACGACTCTCCTACTCAACGTTGTTACCTCCTCCTGAAGTTGTTGGAGATCTGGAGCACAGCAAGGACTGGGAAATTCATCTTCCCAGTAGAAATAGTTGCATTGTTGACCTCTAGGCTTGGCACAATTCCAAAACACGCGTCCGTCATTTCCGGGCGTATGTGCGGTACGACTTACCGGGTAACGGCCACAGAAACACTGCCTTGGCCTACACCCTGACCTCCGGGATGAATCTCCTCTTGAATATGAAGGTGGATTGCTTGGTGAGGGTGAAGAGCTTACACTATGTTGAGACATTTCTTAGAGAGAAAGAAGAGAAGGGTGAAATAGAAGGAGAACAGATGAGATCTGAGAGTGAAGAGAGAAATAAAGAGTTAGTTGAGTGTGGTTGGAGATTGTATTAAAAGCGGGCAGTGGGTAGATTGGCTGATATAAATGCAGGTATCTAATTTTAAGATAGAGTACTTAACAATTTAGAATTGGTACCTAATAACGTAGTAGTGCATTTATTAATTCAGTTTTGGTAGGTGAGGGTAGTTGGCCAACACCAAATGCACCTTAAATAAAACTAACTGTACAGTTTGTGTTCACAAAAAATCACAAGCAATTTTTCAGAAAACAACACAAGTCATCAAATCATAAGCAAACAAACATTGCCTAATCATCATTGGGAAACATTGTTCATAACATACAATCTCAAACATACAACCCACAAAATTTACTGACATAAACATTGTTCATATTACAAATTCCCAAACAACATAACAGACAAACTCACTTTTTTCCATTCTTCCCCGACGACTTTCGCGCCGACCTCCTCGTCTTCGCCCCGGATTCCAATGGAACAGTAGGAAAAGAAGTGAAATTGTACATCCTTTCAAACTCATGAACATTCTCATCAATAGACTTGAAGCTCAGTAACTCTTCAAACATCTTGGCCTTGTGGATGTTGTAGTCTGATCTAGCCATTTCATTGGCTATCCAAATTCTCAGATGCTTCACTTGAATAGAGAAGTTCTTCTTTGGATTAGGAATCAGGTCCCTCAAGTGGGTCATGAAGAAGCATACAAAAGGGCCACAATCACACCTGAGAGATTAAAATAGAATGCAGTTGTGATGTATAAGATAGTGTGTTTAAGAAATTGGTGAGTGGAGTTAATGAATAAGATTTTTACCCGTTTGGTTGTTGGGGAACGTCGTCATTCATGTACCACACATCCCACTTTGTGATGTCATCATGGTACTCTGGATAGGAGGATAGCACCTGGTGAATTTGATTAACTTTTCTAGCCACATCCCTCTCAACATACCCATGTCCAGAAAGCGAGTCCAAGACGTATATTTCCTTGTCGACAAAGGAAAAGACCATCATGAACCAGTGGGTTCGATGTACATTCATGGGCAGGGCAACCTATTTCATTAACAGTTCAACATAAAATAAGTTCAAAAAAATATGAATGTATAAAGCAGATTGCATTGATAGAAATCGTAAATCTTACGTAGCCCATCTCGTTCCACGTTCCTCCGTATTTATCGGACACTTGGAAATATCGATTACCCTTCGTTGGCTGAACAAGAATTAAAATTAATGATGCTATTTGGTGGAAGAATTTTAAATTGAGTTTTTATCCAATGAAAAGGGAATGAACTTACGGCATAATGTGTTCCGAGGTACCAAATGCGAGGGATTCCACCAAATGGTCGGCTTCTTTCTTTCAGATGAAGCAATTGCAAATATGCATCGATGACCTAATTGTTTAAAAAGTGAGTAGAAAAGTGTTATGATGATGATGGGAGAATGTGTTAAGAAACTACGTTAAATCAAAAAAAAGAAATACTTACTTCGTTGTCAAACCATTTACCATCCATGAAGCGCCACGCGGCATACCTCGTCACCTTCTCATAATCAGCAATGTTAATAACCAACTCACTGCAGATATAATAACAAATCAAACCATAAGTAAAAACAAAATTTGTGTCTTGTACAGCTTATTTAGGAAATTTGAATGTAAATAACACTTACTCTCGCAAGCTTAGTGGAATTTTAGGATCCCAAGGTTTTTTATCGAACTTAGGCTCATATTTGTGAGACAAAAAGAAGTTGATCCAGCAATCTTCCAGGCTAGGAATCTCTGGCAGACATGTCATTTCCTCAGGATTGCTTTGTTGCTTCTTAAGCGACACCCGATTGGACCCCCTTATGATCCACCGCGCCTTTCCCCGGACAGACCCATCAATGTTTTTCCTTGGGTCCGCCCAAGAAGCCAAGGATGCCTCCTCCTAATAAATCAAAAAAATGTTAGAATTGGAAACAGAGACATCAAGTCTAAAGTTAAAACAGTTAATACACTTACCTCATCGTCATCGTCAGATCTGACTTCTTCGACCACCTCCATCGAAGAGCTAACCTCATCCTGATTCTTCTTCTGCTTCTTCTTGGGAGGTTCTTCTTGTTTATCCTCTTCACCTCCCTTCTTCTTTTCCCCTCCTTCCTCTTCCTCCGTTTCATCCCCCTGCTTCTTTTCTGCTCTTTCATCTACCTGCTTATTCTCATCTTCTTCCTTCTTTCTCTCCTCATCCTTCATCTTCTTTATTCCATCTTCCCTCTCCTCCTCCAACTCAGACTTTATCTTGTTAACAGTCGCGAACATGGCCAATAATGTTTGCGGGTCAGCATTCTGCGCCAGCTGTCCCAAAAGATCCTTCAAATAATCCCCTGGTGGGAGAACTAATTGAATTGCTGGTGCAACAGCCTTCTCAGTAATTGGCTCTTCATCCATTTTCTTCAACTTCAACTACAAAGAACAAAAGAGTATAAAGGTTAACATTTAAGATAAGGATGTTAACTGATAAAAACATATTTGTAAGTTTTATATAAAAGGTTACTCACATTTTCATTCATACACACATACTTCCATCTCTTAGAAACATCAGATGTCTTCCAGAATTTCAACCTGGGACTTGCATTCTTGTCTTTGCATCCCTTGGGATTTTCTTGAAATTTGGGGCAAAACTTTTCCAAGTACAGAAGCTACAAAATATACTCACAACATTAGAACTTAAGAAGGAGCTATTAACATATTAAACAGAAATCATAAAACAAATGACAAAATGCTAGATTATTACCACAAGAATCAGCACGCAACCATTTCCTCGCAAGGTTTCCCCAGTCTGGGCCTTCACATTTTGTTTCACCAGATGATCAAGCCACAATTCCGCCCAGTTCACCTTTTTCAGGTGCTCCAAATCTACAACAAGTTTGGCCAGCCCAGACCGGACTCCTTGTCGCCCGATCGGCATCCCTAGGGCCCCCAAGATTAAAAAAACAGCCCTCTGCTTCCACTCATCATTGAACAGCTTCCTATTTTTCAAGAACCACGGAACATACTTACCGACCTTTGTGTTGTCCTGGACGAGGCCAATTCTGTGTGCCACTTCTTGTACAACCTTTGGATCGACCTCCGGAAACTCATTTGTTCCGGTGCATTTTACTCCAAGGAGACAGCCGACAACTTCCGGGGTTACATCCACAGTCCGGCCGTGAGCCGTCAAGGACCCCTCAGTGTCAAATGAGTTGTAGAGGAATTTGTTGAAAGCCTCGGGGGTTTCTGAAATCTGTAGGTGCTTTAGTCCTCCAAGCCCCACTTCAGTCAACCATGACTGCTGTTCATCTGTCATATCTTTGAAGAGAGCCTTAACAGAGGGCAGGCTCATAAAGCTTTGGAACCGCCTCGGGTTCTTCAGCTTCTTCTTTGATTTGCCCTTCAACTTGGCTGCAGCTTCTTCTGCTTGGCCTTCTCACCGGTTGGTCTTCTCTTCAATGTGCCAGCTGATTTCCTCTTCTCTCTTTCTTCGGTGGCAGCTGTGATATAGGGTTCTTGTTGGGACTTTGTCAGGCTTTTCCATTCATCGTTTATCCTCTGTTTGACATCGTCGGTTATCTTCAAACGAGGATCTTGTTTCTTGAGCTTGTGCGTCTGAACATTTCTACAACAATCATGAGACAATAAAGAAAATTAAATTACAATTCCAAGTACTAGATCCATAACATATAAGACACACCCTCAAACATTTAAAATCAAATAAAGTCATTAGACTTTAAAGTAATAACATGCATTATGATGTTTGAACAGTTAATGGTTTAGAAAAGGACTTTAATAGTTTAGAACGAGGGTGCAGAATAGTAGACATTGGCTTCACAATTGAAACAAAATTTTACGAGATGATTGATTAGGGAAGAAACTTACTTGAATCTTATGTACGCATTCATGGCATTGCCATGATGGGCTTCATCGTCACTATCATCTTCCCTCCTCTGTTCCACAGGTTGGTCACTTACCTCATCTTCCTTCTGTTCCTCCCTATCCTCCTCCAAATCCTCCTCATCTTCTTCATCATCATCGCTCTTATCCTCCACGGGTTTGTATTCTTCGTCATCGTCATTCTGTTCCTCCTCTTGGACCTCATCCTCCTCCTCCTCCTCCTCCTCATCCTCCTCATCCTCCTCATCCTCCGGTTGCTCTTCAGCCTCAGGTTGGATATTATCATTTGTTCTTTTCTGAACAGTGTATTGGCTTACATCAATCTCCTCATCACTCGAGACTTCCGTCGCTTTCTGATCCTACCTTTTTCGTTCATCCTCAGGTAAGTTGAGAAATACTCTATACTGCTGTGCTATCAGTTTGGGAGGCATATCCTTCCCTCTATATCCCATTGTAGATTTTTGATGGTTACTGTCATAAGTAAACAGTTGAAAAACTTAAGTAAAACCTTCAAATAACACAGAAGGCAATTTAAATTTCAGAGATTACAGATTTAACAATTAAGTTACATGGGATAACAGTGCATTGTGAAACATGACAATTAACAAAGATTAATTTAGGACAAAGTGAGAAGGTAGAAAAAATTTGTGATGTAATTTGATTTTAAGAAGGAGTTATTAATTCATTAAACAGCATGATAAAAAAGAAGGACATTTAAAAAAAAAAGTGATTACTTACAGGAATAGGTCAAATCCAGGAGTATGCTTCACCTCTACATCTTCATTCTTGCGCTTAGAAGCCTTCTGATTTGTTCGTTTCTTCACTGCCTTCGGTGGTGCTGGATGTTTCCGGGTCGATCTCCTAGGGACTTCCTCAACGTGCTCTTCCTTCTTTGCTTTCTCTTTCTTCTTTAGTTTCTTCTTCTCTGTACTGGCTTCTTCCTCTGTACTCGTACTCTTCTCAATTAAGGCAGCAGCCTCAGCCAATTTCTTCAATTTGTCTGCTTCAACATCCGCCATTTCAAAATCAACCCTTGATAATGGAATTGCATCGAGACCATCTCCAAAATTCTTCAGACCAATTTCATCCGTGGACTCCGTTGTCTTTCCCTCCTGTGAACTCCGTTGTCTTTCCGTGTTGCTAGTGTTGCTATCGATCTTGTTATCGGCAAGATCTTGTTGTTTGGATCGTCTTTCTCGAATAATCTTCTTCTTCGCCATGGATTCTGTATGTTGATTGAAGGAGAAGAGATGAAGATGGAGAAGATGAAGATGGGGAAGATGAAGAGGAAAGTTGCGAACTGGAGAGAGAGACAGAGAGAGAGAGAGATTCATCAGTTTCAGAAAATTGATTGAAACTGCAACCACAGAGTCAATTACTAGAAGGACTCTGCAAATGGAACTGTTCCGAAATTAAAGGCAAGGTGGGCTGTGAGTGGCAGTTGAGGCGGTTGATTTGATTGGACCACTCTCTCACGTTTTTTAAAATTTCAAATTATTATTTTCGTTCCTGAAATTCAAAAATTTTAAAATGTGCCCCAAAATTCTGGCACTTAGTATGAAATATTTAAAAGGAAAGCAAAAAAAAAAAAAATTCTAATGTATCTTTGAGTATTGATTTGATAGAGTATTAGCAACTCATTCTAAAAAAATGCATGAACCTTCTTAACTGCTAAACCCTAGAGAGGGGTCTATCTTAAACTTTATAATGTATTTCCCTTTAAAATGCCACTTATTTTGGTTTCTTCGTCGATGGAATGACTCGGGGTGTCACCATGTGTCCTGGAAAACATGCCAAGGACAGTGCTGGGAGTTATTTTGAAATGGCTTCAAGTTTTGCTCCTCTAAGTGACATAAAGGGGCAAAAATCGAATGAAAACTCGATAATTGTACGAGTTTAGCCATGAAATGTGCCCCCAGCATGCCAAATCTGATTTAATGTTGTATTTGGGTCATTTTAACAAGACTGGGAGTTTTGAGGTCACACCCAACCATGGGACTTGAACACCGAGGGATAAGGGTGTAACCGACTATCGACATTGTGAGACTTGACGTCGTGAGAAGTGACCGTGTGTTGTAGGTATCAGAATTGGTCTTAAAATGTCACATAGTGCTAGTATGTGTTGAGTGGTGGCACAAATGAGATGCATAGACGTCAATCAAACTCAGTTTGGGTAACGCGTACCCGTTGGAAACATTGTTCTTTCCCATTAACTACATCACCAACACAATTCTGTACCCAATTTGAGGACTTTGTGCCTGCCTTGTGTTTGTACCATGCATGGCAGTGTGCACAACCTCCAAAAACCCACAAATAGGCATCTTTGAGTATTGAGTTGATGGAGTATTAACAACTCATTCTAAAAAAATGCATGAACCTTCTTAAATGCTAAACCCTAGAGAGGGGTCTATCTTAAACTTTATAATGTATTTCCCTTTAAAATGCCACTTATTTTGGTTTCTTCGTCGATGGAATGACTCGGGGTGTCACCATGTGTCCTGGAAAACATGCCAAGGACAGTGCTGGGAGTTATTTTGAAATGGCTTCAAGTTTTGCTCCTCTAAGTGACATAAAGGGGCAAAAATCGAATGAAAACTCGATAATTGTACGAGTTTAGCCATGAAATGTGCCCCCAGCATGCCAACTGTGATTTAATGTTGTATTTGGGTCATTTTAACAAGACTAGGAGTTTTGAGGTCACACCCAACCATGGGACTTGAACACCGAGGGATAAGGGTGTAACCGACTATCGACATTGTGAGACTTGACGTCGTGAGAAGTGACCGTGTGTTGTAGGTATCAGAATTGGTCTTAAAATGTCACATAGTACTAGTATGTGTTGAGTGGTGGCACAAATGAGATGCATAGACGTCAATCAAACTCAGTTTGGGTAACGCGTACCCGTTGGAAACATTGTTCTTTCCCATTAACTACATCACCAACACAATTCTGTACCCAATTTGAGGACTTTGTGCCTGCCTTGTGTTTGTACCATGCATGGCAGTGTGCACAACCTCCAAAAACCCACAAATAGGCATCTTTGAGTATTGAGTTGATGGAGTATTAACAACTCATTCTAAAAAAATGCATGAACCTTCTTAAATGCTAAACCCTAGAGAGGGGTCTATCTTAAACTTTATAATGTATTTCCCTTTAAAATGCCACTTATTTTGGTTTCTTCGTCGATGGAATGACTCGGGGTGTCACCATGTGTCCTGGAAAACATGCCAAGGACAGTGCTGGGAGTTATTTTGAAATGGCTTCAAGTTTTGCTCCTCTAAGTGACATAAAGGGGCAAAAATCGAATGAAAACTCGATAATTGTACGAGTTTAGCCATGAAATGTGCCCCCAGCATGCCAACTCTGATTTAATGTTGTATTTGGGTCATTTTAACAAGACTAGGAGTTTTGAGGTCACACCCAACCATGGGACTTGAACACCGAGGGATAAGGGTGTAACCGACTATCGACATTGTGAGACTTGACGTCGTGAGAAGTGACCGTGTGTTGTAGGTATCAGAATTGGTCTTAAAATGTCACATAGTGCTAGTATGTGTTGAGTGGTGGCACAAATGAGATGCATAGACGTCAATCAAACTCAGTTTGGGTAACGCGTACCCGTTGGAAACATTGTTCTTTCCCATTAACTACATCACCAACACAATTCTGTACTCAATTTGAGGACTTTGTACCTGCCTTGTGTTTGTACCATGCATGGCAGTGTGCACAACCTCCAAAAACCCACAAATAGGCATCTTTGAGTATTGAGTTGATGGAGAATTAACAACTCATTCTAAAAAAATGCATGAACCTTCTTAAATGCTAAACCCTAGAGAGGGGTCTATCTTAAACTTTATAATGTATTTCCCTTTAAAATGTCACTTATTTTGGTTTCTTCGTCGATGGAATGACTCGGGGTGTCACCATGTGTTCTGGAAAACATGCCAAGGACAGTGCTGGGAGTTATTTTGAAATGGCTTCAATTTTTGCTCCTCTAAGTGACATAAAGGGGCAAAAATCGAATGAAAACTCGATAATTGTACGAGTTTAGCCATGAAATGTGCCCCCAGCATGCCAACTGTGATTTAATGTTGTATTTGGGTCATTTTAACAAGACTGGGAGTTTTGAGGTCACACCTAACCATGGGACTTGAACACCGAGGGATAAGGGTGTAACCGACTATCGACATTGTGAGGCTTGACGTCGTGAGAAGTGACCGTGTGTTGTAGGTATCAGAATTGGTCTTAAAATGTCACATAGTGCTAGTATGTGTTGAGTGGTGGCACAAATGAGATGCATAGACGTCAATCAAACTCAGTTTGGGTAACGCGTACCCGTTGGAAACATTGTTCTTTCCCATTAACTACATCACCAACACAATTCTGTACCAATTTGAGGACTTTGTGCCTGCCTTGTGTTTGTACCATGCATGGCAGTGTGCACAACCTCCAAAAACCCACAAATAGGCATCTTTGAGTATTGAGTTGATGGAGTATTAACAACTCATTCTAAAAAAATGCATGAACCTTCTTAAATGCTAAACCCTAGAGAGGGGTCTATCTTAAACTTTATAATGTATTTCCCTTTAAAATGCCACTTATTTTGGTTTCTTCGTCGATGGAATGACTCGGGGTGTCACCATGTGTCCTGGAAAACATGCCAAGGACAGTGCTGGGAGTTATTTTGAAATGGCTTCAAGTTTTGCTCCTCTAAGTGACATAAAGGGGCAAAAATCGAATGAAAACTCGATAATTGTAGGAGTTTAGCCATGAAATGTGCCCCCAGCATGCCAAATCTGATTTAATGTTGTATTTGGGTCATTTTAACAAGACTGGGAGTTTTGAGGTCACACCCAACCATGGGACTTGAACACCGAGGGATAAGGGTGTAACCGACTATCGACATTGTGAGACTTGACGTCGTGAGAAGTGACCGTGTGTTGTAGGTATCAGAATTGGTCTTAAAATGTCACATAGTGCTAGTATGTGTTGAGTGGTGGCACAAATGAGATGCATAGACGTCAATCAAACTCAGTTTGGGTAACGCGTACCCGTTGGAAACATTGTTCTTTCCCATTAACTACATCACCAACACAATTCTGTACCCAATTTGAGGACTTTGTGCCTGCCTTGTGTTTGTACCATGCATGGCAGTGTGCACAACCTCCAAAAACCCACAAATAGGCATCTTTGAGTATTGAGTTGATGGAGTATTAACAACTCATTCTAAAAAAATGCATGAACCTTCTTAAATGCTAAACCCTAGAGAGGGGTCTATCTTAAACTTTATAATGTATTTCCCTTTAAAATGCCACTTATTTTGGTTTCTTCGTCGATGGAATGACTCGGGGTGTCACCATGTGTCCTGGAAAACATGCCAAGGACAGTGCTGGGAGTTATTTTGAAATGGCTTCAAGTTTTGCTCCTCTAAGTGACATAAAGGGGCAAAAATCGAATGAAAACTCGATAATTGTACGAGTTTAGCCATGAAATGTGCCCCCAGCATGCCAACTCTGATTTAATGTTGTATTTGGGTCATTTTAACAAGACTAGGAGTTTTGAGGTCACACCCAACCATGGGACTTGAACACCGAGGGATAAGGGTGTAACCGACTATCGACATTGTGAGACTTGACGTCGTGAGAAGTGACCGTGTGTTGTAGGTATCAGAATTGGTCTTAAAATGTCACATAGTGCTAGTATGTGTTGAGTGGTGGCACAAATGAGATGCATAGACGTCAATCAAACTCAGTTTGGGTAACGCGTACCCGTTGGAAACATTGTTCTTTCCCATTAACTACATCACCAACACAATTCTGTACCCAATTTGAGGACTTTGTTCCTGCCTTGTGTTTGTACCATGCATGGCAGTGTGCACAACCTCCAAAAACCCACAAATAGGCATCTTTGAGTATTGAGTTGATGGAGAATTAACAACTCATTCTAAAAAAATGCATGAACCTTCTTAAATGCTAAACCCTAGAGAGGGGTCTATCTTAAACTTTATAATGTATTTCCCTTTAAAATGTCACTTATTTTGGTTTCTTCGTCGATGGAATGACTCGGGGTGTCACCATGTGTTCTGGAAAACATGCCAAGGACAGTGCTGGGAGTTATTTTGAAATGGCTTCAAGTTTTGCTCCTCTAAGTGACATAAAGGGGCAAAAATCGAATGAAAACTCGATAATTGTACGAGTTTAGCCATGAAATGTGCCCCCAGCATGCCAACTGTGATTTAATGTTGTATTTGGGTCATTTTAACAAGACTGGGAGTTTTGAGGTCACACCTAACCATGGGACTTAAACACCGAGGGATAAGGGTGTAACCGACTATCGACATTGTGAGACTTGACGTCGTGAGAAGTGACCGTGTGTTGTAGGTATCAGAATTGGTCTTAAAATGTCAAATAGTGCTAGTATGTGTTGAGTGGTGGCACAAATGAGATGCATAGACGTCAATCAAACTCAGTTTGGGTAACGCGTACCCGTTGGAAACATTGTTCTTTCCCATTAACTACATCACCAACACAATTCTGTACCCAATTTGAGGACTTTGTGCCTGCCTTGTGTTTGTACCATGCATGGCAGTGTGCACAACCTCCAAAAACCCACAAATAGGCATCTTTGAGTATTGAGTTGATGGAGTATTAACAACTCATTCTAAAAAAATGTATGCACCTTCTTAAATGCTAAACCCTAGAGAGGGGTCTATCTTAAACTTTATAATGTATTTCCCTTTAAAATGCAACTTATTTTGGTTTCTTCGTCGATGGAATGACTCGGGGTGTCACCATGTGTCCTGGAAAACATGCCAAGGACAGTGCTGGGAGTTATTTTGAAATGGCTTCAAGTTTTGCTCCTCTAAGTGACATAAAGGGGCAAAAATCGAATGAAAACTCGATAATTGTACGAGTTTAGCCATGAAATGTGCCCCCAGCATGCCAACTCTGATTTAATGTTGTATTTGGGTCATTTTAACAAGACTGGGAGTTTTGAGGTCACACCCAACCATGGGACTTGAACACCGAGGGATAAGGGTGTAACCGACTATCGACATTGTGAGACTTGACGTCGTGAGAAGTGACCGTGTGTTGTAGATATCAGAATTGGTCTTAAAATGTCACATAATGCTAGTATGTGTTGAGTGGTGGCACAAATGAGATGCATAGACGTCAATCAAACTCAGTTTGGGTAACGCGTACCCGTAGGAAACATTGTTCTTTCCCATTAACTACATCACCAACACAATTCTGTACCCAATTTGAGGACTTTGTGCCTGCCTTGTGTTTGTACCATGCATGGCAGTGTGCACAACCTCCAAAAACCCACAAATAGGCATCCCTGAGTTAACCAATTGATGAACAAACAAAAAGTTAATAAAATTTTACAGTGATGAGTATATTAAAAAATAAGATAGAGTTCTCTCTAGAGTTCAGAATTATGCAAATTATATTAATATATTTAGAAGGAGATGTTAAGAGACAGTCAAATGCAAACGCAAAGATGGCGATACTTGTGTTTTCTACATTTGTACACACTGTCATGGCAATACTAATATAATAATATACCAATAATACAAAATAAAATTAATTATGACACTCCACAACTAAAGAAATTAAAAAAACAATATGTTTGTTACGTTAAGATGGAGTCTTTAAAGTATTTGTGTTTTTGTGTAAAAATGTAGATAGCTTTTTATGAAAAATTTGAAATTTGAAAATTTTAATGTCAGTTGTCCCATCCTCTTCATTACTGGCAACCACACAACCAAATATCTCTCTCTCTCTGCGAGGTTTCTTCATTACTAGCAACCACAAACCAGACGAACCCAGACCAGCCCTATCACAAATCTCTCTCTCTCTCTCTCTCTCTCTCTCTCTCTCTCATCAGTTTCCCGAATTCAACTTCCCCTTCCATCTCTATCACAAATCCATGGCGGACCAGGAAGATACAGGCGTAGGGGAGCAGATTTCACCTTCCAAAGACATCGATAAGGTGATTTCAGATCTAAACCAGGAGGTAAGCCCGGTTAATTTGGAAGTCCTTTTAACTGCAAATCCCCTCACTCCTGTCTTGAACCCAACCAAAGGTCGAGGATCTAGCCCTCAAGAACCAGTAGGAGATGGGGGCTCCAAAACAGAAGAGGGAAACTCCATCAAAACCAAAATTGGAGGTGGGGATTCAGATGAAGAGGCAAAAGAGGCACACCCTAACTCCACCGACGCAATTGGTAGACAAATCTGGGAAGATTCAACAAAAGTCCTTCCTTTATCAATGGTCGAAGGACCACAGTTCGAGGATGCTAGTGGCATAATCCAATTGGCCGATGCTGCTGCCTCAGTTGAGAAGAGAAAGAATCCAGAGACCATTGAAGAAGACATTGAGAGAAAGAAGAAAGCCAAGAAGCAGCTTCACCTCACTTCGGAGGAGGACAAAATTGTGAACATCCCAAATAGGTCACCAAGGAAAAAGCCAGCCCCACCAAGACCATTGAAGAAAAGGGGAAAGAAAAAGGTTTCTAAGAAAAGGGGAAAGAGCTTAGAAGATGAAGTAAAGAACATCCAGCACACACCTGGATTTGACATGTTCATGTAAGTAATCTTCTGTTAAAAACATGAACTTTATTAAATATGCTATCTAAAGAATTGACCTGTCAAACTTTAGTAATGTGTTCTTCTGACTTTAGCTGTTAATTGCTTTTTCTTAATTTTTAATAAATCTTACTATTGTTATAAAAATGATAGCCTGTTTTTTGCAACTGTTTACATATGACTGTTAATTTGGGGGTTCCGTTAAATTGCAACTGTTTACATATGACAGTGAGGAGAGGAAATATGCTTTCAAATTGAGAGACAAGGATATGCCTCCCCAACTTTTGTTACAGATGTATGCCCTATTTTGCAATTTACCACGGGAGCAACGAGACAATTACGAGAAAAGGGCCTTGGAATCCTCTAGTGATGAGGATCATGATGTAAGCAAGTACATCTTTGAGATGAGGAAGAATGAGAAGGACAAACAGATTGAACAGCAAGAAAATGATGAGGAGGAGTCAGATGAGGAGGAGTCAGATGAGGAAGAGAATGGAGATGTGGAGGAATACAAAGGAGATGAGGATGAGAGTGATGATGAAGCTCACCATGGCAATTCCATGAGTGCCTACATCAGATACAAGTATGATTTTACTCTCGCAAAAAGTTTTGTTTAAATTATGTGTCTCCTGATCTGCAGTTAATTTCTTATCTATTAGAACCTCAATCTAATATATTTACTGCCCTTTCTGTTAAAGTTTGCATGTTATTACTTCATCTCTAATGGCTTTCGCTTTAATTTTAATTGTTTGTTGCTGTTTTAGTTTGTTGTATGCCTCTGTAAATTTAAATTATGGGTTGATTTTCATAATTTCAGAAATGTGAGGATGCACAGTCTTCGGAAAATAGATCCTAAAATGAGGATGACCAAAGCGGTCCTACAAAGCATCAACTTGGAGTGGAAATGCATGACCAATATCCAGAAGGAACCTTATCTCACAGCGGCTCATCAAGAAAAAGACAAGCGGAAAAGAGAAGGTTCTTTGAAAAGGAAGTCGACGGGGGAGAAGGAAAAGTTGAAGAAGAAGGCGGCTGAAGCCAAGCTGAAGGGTAAGTCAGTTAAAAAGTTGAAGAATCCAAGGCGATTTCAGAGTTACATGAGCCTGCCCTCTGTTCATAATCTTTTTAAAGAAATGACGGTTGAACAGAAAGCATGGATGCACGAAGTGGGCCTTGGAGGACTACAGCACCTAAAGATCACGGAAACCCCAGAGAAATTCAACCAATTCATTTACAAGTGCTACGATACCGACGGGTACTTGACAGCGCACGGCCGCACCGTGGAGATAACACCGGAAGTTGTCGGGTGGCTATTTGGAATCCGATGCTACGGAGAAACAGAGTTCCCGGAATCGATCTGATGCTACTCCGCATAGTTGAAGAAAGTATCGGCCTCGTTAAGGACAACACAACTTTCGGTGAGTACGTTCCGTGGTTCAAGGCGGATGAGAACAGGCTGCTGTTGAATGATGAGTGGAAACGAAGGGCTGTTTGCTTGATCTTGGGTCCACTGGGAATGCCGATAGGACAAGCAGGAGTCCGGAGAGGTCTTGCTAATCTTGTTGTTAATTTGGAGCACCCACTACAACAAAGTGTCTCTTCAGCGACAATTTTTTTTAGCACAGAGGAAGATTCGTCACAAATTGAATATTTTGGTGACGATATTTTCATTTGTCCCGAAATAAATTTTTTTAGCAACAAAAATTGTAATTTGTTGCTAAAATTGTTGCTAAAGAGTTGGCGCCAAAATTTTCATCCGCGCGAAAATATTAGTAACGAACACGACGTCGCTAAAAGATTACGTACATTTGATATCGTCACCCTACTGGCTACAACGATTTTTGGTCCTAAAATGTCACAACCAAAGTTATTGGTGATGAAAACATTGTCAACAAGAAATTTTCTTTCGCACTTATACCTTACACATTTCGACTTAATTAGTTTAGACATTAACCTCAACATAACAATAACAGTGATATAGAAACATGATTTTAAATAATATTTGATGATCCCCTATTTTCTACAACTTGACAGGGTTACAATATATGTAAGATTGGATAGTGGAGTGCCAAAGTATTCAAAGTACCTTATTATTTTAATAGTCAATTGAAATTAGTTTCTAGCTTGTGTAACCTTTTTTGAGTAAATAGCGTTTGTAACTTTTTTTTTTTATAAAAAGTAGCTTGTGTAATTTCGATAAGGCCACAAATTCATAATATGCACAATTGTTAGAACGTAATCTTTTGATTAGATAAAACTAATTTACATGATTAGAACTTTAAATTCATGGAAGATGAGAACGACAGGCACTTTCACCCGTTCTTGCTTGAGAAATGACAATTTAACCCTTTTTATGTTCTAAATTTATGTCATTTACACCACATACGTCGAACTCCAAAAGTGCGAATTTACCCTTGAAATAGTGAGGACAACTTCCTCCAGACTAATAACATCACAATTTTGAGAGTTTAAATATTCTAAAATTTGACAGAAATTATTTCGCAAACTAGAGAGGGGGAAAGTGTCTTCGCCTCAAACTTGAGGGGATGAAAGTGTCTTTTACCCTTTATATGCCGTTACTCCATTGTCTGCTAAAAAATCTCCACTCTTTATTCCCTCTAAAAAATCTCCATACTTTTCTCGGTGATCAGTTTGGAAAAAAGGCCCACCTAGCCCATTACTCAACAACTCCTAGTTTTCCGATGGGTCAATGATAAAAGCCTAAACCTAGTACTTGCTGCAGTGCGCTTTCAAGGGGATTGAAACTTCTCCCTTTTTCTCCTATATTGCGTCGGCGGCCTATGAGAAGCTCTCACAAGGGAATTCCAATAGGTGACTTGATCAAGTAAAAATTGTGTGTATGTCTTTTCTCGCTCGTCATATTCTTCATTTTGTTTCTTTGAACGGGATGAGTCCAGAGAAAGATCTATTGCGGTTGTTGTCGGTTGATCGACGCTGTTGCCGATGCCGCTGTCGGTCAGAGGTAGCGCCGCCGCCGCCGCCGGTAAGAGCCAACGCTGACGTCGCCGGCTGTTTAACATTCCGTGGATCTTTTGGATAATAATCTAACATCCTATAGTTGATTTCATTTCTTTGGCCTAAAAACTTAATTTTGTTTTTGCAGGTTTCAGGCAAGAAAGATTGGCATGGCTCTAGTTCTGCTATAAAACGAGATTTACTAATTTTGTTTGTTGTGGTTGTAAATTTTAATATGCCCAGATTTTTTCCTGGGTCATGATGAAATTTTTTCCATTGCTTATAGTTCCTTTTTTTTCTTTTTCTTCTTGTGTTGTATTTTTGAGAATTGCTATATTATGAATAGAAAAATACTACGAATATAGTCACACTTTCTCGTCTGATAAAGAAATCAATTTTTATCCATTTTTCATACCTTGTTATTAGCAACCAAAATTTTAGATAACTGAATATCAATTGAGACAATATTAGCAATCAAAAATATTGTATCAAGTGGGACAAATTATTGGGTTCTTGGAGAACGAGCATCGTTGCAACAAATTCATTTCGGGACGTAAAATCTTTCCCATCACGCAATACGAATTGTTGCGATTGGCACATTTTTTGCGACAAAGAATATACAACAAGTACCAATCGTCACAAATGTACATTTTTTTTGCAACGAATTATATAAGCAACGAGCTTGAATTCGTTACGGATAGGATTTCTTGCAACAAAATGAATGGTAGCTAAAAGCATTTTATAGCAACAAAAAATGAAATCGTCACATATACTATTGGCGACGCGGTATAGGCGACGAAAGATGCAACAAAAAATTAACGTTGCTAGAAGCTTTTGGAGACGACTTTTAATCTTTTCTCGACGATTTTTTTTGTTAAGAAACATCAAATTTGTTGTAGTGACCTGAAAGAGGTAAACTGGGCAGCCTTATGGCTGGATCACTTCAAGACACAGCAAGTTAAGGCTCAGACTGGAACAACCCTTCGCGGAACTGGTTGCGTGCTGATTCCTTTGGTAAATCTCTAACTCTTTTTCAGTTATTTTGACCATGAAGTTTAAAATATTAAGAGCACTTTCTTAAATGCTGCCATCTCAATTTTACTTTTCTAGCTTTTGTACATGGAAAAGTTCTGCCCAAAGTATCTGGAAAACCCAAAAGGATGTCAGGATAAGGAAGCAATTCCAAGGTTGAAATTCTGGGAAACCTCTGATGTTTCCAAGAGATGGAAGTATGTCCAACAAAACAACAATGTGAGTGAACTTTAACATTGACATTAAAGTGTCCTGTTTATATATTAAGATTACTATCTTAAGTTTATGTCTCTCAACTCTGTTTTTGTATGTAGTTGAAGTTGAAAAAAGCTGATGATGAGCCCAAAACTGAAAAAGTTGTTGCACCAGTAGTCCAACTACTGCCTCCACCTCTACCAGAGGATTTTTGGAAGTGCATTGTGGGACACGTGGTTGAAAAGCTTGACAAAGAGTATCTTATGTCCCTGTGGAAGGAAAAGGAGAAGGAAGAACAGAAGAAGAAGGAGGATGAGGAAGAAGAGAAGAAGAAGGAAGAAGAGAAGAAGAAGGAAGAAGAGAAGAAGAATGAAGAGGATGAGAAGAAGGAGGAAGAGGAAGGGGGTAAGAAAAAGGGGGAAGAGGAAGGAGCTCAGAAGAAGAAAGAGAAGGAAAAGTGTGAAGAAGAACTAAGAGCTAAGAAGAAGCAGAAGATAGAGGAGGCTGAGGTTAACTCTCCCATGAAGGTGGTCTACACAATCAGCTCCAGCACTGAGGTAAATGTCTTAAAGTTGATATCTTAATATTTGAGATTTATTTTTAAAGTTTTAACACCCCTAATGATTTTGTTGATTTATTAGGTGGCCTCCAATGTACCTCCCCAGCCATTCCTTGTTCATGGTTCTCCGAAGAACCCAAGGGGAAACTTGGTTGGGACTGTCCGGGGAAAGGCATATCGGATCATTAGAGCGTCTTCGAGGATATCGCTGTATAAGCAACACATGAATCCTAAAGAATTGACTCTTATCCCACCCATGCCTGAAGCAGAACATTGCTGGCTCAATTACTACATGTCGCACAAGTATGCGAGCACGTACGAACACACCAGCAAGAATTTTTATGTTCCCCCAGAATTGGCAAAGTAAGTTTTATTTACATTCAAACTTCCTAAATAATTCTTATGTGTGGCATGAATTATGTTTATACTTCTGGTTGTGTATCATATATAATATGCAGTGAGATAGTTGCTGATATGGGTGGCATGGCCAAACTGACGAGGTCGTCCGCTTGGCGCCTCCGGGATGAAAAATGGTTTGACGATGAGGTGATGGATGCTTACATGCAATTCCTTCATCTTCATGAACGTAGCCGGGAATTCCAAGGAATCAAGCGGATTTGGTTCCTCGGCACGTGTTATTCTGTAAGTTCACTGCCTTGTCATTTTTATGATATGACTCAATTCAAAATTCATCTAGGAAAATACCTGATTAGTTATAATTTTTGTTCAGCCCACAAAAGTCCTCGAATACGTCAAGGCACACGAACAGTCGGGAGGAGAGTGGAGCGAGATGTAATACATAAGTATTCCGAATACTATCAATACAAGCTACTTTGTTCTTTTGTATAACTTACTTTATCTTGAATTTTTAATGATTAGATCGCCGTTCCGTTGAATGTCGATCACCTGCACTGGTTCATGATGGTTATTTCCTTTGTTGACCAAGAAATATTCGTCTTGGACTCGCATACCGGCATGGGGTATTCTGAGTTCGAAGTTGCTGCCAAAATTGGGCAAATGCACACAATGCTCACCAACTACTCAGAATACAATGATGACATACGACGCTGGCAGGTGTGGTACATGAACGACGATGTTCCCCAGCAATCAAATGGGTAATAAGCTAACTACTTAACATAGCTAACTAATCCATTTACATGTCTGTGATATATATTAAGGCTGCATTCTATTTTCATCTGTCAGGAATGACTGTGGTCCTCATGTCTGCTTCTTCATGAGTCATTTGAGGGACCTGATTCCAGTTCCAAAGAAGAAGTTCTCTGTCCAGGCTCCCAACCTCAGAATCTGGATTGCGAATGAAATGGGGAGATCGAGCTATAACTGCGCATTTAACAAGAATTATCTTGGGTTAAAGGAACTGATGGAGGATGAGGACCACCGGTATGCATTTTACAGTTTGTACCGCAAGTTTTCGACTGTTTCCTTTGTTGCATTGAGGTCTGCGGAGAAGAAGAAGAAGAAGACGGCGGGGAAGAAGCAGCAGAAAAAGTAAATATGTGTAATGTTGTTGTGACTTTGTTTTACGAACAATGTTTCTGTCCTTTTGGATGTTGTGGGTTGTTTTGGATGTCGCATCTTTTGTACTCCTCATATGGCTTGGTAGTTAACAGAGTTAAATCAACATTGATGAACCTTCAGCTTTTCCTGCCAAAGTGGCTATAATTGTATTATATTGTTTGTATGCTTCATTTATAATAGTCATTGAATGGTTCTGCTGCCCACAAAATAAGCTTAGTGAACTGTTTCTCTTTAAACTATTAATGATGATATCTTAAATCTTTAAGAGCAGTTAAACATTTTAAAGATGCTCTCTAAAAAGTAAAATCAAGATTGTTAGATTCTCAACTCACTGACACCACGGTCTTGGTAGCTGAGGAATTTATTATATTACATCCATATATTAATGAGGAGATAAACTTTTCAGAGATTTCGTATTCATTAAGGTAATAACTTAAAGCATTCTATGTGTCTTTAAAATTTTGTATCCAAAATAGTGCAATACTACCTTTTGGTTGTTGGGGTCTTCTTCTTTGAAAATCTGCTATTTTAAGGTATCTCACAATCTTAGATAGGATGGAACAGTTTCATATGAACACCTCATATGGCTTGGTAGTTAGCAGAATTAAAGTATCCTTGATGAAACTTCAGCTTTTCCTGCCAAAGTGGCTAGAATTTAAGGATATGGTTGGTCTGGCTCATTTATGTTAGGCATTGAATGGTTCTGCTGCCCACAAAATAAGCTTAGTGAACTGTTTCTCTTTAAACTATTGAGGTTGCTATCTTAAATCTTAAAACTGGGTTCGAGAATATTAAAGTTTCATCTCACTGACACCACAGTCTTGGTAGCTGAGGAATTTATTATACTACATCCATATATTAATGAGGAGATAAACTTTTCAGAGATTTCGTATTCATTAAGGTAAAAAATTAAAGAGTTCTTCATGTCTTTAAAAATTTTGTATCCAAAATAGTGCAATACTACCTTTTGGTTGTTGGGGTCTTCTTCTTTGAATATCAGGTTGAGAAGGAGGTCAATCTGAGAACCAGAAAGTGAAACAAACCAATTTCAGATGAGAGGGAGGGAAATTTGTGAGAGTGGAGTTCGTGGCAAGGGTTTGGTATCTTTGCCTCATGATTATGAGGAAGAAGAATACGATTTTGATGTCTTCGATGAAGATGAATGTTTGGACATCACTCTTACAGAGAGCTATGGAGAAGATGCAACCAGAAACTCTATTATGGAAGTTCCAAATGGAGAGATCATACCAGGTATGCGTTCTTACAGTTTAAGTTAATGACTGTAGTTATACAGAGAGTAATTTTAAGTTTTATGCAGGAATAATGGTTACCAAGGAAGATGTTATGGAAATGACTTTTGAAAATGAGGTTCAAGCTTATGACTGGTACAACCTCTACGCACTGATTCTTGGCTTTGGGATTAGAAGGTGTAACCGCCGATACTTCGACCCGGAAATGAAAGAATGCATAAAGTCAAGGATATACGTGTGTGCCCGACAAGGCTTGCGCTCCGAGAAGGTCCTGTACAAAGAAAATAGGAAACGGGAGCATACCAGAAACACTAGGTGTGTATGCAAAGCTCGTGTAAAAATATCAAGAACTTCACCTACGGAGCCTTTTAAGGTGGTTCAATTCGAACCCGGTCATTCACACGAACTTTCGGAACCACAATGCGCGAGCAACCACCGGTCACACCGAAAGATCTCTGAGGCTGATGTTGAACTGGTCAGATCTTTGAAGGAGGTGGGGATCAAGTATTGCCAAAGCTTTCTTTTGATGGTTAAACAAGCCGGCGGTTATAACAAGTTGGGTTACACACAGAAAGATCTTTACAATAAAATGGCCTCTATGGACAAGATATATTCAAATGAAGGAGATGGGCAGCAGACCTTGATGTACATTGACAGTTTCAAGCACAGTCACTATGGCGTGTTCAGGGAGTAAGTTTACTTCTTAACAATTAAGAGTGCTATCTTATCTGTTAAGGTCTATCTACTGTTTAGTTATGCTCATACTTATATGTTAAACTTACTTTCTGAACTGTTAGAGTTAACATCATTTATGTAACTAATCTTTCTGTTTCCCTAAGTGTTATTTATTGTTCTTGTAGGTTCAGAACAGGTAAAAATCATGAGCTTGAAAGTGTTTTCTGGTGTGATAGGAGATCAGTGGTAGATTACCACAGATTTGGCGATGTACTCATTTTTGATGCAACGTACAAGACCAACATCTATCAAAAACCATTTGTAATTCTATCTGGCGTGAACAATCACTACCAGACGACTATTTTTGCCTGTGCTTTTCTCAACGACGAGACAGCAGAAACATATGATTGGGTTTTGAAGTGCCTCATGAAGGTAATGAATAATAAGAAGCCTTTGTCCGTCATCACGGATGGCGATTTGGCAATGAGAAAAGCTATTATGGATAATTTCCCAGAGGCAAGACATCGTCTGTGTTCTTGGCATCTTTGTCGGAACGCCCAGGCTAATCTGAAGTTGGGAGATGGCTTCATGGTTGATTTTAAAAAGTGCTTGCATAGTAGGAAACCTGAAAACTTTTGGCATGATGATTGGCATGCAATGCTTACCAGATGGAACATTGCTGATAGGAATTGGGTCCAGGTCACATATATGAACCGCCACTTGTGGGCGGAGACATACTTGAAGGATCATTTTTTTGCGTTGCAAACGACGACCTCGAGATGCGAGAGCATCAACAGTTTTGTCAAGGATTATATGTCCTACTCGGACAAATTGACCAATGCTTGCAAGGGATTCACGACAGGGGTTGACAAGCTACGCAACAACGAGCGTAAGGCACACCATCGCTCCGACCAATCAGACCCGGTGATAACAACAGGGTTCACGGAACTCGAACGCCATGCAGCAGAGGTCTTCACCGAAAATGTCTTCAACATGTTTAGGAAACAAGCTGCAAAGGGTGATGATTATAGAGTGTTTGAAGTCAAAACTGTTCCAGAAGAGAGCTTGGACTTGTTCTACGTGATGAGAGGTCAAATGAAGAGATCCATGGTATGTACATCTGCTTCAATTTACATATTTATATACTATGTACTCGTGTACTGCATTTTTATTTCTAAATAATATTGTAATGTTTCCTTAATGTTATTATTGATATCTTAAGTCTTAAAGTGTAACAAATAAGTATTGATGTCACAGTCTTTGAACTATTGTCCTCTTGTATCTAGTACCAGGTTACAATCTGTCTATCCTTGTGTTCATTTGTATTTTCATTTCCTTCTTAATTTCTAACCACCCTATCTTTTCTTGCTTCAGCAAGTTGTTCAATGTCGTCATGATAATAGGCTTCTCCGTTGCACGTGTTTTCGTTGGGAAACATCGTATATGATTTGCAAACACATGTTGTTTGTTCTGAAACAAAAGGGAGTACAGAGGATCCCAAACTCTTTAATTGCCAAAAGGTGGACCAAAACTGACAAAGAATTCTACCGAACCGAGCCATCAATGAAGGAGCCTGTTGGGAAGAAAAGTGATGACCCAGATTTGCAAGCCTTGCGCCGGGCTTCCTCGAGGAACGAAGTTCAACTGTATTACCGTTTGGGTTGTACTACTGGCGAGACAATGAGGTTCTTCAGAGAGCATATGGCCGACGGGATTCGGAAAATGCAGAGAATGGTTTCTAAAACTTTTCAGGGTACACAAGGAGCCGGGACACAAGGAGAGATTAAGAAGGTAGAAAATCCCTACGCCCATGTGAAGAATCCGAACCCCCCGGACACTAAATGCCCAAAGGGACCAAAGAAAGACAAGAGAAGGAGGTGTGGCAATTGCAAGGAGCTGGGACACAACAGGACAACATGCCCCAATCCTCCGGTGGACTCCGTCGAACAAGTGGACGATCCGGAAGACGATTTTGCAGAACTGCCACTTGAGTTTGATGTTAAAGAGGAATACTTCTGGTCTCAATCGAGTAGTCAGTCCAAGAAAAACAAGCATGAATGATATAGGTCTGTTTAGAGTGATTTTATTCGTGATTTCTTGACAAGAAAGACGACCTGGGAGATGATATTGAACAAGTACCACCTTATTTTAATGTTATTGTTGAATTGTTCTGGTATTAATCTTTAAACATGCCTTTAAAGGACTTTTGAGTTGATATTGGTCTGCTTGTAGTTAATTTCATCGTTATTTATTAACAATAAAACTCAAATTGTTAACAATGATTTCTTAAATGAGGGAACTCCTTCTACCTGTTAAACTCTACTAACTATATGGTAGTCTTTTCTATCTGTTAGCCGCGTAGATATTAAGAACTTTATCTAAAGCGAGAAAAACTCTTAACAACTATATCTCTAGCCGAGGTTACCTGCTATAGCGGGTAATATTTTTTGTCCTGTAGTAGCGGGGACCACAAAAAAAAATAAAAAGTTGTCAGGAACCCTAATTAGGGACGCACCATAGACAACCCCCTCTTTGTTACCCATAAAGACCAGACAAGTGACCTAAGGAAGCCATATAGCGAGGTTCTAATTCGTTGCGGAAAACAACAATTCATAACTGTTGAGGACTTGAACTACAGATGATTTCATAGCCCTTCACAGAGTTAATAGTAGAGTTTCATAGGATTAGGGACAAGATTCAGTCTTATATGAACCCTGAAATTGGGGAAGAATTGATGCATGCCTACAGCTTAGGCTCATTTATGACGAAGAACAATCTGGAGATTCGGATCATATAAGTCGGGTATATTCAAGCAAATTAGTAATTTCTGGAATTAAAAGATGAATAATAAACAAAAATGAGGGATGCAAACTGGTTCAGGCGAAGAAAGAAGACAGTCTCAGAGATGAAAATTTCAGATCTGAATATGTAAAATAAGTGATAGAGCTTACGTGATTTGTAGAGAGAGAACTAAGAACGGGAAAACAGCTTAGATGGGATCTACCTATAGCGCCGTCGTTGGTCGCCGGAGATAGTAATGAGACGCCTTACCAAGAACCGAACCTGCACCCGGATGACGAATTACTGCATTTTTACTTACCATACTAAAGACAAATAAGTATGACATGTTAATTTGGTTTAATTCAAAGATGACCCCTGAACTCTACGTTAAGCACCATGTACACCCCTGACTGGCTATATATCTATACTCTCTCTGTCTTTCCATCCTATTATGTTGATTGTGCTTAACTTTTTCACACAAAACAAGAAAATAAAAGGATTTTTTCTTTTCATTTTGGAGAGGCAATGAAAAAAAATAGTCATTACCATAAATTGTCCTTATAGAACCTTATAATGGTTAATAAATTCTTTATAGTACTTTATAGTAGATAAATTTAGGCAAACAAGAAAATTGGTTTTAAAAGCGGTTATAATTTTAAACTGGACATAATTTTAGGGCAACAAAAATGACAAACAAGTGTATCATATAAATATGTGTGTGTATGTGTGTGTGTGGGGAACCCACACCTTTTGAATGCGCATTGTAAATTCTCGTTTTAGTGCAATAGGCTAAGCAAGGGTAAACTCTCACTCTCTCGTTTTAGTACAGTAACCTGTAAAACACACTGGAACCTGCATTAGCAAGTCCTAGTTTGACAGGCTTGCAGACTGAGAAGCCCACCTCTGGTTCCCCATATATTGAACTCTAGAACTCAATGCTAATGCCCAAATATTTAAGCAAGAATGCCCGACCAACTCATCTATTATACCCCAAGCATATGCATAAACAATTCGGTGATACTCATCCAACATACTGACAATGTTTGGACAATAAATTAAATTGTAAAGCAATTTTAAATGCGGGATGCGAATAAAAAGAGATAAACATATGGTATTTATTCGATCCATGTAGCCCCTCATTGGTTGGTTTGATTTCAGTTTAAAGTTTAAACTAAATTAGAATAGGTGGTCAAGATGAAGAGTAAGAAATGCATCTCTTCATCTGACCACACACTCCAAAAGTAGTTCAGATATAGATTTTTGTTAATACGAGGAGCCCAATGACCCGTCGTAGTATCTTGGATGGAAGGAAAGAAAATGTTCCCTTTGCATCCTTGCACTCAAAATCACTACTTCCCGCTCCAAAATGGTTAACGAGTCGAACATGAGAAGAACTCAGAGCGAATCTCAAGCTAGAGTGCGTACAGCTTCTACGCTTTTGCTACGCACACAGTGTAGAGTGTACAGTGAATTCCTAACACCCGTACAACATTAGTTACTTCATCTTCTCGTTCTATTTCACCATTCAGGATTCAGCTAAAAACCCTGGCTTACATTCTATGGGTGATCATTGTTGACATAGTTCTCAGTTTTCCTTATGTTGTTCAGCAACTCTAAGCTAAAGAAATCAAAGAATTTTCCCTATCTTGTTTGGGACATTAAACCCCAGAGATCAATTGCCCTCCTTTAATGCCATTAAGGCTCTGTTTGGTTCGAGGTAAAATGTTTTACAAGGCAAATTATTCTACTCGTAAAATATTTTGTCTGAAAGTTTTCTCTGCAATTATTTTCTCGTGTTTGGTTGGCACTTGCCAAAACAGTGGGCCATGACGGCAGTGGCATTGATGGGTGGCAGTGAAGGTGGGCGGAGATATTAGTATGAGTTGTTGTTGTGCTCCTTCACTCTCCGGAAAATGGCTTACGGATTTGAAATGGGTAAATCATTTTACATCATTTGAGAGAAAACATTATACATGAAAATATTTTACTTCCAACCAAACAGCACCAAAACAAGGGAAAACATTTTACAGGAAAATGTTTTACCACCAACCAAACGGACCCTAAGACCACCCACAGTAGTGGGGGAGATGGAGATCGAGCGCCCGATTAGCAGCTGCAGCAGCACGGGCTTGCAGGCGAGGTCGTCGCTAATCGGAGCTCGCCGGGCTTGGAGGCGAGCTTGGCGGAGACCGTGGGCGACGTCGAGCTCGGTGGGACAGCGCAGGTGTCGGGTGATGGGTTTACTGGGTTTGTTTCTTCATGGTAGTGGAGGCTGGGGGTTGGGTTTATGTAAACTACATTATAACCCCCCTCCTAAATTAATATAGTTTGTATTTATTATAAATTCGACCCCATGTATATAAATTTGTATCCAAATGTTGTGTTTGAATAATTAATGTTTAGGGAAATGGATTTATTGAAACTAATTAAAAATCTAAATAATAAAAACGCAAAATTACATAATAAAAATTATTAAAACTAATAAAAAACATAATATAAAACGATTGCAAAATGAAAAATACATAATAACAAGTAATGCTACGTTATTTAGTTTCCATGGCAGAGTCTCGTCCACAAGTGCTGGATAAGGTCATCTTGTAGTTGCTTGTTCAACGGTTTAGACCGTATTACGTCGTGCCGCATCATATACTCTTCCAAATCAACATCTCATGTTCTCGGATTGGGATCAACCGTAGCACACTCGTAACTACGAGCACGGGCTCTTCGTGACCTATTTCCATCGATCTCATCATCGTCTGAATCGTCATCAATGTAATCAGCTCATTCGTCCTTCACAATGATGTTATGCAATATTATGCACGTCATCATAATATTGTTTAGCTCCCCGCGGTCCCAATTCCTACCTGGTTGTTTGATAATGGCAAATCTAGCTTGTAGTATACCGAAGGCCCGTTCAACGTCTTTGCGGTACGATTCTTGCATTTTGGAATAGTATTGTTCTTGCGGAGATCTTGGTTTTTTAGTGGATTGGACAAACGTCGCGAGCTGTGGATAAATACCATCAACAAGATAGTATGGCATATGGTATGGTCTGCCATTGATTTCATAGTGCACAATTGGAACGTCTCCTCGCGTTAACCTGTCAAACAAATGCGAAGAACCAAGTGTAGCAATATCATTTCGTGAACCCGGCATGCCAAAAAAGGCATGCCAGATCCAAGTGTCATGACTAGCGACTGCTTCAAGAATAATTGTTAGTTTATGTGATCTACCCGTGTAGGCTCCTTGCCACGCCATAGGACAATTTTTCCAATGCCAATGCATACAGTCGAGCGAATCGATCATGCCAGGAAAGCCGCGTCGCTCTGATTTCTGGAGTAGCCTATGAAGATCGGATACGGTAGGGGGCCGTAGATACTCGTCCTTGTGCATTCTGACTACTGTTCCACAAAATTCGCGAAGAGTTTCCAGTGCTGTTGTTTCCCCCATTCGAAGATATTCATCTAGAGAATCTGCAGAAGATCCGTAAGCTAACATTCGTAGTGCTACTGTTACCTTCTGATAGGCAGAAAAACCCTTACGATTAGTACAGTTACGACGCTGCACAAAGTACGGATTCTGCTGTTGGATATTTTCCAGCAACCGTAAGAACACGGGACGCTTCATCCGATATCGTCCTCTGAAGTCGTCGTCGGAGTACACAGGATTGGGAATGAAGTAGTCTTTCATAAGTTGTGCATCACCAACTTCACGGCGGCGCTCCTTCGTTCGTCGCTTAGAGCCTGAAGATGAAGAAGCTCCGCCAGTATCCTGATTTGAGACTGCCGCTAGAATATTCGTCATTATTACTGGAGTATTTGTATGGATCGTGTCAAGCAATTCTTGGTCAGAATTGAAACAATTGTTTAGGATATCATTCCAATTGTTGGCCATGGAATTGAGAATTGAACTATAGAGAGATTGTGTGATACTGAATAAGTATGGATGGTGAGAGAGATGAAGTATACAGAATGTGTTTTGCAAAATAGGTTTTGTATAAATAGTAATGTGTTGGTTTTAATAAGTTTCAGCTGTATTGATTGACCTTTCAGTAGGGGTTGGGGGTAAGAGTAAAAAACAATGCAGAATATGTGTTAGTGGAAAATGATGAGTTGTTATTTTGTCTTGGAGTGTTAGTGGAAAAGGACAGCTACTTATGACCTTTCAATAGGGGTTGGGGGTAAGAGTAAAAAATAATGCAGAAGAGGTGTTAGTGGAAAATGATGAGTTGTTACTATGTCTTGGAGTGTTAGTGGAAAAGGACAGCTACATCTTATGACCTTTCAATAGGGGTTGGGGGTAAGAGTAAAAAAGTAATGCAAAAGAGGTGTTAGTGGAAAAGGATGGGTTGTTATTTTGTCTTGGAGTGTTAGTGGAAAAGGACAGCTACATCTTATGACCTTTCAATAGGTTGGGGGTAAGAGTAAAAAATAATGCAGAAGAGGTGTTAGTGGAAAAGGATGGGTTGTTATTTTGTCTTGGAGTGTTAGTGGAAAAGGACAACTACATCTTATGACCTTTCAATAGGGGTTGGGGGTACGAGTAAAAAATAATGCAGAAGAGGTGTTAGTGGAAAAGGATGGGTTGTTATTTTGTCTTGGAGTGTTAGTGGAAAAGGACAGGTACATCTTATGACCTTTCAATAGGGGTTGGGGGTAAGAGTAAAAAATAATGCAGAAGAGGTGTTAGTGGAAAAGGATGGGTGGTTATTTTGTCTTGGAGTGTTAGTGGAAAGGGACACCTATATCTATTGACCTTTCAATAGTGGAAAAGGACAGCTATATCATGGAAAAAGCTTTGTGCCAAGAGATGGAGTTGCAGAAGATAGAATAGTGTAACTTTTTTTTGCAGAAGATAGGATAAGGCATGCCAGATGATTTGATGGATCAGTGTGATTGTGGAAATATGATTGTGGATGGTGTTTGATTGTGGAAATTTGCAGAAGATCCCATCATGGAAAAAGCTTTGTGCCAAGAGATGGAGTTGCAGAAGATAGAATAGTGGAAAAATCTTTGCAGAAGATAGGATAAGAGATGCAGATGATTTGATGGATCAATATGGATGGGGTGAGAGAGAAGAAAATGATGGAGTCCGTTTGCAGAAGCGAAACAAAGTAGAAATCCATATTCATATAAATACAGTATCCATATGCATGAATTGTAACACTTGTAACACTTATTTCAGTTTCAGAATACAATGTCTATCTCCAGAGAGTCTAACAATTGGTCCCAAGCTGAAGATGAAGCTTTGTGCCATGCACACGCTCTAATATCTTATGATCCAATTGTAGGTACAAATCAAGAAATCGGTTCATTCTGGAAAAGAATTCACACAGCTATGTACAACATACTTGATTTCGAAGCACAACGCCGCCCCAATCACCGTAGGACTGAACAAGCCTGTGCATCGCGCTTTAAAAGGCACATAAAAGAGCCGTGTATGGAATGGAAAGAGGCTCTAGAAAAGGCTCGTGATCTCCATGCGACGGGAAAAAATCTTATAGACGAAGTAAGTATTGGCTACGAGTACTTTGTACCACTTTCATGTATACAAATGTTATTATTACTAATATTTTTTGTCAACAGTATAACGCAGCGCATCGATTTTACAAGAATAAGACGAAAAAACAATTCCAGATGCAACATTGTTGGGAGATTTTGAAACACACGGTTCTATTTCAGCCAACTGCAAACATTGAACGACCTTATGCTACTAAAGAATTCCCACCTTATGGTACCCAAGAAATGCCACCTTATGCTACTCAAGAAATGTCGATGCCCCAGTTCAACTCACAGGCACAACCTGGCGAAGAAGGGGTTGGAGTACCAAATCCAATATTTGGTGTGACCAGTTCCAGACCTACAGGAAGAGACAAATCCAAACAGAGAGGGAAGGCTACTGCAAGCACTTCCAACAACGCAATAGCTGATCAAATCAGTGCATTGATTGAGTCAAACAATAAAATTGCAGCTGACACTCGTGTCAGGCATGAAGAAATACGTAGGATGAATGAGATAAACAATTCAAACAGGAGAGCGGATAAGTTTATGGAAATTATGTCTATGGATTGCTCTCCATTCACCCCTGATACAAAACTTTATTACTCACAAACAAGGGCAAAAATGCGTGCTGACTTGATGCCACACGAACTATTTGGAGATGGTGGTGGCAAATCATCAAACAATGGGTCAACCAACCTCAGTGACTATTGAGTCTCAATCATTCGCTTGAATAATTTTATGTTTATTTTTATTTTCTTATGAATTTCTGAATAATGTTTGTATTGTAGCTTAATTTTTATTTCATTAGCATTGTGGCTTTCAGCGTTCAGTAATGTTTTTTTTATGTTTTATCTATGTTTTTGTATTATTAATGCAACATTTTTATTTTTTAATGTTTATCCCATGTTTATTAATGTCTATGTTTTTTAATGTTTATATTTATTCTCAAAATTTCATACGATAAAATAACATTAGTCAATAATAGTGCAATTAATAAAAAATATAGGGTTGCGGTTGTCTTATTGACTAAAGTTGGTATGTTTAGTGTATTTAACTGTATAGTAGTGTAGTTTCAATGAAATATAATAAAAGGGGAGGAATAGTGTTTTGACTGTTGTAGCTATTAGGGTAGAATTGTAAATATTAAGAACATTAATAGTGGGGTAAGGTAGGGACACGTGGGCTGGGGGGAGCTCACTGCTGTGGGTGGTCTAAGTAACTGATATTTCTCTTATAGCATTACGATACTGGAAAACCAGAGGGCAAAACTGAACTATGGGCAGCTGACAACAGAATACCCACAATGCATTACTATCATTTGCAAGGTCGGTAGAGTTTATCACCCCTCATTATAAGCATCTAATCCCATCCAGGAAAACATAAAATCTCACAGCAACACGAACCCTAAACATCATCAATAACCAATCAACCACCTCAAATACAATCATAGAGAACAATAACATTTCTGGCCTGCTACACATCTCGCTTAAACTATTGCTTCTACAGATGCGAAACCCAATTGAAGACATAATTGAACAATAGCGAATAGATAAACGGCATAGTAGATAGACGAACCTCGCGAGGAGACGCAAAGGGGGATGGCTTGATCTGCTTCGCAAAGTCCTTCGGCGCCTTCTCTTCTTCTTCAGAGAGAGAGGTCTAGGCTTGACAGGGACGAGACAACTTTGAAGGGTCTGGGTCTTCCGGAGGGTCTTGAGAATTGGGTCTGGTTTAAGAGTTGACGGGTTTTTATTGCAGGTCGGGTCTGGTGGTCGTCTGTACGGTCTGGGTTCATCCGGGCTGGGTTGTCCGGGTCTGAGCCTGCACCGGCCCATTGACAGGCCTATATAATCTGTTTGACACCGGGGCCCACTTCGGACGCCTTGTTCCAAACTTCCAATATCCTTTTTTTTTTTTTTTTTTTATTTATAAACCCAGATTTTATTAAGAAAGAGAAGGACCCAACTTGTCCTTTAAAAGAACATTACCGATAGAAGAAGGCAAAGAGTTCAACACAAAAAAACCAGCAAACAAATTTTTTCTAACCCAGTTTGCTGCTTCATGCGCAACTGAGTTACAATTTCTATTGCAGTATATTAACTCCACAGACTTGTGAAGAGACAGCCAATCCCTCACTGCCTCTGCTCTATTTCTCCATTTCCAGTGGGCATTCTTTGGATTGGTGCAGCCATCTACTACCACCTTGCAATCAGATTCAATCAAAACCTTAGACCAGCCATTCGTGTTGATAGTTTTGATGGCCATCTCCAGGGCTTGTAATTCAGCTTCAAAAGTGTCCAGATCATAGTCCACCTCCCCTTCGATAACTAGCAGCTCTGCATCAAAGTTCCTGGTGACACACCCCAAACCAGCCACCTTCATTTTAACACTAGCGTCCACATTTCTTTTAATGTAATCCTCAGAGGGGGAGTCCACACTGACTGATGAGTGGAGCTAGTGTTTCTGTCAATAATCACTTCACCTACAATCTCCTTTACAGAGTAAAATTATGTGTAAGCTTCCTTGATCTTTTTCACAATTCCATCCATTCTATTCATAGCAGACCTAGCTTTTGGGATGCACCAGCTTTCGTTTCTTTCCCTCCATATCTGGTTTATGATAATGATTGCAAGAGACTTGATCTTGTACCCATTATATTGCTCATCATTTAAGTCCAGAAGTATCAGATGCAGCCACTCTTCAATGCTCGTGTTTGGGAACTCATATGTTCTAATACCAAGAAAATGAAACCAGATGCTTCTAGCCAAATGGCACAGAAAGAAACAATGTAATTTATCTTATGAGTTGTCATGACAAGAGGGGCATTGGGTGTCAACATTGCTTACCCTGATTTTGATATTATTTTTTGTAGGGAGCACCTTTGCCAAAATTCTCCAAATCACAAGTTTGTGTCTATTGTGGCACTGCAACTTCCAAAGCTGTGACCATTTTCTGGGGGTAGGACCTGATTGTCTTCTCCTTTCCATTTGCCAGTGATAATCATTTCTAACCACAAACATTTATGCTAAGGCACCACCTCCACCTATCTTGCTGATGCTTTATGGTAATTTTCAACTTAGATATTTCCTGCACTTCCAGCTCATTGAACCACTCTTGGAGTACATCCATCTTCCAGCTTCTGCTATTCAAATCTATTAAATCCTTTACCTTCTCGGGGCTCTCATCAAATCATCTGGAGGTTTAGGTTTAGCAGCCTCCAAATTAGGCACCCAACTATCTTGTCGTATATCTATGTTTTCTCCATTTCCTATAGACTTGACTGAATTACCTGCAATAATATCTCTTACCTCTAGAATCCCTTTCCAAAACCAAGAATCTCCAGTTTTTGTAATAATCGCATTTTGTGAAGTTTACAGTACTTCAGTGAATTTCGTAGTCAAGAATTTAGTATTCTAATGTATTCATATCTGCCAAACTATAATAGTTAAGCTCGTCCAGAAATACACCAGAAGTCTTAATATCTTATTAATTGCTAAATTAAGGATAATAATATTTAGAGAATAATTAGTACTAATCATTTGTTTAAGTGTTAATTAGCTTAATTAATCATGATTAGTACATAATGACAGGTATTATAGAGTGTGTTAGCTTGTATACACGTTAATTGCTTGAAAGACACGTAGGGAGACACGTGTCATGCTATTGGGCCTTGTCTTTACATGACTGACACGCTGGTCGACACGTGTCGTAGTCTGGTGCACTGCTCTGCAGGCGTGACACACAGGAGGGCTGCATGTCACGACTTGGTGACTAGCTTTGCATGCTTGACATGTAGGGTACACGTGTCAGCATGTGGCGGCTCTTGCGCTGCATGAGTGCCACGTGTCGTGATGACTCATCGCAGTCTGATTGGTTGATCACTTCTATAAATAGAGCCTAGTGCTATAGTTATTTTCTCATTCTAGATTTGATTCAAGTATTGACAAGTAAGAGAGAGGGACAGAGGGTCACTCGGGATATTCTGAGATATTATATTTGGAGCTACTCTCATCATTTCAAAGCTATTGTGCGGATGCTAATATTAAGGTAGAAGAATAATCGCTTTTCACTTATATTTAAATTTAAGATTATACGTGATATTGTATGGGTTTGAATGTTATTTTGGAGTTGTTGATACATGATTTTGGTGTTATATGATTGTATGTGTGGGTTGTTATCTTGGGGCTATTTGAATAATGGTATCATGTTTGTATATGCTGCATTGTAATTGGATACTTTGCGGCTACGCGATGGCTACTGGGCTTTTGGCTCACCCTTTTGTTTTGCAGGTTTCAGACTTGATGATTTCATGACGGTAGAGAAGCTAGATTTACAGCTATTTGGAGTTGTTTGGAAATATGTATGTATTCATTATTTGTATCAGAATATTGGTCATGATATAAAGTATTGTTTTACAAATTAAGAGTCACGTACCGCTCTATCAACTTTTATGAAATAAACGAAGAAGTGTTTATTGAAATACGGTGTTTGGTACCTGAGCTGGTGGCTCAGAAGGTACCTGTTTGGCAGACGAGTCTTTGTTTTGGTACCCGCAGTGGTGATCCGCAGGTGGTGCCGGTTGGATCTTCGTGCCGGTTTATATTTGTCACTATTTTATCCTAAAATAGACCCCTCGTGCAACACCCTCCCAAATCATACGGTCGGCCGGACCGCACGTTTGGAAAGAGATGTCTCCGCCCGAGGTGACGAGCCTCATTGGGAACAGATAAGGATCGTCGGTTCACAGCTAGTACAACCATCGACAATAATTCAAAACATAATTTATTACATCCCAAAAATAGTGACAACTTTTGAAAAGTCATGAGTACATCTGAAATGATATTACTAGGTGATATTCGAGCATCAAGCGTTCCTGTCCAGCAGTGTCGTGAACGTTGCCCCACCTCGATAGCCAACCTGCGGTTTTAAAATAGCAAAAGCCGACGCAGTTTTTACAGAAAATGATCAGCAAACGGCTGAGTAAGCTAACACCCATAGCATGTAAACAGATTATGAGACATGTGACGGAAATAAAAAGTTCGCTGATAAATAAATATCACATATGTGAGGGGAAAAGCGTTTTCGTTGATTTGATGCGTCAAACTCCGTAACGATCTCAAATTTCGTATTCCAACCCAAAGATGTGGTCCATCTCGGGAAATCACTGTTAATAGCATTTCGCAATATTACTTTAATCTCAAGATAATAACATTCTCATCGATATGAATCGAGTCCAGAAATTCATTTTAGCAATTAGTTGATACGGGGCGTGACCATATTCAATCCACAACCGCTTTCTCATAATGTGCAAAAGCACCCACATAACCATAACTCAATCACAAGAGCTTCGCATCATAGCGCCTCATAACCATAACTAACTTAAAGGAGGCCAGAGCCTCATAATCTCATAATCTCATAACAGTAACAAATCACAATATGTCAGAAATGTATTGTATCAGGAATATGGCACAAACTCACGCACAACGGCTTTCCACTTTACATAATTACGATTTTTTTTTCAAGATGTAGAATTGAGTAAGGAGTTTCAAACTAAAGCCGGTATGGCACAAAATAATAATCGATGTATGATTGCGAGAAATATTCAGATTTGACCAATAAGTGAGCGGTGTGCTACTTTTGGTAACCGAGACAACGATTTCAAATTTCGTACTTCAACCCAATGACGTGGTCCGTCTTGGGATATCACAGTTAAAATGATATATTTTAATTTATTTCACAACAGAGTATTAGATGTTCTTCTTTCGGATTTTTATTTAGATTTGGATACCAATTTCATGCAATATTTCCAAAGAAGAGTTTTTCAAAAACAAGTAGACAACTCAAATAAAACATGTACGGTAGCATTTCACAAATAACACACGCGATACGCGAAATGAAAGAAAGGCACATGAGGCTAGGCATATTAACTTACCGAAATCCAAAAGCACGTCCTAGTTGTAGTTCTCGTCTACGATACCGTCACCTACATATTGGAGCTTCTAACTTAATACATTCTCAACCAACAAACTATTCTAATATATTTTCTTAGATCCTTTTATTTTTCTCAAGTAAATATCGATTTTAACTTATTTGCAAACCCAAAAATATATTTTCTTCAATAATATTTACCCCAAAAATAGTTATTAATTTATAAATAATAATCTAAAGAAATTAAAGAAAAACTGATTTTATAATTGAATCTGAAATTAAAAACTACACTTAGTACCCCAAAAGTTTCTGAAATGACAACTGCCTCCCCCCTAAGTTTCCGAAAAGACATAATAACACCCCAGAAACTTTCTAAAAAATTACACTTTAACCCCCAAATCAAGAACATTCAAACTAACAAATCTAAACATGGATTCGAGGCTTCAAACCGTGATTTTGATTATAGAAAACAATTTAGGGGAAGATTTTAGTCATACCCAGTCCAAAAATCGTGAGAAGTGGTGAAGAAATGGGACGGTCGAGGTCGCCATCGGTGTCGCCGGAGATGGAGCTTCGCCGGGCTTTCTCCGGTGGTTCTTGGCCTCGGTTGAGGCCTCCTATATCGCTTGGTCGGACCTCTCTGAGTTGAATGGAGCGGGTTTTGATAGGTGGGTCGCCTTGGTTGCGTTCCGACGGTCTTTCTGAAAGTCCAGAATCTTGCAATATTTGTCCTTTAATAACTGAACACAGATGCAATTTTCATTAATCCACAACTTCCAAGCTAGTTTTGCAATAAGGGCTTTATTGAAGCATCCCACTTCTCGAAACCCCAAGCCACCTTCATTTTTACTTTGGCACAGACCATCCCGGATCTTGTAGTGAATTTTCCTTTTTCCCTCTTCCTCATCCCACCAGAACTTGGCACATAAGGAATTCAGCTTATCGAGAACTTTTTTGGGAAGAGGAATGTTATGACAAACCACCTCACAAACAATGAACGAAAGAAGAAGAACACGAGGATCTTACGTGGTTCGCTAGCAAAATATTCGCTAACTAGCTCTACTGCGGAAAAGCACCCTTTTTTTCTCAAGAGAAACAATTACAATGATGTTTTGCATACCTAATAATGTGACTACTAGGTTCTTTATATAGTGCTAGGAAATCCCTAAAGTTTACCAATCCGATTTGGAAACAAACTTGTTTCCTAACTAATCCTCCACCGCCTTTGACTTCCAATGTTTCCTAATCAAAGTTGGAAACAAAGAGTTTGGCCGCCTTTGACCAATTCAAGGCACCAACTCAACAAATCTCCACCTTGACTTGAATTGTCTCGTCAACAGAAGCTGCTCATCTTCTCGTAAATAGAACTACGTTTTCTCCGCACCAGATTTCTCTCGTCACAGAGACTCACTGGGCCCCCACCGGGTCCGACATGCCCCTAAGGGCCTCACTGGCTCAAGATGTTAAGCAATTCCAGACAATGCTGGAACTTGCTCTCAGGAACCGACTTGGTGAACATATTCGCGGGGTTTTAGCAGTCCCAACCTTCATCACCTTGATCCCGCTTTCACTTCTCATAAAGTGATACCTGACGTCAATATGCTTGGTCCTCTCATGATGAACCTGGTCCTTAGTCAAGAAAATTGCACTCAAGCTGTCACAGTAGACTGTCGCCTGATCTTGAAGTAGCCCTAGATCATTCACCATTTCCTTGAGCCAAATTGCCTCCTTTGCTGCTTCCGTTAGAGCCAAATACTCCGCCTCCGTGGTGGACAAAGTCACTGTCGGCTGTAGCGTAGCCTTCAAACTCACAACAGGTGCTCCTAGAGCAAACACATAGCCTGTCATTGATCTTCTACTATGAATGTCCCCTGCATAGTCCGCGTCCGAGAACCCAGCTACCAAGATGTTTTCACTAGCCCCATAACATAGGCCAATATCTGACGTACCCTTAAGGTACCTGAATATGCGCTTCAGCGCCTGCCAATGGTCCCTACCCGAATGATCCATAAAACGACTAACCACACTAACAGCGAATGCTATGTCCGATCGAGTGCAGACCATAGCATACATGAGACTTCCAACCGCGCTAGCATATGGAACCTTGGACATGTACTCCTCCTCCTCGGTGTGAACGGTGTACATTCCCAGCTTGCTGTTAGTTACCTTAGGAGTATCTATAACTTTAGCTGATAACATCCCGAATCTTGCCAAGACCTTCTTGATGTATCCCTGCTGTGATAGAAAAAGCTTCTTCTTCTTCCTATCTCTATAGATCTCAACTCCTAATAAAATGTAGAAAAGCTGTTTTGACATCCAATTGCTCAAGCTCTAGGTTGTGTTGTGCCACCATTGCTAGTAGCACCCGGATAGAAGTATGTCTGACCACCGGTGAGAAGATCTCGTTGTATTCAACTCCCTCTTTCTGACTGAACCCACTTGCAACTAGCCTTGCCTCATACTTGATGCCCTCCCTAGATGCAGTTCCTTCCTTTCTTCTGTAAACCCACTTGCAACTGACTATCTTCCTTCCCGCAGACAATTTAACAATCTCCCAAGTCGAGTTCTTGCTAAGAGACTCCATCTCCTCTCCCATCGCGGCAATCCATTGTGCTGACCAGAACTAGATATAGCGGCCTTGTAGGTGGACGGCTCATCCACCACCTCCTCCGCTACCTGTAATGCATATCCCACCATACCCTCATCTCTGTATCTAGCCGGAGGCTTGATGAATCTTCTTTTCCTTCCCACTACAATAATCTGATGATCCGGTTCCTCTGGTAGAGATGCATCTTCACTATCAGACTCTTCTGCTTCTTCCTCTTCGGCTTCCGGCGGCGTTGTAGGGATTTTGGAATCCTTAGGATCAATAGGATCCGACTCTCCCTCCACCTCCTCCTCTGCATTTCCAAGCTCTACCTCCATATAATTCTTCAACATATGTGTCTCATCAAAGACTACACTTCGGCTAAGTATAATCTTGTTGTATGCCCTCACACCTGTTCCGAAACCCATGAATACTCCCTTCTTAGCTCTTGGTTCTAGTTTGCCATCATCAACGTGATAATAGGCAACACAACCAAGGACTCTGAAATCCGAGTAATCCACTGATCTACCGGACCAGACTTCCATAAGAATCTTGCATCCTATACCTGTGTCCAAGCTCTGATTTATGAGATAGCATGCCATGAAAACCGCCTCTCCCCAAAAGCTCCTAGAAAGACCTGCATTCAAAAGCATGCACCTTGCTTTCGCTTAAAGTGTCTAATTAATTCTCTCGGCTACACCGTTCTGCTGCGGTGTGTGCCAAACCTTGCGATGGCGTGCTATTCCCTGATCCTTGCAGAATCCATCAAACTCTGATGAACATGACTCTAAGCCGTTTTCCGTGCGCAACTTCTTCACCTTCATTCCCACCTGATTCTCTACTAGCCTCTTCCACTCCTTGAATCTTACGAAGGTTTCACTCTTGTGCTTCATTACGAATATCCAAGTCATCCTGGAGTATTTGTCTATGATGCTGAGAAAGTACCTGTACCCGCCTATCGCTTCAACTCAAGATGGACCCCAACAATCTGAATGGATATAATCAAGAGTACCTTTCGTTATGGGAACCGCCTTAGGGAACTTGCTTCGCTGTAGCTTCCCATACACGCAGTGCTCACAAAACCCTAGGCTCTTGGGCACATGCCCGGTGAGATACCCCTTCTTGTGAAGTTCCTGCATTCCACGTTCACTCATATGACCGAGTCTCATTTGCCATAGCTTAGTTAGATCAGCTTCCTTAATCTCGACCGAGACAACTCCAGCAGAACCTGAGATCGTCAAACCTTGCAACATGTACAAAGTCACACTCTTAACTCCCCAGAGAATCACCTTAGAACCCTTGCAAACTTGTAGATCTCCACTTTTACCTTTGAAACTATTTCCCTTGCAGTCGAGTAGACTCAGGGAGATTAGATTCTTCTTAATAAGTGGTACATGCCTGACTTGCTCCAAAGTACATAACTTCCCTTCATTCGTCTTCACTCTAACCGAGCCGCTCCCAATTACCTTACAGACAACTCCATTTTCCATGCAGACAGACCCTCCATCCGTTTGGTTGTACGTCGAGAATAGACCACTGTTAGAGAAAATTTGATAGGAAGCTCCGGAATCAAGGACCCACGCATCCTGAGAGTGCGTGAAAACTTCCGCCATTAGAACTTAATCATCCTTGGACGAGTTACCTTGTTCTGCTACGGCTGTGGATCCATTCTGCCCCTGTTGACCTCGTTTTGGGCAATCTCTCTTCCAGTGCTCCTTTTCCTTGCATCAAGCACAATCATCCTTGGACAACTTAGAACCTGAAAACGGTTTTTTCTTGTTCTTCTTACCCTTCTTGCTTCACCCCGGCGCCATCAGTCCGGAAGCATGGTCCTCTGTACATGTGCCTGCACCCTTATGGCGCAGTTCCCTAGCATGAAGCGACGATCTAACCTCCTCTAGGAATAAGTCGTCCTTGTTCAAAATGAACGACTTCACAAAGTTATCATATGATGGAGGTAACGAGATCAATAATAAAAGTGCAACATCCTCATCGCGCACCTTCTCGCCAATATTAAGCAAATCTAAAAGAATTGTGTTTAACTGATGAAGGTGGTCCTTGAGAGCCGTACCTTCGAGCATCCGCAAAGTGAAGATCCTTTGCTTTAGCATCAACTTGCTAGTGAGACTCTTCGTCATGTAGAGACTCTCTAACTTGAGCCATAGGTTCGCTGCTTTCTTTTGATTTGCGACCTCGATGATCACGTCATCTGATAAGCACAACATTATGCTTGAATGTGCCTTCTCCTCCATCGCCTTGAACTCCGATGATGCAACATTCATGCCTCCCTTGTCTCCAGTGAAAGGTGCCCATATGCCTTACGATTTGAGCAAAGCCTCCATCTTTATCTTCCACAAACTGAAGCTGTTCCCTCCTGTGAACCTGTCGATCTTCAACATCGATCCGGACATCGTTCTTGGTGGATCTTGAACCCTAGTCGCGTGCTCCACCTAGATCGCAAAACCCTAGCTTTGATTTCACCAAACTGTGAAACCCTAGCTTTGTTCCGCCTTGATCTTGATCTTGAAACACCGCCAAAGCCGAGCTCTGATACCAGTTTGTTATGACAAACCACCTCACGAACAATGAACGAAAGAAGAAGAACACGGGGATCTTACGTGGTTCGCTAACTACCTCCACGGCGGAAAAGCACCCTTTATTTTCACAAGAGGAACAATTACAATGATGTTTTGCATACCTAATGATGTGACTACTAGGTTCTTTATATAGTGCTAGAAAATCCTTAAAGTTTCCAAATCCGATTTAAAAACAAACTTGTTTCCTAACTAATCCCCCACCGCCTTTGACTTCCAATGTTTCCTAATCAAAGCTGGAAACAAAGTGTTTGTCCGCCTTTGACCAATTCAAGGCACCAACTCAACAAGGAAGGTAGACATTGCATAGGTGGCAATAGAATTGAGAGAAGTCTATAACAAAAGGGTTAAAGACATTTTGCACCCTCATGATTTGGGTTATATACAAAAACAACCCTGTTGTTCGGGGATATACAAAAACCACCCCTACTAACTAACGGAGCTAACGGATGAGATAAATAGACAAAATTACCCTTGAGATTCAAATAAATTACAACACTATAAAACCCACTTCTCTCCTTCTCCTCCCATAACCCTAGTTTTTCTTCTCTCTCATCCTCCCTCACCTCTCCACCGCCTCCTCCTCTCAACTCTCCACCTGCACCCACGACCCACCTCCATCTCCATCTCTGCTCCTTTATCTCTCTTCACCTCCCAAACTCCATCTCCACCTCCTTCCTCTCCCTCTCCTCCTCCTCCTCGAAGACGCCACTGTGGAAGACGCCGCCGAGTAAGACCCCAGTTCGTCTCTCTCCTTTTCGTCGTTCGTAAACCAATTTTGGGTCAATCACAACCCAGATCGAGGCAACAGGAGTCACGCCTCTGCAATTGGATCGAACTGCAGCCTCGGCGATTGGGGCGACGCCACTCGCTCTTTCCCTCTCTCTCGGGACTACGGCTGCCACCGAGGCCTGTTCTTGGGTTCGATTTGGGTGTTTGGTGCTGAACTGCTGAATAGGAGTTTGGTAGAGTGGTCGTCTAATCGACCGGGAGTTTAATTGATGGTTGTTTGGGTTCCTGTAGGTGGTCGGAGAAGGGTTATTTGGAGTTCGATTTGCTGGGGATTTTGTTGATTGTGTGTGTAAATTTGTTGTCGACGCACCGCATATATGAATTGGAGACATTTTTTTAGTTTTAGGGGTTAATAAGCTTCTCCCCGGTTGATTGTGTGTGTAAGCTTCTCCTGGAGATTGTGAAAATTTCGAATTTTAGGTACCTTTAAGCGTCTGGGGTTGCAACTACAAAGAACTCTTTCCGGCACCAGAGTAGTAAAAATCACAGTTTTTTAACAGCAAATTGAAAGCAATCAAACTGGGAGAATTGGCAGAGAACTGTAAATGGGGTTGTTAAGCTGATTCTGAAGGGATTGTTAAGCTTCTGAATTCTTCATCTTTCATTTGGTCTAGCTTCACACTCTGTTGGAAGCTTCTGAATTCTTCATCTTTCATTTGGCCTAGCTTCACACTCGGTTGGAAGCTTCTAAATTCTTCTTTTCCTTGGTGGTGGTGGTGGTGGTAGTGGTTGTGGTGGTGTTGATATCTAATAATAATGGGATTTTTTTTTAAATGTTGTTGATATCACTTTGTAAAAATTGTGTTGTATTTGATTGTGTTCTTAGATGAGTTTGATGGTTTGTGATGATTTGGTGGTGGTGCTGGTGGTGTTCAAGAACACCAAAAACATCGACAATAAATCCAAAAACACCAAGAGGGGTAAAATGGTCATAAAAAGTCATATTGCACCCCCTATTGACTAACACTAACAGAAGGGTGGTATTTGTCCAACGTCCATCAACTGACAGGGGTGTTTTTTGTATATCCCCGAACAACAGGGGGGGTTTTTGTATATTATCCAAACCACAAGGGTGCAAAATGTCTTTAACCCTTAACAAAATAACTTTACCAACCTTTGCTAGCATTTTTTTTGCCATGTTGATGCAGGAAGAATTTCGAAGGAATATCCGACAGCTTCTGAAAAGCAGTTTCGGTCAAAACGCAGAATCAGGGGAAAAATTGAAGAATGTCGGAATCGCGCAAAATCATACATTATTTTGAGTGGAAAAAACGTTCTAAACAGAACCCGTGATAAATCACGGGCCCACCCTGATTTGGTCAAATTCGGTCATTTAAGGGTCCAAATCAGCGTTTTTTCATTTTTCGTAATATTTATTTAACTAATTAGGAGGTTAAATTATTCCCGATTTGGGTGAATCTTTTTGCTGAGTCTTTATTTTGTTTAGGACTTTAATTTAGGATTGTTTTTGAGATTTTGTTATTTTTGGCAAAGTTATGTTTTTTAGCTATTTATACCCGGCTTGTGGGTAAATTTCAGCAGACTTTGATTATTGAATATTTCAGAACTCTAGAGAGCTTCGTGCCCTAGTTCTTTACCATTTTCTTTGTTGATTCCGCTGTGTACCCACGCCCGGTAATTTTACCCGGCGTCAGTTTGGTATCAGAGCCTGGTTCGACTTGGGAGGAAGATCATCATCAACGATGATGCGTGGACGTCCTGGCGGCTGCGGGCAGGTTCCGGCTGAGGAAGCCCCCCAACGGAGACGTAACGTCCAAGACGTTATGATGATACAAGATTTGCAAAGGCAAATTGCAGACCTAACCCATAGCCTTGCGGTGCGGTATTTGCAGCAGCAAGTTGCAGATTTAACTCGACACTTAGCGGCACGGGAATGAAAGGATTGCAAGACCTTTGATCAAGATTCGCAGCCCGCGTTCGAGGTCCGCTACGACGGTGATTCCGGTGGTTGGAACGAGCGTTATGGAGGAGCGAGTTTGAAGACGGATGTGCCAGATTATTCCGGTATGTTGGTTGTTGAACATGTTTATGGTGAAGCTATTTTTTATAAACGTATTTCAAATTCAATCCATAGTTATGTGGACTGGAATAAACCACCAATCTATGATGATTATGGAGAAGAAGAAGAAGATTTAATTATGGATGATTGCGAGCAGACTTCACATAATCCAATTCTATACGAGGTAATTTCAGGTTCTTCTCAATTAATTTTTCCGGAAAAATATATTATTGAAGAGGAAGATGAGGATGTGAAAATTAGATTAGAGGAGTCGGCGTTTCAATTCAAGTTGCCATCTTACTATTGTGATCCGTTCTTGGCGGAGACTTTCATTCACGTGCCTAGATTGAACTCGAGGACGAGTTCTTTTGAAGAGGGGGTGACTGATGCAGGAAGAATTTCGAAGGAATATCCGACAGCTTCTGAAAGGATGTCGGAATCGCGCAAAATCATACATTATTTTGAGTGGAAACGACGTTCTAAACAGAACCCGTGATAAATCACGGGCACCCCCCTGATTTGGTCAAATTCGGTCATTTAAGAGTCCAAATCAGCGTTTTTTCATTATTGGTAATATTTATTTCACTAATTAGGAGGTTAAATTATTCCCGATTTGGGTGAATCTTTTTGCTGAGTCTTTATTTTGTTTAGGACTTTAATTTAGGATTGTTTTTGAGATTTTGTTATTTTTGGCAAAGTTATGTTTTTTTATCTATTTATACCCGGCTTGTGGGTAAATTTCAGCAGACTTTGATTATTGAATATTTCAGAACTCTAGAGAGCTTCGTGCCCTAGTTCTTTACCCTTTTCTTTGTTGATTCCGCTGTGTACCCACGCTCGGTGATTTTACCCGGCGTCAGTTTGGTATCAGAGCCTGGTTCGACTTGGGAGGAAGATCATCATCAACGATGGTGCGTGGACGTCCTGGCGGCTGCGGGTAGGTTCCGGCTGAGGAAGCCCCCCAACGGAGACGTAACGTCCAAGACGTTATGATGATACAAGATTTGCAAAGGCAAATTGCAGACCTAACCCATAGCCTTGCGGTGCGGTATTTGCAGCAGCAAGTTGCAGATTTAACTCGACACTTAGCGGCACGGGAATGGAAGGATTGCAAGGCCTTTGATCAAGATCGCAGCCCGCGTTCGAGGTCCGCTACCACGGTGATTCCGGTGGTTGGAACGAGCGTTATGGAGGAGCGAGTTTGAAGACGGATGTGCCAGATTATTCCGGTATGTTGGTTGTTGAACATGTTTATGGTGAAGCTATTTTTTATAAACTTATTTCAAATTCAATCCATAGTTATGTGGACTGGAATAAACCACCAATCTATGATGATTATGGAGAAGAAGAAGAAGATTTAATTATGGATGATTGCGAGCAGACTTCACATAATCCAATTCTATACGAGGTAATTTCAGGTTCTTCTCAATTAATTTTTCCGGAAAAATATATTATTGAAGAGGAAGATGAGGATGTGAAAATTAGATTAGAGGAGTCGGCGTTTCAATTCAAGTTGCCATCTTACTATTGTGATCCGTTCTTGGCGGAGACTTTCATTCACGTGCCTAGATTGAACTCGAGGACGAGTTCTTTTGAAGAGGGGGTGACTGATGCAGGAAGAATTTCGAAGGAATATCCGACAGCTTCTGAAAGGATGTCGGAATCGCGCAAAATCATACATTATTTTGAGTGGAAACGACGTTCTAAACAGAACCCGTGATAAATCACGGGCACCACCCTGATTTGGTCAAATTCGGTCATTTAAGGGTCCAAATCAGCGTTTTTTCATTTTTGGTAATATTTATTTCACTAATTAGGAGGTTAAATTATTCCCGATTTGGGTGAATCTTTTTGCTGAGTCTCTATTTTGTTTAGGACTTTTATTTAAGATTGTTTTTGTGATTTTGTTATTTTTGGCAAAGTTATGTTTTTTAGCTATTTATACCCGGCTTGTGGGTAAATTTCTGCAGACTTTGATTATTGAATATTTCAGAACTCTAGAGAGCTTCGTGCCCTAGTTCTTTACCCTTTTCTTTGTTGATTCCGCTGTGTACCCACGCTCGGTGATTTTACCCGGCGTCACATGTCAGGTACAATGAGTGAGAAGAAGAGGAAACATTCAGTCAGGTACAATGGGTTCCATTGTGTTGGTGTGGTTAAGGTTCGATTTTTGTTATTATTAGAAAAGCTGAAACCAAATTGAGATTGAATCGAATAGTCAAGGTTTAGATTTTTTAACTCAAACCGGACCAAATTGAACGGTTTAGATTTTTTTGGGTCTTCGTCACTTAAAACCAGATTAATTAAGTTATATAAAAAGCCGAAGAAACAATGTATCTAAACAACGTCATAATACTAGACGACTTAAGACCTACTAGGTCAGAGAGAGGTCTCCTTTTTCAGTCAGCGAGAACTCCATTCAGGGAAGAACCCTAAACCTAAGAAGATGCTGATGTCTTCCTACATTCCGTGGGAGATGGTTGATGACATACTCTCCCGACTGCCGGTGAAATCTCTCCTCCGGTTCAGGTGCGTATCTAGCTCTTGGCTCCATCTAATCGATAGCTCCGGCTTCGTCAAATCACATCTCAGTCGATCCATCCAAAACAACACCAATCTCTCCCTCATTTTCCAAGACCGCCACTACCGCCGTCTGTCAGTCGACGTCATTTCACTCGTTGTTAACAACGAAAACGACAACAACAATAATAATATTGTACGATCCCTTGTTCCACCTGAGCTACACGAAAGGTATAACAGGGTTTGTGGCTCTTGCAATGGTTTGGTTTGTTTGTCTAATGTGTTGGACAGTGTTGATAATAGATTGGTTTTGTGGAACCCATCAACCCGGAATTTCCGGGTTCTGCCTGATAGCCCCATTAAGCGCGCACACCGGGACGAACCTTTGTGCACTAGAACTAGGTACGGGTTTGGTTACGATAGTGTCAACGATGATTATAAGGTTGTTATGATTGTTCTTCTGGAGAATGAAAACTATGAATTATTTCATGTTCAGGCCTATAGTCTCAAGTCCAATTCATGGCACAGCGTTGACAAACCTCCACGTCACATTAATCTTGTTGGTGTTGACGTGGGCAACGGTGTATTAGCAGGTGGTGCTCTCCATTGGGTTGAGGCTCCCAACAATGACTACTCCTATAGGAATCAGCAGATCATTTCCTTTGATCTTGCGAGTGAGAAGTATAGGTTGGTATCACACCCCAAATATTCAGATACGGATTGTCCGGTCTCTATAGAAAGCTTCAACGGAGGCCTTACAGTGGTTTGCAGTGACTACGGAACCAACTTCAGTGTATGGGTAATGAAAGAATATGGAGTGAAAGAATCTTGGACGAAGATAGTTTCGGTTACTGATTCACTTAGTAATGGAGTTATGACTTCTTACCCCCTTGCTTATAATTCGAATGACTGTGGGGAAATACTGGTGTGTGATCGCTGCACGAATAAATTTTTTTGGTTCAGTCTTGCGGGAAACAAGGTTGTAAAAATGGTCAATATTGCTGGCATCAATTATATGTGTGACCTTGCAACGTGTCTGGGGAGCCTCGTTCCAATATAGTAAGATAAAGAGAAAAATCAGGCAGGTACGATGAGTTGATAATTTGTTATTTAGTTCAGTCTTTTTTTGCAGATTTTTATTTACTTTTTCCCACAGCTGTATGTTCAAAAAAATTCAATAGAACATCTTCATAGCATGCTCAAGTGGTGAGAGTAGTTTTTTGGAGGGAAATGTGAGAATAGGCTTTAAATTAACTTTAATTGGACATGCTTATTAATTTTGATTTTTTCTCTTGGGTCATGCCTTGTTGTTGCCAGTCTCTCTTGATGGGTGATGTGCACTTTTTTTGCACATCACCTATCAAGAGATAAGCTGTTATTTTGTTACTTAGTTCATGTTTTTTTGCAGTTTCTTTCTTTCCCTTGTTTCCGAGCTGCATGTTCAAAGTAATGCAATATAACATCTTAAAATCCTGATCATATGGTTGGTTAGGTTAGACTTCAAATTAACCCTAGTAGAGCAGGCTTATTAATTTTTGATTTCCTCCATTTGGGTAAAGACATGCTTTTGACAGTCTCTCTTGGTACTTTTATCTGTTTTTAACACTTGAGAACTCCCGTGGCCCTTGACCACACAGCATCTTAGAGTTTCCTAGTGTGTGCAATTTAATTTATTTTACCTTTACGCGCACATCAGCTAAAATGGGAGTATATATTAGTTACGCTGTGATCATTCGCCAAGTAGAACTAAAGCATTAGTGGTTTGTTCAATGTAATTGTCTCCCTTGTATGACACAATGCCATATTTCTTTTTCGTACGTATTTCTATTCATGTAACACTCCCATCCTAGAGTGCTGGAGAACTACACTTGGATCAGCCAGACTCTTCGGAGATGTCCTTCGTTGATCACGAAAATGCTCAGCTAGGAGTCTAAACCTAACATGACGGAATTAAAGAAACTGAAACTTACATAAAACTTACTATTATAGTTCATATTCTCTGATGTGACAACTCCTGAGTGATTGCCTACTTCCTCCGTCTCCCGCGTGCTCACCTGTCAAGTATAGAAGGCAGTGACGCCACGACGTTAGATCACAACGAATGTAACGAAATCTATATAAAAAAAAGATATACGCGGTTTTGAAGTCGTTTAACCTGTATTTGTAATGCATTGCAATGTAACCTGACCCACATCAAAGATCATAGAGAAAGTTATACCAGTAATTTAGATATTAGTTAGCGCACATCTATTACTACACAAGGCTTATACAGAGGATTCCAATCCCACTACCTAGAGGGTTGTGAGGACCAGATTCACTTCCGACAAGGAAGACAAAACCAAATTCAATTCCGTATTCAAATATCCATTAATCCACAAAGATAAACTAAACCTTAAGTGTGCACACCCCTACACCCCTACTGGATCGTAAGTCTAGAGAGGAGTACTAGCTACATACAGTCGGGGGATAACTACATCCCTACTAAAACCCCGTAGAATGGGTCCCATGTGTGTCTGCTACCACATAAATTAAAACGTCCGAAGTCTGTAATGACCATACAGAGGTCTAGAGTAAACAAGAATCAATCATTAATCAAGTATTCAAAGACAAGCATGAATCATTCCCATACTCTAATGTTTAATGTGCATACATATATGTCCATGATCTTCCATTACTATGGGGAAATACTAGCATATAATCATGAAAGCAAATTGTTTTGGTTCAGTATTACAGCGAATAGATTACAGAAACTGTCAACATGGCTGACATTGATTATCCCGTTGAACCCACGGCGTGTTTGGCGAGCCTTGTTCCAGTAAAGTGAGATGAAGAGAAAAATCAGGCACGTACTGTGAGAGTAAGAGTTCATTATTTTCAGTTCATGTTTATTTTCTGTTTTTTTGTTTACTCTTGTTTTCTAGCTGCATGTTCAAAACAATGCAATAGAACATCTTAAAAATTCCTGGTTCATGTGATAAGAGTAGGCTTTAAGTTAACACATTTAGGCTTATTAGTTTTGAATTCTTCTCTTAAGTCAAGGCTTATTGTTGACAGTCTTTTTTAACGGGTCATTTGTACTCTTTTTGCATTGAGGTATGTCGTGACTCTAAGATAGGGAAAATTCCCCCTACCTTTTACCCCCATGGTTGGAGAGTGTCCTCATAGGTGCAAAGTGTTGATTTTGTAAACTTAATTTATGTTTTGGGGTATTTTTATAATATCCAGAAGCTTATTAGCTAGGTTAGTAATTCATGTAAACTTATGTCTAAGGTTTTGAATTTAGTCAACTATTGTGGGCTGCTGCTACCTGAAATCTGTTTGAGACATAGGTGTCAATAGTAGTAGGAGCAGACTACGCATGTAGCAGTGGACAAGTCGGCAAGAAGGGCGTTTTCCTTCGTGTTGAAGAAAGCTCAATATGGAGGCAAAGTATGGATATAAAAGTAGCTTCTTGAACGGTTCAATTGACTAGTATAAGGGTCGACTTGTCGTAAAATGATATAAACAAAAGGAATGTATTGATTATTTCGATACCTACTCACCAAATACAAGGATAACGTCTATTGACATGTTTATAGCTATTGCAGCTATAAATAATCTTGAAATTCACCAAATTGACGTTAAGACTGCATTCTTGAATGGTGAATTAGACGAAGAGGTTTACATGGAACAACCTGGAGGGATTCATTTCTCCTGGACAAGAAAACAAGATATGTCGTTTGGTGAAATCTCTTTACGAGCCTAAACAAGCACCGAAATACCGAGGTGTTAAATTTTATAACACTGTGATATCAACTGATATTCATATCAAAAAATTCGACATACAAGCTTATACCAAAACCACTGTTGATGATTATGTTGATAATATGTTGACAACAAAGTTCGATATGAGAAATATGAGTATCGCGGATGTTATTGTAGGGACGAAAGTCTCTATCACGATAAATGGATACTTATTATCCCAAGCGCAATATGTTGGAATGATTCTTGAGAAATTCAACAAGAATAAGTAAGTTTTCAACTCACATCTCTCCAGGAACTGTAAATGCGTCAATTGCAAGCCATAAAGAAATATCATTGTTTTGGAAAAAAAGTGATTCTTGGAATGGACATATTAGGTATTGATATTATTTTTTATGTAGTACACATGCTTTTCGCAACTCATGGAAGATGAGCTGGTGCGTGTAGATCAATAGTAACTAATGTGTGTTATATTGAAATAGTAAGAGTTTAATTGGGATCTCACATAATTAATTTTTAATGAGCTATTTGCTCATATTTTGGTTTCAGTCGCTCATTGAGATTTTGTTTAATAAAATAGCGAACAGTGTGAAGTATGTGTTTGTACTTAGTCTTTTGAGTACATCATAAAAATATACCCGTTTATTTTGAATGTGTGAGATCTTTGGTTGATTTTATGACAACATGAAATAACTCAAAAGTCTCTAATGGGTGATGAAGCTGGCCACTTCGATGATCCGAGAAGACTTTATTAGTCATAAAATCGGCATGGTAATATGTTTACGAAAACCACATTCATATTTCCATTAAATGCTTGCTTCGCAGAAGATATTATAAGATCGATCTAAATTGTATTGAAGGGTACCCTAAAGAGCAAGTTATAAGTTCGTCAAAGGGAATGGATTGATACCAATCTCGTAAGAGTTGTGCGTAGCGGAAAACCTAACCTAGGTGACTGGAGATCCCAAGAACTAGGTTCAAAAGGGACAACCTAACTATCACTGCAAATAAATACATCACTCACTCGGAAATAAGATTTCCAGCACCATTCCTAGGGCAAACATCGAGTGATAGGGACAGGGTAAGCACACATGCTTTTAATGAGACCATATCTTAAATAAGAGTATGAAGGATACTCGTTATATGTATAACGTATGTGAGTAGGAACGGGCCGGTTCTAGGAGGATGACGGGGCTATACTCCTCTAAGTCTACTCATGAAAACAGGAATAAGTGTTCCATGACTAAAACGGACACAATAATGGGAACTAACTGTGTTAGGATAGTAATTATGTGGGATACTATTTACTAGGTATACACCACAGAAAGTTGTTCAAGGCGTTTCGCTCACTGACAATCCAGTATATCCTATAGTGCTCCACTAGAGGAAGGTTCAAGGTCCTTGACCACCTTGCTCGATGCGGTTACTATCTTGACATCTTTCTATTTCGTATCTCTAAATATCCTCTTTAATTATTCCGGCTCTATGCCAATTTGTCATTCATCTGGGGATTTGTTGGAAAACTTCGAATTTTGAACATTATTAATCATGTAGTTTGATTCTACAATTTGTAATTGTCCAAAATAAGTAATGAGTGAACGAGAATTGTCGTCATATATGGGTGTAAAAATAGTTCCTTTGATGGACGTGACATAACTTAGGGTGCAATATTAACTATAGTCCCAAACTGGTAATTGTATAACTAGTAGGGCTGTTATGGAATTATTAATAAATTTTATTATTTACTAACCAAAGTTAGTTATCGACCAAAGTTAGTGATTGGTAGTTACACTGAGGATTGCAACTCGGGCGGGCTGGGTGGGTTGACACCCTTGTCCAAACCCAAGATTGAGTTATGTCGGGTTGCCCGAGCCCAGCCCTGCCAGGGTTAGGAGCATCGCTAGCCCGTCCAATCCCAAATTCGAACAAACCAATTCGGGTTCGGGTTTAATTCGGTCTAGCCCATTAAACTAAATAAATTAACATAATTATCACATCGAACTCAATTAAAATTGACCTGTTAAAGAGAAGTTCATAACTTACATATAAAATAGATGCTGAATGTAGACTCTTCATTTTTTAAGACAAAAAAATGACTTATATTGTTAGAGTGAATTAAAAATTATCCATTTATTTAAAATATTACTAAATATTTTGTGAAAAGTCTACTACTAATTAAGAAGATAACCATAAATAAAAATCACCAATAATTAATAGAAAATAATAGATTCTTAATAAATATTCTCTGTAATACTCTCCAAATATAACTTTTATAGGTAATGAGCATACAAATCGGGCAATTCGGGCTAGCACATCGTTTAATATTCGTACCCAAGCTCGACCCTAATTGGAAATCAGGTTGAGAACTTTTTCACGAGACCGTCCAAATTACTCAAAACATATGTCTTAGCACGACTTTAGTCTGACCTGGGTTCGAGTTGGTCAGGTTCAGCCCGTCTAAGTTGCACCCCTAGTTACACTATGAAAGGTCACACCCCTTTGAAGGGTCACCTACTCTATTATAAATAGAGGACTTCTCAACCCATTTGATTCATTCCAACATTCCTCCTACTTATCTAATTTCTTACTATGCTATCATAGTCACAAGTTTCTCAAGCAATCAAACTTGAGACTTCCTTTATTATTGGGATTCAATTTCTACGCCTTCCAAGAGAGATTATCATAACACAATTATGTTCGCTGGGCACAAGAGGCAAGTGCTTTACCGACTCGTGTAGGTAGAGGGAAGATAATTCTGGGAGGCTATTCGTCCGGGTACCGTGAGCACCTAATGGGTGGATGAATAAAGTCTTAAGGACCTCTTGTGAATACACGAGATTGTTCCTCAAATTTATGTGCGACCTTGAACACATCAAATATAGGCAACGCCTTATCCAAAGATACAGATAAGTATGTTTTTCAATATTTATTTTCAGTTTATGTTCCTTATTCTTCTCCACTTTTTATTGACGTTGATATTTTGCGACTAACTCTCCAACACATTACAACTCTAACATTACAAGACCAAACATCTATAGTGTTGAGTTATAGTACGAACAATTACTATCTTAGCTCATTCCATGTGTACTTAGGGTGAAGAATTTAATTCTGTGTAGGGAGTACAAATGTAAATTATATTAGCTTTTTAATTTTGTAAACCCTTCTTGCCCTTTGCTTAAGGAAACAGGAATATTGGTATGGTTCTCATTCTGACCATGTATCCCACATTTTTTTAGTTGAATCATCTGTTAATTGTTGGTCCCTTCTTTCTCTCTAAAGTAAAATACCTTCAGATTATCTATCAGGAAAATTTATTGGTGACTGTTCCTGAAAAGAAGAGTCTATAGCACTGCCATGGTTAGAGGATATGATGATTTTTTATTAGTTGCTTCCAAATTGTCTGTAAGTTCTTGGATGAGTTTTTTCATTTTTCAGCCACCACTATGTGATAATATCAATTATTTTTTTTCGAGAAGTACTCTGAACTAAAATATTAATCAATTGGTAGCGTGAATAGGCATTATTTCAATTTTACTTGCAATTCTATGACTATATGCATGATTATTTTCTATTGAGTGCATTGTTAGCGCTAGCGTTGAAAATGTGTATAGGCAATTATTCTCAATTTTACTTGCAATCAGTTGATTAATGATGATTTGTAGTAATGACCTTCACTATGTGAGCGCATTGTTAGCGCTGGGGTTGAAAACGTGTTCGTTTGTTAAACGAGCAGAACAAAAGGGTCGCGAGAAAGAATTTTTCTCTTCCTTTTGAGAAAACTCCTAAAAATATGTATTAGTTTACATGTATATATAGTCTTATAGTGAGAAAGAATTTTAAATTATTTTTCTCTTCCTTTTGAGAAAACTCCTAAAAATATGTGTAATTGGTGTAGTTTTTTTAATAGTAGTTTACATGTATATATACATGTATTAGTTTACATGTATATATAGTCTTATAGTGAGAAAGAATTTTAAATTATTTTTCTCTTCCTTTTGAGAAAACTCCTAAAAATATGTGTAATTAGTGTAGTTTTTTTAATAGTAGTTTGACCTCTCAATTAGGATTAAAATTCGACCCTTGGTGATCGCGAACAAGTCGTGTTCGACTCGTTTAGCTGCCAAGTTAAACAAGCCAAACCCAAACAAGAGATATTCGGTTCGGCTCGGCTCGTTTATAGCTCTAGCTAGCGCCTTGTCCAATAGCATAACAGTTGGAGAATTTGGATGTAAGATCCTTTCTTTATCACCATAACTTCTTATGTTTTAATGTTTAGGGTTTAGGTTTTATTGCAGTGACTATGAGGGACATATAAATTAGGGGTCTTTTCCTTTTCTTTCACAGTGATTACAACGGGTGGAGGACGAAAGAGTATGCTGTAACAGAGAGATTTGGTCACGGGCTTTTGCACTAGAGTCGGTGCTCCTGTAGCTTATACATGGACAAAAATATCAGAAAGTTGCGACGATGATGTGAGAGTCATGACTAGAAAGAGTGTGGATGAGCCAGGGAAGCCTCCTGGCATCATGTTAAGTGCTGAAACCTAATTGTTGCTGCCTGTCCAACCTAAAAGATTGTTTGATTATCTCCAAGATAAAGACTCTCGAAACCAGGTATTGAAAACATATGGTTTTTGGTTCATTTATTTCGACAATAAATGAACCAAAACTGTATATTTTCAATACATGGTTTCGAGAGTTTTTATCTCGAAGAAATTCAAAAAATGTTTTAGGTGGGACGGGCAGCCACGATGAGGTTGTGGCACTTAACACGATGCCAGGAGGCTTCCCTGGCTCGTCAACACTCTTTCTGGTCATGACTCTCACATCATCGTCGCAACTTTAAGATATTTTTGTCCATGTATGAGCTACAAAACCACGAACGCTAGTGCAAAAACCCATCACCATTCTCTAAGACAGTTTCAGCATACTCCTCCATCCTCTAACCGTTGTAGTCAATGTGAAAGAAAGGGAAAACACCCCTAATTTACTTATCCCTCATAGTCACCGTGATAAAACCTAAACCCTAACTACTAAAAACAGTAGAAGTTATGGTGATAAAGAAAGAATCTGATATCCAAATTCTCGAGCTGTCATGCTATTGGACAGGCGCTAGCTATGCGCTCACATAGATTGAAAGCATTATTAGTATTAGTGACAATAGGTCTATTAAGGCTATTTGTAATCTCATTTCTACTTCTGATTTGGACACAATCATCAATGTGATTATTCCAAATTATACTGTTTGTGATGATACCCCTTTTTGGAAAGTACCATGCCTTTTGACCTGACCGTCGTAGTCAGAATTCCTTCAACTATGCTCTTGGCTTCTTTTTTTGGATTGATCCTTCATCAATACTAGATACTTCTTGATAGTCCCTCCTTTCACTCAATGTCTTATCAAGTATATTCTTCCCCTTATAATCTTTGTTTATTGCCTAATCATCTTCCATAATAGACCCATTATTGGATTTTGGAGCCTCTTTGTGTTCTTCAGGCTACTGCTCCCTTTTGTTCAAATCACCCTATATACCCTCGTGAGTGTGATATCTTTTTATTGGTGACTAGAAAAGTATATAACCACTCTGCATACTTGGTTCTAGAGCATAACTATCCTCCACTTGCTCTTCACCATGGAAAAACATGGGAAATCCTTTCATATTTGTAATCAAACCACCTCTCACCCCTGATTTGCACATGGACTGGTCGGTCTCTCCACTGTGATATGTGCTCTTGTCCTAACATAGTTCCTTCTCTCCCTTGACTGTGCTCTTGGATCAGCGTCAAGGAAACCCCCCCCCCCCTACCCCAAACCCCAATTTAAGCAACAAATTTTTCACCCAATGTCCGAGGCGACGAGGGTAGTCAAGGGCAGGAGCAATTCTTAGGTGCTCATAGAGAAAACTACATGTTAGTGTTGGGGCTATAGTCCGCACTAAACTTTACAAAATTACAATTTTAGGTAACTGTTTGTCCAAAAGAATCATTTTTTGCCTATGTTTGTCCAACTCATTTTTCGCGTGAAATGGCTCAAACTATAAATGATACTTATTATGCAACTGAGATTTACGAAGCCATTTTCTCTATGCATCCCACCAACTCCCTGAGACCATTTGGGGACGACGTTACAAACTATTGCTTATCTTTCCTAAATAATGGGGGGGGGGGAATAGTTCAAGTACCACCCCTTCCCACCTCTTTTGCACCATTTGGACTTCTACCAGTATTCAGTTGGTCACTTTAACCCGGTGCTTTGGATAACAAAACTTTGCAATGTTTAGATAACATTTTCGTAGTGTTGTAGAGTAACTCTTATTCTACAAGACCATAAAAAAAATTATGAAAAATATGCATCGTTTTGCTATCCAAATCACCGGGTCAAAGTGAACTAGTTATGGATGAGAAAGTCTAAATGGTGCAAAAGATGTGAGACAGAGTGCTATAAATAGAAGTTACATTGTTTTAATCCCAAAATTTTCTAATCCTCTCCATGTAATAGATTTTTGACCGGTTAGTTTGTGTAATGTTATTTATAAAATAAAAGCGAACCACTTAAAAAGATGTTCGCCCTGCCATTATTGCTCTTGAGACCCTTAAACATAATTTATAACCAAAGGTCAAAATTGACTGGAATTGTCTCCATAAAGTGCTTATTAAATTGGTTTTCTTCTTGTTTCAGTCAATTTTATTATGACATGTATATCTAATATCACATTTACCTTCCTTGTGAATGGTCAATCTTTAATTCCCTTTGCACCTACTCGTGGTATTTGACAAGAAGACCCGATTAGTCGTTATCTTTTTTATATTTGCACTGAGGGTCTTATTTGTTTGATAAATCAAGCCATAAACTAAAAAATTCTTAAAGAAGTGCGGGCTGGGCAATCATCCGCCTATATTACTCAACTTCTATTTGGCGATGATTGTATACTTTTTTCCGAAGCTACTACGGATGATGCTATTACCCTAAATTATATTATGTACCAGTATTGTATATCTTCGGGAAAAACAATTAATAAAGATAAATATATGTACCTAAAGTTCCTCAACATACCAAAATTAACATCTCCCAAAGTGTTCCACATTTAAATTGCTTGTATTCATAATAAATACTTGGGCCTGCCTACGATTCAGGGTAGTAAAACAATCAATACCTCTAAGGACGTCAAATCAAAAATTTGAAGAAAAATCAATGGGTGAAAAGAAAAATTTATTTCACCTTATGGAAAAGGAATTCTCGTTAAGTCTATTTTCCAATCTTTACCCACTTATATTATGTCTGTTGTTATTCTTCCCAAAACTTTATGTTATGAAATTCAACCGCTTTTGCTCAGTTTTGGTGGAGTAATAATTTAAACATTGGAAAATTCACATGAAAAATTGGACTGCTATGTGCACACCAAAAAATGTTGGTGGTCTAAGTTTCGGACATTTACATGCTTTTAATATTGCTCTTCTTGAAAAACAAGATTGGCGTATTTTCAAAACCCAAATTCTCTTTTGACCCAGGTTCTTCAAGGTAAATATTTTCATGATAATTCCATTATAAATGATGATGCTAAATGTTCTTCGTCTAATATTTGGCGTGATCTCATTATTTCTAAAAATATTGTTCTTCAAGCTGCGAGACATGGAATTGGGAATGGTCTTAATACCTACATCTATCATAACAGATGGATTTCAATAGGGTTTGGTAGACAACCACGTAACTTTCCTACTCTTTGCATTATAAAGTGGCATATTTGATCACTTCATATTTTCAATGGAACCATGAGTTAATCTAAAATAAATTTTCTGAGGATGATTACAGTTTAATTATCAATATTCATTTAACCTATCCTTAACAAAATGATTTTATTATTTGGTCCCAAACTACAAATGAGAAATACATTGTTAAATCTGCATATAATGAAGCTTTCAAGATTCTTAATCCTGATTTAGCGGTATTCCAAATTTGCAGTACTAGCAATAGTCAAAATAACTTCTGGAACCAAGTCTAACCTACCACCATTCTTGGTAAAATCAAAATCTATTTTTTTGCGACTGTTCAACGACTTTATTCCAACAAAACTTCGTCTTAATCAAAGAGGTATTGATTTACCTGTTAACTGTTGCTAGTGCTTCAATGGTAATGAGACTGTTTCTCATTTGTTTCTCAATTGTCCCCGAACTAGGAAGATCCTTTCTTCTCCCCAGCTTGACCTGGAGATATATAACATTGATCTCCCTTTTCAGTTCAAATCCAAAAAATATTTACAAATCAATCGAAGGATAAGAAGAATCTCATACTGCATGTTCTTTGCCCAATCTGGTTTTCTAGAATTAGAAAGTTTTTAGAATGTGCAAAAAAGTGGACAAAGATCTAATTGTGGAAGCTATATATATCAGCAAAAAAGGAGTTCTCACATACTCTATCTTTCAGGTTTGTTGTGCATGCAGGAATCCAAAGGCTGGTGATGTTGCCGTGATGTTGTGTATGATGTTTCGTCTATGTACAAAGCCTTAGAATGAATAAAAAGATGTATTTCTTTGCAAAAAAAGAAGAAGAAAGTCTTATCTTTTTAGAATTTAACCCCTATTGTCTGTCTCTTATAAAATTATTTCCAAGACTTTAGCTAATCGTCTTAAAGAGCATCTCCCGACTGTTATTGATCCTGCTCAATCTGCTTTTATAAATGGACGCCACATTTCTGATAATTCTATAATTGCCATTGAGACGATTCACACTATTCAAAATCAAAAAAATAAGACGGTTTCTTTTTCTATAAAATCAGATATGGCGAAAGCCTACGATAGAACTGAATGACCTTACCTACTTCAAGTTCTCACCCGTATGGGTTTCCCTAGTAGCTTTATAGATCGTATTATGTCTTGTGTGACCTCCGTTTCTTTCAATATTTTAATTAATGGTCACCAAACAGATTCATTTTTACCTACTAGGGATATTCTCCAAGGAGACCCTATTAGCTCTCACCTTTTCCTTCTCTGTACTGAAGGTTTGTCTTGTATTATTAGAAATACAGTTGCTAATAATTCTTGAAAAGGTGTGAAACGTGGTATGCATTCTCCTAGCTAGCATTACCCACCTTTTATTCGCAGATGATAGTATTTTGTTTGGAAAATGTACTACTGCTAATGCTATTACTATTAATTCTATTCTTTACCAATATTGTGATTTCTCAGGACAACTTATAAATACAAATTAAATCTGCTATTGTTTTCGGCCCTAGAGTCCCGAATGATATTCACACTTCGATTGCCCAAATTTTACAAATCCCTAGTGCAGCTTCTCAAGATAAGTATTTGGGTTTGCCAAACTTTATTGGTAAAAATAAGAAAAAAAAAATTCATAATTAAAAAATTAAAATATGGAATAAGATTAGGCTGGAAAGAAAAAAAAATTTGTCTCATTGAGGTAAGGAAATGTTCATCAAAGCTGTCATCTAAGCTATCCTACTTACGTTATGTCTATGTTTCTTCTTACCACGACCTTTTGTGAAGAACTCCAAAAACTTTTGGCAAAATTCTGGTGGAGTAATGATTTGGATAAAAATAAAATTATATGGAACAATTGGGATACTATGTGCAGCCCAAAAATATAGGCGGTTTAGGTTTTCGCCATTTGTATTCCTTTTATATAGCATTATTGGGCAAACAGGCTTGGAAAATTCTTATTAACCCTGGTTCTATTTTATCCAAAGTCCTTAAAGGTAAATATTTCTACCATTCTGACATCATTTCTGCAGATTTTGCAAATAGATCCTCTTATGTGTGGAAAAGTATTGTCACTGCTAAAAATATTATTTTCTATGGTATTTGTCATGGCATTCGTCATGGACAAAACACTTACATTTATCATAATAGATGGATTCCTATAGGACTTAAACGAAAACCTTTCAGCTTTCCATCTCTATCTTCTGATTCAAAAGTTTCTACTCTGATTATTGACAATTTCACTTGGAATACTGATTTGATAAAATCAAATTTTTCAGAAGATGAAGCTGAAGCTATCATTCAAATTCCTTTGTCACCTCCTAATAATCAAGATAATCTGATTTGGACTCAAACTGTTTCTGTTCCTACTCTCTTAAATCAGCTTATTACATGATTGTTTCAAATTTTACTATCCTTTCTACTGCAAATAATCATTCTACCTCAACTTCAAATAGGGACTGTTTCTGGAAGGATATATGGAATTTAAACATTCCAAGTAAAATTAATTTTTTTAATTGGCCTACTTGTAATCTCTGTATTGTGACAAAGGATAATCTTAGCAAGAAAGGAGTTTGTTTACCCATAAATTGCTGCTTTTGTAAGCATAATACTGAATCTGCTAGCCATATCTTCCTTGACTGTGAGTGGATTCGAAAAATTTATACACATGCAATGGTGAATCTGCATCCACCCAAGTCTTCTTTGCCCTTCCATCTCCGTCCGAAATTTTTTTATTGGCTGTTGATAGAAAAGATAAACAAAACTTTTTTTACCTGTTACGGAATATCTGGTTAGATCGAAATAGTAGAAATTCCAGTTCTGAGTCTAAAACTGTCAACGATTTAGTTGTTCAAATCATTTCTGCACATAAAGAATTTCAAGACATCACTTATCTTGGTCAAAGATTCTGGCGAACTTCAATGTTTCATGTTCCGGCGAAAGGGAAGCGGTGGCCACAAGCTCAGATGAACGGGATTCAACAACAACAGCTTCAGATGGAACGAATAAGGGCGTCGTCGGAAGCCGACGTGCCCTGGATCCCTCAAACTGAACGTTGATGCGGCCATATCCTCTGATCAAAACAGATCTGGTGGGGGAGGAGTGATTCGCAACTCAGCTGTTGAATTCATCGTGGCTCTGGCTTTTCCGATCCCCTTCACAGAAGACTCTGTAGTTGTAGAAGCTTATGCGTTGCTCTGAGCAATCACAAAAACTATAAGCAGAGGATTTACAAATCTAGAGATTGAAACGGACAATCAAGCTCTAGCTTTGAGTTTACAGAGGAAGACGGGGACAGAGACAATCTCAGAGAAATGTCGTCTCATTTCTGAAATCTGCCGGAAGCTTCGAGAGCCCTTATATTCTAGGGTTTCTTGGGTGTAAACGGGCTCAAAATAATATAGCCCACTGTTTGGCTAGATTGGGCTTAGACTTTGATGTAATATCTTTTTGTGCTATAACATGCCCCGCCAGCTTGTACACCTTATGGGCCAAAGACATTGTCTGTTCTTCTATATATCTATAAAAGCAAGGGAATAGGCTTCCCCATGCGCCATATGGAATCTGAGAATCAGTCTTTGCTTGCCATTTTGTCAAGTTGGCATACATGTGGCATGTTTGTGCCAATCAAAACTTGCCAAGTCAGAATTAATGACATGCATTCATCGTAATAATTATTGTCTAGATAATGTAAATTTGAATCAAACTCTTTGTTTCCCTGTTATTGGGAATCCAATTTATGAACCATTGTATGGAAGAAATTCAATGTATCAATTGAAGGTGGAACTCTGGGGTCAAATGGTTATTATATAAAGTGGTCCAGCCTACATATTCATATGAATAGCTTTGAAGAGATTAATGTGTTTTATGAGTAAAATATCTGTTGAGGTTCCCTCAATGAATCAAATTACTCCCATTTGTTCATGCACATGTGAAACAATTTCTTGATTACATAAGAAGGACTCACTTCTTGGCATCTTTCTTATTGCTTAAGCGGTTCACTTACAACCTTAAATCTTGAAATATTGTGCTAATTAGAAAAACTCATATGCAATCTTCACAACATGTTCATGCATTCGTCTTCTTTAATACTGATTATTCATTCACTTCTTAGATTCACAATATTTTTCTCATGTCCTTTAATTTATCGGATGTTATTGTAGATTGAAGTTGCGGCAAATCTCACTGTAATGTAATCAACTATCGATAGTGCAGACTCCCTGAATCAAAGCAATCGGTAGATTTCATTCGCAAGACTTAAGGTATGTAATTGAAAAGATCTTCTAATGACCCTTTCCTTTGAACTTTCTTAATGTGTTTAGTCGGTCCGTTCTTTGAACTTTCTTAAACCTAGCTATTGTAGAAAAGACTCTAATCGCGCATAATCTAGCGCATTTGAGTCTTAAAGCTACGTGTGATATGTATTGGGCTATTATATGCCGTGATGTTGTGTATGATGTTTCGTCTATGTACAAAGCCTTGGAATGAATAAAAAGATGTATTTCTTTGCAAAAAAAAAAAAGAAGAAAGTCTTATGTTTTTAGAATTTAGCCCCTATTGTCTGTCTCTTATAAAGACTTTAGCTAATCGTCTTAAAGATCATCTCCCGACCGTTATTGATCCTGCTCAATCCGCTTTTATAAAAGGACGCCACATTTCTGATAATTCTATAATTGCCATTGAGACGATTCACACTAATCAAAATCAAAAAAATAAGACTGTTTCTTTTTCTATAAAATCAGATATGGCGAAAGCCTACGATAGAACTGAATGGTCTTACCTTCTTCAAGTTCTCACCCGTATGGGTTTCCCTACTAGCTTTATAAATCGTATTATGTCTTGTGTGACCTCCGTTTATTTCAATATTTTAATTAATGGTCACCAAACAGATTGATTTTTACCTACTAGGGATATTCGCAAAGGAGACCTTATTAGCCCTCACATTTTCCTTCTAATGACCCTTTCCTTGATTTGTTTTCTAATAGTGGTACGGAGACAATAACAATACTATTTTCTCCTCCATCTCTTAATATTTTCGTAGTTTATAGAAAAGTGTTATTCAGGACACAGAATTAAGGATTGCCTCAATTTTTGGAACGAAAATTTCATTTCTATGTTACCTTTCATCTATTTTATCTCAAAAATTCTACAGTTAACTGGATGATTTCCTCTAATCACTACCACAGTAACTTTTCATTGCCTTATGATCAAGAAATTTTTATAGGTCTTGGTTGGATATCTGAGTACCTGAAATGCTTTCTTCAGTGCCAACATAAAGTACAAATGTGCAAGTTTGCTGACTTTATAAGTAATTGCTTCATTTGACATTGTCAAACTAAGCCTGGAAAATTGTTATTAAGAAATTTAAGACTCTTAAAGGAATTTTAAATGTATGTTTGTAGGCAATCTGATAATTGACAATGCTATCTTTTACTGTAAGAAATCAGTTGTAATTGTGATAAGGTTTAGAATCTGGGGACGTTAGTAACACAATAAAGTCAATAAACATAAACTAGCCAAGTAAATTCCAATCTTTCTCAAAGGACTGTCAACGGTTCAGTGATTTGAATTTGTATGATAACGACCTTATCCGGTAATTATATTTCTAGGCCACCTTAACTGGCAAGAAGGGTGTTTTCCTTCGTGTTGAAGAAAGCTCAATAAGGAGGCAAAGTATGGATATAAAAGTAGCTTCTTGAACGGTTCAATTGACTAGTATAAGGGTCGACTTGTCGTAAAAGGATATAAACAAAAGGAAGGTATTGATTATTTCGATACCTACTCCCAAATACAAGGATAACGTCTATTGACATGTTTATAGCTATTGCAGCTATAAATAATCTTGAAATTCACCAAATTGACGTTAAGACTGCATTCTTGAATGGTGAATTAGACGACGAGGTTTACATGGAACAACCTGGAGGGATTCATTTCTCCTGGACAAAAAAACAAGATATGTCGTTTGGTGAAATCTCTTTACGGGCCTAAACAAGCACCGAAATACCGAGGTGTTAAATTTTATAACACTCTGATATCAACTGATATTCATATCAAAAAATTCGACATACGAGCTTATACCAAAACCACTGTTGATGATTATGTTGATAATATGTTGACAACAAAGTTCGATATGAGAAATATGAGTATCGCGGATGTCATTGTAGGGACGAAAGTCTCTATAACGATAAATGGATACTTATTATCCCAAGCGCAATATGTTGGAATGATTCTTGAGAAATTCAACAAGAATAAGTAAGTTTCCAACTCACATCTCTCCAGGAACTGTAAATGCGTCAATTGCAAGGCATAAAGAAACATCATTGTTTTGGAAAAGAAGTGATTCTTGGAATGGACATATTAGGTATTGATATTATTTTTTATGTAGTACACATACTTTTCGCAACTCATGGAAGATGAGTTGGTGCGTGTAGATCAATAGTAGCTAATGTGTGTTATATTGAAATAGTAAGAGTTCAATTGGGATCTCACATAATTAATGATTTATGAGCTATTTGCTCATATTTTGGTTTCAGTCGCTCACTGAGATTTTGTTTAAAAAAAATAGCGAACAGTGTGAAGTATGTGTTTGTACTTAGTCTTTTGAGTACATCATAAAAATATACCCGTTTATTTTGAATGTGTGAGATCTTTGGTTGATTTTATGACAACATGAAATAACTCAAAAGTCTCTAATGGGTGATGAAGCTGGCCACTTCGATGATCCGAGAAGACTTTATTAGTCATAAAATCGGCATGGTAATATGTTTACGAAAACCACATACATATTTCCATTAAATGCTTGCTTCGCATAATATATTATAAGATCGATCTAAATTGTATTGAAGGGTACCCTAAAGAGCAAGTTATAAGTTCGTCAAAGGGAATGGATTGATACCAATCTCGTTAGAGTTGCGCGTAGCGTAGCGGCAAACCTAACCTAGTTGACTGGAGATCCCAAGAACTAGGTTCAAAAGGGACAACCTAACTCTCACTGCAAATAAATACATCACTCACTCGGAAATAAGATTTCCAACACCATTCCAACACCATTCCTGGGGTGAACATCGAGTGAGGATAGTAATTATGTGGGATACTATTTACTAGGTATACACCACAGAAAGTTGTTCAAGGCGTTTCGCTCACTGACAATCCAGTATATTCTATAGTGCTCCACTAGAGGAAGGTTCAAGGTCTTTGACCCCCTTGCTCGATGCAGTTACTATCCGCTTGATATCTTTCTATTTCGTATCTCTAAATATCCTCTTTAATTATTCCGGCTCTATGCCAATTTGTCATTCATATGGGGATTTGTTGGAAAACTTCGAATTTTGAACATTATTAATCATGTAGTTTGATTCTACAATTTGTAATTGTCCAAAATAAGTAATGAGTGAACGAGAATTGTCGTCATATAAGGGTGTAAAAATAGTTCCTTTGATGGACGCGACATAACTTAGGGTGCAATATTAACTATAGTCCAAAACTAGTAATTGTATAACTAGTAGGGCTGTTATGGAATTATTAATAAATTTTATTATTTACTAACCAAAGTTAGTTATCGACCAAAGTTAGTGATTGGTAGTTACACTTAGGATTGCAACTCGGGCGGGCTGGGCGGGTTGACACCCTTGTCCAAACCCAAGATTGAGTTATGTCGGGTTGCCCGAGCCCAGCCCTGCCAGGGTTAGGAGCATCGCTAGCCCGTCCTATCCCAAATTCGAACAAACGAATTCGGGTTCGGGTTTAATTCGGTCTAGCCCATTAAACTAAATAAAATTAACATAATTATCACATTCAACTCAATTAAAATTGACCTGTGAAAGAGAAGTTCATAACTTACATATAAAATAGATGCTGAATGTAGACTCTTCATTTTTTAAGACTAAAAAATGACTTTATATTGTTAGAGTGAATAAAAAATTATCCATTTATTTAAAATATTATTAAATATTTTGTGAAAAATGTACTACTAATTAAGAAGATAACCATAAATAAAAATATCACCAATAATTAATAGAAAAATAATAGATTCTTAATAAATATTCTCTGTAATACTCTCCAAATATAACTTTTATAGGTAATGAGCATACAAATCGGGCAATTCGGGCTAGCCCATCGTTTAATATTCGTACCCAAGCCCGACCCTAATTGGAAATCAGGTTGAGAACTTTTTCACGAGACCGTCCAAATTACTCAAAACATATGCCTTAGCCCGACTTTAGTCTGACCTGGTTTCGAGTTAGTCAGGTTCAGCCCGTCTAAGTTGCACCCCTAGTTACACTATGAAAGGTCACACCCCTTTGAAGGGTCACCTACTCTATTATAAATAGAGGACTTCTCAACCCATTTGATTCATTCCAACATTCCTCCTACTTATCTAATTTCTTACTATGCTATCATAGTCACAAGTTTCTCAAGCAATCAAACTTGAGACTTACATTATTATTCGGATTCTATTTCTACGCCTTCTAAAAGATCGCTGGGCACAAGAGGCAAGTGTTTTACCGACTCGTGTAGGTAGAGGGAAGATAATCCTGGGAGGCTATTCGTCCGGGTACCGTGAGCACCTAATGGGTGGATGAATAAAGCCTTAAGGACTTCTTGTGAATACACGAGATTATTCCTCAAATTTTTGTGCGACCTTGAACACATCAAATATAGGCAACACCTTATCCAAAGATACAAGTAAGTATGTTTTTCAATATTTATTTTCAGTTTATGTTCCTTATTCTTCTCCACTTTCTTATTGACGTTGATATTTTGCGACTAAATCTCCAAGACATTACAACTCTAACATTACAAGACCAAACATCTATAGTGTTGAGTTATAGTACGAACAATTACTATCTTAGCTCATTCCATGTGTACTTAGGGTGAAGAATCTAATTTGGTGTAGGGAGTACAAATGTAAATTATATTAGCTTTTTAAGTTTGTAAACCCTTCTTGCCCTTTGCTTAAGGAAACAGGAATATTGGTATGGTTCTCGTTCTGACCATATATCCCACATTTTTTTAGTTGAATCATCTGTTAATTGTTGGTCCCTTCTTTCTCTCTAAAGTAAAATACCTCAGATTATCTATCAGGAAAATTTATTGGTGACTGTTCTTGAAAAGAAGAGTCTATAGCACTGCCATGGTTAGAGGATATGATGATTTTTTATTAGTTGCTTCCAAATTGTCTGTAAGTTCTTGGATGAGTTTTTTCATTTTTCAGCCACCACTATGTGATAATATCAATTATTTATTTTTCGAGAAGTACTCTGAGCTAAAATATTAATCAATTGATAGTGTGTATAGGCATTATTTCAATTTTACTTGCAATTCTATGACTATATGCATGATTATTTTTTATTGAGCGCATTGTTAGCGCTAGAGTTGAAAATGTGTATAGGCAATTATTTTCAATTTTACTTGCAATCAGTTGATTAATGAAGATTTGTAGTAATGACCTTCACTATGTGAGCGCATTGTTAGCGCTAGGGTTGAAAACGTGTTCGTTTGTTAAACGAGCAGAACAAGAGGGTCGTCCCTTGGTGTTCGCGAACAAGTTGTATTAGTTTACATGTATATATAGTCTTATAGTGAGAAAGAATTTTAAATTATTTTTCTCTTCCTTTTGAGAAAACTCCTAAAAATATGTGTAATTAGTGTAGTTTTTTTAATAGTAGTTTGACCTCTCAATTAGGATTAAAATTCGTAATTCTATAATTTATAATACCATAAATATTTACATACATTTTATTATTTAATACTATATAAAACCAAATCGGATGTTTGGTTTGGAGGCACACTTGGATACCGAGTGCCAGCTGGGCCAATGCAATCTTTCAATCACATCCTTCTAACGTTGCTTCAGTCAATAACCTCAACCGATAACAGAATTTCTGCAATTCTTACTCTTCGGGAAATTTGGCTCGCCAGGAATTCAATGACGATGAAGCAGATTTCTGTGTCTCTTTTGGATTCTCTCGACCCCATCCCAATTTCTATCCACAGACAACATTCTCGTTACATGGCAATTCACAAATCTTCTTCAACTATGTCACAGACCAATACCGCTGACTCCAGCACCATGGGTAGCCTATATCCACAATAACTCTAACACAAACAATGATGAGTCAGAGTTACAAACCATCTTGGTTGACGGCACTTGGACACGTCATGCCCCTTCCGTTGCGGCTTGGCTTCAGACGACTAACGACGGTATTGGTCATTTTGCTCAGTTCACAGCTGCGTCACCTATACAGGCCGAAGCTCGGGGAGTTTTGAGGCTCTGCGATGGTTGCTTAACCATGGTTACACTGACATCAAACTCCAGACAGACTGTCGCTTGTTACTCCTCCACCTTCAACGACACAACTACCCGTCTGAGTTACGGATGATTTTGAAAGACATCATATGATCAGCTACTCTCTTTAATCGTTGTAAAATAAGTTTTGTTCCTAGACAATGTGTGCAGGCGGCGCATAATAGAGCGCATGCCATTGTAAGCACCTTGCAAACTGTTACTCCTTAATTCTATATATTTCGTATTTCTTCAAAATAAAATAAAAAAGTCACACATATGTGTGTGTGTATTTCTATGCATAGTTGTTAATAATTTAAAAAATTATTTGTAAAATCTAAAAATATTTACAATTTATAATTAAAATATTTTACATAAGAAAACAGTTTATAGCATACCGAATCTTCACAAATTATTAAGAGTTATAATATATTGGATGATACGTTGTACTGTTATAATTGCGAATGGGAGAAGTTTTATTTGCAAGTATTATACGTCAAAATGTTAAATACGATTACTAAGCGTTTCTTTTCAAAAGTTTTGAGTATTTTTTAATTAGATCCGACATCAAGATGGAGTATGGAAGTATTTTTCATTTATACGTACATACGGGTATTTAACAGAAAAATTCGGAGTATTTACTAACTATGCAATGGGTTCCATTGTGTTGGTATTGTTAAGGTTTGGTTTTTATTATTATTAGAAAAGCGAAAACCAAAGTTTAGATTTTTTCAATTGAAACCGGACCAAAATGAACTGTTTAGATTGTTTTGAGTCTTCGTCACTTAAAACCAGATTAATTAAGTTATATAAAACGCCGAAGAAACAATGTATCTAAACAAGGTCATAATAATACTAGACGACAAGATGCTAAAAGTAAAAATTAGGGAGTTGTGAAAAGAAGAACGGAGTACATGGGTGGAAGAGCCTCTCCGAGACTTTCGGAGACGAAACCCTAAACTATGGCAGAAACAACGGCGGCGGGGTTTGAGACGCTCAAACTGACGGCGAAGGAGGCAGCGGTGATAGAATTTGAGGATAATTTATGTAGTAAGGCGGAGCAGGGCTTTGAATGGTGTTTGATAGCAAGGTTCCTAAAGGGGGAAGAGGTTAACCCGAGAGCTGCGAAGGCCTTCTTGCGGAGGGTGTGGACGAAGGGTGATCAGGTAAACTTCTTCTACGTCAGTCGCAATACCTTCCTATTGAAATTTCTAAACAAAAATCTGTTGGATCGCATCTCGTCGGGAGGACCATGGGTGTATGAAGGGGCAATCTTGATGCTTAAACCATGGAGGCTAGGGGACGAAACACTCAACCCTAGATTTTCAACCATGGATGTGTGGGTGCAAGTACATAGCCTACCGATCCATCTGATCACAGAAGAAGCGGGGAGGAAAGCGGTGCGCAATATAGGAGAGATCCTCGATTCAGATCCTAGGGTGGATATAATAGTGAAGGTATGGAAAATTATGTGAGGGTGCGGATGAGAATGGCACTCTTTGAACCCCTTCCGCGAGGGGTTTACATCAACATCAAGGAGAAACAAGAATGGGTGAATTTCAAGTATGAACGTATCCCATCCCTCTGTCAATGGTGTGGTTATTTGGATCACCATACCAACGACTGCGATCAACATGAAGCAGGAGATGACCCTGAAGCGGAGGCAGGCTATGGTGACCAGATGTTTTTCCAGCCAACGAGAAAGGGCAGACAAAACCTAACACGGGCCCCAGTGTCTAGAGGGAAGGAAGGAGGTAAGGAAGGCTCGACGGAGAAGACAAGAGAGGGACTGGGGAGGTTTGATCTGAACCAGAACTTAGATGAGCCTATCATCGAGGATGTAGTGATGGGGGGGGGGGGGGAAGAGAGTACTGCCCAGGAAGAACAGACGACTGGGAGTCCAAACAAGGAGACAGCCCTTAGCGTCGGGCCACAAACCAAAGAGATTAGAGGGGAGACGGGGGTGGACATGCAGCAAAGGAATGATACAGAAGTGCAAGTGCAGGGGAAAGGAGAAAGTATTCAAGCCCCTAACAAGACACTCCCTACTGATAAAGCTCCTAACAATGCAGAAGAGGCCAAAAAATGGGAACAACGTACTCAGAGGAAAGACAGTGGAAAGAAGCCAACGGGGGAGGACGGAACTGGTGAAACAATGATAGGAGCACGGCCGGCATCACCGAAGAGGAAGACAGCGCCGGACTTGAGCCCAGCTTCGCTTCAAATGAATGAAAACTCGAAAAGAAATAAACAGATCGATCTAGAGCGACGTTATTTGGGAGCAATAAGGGGGGGGGTAAGGAGGAGGAAGCACGCAATGCAGTTGAAACAAAGGCGAGGAGTGCCTCAAAAACTCTAAGTGCACGATTGGCGGAGGCTGCTAAGCAGCCCCGCCAGGCGCAATGAGTCTCCTCAGCTGGAACGTGCGGGGGCTTGGGAACCCCGCACGGTCCTCTCGCTTCGCGACTTAGTGAAGCATAAAGACCCCGACTTGGTTTTTATGATGGAAACCAAGGTCTCACAGAAAGTGATGGAGACTATATGTAAGCAGGTAGGGTATGCAAAAGGTTTCTTTGTGGAACCAATTGGAAGCAAAGGAGGGTTGGGACTAATGTGGAAGGATCACGTAAGGGTCACCGTTAAAAGCTCCACCAATCACCATGTCGACGCAATCGTTGAAGAAGAGTGTGGAAAGGTGTGGAACTTTACGGGGTTTTATGGGAAACCGACGAAAGAAGAAAGGAAGAACTCGTGGGAATTGTTGAGACGCTTGAGAACTAACCTGGACAATGCATGGCTTGTGGTTGGGGATTTCAATGCAATAGTTTCGGGAGAGGAGAAAATTGGAGGTCGGGAAGTGACGTATAGCCAAGTCGCGGACTTCAAGGAAGTGATTAATGAACTTGAGCTCCATGACTTGGGTTTCTACGGTAATGCGTTCACGTGGAACAACAATAGAGTGGAAGCCAACATAAGGGAACGTCTTGATAGAGTGGTCGCGACAACCCAATGGATGGATGTGCATAGGGGAACAAGGGTGACTAATCTTGTATGGCCAAATTCGGATCACAAACCGGTTTTGGTCCAATGGGGGCCGGTCCGCATCCCAACAAGAGGCCGCCGCTTCCAGTGTGAAAGTATGTGGTACAGACATGCCGGTTTTGAAGACTTTGTTAGAGAAAAATGGGAGTTGTCGATCGGGGAAGAGCTGCACAATTGCTTGAAGAGGCTGGGCGGTGAATGCAAAATGTGGGACCACAATGTATTCGTTTCAGTTATAAGAAGAACGGCAGCGTGTAGGGCGGAACTGGAAAAGATTGATAGCTCTCCTTTAACGGAACAGAGTTTTCGAAGGAAGAAACAAGTAGAACAAGAATATAATAGGGTACTCGAAGCGGAGGAAGTAATGTGGAGACAAAGGGCAAGAGTTGATTGGCTAAAGAGTGGGGATAGAAACACAAAATTTTTTCACCAAAGGGCAACGATACGAAGAGCAAAAAATGAGCTGGGGGGAATTGAGGACGCCAGCGGGAGGTGGGTCACCAGCGAGGAAGAGATTGCGGAGTTGCTTGAGGCACACTTCGGGAAGATATTTCAGTCGGATAGACCGAGTGCAGATCAGATTGCAACAACCTTAGAGGACACTGATGCTAGTGTGTCCTAAGAGGAAAGGGGATTAATGGAGGCAGACTATACGAGAGAGGAGGTCAGAGAAGCTTTATTCATGATGGCGCCGGACAAGGCACCAGGCGTAGATGGGTTTAATGCTGGCCTTTTCCAAAGATTTTGGAAGTTGGTGGGGAATGGAGTCACATATACGTGCTTGGAGATACTCAACCAAGGGCAAAGTCTTGAGGAGCATAACCAAACTCTCATTGCGCTAATCCCTAAGATTAAGTAGCCGAGGACACCAGGTGACTTCCGCCCTATAAGCTTGTGTACTATAATCTATAAAATTTTTGCGAAGACTATCGCAAATAGATTGAAAAGGGTACTACCAAACATTATTAGCGAGAACCAAAGTGCTTTTGTGCCTGGGCGCTTGATCTCGGATAATATATTAACGGACTTTGAGATGATCCACTCCCTAAAGACGCGAAAGAAGGGAAAGAAAGGATATTTGGCGTTAAAGGTGGATATGAGTAAGGCCTACGACAGGGTGGAATGGCAGTATTTGTGTGACACGCTAAATCAGTTGGGTTTTGGCCCTAGATTCAATGCCCAGGTGATGAACTGTATTAGCACAGTTAAATTTTCGTTTTTCCGAAATGGTGGTATAACGGGGTGTGTTATCCCCGAAAGAGGATTGAGGCAGGGGTGCCCGTTGTCCCCGTACCTTTTCCTAATATGTAGTGAAGTGCTATCAAGGGCGGTGTCTGCAACGGTGGATAGAGGGCATTTGGCAGCAGTCACGGCCTCGCGAGGTGGACCCGCAGTGTCCCACCTATTTTACGCTGACGATAGTTTGTTCTTTTTACATGCCAATACAGAAGAGTTCTCTAAGCTACTCTACATTATTGATACATACAGTGCAACCTCGGGCCAAAAAATTAATGCAGAAAAATCAGCTATCGTATTTTCGGCAAAAGTCACGGCGGACACAAAGAAGGCGGTATTGGACCTGTGCGGCATGGTAGAAGTTGCAAAGTACGACAAGTATCTGGGACTTCCTACAACAATGGGGAGGAACAAGTCAGTATCCTTCAATCAGTTACTAGAAAAACGTAGTAGTATGCTAAAAGGTTGGAAAGAACGTACACTCACACAAGGGGGAAAAGAGATCCTTATAAGAACGATTGCGGAAGCGATCCCAAAATACGCAATTTCTTGTTTTAAGTTGCCAGATGGTATCTGCGAGAAGATGGAAAAAATTTTTAGACAGTTCTGGTGGAGTAGAACAGGTCAAGACAGAGGAATGCCTTGGGTTAGCTGGGAGACGATGCAGAAAAAGAAGAAGGAGGGAGGCTTAGGTTTTCGGGACTTCAAAGTGTTTAATAAAGCGATGCTTGCAAAACAGTGTTGGAGAATTATCCAAAGACCAAACTCAATCCTTGCACGGGTTCTCCGATCTAAATATTTTGCGCAGGAGGCATTTCTGGACGCCAAACTTGGGAATAACCCATCGTATGTGTGGAGAAGTATTTTGGAAGGCAGGAACTTATTAAACAGGGGCCTGAGATGGAATTTGGGGAATGGTGGGTTAGTCCGAGTGCACGATAAGTGGATACCAATGAGAGCTTCATTATCGCTGATCACAAAGACCCCAGAAACAGAAGGGATGCTAGTGAGAGACCTGATAAATACACAAGAAAATCAGTGGAATGAGGACAAAGTAAGACAAGTGCTAAAACCATGGGATGCAGAGGATGTGCTGAATATTCAATTACCCAGAAAGACAATAGATGATAAACTTATGTGGCATTTCGAGGAAGACGATGTTTACCGTGTAAAGTCTGGGTATCAAGCAGCCATGGAATCGAGCATAGGGCCAAGATCGGATCATCCAAAGCAACGACAGTTCCAATCTCGAATGTGTGGAAGCTAAGGATCCCTTCAAAAATCAAACATTTTATTTGGCGAGCCAGCAGAGATAGCCTTGCAACTACAAAGAATTTACAAAAGAGGGGTATTAAAGTGGAAGAACTTGTCCTTTCTGCAGTAAATTTGAAGATTCAAGTAAACATTGGGGCCAAAAATGCAAAGTTACAAGGAAAGTTTGGGAGAACCTGTTCGACGGAAAGTTCATCGACGAAATGGAGGACATGAAAGCCCAGGATTGGATCCACAGCCAATTTCACAACCATCACAGCAAGCACCAGACCCTCTTCTCCCTCACGTTGTGGGCTATCTGGCTTAAACGGAACAAAATCATTTTTCAGGGGGAACCACCAGATCTGGAAAGCTTACCAAATGAGATCATCTCAGGATTCGAGGAATTGGAAGAAGTGCATAAAAGAGATATAAGAGAAGTACCTGGAAACGCTGAAACTTCAGTGTGGACACCGCCGCCGATGGGAGTGATGAAAATCAACTATGATGGTGCGTGGAACCCATCAACTGGTGAAGCAAGCGGAGGGATAATCATTCGAGATGCACAAGGGGGTATTGTTATTGCCGGATCTAAAAGATTCAAGGTTTGTGAATCAGCTAAAGAAGCGGAGATGAAGACAGCTTGCTTCAGACTGGAAGTGGCAATTGGCAGAGTGATTAGGAACGTCATCCTCGAAGGGGATTCAACGACTGTAACAAAGAGTATCTCGAAAGCTCTAAGGGGAGAAACATGGACGGACTTTTCAAATGCCGGAGATGAATTGGAGATAATGAGAGCGAAGTTTCGAGAAATGGAGAGAGTTAAAGCTGAGGCGGTCCCGAGGAGAATTAATCACATAGCCGATCACGTGGCCAAAAGACATGACAAGTCAGAAGACTTAACACTTTGGGAAGAGACACCGCACTGGTTGCAACAGCTCATAGATAGAGATAATGATCTCCCAGTTCCCTAGAATGTGTGGTAGGGTTTGTTTTATTTTAGTTTTATCCTCAAAAAGAAAAAAAAGAAAATAATACTAGACGACTTAAGACCTACTAGGTCAGAGAGAGGTCTCCTTTTTCAGTCAGCGATACCTCCATTCAGGGAAGAACCCTAAACCCAAGAAGATGATGATGTCTTCCTACATTCCGTGGGAGATGGTTGATGAAATACTCTCCGGACTGCCGGTGAAATCTCTCCTCCGGTTCAGGTGCGTATCTAGCTATTGGCTTCATCTAATCGATAGCTCCGGTTTCGTCAAATCACATCTCAGTCGATCCATCCGAAACAACGCCAATCTCTCCCTCATTTTCAATGACCGCCACTACCGCCGTATGTCAGTGGATGTCATTTCACTCGTTGTTAACAACGAAAACCACAACAACAATAATAATATTGTACGATCCCTTGTTCCCCCTGAGCTACACGAAAGTTTTAACTGGGTTTGTGGCTCTTGCAATGGTTTGGTTTGTTTGTCTTAGGTGTTGGACAGTGCTGATAATAGATTGGTTTTGTGGAACCCATCCACCCGGAATTTCCGGCTTCTGCCTGGTAGCCCCATTAAGCGCGCACACCGGGACGAACCTTTGTGCACTAGAACTAGGTATGGGTTTGGTTACGATAGTGTCAACGATGATTACAAGGTTGTTATGATTGTTCTTCTGGAGAATGAAAATTATGAATTATTTCATGTTCAGGCCTATAGTCTCAAGTCCAATTCGAGTGGTTTTTGTATGCTCTAGAGTAAATGACGTGGTTTTGCTCGAACCATACATCACAGAACACGTCAGGAAGAAAGAGAATAAGTGGCAGACAAAAGAAAGTGGATTTCCTACATGTTCCTGACGTGTCCTGTGCTGTATTGATTAGAGCACCACGTCATATTTACTCTTAGAGCATGCAATAATTACTCGTCCAATTCATGGCACAGCGTTGACAAACCTCCACGTCACATTAATCTTGTTGGTGTTGACGTGGGCAACGGTGTATTAGCAGGTGGTGCTCTCCATTGGGTTGAGGCTCCCAACAATGACTACTCCTATAGGAATCAGCAGATCATTGCCTTTGATCTTGCGAGTGAGAAGTATAGGTTGGTATCACACCCCAAATATTCAGATACGGATTGTCCGGTCTCTATAGAAAGCTTCAACGGAGGCCTTACAGTGGTTTGCAGTGACTACGGAACCAACTTCAGTGTATGGGTAATGAAAGAATATGGAGTGAAAGAATCTTGGACGAAGATAGTTTCGGTTACTGATTCACTTAGTAATGGAGTTATGACTTCTTACCCCCTTGCTTATAATTCGAATGACTGTGGGGAAATACTGGTGTGTGATCGCTGCACGAATAAATTTTTTTGGTTCAGTCTTGCGGGAAACAAGGTTGTAAAAATGGTCAATATTGCTGGCATCAATTATATGTGTGACCTTGCAACGTGTCTGGGGAGCCTCGTTCCAATATAGTAAGATAAAGAGAAAAATCAGGCAGGTACGATGAGTTGATAACTTGTTATTTAGTTCAGTCTTTTTTTGCAGATTTTTATTTACTTTTTCCCACTGCTGTATGTTCAAAAAAATTCAATAGAACATCTTCATAGCATGCTCAAGTGGTGAGAGTAGTTTTTTGGAGGGAAATGTGAGAGTAGGCTTTAAATTAACCTTAATTGGACATGCTTATTAATTTTGATTTTTTCTCTTGGGTCATGCCTTGTTGTTGCCAGTCTCTCTTGATGGGTGATGTGCACTTTTTTTTGCACATCACCTATCAAGAGATAAGCTGTTATTTTGTTACTTAGTTCATGTTTTTTTGCAGTTTCTCTCTTTCCCTTGTTTCCGAGCTGCATGTTCAAAGTAATGCAATATAACATCTTAAAATCCTGATCATATGGTTGGTTAGGTTAGACTTCAAATTAACCCTAGTAGAGCAGGCTTATTAATTTTTGATTTCCTCCATTTGGGTAAAGACATGCTTTTGACAGTCTCTCTTGGTACTTTTATCTGTTTTAAACACTTGAGAACTCCCGTGGCCCTTGACCCCACAGCATCTTAGAGTTTCCTAGTGTGTGCAATTTATTTTACCTTTACGCGCACATCAGCTAAAATGGGAGTATATATTAGTTACGCTGTGATCATGCGCCAAGTAGAACTAAAGCATTAGTGGTTTGTTCAATGTAATTGTCTCCCTTGTATGGCACAATGCCATATTTCTTTTTCGTACGTATTTCTATTCATGTAACACTCCCATCCTAGAGTGCTGGAGAACTACACTTGGATCAGCCAGACTCTTCGGAGATGTCCTTCGTTGATCACGAAAATGCTCAGCTAGGAGTCTAAACCTAACATGACGGAATTAAAGAAACTGAAACTTACATAAAACTTACTATTATAGTTCATATTCTCTGATGTGACAACTCCTGAGTGATTGCCTACTTCCTCCGTCTCCCGCGTGCTCACCTGTCAAGTATAGAAGGCAGTGACGCCACGACGTTAGATCACAACGAATGTAACGAAATCTATATAAAAAAAGATATACGCGGTTTTGAAGTCGTTTAACCTGTATTTGTAATGCATTTCCATGTAACCTGACCCACATCAAAGATCATAGAGAAAGTTATACCAGTAATTTAGATATCAGTTAGCGCACATCTATTACTACACAAGGCTTATACAGAGGATTCCAATCCCACTACCTAGAGGGTTGTGAGGACCAGATTCACTTCCGACAAGGAAGACAAAACCAAATTCAATTCCGTATTCAAATATCCATTAATCCACAAAGATAAACTAAACCTTAAGTGTGCACACCCCTACACCCCTACTGGATCGTAAGTCTAGAGAGGAGTACTAGCTACATACAGTCGGGGGATAACTACATCCCTACTAAAACCCCGTAGAATGGGTCCCATGTGTGTCTGCTACCACATAAATTAAAACGTCCGAAATCTGTAATGACCATACAGAGGTCTAGAGTAAACAAGAATCAATCATTAATCAAGTATTCAAAGACAAGCATGAATCATTCCCATACTCTAATGTTTAATGTGCATACATATATGTCCATGATCTTCCATTACTATGGGGAAATACTGGCATATAATCATGGAAGCAAATTGTTTTGGTTCAGTATTACAGCGAATATATTACAGAAACTGTCAACATGGCTGACATTGATTATCCCGTTGAACCCACGGCGTGTTTGGCGAGCCTTGTTCCAGTAAAGTGAGATGAAGAGAAAAATCAGGCAGGTACTGTGAGAGTAAGAGTTCACTATTTTCAGTTCATGTTTATTTTCTGTTTTTTTGTTTACTCTTGTTTTCTAGCTGCATGTTCAAAACAATGCAATAGAACATCTTAAAAATTCCTGGTTCATGTGATAAGAGTAGGCTTTAAGTTAACACATTTAGGATTATTAGTTTTGAATTCTTCTCTTAAGTCAAGGCTTATTGTTGACAGTCTTTTTAACGGGTCATTTGTACTCTTTTTGCATTGAGGTATGTCGTGACTCTAAGATAGGGAAAATTCCCCCTACCTTTTACCCCCATGGTTGGAGAGTGTCCTCATAGGTGCAAAGTGTTGATTTTGTAAACTCAATTTATGTTTTGGGGTATTTTTATAATATCCAGAAGCTTATTAGCTAGGTTAGTAATTCATGTAAACTTATGTCTAATGTTTTGAATTTAGTCAACTATTGTGGGCTGCTGCTACCTGAAACCTGTTTGAGACATAGGTGTCAATAGTAGTAGGAGCAGACTACGCATGTAGCAGTGGACAAGTCGGCAAGAAGGGCGTTTTCCTTCGTGTTGAAGAAAGCTCAATAAGGAGGCAAAGTATGGATATAAAAGTAGCTTCTTGAACGGTTCAATTGACTAGTATAAGGGTCGACTTGTCGTAAAAGGATATAAACAAAAGGAATGTATTGATTATTTCGATACCTACTCACCAAATACAAGGATAACGTCTATTGACATGTTTATAGCTATTGCAGCTATAAATAATCTTGAAATTCACCAAATTGACGTTAAGACTGCATTCTTGAATGGTGAATTAGACGAAGAGGTTTACATGGAACAACCTGGAGGGATTCATTTCTCCTGGACAAGAAAACAAGATATGTCGTTTGGTGAAATCTCTTTACGAGCCTAAACAAGCACTGAAATACCGAGGTGTTAAATTTTATAACACTGTGATATCAACTGATATTCATATCAAAAAATTCGACATACAAGCTTATACCAAAACCACTGTTGATGATTATATTGATAATATGTTGACAACAAAGTTCGATATGAGAAATATGAGTATCGCTGATGTTATTGTAGGGACGAAAGTCCCTATAACGATAAATGGATACTTATTATCCCAAGCGCAATATGTTGGAATGATTCTTGAGAAATTCAACAAGAATAAGTAAGTTTTCAACTCACATCTCTCCAGGAATTGTAAATGCGTCAATTGCAAGGCATAAAGAAACATCATTGTTTTGGAAAAGAAGTGATTCTTGGAATGGACATATTAGGTATTGATATTATTTTTTATGTAGTACACATGCTTTTCGCAACTCATGGAAGATGAGCTGGTGCGTGTATATCAATAGTAACTAATGTGTGTTATATTGAAATAGTAAGAGTTTAATTGGGATCTCACATAATTAATGATTAATGAGCTATTTGCTCATATTTTGGTTTCAGTCGCTCATTGAGATTTTGTTTAATAAAATAGTGAATAGTGTGAAGTATGTGTTTGTACTTAGTCTTTTGAGTACATCATAAAAATATAGCCGTTTATTTTGAATATGTGAGATCTTTGGTTGATTTTATGACAACATGAAATAACTCAAAAGTCTCTAATGGGTGATGAAGCTGGCCACTTCGATGATCCGAGAAGACTTTATTAGTCATAAAATCGGCATGGTAATATGTTTACGAAAACCATATACATATTTCCATTAAATGCTTGCTTCGCAGAAGATATTATAAGATCGATCTAAATTGTATTGAAGGGTACCCTAAAGAGCAAGTTATAAGTTCGTCAAAGGGAATGGATTGATACCAATCTCGTAAGAGTTGTGCGTAGCGGAAAACCTAACCTAGGTGAGTGGAGATCCCAAGAACTAGGTTCAAAAGGGACAACCTAACTATCACTGCAAATAAATACATCACTCACTCGGAAATAAGATTTCCAGCACCATTCCTAGGGCAAACATCGAGTGATAGGGACAGGGTAAGCACACATGCTTTTAATGAGACCATATCTTAAATAAGAGTATGAAGGATACTCGTTATATGTATAACGTAAGTGAGTAGGAACGGGCCGGTTCTAGGAGGATGACGGGGCTAAACTCATCTAAGTCTACTCATGAAAACAGGAATAAGTGTTCCATGACTAAAACGGACACAATAATGGGAACTAACTGTGTTAGGATAATAATTATGTGGGATACTATTTACTAGGTATACACCACAAAAAGTTGTTCAAGGCATTTCGCTCACTGACAATCCAGTATATCCTATAGTGCTCCACTAGAGGAAGGTTCAAGGTCCTTGACCACCTTGCTCGATGCGGTTACTATCTTGATATCTTTCTATTTCGTATCTCTAAATATCCTCTTTAATTATTCCGGCTCTATGCCAATTTGTCATTCATCTGGGGATTTGTTGGAAAACTTCGAATTTTGAACATTATTAATCATGTAGTTTGATTCTACAATTTGTAATTGTCCAAAATAAGTAATGAGTGAACGAGAATTGTCGTCATATATGGGTGTAAAAATAGTTCCTTTGATGGACGTGACATAACTTAGGGTGCAATATTAACTATAGTCCCAAACTGGTAATTGTATAACTAGTAGGGCTATTATGGAATTATTAATAAATTTTATTATTTACTAACCAAAGTTAGTTATCGACCAAAGTTAGTGATTGGTAGTTACACTTAGGATTGCAACTCGGGCGGGCTGGGTGGGTTGACACCCTTGTCCAAACCCAAGATTGAGTTATGTCGGGTTGCCCGAGCCCAGCCCTGCCAGGGTTAGGAGCATCGCTAGCCCGTCCAATCCCAAATTCGAACAAACCAATTCGGGTTCGGGTTTAATTCGGTCTAGCCCATTAAACTAAATAAATTAACATAATTATCACATCCAACTCAATTAAAATTGACCTGTTAAAGAGAAGTTCATAACTTACATATAAAATAGATGCTGAATGTAGACTCTTCATTTTTTAAGACAAAAAAATGACTTATATTGTTAGAGTGAATTAAAAATTATCCATTTATTTAAAATATTACTAAATATTTTGTGAAAAGTCTACTACTAATTAAGAAGATAACCATAAATAAAAATATCACAAATAATTAATAGAAAATAATAGATTCTTAATAAATATTCTCTGTAATACTCTCCAAATATAACTTTTATAGGTAATGAGCATACAAATCGGGCAATTCGGGCTAGCACATCGTTTAATATTCGTACCCAAGCCCGACCCTAATTGGAAATCAGGTTGAGAACTTTTTCACGAGACCGTCCAAATTACTCAAAACATATGTCTTAGCCCGACTTTAGTCTGACCTGGGTTCGAGTTGGTCAGGTTCAGCCCGTCTAAGTTGCACCCCTAGTTACACTATGAAAGGTCACACCCCTTTGAAGGGTCACCTACTCTATTATAAATAGAGGACTTCTCAACCCATTTGATTCATTCCAACATTCCTCCTACTTATCTAATTTCTTACTATGCTATCATAGTCACAAGTTTCTCAAGCAATCAAACTTGAGACTTCCTTTATTATTGGGATTCAATTTCTACGCCTTCCAAGAGAGATTATCATAACACAATTATGTTCGCTGGGCACAAGAGGCAAGTGCTTTACCGACTCGTGTAGGTAGAGGGAAGATAATCCTGGTAGGCTATTCGTCTGGGTACCGTGAGCACCTAATGGGTGGATGAATAAAGTCTTAAGGACCTCTTGTGAATACACGAGATTGTTCCTCAAATTTATGTGCGACCTTGAACACATCAAATATAGGCAACGCCTTATCCAAAGATACAAGTAAGTATGTTTTTCAATATTTATTTTCAGTTTATGTTCCTTATTCTTCTCCACTTTTTATTGACGTTGATATTTTGCGACTAACTCTCCAACACATTACAACTCTAACATTACAAGACCAAACATCTATAGTGTTGAGTTATAGTACGAACAATTACTATCTTACCTCATTCCATGTGTACTTAGGGTGAAGAATCTAATTTGGTGTAGGCACTGCAAAAAATGTCAGTTTTAGCAGCGGTTCTTTTAGCAGCGGTTCATAAGACCGTTGCTACAAGGCTTCTATTCCAGCGGTTTGTTGGCTGGCAGCCAAACCGCTGGTACAAGCATTCTATAGGAGCGTTTCATAAAATCGTTGGCATATATCTTGTTTTCCTTGCGGTTGATTTTTTTTTTTTTTTTTTTTTTTTTTTTTTTTTTTTTTTTTTTTTTTTTTTTCGGTCGATTGTTAAAGGGTAATAGTGGTTTAATTGTGGAGTAATTAGAAGAGTACATTTTCAACCCCAAAAACTTTTCCACGCTGCCAATTAATGGGAAGCGGCAAAATTCCCCCCAAAATTCCCCTAGTTCTTCCACCAGTAGCACACGTCTCTCTTTCTCTCTATCAGTTTCTCCTTCGATCACTCAACCTGATCGTTCTCACCGTCTATCGATCCCTTACCAATTCCCCCTCTCGATCTCTCCCCTAACTCACGATTGGGCTTTGATGCATCTGTCATCGTCACAATGGAGCCTTTCTGGAGAAATTGACGAACTTAGGGTTTTTAATCCGCACTCTCAGTGGTTATCGATCGAGGTTGAGGGTTGATTTCTCCTCTGTATGGCTACCCAAGGTACGATTTTGATTTTCAGGGTTCAATTTTCAAGTATCATCCTCTGTTGGGAATTGCTAACACATTGAGTGTGGGATCTCTATGCCTTCGATTTCAGGGTTTCTACTTTCAAGGTTTCGAAATTCTTCAAATTGGTAATATATGACTTTCGATTTTCAGGTTTTAACTCTGTACCTGCTCTGAAGCTGTGACCCTGAGATCGACCTAGCCACCTAGGTAAGAGAGCCTTAAAATCTCAAACAATGCTTTAATTTAGGAGAATCTTGCGAAGTTCTTATTCTAAGATAGTTTAATTTTACCAAATGAAATTCATGACTTCCTCTATTCATCTTTAATTTGTCAACGTCATAATGAGTTTAGCCTATCACTGTGTTGATATTCTTGGAGTACGCAAATTTGAGTATTCTATGACATTTTATATACCAGTAAAGTTATGTGTCTTAATCTATTACATTTGTGGTATCCATGGGCTGTGGATCTACTGTCTTACTTCACATTTGCAGATGTCATTTATCACATTTGTGGAGTTGCTCCATATAAAATTGCTCCACATTTGTGGAGTTGCTCCTTATATATAATCTGTTAACACCTTCTACTGCTTAGCAGATGTCATTTATCACATTTGTGGTATCCTCTTATGAACATCGCTTCATAGGGATGAAGCCCTTTCAACTTGTACTTACACTTACTAATTTTAGTGTTGATGAATCTTGAACTAAATATTAAATATTTGTGTGCTTTTATTTGATTTGGGTTCTCCCATTTCAGTTTGCTGGTTCTATGTGGCATTCCAGTAGTTGTATAGCCACTTACATGTCTTCTTTAGTTAAGTTAAATGTTATAGTTCATGCCTTTGAAATTGGTTAATTTATAATTTATGGATTAATGAATATGTTACTTTTTGGAGAAATTACATGTTTCAAGTGTTGGAAAACTTGATAGGTGTGTTAAGAAGAATCTGAAACAGAAGGATTAACAGAAATAATAAAAATACAGAGACAATAAAACTTACAGATAGTTAAATTGCCAAAAGCTGAAACAAGATAGAAGACCGTCTCGTTGTTCATGAAACGATCTCCGTGAAGTAATATTTGCCCCCCCGACAGTTGGTTGTGCTTCGTTTTATTTATCTACAGACACGGGCAAATTTACTCCCCAGGATGAAAGTCTTAGGTACTGCAGACGAAAGAACAATCTGCAGTACCGGCGAACCGAACTTTGTTTTGAGAGAAACTGGTAGTGAGTGAGTGAGTTCGGATGGGAAAAACTGAGAGAGGAAGGCTCCTTTTAAAGGCAGGGAGAGGAGCGGTTACAAAACCGTTTGTGACTGTTCAAATTTGAACAGTAACGGTTGTAACTGTTCCAAAAGTTACAACTGTTAAGGACAGTTAATAACTGTTTGCTTCTGATTCTTGTAAGTACAGTACTAGTTGTTGTTTGCTTCTTCTTACCTACAATATTATGATGATAGCAATCTAAAACGAAAGTTCATAGACTTACCACTTGCTGCTTTATTCTTTTCTTTCTCCACATTGAAATACGGGGTTCCAATTGGTTTATGAACTCGAACATCTGTTACTGCAAAGAAAGACTCAAACATGTATGACGACACTATATGATACTTTAAGGCACACTTTGCTGCCAAATAGTAATGTAAAAGAAAATTGCATGCATCTGTTTCCGTTCAGTTCAGAAAAGGAGGCATACTATCAAATCTTCACAGAGAACCTGGACACATGGTAATATGTCTTGGTCTTGATTTATTCTCACGTGTCTACCAATGATGGTCCTGTTCCTGAAGCTCAGTACATATCCATCTGATTCCCAAAAAGACTTAAATGAATCATGATTTTGAAAACTGCTTGTTAAGTGAAAAAGTTTATTACCAAGTCAACTTTTTTGTGCTAGTCTGGCAATTAAACTGTGATATGTAATAATTTAGCCTGAATAGGTTGGAGTAATCTTGCAATGAAAAACATTTTAAAAGTCCATTTGACGACATGATACTCTTATGTCAAGTTTTAATTTTTGTAACTCAAGTTCCACACATGTCGTTCTTATGATTGTTCCTGGTCCTAATACAGAGTCATTTTTTTTGGGTACATGCAGGTTTTCTTCAGGCGCGTATGAAAGTTGATCATGAAAATGGCTATGCAGTATCATTTTTTGTACAGTTCTTGTCGGTAGATGTGCAAAAATTATTCAAATAGTTTTTATATTAGATACTTCAAAGTTTGTAATCTTTAATTAGTTATTAGCTAGGAAAAGATTAATTCATTTCATTTCAGTGTTGTGTGAAAATGTTATTAATGCAACAGAGTCTACTTTTTTATATACTAGTATTGCATTACCCAATGATCAGTGGTTGGTATAAATCCATGGTTTTTGTCCCACAGGTATAGTATAGAGAAATTGTTGATAACAAAGCGAGATAAAAAAAAATAGTGGTTGAATAGATGACCGAAACTTTTATAATTGCAGCAGCATGGCATAAGTTGCCAGCTGTTTGTAATAATTTTGCAGCGATTTTAAAAAGAGCTGGTGAAGGGTAGCTGCTCCAGCAGTGTAGGAAACTGCTGGTATGGTTTTTACCAGCCCCTTAGCACCAGGGGCCAGGTCAGCTTTTCCCAGCAGTTTTAGGGACCGCTGGAGAAACTTTCCCCAGCGGTTTTTTGGTTCTTTGCCAGCAGTTGTGACCGCTGGTATATCCTCTATTTTTTGTAGTGAGGGAGTACAAATGTAAATTATATTAGCTTTTTAAGTTTGTAAACCCTTCTTGCCCTTTGCTTAAGGAAACAGGAATATTGGTATGGTTCTCGTTCTAACCATGTATCCCACATTTTTTTAGTTGAATCATCTGTTAATTGTTGGTCCCTTCTTTCTCTCTAAAGTAAAATTTATTGGTGACTGTTCCTGAAAAGAAGAGTCTATAGCACTGCCATGGTTAGAGGATATGATGATTTTTTATTAGTTGCTTCCAAATTGTCTGTAAGTTCTTGGATGTGTTTTTTCATTTTTCAGCCACCACTATGTGATAATATCAATTATCTTTTTTCGAGAAGTACTCTGAACTAAAATATTGATCAATTGGTAGCGTGTATAGGCATTATTTCAATTTTACTTGCAATTCTATGACTATATGCATGATTATTTTCTATTGAGTGCATTGTTAGCGCTAGGGTTGAAAATGTGTATAGGCAATTATTCTCAATTTTACTTGCAATCAGTTGATTAATGATGATTTGTAGTAATGACCTTCACTATGTGAGCGCATTGTTAGCGCTAGGGTTGAAAACGTGTTCGTTTGTTAAACGAGCAGAACAAGAGGGTCGTCCCTTGGTGTTCGCGAACAAGTTGTATTAGTTTACATGTATATATAGTCTTATAGTGAGAAAGAATTTTAAATTATTTTTCTCTTCCTTTTGAGAAAACTCCTAAAAATATGTGTAATTAGTGTAGTTTTTTTAATAGTAGTTTGACCTCTCAATTAGGATTAAAATTCATAATTCTATAATTTATAATACCATAAATATTTACATACATTTTATTATTTAATACTATATAAAACCGAATCGGATGTTTTGAATATATCATTAGCATAAATAGGCATATTTCTAACCCAATGTATCTTATGTATTTTTTTCTTTACGCATTTTCTCTAAGTAATAGCAATTTGATATTTTAATTCAAGAATTGTAAGTAACTTCATTTTAAGATATACAAGTTTGTCAAACTGAATTCGAGCTGTCAACGAGCTAGTTAAACGAGCCACGCGCCAAACAACTCGAACTCTAAACGAGCCAAACTTAAACATGATTTTCTTGTTCGACTCGAGTTCGTGTTCGACTCGTTTAGCTGCCAAGTTAAACAAGCCAAACCCAAACAAGAGATATTCGGTTCAGCTCGGCTCCTTTATAGCTCTAGCTAGCGCTTTGTCCAATAGCATAACAGTTGGAGAATTTGGATGTAAGATCCTTTCTTTATCACCATAACTTCTTATGTTTTAATGTTTAGGGTTTAGGTTTTATTGCAGTGACTATGAGGGACATATAAATTAGGGGTCTTTTCCTTTTCTTTCACAGTGATTACAACGGGTGGAGGACGAAAGAGTATGCTGAAACAGAGAGATTTGGTCACGGGCTTTTGCACTAGAGTCGGTGCTCCTGTAGCTTATACATGGACAAAAATATCAGAAAGTTGCGACGATGATGTGAGAGTCATGACTAGAAAGAGTGTGGATGAGCCAGGGAAGCCTCCTGGCATCATGTTAAGTGCTGAAACCTAATTGTTGCTGCCTGTCCAACCTAAAAGATTGTTTGATTATCTCCGAGATAAAGACTCTCGAAACCAGGTATTGAAAACATATGGTTTTTGGTTCATTTATTTCGACAATAAATGAACCAAAACTGTATATTTTCAATACATGGTTTCGAGAGTTTTTATCTCGAAGAAATTCAAAAAATGTTTTAGGTGGGACGGGCAGCCACGATGAGGTTGTGGCACTTAACACGATGACAGGAGGCTTCCCTGGCTCGTCAACACTCTTTCTGGTCATGACTCTCACATCATCGTCGCAACTTTAAGATATTTTTGTCCATGTATGAGCTACAAAACCACGAACGCTAGTGCAAAAACCCATCACCATTCTCTAAGACAGTTTCAGCATACTCTTCCATCCTCTAACCGTTGTAGTCAATGTGAAAGAAAGGGAAAACACCCCTAATTTACTTATCCCTCATAGTCACCGTGATAAAACCTAAACCCTAACTACTAAAGACAGTAGAAGTTATGGTGATAAAGAAAGAATCTGACATCCAAATTCTCGAGCTGTCATGCTATTGGACAGGCGCTAGCTATGCGCTCACATAGATTGAAAGCATTATTAGAATTAGTGACAATAGGTCTCTTAAGGCTATTTGTAATCTCATTTCTACTTCTGATTTGGACACAATCATCAATGTGATTATTCCAAATTATACTGTTTGTGATGATACCCCTTTTTGGAAAGTACCATGCCTTTTGACCTGACCGTCGTAGTCAGCATTCCTTCAACTATGCTCTTGGCTTCTTTTTTTGGATTGATCCTTCATCAATACTAGATACTTCTTGATAGTCACTCCTTTCACTCAATGTCTTATCAAGTATATTCTTCCCTTATAATCTTTGTTTATTGCCTAATCATCTTCCATAATAGACCCATCATTGGATTTTGGAGCCTCTTTGTGTTCTTCAGGCTACTGCTCCCTTTTGTTCAAATCACACTATATACCCTCGTGAGGGTGATATCTTTTTATTGGTGACTAGAAAAGTATATAACCACTCTGCATACTTGGTTCTAGAGCATAACTATCCTCCACTTGCTCTTCACCATGGAAAAACATGGGAAATCCTTTCATATTTGTAATCAAACCACCTCTCACCCCTGATTTGCACATGGACTGGTCGGTCTCTCCACTGTGATATGTGCTCTTGTCCTAACATAGTTCCTTCTCTCCCTTGACTGTGCTCTTGGATCAGCGTCAAGGAAACCCCCCCCCCCCCCCTACCCCAAACCCCAATTTAAGCAACAAATTTTTCACCCAATGTCCGAGGCGACGAGGGTAGTCAAGGGCAGGAGCAATTCTTAGGTGCTCATAGAGAAAACTACATGTTAGTGTTGGGGCTATAGTCCGCACTAAACTTTACAAAATTACAATTTTAGGTAACTGTTTGTCCAAAAGAATCATTTTTTGCCTATGTCTGTCCAACTCGTTTTTCGAGTGAAATGGCTCAAACTATAAATGATACTTATTATGCAACTGAGATTTACGAAGCCATTTTCTCTATGCATCCCACCAACTCCCTGAGACCATTTGGGGACGACGTTACAAACTATTGCTTATCTTTCCTAAATAATGGGGGGGGGGGAATAGTTCAAGTACCACCCCTTCCCACCTCTTTTGCACCATTTGTACTTCTACCAGTATTCAGTTGGTCACTTTAACCCGGTGCTTTGGATAACAAAACTTTGTAATGTTTAGATAACATTTTCGTAGTGTTGTAGAGTAACTCTTATTCTACAAGACCATAAAAAAATTATGAAAAATATGCATCGTTTTGCTATCCAAATCACCGGGTCAAAGTGAACCAGTTATGCATGAGAAAGTCTAAATGGTGCAAAAGATGTGAGACAGAGTGCTATAAATAGAAGTTACATTGTTTTAATCCCAAAATTTTCTAATCCTCTCCATGTAATAGATTTTTGACCGGTTAGTTTGTGTAATGTTATTTATAAAATAAAAGCGAACCACTTAAAAAGATGTTCGCCCTGCCATTATTGCTCTTGAGACCCTTAAACATAATTTATAACCAAAGGTCAAAATTGAGTGGAATTGTCTCCATAAAGTGCTTATTAAATTGGGTTTCTTCTTGTTTCAGTCAATCTTATTATGACATGTACTAATGTCACATTTACCTTCCTTGTGAATGGTCAATCTTTAATTCCCTTTGCACCTACTCGTGGTATTTGACAAGAAGACCCGATTAGTCGTTATCTTTTTTATATTTGCACTGAGGGTCTTATTTGTTTGATAAATCAAGCCATAAACTAAAAAATTCTTAAAGAAGTGCGGGCTGGGCAATCATCCGCCTATATTACTCAACTTATATTTGGCGATGATTGTATACTTTTTTCCGAAGCTACTACGGATGATGCTATTACCCTAAATTATATTATGTACCAGTATTGTATATCTTCTGGAAAAACAATTAATAAAGATAAATTTATGTACCTAAAGTTCCTCAACATACCAAAATTAACATCTCCCAAAGTGTTCCACATTTTAATTGCTTGTATTCATAATAAATACTTGGGCCTGCCTACGATTCAGGGTCGTAAAACAATCAATACCTCTAAGGACGTCAAATCAAAAATTTGAAGAAAAATCAATGGGTGAAAAGAAAAATTTATTTCACCTTAAGGAAAAGGAACTCTCGTTAAGTCTATTTTCCAATCCTTACCCACTTATATTATGTCTGTTGTTATTCTTCCCAAAACTTTATGTTATGAAATTCAACCGCTTTTGCTCAGTTTTGGTGGAGTAATAATTTAAACATTGGAAAATTCACATGAAAAATTGGACTGCTATGTGCACACCAAAAATTGTTGGTGGTCTAAGTTTCGGACATTTACATGCTTTTAATATTGCTCTTCTTGAAAAACAAGATTGGTGTATTTTCAAAACCCAAATTCTCTTTTGACCCAGGTTCTTCAAGGTAAATATTTTCATGATAATTCCATTATAAATGATGATGCTAAATGTTCTTCGTCTAATATTTGGCGTGATCTCATTATTTCTAAAAATATTGTTCTTCAAGCTGCGAGACATGGAATTGGGAATGGTCTTAATACCTACATCTATCATAACAGATGGATTTCAATAGGGTTTGGTAGACAACCACGTAGCTTTCCTACTCTTTGCATTATAAAGTGGCATATTTGATCACTTCATTTTGAATGGAACCATGAGTTAATCTAAAATAAATTTTCTGAGGATGATTACAGTTTAATTATCAATATTCATTTAACCTATCCTTATCAAAATGATTTTATTATTTGGTCCCAAACTACAAATGAGAAATACATTGTTAAATCTGCATATAATGAAGCTTTCAAGATTCTTAATCCTGATTTAGGGGTATTCCAAATTTGCAGTACTAGCAATAGTCAAAATAAATTCTGGAACCAAGTCTAACCTACCACCATTCTTGGTAAAATCAAAATCTTTTTTTTTGCGACCGCTCAACGACTGTATTCCACAAAACTTCGTCTTAATCAAAGAGGTATTGATTTACCTGTTAACTGTTGCTAGTGCTTCAATGGTAATGAGACTGTTCCTCATTTGTTTCTCAATTGTCCCCGAACTAGGAAGATCCTTTCTTCTCCCCAGCTTGACCTGGAGATTTATAACATTGATCTCCCTTTTCAGTTCAAATCCAAAAAATATTTACAAATCAATCGAAGGATAAGAAGAATCTCATACTGCATGTTCTTTGCCTAATCTGGTTTTCTAGAATTAGAAAGTTTTTTGAATGTGCAAAAAAGTGGAAAAATATCTAATTGTGGAAGCTATATATATCAGCAAAAAAGGAGTTCTCACATACTTTATCTTTCAGGTTTGTTGTGCATGCAGGAATCCAAAGGCTGGTGATGTTGCCGTGATGTTGTGTATGATGTTTCGTCTACGTACAAAGCCTTAGAATGAATAAAAAGATGTATTTCTTTGCAAAAAAAAGAAGAAGAAAGTCTTATGTTTTTAGAATTTAACCCCTATTGTCTGTCTCTTATAAAATTATTTCCAAGACTTTAGCTAATCGTCTTAAAGAGCATCTCCCGACTGTTATTGATCCTGCTCAATCCGCTTTTATAAATGGACACCACATTTCTGATACTTCTATAATTGCATTGAGACGATTCACACTATTCAAAATCAAAAAAATACGGTTTCTTTTTCTATAAAATCAGATATGGCGAAAGCCTACGATAGAACTGAATGGCCTTACCTACTTCAAGTTCTCACCCGTATGGGTTTCCCTACTAGCTTTATAGATCGTATTATGTCTTGTGTGACCTCCGTTTCTTTCAATATTTTAATTAATGGTCACCAAACAGATTCATTTTTACCTACTAGGGATATTCTCCAAGGAGACCCTATTAGCCCTCACATTTTCCTTCTCTGTACTGAAGGTTTGTCCTGTATTATTAGAAATACAGTTGCTAATAATTCCTGAAAAGGTGAGAAACATGGTATGCATTCTCCTAGCTAGCATTACCCACCTTTTATTCGCAGATGATAGTATTTTGTTTGGAAAATGTACTACTGCTAATGCTATTACTATTAATTCTATTCTTTACCAATATTGTGATTTCTCAGGACAACTTATAAATACAAATTAAATCTGCTATTGTTTTCGGCCCTAGTGTCCCGAATGATATTCACACTTCGATTACCCAAATTTTACAAATCCCTAGTGCAGCTTCTCAAGATAAGTATTTGGGTTTGCCAAACTTTATTGGTAAAAATAAGAAAAAAAATTCATAATTAAAAAAATAAAATATGGAATAAGATTAGGCTGGAAAGAAAAAAAAAATTGTCTCAGTGAGGTAAGGAAATTTTCATCAAAGCTGTCATCTAAGCTATCCTACTTACGTTATGTCTATGTTTCTTCTTACCACGACCTTTTGTGAAGAACTCCAAAAACTTTTGGAAAAATTCTGGTGGAGTTATGATTTGGATAAAAATAAAATTATATGGAACAATTGGGATACTATGTGCAGCCCAAAAATATAGGCGGTTTAGGTTTTCGCCATTTGTATTCCTTTTATATAGCATTATTGGGCAAACAGGATTGGAAAATTCTTATTAACCTTGGTTCTATTTTATCCAAAGTCCTTAAAGGTAAATATTTCTACCATTCTGACATCATTTCTGCCGATTCTGCAAATAGATCCTCTTATGTGTGGAATTTAAACATTTCTACCATTCCTATAGGACTTAAACGAAAACCTTTCAGCTTTCCATCTCTATCTTCTGATTCAAAGGTTTCTACTCTGATTACTGACAATTTCACTTGGAATACTGATTTGATAAAATCAAATTTTTCAGAAGATGAAGCTGAAGCTATCATTCAAATTCCTTTGTCACCTCCTAATAATCAAGATAATCTGATTTGGACTCAAACTGTTTCTGTTCCTACTCTCTTAAATCAGCTTATTACATGATTGTTTCAAATTTTACTATCCTTTCTACTGCAAATAATCATTCTACCTCAACTTCAAATAGGGACTGTTTCTGGAAGGATATATGGAATTTAAACATTCCAAGTAAAATTAATTTTTTTAATTGGCCTACTTGTAATCTCTGTATTGTGACAAAGGATAATCTTAGCAAGAAAGGAATTTGTTTACCCATAAATTGCTGCTTTTGTAAGAATAATACTGAATCTGCTAGCCATATCTTCCTTGACTGTGAGTGGATTCGAAAAATTTATACACATGCAATGGTGAATCTGCATCCACCCAAGTCTTCTTTGCCCTTCCATCTCCGTCCGAAATTCTTTTATTGGCTGTTGATAGAAAAGATAAACAAAACTCTTGTTACCTGTTACGGAATATCTGGTTAGATCGAAATAGTAGAAATTCCAGTTCTGAGTCTAAAACTGTCAACGATTTAGTTGTTCAAATCATTTCTGAACATAAAGAATTTCAAGACACCACTTATCTTGGTCAAAGATTCCGGCGAACTTCAATGTTTCATGTTCCGGCGAAAGGGAAGCGGTGGCCACAAGCTCAGATGAACGGGATTCAACAACAACAGCTTCATATGGAAGGAATAAGGGCGTCGTCGGAAGCCGACGTGCCCTGGATCCCTCAAACTGAACGTTGATGCGGCCATATCCTCTGATCAAAACAGATCTGGGGGGGAGGAGTGATTCACAACTCAGCTGTTGAATTCATCGTGGCTTTGGCTTTTCCGATCCCCTTCACAGAAGACTCTGTAGTTGTAGAAGCTTATGCGTTGCTCTGAGCAATCACAAAAACTATGAGCAGAGGATTTACAAATCTAGAGATTGAAACGGACAATCAAGCTCTAGCTTTGAGTTTACAGAGGAAGACGGGGACAGAGACAATCTCAGAGAAAGGTCGTCTCATTTCTGAAATCTGCCGGAAGCTTCGAGAGCCCTTATATTCTAGGGTTTCTTGGGTGTAAACGGGCTCAAAATAATATAGCCCACTGTTTAGCTAGATTGGGCTTAGACTTTGATGTAATATCTTTTTGTGCTATAACATGCCCCGCCAGCTTGTACACCTTATGGGCCAAAGACATTGTCTGTTCTTCTGTATATCTATAAAAGCAAGGGAATAGGCTTCCCCATGCGCCATATGGAATCTGAGAATCAGTCTTTGCTTGCCATTTTGTCAAGTTGGCATACATGTGGCATGTTTGTGCCAATCAAAACTTGCCAAGTCAGAATTAATGACATGCATTAATCGTAATAATTATTGTCTAGATAATGTAAATTTGAATCAAACTCTTTGTTTCCCTGTAATTGGGAATCCAATTTATGAACCATTGTATGGAAGAAATTCAATGTATCAATTGAAGGTGGAACTCTGGGGTCAAATGGTTATTATATAAAGTGGTCCAGCCTACATATTCATATGAATAGCTTTGAAGAGATTAATGTTTTTTATGAGTAAAATATCTGTTGAGGTTCCCTCAATGAAGCAAATTACTCCCATTTGTTCATGCACATGTGAAACAATTTCTTGATTACATAAGAAGGACTCACTTCTTGGCATCTTTCTTATTGCTTAAGCGGTTCACTTACAACCTTAAATCTTGAAATATTGTGCTAATTAGAAAAACTCATATGCAATCTTCACACCATGTTCATGCATTCGTCTTCTTTAATACTGATTATTCATTCACTTCTTAGATTCACAATATTTTTCTCATGTCCTTTAATTTATCGGATTTTATTGTAGATTGAAGTTGCGGAAAATCTCACTGTAATGTAATCACATATCGATAGTGCAGACTCCCTGAATCAAAGCAATCGGTAGATTTCATTCGCAAGACTTGAGGTATGTAATTGAAAAGATCTTCTAATGACCCTTTCCTTTGAACTTTCTTAATGTGTTTAGTCGGTCCGTTCTTTGAACTTTCTTAAACCTAGCTATTGTAGAAAAGACTCTAATCGCGCATAATCTAGCGCATTTGAGTCTTAAAGCTACGTGTGATATGTATTGGGCTATTATATGCCGTGATGTTGTGTATGATGTTTCGTCTATGTACAAAGCCTTAGAATGAATAAAAAGATGTATTTCTTCGCAAAAAAAAGAAGAAGAAGAAAGTCTTATGTTTTTAGAATTTAGCCCCTATTGTCCGTCTCTTATAAAGACTTTAGCTAATCGTCTTAAAGATCATCTCCCGACCGTTATTGATCCTGCTCAATCCGCTTTTATAAAAGGACGCCACATTTCTGATAATTCTATAATTGCCATTGAGACGATTCACACTAATCAAAATTAAAAAAATAAGACGGTTTCTTTTTCTATAAAATCAGATATGGCGAAAGCCTACGATAGAACTGAATGGTCTTACCTTCTTCAAGTTCTCACCCGTATGGGTTTCCCTACTAGCTTTATAAATCGTATTATGTCTTGTGTGACCTCTGTTTCTTTCAATATTTTAATTAATGGTCACCAAACAGATTGATTTTTACCTACTAGGGATATTCGCAAAGGAGACCCTATTAGCCCTCACATTTTCCTTCTAATGACCCTTTCCTCGATTTGTTTTCAAATAGTGGTACGGAGACAATAACAATACTATTTTCTCCTCCATCTCTTAATATTTTCGTAGTTTATAGAAAAGTGTTATTCAGGACACATAATTAAGGATTGCCTCAATTTGTGGAACGAAAATTTCATTTCTATGTTACCTTCCATCTATTTTATCTCAAAAATTCTACAGTTAACTGGATGATTTCCTCTAATCACTACCACAGTAACTTTTCATTGCCTTATGATCAAGAAATTTTTATAGGTCTTGGTTGGATATCTGAGTACCTGAAATGCTTTCTTCAGTGCCAACATAAAGTACAAATGTGCAAGTTTGCTGACTTTATAATTAATTGCTTCATTTGACATTGTCAAACTAAGCCTGGAAAAATTGTTATTAAGAAATTTAAGACTCTTAAAGGAATTTTAAATGTATGTTTGTAGGCAATCTGATAATTGACAATGCTATCTTTTACTGTAAGAAATCAGTTGTAATTGTGATAAGGTTTAGAATCTGGGGACGTTAGTAACACAATAAAGTCAATAAACATAAACTAGCCAAGTAAATTCCAATCTTTCTCAAAGGACTGTCAACGGTTCAGTGATTTGAATTTGTATGATAACGACCTTATCCGGTAATTATATTTCTAGGCCACCTTAACTGGCAAGAAGGGTGTTTTCCTTCGTGTTGAAGAAAGCTCAATAAGGAGGCAAAGTATGGATATAAAAGTAGCTTCTTGAACGGTTCAATTGACTAGTATAAGGGTCGACTTGTCGTAAAAGGATATAAACAAAAGGAAGGTATTGATTATTTCGATACCTACTCCCAAATACAAGGATAACGTCTATTGACATGTTTATAGCTATTGCAGCTATAAATAATCTTGAAATTCACCAAATTGACGTTAAGACTGCATTCTTTAATGGTGAATTAGACGACGAGGTTTACATGGAACAACCTGGAGGGATTCATTTCTCCTGGACAAGAAAACAAGATATGTCGTTTGGTGAAATCTCTTTACGGGCCTAAACAAGCACTGAAATACCGAGGTGTTAAATTTTATAACACTGTGATATCAACTGATATTCATATCAAAAAATTTGACATACGAGCTTATACCAAAACCACTGTTGATGATTATGTTGATAATATGTTGACAACAAAGTTCGATATGAGAAATATGAGTATCGCGGATGTCATTGTAGGGACGAAAGTCTCTATAACGATAAATGGATACTTATTATCCCAAGCGCAATATGTTGGAATGATTCTTGAGAAATTCAACAAGAATAAGTAAGTTTCCAACTCACATCTCTCCAGGAACTGTAAATGCGTCAATTGCAAGGCATAAAGAAACATCATTTTTTTGGAAAAGAAGTGATTCTTGGAATGGACATATTAGGTATTGATATTATTTTTATGTAGTACACATACTTTTCGCAACTCATGGAAGATGAGTTAGTGCGTGTAGATCAATAGAAACTAATGTGTGTTATATTGAAATAGTAAGAGTTTAATTGGGATCTCACATAATTAATGATTTATGAGCTATTTGCTCATATTTTGGTTTCAGTCGCTCACTGAGATTTTGTTTAAAAAAAATAGCGAACAGTGTGAAGTATGTGTTTGTACTTAGTCTTTTGAGTACATCATAAAAATATACCAGTTTATTTTGAATGTGTGAGATCTTTGGTTGATTTTATGACAACATGAAATATCTCAAAAGTCTCTAATGGGTGATGAAGCTGGCCACATCGATGATCCGAGAAGACTTTATTAGTCATAAAATCGGCATGGTAATATGTTTACGAAAACCACATACATATTTCCATTAAATGCTTTCTTCGCATAAGATATTATAAGATCGATCTAAATTGTATTGAAGGGTACCCTAAAGAGCAAGTTATAAGTTCGTCAAAGGGAATGGATTGATACCAATCTCGTAAGAGTTGCGCGTAGCGTAGCGGCAAACCTAACCTAGGTGACTGCAGATCCCAAGAACTAGGTTCAAAAGGGACAACCTAACTCTCACTGCAAATAAATATATCACTCACTCGGAAATAAGATTTCCAACACCATTCCTGGGGTGAACATCGAGTGATAGGGACAGGGTAAGCACACAGGCTGTTAATGAGACCATATCTTAAATAAGAGTATGAAGGATACTCGTTATATGTCTCACGTATGTGAGTAGGAACAGGCTGATTCTAGGAGGATGACGGGGCTATACTCGTCTAAGTCTACTCATGAAACCATGAATAAGTGTTCCATGGCCAAAACGGACACAATAATGGGAACTAACCGTGTGAGGATAGTAATTATGTGGGATACTATTTACTAGGTATACACCACAGAAAGTTGTTCAAGGCGTTTCGCTCACTGACAATCCAGTATATTCTATAGTGCTCCACTAGAGGAAGGTTCAAGGTCTTTGACCCCCTTGCTCGATGCAGTTACTATCCGCTTGACATCTTTCTATTTCGTATCTCTAAATATCCTCTTTAATTATTCCGGCTCTATGCCAATTTGTCATTCATCTGGGGATTTGTTGGAAAACTTCGAATTTTGAACATTATTAATCATGTAGTTTGATTCTACAATTTGTAATTGTCCAAAATAAGTAATGAGTGAACGAGAATTGTCGTCATATATGGGTGTAAAAATAGTTCCTTTGATGGACGCGACATAACTTAGGCAGCAATATTAACTATAGTCCCAAACTAGTAATTGTATAACTAGTAGGGTTGTTATGGAATTATTAATAAATTTTATTATTTACTAACCAAAGTTAGTTATCGACCAAAGTTAGTGATTGGTAGTTACACTTAGGATTGCAACTCGGGCGGGCTGGGCGGGTTGACACCCTTGTCCAAACCCAAGATTGAGTTATGTCGGATTGCCCGAGCCCAGCCCTGCCAGGGTTAGGAGCATCGCTAGCCCGTCCAATCCCAAATTCGAACAAACGAATTCGGGTTCGGGTTTAATTCGGTCTAGCCCATTAAACTAAATAAAATTAACATAATTATCACATTCAACTCAATTAAAATTGACCTGTGAAAGAGAAGTTCATAACTTACATATAAAATAGATGCTGAATGTAGACTCTTCATTTTTTAAGACTAAAAAATGACTTTATATTGTTAGAGTGAATTAAAAATTATCCATTTATTTAAAATATTATTAAATATTTTGTGAAAAATGTACTACTAATTAAGAAGATAACCATAAATAAAAATATCACCAATAACTAATAGAAAAATAATAGAGTCTTTATAAATATTCTCTGTAATACTCTCCAAATATAACTTTTATAGGTAATGAGCATACAAATCGGGCAATTCGGGCTAGCCCATCGTTTAATATTCGTACCCAAGCCCGACCCTAATTGGAAATCAGGTTGAGAACTTTTTCACGAGACCGTCCAAATTACTCAAAACATATGCCTTAGCCCGACTTTAGTCTGACCTGGTTTCGAGTTAGTCAGGTTCAGCCCATCTAAGTTGCACCCCTAGTTACACTATGAAAGGTCACACCCCTTTGAAGGGTCACCTACTCTATTATAAATAGAGGACTTCTCAACCCATTTGATTCATTCCAACATTCCTCCTACTTATCTAATTTCTTACTATGCTATCATAGTCACAAGTTTCTCAAGCAATCGAACTTGAGACTTACATTATTATTCGGATTCTATTTCTACGCCTTCTAAAAGATCGCAGGGCACAAGAGGCAAGTGCTTTACCGACTCGTGTAGGTAGAGGGAAGATAATCCTGGGAGGCTATTCGTCCGGGTACCGTGAGCACCTAATGGGTGGATGAATAAAGCCTTAAGGACCTCTTGTGAATACACGAGATTGTTCCTCAAATTTATGTGCGACCTTGAACACATCAAATATAGGCAACGCCTTATCCAAATATACAAGTAAGTATGTTTTTCAATATTTATTTTCAGTTTATGTTCCTTATTCTTCTCCACTTTTTATTGACGTTGATATTTTGCGACTAACTCTCCAACACATTACAACTCTAACACTACAAGACCAAACATCTATAGTGTTGAGTTATAGTACGAACAATTACTATCTTAGCTCATTCCATGTGTACTTAGGGTGAAGAATCTAATTTGGTGTAGGGAGTAGAAATGTAAATTATCTTAGCTTTTTAAGTTTGTAAACCCTTCTTGCCCTTTGCTTAAGGAAACAGGAATATTGGTATAGTTCTCGTTCTGACCATATATCCCACATTTTTTTAGTTGAATCATCTGTTAATTGTTGGTCCCTTCTTTCTCTCTAAAGTAAAATACCTTCAGATTATCTATCAGGAAAATTTATTGGTGACTGTTCCTGAAAAGAAGAGTCTATAGCACTGCCATGGTTAGAGGATATGATGTTTTTGTATTAGTTGCTTCCAAATTGTCTGTAAGTTCTTGGATGAGTTTTTTCATTTTTCAGCCACCACTATGTGATAATATCAATTATTTCTTTTTCGAGAAGTACTCTGAGTTAAAATATTAATCAATTGATAATGTGTATAGGCATTATTTCAATTTTACTTGCAATTCTATGACTATATGCATGATTATTTTTTATTGAGCGCATTGTTAGCGCTAGGGTTGAAAATGTGTATAGACAATTATTTTCAATTTTACTTGCAATCAGTTGATTAATGAAGATTTGTAGTAATGACCTTCACTATGTGAGCGCATTGTTAGCGCTAGGGTTGAAAACGTGTTCGTTTGTTAAACGAGCAGAACAAGAGGGTCGTCCCTTGGTGTTCGCGAACAAGTTGTATTAGTTTACATGTATATATAGTCTTATAGTGAGAAAGAATTTTAAATTATTTTTCTCTTCCTTTTGAGAAAACTCCTAAAAATATGTGTTATTAGTGTAGTTTTTTTAATAGTAGTTTGACCTCTCAATTAGGATTAAAATTCGTAATTCTATAATTTATAATACCATAAATATTTACATACATTTTATTATATTTAATACTATATAAAACCAAATCGGATGTTTTGAATATATCATTAGCATAAATAGGCATATTTCTAACCCAATGTATCTTATGTATTTTTTTCTTTACACATTTTCTCTAAGTAATAGCAATTTGATATTTTAATTCAAGAATTGTAAGTAACTTCATTTTAAGATATACAAGTTTGTCAAACTGAATTCGAGCTGTCAACGAGCTAGTTAAATGAGCCACGCGCCAAACAACTCGAACTCTAAACGAGCCAAGCTTAAACATGATTTTTTTGTTCGACACGAGTTCGTGTTCGACTCGTTTAGCTGCCAAGTTAAACAAGCCAAACCCAAACAAGAGATATTCGGTTCAGCTCGGCTCGTTTATAGCTCTAGCTAGCGCCTTGTCCAATAGCATAACAGTTGGAGAATTTGGATGTAAGATCCTTTCTTTATCACCATAACTTCTTATGTTTTAATGTTTAGGGTTTAGGTTTTATCGCATTGACTATGAGGGACATATAAATTAGGGGTCTTTTCCTTTTCTTTCACAGTGATTACAACGGGTGGAGGACGAAAGAGTATGCTGAAACTGAGAGATTTGGTCACGGGCTTTTGCACTAGAGTCGGTGCTCCTGTAGCTCATACATGGACAAAAATATCAGAAAGTTGCGACGATGATGTGAGAGTCATGACTAGAAAGAGTGTGGATGAGCCAGGGAAGCCTCCTGGCATCATGTTAAGTGCTGAAACCTAATTGTTGCTGCCTGTCCAACCTAAAAGATTGTTTGATTATCTCCGAGATAAAGACTCTCGAAACCAGGTATTGAAAACATATGGTTTTTGGTTCATTTATTTCGACAATAAATGAACCAAAACTGTATATTTTCAATACATGGTTTCGAGAGTTTTTATCTCGGAGAAATTCAAAAATTGTTTTAGGTGGGACGGGCAGCCACGATGAGGTTGTGGCACTTAACACGATGCCAGGGAGCTTCCCTGGCTCGTCAACACTCTTTCTGATCATGACTCTCACATCATCGTCGCAAATTTAAGATATTTTTGTCCATGTATGAGCTACAAAACCACGAACGCTAGTGCAAAAACCCATCACCATTCTCTAAGACAGTTTCAGCATACTCTTCCATCCTCTAACGGATGTAGTCAATATGAAAGAAAAGGAAAACACCCCTAATTTACTTATCCCTCATAGTCACCGGGATAAAAGCTAAACCCTAAATATTAAAAATAGTAGAAGTTATGGTGATAAAGAAAGAATCTGACATCCAAATTCTCGAGCTGTTATGCTATTGGACAGGCGCTAGCTATGCGCTCACATAGATTGAAAGCATTATTAGTATTAGTGACAATAGGTCTCTTAAGGCTATTTGTAATCTCATTTCTACTTCTGATTTGGACACAATCATCAATGTGATTATTCCAAATTATACTGTTTGTGATGATACCCCTTTTTGGAAAGTACCATGCCTTTTGACCTGACCGTCGTAGTCAGCATTCCTTCAACTATGCTCTTGGCTTCTTTTTTTGGATTGATCCTTCATCAATACTAGATACTTCTTGATAGTCACTCCTTTCACTCAATGTCTTATCAAGTATATTCTTCCCTTATAATCTTTGTTTATTGCCTAATCATCTTCCATAATAGACCCATCATTGGATTTTGGAGCCTCTTTGTGTTCTTCAGGCTACTGCTCCCTTTTGTTCAAATCACACTATATACCCTCGTGAGGGTGATATCTTTTTATTGGTGACTAGAAAAGTATATAACCACTCTGCATACTTGGTTCTAGAGCATAACTATCCTCCACTTGCTCTTCACCATGGAAAAACATGGGAAATCCTTTCATATTTGTAATCAAACCACCTCTCACCCCTGATTTGCACATGGACTGGTCGGTCTCTCCACTGTGATATGTGCTCTTGTCCTAACATAGTTCCTTCTCTCCCTTGACTGTGCTCTTGGATCAGCGTCAAGGAAACCCCCCCCCCCCCCTACCCCAAACCCCAATTTAAGCAACAAATTTTTCACCCAATGTCCGAGGCGACGAGGGTAGTCAAGGGCAGGAGCAATTCTTAGGTGCTCATAGAGAAAACTACATGTTAGTGTTGGGGCTATAGTCCGCACTAAACTTTACAAAATTACAATTTTAGGTAACTGTTTGTCCAAAAGAATCATTTTTTGCCTATGTCTGTCCAACTCGTTTTTCGAGTGAAATGGCTCAAACTATAAATGATACTTATTATGCAACTGAGATTTACGAAGCCATTTTCTCTATGCATCCCACCAACTCCCTGAGACCATTTGGGGACGACGTTACAAACTATTGCTTATCTTTCCTAAATAATGGGGGGGGGGGGGAATAGTTCAAGTACCACCCCTTCCCACCTCTTTTGCACCATTTGTACTTCTACCAGTATTCAGTTGGTCACTTTAACCCGGTGCTTTGGATAACAAAACTTTGTAATGTTTTGATAACATTTTCGTAGTGTTGTAGAGTAACTCTTATTCTACAAGACCATAAAAAAATTATGAAAAATATGCATCGTTTTGCTATCCAAATCACCGGGTCAAAGTGAACCAGTTATGCATGAGAAAGTCTAAATGGTGCAAAAGATGTGAGACAGAGTGCTATAAATAGAAGTTACATTGTTTTAATCCCAAAATTTTCTAATCCTCTCCATGTAATAGATTTTTGACCGGTTAGTTTGTGTAATGTTATTTATAAAATAAAAGCGAACCACTTAAAAAGATGTTCGCCCTGCCATTATTGCTCTTGAGACCCTTAAACATAATTTATAACCAAAGGTCAAAATTGAGTGGAATTGTCTCCATAAAGTGCTTATTAAATTGGGTTTCTTCTTGTTTCAGTCAATCTTATTATGACATGTACTAATGTCACATTTACCTTCCTTGTGAATGGTCAATCTTTAATTCCCTTTGCACCTACTCGTGGTATTTGACAAGAAGACCCGATTAGTCGTTATCTTTTTTATATTTGCACTGAGGGTCTTATTTGTTTGATAAATCAAGCCATAAACTAAAAAATTCTTAAAGAAGTGCGGGCTGGGCAATCATCCGCCTATATTACTCAACTTCTATTTGGCGATGATTGTATACTTTTTTCCGAAGCTACTACGGATGATGCTATTACCCTAAATTATATTATGTACCAGTATTGTATATCTTCTGGAAAAACAATTAATAAAGATAAATTTATGTACCTAAAGTTCCTCAACATACCAAAATTAACATCTCCCAAAGTGTTCCACATTTTAATTGCTTGTATTCATAATAAATACTTGGGCCTGCCTACGATTCAGGGTCGTAAAACAATCAATACCTCTAAGGACGTCAAATCAAAAATTTGAAGAAAAATCAATGGGTGAAAAGAAAAATTTATTTCACCTTAAGGAAAAGGAACTCTCGTTAAGTCTATTTTCCAATCCTTACCCACTTATATTATGTCTGTTGTTATTCTTCCCAAAACTTTATGTTATGAAATTCAACCGCTTTTGCTCAGTTTTGATGGAGTAATAATTTAAACATTGGAAAATTCACATGAAAAATTGGACTGCTATGTGCACACCAAAAATTGTTGGTGGTCTAAGTTTCGGACATTTACATGCTTTTAATATTGCTCTTCTTGAAAAACAAGATTGGTGTATTTTCAAAACCCAAATTCTCTTTTGACCCAGGTTCTTCAAGGTAAATATTTTCATGATAATTCCATTATAAATGATGATGCTAAATGTTCTTCGTCTAATATTTGGCGTGATCTCATTATTTCTAAAAATATTGTTCTTCAAGCTGCGAGACATGGAATTGGGAATGGTCTTAATACCTACATCTATCATAACAGATGGATTTCAATAGGGTTTGGTAGACAACCACGTAGCTTTCCTACTCTTTGCATTATAAAGTGGCATATTTGATCACTTCATATTTTCAATGGAACCATGAGTTAATCTAAAATAAATTTTCTGAGGTTGATTACAGTTTAATTATCAATATTCATTTAACCTATCCTTATCAAAATGATTTTATTATTTGGTCCCAAACTACAAATGAGAAATACATTGTTAAATCTGCATATAATGAAGCTTTCAAGATTCTTAATCCTGATTTAGGGGTATTCCAAATTTGCAGTACTAGCAATAGTCAAAATAAATTCTGGAACCAAGTCTAACCTACCACTATTCTTGGTAAAATCAAAATCTTTTTTTTTTGCGACCGCTCAACGACTGTATTCCACAAAACTTTGTCTTAATCAAAGAGGTATTGATTTACCTGTTAACTGTTGCTAGTGCTTCAATGGTAATGAGACTGTTCCTCATTTGTTTCTCAATTGTCCCCGAACTAGGAAGATCCTTTCTTCTCCCCAGCTTGACCTGGAGATTTATAACATTGATCTCCCTTTTCAGTTCAAATCCAAAAAATATTTACAAATCAATCGAAGGATAAGAAGAATCTCATACTGCATGTTCTTTGCCTAATCTGGTTTTCTAGAATTAGAAAGTTTTTTGAATGTGCAAAAAAGTGGAAAAAGATCTAATTGTGGAAGCTATATATATCAGCAAAAAAGGAGTTCTCACATACTTTATCTTTCAGGTTTGTTGTGCATGCAGGAATCCAAAGGCTGGTGATGTTGCCGTGATGTTGTGTATGATGTTTCGTCTACGTACAAAGCCTTAGAATGAATAAAAAGATGTATTTCTTTGCAAAAAAAGAAGAAGAAAGTCTTATGTTTTTAGAATTTAACTCCTATTGTCTGTCTCTTATAAAATTATTTCCAAGACTTTAGCTAATCGTCTTAAAGAGCATCTCCCGACTGTTATTGATCCTGCTCAATCCGCTTTTATAAATGGACGCCACATTTCTGATACTTCTATAATTGCATTGAGACGATTCACACTATTCAAAATCAAAAAAATACGGTTTCTTTTTCTATAAAATCAGATATGGCGAAAGCCTACGATAGAACTGAATGGCCTTACCTACTTCAAGTTCTCACCCGTATGGGTTTCCCTACTAGCTTTATAGATCGTATTATGTCTTGTGTGACCTCCGTTTCTTTCAATATTTTAATTAATGGTCACCAAACAGATTCATTTTTACCTACTAGGGATATTCTCCAAGGAGACCCTATTAGCCCTCACATTTTCCTTCTCTGTACTGAAGGTTTGTCCTGTATTATTAGAAATACAGTTGCTAATAATTCCTGAAAAGGTGAGAAACATGGTATGCATTCTCCTAGCTAGCATTACCCACCTTTTATTCGCAGATGATAGTATTTTGTTTGGAAAATGTACTACTGCTAATGCTATTACTATTAATTCTATTCTTTACCAATATTGTGATTTCTCAGGACAACTTATAAATACAAATTAAATCTGCTATTGTTTTCGGCCCTAGTGTCCCGAATGATATTCACACTTCAATTACCCAAATTTTACAAATCCCTAGTGCAGCTTCTCAAGATAAGTATTTGGGTTTGCCAAACTTTATTGGTAAAAATAAGAAAAAAAATTCATAATTAAAAAAATAAAATATGGAATAAGATTAGGCTGGAAAGAAAAAAAAAATTGTCTCAGTGAGGTAAGGAAATTTTCATCAAAGCTGTCATCTAAGCTATCCTACTTACGTTATGTCTATGTTTCTTCTTACCACGACCTTTTGTGAAGAACTCCAAAAACTTTTGGAAAAATTCTGGTGGAGTTATGATTTGGATAAAAATAAAATTATATGGAACAATTGGGATACTATGTGCAGCCCAAAAATATAGGCGGTTTAGGTTTTCGCCATTTGTATTCCTTTTATATAGCATTATTGGGCAAACAGGATTGGAAAATTCTTATTAACCCTGGTTCTATTTTATCCAAAGTCCTTAAAGGTAAATATTTCTACCATTCTGACATCATTTCTGCCGATTCTGCAAATAGATCCTCTTATGTGTGGAATTTAAACATTTCTACCATTCCTATAGGACTTAAACGAAAACCTTTCAGCTTTCCATCTCTATCTTCTGATTCAAAGGTTTCTACTCTGATTACTGACAATTTCACTTGGAATACTGATTTGATAAAATCAAATTTTTCAGAAGATGAAGCTGAAGCTATCATTCAAATTCCTTTGTCACCTCCTAATAATCAAGATAATCTGATTTGGACTCAAACTGTTTCTGTTCCTACTCTCTTAAATCAGCTTATTACATAATTGTTTCAAATTTTACTATCCTTTCTACTGCAAATAATCATTCTACCTCAACTTCAAATAGGGACTGTTTCTGGAAGGATATATGGAATTTAAACATTCCAAGTAAAATTAATTTTTTTAATTGGCCTACTTGTAATCTCTGTATTGTGACAAAGGATAATCTTAGCAAGAAAGGAATTTGTTTACCCATAAATTGCTGCTTTTGTAAGAATAATACTGAATCTGCTAGCCATATCTTCCTTGACTGTGAGTGGATTCGAAAAATTTATACACATGCAATGGTGAATCTGCATCCACCCAAGTCTTCTTTGCCCTTCCATCTCCGTCCGAAATTCTTTTATTGGCTGTTGATAGAAAAGATAAACAAAACTCTTGTTACCTGTTACGGAATATCTGGTTAGATCGAAATAGTAGAAATTCCAGTTCTGAGTCTAAAACTGTCAACGATTTAGTTGTTCAAATCATTTCTGAACATAAAGAATTTCAAGACACCACTTATCTTGGTCAAAGATTCCGGCGAACTTCAATGTTTCATGTTCCGGCGAAAGGGAAGCGGTGGCCACAAGCTCAGATGAACGGGATTCAACAACAACAGCTTCATATGGAAGGAATAAGGGCGTCGTCGGAAGCCGACGTGCCCTGGATCCCTCAAACTGAACGTTGATGCGGCCATATCCTCTGATCAAAACAGATCTGGGGGGGAGGAGTGATTCACAACTCAGCTGTTGAATTCATCGTGGCTTTGGCTTTTCCGATCCCCTTCACAGAAGACTCTGTAGTTGTAGAAGCTTATGCGTTGCTCTGAGCAATCACAAAAACTATGAGCAGAGGATTTACAAATCTAGAGATTGAAACGGACAATCAAGCTCTAGCTTTGAGTTTACAGAGGAAGACGGGGACAGAGACAATCTCAGAGAAAGGTCGTCTCATTTCTGAAATCTGCCGGAAGCTTCGAGAGCCCTTATATTCTAGGGTTTCTTGGGTGTAAACGGGCTCAAAATAATATAGCCCACTGTTTAGCTAGATTGGGCTTAGACTTTGATGTAATATCTTTTTGTGCTATAACATGCCCCGCCAGCTTGTACACCTTATGGGCCAAAGACATTGTCTGTTCTTCTGTATATCTATAAAAGCAAGGGAATAGGCTTCCCCATGCGCCATATGGAATCTGAGAATCAGTCTTTGCTTGCCATTTTGTCAAGTTGGCATACATGTGGCATGTTTGTGCCAATCAAAACTTGCCAAGTCAGAATTAATGACATGCATTAATCGTAATAATTATTGTCTAGATAATGTAAATTTGAATCAAACTCTTTGTTTCCCTGTAATTGGGAATCCAATTTATGAACCATTGTATGGAAGAAATTCAATGTATCAATTGAAGGTGGAACTCTGGGGTCAAATGGTTATTATATAAAGTGGTCCAGCCTACATATTCATATGAATAGCTTTGAAGAGATTAATGTTTTTTATGAGTAAAATATCTGTTGAGGTTCCCTCAATGAAGCAAATTACTCCCATTTGTTCATGCACATGTGAAACAATTTCTTGATTACATAAGAAGGACTCACTTCTTGGCATCTTTCTTATTGCTTAAGCGGTTCACTTACAACCTTAAATCTTGAAATATTGTGCTAATTAGAAAAACTCATATGCAATCTTCACACCATGTTCATGCATTCGTCTTCTTTAATACTGATTATTCATTCACTTCTTAGATTCACAATATTTTTCTCATGTCCTTTAATTTATCGGATTTTATTGTAGATTGAAGTTGCGGAAAATCTCACTGTAATGTAATCACATATCGATAGTGCAGACTCCCTGAATCAAAGCAATCGGTAGATTTCATTCGCAAGACTTGAGGTATGTAATTGAAAAGATCTTCTAATGACCCTTTCCTTTGAACTTTCTTAATGTGTTTAGTCGGTCCGTTCTTTGAACTTTCTTAAACCTAGCTATTGTAGAAAAGACTCTAATCGCGCATAATCTAGCGCATTTGAGTCTTAAAGCTACGTGTGATATGTATTGGGCTATTATATGCCGTGATGTTGTGTATGATGTTTCGTCTATATACAAAGCCTTAGAATGAATAAAAAGATGTATTTCTTCGCAAAAAAAAGAAGAAGAAGAAAGTCTTATGTTTTTAGAATTTAGCCCCTATTGTCCGTCTCTTATAAAGACTTTAGCTAATCGTCTTAAAGATCATCTCCCGACCGTTATTGATCCTGCTCAATCCGCTTTTATAAAAGGACGCCACATTTCTGATAATTCTATAATTGCCATTGAGACGATTCACACTAATCAAAATTAAAAAAATAAGACGGTTTCTTTTTCTATAAAATCAGATATGGCGAAAGCCTACGATAGAACTGAATGGTCTTACCTTCTTCAAGTTCTCACCCGTATGGGTTTCCCTACTAGCTTTATAAATCGTATTATGTCTTGTGTGACCTCCGTTTCTTTCAATATTTTAATTAATGGTCACCAAACAGATTGATTTTTACCTACTAGGGATATTCGCAAAGGAGACCCTATTAGCCCTCACATTTTCCTTCTAATGACCCTTTCCTCGATTTGTTTTCAAATAGTGGTACGGAGACAATAACAATACTATTTTCTCCTCCATCTCTTAATATTTTCGTAGTTTATAGAAAAGTGTTATTCAGGACACATAATTAAGGATTGCCTCAATTTGTGGAACGAAAATTTCATTTCTATGTTACCTTCCATCTATTTTATCTCAAAAATTCTACAGTTAACTGGATGATTTCCTCTAATCACTACCACAGTAACTTTTCATTGCCTTATGATCAAGAAATTTTTATAGGTCTTGGTTGGATATCTGAGTACCTGAAATGCTTTCTTCAGTGCCAACATAAAGTACAAATGTGCAAGTTTGCTGACTTTATAATTAATTGCTTCATTTGACATTGTCAAACTAAGCCTGGAAAATTGTTATTAAGAAATTTAAGACTCTTAAAGGAATTTTAAATGTATGTTTGTAGGCAATCTGATAATTGACAATGCTATCTTTTACTGTAAGAAATCAGTTGTAATTGTGATAAGGTTTAGAATCTGGGGACGTTAGTAACACAATAAAGTCAATAAACATAAACTAGCCAAGTAAATTCCAATCTTTCTCAAAGGACTGTCAACGGTTCAGTGATTTGAATTTGTATGATAACGACCTTATCCGGTAATTATATTTCTAGGCCACCTTAACTGGCAAGAAGGGTGTTTTCCTTCGTGTTGAAGAAAGCTCAATAAGGAGGCAAAGTATGGATATAAAAGTAGCTTCTTGAACGGTTCAATTGACTAGTATAAGGGTCGACTTGTCGTAAAAGGATATAAACAAAAGGAAGGTATTGATTATTTCGATACCTACTCCAAATACAAGGATAACGTCTATTGACATGTTTATAGCTATTGCAGCTATAAATAATCTTGAAATTCACCAAATTGACGTTAAGACTGCATTCTTTAATGGTGAATTAGACGACGAGGTTTACATGGAACAACCTGGAGGGATTCATTTCTCCTGGACAAGAAAACAAGGTATGTCGTTTGGTGAAATCTCTTTACGGGCCTAAACAAGCACCGAAATACCGAGGTGTTAAATTTTATAACACTGTGATATCAACTGATATTCATATCAAAAAATTCGACATACGAGCTTATACCAAAACCACTGTTGATGATTATGTTGATAATATGTTGACAACAAAGTTCGATATGAGAAATATGAGTATCGCGGATGTCATTGTAGGGACGAAAGTCTCTATAACGATAAATGGATACTTATTATCCCAAGCGCAATATGTTGGAATGATTCTTGAGAAATTCAACAAGAATAAGTAAGTTTCCAACTCACATCTCTCCAGGAACTGTAAATGCGTCAATTGCAAGGCATAAAGAAACATCATTTTTTTGGAAAAGAAGTGATTCTTGGAATGGACATATTAGGTATTGATATTATTTTTATGTAGTACACATACTTTTCGCAACTCATGGAAGATGAGTTGGTGCGTGTAGATCAATAGCAACTAATGTGTGTTATATTGAAATAGTAAGAGTTTAATTGGGATCTCACATAATTAATGATTTATGAGCTATTTGCTCATATTTTGGATTCAGTCGCTCACTGAGATTTTGTTTAAAAAAAATAGCGAACAGTGTGAAGTATGTGTTTGTACTTAGTCTTTTGAGTACATCATAAAAATATACCAGTTTATTTTGAATGTGTGAGATCTTTGGTTGATTTTATGACAACATGAAATATCTCAAAAGTCTCTAATGGGTGATGAAGCTGGCCACATCGATGATCCGAGAAGACTTTATTAGTCATAAAATCGGCATGGTAATATGTTTACGAAAACCACATACATATTTCCATTAAATGCTTGCTTCGCATAAGATATTATAAGATCGATCTAAATTGTATTGAAGGGTACCCTAAAGAGCAAGTTATAAGTTCGTCAAAGGGAATGGATTGATACCAATCTCGTAAGAGTTGCGCGTAGCGTAGCGGCAAACCTAACCTAGGTGACTGCAGATCCGAAGAACTAGGTTCAAAAGGGACAACCTAACTCTCACTGCAAATAAATATATCACTCACTCGGAAATAAGATTTCCAACACCATTCCTGGGGTGAACATCGAGTGATAGGGACAGGGTAAGCACACAGGCTGTTAATGAGACCATATCTTAAATAAGAGTATGAAGGATACTCGTTATATGTCTCACGTATGTGAGTAGGAACAGGCTGATTCTAGGAGGATGACGGGGCTATACTCGTCTAAGTCTACTCATGAAACCATGAATAAGTGTTCCATGGCCAAAACGGACACAATAATGGGAACTAACCGTGTGAGGATAGTAATTATGTGGGATACTATTTACTAGGTATACACCACAGAAAGTTGTTCAAGGCGTTTCGCTCACTGACAATCCATTATATTCTATAGTGCTCCACTAGAGGAAGGTTCAAGGTCTTTGACCCCCTTGCTCGATGCAGTTACTATCCGCTTGACATCTTTCTATTTCGTATCTCTAAATATCCTCTTTAATTATTCCGGCTCTATGCCAATTTGTCATTCATCTGGGGATTTGTTGGAAAACTTCGAATTTTGAACATTATTAATCATGTAGTTTGATTCTACAATTTGTAATTGTCCAAAATAAGTAATGAGTGAACGAGAATTGTCGTCATATATGGGTGTAAAAATAGTTCCTTTGATGGACGCGACATAACTTAGGCAGCAATATTAACTATAGTCCCAAACTAGTAATTGTATAACTAGTAGGGTTGTTATGGAATTATTAATAAATTTTATTATTTACTAACCAAAGTTAGTTATCGACCAAAGTTAGTGATTGGTAGTTACACTTAGGATTGCAACTCGGGCGGGCTGGGCGGGTTGACACCCTTGTCCAAACCCAAGATTGAGTTATGTCGGATTGCCCGAGCCCAGCCCTGCCAGGGTTAGGAGCATCGCTAGCCCGTCCAATCCCAAATTCGAACAAACGAATTCGGGTTCGGGTTTAATTCGGTCTAGCCCATTAAACTAAATAAAATTAACATAATTATCACATTCAACTCAATTAAAATTGACCTGTGAAAGAGAAGTTCATAACTTACATATAAAATAGATGCTGAATGTAGACTCTTCATTTTTTAAGACTAAAAAATGACTTTATATTGTTAGAGTGAATTAAAAATTATCCATTTATTTAAAATATTATTAAATATTTTGTGAAAAATGTACTACTAATTAAGAAGATAACCATAAATAAAAATATCACCAATAACTAATAGAAAAATAATAGAGTCTTAATAAATATTCTCTGTAATACTCTCCAAATATAACTTTTATAGGTAATGAGCATACAAATCGGGCAATTCGGGCTAGCCCATCGTTTAATATTCGTACCCAAGCCCGACCCTAATTGGAAATCAGGTTGAGAACTTTTTCACGAGACCGTCCAAATTACTCAAAACATATGCCTTAGCCCGACTTTAGTCTGACCTGGTTTCGAGTTAGTCAGGTTCAGCCCATCTAAGTTGCACCCCTAGTTACACTATGAAAGGTCACACCCCTTTGAAGGGTCACCTACTCTATTATAAATAGAGGACTTCTCAACCCATTTGATTCATTCCAACATTCCTCCTACTTATCTAATTTCTTACTATGCTATCATAGTCACAAGTTTCTCAAGCAATCGAACTTGAGACTTACATTATTATTCGGATTCTATTTCTACGCCTTCTAAAAGATCGCTGGGCACAAGAGGCAAGTGCTTTACCGACTCGTGTAGGTAGAGGGAAGATAATCCTGGGAGGCTATTCGTCCGGGTACCGTGAGCACCTAATGGGTGGATGAATAAAGCCTTAAGGACCTCTTGTGAATACACGAGATTGTTCCTCAAATTTATGTGCGACCTTGAACACATCAAATATAGGCAACGCCTTATCCAAATATACAAGTAAGTATGTTTTTCAATATTTATTTTCAGTTTATGTTCCTTATTCTTCTCCACTTTTTATTGACGTTGATATTTTGCGACTAACTCTCCAACACATTACAACTCTAACACTACAAGACCAAACATCTATAGTGTTGAGTTATAGTACGAACAATTACTATCTTAGCTCATTCCATGTGTACTTAGGGTGAAGAATCTAATTTGGTGTAGGGAGTAGAAATGTAAATTATCTTAGCTTTTTAAGTTTGTAAACCCTTCTTGCCCTTTGCTTAAGGAAACAGGAATATTGGTATAGTTCTCGTTCTGACCATATATCCCACATTTTTTTAGTTGAATCATCTGTTAATTGTTGGTCCCTTCTTTCTCTCTAAAGTAAAATACCTTCAGATTATCTATCAGGAAAATTTATTGGTGACTGTTCCTGAAAAGAAGAGTCTATAGCACTGCCATGGTTAGAGGATATGATGTTTTTTTATTAGTTGCTTCCAAATTGTCTGTAAGTTCTTGGATGAGTTTTTTCATTTTTCAGCCACCACTATGTGATAATATCAATTATTTCTTTTTCGAGAAGTACTCTGAGTTAAAATATTAATCAATTGATAATGTGTATAGGCATTATTTCAATTTTACTTGCAATTCTATGACTATATGCATGATTATTTTTTATTGAGCGCATTGTTAGCGCTAGGGTTGAAAATGTGTATAGACAATTATTTTCAATTTTACTTGCAATCAGTTGATTAATGAAGATTTGTAGTAATGACCTTCACTATGTGAGCGCATTGTTAGCGCTAGGGTTGAAAACGTGTTCGTTTGTTAAACGAGCAGAACAAGAGGGTCGTCCCTTGGTGTTCGCGAACAAGTTGTATTAGTTTACATGTATATATAGTCTTATAGTGAGAAAGAATTTTAAATTATTTTTCTCTTCCTTTTGAGAAAACTCCTAAAAATATGTGTAATTAGTGTAGTTTTTTTAATAGTAGTTTGACCTCTCAATTAGGATTAAAATTCGTAATTCTATAATTTATAATACCATAAATATTTACATACATTTTATTATATTTAATACTATATAAAACCAAATCGGATGTTTTGAATATATCATTAGCATAAATAGGCATATTTCTAACCCAATGTATCTTATGTATTTTTTTCTTTACACATTTTCTCTAAGTAATAGCAATTTGATATTTTAATTCAAGAATTGTAAGTAACTTCATTTTAAGATATACAAGTTTGTCAAACTGAATTCGAGCTGTCAACGAGCTAGTTAAATGAGCCACGCGCCAAACAACTCGAACTCTAAACGAGCCAAGCTTAAACATGATTTTTTTGTTCGACACGAGTTCGTGTTCGACTCGTTTAGCTGCCAAGTTAAACAAGCCAAACCCAAACAAGAGATATTCGGTTCAGCTCGGCTCGTTTATAGCTCTAGCTAGCGCCTTGTCCAATAGCATAACAGTTGGAGAATTTGGATGTAAGATCCTTTCTTTATCACCATAACTTCTTATGTTTTAATGTTTAGGGTTTAGGTTTTATCGCATTGACTATGAGGGACATATAAATTAGGGGTCTTTTCCTTTTCTTTCACAGTGATTACAACGGGTGGAGGACGAAAGAGTATGCTGAAACTGAGAGATTTGGTCACGGGCTTTTGCACTAGAGTCGGTGCTCCTGTAGCTCATACATGGACAAAAATATCAGAAAGTTGCGACGATGATGTGAGAGTCATGACTAGAAAGAGTGTGGATGAGCCAGGGAAGCCTCCTGGCATCATGTTAAGTGCTGAAACCTAATTGTTGCTGCCTGTCCAACCTAAAAGATTGTTTGATTATCTCCGAGATAAAGACTCTCGAAACCAGGTATTGAAAACATATGGTTTTTGGTTCATTTATTTCGACAATAAATGAACCAAAACTGTATATTTTCAATACATGGTTTCGAGAGTTTTTATCTCGGAGAAATTCAAAAATTGTTTTAGGTGGGACGGGCAGCCACGATGAGGTTGTGGCACTTAACACGATGCCAGGGAGCTTCCCTGGCTCGTCAACACTCTTTCTGATCATGACTCTCACATCATCGTCGCAAATTTAAGATATTTTTGTCCATGTATGAGCTACAAAACCACGAACGCTAGTGCAAAAACCCATCACCATTCTCTAAGACAGTTTCAGCATACTCTTCCATCCTCTAACGGATGTAGTCAATATGAAAGAAAAGGAAAACACCCCTAATTTACTTATCCCTCATAGTCACCGTGATAAAAGCTAAACCCTAAATATTAAAAATAGTAGAAGTTATGGTGATAAAGAAAGAATCTGACATCCAAATTCTCGAGCTGTTATGCTATTGGACAGGCGCTAGCTATGCGCTCACATAGATTGAAAGCATTATTAGTATTAGTGACAATAGGTCTCTTAAGGCTATTTGTAATCTCATTTCTACTTCTGATTTGGACACAATCATCAATGTGATTATTCCAAATTATACTGTTTGTGATGATACCCCTTTTTGGAAAGTACCATGCCTTTTGACCTGACCGTCGTAGTCAGCATTCCTTCAACTATGCTCTTGGCTTCTTTTTTTGGATTGATCCTTCATCAATACTAGATACTTCTTGATAGTCACTCCTTTCACTCAATGTCTTATCAAGTATATTCTTCCCTTATAATCTTTGTTTATTGCCTAATCATCTTCCATAATAGACCCATCATTGGATTTTGGAGCCTCTTTGTGTTCTTCAGGCTACTGCTCCCTTTTGTTCAAATCACACTATATACCCTCGTGAGGGTGATATCTTTTTATTGGTGACTAGAAAAGTATATAACCACTCTGCATACTTGGTTCTAGAGCATAACTATCCTCCACTTGCTCTTCACCATGGAAAAACATGGGAAATCCTTTCATATTTGTAATCAAACCACCTCTCACCCCTGATTTGCACATGGACTGGTCGGTCTCTCCACTGTGATATGTGCTCTTGTCCTAACATAGTTCCTTCTCTCCCTTGACTGTGCTCTTGGATCAGCGTCAAGGAAACCCCCCCCCCCCTACCCCAAACCCCAATTTAAGCAACAAATTTTTCACCCAATGTCCGAGGCGACGAGGGTAGTCAAGGGCAGGAGCAATTCTTAGGTGCTCATAGAGAAAACTACATGTTAGTGTTGGGGCTATAGTCCGCACTAAACTTTACAAAATTACAATTTTAGGTAACTGTTTGTCCAAAAGAATCATTTTTTGCCTATGTCTGTCCAACTCGTTTTTCGAGTGAAATGGCTCAAACTATAAATGATACTTATTATGCAACTGAGATTTACGAAGCCATTTTCTCTATGCATCCCACCAACTCCCTGAGACCATTTGGGGACGACGTTACAAACTATTGCTTATCTTTCCTAAATAATGGGGGGGGGGGGAATAGTTCAAGTACCACCCCTTCCCACCTCTTTTGCACCATTTGTACTTCTACCAGTATTCAGTTGGTCACTTTAACCCGGTGCTTTGGATAACAAAACTTTGTAATGTTAAGATAACATTTTCGTAGTGTTGTAGAGTAACTCTTATTCTACAAGACCATAAAAAAATAATGAAAAATATGCATCGTTTTGCTATCCAAATCACCGGGTCAAAGTGAACCAGTTATGGATGGGAAAGTCTAAATGGTGCAAAAGATGTGAGACAGAGTGCTATAAATAGAAGTTACATTCTTTTAATCCCAAAATTTTCTAATGCTCTCCATGTAATAGATTTTTGACCGATTAGTTTGTGTAATGTTATTTATAAAATAAAAGCGAACCACTTAAAAAGATGTTCGCCCTGCCATTATTGCTCTTGAGACCCTTAAACATAATTTATAACCAAAGGTCAAAATTGAGTGGAATTGTCTCCATAAAGTGCTTATTAAATTGGGTTTCTTCTTGTTTCAGTCAATCTTATTATGACATGTATATCTAATGTCACATTTACCTTCCTTGTGAATGGTCAATCTTTAATTCCCTTTGCACCTACTCGTGGTATTTGACAAGAAGACCCGATTAGTCGTTATCTTTTTTATATTTGCACTGAGGGTCTTATTTGTTTGATAAATCAAGCCATAAACTAAAAAATTCTTAAAGAAGTGCGGGCTGGGCAATCATCCGCCTATATTACTCAACTTCTATTTTGCGATGATTGTATACTTTTTTCCGAAGCTACTACGGATGATGCTATTACCCTAAATTATATTATGTACCAGTATTGTATATCTTCCGGAAAAATAATTAATAAAGATAAATATATGTTCCTAAAGTTCCTCAACATACCAAAATTAACATCTCCCAAAGTGTTCCACATTTAAATTGCTTGTATTCATAATAAATACTTGGGCCTGCCTACGATTCAGGGTCGTAAAACAATCAATACCTCTAAGGACGTCAAATAAAAAATTTGAAGAAAAATCAATGGGTGAAAAGAAAAATTTATTTCACCTTATGGAAAAGGAACTCTCGTTAAGTCTATTTTCCAATCTTTACCCACTTATATTATGTCTGTTGTTTTTCTTCCCAAAACTTTATGTTATAAAATTCAACCGCTTTTGCTCAGTTTTGGTGGAGTAATAATTTAAACATTGAAAAATTCACATGAAAAATTGGACTGCTATGTGCACACCAAAAAATGTTGGTGGTCTAAGTTTCGGACATTTACATGCTTTTAATATTGCTCTTCTTGAAAAACAAGATTGGCGTATTTTCAAAATCCAAATTCTCTTTTGACCCAGGTTCTTCAAGGTAAATATTTTCATGATAATTCCATTATAAATGCTGATGCTAAATGTTCTTCGTCTAATATTTGGCGTGATCTCATTATTTCTAAAAATATTGTTCTTCAAGCTGCGAGACATGGAATTGGGAATGGTCTTAATACCTACATCTATCATAACAGATGGATTTCAACAGGGTTTGGTAACCACGTAGCTTTCCTACTCTTTGCATTATAAAGTGGCATATTTGATCGCTTCATATTTTCAATGGAACCATGAGTTAATCTAAAATAAATTTTCTGAGGATGATTACAGTTTAATTATCAATATTCATTTAACCTATCCTTATCAAAATGATTTTATTATTTGGTCCCAAACTACAAATGAGAAATACATTGTTAAATCTGCATATAATGAAGCTTTCAAGATTCTTAATCCTGATTTAGGGGTATTCCAAATTTGCAGTACTAGCAATAGTCAAAATAACTTCTGGAACCAAGTCTAACCTACCACCATTCTTAGTAAAATCAAAATCTTTTTTTTTTTTTTTTTTTTTTTTTTTTTTTTTTTTTGCGACTGCTCAACGACTGTATTCCAACAAAACTTCGTCTTAATCAAAGAGGTATTGATTTACCTGTTAAGTGCTTCAATGGTAATGAGACTGTTTCTCATTTGTTTCTCAATTGTCCCCGAACTAGGAAGATCCTTTCTTCTCCCCAGCTTGACCTGGAGATATATAACATTGATCTCCCTTTTCAGTTCAAATCCAAAAAATATTTACAAATCAATCGAAGGATAAGAAGAATCTCATACTGCATGTTCTTTGCCTAATCTGGTTTTCTAGAATTAGAAAGTTTTTTGAATGTTCAAAAAAGTGGACAAAGATCTAATTGTGGGAGCTATATATATCAGAAAAAAAGGAGTTCTCACATACTTTATCTTTCAGGTTCGTTGTGCATGCAGGAATCCAAAGGCTGGTGATGTTGCCGTGATGTTGTGTATGATGTTTCGTCTATGTACAAAGCCTTAGAATGAATTAAAAGATGTATTTCTTTGCAAAAAAAGTTAGAAGAAAGTCTTATGTTTTTAGAATTTAACCCCTATTGTCCGTCTCTTATAAAATTATTTCCAAGACTTTAGCTAATCGTCTTAAAGAGCATCTCCCGACTGTTATTGATCCTGCTCAATCCGCTTTTATAAATGGATGCCACATTTCTGATAATTCTATAATTTCCATTGAGACGATTCACACTATTCAAAATCAAAAAAATAAGACGGTTTCTTTTTCTATAAAATTAGATATGGCGAAAGCCTACGATAGAACTGAACGGCCTTACCTACTTCAAGTTCTCACCCGTATGGGTTTCCCTACTAGCTTTATAGATCGTATTATGTCTTGTGTGACCTCTGTTTCTTTCAATATTTTAAATAATGGTCACCAAACAGATTCATTTTTACCTACTAGGGATATTCTCCAAGGAGACCCTATTAGCCCTCACCTTTTCCTTCTCTGTACTGAAGGGTTGTCTTGTATTATTAGAAATACAGTTGCTAATAATTCCTGAAAAGGTGTGAAACATGGTATGCATTCTCCTAGCTAGCATTACCCACCTTTTATTCGCAGATGATAGTATTTTGTTTGGAAAATGTACTACTGCTAATGCTATTACTATTAATTCTATTCTTTACCAATATTGTGATTTCTCAGGACAACATATAAATACAAATTAAATCTGCTATTGTTTTCGGCCCTAGAGTCCCGAATGATATTCACACTTCGATTACCCAAATTTTACAAATCCCTAGTGCAGCTTCTCAAGATAAGTATTTGGGTTTGCCAAACTTTATTGGTAAAAATAAGAAAAAAAATCATAATTAAAAAAGTAAAATATGGAATAAGATTAGGCTGGAAAGAAAAAAAAAATTGTCTCAGTGAGGTAAGGAAATTTCCATCAAAGCTGTCATCTAAGCTATCCTACTTACGTTATGTCTATGTTTCTTCTTACCACGACCTTTTGTGAAGAACTCCAAAAACTTTCGGAAAAATTCTGGTGGAGTAATGATTTGGATAAAAATAAAATTATATGGAACAATTGGGATACTATGTGCAGCCCAAAAATATAGGCAGTTTAGGTTTTCGCCATTTGTATTCCTTTTATATAGCATTATTGGGCAAACAGGATTGGAAAATTCTTATTAACCCTGGTTCTATTTTATCCAAAGTCCTTAAAGGTAAATATTTCTACCATTCTAATATCATTTCTGCCAATTCTGCAAATAGATCCTCGTATGTGTGGAAAAGTATTGTCACCGCTAAAAATATTATTTTCTATGGTATTTGTCATGGCATTCGTCATGGACAAAACACTTACATTTATCATAATAGATGGATTCCTACAGGACTTAAACGAAAACCTTTCAGCTTTCCATCTCTATCTTCTGATTCAAAAGTTTCTACTCTGATTACTGACAATTTCACTTGGAACACTGATTTGATAAAATCAAATTTTTCAGAAGATGAAGCTGAATCTATCATTCAAATTCCTTTGTCACCTCCTAATAATCAAGATAATCTGATTTGGACTCAAACTGTTTCTGTTCCTTACTCTATTAAATCAGCTTATTACATTATTGTTTCAAATTTTACTATCCTTTCTACTGCAAATAATCATTCTACCTCAACTTCAAACAGGGACTGTTTCTGGAAGGATATATGGAATTTAAACATTCCAAGTAAAATTAGTTTTTTTAATTGGCCTACTTATAATCTCTGTATTGTGACAAAGGATAATCTTAGCAAGAAAGGAGTTTGTTTACCCATAAATTGCTGCTTTTGTAAGCATAATACTGAATCTGCTAGCCATATCTTCCTTGACTGTGAGTGGATTCGAAAAATTTATACACATGCAATGGTGAATCTGCATCCACCCAAGTCTTCTTTGCCCTCCCATCTCCGTCCGAATTTTTTTTATTGGTTGTTGATAGAAAAGATAAACAAAACTCTTGTTACCTGTTACGGAATATCTGGTTAGATCGAAATAGTAGAAATTCCAGTTCTGAGTCTAAAACTGTCAACGATTTAGTTTTTCGAATCATTTCTGAACATAAAGAATTTCAAGACACCACTTATCTTGGTCAAAGATTCCGGCGAACTTCAATGTTTCATGTTCCGGCGAAAGGGAAGCGGTGGCCACAAGCTCAGATGAACGGGATTCAACAACAACAGCTTCAGATGGAAGGAATAAGGGCGTCGTCGGAAGCCGACGTGCCCTGGATCCCTCAAACTGAACGTTGATGCGGCCATATCCTCTGATCAAAACAGATCTGGTGGGGGAGGAGTGATTCGCAACTCAGCTGTTAAATTCATCGTGGCTTTGGCTTTTCCGATCCCCTTCACAGAAGACTCTGTAGTTGTAGAAGCTTATGCGTTGCTCTGAGCAATCACAAAAACTATTAGCAGAGGATTTACAAATCTAGAGATTGAAACAGACAATCAAGCTCTAGATTTGAGTTTACAGAGGAAGACGGGGACAGAGACAATCTCAGAGAAAGGTCGTCTCATTTCTGAAATCTGCCGGAAGCTTCGAGAGCCCTTATATTCTAGGGTTTCTTGGGTGTAAACGGGCTCAAAATAATATAGCCCACTGTTTGGCTAGATTGGGCTTAGACTTTGATGTAATATCTTTTTGTGCTATAACATGCCCCGCCAGCTTGTACACCTTATGGGCCAAAGACATTGCATGTTCTTCTATATATCTATAAAAGCAAGAGAATAGGCTTCCCCATGCGCCATATGGAATCTGAGAATCAGTCTTTGCTTGCCATTTTGTCAAGTTGGCATACATGTGGCATGTTTGTGCCAATCAAAACTTGCCAAGTCAGAATTAATTAATGACATGCATTCATCGTAATAATTATTGTCTAGATAATGTAAATTTGAATCAAACTCTTTGTTTCCCTGTAATTGGGAATCCAATTTATGAACCATTGTATGGAAGAAATTCAATGTATCAATTGAAGGTGGAACTCTGGGGTGAAATGGTTATTATATAAAGTGGTCCAGCCTACATATTCATATGAATAGCTTTGAAGAGATTAATGTGTTTTATTAGTAAAATATCTGTTGAGGTTCCCTCAATGAAGCAAATTACTCCCATTTGTTCATGCACATGTGAAGCAATTTCTTGATTACATAAGAAGGACTCACTTCTTGGCATCTTTCTTATTGCTTAAGCGGTTCACTTACAACCTTAAATCTTGAAATATTGTGCTAATTAGAAAAACTCATATGCAATCTTCACACCATGTTCATGCATTCGTCTTCTTTAATACTGATTATTCATTCACTTCTTAGATTCACAATATTTTTCTCATGTCCGTTAATTTATCGGATGTTATTGTAGATTGAAGTTGCGGCAAATCTCACTGTAATGTAATCAACTATCGATAGTGCAGACTCCCTGAATCAAAGCAATCGGTAGATTTCATTCGCAAGACTTAAGGTATGTAATTGAAAAGATCTTCTAATGACCCTTTCCTTTGAACTTTCTTAATGTGTTTAGTCGGTCCGTTCTTTGAACTTTCTTAAACCTAGCTATTGTAAAAAAGACTCTAATCGCGCATAATCTAGCGCATTTGAGTCTTAAAGCTACGTGTGATATGTATTGGGCAATTATATGCCGTGATGTTGTGTATGATGTTTCGTCTATGTACAAAGCCTTAGAATGAATAAAAAGATGTATTTCTTTGCAAAAAAAAAAGAAGAAAGTCTTATGTTTTTAGAATTTAGCCCCTATTCTCTGTCTCTTATAAAATTATTTCCAAGACTTTAGCTAATCGTCTTAAAGATCATCTCCCGACCGTTATTGATCCTGCTCAATCCGCTTTTATAAAAGGACGTCACATTTCTGATAATTCTATAATTGCCATTGAGACGATTCACACTAATCAAAATCAAAAAAATAAGACGGTTTCTTTTTCTATAAAATCAGATATGGCGAAAGCCTACGACAGAACTGAATGGTCTTACCTTCTTCAAGTTCTCACCCGTATGGGTTTCCCTACTAGCTTTATAAATCGTATTATGTCTTGTGTGACCTCCGTTTCTTTCAATATTTTAATTAATGGTCACCAAACAGATTGATTTTTACCTACTAGGGATATTCGCAAAGTCCTATTAGCCCTCACATTTTCCTTCTAATGACCCTTTCCTTGATTTGTTTTCTAATAGTGGTACAGAGACAATAACAATACTATTTTCTCGTAGTTCATAGAAAAGTGTTATTCAGGACACAGAATTAAGGATTGCCTCAATTTTTGGAACGAAAATTTCATTTCTATGTTACCTTCCATCTATTTTATCTCAAAAATTCTACAGTTAACTGGATGATTTCCTCTAATCACTACCACAGTAATTTTTCATTGCCTTATGATCAAGAAATTTTTATAGGTCTTGGTTGGATATCTGAGTACCTGAAATGCTTTCATCAGTGCCAACATAAAGTACAAATGTGCAAGTTTGCTGAATTTATAAGTAATTGCTTCATTTGACATTGTCAAACTAAGCCTGGAAAATTGTTATTAAGAAATTTAAGACTCTTAAAGGAATTTTAAATGTATGTTTGTAGGCAATCTGATAATTGACAATGCTATCTTTTACTATAAGAAATCAGTTGTAGTTGTGATAAGGTTTATAATCTGGGGACGTTAGTAACACAATAAAGTCAATAAACATAAACTAGCCAAGTAAATTCCAATCTTTCTCAAAGGACTGTCAACGGTCAGTGATTTGAATTTGTATGATAACGACCTTATCCGGTAATTATATTTCTAGGCCACCTTAACTGGCAAGAAGGGTGTTTTCCTTCGTGTTGAAGAAAGTTCAATAAGGAGGCAAAGTATGGATATAAAAGTAGCTTCTTGAACGGTTCAATTGACTAGTATCAGGGTCGACTTGTCGAAAAGGATATAAACAAAAGGAAGGTATTGATTATTTCGATACCTACTCACCAAATACAAGGATAACGTCTATTGACATGTTTATAGCTATTGCAGCTATAAATAATCTTGAAATTCACCAAATTGACGTTAAGACTGAATTCTTGAATGGTGAATTAGACGAAGAGGTTTACATGGAACAACCTGGAGGGATTCATTTGTCCTGGACAAGAAAACAAGATATGTCGTTTGGTGAAATCTCTTTACGGGCCTAAACAAGCACCGAAATACCGAGGTGTTAAATTTTATAACACTGTGATATCAACTGATATTCATATTAAAAGATTCGACATACGAGCTTATACCAAAACCACTGTTGATGATTATGTTGATAATATGTTGACAACAAAGTTCCATATGAGAAATATGAGTATCGCGGATGTTATTGTAGGGACGAAAGTCTCTATAACGATAAATGGATACTTATTATCCAAAGCGCAATATGTTGGAATGATTCTTGAGAAATTCAACAAGAATAAGTAATTTTCCCGCTCACATCTCTCCAGGAACTGTAAATGCGTCAATTGCAAGGCAGAAAGAAACATCATTGTTTTGGAAAAGTCTCTAATGGGTGATGAAGCTGGCCACTTCGATGATCCGAGAAGACTTTATTAGTCATAAAATCGGCATGGTAATATGTTTACGAAAACCACATACATATTTCCATTAAATGCTTGCTTCGCATAAGATATTATAAGATCGATCTAAATTGTATTGAAGGGTACCCTAAAGAGCAAGTTATAAGTTCGTCAAAGGGAATGGATTGATACCAATCTCGTAAGAGTTGCGCGTAGCGTAGCGGAAAACCTAACTTAGGTGACTCGAGATCCCAAGAACTAGGTTCAAAAGGGAAAACCTAACTATCACTGCAAATAAATACATCACTCACTCGGAAATAAGATTTCCAACACCAATCCTGGGGCGAACATCGTGTGATAGGGACAAGGTAAGCACACAGGCTGTTAATGAGACCATATCTTAAATAAGAGTATGAAGGATACTCGTTATATGTCACACGTATGTGAGTAGGAACGGGCCGGTTCTAGGAGGATGACGGGGCTATACTCCTCTAAGTCTACTCATGAAACCAGGAATAAGTGTTTCGTGGCCAAAACGGACACAATAATGGGAACTAACTGTGTGAGGATAGTAATTATGTGGGATACTATTTACTAGGTATACACCACATAAAGTTGTTCAAGGCGTTTCCCTCACTGACAATCCAGTATATTCTATAGTGCTCCACTAGAGGAAGGTTCAAGGTCCTTGACCACTGTAGATACTGCTTTCTGAGCTGACAGATCTTGGCCACGTGGCAGCCATCCAGCACACCATATTGTGCTCCACACACACTGGATCACCAGCCGATCTGATCCATGTGGGGGCTGCGAGACAGAGCCCTCGCATACCACTGCACGGGACTTGTAGGGACTTTGTGGTTTGGAGGCTAGAGTAAGCCCTGTCGCGTGCGAGCCAAACCCGCACGCGACCTTTAGTAACTGTTTTGAGAGATTTATGGCACGAGCTCCATAAACCCGGTCAATCCGGTCAAACCCGGTCAACCTCGTAACGGTTCCGGTATTCGCGCACAACGTGCTGTAACGGTCCCTATATACTCGGACGAACGTGCCGTTATGGTTAAGCTAATTAAGCCGCCATCAATGGGCGCATTAATCACACTACAACGGTCACGTTCTCTGCTATATATAGATCGTCAACCTTTCCATACAAAGGAGAACACACTGCCATACGCGGAAGCTCTGCCAAACCTCTGTCTCTCTCTCAGACATTGCTACTGCCTTACTCTCTCCCTACACACAACCCCTCTCTTCCTGTGCGATCCCTGATCCACTACATACGGTGTACACGGAGGTCTCCCCGCCGGAATCTCTTGTGCACATTTTGGTGAACCCGACGTGAACTTACCAACAAAAGCAACCATGTCTCAGGAGGACGATGTCAGCAACAGATCGCCTTCCACCGAAGCACCGTCGGGAGACGAGACCCGCCGTACCCCTACGACTCCCGGCGAGACACCGACGCTGGAGTCCTTGGACGCCACTGTTCAGGGTCAGGCGAAAGCTCTCAAGGCTCAGTCTGCGCAATTAGAACGGATCTTAGCCGTTCTGGGCACCCTTGCGCCAAACCCTTCGTCAGCCACCGCGGCCCCTCAAGGAGGAGGAGCCCCTATTGCTCCCGGATCGGGAGTGTCAACCACACCTCCCAACTCCAATCTGCAGACTCCACCGGCGACTACGCAGTTGCCGTCGGTTCAAGGGTCAACGGCTCAGATGTTGCCTCTTGCTGCTCACACTCCTCAGCCCTCGGCTTTGGCGTCTAACCCGACTCTGCAGTACCCTTTGCCTCCCCCAACGGCGATCTGGGGAAATACGGGTAGTCAGTATGCTCCCAACCCTCCGGCGGCGTATCTGTCGCCACCGCCTACAGCAACCCCGCCATCGACTGCCGAGGGGAGCATTCCAGAATGCATGACGTCTCTGCAGAAGCGCGTGGACACTATCTTGGCTCATCATTCGTTCGCGGACACCATTATTCCGAAGTTAGACAACGATCCACCTATTCCACGAGAGATCTATCTCATGCCTAACCCGGCGGGGTACAAGGCTCCTAAATGGGATAAGTTCGAGGACGTCAATGGAAACGCTCATGAGCATGTCATGCGTTTCATTGATGTCATGGGTCCGTACGGAGCCGATCCCAAGCTGCTGATGCGAGAGTTCCCAAAATCTCTTGGGAACGTAGCATACAAATGGTACCGAACATTGGAGGCTGGATCCGTGAAGACTTGGGACGACATGGTCCAGAAGTTCTATACCAAGTTCTTCCAGATGGAAGAAAAGGTGACGATGATCCATCTCTCACGGATGTATCAGAAGCGCGAAGAGGACGGAATCACTTTCATCAAGAAATTCAGGGCGAAATCCTTGGAGTGCAAAGATCCAATGCCCGAAAGCCGGCTGGTAGAGATATGCCTGCAGTGCATGCGAGATGAATACAAAGGTATGCTCATCAATTTGCAAACACCTACGTTTTCAAAGCTAATCGAATGCACGAAAAACATCGAGCCTATAGTCGAGAGACAGAAAAAGAAGAGCGCTCCAGAGCGACCTGCGAGCGGCACTACTTACAAGATCGGGAGGTTTAGCTACAAGAGGGGACGCGAAGCTGAGGTCAATACAGTTTCGCCCCAGAAACAAGCGAAGGTTGCGAACTTCGATGTACCGCCTCTGCCATGCTCGGTAGAGGAAGCAAGTGACCTCTGCAGACAGTGGCGCAAGGACGGCGTCCTGCCACCGCTCGAGAAAACACCCTCCAAGGAGATGGCGAGGGACCCTAAGTGGTGCGAGTACCACGGCAAGGTCATGCATCCCACGGCCGAGTGCAAGAAGCTCAGGTTCGCGTTCGATCAGAAGATGAAGAACGGCGAGCTTATCGTCAGCGATCACCGGAAGGATGTGCGCAACAACCCGCTTCCCGCGCATGCGGAGCAGGGCTCGAAGGGCAAAGAGGTCGCCATGATCTCGATCGTCGACTTGGAAGAAGTCGCAGAGGATGGCCTGCCCATCGTTGCCGAGGTCCACGAAGACGAAGACTACAGCATGGACACAGAGGATGAACGTGCCGCCCGCATGAAAGGGTCGCACGGCTTCAACAAATTCTTCGACGAGATGAATTTCTCCGAGAAGTGCCGGACTGATATGACGAAAGCGATTTTGAGAATAGCAGAGGACTACGAGGAGGACCTTGTCGTCTCCAACGGGAGAGTCATCAGGGCATCCCGCTCCACAGAAAAGATTATGACCTTTTCTGCCAGCGACAAGAAGACGGATGCGAGCCACCAAAGACCTCTGTACATGACCGCCATCATCAATGGCGTCGAGTTCAAACTAGCGTTCGTCGATGGAGGAGCAGCGGTTAACGTCGTTTCGCTCCACACACTGAAGCTAGCAGGGATCCCCGAGTACAAGATCGTCAGACGTCCATCTCCGCTTATGGGATTCGGAAGCGACTCTAGAATGACGATCGGGTGGATCCGCCTGGGCGTTCAGATTGGCAAAATCAAGTGCTCAGCAAAGTTCTATGTCATAGACGCGAACACCACATACCACATGATTATAGGTCGAGCCTGGATTCATCGCTTCGACGCAGTCCCTTCAACGGCTCACCAGGTTATGAAAGCTATCGGGAACGACAGAATAGTCGAGATACCGGCTTCGACGAACCCATTCAACCTGGATGAGGCACACCTCAGCGAGGCAGTGTGGTTCACTGAGATGGCGGACGAGCAAACACCCGGACCATTCAACCCTACTCCTTTGCCTCTCTGGGAGGACATCAAGGACCAGTCGCCTGCGGGAGTAATGGTGACAAGGGAAGATGCCAAGGAAAAGCCGCCTACACGCGAAGAGGCGCCGCGTATCGCATATCATCGAAAGAACGTGTATACTCTGAAGAGGATCGCAAAGCATGACCCCGAGGGCAAGGAGATAGAGAGCTTCTACGCCAATGGGAAGAAATGCTATCGCATATGAAGGTGCGCGGGGATGTCCTCACGCGGGCATGGGGATATCCCTGGGCAAATCAATCAAATCGAGCAAATTGCGTTGACGGAAGAGCCAACACAGGGCACTCCAGACGAGAAACTCAAAGAAGCACCTGAATGCATGGAAGACAGGCCAAGACCGCAAAAGCAAGAGCTAAAGGAAGTGTTCCTCAGCCCGAACGGGGAAAAGAAAAGGCCAGTCTTCCTGAGTGCGGACCTCACAAGCGAAGAGGAACAAGGGCTGCTACAGCTCCTAACTGAATACAAGGATGTGTTCGCATGGGAGTATGATGAGATGCCAGGTCTGGATACGAGCATCACCATGCACCGTTTAGACATCATCCCAGGGTCTAAACTGGTCAAGCAGAGCACAAGAAGCTTCAGGCCAGAGCTTAACGTGAAGATCAAGCAGGAGATTGTCAAACTCCTAGATGCCAAGTTCATAGAGCCAAATCATCATCCCACATGGCTGGCCAACATTGTGCCAGTGGTGAAGAACAACGGACAACTCCGCATCTGCGTGGACTTCCGAGATCTCAATCGCTTCTGCCCTAAAGACGATTTCCCACTGCCCAACATCGATTTGCTTATCGATTCAACAGCGGGTCATCGCATGTTCAGTTTCATGGACGGCTTCAGCGGGTACAATCAAATCAAGATGGATCCCGAAGATGCACGGAAAACTGCATTCATCACTCCTGTGGGGGTATTCAACTACACGGTGATGCCGTTCGGTCTTAAGAACGCGGGCGCGACCTATCAGCGGGCCATGATGGCTCTATTCCACGACATGATGCACAAAGAGGTGGAATTCTATGTGGATGACCTGGTGGTTAAATCCAAGCACGAAGCAGACCACCTCGCAGATCTGCGAAAGGTAATCAATAGATGCAGGCGCTTTCAACTGAAGATGAATCCCATGAAATGCGCGTTCGGGGTGACATCAGGGAAATTCTTGGGATGCGTGGTTCATCGCCAAGGGATCGAGCCCGACCCTGCGAAAGTATCAGCTATCACTGGCATGACGCCGCCCCATAATCAGAGTGAATTAAAGACATTTTTAGGAAAGCTATCCTATCTGCGGAGATTCATCCCCGCAATTGCCGAAATCACATGCTGTTTCAGCACTCTTCTCAAGAAGGACGCCGCGTACAACTGGGCTCCGGAGCACGAAGCCGCATTCGGAAAGCTGAAGGATTTACTCACGTCCTCAAAGATAATGATCGCGCCTCAACTGGGATCACCGCTTCTGCTATATCTGACATCAACAAGGAGATCTATAGGAGCGCTCTTGGCTCAGGAGTATGAAGGCCAAGAGAGGCCTATCTATTACATCTCTCGCATCGTGCAGCCTGCTGAATCGAGGTACACAGACATCGAACGTCATTGCCTTGCCTTATTCTTTGTGATAGAGAAGTTGAAACACTATTTTGCATCACACAAAGTAGTAGTGGTCACCAAAAGCGACCCCATATGATACTTGCTAACTCACACTACTCCGGGCGGGAGGTTGGCGAAATGGTACATGACCATTTCCCAATACGATATCACATGCGTGCGACCACGAGCGATCAAGTCGCAGGCGGTAGCAGATCTGTTGGCACAGTTCCCTGATAACAGCCACGAGCCCGTAATCGAGGAAGAGCTCGAAGGCCCTGAAATCTACGCAATCGACGTGCCCTATTGGACTTTACACTTCGACGGTTCGTCAACCAGGAAAGGCGGAGGCATTGGGATAGTCTTGACAAAGCCAGACGGGGAAGTCATACAGATGTCCGCAAAGCTCAACTTCGCAGTCACAAACAACGAAGCGGAATATGAGGCTCTCATCGCGGGGCTCCGTGCTGCGAAAGCTCTGGAAGTGAACAACTTAACGGTCATGGGAGATTCCAAGCTGATTGTTAAGCAAGCCTCGGGCGAATATGGTTTGAAGGAGATCAACCTCCTGTCTTATCGCACCCTAGTACAAAAGCTGATGCAGCAATTCTGCGATGTGAAGTACGAGCACAAGCCCCGAGCAGACAACAGGCACGCAGACGCCTTAGCAACCTTGGGATCTAAGGTCAGCATAGACAAATGCCCCGCAAGGATTTCCATTGAAGTGCGAACATCGTCGGCATTGACAGAAGATGCGTGCGACGACGAACACATGGATGACGCAGACTGGCGAAAAGCAATCCTGCAAGCTATTGCGAAAGGCACCAGCAGCGAAAGCTGGGCACTCGCAAAAGGATACTGCATCCACGACAACACTCTTTACTACAAAGGTCCGGGAGGAATACTCATGCGATGCGTCTCCGAGCAAGAGGGACAACAGCTGTTAGAAAAGATTCACCAACACGCTTGCGGAGAAAGCGAGGTGTCAATCTACAGAAAGGCTCAGAGATATGGCATTCATTGGCCAGACATGTCAACAGCCGCAGCCCTGATACAAGGGAAGTGCGAAAGATGCGCACTAATCAAAGATTCTCTACTCATCGCCCTAACCGATGATGACACGGACTGGAGGAAGCCACTATTTGATTTCCTCACCCAGGGCACCGTGCCCGAGTCAAGAAAAGAAGCCGAAAAATTGAAAAGGAAAGCGTCTCGATATGTGGTACAGGAAAACCTGCTTTGGCGAAGAGGTCACGAGGGCAACTTGCTGCGATGTCTAGACGGCAGAGAAGCACAAGAAGTCATGGACCTTTCTCATCAGGTGGAACACCAAGGAGGTGCGAAATTATGCAGGCAGCTCCTCTCAGTCGGATATTTCTGGCCCACGATGGAAGTCGATTGCCGCACCAAAGTGCGACGCTGCCAGGAATGCCAATTCAAAGGGAACCTAGTGCACGCTCCCGCTGTGGATCTACATGCACTAGGGACGCCATGGCCATTTCACACATGGGCTCTGGACTTCATCGGTCCCATCCGGCCGACGTCGCACGGGAATCATTTCATTCTCACCGCAACTGAGCTGTTCACCAAGTGGGTGGAAGCGATACCACTAAAGACGGCAAATGCGCTGGCTGTGGTCAATTTCATCCAGGAAAGCATCATATGCAGGTTCGGAATCCCAAACACCATTCTTTCAGATAACGGTACTCCTTTTGTTAATCGTCAGGTAGCTGCGAAATTAGCGGAGTACAATATCAGGCAGATATGTTCTACCCCTTATTACCCAAAGGGAAACGGACAAGCCGAAGCGACTAACAAAACGCTGTTGAGAATTTTGAGCAAGATGGTCGCAGATGACCACAAGAAGTGGGCCTACTCTCTAAGCATAGCTCTGTGGGCCTACCAAACTTCTCCAAGGACACCCACAGGGGCCTCGCCGTTTCTACTATGTTATGGGGCCGAAGCTGTAGTACCTGTAGAGGTTAGAGTCAATTCGGCAAGGTTGGCTTTCCACGCACTCTATGAAAATCAACGCGACCACGACTTAGTCTTGCTGGAGGAAAAGCGAGAACAAGCCAAGAGTACCAACAAGCGGTACCAGGAAAGAATCGCTCGCGCCTACAATAAGACGGTCCAGCGAAGAGATTTCGAGTCGGAGACTTGGTCTTGCGCGCATCTGATCACTGTATGCGAGAAGCGACTCACCCGAAGTTCGCAGCCAACTGGGAAGGACCCTTCGAAGTCACAGAAGTCTTTGACAGTGGCTACTGCAGCATACGAAGGTTGCACGGCACAACCTCTACTCCGAGTTCAGTCAACATGCGCTGGATTAAGAAGTACTATCCCTGACTTCTCTCATTTCATGCGTTTTATTATAACGTCGCTTGATGTCTTGTATGGCTACGATTTACACAATCTCCTCCCCCATATGAGAGGATTGTGATCCCATCTCTCCCATATGAGAGCGTTATAATAAAAGAATTCTCCCAAATGAGAAGTTCACATTTCTAGTTGTTTATGATGCTTTATTCAGTTTCTTATTACTGTTAATCATGGTTTATTCGCCGCAATAGCAACCTATGCAAATGCGATCTTAACTGATCATCTAAGCCTATCTCTTACGATAGCAGCCTATGCGACCTTAACTGATCATCTAAGCCTATCTCTTACGATAGCAGCCTATGCAAATGCGATCTTAACTGATCATCTAAGCCTATCTCTTACGATAGCAGCCTATGCGATCTTAACTGATCATCTAAGCCTATCTCTTACGATAGCAGCCTATGCAAATGCGATCTTAACTGATCATCTAAGCCTATCTCTTACGATAGCAGCCTATGCGATCTTAACTGATCATCTAAGCCTATCTCTTACGATAGCAGCCTATGCGATCTTAACTGATCATCTAAGCCTATCTCTTACGATAGCAGCCTATGCGAATGCGATCTTAAGTGATCATCTAAGCCTATCTCTCACGATAGCAGCCTAAGAAAATGCGGTCTTAATTGATCATAAAAGCCTATCTGCCACGATAGCAGCCTATGCAAATACGATCTTAATTGATCATAAAAGCCTATCTGTTACGATAGTAACACATACAAATGAAATCTTAATTGATCTTTAAAGCCTATCTGTTACGATAGCAACACATACAAATGAAATCTTAATTGATCTTTAAAGCCTATCTGTTACGATAGCAATTCATGTGCGCATGATCTTATTTGATCCTCTAAAAGCTTACCTATTGCGATAGTAGCTCATGCGAATGCTAAAAGATGATCCCGATCGATCTTCTAGTAAAGCCTATCTGCAACGATAGCAACTCGCACAATTTAACGATCTTAATTGATCTACTAAAGACTATCTGCCACGATAGCAACTTGATTCACAAAGGCCAATCATAAGCCCATCTGCCAGGATGGTGCAGCTGCGAAAATATGATCTCAAACGATCTAGCAAAACATCTGCGAATCCATATAGCAGATCGCAAATGCGAAACCATTGCGTAGCATTATGCAAGGCGAAATATGCCGAAACGCATGCGAAGTTGTATTTCGTTGTAAAGAGACAGCAGATAATACAAAAGGCTATTTATCATTATGAGTCAAATGACTTACAATTTATCTGTCTAGATAGCAGCTTACAAGCGAAAAAGCTCGAATCTAACTACGCAGCCAACATGGCTTACAATACATTCGAAAAGCAGCTGACAAGCCAGCAGAAACACACTACGGGAATTCCGACTAGAAAAGGATGAACCCACCGGTTTCAACACCGGCTACGCAATACGCAGATCTGCGGGTGAACATCTGTAGCAGGTGGGATCTTGCTCTAAAAGAGCCACATGAAGCCATACGTTCAAGATCCCAGTATCTGACAAGGCCCTTGTCAGATCTGCACTCCATAACATTTGCCCAAGGAACCACCGGTTCCGGCGATCCACAGGCAAGCAGAAGCTCCAAAGGGCAAGGGCTCCTTGTAGACGGGGATGAACGCGACAGTTCGCCACCCCGAGCTCACAAACGTGAAGGCGATGGATTCTTCTCCAGGGATGCTGAAGAAGAATTCCGCCGTTCATTACGAGACGGTAGCACGGTCACTTCGGCGCTGCACCTCACCACGAGGCGGCCGGAAACATGACCTGCACACATAATACACGAAGAAATTTCTTCGAACACACATGAGATATTATCTGCATCTTCTCTATGATGGTTATAAAGAGAAATAAGCCTCATAAAGTGGATCTTGGAAACTATTTCTACAGCACAAAGCGCAAACTCAGGATTCACAACTTGAAGTTGCCATGAATCAACGAAAAATAAGCGTTGAAGCCAGCAGTCGTAAGGACTCACGGCAAAGCACATTTTTGGGATGAAGAACCCAAATAGCAAAGACAGGGTTTATATAGACCCTGTGCAGACTCTTCGGTTGCCAAAGATGAGTCAGCAGAATTCAAAAAGAGGGTAAGTTCAATCACTTACGCCTTGAAAAGCGGTAACAATCAATTACCCTACTAAAGGCTACGACGATTCAGTTGCGTATCCTAATAAATGACGGATGGTCATGATTCGGATGGACTTCCCAACGAAAGCGTGCTTATCTGCCGAGAAATTAGCGCGAAAATCAAGCAGAGTATCAATTGCTGATGTCATAATTGGATATGCACAGAGATATCCTATCAAATCCCGGGAAAGGGCAAAACGGGCAAATTCATTGTTTGTCGTTAAAAAAAAAGGGGGATAAACCCTAGCAACATTACATTAATGTTCCAGCTATTTTCTTGCTATTTTTTTTTTCAAAATTCGAAAATCAAAGCAAATTCTTGATCAAGGAGTCTTGGGGCTCGAACTGATGGCTCAGCTTCTCTACTTGTTCCACTTCTTGCTTCAATAGCTCGCACCTGGCATTCATCTCATGATAGAGCTTCAGAGCTTCATCGACTTTTAGCTTTTGCTGCACCACCTTCTGCTTCTCAGCTGCGAGATTCTGGTGGCCGAGCTTCAAAGTTACGGCTGCGCGAATCAGCGTGACTCTGTTCATAAGAAACTTGAAGCCCAGTCTGCCTTGGACTTTGGTCACGAGATTTTGGCACATGCCACACAGCAATTCAGCACTCTGGACCGAAATGGTCGCAGGCGTAGCCGCAGACAGCTGCTCCAAAATCCAGATGGCTTCAGTAAGAAACAGCCTCCTGTCGAAGGGCCCTATCTCCAGAGATCTCACAAACGACTGCGGGTAGGTGAGACGCATTCGAACCACCCAGTCTACATCGGTTTGCTTCAAACCTGAGGAGACGTCAAAACTAAGTTATGATGTCGAACTCGCAAGAAAATAATGCAAAATGCGAACAGTAAAGCTTTGCTTACCAGTTCCTTCCAGAATCTCATGAAGAGAAGGAATGCGCGCTGCTGGAGTAGTCGAAGACTGTCCTCGCTCCATAGCTCTCCTATCAGCTGCGAGCTCCAATCTCTCGTAGTCAGGAGGAAGAGTGTAGGCCGCACCAGCTGCGACTGCATTCCCAACCTGCGAGCCCCAAAAGCTCCACGCAGGAATTGGTGCCTCTGGCTCAGTCATCGCCGGAGGCGAAGGGACAGCCGAAGTCGCTTGGCGAAGGACGCTCTCAGATGCGAACACATTAGCAGCACTTGTCCTTACTTCCTCAGCACCGGTACGGACATCTTCATCCATCAGCATAGCATCTGCTTCAGCATCATCGGAAAGTTCGATGATGCCCTCGAGAGGCTCACTTGCATGTTCAGCAGCCGGGATGGGCTTCTCAGTATGGGAGCTCGGAACCGGAACATGGGACGCAGAAGGCTGACCTCCCTGCTCCGGCACAGGTTCCTCAGCATGACCTGCGACATAAAATGCGATGATATGAGGTAACTTGCGTTATAAGTTATTTTGCTATCTTTACTAAAGCTAAGAGTAAGCACCTCCACGCGAAGGTGGGATTGAGGTATCCTTATCATACACTAAGGACGTGGAACCATGCCCTATCAGTGTGTCCTCACTAAGCAAGTCTTTAAGAGAAGCGTGACCTGGGATGCGAATAAACCAGTCATGATTCTGCCTCAAATTGCTAAAGCCTAGTACGTGCGTATCATTCAAATAATTACCTGAGGGTTCTCCGCATTTGCCTACTAACCAACGGCGAATGTCAGCCTTTGACACACCATGCTTTAACGCACCCACAATAACATCTCTATAAGTTACTGCGAGATTGAAGATCTCACCTTTGTCGCCGCCTGCGATCTCTTCGAAGTCCGCTTGGACTTGCTCCAAGGCCGCTGCATCCTCTCCGGGAACCTCATCTTCCTCCTCCGCATGAGGAGCCACTTCTTCGGGAAGCTTGTCTTCCTCGTCAACTGGACGCACTAAGTCGTCAACATGCCGCTCTTCGAGGCTCCGCTGTTTCACACGCTCGAGCTCCTCTTCTTCTCGCTGCCTCCTTCTTTCAGCAGCCTCCGCGGCTGTCTTCCGGGACTCAGCAAGAACGTCCTCGCTTATGGGATCATCTGGAATGCCAGAATGGGCATCTCTCTTTTTTCTCTTGGCCACAAGGCCACCAATGGTTTCATCATCATCATCTGCGAATACACGATTGGTTTAAAGAAAAGAAGTGCAAAGAAGTTACGATAACAGGAAAGGGAATGCGACGGAGGTACCTCCTGATTCTTCCTCATGCATCACAACTGTTACTTCTTCTTCTTCATCACTTTCTTGGGGCTCCTGTCTCTCTTCCTCTTCCTCTTGATTAAATGGAACGAAAGTCTCAACTGCGAGATCTTTCCGCACTTTGCTGGGCATGCGGCCTTTGCCTTTGTCCTTGATGGAAAGGGACCTCACTGGAGGAGAAGCTAGAGCACTTCTAGGGGAAGAAATCGTAACTCCCTTTTGCCTAGGTCTCTTCACTCTCGGCGCCGCAGTCGCTGGAGGGGACGGGTCATCTCCAGGAGGAGACGGAGCCGGAGGATTGTCTATCAGCGAGTCGGCAAAAGCATTCATGACTGCGCGAATCTTTGTTTCGACCTCAGCGTCCATCCTCCATGAAAGCCGGAACGACTGCTTTTGTCTTCTGGTGGCAACAATGGTGTTAACCAGCGACTTGGAGCGATCACCAGCTGCGAATCTCCGCACATGACACTACAACAGTACAGAATGAAAGTGTCAGCATAAGGAAATCAAGAAGCTTAACGCACGCGAAGAAATTGCTTACCTCAGCAAATGCCTTGCTATATCTAACGACATGCGTGTCACCCTTCTTGACTGCGGCGACTTGCTCCTTCAGAATGACATCAGGGCACAAATGGTTCTCACGATCCCACAGTGAGTAGCAACCATACTCAGACTCGCTCAGGCTGCAACTGGGGCGAAAGGGAAAAGAGTTTCTTTTGATCAGGGGGGCTCTACTTGGCTGCGCGGCCGACTCCGTCTCAATCCTCGTTTGCTGGGCAACCCAGTATGCGAGCCAGTTCTGGGAACAACCACCCTCGCGGGTTCCCGCAGGCTGCTCAAAGGGAAGATTGTTCATGAAAACCGTCTTGCACTCCTTTGTTAGCAAGCGCTTGTAGCATCCTCTGATGATGGACTGGGGCCAAATTGATGGGGCCACCGCATCAAAACCAAACTGAGGAGAAACTCGAGTGGGGTCAACGTCCACGGTAAGCTTTTCTACGCCTTCCAAGAGATCGCTGGGCACAAGAGGCAAGTGCTTTACCGACTCGTGTAGGTAGAGGGAAGATAATCCTGGGAGGCTATTCGTCCGGATACCATGAGCACCTAAAGAGTGGATGAATAAAGCCTTAAGGACCTCTTGTGAATACACGAGATTGTTCCTCAAATTTATGTGCGACCTTGAACACATCAAATATAGGCAACGCCTTATCCAAAGATACAAGTAAGTATGTTTTTCAATATTTATTTTAAGTGTATGTTCCTTATTCTTCTCCACTTTTTATTGACGTTTCTATTTTTGCGACTAACTCTCCAACACATTACAACTCTAACATTACAAGACCAAACATCTATGGTGTTGAGTTATAGTACGAACAATCACTATCTTAGCTCATTCCATGTGTACTTAGGGTGAAGAATCTAATTTGGTGTAGGGAGTACAAATGTAAATTATATTAGCTTTTTAAGTTTGTAAACCCTTCTTGCCCTTTGCTTAAGGAAACAGGAATATTGGTATGGTTCTCGTTCTAACCATGTATCCCACATTTTTTTAATTGAATCATCTGTTAATTGTTGGTCCCTTCTTTCTCTCTAAAGTATAATACCTTCAGATTATCTATCAGGAAAATTTATAGGTGACTGTTCCTGAAAAGAAGAGTCTATAGCACTGCCATGGGTAGAGGATATGATGATTTTTTATTAGTTGCTTCCAAATTGTCTGTAAGTTCTTGGATGAGTTTTTCCATTTTTCAGCCACCACTATGTGATAATATCAATTATTTCTTTTTCGAGAAGTACCCGGAACTAAAATATTAATCAATTGGTAGTGTGTATAGGCATTATTTCAATTTTACTTGCAATTCTATGACTATATGCATGATTATTTTCTATTGAGCGCATTGTTAGCGCTAGGGTTGAAAATGTGTATAGGCAATTATTTTCAATTTTACTGGTGTAGATACTGCTTTCTGACATGACAGATCTTAGCCACGTGGCAACCATCCAGCACACCATATTGTGCTCCACACACACAGGATCACCAGCCGAGCTGATCCATGTGGGGGCTGCGAGACAGAGCCCTCGCATACCACTGCACGGGACTTGTAGGGACTTAGTGGTTTGGAGGCTAGAGTAAGCCCTGTCGCGTGCGAGCCAAGCCCGCACGCGACCTTTAGTAACTGTTTTGAGAGATCTATGGCACGAGCTCCCTAGACCCGGTCAATCCGGTCAAACCCGGTCAACCTCGTAACGGTTCCGGTATTCGCGCACCACGTGCTCTAACGGTCCCTATATACTCGGACGGACGTGTCGTTATGGTTAAGCTAATTAAGCCGCCATTAATGGGCGCATTAACCACACTACAACGGTCACGTTCTCCAGTATATATATATCGTTAACCTTTCCATACAAGGGGAACACACTGCCATACGCGGAAGCTCTGCCAAACCTCTGTCTCTCTCTCGGACATTGCTACTGACTTACTCTCTCCCTACACACACCCCTATTCTTCCTGTGCGATCCCTGATCCACTACGCACGGTGTACACGGAGGTCTCCCTGCCGGAATCTCTTGTGCACATTTTGGTGAACCCGACGTGAAACTTACCAGCAAAAGCAACCATGTCTCAGGAGGACGATGTCAGCAACCGATCGCCTTCCACCGAAACTCCCTCGGGAGACGAGGCTCGCCGTACTCCGACGACTCCCGGCGAGGCGCCAACTTTGGAGTCTTTGGACGCCACTGTCCAAAGTCAGGAAAAAGCTCTCAAGTCTCAGTCCGCGCAGTTAGAACGGATCTTGGCCGTTCTGGGCACCCTTGCGCCAAATCCTCCACCAGCCACCGCTATCCCTCAGGGAGGAGGAACCCCTACCGCTCCAGGATTGGGAGTGTCAGTCACGCCTCCCAACCCTCATCTGCAAACTCCATCGTCAGCAACGCAGCTGCCTTCGGTCCAAGGGTCAACGGCACAAATGCTGCCCCCTGCTGTTCACGCCTCTCAGCCCCCGGCTTTGGCGTCCAACCCAGCTCTGCAGTATACTCTGCCTCCATCAGCGACAATCTGGGGAAACGCGGGTAGTCAATACACTCCCAATCCTCCGGCGGCATATGTGTCGCCACCGCCTACGGCAACCCCTCCGCCGACTACCGAGGGAAGCATTCCAGAATGCATGACGTCTTTGCAGAAGCGCGTGGACTCCATTCTGGCTCATCAGTCGTTCGCGGATACCATCATCCCGAAGCTAGACAACGATCCACCCATTCCACGAGAGATCTATCTCATGCCAAACCCGGCGGGGTACAAGGCTCCCAAATGGGATAAGTTCGAGGACGTCAATGGAAACGCTCATGAGCATGTCATGCGTTTCATCGATGTCATGGGTCCATACGGAGCCGATCCCAAACTGCTGATGCGAGAATTCCCAAAAACTCTTGGGAATGTAGCATACAAATGGTACCGAACATTGGAAGCCGGATCTGTGAAGACTTGGGACGACATGGTCCAGAAGTTCTATACCAAGTTCTTCCAGATGAAAGAAAAGGTGACGATGATCCATCTCTCACGGATGTATCATAAACGCGAGGAAGATGGAATCACCTTCATCAAGAAATTCAGAGCGAAATCCTTGGAGTGCAAGGATCCAATGCTCGAAAGCCGGCTCGTAGAGATATGCCTGCAGTGCATGCGAGACGAATACAAAAGCATGCTGATCAATTTGCAAACACCTACATTTTCAAAGCTCATCGAATGCACGATGAACATCGAGCCCATTGTCGAGAGACAGAGAAAGAAGAGCGCTCCAGAACGACCTGCGAGCGGCACCACCTACAAGATCGGCAGATTTGACTACAAGCGGGGACGCGAAGCTGAGGTCAATACAGTTTCGCCCCAGAAGCCAGCAAAGGTTGCAAACTTCGATGCACCGCCTCTGCCATGCTCGGTGGAGGAAGCGAGCGATCTCTGCAGACAGTGGCGTAAGGACGGCGTCCTGCCACCACTCGAGAAAGCACCCTCCAAGGAGATGACGAGGGACCCTAAGTGGTGCGAATACCACGGCAAGGTCATGCACCCCACAGCCGAGTGCAAGAAGCTCAGATTCGCGTTCGATCAGAAGATGAAGAACGGCGAACTCATCGTCAGCGACCACCGGAAGGATGTGCGCAACAACCCGCTGCCGGCCCATACAGATTCAGGCTCAAAGGGCAAAGAGGTCGCCATGATCTCGATAGTGGACTTGGAAGAAGTCGCAGAGGATGGTCTGCCCATCATTGCTGAAGTCCATGAAGATGAAGACTACAGCATGGACACGGAAGATGAGCGTGCCAACCGCGTGAAAGGGTCGCATGGCTTCGACAAATTCTTCAACGAGATGAACTTCTCCGAAAAATGTCGAACGGACATGACAAAAGCAATCTTAAGGGTAGCAGAGGACTACGAGGAGGACCTCGTGGTCTCCAACGGGAAAGTCGCCAGGGCGTCCCGTTCCACAGAAAAGATTATGACCTTTTCTGCCAGCGACAAGAAGACAGATGCGAGCCACCAGAGGCCCCTGTACGTGACCGCCATCATCAACGGCGTCGAATTCAAGCGAGCATTCGTTAATGGAGGAGCAGCGGTCAATGTTGTTCCACTCCACACACTGAAGCTAGCAGGGATCCCCGAGCACAAGGTAGTCAAGCGTCCATCCCCGCTGGTGGGATTCGGAAGCGATTCTAGAATGACGATCGGATGGATCCGCCTGGGCGTTCAGATCGGTAAAATCAAGTGCTCGGCGAAGTTCTATGTCATAGACGCGAACACCACATATCACATGATCATAGGTCGGGCCTGGATTCATCGCTTTGACGCAATCCCTTCGACGGCTCACCAGGTGATGAAAGCTATCTGGAACGACAGGATTGTCGAGATACCGGCCTCAACTAACCCGTTCAACTTGGACGAAGCACATCTCAGCGAGGCGGTGTGGTTCACCGAGATGGCGGACGAGCAAACACCCGGACCATTCAACCCTACTCCTTTACCTCTCTGGGAGGACATCAAGGACCAGTCACCTGCAAGCGTGATGGTGACAAGGGGAGATGCCAAGGAAAAGCCGCCTACACACGAAGAGGCGCCGCGCATCGCATATCATCGGAAGAATGTGTACACTCTGAAGAGGATCGCAAGGCATGACCCCGAGGGTAAGGAGATAGAGAGCTTCTACGCCAACGGGAAGAAATGCTACCGCATATGAAGGTGCGCGGGGACGTCCTCACACGGGCATGGGGGTGTCCCTGGGCAAATCAATCAAATCGAGCAAGTTGCGCTGACAGAAGAGCCAACACAGGGCACTCCAGACGAGAAACTCAAAGAAGCGCCCGAATGCATGGAAGACAGGCCAAGACCACAAAAGCAAGAGCTAAAGGAAGTGTTCCTCAGCCCGAACGAGGAAAAGAAAAGGCCAGTCTTCCTGAGTGCGGACCTCACAAGCGAAGAGGAACAAGGACTGTTGCACCTCCTAACTGAATACAAGGACGTGTTCGCATGGGAATATGATGAGATGCCAGGTCTGGACACGAGCATCACCATGCACCGTTTAGACATCATCCCAGGGTCTAAACCGGTCAAGCAAAGCACCAGAAGCTTCAGGCCAGAGCTCGACGTGAAGATCAAGCAGGAGATTGTCAAACTCCTAGACGCCAAGTTCATAGAGCCAAATCACCATCCCACATGGTTGGCCAACATCGTGCCGGTGGTGAAGAAGAACGGACAGCTCCGCATCTGCGCAGACTTCCGAGATCTCAATCGCTTCTGCCCTAAGGACGATTTCCCATTGCCTAACATCGATTTGCTCATTGATTCAACGGCAGGCCATCGCATGTTCAGTTTCATGGACGGCTTCAGCGGGTACAATCAAATCAAGATGGATCCCGAAGATGCAAGGAAAACTGCATTCATCACTCCCGTAGGGGTATTCAACTACACGGTAATGCCATTCGGTCTTAAGAACGCAGGCGCAACCTATCAGCGGGCCATGATGGCTCTATTCCACGACATGATGCACAAAGAAGTGGAATTCTATGTGGATGACCTGGTAGTCAAATCCAAGCATGAAGCAGATCACCTCGCAGACCTGCGAAAGGTGTTCAACAGATGCAGGAGCTTTCAACTAAAAATGAACCCCATGAAATGCGCATTCGGCGTGACCTCGGGGAAGTTTTTGGGATGCGTAGTCCATCGCCAAGGGATCGAGCCTGACCCTGCGAAAGTGTCAGCCATCACCAGCATGACGCCACCTCACAACCAAAGTACCTTGAAAACATTCTTGGGAAAATTGTCATATCTGCGGAGATTCATCCCAGCAATCGCCGAAATCACATGCTGTTTCAGCACTCTTCTCAAGAAGGACGCCGCGTACAACTGGGCTCCTGATCACGAAGCCGCATTCGAAAAGCTAAAGGAGCTACTCACATCAACAAAGATAATGATCGCGCCTCAACTGGGATCACCGCTTCTGCTATACCTTACATCGACAAGGAAATCTATAGGAGCACTCTTGGCTCAGGTGTATGAAGGCCAAGAGAGGCCCATCTATTACATTTCTCGCATTGTGCAGCCTGCTGAATCAAGGTACACAGACATCGAGCGTCATTGCCTTGCTTTATTCTTCGTAATAGAAAAGTTGAGACACTATTTTGCATCGCACAAAGTAGTGGTGGTCACCAAAAGCGACCCCATACGATACTTGCTAACTCACACTACTCCGGGCGGGAGATTGGCGAAATGGTACATGACCATCTCTCAATACGATATCACATGCGTGAAACCAAGAGCGATCAAGTCGCAGGCGGTAGCAGATCTGTTGGCACAGTTTCCCGACAACAGTCACGAACCTGTGATCGAGGAAGAGCTCGAAGGCCCTGAAATCTATGCGATCGACGTGCCCTATTGGACCCTCCACTTCGACGGTTCGTCAACCAGAAAAGGCGGAGGCATTGGGATAGTCTTGACAAAGCCGGACGGGGAAGTCATACAGATGTCCGCAAAACTCAACTTCGCAGTCACGAACAACGAGGCGGAATATGAGGCTCTCATCGCGGGGCTCCGTGCGGCGAAAGCTTTGGAAGTAAGCAACTTAACGGTCATGGGAGATTCCAAACTGATTGTTAAGCAAGCCTCGGGCGAATATGGTTTAAAAGAGATCAACCTCCTGCCATACCGCACCCTAGTGCAAAAGCTGATGCAGCAATTCTGCGACGTGAAATACGAGCACAAGCCCCGAGCGGACAACAGGCATGCAGACGCCTTAGCGACTCTGGGATCTAAGGTCAGCATAGACAAATGCCCCGCAAGGATTTCCATCGAAGTGCGAACATCGTCGGCATTAACAGAAGATGTGTGCGACGACGAACACATGGATGACGCAGACTGGCGAAAAGCAATCCTGCAAGCTATTGCGAAAGGGACCAGCAGCGAAAGCTGGGCACTCACGAAAGGATATTGCATCCACGACAACACCCTTTACTACAAGGGTCCTGGAGGAATACTCATGCGATGTGTCTCCGAGCAAGAGGGACAACAGCTGTTAGAAAAGATTCACCAACACGCTTGCGGAGAAAGCGAGGTGTCAATCTACAGGAAAGCTCAGAGATATGGCATTCATTGGCCAAGCATGTCAATAGCTGCAGCCCTGATACAAGGGAAGTGCGAAAGTTGCGCACTAATCAAAGATTCTCTACTCATCGCTCTAACCGATGACGACACAGACTGGAGGAAGCCATTGTTCGAATTCCTCACCCAGGGCACCGTACCCGAATCGAGAAAGGAAGCCGACAAATTGAAGAGGAAAGCTTCTCGATACATGGTTCAGGAAAACCTGCTTTGGCGAAAAGGTCACGAGGGTAACTTGCTGCGATGCCTAGACGGCAGGGAAGCACAAGAAGTCATGGACCTTTCTCATCAGGTGGAACACCAGGGAGGTGCGAAATTATGCAGACAACTCCTCTCAATCGGATACTTCTGGCCCACGATGGAAGTCGATTGCCGCACCAAGGTGCGACGCTGCCAAGAATGCCAATTCAAAGGAAACCTAGTGCACGCTCCCGCCGTGGATCTACATGCATTAGGGACGCCATGGCCATTTCACACATGGGCTTTGGACTTCATCGGCCCCATCCGACCAACGTCACATGGGAACCATTTCATTCTCACTGCAACCGAGCTGTTCACCAAATGGGTGGAAGCAATACCACTAAAGACGGCAAACGCGCTGGCTGTGGTTAACTTCATCCAGGAAAACATCGTATGCAGGTTCGGAATCCCAAATACTATTCTTTCAGATAACGGTACTCCTTTTGTTAATCGTCAGGTAGCTACGAAACTCGCGGAGTACAACATCAGGCAGATATGCTCTACCCCCTATTATCCAAAGGGAAACGGACAAGCCGAAGCGACTAACAAAACGCTGTTGAGAATTCTGAGCAAGATGGTCGCAGATGACCACAAGAAGTGGGCCGACTCCCTTAACATAGCTCTGTGGGCCTACAGAACTTCTCCAAGGACACCTACAGGGGCCTCGCCATTTCTACTATGTTATGGGGCCGAAGCTGTAGTACCTGCGGAGGTCAGAGTCAATTCGGCAAGGCTGGCCTTCCATGCACTCTATGAAAATCAACGTGATCATGATTTAGTCTTGCTGGAAGAAAAGCGAGAACAAGCCAAAAGGACTAACAAGCGGTACCAAGAAAGAATCGCTCGCGCCTATAACAAGACAGTCCAGCGACGGGATTTCGCAGTTGGCGACCTGGTCTTGCGCGCATCTGACCACTGCATGCGAGAAGCAACTCATCCAAAGTTCGCAGCTAATTGGGAAGGACCCTTCGAAGTCACAGAAGTCTTCGATAGTGGCTACTGCAGCATACGAAGGTTGCACGGCACAACCTCAACTCCACGCTCAGTCAACATGCGTTGGATCAAGAAGTACTATCCTTGACTTCTCTTATTTCATACGTTTTATGATAGCGTTGCTTAATGTCTCATGTGGCTATGATTGACGCAATCTCCTCTCCCATATGAGAGGATTGTAATCCTATCTCTCTCATGTGAGAGTGTTATAATAAAAGAATTCTCCCAAATGAGAAGTTCATATTTCTAGCCGTTATATTGCTCTATTTAATTTGTTATTGCTGTTAACAATAATTTATTCGCTGCAATAGCAGCAAATACAAACGTGATCTTAATTGATCATCAAAGCCTATCTCTTGCGATAGCAGCAAATACAAACGTGATCTTAATTGATCATCAAAGCCTATCTCTTACGATAGCAGCAAATACAAACGCGATCTTAATTGATCATCAAAGCCTATCTCTCACGATAGCAGCAAATACAAACGTGATCTTAATTGATCATCAAAGCCTATCTCTCACGATAGCAGCAAATACAAACGTGATCTTAATTGATCATCAAAGCCTATCTCTTACGATAGCAGCAAATACAAACGTGATCTTAATTGATCATCAAAGCCTATCTCTTACGATAGCAGCAAATACAAACGCGATCTTAATTGATCATCAAAGCCTATCTCTCACGATAGCAGCAAATACAAACGCGATCTTAATTGATCATCCAAAGCCTATCTCTCACGATAGCAGTCAACACATACGATCTTAATTGATCATCTAAAGCCTATCTCTTACGATAGCAGCCAAACGCAAATGCGATCTTAAGTGATCATCAAAGCCTATCTCTCACGATAGCAGTCAACACATACGATCTTAATTGATCATCTAAAGCCTATCTCTTACGATAGCAGCCAAACGCAAATGCGATCTTAAGTAATCATCAAAGCCTATCTCTCACGATAGCAGTCAACACATACGATCTTAATTGATCATCTAAAGCCTACCTCTTATGATAGCAGCCAAGCACAAATGCGATCTTAAGTGATCATCAAAGCCTATCTCTCACGATAGCAGTCAACACAAATACGATCTTAATTGATCATCTAAAGCCCATCCCTTACGATGGCAGCCAATGCAAATGCGATCTTAAGTGGTCATCCAAAGCCTATCTCTTACGATAGCAGCAAAATACAAAAACGATCTCAATCGATCATCAAAATCCTATCTTTCACGATAGCGGTTTATGCAAGTGCGATCTTATATGATCTTCTTAAGCCTATCTGTTACGATAGCAATTTATACGCAGAGTGATTTTAGTTGATCACCCAAGCCCGTCTGTTACGATGGCAACGCAACTGCAGAACCATCTTGCTAGATCTTCTAAAGGTCTATCTGCTGCGATAGCAATTTATGCGAGAAACTATCTCAAGCAATTCTCTAATAAAGCCTATCTTCTATGATAGCAATTCACACCACTCAACGATCTTAATTGATCTGTTAAAAACTATCTATTACGATAGTAAAGTTGTGAACATGATCTCATATGATTTACAACGACCAACTACAAGCCCATCCGTCAAGATGGCACAGCTGCGAAATTACGATCTCGATTGATCTAGCGAAACGTCCGCGAATTGACATCGCATATGTGAAATCATTACATGGGATTATGCAAGGCAAAGCAAGCTGAAGCGCATGCGAAATTGTATTTTGATGCAAAGAGAGCAGATAATACAAAAGCTATATATCATTATGAGTCAAATGACTTACAATTTATCTATCTAGATAACAGCTTACAAGCGAAAAGCTCGAATCTAACTACGCAGCCCACATGGCTTACAATGCATTCGAAAAGTAACTTACAAGCACGAAGTTACACATCGCGGGAATCCTGACTGAAAAAGGATGAACCTAACGGTCCTAACACCAGCTACGCAATGCACAGATCTGCGGCCAAAGATCTGTAGCAAGTAGGATGCTTATGCGAAGAGATCAACTCGCCATTCGCTGCGTCACTGGCAGCAAGATCTGGGCGATGCTACGTCCAAGATCTCAGGATCTGACAAGGCCCCTGTCTGATCAAGATATGTACCAGAGGAACCACCTGTTCCGGCGTATGCAGTCGTGCAAAACAGGGGAAGCGGTCATTCCTCTGGTACTGGGCTCCTTGTCCTGATAGACAAGGGCATTGGCTAGCCTCCTGAGTTCAAGAACGAAGAGGCAAGAAACCCTCCTCCAGGGATGCTGGAGGAGAATTCCGCCGTTCATTACGAGACGGTAGCACGGTCACTTCGGCGCTGCACCTCGCCACGAGGCGGCCGGAAACATGACCTGCACACATAATACACGAAGAAATTTCTTCGAACACACATGAGGTATTATCTGCATCCTCTTTATGATGGTTATAAACAGCAATAAGCCTCATAAAGTGGATCTTGGAAACTATTTCTATAGCACAAAGCGCAAACTCATGATTCAAAACTTGAAGTTGCCATAAATCAACGAAAAACAAGCGTTGAAGCCAGCAGTCGTAAGGACTCACGGCAAAGCACATGTTTGGGATGAAGAACCCAAATGGCAAAGACAGGGTTTATATAGACCCTGTGGAGACTCTTCGGTTGCCTAAGATGAGTCAGCAAAATTCAAAAAGAGGGTAAGTTCAATCACTTACGCCTTGAAAAGCGGTAACAATCAATTACCCTACTAAAGGCTACGACGATTCAGTTGCGTATCCTAATAAATGACGGATAGTCATGATTCGGATGGACTTCCCAACGGAAGCGTGCTTATCTGCCGAGAAATTAGCGCGAAAATCAAGCAGAAAATCAATTGCTGATGTCATAATTGGATATGCACAGAAATGTCCAATCAAATCCCGAAAAGGGCAAAACGGGCAAACTCATTGTTTGTTGTTAAAAAAAAAAGGGGGGGAGAAACCCTAGCAACATTACATTAATGTTTCAAAAACATTACATTAATGTCTCAGCCATTTTCCTGCTTTCTTTTCAAAATTCGAAAAGTCAAAACAAATTCCTGATTAAGGAATCTTGGGGCTCGAACTGCTCGCTCAGCTTCTCCACTTGTTTCACTTCTTGCTTCAGTTGCTCGCACTTGGCATTCATTTCGTGAAACAGCTTCAAAGCTTCATCAACCTTTTGCTTTTGCTGCTCCACCTTCTGCATCTCAGCTGCGAGATTCTGGTGACCGAGATTCAAAGTTACAGCTGCGCGAATCAGTGTAACTCTGTCCTTGAGGAATTTGAAACCAAGTCTGCCTTGGACTTTGAACAGGAGATTTTGGCACATGCCACACAGCAATTCAGCACTCTGGGCCGAAATGGTCGCAGGTGTAGCCGCAGACAGCTGCTCCAGTATCCAGATGGCTTCAGTAAGGAATAGCCTCCTGTCAAAAGGTCCGATCTCCAGAGATCTCACAAACGATCGGGGGTATCTGAGACGCATTCGAACCACCCAGTCTACATCGGTTTGCTTCAAACCTGAGACATCAAAAATGGTTATAATGTCAGAACTCGCAAGCAAATAATGCGACGTGCGAACGGTAAATCTTTACTTACCAGTGCCTTCCAGAATTTCATGAAGAGAAGGGATGCGGGCCACTGGGTTGTTCGAAGACTGCCCTCGCTCCATGGCTCTCCTATCAGCTGCGAGCTCCAACCTCTCATAGTCAGGGGGAAGAGTGTAGGCCGCACCAGCTGCGACTACATTCCCAACCTGCGAGCCCCAAATGCTCCACGCAGGAATGGGTGCTTCTGGCTCAGTCATCGCCGGAGGCGAAGAGACAGCCGAAGTCGCTGGGCGGAGGACACTCCCAGATGCGAAAACATTAGCATCACTTGTCCTTTCTTCCTCACCACCGGTACGGACACCTTCGTCCATCGGCACAGCATCAGCTTCGACATCATCGGAGAGTTCGATGACATCCTCGAGATGCTCACTTGCGTGTCCAGCGGCTGCGACGGGCTTCTCGGTATGGGAGCTCGAAATTGGAACATGGGATGCAGAAGGCTGACTTCTCTGCTCCAGCTCAGGTTCCTCAGCATGACCTGCGATACCAAATGCGATAATGTGAGGTAACTTGTGTTATAAGTTATTTCGCTATCTTTACTAAAGTTAAGAATAAGCACCTCCACGCGAAGGTGGGATTGAGGTATCCTCATCGTACACTAGGGACGTGGAACCGTGCCCTATCAGTGTATCCTCACTAAGCAAATCTTTAATAGAAGCGTGACCTGGGATGCGAGTAAACCAGTCATGATTTTGCCTCAAGTGGCTACAGCCTAGTATGCGCATATCACTCAAAATAATTACCTGAGGGTTCTCCGCATTTGCTTACCAACCAACGGCGAATGTCAGGCTTTGACACGCCGTGCTTTAACGCACCCACAATTACATCTCTATAAGTAACTGCGAGATTGAAGATCTCACCTTTATCGCCACCTGCGATCTCTGCGAAGTCCGCTTGGACTTGCTCTAGCTCTGCTGCATCCTCTCCGGGAACCTCATCTTCCTCCTCCACATGAGGAGCCACTTCTTCGGGAAGCTCGTCTTCCTCGCCAACTGGACGCACTAAGTCGTCAACATGCTGCTCCTCGAGGCTCCGCTGTTTCACACGCTCGAGCTCCTCTTCCTCTCGCTGCCTTCTTCTTTCAGCGGCCTCCGCGGCTGTCTTCCGGGATTCAGCAAGAACATCCTCGCTTATAGGATCATCTGAAATGCCAGAATGGGCATCTCTCTTTTGCCTCTTGGCCACAAGGCCACCAACGGCTTCATCATCATCATCTGCGAATACATAATTGGTTCAAAGAAAAGAACTGCAAAGAAGTCAAGATAAATGGCAAGGAGATGCGACGGAAGTACCTCCTGATTCTTCCTCGCACATCACCACATTTGCATCTTCTTCTTCATCACTTGCCTGGGGCTCCTGTCTCTCTTCCTCCTCTTGATTGAATGGAACGAAAGTCTCAACTGCGAGATCTTTTCGCACTTTGCTGGGCATACGACCCTTGCCTTTGTCCTTGATAGAAAGGGACCTCACTGGGGGAGAAGCTGGAGCACTCCTAGGGGAAGAAATCGTAATTCCCTTTTGCCTAGGTCTCTTCACTCTCGGCGCCGCAGTCGCTGGAGGGGACGGGTCATCTCTAGGAGGAGACGGAGCCGGAGGGTTGTCTATCAGCGAGTCAGCAAAAGTGTTCATGACTCCGCGAACCTTTGTTTCGACCTCGGCATCCATCCTCCATGCTAGCCGGTACGACTCCCCCTTCCTTCTGGTGGCAACAATGGTGTCCACCAGCGATTTGGAGCGATCACCAGCTGCGAACCTCCGTACATGACACTGAACAATACAGAACGAAAAGCATCAGCGCAAGGAAAAAATCAAAAAGCTTAAAGCACATAAGGAAATTGCTTACCTCAGCAAACGCCTTGCTATATTTGATGACCTGCGCGTCACCCTTCTTAATTGCGTCGACTTGCTCCTTCAGAATGAAATCGGGGCACAAATGATTCTCGCGGTCCCACAGCGAGTAGCAACCATACTCAGACTCGCTCAAACTGCAATTGGGGCGAAACGGAAAAGAGTTTCTCTTGATCAAGGGGGCCCTTCCTGGCTGCGCCGCCGCCTCCGTCTCAATCCTCGCTTGCTGGGCAGCCCAGTATGCGAGCCAGTTCAGGGAACAACCGCCCTTGCGAGTTCCCGCAGGCTGCTCGAAGGGAAGATTGCTCATGAGGACCGTCTTGCACTCCTTTGTCAGCAAACGCTTGTAGCACCCTCTAATAATAGACTGGGGCCAGATCGATGGGGCCACTGCATCAAAACCAAACTGAGGAGAGACCCGAGTGGGGTCAACATCCACTGTAAGCCTTTCATACCGTGGCGCGAGCTCACGAATATGCTCTGCAAGGGCAGGAAGGGAACCTCGCAGACACCAACAAAAGAATTCACGATAGCGTTCGTGGAAATGCGGCCCCTTTTCAAAGAGAAGGTCTTCTGACAAGACCATACCTTTGGAAGGGTATAGCTTTGGAAACCACCGCACATTCTCAACACGTGTGGCATAGGGCCTGGCAGTAAACTCCTTCCGTTTGTCGCATATCAAACTCCAAGTACACTTGGTGTTGCTTGCTCCAAACCATCTCGCAGCCCTTCCGCTGTTGCGCGCTTCCGTCTCGCCCGGGGGACACCACTTATCAAGTGGGAGGGGAGTTGGAGCATAAGACGGCCAGCGCTCGAAAAACCACATTGTCAAAAAGCTGATATTGACGAAGGTCAGAACATCGAGGCGGCCCCGCGATTCCCTCATCGCCAGAACCAGCTGATCCAGCCTATAATATAGCGTGCCCAAAACCAAGGGTCCGAGTGCGACTCTCTGGCCCAGAGCGAGCCTCACGGCAAGTGGCAGCACATGGTAGAAGACCCCGTCATGGGGGTGACCATCAATCAGATACCTCGACAGCCAAGCACAGAGAAAGGCACAAAGGGTCAAATGATAACCCTTGCCCTCTACATAATTCTCGGCCTCCGGGTTCTCGCTCAAAAGCTTCTTAGTAATGCTGCTATTCGCATAGTCTCGGAAGAAGTACTGCAACCATTTGTTCCAGGTATTCTTCGCAGACGTATCCACCAGCTGCCAGTTCGGAAGAGGCTTTGTAGTGGTCCACCGAGTGGAGATTTTCTTTACCTCTGCTAGGCACTCCTCCATCTGCGCGTACAAGGCCATTTCAGCAGATGTCCTCAAGTGACTCAAGGGGTCCACCTCACCCATGGGGGAAAGCTCATACATCATTTGAACGTCCTCGAGCGTGGGGGCAGCCTCGAACTCCGCAAAATGAAACGTGTGAGTCGCGGGCGAGTAACGGGACAGAAGGTCTAGAAGCATGGACTGATCCAACTTCACGGCAGCACCCTTCATAGCGCGGATAGCAAAGAAAATGCCGGCTTTATCGAGAGTCTCGGCGTGGTGATCCAACACGTGGTCGATCCACTCATCCATATAGTCCAATTTCTGGACAAACGCCTGAGTAGAAATCGCAGTATATGGGAAGTGCCCATTCTCGATCCCCAATCGAACCACACCCTCGGAGCCAACCAACTCGAGCAAGGCTGAGTTAACTGGGCAAGTCAGTGTCAACAATCGCTCAACTGGAACAGGATCAGGCATCCTCTTCGCCTTCACCCTCGCATGATAAAAATCCTTCCCACCCAGAAAGGGGGCTTTACGCCACAGAGCCTGCGGAAGCTCCGGCATCTCTTCATCTTCCTTGACGGGTCTGGTTACTCTTGTCTTGGCCATTCCTGCGAAAGGGCAAGAAAAAGGGGGGAGAAGTACCACACCACACTTCAGTTTGAATTTTGGAATTTGAGATCTATGCAAACCAAAGCAAACAGTTCCGGTACCGATTTCAGAAATTGGGGAGTTGATATTGTTGAAAGATTAAAACGAAGCGGGTTCAAAGATCAAAAGCCTCTTCACAAATTTCATGGATTTACAGATTCAACGCGGTTCAAGGCAAACACTGGTATTTTAAATCAAAAGTAAACGAGGCCAACCTTGTTTCCTTGAAGCTTGCTTGGATATACACAATTGGAGAATACGATTTGCAGTTCTGAACTGGTGATTGATTATCTGGATCTGCTCTCGAAGATCTCCGGGTACCATTCACTTTAAGAGAAAGAAGTGATGCTTTGCAAAAATGGGATACAAGGTATTTATCCAGAAGAATGAAGGGTTGCGTCCCTTCAGTAGTCGAATCGCAACCGTCACCGTCGTATCGCGCAATCACAGGACGGGCTGACGTCACGCCTAAAACCCTAAAGGCCAGACGGCACGACTCTAGGGGTTTTAGGTCATAATGACACGCACGGGGGCTGAACCTACCCGTATTTGAATTGGTGCGTGGCGACGACGCGCATGTTGGTTTCCGCGCATGGAAGCCTATACAGCTATGAGCCTTCACGCGCAGAAAGGGGGCTAATGTAGATACTGCTTTCTGACATGACAGATCTTAGCCACGTGGCAACCATCCAGCACACCATATTGTGCTCCACACACACAGGATCACCAGCCGAGCTGATCCATGTGGGGGCTGCGAGACAGAGCCCTCGCATACCACTGCACGGGACTTGTAGGGACTTAGTGGTTTGGAGGCTAGAGTAAGCCCTGTCGCGTGCGAGCCAAGCCCGCACGCGACCTTTAGTAACTGTTTTGAGAGATCTATGGCACGAGCTCCCTAGACCCGGTCAATCCGGTCAAACCCGGTCAACCTCGTAACGGTTCCGGTATTCGCGCACCACGTGCTCTAACGGTCCCTATATACTCGGACGGACGTGTCGTTATGGTTAAGCTAATTAAGCCGCCATTAATGGGCGCATTAACCACACTACAACGGTCACGTTCTCCAGTATATATATATCGTTAACCTTTCCATACAAGGGGAACACACTGCCATACGCGGAAGCTCTGCCAAACCTCTGTCTCTCTCTCGGACATTGCTACTGACTTACTCTCTCCCTACACACACCCCTATTCTTCCTGTGCGATCCCTGATCCACTACGCACGGTGTACACGGAGGTCTCCCTGCCGGAATCTCTTGTGCACATTTTGGTGAACCCGACGTGAAACTTACCAGCAAAAGCAACCATGTCTCAGGAGGACGATGTCAGCAACCGATCGCCTTCCACCGAAACTCCCTCGGGAGACGAGGCTCGCCGTACTCCGACGACTCCCGGCGAGGCGCCAACTTTGGAGTCTTTGGACGCCACTGTCCAAAGTCAGGAAAAAGCTCTCAAGTCTCAGTCCGCGCAGTTAGAACGGATCTTGGCCGTTCTGGGCACCCTTGCGCCAAATCCTCCACCAGCCACCGCTATCCCTCAGGGAGGAGGAACCCCTACCGCTCCAGGATTGGGAGTGTCAGTCACGCCTCCCAACCCTCATCTGCAAACTCCATCGTCATCAACGCAGCTGCCTTCGGTCCAAGGGTCAACGGCACAAATGCTGCCCCCTGCTGTTCACGCCTCTCAGCCCCCGGCTTTGGCGTCCAACCCAGCTCTGCAGTATACTCTGCCTCCATCAGCGACAATCTGGGGAAACGCGGGTAGTCAATACACTCCCAATCCTCCGGCGGCATATGTGTCGCCACCGCCTACGGCAACCCCTCCGCCAACTACCGAGGGAAGCATTCCAGAATGCATGACGTCTTTGCAGAAGCGCGTGGACTCCATTCTGGCTCATCAGTCGTTCGCGGATACCATCATCCCGAAGCTAGACAACGATCCACCCATTCCACGAGAGATCTATCTCATGCCAAACCCGGCGGGGTACAAGGCTCCCAAATGGGATAAGTTCGAGGACGTCAATGGAAACGCTCATGAGCATGTCATGCGTTTCATCGATGTCATGGGTCCATACGGAGCCGATCCCAAACTGCTGATGCGAGAATTCCCAAAAACTCTTGGGAATGTAGCATACAAATGGTACCGAACATTGGAAGCCGGATCTGTGAAGACTTGGGACGACATGGTCCAGAAGTTCTATACCAAGTTCTTCCAGATGAAAGAAAAGGTGACGATGATCCATCTCTCACGGATGTATCAGAAACGCGAGGAAGATGGAATCACCTTCATCAAGAAATTCAGAGCGAAATCCTTGGAGTGCAAGGATCCAATGCTCGAAAGCCGGCTCGTAGAGATATGCCTGCAGTGCATGCGAGACGAATACAAAAGCATGCTGATCAATTTGCAAACACCTACATTTTCAAAGCTCATCGAATGCACGATGAACATCGAGCCCATTGTCGAGAGACAGAGAAAGAAGAGCGCTCCAGAACGACCTGCGAGCGGCACCACCTACAAGATCGGCAGATTTGACTACAAGCGGGGACGCGAAGCTGAGGTCAATACAGTTTCGCCCCAGAAGCCAGCAAAGGTTGCAAACTTCGATGCACCGCCTCTGCCATGCTCGGTGGAGGAAGCGAGCGATCTCTGCAGACAGTGGCGTAAGGACGGCGTCCTGCCACCACTCGAGAAAGCACCCTCCAAGGAGATGACGAGGGACCCTAAGTGGTGCGAATACCACGGCAAGGTCATGCACCCCACAGCCGAGTGCAAGAAGCTCAGATTCGCGTTCGATCAGAAGATGAAGAACGGCGAACTCATCGTCAGCGACCACCGGAAGGATGTGCGCAACAACCCGCTGCCGGCCCATACAGATTCAGGCTCAAAGGGCAAAGAGGTCGCCATGATCTCGATGGTGGACTTGGAAGAAGTCGCAGAGGATGGTCTGCCCATCATTGCTGAAGTCCATGAAGATGAAGACTACAGCATGGACACGGAAGATGAGCGTGCCAACCGCGTGAAAGGGTCGCATGGCTTCGACAAATTCTTCAACGAGATGAACTTCTCCGAAAAATGTCGAACGGACATGACAAAAGCAATCTTAAGGGTAGCAGAGGACTACGAGGAGGACCTCGTGGTCTCCAACGGGAAAGTCGCCAGGGCGTCCCGTTCCACAGAAAAGATTATGACCTTTTCTGCCAGCGACAAGAAGACAGATGCGAGCCACCAGAGGCCCCTGTACGTGACCGCCATCATCAACGGCGTCGAATTCAAGCGAGCATTCGTTAATGGAGGAGCAGCGGTCAATGTTGTTCCACTCCACACACTGAAGCTAGCAGGGATCCCCGAGCACAAGGTAGTCAAGCGTCCATCCCCGCTGGTGGGATTCGGAAGCGATTCTAGAATGACGATCGGATGGATCCGCCTGGGCGTTCAGATCGGTAAAATCAAGTGCTCGGCGAAGTTCTATGTCATAGACGCGAACACCACATATCACATGATCATAGGTCGGGCCTGGATTCATCGCTTTGACGCAATCCCTTCGACGGCTCACCAGGTGATGAAAGCTATCTGGAACGACAGGATTGTCGAGATACCGGCCTCAACTAACCCGTTCAACTTGGACGAAGCACATCTCAGCGAGGCGGTGTGGTTCACCGAGATGGCGGACGAGCAAACACCCGGACCATTCAACCCTACTCCTTTACCTCTCTGGGAGGACATCAAGGACCAGTCACCTGCAAGCGTGATGGTGACAAGGGGAGATGCCAAGGAAAAGCCGCCTACACACGAAGAGGCGCCGCGCATCGCATATCATCGGAAGAATGTGTACACTCTGAAGAGGATCGCAAGGCATGACCCCGAGGGTAAGGAGATAGAGAGCTTCTACGCCAACGGGAAGAAATGCTACCGCATATGAAGGTGCGCGGGGACGTCCTCACACGGGCATGGGGGTGTCCCTGGGCAAATCAATCAAATCGAGCAAGTTGCGCTGACAGAAGAGCCAACACAGGGCACTCCAGACGAGAAACTCAAAGAAGCGCCCGAATGCATGGAAGACAGGCCAAGACCACAAAAGCAAGAGCTAAAGGAAGTGTTCCTCAGCCCGAACGAGGAAAAGAAAAGGCCAGTCTTCCTGAGTGCGGACCTCACAAGCGAAGAGGAACAAGGACTGTTGCAGCTCCTAACTGAATACAAGGACGTGTTCGCATGGGAATATGATGAGATGCCAGGTCTGGACACGAGCATCACCATGCACCGTTTAGACATCATCCCAGGGTCTAAACCGGTCAAGCAAAGCACCAGAAGCTTCAGGCCAGAGCTCGACGTGAAGATCAAGCAGGAGATTGTCAAACTCCTAGACGCCAAGTTCATAGAGCCAAATCACCATCCCACATGGTTGGCCAACATCGTGCCGGTGGTGAAGAAGAACGGACAGCTCCGCATCTGCGCAGACTTCCGAGATCTCAATCGCTTCTGCCCTAAGGACGATTTCCCATTGCCTAACATCGATTTGCTCATTGATTCAACGGCAGGCCATCGCATGTTCAGTTTCATGGACGGCTTCAGCGGGTACAATCAAATCAAGATGGATCCCGAAGATGCAAGGAAAACTGCATTCATCACTCCCGTAGGGGTATTCAACTACACGGTAATGCCATTCGGTCTTAAGAACGCAGGCGCAACCTATCAGCGGGCCATGATGGCTCTATTCCACGACATGATGCACAAAGAAGTGGAATTCTATGTGGATGACCTGGTAGTCAAATCCAAGCATGAAGCAGATCACCTCGCAGACCTGCAAAAGGTGTTCAACAGATGCAGGAGCTTTCAACTAAAAATGAACCCCATGAAATGCGCATTCGGCGTGACCTCGGGGAAGTTTTTGGGATGCGTAGTCCATCGCCAAGGGATCGAGCCTGACCCTGCGAAAGTGTCAGCCATCACCAGCATGACGCCACCTCACAACCAAAGTACCTTGAAAACATTCTTGGGAAAATTGTCATATCTGCGGAGATTCATCCCAGCAATCGCCGAAATCACATGCTGTTTCAGCACTCTTCTCAAGAAGGACGCCGCGTACAACTGGGCTCCTGATCACGAAGCCGCATTCGAAAAGCTAAAGGAGCTACTCACATCAACAAAGATAATGATCGCGCCTCAACTGGGATCACCGCTTCTGCTATACCTTACATCGACAAGGAAATCTATAGGAGCACTCTTGGCTCAGGTGTATGAAGGCCAAGAGAGGCCCATCTATTACATTTCTCGCATTGTGCAGCCTGCTGAATCAAGGTACACAGACATCGAGCGTCATTGCCTTGCTTTATTCTTCGTAATAGAAAAGTTGAGACACTATTTTGCATCGCACAAAGTAGTGGTGGTCACCAAAAGCGACCCCATACGATACTTGCTAACTCACACTACTCCGGGCGGGAGATTGGCGAAATGGTACATGACCATCTCTCAATACGATATCACATGCGTGAAACCAAGAGCGATCAAGTCGCAGGCGGTAGCAGATCTGTTGGCACAGTTTCCCGACAACAGTCACGAACCTGTGATCGAGGAAGAGCTCGAAGGCCCTGAAATCTATGCGATCGACGTGCCCTATTGGACCCTCCACTTCGACGGTTCGTCAACCAGAAAAGGCGGAGGCATTGGGATAGTCTTGACAAAGCCGGACGGGGAAGTCATACAGATGTCCGCAAAACTCAACTTCGCAGTCACGAACAACGAGGCGGAATATGAGGCTCTCATCGCGGGGCTCCGTGCGGCGAAAGCTTTGGAAGTAAGCAACTTAACGGTCATGGGAGATTCCAAACTGATTGTTAAGCAAGCCTCGGGCGAATATGGTTTAAAAGAGATCAACCTCCTGCCATACCGCACCCTAGTGCAAAAGCTGATGCAGCAATTCTGCGACGTGAAATACGAGCACAAGCCCCGAGCGGACAACAGGCATGCAGACGCCTTAGCGACTCTGGGATCTAAGGTCAGCATAGACAAATGCCCCGCAAGGATTTCCATCGAAGTGCGAACATCGTCGGCATTAACAGAAGATGTGTGCGACGACGAACACATGGATGACGCAGACTGGCGAAAAGCAATCCTGCAAGCTATTGCGAAAGGGACCAGCAGCGAAAGCTGGGCACTCACGAAAGGATATTGCATCCACGACAACACCCTTTACTACAAGGGTCCTGGAGGAATACTCATGCGATGTGTCTCCGAGCAAGAGGGACAACAGCTGTTAGAAAAGATTCACCAACACGCTTGCGGAGAAAGCGAGGTGTCAATCTACAGGAAAGCTCAGAGATATGGCATTAATTGGCCAAGCATGTCAATAGCTGCAGCCCTGATACAAGGGAAGTGCGAAAGTTGCGCACTAATCAAATATTCTCTACTCATCGCTCTAACCGATGACGACACAGACTGGAGGAAGCCATTGTTCGAATTCCTCACCCAGGGCACCGTACCCGAATCGAGAAAGGAAGCCGACAAATTGAAGAGGAAAGCTTCTCGATACATGGTTCAGGAAAACCTGCTTTGGCGAAAAGGTCACGAGGGTAACTTGCTGCGATGCCTAGACGGCAGGGAAGCACAAGAAGTCATGGACCTTTCTCATCAGGTGGAACACCAGGGAGGTGCGAAATTATGCAGACAACTCCTCTCAATCGGATACTTCTGGCCCACGATGGAAGTCGATTGCCGCACCAAGGTGCGACGCTGCCAAGAATGCCAATTCAAAGGAAACCTAGTGCACGCTCCCGCCGTGGATCTACATGCATTAGGGACGCCATGGCCATTTCACACATGGGCTTTGGACTTCATCGACCCCATCCGACCAACGTCACATGGGAACCATTTCATTCTCACTGCAACCGAGCTGTTCACCAAATGGGTGGAAGCAATACCACTAAAGACGGCAAACGCGCTGGCTGTGGTTAACTTCATCCAGGAAAACATCGTATGCAGGTTCGGAATCCCAAATACTATTCTTTCAGATAACGGTACTCCTTTTGTTAATCGTCAGGTAGCTACGAAACTCGCGGAGTACAACATCAGGCAGATATGCTCTACCCCCTATTATCCAAAGGGAAACGGACAAGCCGAAGCGACTAACAAAACGCTGTTGAGAATTCTGAGCAAGATGGTCGCAGATGACCACAAGAAGTGGGCCGACTCCCTTAACATAGCTCTGTGGGCCTACAGAACTTCTCCAAGGACACCTACAGGGGCCTCGCCATTTCTACTATGTTATGGGGCCGAAGCTGTAGTACCTGCGGAGGTCAGAGTCAATTCGGCAAGGCTGGCCTTCCATGCACTCTATGAAAATCAACGTGATCATGATTTAGTCTTGCTGGAAGAAAAGCGAGAACAAGCCAAAAGGACTAACAAGCGGTACCAAGAAAGAATCGCTCGCGCCTATAACAAGACAGTCCAGCGACGGGATTTCGCAGTTGGCGACCTGGTCTTGCGCGCATCTGACCACTGCATGCGAGAAGCAACTCATCCAAAGTTCGCAGCTAATTGGGAAGGACCCTTCGAAGTCACAGAAGTCTTCGATAGTGGCTACTGCAGCATACGAAGGTTGCACGGCACAACCTCAACTCCAAGCTCAGTCAACATGCGTTGGATCAAGAAGTACTATCCTTGACTTCTCTTATTTCATACGTTTTATGATAGCGTTGCTTAATGTCTCATGTGGCTATGATTGACGCAATCTCCTCTCCCATATGAGAGGATTGTAATCCTATCTCTCTCATGTGAGAGTGTTATAATAAAAGAATTCTCCCAAATGAGAAGTTCATATTTCTAGCCGTTATATTGCTCTATTTAATTTGTTATTGCTGTTAACAATAATTTATTCGCTGCAATAGCAGCAAATACAAACGTGATCTTAATTGATCATCAAAGCCTATCTCTTGCGATAGCAGCAAATACAAACGTGATCTTAATTGATCATCAAAGCCTATCTCTTACGATAGCAGCAAATACAAACGCGATCTTAATTGATCATCAAAGCCTATCTCTCACGATAGCAGCAAATACAAACGTGATCTTAATTGATCATCAAAGCCTATCTCTCACGATAGCAGCAAATACAAACGTGATCTTAATTGATCATCAAAGCCTATCTCTTACGATAGCAGCAAATACAAACGTGATCTTAATTGATCATCAAAGCCTATCTCTTACGATAGCAGCAAATACAAACGCGATCTTAATTGATCATCAAAGCCTATCTCTCACGATAGCAGCAAATACAAACGCGATCTTAATTGATCATCCAAAGCCTATCTCTCACGATAGCAGTCAACACATACGATCTTAATTGATCATCTAAAGCCTATCTCTTACGATAGCAGCCAAACGCAAATGCGATCTTAAGTGATCATCAAAGCCTATCTCTCACGATAGCAGTCAACACATACGATCTTAATTGATCATCTAAAGCCTATCTCTTACGATAGCAGCCAAACGCAAATGCGATCTTAAGTAATCATCAAAGCCTATCTCTCACGATAGCAGTCAACACATACGATCTTAATTGATCATCTAAAGCCTACCTCTTATGATAGCAGCCAAGCACAAATGCGATCTTAAGTGATCATCAAAGCCTATCTCTCACGATAGCAGTCAACACAAATACGATCTTAATTGATCATCTAAAGCCCATCCCTTACGATGGCAGCCAATGCAAATGCGATCTTAAGTGGTCATCCAAAGCCTATCTCTTACGATAGCAGCAAAATACAAAAACGATCTCAATCGATCATCAAAATCCTATCTTTCACGATAGCGGTTTATGCAAGTGCGATCTTATATGATCTTCTTAAGCCTATCTGTTACGATAGCAATTTATACGCAGAGTGATTTTAGTTGATCACCCAAGCCCGTCTGTTACGATGGCAACGCAACTGCAGAACCATCTTGCTAGATCTTCTAAAGGTCTATCTGCTGCGATAGCAATTTATGCGAGAAACTATCTCAAGCAATTCTCTAATAAAGCCTATCTTCTATGATAGCAATTCGCACCACTCAACGATCTTAATTGATCTGTTAAAAACTATCTGTTACGATAGTAAAGTTGTGAACATGATCTCATATGATTTACAACGACCAACTACAAGCCCATCCGTCAAGATGGCACAGCTGCGAAATTACGATCTCGATTGATCTAGCGAAACGTCCGCGAATTGACATCGCATATGTGAAATCATTACATGGGATTATGCAAGGCAAAGCAAGCTGAAGCGCATGCGAAATTGTATTTTGATGCAAAGAGAGCAGATAATACAAAAGCTATATATCATTATGAGTCAAATGACTTACAATTTATCTATCTAGATAACAGCTTACAAGCGAAAAGCTCGAATCTAACTACGCAGCCCACATGGCTTACAATGCATTCGAAAAGTAACTTACAAGCACGAAGTTACACATCGCGGGAATCCTGACTGAAAAAGGATGAACCTAACGGTCCTAACACCAGCTACGCAATGCACAGATCTGCGGCCAAAGATCTGTAGCAAGTAGGATGCTTATGCGAAGAGATCAACTCGCCATTCGCTGCGTCACTGGCAGCAAGATCTGGGCGATGCTACGTCCAAGATCTCAGGATCTGACAAGGCCCCTGTCTGATCAAGATATGTACCAGAGGAACCACCTGTTCCGGCGTATGCAGTCGTGCAAAACAGGGGAAGCGGTCATTCCTCTGGTACTGGGCTCCTTGTCCTGATAGACAAGGGCATTGGCTAGCCTCCTGAGTTCAAGAACGAAGAGGCAAGAAACCCTCCTCCAGGGATGCTGGAGGAGAATTCCGCCGTTCATTACGAGACGGTAGCACGGTCACTTCGGCGCTGCACCTCGCCACGAGGCGGCCGGAAACATGACCTGCACACATAATACACGAAGAAATTTCTTCGAACACACATGAGGTATTATCTGCATCCTCTTTATGATGGTTATAAACAGCAATAAGCCTCATAAAGTGGATCTTGGAAACTATTTCTATAGCACAAAGCGCAAACTCAGGATTCAAAACTTGAAGTTGCCATAAATCAACGAAAAACAAGCGTTGAAGCCAGCAGTCGTAAGGACTCACGGCAAAGCACATGTTTGGGATGAAGAACCCAAATGGCAAAGACAGGGTTTATATAGACCCTGTGGAGACTCTTCGGTTGCCTAAGATGAGTCAGCAAAATTCAAAAAGAGGGTAAGTTCAATCACTTACGCCTTGAAAAGCGGTAACAATCAATTACCCTACTAAAGGCTACGACGATTCAGTTGCGTATCCTAATAAATGACGGATAGTCATGATTCGGATGGACTTCCCAACGGAAGCGTGCTTATCTGCCGAGAAATTAGCGCGAAAATCAAGCAGAAAATCAATTGCTGATGTCATAATTGGATATGCACAGAAATGTCCAATCAAATCCCGAAAAGGGCAAAACGGGCAAACTCATTGTTTGTTGTTAAAAAAAAAAGGGGGGGAGAAACCCTAGCAACATTACATTAATGTTTCAAAAACATTACATTAATGTCTCAGCCATTTTCCTGCTTTCTTTTCAAAATTCGAAAAGTCAAAACAAATTCCTGATTAAGGAATCTTGGGGCTCGAACTGCTCGCTCAGCTTCTCCACTTGTTTCACTTCTTGCTTCAGTTGCTCGCACTTGGCATTCATTTCGTGAAACAGCTTCAAAGCTTCATCAACCTTTTGCTTTTGCTGCTCCACCTTCTGCATCTCAGCTGCGAGATTCTGGTGACCGAGATTCAAAGTTACAGCTGCGCGAATCAGTGTAACTCTGTCCTTGAGGAATTTGAAACCAAGTCTGCCTTGGACTTTGAACAGGAGATTTTGGCACATGCCACACAGCAATTCAGCACTCTGGGCCGAAATGGTCGCAGGTGTAGCCGCAGACAGCTGCTCCAGTATCCAGATGGCTTCAGTAAGGAATAGCCTCCTGTCAAAAGGTCCGATCTCCAGAGATCTCACAAACGATCGGGGGTATCTGAGACGCATTCGAACCACCCAGTCTACATCGGTTTGCTTCAAACCTGAGACATCAAAAATGGTTATAATGTCAGAACTCGCAAGCAAATAATGCGACGTGCGAACGGTAAATCTTTACTTACCAGTGCCTTCCAGAATTTCATGAAGAGAAGGGATGCGGGCCACTGGGTTGTTCGAAGACTGCCCTCGCTCCATGGCTCTCCTATCAGCTGCGAGCTCCAACCTCTCATAGTCAGGGGGAAGAGTGTAGGCCGCACCAGCTGCGACTACATTCCCAACCTGCGAGCCCCAAATGCTCCACGCAGGAATGGGTGCTTCTGGCTCAGTCATCGCCGGAGGCGAAGAGACAGCCGAAGTCGCTGGGCGGAGGACACTCCCAGATGCGAAAACATTAGCATCACTTGTCCTTTCTTCCTCACCACCGGTACGGACACCTTCGTCCATCGGCACAGCATCAGCTTCGACATCATCGGAGAGTTCGATGACATCCTCGAGATGCTCACTTGCGTGTCCAGCGGCTGCGACGGGCTTCTCGGTATGGGAGCTCGAAATTGGAACATGGGATGCAGAAGGCTGACTTCTCTGCTCCAGCTCAGGTTCCTCAGCATGACCTGCGATACCAAATGCGATAATGTGAGGTAACTTGTGTTATAAGTTATTTCGCTATCTTTACTAAAGTTAAGAATAAGCACCTCCACGCGAAGGTGGGATTGAGGTATCCTCATCGTACACTAGGGACGTGGAACCGTGCCCTATCAGTGTATCCTCACTAAGCAAATCTTTAATAGAAGCGTGACCTGGGATGCGAGTAAACCAGTCATGATTTTGCCTCAAGTGGCTACAGCCTAGTATGCGCATATCACTCAAAATAATTACCTGAGGGTTCTCCGCATTTGCTTACCAACCAACGGCGAATGTCAGGCTTTGACACGCCGTGCTTTAACGCACCCACAATTACATCTCTATAAGTAACTGCGAGATTGAAGATCTCACCTTTATCGCCACCTGCGATCTCTGCGAAGTCCGCTTGGACTTGCTCTAGCTCTGCTGCATCCTCTCCGGGAACCTCATCTTCCTCCTCCACATGAGGAGCCACTTCTTCGGGAAGCTCGTCTTCCTCGCCAACTGGACGCACTAAGTCGTCAACATGCTGCTCCTCGAGGCTCCGCTGTTTCACACGCTCGAGCTCCTCTTCCTCTCGCTGCCTTCTTCTTTCAGCGGCCTCCGCGGCTGTCTTCCGGGATTCAGCAAGAACATCCTCGCTTATAGGATCATCTGAAATGCCAGAATGGGCATCTCTCTTTTGCCTCTTGGCCACAAGGCCACCAACGGCTTCATCATCATCATCTGCGAATACATAATTGGTTCAAAGAAAAGAACTGCAAAGAAGTCAAGATAAACGGCAAGGAGATGCGACGGAAGTACCTCCTGATTCTTCCTCGCACATCACCACTGTTGCATCTTCTTCTTCATCACTTGCCTGGGGCTCCTGTCTCTCTTCCTCCTCTTGATTGAATGGAACGAAAGTCTCAACTGCGAGATCTTTTCGCACTTTGCTGGGCATACGACCCTTGCCTTTGTCCTTGATAGAAAGGGACCTCACTGGGGGAGAAGCTGGAGCACTCCTAGGGGAAGAAATCGTAATTCCCTTTTGCCTAGGTCTCTTCACTCTCGGCGCCGCAGTCGCTGGAGGGGACGGGTCATCTCTAGGAGGAGACGGAGCCGGAGGGTTGTCTATCAGCGAGTCAGCAAAAGTGTTCATGACTCCGCGAACCTTTGTTTCGACCTCGGCATCCATCCTCCATGCTAGCCGGTACGACTCCCCCTTCCTTCTGGTGGCAACAATGGTGTCCACCAGCGATTTGGAGCGATCACCAGCTGCGAACCTCCGCACATGACACTGAACAATACAGAACGAAAAGCATCAGCGCAAGGAAAAAATCAAAAAGCTTAAAGCACATAAGGAAATTGCTTACCTCAGCAAACGCCTTGCTATATTTGATGACCTGCGCGTCACCCTTCTTAATTGCGTCGACTTGCTCCTTCAGAATGAAATCGGGGCACAAATGATTCTCGCGGTCCCACAGCGAGTAGCAACCATACTCAGACTCGCTCAAACTGCAATTGGGGCGAAACGGAAAAGAGTTTCTCTTGATCAAGGGGGCCCTTCCTGGCTGCGCCGCCGCCTCCGTCTCAATCCTCGCTTGCTGGGCAGCCCAGTATGCGAGCCAGTTCTGGGAACAACCGCCCTTGCGAGTTCCCGCAGGCTGCTCGAAGGGAAGATTGCTCATGAGGACCGTCTTGCACTCCTTTGTCAGCAAACGCTTGTAGCACCCTCTAATAATAGACTGGGGCCAGATCGATGGGGCCACTGCATCAAAACCAAACTGAGGAGAGACCCGAGTGGGGTCAACATCCACTGTAAGCCTTTCATACCGTGGCGCGAGCTCACGAATATGCTCTGCAAGGGCAGGAAGGGAACCTCGCAGACACCAACAAAAGAATTCACGATAGCGTTCGTGGAAATGCGGCCCCTTTTCAAAGAGAAGGTCTTCTGACAAGACCATACCTTTGGAAGGGTATAGCTTTGGAAACCACCGCACATTCTCAACACGTGTGGCATAGGGCCTGGCAGTAAACTCCTTCCGTTTGTCGCATATCAAACTCCAAGTACACTTGGTGTTGCTTGCTCCAAACCATCTCGCAGCCCTTCCGCTGTTGCGCGCTTCCGTCTCGCCCGGGGGACACCACTTATCAAGTGGGAGGGGAGTTGGAGCATAAGACGGCCAGCGCTCGAAAACCCACATTGTCAAAAAGCTGATATTGACGAAGGTCAGAACATCGAGGCGGCCCCGCGATTCCCTCATCGCCAGAACCAGCTGATCCAGCCTATAATATAGCGTGCCCAAAACCAAGGGTCCGAGTGCGACTCTCTGGCCCAGAGCGAGCCTCACGGCAAGTGGCAGCACATGGTAGAAGACCCCGTCATGGGGGTGACCATCAATCAGATACCTCGACAGCCAAGCACAGAGAAAGGCACAAAGGGTCAAATGATAACCCTTGCCCTCTACATAATTCTCGGCCTCCGGGTTCTCGCTCAAAAGCTTCTTAGTAATGCTGCTATTCGCATAGTCTCGGAAGAAGTACTGCAACCATTTGTTCCAGGTATTCTTCGCAGACGTATCCACCAGCTGCCAGTTCGGAAGAGGCTTTGTAGTGGTCCACCGAGTGGAGATTTTCTTTACCTCTGCTAGGCACTCCTCCATCTGCGCGTACAAGGCCATTTCAGCAGATGTCCTCAAGTGACTCAAGGGGTCCACCTCACCCATGGGGGAAAGCTCATACATCATTTGAACGTCCTCGAGCGTGGGGGCAGCCTCGAACTCCGCAAAATGAAACGTGTGAGTCGCGGGCGAGTAACGGGACAGAAGGTCTAGAAGCATGGACTGATCCAACTTCACGGCAGCACCCTTCATAGCGCGGATAGCAAAGAAAATGCCGGCTTTATCGAGAGTCTCGGCGTGGTGATCCAACACGTGGTCGATCCACTCATCCATATAGTCCAATTTCTGGACAAACGCCTGAGTAGAAATCGCAGTATATGGGAAGTGCCCATTCTCGATCCCCAATCGAACCACACCCTCGGAGCCAACCAACTCGAGCAAGGCTGAGTTAACTGGGCAAGTCAGTGTCAACAATCGCTCAACTGGAACAGGATCAGGCATCCTCTTCGCCTTCACCCTCGCATGATAAAAATCCTTCCCACCCAGAAATGGGGCTTTACGCCACAGAGCCTGCGGAAGCTCCGGCATCTCTTCATCTTCCTTGACGGGTCTGGTTACTCTTGTCTTGGCCATTCCTGCGAAAGGGCAAGAAAAAGGGGGGAGAAGTACCACACCACACTTCAGTTTGAATTTTGGAATTTGAGATCTATGCAAACCAAAGCAAACAGTTCCGGTACCGATTTCAGAAATTGGGGAGTTGATATTGTTGAAAGATTAAAACGAAGCGGGTTCAAAGATCAAAAGCCTCTTCACAAATTTCATGGATTTACAGATTCAACGCGGTTCAAGGCAAACACTGGTATTTTAAATCAAAAGTAAACGAGGCCAACCTTGTTTCCTTGAAGCTTGCTTGGATATACACAATTGGAGAATACGATTTGCAGTTCTGAACTGGTGATTGATTATCTGGATCTGCTCTCGAAGATCTCCGGGTACCATTCACTTTAAGAGAAAGAAGTGATGCTTTGCAAAAATGGGATACAAGGTATTTATCCAGAAGAATGAAGGGTTGCGTCCCTTCAGTAGTCGAATCGCAACCGTCACCGTCGTATCGCGCAATCACAGGACGGGCTGACGTCACGCCTAAAACCCTAAAGGCCAGACGGCACGACTCTAGGGGTTTTAGGTCATAATGACACGCACGGGGGCTGAACCTACCCGTATTTGAATTGGTGCGTGGCGACGACGCGCATGTTGGTTTCCGCGCATGGAAGCCTATACAGCTATGAGCCTTCACGCGCAGAAAGGGGGCTAATGTAGATACTGCTTTCTGACATGACAGATCTTAGCCACGTGGCAACCATCCAGCACACCATATTGTGCTCCACACACACAGGATCACCAGCCGAGCTGATCCATGTGGGGGCTGCGAGACAGAGCCCTCGCATACCACTGCACGGGACTTGTAGGGACTTAGTGGTTTGGAGGCTAGAGTAAGCCCTTTCGCGTGCGAGCCAAGCCCGCACGCGACCTTTAGTAACTGTTTTGAGAGATCTATGGCACGAGCTCCCTAGACCCGGTCAATCCGGTCAAACCCGGTCAACCTCGTAACGGTTCCGGTATTCGCGCACCGCGTGCTCTAACGGTCCCTATATACTCGGACGGACGTGTCGTTATGGTTAAGCTAATTAAGCCGCCATTAATGGGCGCATTAACCACACTACAACGGTCACGTTCTCCAGTATATATATATCGTTAACCTTTCCATACAAGGGGAACACACTGTCATACGCGGAAGCTCTGCCAAACCTCTGTCTCTCTCTCGGACATTGCTACTGACTTACTCTCTCCCTACACACACCCCTATTCTTCCTGTGCGATCCCTGATCCACTACGCACGGTGTACACGGAGGTCTCCCTGCCGGAATCTCTTGTGCACAACTGGCAATCAGTTGATTAATGATGATTTGTAGTAATGACCTTCACTTTGTGAGCGCATTGTTAGCGCTAGGGTTGAAAACGTGTTCGTTTGTTAAACGAGCAGAACAAAAGGGTCGTCCCTTGGTGTTCGCGAACAAGTTGTATTAGTTTAGATGTATATATAGTCAATTGGTAGTGTGTATAGGCAATTATTTTCAATTTTGCTTGCAATCAGTTGATTAATGATGATTTGTAGTAATGACCTTCACTATGTGAGCACATTGTTAGCGCTAGGGTTGAAAATGTGTTCGTTTGTTAAACGAGCAGAACAAGCGGGTCGTCCCTTGGTGTTCGCGAACAAGTTGTATTAGTTTACATGTATATATAGTCTTATAGTGAGAAAGAATTTTAAATTATTTTTCTCTTCCTTTTGAGAGAACTCCTAAAAATATGTGTAATTAGTGTAGTTTTTTTAATAGTAGCTTGACCTCTCAATTAGGATTAAAATTCGTAATTCTATAATTTATAATACCAAAAATATTTACATACATTTTATTTAATACTATATAAAACCAAATCGGATATTTTTAATATATCATTAGCATAAATAGGCATATTTCTAACCCAATGTATCTTATGTATTTTTTTCTTTACGCATTTTCTCTAAGTAATAGCAATTTGATATTTTAATTCAAGAATTGTAAGTAACTTCATTTTAAGACATACAAGTTTGTCAAACTGAATTCGAGCTGTCAACGAGCTAGTTAAACGAGCCACGCGCCAAACAACTCGAACTCTAAACGAGCCAAACTTAAACATGATTCTTTTGTTCGACTCGAGTTCGTGTTCGACTCGTTTACCTGCCAAGTTAAACAAGTCAACCCCAAACAAGAGATATTCGGTTCAGCTCGGCTCGTTTATAGCCCTAGCTAGCGCCTTGTCCAATAGCATAACAGTTGGAGAATTTGGATGTAAGATCCTTTCTTTATCACCATACTTCTTATGTTTTAATGTTTAGGGTTTAGGTTTTATCACAGTGACTATGAGGGACATATAAATTAGGGGTCTTTTCCTTTTCTTTCACAGTGATTACAACGGGTGGAGGACGAAAGAGTATGCTGAAACTGAGAGATTTGGTCACGGGCTTTTGCACTAGAGTCGGTGCTCCTGTAGCTCATACATGGACAAAATTATCAGAAAGTTGCATCGATGATGTGAGAGTCATGACTAGAAAGAGTGTGGATGAGCCCGGGAAGCCTCCTGGTATCATGTTAAGTGCTGAAACCTAATTGTTGCTGCCTGTCCAACCTAAAAGATTGTTTGATTATCTCCGAGATAAAGACTCTCGAAACCAGGTATTGAAAACATATGGTTTTTGGTTCATTTATTTCAACAATAAATGAACCAAAACCGCATATTTTCAATACATGGTTTCGAGAGTTTTTATCTCGGAGAAATTCAAAAATGTTTTAAGTGGGACAGGCAGCCACGATGAGGTTGTGGCACTTAACACGATGCCAGGAGGCTTCCCTGGCTCGTCAACACTCTTTCTGGTCATGACTCTCACATCATCGTCGCAACTTTAAGGTATTTTTGTCCATGTATGAGCTACAAAACCACGAACGCTAGTGCAAAAGCCCATCACCATTCTCTAAGATAGTTTCAGCATACTCTTCCATCCTCTAACCGTTGTAGTCAATGTGAAAGAAAGGGAAAACACCCCTAATTTACTTATCCCTCATAGTCACCGTGATAAAACCTAAACCCTAACTATTAAAAACAGTAGAAGTTATGGTGATAAAGAAAGAATCTGACATCCAAATTCTCGAGTTGTCATGCTATTGGACAGGCGCTAGCTATGCGCTCACATAGATTGAAAGCATTATTAGTATTAGTGACAATAGGTCTCTTAAGGCTATTTGTAATCTCATTTCTAGTTCTGATTTGGACACAATCATCAATGTGATTATTCCAAATTATACTGTTTGTGATGATACCCCTTTTTGGAAAGTACCATGCCTTTTGACCTGACCGTCGTAGTCAGCATTCCTTCAACTATGCTCTTGGCTTCTTTTTTTGGATTGATCCTTCATCGATACTAGATACTTCTTGATAGTCCCTCCATTCACTCAATGTCTTATCAAGTATATTCTTCCCCTTATAATCTTTGTTTATTGCCTAATCATCTTCCATAATAGACCCATTATTGGATTTTGGAGCCTCTTTGTGTTCTTCAGGCTACTGCTCCCTTTTGTTCAAATCACCCTATATACCCTCGTGAGGGTGATATCTTTTTATTGGAGACTAGAAAAGTATATAACCACTCTGCATACTTGGTTCTAGAGCATAACTATCCTCCACTTGCTCTTCACCATGGAAAGACATTGGAAATCCTTTCATATTTGTAATCAAACCACCTCTCACCCCTGATTTGCACATGGGCTGGTCGGTCTCTCCACTGTGATATGTGCTCTTGTCCTAACATAGTTCCTTCCCTCCCTTGACTGTGCTCTTGGATCAGCGTCAAGGAAACCCCCCCCCCCCCCCCCCCCCCCCGTGCTTTGGATAACAAAACTTTGCAATGTTTAGATAAGTTTTTCGTAGTGTTGTAGAGTAACTCTTATTCTACAAGACCATAAAAATTTTATGAAAAATATGCATCGTTTTGCTATCCAAATCACCGGGTCAAAGTGAACCAGTTATGATGAGAAAGTCTAAATGGTGCAAAAGATGTGAGACAGAGTGCTATAAATAGAAGTTACATTGTTTTAATCCCAAAATTTTCTAATCCTCTCCATGTAATAGATTTTTGACCGATTAGTTTGTGTAATGTTATTTATAAAATAAAAGCGAACAACTTAAAAACATGTTCGCCCTGCAATTATTGCTCTTGAGACCCCTTAAACATAATTTATCACCAAAGTTCAAAATTGAGTGGAATTGTCTCCATAAAGTGCTTATTAAATTGGGTTTCTTCTTGTTTCAGACAATCTTATTATGACATGTATATCTAATGTCACATTTACCTTCCTTGTGAATGGTCAATCTTTAATTCCCTTTGCACCTACTCGTGGTATTTGACAAGAAGACCCGATTAGTCGCTATCTTTTTTATATATGTACTGAGGGTGTTATTTGTTTGATAAATCAAGCCATAAACTAAAAAATTCTTAAAGAAGTGCGGGCTGGGCAATCATCCGCCTATATTACTCAACTTCTATTCGGCGATGATTGTATACTTTTTTCCGAAGCTACTACGGATGATGATATTACCCTAAATTATATTATGTACTAGTATTGTATATCTTCTGGAAAAACAATTAATAAAGATAAATATATGTTCCTAAAGTTCCTCAACATACCAAAATTAACATCTCCCAAAGTGTTCCACATTTAAATTGCTTGTATTCATAATAAATTCTTGGGCCTGCCTACGATTCAGGGTCGTAGAACAATCAATGCCTCTAAGGACATCAAATAAAAAATTTGAAGAAAAATCAATGGGTGAAAAGAAAAATTTATTTCACCTTATGGAAAAGGAACTCTCGTTAAGTCTATTTTCCAATCTTTACCCACTTATATTATTCTGTTGTTTTTCTTCCCAAAACTTTATGTTATGAAATTCAACCGCTTTTGCTCAGTTTTGGTGGAGTAATAATTTAAACATTGGAAAATTCACATGAAAAATTGGACTGCTATGTGCACACCAAAAAATGTTGGTGGTCTAGGTTTCAGACATTTACATGCTTTTAATATTGCTCTTCTTGAAAAACAAGATTGGCGTATTTTCAAAATCCAATTTCTCTTTTGACCCAGGTTCTTCAAGGTAAATATTTTCATGATAATTCCATTGTAAATGATGATGCTAAATGTTCTTCGTCTAATATTTGGCGTGATCTCATTATTTCTAAAAATATTGTTCTTCAAGCTGCGAGACATGGAATTGGGAATGGTCTTAATACCTACATCTATCCTAACAGATGGATTTCAATAGGGTTTGGTAGACAACCACGTAGCTTTCCTACTCTTCCTTTGCATTATAAAGTGGCATATTTGATCACTTCACATTTTCAATGGAACCATGAGTTAATCTAAAATAATTTTTCTGAGGATGATTACAGTTTAATTATCAATATTCATTTAACCTATCCTTATCAAAATGATTTTATTATTTGGTCCCAAATACAAATGAGAAATACATTGTTAAATCTGCATATAATGAAGCTTCCAAGATTCTTAATCCTGATTTAGGGGTATTCCAAATTTGCAGTACTAGCAATAGTCAAAATAACTTCTTGAACCAAGTCTAGCCTACCGCCATTCTTGGTAAAATCATTTTTTTTTTTTTGCTCAACGACTGTATTCCAACAAAACTTCAATGGTAATGAGACTGTTTCTCATTTGTTTCTCAACTGTCCCCGAACTAGGAAGATCCTTTCTTCTCCCCAGCTTGACCTGGAGATATATAACATTGATCTCCCTTTTCATTTCAAATCCAAAAAAATATTTACAAATCAGTCTAAGGATAAGAAAAATCCCATACTGCATGTTCTTTGCCTAATCTGGTTTTCTAGAATTAGAAAGTTTTTTAAATGTGCAAAAAAGTGGACAAAGATTTAATTGTGGAAGCTATATATATCAGCAAAAAAGGAGTTCTCACATACTTTATCTTTCAGGTTTGTTGTGCATGCAGGAATCCAAAGGCTGGTGATAGAAGGTGGGTTCCTCCGCCTTCCGGTCATTGGAAAATTAACATAGATGATGTCATCTCATCGTCTCTTCACAGATCTGCTGCCACATCAATCATCAGAAATTACATGGGTGATTTTCTTTTTGGATTCTCATATCAGATTCTATTCACGGCGAATCCGTTGGTTGCATAAGCATATGCTCTTCATGATGCTTTGACGAAGGCTTACAACAACAGATTCAGAATTTTTATCATGGAATTGGACTCTCAAATCCATGTTCAACAGATTTATAGAAGGAATGTGATAGAGGAGGACGACGGCTCAGAAGAGAAAAGACTCTTCACACCATGTGTTTAGTCGGTCCGTTCTTTGAACTTTCTTAAACCTAGCTATTGTAGAAAAGACTCTAATCGCGCATAATCTAGCGCATTTGAGTCGTAAAGCTACGTGTGATATGTATTGGGCTATTATATGCCGTGGTGTTGTGTATGATGTTTCGTCTATGTACAAAGCCTTAGAATGAATAAAATGATGTATTTCTTTGCAAAAAGAAGAAGAAGAAAGTCTTATGTTTTTAGACTTTAACCCCTATTGTCCGTCTCTTATAAAATTATTATCAAGACTTCAGCTAATCGTCTTAAAGAGCATCTCCCGACTGTTATTGATCCTGCTCAATCCGCTTTTATAAAGGGACGCCACATTTCTGATAATTCTATAATTTCCATTGAGACGATTCACACTATTCAAAATCAAAAAAAATAAGACGGTTTCTTTTTCTATAAAATCAGATATGGCGAAAGCCTACGATAGAACTGAATGGTCTTACCTTCTTCAAGTTCTCACCCGTACGGGTTTCCCTACTAGCTTTATAAATCGTATTATGTCTTGTGTGACCTCCGTTTCTTTCAATATTTTAATTAATGGTCACCAAACAGATTCATTTTTACCTACTAGGGATATTCTCCAAGGAGACCCTATTAGCCCTCACATTTTCCTTCTTTGTACTAAAGGTTTGTCTTGTATTATTAGAAATACAGTTGCTAACAATTCCTTAAAAGGTGTGAAACCTGGTATGCATTCTCCTAGCTAGCATTACCCACCTTTTTTCGCAGATGATAGTATTTTGTTTGGAAAATGTACTACTGTTAATGTTGTTACTATTAATTCTATTCTTTACCAATATTGTGATTTCTCAGGACAACTTATAAATAAAAATTAAATCTGCTATTGTTTTCGGCCCCAGAGTCCCGAATGATATTCACACTTCGATTACCCAAATTTTACAAATCCCTAGTGTAGCTTCTCATGATAAGTATTTGGGTTTGCCAAACTTTATTGGTAAAAATAAGAAAAAAAAATTCATAATTTAAAAAGTAAAATATGGAATAAGATTAGGTTGGAAAGAAAAAAAAATTGTCTCGGTGAGGTAAGGAAATTTTCATCAAAGCTGTCATCTAAGCTATCCTACTTACGTAATGTCTATGTTTCTCCTTACCACAATCTTTTGTGAAGAACTCCAAAAACTTTTGTCAAAATTCTGGTGGAGTAATGATTTGGATAAAAATAAAATTATATGGAACAATTGGGATACTATGTGCAGCCCAAAAATATAGACGGTTTAGGTTTTCGCCGTTTGTATTCCTTTTATATAGGATTATTGGGCAAACAGGCTTGGAAAATTCTTATTAACCCTGATTCTATTTTATCCAAAGTCCTTAAAGGTAAATATTTCTACCATTCTGACATCATTATTCTGACATCATTTCTGCAGATTCTGCAAATAGATCCTCTTATGTGTGGAAAAGTATTGTCACTGCTAAAAATATTGTTTTCTATGGTATTTGTCATGGCATTCGTCATGGACAAAACATTTACATTTATCATAATAGATGGATTCCTATAGGACTTAAACAAAAACCTTTCAGCTTTCCATCTCTATCTTCTGATTCAAAAGTTTCTACTCTGATTACTGACAATTTCACTAGGAACACTGATTTGATAAAATCAAATTTTTCAGAAGATGAAGCTGAAGCTATCATTCAAATACCTTTGTCACCTCCTAATACTCAAGATAATCTGATTTGGACTCAAACTGTTTCTGTTCCTTACTCTCTTAAATCAGCTTATTACATGATTGTTTCAAATTTTACTATCCTTTCTACTGCAAATAATCATTCTACCTCAACTTCAAATAGGGACTGCTTTTGGAAGGATATATGGAATTTAAAAATTCCAAGTAAAATTAATTTTTTTAATTTGCCTACTTATAATCTCTGTATTGTGACAAAGGATAATCTTAGCAAGAAAGGAGTTTGTTTACCCATAAATTGCTGCTTTTGTAAGCATAATACTGAATCTGCTAGCCATATCTTCCTTGACTGTGAGTGGATTCGAAAAATTTATACACATGCAATGGTGAATCTGCATCCACCCAAGTCTTCTTTGCCCTTCCATCTCCGTCCGAATTTGTTTTTATTGGCTGTTGATAGAAAAGATAAAAAAATCTTTTGTTACATGTTACGGAATATCTGGTTAGATCGAAATAGTAGAAATCCCAGTTCTGAGTCTAAAACTGTCAACGATTTAGTTGTTCAAATCATTTCTGAACATAAAGAATTTCAAGACACCACTTATGTTGGTCAAAGATTCCGGCGAACTTCAATGTTTCATGTTCCGGCGAAAGGGAAGTGGTGGCCACAAGCTCAGATGAACGGGAGATGGAAGGAATAAGGGCGTCGTTGGAAGCCGATGTGCCCTGGATCCCTCAAACTGAACGTTGATGCGGCCATATCCTCCGATCAAAACAGATCTGGTGGCGGAGGAGTGATTCGCAACTCAGCTGTTGAATTCATCGTGGCTTTGGCTTTTCCGATCCCCTTCACAGAAGACTCTTTAGTTGCAGAAGCTTATGCGTTGCTCTGAGAAATCACAAAAACTATGAGCAGAGGATTTACAAATCTAGAGATTGAAACGGGCAATCAAGCTCTAGCTTTGAGTTTACAGAGGAAGACGGGGACAGAGACAATCTCAGAGAAAGGTCGTCTCCTTTCTGAAATCTGCCGGAAGCTTCGAGAGCCCTTATATTCTAGGGTTTCTTTGGTGTAAACGGGCTCAAAATAATATAGCCCACTGTTTGGCTAGATTGGGCTTAGACTTTGATGTAATATCTTTTTGGGCTATAACATGCCCCGCCAGCTTGTACACCTTATGGGCCAAAGACATTGCATGTTCTTCTATATATCTATAAAAGCAAGGGAATAGGCTTCCCCATGCGCTACATGGAATCTGAGAATCAGTCTTTGCTTGCCATTTTGTCAAGTTGGCATACATGTGGCATGTTTGTTCCAATCAAAACTTGCCAAGTCATAATTAATGACATGCATTCATCGTAATAATTATTGTCTAGATAATGTAAATTTGAATCAAACTCTTTGTTTCCCTGTAATTGGGTATCAATTGAAGGTGGAACTCTAGGGTCAAATGGTAATTCTATAAAGTGGTCTAGCCTACATATTCATGTGAATAGCTTTGAAGAGATTAATGTGTTTTATGAGTAAAATATCTGTTGAGGTTCCCTCAATGAAGCAAATTACTCCCATTTGTTCATGCACATGTGAAGCAATTTCTTGATTACATAAGAAGGACTCACTTCTTGGCATCTTTCTTATTGCTTAAGCGGTTCACTTTATTACTTAGAACCTTAAATCTTGAAATATTGTGCTAATTGGAAAAACTCATATGCAATCTTCACACCATGTTCATGCATTCGTCTTCTTTAATACTGATTATTCATTCACTTCTTAGATTCACAATATTATTCTCATGTCCTTTAATTTATTGGATGTTATTGTAGATTAAAGTTGCGGCAAATCACACTGTAATGTAATCAACTATCGATTGTGCAGACTCCCTGAATCAAAGCAATCAGTACATTTCATCCGCAAGACTTAAGGTATGTAATTGAAAAGATCTTCTAATGACCCTTTCCTTGATTTGTTTTTCTAATAGCGGTCACTACAAGAAATCGAGGAATTCCCAGCGGTTTTAAACCGCTGGTAAAAGACCCAAAAACCGCAGGTAAAAAAATTGCCAGCTGTTTGTCAAACCGCAGGTACGTTGTTTGAAACCATTGGCACATCTGCGCTGGTAAAATTCTATACCTGCGGTTTCGTGAACCGCTGTAGCAGGCACCTTTTTCCCGCGGTTATTGAATCCGCAGTAACATATTCTAAACCGCTGCCACATGACAGCAACCTTCCAGCGGTTGTATGTTTCTACCAGCGGTTTATATTCATCTTTTTCATTATTATTTCAAATACCATTTCATTATCTGGTTCTTTTTTTGGTCATCAAAGAAAAAAAGTGAAAACACAATGAATACATTTGACACTCCGTATATCAAATTTATTCATATATATTGAAACAATAATTACAAGATCATTGAGTATGAAATCAATCAAACTGTATCTTTCAAACAAACAAAAAAAAAAATATTTAGTAACTTGTCTTCTCAATCAAAATTGGTTCAACTATTAAGCATGGCTCCTAAAAAAAGTATGCATAGGTTCCTTCAGGAGTCCTTCCAGTCCGGTGGTTGCCGCCAGCATCAACAATCGTGTAAGATTAAATTTATAGTTAGCTTGACCAACTAGTGCAGCATTTCTTGGCGAAGAAAAGACAAAGTTAAAGAGCACCTGAATTGAAACAAACAGAAGTATAAAAATGTGTCAAACAAACACATGAGATAAGTTATCGTATAATTATCAGACAAAGTGAGTTTGGGTGATGTTCGAATCTTCATAATTATAGTATGAGATCACATAAAGGAACATATTGAAACATTGTTCAACCACATCAATCGAAATAAACATGCCTTTTCGACACACATGCACAAGTGGTAGTGAACTTTTATTCCTAGAAAGCCACATTCAAAGCAAAAAATTAAGATCGGCGTTACCTTGACTCTTCTTGTCGTTGTGTGCTTTCTCAACATTTCTAAGTGCAAGGGAGTAGCTCACCTACAAGGAAAACGAATGCACAGTTAATGAGTACTTTGATATATAATAATCAGAGTCATGAATGGATAAGCATCATAATTACACACATCCTAAGAGACGTTCCTGAGATATGAGTTATAAAAACAGGAAAATGTAGCAACTTTGTGAGAGCTCATGGACACCAACACTAACTTGCTTCCTCTGTTGAGGAACAAAGAAACATATGCAGTTAGCAGCCAGATTAATAGAGAAAGAGATAATATAGGGACGAGTAAAGAAGCTAAACATTGAGTTTTGTATCCAATATGCCCGACTTTGAGTTGTCTTATAGTATGCTCCATGCTTCAAAATGCTTCCCTTGTAAACAAAATAATAAACCATGTAACTAATTGGAAAAAATTATGAAATAAATCTCCAATACATCATTCACAGCAAGGACTAGAATAATAGATAAAAAACTAATCTACACTGTGACGAACAAGGACCTGCAGGCTAAGGTCAAGATTCAACAAAAGACAGAAACAAATCCACTATCTGTCCAAGCACTACCCTATAATAAATAAGAAGATTGGTTTTGGTAGGAGTTATGGAGTGCATCCGCTTGGCACCTCATTGGTCAGTAAATATAGTTCACAGAATAAAAGACACTGATACAATACTAATTACTCTTTATCAGACTCAAGGTCGACAACCTTAAATGAAAAGCAGCCACTCAAACCTTTAACAAAACTTGACGGTGATTAACTTACTCGAATGAAAAGCAGCCACTCAAACCTTTAACAAGCCTCGGTTTCGTTTCGTTTTGCATCTATCCACAGCGTAGAGGGTGATTAACTTACTTGAAAGCAAAAGTAATGTCTATTTTTCACTATTGTGGTATACTGCTATATCAGGAGTTCAGGACACGTTAGACCAGATCATTAGAGGGATGTTCCAGTCTGGACTTGTCCTTTTTCCTGATCCAGTCAAGAGTTCACTTGAAGGTTCCAAAACAGTCTTGTTGAAGAAGAATCAAGGATCAATTGGACCTCTACCCCGTTCATACCAGTCTACTACACACACGTTTGTAAGAGTTCACACTACAAATCATATGTACATTATCAAGATAACTTACTTGAAAACCAAATTATCTAGGCTAGGCATAGTTTTTTATAGTCAATTAGAGGAAATTAAGTACAACATCACTTGTGTACATCTACAAGAGACATATATATATTCAACCAGATCAAGTAAACAACAGCTACAGAAGTATTTGACCATTTAACCTCAAATCATGCATATTCATAAGTTTACAAATCATCTACTATGATCATTAGTAAGCAAATTTGATTAAGGGAAAGCCCCAATCCAACCAAAACTGAAAGCAATTAGAAGTCTTCTAGGAAAAAAATTGAAAATATAACCTGCAAGGAGTACTGTCACAAACCTGGGAACCCTAGCTTCTGTTGATAGACCTGAAAATAAAAAACAATGAACACTCATACCAAACAAATTCGAGGCCCTGAAAGTCGAAAGGCTGAAATCGAACATACGGAAAATTGAAAATCGGACACTGAAAATCAAAATCGTACCTTAGGTAGTCATGTTCGGACGAAATCAACCCTCGACGTGGACTGATAACCACCGAGATAGAAAACCGGAAAACCAATGTTCAATTGCTTTCCACAGATCCTCCAGTGAGATGAAGAGAGATGCAATCGAGGCCCTGAATCGCGTTAGAATAAGAGGTCGACATACAGTGGGAGAGCTGGACAAGGATTGAAAGATGGTGAAAGCAATTTGGTTGAAAGATCAAATACGCCTTCACTAGCGTATCTACTGGAGAAGAGAACCCATCCCTCGCTTTTGGCAGAGAACTCGATAACAAGGAAGCTCAGTGAGGGTGAGAAAGAGAGAGGGAAAGCAGGGAGTTAGGATTGAGTGTTGGGGGGAGAGATTTCAGATTTAGGTGAGCGATGGAGGGAGAAATCTGGTTAGGGTTGAGAATTGGAGGGAACTCTGCCGCCCATTTTTTTACCCTGCCGCCAAAGAAGATGAAAGAGCTACTTTACTCTTTTATGATATCTTATTTAGTATTAGGCACATGTAATTTTACAAATTATGCATTTTAACCATTAACTTTACTCTATATCCAAAAAAATCGTTAAGTTTAGTCCACTAAGTAATGTTCTATTTAATTTTAGGCTCATAGAATTTCAAAACTAGTAACTTCAATCCTTCCCTCAATCATTTATTACTTTTATTGTCAATTGCAATAAAAATAGTGTTTTTTCTATTTCAGTAGTCCAAGTTGGTCAATTAAGAGTTTTGACTGATTTCATTATTTTGGCAAGCCTTGCAGTGAGTCATGATTGACTCATTGATTTGGCAATTTGTAGGTCAATTGAGTTCTTTAGTAAAGATTGATGGTTTGATTCAGTGGTGAGTTAGAAATGAGAGCTTGTTTTGTCAATTGAGATAAATGGGTCACAACTGATGTTATATTATAACTTCGATTGAGTTCATTAGTAGAGATCGGTAATCCATTTAGGATGTTAGACACAATTGATGGTCCAATTGTTCAATTAGAAGTTCGATTGAGTCCATTAGTCGAGATCGATAATCTATTTAGGAGGTTAGACACAATTGATTGTCCAATTTGATCAATTAGAAGTCGACTGAGTTCATTAGACAATTTCGATAGATTCGCAAATGATAGTCTAATGGAATCACTTAGAAGTTCAGTTGAGTTAAATAGCGGAGATCGATAGTTCATTTGAGCGTTGACTCAAAGTTGATAGTCTAACTTGGTCAATTAGTGGTACGATTGAATTTATTACTAGAGATTGGCAGTCCAATTGAGGGGTGAGTCACAACAATTGTCCAATTTGATCAGTTAGTAGTTCGATCGATAAGTTCTTTTTTATCAATTACAAGTGCAATTGAGATAATTAGCATAGATCGATGATCCACTTGAGCATCAAGTCACAACTGACAGTTCACTTTGACCAATTAGAAGCCTTATGCAGTCAATTTAGCACTGAACATCCCCCAAAAATCTAGTTCGGCCCAACCGTATCATACTAGGGCTTTCGAATTATGGTTTCTTCAAAACGTGGGGATCTGGTATAACATTTTGGCCTTAATTTCTAAGATGGGATTGGTTTTAAAAGTTAGGAGTGCAATTTAGTCAATTCATCAGTCCTTTAAGTAAAATAGTATAGATCGATGGTCAACTTGAGTCAAAATTGATACTTCGATGTGATCTATTCATATTACGGTTGAATTCAAAATTGCAAGGCCCAATTGAGATGTGAGTCACTATTGATAGCCTTATGTGGTAAATTAGTAGCGCCATCGAGTTCATTAATTAGTGAAGATCGACAATCCAACTGAGAATTAATTCAGTCACAGTTGATAGCCTATATTCGGCCAACTTGTAGTTCAATTGAGTTTAATAGTAAAGATGTGTATAAGATTGTAGGGGTCCAATCATTTCTATATTGGTATTTATCTACTCAAGACTCTTTTGTACGGGAAATACGACAGTACTTTGTTGAATACAAATCATTCCGATGCACAATTTCAATGATCAAACATATAAATTTAAAATTTTAAATGATAGTAAAGCAACAAATATTTATGATGGTGAGTAATAAAATAAATTTATTAAAATAGCATACTAACTAACAAATGTGATGATGGTGTTGTGGTAAGAGCCACCGAAGTCACTTGGGTGGTTTGGGGTTCGAACCTCATAAGCCATTAATAATTTTTTATCTACTAAAAAACCGCTGCTAATAGTAAGACAACCGCTGGTATAGACAACGATTTGCCAGCAGTACAGAACCGCTGGTAAAGCAACCATTTACCCGCGGTTTCAAAGTGGCCGCTGGCATAGTCAGTAGCATATACCAGCGGTCGACATATTTCCCGGCGGTTTAGAAAATCTGCCGGTATAGTTGTTCTATACCAGCGGTTTCTTCAAACCACTGCCATGGAAACCGCTGGGTATTCCCCCATTTCTTGTAGTGGGTACGGAGACAATAACAACACTATTTTATCCTCCATCTCTTAATATTTATGTAGTTTATAGAAAAGTATTATTCAGGACACCGAATTAAGGATTGCCTCAATTTTTGGAATGAAAATTTCATTTCTATGTTACCTTCCATCTATTTTATCTCAAAAATTCTACAGTTAACTGGATGATTTCCTCTAATCACTACCACAGTAACTTTTCATTGCCTTATGATCAAGAAATTTTTATAGGTCTTGGTTGGATATCTTCAGTGCCAACATAAAGTACAAATGTAATTGCTTCATTTGACATTGTTAAACTAAGCCTGGAAAATTGTTATTAAGAAATTTAAGACTCTTAAAGGAATTTTAAATGTATGTTTGTAGGCAAGCTGATAATTGACAATGCTATCTTTTACTGTAAGATATCAGTTGTAATTGTGATAAGGTTTAGAATCTGGGGACGTTAGTAACACAATAAAGTCAATAAACATAAACTAGCCAAGTAAATTCCAATCTTTCTCAAAGGACTGTCAACGGTTCAGTGATTTGAATTTGTTTATGATAACGACCTTAACCGGTAATTATATTTCTAGGCCACCTTAACTGGAAATATTGGAAAAAAAATTGAAGGATATTCTCAAAAAAGTGCGACTTCATGTTCTCAAATTTAAAGTCCATAAAAAAACTTCTACTATCCTATACTCCCTCCGTCCCATGAGGTAGTTCAAAATTGACTTTTTAAAGTCATTTGACTCGATGATTTGGTTACCCAAACAATACTAGAATTTGGTAATTTTTTCATGGTGATGTAGAGTTAGGTTTACTCTACAACACCATGAAAAAATTACATAATTCTTGCATTGTTTTCCTAACTAAATCATCAGATCAAAGTCATCAGTGAACAGTACTCTTTGAACAACCTGCTAGGACGGAGGGAGTATATTCTGAAAAGATTATGCATCTTTTCTTTAGAGAATTGAAATAGATAAACAACTTTCCTCAAAAAAAAAAAAGATAAACAATTTTTTAGTTTTTTTTCAGAGGATAATATTTTTTCTTTGAGTATATGAAAAAATATCACGAAAATCACATTAATTCCTAAATAGAAATTACAGGCTCCGGCGCATTAGCGCGGGCTGACGACTAGTATTAAATAAAAGTGCAGGCTTTGTGTTCAAAAAAAAAAAAACCTGTTGTCACAAAATGCTGGATCCGCCCATGAGGGAGTTTTGAAAACATTAGAAATTAGGGTGTGGCGTCCACGCACGCAGAACCCTAAAACCAATCCCTACCACCTCCATAGGACAGCAGTACTACTAGCAGAACCCTAAAACCAAAATGAAGACGATGAAGATGTTTTCTTTCATTCCGTGGGAGATCGTGGAGCATATTCTCTCTCGACTGCCAGTGAAGCCTCTTCTTCGGTTCAGGTGCGTATCGACTTCTTGGCTCTGCCTAATAGACAGCTCCGATTTCGTCAAATGCCATCTCAATAGATCCATCGAAAGCAACACCAATCTCTCCCTCGTTTTAGCAGACCACCTAATCCGCCGGCAGTCAGTTGACGAAGTTTCACTCATTGTTAATACTATTGTACCCCTTGAGATACCAAATCGTTATGACCAGATTCATGGTTCTTGCAATGGTTTGGTTTGTTTGTCAGATGGGTTTGGTAGTTTGATTTTGTGGAACCCATCGACCCGAAAGTTCCGGGCTCTGCCACAAAGCCCCAGGGACCGCGCACACCGGCCGCATCTATCTTTGAGCACTAGGTGTGGATTCGGGTATGATAGCGTCAACGACGACTATAAGGTTGTTATGATTTTTCTGAGTGAAGAGGATAAATTATTTGATGTTCATGCCTATAGTCTCAAGTTTAATACATGGCATACCATTGAGAAGCAGCCACGTCATGTTCATCTTGGTAGTGTTGGCCTAGGCAACGGTGTATTAGCGGGTGGTGCTCTCCATTAGGTTGATGATCACAACTCAGCAGGTGGTCCTATCCAGTGGGACGATGATCAAGAAAACCATGGCTACAACTATATAAGGTGCTATATCGTTGCATTTGATCTTGCGAGTGAGGAATGTTGGTTGGTACCACATCCAGAGTACCCACATAGGGATCGTCCTGTCGCTCTACACAGCTTCAACGAATGCCTTTCAGTGGTTTGCAATGACTACGAAAGCAGTTTCAGTATATGGGTAATGAAAAAGTACAGAGTGAAAGAATCTTGGACCAAGTTAGGGCATCTCCAACTCCATGAGGGGAGGGGGAGGGGGAAGGGGAAAATCGTATTAAAATACGGTTCATGTCAAACCCCATGGGGGGAGGGGGAGGGGGTGCTATGGGGATAAATTTTGCCTTGGGTGAGGGATGGTTAGGGGGGATTTCCCCATGGACATCCCCTCCCCCTCCCCTTACATGGAATGATTAATTAATTGAATATTTGATAATTTAATTACACATACTAATATTTTATGATTATATTATGTATTTTATTATTATGATTAATAAATTTTATTTTGTATTATTTAATAAAATTAATAATGTATTCACTATTGTTAGAAAGTACATTTACGAAAAACAAATTCGGAAAAGCTTATTTGGAAGTGCTTATGGAAGTTCGGCCAATGTGTCTGAACAAGAATTCAATCCTTTCAACTAACGAAAGAACTATTTTATGTAATCGTTGTTAGGTTGGTTTATTTCAATTTGTGTGTTTTATCGCTCTACTCCTTGCATTTTCGTATTAGTGTTCAATTTTCGACGACTTTTTCGTACTTGTAATCGTTATTTTTCGAATAAAAGTTTTTTTGTTAATATTACTTTAATTATTATTAGTACTATTATAATTGTTATTATTATTAGCATTTTTTGTGTGTGTGTATAACAATTTCGCATTTACTTTTTTTGTATTAATAATTCATTTTTAAATCATTAAATATATATTACAAATTAATTTTTTGGGTGGGGGGAAAGAAATGGGTTGGAGACGATTAGTAGTTTGGCGGAAGGGGAAGGGGAGGGGGAATGGTGGGCCCATGGGGGGAGGGGGAGGGGGAGGTGAGGGGAGGGGGAAAAAGCAATGTGTTGGAGATGCTCTTAGTTTCTGTCGCTGATTCACGAGTGCTAGAAGTTATAACTTCTTTCACCCGTTCTTATCATTCAAATGAATGTGGTGGAGTACTGGTTTACTACCAGAAGAAGTGGATTTTGCTCAGTATTGATGGAGACAAGATAGTCGAAACTATCATCATTGCTAGCATCGATTATCTATGTGAGCACTTTGGAAGCCTTGTTCCAATAAATTGACATGAAGAGAAAAATCAGGCAGGCACTACGAGTTCTATTTTTGTTGCATAGTTCATGTCTTTTTTTGCAGTTTCTTGCTTACTCCAGTTTTCTAACTGCATGTTCAAAACAATGCACTAGAACGCTTAAAAGTGCAACCTATGTTTCCTTGTCACGCACATAGGCCAAAATGTGAATACATGTACGTTAACCAAAATGTATATCAATGGATTCGTGTGCTTGCTCAGTGTAGCTAATTGTGTCCCGTGTGTGGCTTAGACACTTATGTTGGATTCTTAGTACGTTACAGAATCTGAGAAGAAGAAGAAGAAAACAGAAAGTTAAGAATTACAATGAATCAAAATACAAAAACTTACAGAGTTGTGAGAAGCGCTGCAATAACTTGGAGAAATCAGAGACAATCTCGAACATAGGCTCGATTTCCTTAAGGCTAAATTCGCTCCCTGTAGGTGCTTTTGAACCGGAGCGAAGGCCTCCCAGGATAATTGTCCCTCACTGTGTAATCGGGTAGCACCGCCGGATTACACCCTACGAACCCTCAAATGGAATGATAGCACTCTGGTTTGGATAGGTTTCTGGAATTTGGGATTTTTCGGAATGACTGAAACAGGGAAGGGTGCTCTGCATTTAAAGAAGCAGAGACACCCGTTGGAGCAGTTGGGTCTGTTCACGAACGGTTACGAAACCGTTCCAGAACCGTTGGAAAACGAATTTCAAAATTCAGGTAAAAATTCGGGTGGAAAACTAATTAAAATTGGGCCAAAAAATTAAATGGGCCTGAACCTCATAACAAGCCCAGCCCACACACAACACAACACAACGCACCGCGCCACGTCACGGCCCGGCCCGTGCCCGTGCCCGAACCCGAGACCGAGCCGAGCCGGCCGGACGGACGGCGGCGGCGGCGCGCGCGCGCGTGTGGTGGTTCGGACCATAGCTAGGTCCTCCCTCCTACACAAAATGTGTATCACCCAAAGGGCGTGCCCTATTGTTCAATCTTGAACTATATTAAGTGAACAAGATTGTTCCACCCTCCAATGTGGGATGATTTAATTTCCCTCTTGGAGTACTATCTTAGAAGCCATCTTTACCCATGAATTTTTCATTCACCCGGTCACGATTTTGGATGAAGTAAAGTTGTAGGATGTTCACCTAGCTCTAAGGTATCCATATCAACTTTCGGTTTCATGAATCGATTAGTCGATTCTTCAAAAATTGCTTCCAAAGTCGTGCGAAAACTGAGTTTTTCCAACAATCCCCCACATGAATGATAAAATTGGCATAAGATCCGGTATATCAAAAAGGAAGAAAGAGTGCCATCTAGCGAACAATAATCGCATTGAGAAGGTGGCCTGAGACCTTGAACGTTCTCTAGTGGAATACTACAGGGTATACTGGCTTGTCAGTGGCGAACCGCCTTGAACTGCTTGCCGTAGTGTATACCTAGTCAATAGTACCCACACGGTTATTATTCTTTCCATATCAGGTTCTCATGGTCGTGTCCGTTTTGGCCATGGAGCACTTAATCCTGGTTTCGTGAGTGGTCTTAGAGAATTTAGCCTCGTCATTCTCCTAGAACCGGCCCCCAGTTCCCACTCATATAGGTGAGTCTCATAAAGAGTATCTTGCCATACCCCACTTGTTTTTTCAAGATATGAGCTCATTAAAAGCCAAATGCTTATCCTTAACCAATGCAAGTGTCACTCGGTGTCGCCCTAGGAATGGGTTTGGAAATAAAATTTCCTTACAGTGACTAATTTTGCACAGTAGTTAGGTTGTCCCTTTGAACCTAGTTCTTGGGATCTCCAATCATCTAGGTTGGGTTTTCCACTACGTGCAACTAGGTGAGATAGGCTTTAATCCCATTCCCCTTGACGAACTCAAGACTTGCTCCCTTGTTAACCCCTTTGTTAGGGGATCCGCTAAGTTATCCTTAGACTTCACATAATCGATCGATATTATTCCGTTTGAGAGCAATTGCTTAATGGTGTTATGCCTTCGACGAATGTGTCTAGACTTACCATTGTAGATACTACTTTGTGCCCTCCCGATAGCCGACTGGCTATCACAATGAATGCATACAGCCGTCATTGGTTTGGGCCACATTGGAAGTTCTTCCAGGAAGTGTCGAAGCCATTCCGCTTCTTCACCTGTCTTATCCAACGCAATGAATTCAGATTCCATGGTGGATCTTGCAATGCAAGTCTGTTTGGAAGATTTCCATGATATCGCTGCACCTCCTAGGGTAAAAACATACCCACTCGTGGATTTAGAATCCGTTGTATCGGATATCCAATTGGCGTCACTATATCCCTCTAGTACTGCAGGGTATCTAGAGTAGTGAAGTCCGTATGTTGAGGTGTACCTCAAATACTTTAATACACGAGTTAATCCTTTCCAGTGATTATTACTTGGATTACTGGTATATCGACTTAGTTTGCCAACTGCTTGGGCGATATCCGGTCTGGTGCAATTCATGAGGTACATTAGACTACCAATCACTTGAGCATACTCGACTTGTCTTATACCTGCACCATGGTTCCTGGCAAGATGGAGATTAGGATCAACAGGAGTCCTAACTATCTTGCCATCATTTTTGTCGAATTTCTCAAGTATTTTCCCAACATAGTGCGATTGAGATAATGTGTATCCATTAGTTGTCTTAGTGATTTTCATCCCTAAAATAACGTCAGCGATACCCATATCTTTCATATCGAACTTAGTTGTCAACAATTTCTTTGTTGATTTGATGATAGTTGAATTACTTCCCATAATCAACATATCATCGACATACAAGCATACAACGACATAACCATCACGTGTAGTCTTAGAGTATACACACTTGTCACATTCGTTAATTGTGAATCCGTTTGATAGCATAGTGTTATCAAACTTTACATGCCATTGTTTTGGAGCTTGTTTCAGTCCATAGAGAGATTTAACTAGTCGACACACTTTGTTTTCTTGTCCGGGGACAAGGAAACCTTCCGGTTGTTCCATGTAAATCTCTTCATCTAATTCACCATTCAAGAAGGCAGTTTTTACGTCCATTTGGTGAATTTCAAGGTTATTTATAGCTGCGAGAGCTATAAGCGTACGAATAGACGTAATCCTGGTTACTGGTGAATATGTATCGAAATAGTCAATACCTTCCTTCTGTTTATACCCTTTAGCTACAAGTCTAGCCTTGTATTTCTCAATTGTTCCGTCAGTTTTAAGCTTTCGCTTAAATATCCACTTGCAGCCTAATGGCTTACAACCCGGAGGAAGATCCACCAATTCCCATGTGTGATTTTGAAGTATTGATTCAATCTCACTATTTACTGCCTCCTTCCAATAGGTTCCCTCGGAGCTAGACATTGCCTCCTTATAGGATTGAGGTTCATTTTCTATCATATATGTTAGAAAATCCGGGCCATAATCCTTAGTGATTTTTGCCCGCTTACTACGCCTAGGTTCGGCTTCTTCTTCGGACTGTACGGGTGTAGATTCTCGAGTTCTTTTGTTAGAATTTTCTACATCCTTCTTCTTATATGGAAATACGTCTTCGAAGAAAGACGCATTACATGACTCAAAGATAGTGTTTACATGTATGTCCTCGATTTCTGATTTAATAACCAAAAATCGATATGCACTACTATTTTGAGCATAACCTATGAAAACACAGTCCACCGTTTTTGGTCCAAGTTTTACCTTTTTAGGTTCTGGTATTGCTACCTTTGCAAGACACCCCCACACTTTAAGGTATTTGTAGGATGGTGGTTTTCCCTTCCATAACTCGTATGGAGTTTTGCCAATATGCTTTCGCGGAATCCTATTTAGGATGATATTGGCTGTTAGGAGTGCTTCCCCCCACAAGTTCTGAGGTAAACCCGAACTAAGTAGTAATGCATTAAGCATTTCTTTCAAAGTCCTGTTTTTCCTCTCGGCTATGCCGTTTTGTTGTGGTGAGTATGGAGCCGTGGTTTGATGAATAATTCCGCTTTCTAGACATATGTCTTTTAGCGGACTTTCATATTCACCTCCTCGGTCGCTACGCACCATTTTTATCTTCTTCCCCAATTGATTTTCTACTTCATTTTTATAGTGTTTGAACATGTCAATTGCTTCGTCTTTACTCCGAAGGAGATAGACGTAACAATACCTTGTGCAATCATCTATAAATGTAATAAAGTATTTCTTTCCTCCCCTTGTTTGTAGAAACTTTAAGTTGCAAATATCCGTATGGATTAATTCGAGGGGAGTAGTCGATTTTCCATCAATTGACCGGAAGGGTTTCTTAGTTAATTTTGCTTCAACGCATGTCTCACATTTGTGGGATTTGTCGATTTTTGCACTAGGAATGTGTTCCATAGACATTAATTTGCGAATCGATTCAAAGTTTGCATGACCAAGCCTACTATGCCATAAAGTAGATGACTCCAACAAGTAAATAGAATCGGCATTCTTATTCATAGCCATTTTTGGCGTCACGGTCATTACATTAAGTTTGAACATGCCGTCGCTAAGATAACCCCTGCCTACGTAAGTACCATTCTTAACTAGTACAATTTTTCCGGACTCGAAAACAATTTTGAATCCTTTCTTAACTAGTACCGATCCCGAAACCAAATTCCTACGAATTTCCGGCACATGAAGCACGTCGTTGAGCACCACCATTTTTCCCGAAGTCATCTTTAGGATGATGGATCCTTTCCCTTCCACGGTGGATGAAGATGAGTTGCCCATGAAGAGTTGCTCTCCGTTTTCCACTTCCTCGTACTTGTGGAACATCGCTTTGTCGGAGCATATGTGGCGTGTGGCTCCGGTGTCAATCCACCATTCCTTTGGGTTGCTGCCGATCATGTTTGCCTCCGACACTACCGCGGACAAGCGGATTCCATCGTCGTCGTCGTCTTTCTTTTCAGCCATGTTTGCCTCGGTTTTGTTCTTGGGAACCTTGCGCTTCTTCTTGCACTCGCTTCGACGATGGCCAATTTTTCCGCAATTGAAGCACTTTCCCTTGAACGCCTTGTCTTCCCCATTGCCGTCGTGAGCCTTCCGTTTGTTCTTGGAACCTTGCTCCACGATGTTGGCCTTGGCTTGCACAATTCCTCCTTTGTCTGAGTTGCGGTTGTCTTCCTCGATCCTTAAGCGGACGATGAGTTCCTCCATTCGGATTTCCTTGCGCTTGTGCTTGAGATAATTCTTGAAATCCTTCCATGAGGGAGGGAGTTTCTCAATCATACAAGCAACCTGAAATGACTCACTTAGGGTCATTCCTTCAGCATGAATATCATGAAGGATAACCTGCAACTCTTGAACCTGACTTATTACAGTTTTGGTATCAACCATAGAAAATTTGAGGAACTTAGCAACTACAAATTTCTTTGCCCCTGCATCCTCAGTCTTATACTTTTTGTCAAGAGATTCCCAAAGTTCTTTTGCGGATTTAGCAACACTATACACATTATACAGAGTATTATCTAATCCGTTAAGAACATAATTCTTGGCCAAAAAGTCTGAATGTTTCCAAGCGTCCACCGCGGCGAGTGTTTGTTTGTCTGCATTCTCCGGCAGTGGTGGAGCATCTTCTTTCAAGAACTTTGCCAAGTGCAGGGTCGTCAAGTAGAACAGCATCTTTTGTTGCCATCTCTTGAAGTCCTTTCCAGTAAATTTTTCTGGACGTTCCCCATGATTCCCAATCGACACCATTGAAGGTGCTGAACCTGTAGGGGCTGCCTGACTAGTGCTCGCCTCAGGAGTGTTGTCAGCCATCGCTGAAATTTGCAAAGCAAATTATCAGTCTCAAATTACAGTAAACTTTCTGTTACAGTGTTGTTTAATAAGTGCTATTGAAAACTCGTTAAACAACAATCTGTGAGTACTTTAGAAACTCTCAGATTACGTAAACTGTTGTAATTGACAAGTACTATTGAAACTCGTTAATTACAGACAGATTGTCTTAGAATCCAGAAGAATTTAGCCTTAAGAATGTTGGATTCTTAGTACGTTACAGAATCTGAGAAGAAGAAGAAGAAAACAGAAAGTTAAGAATTACAATGAATCAAAATACAAAAACTTACAGAGTTGTGAGAAGCGCTGCAATAACTTGGAGAAATCAGAGACAATCTCGAACATAGGCTCGATTTCCTTAAGGCTAAATTCGCTCCCTGTAGGTGCTTTTGAACCGGAGCGAAGGCCTCCCAGGATAATTGTCCCTCACTGTGTAATCGGGTAGCACCGCCGGATTACACCCTACGAACCCTCAAATGGAATGATAGCACTCTGGTTTGGATAGGTTTCTGGAATTTGGGATTTTTCGGAATGACTGAAACAGGGAAGGGTGCTCTGCATTTAAAGAAGCAGAGACACCCGTTGGAGCAGTTGGGTCTGTTCACGAACGGTTACGAAACCGTTCCAGAACCGTTGGAAAACGAATTTCAAAATTCAGGTAAAAATTCGGGTGGAAAACTAATTAAAATTGGGCCAAAAAATTAAATGGGCCTGAACCTCATAACAAGCCCAGCCCACACACAACACAACGCACCGCGCCACGTCACGGCCCGGCCCGTGCCGGACGGACGGCGGCGGCGGCGCGCGCGCGCGTGTGGTGGTTCGGACCATAGCTAGGTCCTCCCTCCTACACAAAATGTGTATCACCCAAAGGGCGTGCCCTATTGTTCAATCTTGAACTATATTAAGTGAACAAGATTGTTCCACCCTCCAATGTGGGATGATTTAATTTCCCTCTTGGAGTACTATCTTAGAAGCCATCTTTACCCATGAATTTTTCATTCACCCGGTCACGATTTTGGATGAAGTAAAGTTGTAGGATGTTCACCTAGCTCTAAGGTATCCATATCAACTTTCGGTTTCATGAATCGATTAGTCGATTCTTCAAAAATTGCTTCCAAAGTCGTGCGAAAACTGAGTTTTTCCAACAACTTAGTGGTACAATCTGCTTGATATGTATAGACCTTGACAGGCACTTCCTATACTCTTCTTGTTCTCCTCCAAGGATCGGGGCTCCTTTTCTGTGAGATCTTATTGAGTCATGACATGATCATGCATTCTATCTATTGCCACCCCCTATTTTGTATGTTCTAGTTTATTTTTTGTAATTCCTTGAATGTTGAGCATCTCTGCAATTTTTTCATATTTAAATTGCTGTCTCTTGAGCATCTGGAAGGGATTAATTATCCCAGACGCTAATCTTCAACTTTATGCAATGCTCAGCATTTTCAGTTTCCTGGAATCAACTATTGATCAAGACTGACTCTTGGAGGCATCCTCCGAACCGAGTTTGCAGCGTTGCTGATTTACAACTCATGTGGGATGGCGGCTCCTGTTTAGCGTGGATCCTTTCGAATTTGCAGTTACATAGATGAAGAAAAAGCTACCTGGTCGCAAATTTGTGCTTCGTTTTCCCGGTCTTGATTAGTTCACTATGAACTTCAGCACTAGCTAGTTCTCTCATATGTAGATATTGTACCCACGCTACGAGAAGTGCAGGGACTATTTTTGAACATTTTTCACTAGTTTAAGGACCCTGGTGGATCATTCTAAAGTTAATAAGCCAAAACATTACTTGAATATACTCTGGAATGTCGATTATACGCCGTGATGAAGGGTTTGTAAGAAAAGTTGCAAACCCAACTTAGTGATAATGTCTCACTGTAAAGACGATTCTTAAAATATATGATTGCACCCCGTTTGCAAATTAATTTATAATCCGCAAATGGCAAAAAAAAAGTCATAATATTTAACGACTAAGGAAATATCCCTCAAAAAAAAAAGACTGAGGACATATTTGTAAAGCAAAGGTAATATATGACAGAAATGGATCTACATGTGTGAGAAAAAGCCCTTTGAGTGTGTTAAATGTGATAGTTTTGTTTTTCCATTTGCACATTGCAAGTCAACTTGCAAATGTGGGATGCGAACAAAGAGTTTAGGTAAATTGGGGGCATGAACACAGTAAGTCTAAAAGCTCATCACTATAACCATCACATTTCCATTAGAAATTGATTACTACCATTTAAGTTAGAGAGTTAATTCTTAAAGAGCTCATTTTGGTTCTTACAGAGCAATTTTGTTCCAATTCTACCCTTACATTGGTCAGTCTCCATACCCAATACCCCGTTAACACCACCCCGTAATTTTTGTAATGTTGTCCAAATGATGCAATTAGACATGTTTTATGAAATAATTTTGTATTAGTTTGGGGAGGGGGGGGGCATTGAATTCACTGAATTTGAGGAAGATAGCTGCAGCCTGGCCACCTGACACCACAGCTCTTTGGCCATCGAGGCTAGTAAAGTTAAAAAGTTTGGTACTTATAGAAGGTAAGACTTATTTTATTCGGCTCATTTTGGGACATATGGAGGAATACACTATTACTATAAGATTCTTGAACAAGCAAAGAATACGATGAATATAGCTTTGTATTGCTACCTAAGTTTTCATAAATGGGTTATTATCATCTCTCTTTAAAGAGCTTCAATGGATGCCTTTCGACTATTTGCATGGACTTGAGAAGAGATGTTGAATTTGGCGTTGTTATATGGGTAAAGAATACGAGGTCAAAGAGTCGTGGACCAAGTTAATTTCGTTGCCTGATCCACTACCGGTTCATTTGGCTTTATGTCTTTGCCCACTTGCTTATTCGAACGAGCGCAGTGAAATATTGGTGCCTGAGAATTGCTATGAGAATAAATTAGCTTGGTTTAGTAAGAAGGGGGAGAAGATGGACAGGACTGTTGGCATTGATGGCTTCAGCAGTCTGTTTGACATCGATACGTGCTTGGGAAGCCTTGTTGTAGTTAACGAGGAATATAAGCAGTTCAAAGAATGAGAAAAACAGAAAAAATAAGACTTGCCTAATACCTATATACTTATAAAGCTATTAGGGTTGGAAGCATTTTTTTTTTTTTTTTTGTCCAAAGGAAGCATTAAATTGAACATTTCTTTTCATTCTTGTAATTCTTTCTACGACATTTTTGTCAGTTTTAGCAAAAGCAATACAATTCCATTGATATAGGCTGTTTTTACAAATCATGAAAATCTATGGTTTGATTTTTTCTTGTCTGTATAGTTTTTGGTTTTCATAACAATTTGGTATTATGAAAACGAGCCACGCGCCAAACAACTCGAACTCTAAACGAGCCAAACTTGAACATGACTTTTTTGATCGACTCGAGTTCGTGTTCGACTCGTTTAGCTGAGTGTTAAACAAGCCAAACCCAACATGAGATATTCGGTTCAGCTCGGCTCGTTTATAGCCCTAGCTAGCGCCTTGTCCAATAGCATAACAGTTGGAGAATTTGGATGTAAGATCATTTCTTTATCACCATAACTTCTTATGTTTTAATGTTTAGGGTTTAGGTTTTATTACGGTGACTATGAGGGACATATAAATTAGGGGTCTTTTCCTTTTCTTTCACAGTGATTACAATGGGTGGAGGACGAAAGAGTATGCTGAAACTGAGAGAATTGGTCACGGGCTTTTGCACTAGAGTCGGTGCTCCTTTAGCTCATACATGGACAAAAATATCAGAAAGTTGCGACGATGATGTGAGAGTCATGACTAGAAAGAGTGTGGATGAGCCAGGGAAGCCTCCTGGCATCATGTTAAGTGCTGAAACCTAATTGTTGCTGCCTGTCCAACCTAAAAGATTGTTTGATTATCTCCGAGATAAAGACTCTCGAAACCAGGTATTGAAAACATATGGTTTTTGGTTCATTTATTTCGACAATAAATGAACCAAAACTGTATATTTTCAATACATGGTTTCGAGAGTTTTTATCTCGGAGAAATTCAAAAAATGTTTTAGGTGGGACAGGCAGCCACGGTGAGGTTGTGGCACTTAACACGATGCCAGGAGGCTTCCCTGGCTCGTCAACACTCTTTCTGGTCATGACTCTCACATCATCGTCGCAACTTTCAGATATTTTTGTCCATGTATGAGCTACAAAACCACCAACGCTAGTGCAAAAGCCCATCACCATTCTCTAAGACAGTTTCACCATACTCTTCCATCCTCTAACCGTTGTAATCAATGTGAAAGAAAATGAAAACACCCCTAATTTACTTATCCCTCATAGTCACCGTGATAAAACCTAAACCCTAAATATTAAAAATAGTAGAAGTTATGGTGATAAAGAAAGAATCTGACATCCAAATTCTCGAGTTGTTATGCTATTGGCCGACAGGCGCTAGCTATGCGCTCACATAGATTGAAAGCATTATTAGTATTAGTGACAATAGGTCATTTAAGGCTATTTGTAATCTCATTTCTACTTCTGATTTGGACACAATCATCAATGTGATTATTCCAAATTATACTGTTTGTGATGATACCCCTTTTTGGAAAGGTACAAGAAAATAATGGCCTTCACGGTCCAAGATGCTTACAAAATGCATTGAGAGTTCATTTAACTCCAATTTTGGTGTCCTTCTTGGTGACTGGATGAACTCTAAAAGTAAATTCCCCAAAAACAGGTTACTTTTATGTGGGTACTAGGGATTTTTTTTGAGTAATGCTCACAAAAATATCAGAAACATGATCAATGGATACTTGTGAGATTTGTGACAATTTTCCGTGAAATATCACACATCTCTTCAGAAATGGAAACCAAGTGACAATCGCTGTGTTGGGTGACATTAGAAGGAATAGAAATGACAGGATATATTTCTCAAGTTAGATCAAATGCAACATTAAGTTACTAAAAAACCATGTAAACGATTCGAGCATGATAAAGTGTTACGGTCACCCTTCGGATGCTGCGGTTGAGGAGAGACAATAAAGTTCTCAATTGTGTTTTGAAGCCTGACATGATGTGCAGAGAAAAGATCTAACTGGAGTAGTGGAATCACAACACACCACCCATAGCCCATTGGGAGGTCTAATCTAATGCTATTTAAGGGATTTCAACTTAAAAAGACTCATTGCGGATAGCGGGACTGCAAGCAGTTCTATTTTATGTTATTATTTGTTGTCACTGATCTTTTCAATCAGATTCCAAAGAGATTAACTAGTGCTTTTGTCCTTTAAGTACCATGCCTTTTGACCTGACCGTCGTAGTCAGCATTCCTTCAACTATGCTCTTGGCTTCTTTTTTGGATTGATCCTTCATCAATACTAGATACTTCTTGATAGTCCCTCCTTTCACTCAATGTCTTATCAAGTATATTCTTCCCCTTATAATCTTTGTTTATTGCCTAATTATCTTCCATAATAGACCCATTATTGGATTTTGGAGCCTCTTTGTGTTCTTCAGGCTACTGCTCCCTTTTGTTCAAATCACCCTATATACCCTTGTGAGGGTGATATCTTTTTATTGGTGACTAGAAAAGTATATAACAACTCTGCATACTCGGTTCTAGAGCATAACTATCCTCCACTTCATATTTGTAATCAAACCACCTCTCACCCCTGATTTGCACATGGACTCCTCGGTCTCTCCACTGTGATACGTGCTCTTGTCATAACATAGTCCCTTCTCTCCCTTGACTGTGCTCTTGGATCAGCATCAAAGAACACCCCCAATCACCCGGTGTCGAGGCGAGGAGGGTAGTCAAGGGCAGGAGCAATTCTTAGGTGATAATAGAGCAAACCACATGTTAGTGTTGGGGCTATAGTCCGCACTAAACTTTACAAAATTACGATTTTAGGTAACTGTTTGTCCAAAAGAATCATTTTTTGCCTATGTTTGTCCAACTCGTTTTTCGAGTGAAATGGCTCAAACTTTAAATGATACTTATTATGCAACTGAGATTTACGAAGCCATTTTTTCTATGCATCCCACCAAGTCCCTGAGACAACTTACGAACTATTGCTTATCTTTCCTAAATAATTGTGGGGGGTGGGGGATATTCCAAGTACCACTCCTTCCCACCTCTTTTGCACCATTTAGACATTTACTAGTATTCAATAGGTCACTTTAACCCGGTGATTTGGATAACAAAACTTTGCAATGTTCAGATAACTTTTTCGTAGTGTTGTAGAGTAACTCTTGTTATGGATAATTTGCATCGTTTTGCTATCAAAATCACCGGGTCAAAGTGACCCAGTTATGGACGAAAAAATCTAAATGGTGTAAAAGAGGTGGGACAGAGTGGTATAAATAGAAGTTACATTGTTTTAATCCCAAAATTTTCTAATCCTCTCCATATAATAGATTTTTGACCGATTAATTTGTTTAATGTTATTTATAAAATAATAGCGAACCAGTTAAAAACATGTTCGCCCTGCCATTTTGCTCTTGAGACCCTTAAACATAATTTATAACCAAAAGTCAAAAATGGGTGGAATTGTCTCCATAAAGTGGTTATTAAAGTGGGTTTCTTCTTGTTTCGGTCAATCTTATTATGACATGCATATCTAATGTCACATTTACCTTTCTTGTGAATGGTCAATCTTTAATTCCGTTTGCACCTACTCGTGGTATTTGACAAGAAGACCCGATTAGTCGCTATCTTTTTTATATTTGCACTGAGGGTCTTATTTATTTGATAAATCAAGCCATAAACCAAAAAATTCTTAAAGAAGTGCAGGCAGGGCAATCATCCCCCTATATTACTCAACTTCTATTTGGCGATGATGGTATACTTTTTTCCGAAGCTACTACGGATGATGCTATTACCCTAAATTATATTATGTACCAGTATTGTATATCTTCTAGAAAAACAATTAATAAAGATAAATATATGATTGTTATTTGTCCTAATGTTCCTTAACTTACCATAATTAACATCTCTCAAAGTGTTCCACATTTAAATTTCTTGTATTCATAATAAATACCTGGGCATGCCTACAATTCACTGTCGTACAATCAATGCCTCTAAGGACATCAAATCAAAAATTTGAAGAAAAATCAATGATTGGAAAGAAAAATTTATTTCACCTTATGGAAAAGGAACTCTCGTTAAGTCTATTTTTCAATCTTTACCCACTTATATTAGGTCTGTTGCCTTTCTTCCCAAAACTTTATGTTATGAAATTCAACCGCTTTTGCTCAGTTTTGGTGGAGTAATAAATTAAACAAAGAAAAATTCACATGAAAAATTGAACTGCTATGTGCACACCCAAAAATGTTGGTGGTCTAGGTTTCAGACATTTACATGCTTTTAATATTGCTCTTCTTGAAAAACAAGTTTGGCATGTTTTCAAAATCCAAATTCTCTTTTGGCCCAGGTTCTTCAAGGTAAATATTTTCATCATAATTCCATTATAAATGCTGAGGCTAAATGTTCTTCAATCTGCGAGAGATGGAATTAGGAATGGTCTTAATACCTACATCTATCATAACAGATGGCTTTCAATAGGGTTTGGTAGACAACCACGTAGCTTTCCTACTCTTCCTTTGCAATATAAAGTGGCATATTTGATCACTTCATATTTTCAATTGAACCATGAGTTAATCTGAAATAATTTTTCTGAGGATGATTACAGTTTAATTATCAATATTCATTAAACCTATCCTTATCAAAATGATTTTATTATCTGGTCCCAAACTACAAATGAGAAATACATTGTTAAATCTGCATATAATGAAGCTTTCAAGATTCTTAATCCTGATTTAGGGGTATTCCAAATTTGCAGTACTAGCAATAGTCAAAATAACTTCTGGAACAAAGTCTAGCCTACCACCTTTCTTGGTAAAATCAAAAACTTTTTTTGGCGACTCCTCAACGACTGTATTCCAACAAAACTTCGTCTTAATCAAAGAGGTATTGATTTACCTGTTAACTGCTGCTACTGCTTCAATGGTAATGAGACTGCTTCTCATTTGTTTCTCAACTGTCCCCGAACTAGGAAGATCCTTTCTTCTCCCCAGCTTGACCTGGAGATATATAACATTGATCTCCCTTTTCAGTTCAAATCCAAAAAATATTTACAAATCAATCGAAGGATAAGAAAAATCTCATACTGCATGTTCTTTTCCTAATCTGATTTTCTAGAATTAGAAAGTTTTTTGAATGTTCAAAAAGTGGACAAAGATCTAATTGTGGAAGCTATATATATCAGCAAAAAAGGAGTTCTCACATACTTTATCTTTCAGGTTTGTTGTGCTTGCAGGAATCCAAAGGCTGGTGATAGAAGGTGGGTTCCTCCGCCTTCCGGTCATTGGAAAATTAACATAGATGATGTCATCTCATCATCTCTTCACTGATCTGCTGCCACATCAATCATCAGAAATTACGTGGGTGATTTTCTTTTTTGATTCTCATTTCAGATTCTATTCACGGCGAATCCGTTGGTTGCATAAGCATATGCTCTTCATGATGCTTTGACGAAGGCTTACAACTACTGTATCAGAATTTTATCATGGAATCGGACTCTCAAATTCTTGATCAACAGATTTATAGAAGGAATGTGATAGAGGACGACGGCGGCTCAAAAGAGAAAAGGCTCTTCACACCATGTCTTTAGTCGGTCCGTTCTTTGAACTTTCTTAAACCTAGCTATTGTAGAAAAGAGTCTAATCGCGCATAATCTAGCGCATTTGAGTCTTAAAGCTACGTGAAATATGTATTGGGCTATTATATGCCGTGATGTTGTGTATGATGTTTCGTCTATGTACAAAGCCTTAGAATGAATAAAAAGATGTATTTCGTTGAAAAAAAAAAAAAAAAAAAGAAGAAGAAGAAGAAGAAGAAGAAGAAGAAGAAGAAGAAGAAGAAGAAGAAGAAGAAGAAGAAGAAGAAGAAGAAGAAGAAGAAGAAGAAGAAGAAGAAGAAGAAAGTCTTATGTTTTTAGAATTTAACCCCTATTGTCTGTCTCTTATTAATTATTTCCAAGACTTTAGCTAATCGTCTTAAAGATCATCTCCCGACCGTTATTGATCCTGCTCAATCCGCTTTTATAAAGGGACGCCACATTTCTGATAATTCTATAATTGCCATTGAGACGATTCACACTAATCAAAATAAAAAAAATAAGACGGTTTCTTTTTCTATAAAATCATATATGACGAAAGCCTACGATGGAGCTGAATGGTCTTACCTTCTTCAAGTTCTCACCCGTATGGGTTTCCCTACTGGCTTTATAATGTCTTGTGTCACCTCCGTTTCTTAATGGTCACCAAACAGATTCATTTTTACCTACTAGGGATATTCGCCAAGGAGACCCTATTAGCCCTCACTTTTTCCTTCTTTGTAATGAAGGTTTGTCTTGTATTATTAGAAATACAGTTGCTAACAATTCCTTAAAAGGTGTGAAACCTGGTATGCATTCTCCTAGCTAGCATTACCCACCTTTTATTCGCAGATGATAGTAGTTTGGTTGGAAAATGTACTACTGCTAATGCTATTACTATTAATTCTATTCTTTACCAATATTGTGATTTCTCAGGACAAATTATAAATAAAAATTAAATGTGCTATTGTTCTCGACCCCAGAGTCCCGAATGATATTCGCACTTCGATTACCCAAATTTTACAAATCCCTAGTGCAGCTTCTCATGATAAGTATTTGAGTTTGCCAACCTTTATTGGTTAAAATAAGAAAAAAAAATCATAATTTAAAAAGTAAAATATGGAACAAGATTAGGTTGGAAAGAAAAAAAAATTGTCTCAGTCAGGTAAGGAAATTTTCATCAAAGCTGTCATCTAAGCTATCCTACATACGTTATGTTTATGTTTCTCCTTACCACGACCTTTTGTGAAGAACTCCAAAAACTTTTGGCAAATTTCTGGTGGAGTAATGATTTGGTTAAAAATAAAGTTATATGGAACAATTGGATACTATGTGCAGCCCAAAAATATAGGCGGTTTAGGTTTTCGCCATTTGTATTCCTTTTATATAGCATTATTGGGCAAACACGCTTGGAAAATTCTTATTAACCCTGATTCTATTTTATCCAAAGTCCTTAAAGGTAAATATTTCTACCATTCTGATATCATTTCTGCAGATTCGGCAAATAGATCCTCTTATGTGTGGAAAAGTATTGTCACTGTTAAAAATATTGTTTTCTACGGTATTTGTCATGACATTCGTCATGGACAAAACACTTATATTTATCATAATAGATGAATTCCTATAGGACTTGGAAGATAACTTTTCAGCTTTCCATCTCTATCTTCTGATTCAAAAGTTTCTACTCTGATTACTGACAATTTCACTTGGAACATTGATTTGATAAAATCAAAAAAATTTCAGAAGATGAAGCTGAAGCTATCATTCAAATTCCTTTGTGACCTCCTAATAATCAAGATAATCTGTTTTGGACTCAAACTGTTTGTGTTCCTTACTCTCTTAAATCAGCTTATTACATGATAGTTTCAAATTTTACTATCCTTTCTACTGCAAATAATCATTCTACCTCAACTTGTAATAGGGACTGTTTTTGGAAGGATATATGGAATTTAAACATTCCAAGTAAAATAATTTTTTTTAAATGGCCTACCTATAATCTATGTATTGTGACAAAGGATAATCTTAGCAAGAAAGGAGTTTTTTTACCCATAAATTGTTGCTTTTGTAAGCATAATACTGAATCTGCTAGCCATATCTTCCTTGACTGTGAGTGGATTCGAAAAATTTATACACATGCAATGGTGAATCTGCATCCACCCAAGTCTTCTTTGCTCTTCCATCTCCGTCCGAAACATTTTTATTGGCTGTTGATAGAAAAGATAAACAAATCTCTTGTTACCTGTTACAGAATATCTGGTTAGATCGAAATAGTAGAAATTCCAGTTCCGAGTCTAAAACTGTCAACGATTTAGGTGTTCAAATCATTTCTGAACATAAATAATTTCAAGAAACCACTTATCTTGGTCAAAGAATCTGGCGAACTTCAATGTTTCATGTTCCGCGAAAGGGAAGCGGTGGCCACAAGCTCAGATGAACGGGATTCAACAACAACATCTTCAGATGGAAGGAATAAGGGCGTCGTTGGAAGCCGACGTGCCGTGGATCCCTCAAACTGGACGTTGATGCGGCCATATCCTCCGATCAAAACAGATCTGGTGTCGGAGGAGTGATTCGCAACTCAACTGTTGAATTCATCGTGGCTTTGGCTTTTTCGATTCACAGAAGACTCTGTAGTTGCAGAAGCTTATGCGTTGCTCTGAGCAATCACAAAAAGTATGAGCAGAGGATTTACAAATCTAGAGATTGAAACGGACAATCAAGCTCTAGCTTTGAGTTTACAGAGGAAGACGGCGACAGAGACAATCTCAGAGAAAGGTCGTCTCATTTCTGAAATCTGTCGGAAGCTTCGAGAGCCCTTGTATTCTAGGGTTTCTTGGGTGTAAACGGGCTCAAATTAATAAAGCCCACTGTTTGGCTAGATTGGGCTTAGACTTTGATGTAATATCTTTTTGGGCTATAACATGCCCCGCCAGCTTGTACACCTTATGGGCCAAAGACATTGCATGTTCTTCTATATATCTATAAAAGCAAGAGAATGGGCTTCCCCATGCGCCACATGGAATCTGAGAATCAGTCTTTGCTTGCTATTTTGTCAAGTTGGCATACATGTGGCATGTTTTTGCCAATCAAAACTTGCCACGTCATAATTAATGACATGCATTCATTGAATAATTATTGTCTAGGTAATGTAAATTTGAATCAAACTCTTTGTTTCCCTGTAATTGGGAATCCAATTTCTGAACCATTGTATGGAAGCAATTCAATGTATCAATTGAAGGTGGAACTCTAGGGTCAAATGGTAATTCTATAAAGTGGTCCAGCCTACATATTCATTTGAATAGCTTTGAAGAGATTAATGTGTTCTATGAGTAAAATATCTGTTGAGGTTCCCTCAATGAAGCAAGTTACTCCCATTTGTTCATGCACATGTGAAGCAATTTCTTAATTACATAAGGACTCACTTCTTAATTGGCATCTTTCTTATTGCTTAAGCGGTTCACTTTATTACTTAGAACCTTAAATATTGAAATATTGTGCTAATTAGAAAAACTCATATGCAATCTTCACACCATGTTCATGCATTCGTCTTCTTTAATACTGATTATTCATTCACTTCTTAGATTCACAATATTATTCTCATGTCCTTTAATTTATCGGATGTTATTGTAGATTAAAGCTGCGGCAAATCTCACTGTAATGTAATCAACTATCGATAGTGCTGACTCCCTGAATCAAAGCAATCGGTACATTTCATTCGCAAGACTTAATTTATGTAATTGAAAAGATCTTCTAATGACCCTTTCCTCGATTTGTTTTCTAATAGTGGTACGGAGACGATAACAACACTATTTTCTCCTCTATCTCTTAATATTTTCATAGTTTATAGAAAAATGTTATTCAGAACACAATTAAGGATTGCCTCAATTTTTGGAACGAAAATTTCATTTCTATGTTACCTTCCATCTATTTTATCTAAAAAAATTCTACAGTTAAGTGGATGATTTCCTCTAATCACTACCACAGTAATTTTTTCATTGCCTTATGATCAAGAAGTTTTTATAGGTCTTGGTTGAATGTCTGAGTACCTGCAATGCTTTCTTCAGTGCCAACAAAAAGTACAAATGTGTAAGTTTGCTCGACTTATAAGTAATTGCTTCATTTGACATTGTCAAACTAAGCCTGGAAAATTTTTATTCCAAAAGAAATTTAAGACTCTAAAAGGAATTTTAAATGTATGTTTGTAGGCAAGCTGATAATTGACAATGCTATCTTTTACTGTAAAAAATCAGTTGTAATTGTGATGAGGTTTAGAATCTGGGGACGTAAGTAACACAATAAAGTCAATAAACATAGACTAGCCAAATAAATTCCAATCTTTCTCAAAGGGACTGTCAACGGTTCAGTGATTTGAATTTGTTTATGATAACGACCTTAACCGGTAATTATATTTCTAAGCCACCTTAACTGGCAATGTTGGAAAAAACTTACAGGATATCCTCAAAAAAGTGCGACTTCATGTTCTCAAATTTAAAGTCCATAAAAACACTTCTACTATCCTATATATTCTGAAAATATTATGTATCTTTTCTTTAGAGAATTGAAATAGATAAACAATTTCCTCAAAAAAATAGATAAACAATTTTTTAATATTTTTTCTTTGAGGATATGAAAAAATATCACGAAAAGCACATTAATTCTTAAATAGAAATTAGAGGCTCCCGCGCATTAGCGCGGGCTGACGACTAGTATTAAATAAAAGTGCAGGCTTTGTGTTAAAAAAAAAAATCCCCGTTGTCACAAAATGTTGGGTCCGCCCATGAGTAGGGACGGCAATATAGTCCGATCCGTTCTGAGATTCGAGCGATCCGGGCTGAATGGGTCGGATCCAAATCCGATCCAATTGAAAATGGATCGGATTTGGATCCGGAAAGCCATATCCGAATGGATTGGGATCTGGATTTGGATCTGAGATCAGATCCACCGGGTTCCGTCCAATTCGATCCGACGTACATGTCTGAATTACAAATATATCCCTATTACCTCGCCACCTACACTTACAAGAAGAATATTATATAACTCCAACCTACAAAGCTATTTTTTTGTTTTGTAAGCTTCATAACTTACGAACATACCTTAGCGTATGAAATAGTGTTTATTTTTAAAAATTATTTTTTCTATTTTATTAGAAGCTTGATCCGAATCCGGTCCGACCACGTATTATATGAATCTACGGATCGGATTTGGATCAACTGAATGAAACCCGATCTGATCTGATCCGAATCCAATGATGATCCGAACGGATCTGGATCTCATTTATCCTGGTCGGATCTGGATCGGGAAGAGCCTGATCCGATCAGACCCGTTGCCAACCCTACCCATGAGAGAGGGTTTTTTTTTTTTTCTTTTTTTCTTTTTTTTTTTTTTTTACCCATGAGGGAGTTTTGAAAACATTAGAAACTAGGGTTTGGCGTCCACGCACGCAGAACCCTAAAACCAGAACCCCTACCACCTCCATAGGACAGCAGTACTACTAGCAGAACCCTAGAACCAAAATGAAGATGATGAAGATGTTTTCTTTCATTCCGTTGGAGATCGTGGAGCATATTCTCTCCCGACTGCCAGTGAAGTCTCTTCTTCGGTTCAGGTGCGTATCGACTTCTTGGCTCTGCCTAATAGACAGCTCCGATTTCGTCAAATGCCATCTCTATAGATCCATCGAAAGCAACACCAATCTCTCCCTCGTTTTGGCAGACCACCTAATCCGCCGGCAGTCGGTTGACGAAGTTTCACTCATTGTTAATACTATTGTACCCCTTGAGATACCAAAGCGTTATGACCAGATTCATGGTTCTTGCAATGGTTTGGTTTGTTTGTCTGATGGGTTTCGTAGTTTGATTTTGTGGAACCCATCGACCCGAAAGTTCCGGGTTCTGCCACAAAGCCCCAGGGACCGCGCACACCCGCTTCTATCTTTGAGCACTAGGTGTGGATTCGGGTATGATAGCGTCAACGATGATTATAAGGTTGTTATGATTTTTCTGAGTGAAGAGGATAAATTATTTGATGTTGATGCCTACAGTCTCAAGTTCAACACATGGCATACCATTGAGAAGCAGCCACGTCATGTTCATCTTGGTAGTGTTGGCCTAGGCAACGGTGTATTAGCAGGTGGTGCCCTTCATTGGGTTGATGATCACAACTTAGCCGGTGGTCCTCTCCATTGGGATGATGATCAAGAAAACCATGGCTACAACTATATAAGGCGCCATATCGTTGCCTTTGATCTTGCGACTGAGGAATGTTTGTTGGTACCACGTCCAGAATACCCACATAGGGATTATCCTGTCGCTCTACACAACTTCAACGGATGCCTTTCAGTTGTTTGCAATGACTACGAAACCAGTTTCAGTATATGGGTAATGAAAGAGTACAGATTAAAAGAATCTTGGACCAAGTTAGTTTCTGTCGCTGATTCACGAGTGCTAGAAGCTATGACTTCTTTTCCCCTTGCTTATCATCCCAATGACTTTGGGGGAATACTGGTTTACTACAAGGAGAGGTGGATTTTGCTCAGTCTTGATGGAGAAAAGATTGTCGAAACTATCATCATTGCTGGCATCGATTATCTCTGTGACCACAGCACATGCTTCGGAAGCCTTGTTCCAATAAATTGAGATGAAGAGAAAAATCAGGCAGGTACTACGATCTATTTTGTCGCATAGTTCATGTCTTTTTTGAAGTTTCTTGCTTACTCCTGTTTTCTAGCTGCATGTTAAAAACAATGCAATAGAACGCTTAAAAGTATGGTTCATGTGGTACGAGTAGGATTTAAACCCTAGTAGGGCAGGCTTATTAGTTTTGATTTGCATTCTCTTCGGTCAAGCCTGCTGTTGGCCGTCTCACTTGGTGGATAACCTTGACTTTATTTTGTAATTCTAGAGGACAGTCATGACCCTAAGATGGGGCAAACTGATATTTAACCCATTTACTCCCAATGGTTCGAGAGTTTCCTCAAGTTAGAAAGTCTGTAACACTAATCGGACAAGTTTCTATATTATGAGACAACACAAATAAATAATGAGATATACAAAATAAAACTTACTGATAGAACGCCTCCAGAATGCTGAAGTGAAATCAAAGACAGTCTCGTACATATGTGCTATGTTACCCGGACTCTTCTAAATCGCCGCCGTACCCGTGTCGATGCGATCCGACATGGGTGTGGGTATGGGATGTGTGGCGGGTGTGGCTGAATCTCACCGGACGCTTTGACTGCGGCGACATCTTGTTCCGACAAAGACTTGGTCGTTATCTAACACTAGGTTTAGTTTTGGGCTTTCTCAAAACATTCAGCTGGGCCAAGGGTTTAATTATATTTCAGCAGACCTTCAAAAGAAGAATAATTTTTAGTAAGAAATTTCAATATAACAGTTAAATTCAATAAAACTTGCATAAACAAATAGCAATTCTTTATTTTCTGCATTCTCGTGTATGACAATTTATAAATATGTTTAGAAACAATTATTTTCTACCATATCCCCACACCCGTGTCTAAATGTTGGGTACTTTTTAGCCGAGCCCACGTATCCCACTTTTGAGCAAGTTTGCGAATCCGATCTCTGGATCCATATCAGATCCGATACCCGCACCCGAGTCCGTGTAACATAGCATATGTGTACGGGCTTCTTAAATAGATTAAGAGCTTATTAAGGATGGCTTCTGTTTCACAGGAGAAGATCTGCCCGGCATGGTGTAAGTATCAAACTTGACGAAGCGAAACGATGGTATAGAGAGTTTAATTTGTTGCTAGCAGTTATAATATGAATGTTGTGTATTTGTTGTACTGAAAATGCTAGAGAGGACTTTAAAGAGATGCTAGCGGTTGCAAGAGTTCGCACAGAACAGTTGCAACTGTTCTTGTTAATTAAGTGAATTACTTATTTAATTAGTTTTTGGGCAAAAAAAGCCCTAACTAACAGCCAGCCCAACCACGTGCCCGAGTTCGATCCTAGCCGGTGAGCGGCGGCAGCTCGGTGGTTCCCCTTGTGTCTAGATCCCCTCTCTAGCAACAAAATTTTCTTCACCCAAAGGTCATGCTCTATAAGTCCAACATTGAGGTAGATAATATACCCAAGTGTAAATGGTACACATTACATTTCTCATGACGAATAAGTATTTTGAACGTCTTGTTTGATCATTCATATCTCAACGGTTTTCAACACATGAGCTGACGATGCGATCCCCAACCTATCTAGTTTGAGGTTGTGCGAAAAGCATCGCTATCTCGTATATGAGCTATCCAAGGGATGCTTGCGAAATTGTTTCGCCACACCGTTTTTCAACACCTCATATATATATTAGTGCAAGTTATTTTTCCTTGTCATGCACATAGCCCAGAATGTGAATATATGTTCGTTAACCAAACTGTGATTTTGTCTTTCATTTTCTTTACCGTCAATATTCCTTTCTAGTTTTACTTCTGCTTGATATGTATAGACCTTGACATGGAATTCCTATAGTCTTTATGTTCTCCTCCAAGGATCAGGGCTCACTTTGTATGAGATCTTATTGAGTCATGACATTATCATGCATTCAATATAGGCCTAATTACTTAATGCATACTCTCACTATGTCGAAACTCTCACATTGCAACCCCCTTTTCTAAAACTAGCTCATTACATCCCCTATTCGCAAGAAAAACGTCAATGTGAAACTGGTAAAAAAGTCCGTCAGTGACTTAACGGAATACTCCGTTAGTTGATAACTAAATTCTTTTTATGAAGGGTAAAAATGTCCATGCCCTTTTATGTATGAACAGTTGAACACTAATAGCAAGAATCACGATCACCACCGGCGAACTCCACTAAAACCACCCCACTGCCAGATTCCGGCGACCCAATTTATCCCTCGACAGAGACAGATCTTCAACTAATCGACAAACAAACCCACAAGTCCACAATTTTGATCCCTGCTCCAAACGCAAAAGCATAGCACAAAAATCAAAAATTAAATGAAACCGGACGGAGTTTACAATTTTAGACCCAAATCAAAATCAAACCCAACACCTATACATCTTTTCCTGAATTCAACCAAAAACCCATCGACCTAACATCTATCCACCTCTAATCCATCGCCTAACACCTATCGACCACCCGAATCGACCAAGTATATGGTTGAATTGAACCCACTTCTCCATGTTCCTCTTTACAGATTTTTAACAAAACTATGATTTACGGAAATATTGAGAACGATAGGAAGCTGGAGAGAGAGATTGAGAGGAAGAGACCCGTCAGAGAAAATTTGAGAGGGAACCCCTGCTCATTGCATTTGTTGCTTCGATTGCCTTGTGTTCTTTTTCAGAGAAAGGGAGAGAGGATGGTGAGAGAGACAGAGAGAGGTCCAGATCCACGTTCATCTTCCTTGGATTTTTTCATTCTTATCTTCATTATTTTCTTTTTTCTCTTTTTTATTTTCTAATATAAGTTTTGTGCCCTTTCAAAAAAAAGTTTGGTCTATATTGACCCACTTACCCCTCTTAAGTGGATGGAATTTGGATGGAATTTTTTACCAATTTCGAATTGACGTTTTTCTTGCAAATGAGGGATGCAATAAGCTAGTTTTAAAAAAAGGAGTTGCAATGTGAGAGTTTCGACATACTGGGGGTATGCATTAAGTAATTAAGCCTTCATATGGCCACCCCCTGTTTTGTATGTTCTGGTTTACTGTGTAATTCTTTGGGTGTTGAGTGTCTTTATAATTATTTTATAGTTAAATTGCTGTCTCTTTAGCATCTGGAGGGGGTTAATTTATTTTCATCCCAGAAACTAATCTTCCACTTTCTGCATTGGTATAGTTTAAGCTTCCTGGATCAACTATTGATCATGACTGACTCTTGGAGGCATCCTTCCAATCAAGTTTGCAGCTTTGCCGGTTTACAACTCATGTGGGATTGGCAGCCCTTGTTTGGCGTAGATACTTTAGAATTCGCACTTAATTATATAAAGAAAAAGCTATCCGGTCGCAAATGCGTGCTTCGTTTGCCCAGTGTTGATAGTTCATTACGAACATCAACAATAGCTTGTTCTCTCGTATGAAATCTTGTATCCTCACTATGACAAAGTGCGTAGACTATGTTTGAACATATTTCATGAATTTAAGGACTGTTGTGCAACATTCCTAAAGTGATGAGCCAAAAATTTACTTATTGCATGTACACTGAGGAATTACTGTTCGCTTATAAGTCGTGATATATGTACTCGATCTATCCAATTCTATTGACTTAACTACGTACATGAAGGGTGAATCCAGGATTAGTCGGGGCTAAATTATTTTAAAGATTTCGATTGTTGGGTTTTAATGTATAAATTTAAGTGGTGCGGTATATTGTGTAATATAGGGCCGGTAAAGTGAATTAACTTGACCGAATACATGTTGAAGTTGTAATTCTCAAAAGTTGAGCTAGAGATTTTTTTTTTATTTAATAAGTAATGAAAAAGTTAAATGACCTCAAAAGCATGTCCCTTATACCAGGCACCGAGGCACGAGTTTCATGGACTTTTGGGAACCACGAATATACTGGTCGCACTTTGTTGTTGCCTAAATTGAGCACAATATTATAAGGGTTAAATGACAGTGTGTGCACCTGTTTATGTAAATAGACAAATTATACCTTCACTGTTCATCGATTGATACAAAACATCCTTATTTTGGACGGTTTTTACGGTCATAGACATAAATGCGAAAGTATTAATTTGCCCATGTACGTTTACTAAACATCTATGAGGTAATTTACCCCAATTACCCTCGAGTTATGGTAAATAGGCACTGGGTTCCCCTAGTAATGTTTGTCAATCGACAGGAGACCCTTAATTTAGACAGACTCTAATAGAAATTGGATAAGTATTATTTTACACTCAATGTTTATACAATGTTTAATCTCCAAGTTACATAAAGTCTGAAAATATCAATATACCCCTAATTTGTTGGTTCATTTAAGACATTCAATAATGCTATTACCACCGAAAATTCCCCTATGTGACTCTCCAACGACGGTTAATGAAAAATATATAGGGTCAATCAATCTACCCCAATTTGTAAAAAAAAAAAAGAAAAAAAAATCCGATGAAGAAAATATCGAATCTGTGTAAACTTCATCTCTGCAAGTCTACAAAACTGAGTCATCTGAGTGAGCAAAAAATCATTGCCAATTAGAAAAGAGACCAAAAAATTAGTAACAAGTTCATCAAAATGGTGACTTCAACTATTCTCCAATAGATATGCAAAAAAATTATTTTATGTGGGTTCATGAGGCACATAATTCAGTTGGCAGAGAGAGTGAAAGGGAAAGAGAGTGCGTTGGACTAAGATGCAAAAAAAATTGTTTTAAATGTTTTCTTTGAAATTTATTTAAGATGTTGCTAGATAATAATAGAATCGTGTCTGTTTGCTATGTATCTCTTTGTATCTTATGGGTTTTTCTTCCGTTCACAAGTATTTTTTAGCATATCACAGCAAGTTGAATGCTTGACTTTTTTGAATTCAACGCTTGAATTACAATAAACAAGGGTTGTAGTAACTACTATAATCCTCTTTATTTTAACTTCGGATAATTTATAATTTAGTTTCATTTTAAAAATTCATTATCTTTCTGGTAAACAAACCACATATTGATGTTGATATTTGACAAGAACTCCATCAGAATTACTATCATTAAATAAAACTTCAAAATCACTCAGTGTTGATTTTCATTCTCGACAAAGTTACCTTTTGACAACAACAAAATATATTCTGTTATAATTTGATAACCATCAATGAAGAGGTAAAAAAGTCATACAACTTAATGGTATAAATAGTAATATCTAAGTTTTTAAAGGTTAAAAAGAGCATTATATATCACTACAGGTAGGGGTGAGCAAAACCCGGCCCAACCCGCCTTCCCGAACCGCACCGCACCAAACCGGTCCGATTTTAGCATCGATCAATGCTAATTGATTGATTATGGGTATAGATTCGTCAACCCGAACAAATTTCGATCGTTCATGGGTTTGGAAGTGGAATACCCGTTTAAAACCGAACCGGTCCGATTAACATTTTATATGTAAACATTGTAAATTTTATTTAGATATATGGTTTAGAAATTAACTTTTACAAGTTAAGACCATTTTAATACTTGACTTTTCTCACGTTATTTTTCTTCCATAGAAAATAACTTTATGTTTCCAACTTCAAATTTTATACAAACAATATTATAAAGATAATTAACCAAATAAATGTATTTTTTTCAAGTAAAGTTTAAAGATTTTTCAACCAGATTAACCGGTCCGAACCAGACCGAGGCGATACGGTACGATTGGTTTGGGTATCACAAATCATTGGGTAGGTTTGGGTTGAACATTCTCCAACCTGTACATATTGGGTCGAGTAGGAATACTCGGCAAAACCGTTCCAACCCGGTCCGTGCTCACTCCTAACTATAGGTAGAGGGTATAATGGCATGAATCAAACACTCAAAGGTGTACCTAACTGCCAACTCACAGCTACTTAATGGCGGTTAACGGAATGATGTAATGTGTAAATATTTTGACAGAAAATAGGGGTGTCCCATGTCAGTTGGCAAAGAGTGAAGGTGTGCATTGCATATTTACCTAAACTCGGTGGGTAATAAATTGTAATTACCCCTATTATAATGTCAACATAATCTAGGGCTTGAATTCTTTGGTGCCACAAGAATTTCGGATCGTCTTTACACACTATGGTACCCTGGTTAAGTCCGCACTTCATTGTCGCGTTAAATAATAGGTGGACATGTTAATATTCACTTATTGTACAATTTCGGACTAGATTGACGTGACAATCGTTGTACATTGACATTGATGGACATGTTCCTAGAGATTCAACGCTTAAATAATTTTGAAAAAACTGGCTGAAAATCAAAAAATTGCCAAAACTTCGAATTTTTCAATAAAGATCAACATTTGAAAGTTCAAGAGATTTTAAGAGATCTCCAATTTACAAGATATTAATTGAACACTTTTGAAGAAATTCTAAATAATAAAAATGTGTTGTTTCGGAAACATATATGCTTGAATATTGCAAAGTTAGGGCAGTGTCTTGTACGAGTTATGCTCAAAACGTCATAGCTTGCCCACTTTTTTTATTCTTTCATCTCTGAGTCTGAATTTCTTTTTCTAAAAATCATTTTTGTCGTCAACCGGGTTTTAACCCGGGACTTCATGCAAGGGCTTCCAACGCTCTGCCACTTGAGCTACCACTCCAGATGTCGCATCCCAATATCTGTATGGCTTGAAACTGTTTTCTCGTACTTGATAATCATTTTATTTTCACGAATTCTGCCCTTCATCAGGCATTAGCTAAGCATCAGTATTATTCTAAGGGTAAATTATAGATAGATGACCTATGGTTTGGGCTCGGTTCAGATAGGTGACCCGTGGTTTGAAAAATTTCACTTAACTAACATGTGTTTTGCTATGTGTTTCACATATGTTTTCCGTCCAATATTCCGTTAATAAATAAAGAGTTAATTGCACTTTACTACCTCTTGTTAGGGGTGCTTTACAAAAGACACCGAGCAAACTAGAAAAAACCAATAACTTCTATAAAAACTCAAATATGTCCCAAAGTATAAAAATATTTAGAAAATTAGTTACACTAAAAGTTCAGAAATTACAAAAGACTTGTTCCTAGAAAATACAAAAGAAAAAACGAGCAGGACTACAAACAAGATTAACATAGCTTTAGAGCTTCGCAAGATCTGAAGCAAGACGTAGAAAAAACCCATATGTTGAATGTATGTTCAACCCGTTATTTTCAGAAGAACACTAATATTATAGAAATCCTAAAAACAAATGAAAAGGGAGAAAGAAAGACGGGAACAATCTGTGTGAGGAAGAAGATGAAGAAGAATAAAAATAGGGAGAGGTACAGGACAAGAGACCTAGCTGAAGACCGCCCTTGTCGCCGGAAAGCTCTACCCAGACTATGAACCGAAGCTCTAGCGCAATCACCAACTCCTAGTTATTTGATCCTCTCTTTCTTCTTCTTCTTCTTCTTCTTCTTCTTCTTCTTCTTCTTCTTCTTCTTCTTCTTCTTCTTCTTCTTCTTCTTCTTCTTCTTCTTCTTCTTCTTCTTCTTCTTCTTCTTCTTCTTCTTCTTCTTCTTCTTCTTCGAATGTGGAGATGGAGAGCCGGTTGGACAGGAGGTGCAAAAGGTCGGTGTGTTGACTTGAGATTTAATTGTTGAAGGAGACGCCGATTGGTTGTGTTGCGTGAAATTGAGTTCTGTTCGAGATGGGTAGTTCAATGAAGCTCAGTGGGTTTCCACTGGGAGAGAGGTTGAAGTCGTTGACCTTGTGGTGATTGCCGTCGATGGTGTAAAAGGATGTGGTGGTCTCCGCCGTGATGGGTCGAGGGTGAAATTGGTGGTGGTGACTGGTAGTGAGAGATCGAGGCGATGGACATCAGCTCTGGGTTTCAAATGGGGCTCCATTTTTTTTCTTGTATTGATTTGTGAATTGCTAGATCTTGGTTCCGAATTGTGGGTTCGAACTTTGTGTCTGATTTGAGTAAATTGAATGGTGATGAAGCCTCTTTCACTAATGGCAATTGTATGGTATGGTTGCTTTTGATTTTGATTAAATCTCTAAATTAAACCAGACAAAATCAAAACCATAATAACGGATCATCTATCACTTGGGCCAAATCATCAAGCCCATATCGGAAGCCCAAGGTTACTGCTGTACAAAGCCCAGCTATTGAATTGTAATTACCCATTTATTATAAGGGTAAAATAGTACTTTCCATGTATTCAACAAACCCTAATGTTTCATACCGTTAGATCTTGTCCGTACAAATCTAACCGTTGGATCAAGGCTATATAAGCCTCTATACGCTGTATTTGCTTCTCAATCAATACAACTCTTCATTTCTACTTTATCTTCTCCGCCTTCATTCTCAGAAACCCTAACGGGTTCTTTCATGGTATCAGAGCCTATTCCGGATTTGGATCTAACCCTAATCATGGATCCGCGTATGGTGGCGGTTTCGGATCCGGGTATGGAACTAATTCAAATTGGGTTCGGGTCGATCCGGTTACCGAGGCAGAGGGGGTTCGGGTCGCAGCTCAAACCCTATCAACTTCCAGATCTGTGGCTATGATTATCACTCTGCAATCGACTGCTATCACAGAATGGATTATGCTTACCAAGGCAAGCACCCTCCAGAACAGCTCTCTCAATGGCTGCTTCAACTTCCTCCTCACACCAAGATCAACCACCAACCTCTGATCTGTGGCTGACTGATACGGGTGCTTCAAATCATTTAACTGCTGATTTTCGCAATCTCTCTCTTGCTGAACCATATACTAGAAGTGATTCAGTCACCGTCGATAACGGTTCTTCTCTCCCTATCCAGAACTCCGGTACTGCCTATCTCTCTACATCCAATAAATCTTATATGCTTTCAAATGCTCTACATGTTCCTGGACTGTCTGTTAATTTGCTGTCTGTTCATAAGTTCTGTTGTGATCAGAATACACGGTTTGTTTTTGATAAAAATTCATTTTATGTTGAGGACATATCCACGAATCAAATCCTTTTTCAAGGACCTAGTAAAAACGGGCTTTATCCTCTGTCTTCTCTGTCTGCACCATCAAAACCCCAAGCCTTTTTGGGTCAAAGAGTCAAATCACATTTGTGGCATTCAAGACTTGGCAATCCCTCTTCTTCAGTCTTATCAAAATGTGTTAAATGTTTATCTCCTTCTGTTAAATTATCTGCAAATGCTGATGCAATATGTGAATCTTGCCTTGCTGGAAAAATGTCTAGACTTCCTTATAAATGTTTATCTCCTTTGACTTCCTTATGTTTTTGTTACTTTTAAATTTTTTATTGAAAAACTGTTAGGGTACTCAATCAAAATTCTTAGAACTGATGGTGGGGGTGAATATATTGCTTATACTTTTCAAAAATTTCTTCAAGATAATGGAATTACTCATCAGAAATCTTGTCCTTACACACCTCAACAAAATGGCATTGCTGAAAGGAAACACATGCATATAATAGAAACTGCAGTCACTCTTTTACATATTGCTTCTCTTCCTAAAATGTTTTGGTATCATGCTATTGCAACTTCTGTTTACTTGATTAATAGAATGCCAAGTTCAAACACTTATAATAAATCACCATATGAAATACTACCTCCGTTTCTTCTCTATCACACCATTTTGACTTTTGTCACTATTCACTGGGTCACTTTGACTCGGTGATTTGTGTAGCAAAACGATGCGATTTTTCGAAAAAAAATTCATGTCGTTATAGTGTAAAAGTTGCTCTATAACACGGTGAAAAAATTATCAAAAAATCGCATCGTTTTGCTATCCCAATCACCCGGTCAAAGTGACCCAGATACGAGTCCAAAAGTCAAACCGGTGCTATAGAGAAGAAACGGAGGTAGTATTGTTTAAAGTAAAACCTGATTAAAAGTTTCTGAAAGTGTTGGGATGCAGTTGTTATCCTAGATTGACTCATTATAACTCTTCTAAATTAGATCCAAAAACCAAAAGATGCACCTTTTTAGGTTATGCTTCTGGATATAAAGGCTATCTTTGCTATGATCAACAAACTAAACAGTTCTATATCAGCAGAGATGTGATTTTTGATGAGTTTACTTTTCCTTTTGCTACTTCTGCTTCTTCTCCATACTCACATTTTGATGTTTTTGTTTCAGGTCACCACAACAATAATGTCCCTTCATCTCCAACCCAGAACTCATCTGGGATATCTTCTGGTGTCATACCAGAAAACACCATTGCTGAGGGATATGATCCTCTGCAGCCACCTGAGGTGATGTTGTCTGGTGATTCATCACCATGTGGCAGTGTCAGGACACCTACTACACTTGGAACAGATACTCCTAGAACAGATACAATCAACACTGTCACTGCTGTTGAATCACAGCATTCATCCACCTCCAGGCATGGCTTGGCAGAACAAGGTGACCCTATGATGCCCTCTCACCCTCCTCCCTCCACTATTTCTACTCATCCAATGCAAACACGTAGCAAATCTGGCATTAGCAAGAAAATGTTGGTTTATTATGTTGCACCTACTACTTGTGTTGGCTTTTCTGCTATGCATCATACACCACACACACACTTAGATCCTACAACTTTCACAGAAGCTGTTAAATCTCTTTAATGGTGCCAAGCCATGTCAAATGAGGTTAACAGTCTTTTGTCACAAAACACTTGGACTTTGGTGATACCACCACCACAAGCTAACATAATAGGCAACAAATGGGTTTTTCGCACAAAATATAATCAAGATGGGTCTGTTTCACGCTATAAAGTGTTGGAATAGATGCCCTAGAGGCAATCATAGATTTAGTATGAACAATGTTTTGGCTAGAATATTCATTTATTATTTATGGCGATATTTAATATAATGAAGTCCTTAGATAAATTGTGTTATTTATCTTAAATGTCCCTAGTCCATTATATTGATTAATAGGGCGATCAAATATAGACTAGTATATGGGTAGATTGATATGGAGATATCAAGACTAACATATGGGTATGCATTAGGAGTAATGGCATACTGGATTGACCCACGACGAAAAGGATACATTAGATTATGTGAAGTCACAATCGCTTTTCCTAGTGCTAATATTATTGCAATCCTTGGACTTGAAGTCACTAGATACTCTAGTTGTGAAATATTGCGCTTTGATGTTATCAAACGTTACACCGTAACTGGGTAATCATAAAGGTGGCTATCGGGCGTGATAGGAAGCAAGCTTAGAGATCGTAGTGATGTAGATAGGATTTGTCCCTCCCACATAATGGGGGTAAATATCCACGGCCACTCGAGGGATGAGGCTTATTGAAAGTCTGGCCAGACTCAGATAAATTAATATAGAGATATTAATGTTATCTGCAAGCATAAGCATATTCCCAGGATCGAGGAACTATGGATTGGATATACGAGTGTGACTATTTATGTCTCGTGTCCAATCCGGATATGGAGACAAAGGGATAATGCAATATGACATATTGGGCACAAAGGTTTGTCGGGATCACTGACTATTTCTATTGGTTGGGTTGCATGGATGTGTTGCTAGACACCGCTCCATGTTAGTAATAGTTACTACCAACTATATAGAAACCTATGGGGTCACACGTCAAATAGAGTAGAGCTAGATTTGGGATTAATTAATATGGATTAATTAATAGAAGGATCATCGTGCAACACCTTGCAAACTTAGTAGGACTAATTTGCAAGGAAGGGAATAATTCTAGTTCATCTAGAATTAGGAAACTCTTTTATGGAAACAACAAGGAGTTGTTGGAGTATATAAAGGGGGCTCTAGCTTCCTTCCCACTACATGAGTTATTAGTCATAACACACAAAGAGTGGGAGAGAGCAAAAGAGAGAGCAAGACAAGGTGCTAGGGCCGAAACCCTAGCCACCCGTCCGCCCCCCTACCCGACGGCAAAGAGAGGCCGCCCCTCTCTTGTGCTTTTGGTGATTTGTTGCTTTGATCTTCATCCCTCTTCCTCTTGGTTCAAGCTAGCACTTGTTGTGAAGGAAGAATCTAGATCTCACCTCTAGACGTGGATCAACCGTAGAGACGAGGACATCATTCTTCGTGTGATCTCACAGATCAAAAGGTACACATCTTCTATGTCCTTAATCATGTTATGATGTCTCTTCCTGTGATCCTTGGTGGGCTTTGAGTAGGATTAATTTTGTTATTCCGCTGCGTTACCTACGTCAAAACCCAACAGTGGTATCAGAGCCACAGGTCGTAGAGCATAACATGATATTATGTGTTTACGATTTCAGTTCATACACCGTATTATTGTTTATTACGCGAAAACTGAAAAATTGGCATAGTAGATGCAATATTGAATTTGATTCAATCAAACAAGACCCAATTTAACATTGGATGTTAGAATTGGTGAGTTTCATCACATAGGATGTGAATAATTGGGTTCTTGAAAATTAGAGTTCATGGGCACATGATTGAAAAGGGGTTTTCAATTATGGAAACAAAATTATGGAATCAAATCCATAAGGAAACAACCTTGCTTGGGCAACAAGGAAGAAGGAAGGGGACTAGGGCCGAAACCCTAGCCGCCCGCCCCTCCCTTGCGCGCCAAGCAAGGCCGCGGCCTCCTAGGCGTGCGGCGGTCCTAGGGTTCGGGCCACTTGTTGGCTTGGACCCTCTGGACCGTTGTGAAACCCTAGTTACCCAAATTCATTAAAATTAAACAAGCGCGTTAAAAATTGGTTTTAACTGTATTATGTGCTTTATTGCATGGTGGATGGATATGGCCTAGGATTGTGGATGTTTATTGTTTTGTGGTTTGGTTTACGGCCTGCGAGCTGATCAAATTAATGTAATAATTAATTAAGTTTTACGGCCTGCGAGTCGTTCTTTTTCTCCTCGACATGTGAGTCTTTTGTTATTTATTTATTCTAGATGTTAGGCTAGAATTAGAAATATTTAGATGATAGCCAAGAGCATGGAGAAGAAGACTGGAGAACCAAAGGAGCCAAAAGACATCCCTAGGCGCGCAGCTATGGTGGAGCACATGGAGATGAGCTCGGCACTTTAGGGCAATTAGATATTATCATTGGCTTGATAATATCATTAGTCTAGAGGCCATATCCATGCCACGTTTTTTTATTTTTGTGGATGTTTATTATTCATGCCTTGTTATTTATTTTGTGTGTATGGCGCTACAAGCAAAACAATAACAAGATAATAATAAACAAAGTTGGTCTTTTATTGTGGATCGCCCAATCCAAATAAGTAGACCATGTTGATAAGATCAACCAAACATATTAAAAGAAATCCCTCAATTAAATATTGCGTTTTGCCTTCTCTTGCCAAAACACCCTTCATGATCATGGCCTATTAAAATTCGGGCTTGCCAAAGCAAGGCGATTTTAATTTTCATGATGTGTCGCGGACGACGCAAGCTAGTAATGCGTGTATGTTGAAAGCAAGAGGTTGGACGCAACTAGGCAAGAGTCAATTGGATTGATGAGCTTAGAGGCATGACAATTAGGAGTTATCCAATTGGATAAAGAATAAAAAGAATTTATTCACCTAATTGGACCAAGAGTTGCATGGGATGCAATTGGAATGGTTCCTACCTAAATAACCAATTCTTGGGTGACTTGCCAAAGCAAGCTCAAGAAGAAGTGAAATAAGGATCTTGGACCCACTAGAAAATATAAAGATATTTTCCGCTTTAATAGTGAGGGCTATTAATCCGAGAAAAATAGTGGGAGCTATATTTAATGATCTAGCCATTGTTAAATATAGTTAAATTGTTCAAAATACTAAATTGCATATTTCTCGTTTTGTAGAATTCCAAATGGCAAACAACAACGCATCGAGCTCATCCCTACGATCTGTCCTTGAGAAGGATAAATTGTCTGCAACAAATTTCCTTGACTGGTACAGAAACTTGAGGATTGTCCTCAAGCAAGAAAAGAAGTTGTACGTCTTGGACACTCCAATTCCAGACCCACCACTAGATGAGTCTCTATTAGCGGAAGTAAGGGCACGTCAGAAACATATTGATGATTCTAATGACGTGACTTGCCTCATGCTTTGTACCATGACTGGTGAGCTTCAGAAGCAACACGAGAACATGGAAGCCTATGATATGATCAGACACTTGAAACAATTGTTTCAGGAACAGGCAAGGCATGAGCGCTATGAAGTGTCTAAAGCATTGTTCAAAAGTAGTCTTGCAGAGGGGAATCCAGTAGGCCCTCATGTACTCCGAATGATCGGGTACATAGAGAACCTTGAGAGACTGGGGTTCCCACTCGGCCAGGACTTGGCAACTGATCTCGTCTTGCAATCGTTGCCTGACAGTTATAATCAATTCATTATGAACTATAATATGAATGAGATCAACAAGTCTTTGCCAGACCTATTGAACATGCTAAAGACAGCTGAGCAAAGCATCAATAAAGGCAAGGGCAAGGCCATAATGATGGTACACAAGAAGAAGGGCAAGTCAGTTGCATCTACTTCAAAAGGAAAGTTGCGAAATCCAAGGAAGCCCTAAAACCTAGTGGAGGCGTGGCTAAAGGTGAGTGTCACTACTGCAGCCAGCCGGGTCACTGGAGGAGGAATTGCCCTAAATATCTGGAGGATAAGAAGCTTGGAATAGTGATTCCACCACCACCAGGTATTTATGTTATAGACGTTAATCTTTCTATTTCATCATCCTGGGTATTAGATACCGGATGTGGATCTCACATTTGTCGTAATGTGCAGGATTTGAAAAGAAGTAGAAGGTTGCGAAAAGGGGAGATAGACTTGCGCGTCGGGAATGGAGCAAAGGTTGCTGCATTGGTTGTAGGCGTTTATGAGCTATCTTTGCCTTCTGGACTTATTTTAGAATTAGACAATTGCTTTTATGTGCCTGCTATGAGCAGAAACATTATTTCCGCTTCTTGTTTGGACGAGAAAGGTTTTTCTATTTCAATAAAGGACAAGTGTTGCTCCATTTATTTTGATAGTATGCACTATTGTAGTGCGCATTTGTCTAATGGATTATATATCCTTGATCTAAATAATCCAATCTATAACATAAATACTAAAAGGATTAAAACTAATGATTTGAATCCTACATATCTATGGCACTGTCGTTTAGGCCATATAAATGAGAAACGCATATCTAGACTCCATAAGGATGGACTTCTAGACTCATTTGATTTGGAATCATATGAGACATGTGAATCTTGTTTATTAGGAAAAATGACAAAGTCCCCTTTCAATAAGAAAGGCGAGCGGACTAGTGAGTTATTGACACTCATACATACTGATGTATGCGGGCCATTCCCCACGCCTGCCAGAGGTGGTTATACCTACTTCATCATATTTACTGATGATTTCAGTAGATATGGATTTGTATACCTTATGAAGGCCAAATCCGAATCCTTTGAATTGTTCAAAGAATTCAAGAGTGAAGTAGAGAAGCAACTTGGCAAAAGTATTAAAGCTCTACGATCGGATCGTGGAGGAGAATACTTAAGCCAAGAGTTTGATGAGTATCTTAGAGAGTGTGGGATAGTATCCCAGCTCACTCCACCAGGGACACCACAATGGAATGGTGTATCTGAGAGGAGGAATCGCACTCTATTAGATATGGTGCGATCTATGATGTCTCAAACAGATCTTCCGATATCCTTTTGGGGACATGCTCTAATGACGGCAGCTTTTACCATTAACCGTGTTCCATCCAAATCAGTCATGAAGACGCCATATGAGATATGGACTGGGAGGCGTCCCATAGTGTCGTTTATGAAGATCTGGGGCTGCGACGTTTATGTAAAGCGTTTACAAACAGACAAGCTCGGGCCTAAAGCGGATAAGTGTAAGTTTGTGGGATATCCTAAGGAAACTAAAGGATATTACTTCTATAACCCTACCGAAAACAAAGTGTTTGTTGCTCGGACCGGCGTGTTTCTAGAAAGAGAACTAGTCTCTAAAGAAGCAAGTGGGAGGGTTGTAGAACTTGAAGAAATTCATGAACCACAAACCACTGAACCGATAATGGAACATGAACAGGAACCACAAGAAGTTGTGGAAGAACCTGTTCAAGTAACACAGGAACTCCGTAGATCAGGAAGAGTGCGTCATGAGCCAGAGAGGTATGGACTTCTCGTGACTGAGCCCGATGACGTACCGCTCATGGATGATGAGCCTGCAAACTATGGAGAAGCCATGAGTGGCCCAGACTCTAAGAAGTGGCTAGAAGCCATGAGATCCGAAATGGATTCCATGTACACCAACAAAGTATGGACTTTGGTGGAACCACCCGAAGGGGCTCGACCCATAGGGTGCAAGTGGGTCTTCAAGAAGAAGACCGACATGGATGGCAAGGTAGTTGCCTATAAAGGACGATTGGTGGCCAAAGGTTATAGACAGATTCATGGTATTGACTATGATGAGACCTTTTCACCAGTCGCCATGACTAAATCCATTCGAATCTTGCTTGCTATTGCAGCATACTACGACTATGAGATTTGGCAAATGGATTTCAAAACAGCGTTCCTTTATGGGAACCTCCTTGAGGATGTGTACATGACACAACCAGAGGGTTTTGAGGATCCAGAGAATGCCAATAAAGTCTGTAAGCTGCAAAGATCCATTTATGGATTAAAGCAAGCTTCTAGGAGCTGGAATCGACGTTTTGATGACGCGGTCAAAGAGTTTGGCTTCATCAAGAACGAAGATGAGCCTTGTGTTTACAAGAAGGTTAGTGGGAGCTCTATAGTATTTCTGGTCTTGTATGTGGATGACATACTAATCATTGGAAATGATATTCCTACTCTGCAATCTGTTAAAGATTGGCTAGGAAAGTGCTTTGCAATGAAAGACTTAGGAGACGCAGCCTATATACTGGGTATAAAGATCTATAGAGATAGATCTAAAAGGTTGCTTGGCCTAAAGTCAGAGTACATATATTGACAAGGTGTTGAAGAGGTTCAACATGCAAGATTCCAAGAAGGGATTCTTGCCCATGTCACATGGAGTCACTCTTTCAAAGAATGACTGTCCCTCCAACGAGATGGAGAAGGACCGCATGAGCAGGATACCCTATGCTTCGGCCATAGGATCCATCATGTGCGCCATGCTATGTACTAGACCAGACGTATCATACGCGTTGAGTATGGTGAGCAGATATCAGTCCAATCCGAGTGAGAGTCACTGGATTGCTGTCAAGAACATCCTAAAGTACTTAAGAAGAACTGAGGATGTGTTCTTAATATTTGGAGGAATGGAAGAGCTAAGTGTAAAGGGTTACACTGAGGCAAGCTTCCAAACCGACAAGGATGATTACAGATCACAGTCTGGATACGTGTTTTGCCTGAATGGAGGAGCTGTGAGCTGGAAGACTTCCAAGCAAGGCACAGTTGCTGATTCTACAACAGAAGCTGAGTACATTGCTGCTGCGGAAGCGGCGAAAGAGGCAGTATGGATAAAGAAGTTTATCACTGAGCTCGGTGTGGTCCCTAGCATAGTGGATCCTGTAGAGTTGTACTGTGACAACTCTGGGGCAATCGCACAGGCAAAGGAACCAAGATCGCACCAAAAGTCAAAGCATGTACTTAGGAGATTCCATCTTATTCGTGATATGATCGATCGAGGAGATGTGAAGATATGCAAGATTCCGACAGATGACAACGTGTCGGATCCGCTTACGAAACCTCTTGCGCAGCGAAAGCATGAAGGGCACGCCAGATCTATAGGCATACGAGATGCGCCGGATTGGCTCTAGTGCAAGTGGGAGACTGTTGGAATAGATGCCCTAGAGGCAATCATAGATTTAGTATGAACAATGTTTTGGCTAGAATATTCATTTATTATTTATGGCGATATTTAATATAATGAAGTCCTTAGATAAATTGTGTTATTTATCTTAAATGTCCCTAGTCCATTATATTGATTAATAGGGCGATCAAATATAGACTAGTATATGGGTAGATTGATATGGAGATATCAAGACTAACATATGGGTATGCATTAGGAGTAATGGCATACTGGATTGACCCACGACGAAAAGGATACATTAGATTATGTGAAGTCACAATCGCTTTTCCTAGTGCTAATATTATTGCAATCCTTGGACTTGAAGTCACTAGATACTCTAGTTGTGAAATATTGCGCTTTGATGTTATCAAACGTTACACCGTAACTGGGTAATCATAAAGGTGGCTATCGGGCGTGATAGGAAGCAAGCTTAGAGATCGTAGTGATGTAGATAGGATTTGTCCCTCCCACATAATGGGGGTAAATATCCACGGCCACTCGAGGGATGAGGCTTATTGAAAGTCTGGCCAGACTCAGATAAATTAATATAGAGATATTAATGTTATCTGCAAGCATAAGCATATTCCCAGGATCGAGGAACTATGGATTGGATATACGAGTGTGACTATTTATGTCTCGTGTCCAATCCGGATATGGAGACAAAGGGATAATGCAATATGACATATTGGGCACAAAGGTTTGTCGGGATCACTGACTATTTCTATTGGTTGGGTTGCATGGATGTGTTGCTAGACACCGCTCCATGTTAGTAATAGTTACTACCAACTATATAGAAACCTATGGGGTCACACGTCAAATAGAGTAGAGCTAGATTTGGGATTAATTAATATGGATTAATTAATAGAAGGATCATCGTGCAACACCTTGCAAACTTAGTAGGACTAATTTGCAAGGAAGGGAATAATTCTAGTTCATCTAGAATTAGGAAACTCTTTTATGGAAACAACAAGGAGTTGTTGGAGTATATAAAGGGGGCTCTAGCTTCCTTCCCACTACATGAGTTATTAGTCATAACACACAAAGAGTGGGAGAGAGCAAAAGAGAGAGCAAGACAAGGTGCTAGGGCCGAAACCCTAGCCACCCGTCCGCCCCCCTACCCGACGGCAAAGAGAGGCCGCCCCTCTCTTGTGCTTTTGGTGATTTGTTGCTTTGATCTTCATCCCTCTTCCTCTTGGTTCAAGCTAGCACTTGTTGTGAAGGAAGAATCTAGATCTCACCTCTAGACGTGGATCAACCGTAGAGACGAGGACATCATTCTTCGTGTGATCTCACAGATCAAAAGGTACACATCTTCTATGTCCTTAATCATGTTATGATGTCTCTTCCTGTGATCCTTGGTGGGCTTTGAGTAGGATTAATTTTGTTATTCTGCTGCGTTACCTACGTCAAAACCCAACATAAAGCACGCCTAGTAGCTAAAGGTTTTCATCAAATTCCAGGTTTGGATGATGAAACCTTTAGCCCAGTTGTGAAGCATGCCACTGTTCGTACAATTTTGGCTCTTGCAGCCACTTTTTCTTGGCCTCTTCAACAACTTGATGTTAAAAATGCCTTTTTTCACGGCTACTTGCGTGAAACAGTGTATATGAAGCAACCAACCGGCTTCATTGATCAACAAAAACCCAACCATGTTTGCTTATTACATAAGTCCATATATGGGCTCAAACAAGCTCCACGAGCTTGGTTTGAGCGTTTCACTTCATTTTTATGTTCTCTTGGCTTTGTTGCTTCCTTTGCTGACTGTTCTCTTTTTATTCGACACAACAACAACAACAACAAAATGACCTTATTTTTATGGTATGTTGATGACATAATTGGCACCGGCAATGATTCTAGCTATATTGCCTTTCTTATTGCAAAAACTTAGTACTGAATTTCAGATGACCAATCTTGGTCACTTGACATATTTCTTAGGCCTACAAATCACTCGCACACATTATGGTTTATCCATCACTCAAGAAAAATACACCACTGATTTACTTGCCAAATTCAATATGACCAACTGCAAGTCCAGTCCAACTCCTTTGGCTGGAGGGGTTAAATTTCATCTTCATCAAGGCACTCCCCTGCCTGAACCTTCTATTTATAGACAATTACTTGGCGGTTTACAATATTTGACATTTACACGGCCTGACATTGCCTTTGCCGTGAATCATCTATGTCAGTTTATGCACTCTCCAACTAATGTACATCTCAGTGGTGCTAAAAGAGTTTTACGATATTTACAGGGTACAAAAGCCCATGGGCTTTTTTATACAAAAGGCCACCTTCCTTTGCAAATTTTTACTGATGCCGATTGGGCAGGCGATCCAACAGATCGCCGAAGCACCACTGGGCTTGTTGTGTTCTTGGGCCCAAATCCAATTCACTGGACTGCTAAAAAGCAGCCCACTGTCTCACGCTCTTCTACTGAGGCAGAATATCGGGCCTTAGCCACAGGGGCCGCAGATATATCCTGGTTTCGTCAATTATTTTACGATTTAAAATTTTGTTTACCTCAACCTCCTTTACTTCATACTGATAATGTTTCTGCTATCCCTCTCACAAACAATCCAATTTTTCACGCTCAGACAAAACATATTGAAATAGATTATCACTATGTCCGAGAACAAGCTCTTCTAAAACACTTAACTATTTGTTTCATTTCCAGTGCAGATCAAATAGCGGATCTCTTCACCAAATCATTAGCAGCTGCTCCTTTTGAAGCTTTGAGAGATAAACTGATGGTCCGTCCCACTACCCATCAGTTTAAGGGCCGTAATAACGGATCATCGATCACTTGGGCCAAATCATCAAGCCCATATCGGAAGCCCAAGGTTACTGATGTACAAAGCCCAGCTATTGAATTGTAATTACCCATTTATTATAAGGGTAAAATAGTACTTTCCGTGTATTCAACAAACCCTAATGTTTCTTACCGTTAGATCTTGTCCGTACAAATCTAACCGTTGGATCAAGGATATATAAGCCTCTATACGCTGTATTTGCTTCTCAATCAATACAACTCTTCATTTCTACTTCATCTTCTCCGCCTTCATTCTCCGAAACCCTAACGGGTTCTTTCAAACCAGACAAAATCAAAAATCAAACTATAATTTCATCAAGGTGAATATATGGTTCATCACAATCTTCACCATCTACTTGAACTTTCATTGTAATCTCATTTTAGTATTTTTACACCATAGCCCATATGAATCAAAAAAGGTGGTTAAAGTGCAATTAGCTCCTTATTTATTAACGGAATATTGGACGGAAAATTTACGTGAAACACGGAGCAAAATACAAGTTAGTTAAGTGAAAATTTTCAAACCACAAGTTACTTACAAGAACCAAACTTAAACCATAGGTCACCTATCTGTAATTTACCGTTATTCTAATTGTGTTCGAACTCAGCTGTAAGGTCATGGACCCTTGCGGTGCCACACTCTTGCTCTGCCCCTGGTGGTGGTGCATGCTGCAGTTAGGGTTAGAGAATATTGAGGAGAAAGTCAAGAAGCTGAACATGAAAGAGATGAAAGGGGGTATGAATTGGGTAGTAATTTTGCTAATGGATAATATTGTATTTGATGAAATGTCTTCAGACTCAATGAGTTGTAATCATCAAAAACACAGATGTGTGGGGTGTCTTTTTAATTTACTTAAGCAAAAGGGAGTCTTTTACCCTAATTTATTTTCTAGACCGTATTGGTTTCCATCGAATCTCCTACTCTCTCTTCGATATAAAAGGGCTTTTCAGACTAAAAGACTAGAGGGAGAATGGTACCTGACCAGATTTTCTAGACCCATAAGAGACACAATTCATGGAATCCCTTAGATAGGATTAGACCTCCCAATTGGAAATAGTGGTGTGTTGTGAGTCTACTACCCCTTAAGATCTTTTCTCTGCAGATCATGTCAGGCATTAGAACACAGTTGAGAACTTAATTGTTTCTCCTCAACTGCAACATCCAAGCATCCGAAGGGTGACAGTAACACTTTATCATGATTGAATCCGTTTACATGGTCTTTTCGTAACTTAATGTTGCATTTGATCCAACTTGAGAAATCTATATAGTCATTTCTATTCCTTCTATTGTCACTCAACACAGAGATTGTCACTTTGTGCCATTTCTGCACAGATGTGTGATATCTCCAATAACATTGCCACAAAGCTCACAAGTATCACCATTGATCATGTTTCTGGCATTTTTGTGAGCATTACTCAAAAACATCCCTAGTAACTACCCACGTGAAAGGTACGTGCTTTTGGGGAATTTTAATTTTAGAGAGGTTCATCCAGTCACTAGGAAGGACACCAAAATTGGAGTTAAATGAACTCTCAATGCATTATGTAAGGGAAGGCCATTACTTGCTTGTACCTTTCCAAAAAGGGCCATTGTGGAAAACATTGTAATTTGGAATAATCACATTGATGATTGTGTCTAAATCAGTTGTAGAAATGATATTACAAATAGCGTTAAGAGACCTATTGTCATTCGTACTAATAATGCTTTCAAACTATGTGAGCGCATAGCTAATGCCTTGTCCAAAGCATAACAGCTTGAGAATTTGGATGTAAGATTATTTCTTTATCACCATAACTTCTTATGTTTTTAATATTTCGGGTTTATGTTTTATCACGGTGACTATGAGGGATAGGTAAATTAGGAGTGTTTCTTTTCTTTACAGTGATTACAACGGTTGGAGGACGGAAGAGTATGCTGAAACTGTCTAAGAGAATGGTGACGGGCTTTTGCATTAGCGTCGGTGCTTCTGTAGCTCATACATGGACACAAATATTAGAAAGTTGCGACGATGATGTGAGAGTCATGACCAGAAAGAGTGTGGACGAGCCAGTGAAGCCTCTTGGCATCGCCTTAAGTGCCGCAACCTCATCGTGGCTACCTGTCCCACCTAAAACATTGTTTGATTTTCTCCGAGATAAAAACAACCGAAACCAGGTATTGAAAACATTTGGTTTTTGGTTCATTTATTGTCGAAATAGACCTTCGGGTTGCGTTCAATTGTCAAGAAAGGGAGTGTAAGCGAAGGAGAAGAAAAATAAAAATTGTTAAATTTTCCTGCATGTGTTTAGTTGTTGCAGAAAATTTGTGGCCTTGTGGGACATATCATGTTTATTTTGTTGCAGGAAACATTTTCCTTGAAATTTTCTATTGATAAATACACAAGATTTTGCTAGAAAATTAATACTGCTCACTTTTTCATATACTTTCTTATGAAATTAACAAAAAATGGAAACTAAGTGAGAAATATTAAAAGTTTCTTGCAAAATCTTGTTTATTTATCGATACAAAATTTCAAGGAAAATGTTTCCTGAACAAAAATGTTTCATGCAAGAAAATAAACATGATATGTCCCACAACTTTCGTGCAGCAACTAAAAACGTGCAAGAAAATGTAACAATTTTTATTTTCGTTCTCCTTTGCTTACACTCCCTTTCTTGACAATTGAAGGCAACCTGAAAGTCTATTTCGACAATAAATGAACCAAAACCATATGTTTTCAATACCTGATTTCAAGAGATTTATCTAGGATAAATCAAACAATGTTTTAGGTAGCCACGATGAGGTTGCGACACTTAACACGATACCAGGAGGCTTCCCTGGCTCCTCCACACTCGTCCTGATTATGACTCTCACATCATCCTTGCAACGTTCTGATATATTTGTCCATGTATGAGCTATTGAAGCACCGACGCTAGTGCAATAGCCCATCACCATTCTCTCAGACAGTTTCAACAGACTCTTCCGTCTTCCAACAGTTGTAATCACAGTGAACGAAAAAGAAAACACCCGTAATTTGCCTATCTCTCATAGTCACTGTGATAAAACATAAACCCTAAATTCAGAGGCCATGTTCAACCCACTCTCAAACTCCAAATCTCCTCCAATTTTTCATCCCAATTCAAACCGAAACCTCTCTGATCGGTCTCCACCTCGCTCACGAATTTCTCACCCGAAGCGTATAAATACCCACCTCAAAAACCCATAAATCCACACCCAAATTCAGATCTCTCTCCCTCAATCTCTCTGCCTCCCTGGCCTGTTGGTCGAGCGAAGCCAAGCCCAGGTCCGACGCCCAGGTCCGGCGACCTCTGTTTCGCCGTTTCCGCCAGCGCCGCCCATCCTCTGATGTCTCTCTACCACACCGACGAGCTCCAGCAGCGGCAGCAGTGACCCCCGCCGCTGTCGTCGTCTTCGTCTTTTCTTTTCCTTCATTCGGTAATCAACCGAACCCTTGTTTTGTTGTCCAACTTTCAATTTTGTTTTATCATGATTTCTTGAAAAGCAAGTACGAAAGTGGTTGTGATGTTGAGGACAGTGGGTTGGGTTGTTTTGATTTCTGAATTTGCGAAGAAGATGAAGTTCCAATGTATGTGTACGTACGGGGGGTACAAAATGTCTTTTACCAAAATATACGGGTACTTGATGTTGTTTACTAAAAGGTGGGGCTATAAGTTGTATTTTTTTTCTTAAAAGCAAGTTCTTCACTAAAAATATATATTTTGGTTACTATTTAATTAGAGGTTTCATATTTACTCTTTAATCAAGTTTTTGTAAACTAATTAATTTTCTTTATTCTAAATTAAAAATAATAAATTTAGAATAACCAATAAATTAATACTAGAGGTTTGATAGATACGGATATACAAATAATTTTAGTATGTTTTCATAATAATAAAATCTAGTTTTACATACGCTTATAATAAAATTCTTATTTCACTATAGCATATTTTGGGGGTTGCGCTTGCATTTCATATAGGACTTTGTATGTGATATAGACGTGCTAGCAATATATTTAATTAGGAATAATTATTATTATTATTGACGGCGAGCTCGTAAACGGGAAATCTGTGGAGAACCCGTATTATTAGGAATTCGTTTGCTTACGTGTGACGAGCTCTCTTCGATCCAAGTAAGTGTATATGCACAACACATTCAACTATCAAAATGGGAAAATCTATATGCATGATTATTTTCTATTGAGCAGAGTAATTGAAGTATCGCCAGGGAACGACATATAGGGTACATCAAAATGGCCCAACAAATCGATGGAGTGAAAACGGAATTAATATGCGGTCCAATAAATCATAGTTCTGGTAGTTCAGGAATCGCAACAAAGGGGTGGGAGATTTGGCCATTTTCATGGATTAGGGAAGGAGCTACATGGTGTCGAATTTGGGCTACTTTTGCCTTGTGTTAATTAGCTCACTATGGTGGCGATAAACTCTTGGGAATGACTTACCTTCAGTTGATTAATGATGATTTGTAGTAATGACCTTCACGATGTGAGTGCATTGTGAGCGCTAGGGTTGAAAATGTGATTGTTTGTTAAACGAGCAGAACAAGAGGGTCGTCCCTTGGTGTTCGCGAACAAGTTGTATTAGTTTACATGTATATATAGTCTTATAGTGAGAAAGAATTTTAAATTATTTTTCTCTTCCTTTTGAGAAAACTCCTAAAAATATGTGTAATTAGTGTAGTTTTGTAATAGTAGTTTGACCTCTCAATTAGGATTAAAATTCGTAATTCTATAATTTATAATACCATAAATATTTACATATATTTTATTATTTAATACTATATAAGAACCAAATCGGATGTTTTGAATATATCATTAGCATAAATAGGCATATTTCTAACCCAACGTATCTTATGTATTTTTTTCTTTACGCATTTTCTCTAAGTAATAGCAATTTGATATTTTAATTCAAGAATTTTAAGTAACTTCATTTTAAGATATATAAGTTTGTCAAACTGAATTCGAGTTGTCAACGAGCTAGTTAAACGAGCCACGCGCCAAACAACTCGAACTCTAAACAAGCCAAACTTAAACATGATTTTTTTGTTCGACTCGAGTTCGTGTTCAACTCGTTTTGCTGCCAAGTTAAACAAGCCAAACCCAAACAAGAGATATTCGGTCAGCTCGGCTCGTTTATAGCCATAGCTAGCGCCTTGTCCAATAGCATAACAGGTGGAGAATTTGGATGTAAGATCCTTTCTTTATCACCATAACTTATTATGTTTTAATGTTTAGGGTTTAGGTTTTATCATGGTGACTATGAGGGACATATAAATTAGGGGTCTTTTCCTTTTCTTTCACAGTGATTACGACGGGTGGAGGACGAAAGAGTATGTTGAAACTGAGAGAATTGGTCATGGGCTTTTGCACTAGAGTCGGTGCTCCTGTAGCTCATACATGGACAAAAATATCAGAAAGTTGCGACGATGATGTGAGAGTCATGACTAGAAAGAGTGTGGATGAGCCAGGGAAGCCTCCTGACATCATGTTAAGTGCTGAAACCTAATTGTTGCTTCCTGTCCAACCTAAAAGATTGTTTGATTATCTCCGAGATAAAGACTCTCGAAGCCAGGTATTGAAAAAATATGGTTTTTGGTTCATTTATTTCGACAATAAATGAACCAAAACTGTATATTTTCAATACATGGTTTCCAGAGTTTTTATCTCGGAGAAATTCAAAAAATGTTTTAGGTGGGACAGGCAGCCACGATGAGGTTGTGGCACTTAACACGATGCCAGGAGGCTTCCTTGGCTCGTCAACACTCTTTCTGGTCATGACTCTCACATCATCGTCGCAACTTTCAGATATTTTTGTCCATGTATGAGCTACAAAACCACCAACGCTAGTGCAAAAGCCCATCACCATTCTCTAAGACAGTTTCAGCATACTCTTCCATCCTCTAACCGTTGTAATCAATGTGAAAGAAAAGAAAAACACCCCTAATTTACTTATCCCTCATAGTCACCGTGATAAAACCTAAACCCTAAATATTAAAAATAGTAGAAGTTATGGTGATAAAGAAAGAATCTGACATCCAAATTCTCGAGCTGTTATGCTATTGGACAGGCGCTAGCTATGCGCTCATATAGATTGAAAGCATTATTAGTATTAGTGACAATAGGTCCCTTAAGGCTATTTGTAATCTCATTTCTACTTCTTATTTGGACACAATCATCAATGTGATTATTCCAAATTATACTGTTTGTGATGATACCCCTTTTTGGAAAGGTACAAGAAAATAATGGCCTTCACGGTCCAAGATGCTTACAAAATGCATTGAGAGTTCATTTAACTCCAATTTTGGTGTCCTTCTTGGTGACTGGATGAACCTCTCTAAAAGTAAATTCCCCCAAAACAGGTTACTTTTATGTGGGTAATTACTAGGGATTTTTTGAGTAATGCTCACAAAAATATCAGAAACATGATCAATGGATACTTGTGAGCTTTGTGACAATTTTCCGTGAAATATCACACATCTCTTCAGAAATGGCAACCAAGTGACAATCGCTGTGTTGGGTGACATTAGAAGGAATAGAAATGACAGGATAGATTTCTCAAGTTGGATCAAATGCAACATTAAGTTACGAAAAAACCATGTAAACGATTCGAGCATGATAAAGTGTTACGGTCACCCTTCGGATGCTGCGGTTGAGGAGAGACAATAAAGTTCTTAATTGTGTTTTGAAGCCTGACATGATGTGCATAGAAAAGATCTAACGGAGTAGTGAATCACAACACACCACCATAGCCCATTGGGAGGTCTAATCTAATGCTATTTAAGGGATTCCAACTTAGAAGACTCATTGCGGATAGCGGGACTGCAAGCAGTTCTATTTTATGTTATTATTTGTTGTCACTGATCTTTTTAATCAGATTCCAAATAGATTAACTAGTGCTTTTGTCCTTTCAGTACCATGCCTTTTGACCTGACCGTCGTAGTCAGCATTCCTTCAACTATGCTTTTGGCTTCTTTTTTGGATTGATCCTTCATCAATACTAGATACTTCTTGATAGTCCCTCCTTTCACTCAATGTCTTATCAAGTATATTCTTCCCCTTAGAATCTTTGTTTATTGTCTAGTCATCTTCCATAATAGACCCATTATTGGATTTTGGAGCCTCTTTGTGTTCTTGAGGCTACTGCTCCCTTTTGTTCAAATCACCCTATATACCCTCGTGAGGGTGATATCTTTTTATTGGTGACTAGAAAAGTATATAACCACTCTGCATACTTGGTTCTAGAGCATAACTATCCTCCACTTGCTCTTCACCATGGAAAAACATGGGAAATCCTTTCATATTTGTAATCAAACCACCTCTCACCCCTGATTTGCACATGGACTGCTCGGTCTCTCCACTGTGATATGTGCTCTTGTCCTAACATAGTTCGTTCTCTCCCTTGACTGTGCTCTTGGATCAGCATCAAGGACCCCCCCCCCCCCCCCCTTTACCCCAAACCCCAATTTAAGCAACAAATTTTTCACCCGATGTCCGAGGCGAGGAGGGTAGTCAAGGGAAGGAGCAATTCTTAGGTGCTCATAGAGCAAACTACATGTTAGTGTTGGGGCTATAGTCCGCACTAAACTTTACAAAATTACGATTTTAGGTAACTGTTTGTCCAAAAGAATCATTTTTTGCCTATGTTTGTCCAACTCGTTTTTCGAGTGAAATGGCTCAAACTTTAAATGATACTTATTATGCAACTGAGATTTACGAAGCCATTTTTTCTATGCATCCCACCAAGTCCCTGAGACCATTTGGGGACGGCGTTACAAACTATTGCTTATCTTTCCTAAATAATGGGGGGGGGGGGGGGAATATTTCAAGTACCATTCCTTCTCACCTCTTTTGCACCATTTGGACTTCTACCAGTATTCAATTGGTCACTTTAACCAGGTGATTTGGATAACAAAACTTTGCAATGTTTAGGGTAACTTTTTCGTAGTGTTGTAGAGTAACTCTTATTCTACAGGACCATAAAAAAGTTATGAAAAATTTGCATCGTTTTGGTATCCAAATCACCGGGTCAAAGTGAACCAGTTATGGATGAGAAAGTCTAAATGGTGCAAAAGATGTGAGACAGAGTGCTATAATAGAAGTTACATTGTTTTATTCCAAAAAAAATATAATCCTCTCCATGTAATAGATTTTTTGACCGATTAGTTTGTGTAATGTTATTTATAAAATAACAGCGAACCACTTAAAAACATGTTCGCCCTGCCATTATTGCTCTTGAGACCCTTAAACATAATTTATAACCAAAGGTCAAAACTGAGTGGAATTGTCTCCATAAAGGGCTTATTAAATTGGGTTTCTTCTTGTTTCAGTCAATCTTATTATGACATACATATCTAATGTCACATTTACCTTCCTTGTGAATGGTCAATCTTTAATTCCCTTTGCACCTACTCGTGGTATTTGACAAGAAGACCCGATTAGTCGCTATCTTTTTTATATTTGCACTGAGGGTTTTATTTGTTTGATAAATCAAGCCATAAACTAAAAAATTCTTTAAGAAGGTGCGGGCTGGGCAATCATCCGCCTATATTACTCAACTTATATTTGGCGATGATTGTATACTTTTTTCCGAAGCTACTACAGATGATGCTATTACCCTAAATTATATTATGTACCAGTATTGTATATCTTCTGGAAAAACAATTAATAAAGATAAATATATGATTGTTTTTTCCTAATGTTCCTCAACATACCAAAATTAACATCTCTCAAAGTGTTCCACATTTAAATTGCTTGTATTCATAATAAATATTTGGGCCTGCCTACGATTCAGGGTCGTAAAACAATCAATGCCTCTAAGGACATCAAATCAAAAATTTGAAGAAAAATCAATGGGTGAAAAGAAAAATTTATTTCACCTTATGGAAAAGGAACTCTGGTTAAGTCTATTTTCAAATCTTTACCCACTTATATTATGTCTGTTGCTTTTCTTCCCAAAACTTTATGTTATGGAATTGAACCGCTTTTGCTCAGTTTTGGTGGAGTAATAATTTAAACAAAGGAAAATTCACATGAAAAATTGGACCGCTATGTGCACACCAAAAAATGTTGGTGGTCTAGGTTTCAGACATTTACATGCTTTTAATATTGCTCTTCTTGAAAAACAAGATTGACGTATTTTCAAAATCCAAATTCACTTTTGGCCCAGGTTCTTCAAGGTAAATATTTTCATCATAATTCCATTATAAATGCTGATGCTAAATGTTCTTCGTCTAATATTTGGCATGATCTCATTATTTCTAAAAATATTGTTCTTCAAGCTGGGAGACATGGAATTGGGAATGGTCTTAATACCTACATCTATCATAACAGATGGCTTTCAATAGGGTTTGGTAGACAACCACGTAGCTTTCCTACTCTTCCTTTGCATTATAAAGTGGCATATTTGATCACTTCATATTTTCAATGGAACCATGAGTTAATCTAAAATAATTTTTCTGAGGATGATTACAGTTTAATTATCAATATTCATTTAACCTATCCTTATCAAAATGATTTTATTATTTGGTCCCAAACTACAAATGAGCAATATATTGTTAAATCTGCATATAATGAAGCTTTCAAGATTCTTAATCCTGATTTAGGGGTATTCCAAATTTGCAGTACTAGCAATAGTCAAAATAACTTCTGGAACCAAGTCTAGCCTACCACCTCTCTTGGTAAAATCAAAATCTTTTTTTGGCGACTGCTCAACGACTGTATTCCAACAAAACTTCATCTTAATCAAAGAGGTATTGATTTACCTGTTAACTGCTGCTACTGCTTCAATGGTAATGAAACTGCTTCTCATTTTTTTCTCAACTGTCCCCGAACTAGGAAGATCCTTTCTTCTCCCCAGCTTGACCTGGAGATATATAACATTGATCTCCCTTTTCAGTTCAAATCCAAAAAATATTTACAAATCAATCGAAGGATAAGAAAATCTCATACTGCATGTTCTTTGCCTAATCTGATTTTCTAGAATTAGAAAGATTTTTGAATGTTCAAAAAGTGGACAAAGATCTAATTGTGGAAGCTATATATATCAGCAAAATAAGAGTTCTCACATACTTTATCTTTCAGGTTTGTTGTGCATGCAGGAATCCAAAGGCTGGTGATAGAAGGTGGGTTCCTCCGCCTTCCGGTCATTGGAAAATTAACATAGATGCTGTCATCTCATCGTCTCTTCACAGATCTGCTGCCACATCAATCATCAGAAATTACATGGGTGATTTTCTTTTTTGATTCTCATTTCAGATTCTATTCACGGCGAATCCGTTGGTTGCATAAGCATATGCTCTTCATGATGCTTTGACGAAGGCTTACAACTACTGATTCAGAATTTTTATCATGGAATCGGACTCTCAAATTCTTGTTCAACAGATTTATAGAAGGAATGTGATAGAGGAGGACGGCGGCTCAGAAGAGAAAAGGCTCTTCACACCATGTGTTTAGTCGGTCCGTTCTTTGAACTTTCTTAAACCTAGCTATTGTAGAAAAGACTCTAATCGCGCATAATCTAGCGCATTTGAGTCTTAAAGCTACGTGTGATATGTATTGGGCTATTATATGCCGTGATGTTAGTGTATGATGTTTTGCCTATGTACAAAGCCTTAGAATGAATAAAAAGATGTATTTCTTTGAAAAAAAAAAGAGAAGAAGAAAGTCTTATGTTTTTAGAATTTAACCCCTATTGTCTGCCTCTTATAAGATTATTTCCAAGACTTTAGCTAATCGTCTTAAAGATCATCTCCCGACCGTTATTGATCCTGCTCAATCCGCTTTTATAAAGGGACGCCACATTTCTGATAATTCTATAATTGCCATTCAGACGATTCACACTAATCAAAATAAAAAAAATAAGACGGTTTCTTTTTCTATAAAATCAGATATGGCGAAAGCCTACGATAGAACTGAATGGTCTTACCTTCTTCATGTTCTCACCCGTATGGATTTCCCTACTAGCTTTATAAATCGTATTATGTCTTGTGTGACCTCCGTTTCTTTCAATATTTTAATTAATTGTCACCAAACAGATTCATTTTTACCTACTAGGGATATTCGCCAAGGAGACCCTATTAGCCCTCACCTTTTCCTTCGCTGTACTGAAGGTTTGTCTTGTATTATTAGAATACAGTTGCTAACAATTCCTTAAAAGGTGAGAAACCTGGTATGCATTCTCCTAGCTAGCATTACCCACCTTTTATTCGCAGATGATAGTATTTTGTTTGGAAAATGTACTACTGCTAATGCTATTACTATTAATTCTATTCTTTACTAATATTGTGATTTCTCAGGACAACTTATAAATAAAAATTAAATGTGCTATTGTTTTCGGCCCCAGAGTCCCGAATGATATTCGCACTTCGATTACCCAAATTTTACAAATCCCTAGTGCAGCTTCTCATGATAAGTATTTGGTTTTGCCAACCTTTATTGGTAAAAATAAGAAAAAAAAATCATAATTTAAAAAGTAAAATATGGAATAAGATTAGGCTGGAAAGAAAAAAATTGTCTCAGTCAGGTAAGGAAATTTTCATCAAAGCTGTCATCTAAGCTATCCTACTTACGTTATGTTTATGTTTCTCCTCACCACGACCTTTTGTGAAGAACTCCAAAAACTTTTGGCAAAATTCTGGTGGAGTAATGATTTGGTTAAAAATAAAGTTATATGGAACAATTGGGATACTATGTGCAGCCCAAAAATATAGGCGGTTTAGATTTTCGCCATTTGTATTCCTTTTATATAGCATTATTGGGCAAACACGCTTGGAAATTCTTATTAATCCTGATTCTATTTTATCCAAAGTCCTTAAAGGTAAATATTTCTACCATTCTTACATCATTTCTGCAGATTCTGCAAATAGATCCTCTTATGTGTGGAAAAGTATTGTCACTGCTAAAAATATTGTTTTCTATGGTATTTGTCATGGCATTCGTCATGGACAAAACACTTACATGTATCATAATAGATGGATTCCTATAGGACTTGGACGAAAACTTTTCAGCTTTCCATCTCTATCTTCTGATTCAAAAGTTTCTACTCTTATTACTGACAATTTCACTTGGAACACTGATTTGATAAAATCAAATTTTTCAAAAGATGAAGCTGAAGCTATCATTCAAATTCCTTTGTCACCTCCTAATAATCAAGATAATCTGATTTGGACTCAAACTGTTTCTGTTCCTTACTCTCTTAAATCAGCTTATTACATGATTGTTTCAAATTTTACTATCATTTCTACTGCAAATAATCATTCAACCTCAACTTCAAATAGGGACTGTTTTTGGAAGGATATATGGAATTTAAACATTCCAAGTAAAATTAATTTTTTTAAGTGGCCTACTTATAATCTCTGTATTGTGACAAAGGATAATCTTAGCAAGAAAGGATTTTTTTTACCCATAAATTGCTGCTTTTGTAAGCATAATACTGAATCTGCTAGCCATATCTTCCTTGACTGTGAGTGGATTCAAAAAATTTATACACATGCAATGGTGAATCTGCATCCACCCAAGTCTTCTTTGCCCTTCCATCTCCGTCCGAAACATTTTTATTGGCTGTTGATATTAAAGATAAACAAATCTCTTGTTACCTGTTACAGAATATCTGGTTAGATCGAAATAGTAAAAATTCCAGTTCCGAGTCTAAAACTGTCAACGATTTAGTTGTTCAAATCATTTCTGAACATACAGAATTTCAAGACACCACTTATCTTGGTCAAAGATTCAGGCGAACTTCAATGTTTCATGTTCCGGCGAAAGGGAAGCGGTGGCCACAGGCTCAGATGAACAAGATTCAACAACAACAACAACTTAAGATGGAAGGAATAAGGGCGTCGTTGGAAGCCGACATGCCCTGGATCCCTCAAACTGAACGTTGATGCGGCCATATCCTCCGATCAAAATAGATCTGGTGTCGGAGAAGTAATTCGCAACTCAACTGTTGAATTCATCGTGGCTTTGGCTTTTCCGATTCACAGAAGACTCTGTAGTTGCAGAAGCTTATGCTTTGCTCTGAGCAATCACAAAAACTATGAGCAGAGGATTTACAAATCTAGAGATTGAAATGGACAATCAAGCTCTAGCTTTGAGTTTACAGAGGAAGACGGTGACAGAGACAATCTCAGAGAAAGGTCGTCTCATTTCTGAAATCTGCCGGAAGCTTCGAGAGCCCTTATATTCTAGGGGTTCTTGGGTGTAAACGGGCTCAAAATAATATAGCCCACTGTTTGGCTAGATTGGGCTTAGACTTTGATGTAATATCTTTTTGGGCTAACATGCCCCGCCAGCTTGTACACCAAATGGGCCAAAGACATTGCCTGTTCTTCTATATATCTATAAAAGCAAGGGAATAGGCTTCCCCATGCGTCACATGGAATCTGAGAATCAGTCTTTGCTTGCTATTTTGTCAAGTTGGCATACATGTGGCATGTTTGTGCCAATCAAAACTTGCTAAGTCATAATTAATGACATGCATTCATCGTAATAATTATTGTCTAGATAATGTAAATTTGAATCAAACTCTTTGTTTCCCTGTAATTGGGAATCCAATTTCTGAACCATTGTATGCAAGCAATTCAATGTATCAACTGAAGGTGGAACTCTAGGGTCAAATGGTAATTCTACAAAGTGGTCCAGCCTACATATTCATGTGAATAGTTGTGAAGAGATTAATGTGTTTTATGAGTAAAATATCTGTTGAGGTTCCCTCAATGAAGCAAATTACTCCCATTTGTTCATGCACATGTGAAGCAATTTCTTGATTACATAAGAAGGACTCATTTCTTGGCATCTTTCTTATTGCTTAAGCGGTTCACTTTATTACTTAGAACCTTAAATCTTGAAATATTGTGCTAATTAGAAAAACTCATATGCAATCTTCACACCATGTTCATGCATTCGTCTTCTTTAATACTGATTATTCATTCACTTCTTAGATTCACAATATTATTCTCATGTCCTTTAATTTATCGGATGTTATTGTAGATTAAAGTTGCGGCAAATCTCACTGTAATGTAATCAACTATCGATAGTGCAGACTCCCTGAATCAAAGCAATAGGTACATTTCATTCGCAAGACTTAAGGTATGTAATTGAAAAGATCTTCTAATGACCCTTTCCTTGATTTGTTTTCTAATAGTGGTACGGAGACAATAACAACACTATTTTCTCCTCCATCTCTTAATATTTTCGTAGTTTATAAGTGTTATTCAGGACACAGAATTAAGGATTGCCTCAATTTTTGGAACGAAAATTTCATTTCTATGTTACCTTCCATCTATTTTATCGACTTCTTGGCTCTGCCTAATAGACAGCTCCGATTTCGTCAAATGCCATCTCAATAGATCCATCGAAAGCAACACCAATCTCTCCCTCGTTTTGGCAGACCACCTAATCCCACTATAAAAAACTGGAGATGTAGCAACAGTTTTACTGCCCACAGTTGTAAAAAGTGTCGGTATAGAGTGGATATAGCAGCAGTTTTTTACCCGCAGTTCTGAACGCGCAGAAATTAACGTAATGCCTACAGTTAATGACAACCGCGGGTAAAGGAAAAATATGCCATCGTTTTTTCGCAACCATTTTAAGGAGTGACATCTATACTAATAGTTTCTCGAGCTATTGGTAATTATTACAATAATGGTCACTAAAATACCAAAACAACGCTCCAGTAGTAGAAATATTGCATTTGGCTAAAAATATGTGATTACAATAAATTTAAAATTATACTTAGTCAAATCGGAGTCCTAACAAAAATGACAGTAATTCGAGACTTAAAATTTGATCACATTTTATCACAGTTCGACTCCAAACTAATAAGGAGGGAAACCAATTACTTCACCAAAAATTTGGAGGCAAAATAATGTGTAACAAAATTTAACCCTTTACCAGAGCGGTCAATCCATCACACGATTCGTCCCTCTCCCCGATTTCATCTCAACACCGCAACTCACAAGGCCAATTCAATCTCCCACAGCTCAAGCATGCCCTGTGCCGATCTTACTCATCGGTTCTGTAAATCAATTGTTAAAATACTCGGCTTGTCTAAGCTCATTCTCGCCTTGCCTGAATCGTTCGTCACAGTCAAACGACTGATGCTCGGCGAAGGTATGTGACTCTATCTTCCGTTCTCGCTGAGTTATCTCGCCGTGGGTGTCGATTGCCTGCCAAACCATATCCGATTGCATGTCTAGTCTTGAAGTGGATCGCCTGAACTTGTTGATGGTTCTTGCAGTTTCTGTTCTAGGGTTCTTACGAAATTGGGGATTTTCTGTTTTCCTGATTCCGGGTTCCTGACTATTTTAACCATTTGTAGGAGACTTTGAGTTGAAATTTGGGACTTTTCTTATGTATTGGCCATGCCCCTATTTCGTAGTTCTCTATGCTTGACGGGATATGAAGCTGTTGCTGCTTTTTTTGATGCGAACATCATTGGCAGCCGAACTCTTCCTAACTTGAATATTTGGGTCCCTCATCTCTCCCTGTAAGCTGTTCTAACCTTACTCCACTAGCAGCCATCATTCGTATGTGGTACCTTGGTTTCCATGACTGTACTACAAGTATTGAACTGCTAGTTTACCAAAAACTGGGGCTCGGATATGATACGAATCAGTTTGATTATAGTGTACTTGCATAAAATTGTGAAACACAAGATACCACACGTTATGTGTTGTTCTTCCTTATCGTGTGATTTGTGATTTTTACTGTATTTTTACTAGCTTTGTAGACCATAGTATTACCTAAGGAGCCCAAAAGTCTTCATTGATCCCTGGAAGTAGAATCAGAACTTCGAAGAAGTCACCCTCATCCTTATAACCTGAAATTGTAAATCAAATTTCCGAGACTCAGCTGTGATTGGATCCATTCCGGAAAACAGTCTCCCAAATAGAGTGTTATATGATAATCATGGTTTTGTAGTTATATAGCGTTTGTGGAGCCTGATTTAAGGATAAGCTAACATTCTTCTTTACTCCTAGATCTCCATGTAGGGGCAACAATTTAACCATCTTAATAATTGTCTATATTTTCTTTCGGATGTGTGCTCAAATTATTTATCACGTAAATATCTCTAACATAGATCTCATAGTTTTCTATTCGGGTCCATGACCTGATTGAATAAGTTCTACTATCAGACACTTCCATAGCTTTGTCCATCATGCAATCCAGTAATGACCGACTAATGGAAGCCATTCGCCATGGTACAATTGAAGGAACACCCATCTTTTTAAGTCTTTAAGTTTGTCTTTTTTTTGCTTATCTGTATCATACCCATCTCAAACTCCATTGTTGATGTAATGAATCTATGCAAAACCAAGGCTCGGAAGCCCATTTTACTGAAGACTTCAGTAACCATTCCACATATGGTTTTAGTGGTAAGGACTTGCACGAATTTGTTTGCTTTTTAATAATTCTAGCTTATTTTGGAACTGACTAGATTATCATCAAGTTTGCAATGAACTTGTTTTCGGTTGAGCGAAGGCTAGCTATTTAAGTAAACTCAACAGGCAAATTACTTGATTGTGACTTCTGTTATTTTTTTTTTCATAAAACCTACTAGGACTCGGAATGCAAGGTGTTTTCTGTTTTCTCCGTCATTCCTTGAGTACCAAATCATTGAGCTCCGTTTTTTCTGAATATATTAAAAAAAAAGTATAGTAGTACCTCATGGATTGAAATTACTCTTTACTAATTGATAGTAGCTACTTACTCTATTAGGAAAATTCCAATTATGAACACACCAGAGAAAAAACAATATTCTTAGTATATGAGTTTATGCCATTCAATCAGTATTTAATGTAAAACAATTGACCTGTAAGTAGAAATTGTATAGGAGTTCATAAGATTAATATAGGTTAAAATTAGTCCAACATCACTCTCATGTCTCACAGCTTTAATTAAATTAACAAAGATTCAGTAGTTCACTTTTGTTGAAGCTCATTGATTGTTCTCTTTCGTGTACTGTTATGCACTTCAGTAGTTCACTTTTCTTGAAGCTCATATATTGTTCTCTTTCATGTACTGTTATGCAGAAAACTCAAAAGAAAGAGTTTACGACCTGGATCCTGATCTGAATCAATTGGAAGGGGTGGGACTTACCATGAGATTGCAGCAACATTCAGGCCCCAAAAGCCAGATATGCAGCTTAGCTAAGCTTTGTGCCCTTTTCCCACTTAGTCTCTGTGCTCTTTGCTCAGTGATATAGGCATGCACGCGACTTTTGAACTCCCGAATTACATTAATCATGGTTTTAAAAAAAACTGCTAGGGAAAAATTTTCTTACAGAAATAATTTGTTTGTGGAAGTATGCCAATTAAACTGCGGTATGCTATCATTTGACATGCGTAGGAAGTTTATGACGTAATACTCTGACATCAAGTATTTACATGCTGTAACTCAAGTTCTAGACTAGCTGTTCTTATGGAAATCCTTGGCCTAATATGGTGTGTGTATGGTACTTGCAGTTTTCTCCATACAGAAGTAAAGATGACGATGACGATGACAACAACAGCACTCCATTTTCATTTCTTGATAGTTCCTATTATTAATACCTATGCCAAAATGGTTCAACAGTTTGTACTGTTGATGTCAGTTGAATTCTCAACGTCAGATTCAGTTGTTACTTGACTATTTGTAATATTTGATTTGTTAATAGCTATGAAAAGATTTGTTCATTTCATTGTTGCTGGAATATTTAGACTGATGTAATTGAAGCATCAGCTACACAAATAAATAATTGTTTCAAATAGACATAAATAATCATTTATTCCCGGCGGTCTTCGACTACTGTGATAGAGTTAGATATTCGCGGTTAACGAAGCATGTCAGAACTGAAGCAACAATGTATGAATTGCCAGCAGAATTACAGCTTTGCCAGCGGTTTAGGCAGCCGCTGGTGCAGGGGGCTAAATACTCCAGCAGTCTAGAAACCGCTGGTATGGCTTTTACCAGCCCCTTATCACCAGCAGTTGGGTCAGTTAATGCCTGCGGTTACCAAAACCGCTGGAGAAAGTTTTCCCAGCAGTTTTTGGAGTCTTCGCCTGCAGTTCAGGCCGCTGGTATAACCCTTATTTCTATTAGTGTCCGCCAGCAGTCAGTTGACGAAGTTTCACTCATTGTTAATACTATTGTACCCCTTGAGATACCAAATCGTTATGACCAGATTCATGGTTCTTGCAATGGTTTGGTTTGTTTGTCAGAGGGGTTTGGTAGTTTGATTTTGTGGAACCCATCGACCCGAAAGTTCCGGGTTCTGCCACAAAGCCCCAGAGACCGCGCACACGCGCATCTATCTTTGAGCACTAGGTGTGGATTCGGGTATGATAGCGTCAACGATGACTATAAGGTTGTTATGATTTTTCTGAGTAAAGAGGATAAATCATTTGATGTTCATGCCTATAGTCTCAAGTTTAATACATGGCATACCATTGAGAAGCAGCCACGTCATGTTCATCTTGGTAGTGTTGGCCTAGGCAACGGTGTATTAGCGGGTGGTGCTCTCCATTAGGTTGATGATCACAACTCAGCAGGTGGTCCAATCCAGTGGGATGATGATCAAGAAAACCATGGCTACAACTATATAAGGCGCTATATCGTTGGATTTGATCTTATGTTGGTTGGTACCACATCCAGAGTACCCACATAGAAATCGTCCTGTCGCTCTACACAGCTTCAACGAATGCCTTTCAGTGGTTTGCAATGACTACGAAAGCAGTTTCAGTATATGGGTAATGAAAGAGTACAGAGTGAAAGAATCTTGGACCAAGTTAGTTTCTGTCGCTGATTCACGAGTGCTAGAAGTTATGACTTCTTTCCCCCGTTCTTATCATTCAAATGACTGTGGGGGATTACTGGTTTACTACCAGAAGAAGTGGATTTTGCTCAGTATTGATGGAGACAAGATAGTCGAAACTATCATCATTGCTAGCATCGATTATCTATGTGAGCACTTTGGAAGCCTTGTTCCAATAAATTGACATGAAGAGAAAAATCAGGCAGGCACTACGAGTTCTATTTTTGTTGCATAGCTCATGTCTTTTTTGCAGTTTCTTGCTTACTCCAGTTTTCTAACTGCATGTTCAAAACAATGCACTAGAACGCTTAAAAGTGCAACTTATGTTTCCTTGTCACGCACATAGGCCAAAATGTGAATACATGTTCTGTTGTAACAGAACTCCTGTTTCAGAGCTCTGTTACCTGTTTGTTATAACCTGGGGGTATCCGAGCAAGAACGACCAAAGCTAAACAAGAACAAGACAGATATTAAACGTGGTTCACTAACGAATTCGTAACGAACCCGCTAGCTAATCCACGGCCAGAACCAGATATTTTATTAAGAAGAGAACCCGATTACAATGCACGTCGTGGCCCGAACGGCCACGGTGGCAACCCGAAACACCCACCCGAACAAACACACACAAAACTCTCAAAGCACAAAAGGTAGACCCGTGTGTGTTTTGAGAAAACAAAACAAGCTCTTTATATACTTAGTGTAGTGGCGGTGGTCTTAGATGTAATGGCGAGCAAACTATTACCTTGCTGCCAAAGAAATTGCCAACTACAACACAAATCACCCACACTTGGTAACTATCACATGAGAAACATGGAAATAATTCCATGTTACTCTTACACCACTCTTGCCGCATTCTTAATTTGATTTTGTCTTCAAGTTTCCTAATTTGATTGCAAGTCAACCCAACAAATCTCCACCTTGACTTGAATCATCTCAGCAACCCGAAACCTGAACCTGATGCTCTCTTCTCAAACCTGAACCGGATGCGTCTCTCAGAAACCCGAAACGAGCACGCTTCCCCAGACAGATGTTCCGCAGCTGTATGCGAAATCCGAATCGCCAAATCGTTGCTCCAACTACCATGCGTTCCTGCAACGAATGCGCCCGATGTGGTTGCACTTCCGGAAACTGAAACACGTGCTCCACTCAGAACCAGACTCGAATACATTCACTGAGAAATCAGGACCGAATGTATTCCAGATGCGCCCAATTGCGCCAGACAGATGCACCATGACAGAATGCCCAGATGTCAGCCAGACCAGATGCACCGATGACGAGTGCCCAAATTGTCATGCCCGATGCGCCCCGTATGCCTCAAATGCGCCAGATGCTCGCCAGAAACAGATCGCGCCAGATGCGAGCTCAGTGCGTGTCATGGTACACGCTGCAAAACCAGATGCACGCTAGAACAAACTCGTGCATAATACGCGCCAGAACCAGAATCAGATGCGCGTGCCAGAAATCTCGCGCGCCAGATGCTCCATGCCGTTTCTCCAACTCCAACGAATTCCTGCAACGCATAAGCCAGAGCCAGATTCAATTCACACGCCAGATGCTCCACGCCGGGAGCCGGATTGCGCCTGAATGTCAATCGCCAAAACGCCAGATGCGCGTGAATCGCCAGATTCGCGCCAGTACTGAATGCGTGCTGGATTTGCTAGATCCCTTGCACGCCTAATCAGATGAGCGCCAGATTGCTCTGAAAGGAGCCCGGATAGCCCCTTCCATGAGGCTTCAGATGGTGGGTGTACCTGCTTCTCTCTCACGAACAAATCGATCTTGATCGCCAAACTAGACATCGTTCTTGGCAGAATCTCGAAACCCTACTCCCAATAGCCTGCTCCACCTGAATCGCGAAACCCTAGATTTGAGTTCCACCAAAACGTGAAACCCTAGCTCTTGGCTCCACCTAGATCTTGAAACCCCGGCTCTAGTACCAGTTTGTTGTAACAGAACTCCTGTTTCCGAGCTCTGTTACCTGTTTGTTATAACCTGGGGGTATCCGAGCAAGAACGACGAAAGCTAAACAAGAACGAGACAGATATTTAACGTGGTTCACTAATGAATTCGTAACGAACCCGCTAGCTAATCCACGGTCAGAACCAGATATTTTATTGAGAAGAGAACCCGATTACAATGCACGCCGTGGCCCGAACGGCCACAGCGGCGACCTAAAACACCCACCCGAACAAACACACACAAAACTCTCAAAGCACAAAAGGTAGACCCGTGTGTGTTTTGAGAAAACAAAACAGGCTCTTTATATACTTAGTGTAGTGGCGGTGGTCTTAGATGTAGTGGCGAGCAAACTATTACCTTGCTGCCAAAGGAATTGCCAACTACAACACAAATCACCCACACTTGGTAACTATCACATGAGAAACATGGAAATAATTCCATGTTACTCTTACACCACTCTTGCCGCTTTCCTAATTTGATTTTGTCTTCAAGTTTCCTAATTTGATTGCAAGTCAACCCAACATGTTCGTTAACCAAAATGTATATCAATGGATTCGTGTGCTTGCTCAGTGTAGCTAATTGTGTCCCGTGTGTGGCTTAGACACTTAGTGGTACAATCTGCTTGATATGTATAGACCTTGACAGGCACTTCCTATACTCTTCTTGTTCTCCTCCAAGGATCGGGGCTCATTTTCTGTGAGATCTTATTGAGTCATGACATGATCATGCATTTCTATCTATTGCCACCCCCTATTTTGTATGTTCTAGTTTATTTTGTGTAATTCCTTGAATGTTGAGCATCTCTGCAATTTTTTTATAGTTAAATTGCTGTCTCTTGAGCATCTGGAAGGGATTAATTATCCCAGACGCTAATCTTCAACTTTATGCAATGCTCAGCATTTTCAGTTTCCTGGAATCAACTATTGATCAAGACTGACTCTTGGAGGCATCCTCCGAACCGAGTTTGCAGCGTTGCTGATTTACAACTCATGTGGGATGGCGGCTCCTGTTTAGCGTGGATCCTTTATGATTTGCAGTTACATAGATGAAGAAAAAGCTACATGGTCGCAAATTTGTGCTTCGTTTTCCCGGTCTTGATTAGTTCACTATGAACTTCAGCACTAGCTAGTTCTCTCATATGTAGATATTGTACCCACGCTACGAGAAGTGCAGGGACTATTTTTGAACATTTTTCACTAGTTTACGGACCCTGGTGGATCATTCTAAAGTTAATAAGCCAAAACATTACTTGAATATACTCTGGAATGTCGATTATACGCCGTGATGAAGGGTTTGTAAGAAAAGTTGCAAACCCAACTTAGTGATAATGTCTCACTGTAAAGACGATTCTTCAAATATATGATTGCACCCCGTTTGCAAATTAATTTATAATCCGCAAATGGCAAAAAAAAGTCATTACATTTAACGACTAAAGACATATCCCTCAAAAAAAAAAGACTGAGGACATATTTGTAAAGCAAAGGTAATATATGATAGAAATGGATCTACATGTGTGAGAAAAAACCCTTTGAGTGTGTTAAATGTGATAGTTTTGTTTTTCCATTTGCACATTGCAAGTCAACTTGCAAATGTGGGATGCGAACAAAGAGTTTAGGTAAATTGGGGGCATGAACACAGTAAGTCTAAAAGCTCATCACTATAACCATCACATTTCCATTAGAAATTGATTACAACCTTTTAAGTTAGAGAGTTAATTCTTAAAGAGCTCATTTTGGTTCTTACAGAGCAATTTTGTTCCAATTCTACCCTTACATTGATCAGTCTCCATACCCAACACCCCGTTAACACCACCCCGTAATTTTTGTAATGTTGTCCAAATGATGCAATTAGACATGTTTTATGAAATAATTTTGTATTAGTTTGGGGAGGGGGGGCATTGAATTCACTGAATTTGAGGAAGATAGCTGCAGCCTGCCCACCTGACACCACAGCTCTTTGGCCATCGAGGGTAGTAAAGTTAAAAAGTTTGGTACTTATAGAAGGTAAGACGTATTTTATTCGGCTCATTTTGGGACATATGGAGGAATACACTACTACTATAAGATTCTTGAACAAGCAAAGAATACGATGAATATAACTTTGTATTGCTACCTAAGTTTTCAAAAATGGGTTATTATCATCTCTCTTTAAAGAGCTTCAATGGATGCCTTTCGACTATTTGCATGGACTTGAGAAGAGATGTTGAATTTGGCGTTGGTATATGGGTAAAGAATACGAGGTCAAAGAGTCGTGGACCAAGTTAATTTCGTTGCCTGATCCACTACCGGTTCATTTGGCTTTATGTCTTTGCCCACTTGCTTATTCGAACGAGCGCAGTGAAATATTGGTGCCTGAGAATTGCTATGAGAATAAATTAGCTTGGTTTAGTAAGAAGGGGGAGAAGATGGACAGGACTGTTGGCATTGATGGCTTCAGCAGTCTGTTTGACATCGATACGTGCTTGGGAAGCCTTGTTGTAGTTAACGAGGAATATAAGCAGTTCAAAGAATGAGAAAAACAGAAAAAATAAGACTTGCCTAATACCTATATACTTATAAAGCTATCAGGGTTGGAAGCATTAATTTTTTTTTTTGTCCAAAGGAAGCATTAAATTGAACATTTCTTTTCATTCTTGTAATTCTTTCTACGACATTTTTGTCAGTTTTAGCAAAAGCAATACAATTCCGTTGATATAGGCTGTTTTTACAAATCATGAAAATCTATGGTTTGATTTTTTCTTGTCTGTATAGTTTTTGGTTTTCATAACAATTTGGTATTATGAAAACGAGCCACGCGCCAAAGAACTCGAACTCTAAACGAGCCAAACTTAAACATGATTTTTTTTTCCGACTCGAGTTCGTGTTCGACTCGTTTAGCTACCAAGTTAAACAAGTCAAACACAAACAAGAGATATTCGGTTCAGCTCGGCTCGTTTATAGCCCTAGCTAGCGCCTTGTCCAATAGCATAACAGTTGGAGAATTCGGATGTAAGATCCTTTCTTTATCACCATAACTTCTTATGTTTTAATGTTTAGGGTTTAGGTTTTACTACGGTGACTATGAGGGACATATAAATTAGGGGTCTTTTCCTTTTCTTTCACAGTGATTACAATGGGTGGAGGATGAAAGAGTATGCTGAAACTGAGAGAATTGGTCACGGGCTTTTGCGCTAGAGTCGGTGCTCCTGTAGCTCATACATGGACAAAAATATCAGAAAGTTGCGACGATGATGTGAGAGTCATGACTAGAAAGAGCGTGGATGAGCCAGGGAAGCCTCCTGCCATCATGTTAAGTGCTGAAACCTAATTGTTGCTGCCTGTCCAACCTAAAAGATTGTTTGATTATCTCCGAGATGAAGACTCTCGAAACCAGGTATTGAAAACATATGGTTTTTGGTTCATTTATTTCGACAATAAATGAACCAAAACTGTATATTTTCAATACATGGTTTTGAGAGTTTTTATCTTGGAGAAATTCAAAAAATGTTTTAGGTGGGACAGGCAGCCTCGATGAGATTGTGGCACTTAACACGATGCCAGGAGGCTTCCCTGGCTCGTCAACACTCTTTCTGGTCATGACTCTCACATCATCGTCGCAACTTCCTGATATTTTTGTTCATGTATGAGCTACAAAACCACCAACGCTAGTGCAAAAGCCCATCACCATTCTCTAAGACAGTTTCACCATACTCTTCAATCCTCTAACCGTTGTAATCAATGTGAAAGAAAAGGAAAACACCCCTAATTTACTTATCCCTCATAGTCACCGTGATAAAACATAAACCCTAAATATTAAAAATAGTAGAAGTTATGGTGATAAAGAAAGAATCTGACATCCAAATTCTCGAGCTGTTATGCTATTGGACAGGCGCTGGCTATGCGCACATAGATTGAAAGCATTATTAGTATTAGTGACAATAGGTCTCTTAAGGCTATTTGTATTCTCATTTCTACTTCTGATTTGGACACAATCATCAATGTGATTATTCCAAATTATACTGTTTGTGATGATACCCCTCTTTGGAAAGGTACAAGAAAATAATCACCGTCCAAGATGCTTACAAAATGCATTGAGAGTTCATTTAACTCCAATTTTGGTGTCCTTCTTGGTGACTGGATGAACCCTAAAAGTAAATTCCCCAAAAACAGGTTACTTTTATGTGGGTACTAGGGACTTTTTTTGAGTAATGCTCACAAAAATATTAGAAACATGATCAATGGATACTTGTGAGCTTTGTGACAATTTTCCGTGAAATATCACACATCTCTTCAGAAATGGCAACCAAGTGACAATCGCTGTGTTGGGTGACATTAGAAGGAATAGAAATGACAGGATAGATTTCTCAGGTTAGATCAAATGCAACATTAAATTACTAAAAAACCATGTAAACGATTCGAGCATGATAAAGTGTTACGGTCACCCTTCGGATGCTGCGGTTGAGGAGAGACAATAAAGTTCTCAATTGTGTTTTGAAGCCTGACATGATGTGCAGAGAAAAGATCTAACGGAGTAGTAGAATTACAACACACCACCATAGCCCATTGGGAGGTCTAATGCTATTTAAGGGATTCCAACTTAGAAGACTCATAGCGCGATAGTGGGACTGCAAGCAGTTCTATTTTATGTTATTATTTGTTGTCACAGATCTTTTCAATCAGATTCCAAAGAGATTAACTAGTGCTTTTGTCCTTTAAGTACCATGCCTTTTGACCTGACCGTCGTAGTCAGCAATCCTTCAACTATGCTCTTGGCTTCTTTTTTGGATTGATCCTTCATCAATACTAGATACTTCTTGATAGTCCCTCCTTTCACACAATGTCTTATCAAGTATAAATCAATGTTTTAGGTAGCCACGATGAGGTTGCGACACTTAACACGATACCAGGAGGCTTCCCTGGCTCCTCCACACTCGTCCTGATTATGACTCTCACATCATCATTGCAACGTTCTGATATCTTTGTCCATGTATGAGCTATTGAAGCACCGACGCTGGTGCAATAGCCCATCACCATTCTCTCAGACAGTTTCAACAGACTCTTCCGTCTTCCAACAGTTGTAATCACAGTGAACGAAAAAGAAAACACCCGTAATTTGCCTATCTCTCATAGTCACTGTGATAAAACATAAACCCTAAATTCAGAGGCCATGTTCAACCCACTCTCAAACTCCAAATCTCTTCCAATTTTTCATCCCAATTCAAACCCGAAACCTCTCTGATCGGTCTCCACCTCGCTCACGAATTTCTCACCCGAAGTGTATAAATACCCACCTCAAAAACCCAAAAATCCACACCCAAATTCAGATCTCTCTCCCTCAATATCTCTGCCTCCCTGGCCTGTTTGTCGAGCGAAGCCAAGCCAAGCCCAGGTCCGACGAGGTCGGACCCAGGTCCGGCGACCTCTGTTTCGCCGTTTCCGCCAGCGCCGCCCATCCTCTGATGTCTCTCTGCCACACCGACGAGCTCCAGCAGCGGCAGCAGTGACCCCCGCCGCTGTCGTCGTCTTCGTCTTTTCTTTTCCTTCATTCGGTAATCAAGCGAACCCTTGTTTTGTTGTCCAACCTTCAATTTTGTTTTATCATGATTTCTTAAAAGCAAGTACGACAGTGGTTGTGATGTTGAGGACAGTGGGTTGGGTTGTTTTGATTTCTGAATTTGCGAAGAAGATGAAGTTCTAATGTATGTGTACGTACGGGTGGTACAAAATGTCTTTTACCAAAATATACGGGTACTTGATGTTGTTTACTAAAAGGTGGGGCTATTAGTTGTATTTTTTTCTTAAAAGCAAGTTCGTCACTAAAAATATGTATTTTGGTTACTATTTAATTAGAGGTTTCATATTTACTCTTTAATCAAGTTTTGTAAACTAATTAATTTTCTTTATTCTAAATTAAAAATAATAAATTTTAGAATAACCAATAAATTAATACTAGAGGTTTGATAGATACGGATATACAAATAATTTTAGTATGTTTTCATAATAATAAAAGCTAGTTTTACATACGTCTTATAATAAAATTCGTATTTCACTATAGCATATTTTGGGGGTTGCGCTTGCATTTTATATAGGACTTTGTATGTGATATAGACGTGCTAGCAATATATTTAATTAGGAATAATTATTATTATTATTGACGGCGAGCTCGTAGACGGGAAATCTGTGGAGAACCCGTATTATTAGGACTTCGCTTGCTTACGTGTGACGAGCTCTCTTCGATCCAAGTAAGTGTATATGCACAACACATTCAACTATCAAAATTCGTTTGGCGTGTGTTACTTGTGTATCATACAACTGTTTTAAGTCTTAAATTTTGAAATCTCTCTTGCATATATCTCATTGGAAAGTATGCGGTTACTTGTGGTTACTAAAATGATCGTGTGATATATTAAAAAACAATAAATGATATGGGATGATGTACAGAGGACGCGTGTGAAGGCTATGGCCGGAGGCGCGCGTGAGAGGATCCTTCTCGGGTTTCATATCATACCCAATATATATGGGTTTTATATTGTGAAAGCTATAAAGTACTACCTATGCATGTGTCGGTCACAACTGTATAGGGGTGTCGACACGTAATGTATCATAGTTATTTCAGGGAGAATTGGGGTTGTGATATCCCAAGAGGTACACTATTTATAATTTATTGCATCGTGAACTCTCTATGGGCATTCGTTACCCGCTGGGCTCTAATACGCCTCAGCTCAACTAATGATTTAATGTGAAGTTACTTCAGTTATGTTATGATTCAGTCTTTAAGCCAAAATTATGTTTCACGCGTTGTGGTATATGCTTACACAGTTTTTACTGACAAACTTTTACTGCGTCGGATTTTGCCATTTGAAAACCCGCAAGTTATCAATAGAGGGGGGGACGTGTTCACGTAAGCTGGAGACTAGGATCAGACTGCTAGGATATTTCTCATTTATCTAGGAAGCGTTTTGTTTAGTATTGCAATTTAGATTCGAACAAATGTCATTTTATTTCTTTCAAACTATGTTGGAGGATTTTCTACTTTTTCATTAATATATGCACTTTGAATTATCATTTGGTTGTACTAGCAGGGTTGTGTTCATATCTAGTGTCACATTTACCATTCTTGTGAATGGTAAATCTTCGATTCCCTTTACACCCACTCGTGACATTAGACAAGGAGACCCGATTAGTCCATATGTTTTTTTATATTTGAACTGAGGGTCTTATTTGTTTGATAAATCAGGCCATAAACCAAAAAATTCTTAAAGAAGTGCGGGCTGGGAAATCATCATCTATATTACTCAACTTCTATTTTCCGATGATTGTATGCTTTTTTCTAAAGCTACTACGGATGATGCTATTAGCCTAAATTCTATTATGCATATTGTATGTCTTCTGGACAAACGAAAAATAATGATAAATCTATGATTTTTTTGGTCCTAAAGCTCCTCAACATACCAAAATTAACATCTCTCAAGTGGTCCATATTTTAATTGCTGGTATTCATAATAATTATTTGGGCATGCCTACGACTCAGGGTCGTAAAACAATCAATAACTCTAAGGACATCAAATAAAAAATTTGGAGAAAAATCAATGGGTGGAAAGAAAATTTCTTTCACCTACTGGAAAAGAAACCCTCGTTAAGTCTATTCTCCAATCTTTACCCACTTATATAATGCTTGTTTATCTTCTTCCCAAAACTTTATGTTATGAAATTCAACAGGTTTTACTCAGTTTTGGTGCAGTAATAATTTAAACAAATGAAAATTCATTGGAAAAATTGGATTGCTATGTGCATTCCCAAAATTTAGGTGGTCTAGGTTTCAGTCACTTGCATGCTTTTAATATTGCTCTTCTTAGAAAACAAGTTTGGCGTACTTTCAAAATCCAAATTCTCTTTTTGGCCCAGGTTCTTAAAGGTAAATAATTTTGTCATAATCCGTTGTAAATGTTGAGGCTAAAGGATCTCGGTTTAATATTTGGCGTGGTCTCATTACTGCTAATTAAAAATATTATTTTCCAAGCTGCGAGACTAGGGATTGGGAATAGGTTTAATAACTATATCTATCATAACAGATGGCTTCCAATAGAATTTGGTTGACAACCACGTAGCTTTCCTACTCTTCCTTTGCATTCTAAAGTGGCAGATTTGATCACCGCATATTTTCAATGGAACCATTAGTTAATCTAAAATAATTTTTCTGAGGATGAGTACAGTTTAATTATCAATATTCGTTTAACCTATCCTTATCAAAGCGAATTTCTTGTTTGGTCCCAAACTATAAATGGGTAATACACTGTTAAATTTGCATATCATGCAGCTTTCAAGATTCTTAATCCTGATTTAGGGCCTGGAAACTAGTCTGGTCTACCACCATTCCTTGTAAAATTAAATTTTCTTTTGGCGACTGCTCAACGAGTGTATTCTAACAAAATTTTGTCTTAATCAAAGAGGTATTGATTTACATGTTAACTGTTGCTACTGCTTCAATTGTAATGCGACTGTTTCTCATTTGTTTCTCAACTGTCCCCGAACTAGGAAGATCCTTTCTTCTCCTCAGCTTGACCTGGAGATACATAACATAGATCCACCCCCCTTTCAGTTTAAATGCAACAATTATTTACAAATCAATCAAAGGATAAGAAAAATCTCTTGTTGCACGTTCTTTGCCTAATCTGGATTTCTAGGAATAGAAAGCTTTTTGAACGTGCAAAAAAAGGAAAAATATCTGATTGCGGAAGCTATATCAGCAAAAGAGGAGTTTTCAAATACTTATCTTTCAGGGATTGTTGTGCATGCACGTTCCTCCGCCTTCCGGTCATCTGAAATGAACATAGATGTCGCCATCTCATCGTCTCTTCACAGATCTGCTGCCGGAGCAATCATCTGAAACTACAGAGACAAATTTATTTGTGGATTCTCATTTCAAATTCCGTTCACGGCGAATCCGTTGGTTGCATAAGCATATGCGCTTTGAGATAGGCCTACAATCGTGGTTTCAGAAGTTTTATCATCGAATCGGACTCTCAAATTCTTGTTCAAAAGATTTGCAGAAGGAATGTGATAGAAGAGGACGGCTGCTCGGAAGAGGAAAGGCTCTTCACACAATGTGTTGAGTCGGTTCCGTGCTTTGAAGTGTTTTAAACCTAGCTATTGTAGAAAAGACGCTAATACCCTTGCGCGTAATCTAGCGCATTTGGGCCTTAATGCACGTGTGATATGTATTGGGCTATAATATGCCCTGATGTTGTGTATGATGTTTGGACTATGGACCATGATGTTGTGTATGATGTTTGGACTATGGACCAAACCTTAGAATAAATGAAAGATGTATTTCTTTGCAAAAAAAAAAAAGTATTATGTTTTTATAATTTAACCCCATTGTCACAAAATTTTGGATCCGCCCATGAGGGAGTTTTGAAAACATTAGATGTGTTTCTCAAAAAAAAAAAAAAAAAAAAAAAAAAAAAAAAAAAAAAAAAAAAAAAAAATACCACATTAGAAGTCAGGGTATGGCGTCCACTTACGCAGAACCCTAAAACCAAAACCGTACCACCTCCATAGGACAGCAGTACTACTAGCAGAACCCCAAAACCAAAATGAAGATGATGAAGATGTTTTCTTCCATTCCGTGGGAGATCGTGGAGCACATTCTCTCCCTACTGCCAGTGAAGTCTCTTCTTCGATTCAGGTGCGTATCTACTTGTTGCCTCCGCCTAATAGACGGCCCCGATTTCGTTAAATCCCATCTCAGTCGATCCATCCAAAGAAACACCAATCTCTCACTCGTTTTCGAAGACCACCTAATCCGCCGGCAGTCAGTGGACGAAGTTTCACACGTTGTTAATACTACTTTTGTACCTCTTGAGATACCAAAGCGTTATGACCAGATATATGGTTCTTGCAATGGTTTGGTTTGTTTGTCAGATGGGTTTCGTAGTTTGATTTTGTGGAACCCATCGACCCGAAAGTTCCGGGTTTTGCCTCAAAACCCCGCTACGCGCGTGCACCCTTATGTATCTTTGAGCAAAAGGTGTGGATTCGGGTATGATAGCGTCAACGATGACTACAAAGTTGTTATGATTCTTCTGAATAGAGATAAGCTATTTGATGTTCATGCCTATAGTCTCAAGTTCAATTCATGGCATACGGTTGAAAAGCAGCCACATCACGTTCATCTTGGTAGTGTTGGCCTAGGCAATGGTGTATTAGCAGGTGGTGCTCTCCATTGGGTTGATGATAACAACCATTGCTACAACTACATAAGGCGCTATATTGTTGCCTTTGATCTTGCGAGTGATCAATGTTGGTTGGTACCACATCGAGAGTACCAACATAGGGATAGTCCTGTCTCTCTACTCAACTTCAACGGATGCCTTTCAGTGGTTTTTAATGACTACAAAGCCAATTTCAGTATTTGGGTAATGAGAGAGTACAGAGTAAAAGAATCTTGGACAAAGTTAGTTTCCGTCGCTGATTCACGAGTGCTAGAAGCTATGACTTCTTTCCCCCTTGCTTATCATTCAGTGGTTTTCAAAGACTGTGGGGGAATACTGGTTTACTACAAGAACAAGTGGATTTTGCTCAGTCGAGATGGAGACAAGATTGTCGAAACTATAATCATTGTTAGCATCGGTTACCTATGTGACCACTTCGGAAGCCTTGTTCCATTAAATTGACATGAAGAGAATAAATAATCAGGCAGGTACTACGAGTTCTATTTTCTTGCATAGTTTCTTGCTTACACCAATAGAACGCTTAAAAGTAGGGTTCATGTGGTAAGAATATGGTTTGAACTAAACCTAGTAGGGCAGGCTTAGTAGTTTTCATTTGCATTCTCTTCAGTCAAGCCCTGCTGTTGGCCGCAGGTGCGGAGGGACTTGAAGACAAGGGGTGGCAGTATTTTGTCACCCCTAACTTATTGAGAACTCCACTAACACCCGTCTAATTACAGTTATTTACACTAAGACTCTTAAGAAAATGCATAAATGTAGCGGCTGAAATTAAAAATTTCCATCATATCCTTAGGCCTCGTTTGGGTAGAGGACAGAGTATGTAGGGATAAGACTAATGCTGGGATATGAGCAGGAATATGAAAATTGTCTGATAAGCCCTAATAAGATATGATGGATGTCCGTGTTTGTGTGTTGTGGGATAGGATGCAGGATATGAAGAAAGATATGTGTCAAACTGACAGTAATACCTTCGGTGCTGTTATTTTATACAAAAGATTGTACATTTCAAATTGATGAAGAAAAATGTGTACAAAATGTATCAGTATCTATGTCTATATTTTTATACTCTTTTTTTACACAATAGTGACGTTGTCAAAATGTATACAAAATATATATTAATACGCGAAATAAACTTGTAGTACCATGCAAACATAACAAATATCCATGGATACGGATACAACATGACCATAGCAAAATACGGAGTATAAATTACTAGTATTTATTGGCATGGTGTTACAAAACCTACAATAAACAAGTTAAATTAAACCAACGAAATTTCAGCAATCACGGTAAAATGACTTCATATTTATCTCAGCCATATTACTCAAATAAAGTTATTCAATCCCAAAAAAAATAGTTATCAAACCCATGAGGACCTCTTCCAAAATAAAGGTACCAAAACGTTGAGCTAGTTCACATAGTTATGCAATCCCAAAATAAAGTTACAAACTTAAGGAATCATAGTAAAACCCCAAAAATACTTTAGCAAGATTTTGATAAACTCAAGTTCATGTCGCTGCTATCTCCCTCTCTCGGTCGCCGGTGTGAGAATGAGAGGAAATGAGGGACGTGAAACGGTGAAATAGCTTATAGGGTTTGGGGACAAGGTAGGAAATTAGATAGTTTGTGGGGGTATTTTTGTCAACCTACTAGCATCCTAATATGCTATATTTTCTTATCCGAGCTTATACCTCCATGTTGGTGGTATAAAATTTGTTCATTCACAGCTTTATCAACATACGGCAACATAATTTATCATCTCTCTTATCCGGCACTCAAACACTTGATAAAAAAAATAGTGAGTATAACTTATCTTATGCTCCCTCCTTATCCTCTACCCAAACGAGGCCTTAAGGAACAATCATATATTATGACTTTATCTGGTAAGTTCCGTATCATTTAACTTTGCCACGGCTGGTTATATTTTTGGGCTCCGCCACTGGTTGGCCGTCTCTCTTAGTGGATGACCTGACTTTTGTTTGTAATGCTTGAGGACAGCCGTGACCCAAAGATGAGGCAAACTGATTCTCAACCCATTTACCCCCAATAGTTTGAGAGTTTCCTCATATATAAGCAAGGGCGTCCCTAGTGTAAGGCAAACTTCATTGCTGCCTAGGGCCCAAAGTTTTGAGAGGGCCCATGTTCATGTAATTGTTTTTTTTTTTTCTTTTTCTTTTTTTTCTTCTTTTTTTTGAGAAAATAATTGTTCTTTTTCTAATTAACCTAACAATAGTCTAAGTTTCTTAATTTCATAGCAGACCTAATGCATACCCTCCTTGTAGATTTCTTTTGTTTTAATTTTGATCTTTTCTTTTATTCTTCACTCTAGTACCCCGTTTGCTGTTTGTGATTTCTCTCATTTACATTTTGATTTTATTTCCATTAACACTCTCTATTGAAAATGATAGGATGTAAGGGAATATTGAATTTTCTATTGGATGAAGTGATTATTTTCAGTCAATAACATCTTTATATGATCGGATACAATTTAACGACGTGGTTCACTATTTTTAAGACGAGCTACACCCACGGCCAACCGAACCAATATTATTGACGAGAGAGACCAATTACAACCCACCATGATACACCCACACGGTGCCCAATCATGCACACCAATTTAGTCGCGACCAATGACACTTATATAGACCTAGAGACTTGACTTGCGCAAAACACAACTCAAGAAACATACAAAACATATTAGGAAAGAAATCGAAGCTGCCCCAGCCTGACCTGATCGTATGACCACAACAACTGATAGCTAATGTTTGAATTACCCAACATATGGAAAGAAAACAATAATAACCTGTCTCAAAATATCATTCAACGAAGTCGCCTAGGGCCTCGTAAAAGCTAGAGACGGCCCCGTATATAAGTGCAAGTTATTTTTTGTCACGTACAATCCATGTCTTTCCTTTTCTTTACTGTCAATATTCCGTGCTTTATAAATATCGACCTTGACATGCCTTCCAATAGTCTTATAGTCTTCTTGTCGCCTCCAAAGATCAGGGCTCACTTTCTATGAGATCTTATGGAGTCACGACATTAATTATCATGCATTCTATCTATGGCCACCCCCTATTTTGTATGTTCTGGTTTATTTTGTGTAATTCCTTGGATGTTCGGCATCTCAGCAAAAAAAAATTATAGTTAAATTGCTTTCTCCTAAGCATCTGGAAGGGGTCTAATTTGTTTTTATCCCAAAAGCTAATCTTCCACTTTCTGCATTGCTCAACAGTTTTAGCTTCCAGGAATCAACTATTGATCAAGACTGACTCTTGGAGGCATCCTCCGAATCAAGTTTGCAGCTTTCCTGATTTACAACTTATGTTAGCGTGGATACTTTAGAATTTGCAGTTACATGTATAAAGAAAAAGCTACACGGTCGCAATGTTGTGCTTGGTTTTCCCAGTGTTGATTAAGTTCATTATCAACGTTAACACTAGCTAGTTCTCTTGTATGTAAATCTTATATCCATGCAATGACAGTGCAGGGCTTATGTTCGAACATTTTTCACTAGTTTGCCTGACTGTTGTGTAACATTCTAAAGTTGATGACCCATAGCATTACTTGAATATACTCATGAATGTTGATTATACGCCGTGATGAAGGGTAAGGCAAATTGCATAGCGCTTTATTATATTGGCAAAATATATTTAAATTTGGAGTGCAAGCAAACGGCCTAAAAAAGGGAAGTGCGCAAACCTAAACTAACTAACAAATTTAAATATAATCTAATCTGCGAAACTAAATATTTGGACAATAATATAATTATTATGATATGAAAATTCCCATGTAGCGCTTATAAGGTATTGTCTCACTGCACAAGCTTCTATCATAATAAAACTCGCAGAGCGAAGTAGATCGTAGTTGTACAATAGAACTCATATAATGCGCTTATAGATGTCAGTTAGCGAAAGATATAAAGTACTACGCGTTCAGGCTGGCATGATGATCTTCTAAGTGCTTAATTGCTTCAACACGAACTACCTACATTATTGCAACAAAGCTTTCCGTGAAAGCCTCGACGTGAAGCAGTTTTCTCATGCCAGCAATCGTTACAAATTTATTGACCTTCTTCTTCCCTTTAAGACAGTACCAAAACAACCTGTTTTACAACTGATCATGCACCAGTATTTTCCATCCGTCACTCGAACCAACCAGTAGAAGACCTTCATGTCCACCTATTGTTGACCCACCATGTCCACCTATTGTTGACTGTTAATGATGAAAACAAGTGATACAAGGTGTTATTATGTAGTTACTAGAGTATGTGGGGTCTGTATGTAATAAACAAGAATGTGTAACAGAATTACATATAAGTAGTGTGTTAGTTGATGTTTAAGTGTAATAATCATCCTCTGAATATACAATCAATGTTCACTTTCTCTTTCCTCTCCTTCGTCTTCCCTCTTTCTCTTCTCCGTGAATTGAAGCTTCTTCAGTGAATTGCCATGGCTAAACATGGTCTTCTACATGGTATCAGAGCCTCTAAAGGCTAGTTGCCGCTCGCTCGCAGGTCTTGGTACTCCGGCGTGTTCAATTTCAGCTCCGGTGAGTTCGTCGGCCTACTTTCGCCTCTCCGACAAGGTCTTTTGCCTTCGTTCTTTCATTAATGGCGTTCTCGAGTTTCGATTGCTTCTCTGCACCTTAATTCTGTCCAAAGATTCGCTGCATTCAAGTTCTATGGCGTTTGGTTTTCATTTCTGAGTCAGTTCCGTGTTGTTGCTCCGAGTTTTGCCGAGTTTGGGGTTTTGTGAACCGAGTTTTGCCGAGTTCTGCAGTTTTTTGTCCGAGTTTTGTCGAGTTCAACGGTTTGCGTCCGAGTTTTGCCGAGTTAGCTGCTATTCAACCGATTTCTCTTCACATTACTACATGGCTGAGCTCATACCACCTGGATTGAAGTTTGTGATCAGGAATCTTACCTCTCTGGTTCCAATTTAGCTGGATTCTACTAATTATAGTGTTTGGAAAGCTCAAATAGCTACTCTCCTCAAAGCTAATGATCGTCTCTCCTATTTGACTGATAACAACAATGCACCTCCAGAAACTATTCTCTCAGCTTCAGGTTCACGCATTCCTAACCCTAGCTTCCTTGTTTGGCAATCTGTTGATCAACATTTAAAGAGCTGTCTCATTGCTTCTATTTGACCTTCTGTTATACCTGTGGTGCTGCATTTGGATCATGCTTATGATATTTGGCATGCTTTAGAAGTTAAATTTGCCTCTCTTTCAAGGTCACACATTCATCAGCTGAAAATGCAACTTCATACTATTCAACAAAATGATTCTAGTATTGATGCTTATCTCAGTCAAATCAAAGTTGTGACTGATAGTTTAGCTCAAGTCAATGAGTTTGTCTCAGAAGAAGACCTCATTCTTCATATTCTCAAAGGTATTTCTCCTCATTATGATCATTTTAAGTCTAATATCAGAATCAGAGGTACTCCTATCTCTGTTCAAGACCTGTCTGCCTTATTAATATCTGAGGAACTTCATCTCAATCTCAACAAACTCACATTACAAGCTCCTTCTATATATGTTCCTACATTGGATCATTCTACTGCCTATGTTGGTCAGAAATTTCCTCCACACAAGTATCCACATCATCATGGGAGTCAAATGAGGCCTGCAGCCACTTCTGGCTATCCTTCTAGGTTCAAAACCCCCTCTCCACATCAGCATTACTCCCATACAGGATACACTCCTAGACCTCAGTCTCATGACATCTCCTCTATTGTGTGCCAAATATGTGGTAGACCTAAACACTCAGCTATTGATTGTTGGTATAGACTAAATACTACCAAGTTTGCCTCTACTAAATCTCACTCCCCAAGGTTTACAAGACCTCAGGCTTATGCAGCTGCTAATCACCCTGTCTCCTCTTGGACACCTAGTTCCTCTCATTCTGGCAGTTCCTCTTCAGGCATTCTTGGCTCTTACCCTAGCCCTAGAGCTCCCTGGCTCTTTGACAGTGGGGCCAATCATCACATGACCAATTCTACAACAGCTTTTACACATCCTCCTGCACTATACCATGGCAATGACTACATACAAGTAGGAAATGGTGCTCATATGCCTATTGCTGGAGTTGGTAATGGTACTATTTCAACTCCCTCTCACACATTTTATCTTTCCAATTTGTAACATACTCCAACTGTTTCTTCCAATCTATTATCTGTTTCTAAGTTCACAGCAGACAATGATTGTTCAATTAGCTTTAATGCTTCTGGCTTTCATGTTCAGGACAACAAGTCCAGGACTACTCTTTTGAAGGGCCCTTGTAGCAATGGTCTCTATCAAATACGTCATTCATCTCCATCTTCTGAGTATTCTCCTGCTGCTTATGTCTCAGTTTCTTCTCCCTCATCTGGCTCCTCCACTCACTTGTGGCATCTCAGGCTTGGCCATCCTTCTGCATCTACCTCAGGTGTTTTGGCTTCTCTACTCAAGCTTTCAGCCACAACTAGTAATAGCTTTTGTACTCATTTTCAAGTGTCTAAAAGCCATAAACTACCATTTTCCATTTCTTCAACACATGCTACTCATTGTTTTGATTTGGTTCATTCAGATGTATGGGGTCCTTCCCCTTTTCCATCTTTTAAACAATATAGATATTATCTTCTCTTTATTGATGATTTTTCTAGATATTGTTGGCTCTATCCATTAAAAGCTAAGTCAGATGCTCACAATGCCTACTTGGCTTTAACTTCCTACATCTCTACTCAGCTTAATGCTACTGTTAATGTTTTCAGGACTGATAATGGCACTGAGTATGTCAATCACACCTTCAGCTCCTATTTGCAATCTCAGGGGACTGTTCATCAAACTTCTTGTCCCCATACCCCTGAACAGAATGGGAGAGTTGAGCGAAATCATAGACATCTCATTGAAACAACTTTGTGCTTGCTTCACCAAGCACATTTACCTTCTTCTTTTTGGTTAGAAGCTCTAGTCACAGCAAATTTTCTTATCAATAGAATGCCTAAGAAACTTCTTCATAAGAAGTCTCCTTTTCAATGCTTGTTTCATCATACCCCAGATTACTCCACATTTAGAGTATTTGGGTGTCTTTGCTATCCCTGGCTCAGACCTTACACCTCCCACAAACTGCAATTTAGATCCTCTCCTTGTGTGTTCTTGGGTTACTGTGCTACTACAAAAGGGTATAGATGTTATGACATTTTGACACACAAAGTCTTTGTGTCCAGACATGTTCAATTTTGTGAAACTGTTTTTCCATATCAGTATGGCTCTTCTTCTCTCCCTCACACACCTACCTCTTACAAATCACTATTTCCTCCTATTTTTATGTCTGCCACTCCTTCTTCTCCATCATCTATATCACAACCTCCTCAAGTGTTCTCTGAATCTTCTTCCTCCACCATTGAACCTTCTTCTCCAGCTACACCTCCTTCTTCATCACCTCCACTATTACCAGTGCCCTCTCATCCCATGATCACCATACTTAGGTCTGGCATTGTCAAACCCAATCCCAAATACCAAGTTCATACAGCTGTTACAGCTTCAGATATGGCTGAACCCTCCTATTTCAAGCAAGCTTCTGAGCTGCCTTGCTGGCAAAATGCCATGAATGAAGAATTTCAGGCTCTTCTCCATCAAAACACCTGGACTTTAGTACCTTTTCCATATGGTAGAACACCAATTGGTTGCAAATGGGTCTACAAAATCAAGAGACATGCAGATGGTTCTGTGGCTAGACACAAGGCTAGACTAGTAGCCAAAGGGTTTTTACAGACATATGGTCTTGACTACAATGAGACCTTTAGTCCTGTTGCCAAACACCAAACAATCAGAATAGTATTGTCTCTTGCACTTCATTATGATTGGCCTCTCAAGTAGCTAGACATTAGTAATGCCTTTCTACATGGTACTGTTGAAGAAGAACTTTTTATGACTCAAACACCAGGGTTTGTGCATCCTCAATACCCTCATTATGTGTGTAAGCTTCACAAGTCTCTTTATGGACTGAAACAAGCTCCTAGAGCTTAGTACACAAAGTTTTCCTCCTTTCTGCTTCAGCTTGGGTTCACTTGTAGCAGAGCTGATACTTCTTTCTTTGTGTTGCACACTTCTGCTTATATGGTGGTTCTCTTAGTGTATGTGGATGATATCATCTTGACTGGAAGCTCCTCTACTGTGTTGACTTCCATTCTTCAAGCTCTTCAGTCTCAATTTGCTGTCAAAGACTTGGGTAAACTTCATTATTTTTTTAGCATTGAGCTGGACTACACTGATTCTGGTGCTCTTCTACATCAAACTAAGTATGCCACTGATCTTCTCACTAAGACCAAGTTATTGGACAGCAAGCCTTGTGCTCAGAAGTCCAGTGGGGTTGTGTCTGATCTTTCTCTCTATTTTGCTCCCTCTTATTATAGAAGCATTGTGGGGGCTCTTCAGTATCTTACCATTACCAGACCTGACATTCAGTTTGCAGTAAATGCTCTTTGTCAACACATGCATTCTCCTACTGAATCTGACTTTGTTGCAATGAAAAGGGTACCGAGGTATATTAAAGGCAGCTTACATCAGGGTATCACCATTTCTCCTAGCCATTTTTTGTTATCAGCTTATGCTGATGCTGATTGGGCTGGAGACTGCTTTGATAGAAGATCCACCACTGGTTTTTGTATCTATTTGGGTTACAATTTGGTTTTTTGGAGCTCTAAGAAGCAGGCCACAGTGGCCAGATCCTCCACTGAGGCAGAGTACAAGGACTTAGCTATTACAGCTTCTGAATTGAAATGGCTGCAGTATCTACTCTATGATCTTCACATTCTCCCATCTACACCTCCTACTTTGTGGTGTGACAACACTTCTGCATTAGCTTCGGCCTCCAATCCTGTGTTTCATGCCAGGACTAAACATATTGAAATAAATTTCCATTTTGTTAGAGAAATGGTGGTGGCTAAGAGACTTCTTCTTGGACATGTTTCTTCTCTTGCTCAACCAGCTGATCTCTTCACAAAACCTCTTGCTGAGTTCCAGTTCAACACTTTGAAGTCCAAGAGTAACTTGGCTGAAGACAAGTTTAGCTTGAGGGAGGCTGTTAATGATGAAAACAAGTGATACAAGGTGCTATTATGTAGTTAGTAGATTATGTGCGGTCTGTATGTAATAAACAAGAATGTGTAACTGAATTACATATAAGTAGTGTGTTAGTTGATGTTTAAGTGTAATAATCATCTTCTGAATATACAATCAATGTTCACTTTCTCTTTCCTCTCCTTCGTCTTCCCTCTTTCTCTTCTCTGTGAATTGAAGCTTCTTCAGTGAATTGCCATGGCTAGACATGGTCTTCTACATTGACCCACCATGAGGACCCCGCGACATATAACACCATCAGAGCGGGTCAATGAAAGGTATTTGCCGATGCTATCTATACCGGTTGTTGTATATTCTATACCTACATAATTTGATGAGTACTTTGGTTGTGGTAACAACCTATATATTCCTTGGTCGCAAGATCAAAGGCAATGATTTGGTCAAACTTGTACGATTTCCTGTTATGACAAAGCAAATGGAGCACACCGACAGCTAGTTTACCCATAGTTAGTTTAAGAAAACTAAGATTAATGCTACAATGCTTCTCAACAGTGTGCCACGAAGTGGACTTCAGCCTATAGGCATAAAATTCGACAGCATTGTCAGAGCCGCTATTTAGACCACCTGTAGCCATAACAATGCCAAAGACCTTGTAGTCATCATTAACCTTATCATAACCGAATCCCCCTGGCCATAGAAGATTATTAGACCAGAAACTGGACTGGAGTTCACTGGATGGTTGAGGCAATTCCCGGTGTCTTTTTGTGGATGGGTTCCATAAAACCAAACTATTGCGACCAAACCATCAGACAAGCAAACCAAACCGTTGCAAGAGCTAGAAACACTAGGTGTTTCATATTTCAGCTGGGTGTGGTGAGCAACCTGTACAATATTCCTCTCTTCGTGGTCGTTGGTACCGTTGTCGTTCATACATGAATTCACCTAAATGGATATGGGGTACTGTCTGTAGAAGGAGTCAGCTTGAGAAAGGGATTGGTGAAGGAGAATAAAGGAGACGTTGGTTTTTGCGTTGGAGAGATCGGTCAAGTGGTGATTTGACGAAATCGGTGCTGTCGTTTCACCGAAAGTTGGGGGAGGATATCCACCATGATCTCCGACGCAATATTTGGATAAGAAGAATACATCTTCTAGGGGTTGTCTACTGTGCGTCCCTAATTAGGGTTCCTGACAACTTTTTTTTTTTTTTTTGTGGTCCCCGCTACTACAGGAAAAAAAAGGTTACCCGCTATAGCAGGTAACCTCGGCTGGGGATAAAGTTGTTAACAGTTTACCTCGCTTTAGATAGAGTTATTAATGACTACGCAGCTAGGAGATAGAAAAGACTACCCTATAGTTAGTAGACTTTAACAGGTAGAAGGATTTCCGTGATTTAAGAAATCAGTCTTAACAACTTGAGTTTTCTTGTTAATAAATAACGATGAAATTAACTACAAGGATACCAATACCAACTAAAATGTCCTTTAAAGGCATGTTTAAAGATTAATACCAGAATAATTCCACAATAACATTAAAATAAGACGGTACTTGTTCAATATCGTCTCCCGGATCATCTTTCTTGTCAAGAAATCACGAATAAATTCACTCTAAAAAGACCTATATCATTCATGCTTGTTTTTCTTGGATTGACTACTTGATTGAGACCAGAAGTATTCCTCTCTAACATCAAACTCAAGTGGTATTTGTGCAGAATCGTCTTCCGGATCGTCCACTTGTTCGACGGAGTCCACCTGAGGATTGGGGCATGTTGTCCTGTTGTGTCCCAGCTCCTTGCAATTGCCACACCTCCTTCTCTTGTCTTTCTTGGGTACCTTTTGGCATTTAGTGTCCGGGGGGTTCGGATTCTTCACATGGGCATAGGGATTTTCTTCCTTCTTAATCTCTCCTTGTGTACCCTGGAAAGATTTAGAAATCATTCTCAGCATTTTCCGAATCCCGTCAGACATATGCTCTTTGAAGAACTTAATTGTCTCGCCATTAGTACAACCCAAACGGTGATATAGTTGAACTTCGTTCCTCGTGGAAGCCCGGCGCAAGGCTTGCAAATCTGGGTCATCACTTTTGTTCCCAACAGGCTCCTTCATTGTTGGCTCAGTTCGGTAGAATTCTTTGTCAGTTTTTGTCCACCTTTTGGCAATTAAAGAGTTTGGGATCCTGTGTACTCCCTTTTGTTTCAGAACAAACAACATGTGTTTGCAAATCATATACGATGTTTCCCAACGAAAACACGTGCACCGGAGAAGCCTATCATCCTGACGACATTGAACAACTTGCTGAAGCAAGAAAAGATAGGGTGGTTAGAAATTAAGAAGGAAATGAGAATACAAATGAACACAAGGATACACAGATTGTAACCTGGTACTAGATAGAAGAGGACAATAGTTCAAAGACTGTGACATTAATAATTAATTGTAACCCTTTAACACTTAAGATATCAATACTAACAGTAAGGAAACATGAGAAGATTATTTAGCAATAAAAATGCAGTACACGAGTACATAGTATATAAATATGTAAATGGAAGCAGATGTACATACCAGGGATTTCTTGATTTGACCTTTCATTACGTAGAACAAGTCCAAGCTCTCTTCAGGAATAGTTTTGAATTCCAACACTCTATAATCATCACCCTTTCGAGCTTGTATCCTAAACATGTTGAAGACATTTTCGGTGAAGACCTCTGCTGCATGGCGTTCGAGTTCCGTGAACCCTGTTGTTATCACGGGGTCTGATTGGTCGGAGCGATGGTGTGCCTTACGCTCATTGTTGCGTAGCTTTTCTACCCCGGTCGTGAATCCCATGCAGGCATTGGTCAATTTTTCCGAGTAGGACATATAATCCTTGACGAAACTGTTGATGCTCTCGCATCTTGATGTCGTCGTTTGCAAGGCGAAAAAATGATCCTTCAAGTATATCTCCGCTCACAAGTGGCGGTTTATATATGTGACCTGGACTCAATTCCTATCAGCAATGTCCCATCTGTTAAGCATTGCATGCCAATCATCATGCCAAAAAAATTCAGGTTTCCTACTACGCAAGCACTTTTTAAAATCAACCATGAAGGCTTCTCCCAACTTCAAATTAGCCTCGGCGTTCCGACAAAGATGCCAAGAACACAGACGATGTCTTGCCTCTGGGAAATTTTGCATAATAGCTTTTCTCATTGCCAAATCGCCATTCGTGATGACGGAAAAAGGCTTCTTATTATTCATGACCTTCATCAGACACTTCAAAACCCAATCATATGTTTCTGCTGTCTCATCGTTGAGAAAAGCACAGGCAAAAATAGTCGTCTGGTAGTGATTGTTCACGCCAGATAGAATTACAAATGGTTTTTGATACATGTTGGTCTTGTACGTTGCATCAAAAATGAGTAAATCGCCAAATCTGTTGTAATCTACCACTGGTCTCCTATCACACCAGAATACACTTTCAAGCTCATGTTTTTTTACCTGTTCTGAACCTACAAAAAAAATTATAATACTTAGGGAAACAGAAAGATTAGTTACATAAATGATGTTAACTCTAACGTTTATGAGTGTACATCTTAATGGTTTAGAAAATAATTTTAACTAATAAGTAAGCAGTGACCAGAATACTAGTAAGACCTTAACAAATAAGACATCATGTTTAATATTTAAGAAGTAATCTTACTCCCTGAACACGCCATAGTGACTGTGATTCAAACTGTCAATGTACATCAAGGTCTGCTGCCCATCTCCTTCATTTGAATATATCTTGTCCAGAGAAGCCATTTTATTGTAAAGATCCTTCTGTGTGTAACCCAACTTGTTATAACCACCGGCTTGTTTAACCATTAAAAGAAAGCTTTGGAAATACTTGATCCCCACCTCCTTCAAAGATCTGACCTGTTCAACATCAGCCTCGCTGACCTTTCGGTGTGACCGGTGGTTGCTCGCGCATTGTGGTTCCGAAAGTTCGTGTGAATGACCGGTTTCGAATTGAACCACCTTAAAAAGCTCGGTAGGTAAAGTTCTTGATATTTTTATACGAGCTTTGCAGACACACCTAGTGTTTCTGGTATGCTCCCGTTTCCTATTTTCTTTGTACAGGACCTTCTCGGAGCGCAAGCCTTGTCGGGCACACACGTAGATCCTTGACTTTATGAATTCTTTCGTTTCCGGGTCAAAATACATGCGGTTGCACCTTCTAATCCCAAATCCAAGAATCAGTGCGTAGAGGTTGTACCAGTCATAAGCCAGAACCTCATTTTCAAAAGTCATTGCCATAACATCTTCCTTGGTAACCATTATTCCTGCATAAAACTTAAAATTACTATCTACATAACTTGTGTCATTAACTTAAACTTTAAGATCGCATACCTAGTATGATCTCTCCATTTGGAACTTCCATAATAGAGTTTCTGGTTGCATCTTCTCCATAGTTCTCTGTAAGAGTGATGTCCAAACATTCATCTTCATCGAAGACCTCAAAATCGTATTCTTCTTCTTCATAATCATGAGGCAAAGATACCAAACCTTTGCCACGAACTCCACTCTCACAAATTTCGCTCCCTCTCATCTGAAATTGGTTTGTTTCACTTTCTGGTTCTCTGATTGACTTCACTCTGAACCTGATATTCAAATAAGAAGACCCCAACCACCAAAAAGTAATATTGCACTATTTTGGAAGCAAAATTTTTAAATACATGAGGAATGCTTTAAGTTTTTACCTGAACAACAGTCATGGTTGAATGAAGTGGGGCTTGGAGGACTAAAGCATTTACAGATTTCAGAAACCCCCGAGGCTTTCAACAAGTTCCTCTACAACTCCTTGACACCGAGGGCTCCTTAACGGCTCACGGCCGGACTGTGGATGTAACCCCGGAAGTTGTCCGCTGGCTCCTTGGTGTATGGATGATGCATGCAATTAGGATAATAAGATAATTAGACAACCGGGATCTATTATTTGGAGTTGTGTCCAAACTCAAATAGATAGATTAGTTGATATTGATCAACAAAACAATTAAAATTGAATTGAAAATCCCTCAAAATTCATATATTGTGTTCTTGCCTTCTCGTTATTTAAACACTCATTATCATCATGATTTATCAAGTTCGTGCGTTCCAAAGCATGGCGACTTGGTTCATAATGATGGAATGCGATGACACAAGCTAGTAATGTGCAACTGTTTAAATAAGAGGTTGAACACAACTAGGCCATTAATGTGATTAAAACCTAGAGGTAATCAACTGGGATTATCCATGTGGATGGATAAATAAGGATTTATTTGCCCAATTGAACCAAGAGTTGCATAAGAGATGCAATTGGAATTGTTCCTACCTAAAGTAGTCAAATTATGGGTGACTTGCCAAAGCAAGCTCATAAGGAGATGAAACATGGATCTTGGCCCACTAGAAAATATAACGATATTTTCCGCATTAATATCTTGAGGTATGTTAATCCGTAGAAAAATAGTGAGAGCTATATTTGATAAACTAGCCATTATTGAATATAGTAAAAAATTCACAAATACTAAAACTTGCGTATTTTTGTTTTGTAGAATTCCAAATGGCAAACAACTCATCGAGTTCACAACATTCCCTACGATCTGTCCTTGAGAAGGACAAGCTCTCTGGAACCAACTTCCTTGATTGGTACAGAAACTTGAGAATCGTTCTCAAGCAAGAGAAGAAACTGTACGCAATAGAGGAGCATGTTCAAGAAGGTCCAGAGAACCAAACACCTGCAGCCCTAAAGGCGTATCAAAAGCGTGTTGATGACGCTAATGATGCGGCCTGCCTGATGCTATGCACCATGAATTTTGAGCTTCAGAAGCAACACGAAAACATGAATGTTGTCGATATGATCGAGCATCTGAAGCAGCTCTTCCAAGAGCAGGCAAGGGTTGAGAGGTATGAGGTCTCTGAGGCATTGTTCAAGTGTCATCTGGCAGAAGGGAACCCGGTGGGACCCCATGTACTCTGTATGATCGGGTACCTGTAGAATCTTGCCCGACTAGGGATCCCGGTCGGCCAAGAGTTGGCAACCGATCTCGTGTTGCAATCGTTGCCCGAGAGTTATGGACAGTTCATCATGAACCATAACATGAACGAGATCGTAAAACCACTGCCAGATTCGCTCAATATGTTGAGGATAGCTGAACAAAGCATCAACAAGGGTAAGGACAAAGCCATTATGATGGTGCAGAAAGGAAAGGGCAAAAGGTTTGCCTCATCCTCCAAGGGCAAAGGCAAGTCAGTTGCCAAGTCCAAGGAACCTGCCCTTAAGCCTGTCGGTGGCATTGCCAAAGGTGTGACTAAAGGTGAATGTCACTACTGCAGTCAGCCTGGACACTGGAGGAGGAACTGCCCAAAATATCTGGAGGACAAGAGGCTTGGAATAGTGATTCCACCACCACCAGGTATTTTTGTTGTAGATGTCAATTTAACTGTCTCTACATCATGGGTATTAGATACTGGATGTGGATCTCACATTTGTCGAAATGTGCAGGATCTAAAGAGAAGTAGAAAATTGGCTAAAGGGGAGATAGATCTACGCGTTGGGAATGGAGCAAAAGTTGCTGCGTTGGCCGTAGGCGTGTGCGAGCTATCTCTGCCTTCAGGATTAGTTTTAGAATTAAATAATTTCTATTTTGTGCCTGTTATGAGCAAAAACATTATTTCTATTTCTTGTTTGGACAAGGAAGGTTTTATTATTTCAATAAAGAACAATTGTTGTTCCTTTTATTTGAATAATATTCACTATTTTAGTGCGCAATTATTTAATGGACTGTATGTCCTTGATCTAAGCAATCCTATCTACAACATTAATACCAAGAGGATTAAAATAAATTATTTAAATCCTGCTTACTTATGGCACTGTCGTTTAGGCCATATAAACGAGAAACGTGTATCTAGACTCCATAAGGATGGACTACTAGACTCATTTGATTTTGAATCATATGAGACATGTGAGGCTTCTTTATTGGGAAAATGACAAAGTCCCCTTTCAATAAGAAAGGTGAGAGGACTAGTGAGCAATTGGCACTCATACATACTGACGTGTGTGGGCCATTTGCCACGCCTGCCTGGTGTGGTTATGTCTACTTCATTACATTTACTGATGATTACAGTAGATATGGATTTGTGTACCTCATGAGGGCCAAATCGGAGTCCTTTGAAGTGTTCAAAGATTTCAAAAATGAAGTAGAGAAGCAACTTGGAAAAAGTATCAAGGCTCTACGATCGGATCGTGGAGGAGAATACTTGAGCCAAGAGTTTGACGACTATCTTATAGAGTGTGGGATCGTGTCCCAACTCACTCCACCCGGAACGCCACAATGGAATGGCGTGTCTGAGAGGAGGAATCGAACCCTATTGGATATGGTTCGATCTATGATGTGTCAAACCGATCTTCCATTATCGTTTTGGGGCCACGATCTATTAAGTGCATCTTTCACCATTAACCGTGTTCCATCTAAATCAGTCATGAAGACACCACATGAGATGTGGAGTAGGAGGCGTCCCACACTGCCGTTCATGCGGATTTGGGGCTGCGATGTCTATGTAAAACGTTTACAATCAGACAAGCTAGGGCCAAAGTCGGATAAGTGCAAATTTGTGGGGTACCCTAAGGAAACTAAGGGTTACTACTTCTACAATCCAACCGAGAACAAAGTGTTTGTTGCTCGGAACGGCGTGTTTCTAGAAAGAGAGTTTGTCTCTAAAGAAGCAAGTGGGAGGACTGTAGAACTTGAAGAGATTCAAGAACCACAAATCACTGAACCGATTATGGAACATGAACAGGAACCACAAGCAGTTGTGTAGCAACCTGTTCAGCTAACACAAGAGCTCCGTAGATCTAGTAGAGTGCGCCAGGAACCCGAGAGGTATGGACTTCTCGTGACCGATTCCGGTGACACAATGCTCATAGATGATGAGCCTACTAACTATGAAGAGGTCATGAAAGGCTCAGACTCTAAGAAGTGGCTAGAATTCATGAGATCCGAGATGGAATCCATGTATACCAACAAAGTATGGACTTTGGTGGAACCACCCGAAGGGGCGCGACCCATAGGGTGCAAGTGGGTCTTCAAGAAGAAGATCGACATGGATGGTAATGTGATTACCTACAAGGGCTGATTGGTTGCTAAAGGATTCAGACAAATTCATGGTATTGACTATGATGAAACCTTTTCACCAGTTGCTATGACCAAATCCATCTGAATCCTACTTGCAATTGCAGCATACCATGCCTATGAGATTTGGCTGATGGATGTCAAAACAGCATTCCCGTATGGGAATGTCCTCGAGGACGTGTATATGATACAGCCGGAGGGTTTTGAGGATCCAAAGCAAGCCAACAAAGTCTGTAAGCTGCAACGATCCATTTATGGATTGAAGCAAGCTTCTAGGAGTTGGAATCGACGTTTTGATGAAGTAGTCAAAGAGTTTGGCCTCATCAGAAACGAAGATGAGTCTTGTTTCTACAAGAAGGTTAGTGGGAGCTCTGTAGCTTTTCTGGTCTTGTATGTAGATGACATACTACTCATTGGAAACGACGTTCCCATGCTGCAATCTGTTAAAGATTGGCTAGGGAAGTGTTTCTCAATGAATGACTTAGGGGAATCAGCCTATATACTCGGTATAAAGATCTATAGAGATAGATCTAAGAGACTGATAGGCCTAAGTCAAAGTACATATATTGACAAGGTGTTGAAAAGGTTCAACATGCAAGATTCCAAGAAGGGATTCTTGCCCATGTCACATGGAATCACTCTATCGAAGAGAGGTTGTCCTTCCAATGAGATTGAGAAGGAACGCATGAGTAGAATTCCCTATGCCTCGGCCATAGGATCTATCATGTACGCCATGTTATGTACTAGACCAGATGTGTCGTATGCCTTGAGTATGACAAGCAGATACCAATCCAATCCGGGTGAGAGTCACTGGATTGCAGTCAAGAACATCCTAAAGTACTTGAGAAGAACTAAGGATGCTTTCTTCATATTTGGCGGTGAGGAATAGTTGTGTGTAAGGGGTTACACTGATGCAAGCTTCCAAACTGACAGAGATGACTTTAGATCACAGTCGGGATATGTGTTTTGCCTGAATGGAGCAGCAGTGAGCTGGAAAAGTTCCAAGCAAGAGACGGTAGCTGATTCTACAACAGAGCCTGAGTACATTGCTGCAAATGGGGCAGCAAAGGAAGCTGTTTGGATCAGAAAGTTTGTTTCAGAACTTGGTGTGGTTCCTAGCATTGCGGATCCAGTTGAGTTGTACTGTGACATCACTGGGGCGATCGCGCAATCAAAGGAGCCCTGATCACACCAGAAATCCAAGCACGTGCTCAGGAAGTTCCATCTGATTCGAGATATTATCGATAGAGGAGACGTTCGGATATGCAAGATTCCTACAGATGAGAATCTGTCAAATCCACTTACAAAGCCGCTTTTGCAATGGAAGCATGAAGGGCACACTAGGAGTATGGGCATACGAGATGCGCCAGATTGGCTCTAGTGCAAGTGGGAGACTGTTGGAATAGATGCCCTAGAGGCAATCTAGTTTCGTATGAATTTATTTGTGGCTAGAACGTTCATTGTATTATTTATTGGATATTTAATATAATGAAGTCCTTAGATTTATAATTGTTTTGTTTATCTTAAATATCCCTAGTCCAGTATAATGATTAATGGGACAATCATCTATAGACTAGTATGGGGTTGGATTGATATGGACATATCATGATCCAACACATAGGTGTGCATTAAAGGTAATGACGCACTGGATTGACCCATATCCGAGAAGGCTACATACACTTTATTATAAGTCACAAGTTCTTCTCGTGGTGCAATGGTATTGTCATCCTTAGACTTGAAGTCGCTAGATATTCTAGTTGTGGAATATTGTGATTTTGGTAGCGTTAAATGCTACACCATAACTGGGTAGTTATAAAGGCGTGTACCGGATACAATAAGAAGCAAGATTAGAGATCGTAGTGGATGTAGATGGAATTTTTCCCTCCCACATAACGGGAGAAAATATCCTAGGCCACTCGAAGGATAAGTGCTTATAGAATGTCTGGCCGGACTCAAATAAATCAATATAGGATATTGATGTTATTTGCACGAATAAGGCTATTCCCATGGATCGAGAAACTATGGATTGGATATACGAGTGTGACTTTTATGTCTCGTGTCCAATCCGGATATAGAGACAAAGAGATGAGACAGTTACTTGTACAAGGTTTGTCAAGATGACTATTCTATTAGTTGGCTAGAATGGATGTTTTGCTAGAAACCGCTCCATATTAGCAAATTGTTGCTACCAACTAGATAGAACCTATGGGGTCACACGCTATATAGAGTTTAAATAGATTTGAGAACTAATTAATTGGATTAATTAATTATAAGGATCACTTTGCAACACCTTGCAAATTTAGTCGGACTAATTTGCAAGGAAGGGACTAAACCGAATTCTAGTAGGACTAGAATGGGTCCTTTAGGTAGTTGGCAAGGATTTTTTGGACTATATAAAGGATACTCCTTCCTTCCTTCCCACACTTATGACCTTATTGATCATAACTTGAGTGGGAGAGAACAAAAAAGGAGACAGCAAGCAAGCAAGAGAGGCTCGCCCGCCCCCCTTGCCGCCGCCCGTCCCCGTCGGCCCACAAGGAGGCCGAAACCTCCTTGTTGTCTCATTTTGCGTGATTTCTTCTTCCTCTTCCTCCATTACGGGCTAGCACAAAGGAGTAGGAAGATCTAGAATTCAACTCTATGCGTGGATCAACTATAGATAACGTGACACAATTCGCGTTTGAAGTCATCAAAGGAGAAACCCTAAGGTGTGTTATTGATTTCTTCTCTTACCATCGTTATGTCTCTTGACTTGTGATCCTTGGAGGGTATTGCATGGATTATATTTGTTTTTCCGTTGAACATCCATGATCAAAACCCTACAGTAATAATCTAACATTTTGTCATTTGTTTTAACATTTCTGTTTAATATTTTAACTGCTTCTTCTTAAGTTCTAATGTTGTGAGTATATTTTGTAGCTTCTGTACTTGGAAAATTTCTGCCCCAAATTTCAAGAAAATCCCAAGGGCTGCAAAGACATGAAAGCAAGTCACAGGTTGAAATTTTGAACGACATCTGATGTTTCTAAGAGATGGAAGTATGTCTGTATGAATGAAAATGTGGGTAACATGTTACATAAACCTTAAACTTTAGTTTTTATCAGTTAACATCCTTATCTTAAATGTTAACCTTTATACTCTGTTGTTCTTTGTAGTTGAAGTTGAAGAAAATGGATGAAGACCCAATCAGTGAGAAGGTTGTTGCACCAGCAATTAAATTAATTCTTCCACCAAGGGATTATTTGAAGGATCTTGTGGGACAGCTGGCGCAGAAAGTTAACCCCCAAACTTTATTGGCCATGTTCGCGACTGTTAACAAGAGAAAGTCTGAATTGGAGGAGGAGAGAGAAGATGGAAGAAAGAAGATGAAGGATGAGGAGAGAAAGAAGGAAGAAGATGAGAAGAAGCAGGTAGATGAAAGAGTGGAAAAGAAGAAGGGGGATGAAAAGGAGGAAGAGGAAGGAGGGGAAAAGAAGAAGGGAGGTGAAGAGGATAAACAAGAAGAACCTCCCAAGAAGAAGCAGAAGAAGGAGCAGGATGAGGTTAGCTCTTCGATGGATGTGGCCGGCGAAGTCAGCGCTGACACTGAGGTAAGTGTATTAACTGTTTTAACTTTAGACTTGATGTCTCTGTTTCCAATTTTAACATTTTGTTGATTTATTAGGAGGTGGCATCCTTGGCTTCTTGGGAGGACCCAAGGACAAACATTGATGGGTTTGTCCACGGAAAGGCGCGGTGGATCATAAGGGGGGTCAAATCGGGTGTCGCTTAAGAAGCAACAAAGCAATCATGAGGAAATGACCTATCTGCCAGAGATGCCTAGCCTGGAAGACTGCTGGCTCCACTTCTTTTTGTCTCACAAATATGAGCCTGAGTTCGATAAAACACCCAGGGATCCCAAAGTTCCACTAAGCTTGCGAGAGTAAGTGTTATTTACATTCAAATTTCCTAAATAAGCTGTATAAGACACAAATTTTGTTTTTACTAATGGTTTGATTTGTTATTATATCTGCAGTGAGTTGGTTATTAAGATGGCTGATTATGAGAAGGTGACGAGGTATTCCGCGTGGCGCCTCAGAGATGAAAAATGGTTTGACAACGAAGTAAGTATTTCTTTTTGTTGATTTAACGTAGTTTCTTAAGACATATATAATCCTCTCCCATTATCATCATAACACTTTTCTATTCACTTTTTAAACAATTAGGTCATTGATGCATATTTGCAATTCCTTCATCTGAAAGAAAGAAGCCGCGAATTTGGTGAAATCCTTCTCATTTGGTACCTCGGCACATATTATGCCGTAAGTTCATTCCCTTTTCATTGGATAAAAACTCAATTTAAAATTCTCTATCCAAGTGAATCAGCTCAGAATCTGGATTGCCAAATGTAGATAGTGCTTTCCAAGCAGACAGATCTGAGCCACGTGGCAACCATCTAGCACACCATATTGTGCTCCACACACACTGGATCACCAGCCGCGCTGATCCACGTGGGGGCTGCGAGACAGGGCCCTCGCATACCATTGCACGGGACTTGTAGGGACTTAGTGGTTTGGAGGCTAGAGTAAGTCGTGTCACGTGCGAGCCAAGCCCGCGCGCGACCCTTAGTAACTGCTTCTGAGAGATTTATGGCACGAGCTCCATAAACCCGGTCAAACCCGGCCAACCCCATAACGGTTCCGGTATACGCGGATAACGTGCTGTAACGGTCCCTATATACGCGGACGAACGTGTCGTTGTGGTTAAGCTAATTAAGCCGCCATTGATGGGCGCATTAACCACACTACAACGGTCACATTCTCTGTTATATATAGATCGTTAACCCTTCCATACAGGAGAGGACACACCAGACATACGCGGAAGCTCTGCCAAACCCTTTTCTCTCTCTCAGACAGTGCTATTGCCTTACTCTCTCCCTACACACAACCCAACACTTCCTGTGCCATTTCCTATTCTCTGCCTTTGGTGTACACTAAGTTCTCTCTGCAGGATTCTCTTGTGCACATTTTGGTGAACCTGACGTGAACTTACCATTGCAAGCAACCATGTCTCATGAGGATGATTTCAGTAACAGATCGCCTTCCACGGAGACCACCTCGGGGGAGGAGGCCCGTCGTACTCCTACAGCTACCGCTGAAGCTCCGACGCTAGAAGCCTTGGACGCCACCATCCAGAATCAGGCAAAGGCTCTCAAAGCTCAATCTGCATAGCTAGAACGGATCATAGCTATCTTGGGGACTCTCGCTCCAAACCCCGCACCAGCCATCGCCGTCTCTCAGGGAGGAGGATCCTCCACCACTTAAGGATTGGGAGTGTCAACCACACCACCCAATCCTAACCTGCAAACTCCACCGGCGGCCACGCAGCTACCCTCAATTCAGGGGTCAACAGCTCAAATGTTGCCTCTCGCTGCTCACACTCCTCAGCCTCCGACTTTGGTACCTAACCCGGCCTCACAGTATCCCTTGCCTCCTCCAACGGCAATCTGGGGTAACGTGAATTCAAAGTATGTCCCTAGCCCTCCTGCGACATATGTGTCGCCTCCGCCTGCGGCAACCCCTCCTCCTGCTGCCGATGGAAGCGCCCCAGAGTGTATGACGTCGCTGCAACGGCGTATAGACACCATTCTAGCTCACCAATCGTTCGCGGATACCATCATCCCGAAGCTTGACAACGATCCGCCTATTCCACAACAGATCTATCTCATGCCTAACCCTGTTGGGTACAAGGCTCCTAAATGGGACAAGTTCGAAGATGTCAATGGGAACGCCCATGAGCATGTCATGCGCTTCATTGATGTGATGGGGCCGTATGGGGCTGATCCTAAATTGCTGATGCGCGGGTTCCCAAAATCCTTGGGGAACGTGGCTTACAAGTGGTACCGGACGTTGGAAGCCGGATCCGTAAAGACTTGGGACGACATGGTCCAGAAGTTTTACACCAAGTTCTTCCAGATGGAGGAAAAGGTGACGATGATTCATCTCTCGCGGATGTATCAGAAGCGCGAGGAGGATGGGATAACATTCATCAAGAAGTTCAGGGCCAAGTCCTTGGAATGCAAAGATGTGATACTCGAAAGCAGACTCGTGGAGATATGCCTTCAATGCATGCGAGACGAGTACAAAGGTATTCTTATAAACCTGCAGACACCTACGTTTTCAAAGCTAATCAAATGCACGAAGAATATCGAGCCTATAGTGGAAAGGCCGAAAAAGAGGAACGACCCTGAGCGATCCTCGGGCGGTACTACTTTCAAAATTGGGAGATTCAGCTACAAGAGGGGACGTGAGGCTGAAGTGAATACGGTCTCGCCCCAAAAGCAGCCGAAGGTAGTGAACTTTGATGCACCACCTCTGCCATGTTCGGTGGAAGAAGCAAGCGACCTTTGCAGACAATGGCGAAAGGACGGTGTCCTGCCGCCGCTCGAAAAGGCACCCTCCAGGGAGATGGTGAGGGACCCGAAGTGGTGCGAATGCCACGGAAAGGTCATGCATCCCACAACTGACTGCAAGAAGCTCAGAATCATGGTGAGCCGAAAGATGAAAAATGGCGAACTGATCGTCAGTGATCAAAGGCAGGATGTGCGCAATAATCCACTCCCTGCCCATGCGGAGCAGGAATCGAAAGGCAAAGAGGTCGCTATGATCTCGATTGTGGACCTTGAAGAGGTTGCGGAGGATGGTCTACCCATCATTGCCGAGATCCATGATGACGAGGACTACAGCATAGACACGGAGGAAGAACGTGCCGATCGAATGAAGGGATCGCATGGGTTCAGCAGGTTCTTCGATGAGATGAAATTCTCAGAGAAATGCCGCAAGGAGATGTCAAAGGCGATCCTGAGGATAGCAGAATATTACGAGGAGGATATCGTAATCTCCAATGGAAAGGTTGTCAGAGCTTCTCGCTCTACAGAAAAGGTCATAACCTTCTCCGCAGAGCGACAAAAAGACAGATGCGAGCCATCAGAAGCCTCTGTATGTGACGGCCATCATCAATGGCGTGGAGTTCAAAGAGCGTTCGTCGACGGAGGAGCAGCAGTTAACGTTGTTTCGCTCCATACTCTGAAGATAGCGGGAATTCCAGAGCACAAGATTATCAAGCGTCCATCCCCGCTGATGGGATTCGGAAGCGACTCCAGAATGACGACAGGATCGATCCGCCTGGGTGTCCAGATTGGCAAAATCAAGTGTTCAGCAAAATTCTATGTCATAGATGCGAACACTACGTATCATATGATTATAGGTCGGGCCTGGATTCATCGCTTTGATGTTGTTCCTTCAACAGCTCACCAAGTGATGAAAGCTATCTGGAATGACAGAATAGTTGAGATACCCGCTTTGACGAATCCATTCAACATGGATGAAGCGCATCTCAGTGAGGCGGTGTGGTTCACTGAGATGGCAGATGAGCAAACGCCGGGGCCATTCAACCCCACTCCTTTGCCCCGTTGGGAGGACATCAAAGATCAGTCACCCGCAGGAGTGATGGTGACAAGAGAGGATGCCAAGGAAAAGCCGTCTACGTGAGAAGAGGCGCCACGGATTGCCTACCAGCGAAAGAACGTGTACACTCTGAAAAGGATAGCAAATCATGATCCTGAAGGCAAGGAGATAGAAAGTTTTTACGCCAACGCGAAGAAATGCTATCGCATATGAAGGTGCGCGGGGATGTCCTCACGCGAGTATGGGGATAGCCCTGAGCAAATCAATCAAATTGAGCAAGTTTTGGAGACAGACAAATCAATGCCTGACGCTCCAGAGGAGAAGCTAAAAGAAGCACCCAAATGCATGGAAGACAAACCCATACCACAAAAGCAGGAGCTGAAGGAGGTATTCCTAAGCCCGAACGGAGGAAAGAAGACACCAGTCTTTCTAAGTGCGGACCTCACAGGTGAAAAGGAGGAAAGATTGCTACAACTCTTGACTGAGTACAAAGACGTATTCGCATGGGAATACAATGAAATGCCCGGCCTGGACACGAGCATCATAATGCACCGGTTGGATGTGATCCCAGGATCCAAACCGATAAAGCAGAGCACAAGAAGCTTTAGGCCTGAGCTCAACGTGAAGATTAAGCAGGAAATTGTCAAACTCCTGGATGCCAAAGTCATAGAGCCGAATCACCATCCCACATGGTTGGCCAACATTGTGCCAGTAGTAAAGAAGAATGGGCAACTTCGCATTTGCGTGGACTTCCGAGACCTTAATCGCTTCTGCCCCAAGGATGATTTTCCACTCCCCAATATCGACTTACTTATCGATTCAACCGCGGGTCATCGCATGTTCAACTTCATGGACGGCTTCAGTGGGTACAATCAGATCAAGATGGACCCCGAAGATGCACGGAAAACCGCATTCATCACCCCGGTGGGGTATTCAACTATACGGTGATGCCTTTCGGCCTCAAAAACGCAGGTGCGACCTACCAGCGGGCCATGATGGCCCTGTTCCACGACATGATGCACAAGAAGTGGAATTCTATGTGGATGACCTAGTTGTCAAATCCAAGGAGGAGGCAGACCATCTGGGGGATTTACGAAAAGTGTTCAACAGATGCAGACGCTTTCAATTAAAGATGAACCCCATGAAGTGCGCATTCGGGGTAACATCAGGGAAGTTCTTGGGATGTTTGGTACATCGTCAAGGAATAGAGCCTGACCCTGCGAAGGTATCGGCCATCACTAGCATGACTCCGCCGCATAACCAGAGTGCCTTGAAAACCTTTCTGGGAAAGCTGTCCTACTTGCGAAGATTCATCCCAGTAATCGTCGGAATCACCTTCTGTTTCAGTGATCTTCTCAAGAAAGATGTTGTATACAACTGGACTGCAGAGCACGAGGCTGCGTTCGGGAAACTAAAGGAGCTGCTGACATCGTCAAAAGTAATGATCGCACCTCAGCTCGGATCACCACTCTTGTTGTATCTGATGTCACCAAGGAGGTCTATAGGAGCACTCCTAGCTCAAGAGTACGAGGGTCAAGAAAGGCCCATCTACTACATCTCTCGCATCGTGCAGCCCGCAGAATCAAGGTACATGAACATCGAACGTCATTGCCTTGCTTTATTATTCGTAATAGAGAAGTTGAGACACTATTTTGCTTCGCACAAAGTAGTGGTGGTCACAAAGAGCGATCCTATACGGTATCTTCTGACTCACACCACTCCTGGGGGAAGATTGGCAAAGTGGTACATGACCATTTCCCAATATGACATCACATGCGTTCGGCCGCGGGCGATCAAATCGCAGGTGGTGGCGGATTTTATAGCACAGTTCCCCGATAACAGTCATGAGCTTATGATTGAAGAAGAATTGGAGGGACCTGAAATCTACGCAGTTGAGCTGCCCTATTGGACGTTCCATTTCGATGGCTCGTCAACAAGGAAAGGTGGAGGCATCGGGATAGTCTTGACCAAACCAGATGGAGAGGTCATACAGATGTCCGCCAAGCTTGACTTCGCAGTCACCAACAACGAAGCAGAGTATGAGGCTCTCATCGCAGGCCTTCGCGCAGCAAAGGCATTAGAAGTAAGCAATCTGACGGTTATGGGGGACTCCAAGCTAATCGTCAAACAAGCCTCGGGCGAGTATGGTTTGAAGGAGATAAACTTATTGCCCTACCGGACCTTGGTACAGAAATTGGTGCAACAGTTCTGCGACGTTAGATACGAGCACAAACCTCGAGCAGACAATAGGCATGCTGACGCTTTAGCTACCTTGGGATCCAAGGTCAGTGCGGACAAATGTCCCGCGAGAATCTCGATTGAAGTGCGAAACATCCTCGGCGTTGACAGAGGACGCGTGCGACGATGAATGCGTGGATGATGCAGACTGGAGAAAGTCAATCTTACGGGCTATCGCAGAGGGCACGAGCAACGAGAATTGTGCATCCACAAAGGGGTACTGCATACATGACAACACCCTCTACTACAAGGGCCATGGCGGAATACTCATGCGCTGCGTCTCCAAGCAAGAGGGACAAGTGCTGTTAGAAAAGATTCACCGACATGCTTGCGGGGAAAGTGAGGTGTCAATCTATCGCAAAGCCCAGAGGTATGGCATTCATTGGCCGGACATGCCAACGGCCGCAGCATTGATCCAAGGAAATTCCGAAAGCTGCGCACTGATAAAGGAATCTCTACTAATTGCTCTGACCGACGATGACGCGGATTGGAGGAAACCACTCTTTGATTTTCTCACGCAGGGTATTGTACCCGAGTCGAGAAAAGAAGCTGAGAAACTAAAGAGGAAAGCAGCCCGATATGTGGTGCAAGAAAATCTGCTTTGGCGAAAGGGCCATGAAGGTAACTTGCTGCGATGTCTAGACAGCAAAGAAGCACAAGAAGTGATGGATCTTTCTCATCAGGTGGAACATCAGGGAGGTGAGAAATTATGCAGACAACTCCTCTCGATTGGATACTTCTGGCCCACCATGGAGGCTGATTGTCGCACCAAAGTAAGACGCTGCCAGGAGTGTCAATTCAAAGGTAATCTAGTGCACGCTCCTGCAGTAGATCTACATGCATTGGGAACACCGTGGCCGTTTCATACATGGGCTCTGGATTTCGTCGGTCCCATTCGACCAACCTCGCACGGGAATCACTTCATTCTCACCACGACCGAATTGTTCACTAAGTGGGTAGAAGCGATACCACTGAAGACAGCAAATGCGCTAGCCGTGGTCCATTTCATCCAAGAAAGCATCATATGCAGGTTCGGAATTCCAAACACCATCCTTTCGGATAATGGCACTCCTTTTGTCAATCGCCAGGTGGCTGCAAAGCTAGCATAGTACAACATCAGGCAGATATGTTCCACTTCATACTACCCGAAGGGGAATGGGCAAGCGGAAGCAACCAACAAGACGATATTGAGAATCTTGAGCAAGATGGTCGCAGATGACCACAAGAAATGGGCTGATTCTTTGAACATAGCCTTGTGGGCCTATCGGACTTCTCCAAGGACGCCCACAGGGGCCTCGCCATTTCTTTTATGCTATGGAGCTGAAGCTGTGGTACCTGCGGAAGTGAAGATTAACTCTGCAAGGTTGGCTTTTCACGCATTATATGACAACCAACGCGATCATGACTTAGTCCTGCTAGAAGAGAAGCGGGAGCAAGCTAAAAGGACTAACAAGCGATACCAAGAAAGGATCGCTCGTGCGTACAACAAAACAGTCCAACGTCGAGATTTCGCAGTTGGAGATTTGGTCTTGCGCGCGTCTGACCATTGCATGCGAGAGGGAGCTCACCCAAAATTCGCAGCCAATTGGGAAGGACCCTTTGAAGTCACGGAAGTCTTTGATAGTGGCTACTGCAACATACAGAGGTTACATGGAACGACCTCGACCCCAAGCTCAGTCAACATGCGCTGGATTAAGAAGTATTATCCTTAACTCCTTTCATTATATGCGTTAGATTACAACGTCTGCTTCATGCTCTGTAATGCTAAAAATCGTGCATCTTCTCTCCCATATGAGGGAATTGTAATCATATCTCTCCCATATGAGAGTACTTCATAATAAAAAGACTTCTCCCAAATGGGAAGAACTTTATGCTGTCAGCTATCTTTGTTGCTTTGTTTATTTCATTATTTCTCAGTAGCGAAAGCCTATCTGCCACGATAGCAGCTCATGCGAATATGATCTTAAGTGATCTTTTAAGCCTATCTGCCACGATAGCAGCTCATGCGAATACGATCTTAAATGATCTTCTAAAGCCTTTTGCCATGATAGCAGCCTATGCGAATATGATCTTAAGTGATCTTTTAATCCTATTTTCCATGATAGCAACCTATGCGAATATGATCTTAAGTGATCTTTTAAAAGCCTATCAGCCACGATAGCAGCCTATGCGAGTATGATCTTAAGTGATCTCTTAAGCCTATCTGCCACGATAGCAGCCTATGCGAACACGATCTTAAGTGATCTTTTAAAGCCTATCTGCCACGATAGCAGCCTACACGAATGCGATCTCAAAATGATTCTTAAGTCTATCTGCCATGATAGCAGCATTATGCAAAATTATCTTAAGTGATCTACAGAAGCTTATCTGCCGAGAAAGCGCTCGTACTTGAGTCTAACCTTAAATAAATCTCAAGCCTATCCGCCAAGATAGCAAAGCTACGCAAATACGATCTCGAACGATCTAAAAACATATCTGCGAATCTATCCGACAGATAGCAAATCATAGCAACGATGCAAAGTGTGAATACAGCACTACAGAGGGCAAAATTTGCCAATACGCATGCGAAATTGTAATTTGTTGTAACGAAAACAGCAAATCATACAAAGCGATTTATCATTATGAGTCAAAATGACTTACAACTTATCTGTCTAGATAACAGCTTACAAGCGAAAGGCTCAAAACAGAGCTAGTTACATAGCCAGCATGGCTTACAATGCATCTAAATAGTAACTTACAAGCGAAAGTTACACATCGAGGGAATCCTAACTCGAAAAGGATCAACCTAACGGTCCTAGCAGAAGCTATGCGATGCAACGATCTGCGGCCAAAGATCTGTAGCAAGTAGGGTGTTCCTCGAAAAGAACAGCCCGCCATGTCTACAAGACCTATGCGACGCTATGTTCAAGATCCCAGGATCTGACAAGGCCATTCTTTGGTCTTACGCCCAAGAGACATGCCTGAGGAACCACCTGTTCCAGCGTATGCGGCTGTGAAGAACAGGCAAGCACCAACTCCTAGGGCAAGAGGCTCCTTGTCCACGGAGACGAGCACAATGACTCGTCACCCTGAGCTCAAGAACGTGGTGGCGAATGATCAACCTTCGGGCAAGCCAGAGGAGAAATCCGTCGTTCATTACGAGTTGGTAGCAAGGTCAGTAGGGCGCTGCACCTCGTCGGGAGGCGGCCGGAAGCATGACCTGCAAGCATAATAGACGATGAAAATTCTTCGAGCAAGCATGAGGTATTATCTGCATCTTCTTTATGATAGTTATAAAGATCAATAAGACTTGTAAAGCAGATCTTGGAAGCTATTTATATGCCATAAAGCACAAACTCAGGTTTCACAACTTGAAGCTGCCATGAATCAACGAAAGACAAGCGTTGAAGCCAGCAGTCGTAAGGACTCACGGCAAGCCACATTGTGGGATGAAGAACCCAAATAGCAAAAGGCAGGGTTTATATAGACCTTGTGGAGACTCTTCAATTGCCGAGATGAGTCAGCAAAGCTTGAAAAGAGGGTAAGAGTCAATCACTTACGCCTTGAAAACAGGTAACTTCAATTACCCTACTAAAGGCTACGACGATTCGGTTGCGTATCCTAATTAATGACGGATAGTCATGATACGGATGGACTTCCCAAGGAAAGCGTGCTTATCTAATGAGTAATTTGTTGGGTTTTGACGTAGGTAACGCAGCGGAATAACAAAAATTAATCCTACTCAAAGCCCACCAAGGATCACAGGAAGAGACATCATAACATGATCAAGGACATAGAAGATGTGTACCTTTTGATTTGTGAGATCACACGAAGAATGATGTCCTCGTCTCTACGGTTGATCCACGTCTAGAGGTGAGATCTAGATTCTTCCTTCAATCAAGTGCTAGCTTGAACCTTGGAGGAAGAGGGATGAAGATCAAAGCAACTAATCACCAAAAGCACAAGAGAGGGGCGGCCTCTCTTTGCCGTCGGGTAGGGGGGCGGACGGGTGGCTAGGGTTTCGGCCCTAGCTACTTGTCTTGCTCTCTCTTTTGCTCTCTCCCACTCTTTGTGTGTTATGACTAATAACTCATGTAGTGGGAAGGAAGCTAGAGCCTCCTTTATATACTCCGACAACTCCTTGTTGTTTCCATAAAAGAGTTTTTTTTGTTCTAGTAGGACTAGAACTATTCCCTTCCTTGCAAATTAGTCCTACTAAGTTTGCAAGGTGTTGCACAATGATCCTTCTATTAATTAATCCATATTAATTAATCCCAAATCTAGCTCTACTCTATTTGACGTGTGACCCCATAGGTTTCTATATAGTTGGTAGTAACTATTACTAACATGGAGCGGTGTCTAGCAACACATCCATGCAACCCAACCAATAGAAATAGTCAGTGATCCCGACAAACCTTTGTGCCCAATATGTCATATTGCATTATCCCTTTGTCTCCATATCCGGATTGGACACGAGACATAAATAGTCACACTCGTATATCCAATCCATAGTTCCTCGATCCTGGGAATATGCTTATGCTTGCAGATAACATTAATATCTCTATATTAATTTATCTGAGTCTGGCCAGACATTCAATAAGCCTCATCCCTCGAGTGGCCGTGGATATTTACCCCCATTATGTGGGAGGGACAAATCCTATCTACATCACTACGATCTCTAAGCTTGCTTCCTATTACGCCCGATAGCCACCTTTATGATTACCCAGTTACGGTGTAACGTTTGATAACATCAAAGCGCAATATTTCACAACTAGAGTATCTAGTGACTTCAAGTCCAAGGATTGCAATAATATTAGCACTACGAAAAGCGATTGTGACTTCACATAATCTAATGTATCCTTTTCGTCGTGGGTCAATCCAGTATGCCATTACTCCTAATGCATACCCATATGTTAGACTTGATATCTCCATATCAATCTACCCATATACTAGTCTATATTTGATTGTCCTATTAATCAATATAATGGACTAGGGACATTTAAGATAAATAACACAATTTATCTAAGGACTTCATTATATTAAATATCGCCATAAATAATAAATGAATATTCTAGCCAAAAACATTGTTCATACTAGATCTACGATTGCCTCTAGGGCATCTATTCCAACAGTCTCCCACTTGCACTAGAGCCAATCTGGCGCATCTCGTATGCCTATAGATCTGGCGTGCCCTTCATGCTTTCGCTGCGCAAGAGGTTTTGTAAGCGGATCTGACACGTTGTCATCTGTCGGAATCTTGCATATCTTCACATCTCCTCGAGCGATCATATCACGAATAAGATGGAATCTCCTAAGTACATGCTTTGACTTTTGGTGCGATCTTGGTTCCTTTGCCTGTGCGATTGCCCCAGAGTTGTCACAGTACAACTCTACGGGATCCACTATGCCAGGGACCACACCGAGCTCAGTGATAAACTTCTTTATCCATACTGCCTCTTTTGCTGCTTCCGCAGCAGCAATGTACTCAGCTTCTGTTGTAGAATCAGCAACTGTGCCTTGCTTGGAACTCTTCCAGCTCACAGCTCCTCCATTTAGGCAAAACACGTATCCAGACTGCGATCTGTAATCATCCTTTTCGGTTTGGAAGCTTGCATCAGTGTAACCCTTTACACTTAGCTCTTCCATTCCTCCAAATATCAAGAATACATCCATAGTTCTTCTCAAGTACTTTAGGATGTTCTTGACAGCAATCCAGTGACTCTCACCCGGATTGGACTGATATCTGCTCACCATACTCAACGCGTATGATACGTCTGGTCTAGTACATAGCATGGCGTACATGATGGATCCTATGGCCGAAGCATAGGGTATCCTGCTCATGCGGTCCTTCTCCATCTCGTTGGAGGGACAGTCATTCTTGGAAAGAGTGACTCCATGTGACATGGGCAAGAATCCCTTCTTGGAATCTTGCATGTTGAACCTCTTCAACACCTTGTCAATATATGTACTTTGACTTAGGCCAAGCAACCTTTTAGATCTATCTCTATAGATCTTTATACCCAGTATATAGGCTGCGTCTCCTAAGTCTTTCATCGCAAAGCACTTTCCTAGCCAATCTTTAACAGATTGCAGAGTAGGAATATCATTGCCAATGATTAGTATGTCATCCACATACAAGACCAGAAATACTATAGAGCTCCCACTAACCTTCTTGTAAACACAAGGCTCATCTTCGTTCTTGATGAAGCCAAACTCTTTGACCGCGTCATCAAAACGTCGATTCCAGCTCCTAGAAGCTTGCTTTAATCCATAAATGGACCTTTGCAGTTTACAGACTTTATTGGCATTCTCTGGATCCTCAAAACCCTCTGGTTGTGTCATGTACACATCCTCAAGGAGGTTCCCATAAAGGAACGCTGTTTTGACATCCATTTGCCAAATCTCATAGCCGTAGTATGCTGCAATAGCAAGTAAGATTCGAATGGATTTAGTCATGGCGACTGGTGAAAAGGTCTCATCATAGTCAATACCATGAATCTGTCTATAACCTTTGGCCACCAATCGCCCCTTATAGGCAACTACCTTGCCATCCATGTCGGTCTTCTTCTTGAAGACCCACTTGCACCCTATGGGTCGAGCCCCTTCGGGTGGTTCCACCAAAGTCCATACTTTGTTGGTATACATGGAATCCATTTCGGATCTCATGGCTTCTAGCCACTTCTTAGCGTCTGGGCCACTCATGGCTTCTCCATAGTTTGCAGGCTCATCATCCATGAGTGGTACGTCATCGGGCTCAGTCACGAGAAGTCCATACCTCTCTGGCTCATGACGCACTCTTCCTGATCTACGGAGTTCCTGTGTTACCTGAACAGGTCCTTCCACAACTTCTTGTGGTTCCTGTTCATGTTCCATTATCGGTTCAGTGGTTTGTGGTTCATGAATTTCTTCAAGTTCTACAACCCTCCCACTTGCTTCTTTAGAGACTAGTTCTCTTTCTAGAAACACGCCTGTCCGAGCAACAAACACTTTGTTTTCGGTAGGGTTATAGAAGTAATATCCTTTAGTTTCCTTAGGATATCCCACAAACTTACACTTATCCGCTTTAGGCCCGAGCTTGTCTGTTTGTAAACGCTTTACATAAACGTCGCAGCCCCAAATCTTCATAAACGACACTATGGGACGCCTCCCAGTCCATATCTCATATGGCGTCTTCATGACTGATTTGGATGGAACACGGTTAATGGTAAAATCTGCCGTCATTAGAGCGTGTCCCCAAAAGGATATCGGAAGGTCTGTTTGAGACATCATAGATCGCACCATATCTAATAGAGTGCGATTCCTCCTCTCAGATACACCATTCCATTGTGGTGTTCCGGGTGGAGTGAGCTGGGACACTATCCCACACTCTCTAAGATACTCATCAAACTCTTGGCTTAAGTATTCTCCTCCACGATCCGATCGTAGAGCTTTAATACTTTTGCCAAGTTGCTTCTCTACTTCACTCTTGAATTCTTTGAACAATTCAAAGGATTCGGATTTGGCCTTCATAAGGTATACAAATCCATATCTACTGAAATCATCAGTAAATGTGATGAAGTAGGTATAACCACCTCTGGCAGGCGTGGGGAATGGTCCGCATACATCAGTATGTATGAGTGCCAATAACTCACTAGTCCGTTCGTCTTTCTTATTGAAAGGGGACTTTGTCATTTTTCCCAATAAACAAGATTCACATGTCTCATATGATTCCAAATCAAATGAGTCTAGAAGTCCATCCTTATGGAGTCTAGATATGCGTTTCTCATTTATATGGCCTAAACGACAGTGCCATAGATATGTAGGATTTAAATCATTAGTTTTAATCCTTTTAGTATTTATGTTATAGATTGGATTATTTAGATCAAGGATATACAATCCATTAGACAAATGCGCACTACAATAGTGCATACTATCAAAATAAATGGAGCAACACTTTTCCTTTATTGAAATAGAAAAACCTTTCTCGTCCAAACAAGAAACGGAAATAATGTTTCTGCTCATAGCAGGCACATAAAAGCAATTGTCTAATTCTAAAATAAGTCCAGAAGGCAAAGATAGCTCATAAACGCCTACAGCTAATGCAGCAACCTTTGCTCCATTCCCGACGCGCAAGTCTATCTCCCCTTTTCGCAATCTTCTACTTCTTTTCAAATCCTGCACATTACGACAAATGTGAGAACCACATCCGGTATCCAATACCCAGGATGATGAAATAGAAAGATTAACGTCTATAACATAAATACCTGGTGGTGGTGGAATCACTATTCCAAGCTTCTTATCCTCCAGATATTTAGGGCAATTCCTCCTCCAGTGACCCGGCTGGCTGTAGTAGTGACATTCACCTTTAGCCACGCCTCCCCTAGGCTTTAGGGCATCCTTGGATTTCGCAACTTTCTTGCGTTTTCCTTTTGAAGTAGATGCAACTGACTTGCTCTTCTTCTTGTGCACCATCATTATGGCTTTGCCCTTGCTTTTATTGATGCTTTGCTCAACTGTCTTTAGCATGTTCAATAGGTCTGGCAAAGACTTGTTGATCTCATTCATATTATAGTTCATAATGAACTGATTATAACTGTCAGGCAACGATTGCAAGACGAGATCAGTCGCCAAGTCCTGGCCGAGTGGGAACCCCAGTCTCTCAAGGTTCTCTATGTACCCGATCATTCGGAGTACATGAGGGCCTACTGGATTCCCCTCTGCAAGACTACTTTTGAACAACGCTTTAGACACCTCATAGCGCTCATGCCTTGCCTGTTCCTGAAACAATTGTTTCAAGTGTCTGATCATATCATAGGCTTCCATGTTCTCGTGTTGCTTCTGAAGCTCACCTGTCATGGTACAAAGCATGAGGCAAGTCACGTCATTAGAATCATCAATATGTTTCTGACGTGCCCTCACTTCCGCTAATAGAGACTCATCTTGTGGTGGGTCTGGAATTGGAGTGTCCAAGACGTACAGCTTCTTTTCTTGCTTGAGGACAATCCTCAAGTTTCTGTACCAGTCAAGGAAATTTGTTCCAGACAATTTATCCTTCTCAAGGACAGATCGTAGGGATGAACTCGATGCGTTGTTGTTTGCCATTTGGAATTCTACAAAACGAGAAATATGCAATTTAGTATTTTGAACAATTTAACTATATTTAACAATGGCTAGATCATTAAATATAGCTCCCACTATTTTTCTCGGATTAATAGCCCTCACTATTAAAGCGAAAAATATCTTTATATTTTCTAGTGGGTCCAAGATCCTTATTTCACTTCTTCTTGAGCTTGCTTTGGCAAGTCACCCAAGAATTGGTTATTTAGGTAGGAACCATTCCAATTGCATCCCATGCAACTCTTGGTCCAATTAGGTGAATAAATTCCTTTTATTCTTTATCCAATTGGATAACTCCTAATTGTCATGCCTCTAAGCTCATCAATCCAATTGAATCTTGCCTAGTTGCGTCCAACCTCTCGCTTTCAACATACACGCATTACTAGCTTGCGTCGTCCGCAACACATCATGAAAAATTAAAATCGCCTTGCTTTGGCAAGCCCGAATTTTAATAGGCCATGATCATGAAGGGTGTTTTGGCGAGAGAAGGCAAAACGCAATATTTAATTGAGGGATTTCTTTTAATTTGTTTGGTTGATCTTTATCAACATGGTCTACTTATTTGGATTGGGCCATCCACAATAAAAGACCAACCTTGTTTATTATTATCTTGTTATTGTTTTGCTTGTAGCGCCATACACACAAAATAAATAACAAGGCATGAATAATAAACATCCACAAAATAAAAACGTGGCATGGATATGGCCTCTAGACTAATGATATTATCAAGCCAATGATAATATCTAATTGCCCTAAAGTGCCGAGCTCATCTCCATGTGCTCCACCATAGCTGCGCGCCTAGGGATGTCTTTTGGCTCCTTTGGTTCTTCAGTCTTCTTCTCCATGCTCTTGGCTATCATCTAAATATTTCTAATTCTAGCCTAACATCTAGAATAAATAAATAACAAAAGCCTCACATGTCGAGGAGAAAAAGAACGACTCGCAGGCCGTAAAACTTAATTAATTATTACATTAATTTGATCAGCTCGCAGGCCGTAAACCAAACCACAAAAACAATAAACATCCACAATCCTAGGCCATATCCATCCACCATGCAATAAAGCACATAATACAGTTAAAACCAATTTTTAACGCGCTTGTTTAATTTTAATGAAATTGGGTAACTAGGGTTTCACAACGGTCCAAAGGGTCCAAGCCAACAAGTGGCCCGAACCCTAGGACCGCCGCACGCCTAAGGGGCCGCGGCCTTGCTTGGCGCGCAAGGGAGGGGCGGGCGGCTAGGGTTTCGGCCCTAGTCCCCTTCCTCCTTCCTTGTTGCCCAAGCAAGGTTGTTTCCTTATGGATTTAATTCCATAATTTTATTTCCATAATTGAAAACCCCTTTTCAATCATGTGCCCATGAACCCTAATTTTTCAAGAACCCAATTATTCACATCCTATGTGATTAAACTCACCAATTCTAACATCCAATGTTAAATTGGGTCTTGTTTGATTGAATCAAATTCAATATTGCATCTACTATGCAAATTTCTTTTCAGTTTTCGCGTAATAAACAATAATACGGTGTATGAACTGAAATCGTAAACACATAATATCATGTTATGCTCTACGACCTGTGGCTCTGATACCACTGTTGGGTTTTGACGTAGGTAACGCAGCGGAATAACAAAAATTAATCCTACTCAAAGCCCACCAAGGATCACAGGAAGAGACATCATAACATGATCAAGGACATAGAAGATGTGTACCTTTTGATTTGTGAGATCACACGAAGAATGATGTCCTCGTCTCTACGGTTGATCCACGTCTAGAGGTGAGATCTAGATTCTTCCTTCAATCAAGTGCTAGCTTGAACCTTGGAGGAAGAGGGATGAAGATCAAAGAAACTAATCACCAAAAGCACAAGAGAGGGGCGGCCTCTCTTTGCCGTCGGGTAGGGGGGCGGACGGGTGGCTAGGGTTTCGGCCCTAGCTACTTGTCTTGCTCTCTCTTTTGCTCTCTCCCACTCTTTGTGTGTTATGACTAATAACTCATGTAGTGGGAAGGAAGCTAGAGCCTCCTTTATATACTCCAACAACTCCTTGTTGTTTCCATAAAAGAGTTTTTCTTGTTCTAGTAGGACTAGAACTATTCCCTTCCTTGCAAATTAGTCCTACTAAGTTTGCAAGGTGTTGCACAATGATCCTTCTATTAATTAATCCATATTAATTAATCCCAAATCTAGCTCTACTCTATTTGACGTGTGACCCCATAGGTTTCTATATAGTTGGTAGTAACTATTACTAACATGGAGCGGTGTCTAGCAACACATCCATGCAACCCAACCAATAGAAATAGTCAGTGATCCCGACAAACCTTTGTGCCCAATATGTCATATTGCATTATCCCTTTGTCTCCATATCCGGATTGGACACGAGACATAAATAGTCACACTCGTATATCCAATCCATAGTTCCTCGATCCTGGGAATATGCTTATGCTTGCAGATAACATTAATATCTCTATATTAATTTATCTGAGTCTGGCCAGACATTCAATAAGCCTCATCCCTCGAGTGGCCGTGGATATTTACCCCCATTATGTGGGAGGGACAAATCCTATCTACATCACTACGATCTCTAAGCTTGCTTCCTATTACGCCCGATAGCCACCTTTATGATTACCCAGTTACGGTGTAACGTTTGATAACATCAAAGCGCAATATTTCACAACTAGAGTATCTAGTGACTTCAAGTCCAAGGATTGCAATAATATTAGCACTACGAAAAGCGATTGTGACTTCACATAATCTAATGTATCCTTTTCGTCGTGGGTCAATCCAGTATGCCATTACTCCTAATGCATACCCATATGTTAGACTTGATATCTCCATATCAATCTACCCATATACTAGTCTATATTTGGTTGTCCTATTAATCAATATAATGGACTAGGGACATTTAAGATAAATAACACAATTTATCTAAGGACTTCATTATATTAAATATCGCCATAAATAATAAATGAATATTCTAGCCAAAAACATTGTTCATACTAGATCTACGATTGCCTCTAGGGCATCTATTCCAACATAATTAGCGCAAAAATCAAGGCAGAATATCAATAGCTGACGTCATAATTGATATGCACAGAGATATTCGAGCAAATCCCGGAAAGGGAAAAACGGGCATTCAAATTCTTTTTGAAAAAAAAGGGGGGAGAAACCCTAGCAACATTACAGTAATGTTTTAGCATTTTTCTCCACACAGATTTGCTACTTATTTGCTACTTTTCAAAATAAGCCTTTGACCAGGGAGTCATTAGGAGTAAACTGACGCGACAGATTTTCCACTTGCTCCACTTCTTGCTTCAATTGCTCGTATTTGGCGTTCATCTCATGGAAGAGCTTCACAGCCTCTTCAGCCTTTTTCTTTTGCTGCTCTACCTTCTGCTCCTCAGCCGCGAGGTTATGGTAGCCGCGCGAATCTGGGTGACTCTTTTGACAAGAAACCCAAAGCCCAGCTTGCCTTGAACCTTGGCGAGAAGGTTTTGACACATGCCTAAAAGCAGCTCCGCGCTCTGAGGAGAAATGGTCGCGGGTGTGGCCGCAGATAGCTGCTCCAAAATCCATATGGCTTCAGTCAAAAACAGCCTCCTGTCGAAGGGCCCTATCTCCAGAGACCTCACAAAGGATTGAGGATAGGAGAGGCGCATCTGAACTAGCCAGTCCACGTCAGCTTGCTTCAACCCTAAAGCAATGTTAAACCAAGTTAAACTATCGAACTTGCAAATGAAGAGTGCAAGATGCGAGCAACAATCATGACATACCAGTTCCTTAAAGGATCTCGCGCAAAGAAGGAATGCGCATTGCTGGGGTAGCTGAAGGCTGTCCTCGCTCCATTGCCCTTCTATCAGCTGCGAGCTCTAACTCTTCATTGTTGGTAGGAAGAGTATAAGCCGCACCAGGTGCGATTGCAGCCCCGACCTGCGAACTCCAAAAGTTCCACGCAGGAAGAGATGCCGCAGGCTCAGTCATTGCCGGAGGCATGGCAGCGGCAGAAGTTGCAGCTTGATCAAGGATGCCTTCAGGTGCGATAGCGTCAGCAGCGTTCGTTCCTGTTTCCTCAGCACCAGCATGGGTATCTTCCTCCATCAACACGGTGTCAGCTTCGGCATCATCAGAAAGTTCAATTACGTCCTCGAAGGGCTCTCCCGCATATTCAGCAGCTGCGACGGGCTTCTCAATATGAGAACTCGGCACCGGGACATAGGAAGCAGAAGGCTGACTCCTTTGTTCCAACATGGCTTCATCAGCGTTGCCTGCGATACAAGATACGATGATGTGAGGTAACTTGTATTGCATAATATTTTATTATCTTTGGTAAGCTAAGAGCGAGCACCTCCACGCGAAGGTGAGATTGCAGCATCTGCGTCATATGCTAAGGACGTGGAACCTTGCCCTATTAATGTATCTTCATTAAGCATATCTTTAAGATGAGCGTGACCTGGGGCACGAAGAAACCAGTCATGAGTATGTTTGGGTTACTAAGCCTAGTTCACACATGTTGCTCAAGTGATTACCTGAAGGTTCACCGCACTTGCCTACTAGCCAGCGGCGAATGTCAGCTTTTGACAAGCCGTGCTTTAACGCACTAACAATCACATCTCGGTAAGTTACTGCGAGGTTAAAAATCTCACCTTCATTACCGCCTGCGATCTCTTCGAAGTCTGCTTGGACTTGCTCTAGAGCAGCCGCATCCTCCTCTTGGGCCGCTTCATCCTCGTCAACTTGAGGAGCCACCTCTTCTGGAAGCACATCTTCCTCATCAGTTGGACGCACTAAGTCGTCGACGTGTTGTTCTTCTAGGCTCCTTTGCTTCACGCGTTCGAGCTCCTCTTCTTCTCGCTTTCTTCTTCTTTCAGCAGCCTCCGCAGCTGTTCTCCTGGACTCGGCAAGAATGTCCTCGCTTATGGTTTCGTTGGAAACACCAGAATGAGAACCCTTCTTCTTCTTCTTCTTGGCCAAAAGGCCACTGATGGTCTCATCATCATCATCTGCAAAGAAACAATTCGTTCAGATAAGATCGCGAAAGAGTTAAGATAATGAGAAGATAAGTACGATTAAGATACCTCCTGACTCTTCCTCTCGTATCTCATCTCTCTCTCTGTCTCTTGACATCTTCAATTCTTTCCTCCTCTGCATCTCCTTCTCTTGTCTCCCTTCTTTCCTCCTCTTCCTCCTGGTCAAACAGAATAAAGGTCTCCACTGCGAGCTCCTTCCGTGCTTTACCGAGCATGCGACCTTTACCTTTATCCCTGGCAGTAAGGGATCTTGCAGGAGGGGAAGTTGGAGCGCTCCTAGGGGAAGATATTGTGATTCCTCTTTGCCTGGGCCTCTTCGATCTCGGAGCAGCAGTCGCTGGAGGAGATGGATCATTCCTGGGTGGAGACAAGGTTGGAGTATTGTCTATCAGCGAATCAGCAAAAGCATTCATGATCTCGCGAATTCTGGTCTCAACCGCAGGATCCATTTTCGAAGCTAGCCGAACTGTTTGTCCTTGCCTTCTTGCAGTAACAATGGTAGTGAACAGCGATTTGGAGCGCTCACCAGATGCAAACCTCCTCACATGGCACTACGGCAGAAAATGAAGCATGAAGTTTTCAACATGTTGGAATAAAGGAAACTTAGCACATGCAAGAGAAATTGCTTACCTTAGCGAAAGTTTCGCTGTATCTGATGACATGCAAATCACCTCTCTTGACCGCGACTATCTATTCATCGAGAATGGTGGAGGGACATAGGTGATTCTCGCGATCCAGCAACGAATAGCAGCCATATTCAGACTCGTCCAGGCTACAGTTGGGACGAAAAGGGAATGAATTCCTTTTGATCACAGGAGCTCTGCTTGGTTGAGGGGCCGATTGCGTCTCAAACCTTGTCTGCTGGGCATTCCAATAAGCGATCCAGTTTCTGGAATAGCCACCTTCGCGGTTACCCGGAGGTTGCTCGAAGGGAAGATTGCTCCTCAAAATTGTTTTACACTCCCCAGACAATAACCGCTTGTAGCAGCCTCTTATGATAGACTGCGGCCAGATTGATGGCGCCACTGCATCGAAGCCGAACTGGGGAGAAACGCGAGTGGGATCAACATCCACGGTAATCCTCTCATACCGAGGGGCAAGCTCACGAACATGCTCTGCAAGAGCAGGAAGAGAACCTCTCAGACACCAGCAAAAGAATTCGCGATAGCGCTCGTGGAAATGCTCCCCGCCCTCGAAAAGGAGCTCTTCTGAGAAAGCAACAGCCTTAGAGGGATACAGTTTTGGGAACCATCGCACATTCTCAACGCGTATGGCATAAGGCATGGCTATAAACTCTTCCCGATTGTCGCATACCAGGCTCCAAACGCACTTGGGAAAGTTATTTCCGAACCACCTCGCAGCCCTGCCGCTATTACGCTCCTCCTCCGTACCCGGGGGACACCATCTGCTGGGCTTAGAAGGAATTGGGGCATAAGAGGGCCATCGCTCGAAGACCCACATTGTCAAGAAAGCAATGTTAATGTAAGTCAGTACGTCGAGGCGACCACGCGATTCCTTCATTGCTACGACCAGCTGATCCAACCTATGGTACAGCGTGCCCAAGACTAAAGGCCCGAGTGCGACTTTCTGACCAAGGGCCAATTTCACAGCAAGAGGTAGAACATGATAGAAGACCCCATCATGCGGGTGACCATCAATTAAATACCTCGACAACCAGGCACAAATGAAGGCGCATAGGGTCAAGTGATAACCCTTGCCATTCACATAGTTTTTAGCCTTCGGGTTTTGGCTCAGAAGCTTCTTGGTGATACTGCTATTCGCATAATCGCGAAAGAAGTATTGCACCCACTTGTTCCAAGTGTTCTTCGCAGATGTGTCAACCAACTGCTAGTCAGGAAGGACTTCTGTAGGAATCCATCGGGTGGAAATTTTCTTCACTTCTGACAAGCACTCCTCCATCTGCTTGTACAAAGCGATCTCCGCATCAGTTCTCAAGGGACTCAAAGGATCCACCTCTCCCACGGGAGACAGATCATACAGCATGTGCACATCTTCAAGCGTGGGAGCAGCCTCGAACTCAGCAAAATGAAATGTGTGAGTCGCAGGCGAGTAACGAGAAAGAAGGTTTAGAAGCATGGACTGGTCCAGCTTCACGGCAGCACCCTTCATAGCACGAACTGCGAAGTATATGCCAGCATCGTTTAAAGTCATGGCATGATTGGTTAATACATGGTCAATCCACTCATCCATGAAATCCAATTTCTGAACAAACGCTTGAGTGGAAATTGCAGTGTACGGGAAGTACCCATTTTCGACTCCCAATCGAACTACGTCCCCGGAATCGATCAATTCGAGCAGAGCCGAGTTAACTGGAGGGGTTAACGTTTGCAATCCTTAAGCAGCGACAGGGATTGGCAGTTTCTTCGCCTTAACCCTAGCGTGGTAGAAGTCTTTGCCACCCAGATAGGGGGCTTTTCGCCATAAGGCCCGGGGAAGATCAGGAATTTCTTCGACCTCCTTAATGGGTTTGGTTCCTTTTGTCTTTGCCAATCCTGAGGAAAAGCAAGAAAAAAGGGGGGAGAAATACACATACTTTAGTTTGAATTTCAAGATTCAGTTCAAATCATATGAGGATCTATTGGAAGAAAGATGAACAGTCCAGTGGCAATCTTCAAAATTAGAGATTGGAATCGTTTGCATTATCGGGGATTTCAGAAACCCTACATTCAAGATCCTTATCAGCTGGGATTAAATCAAAATTGGATTCAAAGAGCAAGATCTTCTTCATAGTTTTCAGTGGATAATCTGTTATGGATTCGCAGATCCGACGCAGTTCAAAGCATATATCAATATATTAAGCAAAATTCAACAAGGCCAACCTTGTTTTGGTAAAGCTTGCTTGGATGCGCACAATTGAAGAAGACGATTGACAAGAGAGAACTGGTGATTGATTATTTGAATCTGCTCTTGAAGGCTTCCGGGTATCATTCACTTTAAGAGAAAGAAGTGATGCTTTGCAACAATGGAGAGTACAGAAGTATTTATCCAAAAACAAGGAAGGGTTGCGTCCTTTCAGTAGTCGAATCGCAACCGTCACCGTCGAATCGCGCAATCACAGGACAAGCTGACGTCACGCCTAAAACCCTAAAAGACCAGACGGCACGACTCTAGGGGTTTAGGTCATAATGGCATGCACGGGGGCTGAATTTGCATATATTTGAATTGGTGTGTGGCAGCGACGCGTGCGTTGGTTCCTGCGCATGGAAGCGTATCCGGCTATGAGTCTTCACGCGCAGAAAGGGGGCTAATGTAGATAGTGCTTTCTAAGCAGACAGATCTGAGCCACGTGGCAACCATCTAGCACACCATATTGTGCTCCACACACACTGGATCACCAGCCGCGCTGATCCACGTGGGGGCTGCGAGACAGGGCCCTCGCATACCATTGCACGGGACTTGTAGGGACTTAGTGGTTTGGAGGCTAGAGTAAGTCCTGTCGCGTGCGAGCCAAGCCCGCGCGCGACCCTTAGTAACTGCTTTTGAGAGATTTATGGCACGAGCTCCATAAATCCGGTCAAACCGGTCAAACCCGGTCAACCCCATAACGGTTCCGGTATACGCGGATAACGTGCTGTAACGGTCCCTATATACGCGGACGAACGTGCCATTGTGGTTAAGCTAATTAAGCCGCCATTGATGGGCGCATTAACCACACTACAACGGTTACATTCTCTGTTATATATAGATCGTTAACCCTTCCATACAGGAGAGGACACACCAGACATACGCGGAAGCTCTGCCAAACCCCTGTCTCTCTCTCTCAGACAGTGCTATTGCCTTACTCTCTCCCTACACACAACCCAACACTTCCTGTGCCATTTCCTATTCTCTGCCTTTGGTGTACACGAAGTTCTCTCTGCAGGATTCTCTTGTGCACACCAATCAAATGACTAGATCAGATTACAACAACCACTTTGCCAAGATGTTTAAAGAGTTAATGAGCTTAAAGTCTATTGATGAGAATGTTCATGAGTTTGAAAGGATGTACAATTTCCCTACTTTTCCTACTGTTCCATTGGATTCCGGGGCGAAGAAGAGGAGGTCGGCGCGAAAGTCATCGCGGAAGAATGGAAAAAAGTGAATTTGTCTGTTATGTTGTTGGGGATTTTGTAATATGAACAATATTTATGTTAGTAAATGTTGTGGGTTGTTTGAGAGAGTGTGTTATATGAGCAATGTTTCCCAATGTTGACGAGACAATGTTTTTTTTATTATTATTCGATGACTTGTGTTTTTTTCTGAAAAAAACTCTTGTGATTTTTTGTGAACACAAACTGTACAGTTAAATTTATTTAAGGTGCATTTGGTGTTGGCCAACTACCCTCACCTACCAAAACTGAATTAATAAATGCACTACTACGTTATTATGTACCCATTCGAAAGTGTTAAGTTCTCTATCTTAACTGTAGATACCTGCATTTATATCAACCAACTTACCCACTGCCCGCTTTTAATACAATCTCCAACCACTCTCAACTAACTCTTTATTTTTCTCTTCACTCTCAGATCTCATCAGTTCTCCTTCTCTTTCACCATTCTCTTCTTTCTCTCTAAGAAATGTCTCAACATAGTGTAAGCTCTTCACCCTCACCAAGCAATCCACATTCATACTCAAGAGGAGATTCATCTCGGAGGTCAGGGTGTAGGCCTGGGCAGTGTGTCTGTGGCCGTTACCCGGTAAGTCATACCGCACATACGCCCGGAAATGATGGACGCGTGTTTTGGACTTGTGCCAAGCCTAGAGGTCAACAATGCAACTATTTTTGCTGGGAAGATTAATTTCCCTGTCCGTGCTGTGCTCCAGATCTCCAACAACTTCAAGAGGAGGTAACAACGTTGAGTAGGAGACTCGTAGGGGCCGAGAATGCTTCCAAAGCCCACTCTTTTCATGTGAAACTGCTGTATGTTGTGATTTTTGTCATTCTCGTCGTTTTAATTTCAAAGTAAGATAGTTTCCCCTCTATTCTGTTGTGTTCAGTTAAGTGTGAGACTCGAAGGGGCCGAGAATGCTTCAAAAGCCCACTATTTTCGTGTGAAACTGTTGTATGTTGTGATTTTTGTCATTTTCAATATTTTAATTTCAACGTACGATAGTTTATCCTATATTTAATTCTAATTCTGCTGTGATTAGTTAAGGATTCAAGTTTTGTTAACAATGATATCTCTGATTTTATCTGAAATGAAAGTGTTACTATCATAACCGTTAAACAAAATAACCAAAGATCAATCAACGATATCAATGTGTTATCTTATTCAGCTTAGTTCATTGTAAAGTGTTAACAATACTATCTAGGTTAAAAAAGAATCTTCTAGGGATCACTTTTTTTGTCCGGTAGCTGGCCTCTGGAACCACTGTTTTCGTTCGGTAGCTGGCATTTTCGTAATAACCGGCTAGTACCGCCTTAGCGGGTTACCACAGGGACGCACCAAAGTTTTTGCCCATCTTCTATCCTTTTAGGGTTTTTTGTTTTACTTTTCAAAGTGAAATATAGTGATACCTACCGGTACCGTACCAGTATCTTGAGAGGCTAATAATCTCTACTAGTAGCGAGAGAGGCTACAAAAACTAGGAAGACGAAATAAAAATGAAATAAATTGAAGAAACAATTTTATTCCATGCCAATAACTGAAGACTACAATTAAATACACAATTTAACATAACCCTAGACTCTTACGGGTCAAGCCCGGTCTACTAACTAATTAAATACACGATTAATTAAAAAAATAAACTAATTAATGCCATAAAATAAATAATTAATAATTAATCCTAAATAATCGATAAAGATGATAATACGGGCGACCGGTATAATACAATTTACTCCCTGGTGTGTATTTGTCGGTGATTGGGAAGTGCGGTGAATCCAGCTGTGTCGGGTTGAGCTCTTGCTTCTTCGATTGCTGGTCTTGTGGCCATGGGGACGGTGGGTGTTTTGGGGGTGCAGAGTCCAGGGGTAATGCCTCTCGCTACTGCTTGTCCAAATCTCGCGGCGGCTTGATTGGCGGCTGTCGCAGTTGTTGTTGGAGTTGTTGAGTTGTAACCTTCAATTGGAAGAGAAGTTTCCCAACCGTCGCCAAGCCCGTCCCAAATTTGTTCTTGAAGTCACCTAAGTTTGTCATGAATTCTGTCTTGAATTCAGCCAAATCGGTCCCGAATCCAGCGCAAATATCGTGTACCGATTCCGTCATGATTCACTCGTTGAATGGTGAAATCAATGAAAGCACCTCTTAACATGTACTAGTATCGTTCCAGTAGCTTGAGAGGCTACGAATCTCTAACAGTAGCTTTAGATGCTACAAAAAACTTGAAGACGAAATGAAACTAAAATAAACTGAAGAAACTATTTTTATTCCATGCCAATAACTGAAGACTGTAATCGTTTAAATAGACAACTAAACCTAACACTAGACTCTTACGGGACAAGTCCGGTCTACTATCTAATTATATAAATATTTAATTGAACAAATAAACTATTTAACGACATAAAATAAATAATTAATAATTAATCCTAAATAATTAATAAATATGATAATACGGATGACCGGTATGATACGGTTGACCGGTATCACATAAGACGATGAATTATTGTGGAGGTGTAGTGCGTCGATGTCAAAGCTGCTCTCTCTATATATAGAACACATGAAAGGTGTCTTTCATACTGGGTGCAATTGCGAATATCCGTCTACTTGGGGGGCGAAAAAGTAATTTTCATAGGGTCAGAAGTAGTAAACCACCTTCCGTAGTTCCACGGTACAACTTGGACTTCTAAAGCTTTTGTTTTTAAGAAACTTGGACTTCTGAAGTTAGTGACGTCTTTTCCTTCTTCTCCTCAACAAAGCCTCAACACAAGCAAAGCCTTCATAAAAACCCTATAACCATACATATAGAACAGCCAATCTCGTACGAAAATCTGAAACACCAAAAACGATGTCTTCTTCTTCGTCTTCACATATTCCGTGGGAGATCATGGTCGACATACTCTCTCGTCTGCCGGCAAAATCTCTTGTCCGATTCAGGTGCGTATCTACTTCTTGGCTCCGCTTAATCGATAGCTCTGATTTCGTGAAATCACATCTCCACCAATCCATTGAAAACAACACCGATATCTCCCTCTTTTTCGCAAACGGCTCAAACCGCTGGATGTCGGTGGACGTCGCTTCACTCGTTAATAACATTAATGTACGGCCCCGTGTTCACCATGAGGTACCGAATAAGCATACTATTCGTGGTTCTTGCAATGGTTTGGTTTGTTTGTCTTCATTTGAGTTTAGGAATCCCAGTTTGGTTTTGTGGAACCCAACCACCCGAAAACTCCGAAAATTGCCCCAAAAGTCGACTAGTGGCAGTTTTCGTGAGACGTATGGGTTTGGATATGACCGTGTCAATAACGACTACAAGGTTGTTAGAATGATTACGGCTGCAGGTGATAGTACTGCAAACAAGTGTGCCGATCAGGTTGATGTCTATAGTCTCGAGTCTAATTCATGGCACATTGCCCAGAAGCCACCACGTGATGTGTATTTTGGCCATCATAACCTACATAACGGTAAGCTAGCCAATGGTGCAATCCATTGGCCTGATTTCGGCAACCATAAATCCGGTGAGATTTATCGTATCATTGCATTTGATCTAGTGACAGAGGAATATAGCTTTGTATCTCTGTCTGAGTATTTAAAAAGGGATTATCCTCTCTCTTTAAAGAGCTTCAATGGATGCCTTTCGATTATTTGCATGGACTTGAGCAGAGATGTTGAGTTTGGCGTTGATATATGGGTAATGAAAGAATACGGGGTCAAGGAGTCGTGGACCAAGTTAATTTCGTTGCCTGATCCACTACCGGTTCATTTGGCTGTAAGTCTTTGCCCACTTGTTTATTCAAACGAGCGCAGTGAAATATTGGTGCCTGACAATTGCTATGAGAATAAATTAGTTTGGTTTAGTCCGAAGGGGAAGAAGATGGACAGGACTGTTGGCATTGATGGCTTCACCAGTCTGTGTGACATTGATACGTGTTTGGGAAGCCTTGTTTCCGTTAACGAGTAATGTAAGCAGTTCAAAGAATGAGAAAAAGGGAACGAGGAAGAATAGAGTTAAGAAGACGAAGTGTAGGACACTTATAGTTTTAGTATTTGCACTATTTCCCTTAGGGCAAAACAATGTACTTAGTATAACATCTACAGTGTTCAGAACGATATAATTTTATCAATATTATTCAGATAGTTTTCTCTCTACATGGTATCAGAGCGTCCTCGATCCAGTCGGGAAGAACCAAAAATCGCCGTCGCTCCTTCGTCGGCCACCAACTCAATCCCCTGGTGAACCCTTCTGGTGCTGCGTGGCTCATCTCGTCGAACTTCAACGCCAGCGCCGCCCAAGTCCCTGCAATTTCACATCAGTTGATGCCTTCTTCCAGACGTCCCTGCAATCTTCAATCAGTTTCAGGCGAACTGCGTGAGTGATTCCTCTAATTGGTGCTGCTCTACGCCGTCGCACAAAGCGTCGGTCTCTAATCTCTCGAAACTCTTATCTGTTTCTTCAAAGATTCATTTGATTCTTCGTCTGCTCCTCTTCGATCAGACCACTGTAAGAAGATTCAGAAAACCAGGCTGTCACCTCCATCAATTCTCAAGCATACCCCCTACGACTTGACATCACCGTATGTATGAAGATTCTCTTCTGGTGATTTTGTTTTTTTTTTTTTTTTTTTTTTTATGAGAAGAATTGTCCACAAAACTGAGAATTGGTGAATTTTTGTGGTTGCCGTCAAAATTGGTGAATTTGTGCATTGGTCCACAAAACTGAGAATTGGTGAATTCTCTTGTGAATTCTTTTGACACCACTTGCGAAGAATTGGTGATTTGTGATTGTGTCACAGTGTACACTCTACAGCTTGTGTTGTCTCTTTGTGATTTCATGGAAACAAACCCCACTCCTAGCTCCGCATCAATTCTAGGCCAACCCCCCCCCCCCCCACTTGGCCCTTTGCTCCCTCTCAGCAAGCGCCCGCACGCCCGTCCCTCAGCCGCTGTCAGGGGTGTGGCGTTCAAGGACATCGCATCAGGCAGTGTCCTCAGTTTGGCTGGCTTTTTCAGCAGTCTGGGGCTTCTCCCCATAGTCAGAATGCTGCTCCGGCTGGTTATCAACCCTCATCATCTAGGACTACTCGATGGCAGCCAAGAGCACATGTTGTCACCGTATCTCAGGCATCGCCACATCTTCCGGGTTGGCTTCTCGACAGTGGTGCCACCCACCACATTACTGCAGACCTGGAGAATTTGTTTATGCACAAACCGTACTCTCAGTTAGATGATGTCACAGTTGGTGATGGCACAGGCCTTCCCATCACACACACTGGTTCGGTGTCCCTTCCTTCCTCCTCTAAAAATTTTAATCTTTCTAATGTCCTTTGTGTTCCCTCTATTAAGCGTAACCTTATATCTATCTCCCAGCTTTGTACTTCCCATAATCTTATTGTTGAGTTCTCATCTTCTGGTTTTGTCCTGAAAGATCGAGCTAAGGGGGCGCCTCTACTCACTGGTCCACTTAAAGATGGCATCTATGAGTGGCCAGCTTCTTCGTCCATCCCTTCGCCAACGGCCTTCGTCTCGGAGTCTCGTCCTTCCTTTTCTTCTTGGCATCATCGTCTCGGTCATCCAGCTGGCCCAATCCGTCGCGCAGTAGTGTCCCAGTCATCTCTTCCAATTTGTAGCTCTTCAGAGTCCTTGTCGTGTAACGCGTGTAGCTGCACGAAGAGTCATAAGTTACCTTTCCATGACTCTAGTCTTAGGTCTACTAGACCGCTTGAACTTATTTTTTCTTACGTATGGACGTCTCCAGTTCCTTCTCACGATGGATCAAAATATTATGCCATCTTTATTGATCACTTCTCCAAATACATATGGCTATATCCTATGCAACGAAAGTCTCAAGTCTCGGACATATTTGTTCGTTTTCGCACTATAGTTGAAAAATACTTCTCCCTCAACATCACCACTCTCTATTCTGATAATGGCACGGAGTACATCGCACTTCGCGATTACCTTTCTCTAAACGGCATTTCTCATCTTACCACTCCACCCCATACCCCTGAACATAATGGGTATGCTGAACGGCGTCACCGCCACATCGTTGAGACTGGGCTAGCCCTTCTCCATCATGCCTCCATGCCCGACTTATATTGGCCTCATGCCTTTGCCGCCACTTTTTATCTCATTAATCGCCTTCACACCCGCTCGCTCAAAATGCGCTCTCCGTTTGAGCTCATCTTCGGCCACAAACCCAATTACACCAAACTTCGTGTCTTTGGTTGTCGCTGCTACCCTTGGCTTCGCCCCTACTCCTCTCACAAATTGGATGATTGCTCACTTCCTTGTGTCTTCCTCGGTTATTCGCTCACTCAGAGTGCCTACTTATGCCTCGAGCCCGATTCTCATCGGCTCTACGTGTCTCGTCACGTTCATTTTGACGAATCTTCGTTTCCGTTCTCCAGTCAGCCCATATCTTTCTCCTTATCCTCTCTGTCCGATCTTCTTGATCCCTGGGTTGGTCCTACAGCTACTCTCCTTCCCTCTCCCTCCCGAGTCCCAGCTTCAGCACCGCCAATGGCACCTACGCCTCAGGCACCGCCCCTAACACCTACGCCTCCTGCTCATACATCTTGTGGTCTAGTTGCACCGTTTCTGCAACACTTCACTCGCAGACCTCGCCATCCCACATCCCCACCACCTCCTCCTCCTCCCACCCATTCTATGGTAACCCGCTCTAAAGATGGGACACTACCCTCTCGTCCCACCAAATACTCGTTAACTGCCGAGCTACCCTCTTCCTGCTTGGACACCGAACCGACTACTGTCAATCAGGATATCCGGCATCCTCAGTGGGGGACTGCTATGAAAACTGAGTTTTATGCCCTACTCAGGAACCAGACTTGGGACTTGGTACCTCCGTCTCCCCATCAGAATCTTGTTGGGTGTAAGTGGGTATTTCGGACAAAATACTTGCCTGATGGATCTGTTGACCGGTACAAAGCCAGACTAGTGGCTAAGGGCTTTCATCAGCGCCCGGGCATTGACTATCATGACACATTTAGCCCTGTGGTTAAACCACCCACCATTCGTCTAATTCTCACACTTGCCATCAGTCAGGGATGGTCCCTGAAACAGCTTGACATTAATAATGCCTTCTTGCAGGGCACCTTACATGAGGATGTATTTATGGCCCAACCACCGGGTTTCATTAATCAGGATCTTCCAAATCATGTGTGCAAGCTCCGAAAGGCGATTTATGGTCTCAAACAAGCTCCACGGGCTTGGTATGAGGAGCTGCGATCTTTTCTTGTTCAGCAGGGTTTCGTCAACTCTCGCGCCGATACCTCCCTATTTATATTTCGTCAGAGTTGTGTTACTTTATATCTGCTTGTCTACGTGGATGACATTATCATCACAGGTTCTGACTCCTCCGTCGTGCAACGCTTCATTGACTTTTTATCCAACAGATTCTCACTCAAGGATCTTGGTAATCTTTCCTACTTTCGTTGGGTTGAAGTTCTTCCACATCTAGATGTCCTACTTCTTTCTCAGCAAAAGTACATTCAGGACTTATTATCACGTTTGGGCATGTCCTCAGCCAACTCAGTTCAAACTCCCTTGGACACCTCTACCCCTCTCACACTCACTGGTGGCACCGAGCTTTCGGATGCGCGTGAATATCGCATGGCCGTGGGAAGTCTGCAGTACCTCCTACTCACTCGTCCAGACATTGCTTTTGCTGTCAACAAGCTCTCTCAGTTCATGCACCGACCCACTACCGTTCACTGGAATGCGGTCAAGCGCCTCAAACGCTATCTCCAGGGAACTGTTGATATGGGCATTCTCCTTCGTCGCGGACCATGCACCTTGTATGCTTTCTCTGATGCTGACTGGGCTGGCAATCGTGATGATTATTGCTCCACTTCAGGCTTCCTTATTTATCTTAGCGGTTCTCCTATCTCCTGGTGTTCTCGCAAACAACGAACCGTTGCTCGCTCCTCCACTGAAGCAGAATAACGAGCTGTTGCTACTGCTACTGCTGAGGTTTGTTGGTTGTGTTCTCTTATGTCTGAGCTTGGCATTCAAAGTACCTCTGCTCCGGTTATCTACTGTGACAATGTTGGTGCGACCTACGTCTGCTCTAATCCGGTTTTCCACTCCAAAATGAAGCACATTGCACTTGATTTTCATTTCGTGCGTGAACAAGTCCAGGCCGGCCAGCTTCGTATTGCAAGTGTCTCGTCGTCCGATCAACTAGCAGACTGTCTCACCAAAGCACTCTCCCGCACTTTAGTTTTGCCATTCCGGTCCAAGATTGGAGTTCACTCCCGGTCCTCCATCTTGCGGGGGCGTGTAGGACACTTATAGTTTTAGTATTTGCACTATTGCCCTTAGGGCAAAACAATGTACTTAGTATAACATCTACAATGTTCAGAACGATATAATTTTATCAATATTATTCAGATAGTTTTCTCTCTACATGAAGTGAGTAGAAGAAGATTTTCCATGGCTTCTTAATAATAAGTAGTAGTACAATGCCTGCACGAAGCCAAGCAGATCATACACAACCTAGCTAAAAGAGTGAGTTCAGGAGTTCTCAAAAATGATGTCTCTCGGGAAAATGAAAATTTGGATTCGATCAACAAAAAAACCATCAAAGACACAATGGCCAGCATCACCATTTTTGTATGAATCGACCGATTAGTGGTTAGTTACGACCCGAAAAATGAGATATGATCCGTAGAGGGAAGGCCTGAGCGGGTTAGACTCATTTCGGGTTTGGATCTGGTCGGACGTGATGAGCTGCCGATTTATATAGCTACTGGGGGTTGAGGCATTATGTTAGCCTTTTTTTTTATTCTTGAAATTCTCGCTAGGATGTTTTTTATCAGTTTTTAGCTAAAACAATACAACTCTGTGGATATAGGTTGTTTTTCCGAATCAATAAAATCGATGTTTTGATTTTTTTTCTTTCCTGTGTAGGTTTTTTTTTTCATAACAATTTAGTATTATGAAATATTCATATCTATAGAACTAACCCGGATATCGATTTCCATCACTGCTTATCAACTCCGGCCTCTTGCTCAAGTCACTCTATCTACGCATTCCTCCTTTTGACATCTTCAATGCTTGCTCGTTAGGGTTACGGCTCCCCATTCATCGTGCATGGGAATGATTTGTCTAGTTACCACCAATTATTACTAGTTATTTTTTTTTTTTTTGTCTCATTGAGACAATCCACTATGTTAGAAACAACACTGTAAGAAGAGAACAGATAGTGAAATAAACAAAATAATAATAATAATAATAATAATAATAATAATAATAATAATAATAATAATAATAATAATAATAATAATAAAACTTACAGATTAAAAGCCGGCTAAAACAGATATAATTTGAAGGACAGTCTCGTACGACGACGATCTTCGTAAAATAGTATTCGCCCTCACAGTTGGTGTCTTTGATTGAATAATACGACGAGGCGAATTGCACCCCAGGATAAAAGCTCTTTCTCTACTGCTTTTGTACTGTAGACGATGCACCAGTGTACAGTACACGACAAACGAAACTATGTTTGAGAAATTGAGAGTATAAGAAGATGATTATGAGAATAATTAGAATGAGAAGATAGACTGTTATTTATAGAGATAAGGCACCTGTTACGAATAGTTGCAATTGTTCATTTAATTGAAAGGTTACAACTTTTCAATTCAAAGTAAAACGCGCAACTACTTATATTATTCAATTGAGAAACGTCGACCTTCAATGTCTCATTTTTCATTCATCAATCAATGATTTTGACAGGTGAGATCACGAACTAATCTCGTTATCAAAACCATATTTTCCAACACTCTAGAGATGTTTGTAGCTCTAACATTCATTACTACTCCTTCAGCGGATTCCCGGACCCGGACGGTTCGAATTACCATAGCCATTGACCGAAACATGAATCAGTTAAGAATCAACTGTGAATTGGACCGATCCCATCTGTGAACCCCCTAGTGGGGTGATTGGGTCAGAGAAAATAGTCGAGTGGAAAATAGTTAAGTGGGGAACAGATCCAATAAGTGCCCTTTGCCCGTTGTTTAAACAGGCGGACATATGAATACTGATTTTGTACAACTTCGAATTAGATGGAAGTGACAATCGTACTACATTACAAATGTTTTTTTTTTTTTTTGAATTACATAATATAGTCGGGTTCGAACCCCATACCTCATGCATGGGATTCAAACTCTTCTCCACCACTGAGCTATAACACCCATTTGCTACATCATTGGTGTTGGTTGTGCTCCTAAAGCATTCAATATGTCAAAGAATTCGGAAAAAAAATGAACTATTTCTATAGCATCAAATTTTGTAAAATGCTACAACATGTAGGCCTCATTTCCTATTTCATGATGCTGTCAAGTTTTTTTTTTTTTGAGGAACAAGCTTTCATTAAGAGCCTAAAGGCCTTATATCAGAAGCTAGAACATCGTCCGCCCATCTGGGCTGTCTAGTATAAAGACTGTATGCGGAAATTGCAACGACCTTTGTGCAAAAAGGTGTGCAGCACCGTTGCCCTCTCGTCTAACATGATTCAATCTAACATTTTCAAATCTGCTAAACAAGTTTATAATGTTAAGATGATTTCTCGGATCTCTTCGCTGACCTCCTCTGATCCTCTTCCCTCCCTGTTTTGGTTGATAAGCTCTATTGCGGTGAGAGAGTCTGTTTCAACATGAATATTTTGACAACGAGCATCAGCAGCCATTGCAAGGCCTCTATAAACACCATTTAGCTCCAAAACCAAGACTGAAGCGTTAAAGGGCAGTCTTTCGTGCCTTCCGGCGATGAATTGACCCAGAGCATCTCTAAGAATGCAGCCGGTGCCGGCGATACCTTCTAATACATTAGTAGCCGCATCACTGTTTACTTTGATCCATCCTTCTTGGGTCCGGATCCAGACAGCGTGGGAGGGAGGATCTGGTACTGGGGTAGAAATAAGCAAAGAGGTTTGGTCTTGCTTGAAAAATTTCAGGTGCTCCCGAGCTCTGTCCGCCATTCCTGCTGCTGTGAAACTAACGTCTTTGAAACGTGCTTGGTTTCTACTATACCAGAGAGTCCAGAGGCCAATTACCCAAGCTTCTCTAATTTTTATCGATTCGCCACTAAAGATGTGCTCGATCCAACCCGCTGTTGTGGTGCACCGTGAAGCCAGCACGCTTGGACCAAGAAAATTAGACCAGAAGCTGACTGAAATTGGGCATTCCATGATCAGGTGTTCGCTCGTTTCCGCAACTTCATGACAAAACATACAATCCACCGGAATTTTTAAGTTCCTACTTAGAAGTTTTGTGGCAAACGAGAGTGATGAATTCCAAGCTTTCCAAGTGGTAAAGAGAGTCTTCCTTGGCAGTTTGGTACGCCATAAATTCCGCAGCCAGCCTCTTGTAGGAGACGTGGAAGATTCTTCATGTTTGCTTCCTAAGTATCTTTGCAATCTATAGCCAAAAGAAACTGTGTAGATGCCTTTATCCGAGTGATTCCAGACCATAGAGTCCAACGTTCCCCTTGTAGGGATCGGCATCTGAGAGATCATGTCCACATCTTCACTCCATAGATAAGTGCGGAGAAGTGGGATGTTCCAAGTGTCGTTTGAGATTACGTCTGAAACTTTTAAGCAAGCATCTTCAGGGCTCGGGGTAACCACCTTATAGCTATATGGCCTTGGAATCCATCTATCCTTCATAAGATTGATGTTTCGACCATCACCTAACTTCCAGAAAAGCCCTTTCTTCAAAAGATTTCGACCTTGAAGGATACTTCTAAACGCGAAGGATACTTGAGACTTTGGTTGAATATCAAGAAGATTCGAATTTCTGAAGTACCTATGTTTGAGTATTCGGCTGAGTAGGCTGTTGGGATTAGTGTGAATACGCCACGCTTGTTTGGATAACAAGGCGATGTTGAAATCTTGAAAATCTTTAAAACCCAAGCCGCCCACTTCACGATCCTCCTTTAAATTCTCCCAACTGAGCCAGTGAATCTTCCTTCTATCTTCGGCGGCTCCCCACCAAAAGTCTCTGATTAACTTCTCTATTTGAACACACAATCGTTTTGGTAGGAGAAAGCAGCTCATGGCGTAGTTCGGGATTGCTTGAGCCACTGATTTGATTAAGATTTCCTTCCCTGCGATCGAGAGCGTCTTCCCTTTCCAGCCTTTCAGTAGGGCACTGATGCGTTCGATAATTTTCTGAAAAGTCATCTTCTTTTGGTGGCCAATAGTATATGGTAATCCCAAGTAGCACTCATGGTCGGGAACAATCGGGACACCGCTCAGATTTCCAAGAATAGTTCGGCCCTGTTCCACCACGTTATTTGAGAATACAATAGCCGACTTCTGTAAATTAATAGTTTGCCCTGATGCTGCTTCATATCCCTGAAACAAATTCAAAAGATAATTAATTTCACCTGGATTTGCTTTTGCAAACACTAGTGAATCCTCTGCAAAAAACAGATGTGAAACGATAGGTCCTCCGCGAGAAGCCGCGACCCCCGATAATTCTCCTTCGTTGACAGCCTTGGACAAATTCCTCGACAGTGTTTCACTCACAAGAAGGAAGAGGAAAGGAGATAAGGGACATCCTTGCCTCAAGCCCCTTTGAGGAGTGACAAAACCCTCTGCGTGACCATTGATAATGATACTATAAGTCGCCGTCGTGACACATTTCATAACAGTGTTGATCCAACGATGACCAAATCCCATTCGCTCCATAACTGCATGAAGGAAGTCCCATTCCACCCGATCATACGCTTTGCTCATATCAAGTGTCAATGCAAGATAGCCCTCTTTCCCCTTCTTCATCTTCATCGAATTCAGTAGTTCGAAAGCCGATAAGATATTATCTGTAATTAGACGACCTTGAACAAAAGCACTTTGGTAATCAGAGATTAATTCTGGCATTACGAGTTTCAACCGATTTGCCATAGCTTTAGTACATATTTTATAAATCGTAGTACAAAGCAATATGGGTCTAAACTCGGAAACTTTTCGAACCTGTTTCACCTTCGGGATGAGGGCGATGAGGGTGTGATTAAACTCTTTGATGTCACCATCTTCATTCAAGAATTTGAGGCAGATTTGTGTTACTTCGGGACCGACGATATCCCAAAACTTCTGAAAAAAGATCGGGGGGTAGCCGTCAACACCCGGGGCCTTTTGAGGGGCCATGCCTTTTAGAGCCAGCCAAATTTCGTCTGCTTGAAAAGGTTGTTCAAGTATAGCACGACTAGCTGGGGAAAGGATCTCCTCAATGGGGTCCATGAGAGGTTCCATAGTGTTCCGTTGCGGGTCCGTAGAGGAGAAAAAAGTAGTGAAATAATCCGCAAAAATTGCTGTCAACTGGTTCTCTTCTTCGATCCAGTTTCCATTAACATCCTCAATGCCCCGTATAGTGTTCCGTGCTCTTCGAATACTAGCCTTTCTGTGAAAGAACTTAGTGTTACTGTCCCCCTCCTTTAGCCACAACATCTTTGATCTTTGTCTCCACATCGTTTCTTCCCGAGCTAACAACATGGAAATTTTCTCACGACAATGTTTGGTCTCGATAACCACCTGTTCGGATTGAGCCCCCCTGCCCAGTTCTAAAAGTTGGCTACGAAGGTCTGCCAGTTGCTTCCTGACGAAACCAAAAACCGCACTGTTCCAGTGAGCAAGGCTCTCGGCCAAGGTGCCGAGTTTGCCAGAAAGATCGTCGGACTGGACTGACCACTTATCAGCAACAAGCTGTTTACAACCCTCACTCTGGAGCCACATGGCTTCGAAACAAAATCTTTTCCTTCGTCCATGGTCATGCCGAGACTTAGCATCAATAATCAACTCAATAGGGGCGTGATCCGAGGTATCTACCAGAAGATGGTTCACCCGCGCACGACCAAATTGATTAATCCAGTTATCAGTAGCCAAGGCGCGATCGAGCCTTTCACGGATAAAATAGTTACGGCGATTATTCGCCCAAGTAAACCGGTTCCCATGAAACCCCAAATCACGGAGTTCTAGGACATTGATGGTACTACGAAAATCCTCAACTTGCTTGAAGGTGACTTCTTTACCACCCTCCTTCTCTGCAGCTGAAGTAATCGCGTTAAAATCGCCTACAACGAGCCACGGTGTGGAGCCCGGTCGTAATCGACGAAGAAGGTTCCAAGAGTGCCGTCTTTCGTTTCTGACAGGATCTCCATAAAACCCGGTGTAGATACTGCTTTATGACATGGCAGATCTAGGCCACGTGGCAACCATCCAGCACACCATATTGTGCTCCACACACACAGGATCACCAGCCGAGCTGATCCATGTGGGGGCTGCGAGACAGAGCCCTCGCATACCACTGCACGGGACTTGTAGGGACTTTGTGGTCTGGAGGCTAGAGTAAGCCCTGTCGCGTGCGAGCCAAGCCCGCGCGCGACCTTTAGTAACTGTTTTGAGAGATTTATGGCACGAGCTCCATAAACCCGGTCAATCCGGTCAAACCCGGTCAACCTCGTAACGGTTCCGGTACTCGCGCACCACGTGCTCTAACGGTTCCTATATACTCGGACGAACGTGCCGTTATGGTTAAGCTAATTAAGCCGCCATTAATGGGCGCATTAACCACACTACAACGGTCATGTTCTCCAGTATATATACATCGTTAACCTTTCCATACAAAGGGAGACACACTGCCATACGCGGAAGCTCTGCCAAACCTCTGTCTCTCTCTCAGACATTGCTACTGACTTGCTCTCTCCCTACACACACCCCTATTCTTCCTGTGCGATCCCTGATCCACTACGTACGGTGTACACGGAGGTCTCCCTGCCGGAATCTCTTGTGCACATTTTGGTGAACCCGACGTGAATCTTACCAGCAAAAGCAACCATGTCTCAGGAGGACGATGTCAGCAACCGATCTCCTTCCACCGAAACTCCCTCGGGAGACGAGGCTCGCCGTACTCCGACGACTCCCGGCGAGGCGCCAACTTTAGAGTCTTTGGACGCTACTGTTCAAAGTCAGGCAAAAGCTCCCAAGTCTCAATCCGCGCAGTTAGAGCGGATCTTGGCCGTTCTGGGCACTCTTGCGCCAAATCCTCCACCTGCCACCGCTATCCCCCAGGGAGGAGGAACCCCTACCGCTCCAGGATTGGGAGTGTCAGCCACGCCTCCCAACCCTCATCTGCAAACTCCACCGTCGGCCACGCAGCTGCCTTCGGTCCAAGGGTCAACGGCACAAATGCTGCCCCCTGCTGCTCACGCCTCTCAGCCCCCGGCTTTGGCGTCCAACCCAGCTCTGCAGTACACTCTGCCTCCACCAGCGACAATCTGGGGAAACGCGGGTAGTCAATACACTCCCAATCCTCCGGCAGCATATGTGTCGCCACCGCCTACAGCAACCCCTCCGCCAACTACCGAGGGAAGCATTCCAGAATGCATGACGTCTTTGCAGAAGCGCGTGGACTCCATCTTGGCTCATCAGTCCTTCGCGGATACCATCATCCCGAAGCTAGACAACGATCCACCCATCCCACGAGAGATCTATCTCATGCCTAACCCGGCGGGGTACAAGGCTCCCAAATGGGACAATTTCGAGGACGTCAATGGAAACGCTCATGAGCATGTCATGCGTTTCATCGATGTCATGGGTCCATACGGAGCTGATCCCAAGCTGCTGATGCGAGAATTCCCAAAAACTCTTGGGAATGTAGCATACAAATGGTACCGAACATTGGAGGCCGGATCTGTGAAAACTTGGGACGACATGGTCCAGAAGTTCTACACCAAGTTCTTCCAGATGGAAGAAAAGGTGACGATGATCCATCTCTCGCGGATGTATCAGAAACGCGAGGAAGATGGAATCACTTTCATCAAGAAATTTAGAGCGAAATCCTTGGAGTGCAAGGATCCAATGCTCGAAAGCCGGCTCGTAGAGATATGCCTGCAGTGCATGCGAGACGAATACAAAAGCATGCTGATCAATTTGCAAACACCAACGTTTTCAAAGCTCATCGAATGCACGATGAACATCGAGCCCATTGTCGAGAGACAGAGAAAGAAGAGCGCTCCAGAACGACCTGCGAGCGGCACCACCTACAAGATCGGCAGATTTGGCTACAAGCGGGGACGCGAAGCTGAGGTTAACACAGTTTCGCCCCAGAAGCAAACAAAGGTTGCAAACTTCGATGCACCACCTCTGCCATGCTCGGTGGAGGAAGCGAGCGATCTCTGCAGACAGTGGCGTAAGGACGGCGTCCTGCCACCGCTCGAGAAAGCACCCTCCAAGGAGATGACGAGGGACCCTAAGTGGTGCGAATACCACGGCAAGGTCATGCACCCCACAGCCGAGTGCAAGAAGCTCAGATTCACGCTCGATCAGAAGATGAAGAGCGGCGAACTCATCGTCAGCGACCACCGGAAGGATGTGCGCAACAACCCGCTGCCTGCCCATACAGATTTGGGCTCAAAGGGCAAAGAGGTCGCCATGATCTCGATAGTGGACTTGGAAGAAGTCGCAGAAGATGGTCTGCCCATCATTGCTGAAGTCCATGAAGATGAAGACTACAGCATCGACACGGAAGATGAGCGTGCCGACCGCATGAAAGGGTCGCACGGCTTCAACAAATTCTTCAACGAGATGAACTTTTCCGAAAGATGTCGAGCGGACATGACGAAAGCAATCTTAAGGATAGCAGAGGACTACGAGGAGGACCTCGTGGTCTCCAACGGGAAAGTCGTCAGGGCGTCCCGTTCCACAGAAAAGATTATGACCTTTTCTGCCAGCGACAAGAAGACAGATGCGAGCCACCAGAGGCCCCTGTACGTGACCGCCATCATCAATGGCGTTGAATTCAAGCGAGCATTCGTCGATGGAGGAGCAGCGGTCAATGTTGTTCCACTCCACACGCTGAAGCTAGCAGGGATCCCCGAGCACAAGGTAGTCAAGCGTCCATCCCCGCTGGTGGGATTCGGAAGCGATTCTAGAATGACGATCGGGTGGATCCGCCTGGGCGTTCAGATCGGCAAAATCAAGTGCTCGGCGAAGTTCTATGTCATAGACGCGAACACCACATACCACATGATCATAGGTCGGGCCTGGATTCATCGCTTTGACGCGATCCCTTCGACGGCTCACCAGGTGATGAAAGCTATCTGGAACGACAGGATTGTCGAGATACCGGCCTCAACTAACCCGTTCAACTTGGACGAAGCACATCTCAGCGAGGCGGTGTGGTTCACCGAGATGGCGGACGAGCAAACACCCGGACCATTCAACTCTACTCCCTTACCTCTCTGGGAGGACATCAAGGACCAGTCACCTGCAGGCGTGATGGTGACAAGGGGAGATACCAAGGAAACGCCGCCTACTTACGAAGAGGCGCCGCGCATCGCATATCACCGCAAGAATGTGTACACTCTGAAGAGGATCGCAAAACATGACCCCGAGGGTAAGGAGATAGAGAGCTTCTACGCCAACGGGAAGAAATGCTATCGCATATGAAGGTGCGCGGGGACGTCCTCACACGGGCATGGGGATGTCCCTGGGCAAATCAATCAAATCGAGCAAGTTGCGCTGACAGAAGAGCCAACACAGGGCACTCTAGATGAGAAACTCAAAGAAGCGCCCGAATGCATGGAAGACAGGCCAAGACCACAAAAGCAAGAGCTTAAGGAAGTGTTCCTCAGCCCGAACGAGGAAAGGAAAAGGCCAGTCTTCCTGAGTGCGGACCTCACAAGCGAAGAGGAACAAGGACTGCTGCAGCTCCTAACCGAATACAAGGACGTGTTCGCATGGGAATATGACGAGATGCCGGGTCTGGACACGAGCATCACCATGCACCGTTTAGACATCATCCCAGGGTCTAAACCGGTCAAGCAAAGCACCAGAAGTTTCAGGCCAGAGCTCAACGTGAAGATCAAACAGGAGATTGTCAAACTCCTAGACGCCAAGTTCATAGAGCCAAATCACCATCCCACATGGTTGGCCAACATCGTGCCAGTGGTGAAGAAGAACGGACAGCTCCGCATCTGCGTGGACTTCCGAGATCTCAATCGCTTCTGTCCTAAGGACGATTTCCCACTGCCTAACATCGATTTGCTCATTGATTCAACGGCAGGCCATCGCATGTTCAGTTTCATGGACGGCTTCAGCGGGTACAATCAAATCAAGATGGATCCCGAAGATGCAAGGAAAACTGCATTCATCACTCCCGTGGGGGTATTCAACTATACGGTAATGCCATTCGGTCTTAAGAACGCAGGCGCAACCTATCAGCGGGCCATGATGGCTCTATTCCACGACATGATGCACAAAGAAGTGGAATTCTATGTGGATGACTTGGTAGTCAAATCCAAGTATGAAGCAGATCACCTTGCAGACCTGCGAAAGGTATTCAACAGATGCAGGAGCTTTCAACTGAAAATGAACCCCATGAAATGCGCATTTGGCGTGACTTCGGGAAAGTTTTTGGGATGCGTAGTCCATCGCCAAGGGATCGAGCCTGACCCTGCGAAAGTGTCAGCCATCACCAGCATGACGCCACCTCACGACCAAAGTACCTTGAAAACATTCTTGGGAAAATTGTCATATCTGCGGCGATTCATCCCAGCAATCGCCGAAATCACATGCTGCTTCAGCACTCTTCTCAAAAAGGACGCCGCGTACAACTGGGCTCCTGATCACGAAGCCGCATTCGAAAAGCTAAAGGAGCTACTCACATCCCCAAAGATAATGATCGCGCCACAACTGGGATCACCGCTTCTGCTATACCTTACATCGACAAGGAAATCTATAGGAGCACTCTTGGCTCAGGTGTATGAAGGCCAAGAGAGGCCCATCTATTACATCTCTCGCATTGTGCAGCCTGCTGAATCAAGGTACACAGACATCGAACGTCATTGCCTTGCTTTATTCTTCGTAATAGAGAAGTTGAGACACTATTTTGCATCGCACAAAGTAGCGGTGGTCACCAAAAGCGACCCCATAAGATACCTGCTAACTCACACTACTCCGGGCGGGAGATTGGCGAAATGGTATATGACCATCTCTCAATACGATATCACATGCGTGAAACCAAGAGCGATCAAGTCGCAGGCGGTAGCAGATCTGTTGGCACAGTTTCCCGACAACAGTCACGAACCTGTGATCGAGGAAGAGCTCGAAGGCCCTGAAATCTACGCGATTGACGTGCCCTATTGGACCCTCCACTTCGACGGTTCGTCAACCAGAAAAGGTGGAGGCATTGGGATAGTCTTGACAAAGCCGGACGGGGAAGTCATACAGATGTCCGCAAAACTCAACTTCGCAGTCACTAACAACGAGGCGGAATACGAGGCTCTGATCGCGGGGCTCCGTGCGGCGAAAGCTTTGGAAGTGAGCAACTTAACAGTCATGGGAGATTCCAAACTAATTGTTAAGCAGGCCTCAGGCGAATATGGTTTAAAGGAGATTAACCTCCTGCCATACCGCACCCTAGTGCAAAAGCTGATGCAGCAATTCTGCGACGTGAAATACGAGCACAAGCCCCGAGCGGACAACAGGCATGCAGATGCCTTAGCAACTCTGGGATCTAAGGTCAGCATAGACAAATGCCCCGCAAGGATTTCCATCGAAGTGCGAGCATCGTCGGCATTAACAGAAGATGCGTGCGACGATGAACACATGGATGACGCAGACTGGCGAAAAGCAATCTTGCAAGCTATTGCGAAAGGTACCAGCAGCGAAATCTGGGTACTCACGAAAGGATACTGCATCCACGACAACACCCTTTACTACAAGGGTCCTGGAGGAATACTCATGCGATGTGTCTCCGAGCAAGAGGGACAACAGCTGTTAGAAAAGATTCACCAACACGCTTGCGGAGAAAGCGAGGTGTCAATCTACAGGAAAGCTCAGAGATATGGCATTCATTGGCCAGGCATGTCAACAGCTGCAGCCCTGATACAAGGGAAGTGCGAAAGTTGCGCACTAATCAAAGATTCTCTACTCGTCGCTCTAACCGATGACGACGCAGATTGGAGGAAGCCATTATTTGAATTCCTCACCCAGGGCACCGTACCAGAATCGAGAAAAGAAGCCGACAAATTGAAGAGGAAAGCTTCTCGATACGTGGTTCAGGAAAACCTGCTTTGGCGAAAAGGTCACGAGGGTAACTTGCTGCGATGCCTAGACGGCAGGGAAGCACAAGAAGTCATGGACCTTTCTCATCAGGTGGAACACCAGGGAGGTGCGAAATTATGCAGACAACTCCTCTCAATCGGATACTTCTGGCCCACGATGGAAGTCGATTGCCGCACCAAGGTGCGACGCTGCCAAGAATGCCAATTCAAAGGGAACCTAGTGCACGCTCCCGCCGTGGATCTACATGCATTAGGAACGCCATGGCCATTCCACACATGGGCTTTGGACTTCATCGGCCCCATCCGACCAACGTCACATGGGAACCATTTCATTCTCACCGCAACCGAGCTGTTCACCAAATGGGTGGAAGCAATACCACTGAAGACGGCAAACGCGCTGGCTGTGGTTAACTTCATCCAGGAAAACATCGTATGCAGGTTCGGAATCCCAAATACTATTCTTTCAGATAACGGTACTCCTTTTGTTAATCGTCAGGTAGCTACGAAACTCGCGGAGTACAATATCAGGCAAATATGCTCCACCCCCTATTATCCAAAGGGAAACGGACAAGCCGAAGCGACTAACAAAACGCTGTTGAGAATTCTGAGCAAGATGGTCGCAGATGACCACAAGAAGTGGGCCGACTCCCTTAACATAGCTCTGTGGGCCTACAGACCTTCTCCAAGGACACCTACAGGGGCCTCGCCATTTCTACTATGTTATGGGGCCGAAGCTGTAGTACCTGCGGAGGTCAGAGTCAATTCGGCAAGGCTGGCCTTCCATGCACTCTATGAAAATCAACGCGATCATGATTTAGTCTTGCTGGAAGAAAAGCGAGAACAAGCCAAAAGGACTAACAAGCGGTACCAGGAAAGAATCGCTCGCGCCTATAACAAGACAGTCCAGCGAAGGGATTTCGCAGTTGGCGACCTGGTCTTGCGCGCATCTGACCACTGCATGCGAGAAGCAACTCACCCAAAGTTCGCAGCTAATTGGGAAGGACCCTTCGAAGTCACAGAACTCTTCGATAGCGGCTACTGCAGCATACGAAGGTTGCACGGCACAACCTCAACTCCAAGCTCAGTCAACATGCGCTGGATCAAGAAGTACTATCCTTGACTCCTCTTATTTCATACGTTTTATGATAACGTTGCTTAATGTCTCATGTGGCTACGATATTCGCAATCTCCTCTCCCATATGAGAGGATTGTAATCCTATCTCTCCCATATGAGAATGCTATAATAAAAGAATTCTCCCAAATGAGAAGTTCATATTTCTAGCTGTTTATATCGCTCTATTTTATTTGTTTGTTATTACTGTTAACAATGATTTATTCGCTGCAATATCAGCAAATATAAATGCGATCTTAATTGACCACCAAAGCCTATCTCTTACGATAGCAAACGTGATCCTAATCGATCATCAAAGCCTATCTCCTACGATAGCGGCAAACGCAAATGCGATCTTAAATGATCATCCAAAGCCTATCTCTCACGATAGCAAACGCGATCTTAATTGATCATCTAAAGCCCATCCCTTACGATGGCAGCCAATGCAAATGCGATCTTAAATGATCATCCAAAGCCTATCTCTCACGATAGCAATCAACATAAACGCGATCTTAATTGATCATCTAAAGCCCATCCCTTACGATGGCAGCCAATGCAAATGCGATCTTAAATGATCATCCAAAGCCTATCTCTCACGATAGCAATCAACATAAACGCGATCTTAATTGATCATCTAAAGCCCATCCCTTACGATGGCAGCCAATGCAAATGCGATCTTAAATGATCATCCAAAGCCTATCTCTCACGATAGCAGTCAACATAAACGCGATCTTAATTGATCATCTAAAGCCCATCCCTTACGATGGCAGCCAATGCAAATGCGATCTTAAATGATCATCCAAAGCCTATCTCTCACGATAGCAGTCAACATAAACGCGATCTTAATTGATCATCTAAGGCCCATCCCTTATGATGGCAGCCAATGCAAATGCGATCTTGAATGATCATTCAAAGCCTATCTCTCACGATAGAAGTCAACATAAATGCGATCTTAATCGATCATCTAAAGCTCATCCCTTATGATGGCGACCAATGCAAATGCGATCTTAAATGATCATCCAAAGCCTATCTCTCACGATAGCAGTCAGCATAAATGCGATCTTAATTGATCATCTAAAGCCCATCCCTTACGATGGCAGCCAATGCAAATGCGGTCTTAAGTGATCATCCAAAGCCTATCTCCTACGATAGCAGCAAAATACAAAAACGATCGCAATCGATCATCAAAATCCTATCTCTCACGATAGCGGCTTACACAAATGCGATTTCATATGATCTTCTCAAGCCTATCTGTTACGATAGCAATTTATACGCAAAGTGATTTTAGTTGATCACCCAAGCCCGTCTATTACGATGGCAACGTAATTGCAGAACCATCTTGCTAGACCTTCTAAAGGTCTATCTGCTGCAATAGCAATTCATGCGAAAAACTATCTCAAGCAATTCTCTAATAAAGCCTATCTTCTATGATAGCAATTCACACCGCTCAATGATCTTAATTGATCTGTTAAAAAACTATCTGTTACGATAGCAAAGTTGTGAACGTGATCTCATACGATTTACAACGACCAACTGCAAGCCCATCCATCAAAATGGCACATCTTCGAAATTACGATCTCGAATGATCTAGCGAAACATCTGCGCATTGAGGTCGCATATGTGAAATCGTTACATGGCATTATGCAAGGCAAAACAAGCCGAAACGCATGCGAAATTGTATTTTGTTGCAAAGAGAGCAGATAATACAAAAGCTATATATCATTATGAGTCAAATGACTTACAATTTATCTATCTAGATAGCAGCTTACAAGCGAAAAGCTCGCATCTAACTACGCAGCCAATATGGCTAACAATACATTCGAAAAATGGCTGATAAGCCAGCAGAGACACGGTACGGAAACCCGGACTGCAAAGAATGAACCGCCCTGGCTTCAAACGCCGGCTACACGATGCCCAGATCTGTGGGTGAACATCTGTAGCAAGGGGGATCTTGCTCTAAAAAGAGCCACATGAAGCCGTACGCTCGACATTCCGCTATCCGACAAGACCGTTGTCAGATAGGCTCCCCATAACATTTGCCCAAGGAACCACCGGTTCCAGCGATCAAACTGCAAACAGAAGCTCCAAAGGGCAAAAGCTCCTTGTAGACGGGGATGAACGCGACGGTTCGTCACCCCGGGCTCACAAACGTGAAAGAGACAGATTCTTCTTCGGAGATGCTGAAGAAGAATCCCGCCGTTCATTACGAGACGGTAGCACGGTCACTTCGGCGCTGCACCTCGCCACGAGGCGGCCGGAAACATGACCTGCACACATAATACACGAAGAAATTTCTTCGAACACACATGAGGTATTATCTGCATCCTCTTTATGATGGTTATAAACAGCAATAAGCCTCATAAAGTGGATCTTGGAAACTATTTCTATAGCAAAAAGCGCAAACTCAGGATTCAAAACTTGAAGTTGCCATGAATCAACGAAAAACAAGCGTTGAAGCCAGCAGTCGTAAGGACTCACGGCAAAGCACATGTTTGGGATGAAGAACCCAAATGGCAAAGACAGGGTTTATATAGGCCCTGTGGAGACTCTTCGGTTACCTAAGATGAGTCAGCAAAATTCAAAAAGAGGGTAAGTTCAATCACTTACGCCTTGAAAAGCGGTAACAATCAATTACCCTACTAAAGGCTACGACGATTCGGTTGCGTATCCTAATAAATGACGGATAGTCATGATTCTGATGGACTTCCCAACGGAAGCGTGCTTATCTGCCGAGAAATTAGCGCGAAAATCAAGCAGAAAATCATTTGCTGATGTCATAATTGGATATGCACAGAGATGTCCAATCAAATCCCGAAAAGGGCAAAACGGGCAAACTCATTGTCTGTTGTTAAAAAAAAAGGGGGAGAAACCCTAGCAATATTACATTAATGTTTCAAAACATTACATTAATGTTTCAGCCATTTTTCTGTTTTCTTTTCAAAATTCGAAAAGTCAAAACAAATTCTTGATCAAGGAGTCTTGGGGCCCGAACTGCTCGCTCAGCTTCTCCACTTGCTTCACTTCTTGCTTCAGTTGCTCGCACTTGGCATTCATTTCATGATACAGCTTCAAAGCTTCATCAACCTTTTGCTTTTGCTGCTCCACCTTCTGCATCTCAGCTGCGAGATTCTGGTGACCGAGATTCAAAGTTACAGCTGCGCGAATCAGTGTAACTCTGTCCTTGAGGAATTTGAAACCAAGTCTGCCTTGGACTTTGAACAGGAGATTTTGGCACATGCCACACAGCAATTCAGCACCCTGGGCCGAAATGGTCGCAGGTGTAGCCGCAGATAGCTGCTCCATTATCCAGATGGCTTCAGTAAGGAATAGCCTCCTGTCAAAAGGTCCGATCTCCAGAGATCTCACAAACGATCGGGGGTATCTGAGACGCATTCGAACCACCCAATCTACATCGGTTTGCTTCAAACCTGAGACATCAAAAATGGTTATAATGTCAGAACTCGCAAGCAAATAATGCGACGTGCGAACGGTAAATCTTCACTTACCAGTGCCTTCCAGAATTTCATGAAGAGAAGGGATGCGGGCCACTGGGTTGTTCGAAGACTGCCCTCGCTCCATAGCTCTCCTATCAGCTGCGAGCTCCAACCTCTCATAGTCAGGAGGAAGAGTGTAGGCCGCACCAGCTGCGACTACATTCCCAACCTGCGAGCCCCAAATGCTCCACGCAGGAATAGGTGCTTCTGGTTCAGTCATCGCCGGAGGCGAAGGGACAGCCAAAGTCGCTGGGCGGACACTCCCAGATGCGAAAATGTTAGCATCACTTGTCCTTTCTCCCTCACCACCAGTACGGACACCTTCGTCCATCGGCACAGCATCAGCTTCGACATCATCGGAGAGTTCGATGACATCCTCGAGATGCTCACTTGCGTGTCCAGCAGCTGCGACGGGCTTCTCGGTATGGGAGCTCGAAATTGGAACATGGGATGCAGAAGGCTGACTTCTCTGCTCCAGCTCAGGTTCCTCAGCATGACCTGCGATACCGAATGCGATAAAGTGAGGTAACTTGTGTTATAAGTTATTTCGCTATCTTTACTAAAGCTAAGAACAAGCACCTCCACGCGAAGGTGGGATTGAGGTATCCTCATCGTACACTAGGGACGTGGAACCGTGCCCTATCAGTGTATCCTCACTAAGCAAATCTTTAAGAGAAGCGTGACCTGGGATGCGAGTAAACCAGTCATGATTTTGCCTTAAGTGGCTACAGCCTAGTATGCGCATATCACTCAAAATAATTACCTGAGGGTTCTCCACATTTGCTTACCAACCAACGGCGAATGTCAAGCTTTGACACACCGTGCTTTAACGCACCCACAATTACATCTCTATAAGTAACTACGAGATTGAAGATCTCACCTTTATCGCCACCTGCGATCTCTGCGAAGTCCGCTTGGACTTGCTCTAGCTCTGCTGCGTCTTCTCCAGGAACCTCATCTTCCTCCTCCACATGAGGAGCCACTTCTTCGGGAAGCTCGTCTTCCTCGCCAACTGGACGCACTAAGTCGTCAACATGCAGCTCCTCGAGGCTCCGCTGTTTCACAAGCTCGAGCTCCTCTTCCTCTCGCTGCCTTCTTCTTTCAGCAGCCTCCGCGGCTGTCTTCCGGGATTCAGCAAGAACATCCTCGCTTATAGGATCATCTGAAATGCCAGAATGGGCATCTTTCTTTTGCCTCTTGGCCACAAGGCCACCGACGGCCTCATCATCATCATCTGCAAATACATATTTGGTTCAAAGAAAAGAACTACAAAGAAGTCTAGATAAAGGGCAAGGAGATGCGACGGAAGTACCTCCTGATTCTTCCTCGCACATCACAACTGTTGCTTCTTCTTCATCACTTGCCTGGGGCTCCTGTCTCTCTTCCTCCTCTTGGTTGAATGGAACGAAAGTCTCAACTGCGAGATCTTTTCGCACTTTGCTGGGCATACGAACCTTGCCTTTGTCCTTGATGGAAAGGGACCTCACTGGGGGAGAAGCTGGAGCACTCCTAGGGGAAGAAATCGTAATTCCCTTTTGCCTAGGTCTCTTCACTCTCGGCGCCGCAGTCGCTGGAGGGGACGGGTCATCTCTAGGAGGAGACGGAGCCGGAGGGTTGTCTATCAGCGAGTCAGCAAAAGTGTTCATGACTCCGCGAACTTTTGTTTCGACCTCGGCATCCATCCTCCATGCTAACCGGTACGACTCCCCCTTCCTTCTAGTGGCAACAATGGTGTCCACCAGCGATTTGGAGCGATCACCAGCTGCGAACCTCCGCACATGACACTAAACAATACAGAACGAAAAGCATCAGCGCGAGGAAATCAAAAGGCTCAAAGCACACAAGGAAATTGCTTACCTCAGCAAACGCCTTGCTATATTTGATGACCTGCGTGTCACCCTTCTTGATTGCGTCGACTTGCTCCTTCAGAATGAAGTCGGGGCACAAATGATTCTCGCGGTCCCACAGCGAGTAGCAACCATACTCAGACTCGCTCAAACTGCAATTGGGGCGAAACGGAAAAGAGTTTCTCTTGATCAAGGGGGCCTTTCCTGGCTGCGCCGCCGCCTCCGTCTCGATCCTCGTTTGCTGGGCAACCCAGTATGCGATCCAGTTCTGGGAACAACCACCCTTGCGAGTCCCCGCAGGCTGCTCAAAGGGAAGATTGCTCATAAGGACCGTCTTGCATTCCTTTGTCAGCAAACGCTTGTAGCACCCTCTGATAATAGACTGGGGCCAGATCGATGGGGCCACCGCATCAAAACCAAACTGGGGAGAGACCCGAGTAGGGTCAACATCTACTGTAAGTCTTTCATACCGTGGCGCGAGCTCACGGATATGCTCTGCAAGGGCGGGAAGAGAACCTCGCAGACACCAACAGAAGAAGTCACGATAGCGTTCGTGGAAATGCGGCCCCTTTTCAAAGAGAAGGTCTTCTGACAAGACCATACCTTTGGAAGGGTATAGCTTTGGAAACCACCGTACATTCTCAACACGTGTGGCATAGGGCCTGGCGGTAAACTCCTTTCGTTTGTCGCATATCAAACTCCAAGTACACTTGGTGTTGCTTGCTCCAAACCATCTCGCAGCCCTTCCGCTGTTGCGCGCCTCCGTCTCGCCTGGGGGACACCACTTCTCAAGTGGGAGGGGAGTTGGAGCATAAGACGGCCAGCGCTCGAAAACCCACATTGTCAAAAAGCTGATATTGACAAAGGTCAGAACATCGAGGCGGCCACGCGATTCCCTCATCGCCAGAACCAGCTGATCCAGCCTGTAATATAGCGTCCCCAGGACCAAGGGTCCGAGTGCGACTCTCTGGCCAAGAGCGAGCCTCACAGCAAGTGGCAGCACATGGTAGAAGACCCCGTCATGGGGATGACCATCAATCAGATACCTCGACAGCCAAGCACAGAGGAAGGCACAAAGGGTTAAATGATAACCCTTGCCCTCTACATAATTCTCGGCCTCCGGGTTCTCGCTCAAAAGCTTCTTAGTGATGCTGCTGTTCGCATAGTCTCGGAAGAAGTACTGCAACCACTTGTTCCAGGTATTCTTCGCAGACGTATCCACTAGCTGCCAGTTCGGAAGAGGCTTCGTAGTGGTCCACCGAGTAGAGATCTTCTTTACCTCTGCTAGGCACTCCTCCATCTGCGCGTACAAGGCCATTTCAGCAGATGTCCTCAAGTGGCTCAAGGGGTCCACCTCGCCCATGGGGGAAAGCTCATACAGCATTTGAACGTCCTCGAGCGTGGGGGCAGCCTCGAACTCAGCAAAATGAAACGTGTGAGTCGCGGGCGAATAACGGGACAGAAGGTCTAGAAGCATGGACTGATCCAACTTCACGGCAGCACCCTTCATAGCGCGGATAGCAAAGAATATGCCGGCTTTATCAAGAGTCTCGGCGTGATGATCCAACGCGTGGTCGATCCACTCATCCATATAGTCCAATTTCTGGACGAATGCTTGAGTAGAAATCGCAGTATACGGGAAGTGCCCGTTCTCGATCCCCAATCGGACTACATCCTCGGAACCAACCCACTCGAGCAGGGCTGAGTTAACTGGGCGAGTCAACGTCAGCAATTGCTCAGCTGGGACAGGGTCAGGCATCCTCTTCGCCTTCACCCTCGCATGGTAAAAGTCTTTCCCACCCAGAAAGGGGGCTTTACGCCACAGAGCCTGCGGAAGCTCCGGCATCTCTTCGTCTTCCTTGACGGGTCTGGTTACTCTTGTCTTGGCCATTCCTGCGAAAGGGCAAGAAAAAGGGGGGAGAAATACCACACCACACTTCAGTTTGAATTCTGGAATTTGAGATCTATGCAAACCAAAGCAAACAGTTCCGGTGCCAATTTCAGAAATTGGGGAGTTGATATTGTTGAAAGATTAAAACGAAGCGGGTTCAGAGATCAAAAGCCTCTTCACAAATTTCATGGATTTACAGATTCAGCGCGATTCAAGGCAAACACTGGTATTTTAAATCAAAAGTAAACGAGGCCAACCTTGTTTCCTTGAAGCTTGCTTGGATATACACAATTGGAGAATACGATTTGCAGTTCTGAACTGGTGATTGATTATCTGGATCTGCTCTCGAAGATCTCCGGGTACCATTCACTTTAAGAGAAAGAAGTAATGCTTTGCAATGATGGGATACAAGGTATTTATCCAGAGAATGAAGGGTTGCGTCCCTTCAGTAGTCGAATCGCAACCGTCACCGTCGTGTCGCGCAATCACAGGACGGGCTGACGTCACGCCTAAAACCCTAAAGGTCAGACGGCACGACTCTAGGGGTTTTAGGTCATAATGACACGCACGGGGGCTGAACCTACCCGTATTTGAATTGGTGCGTGGCGACGACGCGCATGTTGGTTTCCGCGCATGGAAGCCTATACAGCTATGAGCCTTCACACGCAGAAAGGGGGCTAATGTAGATACTGCTTTATGACATGGCAGATCTAGGCCACGTGGCAACCATCCAGCACACCATATTGTGCTCCACACACACAGGATCACCAGCCGAGCTGATCCATGTGGGGGCTGCGAGACAGAGCCCTCGCATACCACTGCACGGGACTTGTAGGGACTTTGTGGTCTGGAGGCTAGAGTAAGCCCTGTCGCGTGCGAGCCAAGCCCGCGCGCGACCTTTAGTAACTGTTTTGAGAGATTTATGGCACGAGCTCCATAAACCCGGTCAATCCGGTCAAACCCGGTCAACCTCGTAACGGTTCCGGTACTCGCGCACCACGTGCTCTAACGGTTCCTATATACTCGGACGAACGTGCCGTTATGGTTAAGCTAATTAAGCCGCCATTAATGGGCGCATTAACCACACTACAACGGTCATGTTCTCCAGTATATATACATCGTTAACCTTTCCATACAAAGGGAGACACACTGCCATACGCGGAAGCTCTGCCAAACCTCTGTCTCTCTCTCAGACATTGCTACTGACTTGCTCTCTCCCTACACACACCCCTATTCTTCCTGTGCGATCCCTGATCCACTACGTACGGTGTACACGGAGGTCTCCCTGCCGGAATCTCTTGTGCACACCCGGTTAGAAAAAAAGGAGCAGGTAACTCAAGGAAACGAACCGTACCTTGGATATGATGGATGGAGTACTTGTGTAGGGAGAAGTCAACATTCTCGTTCCACAATAAACCCAAACCTCCACCTCTGTCCGCAGTACAATCCGAAAAAATCCCACTAGCAAAACCCAACTGAACCCTAATACTTTCCATCTCGCTTGCATACTTACGAGTCTCCATTAAGAAGATCATGGCGGGCTTCTTTCTCCTCACTAAATCGCGAAGAGAATTAACGTTGCGGGGGTTCCCAAGCCCCCGAACGTTCCAACTTAGGAGACTCATTGTGCCTGGCGGCGCTGCTCAGCAGCCGTCGCCAATGATGCATTCAGGGTTTTTTGGGCGCCCCCCTCCGTTGTTGGAATCCGAGACTCAGAAACCGGTTTAGTAATAGTAGATCGACCACTTGTGTTCCCTCCCACCACATCACTTTTGCCAATGATAGACCTGCGCGTCTTCACTGTATTGACATTCTTCGGGTTCGGACTAGGAGTTGGATCAACAGCTTTTCTCTTGGATGATGGCTTCTTTGGGGTGGTGGTTGATTGCTTCTCCTTCTTTTTGCGTGTATGTGGATTCATTCCCTCTTTGGCCATGGTCCCCTTCCCTTTCTGCATAGGGTCTTGAGGAACAGAGGGGTTGTTATTTCCAAGGGGGTTGTCATGTAATGAGATCCCCCCGTTACTGCTCAACGACTCATTCGCTGAATGATGATCATATAAGGCCATCTCATCGTCGAACTGAGAGCTCGAGGAATTAGACTTTGTTTCTATCCCATCTTCAGAACCTTCGTCGAAATCATCTTCAAAAACTGGGTCACCTTCCTTAGCTGGGTATTGGACGTCAGCCTGTTTCTTCAACAGATTCTCTTGTGAGGTGGAGGTTTGAAGATGAGCCATGAACCAAACCCGGGTGCTTTATCTTCTCCAAGATCGGGTTTGATCTTGCAATCGAACGAAAGATGATTAACACGCCCACACCACTCGCATACATGAGAAAGCCGTTCATATTTGTAGTCCAACCAGGTTTTTTCTCCATCTATGTCAATATAGCCACCCCTTCTAATTGGTTTGTGAGCGTTTAGGCGTAGACGAACTCGCATATAGTCGCCATCCCCTGACATGACCCGATCATCGGAGTCGAGGATGGTGCCTAACCGGCTGACTGCATTACAAGCATCTTCAATTGTATGGAGATATGGAGGCAGGTTCTTCACTTGAACCCACAGATTCATAGTTTCGAACTTCGCTGTTTCCACCGGACTTCTGATATCCTAGGGCATTAGTAAGAGCATGTTGTTGTCAAAGATCCAGGGGCCTCCGGCGAGGACACGGTCCATCGACTGTTGATTCGGGAACTTGAAGATGAAAAGATTAGGTCTGGTCTCCGTGATCTCGATCTGTTCACCTTCGAGCCAAATTTTCTTGAAAAGAAGTTTCATCGACCAGGCATTAATGTGGCCGTCAAGGATGAACGATCCCAGCAAACAGAATTGCTACCTCAGGATCGCCGCCGTAATCCGCTGCTTGTCGAAGACAACGACTTCCTCTTCTTCCTCTGTTAGCAGCGATTCATAGCGGTTGGGATTGGGTGGTCCAGAATCCATGTTTTGATGAGGACGACTGTGTTGGTGAGTATTTGCAGCGGGGGCGGTCATCGGCGGCGTTGGATTTTCCGTCGCAGCCATCGGAATTAGGGTTTTCGCCAACTTCTCTCTCTCCGAAGACTTCGGAGCCCTCTAAAACTCGTATTTAAGCCGACGGTGAAAATATGATGCTGTCAAGTTAAAGTCATAATTTTGAAGAAGTGGGAAATTGACAGCTAAGCCCTTCAACTTCTTAAGTCACTGCCTAGTGCCTACTTCTTGAGCAGGCCTTATTCAAACAAGCAAAACCCTAATTTAAAAAACCCTATCCGCCCCATACATATAGAGTACAGCAACCACTTCATCTCGTAGGTCCAAGTACAATAGCAAAACCTTAAAACCCCAACAATGATTTCTTCTTCGTCTTCTTACATTCCGTGGGAGATCATGGTCGACATACTCTGTCGCCTGCCGGCGAAATCTCTTATCCGATTCAGGTGCGTATCTACTTCTTGGTTCCGCCTAATCGATAGCTCTGATTTTGTGAAATCACATCTCAATCGAGCTTCGGAAAACAACCCTAGCGATCTCTCACTTGTACTCAGAGACACCCATCACTGCCTGATGGTAGTGGGTTTCGATTCAATCAGTAACAACGACAACAACGTTGTTGTACATACTGAGGTACCTTATGGGCATACGGTTTGTGGTTCTTGCAATGGTTTAGTTTGTTTGTCTGCAGATAAGTTTGAGGGTCCCAGTTTGGCTCTGTGGAATCCTTCCACCCGGAAACTCCTGAAACTGCCCCATAGGTGGATTAGTAGGCCCCTGGCACAACATATTAATGGGCAGGCATACATGACGAATGGGTTCGGGTACGACCATGTCAATGATGACTACAAGGTTGTTAGAATTATTATGGCTGCAGGTAATATTACTGAAAACAAATTGGCTGGTAAGGTTGATGTCTATAGTCTCAATTCCAATTCATGGCGCAGTGTTGAAAAGCCACCGCGTAATGTATATTTTCGTCATTCTGACCTAAAGAAGGGTAAACTAGCGGGTGGTGCGATCCATTGGGGTGACTTTGGCGAACCTGATTCTGCTGAAATTCATCGTATCATTGCGTTTGATCTAGTGACTGAGGAATATAGGTTTGTACAGATACCTGAGTATTCAAATTTGGAATATCCTCTCTCTTTAAAGAGCTTTGATGGATGCCTCTCGGTGATTTGCATTGACTTTGGAAGGGATTTTAATCCTGTGGAGATATGGGTAATGAAAGAATACGGGGTCAAAGAATCGTGGGCTAAGTTAATTTCATTGGCTTATCCACTGTCGTTTCAATCAATTATATCTCTTTGCCCGCTTGCTTATTCAGACGACGGAGTGAGATATTGTTGCACGATGGAAATAAGTTGGCTTGGTTTAGTCTTGAAGGGAAGATGTTGGACAAAACTGTTGGAATTGATGGCAACACTGATGTGTGTGACTTCGATCCGTGCTTGGAAAGCCTTGTTCCGTTAATGACTCATGTAAGCAGTTCAAAGAATGAGAAAAACAAAAATAGGGAGGACTTAAAAGAAAGAAGAAACTAGTTGAAGAAGACTTACACGCACGAAGTCACGGAATCCGAGTCGGCACCTAGCTAAAAGAGATGAGTTTAGGAGTTCTGGAAAAAAATGTCTCCTTCGAGACTGAAAATTTAGATTATTTGGGTATACGGAAGAACAATTAAGGACATAATTATGCATATATGAAGCAGAATGAAATCGGTGTTGGGATGGAGTCAGGCTTTGGCGACTCGCTTATGAACCGTCCTGGTTCATAGTTTACTAAGACATGATTCGTTGAGCGAAGGATTGAGCTGATTTGACTCATTTTCTGCTTGAACTCTCCAATTTAGTGAGAGTTGTCTATTTATTTATCTATTAGGGGGCAAAGCCCCGTCATGTTCAGCTTTTTCTAAAATTTGGCTTTTTATTATAGCGAAAACGTTCTCTGTCTTTTTTAATGAAATCGCTGCAATGCCGGGGATGATTTGTCCAGGAAGGACTTATCCACTATCACTCTCTCTCTCTCCACATAATATAGATGACCTGCTCAAAATTGGAAAATCTGGATGCAAAGCATTGCAAGCACGATGAGGGTTAAGCATCGATTTCACTGTTTATAATGATACTTTCACACTATTTGTACTATTGATTAGGTTTCCATCATCTTGAGTGTTCCTGTTGCTTCTAGGACGTATCTGTGCATGTTACTTGCCTCTACGTACAATGGCCGAAGAAGACCAACTTTCTTTCTAAACTTAAATTCTTAGCCGGCGTAAGTGTCGTTCACGGGTGAGTCAACCTCCAGGTAGGGGTGGTGAGCAGAAACCTGAGGAAACCATTCGCCCCGGCCGACCCGAGTCAAAACCGCCCGATAATAAAGGAATTTGGGTATACTTGATTGATCAAGGGATAAGATTTCTCTACCCGTTAAAAACCGGGGTGATCCATGGATAACATTTTGTTGAACCCGGCTAAACCCGGCCGACCCGAGTCGAAACCGCCCGATAATAAAGGAATTTGGGCACACTTGATTGAAGGGTTAAGATTTCTCTAACCCGTCAAAAACCGGGTGATCCATGGATAACTTTTTTTGTCGAACTCAGTTAAACACGGCCCGGCCCGGCCCGGCCCGACCCGAATGCCAGTACCCACTACCCCACAACTCATTGCCTTAATAAAGGAGAAAGCCCATTATATATTAGCCCAATACCTGAACATTATTTTTCCAATTAAAAGCTTAAAACTTTGGCGCCCGTAATTCTAAAGAGAGAGAGAGAAAAGGTGTAGATGAACGGAGAACAATACTCATCTACACCATTCGACGGTGTTCATGCTCAAACTGACAATATTACTTTACTTACTTCACATATGAACATACTTCACATGTGAACATTCCTGAATCTGCTTATGCCATCACTCTGTTTTGATTTTGTTTATCGCGCCTCTAACCTATCAATGTAGCTTGCCTTGGCAAAATGGAGCTTCTACGTCACCGATGCTGAATTATAGAAGAAGAAGAAGAAGAATTCTTGTGGGTGTTTATGCTTATATATGCAAACTAGGGGCCTAATTTGGACGGGCTGAACCCGGCCAACACGTTTTTAAATAACTTGGATGGGTTTGGACATATATTCTCAGACTGAAATGTATTAGGGTCACATTTGACATAAATATTAAAGGACGTGCTAGTCCAAATTGTCCTATTTGTGTATGCAATACCTGCAAATAAATATTTGATGAGAATTACATAGCATATTTTACACGAATCGACCACTTTTCGTTTGATTTTTGAAATAACTGTTCGTTTGATTATTAATTATTTTTTAATTATTTTGTTCTTGAAGTAGTTGATTTATTATCCACCCAATATTTATTATTCTATTAGATTTACAAACATTCATTCGATTCTTCTAAATTGGCCTTTTTTAATTCAGTTTGATGCTAGATGTCATCATTAATTTTTTAGTCTGAATTAACAAACTTTTTTTTTTTTGAGAAACTGAATTAACAAACTTTAAATGCATACTTTGTGTATCTTTTTTTTACATTTAAGTTATTAATTTAGTTTTGAGTATGCAATTTAAATTGAGCATAAAGTGATAACTAAATTCATTTATTAAGTTCAATGGTCTAGGCCTAATACATCTCAAACCCGAAGTAATTTATATGAATTTGGGCACGGACAGGCTCACGATGCTCCAAGCTCGGGATGGGCTGGGCTTCGACAGCCTCGACAAAACTCAGGCTTGGACTTGGGCTTGGACAAGAGAGTCAACCCGTTCAACCCGTCAGAGTTGCAGTCCCAATGAAACTGCACTCCCCATAGATAAGACAGGGAAGGTGCCTTTCGAAATGGCAACGATAAAGCCACTAAGTTCCACGTTTCAACTGCTTTGACCCAAAGCCCTAAAACCTAGTGTCTTGTCTTTACATGCCCTACACCCAAAACCCTAACAGCTCAAAGGAAGATGTCTTGTTATCCTTACATTCCGTGGGAGATGGTGATCGACATACTCTCGCGACTGCCGGTGAAATCTCTCCTCCGATTCAGGTGCGTATCTACTCCTTGGCTCCGCCTAATCGACAGCTCTGATTTCGTCAAATCACATCTCAAACGAGCAGCTCTCGAAAACAACACCAATGATCTCTCCCTTCTACTCAGGGACACCCATGACCGCATGCTGGAAGTGGGTTTCGATTCAATCGTTAGCAACAACAATGTTAACGTTGTGCCCCGTGTTCACCCTGAGGTACCTTATAGGCACAGGGTTTGCGGTTCTTGCAATGGTTTGGTTTGTTTGTCAGCTAAGATCGGGGGTTCCAGTTTGGTTTTGTGGAATCCATCCACCCGAAAGCTCCAGAAACTGCCCCAAAGGTGGACTAGGGCTCTGGCACGTTCTTTTAATAGGCAGATCTACATGACATATGGATATGGGTTCGGTTATGACCATGTCAATGATGATTACAAGGTTGTTAGAATTCTTATTATGGCTGCAGTTGATAGTACTACTGCTAACAAATTGGCTGATGAGGTTGAAGTCTATAGTCTCAATTCCAATTCATGGCACAGTGTTGAGAAGCCACCACGTAACGTATATTTTCGTCGTTATGACCTATACAGCGGTAAACTAGCCAGTGGTGCGATCCACTGGGCTGATTTTGGCGAACATGATTCCTCTATAATTCGTCGTATCGTTGCGTTTGATCTGGTGACTGAGGAATATAGGTTTGTACAGCTACCTGAGTATTCAAAGTCGGAATATCCTCTATATTTAAAAAGCTTTAATGGATGCCTCTCGGTGATTTTCATTGTCTTTGGAACGGATTTCAATCTTGCTGTTGATGTATGGGTGATGAAAGAATACGGGGTCAAAGAATCTTGGACTAAGTTAATTTCTCTGTCTGATCCACTACCATCGGCATTATCTCTTTGCCCACTTGGTTATTCAGACGACCAGGGTGAGATATTGTTGCACGACGAAAATAAGTTGGTTTGGTTTAGTCTTGAGGGGAAGAAGTTGGACAAGACTGTTGGCATTGTTGGTATTACCGATGTTGGTGACTTACATACCTGCCTTGGAAGCCTTGTTTCTGTTAACGATTCATGCAGTTCAAAGAAAGAGATAAACAGACAGACCGCGGAGTTAAAGAAGGCGAAGCTAGTAGAAGAAGACTTACCTGCACGAAGAACCATCGATGACATGTGGAAGAACCATCAATGACATAATTATGCATATGTGAAGCAGAATAATATGTGCGTTGGGATGGAGTCTGGTTATGGCGACCCGTTTTCATGAACCAACCGGGTTCATGGTTTACTTGTGGAGCAAACACTTCGGCCGATTTATATAGCTAGTAGAGGTCGAAGCATTATATCGAGAATTCCTTTTTTCATTCCTTGTAACTTTGTCTGAAATGTATTTCGTCCGTTTTTAAACAATTAAACATGTCTGCATTATAATCATCAAAACACATATCTTATGATAAGCCCCTTAGGATTAAATTTTATTCCTACAAATTATTCGGACTTTGTATGATACGTATTCCAAAGTCCCTCCTCAACTTCTAGGTCTCCTTATTCTCAACAAGTTTCTTTCAAACAAGCAAGAAACATGCATCAATAAAAATCATATCACCTCCATATATGGATGGAATAGGCGAGCTGTAAATCTTTTGAGGGTATGTGATGTTGGTGTTGGTTAATTGTAGGAGACGTCCAACAAAGTTACTGATCTCTTTTGGTCAAGAATGTTGCTTCCTCCTCTTTTCTGCCTAGCACTGCTTATGTTCTCTTTCTGTTGGAACAATTTCTCAAATTTCTTGATGTTAAATCCTCCTTAGTTTATATGGAACTTGTTTTGCTTGAGGACTGTGGAGGATTGTCCTCTCCGACTTTGGGTGGTGTTCGTTAGATTTTGTTGAATAACTTCAGTTTTTCAACAACAAAAAAGTGTTGGAGAGGTAGTGATCGATGCGGAGGTCTGTAAATATATGTAAGATAAACCCGACCAAACCGAGTCCAGCACAAACAAAAATAGGGTTCGGGAAAATATATTTAGAAATTTGGATTGACTTGGGAAAAAAATTCTCATGCCGAATTGTAACTAGGGTCGGATTCGAGTAAAAATATTAAACTGCGGGCTAGATCTAATTGCCAGATTTGCTTTACGACTAACTATAAAAAAATTATATTTGAAGAGAATTATATAGCATATCTAACATGAATTTTTTCTTTTGATTCTTAGCGATTCTTATATTTTGTTTTTGAACCAATTCAAATTTTTCCACCACATATATATTATTCTGTTGTATCTCAAAAAAGCCATTCTGATACTCTAAATTGGTATTTTTCTGAAATTATTTTATCAATATAAATGCATTATCTTTAAGCCATAAATAACAAACTTTGATGTGCTAACTTTCATTATCCTCTTACATATCTAAGTTATGATTCTAATTTTAAAGGGACAACTGCAATCGAGCTGAAAGGGATAACTAATCTAATTTATTAAGTTTATTGTAATAGCCCGAAGTCAGCCGAACCCGAACTGATTTTTATGAATTTGGGCTTCGACACGTTGATGATGGTCCTAACTCCAGCTCGGCTTTGCTGGCAGCCTCGACAGAACTCCGGCTTGAGCTAGACACGGTTGCCAACCCCTTCACCTCGCCCGAGTTGCAGTCCTAGATATATGTTCTATTGAACATCTTAAAAGAATTACATGCTTTTCTTAAATACTTCTAAGAATATTCATAAATGTATAATGAAAAGGGAGCCTTCGAAATTTTTATGTTAATATCCCTTAAAACATTTTAGTTTTGATGCACATTATAATAGTTTTATGGTATCTTTGGAATATATCATTGAGAAAAGTGAATATAAAGAAAATAAAAAATTGACTCCCAATTGCATTATTTTTTCCTTAACCATGGGCTAGATTGCTGGCTTGTATTCGAATCAAGTACGATGAAATCAAACAGACTGAAACAGCCAAAATATTATTCCGTTAGAGTTCACGGTCATTCTGATTTTAAACAAACCGAACTCAAACAGCGGACTTGTTCAGCTGTTTGTTTACAGGCTACAACCCTAAATAAAATAATATAAAAAAAAACTACGAAACTATAATTATAAATATCATGTTATGTCTAACACTATATGTTGTTACTGTTGCAGTTGCTGTAAAAATGCTCAGAATTAGGGTATGGCTCATGGGTTCTTTGCCTATGGTTGATTCTCGACTTTGTGGCTTTGTACTGGTTCGTGGCTTTGTGGATTTTTTCTGGTTCGTGGCTTTGTGTCTTTTTTATGGTTCTTGATTTTCCCCCTCTATTATTTGGCAATGATGAGTTTGATAAATTGAACTTAGTTACTGAGAAATTATTAGTGTCCTGACGGGATAATTAATTTTGCAGCCATGGTAGTGCAATCTTCTTAGCCTCTTTTCAATTATAGATCAGATCCACTTTTTAATTTTCTTCTTTGTTTGTTTTTGTGGCGGTAGTGTTGCTGGTGGGGTGCGGGTGCTGGTGGTGGTGCTGGTGGTGTTGAAGAATACCAAGAACACCAAGAACAATGCGGTATGGACATTTATGTACATTCACCCTTTCAAGGATATAATGGTCCCAAAAAAATTGATTTAACAGTAGGGTGCTATTTGTCTAGCGTCCATCCGCTAACAGGGGTTTTTTGGCCCTCTCCAAGAATGGTTTGTATATCCTCAAACAGCAGGGTTTTTTTTGTATATTATCTATCTAACGAGGGTGCAAATTGTCGTTTACCGTTAAAAATGTTTTCGAATAAAACCCACACAATACACTCACAATTTGGTCATCCTGTCATGGTGAGTGCTTAGTTGTTTGCTTCCCTACGCCCTACCCTACTACATTGCAAGCCTCAACGTGAAGCAGTCATTCGATGCCAGAAACCATTACAGATTTCAACTTCTTCTCCCCTTCAAGAATGAACCAAAATACGTCTTATAGCATTGGTCATGTGCCAGTAATTTCCCATCATCACCAGGGGCGGATCCAGGTATTTGAAAAACTTAGGGCATCCTTGCAAAGTATTCGAAATACCTAGAGCACTATTATAATTTTGGTGATGGCACAATTAGAACTTTTTATAAATCACATAGTAAAATAAAAGCTTTTCAAAGTTTTGGGTAGGGCACGTACCTATCCGTGCCGCAGGTTGGCTCCGCCACTGACCATGACTCAGAGTAAGCAGCGCGTCCAAGATATCAATCACGAGGTCAGGAAATTTGCTTCGTCCTCTATGACGTCGTAACATTTCAATACCATATAACACCATCATGGAAGCTATGGAAGATAAATTTGATACATCCCCCGATGCTATATAAACACGTGAGCAGGGCCGGCCCTAGAAAGTTGGGGGGCTAAAGCACGTGAAAAGTTTGAGGACCCTTTTTCAAATTACACGATTTATTTTTAGTTTAAAAAAATTGTTAATACTTGTGTGTGATATATTGGTTTAATTCCTTATAGAATAAGTAAGGTTGATTTTGATAAGTAATGAATAACTTAACAATTTTTGAGCAAGTAAAACCTAAATTCTTCACATATATAATCAACGCGAATCGAGCTTGGGTCAATTTTGTGACAAAAAATGTAAATTATTGCCAAAACAATTATGTATTATTATAAATGTGCACTAAAATATGTAATTAACTTAACTATATTTATAAAATAACAGGGTCTTCTCGGCCCAGGTGCATAAAGTCATCGGCGTTGCACTGTCTTCCTACATTTGGTGATAAGTGTTATAACCTGGGGGTATTCGTGTTGGAATAGGTGCCCTGGAGGTAATCTATATTAATCTACATTTATTAATTATTGTGATATTTAATATAATGAAGTCCTTAGATACAATGTGTTGTTTATCTTAAATATTCCTAGTCCATTATATTGGTTAATAGGACAATCAAATATAGACTAGTATGTGTGTAGATTTATATGGATATATCAAGTCTAACGCATGGGTATGCATTAGGAGTAATGGCATACTGGATTGACCCACGACGAGAAGGATACATTAGATTATGTCAAAGTCACAATAGCTTCTCGTAGTGCTAATAATATTGTAATCCTTAGACTTGAAGTCACTAGATACTCTAGTTGTGGAATATCATGCTTTGATGTTATCCAACGTTGCGCCTTAACCGGGCAACTATAAAGATAGCTATCGGGCATGATAGGAAGCAAGCTTAGAGATCGTAGTGACGTAGAGAGGATTTGTCCCTCCCACATAATGGGAGAAAATATCCATGACCACTCGAGGGATGGTGCTTATTGAATGTCTGGCCAGACTCAGATAAATCAATATGGAGATATTGATGTTATCTGCTTGCATAAGCATATTCCCAGGATCGAGAACCTATGGATTGGATATACGAGTGTGACTATTATGTCTCGTGTCCAATCCGGATATGGAGACAAATGGATAATACAATATGTGATATTGGGAACAAGGTTTGTCGGGATCACTGACTTATTTCTATTAGTTAGGTGGCATGGATGTGTTGCTAGACACCACTCCATGTTAGTAATGAGTTACTAGCAACTAAGTAGAAACTTATGGGGTCACACACCGGATGTATTAAATTGGATATAGGTATTAATTAGTAAGACTAATTAATAAAAGGATCATAACGCAACCACAAGCAAACTTAGTAGGACTAATTTCAAGTGGACTAATCCATGTAAGGACATGATTAGTGTTGGGGCCTTTGTGTAGTTAATAAAGAGTTATGACTATATAAAGGATATCCATCTTATTAATTCTCTAAAAAATCATTATTGAGAGAACTTAACAAAGCAAGAGAGAGAGAGACAAGCAAAGAAGGCCGAAGCCCTCATCGCCGTCTGCCCCCTTGTCGTCGGCCACCATAGGCACGGCCTTGGTGCTCCGTTTTGCATGATGATCTTCCTCCTTCCATAGCTAGCACTACACGACGAGAAGGAATCCAAACAAGAATCCAAGGTGTGGATATTCATAGAGACGAAGACACTATTCTTCGTGTGATCTCCCAAACCAAGGTACACAACTTCTATGCTCTTATCATGTTATGATACCTCTTCCTGTGATCCTTGGTGGGCTTTGAGTAGGAAATTTTTTGCTATTCCGCTGCGTTACCTAAATCGAAACCCAACATTGGTTTCAGAGCCACAGGTCGTAGCGCATACCATGATTTTATGTGTTACGATTTCAGTTTATACACCGTTTTATTCATATTACACGAAACTGAAATTAATTGGCATAGTAGATGCAAAATGAATTTGATTCAAGACAAACAAGATCTAATTTAACATTGGATATGTAAATTGGTGAGTTTGATCACATAGGATGTCAATAATTGGGTTCTTGAAAAATTAGGGTTCTTGAGCACATAATTGGGAAAAAAGATTTTTTCAATTATGGAAACAACTAAGCTTGGGCAACAAGGCAAAGAATTGTTTTGGAAACAATTCCAAAGGAGGTTCGGCCCCCTATAAGGACCGCCCCCTTGCCTTGCCATCCAAGTTAGGCTCGGCTAAGGGGTTGGGCCTGTTGGAATAGATGCCCTAGAGGCAATCATAGATTTAGTATGAACAATGTTTTGGCTAGAATATTCATTTATTATTTATGGCGATAATTAATATAATGAAGTCCTTAGATAAATTGTGTTATTTATCTTAAATATTCCTAGTCCGTTATATTGATTAATATGACAATCAAATATAGACTAGTATGTGGGTAGATTGATATGGAGATATCAAGTCTAACACATGGGTATGCATTAGGAGTAACGGCATACTGGATTGACCCACGACGAAAAGGATACATTAGATTATGTGAAGTCACAATCGCTTTTCGTAGTGCTAATATTATTGTAATCCTTAGACTTGAAGTCACTAGATACTCTAGTTGTGAAATATTGCGCTTTGATGTTATCAAACGTTACACCGTAACTATGTAATCATAAAGGTGGCTATCGGGCGTGATAGGAAGCAAGCTTAGAAATCGTAGTGATGTAGATAGGATTTGTCCCTCCCACATAATGGGGGTAAATATCCACGGCCACTCGAGGGATGAGGCTTATTGAATGTCTGGCCAGACTCAGATAAATTAATATAAAGATATTAATGTTATCTGCAAGTATAAGCATATTCCCAGGATCGAGGAACTATGGATTGGATATACGAGTGTGACTATTTATGTCTCGTGTCCAATCCGGATATGGAGACAAAGGGATAATGCAATATGATATATTGGGCACAAAGGTTTGTCGGGATCACTGACTATTTCTATTGGTTGGGTGGCATGGATGTGTTGCTAGACACCGCTCCATGTTAGTAATAGTTACTAGCAACTATATAGAAACCTATGGGGTCACACGTCAAATAGAGTAGATCTAGATTTGGGATTAATTAATATGGATTAATTAATAGAAGGATCATTGTGCAACACCTTGCAAACTTAGTAGGACTAATTTGCAAGGAATGGAATAGTTCTAGTCCTACTAGAACAAGAAAACTCTAATATGGAAACAACAAGGAGTTGTTGGAGTATATATATAAGAGGCTCTAGCTTCCTTCCCACATGAGTTATTATTAGACATAACACAAAGAGTGGGAGAGAGCAAAAGAGAGAGAGCAAGACAAAGAGCTAGGGCCGAAACCCTAGCCCCCGTCCGCCCCCTCTACCCGACGGCAAAAGGTGGCCCGAAGCCCCTTTTGTGCTTTGTTGCTTTGATCTTATTCCCTCTTCCTCCGGGTTCAAGCTAGCACTTGTTTGAAGGAAGAATCTAGATCTCACCTCTAGACGTGGATCAACCGTAGAGACGAGGACATCATTCTTCGTGTGATTTCACAAATCAAAAAGGTAGACATCTTCTATGACCTTAATCATGTTATGATGTCTCTTCCTGTTATCCTTGGTGGGCTTTGACTAGGATTAATTTTTGTTATTCCGCTGCGTTACCTACGTCAAAACCCAACAGTGGTATCAGAGCCACAGGTCGTAGAGCATAACATGATATTATGTGTTTATGATTTCAGTTCATACACCGTATTATTGTTTATTACGCGAAAACTGAAAAATTGGCATAGTAGATGCAATATTGAATTTGATTCAATAAAACAAGACCCAATTTAACATTGGATGTTAGAATTGGTGAGTTTAATCACATAGGATGTGAATAATTGGGTTCTTGAAAAATTAGGGTTCATGGGCACATGATTGAAAAGGGGTTTTCAATTATGGAAACAAAGTTATGGAAATAATTCCATAAGGAAACAACCTTGCTTGGGCAACAAGGAAGGAGGAAGGGGACTAGGGCCGAAACCCTAGCCGCCCGCCCCTCCCTTGCGCGCCAAGCAAGGCCGAGGGCCTCTAGGCGTGCGGCGGTCCTAGGGTTCGGGCCACTTGTTGGCTTGGGCCCTTTGGACCGTTGTAAAACCCTAGTTACTCAATTTCATTAAAATTAAACAAGCGCGTTAAAATTGGTTTTAACTGTATTATGTGCTCTATTGCATGGTGGATGGATATGGCCTAGGATTGTGGATGTTTATTGTTTTGTGGTTTGGTTTACGGCCTGCGAGCTGATCAAATTAATGTAATAATTAATTAAGTTTTACGGCCTGCGAGTCATTCTTTTCCTCCTCGACATGTGACGTTTTTGTTATTTATTTATTCTAGATGTTAGGCTAGAATTAGAAGTATTTAGATGATAGCCAAGAACATGGAGAAGAAGACCGGAGAACCAAAGGAGCCAAAAGACATCCCTAGGCGCGCAGCTATGGTGGAGCACATGGAGATGAGCTCGGCACTTTAGGGCAACTAGATATTATCATTGGCTTGATAATATCAATAGTCTAGGGGCCATATCCATGCCACGTTTTTTTTATTTTGTGGATGTTTATTATTCATGCCTTGTTATTTATTTTGTTTGTATGGCGCTACAAGCAAAAACGATAACAAGATAATAATAAACAAGGTTGGTCTTTTATTGTGGATGGCACAATCCAAATAAGTAGACCATGTTGATAAGATCAACCAAACAACTTAAAAGAAATCCCTCAATTAAATATTGCGTTTTGCCTTCTCTTGCCAAAACACCCTTCATGATCATGGCCTATTAAAATTCGGGCTTGCCAAAGCAAGGCGATTTTAATTTTTCATAATGTGTTGCGGACAACGCAAGCTAGTAATGCGTGTACGTTGAAAGCAAGAGGTTGGACGCAACTAGGCAAGAGTCAATTAGATTGATGAGCTTAGAGGCATGACAATTAGGAGTTATCCAATTGGATAAAGAATAAGAGGAATTTATTCACCTAATTGGACCAAGAGTTGCATGGGATGCAATTGGAATGGTTCCTACATAAATAACCAATTCTTGGGTGACTTGCCAAAGCAAGCTCAAGAAGAAGTGAAAAAGGGATCTTAGACCCACTAGAAAGTATAAAGATATTTTCCGCTTTAATAGTGAGGGCTATTAATCCGAGAAAAATAGTGGGAGCTATATTTAATGATCTAGCCATTGTTAAATATAGTCAAATTGTTCAAAATAATAAATTGCATATTTCTCGTTTTGTAGAATTCCAAATGGCAAACAACAACGCATCGAGTTCATCCCTACGATCTGTCCTTGAGAAGGATAAATTGTCTGGAACAAATTTCCTTGACTGGTACAGAAACTTGAGGATTGTCCTCAAGCAAGAAAAGAAGTTGTACGTCTTGGACACTCCAATTCCAGACCCACCACAAGATGAGTCTCTACTAGCGGAAGTAAGGGCACGTCAGAAACATATTGATGATTCTAATGACGTGACTTGCCTCATGCTTTGCACCATGACTGGTGAGCTTCAGAAGCAACACGAGAACATGGAAGCCTATGATATGATCAGACACTTGAAACAATTGTTTCAGGAACAGGCAAGGCATGAGCGCTATGAGGTGTCTAAAGCGTTGTTCAAAAGCAGTCTTGCAGAAGGGAATCCAGTAGGCCGTCATGTACTCCGAATGATCGGGTACATAGAGAACCTTGAGAGACTGGGGTTCCCACTCGGCCAGGACTTGGCGACTGATCTCGTCTTGCAGTCGTTGCCTGACAGTTATAATCAGTTCATTATGAACTATAATATGAATGAGATCAACAAGTCTTTGCCAGACCTATTGAACATGCTAAAGACAGCTGAGCAAAGCATCAATAAAGGCAAGGGCAAGGCCATAATGATGGTACACAAGAAGAAGGGCAAGTCAGTTGCATCTACTTCAAAAGGAAAACGCAAGAAAATTACGAAATCCAAGGATGCCCTAAAGCCTAGTGGAGGCGTGGCTAAAGGTGAGTGTCACTATTGCAGCCAGCCGGGTCACTGGAGGAGGAATTGCCCTATATATCTGGAGGATAAGAAGCTTGGAATAGTGATTTCACCACCACCAGGTATTTATGTTATAGACGTCAATCTCTCTATTTCATCATCCTGGGTATTGGATACCGGATGTGGTTCTCACATTTGTCGTAATGTGCAGGATTTGAAAAGAAGTAGAAGATTGCGAAAAAGGGAGATAGACTTGCGCGTCGGGAATGGAGCAAAGGTTGCTGCATTGGCTGTAGGCGTTTATGAGCTATCTTTGCCTTCTGGACTTATTTTAAATTAGACAATTGCTTTTATGTTCCTGCTATGAGCAGAAACATTATTTCCGTTTCTTGTTTGGACGAGAAAGGTTTTTTCTATTTCAATAAAGGACAAGTGTTGCTCCATTTATTTTGATAGTATGCACTATTGTAGTGCGCATTTGTCTAGTGGATTGTATATCCTTGATCTAAATAACCCAATCTATAACATAAATACTAAAAGGATTAAAACTAATGATTTAAATCCTACACATCTATGGCACTGTCGTTTAGGCCATATAAATGAGAAACGCATATCTAGACTCCATAAGGATGGACTTCTAGACTCATTTGATTTGGAATCATATGAGCATGTGAATCTTGTTTATTAGGAAAAATGACAAAGTCCCCTTTTAATAAGAAAGGAGAGCGGACTAGTGAGTTATTGGCACTCATACATACTGATGTATGCGGGCCATTCCCCACGCCTGCCAGAGGTGGTTATACCTACTTCATCACATTCACTGATGATTTCAGTAGATATGGATTTGTTTACCCTATGAAGGCCAAATCCGAATCCTTTGAATTGTCAAGGAATTCAAGAGTGAAGTAGAGAAGCAACTTGGCAAGAGTATTAAAGCTCTACGGTCGGATCGTGGAGGAGAATACTTAGGCCAAGAGTTTGATGAGTATCTTAGAGAGTGTGGGATAGTATCCCAGCTCACTCCACCCGGAACACCACAATGGAATGGTGTATCTGAGAGGAGGAATCGCACTCTATTAGATATGGTGCGATCTATGATGTCTCAAACAGATCTTCCGATATCCTTTTGGGGACATGCTCTAATGACGGCAGCTTTTACCATTAACCATGTTCCATCCAAATCAGTCATGAAGACGCCATATGAGATATGGACTGGGAGGCGTCCCATAGTGTCGTTTATGAAGATTTGGGGCTGCGACGTCTATGTAAAGCGTTTACAGACAGACAAGCTCGGGCCTAAGGCGGATAAGTGTAAGTTTGTGGGATATCCTAAAGAGACTAAAGGATATTATTTCTATAAACCTACCGAGAACAAAGTGTTTGTTGCTCGGACCGGCGTGTTTCTAGAAAGAGAACTAGTCTCTAAAGAAGCAAGCGGGAGGGTTGTAGAACTTGAAGAAATTCATGAACCACAAACCACTGAACCGATAATGGAACATGAACAGGAACCACAAGAAGTTGTGGAAGAGCCTGTTCAAGTAACACAGGAACTCCGTAGATCAGGAAGAGTGCGTCATGAGCCAGAGAGGTATGGACTTCTCGTGACTGAGCCCGATGACGTACCACTCATGGATGATGAGCCTGCAACCTATGGAGAAGCCATGAGTGGCCCAGACTCTAAGAAGTGGCTAGAAGCCATGAGATCCGAAATGGATTCCATGTACACCAACAAAGTATGGACTTTGGTGGAACCACCCGAAGGGGCTCGACCCATAGGGTGCAAGTGGGTCTTCAAGAAGAAGACCGACATGGATGGCAAAGTAGTTGCCTATAAGGGCCGATTGGTGGCCAAAGGTTATAGACAAATTCATGGTATCGACTATGATGAGACCTTTTCACCAGTCGCCATGACTAAATCCATTCGAATCTTACTTGCTATTTCAGCATACTACGACTATGAGATTTGGCAAATGGATGTCAAAACAGCATTCCTTTATGGGAACCTCCTTGAGGATGTGTACATGACACAACCAGAGGGTTTTGAGGATCCATAGAATGCCAATAAAGTCTGTAAGCTGCAAAGGTCCATTTAAGGATTAAAGCAAGCTTCTAGGAGCTGGAATCGACGTTTTGATGACGCAGTAAAAGAGTTTGGCTTCATTAAGAACGAAGATGAGCCTTGTGTTTACAAGAAGGTTAGTGGGAGCTCTATAGTATTTCTGGTCTTGTATGTGGATGACATACTAATCATTGGCAATGATATTCCTACTCTGCAATCTGTTAAAGATTGGCTAGGAAAGTGCTTTGCGATGAAAGACTTAGGAGACGTAGCCTATATACTTGGTATAAAGATCTATAGAGATAGATCTAAAAGGTTACTTGGCCTAAGTCAGAGTACATATATTGACAAGGTGTTGAAGAGGTTCAACATGCAAGATTCCAAGAAGGGATTCTTGCGCATGTCACATGGAGTCACTCTTTCCAAGAATGATTGTCCCTCCAATGAGATGGAGAAGGACCGCATGAGCAGGATACCCTATGCTTCGGCCATAGGATCCATCATGTACGCCATGCTATGTACTAGACCAGACGTGTCATACGCGTTGAGTATGGTGAGCAGATATCAGTCCAATCCGGGTGAGAGTCACTGGATTGCTGTCAAGAACATCCTAAAGTACTTGAGAAGAACTAAGGATGTGTTCTTGATATTTGGAGGAATGGAAGAGCTAAGTGTAAAGGGTTACACTGACGCAAGCTTCCAAACCGACAAGGATGATTACAGATCGCAGTCTGGATACGTGTTTTGCCTGAATGGAGGAGCTGTAAGCTGGAAGAGTTCCAAGCAAGGCACAGTTGCTGATTCTACCATGGAAGCTGAGTACATTGCTGCTGCGGAAGCGGCGAAAGAGGCAGTATGGATAAAGAAGTTTATCGCTGAGCTCGGTGTGGTCCCTAGCATAGTGGATCCCATAGAGTTGTACTGTGACAACTCTGGGGCAATCGCACAGGCAAAGGAACCAAGATCGCACCAAAAGTCGAAGCATGTACTTAGGAGATTCCATCTTATTCGTGATATGATCGATCGAGGAGATGTGAAGATGTGCAAGATTCCGACGGATGACAACGTGTCAGATCCGCTCACGAAACCTCTTGCGCAGCGAAAGCATGAAGGGCACGCCAGATCTATAGGCATACGAGATGCGCCAGATTGGCTCGAGTGCAAGTGGGAGACTGTTGGAATAGATGTCCTAGAGGCAATCGTAGATTTAGTATGAACAATGTTTTGGCTAGAATATTCATTTATTATTTATGGCGATAATTAATATAATGAAGTCCTTATATAAATTGTGTTATTTATCTTAAATATCCCTAGTCCATTATATTGATTAATAGGACAATCAAATATAGACTAGTATGTGGGTAGATTGATATGGAGATATCAAGTCTAACACATGGGTATGCATTAGGAGTAATGGCATACTGGATTGACCCACGACGAAAAGGATACATTAGATTATGTGAAGTCACAATCGCTTTTCGTAGTGCTAATATTATTGTAATCCTTAGACTTGAAGTCACTAGATACTCTAGTTGTGAAATATTGCGCTTTGATGTTATCAAACGTTACACCGTAACTGGGTAATCATAAAGGTGGCTATCGGGCGTGATAGGAAGCAAGCTTAGAGATCGTAGTGATGTAGATAGGATTTGTCCCTCCCACATAATGGGGGTAAATATCCACGGCCACTCGAGGGATGAGGCTTATTGAATGTCTGGCCAGACTCAGATAAATTAATATAGAGATATTAATGTTATCTGCAAGTATAAGCATATTCCCAGGATCGAGGAACTATGGATTGGATATACGAGTGTGACTATTTATGTCTCGTGTTCGATCCGGATATGGAGACAAAGGGATAATGCAATATGATATATTGGGCACAAAGGTTTGTCGGGATCACTGACTACTTCTATTGGTTGGGTGGCATGGATGTGTTGCTAGACACCGCTCCATGTTAGTAATAGTTACTAGCAACTATATAGAAACCTATGGGGTCACACGTCAAATAGAGTAGAGCTAGATTTGGGATTAATTAATATGGATTAATTAATAGAAGGATCATTGTGCAACACCTTGCAAACTTAGTAGGACTAATTTGCAAGGAAGGGAATAGTTCTAGTCCTACTAGAACAAGAAAACTCTAATATGGAAACAACAAGGAGTTGTTGGAGTATATATATAAGAGGATCTAGCTTCCTTCCCACATGAGTTATTATTAGACATAACACAAAGAGTGGGAGAGAGCAAAAGAGAGAGAGCAAGACAAAGAGCTAGGGCCGAAACCCTAGCCCCCCGTCCGCCCCCTCTACCCGACGGCAAAAGGTGGCCCGAAGCCCCTTTTGTGCTTTGTTGCTTTGATCTTCTTCCCTCTTCCTCCGGGTTCAAGCTAGCACTTGTTTGAAGGAAGAATCTAGATCTCACCTCTAGACGTGGATCAACCGTAGAGACGAGGACATCATTCTTCGTGTGATCTCACAAATCAAAAAGGTACACATCTTCTATGACCTTAATCATGTTATGATGTCTCTTCCTGTGATCCTTGGTGGGCTTTGAGTAGGATTAATTTTTGTTATTTCGCTGCGTTACCTACGTCAAAACCCAACAGGGCCGGCCTAGCGTGCGGCCTAGCCGCGCGTAAGGCTCGGCCGACCGCCCCAAGGCCTAGCCTTGGTCCTTGGGTGGTTCGGTCATGGTGGATGATGGAATCCTTGGACCGTTGTGACCCTTATTACCAATTTCGACTAAAATTGAACAAGCGCGTTAAAAATTGGTTTTAACTTTATTATGTGTTTTGTTGCATGGTGGATGGATATGGCCAAGGTTGTGGATGTTTGTGTTTGTTTGTGGTTTAGTTTACGGCCTGCGAGCTGATCAAATTAATATAATAGTTAGTTAATTTTACGGCCTGCGAGCTGATCATCTTCTCGACATGTGAGGTTTTATTTATTTATTTATTCTAGATGTTAGGCTAGAATTAGAAATATTTAGATGATAGCCAAAAGCATGGAGAAGAAGACTGGATAACCAAGAAGCCACAAAGACGATGAGGACTCTCATCCCAGGCGCGCGACTATGGTCAAGCACATGGAGATGAGCTTGTCACTTTAGGGCATATTGATATCATCATTGGCTTGGTAATATCTTAGTCTAGGGGCCATATCCATGCCACGTTAACTTTTCTTTTGTGGATGTTTATTATTTATGTATTGTTATTTATTTTGTGTGTATGGCGATACTAGCAAAACGTTAACAAGATAATAATAAACAAGTTTGATCTTTTATTGTGGATTGCCCAATCTAAATAAGTAGATCATGTTGATAGGATCAACCAAACAAATAATGACTATTAAATCCCTCAATGGTAATATTGTGTTTTGCCTTCTCTTGCCTAAGCACCCTCCATAATCAAGGTCTATTAAATTCGGGCTTGCCAAAGCAAGGCATTTTAATTTATCTTGATGTGTTGAGGACGACACAAGCAAGTAATGTGTGATTGTTGAAGCAAAAGGTTGGACGCAACTGGGTAAAATCAATTGGATTGATGAGCCTAGAGGCATGACAATTAGGTGTCATCTAAAGGATAAAGAGTAATGAATTATTCACCTAATTGGACGAAGAGTTGCATGGGATGCAATTGAAATGGTTCCTACCTAAATAGCCAATTCTTGGGTGACTTGCCAAAGCAAGCTCAAGAAGAAGTGAACTATGGATCTTGGACTCACTAGAAAGTATGTATGATATTTTCCGCATTAATGGTGATGGTTGTTAATCAGAGAAAAATAGTGGTAGCTATATTAATAATCTAGCCATTGTTGAATATAGTTAAATGTTTCAAAATACTAAAATTGCATATTTCTCGTTTTGTAGAATTCCAAATGGCAAATAATCACGCATCGACTTCATCCCTGCGATCTGTCCTTGAGAAGGACAAACTGTCTGGAACAAATTTCCTTGACTGGTACAGAAAGTTAAGGATCATCCTTAAGCAAGAAAAGAAACTGTACGTCTTAGACAATCTAATCCAGAACGACCCCAGGATGAGTTTGTTCATGTTGCCTTGAGAGCACATCAGAAACATATAGATGAATCCAATGATGTGACTTGTCTCATGCTCTGCACCATGAACTCTGAGCTTCAGAAGCAACATGAGAGCATGGAAGCCTATGATATGATCATACACTTGAAACAATTGTTTTAGGCACATGCAAGACATGAGCGTTATGAAGTGTCCAAAGCACTGTTCAAGAGCAATCTCGCATAAGGGAACCCAGTTGGGCATGTACTCCGAATGATAGGGTACATTGAGAACCTCACGAGACCGGGGTTCCCACTCGGTCAGGAGTTGGCTACTGATCTTGTCTTGCAATTGTTGCCTTACAGTTATAGCCAGTTCATCATGAACTATAATATGTGAAAGAGGAGTAAGCAGGTAGAAATGCAGCACAGATACTCTAGAAGGGGGGGGGGGGTTGAATAGAGTATGCCAAATTTTTGTAAAACTTATAAAGATGAGAGTTTATGCGAAGAGTAATGAAGTTCAAGGCCTTGAAAAAAGTTTCAAGCCTTTGAAGTGAAATACAGTTTAAGTGAAAACAGATAAGTCTTTTTCAAGGCCTTGAAAATAGTTTCAAACCCTTATAAACAGACTAGTTTGAATGTTGTGTAAACAAGTATGATAATGAAATGATAAATGCAAGAGACACAGGATTTATAGAGTTTAGTCAACTTGGACCTACGTCTCTACCTCAGGGATCTTCTCCCTGCAGGATTTTCAAAACATTTCTTATTAATCAAAAGCTAAGCCCCAGATCTCAAGCACATAGATATGTCTTACTCTGTTACAGCTTGTGGTTCTCACTAACCTATCTAGTACCTGCTCTAGCTAACTGATTAACTAAGAATTCTCTATTGTTCACTTTGAAAAATTCTTGAGAATGAGAGCTAGAAGTAATATAGGAGTGATATACAAATTAAGTACAAAACAGAAGAACACTGAAAGTGGAACTGCAGTGAAGAATGCAGTGATCTACTGTGAGATGGCTTGTGAGAATGATGTGTTTATTTGATGCTTGAAAATCATGAAAATGTGCCTCTCTTTTTGTCCGTTGAGTGTTGTATCAAATGCTTCAAATTGAGCTCCATTTATACTGCTCAAAAGATCAGCAAATCTTCTTGATTTTCAGCAACAAACTTCCTGATTTTTAAGCAACAATCTCTGACTTCTCCAAAGAGAGTTTTCAAGCAATAGGTAGATTTTTCAAAGTTTGAAGTTCTCTACAAAGTTTTGAAAAATCAAAGAGAGTTTCAGATTTTTCTTTCAGAAACATTACCCAAGTATATCTAGAGAAGTCATAAGCAATAACAAGCATGTACTTCTTACCTTTTGGAGTTGGAGTCCTCATGGGACCACACAGATCCATGTGAAGTAATTCAATAGGTCTAGTAGTACTTATAAACTTCTTTGGCTTAAAAGAGCTTCTGGTCTGCTTACCCTGAGCACATGCTTTGCATACTTCATTATCTTTGAACTTAATGGACGGTAATCCTCTTACCAGATCTTTGGAGATCAATTTGTTCAAGGTATGCAAGCTAATGTGACCAAGCTTTCTCTGCTAAAGCTTTGAATCCTCTTTCAAGGCCTTGAGGCACTTCAAGCTTTCACCTGCAACTTTGTTAGTCTGAAAAGTACAAACATTGTTTGATCTAGAGGCTGTGAGAATGCAATTGCCTAATTTGTCATTCTGCACCACACATTTCTCTTTATCAAAGATAACCTTATTACCATTATCACAAAGCTGAGATACACCAAGCAGGTTAAATTTCAGCCATCAACTAGATATACATCATAAATTGAATTTTCAGAATCTGTACCAACTTTACCAATACCAAGAATGTTGCATCTGCCTTTGTCACCAAGTGTAATTGAACCTTCTGATTGCTCTTTCAATTCTGAGAATAGAGATATCTTTCCACTCATGTGTCTTGAGCAACCACTGTCCATAAACCACTTATGTTCTTTGACATTGGTGACAACCTGCAAACACCAATCACTGCCTTACCCAGCTGTTAGACCAAGTGTTGAATTTGGACTCATACTCAGGATCAACCATGTTGGGTGGTCTGATCCTTTTAGGAACCCAAATATTTTTTACTTGTCCTTTGAGTTGAAATGGGAATATGTTCCTCATTATGTGAGGGTCTCTTCTTCTGAAAGGACAAGTCATTTTAACATGACAAATTTTATTGCATAAATGAAACTTAGGAGAAGTTTTGTTTCCTGCTTTCACAAATCTGGTATTGTTCTTCTTTGGAAAGTTTGGATTGTATCCAATACCCGTTTTGTGAAGAGACTTTTAACTTCCTCCAAGAATCAGGTTGAACTTGTGTTCTAAGCCTGCAAGCTTGGCTTTGACTAATTCAGATTCTTGAATTTTCTTAGTAAGAGTAGTCTTTTGTTTATCTAATTCATCAACTTGATGTCTCAGATTAACAAGACTATCACTCAGTAGAGAGTTCTCAGTGACTACTTCGTTGACTTGTATTTTCAAGGCTTTGAAACTGGTTTTCAAGGCCTTCAAATCACTTTAAGTTTTCTTCTGAGAGATTTCAAGATTCTGATTCAGACAAACAAGCTAAAATTCTCTTTTGCTTGCTCATGAACTTTTTCTTTCAAAACTCCAATCTCTTTCAGAATAGTCCTCTTCATTTAAAAGCATTGTTCTAAGATAATTTAAGAGGACTTCTTTTGGTTTTGAAATCAAACAATTTACCATTACCTCAATGTTCTTTTCAGAACTTTCATCATGCTTGGCCATAAAGCATAGGTTGGCATGTTCTTATTCAGATTTAGAGTCACTTGAGGTATCTGAATCACTCCATGAAGCTATCATAGCTTTCTTTCTTCTGTCATGATCTTTCTTCTGGAAGTTCTTGCTTTTCTTTGTGTGGACAGTCTCTAACCAAGTGTCCTGCATCACCACACTCAAAGCAATTCATGACTTTTGATTTATTATTTTGTGAAGAAGACTTACCTTTTTAGTCCTTGCTACTGGATGATCTGTTTCTTTCTCTGTTGAAGTCTTTGTTTCCAAAGTTTTTCTTCATTTTACGGATTTTGGTCAAGGTTTTGGAAATCAAAGAAAATGGATCTTCATCATCATCCTCTGTTTCAAGGCTTTGATTTTCTTCTTTCTCTTTAGCCTTGAGTGATAAGTTCTTGACACCCTTTGGTATCTCTCCATAAACTTCATTCATGGATATTTCATGTGTCAGAAGCTTCCCTTGAAGATCATCAAGTTGGAGTGATGAGAGATCTTGAGCTTCCTCAATAACAGTAGTCTTTGGTTCCCATTTTGCCTTTGGAAGACTTATCAGAATCTTCCCCACCTTTTCTTCATCGAAAATATGCTTTCCCAGTGAGTCAAGGTTATTTACAATGTCTGTGACCCTTTCGAACATGTCTCTGATTGACTCATCTGCATTCATCTTGAATAACTCATATTGTCTGAGATAGATGTTGATCTTGGTTTTCTTGACTTGACTATTTCCTTCAAATGTCACCACAAGCTTATTCCAGATTTCCTTGGCAGTCTTCCAACCTGAAATCCTATTGAATTCTTCTGTACTCAAAGCACAATACAAGATACATATAGCTTTGACTTTTTATGAGAATTGTTCTAATTCAGATGAGGAGAGAGAGTATTCAGATTTGGGAGTTTTAATCCCATCTTTCTCTGTGTAGAAAGTGTGAGGTCCATTCTGAATAATGGTCCATAGCTCTATGTCTTGATCAATGATGAACATTTTCATCAATACTTTCCAGGGAGCCAAATTATCTCCACAAAATAGAGGAGGTCTGTTAGCAGCTCTTCCCTGTGAGAAACCACCATAACCTGCAGTACTCATGATCACAAGATGATTAAATCTATACAGTGATACAAGCTCTGATACCAATTAAAAGGGGAGTAAGCAGGTAGAAATGCAGCACATATACTCTAGAGGGGTTGGGGGGGGGGGTTGAATAGAGTATGCCAACTTTTTTGTAAAACTTGCAAAGATGAGAGTTTATGTGAAGAGTAATGAAGTTCAAGGCCTTGAAAACAGTTTCAAGCCTTTGAAGTGAAATACATTTTAAGTGAAAACAGATAAGTATTTTTCAAGGCCTTGAAAAGAGTTTCAAGGGTGGGAAGGGCAGAGGATGGTTATAGGCTAGAATTTGAGAATGGAGAGTGAAGGGTGTTTATACGGATAAAGAAACTAAATTAGCGGATGGGTCTCAAAATATACTTTTCTAGCAGCTATTAAGTAGTCTGGGCTCTCAAGTAAATTTATCGTTCTTGTCATTCCGGTTTCCAAATCCACGAAAAGATGGGGGGTCAATTAAAACATATTATTACGTGAATCAATGGTGATACTTGTGCTGTAGGGAAGTTGAAAGGTCTAGTAGAGAGAGTAAAAAAAAATAAAAATAATAAACAACTATAGGCAATGATGTCTAGGCCATTAGGGATGGAAGTGAATAGAGTTGCTCGAAAGTGCTCGTTCAAAGTTTTGCTTGTGGGTAAAATTCTTGAATTAATTTGAGCAGATGAGCCCCTCCCCTTTTATACTTGTCCATGCACCTTAGAAGGATCTAGAGAAGAGATATAATCTAATCGCTTGGATTCCATGACCTAGCCTAATATATTTACAAATGATTATTCTAGAGCTTCCACACATCATTTTCCCCTTACAATACGAGAGGCTTATAGAATAGTGGACTAACTAGTGGGCTAGGAGATGTCTTCGGCCAAAAAAGATGTTAATCCCAAGTGGGCTAATGTGTCATGAGCTAGTCCAAAAGTATTAACAAAAGAAAATCAAATAAATATATTCAACCCATGACATATGCATTGAGCATTGAAAGTTCGACCCCGTAAATTATAAAACCAGTCCGGTTAATTAATACTACTATGCACAATCTTGTCTTTTATAACACTAGGTTTTATCCAACTCATGGGTAGCTGTGACTCAGGCTCGACCGTTTTGTCTATCACTCTTTAATGTATTCCTAATGGTTCGATTATGATTTCTGTCTTTTTTTTTTAAATAAACTGGACTTAGATTAAAAAAGACTAAGGAGGTTCAAATAGGGGGGAGGAACAACCCCTTACATCCACAACCAAAGACCCATCCACAAAACTGGGAGGGTGGCTCAAAACACACTGTTAAAAATTGGAGACAAACATGAGAGCCTTGTCTGGATGAAGATGCTCCAGGAGCCTGGAGATCAACAACTTTTTTGGTAGACATGTGCTCTAAACTTCAGTAGCACTTGCAGCTGACTGCATAACTGCTTGCATTCCATATGATATTTAGCAATGTGATCAGGACCAGGCTTATGGAACAGCTTAACGAGTTCACTACAGTCAATATATGCAATTAGACATGAAATATTAAGCATTTTGGTTAGATGGAGACTATCCAGAAGGGTCGTAGCCTCAGTAATAAGTAAGAACGCGGTTACGGGGGAGACTTATGATTATTTTTCTCTGTGATAGCGGAACAAGCTCGACGCTTACTCCTATCCATGCCTACAGGAAGACCGAGGTATGTGCTTTGCAGTGGTGAATGTCGAATTTGAAAACGACTGCTGAAAAGATCACAAAGTTCGGAATTCACTGCTTTTGTTGAAGAAGATTCGAGTATCATATCACAAAGGCATAACGATAATTGTAACAACTGTAAAAACGGTTATAAAATTTATGCAGTTTTGCATCAGTTTAAAAGTACCATAAATGTGAAGTTTGACATCATAATTTACAGGTGGTACACATTTTTTTTGGGAAACTGATTCTTACAAAGCATAAATTGATTCTTGCAAACCCATTAGCTTAATTATATTTGTAAGGACAAATTTAACATTCTTATCATCCACTTTGTTAATAACTTAATTAATAATTTCAACTTTGTTTTACATGATTCTCTTTCTTTGTTTAATAACTAACCATTAATTTTATTTTTGGGTCCCCCATTAATTTTATTTTTATTATGAAAAATCCTTATAATGATGCTCCTTCCGTCCAAGTTATGAAAAAATATGGGTACACTTGTAAATAAAAATGGTTGTAAGTTCTGTTGTTGGAGGTGCGGAAACATCTGCTCCAATTATCCAATTTTCTAAAGCCTCAGTGCATGTATAGGATGGGAATTTTGATTAAAATGCCGAGTTAATTTAGTTATGTTTGTTACACTTTTTTTAGCTAGGTTAGAAAGAAATTTGTACCAAAAATTTGCATAGTATTTAATCTCTGATTTTTAAAGATTCTTTTAATTCTAATTTTAGAATTTCAATTACTTAAGATTTGGAGGCAGCTTTTTTTTCTCATTTCGTGCGAAATTTTAATCTGAACCAAAACTCGAGCTGAACTGAAAATTTGAATCCGATTGGGATGAGCAGAGATTGTGGATTATGAATTTGATCGATTTGATGAAATTTAAAAAGTATAGATAGCCAATCACTTGAATAAACTCACTTATAAATTAAGTATGATCATGCTAATGTAAAAAATTACATTATTTTTTATTTATTTTTTGAGACTTTCAGTCCCATAATCCCCAAATTTAAAGATTCTACAATTACACTGAGATTATTTTAAGTTACAAATTTGCAACTTAAAATTTGCATCATAACAGACAATAAATAAAATCATCCTAAAAAAATTAAATTAAAATGACTGATTTTAATCAAATAATTTTAAATTTGATTTCCGAAAAATGCATCTAATTCTTCATTTTTTATATGTAATCTTTATTTGTTTATGGTTACCGTATTCATGTTCCACACGGGATTGTATATGTATGTTGTTGGGATCATTTTTTAGCACACAATGAAAATCATCAATATTAGCTTTGAAAAATATCAGCTCCCTGATGTCCGAACTATGGCAGTATAGTATTTACCTGGGATTTGAAATATCAGATTGGGGGCATGTTTAGTACTAGATAAAAATCTAAATAAAAAATTTGAAGAAAATATGAGAAAAAAAAAAAATTCTCAAAATCTAAAGTAGTTGAAAATTCTAAAATTGTTTGGTATGAGATGAAAATTTGTAGAATTAAAAGAATCTGTAAAAATAAGGGATTAAATACTATGCAAATTTGGGTACAATTTCTATTTAACCCAGCTACAAGAAAGTGTAACAAAATAACTAAATTAAAACGGCATTTTAATCAAAATTCCCATCCAAAATATGCACCGAGGCTTTAGAAAAGCGGATAATCGAAGCCGATGATTTCACACTTCCAACAAGAAAACTAACCACCATTTTGTATTTGCAAGTGCATATGCATGTATATAATTTTTCATAACTCGAATAGAACGAGCATTATTATATGGATTTTTCATAAGAAAAATAAAATTAGTGGTTGACAAAAAAAATAAAGTTAATGGTTAGATATCAAATAAAGCAAGAGAATAAAGAATCTTGTCAAATTTTGAAAGTTGAAATTATTAATAGGTTGTTTACAAAGTAGATCACGAGAAGGTTAAATTTGTCCTTCCAAGTATAATTTAGATAGTGGCTTTTGTAAGAACATATGCTTTGTAAGAATTAACTTTTTTTGACTCAATATCGTAACACATTTTATTAATAATGAAAGTGAATTCGGTTCATACACACATCATTTATTATTTTGAGGATTTTATCCTTAATATTATTTTGAGAGAATTTAGTGCTAAATATTAAAGGGAGGGGATATGTGTCACAAAAGTATGTTTCTTAAAAAAGTACGTTTACGTAAAACTATAGTGTCATGCTGTTCAAGTGGCACACGAGATGGCTAAGAGCATGTTTGGTTCCAGCTTAAATCTTAATAATCTGATGAAAATAATTTGAGTTGAATAAGCTGGCTAAAATTATAATATGAAAATTGTTTGGTATGCGTTGAAAATCTGGATTAAAATTTAAGTGCATTTGGCAACGCTTGTAACTTTTACAGTTGTAATTACAGTATTGTCACTCCCCAAATTTCTATCCAAGTGTTTGAACCTCCTGGAGTGTAATGTTATTTTTTAACGGACTTTTTGTTGTTGATCTTTTATTTATGTTATCGATCAACAATCTAATACAACACTAAAGATAACAGTCTCAAATTTGTATAAGACAAGTCGTTTTTTAACATACTGATATCTTTTTGGTTGATATTGTTGGTAGAAATAGAAAAATTGGGACACAACTCAAACATTATAAACAAACCATGGTGTAGAAATTGAAAGACGCTCCTAAATACCTAAATTTTGATGAAGTTTTGAAATATACATAAGCCCATAGCCCGACATAGGATTCTAATCATAAAGAAATCAACAACATATTTAGATTGCCGGAAATCGTATCGATTGTACACACAGGTAATTAACTGAGAAGAATGAGGGTTTTTTTTTATATTGAAAGAATGAACAATGAAAAAATCCAGAATTTTGCAGATTGTTTAATCTGCAGATTTTTTGACAGATTAAATTAAAATCTGCCACAAATAATCTACTACCCAAACAAGATGAAATTAATTGGTAGATTTTAATCTTAAAAGCAGATTATAATCTGAACCAAACCGGCACTATGAACAATCTCCAGACGGATCAAGTCCTTGTTTATTCGATTCATCCACCACCGTTTATGATTCATGTATGAGCTGCTGATAGGAGTGGACCTTGAGTCTTATCCTTTGGGTTTGTTTTAATGCTATGTGTGTACTAGTACTGCCTTATTTGTGGGTCTGTCATTTACCGCATCTTTGTGGCGGGACATGAATTTATTTCAATTTTTGGTCCCGGATTTGAATTTTCGCTTGTAACCGCCTACAAGCCGTTCGATGATCGTCACCTCCCAGTTCGTATATCGAGCGTTCAGAAATGATGACAGCTCAGCGATCCGTGTTCACTCTTCTGACCAATCACGACTCAGCCGAATCATCTTATAAATAGAACACAACGCTGTCTCAAATCTTCATCCCAATTTCATTCAACCAAAATCGCCTCTCGATTCAAATCCTTCTCCTCTCCCTCTCTCTCACCAAACCAGAAACTCATCAATGGCGCCGAAGGCAGCAGCAGGGAAGAAGCCAGCGGCAGAGAAGAAGCCGGCGGAGGAGGAGAAGTCGGCCGCCGTGGCAGAGAAGGCTCCGGCTGAGAAGAAGCCCAAGGCCGGGAAGAAGCTCCCCAAGGACGCTTCGTCCACGGAGAAGAAGAAGAAGAGGTCGAAGAAGAGCGTGGAGACGTACAAGATCTACATCTTCAAGGTCCTCAAGCAGGTCCACCCGGACATCGGCATCTCCAGCAAGGCCATGGGGATCATGAACAGCTTCATCAACGACATCTTCGAGAAGCTCGCCGCCGAGTCCTCCAAGCTGGCCAGGTACAACAAGAAGCCCACCATCACTTCTCGCGAGATCCAGACCGCTGTCAGGCTTGTCCTTCCTGGTGAATTGGCTAAGCACGCTGTTTCTGAAGGGACCAAGGCGGTCACCAAGTTCACCAGCTCTTGAATTCATCGATTCGGGTGGTTTTATGGGAATTTGGGATGAGATTCTAGGGTTTCATGTTCAGGAATTGGGGATGATTAGGGTTTTTATTTTCTGCTTTTGTAATTAGGAAATGAAGGATTTGTAGTGATGTCTTTGTCTTTCTCAGATTTTAATAGTTTCATATGACATGTGGTTGATGGATTTACATGAATTGAATGGAAATTGCTACATATGGTATGGAATTGGCCAACTCTTTTTTTTGAATTAATTGATGTTCTGTTCAACATTTTTTCGCTTGTTGATTTTTAGACTTTTAGACAGAACCTAATTGTGTTTCAGGAAACAATTTGCGGTAAATTGATACTGAGATACAATCAGTATTCACATTGACACTTACCCATGTCTGCAACCATAAATTTTAATCACATGCAGGTCTTCACTTATGGTGATGACAATGTACTCATGGGAATTGATGACAATCAAGTGGAGAAGATTTTGCCTTCTCAGAGCAATGGAGAATGGTGTTGGTTTGAGGGTATTCGTTCAAATGCAGTAAGGGAAACCCAAGGAGTCAGATTCAGAACCTGAATTGAACAATTGACTTCTCTGGCACTCGAGACTCGAGAGGGTTTGCCAGATCACGACCTCAATACGAAACTGAGACGGTCTCTTTGGATTGCTGCAAAGAAGCTAATAGAGTATCAAATTTGAGAGAAGATGAAAGAGGGAAAAATAACATTTCATTCCAAATTGAAATTGTTCCCTAATACATGAATTTATATCAACTAATAAATTGCAAGCTAGTCCTTGTAGTAAGAACTAATTACAGAACAGCCCTAACCACAAAGTTACTAGTAATTGCAAATACCTACCCACAACATAAAAAACTGTAACACTTATGTAAGAAAGCTAACAGGCCCCCTTAAGTTGGAGAGTAAACATTGTTTATTCCCAACTTAGCAAGCATAAATTGAAAATAAGCACAACCCAGAGGCTTGGTGAGAATATCTGCCAGCTGATGCTTGGAATTAACATGGAGAAGCTTCAACTCACCAGCCACCAATTTATCTCTGATTAAATGACAATCAAGCTCAATGTGCTTGGTTCTGTCATGGAAGACTGGATTATTGGCAATGTGAATAGCAGAGTTGCTATCACAATACAGAACTGGAACAGAAGACTGCTCAATATGCATATCATGAAGAATAAACTCTAACCATTTCACTTCACAAGAGGTTGCAGCCATGCTCCTGTACTCAGCTTCTGCAGAACTCCTAAAAACAATGTCTTGCTTCTTGGACCTCCAAGAGATTAAAGAATCACCCAAATAGACAAGATACGCAGTAGTAGATCTGCTTGTATCAGGACAAGTAGCCCAGTCTGAATCAGAAAAAGCTTTAAGAGAAAGAGATGAAGACTTAGCAAAATAAATGCCTTGACCTGGAGTTGTTTTGAGATATCTCAGCACCCTGTGAGCAGCATCCATATGAGAAGTTCTGGGGCTAGAGACATACTGACTAAGCTTATGAACTGCATAGGTAAGGTCAGGTCTAGTATTGCAGAGATCGAGAAGTCTTCCAATAAGCTTCCTGTATGAAGTAATATCAGCAGCATCCAATAAATCACCAGATTCAGCACTAATATTGCAATTAGATTCCATGGGAGTGGATGCAGGCTTGCAGCCCAGAAACCCAGTGTCTTGAAGAACATCAAGAGCAAATTTTCTCTGAGAAAGAGAGATGCCTTCAGGAGTTCTATAAACTTCAAATCCCAAGAAAAAACTCAAATTACCTAGATCTTTAAGATGAAAGTGATTCTGCATTTGTCTCTTAAGGTCTTGCAGAAAAGAGATGTTGTTCCCAGCAAGAACAATATCATAAACATAAACTAAAGTGCAGCAAAGCAGTCTCCAGTTTGCAATGTGAACAAGGTGTAGTCTGCTTTAGATTGGACAAAACCCAAAGAGACAAGAGTAGATGAAAATTTCTCAAACCACTGCCTGGAAGCTTGCTTGAGTCCATATAAAGACTTATCTAGCTTACACACCATATCAGAAGATGGAGGAATAACACCAGGAGGTACATCCATGTACTCATCCTCATTCAAATCTCCATTCAAAAAAGCATTATTAATATCCAATTGAAGGAGATGCCAATCTTTAATTGCAGCTACAGCCAGAACACACTTAACAGTAGCTAATTTTGCTACTGGAGAGAAAGTATCAAAGTAATCTAAGCCCTCAGTTTGTGTATACCCCTTTGCCACCAATCTTGCCTTATACCTTTCAATACTGCCATCTGAATGATGCTTGATTTTTTAAATCCATTTACAACCAATAGTATGGTGATTGGGAGGCAAGAGAACAAAATGCCAAGTTTTATTGTTAACAAGAGCATCCAGGTCTTGTTGCATGGCCATCTGCCAATGAGGAGAAGCAGCTGCTTCTTTATAAGTCTTGGGTTCAGTGACAGCAGAAGTAGCAACTAGCAGAGCCTTGTGTTCAGTAGAAACATTTTCATATGAGAAATAGGAAGCCAAATCATGCTCTGTGCTATGAACAAGATGACAGGTCTTGCTATTCAATTGATAATCCTGCAAATAAGATGGAAAATGTCTAGACCTAGTGGAGTGTCTAACAGGTGCATTATTTGAGACTGTGCTAGTTAAAAGTTCAGGAGAAACAGAAGAAGAATCATGATCCAGAGAAGTAACCATGTCTTCTGAGTGATTTAAATCAGCAGAATTGATAGTAACAGGCAGAGAAGGAAGGGAAACTGCAGGAGAAGAACATGAAAAAGGAAATTCATCTTCATAGAAAATCACATTTCTGCTAACAGTAATGGTGTGTGTGTCTAGATTATAGACCTTGTAACCTTTGACCCCAAAAGGGTAACCAACAAAAGCACACTTTGTGGCTCTAGGAGAAAATTTATTTCTTCCTTGAAGAAGAGTAGAAACATAACAAAGACAACCAAAAGATTTCAAATGATCATAAGAGGGAGCAACACCATATAACAATTCATATGAAGTTTTATGATGCAGAGAGGCAGAAGGTGTTCTATTAATGAGATAGGCAGCTGTCAAAACACACTCTCCCCACAAAGACAATGGAGCATGAGATTGAAATCTAAGAGCCCTTGAGACATTTAGCAAATGCTGATGTTTTCTTTCAACAATTGAATTCTGTTGAGGAGTTTCTACACAAGAGTGTTGATGTAGAATGCCATTTTTGGCAAAGAACTCATGCAGTTCATACTCAGGTGCATTGTCAGTTCTAATGACTTTAATGTAATGTCCAAACTGAGTATGAATTAATGCATGGAAAGCTGGTAAGAGAGTAGAGACTTCAGTCTTGGATCTCATTAGATAGACCCAAGTAGCTCTACTGAAATCATCTACAATGGTGAGAAAGTATCTATACCCCCATGAGACATGACCTTATAAGGTCTCCAAGTGTCACAATGAATTAGGTGAAAAACAGCAGGAGAAACAGAGGTGGAGACAGGGAAATGAAGCCTTTTTCGCTTAGCAAGATGACATGTGTCACAAGGAGATGTATTTAGAGTCTTTTCTTTCAACTGAGGAACTACCATTTGCAGTTTATGGTCAGGTAAATGACCTAACCTGTGATGCCAGATGACAGGGCTGATCACATAATTACAAGCAACAGTAGGAGGAGAAGACATGAGAAGATATAAACCATCTTTCTTAACTCCTTTGCCCAGCACATGATTATTATTTTGATCTTGAATAATGCATCCAGCATTAGAGTAATGAACAAAACAATTTAGTTATGAAATCAACTTCGAAATAGAGATCAAATTGAACTTGAAAGAGGGAACACATATGACATTTGTCAAAGTCAAATGTTGATTGATTTTGACAACACCTATATGTGTCACAACAACAGATAAACCATTAGGGAGGTGAACATATGCATTAGTGATAGGGGTGGTTCAAAATGAGACAAAGAAGATGACATGTGATCAGTTGCACCACTATCCAAAATCCAGGAATAATGTGAAGAAGAAGATGCATCAGTCAATAGAGAAGCAAATGCAAAATTATTGACAACTCCACTAGATATGTAAGACTGAGCCATACCATGTCTGGGAAGAACCATAAGAGCTGACTGAACTTGAAGATGAAAGCTGCATTTTATCTCCAAGCAACTTCATAAGCTGAGCACATTCATTGTGAGTAAGAGTAATTTTGTCCTGGCCCCCTGAATTGGAAAGTGGTTGATCCTGTAACATATTTGAAGAGCCTTGCACACTATTAACTCTAGAACCTGTGTGAAATGAAGGCTGCCCATGAGATGAACCCTGAGAGGAATTTCCATAAGACTTCTTGAACTTGAATCCTGGAGGAAAGCCATGAAGCTTATAACATTTATCCCTTGTATGTCCTTGCCATCCACAATAAGTACATTGAGGTCTATTTTTGGCATTATACTTGTGTGCACTCTGTGATTGAGTAGCAACTTGAGTCACTAATGAAGCTGGCTCATTAGAAGTTGATGTTTGATGAGCTAACAATGCCACATTGTGAAAATTGGAGATATGATGCCCTGTGATTTCAGTTTGCCTCTCCTGTTGAACCACTTTAGAGAAAATTGCCAGAAGATCTGGTAGAGGCTCTGTGAGAAGTATCTGATCTCTCACAGTAGTATAGTTCTCATTGAGGCCCATAAGAAATTTGAGAATGCAGTCTTGTTCATAACTTTTCATGATAGTACTAACAATTTGACAACTGCAATTCTTCAAAACACCACAAACACAGGTAGGAATAGACTTGTAGTTGGACATTCCATCCCACAGAGACTTCAATTTTGTAAAATAAGCAGTAACTCCTAGATCACCTTGTCTAAGCTCAGCAATTGCAGTAGACAATTGAAATATACGAGGCAAATTTTTCTGCGAATATCTAGCTTTCTAGTCATTCCAAATGGCAAGAGCTGTTTCATGATAAACAATGCTAGCTGAAATCTCCTTAGAAACCGAATTGAGCAACCATGATATCACCATATTATCACATCGAATCCAGAACTCATGCAAAGGATCAGCAATTTCAGGTTCAGATAGAGATCCATTAATAAACCGTAACTTATTCTTCGCTTTAAGCGCAACCAAAATTGAACGGCTCCAGGTGCTATAATTCTCGCCTGTTAGAACCTGAGAGACGAGCACAATACCTGGAGATTCTGAGTGACTGAGGAAGTACGGCGACGCCGAACTGAGATTTAATTGCCTCGCACCATGCGACGATGAATCCTCTGTAGGAGGCATGACGGAAGATCAAACAGAAGGTGCTGAGAAGAAGAACGGTGAAATCGACGACCTCAGACTTGCCGGAGACAAACGGCGACCACGAATCGAACATCACCGGAGTGATTCAGCTCTGATACCATATTAAATTTGAGAGAAGATGAAAGAGGGAAAAATAACATTTCATTCCAAATTGAAATTGTTCCCTAATACATGAATTCATATCAACTAATAAATTGCAAGCTAGTCCTTGTAGTAAGAACTAATTACAGAACAGCCCTAACCACAAAGTTACTAGTAATTGCAAATACCTACCCACAACATAAAAACCTGTAACACTTATGTAAGAAAGCTAACATAGAGTGAGCCATTCACAGAGACAGGAGCAAGGATCTGGATGCACATAAGGATCAAATGAATTGAAGATGTTACGACTAGAAACTTAAACCAAATGACAACTGTAGCACTAATCTAATATATTGTCTTAATATGAAACAAAAATTGTCTAAGTTTCAATATGATGAACAGGCATTCCAATATACATTCATGTAAAAAACTTTACAGAGAAGGGAACATAACTGAAATGGAATCATGTGAGCATTGTGGGGGATCATCCTCTGGTGCAAGCTCGGCGTCAAGAGCCACCAACTGCTTCAAAAGCTCCTCGCGTGCCATAAGTTTAGCTTCCTTCTCAGTAAGAAATTTCATTCTGTATTCGGCGGTCAGCTCCAGCTGGAAAACCTCTTTTCCCAGCCAACGCATCCGAAATCCATACACTTCAAGATCATCCAACAAAAGAAGAAATTAGCGTATGAGCCTGAAGAACTTGACCCACCAAGTGCTTTGAGGTCTAAAACTGTCTGTGCCAAAAGGTCATAAGCATTACAGCGGTGGGACAAAGAGCATACACGAAGCGAAGAGAGGCAGGAAGGATGCAAATGCCTTATGAAATCTAGAACAGCAACCTTCTCTACTGGAAGAGAAACCCCATCAAAATCTTCCTGTAAACTTCTACAAGCTGAACTTGCCTGGAGTTGAAAGTAGTTTGTTGTAAGATCTGAAGAACAATTCTCACCCACAGCAGGATGATTCTCAGCAGAGTTCCCCATAGCATCATGTGGTTCCTCAGCAGCTTCCCCATCTCCAAAAGCCTTACCAGCAAGCTGCTTTCGGGTGTCAACTTCACAAGAATGGTTCTCAGAATCAGAATTTTGCAATGTTTCTACGATACCCAACTTGTGTATTCCATCAACCCCAGCACACCTGAACTTCTGCTCTTTCAGATCAAACCATAACATGGTACAGTAAGAATCATGCAAAAGTACTTGAGAACCATCCTCTAAGTAAGCAATAGCATGGTAAAATTTTATATCCGCTGGTAGTGGATCTGTCCACAAAACTAAATTAGCCCAGGATTTCTCCACGGCGTACTCCTTCATTACCCAAATGTGAGCTGATTCCAGGATCACTGCACATCACTGATAGGCATCCTCCCAAGTTCAGCACATACGAAAAGTCTGCATCTGACAAATCCGGTATAGACACCAATCTATATTCCTCTGAACTGAGATCAAATGCAACAATGTGGCGAAGCTTAGTGGAGAAACGACTAGCATTTGTAGCCAGTGCAAGGAATTACTAACCAGTATACTGTTTCTTGGGCTAAGATAATCCCCGTGAGGGATGATACATTCATATTCAACCTTATGCCATGAATTTGACTTGGAAATATAAACCTTTACCTCAAAGAAAGGGTATGAATATGGAGAGTGAAGACGATCTTCACAACTTTGTAGTCATCATTGATCGCATCATAACCAAGGGGTTCCACAAAGCCAGTGACTGGTCGGATGAATCCATTGGTGGAACCATATATCAGTAACCCGTTGCTCCATTCGAGATGTGGATCACTTTTAGCCTTTATGGTCATGACATAACTGAAGGGATCAATTTTAGCATTTCGAGATGCGGATCAATTGTTGATGTGTATAGTCTGAAATCCACATAATGATACATACATGGATCAACTCCTTTGTTTCCGCTTGTCCAAAGCCGGTAGTAGCTCACTTAGGATTAACTATATTCAAGCCTCTCTAAAACTACGCATAAGACGAGTAATTACATTTTTTATTACCGTTTCCCATCACTTATAAACTTCATTAAATTATAGAATATATTTAGTAATGGAATTTTGTGGTGTTCATAGTATTTGAATAATACTACAACCTGGGAAAAAGTAAGGCATATCAGAAGGGCAAATCCAGACATCCAACCAACTCACAGCATAACGGTATTAACTTCCATAGCTTAGCGAGCAGCAACACAAAACAAGATATTATTTCCGGCGTTGTGTGGAATTCTCCAGACTCTCCACCATCTTGAAAACTAAACTTGACCGTACCTCGACTAGGCACCTGCAGCTAACCAGGTAAAATTCCAGTGGCCTCAAAGAGAATTGATTTTCCCTGGGCTCGAACCATAGACTTCATGCGGAGTACCTGCTGGGACCAACATTATTACCATTAGGCCAACTCCTTGTTGCTATGTAGTAGTACAATATACATATTTCAGACCATGTTCTTGGTTATCATTGGAAAATTTTACAATATACATGAAGGACTAATTCTGCGGAAGCAATGATGCGGTCCACAAGATTAAATTTGGGTATTAAGATGTTGGAAACTAGTACAACCCAAAAGACAATTATAGCAACACTCTAATGTATCGTCTTATGAAACAAAAAATGGACTAATTTCCTTTTTTCATATTTAAATTAGAATGGGAAACATGTTAACACGTCATGGTTGATAAAATGCATGGTGTTAGACCAAAACCTGCTAGTTATGGACCGAACATTAATATAAACAGGGAGTCCAATATAATCATTTACAGAGAAGGGAACATAACCGAAAGGGAATCAAGTGAGCATTGTGGGGGATCCTCTGCTGCAAGCTCGGCGTCAAGAGCCTCCAACTGCTTCAAAAACTCCTCGCGTGTCTTAAGTTTAGCTTCTTTCTCCACAAGAAACTTCTTTCTGTACTCAGCATTCTGCTCCAGCTGAAAAACATCTTTTCGCAGCCAACCCATCCGGAATCCATACACTTCAAGATCATCCAACAAAGGAAGAAAGTAAGCATATGAGTCTGAAGAACTCGACCCACCAAGTGCTTTCAGGTCTAAAACCGTCTGTGCCAAAAGGTCATAAGCATTACGACGGTGGGACAAAGAGCATACGCGAAGCGAAGAGAGGCAGGAAGGATGCAAATGCCTTATGACATCTAGAACAGCAACCTTCTCTACTGGAAGAGAAACCCCATCAAAATCTTCCTGTAAACTTCTACAAGCTGAACTTGCCTGGAGTTGAGAGGAGTTTGTTGCAGGATCTGAAGAACAAATCTCACCCACAGCAGGATGATTCTTAGCAGAGTTCCCCATAGCATCATGTGGTTCCTCAGCAGCTTTTCCATCTCCAACAGCCTTACCAGCAAGCTGCTTTCTAGAAGGAGACAACTGTCTTGACCATAGTTATTTCATTACCTTGGTTAGGTTAGGTCAAGCGGCTACCTATATATTCAGTGTATTGTCTGCTAGGGTTTCTCAATCGATAGATTCATTTCACTCTCGTATGTATCAGCCTTCAATGGCTCTACCTCTTCATCAATACAAACTGAATCGTCTCATTTAACGTTTACTCGCGGTAAATCGCCTTTGCCAATTTATACACAAACCTACTGATGTACACTTAACAGGTGCCAAACTTATTTTGATGTATCTTCAAGGATCTAAAATTACTGGGCTTTTTTTTTATCACATGGGTATCTCCCATTACAAGCCTATGCAGACGCTGATTGGGCTGGCAACCCAACAGATCGTCGTAGCACAACAGGCTTTGTTATTTTTCTTGGGCCCAATCCTGTTCATTGGGCTGCTAAGAAACAGCCCACAGTGGCCCGTTCTTCTACAAAGGCTGAGTACCGTTCTCTTGCAGTTACTGCTGCAGAAATCACCTGGTTACAATACTTGTTTCGTGATCTTAACCTCTTCCTTCCTCATGCCCCTCTAATATGGTGTGATAATTACTCTGCAATTGCAATGACAGCTAATCCAATTCTTCATGCTCGCACTAAACATATTGAATTGGATTATCATTTTGTAAGAGAGAAGGTTCTTGCCAAACACTTATGATGCATTTCTTATGTTTCCAGTACAGATCAGCTTGCCGACATTTTCACCAAGGGGCTGACCACGGATCGCTTTCATTTTCTCAAGAGCAAGCTGCTGCTGGACAAGCCACCATCAACTTGAAGGGGTGTATTAAGAGACATGGATTAAACTGAAGTTCAAGACAAAGTTCAAGACTTATTAAGCATTTCAGAAATCATTATGGGGTCTTATGTAAAACCTACAAAACTACTGTGCCGTTGTGTAACTGCAGTCTCTAGAAGGAGACAACTGTCTTGACCATAGTTATTTCATTACCTTGGTTAGGTTAGGTCAAGCGGCTACCTATATTCAGTGTATTGTCTGCTAGGGTTTTTCAATCGATAGATTCATTTCACTCTCTTATGTATCATCCTTCAATGGCTCTATCTCTTCATTTATCAATACAAACTGAATCGTCTCTTTGATTATGTTTATAGATCACATATGGAGGTCTTCACTTAACCGGTCATTGTAGACGATCATGTTTATGACAATGTACTTGTTGTAACAGAACTCCTGTTTCAGAGCTCTGTTACCAGTTTGTTATAACCTGAGGGTATTCGAGCAAGAACGACGAAAGCGAAACAAGAACGAGACAGATATTAAACATGGTTCACTAACGAATTCGTAACGAACCCGCTAGCTAATCCACGGCCAGAACCAGATATTTTATTGAAAAAAGAACCCGATTACAATGCACGCCGTGGCCAAAACGACCACGGCGGCTACCCGAAACACCCACCCGAACACACACGCACAAAAACCTCTCTAAGGCACCAAAGCCTACTTTATGTATAACCCGAGTGTGTGTTGCTAGTTGGGTACCAAAGTACCACCCTATATATAGTGGCAACATATGGTGACAGTAGAGTGATTTCCTATTGTTTCTTGTTGCCAAAGGAAACAAGTCAAATAACATTCCACCGCCTCACTGATTTGCCAACTTAGAAACAAACTGCACCACCTCCTCTGAGTTGTGACCAACATGGAAATAATTCCATGTTATTATCACACCGTCTTTGACTTCAAGTTTTACCTAATTAATTCAAGTCACATACTTTGACAGTACTCATGGGAATTAAAGACAATCAAGTGGAGAAGATTTTGCCTTCTCAGAGCAATGGAGAACGGTGTTGGTTTGAAGGCATTCGCTCAAATGTAGTGAGGGAAACCCAAGGAGTCAGATTCAGCACCTGAATTGAACGATTGACTTCTCTGGCACTCAGAGACTCGAGAGGGTTTGCCAGCAAGAACCTCGACCTCAATACGAAACAGAGACGATCTCTTTGGATTGCTGCACAGAAGCTAATAGAGAAGCGAACATAACTGAAAGGGAATGGGAATCAAGGGAGCATTGTGGGGGGTCTTCTGCTGCAAGCTCAATGTCAAGAGCCTCCAACTGCTTCAACAACTCCTATCGTGCCTTACGTTCAGCTTACTTCTCGGCAAGAAATTTCATTCTCTACTCCACGTTCTGCTCCAGCTGATAAACCTCTTTTCGCAGCCAACCCATCCGAAATCCATACACTTCAAGATCATCCAACAAAGGAAGAAAGTTAGCATATGAGCCTGAAGAACTTGACCCACCAAGTGTTCAGGTCTAAAACTGTCTGTGCCAGAAGGTCATAAGCATTATGACGGTGGGACAAAGAGCCAACGTAAACTGAAGAGAGGCAGGAAGGATGCAAATGCGTTGTGACATCAAGAACAGCAACCTTATCTACTGGAAGAGAAACCCCATCAAAATCTGCTTTTGTACTTCTACAAGCTGAAGTTGCCTGGAGTTGAGAGGAGATTGTAGCGTCATGATCTCCAAAAGCATCAACATCAAGCTGCGTCGCAGTGTCAACTGCAGAGGAATGTTTTTCAGCACGAACCGTGTGCTGATTTGCTGTAGTGGTTGTCTTCTGAGCTGAATCATCAACACTTTCCAATGTTTCTATGATACCCAATTTCTATTTTCCATCAACCCCAGCACCCCTGAACTTCTTCTCTTTCAGATCAAACCATACCATGGTAGGACCGGCCTAAGACAATTGGGGGCCTAAAGCGGATAATAAAATAGAGGCCCCAAAAAAATGTACACATAAAATGGTTTTTTAGAAGAAAAAAACATAAGAGGTCAGTACTTATGTTATTAATGTAGATAATATATTTTGTTGATTTTAATTAGTACTCAATAGTCTTGCAACTTTTTATTTATTGAAATTAAAAAAAAAAAAAAGTCACATACGTCACTTAGGAGAATCGAACTTGTGTCAAGTTTGTGGCAAAAATGTTAAATTACCACCGCACTAATGTACAATTTATATTAGTAATGCACTAAAATATTAAATGTATCTAAATATAATGTAAAGAACCTATATAAAAATGGGCCCATGCCGGCTCGGGGGCCTAAAGCGGCCGCACCGGCTGCTTGCCTATAGGGCCGGCTCTGCATGGTACGGTAAGAATCATGCACAAGTACTTGAGAACCATCCTTTGAGTAAGCAATAGCATGGTAACTTTTTATATCCGCTGGTAGTGGATCTGTTCACAAAACTAGATTAGTTCCGGATTTCTCCACGGCGTACTCCTTTCATTCACCAAATGCGAGAGCTGATTCCAGGATCACAGTACCAAGGTTACCTGGGTCGTAGTTCGCTGCAGTTTGCGGTACGTTTTCGGGATCGCGGTACGCTCGAGTGACAGGTTCACGATACGCTAAGGGTAGGTTTCTTCGGATCGCTCGGTTGAATTGAAATTTGCTTGTCCAGTTCGCGGGACGATTTTTAGAATCGTTTATATATATATATATATATATATATATATATATATATTAACTTAAGTTAATCACAAATGCTCTTTTTCTGAGAAATAATAAATGATCAATTTTAGTACTCCTACCACCATGTAACATGACAAGCGCTTTTTTCTTAGAAAAAGTAAACAGACAAAAATTACTACTGTGCAACTTTAATATGACTAAAGCAATCAAATAACATTTGTGAAATTCGTCACTCAGAAAAAAAGTTTGTGACATTTGAACTTACAGTAATAGAATAAGAGTTCGTCATAAAATTGATAACCAAAATCATTTGTAGTGTTTTATCATTTAATCTTGTTTATTACAATCTATAGAAATAGCAACAGAGTTGGCTCTATCACTTCAAATCTGAATACCTTTCACCTAAATCAAATATGAAAAAAATGTTTTTAGAAAAAAAAAATATATTTTTTCAAAAATAGCATTTTTTATGATTTTTTGAGAGGATAATATTTCTTTTCCGAAAATCTCGCTAAAAATCTCAATAAAAAGATAACCTTATCGCTAATTTTCTGAAATAGATTTCAATTATATTTTCATTGATTAATATTTCTCTTTTGACTAAAATTAATTATCCGGACCCCACTAATTCTGTCATTACTCCACTAATCGAGGAAACTGGTCAACAATTCACCGTCTTCTTCCTCTGTCTTCTTCTTTTTTTCGTCCATCGCACTTCTTCTTCGCCTGTCATCGCACTTCCTTCTTCTTCTTCTTCTTCTTCTTCTTCTTCTTCTTCTTCTTCTGTTAAGTCTATTGACTCTCCAAGCAGAGGACGACGATGTTACTCTTCAAACCCCGACGATGGATAACTCTTCACGGCGATCTGTAAGTGTTTTTTTTTTTTTTTCTTTTTTTTTTGCGTTTTCAGTCATTCCTTTATGTTCACTTTCAGATCGCAGAAAGCAGCGACCTAGATCGCGAACGACCCACGAATGGGATCGTGCGATCTGGTTCGTGAATCGTTACCATTTGAGCGATTTAGAACCTAGCACTGTACATCACTGATAGGCATCCAAGTTCTGCAAATACGAAAAGTCTGCATCCGAAAACTCTGGTATAGGCACCAATCTATAATCCTGTGAACTGAGATCAAATACAACAATGTGGCGAAGCTTAGTGGGGAAACGACTAGAATTAGTAGCCCAGTGCAAGGCATTGCTAACCAGTATGTCGTTTTTTGGGCTACGATACTGTTGGAAACTAACACTAAAATTGCAAATTTTAGACAGACATAATCGTTTAACAAATCATGGCCATGGAAATAGAGGCAACAAAGCATGAAGGCAAAAAACACAAACATCAGAACTGGAAAGAAAAACTGCAATGTAAAAGACATACCTCTTATCCAAGCTTAAGCATAATAAGAACTACAACTGAGTCGTCAGGTCTTGCGAGAAGGCCTGACTGTTCTTGAAGAGATCATCGCCCTCACTTACACTGTGTTGGGATGCCGGCGATGATTCTTTGAGGATAAAACATCTCCGATCTTCTCTGTCACAGCAACGCTGAAGATCAACGACGATCAACACATCAGGTCAATTAATCAAATCACCCATTAATTAAAAAATTAAACTAGTGCGTAATTGAATCAAAACTGATTTATTACCTCACGCCATGTCGCCTCGCACGCCAAGATATTTCGCCCAAATCGCCCTTCTACTCGTGGCGGCGCGCGTGTGTGCACGCGTGGCACACAAGAACACAATGGACCACCACACACCTTAGTAGTTGTACACTACTCATGTGTGTGATACCATATAAAGCCACCAACCTCCTTTGTGAGTATCAATGTGGGACTATTTTTCTTGCTTGGTTTCAAGCTTTTTCAAGCCATCAAATTTACTTCAATTTCTCTATGGATTACATTAAGAAAATGTCTTACATCCATACATCAAAATTTCAGTCCCCGTAACAAGGAAAAATTTCAACTTGTTAAAACCTGAAATTAATATAAGGAGCACACAAAATGGTGCTCAAAAAATTCAATGTTCTAACAGATAATCCCCGTGAGGGATGATAGATTCAACCTTATGCCATGAATTTGACTTGGAATTATAAACCTTAACCTCATGAGCTGGGGTATGAATTTGGAGAGTGAAGACGATTTTCACAAATTTGTAGTCATCAATAATGACATCATAACCAAAGCCGAATGCCTCTACCATGTTAGGCGACAACATGTTGATGTGGTTGGCAGTTTCTGAGACTCGCCAGTCAAGGGGTTCTACAAAGCCAGGTACTGGTCGGATCCTTCAAACAAAGCATGCCATCGGTAGAACCATATATCATTAACCCACCGGCCCATTCGAGACGTCGATAAATTTTATCATTAACGGTCATGACGATGGCTTCCTCATGGGAATTTAAGTTGATGAAATGGAGATGGTGGAGACTTGTAACAAGGGAGAGATCGGTGTTGGTATGAATGGATCCGCTCAGGCGCAGTTTAAGGAATTCAAAGACGTCGATTAGGGAACGCCAAGAACTAGATACATACCTGACTTGAATGATAGTCTTCTCTGGCAACCGCGATAGTATGTCAGAAAGAATTTCGTGTGGCAATGGCGACATCTTTTCGGATTGCAATGAAGCTAACAAATCAGAAAAGAGATCAAATAGCGTAATTGATTTTCATATCACAGTTGGAAAAAAAAAACATTAATTTTGCAAAGGGTACCAGTTGAATGGAAGGGAAACTGCATAAATGGGACTCTATGTTCCTGTTTCCTACTTCTCCCACACAGAATCATTTTAATCCACATATTGAAGAACTTACGCTGTATTCTCTCTTTTTTCTTAATTTGTGACTTTTTTTTTTGTTGCCGTTCCTGCAATTCATCATCATAATTCTCTCAAATCGAATGTTTTAGCAGTTGCTATCTCTTCTAATTTGCTAGGTATAAGAGAATGATGAGATAATAAAGCAACATACACAGAAGAAAGAAAATAGTCCATCATTCAAATAGCCCGAGATATCAGTGTAGTGTAGATAGGGGTTACACTTAAACCCTAATTTTGTTTCTAGCTTAACAAGAGAGAGAGTTACCTTTTCCACAGCAGGGGAGTCGATGACGATGGTGATGCGGAGCAGAGAGGCCGGGAGAGAGTGAAAGAGTAGACATAGGAAGAAAAAATTGAAAACAAAGCAAATGGGTACTGAAATGAAATCTCGAACAAAACATTCCAATACTAGTATGCGAAACGAAAATGAAACCAGAAGACTCACATCTTTGCTTCTTTCTAGATGAGGTTTTGAGAGTTAGTTTCAAGGACCGGATAGCCTCATTCTTTCTTACTAATTCATGTTTTTTGGCCTCTGGATGATATTAAAACGGATAGCCTTTTTCTGATGTAATAATACTTCCTCTGTAAAGCCTTTTTCTACGCATTTTGTCTTATGTCACTATTCACTGGGTCACTTTGACCCGGTGATGTGGATAGCAAAACGATCTAATTTTTTCATAGTGTTGTAGAATCAAAAGTGTTCTATAATAGGTGAAAAATTATCAAAAAATCGTATAATTTTAGGGTCCAAATCACCCGGTAAAAGTGACCCAAATACGAATTAAATAGTCAAAACGTAGAGAAAGAGGCTTTACAGAGGGAGTTGTAGTAGTAGACTAGTAGTAACATTCAGTATATATTTCTTAAAGCAAAAGATAGTGCTCATACCTTTATGACTAGGAAAAGTCTCAAGTACTGGTATGTCATTCTTTAACGCGCCCCAGTAAGATTATCTCATTCTTTGACACTCCCCCATACGATGGAGGATCCGTTAGAAACTCAAATCTTAGATCGCAGATGGAGAAAGTGATTGTGGCCAAGTGGTTTGGTAAGCGTATCCGCGATTTGCTGCCGGCTTGGAACATGTCGCACGTGTAGTTTGCCTGACGTGATCGCTCACGAAGAAGTAATCCAGTTTGACATGCTTCATGCGAGAGTGAAAAACTGGATTCTTGCAGACATACGTTGTATTAGGGTTATCACAAAAGAGCGCATTATGATGAGGGACTGCAAAGCAGGGAAAACACAATTAGATGAATTGTGGGATTGTATATGAGGGTTAAGAAGGGCCTATGGTGGAGTTGGATCAAGGTTATTTATCTTCTGAAGGTACATCAAGGATGGCTATGGGTCCACGAGAGTGTAGAGTAACTATGAGAATTAAGGGACATGGAAGGGATTCATATTGTTCACGGTGCAACACCCTCAAAATGACCAAGTCGGAAGCCTGGAGGGTGTCACTCCATACCCGAGAAGAAACTCAGATACAAGGACGTTTAAAAGTGGATCCAAGCAAACTCACTTAAAAGTCTTAAAATAATACTTTATTACAATTCAAGTTGTTGTGCCTCAAACACGGGCATAAATCCAACTAATGAAATAGTGAGTACTAGAAGAGAGTTTAACTATTAAGATGAGAGTTCTAGCAGTCTAAATGGTAATACAAGTTTCCCACTAAGCCAAGCTACCATCATCTAGATATGTGGTGAAGAAGACAAAAATAGGACACCACAGTTTCCAAAATCAGCAATAAATGCTGGGAAAATAAAAACCCAAATATGTAAAATGACGATGAGGCAATTTTTAAAATAATAAGAGGAATTTCAGGTATGTGACTTTGACCGATCCTACTACCTATCTCGGTTTCTTTATATTTCTTTCTCAATACTTTTTTGAAATGAAATTATGAAAACGAGAAAGGAACCCTTACATCTCAGTATACACAGTTGGCTTTTTTTTTTCTCTGATTGCCTGATTCTTCCTTACTATTGTTAGTTATATCATTCATACCTTCCGATGTTCCCACTCCCAATGAAAAGTCTCAAGACATACTATATTTTCCAGTCACTGCATTTACACACTTTATTCCTAACTGCTCCTGGCGAGCCATTCAGTTATCAGTCCCGTCTAAACTCCATTTAAATGATCCCCCAGTACCGTGTGTAACATCCCCAAAATGGCCAAGCTAGGTAGTACGCTCGGTCAAAGTCACATACCTGAAAGTCTTCTTCATTAAGCTAAGGGTTCAGTTGTTAACCAAAATATTACTGAACATCAATTAGGGAACGCCAAGAAGTAGATACAGAACTATATATCATTAATGGTCATGATACTGTCTTCCTCATGGGAATTGAAGTCGATGAAATGGAGATTGTGGAGACTTGTAACAAGGGAGAGATTGGTGTTGGTATGAATGGATCTGCTCAGGCGCAGTTTAAAGAATTCATAGCCGTCGATTTGGGAACGCCAAGAATAAGTAAATACATATCTGACTTGACTGATAGTCTTCTCTGGCAACCGCGAGAGTATGTCAGAAAGAATTTCGGGAGGCAACCGAGGCATGTTGCTGGGTTACACGTAATTTTCTAATAGTTCTGTATCTACTTCTTGGCGTTCCCTAATTGACGGCTACTGATTCCTTAAACTATGCCTGAGTGGATCCATCAGACCAACACCAATCTCTCCCTGGTAACAACAAGTCACTGCCATCTCCTCCATTTCATGAAGTTAAATTACCATGAGGACATTGTCATTACCTTTAAGTTCCACCAATGGGTTGCTCTGTTTGAAGGATTCATCCGACCAGATACTGGATTTGTGGAGCCCCTTGACTGGCAAGTCCCAGAAACTGCCATCCACATCAACTATGTTGTCGCCTAACATGATAGAGGCATACATGTTTGGTTTTGATGCCATTAATGATGACTACAAGGTTATTAAGATCGTCTTCACTCTCCATCTTCAAACTAACCTCTACCCTTCTCACGAGGTTAAGGTTTTTAGACTTAAGTCAAATTCATGTCACGAGGTTGAATGTATCGTCCCTCACGAGGATTATCTTAGCCCAATAAATGACATATTGGTTAGTGGTGTCTTGCACTTGGCTTTGAATGCTAGTCGTTTCTCCACTAAGCTTCGCCACACTGTTGCATCAGAGGGAATAAGGGGCGCAATCAGGAACAATAATCGGTTTGGGTACTCAGTCGTTGGTGCATCAGGTCTGAACGACATATGGAACTTTTCGTGGTCCATCTGTCTGGTGCAAGTGGGGTGCATCGGGAGTGTATTCGGTCCTGCAGTCTCTGTGAATACATTCGAGCCTGGTTCTGGGTGGAGCAGTCGTTTCTATTTCCGGAAGTGTATCCGCGCTTGGCGCATTCGTTGGAGGGACAATATGGAAGTAGGAGCAACGATTTGACAAATTGGGTTTCGCATACATCTGCAAAACATTCGGATTGGAGAGAGGAGTGATTCTGATTGCTTAGTGCATTAATTCAAGGTGGAGATTTGTTGAAATGATTCAATGCATAGCAAATCGAGCAAAGGCACAAGCAGGAGGAAGCACATGAAAACGCGACAAGTAGCAGGAGGCTGATGGTGCTTGTCGTACGACCAGAACGGGGATGGGCTGTTTTTCGGGGGCGGTTTGGGTGTTTCCTAATTCGTTTTGAAGTGTTCTTGAGTTGGTTAGACTGCAAGTCAGTGTATTGTGTCTATGTGTAGTGTATATGTCGTGGCTAAATTGTATGGTGGTGTAAATCGGGTTCTCTCTCAATAAACATCGGGTTCTGGCCGTGGATGTAGTTAGCGGATTCATTATGAAATCCGTTAGCGAACCACGTTAAATCTGTCTCTCCTTCTTGTTTTTCGTTTCTTCGTTCTTGCGCGAAACCGCTAGGTTAACACGCTCCATATTTTGAATAGTAAGTTAAATTTAGTATATTAAGAAGGTTTTCAAATAAATGTGTTTTTTAGATTTTAGCTTGTTTAACAGATACTACTTTTGGCGAAAATGAGAAAAAATATTCAAAATTGGATTGGTAGTAGAATTATTTCTTGGTAATGTAGGCAGACCATATAGGCTCAATGGATAGAGTAGTATATATTTTTAGTATCTTTCCCAATTCGTCTATGGCATCACTATGAGCCAAGGAGTCTGCTAGTGTGTTTCTAAGTTCTAACACACTCATGCACATTATAAGATATAGATAAATTACCCGTTCCGTTAGGACTACGAACACTTACGAAACTTCAATTGTTAATGTATAATATATGAACATACTTCCTATTATGTATAAGATCTAATGATCTAAAAGAAAAGAAAAAAATGCATAAACATGTTGAATAAAAATATCTGCCCTGTACCAAAAGTTAATTAGAAATATCCTACTTTCTGCCCTAAAAAAAAAAAATCCTACTTTCCAAAAAAAAAAACAAGTAGAAATATTCTCAAAAATGGAAAAAAGTTAATTCACTCCTAAATGTGTGTGAGATTGTGCTTGGCTACGTGGCCATGTTAGTAGCCAAATGATTAGCATCTTTTATTTTGTCTCACATTAGTGAGTGGACTTAGGCAAGAACCCGTGCGGTTGGCACTCTCAAAGTCTTGTGATTAAATCTTTTCAACATAAAAATATAATTATACAGAAGGTTCAAAATTTGTAACCCATGACCCAAAATACAGTAAAACATTTATAAATTAATACTCGATAAATTAATAATTTTGATAAAATTAATAATTTATCCAGTCCCAAATTGGGAAGTACGAAATTGGACCCCAATCGATAAAATAATAAGATAATAACTTTTTTGAAATCACAATGTATATATATTGGTTCTAAGTTCTAACGAAACTATAAATTAATGATTACTAAAAGATTCCAAATTATATGATTGTCTAGTAAAATATGAGTCTATAGTCACTTGTTTTTTATTGAAATTTAAATTTAGATTCAGTTCATCTTTAAATCCCATCATTGCACTTAAGAGTTGGGCCGTTGTCTTCTCGCATTGCAACAAAAAGTTGTGAAGAGTTGTTTAGTGCTTCCTTGGTGATATCTCCTATAATCACATAATAGCTTTTGTTGTTGATTGACCATGGTTGATTTTTGAACACTTTGTACTTTAGGAGCCATAGTTGATGTAATTTTAAAAAATTCAATGGACATTGTATAGTGATCAATTTCTAGTGTATTGCGTTACTACCATTGACCCACTTTTAGGTACCATGAGTTACCTTTTTACTTATTAAAAAACAATGAACTTGACAAATTCAATTAATTTGTGAAAAGTACATTCATATAATGTGCCTTGCAACTTGTTCTTGTAATTTATCTTTCATCTCTAACTAATGTACATTGTAAATAGTACATTGGACTTGAAAATTTTACTGTCATACTTAAAACATCTTTAAATTAATAAATTATTAATTTATTGATATAATAATATTTCGCTAAATTAATAAAATATCTCAGTCCTACATTATTAATTTATGGAGGTTTTACTGTATCTTGGAATAAAAAATTTGGAGAAATGAGTACCACTCCGTCCCACCTCTTTTGCACCATTCAGACTTTTACTACTATTCACTTAGTCACTTTGACCCGGTATTTTAGATAGCAAAACTTTACAATTTTTAGATAATTTTTTTGAAGTGTTGTAGAGTAACTCTTATTCTACAAGACAGTAAAAAAATTATCGAAAAATTGTATCATTTTGCGATCCAAATTACCGGATCAAAGTGACTCAGTTACGGGTGAAAAAAGTCAAATGGTGCGTTTGAGCTGGGACGGAGTGGTACTAAGGAAAAAAATAACTGTGCCAATTATGGGCAAAAAGAAAGAGGCATCACTATTGTCTAGCCTAAAGAAGAATGAGGTCAGTGCTAACTTCTGGGCCAGACAGTTCATTTCGTGTGGCCCCCGGTATTTTACATCATAATGTGAAATTGATGCTAAATGTAGAGAGAGTGAGAGAGCTGAATTTTGACTCTTGGATATCTTAAAGGTGCAAAAGAGAGCCATATGTGATTAATGAACAGTATATAGATGAGCTGGTGGTCTCATTGTGAATCAACAGAGTGTGAGGTAGAGAAGTTCAGACGCGAGAAAGGGAAGAAAACCAGAGACGAGCTCTGGGTTTTTGAAGGCCAGCACAGCTGCTGTCCGGGCTTGGTTCAACGGTGAGATTTGGTCCGTTTCGGCTCACATTTCGGGGGATTGATCCTTGCGACGTGTTCTTCCAATTTATCGGTTTGGATTATCCTCTCTCCCTATCTTTGTGTTATCCTCAATTGTTAGGGTTTCTATTTTGCTTGTTCACCTAATTGGTGTTGGTGGGGGTTGTTGATGTCAAGATAGTTGATTTCTTGGATGTTGTTAGAACTTTAGTAGTACTAGGGTTGTGATCCTACTATTGTTGATTATAGTGGAAGATTTGGGTCGAGAGGGGCTCCGTGGTTTTTCCCGGGAGTTTTTCACGTTAAAAATTGTTTTGTCTCGTTTTTATTTATTGTCTTCAATTGCATTTTCCGGCTCTCCTTTAGTTGTACGTCTTTAGGGGAAAGTTTGATTATTGGGCGTTATTGTTTCCGCTACGATTTAATTGTGTTGTCGTGTTTTTGAGCCCGGATTCTCCCACACAATTCCCCGTGTTCTTTTTTTTTCTTCTTCATATCTCCTCCATTTTCAACATTAGATTCATCGTAAACTTAACGGTGAAGATTAAGCCACAATACCTCAGGGAAAGTAAAAGGCTGTGTTCTCCTAGATCTTCAATTCTTCATGCATCTACTATCATTGTGTTAACATGGGTTAATTCGCCATGTGACTCTTACTAAATATATGGAAGCCAGAGGTGTTTGCTTGGCACTAAAACAGGAAGTGGATGCACGTATAAGATACCTTCATGCATCTACTATCAATGTGTTAACAAGAGGTTAATTCCCCATGTGACTCGTACTAAATATATGGAAGTCACATGTGTTTGCTTGGCACTAAAACATGGGGAGGGTACACATTGTATAATATCATGTTGTTAATTTTTTCTTTATTCAATGTAAAAATTCATTAATAAACTTGTCAAGTTGTTAAAATTAAATACTCCAAATTGCGTAAGCCCTTAGACACTACCACTTTCTCGTTACTATAAATACAAGGCTCCGTTTTCACTTATTTTTTCATTCCAAAAGTTGGAAGTCTTGCTTTCAAATGGAGTAAAAAGTCAGTTTCCACTTTTTGTTTTTCAAAGAGTCCCAATCATTTGTCATATTGCCCTCATAGTTAACCATCGAGTGAGTAAACTTATCCCCTCATTTAATACTTGTATTTTTGTATTTTTAAATTAATTGTTTAAATTATTAAAATAATAGTTAAAAATATTGTTTCTATGCTCCTCTATATGCTCTTTATGTTAAAATGTTTTAATTTCTTTAGAAATAATGGTTTAAATTGTCGATAACATGTTTGTTTTAATCACTTAATGCACATGTCCAATTCATCGAAACTCTCACATTGCAACTCAGTCCTAGAACTAGCTTATTACACCCTATCCTGTTTGTAATAAAAATACGTTAGTGTGAATTGATAAAAAAATCCGTCTCATACTTCATAGAATAAATTGTTAGTTGACTAACACATCTTTTTTTAGGATAAAATTGTCCATGCCTTTTTGTGTATGAACAGTACTAATCACCAACGGTACCGCCCCTTAACCGCCATACAACTCATATTCCGGCCGGACAAACCGATATTTCGGCCGGAAACCCCGAATATGACAACACTATCCCCTGAATCGACAACACTATCCTAGAATCCGGTGATTCTTTTCCCCAAGACTCACCAACACAGCCCAAAGAAACCTCCCTACACCACCAAAACACCAACTACTACAACTACCACCACCACCCATCACCACCACCAGTCAACTACGGAATCCAGCTGCTGCCAACGCCACCACAATTAGTCCACCGCAACTCGTTGGGATCTGGGTTCTACCAAGTTGAAGGGGGTTCCCTTCCATGATTCAAAGTACGTACTCAGATTGGAGGACCCAGCCTAACCCCAGTGCAAACAACAAAGGATCTGCATCAAAGAGAAGAGGGAGAGAAAGAAGGTCAGAGAACCTTGCTGAGAGAGAGAGAGATGGCAGAGAGGGAGCGGGAGAGAAAACTATTAGTTATGTCCGATTTTATTGTGCGTAGACCTGTCAATGGGTCGGGTCAGACCCAGACGACCCTGTGTGAACCCAAACGGCTAAACCCTACAGGCGACCCACTGGACCCAAACCTAACGAAACCCGAAACTCTTGACCCAAACCCCTCCCTCTGGACCCTTCCAAGTCAAGATGACTGTCCTCTAACCCACTCACCGTCCGGCTAATCACCGGCTCAATTCCGTCATCGAGGCGGCGTTCGACCCTCGTCGGCTCCGTCATTCTCCGCCTCTTCCGGCCAGTTCTTGTCGAGGGATCGCACTTCCCGGCTCAATTCCGTCGTTAATATGGCTTTGATATGTTTGGAACGTTGTGGGATGTGTTTAGTTGAACTTTGTTGTGTTCAGTTTTTCTGGCCCGGGTCAGGGTCTCTGCACAAACATGTTTATTTTGGTGGGCCAGGTCTGGACTCATATTAAAAAGGGTCGGGTCCTTAAAGGGTCCGGGTTGGGCCTCCGGTTCAGATCCGGAACGAACCCAGCCCATTGACATGCCTAAATATACGAAACCAAAGAAAAACAAACTACCGAACTCATCCTGCTTATCTACAACATCTTCATCGTTGTTCTCAACGTCTAATTCATGCCGGACTCTGCATTGACTCGATGGCTTTGCGATTGAATTGGTTGGTTGTGGAGGCATAGAAGCTGGTGCGAAAGATAAGTGAGCGAGAGGGTGAGATGAGGTGAAATTGGTGGGTTCGAAGCTCTTTCTTTTTCTTCTCTTTTTTTGGGTTTTGTTTACTAGTTTTATATGGTTTAAAGGAAAATTACTAGAAAGTGTTGGGTTTTGATCATGGATACGCAGCGGAAGAACAATATAATTATCCGATTAAGACCCTTCAAGTTTCACATGAAGAGAATTCATGACGATGGTAAGAGAATAGTGTTATGTACCTTTGAGGTCTCCTTGATGACTTCTAACGAGAAAATTATCACGTCTCTACGGTTGATCCACATATAGAGGTGAGATCTAGATCTTCCAAACGCCTTGTTCTAGCTAGGAGGAGTGGTAGAGGATGAAGAAATCACGCAACGGAGCACCAAAAGAGAGGGGCGGCCTCTCTTGTGGCCGACGGGGTGGGCGGACGGCAAAGGGGCTTCGGCCTCCTTGTTGTCTTGATCTCTCCTTCCTTCTCTCCTACTCAAAGTTTATTATGAGCATAAGTTAAAGGGAAGGAAGCTAGGAGCATCCTTTATATAGTCCAACAACTCCTTGTTTACTACATAAAGGCCCATCTTAATCCTACTCAAGTTCGGGTTAGTCCAACTTGCATATTAGTCCTACTAAGTTAGCAAGTTGTTGCGATGTGATCATTCCAATGAATTTAATCATATTAATTAATTATTTCCCAAGTCTATTTCACCTCTATATGATGAGTGACCCCATAGGTTCTATTTAGTTGGTAGTAACTATTTACTAATATGGAGCAGCTTCTAGCAAGACATCCATTCTAGCCAACAAATAGAATAGTCACCATGACAAACCTTTGTGCAAGTATTGTCTCATCCCTTTGTCTCCATATCCATATTGGAGACGAGGCATACAAGTCACACTCATATATCCAATACAGAGTTCCTCGATCTTGGGAGTAGCCTTATTCGTGCAAATAACATCAATATCCTATATTGATTTATTTGAGTCTGGCCAGACATTCTATAAGCACTATCCCTCGAGTGGCCTAGGATTTTTGCTCCCGTTATGTGGGAGGGACAAATTCTATCTACGTCTACTACGATCTCTAAGATTGCTTCTTATTGTATCCGGTACACGCCTTTATGGCTACCCAGTCACGGTGTAGCGTTTGACGCTACCAAAATCATAATAATCCACAACTAGATGATCTAGTGACTTCAAGTCTAAGGATGACAACACCCTTGCCACCGCGAGAAGCACTTGTGACTTCACATAACATGTATGTAGCCTTCTCGGAGTTGGGTCAATCCAGTATGCCATTACTCCTGATGCATACCCATGTGTTGGATCATGATATCTCCATATCAATCCAACCCCATACTAGTCTATAGATAATTGTCCCATTAATCATTATAATGGACTATGGATATTTCAGATCAACAACACAATTGTAAATCTAAGGACTTCATTATATTAAATATCCAATAAATAAGAGAATGAATGTTCTAGCCAATTTATTTTTCATACTAAACTAGATTGCTTCGAGGGCACCTATTCCAACAGTCTCCCACTTGCACTAGAGCCAATCCAGTGCATCTTGTATGCCAATGCTCCTAGTGTGCCCTTCATGCTTGCACTGAACAAGCGACTTTGTAAGAGGATATGACAGATCTCATATGTAGGAATCTTGCATATTCGAACGTCTCCTCTTTCGACAATATCTCGAATAAGATGGAACTTTCTTAGTACGTGCTTGGATTTCTGGTGCGACCTTGGTTCCTTCGATTGTGCGATCGCTCCAGTGTTGTCACAATACAACTCTATTGGATCCGCAATGTTGTGAACCACACCAAGCTCAGTAATGAACTTTCTAATCCAAACAGCTTCCTTTGCTGCGTCATTCGCAGCAATATACTCAGCCTCTGTTGTAAAATCAGCCACCGTCTCTTGCTTGGAATTTTTCCAGCTCACCGCTGCTCCATTCAGGCAGAATACAAACCCCGACTGTGATCTGAAATCATCTTTGTCGGTCTAGAAGCTTGCATCTATGTAACCCTTTACACGCTACTCTTTATCACCTCCAAATATCAAGAATGCATTCTTAGTTCTCAAGTACTTTAGGATGTTCTTGACTGCAATTCAGTGACTCTCACGTGGATTGGACTGATATCTGCTTGTCATACTCAACGCATATGACACATCTTGTCTAGTACATAACATGGCGTAAATGATGGATCCTATGGCCGATGCATAGGGAACCCTACTCATGCGTTCCTTCTCAATCTCATTGGAAGGACAACCGCTCTTCGAAAGAGTGACTCCATGTGACATGGGCAAGAATCCCTTCTTAGAATCTTGCATGATGAATTGTTTAAGAACCTTGTCTATATATGTACTTTAACTTAGGCCGAGAAGCCTCTTAGATCTATCTCTATAGATCTTTATACCGAGTATATTGGCTGCTTCACCTAAGTCTTTCATTTAAAAACACTTTCCTGGCCAATCTTTAACAGATTGCAGCATGGGAATGTTGTTTCCAATGAGCAGTATGTCATCCACATACAAGACCAGAAAAGCAATAGAGCTCTCACTAACCTTCTTGTAGAAACAAGATTCATCTTCTTTTCTGATGAAGCCAAACTCTTTGACTACTTCATCAAAACGTCGATTCCAACTCCTAGAAGCTTGCTTCAATCCTTAAATGGATCGTTGCAGCTTACAGACTTTGTTGGCTTGCTTTGGATCCTCAAAACCCTCAGGTTGTGTCATGTACACATCCTCAAGGAGATTCCCATACAGGAATGCTGTTTTGACATCCATCTGCCAAATCTCATAGTCGTAGTACGCTGCAATGGCAAGTAAGATTCGGATGGATTTGGTCATTGTGACTGGTGAAAAGGTTTCATCGTAGTCAGTACCATGAATATGTCTGAATCCTTTAGCTACCAATCGGCCCTTGTAGGTAATCACATTACCATCCATGTCGATCTTCTTCTTGAAGACCCACTTGCACCCTATGGGTCGCGCCCCTACGGGTGGTTCCACCAAAGTGCATACTTTGTTGGTATACATGGATTCCATCTCAGATCTCATGGCCTTAAGCCACTTCTGAGAGTCCGGCCCTTTCATGGCCTCTTCATAGGTAGCATGCTCATCATCTGTGAGCATCGTGTCATCAGATTCAGTCACGAGAAGTCCATAACTCTCTGGCTCCTGACGCACTCTACTAGATCTACGAAGCTCTTGTGTTACTTTACCAGGTTGTTCCTCATCTTCTTGTAGTTCCTGTTCATGTTTCATAGTTGGATCAATGCTTTGTGGTTCTTGAACTTCTTCAAGTTCTACATTTCCCCCACTTGATTCTTTATAGACAAATTCTCTTTAGAAACAAACCGGTCCGAGCAACAAACACTTTGTTCTCGGTTGGATTGTAGAAATAAAATCCCTTAATTTCCTTAGGGTATCCCACAAAATTGCATTTATCCGACTTAGGCCCTAGCTTTTCTGATTGTAAACGTTTTACATAGACATCGCATCCCCAAATCTTCATGAACGACACTGTGGGACGCCTCCCACTCCACATCTCATGTGGTGTCTTCATGACTGATTTAGATGGAACACGGTTAATGATGAAAGCTGTACTCAATAGAGCATAGCCTCAAAATGATAATGGAAGATCAGTTTGACACATCATATATCGAACCATATCTAATAGAGTTCGATTCGTCCTCTCGGACATGTCATTCCACTGTGGCGTTACGGGTGGAGTGAGTTGGGATATTATCGCACACTCTCTAAGATAGTTATCAAACTCTTGGCTCAAGTATTCTCATCCACGATCTGATCGTAGAGCCTTGATAATTTTACCAAGCTACTTCTCTACTTCATTCTTGAATTTTTTGAACATTTCAATGGATTCAGATTTGGCCCGATAAGGTATACAAATCCATATCTACTGAAATCATCAGTAAATGTTATGAAGTAGACATAACCACCCCTGGGAGGCGTGGAAAATGGCCCACATACATCAGTATGTACTAGCGCCAATTGCTCACTAGTCCTCTCTCCTTTCTTATTGAAAGAGGAATTTGTCATTTTTCCTAGTAAATAAGCCTCACATGTCTCATATGATTCAAAATCAAATGAGTCTAAAAATCCATCCTTATGGAGTCTAGATACACGTTTCTCGTTTATATGGCCTAAACGACAATGCCATAAATAAGCAGGATTTAAATTATTCACTTTAATCCACTTGGTATTAATTTTATAGATAGGATTGATTAGATCAATGATATATAATCCACTAAATAATTACCCACTACAATAGTGAATACTATCAAAATAAATGGAACAACAATTATTCTTTATTGAAATAGTAAAACCATCCTTGTCCAAACAAGAAATAGAAGTAATGTTTCTGCTCATAGCAGGCACGAAATAACAATTATTTAATTCTAAAACTAATCCTGAAGGTAGAGACAGCTCGTACACGCCCACGGCTAATGCAGCAACTCTTGCTCCATTCCCAACGCGCAGATCTATCTCCCCTTTAGCCAATCTTCTAATTTTCTTTAGATCCTGCACATTTCGACAAATGTGAGATCCACATCCAGTATCCAATACCCATGATGACGAGACAGTTAAGTTGACATTTATAACAAAAATACATGATGGTGGTGGAATCACTATTCCAAGCCTCTTGTCCTCCAGATATTTTGGGCAGTTCCTCCTCCAGTGTCTAGGTTGACTGCAGTAGTGACACTCACCTTTAGTCACACCTTTGGCAATGCCACCAAAAGGCTTAAGGGCAGGTTCCTTGGGTTTGGCAACTGACTTGCCTTTGCCCTTGGAGGATGAGGCAAACATTTTGCCCTTTCCTTTCTGTACCATCATTATGGATTTGCCCTTACCCTTGTTGATGTTTTGTTCAGATGTCCTCAACATATTGATTAAATTCGACATAGGTTTCACGATCTCATTCATGTTATAGTACATGATGAACTGTCCATAACATTCAGGAAACGATTGCAAGATGATATTGGTGGCCAACTCTTGGCCTACCGGAAACCCTAGGCGCCCTAGGCTCTCAAGATATCCTATCATGAGTAGCACATGAGGCCCTACGGAGTTTCCTTATGACAGATGACATTGGAACAATGCATTTGAAACTTCATACCTCTCAACCCTTGTCTGCTCTTGGAAGAGCTGCTTCAAGTGTGCGATCATAGCGACTGCATTCATGTTCTCATGTTGCTTCTGAAGCTCAGAGGTCATGGTGCAAAGCATTAGGCAGGCCGCATCATTAGCATCATCAACACGCTTCTGATACGCTTTTAGGGCTGCAGGAGTGTTGTTTTCCGGAGCATTAGGAACTTGCTCCTCTAGGGCGTACAATTTATTTTCTTGCTTGAAAACGATTTTCAAGTTTCTGTACCATTCTAGAAAATTTGTCCCGGATAGCTTGTCCTTCTCAAGGACAGAGCGTAGGGAGTGAGATGAGTTCGATGGGTTGTTTGCCATTTGGAATTCTACAAAAAGGAAAATACGCAAGTTTTAGTATTTTGTGAACAATTAACTATATGCAATAATTTCTAGATTATTAAACATAGCTCCCACTATTTTTCTACGGATTAATAACCCTCAATATATTAATGCGGAAACTATCATTATATTTTCTAGTGGGTGCCAAGATCCCTATTTCACTTCTTTTGAGCTTGCTTTGGCAAGTCACCCAAAATAGCTATTTAGGTAGGAAGAATTCCAGTTGCATCATATGCAACTCTTGGTTCAATTGGGCAAATAACTCCTTATTTATCTATCCCATAGATAATCCCAATTGATTGCCTCTAGATTTTTAATCCTTATTAAATCACCTAGTTACGTCCAACCTCTTACTCCAACAATTGTACACTATGTACGCCATCGCACCACATGATGATGATCAAATCGCGGTACGCACGAATTTGATTAATCGGTCTTGTGATGAGTGTTTAAGTAACGAGAAGGCAAAACGTAATATTTTGTTTTGAGGGATTTCACTTTCAATTTTAATTTGTTTTGTTGATCTTTAACATCTGATCTACTTATTTGAGTTTGTGCACAACTCCAAATAAAAGATCCGGGTTGTTACTTATCTTATTATCAAATTGCATGTATCATCCATACACCAACAACAATAATAAGACAATAAAATAAACATCCACAAAAAATGAAATAACATGATATGGATATGGCCTCCTAGACTAAGATATTCTCAAGCCAATGAGAATATCTATGAGCCATAGAATGAAAAGCGCATCTCCATGTGCCTCCATCTCTTGGTCCATCCTTCTTAGTCTTGTGGAACGCTCCATGCTCCATGTCGTGGCTCCTTTAATTCTTTGGGCTTCTTTTTCTTCAATCTTGGCTATCATCTATTTTATCTAGCACTGGCTAACATCTATACTAAATAAAATAAATCTCACAAGTGAGAGAAAAAATACTGACTCACAGACCGTAAAACTTAATTAATTATTACATCAAATTGATCAGTTCGCATGCCGTGAACAAACCACAAAAATTAAACATCCACAACAAACCACATCTAAAGCCATATCCAATCACCATATAATTGCACATAAACAATTAAAATCAATTTTTAACTCGCTGAGTTAATTTTAGTTGATTTTAGGATTAACTAGGGTCAAAACAATCCAAGGGGCCCAACCAAACACTTGGCCGAACCCCTAAGAGACCGCCTAAGGCCTTGGGCCGGCCGGCCCCTAGCCCACGCGGCTAGGCTGTGTGCTAGGGCTGCCCCGGCCCCTTGGCCGAACCTTTCTTGGGCGGCAAGGAAGGATGGGCGGTCCCCTAGGGGGGGCTGAACCTCCTTAGGAGTTGTTTCCTAAACAACTCCTTGCCTTGTTGCCCAAGTTTAGGTTTTTCCTTATATGAAAAAACTCCTTTTTCCAATATGAATCCCAAGAACCCTAGATCTAAGATCCTAAAATTTCTCAAACTCACTAATTCATACATTCAATGCAAGAATTAGATCTTGTCTGGTTGAATCATATTCAACATGCATCTAATATGCTTAATTTGTTGTTTTAACACAATAATCAACAATTAAAGGTGATAAACAACAAAAACGTAAGACATAAACCACGTTATGCTCTACGAACCGTGGTCTGATACCACTGTAGGGTTTTGATCATGGATACGCAGCAGAAGAACAATATAATTATCCGATCAAGACCCTCCAAGGATCACATGAAGAGAATTCATGACGATGGTAAGAGAATAGTGTTATGTACCTTTGAGGTCTCCTTGATGACTTCTAACGAGAAAATTATCACGTCTCTACGTTTGATCCACGTCTAGAGGTGAGATCTAGATCTTCCAAACGCCTTGTTCTAGCTAGGAGGAGTGGAAGAGGATGAAGAAATCACGCAACGGAGCACCAAAAGAAAGGGGCGGCCTCTCTTGTGGCCGACGGGGTGGGCGGACGACAAAGGGGGCTTCGGCCTCCTTGCTGTCTTGCTCTCTCCTTCCTTCTCTCCTACTCAAAGTGTATTATGAGCATAAGTTGTAGGGAAGGAAGCTAGGAGCATCCTTTATGTAGTCCAACAACTCCTTGTTTACTACATAAAGACCCATCCTAATCCTACTCAAGTTCGGATTAGTCCAACTTGCATATTAGTCCTACTAAGTTAGCAAGTTGTTGCGATTTGGTCATTCGAATTAATTAATAATATTAATTGATTATTTCCCAAGTCTGCATCTCTATATGACGTGTGACCCCATTGGTTCTAATTAGTTGGTAGTAAGATTTACTAATATGGAGCGGCTTCTAGCAAGACATTCATTCTAGCCAACAAATAGAATATTCACCATGACAAACCTTTGTGCAAGTATTGTCTCATCCCTTTGTCTCAATATCCGGATTGGACACGAGACATACAAGTCACACTCGTATATCCAATCCATAGTTCCTCGATATTGGGAGTAGCCTTATTCGTGCAAATAACATCAATATCCTATATTGATTTATTTGAGTCTGACCAGACATTCTATAAGCACTATCCCTCGAGTGGCTTAGGATATTTGCTCCCGTTATGTGGGGGGGAAAAATTCTATCTACGTCTTCTACGATCTCTAAGCTTGCTTCTTATTGTATCTGGTACACGCCTTTCTGGCTACCCAGTCACGGTGTAGCGTTTGACGCTACCAAAATCATAATAATCCACAACTAGATGATCTAGTGACTTTAAGTCTAAGGATGACAATACCGTTGTCACCGCGCGAAGCACTTGTGACTTCACATAATATGTATGTAGCCTTCTCGGAGTTGGGTCAATCCTGTATGCCATTACTCCTAATGCATACCCATGTGTTGGATCATGATATCTCCATATCAATTCAATCCCATACTAGTCTATAGATGATTATCTCATTAATCATTATAATGGACTAGGGATATTTAAGATAAACAACGCAATTGTAAATCTAAGGACTTCATTATATTAAATATCCAATAAATAATACAATGAATGTTCTAGCCAATTTATTGTTCATACTAAACTAGATTGCCTCTAGGGCACCTATTCCAACAGAAAGCCCATACAATAATGGGTTTCCATTAGTTTTCTTAATGGTGGTTAGTTTCCACGGTATGGAATATTGTGTGGGTTACAGTACTATAGTAGTTCATTTAAGAGCATCCACAGAGTACTAGCTCAACAACTGTTAACACAAAAATAGCCAGCTAAATTTAGAAAACTATAGCTCCACTAGACTTGATAAATTGTATTCTATCTTGTTGAGTTTGAATTTCGCTCGATACATCTGGCGAGAAAACTGTCTCATCCAAAATATTTTTACATAATTTTCTACATGATCTGTTTTTCCCTGAAATCTCTCCACCTTCTCTAAAATCTCTCCACCTTGTTTTCTCTTCATTCAAATTAAATTTATGCAAAGTTTATAAACAATTACAAAAATATATGACAACTCTATGAAGAGCACAACTGGAGCAAAACCCAAAAATATTACCAACTAAATTAGAAATGTATAATTTATAGATAAGATGTACTACCTCTATTTCTTCTCTTTCACCTTACTTTCCTAAAACGGAAGTTTCTTCTCTTTCACCTTACTTTCCTTTTTTGGCAAGTTTCTCTTAAGAAATGACCTAACTACCCTTTCCCACCTATTAACCTTATCTAATCCCCACCACCTCATTCACTCTCCCCCACCACACATTCCTGCTGCACATCAGATTATTCAGAGAGAGAAAAGGGAGGAAGTGAAAGATCGTGAAGAGCAAGCGGAGAGATGCGACGCTCCACCGCCGACCTCCACCGCCTGGAGGGGATTCTCCAACCCAGCAGCCACTCCGACGAGAAAACCCACAGCCTAAACCCTCCACGACCCCATTAACTCCTCGCCTGGAGGGGTTTCTCTTCTTTCGGATCAGAAGCCATGGTAGTGGTGAGGACGGAAACCGACCAGATATGGTGGTTTCTGGGTACCCAGGACGACGACGGCGCGGAGACGACGAATGAAGATCTAGGGTTTGCCCTCCCTCTCTCTCTCCCCCCTTCTCTCAGATTTGTAGAGTGGAGACTTCCACCAGCAACGCCGCCGCAGCCGACGCCGACGGCAACCTGTGTAAACCCCGCCAGCGAAGAATTTCAATTCTGTTTATGTTGTTAACTGTTGTTGTTGTTCTTCTTCTCCCCATTTTTGGTAAGATTTGGTAATATTTGATCCGGTTTTTCTTAATCCGGGTGTCATTGTTATTGGGTGGTGGTGGTGGTGGGTCTGGTGGTGGTGCTGGTCTGGTGGTAGTGGTTGTGATGCTGACTGTGGAAGAGAGATGGAAGGGAAGAGAGAGACTGTAATTACATTGTATTGGTGAGGGTAAAATTGTCAAAAGTACATATTTCTTAAAATCTGTGCCTTTTTTCTCTCACTTGAAAGAAGAGAAACAGAGGTAGTACATTACACTATTTTGGATGCTCTAACTGAGAGTGGTTTAGTGTCACAATTAATCAATGTAAGTAGGTTTAGTGTCAGTGACAATTCTTCAATTTAATTGGAAAGTTGTTGTAAAACGATAATTGAGAGAGACAAGAAATAGAGAGAGAGAGAGAGACAAGATGTAGGGAGAATAGTGATGAGATATGTATTATTCACCAACCCTAAACCTCCGCATATAGGCATTAGGGTGGGCTATCGGGCCAATAACAATGTACAAGTGGGTTTACAACATGTGGTGGATATTCACCAAATAAACTAGCCCATATATCGTAACACTCCCCCTTGAATATTCACCACTTATGATGCCTCGTTAAAACCTTGTCATTAAAAACCCAGTGGGACAAAATCAATGACTAAAGAAAAAGAGTACATCTAGTGAATTATATTGGCTCAACATTGAAGATGACATTCTTCTGGAATGCATCAGAATAGTCTTTGCATGCTCGTTAAAAACCTTGCTTGGAAAAACCCTATGGGACAAAAAACCATAGCGTAGGAAAAAGAGTACCGCACGACTTCTCATTTCATTTAATATCCCCCTCATTGGAGCATCCTTTTACCTGACAAACAAAATCCATTGCTAAAACAATAATCTAAAAGAAACGATTAACAATCATAATTGATAAAATGTATATGCACCTAAAACTACTCGCTAGTGTACACTTCTATTTGCTTCAGGCAAATGGTTTTTCTCATGGTTAACAACCTCCATGGAATTTACAAATTTGTAATTTGTACGATCGTATTTTTAACTAGTTACTTTTCAACCCATCTTTTGTTGTTCGTTAATCCACGAGACTAATACAACATTACATCATTCTCACCACGAGATGATTATACTAATGAGAATTTATCATGACCCCATGTATCATGTTTCTCATTTTATAAGTCACACTCTTAAGGCGGACATAAAACTCGAGACAAATCCCACGCATACCAGTGGATATTTAGTCTCAGCATATCCCACGCTAAACAGCGGATATATGATATCTACATATATCCCACGCTTAAGAGCGGATATGTAGTTTATGCATAGATTGTAATTTATGCTTGGGGTTGTTAGTACTTTGACTACTACACATTTTTCCTCTACATATTCAATTTATTTACTCCGTCAATCTTCTATGCATTTGTTGACTTTCTTTTGGCAAATAATTATTTAGTCAACATTCTTCTCATAAATTAATATGTGATGTATATATCGCTTCCTCAATTGTATCATCATTATTAATGGATCATACTATTGTATTAAGGCACCTTTAGCTACTTCCAGAGCTATTAGCCTCTTCCAAAGCTATTCAATTACCAACGTTGGTTTTGATCCAATATTGATGATGTATATATGAACCGCCAAGATTTCTCCAGAATCTTGTGTTCTTAATTTGTAGAGCATTGTTATACCCATATCCCAACATAATTTTTGGATGCTTTGGATTTCATATCCCTCTTCTGGAGGATCAAAAATATCTACACAAGCAAACCTTTTATGCTTAATGTGTATACCCACATATAATACACATTAGTTGAGAAACTATCCATTTTTGTTGGGATTTTGAATTAGTACATACCCATAGAGACAATGATATTTTGGCTCACGTCATGCAATATGACCCATTCTCCCCCTCATGACGTGAGCAATATGATCATAACCATAACGATACTTTGTTGATGCTTCAGGCATCAAGTTGTGCCATATGTACTTTGTGTAAACCAATCCTCAAATTAAGATAAAAACATTGACAATAAGCAATCTCTTGGACGCCGTAGTTCTCTAATCAAAGTTTCTCCAAGAAACCCAAAATGAGACGTAAATGTCAATACTTTTGGGACAAATGACACTAGACCTATATGCAGTTTACACTTAGTGAAACTAAACCTCCACCACTTTCAATCTACCTAAAAAATCCTCTACAGTTTGATTTTTGGTACAAATAGCCGCAATTGACTAACGCTGTTATCTATTTTTTACGGAGTGAAGGACAGAAAAGTAGTTTTACTAAAAAATAATATTTTATTTTTGTTTTTATAGGGTAATTTACCCTTACGACCCACATGTTTTAATATATATACAACATCTACCATTCTTGTTTGAAAATTAACAAAAAGCACCCTTGTTTCCCTTCATCATCAACCTACTACACCACCGACAACGCCACATAAACCGTTCTATCTGTTTGTTTGGTACCACCACTCCAACCCTCGGTTGTCGACCAGAGCCCTCAATTGTCACCTCCCCGTCATGAATCACACTCAGTCGAATCCTGAAAGCACTCGAGCCTTGTACTCTCACAACAAACCCACATACACCACATCCCCTTGACATAAACCTACTCCCTTTAAATTAAAATCAGAGGGACAATGTTGATAGGCATATGCAGCCAATGAATTGAATGAAATCGACGAATTGATATTGAAAATCAATTCGCCCACAATTTGGGAGAATTCTGAGGAGAGGAAGATGAGGACACTGCCACCTCCGCCATCTTCGCTGCCACCTCTACTGCCTTCGCCAAATCGGGTTAATGAGGGAACAAGAGACAGGGAGAGAAGGAAGAGAAAAGAGAGATGAAGAAAAAAGAAGATCTGGAGAAGAAAAACAGATTCGGTTACCTCCTTCGCCGTCGTCTTCTCCTCCTCCTCCCCCGCTTCAAGTTTCCTTTCTTTCTTCTGCATTCTTCGTTTATGTTTTCAGTTCTTTGTGTTCCTTTTTCTTTTGTTATTTTTGTTTTATTGTTAGTTAGATTTATTTTCCTGCTTCTGTACCAAAAAATAAATTATTTTCCTGCATTGTTTTGTTATTTATCTTGATTAATTATTTATATAGCCTTTATTTCAAAATAATAAAAATAACTATTATTATTTATTGAGAATACATTTCTACTCTTGATTCTGTTAAAAAATAGATAACACCGTTAGTTGATTGCGGCTATTTGTACCAAAATCAAACTGTAGAGAGTTTTTTTTTATGTAAATTGAATGTGGTGGATGTTTAGTGTCACTAAGTATAAACTGCATGTAGGTTTAGTGTCATTTGTCCATAGTTTTATTTAAATGAGTGGTGTTTCTTAAAAAAAACCACTGATATTAAATCACATATGTTTTGTTACGAGGATTGGTCACTTCCGGTGACATGAAAAGGAACAAGCTCAATTTTATCCACCTCTTCTGGGGTTGGCTGAGAAAACTCTAACCTCTTATAGAGTTTTAACATATGAGTCATTTAGATTGATTTATGTGAACCACTTCATGGGTTTAATCTCTTTTAAATAATTTCACGTCCACAATCATGATTGCCTCTATAGTCACGTGGATTTTGACCGTATATCACAGTGTGATTCACTTATGGGAATGCACTACCATTCACTTATGGGAATGGGCTCAACTGAATCTGTAATTAGCAATCACAATCATGTCTACGATCTAATGATTAGGTGGACTTAATTTTTGTAAACATAAGAGACAAAATCTCTTTAATAGATCATTATTTTCTTCCTTTAAGTTACTAACAGTAATAGGAGGAAAAAAAAATTAAACTAAAAAAAAATGTAAATTTTGAAAAAAAAATAGGCGATCGAAAATTCTGGTTCGATGTGTGTAGATTCTCTCTTCAAAGAGATCTCTTGACATAACTTTATAACACCATGTTATAAGTATCTTCATAATTTTCACAATTTCTGGTATGAAAATATGATTTGTAAGCATATAAATAGCTTAGGTTCAATCAAAACTCATGGACTATGAACATCTTCTCGACGTTCTACTTTGATAAAAAAAAAATATAGAAGAACAAACTAACAAAAAAAAATGTAATAGAGGCCTCTTCAGGAGGGTTGATTGATTATTAAATTTGTCGATATATCTTCAGGAGATGTGTCATAAATGCAGGTTATGATCAATTGGATGCAATTTGTATATTCTGGTACAAATTACAGGGCTAGACCAGGATATTTCTAACGACTACGGATCCTTGACCTCTTCTGAAGATCTAGCATGACTTCATGTCATATAATATATTGTAACTTCAGGTTACAAGTCATGGAGATATAAGCATCTTCTAGATACACTTATTTAATTATGTTGTAACTTTGGGTTACAATCACATCATCAGGTACTCGAAGAAAAAAATGCGTAAATATGATATAAAATATAAAAAAAGTGACCTCTTCAGGTGTAGAAAATTGTGGGACATCTCTTCTAGAGATGTGATGATAATACATTATGACTTCGCGTCATAAAAAAATTATTGTAACTTCAAGATACGATTAATACTTTATGTAATCTATGACTCCCCATATAGATCATGGCTTTATAAGCGCATGTAAATAGCTTATTAGACCACAACTTGATCTTTATCTCAAAACAATAAGCATTTGTAGGTTCAAACCTCTTCTGGAGGTACCCATAATTCAGCCAATAACAGAAGTAATAGATGAAACGGACCGACTAAAATTATACACTTAAAAATTACACGGTTCAATTTGTATTTTTTTTAATTAAACTTTATAGTAGTACATGATAAGAATATTGGCCCGCAAAAAACCAAACCTTGCTGAACATGATAAAAGTACTACAGGAGAACCTATGATTTCAGATCTATGAAAACCATCATAGAGATTAAAACAAACAAGTCTTGAAATAAGTACAAGAGACAAAGATTAAACAAACAACCATCAAGTCCTCTGGTAGTGAAACTTGTGGGGTTGAAAATACTTACTGGTTTGGATTCCATCCGTACCCCACCAAAGTAAATAACTGTTCACACACTAAATTGGTCCAACAATAATATCTACAGTAGGACTTCTAGCTTAGGATTGAACATCTAGTTTCGAGTCCAAATCTCTTCGAACAATAAAAAACAATCAAAAACGAAAATTATTTTTTCGTTTGATCATTCTTGTCGAACACGAAAAGTAAATTACAATAAACTTCATACCTGCTATTTGTATATCATCTTGTCAAGTTGTGTATCTTGTTGATAGAGCACGTCGTGCTATTAACGTGTTGTAAAACGATAATTGAGAGAGACAAGAAATAGAGAGAGAGACAAGATGTAGGAAGAATAGTGATGAGATATGCATTATTCTCCAACCCTAAGTCTCCTTATATAGGCATTAGGGTGGGTTATCGGGCCAATAACAATGTACAAGTGGACTTACAACATGTGGTGGATATTCACCAAATAAACTAGCCCATATATCGTAACAGAAGTTCTATTATTTGTACGTATTTATTTCCAGACATGCTCTCCTTGTATGGCTGGTATTTGGATGATTTCTTTACCAAGTTTAGTTTTTAGATTTTGTTACAAATGAAGGATGTAATATGTCTATTTTAAAAATACGAAATTCAATTTGTTCGTTTCTACTAGTTCCGTTTCTTCTGAATAGTCTTACTGACTTTTTAACCCGTAACTGGGTCACTTTGACTTTGTGATTTAGATAGCAAAACGAAATAATTTTTTGATTTTTTTTTCATTTTATTATAGAGTAAAGTTTACTCTACAAGACCTTGCAAAGATTATCAAATTCTTGTATCGTTTTGCTAATCAAATCACCGGGTCAAAGTGACCCAGTGAATAGTGTCAAAAAGTGAAGTAGGCTGAAACAGAAGAAACAGAGGTAGTATATACCAGTAGTTTTTCCTAAAAAAAAATAAAAATAAAAAATACTGGTTGTCCCAACTAAATAATTAAGCCTGCGACAAATTATCATTTCATAGTTTGTGTTCATATTACGTATATCTACCTTAATTAGTAACAAAAACACATGTACAGTAAAACCACTGTAAATACTCTTGAGACCGGATAAAATTATTAATTTGACGAGTTTATTCGTTTATCAAACATTCACTTAGCCACCTTTGTCAAAATCATGACACAAATTATTCATTTGACAAGGTTATTCATTTATCAGGGTAGGGTTTTGCAGTACGTGGATGAAATACTGCATTTTCTTAGCTAATTTGTTTGTTGTCTCCTCAATTTCAGCAATGGAGCTCGAAGTACCCTCGATCCTCATCACTTTCTTCTCCCTTGCTGTGTTCTTGCTGTTCAAGCTGTTCATGAAACCGTCCATGACACAAAACAACACCAACCTTCCACCGGGGCCATGGAAGTTACCGGTTATTGGCAGCCTTCACCACTTTCTTCGTTCGCAACCACACATCACCGTGACACAGTTGGCAAAAATATACGGACCCATCATGCATTTACAACTAGGAGAAGTCTCAACAATTGTTATATCATCTCCGCGCTTGGCCAAAGAGGTACTGAAGACGCATGATCTAGCCTTCGCTAACAGGATGAGTCTTTTTGCAGGACAAATCATGTTATACGGATCCCAAGACATCGCCTTCTCCCCGTACGGTCCTTACTGGAGACAAATGCGTAAAATTGCCAACGTGGAACTCTTGAGTCCAACTAATGTTCGAGCATTTTCCTCTATCCGTGACAGTGAAGCTCATACACTTGTGGAAACACTTAAATCTTGTATGGGAACTTCCATTAATGCGTCGGAGATGTTATACCCGTTTAGCAACGTTGTAACTTGTAAAGCAGCGTTTGGGAAGAGAAGTGCATACCAGGATGCATTTATAAGCTTGCTCAAAGCATCAAATCCGCTCACTTCAGGTTTCACTCTAGCCGACTTATATCCCTCTATGAAATTCTTACCGGTATTAAGTGGGATGAAGTTCAAATTGATGAGCATGCATAAGAAGGTCGACGAGATGCTGGAGAGCGTTATCAAAGAACACAAAGAGAAGTCCACAAGCTCAATTAGAAGAGGAAGCCATGAAATCAAGGAGGAAGACCTTGTTGATGTCTTGCTTCGACATCAAAAGAATGGTGATCTTGAATGTCCTATCACTACCAACAATATCAAAGCTATAATTCTGGTACGAGATATTTTATATTTTCACATTTACACTGTCTTTACCTTACTCATTACTCTCTCCGTACTACTGCAAGTGTCTTCTTTTTAAAATAAAAACTCCAAAAGAACTGTAATTCTATAAGAGAAAGTTGATTTTCATGTTACTTCGTTCCGTACCTAAGTCACCTAGAGCAGAAGCGCGAACTGGAGCGGGAGCGGGAAAACGTTTAATTTCAGAAGAATTGCAATTTGAGAGCGTCACGAGAGCGTCTATATATAATATTTATTTACTATAATTTTATGAAGAAAACTAATATTTACATATGATAATGTGATTTTACACATGAGAATATTTTTTATTAAAGTTATTGTCAGTATTCATTTGTCAAATAGGTTGCTTCAATAAGGAAGAATAATGTTTAAATAGTTGAACTTTCAAACTGACACATAGTAAGTTGAGATTAATCATCAAGTATAGTCCAAACTAATGGTGAATTGGCTTTAAAAAGTAAGTCGCCTACGAAAACGAGCTCTTTATTTTTTGGAGTGCCTTTAGAGCGATGTTTGGTCTCGAAAGCGCCAGAGCGAGGTTTGGGAGCGAGAGCGATGTCCCTTTAAAAGGTTTTAGGTGACTAAGTTCCGTACCCTTTTTCAAATTATGAGTTTGTCATCTAACAAGAACAGAGTACTATATAAAACAATGCTGAGTATGTGTCAAACTGTGCTATAAGTCTGTGTGCCGGTCCATGTGATTACTCCTCACTAAGAAGGTCATAGCTATGGTGGTGAAGCTTTGGCTTACTTTTTCCCACCTCCTCCTGTTGTGTATAAGCAGGGGCGGAGTCATGTAGGGGCACGGGGACACATGGCCCCATCTTTTTCAGGAATACTAAGGTACTCTTATTTTATTAGCTCTTTTTTAGTTGTGTTGTTCATGATATATACGTGTGCGCCCCCCAATAAAAATAAATTGTATTGTGTTCTAGCGGCTAGAAATTTGTGTTGTGAATATTGTTTTCTGAGTTCAAATCCTGACAGTGGCATAGCCTTTTTTTTTGGAAAAAAAAAAACTAGTGTCACCTATTTAATATAAAAAGTTGCCCCTCTAATCTTTCATAAATACACAAAATATTATGGTATTTATTATTACACCCTACCATCTTCTCAGGAAAAAAAAAAAAATGTGCCCCCCCCCCTAATCCTGGCTCCGCCACTGTGTATAAATAGGATTAATATATGTATTATTTTATTAATTCAAATCTAGATGTGATAAATTGAAAATCATAACTCAAAATGCTCCTTTAAAAAAAAAAAAAAACTCAAAATGAAAGAGCTTGTTCACTGTGTGTCAGTTGCGTGAGATGAGACTTGTGAGGGTTGTTGAGAAATGTGAATGTTTAGTTTTTAGTACTAGTGGGTCCTCCCTAGGGGTGCAACTTGGACGGGCTGAACCCGACTAATCCGAATCCAGTCCGGACTAAAGTCGGGCTTGGGCACATGCTTTGAGCAATTTGTACGGGCTCGGGCAAAAACTCTCCACCCGAAACGTAATTAGGGTCGGGCTTGGGTACGAATATTAAAGATGGTTAGCCCGAATAGCCCGATTTGTACACTCATTACCTATAAATATTATATTTAAAAAGTATTATATAGAATACTTATCAACAATCTATTATTTTTCTATTAATTATTAGTGATTGTTTTAATTTTATTTATGTTCTCAACTATTTTTACCCTTTCGGTATCTATTTTTATATGTAATTTATTAACTTAACTTTAAGGGGACAATTTAATTGAGTTGAATATGCTAATTATGTTAATTTATTTAGTTTAATGGGCTAGTCCGAATTCAACCCGAACCCGATTTGGTTTTTCGAATTTGGGCTTGGACGGGCTGGCGATGCTCCTAACCCGGGTTGGGCTGGGCTTGGGCAACCCGACAGAACTCGGGCTTGGGCTTTGACAAGGGTGCCAACCCCCCCCCCCCCCCCCCCCCCCCCCCCCCCCCCCCATGTGCATGTAGGTAGCCCTAACATTTCAGTGAATTCATCAAATTTGTCTGACCCTCTGGGACGAAACAAGTAGTAATTACTAAAATATTGCATGTGTACAGGATGTGTTTGTTGGTGGCACGGACACATCTTCGATTACAGTTGAATGGGCAGTATCAGAGCTGATGAGGAACCCGAGAGTGATGGACAAGTTACAAGATGAATTAAGACAAGCCTTGAAGGGGAAGGAGAAGATCAATTCAGCTGATATCCAAGGCTTGACTTATTTGAACTCAGTTGTCAAAGAAACGCTGAGACTGCACCCACCTCTCGCTTTAATTCCTAGAGAATGCAGAGAGGAATGCGAGATTGATGGGTACCGGATACCCATTAAGACCAAAGTCCTTGTGAACGCGTGGTCTATCGGAAGAGATGAAGAGTTCTGGGAAGATGCTGAGAAATTTATACCGGAGAGATTTTGCGATATGAGTCCACATGAAAGTAGCTTTGGATCTGATTTCCGGTTTCTTGCATTTGGTGCAGGAAGAAGGATATGCCCGGGGATATCTTTTGGTGTAGCTAACGTCGAGCTTCCCTTGGCTCAACTATTCTACCACTACAATTGGAGGCTCCCAGATGGAATGAAGGCGGAAGATCTAGACATGACTGAGTCTTTTGGAGCAATAGTTGTCCGAAAAAATAATTTATTCCTAATTCCGACTCCCTATGCTCCATAGGTTGGTTATTTAAGCAAAACACTAGTACTAGATTGATCCCTGGTGATTGTGTGCTGTGCTACTCTATCACCGTTTCATTGTCGGGCTTTTTTCTTTCGAGAAAAAAGGATATCTTATCGAGCTTTTGTGTGCAATAAAACATGTTAATTGTTGGGTTTCAGGAATGTATTTGCTACTTGTATATGATTAAGGGAATTATTGTGCTTTGATTAAGGGCACGACTAAAGGCCAAGAACGTAAAATTTCTAGACTGTTGTAAAGGTCGGTTTGGTGTGGGTTTTTTGTGGCTTTTAATCCAAAATCTACTTTTTAGCTTTTTGGACATTTTGCAAAGGTCTAGTGTGCGTTTTTTTGAATGAATTTTGGATTTATGGTGTTGAGTTGGTGAAATAAAATAGTTTTTTTTTTTTTTTTTTTTGTGTCAACCGGGTTCGACCCGGGACCTCATGCAGGGGCTTCCAACGCTCTACCGCTTGAGCTATCACCCTAGCTGTGTGAAAGAAAATAGTTGGGATTGATGATACTTTTGTGTCTTTTTTTCCTCAAAACATTAAAAATGACAATATTGTCCTCATTCTTTAATTTTCATTACACACTAGTCGTCAACCTGCGCTATTGCGCGGGGGCAAGCACCTACATGCCAAAGTTTGTCATTTTCACTATATGATGCTTCAAAATATAATTTCAGTATCTTTTTTTTTTTTCATATTTTAATTTTAGAAGTAGTTAGTTGAAAGTCTTCAATTACATTTATCAAACTCATGAAAATCATTGTGCTGATGTACCCCGTCTCTTCTGTTCTCTAGTCCAACTCCTTAGCTTCTCTCTTCTAACATTGGGAATACAAAAGGAGGTCGAGGTCGTAGGAAACATCATTTAACCTCGAACTGTCAGAATTGTATTCACGTACTAAGAGTCATTTAACTTCGAACCTGGAATCTATTATTTCGTCTTCAAACGTACTTTTAAAGAATCAATGGCAATGAAATATCTTTGTTTATTCTTTTTAGTGAATTGTTAATATAGGGTAGAACTCAAGTTGGGGATTAATATGTAGCCGACCACGGCCAGAACACCAGTGACAACATCAAATTACTTGCTCATAAATAAAGATGGAATCTATATAAACTCAATTGGTTTATTCATCATATCCATAGTCAAGGGGGTTTCATTTTTAGTCTCATGTCTAAAATGGAGAGACTTAATTAACTTACACATGTTACTCATAAACTAACTTGTTCCTCTCATTTTCTCACGGAAAAATAAATCTGTTGTGTGGATGAACTTTAAAGAGGCCCTTTTCAAGGGAACGGGAGTTAAATAAGCACATCCATTCCAATATGTAGACATTGAAAATAGAAGAAGGTGAGAATGTTGATTTGAAAAGGAACCATTTATTGAAGTTTTTAAAGATTTTCAAATAAATTTATAAATGTTGAATCTGGAAGTGGACTTGTTTATTCACACCATAGTGTTTCCTTTCTTTGTTTAGATTATAGTAACAACGTTTCAATATCTATTAAGTTTTCATAAAATTACATAATGTGAACAATAATGTACCAAAATTTATTGTTTAAAGCTTAAGGTTTAGTACTGGTTCCTCAAAAAAAAAAAAGTACTGGTTATCTAATGCTCAAGTCGTTTCGAATATAACACACGAATACATCCACCCAATTCTTTTCCATGCTCTTGTCTTCATTATTTATTAATCAATGTATTGCTTAGTTATTAATACCATGAACTTAAAATCCTAGGTGATCAATGAAACACCCCATATATTGTTCGCTTATTCGGTTTGGTCTTTACGGCTTCTTGTGCATTAGAAATTACATCCTTACATCGTGCGTGTAGGCATAACGTTCTCTCTGGGGAGTTGTGCGGCTCTTCACCATCTCCCCCATCTTCGCCGGCATGCTTGTCGTGCCTTTCATCAGTTCTCCAGCCCAGATCTATCTATTGGTGTTGTTGCTTAGGGTTCTCTTTACATCTTTTATTTCTTTAGGAGGTCTTTATTTGAAGTCATTTGAATGTTTGAAGCTTATCGTTGATATCCTGCAATGACTTACCCAGAGGCGTCTTGGTGGCCGGAGGTGTAGCCGGTGATTCCGGTTGTTTCCTCCTCTCTGTTTTGAGGAACTCAAAAGTCAGAACGTGGAAGCACAATGTTGTTCAATTTTCAAGATCTATGGAAATGTTCACTGTATTTTTCTATGTTTTTTTCTTTTTAGTTTTTTGCTCTTTTCTAGAGCATTGCATTCTCCTTCAGAGTTGGTGGGTTGTACCACTCTGTTTATGTTTACCAGATGTTTTATAGTCTTGTACTGGCTGTGATAGCCTCTCTTTTCAATGGAAGTTACAGATTCTGGAAAAAAAATGGTTATGTAAAAGAATTAGTTTAGTTATAATTTACATAACTAGAAGAAATAATGAGTTCCAATAGGCTAGTTAAACGACTCAATATTTTACATATTATGTATCTCACTCAATAAAAATAGCTAGCTAGAATGTAGGTAGTTAAATTTTTTGTGTCTATCTCTCTCCTACTTTAATTTAATAAATGTTTTATTTATAATTCAATACCCACAAACTTATGTAAAATACATAACACCATTGAAACAAACAATAAGAAGTCATGTTAACTTGACTAGTTAAATTTAGCTAATTTGTAATTTTATTGTTGGAGATGCTCGCATTAGCTAAGCATCTGTATCATTCTAATCCTGAACTCATCTGTATGGTCCTAGACCTACAGAACCATTGGGACATGGACATCAACGAGGACTTGCTACAACAAGTACCACTCAGTCCCAGCTCTTGCCCACCATCCTGAACATTTGCCTCGTATATGGATCACTTTGACCGGGTTTCGATAGTAAAATGATGCGATTTTTCGATAGTTTTTTCACCGTGTTATAGAGAAACTTATACTCTACAACACCATGAAAAAATTATCAAAAAATTACATTACTTTGCTATCCAAATCACCGAGTCAAAGTGACCTAGTAAATAGTGAGAAAAGTCAAATTGGTGGGGAAGAGCTGGGACTGAGTGGTAGGCCTTATATCCTACATTTCATGATATTGTCTAGTTGAATACATGTAATTTTGAAGAAGCACGGAATTGGCATCTAAGTTCTTCAACTTCATACCTCACTACTGACTTGTCCTTATTCTCTACAAGGCATTCACACAACTAAAACACTAAAATCAAAAACACTACCACCCCCTATATAGGGGGTGGTAGTTTTTGCCATATAGAACAGGTAGAACTTCATGCCTCACTGCTGACTTGTCCTTATTCTCTACAAGGCATTCACACAACTAAAACCCTAAAATCAAAAACCCTACCACCCCCTATATAGTATATAGACATATAGAACAGGTACAACTTCATCTTGCAGCCACCATACGATTAGCCACACCTTAGATCCCACAAAATGATGTCTTCTTCTTCTAAGCCCGAAACCCTAAAAGATCAAAAGCAGATGTCTCGTTATTCTTACATTCCGTGGGAGATTGTGATCGACATACTCACTCGACTGCCGGCGAAGACTCTCCTCCGATTCAGGTGCGTATCTACTTCTTGGCTCCGCCTAATAGACAGATCTGATTTCGTCAAGTCACATCTCAACCGAGTAGCTATCGGTAACAACACCTGTGATCTCTCCCTTGTACTCAGAGACACCCATCACAGCCTGCTAACAGTGGGTTTCGATTCAATCATTAACAAGAACAACAATATAAATGTTGTACCACTTGTTCACCCTGAGGTACCACCCTATAAGCATACGGTTTGGGGTTCTTGCAACGGTTTGGTTTGTTTGACTGCAGCTGAGTCTGGGATTCGCAGTTTGGTTTTGTGGAACCCATCCACACGGAAACTCCGTGAACTGCCCCATAGGGCTCTGGCACGTCCTTTTAATGGGCAGGTCTACATGACATATGGGTTCGGGTATGACCATGTCAATGATGACTACAAGGTTGTTAGAATTTTTATTATGTCTGCAGGTGGGGGTGTCGAGGTTGATGTCTATAGTCTCAAGTCCAATTTATGGCACAGCGTTGAGAAGCCACCACCTGGTGTATGTTTCTGCTGTTCTGACCTAAACCAGGGTATCCTAGCTGGCAGTGCAATCCATTGGGCTGATATTGGATACCCTAATTCCGCTCAGATTCATCGTATCATTGCGTTTGATCTACTTACTGAGGAATATAGATTTGTACCGCTACATGTGTATCCAGAAAGTTCTTATTATCCTATATCTTTAAAGGGCTTCGACGGATGCCTCTCGACAATTTGCACTGACTTTCAAAGGGATCCTAATTTTACTGTTGATATCTGGGTAATGAAAGAATACGGGGTCAAAGAATCGTGGACTAAGTTAATTTCATTGGCTGATGTAGTATCTGTTGAATCGGCTTTTTCTCTTCACCCACTCGTTTATTCAGACGACCGGAGTGAAATATTGGTGCATGAAAAATATGATGAGAACAAATTGGTTTGGTTTAGTGTTGGGAGGAAGAAGTTGGACAAGACTGTTGGCATTGCTGACATCACCGATGTGGGTGATATCATTACGTGCCTGGGAAGCCTTGTCCCGTTAACAAGTCATGTATGCCAATTCAAGGAGTGAGTTTACGAGTTCTCATAAAAAAAGGAAAGAACCTTCCAAGAACATACTTAAGCAAAATGATATTGGTGTTGGGATGGAGCTGAGGCTTTGGTGGCTCGTTTTCATGAACTGTCTGATTACTGGTTTGCTACGACCTGAAGAGGAGACATGACTCGGGCAGTCAAGGCCTGGGCCGAGTTGACTCTTTTGGAGACGGTCCAGTTTAATTAGTTGCCTATTTATATAGATATTAAGGGTCGACTCAATGTGTTGAGTAACTTTTATATTTTATATTTCTTGTAACTTCTGTCTGGGATTTTTTTTATCATTTTTTTGAAAATAAAATCTCTGCAGCTTCGTAGATGAACTCGATTGCTGAATCACACAAGTCTGTGGTTTGATTCTTTTCTATCTGTGTGGATTTTTCCTTTTCATAACAATGGGGAAGTGCATAGGATATCCGTTCAAGTAACCAGGGGCACGGGTACCCATTGCCCTCACTGTCTACTCATTTATCCGCCAAAGATTTGTCTAGTCAGAATATTATTACTACAAAACTGTAGGCCTATGAACAGAAGATAATTAACAATTGGATGTTAGCACTATACTGAACAAGCACTCTGGGTGGAAAACTAATGCACATATTAATATGAATACAATATTGTTGTTCGCCACGTATAGATTAGCTCATTACAAACTCCGATATTGGTTCTCTTGTACGGAAATCTTATGTAGGAATTTCTCGTTTGTCATCTATGTTCTATATTGCAGGACAGGGCAGAGAATAAGTTTTCAGAACTCTTTTAGATGTGCTAATGTGAAACATTAGAGTATACGGTGCTCTAATGTTCTCTTGTGTTGCTACATAAAAATCTTATGTAAAAATTTCTTGTTATGTTCTTTAGGCTCCCCTAGATTTTTTGGTTGTGGTGTGTAGTGCATAATGTGAAACTGTTAGTGCAAAGAAGAAGGAAAAAAAAAATCTTGTTGGATTTGTGCCTTGAATAGTTGAAGAAATCCTCAAGAGCATTAACGGGGACCAAGGAAGCAGGGATAACACAGGAGCAAAGAGGACAAAAGGCTGCACCATCCGGATTTTAGCAGAGGTCGCACGACCTGCCCAGAGATTGGAGGAGCTGAGGTCGCACGACCTGCAAGCCCAGGTCGCACGACCTGATCGTGGGGCTGGCGTTTTGGAGTTGTTTCCTAAATCAGCACTATCAATTCATTCTTGAATTAAATACGGAGGAAGTAGTTTGTTAGTCCAAGTGTAATTAGGTCCGCTAACGCTTAAATCAGCTAGGTTTCCAATATCAGTCATACACAACTCATTGATCCCACTAGGTGCATACTCATTTTACTGATGCGACAATACTTGGAGTTCTTATTAGGTAGCCATGGACCGACAATTGCCAATTGATAGAAAGTGTATCAATTTTCCGAAGGATTCCGCTTCTAAAGTAATTAATCGAATTCATATTACCTATGCATTGGTCCAAAAAGTTATTTCCATACCTAAACTGATCTGAACCATTTACCATAGTTCGATTCGATTTGTAGTTTCCTTGGTTTGAACTTGCATTTCTAATGATAAGTGCAAAACTTGAATTTCTTTTCCCGTCATCTTTTACTTGATAGGATCCTCAAGACAAACTGACAACACTGTTCAGTCGCACATACAAAACAGGGACTTAAAAATAACTCAAATCTATATAATAAATCAGCTAGGTGTTTCCCTCCAAAAAATAGTCAACGGGAACATCCTAGCCATTCAATCCTAAAAAATGTCTCGAGACATTTTGATCCGTTGATTTTCATTTATTTTTTTATTAGAGATATTATTAAAAATACAATTTAGTTAGAACGTATAGATGATAAGGTATTGTTATATCTTAAATCTCCTCTTTCAGCTAACTAACTATTTCAAAATTTTGTTTTATCTTGGATAACTTTTTTGAAATGTATCTTAGATGTGAAAGAAAATGTCTTTATCTAATTAATTATCAATTGTCTATTAATATAAAAAAAAAAATTATATTAATTTACTATCACAATTTATCTGAAGAAATTAAATTTAAGTTAAATTACATATATTTTTAATTGTCCCACGACCAAGGGTAAGTCAAGTGATATATTACAAGTGTCCTACGGGCACGAGTCATTTGCTAGTCTATATTATAAATTAAGACGGTTGACTTTAAACTTTGTTTTAGACCGTTAGATTGAATTAACTCAAACCCTTAGATTTCACCTACCATCCACTTAACTACCCACTACTCAACTACCCACTTAACTACCCACTCCTTTTATCATAATTATAAAAAAATGCTTCCTTTGTTCCTGATTATTTAATATTAATACAATCATTCATGTTGTCTTCATTTTATGCCCATGTTTGTAGATGAAAATACTCATTTTATTTATGACATTATAATTTGTGAAACGTATTTTTGGGGTAGTGCCCTCGGGCACGGGCAATCCCCTAGTTTAACAACGAATGATGAGAAAAGTTGAACGGGCGTACACCTAATTTTTCCGACGGCCAAGAATACCATAAAAATCGCCAATTAAAACCCGCGGCATATTAAACAATAGAAGAAATAACAGCAATTTCATCCATAAACTGCGGCGTAATAGAGGGTTGGACGAAGCATAAACCGCATTTAAAAGAAAAGTAGTGTTTTTATCGAAATTGAGCACAATATTTTAATATCAGAAGAACTTTTGTTGCTTTATAGGAAAAATGAGTGGTGGATCCTTAATCTATCTAGGGTTTGAATTCTCTGCGCCCTAGGAATTTTGGCTGGTCTTTGCGCATTATGGTGCCCGGTTAAGTCCCCTCTTCTTTCGCGGTGGTAAATAATAGGTGGACATGTGAATATTTAGTTCTTGTACAATTTTGGACTAGATTGTCGCGTACTGCATTAGCGTGGGTGGACATGCTGTAAGAACTAATGCCTAAATAATTTTAAAAAAACTAGCCAAACTCAAAATTTGCCAAAACATGAATTTTTTCTATTAAGGATCAACTTTTGAAAATTCATCAGATTTCAAAAAAACAAAAAATCTCCAATTTACAATATATGAATTGAACATTTGTAAACAAATTCTTCTGAAAGATAAAATGTGTTGTTTTGGAGGCCTAGATGCACAAATATCGCAAAGTTACCGCAGTGTCATGTATGAGTTATACTCAAAACGTCATAGCTTGCCCATTAATTTGATTATTTCATCTCCACCACTCAAATTTTTGTATGGACTGAAACAGTTTTCTCGGATTTGATACTCATTTTCACGAATTCTACCCTTCATTAGGCGCATTAGCTAAGAATCAGTATTATTCCAATTTTGTCCGAACTCAGCTGTATGGACCCGGACCTACGGGACCTTTGGGACATGGACATCAACGAGGACTTGCTACCATATGTAGGCCTTGTTTCCTACCACTCCGTCCCAGCTCTTTCTACCCAAGTTGACTTTTTGACTCGTTTCTGGGTCACTTTGACCGGGTGATTTGAATAGCAAAATAATATGATTTTTTGATAATTTTTTCACCGTATTATAGAGAAATTTTTACTTTACAACACCATTAAAAAATTATCGAAAAATTGCATCGGTTTGCTGTTCAAATCAACGGGTCAAAGTGACCAAGTGAATAGTGCCAAAAGTCAGTTTGGGTAGAAAGAGCTGGGACAGAGTGGTATTTCGTGATACTGTCTAGTTAAAGACATGTAATTTTGAAAAAGTACGGAATTGGCATCAAAGTCCTTCAACTTCTCAACTCACTGCTGACTTGTCCTTATTCTACAAGGCATTCACAGAACTAAAACCCTAGAATCAAAAACCCTAGATCCCATATATACATATAGAACAGGTAAATCATCTTCTAAACCCTAAACCCCTAAAAGCTCAAAAGAATATGTATTGTTATTCTTACATTCCGTGGGAGATTGTGATCGACATACTCACTCGACTGCCAGCGAAGTCTCTCCTCCGGTTCAGGTGCGTATCTACTTCTTGGCTCCGCCTAATCGACAGCTCCGGTTTCGTCAAGTCACATCTCAACCGAGCAGCTATCAGAAACAACATCAATGATCTCTCCCTAGTTCTCACAGACACCCGTCACCGCCTGCATGCAGTGGGTTTTGATTCAATCGTTAACAACAACAATGTTAAGGTTGTACCACTTGTTCACCCTGAGGTACAACCCTATAAGCATAGGGTTTGCGGTTCTTGCAATGGTTTGGTTTGTTTGACTGCAGCTGAGGTTGGGATTCCCAGTTTGGTTTTGTGGAACCCATCCACCCGGAAACTCCGTAAACTGCCCCATAGGGCTCTGGCATGTCCTTTTAGAGGGCAAGTCTACATGACATATGGATATGGGTTCGGGTATGACCATGTCAATGATGACTACAAGGTTGTTAGAATTACTATTGTGGCTGCAGATAATAGTTTGGAAAACAAGTTGGCTGACGAGGTTGATGTCTATAGTCTCAATTCCAATTCATGGCGCACGGTTGAGAAGCCGCCACATAATGTGCATCTTCGCTGTTCTGACCTAAAGAAGGGTGAACTAGCCGGTGGTGCAATCCATTGGGCTGATTTTGGCAGACCTTATTCCGCTCAGATTCAACGTATCATTGCGTTTGATCTAGTAACTGAGGAATATAGGTTTGTACCGCTATCTGAGCATTTAGATTCTGATCATCCTACCTCTTTAAAGAGCTTCAAGGGATGCCTCTCGGTGATTTGCATTGACTTTGTAAAGGATTTTAACTTTGCTGTTGATATATGGGTAATGAAAGATTACGGGATCAAAGAATCTTGGACTAAGTTAATTACATTTGCTTATCCACTACCATTTCGAACGGCAGTATCTCTTTTCCCACTTGCTTATTCAGATGACCGGAGTGAGATATTGTTGCACGATAAACACGATGATAATAAGTTGGTCTGGTTTAGTCTTGAGGGTAAGAAGTTGGACAAGACTGTTGGCATTGATGGCATTACCGATGTGTGTGACTTCGATACTTGCATTGGAAGCCTTGTTTCTATTAACGAGTCATGCAATACAAACAGACAGACGGAGGAGTTAAAGAAGGCGAAGCTAGTAGAAGAAGACTTACCGACACAAAGAACCATCAAGGACATACGGAAGAACGATCAAGGACAGAATTATGCATATGTGAACATGCAGAATGATATGGGCGTTGGGATGGAGTCTGGTCATGGTGACCTGTTTTCATGAACCAACCCCGTTCATGGTTTACTACGATCCAAGACAGGAGACACTATTCGTGGAACAAACACTTGGGCCGATTTATATAGCTAGTAGAGGTCGAAGCATTATATTGATAGAATGATAGTTCTGTTATTTTTCTTTTAATTCTGTTTGAAATGTATTTCGTCCGTCCTTTAAACAGCATTATAATCTTCAAAAACACATATCTTATGATAAGTACAAATCATCCAGATTTTGTATGATACTTGTAGAAGTACAAACTTGGCTTCCAAAGTCCCTCCTCAACTTCTAGGGCCCTGTTTGGATAACAAGGTTGGGGTTGTTTGGTTAACCAAACCAGGTGGATGTTTGGATTTAATTGTTTTGGTTTTGAGGTTTTGACTTTTATGTGAGTAGAAAAATGAGTGGAGTGTGGGTCCTACAAATTTTGGGTTGAAGTTTTGGTTAACTTTTTGTAGATGTTAACAAAATCGGGATATCCAAACAGGGCCTAGGTCTCCTTATTCTCAACGAGCTCCGTTCATACACGCAAAATTGAAATCAATAAAAACTATATCACCTCGATATATGGAACAGGCTAGCTGTAGATTTTCAGAGACCTTTCTTCTGAGTTGAGCTCCTAAAAGTTGTCTCCTTCCTTCTCTTTGTCTTATTCTTTGAACTTCTTACATGATTCGTTAACCAAAACAAGACTTCCCAAGCATGTATCGAACACACAGACTGGTGACGCCAGCAATACCAACTGTCTTGTCCATCTTCTTCCCCTCAAGACTAAATTAAACCAAATTATTCTCATCCTGATTATCGTGCACCAATATGATGTCTAAAATTATGTCTGTTTAAAATTATTGATAAGCAAGTAGATAAAGATATACTGCGAATTTAAGCGATAGTGGATCACCAATGATATTAACTTAGCCCACGATTTGGAATATTTACTATTATAATTGGAGGTTGCAATCAACTAATTTTAAAATTGTGATTACAGTCATCCTATAATGACATATTGAGTATGCAATCAGCAATTAAGCCTTCAAGTTTTTGCTTGTATGAAGGAAATTTGTTGACAATAAGAAACCTAGAAGTTGAGGAGGGACTTGGAAGCGAAGGTTGTACTTCTACAAATAGCAAACGAAGTCCGGATGATTTGTTGGAATAATAAATCAATCCTAAGGGGCTTACCATAGTGCTGATCCACTTTATGATGCAAACATGTTTTTTTTTTTTTAAGAAATTGTTTTGTCGTCAACCGGGTTTGAACACGAGACCTCATGCAGGGGCTTTCAACGCACTACCACTTGAGCTGCCAGTCTGCCACCCTTGCTGCTAATGCAAACATGTTTAAAAGACCGACAGAAATCATTTCTGACAGAATTACAAGAAAAATAAAAATAAAATAATGCTCGACATAATGCTTCGACCTCTACTACCAGTCCGTCCCAGTTCTTTCTTCCCATCAGACTTTTTTGACTCGTATTTGGGTCATTTTGACCGGGTGATTTGGATAGCAAAATAATACGATTTTTTGATATTTTTTTCACCATATTATAGAGCATCTTTTACTATACATCATCATGAAAAAATTATAAAAAAATTACATCGATTTGCTATTCAAATCACCGGGTCAAAGTGACCCAGTGAATAGTGACAAAAGTCTAATTGGGAAGAAAGAGCTGGGACAGAGTGGTAGTAGCTATATAAATAGGCAACGCACTAGAATAGACCTAGTCCAAGTCCGAAGTGAGTCAATTCCGCCTTAGTGTTCGCCTTTTTTAACTCCTCCCTCTATCTGTTTGTCTCGTTCTTTGACCTGGTTACATGTTAACAGAAACAAGGCTTCCAAGGCAAGGATCGAAGTCACAAACATGGGTAATGCCAGCAATGCCAACAGTCTTGTCCAACTTCTTACCCTCAAGACTAATCCAAGCCAACTTATTCTTATCGTGCAACAATATCTCACTCCGGTCGTCTGAATAAGCAAGTGGGCAAAGAGATTGTGCTGATTGAATTGATAGTGGTTCAGCCAGCGAAATTAACTTAGTCCAAGATTCTTTGACTCCGTATTCTTTCATTACCCATATATCAGCAACAAACTTGAAATCCCTTTCATAGTCAATGCAAATCACCGAGAGGCATCCGTCGAAGCTCCTTAAAGAGATAGGATATTCTGAATCTAAATGCTCTGATAGCGATACAAACCTATATTCCTCAGTCACTAGATCAAACGCAATGATACGATGAATCTTAGCGGAAAAATGTTCGCCAAAATCAGCCCAGTGGATTGCACCACTAGCTAGTTTACCCTTCTTTAGGTCAGAATGGCGAAAATGCACATTAGGTGGTGGCTTCTCAACACTACGCCATGAATTGGAATTGAGACTATAGACATCAACCTCATCAGCCAACTTGTTATGAAAACTATTAACTGCAGCCATAAAAGTAATTCTAACAACCGTGTAGTCATCATTGTCATGGTCATACCCGAACCCATATGTCATGCACGCCTGGCCATTAAAAGGACGGGCCAGAGCCCTAGTCCACCTATGGGGCAGTTTACGGAGTTTTCGGGTGGATGGATTCCACAAAAGCAAACTGGGACAAACAAACCAAACCATTGCAAGAACCACAAACCGTGTGCCTATAAGGTACCTCAGGGTGAACAATGGGTACAACATTAATATTGTTGTCGTTGTGTCTAACGATTGAATCGAAACCCACTGCCAGCAGGCGGTGACAGGTGTCTCTGAGTATAAGGGAGAGATCACTGGTGTTGTTTCCAACAGTTGCTCGATTGAGATGTGATTTCGCAAAATGGAGCTATCGATTAAGCTGAGCCAAGAAGTAGATACGCACCTGAAACGGACAAGAGATTTCGCCGGCAATCGAGAGAGTATGCTCTCCACCATCTCCCACGGAATGTCAACAGAAGAAGAAATCATTTTTTGGGTTTAATGTTGTTCTGATCGTATGGTGGTACATGAGGAGCTATGCGAGTGGTAGGGTTTTCGATTTAGGGATTATGGTTGTTCTTGTGTGAAGGCCTGGTTGAGAATAAGGAGAAGTCAGCATTGACTTAAGAATTTCAAGGACTTAGATGCCAATTTAATTAGGGCTGCAACTCGGAAATACTTGGGCAAGGAAGCAATGTTTTAATTAGGACAGCAACTCGGGCGGGTTGGACGAGTTGACACCCTTACCCAAGCCCAAGACCGAGTTTTGTAGAGGCTGCGTAAGCTCGACCCAGCCTGAGTTACGAGCATTGTGAGCCTGTCCGTGCCCAAATTCATATAAATCACTTCCGTTTGGGCCGAATTCGGGCTAAGCCCATTGAACTTAATAAATTTAGTTATTACATTAACCTCAATTTAAATGATATTCTTAAATATTAAATTAAAAACTTAAATGTAAAGGAGGATAATCAAAGTATGCATTTCAAAGTTTGTTAATTCGTGTTCTCAAAAAAAAAATTGTTAATTAAGACTAAAAACTAGTAGCAGAGAAATTCGTTACAGTGTTGATGTTGTTGGTTGTGACTAAATCCTTGAGCTCTGAACCTTTCCAGATATCGACTGAACTTGGGCATTGAAGGAAGATGTGATCCTGTGTTTCGGTTGCGGAGGAGCAACGAGGGCATCGGGGATTGACTGAGGTAAAGTTGTGACGGCATAGGTTGTGTCTGGTGGGAAGGATATCCCAAGGAATCTTCCAGATAAAGGCAATGATTTTTGGCGGTAGACATTGTTTTCTAAGCGTATTCTTGGTCTGAAGGTTCTGCGAAGACAAACGGGAATGGTGCATCGGCTCGTGGATCTGGTGCGCCAAATTAAAAGATAATTTAACCGTGAAATGACCCCAAGTCTCTGTCCACCAGATTCTCTGATCGTGTTGTATTATGTATGGTATGTAAACAATCAAGATCGTTTTGATTTCTTGGTTCGAATAAATAGACCTTAAGAGAAGAATGTTCCATTCTTTGATCCCTGGAGAGGTGAGGTCCTTTAGCGATCGCATCGGGGGGCAAGGAGAACGTTCTTCGGCTTGGCGTGAAATTTATCCTTCAAACCAGTAATCAGTGGTAGGATCAATGTTTGATCCGTCCCCTAGATTCCATCGCAAACCATCCACAAGCAGTTCATTTTCCCATACAATACGTCGCCACCCCCAAGAAGAAGGGGGACCACTAGAAGATTCCAGATCCGGTTTACTGTTTTGGCTAAAAGGGCTTGATTAGATACAAGTGCAATGAACATAATTACGAATTCAGAATTTATCCTCCACACCCGATATTTCAAATCACCCCAGAAGTTGACCACAGCTATGCTTCAAGGTTTAACGGTAGACGGTAGTAATGTTTGTACGTGCTGTTGCACGAACATATATAGACAAATAACAAATTAAAGCATGTATCTTATTTTCTCACCTCTGTGAGAAACCAACTTCTTTTGAACTTGATCTATGAATCCTTTGCGGTTTGTACATCCTTCCCTCTTTCCTCCCTGCAATATTCATAGACATCTAAACTCTTTATTCACCAAACTAGAAAGAATAAAAGGGGGAAAAAATCACGTTCTAGTGGTGGTCAGGATCCTATACTACTCCCTCAATGCTTAGTCACACTAGACTAAGAACTCTGTGATGGTGGACGACGGTTGGGGTTAGTTTCCATAATGAAAGGTGATGTGATGGGTGTGTTATATGTTAAATCTTGAAGTACTTGGAACATAGTAACACCAAACAATAGGGTGTTATTAGTCATGTTGGAGCACTAATAATCACTTCATTCACTAATTTCCAACATCACCTCATGTCTACTGCTCGCTAGGGTACTAGAGCATGTATCTTTTTCTCAGTACCTACACCTAAATCTCACTCCAGTAGCTGATCTACTTGTCACTGGGTAAACCATGGAATCGGTACTGGCTTAATAAACCTAGTAACTTATATTGTCCATTATTCTCTCATCATTCATGAGTTTGACAAACTCATTTAACTGTAACAGAAGAAGCATTTGTACCATCAACCCATTATGTTCAACTATTTGAGTTAACTTACTCAGTGACACACTTCCTTTCTATATATATTTAGCATAAACTTACCAGAAATAAAATTCTGATGTTGCATTACTCTTTTCATGTCGAAACAGGACTGTGTCTTCTTCTTCTTCAGCTAGACAATCTAGCTTCTTGTATATCTTCTGATGCATGCGCAACAATTTAGATTTTCTCCTGGTAACAACAAGTAACAAGTTAGATATGCTATACTAGTCATCGGTGAATTTAATTTTTACAAATAATCACATATAGAAAATGACCATCATTCGTTGCACTCAAGAGTTGTAAAATCTGTCAGCCCAAGTGGTGGTCCCCCCAAGGAGCAGGGATTAACAGTTTGCGAAAGGAATATCATTGCAAAGACAACACATGTTAACAAAAACATATTATGGCTAACAATGTACAAATTGAATAAAAAGTGCATGCATGCTAATGAACTGTCAAATAACAACAATAGTACTTTACTTTTTACAGAGAAGGAAACAGAGCTGAATGAGAATCAAGGGACCCTGAGGGACAATCCTCGGCAGCTAACTCGGTGTCAAGAGCCAAGATCAGTTTCATGTCTTCAACAGGTCCCCACACGCCTTATATTTTTGCCTCATCGCCGAGAAATTTCATTATGCACTCGGCGTAAGCTGCAACTGCAGAACCTCTTTTCGCAACCAGCGCATCTGACAACCATAGACTTCAAGGTCATCCAGCAAAAGAACAGAGTTAGCATATAAGCTTGAAGAACTCGAGCAACCAAGTGCCTTCAGATCCAGGATCACCTGAGCCAGGAGGTCATAAGCACTACGGCGGTGGGACAAAGATCGTAGACGAAGTGAAGAAAAGCAGGAAGGATGCAACTGCAGAATGCCAACTAGAATAGCAACATTATCTGCTGGAAGTTATCTGGAGCTGGGAGGAGTTGCGTAGGAGGAATGGACCCCATCCACAGAAAGTTGATTCTCGACAGCTACTACGGTGGATGTCCCTCTCCCACCAGCTGGAACAACACTTTCCAATGTATCTATGACACCCAAATTGAGCATCTCATCAACACGAACTCCCATGAACCTCCTCTCTTTCAGATCAAACCATAAAATCGCATGATAAGAATTATGCACGAGTACTTGGGAGCCATCCTTTGAGTAAGAAATAGCATGATATTAACTTAGCCCACGATTTGGAATATTTACTATTGTAAATGGAGGTTGCAATCAACTAATTTTAAAATTGTGATTACAGTCATCCTATAACGACATATTAGAGTATGCAATCAGCAATTAAGCCTTGAAGTTTTTGCTTGTATGAAGGAAAGTTGTTGACAATAAGGAACCTAGAAGTTGAGGAGGGACTTGGAAGCGAACGTTGTACTTCTACAAATAGCAAACGAAGTCCAGATGATTTGTTGGAATAATAAATCAATCCTGAGGGGCTTACCATAATGCTGATCCACTTTATGATGCAAACATTTTTTTTTTTTTTGAGAAATTGTTTTGTCGTCAACCGGGTTTGAACACGAGACCTACATGTAGGGGCTTTCAACGCTTTACAACTTGAGCTGCCAGCCTGCCACCCTAGCTGCTAATGCAAACATGTTTAAAAGACTGACAGAAACAAGGCTTCCAAGGCAAGGATCGAAGTCACAAACATGGGTAATGCCAGCAATGCCAACAATCTTGTCCAACTTCTTACCCTCAAGACTAATCCAAGCCAACTTATTCTTATCGTGCAACAATATCTCACTCCGGTCGTCTGAATAAGCAAGTGGGCAAAGAGATAGTGCTGATTGAATTGATAGTGGTTCAGCCAGCGAAATTAACTTAGTCCAAGATTCTTTGACCCCGTATTCTTTCATTACCCATATATCAGCAACAAACTTGAAATCCCTTTCAAAGTCAATGCAAATCACCGAGAGGCTGTTAAACAATGAAGTAATATACAGAGGGGAGTCAGGTGCAATTAGTTAAGAGTTCAGTCAGGGGAGGTAGATGTTATTATTAGGAGTTTGTAACAACCCTAACTGTCTTCTTCTAGTTGTATAAGTCAGTAGTTAATAGCTGTAATGGACAATTAATGAAATAGCTTTCTCTTCCCTTTTCTCTCTCTTGTTCTTCACAGTTCTTCATCTTCAACATGGTATCAGAGCCATTCGAGGCTCGTTGCCCTAATTCTTGATCGATCCTGCAAGAATTCTTCAGTTCTATCGCCTAGATTTCGCTTTGTTTAGCTTCGATTTGAGTCAATTTCATCTCAATCGCCTTCTTCGCCATGGTTTCTGCTTCATCTGACCTTCCTCTAGGTCTGAAATTTTTCATCCGCAATCTCAATTCTCTGGTTCAGATTCGTCTTGATGGCTCCAATTACATGGTGTGGCGTGCTCAGATGATGACGATTCTTCAAGCGAATGATCTGCTTGATTTTATTTCTTCCTCCGTCGTGCCGGAGAAATTTGCTCCGGCGGACACCGTTTCTTCAGCTCCGGCCGTCTCTCCGGAGTATTCACAGTGGTTTCTCACGGATCAGCACCTCAAAAGTGCTTTAATGGCGACTATATCGGCGTCCGTTCTTCCAATCATCCTTCATCTTCCTCACGCTTTTCTGATTTGGTCGGCGCTTGAACAGCGGTTTGCCTCGCTCTCTCGCTCACATGTCCATCAATTGAAGCTTCGTCTATGTTCAATTACCAAAGGTTCAAACTCTATCTCGTCTTATCTTGATCAGATTAAGAACATTACGGATCAACTAGCTCAGGTCAATGAATTTGTTCATGATGATGATCTTATTCTCTACATCCTCAAAGGATTACCTAGTGAGTTTGATGTGTTTAAATCCACGATTCGTACTCGAGGAACTCCTATTACAGTGTTTGAACTGAATTCACTGCTTATTTCTGAGGAATTGTATCTTCAAAATCAGTCTGCACCATTACTTCCTACTCCTCCATCTTCAACAATGATTCAATCTGATCTCATGACTGCTTATTTTGCGCCTAAACCTAAGTACTCCGGATCTTACAAACACAAACCTAATTGGACACCAAATGGAACTGCTGCTTCAAATATTGCTTCTACTTCTGGTACAAAATCTCCAGCTCTCTTCATTGAATGTCAAATTTGTGGCAAACAAGGTCATATTGCTCGCAACTGTTGGCATAGAATGGATACTCAAAGATTTGCAGCCACAAAATCTTTCAAGAAAGCCTACAACACAGTTCATCTTCCAGCCACTTCTCCAAATCCTCATCATTCACGGCTGTACTCATCTCCACCTCCATCTGCTGCATCATCACAACAGTTTTCTGGAATTGCTTCAGATTCTCGTGGCTCAGCAACTTCAACTGCATTAACACCATCGTGGCTCTTGGATTCTGGTGCTAATCATCATGTCACCAACTCTCTTGATCATCTACACCACACTACACCAATCTCGGATTCAGTGCTGATTGGTGATGGATCTCATGTTCCTCTAACTCAAATTGGTACATCTCACCTTTCTTCTAATCTGCATCTTCATCATGTTTTCTATTCTCCCCAATTTAGTGCTAATCTGGTGTCTGTGCATAAACTTGCTGGAGATAATAACTGCACTATCTCATTTAATGCATCTGGCTTTGTTATTCAGGACAACCTTACTAATGCAATATTGCATCAAGGGTCCTGCAACAATGGTCTCTATGCATTTTCATCCAACACACAACTCAGTCCACACTCTCCTTCATATTGTCATCTAGCTACCACTTCTGATGCTTCTACCACTTGGCATCACAGGCTAGGTCATCCTGCTTCAGACATTATGCAAAAGTTGTCTTCTCAGCTCAATTACAAGTTTAAGCCATCTGTTTGTCATTCTTGTTCAGTGTGTAAAAGTCACAAACTAGTGTTTCCTACTAGTACTACTGTATCTACTGTTCCTTTTGCACTTGTGCACTCTGATGTCTGGGGACCTTCCCCCTTACTCTCTAATCAAAACTACAAGTATTACATTGTATTCTTGGATGATTGCACCAAATATTGTTGGCTATATCCACTCAAAACTAAATCTGCTTCTTATCAAGCTTATGTTCACTTTACTGCTTATATAGCTAATCAATTCTCAGCCACTGTCAAAGTGTTTAGAAGTGACAATGGCTCTGAATATCTTAACCATGATTTTGCTCTTTACTTACAAAATCAAGGTGTCATCCATCACACTACTTGCCCTCACACACCTGAACAAAATGGCAAAGTTGAAAGGAAAATAGGCACTTGGTGGAAACTGCAGTTACTCTTTTAACTCAATCTCATCTTCCTAGTACTTACTGGTTAGATGCTCTCTTGACTGCAAATTTTCTCATAAATAGAATGCCAAAGAAATCTCTCAAATACATTTCTCCTTTTCAAAGTCTGTTTTCTACTCCTCCTGATTATCATCTTTTTAAGGTTTTTGGTTGTCTGTGCTATCCATGGTTGAAACCATACTCTTCTTCTAAACTTACCCCTAAATCTAGTGCTTGTGTCTTCCTTGGCTATTGCCCTACCACTAAGGGTTATAGGTGTCTGGATCTTACTACTAAAGTTGTGTACATTTCAAGACATGTGGTCTTCCATGAATCCACATTTCCTCTTCTTGACAATGTCACTTCCACCACATTCAAATCACCAAATTACACCTCTGAATGGTCATTTCTTAGACCAATTTTTATGAGCACACTATCTCCATTATCTTCCCCTGCCTCACCACCTCCTTACTCACAGCCATCTCAGTCATCACCACAATCTCCATTTCCATCATCCCAATTATCTTCTCCCACTCATCCTTTACCTGATCCCATCCCTGAAACAGCCACTTCTACTCACTCCATGACAACTAGAGCTAAAAGTGGCATCAGAAAACCAAATCCCAAGTACTGTCTTACTGGCATCAGTGTTCATAATGAATCTGAACCCCAATCTCTTCAAGAAGCTTTCTCTCAACCAATTTGGTTACAGGCCATGAGAGAAGAATTTCAAGCTCTTCTTCAACAAGGCACTTGGAAACTAGTACCTCTGCCATCACATAGGAAACCAATTGGCTGTAAATGGATCTTTAAAGTTAAAAGAAATGCAGATGGGTCTATCTCCAGGCATAAGGCCAGACTTGTAGCAAAAGGGTTTCTACAAAAAGAAGGGATAGATTATCAAGAGACTTTCAGTCCTGTGGTTAAGCATCAAACTGTAAGACTTGTCATGAGCTTGGCAGTTCAATTCTCTTGGGATATTAGACAATTGGATGTGTCTAATGCTTTTCTTCATGGAAGTCTTCAAGAAGAAGTGTTCATGACACAACCACCAGGATTTGCTCATCCTCAGCATCCACATTATGTGTGCCTACTTCAGAAATCACTTTATGGGTTAAAACAAGCTCCCAGAGCTTGGTTCAACATGTTGTCTTCTCTCTTGAGCAAGCTAGGGTTCCATCAAAGTGCTGCTGATCATTCCCTGTTTGTGCTGAGGTCTGCTGCTACAGTTACTATTCTATTAGTATATGTGGATGATATTCTCATTACTGGGAATTCATCATCACATGTTACTAACATCATTCAGTCTCTCCAAGCTCACATTGCTCTCAAAGACTTGGGTCTTGCTCACTATTTTCTGGGAATTGAAATTGTCAAAGATACCACCACTGGTGCTCTCAACCTCACACAAACTAAGTACATCTCAGAACTGATCCAGAAAGCTGGTCTCTCAGAGTGTAAGCCTTGTGACACACCTGTTGCTATCAAAGATTCCACTCTTCATAATGCCACTGAGCCATTCAATAATGAGTCTTGGTTTAGAACTCTTCTTGGAGGTCTTCAATATGTGACAATTACTAGACCTGAAATCCAGTTTGCAGTCAATTCTTTATGTCAGAAAATGCATTGTCCATCTGTTGGAGATTTCATAGCTCTCAAGAGAATTCTCAGGTTTCTCAAAGGTTCTCTGTCTACTGGTATTACTCTAGCTCCTACCAGCTTCAACTTAGTTGGCTACTCAGATGCAGATTGGGCAGGGAACAACATAGACAGAAGGTCAACTACTGGATACTGCATCTTTCTTGGCACAAATCTTATTTCTTGGTGTTCTAAGAAACAGCAAACAGTGGCTAGATCATCTACAGAAGCAGAGTACAGAGCTCTAGCCTCTACTTCTTCAGAGATAAAATGGCTCACATTTCTTCTCAGAGATCTTGGTATTCCTCTTACAGGGTTACCTACTTTATTTTGTGACAACTTATCTGCTATTTCTCTGGCCAAGAATCCAGTGTTTCATGCCAGGACCAAACACATAGAGGTGGATTTTCATTTTGTCAGAGAACAAATCTCAGCTGGAAATCTACAAGTTTTTCATGTCCCTACTTCAGAACAACCAGCAGATGTACTCACCAAGCCTTTGTCTTCCTGTAAATTTGCAGACATTGTTTCCAAGCTTCACCTCAATACCAGGTTCAGCTTGCAGGGGTGTGTTAAACAATGAAGTAATATACAGAGGGGAGTCAGGTGCAATTAGTTAAGAGTTCAGTCAGGGGAGGTAGATGTTATTATTAGGAGTTTGTAACAACCCTAACTGTCTTCTTCTAGTTGTATAAGTCAGTAGTTAATAGCTGTAATGGACAATTAATGAAATAGCTTTCTCTTCCCTTTTCTCTCTCTTGTTCTTCACAGTTCTTCATCTTCAACAGAGGCATCCGTCGAAGCTCCTTAAAGAGATAGGATATTATGAATCTGAATGCTCAGATAGCGGTACAAACCTATATTCCTCAGTCACTAGATCAAACGCAATGATACGATGAATCTTAGCGGAAAAAGGTTCGCCAAAATCAGCCCAGTGGATTGCACCACTAGCTAGTTTACCCTTCTTTAGGTCAGAATGGCGAAAAAGCACATTAGGTGGTGGCTTCTCAACACTACGCCATGAATTGGAATTGAGACTATAGACATCAACCTCATCAGCCAACTTGTTATCAAAACTATTAACTGCAGCCATAATAGTAATTCTAACAACCGTGTAGTCATCATTGACATGGTCATACCCGAACCCATATGTCATGCATGCATGACCATTAAAAGGACGTGCCAGAGCCCTAGTTCACCTATGGGGCAGTTTACGGAGCTTTCGGGTGGATGAATTCCACAAAAGCAAACTGGGACCCCCGATCGCAGCTGCAGACAAACAAACCAAACCATTGCAAGAACCACAAACCGTGTGCCTATAAGGTACCTCAGGGTGAACAATGGGTACAACATTAATATTGTTGTCGTTGTTGCTAACGATTGAATCGAAACCCGCTGCCAGCAGGCGGTGACAGGTGTCTCTGAGTATCTCATTACACGTGTCATGTCCCAATTGGTAGTTCTGGATCTGGACGTTGTATAAGAGGTGACCCTTCATTTCTTCTTCAATAAGAAAACTTTGCTTTGAAGTTTCTTCTTCTGAATTCTCTTCCTTCTATGGATCTCTTCGTTGATTAATGAAGAAACTCGGAAATTAAACAGAGCTCCAATAGCTTCAACAGTTTGGCCCTCCACGGCAGAAACAAGGTGCTCATCACCAGTGGCAACTACCTATTAGGGGCACTCCCACCAGCTAATGGTTGCTGATTTGTTGCTGCTACTGCGGTGGATGTCCCTCTCCCACCAGCTGGAACAACACTTTCCAGTGTATCTATGACACCCAAATTGACCATCTCATCAACACGAACTCCCATGAACTTCTTCTCTTTCAGATCAAACCATAAAATCGCATGATAAGAATTATGCACGAGTACTTGGGAGCCATCCTTTGAGTAAGAAATAGCATGATAAAATCTAATACCAACTGATGTTGGTATTGGACCTGTCCTCAAAGCTAGTGGAGTCCATGACTCTTTCACTCCGTACTCCTTCATCACCCAAATGTGAGAACTGACTCCTGGATCAGAGTACATCACTGATAGGCATCCTCCCAGGCTCTGCAAACACAACAAATCTGTATTTGTACGTGTCCGTTTAGGAACCAGTCTATATGTTTCAGAACTGAGATCAAAAGCAACAATATGGCAAAGCTTCTTATTGTGACGACTAGCAGTTGAAGCCCAGTGCAAGGCGGCGCTGACTAGTACACCATTTCTTGGGTTAACAAAGACCCCGTGAGGGATACACTCAACCTTATGCCATGAATTTGACTTCAAGCTATAAACCTTGACCTCATGAGAGGGGTAGAAGTTAATATGAGGATTTAGAACGAGAACAATCTTTACTACCTTGTAGTCATCATTTATTGCATCATAACCGAACCTCTATGCTTTTACCAAGTCACCTCCATCATTGTAAGGCCGCAACTTAGTTGATGTGGATGGCAATGTCTGGAATTTCCGGTCAATGGGTTCCACAAAGCCATCTGTTTGGATGTATCCGAAAAACAAAGCAACCCATTTGCAGAACCATGAATCGTGAACCCAACTCCACTTTCAAGAAGTGGATCAAATGTAACCTTTACGGTCATGACAATGTTCTCATATGAATTCAAGTCAATAAAAAGGAGATGCTTGCAACCCAAAATGATAAGGGAGAGGGTGTTGGACTGAAGGGATCGACTGAAGCACAATTTGGGAACGCCAGGAAGTTGATACAGACCTGAATCGAACAAGAGACTTCTCTGGCAACTGGGAGAGTATCCAGAACCTCCATAGGCAACTGAGACATCTCTTTGCGTTGCAATTAAGTAACCACATCAAAAACACGGATCTGTATTTAAGAGGCCTCCTTGAATGTACCGTGAGTGTGGAGAAACTAAGTAGTGATGTTTATCAAAATACACACACGCACACACACACACACACATATACATACAAGTAAACTAATAAAGTACCATTGTCCTGTTTTTCAAAAAAAAATACCATCGTCCTGTTTCTTAAGTTACAAGAAATCTCTTTACGAGTTCTACTGTCCAAGCGTGTTTAGACGACATTTTCTGGGTCTCTGATGAATATATCTTCTGTAAGAGCATTATTATTGAAATGAAAAGACAGTGCAAAGGTTGTGTAATATGACCAAGTGCCATGTTCAGTATCATAAATCAATGTACACACAAAAATAATAGTCAATCATGCAATGCTAAACACTGAATCAATATACAGTCTAACCCACTATGCCACTAATAATGCATTCACAAATAAAAGTGCAAATGAGAACCATATTCAAAGGCTAATGATGCATACATACCAGTTGAATTACAAGGGAAAATTGATTATTGTGTGTAATGCTTCTTTTCTACTTCTCCAACGCAAAACAGCTATTTTTTTAGTTAGGATGTTTTTCTGTCCCTGCAATTCCTCATGATTCCTCTCTAGTTCCGAACTTCAGGACACATTCAGAAAGGAAAACAACTTTGTCACAACTTTTTTGTTGGTAGCATCACAAGAATACTTACATATGTATAAACCTGAAACATTTGTGAAATTTAATGCAACAGGAAAAAGATAGAAAGAAATAATCACCCATAGTGGTTGACTTAACTGGGAGTAAATTTTAAGAGACCTCTTCGTTGTGTTGTTCTGAGACAAGAACCATTCCTTTTTCAGCTGACTAAGTAAGACAAACTAAAGACAAGTAGATGGATTTAGTAACCAAGTAGTACAAGTGTGCAATTTATAACTGTACTAGAGTATTTTTCATATTTTGTATCTTGATATGGCCAAGCAATTTTCCTAATTTAACAAAACAAAAGCCAATAAAATGATAACATTGGAGTCACAAGGACAACTTTTTCATTTGAAGATTTTCATTCCTGCCCTCCATTTTACCAAAAGGTCCAAAACAACCATAGAAACACTACGATAGGAAAGAGAAGGGGGGATTTCCTAGGTTATTGCCAAGCAATTACACTAGCAATTTGACATGATACTAAACCAACTTCATGAAAGCACACCGACGCGAATGGCTCGGCTTGACTTGGATACTAGATTACTTGTATGTTAGTCGCCGCTTCTTTTCGCTAATACCTTCATGTGCATCATTGAGAGGAACAAGGCTTCTCAAGCACGTCACTGTGTAATGTCCCATGCCCAGAACCGAACGAGAGCTCAACCTCTTCTTCTCAAGATCAAACAAGTGAACTGAATCAGGGCCACCCAACATGAGCACTTGAGACCATCCTTAGAATAGTCAATGGGGAATAAATAACTATTGACCCCCGGGATTGGATCCGTCACCATAATCAGCTTAGTCCAAGATTCCTTCACCCCATACTCCTTCATCGCCCATATTAGGGGTTGTCGTCGGACTGTAGAAATTATTGAAAGGCATCCTCCCAAGCTGTCTAAACAAAGCGGAATCTCCCATTCAAATACTCAGGTTGCGGAAACAATCTAAATTTCTCAGACCCGAGATCAAAAGCAACAATATGACGAACCATTGAGTAGTCCAAAGTCTTGTAAGACCACCAGTGCAATGCACCATTAGCTAGTGTACCCCCACCTAGCTTAAGATACTTGCAATAAGGAGACTTCTCAAGCATTTTCCACGAATCCGATTCCGTGTTATAAACCTCCATCACCATAACCATAAAGAAGACGCCAAGAGTCTTCAGGCGGCCAACAATCCTCACTACCTTGTAGCTATCACTAATGCTATCATACCCCAAACCCATGAGAAAAATGCACATCCCATCTGGGGGGGGCTCATAAGGCGGAGGTTGCAGTTTCTGGGTCTTCCTAGTTGAAGGGTTCCACAGAAATAAGTGGTGGTCATGGAGATGATTTGACAGAGTCAAAAAGAGCAACCCATTAGCAGAACACAAAACTTGGAGATAGCTATGTTCTACTAATTTGCTGTATCTCAACAATGGGTCGTCAAAGTGTTGAGTGTGGGGTGGTTCTGAGGAGTGATGCTCATCACGTGGGTCGAAATTGATGGAGCTGAAATGGTTTTTTTCTTGGAGGATTAGGGATAGATTGGTCTTGGTTTGAATCGAACGATTGAGATGAGTTATTATGAAATCGGCGCTGTCAATTAGGGAAAGCCATGAGGTAGAAACGCACCTGAAACGGAGAAGGGGCTTCACCGGAAGTCGGAGGAGTATGTCGACCAGAATTTCCAGTGGGAACGGAGACGCCATCTGCGATTATACAGTTGAAGAAACAGCTAAGCAAGAAATCCCACGGGAAGTTTTGGTTAGGGCTGGTCAAAAGGGAAAGTAAAATAATGGGATGATGATAAGGAAAAATCTAAAAAAGGATGGAAAGGAGAAATGTTACTCTCCTTGTGGCGAAAACTATGATCCATCTTTAACTCACACTTATTTTCTACGGTTTCATGGAGAAGACCGAGTGAATAGATAAGAGAAATATTATACACATGCGTCCTGATACAATCAACTGGAAGAGCTAGGCGACTTTAAGTAGTGTGTCCGGTAACGCTCACACAGCTAGCACACATTCGCGAATGTTTCTTATAGGACCGTTACAAATATTATGTAAATTTAAATAATGTACCATAAATTCAACACAGCTGGTACACATTCACACACATTCACGAAAGTTCTTCATATAAGACCCTAAGAGATGGCGTAGCAGATGGGGTCGGTAATGAACCATTTAAGGACACTAATCCTACCTTTGGATTTGGATATGATGCTATCATGACGACTCCAAAGTTGTGATGATCAGTTGGGTTTCTCTCTATAATAATTCTAACGAGGTACAGGTTAACAGTTTCACCTTTCAAGTCAAAATCATGGCATAAAGTTGGAAGTATCCCTACCAGGGTTATCCTAGAATAGGAAATGGCATGCTGGTTAATGGTGCCTTGCACTGGGTAATCAAAGACTTTGAATTATTTGAACTGGGTAATCTAAGATGGTGTAACACCAAGGTTACACCATCTTCTTCCTCTAGTGCCTATTGAGTGTAGCATAAAATATTGGGACAATGCAGAGTCAAGAGATATTCCTTTTCTGATAGTTGTGCAACATAAAATTAGCACAAGTTGTGATATCTTCTATTCCAACCCTGACCCTATAAGAATATGAGACATAACCAATCAACTTTTGCTGATTATATGGGGATTGACTTGTGATATCTTCCATTCCGGGGCAGGAAGAAGGATGTGCCCAGCAGGTATGACTTTCGGTCTAACGAATGTCACAAGTCAACTGGAAACTCCCGGATGGTGACTGGGTCCTTCTGAGCAGCTGTCGAACAAATTATTGATTACTGAAGCAAATTTGTATTAGGTAATAAGAGTATGGACACTGCCTAACACCTAATTACATTCCTTAATTGGCTTATCTCTTAATGGGCTCAACTCATTCTCTCCACATAACCTTTACCCTACCCCAATAGACTATCTGTATTAAACACATCGTTATAAGGCTATCTAAGTCTTTTAACCAGAACCCTGAACCTACATCTCTTCAGCTCTCCGCCTCTCTCTTTTTTACCATTAGATTTCGTACCGTTGATCCAACGGTAGGATTAGTGTCCTTAAATGGTTCATGAACCGACCTCATCCACTACGCCATCCCTTAGGGTCTTATTAATCAAGAACTTTCGTGAATATGAACCAGCTGTGTTGAATTTATGGTACATTATTTAAATTTACATGAATGTTATTTGTAACGGTCCTATAAGGAACCTTCGTGAATGCGTGCTAGCTGTGGGACGGTTATCGGACACGCTACTTAATGTCACCTAGCTCTTCCCCTTGATTGTATCGGGATCGCATGTGTCTAATATTTCTCTTCTTATCTGATTCACTCAGTCTTCTCCATGAAACCCTAGAAAATAAGGGGGAGTTGAATATGGATCATTTGTAGTTATCGTCACAAGGATTAACATTTCTCTCCTTTCCATCCCTTTTTAGAATTTTTCCTTGTCATCATCCCATTATTTTACTTTCCTCGTGACCAGCCCTAACCAAATCTTCCCGTTGGATTTCTTGCTTACCCATTTCACCGTATAAACACAGATGGCGTCTCTGTTCCCGCCGGAGATTCTGGTCGACATACTCTCCCGACTTCCGGTGAAGACCCTTCTCCGTTTCAGGTGCGTTTCTACCTCATGGGTTTCCCTAATCGACAGCTCCGATTTCATAAAAACTCGTCTCAATCGTTCGATTCAAACCAAGACCAATCTATCCCTAATCCTCCGAGACCAGGACCATTTTTCAGCTCCATCGAGTTCGACTCACTTGATGATCATCACTCCTCAGAAACACCCCCACACTCTAAACTTCGACGACCCATTGTTAAAATACAGCAAATTAGTAGAACATGGGTTTTTCAAGGTTTGGGGTTCTGCAAATGGGTTGCTGTTTTTGAATCTGTCAAATCATCTCCAAGAGAACCACTTGTTTCTGTGGAACCCTTCAACTAGGAAGACCCAGAAACTGCCACCTCCGCCTTATGAGCACCCCCCCTAGTTGGGAGGTGCATTCTGCTTATGGGTTTGGGTATGATAGCATTAGTGATAGCTACAAGATAGTGAGGATTGTTGGCCATCCAAAGACTCTTTTCGCCTGCGTTATGGTTATGGTGATGGAGGTTAATAACACGAAATCGGATTCGTGGCGAATGCTTGAGAAGTCTCCTTATTGCAAGTTTATTAAGCTGGGTGGGGGTATACTAGCTAATGGTGCATTGCACTGGTGGTCTTACAAGACCTTGGACTACTACTCAATGGTTGGTCATATTGTTGCTTTTGATCTTGGGTCTGAGAAATTTAGATTGTTTCCGCAACCTGAGTATTCGAATAGGGAGACTCCGCTTTGTTCATACAGCTTGGGAGGATGCCTTGCAATTGTTTCTACAGTCCGACGACAACCCCTAATATGGGTGATGAAGGAGTATGGGGTGAAGGAATCTTGGACTAAGCTGATTTTGGTGACGGATCCAATCCCGGGGGCAATAGGTATTTTGTCCCCATTGACTATTCTAAGGATGGTGCTCAAGTGCTCATGTCGAGTGGCACTGATTCAGTTCACTTGTTTGATCTTGAAAAGAAGAGGTTCAGCTCTCGTTCGGTTCTGGGCATGGGACATTACACTGTGACGTGCTTGAGAAGCCTTATTCCTCTCAATGATGCGCATGAAGATATTAGCAAAAAGAAGCGGTGACTGACATACAAGTAAGCCCAGCCAATTGATATGGTGTTCTTTCATGAAGTTGGTTTAGTATGATCTGCAATTGTAATTGCTTGGCAATAACCTAGAATTCCCCCTTCTCTTTCATATTGTAGTGTTTCTCTGATCGTTTTGGACCTTCTGGTATAATAAAGGGCCAAAAGCCCTAGGATTGAAAATCTTCAAATGAAAAAGTTGTCCTTGTGACTCCCTTGTTATCATTTTATTGGATTTTTGTTTTGTTAAATTAGGAAAATCTTCAAGAATGCTTGATACAAAATACTCCAATACGGTTATAAAGTGCACACTTCTACTACTTGATTACTAAATTTATCTACTTGTCTTGAGTTTGTCATACTTAGCCATGTACAACGTTGTCCAGCTAGCTGAACAAGGACCGGTTCTGATACAGTTATATAGTGTACACTTGTGCCACTTGTTTACTAAATGCATCTGCTTGTCTTAGTTTTCCATACTTGGTCATGTGCAACTTTTTCCAGTCAGCAGAACGATACAAGGAGAAAGTATTCTTATACCATTGCTATATTTTGCCTACAATCTATAAGGTAGGATAAGAAAAGAGGGGGATAAAATGGGCATTGGGAAAAGAATAAATTACCCCATACAAAAGATAGATGTGAGAAGAAACCCTAATAACATGTTATCCCTGCATCTTATCATGCTATAACCAGACACTCAATATAAAAAAAAAAAAAAAAAAAAAAAAAAAAAAAAAAAAAACCCTTATTTTACCTTATCCCAGTACATACTGTACATTTATTTCCATATTTGATATCTTACCCAAACGAGGCCTTGAGGTGTATGCAACCTTAAAGAGTATGCAGGCTCCAGCTATAGTTCAAGTTTGCTTCAGGGCTAGACGTGTCCATATATGCATATAAGAATCGGCTATAAGAAAATGTTGAATGAATGCTACACATAGACTATTAAACCGAGCTCGTGATGACGAACGAAAACTTGTTAGCGTAAACACTCGGCACTTTCTACATTTTTGAAGAAGCCTCTAAGGCTGTATCTAAATCAGTGTAACCAAAGGGAAAATGCATTCTTCGGCCTCATCTTCACTTTTCTGATTCGAAACAGTTTGTTCCCTTCATGAATAACATACTCTCTTTCATTGCAGATAGGATCTTCCAAGTACCCACGATTTCTCTCCGGCTACAAAGTTCACGATCCATTCAAACAGGTGCAGCACCATGTTCCTGATAAATCTGATTGATTCAATATTGCTATGCAATATGAAAAGATCAGTTCAGAAGTACAATCCAGCCGAAGTTTATGGCAGTGCCTTTGGAAGTACACATGGTGATCCATACAATTCGTAAACAGACAAATTGAAGTTGTGATGTATAGCTATAGAAAAATCCATATATTGCTTGCTCATGCGAACAAGAAGCAATCATCTTATGCATGGTATTCACTATTCAGTATCGAAACTTCTTATTTGCTAGTACAAGTTAGCATTTCTAATCAAACTTTCGATGTTCTTATTCCCTAGTATACGCTGAATGATAATACTCATCCTGTTAGGAAAGGCTAGATCATGTTTTTTCATTACATGTTTGGCCAACCCATGGGATGACATAACAAGTAAAACAATCTACAATGCAGGAAGAGAGCAACTGAGTGGCGAAAACGACATCTTATGAAGAAAACCAGTACACTATCTTGTAGGAGACGGCGTGCAGAAATCAACACAAAGCAACTCCACAAACAAATAAGTGGATATCGCCTATAAAGACCGAAAATGTTACCTTCATCATTGATCTCCATTAGCTGAACCAGTGCTTTCCACGGTCTCTGTCCAGCCCAAATTTCCCACTCCATTAAACGGAACAAGCTTGAATGTCTTTCTTTTAAGATCAAACCAGAAGGTCCTATCATAGAAATCATCATGTACAAGTACTCGAGCACCATCCTTTGAGAAAGCAATGGCATGAAAGTATCTAATAATTAATTCTTGGTACTCGATCATCCACAGTATCATCAAAAAGAAAAATAACACATCAGAAACATAAATCTGCATGCACACAAGATCAAAAAGGTATCAAACAGCATTTACAGATTTCCTTGAACCTAATTAAATCATTGATATCCGATTTCATATTTATCAACCAAAAAAGTATATATGGCAAATCAAGTAACAAATCTGAATAAGATGGCCCTCAATCTTATGCCTTCATTTCATAAGATTGAGGGCCATCTTATTCAGTACAAATTGCAACTAAGGAACATAAGGAATTGCAACTAAGAACAAATTGTTCTTTTTGACAATAGCAGCTCCGAACGACTCAGTCATGTCTAGATCTTCTGCCTTCATTTCATCTGGGAGTTTCCAGTTAAAGTGGTACAACAACTGCGCTAAAGGAAGTTTGACGTTAGCTACACCAAAATTCATGCGAGGGCACATCCTTCTTCCTGCCCCAAATGGAATAAAACGGAAGTCGTTCCCCATAATATCAGCACAAATATCAGAAAATCTTTCTGGTATGAATCTCTCTGCGTCGTCCCAATACTCAGGATCTCAGGATCTATAGACCAAGCTTTCACTAGGACTTTGGCTTTTATGGGTATTCGGTATCCATCAATTTCACACTCCTGTCTACGCTCTCTAGGTACTAAGGGAAGAGGAGGGTGTAACCTTTGTGTTTCTTTGATTACCTAGTTCAAATAATTCAACTCTTGGATATCAGTTAAATGATATTCTCCCTTTCCCACCAAGTCATTTAATTCAGCTAGTAACTTGTTCATTACTCTCGGGTTCCTAATGAGCTCTGACATAGCCCATTCAACTGTTACTGAAGTAGTATCGGTACCACCAATTAACACATCCTACGAAAAACAGTGATATTGTTTTAGCAGTACTCCACTTAACAGAAGTATGGCTTTGATGTTGTTGGTTGTGATATGAAATTGTGGCACTGTGCTCATTAACAATGCTCTCTAGGATCTTATCAATCTCCTGATGCATACCCATCAATTTAGACTTCATCCCGCTAGCAACGGGGTAAGAGTTTGAGTGATGGGAACAATTCAGATAGACTAAAACCAGAGGCTAGTAGATTTTCTTCCTTGAGCAAGCTTATAAAGACATCTTGGAGTCCACATCTTGATCCAATTGCTGATTGACAAGTTACAACATTACTGAACATGTGTAACATCTCGTGAAGATTAACAGGGGTTCCTGGAGATGATCTTACGACTTCCACGAGCTTTTGGGCTTCATTCTGGCGTATAGAAGAACACGCCTTTGCGCCCAAGAGTTCCAGGGTAGTAATTTTACGCATTTGTCTCCAGTAAGGGCCATAAGGATATAAGGCTAGACCATGTGTTTTCAGTACATCTTTGGCCAAACGAGAAGATGGCATAACAATTGTTGAGACTTCTCCTAGCCGTAAATGCATGATTGGCCCGTATCATCTTGCCAAACCTCTTAGAGCAATATGAGGCTGTGAACGAACCAAGTGGTGGAGACTACCAATAACCGGTAACTTCCATGGCCCTGGTGGAAGGAAGGTGCTCTTATTTGGTGTTTTAGACCTTTCATAAACAACTTGAACACCAATATCATAGCAAGGACGAAGAACGGGATGAGAGTTGATGTAGATTGGATCTTTATTTCTGAAAAAAATGAGAAACAGATTAGGGCCTACACGAAGAAGGAAATTAACAGACAAATAGCACAATGAAGCATGTATCTTATTTTCTCACCTCTGTGTGAAACCAACTTCTTTTGAACTTGATCTATAAATCCTTAGTTGTCCGTACGTCCTTCTCTCTTTCATTCCTGCGATATTTATAGACATCTAAACTCTTTATTCACCGAGTTAGAAGAAAAAAAAATGAAAAAGAAATCATGTTTTAGTGGTGGTCAGGATCCTATACTACTCCATCAATGCTTAGTCACACTAGACTAGGAACTCTGTGATGGTGGATGACGGTTGGGGTTGGTTTCCTTAGTGAAAGTTTATGTGATGGGTGTGTTATATGTCAAATCTTGAAGTACTTGAACTTAGTAACACCAAACAATAGGGTGTTATTAGTCTGGTTGGAGCACTACTTATCACTTCATTTACTATTTCAACATCACCCTCCTGTCTACTACTCTCTATGGTACTAGGGCATGTATCTTTTTCTAAGAATCTAGTAACTTGTATTGGCCATTATTCTCTCATCATTCATGAGTTTTGACAAACTCATTTAACTGTAACAGAAGAAGCATTTGTAACATCAACACGTTATGCGTAAATATTTGAATTAATTTACTCAGTGGCACACTTCCTTTCTTTATATATTTAGTATTTGTAAGAGAAAAACTTACCAGAAATTAAGCTTTGATGTTGTTGTACTACTCTTTTCATGTGGAATAGGACTGGCATTAGATCTTCCACTAGATTTATGGCTTCATATTCTTCGGCTAGACAATCTCCTAGTACCGGTTGACAATTCTCTGTAGCTTCTTGTATATCTTCTGATGCATGCATATCAATTTAGATTTCCTCCTGGTAACAAGTAAAACGTTCAGTGACGGAAACATGTTAGATATGCTTAAAAATGTTAGTATGTGAATTTGATTCCTACAAATAATCACCGCATATAGAAAAAATGACCATCATTTAGTGTTACGTGTCCCCCCAAGGAGCAGGGATAAAATTATGGCTGACAATGTACATATTGAATATTGAATATTAAGTGCATACATGCAAATAAACTGTCAAATGACAAATATAGCACTTTTCTTTTTAGTTTTTACATAGCTGAATGAGAATCAAGGGACACCACTGGACAATCCTCTGCAGCTAACTCGGTGTCAAGAGCACACGTCTTATATGTTGCCTCCTCATCGAGAAATTTCATTATGCACTCAGCAGACACAACAGGATTGGACTCCACAAGAGTGGCATACTGCTCCTCCATAATAGAAACACCACAATGGTCCTCAGCAGCGAACGCTCGTTGATTTCCTGCTGCTGTGGATGTTCCAGCAGCTGGAATAATACTTGCCAATGTCTCTATGACACCCAAATTGAGCAACTCATCAACATGAACACGCCTAAACTTCTTCTCTTTCAGATCAAACCATAAAATCGCATGAAAAGAATTATGCACTAGTACTTGGGAGCCATCTTTTGAGTAAGAAATAGCATGATAAAATCTAAAACCAAATGATGTTGGTATTGGACATGTCCTCAAACTTAGCGGAGTCCAGGACTCCTTCACTCCGTACTCCTTCATTACCCACATGTGAGAACTGGCTCCAGGATCAGAGTACATCACTGATAGGCATCCTCCTAGGCTCTGCAAACACAACAGATCTGTATCTGAACGTGTCCGCTTAGGCACCAATCTATATGTCTCGGAACTGAGATCAAAGGCAACAATATGGCAAAGCTTCTTGTTGTGACGACTTGCAGTTGAAGCCCAGTGCAAGGCGCCGCTGACTAGTACACCATTTCTTGGGTTAAGAAAAACCCCGTGAGGGATACACTCAACCTTGTGCCATGAATTTGACTTCAAGCTATAAACCTTGACCTCATGAGAAGGGTAGAAGTTAATATGAGGATTTAAAACAAGAACAATCTTCACTACCTTGTAGTCATCATTTATTGCATCATAACCAAACCCGTATGCTTCTACCAAGTCACCTCCATCATTGTAAGGCCGCAACTTAGTTGATGTGGATGGCAGTTTCTGGCACTTCCCGGTCAAGGAGTTCCACAAAGCCATCTGCTTGGATGTATCCGAAAAACACAGCAACCCATTTGCAGAACCATGAATCGTGAACCCAACTCCACTTTCAACAAGTGGATCGAATTTAACCTTTACGGTCATGACAATGTCCTCATGTGAATTCGAGTCAATTAAAAGGAGATGCTGGCAACCCTTTATAATAAGGGAGAGGGTGTTGGTCTGAAGGGATCGACTGAAACACAATTTCAGAAATTCAAAGCTGTCAATCAAGGAACACCAGGAAGTTGATACAGACCTGAATCGAACAAGAGACTTCTCTGGCAACAGGGAGAGTATATTAGCCAGAACCTCCATAGGCAACTGAGACATTTCTTTGGGTTGCAATGAAGCAACCACATCGAAAACACTGATCTGTATTTTAAGAGGCCTCACCGTGAGTGTGGAGAAACTAAGTAGTTATGCTTATGTAAATACATACATGAATACACACACATATATATACATACAGATAAAGTACCATCATCCTGTTTCTTAAGTTATAAGAAATCTCTTTACGAGTTATACTGTCCAAGCGTGTCTAGACGACATTTTCTAAGACTCCGATGAATATGTCTTCTGTAAGAGCATTATTTATTGAAATGAAAAGACAGTGCAAAGGTTGTGTAATATGACCGAGTTCCATGTTCAGTATCATAAATAGATGTACACACACAATAATAGTTAGCTAATCATGCAATGCCAAACACGGAATCAATATACAGTCTAACCCACTATGCCACTAATAATGCATTCAAATATAAAAGTGCAAATGCATATTTTAACAGAACCATATTCTAAGGCTAATGATGCAGTTAAATTACAAGGGCAAATGGATTTTCATATTTTCTACTTCTCCAATGAAAAACTCTCCGTTTCACATATGGCAGAACCGATAACTACTTCAGTTAGGATGTTTTTATGTCCCCGCAATTCCTCATGATTCCTCTAGTTCCGAACTTCAGGACACATTCAGAAAGACAAACAACTTCGTTACAAATTTTTTTTGTTGGTTGCATCACAAGAATATTTACATATGTATAAACCTGAAACATTGTGAAATTTACTGTAACAGGAAAAAGACAGAAAGAAATAAAACACCCATACTGGTTGACTTAACTGGTAGTAAATTTTAAGAGACCTTTTCATTGTGTTGTGCTGAGACAAGAACCGTTCCTTGTTCAGCTGACTCAACAGCGTTGTACATGACTAAGTAAGACAAGTATATGAATTTAGTAACCAAGCAGTACAGGTGTACACTTTATAACAGTATTAGAGTATTTTGTATCCAACATTCTTGACATGGCAAAGCAAGTCTCCTAATTTGACTAAACAAAAAAGTCAACTCCACAACGTTGTACATGACTAGGTAAGACAAACTTAAGACAAGTAGATGAAAGTAACCAAGCAACACAAGTGTACACTTTATAACAGTATTAGAGTATACATTCTTGACATGGCCAGGCAATTCTCCCAATTTAACAAATCAAAACCCAACTCGACAACGTTGTTCATGACTAAGTAAGACAACCTTAAGACAAGTAGATGAAAGTAACCAAGCAGACCAAGTGTACACTTTATAACAGTTTGAGAGTATTTTGTATGCAACATTCTTGACATGGCCAAGCAATTTTTCTAATTGAACGAAACAAAAGCCAACTCGACAACGTTGACATGACTAAGTAAGCCAAACTTAAGACAAGTAGATGAATTTAGTAATCAAGTTGTACAAGTTTGCACTTTATAACTGTATTAGAGTACTTGGTATCCAACATTCTTGACATGGCCAAGCGATTCTCTTAATTTAACAAAACAAACGCCAATAAAATGATCGGAGTCACAAGGACAACTTTTTCATTTGAAAATTTTCAATCCTAGGGCTTTTAGCCCTCCATTATACCAGATGGTCCAAAAGATATAGAGACAAAAGGGAAGAGAAAAAAAAAAGGGGGGGGGGGGGGGGGGGGGGGGGTCGAGCAATTACGATAGCAGTGTAACATGATACGAAACCAACTTCAAGAAAGCCCACCGAATCGAATGACTCGGCTTGACTTGGATACTTACTTGACTTGTATGTTGGTCGCCGCTTCTTTTTGCTGATACCTTCACCCCATACTCCATTGAGTAGAACAAGGCTTCTCAAGCATGTCTCGCTGTAATGCCCCATACCCAGAACCTAACAAGGGCTCAGCCTCTTCTTTTCAAGATCAAACAAGTGAACTGAATCAGTGCCACTTGACATGAACACTTGAGCACCATCCTTAGAATAGTCAATAGGGACCAAATAACAATTTCTCCTGAGATTGGATCCGTCACAAAAATCAGCTTAGTCCAAGATTCCTTCACCCCATACTCCTTCATCACCCATATTACGGGTTGTCGTCGGACTGTAGAAAGAATTTCATCCTCCCAAGCGGTCTAAACAAACGGGAGCCTCCCGATTCAAGCACTCAGGTTGTGAAAACAATCTATATTTCTCAGACCCAAGATTAAAAGTAACAATATGACCAGTATAAGACCACCACTACAATGCACCATTAGTTAGTATACCCCATTTAGCTTAAGATACTTGCAATAAGGAGACTTCTCAATCATACACCACGAATCGGATGTAGTGTTATGAACCTCCATCACATTAAGGCATACGCAATGAGTACTTGGACTGCCAACAATCCTCACTGTTGGAAAATGTGATTTTGACCCGACTTCAAATCCGGGTTCGAGAAAGCTCACTAGAGAGCTTATATAAAACTATAGAAGTAAAAGAGATTAGTTCGTGATCTCACCCGTCAAAATCATTGATTGATGAATGAAAATGAGAGATTGAAGGTTGGCGTCTCATAATTGAGGAATGTAAAGTAGTTGCGCGTTTTACTTTGAATTGAAAAGTTGTAACCTTTTAATTTGAAATGAACAATTGTAACTATTCGTACATGTGCCTTAAATCTATAAATAGAAGTCTCTCCTCTGATTCTAATCAATTTCAATAATCTTCATCTTATTCTCTCAATATCTCTCAAACATAGTTTCGTTCGCCGTGTACTGTACACTGGTGCATCGTCTACAGTACATGAAGGACTTTTATCCTGGGGAGCAATTCGCCTTTGTAGTATTTATCAAATCAGACGCACCAAATGTGGGGGGCGAATACTGCTTTACGGAGATCGTCATCGTACGAGACTGTCCTTCAAATTATCTCCATTTTAATCGACTTTTAATCTGTAAGTTCATTTTATCTCTTTGTCTTATTCTTCAATATGTTTTCTTCTTATTAGAACAAATTGAGTCTACTTTTCTAACAATCGTAAAGCAGTATTTGGACTCTTTTTGTTCTTGACATTTCTGAAAGCAGATCGTGAATTAATACACTGTTATCAATCCTACTATTTTGTAATCAGATTTTATTTTCTGCACTTTGAAAAATAATAATTTGGTACAGTCAGAATTTTTCAAATTTGAAATTACAAAGCATAAGCAACGAGTGAGTTTCTTGTGTTGGTATCTAATTTCGGCAGAGCTGGATTTGTTTAGAATTTAGTTTGTTCCATTTGTTGATTCGTAGTCCAGTGGGACTATTTCTTTTCAACCGTTGGCAATGGGTTACCATATTGTGATCTCTAGTTACTAACTGCTTGGCAGTTTGTAACCACCCTGAATTTGAATTGTGGCTATCACTCTCAAATGTTGCATCTCTTAATGGTCGTGTCTTATAGGAAGGTTGTGTCCTTCCATTTGTTATGTCCATTCGCCAAGTATAGAGAGTACCAAACCGCCAAAATTCATCTGTATAGATGGAGAGGATCAGAGAATTCATGGAGTCGAAATTGTAGGATGACATCAGGAGGATTACATCATCGTGGTGGGAAACGGTTCGACGAAACTCATCCAGGTTTCGGCCGCTCCAAGATAAAGACAAGGAACAAAAATGCTGCAGACAAAACATTTGGCTGTGGTGGGTACTTCGGGACCGTTGGAGATTGCTAGGGCTTGTTTCTCGCTCGAGATGGCTGCGTTTATGCAGTAGAGAGGTCCGTCTGACTCTCCGACCACGGCTTTTGAAGGGCAGGAAGGATCTATCACATACAGATCTACAACATGAATTATAGCGGAAGATTCATGTGTTTACCTTGTCTTCCTAAGCTCCTTAATGCAGCGGATGATCGGTTGTTGCTTGCTTTCACGCGCCTCCTTCTTGATCTTGCTCCCACCAATCTAGTGTGAATCTCGAGGACGAACACTATGATCCACACCACGTTCCACCTCCTTGGATGAAGTTGGAGAGAGACTAGGGTTCTCTACAACTAGTATGAATCTAGACAGAGTAACTTTATTCTCTGGAATAGCCATTAGCCTTAACATAATGTGTAGGAGGCTGCCTCCTTATATAGGCAAAACTTCTCCTAGGTTTGCACATAAACCCCTAGGGTTTGAGCCTTAGCTACTAACCCCTCTAGTTTGTGCATTAGTGCAACTAACCCCATAAGGTTACGATAATTGCATTGGGCACCCCACATGGGCGCACCAATTGCTAACATCTCCCACTCGCACAGTGGGGTTGCACAATTCATCGAGTCTCTATCAATCTCCAACTATCTATCATCTACAAAGAGTATTGTTGTGGCCGTGGCGTGTGACCGGTGAGAGTACCTGCATTTCGAGAGATCCGTACACCAAACTCGTATAGCCAGCATGGGAAGGCACCCTCTCGGGAGATCCACATACCAAACTCGTATAGCCAGCGCAGGAAGGCACCCTTAAAACATACAACAGTAATAATTCTCTCCGTAACTCTCGTATTCCCCAGATTCCTCCGATTGTCATCTCGTGGATCATGATCACCTGCCTTGTCCCGAAGGCCATGCTCCAATGAGTCCACATCTCCTTTATATTTTCATATCCTACATGATCCCATAAGATCTTGCAGGTGGGCCCAATGAAGATAATAAAGAGCGATGCAACGAGAATCTTTCCTTACATACATGTGTCACTCAGATTCGGCTCAGCTGCTTTCCCAGCAGTGTCCGGAAGGCCGAATCATCCATAGCCGTAAGGTGTCACGCCAAAGTAGCACCACCGACCCGTCTCCTCATGACACAGACGTAAGTACAAAGGGTATACAGTGTCAATCATCTTTATATGATCGACGAGGCTCACACGATGAGGAATCCCAGGGACTAATTCTACTCATCACCTCATGGTCACTCATAAGCGCGCATTATTCAAGGGGAATATGTGTCATAGTGTTTAGACTCTGATCAGAGCGCATGTCGTATCCTTTCAAAGGACCACTATGCAGATGTCTATCTGGTAGCCCTTATGGCCACTAGTCCGAGTACTGCGGTGTCACACTATTGTGAACGGTAATCAGTTCTCGCATCTGGCTTTCTCTACACAGACTATACATGATTCGGGGTAATAACCATGTTCGATTGGCCATAACCAACCTCACCTTGGAACTTATTTCCAATGCGACAATTGAATCCGTCTGACAGGCTCCTAGCTCTACTGATAGACATCTAGCTCTTATCATATGCCATATGCTCGTATGATAGGCATCCCATATCATATCGCAGGCTTTCAGCGCTTATCGGGATTATGTCTCATCTTCCGCCACACCCAGACATATCCAGGATATTGCGAAGGCGGTCGCTCGTGTGAGTGAGCCGACCTGGTGTCTGCGTGACATGCTCTATGCTAGTACCGGAAATGTAACATATCATACATGTATCACAACAACATACTGCTTAAACAAATCCAATTAAAATCCAGTCAATCAATGTCTCGTGTGCTCATCAATCATATTGCTAGTTATCGACAACCAAGTCCCAATTCTCTAAAGAGATCCACAAGGACGACTCTCATGTGGTATAGGAATGGGATGAGCCAACATCCTGGCCCATAGTCGATCCACTCCAGGATTACTCTCTAGGTAGTTATTTCACCTTTTGTGAAATAGTACCCTCGACTATGTGTTTGTCTTTACCGCAGTGTTATAGCCGTATGCTAACACTACTCATGGTAATAGGTTTGACAGCTCATAAGCTTACAAGAAACCTTTTTCAGTTAAACATATTTCTGCCCTATGGCAGAACAGGCAATCGTGCTTCGCTTCCATGGTCGGTGGAGCGGTTTAATACGATCATGCAACACTTATATTGCATTTGTTCCATGCGAGTCTGTCATCGAGCATGGACGATAGCCTGAGTTGGATCCATGTGCATCTAAGTCCCCACCCTAGTCAGCATATATGGCTAACTAGTCGAAGCATCATCTTCGATAGATATAGCACGTGATCCATCATATAGAGTATCCTGGTTACAATCTTGTGTTCTTAAATTGGAATATCCTGAAATCCAATTCTTCCGATTGCATAGCGTTCGCTAGGTCTGAGTATACACCATAGTGTATAGAAGACTCCTAATGCATCGGGCACTCTGGTCATCAGGTCAATCTTATATGGTGTCATTCAGGGCACATGCCTAGGCTCGTAAAGTCTTGCGCTGAGCTACAGGAGTACAGATACTCCTTAGGGGACTCGAACAATCCCTAAGCTCTACTAGCAATTAGTGTGTCATCGATTTAAGTGACATGATTATTAACTCTCTACTAGTGAGAGTGATTCACAACGGTTTCCATTTGTTATCGTAAACATATAGTAAACGATCCCTGATGAAATACTGATGTCCAGAGGACTAGCTAAGATCCCATATGGACTTAGTTAGCTTGCACACATTCTGTGCATTTGAACTTATTCACCTCTAGGATTCCTCCATTGAGAAATTCAGTCGTCACGTCTATCGAGAATGGAGCCTTAATTCCATCATCACAACTATTGATGCTACCAAGCGAATCAACGTAATTCTCGCTACCATATTAGGAGAATATCTCGTCAGATCGACGCAAATTCGTCGATATCTACTCTCAGAATGAGTGTAGCCTTTTTCTCTTCTACGCAAGTCGTATGCCTTTCCACGCTTCCGTCTGGGTCTCTGATTGACCTTGGAAATCCATTAATCTCCAATAGTCTTCCATCCAGTCGGAAAGTCAACCTAGCCTTAAACTCGGTTGGCCCCTTATAGACTCTAATTTATCCTGTAAAGCTTACTATTCATTCTTCATAATTAGGGAACGATAAGGCTTAGGATTCTATCCTATCGTTTATGCAAGGTGATCCTTAAGATCATCCCTTCGATCTCAAGTAGTCGATGGGGTATGCTCCTATGAGCAATTCCTTTGCATAGGAGGATCATCATTTGCTCTCATCCCTTATGGATGCAGCATCCTGCTTGAAAAGTCACTCCCACTGTCCGAAGAATCCTTGAGGGACTAATTCCTCATAATCGACTAAGGAATGGGTATCTTCCAGCGGTTCCTCCATGCTCGTGGAGATTATCATCTCCACGAACATATCCCTTAATTATGGACATCTCCTATGAGAAATCATATATCTCTTGAATCCATTTTGTTATGCTACTTATCGGCTGTTGCGTTTCAAATACGCAACCCCTAGAGTGCTCCAAATAGCATAAGAAGATACGTTACTCCATGAAGATACGTTTCTTCCATCTAGGGTCTAACTTCCAATTCCTCCTTGTCAGGTGATGAAAGATCCTGGGACAATATCCTAGTGTAGATAGTGCTTTCTGAGCTGACAGATCTTGGCCACGTGGCAACCATCCAGCACACCATATTGTGCTCCACACACACTGGATCACCAGCCGCGCTGATCCATGTGGGGGCTGCGAGACAGAGCCCTCGCATACCACTGCACGGGACTTGTAGGGACTTAGTGGTTTGGAGGCTAGAGTAAGTCCTGTCGCGTGCGAGCCAAGCCCGCACGCGACCTTTAGTAACTGCTTTTGAGAGATTTATGGCACGAGCTCCATAAACCCGGTCAATCCGGTCAAACCCGGTCAACCCCGTAACGGTTCCGGTATTCGCGCATAACGTGCTGTAACGGTCCCTATATAGGCGGACGAACGTGCCGTTGCGGTTAAGCTAATTAAGCCGCCATTGATGGGCGCATTAACCACACTGCAACGGCCACATTCTCCGTTATATATAGGACGTTAACCTTTCCATACAAAGGAGAACACACCAGCCATACGCGGAAGCTCTGCCAAACCTCTGTCTCTCTCTCAGACATTACTACTGCCTTACTCTCTCCCTACACACAACCCAACTCTTCCTGTGCCATCTCTGATCCTCTACTTACGGTGTACACGGAGGTCTCCCCGCCGGAATCTCTTGTGCACATTTTGGTGAACCCGACGTGAACTTACCAACAAAAGCAACCATGTCTCAGGAGGATGATGTTAGCAACAGATCGCCTTCCACCGAAGTTGCCTCGGGAGAGGAGACCTGCCGTACTCCTACGACCCCCGGTGAGGCACCGACGCTAGAATCCTTGGACGCCACCATCCAAGGTCAGGCGAAAGCCCTCAAAGCTCAATCTGCGCAGCTAGAACGGATCATGGTTGTCTTGGGGACTCTTGCACCGAACCCTGCGCAAGCCACCGTCGTCTCTCAGGGAGGAGGAACCTCCACCGCTCAAGGATTGGGAGTGTCAACCACACCTCCCAACCCTAATCTGCAGACCCCACCAGCAACTACGCAGCTACCCTCGATTCAAGGGTCGACGGCTCAAATGTTGCCCCTCACAGCTCACACCCCTCAGCCTCCGGCCTTGGTACCTAATCCGGTCTCGCAATATCCCTTGCCTCCTCCAACGGCAATCTGGGGTAATGCGAACTCTCAATACGTCCCCAATCCTCCTACGGCATATGTGTCGCCTCCGCCTTCGGCGACCCCTCCGCCTGCTACCGAGGGAAACACCCCAGAGTGTATGACGTCTCTGCAGAAGCGTATAGACACTATTCTGGCTCACCAATCATTCGCGGATACCATCATCCCAAAGCTAGACAACGATCCACCCATCCCGCGGGAGATATATCTCATGCCTAACCCGGTTGGGTACAAGGCTCCCAAATGGGATAAGTTCGAGGATGTCAATGGAAACGCTCATGAACATATCATGCGTTTCATCGATGTCATGGGGCCGTATGGAGCTGATCCCAAACTACTGATGCGAGAATTCCCGAAGTCTTTGGGAAACGTGGCATACAAGTGGTACAGGACGTTGGAAGCCGTGTCCGTCAAGACTTGGGACGACATGGTCCAAAAGTTCTACACCAAGTTCTTCCAGATGGAGGAAAAGGTGACAATGATCCACCTCTCGCGGATGTATCAGAAGCGCGAAGAGGACGGGATAACTTTCATCAAGAAGTTCAGGTCGAGGTCCTTGGAATGCAAAGATCCGATGCTCGAAAGTCGGCTTGTAGAGATATGCCTGCAGTGCATGCGAGATGAATACAAAGGTATGCTCATCAACCTACAAACGCCCACATTTCAAAACTAATCGAATGCACGAAGAACATCGAGCCTATAGTGGAGAGGCAGAAAAAGAAAAACGCTCCGGAGCGATCCTCGAGCGGTACTACCTACAAGATCGGGAGGTTCAGTTACAAGAGGGGACGCGAAGCTGAGGTCAATACAGTTTCACCCCAGAAGCAGGCGAAGATTGTGAACTTCGACGCACCACCTCTGCCATGTTCGGTGGAAGAGGCAAGCGACCTCTGCAGGCAGTGGCGCAAGGACGGTGTCCTACCGCCGCTCGAGAAGGCACCCTCCAAGGAGATGGTGAGGGACCCGAAGTGGTGCGAGTACCACGGCAAATTCATGCATCCCACAGCGGACTGTAAAAAGCTCAGGATTGTGTTCAGCCAAAAGATGAAGAACGGCGAGCTGATCGTCAGCGATCAGAGGAAGGATGTGCGCAACAATCCACTTCCTGCCCATGCGGAGCAAGACTCAAAAGGCAAAGAGGTCGCCATGATCTCGATTGTGGATCTGGAAGAGGTCGCAGAGGATGGTCTACCCATCATTGCCGAAGTCCATGACGATGAGGACTAAAGCATAGACACGGAGGATGAACGTGCCGACCGGATGAAGGGATCGCACGGCTTCAGCAAATTCTTCGACGAGATGAACTTCTCCGAGAAGTGCCGGACAGAAATGACGAAAGCAATCTTGAGGATAGCGGAGGACTACAAGGAGGATCTTGTAGTCTCCAACGGGAAAGTCATCCGGGCGTCTCGCCCTACAGAAAAGATTATGACCTTTTCTTCCAGCGACAAAAAGACAGATGCGAGCCACCAGAGGCCTCTGTATGTGACGGCCATCATCAATGGCGTCGAGTTCAAAAGAGCATTCGTCGATGGAGGGGCAGCGGTCAACGTCGTTTCACTCCACACACAAAAGCTTGCACGGATTCCCGAGTACAAGATTGTCAGGCGTCCATCTCCGCTGATGGGATTTGGAAGCGACTGACGATAGGATGGATCCGCCTGGGCGTCCAGATCGGCAAAATCAAGTGCTCAGCGAAGTTCTATGTCATAGATGCGAACACTACGTATCACATGATCATAGGTCGAGCCTGGATTCATCGTTTTGACGCGGTCCCTTCAACAGCTCACCAAGTCATGAAAGCTATCTGGAACGACAGAATAGTCGAGATACCGGCTTCAATGAATCCATTCAACATGGATGAAGCTCATCTCAGCGAGGCGGTGTGGTTCACCGAAATGGCGGATGAGCAAACACCGGGACCATTCAACCCTACTCCTTTACCCCTATGGGAGGATATCAAGGATCAGTCACCTGCGGGAGTGATGGTGACAAGGGACGATGCCAAGGAAAAGCCGCCTACGCGGGAAGAGGCGCCGCGAATCGCTTACCAGCGAAAGAACGTGTATACTCTAAAGAGAATAGCAAAGCATGACCCCGAAGGCAAGGAGATAGAGAGTTTCTACGCCAACGGGAAGAAGTGCTATCGCATATGGAGGTGCGCGGGGATGTCCTCACGCGGGCATGGGGATATCCCTGAGCAAATCAACCAAGTCGAGCAGGTTATGGTAACAGAAAAACCAATGCAGAGCGCTCCAGATGAGAAGCTCAAGGAAGCACCCGAATGCATGGAAGACAAACCCAGACCGCAAAAGCAAGAGCTAAAGGAGGTATTCCTAAGCCCGAACGAAGAAAAGAAAAGGCCAGTCTTTCTAAGTGCGGACCTCACAAGCGACGAGGAGCAAGGACTATTGCAGCTCCTGACTGAGTACAAAGACGTGTTCGCATGGGAGTATGATGAGATGCCCGGATTGGACACTAGCATCACCATGCACCATTTAGACATCATCCCGGGGTCTAAGCCAGTAAAGCAGAGCACAAGAAGCTTCAGGCCGGAGCTTAACGTGAAGATCAAACAGGAAATTGTCAAACTCCTAGAGGCCAGGTTCATAGAACCGAATCACCATCCCACATGGCTGGCCAATATTGTGCTAGTGGTAAAGAAGAATGGACAGCTTCGCATCTGCGTGGACTTCCGAGATCTCAATCGCTTCTGCCCCAAGGACGATTTTCCGCTCCCCAACATCGATTTGCTCATCGATTCGACAGCGGGTCATCGCATGTTCAGTTTCATGGACGGCTTCAGCGGGTACAATCAGATCAAGATGGACCCTGAAGATGCACGGAAAACCGCATTCATCACCCCAGTGGGAGTGTTCAACTACACGGTGATGCCCTTTGGTCTCAAAAACGCAGGTGCAACCTACCAACGAGCCATGATGGCCCTATTCCACGACATGATGCACAAGGAAGTGGAGTTTTATGTAGATGACCTTGTGGTTAAATCCAAACAGGAGACAGATCACCTGGCGGATTTGCGAAAGGTGTTCAATAGATGCAGACGCTTTCAGCTGAAGATGAACCCTATGAAATGCGCATTTGGGGTAACGTCAGGGAAATTCTTGGGATGCGTGGTACATCGTCAAGGAATTGAGCCTGATCCTGTGAAAGTTTCAGCTATCATCGGCATGACTCCACCGCATGACCAGAGTGCCTTGAAGACATTCTTGGGGAAGCTATCGTATCTGCGAAGATTCATCCCAGCGATTGCCGAGATTACTTTCTGTTTCAGTAATCTTCTCAAAAAAGATGCCGCATACAACTGGACTCTGGAGCATGAAGCTGCGTTCGGGAAGCTAAAAGAGCTGCTGACGTCTTCGAAAATAATGATCACACCTCAGTTGGGATCACCGCTTTTGTTGTATCTAACGTCAACAAGGAAATCCATTGGAGCACTTTTGGCTCAGGAGTACGAGGGTCAAGAAAGGCCCATCTACTACATCTCTCGCATTGTGCAACCCGCAGAATCAAGGTACACGGACATTGAGCGTCATTGCCTTGCCTTATTCTTCATAATAGAGAAGTTGAGACACTACTTTGCGTCGCACAAAGTGGTGGTGGTTACAAAAAGTGATCCCATACGATATCTGCTAACTCACACTACTCCTGGAGGAAGATTGGCAAAATGGTATATGACCATTTCCCAATTTGATATCACATGCGTTAGGCCGCGAGCGATCAAGTCGCAGGCGGTAGCGGATTTGTTGGCGCAGTTCCCCGACAACAGCCATGAGCCTGTGATCGAAGAAGAACTCCAGGGACCTGAAATCTATGCAGTCGATGTACCCTATTGGACGCTCCATTTCGATGGATCGTCAACAAGGAAATGCGGAGGCATTGGGATAGTCTTGACCAAGCCAGATGGGGAGGTCATACAGATGTCCGCAAAGCTTGACTTCGCAGTCACCAACAACGAGGCAGAATATGAAGCCCTCATAGCGGGACTTCGTGCAGCGAAAGCTTTGGAAGTAAGCAATCTGACGGTCATGGGAGACTCCAAGCTAATTGTTAAGCAAGCCTCGGGCGAGTACGGTTTGAAGGAGATAAATCTCCTGTCCTACCGGACTTTAGTACAAAAACTGGTGCAGCAATTCTGCGACGTTAGGTACGAGCACAAGCCCCGAGCGGACAACAGGCATGCAGACGCTTTGGCCACCTTGGGGTCCAAGGTTAGTACGGAAAAATGTCCCGCAAGAATCTCGATCGAAGTGCGGACATCGTTGGCGTTAGAAGAAGACGCGTGCGACGACGAACACATGGACGAAGCGGACTGGAGAAAGGCAATCCTACGAGCCATCGCAGAAGGCACCAGCAGCGAGAATTGGACACTCACAAAGGGGTATTGCATACATGACAACACCCTTTACTACAAGGGCCCTGGCGGAATACTCATGCGATGTGTTTCCGAGCAAGAGGGACAATTGCTGCTAGAGAAGATTCATCAACATGCTTGCGGAGAAAGTGAAGTGTCAATCTATAGAAAGGCTCAGCGATATGGCATTCACTGGCCAGACATGTCAACGGCCGCAGCACTAATACAAGGAAAGTGCGAGAGTTGCGCACTGATCAAGGATTCTTTACTCATTGCTCTAACCGATGATGATACGGATTGGAGGAAACCACTCTTCGATTTTCTCACCCAGGGCACCGTACCCGAATCGAGAAAAGAAGCTGAGAAGTTGAAAAGGAAAGCATCCCGATACGTGGTACAAGAGAACCTGCTTTGGCGAAGAGGTCATGAGGGCAACTTGCTGCGATGTCTAGACGGCAGGGAAGCACAAGAAGTCATGGACCTTTCTCATCAGGTGGAACACCAAGGAGGTGCGAAATTATGCAGGCAGCTCCTCTCAATTGGATATTTCTGGCCCACGATGGAGGCTGATTGTCGCACCAAAGTACGACGCTGCCAGGAGTGTCAATTCAAAGGAAACCTAGTGCACGCTCCTGCTGTGGATCTACATGCATTGGGAACGCCATGGCCATTTCACACATGGGCGTTGGATTTCATTGGTCCCATCCGACCAATCTCGCATGGGAATCATTTTATTCTCACCGCAACTGAGCTGTTCACCAAATGGGTGGAAGCGATACCACTGAAGACGGCAAATGCGCTAGCTGTGGTCCATTTCATCCAAGAAAATATTATATGCAGGTTCGGAATACCCAACACCATCCTTTCAGATAATGGTACTCCTTTTGTTAATCGCCAGGTGGCTGCGAAGCTAGCAGAATACAACATCAGGCAGATATGCTCCACCCCCTACTACCCGAAGGGGAATGGTCAAGCAGAAGCGACCAACAAGACGCTGTTGAGGATCTTGAGAAAGATGGTCGCAGATGACCACAAAAAGTGGGCTGATTCTCTAAGCATAGCCCTGTGGGCTTACCGGAACAGGGGTCTCACCGTTCCTTCTATGCTATGGGGCTGAGGCTGTGGTACCCGCGGAGGTGAAAGCTAATTCGGCAAGATTGGACTTTCACGCATTGTACGACAATCAACGCGATCATGACTTAGTCTTGCTGGAAGAAAAGCGAGAACAAGCTAAAAGGACCAACAAGCGGTATCAAGAAAGGATCGCTCGTGCATACAACAAAACAGTCTAACGTAGGGATTTCGCAGTTGGAGATTTGGTCTTGCGCACATCTGACCATTGCATGCGAGAAGCGGCTCACCCAAAGTTCGCAGCCAATTGGGAAGGACCCTTATAAGTAACAGAAGTCTTTGACAGTGGCTACTGTAGCATACGGAGGTTGCACGGAACGACCTCAACCCCAAGCTCAGTCAACATGCGTTGGATTAAGAAGTACTATCCTTGAATTCTCTCATTTTATGCGTTTTATTACAACGTTGCCTTATGCCTTGTATAGCTATGATTCGCACAATCTTCTCTCCCATATGAGAGAATTGTAATCTCATCTCTCCCATATGAGAGTACTATAATAAAAGGCTTCTCCCAAATGAGAAAAACTTCATACTTATGGCTTTTTATATTGCTTCATTTGGTTTATTATTACTGTTAGCAAAAGCCTATCTGTCACGATAGCAGCCTGTGAAAATGTGATCTTAATTGATCTTCTAAGCCTATCTGTTACGATAGCAGCCTATGCAAATGCGATCTTAATTGATCTTCTAAGCCTATCTGTTACGATAGCAGCCTGTGCAAATGCGATCTTAATTGATCTTCTAAGCCTATCTGTTACGATAGCAGCCTGTGCAAATGTGATCTTAATTGATCTTCTAAGCCTATCTGTTACGATAGCAGCCTATGCAAATGCGATCTTAATTGATCTTCTAAGCCTATCTGTTACGATAGCAGCCTGTGCAAATGCGATCTTAATTGATCTTCTAAGCCTATCTGTTACGATAGCAGCCTGTGCAAATGCGATCTTAATTGATCTTCTAAGCCTATCTGTTACGATAGCAGCCTATGCAAATGCGATCTTGATTGATCTTCTAAGCCTATCTGTTACGATAGCAGCCTATGCAAATGCGATCTTAATTGATCTTCTAAGCCTATCTATCACGATAGCAGCCTATGCAAATGCGATTTTAATCGATCTTTTAAGCCTATCTTCTAAGATAGCAGCCCCTGCGAACATGATCTTAAATGATCTTTCAAGCCTATCTACCGCGATAGCAGCATTCTACAAATGCGATTTGAAATTCGTTGTTAAGTCTATCTATTATGATAGCAACATTATGCAAAATGATCTTAAGTGATCTACAAAGGTCTATCTCATGAGATGGCACCTGCACTTGAATCTGAAAGCAAATCACAAGCCCATCTGCCAAGATGGCACAGCTGCGAAAACACAATCTTGAACGATCTAAAAACAATACAAAGTGTTCAAATAGCACTCCAAAGGCGAAATCTACCGATACGCATGCGAAATTGTATTTTGTTGTAACAAGACAGCAGATCATACAAAAGCGGTTTGTCATTATGAGTCAAAAGGACTTACAATTTATCTGTCTAGATAACAGCTTACAAGCGAAAAAGCTTAAATCAAGCTAACTACGCAGCCAACATGGCTTACAATGCATTCAAAAAGTAACTTACAAGCACAAAGTTACACATCGCGGGAATCCTGACTGAAAAAGGATGAACCTAACGGTCCTAACACCAGCTATGCAATGCACAGATCTGCGGCCAAAGATCTGTAGCAAGTAGGATGCTTCTGCGAAGAGATCAACTCGCCATTCGCTACATCCCTAGTAGCAAGATCTGGGTGATGCTACGTCCAAGATCTCAGGATCTGACAAGGCCCCTGTCTGATCAAGATATGTACCAGAGGAACCACCTGTTCCGGCGTATGCAGTCGTGCAAAACAGGGGAAGCAGTCATTCCTCTGGTACTGGGCTCCTTGTCCTGATAGACAAGGGCATTGGCTCGCCTCCTGAGTTCAAGAACGAAGAGGCAAGAAATCCTCCTCCAGGGATGCTGGAGGAGAATCCCGCCGTTCATTACGAGTCGGTAGCAAGGTCACTACGGCGCTGCACCTCACTGGGAGGCGGCCGGAAACATGACCTGCAAACATAATAGACGAAGAAAATTCTTCGAACAAAAGTGAGGTATTATCTCCATCTTCTTTATGATGGTTACAAAGATCAGTAAGCCTCATAAAGCGGATCTTGGAAACTATTTATATATCACAAAGCGCAAACTCAGGTTTCATGACTTGAAGTTGCCATGAATCAACGAAAAATAAGCGTTGAAGCCAGCAGTCGTAAGGACTCACGGCAAAGCACATTTTTGGGATGAAGAAACCAAATAGCAAAAGGCAGGGTTTATATAGACCTTGTGGAGACTCTTCGATTGCTAAGATGAGTCAGCAGAATTCGAAAAAAGGGTAAGGTCAATCACTTACGCCTTGAAAAGCGGTAACGATCAATTACCCTACTAAAGGTTACGACGATTCAGTTACGTATCCTAATTAATGACGGATGGTCATGATTCGGATGGACTTCCCAAGGAAAGCGTGCTTATCTTATGAGAAATTAGCGCGAAAATCAAGGCAGAATATCAATTGTTGATGTCATAATTAGATATGCACAGAAATATTCTAGCAAATCCCGGAAAGGCCATAACGGGTACTTCGATTCTTTTGTTTTTGAAAAAAGAAGGGGGAGAAACCCTAGCAACATTACATTAATGTTTAAGCTATTTATTTGCTGCTTTCCAAAATTCAAAAATGAAAGTAAACCCTTGATCAAGGAATCATGAGGGGTGAACTGACGGCTCAGATTCTCTACCTGCTCCACTTCCTGCTTCAATTGCTCGCACTTGGCATTCATCTCATGATAGAGCTTCATAGCCTCTTCAACCTTTTGATTTTGCTGCTCCACCTTCTGCTTCTCAGCTGCGAGGTTTTGGTGGCCGAGTTTCAAAGTTACGGCTGCGCGAATCAGGGTGACTCTTTTCATAAGAAACTTAAAACCCAGCCTGCCTTGAACTTTGGCGAGAAGATTTTGGCACATGCCAAAAAGCAATTCAGCACTCTGAGGAGAAATGGTCGCAGGCGTGGCCGCAGACAACTGCTCCAAAATCCAAATGGCCTCGGTAAGAAACAGCCTCCTGTCAAAGGGCCCTATCTCCAGAGATCTCGCAAATGATTGGGGGTAGGAGAGGCGCATCCGAACTAGCCAGTCCACATCGGCTTGCTTCAAACCTGAAGCAATATCAAAGCCAAGTCATACTATCAAAATTGCAAATGAAGAATGTGAAATGCAAACAGCAAACCACGACTTACCAGTTCCTTCAAGGATCTCATGAAGAGAAGGAATGCGCGTTGCTGGGACGTTCGAAGACTGTCCTCGTTCCATAGCCCTTCTATCGGCTGCGAGCTCTAATTCCTCATAGTTGGGAGGAAGAGTACAAGCCGCACCAGTTGCGATTACAGCCCCGACCTGCGAGCCCCAAAAGCTCCACGCAGGAAGAGGTGCCACCGACTCAGTCATTGCTAGAGGCGTGGTGGCAGCCGAAGTTGCTTGGCGAGGGACACTCCCAGATGCGGTAGCATCAACAGCACTTGTTCTCATTTCCTCAGCACTAGCATGGACATCTTCCTCCATTAGCAAAGTGCCAGCCTCGGCATCATCAGAAAGTTCGATGACGTCCTCAAAAGGCTCTCCTGCGTATTCAGCAGCTGCGACGGGTTTCTCGGTATGGGAACTCGGCACCGGGACATAGGACGCAGAAGGTTGACTCCTTTGCTCCAGCACGGGTTCATCAGCATTGCCTGCGATACAAAATGCGATGGTATGAGGTAACTCGTATTGTACGTTATTTTACTATCTTTGCTAAAGCTAAGAGCAAGCACCTCCACGCGAAGGTGAGATTGCGGTATCTTCGTCATACACTAAAGACGTGGAACCATGCCCTATTAGTGTGTCCTCATTAAGCATGTCTTTAAGATGAGCGTGACCTGGGGCACGAAGAAATCAGTATTGATTATGTTTTGAGTTGCTAAGTCCGGTTCATGCATATTGTTCAAGTGATTGCCTGAGGGTTCACCACACTTGCCTACTAGCCAACGACGAATGTCAGCTTTTGACACACCATGCTTTAATGCACCCACAATAACATCTCGATAAGTTACTGCGAGATTAAAAATCTCACCTTCATTGCCGCCTGCGATTTCTTCAAAATCTGCTTGGGCTTGCTCTAAGGCTGCCACATCCTCTTCGGGAGCCGCATCCTCCTCTTCTGCTTGAGGAGCCACCTCTTCGGGAAGCGCATCTTCCTCATCGGCTGGACGCACTAAGTCGTCAACATGTTACTCCTCGAGGCTCCGCTGCCTCACACGCTCGAGCTCCTCCTCTTCTCGTTGCCTTCTCCTTTCAGCAGCTTCCGCGGCTGTCTTCCTGGACTCGGCGAGAACGTCCTCGCTTATGGGTTCGTCTGAAATGCCAGAATGAGCATCCCTCTTATTTCTCTTGGCCAAAAGGCCACCGATGGTCTCATCATCATCATCATCATCATCTGCGAAGGAATGATTGGTTCAAAATCAGTTTGAAAAAGAGTTATGATAATGAGAAGGGAAACGTGACGGAGTACCTCCTGATTCTTCCTCATGTATCACGTTTGCTCTTTCTTCTTCTTCTTCATCTCCTTCTCTTGGCTCCCGCCTCTCCTCTTCTTCCTCCAGGCCGAATGGAACGAAGGTCTCCACTGCGAGCTCCTTTCGCGTTTTACTGGTCATGCGACCTTTGCCCTTGTCCTTGGCAGAAAGGGATCTCGCAGGAGGGGAAGTTGGAGCGCTTCTAGGAGAAGAGATTGTAATTCCCCTTTGCCTGGGTCTCTTCGCTCTTGGCGCGGCAGTCGCTGGAGGAGACGGATTATCTCTAGGGGGAGACAAGGCCGGAGCATTGTCTATCAGCGAGTCAGCAAAAGCATTCATGACCTCGCGAATCCTGGTTTCGACCTCAGGGTCCATCCTCGATGCTAGCAGGAACGACTGTCCTTGTCTTCTTGTGGTAACAACATTGTTAACCAGCGATTTGGAACGATCGCCGGATGCGAATCTCCGCACATGGCACTATAGCAAGCAGTGTAGAATAAAGAGGTCAATATGAGAAAATCAAGAAGCTTAACGCATGCAAAAGAAGCTGCTCACCTTAGCAAAAGTCTTGCTATATCTGATGACATGCGAGTCGTCTTTCTTAACTGCGGCGATCTTTTCATCCAGAATGACGGCAGGGCACAAATGGTTCTCATGATCCAACAATGAGTAGCAACCATATTCAGACTCGTCCAGACTGCAGTTGGGACGAAACGGAAAAGAGTTTCTTTTGATCACAGGAGCTCTGCTTGACTGAGGGGCCGACTGCATCTCAAACCTTGTCTGCTGGGCGTGCCAGTATGCGAGCCAGTTCTTAGAACAACCACCTTCGCGGTTACCCGCAGGTTGCTCAAAGGGAAGGTTGCTCATGAAGACTGTTTTGCACTCCTTTGTCAACAAGCGCTTATAGCAGCCTCTCATAATGGACTGTGGCCAGATTGAGGGTGCCACTGCATCAAAGCCGAACTGGGGAGAAACTCGAGTGGGGTCAACATCCACAGTAATCCTTTCGTACCTCGGCGCGAGCTCACGAATATGCTCTGCGAGAGCAGGTAGGGAGCCTCGCAAGCACCAGCAAAAGAATTCGCGGTAGCGTTCATGGAAATGCGATCCCTCTTCAAAGAGGAGCTCTTCTGAGAAGACAATACCCTTAGAAGGGTACAGCTTTGGAAACCATCGCACGTTCTCAATACGCACGGCATAGGGCCTGGCAATGAACTCTCGCCGGTTGTCGCATATCGGGCTCCAAACGCACTTGGTATTGTTCGTTCCGAACCACCTCGCAGCTCTGCCTCTGTTACGCTCCTCCATCGCGCCTGGGGGACACCACTTGTTGGGCTTAGAAGCAGTTGGGGCATAAGAAGGCCATCGCTCAAAGACCCACATTGTCAAGAAGGCAATGTTGACGAAAGTCAGTATGTCGAGGCGGCCACGCGACTCTTTCATGGCCACGACTAGCTGATCCAGTCTATAGTACAGCGTGCCCACGACCAAGGGTCCAAGTGCGACTTTCTGGCCAAGGGCCAGTTTCACAGCAAGCGGCAGAACTTGGTAGAAGACCCCATCGTGCGGGTGACCATCGATCAAGTACCTCGACAGCCAGGCACAGAGGAAAGCACAAAGGGTCAAGTGATAGCCTTTACCCTCCACGTAATTCTTGGCCTCTGGGTCTTGACTCAGAAGCTTCTTGGTGATGCTGCTGTTCGCGTAGTCACGGAAGAAGTACTGCACCCATTTGTTCCAAGTATTCTTCGCAGACGTGTCAACCAGCTGCCAGTCAGGAAGGGCTTTGGTAGTGGTCCACCGGGTGGAGATTTTCTTTACCTCTGACAAGCACTCCTCCATCTGCGTGTACAAAGCAATCTCCGCATCCGTCCTCAAGGGACTCAAAGGGTCTACCTCGCCCATGGGAGACAGATCATACAGCATGTGCACGTCCTCGAGCGTGGGAGCAGCCTCGAACTCAGCAAAGTGAAAAGTGTGAGTCGCAGGCGAGTAGCGGGAAAGAAGGTTTAGAAGCATGGACTGGTCCAGCTTCACGGCAGCACCCTTCATAGCACGAACGGCGAAGTATACGCCGGCCTCATTGAGAGTCACAGCATGATTGGTCAACACATGGTCAATCCATTCGTCCATGTAGTCCAATTTCTGAACAAAAGCTTGGGTAGAAATCGCGGCATACGGGAAATACCCATTTTCGATTCCCAATCGAACCACGTCTTCAGAACCAATCAAATCGAGCAAGGCTGAGTTAACTGGAGGGGTTAATGTTAGCAATCCCTCATTAGGGACAGAAGCAGGCAGTTTCTTTTCCTTAACTCTCGCATGGTAGAAGTCCTTGCCACCCAGATAGGGGGCTTTCCGCCATAAAGTCTGTGGAAGATCAGGTATTTCTTCGTCCTCCTTGGTGGGTCTAGTTCCTTTTGTTTTTGCCATTCCTGCGGAAAAGCAAGAAAAAATGGGGGAGAAATATGCACACACTTCAGTTTGAATTTGGAGATTCAAGATCTATGGGAAGAAAGATGAACAGTTTCTGGTATCAATTTCAGAAATTAGGAGTTGGAAATTGTTTGCATTACCAGGAATTTCAAAACCCTACATCTAAGGTCCTTATCATTGGGGGATTAAGCCGAAATTGGGTTCAAAGATTGGAGTTTCTTCGCAAGTTTTTCAACAGATAATATGTCATGGGTTTGCAGATCCAACACAGTTCAAAGCATACATTGGTATGATAAGCAAAATTGAACAAGGCCAACCTTGTTTTGATGAAGTTTGCTTGGCTGCACACAGTCGAAGAAGACGATTGACAAGAGTGAACTGGTGATTGATTATTTGAATCTGCTCTCGAAGACTTCCGGGTATCATTCACTTTAAGAGAAAGAAGTGATTCTTTGCAACAATGGAGAGTACAAAGTATTTATCTAAAAACAATGAAGGGTTGCGTCCTTTCAGTAGTCGAATCGCAACCGTCACCGTCGAATCGCGCAATCACAGGACAAGCTGACGTCACGCCTAAAACCCTAAAGGCCAGACGGCACGACTCTAGGGGTTTTAGGTAATAATGGCACGCACGGGGGCTGAATTTACTCATGTTTGAACTGGTGCGTGGCGGCGACGCGTATGTTGGTTTCCGCGCATAGAAGTCTATACAGCTATGAGTCTTCACGCGCAGAAAGGGGGCTAATGTAGATAGTGCTTTCTGAGCTGACAGATCTTGGCCACGTGGCAACCATCCAGCACACCATATTGTGCTCCACACACACTGGATCACCAGCCGCGCTGATCCATGTGGGGGCTGCGAGACAGAGCCCTCGCATACCACTGCACGGGACTTGTAGGGACTTAGTGGTTTGGAGGCTAGAGTAAGTCCTGTCGCGTGCGATCCAAGCCCGCACGCGACCTTTAGTAACTGCTTTTGAGATATTTATGGCACAAGCTCCATAAACCCGGTCAATCCGGTCAAACCCGGTCAACCCCGTAACGGTTCCGTTATTCGCGCATAACGTGCTGTAACGGTCCCTATATAGGCGGACGAACGTGCCGTTGCGGTTAAGCTAATTAAGCCGCCATTGATGGGCACATTAACCACACTGCAACGGCCACATTCTCCGTTATATATAGGACGTTAACCTTTCCATACAAAGGAGAACACACCAGCCATACGCGAAAGCTCTGCCAAACCTCTGTCTCTCTCTCAGACATTACTACTGCCTTACTCTCTCCCTACACACAACCCAACTCTTCCTGTGCCATCTCTGATCCTCTACTTACGGTGTACACGGAGGTCTCCCCGCCGGAATCTCTTGTGCACACCTAGGTTCATCATTCTCTTGCGTGGTGACCCTTATGGTCTTCCTTTCGATGTCAATTCATCGACGGGATACGCTCCAAAGAGCGCTCCTACGGAAAGAGGGTTCCTCCACATAGTCATAATCTATGATGGGCTGTTCACTAGGCACGTTACTCCCACTATCCTGAAGATCCGTAAGAACTATTTCCTGTTGATCATTCAGGGATGGGGTGTCATCCAGTGAAACCTTTATTTCGTAGAGACTTACTTCTCAACGAACCTCTTCCTGACTTGAAATTTAGTTAGTAAATAAGTTGCCGATCCCCATGCCCTAAGGTGACCTCATTCAGGTTGCCTTTTTGTCCACATCTCGTAGGGTGTAGTGGCTACAGACTTGGTGGACTTATGGTTGCGTATGTTGATAGTCGTTTAGCAAAGTGTCTCCTCCGAATAGGGAACTTGTACTTTGCACGCTCTATCATACATCAGACCATCTCTTACAGTAACCTATTCCTCTTGTTCTCTACAGCATCCTGCTGGGGCGTGGGAATAGCCAACTGCCTTACTATTTCTCTCCATCACATAGCTCTTGCTAAGATAGATACTTCCAGTCTCATTCTGGCTAAGGAAATATCCTTTTATCCAGACGGTTTTCTACCTTTTGTAGAGACATGTCTGAAGCACCCTTGTGCCTCAGACTTATGTGGCCCAAGCACACACAGTTTAGACGCGGACAATCATCTACGAATGTGATGGAACAGTAAGCACCATGTCTTAGCTCTCACAAATAATGGAACACAACAACAGAATGAATAATATATAAAGACTCAGTAGTCCTTAATGCTCTACTGGATGATTTGCGTGTTGCCTTTCATGTCCGGCAAGAACCACACACAGGTAAGGGTACCTTGGGCAAAATCCAAGCAGGCCTGCCCTAGCTAGCCTGAACATCCTTTCCTGTCATCGTGTGTCTTAATCTAGCGCGCCACATATCAGAATCTTAAGTCATACTCTTAAGTTGACATCCAAGAATTATGAGGCGTCATTCATGCTAGAATCTTAAGAACGCAAACACCATGATATAACCATATCCAAAGCTAAAACTGTGACCAAAACGAATTTTGGTGGCTACTCCCTCAAAGATAATCATATGGATCCTTAGACGAGAAGTTATTTGCCAGGTCTGCCCTTTTCTCTTGTCTTAGGAAAACTCCTTAGCTTCCTTTTGCGTTTGCTAGTCTTGGGGTTGTTTGGTCTTATACCAATATTGCCCCTAAATTCCTTTATCCTTTCCCCACCTGTTGTCTTGGTCCAAATACGGGGCTAGGGACTATATCTGCCTATCATACTTCACTAAGTATGATCATACTTCACCAACAGGCTCTTAGCTTTTATCGCTTAGACATCCGAAGTATGCTGGACTAGTATTCTTAGCAAACTCTTTTTGCTTAGATCCTCGAACAGGGTGATGTTTGGCCTTATCCAAACATATTGACACGTACAAAGTGTGTCTTATAACGTTCCATGAAACGTGGCATAGATTGCAGCAAATTGCAAATCGGATAGCTTGTACCTGACACCCTATAACTTTCTAATCATAAGTGGCATCAATCTCAGACGTTAAAGTCGAGTGCTCAATCTTATGACATGAGCCATAACTCATAGTTAAGGTAGGATTATTATGAGTCATTACTCACAATTTATGTACGCAAATGGCTAAGATGGATCCAAGATTCTTATTTGGCTTCCTACAATTTTAAAAGTGGTCTAGAACATGCTGATGAGGTCATTTCCCCACCTTTTCATAGCATGCTCTATGATAGTATCTTGACTGCTGCCTCCCACGATAGGGTGAGCCTAAAGATAATGTCCATGTGCTGCTGTGACAACATATTCATCACAGGTTCGACCATGTTTGTAGGTGGCTGACAACCTATGTCCAACAGATGGTTACATAGTACGACGGCTTATCATGTCGTTGTTGTCACCATTCAGCCTTTACAGTTTAGATTTAGACACGATTGATAAAGACATTGTGGAAGTTAATCACTAGCATTTACTTAGCTCCAAAATAACATGTGACATCGATTAAACTTAATAGTTCCTCACAAGGACTCCACCAAAACCTAGCGTATATCCTAGGAATCAAATCTCATCACTTGTGATTTCCTATCAATTTTAATCATGTTCTCACGTGAGCTCTTTTGTTTTAGTTCTTTAGCATGCGAGGTTAAACATATATATCCAATCACACGCAGTTATAACATAAAACAAGCATAAGCATAAATAAATATGCAATGGATGTGGCCCCTAAGGTGCACTCCCACTATTGAGAGTACTTCTTGAGCAAGTCTTGAACTCCATCTCATGCCATCTCGCCTACTTGAGGACTCCAAGCTTGAGGCTCCTTTAGACCATCTATTTGCTCCATGCACCTTGCGCCATAGCTTTTGGTTTGGCCACCTCTCTTGAAGCTTCAATCTTCAATCTCTAATAACTATCTTATTTCTAGTAAGAAGTAACCTCATAGAGGCAAGTGGATGAGAAGAGAAGACACTAAAGTATAGAGAGGCACGACACGCAGGCCGTATTCTGATTACATATTCAAAAACTAAACCAAAACCAAAATATAAAACATCTATGCCACATCCATGCACCAAACACATCCATTCAACCCACAACAGCATGTATAACAATAAAATAAACATACTGGAATTTTTTGGAAATTTCCAGAATTAAACAATAATTACTGGAAATTAATAAGCAATAATCTAATCAACTAAAAAGATCGAAAATTGCTCCCTACCACTTAGGGTCTCACCACCTATGGCAAAACGTAGGGAAAAATGACCTAAGTCTCCAGAAAAGATTTGGGCTCAAAACAGTGTGTTTAAGGTCGTCAAACTGCCTCGGGAAGTGTGCTAAACACTAATTAATTAATATGGAAATTACTAAAATTTTCCGTCGCTCCAAAAATTATGAAAAAATATCCACAAAATAGAAAATTTAATTTGGAGTCCCTAGGAAAAAACCGGACGAAAAATGACGACGGGAGGAGGCCGCACGCGCCCTCACGCGCCGCCGCGCGTGGGCGCGTCCGCCTCCGCCACGCGCCGACATCGGCCATGTGCCACGTCAGCATGCCATGTGGCATGCCCCGTCAGCACATATGCTGACGTCATCTGCCACATCACCCATCCATGTCATTGCCACGTCAGCTGACACGTGGCACCACGTCATCGCCACGTCATCCCATTTGCTGACGTGACACCGCCACGTCATCTGCTCACGTCAGCCCTAGGGCCACGTCAGCAGCCGCCGCCAGTCCTTGGCGCGTGGCCGCGCGTGGAGGCGGCATCGGTGGCGCGTGAAACCCACGCGCCGCCTTCCCGTGCTCTGTTCCCGACGAAATTAATTTTTCCGGGATCGTCTTTTCGTCCTGATCCCGATTTTGTGGTCAAAATCCAATTTTTAACAAGTTTTGAAATACGTGTTCTACTGATTGGATCTAGCAGTCTAGATTAATATAGTTCCGAATCTTTAAAAATTCATAACTAATTCATCGTAAATCCAAAAAAATACAAAATTTATATTTCTGGAATCCTCGTGAAAAACCCTACCTAACCATATAGGTTTCGTCTACTGGTTATGAAATTTCAGAAACTCAATTTTTAAATCAGATTCAGGAACGCATATTAAGGCACGAAAAACAAACTTATGGCTCTGATACCAATGAAGGGCAAAAAGGATCTATCACATACAGATCTACAACATGAATTATAGCGGAAGATTCATGTGTTTACCTTGTCTTCTTAAGCTCCTTAATGCAACGGATGATCGGTTGTTGCTTGCTTTCACGCGCCTCCTTCTTGATCTTGCTCCCACCAATCTAGTGTGAATCTCGAGGACGAACACTATGATCCACACCACGTTCCACTTCCTTGGATGAAGTTGGAGAGAGACTAGGGTTCTCTACAACTAGTATGAATCTAGACAGAGTAACTTTATTCTCTGGAATAGCCATTAGCCTTAGCATAATGTGTAGGAGGCTGCCTCCTTATATAGGCAAAACTTCTCCTAGGTTTGCACATAAACCCCTAGGGTTTGAGCCTTAGCTACTAACCCCTCTAGTTTGTGCATTAGTGCAACTAACCCCATAAGGTTACGATAATTGCATTGGGCACCCCACATGGGCGCACCAATTGCTAACAGCTTTTGATTCCGACGGTATCCTATACGAAGATGACACAGTTAATTCTACCGATTGAGATTCTGATCGAGCTTTTACTACTCCTCCCTCTTGAATCCATCCTCCTATGGAATGATATTATGCTCCAACCCCTTACTATCGTTGTCCATGAAGCTTCCCTACCCAAGAGTCGACAATTCGGGTTCATCGATCTAAATAGTTTCAGGGAAGAGGAATTGCAACGGGAGGCTACTATTTCAAGATATGTGGATTCTCTCCAGTCGGCTCTTGCAATGGGGTTGATTTCCAAAGTAGATTATTGTATTTTGATTCTGCGTTCGCACTATAGAGAGATGCTTTAGTAAAGTTCCTTGACACAGTAGAAAGTGCACTGCCGAGGTCTGAATTCATGACAGAGACAGGGAGAAGGAGGAGGAGCCCTGGAGGCTTTCGTCCGCAGGACTAAGAAGAAGATTGCTCTTTCTTCTTCATATCTGGCCGTTGTTTCTCTCCGCCTTGTTTACATCCAACAATCGCCTACTTTAGATTTACCAGTCATCGCTTCCCGCGTCGACCATGAAGTAATGGCTCAGGGTGGTAAGTCTCTGATCTTCGTTGTCACTCCCCATCTACATATTCGTTGATTTTGAGGGTCGGCTTGTCCCTGCACATGGTCGATCGTCTCAGAAAAGTCAAAACCCATCTACAGAAGTTTATTAATGTTTGTTTCATCCGACTAGTTGAAACTAACAGTTAATTAGTTTATGAAAAGTCAAAATTGCCGACTTGCATGTGATCCACGAAAGTTTGTTACTTTGTTGCAATTCTGGGTTATATACTTGTGATGTTGTATGATATCATCAGAATTGCAAGTTTGGGTAATCCCAAATTCGATTGATGCAAGTCATGTAGTAAAGAATGAGTGATTTCTGAAGGAACTTGGACTTCAATTTTGAACATTTTGTTTGACGTTTTCTCTAGAATGAAATTTTTGCGCCCTGTTTTAAATCAGAAGTACGTCTTTTGATTAAGTATGTAGTCTCTCTCCAACGCTGCAAGAATTTGTTGGGGTGCCAGAACTAGCCAGAACTGAGGTAGCGAAGAAATTGTGAATCTATATTTGTAAGAAAGATTTGCAAGACCCGAAAAATAGGCGAGATACAATTTGCACATTGTGTGCCTTTTTGGTGTCAATCGCATAAACATGTTTCAAACAAATAAGGTTTTGGCAAAACATATATGGCCTTTGGATTCAGATGAAGGTACTACTTTATAATTTCATGTTCAGTTTTGATGTTGCATCAGATCCCTTAGCGCATACAGAAAAACTATTTTTCAGTTGTATGTTTTTGCTGGAGTTTGTTTTGCTACATTGCATTATGCTTTTAATTGATCAACTTACTGGGGCTAGATATGCCTCTGGTAGTCCTTTATACTGGACATATCTTCTCTTCATAGTGCTTAAAGTGGCATGTCATCTTAATAAGTTCCCTCAATTACATAAAAATGGCATTGGAACTTCTGAGCAAATTGGAGAAGTTAAAAATGCAGAGTACTTGCCAACTCTAACCTTGACTTGCAAGTTGCAACCTCCTTCAATCCCATCAAATGGTACTGTATTCCAAGTCCCTGTTGGTCCAAGTCCATGTTGGTCTTGGGAGATGTGTGTTTGTCGTCAAGGGTGAATAACATACCAGTTGGATGATATGAATGGCATATGTGTCCATATATATATATGATTTGATTTATGGAATGCTTTCCCCATAATTTTTCTGTTGTACACATCGCCCATGGAGAAGGAAAAAAAACCATAGGTCTAACTTCAACGATTGGTGGATCTGGTTGAGTAACACCGTTCAGCATCATGAGCATTTACAACGGGAAAAACAACACTTTATTATCAGTTTCTTATGGGCTGTTTGTCTTGCCGACTTTGAATCTACTGGCAAAAAATTTAGTTGGCTTGTACATTGTTCTTTGCAATGTAATTGGGGTGTCCATGAACTCAAAGTCTTCACAGTTGTCCACAAGAAGAATTCATTGGTCATGTTGGTGTGTGTTTTCAAGTGCTCATGGTCATGCAATTTAGTATATACCAAATCAAGAGTCTTATAGCACTTAAGATTTGTCACTTTACTAAATAGCAGCGTGAAACATTCTAGTACATAATTTCAAGAGTTTCAAAGTACTCATGAATATTGGTAAAATAAATCAAGAGTTTTATAACACTTATGATTTATTTTGATCAATGTGTATGTATATATGTACTTGAATTAGGAATACGCAATAATAAGGTTTGGATTATTATTATCTTGTAGAGATAATAAGCGAAGAAAGAGCAATTAACTTGAAATATCATTCATAAAGAATGAATATGGAATTACAGTTTTAATTGTGGGGGGTCCCACAATATGGGTTGCATTTTTGCTCTACCTGAATGGTATGTTAGATGCTAACATAGTAAAGCAGTTAAATAGTTGCGATCATTGACTATAATGCATTTACAAGGATACATCAATTACAAGCAAACAATGAGGCTTGTTGACGCTACAATATAGATCCTAGAAGAAGGAGAATTGTTGTAATACAAAGAAGAAGAAAGCACGTAAATCATGAAATAGAGTTTATGCGTGTGTTTGCAACCATACTGTACCAATCCTTGTGATTGTGTACTAGTAAACCTCCTCATAGAAAGCTTAATTATTCGCTTTACAAAATAAGGATCACTAAGAAAGATCAAGTGGATCTCTAACTTAAGAGATAATTAATCAATAAGTGAATTTGTATTCACTCTCGGTAGAACGGCAATTAGTTGAAAATCTTCAAAGCAGACGTGCATTGCAAGGTCTACTATGGAATCGTAATTCATAGAGTCAGACAAGGCAGGGGAAGAAGCATAATGACTTCGTTATTTCCTCGAAGATTTTCCAACATGGCCGAAATTTGTGCCTCCTATTTGCATTTACTGCAATATGGAAAGAAGAATGTAATATGTATAATGGTAAGTCTATACATCTTTGTCAGAGACATAATACCATTAGGCAACTTCTCTCACGAAGAATAAAATCGATCGAATATGTAGAGTCAAAAGAAAAACGGATCCGTTGACTAAATGTTTATCGAGAGAACGAGTTGCAAGTTCGTCAAGGGGAATGGGGCTAATGCCAATCTCGTAAAGAGTTGCACGATAGCGGAAAACCCAACCTAGGTTACTGGAGATCCCAAGAACTAGGTTTAAAAGGGACAACCTAACTATCTGTGCAAATACCAAAATCACTCATTAAAGAAACTATGTTTCCTTCCCATTCCTAGGGCGACGAGTGATAGGACCAGGGTAATCTATGCTTTTAATGAGATCACATGTTAAGACGAGTATGAGTAGATACCCTTAAATGTGTCTCACCTATGTGAGTAGGAACTGAGGGCCGGTTCTAGGAGGATGACAAGGCATACTCCTCTAAGACTACTCATGAAACCAGACAATAGTGTCTCAAGGCCAAAATGAGCACAACCATGAGAACAAGCTATGTTCTGAAAATTAATTGTGTGGTTACTATCGACTAGGTATACACCACGGCAAAACAGTTCAAAGCGCTTCGCACACTGTCTAGCCAGTATACCCTATAGTATCTCACTAATGGAAAAGTTCAAAGCCTAAGGCTACTTCTCTTTATGCAACTAATTTCCTACTGAGAGAATTGAGTCCAGAATACCGATTGATACTTTCAGCTTCAACGCTAATTTGTCATTCATGTGGGGGATTGTTGGAAAATGTGATTTTGACCCGACTTCAAATCCGGGTTCGAGAAAGCTCAGTAGAGAGCTTATATAAAACTATAGAAGTAAAAGAGATTAGTTCGTGATCTCACCCGTCAAAATCATTGATTGATGAATGAAAAATGAGACATTGAAGGTTGGCGTCTCATAATTGAGGAATGTAAAGTAGTTGCGTGTTTTACTTTGAATTGAAAAGTTTTAACCTTTCAATTTGAAATGAACAATTGCAACTATTCGTACATGTGCCTTATATCTATAAATAGAAGCCTCTCCTATCATTCTAATCAATTTCAATAATCTTCATCTTATTCTCTCAATATCTCTCAAACACAGTTTCGTTCGCCGTGTACTGTACACTGGTGCATCGTCTACAGTACAGGAAGGACTTTTATCCTGGGGAGCAATTCGCCTTTGTAGTATTTATCAAATCAGACGCACCAAATGTGGGGGGCGAATACTGCTTTACGGAGATCGTCATCGTACGAGACTGTCCTTCAAATTATTTTCACTGTCCTTCAAATTATCTTCAAATTATCTCCATTTTATCTCTTTGTCTTATTCTTCACTCTGTTTTCTTCTTATTAGAACAAATTAAGTCTACTTCTAACACTCACTACCTTGTAGCTATCACTACTGCTATCATACCCAAAACCATAAGCAGAATGCTCCTCCCAAGTCCCAACAAGGGGTGTGCTCATAAAGCGGCGGTGGCATTTCAGGGTCCTCCAATTTGAAGCGTTCCACAGAAATAAGTGGTAGTCATGGAGATGATTTGAAACAGTCAAAGAGCAACCCATTTGCAGAACCCCAAACTTTGAGATTCCCATGTTCTACTAATTTGCTGTATCTTAACAATAGGTCATCGAAGTGTAGAGTGTGGGGTGGTTCTGAGGAGTGATGATCATTTATTGGGTAGAAATCGAGGGAGCTGAAATGGTTATTGTATTGGAGGATTACGGCTAGATTGGTCTTGGGTAGACGGTAGACTTAAAGTTATGTTATGATCTAACCCAACAGTCTTGTGATCAAGCATCTTCTACACACTCAGCAGAATTATCATACAGATTCCTGAAAAGTCATAGTAATTGCAGCTAACATCTATTCTATAAAATAGAACGGTTGACTTAATTTCAGCCGTTAGATTGAATCTACCCCAGCCTTTGATCCCACCCACTTATAGTTAGAATTTCCCAAAATTTAGGGGATAGGAGTGTCTTGCTCTACTGCTCCCTCTCTCTCCTAGACCACATAAGAATTGCTCACGTCTCTCACTCCAACCCACGATCCTCTCCAACCCACGACCCCTCTCTCTCTTCCCCCTGCTACTCTATTGATTTGGAAATCTCCTCAGTTCACTCCGACCTACAATATTTCTTTCTCTCTCTCTCTCTCCGCTTCTTCTCCCTCACTCTGGCCCGTCCACCGTCCTCACTTCTCTAATGATTTCAACACGCATTTTCATCGACAAATCGATCAACGGTGCTCCAAATTCAGCTCCATCGATCATAGAGCAATATGGTAGATTAACATATTCGATTTAGTTCATGGGTTAATTCTTCTGTTTAATTGAGTCGTTATCATATCTTAGTTCTCTATATTATTCGTCGGATTCGGTAATTATTGTGAGAATTGTCGTTATATTTTCTGGGCTTGGAGGAGGCGGTGGTTTAATGGTTGGTGGCAGTTCTTTGAGAAGTGGGTGGTGGGTATACAGACGGTATATAGATGACCACATGATAAGGCTCATTTTACAATTTTGCACGATATGTGGCTGTGCTTCTATTCTAACAATCCTCCCTCTATTTGAAGCCTTTCTCACTCTGTATTCAAAATAATCCCGATGCAATTTAAGAATAATCAAGTTAATATAAATGCAAGTTCGTGTTGTTACGTCTCCAAGTTTTCTGTTCCTCATTTTTATTTTGACTCTTCTTAGTTGCTCTGGCGGGATCATTGTTATTTGTTAGACATACATATACATATACATATGCGCACTGTTTTGTGTGTAGACTACTGTATTAAGAGAACCTAGTTTATGGAGTTGTTTGATTGGTTATAGAGATGTCTTGCGGTTTTTCCTACGAGAGGTGTAGATATTTGTTTTCTTACGTTCTCACAGTTATTTGGTTAATAAAGGCAGAAGTGCATAAATTTTTGAGATATGTTTTGATTTTTTTTAAGTTTATAACCGGTAAAACGTTGATAGGTTTGTATGGGGTAGTGCCCTCGGGCACGGGCAATTCCCTAGTATACACATAATAAACATTCAGAGGGAGACCTAAGAAAAACGTGTAAGGCATACTAGTACAGAAAAGAAACCGCGACAGAGATCATTGTAGGGTTTTGATTCATGGATCGCGCAAACGGAAGCATAATCAAACAAACAACCATGCAAAACCCTCCAAGGATCACAAGTCTAGATGCATAACGATAGTGAAGGTAAGAAATCATAAACACACCTTTGGGTTCTCCTTGATGACTTCAAACGCGAATAGTGTCACGTTCTCTATAGTTGATCCACGCCTAGAGTTGTTCCTAGATCTCGAATCTCCTTGGTGCTAGCCCGGATTGAAAGGAGGGTGAAGGAATCACGCAAAACGAGGCACCAAAAAGGGGCTCGGCCCTTTTGTGGCGTCGGGGACAAGGGGCGGCGGCAATAGGGGGCGGCGTCCCTCTTTGCTTGCTCTCTCTCTCCTTTGTTCTCTCCTACTCTTGTTATGTTCTCTCTAGAGCATAAAGTGTGTAGGGAAGGAAGGAGGAGGGTCCTTTATATAGTCCAACAACTCCTTGTTAACTACCTAAAGGACTTATTCTAGTCCTACTAGAATTCAATTTAGTCCCTTCCTTTGCAAATTAGTCCCTACTAAGTTTGCAAGGGTTTGCAAAGTGATCCTTCTAATTAATTAATCCAATTAATTAATTCCACAATCTAGTACAACTCTATATAGCGTGTGACCCCATAGGTTCTATCTAGTTGGTAGCAACTCTTTGCTAATATGGAGCGGTTTCTAGCAAAACATCCATTCTAGCCAACTAATAGAATAGTCATCTAGACAACCTTGTACAAGTAATTGTCACATCCCTTTGCCTCCATATCCGGATTGGACACGAGACATACAAGTCACACTCGTATATCCAATCCCTAGTTTCTCGATCCATGGAATAGCCTTATTCGTGCAAATAACATCAATATCCCATATATTGATTTATTTGAGTCTGGCCAGACATTCTATAAGCACTATCCTCGAGTGGCCTTGGATATTTGCTCCCGTTATGTGGGAGGGGCAAATCCTCTCTACATCCACTACGATCTCTAAGCTTGCTTCTCATTGTATCCAGTACACGCCTTTATAACTACCCAGTTACGGTGTAGCGTTTAACGCTACCAAGATCACAATGATCCACAACTAGAATATCTAGTGACTTCAAGTCTAAGGATGACAATACCATTGTACCCGAGAAGCACTTGTGACTCAACATAACATGTATGTAGCCTTCTCGGTGATGGGTCAATCCAGTGCAACATTCCGTAATGCACACCTATGTGTTGGATCGTGATATCTCCATATCAATCCAACCCCATACTAGTCTATAGATGATTGTCCCATTTAATCATTATACTCGACTAGGGATATTTAAGATAAACAACACGATTGTAAATCTAAGGACTTCATTATATTAAATATCCAATAAATAATAAATGAATTTCTAGCCAATTACAAATTCATACTAAACTAGATTGCCTCTAGGGCATCTATTCCAACAGTCTCCCACTTGCACTAGAGCCAATCTGGCGCATCTCGTATGCCCATACTCCTAGTGTGCCCTTCATGCTTCCACTGCGTGAGAGGCTTTGTAAGGGGGTCTGACAGATTATCATCTGTAGGAATCTTGCATATCCGAACGTCGCCTCTATCGATAATATCTCGAATCAGATGAAACTTCCTGAGCACGTGCTTGGACTTCTGGTGCGATCTTGGTTCCTTTGATTGCGCGATCGCCCCAGTGTTGTCACAGAACAACTCCACTGGATCCGCAATGCTAGGGACCACACCAAGTTCAGAAACAAACTTTCTGATCCAAACAGCCTCCTTTGCTGCGCCATTTGCAGCAATGTACTCAGCCTCTGTTGTAGAATCAGCTACCGTCTCTTGCTTGGAACTCTTCCAGCTCACCGCTGCTCCATTCAGGCAAAACACATATCCCGACTGTGATCTAAAGTCATCTCTATCGGTTTGGAAGCTTGCATCAGTGTAACCCCTTACACGCAACTCTTCCTCACCGCCAAACATCAAGAAAGCATCCTTAGTTCTTCTCAAGTACTTTAGGATGTTCTTGACAGCAATCCAGTGACTCTCACCTGGATTGGATTGGTATCTGCTTGTCATACTCAAGGCATATGACACATCTGGTCTAGTACATAACATGGCGTACATGATGGATCCTATGGCCGAGGCATAGGGAATCCTACTCATGCGTTCCTTCTCAATCTCATTGGAAGGACACCCACTCTTCGAAAGAGTGATTCCATGTGACATGGGCAAGAATCCCTTCTTGGAATCTTGCATGTTGAACCGTTTCAACACCTTGTCAATATATGTACTTTGACTTAGGCCTAGCAACCTTTTAGATCTATCTCTATAGATCTTTATACCGAGTATATAGGCTGCTTCCCCTAAGTCCTTCATTGAGAAACACTTTCCTAGCCAATCTTTCACAGATTGCAGCATGGGAATGTCGTTTCCAATGAGTAGTATGTCATCCACATACAAGACCAGAAAAGCTACAGAGCTCCCACTAACCTTCTTGTAGACACAAGACTCATCTTCGTTTCTGATGAAGCCAAACTCTTTGACCACTTCATCAAAACGTCGATTCCAACTCCTAGAAGCTTGCTTCAATCCATAAATGGATCGTTGCAGCTTACAGACTTTGTTGGCTTGCTTTGGATCCTCAAAACCCTCCGGCTGTATCATATACACGTCCTCGAGGAGATTCCCATAAAGGAATGCTGTTTTGACATCCATCTGCCAAATCTCATAGTCGTAGTATGCTGCAATCGCAAGTAGGATTCGGATGGATTTGGTCATTGCAACTGGTGAAAAGGTTTCATCATAGTCAATACCATGAATCTGTCTGAATCCTTTAGCCACCAATCGGCCCTTATAGGTAATCACATTACCATCCATGTCGATCTTCTTCTTGAAGACCCACTTGCACCCTATGGGCCGCGCCCCATCAGGTGGTTCCACCAAAGTCCATACTTTGTTGGTATACATGGATTCCATCTCGGATCTCATGGCCTCAAGCCACTTCTGTGAGTCTGGGCCATTCATGGCCTCCTCATAGGTAGTAGGCTCATCATCTATGAGCATCGTGTCACCGGAATCAGTTACGAGAAGTCCGTACCTCTCGGGTTCCTGGCGCACTCTACTAGATCTACGAAGCTCTTGTGTTACCTGAACAGGTGGATCCACAACTACTTGTGATTCCTGTTCATGTTCCATAATCGGTTCAGTGATTTGTGGTTCTTGAACTTCTTCAAGTTCTACATTCCTCCCACTTGCTTCTTTAGAGACAAACTCTCTTTCTAGAAACACGCCGGTCCGAGCAACAAATACTTTGTTCTCGGTTGGATTGTAGAAATAGTATCCCTTAGTTTCCTTAGGGTACCCCACAAATTTACACTTATCCGATTTAGGCCCTAGCTTGTCTGATTGTAAACGTTTTACATAGACATCGCAGCCCCAAATCCTCATGAACGACAGTGTGGGACGCCTCCCACTCCACATCTCATATGGTGTCTTCATGACTGATTTAGATGGAACACGGTTAATGGTAAAGGCTGTACTTAATAGAGCGTAGCCCCAAAATGATAATGGAAGATCGGTTTGACACATCATAGACCGAACCATATCCAATAGGGTTCGATTCCTCCTCTCGGACACGCCATTCCATTGTGGCGTTCCGGGTGGAGTGAGTTGGGACACGATCCCACACTCTCTAAGATAGTCGTCAAACTCTTGGCTTAAGTATTCTCCTCCACGATCCGATCGTAGAGCCTTGATACTTTTGCCAAGTTGCTTCTCTACTTCATTCTTGAATTCTTTGAACACTTCAAAGGATTCGGATTTTGCCCTCATAAGGTACACAAATCCATATCTACTGTAATCATCAGTAAACGTAATGAAGTAGACGTAACCACCCCTGGCAGGCGTGGCAAATGGACCACACACATCGGTATGTATGAGCGCCAATTGCTCACTAGTCCTCTCACCTTTCTTATTGAAAGGGGACTTTGTCATTTTTCCCAATAAACAAGCCTCACATGTCTCATATGATTCAAAATCAAATGAGTCTAGCAATCCATCCTTATGGAGTCTAGATACACGTTTCTCATTTATGTGGCCTAAACGACAGTGCCATAAATAAGCAGGATTTAAATCATTTATTTTAATCCGCTTGGTATTAATGTTGTAGACAGGATTACTTAGATCAAGGACATAAAGTCCATTAAATAATTGCGCACTAAAATAGTGAATATTATTCAAATAAAAGGAACAACAATTGTTCTTTATTGAAATAATAAAACCTTCCTTGTCCAAACAAGAAATAGAAATAATGTTTCTGCTCATAGCAGGCACAAAATAGCAATTATTTAATTCTAAAACTAATCATGAAGGCAGAGATAGCTCGCACACGCCTATGGCCAACGCAGCAACCTTTGCTCCATTCCCAACGCGCAGATCTACCTCCCCTTTAGCCAATCTTTTACTTCTCTTTAGATCCTGAATATTTCGACAAATATGAGATCCACATCCAGTATCTAATACCCAAGATGTAGAGACAGTTAAATTGACATCTACAACAAAAATACCTGGTGGTGGTGGAATCACTATTCCAAGCCTCTTGTCCTCCAGATACTTTGGGCAGTTCCTCCTCCAGTGTCCAGGTTGACTACAGTAGTGACATTCACCCTTAGTCACGACCTTGGCAATGGCACCAACAGGTTTAAGGGCTTGTTCCTTGGACTTAGCAACTGACTTGCCTTTGCCCTTGGAGGAAGATGCAAACTTTTTGCCCTTTCCTTTATGCACCATCATAATGGCCTTGCCCTTACCCTTGTTGATGCTCTGTTCAGCCGTTCTCAACATGTTGAGCAAATCTGGCAGTGGTTTAACGATCTCGTTCATGTTATAGTTCATAATGAACTGTCCATAACTCTCGGGCAACGATTGCAACACGAGATCGGTTGCCAACTCTTGGCCGACCGGGAACCCAAGCCGGGCGAGATTCTCCAAGTACCCGATCATTCGGAGTACGTGGGGTCCCACCGGGTTCCCTTCTGCTAGATGACATTTGAACAGTGCCTTTGAGACCTCATACCTCTCTACCCTCGCCTGCTCTTGGAAGAGCTGCTTTAGATGTTCGATCATATCGACAGCATTCATGTTCTCATGTTGCTTCTGAAGCTCAGAGGTCATGGTGCAAAGCATTAGGCAGGCCGCATCATTAGCGTCATCAACACGCTTTTGATACGCCTTCAAGGCAGCAGGTGTCTGATTCTCTGGACCTTCTGGAACTTGCTCCTCTATTGCGTACAGCTTCTTTTCTTGCTTGAGAACAATTCTCAAGTTTCTGTACCAATCGAGAAAGTTGGTTCCTGAGAGCTTGTCCTTCTCAAGGACAGATCGTAGGGAATGTTGTGAACTCGATGAGTTGTTTGCCATTTGGAATTCTACAAAAAGGAAAATACGCAAGTTTTAGTATTTGTGAATTTTTGACTATATTTAATAATGGCTAGTTTATTAAATATAGCTCCCACTATTTTTCTACGGATTAATAACCCTCAAGATATTAATGCGGAAAATATCCTTATATTTTCTAGTGGGCCAAGATCCATCTTTTTTCATCTCCTTATGAGCTTGCTTTGGCAAGTCACCCATAATTCGATTACTTCTTAGGTAGGAACAATTCCAATTGCATCCCATATGCAACTCTTGGTTCAATCGGGCAAATAACTCATTATTTATCCATCCTTATGGATAATCCCAATTGATTGCCTCTAGGTTTCTTAATCAAATTAATAGCCTAGTTGTGTTCAACCTCTTATCTAAACAATTGCACATTGTTACGTGCCATCGCATTCCATCATTATGAACCAAGTCGCCATGCTTTGGCACGCACGAACTTGATAAATAATGATGATAATTAGTGTTTAAATAACGAGAAGGCAAGAACACAATATTTTAAAATTTGAGGGATTTTTAAATTTTAATTATTTTGTTGATCAATATCAACTAATCTATCTATTTGAGTTTGGGCACAACTCCAAATAATAGATCCGGGTTGTCTAATTATCTTATTATCCTAATTGCATGCATCATCCATACACCAACCACACAAATAATAAGACAATAAATAAACAACCACAAAACAGAAATTAAACGTGATGTGGATATGGCCTTTTCTAGACTAAGATAATTCCAAGCCAATGGAATTATCTATGAACCCTAAACAAACACATCTCCATGCGTCTTGATCTTTTGGTCCATCCTTCATAGTCATGTGGTGTGCTCCATGCTCCATGCTCTATCTTTTGTGGCTCCTTTTGGCTTTGGGCTTCTTTTCTCCAATCTTGGCTAACAATCTACTTTATCTAGCACTAGCTAACATCTATACTAAATAAAATAAATCTCACAAGTTGAGAAAAAAAATGGCACGCAGGCCATAAAACCCTAATTAATTATTACAATTAATTGATCGGCTCGCAGGCCGTAAAACCAAACCACAAAATTAAACATCCACATCAAACCACATCCTAAGGCCATATCCAATCACCATGCGATTTGCACATAAACAGTTAAAATCCAATTTTAACGCGCTTGGTCAATTTTAATTGATTTTAGGATTTCTAGGGTTAAAACGGTCCATGGGCCCAACAATCCAATTGCCCGGGCCCAAATAGGCGAACCATAAAGCCCTAGGGCCGGCCCGGCCCAAAAACCCGCAAGCTAGGCCCGCGGGTTAGGGCCGCCCGGCCCCTTAGGGCGCCAAGCTTGGGCGGCAAGCAAGGGGGGCGGCTCCCTAGGGGGCCGAACCTCCTTGTGGAGGTTGTTTCCAAAACAACCTCCTTGCTTGGAGCCCAAGTTTGGTTGTTTCCTTGTTGTGGGAGAACTCCTTCTTCCCCAAGGATGCCCAAACCCTAGATCTAAGATCCTAAAATTTCTCAAACTCACCAATTCATGCATCCAATGCAATAATTGGGTCTTGTTATGATTAATTCTTTGACAAATTGCATCCAATGCTTGATTTGTCTTGTTTTACGCGATAAACAACAAATTAAGGTGTAAAACAACAAGAATGTAACACATAAACTACGTTTATGCTCTATGACCTGTGGCTCTGATACCACTGTAGGGTTTTGATTCATGGATCGCGCAAACGGAAGCATAATCAAACAAACAACCATGCAAAACCCTCCAAGGATCACAAGTCTAGATGCATAACGATAGTGAAGGTAAGAAATCATAAACACACCTTTGGGTTCTCCTTGATGACTTCAAACGCGAATAGTGTCACGTTCTCTATAGTTGATCCACGCCTAGAGTTGTTCCTAGATCTCGAATCTCCTTGGTGCTAGCCCGGATTGAAAGGAGGGTGAAGGAATCACGCAAAACGAGGCACCAAAAAGGGGCTCGGCCCTTTTGTGGCGTCGGGGACAAGGGGCGGCGGCAATAGGGGGCGGCGTCCCTCTTTGCTTGCTCTCTCTCTCCTTTGTTCTCTCCTACTCTTGTTATGTTCTCTCTAGAGCATAAAGTGTGTAGGGAAGGAAGGAGGAGGGTCCTTTATATAGTCCAACAACTCCTTGTTAACTACCTAAAGGACTTATTCTAGTCCTACTAGAATTCAATTTAGTCCCTTCCTTTGCAAATTAGTCCCTACTAAGTTTGCAAGGGTTTGCAAAGTGATCCTTCTAATTAATTAATCCAATTAATTAATTCCACAATCTAGTACAACTCTATATAGCGTGTGACCCCATAGGTTCTATCTAGTTGGTAGCAACTCTTTGCTAATATGGAGCGGTTTCTAGCAAAACATCCATTCTAGCCAACTAATAGAATAGTCATCTAGACAACCTTGTACAAGTAATTGTCACATCCCTTTGCCTCCATATCCGGATTGGACACGAGACATACAAGTCACACTCGTATATCCAATCCCTAGTTTCTCGATCCATGGAATAGCCTTATTCGTGCAAATAACATCAATATCCCATATATTGATTTATTTGAGTCTGGCCAGACATTCTATAAGCACTATCCTCGAGTGGCCTTGGATATTTGCTCCCGTTATGTGGGAGGGGCAAATCCTCTCTACATCCACTACGATCTCTAAGCTTGCTTCTCATTGTATCCAGTACACGCCTTTATAACTACCCAGTTACGGTGTAGCGTTTAACGCTACCAAGATCACAATGATCCACAACTAGAATATCTAGTGACTTCAAGTCTAAGGATGACAATACCATTGTACCCGAGAAGCACTTGTGACTCAACATAACATGTATGTAGCCTTCTCGGTGATGGGTCAATCCAGTGCAACATTCCGTAATGCACACCTATGTGTTGGATCGTGATATCTCCATATCAATCCAACCCCATACTAGTCTATAGATGATTGTCCCATTTAATCATTATACTCGACTAGGGATATTTAAGATAAACAACACGATTGTAAATCTAAGGACTTCATTATATTAAATATCCAATAAATAATAAATGAATTTCTAGCCAATTACAAATTCATACCAAACTAGATTGCCTCTAGGGCATCTATTCCAACAATCATAGTACCTTTCTCTTCTCCTAACTACTTCTACACACGATTCCCTTAGTGGCACAAGGCTTCCCAAGCATGTTTGGACATCAAGCAGGTCAGAGACACCATCAATGCTTACAGTCTTGACCATCTTCCCTTCGATACTAAACCAAAAGAACTTGTTATCATATTGATGCACCAATATTTCCCTGCCCCCATTCGAGTAAGCAAGTGGGTGAAACGACCAAACTCCAACTGGCAGTGGATCGGTCAACGAAACTAACCTAGTCCAAGATTCTTTCACTCCATAATCTTTCATCACCCATATATCAACACAAGTTCCAAAATCGTTGAGAATCACTGATATGCACCCATTCAAGCTCGACAGGGTAGTCCGAATCTGAATAGTCAGGTTGCGGTACCAACCTATATTCCTCGCTTGCCAGATCAAAAGCAAAGATGTGGTTAATGTTCCTGGAGTGACGTCCAACGACATCAGCCAATGGATAGCACCACCTGCTAGCGTACCGTGATTTGGGTGAAACAGACCAAGATCAAAGTTGTTAGGTGTCTTGAATAGGAGGCAAAAGAAAAAAGGAAACAAAAAAAAGGTCAAAGGCAGGGAAGGTTTTAGGGCGGTGGTGTGGGCTGGCATTAATCCCACCGCCCCACTATAGCACTATAAATAGATGTCTTTGGCTTTTCTCAAACACACACACATAGAGGGGAATAGTAGTGAGCTTTTGTTGAGAGCTTTTAGATAGCTAGGGGAGAGCTATTTTTGTGTGTGTCGAGTGGTTGTACCGGGTGCGTTTCTCTCTAATAAAATTGGGCTTTTGGGTCGTGGAGGTAGCTAGCTAATAACTAGTGAACCACGTTAACACTTGTGTTCTTGTCTCATCATTATTATCATCGTTCTAAGCTAGGTCCAGATCATAACAAACTAGTATCAGAGCTTGTTCGGTGTTCCAAGATCAAGGTGGAGCTATAGGGCTAGGGTTTCACAATCTGTGAAACTCATAGCTAGGGTTTCGCGATCAAGGTGGAGCACACGTTCGGGGGTTAAGGATCAGGACAAGGAGCTGCAGAGAAGATGACCGGGGGGATGACCAAGATCGACAAGTTCACGGGGAGAAACAGCTTCAGCTTATGGCAGATCAAGGTACCTGCTTTGTTGAAGCAGGAATGCCTGTGGTTGCCATTGGCGGAAGATAAACAGGGGGCTTCGACAACCACCAAGGAGTACAAGACGATGGAGGAAAGAGCACACTCAACGATCATGTTGTGTTTGGCGGACGACGTGATCACAGAGGTTGCGGATCAAGAGACGGCTGAAGGAGTATGGAACAAGTTGGAGAGCCTCTACAAGACGAAGTCGCTCACCAACAAGTTGATGTTGAAGCAGCAGCTGTTTGGTCTACGTATGGGGGAAGGTACGGATCTAAGAGATCACTTGGATCGTCTTAATACTATTTTGCTTGAGTTGCGAAACAGTAATGAGAAGATAAGTGATGAAGATGCCGCACTGATTTTGTTGGTGTCCCTACCACCGTCTTATGAGGGGTTTGTGCAGTCTGCTTGTGCCGGAAAAGAGACTCTCACATTGGAGGAGGTGAGATATGCTCTTCACACAAGGGACATGCGGCGCAGGGCCGCGTATTGGGAGTACGACGTTTCGGGTTCGGGCGCATTCATGGTGTCCAAAGGGGTTTTAGTAAGAGGAAGAACAAGGGTTCTAAATTACCATACGACGTCTGTGCACTGTGTAAATAGAGGGGTCACTGGAAGAGGGAGTGTCCGAAGAAGGCATCTGCAGATCTAGCTGTAGATGCAACAGCTTCGGAGGTCGACTACGTCCTCTAGGCCCCGTTGGGGGGCATGGAATCCGTGCTCTTGACGAGGAGGCGGATTTGGCATGGGGGATTCTCTGACGAGGGACACGGCATGTGTGAGACGTGCAAGGGGGCGCGTGTGATGCATGCAAGGGGGCAATATTGCAGGAATTCGGTGGGAATTGGAGCAATTTCGCAAAACGTTGCAGAATTCGGTGGGAATTGGAGCAACCTGTTTGGGGGTTTTGTTGTAGGGACTCGGTGGGAGTCGGAACAACAAACAAACTTGTTGTAGGAACTCGGTGGGAGTTGTAACAACATGCAGGGGATTCGATTGCTGGAACTCGGCCGTAGTTGGAGCATCGAGAGGGTTCGATTGCAGGAACTAGACGGGAGTTGGAGCATCGCTGGGGGCACTCGTTGCAGGAACTTGGCGAAGTTGGAGCAACTTGTGACGTGAGGGTTTCGCATACAGCTGCGAAACGTTTGGGGTTGATTATTGGAGAGAAGCATCGGTTCAGGTTCGGGTTGCTGAGATAATTCAAGACAAGGTGGAGATTTGTTAGGTGTCTTGAATTGGAGGCAAAAGAAAAAAGGAAACAAAAAAAAGGTCAAAGGCAGGGAAGGTTTTAGGGCGGTGGTGTGGGCTGGCATTAATCCCACCGCCCCACTATAGCACTATAGATAGATGTCTTTGGCTTTTCTCAAACACACACACACACATAGAGGGGAATAGTAGTGAGCTTTTGTTGAGAGCTTTTAGCTAGCTAGGCGAGAGCTATTTTTGTGTGTGTCGAGTGGTTGTACCGGGTGCGTTTCCCTCTAATAAAATCGGGCTTTTGGGTCGTGGAGGTAGCTAGCTAATAACTAGTGAACCACGTTAACACTTGTGTTCTCGTCTCATCATTATTATCATCGTTCTAAGTTAGGTCCAGATCATAACCAAAGTCGTGTGGCACCTTCTCTGCGCTATGCCATGAATTGGATTTCAGATTATACACATCAACAATTTTAACACCAAGAGTTCTAGTAATATCAATGGCTCTTCCGCCCGAAGCATCTATATTATAAATTAGAACGGTTGACTCTAAAATGTCTTTTAGACCGTTAGATTGAATTAACCCCAACCCTTGGATCTCACCTACCACCCACTTAACTACCAACTACTCAACTTCTCACTTAACTACCCACTCCTTTTATCATAATTATAAAATAAGGGTTTCATTTGTTCCGATTATTTACTACAATTATTTATTTTGTCTTCATTTTCTATGCATATTTGTAGATAAAAATATTCATTTTCTTTATGACATTACAATAGGTGAAACATGTTTTTGGGTAGTGCCCTCGGGCACCGGAAATCCCCTAGTTGTAAATAAAAGGATAATAGCGAAGAGCAAGCGGAACGATTACAACTACTTTGTAGTCATCATTGACCCTATCATACCCAAATCCGAATGCCATAATCACGTGACGATTTACTGTGGAGTCATAATCACGTGACCTACGGGGCAATTCCCGGACTTGTCGTGTGAATGGATTCCACAAAATCAGCTCATTCATCTCATCACGCGGACAAACTAAACCATTGGAAGAACCACAAGCCCTAGGGTTTGGAAAATTACGAATGCGATTGCGTTGAACAATAGGAAAATTATCGAGTGAATCGACATCCACTACCAGCAGGTGGTGGAGAGGGTTTGTTAGAATAAGGGAGAGATAGAGTAGTGTTGTTTTGGACTGATCGATGGAGATGTAATATGACGAAATCAGAGCTGTCGATTAAGCGGAGCCAAGAAGTGGACACGCACCTGAATCGGAGAAGGGATTTCACCGGCAATTGGCACTTCAACGGTTGAACCCTTCACCTTATAACTAGGGGTGCAACTTCGGCGGGTTGAATCCGAGCCCGGTCTAAAATAGGGCCTGTGCAAATAGTTTTAGTAATTTGGACGAATTTGGACAAAAATACTCATCACGAATTGCAATTAAAGTCGAGCTTGGGCACAAATATTAAACGACGGACTGACACGATTTGCATGACTACTACATGTAAATATGATATTTTGAAAAAATTATGTAGCATGTCTTTCATGAATCTGCTACTTTTCTTTTGATCATTATCGATTTTTTACCTATAATTTTGTCTTGAACTAGTTGATTTATTTTTTTGCACCAATAATTTATCATTCTTTTGGGTTTTAATATTATTCTCTCGTGTTTTTAAAAATGTATTAAATTTAATGTTCAAGTCCGATTCAGCCCGAACTCGAATTGATTTGTACGAATTTGGGCTCGGACGGACTGACGATGCTTTTTACTCGGGATGGGCTATACTTGGGTAGTCTCGACAGAACTCGGGCTCGGGCTAGGACAGGGGTACCAACCCATCCAGCCCACCCGAGTTGCAGTCATGACGAGGGCGTTGAGGCATGTTAACCAAATTCTAACAAATTAAGTCTAATATATACTTCATCCAAATCGCCTCTTTCTCTACGTTTTGACTCGTATTTGGGTCATTTAGACGGGGTGATTTAGATCGTAAAACGATACGATTCTTTGATAATATTTTTATCGTGTTATCGAACGACTTTTACTCTACAACACCAACGCCAATCTCTCCCTTGTTGTAACAACAAGTGATCACCTCCATTTCATCGACTTCAATTCCTATGACGACATTGTCATGACTGTAAAGGCTAAACTTGATCCCCATCTAAAAAGGAGCGACCGGTTAATGATATATGGTTCACCAATGGGTTGCTTTGTTTGAAGGATTCATCCGACCAGACACTGGCTTTCTGGAACCCCTGACTGGCAAGTCCCAGAAACTGCCAACCACATCAACCATGTCGCCTAATATGGTAGAGGCATTCGGCTTTGGTTGTGATGTCATTAATGATGGCTACAAGGTAGTAAACATCGTCTTCACTCTCCATATTCATAACCCTTCTCATGAGGTTAAGGTTTATAGTTCGAAGTCAAATTCATGGCATAAGGTTGAATTTGAATGTATCATCCCTCCAGGGGATTATCTTAGCCCAAGAAACGGCATACTGGTTAGTAATGCCTTGCACTGGGCTACAAATGCTAGTCGTTTCTCCACTAAGCTTCTCCACATTGTTGCATTTGATCTCAGTTCAGAGGAATATAGATTGGTGCCTGTACCGGATTTTTCAGATGCAGACTTTTCGTATGTGCTGAACTTGGGAGGATGCCTATCAGTGATGTACAGTGATCCTGGAATCAGCTCTCACATTTGGGTAATGAAGGAGTACGCCGTGGAGAAATCCTGGACTAATTTAGTTTCGTGGACAGATCCACTACCAGCGGATATAAAATGTTACCATGCTATTGCTTTTACTCAAAGGATGGTTCTCAGGTACTTGTGCATGATTCTTACCTTACGGTGTTATGGTTTGATCTGAAAAAGAAGAAGTTCAGGAGTTCTGGGGTTGATGGAATGCACAAATTGGGTATCATAGAAATATTGGAAAGTGTTGATTCAGCTCAGAAGACTACCACTGCAACAAATCAGCACGTAGTTGGTGCTGAAAACCATTCTCGTGCAGTTGACACTTGGAAGCAGCTTGCTGGTGAGGAACCACATGATGCTACGAGGAACTCAGCTGAGAATCATCCTGAGATCTGTTCTTCAGATCCTACAACAAACTCCTCTCAACTCCAGGCAAGTTCATGTTGTAGAAGTGTGGAGGAAGATTTTGATGGTTTGTCTCTTTCAGCAGATAAGGTTGCTGTTCTTGTTGTCATAAGGCACTTGAACCCTTTTTGCCTTTCTCCACTTCATGTATGCTCTTTGTCCCTTTGTCGTAATGCTTATGAACTTCTGGCAGATACGGTTTTAGACCTGAAAGCACTTGGTGGGTCAAGTTCTTCAGGCTCATATGCTAACTTTTTTCCTTTGTTCGATGATCTTGAAGTGTATGGGTTTCGGATGGGTTGGCTGCGAAAAGAGGTTTTCCAGCTGGAGCAGAACGTGGAGTAGAGAATGAAATTTCTTGCCAAGAAGGAAGCTAAACTTAAGGCACGAGAGGAGTTGTTGAAGCAGTTGGAGGCTCTTAACATTGAGCTTGCAGCAGAAGACCCCCCCGCAGCACTGCTCCATTGATTCCCTTACAGTTATGTTCCCTTCTCTGTCAAGTGTAAATCAATATATTGGAATGCCTGTTCATATATTTGATACTTGTGTGTGTGCATCCAGATTCTTGCTCCTGTCTCTCTGAATGACTCACTCTATTAGCTTCTTTGCAGCAATCCAAAGAGACCATCTCAGTTTCCTATTGAGGTCAAGATCTGGCAAACCCTCTCAAGTCTCGAGTGCCAGAGAAGTCAATTGTTCAGATCAGGTTCTGAATCTGACTCCTTGGGTTTCCCTTACTGCATTTGAGCAAATGCCTCCATATGTGATCAATATTTATGGTTGCAGAAATGGGCCAGTGTCAATGTGAATACTGAGGTCTGAGGGTATCTCAGTATCAATTTACCCAAATTGTTATCTGAAACACAATTAGGTTTTATGTCTACAAATGTAGAAGTCTAACAAATCAACAAGCTAAAAAAATGTAGAATGACTCCAATTGTCCCAAAAAGTGTTTGGCCAATGCCATTAGCATAAGTAGCAATTTCCATTCCATTCATGTAACTCCAACAACCATGTCATATGAAACTATTCAAATCTGAGAAGACAGAGACACCACTACAACTTCTTCATTTCCTAATTACAAAAGCAGAAAATAAAAACCCCTAATCCCCCATTTCAGAACATGAAACCCTAGAATCTCATCACAAATTCCCAGAAACTCCCACCCGAATCGATCAATTCAAGAGCTGGTGAACTTGGTGACAGCCTTGGTCCCTTCGGAAACAGCGTGCTTAGCCAATTCACCGGGAAGAACAAGCCTGACAGCGGTCTGGATCTCGCGAGAAGTGATGGTGGGCTTCTTGTTGTACCTGGCCAGCTTGGCGGACTCGGCGGCGAGCTTCTCGAAGATGTCGTTGATGAAGCTGTTCATTATCCCCATGGCCTTGCTGGAGATGCCGATGTCAGGGTGGACCTGCTTGAGGACCTTGAAGATGTAGATCTTGTAAGTCTCCACGCTCTTCTTTGACCTCTTCTTCTTCTTCTCGGTCGATGAAGCGTCCTTGGGGAGCTTCTTACCGGCCTTGGGCTTCTTCTCGGCGGGGGCCTTCTCTGCTACTGCGGCGGACTTCTCCTCCTCCGCCGGCTTCTTCTCTGCCGCTGGCTTCTTCCCTGCTGCTGCCTTCGGCGCCATTGATGAGTTTCTGGTTGTGTGAGAGAAAAGAGGAGAAGAATTTGAAACGAGAAAGGAGATTTGGTTGAATGAGATTGGGATGAGAATTTGAGGCAGCGTTGTGTTCTATTTATAAGATGGTTGGGCTGAGTCGTGATTGGTTAAAAGGAATGAACACGGATCGCTGAGCTGGGATCATTTCTGAACGTTCGATATATGAACTGGGAGGTGAAGATCATCGAACGGCTTATAGGGTTGTTTTTTTTTTGATCAGTAGCTTGTAGGGTTGTTACAAGCGAAATTTCACAATCTCGGTACGAAAAATTTAAAATAGATATCTCTCTCCCCACAAGGGGTGCGCTAAATGACAGTATGCATAGTCTGAGTTCTAATTGGTTATTAGGAATGACCACGGATCGCTGAGCTGGCGTGTTCTCTCACGTTCGATTTACAAAATGGGGAAATGACGATCGACGGCCTCGATGCAGTTACAAGCGAAATTTCGAATAAATTAACAAAATCTCCCCAGGGATGAGGTAAATGACAGTAAGACACTGTAGTTTTACACAAATATACTCTTTTGACACAGTTGGGGTCACTGAATATTGTAGACTCCATTTTTTATACAATTTGTAGTCATATGACATATCAGACTTAATATGGACACAAGGATATGACAATAGATGCAACTTTTCCAATAGAAGTTGGTATACACAGGTTTCATATGAAATTATCAGAAATTTATAATAACTGGATCTTTTCGGAGTATCAATAACTGAATGTCAATGTCGAAAGAATCTTATATACTTTATATGTTTCTCCAGAAAGTTTTCAGTTTGAATTTTTCATAACTATTTCACTTTGATTCGGTGATTTGGATAGTAAATAATGTCTATTTTTTTATAATGTTTTCATTGTGCGTGTTATAGCGCAAATTCTACTCTACAAAACCATGAAAAAATTATCAAATTCTTGCATCGTTTTGCTAATCAAATTACCGGATGAAAGTGACTCGATAAATAGATGTAAAAGTCAAAATTGGAACTTTATGGTGAAACGAAAAAAGTATTAAATAACATCGGTTCATATTATGATTTTCAGAATGAGGTGTGAGAACTGAAACCCGCGACTACAATTTTGTTGTTCATTTCCCTTGATTTCATCCATTTGAGATTTATATGTGGTAGATTTGGGGAGGTTCTTGATGTCATGTATATGTGGATTAAAGTTCTTTATAATCAATGGGTCATATTTCTGACGCTACCTCTGTTTCTCTAGTATATTTTCAGTAGACTTTTTTTCACTATATATTCAACGGGCCATATTGACTCTGTGATTTGATTAGCAAAACAATGCAATTTTTTGGTAATTCGTGGATATTTGCTCTCGTTATGTAGGAGGGACAAATTCTATCTACATCACTACCATCTCTAAGCTTGCTTCCTTATTGTGTCCGATTAACGCATTTATTACTACCCATTTACGTTGTAGCATTGGACGATATCAAAACACAATATTCCACAACTAGAGGATCTAGTGACTTCAAGCCTAAGGATGACAGTACCTTTGTCACCACGAGAAGCACTTGTGACTTTACATAACTCGTATGTAGTCTCCTCATTGTGGTTCAATCCAGTATGACATTACTCCTAATGCATAACCATGTGTTGGATCGTGATATCTCCATATCAATCCAACCCCATACTAGTCTATAGTTGATTGTCATGTTAATCAATATAGTCGACTATGGATATTTAAGAATAAAATATTTATATTCTAAGGATTCCATTCATGTTAAAATATCTCCATATCGATAACATAATGAATATTAAATCCATAAATGTCACAAGAAATAGATTGCCTCTGGGGCATATTTCCAACAGTCTCCCACTTGTACTAAAGTCAATCTGGTGCATCGTATGCCTATTGATCTAGCGCGGCCCTTCATGATTACGTTGCGCAAGAGGCATGGTAGGCGAGAAACCTTGCTGGTACTTTGCATATGTTCATATCTCCTCTATCGACAATTGATTGAGATTGAATATTCAGAGTATGTGCATCTTATGCATTAATATACTCAATCTTCTTTGATAGAATCGGAAACTGAATCTTATCTGGAACCTTTCCAGCTCACAGTCCCTCCCACTAGTGCAAAACATAAAACTTGACAATAATATGAAATCTTCTTTGTTAGAATGAAAGTTTGCATCATTGTAACCTTTTACAGTGAACTCCTATCCTCCATATATCAATAATTCATAATTTAGTTCTTCTCAAGTACTTAAGGATAATTTTGATAATTATCCGGTGACATTCACCCTGACTAATTCTATATGTCATACCATATGACACGTCTGGCCTAGCCCATAACATGGCGTATCTCGTGAATCTTATTTATAAGGTCCTTTCTCAATCTAATTGGAAAGACAATTAGTCTTCCAAAGACTAATTCTATGTGACATAAGGAAGAATCCACATTCTTGCATGTCAAACCATTTCAACACCTTGTCAATATATGTACCATGACTTAAGCTAAACAACTATCTTGATCTATCTCCAAGTATCTTTATAGGTTGTTTCCGAAGTTTTTCATTGAAAATCAATTCTCTAGCCAATCTTTACAAGATTGCAGAGTAGAGATATGTTTCCCAATGATTAGTATATCTCCACATACACGATCAGAAATATAACTGGGCTCCCACTAACCTTCTTGTAAACCCAAGATTCATATTCTTTCTTGATGGAATCAAACCATTTGATTTCATCCTTAATCGAAGATTCCAACTCCAAGAAGCTTGACTCAATCTGTAGACAGATTGCTACAAGCAAGATGTGAATGGATTTAAGCATCACAACTGGGGAAAAGATTTTGTCATAGTCCATACCATGAACTCCCATGAAATATTTAACCACCAATCGTCCCTTAAAGTAATCATATAACCATCTATGTTGGTTTCTCATAACCCACTTGAAGCCTATGGGTCCTATCCTTTAAGGTGGTTCCACCAAAGTTCATACTTTGTTGGTATACATGTACTCCATTTCGTATCTCATTGCTCCAAGCCATTTTTGAGAGTATGGCCCACTCGTGGCCTCCTCATAGGTTGTAGGCTCATTTCCATGAGAAACGCTTCAACGGGTTATGATAAATCCATATTTCTCTAGCCCCTTGAAAAATTTAACCCACGAGGTCCTTGTGTTACTTGAGTAGGTTTGCTCCACAACACCTTGTGATCCTGCTCATGTTCCATCAAAACGATCAATGTTCTGATGTGGTTCTTGAACTCCTTCAAGTTCTACTGTCCTTCCATTGTTTCTTTTAGGCCTCGTTTGGGTAGAGGATAAGAAGGGAGCATAAGATAAGTTATGTCCTCTCTTTTTTTATCAAGTGTTTGGGTGCTGGATAAGAGAGAGGATAAGTTATGTTGCCTTATGCTGATGGAGCTTTTAATGAACAAATTTTATACCCCCAACATGGAGGTATAAGCTCGTATAAGAAAATATAGCAGATTATGATGCTAGTATGCTGACAAAAATACCCCCACAAAATATCTAATTTCTCACCCTTGTCCCCAAACCCTGTCAGCTATTACACTGTTTCACGTCCCTCCTTTATTTTGGAGGAAGCCTCATGGGTTTGATAACTATTATTTTGGGATTGTATAACTATATTTGAGTATGTACGGTTGACATAAATATGAAGACATTTTACTATGCTTGCTGAAATTTTGTCGGTTTAATTTTTTTTAGGAAATTGTTTATTGTAGGTTTTGTAAAACCATGCCAATATGCCAATAAGTACTATATAGTACTACCTCCGTTTCTTCTTTAATGCACCGGTTTGACTTTTACCACTATTCACTAGGTCACTTTGACCCGGTGATTTGGGTAGCAAAATGATGTAGTTTTTTGATAAATCTGTTACAGTGTTGTAGAGTAAAAGTTGTTCTGTAACACGGTGAAAAAAGGTCCAAAATGCATCATTTTGCTATTCGAATCACCCGGTCAAAGTGACTCAAATACGAGTCAAAAAGTCAAATATGTGCCTAGAGAAGAAACGGAGGTAGTAATTTATACTTCACAATTTCTTACGACCATGTTGTATCCATGAATATTTGTTATGTATGCATTTTACTACAAGTTTATTTCGCGTATTAATATACATTTTGTATACATTTTGACTATGTCACTATTGTGTAGAAAAAAAAGAGTATTAAAATATAAACATAAATAGTGATACATTTTGTATACATTTTTTCTCATCAATTTCAATCATCCAATCTTTTATCAAAATAACAGCATTGAGGGTATGCTAGTCATTTCGGCACATATCCTGCTTCATATCCTGCATCATATCCGACAGCACCCAAACACAGACAGCCAACATATCTTATCAGGGCTTATCAGACAGCATTCATATCCTTACTCATATCCCAGCATAAGCCTTATCCCTACATACCATATCCTCTACCCAAACGAGGCCTTAGAGACAATCTCTGTCTAAAAACACAGCGGTTCGAGCAACAAACAATTTGTTCTCGATTGGATAGTAGAGATAATATCCTTTGTTTCCTCACACTACTAGAAAAACTGCCCAAAACGGCACTTTGTAATTTGGTCTGCCGTTTTCAGAACTCAATAACGGCGGTTTACCGAAACCGCCGTAAATAAAATCTTGATTACGGCGAGCTATGATGAATCGTCGTTCACAAAATAGATAGGGCGGTTAGATGTGAAACATCGTTATTATTAACGGCTCTTTTAAAGAAAGCGCCTTAAATATAGCGGCGCAAATCACTAAACCGTCCTTAGTAATAACATTTTTATCAGATTAGATCTGCACCATCCAATCTTGAAACCCTATTATATAAAACCCACTCCCCCCTCTTCACCCACACTGCCTCTCTGCCTCTTTTTCCAAATCTAAAATATCTCTCTCTGTCTCTCTCTCTCTCTTCACTCGTCTCTCTCTCTCCCTCTCTGTTAACTCATATATCTCTCGTTCTATCGCATCCTCTTATGACAGTGATTGTTTCCTTCTCCCCCTCTCGTCCTACGGTGATGGTGCTACGTAGGTGTCTCGTAATCCAGGTGTGCGTCTCTCCATCTCCTCATCATTTAACGATTCATCTCCTTCATCTCTATCCCTCTATGTTGAATCATTTGTTTCGCGTCTCTCTCTCTCTGTGGTCCGTTCGTTCTCACCCATTCCCTCTCCTTCATCCCCCTCTGTCTGTCTACTCTCTCTCGCTCCCTGTGTCAATTTTCGCCCCTCCGTCTCTTTCTCTCACCCGTCTCTCTCTCTCTCTTTATCCGATCCAAGAGATTTGAAAAATCTTGAAGGTGAAGATTGAGCTTGTGTTGAACAATACCCGGACGATTGTAATCATTACAGATCTGGAATTTGGATTTGTGCATGTGTTAAAGAATTTGGATTTAGAACTTGGAAAGAACAAATGCTGTTAATTGAAATAATAAAAAAACACATAAATTTGCGAATGAAAGGATAAGAAGTTTGGACCAAAAAAAAGAAAGGATAAGAAGTTGCTGAATTGACAAAAGAATGAAATTACAATGTTCAAGAAGAAAATCTATGAATTAATAAAAAAAAAATTAAAATATTATATATATGGCGGTTTTCCAGGAAGTGCCTTTCAAATTCAGGGCGGTTTAGGCCATCTGTCGTTAACACATACGGCGCACTCTTTTAACTGCCTTATACTGAAACGGCGGTGGGAACTGTCGTTAACATATTTACGACGCTTAGATCAACGACACTTGACTAACCGCCGTAAAACTGCCGTAAAGGAAACCAAAGGCGGTTTTATTGACTTTAACGGCGCTTCTGAAGCGCCTTTTTGACAATTTTTTTAGTAGTGTCAGGATATTCCACATAGTACATTTACCCGACTTGGGTCCAAGTTTCTCTGTAAACTATTTACATAAACTTCATAACTCAAATTCCTTATGAATGACATACTACGACACTTCCTAGTCCATATCTCACATGGTGTTTTTCATAATTGATTTAGATGGAACAAGGTTAAGGGCGAATTTCGCTGTAATTAGAACATGGCCCCTAAAAGTAAACTGGAAGTTCTGTTTGACACATCATGGACCGAACTGTATCCAACAAGGTCCGGTTTCTCTTCTCAGACACGCCATTCCATAATGGTGTTCTAGGTAGAGTAAGTTGCGATCACATTCCATACTCCCTTAGATGCTCAAACTATTGGCTTAAGTACTCACGCCTCTATGATCATATCGTAGAGCTTTGATACTTTTGCCAAAATAGTTCTCTACTTCATTCTTGAATTCTTTGAACTTTTCAAAGGATTCAGATTTCTTTTTTCGTAAGATACACAAATCCATATTTACTGAAGCCATCAGTAAATATGATGAAGTACTGAAAACCACATTTAGCATTTGCGCTTAGCGGCCTATATACATCAATATGTATGATTCTCAACAGATCATATCTTTGCCCAATAAATAAGTCTTACATGTCTCATATGATTCATAATCAAACGATTCCATAAATCTATCCTTATGGAGTTCTAAATATGCATTTCTTATTCATGTGGCCTAGACGATAATGCTAAAGATAAGTGAGGTTCATATCATTATATGCAAACCTCTTGGTATTAATGTTATAGATGAAATTATCATGATTAAGGATATACAATCCATTAGACAAAATTGCATTACAAAAATGCATATCAGAATAAATGGAATAACATTTGTCCTTTATTATGACAGAGAGCCTTTATTGTCCAAACAAGACACTATGATAATGCACCTACCCATGGCAGGGACATAATCACTTTTTTCTAATTCATGAATAATTTTCAAAAAGGTAGAGATAATTCCCTATGGCTATTTCAGCAACCCCTTGCTTCATTGCCCCACGTGTAGGTTTATTTCTTCCTTATCCAATTGTCTACATCTCTTGAGATCCTCAACATTTCCATAAACGCGAGATCCTCATCTGGTATCATATACTCTTGATGATGAGATAGACACATAACAAAATACCAAAATTGGAATTCATAGTTCCTTTATTATTTCCTTCCATGTATTTTCATTTTCTCTTCCTCTACTCCATCTATGGGACTTTTAAGGCAACTTGGTTTTATCAACAAGCTTGCTTTCTACCCATGGGGTCGGCGCAAACCTTCTTCCTTTACCCATGCTGTTAACCATTAACTTGTTTTGCCTTTAGTCATTTATGAGTGCTTTGTTTAGCGATTCTCAATCATATTGAGTAAATCTCCTTTGAACAAAATTATAATTGCATCCAATGCAATTCTTGGTCCATTTGGGCGAATAACTTTTATTCTTTATCTATCTCATGGATAACACCCATTCCTTAACCTTTCAATCATATTGAATTAGCTTAGTTGCGTATGACCTCTTGCTTTAGCAGTCACACACTACTAGCTTGTGTCGTCGTATCATATCTTGATGAATCAAGTCGCCTTGCTTTGGCAAGCCCGAACTTCATTACATCTCGATCATGACAAGAGGTAAAACGCAAAGTGGAGCAACACTTCAAACCTTTCATGTCTAACTCGCTCTTTGAAAGAGGTTCATTTAATGTATGATCTATGTTTTTCATCTTGCTTCCAAAGCTCAGAGTTCATGGCAGCTAACACGAGGCAAGTGACATCAAAGAATCATTCTTTGATGTTCCTTCCATTAGGTTTTAGTGTGTTTTGGTAGTCGGTGGGAAGAGAACTTAATGCTTTAAGATGTACAACATTTTTCTTTTATTTGAGAACCATTCTCACTTTTATACCAGTCTAGAAAATAGATTACAGACAGCTTGTCCTTCTTAAGGACATAAAGTCGCGTTTTGTTTGTTTAATGCTTTGGGTATTCAACACAAAAAGGACTATGCAAAGTATTGTGACATATACTATATTTAGAAAGGACTTAAATTGTAAAACATAGCTCCCACTATTTTTCTCGAATTAATAACTCCAATTTTAATGCGGAAAATATCATTATATCTTCAAGTGGGCCAAGAGCCATATTTCACTTTTTTTAGCTTGCTTTGGCAAGTCCCCCAAAAATTAATTATTTATGTAGGTGTAGATAGTGCTTTCTGAGCTGACAGATCTTGGCCACGTGGCAATCATCCACCATATTGTGCTCCACACACACTGGATCACCAGCCGCGCTGATCCACGTGGAGGCTGCGAGACAGGGCCCTCGCATACCACTGCACGGGACTTGTAGGGACTTAGTGGTTTGGAGGCTAGAGAAAGTCCTGTCGCGTGCGAGCCAAGCCCGCGCGCGACCTTTTGTAACTGCTTTTGAGAGATTTATGGCACGAGCTCCATAAACCCGGTCAACGCGGTCAAACCCGGTCAACCCCATAACAGTTCCGGTATTCGCGCATAACGTGCTGTAACGGTCCCTATATACGCGGACGAACGTGTCGTTGTGGTTAAGTTAATTAAGCCACCATTGATGGGCGCATTAACCACACTACAACGGTCACATTCTCTATTATATATAGGACGTTAACCTTTCCATACAAAGGAGGACACACCAGACATACGCGGAAGCTCTGCCAAACCCCTATCTCTCTCTTAGACATTACTACTGCCTTACTCTCTCCCTACACACAACCCAACTCTTCCTGTGCCATTTCTGATCCTCTACTCTTGGTGTACACAGAGTGCTCCCTGCCGGATTCTCTTGTGCACAGTAGGAACAATTCCAATTGCATCCAATGCAACTCTTGGTTCAATTGGGGAAATAACTCCTTATTTATCTATCCCGTAGATAACCACAATTAATTGCACCTAGATTTTAATCCTATTAAAATCATCTTGTTGCGTCCAACCTCTTACTCAAACAATTGCACGTTACTTGCTAGTGCAATCGCATCACATCATGATAAACCAAGGCGCCTTGATTTGGCACACACGAGCTTGGTAATCATGATCATTATGACTGTTTAAGTAACGAGAAGGCAAAACGCAATATTTAAATTTGAGGGCTTTTCTTTTCAATTTTAATTATTTTGTTGATCCAAATCAGCTGATCTACTTATTTGGGTTGGGCAATCCTAAAATAAAAGATCTGAGTTGTTAAAAATCTTATTATAAATTTTCCATCTATCATCCATACACCAACAATAAATAATAAGATAATAAATAAGCAACCACAAAATAAAACGTGATATGGATATGGCCTCCTAGACTAAGATATTCCTAAGCCAATGAGAATATCTATGAACCCTAAAATTAGCAAGCTCATCTCCATGTGCCTCCATCTCTTGCTCTATGCTTCATGACTTGTGGAATGCTCCATGCTCCTTAACCTTGTGGAGTGCTCCATCTTGTGGTTCTTTAGGCTTATTCTCCATGTCTTGGCTATTATGTATCTATCCAATACTAGCTAGCATCTATATTAGATAGAAAGATCTCACAAGTTTAGAAGAAGACCGGCTCGCAGGCCGTAAAACTTAATTAACTATTACATTAATTTTATCAGCTCACAGGCCGTAAAATAAACCAAAAAAATTAAACATTCACAACATCCACATCTAAGGCCATATCCAATCACCATGCAAATAACATATAAACAATTAAAATCAAATTTTAACGTGATTGATCAATTTTAAATGATTTTGAACATACTAGGGTCAAAACAGTTCAAGAGGCCCACCATCACCAAGGCCAAACCATCAAAGAACCGTCACATGGGCCTTGGGCCGGCCGGCCCTAGCCCACACGGCTAGGCCGTGCGCTAGGGAGCCCGGCCCCTTTGGCCGTGGTCTTCCTTGGGCAGCAAGGAGAGAGGGGTAGTCCCATAGGGGGGTCGAACCTCCCTAGGAGGTTGTTTCCAAAACAAATTCCTCCTTGTTGCCCAAGTTTAGCCGTTTCCAAGTTTAAAAACACATTTTTCCCAACTTGTGCCCAAACCCTAGTTTTCTAGATCCAAATTTTTCACATCATATGTGATCCAAATTCACTAATCCTTACATCCCATGTGATATAAGATCTTGTTTGGTTGAATTATATGCAAATTGCATCACTATGCTTGATTTGTCCGTTTTACCGCGATAAACAATATTTAAAGTGTAAAATAGACATAATCGTAACACATAAACTACATTATGCTCTATGACATGTGGCTCTGATACCACTGTAGGGTTTTATAACGGATTACACAGCGAAATTAAACAAATAAGATCCGCACAAGACCCACCAAGGATCACATGAAGATACATCATAATGATAGTGAAGGTTGTAGTAACAATTACCTTGTTTGTCTTCTCTGATGACTTCAAACACAAAACAGTGTTTGCGTCTCTATAGCTAGTCCACACCTAGGATGAAGAACTAGATTCCTGCACACATTTGTGCTAGGAACCGTTAGATGAAGGAAGAGGAAGAATCACACAACGAAGACCAAAGGAGGAGGCTCGGTCTCTTCTTTGGCGGACGGGTAGAGGGGGCGGACGGGGTCGGGCGACCCTTGCCTTGCTATCTCTCCTTGCTTTTTCTCTCCTACTCAAAGTATGTTATGAGAATTAGTCTGAGAAATAAGCAAGGAGTGTCCTTTATATAGTCCAACAACTCCTTGTTCCTGTATAAAAGCCTCTATCCTAATCATGTCCATATACGGATTAGTCCTATTTGCAAATTAGTCCTACTAAGTTTGCAAGTAGTTGCGTATTGATCATTTCATTCATTAATCATATTAATTAATTCCCAAGTCTAGTTTTATCTTTATGGCGTGTGACCCTGTAGGTTTCTACTTAGTTGGTAGTAACTATTACTAATATGGAGCGGTGTTTTAGCAACACATTCATGCCAAATAGTCATTACTTTGACGACTTTGTGCAAGTATTGTCTCATCCTTTTGTCTCTATATCCGGATTGGACACGAGACATACAAGTCACACTCGTATATCCAATCCATAGTTTCTTGATCCTGGGAATAGTTTTATCCATGCAGATAACATCAATATCCCATATGGATTTATCTGAGTCTGACCAGACATTCTATAAGCACCATCCCTCAAGTGGCCGTGGATATTTTTTCCTGTTATGTAGGAGGGACAAATTCTACCTACATCACTACCATCTCTAAGCATGCTTCCTTATTGTGTCCGATTAACGCCTTTATTACTACCCAGTTACGGTGTAGCGTTTGACGATATCAATACGCAATATTCCACAACTAGAGGATCTAGTGACTTCAAGTCTAAGGATGACAATACCGTTGTCACTACGAGAAGCACTCGTGACTTTACATAACTCGTATGTAGTCTCCTCGTTGTGGTTCAATCCAGTATGTCATTACTCTTAATGCATACCCATGTGTTGGATCGTGATATCTCCATATCAATCCAACCCCATACTAGTCTATAGTTAATTGTCCTGTTAATCAATATAGTCGACTAGGGATATTTACGAATATAACATTTATATTCTAAGGACTTCATTCATGTTAACATATCTCCATATCGATAACATAATGAATAGTAAATCCATAAATGTCACAAGAAATAGATTGCCTCCGAGGCATATTTTCAACAGTACGTGGGGTGGATCAAGGTGTTCTTCCTAGTAATTTGCACGAGACCCGTGGGATCAAGAACGAGGTGTAGGCACGTGAAAGCAAGCAACAACAAGATCATAATCCGCTTCACTAGGAGCTTAGGCGAAGAGATAAACACGTGAATCTTCCACTTTAATTCATGTTGTAGATCTATATGTGTTAGATCATGCCCTTCCTTCACTTTTCATGGTGTTGTAGAATAAACTTTACGCTACAACGCCATGTAAAAATTACCAAAAATTTAAATCGTTTTGCTATCCAAATCACTCGGTCAAAATAACATAAATACGGATAAAAAATGTCAATTGAGAAGATCCCAGAGAAATGGAGGCAGTATGAATTAACAGGTGCGAGGATACCCATATTTGTATAATATTGTGATTACCACACAGTCTAGAAACTTTATGCAGAGGCAAGTTGGCTTACATTAGTCATGCCCTTAATTAATCAAAGCACAGTCGTTCGCCTAATCATATACTACTAGCAAATACATTCCTGAAATAAATATACCAACAATTATCAAATTTATTGCACACAAAGCTAGATAAGATATCCATTTTTTCTCGAAAGAAAAAAGTCTGACAAAGCGATAGAGAAACATAGCACACAATCACTAGTGATCAATCTAGCACCACTAATCAAACTATGCAGCACAAGGAGTCGCAATTAAGAATAAATTATTTTTTCGGACAGTAGTTGCTCCAAAACACTCTATCATATCCAGATCTTCTGCCTTCATTCCATCTGGGAGCCTCCAATTGAAGTGGAAGCATAGTTGAGCCAAGGGAATCTCGACGTTAGCTACACCAAAAGATATCCCGGGACATATCCTTCTTCCTGCCCCAAATGCAAGAAACCGGAAATCAGATCCAAAGGTGCTTTCATGTGGACTAACATTGCAAAATCTCTCCGGTACAAATTTCTTAGCATCTTCCCAGAACTCCTCATCTCTTCCGATAGACCAAGCGTTCACAAGGACTTTGGTTTTAACGGGTATCCGGTATCCATCAATCTCGCATTCCTCTCTGCATTCTCTAGGAATTAGCGCGACAGGTGGGTGCATTCTCAGTGTTTCTTTGACAACCGAGTTCAAATAAGTCAAGCCTTGGATATCAGCTGAATTGATCTTCTTTTTCCCCTTCAACGCTTGTCTTAATTCATCTTGTAACTTGTCCATGACTCTCGGGTTCCTTATCAGCTCTGACATTGCCCATTCAACTGTAACCGAAGATGTGTCCGTGCCACCAACAAATACATCCTGTACACATGCAACATTTTAGTAACTAGTAAAGTGCACGTGCTCTGCACGTGAGCGAATATTACTTCTGCTGGTGTGTGCTTCCAGAGTTCAACATCTTCATAGCCCCTCACAAAAATACACAAGCAATAGTTTAACGACACAAATGAGAATATTAAAGGTAATAGACACAAGATGTTATTATTTTTCCACTTTAAACATTTTGAATCTAAGTTCCAACTTTATAAGGGGCGCTGACAGACACTCTAAAATGTCACCGGGCTAACACATCTGCTCACACTTCAGCAGATCATCTTGAGCATTTCTCATATGAACAACTACCACTTTATAGAGATTTCGGTCGCTTATTGTTTTAGTACAAGCGAATGATCAAAAACTTAGGTAAGAATGTACAAAAAAAACTATATTATATCATTGGAGGTTTAATCTAGAAATTCAAACTTAACAAGTCCAAGCAAGAATTATGTTTCATATGTATTAAAAAAACACTTAGTGTTCGATAGCCAATGGCTTGATTCTGCTAATAACACAATCATGAAATCATAAACTATATTTTTTTAAAAAAAACCACAAATTATCTTTTGATTATGATTCCTTAAAGAATTACTACCATGTGATACCTTAAAAGAAGTACTAACATGAATTAGATTTCTTACTCAGAGCACGAGAGAGTTCATGATCTTTTTTTGAGAAATGGGAATATCATTAAATTGAAAAACTTAATAGTTACAATTCAATGATTCTGCCCAAAGGACAGCTGTAAGCCACGGAGGCTGTTCATCTAGCCACGTCTCGGGACTCTCCAGACTTAAAGCTCTCTTGGATAGAGAGTCGGCTGTGCGGTTCACATTCCTCGGTACTATGCTCCATTTGACCTCCTTGAAGCTTCTGGATTTGACTGTGATTGTCTCGATGGCTTCGATAATTGATGTTCTGGCGTTCCCACTATCGCTTCCTCCATCGATCTGTTCTATCAGCTCTTTCGCATCTCCTTCAATGATGAGATTATTAATTTGAAGTTCTTCCGCTGCTTGAAGGCCGAGAGAAATGGCTTGAGCTTCGATCTCCATAGCTCCGGAGCCCCATGCAATTGGACTCGTTGCTGCCATCACCACCTCCCTGTGATGATTCCTGATTACAAAGCCTGCACCTGCTCTCCTGCTCTTGTAAGACCAAGCTCCGTCGCAGTTTAGTTTGCACCAGTCCGGTGGCGGCGGAGTCCATGATTCCGACGGATCTGAGGGGCTAAAGGTGGTATGGTTGGCATCAATCTGGGAGATCAGGCTGTGGAATTGGTCCACAAGCAGTTGTTGAGGAGTGATTACATCTTCAAACCTGGCTTTGTTTCGGTGGTTCCACCATATCCAAAGTCCGGAGCAGAGCTCGATCTGATCTGAGGAGGAGCCTGATTCGAAGGTATGTTGGATTGCACCTTTAATACCTCGAGAGAGGTCAAAAGTTCTTGAAGGGGCCATAACAATATCCCAGAAATCTATTACATTCGGGCACTGTGAGAAGATGTGTTCCGTGGTTTCCTTATTATCTTTGCAGATCTTGCAAACCTGATCAATGTCTCTGATCCCTCTTTTCACAAGATTATCACATGAAGCAACTATGTTGTTGAAAATTTTCCACACAAGAAAAATCATTTTCTTAGGAACTTTTGTTTTCCATAGGGACTTGAGCCACTTCTGGTCGGCGATGACAGATACCCCTGGTGACGAGTGATCAATTTCTGAGATTTCTCTTGCCAATTTATACCCAGATTTGGGAGTGTAGATTCCTTTTTCTTCAAATTGCCAAATCCAGGAATCCATTTTGGGTTCAGAAGGGATTGCAATTCGGAGAATGTCATGGACATCTACCTCCCAGAGCGTTTCACGGAGCTTTTCCACATTCCAAGTTCTACCATCTTGAGCTATAAAGTCACTGACTTTCATGGAGCTGTCTGTATTCATGGGGGTGATGATTCTGAAGTGATTATCACGGGGGATCCACGGATCTCTTGTGAGGTTAGTCGACTGGCCATCGCCTATCTTCTTAATTAAGCCTTTTTCAAGAATCTTCCTTCCAAACATAAGACTCCTCCACGCGAAGGAAGGCTGTCTCCCCAGTTTTGCTAGCATAAAATCTTTATCATGATAATACTTGGCTTTGAGAATACGGGCTGTTAAACTTTGAGGATTTTGGAGTATTCTCCAACACTGCTTTGCAAGCAAGGCTCTGTTGAAGTCTTGGATATCTCTGAATCCGATTCCTCCCTGTGTTTTTGACAGTTTCATTTTGTCCCAAGCTGCCCACCATATTCCTTTATTTGAGTTATTGTTCCAAAAGAATTGGCGCATAATTTGTTCAATACGTTGGCACGTATGAACTGGTAATTGGAAACACCCCATATCAAAAGTAGGAATAGCTTGCAAGACAGCTTTAAGGAGTATCTCTTTCCCTGCCGAAGTTAAGTACTTCTCCTTCCATCCCTTGACTTTACTGAGTATTCTTTCTAGCAAGTAATTGAAAGTTAACTTCTTGCTTCTTCCAATTGTGGCAGGAAGACCCAGATATCGTTCGTGCTCATTTACTTCCGGCACCCCGCACAGTGAGCTGATTGCCTGCTTGTCCTGGTCTGTCATATTTGAAGAGAAAAGAGCAGCCGATTTATTAAAGTTTATTTTCTGCCCAGATGCAGTTTCATACCTTGTAATAATTTGTAATAAATTTGTAACGTCCGAAGTAGTAGCTTTAGTGAAAAAGATACTGTCATCCGCGAAGAAAAGATGCGATACTGTTGGGCCACTTCTGGATGCTCTCACCCCTCTCAGCACTCTGCTAGAGACGGCTGCTTCAATTGACCTGGAAAGGCCCTCGCTGCATAAGAGGAACAAGTAAGGAGAAAGGGGACAGCCTTGCCGAAGGCCCCTTTGAGGTAAGATTTCTCCCATTACTTCACCGTTGAGAACAAACGAGTAACGCACAGAATGCAGACATTTCCAAACAAGATCAACCAATTTATCACCAAAACCCATCTTAGTCATTATCTTGCGTAGATAGTACCATTCGACGCGGTCGTAAGCTTTCGACATATCAACCTTAAGTGCTACTAGACCACTCTTCCCTTTGACTCTAGTTTTCATAGAATGTATTACTTCAAAAGCCGCCAAAACATTATCTGTTATCTGTCGGTTGGGAACAAAAGCACTCTGGGTCTCTCCAATAACACCGTGGAGGCCATACTTAATTCTGTTTGCGATTGATTTTGCAATAATCTTGTAGATAACCGTACACAAACTAATTGGTCGGAAGTCAGCCGCATACTGTGGTTGCTTGACTTTCGGAATTAACGTAATGAGGGTCTTATTTAACTCACCCAACTCCCCTCCCCCATTTAGGACGTTGAGACACAGAGTAGTAACCTCCCCACCAATAATAGGCCAAAATTTTTGATAAAATAGCGGGGGAAAGCCATCAATACCTGGGGAATTTAGCGGGTGCATTGAGAACAGAGCATCCTTGACTTCTTTAGGAGTTAATTCCTTATTGAGCTGCTCGGCAAACCCTTCATCCACCAGTTTTGGAACATTCTGCAGAATTGCATCTATTGCCTCTTCAGAGGGGCTGCTGGAAGTGAAAATATCGTTGAAGTGGTCTGTCAATATATGCTGTATTTCATCTCTTCCTGAGCACCATCGCCCTGATTGATCCATTAAGCCTTGGATTGTATTCCTTGCTTTCCTGTTTGACGCCTTCCGGTGGAAGTAGGCAGTATTTCTGTCTCCTTCTTTCAACCATAAGGAGCGGCTGCGTTGTTTCCAAAGTTCTTCCTCCAGGTCGAGAGCCCGGTTTAGTTGCTCCTGGATCAGTTTAAACTCTGTTCTTATCTCAACAGTAGGATAACGTGACCAAAGAGTTGCAAGTTTATCTTTGAGGACCTTGATTTGTCTCCTAAGATTCCCAAACTCTGCATGATCCCACTGTTTGGGTTTGACTGCAAGTCTAGCAAGCTTGACCTCCAGCGACTCGTTCTCGGTTCGCCAACTTTCTTCAATTTGTTATTTGCATCTTGGGTGTTTAACCCAAACAGATTCGAACATAAAGCGTCTTCTAGCCTTTGTCCACTTCCGTCTGGTTAGATTAACTACCAGCGCTAAGTGGTCAGAATTCGCAATAAATTGGTGTGTGACCCCCGTACCAGGGAAAAGATCCCTCCACTCGCTCGTGGCTAAGACTCTATCAAGTATTTCTTTAATGTGCCCTTCTTCGCTCTGATTGTTAGACCAAGTGAAAGGGCAGCCCGAGAAACCGATGTCTCGCAAATCACAGTTGTTGATTGCTTGAATGAACGGTTCAATCTGACTAAACCTTACAAAACGACCTCCCTGTTTGTCAGAGCTCGAGGTTATGGCATTAAAGTCTCCTAGTACGCACCACGGCGTCCCAGGATCGGGTTTAATCCGCTCCAATAACTCCCACGAGTTGCACCTTTGGCTGGCATCGGGGTCCCCATAGAACCCGGTTATAAGCCAATCTCGAGTGCCATCATCTTTGCATACCCAAGCTTTAATAAAAAAGCGATTGTACCTTACCAATTCCAAGCGGATCGAATTAGTCCACATTAGGGAAATGCCTCCACTGCGACCAATGCAACCATAGTGTATCCCATTCTGAAAACCTAGCCTGTCTTGTATACTTTCCATCTTCTTCACCTCTAGTCTTGTCTCCATGAGAAAGACTATGTCGGGAACAATTCTCCTCACCTCATCGCGAAGAGATAGGAACGTGGCGGTGTTCCCGAGCCCGCGTACGTTCCAACTGAGGCAAATCATTGCGATTGGCGGTGCTGCACCGCAGGCACCGCCACTGAGAGATTTGAGGAGTTGGAGGCCTCCTCCGCCTGTTCCGTCATTTCTAGGTCCGCTTGGTTGTTGGCAGGGGCTTTATTCATGTCAAGCGGCCTCCCCTTCTTGCTGCTTGACACTTCTCTTGTCTTCACGGCTATCGGACTGAACACAGTGTCTGATTCCTTCCTTTTTCCCATTCCCGTGTCTTCTAGGGTCTGATCTTTTGCCCTTTGGCGAGCTTGCTCTTTTAAGTTGCCTGTTTTGGGCCTTTGGGCAATCTGGTTTAGAGCTTTGATTCTGTCTGAGATTGATCCTCCTCCCTTCTCCCCATCTTGGCGCCCCTTAATGTCACGAACCAATGCCATGTTGCTTTTGCCTTGGGATTGCTTCCCTGTACTATAAGCCACTATAGCTTTGTCAAGCCCAAAGAGGTCATCTCTTACTGCTTCTTCGAGTCCAGCCACTCCTCCGTTACCACTCTTGGCCGCTGGGTCTGAGGATGGAACCCCTTCGATGGGTGGATCAGGAGCCTCAGGGGCTATGTGGTCTTCAAAGACTGCGTTGTCTATCAACGAGATATGATGGGCTGTGGCGGGAGCATGCTCATCCATCGGGTCATTATCCGTGTTGGTTGCCTTCTCTCCTACCGACGGGCTCTTTGGGGTCCTTGTCTTCTTCTTTGGATGGCATAGAAGCCACGATCCATAGCCAGGTTCAGAACACTCCTGGATATCACGTGGGACAACTTCACAAGTTGATCCTTCATGATCCACTTGTCTGCACCATTCGCAAATCGAGGGAAGGCGTTCATATTTGAAGTCTAGCCACAATACCTCCTCCTTCCCTTGGATATGAACGCCTCGGGGGAGTGGATCAGCAATGGGGAATCGCCCCCTGACCCGAATATAGTTTGTTCCTTCGTCGCTCTCAATCTGTTTGTCTGCTACTAGGGCTTCACCAACCAGATTGACAATTTTAGTACCTGTCTCCGCCTTCATGATCTGGATTGGGATGTTGCTAATCTGAACCCAGATATCGATCGTATTGAAAGTGACCCCAAACAATTCTTCACCAAGGTGCCAGGGTTTCAGAAGTAGAATTTTACCATTAAAGACCCAGGGCCCTCCCGAGGCAACACGATCTAAGCTTGACTGATCAGGGAAGCAGAAAAGATACGTATTGAAATCCAGTTCTATTATATTTACCTCGTTGCCTCTGTTCCAAACACGCCGGAGCATGTTTCTCATACTGCGACTATTGATAGGTTCCTCCCCCATGAAAGAGCCAATCAGACAGAACTGGAAATCTTTCTCACCTTCAGCCCAGTACTCTTCGTCGAGGACCAAGACTTGTTTCTCCTTCGCGGTGTACTCCGACGCAGCTTTGTCAGTCGCCGGCGCCGCCATCTTCCTGCTTCTAGGGTTTCTCACGAGAAGGAATCGCCGCTAAAAACTCGGAGCTGTTACTACTATTATAGTTCTACTAGCCTACTATTATTGAGAGTTCATGATCTATAAGAGAGGAGAACTGGCAATAATCAAACATGGTAGGAGGAATCACAATCAAATCAAAACCACTACTTTTAAATTTAATACCTAATTTGTGAGCAACGCATCAATTGAACCAAATTGGAGTCTCGATAAAGAGAATGTGAGATTATATATATATACTAGGAAATTGCCCGTGCCCTCAGGGCACTAACCCAAAATAACAAAAGAGTCGAGATACACTTGTCAAAACGCATACCTGAACAACACTTTCGATACAACCGACAAAAGGGCATACCATAGTAAAATCTGTAACTTTTGAGAAAGATATGAAGAGAGAGATTGAGATTACCCTTCGCCCGGTCGGGGTTGCAGCGACAGAAGCAAGAAACTGACTTTTTGATTCGTAGATCTGAACACGGGGAGGGATGGAGGGAGGGAGGGAGTCGTACGGTTGGGAGTTCTCGATTTCGTGGGAGAACTCTGAGAGAGAGAGACTGATTTCGTGTGAACATTGAGGGGTTTTAAAAATTCACGATCTGCCCCATCTCCAATTTTTTTGGTAATTTCTAACTTTAAGTGGGTGAGATCTAATGGGTGGGGTTGAATTAATCTAACGGCCAGAAAAAAGTCAACCGTCCTATTTTATTATATATATATATATATATCTCGTTCGGTGTTATCAGAACACAGCGATGGATATAAAATACAAAGAGGACTCCGAGAGGCAGAGAACAAAACCAAGGAATCTCTTCTGATTCGCTGTTTGCTTTTCTGCAATAAGAACCAACTTGACGTTTCGGAAAACAGATGTCGTAGATCCCATCGGCTTTGTACTGCAGAAGAAGTTTATTGGAAGAAGCGATTGTGCTGAAGAAGAAGTTATATGGAAGAAGCGATTCGGAACCGCTGCCTAGGTGTGGGAAGAAGCGACGAATAAGCAACGGACGTGGGTGTTTGCTTGGGGGTATTCTAGGTATTACTGGTGTTGACTTAGGGGTATTTTAGGAATTTCAAAAAGGTTAGGAACAATTTTGGTTAGGAACCACTTCAACCTTTTATATAGTAGAGATTAGTATTCCTTTCGTCCTAGAGGATTAGACTTTCCACATAGATTAAGAGTGTGCTTGGAATTTGATAAGTTCACTGAAATGTCATTTTTTTTTTGGATTTTAACATCGATAACCCGTGTAATTGGTATTTAAATACAATCACAGCACAATTACACGATATAGGAGAACAATAAAATAAAGAACACACTGATTTATGTGATTTGGCAAATCCCCTAGGAGGTGAGAAAACCCACTAGTATGAAAAACTACGCATTCGCATTTCTCAACAAGCCTCACAACTCTCATCTCACGCTACTAACACAGTGAACAAGCTCTCTCTAAGGCAATGAGCTTATGTGTCCCTCATTTGAGTTATGTTTATCACATCCAGATCTGATTTAATAAAATAACATATACCAGTACTTACTTATTTATACACAGTAAGAGGAGGTGGGAAAAGGCCATCAAGTAACCCAAAAGCTTCACCACCATAGCAATCACCTTCATAGTGAAGAGTAATCACATGGACCGGACACACGACTCTTTGCGGAGTTTGAGACATACTCAACATTGTTTTATATAATACTTTGTTCTTGTTAGATGACGAACTAAGAATTTGAAAAGGCGGACGGAAAGAAGTAAAATGAAAATAAACTTTTTCCTATAGTATTACAGTTCTTTTGGAGATTTCGGACGGAGAGAGTAACGAATAAGGTAAAGACATTGTAAATGCAAAAATATTAAAAATCTCGTACCAGAATTATAGCTTTGATATTGTTGGTTGTGATAGGACACTCAAGATCACCACTTTTTTGATGTCGAAGCAAGACATCAACAAGGTCTTCCTCCTTGATTTCATGTCTTCCTCTTCTTGAGCTTCTCGACTTCTCTTCGTGTTCTTTGACGACGCTCTCCAGCATCTCGTCGATCTTCTTATGCATGTGCATCAATTTAAACTTCATCCCACTTAAAACCGGTAACAATTTCATAGACGGATATAAGTCCGCTAGAGTGAAACCAGAAGTCAGTGAATTCGATTCTTTGAGCAAGCTTATAAATGCATCTTCATATTCGCTTCTCTTCCCAAACGCTGATTTACAAGTTACAACGTTGTTAAACGGGTGTAACATCTCCGAAACATTAATGGGAGTTCCCATAGAAGATTTAACTGTTTCCACGAGTTTATGAGCTTCACTGTCACGTATAGAGGAAAACGCGCGAACATTGGTAGGACTCAATAGTTCCACTTTGGCAATTTTACGCATTTGTCTCCAGTAAGGGCCGTACGGTGAGAAAGCAATGTCTTGGGAACCATATAACATGATTTGTCCTGCAAAAATACTCATCCTGTTAGCGAAAGCTAGATCACGTGTCTTCAGTACCTCTTTGGCCAAGCGCGGAGATGATATAACGATTGTTGAGACTTCTCCTAATTGTAAATGCATGATGGGTCCGTATATTTTTGCCAATTGCATCACGGCGATGTGTGGTTGCGAACGAAGAAAGTGGTGGAGGCTGCCAATAACCGGCAACTTCCATGGACCCCGTGGAAGGTTAGCTTTGTTTTGTGTCTCGGAACTTTTCATGAACAGCTTGAACAACAAGAACATAGCAAGGGAGAAGAAAGTGATGAGGATTGAGGATAATTGGAGCTCCATTCCTGAAATTTAGGAGACAATGAACAAATTAGGGGTGATAGCGATAAAAAAATATACATATATAAAAGATGCACGCTAAGAACATCCTTTTACATAGTTTTTTTTGTACGTATCATGAATATCAGCTACAAAATGATAAATTGTCATAACCCTAGCTATGCACAGATATGTAGCACAACAAATCATAATGTCCTAGGTATCTTTCTCTCACCCTTTGTTCTTTCTTGATCTTGTGTTCTGTACTTTCTATCTCATTTTCTATGTGCTATTTATAGTCACACACACATACTTAGTCATCACCAGAGAAATATAATTTAGGGTACAGTGACTATGAAAGGTCGGCATGTGTCCTTGAATCGGGGGCCTCACCCACTAAGCCAGTCCCTTAGGATTAAGTGGGTGTTATTGTTAATCACATGAGAATTTACAAAAAAAAATCTAATAAAAGATTTCACTTCCCTTTTAAGGACACATGCATGAGGGGTGCAACTTGGGCGGGTTGAACCCGACTAACCCGAGCCCAGCCCGAACACAAATAGGGTCCGGACACATAGTTTTAGTAATTTAGACGGTCGTTGACATATATTTTCAGCTCGAATTACAATTAGGGTCAGACTTGGACACAAATATTAAACGACGGACTAATCCGAATCGCTATTTGCATGACCACTACATGGAAATAAGATATTTTGAAAGAGTTATGTAGCATATCTAACATGAATATGCTACTTTTCTTTTGATTATTATCATTTTTTTTAATCATAATTTGTTCTTAAACTAGTTAATTACACCAATAATTTATTATTCTTATGTGTTTTGCTCTTATTCTCTTGTGTTTAAAAAATGTAGTAAGTTTTATGTTCTAGCCCGAACTCAGCCCGCACCCGAATTGATTTGTACGAATTTGGGCTCAGACGGGCTGGCGATGCTTTTAACTCGGGCTGGGTTGGGCTTGGGCAGCCTCGACAGAACTCGGGCTAGGACCAGAGGCGGATCAAGGATTTGATGTCAGTGGTGGCTAAAATGTTACAAGAAAAGTTGATAATCATTGTACAAAAAATATAGCCAATTCACATGGGTAAAATTAAAAATTTGATAATCATGTACATAAAATATAATCGATTCACCGTTATAATATAAGAGGATTCAAAAGCGGGAACATTTTTATAAAGAAAATACAATCAAAAAGACTCGTTTCACTACAAAGTGTATCAAAAAGAACAAAAAACTTGTCAATGGTGAATTTTGCGTACGCTTACCAACTATTATGCTCATATATGACCGTGACGGTTAGTCATATTTTGAAACCGCTCCACAAGTTCTTCATTTGCCACGCCAATAAATATGTCCTTCTCCACATAGCAAACAAGGATATCATTCAACAATTGGTCGCCCATTCGATTCCGAAGTCGGTTCTTCACTATCTTCATTGCTGAAAATGCCCTCTCTACCGTGGCCGTTGCTACCGGTAAAATTAGAACCACTTCCACAATCTTATAAGAACCAATGCCTTCAACCCGTTAAACTCCCCTTGCATATTACTTGCACCATCATAACATTGACCCCTAACCTGATCAATACTCAATTCATGAGTAGAAATCATGCCGTCAATTGATGCGTTGAGGGCAAGTGATGTAGTACTCGAGACATGTTTAATGCCTAAAAGACGTTCAACCACACAACCACGTGCATCCACATATCTCAAAACAAGTGCCATCATTGTAAGCCATATCACGAGATTCATCAACAAGAATAGCAAAGAGCCCACCATTGAGCTCTTAATAATAGACTTGGTAGTCTCCATTGCGGAAGCATGAACGATGTCCTTTTGAATTGTTGGAGTTATCATCTTATGATTTTCGGGAGCATTCTTTAAGATAACAGCTCTAGCAACCTCATTTTGATCTCCAAGGAACTTTAAAAGCTCAAGAAAGTTCCCTCGATTGCTTGACATTTCCGATTCAATATGCCCTCGAAATGAGAGCCCTTCTTTGAGAAGAAACCGAACACAATCAATTGATGCAACCAATCGAATCCGATCGTTTATATCATCGTAGAATTTGTCCATGACTGAAAAAAAAATTCACACAAAATCAAACAGCCCGCAAACTAAACAAAATATTACATCATTAAAGAGTTGTATATTCAATTTCAAAGATATGAAAAAATTAGAACAAATAGTGTACAATACAGTGTTATACAAACTGAGAATTGAGGGCAAAATCGAGGGTTCCTAACTTGCTTTGAATTAGGACGAAACTGGATCTGATTTGCCAAGGTGAAGAACCGATGACCACCACGTTGACGCCGTCGATGCTGTTGGGTTCGCCAATCGGCGCTGCAGCCACTGCTCGCTCAATTCCAACGGGCGACGGGGCGACGGCGAGCTGGGTTCGACGGCTTGTTCGTCCCTCCCCATCTCTGCCTTCGTCTTCCTCTTCGTCTTCCTCTCTGGCCTCTGCGTCTGTTCGGTGTCTCTCTCTCTCTCTCTCTCTCTCTTCCCTCTGTGTCTCGAAAAAAGAAGAACGTAACCGTTTATTTTTTTATATATAGGTAGGTTTTTTTGTAAATTTGAGAAACTTAAGGTGCTAAATTCACTGCAGATTTGTGGGCCTAAATGAAAAAAAAAACTGTCTATTTGGGGGGATTTGTGTCAATTCAGTGGGGGCTAATTCGTATAAAACAAAAAACCCTGGGTAAAATTTTGAAAAAAAAATTGAGAAATCTCAGTGGGGGCTATACCCCCCCCCCCCCCCCCCTCTGTCCCATGGCGCGTCCGCCACTGGCTAGGACAAGGGTACCAACCCCTCCAACCAGCCCGAGTTGCAGTCCCAACATGCATACTTATTTTATGAAAACTCTCAGTATACCGAAACTAACACTTTGCAACCCCGATTTTATTTGGTGTACTATGAATTGATTATATTACCAGTTCCAACATGCAAATGGAGATGTAATAAGCCTGTTTTAGAAGTAAGATTTTCAATGTGTTAGTTTTGGTATGTTGGGGTTACCATTCAATGTGTTATCTCACTAGTCGATTATGCGCGGGCTTTCATGTGCTTTACTTTCTACAACTTTGTGCTGATGAAGACGTTCGTTTTTCATTGAACTTGAATCGTAATTACTATGCTTGAAGTCGTTCGTTTTCCATATCAAGAAAGTTTTTACTTGAATATGATAGTACGTTGAAAAATCAAGCATGCCAATCAAATTATTGAAACCTCTAAAAAAACGTTTAATTTATAAGAACTATAGATTCTAAGTCAAACTAAGTGAAACAAAAAGCAATGAATGCAATACTAAATTATTCAGGAAATTTATATTTTAGCTATTAGCTAACATAGCATTTGTTTATCCGCCAATAGAAGTTGAACAACTAATAACTCTAAGATGATTTTGAAGTCAGGATGTTCCAGATTTACTCAAACAAATTCATATAAATAATTTCGTTGCAGTGTTCTCCCCTTTGTTTAACAATTTTTAGATTTGCTAGATGTAAGACATTCTTACCAAAGCATTTGAGTAAACCTAAATGCGAAATAATCTAAACTCTTTTTAGAGCGGAAGAGTGTTTTTTGCTTACTACATGAAATGGACTGAAGTTGGAAAAAAAATGGACTAAAGTAATTTATCATTAAAAAAATATTTACATACTGATTGAAGCTTTGAAGTTTGCATTGGTACAGATTGAAACTTTTTAATTAGTGCTCTCTCAATTTTCCCGTGATTTTTTTAAATAATGTGCTATTACCTTCTCTGTTGCAGCGCTCTCTCCTTTGTTTAACAAATTTTCGATTTGCTAGATGTAAGACATCCATACTAAAGCACTTGAGTAAACCTAAACTGGAAATAATCTAATTTTTTAGAGCAGGAAGAGTGTTTATTGCTTACTGCATAAATGGATTAAAGCAATTTATCAATAGAAAAATTTTGCGAACTGATTGAAGCTTTGAAATTGCATTAGGTACGGTTTGGAACTTTTGAATTGGTGCCAAGGTTGTCAAACCCGCGGGTTGACCCGCGGGTTTAACGAGTTTACGAGTCCACATGGGCAATCGGGTTGACCCGCTCAAAAACCCGGCGGCCGACAAACCCGCACAAAACTCGTGCAAACCCGTAGACCCGCGTGTCAAAGATTACGTGCAAGTTTATTTTTAATTTTATTTTTGAGGGACTAATTAAAGAGATCGTGAATAGAATTTAGATTAGTAAATTTTAGTTACTCAGTTACTTCAAATGAGAAGCACGATGCAAGGAAGAAATATAAACGAATATATAAATAAACAAATAAATTTGGCTTAGTTCTTAAAAATTAAAAGTTAAAGTTTGTAACATTCAAACAATTTTATATACATAAAGACAAATGTATCATTTAATAACCAAAGATTAAAAAAACACATTTTCATAGGTGAAAACTCATGTGTACGTAAAAAAATTGAAGAATTGAAGTAAAGCGTGACCCGGGCGAGTCTCGGGTCACGGGTCTCGAGTCGAGTCTACCCACCCTCTACGGGTTTATCCTGACCCACGGGTTTGAAAACCTTGATTGGTGCTCTCTCAATTTTTCTGTGACATTTGTAAATAATCTGCTATTACCTTCTCTGTTGTCACTCATTTGCCATGCTTCAAGCCTTCAATCATGAATCTTCTGATTGTGCATGATTTTCTTTCTCGGTTATTTGCATATGCTTTGCCAGTAGCCTAGTCAGCATTCATGCTATATTAGATGGTACACTCGGCCAATCTACAGCCTTCGCTTGAGAAGAAAAAGTCGGCATACATATACTTTAAAAAACATGTGAAATTCTTGGTGATACAAACTGACTAGCTCATATGTGACTCTTGGCATGTCATGATTATTCATGTATCCAACACATTTGGTATATTAAGTTCAAATAATTTGGTCCAAAAAATTACTCTTTATACATAGGGAAAACAAAAGTTAGAAGTCAAAGTTTCATTAATCAATGTAGTCAACAAATGAAAATACATTGAACATTTTTGAACATTTATATTAGTTAAATTAACAAATTTAATTTTGCGGCTGGAAAAGTGTTTTTATCAAGACATAAGTTAATGTCATGAAATTTAAGAACCAACCTATTAAAATTACATGGCATAAAAAGTTGACATGGCAAAAATTTGTTGGCACACATGAATGCCACGTGGAGAAAGATGCTAACACATGGCATTCAAGGAGTGCTTATTCAATCACACGTGGCGGAATGAGAAGGACATTCTCTTGCTTTTATATATATATAAAGATATAAAGATTTGCAGGTGCTATTTAATCCATGAAACTATAAATGTACATAGTTTGTTCCAGTTCGTTTTTCACCGATATTCAAACTGAACATAAACTGAGTATTTTTTTTGGGATGTCACCGATTTGCTTTGGAAAAAATTCAAACCTATAATAGGTCATTTATAAGCGGTTTGGTTCGGCTTACCTAATAAGCCGTTATATCTCGTGGTAGGTGCTATTTAATCCATGTGACTATGGCTATAAAAAGTTCGGCCCGGTTCGTTTTCTGCTGATATTCAAACAAAACCTAAACCGACTACACTATTACAGATAGTATTTATGGTTCCACCTTTTGGGATGTCACCGATTTGCTTTGGAAAAAAATCAGACCTATACTTAGTCATTTATAAGCGATTTGGTTAGGTTTACCTAATAAACAGTTAAATCTCATTTGTAGGTAATATTTAATCCATAAAACTAGGGCTGTAAATAGTTCGGTCCGGTTCGTTTTTCCACCGATATCCAAACTGAACCTAAACTGAGTACTATTTTTTGGGATGTCACCGATTTGTTGCGGAAAAATCAAACCTAAACTCGGTCATTTATAAACGATTTGGTTTAGTTTCTCTAATAAGCCGTTATATCTCATTTGTAGGTGCTATTTAATCTATGTAACTGTAAACAGTTCAGTCCGGTTAGTTTTCTACCGATATCCAAAAACCTAATATGAGTACTATTTTTTGGGATGCCACCGATTTACTTGGGAAAAGAAATCAAACCTAAACTAAGAGCTTGTTTGGTATCCGTTTAAAAACAAGAAAAACAGTGGAAACAAACGTACTTAAAAAATACGTTTAAAAAGAGAATAAAAAAATTGTTTGGTATCCATTTAAAAACAGTTTTTAAAATCAAAAACAAACTTGACAACATTACCAAATTCCAATGTTAATTTGCTTGAATATTATTTTCACGTACAATATCGACATATATTTGATATTTGGGTAAAAGACACATATCACCCCTGGGTTTAGGGAAAAACCCACAGACCACCCCTGGGTTTTAGATAAAGACACTCCGCACCCTTGTAATTGACGGACGCTAACAGTTGTATGAAACATACAATCCTACCCTTAGTTTTGGAACAAAATTACACACATATATATAGTCACAATTCTCACCCCCTCATTCTAACCCTATCCCTCTCTCTCTTCCCTCATTCTCTCACACCAGATAACTCTCTGGAACAAAATCACAGCCGCCCACCTTCACTCTCATCTTCATCTCCATTAATCACTCTCTCACTCCACCTTCTTCAACAGCCACATATCCACCAATGGGGGCCGAAGAAATCACCAACACCAGCAACAACAAAAACCAGATCGCCAACCATGCCTCCTCCAGGACTTCATCTCCACCGGTGACGCCTCCTTTCTCGGCACCTACTCAACCCTAGATCGCCTGCGGCCCTTACAACGTCCCCTTCCTCCTCAAGGCCGAACTGTTAGATGAGTCCTCCGGCGGCGATGAGCTCTGTTGATTGAGGAATCGTCGGACTTGGGCGGATCTGCTCCGATTGGAGTTCTCTTGGAGGACTTGGGGTGACGAACAGAGGTGGTCGGCGGTGGTGATATCAGAATCTGGGTTTGGTGCTTGGACCGGTTGTTTCGATTGCAGAGATGGAGTGTTGGTCATGTGTAGATGGAGGCGGCATTAGGATTTCATTTGCTACAAGCTGGAAAGGGAGAGAAAGAGACCACAGAGGTTTGGTGATGATGGAGCTATGGATCTAGTGGATGGATTATGGTGGACTACCCTTAATTTCGGATCTGGGTTTTACTGCAACACCTTCATTTCATCTACTCTCTTTCCAGGTGGGTGATTTCTCTTTCAATAGAGAAAACAGAAGTAGGGGCTCTAGATCTTTTCCAAATCTGACAGCAACATCTTTCTCTCAAAAGTCTCTGCCTAGCTTCAATTTCATAGGAACTTCATATCATGAATAGTTGATTCTTGTAGGAATTTGTTGGTTGGCAAACATTGGTCATCGTTGTTGTCCAACTCCATCAGGAACTTTTAGCTAGTGGGTCTAGTTTTTTGTTGTTCTTGTTATTATGGGTGGTGCTTACCTCTGGATGTTTTTCCGCAACGTTTGTTTGTCTTGATTGAAAATCATAATTTCAATGAAGAACTCATACAGTGTCAAAGACTTGTCTGAAGTTGAACCCAAACTTTTTTGAGCTTTTTTACGAACACTAAGAATATCAACACAAAAAGTTGTCTGAATTCCGTTGTGTTTTGTGTTTGATTTTTTTTGTTTGGATCTGATAAATCACGATGTGTTCTTGGTGTTCTTGAACCATGATGAACACTAAGAACACTAAGAACAACAGAAAAAAAATATATGACACATGGGTAATATGGTCCAAAAAAAATTGAATCACCCACTTTTTTAACGGAACATAACAAAAGGGTGCTAAGTGTCCACGGAATATTCCGTTAAATGGGTGCGGAGTGTCTTTATCCAAAACTCAGGGGTGGTCTGTGGATTTTTCCTTAAACCCAGGTGTGGTAAGTGTCTTTTACCCTTGATATTTTTTACATCTTATCATAGTTTTTTTTTTTTTTTTTTTTTTTTTTTTGAGAAAAATATCTTATCATAGTTGAAATGTCTTTAAACATCTATGAAAAAAATACAAAAAAAAACATCATATTTTTTTTAAACAGCTGTTTTTCAACATGTTTCTGTTCTTAAACAGACAAAAAAACTGACATACCAAATGAGTTTAAAAAACACTCAGTTTTTAATCAAAATTGATTTAAAACAGAGATGTCAAACATGCACTAGTCAATTATAAGAGATTTGGTTCGGTTACCTAATGATTTGATTAAAAACAGAAATGCCAAACATGCACTGAGTCATTTATAAGAGATTTGGTTCGGTTACCTAATAAATCATTAATTGTATCTTATTTGTAGGTACTATTTATAGTCACACTAACACTTGCCGTTGAACTCATTGCAGAAGAAATGCAATTTTAGGGTACCCGACAACTTTGAAAGATAGCAGGCCTACGTGTGTGCTTGCAAGCCATAAAAGAACATCTATGCCTCTCTTGCATCGCCTACCACCACGTGTGTGCAGTATGTCTTTAAACGAATTTGTTCTTAACTGAGTTTTTAGTTAAAATTGTGTGTGCATAGTATTTGCTGCTTTTAGAGTATCTCCAACAATAAAATTCCTAATTAGCTAAATTTTAACTAGTAAGAACTCAAGTTAATATGACTTCTTATTGTTTGCTCCAATAATGTTATGTATTTTACATAAATTTGTGGGTATTGAATTATTAATAAAATATTTATTACATTAAAGATAGACACAAAAAATTTAACTACCTACATTCTAGGTAGCTACTTCTATTGAGCGGGATACATAATATGTAAAATATTGAATCATTTAACTATTAGTCATAGTATTGTAATTGGTAGGACTGAAATGTAATTTCTGATTGTAAATATGCTATATATTGATCGATACGATGAGAGCCCTGGCAGGGACATTTTCAGCCTCTCACAATCTAACATGGTATCAGAGCTAGGGTTATAGCTCTCTCTTCTTCTTCTATCCGGCCTCACGCCACTACAGTTGATCCGGCGACCATCACCGCCGATCGGCACCATCCCTCACTAGCCGCCCACTGAAGTTGCTAGTTGATTTCACCTGCGACGTTGTTCGTTTCGATCCAAATCGAAACCCACGGACTGCTCTTTGTTCGCCTCATCTCTGGTCTTCATTTAATCTCAACACCCCAACCATTCGACTCGGATTGTGTTTACGAGCACTATGTCCAAATTTCACGGCGATCGGAGTTGGGACGCGCTCTCACGCTCCGTCCGATCTTGGTGCTTCGCCGCCCGCTCGCCTCCACGTGCCACGCTCCAGCACGCCCCAGCCGTCCTCAGCGCGCGTGCGGCTTCTCTCGGCTCCGTCTCCAGACGCGGCTCCACTCAGTTTCGGCTTCCGTGTGGCTTGAAGCGAGCCGAGTATCAAACCGGCTTCCGTGTGGCTCGAAGCGAGCCGTGTTTTCAGACCGGCTTCCTTGTGGCTTGAAGCGATCCGAGTTATCATTCCGGCTTCCGTGTGAGCCAAAACCGCAGCCGGCTTCCCCATCGGCTCATTGGCTTGAAGTCTTCCCTCCTCTTCACAGCTTCATTCGGCTCTTTTTCCCTCTGCTTTTGAACCGGCCCGGACTTGTTCTCGAGGTTTTTCGGCGTTCTGAAGCCGTTTTTGCGCTCCATTTCTTCATATCTAGAGTTCTTGGATTGGTTCTTGGTGATTTTAGGACCCCGTTTCGCGAAATTCTCTCTAAAGAGCACTTTCTACCACTACATGGCCTCCACTAATGCATGGACTTTACCGAATCAGAGGGGAAGATGGGTTTGGCGTCCTTCACAGCTACACACTCAACCGCCTCCTGCCCTCGACCAACGCCAACATGCTCTCACAGCAACACAGGATAGCACTTGGTATATGGATTCGGGGGCCTCTTCACATCTTACATCCAATGCTGGTATGCTTTCTTCTGTCTCATCCAATAGTTCTATTTCTGATATGTTTGTTGGAAATGGAATGAGTATTCCGGTCCATGGTTCTGGACAGCAGACACTAAATACTCAAACTCGACCTCTTCACCCCAACAACGTTCTTTTCACCCCACATATCATTAAAAGCCTTGTTTATGTGCGTCAGTTCACTGTTGACAATAATGTGTCTGTTGAGTTTGACCCCAGTGGTTTCTCTGTCAAAGACCTTCGTACAGGAAAACTATTGTTGATGAGCAATAGTACTGGAGATCTTTACCCGTTTCCCTCCACTCAACCCACCTCTCAACCGCTATCACTTACTGTTCTCCCAGCACCTGTGTGGCACAATCGTCTTGGCCACCCTGGAAGCCAAGTCTTAGACCATCTTCGGACTCATAGCCATATATCCTCTACTAAAGCTCATAACACCACTCTATGTCATGCTTGTCAAACCGGTAAACATGTCCGGCTACCCTTTTCCCCTTCTTTATCTTGTACTGCTGCCCCATTTGACATTATTCATAGTGATTTGTGGACTTCTCCCGTACTTAGTAAATCAAAGTACAAATACTACCTCTTATTGCTTGATGATTTCTCTCACTTCCTATGGATTTACCCTTTGAAACTAAAATCTGAGGCTCTTGCCAAATTCAAGCACTTCAGTAATTTTGTTCACACTCAGTTTCATACACAAATCAAGACCTTTCAATGTGATCTAGGGGGTGAATTTGATAATGGCTCCTTCCATGAATATGTTGCACAAAATGGTATTGTCTTTCGTTTTGCGTGCCCCCAAACCTCCCCACAAAATGGTAAGGCCGAACGCATGATTCGTCGTGTCAACGACATATCTCGTACCCTTCTTGCTCAGGCCTCCCTCCCCCCATCCTTCTGGGTTGAGTCTCTTTCTACAGCAGTCTACTTGCACAACATTATTCCAACCACTGCACTTCAGAACAACATTCCGACTGTCGTTCTCTATCATCGTCAACCCACCTATGATCATCTTCGCACGTTTGGGTGTTTGTGCTACCCAAACCTTTCTGCCACAACTCCCCATAAACTTGCTCCTCGCTCCACTCGTTGTGTCTTTCTCGGATACCCTCCGAATTTTAGAGGTTATCGCTGCCTTGACCTCTCCACCGGTCAAGTACACATCTCTCGTCATGTAACTTTCGACGAGTCTGTTTTTCCCTTCGCTACCCCCAGCTCAACCTCCCCTCCTGTTCATAGGTCTCCTGACCCTGACGAGAGCCTTCCTCCCGCTGCTCTTATTCGATAGTGGCATACTCCATCTTCTCCTCCCACACACGTACCGTTAGGATCACCCATGGGCGCCCCTGGACCTTCGGCCCTCTCTCCTATGGGTCCCTCCAGCCCTTTGGCTCCACCTCTTGCGGTACCCGAACCACCACCTCCCCCTCCCCCTCCGCACTCCCCACAAATGACCACCCGATCCAAACACGGCATCACCAAGCCCATTCAGCGTCTTACCCTCCATGCCCAAACATCTCCCTCCATCTCGCCCTTACCTAAATCCCATGTGTCTGCTGTATCGGACCCACACTGGAAGGCTGCTATGGATGATGAGTTTGGCGCTATGGTTAAGAACCACACTTGGGACTTGGTGCCTCGCCCTGCTAAGGGAAACATACTTCGGGCTATGTGGCTTTTTCGACATAAGTATCGGGCTGACGGTACTCTTCAGCGCTATAAGGCCCGTCTAGTTGCCAATGGCAAATCTCAAATGGTTGGTGTGGATTGTGAGGAGACTTTTAGCTCAGTGGTTAAACCTGCCACCATTCGCACAGTTCTTACATTAGCTGTCTCTAGCTCTTGGCCCATTCGACAACTTGATGTTAAGAACGCTTTTCTTCATGGTGATTTGGAGGAGACCGTCTATATGCATCAGCCTCCTGGGTATCGTGATCCCCACCGTCCTGATTATGTCTGTCGTCTTCGGAAGTCTCTCTATGGACTTAAGCAGGCCCGCCGGGCTTGGTTTCAGCGGTTTGCTACATTCCTCACGGACAGAGTTGGCTTTTCTGGTTGCTACTGTGACGAGTCACTTTTTGTCTACCGGCACGGCTCAAACACTGTATATCTCCTTCTTTATGTGGACGATATTATCATCACCGGCTCCTCTTCAGCTCTTTTGCAGCAGATTGTCGCACAGTTGTCCGGTGAGTTCGCCATGTCAGATCTTGGCCCCTTGCATCATTTCTTGGGTATTGCTGTTACTCGGGATTCCTCTGGCTTGTTTCTGTCTCAACGCCAGTATGCTCGTGACATTCTTCGTCGTGCCTCCATGACCGCGTGTAAGCCTGTTGCTACACCTGTTGAGACAGCTACTAAACTTACTGGGGAATATGGCCCTCCTGTTTCTGATCCTACTCTTTACAGGAGCTTAGCAGGTGCTCTCCAGTACCTTACCTTCACTCGCCCTGAGCTATCCTATGTCGTCCAGCATATTTGTCTCTTCATGCATGGTCCACGGGAACCACATTTTCATGCCTTGAAGCGAATCCTACGGTATGTTAGCGGTACTCTTGATTACGGTTTTCGCATATCTGCTACTGCTCCTGATGGTCTCTCTGCATATACTGATGCTGATTGGGCTGGTTGCCCGGACACTCGGCGGTCCACTTCTGGTTACTGCGTTTTCCTTGGTGACAACTTACTCAGCTGGTCATCCAAGCGCCAGGCCACAGTCTCTCGATCTAGTGCTGAAGCCGAATACCGTGGTGTGGCAAACGCTGTCTCTGAGTTATGTTGGATTCGCAATCTTCTCCTTGAGCTTCAGGTTTCACCCCCTCGTGCTTCTGTGGTTTATTGTGATAACGTCAGTGCGGTTTACCTCTCTGGTAATCCAGTACAACACCAGCGCACGAAGCATGTGGAAATTGACTTGCATTTTGTTCGTGAGAAGGTGCGCCTCGGGCACCTCTGTGTTCTACATATTCCTGCTGATTATCAGTATGCAGACATCTTCACAAAGGGTTTGCCTCGACATTTATTTGAACGTTTCAGGTCCAGCCTGAGCGTTCGTTCTCCTCCCGCTCCGACTGAGGGGGAGTATAGTCATAGTATTGTAATTGGTAGGACTGAAATGTAATTTCTGATTGTAAATATGCTATATATTGATCAATACGATGAAATCCCTGGCAGGGACATTTTCAGCCTCTCACAATCTAACATTAACTAGCTCATTAGAGCATCTCCAACAATAAAATTACTATTTAGCTAAATTTTAACTAGTAAGAACTCAAGTTAACATGCCTTTTTATTATTTTCTTCAACGGTGTTATGTATTTTACATAAGTTTGTGAGTATTGAATTATAAATAAAATATTTTATTAAATTAAAGTAGGAGAGAGATAGACAAAAAAAATTTAACTACCTACATTCTAGCTAGCTACTTTTATTGAGTGGGATACATAATATGTAAAATATTGAGTCATTTAACTAGCTCATTGGAGCTCATTATTTCTTCTAGTTATGTAAATTATAACTAAACTAAATCTTTTACATAACCATTGGAGATGCTTAGAGTTCATTATTTCTTCTACTTATGTAAATTATAATTAAACTAATTCTTTTACATAACCATTGGAGACTTTTTTTTTTCTTTAACAAACACTAAACAGGCTCTTCGATCAACTCCAACTATTAGAAGTGTTTGGTGGAGATACAATTTGTTTCCTACAAATACCTTCAAGTGATAATTTGGGAGAGTATGCAAGTGGTGAACTAAATAGACCGGTAAGAGCTTTGAAGTGGGTGTTATTATTATTATTATTTTTTTTTTTGAAATGGGTGTTATTATTGTTTTTTTTGAAGTGGGTGTTTGTTAAGACTGATAATAGTTAATGAGGCTTATGGGGTGCTAAGTGTCATTTACAGAACTTTGTAACAACTCAATTCTGTCTGTTAGCTATAGATACATATGTGATGTATTAAGTGTCTTAGAAGCTTAATGAAAGTATCTTTTCTCTCTCAGTGATTGTTCATCTTCTTCATCATCATCATCTTCTTATTCTTCTTCTTGATTTAATTTATGTTAATTAGCTTGAAGTTCATCAGTGTTATTATTGTTAATCACATGAGGAACATGCACTTTTTCCTCATAAAATGTTTCAGTTACTTTAAAAAAATTAAGAATATAATCAACTTTCAACACTACCCCTTAATATATATGTATATATATATATATATATATATATATATATATATATATATTTAGAATAAAACTTTTCCATTGATCAAAACTGGGCTAAAGAGACATCAGATACACAGATATTGTCGAGCCAATCTGGGCAAGATCCTATCCACTGTTCTTAAAAATTTCTACTCCTAGCTCTCGCTGCTAATGTATGAGCAACGTGGTTAGCTTCCCGGTGAGTCCATTGGAAATCAATTTCTCTGTGCTGTATTGTAAAAGGTCGAATTTGTGCCATCAAATCAGCTGCCCTTGAGATATCCGTATCTTCACGCCCACGAATGGATAATTGAAGGTCATGTAGCAATAACAATGCGTCGCCTTCAACAATAATTTTCCGGTACCCCAACCTAACTGCCATTGTCAATCCAGTGAAGAGAGCAAAGCTTCAGCTTGACGTGGGTTCTCTGCTTGGATTCCAGCAACCGACCTCGCCCCAAGAAAACCTCCATCGCCATTTCTTATAATGACTCCTCCGCTAGCTGTTCCCATTTCCAAGTCATACCCACCATCAAAATTTACTTTGACGGTCCTAGATGGTGGGCATTGCCACTGCTTGGTCGCACTCCGCAGATTAGTATCTAACTTTCTGTCCGCGGCAATCCACTCAATTTCCCGTAATCTCCAATCAATATCCTTGCAGATAGTGTAAATTTCCTTCAATTTTCCTTTAAACAATTTTTGATTATAGTGTGCGCCATATTTCCCAGAAAATCAAACAAATTTTCCTTCTATTCAATTCAGAAGCATTCAATATTAGATCAGCAAGCCAAAATTTAAACCCCAAGGCAATTTTCAGCAATTTTAATTCAAAACCCATCGAGGTCCATACCTTTTTCACCATGCTGCATTCCGAGAAAAGATGAATTTCAGTTTCATTGTGTGAACCACACATACAGCAGTGGTTGTTAACTCGAAGACTACGTCGCTGCAAGTTTGCAGTTGTTGGCAACATCTCATTAAACACCCTCCACATAAAATGTAACACTTTTTTTGGGCACTTGATCTTCCACAATACCGCATAAAAGCTTCTCCAATGATCTTGGTGAACCTGTGGACCATTTTCTGTTTCTTCAGCAGCCAGCAAAAAACCCGAACGAACCGTATAATTCCCTTTCTCGTCGTAATGCCAAACAATTGTATCAGGCCTGGGAATAGTCGGGATAGGAATATTGGAGATAGTATGAACATCGACATCCCAAAGAAGCGTCTTAAGATAAGGAACATTCCACGTACGATCCTGATTAATAAAGTTTCCAACCAATGGGCCAAAATCTAAATTAGGGGTAATTACCTTAAAATTGTGATGATTTGGGATCCACGGATCAAAGACAGACGCTTTACTACAATCACCTATACTCCACCGCGTACCTTTCATCAACAGCTTTCTTCCAAAAAGAATACTTCTTCAAGCAAAGAAAGGATCATTACCAAGTTCTGTCGTTCAAAAGTGAGAGTTCGTGAAATATTTCGCTTTCAATACTCTATAAGCAAGGAGTTAGGATTTTTGAGTATCCTCCATCCTTGTTTGGCTAACATCGCTTGATTAAATTCCTTCATCTTTTTGAACCCTAACCCACCTCCTTGTCTATTCCTCTGAACTTTCTCCCAAGCTTGCCAGCTGATGCCTCTATCTCTTCCTTGTTTAGACCACCAGAATTGTCGAATCAGTGATTCCATCTTCTCACAAGTGCCTTTCGGTAACATGAAGCAGCTCATAGTGTAGGTAGGAATTGCTTGAGCCACCGCTTTGATCAAGACCTCTTTCCCTGCAGTAGATAAAATTTCTCTTTCCAACCTTTTAGCTTGCTACTAAGTTAGTTGATTAAAGACTTGAAGGTGATTGACTTGTTACGACCCATTGTGGTAGGGAGTCCCAAATATTTATCATATTTCTCCACTTCTAGTACTCCAATCAAATCTAGTAATGAAGCTCGTACATCTGCTGGAACGCCGACCGAGAAAACTAGTGCGGATTTCTCAAAATTGACCGCCTGTTCAGTTGCTTTTCCATAATCAGCTATGATCTAAATTACCAAATTGAGATTCTCTTGGTTTGCACCTGTAAAAAAAAATGAATCGTCAGCGAAAAAAAGGTGGGAGACCACTGGTCCTCCCCTTGACGCCGAAACACCTTCCAACCTACCCTCCATAACTGCCTTAGAAACTGCACTCGAAAGAAATTCGCTGCATAGGAGAAAAAAATATGGGGATATGGGCCACCCCTGTCAAAGGCCCTTCTCTGGCATCACACTACCTACTTTAACACCATTTCTGACAAAAGAGTAAGAAACTGTAGATAAACAGTTATGAATCAGTGCTACAAACTTGGGACTGAAACCCAGATAGGATAGGGAATTCTTAATAAACACCCATTCAACCCTTTCATAGGCCTTGCTCATATCCATCTTCAAAGCGGCATAACCCTTCTTCCCTTTTTTCCTTGTCTTCAACGCATGAATTACTTCAAAAGCAATGAAAATGTTGTCTGTGATTAACCTCCCTGGTACAAAAGCACTCTGGTTTTCAGCGATCAGATCAGGTAATAACTCTTCAATCTATTCGCCGCTATTTTGGCTACAATTTTTTAAATCACTGAGCATAAGCTAATGGGACGGTAATCACTTGGCTTCCTCGGCTGCTTTTTTTATGAATAAGAGCAATCAGGGTAGTATTAAAATCAGTCAAATCAGTACCTTCTTTCAGAATTCTCAATACAGTTCCTGTTACTTTACTACCCACTATATCCCAGTACCTTTGAAAGAAACCTGCATTAAAGCCATCAGCTACTGGAGCTTTATATGGTGCCATCTGAAACAACACCACCCTAACCTCCTCAGCCGTATAGACCTGATCCATCATCTGAATATCTGCTTCTGAAATTTGTCTATTTATAGAACTGAGAGTAGCGTCTATATCCTGTTGACTAGGATTAGTAGAAGTAAATAACTGGGAGAAATGATGCTCTAATACCTGAGTAATCTGATCGGATTCTGTAACTCATATACCCGCTTCATTCTCAATACCTTGAAAATTGTTGCGAGCTCTACGAATAGAAGCCTTTTGATGGAAGAATTTGGTATTCTGATCCCCCTCCTTCAGCGAATCCGACCTGGCTCGTTGAGACCACATAATCTCCTCCCTGCTAAGTAACTCATTGAGATCCTTTCGAAGGGAATCTCTCTCAGCAATGACTTCCATTGACTGACTTCTACACTGTAGTACTTCCAACCTTCGTCTGACTTGCTTCGTCTTGCCTTTCACACTTCCAAAGACTGATTTATCCCACTTTGAACAGTGAGACGCCACCATCCGAAGAAGATGAGCAGTCGAGTAATCAGATTGATTAGCCCAACTGTTTCTGAGCACGACTTCAAAATCCCCATGTCTAGTCCACATCTTTTCAAACATGAACCGTTTCCTCCCCTAACTTTGCGTAGTACTCCAGTCAAGAAAAACTGGACTATGATAGGGTCTGAAAGATGCTGAACTCGTGCACCTTGGAATTTATTCATCCATGACGGGTTCGCGACAACCTGATCTAATCTCTCGCGAATATTGCGATCCTCCGCTTGATTGTTATTCCATGTATAAGGATTCCCCGAGAACCCTAAATCAAGAAGATCCAAGTCGTTAAGAACGGAACGCAACTGGGAAAGTTGACTGTAACTTACCACCGAACCCCCTTCCTTTTCCATAAAGGTTGTGACCGAGTTGAAATCACCGGCACACCATGGAAAAGATGGTTCTGGTGCAATACGTCTAAGAAACTCCCATGAATGATGAAACACCCCTCGATTCCCGGACTTTCCGTTCCGAAGCGGAGAGCCTAGGAGGGTGCTACTCAAAATGAAGCGGCGGAAATCAAGAACAACACATCGCATAATAATATATTACAACTCTTAATTTGTCCACAATATACTGATACACAAGATGATATTATACTAAGAGTGCGCCTAATTAAAAGTGATATCACGTACTAGATGAGTCTCGAATCCCGCTTCTCCGTAACCCCAACTCTTAGACCTGCGGGGGAAAGAAACAAGACCGCAGTTTTTCCAAAGTCAGCAAGAAATGCTGAGTAAGTAAACACCCAACATGTAAACAGGAAGGAGGTACGTTTTTATTTAAAGAACATGAGTAATAGTAAGGAATCAGATATAGTAGTGCAAGTGACCAAGTATGAGAAGATATAAATTTTTCCAATGTTCTCAAAAAAATTACCGTTTATGATTCCAAAGAAATATTTCCAAACCACCATACTGTCCCGATTAGGGATAATCTCATAATACTGCCCCACTTAGGGGAAAATCTCGCGTGTAGAATTTCTTTCCATTTGCTCATGAAAATCCATGTTTATTAATTAGTTGTAGCGGGGAACGAACCAATCAATCACAATATCCCATCATAGTACCTCATATCAAAACCAACCATCTCGCAAGCATCCAAGACCTTAAGTGCCGGCACCCCCCTAAGACTTCTTGCGGCCAAAGAGGTGAGTACATGGAGCAACCCGGGGCTAATCGCAACCGAGTAAAATACACGGGCCGAGTGACCGCAACCAACATCGACAATAATAATAATCTGAATATGGTTCCACCACTCAACCATTTCCACTTTACGTTGTTACGCATTATATATTTTCATATGATAACTTTGAAAGAATCATTTGGACAAGTAATCAAAATCTCAAGTCGAACAAGTATAACAACAATTCACGTTTTGAGACGTAAAAGCATAAACATATTTAGACACGAAAGGAGGACGACACACTAGGTTAGACATGTTTACTCACCTTGAGTAGCCAAGCAAACAGCACGATAACGCTTCTACGGATATACGTAGCCCCTTTCTATGAACTCGACACCTACAATTTATATCCGCTATATCAATTACAAGTCCAATTGTGCAAGTATGGTATGCAAAATGCTACGCGTCTCATTTGATTTTACCCCCCATTACCCCATTAATTACTAGCGTGCAATATTATTATATAAATTTTGCTAAAATAATAATTTTTCTCATAATATATTCCAAACGATATAAATACAAATTTCGCAAAAAATATTAAGTAAGAAATTGCATATTGAATTTATACACTCTCATATTTAGGAAATAATAATTTTTTTAAACAAGCTATTTATTTGTAAGTGACAACAGCTCAATTTAAGCTACTTTAATTATAGCTAATAATTTACTAGAAAACGGATATACTCTCAAAAGAATTCAATTCGTAAATGAAATTTACAAAATAAGTGTCTAGTCATACATATTTATAACTTCATGTTTAAGAAGTGATTTCTAATATCTACACATAAAATTAAGTTTTATCTATTTATTAATTAAGGAGTCTACTTTAGAGTTATTTTCTTATTTAACTTTCTAACTTTTTTTATTTTATCAATATTGTCCAAATAATCCATTTTGCTTTAAACACTAGTTTACAAACACTTGAAAATATTTATTTAACAATATACATAACTATTTTGCTTATTTTCAAGAGAAACAACAATATTTCATATTAATTAACTCCTTTATAATTTCAAATAGTCAAATTTACTTTTACATATTTAAAACAATATCTAGAAATATTAGCAAATAATTTTGACACAAGTATTTTATTTTTAACTTCATATTTTATATGCAATTTGTATAAACAACAAGTGGATCCCCCAAGTTCTAATAAATGACATATAATCACCCTGCTACTACACATGCAATTTTTGATGCTATATTTCCCACCCTCAACTTTTCAGAAAGTACAAAAACTATCCCCAAACATGAACACACGTATAAATCTCACACCCCAACAAACCGATTCGATTTAGAGCTAACAAGACCAGATTTTGATGATCAATAATGAACTAGATGGTGATTTAGAGCTTATTTATGTGAAAAATCGCTAGAAACGGTCAAGAGATGAAGCGGGTCTCGGATCCAAAGGTTGCGGTCGACGGTGTTGAACGACGGCGAACAACCCGGCGTTCTTGGCTCCTTTTGTTGATGCTAATGAACTCCTCGGTTCTCTAGGAGCTGTTTGGTACCAAAATCGAAGGTGGGTGTTCCGAAAACGCAAGGTGGAGCTTCTCGCCGGAAAATATGGTGGTCGGCAGCGTGTGGAGCTTGACGGGACTTCTATGGGGGTTCTTGGCTCCAGTTGAGTCCTCCTAAGGCCTGGTCGGAGCTCAGGGAGTCGAATGGGACAGATCGCAGAGGGTGGGTACGCATGTTTCGCCGTCTGTGTTCTTCGCCGGCGTTACTGGCGGCCGGCGGCCGGCAGGTGGTTCTGGGTTCCCTCGCAGTTAACAGCAGCTGCTCTTTCTCCTCCTTGGCTGTAAACAGAGAGGGAGGAGGGAGGCGAGGTCCAAAACGAGAGAAAGAGAGAGATTCAGGTGGTCTTGGCGGCGGTTCCCGTCGGGGACGGCAGCGGCCTTGTTCCGCTGTTGTTTCTGCTGGGTTTTCGACTGCAAAACCAGAGGGAAGAGGGGGAAACAGAGAGTGAGGTAGGAGGGAGGTGAGGGAGAGAGAGGTTGGTGGCTGTGGTGGCGGGGTTGGTGCCGTTGGGTTCTCCGACGGTGGCAGCAGCCATTAATGCCGCTGCTGCTGCTTCGCTACTTCCAACAGAACAGAGACATGGATGGAGGATGAGAGAAGAGGAGGGGAGATGGAGGTGGGTGTGATGGTGGTGTCGGGTGGAGGTGGCTGGTGGTGTTGGGAGTGGTGGTGGTTGTTCCCGAAGAAGAGCGGAGGAAGAAATAGAGGGGGAGAAGAGACACGTACGGGGAGGGAGGGAGGGAGAGAGAGAGAGAGAGAGAGAGAGAGAGAGAGAGAAAGAGAGAGAGAGAGAGAGAGAGAAAAGCTTGGGAAACAAAAATTTGGTTTCCTAGGTAAATTCTTAGCTAAAGACAATTACACCCCCCTTGGTTCGTGAAATGTCACAAAATAACCCCCAACCATACTATTTAATAACAACTAAAATTACATCTACCTCCCCACTAGCCATTTATTTTGAAAATAACCGTTAAAATTTACGAAATAGACATTAATTATGTAAAATAAAAAGACCTGGTGTTACAAATGATGTCTGTCCTCTCTGATCGGATCTCCATAAAACCCCGTAAACCTCCATGTAAAATTGTCTACTAACTCAACAATAGTAGCATCAATGTAGCGATGATTGCTTCTATTGAAGTGAACTTACATACAAGTCGGGATTAAGTCGCTTAACAAGATCGTGAAGCGACAGGAACGTGCTCGGGTTCCCGAGACCCCGCACGTTCCAGCAGAGTAGACTCATTGTGCTTGGCGGGGATGCACTGCATCCTCCGCCAATAACGCATTAGGGGTCTTTAAGGCACCCCGATCCTGTGTATGTTTGTTAACACTGTCTAGGGGGGAATTCACACTTCCCCTGCCCCTTCCTCTTCCTCTTCCTCTTCCTCTTCCCATTCCTGCTCTTTCTGATCTGTTAATCCCATCACCTATCTTCAACTTTGGATGTGGACTTGAAGAAGCATCACTTGCTTTTCTTTTAGCCTTTGAGACCAAGTGTTTTGAACCCACTGTCCCTGCTTTGCTGCTGACCCTAGGTCGAGTTTCAGCAGTGGTTTTTGACTCCGCACTCACGTTTGCTAACGTAGAAACCACCTGCTTCTCCTCGGCTGAACCTAGTGGATTATCGAAAAAAGCCATCTTGTCCGCAGAGTCATTCCCTTCAATATCCATCTCTTCGTCAACATAGTCTGAATCTTCATCTTCATACTCACTGTTCTCCTTATTCGTTTGCTCATGTTCTTCATCAGACCATTCACCCTCGAGATCGGGATTGCTAATACCCTTTCCTTTGAAGTTGAGGTCTTCCGAACACATCTCTGGATCTCCAGGAGAATCAGTATTAACTTTAGACCTTGTCTTCCTATCATCTCTGGATTGAGTAGCTTCACCAGCAGCTTGTTTTTGGTTATGGATTGAGTAACTTCAGACCCATTTTGTGTTTTTTGTTTTTGTCATTAACCTCGCTGATAGATACATCCCTTCCACCCTTCCAAAGCTTCCTGAACAACTCTTTCATAGCCCACACGTTGAAGTTAATCGGGAAGAGAAACGAACCTAGCAAACAAGGTCCCAACTTCTGTAGGGCTTGTCTGCAGTGCTCGCCGCCGAAGTCATCCAGAGCTTCTTCTTCTGGCCTTAAGAGAGGCGCCAAAGGCCTTGAATCAGACTCCATGGATAGGGAAAAGCCCCTGTCGTTGATCGATTGCCGATGAGAAAGCGAAGCTGTGACGAAACCCTAGTGTCGCCTGGATCTCTCCGAATAACTCGGAGCTAAAAGATACCTCGTGAAAATTACCCCTTAATATTTTGTATAATATACCCGCTAATATTCATTATAATAAGTTTTTGACAACGAAAAAATCAAGAATAATTGTGAAAATAATACGTTAAAACTCATTATAATGAGTTTTCGAGAACATAAAAATCCAGAATAATTGTGAAAATAACACGTTAAAACTTGTAGTGAGATGCAGCTATATGTGTCCAAAAAAATTATAACTCTAATGATTGACCGTTTTTTGCGAGATGAATGGAGTACTTTATTTTTTGGAATGACGGGCTATTCACGGAGAGGATACTATCTTTTAGGATGATCAGTTAAACTAAAATGACCGTTGATTAAAATATAGATTCCAAAAAACTAACTTGCACTTGATCCCTGAAATTGTATTCAAACTAGGCCACTAGTCTGGTTTTGAAATTCAACCTCACGGTCCACACAAATTGGACCTACACTGCATAAAGATAGACCACTCATGTAAATTCAATGCTTAGTCACTGTAAAGATTTTAAAAGAAATGCTTAGTCTCTGACTCGCTGTAATAACTCGGATTATGATGATCTAAACCCTGAATCTAAAAAAGAGTGAAGATGGCGTGATTCTTTAATAGGTAAAAGACAAAAATCACCCTCCGTGTTTGGAATATATATAAAACAACTCTCGTGTTTGGGGATATATAAAAATCACCCCTGCAGTGGACGACAGTTAGACAATCACCACCCCTCCGTTAATGTCAGTCAGTAAGGGGTGTGCAATTTGACTTTTTTTGTGACCATTTTGCCTCACTTGTGTTTTCTGTTTATTTTGTTGATGTTCTTGATATTTTTGGTGTTCTTCTTCACCACCACCACCAGCTTCCATCATCACTAACCAAAACTCAAAAATCATCATCATTTACCAAATAAACTAATTAGAAAACAAAACAAAAACAAAGAAGGAGAGAGAGAGAGAGAACGGGTCTGTTCTTACCCGAACAGCGAGAGAGAAGAGGACGACGACGATGAGAGACGACGCCGGGGATGGGACGACGGAGGTGACGGACGCCGCTGGGCACGGCGGCGACGCCGTCGGTGGGCAGCGGTGGTGGCGACGGGCAGCGACGGCGGCGGTGGGCAGCCCGTCCGGTGGGAGAGAGAGAGAGAGAGAGAGAGAGAGAGAGAGAGAGAGAGAGAGAGAGAGAGAGAGAGAGAGAGAGATTCTTGGGTTTTGGTGTGGATTTTTCTCTGATTTCATAGGGGGTATTTATATTTTGCAATTGAAGAATCCGGCGAAGAGCTGGAGAGTTTCCGGGTTTATCTTGATTCCGAATTGGGTCTTGATTTTGGACGAAATTTGTTTCTTGGTGAGAAATTATTGGTCTATGATGAGTTGAGAGTGAATTGGGATTGTAATTGAGTGAAAAAGGAGACGAATTTGTAGTGTTGGTATTGGTGTTGGTGGTGGAGATGGAGTCTCCCGTCCATGGAAGAAGATGAGGAAGAAGATGACTTGTTTTAGGGTTAAAGACACTTTCACCCCAACTGGTTTAGTCTTAGTACAACTACCACCCCCTTAGTTAAAATAAAAGACACTATATAAGTTATAAGGAAATACATAAAAGCAACTATGTAGTTTATAACATTAAAATTAACTTTTAAATAATAACAACTAGTACCCAAACTTATACAAATGTCATATTAACACATATATTATTATAAAATACCTGATTTAACATATTAACACCTAATATTAATTAGAAATACCCGTTTCTAAATATCGGGGTATTTCAAGTCGACCCGAACTTAACCTGTTTATATCGAGTAACTTTCATGCCGACCTATTTCTGAATCGTTGGCGGTTCGTGTCGACCTAAACCCTCTAAATTGGTGCTGGGTACGTGTCATGTTGTCATGTCAACGCGAATATTTTTAAGATTTTGCCTGTGTTTTTGTATGGGATGTTTAACATTGGAAAATAGGGTTATTGTTGTGTTAGGCGGGTAGAAACATATCATTTTAGAGTTGTGTGGGTTGACAATTATGCAACAACCCCCTTATTCGGCTCGGGACAAGACCGGGAGGGCGATGCTTAATAGAAGCGGCGGAGATCAAAAGCAATACATTTCACAACACTTATTTATATTATTAAACACCAAACTTAGAGTATTACACACTAGTTGCTACTATTACACAAAATTATTTCACAAAACTTATCTAACACTTATTAGATAGTCTACTGGTGACGTCCATACTCTAGATGAGTCTCGCGCCCCTTCTATCTTACAATCCAGCTCCTAGGCCTGCAGTGGGAAGAAAAACAAGAACCGCAGTTTCCAAAATTAGCTTGAAATGCTGAGTGAGATACACCTTAGCGTGTAAAACAGGGAAGATGAGTTGTATTGCGTGGTCACAAGTTAAAATAAATCACAGGACATGAGTAAAACTTTTATCAGAGTTTGCAGCAGAATCAATAGTAATACCAGTAAAATTCATCCCGATATAAATCAACTTTCATAGAAGATATTGCTCACAATAACCAGGGTAGACCAGGGTAGTCATAAGAACAGACCTCAATCGGATATCCAGATCGAGGGTTGGGAAAACCTTTCCCTGGGAAACCTTCCCGTGTAGGACGACAACGAGAGAGAAAACCTTTCCTCCGTGCCTGGCGTTGTGGAGAACCTCTCCCGCCCCTACTTAAATAAACCATACTAGACCTTAAGTGTCGACACCCTCTAATGGATCGTAAGTGCATAAGAGTAGTACTAGATGGGACTTTAGCCAATAAGGCAAAGAGCAGGGCCAACGAAGGGCCAAACTAACCCAATAAGGGTAAATATAGCCAACTCAGGGCAAATCCAAACCACTGGTTCCGGTACATGTGAGCTCAATTTCAAAACAATCATTCCGAACGTAATCAAACTCAAGGAAAGCATGTATTTCACAAAACTCATTTTGAGACGTATTATAAATCATTCGTTGACACGAAAGGAAGCTAAGGCTCAAGGCTAAGCATGTGAACTCACCTGAATCCAACTCAGCAGTCGTACAACGGATGTTCGACGAAACCTACGTCCACGTATCCGTCTCCTACAATTTACAAATCTCTAGTCATAACGGTGTTATCTTTGAATAAACGAATAAACTAACCCTATAAAATTGCTCCGTTAGGTCGAATACTAATTATTTCTCTCACGACCCAATTCGTCTTTACGTCGTATTCTTCTATAAAGAAGCATTTCGAAATAACTTGATTGCTATTAAATCAACGTTAATAAATACTTTTCCGAAATAAACAAAATATAATTACTAGCAATATTGAGAAAATAGCGTTATCTCCTTTATAAAAAGTTATTTTAGCTAGAAAATAATATCAAAATAAGTATACTTTATCAATAAGTAATTAAATAAATAATTCAAACTCATTAGATAATAAAACTATAGGGATATTACACAATAAATATTTATGAATGCAAATTATTTTATTATCTCAAATAGGATTCTTGCTAAGAAGAGTTTATTGAGCAAATACTCGGAAATCACTATTTAAAGTGACGTTTAGTATTTAAAATGACATATTTTTCAAGAAAATAATGATTTTCTCACATCATATTCTTACTACTAAATTAATCATCTTATTTTATATTATTAAAATATACTTTTATTTTAAAGAAGATAATTTATTTTGCCATAATTATATTTTTATTCCAAAGCATCAATTTTTATTAAACTTATTTGAAACACATATTAATATAGCATTACTAAGCTAATAATACAATTAAAAGCTATTTCAGAATCTATAAACAACAACTACTCCCCCAACGGATTCATTAAAGAACACCCACAACCCCTAAGCTTTTGGAAACAACTTCCTTAAAATACACTTAGTTCCCCCCAAACTTGAATTCTCAAATCGATCAATATAAACACGAATTTGAGGAATAAATACATGATTTTGATTACATAAAACAACTCAGGAGGTGATTTAGGACTTACCCACACCAAGAATTGCAAGAAACGGCGAAGAAACGAAGCGGGTCGGGTTGTCGAAAAACCAGCCGGAAAGTGGAGCTCGACGCCGGCGATTGGGGCTTCCCCAGCTCCGGTCGATGATCCTAATGGACTGGTCGGACCTCTTAGAGGCCAGAGAGGTGGAGAGATAGGGGTGGGTGGCTCTGTTTGGTTCGGGTGGAGTTCACCCGAAGCTTTCGCCGGTTTTAATGGCCGACGGTGGTGGCGGCGTGCTCTGTTTTGGGTATCGATTGCTGCTGCATTTGTCTCTGTTTTCGAACAGCGAGGAAGGTGAGACAGAGCAGAGAGAGGTAGGAAGGAAGAGGGAGAAGAGCAGGGGGTGGTTCCCGTCGACAGTGGTGGTGGTGGTGGCGGCTTCGGAGCTTGCCGCCGCTACTGCTGATGGGTCTTTGCTTCTGGACAGAGAAGAGAGGCAGAAACAGAGAGAGAGACAGAGAGGGAGAGACTAGGGAGGAGATGGAGGTGGAAGGTGGTGGTGGAGCTCTCGGTGGTGGTTATGGCGGACGGAAAGGAGGAAGAAGATGAAGGTGAAAATGGTGATGTTGATAGTGATGATGGTGATCATCTTGTGGGAGAAGAGATCTTCTTAAATAGGTGGATGAAGGAAGCTTTTGGGGGAAGATTGGGTGAAGTCTTCTTGGAGAAGATGAGATTGTTGGTGGCTTTTGGTGGAAGGATGGTGAAATCTTGCTGGAGAAAAATGAAGTTGTTTGAAGGTGATAAGGAGTAGGGGAAAAAGCTAGGGTGTGGGTGGCACACCAAGTTTTAGGGTGATCTAGTGCAATTCTCACACTTAATTTCGCGGTGGTTGTACCCGCGTTAAAACTTATATTAAAGAAAATAATTATGTTATAACTTACCATTATTAACTTAATGTTTCTCTAAAATTTCACACAATAATAATACGATGAACTATCCAAATATTATATATATATATATATTTATTTAGCTATCCGAATTACTATTTTACCCTTAGGTTTTAGACGGGGTATTACATCCTCCCCCCCCCCTTAGACTAAGCTTCGTCCTCGAAGCTTGGACGGGTTTCTAGGGTCTCAGTGATTTCCTAAATGAGACGCACGGAGATTAAGGTCAAGGTGCTTACCTTTTGTATTGTTCAGTGCTTGTGCCTCCGTTTTACTCAACACAAAAACTCTCCCAGGTGGCCTCTGGTCGTTTCCATTTCGGTTATTGTTCCCAGCCTGGTTGTTCCCATCATTGGCTACATTCCTGTTTTTTCCTCCACCCCTGTTGCCATTTCCATTGTTGTATTTGTTGTTGTTGTTCCGGAACCGATCTCCTCCATCCTGATTGTTCTGTCGGTAACCATTCCCATTCAGATTCTGTCGATTTCCTTGGTAACCTCGCCCATCGTTCTGGTCGTTCCACTGGTTGTACCTTCTACTCTCGTTCTGTCGTTGCTCTGCTTTCTTCCTTTTCTCACATTCATATCCCCTGTGACCTAATATGCCACAATAGTTGCATGTTACCTTGTTTCCATTACAATCAACTCCTGGATGATCCCCGTTGCACCTTCTACAGTTGTAATGACGATTGGGCCTTGCCATCTGGTTCTGATTCTGATTTCCCCAAAAATTTCTTGACTTAGGACGCTTGTCCGTTCCTTGGTTGTTCCTGCCTTGTCCATAGTTGTCATCCTCTTGGCCTTCCGCTTTTCTCTTCTTTTGTTCTGTCATCACCTGATCGACTCTCCAGATGTTGGCAGCTATTCCATATGCCTCAGACAGTGTGTCGTATGTTCTGGTGAGCATGGTCCTCTGAATCTCAAGCTTCAGACCTCCGATGAAACGAGTGACCAAGCGCCTTTCGGAAGGTACAGTATCTTCTGCGAAACGAGCTAACTCCACGAACTTGTCGTAGTAGTCAGTCACTAAATCGTTTCCTTGCTTCAGTGCAATGAACTCCTGGTACTTGTGCTCCTTAACATGCTCCGGGTAAAAAGCAATTCTCATTGCAGTTTTAAGTGTCTCCCAGTTGAAACCTTCTTGAGCCATAAACCTTGCTCGATTGGCAGTCCACCAGTTGTCAGCTTTTCCCTTGAAGTAGAACGCTGCCTCCTTAACCATTCTTTCTTCGGGACATTCCATGGCCTGTAAAATCTTATCGAATTCCCTTATCCAATTCTCAAGTAGCACAGGATCTTCTTGCCCAAAGAAGCAACTCGGGTTTCGACGAGCTATCTTTTTAGCCCAATCAGGTTCTTGTTCAACAGCAACATTGTTATTGTTGTTCTGGTTGTTGTTGTTCATTGCCTGAACAAACTGGTCCATATGGCCGATCAACTGAGCCACTTGTGGGTGTAGGGCTTCTTCTCCTTCCATTTCTTACTTTCGAGAAGTAACGGTACTCCTAGTGATGACGTACCCCAAACGATTCCTCACCGCAACACACGTACTTCCCCAAATAGCAGGTCACAACTAATAAGTATTCCGTACCAACTAATCACACAATATCTCAGCGAGATACACAGAAGAACACACACACATAAAGAATACTATGGGTACGGTTTCATAACCATATACCGTAAATAGGCACTAGGGTCTCAACACGAAACAAAGTAATTTCAGATAGCACATAGCAACTTGTCAAGCAAGAGGGAGTAAACAAGAATTCCCCGAATACCCGGCTTATCCGTATTTTATCTTGCCCTATGTTCATTTTAGGTTACCCTATAGGTTTTAATCCCGTGTTGGAACGAACTGCTCTGATACCACCTGCAACAACCCCCTTATCCGGCTCGGGACAAGACCGGGAGGGCGATGCTTAATAGAAGCGGCGGAGATCAAAAGCAATACATTTCACAACACTTATTTATATTATTAAACACCAAACTTAGAGTATTACACACTAGTTGCTACTATTACACAAAACTATTTCACAAAACTAATCTAACACTTATTAGATAGTCTACTGGTGACGTCCATACTCTAGATGAGTCTCGCGCCCCTTCTATCTTACAATCCAGCTCCTAGGCCTGCGGTGGGAAGAAAAACAAGAACCGCAGTTTCCAAAATCAGCTTGAAATGCTGAGTGAGATACACCTTAGCGTGTAAAACAGGGAAGATGAGTTGTATTGCGTGGTCACAAGTTAAAATAAATCACAGGACATGAGTAAAACTTTTATCAGAGTTTGCAGCAGAATCAATAGTAATACCAGTAAAATTCATCCCGATATAAATCAACTTTCATAGAAGATATTGCTCACAATAACCAGGGTAGACCAGGGTAGTCATAAGAACAAACCTCAATCGGATATCCAGATCGAGGGTTGGGATAACCTTTCCCTGGGAAACCTTCCCGTGTAGGACGACAACGAGAGAGAAAACCTTTCCTCCGTGCCTGGCGTTGTGGAGAACCTCTCCCGCCCCTACTTAAATAAACCATACTAGACCTTAAGTGTCGACACCCTCTATGGATCGTAAGTCCATAAGAGTAGTACTAGATGGGACTTTAGCCAATAAGGCAAAGAGCAGGGCCAACGAAGGGCCAAACTAACCCAATAAGGGTAAATATAGCCAACTCAGGGCAAATCCAAACCACTGGTTCCGGTACATGTGAGCTCAATTTCAAAACAATCATTCCGAACGTAATCAAACTCAAGGAAAGCATGTATTTCACAAAACTCATTTTGAGACGTATTATAAATCATTCGTTGACACGAAAGGAAGCTAAGGCTCAAGGCTAAGCATGTGAACTCACCTGAATCCAACTCAGCAGTCGTACAACGGATGTTCGACGAAACCTACGTCCACGTATCCGTCTCCTAAAATTTACAAATCTCTAGTCATAACGGTGTTATCTTTGAATAAACGAATACACTAACTCTATAAAATTGCTCGGTTATGTCGAATACTAATTATTTCTCTCACGACCCCAATTCGACTTAACGTCGTATTCTTCTATAAAGAAGCATTTCGAAATAACTTGATTGCTATTAAATCAACGTTAATAAATACTTTTCCGAAATAAACAAAATATAATTACTAGCAATATTGAGAAAATAGCGTTATCTCCTTTATAAAAAGTTATTTTAGCTAGAAAACAATATCAAAATAAGTATACTTTATCAATAAGTAATTAAATAAATAATTCAAACTCATTAGATAATAAAACTATAGGGATATTACACAATAAATATTTATGAACGCAAATTATTTTATTATCTCAAATAGGATTCTTGCTAAGAAGAGTTTATTGAGCAAATACTCGGAAATCACTATTTAAAGTGACGTTTAGTATTTAAAATGACATATTTTTCAAGAAAATAATGATTTTCTCACATCATATTCTTACTACTAAATTAATCATCTTACTTTATATTATTAAAATATACTTTTATTTTAAAGAAGATAATTTATTTTGCCATAATTATATTTTTATTCCAAAGCATCAATTTTTATTAAACTTATTTGAAACACATATTAATATAGCATTACTAAGCTAATAATACAATTAAAAGCTATTTCAGAATCTATAAACAACAACTACTCCCCCAACGGATTCATTAAAGAACACCCACAACCCCTAAGCTTTTGGAAACAACTTCCTTAAAATACACTTAGTTCCCCCCAAACTTGAATTCTCAAATCGATCAATATAAACACGGATTTGAGGAATAAATACATGATTTTGATTACATAAAACAACTCAGGAGGTGATTTAGGACTTACCCACACCAAGAATTGCAAGAAACGGCGAAGAAACGAAGCGGTTCGGGTTGTCGAAAAACCCGCCGGAAAGTGGAGCTCGACGCCGGCGATTGGGGCTTCCCCAGCTCCGGTCGATGATCCTAATGGACTGGTCGGACCTCTTAGAGGCCAGAGAGGTGGAGAGATAGGGGTGGGTGGCTCTGTTTGGTTCGGGTGGAGTTCACCCGAAGCTTTCGCCGGTTTTAATGGCCGACGGTGGTGGCGGCGTGCTCTGTTTTGGGTGTCGATTTCTGCTGCATTTGTCTCTGTTTTCGAACAGGGAGGAAGGTGAGACAGAGCAGAGAGAGGTAGGAAGGAAGAGGGAGAAGAGCAGGGGGTGGTTCCCGTCGACAGTGGTGGTGGTGGTGGCGGCTTCGGAGCTTGTCGCCGCTACTGCTGCTGGGTCTTTTCTTCTGGACAGAGAAGAGAGGCAGAAACAGAGAGAGAGACAGAGAGGGAGAGACTAGGGAGGAGATGGAGGTGGAAGGTGGTGGTGGAGCTCTCGGTGGTGGTTATGGCGGACGGAAAGGAGGAAGAAGATGAAGGTGAAAATGGTGATGTTGATAGTGATGATGGTGATCATCTTGTGGGAGAAGAGATCTTCTTGAATAGGTGGATGAAGGAAGCTTTTGGGGGAAGATTGGGTGAAGTCTTCTTGGAGAAGATGAGATTGTTGGTGGCTTTTGGTGGAAGGATGGTGAAATCTAGCTGGAGAAAAATGAATTTGTTTGAAGGTGATAAGGAGTAGGGGAAAAAGCTAGGGTGTGGGTGGCACACCAAGTTTTAGGGTGATCTATTGCAATTCACACACTTAATTTCGCGGTGGTTGTACCCGCGTTAATACTTATATTAAAGAAAATAATTATGTTATAACTTACAATTATTAACTTAATGTTTCTCTAAAACTTCACACAATAATAATACGATGAACTACCCAAATATTATATATATATATATTTATTTAGCTATCCGAATTACTATTTTACCCTTAGGTTTTAGACGGGGTATTACAAATTACCTGAACCATTTATGCACATTTCACGTATGGGTCGACCAGTTTGGACCTGAACCATTTAAGCTCGTTAATTTTGTGTGGGGTTGGATATTGCCAGCCGTACCACTTCTGCAATTTTGCCATAATTGCCCGTGACCAGGAAAAGAAACAGTTTAAAACCACCCACCCCTTAAAAAATATTATCTCCGCTCTATCACACCGGATTGACTTTTTTCTCTATTTATTAGGTCACTTTGACCTGGTAATTTGTGTAGCAAAACGATGCAATTTTTAGATAATTATTTAATGCCGTTGTAGAGTAAAAGTTTCTCTATAACACGGTAAAAAAGTTATCAAAAAGTCGAATTTTTCGCTATCCAAATCATCTGGTCAAAGTGACCCAGATACAAGTGAAAAGGGTAAAAGACAAAAACCACCCTCCATTAATGGAGAAAATACATTTTGCCCTCTGATTTATGGGGAAAATACCTCTTGCACCCTTGTTAACGGATGGAGGGTAGACAGATACCACCCTTCTGTTACAATCCGTTAGTGGAGGGGTGCAAACTGACTTTTTGTGACCATTTTACCCTTATTATTGTGGACAAATACCACCTTTTTTGTTAATTATAGTGTTTATCATGTTCTTGGTGTTCTTGAGAACCACCTCTACTACCACCAAATCACCACCACCACCACCACAACAACAATAATTTGAAATTGTAGCAACCTAACCAATTCCTGTAAACAACCACCATCACCACAACCTACAATACCAAATTCATCACTATCACCCTTCCATACAATCAACCTCCTGCTCAACTATCATCATTCAACAACCAAACTGCCAATTAAACCCAACCTAACCTCCAACTCCCTGCCACCAACCTCCATTACCACACAACAACCACCTGTTACTACTACCACCAAACCTCCATTCACAGCCACACAACACCATCAGAGCTCAGACAACCATTACATCACCATCACCTAAACCCACCTGAACCAACCACCATCATCTTATCCTAACCTCCAATACACCCAACCTGCAAACACTCCAAACAACCTGCCTCAACCTGCAAACTCCAAAACCGCCAACTCCTCAATTGAAGCTTCTCCACTTTCTTGCAACTCCTCCAGAGCCAATTGAAGCCGTAATCCAGATTCAAAAAACCCGAGGCTCTCCAATTGCAATCCAGAGTCAAAACCCCCAAATTGGGAAGTGGGTGTTGTCCGAACGGAACCGAAGACCCAATCGAACAGACCCATTTGAAAGAAACTTCAAGTCAAATCATTAAGGATTGGTTTCAAAGAAACCCCCCAAAAAATGGGATCGATCGAGCTTTGTTCTACTATGTTGAAGTTTAGGGAGAGTAACGAGGCAGAGAGGAGGCTCGGGAGGTCGCTGGAGGTGCGGTGCTGGCGATCTCGGCTTGGGTCGTCGCCGGCATCATCGGTCTGCAGAGGGAGAGATGGGTCGTCGCCGGCATCATCGATCTGCAGAGGGAGAGAGAGAGAGAGAGAGAGACAGAGAGAGAGCAGATCGAGAGGATTTGGGGGGGGGGGGTGATTGGAGGTGGGTTGTGGCTTCTGGGTAGAGGAGCAGAGAGAGAGAATCAGAGAGAGGGACCGGATGGAGGTGGGTTGGTGGGTCGGTGAAGGAGAGGGACAGAGTGGAGGTAGTTTGTGGTGGAGGGAGAAAGAGTAGATCCTAGAGATAACATATGAAGAGGAGAAAGAGATCTGGTGAGATAAGGTGGTTAGGGTTAAGAAATGAGGAGGAAAAGTATTTATAGTGGGATAATTTCTCAATTTTCAGGGGTAGTGTTGTCGTTTCACCCCATCCGTTGGCTTCCGTTAGTCTCCATCCACTGACAAGGTTGCAAATGGTATTTTTACCATAAATCAGGGGGCAAAAGGTATTTTCCCCATAAATGGAGGGTGGTTTTTGTGTTTTACCCGAGTGAAAAAGGTAGTAAAAAAAGGGTTAATTGCAGGTAACCCCCCTGTAGTTAGGGGTTTGTGCGAAAGACCCCCCTAGGGTCTCAAATTATGCAAAAAACCTCCTTGTAGTTTGGTTTTTGTGCAGGAGGGGGGTTATTTTCCGTTACTTGGGTTAAGAAGACACAAATACCCTTTGATATATATCATACTACTATCATTTTTTCACTTTTTACCTCTCCCTCTAACGATGCCCTATTTCTTCTCCTCTCTCCACTCCATCTTCTTATCCATTCTTCTTCATCTCCAGAACATGCGGCAGCAAGCGGAGGGCGTCGGGAGGCGGACGAGACGGCGGAGGTCGGCGTGAGGCGACGATACGATGCTTCTTCTCCTCCTCATCCAGATATGCTTCACTATTTTTTCTCGTGCTTCTTGTTCTTCCATCTCATGCCTTCTTCTTCTCCTAATCTGTAAGGTGCGGCGACGGGCGGTGTGGGGTTCGACGTCGGGCCCGACAGGAGGTTTCTTCCTCCTTTTTTTTCCAGATCTGGTTTTACTTTTTTAATAATTATTTTTTTCTTCCCCTGCTTCAGTTCTATTTCAGACGATCAGAAATGCCCAAATTTTTAGTTCTATTTCAGATTATCCAACTGATTTTGGGTTTGATTTTTTCAAGTAGGTTCTCAGTTGTTCTGTCAATGGTGGTAGCGATGTGGCACCACCATTTTTTTTCTTCCCCTAATTTTTTTTCTTCCCCTGATTTTGGCTATTGATGGAAAAAAATATGACAAAGAACCCAGCAAAAAGAAATTAACAATGCAAAAGAGATAGAAAAATAAGATTTGTTGTTACTGAAATATGAATAGTTATGAATTTAAAATCTGGTTGGGAGAGGATTTTTGTGGTTTGATGTTCTTCCCCTGTCTGAATTCGATTTAAGTTTATTTTGTTTGTTTAATGGTGGCTGGTGTGTTAGGGTTAATAATATGTACTGATGATGTTGCTGATCTTCATCATCTTCTTCTTCTTCCATCTTCTTCTATAGCAAAGGGGTATAATGCAATGGAAGTATCATTTTTGGTATTACTTTCATGAGTAAGGGTATAACGGACTTTTAAAGTGCGTATTTTAACAGATTCCGTTCAATCTAACGGAATCACACATAAACCAAAACACAAGTAGGTCTTTTGCATATTTTGAGACCCTAGGGGGGTATTTTGCACAAACCCCTAACCACAGGGGGGTAAAATGCAGTTAACCCTAAAAAAAACCAACCCCTCCTCCGGTCAAACTAGCCAATTCTTTTGGCCCCTAAACCGGGGTTTTTTGTTAAAAAACCAATATGCACATTTGTGGTGCATATTAACCATAAGTTCAAAAAGTTGGTGGGAAGTACCCACCAACTAATAATCATAAGTTAACTTTTGGTTTGTTATAGTTAGTGGGTCCCATTTGATTTTTTTAAAATTTTCTCCATGGTGGGTCTCTCTTTGTTTTTTTAAGGTTTTCCATGTGGCAAGAGGGGGTCCTACCCAAATTTTTTTTGCTGAATTTTTTCTCCAAATTTGCATGCATGCACTACTCTCTCTCTCTCTCTCTCTCTCTCTCTCTCTCTCTCTCTCTCTCTTCATTCAACAACAACAACAACAACAACATCTCCCTCACCCTAGAAAATTAAATTCACTCAACAACCTTGTTCAAATGATAAATACATTCAACTACCTAAGATGTCAAACCTTAAAATGTACCTCAGTTCATCAATTTTGACACCCAAAAGTTGTTGTTTCTCTCTCTAGTCTCTTCCAAAACCTCCCTTGTTGGGTTTCAAAACAAAAACAAAGTTCGTTCGTTTGAAGACTTCGAATCCGTCGGAAACAAGAGTAAGTTTATCAACTTTAGTATCCCTTCGTTTTATCTTTTCATTTCAAAAGTAGTATTTTGAAAAAATTCGTATATTCATTTTTCAACATTTTCGGAGATGTTCTGAAAATAGTATGAGATTCACCTTGAGGATATTGCGAAGGTCTTTGGAAGCCCTACAAGAAGCCCCAATACGATTTAAGTTCCATTTTGAGCTTGGGCATACAGAGGGCGTCCAGAACCTATAACGGGCGTACACATAGGCGCCCGGGGGGGTTAAATACGCCCGTGTGTGGTTTCGGGCGCCTAAGTGTATGCCCCAAGCTCAAAGTTAGTCATTCACCTATGGGGCTTCTACGGGCGCCCTGACCTAGGCGCCCCTAGATGCCCCATAGGTGAATGACTAACTTTGAGCTTGGGGCATACACTTAGGCGCCCGTGTTTGGTTACAGACGCCCCTCTGTATGCCCGAAGATCAAAATGGGTCATTCACCTATGGGGAATCTAGGGGCGCCTAGACTAGGGCGCCCCTAGATGCCCCATAAGTGAATGACTCAGTTTGAACTTCGGGCATACACTTAGGCGCCCTGGGGGGTGTTATATACGCCCGTGTATAGCTTCAGACGCCCTGGGCATACACTTAGGCGCCCTGGGGGGTTATATACGCCCGTGTATAGTTTCAGACGCCCTGGGCATACACTTAGGCGCCCTGGGGGGGTAAAATGGAATACATTTTGACCTCGGACTTTTATAGTTGACTTTCAAGTTGATCGTTCACTTCCAAGTTATGTTTTGCGTTCCTGTTGAAATTTAAGTTGACCTTTGACTTCATTTCACATAGTTGGAGACGTTTAGTGTTGACTTGTGACTTCTTAGTTGACCGTTGACATTATTGACTTTTCGGTTATCTGCAGGAATGGGGAAAATCACTGTGCAACTCATGTGGAATGGAGTTTGGGAGCTCGTCAATGGAAAATTTTTCTACGCACGCGGGGTGAACTAAAAATCGAAGACGATGGTGCTGAAACAGGAAGAAATTCCCACACTCCATAGTCTGAAGGAACGATTTGCTTCGAGAATGGGATTGGACAAGCACCTAGCTCCATTCATAGAGTTAAGTTACATGCGACAAGGGATGGAGCAGTATGAGCCATCAGAAATCACCGACGAAGACGATGTTTTGTTAATATTTGAGACATATGAACCAAAGGAGATCGTTCCCATGTTTGCCAAGTACGACAATGACGGCTCGGTTGCAGCTGGGGGACAGTATTTGCAGAAGATGAATCCTCGCAGGGGAAATTCGGAGCTTCGTGCGTCACTTACTGATGATAGTCAGGAACGTGAAGGCCCAACCTGGGAGGCCGGTTTTAACGAAACAGTGGTCTTGGTGGGGAACAACACATTTCAGGATGCAGCAGCGTTGGAAGGACCGTTTGACACGAATGTCGGGGGTGGGGAACATGAAGGCCCAACCTGGGAGGCCGGTTTTAACGAAACCGTGGTCATGGTGGGGAACAACACATGTCAGGATGCAACAGCGTTGGAAGGATTGTTTGACACTAATGTCGGTGGTCCTAGTTACGATGGTGGAAGTTTGTCGGAGGATCCCGACTTGAACGAAGATCCGAACGCTGACCCGCACGGGCCATCAAGTGGAGATGACACAACGGACGACGATGTACCGGTTAACAGGGGTCCTTGGGCCACAGGTTTACAGTATCATCCCACACTTGCGATTGAAGCCGACGCCGTTGCCAGTAACAGCAGGCCCGATGGATCTACGTTAAAGCTTGATGATTTGTTTGAATCAGCCAAGGAAATCAAGAATATCCTACGGGGTCCTGCAACTCAACAAGGGTGGCAATGGACAAGTGTAAAGACAGAGAGCACAAGAGTCGTTCTCAAATGTCGCGATCCTCATTGTCAGTGGTACATGGCTGCTTATAAATGGAAACAAGAGAGATTTTTCACGGTTAAGCGATACAAAAACATCCACACTTGTTCCGCGATCACCACAAATTTCAAGCATGCGAACGTGACGGTCGATGACATCGCCTATGGAATGATTGATCGATATCGGAACGGGCAGCCTCGCCCTAGCAGACATGACATCGTCGCGTACGTGAAACTTGCCTTCAAGTGCTCCGTCACTAAATGGATATGCTACCAGTCTAGGCAGAGGGCGTTCCAGATCATTCACGGTAGCCGAGAAGAACAGTACCACCAACTCCCTGCATTCTTCTACATGTTGGAGTCTTTGAACCCTGGGTCCTACACGAAGATAGAGCGCGACGAAGAAAGCATATTCAAGTACTGTTTCATGGGTATAAAAGCTCAGCTGGATGGAATCAACTTCATGCGACCACTAGTGGTCATCGATGCCGGTCACATGAAGAACGAGCCATTGCAGGTCGTAGTTGCGACAATGGTCGATGGACAGAGGCAGTGTTATCCAATTGCATGGGGCATAATTGACACCGAGAGCAATGAGGCCTGGGGGTGGTTCCTTCAGCAGCTGAGGCTTTTCGTCCCGAACGACAAGTATCTCACATTTCTTTCCGACAGGCATCAGGCCATTAAACACGCAGTCGCGACAGAGTACCCAAATGCACAACATGTGCACTGCTGGTGGCACATCAAGATGAAATTGATAAAGCTGTATGGCCCCGGAAAGTGGGTGAATCTCTTCTGGAATGCTGCGGAGGCCGACACTATAGATAAATGCCGCAGTTTTCTTCACACATTGGCAGTGGAGCACCCTGCGAAACGTAAATTCCCAAATAATGAGAGTTTGTCAATCGCAGAATACCTTATGGAAAAATGTCCTCCGGAGAAATGGAGTCGGGCGTTCGCGGTCAACACTAGATTTGACATATTCTCATCCAATCACGCAGAATCTATGAACTCAATGTTAAAGGATGCGAGATATCATTGCGTGCTTTCGTACTGTTCGTTTGTGCTCAGACAAATGTCTCAGTGGTTTTACGATAGGCGGACCAAAACTGGCACTTGGAACACAAAGTTGACCCCAGAGCGCGAGGCAATCATGCAGAAGAATCTTAACGACGCAAAAATGCTACACGTCACACAGCTGGATTCACTTGAATTCCGTGTAACGGGTAGGAACCATGGCACTGCCAAAGTGTACTTCTCGGAGGGGTACTGGGTTTGCGATTGCGGCAAGTTCCAGTTGGACTGGCAACCGTGTGTCCACGCTTGTGCGTGCGCTCCAATACTTAGAAAACAACATCCTCATATGGGGATGGAAGAAGGGTTGCCTCCTTCAGACGGGCTTGTCATGTACAATTTCACGAGCAGAACCTACAGTGCGGACTTCTACAGGAGAGCTTACGCTGGGAAAATTGAGGTTCTTCCTGATCGTATAGACTGGGATACACGTCGGATCCCACCGGAGATAAGCAACCTTGTCACTCTTCCACCAGTGAAGGTAGTGAAACGTGGAGCACCACAGACAACCAGGATACCGTCTGAAGGAGAAAAACGTAGGTATGGTACTAGGAAGCACAAGTGCTCTCGATGTGATAAGGAAGGCCATAACGTGAAGACATGCCCCACGAGGGAGGATGACCGGCTAATTACACATGATTGAAACTTGTTGCTTATTGATTGATGCAAGTTTAGTAGTTGCGGATGTAATATTTAAGTCTTTTGTAGTTGGTTTTGGTGGTTGAATCTTATCTAGTTTAATGTAGTCCACTAAAAAAGTAAACGGTCGGTGTTGTGGTCAAACTATAGTCAACTATTCAGTGCATACTAAGTCATGCCACTTGTTTCGGCAATGTAATGTCAAAATAGAACCAAAAACTCAAACAAAATGAATATGGTGCCATAGGGGCGTATAGCCTTATTCGGGCGCCCTAGTAAGGACACAGGGCGCCCGAATTAGGGTATAGAGGCGCCCCCATGTAGGCGCCCCACATTACCCTGGTTGCCCCCCCCCCCCTTCTAGGCGCCCCAATGTAGGCGCCCCCAGGTTTAGCAGTGTCATATCCAACCATATGCGCCCCGTCCACAACACAGGCGCCCATTTAGACGCCCTGACCACAACCTATACGCCCCATGACTATTGTGTTATTGTAGTAAAGTTTTTTTTATGCAGTGCTTGTAATATTTGTTTTAATAATTTGTTTCATTGCTCGAATCGGTTGTTTCATTGATCACAAAAAAGCTATCTAACCATAATGACAAAAAAATTTCATTGATCACGTCAATTACAAAAGATGGAATAATCAGTCATGAATACAACTACACGTAAGGATACCAAATTGGTTCTCCTGGCGGGTCTATTCTATTGCCATGTGTGTCTACAGTGATGAATTTAAAAGCTGTCTTCCATATTGCCACCGCATATTCTTTCCTTATAAGCTTCTGGTCCCCTTGGTATGATTGAAACTCTCCTCTAATTGTGGGATCCTCGATGACCTTCTCGATCATGCGCAACATATACAACGCACTGCAACTTGGGAGATCACATTGGTGTCTCGGCTCCTTAATCTACGGCAATTTGACTACCTTAAGGACCCTCGGGCAAAACTTGGCCCGCTTAGCAACTTCCTCTTCCCCAAACTCCTGCAGCAATCTCGGAAAATTTGTGCACAGTCGATCCAAGTCCCAATTACCACGCCCCGAAAACCTCATTGGATCGTACACCTTCACACAAATCCCTCTCTTCTCGAACACGTCTATGTAAACGAGAATCCACTGTTGAAATCCCTTCACTAGCCGCTTAGTCCTCCAAGGCATGAACCACCTCCTCGCAAGCGATCCCTTGGAACCCCTCATAGGTGAATTACCTCTAAAGTATTCAAAAGTCTTACTCTTTAGGGTTTCAAAATCATAATCTACTTGAAAAGCTTTGAACCACTCCTCATCCGTAATAACCGTGTCCGTCCTTGGAGCGCCAAAATTTTTTGAGTAATTAAGCCTCTGGGTATACGTGCATTCGTCTACATGTTCCCACCAGAAAAGTTTTCCTACTTCCATTATGTAACGGAAGAATGGCCGAGGTCTTGTCTTTATCCCACAATCCAAATATGGGTAACGTGTATCTTCGTCATTAAGCCAGATGTCAAAACACCGATGCAACTTGGGGTCTTGCTTACGCATGTCGGCCACGGAGAATCCAGGCTTCATATGGTTCGCAAAGATAGCGATAGACGGGTTATATAATTTGGCGTACGGCGTCTTCTCCCAAGGGATCCTTGCACGGTTTCGAAGCAGATATCTGATAACGCCCAAATAGGGGTTATTTTATAGCCTGAAAGTGACGTGTCTTTGTGTCGGAAAGCCGTGTTTTAGCTCGAATTCACCCTCAGAAAGCCACATAATTTAGAACGAGACGTTTATTTGCTCTTCGTGAATTTCTGCATGTTTTGTACTTTTATTGGATATGATCGCGGGTTTTTTCCTGCTTTTTCAGGAACAGGTTCGGAAAGTGCATTGGGATGCGTGCCGAGACAGAACCGAGATCACCTCGGGAAACGTGCAGAAAATGCTCGGGACAGGATTTGACCGAGACTGGTACAAGGGAGAGTGGAATGGAAAACGGAAAGACTGGAGGAAAAACGAGCAGTGAAAACCGACCGAGGAAGCTGAAAACGCCAAAACCGAGAATCACCGGGACGCGCTCGGTTGACGATATCTTGAGCTTGACTTGGAATTTTGAAGTGAAACCGGGGGCAAAAGAACGGAGATGTCAAAGGATTTCCGAAAACAGGTTATAATGCTGAAACGGAGTCCGGCCGAAAAACCGACTCCCGTCACGTGTGGGTCCCAGTCAGGCCACGCCCGAGTAAGGAGTCTCGGTTCCCGGTGTCCAGAGTCAGGAGCAACTATTTTATGTTCGTGACGATTTCCGTGACAGTTTTGGCCTAGGGGTATTTTGGTCATTTTGGCACCGGGCCCGGGTTTCCGGAGTCAAGTTCAGATTTTGTCTCCCAAATTCAGTCAGCAGTTTTCCTATGGCCAGAGCCAAGATTGGACAGAATTCGGAGCGGTTTTGACCCAGGGGTATTTTGGTAATTTTGACAAGTTTCGGGTCAAAACGCAAGACGGGGGCACGGGAAAGCAGGAAGACACCGAGGAAGGAAAACCGGAGATTTCGGGCAGAAGAGTGGGACCCAGGGGACCCAACCAGGCCCACCAAAGGACCAAGCAGGGCCCCATCTCCACCCCCCTGCCTGCGTATATACGCAGGACTGCGTATATACGCAGCCTTGCGTATATACGCAGGCAGGAGGGGGAGATGGGGAGGTGGATACATGCCCTGGTTGCGTATATACGCAACCCTGCGTATATACGCAGCCAGTTTGACTTTTTGGTCAAAGACGGCGGACCAATGGCAGTTTTCGTAAATTCTGGCGCAAGCGTTTCGGAAAAAAACAGCACTATTTAAAGACTCGTCCAGACTCGTTTTGATCATCAACACAAGACAGCACAACCGAAGGAGAAGACCGAGCATCCCGGGAGAGCACGGAAACGTGAATCCAGATTCAAGACACCCGTTTGCTCTTCTTCTCTCTCATTCAAAACTGTGTTATTTACGTTATGAGTTCTAGGAGCTAAACTTTTACCTAGGTTCTCGGTGAACCTAGGGTTTCGTTTTCAGAATTAGTTCTACGTTATGAATATGGATTCATGATTACGTTATCTTAATATCAGCAGCTTGATCAGTTATTCTGTCTTTGAATTTTACTGTTCATGCATGATCGGAGTAGCTAACCAGAATTGCTACAGACCCGAGCCGGTAGGTGAAAACGTCCGGTTAGGGTTAGGAAGAGAAGACAGAATTTAGCACCTTACCCCGATGGGCCGACTAGCGAAGGGGAGTTAGGACTAGCCTGAAATCGTTGAGACCAACTGTTAGAGAATCTGACCTGGGCCATCAGGACAGGTTAGAAACCCTAGCAGCCTTAGAACGAGACTGCAGATTTAGGCAGCTTAACAGGAATCCGAAAGTCTGCAGAATTGTGATAACGTGCAGGAAAAGAAAAGATACTGCACAGTTGGTACGTGGCACGGGTAACGAGACTGCTGTGTGTTTTCATGTCAAACAAAGAACGAAAATCTGAAGAACCCTAGGGGATCCCGGGACCTAGTATCTCAAACCCTAGTTTTACAACCTTAAGATTATTCAGAAAACTTTCACAAAAATACTTACGTTCAGTTATTTACGTTCAACCTCTCAAAATATTCCTCCTTTTTACACTCTGTTCGTTAAAACTGATTACTAGAAAAACCTGCAAAGTCTCTGTGGGATCGATAAACCGAGTTGAAAATACTCTCTATATTACTTGATTCGTATACTTGCGAATAGCACGCTAAATTGCGCATCAAATTTTTGGCGCCGTTGCCGGGGACTTTTTAGGGTTTATTTAGTAGTCCGAATTAATTTTCAGAGTTTTTATTTGTTTTATTTTTTATTTTTATTTTTCTGTTATCTCACTGCTCTTGAGATCTCTACTTTTTCAGGATGGGCGACAATACCGAGAGAACGCCAGAACTGCCCGAGACACGTACTCCAGCCGAGATGGCTCGGTACATCGAGGATCTGATCGCAGCAGGATTCGCTGCCCGGAGCAACCAGAGGACATACAACCGGTCTGGGAAGGCGTTGGTGGAGAATTTCGAAGTCCCCAAGGGGGGCATGAACGAGCTATTGTGGTGCCCGAGATCACAGCAGAACACTTTGACATAAAACCCTCCACCATCCAGACTGTGCAGACCCTCTGCCCATTCCATGGCAAAGATGACGAAGACCCGAACGACTTTATCGGGAAGTTCGAGGATTACTGCAACAAGGTCCGGTATAAGGGAGTTGACGCAGAGGCACCTATGCTAATTCTTTTCCCATACTGCCTATATGGAGTGGCCAACGACTGGCTCGAATCCCGACCACCCAGATCGATCACTACATGGGAAGGATGCGTCACAGATTTTCTTGCCAAATTTTACCCCGCCTCCCGGGTCATTCAATTACAAAGCGAGATTCTGTCATTCAAGCAGAAGACAGGGGAGACGGTGGTAGACGCATGGGACAGATTGATGAGATTGGTGAAAAAGTGTCCAAACCACGGTTTTGGAGACCCGAAGATCCTGCAGGTATTCTACCATGCCTTAGACAGGGAGAGTGCTGACAGGATTGATAGAGAAGCCGGAGGAAACTTCCTGTACCATGTGGACAAGGACGGTGCCTATGAGCTGATGAAGCAATTAGCCAAACAGGACACTCGCCTGTTTGACGATCGCAGGATCACGGCCCGAGCCGAGCCAGTGGAAGACGACCGGATAGACAATCTGGCCAAGATCGTTCAAGATTTGGTCAAGAAAGTTTACTCAACTGATGCAGTAGGAAAAACAGATTTGGACACAGCCATCGAGGGGCTCGGAAACGAAGATTCCAATTACGTACAGCAGCAGTGGGATCCGAGCCGGTACAGACCGGGTAGGAGAGACCATCCCGGGTTCCGGTACGGAAACCCGAACGCAGCAGTTTATGCACCGGGGTTCCAGCACAGGCCACCAGCCCAGCAGGCTGCACCGACGCAGCAGGCTCAGTCGGGCCCATCTGCACAGCAGTACGACGCTCAGATGAAGGAGATCAAGTCCATGTTCCAGACCATGGAGTCCCGGTTCGAGCACATGGACGCCCTGACAGCCGACGTGCAGATTACCAAAACGTCACTGCGCGCTTTGGAGGTACAAGTTGGACAGTTAGCACAACAGCTAACGGAGAGAGAGCCAGGAAACTTGCCCTCGAATACAGTGAATAATCCACGTGCTCAGGTCAATGCCATCACCACTCGGAGTGGATTAGCACTACAGGATCAGCCGTATCCTAGCCATGCACGTGCAGAAAAATCAAAGGAAATCGAGCGTGAAGTACTTGGCAAGGATAACAGCTCAGCCGACCGCCCCCAGCCGAAGGGCTCGGTTGAGCAGGATGTAGTGCAAAAGGAGAAGGAAGCAGAAACGGTACCTGTCTCCAAGGAGGTGCCGTATCCTTTGAAGACACGAAAGAGGGATGATAGCAAGGACTACGCCAGATTTCTCGAGATTTTCAAACAGTTGAAGATCAACATACCCTTTGCGGAGGCGTTGGCAAAGATGCCCACTTATGCCAAGTTCCTCAAAGATATTTTGTATGGACGGAAACGTATGAGCGATTTCGAGACAATAAATCTGACGGCAGAAGTGAGCAACTGTGTGAAGAATGGGCTACCGAGGAAGAGGAAGGACCCTGACAGTTTTGTCATCCCGGTGACCCTAGGTAATGCTTACACAGGAAAGGCTCTGTGTGACCTAGGGGCCAGTATCAATCTGATGCCTTTGTCGATTTTCAAAACTTTGAAAATCGGTGAACTCAGGCCCACCAGAATCAAGCTGCAAATGGCGGACATATCCGTGAAGCAGGCTTACGGAGTTATTGAAGATATTCTGGTGAAAGTCGGAGAATTGATTTTTCCGGCAGATTTCGTAATTCTGGATATGGAGGCAGGAGACGTACCACTCATTCTGGGCAGACCGTTTTTGGCCACTGGAGAAGCCATGATAAACTGCAAGAGCGGAGAACTGACCATGCAAATCAATGAAGATAAGGTGAAGTTCAACGTTTTCAAAAATCTGCAACTACCGAATTATTACGAGCATGAAGATATCTACGTAGTGGAGGTAGTCGAAGAAGGGTGGGAAAACGAGGAGATGGACGAGCTATGGGCAGAAATTGACAGAGTGGACAGAGAGAACGAGGAGAGATTCCAGGAGGAGCAGGCCATGCAAACTGAAAACCGGACCAGTTTACAGCTGGACGAAAAAGGTGGGCAGAAATTGGCCTTGGTCCCGTCACTCAAAGAACCACCAACCCGAGAGCTTAAACCGCTCCCGAGCCATCAGACTTCGGCACAACCAAAGCAGTTTCAAGAAGGGCAGAAAGCACTTCACGGCGAGTCTCGGATGCAGCTTGTCCCGGGAAAATTGAGATCTCGGTGGGTGAGCGGAAACCGGGTCAAGCCATATTTGGGCCCGGAAGCAGACGTCAAGGTACACCCTGGCGGTTTTGACGTCCCTTGAGCAAACATGAGGTAACCGGGTCGGGCCGTCGACCGTAAATTACAAGCGCTGGTTGGGAGGCAACCCAACGTAGTAAGTTTAAATTATTTCAGGTTTATTTTTAGTTTTGAATTTTGAGAGAGGTAAGATGAGTGGGTATTGACTTTGAATTGAGCGTGTGCAGATGCAGCAAAACAGAGAACAGGCAGAGAAAGGGAAAGAGGACGAAAGATAAAAAAAAAATAAAAAAAAAAATACTCTGCTGTTTGCGTATATACGCAACCCTGCGTATATACGCAACCAGGGGAGAATTTTTTTTCAAAAAAAAATATTTTGTTTTACCTGCTGTTTGCGTATATACGCAGGGTTGCGTATATACGCAGTCAGCAGCGAAAATTTCAGAATTTTAAAAAAAAAAAATGAAAAATTATTTTTGTTGCTGACTGCGTATATATGCAGGGTTGCGTATATACGCAGCCAGCAGTGAAAATATGGATTTTTTTTTAAAATAAAAATAAAAAAATAACTTTTTCAAAATGCTCCCTGTTTGCGTATATATACGCAGGCAGAAGAAGAAAAAAAAATATTTTTTTCGGACAGCAGCATGTTTTTGCCCATTTTTCTCTCTCTTCCTCTATACACAGATCCGTGGAGTTTGAAGCGAATTCAGAAAATTTCGTAGAAGGAAAGGCAGATTTTCAAAATCTTGAAGAATCGACCCCGGTGTGTTCTGGCACACTCGACCGTCACAGGGACTCGTACGAGTTGGGGATTTTTCAGGAACGGTTTTTCTGTCGAATAGAGCAATCGACCCCGGTGTATGCCCGGAAGGTTGACAACTTCCGGCGAGAAATTTTCTGGCGACCGGTCAACGGTCCTGCTCCACCGGAATCTGCGAGAAATTCCGCACCTGTAAGAACTGACTCCGGGTGCACAGATTCAATTTCTGTCTCTCGCTTTATTTTTCTGCGTATGCTACTAGTTGTTCCCATTCGATGAGGCAAGCCAGCTCATCCAATCCAGATTGTATGCCTAATGATTAGTACCATGAGGGCATGGCACCATCCAGTGTGGGGGTGGTGGCGTTGTAACTGCATTACGTTTTATTAAAAAATAAAAAAAAATTATTATTAAAAAAAAAATTCCATATTTTGAGACTGGGTGAAGGATTTAGTTTAAAACTGGAGAGAGCTCAATGATAGAAAATTTCCCGAAGTGGACGAACTTAGGTGAGGAAGAGCTGCGAGAATCTGTCTAGGAGAGTTAATAGAGCCAATACACTTCAGAAAACGCAAGTAGCTGTCTCCCGAGCCAGTATCCGACTAGCTGCCAGACCACCGTCACCAGGTAGTCGTCAACGCGCCATCACGGTCACCACATCATTTGGTGGAGTGTTAGGCCATAGGGGACCTCACGTCCTGTCTCGCATCTTAGGTCCACTAGTGAGCCCCGTTGATCCATTAACCCTTTTCTTGGTAACCGTTTGACCTAGGAAGCCGTTTTTTGATACTCGCATCATTGTTAGTATTTTTACCTTTCCTACGCGTCATGGCACGAGGGAGTTGAGTTGAGGGGGATTTTCTGGGGTAGAGCAGAATTGTCATATTTGATAGTGGATGAGCTTTATTTTTATATTTGAGGGTGTGTAAGGGTGAGATAGTGACGGCAGCACACTTCGGTGTGGCGGTGACTCACGACATTACATCGTGAGCACAAGAGGAGAGCCGTAGTGCGTAAATTTTCCGCACGACATGGGGGACTTTGGGTTGAAAAGGTTATTGGAGGACGCGTTGTGCTATTTAGACATCCTTGGAGTGAGGAGGATCGGTTGGAAAAGCGCGATTAGTTTACAGAGTGATTACATGGTTCGAAATTAGTGTGGGGGTGGTCGTTTCAGATTTTATTTCAATATTTTTCTGCCACCCCATGTTTTTGGTTTATCATAGAGTTGGCATGGCTTATATTATTGTTGTTTATTGTGTTGCCCCGCAAAAAAAAAAAAAAAAAAAAAAAAAAAAAAAAAAAAAACGACGGAAAGAAAAGGAGAAAAAAAAAACGAAGAAAAAAAGTATCAAAGGCAGAAAATTCAGGGTGCTTGATTGAGTTTATTTCAAAACGTCAGGCCGGCAATTTTTATCACAGTTTCACATTCGTTCACAGTTGTGGCCGCGAGAACGGCAGTTACACCGGGACTGGGGAAATTGAGCGTCTAGAATCTTAGGTGATTTGGGTCAGTTTCTATCATCTCGGTGAGGGAGTGTGAGATTGGGGTATGTGTGAGTGTGCTGTGACGTTTAGGACATCGCTTCTAAATGACTTATCCTACCGTCCCAAAGCCGACAGATTTACATTACACCCGGAGTAAAAGCACGGAAGGTGTGCGTTAGGGATACGTTCAGTTTGCGTGCAAAAGCGGAAGTAAGTGGTGTTCGTGCTTGTTCCTAACCTAGGCTGGCCGCGAGTTCTTCCGATCACCGCAGTTTCTGAAATTTAGGGGAATATGAGAACTTGATGATGTTCAGTTTGAGTTGAAGAGATTGCCCAGTCTCACCAAAATATATATATATATATATATATATATATATATAAACTGTTTTTATAATAGTAATAATGTTTTTAAATAAGTGCAGTTACACCGCTCTGGATTGATTCGGGATAGTATGCATTGGTAGTATATTGCTGGAATTTGCTCGGGACGAGCAAAGTTTAGTGTGGGGGTATTTGATAACGCCCAAATAGGGGTTATTTTATAGCCTGAAAAGACGTGTCTTTGTGTCGGAAAGCCGTGTTTTAGCCCGAATTCACCCTCGGAAAGCCACATAATTTAGAACGAGACGTTTATTTGCTCTTCGTGAATTTCTGCATGTTTTGTACTTTTATTGGATATGATCGCGGGTTTTTTCCTACTTTTTCAAGAACAGGTTCGGAAAGTGCATTGGGATGCGTGCCGAGACAGAACCGAGATCACCTCGGGAAACGTGCAGAAAATGCTCGGGACAGGATTTGACCGAGACTGGTACAAGGGAGAGTGGAATGGAAAACGGAAAGACTGGAGGAAAGACGAGCAGTGAAAACCGACCGAGGAAGCTGAAAACGCCAAAACCGAGAATCACCGGGACGCGCTCGGTTGACGATATCTTGAGCTTGACTTGGAATTTTGAAGTGAAACCGGGGGCAAAAGAACGGAGATGTCAAGGGATTTCCGAAAACAGGTTATAATGCTGAAACGGAGTCCGGCCGAAAAACCGACTCCCGTCACGTGTGGGTCCCAGTCAGGCCACGCCCGAGTAAGGAGTCTCGGTTCCCGGTGTCCAGAGTCAGGAGCAACTATTTTATGTTCGTGACGATTTCCGTGACAGTTTTGGCCTAGGGGTATTTTGGTCATTTTGGCACCGGGCCCGGGTTTCCGGAGTCAAGTTCAGATTTTGTCTCCCAAATTCAGTCAGCAGTTTTCCTATGGCCAGAGCCAAGATTGGACATAATTCGGAGCGGTTTTGACCCAGGGGTATTTTGGTAATTTTGACAAGTTTCGGGTCAAAACGCAAGACGGGGGCACGGGAAAGCAGGAAGACACCGAGGAAGGAAAACCGGAGATTTCGGGCAGAAGAGTGGGACCCAGGGGACCCAACCAGGCCCACCAACGGACCAAGCAGGGCCCCATCTCCACCCCCCTGCCTGCGTATATACGCAGGCCTGCGTATATACGCAGCCAGGAGGGGGAGATGGGGAGGTGAATACATGCCCTGGTTGCGTATATACGCAACCCTGCGTATATACGCAGCCAGTTTGACTTTTTGGTCAAAGACGGCGGACCGATGGCAGTTTTCGTAAATTCTAGCGCAAGCGCTTCGGAAAAAAACAACACTATTTAAAGACTCGTCCAGACTCGTTTTGATCATCAACACAAGACAGCACAACCGAAGGAGAAGACCGAGCATCCCGGGAGAGCACGGAAACGTGAATCCAGATTCAAGACACCCGTTTGCTCTTCTTCTCTCTCATTCAAAACTGTGTTATTTACGTTATGAGTTCTAGGAGCTAAACTTTTACCTAGGTTCTCGGTGAACCTAGGGTTTCGTTTTCAGAATTAGTTCTACGTTTTGACTATGGATTCATGATTACGTTATCTTAATATCAGCAGCTTTATCAGTTATTCTGTCTTTGAATTTTACTGTTCATGCATGATCGGAGTAGCTAACCAGAATTGCTACAGACCCGAGCCGGTAGGTGAAAACGTCCGGTTAGGGTTAGGAAGAGAAGACAGAATTTAGCACCTTACCCCGATGGGCCGACTAGCGAAGGGGAGTTAGGACTAGCCTGAAATCGTTGAGACCAACTGTTAGAGAATCTGACCCGGGCCATCAGGACAGGTTAGAAACCCTAGCAGCCTTAGAACGAGACTGCAGATTTAGGCAGCTTAACAGGAATCCGAAAGTCTGCAGAATTGTGATAACGTGCAGGAAAAGAAAAGATACTGCACAGTTGGTACGTGGCACGGGTAACGAGACTGCTGTGTGTTTCCATGTCAAACAAAGAACGAAAATCTGAAGAACCCTAGGGGATTCCGGGACCTAGTATCTCAAACCCTAGTTTTACAACCTTAAGATTATTCAGAAAACTTTCACAAAAATACTTACGTTCAGTTATTTACGTTCAACCTCTCAAAATATTCCTCCTTTTTACACTCTGTTCGTTAAAACTGATTACTAGAAAAACCTGCAAAGTCTCTGTGGGATCGATAAACCGAGTTGAAAATACTCTCTATATTACTTGATTCGTATACTTGCGAATAGCACGCTAAATTGCGCATCAAATTTTTGGCGCCGTTGCCGGGGACTTTTTAGGGTTTATTTAGTAGTCCGAATTAATTTTCAGAGTTTTTATTTGTTTTATTTTTTATTTTTATTTTTCTGTTATCTCACTGCTCTTGAGATCTCTACTTTTTCAGGATGGGCGACAATACCGAGAGAACGCCAGAACTGCCCGAGACACGTACTCCAGCCGAGATGGCTCGGTACATCGAGGATCTGATCGCAGCAGGATTCGCTGCCCGGAGCAACCAGAGGACATACAACCGGTCTGGGAAGGCGTTGGTGGAGAATTTCGAAGTCCCCAAGGGGGGCATGAACGAGCTATTGTGGTGCCCGAGATCACAGCAGAACACTTTGACATAAAACCCTCCACCATCCAGACTGTGCAGACCCTCTGCCCATTCCATGGCAAAGATGACGAAGACCCGAACGACTTTATCGGGAAGTTCGAGGATTACTGCAACAAGGTCCGGTATAAGGGAGTTGACGCAGAGGCACCTATGCTAATTCTTTTCCCATACTGCCTATATGGAGTGGCCAACGACTGGCTCGAATCCCGACCACCCAGATCGATCACTACATGGGAAGGATGCGTCACAGATTTTCTTGCCAAATTTTACCCCGCCTCCCGGGTCATTCAATTACAAAGCGAGATTCTGTCATTCAAGCAGAAGACAGGGGAGACGGTGGTAGACGCATGGGACAGATTGATGAGATTGGTGAAAAAGTGTCCAAACCACGGTTTTGGAGACCCGAAGATCCTGCAGGTATTCTACCATGCCTTAGACAGGGAGAGTGCTGACAGGATTGATAGAGAAGCCGGAGGAAACTTCCTGTACCATGTGGACAAGGACGGTGCCTATGAGCTGATGAAGCAATTAGCCAAACAGGACACTCGCCTGTTTGACGATCGCAGGATCACGGCCCGAGCCGAGCCAGTGGAAGACGACCGGATAGACAATCTGGCCAAGATCGTTCAAGATTTGGTCAAGAAAGTTTACTCAACTGATGCAGTAGGAAAAACAGATTTGGACACAGCCATCGAGGGGCTCGGAAACGAAGATTCCAATTACGTACAGCAGCAGTGGGATCCGAGCCGGTACAGACCGGGTAGGAGAGACCATCCCGGGTTCCGGTACGGAAACCCGAACGCAGCAGTTTATGCACCGGGGTTCCAGCACAGGCCACCAGCCCAGCAGGCTGCACCGACGCAGCAGGCTCAGTCGGGCCCATCTGCACAGCAGTACGACGCTCAGATGAAGGAGATCAAGTCCATGTTCCAGACCATGGAGTCCCGGTTCGAGCACATGGACGCCCTGACAGCCGACGTGCAGATTACCAAAACGTCACTGCGCGCTTTGGAGGTACAAGTTGGACAGTTAGCACAACAGCTAACGGAGAGAGAGCCAGGAAACTTGCCCTCGAATACAGTGAATAATCCACGTGCTCAGGTCAATGCCATCACCACTCGGAGTGGATTAGCACTACAGGATCAGCCGTATCCTAGCCATGCACGTGCAGAAAAATCAAAGGAAATCGAGCGTGAAGTACTTGGCAAGGATAACAGCTCAGCCGACCGCCCCCAGCCGAAGGGCTCGGTTGAGCAGGATGTAGTGCAAAAGGAGAAGGAAGCAGAAACGGTACCTGTCTCCAAGGAGGTGCCGTATCCTTTGAAGACACGAAAGAGGGATGATAGCAAGGACTACGCCAGATTTCTCGAGATTTTCAAACAGTTGAAGATCAACATACCCTTTGCGGAGGCGTTGGCAAAGATGCCCACTTATGCCAAGTTCCTCAAAGATATTTTGTATGGACGGAAACGTATGAGCGATTTCGAGACAATAAATCTGACGGCAGAAGTGAGCAACTGTGTGAAGAATGGGCTACCGAGGAAGAGGAAGGACCCTGACAGTTTTGTCATCCCGGTGACCCTAGGTAATGCTTACACAGGAAAGGCTCTGTGTGACCTAGGGGCCAGTATCAATCTGATGCCTTTGTCGATTTTCAAAACTTTGAAAATCGGTGAACTCAGGCCCACCAGAATCAAGCTGCAAATGGCGGACATATCCGTGAAGCAGGCTTACGGAGTTATTGAAGATATTCTGGTGAAAGTCGGAGAATTGATTTTTCCGGCAGATTTCGTAATTCTGGATATGGAGGCAGGAGACGTACCACTCATTCTGGGCAGACCGTTTTTGGCCACTGGAGAAGCCATGATAAACTGCAAGAGCGGAGAACTGACCATGCAAATCAATGAAGATAAGGTGAAGTTCAACGTTTTCAAAAATCTGCAACTACCGAATTATTACGAGCATGAAGATATCTACGTAGTGGAGGTAGTCGAAGAAGGGTGGGAAAACGAGGAGATGGACGAGCTATGGGCAGAAATTGACAGAGTGGACAGAGAGAACGAGGAGAGATTCCAGGAGGAGCAGGCCATGCAAACTGAAAACCGGACCAGTTTACAGCTGGACGAAAAAGGTGGGCAGAAATTGGCCTTGGTCCCGTCACTCAAAGAACCACCAACCCGAGAGCTTAAACCGCTCCCGAGCCATCAGACTTCGGCACAACCAAAGCAGTTTCAAGAAGGGCAGAAAGCACTTCACGGCGAGTCTCGGATGCAGCTTGTCCCGGGAAAATTGAGATCTCGGTGGGTGAGCGGAAACCGGGTCAAGCCATATTTGGGCCCGGAAGCAGACGTCAAGGTACACCCTGGCGGTTTTGACGTCCCTTGAGCAAACATGAGGTAACCGGGTCGGGCCGTCGACCGTAAATTACAAGCGCTGGTTGGGAGGCAACCCAACGTAGTAAGTTTAAATTATTTCAGGTTTATTTTTAGTTTTGAATTTTGAGAGAGGTAAGATGAGTGGGTATTGACTTTGAATTGAGCGTGTGCAGATGCAGCAAAACAGAGAACAGGCAGAGAAAGGGAAAGAGGACGAAAGATAAAAAAAAAATAAAAAAAAAAATACTCTGCTGTTTGCGTATATACGCAACCCTGCGTATATACGCAACCAGGGGAGAATTTTTTTTCAAAAAAAAATATTTTGTTTTACCTGCTGTTTGCGTATATACGCAGGGTTGCGTATATACGCAGTCAGCAGCGAAAATTTCAGAATTTTAAAAAAAAAAAATGAAAAATTATTTTTGTTGCTGACTGCGTATATATGCAGGGTTGCGTATATACGCAGCCAGCAGTGAAAATATGGATTTTTTTTTAAAATAAAAATAAAAAAATAACTTTTTCAAAATGCTCCCTGTTTGCGTATATATACGCAGGCAGAAGAAGAAAAAAAAATATTTTTTTCGGACAGCAGCATGTTTTTGCCCATTTTTCTCTCTCTTCCTCTATACACAGATCCGTGGAGTTTGAAGCGAATTCAGAAAATTTCGTAGAAGGAAAGGCAGATTTTCAAAATCTTGAAGAATCGACCCCGGTGTGTTCTGGCACACTCGACCGTCACAGGGACTCGTACGAGTTGGGGATTTTTCAGGAACGGTTTTTCTGTCGAATAGAGCAATCGACCCCGGTGTATGCCCGGAAGGTTGACAACTTCCGGCGAGAAATTTTCTGGCGACCGGTCAACGGTCCTGCTCCACCGGAATCTGCGAGAAATTCCGCACCTGTAAGAACTGACTCCGGGTGCACAGATTCAATTTCTGTCTCTCGCTTTATTTTTCTGCGTATGCTACTAGTTGTTCCCATTCGATGAGGCAAGCCAGCTCATCCAATCCAGATTGTATGCCTAATGATTAGTACCATGAGGGCATGGCACCATCCAGTGTGGGGGTGGTGGCGTTGTAACTGCATTACGTTTTATTAAAAAATAAAAAAAAATTATTATTAAAAAAAAAATTCCATATTTTGAGACTGGGTGAAGGATTTAGTTTAAAACTGGAGAGAGCTCAATGATAGAAAATTTCCCGAAGTGGACGAACTTAGGTGAGGAAGAGCTGCGAGAATCTGTCTAGGAGAGTTAATAGAGCCAATACACTTCAGAAAACGCAAGTAGCTGTCTCCCGAGCCAGTATCCGACTAGCTGCCAGACCACCGTCACCAGGTAGTCGTCAACGCGCCATCACGGTCACCACATCATTTGGTGGAGTGTTAGGCCATAGGGGACCTCACGTCCTGTCTCGCATCTTAGGTCCACTAGTGAGCCCCGTTGATCCATTAACCCTTTTCTTGGTAACCGTTTGACCTAGGAAGCCGTTTTTTGATACTCGCATCATTGTTAGTATTTTTACCTTTCCTACGCGTCATGGCACGAGGGAGTTGAGTTGAGGGGGATTTTCTGGGGTAGAGCAGAATTGTCATATTTGATAGTGGATGAGCTTTATTTTTATATTTGAGGGTGTGTAAGGGTGAGATAGTGACGGCAGCACACTTCGGTGTGGCGGTGACTCACGACATTACATCGTGAGCACAAGAGGAGAGCCGTAGTGCGTAAATTTTCCGCACGACATGGGGGACTTTGGGTTGAAAAGGTTATTGGAGGACGCGTTGTGCTATTTAGACATCCTTGGAGTGAGGAGGATCGGTTGGAAAAGCGCGATTAGTGTACAGAGTGATTACATGGTTCGAAATTAGTGTGGGGGTGGTCGTTTCAGATTTTATTTCAATATTTTTCTGCCACCCCATGTTTTTGGTTTATCATAGAGTTGGCATGGCTTATATTATTGTTGTTTATTGTGTTGCCCCGCAAAAAAAAAAAAAAAAAAAAAAAAAAAAAAAAAAACGACGGAAAGAAAAGGAGAAAAAAAAAACGAAGAAAAAAAGTATCAAAGGCAGAAAATTCAGGGTGCTTGATTGAGTTTATTTCAAAACGTCAGGCCGGCAATTTTTATCACAGTTTCACATTCGTTCACAGTTGTGGCCGCGAGAACGGCAGTTACACCGGGACTGGGGAAATTGAGCGTCTAGAATCTTAGGTGATTTGGGTCAGTTTCTATCATCTCGGTGAGGGAGTGTGAGATTGGGGTATGTGTGAGTGTGCTGTGACGTTTAGGACATCGCTTCTAAATGACTTATCCTACCGTCCCAAAGCCGACAGATTTACATTACACCCGGAGTAAAAGCACGGAAGGTGTGCGTTAGGGATACGTTCAGTTTGCGTGCAAAAGCGGAAGTAAGTGGTGTTCGTGCTTGTTCCTAACCTAGGCTGGCCGCGAGTTCTTCCGATCACCGCAGTTTCTGAAATTTAGGGGAATATGAGAACTTGATGATGTTCAGTTTGAGTTGAAGAGATTGCCCAGTCTCACCAAAAAATATATATATATATATATATATATATATATAAACTGTTTTTATAATAGTAATAATGTTTTTAAATAAGTGCAGTTACACCGCTCTGGATTGATTCGGGATAGTATGCATTGGTAGTATATTGCTGGAATTTGCTCGGGACGAGCAAAGTTTAGTGTGGGGGTATTTGATAACGCCCAAATAGGGGTTATTTTATAGCCTGAAAAGACGTGTCTTTGTGTCGGAAAGCCGTGTTTTAGCCCGAATTCACCCTCGGAAAGCCACATAATTTAGAACGAGACGTTTATTTGCTCTTCGTGAATTTCTGCATGTTTTGTACTTTTATTGGATATGATCGCGGGTTTTTTCCTACTTTTTCAAGAACAGGTTCGGAAAGTGCATTGGGATGCGTGCCGAGACAGAACCGAGATCACCTCGGGAAACGTGCAGAAAATGCTCGGGACAGGATTTGACCGAGACTGGTACAAGGGAGAGTGGAATGGAAAACGGAAAGACTGGAGGAAAGACGAGCAGTGAAAACCGACCGAGGAAGCTGAAAACGCCAAAACCGAGAATCACCGGGACGCGCTCGGTTGACGATATCTTGAGCTTGACTTGGAATTTTGAAGTGAAACCGGGGGCAAAAGAACGGAGATGTCAAGGGATTTCCGAAAACAGGTTATAATGCTGAAACGGAGTCCGGCCGAAAAACCGACTCCCGTCACGTGTGGGTCCCAGTCAGGCCACGCCCGAGTAAGGAGTCTCGGTTCCCGGTGTCCAGAGTCAGGAGCAACTATTTTATGTTCGTGACGATTTCCGTGACAGTTTTGGCCTAGGGGTATTTTGGTCATTTTGGCACCGGGCCCGGGTTTCCGGAGTCAAGTTCAGATTTTGTCTCCCAAATTCAGTCAGCAGTTTTCCTATGGCCAGAGCCAAGATTGGACATAATTCGGAGCGGTTTTGACCCAGGGGTATTTTGGTAATTTTGACAAGTTTCGGGTCAAAACGCAAGACGGGGGCACGGGAAAGCAGGAAGACACCGAGGAAGGAAAACCGGAGATTTCGGGCAGAAGAGTGGGACCCAGGGGACCCAACCAGGCCCACCAACGGACCAAGCAGGGCCCCATCTCCACCCCCCTGCCTGCGTATATACGCAGGCCTGCGTATATACGCAGCCAGGAGGGGGAGATGGGGAGGTGAATACATGCCCTGGTTGCGTATATACGCAACCCTGCGTATATACGCAGCCAGTTTGACTTTTTGGTCAAAGACGGCGGACCGATGGCAGTTTTCGTAAATTCTAGCGCAAGCGCTTCGGAAAAAAACAACACTATTTAAAGACTCGTCCAGACTCGTTTTGATCATCAACACAAGACAGCACAACCGAAGGAGAAGACCGAGCATCCCGGGAGAGCACGGAAACGTGAATCCAGATTCAAGACACCCGTTTGCTCTTCTTCTCTCTCATTCAAAACTGTGTTATTTACGTTATGAGTTCTAGGAGCTAAACTTTTACCTAGGTTCTCGGTGAACCTAGGGTTTCGTTTTCAGAATTAGTTCTACGTTTTGACTATGGATTCATGATTACGTTATCTTAATATCAGCAGCTTTATCAGTTATTCTGTCTTTGAATTTTACTGTTCATGCATGATCGGAGTAGCTAACCAGAATTGCTACAGACCCGAGCCGGTAGGTGAAAACGTCCGGTTAGGGTTAGGAAGAGAAGACAGAATTTAGCACCTTACCCCGATGGGCCGACTAGCGAAGGGGAGTTAGGACTAGCCTGAAATCGTTGAGACCAACTGTTAGAGAATCTGACCCGGGCCATCAGGACAGGTTAGAAACCCTAGCAGCCTTAGAACGAGACTGCAGATTTAGGCAGCTTAACAGGAATCCGAAAGTCTGCAGAATTGTGATAACGTGCAGGAAAAGAAAAGATACTGCACAGTTGGTACGTGGCACGGGTAACGAGACTGCTGTGTGTTTCCATGTCAAACAAAGAACGAAAATCTGAAGAACCCTAGGGGATTCCGGGACCTAGTATCTCAAACCCTAGTTTTACAACCTTAAGATTATTCAGAAAACTTTCACAAAAATATTTACGTTCAGTTATTTACGTTCAACCTCTCAAAATATTCCTCCTTTTTACACTCTGTTCGTTAAAACTGATTACTAGAAAAACCTGCAAAGTCTCTGTGGGATCGATAAACCGAGTTGAAAATACTCTCTATATTACTTGATTCGTATACTTGCGAATAGCACGCTAAATTGCGCATCAATATCGACCGCCTTCCATTGGTTGCAGGTAGTCCAATTCATACACGGGAACCATTTAAGTGTACATAGACAGAGGGGTCCAGCACTCTTCTTTTTCCTTGTGCTCGCCTACTTCAAAAAATGGATTCTGCCCGTCTGCAGTGAAAGGGGTTAAAACCTGTAGCCTATCCCAGCGAGACTGCTCTTCTACTTCATCCGTCTCCCCTTCATCCAACTCTTCATCCGAGATCTCATCTGCCTCCAACTCTGTTTCCTCGTTTATCCCATCGATGTCGCCGTGAAACTCTATTTCCTCGTTTCCTGATCCATCCTGAAGAATTAAGAAAATTTGTACAGTCGAAAATATAACATCACGAAATTAGAGAAAGCAATGATTCACCGCCAATAGTACCTGTGACATGGACGGCCCTACTTCCTTGATGCAGGGAACATCGTGATAAATACTTAACAGCCTATCTTGAGCTTTAGCATTTTGTTTGTATGTGTCTACCTCTTTGGAGACGGCATCCAAGGACGAGTTTAACTCGTGAGTCCCAATAAAGTGTGCCACCCAGATTCTGAGGTACCACCCGTTCACTTCGTATTTCACAGAGAAGTTCGGAACGAGTGTTCTGAGGTGCTTCATGAAGAAACACACATAGAATCCACAGTCATGCCTACAACAAAAATAATTCACAAATAGATAAGAAAATAATGTAAAAAAATGAATTGCAACTAAAATTAAGTGTAGTTCACAAACCCGTTATTCTGGTGCGGAATCTCGGACCACACATATTTTGGTTTCCATGTCATTATGTCCTCCTTGTAAGCGAATTTATAATGGGCGCAAAGGCTATCGTGAATTAACTTCACTTTATGTTCCACCCGCCTCTCCATATACTCATCGGATGAGTCAAATACGAAAACACCCTTGTGTTCTAAGCTTACCACAAGCAGATAGTAGTGATGATCCCGGATGCCTATTGGGAGTGCAATATGAAAAGCAACATAAAATATGAAGTTATTAGAATATGATTACAATACGAACTAAAATATGAAGTTATTAGAATATGATTACCATGGAGAGCTCAGATATAGAAGCAGGAAGATAGTCTTCGTTTAGGTAAAATGGTAACTCTTGATCATATACTCCGAAAATATTTATTGGTGCATAACAAATTTTCCGATCATGTTTCTTCTCTTCAGCCGTCAGAATGGCCGTCATGCACATCATCGTCTGCAAGCATTTACAACTTAGAAAATTGTCGACAAATTACAAAAAAATGCAAGTTAAATAAAAACTTACCGAGTCTGTCATCCACTCATCGCGTGAATACTCGTACGCGTGTGAGAACGTTATCTTGTCGCCACCAGTGATGTTAACCAATACCTTTCTGTAAACAAAAATGAAGTTAAATTACACAAATGATACGATACTAATAAGAGCTAAATAAAAGGAAAATTGTAAAATATTGATCTCTTACTGGCTAAAAATAGCAAGCCGTCTGGCCTTTTCTGCGTCGGTGGCGTTAGGGGGCTCGACAGTGCTCTTAGGGACCCGAGTGAAGTAGGCATGCCACCAGCACTGGTCGATGCTTGGTTCATCAGGAAATGAAACACTGATCGGTGCAACTGGTAGATCGGGACATTCACTAACAGGTTGTGCCTCGGCATTAGGCAATTCTGCGCGTTGTTCCTCGGCATGTGAGACTAATGGTGAAGTCTGACCAACGGGTTGTGCCCCTTCTTCATCGACAGTTTGGACCAATGGTGAATCGCTAGCATCGTTAGAATCGTGTGTGCCCATCTGTCTAGCATCACTGGTTTTGTCTGTCAACCCATCTAGCCTCTCCGTTAACCCATCTAGCCTCGCCGTCACCTCATCCAGCTTCCTCATACACGCATCGATATTCACCTTCTGCTCGTTCTTCATTCTCTGAAAAGCCATCTCCATATTTGTCATTCGGGCTTTCATCGTTGTCATACCCAAATCCATTCTTGTCATTTGGGACTTCATCGTAGTCAGCATACTGATAATAAGATCCATCCCATCTACCATTTCCTCAGTCCGGGCTCTCTTTCTTGGTTGTGCCTCCTCAGTTTCCTCGGACACTTAATCAGTCTCCCTTTCGCGATCCTGACGTTTCTTCGACCTTTGCTCGGCACCTACGTCCCCACTGGGTGAGGACAGGGGTGCGTAAATCATTCGATCAAAATCCTCCCTAAGGCGCTCTTCAGTCATGACATCATGTGGAGCTGCAGCAGGTGGGCTTGGCAATGGCGTTTCACTTGTTTGCTGACTCTTTTTCTGAGTTTGCTTTTTTCCCTTGGTTGTCGCCGGCCTTGGCACATCGGCCTCCCCTTCATTTGGCGGTGGCGTTTCACTTGTTTGCTTACTCTTTTTCTGAGTTTGCTTTGGTCCCTGCTTTTCACTTGTTTTCTTACTCGCACCCAATTTCCTCGTCGTCTTAGTCCCCGACATCTGAATGGTTGCATTTGAATAGCTGCACCGGAGTAGACAACGCGTCGGCCACCCAACTTACTCGTCAGGTCCGGAAACAAGGGAAGATACGGATTAGCTTCCATATGAGCCAAGTACCGAAGCCAGTACCAACTCTGCTCCTCTGCAGGAGTGGGGTGAAGTGTCGGGCGAACATATGTGATTGACGCCACAAGCCTTTTCACTGATTCATCATCAGCCCTGACTTGTAGAGGATAGTACGCCGCCACTCTGGGAAGTACCCCTTCGTCCCTGCTAGCCAAGAGGGGTACCATCTGTGGGATTGCTTCGTAGGCCCAAGCCTGCGCGGAGAGACGAATGGGAGTAAGCATATAACATTTATAGATATAACTAACAATAAAAAATGCATAACTAACACAATTACCGCAGCAACGAAAGGGAAGGCGGTGAGCGAGTAAGTTGGTTTGGTAAAGTCGCAATGTTTCATCCCGCCGAGTAATTTTTCAAAGCATTCCGTACCCCAATCGTAGGCGTTACAGAACTCAAAGTCATTGCACTTCTGTATCACTGCGGCGGGCATCATATCATGGCCGCCGGTGTTGTGCCATAACCTACCAATTATTGCAGCAACTAAGATCTTCACAAATCTTTCCAACGTAGCCGAGTCCATCTGATTATCAGGATCTTCGGAGTACGGGTGTTCGCTATCGATGCCTTCCAGATAATTCTCCAGTATAGTTGCATTCACTTTCCCGTACACACTCGTGAAATCGGGGCCAAACAAGGTCTGAACAAGGGCATAATCTTCCATCCTCTCGTCGAGCTGCTCATCGTCATGAGACTTAAACACGTTAAGTCCACTACAGAGAACAAACTCTTGCAGGGAGAACCGCAGCGGGAAGGTCCCAAAGTTGAACCATATTTCTCGGTCATGAGGGTTAGTGTTAATCCGACGCTGGATGATTAAGTCGAGGAGCGTCTTCGAGAACACTTGGTCATATCGATAGTTCAAAAGCCATGCCAAGTTAGGGAGCAGCTGTCGCACTAAAGTCCTAACGTCTTCCCGTCTGGTAAGCCTTGTAAACACTATCCATGACCTCTTCCGCGAACGAAACGTCAACTTATACCTCCTTAATTCGGCTCGATTAGCGGCAGCGGGTAAACGACCAAGTTGGTCCAAGGAGATCAAATCCTGTCAAATAAACAATAAGTAGTCAATTATCAATAAGTACTCAGAAAATTAGTCATAACTTTATGAACTTATCATCTACGGGCACATACTCAAAAAACTAATCACAATTAATCACAATTTTCTCAAGTTCCCAGCACGGGCGCATACAAGCTAAAAACTTCGAAAAAAAATAGTGAGTAAGCCAAGGGGGCATACAGGGGCGTCCTGTAAGCCCCCTTGGCTTACTCAGTCAAAAATTCCTCAATATCCCAGCTGGGGCGCATACCTCATGTTTTGGGGCATACAGAACATGCTGTATGCGCCCCAGCTGGGAAGCAAGGCAAATTTTTGACCCAGAAGCCCAGGGGCGTATACAGGGGCTTCTAGGAACCGCCTAGACGCCCCTGTATGCGCCCCTGGGCTTCTGGGTGAAAAATTTGCCTTGCTTCCCAGCTGGGGCGCATACAGCATGTTCTGTATGCCCCAAAACATGAGGTATGCGCCCCAGCTGGGAAACAAGGCAAATTTTTGACCCAGAAGCCCAGGGCGCATACAGGGGCGCCTAGGCGGATACCAGACGCCCCTGTATGCGCCCCTGGGCTTCTGGATCAAAAATTTGCCTTGTTTCCCAGCTGGGGCGCATACAGCGTATTCTGTATGCCCCAACAATCAAACTATACGCCCCAGGCGCCCTTGATGATTTTCAGTCAAAAATTGATGTTCTTGTATACGCCCTATGTGATTAATCAGTCAAAATTGATGTTCTTGTATACGCCCAGTGGTTCATCAACATGATTTTTACATGAACTAGTCGTGAAATTTACATAACAAGTTGATTTCATGAACCAAGTTTGCACCAAAAAATCAACACAACATCAATTTTTTCTAACCCTAGAACATGAGTTTGATGAAGAAAACTTGAAGAGGTGAAACAAACTCACCTCTTGGGCCACATTGGCCGGTGCAGAGGAAGGAGCCGGTGCCGGAGAAGCCGCAGACGCAGCCACTACACCCGTCGGTGCCGGAGAAGAGGACGGGGACTCGATTCCTTGGCCGCCGGAATTGAGTTGTCCAAGAACTTGGTTAACCGTGTGTGTGGGAGAGGGTTGGGAGTCCATGAGAGCGAGAGAGAGAGGAGTAAGAGAGGGGTGTTGGTGGTCGCCGGAGAGTATGGAGGTGGAGGAAGAAAGTGAAGAGAGTATGGTGTTGGTGGTCGCACGGGGAAGAAGAAGGGAACGGTTTCTTTGTGGAGGTTTTAATCCCGAGAGAGGAGAGAGGAAGGGCTGGGAGAAAAAGTAATTTTTTGAATTTTATTGTTTTTTAATATGAACTGATTTTATTAGTCTAATTAGGTTATTACTTTTTAATTAATTTCTCAAATAAAGGTCAAAATAGAAAAAAGTCTATGGTAGTTTGCATAAAAAAAAGTGATAAATGGTTTTTTTCCCAATTTCTTCCCCTAAACCCTTCCCAGATCTTGATTCTTCATGAAACCCGAAGCTCTCGATTTCATTTATCCCAGCTTTTACTACTTTTTTGAGTTTCCTCTCGAGTACAGTTCCAGCCGCTGGTTTTTACGCTTTGCGGTCGATCCTGCGTTCTCGTCGGATGTTTCACTCCGCCGATTGCAGTTGTTCCATCCCAAAGCAGCAGTCAAATAGTAAGTTTAAATACTTCCTCCATCTCCAGATTGATCGCTAAGCCTTTTTGATTGATGTTTACTGCACTGGTTCTCAGATTTTTATCGATAGTTGTTTGTTCAAATCGAAATTGTATGCACTCTTTTTTTTTTGCCTATGGGCTATATCTATTTGCTTGACTCTGGTTATTGACAATCCATGTCTTGACTTTGGCCCAGATAGACTCATTAAGAAACAGACTAAACCCAGTTAATGCTACACTGCCATCAATGAAAGAGATTCATCCTTGAGAAATTATAGAATAATATTTTCTTATTATCAGACATGACTGATCATTTACCTCACCACATTAATCCATTTAATCCTATTTCCATACAGATCTATGCTTTTACATCTCCGGTAGCTCCATCTTTCAGCCCATTAGTGTCATTGAAACTTTAATAGATGTCGCAGTTGCCTGTGGAGGTTCTGGCTGATATTCTATCCCGATTGCCACAGAAGTCTATAGTTCGATTCAGGTCCGTATCAACTTCATGGCTTTCACTAATTGACAGTTATGGGTTCCTTAAATTGAGACTAAATGTATCCGTTCGTACCAACACCGTTGTCTCCCTTATGCTGAGAGATGCGCAGCGTTTCCAGTGGATTAACTTCTGTTCGCATGATACCGTTATCCCGACGGTCAACGGTGAGCTGTTGAGTCAATACAACTGTAATGAGATCAAGATTTATGGTTCTTGTAATGGGATGGTTTGTTTCTCCGATCAATCCAAAAACTTTGCTCTCTGGAACCCCCTTACCGGAAAGTGCCAGAAAATGCCCCCATCATTGTGTGAGCTGCAGTCTGATGAAGATGTGGAAGTATACGGGTTTGGTCATGACACCATCAACGATGACTACAAGGTGGTGAAGATCGTTTATACTACGTCTAATTATTACCTGGATCCCTGTGATCACGTCATGGTTTATAGTTCAAAGTCGAATTCATGGCACAAGGCAAAGTCTATTCTTTACGGTCATTATGTTAGACCGAGAGATGGAATACTGGTTAGTGGTGCCTTGCACTGGGCTATGGATGAAAGTCGTTACTCATATAAACTTGCCTATATAATTTCTTTTGATCTCAGTTCCGAGCAGTATAGATTGGTGGATCCACCTATTTATGATTTCTCAGATCCAGGGTACTACTTAAAGCTGAGGAGCCTGGGAGGATGTCTTGCAGTGATCTGCTATAATTATACGGCCGGTTACAACATTTGGGTGATGAAAGATTACGGTGTGAGGGAATCATGGACTAAATTAGTTTACATGTTAGATCTTAGAGCTGCTGAGATCGGATTTTATTATGCCATCGCTTACTCGAAGGATGGGTCTGAAGTACTTGTGCATGATCCTTGTCATAACCTATTGTGGTTTGATCTCAAAAGGAAGAAGTTCGCGCCTTTTCTGGTCGATGGAATGGAGAATTTGGGTGGCACCGAGACATGGTTGGTAAGCGTTGTTCCAGATAATAACGATGGTGCAGATGTGAGTTTATCCAGGTACTCTCCCTCTGTTGTATATCATTTTATTATGATTTTCCAGTAAATATTTGCTTTTTTCCTTGTCCACAGTTTCTAATATTACGATTTACTTGGATCTTTTGAAATCCACCCCTGCATCATCCCCCTTTGTGATTTGGTAGTCAGAATTCAGCTGCTTGAATTACAAGTCTAAACAACATAAGTGGTTTGTTATGTTGATCCTTGATGTTGATATGATTTGTAACCTAAAGATGTAGAGTACTTACCCAACAATCATTTCCTCTATGGTATGTGCAGTGAGGTGCATCCAGGGAACACAAAAAAGCGTATCCAGTTCTTTAGCAAATCTCTGGGTGTTTGGCGCTTGGGAGAAATTATGAAAAACTGGAAGAACAGAGTATTAAAGAAAGATCTCCAGTGACCTCTCGGGGAGGGGAAAAGGTTGGAAAAAATCTCCTACAAGATCGACTTGAAATAATTATTTTGTCTTGCTGTCTGTTTAACTGAGACTGGGGTATAGATATTGAGGGAGCCTTCTGGACGTGGAAGATAATGCTACATGAATGATAAAGCAAATTTGAAGCCCTAATGTGGTTGGATCACCATTCCCTTAGGCATGGTATCATTCTGTCTTACTCCTATATTGAACTCTATTTGTGGTTGTACTACCGATATGTCGATACTGTATATGGGAAAAAGAACTTCTCTTGGAGAAGTAACAGAACTTGTCTTTTGACGAACAAGAGGCTAAATGATGGATTCATTTTTGCAAACAGCAGGTATGAGAGTAAATTTGTTTTTGTCATAATTCACTTTTTGGTTGCTTGTTTCCTATTTGATATGAAGACACTGCATGTAGTTTTCAGATCTGAACATCTGTGTCACGGCATTCTCGGACTTGCACTGTTCAGCCATGAATTGGTCTGATGTCTGGAGTTAACCTTTTGACCTACCTTGTCCTACCATCATTGTCTAAATCCTGTGACAATTTTAATTGTTTCTTCTTAAGCACATAAATGAGACGACAATAGTTTGTACGTGCATTCTTTTTTAATTAATGAATAGATGAGTCTATATGTGCAACATTACAATGAAGAGTTAAGACCCCAGATTTCCTCGGTGAACATATGGTTGTAGAACTAGGTAAGTTATAATGAATGAACCAGGAAGTGGTTTCTAGGTTAGACTGTCGGGTCTGGTAGAGCATTGGGTACTGTTGATGGATGTATAAGGAAGTAGGGTGCACCAGAAAGATAGAAAAACCATAACCAACTTTGTAATTCAATTTTTGTTTTTCTTTTTTTTTCTTTTTGAGTTGGGCAGTTGAGCTGACGTGGAGGCATGAGATGTGCATAGACGGGATAACATGTCCCTACGGATTATAAGTAGAGACATATTACCTGAAGCTATACGATGTGGCTGCACAAATCAAGTAAGCATATGGCAAGCAGAAAAAAACAAAGACCAGAAGCTTAACCAATAAAATCAATGGCCTACACAGTCATGACTTCAGTGTAGCTGGAATTTCATAAATCAACTGCCTCCAGTTGTCTTATGTTTTTTTAGGCAGCCAAGGAAGTAAGAAGTCCAAGAAATTGGGTCGTGGTTTTTGGTCCATTTTCCAGCAGTGGTGGGTGTATCCCCAACTCCCCACATTAAGCTGAAGTCTAGTGTATCTAAAACTCCTGATTGGTTGTTGTTTCATCATACATGGACTTCTGCAACAACCATTGTCCAGAGCGCCCATTGACAGTCCTCATAATGCGTAGGAGATGTTCTAAAAGGACAGACGATATTTGCACCTGGCTTTTCTCTAAGTAATGAATTATATAAGAATATATCACAGAAAAGCATTGCAATGAGACCCCGAGGACTGTTCCCGAACCCGGGATTGTTGAAATAGTCGGAGTTGGTGACAGTAAAGAGAGGAGATACATCATACATGTCCGAGAATGCCAGTTTGGAACTGCACATATACATGGTTTGGCAATGTAATTGTAATGAAATTAATTTGAAGTTTGACATAATGGAGTTTGGAGTAGTATTTTTTAACTTCATCAGGGGTGTAATAATAAAGAATTTGTAGGAGATGCAGAAGTACTAAACCAAGACACATAAATATTCATTAGTGGCTTAGGTGGTGGACAAATTATTTTGCGTTCCTTTAAAAAGATGCTTTTTGACTGAAAAAAGCTACACATGATGCCAAACTATTACTATTGGTTAACGAGATTATTTCTAAAATTAACAGTACAATGCTTTTCTAGCAATTAATATTTAATAACACGAGATGACTAATGATTCACTCCTTCATCAATTCAATTTATTTCATCTTATAAGTTGCTTACAGATCTGTGTTTGTCTCTCTGAACATCTCAATCTTTCTATCTCTCAGCTTCGCTGCAAGTTTGCAACCCGAAGAGATGTCACAGTTGCCTTTTGAGGTTCTGGCTGACATAATCTCCCGATTACCAGAGAAGTCAATTGTTCGATGCAGGTGCGTTTCAACTTTTTGGCTTTCACTGATTGACAGCTTTGAATTTCTTAAGTTGCGTCTGATTAGATCCATTCATACCAACACCGATCTCTCCCTTGCTCTAAGAAAAAACCGCCTTCTCCACCTGCTTGACTTCAATTCCCATGACGACATTCTCATGACCTTTAAGGACGAATATGACTTATTAAGCGCAGACCAACCTATGGTCAATACTTATGGTTCGAGTAATGGGTTTCTTTGTTTGTCGGATCACTCCAAATTGTAGGTTTTGTGGAACCCATTGACTGGGAAGTGCCACAAACTGCCATCAGTATCAACTGAGATGCAGCCTAATGCTTATGGTGATGGCCCCAAAGAAATTTACGGGTTCGGATATGATGCCATCAATGATGACTACAAGGTAGTGAAGATTGTTTCGATGGTAGCAACATATTATAACTACAATGTTGTTAACGAGGTGAAGGTTTACAGTTTGAAGTCAGATTCATGGCATAAGGTTGAATGTATCCCTCACGGGCGTTATCCTCGGCCAGGAAATGGCATACTAGTTAGCGGTGCCTTGCATTGGGATATGATTAAAGCTGAGGAGCCTGGGAGGATGTCTTGTGGTGATATGCTACAATTATAGGGTCGGTTACAACATTTGGGTGATGAAGGATTATGGTATGAGGGAATCGTGGACTAAATTAATTTACATGTTAGATCTTACAACTGCTGATACCGGATTTTATTATGCCGTCGCTTACTCGAAGGATGGGTCTGAAGTACTTGTGCATGATCCTTGTCATAACCAATTGTGGTTTGATCTCAAAAGGAAGAAGTTTGTGCCTTTTCTGGTCGACGGAATGGAGAATTCGGGTGGCACAGAGACTTGGTTGGTAAGCGTTGTTTCAGATAATGGAGATGGTGCAGATGTGAGTTTATCCAGGTACTCTCCTCCTCTGTTGTATTTCATTTTATTATGATTTTCCAGTAAATATTTATTTTTTCCTTGTCGACAATTGTTCTGTTTTCTAATATTACAATTACTTAGATCTTTTGAAATCCACCCCTGCGTCATCCCCTTGTGTTTTGGTAGTCTGAGAACTCAGCTAATTGAATTACAAGAATACAAGTCTAAACAACATAAATGGTTTATTATCTTGATACTTGATGTTGATATGATTTGTAACCTAAATATGTAGAGTAATTAATCTTAACCCACGAGCATTTCCTCCATTGTATGTGCAGTGAGGTGCACCCAGGGAACACAAAAGACAGTATCCGGTTCTTTAGCAAATCTCTGGGTGTGTGGCGCTTGGGAGAAATTATGAAAAACTGGAAGAACAGAATATTAAAGAAAGATCTCAAGTGACCTCTCCGGGAGGGGAAAAGGCTGGAAAAAATCTCCAACAAGACCGGCTGGAAATATTTGTTCTGTCTTGCTGCCTACTTAACTGAGACTGGGGCATATATATTGCGGGAGGCGGGAGCCTTCTGGGCGTGGAAGATAATGCTACAGGAATGATAAAGCTCTAATGTGGTTGGATCACCATCCATTCGGCGTGGTATCTATTTGTGGTTGTACTACCGATATGTTAACTTGTTTGTGCACGATGCAGTGCGTTATCCATGGATCATGATATATGCCTATTTTTACTCAAATGAAGTCCTTTTCATGGATTTTTTTTTTTGTGTTCTTCATAATAGACTCTCTTAAGGTATGCTTGGATCGTGGATATAGGGAAAAGAAGACAAAAATCAATGCCAAATCATTTCAATTGCTTGGAACTTATAGACATAACCATGCAAAAGAAAAAATATTGGATTCCTTTTCATTTTTGTTTCTTTTCCTACATAAACTCTAAGCACCAATCACAGACTTAGTTTCTTTTTGGCTCTTAATTTCATATTTTTAACATAGAGGAAAATGGAGACCACAATACAATAACCAGTCTTATTGAACCATGTTTTTGCGTCTGTACAAATCCGGATAAACATAAAGGAAGCTACAGTGGTCCTCAAGAGGATTAACCTATTCAGTCTACACTGACATGAATTGTGTCATGATTTTGGTCAATCTTTCATTACTTCACGGAAAACCAGCCCCAATTTTACTGAAAACCAACTGAATCAGCATGTAGAGAGAGTATGCTAATAAGATTTCTTTTTCTAGAGGCATTTTGTGTTTCTGTAATTTTCTTAAATGTTATCCAATAACAACTCAAACCTATTAATTTTCTCATTTATCTTCTTAAAAAGTAATTCCAACTTATTGCAAGGATTTCTGAAGAACCAGTCACTACCAGCAACGATCCCACGGTTGCGGAACAAAGGATTACCCAGAGCTTGTTGTGGTTTTCTGGATTAAACTGGAGGATAAGATTGGTTTAACTGATCTGTATTATTCAACGTTGTGTTCGATTTTGTGGTAGAATGTTCTCAAGTAGCACTAATCAGAAACAATATTGTGATTTGTGGATTCCAACTTTCAGGTAATAATAACATAATATGTGCATATGGACAGAAAACTTTATCCATTCAGCTTTCCAACCGACTTGTTGTAGCTGCAACTTTCTTTTTCTGCATGTGATAAGTGAATTATTTGGTTGTCTTCTTTCCATTGTGATGAATATCCTACATTTAGCTTTTGGGACTTAACGTTCAACCATCCTGGTCTTGTGAAAGCTTTGGACTTGGACTCTTCAGCCATGAGCCGGCTTACCTCCAGAGTCTGGATTTACCCTTGTTGCATACCTTGGCTTACTTCAACTACTATTGTCTGGCTAAATCCTTTGACAATCGACAGAAGTCATGCTACGTTTTGATTTTGTCAGATTAAATGGTATATAATACTATGCACGCTGGTTATTTTGTGATTTAAGAATAGATGAGTTACCATTATATAGCATTGCAGTGAAGATCCTTGCGGTATATTAGCGGTAATAAAAGATGAGCGACATTCTTGCAAACCAGGAGCTGATTTCTAGCTGGACAGTATTGGGTTGGACTTGGAGACATGAGTGGCGGTTGACAGGTGCATCATTGTATGGTGTACACCAGAAATTTGAAGTACTTGTTTGATGTAGTACGGGACTCTAAGGAGGGTTTGACCATGTTTCAATACTTCATTTATCTTCAGTTCATTTATTGAATTTCCCTGTTCAAGGATGATTCCTGGAAGTAACCACGGATCCACTCATTCCTTTCCTGGCACCCCCAGCCAAATCAGGGAGAATGTTTTCAACAATCAATTTTCAAAGGTGGATATAATGTCAAAAAATCATTGCTTAAGGAGAGGGGTTTCCTAGAGTAACAGGATGATTATTTATTTATCACATTTGTTTACTCTTTGTTCAATTCAACCATTTTCACCTTATGTGATACTGATCTGTGATTCGGTGTTTCTGTCTCTCTGAATAGCTCAATCTTTCAATTGCACCCAAAGAGATGTCTGATTACTTACCGTTGGAGATTCTGGCCGACATACTCTCACGATTGCCAGAGAAATCAATTGTTCGATTCAGGTGCGTGTCGACTTCTTGGCTTTCACTGATTGACAGCTATGAATTCCTTAAATTACGCCTGACTGGATCCATTCAGACCAATACCAATCTCTCCCTTGCTTTCAGAAGCGACTGCCTTCTCCACTTGATCGACTTCAATTCCCACGAGGACATTGCCATGACCATTAAGGTCAATTACGACCTTCCAAGTGAAGCCCGTCATAATATCAACATTTATGGTTCCTGTAATGGATTTCTTTGTTTGTCGGATCACAACAAAAAGATTGTTTTATGGAACCCATTAACTGGGTACTGCCATAAATTGCCATCTACACCACTTGAGCTGCAGCCCAGTGGTTATGACGAGGAAATGAGTGAGATCTACGGGTTTGGATATGATTCCATCAATGACGATTACAAGGTTGTGAAGTTTGTTTCGAATTTGACAACTTTTTCTTTCTACAACATTGCTAACGAGGTCAAGGTTTACAGTTTGAAGTCAAATTTATGGCATAAAGTTGAATGTATGCCTCGCGCTGGTCATCTCAGAATGGAAAAAGGCGTACTTGTTAGTGGCGCCTTGCACTGGGCTGCAAATGACAGTCATTACTGGAAAAAGATATTTCATATTGTTGCCTTTGATCTCAGTTCCGAAGATTATAGATTTGTGCCTCTACCTGATTTTTCAGATAAAGGTACCACCTATATGGAGAGCTTGGGTGGATGCCTTTCGGTGATGTGCAATAATCCTGGAGAGAATTTTCACATTTGGGTGATGAAGGAGTATGGAGTGATGGAATCGTGGACGAGGTTGGTTTTGAGGACGGATCCAGTACCAGGTGCTATGACAAATTATCATGCCATTGCTTACTCCAAGGATGGCACTAGAGTACTTCTCCGTGATTCATATTATTCGATTCTTTGGTTTGATCTGAAAGTGAAGAAGTTCGTGCTTGTTCGGCCCATTGGCTTGAACAACTTGGGTGCCGTAGAGACATTGCAATGATCAAATTCCAAGTCAAAGACCAAAAATGCAAGTAATCTGTATATATGTGCAGTTGACTGTGTGCAAAAAGCGTATGAGTGTGAAGTTTTTGTGGGAATCTGTGTGACTGCAATCAATGTTATTTTCCTGTGACCCACCTGAGCTCGGTAGACAGATGGTACTTCTGAGCTGGGGTTTGATTTGATTGTGTTATATTTGCTTCTTAGCTACTGAAATCTAAGTCCTTATTTGTGAACGATGTCTTGTTGTAAATATTTATGTCTGAAAAAAAGAAGGGCCTTTGGGTCTGATTGATAACGATGTCATTGTTCTTTCCTTCCATGATCTGTTAAGTGTCCAGGGATCAGCTGTATAGCACGCTTCATCACTGCTAGGTTAGGGAGCGTGATACTCAGGTTCATCTTGTCATAAATGGTCGAATCTCGAGTCAATTCTCATTCACCGTCATAATGGGCTTTTGGCCTCCTGTAAAAGAGTGGATGCTTTTTTTTAGCGTTAAGAGGTTCACACATACTTGAGTTTGATGTCCTCATGAAATAGGTTTTCTTGCCAAACACCCGACATATTCTCAAATGCCCGGATGTGTTGCATAGAGCGAGTCTTTAGTGATCGATGATGGGCGAAAAATGGCTACTGTTCCTGGGCGCTGTGATTCTGCATTCTCATCAGGAGATATTGAGTAAGGTAAAATACTTCATTCATACCCACATTGAGTTCTCCTGTCCTATGATGTTTACATCAGTGGTGATCAGATTCTGATAGATATTACCTGGCAATGGAGTAAATATAAGATATTTACATTGTGGTGTGATACTCAAAATTTAATACTGATTCTTTAGTGACATGTTTGGTTTTCTGGATTAACCGGAGGATTGGATTGGTTTAATTAAACTAGGTTATTAAATATTAAGTTCGCGTTTGCGGTATAACGCAAAGTTACAAGAAATCGCTCAACAGGGTGCGATCTGTAATCCAGATCGCGCGATCCCAATTCGGTATCGTTCTCAATCCAGATCGCTGATTTTGGCGATTCCTAAAGTTTTCACACATTGACCCAAATATTTTCGTATCATTACTCTCTGACTCATAATTTCATCTACTAATTCACATATTTACCCTACCTTTTCTTATGTATGTTGGAAGTTCCTTCAAAATTTTACCTGATAATAATCCATAGTACTAGGCAACGCTAACATGAGTATATATCGTTCCAACTAATCGCTCCGGAGAAGCCTACCCCTGGCGAACTGCATTCTTAGCAGACCGCAAATTGCGTTCCCGATCTCATTCAGCGAACCACAGCGTTCCGCGATCCTGGTAACCTTGGTATAACGTAGGGATGGCAATATGGTCCGATCCGATCTGAGATCCGAGCGATCCGAACCAAATGGATCGGATCCAAATCCGATTCAATTGAAAATGGATCGGATTTGGATCCGGAAAGCCTGACCCGAACGGATTTGGATTTGAATTTGGATCAAAGGGCATATCCACCGGGTTCCGACCCGGTCCGATCCGACGTATATGTGTGCTTTACAAGTGTACCTCTATTGCCTCCCCACTTACACTTACAAGAAGAATATTATAGTAACTCCAACATACAAAGCTATTTCTTTAGTTTTTTAGGCTTCATAACTTACGAATATGTCTTAGCGTATGAAATATTATTTATTTTTTATGTTATTTTTTATATTTTATTGCAAACTCGAGCCGGATCCGAGCCGAATCCGATCTAAAGACGTACTATAAGGATCTACAGATCGAATTTGGATCAGCTGATTGAAACTTGATCCGACCTGATCCAAATTCGGTGATGATCCGAACGGATCTGGATCCCATTTCTCCTGGTCGGATCTGGATTGGGAAAAGCCTGATCCGATCCGGATCCGACCTATTGCCATCCCTAGTATAACGTTCTCAAGCAGCACTACTCAGAACCAATATTGTGTTGGTGGATGTCAACTGTCAAGTAATAACATAATATGTGTGTATGTGGTCCGTTTTTCGATACCAAAAAAATTCTACTAATTTTAGTCAAATCCAGATAATTCCTGAGGGAATCAGAACACAGTAATACTACTATTTTGAAAATGGAATCCTTCTGCTGGATTGCACTGACCTTATAATAATATTTGATCTTTACCTTTGTGCATGGGAATATATCAATTAAAGTGGAAATTCATAAAGAACCTGAAGGAGCATAGTTAATATATCTCTTGAAGATAAACTAAATGCACTTGAGCCGGCCTGTGTCCGGAATCTGGATTTACCATGGTAGCATACCTTGGCTTACTCCAACTACCGTTGTCTATGCAAGCTGGTTATTTTGTGATTAAAGAATAGACGAGTTACCATTCTATAGCATTGCAGTGAATATCATTGTGGTAATAGTAGATGAGTGACAATTCTTGCAAATCAAGAGGTGGTTTCTAGCTGGACTGTATTGGGTCGGAGACATGGGTGGCGGTTGACTCCAGAAAATATAGAAATATCAGTGCCAACGTATTTTTCTTCTTTCTGAGTTGGGCCATAAAAAATGATGTACTTGTTTAATGTAATAGAAAACTCTAAGGAGGGTTAAGGCTCTGTCTCGTGGTCTGTAGTCTCGAATTACATGTTTACAATGCTTCATTTCATCTGTCGCTCATTTATTCCCTGTTCAAGAATGATTCCTGGACAAAGTAACCACGAATCACTCACTCTATTTCTGCTACCCCCAGCTAAATCAGAGGGAATGTCATCAACAATTCAACATAGCATATAATTTATCTGTTTTATACTGTGTTTGTGTGTGTTTTCCATTGCTTTATACTAGTAGTAGGTTACAATAATTCTGTACAAGAACGCTTTCATGATCATTGTCAAAAGCATCTCGGTGGCTTTCACTATATCTTCTTAATATTCGTTCTTTTTCCTTGTGTATCACAAAATTGGATCGCTCAAATTGAAGATTTCACGAAAAACTCACCGTTCTAAGGAATTGCAGTGAGGAAGAAGGCCCAATCTGAATACAAATGTCTCTACTGTATATGGGAAGAAGAGCTTTTCTTGGAGAAGTAACAGAGGAACAAGAGGCCAAATGATGCATTCGCCTTTGCAGGCAGCAGGTATGATGGTAAATTTGTTTTTGGATAATTTACTCTTCGGTTGCTTGTTTTCTGTGTGCCATGAAGATCGTGCTTTCAGATCTAAACATCTGTGTCACGGCATTCTTGGACTTGCACTGTTCAGCCATGGGTTGGTCTGATATTTGCAGTTTACCTGTTTGACCTACCTTGTCTAACCATCATTGTCTAAATCCTGTGAGAATCATCTGAATTCGTATAAATGTTTCTTTTTAGGCACATAAATGAGTAGACAATAGTTTGTACTATTCTTTTTTGATTAATGAATAAATGAGTTGATGTACAACATTGCTATGAAGAGTTAAGACCGCGGATATCCTCGGTGAACATATGGTTGTGGAACAAGGTAACTTATCATGAACGAACCCGGAAGTGGTTTCTAGGTGAGTGTTGGGTCTTGTAGAGCATTGGTTATGTTTGATGGATGTTCAAGGAAATAGGGCACACCAGAAAAATAGAAAAACCACTACCTACTTTGTAACTTTATTTCTTGTTTTTATTTTTTTTGAGTTGGGCAGTGTAGCCGACGTGAATGTAGGAGATGTGCTTAGACGGGATAACTAGTCCCTGTGGGCCATGAGTAGAAACATAACACCCCAAATCATAATCAAGGGTTTTTGACTTTTTTCCTTTGATGTCCTTTAAGATGTGGCTGCACAAATCAAGATAAACATATGGTGGAAGCAGAAAAACGAAGACCAGAAGCGTAACTGATAAAACTAACTGCGAACACAGTCTAGCTGGAATTTTCATGCGGAGCACTTATTTCACAAATCAATTGCCTCCAATAGTCTTGTGCTTTTAACTTTTAGGCAGTGAAAGAAGTGAAGCAGAAGTTCAAGAAATCAGGTTGTGGTTTCGGGTCAATTTTCAAACAGTGGCGGGTTGCCAGATATGCGTATCCCCAACTCCCCACATTGATGCAACGCACTGTTTGTCTAAAATTTGAGGTGGTTTGCACTGACCTTGTTATTACTTGGGTCCACACATTCTTGGACTTCGGCTGTTCAGCCATGAGTCAATGTGATGTCTGGACTCACTTTCCTATTCATCATACATGGATTTCTGCAACCACATTCGTCCAGCACCTCTATAGCACCTGGTTTTCAAGCAGTGGTGGGTTCTTCGGGATGCGTAGATGTTCTAAAGGGCAGACAATACTTGGACCTGAATGAATAAAATAAGATAACACAGAATAGCTTTGCAATGAGACCCCGATTTCTGTCCCTGAACCCATGATTGTGGAATTAGAGTTTGAGACATCTTTTTGATTGATGTACGATACAGTGGGTTCTGGTGAAGAATGCAGGGTTGGTATTACACGTATACATGAGTTGGGCAGTGAAATTGTAATGAAGTTTATTTGAAGTCCTGACATAACGGAGTTTGGAGTAGTATTTGTTTACTTGGGCAGGGGTGTAATAATAATGAATTTATAGGAGATGCAGAAGTACTGAGACAAAACATAAACATTCAGTTGTGGGTTAGGTTGTGCACAAGTTAATTTGTGTTCCTTTGGAAAGATGCACTTTGACAGGAGAGACTCCTTTAAAAAAGAAGGAAAGGGACATGTCAAAGCTTCATTGAATGCCAAACTATCGCTATTGGTTAAGGAGATTATTTCTTTAGTATAAATACAACTAGATTTAATAAATGAATTAATAAGGCATTACTAATGACTTACTCTTCTCATTTGATTCAATCTTTCTATCTCTATCAGCTTCACCGCAAGTTTGCAACCCAAAGAGATGTCGCAGTTGCCTTTTGAGGTTCTGGCTGACATAATCTCCCGATTGCCAGAGAAGTCAATTGTTAGATTCGGGTGCGTTTCAACTTCTTGGCTTTCTTTGATTGACAGCTATGAATTTCTTAAACTGCGTCTGATTGGATCTGTTCATACCAACACTAATCTTTCCCTTGCTCTAAGAAACAATCGCCTTCTCCACCTGCTTGACTTCAATTCCCATGAGGACATTCTCATGACCCTAAAGGTCAACTATGACTTCTCAAGAAAAGATAACCAGATGCTCAATATTCATGGTTCAAGTAATGGATTTGTTTGTTTGTCTGATCACTCCAAAGCGTTGGTTTTGTGGAACCCATTGACTGGTAAGTGCCACAAACTACCATCAGTATCAACTGATATGCAGCCTCGTTATGATCATGGTGATGATGACCCGAAAATAATCTACGGGTTTGGATATGATGCAGTCAATGACGACTACAAGATAGTGAAGATTGTTTCAATGGTAGCAACTTATTATCGCTTCAATGTTTTTAACGAGGTCAAGGTTTACAGTTTGAAGTCAGATTCATGGCATAAGGTTGAATGTATCCCTGACTGGCGTCATCTTAGGCTAGAAAATGGCATTCTAGTTAGCGGTGCCTTGCATTGGGCTACAAATAAGAACCGTCTCTCCGATAATGTGGGCCAAATCATTGCGTTTGATCTCAGTTCTGAGGATTATAGTTTGGTGCCTCAACCTTGTTATTTGGATGGAGGCAGTGTCTATGTGCAGATCTTGGGTGGACGCCTTTCGGTGGTGTGCAATGATCGTGGAGTTAGTTTTCACATTCGGGTGATGAAGGAGTATGGAGTGAAGGAATCATGGACTAAGTTGGTTTTGAGGACGGATCTAGTACGTGGTCCTATTAGAAGTTATCATGCAATTGGTTACTCCAAGGATGGCGCACAAGTACTCGTACATGATTCTTATCATACCATTTTTTGGTTCGATCTGAAAGAGAAGACGTTGAGGGCTGTTTTGGTCAATGGGTTGCATAATTTGAGTGTTATTGAGACTTTGCAATGATTCAGGACAATTGAAGTAGAAAAAGACCAAAATACAAGTTGGCTATCTGATTTCCATTATATAGCTCTAGTATCTATGTACTTTTCCCTTCATTCACAGTGGACGTATACGAACTGCATTATGACGACTTCTGTAATATGTGCAGCAGTTTCTGTAATATCTGTGGATCTGTGGCGCTTTGGGATGAACTGGATGACCCAGAGAGTAAAGGAAAGATGAGTAGCGATTTATCGGGAGAAGAAGCATCATTTCAGGCTAAAGGATTAAGCAGTGGGGAACCATCTCTTACATGATCAAGTACCATTTTGCTGCAATTGACCTTCTTCTTCGTTTATTTGTTGTAGCTCTAACTGGCAACTACTGCGTTCCCACACGTGTAATACTGCAATGCTGTTGTGTGAGCTTTTGGAGGTCAGTAGAACAGAAGTAGATTTAGACTATTTTGTCTGTATTATATATATATATATATATATATATATATATATATATATATATATATATATATTGCAGGAACGAGTAGTTTCAGCTCTAATATCTTCGCTTCTCGATATCTGTGCTGTATTATGTGGTTGGGTCCATGTCTCATTCAGGCATGATGTTGTTCTTAGATATCTCTGCATTACACTCTATATCGTTGTCAGGCTCTCGGTGGTTCTCAGTAAATCTTCTTAATTTATCAGAGGGAATGGTGTCAACATAGCATATAATTTATAACAATTAATTCTGTACTAGTTCACTTTCATGATCATTATGAAAAGGCTCTGGGTGGTTCTCAGAAAATTTTCTTAACATTTTTTTCTTTTTCCTTGTGCTTCGTAATATTGGTTCGATCAAATTTCACAAAAAAGCTTAATAATAGTGTTCAGAGGAATTGCAGGGATGAGAGAGGCCCGTGCTGAAGAAAAATATATATACTGTATATGGGAAGAAGAACTTGTCTTGGAGAAGTAGCAGAGGAACAAGGGGCTAAATGTTTGATTCATCTTTGCAAGCACTATTTTTGTGACACTCCACTCTTTGGTTGTTTGTTTTCAATGTGATAGGATGATCCTGCATGTAGGTTTCAGATCTGAACATCTGTGTCACGGACTCACGGCATTCTTGGACTTGCAGTGTTCACCCATGAGTTGGTCTGATGTCTGGAGTTTACCTTTGGACCTACCTGTTGAGAAGTCCCACATCGGACGTTCAAAAAAAATAAATATAATTAATAAGTCTCCTGGGCTACTCCCCTCATTGCCAATTGGTTTTGAGGGGCAGAATACTTATTAGCTATTTTAGCTCTTCTTGAAGGTCCGATGTGGGACATCTTAATACTACCTTGTTTAACCACCTGTGTCCAAGTCATATGACAATTCTCTGAATTCGTATAACTGTTTCTTTTTTACTTTGTAGGCAGTTAAGGAAGTCAAGAAACTGGTTGTGGTTTCGGTCTATTTTCAAAAAGTGGTGAATTGTTAATACATACCTTGAAGATAAACATAATGCAGTGTATATGGACAGAAAACCTTAGTCATTCGCCTTCCCAACTAACAGGTTGATGCAGCAACTTTCTTTTCCTGCATGTGATGAGTGCATTTTTTGGTTGTCTGCTTTCCTTGGTGATGTGAACATCCTACATCTAGCTTTTGGGACAAAACATTCCACCATCCTGGGTTTCTTATGAACTTTGGACTTGGACTCTTCAGCCACAAGCTGGTATGTGTCAGATGTTTGGATTTTTACCTCTGTTGCATAGCTTGGCTTACACCAAGTACTATTGTCTAGGTAAATCGTTTGAAAATCTCCAGAAGTAATGTAACATTTCGATTTTGTCAGTTTAAATGTTAGATAATACTATGCACGCTGGTTATTTTATGTTTAAAGAATAGATATGATGCAAATCATATAGCAAACACAAGGGTAAACTAAAAGACTAGCGCTTAGTAATAGCTATCAGAAATCAATGCTCCATCAACTCTTTTAATAGAAATAAACCATCAAGGAATCACTGAAACATAACCTTGTTACAGATCTGACAGGAAGTTTTAAAAAACCTGAAATAGGTGTGGAATCTCAGTTCTGGAAAGAGAAGCAAAATGGGAAGCAACATGAACTGTGGTTTGGCTGCTAGTCTCTTGTGCACTCCTGATTGTCCTTAAAGAGCTGAAACTTCTTAGCATGTACAGTATTGACATTTTTCTTCAGCTTGGGCCATTTCACATTCCTTAGAATTTCTCAGAATGCTATCATTAACTTTTTGTGAATATTGAAATTTGATCAATTCGATATTACGACGCACAAGGAAAAAATAATATTAAGAAGATTTAGTGACAACCACCTAAAGATTTTGATAATGATCATGAAAGCGCACTTGTACAGAATTTAATTGTGACATACAGCAATGTAAAACACACACACCAACACATATAAAAACAGATAACTTATAGGGGTATGATATTTTGTTAACATTCCCTCTGGTTAACTTGTCCAGGAATCATCCTTGAACAAGGAAATTCTATAAATGAGCTAAAGATAACATTAGCATAGTAAAAATGGAATTCGAGACTACATATCATGAAACAGAGGCCGCTTAACCCTCCTTAGAGTGTTCTATTACATCAAACAAGTACTTAGAATTTATGGCCTAACTCAGAATTTTATGGCACTGATTTTTCTATTTCTGGTGTACAACATACAATGATGCACCTGTCAACTGCCACTCATGTCTCCAACCTAACACAGTCCAGCTAGAAACCACCTCCTGGTTTGCAAGAATTGCCGCTCATCTTTTATTATTGCTAGTATACCCCAAGGATCTTCACTGCAATGCTACACAATGGTAACTCATCTATCTTTAATCACAAAATAACCATCATGCATAGTATTACCTAGTACCTACCATTTAGTTTGATAAAATCAAAATGTAACATGACTTCAGGAGATTGTCAAAATAATTTAGCTAGACAATAGAAGTTGGAGTTAGCCAAGGTATGCAACAAGGGTAAATCCAGTTCCATTTCCGATGCCTGTGCTGTGTTCGTTGATCCATCTTCCGAGAAACGGTACTCCGGCGATAAACGAAATTCCGGATGCCGAAGAATGTTATTTCCCATTTACAAGGAGAGTCCTCATGTTCTTAAACTGACTATAACTCTTCGTATTTCGTTTTACACCCAACTGAGACTCAATAGTACCTGAAGTGGGTTAGCAAACCCCAGAGAACCACCAATATAGACTAAGAACGAATGTAAGACTGGATCAGAAGGTAAATATATAGGTTATATCTGATGAGGTTTTTCCTTTTTTTTTTTTTTTTTTTTTTTTTTGTTTACTACATCATTCCTACATCCTCATCAAGCTACTCCAAATAAACTACCTCAGGGAGCTACCAACCAAGTACCTGCATCCAGAAAAAAAGCACAAACATGAACATTGTCTTAATTACAACATGGATAAGAGATCATAGAAGAAACCACACATCATGACGGGGTATAATGGCTTTGGAAAGGTCACCAGGCATCACAAAGTTTTTCAGACCATCGCAAGGGGGACATCATAGTGCCTGCAACACCATGAGATGGAGCAAACTGAACTGCAGCAGCAATCTAGCCAGGCTTATTCTCTGAAGTGTGAACTTCAACAAGCTCTTGAGCATCTGAGAAATTGAGAAGGAATGTAAGAGAGAGCTAATGAGAAATAGAGCATGCATCCCTTATTGCAGCAGCTAAGTCAATTGTTTGCTGAAGAAGTTGCTCCTTAGTGCTCTGCTGACCATCGAAAATGAGTTTGTTTATTTTAGACCATAGCACTCATAAGATAGAAGGTATCCAGAATCAATCAGTAGTGCTTTGAATGTATATCTTTTTTTCTTAACCATCCTTTAAGCCAAATTTGAATATTAGTAGAATTTAGAGGCTGTATGACTTATGGTATCCACATTTTCTATACAATTTATTTCTCTTATTTAAAAGTTATGAATCTATCCCAAATACCGATAGATCATTGGTTTGTAGAGAGAGAAAGAATTGGGCGTGTGCTTTAAATTGTGGAGTAAAACACACACTGTGAAGTTTGAAGGTGAATTTCATCAACTACCATCAAACTTGCATGCGAGAATGATACGGCCAAGGTCACATTTTCGGTTCTTACTGTCCTAGATTCAAAGAAGGGAAGAAATGCATTTGATAGGTTGGTGGTACGATATTGTTAGTTAGGTAAGGCTACCACATCAGTGGGTTCGTTTCCCCCTGCATGACCCTATATTAATTTCTTTAATATTTTAAAAGAACCCTTAGGGTTCGTTCACAGAGAGAAAAATGGAAGATGAAAGAGAGAGAGAGGCGGAGAAAAGTATATGTGTATATACAATCGCTTAACCCTAAACCTATTACAAGAGAAGTATTTATACTCTAACGGCAGAATAGATCCGTTAGAGTTACCGTTAGAAGTAACGGTAATAAAACGGTGGGCTTTGGAGAAGGCCCGAACAATAAAAAATGGGCTTATAGTAGAAGGCCAGTACAATAAGAAATGGGTTTATAATGAGACCCATACAGTGGATAATTAGAAAGCCCAAAAAGATCAATTTAGAACTTCATTCCTTTTACCCCCCCCCCCCCCCCCCCCTTAAACGAGTGACGGAGACGCCACGAGTTTAGACTTTAACGCTTCGAATTGTGGAGCAGGTAGAGGCTTGGTGAACAAGTCCGCTAATTGATCTGCGATGTAGACAAACGAAACAATTAGTTCTTTGTTGATTGCCTTTTCACGCACGTAATGATAGTCGATTTTGATATGTTTTGTACGTGCGTGAAAAAGGGGATTAGCGGTCATAGCGATAGCAGATTTATTATCAGTAAATAAGAAGGGAGGAGAAGAAATTTTTAGATGTAAATCATAAAACAGAAGTTTAAACCAAGAGATGTCTGCTGCAGCGGTGGCAAGTGCGACACCCCGCGGTTCCACGCCTAGCCCAAACCGCTAAGATGTCCCCCGCACGAGGAGTTTTACCTCATTGTGAACGGAGTAGAACGTCGGCCTCGTACCAAACCATAAAGAACAAAACTTCAAATTTAATTCAAACTCAACTTTATTAAAATAAAGAAAATGACCGAACGCGGTCTTTAACATGGAAACTTGAAAACAAACCAAGTTGTTTGAAAAGAAACAAAAACAAGAAACTATTGATTTATTCCGTGAGAGCTAAAGTGATTCCTTGATCCAAGCTAGTGATTCGTCCCCCCCAAGAGTCTGCAGCGGTGCTAACCTGCGGGTTTTACAATAGACAAAGCCGACCGCAGTTTTTCCAAAAGTCAGCTTAAGCTGAGTAAGAAATACCTCAACATGTAAACAGATGATTGGGCACATAATTCAAGAACAAGTAAAGGAATAAGTAAAGAAAAAAGAAAATGAAAGCTTTAAATTGAGATCACAAAGGCAAACAAGAAGGTAAAGAGATAAACTTGGATTTGAGATTCCAACTCAGTCTTTCTTATTAAAGTCCTCTTCTGAAACTTTTCTGGCGGCCACCTGGCCACGTGCCACGGGAGCAGCTAGCTCTACTGCCCCATGAGCTCCATAAATTAAACATTGTACGAGCGAATGCAGAGTTCCCGCCTGCCTCAGAAATAAATAACTCAGGGTTACTTCGCGGGTCTAACAAACCCTACTTCAACCCGGCAGTTGTGAAAGCCCCTCTAAATAAGGCCTTCCCGCCTCAATACTGACCTACAAGACCTTAAGTGTCGACACCCCCTAGAGGTTAGCAACTCCGCTAGAGTAGTACAAGTAGGAACCCCCAAGTCCTCATGGTAGTGTAGGACTATGGGTACCAAGGGTACGCCAGAGTTTGGCTCCCAAAATCTCTTGACCAGAACGTATGGTCCTTAACAATATAATCACTGAAGTGAACTAAAGAAGAGCTCGTACAAGTTATCTTTCACTTTACGTTACTTAGTGTCTTATGAACATTCCTTGAAAGAAGGTGATTTTCGATCCAAACCAAGTATTCAAAACCAATAAGGGAAGCAAGGATTAAAGTGCTAATCAGTTCCAAGATGAACATAACTCATGTTTCAAGAGAGAGATTTCAGTTTCACACTTTGTGCCAAAGTAGACATGATATTCAGAGTTTCAACAAATCGATAGTACGATAATCAAAATAGTAACAAATTTGGCACATAACACATCTTGGAAACTCATTTTGATGGTAGAAGAGTCGAGCATATAACTTACTTTGATTAAATAAAGCTCCACACACACAAGCAAGCACGAAAACTAGTATTCGTCGTACGGGTTCTCAATGAACTGGTCGTCTACGAACCCTACAATAGTCGAATAATCCTAACATTAATACACGACCAATCTCATACAACAAATGCAAGTATGCCCTATATGCAAATGCAAAAGAATATTCCCCCGACAAGTTCCCAATTTAACTTACCCCCAAAATCGATTTCGGAACTCTAGTATTAGAAAAGAATATTAATTTATAAAGTTATGATATTAAGGGAATAATAAAATAAAACAATATAAACAAGTTTTAAACTAATCAATTATATTCTTAAAATCTGATTACAACTAGTTATTAAAAAATATAATATTCAGGAATTATATTAGTCTTAAAGAAATGCTAACTTTACTTATTATAATAGTAAATACTTATTTATAAACCAATATCTACTTTTATAAGGAAAGATCTTGAATTAAAACACACAAAAGTCAAGTTATATAATTGCTTAAGAAAACCGCTTTATTTATTAACAAAATATCTATTTTTATTAGTAAACCTCTTCTTACAACATGAGACTATAGAAACTTATATTTATTTTCATATTATAAAAACTACTTAATTATAATTAAAATAAATAAACAAAACACTAAATAAAGATATAAGAATAAAAATTAAAATAAAAAAAAAAACTTCTAGTAATAACCACCCCAAAGGTTTTTGAAATGACAGCCTCTTACCCCCACAGGTTCAGATCATACGAAAAGACCCCCCAACTCAACTAAAACCTTTCAATTATACCTTCTTCTCCAACATACCAATACCCACAGGTTCTTCACCACACACCCAGATTTTCAAACATCCTAAGACATTCGATTTACGATTCGGAGAGCTACAATCATGAACAAACATGAATAACAATTGAAGCTTTGGTGTTTACCTAGCAAAAGAGGCGACGAAGAAAAAAAAATGGGGCGGAGACGATTGAGTCGAGACTAGAGCGCGAGTGCTCTGTCGCTGCTGCTACTTCGACCTTCTGGATTCTTCGGAGAGAGAGGAAAGAACGAGCTTGGAGTAGAGGAAACGACGACCGGATGATGCGCAATTTAGCGTGCTATTCGCAAGTATACGAATCAAGTAGTATAGAGTGTATTACGACTCAGATTATCGATCCCACAGGGACTTTGCAGGTTTTTCTAGCAATCAGTTTTAACAAACAGAGTGTAAAAAGGAGGAGTATTTTGAGAGTTGTTTAAGTACTGAAAGTAAATAACTGAAACGTAAATCTTTTTGCAATAATTTTCTGAATAATCTTATGGTTGTAAAACTAGGGTTTGAGATACTAGGTCCCGGGATCCCCTAGGTTTCTTCAGATTTTCGTTCTTTGTTTGACATGAAAACACACAGCAGTCTCGTTATCCGTGCCACGTACCAATTGTGCAGTATCTTTTCTTTTCCTGCACGTTATCACAATCCTGCAGACTTTCGGATTCCTGTTAAGCTGCCTAAGTCTGCAGTCTCGTTCTAAGGCTGCTAGGGTTTCTAACCTGTCCTGATGGCCCGGGTCAGATTCTCTAACAGTTGTGCTCACGTTTTTCAGGCTAGTCCTAACTCCCCTTCGCTAGTCGGCCCATCGGGGTAAGGTGCTAAATTCTGTCTTCTCTTCCTAACCCTAACCGGACGTTTTCACCTACCGGCTTGGGTCTGTAGCAATTCTGGTTCGCGACTCCGATCATGCATAAACAGTAAAATTCAAAGACAGAATAACGAATAAAGCTGCTGATATTAAGATAGTACGATCATGAATTCATAGTCAAAACGTAGAAATAATCTCTGAAAACGAAACCCTAGGTTCACCGAGAACCTAGGTAAAAGTTTAGCTACTGAAATTCATAACGTAAATAACACAGTTTTTGAATGAGAGAGAAGAAGAGCAAACGGGTGTCTTGAATCTGGATTCACGTTTCCGTGCTCTCCGGGATGCTCCGACTCCTCCGGTTGTGCTGTCTTGTGTTCTGTTCTGTGTATTGTTGATGTCCTCAAAACGAGTCTGGACAAGTCTTTAAATAGTGCTGTTTCCTGAAAACGCTTGTGCTCGAAATTACGGAATCTGCCATCGGTCCACCGTCTTTGACCAAAAGTCAAAACTGGCTGCGTATATACGCAGGGGTTGCGTATATACGCAACCAGGGCCCAACCAACATCCCCCACCACCCTCACTGCATGCGTATATACGCAGGGCCTGCGTATATACGCAGGCCGTGGGGGTAGGTGGGGCCCACTTGGTCCTCTGGTGGGCCAGGTCTGGTCCCCTGCGTCCCACTCCTCTGCCTGATGCTCCCGGTTTGCCTCTTCGGTGTACTCCTGCTATCCCGTGTTCCTATCTTGCGTTTTGACCCGAAACTTGTCAAAATTACCAAAATACCCCTGGGTCAAAACTGCTCCAAATTCTGTCCAATCTGACTCTGGACATAGGGAAACTGCTGACTGAATTTGGGAGACAAAATCTGAACTTGACTCCGGAAACCCGGGCCCGGTGCCAAAATGACCAAAATACCCCTAGGCTAAAACTGTCCCGGAAATCGTCACGAACATGAAATAGTTGCTCCTGACTCCGGAAACCGGGAACCGAGACTCGTTACTCGAGCGTGGCCTGACTGGGACCCACACGTGACGGGAGTCGGTTTTTCGGCCGGACTCCGTTTCAGCATTATAACCTGTTTTCGGAAAGCCCTTGACGTCTCCGTTCTTTTGCCCCTGGTTTCACTTCAAAATTCCAAGTCCAGCTCAAGATATTGTCAACCGAGCGCATCCCGGTGATTCTCGGTTTTTGCGTTTTCAGCTTCCTCGGTCGGTTTTCACTGCTCGTTTTTCCTCCAGTCTTTCCAGTTTCCATTCCACTCTCCCTTGTACCAGTCTCGGTCAAATTCTCCTCCGAGCGTTTTCTGCACGTTTCCCGAGGCGATCCCGGTTCTGTCTCGGCACGCATCCCAATGCACTTTCCGAACCTGTTCCTGAAAAAGCAGGAAAAAACCCGCGATCATATCCAATAAAAGTACAAAACATGCAGAAATTCACGAAGAGCAAATAAACGTCTCGTTCTAAATTCAGTGGCTTTCCGAGGGTGAATTCGGGCTAAAACACGGCTTTCCGACACAAAGACACGTCTTTTCAGGCTATAAAATAACCCCTATTTGGGCGTTATCACCGGACAAAGAGGGCGATGGGTCGCCAGATTTGCGTCGTCGGGTCGAAACCGGGTTGGCACAAAAACAGAGCCAACGAAGGCTCTGTTTCTCTTGTTGGTTCGTCGGAAAGGAGATGGAGGAGAGGCGACCTGGTTCTGGTGGGTTTCGCCGGATTCAGGAGTAGTGGTGGTGATGTGCAGTGGTGGTGATGTTTGGCGGTGGTGGCTATCGGAAAAACAGAGCAGAAGCGTGGGTTTGTTTCTTCGGCCAAAACAAATAGTGAAATTGATGGTTGCAAAGAGGAGAAAGCAGGGGTGGATATAGGGTGACAGGGGTTGAGATACAGGAGGTCGTGGGAGGAGAAGATGGCGAGCGATTGAGGAAATCGGGGATTGTTTCCCGATCGTGAGAGAGAGAGGGGTAGTGGTACAGGTGGGTTTACCCAAGTTTGAGAAAAGACACTTTAACCCCCCACACCAAAATTTAAGAAACTACAAAATAACCCCCACAGTTAAATAAGAGATAAAAACTAACTCCCACTTTAGAAATAATACACTAAATACCCTATTAGAAGAAATAGGGGTATTACAGCAAGGGCCCGATATTCTGCCTCGGTAGAGGACCGGGCTACGGTGAACTGTTTCTTAGAGGCCCGATGGACTGGGTTGGGCCCAATAAAAACTGCAAGCCCAGTAGTACTGCGCCGATCAGATGGGTTACCGGCCCAATCTGCATCGGAGTAAACGTACAGAGGAATAGGAGAAGCATGATAGAACAAACCATGAGATCTGGTACCTTGAGGTACCGTAAAATTCGTTTAGCACCACTTAGATGAATATCAGTTGGTTTGTGCATAAATTGGCACAAGTGGTTTACGACAAAAGCGATATCGGGACGAGTAAACGTGAGATATTGCAAACCGCCAAGTAATTGACGAAAAACAGTAGGCTCATTTAGTGGGGAACCTTGATTTATATGAAATTTTACCCCAGCTGCCAAGGGTGTAGCACAAGGTTTGGAATGACTCATATTAAACTTAGCAGGCAGATCACTAGTATACTTTTCCTGGGTTATAGAAAGCCCAGATTGAATTCTTAAAATTTGAAGCCCAAGAAAATATGTTAAGGGGCCCAGATCAGACATATGAAATTCATGGCCCAATTGTGTATATTTGACAACAAATAGAGAGGCGTAGTAGAGGAATTGGTAGTGGTGGAGAGCATTTTGGCTCTGATACCATAAAAGAACCCTTAGGGTTCGTATGAATTCACAGAGAGAAAAATGGAAGATGAAAGAGAGAGAGGTGGAGAAAACTATATGTGTATATACAATCGCTTAACCCTAAACCTATTACAAGAGAAGTATTTATACTCTAACGACAGAACAGATCCGTTAGAGTTACCGTTAGAAGTAACAGTAATAAAACGGTGGGGTTTAGAGAAGGCCCGAACAATAAACAATGGGCTTATAGTAGAAGGCCCGTACAATAAGGAATGGGTTTATAATGAGACCCATACAGTGGATAATTAGAAAGCCCAAAATTTAGAACTTCATTCCTTTTATATTTACAGTATTGCCACAACACCTTCAATGCACACTCTCCGTTGCTATACTTTTTTTATTCCAAATCAAACTTTTATGTATTCGTATATCTCTTCATAGAGAACATTCCTTTTCAACTACAAAACAAACGGTGGTCCCACCAAACACATGTGAGCATGCAGACTCTCCCGCCTCCGTCACCGCCCCCATTGGACCTTGGAATAGCGCTGCCCCCGCCAGCGAGCCCTGTTTGTTGAGTTGGGGCTTGTGCTCCTCTAACCCACCACGACTGTGGGTGGTCTAAGGGTAATGATTTTTTTACGCAACCAAAGGATAAAGTAGTAAAAAGAATGGTACTAATGGCGAACAATACAGAGACTAACAGAATGGGGTAACGTGTACTAACTCGTTTAAACTGAAGTGTCTTTACCAAAAATACAACGAAACAATAAGGAGACTAAGGGTTTGAGTTTTTGAGTTTTGATATTTTGACTTTTATTTGAGTACATAGATGAGTAGAATAGATAAAGGACCGCGTGTAAGGGTTGGGGCGTTTTGAGAGATAAAACGCTCTCTCCACTCTCTAGGAAACAATCGCATCCTTTGAAAATCCTAAATTTTCGTCAATCTCGCGGCTCTTCCTGGCTCTTGACGCCGCCGTCGAGACACCATCATCTTTCAATCTCAAGTTCTTCTCGGTGTTTTTTCTCCGATTCACTCTTCCGTTCGGCTTCGGGCTCTCGTGGTGGATAATTTTATCTACTCTCGGCTTTCTCTGGATTTCGCCGCCGGCAAAATCAAATCTCTTAGTGTAAAGCGCACTAAGATCCTTCCTTTCCGGTCTCGTTCCCTTGTTTCGTTTTCAGTTGTGTCTGGCAATCGGCATCTCCAATCTCGTCAGTTACTCGCAACTCTGTGGCTTAATTTGGTGCTCTGTTTGTTTTCATCTTCCATTTTTAGTTCTCTGTGTTTTGTTATTTATTATTTATGTTCCTTGTTATACTTCTTATCCAGTGTTATTCAGTCGATTAGCTCACATAAGTCATCTTACATCTTCTCTTTGTTCATCTGTTAGTGTTTCAGTTTCTCTGTCTTTCCCGTGGGTTAAGGGCTTATTTGTTTCAGTTTTTTGGCTTGTATTGTTCTCCTCTTTTGTCTCTTTTTCCCACTGCTATCAAGTTTTGTGTGACCATGAAAAGGGTCAGATCTACAGCTTTAACAAAAGTGTGGACTTTAAGAACGTCCGCGTTTTCTTGCAATTTTGTTCCGTTCAGATTTGCACCAGCCCACAAGGAAGAAAGGGTGTGTTTGCTCGAAAAGGTTTGGGGTTTGGGATGAAGCCCTTTCTCAGGGAAAGCGACTTCGGAGAATTGGGGATTTCCATCCGAATCTCCACGAGGTCAAACTAATCAAACTCAAGTACAATCGGGCTGAGCTTTTGCATCTTCGCTCCTCCCGAGTTCGTAATCTTTTGATTGATCACACATGCAAGGAGTAGGCAAGCATCCTGTCCGGCCCCTTTGAGGAAAAATGTAAAGCCAAGGTCCGATTTGTCAACCCAAAAACCAATCAAGTGATTCTCGTTGATGAAGACTGGTATTGGAGAGCGGTGAAGCGCTCCCCTCATCTGACAGATGGGGGAAGAGGAGCTGTTCATGTTCCTTATTCCCTGTTCAGTCGCCGTTTTCTCATTCGTCCTGAGCATCGCACATTAATGAGGCCTTCAAAGTCGCGCAAAACGGAGGATACAAAATTCTCTGAAAACACAAGAGGACCTTATGAATCTGGATGGGTTCATTCGCAAAATGCATTTCGGCATCAACAACACTCTCCAACGCGCCACCCATATAAGAAGAGGTGGTTGTGCTCTTAGTTTTGGCCACTACCATTTTTGAGGATTCACCCACCTTTCTCCTATGCAGTCCTATTATGGTATGTGTATTGTTTCTCTTAGCATCTTTCTGATTTCTTCTCTGGCTTTTGCCAACAGGTGGTGCTTCTCAAATGCTCAAGCTTTGCGGCTAGGAATCTCTATGCTATGTTATTTTTTATTGTATATTTTGTGTATTTGTCCTGCTTGGTCTTGTTGTAGTTGTTAGTTTCAGAAATATTCTTTAGTAGCTAGTAGGTTTCTAGTTAGGTAGAAGTGCTTTGTAATTCTCCTCGTTTGGGTAGAGGATAAGGAGGGAGGATAAGATAAGTTATACCCTCTCTTTTTTTATCAAGTGTTTGGGTGCCAGATAAGAGAATGGATAAGTTACGTTGCCTTATGCTGATGGAGATTTTCATGAACACATTTTATACCACCAACATGGAGGTATAAGGTCGGATAAGAAAATATAGCATATTAGGATGCTAGTGGGTTGACAAAAATACCCCCACAAACTATCTAATTCCCTACCCTTGTCCCCTAACCCTATCATTTTGGGATTGATAACTATCATTTTGGATTGATAACTATCATTTTGGAGGAGGTCCTCATGGGTTTGATAGCTATCATTTTGAAATTGCATAACTGTATTTGGGTGTGTATGGTTGAGATAAATTGAAGACATTTTATCGTGCTTTCTGAAATTTCGTTGGTTTAATTTAACTTGTTTATTGTAGGTTTTGTAACACCATGTCAATATGCCAATAAGTACTAGTAATTTATACTCCATACTTTGCTATGGTCATGTTGTATCCATGAATATTTGTTATGTTTGCATGTTACTACAAGTTTATTTCGCGTAGTAATATACATTTTGTATACGTTTTAGCAGCGTCACTATTGTGTAGAAAAAGAGTATTAAAATATAAACATAAATACTAATACAATTTGTATACATTTTTCCTCGTCAAATTGAAATATACAATTTTTTAAACAAAATAACAGCACTGAGGGTACTACAGTCATTTTGACACATATCCTACTTCATTCCCTGCATCATATCCGATAGCACCCAAACACGGACAGCCATCATATCTTATCAGGGCTTATTAGACATCATTCATATCCTTGCTCATATCCCCACATAAGTCTTATCCCTACTGTTAGCAATTGGTGTGCCCATGTGGGGTGTCCAATGCAATTATCATAACCTTATGGGGTTAGTTGCACTAATGCACAAACTAGAGGGGTTAGTAGCTAAGGCTCAAACCCTAGGGGTTTATGTGCAAACCTAGGAGAAGTTTTGCCTATATAAGGAGGTAGCCTCCTACACATTATGCTAAGGCTAAATGCTATTCCAGAGAATAAAGTTACTCTGTCTAGATTCATACTAGTTGTAGAGAACCCTAGTCTCTCTCCAACTACATCCAAGGAGGTGGAACGTGGTGTGGATCAAAGTGTTCGTCCTCGAGATTCACACTAGATTGGTGGGAGCAAGATCAAGAAGGAGGCGCGTGAAAACAAGCAACACAACGATCATCCGCTGCATAAAGGAGCTTAGGAAGACAAGGTAAACACATGAATCTTCCGCTATAATTCATGTTGTAGATCTGTATGTGATAGATCCTTCCTGCCCTTCATTGGTATCAGAGCCTTAGGCTTGTTTTTCGTGCCTCGTTATGCGTTACCGAATCTGTTTAGAAAATCGAGTTTCTGAAATTTCATAACCAGTTGATGAAACCTATATGGTTAGGTAGGGTTTTTCACGAGGATTCCAGAAATATAAATTTTATATTTTTTGGATTTACGATGAATTAGTTATGAATTTTTAAAGATTCGGAACTGTATTAATTTGGACTGCTAGATCCAATCAGTAGAACGCGTTTTTCAAAACTTGTTAAAATTGGATTTTGACCACATAATCGGGATCAGGACGAAAAGACGATCCCGGAAAAATTAATTTCGTCGGGAACAGAGCACAGGAAGGCGGCGCGTGGGCTTCACGCGCCACCGACACCACCTCCACGCGCGGCGCACGCGCCGCCACGCGGCGCACGCGCCAAAGGGTTGGCGGCGGCTGCTGACGTGGCAGATGACGTTGCGGTACCACATCAGCAAACAGCTGACGTGGCGATGACGTGGCAGCCACGTGCCAACTGACGTGGCAGCTGACGTGCGATGACGTGGCATGATGACGTGGCAGTTGCCGTCATCATAGGTGCTGACGTGGCATGCCATGTGGCATGATGACGTGGCATATGGCCAACGCCGGCGCGTGAGGGCGTGTGCGACCTCCTCTTGACGTCATTTTTCGTCCGTTTTTTTCCTAGGGACTCCAAATTAAATTTCCTATTTTGTGGATATTTTTTCATAATTTTTAGAGCGACGGAAAATTTTAGTAATTTCCAGATTAATTAATTAGTGTTTAGCACACTTCCCGAGGCAGTTTGACGACCTTAAACACACTGTTTTGAGCCCAAATTTTTTCTGGAGACTTAGGTCATATTTCCCTACGTTTTGCCATAGGTGGTGAGACCCTAAGTGGTAGGGAGCATTTTTCGATCTTTTTAGTTGATTAGATTATTGCTTAGTAATTTCCAGTAATTATTGTTTAACTCTGAAATTTCCAGAAAATTCCAGTATGTTTATTATATTGTTATTCATGCTATTGTGGGTTGAATGGATGTGTTTGGTGCATGGATGTGGCAAAGATGTTTTATATTTTGGTTTTGGTTTTGGTTTTTGAATATGTAATCAAAATACGGCCTGCGTGTCGTGCCTCTCTATACTCTAGTGTCTTCTCTTCTCATCCACTCGCCTCTATGAGGTTAATTCTTATTAGAAATAAGATAGTTAGTAGAGATTGAAGATTGAAGCTTCAAGAGAGGTGGCCAAACCAAAAGCTATGGCGCAAGGTGCATGGAGCAATTAGATGGTCTAAAGGAGCCTCAAGCTTGGAGTCCTCAAGTAGGCGAGATGGCATGAGATGGAGTTCAAGACTTGCTCAAGAAGTACTCTCAAAAGTGGGAGTGCACCTTAGGGTCCACATCCATTGCATATTTATTTATGCTTATGCTTGTTTTATGTTATAACTGCGTGTGATTGGATATATATGTGTAACCTCACATGCTAAAGAACTAAAACAAAAGAGCTCACATGATGACATGATTAAAATTGATAGGAAATCACAAGTGATGAGATTTGATTCCTAGGATATACGCTAGGTTTTGGTGGAGTCCTTGTGAGGAATTATTAAGTTTAATCGATGTCACATGTTACTTTGGAGCTAAGTAAATGCTAGTGATTAATTTCCGCAATGTCTCTATCAATCGTGTCTAAATCGAAGCTGTAATGGCTAAATGGTGACAACAAACGATATGATAAGTCGTCGTACTATGTAACCATCCGTTGGACATAGGTTGTCGAACCACCTACAAACATGGTCAAACCTGTGATGAATAAGTTGTCACAGCAGCACATGAACATTATCTTTAGGCTCACCAATAGTGGGAGGCAGCAGTCAAGATAATGTCATAGAGCATGCTATGAAAAGGTGGGGAAATGACCTCATCAGCATGTTCATGACCACTTTTAAAATTGTAGGAAGCCAAAGAGGAATCTTGGATCCATCTTAGCCATTTGCGTACATAAATTGTGAGTAGTGACTGATAAAATCCGCCTTAACTATGAGCTATGACTCATGTCATAATATTGAGTACTCGACTTTAACGTCTGAGATTGATGCCATATATGATACAAGAGTTAAGGGCTGTCAGGTACAAGCTATCCGATTTGCATTTTTGTTGCAATCTCTGACACACTTTGTACGTGTCAGGATGTTTGGATAAGACCAAACATCAATCTGTTCTAGGATCTAAGCAAAAAGAGTTTGCTAAGAATACTAGTCCAGCATACTTCGGATGTCTAAGCAAAATATGATTGCAAAAGGCTGTTGGAGAAGTATGATCATACTTAGTGAAGTATGATAGGCAGATATAGTCCCTAGCCCGGTATTAGGACCAAGGCAACAGGTGGGGCAAGGATAAATGAATTTAAGGGAAATGTTGGTATAAGACCAATATTACCCAAGAGTGGCAAACGCTAAAAGAGCAAAGGAGTCTTCCTAAGACTAAGAGAAAAGGCCAGACCTGGCACTAACTTCTCATCTAAGGATCCATATGATTATCTTTGAGGGAGTAGCCACCAAAATTTGTTTTGGTCACAGTTTTAACTTTGGATATGGTTATATCATGGTGTTTGCATTCTTAAGATTCTAGCATGAGTAACGCCTCAGAATTCTTGGATGTCAACTTAAGAGTATGACTTAAGATTCTGATATGTGGCGCGCTAGATTAAGACACACAATAACAGGAAAGGATGTTCAGGCTAGCTAGGGCAAGCCTGCTTGGATTATGCCCAAGGTATCCCCACCTGTGTGTGGTTCTTGCCGGACATGAAAGGCAAAACGCAAACCATCCAGTAGAGCATTTAGGACTACTGAGTCTTTATATCTTATTCGTTCTATTATTATGATCCATTAAATGTTAGAGCTAAGACATGGTGCTTACTGTTCCATCACATTCGTAGATGATTGTCCGCGTCTCAACTATGTGTGCTTGGGCAACATAAGTCTGAGGCACAAGGGTGCTTCAGACAGGTCTCTACAAAAGGTAGAAAACCGTCTGGATAAAAGGATATGTCCTTGGCCAGAATGAGACTGGAAGTATCTATCTTAGCAAGAGCTATGTGATGGAGAGAAATAGTAAGGCAGTTGGCTATTCCCACGCCTCAGCAGGGTGCTGTAGAGAATAAGAGGAATAGGTTACTGTAAGAGATGGTCTGATGTATGATAGAGCGTGCAAAGTACAAGTTTCCTATTCGGAGGAGACACTTTGCTAAACGACTATCAACATACGCAACCATAAGTCCACCAAGTCTGTAGCCACTACACCCTACGAGATGTGGACCAAAAGGCAACCTAAATGAGGTCACCTTAGGCCATGGGGATCGGCAACTTATGTACTAACTAAATTTCAAGTCAGGAAGAGGTTCGTTGAGAAATAAGTCTCTACGAAACAGAAGTTTCACTGGAAGACACCCCATCCCTGAATGATCAACAGGAAATAGTTCATACGGATCTTCAGGACAGTGGGAGTAACGTGCCTAGTGAACAGCCTATCATAGATTATGACTATGTGGAGGAACCCTCTATGCGTAGGAGCGCTCTTTGGAGCATACCCCGTCGATGAATTGACATCGAAGGGAAGACCATAAGGGTCACCACGCAAGACAATGATGAACCTAGGATATTGTCCCAGGAATTTCATCACCTGATGAGAAGGAATTGGAAGTGAGACCCAGACGAAAGCGTGGTAAGGCATATGACTTGCATAGAAGCGAATAAGTCTACACTCATTCTGAGGATAGACATCGACGAGTTTGAGTCGATCCGGCGAATTTGCGTTGGTTAAACGAGGTATCCTTCCCAAGACTTTGGGTGGTAAGGATTACGTTGATTCGCTTGGTAGCATCAATAGTTGTGGATACATTCTCGATAAACGTGACGACTGAATTTCTCAATGGAGAAATCCTAGAGGTGACTAAGGTCAAATGCACAAAACGTGTGCAAGCTATTTAAGTCCATATGGGATCTTATATAGTCCTCTGGACAGTTGTATTTCATCAGGGATCGTTTACTATATGTTTACGATAACAAATGGAAATCGCTGTGTATCACTCTTACTAGTAGAGAGTTGATGATCAAGTCACTTAATATCGATGACACACTATTTGCTAGTGGAGCTTAAGGATTGTTCGAGTCCCCTAAGGAGTATATGTACTCCTGTAGCTCAGCGCAAGACTTCACGAGCCTAGGCATGTGCCCTAAAAGACACCATATAAGAATGACCAGATAACCAGAGTGCCCGATGCATTAGGAGTCTTCTATACACTATGGTGTATACTCAGACCTAGCGAACGCTATGCAATCGGAAGAATTGGATTTCAGGATATTCCAATTTAAGACACAAGATTGTAACTAGGATACTCTATATGAGGGATCACGTGCTATGACTATCGAAGAAGATGCTTCGACTAGTTAGCCACATATGCTAACTAGGGTGGGGACCTAGATGCACTTGGATCCGACTCAGGCTATCGTCCATGCTCGATGATAGACTCGCATGGAACAAATGCAATATAAGTGTTGCATGATTGTATTGGACCGCTCCATTGACCATGGAAACGAAGCACGATTGCCTGTTCTGCCATAGGGCAGAAATGTGTTTAACTAAAAGGGTTTTCTGGTAAGCTTATGAGCTATCAACAAACCTATTACCCTGAGTAGTGTTAGCATACGGCTATAACATTGCGGTAAAGACAAACACATAGTCGAGGGTACCATTTCACAAAAGGTGAAATAACTACCTAGAGAGTAATCCTGGAGTGGATCGACTATGGGCCAGGATGTTGGCTCATCCCATTCCTAAACCACATGAGAGTCGTCCTTGTGGATTGCTTTAGAAAATTGGGACTTGGTAGTCGATAACTAGCAATATGATTGACGAGAACACGAGACATTGATTGACTGGATTTTAATTGGATTTGTTTTAAGCAGCATGTCGTTTTGATACATGTATGATATGTTACATTTCCTGTACTAGCATAGAGCATGTCACGCAGACACTAGGTCGGCTCACTCACACGAGCGACCGCCTTCGCAATATCCTGGATATGTCTGGGTGTGGCGGAAGATGAGACAGAATCCCGATAAGCGCTGAAAGCCTGCGATATGATATGAGATGCCTTCTTCATACGAGCATATGGCCTATGATAAGAGCTTGATGTCTATCAGTAGAGCTAGGAGCCTGTCAGACGGACTCAATTGTCGCATTGGAAATAAGTTCCAAGGTGAGGTTGGTTATGGCCAATCGAACATGATTATTACCCCGAATCATGTATAGTCTGTGTAGAAGAAGCCAGATGCGAGAGCTGATAATTGATCACAATAGTGTGACATCGCAGCACTCGGGCTGGTGGCCATAAGGGCTACCGGATAGACATCTGCATAGTGGTCCTTTGCAAGGATAAGACATGCGCTCTGATCATAGTCTAAACACTATGGCGCATATTCCCCCTTGAATAACGCGCGCTTATGAGTGACCATGAGGTGATGAGTAGAATTAGTCCCTGGGATTCCTCATCGTGTGAGCCTCGTCGATTATATAAAGATGATTGACACTGTATACCCTTTGTACTTACGTCTGTGTCATGAGGACACGGGTCGGTGGTGCTACTTTGGCGTGACACCTTACGGCTATGGATGATTCGGCCTTCCGGACACTGCTGGGAAAGCAGCTGAGCCGAATCTGAGTGACACATGTATGTAAGGAAAGATTCTCGTTGCATCGCTCTTTATTATCTTCATTGGGCCCACATGCAAGATCTTATGAGATCATGTAGGATATGAAAATATAAAGGAGATGTGGACTCATTGGAGCATGGCCTTCGGGACAAGGCAGGTGCTCATGATCCACGAGATGACAATCGGAGGAATCTGGGGAATACGAGAGTTACGGAGAGCATATTTACTGTTATATGTTTTAAGGGTGCCTTCCTGCGCTGGCTATACGAGTTTGGTATGTGGATCTCCCGAGAGGGTGCCTTCCCATGCTGGCTATACGAGTTTGGTGTACGGATCTCCCGAAATGCAGGTACTCTCACCGGTCACACGCCACGGCCACACAATACTCTTTTGTAGATGATAGAAAGTTGGAGATTGATAGAGACTGGATGGATTGTGCAACCCCACTGTGCGAGTGGGAGATGTTAGCAATTGGTGCGCCCATGTGGGGTGCCCAATGCAATTATCATAACCTTATGGGGTTAGTTGCACTAATGCACAAACTAGAGGGGTTAGTAGCTAAGGCTCAAACCCTAGGGGTTTATGTGCAAACCTAGGAGAAGTTTTGCCTATATAAGGAGGTAGTCTCCTACACATTATGCTAAGGCTAAATGCTATTCCAGAGAATAAAGTTACTCTGTCTAGATTCATACTAGTTGTAGAGAACCCTAGTCTCTCTCCAACTTCATCCAAGGAGGTGGAACGTGGTGTGGATCAAAGTGTTCGTCCTCGAGATTCACACTAGATTGGTGGGAGCAAGATCAAGAAGGAGGCGCGTGAAAGCAAACAACACAACGATCATCCACTGCATAAAGGAGCTTAGGAAGACAAGGTAAACACATGAATTTTTCGCTATAATTCATGTTGTAGATCTGTATGTGATAGATCCTTCCTGCCCTTCACCTACATACCATATCCTCTACCCAAACGAGGGGTTGAGTTTTTAGTTAACCTCTATCCAAACCAGGCCAGGTCTATTTTTTACCCAAACTTTTTGGGTCGAAGGTTCCAGAAGTTTCACGAAAAGCTAGATTGATACCCATTCTACCACCGCCTTTGATGACCACAAGTTTATAGAAAAGTCCGGATAAGTCCTATTGTTTCGCGTACCTCATCCCTATATAAGCCATACACCTCCCCTGTCACTCGCATCCAACAATTCTCCGAAGTCAGAAGCTCGTAGAAACCCTAAGCAAGAAGTATCTCTCCGTAACCTCTGTTGAAGGTAAACTTCTCAATCTCCTTCATCTTTCAATCAATTACCGCATTCAGATCTCAGTTCTTTGGTGATCGATCAGTTTCATAGGTTTGATTCATCTAGTCTTTGCGATTCAACAGATGCAGATCTTCGTGAAAACCCTAACCGGCAAAACAATCACTCTCGAAGTCGAGAGCTCCGACACGATCGACAACGTGAAGGCCAAAATCCAAGACAAAGAAGGCATTCCACCGGACCAGCAGCGATTGATCTTCGCCGGAAAGCAATTGGAAGACGGCCGAACTTTGGCTGATTATAACATACAGAAGGAGTCTACTCTTCACCTTGTGCTTCGCCTCCGCGGTGGGATGCAGATCTTTGTGAAAACCCTAACCGGCAAGACCATCACTCTCGAAGTCGAGAGCTCCGATACGATTGACAATGTGAAGGCCAAGATTCAGGACAAAGAAGGCATTCCACCGGACCAGCAGAGGCTTATCTTTGCCGGTAAGCAATTGGAAGACGGCCGAACTCTAGCGGATTACAACATACAGAAGGAGTCTACTCTTCACCTCGTGCTTCGTCTCCGTGGGGGTATGCAAATCTTTGTGAAAACCCTTACCGGAAAGACCATTACTCTGGAGGTGGAGAGTTCCGATACGATTGACAATGTGAAGGCGAAGATTCAGGATAAAGAGGGGATTCCACCTGATCAGCAGAGGTTGATTTTCGCTGGCAAGCAGCTCGAGGATGGTCGCACTCTTGCTGATTATAACATTCAAAAGGAATCAACCCTTCACCTTGTTCTGCGTCTGCGCGGCGGTGGTTACTTCTGAATGCCCTGGTTTTGCTTGGTGGTTTGAGTATTGATGTGTTTGAAGTTGTGGTTTTTAGTTGTTCTAAAACAATGAATCCTTTATCTTTAGTTTTTGCTCTGTTTGTGATTGTTAAGGCATGGTGTATAGCCTGCCTCGATGATCTGTCGCCAGGTCTGTAGTTATCCTAAATAATAAAATTGTTGGATCATGTTTTCTGATATCTATGTCTTTCTTGAATCGGATTTACATGATGTGACGATTTCAAACCCAGTTAATTGGGGAGATGGGGTATCATTGTTCCAATACTGTAGTATAAACTTATCTTTGTGTTCATATGATACGAGTACCTGTCCTTCCGTTTACAATGTGTATGATGGTTGGCAGCTTGTTTAAACGGTCTCACTAGATTTTAGGTGATCTCCACAATGGGTCCTATCATCCTATGTAGCTGCTTTTCTCTTGTCAGCATGAGTTTGTACAGGGTGAGCATTCATGCAACACTCTCTTGATATTTGAAGTTAGGAGAGAAAAGATTCGAGTTTGACATTCTTATATAGGCTTTTCCCCGTAGTACTATGCTAGTGTTGATGAGTGAGCCCTCAGACCTGGTGGACTTGCTGCATTTTTTGTGGTATAGCATAATTCTGTATATTTGTTTGTGATCATTCCTGTCAGTAAGCTCCGAAACACTGCAAAAGGGTAGATGGATGGTGGGTAGAGGCTAGACAACCATAAGAGCTTTCCTTGTACAAGACATGAGTGCTTAAATGTTCCCTATGTATTGTTGCTATAGGAAATTGGGCTGAAGCTCAGAGTACCAACTGCGTTTTGAGTGGCAATGATGCCATGTTAGTATTTTGGCATTCATGTAGGGGAGTGCAAGTTGGAACCTCAGCAGGGGGCATTCATATCCCAGAGATACTACACTGATTCTGACGTGATTGTAGAAATGGAATGAATCCAGTACCAAAGAGAAATTGTTGTTGTTGGGGTGACTATAGAGGAGGAATTGTAAGACTGGCTTCTCGAGATAGTAAGAGGAAACCGAAACCTAACTACTTCGCTTAAGACTTACCACTCTGTCTCTCCTCTTTAGCCCTATTTTGACTTTTGTCACTATTCACTGGGTCACTTTGACCCGGTGGTTTGACTATTAAAATGATATAATTTTTTTGATAATTTTTTCATAGTGTTGTAGAGTAAAAGTTGCTCTATAACACGGTGAAAAAATTATTAAGAATTTACATGGTTTTGTTGTCCAAATCACCCGATCAAAGTGATCCAGACACGAGTCAAAAAGTCAAAATTAGTCAAAATTACACACTGTCAGGGGATGATGTGCTTTCATTTTGTTATTACGGTGGTGTTTCTAATAATGCATTTATATTGAGGTGAAGGCCTTCTCTTTCTGTTGGTGTCATAATTTTGCTTGTCAGATAGGTTTATTAGGGGTAAGGCAGCTCTGAGCTTTTCGAAGATTGTCGTTGAATTCCGGAACCTGTGGTTGTTCCATAATCACCACCATAACACAATGTGTTCAATAACTACTATATTCAGAATTGTAATGTCAGAGTTGCCAGTATTCTTTTGTACTACCACTCCGTCCCAGCTCTTTCTACCCAAACTGACTTTTACCACTATTCACTTAGTCACCTTGACCCGTTGATTTGAGTAGCAAATCGATGTAATTTTTCGATAATTTTTCATGGTATTGTAGAGTAAAAGTTTCTTTATAATACGGTGAAAAAATTATCAAAAATCGTATTATTTTGCTATCCAAATCACCCGGTCAAAATGACTTAGATACGAGTCAAAAGTCAACTTGGGTAGAAAGAGCTGGGACGGAGTGGTAGGACTAAGTGACTCTGGACTTAGGCTGTCTCAGGTTGAAGATTCGAAGTCAACGCTTTTGCAAGAGCAGGATGGTAGAATGTTTAAGTCCCGAAAGCTAAATGTAGGGTATTCATCACAACGGAAAACAGACAACCAAAAAATTCACTTTTTTTTTTTTTTTTTTTTTTTTTTTTTATTTTTGATGAAAACGGGTCATCCATTAGAAACGCAATAGCAATGTCCAAAGTGACAACATGAAAAGCAAACAACACCAACCAACATCCAGAGGACCTACTACAAACTACAGCCAACAACAAGCGCAAAATAACCCCAAACTACAAGAAAAGAAGTACAACAAAAGAAGAACAACAAAGACACAACAACTACATAGGGTGATTGTCCAACATGGAGCTCTTAGCCGCCTTGTGAGCATGCGCAACTAAGGGTCTCTGGACTTTCGAGATACTACAGAACATCAGATTCATCATAGCATTCCGGATCCGCTCCACAACTGGCTCATCCTGAATGGGCGGACTGGAGACCCCCTGAATAAAAGATAAGATGGAGGCACAATCAGCATTAATGTTAATAGACATAATTTTATGATGCAGCGCAAAGTTAACAGCATGTTCAACAGCTAGAAGTTCTGCTTGCTGAGCACTCGAAGCCACGCACTTCCTTCCAATGATCCAGTTAGAACCATTCGCAGCCATCAGATGGATACCAATGCCCGAGAAGAAGGAATTGGCTTTCCAGGCTCCATCAACGAAGATATCTTTACAGTCATACTGGGATCCATCATTTATGTGGTCCACAACAACAACAGAGTTCTTATTTTGAGGAGTGGCATCGAGGGAAGGAGGGGGGGATGGTTGGGTAGAGATTAGAGCAATGAAGGGTTGCTCTATCTCCATCTGGGCTTTGATAGTAGAGGTGGAGAAGGGCTTGTTTCTGAAAATCAAATCACACATGTTTCTCCAAATGCTCCAAAGGGTGTGAATAGCAGGGATGTTTTGGGTGTTCACAAACGTCCAGAGAGAATCGACAAAGGAAATGCCGTTGTGGGGGAGCTGATGGCCCCAAATGGGGGCAACATTTGGGCACCCAAAGAAAAGATGTTCCAGAGTTTCCTCATGGCTATAACAAATGGGACAAGAGCTATCAACCTCGCATAATCTTCGGCTCCGAAAAGCTCTTGTTGAGAGCTTTTGATGGGCACATTTCCAAACGAAGGTTTTCCACTTTTCAGGGATCTTCAAGCTCCAGATTTTCCCCCAAATTCCTGTTGAAACATGGGGCCATTGATCCAAGATGAAAAGGCCAGCGGGAAAAGTAGTCGTAGTCTTTTCCTCACAGAGGAAGTTGTAGCCTGACTTCGTAGAACAGGATCCTGATCTAGTGAAAGGCCAGATAATTTTATCATCCACCGGGATACTCGGGGAGCTGGATGGCAAGGATCTTGAAGGCAATGAAGTCTGGAACACAGGATCTGATTGTGTCATCCTTCCAGCATTGCTTATTATCCTCAAGTTTGATCCACTCGCTACAAAGGCATCCTCTTGAATAAGATTCGTGCTGAAGAAGCATGAAAGAGGTTCCTTCAGACCCGGGATCCATCTGTCACAAAGGATTTTGACACTAGAACCACAAACAATTTGCTATCTGAAGCCTTTTTTGATGAGGTCGCGCCCAAAAAGGACACTCTTCCAGGTCCACGAGGCGTTGCTTGGGCTGCTAATGTCCATGAAGGAATTTTTCCTGCAATACCTGTGAAGGAGCATCTTAGAGACCAGCAGATTAGGACAGTTAATAATTCTCCATGCTTTGTTTGCAAGGAGGGTCTGATTCATCCAGTTAATGTTCCTCAGTCCAAGGCCACCTTTGGACTTTGGGAGATTAAGAGTTTCTGTCGGAATAGTCTTAAGGGGATTCCTTTTTTCCGAATTCCACCAAAATTTCTCAATCTGATTATTAATTTCATTGTTAAGGGTGACTGGGAGCTTAAAAGGCGAACAAACATACGAAGGGAGGGCAGATAAGACCGATTTGACAAGAGTGAGTCTACCCGCATCACTAAGGTATTTACCTTTCCAACATTCCAACCTTGTGGAGACAGTAACTCGGAGGTGACTGGTTTTGGGTCTTGGAAGGTGGCATTATTGTCTTAAAAAATTGACCTCATTGTTTTTGATTCTTATCCGGCTTATACCAGCTCTGGGGGTGGTATAAGATTTACACACAATATGCACCATCAGCATAAGACAGGATATGTTATACCCTCCCATATCCGCTACCTAAACACCGGATATGATGAGGAGGGCATAACATATCTTATCCGGGTTCATATCCGGTACCCAAACGAGGCCTTACGGAATGGGGTAACATGTACTAACTCGTTTGGACTGAAGTGTCTACCAAAAATCTAACGGAGCAAAGTGTCTATCTACATATAAAGATAGTGCGAGTTTATACTTTTTACTGTTCAACAGTGAATCCGTGAAAAAAATTAGTACGAGTTCTTACTTTTTACTGTACAAGAGTGAATCCGTGAGAAAATTTCAACATTTGAATTGTCAAGAAATCATTAGATGAGTACTTGAGTTTGATCCCATCAACTTTTTAGTGGCCCATTGCCACCGGGGCATATACCAGTGTCTTTATCAAAAATCCAACGGAGTCTATAGACTTTAACATAGAGAGGGTGTAAAGTATTACTATCTCCGTTTCTTCTATATCACACCGGTTTGACTTTTGTCACTATTCATTGTGTCACTTTGACACGGTGATTTGTGTGGCAAAACGATGCAATTGTTCGATATTTTTTCATGCCATTGTAAAGTAAATGTTGCTCTATAACACGGTGAAAACATTGTCAAAACGTTGCATTATTGTGCTATCAAAATTACCCGGTCAAAATGACACAGATACGTGTCGAAAAGTCAGAGTGATAGACAAGAAACCGAGGTAGTATATTTTAGGGCTGTTCAAAAACCCGAGTGACCCGACCAACCCGATCGGTCCGAGCCGAACCGAGCCACAGTGAAGCCAAATTCGATGTGCTTGGTTGGGTATGGTTTGATATTATCCCGACCCGTTGACATTCGGGTGGATTGCGGGTACCACATTTCTTAACCCGGTTCTACCCGCCCCGCCCGATTGCCTTACAATATATTCATAATTATAAACGCTAGCCCAGTTTCCCCTCTGTGCCTATCTCCCTCTCTCACAACAGAGTCTCTCTCCTGAACTTTGGAAGACATCTGAGATATACTTTACACCATCAAACTTTCTCTGATGCATCCTTCTAAATATGTTGTGTTTTTAAAGGTTGAGTCCATAGCTTGTAACTGAATTCATGGGACTACGTATTTTGGATTAAAACCTTGACGCGATGGTCAATGGACAATGGTTATTTATTGTTTATGATGTAATATTTGTACACAATTTGTATTGGTTTGAACTCGCCTAAACCGAGCTGAACAGAACCGAACCGTAATGTTCGATCAGGTTTGGATTTTATCGGTACTTGATCAGGTTTGAGTATTGATTTGTCCAAACCGAGCTCATTGGGTTGGGACAAAAATTCGAATTTTACCCGCCCAAACCGCCCCACGTTCAGCCCTAGTATATTTTACCCAAACTTTTTGGGTCGAAGGTTCAAGAAGTTTCATTAAAGCTAGACTGATGATACCTATTCTACCACCGCCTTTGACGATTCCTGTATCTTTAGACCGCAAGTTCGTAGAAAAGTCCGGATAAGTCCTATTCTTTCGGGAACCTCATTCCTATATAAACCCATACACCTCCCCCTACTGTAATTTGCATCCAACAATTCTCAGAAGCTCGAAGAAACCCTAAACAAAGCTCGAAGAAACCCTAATCAAGAAGAATCTCTCCGTAACCTCTGTTAAAGGTAAACTTCTCAATCTTCTCCATCTTTCAATCAATTACAGCATTCAGATCTCAGATTTATCAGTTCTTCGGTGATCGATCAGTTTCATCCTTTCGATTAGGTTTGATTTATCTAGTGATTTTGCGATTCAACAGATGCAGATCTTTGTGAAAACCCTAACCGGCAAAACAATCACCCTCGAGGTCGAGAGCTCCGACACGATCGACAACGTCAAGGCCAAAATCCAAGACAAGGAAGGCATTCCACCGGACCAGCAGAGGCTCATCTTCGCCGGAAAGCAGCTCGAAGACGGCCGCACCCTCGCCGACTACAACATCCAGAAGGAATCCACTCTCCACCTCGTCCTCCGCCTCCGCGGTGGGATGCAGATCTTCGTCAAAACCCTAACCGGCAAGACCATCACCCTCGAGGTCGAGAGCTCTGATACGATCGACAATGTGAAGGCGAAGATTCAAGATAAGGAAGGGATTCCACCCGACCAGCAGAGGCTGATTTTTGCTGGGAAGCAGCTTGAGGATGGACGGACTCTGGCTGATTACAACATACAGAAGGAGTCTACTCTTCACCTTGTGCTTCGTCTCCGTGGCGGTATGCAGATTTTTGTGAAGACTCTGACGGGAAAAACCATCACTCTGGAGGTGGAGAGTTCGGATACAATTGACAATGTCAAGGCAAAGATCCAGGATAAGGAGGGGATTCCACCTGATCAACAGAGGTTGATTTTTGCTGGTAAGCAGCTCGAGGATGGTCGCACATTGGCCGACTATAACATTCAAAAGGAATCAACCCTTCACCTTGTTCTGCGTCTGCGTGGTGGTGGTAACTTCTGAATGCCCTGGTTTTGCTTGGTGGTTTGAGTATTTGATGTGTTTGAAGTTGTGGTTTTTTACTTGTGGTGGCTTCTTTTGGCCAAGAACAATGAATAGTTTATTTTTAGTTTTTGCTCTGTTTGTGATTAAGGTATGGTGTAGCCTGCCTTGATGATCTGTTGCCACCGTGGTTATCCTAAATAATAAAATTGTTGGATCTTGTTTTCTGATATCAATGTCTTCCTTAGTTTTCACTAGTTGAATATCTTTAGTCGCCTAATTGGTGTTGTAATAAGCAGTATTGGATGACTTAGTTATTGATTCCTAAATGCGAGCAGATCTCACAAATCTTCCTGCTTCTCTTATGAATGGCCGCCTACAATTGTCAATACACATTAACGTAGGTTTGCATTTTGTATACTTGCTGGTGCACTGAAAACATAATGGGTGGAAGATAGAGGTCATGTCACCATAAACTCCCTTGTACACATTATATTAAGAGTAGCCAATAAACTAAGCTCTTTTGTAGATGTTTAAGTAGTAGAATTGATGAGGAACTCAGAGACAGATCGTTGTGGGAATGGCTTGGCTACTGCCTCGGAAAGAGCTTACGAGGGGGTGTGCTTTTGTAAGATATTTGTCCATGGTGATTGGTGTCCAATGCTGTAGTATAAATTTGGATCTCTGTGTACATATTATACGAGTACCTGTTCTGTTTAGAATGTGTATGATGGTTGGCAGCTTGTTTAAACAGTCTTACTATATTTTAGGTGATCTCTGGAATGGGTCCTATCTTCCTATGTAGCTGCTTTTCTCTTGTCAGCAAGAGTTTGTACAGGGTGAGCATTCATGCAATACTCTCTTGATATTTGAAGTTAGGAGAGAAAAGATTCGAGTTTGACATTCTTATATAGGTTTTTCCCCGTAGTACTATGCTAGTGTTGATGAGTGAGCCCTCAGACCTGGTGGACTTGCTGCATTTTTTGTGGTATAGCATGATTCTGTGTATTTGTCTGTGATCGTCCCTGTCAGTAAGCTCCGTAACACTGCAAAAAGGTGGATGGATGGTGGGTAGAGGCTAGATAACCATAAGAGCTTCCTTGTACAAGACTTGAGTTCTTAATTGTTCCCTATGTATTGTTGCTATAGGAAATTGGGCTGAAGTTCAGAGTACCAACTGCGTTTTGAGTGGCAATGATGCCATGTTAGTATTTTGGCATTCATGTACAGGGTGCAAGTGGCAATGATGCCATGTTAGTATTTTGGCATTCATGTACAGGGTGCAAGTCGGAACCTCGGCAGGGGGCATTCATATCCCAGATACTACACTGATTCTGACGTGAAATTGTAGAAATGGAATGAATCCAGTAACAAAGAGAGATTGTTGTTGGGGTGACTATAGAGGAGGAATTGTAAGACTGGCGTCTCTAGATAAAACCTAACTACTTTCCTCACTTACTGAGTTACACACTGTCAGGGGATGATGTGCTTTCATGTTATTACAGTGGTGTTTCTAATAATGCATATATTTTGAGGTGAAGGCTTTCTCTTTCTGTTGGTGTCATAAGGCAGCCCTGAGCTTTTCGAAGATTGTCGTTGAAATCGGGAACCTGTGGTTGTTCCATAATCACCACCATAAGCCAATGTGTTCAATACTACTATAGTCAGAATTGTAGTGTCAGAGTTGCCAGTATTCTTTTGTACTAGGACTAAGTGACTCTGGACTCATGCTGCCTCATGGTTGAGGAGTCCAAAGCTTTTACAAGAGCAGGATGGTAGAATGTTAAGTCCCGAAAGCTAAATGTAGGGTGTTCACAAAGGAAAACAGACGACCAAAAAAATCACTTTCACATACAGAAAAATAAGTTGCAGCTACAAGCAGTTGATTGTAAAAGTGAATGTATAAGGTTTTCTGTCCATATACAGTGCATTAGGTTCGACTTCTCGAGATTCACCCATTTATGACAAGACGAATCTGAGTATCACGCTCCCTAACCTAACCAGTGATGAAGTGTGCTAGATTCTGATCCCTCGACACTTGCAGGTCATGGAAGGAAATATTCTTAGGGGAACTTACACGAAGAAAGCACAATGACATCGTTATCAACCAGACCCAAATGCCCTTCTTTTTTTCAGACACAAATATTTACATCAAGACATCGTTCACAGATAACGATTAAGATTTCAGTAGTTAAGCAGAAAATATCACACAATGAAATTAATCCCCAGCTCAGAAATGTTCCTACCAAGCTCAGGCGGCTCACAGAACAGTAACATTGATTGCAGCCTTACAGGATAATAACAACTGAAAGTAGCATACCGGTACATGATGTTGTAGGAACTGATATTTCTCAGCAACCTTCATTTTCTTCTCCCCAATACATTGCTACTGATCATCTTTCCTTTAGTCTCTTCATCTCCTCCAATTCACCACCAGCTGTCAAAGATTCCCACATGAACTTCACACTTCTTGCACAGTCAACTGCACACATTTACGAAGTACTTGCATTTTCGGTCTTCGACTTGGATCTTGATGAATCATTGCAATGTCTCTACGGCACCCAAATTGTTCAACCCAATGGGCCGAACAAGCACGAACTTCTTCACTTTCAAATCAAACCAAACAATCGAATTATATGAATCATGTACAAGTACTCGACTGCCATCCTTGGAGTAAGCAATGGCATGATAATTTCTCTTAGCACCTGGTACAGGATCCGTCCTCAAAACCAACCTCATCCACGATTCCATCACTCCATACTCCTTCATCACCCAGATGTGATAATTCACTCCACGATTAGTGCAGATCACCGAAAGGCATCCACCCAAGCTTTCCACATACGTGGTACCTCTATCTGGAAAATCAGGTAGAGGCACAAATCTATAATCTTCGGAACTGAGATCAAAGGCGACAATACGTGCTATATGTTTCCAGTAATGGCTCAAATTTGCAACCCAGTGCAAGGCGCCACTAACAAGTACGCCTTTTTCCATTCTGAGATGACCAGCGTTAGGCATACATTTAACCTTTTTCCATGAATCCGACTTCACACTGTAAACCTTGACCTCGTTAGCAATGTTGTGGAAAGGAAAAGTTGTCACATTCGAAACAATCTTCACAACCTTGTAATCGTCATTGATGGAATCATATCCAAACCCGTAGATCTCACTCATTTCCTCGTTATAACCATTATAACCACTGGGCTGCAGCTCAAGTGTTGTGGATGGCAATTTATGGCAATTCCCGGTCAATGGGTTCCATAAAACCGACTTTTTGTTGTGATCCAACAAACAAATAAATCCATTACTCGAACCATTAATGTGTATATTATGACGGGCTTCACTTAACAGATCGTAGTTGACCTTAATGGTCATGGCAATTTCCTCGGGGGAATTGAAGTCGATCAAGTGGAGAAGGCCGTCACTTCTTAGAGCAAGGGAGAGATTGGTATTGGTTTGAATGGATCCGACCAGGCGCAGTTTAAGGAATTCACAGCTGTCAATCAGTGAAAGCCAAGAAGTCGACACACACCTGAATCGAACGATTGATTTCTCTGGCAATCGGGAGAGTATGTCGGCCAGAATCTCCAACGGCAAGTAATCAGACATCTCTTTGTGTGCAATTGAAAGATTGAGCTACTCAGAGAAACAGAAACACAGAATAATAGATCAGTATGCATATAAGGTGAAAATGATAGAATTGATCAAAAGAGTAAACAAATGTTATAAATAAATAATCATCCTGTTACTCTAGATAACCCCTTTACTTAAGCAATGGTTGTTTGACATCCAACTTTGATCTCTTCTTTTTAGGAGAATCCGTCTTGGTGTACAAATTTGATATTCAGACTCTGAAAATTTGATATTCAGGCTCCTAATGATGTTGCTCACAAGAAGTCAACCTACAAACGAAGCACTAATCACAGATGTGAGCCCGAGTTACTCGGCTTTTATCAGTAAATTCATTTGAGATTGTTCCCCTCTTGTTCTTTGCTCTGATATCTTAGGCTTAAATAACAACACTCAATTTTTCACAGATAACTAAGATTTCAGTAGTTGAGGATAGTTGTTAGATTTCAGTGTGGCTGAGAGAGAATATAAAGCATAGATGTCAAATCTTTGGATTGGATTTCAGTGGCTGAGAGAGAATATAAAGTATCGAAATCCAACTTCACTGAATCACTAATCGAATAGTAAAGATTCGGTTCGGATTTTAAGCATATAGAATAACATATCCCTTAAATACGCACATTTCAACAGTAAGTAGTGTTGAAAACGATCAATTCCACAAAAATATCGCTAGAAGCCATTCGAGAATGAAGCAACGAAGAAGAAATTCCAAACCTCCAATTCATTTCTGAATCCAGAAGATAGAAAGAGGCTTATATACAGCCTCAACTAATTAACGAAACAAAGAGCCAATCCCAACTTGCCACGAGACTGGAATTAGGAACTAATACAAGTTGAAACAAGGTAACCTAAACGCCACGGTTCGACTAGGAAGAAGGAACACAAAAGACTAAAACACCCCTGTCTTAAAGCCTTATTAAAGAGTAGCAAAATCAGTATTTCTAATACACCCCCTCAAGTTGAGTGTAATTGCAAATTACACACAACTTGCCAAGAAGATGCAAGAACTGATTTGTTGCCAAAGGTTTAGTCAATATATCTGCAATCTGCTCTGCATTAGCCAAATGCTGCAACCTGATGGAGCTTGATTGAACCAGGTCTCTCACCAAATGGCAATCTAGCTCTATATGTTTGGTTCTCTCATGGAATAAAGGATTGGAGGCAATGTGTATAGCTGAAGAGCTATCACAGTAAATGACTGGAGATGAGTAGAGAAAGATGTTCAATTCACCTAAGAGTGATTACAGCCATTGGAGCTCACAACATACAACAACCAAGCTTCTGTATTCTGCCTCAGCACAACTTCTAGCAACCACTCCATGTTTTTTTAGATTTCTAAGAAATCAAGGACTTCCCAAGATAAACAAAGAAGCTGATTTTATGGTGTCTAAACACCATGCCCAATCAACATCTGCAAACCCAGTCAAAATCATATCACCTGTCACTGAAAAGAGCAAGCCTTGTGACAAAGTGTGCTTGAGATATCTCAAAACACGATGAGCAGCAGTTAGATGAACATTTGTTGAATGTGACACAAACTGACTGAGTTTGTGAACTGAATAACATAAATCAGGCCTTGTGTGACAAATATAGAGTAATTTCCCAACCAATTTTCTGTAAGTAGCAGCCTCCAAATCAGATAGTGTAGCTCTTGCTTGAGCACTCAATTTGATAGACATTGTCATAGGAGATGAAGCTGGTATACACTCCATATACCCTAAGAACTGCAAAATATCTGCACCAAACTTTTTCTGACAAATAAAAATTCCTTTCTATGTTCTTGTCACCTCAAAACCAATGAAATAGGACAGAACCTCCAAATCTTTCAGCTTAAACTATGTACTAAGAGTATGCTTAAACTTGATCAGACCTTCTTCATCATTGCATGTGAGCAAAATATCATTTACATACACCAAAAGAATAATTATTTTGTCTTTATGATCTCTGAGAAATAAGGCATAATCTGATTTGCACTGATAGAAACCCAGCTTAAGCAAAATAGAAGAAAACTTAACAGACCACTGTCTTGAAGCTTGCTTCAGACCATATAAAGCTTTTTGTAATTTGCATATCAACCTTGAACCATTATTGGTGTACAGATCAACCAAATAGCCTTGGGGTAAAGACACATAGACTTCTTCTTCCAAATCCCCATTTAGAAAAGCATTATTAATATCCATCAGCATGAGATTCCATCCATTGACAACAGCAAGACAGAGAAGCACTCTAAAAGTTACCAACTTTGCCAAATGTCTCAATAATCCAAACCTTATGTGTGAGTTTAGCTTTTAGCTACCAACCTTGTCTTGTACTTATCAAGAGTACCATCAGCCTTATACTTAACTTTATATACCCATTTGCACCCAACTACCTTATGTCCTAGGGGTAAAATAGTCAAAGACCATGTGCCATTTGACTCCAAAGCTCTGAGCTCTTCATCCAAATCTTTCACCCACTCTGCACTAGAACTGGCTTGAGCATAAGAGACTGGATCTTCTACAGACTGCACCTGAATCAAAGAAACTCTCGTATGTGCTAACTCATATCCTTCAAATGAGTTGGCAGTTTACTAGGTCTGCTGCTACTTTTTAATGAATTATTGGCATTCTGCAAAAGAGCACCCTTATAAGAGAGAACACTCTCCAAATTAGGGTCTGAAATTGGTTGTGATTGTGCACTCCCTGTGTAAAATTCTTGCATGTTGATAATTGGGAATGCAAACACCACAGTTTTCAACAGAAGACTTAATTGAACGTGTAGCTTTGAATGGAAACACATCTTCATGAAATACTACATTTCTAGAAACCAAAAAAGTCTTTGACTCCATGTCATAAAGCTTAAAACCATTTGTTCCGAAAACATATTCCACAAAAATGCACTTTGTGGCTCTGGCATCACATTTGGTCCTGGCATTGACCAATGTGCTAGGCATTGACCAATGTGCTAGCAAAGCACTAAAATCCAAACACCCTAAACATCGAATAATCGGGCATAGTGTAAAAAATAACTTGATATGGAGACTTACCATTAAGCCTTGGATTGTGAATTCTATTGATGATATAAGCTGCAGTTAACACACATTCTCCCCAGAACACTAAAGGCGCACTTCTCTGAAATCTCAAAGCTCTTGCAACATTCAAGAGATGCTGATGCTTCCTCTCAACCACAGAATTCTGCTCTGGAGTCTCAACACAACTCTGCTCATGAATCATCCCACTCTTTCTAAAAAATTCCACCAACTCCAACTCTGGTGCATTATCACTCCTAATTCTCTTGATCTGCACTTTGAATTGAGTCAAGACCATAGTATAAAATGATGGTAAAATTTGCACCACTTCCGACTTATGTTTCACTAAATACAGCAGAGTAGTTCTGCTTTTGTCTTCAACAATATTAAAGAAAAATATGTAGCCATGGTGTGTAGGTAATTAGTAAGCCCCCCCCTCCAAGTGTCACACTGCACCAAATCAAAAAGTTCTGCTGAGATATGACCAAGCTTAGGAAATTATAGTTTCTTTTGTTTGGCTAAAGGACAGACATCACATGGAGAATGCATTTGCACTCTAATAGGCTCTTGCATCACCTTAAATATCAAAGACAACTTCTTGTCAGAGGGATGGCCAAACCTACAATGCCATATCTCAGACATATTTATGGGATGATACACAGAAGCATGTGCAGCAAATCTGGGATTCACCTCTGTTTCTGCACTTCCCAAAATATACAACCATGAACCTTGTTACCTTGACATATAACAACACCAGCACTGTCTCTGATACTACAAGCATCCACAGTACACTGAAACCTGACATTAGCTTGATGAGCTAACTGAGAAATTGAAATGAAACTTAAGTGGAAAGATGGCACATATAAGACATTATCTAGAATCAAACTATCATTCACCTTCACTGTCCCGACTTTTGTCACTGCAACTATCTGCCCATCAGGTAGGTGCACAAAAATATCATTAATAGACAAACTCTTCAAGAAAAATGGCAGTTGAGAGCACATGTGATCTGTCGCTCCGCTGTCCAAAATCCAAGAACCTGGTGTCAGCTTTCTACCACATGCACTAGACTGGAGAGAAACATTGCTCACAACACCTTCCAAAAATGTATTCTTCATTGATCCAGATGGAGAAGTAGACTGCAGTGGTGTATCCATGTAAGGAACTGTATGCAAAGAATTCACATCACTTGAAGTCCTGATAGATGCAGAACTACGTAGAGAACTGAGTACATTCATCAATTGTTGTGCTTGAGCTGCACTAAGTGAAACATTAGCACTATTAGTAGTCTGATCAATCACAAGAGGTAAATCTCGTGGGACACCAGAAATCACATAATGAGCTCTAGGTTTATTGAACTTAAAGTTTGGTTGTAACCCATGCAACCCGTAACACTTAGCTTTTATATGACACATTTCATTCATCTCGTTTTTGTCACCACAATGGTGAAAAACAATCTTACCATTTGGACCTCTACCACTTGATGGCATTCCACTCCCAGAACTCTTAATGAATTGCTAAAAACCCTGAGGCTTGAATTGTTGAAAATTAGCTGCAACTGGACAGATCCCTCAAAGTTGCAAGCATACATAACCAAATTCTGTGAATTCATTGTGTTGCATTTAAGCTCTTTTGCTCCACTATTTTTGCAAAAAACTTGATTGAAAGGTGGTAATGGTTCAGTCAAAGAAGTTGATCTCTCGCAACAAGATATTGAGCACTTAATCCCATAAGGAATTGCATAATTATCTCTTGTTCTTATGACTGTCTAAGCTTTAACAATATTCCACACTGACACTCAATCAAAACTCCACAAGAACAGCTAGGCAATGGCTTATAGTTAGCCAATTCATCCCATCCTTTCAGTTTGGTAAAATACACTGTTACTGACAAACCATCTTGCTTCAACAATTATATCATTTGAGACAACTGAAACACTCTAGGCAAATTGCCCTGTGAAAACATTTCAATAAGATCCAACCATACCTCTCTTGCTGTAGATCTGCATACCACACTACTCACCATGTCTTTAGAAATCGAGTTTAACAACCATGAAATAACCATGTTGTCACATTTACGGCATAAAGCATACATCTCAGAAGTCAATGGAGGCTCCTCAATTATACCATCTACAAAATCAAGCTTGTTCTTGGCTCTCAGAGCAAACACGATAGACTTATGCCATGTATAAAAAATTCCTCCATCTAATTTCTCAGAAACTAACACCACACCTGGACTATCTGAATTATGCAGAAAATAAGGAGAAACTGTCACATCCCCCTCCCGCCGACCCCGATTAGCGATTAATAAAACTTTGCGTTAACGGGAGGAGGACGCGACATGCCGGTGCGGCCTTGACTCGTCGAGAGGCTAAATAAGTAATTTATAAAAGTCGTGATAAAATTTTCTAAAAAAATATAACTTCGCGGAAGCGTAAATAAAAATTACTTGGGGTCGTCTTGATAAACAAGATGATTTGTAAAGAAAAGAAAGTTGGAACATAAAAATTCAATGTCATTTAGCCATCTCGACTCGTATCGTAACAAAGCATAACTCGGGAATGTTTCTAGGTATCATACAATGGCTCATACAAAGTCTTATACATACATAATACTTAACTTATACATTCTTAAACCAAAAAACAACAACATGTATTTCATAATAACTCCAAGTCGGCTAGCATATACTTGGCATCTAAGCACATAAGCGTCATCAAGCACGTAATCACATATGAACTTAACTCCATGCTACTTCTTGCTTCTTACATGTTATTAAAACCTGAAAAAACATTAAAATTGAAAGAGTGAGCTCAACTAGCTCAGTGAGTTACATCTACGCCCCTCCGTAGGTTTGAAAAACCAAAAGAGGCTAACTTTCCCATGGAGCGACATGAACATAAGGCATAGTCATATATACATATACTTGTGAAGCTTGAAAGATCATGACATTCATAAAGCATAATGTGTATCGTAAAGAAAGCGTAACGTAAACCATAACTTGAGTCATGAGAAATCGTATTGTTCCAAGTAGGAACCTTGCTTTGTCTCACGTGGAGACCTTAACATACTTGACATGCTTGCTTATTTTCTTATCTTATGGCCCGTGTAACCTTCGTGACTTAACATAACGTAGGGACATGTCCATCGCGACGGCTCGTGAGGCGACGCGTTGCCTGCTTATATTGCCCCGGCAAAAGGGTCGTAGCCTGCCTATACCCGACAGGGGGTTTCACTACGGTAACCGTGGCCTTTCTGAAAGCGTGTTTTATCTTATGAAACGTTTATTTATTTTCTTTATTAGCATCAATGGGGCACAAACATTTCATTTGAGTAGGAAAACATACATACATAATAATAGGGACAACATGAACATACATAAGCTTTTAAGAAACTTGAGGCTCGGTACAAACTTCGGGAGCTAGGGTAACTCACCTTGCGAGCTTAATCCATTTATTTAACATTCCTTATTCCAAATTCATTCATCTTTAAGCACACGGTCATCAACTCCGTTGTCACGTAAATAGCGAAGAACGCTACAAGTCATACATATAATCACTTAGCACAAAATCATTCCAAACATAGCACATAATCACTTAGCATGAAGTCATTCCAAACATAGCACATAATCACTTAGCATGAAATCATTCCAAACATAGACATGCCTAAATCACTTAGCAAAATGATACTAGTCTTATCAATGCGAGATAAACAAACTTCTCACACATCCATATACTTGTATTGTATTAAACATATTATTATATGCATATGCAATGTAAAATGCAGCACATAAGAGCAATATAACATATAATGAACTAAAATTTAACTTGCATAAACTAGCTTTAATAACTTGATAAACTTCTAAATCATGCTTATAAGATAAGAGTAACCATCGCTAGTACAAAATTCATAGGTGACTCAAATTAATTATTTGGGACCTCAAATTTTGACATAACATAGATAAAGAGTTTACACTTAACATATAAAATATCAAAAATTATGAAAACTTTTAAGTATTTTAAAACATTAACTTTCAGAGCTGTTTAGGTGTAAAACAGAGGCTGAAAAGCGGTCTTGGTAATAAATTCATAAAATATTCATCGTAATTCCAAAAGTTATGAAATTTTAACTGGAAGTAAATAACACCCATTTGAACAACATATCCAAATTTTGTAGCCATTGGAGTAAAATAAGTACATGAAATCGATGAAAAACTTCTCTGGTCTGGGTGGGACAGATTGTAAAAACAGCCCAAGTTTTTACACATCTATGCACATCTCATGCATCCACGTCAGCTACACTACCCAACTCAGAAAGAAAAAAAAGAAGACAAATTCTAAAAAAAAAAAAAAAACTGGAAAGAGGTTTTTTGTATTTTTCTGGTGCGCCCCTTTTCCTTATGCATCCATCAACAATAACCAATGCTCTACCAGACCCGACACTCTAACCTGGAAACCACTTCCTGGTTCGTTCATTATAAGTTACCTAGTTCTACAACCATATGTTCACCGAGGAAATCCGGGGTCTTAACTCTTCATTGTAATGTTGTACATATCAACTAATCTATTCATTAATAAAAAAGAATACACTTACAAACTATTGTCTTCTCATTTATGTGCCTAAGAAGAAACATCCATAATTGCCACGGGATTTAGACAATGGTGGTTGGACAAGGTAGGTCAAAAGGTTAACTCCAGACATCAGACCAATTCAAGGCTGAAATGAAAGTCCGAGAATGCCGTGACACAGGTTTTCAATAAATGAGCGGAAGATAAAATGAAGCACTGTAAACATGTCATTCGAGACTACAGATCACACACAGGAGCTTAACCCTCCTTAGAGTTTTCTACTAAATCAAACAAGTACTTCAAATTTCTGGTGTACACCATACAATGATGCAACTGTCAACCGCCACTCATGTCTCCAATCCAATACAGACAAAAACATGGTTCAATAAGACTGGTTAACGTATTGTTTTCTCCATTTTCCTTTATGTTAAAAAATACGAAATTAAGAGCCAAAAAGAAACTAAGTCTATGATTGGTGCTTGGAGTTTGTGTAGGAAAAGAAACACAAAATGAAAAGGAATCTAATATTCTTTCCTTTGCTTGGTTATGTCTATATGTTCTAAGCAACTGAAATGATTTGGCAATGATTTTTGTCTTCTTTTCCTAGCAAAATCCACGATCCAAGCATACCTTAAGAGAATCTATTGTGAAGAACGCAGAAAAAACTATCCTTGGAAAAGGACTTTATTTGAGTAAAAAAAAAAGGGATATATCATGATCCATGGATAACGGCACCGCATCGTGCACAAACAACTTAACATATCGGTAGTAGAACCACAAATAGAGTTCATGGCAGGAGTAAGACAGAATTATACCATGCCCAATGGAATGGTGATCCAACCACACTAGGGCTTCAAAGTTGCTTTATCGTCCATTTATCATTATCTTCCACGCCCAGAAGGCCCCCTCAATATCTATGCCCCAGTCTCAGTTAAACAGAATAACTATTTACAGTCCATATTGTAGGAGATTTTTCCAGCCTTTTCCCCTCCCCGAGAGGTCAATGGAGATCTTTCTTTAATATTCTGTTCTTCCATTTTTTCATAATTTCTCCCAAGCACCACACACCCAGAGATTTGCTGTGGACAAGGAAAAAGCAAATATTTACTGGAAAATCATAATAAAAAATTAAATACGACAGATGACGGGAGTACCTGGATAAACTCAAATCTGCGTCATCTCCATTATCTGGAACAACGCTTACCCACCACGAATCGGTGCCACCCAAATTCTCCATTCCGTTGACCAAAAAAGGCACAAACTTCTTCCTTTTGAGATCAAACCACAATAGGTTATGGCAAGGATCATGCACAAGTACTTCAGACCCATCCTTCGAGTAAGCGATGGCATATCCAATCTCAGCAGCTGTAAGATCTAACATGTAAACTAATTTAGTCCATGATTCCGTCACACCACAATCCTTCATCACCCATATGGTAACCGACCCCGTAATTATAGCAGACCACTGCAAGACATCCTCCTAGCCTCCTCAACTCTAAGAAGTACCCTGAATCTGATAAATCATAAAGAGGTGGATCCACCAACCTATACTGCTCCAAACTGAGATCAAAAGAAATTAATCCACTGGAAATGCTGTGCATCTCTCAGCAAAAGGGAGACAATGGTGTTGGTCCAACCAGATCCATTAAGTCGCGATTTAAGGAACCCATAACTGTCAATTAGTGAAACCCAAAAAGTTGATACGGACCTGAATCGGACAAGAGACTTCTGTGGCAACTTAGAGAGAATGTCAGCCAGAACCTCCACAGGCAACTGCGACATCTATTTAAGTTGCAATGAAAATAGCGGGCTGAAAGATAAAGCTACCGGAGAGGTTAAAGTATATATCTGTATAGAAATGGCATGAAATGGATTAATGTGGTGATGAGAGAGTAAACGACTAGTTATGGCTGATAATCACAAATGTGATTCTCCTGTTTCTCAAGGATGAATCTTTATAATTGATAGTTATCTGGCATAATCTGTTTCTTAAGGAGTCTACCTGGGCCAAAGTTTCAACATTTGGCCATGTTGGGGAAGACAAGTTAGAGATTGAAGAAAGGTAATAACTTATGTGCTCAAGTTTTTCACTCAGAAGTATGGTGCTAAACCTTTGAAATCTCATCACTCAGGGTGTGAAGACATTTATTTACAGCTTCAAAGCTGTAAATTCAGGTATGGGAAAGAATGTTAAGAATGGCCGAAGTACCCTTTTTTGGCTTCAGCCTTGGCTGCGGAAGTTTAAATTGTATGATTTTGCCATAAAAGAGGTGACTGAGGAGATGCAGAGTGATAATATGAAGTTACTACACTACATTGTGATTAAAAAAAAGAAAAGACTATGCCAGATGATGAAATTATTTGGCTGGCTACAAAATCTGGGGAATATACAGTGGCTAGTGCCTATTTGGAAGTTAGTACAGATAGAGTTTCTCAGCCCAAAGCTAAAGAGTGGAAAGAAGTTTGGAGGATTAAGGGGCCTCAAAGGTGGAAACTGCTCATTTGGCTACTCAGACATGATAGGTTGTGTATTCAATACCTCAAAACCCAAAGAGGTATTATAAATTCTGCAATGTGTTTGTTTCGTGATCATATTTATGAGACTTCCTGACATGCTATAAGAGACTGCTGCTGGGTAGCTCAAGTCTGGAGAAATCTGGTAAAACCAGAATTTTGGTGTAAATATTATGGAACGGAGCTAGTCTGCTGGGTTGATTGCTGTATTAAACAACAAGATTGGGGAGTGGTTGCTATTACTTGGCCATCATCGTAATGATTGATTAAGATCATTATGCATGAAAGATAAAAAGGACGAAGATGTAAGAAGATATATATGTTTGTAGTGCTAGGAAACATAAGATACTAAGACAATGAAATAATAGCAAACCTACTAGTATTGGACTTTAAACAGCTGTACTAGTTATTCTGAAACAAACATCTGTAGCAACTTAATAAGATCACAGCTGCATCTATGATTAGTCACAGAATCAATCTGAATCTCTACAAATCGTAAGATTCAGGCTATTGATTCAGGAATCGGATTAGTTTTTGCTCCAATTAAGACTCACCGAGGGATTCACATCCTTTCATGGGTGAATCAATAGTGAAATGGAAGAGCCTGACAACTATGATATAAAAAAGACAAAGATATCTACGAATTACGTCATGCCTGAATGAGTCATGGACCAGAAATCAACAAGCGAGGAGATTGGGGCTGAAACTACTCGTTCTGCAATTCTTATACACACACACACACACACACTTCTGTTCTTCATAAACGAAGTTATTACATATCTACCGACCTCCAAAGGCTCACATGACAACATTGTAATCTTACGCATGTTGGGAACAAAGTAGTTGACAGTTAGAGCTAGAACAAATGAACAAAGAAGATGGTCAATTGCAGCAAACCGGTACTTGATCTTGTAGGAGATGGTTCCCCACTGCTTAATCCTCTAGTCTGAAATGGTGCTTCTTCTCCCCATAAATCGCTAATCATCTTTCAGTTCATCCCAATCGCCTCAATCCATACACTACTTAAACACAATCTGATGCACATATTACAGAAGTCATCATAATGTTTTCGTATAAAGGGAAAAGTAAATAGAATAGATACGAGAGCTGCATATCGGAAATCAGATAGCTAGCTTACTTGTATTTTGGTCTTTGGCTTGGAATTTGCTGAATCATTGCGAAGTCTCTAGGACACCCAAATTATGCAACCCATTGACCCAAACAGGCCTGAACTTCTTCACTTTCAGATCGAACCAAAAAATCGTATGATAAGAATCGTGTACAAGTACTTGAGCACCATCCTTGGAGTAACCAATGGCATGATAATTTCTAATACCACCAGGTACTGGATCCGTCCTCAAAACCAACTTAGTCCATGATTCCATCACTCCATACTCTTTCATCACCCAAATGTGAAAACTGACTCCACGATTATTGCAAATCACCGAAAGGCATCCACCCAAGCTCTGAACATAAACACTGCCTCTATCCGAATAATAAGGTTGAGGCACCAAACTATAATCCTCGGAACTGAGATCAAACGCAACAATATGGCCTATCTTATCTGAGTGATCGTTCTCATTCGCAGACCAATGCAATGCACCCCTAACTAGTATGCCATTTTCTAGCCTAAGATAACGCCAGTGAGGGATACATCCCACCTTATGCCATGAGTCTGACTTCAAACTATAAACCTTGACCTCATTAACAACATTGTAGTTATAATATGTTGCTACTTTCGAAACGATCTTCACTACCTTGTAATCATCATTAATGGCATCATATCCAAACCCGTAGATTTCTTTCTGGCCATTATCATAACCATTAGGCAGGAGCTCAGTTGATACTGATGGCAGTTTGTGGCACTTCCCAGTCAATGGGTTCCACAAAACCAACAATTTTGAGTGATCCGACAAACAAATAAACCCATTATTCGAACCATAAATATTGAGCATATGGTGGTCTTCGCTTAATAAGCCATAGTTGACCTTTACGGTCATGAGAATGTCCTCAAGGGAATTGAAGTCAAGCAAGTGGAGAAGGCGATTGCTTCTTAGAGCAAGAGACAGATTGGTATTGGTTTGAATGGATCCGACCAGGCGCAATTTAAGGAATTCATAGCTGTCAATCAGTGAAAGCCAAGAAGTTGAAACGCACCTGAATCGAACAATTGACTTCTCTGGTAATCGGGAGATTATGTCAGCCAGAACCTCAAAAGGCAACTGTGACATCTCTCTTTGGGTTGCAAACTTGCAGTGAAGCTGATAGATAGAAAGATCGAGATGTTCAGAGAGACGTACACAGATCAGTAAGCGAGTAAGATGAAATGGATTGAATTGATGAAAGAGTACATCATTAGTAAACTTTTATTGAATAATGAATAAAAAAGCATTGTAGTGTTAGTATAGATATAATCTCCTTAACGTATAATAGTTTGGCATCATATGCAGCTTCAATCTGTTCCCGTTCTTCTTTTTTGAAGGAGCCTTCCTTAGTCAAAGAGCATCTTTTCAAAGGAACACACAATAACTTGAGCACCACCTAACCCACTACTGAATGTTTATGTTTTGTTTCAGTACTTCTGCTTCTTCTATAAATTCTTTATTACTACACCTCTGCCCAAGTAAATAAATACTACTCCAAACTCTATTATGTCGGAACTTCAAATAAACTTCGTCACAATTTCATTGCCAAACCATCACAACCGGACTTGAACCGGACAAGAGACTTATGTGCAGGGGCGGACCTGTATAGGGACTGTTTAGCCCCCACTCAATTTTCAAAATTTGCAATTTTACCCCTAATTTTCATATAAATTATTATTTAGCCCCCACAAACATTTTATAATACTCCCTCTGTCCCGCAAAGATAGTTCATTTTTGAAACTACAACTTTTTGTGTGGACATGCAATTAATGCATCCCACTACAAGTTTTTGACATGCTATTTTCACTGTTGTCCTTAATTTTGTTTTCTCCAAGAGTAGGTGCATTGAATATGAATGGGTAGTATTGTAACTTCATTGTATTTTTTACTTTGAAAATGTAAGTGGACAACCATTCTGGGAGAGACCAAAATAGAAAGATGGACTATATTTGCGGGAGGGAGGGAGTATATAGTTTAGCCCCCACTCGTTTATCTATATTTGCCTAATTTCAATTTTTAGCCCCCACTCCAACAAATTCCTGGATCCGTGTGGCAACCGGGAGAGAATATCAGCCAGAACCTCCACTGGCAACTGCAACATCTATTTAAGTTGCGATGAAACTAGCGGGCTGAAAGATAGAGCTACCGGAGAGTTAAAAGCATATATCCGTATGGAAATAGGATGAAATGGATTAATGTAGTGATGAGAGAGTAGATGACTAGTTATGTCTGATAATCACAAAATGGTATTCTCCTGTTTCTCAAGGATGGATCTTTATAATTGATAGCAGTGTAGCATTAACTGGGTTTAATCTGTTTCTTAAGGAGTCTATCTGGGCCAAAGGTTCAACATGTAGCTCAAGACTAAATATTTCTCCCGTGGTTAGTCCTCTGGTGCTTCATCAGACATGGATCGCCAATAACCAGAGTCAAGCAAATAGATATAGCCAATATGCCAAAAAAAAAAAAAACACGAACAATTTGATTTGAACAAACAACTATGGATAAAAAATCTGACAACCAATGCAGTAAACATCAATTAAAAAGGCTTAGCGATGACTTTGGAGATGGATGAAGCATTTAAACTTACTATATGACTCCTGCCTTTGGATGGAACAACCGCAATCGGCGGAGTGAAACATCCGACGAGAACGCAAAATGGATCGTAAAGCGTAAAATACCAGCGTCTGGAACAATAGTCGAGACAAAACTCAAAAAATGTAGTAAAAGCCGGGCTAAATGAAATCGAAGAGTTTAGGGTTTCATGAAAATCCGAAGGGATTAGACATTAGCTGTGTTTAATTGGGGGATTTTGACTGGGTAGCAGGGTTCCAATTTTTTTCTTTTCCCCCGATCATTGGCAATTATGGCAAAATTGCACAAGTGGTACTTGTATCATACGTTATGTAATATTTTGAATGGGTAAAAGACAAAAACCACCCCTTGAGTATGGGTTATATACAAAAACACCCTCCGTGTTCGGGGATATACAAAAGCCACCCCTGTCAGAGTTGGTAGTTAACGGAACACTAACGGAGGTTTTAAAGGACTAAAATGCCCCTAAAACATTAGGATATTACCCGCTATAAATACCTTCCTTCCCTTCTCCCCCCCCCCTATCCTAACCCTAAAGCATCTGTACCACACATTCTCTCTCTCTCTCTTCTCTCGATTCTCACGGCAGCAGCAACTGCCCCGTCGGAGGAACCTCACCCAAAGCAACGACCTGACTGTGCCGTTAGCCACCCACAGTCGTCATCACCTCCGGCAAGGGCGCGCCGCCAAGACATCTGTGTTCTCTTCCTCCATCTATCACTGTCTCTCTCGATCCCTCTCTGTTCCTAATGTCCGTTGTACCTAGCGGCTACAAGAAACACGATAGGCAGATGATTTCACCTCACAATCAGCCTCCCTCAACCTGGTATGCCAACTCTCTCTCTCTCCGTTCGCTCTCTTTCCCTCTCTGTTCAGATCTGGATTTAATCGCTCGCAGCAAACGGTGGTGGTGGTGGTCTTGTCGACGCCGCCCTCGCCGGAGGTGATGACGACGACCTGACTGTGGGTGGTTGCGGATCTGGTGAATCGCCGTCCACCACGAACCACCACCACGTCCGCTGTACCTAGCGGGTACAAACCATCATATCTGGGTTTGAAATCGAGGCGACGAAGGATCGGTTCTGAAGGAATCGGAAAGGTTGAGGACAAACTGCAGTTGTGTTTGGGTTGAGGACAAACTGCAGTTGTGTTTGGCACAAATCCGTTCTTGGCATCGGATCGGGTCTCCGGCAAGGCTGATTGGGTATGGTTCGTCTGTGCCGGAGATTGTTTTCTGGAATTTGAGGGGGACACAGAAGGGAGTTGCTCTTGTGAGTGGGTTTTCTGCAGTTGTGATTGTTTTTTTGAGGACAGTGGCTCTTTGGACCCTATGCCTGACTGCAATTTCTGGTGATGAGTATCACAAGCTGTGTGTTCTTGATTTGAGTTGTGTAATTTTCATCAAAAAAAATATTAGAGTTGTGTAATAAACTGCTTTGATTTCTTTGGCAGTGGAAAAAAGTGTTGTGACCCTTTTAGAAAGCTTTCAATGATAAAGATTTTGTCTCACTCTGCTTTGATTTCTTGGTCTCGATTACAAGTATGTAATAAGTTGCTTTAATTTCTTAGGCTGTGGAAAAAGATGTTAGGAGACTCTTTGAGAAAGTTGTAGGTTTAGGAATTGGATGATAATGGTGATGGTTGAAGGTGAAGAAAGATGAGTTGCAGGTGCATTTTCATAGAGTTATGGTGGCAGTGGTTGATTTGTGAATGTGCAGGTTTGTTGTTGTTGTTGGTGGTCAAGAACAGCAAGAACATCAAATAAGAAAAATACAAACAAGGGCAAAATAGTCATAAAAGAAGACAGATTACACCCCCATACAAATTGATTGTAACAGAAGGGTGCTTTTCGTCTAACGCCCATCCACTGACAGGGGTGGTTTTTGTCTCGACAGGGGTGGGCTTTGTATATCCCCGAACACGGAGGGTGTTTTTTTATATAACCCATACTCGAGGGGTGGTTTTTGTCTTTTACCCCATTTTGAAAAGGTTAAAGACATTTTGCACACTCGTGTTTGGATTATATACAAAAACAACGTTATTCTTTGGGGATATATAAAAATTACTCATGTCAAGACAAAAACCACCCCCGTCAGTGGACGGACGTTGCAGAGATACCACCCTTCTGTTACAATCAATTAGTATAGGTTGCAATCTGTCTTTTTTATGACCATTTTGTCCCTATTTGTATTTTTTGTTTATTGTGTTCATATTCTTGATGTTCTTGGTGTTCTTGACCACATATCCCTATGTTCTTGACCACCACCTGCAGCGAACGCCACCATAAACTTAATCGAAAACCACATCCACCACCCATACGAAATTGGATTCATCTCCACCTAAAAATTCTCGCAACCCAGATTTCTAATCATCATAACACAAATATCCACAAATCAAGAAAATACTCAAACCCTCCATTTTCATCGCCAAAACAGCTTCTGTAGTTCACTATTCCACCTCCAACTTCCCTAGCACCATCACAAACTTCAACTACAAGCATCACCAACCAACACACCACCTTCTAAATCATCAACCTAACTTGCTATCACCCCCAACAAGCCACCTGCAACAAACCATCAGACCATGAATCACCAACACCTAGTCCAATTAACCGGTCCAATTCACTATTACACCCTACAATCCACTTACAGCCAACTCCTCCCACAAGTAATTAACCATTCACCAATTCCACCTGTTACTACTCACCAATTCCAAATATGGAATTAAGAAAGAGATAGAGAGAGAGAGAGATGGTCGCCAGAGAATGATAGAGAGACACCAGATCTGAAATTGGTCCATAACTCGCAAACGAAGCAGCAGAATAAGCAACACACCTCAGGCGATAGTGAATAAGAGACACATCCAAAGCAGGCGAATTCCAGAGTAAATTAGACGAGTGAGACACCGAACTCAACCCCTTCGATTGCTGACACTCGCTGGAGAAGAGTCGGCTGAGTTCAAGAGACAAAAAACGACTCCAGAATTGAACGAGCTCTGGAGAAGTGGCGGTGCAGGCGAGAGGCGCAGGGATAGGAGCTCGAAGGTAGGGTTTTGGACATGGCGAGGAAAGTGATTGTGGTTTCAGAAAGAGTCGACTCCATTGCAGATGAGCTTGAGAGCAAATTCGTGGGAGTGACGGAGTCACTAGTCACGACATCAATCTTTCTTCTTCGTTTTCTTCTTTCTCTCCGTCTACGGAGTTGGGATTTGAAGAGAGGGAAGAGAGGGAAGAGGAGAGGAGGAGGAGGAGGAGGTAAGGAAGGACGGAGGGAGGCTGTGAGAGGTGGATAAGGTGGAGGGCTAGGAAGAATGACGGAAGAAGGAGGGAGGGAGGCTGTGAGAGAGAGACAAGAGTGAAGGAGGCTAGGGTTAGGAAATGACTAGAGAAGGGAGGAGAGTGGGCTTTATAGTGAGGTATTTTTTTTGAATTTCAGGGGTATTGTTTTTTTTTTGCACCTCCATTAGTTTACAGCTACCTCTGTTATCTGACAGGGATGGTTTTTGTATATCCCCAAAGAATATGATTGTTTTTGTATAAAATCCAAAACACGAGGGTGCAAAATGTCTTTAACCCATTTTTAAATTGTTTCCTCAGTGATACATTTCAGTAACGTTAACGAAAATTGAACATGTGCTTCTCGTGTCACTTTTAGTCAGGGATACTTTGGTCTTTTTATAAAAAAAGAATGCACTGGCAGACTGGCAGTGCCCTTATTTAAGAATTTGTTAGATTTTGGTACCCACATTTTTATTTTAACAAAGTTTATATAAGCGTCATACCACTCTGATTCTTCTCTTCTCCATCGATTTGACTTTTACCACTATTCACTGGGTCACTATGACCCATGACCTAGTGATTTGGATAGCAAAATGATGCAATTTTTTGATAATATTTTTATGATGTTGTAGAGTAAAAGTTACTGTATAACACAGGGGGAATCTATCAACAAATTGCATCGTTTTGAGATCCAGATCACGCGGTCAAAGTGAATTAGATACGAGTCAAAAACTCAAATTGATGGGGAAGAGAAATATCATAATGCTAATGAGCACTGTTTTCCCACACTAGTACTACGAAACAGTCCAATATTTCCATCTCTTTGCTATGATGTAAGAATATCCGCAACTTGCAAGTATTTTTAATATTTTGAGCAAGTATTGGGTGCGTTTGGGAAAGATTATTTATCGGATCAATTAATTATCAATCATGTGGCGGCAAGATGAAGTTTTCGCGGGGACCGACCCGGATTCGGCTGGGGCGGACCCGGATCCGGCTGGGGCAGCCCCGGATCCGGCCAGAAAAAAACATCTCCCGGTTACCATTTTAGCATACGTGTCATTTTGTGTATGGTTAATGTGTGTGTCGACCTGGATCCGACTGAGTAATACCCGGATTCGGTTAGACTATACCGTATGCGTTTAAGTGGTTAGAAAAAAAAATATTTTAAAAGGTATCCGGATCCGAATTTTTAAGTACCCGGATCCGGATAACTCCAAAAATCCTATAATCTAACAATCTTTGCCAAACGGGCCATATTAATTATCAATATTTAATTAATTAAGCGAATAATCCAGCTTTCGCAAACAAGGCCATCATCCGGTAACTCTTCCTATCAACAAACTGCAAGGTTTCTCCATGGAAAAAGTAAGATGGTATTTTGTGCCATGTATGTTGGGTTTAAACCAATTCAAACCTAGACGAATCAGTAAACCTAAGATGTTGATATGCCCTATGTGTTCGCGTTAGGTGTCCTGCAATTCTAAGTAATCCAATCAGAGTTAGAAGTTATATGATACCAGAAACGTAAGATTAAAAATAAAATGCACGTTTTGTATGGAGTTTTTAAATACGTTTTGTATGCAACGGGAACGGATCCTCTCCAGTCTTGGAGAGGTCCAGCCCATCCAGCCACTTAATCTCATTCGTTCGATATAATGAATGGTTGAGATAATGACACGTCATTCAATGGCTTCAACTTAATTGACACACCCAATATCTACTATATTTTCATCTCTTCCGATTCCTTCTTCTGCAACTTTATTCTCTCTCATAAACGAACCCAATTCATTTTCTCTCTCACCTCTCCTCCTTACCCCTCATATTTGTCATCTCCAATCTGCAAGATTTTTCGTGTTTGTCTCAACAAAGACATATGTAAAATAGCAAAAAGATAAACAAACAAACCAAACTGCATCAATTTTGATTTTTATGATTGATTTCATCTAATACAGGAGATCGAAGTAGAGGATACTCAGAATTGGGACTCGTTGAAAGAATTTCGACAAACTGTAAAAGTGAATGTGATAGATGGGTTTCACAATTGATTACCAGGCTCGACACCCAATTTAACCGGTAGGGGTTGATTACCGATAGATCTGCTGGAGGTTCTGATCAACTTTTTTGTGGATGGATAAAGAGTTTCGAGAGAGAAAGAGAGACAGAGGTGATGTGTCGACATCTTGTTCTCCTTTTGGTTTGAATGGATGAGATTAAGTGGCAGGATGGGTGGACCTCTCCAACGCTGGAGAGGATCCGTTTCCAGTATGCAATGGTCCCATTACAACATCAGAATATACTGTTTTATTTGTCAATGGAATAATGAAAGACTAAGCAGTAAATTTCAAGAAAATTTTCTGGAGGAACAAATATACCAAACTAAGAAAGTCAGACGTTGTCTCAAGAAGAATATATATACAATAAAATCTTTACAAATTAATACTCGATAAATTAACTACATCAATAAAATTAATAATTTATCCAGTCCTAATTTGGGACCAATACAAAAATAGACCACAACCTACTTCTATAGCCTTTTGTGGAGCTGACACTAATCTCAATGAGGAAAATTGGCTGAAATAAAGAAAGTTTGCTGAAAGAGGTGGAACAATCCGATAATAGAAGTAGTCTAAGTTCAAAGAAACATAGGAATTAGGAAGTATACTGAAAGAAAAAATACTTCTTCTGTTCTCTATTTAACTTTATCATTTGACTTTTACTACTATTCAATCGAGTGAAAAAATTAACAGATAAAGTTAGATAGAGAACTGAGTAAGTAGATAATATGGGTCATCAATTCTTTTGCAATCCATAAACTACTCCATTCCATTTCACGCTCACTCATCTTCCATCATCCCCAATCCACTGAAACCCTAACCCTTCCACTCTAATTCTCAGTCTCACCTCCATCACTATCACTCTATCAATCAACGACTAACAGTCGTCCTCATGTCTCACTTACCGGTGGAAGTCCTCGCCGACATACTCTCCCGTCTATGTCATGAAAGGAAGATGAAGTTTGGTGAATTCAAAGTTTCTGTGTTTACCAGAACAGTAACTTTACTGTTCATTTGGTATTTGCCAATTTGTTTCAGTAATCGTTGGATGAGAATAAGGGGATATAATCTCATCCGTCAGATCTAGTTGAACGTTGGGGTTTAAACTCCTTAGTGGAGCGTCGTCGTTTTGATTAAAGAAGACTCCTCGCTCCTTATAGGCCCACGTCAGCCGATTCGGGTCATCCTCCGCTGAGGTGGCTGCTGAGTGGATAAGTTGGTTACTTATTTTCTTTAATTATGTAACGACCCCAGCAATTAGTTTAATTACATTAGCAATAGTAATATATAAGGAGGTAATTCATTTTTCAAGTTAATGAGGAATATCAGATATTGAAATCCAGTCTCTTCTCTGTCAAATTCCTCTCCGATTCTTCATACTCTTCTCTAACTTCTTCAATCTAGGTCAGGAATCAACCAATTCCTGACAAATTGGTATCAGAGCTCCTTCCCCTGCTCTCTGATTACAGAAATGGGACCTATAAAAGCACCGGCGATCCGATTTGATTCAGTTGAAGGTGTTAAATCACATCTCCAAGCTGTTGGCGACGCCATTGACGAGATCCGCAGTGGACAGGACCTCATCCATGGCCGATTGACGCAGCACGATAGCGGGCAAGACCTAATTCATGGCCGACTAGCACAGTTGGATGAAATTGGGGGTTTAAAGGAGGAGATCCGGAAATTGATGAACTACTACAACCTTCTAGCCAACGAACGGAACAAGGCACAAAGTGAATCCATACTAGGATAACCACGGGAACAATCAAAAGTCACCAACAGCAACCGGGGAAAGGGAATTTTGGGATCCACCATCCAGACAACTCCAGTTCAATTAGGGCTTAATGAAGGTATGAACCTTAATGTTGGTAAAACCAGCCATTATAATTCTCTACCAGTTCCCAAAATTGAATTTCCCAAGTTTGATGGATCTGACCCATTAGGGTGGCTACAGAAAGCTAACAGATATTTCTAATTACATCAGCTCAATGATTTGCAGAAGTTAATTCTAGTTTCACTCAATTGTGTGGATGATGCTGATAGTTGGTTTAGGGTGGAATTTGAACAACTTGAAGATGTTAGTTGGGAAATATTTAGTGAGAAATTATGTGATGAATTTCTGGAAGCTGGACATGAAAATGTACTGGGAGAATTTCAGAGAATTAGTCAAGACAATACAGTACAAGAATATATGAAAAAGTTTGACAACCTGAGGCCTAGGGTGAAGGCATTGTACTCATGGGCTGATGATCAGTACTTTCTCAAGAGCTTCTTAGGGGGGTTAAAAATGGAGATTAAGGCAGCTGTGTACTTGCTGCACCCAAAAACCTTGTCAGAAGCCAAGGCAATGGCTAGAATGCAAGAAGTGAACCACAATACTAGGAGAAAGTATTATTTGGGGCTAGCCCCACCATTGTGGCATGCCTGCGTGGTGGGGCGCGCCATTCAACTTTTGACAAATATGCACTAGTCAAATGGAACCCACCAAATTTTACTTGTTTGTCAACAATTGAATGGCGCGCCCCACCACGCAGGCATGCCACAGTGGTGGGGCTAGCCCCAATGAATACTTTCTCCAATACTAGTAAGAAGGATGTGATGCATGATTTACAACAGTTAATGAAGGGGTGGACCAAATCTGGGGTTGCTACTTACAAACAGAAGAATAATGTGCCTAGTTGGGAGAGTAAAACCAAGACAGAAAACAACCCCATCAGTTTTAATAACTACAAGAAGTTAACCCCAGCTGAAATGCAAGAGAAGAGGGCTAACAAGCAGTGTTATTTCTGTGAAGAGCAATACACTCCTGGCCACAAGTGCAAGAAGCCTCAATTGTTTTTGGTAACTGGAAGTGAGATGGATGAAAATGAAGAAGGAGAGACATTGAATTACAGTCCATCACCTACATCTACAGAAAATGGAGGCAGTGGCACTGAGAATGAAGGGGGAGTTAATGAGATAGCTGCAGAAATATCTCTCCATGCCATTACTGGCAATATGGGACATCAAACACTGAGGATACCTGGATTTATTGGGAAGAGCAAGGTCAGTGTTCTAATAGATTCAGGAAGTACTCATAACTTTATTGATAAAGTTACTGCAACTAAGTTAAGAGGACCGCACACCAACACCACACCACTGAGAGTGGTGGTGGCTAATGGTAACCATATGGATAGCAATATTATGTATGAGAAGGTGGAAATTAAACTACAGCAGCAAAAGGTGATGGCAGATATGCATGTGATTCCCTTGGGGGGTTGTGATATAGTATTAGGGGTACAATGGCTACAAGAGGTCAGCCCTGTTTGTATGGACTTCAAAGAAAGGACCATTACTGTGGTCATGGCTGGAAAAGTTATGAAATTCACAGCAGAAGAGCCAAATTGCCAATACAAGGCAGCAAACCTCCATTCCTTACAAGCCTACTGTCAGCTACAAGAAGGGGTCATTGTAGGCCAATTATTCAACATACAAGACTCCAATACAACCCCTGACATGCCCAAAGAACTCACTCCATTGCTTTAATAGTACTCCATTTTTGAAGAGCCCAAGACACTACCACCCAAGAGGAACCAAGACCACCATATACCCCTCAAACATAACTCCCAACCAGTGTGTCTCAGACCTTACAGGTACCCCCACATACAAAAGAATGAGATTGAGAGGCTGGTACAAGAAATGATGGAGAATGGGGTAATCCAACCTAGTACTAGCTCCTTTGCCTCATCTTTTTTGCTAGTTAAAAAGAAGGATGGATCTTGGAGATTCTGTGTTGATTACAGGGGTTTAAATGACCTCACCATCAAGAACAAGTTCCCAATTCCAGTAATTGATGAGCTCTTGGAGGAACTACATGGGTCACACTATTTTTCTAAGTTAGATCTCAGATCTGGATACCACCAAATAAGAATGGCAGAAGAAGACATACACAAGAATGCTTTTAGAACTCACCAAGGCTTGTTTGAGTTCAGGGTGATGCCTTTTGGTCTCACAAATGCTCCAGCTACTTTTCAAGCACTCATGAATCAGGTTTTTCAACCTTATTTGAGGAAGTTCTTGTTAGTCTTCTTTGATGATATACTCATCTACAACAAGACCTTGAAAGAACACTATGAGGACCTCAGATTAACCTTGGAGTTGCTGCACAAACATGAACTATTTGCTAAGCTCTCTAAATGCACTTTCTTACAAACTACTGTTGAATACCTGGGTCACCTCGTCAGTGGTAATGGGGTACAAGCAGATCCAGCCAAGGTCAAAGCAATGAAGGAATGGCCTACACCCACCACATTAAAAAGCTTAAGAGGGTTTCTGGGTTTAACAGTTTACTACAGGAGATTTGTCCAAGGTTATGGGATGGTGGCTAGGCCCTTAACTCAATTATTGAAGAAAGGAGCTTTTAGTTGGGGAGAAGAAGCCCAGCAAGCTTTTGAGTTACTTAAGGAATCTATGTGCCATACCCCAGTACTAGCCTTACCTGATTTCTCTAAAAGTTTTGTAGTAGAAACAGATGAATGCCACAAGGGATTAGGAGCAGTACTAATGCAGGAGGGCAGACCAATTGCCTATTTTAGCAAGGAACTAGCAGATAAACATTTGGGGTTATCAACCTATGAAAAGGAATTACTTGCGCTTGTACAAGCTGTGAAGAAATGGAGGTCCTATTTAGAAGCTAGTAAGTTCCAAATAAGGACAGACCACTATAGTTTGAAGTTCTTATTGGGGCAAAAGGTGAGCACTCTCATTCAACAGAAGTGGCTAAGCAAGCTCATGGGGTTAGACTTTGAAATTGTATTCAAACCTGGTAAGTTTAATACTGTGGCTGATGCTCTCTCAAGGATGGAACTCAGTTCAGACAGCTTAAATGAGACAGAAGAAGCAGAATGTGCAGCCATTACAGCAATAACTCCTCATTGGGTGGAGGAAATCATTAAGACTTATGAAGGGGATAAGTGGGCACAAGAGAAGCTAGCACAACTCACAGTAAACTCAGATCCACTTATGCTATGTTTGGATGAAGGATTTCAAAGTTATACTGGAATCTAAAACGGCGGAATTCAAAACGAAAGGACTTAAAAGGATGGGAACTCATAAATTTTTGTTTGGGAACTGATTTAAGTATATGAAAATTCTGTTTTGGACTAAAGGGTTAAAAATTATATACTTCAAGGACTAAAACATAATTTCTGCTATTACTACCTCTGTCCCAGCTCTTCCCCACCAATTTGACTTTAACCACTATTCACTGGGTCACTTTGACTCGGTGATTTGGATAGCAAAGTAATTTAATTTTTCAATAATTTTTTCATTGTGTTGTAGAGTATAAGTTGCTCTATAACACGGTGAAAAAGTTATCGAAAAATCGCATCATTTTGTTATCGAAATCACCCGGTCAAAGTGACCCATATACGAGTCAAATATTTCGAATGGTGGGCAAGAGCTGGGACAGAGATAGTATTATGTTCTGATTAACTAACCTAGGCAGCTGCTATGCATAATTTGTAATGACACCTATTTTGATGGAATTTGAAATGACACTTTGATGGATCAAAATTCTTCATTATAATGACGCGGAATTTGTAAAATGCCGAGAACTGTCTATCCAAACAAGTAGTTTTAAACGACGGGATGTCAAAACCCAAGTTTTGATGAAATCCCGAGTTTTGATGCTTCATCCAAACACACTCTTAGTGAATTGCAGATTAAAGATGGATTGATCAAGAGGGGGGCCACCATCTATGTAGGCAATCAGGGTACCTTGAGATATGCCCTTATCAAAGAAATTCATAGTACTGGTGTTGGAGGTCATTCTGGTATACAAGGGACTTACAAAAGACTAGCTTCAATTTTCTTCTGTGAAGGTATGCACAAGAGTGTCAAGGAGTGGGTGCAGCTCTGTGACATCTGTCAAAGAATGAAGGTGGAACATGTGCCATACCCTCGGTTGCTGCAACCATTAGCCATCCCTGAAGTGCCTTGGACACATATAAGCATGGACTTTGTTGAAGGGTTACCAAAATCAGAGGGAAAAACAACTATAATGGTGGTGGTGGATAGATATTCTAAGTATGGACATTTCCTACCCCTTACTCATCCTTATACAGTTGTGGAGGTAGCTCAACTCTTCCTTGATCACATACACAAATTACATGGCTTACCTGATACCATCATCAGTGACAGGGACACCATCTTCTTGAGTCATTTATGGACTGCATTATTCAAAAGCCTAGGCACCAAACTACATTTCACTAGTGCCTACCATCCTCAAACCGATGGGCAAACTGAGAGGTTGAATCAGTGTTTAGAAAACTATTTAAGATGCATGACTGCTGATAGGCCTCATAAATGGGCCAAGTGGCTTCCATTGGCAGAGTACTGGTACAACACAACTCATCACACTAGCTTGAAAATGTCCCCATTTGAAGTTTTGTATGGGTATGCACCAAAATTGCTCTCCTTCCACAAGCTGAACTCTAGTGGCAATGCTGACATTGATCAATTCATGGAGGAAAGGAAGAAGATGATGGTTCACATCAAAGATAACCTGCTGAAGTCACAAGCAAGGATGCAACACTATGCTAACAAGCACAGATCAGACAGACAATTCCAAGTAGGTGATATGGTGTTTCTGAAGTTGCAGCCTTATAGGCAGTCAAGTGTTCAAATGAGGAAGAATTTAAAACTCTCAGCCAAGTTTTATGGACCTTACCAGGTAATCCAGAAAATTGGTCAAGTTGCTTATAAACTGCAATTACCAACTGAGGCAAAAAATACACCCAGTCTTTCATGTCTCTCAGCTTAAGAAAGCTAAGGGGCAAGCTCTCACTAGCAGTGTTACATTGCCCAGAATGGGGCCTGAGGGTCAACTACTGGTTGAACCCATAGCTGTTTTGGATAGGAAGCTAGTCAAGAATGAAAATGAACCTTTAGTCATGGTTTTGGTACAGTGGGCAAACACTGCCCCTACAGAGGCTACCTGGGAGGAATACCATTCCTTCAAGGCCCAGTTTCCTTATTTTGATTCATGAGGACATGAAACTTCTGAGGGTGGTGCATTGTCATGAAAGGAAGATCAAGTTTGGTGAATTCAAAGTCTGTGTTTTACTGTTCATTTGGTATTTGCCAATTTGTTTCAGTAACCGTTGGATGAGAATAAGGGGATATAATCTCATCCGTCAGATCTAGTTGAACGTTGGGGTTTAAATGTAGGGTTTAGATTCATGGATCGCACAACGGAAGCATAATCAAACATAAAACCATGCAAAACCCTCCAAGGATCACAAGTCTAGATGCATAACGATAGTAAAGGTTAGAAATCATAAACACACCTTTGGGTTCTCCTTGATGACTTCAAACGCGAATAATGTCACGTTCTCTATAGTTGATCCACGCCTAGAGTTGATCCTAGATCTCCCAAACTCATTGGTGCTAGCCCGGATTAGGAAAAGGAAGAAGAAATCACGCAAAACGAGACAAAAAGAGGCTCTCGGCCTCTTTTGGCCGACGGGGACGAGGGCGGCGGCAAGGGGCGGCGTCGGGCCCTCCTTGTTGCTTGCTCTCTCTCCTTTGTTCTCTCCCACTCTTGTTATGTTCACTAATGAGCATAAGTTATAAGGAAGGAAGGAAGGAGGGTCCTTTATATAGTCCAACAACTCCTTGTTAACTACCTAAAGGACTTATTCTAGTCCAACTAGAATTCAATTTAGTCCCTTCCTTGCAAATTAGTCCCTACTAAGTTTGAAAGGGTTTGCAAAGTGATCCTTCTAATTAATTAATCCAATTAATTAATTCCCAAATCTAGTTCAACTCTATATAGCGTGTGACCCCATAGGTTCTATCTAGTTGGTAGCAACTATTTGCTAATATGGAGCGGTTTCTAGCAAAACATCCATTCTAGCCAACTAATAGAATAGTCATCTTGACAACCTTTGCACAAGTAATTGTCTCATCCCTTTTCCTCCATATCCGGATTGGACACGAGACATACAAGTCACACTCGTATATCCAATCCATAGTTTCTCGATCCTTGGGAATAGCCTTATTCGTGCAAATAACATCAATATCCCATATTGATTTATTTGAGTCTGGCCAGACATTCCATAAGCACTATCCCTCGAGTGGCCTAGGATATTTGCTCCCGTTATGTGGGAGGGGCAAATCCTCTCTACGTCCACTACGATCTCTAAGCTTGCTTCTCATTGTATCCAGTACACGCCTTTATAACTACCCAGTTACGGTGTAGCGTTTAACGCTACCAAGATCACAATGATCCACAACTAGAATATCTAGTGACTTCAAGTCTAAGGATGACAATACCATTGCACCGCGAGAAGCGCTTGTGACTCAACATAACATGTATGTAGCCTTCTCGGAGATGGGTCAATCCAGTGCAACATTCCGTAATGCACACCTATGTGTTGGATCGTGATATCTCCATATCAATCCAACCCCATACTAGTCTATAGATGATTGTCCCATTTAATCATTATACTTGACTAGGGATATTTAAGATAAACAACACAATTGTAAATCTAAGAACTTCATTATATTAAATATCCAATAAATAATAAATGAATTTTCTAGCCATATACAAATTCATACTAAACTAGATTGCCTCTAGGGCATCTATTCCAACAGTCTCCCACTTGCACTAGAGCCAATCTGGCGCATCTCGTATGCCCATACTCCTAGTGTGCCCTTCATGCTTCCACTGCGTGAGAGGCTTCGTAAGCGGGTCTGACAGATTATCATCTGTAGGAATCTTGCATATCCGAACGTCTCCTCTATCGATAATATCTCGAATCAGATGAAACTTCCTGAGCACGTGTTTGGACTTCTGGTGCGATCTTGGTTCCTATGATTGCGCGATCGCCCCAGTGTTGTCACAAAAAAACTCCACTGGATCTGCAATGCTAGGGACCACACCAAGTTCAGAAACAAACTTTCTGATCCAAACAGCCTCATTTGATGCACCATTTGCAGCAATGTACTCAGCCTCAGTTGTAGAATCAGCTACCGTCTCTTGCTTGGAACTCTTCCAGCTCACCGCTGCTCCATTCAGGCAAAACACATATCCCGATTGTGATCTAAAGTCATCTCTGTCGGTTTGGAAGCTTGCATCAGTGTAACCCCTTACACGCAACTCTTCCTCTCCGCCAAATATCAAGAAAGCATCCTTAGTTCTTCTCAAGTACTTTAGGATGTTCTTGACTGCAATCCAGTGACTCTCACCCGGATTGGATTGGTATCTGCTTGTCATACTCAAGGCATATGACACATCTGGTCTAGTACATCACATGGCGTACATGATAGATCCTATGGCCGAGGCATAGGTAATCCTACTCATGCGTTCCTTCTCAATCTCATTGGAATGACAACCACTCTTTGAAAGAGTGATTCCATGTGACATGGGCAAGAATCCCTTCTTGGAATCTTGCATGTTGAACCGCTTCAACACCTTGTCAATATATGTACTTTGACTTAGGCCTAGCAACCTCTTAGATCTATCTCTATAGATCTTTATACCGAGTATATAGGCTGCTTCCCCTAAGTCCTTCATTGAGAAACACTTTCCTAGCCAATCTTTCACAGATTGCAGCATGAGAATGTTGTTTCCAATGAGTAGTATGTCATCCACATACAAGACCAGAAAAGCTACAGAGCTCCCACTAACCTTCTTGTAGACACAACTCATCTTCGTTTCTGATGAAGCCAAACTCTTTGACCACTTCATCAAAACGTCGATTCCAACTCCTAGAAGCTTGCTTCAATCCATAAATGGACCGTTGCAGCTTACAGACTTTGTTGGCTTGCTTTGGATCCTCAAAACCCTCCGGCTGTATCATATACACGTCCTCGAGGAGATTCCCATAAAGGAATGCTGTTTTGACATCCATCTGCCATATCTCATAGTCATGGTATGCTGCAATTGCAAGTAGGATTCGGATGGATTTGGTCATAGCGATTGGTGAAAAGGTTTCATCATAGTCAATACCATGAATCTGTCTGAATCCTTTAGCCACCAATCGGCCCTTATAGGTAATCACATTACCATCCATGTCGTTCTTCTTCTTGAAGACCCATTTGCACCCTATGGGCCGCGCCCCATCGGGTGGTTCCACCAAAGTCCATACTTTGTTGGTATACATGGATTCCATCTCGGATCTCATGGCTTCTAGCCACTTCTGAGAGCCTGGACCATTCATGGCCTCCTCATAGGTAGTAGGCTCATCATCTATGAGCATCGTGTCACCGGAATCGGTTACGAGAAGTCCATACCTCTCGGGTTCCTGGCGCACTCTACTAGATCTACGAAGCTCTTGTGTTACCTGAACAGGTGGCTCCACAACTGCTTGTGGTTCGTGTTCATGTTCCATAATCGGTTCAGTGATTTGTGGTTCTTGAACCTCTTCAAGTTCTACATTCCTCCCACTTGCTTCTTTAGAGACAAACTCTCTTTCTAGAAACACGCCGGTCCGAGCAACAAACACTTTGTTCTCGGTTGGATTGTAGAAGTAGTATCCCTTAGTTTCCTTAGGGTACCCCACAAATTTACACTTATCCGATTTAGGCCCTAGCTTGTCTGATTGTAAACGTTTTACATAGACATCGCAGCCCCAAATCCTCATGAACGACAGTGTGGGACGCCTCCCACTCCACATCTCATATGGTGTCTTCATGACTGATTTAGATGGAACACGGTTAATGGTGAAAGCTGCACTTAATAGAGCGTAGCCCCAAAATGATAATGGAAGATCGGTTTGACACATCATAGATCGAACCATATCCAATAGGGTTCGATTCCTCCTCTCGGACACGCCATTCCATTGTGGCGTTCCGGGTGGAGTGAGTTGGGACACGATCCCACACTCTCTAAGATAGTCGTCAAACTCTTGGCTCAAGTATTCTCCTCCACGATCCGATCGTAGAGCCTTTATACTTTTGCCAAGTTGCTTCTCTACTTCATTCTTGAATTCTTTGAACACTTCAAAGGATTCGGATTTTGCCCTCATAAGGTACACAAATCCATATCTACTGTAATCATCAGTAAATGTAATGAAGTAGACATAACCACCCCTGGCAGGCGTGGCAAATGGCCCACACACATCGGTATGTATGAGCGCCAATTGCTCACTAGTCCTCTCACCTTTCTTATTGAAAGGGGACTTTGTCATTTTTCCCAATAAACAAGCCTCACATGTCTCATATGATTCAAAATCAAATGAGTCTAGTAATCCATCCTTATGGAGTCTAGATACACGTTTCTCATTTATGTGGCCTAAACGACAGTGCCATAAATAAGCAGGATTTAAATTATTTATTTTAATCCGTTTGGTATTAATGTTGTAGACAGGATTGCTTAGATCAAGGACATAAAGTCCATTAAATAATTGCGCACTAAAGTAGTGAATATTATTTAAATAAAAGGAACAACAATTCTTCTATATTGAAATAATAAAACCATCCTTGTCCAAACAAGAAATAGAAATAATGTTTCTGCTCATAGCAGGCACAAAATAGCAATTATTTAATTCTAAAACTAATCCTGAAGGCAGAGATAGCTCGCACACGCCTATGGCCAACGCAGCAACCTTTGCTCCATTCCCAACGCGCAGATCTACCTCCCTTTAGCCAATCTTTTACTTCTCTTTAGATCCTGCATATTTCGAAAAATATGAGATCCACATCCAGTATCTAATACCCATGATGTAGAGACAGTTAAATTGACATCTACAACAAAAATACCTGGTGGTGGTGGAATCACTATTCCAAGCCTCTTGTCCTCCAGATATTTTGGGTAGTTCCTCCTCCAGTGTCCAGGCTGACTGCAGTAGTGACATTCACCTTTAGTCACGGCCTTGGCAATGCCACCAACAGGCTTAAGGGCAGGTTCCTTGGACTTGGCAACTGACTTGCCCTTGCCCTTGGAGGAAGAGGCAAACCTTTTGCCCTTTCCTTTCTGCACCATCATAATGGCCTTGCCCTTACCCTTGTTGATGCTCTGTTCAGCCGTCCTCAACATGTTGAGCAAATCTGGCAGTGGTTTAACGATCTCCTTCATGTTATAGTTCATAATGAACTGTCAATAATTCTCGGGCAACGATTGCAACACGAGATCGGTTGCCAACTCTTGGCCGACTGGGAACCCCAGTCGGGCGAGATTCTCCAAGTACCCGATCATTCGGAGTACATGGGGTCCCACCGGGTTCCCTTCTGCCAGATGACATTTGAACAGTGCCTTTGAGACCTCATACCTCTCTACCCTCGCCTGCTCTTGGAAGAGCTGCTTTAGATGTTCGATTATATCGACAGCATTCATGTTTTCGTGTTGCTTCTGAAGCTCAGAAGTCATGGTGCAAAGCATAAGGCAGGCCGCATCATTAGCGTCATCAACACGCTTTTGATACGCCTTTAAGGCAGCAGGTGTTTGGTTCTATGGACCTTCTGGAACATGCTCCTCTATTGCGTACAGTTTCTTCTCTTGCTTGAGAACAATTCTCAAGTTTCTGTACCAATCAAGAAAGTTGGTTCCAGAGAGCTTGTCCTTCTCAAGGACAGATCGTAGGGAATGTTGTGAACTCGATGAGTTGTTTGCCATTTGGAATTCTACAAAAAGGAAAATACGCAAGTTTTAGTATTTATGAATTTTTGACTATATTTAATAATGGCTAGTTTATTAAATATAGCTCCCACTATTTTTCTACGGATTAATAACCCTCAAGATATTAATGCGGAAAATATCCTTATATTTTCTAGTGGGCCAAGATCCATCTTTCATCTCCTTATGAGCTTGCTTTGGCAAGTCACCCATAATTTGACTACTTTAGGTAGGAACAATTCCAATTGCATCCCATATGCAACTCTTGCTTCAATCGGGCAAATAACTACTTATTTATCCATCCATATGGATAATCCCAATTGATTGCCTCTAGGTTTCTTAATCAAATTAATAGCCTAGTTGTGTTCAACCTCTTATCTAAACAATTGCACATTGTTACGTGCCATCGCATTCCATCATTATGAACCAAGTCGCCATGCTTTGACACGCACGAACTTGGTAAATAATGATGATAATGAGTGTTTAAATAACGAGAAGGCAAGAACACAATATTTGAATTTTGAGGGATTTTTAAATTCAATTCTTTAATTGTTTTGTTGATCAATATCAACTAATCTATCTATTTGAGTTTGGGCACAACTCCAAATAATAGATCCGGGTTGTCTAATTATCTTATTATCCTAATTGCATGCATCATCCATACACCAACCACACAAATAATAAGACAATAAATAAACAACCACAAAACAGAAATTAAACGTGATGTGGATATGGCCTTTTTCTAGACTAAGATAATTCCAAGCCAATGGAATTATCTATGAACCCTAAAGCAAACACATCTCCATGCGTCTTGATCTTTTGGTCCATCCTTCATAGTCTCGTGGATTGCTCCATGCTCCATGCTCCATCTTTTGTGGATTCTTTGGCTTTGGGCTTCTTTTCTCCAATCTTGACTAACAATCTTCTTTATCTAGCATTATCTAAGATCTATACTAAATAAAATAAATCTCACAAGTTGAGAAAAAAAATGGCACGCAGGCCATAAAACCCTAATTAATTATTACAATTAATTGATCAGCTCGCAGGCCGTAAAACCAAACCACAAAATTAAACATCCACATCAAACCACATCCTAAGGCCATATCCAATCACCATGAGATTTGCACATAAACAGTTAAAATCCAATTTTAACGCGCTTGGTCAATTTTAATTGATTTTAGGATTTCTAGGGTTAAAACGGTCCATGGGCCCAACAATCCAATTGCCCGGGCCCATTAAAGTGAACCATAAGGCCCTAGGGCCGGCCCGGCCCAAAACCCGCAAGCTAGGCCCGCGGGTTAGGGCCGCCCGGCCCCTTAGGGCTCCCAAGCTTGGGCGGCAAGCAAGGGGGCGGTCAATAGGGGGGCCGAACCCTTCTATGGGAGTTGTTTCCAAAACAACTCCCTTGCTTGGTGCCCAAGTTTGGTTGTTTCCTTGTTTTGGGAGAACTCCTTCTTCCCCAAGGATGCCCAAACCCTAGATCTAAGATCCTAAAATTTCTCAAACTCACCAATTCATGCATCCAATGCAAAAATTGTATCTTGTTATGATGAATTATTGACAAATTGCATCCCATGCTTGATTTGTCTTGTTTTACGCGATAAACAATCAAATTGAGGTGTAAAACAACTAAAACGTAACACATAAACTACGTTTATGCTCTATGACCTGTGGCTCTGATACCACTGTAGGGTTTTGATTCATGGATCGCACAACGGAAGCATAATCAAACATAAAACCATGCAAAACCCTCCAAGGATCACAAGTCTAGATGCATAACGATAGTAAAGGTTAGAAATCATAAACACACCTTTGGGTTCTCCTTGATGACTTCAAACGCGAATAATGTCACGTTCTCTATAGTTGATCCACGCCTAGAGTTGATCCTAGATCTCCCAAACTCCTTGGTGCTAGCCCGGATTAGGAAGAGGAAGAAGAAATCACGCAAAACGAGACAAAAAGAGGCTCTCGGCCTCTTTTGGCCGACGAGGACGAGGGCGGCGGCAAGGGGCGGCGTCGGGCCCTCCTTGTTGCTTGCTCTCTCTCCTTTGTTCTCTCCCACTCTTGTTATGTTCACTAATGAGCATAAGTTATAAGGAAGGAAGGAAGGAGGGTCCTTTATATAGTCCAACAACTCCTTGTTAACTACCTAAATGACTTATTCTAGTCCAACTAGAATTCAATTCAGTCCCTTCCTTGCAAATTAGTCCCTACTAAGTTTGCAAGGGTTTGCAAAGTGATCCTTCTAATTAATTAATCCAATTAATTAATTCCCAAATCTAGTTCAACTATATATAGCGTGTGACCCCATAGGTTCTATCTAGTTGGTAGCAACTATTTGCTAATATGGAGCGGTTTCTAGCAAAACATCTATTCTAGCCAACTAATAGAATAGTCATCTTGACAACCTTTGCACAAGTAATTGTCTCATCCCTTTGCCTCCATATCCGGATTGGACACGAGACATACAAGTCACACTCGTATATCCAATCCATAGTTTCTCGATCCTTGGGAATAGCCTTATTCGTGCAAATAACATCAATATCCCATATTGATTTATTTGAGTCTGGCCAGACATTCCATAAGCACTATCCCTCGAGTGGCCTAGGATATTTGCTCCCGTTATGTGGGAGGGGCAAATCCTCTCTACGTCCACTACGATCTCTAAGCTTGCTTCTCATTGTATCCAATACACGCCTTTATAACTACCCAGTTACGGTGTAGCGTTTAACGCTACCAAGATCACAACGATCCACAACTAGAATATCTAGTGACTTCAAGTCTAAGGATGACAATACCATTGCACCGCGAGAAGCGCTTGTGACTCAACATAACATGTATGTAGCCTTCTCGGAGATGGGTCAATCCAGTGCAACATTCCGTAATGCACACCTATGTGTTGGATCGTGATATCTCCATATCAATCCAACCCCATACTAGTCTATAGATGATTGTCTCATTTAATCATTCTACTTGACTAGGGATATTTAAGATAAACAACACAATTGTAAATCTAAGGACTTCATTATATTAAATATCCAATAAATAATAAATGAATTTTCTAGCCATATACAAATTCATACTAAACTAGATTGCATGTAGGGCATCTATTCCAACATTAAACTCCTTAGTGGAGCGTTGTCGTTTTGATTAAAGAAGACTCCTCACTCCTTATTGGCCCACGTCAGTCGATTCCGGTCATCCTCCGCTGAGGTGGCTGCTGAGTGGATAAGTTAGTTACTTATTTTCTTTTATTATGTAACGACCCCAGCAATTAGTTTAATTACATTAGCAATAGTAATATATAACGATGTAATTCATTTTTCAAGTTAATGAGGAATATCAGATATTGAAATCCAATCTCTTCTCTGTCAAATTCTTCTCCGATTCTTCATACTCTTCTCTAAATTCTTCAATCTAATTCCTGACAGTCTACCAGTAACCCCTCTGCTCCAATTCCGCTCCGTATCCACCTCTTGGCGATCCCTAATCGACAGCTCCGACTTCATAAACCACCACCTGACCAATTCAATCCAAACCCACTCCAACTCATCCCTCATCTTCCGAAACAAGCACCTCCACCAACTGGGGTTCGATTCCCTCACCTCCACTCCGCCACCACCACCGCCGTCGCCGTCGCCGTGAAACTCGACCACCACCCCCTACGGTGTCAAGACTACGAGACCGAGGTATGGGGCTCCTGCAGCGGAATTATTTGCTTATCGAATGTTTTTGACACCGTTTCTCTCTGGAATCTGGCGACTCGCCGGCACCGGAATCTGCCGTACGCGACGGTGGAGTTCGAGAACGCTTACAAGTCTCGCGGCGCTCGGATTTACGGGTTTGGGTATGATTCATTGAGCGATGATTACAAGGTAGTTAGGATGGTGATGTTAAGGGACATGGAAAGTGGTTTGTTTCGAATTGAGGTTAAGATTTACACTATGTTTGAGAATCAGGTGAGAAAAGAAATGACGAGAAACTTTAATTTATGTGAGAAAAGAAATGATTTAGATTTCTCACATACTTGTTTGGATTACTTAGCTGAGAAATGATAAGAAAATGTTTTACTTTCTCACCTCCCTTGTTTGGTTAACATATTAATGGAGAGGAAGAGAAACTATTTTAAAGATATTACCAAAATAACCTTCATTAATATTATGATAAGGGAATGTATTATTTTTTATGGCTAATTATGTCACCACGAATATATTGACACTTGTCTAGTTTCTTTTCTCACCAAATCTCATCACTTTTGGTGAGAAAGAAAAACTGGATTATGTGAGATTTCTTTTCTCATGCTTTCTCACGAATTCTCATGGATTCTCACCTAAAAAGTAATCCAAACACGAATGAGAAAACCTTATCTCACCAATTCTTTTCCTTTCTCACCAAATCATGTAATCCAAACATAGTGTTATAGTGTGAAATCGAATTCGTGATATAGGGGAGAGAAGTTTTTACTAAACCCTAATTTGAAAAGGTCTAGGGGTGTGTTAGTTAATGAAGCTTTGCATTGGTTCGTGACCGGAGAGAGAGGGTCCGAAACGAAAGGGAAGGGGGTGATTGTTGCGTTTGATCTCGGTTCTGAAATGTTTAGGACTTTATCGCTACTGGATTTTTCGGATTCGAACTTCATATTGAATGTGGAGAGCTTAGGAGGATATTTATCAGTTAGCTGCAATTATTTGCTGAATAGGAGCGATATATGGGTGATGAAGGAGTATTGAGTGAAGGAGTCTTGGGTTAAGTTAATATCTGTGAACCAAATGAGCGAGGTTGGATTTTTTCAGTTTCTGAGGCCTGTTGCTTATTCAAAGAGCGGCGAGGAAGTGCTCTTGGAACAAAACTCTGAAAAGCTAGTTTGGTATGATATCGCGCGTAAGACTGTTAAGAAGGTTAAGGTTCGTGGTGTTAGGGAAATATTGCAAGCAGAGGTTTACGTGGGGACCCTTGTTTCGCTTGATGGTGGGCGCGAAGGTGAAGGTGATACGAAGAAGAAACAAGTGCAGGAAGAAAAGAAAATGTAAGCTCTTCAGGTCACTTTAGCTCCTTAATTCTACCTTCTAAACTATGTTCGTATTGTTTCGGTGGTATAGTTTTTCTCTTGTTCGTTGTAGACCCATGTAAGAAAGTCATGCTACTGTTTCTTTAAGCGTATCATAAACTATAGTAGTATAGTAGTAGTAGTAGTAGTAGTTACCCAGACAACACCACTTACCTGCCCGCCACATGAACAATAAGATAGCCAACTGATTAAGAGCATCCACCATAGAATATTCAACTGGAAGTTCATATCAAAATAGATGGTGAGTTTAGTAAGTGAAGTTGCAGTAGACTTGCTAATTCACCCACTAATTTCTTGAGCTTGATTTTCGCTCACCACATCCAAAACTTTGCCCAAGATTTTCTCCAAGATTTGTCTCTCCCTAAAATCTCTCCCACGTTTTCTATTCATTCACATCAACTTTAAGCAACGTCATTATACTAATACATAGATATCCTGAGATTATAAAACAATTGTCTTTCATATGTGAAAGTAATTTTGATTTTCTTCGACATAAAAGTAAAATAAAAATCAACATACTTGAGCTTCAGAAGATTGGATATTGACACCTCAATTCATTGACCTTCTTTTTTATCTCTTGCCTCTCAAAAATGTCTTTTTTGAAGAAAAAACTTCAAATTGATTTATCATAGATCCATAAACATTTGACTTGATTTGTTTTGTTAGCACGTATTTATAATTTTAAACGAAAATTGCAAACAATTACAAAAATATATGGCAAATATTTGAGCAGCAGTACTGGAGAAAACCTAAAAAAAATGACATGCTAAAATAGAAATAGTCCAAAATACAGCTAAGTTGTACATTACACTACTGTGGATGCTCTAAAGAAACAATCCTTTGAAACAGATAAATTTGACAGTGGCTTCTAATTGTGAGGTTACGAACTAACTTGTTAGCTTCTCCCTTTGTAACCAGACAAAGTGCTTGTAAAAGGTATTAGGATATACTACTTCTTGCATCACACTAAATGTTGTGTTTCAGGAAAGATTTCCTGTCAAAGGGTTTCAGGCTGGTCCTCTAAGATAAATGAAGAGAAACGGGATTTTGTGGCGGAAGGTATTTTAGCTTACTGATTCACTTATCGTTTTGTATAAATATTAATTTGATTACTTGACATTCATGGTTGCGGATGCCTTGCGCTTAGTTTTCAGTTCTTTCATTTAAGAAAGCCTCAATGATGTGTGACAAAATGACATGTTTAGTTTAGCTAGGTGAACACAAATAATCCAGCACCAGTTAACTTCCATATAGAAGTCTTCATGTCAAAGTTTGATCATACTTTCTTATCTCCCTTGGATGATGGAATCATATGGACCCCACGCTAGCTCTAGGTAGTATTGTGCTACAGTAAGATCCAGCTATAGGTTGAAAGGTAAATTCTTGGAGACACAAAGTGTTCGGTGATTGAAAAATCTGATAAAAAAATGTTTTGGAGAAATGAGAATCATAGGATCGATGACTGCTTCGGAAAAATAGAATCCAAAATGAGGTAAATAGAAAATGAAAGAAAGTTTTGAGGTGGTTGGATTGTCGTTGGCCAGACAAAGGGCTACAGACAAGGTACAGGTAGACCATAGTGACCCTGGTTAGAGACAATAAGTCGATACTTGAACCAAATTAAAGCCGCATGAGCAAATGGCTTAGTAAAAGTAGCTAGAAGAGATTGATCGGTCCACTTAGCAGATCCTGGTTTAGCTTGGAAAATATTTCTTTAGATGAGTTGAGTTTTTCGCTCCTAGAGAGATGGCAGGATTCTAAATCCTGGACATGTTGTAATGATCAGGAGTTGCAGGGTCATGTTGAATTCCAGGGAATGGCCTTCGGCAGAAAGGTACTGAAAAATACCTCCAACCTTTGTGGTTAAAGAACCAAATGGTACTTGGGAGATGAAATATTACTTATTCATTGTTGACAGAATATATGTTCAAAAACTAGTGTGTTAATGTTTTCAATACATCAAGTTTTCTTTCTCTGAGAAACAAGCAGCATCGGGCAGGTATTAATTCTCTTATATCCCTGATTATTTTGTTGGTTCGAACAGGATTTTCACCAGTTGCACACAAAAGAAATGGGTTGAGTCCTCCAAATGTTTCTGGGACGCTAATATCAAGCCACTCAAAGGCTCCATTGAGAACAAGAATGAATCTAGCTTATGTGGGGCCCAGTGACGCACCGACGAGTGGACCCTCACCTGCGTTGTTCTTCTGTAAATATCAATCTATATGAAGGACAACCTTAATGCCATTGCCTCTGTTCTCAGTGTGCTCCAACATCCAGGATTAGTATGGTTCTGGATGCCTTGATGCTTGTTGGTTTGTAGGCTTTTATGCTCGCAAGTTGCTATCATCATTGGCGCCGGCAGCGGCGGTGGCAGCAGAAGCTACACTAGCCAATAAGGAAGTACAGCCAACTCATACAGCAATGGACATGGTGGCTGGTGGTTACAGTTAGCGACTTCAGATTTTGCAGTCTTTTCTTCTGATGTTCCTCCCAATCCCGTTCCGTTTGTATGATTTATTGTTGTCACACTGTTTGTATTATCACATCATAAGTTCAATTGTAAGCTTATTTGGATCATTGGATCTAACTTTTCTGGAGAAAAAGTTGATCTGATTATAGTTAGCCTGATATTGCTAACAGTGTTTTTAATAGGATCAATGTCGAGGTGAACATGTAATAAATCATATATTTATAGATCCTTGTATTTGGCTTCATAATGTTTCTTTGGAATTGCAGTATGATTAGTTCAGTCGGCAAATCCCCCTTCTGTAGTAGGGTAGCAAATATTGGGGCTGTTTTGAAGAGCTAAGATTAAGTGAGCAGAGTGTTTGAATATGATAAGATTATTCGTAAATTTTTTTTTTCAGGTTCGTAATTTCTTTTTACTCCCCAAAACAATCTGGAATCCTCTTGAGAAATCTGGAATTATGGCATAAAAATCAAATTCTGGCAGCAAATTAGGAATTCCAACGCAAAATCTGGAGTTACCCCAAGAAAAATCAGAAATCCTCACGAAAAATCCAGAAACTCTCTTTCCCCAGAAATTCCGGATTTTGGTAGAGGTTTGACTGTGTTTATAACTATACCTCTCGATTTTGGCTGATCCAAACATACCCATTGCTAAAACGTGCGGCATAATTACGCCGGTATTGGTAATGCGACTAATTCCAGCAAACCAAACATGTCATGTACAGAACAAAACACCACAACACCTCTGGTATTGAAGAGTCTAGGCATACAAAAAAACACTCTTCATGCATTCAGATTACCAACATATGGAGGTGGATTATTACAGGACAAACCACAGAATAATTAACACTCTATAAATAATACTAGTTCCTGCACTGAAGCGTACAAAACCGAAAAAGACGTCAAAGTTCAAAAGGTCGCCCATCAAAGAACCAACAAGAAACCAGGAAGAACAAAAAAAGCCGTCGATTTCCTGGATTTTATAAGATGGTCTACTAAAAACACCCTTACATTGTTCATTTCCAAGTATGAAAACCCTAGGTCGCCGCCATCCACTGCAGAATATCCTTCCTAATCACACCCTCAAACCTGCCACTTGTAGGACTCAACCCAGTTGCTTTGGCACTGAAGAAGCCTAGTTGCCTGTACTGTGTGTTAGTTCCAGCAGGATTAATAGGCCTCATGAGCATCGGAATGGTGGGAATAGATCTACGCCATACGTTCCTTGATGAGACTAGAAGATTTCTTCCAGATTGCTTGTATTGTGAGATTTTGCTTCCGAAACGCCAAGCAGTTCTCTGGTATGGTAAAGTCGGTGGTCTCTGTGTAGTCATGTTCATCTTTGTGGTGGTGGTTAGAAGGTGGGGTTGAGGACGTATGTTAGCGGATGGTTTCATTTTGTCAAGCCAACGGAGGATCCAGTTGCCCAGATTACGACCAGCTTCAGTGTCTCTTTCCTGTACATTACGGTGAACCTTGACAGCAATGTCGAATACAGCTCGAGTCCTCCTGTGTTGCAAAGAACGAACACCAGTCAACATTATTTTGAGAAAGACTACTACAGTGATGATAAAAAATTGTACGGATGCACTGATCAGCAATATACGACATCATAAGGATTCTGGTATGATACTATGATTTACTATCAACCCATTTCCTGTCTTCTGGTCTGATTTTGTCTACTCCTAAGAAGCATGTCATGTTCTCTTGCATATGTCATGTAACCATGTCACCCAAAAACCAAAAAGAACGGCAAACGATACCTAAGTAGTAGTAAAGAAGTCGAGACGATGCATTTGAGATAAGCTCAGAGCCTCGAACATTAATCTTCCCATGGCTTATTTTGGTAATGTTTGTCCATTTGTCTTACCGTAAGTTGGGAGGTATACTGTTGACACCCTCCCTTCCAGAGTGAAAAAACAAGCTAGCCCTAATGACTCTGATCCTACACGCTGTCTTTCACTATATGTAAGAATTAAATCAACTACACTTCTCAATGCAACATATTTAAGTAACAGCAATTCATGTTTCATGGTACAATATACAAGTGTCCGAGGATTGCTTAGATTTAATGAAGCTTCTTCCACTGATGCGAAAGTTCATATTACATAAACCTTTTTCCGCCATCAAAAAAGAATGTTAGTTAAGTTACCATTTAGAAGGAACATTCAAATGGTTGACTAACTCAATTTGTACTGATCAATTAGTTAAAAGTCTATAAATCTCTAAATCTTCCAGCATTCTAGGACAACTTTTTTATGTTCTTCAATCTACTTTGAAAATCTTCCACGGAATGTTAACTATCTGTGACCTATCCAGTTGCAAATCAGAAAAATGACATTTCTCCACAGTGATTATTTTCTCAACTCGACAACTTGTTAGAAGAATATCAGCAATCTGAGACCATAGAGGTATAAATGATGGTCTCAATATCTGTACGAACAACATTAGAATAATTGAACTCAATACAAATACGAAAATGAATTATGTATATACATAATGACATCCAGCTTTGTCACCTCATTATCTTTCAGTCAGTACGAGTCATTGGTCCAAAAAAAATGTGACCATTAACTATTGGAAAAAGAAACTTGAAGCAATAATTATATGTGAAGACAGTTACTTACAATGTATGAACAATGTAGAAAGTTTGTTTGACACATGCAAACAAGATATATCTCATAGCCAGAGTTAAGGTTGCCTCACACATCTAAATATGGGTTTTTACTTTTTAAACGACGACAGAAGCAAAAGAGAATTGTGGCAAGCACGTATAAAGATGAGGGACAAGCGAGTCATCAAAATATCACCCCTGTGGAGCTTGTATGTTCATTACACCCTGAAATAGAAAACTTGAAAATTTCTAGTGTGCGCACGAGATGAACTGGGAACCATACTAAATACACTCTCCCCGAACTCTCAGAAGGTAGGAGCGAAGAGAAAAGGAGTGAGGAAGTTGTATGGTATAGGTATGCAAATGCTATTGATGAATAGCCCACGGATAGAAGATTTCATGGTGACAGGGGATAGGAAATCAAAATCATCTATACATGTAGTACTCCTTACCACGTGTCTATGTGCCCGTTGAACGGTCTAGCTTGAGACCAACAGATCCAATCAGGATACCACAAGATTGTCTATATTACTCTATAATATGTTGACGTTACCTACGCTTGTGCTCCAAAGATAAGTGGATCTATGATGAGCTGCCTCTATACCACATGGCAAACATATTTTTTTCTTCCTCTTATCTGACTTAAGCATAACCCACGATTGATACAGTTCTAAGTTGTTCATAAGGGTAAAATCTTGAGATTATATAAACCCAATGGTGAAACAAAGAGAGAATTTCTTCCTACCATGCGGGGAAACTACAAAAAGATATCATCAACGAAACCCGGAAAACAAAAACACAACGAAGAGCTGCTTCATTATGTGTTACTACAATAGTGCTTCAACATATAGATTTGAGACAGGTTTAACTAGCAAGTGACTAGAATACAACACATGTTTCTCTCTATCTGTCCCTAGTCCCGACAATCCAACATCTTACTTTTATATTTTCTATCTTGCTTTAATGTGTGCTAAACACACGAGAATTTGGTACAATGGAGTGTCATTGTGCGTAACATGCGAGTGTGAATGATACTACCTACGATAAGTGCGCCCGTCTTTTCTTTCAAGTGCCCATTTTCGAAGAAATAAGGATGAATTGTCAACGTTAAAAGTGGCATTCGGTAGATTATCATGGGATGGAGTGAAATAAATGGTGGGATTGCGAGGACGTTCACAATCAGCAACCTATGGACAAAATCTCACTTGCAGCTGTGGTTCAGGGCATACAGAGAGAGAACGAAATTGGCGTGTCTTTAGGAGGAAAAACAGGCACAGTGGTATATTCATAGCTAACTTGAACCAGAACTTTGATCTGGGATAGTGGGTGCAACCTTCAAAGTTAGTGAAGGCAAAACAGAACACTTGGATATTGCTAGATTTAAGGCATTGGGTGAATAAGGAAAATGTGGAGGGAAAGTTGGTTGTTCTCACCAAGTTCGTTTTGAGCTAAGAAGGTGGTGTCTTTGCTTAATTACTCTAAGTACATTTCTGGTTTCTCTAGTCACGTCTAAAAGCCACATTAATAGATTGATCAATTAAGGCCTAGGACAGTAGAAAAATCGGGGATTACCTAGGGCATACACTGTATGAGTGTGTTTTCTGAGTTTTCTAATACTAGTACCTTGAATACAAGCTTTCAACCTCTTGAGGCTTGCAAAATTCTTGCAACCATACAGGAGATAACCCAGAATAAGAGAACTCCGATACCGGTTTCATTGCATATGGTGTTTCTCAAAACCTCAAAGAAAACCTATCTTATATTAATCCCATGTGTAGTTATTATCAACATCAACCAACTAGCGGAAAAACTATCTTAATCCTACATGTAGTTATCAACATCGGCTAAATAGCAAAACCATCTTCCAAAACACAGCTACCCATCTTCACCCCCACCCCCACTTTAGCTAGCATTGTTTACACAACCCCAATGTCAGGAGTCAGATCAGCAAATCAACCACAACAACAGACCGGAATACACTCCAAACAGAGAGAAAGGAGCCATAACTTGTCAACAACTAAACTTGAAAGAATTGATGGTTACATAGACCTAATAAATTGAGTCTTTTTTAAGTGATTTATTCAAAATGAATCCTAATTGATATCTGGTCAAGCTATCATCAAATTTTTACTTCGATCAACAAAATGCCCAATTAACAATCTCTACCCTAGCATTGCTACATTGAAATTAAACCTGAACAAAAGCCAGCAAAGGAAGCGATTCATCAAATAGGGCTCAACACAGAGAGAGAGACGTACCCGTGAGCAAATTGACGTACTCTGGGGAGGTTAGGGCTGATAAGGCGACGCTGCATCTTGAGAGCGAGCTTGTAACTTCGTTTCAGACCCAAGAAATAGGCTGTTGCCAGAGCGATTTCCCATAGCACCATTGTTGGTTCACTCCTCTTCTTCTTCGTTATCGGAGGTTTCTCTCACACTCTCTCTGGTGGTGGGTATTTGATCAGTTCTCTGTCGTTTCTCGCAAGTCACCGGCGATTAGGTAGCAGACACCATTTGGGGGATTTTAGCTAAGCGGTGACGGAAGCGCTTCAGAGAAGTCATCCAGGCCGTTGATTTATTTTTGCGATCCGTAATGGACCGACGGATCATACGGGAGAGTTTGGGGTCTAATCGCATTACACGCTTACCCTTCTAGTTTGTGAAATTGTCTCGTTTACACTTCTCTTACTCCAAAGTAACCTAATAACATCTTCCGTAGCGCACCACATCTTATATTTGATGGTAAAATTTAATGTTTTTCGTCTCTCGCACCGAATCACCGAAATTAGCAAAAACAAAATGTGATTCTTTTATAGGCCTCTCACAGTAGTTGACCGAAAAATACTGAATCACCAAATTCTGTATTTGGTGTAGCTTTTGTGAATTGTGAAGTGCATCGCCCACAGTACCCCCCAAATCATTTCCTACATCACTAGGCCTTCCGCCATCTTTGACGAAGATGCCAACGGAAGATTGGCTGTCATAGACGCCACGGGACAACTCTGGTGATCCCGAATCACCACACCTAATGTTGCCTTCTCTTCCTCTTCCTTCCAAGCTCCATCGCAATTTATCATAGTCTACTCTCGTGTGGCCCGACTAGAAGTATCAAATGAGCCTGTTTGGGTGGGCATATTCAATTCGCTTCCTCCGCAGTGGTGCATGTTTCAGAAGCTTCCCCTCTTGTCGTTCTGCCTCCCTCTGGTTTCCATGGATCCTCAAGTGTTGATGTCTTAGCTCTGCCTGCTCCTGAGGATGTGGCTTTGATGACTGACCCGTGCTCCTCCAATTCGCCTTTGGATGCCCAGTTTGCTGCTTCGCATGATGCAGTTATTGCTCCCCTGCCTGGTGATGAGCTTGTTGGAGCCATCATTCCTTTCATCCATGATTAGGCTTCTGTCGTCACATGTGGCTTGTTGCAGACGAGGACCCTATAACGGGATCGGACTGTGCTCGTTAGTATCGAACTTGTGCACGAACAGAGACGAGTACGCGTTCTGGGACGCGTTTCATCCGTCGGAGAGGGCAAATCATTGCTGATCAACTCATGAACGGCACACGAGAGTACACGCATCCTATGAATTTGAGCACCGTTATGCATTTGTATGCTATGGCAGCATGATCAGGAACCAACCTGGAGAAATATTTCTCTCTCACTATCTTTGTTTAGACTCCATGTTTAAATTAGATTATACAATTAATATGTGTGTAACAGGAGTTGTATCTTCAAATTTTTAAACATTTTAGGTGTATAATATGTTGGCATTTCAATCCATTATTACCTAAGATCTAAAAAAACATGATTCTATTCGAAAATTTGTTGATTTCTATTCATCCAGCATAACCACATCACCATCACCCATTTTGCTCTATCATCATCCGTCAATTGGTTTAGATTCCCAATGATCCATTCTTGTACATTCGGATGGTTTTTGTGGCATGAAAGATCCCTAAAATATCATCCCACCCAATGGTTTACATCATAAGAAGCGACGTTCCTTTGATTTCGTCGCCTTCCTGCACCAAGAGCACATGGTTGGTATGTCAATACCTCTCTTAGTGAGGTTTAGGCACGCTGTATGCCAGTGACAGACTCGTAGTTATAGTTGATAAGTTGATAAGATTAGTAAATAACCCCCTAAATTTCCCTAAAGCCCCTCCCCCCCCCATACGTACATCTATTTCCTTTTTTGAGGGAAAATATTTATTTAGACGCCAAAAGGCTCTCTATCCGAAACTAATACATCACTAACCCAATCGGGTTTCCGGGTAAAAAGATTGGGGTTAACCAGGTTCATTGACCGATTTGCAGAAAGGTGTTCGGCCTCGTACCCGTGTGTGCAACGTGAGATATATGAAACTCGGAGAAATTTTCCCCCATGTTTATACAATTTTCAATCACTTCACAAATTCAGAACAAAGACGGGAGCTTTCTTCACCTGGTTTCCACTTTTGCAGCTAGGGCGGGCCATCGGCCCAATGGCCTTACCAACCCGCCCAACCCAGCCCGCAATATACAAGGTTTGGGTTCAACAAATTTAATCCCGCCATGGGCTTGGGCTATATTTGAGCCCGAGCGACATATGGTTTGGGTTCGGGTGTCATACTTTGGCCCGGCCAAGCCCGGCCCGGCCCGAACCATTTTTCTATACTATATATATTAACATAAATAAGTATACATAGAAAAGTAACGAAACTTATATTACAAAAGACGATTTTGACATGTAATGTTAATTAGTTATTTAAGGAAAAAAAATTATAAATGATTAAAGGTGCTAAATGCATGATTAATTTCAATCATATTTGTATTTAACGTAATATTAAGTAATTTTTTTTTTCATTTTTAATGCTGTTATTTTAAATAAAGAACGAATTAATTTTGGCCCACAGGTTGGATTTGGGTTTAGAACTTTTTAAAATGGGTCGGGCTTGGGTTCCAATGTTGGCCTAAACGGATGGTTTGGTAGGGCCAGGTAGGGCCAGGGTTAACGTTTTCAAATCTCCAGCCCGGTCCGGCCTGACCCAACCCCGCCCAGCCTGACACATGGCTAGCCCTAGTTGCAGCCACTGTGTTGAGTTATGGCTATCTGTCTCGACGATGATTCTCGGACACTCCACATTCCTTGTCAATCTGATGCCTTCCCTGACTGTCGAGAGCTTCAAAGGAGGTCCGAACTGTGGAGTTATGTGCGCAAACAACGACCAGCAATGATGAAATACTCCGTTTTGTGACTAAGGGTATTTTGGATATTTGTGATTTTTGACTATGGGTATTTTGGGTATTTGTGATATTATTACATGTGTTGGGAGTGAAATCTAAATGTTGGGAGTCATTTGTAAAGCTTTGCTAGCAATTGGGGGTCTTTGTGTCTTTTATCTAAAGTTTTTAGTGCCTTTAATTAAGTTGGGGGGAGGTAGTTGTCCTATTACCTAAACTAGTGGTGGAAAAGTATCTTTTTCTCTCATTTTGATATGATTTTTTACCCAAAAACTTCGCAGACGTGATTCTTCTCACCAAATCACGTCAGTTGGGATTTTTCTTCATTCCCACCCGATTTCTCTCAATCCCGATCCGATCTCTGTTCCTCTCTACTCTTGATCAGTAAATCAAAAATCAAAACCCTCACAATCTCTCTCTCCCTCTCCCTCATGTTCACTCTCTCCCTCTCTAGTCGTCCCTCTCTTCCTCACGGCAACAACAGCAGCAACGGCACCATTGCCGCCGCCTCTCTCTCTCTCTCAGGTTCGTGTTTCTCTCTCTCTTTTCTTCTCCTCCTCCTTCTTTGTCCGTGACTTCTTCTTCTCCTTCTCTTCCTGCGACTTTTTTTTCATCTCCTTCTTCTTCTTCCTCCATGATTGTTGATGTATGGTTCTAATGGTCATTTTCCGGCAGCCCTTGATTTGCCGCCAACATCTTCATCTCCGTCACTCAATCACTCGAATCTCTCACATCTCACGTAAGTAGAAAGTTGCTCGTTAATTTCATATTTGTTTTACTCACTTTGATTCTCGTTTTCACCACAGCACATCTCTAATCACTATATTCGTTGTTCAAGTGATTATTCATAAATCCTAGTTTATGTAAGGGGTTAAATCAAGCCGAAACAATAGGATTATCTAGTAATTACCACTTGTTTGATGTGGGTATTCATGTTGCATTAGGTTTTGTTTGAATACGGGATTAGCTAGATGCTTTGGAGAATAGTTGTATGAAAATTGATAATTCCCGTACGGGTACTATGAGTGGAATTGGAAGCCTAAAACTAGCATAACTTTTGATCCAGGAATCGAAATTCGGATCCGTTTGAGGCTAAACTTATTATTCAGAGTGTTTTGAATCTGATGATCTGTTTTTGAGCCATGATCAGTTTGGGAAGTTGGAGTAATAAAGTTGGTGAAGTTATGTTAGGTTATGTACACATTAGGTTATAGGATTTTCGGGGCAAGATTTTGGTTTGGTTTTGAAGTATGAATTAAGTGGGATGTTGGGTTGGTTTTAGAACCCTGAACCGTTGGGTGTCATGTGCATATAACATAGCTTAGTATTTTTATTACTAAGAAATTGTAATTTAATTAGAGTATTGTTAACTTGTAGGCGACGAATTCACCAACATCGCGTACGTTGAGTACTACGATTGAGTCGCCGTAATCGCTTGCAAACGAGGTGAGTAAACATGTCAGGCCTAGTGTGCCTAACTCCCATTCGTGTCAACTGATTTCTTCTTACACGTCTCAAAATGGATTACGTGCTATGTGTTTATGTATCATTTAAACATCCAATTTTACTTGTAATTGCTTATCTTGAAAATAACATAATAAGTTAACAATTCACGATAACGTAAACTAGAAGAGTTGTGCGGGATTGTCTCATGGTTACTATTGGGCTTGGTCGGGTTATACCCGGCCAATTAATTGTATTTAATCCGGTTGCAAGGCCCCGGATCACTCCTAGTACTCACCATTCTGACCGCAAGAAGTCTGTAAGGGGGTGTCGATACTTAAGGTCTTGGATGCTTGCGAAGTGGTTGGTTCTTCCCCCGTATCAACTAATCGAAATTGGGATCTTTTGAATTTAATGGTTATTAATGGTAAAAAGAACGAGTATGAAATTTGGGATTTCCCAACTTGAGTATTGAACTCGAATTTGCGAACTGTAAACTCTCATGTTTTCTTACAAGTGTCAAAGTCAAATTCCGCTGTGTTTAAAGATAAACTCCTACTCGCAAAAGTGGTCATTGTTTTTATAACTGCCTCCTCATCATTTTACATGCTTGGGTGTTTGCTTGCCAGTATTTTGATGTTGATTTTTGTACTGTGGTGTTTCTTTTTATTTCTGCACCACAGGTCTAGGTGGTGAGTATTTGGCATAGCGGGAGACGCGCTTCATCACCGATGCTTTAGTCGTTCATTTTAAATTTGGGAACTCTTTTAGTATTTATCACACTTAGTTGTTTTATGCCCGCGTTTGAGGCGAGAATAATCGAACTGTAATAATGCTTGGTTAATTATTTTATTGGATTTTGCTTGAGAACCATCTTCAAATGTCCTTGTATCCGGGATAGTCTTGGGTACAGGGTGACACCCCACGGGCCTCCGGCTTGGTCATTTTGGGGGTGTTACAGGTGGTATCAGAGCCGGCAATCCAAAAAGGAAATCAAAACCTGTTAGGATAACTAAAATGAACATAGGCAAAGTGATTAAAATTTGACAAGCCGTTGGGGATTTGGGTAGTATTGCTAGAACTATTGTGTGTAAATGCTTAGAAAAATAGGATAGAAGGCAAGTACGCCCACCCACCCACTCCTAACTAAGAACTTTGGCCTACCCGAGATTCTATGTGAATGGATGTTGAGACGTGTCACGGGTTAGAAGGGTACTATTTGTGTGATCAAAGGTTGGGAGTTGATTTCAAAAGTCTTGTGGTTATAAAATTTAAGTTTTGGAAATAAGTGTTTATCTCATGAGAGTAGTAATTTTATTTACGTTATTTACTTTGTGGAGTAAGAGACTTATGAAGTTGTTTTCTTTTGTAGATGGCTGGAACCAAAACGACCCCTAGGAAACGTGTATTGTCCGTCGAGAAGCACCCGATTGTGACACCGTGGTTTGAGGGTGAGGATTTTCTGGCGTTCCGTGATCGCGTCATTTAGTTCTGTGAGCAAAGGTTCGTGGCATCGCAGTTTCCTCGGTACCGGAATCTAGCGTTTCAGGCTTATTGCATGGTGAAGGCACTTCCCATGGGACCTTTATTTGGAGACATAATAGCAAAGTATATCAACATCATGGACAACTTCAACCGAATGAATGCTAGGGAGTACCTCTACCAAGTTGAATGGAGGGTCAGCGCCGACTTCATATGCAAGTTGTTAATGGAGGTTCATGTAAAGTGGCAAGGTTACACGGTTATTGAGGTGAATCCTATTGAAACCAAAGAGGTGATTATTATAGACTCTAGTGACGATGAGGAGGTCGAAGAGGATCCAATGGAAGATGTCGATGAATACCCCGAGATTGAAGAAGACCCCATGGAGTATGATGAAAGTGAAGAAGACCAAAGTGAGGGTGAGGATATCGAGGAAGACCCCGATGAGGATGAGAAATTGGATGAGAGCGACGAAGACGAGGATTAGGCATGTTATAATCCTTTGATTTCCTAGAAATTGATACAATTTGAAGTTTTGTTTTGTTTTGAATAAGGCTATGATGCCAAACAATATTTTGAGGTTTCTTGAATAATCTTTGAATAGCCACTTTTGGGCTAGAGTTAAATTCTTAGCGTTTTGATTTAAGGATGAGTAATAAAGCTCATGTTTTGAGGATCCGATTTGGGAGATTAATAAATTTAGTTCTCTGATTTTGGAGTATGATTTGATGAATTAAGATTGTCATTTGTTTTGTTATCGTTGGTTAAGTGTATAGAAAGCGTTCACGGAGTTAGAACGCGAAAACAATGATTTTTGGTAATACTTGAATCTGCGCAGCAGTGGGTTTTTGTTGTAGCAGACGTATTTAAATTTGGAGTCATTTTTCCCTGAATTTTTCCCAGAGATTAGACATACCCAGGTAACTCCCATAAAAATTTCAGCCCCATATCAGTTTGTGATAATTAGTTACGAATTTTCAAAGTTGGTTGGGAAGTAGCAGAATTACAAAGTGACTAGCTGTAGCATTTTTCATTTTTACCTATCTTCCAGATCTTTTTTGGCTCTAAAATTTTTATGACAGTTATTAGACATGTTTGGATAATTCTGGGCGAAAGATCATTTTCAGGACTTTAATGTCAGCTTAAGACCTTTCAAAGTCAAAGTTTCTGTTCTGGTGGTCTGTGACAGCAGTCGTAGTATTCTCTATGCAACTTGAGTTCTACAATTTATTTTGAGTTAATTCTTCTTGAGTATTAAAGTAAACTCAGAGAGGGTGTTTCACACCAAAATTCATAATTTTTGCTTGTCCGATTGATCATTTTCCTAATTTTTAAAAAGGGATGACGAAATGAGACGTGATCAGCCTATGTGTAAATACATGCTCATTTGAGTAATTGATGATCAATGTGTGATATTACTTGCCTAATTGCGCGTTACATACCATGTATTCATGTTTAATTGTAATACATGATGATTTGTGAATAATACAATAGGTTATAGTGTAGGGATTATGACTGATAGACCACATCGATACTACACCAGGAGGAATTCTCAAGTACCGATGGCAGCCCCAATCAACAAAAACAACAACATGGATAAATTCTTTGCTCAATTTGCTCAAATGGCTCAGAACATGAAATAGGGAGAGCAGAATGCAGCCAACTAGGTGAAGAAAGTGGCTGACATGAAGCCTGGGAACTTTACAGGCAATGAGGACCCGATTGAGCTTGAAGACTGGATCGATGAGATGGATAAGGTCCCTGAGTTGGTTGAGTGCCCTGAAAACTGCAAGGTCGTTTGCGCAGCATTCTACCTGAAGAATGAAGCCAATATATGGTAGAGGAGCACGCGTCGGCACTTTTTGGCTCAACCCAATTTCAATTGGGAGGCTTTCAGACTGCACTCCGCACACGCTTCTATCCGGATCATGTCCAGGATCAGAAGTATATCGATTTTGTGAATTTGACGCAGGGGAATGGTTCTGTGACCGAGTATTTAAGAAGTTCATGGAACTATCTCGATTCGCAGGTCAGCTGATGCCTGATGAGGCGACCAAGGTTAGGAAGTTTATGTCCGGTCTCGAACTCCATCTGCAGAAGGACTTGATGTGCAGAACATAAGATACCCTTCAGGAAGCATATGATAGAGCTGCAGCTGTTTGGCGCATTCAAGAGGCGGAAGACGAGAAGCGAGGAAAGCGCAAGATTGAGAACGCTGTGGTCTATGGCAACAATCAGGGTAAGAACAACCAGGGTAGTCAGGACAAGAGGTTCAAGCCCAACCAAGGTGGAGGTAACCAGGGTCAGTACCGTGGCAACCAACAGAACTCAGGTGACCAGCCTCCTCGCCGCTACATTTGCAACAGGTGTCAGCAGAGTCACCCTGGAGTTGATTGCAAGGGGAATGTAATCACTTGCCATAACTGTGGCCAGAGGGGACATCGGGCTTTCGAGTGCCGTTCACGAACGAATGGGAATCAGCAGGTGAACCACGGAGGAAACTATCAAGGAAACCGACAGTTCAATGGCAACAACCAGGGCGGAAACAGGAACAATGGGAACCGCTACAACCAGAATAACGGGGGCAACAATTATGGAAGACAGCAGGGGAACAACCAAGGTAATGGGATGAACAATGGAGTTCAAAACAGGAACGGGAACAACAAAGCTCCGGCTAATGCCAACAACAACAACAATGGGACTGGTACAGCAGGAACAGCAGCACAGAACGGGAATGTTGCACGGATTGCTGTCATGAGCAGGACTGAGGCAGAAGCAGCAAATGGAGTATTCACTGGTACATTTCTTGTCCATGACCAACCAGCTTTTACTCTATTTGATTATGGAGCATCGTATTCGTTTATTTCGTCATCATTTGTGGAAAAGTTGAGTCTCAATAAGCCGTCTAGAATATCCATCCCTGTAGCTACCCCAACCGGTCATATAACAGTGTGCGATACCATATTTGAAGGGGTAGAAGTTAAGCTTTCGGCTAGTACCTTACCGGCGAATCTGATACAATTTGATCTTGGGGGGATAGATGTTATATTGGGAATGGATTGGCTGGGTAAATATCGAGCAGTTATATACTGTCATGACCAGAAAATCAGGCTTAGAGGCCCAAAGGGGGAAAAGGTTTCCCACCGTGGCATCACGAAGGAACCATGTATCAGGCTAGTGTCAGCTTTGACCATAGTCAACCAAGTAAAGAAGGGGAATAGTGCTTATTTGTGTTATGTCCAAGACGTGTCTAAGAAGGAGAACATGCTAGATGAGATACCAATAGCCAAGGACTTTTAAGATGTGTTCCCGGATGAGATTCCAGGAATTCCACCTAGAAGGGAAGTTGAGTTCACTATGGACCTAGCACCTGGAACAGCTCCAATCTCAAAGGCGCCGTACAGAATGGCACCGGCAGAGTTGAAGGAACTAAAGGATCAGTTGCACGAGTTACTTCAAAAAGGTTACATAAGGCCAAGTGTGTCGCCTTGGGGTGCACCTGTATTATTTGTGAAGAAGAAAGATGGGAGCTTGAGGTTGTGCATTGACTATATAGAGTTGAACAGCGCAACGATCAATAACAAATACCCTTTACCCCGAATTGATGACTTGTTCGATCAGTTGCAAGGGGCGAGTGTCTTCTCGAAGATAGATTTGAGATCAGGGTATCACCAGCTTCGGGTAGCCGAGAATGACATCCCGAAGACAACCTTTAGAACGAGGTATGGACATTATGAGTTTTGGCCTAACTAATGCTCCTGCAGTATTCATGGACCTAATGAATCGTGTTATGAAGACGTTTCTGGATCGGTTCGTGGTCGTCTTCATTGATGACATCCTCGTTTACTCAAAGAGCGAGGAAGAGCACCAAGACCATCTCAAGGAAGTGTTGGAGACATTGAGGCATGAGAAGTTGTATGCTAAGCTCTCGAAATGTGAGTTTTGGCTTATCAAGTTCCATTTCGGGGTCACATAATCTCAAAGGAAGGGATATCCGTAGATCCAGGAAAGATGTCAGCAGTTAAAGATTGGCCAACTTCGAAGAATGTGTCGGAAATAAGAAGTTTTCTGGGATTGGCAGGATATTACAAGCGTTTCGTAAAAGATTTCTCGAAGATCGCTAGACCACTGACTACGCTAACCAAGAAGACAGTAAAGTATCAGTGGGGAGAAGATTGTGAAGAGGCATTCCAGACATTGAAAGAAAAGTTGACTACAGTACCTGTGTTAGCTTTACCCAATGAATCTGGCGAGTTTGACGTTTATAGCGACGCATCGAAGAAGGGTTTAGGATGCATGCTTATGCAGGAAAGAAGGGTTATTGCCTATGCTTCGAGACAGCTGAAAACTCATGAAGAGAACTATACTACACACGATTTGGAGCTTGCAGCAATAGTTTTCGCACTGAAGATATGGAGACATGACCTATATGGATCGGTGTGTAGATTGTATACTGAACACAGCAGTCTCAAATACATCTTCTCTCAGAAAGAGCTAAACAACAGGAAAAGACGTTGGCTGGAGATCATAAAGGATTATGAATTGCGTATCCAGTACCACGAAGGGAAGGCAAACTTAGTAGCTGATGCGTTAAGTCGAAAATCGAGCCATACTTTAGGTGCTATGCTAGTTTTGCCAGACTGGCTATGCCATGAGTTCCGAAAAATCGAGATTGAAGTGGTGGAACAAGGTGAAGTAAAGAATATCCTTGGGAATATGACAGTTGTGCCAGAAGTCTTGGAAGAAATAAGGAGTAACCAGTCAGGAGACGTGAAGTTGGAGAGGATAAAGAAGAAGATTTTGGAAGGGCAAGCAAAGGATTTTAAGATCCATGAAGATGGAAGTATCCGCTACAAGGGGAGATGGTGTGTACCACACAAGTGTGCAGAAACCAAGGAGAAGTTGATGCGTGAAGCGCACAACACACCATACTCAGTACATCCAGGGGGTGACAAACTCTATAAGGATCTAAAGAAGAATTTATGGTGGCCCAACATGAAAAGGGAAGTAGCAGAATTTGTGACAAGATGTCTGACTTGTCAGAAGGTGAAGTTTGAACATAAGAGAATGGGAGGCTTAGTTCAACCATTAAATGTCCCGGATTGGAAGTGGGATTCAATTTCGATGGATTTCGTGACTGCTTTGCCGACATCGAAGAATGGGCTGAATCATATTTGGGTCGTAGTTGACAGGTTGACAAAGACATCAAGGTTCATCCCAATGAAGGATACATGGAATATGGAACAAAGAGCCGATGCGTATATAAAGAACATTGTGAGGTACCATGGAGTTCCAAGCTCTATAGTTTCTGACAGGGATCCCAACTTTCTTTCTCACTTCTGGAAAGCACTCCAGGAAGCTTTGGGAACACAGCTGAAATTCAGCACGGCATTCCACCCTGCTACTGATTGACAAACTGAAAGAACGATTCAAACATTGTAAGATATGCTAAGGGCTTGTGTTATGAACTTCCAAGGTTCATGGGTTGATAGATTACCTTTGATAGAATTCTCCTACAACAACAGTTACCACGCCAGTATTGGAATGGCACCTCACGAGGCGTTGCATGGAAGAAAGTGTAGAACACCACTGTGTTGGAGCGACATAAGCGAGACAATGGTAATTGGTCCGCAACTGATTGAAGAGATGACAGATTAGGTGAGACTTATCCAACAGCCAATGAAGGCAGCTCAAGATAGAAATAAGTCCTACGCTACTCAGAAGAGGAGACCATTGGATTTCCAAATTGGAGAAAAGGCATTTCTCAAAGTTTCGCCTACTAAGGGAGTCACGAGGTTCAATCAGAAAGGGAAGTTGAGCCCGAAATTCATTTGACCATATGATGTTATTGAAAAGATTGGGGATGTGGCTTACCGATTGGATCTACCATCAAATTTAGGTCGTGTTCACAATGTATTCCACGTGTCTCAGCTAAAGAAGTACATGCCTGACCCATCTCATGTATTGGATCCCGAATCAGTAGAATTGGATCCATCTTTGAGTTATGAGGAGCAACCTGTCAAGATTCTAGACACCAAAACAAGGGACACCCGCAATAAGAGTGTCAAACTTGTAAAGGTCTTATGGACAAATCACCTCACTGAAGAGGCAACATGGGAAGCGGAGGATGTTATGAGGAAGAAGTATCCTCACCTTTTCAACGACGTCACTCCTCTAAGGGGGAGAGGATGTAATCCTTCGGTTTTTAATACAATATTCCTTATAATATATTGCATATCATTCATGACCTTAGGTTGCATTAATAGTTGTACCCTTGGGTGGAAGTTCACACCTTTTTGGTTGTTGAAGGTTTGGTTTAAGCTTCGAGGACAAAGCTCTTTCTAATGAGGGAAGGATGAAATACTCCGTTTTGTGACTAAGGGTATTTTGGGTATATGTGATTTTTGACTATGAGTATTTTGGGTATTTGTGATATTATTACATGTGCTGGGAGTGAAATCTAAATGTTGGGAGTCATTTGTAAAGCTTTGCTAGCAATTGGGGGTCTTTGTGTCTTTTATCTAAAGTTGTTAGTGCCTTTAATTAAGTTGGGGGAGGTAGTTGTCCTATTACCTAAATTAGTGGTGGAAAAGTGTCTTTTCCTCTCAGTTTGATATGATTTTTTACCTAAAAACTTCACAGACGTGATTCTTCTCACCAAATCACGTCAGTTGGGATTTTTCTTCATTCCCACCCGATTTCTCTCAATCCCGATCCTATCTCTGTTCCTCTCTCTCTCTCTTGATCAGTAAATTAAAAATCAAAATAATCTCTCTCTCCCTCTCCCTCGCGTTCACTCTCTCCCTCTCTGGTCGTCCCTCTCTTCCTCACGGCAACAACAGCAGCAACGGCACCATTGCCGCCGCCTCTCTCTCTCTCAGGTTCGTGTTTCTCTCTCTCTCTTTTCTTCTCCTCCTCCTTCTTTGTACGCGACTTCTTCTTCTCCTTCTCTTCCGACGACGTTTTTCATCTTATTCTTCTTCCTCCATGATTGTTGATGTATGGTTCTAATGGCCATTTTCCGGCAGCCCTTGATTTGCCGCCAACATCTTCATCTCCGTCACTCAATCACTCGAATCTCTCATATCTCACGTAAGTAACAAGTTGCTCGTTAATTTTATATTTGTTTTACTCACTTTGATTCCCGTTTTCACCACGTAACACATCTCTAATCACTATATTCGTTGTTCAAGTGATTATTCATAAACCCTAGTTTATGTAAGGGGTTAAATCAAGCCGAAACAATAAGATTAGCTAGTAATTACCACTTGTTAGATGTGGGTATTAATGTTGCATTAGGTTTTGTTTGAATACGGGATTAGCTAGATGCTTTGGAGAATAGTTGTATGAAAATTGACAATTCCCGTATGGGTACTATGAGTGGAATTGGAAGCCTAAAACTAGCATAACTTTTGATCCAGGAATCGAAATTCGGATCCGTCTGAGGCTAAACTTAATATTCAGAGTGTTTTGAATCTAATGAAACTGTTTTTGAGCCATGATCTGTTTGGGAAGTTGGAGTAATAAAGTTGGTGAAATTATGTTAGGTTATGTACACATTAGGTTATAGGATTTTGGGGCAATATTTTGGGTTTGGTTTTGAAGTATGAATTAAGTGGGATGTTGGGTTGGTTTTAGAACCCTAAAACGTTGGGTGTCATGTGCATATAACATAGCTTAGTATTTTTATTACTAAAAAATTGTAATTTAATTAGAGTATTGTTAACTTGTATGCGACGAATTCACCGACGACGTGTACGTTGAGTACTACGATTGAGTCCCTGTAATCGCTTGCAAACGAGGTGAGTAAACATGCCAGGCCTAGTGTGCCTAACTCCCTTCGTGTCAACTGATTTCTTTTTACACGTCTCAAAATGGATTACGTGCTATGTGTTTATGTATCATTTAAACATCCAATTTTACTTGTAATTGATTTTCTTGAAAATAACATAATAAGTTAACAATTCACGATAACGTAAAGTAGAAGAGTTGTGCGGGATTGTCTCATGGTTACTATTGGGCTTGGTCGGGTTATACCCGGCCAATTAATTGTATTTAATCCGGTTGCAAGGCCCCCAATCGCTCCTAGTACTCACCATTCTGACCGCAAGAAGTCTGTAAGGGGGTGTTGACACTTAAGGTCTTGGATGCTTGCGAAGTGGTTGGTTCTTCCCCCGTATCAACTAATTGAAATTGTGATCTTTTGAATTTAATGGTTATTAATGGGAAAAAGAATGAGTATGAAATTTGGGATTTCCCAACTTGAGTATTGAACTCGAATTTGCGAACTGTAAACTCTCATGTTTTCTTACAAGTGTCAAAGTCAACTTCCGCTGTGTTTAAAGATAAACTCCTACTCGCAAAAGTGGTCATTATTTTTATAACTGCCTCCTCATCATTTTACATGCTTGGGTGTTTGCTTGTCAGTATTTTTATGCTGATTTTTGTACTGTGGTGTTTTTTTTTTATTTCTGCACCACAGGTCTAGGTGGTGAGTATTTGGCATAGCGGGAGACGCGCTTCATCACAGATGCTTTAGTCGTTCATTTTAAATTTTGGAACTCTTTTAGTATTTATCACATTTAGTTGTTTTATGCCCGCGTTTGAGGCGGGAATAATCGAACTGTAATAATGCTTGGTTAATTATTTCATTGGATGTTGCTTGAGAACGATCTTTAAATGTCCTTGTATCCGGGTTAGTCTCGGGTACGGAGTGACACCCCCCGGGCCTCCGGCTTGGTCATTTTGGAGGTGTTACAAATGAACTCTCCCTCAACATCACTCATAAGGCATCCCAGTCCAGCAAATCCCAAATCCAACAACCAAGAGGCATCACAGTTGACTTTTAGCCATGGGTTCGGCAGTTTTGTCAATCTTCGAATGATTTATGGTGTCATGTTCAAGCTGCTTTGTCCATTTAACTCTCCTAGAAGTGTAAAGCAGCCCAAGTGAGTTTTGATGCTTTCCACCATGTTTTCTAATTCGAAGGGTTCACATTTGAATCTTGTTGCATTACGACTAAACCAAATAATCCAAGCCCCCACAACCCATAAGATACGAGTTGATGAGTACTCCTCCGAAAACACATGTTATGTCCAATGCTTGATGGAGATGCCTTTTGGAGGCGGGATTCCAATCCCTAAGATCTCACTCCAAACCTTGGTGGTGAATTCACAGTCAACAAAAAGGTTATCTTCCCTTTCAGAACTGTGATGACAAAACTCACAAATTGGGCTAACATTGACTCGTCTTTAGAGAAGTTTTGTTGCCGTATGGAGAGATTCCCGCTAGATTCACTAGACCGCTAACACCACCTTCTTCGGAATCTTTAAAGTCCAAAGATTATTTAACCAGTTACTCTGTAGCTCGCTTGAGTTCGCCGGCATCTCTTGATCTATCCGCCTCTATAGGTGGTATCCCGTGACAACCGTGTAAACTCCCGTTTCCGAATGGAGTCAAAAAAAGTTGGTCCTCGTGACTACCTTCTGGAATGGGGATTTTCAGAATCTCCTTAACGTCAATATCCCAAAGGTGGGTTAGCAATTTCATCTCGTGCCACTTACCATCAACAATGAAATCCGAGACCCGAAGGGTTACTATCTCCGGAGGTACTGTTATCACTTTGTGACTGAAGGGTCGTGAGAGCCAACGATCGTGGAACATGTTAATACTTCTACTATTACCCATCCTCCAAAAAAGCCCTCGCATCAACAGCTCATTTCCTTCCGAAATTCCACGGAAATAATAGGAACTTGCATACAAAGTTTTAGCTTCCAAGATCGTCAAGTTCGTGTATTACTTGTGCTCTAAGAAGACTGGATAGGTTCGTATGCAATCACCAAGTAGCACGTAGAGCGACGTTGAAACCTCGGAGATCTTTAAAACCTAGGCCACCCACCTTCTTATTATCTTTTAGCCTATCCCACTTGATCTAGTGCATGGACCATTTGTGTAATACCCCGTTCTTAAATTGCTGACTTTTCGTATAGTTTAAATGTAATTATATGACGAGAGGGGAGGTAGTCATAGTTTTAAAAAGTATATGCTAGTTAAGTTGGGGGTAGAAATTATAGTTTGAAGAAGCTCTAAATCCTAGTGAGCAATTTGATAAAAGATAATTAAATAAAGAAAGTGGGAGCAGTTCCCAATCGCCGTATGAGATTTTTCACTCCCAAAACACAATTTTCGGTTTTATCTTCTTCCCACTTCTTCTAATAATTCTCCTTCTCCTTCTCCTTCTTCGGCATCACCACCCGACCAGCACCACCGCCACCATCACGGCTCCCTCCTCTCCTCAATCTCTCTGTTTCCTCTATGTCGCTCGAAGCAAGCAAGTAGCAGCAGCAGCTGCTTCCCAGCCGGAGCAGCCACCGGGTGAGCCGAAGGCGGTCACCCCGACGACGCCACAGCCGCCACCACCACCTGCTCCCCCTCTCTTCCTCAGCCTGTCTTCTCTCTCCCCTATCTCTCTGGCGATCCAAGAAAGCATCAGAAGCAGCAATGAGGGAGCAGCAAGAGGGCAGCGAAGCCAACGTCGCCGTCGAGCACCATTTTCTCCGGCGACAAGTTTGGCCCGACCGAAACAAGGCCACCCACCTCCATCTCTCTATCTCTTCATCCTCTAGAGGCTCCGAACAGTATGGGTGAAAAATACTCTAAATCCTCTGATTAATCGTTTTATGCAATCAAAATATGATCTTGTTAGCTTTAATCAGATTTGAGATTTATGGGTGAAAAAGATGATAAACTTGGGCCTATTTAAGAACTTGGGGGTAATATTTGTACAATCTGAAACTTAGAAGGTACGTATTGGCGAATCTGAAACTGCTTTTCTTAAGTAGGAGGTTATTGTTTGTCTTTTAAGAGAATATATAAACATTAAATTAAAAATAAGAAATTTACATTTAAATCATTTTCTAATTATAATGTAAATTAGCATTTGCTTTCTTAGAAACTAAACAAATAAAATATATTGTGCCTATTTATCAATAATCAATATTATTTTAGTTAATCATAAAATATTGTAAATTTGACATTCTAAATAAATTGGTAGTCTAAATATCATTCTTAGAAAAAAAATAAGTTAAGAAAGTAATATGAGAAATATTTATGAATAATTTCGCCACTTAATCTTTTATCTTTATCTAAATTAAAAATAATTAATTCTCATACTTGTAAATAGATGTCAAATAATATTTATTTTTCTTAATAGATATTTTTGGTATCATCTCCTAAACAAGTTAGTATATAGTCTTGTTATTTCACTATTAAGAACATATCTCCAATAATTAATTCACTAATTAAATATTTTTCCCAATGAAGAAATTACGTTAGAAAAGTTAAATATAATTGTTAGAACATTGAGAATAAAAGGTGTTGTTGTAAAATGAAGTCTAAGCTAGTTAAGAAGTTTTAAATCTAAATTTATTTTTCTCACTATTTAAAATAGGCAAGTATTGTGTATAAAATTGATATGAATGTTAAATAATTATAATTTGAGGATGTAGTTACTAATCTAGCACACTCTTGACGTATATAACAACAAAGAGAGATTTAGACTTTGCATTAAATTAAATTAAATTCTCTTACGACGACACTAGAGTTCATAGCATGTCACTGTTGGGTTTTGACGTAGGTAACGCAGCGGAATAACAAAAATTTAATTCCTACTCAAAGCCCACCAATGATCACAAGAAGAGACATTCATAACATGATGAAGGACATAGAAGATGTGTACCTTTTGGTTCGGGAGATCACACGAAGAATTATGTCCTCGTCTATACGGTTGATCCACGTCTAGAGGTGAGATCTAGATTCTTCCTTCTCCTAGTGCTAGCTTGGACCGGAGGAAGAGGGAAGAACGAATCAAGCAACGAGGAACCAAAGAGAGGTTCGACCTTTCTCTTGGTGGCCGACGGGTAGGGGACGGCTACGGGGTTCGGCCTCCCAGCTTGTCTCTTGTTCTCTCTTTTGCTTTCTCTCCCACTCACTTGTGTTATGAGCATTAGTTGTGGAAAGGAAGCTAGAGCATCCTTTATATAGCCCAACAACTCCTTGTTAACTACATACATGCCCTTCCTAGTTCTACATGAACTTGGATTAGTCCCTTCCTTGCATATTAGTCCTACTAATTTTGCAAAGTGATCCTTCTAATTAATTAATCATATTAATTAATCCCAAATCTAGTTCAACTCTATTATACATGTTACTCCGTAGGTTTCTCCTTAGTTGGTAGTAACTAATTACTAACATGGAGCGGTGTCTAGCAACACATCCATGCAACCCAACTAATAAATTGATCGACAACTTCCGTTTGTAAACTACGGTAATAAATTTTTTGTATTTATTAAAAAAAATTATTTTCATTTTCTTTTTTGAGAAATAAATTATTTTCATTTGTGTAGCCCCAGATGTTTGGTAAGAAATCCCCTCAAATAAAAAAAAAAAATGTTTGGTAAGAATAAATAGTGCTAGGGCACGTGCCACGTCGTGAGCCACATCAGAGTGCGCCGGCAAAAGAAAAGCCCACGACAGTAACAACGCACACACACACAATAGTCCCTGGACCATCCCCCACCCCACCCCCCGCCAATAATTCTCTCTGTCTCTCTCTGTCTCTGGGTCCTTCCTTAATCTTCGCCTTGTTTCAATGATCAAGCCCTAACCCTAATTCCCCCAATTTCCCCTTTCTTCTTCGTCTTCTCTAATCAATCCCCCACACCACAGACATTGCAGGAGAGTTTCCAGAAATCCCCAATTCATTTGCTCCGATCATCATGAGCTTTCAAGATCTGGAAGGTGGTGGTCGTCCCTTGACTTCACGGCGAGATCTGGCCAATGGCAGGCCACAAGACTCGTCTCAAGCCGTGGCTTCTGGAATCTTCCAGATCAACACCGCCGTCTCCACCTTCCAGAGGCTCGTCAACACCCTCGGTACCCCCAAGGACACCCCCGACCTCCGCGACAAGCTGTACGTCTCTCTTGTACTACTTGTACTACCCCAATTTACGATTTGATTGTTTAGGCAATTCCAAATTAATACTGGTGCATTTGTGTTTTTTTGGGGTCAATTTCTATGTTTCTATGTTTGACTTGTGTGGTGGTTGTTTAGAACTACGTTGATGTTAGTGATCAGAGTCTGATTTGATAGAAAAAAACTTGAGACTTGACAGAGTAGAGAACTTCATGTACTTCCTCTGTTTCTTCTCTTTCTTCCATTTTTGAGTTTTACCACTATTCATCAGGTCGCTTTGATCCGATGATTTGATCAGCAATATAATACAATTTTTTGGTAAATTTTCATAGTGTTGTACAATAAACTTCACTCTACAACACTATTAAAATTTACCGAAAAATTGTATCGTTTTGCTATCCAAATCATTGGGTCAAAGTGACATGCCTACGGATGAAAAAGTCAAAACTGGAAGAAAGAGAAGAAACAGACCAAGTATTGATCAAATCTGTGCTTCGCAGCGCGTCCTTTTTTTTGATCAGTGTGAGTTGTGTTGGGTCAGTAAGACTATAAAAAAATTATGCTGTTCACTCCAGTTGTTCTTCTTCTCGATAATGGTGACAACTGGTTTTTCATTCCTGATATTTGTACATACCGTGCTTTTCTTTAATCCAAGTTCATTGTACAAAGCGGTGAATTGTAGATAGTAGCTATATTTAAAAAGAAATAAACACACTTAGGCTCCATTTGGTTCGCAGTAAAATGTTTTACAAGGGAAAATATTTTACGCGTAAAATGTTTTGTATGAAAAAGTTTTCCCTCCAATTATTTTCTCGTGTTTGGTTGACTCTTGCCAAAACAATGGGCCGTGACGGAAATGGCGGTGATGGGTCGTGGAGGAGGTAGGTGGTAGTGGTGGTGGTGGAGGTGTTATTATGAGTTGTTGTGCTCCTTCACTCTCCATAAAATGGCTTACGGATTTGAAATGTGTAAATCATTTTACATCATTTGAGGGAAAACATTTTATAGGAAAACCAAACAGCACCAAAACACCAAAACAAGGGAATACATTTTGCAGGAAAATGTTTTACCACCAACCAAACGGAGCCTTTATTGTGGGTTCAGGGATTCTAATGAGTAAGATTTTCCCACACCTTACCTATTCACACTTTGTATACGTTATAGAAATTCTGCTAAAGGACATTTGAGATGATATTCGATGGGGGATGCTTTTCAAAGATATTGTATCACACTCCACAAGTCCATGAAACGAAAGATGAATAAGTAACAATTTGGGTAAGGTAGATGGACCAGAGTGGAAGGATTTATTCAAGTGAACCAACATGGGGTAAGATTTCAATGCTGCTAAAAGTTGAATAAGGTGTGGACGATGTTAATGTTGATGGGTGGCGGAGACTAAGATGGACTACTTTGATATCTTGGGTCAATTCTAAAAAAAGGTCTAGATGCATAGTAAGAGTGTCTGTATCAGATGAGAATGTGGGGTGAAATGAAACACTACAAGGATTTGAGTGGCCATGAAATTTGGTTCCACTTGACATACATTTTTTTAAAGAAATTACTGTCGGAACTCCTTTGATGTGTGGTATGATTGATGGAGGAAATGGACAAATTGACCAACAAAGAAGAAGAATAAAGTTTGAAGCCAAACTATGAAATTACTAAATCGGGAAGTCATGATTAAGTCTGTAATCGTTTGAACTACTGGTTCAAACCTTATGTCGTGCACAAATCAAGAAATTAGAACACTAAAACTCTAATTGAAGAAAAGATTCGAGATTCCAGTTTGCAAAGAAGTGCATCTCTGACTTACTCCGACGGGACAAATTTGTATGGTTCTGACCACTCGTTTGCTCCACTGACAGGCACAAGACGAGGTTACATATTGGTCAATTGGTGAAAGATACTTCAGCCAAACTCAAGCTAGCTAGTGAAGTTGATCATCGCATTGAAGTTAGCGTAAGTTTGTCATTAAACTGCTCTTGTCATACCTCTTCAAAGATATACTCGCATTACGTTTGCTCTTCTTGTAAACTTTTTACTTGTCTACTGGCACTTTGGTTTGGTGAGGCAAAAGTTGGTTCCAGATCATTTGTGTTCCTCAAATCCTGTACCCGATATCTTTAGTTAATTAATTTGCTTGCTTTCTTCAATCTGGGTGGCCACGCATGTGTCCCTGTGTAACTTTTTCTCTCCCTCTCTCTACATGTTTGTTGAATTGCAGGCAAGCAAGAAAATTACAGATGCTAAACTTGCAAAAGATTTCCAAGCAGTTTTGAAAGAGTTCCAGAAGGCTCAGCGGCTTGCAGCTGAAAGAGAAACAGCATATACTCCTTTTGTTCCCCAAGTAGCTCTCCCTTCTAGGTATTGTTGGATGATTTGACATCAACTTTTCATGTTTGGATCCACATAGCACGAGTTGATTTTCATGGACATCGAATGTGATTACTTGCTTTTCCTTGTAACTGCTACTAATAAAAATTATAAGATTTACATTTTGCCACAAAGTTCCTTCATTCCACCGTGTTAATATGCTGATGTACATAAACAGCTACACAGCCAGCAGGATTGATGAAAATTCAGATGAAAGTCAGGAACAGCAAGCTCTTCTTCAATCACGAAGGTAACTTAATTTTTTTTGTTCTTCAACTATTGCTCTAAGTGTAATAATCGTGTGTATACACACATCTTCCTATACTTTCATTCAAGAACTGGGAGAACATTTGCTGGGATTTTTTTTTGAGCACCTGAATTTTTTTCTTCTTCAACTATTTTTCAAAGTGTTATAATCACTAGAATGCACGGCACACACACTTTTGTGTGCAAACACAAATGTTTTTTCAAAAAACAATCACACTTAGAAATGATAGTAGTAAATGTTAAGGGGTAGTGGGTGAAAGTGAATGGGGTAGTGGGTTGAAAATTATACAATGTGCCGGTTAGGTAGTTACGTAGTGATGGGTTTCTTGTGATTTCCAATTTTACCGTAACAATAACTTTTTTCCTCTTTAGGGAGAGGGGCATTCAATGTCTAGTGAAAAAGGCTTCACCAAAATTCTTATTCCCTTTATATATTAGTATAGATATCCCACACATAACTTCCTTTAGTTTCATTTGAGAATTGAGACAAGCTACCGCTGTTACATTTGCTGGGATTTTTTTTGGGTAACCTAACTTTTTTGTTCTTCAACCATTGCTTATCATGTGCGCCCACATAACTTCCATAACTTTCAGTCGAGAATCAAGACAATTTACTGTAACTTCCATAACTTTCAGTCGAGAATCAAGACAATTTACTGTAGTTACATTTGCTGGGATTTTTTTTGGATTTCGGACAGATATGCTTGTGAAGCACTTGGCCTTGGGACACTGTAGAGTGTAGATAGAGAACAATTTGGGAGGAAAATAACTCCTTTGTGCAAAATACAAACATATAAAGACAGATTGTTTTTGCTCTTTGAAATCCTTAATATAGCATTTTTGTACTGAGAATCATCTCCGTTGGTAAATAATTTTGGTAGCCTTTTCTTTTAAAGGTGATGGATACATTCTTGATCCATCCTGTTGTGTTGTCTCATGGTGTCCCTATCACATTTTCTCTGTTAGCTTTATCTTGCTAGAAGGTTTGTCATAGTTTCCATGTGTTCCATTTCTGTAGCCAAAGTGTTCTGCTGAGTCATCAATGATTCTCATTGAAGCTGTCAAATGTCAAATTGTCCAGTTCTATTTCTACTTGACGTCCTAGATTTTAAATATCTAAGTTCATTTATACACCACTCACTGAAGCTGTTAAATGGAATGAAGAGGCGCATCCCAGTATGGATAAATGATAGTTTTCACCCCCTGTGTTTAGCGTTTACGCATCATGCCAAGATGCTCACGCCACCGTTGTGACCAATACTAAAAAACACCCATATGAAACAGAGTGATGGACAGAAGACAACCCCTACCTGTGATTCCGTTTGCTTACCTTTGAGAAACAAGTGGGGTCCTCTGCTGATACCTAATGTTGGGACAATTATGCCTCTTAGACCTTTGTAAGTTCCTATTTGTTTTTCTTCATCTTGTATATGATCAAATGACCACCACCCACCATATCTACAAAATTATATATTTACTAAAGGGGTGAGATCTAAAAATTATAACAAATTCACAATAAGTCTACCAGAGCGTACAGAACAAAATTGAACTTCACCATAGGTTTTTGTTTTAGTGAAAGACATCTAGTTTGTTAGGGCTATGGTATAATTTTGTGAGGGGCAGGGGATTAATTTGAATTACGTTAAGAAATAGCAAGGTATAGTTTCAAAAACCAATTTTTGAGTAGGGGTAAGCTGCTCCAGCCTCTATGTGGATCCGTCCTTGACAAGAACCCATTTCCAAAATTCCAGATCATTATGAGCCCCTGCTGGGAAGTCTCTTTCCAGATCTTTGAGCCTTCGTTTGCAACCATCATACAGCTTGCAAAGAAAATGCCCACTTCCAAAACACCACGTTTAATGCAAACCTTACTTCTATACCTCCTCCCAGATTCCCGATCAGTGAAATTCAGTGGAAACTAACATTGCCAGACCAACTTGGTGATAAATAAACATAACCCAATACCCACTTCTTTTCTCATAAAACATACAGAGTCCAGGCCAGGAAATATCTGCAGCCATAAGAGATTAAACAAACAGGGGGACTATTCTTTCTCGAATCCCCAAGTTGGGGTTTCTAAAACGACCCGTAAGAGTTTAGACAACCTTCCTCCTATGGTTCTTTCAGTGTTGAACACACCATCACCATTGTCGCCAACCAAAGCTCCACAAATCCTCCCATCGAATCCAAACCTTCACTATCGTCCAATTCGAAGTCCGGTCGACTAATATTGTCCTCAATCAAGGCCTATCCGGCCCCTCAAATTGAACCCAGACAATCACTGTCTCCAATTGGAGTCCTAGCACAGAGGATGAATAAATAATAAGCACAACAATAACTGAAAAGATGCAGAGACTTTCCAGAGAAGTCGATTGGGGAATCTTACAGGAGCAGCAATAAGAAAAATGGGAGATTTTATCAAGGGTTACAGAGGGAGAAATCATAGGTTCGAGAAGGAGATAATCAGATTACGGGATCAGAAACTACAGCAACTGCTGACGAAGGCAAGAACCTGAAGCCTGGCCTGGAGTAGAGAGAGTCCAGGACTTGGAACCGAAATCAGATCAGATTGCTAGAGCGATGATGCTGTGATAGGTTTGGTGGTAGAGTTGGGCAGGTTTAGAGGAAGAGGAGGAAATGGGTTTGCTGGTGGTGGTGCTGTAAATGATGTGCTGGTGTGGTGGAGGTGGTGCTGGGTGGTTGTTGAGTTAATAAGGCGGTCTTGTAGAAGAAGGGGAAGTGGAGAGAGGGAGATTTTTTTAGGGCCAGTTTGGTATCAGCTGAAAATGTGAATCATCGACTGAAAATAAGCTAAGTGAAAAATCCAGCTGAATTGAAAATCAAAATCTATTTTGTATGAGCTGAAATTACAGAATATAAGTTTGATCCCTTCGAAAAATCTAAACCTTTTTCAGAATAAATTAAATACACTCACATATCCCATCATGCTAATGTCCGGAAAAAAAATTAGAAGTATTTTTTTTGTGAGATTTTAATCTGCAAAATCTCCCTTTCAAAAAAATCTGCAAAATCTCCAATTTTGGAGGCTCTTCAATTGCCTTGAGATTAATTAAATCTCAGATTTTCAGCTAAAAATTTTATATTCTGCCAAATAAAATTTTCTGAAAACACATTTTCATCCCAGTTAGATTAGAACCTGGGATGCTAAGCTTGCAGTAAGTTGTGAAGTTTATTTACTAATGGGGGGAACATAATAAATTTACAAGCCTGTTAGCAAATGTAATCTGTAAGGGTGATTAATGCAGGCGTGCATCCAAGCATTATGCATAAACACGGGTTGCAAACTGTCATTTACGATCTCAGTTTACTGATCTTTGACCTCTCTCTTACCCTATATCCTATATAAATTTGAACTTTACATATTTTGCAAAAAGAACTACCAGTTCTCAACTAAAATGATGGATATGTCCAGGCACGGACCTGTGGGTTAGCTGGCATGGGCCATGGGCACCCCAGGATTCCCCAACAATACTTATATTTTATGGTTATCAGAGTAGTTGACTTAATCTGATCGGATAATTGACAAAGTTATTTAAATGGTATAAACTAAATAGTAATTTGCATAACTAATTGAAATTGTAGTTAATTTTCACCTACCATAGAAATATAGAATTCTCTACGAACATTATTATTGTTCTTTTGTAGGTTACCATGTTAAACTTCTTTTGTGCAACTGAAGTTTCTATTTCTTGGCACCACTAAATTTTAAGAAAAAAATTTACTTGGGAAATTTATGTGAATTTTTTACCAGGAAAATACCCCCCCCCCCCTCCCCCCCCCCCCCCCCCACACACACACACAACAATACATCACATGCCTCAGTGATTGACTGTCTTTTTTTATTTTAATCCAATTTGTGCTACAGACAGCAGGTTTCACTCTTGGACAATGAAATTACCTTCAACGAGGCTATAATTGATGAAAGAGAGCAGGGAATACAAGAAATCCAGAATCAAATCGGAGAGGTGAATGAGATTTTTAAAGACCTTGCGGTGCTCGTCCATGACCAAGGCACCCTAATTGGTTAGTAGCTCTTATCTCTCTGTGTTCGCATACTGAGCTTAATCTGTTCTTACATACCATAAAAATTTCTCTGACAGATGACATTGGCTCCAACATTGAGGGTGCTCATGCTGCAACTGGACAGGCGAGATCCCAGCTTGCCAAAGCAGCAAAAACCCAAAAATCAAACTCATCTCTGGTAATTTATGAACAATTACTATTATGCGCTTAAATATTGTCTAGCTTTGAGGAATCACTATTTACAGCCTTTGATTCTGAAGTCAACCTGGGTATTCTCTGTCTTTACTCCAAAATTATACTATATTTTTGGGCTTGTGTATGAAACGGGTATAGTTTTTATCACCGTTATTACTCGGACATAGCATGTAACTATACGTAAAATCAGATGTACTACATGCCGATCCGTTAGTGTCTTCTTACCCTAGTTCTTTGTAAACCATATTAAGATGCTCATATAGAATGGCTGTCGTTAGCAATATGTTAAGAGACCATCATTATTAACAGCTTGAACTTTGCAGAAGTTGGAAATAAGCTTTAGGTGGGAGCTGATGTAGCTCAATGGTCTTGGGCGAGACATTAAACTTGAGGATATATGTTGTTTTGTGAATGCAAGATGATGTTAACACGGAAGCACTACAAAAAATATGGACTGTTCCTTGTTGGGTTCGACTTGTAAGCATGGATGACTTTAACTATAATCTTGTATGCCTGTGCAAGTATGGCCAGTGGTGGAGCCAGGATTTTAGTGAGGGGTGGCTTAATTTCTTCAAACAAAGTCAACAAAATAGTGGCGATAAATTTCCTGGCAATTGATTAGAAGAGAAAGAAACTTTTACAACTGCGTCTCACTTTCAACAAAAAAAACCTGGTCTAACTGATGAAAACTACGACTGTACATGAAGTGAACCCTGTAGACAAAGTAAGCTTCATTAAACACAACCAAATTCGTCGTACATTAAGTTAATGGAACAACCAATTTGATAACTTTTCTCGTGAAGAAAGCTCGATTCCACCTCAACATCCCAAACTATACCAAACACACTTAAATTTTTCCTAGACTCCTCAGGAGATCAAGTGTCACCCCAATAGCTTAGCAAGAAACCAACGGAAATTTTTCTAGTGGTATATAGTAGCAGGTTCCACTTAGCAAAACAGAACAAGGAGACGGTGCAAGAATCAAAATGTGCCCCATTCAAAAGAACATTTGAAGAACAAACTTTAGCAAATCAAAACCAGATAACACACGGTTTGAATAAAAATGCAGCTATCAAAAACTGTAATTCTAATGCTGACAAAAAGTTGCAATTTGAAAAGCCTAAGAATATTTGATCTGAAATTCAACTATTTGTACCGATTTGTATGATCTAAAAAAACAGAATTGTAGATCAACATATGTGAATGGAAAATCAACAATTTCCGCAACTATGGGAGGGGGAAAGTGGAAGAGTATGAACATTAGTGTTCAAATCACATACTTGCTCCTTGGCTCCGGTGACGCCTAAGAAGTTGAAGGATTCTCCAAAGACGACAAAGAGCAAATGGGATCCATGTAATCATAATTGAGAAGGCTTATTATGTTTCCTCTAAGCTTGTTCACATGTAATTGTCTGAGCCAGGACACTCCTTTAATTGAGGTTTACTCGCCTTTGGTCATGGCATCCATCTTATGTAGATAATCTGAAGGTGTTAAAGTGGTTGTATCCAACCTCTCTTTCGGAAAGTAGGTATGTATCGCATTTTTCTGTTTCCACAGACCTTTAATTGAACAACCATGGCCTTCATACACACCGTGATACGTCAACTCAGCCTTTTGGTTGGAATTCCAAAACCACGCGGCTCCATCTCCCATATTGAAATAGATGGTGAATTGCAATATGGATATACCGTTAGACTAACACCACCTACGCACACAGATGTCCGATCACATTTTTTTTTTCCTTTTTCTCTTAAACATCAAAAGTGTTCGTAAGCGTAATAAAATAATTGTGGTTTCTCAATCTGATTTTTGTGTCTACGCTGCAGGCCTGCTTGCTCTTGGTGATATTCGGCATCGTGATTCTCATAGTTGTAATAGTTCTTATGGCATGATGAGGAAGATGTCCTTGAAATGAAGATAGGTGTGGTAGGAGTATGCCGTGAAATGAATGATACAAGATTCCATCGATCCGGTATGCTTTTGCGACAAGTTTTCATCTTTTTAGCTTAAGGCATTGATCCATGTCAGGGATCGTTGCCGAATGAGGAGTGGATTTGTAAGTTCATAGTCAGTCTCGAGTGTTTTTACCTATATGACATTGAGTGCAGCTGAGTTTAAGGGGTAGGAGTTGATAATCTGGTTTTTGAGTTGGTTGGTGGGGGGTTTTAAAGGTGTGACAAAGCTTGTTATAAAGGAGTTTCATATGTTAATAACAAAACTATGGTGTGATTCTTTTGATTGTTTCTTGTTCTTGTTCTTTGCTACTGTTGAACCTGAAAGCTTATTTCAAGTAGTTCTATCTTTGTCCGATCGATCAATCAATGGCCTCAGAGTCATTACAGGCTATTATCAGTCTTTATGATTCAAATATATATGTGGCTCGCCAACAACAAAGGCCTTAAATCTTTCTGCGAAACCTCCTTGCAGAACTTGGGTGGGCGGAATTCGGGCAACTTGACCCAAGTCACCTGGAGTGAGAGCGACAAATTCTAAAGAGTTGTATTTGAGGGTGTCATAAGAGCACTGTATATAAATTAAATATTTAGTATATTTTCAGATATAAACATGTTATATTCATATATATTGAATTTTTGTGTGGTATAATACATGAGACTTGACTGAATGTTTGCAATGAGTACTTGACATACAGTGAGTGAGGTAGCTATCTCGATAAATGATTAGTTATGTCATTTTAGTTGAAATTTTTGGTTGATTTGGTTTCAAATAGGCTTGACAACTTGGTATAGATGATGGTTTTGCTCATGAAGTACAAAGCGTTAAGCAAAACGCGCTTTGAAATTTTGGCAGCGAGGATTATAAGCGAGTTCAGGCTGAAATTGTCGGGACGATTGAGAGTGGGAGTGAAGCCCTCCTTGGAGCCTTAGGTGATCTACAATCAAATGTTCAAAAGGACACGTGGTGCTCTTAACTAGTCATAAAATACCAACTACAGATAAATACTAAGAATGAAAGCTGCCCTAGTTCAACCTTGCAATTCATCACTACTACCACTAGATTGTGTCACAAAAGGATGATTAAGAAGCTCCTTCACTGTCCCTCTCTTTCTCCAATCTTTCTCCAAACATCTCCTCACAAAATCTATAAACTCCGGCGACATGGTCTCCGGTATCTCAATCTCCTCGCCGAAACAAACGGCGCACATCAGCGTCGCCCAGTCGGGTTTCTGGCCCGGCCCGATCAACGGAAACCGACCCACATGACATTCCAACACCACCACTCCGAGCGACCAAACATCTCCGGCGAAACCGTCGGAGAGACCTCCCTCCCACCTTTCTGGATCAAATCTCTCCGGACTCATATAAGCTGAAGTCCCCGTAGAATCAACAACATCATCATCATCAAACCTGTTTGCCACAAAGCGGCTGATCCCAAAATCAGCAATCTTAATCTCTCCTTTGCTGTTTATCAGCAAATTCGAAGGCTTTATGTCTCGATGAACTATCTTCAATCCATGTAAGTAGTTCAGTCCTCCTAATACCTGTCTTGCTATCCCGGAGATAGCGATCTCCGGCAGCTTCCTGCATGAAAGTAGAACGTCGTTGAGTGATCCTCCATCCATGTACTCCATCAAAAAACAGAGATCATATCCAGAAACAGAATCATCTTCACTACTGAAAACTCCATGGCACTTAACTATAAACTCCGAGTCGACTCGCTTTAGGATCTCTGCCTCTCCGGCGGCCTGCTGTCGGGCTTCCACTGCGCTGCTGTCGAACCGGATGACTTTCAAGGCGTAAACGGAATTGTTTCTCCGGTGACGAGCTTTGTAGACCGTGCCGCCACTGCCATGGCCAAGAACAGCCAGTTTCTCCATTTCAGGAGGGAAATCCGGCGACGGCAGTGGGCTGCCGCGGCGGGATTGGAAGATTGGCGGTGGTGATGGTGGTGGAAGAGACAGCCTCAGTGCTTGCTGGTGTCTTCTCTCCCTAACCAATGTCATTGGACACACTAATGTTGAATTGTTGATCACACTCCAAATCAGTATCAACAGAAGCAGGCTATAAATAAATGAATTCAATCAAGAAGGGCTAGTAATGTGGATGGAGGTGACAAATGGCGGTGATGATCCCGAAATTCACGGGGAGGTTGAGGTTTTTACTCTGGGAGCCTATTTTTGGCTTGTGAGTTCAGTTCAGTTCAGTTATGGGAGTCATCTGCAATTCACTGCCACTTGGACTTTGTTATCAGAAACCTCCTATTTCCATGCATACATAATTACATTTACAAAACATGTGTACTAATTGTAATCAAAATTGTGTGATTAACAGGCGATGATGATATAACAAATTTGAGGATTTCTTGGCTAGAGAACGCAATTTTCTTGAGTTAAATAGGGAGATGAAACAAACTCACGGAACGTGGCCGTACTCTGTCCATACAACACATTACACATGTGTAATTTTACTTACATCAATGTAGGATAATCTCCATCCATCTCTTTAGCTGGAAAAACTTCACTTACGCCCCTTATGATGTATATTTACTCTATTAGCTAATAAGGTAACTTTTCAAATTCAGTTTTTTCGGACATATTTATCTTATAGAGGCTGCAAAGGCCAATTCACCCCCAGTTTTGTAAACGATATCTCTAGCTAGTCGAAACATTATCTTGTAGTAACTGCATCATTTTTGAAAACTCATCCGAAATAACGGATATAGCGTTTTCGCACATGTTACGAATACACATTGGGATGTGAATGCCTGTACCGTCTCCCTAAGAGTAAATTTATCCGACAAAAACTAAATTTTAGAAGTTTCCTTACCAACTGACATTGCAAATAAGTGACAACATGTTTGATAGTCATAAGCGGTACAATCTATGTTTCTTCTCTTTCAACTTCGGTTGACATTTTTACCCGTAACTGGGTCGCTTTGACTCGGTGAATTGGATAGCATAACGATGTAACTTTTTGACAATTTTTTCATAGTATTGTAGAGTAAAGTCTACGCTACAAGATCATGCAAAGATTACCAAATGCATGTATCTTTTTGCTAACCAAATTATCGGTTCAAAGTGGCCCAGTGAATAGTGTCAAAAAGTGAAATAAGCTGAAAGAGAAGAAACAAAGGTAGTATAAGTGAGTTTTGATTGAAAGCAAGTGATGGGTGAAGTGAAATATACACTATTTTCCGTTGTAACAAAAAAAAAAAAAAAAAAAAAAAAAAAAAGTGAAATATACACAACAAAAGTTGTGGAAGTCCACATGTCATTCACTGTATGTATTATTAGAGCACGGCCACCTCGTTTCCTTTTAGAGAATTCCTCCTCCGGGCAGCAAAATGGCAAGTACTTACGCGATCTATATAAATTTCTTCGTTCTCGCCCCTAAGTGCACTAGTGTTCATAATGGTCAGTAACAGTGAGATGCATATAGTATTTATCAGATAATCGAATGCATTGAGCACAATTATTAGAGCAATTAGAACTTGTCTGATCAACGATTAAGGGTATTTCCCAACATGAAAACAAAGCAGTTACACTAAAATTATCCAAGCCGGGGAATCATAAGATACCACCCCGATACAGGAATTTAAGCTCGCAGCAAGAGTCGATGCCGAATATACATATATTCTGAAATAACCACATAAAAAAGAGCATATTTGGAAAACAAGAAAAGTCGAGTTCCTGAAATCTCGCATAGCAAAATTTCCTCCAGCTCTCTCCCATAACTATCCTTCAGCTCCAAAACCTTCTATTCCGTATGGTCAATGTCACCGTTGCTCGCAATCACTCTTCACTCCTCAGCAGGTGCAATTTACCTTTTTCTACTCTCCTCCTACCTTCTTCAGAGTAGGCAACTTGGGCAGTAGTACAATGTGTCTGCCTATCTGTATCAGGGAATGCACGTCCAAAAAGCATTAATCAAGCTCCTGATCTTCAAGCATACCTAGTCCAGCGTAGATATGGAACTTTGTGCTCCTCTATTTGTATAGTCGTATACGTCTCCAACTCTTTGAACATTTTGACGCTCTTGACCGCTTCTCTCTAATAGCCTCCATCTCTATCTCTTAGAATCATCATACTTCCTACAACTCAAAAACACAGACTTCAATATCAACCCATTTTTTGTGTATTTGTCCAACTGGAATACGATCCAATTAAGAGCCTATTATTATTATTATTATTATTATTATTATTATTATTATTATTATTATTATTATTATTATTATTATTATTATTACTATTATTATTATTTAGTCAATAAAATAGTCTTTTGACCAAAGAAAAAACAATACTATCATACATCACAAAGCAAGATAATATAGCCAACCAAAGTTTCACACTACAAACATAACCAGCTACGAGTGGACCAAACCAGCCACCAGGAGGAAAGAAAACATAACACAAAAAACAAAAGGAGGGGAAGTGCAAACTCAAAATAAGACATTACATATGACATCCAACTACTAAGGAAATAAGTGCTCAAATGACTTGAGATAGGTCTTAGACACCAACATCACCATCCTAGCACAACAGAGCTTGCTTGACCAACTGCTGCCAATAGTACACACTAATCAACTAGGTAATAAAAAGTGTTAAATTAAAAATGTGTGTTTACTGAAGAACTGATGGGTAATACACTCATGGCTTACACACATCGAGAGAAGTAAAGCTACTAAACCAAACTATGCCGTTGAAGCCATAAAATCCAACAACTGATCAAACGAACTAATCGGCATGCATGTCCGCGAGTAGAGCAACTGAATTATTTGCCCTCTTAACAAAGCCATTTGACATACACCAACCCCGTAGAAGATTTATATGTTGCACACCCTCCGAATGATCCCACATAACCAAATGAGCGAACCACCAAACCTTGCGCCTCTCTCTTCCACCCGAACACCACCTCAAGCAATCAAAAACTCTGAAACCTTAGCGGGAGCAGCCCAGTTAATACCAAAAGTCAATGACGCAGCCAGTGGAAGAACAGCACAGCAAGATAGTGAACCAGAATGCGGTTAACTGATTTTGAACAGGATTTACACACATAGCACCAATTGACTAACACCTAACAATGCCTGACATTGTTGTCAATTGTCAAGATCCTGTCATGAGTTGCCACCAACGTGAAGGAGACCCTTAAAGTAGCCCCTATTTTTTAGGCGGAAGGAGCTGGAACCCCCTAAATCTAATATCCCAAGCCACACTCCAATCCCAGTGACTCGTTAAAGGCTTAGGGTCCTGGGCTATGCGATAGATGCCAGAAACTTTTTCCGTCCAACTATCCTCACAGAAGAGAACAAGAATCTCTAGACTGACCTTAAACCTCAACCTCTCTGTTAGCCTATCCCACCCTATGTTATCAGAAACGTGGTACGCTGCGGTACGTGGGACGGGAACGGGAAACGCGACAGGTGCCGGTACGGGGTACGCTAGGGGTAGGCTTCTCCGGGACGAAATACAATTACTAGGAACAAGGAACACCGTTTGAAATTACTAGTAGTTTCATACTTCCTTTCTCAAATCCAGTTTTTTATGATAACATAACTTTCTGCAAACAAGTACCACTGAAAGCTAGTAATATAAACTTATAACTTATGTACTCACTCTACGAAACGTTCGGGTCGATGTTTTCAGCGTTTCGGGACGAAAACGTACCGTGTTTCGGTACATACGACTCGGTACGAGAAACGCGTCTACTTTTACGTTTCTGGTAACACCCCCTCGGATCTCTTTCCACAACCCACACCAAAAAGAACCGACAACCACGTTAGAACACCACAACAACCATTCCCCTCCTGGATCAAACCTAGCATCAGTGCCCTCCTCCAAAGACTCTCGCTCTAGAGTAAACCACACAACCATTTCCTTAATAAAGCATCAGTAAAATGTACAAGCGCCAATTACTCAATCCCTCACTCTCAACCAGCTAACACACATCGTTCCCCATAAGAAATCACATCGAGTTTTCTCCAACGTAGGAATGAGACATAAGTAGGTGGGGAGACTCGACAAAGTGCTCTTGGAAAGGGTAAACTGACAGGTCTTGCCTCTTCCAACCAGCCATGATGGTGAAGCTTCACAATCTGGTCCCACACCTTTGTATCCTTGTAAGAAGCTCCCAAGAGCAAAGCCAAGTACGTAATCAGAAGTTTAGTGACCTTACAACAAAAAATACTGGCTAAGCATATTACCATATGAAAGCATCTCGATCGTGCCCTACTGCCCTGTTTAACTCTCAACCCAAACACAGCCTATGCAACTCGCCGTCTTGATAGAACCAATGCATCATATGCAAACACGAAATGAGAGATCTAAATCGGAGAGCCACCTTACTCCACCACCAGAAACCCCCTCACTAACCCACACTGCATCGCTTCAGCATCATTTTGAACCCTCATGAGCAATAACGGGGAGAGAGAGAGAGAGAGAGAGAGAGAGAGAGAGAGAGAGAGAGAGGAACGCCTTGCCTTGGACCCCGAGAAGATTAAAAAAACATTTGGATGTCCTGTTAATAAGGATGGAAAGATGAACAGTATAAATGCAAGACTCAATCTACCCTACCCAACGCTGACTGAAACCCAACCTACCGAGAAGATTGAGAAGAACTTTTCAGTTTACATGATCATATGCCTTCCCAATACCAAACTTGCAGAGAACTCCCTTTTCACCTTCATTGGATGATGAAGCCACTCGCTAACCACCAAACAGCGTCGAAAATCTATCCATGCCACGAAAACAATTTGAGACCAAAAATATCATATATGGAATAATGCTCTTTAACCTCAACAGAAACACTTGAGCCTAAATTTTATAAGAAATGTTCAACAAGCTAATTGGACGAAAAACACCAATATTCATGGGCCCCAGTTTTTTAGGTAACATAGCAACAACAGCTGCATTTAAGCTTGTCCCAAACCTCCCTAAAAGACGCATGACATCAGGCTTAACAACATTCCAATTTATCGACAGAAATCAATCGTCAACCCATATAGCCGCGGCGCTTTATCCCCTCCCAAAACACACAATGCTCCCTTACCTATCCTTCTTTAAACAGATCATCTAGCCCTACATCTATCCCCTCCAGTAAAGTCCCAAACTCCAACCCCTCCAACTTAGGTCTATATCACTCTAACCCTCCAACTTAGGTCTAAATGCCCTACACCCATGACAAAGACATTGATAAAACCCGGTAACCGCTTGCCCCATCTCCTCCTCACCATTAAACCTCCATCTGAGCAACAAAGTTCGAACATCGATGGGAATTAACTAAACTATGGAAGAACTTACCGCAGCTATCACCCTCCTTCAGCAACAAAGACATATACTTTCTGGCGCCAACTAATTCATTCAAGACTGGCAACGCGATAAAAATCCAAAAAGGCACGCCTCATACTCTCACTCTCTCCCCCATCCCTCTGTCCATCTTATATAACAAAGACCTTTGCATGTTGTACCTCTAAATGGCAGAACCTCTTATTAAACGTCAAAACCTTTCCTTAGGTAGTACCTTATTCTACCCCCTGACATCATCCTCCAAAAGGGAGGATAATGTAACCAAAACAGAGGTTCCATACCCCTCAATCCCACAACCTTCCCATCAATTCCCAACACAATCCTTAAAACCATTGACTTGTAACCACATTCTCGAACCAAAATGGTTTGACCGTATCCCAATACCTCCGGAACCCAAAAGGATAGGGAAATTGATAGATATAGGTCGAGGAAGAGCTGAATGACCGACACTCCAGAATCTCCCTTTCCAATCCGCTCACTCTCTAAGAAGTGATCGATGCAGGACAGACAACTCCCCCATATCAGGGAAAGTTCCTCCGGCTAAATGAAGGTCTACTAGATTCAACTCGTAACTTAAAGAAAAAAAGCTCTGTATGACCCTGTGAACTCCTCACTCCGAAGACTCTCTCAGATGGATAACGAATCACATTAAAGTCACACTCCGTGCACCAAGGTATATCCCATCAATATGCAATGGATAAGCAATCAGCAAAACCGGGTTTCCTTGCATAAAGGCCCACAAAGCACCCATACTCCATGCCTCAGACTCGACAAAATTGAACTTCCCGACCTCTGCATTCACCTCCATAATGTGTCTATCCCACATAATCAAAATACCTCCCGAAGACCCGTCAATCCACTCCAACCTACCCACCCCCACCCAACCACCACTTAGAAATATTTGGAGGGTTTGGTATGACTTTTTGAACTTTTCAGTCGCTTTTTTAGCTATTTTAAAAAAAGTTGGTGACAAAGAAGTTCGATGAAAAAAGTTGTAGGTGTTTGGTGAAAAAAGTTGTAGGTGTTTGGTAAAAAAAGTTGTGCTATTAAAAAGTTAGTGATGCAACGATTTTGTTGGTTAGTGAAAATTACACTTTACTCTTTTTATATGGACTAATTAAAGTATGGTAGGTCATACAAATGGTTGTAGTATTTAAATACTAAAAAGGGTATGGTCATTTTGTCGTCTAAGAAGAAAAAAGTCCAATTTTTTTTTTCAAAAGCTAGTTTTACACTGAAAAGCCAGAATCCAAAATCCAAAATTTGGCACAAAAAGTCCATACCAAACCCCTCATAAAAGTTCAAAACATATTAGAAGTCCAAAGTGGATTATAAGCTACAAAAAAGCCATACCAAACCCACCCATTAACACACACTTCTAACCAACTCCTCCTTATGTAGTTCAGAATGGTTCTTAAACTACCCTACAAAAATTGAGGCAACAAATCCCTCTTGAAACTAGGTATACGTTACTACTTCTTTAAGGAATAATGAGCACCCTTCATAACAAGGGATTTTTTAGCCGAATAAACTTTTTCATATACTTACGCTGCATGCAACCATGTGAGTAACAAGTTATATTAATAGTTACTAGAACACTTGGCACGCGCATCTGCGTATGCATTTATATGGTGCTAAGCTATGTAGCACCGAAACGGGGACGGGGACGAGACGAAACGGGGACGGGAACGCCGGAACGGCAGTTTTCAAAATTTAGGAGACGAAACGCCGGGGGAACGGCAATTTTATATATATACATATAATATATATATATATATATATATATTACATTTTTTATTATAAATATATAATATATTATACATACATACTTTTTTTTTGAGAAACTATATATACATACATTTTTATCTAATACCGTGTATAAGTGTATACTGAAAAATTGCCCAAACATAAAAGGAAACAAATTGTGCTGGATAAGTCATCTGTCTATACATTGGGTCCACAATGATAAATCTCAGCCCTTCATTCCGACTACAAAACTCAGATGTATTTTGAACCTTTCGATCCCAAAAAGTTTCCCATCTTCACGTTACTCTCTCTCTAAGTCAACGACCCAGCACGAAGACTATCAGACTACTCTCGTCCTCGCCCCTGTCGATTTCGGTTCGCAAACACAGACGAACAGAGAGGACGAAGGAGAAGAGGACGCAGAAGACAAAGGAGAAGAGGACGCAGCAAGCACCTCAAAGATCGGACTTGAATCGCCGATCCATTCGAGTTCGAAGTCGCCGACGTCGTCAAGGTGAGTACCTTACAGATCGGATCTGTTGGAGCTAAAAGATCGGACGTTCCGATGGAGTTCCAGAAAACCTGGAACACGTCCCGGCGCCGTTCCATGTAAGTTCCGAATCTCAGTTTTTTAGGAGACGACAGGTGACGATCCGGGGACGTTCTGTGGCGTTCCGGCGCCGTTCCGGCATTCCGGACGGGTACGAAACGGGGACGACGGCCTATCCGGCGTTCCGGTGCTTAGTCAAAATTCTCAAATTAAGAGATCAAAATGGTCGAGAAATCTCAGGACAGAGATTTGAGGAGTACAGATATCTTAGGATAGTGTCGCTTTAAGTGCATATTTAGCCTCGCGTCACTTCCATTTCTTTTAATAATTTAGGGGCAATTTGGGAATAGAAAAAGGCATCACCAAAAGTTAGGCTGGTTTTATATATTAGTATAAAAAATTGAAGTTCCAAGAGTCTAGAATTATCGTACGATTTCTCATTGTACAATCTAGACAGGATTGTAGTTAACCAAATGCATACTAAGAACTTGGTCCATCAATTTGTTTCAATCCTATTCATCCAGGTGTGTCAAATAATTGGCATCCATGATAAACTAGTTGAGATGCAAAAAGTTAGTGATGAGTACGAGGGAAAATGAGCAAAATAACTAAGCAAGGGTATAGTATATGGAGTACACAACAGCCATATAAGTGCACCTAAGTTGAAAGAAGATCCCAATTCTGAATGGAGCTTGACGAAAGAGGACACTTAACCCTAGACCATTCAAAGACAGAATAATAGGTTCGGTCAAAAAGTAGCCATAATTTCTCTATCCGAAAACTGTAACTAGGTCGGGAATCTGGATCCATCTTTTGGTGAGGGTGAAGGTACAGATTTTCTTCTCTCCTTCAGAAGGAAAAAATTGCCTTAAGTATGGTAAAGTAAAATAAATTACCAAGTTAGCGAAGAGGAGTATCGAACACGTCAACAGAACTACAGTATACACTTATTTATTTCATATACTTGTATCTTCACGCATGCTAAAAGGGATAGACGAGAGACTATCAGGAAATTGATAATAACATTTGACAGTTAATAGATCAGAGAGTCCATTTGTAAATTATGCTCTAATAACAGAAAACCAAGATAAACAGCATATGAAGTAATAATCCATAGTTGAAGACATTTGCAGCTCCCCTTCGCTTGCTGGAAGGTATTGGGTTGCAACGAAAGTCAAGCATGGAGTATATAAGGATTAAATAAGAAAGGCAAACATAGCTACCAGAAAAGGTAAGACCAATGCACGCAAATAGCCTTCGTTAGTGGGCATTTAAGAGGGCATTGATGATCACAAAGACAAATAACTTACCTTTAACATTTACTTTGGAAGGCGCGCGCAGCCCGCAAATTTACTTGTGCTGCCAAAGTCAAGCATCCCTGGCATCTGACTCAAGCAGCCCAGTCTTATCTGTGAGCCTATCCATGTGTCGAGCTTCATTCAATCCATTCCCTAGCGTCTTAGTTTCAGTTCCCATTAAGGAATCTTGCTGTAAAAATGAGTCTGTCTCTTCAGGTACAGATTCCCAGTCCACTGTCTCAGCAAGTTTTAGTATCTCTTCTTCAAGCAAAGAGCTATCTAATTGGTCATTCACACCCAATGAGGTCAAACTTGTTAATATACCATTATTTATCGTACGTCCCTCATAATCTGAAGGCATGTCAACACTGCTCTCTCTGACAATTTCTGGTACTGGTGAGAACTGAGATCCGCCTGAATACGTATGTAGAAGAGAGGGAGGAGACGCAACTTCCAGTTCAACCAGTGGATGATCACTTGAAATTGAAGTGGTTTCGACCATTTCGGTGTTTACACCAAGAGGAAAAGACTGAGTTTCAGATATGGAAGGTAAAGTACATTGATGTAAAATCCCTGCCAGATCAGAAACTGGAGAGACTTCCTCAAGAGCCAATCCAGAGGAGCAGTTTGGGAAATTTTCATCATTTAATGCACCAGATGATTCAACATTGTTGATCATAGCTGTATCAGAATTGCTGTCACAGTTCTCCAGCTGCATTGAAGCATCTAGGTTTATGATCTGCCTATATATTGCTTCTGCGTCATTTATCAATGGCTGGTATTTCACAATCTGCCCGTCAGCAGGAGAAACAGGGTAACCTGTGCTAGCTTCCTGCTCTATCCTCCTCTTCTTGCTTACATCATTTAGAGGCTTACTGCTCTCATTCTGCTCCTGCATAAATTGTGCCAAAAAGCCAGGACGGCGAAAGGCCTTCACGACGAATGACATCATTTTCCGTTGCTGCTGCTCCATCCCTTTAAGCTGCTGCACCAAGCTTTGAAGATGATTATCAGTTACCTGTTGCTGCTGCCTCAGCCTCACAAGCTCCTGCATGAGAACATTCTTGTCTCTCTTTAGCCTCTCAATTTCTTCCTCAAGCCCAAATTTCCCAACCTCAATACATGCTCCGACAAAAGAACTCTGTCCTTGAAGTGGCTGTGGTTGTTGCTGACTATGACCATGGGCAGGTCTTCGCCGAATAATACTTCTAAGTAGGTGCTTTTGACCTCTGAGAAATCCCTCATTTGCAAACTCCCATTTATCAGCATCAATCTTTCTAAAACCCTATCAAGATTGCCCAACACAGAAGCTAAAATAAGAGTATCAAACTAGAATGAAAGCAAAGACTGTAAATCACAAAAATAGATGGCTAAAAACTAATGTAACATAATTGCAAAGGAGCAGACCAGTTCCTTTTGGTGTGTCTTTCTCTTCTCTTCTTTTCTTCTTCAGGGGGGCGGAAGCTAAAATATTAAATATGTTAGAATTTTGTAGAAAAAATACCCTATTTATGAAGGAAAAGAGCCCATCCTGAACTCTAATATGGTTGCATAAAGTTTTGGTCAACCCTAACAAGAGAAATATACATCCAAAACTAGTTACCTTAAGTCTTTGGTTGCATTAATATTTGGTCAACCCCAACAAGAGAAACATGCATCTAAAACTGGTTACACTGAGCACCCTAGCTCGACGCTATAGAAGCCGATTAAGTCTTTCAGGGAGAATATCTTACAATTTTTATGGAATGAATACCACGACGAATATTATAAATGAAGAAGTTGAATTTGTGTAGTTCTTGTGAAGATCCTAGCCTTCTTCTGCTAAATAAAGTAGACCTATAGGACCAAACTCGTACAGTAAATTAGCAGAGCTTCCGCCACTAAAAGCATTAACAGTAATTTTAGTATGCTAAGTTAAGGTCTAAAAACAGCACGAGAAGACAACTCTCTGACTGTTAATATAACAGCACAAGAAAGAACAGTAAAAGGAGAGGAAGTCATGCTCAATTTCAAGAGCTTATCCCTGGTCGGAATCTCTGAAATACCTTCATTTCCAAAAGGAATCAGATCAGTTTCCTGTGGCAGCCTAACCCTCTGAGCACTAACATCCAACATGAAATTCAAATTTGTCCCGTGGATACTAGGTGTTATTCACCCCCCAAGCCCCAGGGTATACGCACGAAACATTGCAAAATCAGCACACCTCCACGACCGGCCTTTGAGCGTATAGCTAATTCACTAACATAGAGAGAACATGACGGAGGCCAAAACGCAAAGTGCTGTCCACAAGAACCTCCATCAATATCTAAAGATTATAAAACCATTATCACTCCAGATCCAATGAAGAAACATCATCCAACCCGATTCGAGAAAATTTATTCATTTCCATCACTTTTGCTCCCAAACATTAACCTCTAAATTCACACAAAGATTCGTAACTTAACCAAACGGAGCCAACCCGAGCAGAATATCACCTAAATGGCTTCGCCTCGTGAAAGCTCAAGAGCTCTTCCTGTATTCCTCTAGCAATATTCAAACTTCAGCCTAAACCCTAAGACTGCATCTAAAATAATTATATAAACATTACTTTTTACAAATGACTATGATGATTATCTACATTCTATAATATAAAATTCACACAAAAATTTAATAATTAATGTTTTCATACACAACAGCCTACTAAGGGTCTCAGCTGCTCGTTTTTTCCCCCACAGAAAACACATACTTCAACAAACAAATTGATGATCAAAAAAAAAAAAAAAAACTTCAAATGTGCTAATAAAGAGAAGAAGAGAGAGTTTCATACATAAGTATTAAGTTGCCGAACAAAGCTGGAGAAATTGCTGTGTTTAAAGTACTTAGGCAACAGCTTGGCAGCAAACTCCGGCGGATCCCAAACGATGAAGCTGTTGTTCATATCGCTCCATGACACGATCGTATCCGAGGACGGATCGTCGACCATGTCGTAGGTCTTGGCGAGGAACGGCGGTGGTGGATTCGCGGTCAGCCTCGGCGACGGAGACGGCGTGGAATCTGCCGGATCTCTGGCTACGGAGGCGGCGGAGTTGTCGACGGTGGTCTCCATTGAGGGGCTTTAGTGAAAATAGAGGGTTAAACGGGGGTGGAGATTTGTAATGTGAGTGGTGAAAGTTTGAAAACCCTAGAGAGAGAGAAGGGGGAGAGAGGTTGGTTTGTGCGATCGATGAGGATGGGGAATGGTTTTTTTTTCGTACGGGTGGAGACGACGGAGAAAACGGGTCAGACCCGGTTGATTTATGGATAGTGACGGCAGTTTTTTTTAAACTAGGATTTTCTCCCCCATAGTTTTATGGTAATGGCGGAATCGTCCCTAGAAAAACAGAGAACCTTGACAAAAACAAAAGGAAAAAAATGGAGCTGACGTGGGAAAAAAAAGGAAAAAAAGGTGAACCTGACGTGAATCGAACACGCAACCTTCTGATCTGGAGTCAGACGCGCTACCATTGCGCCACAGATCCGATGTGAAATGTATCAGTCTATGTGCCTATTTGGCATGAGTGTTTTTAATCAAGTTTGATTAAAATCAACTTGTTTTTTGAAAATGCGTTTGGAAGAGCAAAAAATCATGTTGATTAAAAACATGAATAGCGAAAAAAACAAGGTGTTTCTACAACACGGAAGAGGCTGCTTTTTTCATTGATTGTGGGGTTGTAGGTGTTAAATGTCTTGCCTATCCTCACCATAATTTGATATTCCGATTCTATCCCAACCCTACCTCTTACCAACCTTATCTCTCCCACCCACAAGCCAACACCTTTTCATGCTTATGTTTTTTATTATGTTTGTACTGTGATTTACTTCCGTCCTATTGATAAATGTGGAATATCTAGAAATATATTTGACGAGTTGTTAGTTTGATAGCATTGTGAAATTTATTTGAATAAGCATCTCAAAGAAAAGCTATTCGTATAATGATCTAGAAAACAAGTAAAAAGAGACCCATTTATGTTTGTTATTTTTTTTCTCGAGGACAATATAGTAAATTACCACTAGAAACTAAAAACACTCACAAATGTGTTTTTGTTTTTAATCACTGTTTTTCAGTACATACCAAACAGTGTTTAGACTGTTTTTAAACATGTTTTTTTAACATGTTTTTTTTAGCTGTTTTTCCTGTTTTTAAACAGATACCAAACAGGCTATATTATATGATCTTATGTTGGTGTCTCAACATTTACATTCTAAGTAAACTATGGATTATCAATGTTTATGTTTGCATTGTTAATTAACGAGGGTCCTTAGATTCGAGACAAATCAATGGCTAAGAGTTTGGGAGAAGGAATAAAGTGACCAAAAAAAGTGAGATGAACAATAAATAGTCTCAAATGTATGGGTAATTCCCTACTTGACCCCTTCTAGCACAATAGTGAAGACTTTACACAGTCTCTGCTACAGAGTTTAAGTATGAGCAATGATCACTCTGAAATAATATATATATATATATATATATATATATATATATAATACTATGTTTCATTACGCTGCAAAAACGGAGAAGCAGAAATATAAAAATATATGGTGAATAGCATGAAAGTAGTGCAGTACACTCATTGACAACTCAACATGGTTCCTTTCTAAACAATAGTATCGTCCAAAATGGCAAGGACAGAGATGTTTTGTAGTCATAAAAATTTGATTTTTCCGATACATGTTACAACGTACGCTATATAATGCACCATGTCATTTGCCTGGCTGCATGATTGTTGCATTATCGAGCAATTATTTTCATAACTGTATATTTGACAACAACATAAAATATCAATAAATAAACAAATGAATAAATAAATAGGTGAATAAATAAACAAGTGACTATTTATTTCACATAAGTTGTACAAATGTGGTGCGCTAGGAGGTTTGGACACAAATTGAATGGTTACATAAATTTTGATCCAATTTTTTGTAAGAATGACGCTTCGGGCACTTAAATGTTACATTTTGCATCGTCTAGCACAATGTTCCAAACAATTTCAACTGATTTTTTTTTCTAGCCCCAATCAAGCATATGAAGCAATCACATACGAGATCGAGCACATTCGTCTCCAAACCATTTCCAGTAGCTGCTAATCCCCTGAAGAATCTGTTGCTGAAACAAACCAATTGTCGTGGCAGCTATGTTGAGAGTATGTACAGAGATGGAGGAAGCCTCCCCACTTGAGCGAACAAGTACACACTATGATTTGCTCTTCTTGCCTATCAGAGATGGGGTCACTGACACAACCCCAATAAGGAACAATGTGGCAATTGACTGGAAATCATAGAGGTCACCCATCGTTTGCAAATCACCAAGAGCTATCCCAGCCTGCAAACCCCAGGAAGAGGACAATTCAGACAAATACGTAAAAGAAAATTTGACACATAACCCCTATGCATTTGCTAACATGTACTACGAGAATTCACAGGTAACCCCATGCAATATCGATTTACCGACATCCCGCACCAACATTTTTTATTTAGCTGACATCGCGCACCAACAATGTGACAACGAATATCTGCTTTTTGGGGTGCGTTGTTAGTAAAATCAATATTGCGTGAGGGTTATCTGTCTACTCTAACATTGTATTTCACTGTCAACGAACATACATATACTACATAGGGGTTATATATCGAAAGTTCTATGTAAAATACACGGATGATAGATAAAGGTCATGATTTAATATTAATGAAAGCTATTCATGCTGAGCAGCACAGAATTGGTAACATGCAGAAATCAGAGTATTCCCGTATACACTCGGGACACATGGACACGCCAAAATATGACACTCCAGATGGTGAGTCGGGACACTTTAGTAAATTTTAGGGAGACTGGACAGGGGTGGGGGGCACTTCATGAATGTTATGAGTGCTGAGTAGCAGAGAATTGCAACATGCGGAACTGCAGAGTTTTCTAGAGTTGAAAATTGAACTGTTTTTGACAGGATTGGAGTGGGCTGAATTTGTCTTTGACTGGCATTTGCCAACCTGGTAAGGCCTAATTAGTCTGGGCAACTGATGCCCACAGGAACCAACTTTAGAGTCCAGTGGCATAGATACCCTTTCCTAAGTGTTTTAGGTTTTCGTTTATGCCACGACCACAACCAGACTGATAAAGTGCTTGTGCACACACTGCTAAATTATTCCCCAAATGTAATAAGTTTATACTCTTTCATCCTGCAGTAAACCCATAGCCTTCTATGTGTTTCCCCACCTAGTTCTCTATGTTAGCCTTCAATCAAATCCGGTTGAGAATTTCTTGTATATGTGGATCACTCAGACCACCAAGTCACATTTGCGCAAGTTGTAACTACCGCAACAACTTTTAGGAAAGAGCTCGACTATCAAATATCAATAGGTATAGAAAACAAAATGACAAAGAAGAAAAGAGAAATACCCTGACAGTGACATAAGCAGCAGGAATGATGCCAATAGAGGTTGCAAGGAAGAATATGTGGTAAGGCACGTCAACAATTGGTGAAGCCACATTAATAAATGTATTTGGCAAGGTAGGAGTCACTCTGAGAAATAACATATAGTTCAGCAACCGCGATCTTCTTTTAGCCACCTGGATAAAAGGAAAATATCTTCATTCAAGAAATGTGTTTGATGCAACCAAAGATGATAACTAAAAGCGGCATGCGTGGAAATTTCACCTGTGCTTGGAAGAGTACAAGCTTATCAGGCCACAAAGAGAAGACAAGAGGTCGACCAATTAATTTGGAGAGGAAAAAGCATGTTGAAGCACCAGCAGTGGCATTGAACACAACCAGTGCCACACCTTTGAACACCCCGAAAAGGGATCCAGCCAGCAGTGACATGAAAACAGTCCCTGGAATCATAAATGTCTGCATGAAAATGTAGACCATACAGTACCCACTGAGGACTTGTATAGTGTAGTCGCTTGTGTAGGTCTCGAGGTGATTTCTACAGAGAAAAACCACAATCATCAAACATATTATCTGGATCAATTTTATCGGGTAATTTCGTCATAGAACAACTACAGGTATCAGACATGTTTTATCAGTTAAAATTATCACATCTCAGTAACCTTGGCCGGCATCAAACAAGGGAGCTCGACTAATCATAAAGGAAAGATGCTAAGAAATTTAATACTCCATGAACATAATTTATACTATAGTGGAATTATATGAAAAGATTTCTTTTCATATAATTCCACTATAGAGAATAACGAAAATATGGGTGAACAAATTACATGGATGCTGCATGCTTAAAGAGAGAAATTGTTAGTTCATCCAAGAGCAACACGCCAACATGGCACTCTACACCATTCATTAACTAACACCTATGCCCACTAGGGTTGACCATGTAGGTCAGAAAAAAGTACTAAATCCACTGATGTGTCAAGACGTGAGTGGTATGGACATGGGCGGATCCAGGATTCCATCCTAGTGGGGGCTTTTACAAGTCTCGCAATGACTAAACAAAAGTGTAATCAATCCACATAAGTAAAATTTATGGCTATTTACTTGACAATTGGGGTGAGATTCTGATATCCGATTTCATAGCTTTGAGCACCGACGGACATTAAGGCGACACTTCCGTTAGGTTCACCGACTTCTCTACTAATTTCTGGTCTGGCCGAGTCCCTATGCTCTCCCTCTTTAGAGTAGGTATGCTATTGTTTTTTCTTGTTGTTGGGGTCTACTTTGAAAATCTTGAAAATATTTGGTCCAAAAACCAGTGGCTTAACTGAAAGAAATTTAAGCACTTGGGAAAATAACATAAAATCAGTGGGCTAAAGTGAACAAAGGGTGAAATTTTGAAAACTTAAAATTGAGTGGGGTTTATATCCCCCACTTGTCCCTTATCGCATTCGCGCCGTATGGAGCACCACGTGTCATTTGCTCTAAGAGCACTTAATAATCACTTTGCTTTAAGGTGGTTTTCTACAAGCCTACAAATGTACAAGTATATTATGTGTAAACAGCTGCACATATTAAAAGAGCAAGATACACATAAACAAACAATATTAATCAACAAAAAGACCTCGCAAAAGGCACTACAGAACACTATTGGACTATTGTAACTGTTTGCTAACACATACAGCACTCTATCAAGTTTCAACCCACTATTTATCAGCAGTGCCACCCTTCTAATAAGAAGATAAAGCATAAGAGCATCTCCAATGGAGTGCTAAAAGTTGTTCTAATTCTATAATTATAGCATTGGAGTACTCCAATGGGGTGTTAAAAGTTGTGGCAATTCTAAAAAATATAGCATTGTGCTATACTTGGTTTCAAATTTGAGACCAAGTATAGGATTGTGCTAAAGATAGAGCCAGTATTCTATCCATTGATCTATTGATTTTTATTTACATATTTGCCATTTTGACCACATTGAACCATCATATTAACTTTATGTCGCGATAGTTATTAACGTATGTATAAAATTTGATTACATTGTAAATGATGTTTGGTTATTATGGTAGTTGATGGAGTATATAATTAGTAATTTAGAATAAAAAATTAGTTTTAATTTCATATTAACTTTATGTCGCGATAGTTATTAACGTAGGCATAAAATTTGATTACATTGTGAAAGAGGTTTGGTTATTATGAAAGTTGATGGAGTATTTAATTTGAAATAGCATCTATATTATAAAATATGACGTTTGACTTTAAAATGTCTTTTAGACCGTTAGATTGAATTAACCCCAGCCATTAGATCTCACTACCACCAACTTAACTACCCACTAAGTAACTACCCACTTAACTACCCACTCCTTTATCATAATTATAAAAAATGGGCTTCCTTTGTGCCTGATTATTTAATACAATTATTTAAGTTGCCTTCGTTTTCTGCCCATGTTTGTAGATGAAAATACTCATTTAATTTACGATATTACAATATGTGAAACACGTTTTTTGGTAGTGCCCTCGGGCACGGGAAATACCCTAGTTTGAAATAGAATTGCATGTCTCATATACATTGGAGCATGAAATGCTATAAATGCCTAAATTCACTATTCATGTCCTAAATTTAGCATTAGAAATGAGATCTCCATTGGAGATGCTCTAATTATCAACATCAAACCATTAAGTCGTGACCTAATTCAATTTGAATTTGCAATGCCAGTAGGGAAGCTTCATTAGACAAAAGAAGAAAGTAGGGAAGCTTCATATGGGGCTGACAGCAGTACATTCACAACTAGACAATACATTCATAACCAGACAGTCACATTCACATCATTCACAACTAAAATTGCAATTAATTTTACCATTTCCAACAGTACATTCACAATCAGACAATCACATTCACACCTGAAATTGCAAATTAGTTCACCAATTCCACAACACAGCAGATACATTTTAGTACGGAGTACTCCTACACTATAACCAGATCTAATTGCCTGCAAAACTAGCATTTGACCTAATCCGAATGCAGAATCACATGACCTAAAAAAAATCACACCATTGAGATCGAAAATATGCAGATAAGCTAGGGCAAATCTCTAGAACAAAGAGATCTCTTATTTAATTACTACTACAATCAATCGATTAAACAAAAAAAGTACCTGAGGATTTGCAGATCTTCGAGACTACGGGGAAGCTTGAGGAAGCTGTAATCGGAATCAGGCATGGTGAGATAGACGCCGAGAAGCCCCAAGACGAAGCTCAAGACGACTCCGGAAGCCGCCGCCATCTCCCAAAACGTCACCTGAAACGCCGCCGGCTTCAACGCGGCGGCGCTGCCATTGCAGGAGGTCCCGGCGATTTCCTTCTCCGCCTCCCCCTCTCCGAATCTCGACATCAAAAGATACACGATCTGATGCAAGCCCGGTAGAGAGGGATTCTAGAGAGAGAAGCAGTGAGGGAGATGGGTGGAGAGAGAGAGGAGAGGGATCGGTTGAACAGAGGGTTTGCTTGCTGATCCTCTGTTCTTCTTCTTCCCTTCGGAGAGACTCCTCGTCTCTCTCGTCTTCGTGATGGAGAAGAATATTCGTCATTTCGCGCAGATATATCCGAACTATTAGGCAATTGAAATAAGCACGTACTCTACGACTGGATAAATAAATTAACGAAAAACCTAAACGGACAGAAATATTAGACAGAAAGATGGACAGAATTATCCTCAACCACTACTATGCTGACACCTGGCAACTTAACCCAATATTATTCCTAAAATCAGCCAGTTCCTTCATTCAAATTCCATTAGGTTCTTATTAGATGTGTCTGAATTGAAACACTCATCTCTTCATGTTATGTCACCTGTAACATAGTGTATTTTACGATCTGGGGTTATATTGTGAGGGTTAATTTTTAGGATTGATCTTCATTATTTAGTTTAGGGGTTTTAATAAAATCTTAGGATCAAAGAACTTATTATTTTAGTGTCTATATATATTGTGCAGTGCGTTATATGTACTTTTGCAACACCTAATAATTTATCACATGTTTCTGTCCCATTTCTATCTGGGAGGTTTCTGTTCGCCTAGCATGGCTCATAAATTAAATTTTGCTGTCCGGATATATATTTATTTTTTTTGATTCGGTAGTTTCGATAACAAAATGAAATAATTTTTTAAATTTTTTTTTTATGATGTTGTAGAATAAAGTTTACTTGACAAAATCATGCAAAATTTTCCAAATTCTTGTATCGTTTTGCTAATCAAATCACCCGGTCAAAGTGACCCAGTAAATAGTGACAAAAAACGAAGTAGGCTGAAAGAGAAGAAACAGATGTAGCACATTGTTTCTTTAGAATAACACGCCTTGTTTAAATTTCAGAGTAGTGTCCAAGGGACAAAATGCGAACAAAAAATTGATTAGGGATTTGTAAGAAGCTTCAAAAGTGGCGCTGTCATGCAGCTAGGGTGGTAGCTCAAATGATAGAGCGTTGGAAGTCCTTGCATATGGTCCCGGAGTCAAATCCGTTGACGACAAAACAACTTTTTCAGAAAAAAATAAAAAGAAAAAAAGGTTTCGTCATCTGTCAGAAATATAAATATCTAAATATCAAACATATATGTATTTTTTTAATATCTTAATAATCTTCACAATCAAATTATATCAATATCGCAAATTGGCGCTAGCTCAGTACTATAGCGTTTGAAGCTCTCTACATGAGGTCTCGAGTTCGAACCCGTTGTTATTCACGTCACATTATGTTCATTTGTTTTTGGACTTTTTGTTTACATAGACTTTTCCCAAATCTTGTGCCTTTCGGTGCACCGACGTAGTCAAAAAGCTGAAGTATTCGAGAGATAAAGATATTAATGCATTTATAAAAAAATGGGGGATGTGAATTAGGATGATATATTTTTGTATTTGTTATACTTTTTTTTATTAAAATTCTTATAGTAGGGATAAAAGTACGATTTGTGCATGGGAACTGCGCGAGTAATTTTTTCACCAAACGAGTAGGTTCAGATTGTTAGTGACCCATGATAATTCGCTTAATTAAAAAATGAATCTTGAACGAACTGAGCGAATGTAACTCATTTATGCTTGAACCCGTTTCTAAACAGATTCAACCCAAGCAAGTGGGAATCCGCACTCAGTGGCGGGAACACATGGAGGCACGGGCGACACGTTCAACCCTATTATTTTTATAACTTATATTTTCACCCCACTTTTTGAATGATAATATATTTTTTTCACGGCCAACACTTTCCTAGAGCTTGAGAAGGAGGATGAGAAACACGTGAAAAAATGCGGAATACGGTGAAGAGACAAAAATAAGAACAATCATTAACGTAAAGCCAACCGAGACCCACATGGTTTGCACAACGCAAACTCCTTCACGCAAATTCCGCCTTTGACGCCAAAACATGATTATTTAAATTACCAAATTGACCCCTCTTTTTTCTTTCCTTAATCGTCAGTGCCTTTTGTGAGTTGTGAACGGAGATGCTCATAATTCATGAACGACTCTGCATTTTGTTCGTTTAAATTATTTTTTGCTCAAAATAAATGATTGATGCACATGATGATCACAACACAGTTTTGTAGACCTAGGTTTTCACATCCACCTGGGCCTCATTCCACTCAAATTGGGCTTGGTTATTCAAATCACATAGGGAATCCTACCGTTTCTTGGCCACAAACAACTATGGGTAACTTTGCATTTGGACTTCATTATTCGTGTGGGCTAAACTCCAATGGGACTAATTTTGGGTCCAACTCACCTATCAGAACTAATTCGGCTTTCGCTTGTGGACTTGGGTCGACTTTAGCTTTTGGGTATACTTCCACATTTGGACCTACTTTTCCGATCCGTATCGAGGGACAAGACGTTTGTCAACAGGAAGGGAATTGATACAAGAATATACCACCCCCCCCCCCCCTCCCCCCCCCCCCTCAACACGGCTCCAAGATGCCATTACCATCGAGTATACCGGCAACTTTCGTGCTAATATGAAGTTGATTAATAGAACTTTTTTTGAGGGGATTTGATTAATAGAACTAAGTCGTCATATTATTAATTAGTTATATTTATTAATTATTTAATAGTAATTAGTGACTGGGTTTCTTTATCGGTTATTTCACTACATGTAAGGTCGAAGCGTATAGGTTATTGTTTAGTCTTTTTCTATTTAAATAGTTGTATTCGCATTTTTTCATCATCAATCAGAAATATAAAGTCGTGTCGCATTTATTTGTTGTGTTTGTTATTTTCGTGTGGAGACCGTAGCTTCTCGAATTACTATAACGTAAGAGCATCTCCAACCCATTGCTTTTTCCCCCTCCCCTCACCTCTCCCTCTCCCTCCCCCTCCCCTCACGGGCCCACCATTTTCCCCCTCCCCCTCCCCCTCCCCCTCCACCAAACTACTAATCGTCTCCAACCCATTTATTTCCCCCCTATCCAAAAGATTAATTTGTAATATATATTTAATAATTTAAAAATTAATTATTAATACCAAAAAATGTAAATGAAAAATTGTTTACCAATGTGTGTATATATATATACACACACACAGAGACATACACACAAAAAAAGATGTTAATAATAATAACAATGATAATAATACTGATAATACTTAAAATAATATTAACAAACACAACTTTTATTCGAAAATATAACGATTACAAGTACGAAAAATTCGTTATTACAAGAAATAAAATTAAACACTAATACTAAAATGCAACGAGTAGAGCGATAAAACATACAAATTGAAATAAACCAACCTAACAACGATTACAAGTTCTTTCGTTAGTTGAAAGGATTAAATTTAAAAAAAAAAACATAACGGTGACATTTCGTAAATATACTTTCCAACAATCGTGAATACATTATTAATTAAAAAAATTAATCATAATAGTAAAATACATAATATAATCACAAAAGACTAGTATGTGTAATTAAAATTATCAAATATTCAATTAATTAATCATTCCATGTAGGGGGAGGGTGAGGGGATGTCCATGGGGAAATCCCCCCTAGCCATCCCTCACCCAAGGCAAAATTTATCCCCATAGCACCCCCTCCCCATCCACCTCCCCCCATGGGGTTGGACATGAACCGTATTTTTATACGATTTTCCTCTTCCCCCTCCCCCCATGGGGTTGGAGATGCCCTAAGGTAAACCCTAACACTTTTGTCCTGACAATTCACGTGTAATACTCTTATATTTTGGAGGGGTTATTTTTTTAATTACATATTTACACGAATTATTTGGTATTTAGAATCTCTTAAAATTATTTTAACATCTTATATTTATTTCAGTTTAATTTCATATACCTTTAATTAGTTACTTTCTATTCAAATAACCCTCCTTTTTGTTCAAGTTCCCACTTAATTCAAAATATCTAATTTATTTATACCCATTTTGTTTCAATATAATTCTCTAAAAAATTGTTTTCAATCCGATCTCTATTTATTTTTAATTAAAAATGTTTTTTCTATACTTTACTTAGTTATTTTCCATTTATTATAAACAACCCTCATATCATTTTAATTTCTTGCACCATCAAATTTGGTGCTCCCAATTACATTGTAGTCATCAATCTTGGTGCTCCTAATACATCCAACTAAAAATATCTCTCTAGCTCCCAACAAAAATGCAACAACATATCTTTTCTATTTCCTCAAATTGTTTTAAATTCACCCAATCAATCACCTGATTTAGAAATCAAACTATTCTCCCTTTTTCTAAAAAAAAAAAAACTAATCTAATTATTTTGCTTTCAAGACATTTCATTCTTCTACATCTAATTAAATTCTCCAAATCAATTGGATTAATTCTCTTAATTAATTTTCCTCAATTAACAACACAAAATGAAAAATAATCAATCATTTTTAAAAATATTTATTTTACTTCTCTAACTAATCTATAACCTCCTATCACTCATTATCTATAAATATCCCCTCATCTTCCTCATTATCCACTGACTCCCAACTCTCCCTATCTCTTTACTCACGAAGAATAAGCTGCCACCAAGGAGGTCAAAGAAGCCAAGCCGGCAAAAGCTGACCCAACCCGACGCTGACCACCACCCAGCGTCGTCTCTCTCTCTCTGCCCGTTTTCGCCGCCACCACCTACACCACCATTGTCGCTGCCTCCTTCGTTGTCACTTTCGTCGTTTTCGATACCGAGTTTGTAGCAGGAGAATCGTGGAAGACCAGTACTTCAGGTATTAGGAGCTCTTGATATATTCTTACAGTATGTCCCAAATATACACTTTACGCCATACTCCCTCCATCCCACCTAGTTCTTGAAAAAACTGGGTGGTTGCTTTATTAAAAACGTGCTAAATGACCATACTACCCCTTCTCCTTCAAACAATTTGAAATCTGTGTCCCTCTCTGTCTCCCTCTCTAATCTCTCTCCGATTGATTAACAACAACAACAACCACATCCAACATCATGGACAAGAACACAAATTCACACTTTCATGAACACAAATTCACACTTTAATGAAGAAAAGATGAATCTGGATTTTTCTCCGTGCCTCCGTCCCTCAATCTTCTTCAAATTTCTCCATCTTTCCATTAGTCTCTCCGTCTCTCTCCCCATCTGATGAATCTGAAAATTTACATTATCAATAACACATCTTTAAACTATTAAGAACAATTTTAAAATCAACCTACAAAGTAAATCCAATATCATATCTAAAATCAAAATCAATAACTGCCTCTAATGAAGAGATCAAGAAGAAGAAGAAGAAGAAGAAGAAGAAGAAGACACAGTGTATACCTTTTGGAATGACGATTTGACCGGAGATCTGGCGAACCCTCACAACCGCCATAGTCTCCGCCGCCTGAATGGGCTGCTTCCGTCGGTAGAGAAGACACTGTTCTGCCGTCCTCCGCACCGCTGCTCGCCGCACCGCCGATCGCTTCCATTTGCAGAAGACAAAAAGAAAGAGAGATTGAGATAGAGGCAGCATCGGGCTTCGACCGTCCGCCTCTCTCTCCCTCTCTCTCTCATCCCATCTGATTTTTCTCTGTAGATCTCCGGTCGCGGCGACGTTGGGGGATGAAGATCTCCATCCCAACCTTTCTCTTCCCCTCTCTTTCTCTCATGGGGCGTGAAGAACAATGAGAAGAAATGGGGGTTGTTGTTATCTATTAGAGTTACAAATTGGGCCTGATGGGTTTCAAAGGCATTAAGTTGTATTTATTAGTTAGAGCTAATCTGTTTTGAGCCTAATTAAATTGGGTTATTTTGCTAATTCAATTTAATTAGGTCCAATTGAGACTCCTGCAACAACCCCCTTATCCAGCTCGGGACAAGACCAGGAGGGCGATGCTTAGTAGAAGTGGCGGAGATCAAAAGCAATACAAACCACAACATAAACTTATAATATTAAACTTAGAGTCTTATATATACAAAAGGTGCTTATTATTACATAATAACTTAACAACACTAAGTACTAATTATGACATTATCAATCTAGGTGAGTCTCGCGCCCCTTCTATTCCTTAATTCCCCAGCTCCTAGACCTGCGGTGGGAAAGAAAACAACAAGAACCGCAATTTTCAAAGTTAGCAATAAATACTGAGTGAGATACACCTTGACATGTAAAACATGAAAGAGAATATAATCTGCTGGGATACAAGTTAAATAAAGTGAAGTGACAGAGAAATAGTAAAACTTTATCAGAGTTTGCAACGGTATAAAAGCAACAGTGATAACCAAATCACGAACGACATTATCCAAACCTGTAAACATTTCGACTAAGTCCTTGACAAGTGTCATTTTCCAAATAGAACACGTATCCTTTTATCAGTTTCCGAATATAAATCAAAGGATTCAGTTATTAAGCACAGTACCGGAATCGTAGTGGTCAACAAAGGACCTCCCAGATAGTAATTGTCAACAAAGGACGTCCTTATTGGACAACAAAGGATCTCCCAAATAGTAATGGTCAACAAAGGACCTCCTCAATGGTCAACAAAGAACCTCCCAAATAATAACATAATCTGGTACATGCGGTGTTCCACTTTACGTTGTTAATGAACTATTTATTTCGTGTGACAGTTTCAAAGAAAACATTTCAAACGCGATCAAATTTCAAGTAGAACATGTACGTCATAAAACACATTTGAGACATATTATAAAATCAAAGTATGACACGAAAGAAGCTATGCACACTAGGCTAAGCATGTAATTTCACATTATTCAACAGCAATTGTCACATGCTGCTCATACGGAATATCGTAGTCCTTGACTGTGAACATGTCGCCTACAATTATCAATTCTATAGTCACAACGACAATGATTCCAAATAAAGAAATATTTATTTAGGTCGGTTACTAAGTTCACTTCTAATAATCCCCATAGAACCCGTCTTTTGGTCATATACTCATAAATATAAAAAGAAGTATTTTCAAAATAAATCTGATATTAAGTAGTTGAAGCAATACTTATAAATATTTATTTAAAGCAAGTAATATGTGGAAAACTATTCAATACTCTATTTATAATTAAATAGACGTAATAAGTTAAAAAATGAGGGAAAATAGCTTTTATTAAAGAGTTATTATTATTTATTTATTTTATTTAAGTAACAATATTTAGTTCAAACAAACTTGCTTGTTGTTAAGGCATTAATTATTATTTGGAACTCAATATCTAAAACTAAGTCGATATTCTATAAGAACAAATATTCAAATATACTAAAGTGACAATCAACAAGTAATATTATTTCCAACTACTCGTAAATATCTTTATGAAAAATATTTACAAATATTGAGATGATATTTTACAAGTTGATTATATAGTAAAGGTTTATTAATAAAATAAGTTAATCAAATGAAACATTATATATAAAGTACAACTACTCCCCCTTAAGATTTCATGAAATAGAATCAGCCCCAAACAACAACTTAAGTAAAAGTCTGCACCCTCCTAGCAGTTTCTAAAAATAGCAATTTAGACCCTAACCAAGAACACCGTTTATCTCTCCGATTCAAACGTGGATTCAACCCATAAAATGTGATTTTGTTAACCAGAAACGACTTAGTAGGTGATTTAGGATATACATAGGCCAAGGAACGTGAGAAATGGTAGAGAAATTAAAGGAGTCGAGTCACCGAAATTGTCGCCGGAAGTAATGGACAACGGGGCTTTCTCCGGTCACTTCTGGTCGCGCCTGAGCTTCCCTCGAGTTTGGTCGGACCCCAAGGACTCCCTAGAAACGAATCAAATAGCCTGGGTATCACTGCTTTGGTTGGGCTGAACTTTCGTCGGAAAATATGGTGGTTCGGCGTTGGTGATCGTGGTGGTTGTTTGCCGGAGAAGAGAAAGAGGGGAGAGAGAGGTGGCAGCTGTGGTGTGCCAAGGGTGGAGTGAACTGGGCTTAAATAGCAACAAATTACTTGGGGAAGTGGTGTTGGTGAGGGCAGTGATGAGGGTGGCAGTGAAAATGGCGGAGGCGGTGGTGATGTTGCTTTCCCGTGAAGAAGAAGGAAAAAAAAGGGATGAAAAGAAAATGATTTTCATTTATTTAAATGGTTAAAAAGAGAAGTGGTTAGGTGTGGCAAGTGTATAGGGTAGCGCGATAGTCGCTATCGCGAGAACGTCTATACAAATAAAAAGGATCGCCCAAAAATTTAGGGTCTCGTTCTAAATTCTCACACAAGTTCTCCGCCTAATAAAAGTCTGGAAAAATACCCAAATTACCACTCGCAAACCAACTATGAATTATCACGTCAAATTACTAAATTACCTTTATGTAAAATACAGAGTATTACAGTATATTTTTATTAGTGGTATGATGGTATTTTGGGGGTGTAGAAACTTTCCATTTTAGGAAAGTTTAAAGAATTGGTTGGGACGTCCCAAAAAAAAAATTAAATAATTGGACGGGACGGAGGGAGTATCTCACAGACATGATAAAAATACACTTTAACTCGTAAGCCTTTTGAAATGTATACTGTCACTTAAAACTTTGTAAATCTTTATTCTAATTCATATACATTTTAAATAGTGTCTTTGAACTCGGACAATACGTTAGGAATAGTATATGATACAATTGTATTTTATTTCATATTCACGCGACTATTTTTGTTGACGATACAGACTTTATGTTTGATAATTAACATATTAAAATTGTATATTTGCAACATTTGGAACCCGAGGAAGTCCTTCGCACATACCCCTAATCACATGGGTTAAAATGCAATTAACCCTAAAAAGTACAACATAACCACTTGTTAATTATCTATCAGCATGGCTGGCTTTCCACATAACCTAAACACTAATATTACTCTTCCAAAACCAACCTACAATGTCATATTTAAACGAGTATTGGCCTAATTGTGCAATTAAATATAAATGCTCTTTCTTTAAGTTAGGTCAACCCCATGATTAATTTGGAGGAGTTGCTGAACTGTTTCTTTAAACAAGTACCAGTACAAGTACTCCTATATTATTATAGCTCAATCTCCATTAATTATGTTTGAAGATATTTAGCTATACTCATTCGTTTTTGGAAGTTGACGTCAGGATTAAGGATATGGCCACGTGTGATGGATTACTATTATCATCTGAGCAGAGATTCCACATAATTCAATTTATTGTAATGCTAGCGTAGTTTGGCTTATGCTTCAGCATTGGTTTGGTTCTCTTCCAGGCTATTGCTTAAGAAATGAGATTTCACATGTCATTTATCATATGCAAGTGTTGATGCTAGCCACCCTTAGTGAGTGATTATTAGACTATACAAATTACAATCGAGCATAAGAAATAAGAGACATTGGTCACAATGAAAATAGACTATGCCCTAATTTTAAATTCATTCACATGTTTGTACCGGCGGTAGCTAAGTGTGAAAGATATGGCCGTAGATGGGGATTTGTACTAAACAACACATGTGTTCCTTGTGATGTGATAAACACACACACCTTCTTAAGACGTTTGTTGAAACAATAACTCACCACTTAATAAGCAAAAGTCCTTTTCTCATACTACATAGAATTATTAGGTCAAGTTGGCCCATTGCTCCCCCACCCATTACAAGTCACATTTTAAAAGATGCGCTAAAATTTTCCATGGTCAGCTTGAGATGGCAACAAAAGGGTACCCATCTAAAAGCGACGTTTCTATGATCAACAGCAACCACAACAATCAATAGGTAGACGACAGTAATTGAGACAAAGCAAACAGTAGTAGTAAAATAGACAAAATAGATACCACTAGATTTTGGTGGATGCGTTGGTGCCATTACCGCAGCAACGAGTCTCCAGTGATGGATTTGCAAGAAAGGTATTTTTTTTAATGACGTGGGAACTCGCAACAACTACCATTAAGGTCAAGTGTGTACAGAATAAACCTGCCACGAACGAGAAGTAAATCAGCTTGAAAAAATGTTGGACTAATATACTCGCAGTTGAGAATGACAATATGCAATCCTTGAATTATCTACGTATTCACACTGATTAAAACTTCTAAACAAATGTCCAAAGTCTCAAGAATACAAGTCCGATCACCTCAATTACATCTAGAAAGATGCGATGGTCATTTTTTATTACCATAGTAAAGAGTTTGAAACGACCCACAACCGTGAATGTCCCTTGCATAGGAAGAATTGTGATTACATGAAAGAATAAAGTAATTAACTATATCCCACTTAGGAAACCAGCTGTTAAGGATTTTTAAATACAATGTTCTCATGTCACATTATCAAGAACATTACTATCAAGTTTGATTAAGAAAATTTCAACACTTCAAGAAACGGAAAGTACAGTACATTTGATTGGTGGGAATCTCTGCTTAGATATGTGCCCATACTCTAGCACCCCCTAACAAGATCAGATTTCCAAGTCATGCTTATATCAACCCAATTTCAGAAAGTTCTTTCCCCAACTATATTTGGTTCTTTTTTATTATTGCCAATCATCTAGTTTATAGTTGTAATAGTAATACCTACAACTGTTATCCATCTTTTTTTCTTCTGAAAAATCAAGTAACGACACGTGACATAATATCAGTAAGATACATATTTTGTAAATCTCATAAGACATGCATCACCTCTAACATTTCAACTAATACACAAATTCATCGATCTACGAAATTATAATCACCACACAATCGACCTCATACTTGGTCAAGATTATAGCACATGGTCATAAAAATCTAGTTATGTGACTTAAAAGCTCGTGATATGTATCGTTCACTGTATAAGACATCTGAACACATAATCATCAAATACAGATCACTTCTCAAAACATTTGTTGACAATCTTGCCCTCCGCCTCCTCCATGCATACAAATTGTAGTCATTCTCATGAAGTCAAATTATTCATTTCATTTTCCTCGCTAGATTAGACAAAGATTAATAGAAAGTCTCAAAGCTTCTCTCCCCAAAAAAGAAAGTCTCAAAGCTGCAACTTGCAATTAACCTTTAACCTAACGTCAAACAAAGAAGTTGACCAACATACACACAACGCCGTGGTCGTGCCCATGACTGATCTCAGCCGTCCATTCCCAGATCACTAAACTCCAACTCCCTCTCCGATACGCGTTCGTTTTTAGCAGCAAGAATCTCCGCATTTCACGTCGCCACACGCCACGTCGACACCCAAACCCGAACCGCGGTTAGTTTAGCGAACCCTAACCCTAACTCCACACCCACCGTATATATACTCACCTCCTCTCACCATCTCTATCTTCTTCCCTTCCTCTTCATGCATCATCCTCATTATTCGCATCTCTCTGTAGTCCCTGTACTCTGTACATACATATCCGCTTATACTGTGAACCTCTGATTTCTTCAATTTTGATCACCTATCAAGCGTTTCTGTTTCTCCGATTTTTCCGATTCGATTGTTTTGGTTATGAGTTGTTGTCAATGGCGGAGCCTGTGAGGAGATTCGTAGTCGGGTACGCGCTCGTGACGAAGAAGCGGAACAGCTTCATCCAGGTCTCGCTGGTGAATTTAGCGAGGGAGAGAGGCATCGATCTGGTCCGGATCGATTTGGAGAAGCCGCTGGTGGATCAGGGACCGTTCGATTGCGTCCTCCACAAGCTCTACGGCGAGGATTGGAAGAAGCAGTTAGAAGCCTACTCGGAACAAAACCCTAGCGTCTTGATAATCGACTCGCCGGACGCAATCGAGCGACTCCACAACCGTATTTCCATGCTCGAGTTGGTTTCCGATTTGAAAATCGATACCGAGAGTGATAACCACTCGTATGGGATACCGGAGCAGATTCTGATTTACGACTCGGAGACGCTTCTGGATCCGAATTTGTGGGGCGATAACCTTAATTTTCCGGTGATTGCCAAGCCGTTGGTCGCCGACGGGAGTGCAAAGTCGCACAAAATGTCGCTGGTGTTCAATAAAGACGGCCTGAAGAGGCTGAAACCGCCGATCGTGATACAGGAGTTTGTTAACCATGGTGGGAAGATCTATAAGGTGTATGTGGTTGGCGATTATGTGAAATGTGTTAAGAGGAAGTCGTTACCGGACGTTTCTGAGGAGAAACTGCGGTCCCTCGAAGGCTCGTTATCGTTTTCGCAGGTTTCGAATCTAACTAGTATTGAAAGGAAGGATAAGTATTATAAGATGATGAGTGTGGAGGATCCAGATATGCCTCCACATAGTCTTCTCGATAACATTGCTCGCGGGCTGCGAAGAGCGACGAAATTGCATCTTTTCAACTTTGATGTGATTAGGGATAATAGAATTGGGAGTAGGTACCTTGTAATTGACATTAACTACTTTCCTGGGTATGCTAAGATGCCGTCGTATGAGACTGTCATGACTGACTTTTTCTTGGACATTTTAAGCAAGAAAGGAAGTGGTGTTCATGCTCTCAAAGTCATTAGTTGCGAGAAAGAAGCGAGGAAGAAGTTGGTAGCCAATAATGGATGCGATGGGAGTGATAACTCCCTTCCTATTTCAACCCTTAGTAGGGAGGAGACCAAGAGCCCCATTGAAGTTTGATGCCTATGATGATGATGGAGTAGGACCGTTAGAGGGCTGCACGCGTTTGGAAATCCGACTCCCTGGTTAGCTGGTCGAGTCAAGTTATGGTTATTGCTAGGATCAGGAGGGAGCAAAGTGGTGAATAAGCTTCTGGGTGGACCTTTCAAGAGGCATTCATATTCGATCATGTACATCCTGTCGTTGCTATTGCCTAGGTATTTTCGAATACTCATAAGTTTTAGAAAGCTTAAGGTGTCTTTCAAGGTTTATGTAATTCCTGGTTTTGAGAACTTTTCTAATGTCTTGCCTTTGGCAACTTGAATCAATGATAATTGCCATTCTATTTGTTATAATCAATTCGTCTTGTGAGAGTTGCCATTTACAGCTAGGGCAATAAGCATTAACTTATTTACATTCGGATTTGACTGAACATGAATAACATCGGGTAAGTTGCTCCTAGCATTTGGGAATTTAGAACTCGGAAGAAATTACTTCTGATATTCCCTCTTTAGGTTCAATGCTTATTCAGAAATGCACTACTGCTATTTATTTATGGTTTTATGCCAGGCATTTCAGTGGCTTGATGTCACTTTACCCACTGGCCATTGTAATGGTGAAGTTGCTGACTGCAAGAGCTGTAGAGTTTTGCTATTTTCATCGTTCTTATAGATGCAAATAAATGATCTCATATTAGGTGCGTTGTCAGTTGTGTCCCTGTTACACTATTCCACACTGATTAAATAGTTGGAAGCTTTTCTGCTGAAACATTGGAAGGTTATTTTGCTAGCTTGCATATGAAACTACCATCTTAATTTATTCCTTTGCTTGCACCCAAATAATGCCAACTTTAATGTGCATATGCACCATTTCCGAAAGTTGAACGTTACATCACCAAAAAACTGTTGGTAAACTTTTGGGTAATGATTTTACTGTGGGAGCTGTAACGTGCATAGACTGTCGGTTGTAAATTTACATTAAAGGTCGCGTTATTTGTTGCATGATCAAGTGCTTTGTGTTCAGACGTTAACTCCCCGACAGAACTGTTGGCTAAGTGTCATGAAGAGGTCGGCAATCATTTATTGCGGGAGCTGCATAGTGTTGTGAATTCTGTTGAAGATTGCGCTATTTGTTGCGTGGTCTAGTGCTATCAGACATTTCCTCATCGACAAAACTGTTGGTAAAGCTTTTTGAGTTAGTGGGCAATCTTATTGTCGGCTTGCTCAATTTTGTCCTTACACCGAGGCATCGTTAATTAACAATAGGAAGTGAGATTGTTTGATGGCAGCCGCAGAAATGTAAAACTTATTTTTGACTACACAAGGGAACCAAATATGAGAATTTATGATATGCAAAGGCTAAATTCAGAGAACTGCAAGTTCACTATAAGGTACTTGTAGTAACTAAGAAATCACACACTTCTAAGAAGCTTGTCTGTGTTGGAGTTCCGGACACATCTTGGATGTTGACTCTCAGTCGATTACTCCCTGAGTCTCGTTTGAATATATATATATTTTTTAATTACTACCCCGGACTTAAACTTTCGGATCTTCTGATTTTCTTAAGCAGTTATATCTTGACATTTCTTGGACATTTAAGTGCTGCATTTGTCCTCTAAATTGAGAAACACGAAATACGTATAGATTGATTAGATCAATGCTTCTAAAATGTAGGTGACAGTTGACAATTCTTCCATTTCGTTGATGTCACGGTCTGGTCTTCAGATTACTGTGCGTGTTTTTCTAAGGGCTAATATCTCATTTTCTCTTCATCTGACATTAGCATAACTCAGGCAATGTTAATCAATAATCTGCCTACTCGAGGTTATGTCTGTATCCGTGTATATGTCTGATTACTTGGATTTGTATTTATGCTTTTATCATTTTGCATTGTACTGAAGGTAGTAGCTGATATCCCTAAAAAATTAGTAGCTGATCTTGGTAGGAATGCTTGCTTCTTTTGTGCTGTTGTGCATGTCATATAGGCCGTGGCGTACACAGACAGAAGTTCAGATGACACCAGGGACTGAGTCCGTTTTTTCAATTTATTCGTTCCTTGTTTATTCAACTGTCGTAAGATATACATAATCACAAACAAATGTTTTCTGCTAGAGTCTGATTTAAGAACCCGGAACCTCCAGGGCCAGCCCTTACTTTGCGGGCCCTATGGTGATATTAGAACTAGGGCCCCTTTTCTGGCAATCATTTATGTTTTAAGATAGTTTGTTTTGTATTAATTTCAGTGAAGATAGACGTCAATAACGTGCTCCTAATAATAACTATTAGTCAATGTCAGATAACACTTGGATAGTTTTGATTATAACGTGTGTATAAGTACCCATAAAATGGGGCCCTACCACAGCAAGGGGCCCGATGTGGGCTACCCGCTTGCCTTACGGCTGGGCCGGCCTTGGGAACTGCATAGTGGAGCTCACATATAGTCGGCCATTTTTGCCCAAAAAACTGGAAAATTGTACATCTGCTTTTCTATTTTTGTTGTAGCCTTGTAGGCGTTGGAATCCGACGTGAACAATAATGAACACAGGCATTTCGGATGTGAACTGGATTTGATTGCTGAAGGACATGTCATTTAAGGACAATTATCCAATATAGTGTTGTAAGCTCAAGATGTTTTTCTGGACCTGTGTGTACATTTACATTGTATCGAGGTGCAGGGATATTCATTTCACATTGGATATGAGCGGTGGAGTTCAAATGCTATACACCTGGCAGAAGCGAGCACCTAGTTTATGAATTATTAGCTTTCTTTCTAAGGATTGCATGCAAAATTTCTTGCAAGAGTAATTATCATATCCCGGAAACTCTGGCTGAACATGACTTGGTAAATTCTAAATCTTTTGCCCCCTTTACTTTTGACAAATTACAGGATTTCAATTGCATCCCTTTAGATTTCTATACAGATCAAGCAACCTTATTTAGTTTTCCTTCCCTCGTTTTGGCATTATAGATATTCTGCAATTAAGAAACACAGGACAGTGGTCTTTTAGTCATTTAAATCCACCATCTTTTCGAATGTCAAAGTTTGAAAGAAACTGCTCGCCGTGGCTTGGATCTTGTCATGTTAAGTTGAAATCATCTGTATAGAGTATTTGCCATTTTGAATGACAGATGTGTGAAACTCTGTCAATCTTCTGGTTTTTGAAATTTTGTGAAGCAATAAATCTATGTCTTCCTTTGAAACAATGTGCATGAATAACCAAATAAGTGGAGCCTACTGGTAGCCAGTCTAGACAATTGTTCAAGCAGCTTCCTCTTTGGATGTGTCGTAGTTTTTGCTCCCCAAAGGGAATATGATTGAAACAAGCTCTTGTGTTTCTGAGATGCATATACATATTTGAACGTATCATATATGGGAGAAAATCTATGTTACTTTACTTGCTGAATGGGCGTTGTTGTGTCATTTAGAGCCTGTTTGGTATCAGTTGAAAATCTGAACAATCGGCTGAAAATAATCTGTGTAAATCTAGCCGAACTGAAAATCTCACTCAATTATGTGACTGCTCTCTTTTGTCTGAATTATGTATAATCCTCCCATTGTAATAGCAGTACTATGTGAGCAGTCTTTATCCCTGCCCTGAAGAGTTAACATATTTATTTCTGAACTATTGCAAGTTTTGAAATAGAGAGGTTTGCTTTTCTTGTTTATATTCCGTTTTTACTGGGTTGCATAACTCCACACACTGGTCCTCTAACCTTGACGTTCATGTTCTTGCACGGATGTTTTGGTAGAATCAACACTTGCCTGCTTGAAAATTTTGATGTATTGATTCGCCAAATAGATTTTTTGTACTTATCTTGCACCATCAAGTTGTTTAGATCATTTATAGTAAGGTGGAGCTATAATTAGACACATTGCTATGAAGGATCCGAATCTTGTATTGCCATTCTTCAGGGTGGGTTGGTGGGAATATGAACTTTTTTGGGAGAATGAAACTGGGGAGAATACTCTATTTATCTTTTTTTTTTTTTTTTTTTTTTTTTTTTTTTTTTTTTTTTTTTTTTTTGTGATAACACGGACATCTGTGTTTGGTCGGCTTGTGCAACCCTGACTTACACTCTGGGCCCTAGAGGTAAAGGTTATGTTCTCTGCTAGCCACCCCAAATATTTTAGCTTCTCGAGATTCTGATCTTGGGACTTCAGAGGAAGCAGCACACTCCAGAACCAAGCTTTTTTACTGCTTGGCGCTAGAGGAGCACATGTTATATTACAGTTTGTTGGAGGTTAGTGAGCAAATGTACCCAAGCGCCCTAATTCATGTGAGTTGATAGTGTTTTTGTGCATTGATGTTTTACCAGTGAAAGAACTATTTGTTACTTTCTGTGGCTAGTGCTGTCTTCTCTTGGACTTTATCCATTTACGGGAATCGGACTCATCTAGTGTTGGCATCACTAGCTGTATTTTTCATCATTCTCATTGATACTTTAACTATCTTCTGTGCGTGCTGCTTCTGCTATTGTTGGCGGGGTTTATGTTATCATTTTAGGAGATGACCGCTAACTGCTTATGATCCATGCGATAACTCCATTTTTGTTGAGAAGTTGCTCTAATATCCCAATGGGGCTCTTTTTGGTAATTCATCCGTATCAAAATTTGTGCATCACATTCTGGAAGTCAATGTCTGCTTCTGTACCCCTGGGTTGTACCTGAGTAATGAGCATGTACTTCTCTCCCAGGACATTGGTGCAGAAGCAGAAAGGAGAAACAGATTGACTTGTTAATGAGTATGTACTTCGTTGACTTCTGGTAATTTTGTATGTTCCTTCAACTTTTTATTTATGATACACGTCCAACAATTTCTTCATGCATCCTTGAGTTGATCCTGATTATGCAGCTCAAGTTTCATGGGCTGGCTTACTGTTTTCCTTGCATGGGTCGAAAACTGCCACACTGCTATAAACTTGTATGTAACGAAGTACTTCCCCACGTTTTACCTAGTGAAAGTATCGGATTTGTTCTTTGTAATAAAAAATGTTCAGTACACATTTTTCAATTCTCATTTTTTCTATACTTGTGTAGACACAAGCTCTTTCCGTTTATTCTGTTCACGCCAATATGGTTGCAAAGGCTTGTGTCCTGTATGCACTGTGTTTGCACTGTAGTAATAGATATGACTATGCTCTGAAGGCATGGCCGTGAACCACAATCTTTGTGTCTCTGGAAGGTTTGCATTGTCGTTATCTTGGAAATTGTAATTGTTGTTTGACAGCATCTATACTTTTTACGGTTGCTGATGCTAAGAAGCGAGGTTTTATTTGGTATAAAAGCCGTAGTCTCTATCACAATGTTTATGCCTTAATTTTCATAGCAGTGAAAAGTCAACTATTCTATTTGCAATTTGGGATTCCAACAATGTGCTCTGAACTACCCTGAGGAATGCAGAAGTTTTGCCTTCTTAGAGATGGCTAGTTCATATTTCCTAGAATTGTTATGTGGCTTCGGGCAATGCCTCTTGATACACCCAATATTTTACGGTTTGTTTGTTTCTCAATCTCAGCAGCAGTATTGCAAATCTCGGTCATTGAAGTGATAGAAGAAATTGTCATTCCTCAAGGGGTTGGAAATTTGGGGAGTCCACTGCAGCAAGCAGCATTCACCATATGTTTATTTCAGGTGCATTACAATTGGGCTTTTATTTTGTTGACCTTGGTAATTGGTAAATGTAGACGCAGCTGTATTTTTCAGACACTGTCATGTTCTGGATAAGACGCGATGGTTCAACTTTTACAATTTGCAAGCACCTCCAAGAAGTTCTGATGGTGTTTCCACATGCTTTAAGTTTTATGCTGCAACACGACAAACTGTTGAAGAAATTGCTATGATGGACATGCACTCAAGATCTGGCTTTCTCACTATTTCCAAGAATGAAGTGCTATGCTGCAGAGTTGATGCCAGCAACTCACAAGTTGTGGAGGTACTTTTCTTTTTTATGCTTTGTAACTTAAACTCGTACTTGATTTTGCTTGGTATTGGAACTTTGTTTGGGCTGAGGAAGAACCTTGTGTGGTTTCCCTATTGTAAGATAGGAATATACCGTCAGTGCCGTGGACCTCACATATCTTTTAGCAACTCGTCGTGACTTTTTCTTTCTATTGATAAGTTGGACACTCATCAACTCACTCATGTCAAAAAACAATAATGAGAGAAAAGGTAGAATAAGTTGGTAAATGGGGTACATACATTTAATAAAATAAGTTGAGTGTGCTCCCGCAGATCTATCACGTGATAGTGTGATACAGACTGATGCTACTCATTACATGTGCACATCCCAGCCTATTTGCATTCCGGAATCTTCTCTTTTCTGGATTATCAGTGGCAAGAAAAAACATTCTGAAAAGCAGTCCAATCAAAAGATCCCACCTCTTTAAGGGAGCCTCAGCTCCAGGCGCAACGAGGAAATTAACTTGGACCCCACACACACACACACACACCCTCTAGGAACATGAGATGGCTAAATTGGTGTAATGTGTGGAATTCTCAATCACAACATTTTGAGTGACCACAGGCTCCCATCATTCTACCATACAAACACCCTTGGCAACATTGCAAGCTGATAAATGATAAAGCTTTTCGAACAAACGTCTGAACTATATTCCATAATCCCACCCGCACATGCTTTTTTCCTTCTTTTATCATCCATGTATTGTTTTCTTCAGAGGAAGGCATTTTCCTAATAGCTCAAACTTGAAATGGTGCAGATTGCGAATACAGCTACACCTCATTTTGTCGGTTCACAAACCTCTCCCAAGCGACAAGATGTATCTTCTTCTATCCCTCCATACCACCTGCTGCAATTTATCGATTCTCTTCTCAATTGACTCCAGCGACTGAAACAATGAAAGGTAGTATGTAGGCAAGGATGGCAGCATTCTGTGAAGCTCAATGTCCCCCCAGTATGCTTAACATTTTTCTAATTAGTTTCTACACTTCTTCTTATGGAACATGTTCATTCAAATATCTAATAGGCTGAAATATTTTGAAAAGTAATTAGGCATTTTAGCCATTATTGTTTCAGGCTGCCAATGTGACCTATATTGTGCTATTGTTTGTCAATTTTCAGTTTTCTACTACCATCTCCATTGTATAGTTTCACTTGACCAATGCAACCTCATGGCTAGTTGCATTGGATTAGATGAGGTGAAATTATGTTAAATGCTAAGTTTGCATTGAAGTGGGAGGATGGTTTGGAGTACTTTCTGATCTTACCTGGAAGGAAGTGCATGTTTAATTACATTCAAGCTTTTGCTAGAATAATTTGTTTTCTCGAAGTTTGTTGTTGGTCATAGAGAATCTGTGAGCTTATTACTCGGCTTGGTAAATGTGTCTGCTATTTATTTGAAGAAATTGAGTATGAAATAGAAGAAGGCATCCCTATTAAGTTTTCGTTGCAACTAATAATTAAGAGACTGCAACCATAACAAACAAATAGCTGTGGTTACAAGAAACTGAGGAAGTCATTACAAAACTGAAATCCAGTACTTATATGAAGTAATAATAGTAAATAATTGATCTATTGCATTCCTGTAAGAAAAAGATATATATGGAGTTTAGCTATGATCTTACGAGAAGACAATGGGTTTTGAGCAGTACATTACTGGTCTTTGCACAAATATAAAAGAATTATTCTGAAATATTAAATATGGATAAAAACCTTACGCAATTTCTCTCCAACGGAATGGTCTGCGCAAGAAGTTAAACTATTTCTGATGTATTAATATCTTCCCAGGAAGCCTCGTCGTTCAGAAATCTCTCCAACGCCTCGAAGATGGAACAGTTCGTAGACACTGAGGATGGGTAAGCCGGACAGCTTGAAGTAACATTGGAGGTTTCCCCTGAATCTGGAACCGACCCAGGTAAATCTTTAATTTCTGTTTGTAAGTAATTATAGTTACTCTTCAAGAGTTTATGGTTGGTATCAAGAACTTGTGGTACTTGAAGCCCGTTGCCATAATGAGTCATGGAATCATCAATGCAAGCAAAGTTATCCAATGACTGAGTACTGTTTCCCAAGGAACTAGGATCTTCATGATGGGATTGTGTAATAGTATTGAAGTTGTAGGGCAATCCATCAAATTGGATAACATTACTGGGCCTCTTTAAGTTCTGTTGGATTTGGATTGTGGCTGGTTGAGTTGAATCTGCTTGTGACATAAAAGCATTGTCCTGATGGTTGATCATGTTTGAAACAGATACTAGGAGAGCAAGATCAGCTAATAAACTGTAGTCAAGAAGTGGGTGCTGGAGCTTGGGATCAAGTCCCCTCTGAAGGAGCTTCTTCCTTAGACCAGTATTCCAGTAATTTTTTATCTCGTTATCTGTTCTCCCTGGAAGTTGTGAAGCTATTCTTGACCACCTGCAAATACACACGGATTAGGCATTAGAAGTTGAAAACTATTCTTTCTTAAAGCTGATTCTGGAAAGATATTAGTAGAAACTAACACGTACTTGTTCCCCAGAGTTGAATGGAGATTGATGATGATTTGTTCTTCTTCATGTGTGAACTCTCCTCTTTTTATGTCCGGCCTCAGGTAATTAGTCCATCTTAGTCTGCAACTCTTTCCGCATCTATTCAAACCTACTCGTTTTGGTAGCGTGCTCCAACTTCCATGACCAGTGTGTTTCTCAATATATTGGAGGAGTTTCTCATCTTCCTCCTTCGTCCATGGCCCCTTCTTCAAACCAGTAGTAGCAATGCCAAATGGATATCTGCCCATTGTTCTCAACCTTAGCTTTTTGATAGGTAGTTCGAGGCAGATTTTGACACTACGATCAGGGACAAACTTCTGGCAAATTTATACTGCTTTTGAAGTCTATTTCTGTTTCTCTACTTGTGATTAGTCTTATTGATGAAAGTTGACAGAAATAGGGCAGCTTAATGAGAAGGCAATCTCTTGACAAGTAGCCAACATGCTGGGCCTTGTTTCCAACCCTATCAAATGAGTTGAATACATGATAAAAGTAGGGTTAGGTAACGTAAATGTCATTCACGGAGCAAGAAATGTCGTAGAGGTTTCCAAGATAAAAACTTAGTCAAGGATGGAAGATGAAAGTTATTTTTTAAAATACTTTGCAATCGTCTGACTTAAACGTAACTGTAATGCGGTAAGAAAATCCCAGAATGATGGGTAGGAATTTGTGTTCTGCATTGAGTTTCCGTAAGATTTCTGAGTTGTACTAGTTTCTGGTTTACAATATAGTAGTTTATTATTGCCAATGCAGGTTAGAGACTATGACATTTCAGTTTAAGGTTGTATTTCTTTTAAATATTGTGCTTTGATGACACATTTATCGTTTAATTATCCTATTAGTTGCAGTGTCTGCTTACTTCGTAGTTTTCACATACATTGATTGCTTGAACTGGAGTCTCTAGAAGAAAATGAAATCAAAATCTCTGTGAATGAAGATTCAAGCAAAGCTAGAAATTAGGATATGTGCTATTTTCATGATTCACTTCCCTGCAATTTATTTACCTTTTTTAACGACTCATGAAAACAACCTTAATACAGTTACTCTATGGAGGGCTGTTATATATTAGAGCAGAGGTTTCAGAATATCCGAATCCCAATATCACGGTGACATCCGTGCTTGGCTTGATCATATACATTTTGCTGAACACTGGTAACTTTTCTTTCTATTGGAAGACCTAAAAGTAACATTTATGAGAAAGGTACTGTAATATTCCTTATGAATTTCATACGTGCGTCATCAGAATGCTATTTTCTTTACTTCATTTCTTCTTTTTCAGTGTTTTGGAGTCTCTCTCTGAATGTGGACAATAATGCATGGAATAGTCTCCAACTGCTCTTTTTGAATGCTTTCTGTGTCAAGTTGATGCACCTCCCCTAGATTTTGCATTCAGTTATACTGGCTTGAAAATAGAATTATTACGAGGGATAACAATAATTGATTTTAAGTACTGTTTTTACATATATGTAATAAAAGTATTAAAAGTCACTTTGTTTGACGTTTTGAATAATATCAGCAAAATTTTGTAAATCCCTTGGCTATTAAGTGTGGTTTCTGTGACGTTTGATTCCTCATTGCTTATCTCATTGGCTAAAGCTTTGATATTTTTTTGGTCAGGCATGTAAATCAAAATTATAAAGTTCGGGAAGAGATGAATAAACCAATGACTAAAATACAAAAATTATGGCTGATCATTACTTTGATCCACAAAGTAGCTGTAGAACTATAGATAGGACCTTGGACTTATATAAGATTTGTTAGGTTTGTTCAAGCTGTTATGTGTAGTAAAACACGATGTCGCGGTCAAAACATGCAGCACCGCTGGTGAATGTTTCTTCTGCAGTTAGATCCGACATTGTAGCACATCGTGTCATAACTTGTTTCGTCTGAAGATTATTTTTAGATTTATGGGGGGTGATAATGGGTAAGCAGGGAAGTCATAGTTATTTGAGGTTGATCTTATGCTCGAGATTTCTATCTTATGAGGGTTTCATCATTTCCTTGAAGCGTGTCTTTAGAAATTATGTGCACACATGGTCTGGCGTGTATTTAAAGATTTTTGTAGAAGTGATAGAACTTCGAGGTTTAGTCTGAGTTGTCGACACTGAAAGAAACAGGTTAAATGCTAGAACCGTAGATAATACTAAGTGGGATTATAGAAGGAAAAGATAGAATCACTTTTTTTTTCTAACAGACAAGTTCCGAGCCGGCTGGAAACAAAAAGTCACTTTCTCTGTAGGCTGTACAGTAGGAAAAAACCTAATATAGCGACTTCCAGTATAATTTAAGCCCTTGCGCAGTCCAAGCATGCCATTTGTACGTTTCCAGATACATGTTTCTGCTTATCTTACTATTCTGAAACTTGTATATATACTACTACTATTTGGTATCACCACAGCTTATTATAGTGTACACAAGAGGAGACTAAGCTTGTGAAGGTAAGTTCTTCTATTGACTACTCTTAGTTCAAGAATGTGATACCACAATATTAATTAGTTTGAGCTGTTTATGGAATCGACCATCTTTACAATTTTGCTGACATGACTTTGAACGTTCTGGTGTAGTGGTTTTTTTGTAATAAAGTTTCGTTTCCAGTAATGGAAGGAAGAAAGCAGATGGAAGAAATTAGTGTTGAAATAAATGAGGTGCCGAAGGAGAACAAAGAGAAAAGCTGTGGACACGAAGAAGATGTAAAACCTGAAGGTGAGAAGACCAGAGAAGGAAAAGCCAGGGGCATCCAAACTCATGCTACTTCATCAGAGAAACCGAAACAAAATGTCAAGCCAAAGAACACAATTCCTCAGCCGTTCTCACTGGCAACTGAGAGAAGAAAGTCAAGGGAAAGAAAAGATTCCGTCGATTTTGAAGAGGCCAAGCCTGACATCTCGCGAAGTTTCAACTCTAAGTGATACTAACCTTTAATAGACCCCTTAAAATTACTTTTTTTGATGTCAAGCCCGAGTCGAAAATACATATGTGAATAGTGCACCAATCTAAAAGTAATAATGTGAAACATAGTTACTGGTGTATCTCCCTCAAGTCTGGTCTTTATATTACTCATATAAAACATTCACAATCAGATTGATGCTTCACAACATGTTCCCATAATAATATGATTCGTGCAGTCTGGAACCCGATTGCCAGGACACTAACCATATTAAGAGTAGGTTTTGTTACTTCTTTAGACTTGGAAGTGTACTAGGTTATTGCATCAACCATGAGAAGTGGAGGCTGAATAATTCGTTCATGATCAGAATGAGACACTTGAAAAGAAGGCAGACTGAAGTTTGGCAGTAGGTCAACACTGTTTCAGAATTGTCTTTTATTTATTTGACGACGATGAAGGTTTCGATTGACAGGGTTTTGTCTCGAGCTTGGAATGGCACTGAAAGAATCTCTGTTCAGAATCTTGCTGCTAAGTCAACTAGTCGAACAATCAAAACAACTTTACCACCACCCAGGATTGCATCTACTTATGAGCCTGTTGAGAAAAGGGTGAAGGTGAGGACATTAGCTGTCTCTACTATCATATAGTACTACCTCTGTTTCTTCTCTTTCACCTTACTTCACTTTTTGACACTATTCACTGGGTCACTTTGACCCGGTGATTTGGTTAGCAAAACGATACCCGCATTCGGTAATCTTTGTATGATCTTGTAGAGAAAACTTTAGTCTACAATATGATGAAAAAATTATCAAAAAATTACATTGTTTTGCTATCGAAATCACTGAGTCAAAGTGACCCAGTTACGGGTAAAAAGGTCCTCTTAAGGTGAAAGAGAAGAAACAGAGGTAGTAGTATATAAGCAATAAAATTTCACTTTGAATGCATCTTTATACAGTTGATGACATTTTTTACTACTTCATGATATAGAATTTTACCGTGTCCCTACCCTTTGTATAGGGGGGATTAGGGGTACACGAGGCATGAAGGTGGCGTTTTTTATTGACTAAGCGATTCCTGATTACACTCTTGTGTGAACACAGAACATTGTTCCCAAACCGATGACCACATCGCAAGTACTGAAAGAAACAAAAAAGGAGAAACAAAAAATAAACAAGGTAAATCTCTGTCCTTTATTAGATTGGTCGTGACTTCTTGCGAGTATATGTGTATTAGTATAACTTTGTGGTGGTACAGAAACAAGAAGAGAGTGGTGGCATGGAGAGCAAGAAAACAACATTCAAGGCAAAGCCACTACCAGGTTCCTACCAGGAAAAGGGTCGTCACCGCCCTTCAAATTCAGACCTCCAAACGGTAAGCACGAAGGAACTTATTAATGCAGTAGTTCGTGTATCAAGCGGAACTAGGCCTGTCAATGGGCCGGGTCGGACACAAATGCTACCGTGACCTGATCGTGAAGACCCGGACCTGTATCAGGACCCTTAAGACTCTATAGTATATGGGTCGGGTTGGGGTAGAAACCCGCGGGACCCACATGCTGACCCTGATCCGTCTACACATGAGGGAGACCAAAAATACACTTAGTGGGTACTTTAATAGAGATCAGGAGAGACATTTAACGGGAGAAGGATTGTTCCAACATTGTAGGGTCGGGTCTTTAGCGGGTCAGGTTCGGGTCATGACCCGGCCCATTGACGTGCCTAAGCAGAAGGATTAACCTGGTTTAGTCTAGAGACCAGGCGAGCTTTTCTAGCGTACTTGGGCTGTCAGCGAGTTTTTTCTCACTTATGGTACTAACGCATCCCGAGTTTTGTTTACAGGTTGGCAACGAACGGAAAGTTTTGCCCAAGTCTGAAGGCAACAATGGTAAACCTGTCAAAAGTACGATGATCGACATTGGCAAAAGGACCGTAAACAAACTTGCCAAACCATATGGTGAATCTTCAACAACCAGCAGAAAGGAGAAGATTGCCGCTGCAGGTGTTGTTTTGAGTGCGTGATTCGGATAACCGTGCATCATGTAGTCCACATGATGATATGATAATCTTCTCATAAGCGGTAAAATTCTTAATTGGCGATCTCCCATAAAGAAGCGTTGCCTACATGATCTCTATTCTTTAGTATTCATCTATTTTCTTTTCTGTCTTAGCCTTGTAACTATAAGATTTGTTGTGTCTTGATCTGGGAGTAATTTGAATATTCAACACTTCACAAATCAGATGTTGACATTCTGTTAATTTTTTCTTCTTCTTATAACTGCTTCAAAACTTCACAAGGACCCTCCTAGATTTGTAGTCTAAGATGGTTTTCCCTTCCCTGATAAGTAACCTATGAAATGAAAATGTGAAAGTGGTAAACAACAATGAAAATGCCCTCGATCTAAAGCTCATTCGACAGTTTCAGTGCATGTAACTGCGAGAGTTAGCCATGAGTGAGTGGCTCTGTAATGGAATCGCTGGAGCTGTCCTAATGTTCAACTCACTTTTCGGCCATATAGAAATGTGGCGGAGAAGCTAGAAAAGGACCTGCACCATCTAATTGAGCAAAAGCTTTGATGCTGTTTCATCTCTACGCCTCGATGATCTAGCCACTTGTATTTTGGATACTAATTAGTAATTATTACCTTTGTTTTCCTGAATTGCTTTAGAGAAACACGGAACAAGTCTTAAGAAAATCGTGTCATTTACAACTGCTTTTAAAAACAACGTGAACAAAAAAAAAATCATCACTCATTACACAAAAAAACAGTGTGAACATACGAAGAACGTGAGGACTAAATAGTTATTTCGCAATAAAAAAATTCGAAATAAAGAAAGTAGGCTCAAAAAGAGGGTACGGCCGAATAAGAAAAGTGGTGGATTCAGAAGAAACATAGGAGAGTTTGGGGTACTTGTAAGTCAACGTTTCCTCCATCTATGGCACAAACTGTAATATGGTCCAACGCTGTATTGTGAAATGTAGTTACCCGAGTTTGAATCTCAATTAGAACCTTCTTTTCTGGACAAAATTAAATTCTCATAAATACACAAAAAAATGCCACCTATTTAATCTACACAATCGCCACTTTAAATTCTCGGATAAAAATTACGTTTAGCATCTCTGGAAGGAAGAAGATTCGCTCTTGTAGGAAGCAGACGATGACTAACCCTTCACTATAAGCATCAAAGATCACATGGGTCCTACGATCCCTTTCACTGTCTTCTCCCCCATCGCTTGAAGTTAAAGAAGCTTGTAAATTGGTCAATCTACGAATCGCACTGAAAGCAATGGCTCTCTAAGTTTTTTGTCAACAAAAAACCCGAAACAAGTTATCTTGGTTGATTAAAAGTGGTTCTCAGATGGTGGTATCCAAGTCACAGAGATAGCAAGTTCAATCTTTTCTGTTTCTGCTTTTTTTTATTAATGCACCTGGGAGATATTAATTGATATATCAAGAGATTATTATAGCACTTTAGAAGGTAAGGTGAAGCTTCAGAGCAGTCGGAGATGGAATTCGAGTTTGACTAACTGAGTGGCAATTACAGAGATAAAAACCGGGTCAGTTTTTGGCGTCAGGGGTTAGCGCTTGTTTTGACATTGTCTTGCAGTCTACAACTAGAGACTGATCATCACTTGAAGATCAAGGCTATTTTTTGTTGACAGTGTCGTGCAATCTACAACCAAAGACTTCACTACCTGAGACTGATCCTCTTGAAGTGTTAAGATCCCTGTAGTAACAAGTGTTTGGGATTCGATCACATACCTCATATTTTAAGTGGTCCCACACATTTTTTTAGGGAAAGTGCTCCCACACATCTATATATATAATAGGTTTGCAAAAACTTCCATATCTCACACCCCTATCCTTTTCTCACTTTCCAAAAATGAATCCGTCAATTCAAAAAATGACGGCTGAATTTTAAATTCAAAAGAGAACGTTCTAATCATTATTTTTCGAAAGATTTACGTAATTGTTACGATTTAGTTTAACTAATTGATAAGATTAAGATGTTTTAAAATATTGACTTATCCTTATCCAGTACCCATCTCCCTCACTCTTTATGCCTTTATAAACTCCTTCATGAGTCTCAAAATTTCGAATCTAAAAAGTTTTCCCATTATTAACGTTCTCTCTATCTCCTTATTAGTCTAAATCTTCTACCAAAACTCCATTGCTATTTTCTTCACACAAAAAAAACTCCATTGCTATTTTTAGTCGAGGTAAATTTCACTCTCTCTCTCTCTACAATCTTTGACTTTTTTTTTATATTTTTTCTCAGAAAATTATGATGTGTATTGGATTATGGACTTGCACGGTATATGTTAATACGTTGAAAAATCAGATCCGTTGTTTTACAGTGTTACCAATTGTTCTCTTCTTAAACCGTCTAACAATGTTTTAGCCAATCTCTTCTAGCCAATTGTTCTCTTTTCTTTTTCAGGTTGTTTCGTATTACCACAATTGTGTTTCTACTTCACAAGAAGGAAGCTTCAAGGTCTGTAATGCAACAATTGTGATGGCTGGGAGATGATTTCCCACAATTTTATGATTATAAATAGATTTCGGTAGTCATTAGCTTTGAGGATGTGAATTTTTACTTTTATACATCTCTAAACTTTTTATAAATGTGAAGTTTCACTTTGATATCTCTATAAGCTTTCTATATTGTGCTTTGAAGAAGTACTTTTATGTCAATTTTAATATTTAATAATGTAATTATGTTAGTGTCTCAATCATGTGAATCACATTTACATACAATTGTTACTCTCTATTCGTTGCAGTGTTTCACAATTTTTAGTATTTTATATCTTTTCCCCAGGACAATGTTTTTTCTACAACATTTTCGACTCACTACTAATCCTTCTCATAATCAACATATTGGATTTGCAAATCCTCTATAAGAGTTTCCAACTACGTGTCCCTGGGTTGGTTCCCTTGGTTAACCAATGAATGTCAATTTGTGAGTTTATGGTTAGAGAATTTCTTGGGTAAAAAAAAAATAAATTTTGCATTATTTATGTTCTGCAGATAAATCTGATTCTTTACGAATTTGTTTTATCAAATTATATACGATAAGATTGGAAGATTTTTTATGAGAAACAATAATATTGGAAATTGATTGACTAAAAGGACTCTATAATCGATTATGAAATAATATCTCTGTGTTTTCAGTTTTAATTTATTCTCGAATCCATCAACAAACTTTTCAAACAATTCCCTCTCTGTCAGGGATTCCAACAGATAAACAAAATCTACGCACCATAAACGGGAATCTACGATTTCAATTTTTTAAATGTCTTAAAAGTTTTAAACGATCCATAACTTTTTTTTTGAGAAAAGATCCATAACTTTTTAAAATGTCTAAAAAAGTTATAGATAGTTTAAAGTTTTGTTGATAGATGTCTAAAAAGTTTGTATCTTCCTGTATTTGGCCTATAGATAGTTTAAGATCATCTTTTATTCCATTTCAAAAAAATCATTTTTTTATTCTAAAAATTAAAAAACACACATAATTAAGAATTTTTTCTACATATTTAAGAAAATAATTACTAACTAATAAAAAAAAATGTAGTCGAGTTAATAGTTGAGCTGCTAAGATTTCCCTCAACAAAAGTTTGATATGATTAAGATTTCCAAGAAGGTAGTCGTCTATATATAGTGAGCATTGTCAATACTTTTATCACAAATTTCTTCACACCTCTCTCTCTCTCTCAAGTCACAACTCACAACTCCAAGGCCCCATCTTTTTTTTCGGGGTGAAACCTTTTTGGACCTCTCTTTCTTTAATTATTGTATGTTTTTTTTTTTTTTTTTTTTTTTTTTTTTTTTTAATTTGAGTGTAAATGTTTGAGACATTTTTTTCTCTACTTACTTTATGATTTTTGTTTGTTATAGTTTTGCTCACAGATCCAGGAATATTGCAATCATAGTTTTGGGATAGTTGATTCGGGTGGTCGTCGCTATATTCCGCCATTGAGGTTCTACATCAAAAGAAAGAAGGGATTGCTACTCAACTGAACAACCACCCATATCTAAAAAGGCACGAGACGAGAGGTTGAGAATTACGCTGGCAATCTTTTTCTCACCAAGCACAGAAGAAGTAGGCGACTTTGGCTATGCTTGAGATAGATGATTTTTCACACGTTGAATAATAGGAAATTGATTTCAGTACTGTTAAATAGTTTTGAAGATGTGAAAATTTTCTTTTATACATCTCCGAGTTGTTCTTATATTCAAATTCTTTGTATATTGATTTTAGTCCTCATTATTTGTAGAATTATGTTAATAGCTCAATCTTGATACTTACAATTACATACAAATACGTCTTTTGTGTGGGAATATAAATTTTATCAGTACGTATAATTATAATATTCATGTTTATCATTAATACAATCATTAGTCTCAATTCAATTCATTGTGGTATATCAGTATATTTGTTTTAGATACTTTTTCAAGAGACAATATGTTTTATATTTTACTGTTACTATCACTATCAATTTTAACCAGTACGTAGTCTATTTCTCTTTATCCCCAAGAATTTTATCGTCCCAACCTGAGCTACTTTTTAAAATGAAATGTCAGGTTTTATTTGTTTTTTCTAAATGTCTATAATTTATTTTTGTGTGTTTATAATAGTAGAACGTGCATTTGAAAAAATCATTCATATTTGACACCCTTATAACTTTAAACATTATATTTTCTATCTAAAAATATTATAATTGATAAGTATTGAATCACTGTTCAATGGAGCTCGGAAACTAATTTTCCTTTCAAGATAACATTATTGCTTCCTTCTTTCAAAAAGATACTTTAAAATAGGGTAATATCTTTCGAAAGTTATCAACGATAAGTATTTGATTGTAATGGATAAGCCTGTGAAGTATGAATGGATTTAAGTCTTTTGTTTATCTTCTTTCTCTAAGCATTCTGTAGCGTTTTGTCGTCAACCGGGTTTGAACCCGGGAGGGGCTTTCAACGCTTTACCACTTGAGCTACCACCCTAGCTACAATATAATGTCAAATTACCAAAATCTTGAATCGTTTTGCTATCCAAATCACTCGGTCAAAGTGACGTAGATAAGGATAATAAATATCAACATAAAAGATCACAGAGAAACAGAGGTAATACCTTTTGTCTTGGTTAACTTTTAGTATTTTAAAGAGATATTGATAGAATTGTTTCTCGAAATTTCTATATGTTATACATATTTAATACTCGGTGCACGTAAGCATATACCACATCTAGCATGAATTATATATTTCTTTTTTTTATTTGTTTTAAATTTTTTGTGATTATTAAAATGATGTTGTTATTATTTCCTAAGCGCGTTAATTTTTTCCGTGCGATGCACGGACGGTTTGCTAGTTTACTAGTAGTGTCAGACTGCATTATTCAAGCCACGGTAAACTTCTCTCTCTAGTTTTTTCTAGTGATGAGATTTTAGGGTTTTAATACCCAGAAAACCCTGGTGGTTATTATTGCGGTTAATCGGAGTCCTACAATTTGTTCAGTTGGAATTCTTTTCCTTCGTGTCCTTTCGATTTCTTATTTCGATTGTCCCTATTCCAGATCTAGATTTTCATCTCATTTGATGGAGAGTCCTTTGAATAACGCTCCGACGTTAGTATTGGAGGAAGACGATGATTTAGCGGACAAACTAAATCAATCCATTCTGGTGGGAAGATTTATCCAACAGAAACCTATGTCAAGCAAGACTATGGCGTCGATCTTGCGAGGTGTGTGGAGAATCTCTGAGAAGAACATTCGGGTTGAGATGTGGGGGCATAATGATTTTATTATCAGATTTAAAGATCCGGCGGATTGCTAGAAGGTGTTTCGGGACTCGCCGTGGTTTATCAACAATAATCTTTTAAATCTCATAAGGTGGACGAATGGAGTGGCCCTGAAGAACATAGATTTCGCGGAGGCTCTGTTTTGGGTTCAGATCTCCGGCTTGCCACCGGAGACGATGTCCCTCGAGAACGCAATGAAGATTGGGAATTTGTTAGGCTCTTATGTAACTGTGGACCCAGAAACAGTGGGGGCCGATCTTAGCTACCCATTTATGAGGGTCCGGGTCGCCTGTAACACGAAAAAGCCATTACTGGAGGGTTTCATACTCCCAAGGGGGGAGAAGAAGTATCGCATTAGTTGCAGATATGAGAAGTTGGGGGATTTTTGCTATGGGTGTGGAAGATTGGGTCATGATGCAGATCGATGCAAGTTCGTATCTAGAGAAGCATCAAGAGCGGCAGAGTATGGGAGATTCATGAGAGCTAGTCCAAAATCGAAACCTCAGAGTATTTTGGGGTTGAGATCTTTGTTTGAAGACGAAGAAAATTGGGTCAAGCGATGGGCGGCGCCGATCGAGAGAGCGGAGGAGGATAACGATGAACACCACCACTCAGACTCCGACGAGGTGAATCGTTTGAGTGAGAGCCGAACTCACCGAGTCGAAAATGAGTTGAGTCCTGGTAACCCAAACTCGAATATTGGGACGACAGTTGGGGGCAGTACGATCGCCAATGATTTGGGGACAACTGGCACGATATTATCGGTACGATACAAAAATAAACCAATGATGGGGGGAGTAGAGAGCACGCACCAGAATTATGACGACATTCTCGGAGAAGGACAAAAATCTGGGGATATGGGAAAAGGACAACTCCATAATGAATTTGCGGCGCCAAAGGTGAATCATAGTACCTGCCCTAAATCTGATATGGATAAGGTGGAGTCTGAAATTGGGCCGCCGCAAGCCTACACAGTGGAGGAGCCCAGTAGCCCAACATAACCAACAAAGGACGGACTGGATCCAATTTGGGCTATGAGAAGCCCATCTCGCAATAAGGGTAAGCAAATTGATAGCTCTCTTCATGATGTGGATTTCTTTAATAAAGGAATTTCAAAAGCACTTATAGTTAGCCACATGGAGTCCAACCCGGAAGATGAGATACCCGAAAACCCGTTTCTGGATATCGGGTTGGCTAAAGTTTTTGACCGATTTGTTAATCTAAAGAGAAAAGCTGAAGATATTGAAGCTCCCGATTCAAAGCGGAGTAGAAAAGATCTGAAGATCACTACCTGGGAGGATCCAACGCTTCTTAACTCGCCTTTGGTGGAACGCACAAAAAAGGAATTGATCAGCAAAGCAAGGTATGGGAGGAAGGTCAAACAAGCTAGGGTGCAGAAAGGAAAAAAGACAAGTGGTAGCAATCTGAGAATCTTCAGTGGTTCAGATGGCGACCAGATTCAAGTTGGGTTAGTGGAGCATCAAAGAGAAATATCAGAAAAGCAAGAGGTATTTTCAGATGTACCTATTTCGCAATATTATCTCTATACTCAGTTTATGAAAGAATTTGAAGCTCATGTAGCAGAATCAGATGGCAAAGTTGAACAGGCGGTGGTGGCTGGCCTTGAACAGCCACAAGAACCATGTTGATGCTATCCTGGAACTGTCAGGGTTTGGGGCGTAACCTGACAGTCCAGAGATTACGAGGTCTCATTAGAGACCATCGTCCTGGGGTGGTTTTCCTCTCTGAAACCAAGAATAAGTCTGCTATGGTGGATAATCTGAGACGATCGATGCACATACTATGTGGAACCAAGTGGCATAGGGGGTGGGTTAGCACTCTGGTGGCATGAGGAGGTTGATATTCAGGTTCAATGGAGCTCAAAAAACTTGTTACAGCTACAAGTGGTTAATGAGAATCATCAGGTTGAAATCTGGTTTCTTGTCTATGCCCCTCCGAAGGCAGCTGAGAGATATAAATTTTGGAAGGAACTTAGTGAAGTAGCACAGTATTTACAAGATCCGTGGGTGATTATAGGGGATTGCAATGATCTCCTAGAAGTTCAAGATAAAAATGGAGGTGCTAATATTCAAAGATGGAGGATTAATAGATTCAGAGCCTTTGTGTCCCAATGTGGTTTATTGGAGCTAGAAGCAAGAGGGCTTAATTACAGCTGGACTAATAGAAGAGAACATGGCAATGTCAGGGAGGTGCTTGACAGGGTCTTTTATAGTCGAGATTGGGGGGTGGCAAATGACAATGCAAGGTTGGAAAGGGAAGCTATCATTGGATCGGATCATTCCCCACTTATCCTCAATACCAGGTGGAAGAAAAGATCCTTTCAAAGCAAGTTTGTTTTCAATGAAAATTGGCTACAGTTTGAGGGGTGTAGGGAAACTGTGAACACTGCTTGGAATTCAGTCACAAGAGGACAAGACCTGTCTCTCTTATTGGGCAAGCTTAAAGTCTGTAGAGCTGATTTGAAGAAGTGGAGTAGGAGAGAAGTTCAAAACAATGCTGTGGCAATTAAGAACTTGGAGAAAAAATTATTATGGGTACAAAGACAGAAGTTCTCAGTTGCAAATCACAATGAGCAAATTTTGTTACAAAATCAGTTAAGTCAGTTGTGGAATTTGGAAGAGAAATATTGGAGACAGAAGTCTAGGAGGCTGTACTTACAACAGGGTGACAAGAATTCAAAGTTTTTCCATCTCTCTACTATTCAGAGAAGGAATACAAATAGAATCTCAAAGCTTAAAGACAAGGAGGGAGAGTGGGTAGAAGGAGAAAGAGATCTTGCTGGTCTATTCAAAGAATATTTTACTCAGTTGTTTAGCAGCACCAATCCAGCAGGGGACAATGAGGTAATGAATATCTTTCAAAACTCCATTTCTGTTGAAGAAAATAGGGTGTTACAGTTAATCCCAACAGAGAAGGAAATACAAGAGGTTGTTTTTGCACTCCATCCATTGAAAGCCCCAGGTTATGATGGATATAATGGTTTGTTTTATCAATCTCATTGGGAGATCATTAAGGAGGATGTGGTGAAAGGAATTCAGAAGTTTTTTTCCTCAAAAATTTTACCAGAGAGTGTGAACAGAACTGTTATTGCACTAATTCCAAAAGTCAAAAATCCAGATAGTGTAGGGCAGTTCAGGCCTATTTCTCTTTGTACATTTTTGTACAAGGTGATTGCCAAGATTTTGGCAAACAGGTTAAAACAGGTGCTTCCTTCTCTAATTTCTCAAGAGCAATCTGCTTTCATCCCAGGAAGATTGATACAAGATAATATTCTAATTGCTCATGAGTATTTTCACTACATTAAATGCAAGGAGAGGGGGAAGAAGGGAGCTCTTGCTTTAAAACTAGACCTTCAAAAAGCCTATGATAAAGTGGAATGGCAATTCCTTTTGGGAATCATGAGGAAGTTAGGATTTGGAGAGGTGTTTGTGGAGTGGATACAGCAGTGCATATCTACTGTCAACTCTTGTGTAAAGCTGAATGGTCAAGAAGGAAGTTTTTTTAAAACCAATAGGGGGATAAGACAAGGGGACCCCTTATCTCCTTATTTGTTTGTTTTGGTGATGGAAGCTTTATCTAGAATGTTGAATGGAGCTCTTGTCACTTCTGCACTTCAAGGGTTAAAGATTGCAAAGAATTTGGAACCCCTAAATCATCTCTTTTTTGCGGATGATTCACTAATATTTCTCCAAGCAGAGGTGGAAGAAATTCAAAATTTCTTGAAAATTTTGCACAAGTTTGAAACTGTTTCTGGGATGGAGGTTAATTTGAGTAAGTCAGGGATTGTTTTCTCTCCAAATACAGCTAATTCAGTTATTCAGAATATTGTGGAAAGCTGTTCTATACCAGAAATGAAGAAGGATGCTAAATATCTGGGAATACCTGCATTCTGGGGAAGAATTAGGAGTGAAGCTCTGAATGATATATATGACAAAGTTAACCACAAGCTTCAAGGGTGGACAAGACTTGCTTTATCTTATGCAGGGAGAGAGACAATGCTCAAGTCAGTGGCTATGGCTGTCCCTTGCTATACAATGAGCAGTTTATTATTTCCCATTTCTTTGTGCAAAAAATTGACAAAGAGCATTAGAAACTATTGGTGGGGGGGAGGTCCTGAGGAGAGAAAAATGAGTTGGGTTAGTTGGAATGAGATGTCTAAACCCAAAAAACAAGGTGGTATAGCTATGAGGGAGCTAAAACATTTCAATTTAGCTCTATTAGCTAAGAGTGGGTGGAGGTTAATCAAGAAGCCCAACACATTATGTGCAAGAGTGATGAAAGCTGTTCACTACCCAAACACTTCATTTTGGGAAGCAAGTGTAGGAAGAAGACCTTCTTGGACATGGAAGAGTATAATGGCTGGTAGAAAGATTCTTCACAGAGGAGGGCTATGGAGAGTGGGTAATGGGGAAGGAATCAAAGTGTTTAAAGACAGATGGATTCCCAATTTTCCAGGTGGTAAACTCCCAGTTCAATCTACAATGGAGGTAAATCCTGAGCTTAGAGTTTCAGAACTAATCAATCCATTGTCTAAAACATGGAGACAAAGTGTGCTGCTCAATAATTTCAATCAAGAGGTGAGGAGGAGGATCAATTCTATCCCAATTCCCTGGACTGGTGAGATTGACTATGTAATTTGGCCTGCTACTAATACAGGTGAGTATACTGTTAAATCTGGGACTTACATTGCAAAAGAGATGGAAGAAACTGAGGAGTGTAGGAAAAAAGGAAAAGTCTCAAAAGCTTCATCTTCCTTCTCTTTCTCAAAAGAATACTGGGATGTGTGTTGGAAACTCAAATTACCTCCAAGGTTGAAATTCTTCTGGTGGAGATGCAGCAAGAATGCTCTGGCTACAAAAGAAAACTTGTATAGAAGGAAATGCTCTTTTAGTGCATTGTGTCCTCTATGTGGAAAGGAAAGTGAAAATTTGGAACACTTGTTTTTGAAGTGTGAATGGACAAGGCTGGTTTGGTTTGGAGTAGGGCTACATATCCATTCAGGGTGTATGGAAAGTCAATTGTTTTCCTTCTGGCAAATGGAAATGTTTCAAAAAGACAGAGAGCAAAAAGAGATGAATTTTCTGGAATTAGTTGTGTGTACTTGTTGGCAGATCTGGAAAGCCAGGAACAAGCTGTGTTTCAAGGAAGAGAATCCCAATCCTGTTAATGTAGTGAAGGTAATTAATTACAGTTACCAGGAATATGTAGAGGCTTACAAAAGGACAGTTGGGAAGGAAGTCTCATTCACAGAAGTTGCAGATAGAGGTGAGAGTGCTAAATGGAAAGCTCCTCTGCACAATGAGCTAAAATGCAACTTTGATGCAAGTTGGCAAAAAGATTCAGGTGTGGCAATTCTTGGATGGATTGTTAGAGATGCAACAGGTAGTGTTGTGGATATGGGGTGTGGAAAGAGCTCATCATCATCAGCAGTGGAAGCTGAAGCCTTGGCTTTGAGGTTGGCAATTAGCAAAAATATTCACATCACAGGACCAATAATATATGAAGGTGATAGCTCTCTGGTGGTTAAAGCAGCAAACAAGGTGATAAGGATCTGGCAAATTGGTGGCATTTTGAATGATATTTGGTTCATGACCGAAGACAGTGCAGTTGATATTAGATGGGTGCACAGACAAGCCAATGCTGCAGCAGATAAAATCACCAAGATAGCTAGTTCTTGTTTATTTAATTGTAATCTGTTACTTGTTTGCCCAGATCTTAGAAAGATTCTGGAGTTGGATGTTCCTTCTGGTTAATTTAATGAAATACTCAAATTGTGACAAAAAAAGACTGCATTATTCAAGTACTACTCTAATGTGGAGAGGTCCAGCTTAGGAGTACTTCACCTGTAGACCTAAGAAAAAAAAGCTTCCAATTTTTTTTTACCTATACTATCACTTCTTCATCTATTAATCCACCTGACCACCTTTAAGTCCTGAGAAAATCACTTGAAGTACACCTTTTCAAAAACCACGCCTACTTATCAGAGTAAGAAACTGAAAACCAGTCGTCGTACGGAAAACTAATCCTTCCTCTCCTCTTCATGCCAACTCAAACCGGATGACCTAAGAGCATCTTCCACAGTTGATATCAAATTTTACACCAAATCCTATACTTGGTGGAGAAATATAGTTTGGCCTCCCACAGTTAACCCTCAAAAACACCATTTCACCATTTTTGATGGAAAAATAACACTTTTGGTCTCCCACAGTTTTTACCAATTTTTACATAAGATAGCTATTTCACCATTTCATCAAATTTAGAGAATGGTATTTTTGGCCTCCCACAACAAATCGTCAAATTTATAACCAAATCATGAATTCCATAACTATCAGTTTTAAAAAATATTTTATTATCAAAACAATGTTACACGAAATTGCAAAATGACTAAATAACACTTCAAAAAATCTAATTGATCATTATAATCTATTTGATCATGATTATCCCATAAGTGTGCAATAATTTTTTTTTATTAATGCATTGTTCTTGTCATCACTTTTGTTTATTTTTTATTTCAATCATTAAGATTAATTATATTAGCCGTCAAAAAAATTACACCAATTAATTGTAAAATATGACATTATGTCTCCAATTATATAAAAGTAATGTAAAAACTTGCCCTAAACACTAATTAAAAATTTGGTGTAGATTACACCAAATTCTATTTTCACCATCAAATAGGATTTGGTGATATAGGATAAGATTTGAGGGTACTGTGGGAGATGCACTTCACCATTTCACAAAAGCTACACCAAATATAGGATTTGGTGATTTGGTTTTTTTTGGTCAACGACTGCCGAAGGCCTACAAATAAATCACTGTTTTTTTGGTAATTTCATGATTTGGTGATTTGTTGTGGGAGACCGAAAACACCAAATTTTACCATCAAATATAGGATTTGGTGCACTGTGGAAGATGCTCTTACCCAGATTCCGAACATCATGAAAACCAACTTCCATAAACAGTAAGCTGATTGAGTTAGTAGGATTGGACCCTGAATACAGACCAAAAAGTGCAGCCTAATAGGAAAGATTCACGTACCTAGGTTGTTTGAGATACTCATTGTCGCTGGAAGCCAAAAAAAGAGTTCGACCAAGAGGACAACAAAATGATTTTTGAAATCCACGATTCGTCTTCTTGCTGAAGCCGAGATTTTCTCTACAAGCAGAAGAGAGAAACGAGAACTGAGAAGGCCAAGACTGTCGTCGAGGAGGCTCCAACAGTTCATAAATCTTATTGAAGCTTTGTAAAGATTTCAAGTTCTAATTTTCGGGGAAAATTATGGGCGGGAGGATTTGACGCTTGATCGATGGATCTCTATTTGGAAGATTTGGAAGTGTTAGACATTCGTAAGTTAATTAATTTGTACATCTCCGCCGAGATAAAAAATATATTTGTACATCAATTCGTTTTTTAATAACTAGCCACAACATCTAACTAATTAATAAATTTAATTATAAAAAATTACACATCAATAATTAACTTTATATTTTTCCTAACAAATAATAACTAACAAACTTTATATTTAATTACTTACAGGTTACAAGGAAATTAGTAAGATTGATTGACCGATAGGGTGAATAACAATGGATTGCCTATTCTAATCGATTAGAAGTTTAATTGAGTATTTTTATTAAAAATACTAGAAGACATAGCGCACACACACCCTGTGTGCATACACGAATGTTTTTTCAAAAGTAAAAAAGAAAAAAAAAATCAAACTAAAAAATAAGAAATGTTAAGGGATAGTGGGTAAAAATTAATGAGTTAGTGGGTTGAAAATTATACGAAGGTAGTTACCAAGTGATTGATTAATTTCTAGTGATTTTCACTTTTACCCCAACAATAACTTCTTTTCTCTTTACTGAGAAGGGCATTCTATGTCTAGTAAAAAAAAAAACTTCACCAAAATTCTTATTCCCTTTATAGATCAGTATAGATATATTTAGTTAAAAATGATATGACGACTCTTAATCTTCTTCAATTCTCTCATGTATCATCATATGTTTTTCCAAGAAGTTAATTGTGTAAGTTATTATTTACGTCCATTTAATTTCATTCTTACATAAAATCTGATGTAATACTCCGTATTTTATATGAGGGTAATTTCGTAATTTGACGAATAAGACGAACTGCGATTATTTACGGATTAGCTAAAGGAAATATTGCCCGAAAATTTTCTCGACTAATTTACATATCAAATTAATCTTCTACTTTACCCAATCATTTTCTAGCATTTGGACTATTATGTTTACTATAATTGTTATGAATATTTTACTGACAAATCTATTGCAAATACTCTTTTTATATAACTCGTACTATTGCTAGGGGTAAATTGACAAATTGGTAGACATAATATGATTTCTAATGATTGGGTAAATTATTAGAGAATTCGTACGAATGTTGGGTATCCAAACGGTATTTTTACGTGGATATTTTAGTTTTGGCGCTTGTGCAACCACCGCGTAGAGTGACGCTTTCGCTACACCCAAACACCACACTATCATCATTACTAATATTATTATTATATTCAAGTTTTGTCATCACCCTAGTCTTCAACTTCATCTTCTCCACGGGAGAAGATTTTTCCCGACAAAACCACCGCTCCACCGCCTTCACCGACTGAAGCTCCATATAAAGCTCACCCTCCTCTTCTCTTCAGCAGATCACAACACCACCACCACCATCATCTTCTCTTCTCCGACCAACCAACCACCAACACCCACCATCACCTCCACCTTCGGCCACCACCTCCAGCACCCACATCTTCCCAAGCTCTCTGCCCTTTTCTTCTCCCTCTCTATCTCTCTTTATCTCTGTTCCTGAACAGAGCACCAGCAGCAGCAGCGGAAGCGACCTCACCAGCCACCGCCGCCGCTGCCGCCGTCGGGAAACAACGACCGCCACCACCACCGCATATTGTCACCTCCCAAGCCTCTGTTCTTCACTCCCTCTCTCTCTATTTCTCTCTCCCTCTCTGTTCGGGATTGAAAAGCAGAGGCAAAGCAGCAGCAGCAGCAAACCCAGCTGCCGCCGCTGCCAACCCACCATGAACGCCGGCCAAGCTCCACCACGCATCACCCACGGCCTATCGTTGCTACCGGTCGACTCCTAGGAGTCCAAGGAGCTCACTCGAAGGCTCAAACAGAACCCAGAAGGCCTCTGTCGCCGGAATTGAAAAGTCACCGTCGGTCACTTCGACGGTCAACCCGAAACAACCCGTTTCTCGACCGATTCCGGCCATTCTTGGCCTAGGTATGCTCTAAATCTCGTCGTGATTTCATTTAAACAATCGAAATCGTATCTTGAATGCTCAAATCCATGTTTAGCTTAATGAATTTGATGTTCATGTTAAAAGGGGGTTAAAGTGTCTTTTCTCTAAACATGTTATAGTGTTCATATGGGGTACTGTTTGTATTTTAAAAAGACTCTTGGTGGGCTGATGTCCTTTAATAAAACTGTTTGTGAGTTGGTGGGGGTTCCCACTATCTTTTAGCGTAACTTATGGGGGTTTAAGTGTAGTTTATTTAAACGTTATATTATACGCCAAAAATAAAAATGTTATTTTTGGATTATAAATATTTTCTAAAAATAATAGTTTTCGTCCCGGTTACGAAAAAGTGATTCGGGCGTTGAAATACTATACGAGTCGTTCGTTAAAAATTAAACTAGTAATATTTTATTAAAAACTAAACAAACTTTGCGTTTAACCGTCTAACTCTCAATTTGATTGTGCAAATACTCGTGAAAGATAACTTTTGCTAGCTTATAAATGGCGTTACGTCGTGTCAATTATTTAGAAGTGATTTTCTTAACAATCCGATATCGTTTAGTCGGTAATTTCAATGTTTATTTTGCATAAAAATATAAACTACTATTAGTTTTTATTAGTATTTTATAAAAAGAACTCCTATACATAAATAGGACTTTTGAGACATAAAATTTAATAATTCTTCAAATATACACTCATTGCTTTGCTAATAAGAAAATATAGCTAAATAAAGAAACGTCGAGAAATTAATACGCAAGTTCGGAATAAGCTAAGATTTATTGTTAATAAGACTCGTAGAGCTATATACGGAATTGTGACGATCTAGAAGCTCCGATTTGTAGGTGACGAATTCGTAAGCAACGACTACGACCAAGACGATCTGACGCTACGGAATCGAGGTGAGTTATATGCTTAGCCTAGCTAGTCTTGGCTTTATTCGTGTCGAATTGTGTTATTTGTCTTTCTTGTCTCAAAATGTGTTTTGTGCTTCGCATGCTTTATTTGAGTTGGTTACTTTTTCGAAATGATCCTTTGAAACTGTCACGCAATATTAATCCGCTCATTATGCAAAGTGGAAAGAATCGTATGTACCAGAACAAGTAGATTTACTTTGATCGGCTCCGGCCGGGAACACCGACACCAGCGAGTTCCCCCTGCTTACTTTTGTAGGCTTGGATCTTGAATTATTACAGTTGGCTCCGGCCGGGAACACCGACACCAGCTAGTTCCCCTTGGCTTTCACGCCTTGGACTTATTTTGATCGGCTCCGGCCGGGAACACCGATACTAGCTAGTTCCCCTTGGCTTCTACGCCTTGGATCTTTTACTCATATGCTTCGGGGCTTCGTGTGCCCTGACATCTAGATAACACTCCTAAGATTGACGCTCTTAGGAGGGTGTTGCAACACTTAAGGTCTAGTATGTCTGCTGTGGTCACTGGTCTACCCTGGTACAGCGAGAAGATATAATAACTGGACATCTTTGCTTCTATGTTTGGAAATGTGCAATGGAACTGAATTTTTATAAATGGACTTGTTTCTGAAGCGTTCATAAATGATTATTTCTGCTGCAAACTCTGATAATGTTTTACTCGTACTCTGATACTGTTTTACTTAACTCGTGAATTATCAACTATTTCATCTTCCCTGTTTTACACGCTAAGGTGTATCTCACTCAGAATTTCAAGCTGACTTTAGAAACTGCGGTTCTTGTTTTTCTTCCCACCGCAGGCCTAGGAGCTGGATTGTAAGATAGAAGGGGCGCGAGACTCATATAGAGTATGGACGTCACCAGTAGACTATCTAATAAATGTAGATAAGTTTTGTGGAATAGTTTTGTGTAATAGTAGCAACTAGTGTGTAATAATCTAAGTTTGGTGTTTAATAATATGAATAAGTGTTGTGAAATGTATTGCTTTTGATCTCCGCCGCTTCTATTAAGCATCGCCCTCCCGGTCTCGTCCCGAGCCGGATAAGGGGGTTGTTGCATCTGAACTTCTTCGACATATTAGTATTCAACTATTCATACAAATGTATAGGCAAACCAACCAAGCCAAACCAAACCAAAGTTTTTCGGTTTGGTTCATCCTTTCAAATGGGTTGGTTTTAGCACAAATCGGACCAAACCAAACTGCTTACACCCCTACAACTGATAGTCTGATTTCATAAGTTAGTAGTTTGACTGAGCTCATTAGTGAGGATTGATGGTCCGACTGAGTGGTGAGTCGCAAATGATATTCCTATTGGACCAATAAGTTGTTCGATTGAGTTCATTAGTGAAGATCAATTGTCCGATTGAGTGGCGAGTCACAGTTGATAGTTCGATATGATCTATTAGCTGTTTGATTGAGCTCATTAGCGAAGATCAATGGTCCGGCTGAATGGTGGGTCCAATTTGATTAACTAGTACTTCGATCGAGTTTATTGGTGACAATCGATCGTTCGATTGAGTGGTGAGTCACAACTGATAGTTCGATTTGATCAATTAGTAGTTCATTAGCGGAGATCGGTTGAGTTCATTAGCGGAGATCGATGGTCTAATTGATTGTGAGTGACATTTGAGAGTCCTATTTGCTCAACTAGTAGTTTGATTGAGTTCTTAGCGAAGATCAATGGTGCGATCGAGCGGTGAGACACAATTGTTAGTCCGATTTGATCAACTTGTTTTTCGATTGAGCTCATTAGGGAAGATTGAAGGTCCAATTGAGTGGTGAGTTGCAATTGATATTTCGATTGGAACAATTAGTGGTTTGGTTGAGTTCATTAGTGAAGATCGATTGTCTGATTGAGTGGCTAGTCACTATTGATAGTCCACAATGATCTATTAGTAGTTCGATTGAGGTCATTAGCGAAGGTCAATGGTTCGTTTGAATGGTGAGTCACAATTGTTAGTCCGATCTGATAATCTAGTACTTCGATCGAGTTCATTGGTGACGATTGATGGTTCGATTGAGTGGTGAGCACAAATGATAGTCCGATTTGATTAGTTAGTAGTTCAGTTAAGTTCATTAGTCAAGATCGATGGTCCGACCGAGTGGTGAGTCACATCTGAAAGTCCGATTTGTTCAACCAGTAGGTCAATTGAGTTCATTAGTGAAGATTGATGGTCCAATAGAGTAGTGAGACAAAATTGTTAGTCCGATTTGATCAACTTGTAGTTCGATTTAGCTCATTAGCGAAGATCGATGGTCCAATTGAGTGGTGAGTCACATGTAGTCCGATATGATCAATTAGTAGTTCGATTTAGCTCGTTAGCGAATATCAATGGTCTAGTGGAATGGTGAGTCACAATTGTTAGTCCTATTTGATCAATTAGTTCAATTGAGTTCATTTGTGACGATCGATGGTTTGATTGAGTGATGAGTCACAACTGATAGTCCCATTTGCTCAATTAGTAGTTCGGTTGAGTTCATTAGTGAAGATCGATGGTCCGATCGAGTGGCGAGTCACACTGAAAGTGCGATTTGATCAGCTAGTAGTTCGATTGAGTTCATAGTGAAGATCGATGGTCCGATCGAGCGGTGTGTCACAATTGTTAGTCCGATTTGATCAACTTGTAGTTCAATTGAGCTTATTAGTGAAGATCGATTGTCCGATTGAGTGGTGAGTTGCTATTGATATTCCGATTGGACCAATTAGTAGTTCGATTGTGTTCATTAGTGAAGATCAATTGTCATTTTGTGTTTTGAAATAGACTTATCAGATATGAACATATCTATTGCCATCATTACTCTGAATGTGTTGACAAATAGATGTACACACTTCAATTCAAGATTTAGTAACTATCGATGGGTTGTTTAACTAAACGACTTGTTCGATTGTCGCAACCGAAACTAGGGATGGCAATGCGGTCCGCTCCGCTCCGAGATCCGGGGTGATCCGACCCTAATGGAGCGGTCCGAATCCGATCCATTTGCCTTTGGATCGGATTTGGATCACAAGTATGCGATCCGTTTGGATTTCGGATCGGATTCGGACCATATCTGTAAATATCCGATGATCCGATCCGATCCGACCCGATCTGATACATACATAGAATATCCGATAATTCGATCCGATCCGATCCGAACTACATATAATATATGTATAATTATATAATACAATTATATAATATAATCATATAGTATATATATAATTATATAATAATATATAATTCGACCCGATCCGATTCGTGATCCGATCTTCTGATCAGTGATCCGTTTTTCTTGTGGATCGGATTCAGACTTTTTGGGTGATCCGTTACAGCCACAACTTCCAAGACCTTGGCCTCTTCCATTCCTTTCTTCTAATCCAAATCCTCTCGGTAAAAATTAATGAAAATTACACTGAGCAGAAACAAACTTAAAATCCTGTCTTCATTTCAGTAACACATCAAGCTCTAGAAAACACAAATGATAATTCACTAACTCCTTGAGCCATCAAAATTTCCCGAATGTCACTCATTCCCACATCCGTTTCACAAACATACCTTATCGACCGTTTCACAAACGTACCTTATCGACTGCCATAAAGCGCCTATAAGATACCAAAACACCACGATTTGTCAAGTACTGAACAAAAGAAAACCAATTCCAAGGTATTTTAACTTCCTATAACATAACTTCATATCACCTTGTCATGCCACTAATTCCCCTTCAACCTCAAGAATAGAACAAAGAAATCTCAACTCAACCTGTGTATGTCTATTATGATACTAGAGTGGAGCTAACGTAAAATCTACTCAAACTAAAATGCAATCGGAAAGTTACATTCTTTACTTATTCAAATGGAAAGTTGCAATTGACATAAACAAATATGAGAAATCCACTTCTATTTAAGAATTGTTTACTTTGAGGACCCTTTACGTGCAAATTTTAAAGCAAAATTGTAAATATGCTCACTGAAATTTAGAAAAAATATCAATAAGTTCGGAAAGTTTAAATGCAAATCCTGACAACACATTAGGATTATAACAGCTGGATATAATTGAAACAGAAGAGTTTTTCTTTTTTATATAACAGAGTACAAAAATCGAAAAGGAAAATGATTGAAGAGTATAAAAAAGAGCGCACTAGTTAAAATTGTTTACTTTGAGGACCCTTTACGTGCAAACTTTAAAGCAAAATTGTAAATATGCTCACTGAAATTTAGAAAAATATCAATAAGTTCGAAAAGTTTAAATGCAAATCCTGACAACACATTAGGATTACAACAGCTGGATATAATTGAAACTGAAGAAAGTATTTTTGTTATAACAGAGTACAAAAATCGAAAAGGAAAATGATTCAAGAGTATAAAAAAGAGCGCACTAGTTAAAATGCTTGTCAAAGGCTTGAGAAACTTCAACTACTCTTGAATCTTGAAAGTTATCAGTGTTCAGTTAGTAAAAAAGCGAGAGTGGAAGAAAAGCTTGTTGAAAAGTATAATGAAAAATAGAACATTTTAGGACGATACCGAGAATTATTTTTTGAGATAAAACGCTTTACTTTTGAAACCCTAAGCATGTGAAACGACCCCACTCGTAATATATTCCATTCCTATCTATTTATGTTAAACCTTCGCATTCACTTTTCACACTATCTCCACGATGCACATGTAACTCCAAATCTCTCTATTCAAATAACACATCATATAATCAAGTCAAAAACAACCCACATTCCCATGACAACTCAAAATGACAATCAGAGTCCATCTGAAGTAACTTCCAACACTTTACACTCGTCCATTCCTTTCTGCTAATCCAAATCATCCAGGTTAGGCTTAACGCAAAATACGCGGAGCAAAAACAAACTTAAAATCCCGAGTTCATTTCAGTAGGACATCAAACTCTAGAAAGATACTAAAGATATTTCAGTAACTCCATTAGCCATCAAAATTTCCCAAATGCACTCCTTCCCACAACGATTTCGCAAACATACCCAATGGACTGCATAAAGCGACTAGAATATACCAAAACACCACGATTTTCCTAGTACTGCACAAAAAGAAAACCAAATCCAAGGTATTTGAACTTTCGATCATATAACTTCATATATCAAAAAAAGAATCTCATCGATTTTACTTGCCCTGATCTCCATTCCTCATCTCTACTCCAAACCTAAACACACATTTCGCCCACCATGGCAATGGGAGTTCAAGACTGTCTCCCCAGGTCAGATATACAAAATTACTCATGGGGTCTATATTAACTGAAACTATATAAGTACACGTAAATGACATGTAGCTTTAGTTTTGAATTCAGGTGCGTAACTGAATTTAATGAGAAAAAATATATAATTTATTCAAAAAACTTCCATAAGCCAAGGTTGATTTTTAATACAAAAGACATGATGTCCCCCATGGGTTAAGAATACCAAAGGAAAAGAAAATTGATCAAAGACCAAAATCTGGAACCAACATTTATTTTAAACTTTAATTCTTTTTAAGAAAGAATCATCCAAAATCCTGTGACTAGACCCAGGAAATGGTAAAAGAGAGCAAAGAACTCCAAGATTTCATCTTTCCATTGGGTATAAAAACCAACCACAAATCTCCTCCAAATTTCACTTATTCTCGCCCTGCCTCCATCCTTACTCTTCAATTCCCTGCTGAATCCAGTTTTGCAAATCTTAATATCCTGGACACGCTTCTCGAAACCGAGAGCCGTCAGTTTAAGCAACTAGTCCAAAACGACCATAAGGAAAATTCAGTTTTGCTTTTAACTTTTCATATGATACTATTTTACCCCCTATCCTTATCTTATATACCAAAGAGACTCCGCGACCAACCCCAAGCTAATAAAATAATCGGAAATTGAGTACATGATGCGCTCAAGGGATACAAAATCAATGTTACGATGGATACTAATTCTACACAACTTTCGACAGAATTCATCTATCATTACTTGTCAAACCTAAATTCATAGTGTGTCTCCCCTCATTGATAACTAAAACCAATATTGTTGCCTGAATTAATTCTTCTAGCATGATTGTTCACCAGTTACCCCCAATCTTATATAAACTTGCCACCAAAACATCCAGATGTATTATATCAATACACACCAAATTTCCAAAACTTCCCTTCCAACCATCTCAACACCTCCACCTACCCTGCTTGCAGTAATACTTCTCTTTCCCAACATGACGTTTTCTAAGAGGAAGAGGCAAATGGACGCAAACATCCTCACTTGCAGATGTCACACGAACAGATATACATTCAGTGTCTGTTAATGTAGCCGAAGACCTTGTATTCGAAGCCCGATCCCGGCTTTCCTGAGATATAGTTTTCTAACCTAATCTCCCAATAAAGTAAGGTTACCACTTAAACCCAAGTCGACAAGATACTACGGCGTACGAGTTGATCAGAATTACCTAATCGGGCACAACTCCAGAATCCAGATTTATTATATCCTTCTCACCTAAACCATTGTAATTTGACTATTTTATCTCTATTCACTAACCCTGTTTTTAATCCATGTTTCTTGCTTTCCAATATATTTACTTGGACAAATAAAAATAAGTTATGTCAACAGATCCATGCCTCATAGAAGAAGGCCTACTGACTAAGTTAAACAACCGTGATTTTGCATACAAGTATCACTGTATCACAGCTTAAAACAGCAATAATAAGGATAGGATAAATTACATGATGAGTATAAGTTGGATCATGACTTATAAATAACAAGAGGATATGGATTTTCAACTTACCAGATCCAGAGAAGCTGCCTCCGAATCAGAGAACCCAAACCCCTGGCCTTCTCCGATGAAGACTCTCGACTGAATTCTTTCGTCTTCTAACCCGACGGAGACCCCGTTGTCGTCATCACCGGCGAAAGCCCTAGTTCCGATAACCGTTGAACCTAGGTCGAACGAACCAAAATTAGAACCAGAGAAGCTGCCTTTCTCTATGTTGCCGAATTACCGAACCCAAACTCGTCGCCATCCCCGATGAAGACTCTCGCTGACTTCCGCCGTCTTCTCAGGCGCCGAACAGTGTCGTCATCACCGCCGAAAGCACTGGTTCCGATACCTCGCGCCGCATACAGATCGCGCAACCAGCAAACCCTACCGGCGCCAACCGTCCTTTCTCCGACTGGAATCGACGGTGTCAAACCCTCTGCCGCCGATTCCTTCACCGGAAACCCAAAATCCCAAAACTCGCGAGCCTTTGTTTTTGGTAAGTAAACGTTTTAACTCAGAAAAGGAAACTTTTCCCCTTCTTTACAGTACGGCACTCACCGCCTAAACGGGTCTAGTGGTGACTCACTTTTACCCTTTTATCCCTAAGTAATTATACCTTTTACGCCATTACCAATATTAGCCGACTAAGCCCAATCCCACCTCTCTCTTCTAATTAAGAACTTTGACCTTTCGTACTTTAGTCAAACCAGAGTGGGTGAAAGTGACTAAAGTACATTTTCACTCCTTCCAGTTAAGAAAATGAAACTTTCGCCTTTCCGGTGTGTCGAATTTCATGGAACTTACACCTCTAACCATGTCGTCATTAGTTTGGAGTTGGGATACGTTGCTAAAATGATTTGTTGGATAATTTGCCTCAATACTATACAAATTATAGGGAGTTACCCAATAATATAACACACTCTTTACATGATATGAGGAGCAAGCTTGTCTCCAATACTATTTTCAGTGTCTGGACTTCACACATAGACTAACAGTCTCACAATCGGGGGTTCATGTTATTTAAAGTTTGGCTCACGCTGAAGGGGTAAAAGTGTCATGTCCAAACTAAAAGGGGTGAAAGTGTCCTCCAATCAAACTATAAACGGTGAAAGTGTCTCCTACCCAATATTAATTCAAAAATATGAGAAAAATAAATTAGCTGTGCCAGAGAAAAGACAGGTTACCTTTACCTACACATTCTTTCATTTGTTTGTGATTATGTGTCAGTGTTCTTTTTGTAAGCACATTGAGGAGATTTTAACTAGCGAATTTCTCAATTATTTCACAACGTTGTAGAGATACAATCACTTTACAATATAATAAAAAATAAAAGGTTCTAACATTATTTTACTAATAAGATCATCCGTGACAGACCAACTACAATTGTCAATGTGCATACACCCGTGATAGAACGTATAAATGAATAATATACAATTTTGAAGTCTCTTAAATTGTTATAAGTCTTGTCGTCGTACCTTGTCACACAAACACATTCTTTGCTTTTCTATGTAATGCACAGACTCAACTAGTTTGTAGTATCTCCTATATAATCTCATTTGAAGGTAGCACGTCACATCTTGAGATACTTAGATCTTGTCTAGGATTGATCAATTTACAAACATGAATTGATGTTGTCTAGGTTAGATGTTTGGACTCTAGGCCATCGTGTGATCTTTTATGGTCCAATCGATTGTGAGTGAGATTTGAGAGTCCGATTTGCTCAGCTTGTAGTTCGATTGATTTCTTAGTGAAGATCGATGGTCAAATCGAGCGGAGAGACACAATTGTTAGTCCGATTTGATCAACTTGTTTTTCAATTGAGCTCATTAGTGAAGATCGATGGTCCAATTGAGTGGTGAGTTGAAATTGATATTCCGATTGGAACAATTAGTGGTTTGGTTGAGTTCATTAATGAAGATCGATCGTTTGATTGAGTGGCGAGTCACAAATGATAGTCTGCAATGATCTCTTAGTAGTTCGATTGAGGTCATTAGCGAAGGTCAATGGTTCATTTGAATGGTGAGTCACAATTGTTAGTCTGATTTGATAATCTAGTACTTCGATCGAGTTCATTGGTGACGATCGATGGTCCGATTGATGGTGAGCACAACTGATAGTCTGATTTGGTCATATAGTAGTTCGGTTAAGTTCATTCACGAAGATCGATGGTCCGATCGAGTGGTGAGTCACATTTGAAAGTCCGATTTGCTCAGCCATCAGTTTGATTGAGTTTATTAGTGAAGATTGATGGTCCGATCGAGCGGTGAGACACAATTGTTAGTCCGATTTGATCAATTTGTAGTTCGATTTAGCTCATTAGCGAAGATTGATGGTCCGATTGAGTGGTTAGTCTCAATTGATATACCGATTGAACCGATTAGTAGTTTGATTCGGTTCATTAGTGAAAATCGATTGTTCGATTGAGTGGTGAGTCACAGGTAGTTCGATATGATAATAGTTCGATTGAGCTCGTTAGCGAATATCAATGGTCTAGTGGAATGGTGAGTCACAATTGTTAGTCCGATTTGATCAATTAGTAGTTCGATTGAGTTCATTTGTGACGATCGATGGTTTGATTGAGTGGTGAGTCACAACTAATAGTCTCATTTGATCAGTTGGTTGTTCGGTTGAGTTCAGTAGTGAAGATCGATGGTCCGATCGAGTGGCGAGTCACAACTAATAGTGCAATTTCATCAGCTAGTAGTTCGATTGAGTTCATAGTGAAGAACGATGGTCTGATCGAGCGGTATGTCACAATTGTTAGTCTGATTTGATCAACTTGTAGTTCGATTGAGCTCATTAGTGAAGATCGATTGTCCGATTGAGTGGCGAGTTGCTATTGACATTCCGATTGGACCAATTAGTAGTTCGATTGAGTTCATTAGTGAAGATCAATTTGTTCGATTGTGTTTTAGAATTAGACTTATCAGATACGAACCTATCTATTGCCATCACTACACTGAATGTCTTGACAAATAGATGTACACACTTCAATTCAAAAGTTAGCAACTATCGATGGGTTGTTTTACTAAACGACTTGTTCGATTGTCGCAACCGAAACTCTGACTTTGGTCGCTAATAATTGCAATTCAACTAATGATGAAAGAACAACAACCCAGGTAAAGGGAGTGGTTGGTCATTCCTAACATTTATTATGAGTTATTTCGCAAGCGATAGTTCATCACTATAGGATAAAGAAAATTACTTCGTCAGCCAAGTCACAAATTCTAATATTTTGTGATTAAGTGCATTATCTCCAATGGTTATGTAAAAGAAGTAGTTTAGTTATAATTTACATAACTAGAAGAAATAATGAGCTCCAATGGGCTAGCTAAATGATTCAATATTTTACATATTATGTATCCCACTCAATAGAAGTAGCTAGCTAGAATGTAGGTAGTTATTTTTTTTGTGTCTATCTCTCTCCTACTTTAATTTAATAAAATATTTTATTATAATTCAATATCCACAAACTTATGTAAAATACATAACACTATTGGAGCAAACAATAAGAAGTCATGTTAACTTGAGTTCATACTAGTTAAAATTTAGCTAAATAATAATTTTATTGTTGGAGATGCTCAAAAGCTCAAATTACGTTAAATTATTTAAACGCGATACACTATTCATTCCCAAATGGCCAAACACACAAACTAAATACAAATTTGTCGAAACAGTAACTAATTTATACACATGAAATATGTATCCATCACGATCGAATCATCAATTTTCATGTCTTTAAACGTTTATTATATTAACTTTTACAAAAAAAATTTCTAAAAAAAAACCCTATTACAAAATCATTTCGGTAGAGAAAAAAAAATCATTTCGTTGGGCCCATAAATCTTATTTTGACGGGCTTGCCCAACCAAAACAGATGAGTGGACTGAAATTTAAATAATTGTGTGGGTTGGACTGAAATTTAAATTATTGTGTGGGTTGGATTAACACATGCTGTGCAAGAAAGAAGCCCAAAACAAAGTTATCCTCAACACTATGGAGCCCACGAGGTTATTATTCTATCTATACTAATATATAAAGGCAATAATGATTTTGGTGAAGCCTTTTTGCTTTCCAGTTTTACTCACTTACAATCACAATTAGTGGAAGTTACATGAGTGGTAGAATTGTAAAATTTATAGATGGAAGTTACATAGCAGTTACCACTCTGTTCCAGCTCTTTCTTCTCATCTGACTTTTTTGACTCGTATCTGGGTCACTTTGACCGGGTGATTTGGATAGCAAAATAATACGATTTTTTGATAATTTTTTCACCATATTATAGAGCACATTTTACTCTACAAGACCATGGAAAAATTATCAAAAAATTACATCGGTTTGCTATTCAAATCACCGGGTCAAAGTCACCCAGTGAATAGTGACAAAAGTCAAATTGGGAAGAAAGAGCTAGGACGGAGTGGTATAAAAAATTTTTGTTTGCTCTAAGAGCAAATACATGTGGTGCTCTAATCAATACAGCACATGACACGTCAGAAAAAAAGAGAATGGGTGGCAGACAAAAGAAAGTGGATTCCTACATATTTCTGACGTGTCCTGTGATGTATTGATTAGAGCACCACGTCATATTTGCTCTTAGAGCAAGCAATAATTACTCATTGTGAACATGTCAACTCCACTAATTTCTCCACTACTACATGACTGGACATAATAAAATGCATTTTCTTAACAATAAATCAAAATTTGCAAGCCAAAAATGCTAGTATATAGAGAGTAAAGATACAAATTCAGCCTTGCAAACAAATCACGAAACGGTTACGGTGCTAGTATTTGGCCTGATGTGCCATTGGGGTGTACCGTAGCCAATCCTCTCTCTCTCTCTCCTCTCTCTTTCTACTTTCCCCTCCTACAGATCTACTGCCGGTCGTCCCTCCTTTGACCAAAGCCGATCTCTCCATGACCAATTAAGACCACAAGCCAAGAGAGTTCGTTACTCAGACATCGACCGAGAAGGCATTCTTGTCTCTTCCGAGGTATGAGATTCAATTTCATCTATCTTTGTTCTTTAACGCCAATCATACAATGTATTCTGTGTTTAGTTATAGTTTAGTTTGGTTTCAACCAGCTTTGCCTTGAACAGATATATATTCATCGCGTACTTTTGATGCCTTACTTGGTGGCCGAGAACTCTTTGGCTTCGACGGTGATTTCTTTGTATAATGAGCAGTTATGTCTGGTGTTCCACGCACTCATTAGTGTCTACGGGTATGGCTTTCTTTCCTAATCATTCCCCTTTTCTCCTTAATTGTTCGTATATGAATGGCATACTTCTTCCAAACTTTTATATCCTTTTCTTCTTGTCAATCCTGATTGGGGAGTAACTTCAAACTGTTTTCGTGAATTTACGGTCAGTTTGGGGGCTTTTTTCGAGCTGGGTGGCGGCACCCATGGAGCTTGTACGGCTCATTGGGATAGATTTATATAAATATGACCCCCCCTAGAAACGTATAGGAAGTTTTCTCCTCGTACGGCTCGAGAAAAAATGGTCTCTTGTCGGAGTGAAACGAGGAAGTGAAGACAATCTCCTAATGATTTTTTGACAGGTTTTTGTGTCATGAATATTGACATTACATCCTTTACCTTGCTTATTTTAAGAAATGAATAGGTAACTGTAAGACCACCTGATAAATCCTAAAGCTAACGAACAACTTTTACCTCACACAAATGGAGGTTAGATGTCCAATTTTGAATTGGGGCAAGGCCAGAAAACAAATAGCTATTTGGGAGGAGGTTTTAGTACCAATTTTCTAGTGTGGGTCACTACATCAAACATTTAACTTTGAACACATTCCATTTTTAGTCTTTGTGGAATGGAGAGTATATGTATATACGTAGTCCAATTCATCAATGAGGAGTATTTTTAACTTGGCATCCATTAATTGCTATGAATGTTACCAAATAAGTGCAAGGCCAATTATTGCTATATTAATCTTAAGATTTTTTCTTGCGTGGTGATTCATTTATCCCTAGTCATGGACTTGAGTTATTTCCTTGCAGATCCGACTTATACCGCACTTCAGAAAGGGACGATTCAATTTGGCTGTTGTTACAATTACACGATAGTAAGTCTCTCTCTAGATTCGTCTCTCCCTACTCTCCCTCCCGTTTCGTCTCTCCCCCCCCCCCCCCCCCCCCCTCTCGTTTCGTCTCTCTCAGTATTAGGCTCCAAAACTGCAGAAGAAACTTAACTAGCCAAAACCTTACACTTGCAGTTCTTTTGATTGCAGGATTAGCATGGTAACCCACCTGGCATCCATCAAACCGAACTCGTGGATCCTATTCCGTCTCTTCTCAAAGTAATGATCAAGGCTAGTCGCGTGGCACGTTCTCCCACCTTTTTGCGTACCCGACAGTTGCATCATCAACATCTACGACGAACAGGGACGGAACTACAGCCATACCAACATGGGCAGTGCCCCCCCCCCCCCCCCCCCCAAATGGCTTACAAGTACTCTTGCAGTGGGAAAATAATCCTATACACCAAACTTTTTAATAGATGGCCCCCTCCAGTTTCGAGATTGTTTACTTTAGCCCCCCCTACAAAATATTCCTGAGTCCATCCCTGACGACGAAGATGACTGCACACCTCCTCATATCGAAAGCTGTGGACACGAAGAATATGTCAAAGCTGAAGATGAGAAGAGCAGAGAAGGAAAAGCCAGGGACATCCAAACTCATGCTACTTCATCAGAGAAACCGAAACAAAATGTCAAGCCAAACAACACAATTCCTCAGCCGTTCTCACTGGCAACTGACATCTCGCGAAGTTTCAACTCTAAGTAAGTGATACTATTAAAAACCTTTAATAGACTGCTTAGAATTACTTTTTAGGTGTCAGGCACGAGTCGAAAATACATATGTGAATAGTGCACGGATCTAAAAGTAATAATGTGAAACATAATTACTGGTGTATCTCCCTCAAGTTTGGTCTTTATATTTACTCATATAAAACATTCACGATCAGATTGATGCTTCGCAACATGTCCCATAATAGTATGCTAGGAGTAGGTTTTGTTACTTCTTTAGACTTGGAAGTGTACTAGGTTATTGCATCAACCATAAGAAGTGGAGGCTGAATAGTTCGTTCATGATCAGAATGAGACACTTGAATAGAAGGCGGACTGAAGTTTGGCAGTAGGTTAACACTGTTTCAGACTTGTCTTCTATTTATTTGACAACGACGAAGGTTTCGATTGACAGGGTTTTGTCTCGAGCTTGGAATGGCACTGAAAGAATCTCTGTTCAGAATCTTGCTGCTAAGTCAACTAGTCGAACAATCAAAACAACTTTACCACCACCCAGGATTGCATCTACTCATGAGCCGGTTGAGAAAAGGGTGAAGGTGAGGACATTAGCTGTCTCTGATATCACATATATAAGCAATCAAATTTCACTTTGAATGCATCTTTATACAGTTGATAACATTTTTTACTACTTCATGATATGGGGTTTTACCTTGTCCATACTCTTTGTATAGGGGATTAGGGGTACACGGGGCATGAAGGCGGTTTTTTTTTTTTTTTTAATTGACTAAGCGATTCCTGATTACACTCTTGTGTGAATACAGAACATTGTTCCCAGACCAATGACCAAATCGCAAGTACGGAAAGAAACAAAAAAGGAGAAACCAAAAATAAACAAGGTAAATCTATGTCCTTTTAGTCGTGACTTTTTGCGAGTGTATGTGTATTAGTATAACTTTGTGGTGCTACAGAAACAAGAAAAGGGTGGCATGGACATGGAGAGCAAGAAAACAACATTCAAGGCAAAGCCACTACCAGGTTTCTACCAGGAAAAGGGTCGTCACCGCTCTTCAAATTCAGACATCCAAACGGTAAGCACGAAGGAACTTATTAATGCAGTAGTTCATGTATCAAACGGTACTAGGCCTGTCTACGGGCCAGGTCGGACACAAATACTACCGTGACCCAATCCGTGAAGACCCGGACCCGTATCAGGACCCTTAAGACTCGATAGTATATGGGTCGGGTTGAAACCCGCGAGACCCACATGCTGACCCTGACCCGTTTACACATGAGGGAGACCAAGAATACAATTAGAGGGAGGACTTTAATAGAGATCGGGAGAGACATTTAACGGGAGAAGGATTGTTCCAACATCGTAGGGTCGGGTCTTTAGCGGGTCAGGTTCGGGTCATGACCCGGCCCATTGACGTGCCTAAGCAGAAGGATCAACCTGGTTTAGTCTAGAGACCAGGCGAGCTTTCTAGCATACTTGGGCTGTCAGCGAGGTTTTTTCTCACTTATGGTACTAACGCATCCGGAGTTTGTTTGTGTCCAGGTTGGCAAAGAACGGAAAATTTTGCCCAAGTCTGAAGGCAACAATGGTAAACCTGTCGAAAGTACAATGATCAACATTGGCAAAAGGACCGTAAACAAACTTGCCAAACCATATGGTGAATCTTCAACAACTAGCAGAAAGGAGAAGATTGCCGCTGCAGGTGTTGTTTTAAGTGCGTGATTCGGATAACAACCGTGCATCATAATAGTATGTAGTCACACGATAATATGATAATCTTCTCATAAGCGGTAAAATTCTTAATTGGCGATCCGGCATAAAGAAGCGTTGCCTACATGATCTCTAGTATTCATATATTTTCTATATGATCTCTAGTATTCATATATTTTCTTTTCCGTCTTAGCCTTGTAACTATAAGATTTGTGTCTTCATCTGGGAGTAATTTGAACATTCAACAATTCACAAATCAGATGTAGACATACTCTTATTTTTTTCTTTCTTAAAACTGCATCAAAACTTTATAAGGACCCTCCTAGATTTGTAGTCTAAGATGGTTTTCTCTTTCCTGATAAGCATACCTATGCAATGAAAATGTGAAAGTGGTAAACAACAATGAACATGCCCTCGATCTAAAGCACATTCGACGGTTTCAATGCATGTAGTTGAGAATTAGCCATGAGTGAGTGGCTCTGGCCATATGTTCAACACACTTTTCGGCTTACAGAAACGCGACGGAGATGCTAGAAAAGGACCTGCACCATCTAATTGAGCAAAAGCTCTGTTGCCGTTTTATCTCTACTCCTGGATGATCTAGCCACTTGTATTTTGGATACTAATTACTACCTCTATTTCTTCGGAATTAGTTTAGACAAACATGAAACGTGTCTTAAGAAAACCATGTCATATATAACTATGCCTTTAAGGGGCGGATTCATGATTACACTGTAGTGGGCGTTAAATTACAATTAAGTAAAAATAGATGAACTAATGGGAGCTAAACTGTACAGTATAAAAATAATGGAGGCTAATATAAAATAATTGTAGGGGCTAACTCATAATATAGAAGAAATTTAGTGGTAAATTGCAAAATTAAAAAATTGAGTGAGGGCTACAGTTCCCTTGTTGCTCTGCCCATTTCCTTAAAAAATAATGTGAACACAAAAAAAAATTTCACTCATTACACAGAAAAGCAGTTTGAACATATGAAGAATGTGAGGACAAAATAATTACTACTATTTCACAACAAAAAATTCTTAAATAAAGAAAATAAGCTCAAAGAGAGGGTATGGCCGGATAAGAAAGGTGGCTGATTTAGAAGAAACATTTTGGGGTACTTGTTAATTTTTCCTCAGTCTCTGTCCATCAGTTAGAATTTTGTATTGTGAAACATACCCGAGTTTGAATCTCGGTTAGTTCGTTCTTTTTTTATGAAAACAAAAATATCACATATTTGATATACACAATTGTCTTATTAATTTTTCATAAATACACAAAAAGACAATTGTATTTATTACAGCAAACTAATTTTTTATTGCGAACGAGTATGTCTCTGGTAATATCAACTGTCAGAAGAGACAGAGGGATGATGATAACATCTCTATAAGGAAGACTCGCTCCTGTAAGAAGCATCTTCGCTCGGCGGAAGACGATGACGTAGCCCTTCACTGTTGAGCATCAAAGATCATACCAGTTTCTCTCAAAAAAAAAAAAAATCATACCAGCCCCGCGAGTTTGACTCACTGAGTGGCAATAACAGAGATCAAAACCGGCTCGGTTTTTTGGATGAAACTAGAGGCGGTAGTGGTTTTGCTAAAGGTCACATTCATGGACAAGATAGATTGTCCCCACCTACCGTATGAAGAAGGTATGGCCTCTCCTAAACTCTTTTTTCATGTTTTACCTGACGTGCACATTTGAAAGTTGTCCCTCCTATTGCGAGGTGTGTCATGTGAGCCAATTCGGAGGAAACTGAAAGAGAGACAGAGATATTCTCACTTCCCTTTTGCAGGTAAAAATCAACCCTAGCTAGATTGCAAACATTTAATTTGCTACTTCCTCTGTTTCTTCTTGGTCAAATTTTTATTATTATTCATTAAGTCACTTTGATCTAATGATTTGATTAATAATAAGATATAATAATTTGGTAATTTTTTTAATCTTTGCTCTACAACATCATCAAAAAATTATAAAAAAATTATATCATTTTGCTATCCGAATTATCGAGTTAAAGTGACATTACTACAGATAAAAAAGTCAAACTAAAAATAAACAGAACAAACTGACCAAGTACTTCTGTGTCCGTTTGGCAAAGTGGGTTCTTTTGGTTTTTGGTTTTTAAATTAAATGATTCGTTTAAAGTGTTTGTTTTGACTGGTTTAAAAACCAGATTTTAAATAAGTTTTTTTCAACATTTGCCTTGGTGAGAAAAACCAAGTTCTCGTGGTTTTTTCTTTAGTTTATTTCTATGACACTCAAAAATGATATTATACTCACTCCGTAGACGTATTAAACTGGAAATTGTCTCTCATTTTGGTAGTTCTTTGACATTTTAATCATTGAGGTAATTAAAAAGACCGCTGGTAATTTTTTTATACTTCCTTCTAAGTTTTTTCCACAAAACTCATTTCACACTTTTATGTGATGTTTTTATTATTTAGGGTCAACTATTTTTGTTGTGTTCTTATTATTTATGGTCAATTATTTTTGTTGTGTTATTTTCCTAATTGATCAAATGTCTGCTATCTGTGAAACAATATTGCATTGAAAGAGTTACACATGGGTGGATGTTGATTGTTCGTGTGTTTTATCAACAACAACTCTTATATGCACAAGGACAAATATGTCATTTTATCAATAATATCTAGTTTTTTTTTTTTTTTTTTTTTTTTTTTTTTTAATGAAATGAATAATATATAGTTTAAAAACTACTGATAAACATATTTTTTCAATTTTTAATTTAGATTAAGACCACCACCATACATACTGGTTTAAAAAAAATTCTAAAAGAAACTAAAAAAATTTCCACCACAATCTACAAACCAGTTTTTCCACCAAAAACCACACTACCAAACTCATCCATTATCTGCTGCTTGCTTATCTTTTGAAAGATACTGGTACAAGAAATTCTTCCTGATCTTATTTCTTTTTTGTGGCACGAGGGACAGAACAGACATCATTATTTTCCACACGGGACCTCTCTCAGTCTCTCTCTCTCTAGTTCTCTCCCTCGTCAATCCTTCTCTCCTTCTCATCTCTTCCATCTATGGCTTCCAAGCGGGACAGAGAGTCAGAGACGTTTCTGGGTTGAGCCTTTCACCATATCACTGGATGGTCGCCATCTCTGAATGGGTCAGACGAGGTATGTTACAATTCTCAAATATATATATTCCAAAAAATCTGATTGGGGTTCTAACTGTATGGCTTACTGTTTGAATTGGTTGTTTCAATCTTAGTGATTTTAATTTCTCTGGGAATAATGGCCTTTGAATCAACTTAACTTTGGACTTGGATATGGTGTACTAGGCATTATGTTGTTTGACATGATGTTGTACATGCATGATAGACATTCTGGATTTTGATCTCCGTATGTGTTGACAGTGATTTTTTTTTTTGTTAGTTGTTTCTGTGGGGCTTTGCAGCATCTTTTCGCATATTAGAAGTTTCGTCTGGTTCCATTTTGTTTGTGTATTTTCATCAACAATATTAGGTCCATTTTATCAAATTTGGCGTTTCCGCATATCGCTAAAATTGATTGTCGTAATATCGACAATTTAATTTATTTGAGATGGGTATTGATTGTATAGTCCAAAGTACACCCTGTTGAATGATCACACACATACAAAAAGAAAAAAGATTACAATATGCTTCAAAAATTTTAAAAAGAGATGTTGTATGTATATATTTATATCTATATACACACACACACACTTAATTCTTCTTATTTTCATATATATGGTCAGGGAGGGAGGGGTGTCACTAATAATATATCTCCTTGTGGATTCTCCCATGCACTAGTTTCCTACCAGTCTGTCCCAGCTCCCAATTTGACTTTTGTCACTATTCACTGGGTCACTTTGACCCGGTGATTTGAATAGCAAACCGATGTAATTTTTTGATAATTTTTTCATAGTGTTGTAGAGTAAAAGTTGCTCTATAATATGGTGAAAAAATTATCAAAAAATCGTATTATTTTGCTATCCAAATCAGTCAAAAAAGTCAGATGGGAAGAAAGAGCTGGGACGAACTGGTACAATACATAGTCTTCATTATATTAATATTTCTTAAAAAACTTCTTATTTTTGATCATCTGGAGAATGCAAGTTGGTATCTAAGTTACTCCACGGTCTTTTTGTTTTTTAATTTCTAACTAAATAAATCAATATTCAATTGAAATTTCAGGCTCGGTATTGTGGATGGCCTTTGCTTTGATTGATTCAACAAGATTATATAAGAGGTATGCATCTTATGGGTATTGTGGATGGTCTTTGCTTTGATTGGTTCAACAAGATTATGTAAGAGGTGCACATCGTATTTATTTTTTTTAATGTCATTTCAACTTAATTAATTCATGTCATTTCCGGTTACATTTCCTTTTAGGTCTTTGATATCTCAAATTATTGTGTGACTAGTGAATGACCCGTGCCCTCAGGGCACTACCCATTCTCACCAATCAGTAACCTCGGAATTAATAAAATTTGCTGGACGAACCACAATCAAGAAATAGCGACAACTCACAATAAAATTGTCTAGTAAATATAAATATATCTCAGGCCTTATCTTACAAAATCTTGTCAAAATAACAATTATTTTTCATGAAAGATGACTACTGATTACGTAAATAAAAACATAATGAGCAAAATCTAGTAATTATTTTACAGTAGATATTTGGCACAGTACCAACTGTGGCTCATGAAAGCAATGAAGTAGCTTTTACAAATCATTTTTCTTTTTAACTCATTAAATTATCTTTTATTATGACAAAATTATTTCATAGAGCAAAAGATGCCTTTCCAATCTTTAGGAAAGCAGATGATATATTACACGAAGAAGAAAATGGAAAAACAAAGAAAGCAAACAAACATACCTTGCTACCGAAGAAAACTGAAGTTACCCCATCTGCTGCTGATGTGTGATTCTTCACCCCGGAACGAAAACCCACCAAATTTGGTAAACCCTGAAGATCCAATGTCTCCAATCCGTCTAAGGAGATAATATGTTCCTCATGTTCTTCTTCAATCCCTCCAACTATTGACACCAAGCTTTCGCACCTTAAAACTTGCAAATATCGGAGTTGCGAAAGAGCTCTTGCGCACGCTTCAGAGAAAAAGATATTTCAAGTCATGATATCCTTTTAATATGAAGCTTCTCAAGCAAGGGCAACCGTGACTGGTACCATGATTTGCCCCACTCAAACCGTTTACCCTTTGGAAATATAACCCCAGCTTTGCTTATTAATCCATCAAACTTGTTCGTAATCGAAACCCCGTCTAGTCTCAAGATATTCGTGGATACTGTTGTGAAATCTATCAGTATCCGTCCCACACTTATATCGAATCTATTCAATTTTCCGAAGAAGGAATCGTTGGCCCGGGGTAATTCACAATTCGGAAAGTATGCACTCAAAGTTGTTAATCGTTTCTAGCAGCTCAGCTCACTAATGCTTGCATTTTCACTTCTTGTACCGCTTTCATTCTCGCCATTTTCCCATTCCGTAAATTCTAGAGGAAGGTGTAATTCTTCCTGACGTGTTAGTTTGGACAGAACGTTGTTGGGGATTTTTTGGAGGTGATACAGCTCTTTCAGGTCTAACACCAAAAATTTGGTTAGCAATCCTATCTCAGCAGGCAGCTCCACAACATTGCTATCATTGAGACGAGATACTTTCAACTTCCCTAAATGTCGAAGTACAGCTGCGTCATCTGCCTTCCAAGTGTCGAGCCATAACATGCGGAGATTCACCGCGAATCTCCGCATGTTATGGCTCGACACTTGGAAGGCAGATGACGCAGCTGTACTTCGACATTTAGGGAAGTTGAAAGTTTTCTGTCTCACTGATAGTAATGTTGTGGAGCTGCCTGCTGAGATAGGATTGCTAACCAAACTTTTGGTGTTAGACCTGAAAGAGCTGTATCACGTTCAAAAGATCCCCAATGGCGTTTTTCAAAACTAACACGTATGGAAGAATTACACCTTCCTCTAGAGTTTACGGAATGAGAAATGGCAAGAATGAAAGCGGTACAAGAAGTGAAAATGCAAACATCATTGAGCTGAGCTGCTTGAAACGATTAACAACTTTGAGTGCATACTTTCCGAATGGTGAATTGCCTTGGGCCAACAATTCCTTCTTCGGCAAATTGAATAGATTCGATATAAGTATGGAACGGATACTGAGAGATTTCACAGCTGTATCCACGAAAATCTTGAGACTAGACGGGGTTTCAATTACGAACAAGTTTGACGGATTGATAAGCAAAGCTGAGGAGCTATATTTCCAAAGGATAAACGGTTTGAGTGGGGGAATGCATGGTACCAGTCACAGTTGCCCTTGCTTGAAGAAGCTTCATACTAAAGGATGTCATGACTTGATATATCTTTTCTCTGAAGCGTGCACAAGAGCTCTTTCGCAACTCCGATATTTGCAAGTTTTTAGGTGCAAAAGCTTGGTGTCAATAGTTGGAGGGCTTGAAGAAGAACATGAGGAGCATATCATCTCCTTTGACGGATTGGAGACATTGGATCTTCAGGGGTTACCAAATTTGGTGGGTTTTCGTTACGGGGTAAAGAATCACACATCGGCAGCAGATGGCATAACTTCAGTTTTCTTCGGTAGCAAGGTATGTTTGTTTGCTTTCTTTGCTTTTCCCTTTTCTTCTTCGTGTAATATATCATCTGCTTTCCATGAGATTGGAAAGGCATCTTTTGCTCTATGAAATAATTTGGCATAATAAAAGCTACTTTATTGAGTTAAAAAGAAAAGTGATTTGTAAAAGCTACTTCATTGCTTTCATGAGCCACAATTGGTACTTCGCCAAATATCTACTGTAAAATAATTACTAGATTTTGCTCATTATGTTTTTATTTACATAATTAGTAGTATCTTTCATGGAAAATAGTTGTTATTTTGACAAGATTTTTGTAAGATAAGGCCTGAGATATATTTCTATTTACTAGACAATTTTTTTGAGAGTTGTCGCTATTTCTCGATTGTGGTTCATCCAACAAATTTTATTAATTTTGAGGTTATTGATTGGTGAGAATGGTTAGTGCAATAAGGGCACGGGTCATTCACTAGTCACACAACAAGTTGAGAGATCAAAGACCTAAAAGAAAATGGAACCGGAAATGACACGAATCAATCAAGTTGAAATGACAATAAACAAAGTAAATAAGATGCGCACCTCTTACATAATCTTGTTGAATCAATCAAAGACCATCCACAATACCAATAAGGAGATCTCTATCACGCCGGCTGAACATGGTATTAAAGTGAGAATAAATGCGACACAGTTCGAAGGATGTGACCAGCGATTGTTTCGACGATGCTTTAATTAGCTTTGGCTGTGAATGATTCAGAGAAAAGGTACACATATTGTTCATTTTAGATCACATGTTTGAGTCTAAACTGTGGAATGTGACTGCTATGACTCTTGTAGATGTATGGACCAAATCAACACTGATGCAATTTCAACATTATTATTTTGAGAAATGGTTACACTAAATATTTATTCTGATTTTCCTTTTATCCTTGCAACCATTTTCACATGTTTGGTCCAATTTCTAATTGCACTGTGAGTAATGCCACCGGTATCTTCATTGAATTGTGTGATTCTAATGTATCTTGTGTATCCAGTTCAAAGCCACATATTCCTCTACTATATAGGGTTTGGTTTTGGTTGTTTATTCCCTTTGGCGAATTCAGTTATTAAAAGGACTCAATTATTGTCCAAGCTTGATTTGTTTGGTAAATAAAAGGTTGGTTGTATTATAACGAAACCATATATGTGCGGTGTAATGTCCGACCAAGGAATTCTCTTGACCTTTTATTAGTAGCTTTTGTGCAGTTATATCATGATTGCCGCATCATGAAGTGCAGCAGATTTAAGTCCTTGCATGGGTTGTGAGACGTCTGTCCTACTAATACTCAGTTCGACGTGTTTCAGTTATTAATGGGCGCTATTGAGTTGATTTGTGTAATAAGGAATATCGAGCTAGTTTGTCGGCTTTTTCTACCTCTGACCTCTATTAGGGTAACACTGTTGAAGGGAATAAATGTCTTGTATAACTCGTATTGGTTTACGACTGATTTGTATTCATTCCCGGAGCAAGGAATTCTCTTGACCTTTTATATATCAGTAATTTTTTGTGCAGTTATATCATGCCTGATTGCTGCATCGTGAAGTGCAGCAGATTTAAGTCATTGCATGGGTTGTGAGACGTCTGTTGTACTAATACTCAGTTCGACATGTTTCAATTTTTAATGGGCGCTATTGAGTTGACTTGTGTAATAAGGGAGATGGAGCTAATTTGTCGGCTTTTTCTACCTCTGACCTCTATTAGGGTAACACTGTTGGAGGGAATAAATGTGTTGTATAGACTCTTATTGGTTTACGACTGATTTGTATTTGTTCCCGGAGGAGACATGAACACGGGTCTACCTGGGTGGGTTACGTATGACCCTTGTTCAACACATTTCTTTGTCTTCTTTGGATGGATGCGGCTGAAATATCCAAATACTTGGTTCTGTATTTGTTTCAAATTTTCAGTGTGGCTATTGTGTTGATTTGTGTGATCCCTCATATGAGAGGAACTAGCTTCCAATAGATTCTACCACCTATTGTGATACTGTTATTTTGTCTGGGGACATGCGTTGCATAAACTTGCTGGATTATGATTGATTTATATTCGCTATGTCGGTTCCAGAGACGCAAACATGGTTTCTATGGGTGATTCTCTATGGCGGAAATTTCGATACAATAAAGTTTGGAGAAGGTGACAAAAACTAGTATATTCAAGCCCAGCCCTCGTTTTAAAGCTTCATTAATTTGTCTCTGGTTGCTGCTGTCTATGTACAAAAGGCGCGAATGCAGCAGATTAATATTAGACCTCAGCTTCTATTTAATGTGGCAGGTTAATTTTACATCAAATTCCATCTGTACTTGCTACTTGTCCTTAATGTTTTTCAGTCCCTTATCATGATGCCTCCTCCCTTCATACCATATGGGAGAAATATTATTACTGTGTTTAAGCGATTTAGTACCAGTTCCGGTAATTTTTGTTATACTCCCTCCATGTTGAAATGCAATATATAATGTGCTTTCAGTTTATAGTGCATTTCCAAGTTATGGAAATCATAAATTCATACCCGTATGTATGTAGGGGATGGGCCTCTTGGTGGTCACTTTAGATTGATATGGTCACTTTAGATTAGAGTTTGTGAACATCGGATAAGTTGACTTGGGTTTTAAAGCTTCAGCTTCGTGTTAAACATGTACACCATCAGAAAGCTTGTTACTCCCTCGTGTAAGCGTGGCTTTGTTTACGAGAATCCTTTCTTTAGACAGTGTGAATAATAAGCAAAGCAACAATGAAACAATAATGAGGTTCTTCAACTGCTCCTGCACCTTGTTCTTTTTTCCTTCTCTTTTGTTGCATTTTACATAAAACATTCTTAGTTCTTACACCTAGAGACACAGAAAACTCAGTACTCTTGTTTCACCTCCAGATTGTTTTCATGCTTTGCTGGCCGCTATTCAGGTAATGTTCATACATCTATGTAAGTTTTTTGATATACTAAATATTGTGCCGCTTCTTGACTCCTTGTTATTACTTGTTGCAGTTCTGGTCTTAGCATCTCTTATTCCGGGCATTAACATCATAAATATGCTTCTTGTTGGACTTCACATTTTGAAGGATGAAGCTACGGTCAAATCGATTAGACATGGAAACTAAAGGTTACTCTTTTTTTCTTTTTTTATCCAATACATTATCATTGGTAATCATCTATAAGAAGGGTGAATTTTGAATGGATTTACGTATTGCATTACATCGCATCCTTCAGGAAAAAATAGATCATAGGATTTTTGAGACATTGTCAAACATGAGTTACTCGGATCCTGCTCTGGCAAACTCGGATCCTGATTGAGACAATGTTAAACATATGACTTGGATATCCTGAATCAAAAGTACTTGTTCGGCGCATGGTTTCACTTATCACTGTCGTCTGTATTGACAAGTCAAACATGGTTTCACTTATCACTGTCGTCTGAATCAAAAGTACTTTTTTTTTTTTTTTTACATCAGGGAACTCTTGCGGGGCCATTATGGTATGCGGTAACAATCACTGTCGTCCGTATTGTCTATTGGCGGAATTCAGAAATTGGAATTGCTGGGATTTGCAACCTCTGTGCTGGAGATGGTAACATGCTTTGTAGTTTGTGCGTTTCTCTTTCGTGTTCACTCAATTTCCAAGGACTTGAGGTGGGAATGTGATTATTTCTTTCTAAAAATGTTTTTTCACAGGCTTTGCTGACATTGTTGGAAAGCGCTTGGGCAGGCAGAAACTTCCATACAACAGAAACAAGTGCTTTTGCGGTAGCATTGCAATGGCAACTGCTGGCTTCGTGGCATCAATTGGGTTAGTCATTTTCTCAAGGCTTCTGTGGATGTCTAAAAGTCATTTGAGGAATCACCATATATTTTCAAAAGTATTCGAGTTTCTGAATGTTGAATACTATAATTCCCACGAGAGGAAGGACACCGGTAAACACAGCAACATGCTAGATGAAAGATTGATAGACTCTCTAGAAGAAGGGGGTTCTCCTCCATTCCCCTTCCCCCTCCCCTCCACTTTTTTACCAGAATGCCCTTTGTCCTCCAGAAGCCAGCCTTAAGCCCAAGGGCATAGGGTGTTATACCCCCCCCCCCCCCCCCCCCCCCCCCCCCCCCCCTTATGTAAGTCTCTACCTTCCCTTAAGACCTGCTTGTGGAGATGGCCTTATCATCGGTAATCTAAGCATTGCAGGGTCTTCCCTAGACTTCTCGGGAACTAAAGCAAGTAAATTTTTTTAGGCCCTGATATGTAGAAAACCCATTTTGACTTTGACTAATAAATTATAAAAATAATATGATATTTGTAAGAGTTGAACTTGGGTTACATATGTGGTAAAAATATTAAATATCACCAAATTAACATCAAATTATGTTAAAAATTGTATTAAATATATATTAATATTAAGTATTGGTATAAACTACAGGACCCTACCGGCCCAGAGGCCTAAAGCGGCTGCTCCCACCTGCCTCCACCTTGGGTCGACCCTGAAGCATTGTGTGCTCGGAAGAATCTATGACATAGCTTATGTTCTTGGGACATCACAAATATACCACTACTATTAATTACCATAATCGCGTAATCTGATTACAAAAAATAGGTTTGTGAAATCAGTTCAGAATAAATATCAATATTATTTGTTCATGTGCTGACACAGGATAATGCAATATTTTGCCTCAACTGGATACCACATCCGAGGAAGTTGGGAAGGGTTGTTGATTACTTCTCTAGCGTCAGCTGTGGCAAGATCCACTACTAGAAAAATGGGTTTTGGCCACACTTAATTTAGCCACTAATAATTAATGTGGCAATTAGTATCAATATCCACAGCGGGCTGATGTGGTAAATTTATTTTAATATAGCCACGGTAATTAAGTAATTACCGTGGTTAAATTATGTTTTAGCCACGGTGATAAGTATTGGCGTGGCAATTCGTGCTCGTAACAAAATTGGCCACGGTATTTCCCGTGCCTATTTGGTTGATTTTTGCGAAAATATAAAAAATTCAACCCGCGAAATGAAAGTGGGTTCGCGGTTAGCTAGCTAATTAATGAAAAAATCAAACCCTTATCACTTATCACGCCCAGAGGCCAGATATCGCACTCGATCTCCTATATTCTGATTCTCCTCTATCGCTCTCAACCGTTTCGTTGTGAGATCGATGAAGAGGTAATTGATCGAGGGAAATCGAAGTGGAATCGGAGTGGAAGGGTTTCAATCGATCAGAAGCTCCAGTTGCAGTTTCGCGTCGTCCTCTACCTCGTCTCGCGGTCTGTGTCAACCGTTTCATCGTCCTCTTCCTCGTCTCGTCGCGCTCTTTCTCTCATCGTTTGCAGGTAAGTTCGCCTCCTCTTCTTCGTCATCTATTTTATGTCTCTCTCCCTCTCTTTCTGATTCCTACAGCCTCCTCTTCTTTCCCGTCTGTTTTGTTTTCTTTCTTGTTATAGATGTGTAGGTTTCAATTATGCAGTACCAGTAGTAGTAGTATTGCTGAAACTGATTCTTCGTTCTTGGATTTTTTTTTTTCTTTTTTTTTTTTTACTTATAATAATTGGTGTATGTTTGACTCTGAAACATCCAACTCCAGAATTGGGCATTCTACAATTGGGGCGTTGAACTGTTGATTTTGCTTCCTATGTCTTGGCAAGTAGAGTATTAGATTAGAAGTTTCAATTTTGAAGGTCATTTGTCTGCTGCGAATTGAGATTTCTTTGATTACCCTGGAGTTTTGCTTGAAAAAGGCCCAATTTTTTTAGGGCTGAGATGATGAACCTGCTGCTCATATTTGCAATTTCTTGCTTCAGGTGTTGTGTTGTTGATTGGTTTGACATACTCTGGATCAGCTGCTTGCTAGAACAATCCTTGCAGGTTAGTGTTTGTTCACAGTTCTACTTTCCCCTAATTCTGTCTTGGAACTATACTTATCTGTTTCACATTCTGATCTCCACATTTCCTACAGTAATCATCTGAGAATTGGATTAAAAAGATGCTTAAAACGTATTTTCTTTGTTTCTCCTTGGGCAGAATAATTTGAGAGTAAAGATTAATGCAAAGGTTAATTCATTGTAGTGTATGACAGTAAAGGTTAATTTTTTTGTAGTGGGATTTTTGATTGTATTGCTTGAGTTGAAAACAATATTTTTTAAACCTGAAACTGGCGCTGATGTAGCCTGTGTTATGTACCAAATGTAGCTAATTACATGCTTATTACGACACTCTAGAAATTGGGTGGCCTGCGTTTTCTAAAAAATTTAGTCTCTCTATACTTGAAGTCACTCTTTGTGATATTAATATCCAAAATTAATATACCTGCATGAATAATCTCCAAAATTTTATTTGACGTTCATTGAGTAAGGAAAATGTGACATTCACGTTTGAATTTTGACAGATTATTTTTATTATGTATGTGAAGGAAAAATATATGACAATTGAGATGAAACTGCTTGTACTGTTCGTATAAAGTAATATGCTTTACTTGGTATACTTAATAATCTATGTAATACAACAAACGTTATGCAACAGTACTTCAACCTATTACTAGAAGTTGATTCGACTTGGAAAGAAACAAATAAAAAGATATGCGATAACCAAGTATCCTAAGCGACTTATTGGATATACTTACAATTCTTTCAAAGCAAATACGATATGTAGCTTATGAACGTCTGATGTGCAGGTATTGTTACGTACATTTTCCACTGCGATGGATAAGTCTTGGATTCACCATCCAATAAGAGTTGATCATATGTATATGACAGGGTGCAAATCTTTTTTAGATTTTGCCTTTTCTAATAACAACGGCGCTCCTAAGATATATTGCCCCTGCAAGAAGTGCTTGAATATATGTTTTCAGGAGCGAGATGTGGTGGAAGAGCATATTATCATAAATGGATTCGACCAAACTTACACTAATTGGACTTATCATGGTGAGATCGAAGTAGGTAACACCACAATGCTTGACGATGTGGTTGATGGAATGGGAGATTTTAGTGGAGATGATATGGAAGGGTTGATCCACGACGGTCTTGGAATACCTAGGCAAGGAAACTCGGGGCCTAATGAGGAAACACAGAAATTTTTTAAGTTGTTAAAAGATGCAGAACGGGAGTTATACCCAGGTTGTGTAAAGTACAACCTTCTGTCATTCTTAGTTCGAGTGTTACACACAAAAGCCTTGTTTGGGTGGAGTGATAAATCCTTAGATGTTTTACTAGAGTTATTGAATGACGCATTTCCCCAATGTCAGTTGCCTGCCTCAACTTACGAAGCGAAAAAGTTCCAGACTGCACTTAGTTTTGACTACAAGAAGTACGACGCATGTACGAATGACTGCATGTTGTTTTGGAAAGATAGTGCCCACAAGGACAAGTGTGACTTCTGCCAGGCTTCAAGGTACAAGAAATTTGAAGGGGACACAGATGATGAGAGCTGGAAAGGTAAAAAAGTTCCTGTAAAACAATTGCGTCACTTTTCGTTGAAGCCAAGGCTACAGAGGCTGTTCATGTGTAAGGAAACTGCATCATCAATGAGATGGCATGATTCAGAGCGCAAAAATGATGCCCTCATGAGGCATCCGACAGATTCACCTGCTTGGAAATCCTTTGATGAGAAACATCCTGAGTTCGCTATGGAGCCCAGAAATGTTCGACTGGCTCTTGCATCTGATGGTTTTAATCCCTACAGGACGATGAGTATCACTCACAGTACATGGCCTGTCCTTTTAGTCACATTGAATGGCCCCCCTGACTCTGGTTATTCACAACCTGATTTCATTTTATCGTTGCTGATTGATGGGCCTTCCGCACCGGGGAATGATATAGACGTGTATTTACAACCACTAATTGACGAGCTTAATGAATTTTGGGCAGAAGGCGTAGATACATATGATGCTGTTAGTGATGAGATGTTTCGACTGCGAGCGGCACTGATGTGGACAATTAATGACTTTCCTGCTTATGCTAACTTGTCAGGTTGGAGTACAAGAGGGAAATATGCATGCCCTGTCTGTAATAAGGACACCGAGTTCAAATGGTTAATGCATGGTCATAAGTTCTGTTATATGGGATCTCGTCGAGCACTAGACTTGGGACACAGGTTTAGGAAAGACAAAAATAGTTTCGACAGGACTGTGGAGACCAGAGAAATGCCAACTCGATTGTCAGGAGAGGCTGTTTTGAGGCAGGTGGCTCATATTAAAAATGAATTTGGGAAGCGTGAGGGACACAGTAAGCCTGCAGGCCAGAAAAGAAAGGAACCAGAGAATTCTGCTTCTGCTTCTAATACGCCGCCTGATTATGGCTGGAAAAAGAAAAGCATATTCTTTGAATTGCCCTACTGGAAAGACAATCTTATCCCCCACAATCTTGATGTGATGCATATTGAGAAGAATGTATCAGAGAGTTTACTTTACACACTGTTAGGTTGTGACAGCAAGTCCAAGGACGGTTTGAAGGCACGTCGCGACCTTAAGGATATGGGTATTAGAGAAGAGCTACATCCTGTACTACTTCCTTCAGGCAAATGGGAATGGGCTCTTGCCAATTTCACTTTGACTAAGGAAGCAAAGAACACATTTCTGAGAATACTGAAAGCTGTTAAAGTGCCTGAGGGTTATGCTGGGAACATCTCACGTAGTGTGAACTTAAAGAAGGGGATCATTTATGGTCTGAAGAGCCATGACTACCATATATTGATTCAACAACTGTTACCAATTGCAGTGAGAAACCTTCTTCCGAAGAACGTAGCTCATCCAATAGTTGAACTCGGTAATTTCTTTCGAATATTATGCTCTAAGGTCATAGATGACACCGAGTTCACTCTTCTTGAGGAAAGAATAAAGTTAACTCTTTGTCAGTTAGAGAAGATCTTCCCACCTTCTTTCTTCGACATTATGGTCCACATTCTCGTTCACTTACCAGAGGAAGCAAAAGTTGCTGCCGGTGCCGAAGAGGTGGATGTATTCTCCAGAAAGGTATATTTTAAACAAGTGATATGAAAATTGATATGTTCACCTATACGGGTCAATAATTTATCGTAACTTTTGTTATTAGATATATGTATGCACTCAAACAGTATGTGCGGAATCGTAGTCGTCCTGAAGGATCAATTGCAGAAGGCTATTTGGCAGAGGAGTGCACCACCTTCTGTTCCAGATATTTGAATGATGTTGAATCAAAGTTGAATCGCACAAGTCGAAACTATGCAAGTGCTGAAGCAGGGATAGGAAAGGGGAAGAGAGATGAGTTTATAATTGATCATACTCAATGGGAGCAGGCGCATAGGTACGTGTAAGCGAACAGTCCGGAAGTTGCGCCGTTTCGACAGTAAGTGATCACACACTATATCTTGTCGATTGTATCTTCTATTGATATGTCAATTCTTTACATTTTATTTTCGTTCTTAGGCAACATGAAATGGAGATTGAATCTGCGTCAAGAAAAGGTCGTAAGGGTAAGAGAGAACTAGCTCAAATGTTGCACAAATCATTTTCAAATTGGTTTCGAGAGAAAGTAAGTTCCTTATTATTTATATTAGGCACATGTTATTGTATTCGTGAAAATATATATTACAACTTATTAAGGTAATCTTGTTTATCAACTAGGTTCAGGAGATGACGAAACTTGACCCTTCTTCAGTGTCTGATGAAATAAAAAGCCTTGCAATCGGTCCTAATAAGTGGGTGAAGAGATACAAAGAATTTCGTATAAATGGGTTGAGGTTTCGGACTCTTGCTAGTGAAAGGAAGTTGACAACCCAAAACAGTGGAGTGATGGTGACAGCCTCCACCTTAAGTTTCTCAAGTGGAAGTGATGATCATCCCATCACAGGAGACGTTCCCTATTACGGAATCTTAACTGATATTATTGAGCTGAGCTACTCCGACAAGGTGAAACATGTCATGTTCAAGTGTGATTGGGTTGATAATGAGCATGGTATGAAAGTTGATGAGTTCAAGTACACGATGGTGAATTTCAAACATCTCATGTACAAACATAATTTGATATCAGACGAACCATTCGTGCTTGCACCACAAGCTCAACAAGTCTGGTATATGAAAGATTCGGTTGAATTGGACTGGAAAGTCGTGGTTAAATCGACGCCGCTTGATTTCTACAATGTGCATAGTAATTATGGTGCAGTTGATGCGCATCAGGATAACACACCAGCCCTGAATGAAGCTGCATGTGTTTCTGTGGTAGATGATGAAGGTTTAGGTGTGAATGAGAATGTTTATGCTTATCTTGGTGACGATATAGACGGTGAATATATCGACGAAGATGACGTAGAACATGAAGCAGATTGAGTTTATTGTTTTAGGAGGTTTAGGTTGTTCAGGTTGTTTCAGGTTGTTTCTGTTTCACTTCATCTCCGAGTTTCTGTTTAGAACCCCTTTCGATTGAATAATTCACTGGTTTCTAGTGATCCCATAAAGATGGACTCAGTTTCACATTTTTGAGTTTCCAGCTTTGTCCTCTCTGTTTTTTTGCTTAAAAATTATGAGAAAAAGGAATTACATCTTCTGTTTGTTTCTGAGATTGCAAGCCAGCTTAGATTTTATGTGCACTTGTTTCTGAGATTGCCTCCTATATAATAGTACTGGTTTATGAACGAAAAGATATCCACCGCTGATAATGAACTTAGGTCCCGACGGTGTTGGTGTTGGTGCTATGAAATGCTTCAAGTGCCTGTTTGGAATCCCTGTTTTTGCAGTATAAACATTTGGCTTGGTGATGTTCTGGATGTTTGTTAGCCTCTGTTACTTCAAGCTGGTACCAAACAGGCTCTTTACTTGGATTTGCTTCAGGGTCACTAAGAATTAGGCTCTTAGTGACCATCTCTGCAATTGCTTGCACTGGAGCCGGTGATTTCTGAACTTTTTACTCAAAGGCTTAATTACTTCTTGCATATCCCCAAGTATCATGAAACTCTCACATTGCACTCCCCATTTGCAAGAAAAACATCAATGTCAATAAATCCCAGCCATACAACTAAGAAAAAAATAAACACCTCTTCGAGTTTTTTTTTTTTTTTTTTTTTTTTTTTATTTGTTATTTTATTCTTTTTTTTACTACTGGTGTAGCTTCCCATAACCCACTTCAGGAAAATGCTATAACTACTGCCACTGCTCCACACTGACCACACAATTTATCGGTTTACTAGATTTGTTGAATGGTAAAGACCATCCCAAACCCACGCTGCATCAAGTCTAATTTATATGATATCGAATTACACCCTCAATGTGCTGTCTTTTCCTTATTTATATGATATCGAATTCCACCCTCAATTTATCGGTTTAAGTTTTTGTTGGCTGTTCCATTTTGTATATGGCTTCGGTCTGGGTAGATTTATATTAACCTAAAGCTGAATGAAATATCTATCCAGAAAGAGTTCATTGTTGTTCATTTAGAATTTGATGCTTTAACTTTTGTGATGTGACCTGCTGATTACATGTGTTGTGAAAAAACGAAAAATATGCAGAAAGAAAGAATCGAAACACACAGATTTACGTGGTTCGGCAAAACAGCCTACTCCACGGAGTTGCAGAGATTTCACTAAAACAGACGAATCGTCTCAGAGAGAATTACAAGCGAAATCAGAACGCTCAACATAACATGCTACGAACCCTAAGAACTCTATAAATAGACAACCTATCAAACCGGGCCGGATCCAAGCCCAAACGGGTCAAAACGGGTCAAAAATATTTTTTTCGGGGGCGCTGCCCCCGAACCCCCGGAGACATGTTCGTGATCGCTACGGCTTGGGCCTACCGGCCCAAGCCTTCGCTCCACGAATCATGTCTCCCTTTTCGGGTCGTAGCAAAACATGAACCGGGTCGATTCATAAAACGGGTCGCCCATGAACCAGGGCTCCACCCCAACAATTCTCCCACTTGGAGACTGGTTCAACATCATGTACCAGAACCACATCCCCTAACATAATCAAGCTCCATCCCTGCAACTCAATTCATCTTCTTCAAGAAAGAAGACCCACTGAAGCTGCGCACAGCTTCAGTTTCTCAACAGTAACAACCTTTGTGAACATGTCTGCTGGATTCTCACTTCCACAAATCTTCTCAAGCTGAACCTGACCATCATCAAGTAACTCACGGATGAAATGATACTTTGTCTCAATATGCTTGGTCTTAGAATGGAACGCTGGATTTTTAGCAAGAAAAATAGCACTCTGACTGTCACTGTGAAGCGTGCCATTCTCCTGTATCTTCCCCAACTCTCCTAAGAACCTCTGCAACCATACCATCTCCTTTGCAGCTTCCGTGATAGCAATATACTCAGCTTCCGTTGTTGAAAGAGCAACAACCTTCTGTAAGTTAGAACCCCACGACACTGCCGTACCACCCAAGGTGAACACATACCCTGTAGTACTCTTCCTCTTATCCAGATCACCAGCAAGATCAGCATCAACAAAACCCTTAAGTTTCAAAGCACCTCCACCGAAACATAAGCACGTGTCTGAAGAACCTCTCAAGTACCTTAAGATCCATTTAACTGCCTCCCAATGTTGCTTTCCTGGATTACTCATGTACCTGCTCACAACTCCCACTGCATGGGAAATATCTGGCCTAGTACAAACCATAGCATACATCAACGAACCAATAGCCGAGGCATATGGAGTCTTACCCATGTGTTCCCGTTCTTCAACTGTCTTTGGTGAATCATCTTTACTCAATCTAAAATGACCCCCCAACGGAGTGTTCACAGGCTTAGCCTGATCCATGCTGAATCTGCTTAGTACCTTCTTCACATACTCTGTCTGGGACAAATACAGAGTACCTCTGGCTCTATCTCTGACTATCCTCATACCAAGAATCTGACTTGCAGGGCCCAAGTCCTTCATGGCAAACTGTGTAGACAATTTCTTCTTCAAGTTGTTAATCTCATCCAAACTAGATCCTGCGATCAGCATATCATCAACGTATAACAACAAGATAATGTAGGAGCCATCAAACTGTCTAACATAGAAACAATGGTCTGCATGACATCTCGTGTACTTTAAGCTGCACATAAAACTATCAAATTTCTTGTTCCACTGCCGAGGAGCTTGTTTCAGACCATACAAGCTCTTCTTCAACCTGCACACAAGATTCTCATTTCCCTGTACCTCGAAACCCTCTGGCTGATGCATATACAATTCTTCCTCCAAGTCACCATGAAGGAATGCAGTCTTTACATCTAACTGCTCAAGATGCAAGTCTTCTTGAGCAACCATACTCAGCACCAACCTGATAGTTGTAAGCTTCACAACAGGTGAAAATCTCTCAGAATAATCAATTCCCTGCTTCTGCTGGTACCCCTTCACAACAAGCCTTGCCTTATATCGTTTAGTTCCATCAGATTCATTCTTCACACGATATACCCACCTGTTATGAAGTGCCCTCTTCCCTGTTGGAAGTTCAGTTAACTCCCATGTCTGATTCCGAAGTAAAGAATCCATCTCATCATTCATTGCTGACTCCCACTTGCTAGAGTGAACATCCTGCAAAGTCTCTGCATAAGTCTCAGGCTCACCAGCATCAGTCAACAATATATAATTAAGACTAGGGGAGTAACGCTCTGGGACCTTTCTGTTCCTAGTCCCCACCCGAGTTCTAACATAGGTCTTCAGAGGAGTGTTCTTGTCCTTTGCAACTGGCTGTGACTCAGTAGTGTCAGGCACACTAGACTGATCTTGTGGAACATCATCACTGGGAGTGACATCCTCAAGAATATCAGGACAAACATACGAAGGAGTAGCTGGGACTTTATCCTTTGTATTAATAGCAACACTCGCCCTATCCTTATACATCATCTTCTCATTGAAGATCACATCTCTGCTTCTTATAATTTTCCTGTTCTCAGCATCCCAGAATCTGTAACCAAATTGTGCATCTCCATAGCCAATAAAGAAACAAATCTTGGACTTTGCATCTAGCTTACTACGTCTGGCAGCATCAATATGAACATAAGAAACACAACCGAAAACTTTCAAATGATCAAAACTAACCTCTTTTCCGCTCCATACTTCTTCAGGCAATCTGAATTCCAACGGAACTGAAGGTCCACGGTTTATGCAATAAACCGCTGTGCTAACTGCATCTGCCCAGAAAGTCTTCGGTAACCCAGAACAAAGCCTCATGCTTCTAGCTCTCTCATTGATGGTCCTATTCATGCGCTCAGCCACACCATTCTGTTGTGGTGTCCCGGGAAGAGTATTTTCGAGTCTAACTCCATGTGTAGCACAATAATCCTTTAGTCCACCATCAATGTATTCTCCACCATTATCAGATCTCAAACACTTCAATTTCAAACCCGTTTCAGTCTCAACCATGGCTTTCCACTTTTTAAAAGTTTCAAATACATCAGATTTATTTTTCATAAAATAAACCCATACTTTCCTACTGAAATCATCAATGAAAGTGACATAGTATTGAGATCCTCCTAGCGACGCTACTGGTGAAGGACCCCACACATCTGTGTGCACGAGATCCAGCTTGCTTGATCTCAAGGCACGACCGCCTTTCAAGAAACTGACTCTCTTCTGCTTTCCCATAATACAGCTCTCACAAATACCCAGATCAACAGACTTCAGCTTTGAGAGCTTACCTTGGGACTGCAATATCTTCATACCTCTATGACTCATATGACCAAGTCTGCGATGCCACAAATCAGCGTCTTGCTCAGCTTCAGCAACTGCTACTGTATCACTCGGTCCCGAAGTCATGTACAAAGTTCCTGTTTTCTTACCACGAGCAAGTATCATGGAACCTTTCAAAACCTTCCATGCACCACTTGAGAAGACCACAGAGTTACCATCATCATCAAGCTGTCCCACCGATATCAAATTCTTCTTCAGTTCAGGAACATGTCTCACCTTCCGCAAAGTCCATACAGAACCACTTGCAAGCTTGACATCAATATCACCCTGACCAACAATATTCAGCGGCTCCCCATCTGCCAAGTACACCTTTCCGAAATCCCCAGCAGTATAGTTCTGCATAATTTCACGGTGCGAGGTAGTATGGAAAGAAGCACCCGAATCTAATATCCAATCATCAACAGGACTATACACAGCAAGAAGTAAAGCATCTTGAATTTCATCACTGACTGCATTCACCGAATTCCCAGACTTTCCTCTGTTTTTCTTCGGTGCCTTACAATCACTCTTAAAGTGACCTGACTTACCACAGTTCCAGCAATTAACCGTGCTTCCATCCCTTGTCTGCGATTTTCCACGACTGGTACCTCCATGCTTAGATTTTGATCTTCCCCGATTATTATTATCATTCCTTTCGTTGCTTCTGCCACGATTATCAACATTATAGGCTGAACCCGAAGGTTCACCAGAATCTTTACGACGCACTTCCTCAGCCAGAATTAAATCACGTATGTTATCATACTTCAATTTTTCTTTTCCAGCAGAATTACTAACAGCAGTTCGCATAGATTCCCAACTATTAGGTAATGACGCTAATAGTATCAAAGCCCTAACCTCATCATCAAAGTTAATTTCAACAGCAGACAATTGATTCGTAATTGTATTGAAATCAGTAAGATGTTGAGCAACCAACATACCTTCTGTCATCTTCAGATTGAACAGACGCTTCATCAAGTACACCTTGTTATTAGCAGACGGAGTCTCGTACATTCCTGACAACGCCTTTATCAGCGAAGCTGTAGTAGTCTCCTTAATAACGTTGTGCGCAACCGACCTTGACAGCGTCAACCGAATAATGCCCAGAACCTGTCGATCCATAACCTTCCAGTCTTCCTCCTTCATGGCTTCGGGCTTTACCCCCTCCAGTGGAGCGTGCAATTTCTTCCCATACAGATAGTCCTCTATCTGCATCTTCCAGTACGCATAATCTGTGCCGTCGAACTTTTCAATTCCAGAACCTTTCATCTCATCTGCCATCGTTTTTTCCCAAACCCTAGCGAACCTGGCTCTGATACCAGTTGTTGTGAAAAACGAAAAATATGCAGAAAGAAAGAATCGAAACACACAGATTTACGTGGTTCGGCAAAACAGCCTACTCCACGGAGTTGCAGAGATTTCACTAAAACAGACGAATCGTCTCAGAGAGAATTACAAGCGAAATCAGAACGCTCAACATAACATGCTACGAACCCTAAGAACTCTATAAATAGACAACCTATCAAACCGGGCCGGATCCAAGCCCAAACGGGTCAAAACGGGTCAAAAATATTTTTTTCGGGGGCGCTGCCCCCGAACCCCCGGAGACATGTTCGTGATCGCTACGGCTTGGGCCTACCGGCCCAAGCCTTCGCTCCACGAATCATGTCTCCCTTTTCGGGTCGTAGCAAAACATGAACCGGGTCGATTCATAAAACGGGTCGCCCATGAACCAGGGCTCCACCCCAACAACATGCTTATGTATCTCTTAATTCAGGTTTCGATGAAGAAGACGCGACGAGTTTTACATCATGTACCTCCTCAATCGGACACTTCTCAAGAACGTCATTCAGTTTCCCAGCAACGACCTCCTCCGCAGACACATGTACCTATATCTGAAGCACATCATTCTGTTTCTCATCAACCCCCCCCCCCCCTCCGCAGACACAGGTACCTACATCTCAAGCACGACATTTTGTTTCTCAGCAACGCCCCCCTCCACAGACACAGCTACGTACATCTCAAGCACGACGTTCTGTTTCTCAGCCACGCCCCCCTCTGCAAACACAGCAGCCGACATCACAAGCGTGCCATTCTGTTTCTCAGCCACGCCCCCCTCCGCAGACACAACTACCTCCATCTCACACATATCCGTCTGTACCACATGTTGAGAACTCTACTACACCAACGGCTCCTCCCACAACGCTTGACACGCAACATGGTGCGACTAGTCAACGTATGCCGTCTGGAGAAGGTAGTTGCAATGGTATTCATATATGTTTGCCTTCAATTCATTTACATAGTTATATATGAACTATGATTATTTCAGAGTGTGCTTTTTATGGTTTCTATGTTTCCCGTGCAGGATCTTGCTCAGGATCTTCCTCGAGAAAGAGAGGCTTCACACGCCCAATAGCAGGATGGAGTCCCGCCGAAAAAATGGCTTTAGAGTTTAATGAGTTTTGGCAACCAATTGGTGCTAATCGGGGAAAACTGTCGACACAATTAGGCATTCTTGCAAGAAGAAGTGATCTTGCACCAATAAACTACCATAGGTGGGACTGCGACGAAATGAAACCATGGCGGGAACAAATCTGGCGTGAGGTACAGAAGAATTCAACTGCTCCCGACGAGTTCAAAGATGTTTGCATGTTCATGCTTGACGATATGTGGAGACGTTGGAAAGGCAAACTACGAAAACACATGCGCCAATATTCGACTACAGAAGAACGCTTGGCCAATCCACCAAGTAGGGTGGATGTTCTTCAGTGGCCGGACTTCGTAAAAAATGAAGAGAAGGAAGAACAAATGGTAATATGTGTCGTATATAGTTTCCACTGTTTTTCTAATACATCTCTTATAAAAATTGTCATTTTCTCTATTATTTTTTGCTAAGCTACACTGGTTACTACAGGCCGTATGTGCGAGAAACAAGAAAAACAGATTGAATCAGAAAATGCCACATACAACTGGCCGGGAGTGTCATGCTGAAGTGAGAAATAAGGTTATGATCAGTTTTATATTAATTATACTTGCATATTTACAATAATATACTAAATGATCTATATATTTTTTCTAAACATCATATTTACATCATGTAGATGGAGAAGAAAAAGGGAGGAAAGGTCTCGCGTATGGACGTGTTTATTAAGACACGCACCCGAAAGAATGATAAGCCATCAGATGAAGCAGCCGGCGAAAAAATGGTAAACTCTTATGGACACATTAGTACGTTCATCAAAGCATGTCAGTCCTTTGTCTTGTATTTGTGTATCATCTGCTTTGTGTTTCGTTCTGCATTTCTTTGTGATGAAATTAATTTGTCAAGGGGTCCTTATTTTCCACCAGTTAGGTAAAAGTAAGGGTAGTCTGTCTTTTCCCATACAACAGGGATAGTGATTGTCTTTCACCCTTTATGTAGGGGTTGTTTATGTCCATTACCCTTATTTAAGTGTGTGATGCTGCTGACATTGTAGTTTAAACTGGAATAAACAAATTCAAAAAGAATATGTTCCGTCATTCCTTTTTTGTTACGTCACTAATTACTTATGGTTTAGCATTTGTTAGACTGATGTGTGCAACAATGTGGTATTGGAGATTGCTTTTCAAGTGGTACTAAGAAAAATTGCTCTCCAGCATTGTAGATCTGTAGCGGCTTTGCCTTTGCTGTTAACTTAAAGAGCCCGTCCTTTTGAATTTCATTGAAGAGCATCTAGCCCTAAGGCCAACTTTTAACATAACTGGCTGCATATCCGTGATGTCAAGTGTTTGCCTTAATCTATGTTGATCTCAGAATGAGACCGTTTGCATAACCTTGGCCTACCTTCCATAGTTTACAATAGAAGTCTTAAATTTAATTTTTTATCTCCTCTGTTACTTGTACTCAAAAGCAACAAAATTCAGGTTATGCACTAATTATATATGTAATTTTTGCAGACCACAATGACTCGTATGTACAACGAAGTACCCGAAGAAGAACAAACCGAAGAACTGCAAGTTAAGGAGGGAATTTACGACAACGTCATGGGGCCTGATAGGCATGGACGTGTACGTACATACGGAGTTGGTGTATGCCCGACACAGGTGTATGGTAGCAGATTGACCAAACGGACATCCCAGTCAACAGTGGCCTCCCTGCGAGTAGAGGTCGATCGACGAGTTGCTGAAGAGGTCGATCGACGAGTTGCTGAAGAGATAAATCGACGAGTTGCTGAAGAGGTTAATCAACGGCTGGCTACAGAGGTTGGGCTACGAGTTGCTGAGGAAATGAAGAAGGTGTACAAGAAGATAGGTCAGATTCCAGGTGGCACATGCGCCAATTCAAACGATGATGACATGCTTGACTCTGATTCAGCAGAGGTAGATGAATCTGAGGACGGTGTTCCTCGATATGATGAATATGAGGAAGCTAATCCTGAAGAAGATGCAGATGAGTTGATGGACATTGATGATGATAATAATGATAATGAGGATGAGGTTAGTCAATTCTTCTATGTAATACATAATGAATATTATTTCTGTTGAATTAATTTGGTTGCGTGAAAGTAACATTTTTTCTTCAAATAGGCTAAGGTTGGGGATACGGTCCACTTGCTAACTCCAAAGCCTCCAAAAGAGGCTGTGGCGACTGCCGTCCTCATATAAAAAAAAAGCACAACAAGAATTAACTCGGAGGCAGTGGGTTTTGGTAATTGGGCAGTTTGCATTAAAAGTGTTATGAAAGACTACTCGTTAATGAAGCGTATTGGAAAGCACCATGCGATAAGTACTTGTGTTGGCAAAACTGTGCCTTGGCGGGCTAGTTGTGTAAGATCACTGTTCTCATATCACACAATAATTATAGAGCACACTCAACCTTGTGGAGTTTGGTATTTGCTGTGTAATGTCAACAGAAAGTAATGGGTATTCTTTCTTGTTACTGCAGGTACTTCCACTGTGAGAAGCAGATTATAATCTCTGGGGCCTGGATGTCGAATTCTGTCATCTATTCCAGGTAAATCTTGACAATATTATCTTGTGGTTGGCTTTATATATTCGTATAGATATTTGTCTCTGGCCTCAAGTTGGTATCTGATAGCCATAGATTTGTTTTTCTGTTTCTGGATTTCGATTGCGCTGCTTCTATCTTCTTCTTGCAACGCCACTGCCATGGCTGGGTTCGGTGATTGGGAGGTCCATGTTGGTTTTTAAACGATGGTGATTTCAGGTGGGGATCTTAGTTGTTAGGAGGTTTAGTGCAGAGGTGAGGTAGTGGTAGCAATGGTGGTCCGGTTATGGTATTAGGTGTTGTAGGTGCTGGTACTGGGGGTATTTTGGATGCAGGGGGTAAAAATACAGAAACAGCAAACACCAAAAAGGTTGCGGAAATTGAAGAGTTTTGTTGGCTGTTTGTGGGAGGGTAAGATTCAAATTTGAGTGATTGCCTACCATTTAACTTCATTAATCTTATCAAAATGGGATTGAGTCGTGCAACCTGAGTCGTGCAACCTGAGTCGTGCAACATGAACACGGAGACCAGTTCATTACCTGAGACAGAGTAGAAAGCAAATGCAGAAGTTACTTAATTACCCAGTTATTCTCAAAATTATCCTATAACCAAGAAAAATATTGCTTGATCTCACAAGCTTAATTACCTGATGCCACTGTTCATTACCTGATGCCACTGTTTACCTGATGCCACTGTTTTATGTTTGCTTAATTACCCAGTTCATTACCTGATGCCACTGTTTTATGTTTGGTAATAGCATTGTAGCAGAACTCATGCTTTCTTATGTAACACTGTAATCGTAGGCCAACTACTTTGCACGTGTACTGTTCGCTTTTTAAAATTCAGCAAAATTTGAAAATCAAGTTACCAAGAGAGTGATTTTTGGTTTAGTCTTTTTGACATGCATTGATGTATGAACAAAAGCCCCAAAGGATCCCTGGCTTGATTACTAGTTGCATTCATTAAATTATTGTCTGAAAAGTATAAACAATTCTTAGTTTCCAGATCTATTTATTTTTCCTCTCATTCTTGCATCTACTCATCAACCTATGTCGCTTGGTACCATATTAATTGGCTCCCTTGTTCAAGACGAAAAAGACATGCTCGGCTCTCTATAGCTCCTGATACCTTTTCGTGTGGAGAACCAGGGTTTTGTACTTCTCTACTGTTCTTGTAAACATGGATCAGTGAGTTGATCAATCTGGCTATGGGGTTATAAGGGTGTTGTTGGGGGTTACTTATGTGTTTATTGTTGCTCATTCTATAGCTAAGAGCACACTGCTAGCTCCTTATTGGAACTGTGCTTTAAATTTTCTGGTAAATCATCATGTTAGTTGTATCCAGAGCTCTTAGGACTGGGTTGTGTTAGATTGTTTGTTTGAGCTCCTGCATCACAGTTGTTGGTTTACTATCCTTGTAGACATATACTACTAGCTATACATTTATGACTCAAAGGACCCTAGACTCAAAAGCATTAGTAGCTTCCTTTTAACGTTTATGCCACTGTTTTATGTTTGGTAATAGCATTGTAGCAGAACTCATGCTTTCTTATGTAACACTGTAATCGTAGGCCAACTACTTTGCACGTGTACTGTTCGCTTTTTAAAATTCAGCAAAATTTGAAAATCAAGTTACCAAGAGAGTGATTTTTGGTTTAGTCTTTTTGACATGCATTGATGTATGAACAAAAGCCCCAAAGGATCCCAATTACTAGTTGCATTCATTAAATTATTGTCTGAAAAGTATAAACAATTCTTAGTTTCCAGATCTATTTATTTTTCCTCTCATTCTTGCATCTACTCATCAATCTATGTCGCTTGGTACCATATTAATTGGCTCCCTTGTTCAAGACGAAAAAGACAGCTCGGCTCTCTATAGCTCCTGATGCCTTTTCGTGTGGAGAACCAGGGTTTTGGACCGCAAAATAGCATTTGTTTTGTTCTACCAACTTCTAAATGACAAATCGTCTAACATTATTAACTTGTTGAATCATTGCATAAAATGTAATGATCTCATTTCTCCTCTATATGTTACTAACGCCCACTTATTTTCTTTATTTTGTTGAACAGGGCGCGCATAGGAGGGCAATGTCCAGTGTGACTAGGAAATTACATTTTTTTGGTGGAATATCGTCCATACTACGTCGATGTTCTGTGTGAACGTTTTAGTTAATTAGAAGCGAGACTTTTCTATGTTGCAATTAAAAATGTTTTTTGTATATATGATGTGACATAGAACGTTGTATGCAAGTTGGATACGTTGTGTATGAATCCTTTTAATATTTTGTTAATGACGAGTGATGCATATTATATAAGCATATCGTAATAGACATGATTTTATTCATGATTCGGTAACGGATGGCGTACAGGGGTGTGTGTATATATATATATATATAAATATTAGCCACGGGATTATATTGTGGCAAAAATATCAATTAACCACAGGAGTAGTATGAGCACACTGGTAAATTGGGCACACTATTTTCCGCGGCAAAATGCTAATTTAACCACGCTAAATTACAGAGGTCAAATATATATTTAACCACGTGACAAAACCGTGGCTACTATCCTTTTGCCCACACCAAACAAATGCGGCTAAAAATTATATTGGCCACGGTAGCTCAGCTAGCCACGGTAGCAAGGCGCCAACTAATGTGCCACGGTAACTACCGTGGCCGAATATTACCCACGGCGCTTACCCGTGGCTAATAAAAAAAACCACGAAGTTATTGAGTACAGCTGATTCCCGTGGTCAAAACCGTGGCTAAATCAAATGGCCACGGTAATTGGAGCAATGCCCACATTTATTACCCGTGGGCAAATGCCGTTTTTCTAGTAGTGATCCCCTTCCTATACACCCTCCTTTTGACGACAATCTGACAGTCGTCCTTGCTTCCGTGCCGGTGGGCACTTTCGTCTTTTAATTCAGCGGACGTTGCTTCCCCCACTAAGACTGTTGTATGTTCTCTTCATTGAGCATTTTCTTTAGTTTTGTTTTTGAGAATAAGTAACTACAGAGAAACCTACAACTACGAAGTGTAGTAAATAGGCATGGTTACATGTATTCCTTTGCTGAATGTTGTTTGTTTCTCAGACAATATCGCGATAATTGTAATTTTGTTTCCTCCGCATACTATTAATTATTTTACTAGCTGCGGAATCGAAGGAGCTTTTGTGGTTTGTGTAGATGACTTGCTATATGTTTTTCTGCCATCCGAATGCAAAATATGTGATTTGTGGAACGTTTTAACATGTTTTGGATTTGGACTCAGTTGGTACTTGTATTAGCAGTTAGGGTATATACTTCACTAGAGTAAAACTCGTCCCGTTATGACTATTGCACTTTATTTCTTCTCCTAACATCTCGGCATTATTCGAAAATATAAAGGATAATAAAATAGATAAATGCGGACATTTATTAAGTTTCAAGAAAGGGCCAAATATGAAATAGTCCACGTGCGAAGTTTGCTAACTTAGTGGCCCACTTAGTGGCCCAACTCTTTATTACAAAAATAAGGTCTTGGGCTGACCCTGCAATGCGTAGAAGGGACTAGTCTTGACTGAAGGAAGTTTGCTAACTTAGGGTGAGTTTGGTAGAGTGGTTTCTGGTGGAAAAACTGGTTTCTAAATTGTGGTGGAATTTTTTTAGTTTTTAAACGAGATTCTGTTTAAACCAGTGTGTTTGGCAGTAGTTTTTAAACTAGATTAAAAACTTAAGAAATGTGTTTGGTAGTGGTTTTTAAACTAGATGATGTAGATAAATGACAAATATACCCTCCACTTGTATTTTTCATTTACAGATTAAAGAAGAACAAATGCTATGTAACAAATTCACGATTTCTTGAGCTTCAACTATTTCATGAAAGTACCAATTTGAAGAAGAAATTAATGGTATTGTGATATCTAAAAAATCAAATTTTCAAACTTGGATTCAACAAACAACTAACAATTTCATGAAACACAGCAAAAATTCAAGACTTGTTTCATGAAATTAAGGTACGAGCAACATTGTGGTCATATACTTGAATTGCTTAGTGTTAGAATAGGATAAACACATTATAAAAAAAAGGATAAATACACAATTAACATAAAAATAATAACACCAAAGTGAATAAGTCTAATAAAGAGAGTGACCTAATGATACACTTGGAAAATATAGGAAAACTATGAGGGTAATATGGACTTAGCATGAGTTAGAAAGAAACTGGGAAAAAACCACCAAAACATGGTTTTTTTCTCCACCCCAAAAGCTGAAAAAAACCAGTTTAAAAACCAGTTTTTAAACTACCCTAAACAAACACTTTAGAGAAACCAAATGGTGGAAAAACTAAAAACAAAAAAAAACCATTTCACCAAACGCACCCTTAGAGCCCGTGGTAATGCTTTTACTTTCTAGAACGCTGATTTTCAAATCTAAAAACAATATTTTTGTGTTTGGTATAGTTTCTTTTTTCTGCTGTCTATAAAGCAACTGCTTCCCCACAGGAGTTTTTGAAAAGCAGGGGAGGGGTTGCTTTCTACGACTAGCTGTTTGATTAATTTATTGTTTCACATCATTACCCATTAATAATAATAATAATATTTTATTGTAATCGTACTATTTATTATATCATGTCTGAAACGGTCGTTTTGACATTAACAAAAAGTCTAAAACACTAATAACCAAATAAAAAATGTCAAAAGTGCTTTTCCACAACATATTTTATATGGAGTTTACCAAACACTTTTTGTGTAGATTCTCACAGTGCTTTCTACACAATAACTTTCTAAACCGCCACAACATTACTAAACTAGCCCTAGTGGCCCACCTATTTATTACAAAAAGTGAGAACTAAAGGTCCCGTTTTGAGAAAAGAAGATACTTAGTCTATTTCATCTGTGAAAGGATGGACCTTGAGTGTGATCCATGACATAATATCCCTAAAGAATTTTTAGAAAAAACTATCTTCATAACATGGGGTATTTGGACACAGAGAAACAATTTCTATTTCAATGATGGCAAGCTTGATCCTGGTGGAGTGATTCACAGCTCTTTGAAGTGGAGAATGGATTATCTGAAGACTATGTCTGTGGATAGCAACGGTGTTCCTCCAAAGCAACCTCCTAAGGTAAGAATTAAGAAGTGGATAGCTCCCCAAATTGGTTTAAGTTGAGATAAACTGGGATGCTTCTTGGCAAGAATCTTCTGGTTGTATGGCTTCTGGGTGGGTCAGCAAAGATAGCAGTGGGTGCTTTTGAATGGTGGAGGAACTAGAGGTCTTGCTACCAGTGCTCTTCAAGCTGAGAGTATTGCTCTTAGAGAGGCTATCTGGGCAGAGAAAGAAACTATCAGCAATGTGTGTTTTGAAGTGGACAACCAAAGACTGGTGAATTTGATAAAGAGTAGTGACTCCAGTCCTCTTGATGTGATGAGGGTGATTGAAGATATCAAATTAGCTCTTAGTAGAATGTAGTAGCAATGTTAGATGAATTGATAGAGATGCCTACAGAGTAGTAGATTTTGTTGCCAAAGAAATGGCTGGTAGAAAGTTAAGAGTTGATTGGGTCCTCCACCCTCCAGACTCTTTGAGGAAGCTCCTTGAGGAGAATACTTCTCATTTTTTTTTTTTTTTTTTTTTGGTGTTTTGGTTTTGCTCTTAATACATTTCCTTTGACCCAAAAAAAGGTCCCCTTTCCTGTAAAAAATAAAAATGATATCAATCAACATTAGCACTAATTAGCCACTCCTATGTAATAAGACCACAAATAATACAGGTCTATCTTTACAAAGTCTAATTGTCATGATACTGTATAAATAGAAATTGGGCTTCAACTGTCACTCCTTTAGCAGAACTACCTAGAGGAGTATTGAGTCGATTTCTCTACTGCTGCTACTATTTCTACAGCCATATCACAGCAAGAACAGAAGCATCAAACAACAAGCTTCCATGAATCCAAAAGAAACAAAGCTCTCATATTTCAAAGGTTCAAGAACTTAACCGGCTTTCTTCCTCGCAAAGTTGTCAGAAACCACCTTCCCAAGAATCGCCAGCAATATCAACACACCTACTTCTTCGCCCGCTTCAGCTGCAAAACATTCACCAACATGAAGTATAGAATACCACTCTGTCCCAGCTCTTTCTTCCCAATTTGACTATTGTCACTATTCACTGGGTCACTTTGACCCGGTGATTTGAATAGCAAACCGATGCCATTTTTTGATAATTTTTCATGGTGTTGTAGAGTAAAAGGTGCTCTATAATATGGTGAAAAAATTATCAAAAAATCGTATTATTTTTCTATCCAAATCACCCGGTCAAAGTGACCCAGATACGAGTCAAAAAAGTCAGATGGGAAGAAAGAGCTGGGACGGAGTGGTACATGTTAACTACTTCCTTGTACTCTCTTTGCTTGGTCTCCCAACAAATATCTGGAATTTCACTAACCAATTCAGAGAATTTTTAAAAGTTATCCAAAAAAAATTGCGAGAAAAAAAAGGTTAAAAAATCGAAGTTCAAACGGACAGGGTACGAGCACGATTCATTTATGGAAACCAACTACTATTTTTTGCAGGAGTGTTCCTCAGGGGACTCCAAATTAAAGCAATGTTTCCTGTGTATGAGCATATTTACTACAATAATTCTTTTGAGGTTTCTGTAAGACGGTAACGTGAAGAGCTTTAGATGAAAAGAAAGCAGCAGAGGAACATAATTTTCTTTGCTTTTTGCATAAGCAACTGTGGATACTCCCACTAAACTGCTGACCTTGTGGATACTCTGTTGTTCCAGAACATTAATCATTTCTGCCGCAAACTGTACCAAAATAGTGATGCATTCCTACAACCCAGTAGTTCTTGAGGTTGCAGCACAAACAAAAGAGGAACCCTGTCAAAATCAAACAGGCACAAATCAATGCTTGCACTACCAAAGTAAAATGTAAATAGATAATGCTCTGCAATAAAACCATACTAATCTAATGATAGTGTAAGAATCCATAGGGTTCCACCTCAAAACCAATTGGCAATGAGGGGAGTAGCCCAGGAGACTATTAGTTATGTTTCTTCTTCTTGAATGTCCGATGTGAGACTTCTCAACAGATAGTAATATGCCAAATAACTTCTAAAGTCAGGTTGACAAAGACGTTATCATGTTTGGCTATCAGATAAACTGGCCAAAGAGAACTACTAGTATTTAGGTTCCTATAAAATAAGCAGCAACATACAAATGGTATTTCTGGAAGCCATATGCTATTAGCTTCTAGAAACAAGAATGACCAAGATGATGGAGATATCAATGTATCTCCTCTCCACATTATTCATGAGTTTAGTCACAACAATTGCCCTTCATTAACAAAACCAAGCAGGTACCCAGAATTCAATTCTAGAATTTCGAAACCATCTTGAGAAGAGCCCATTCTTTTTTCCTGTCTCAGATTTCATAAGCATAGATTGCGGCCTAGATTTACAACACCAGCTATATTGATGCAAGAAAAAGCATATACTACACTTCAAATGCCATGTAATTTCTAAACTCGGGGGAATAACACCATATCACTCGACTTGAATTCCATCTTTCAGCAGTTCCATTTTCTTGGTGTTCAGCTCAAAAGATGGTTTGAGTCCCGCATCGAAGCTGCTACGGTTTTCATTTGCGGCTAATAAACATTTGGCTGTCCCTTCAGGCTCTCTTTCTTCTTCCTCTGCCTCACTGTAATTTCTAGGGTTCATGTTCATCTAACTTGAGATTTCTTTCATGGTATGACCACTTCCCAGTCTAATTCATCTTCCTAGTAATTGCTGTTGTCTCAGATCCATCATCTTGTTCCGTTTAAAATTTGATGGATCAAATTATGGCACCAAGTTTCTACGGTGCTTGACACCCAAGCCTTGTTTGGCTATATTGATGATTCAACAGAGACAAATCGACGACCAATTCTGGCGCATGCAACCTGGTTCAACTTGACCAGGCAATTTTCATAAGTCTTTAGGCGAGTCTCTCTGAAAAGGCCATTTCTCTTGTTGTTGGTGCAAGTACTTATAGAGCCGCTTGGCTTGCTCTAGTACCCAGGTATGCATTGATGACTCGTGCTAATATCTTACAATTGTAAACGGATCTACAAACCTAAGTAAGAAAGGGGACAACAATGATACCTATGTTCCGAAAATTAATAGGATTTGAGATAAATTGGCTGTTGCTTATGTTCATATTGATGACAAAGATATTCTCATATATACTCTGAGTGGTTTGCCTAATGAGTATAATGCATTTCGCTATGCGATTCGGACTCGTTCCGAACCCATATCTATGGAAGAGCTTCATGCTCTTCTAAAGACCGAGGAGCATTTGCTTGAGTCTCTAAACACTCAGTTGAGTGATTCTTCTTATGGGTCTGTGTCTGCTCTTGTTAGCATGAATACACCTATATCATCCTCCTCACAACCTATTACAGGGGAAGATGTAAGTCACTATAGATGCTCTCGTAGAAGTGGTTTTATTCCTAACCGAGGAAGATTTAATGGCTAAAAAGCCAATTCTGATGGTTATAATAGAGGAAGATCTGGGTGGAACCAATGAGGTAACTATTCAAGAGGAAAGTCTTATGATAGAGGAGGCGGCTATTCTGTTTCTCTAATGCATGTTAAATATGTTGCAATGAGTACCACTCAGTCCTTGACTGCTACTATTGCATGGACTATTCTTATCAAGGAAGAATGCCTCCTTAACAATTAACAACTATGATGGCCTCTGGTTCCACTGTTACAGTGAATCATTCACAGTCTTGGTTCACTGATTCTGATTCTAACAACCATATTACATCCGATCTGCGGACCATATCTATTTCAGAACACTATGTGGGATATGATCAAGTGTCTGTTGGCAGTGATCGGTCTCAATCTATTACTCTCTATGGCATAGCTAATCTTGCCACTCCTTCACATACTTTTACATTGAATAATGTCTTACATGTGCCTCAAATGTCTGCCAATCTACTTTCTGTACATCAACTGCGCGATTATAATAACTGCAGATTCGTATTAGATGCATTCTTTTCTAATTTGGGACATAGCTACAGGCATAACTCTATACAACGGGCAGAGTAATAGGGGTCTTTATCCTATCACACTTCTACCAAGTCATCTCTTGTCTCAACCTTAAGTTACCTGGAACGCGGATCGTTCAGATTCGTGGAACAGGAACGGGATCGCGGAACGCCATACCCTATAGAATTCGGTACGCCAGGGGTACGCTTCTTTGGATACCTTTATAGCTGTTTTACCATTTATCGCAAATCATAAAGTGTAAAACTGCTCAATATATGAAATATTTAAAAGTCAATACTCTAAAAATGGATGTAACTTCGCAAAATTCCCCCTTTGACATAGATGCTTTAAGTGAAAATAGTGAAAAAATAGGGATCGCCAAATTAAGCGATACGGATCGATGGTGTTCCACGTTTCGGAACGCGTGATCCAATTCGCAATTGTCATACCACCCAAGATGAACGCGTACCCTGTCGTACTCTTCCTCTTTTCAACAACACCAGCATGGTCGACATCAAACAAACCCTTAAGTTCCAAAGCACGTGCACTGAAACATAAGCACATATTCGAAGAATATCTCTAGTATCTTAAAATCCTTTTTACTGCTTCCCGATGTTACTTTCCGGGATTACCCATCTACTTGCTCACAACTCCCATTGCATTGACAATATGTCACCTAGCACAAACTATCACATAGATCAATGATCTTAAATTAGAATGATAAGAGATGTTGCTCGTAAATTAAATATGATCTATATTATTAATCCTATCAACATCCCCGATCCCAAACCGTAGCCGCTTACTTCAGCGGAGAGAACAATTCGGATACTTCCAAGAATTCCTAATAACCTCAAAAGACTTGGATGACCTCCGATTTCTCAGGTAACTCAAACATGTTTTTACCTCTACATGTTTATTGTGTAAACGTGTTCTTCCTGTATTGATCTTAATCTTGTACTTTTTACTTAATTATTGTCTTTCAATTTTGTATAATAATTTTTAAGTGTATTTAGGTAGAATCTACATTACACAAGGGCTATTTTTTGTGCTATATATATATACATATCTATATATATATATATATATATATATATATATATATATATATATATATATATATATATATAGCGTTTCCTATCCCCAATTCTGAAAATTACCATTTCAACGTCTCCATTTCGTCTCATCCCCGTTCCCTTTTTAGTGTTACATAGGCTGAGGCATATGGAGTCCTACCCATGTGTTCTCGTTCTTTAATTGTCTTTGATGAATTTGCTCTACTCAATCTAATGACTCCCCAACGGAATGCTCATAGCCTTATCCAGATCCATGTTGAATTCACATTCTCTGCTTAGGTCGCATAGAGTGTACCTTCGGCTCTATCTACGACCATCCTCATGCCAAGATTCAGAATTGCGACGCCCAATCGTTCATGAAAACTGTCTAGACATTTTCTTCTTCAAGCTGTTAATCTCATCCAAACTGAATCCTGCAATCAGCATATCGTCAATGTGTAACAAGATAATGTATAAGCCATCAAATTGTCTATCATAGCAACAATGATCTGCATCACATCTCAATTACCATAAGTTGAAGATAAAACTATAAAATTTCTGTTCCACTGCCGAGGTGTTTCAGACCATTCACATTCTTCTTCAACATTCTCACAAGATTCTCCTTCCCCTGTACCGTCTGACTGATGCATATGTAATTCCTCGTCCAACACCCATGAAGGAATATAGTCTTTACATCTAATTGCTTAAGATGTAAGCCCTCCACAGTAACTATACCTATCACCAACCTAATAATTGTGAGCTTCACTAGTAGAGAAAATATCTCAGAATAATAGATACATGCTTCTATTGATATCCCACCAGAACAAGTCTTACCTTATAATGTTTACTTCAATCACATTTATTCTTCTCATGATATACCCACCTGCTATGAAGTGCCCTCTTCCATGTCAAAAGTTTGGGTCAGCCCCCATGTCTAATTCTCAAGCATTGAATCCATCTTATCATTCATTATTGACTCATACTCACTAAAATTAACATTGCGCAAAGTCTCTTTATAAATCTCAAACTCACTAGCATAATTTAAAAAATATAACTAAGACTAGGAAAGTGGCGCTTTTGAGCCTTCTTATTCCTAATCCCCCGCTGTGTTCTAATTCAAGTCCTCAGAGGAGTTTTCCTGTCATTTGAAGCTGGTTATTATTAAACCATATCACTCAGTCCAACACTTTGGGCCGCAAGTTCTGGATCAAGCCCAAGCTAGAAGAGCCATGTAAGCTCAAAGCCCAGTACCAAAATGAAATAGCATCTGCACTAGAAGGCCTTACGAAAATATTGAAGGAGCCACCAGAAAGTCAAACCATCACTACAAGGACTACAGTGCAACTATCTTACTAGATCTAAATCACAGCCGTTGGATGTCGGCCAAGACATTTTCTGACTTTCGTATTTATGTACATTATCTCTATCAATGAAATCACCGAAAATTCCATTGTAATCTCTCTACATTGATTCTGTTCACCTTCTCCAATGCTTTCATCGTCTTCCTCTTGAAACCTCTTCGGTTTCTATCATGGTATCAGAGGCAGTGGCTCAAACCACGATCCCATCTTCGAGCAACACCGTCGCTACTTCCACCATTGCCATGACAACTCCAAATCCGATCTATCTATTGTCAAACATCCACAATCTCGTACCCATCAAGCTTGATGGTACGAATTATGTCACCTGGAGGTCTGTAAGAGATATTATTATTATAGCGGATTATTGTTAAGATATATTATTATGTTTTCTAGTTTAGATTATTTAGTTACCTAGTTCAGTTTATGTTTCTTGTTGACCAAGTATTGGTTGCTTATATATAGACTCTTGTAATAGCTTAGGTAATTACTAATTCTATCAATACAATTACAAAGTTCTATATGGTATCAAAGCGAGGTTCCACACACGTGAATGGTCTAACAACCCACGTGCTCACCGCCACCCGCAGACAAAAGAGCCAGTGTAGGCCAAAGAATGCCACACGTGAGGGGGCGTGTTGAGAAGTCCCACATTGGATGTTCAAGAAGAATAAATATAATTAATAAGTCTCCTGGGCTACTCCCCTCCTTGCCAGTTGGTTTTGAGGTGGAACCCCAAGGATTCGTACATGGTATTAGAGCCAGGTTTCGATCCTGGGACCTGTGGGTTATGGGCCTCAGAGCGGCTACGCTCTTGGTGACCTAGTTTTCGTGCTTCCGCCTCTGGTGGGCGGCACCACCAACAGCCGCCTGCGAGAACTAGCTCTAACTTTCATTTCTTGTTCCATTGTTGCTGCGACCCCACCATCGCTGTTGACTAAGCATCCGCAATCTCCAGTCCGACCTGTTGCACTTGCGTTGGTCTCGACCAACCAGTAATCAATCCAGGTTGCCGCCTCAGCTGTTCCAGATTCGCTCCAACCAAGCCGACCTACCAGCTGCCTTCTGTGTGGCTCCAACCGAGCCGTTTTCCAGCGCATGTTCTCTTTGCTTCTACGCTGTTTTTACCGGTCAGACAGCGGCAAGAGGATCGATCTCTTGTTCCCTCCAAGCAGTGACCTATGTTCCCGGTTCTTTCGGTCCTTTGTACTTCACGTAGGCCTCCGCCCAGTCATCAAACGGAGAAAGAAGCCCCATCTCTGCTCGTCTGCTTGTTGGCGCAAATCATCGTCTGTCAAGTCCAGGTTACATTTGGCTTGGTTCTAGCATGACCTGTATTTTTTTCCTTGGTTCTAGCATGGCCTGTATTTTTTTCCTTCTTATCGACACAATCTGTCGTAAAAAAATTGTTTCACTTTCTTGACACGGTCTGTCGTCAATTTGTTTTTTTCTCTCCTCTGGGCACAATCTGCCATAAGAAAAAATATATCGCTTCTTCTTGACACAATCTGTCATAAAAAAAATCTTTTTTCTCGACACAATTTGTCGCGCTACTCTTTCTTATTCTCGACACAACATGTCACCACAGTTCGTCCACACGTCCAGTTCGCCCTTGCAATTCTGGAATGCCGAAAAATCAGTGAAGTCCTGTCACTCGTCGTCGTCGTCCATCATAGACGTCGGACCTCTTCCATCTGGAACAAGCCAACCCACTGTCAGACTGAAGCTCTCACAGCAACAAAACCGCAGCAGCTCTAGTGTCTACTTGCAAACTCAATATTGGCACATTGAGTTTGAGGGGGATATTAGAGATATTATTATTATAGCAGATTATTGTTAGGATATTCAGTTTCTATATTAGGCGTTTGATGCGCAATTTAGCGTGCTATTCGCAAGTATACGAATCAAGTAATATAGAGAGTATTTTCGACTCGGATTATCGATCCCACAGGGACTTTGCAGGTTTTTCTAGTAATCAGTTTTAACGAACAGAGTGTAAAAAGGAGGAATATTTTGAGAGTTTGTAACTACGAACTAAGTACTGAACGTAAATAACTGAAACGTAAATATTTTTGTGGAAGTTTTCTGAATAATCTTAAGTTTGTAAAACTAGGGTTTGAGATACTAGGTCCCGGGATCCCCTAGGGTTCTTCAGATTTTCGTTCTTTGTTTGACATGAAAACACATAGCAGTCTCGTTATCCGTGCCACGTACCAATTGTGCAGTATCTTTTCTTTTCATGCACGTTATCACAATCCTGCAGACTGTCGGATTCCTGTTAAGCTGCCTAAGTCTGCAGTCTCGTTCTAAGGCTGCTAGGGTTTCTAACCTGTCCTGATGGCCCGGGTCAGATTCTCTAACAGTTGGTCTCAACGATTTCAGGCTAGTCCTAACTACCCTTAGCTAGTCGGCCCATCGGGGTAAGGTGCTAAATTCTGTCTTCTCTTCCTAACCCTAACCGGACGTTTTCACCTACCGGCTCGGGTTTGTAGCAATTCTGGTTAGCTACTCCGATCATGCATAAACAGTAAAATTCAAAGACAGAATAACGAATAAAGCTGCTGATATTAAGATAGTACGATCATGAATTCATAGTCAAAACGTAGAACTAATCTCTGAAAACGAAACCCTAGGTTCACCGAGAACTTAGGTAAAAGTTTAGCTACTGAAATTCATAACGTAAAATAACACAGTTTTTGAATAAGAGAGAAGAAAAGCAAACGGGTCTTCGAATCTTGAATTGCGCTTTCGTGCTCTCCCGGGATGCTCAGACTCCTCCGGTTATGCTGTCTTGTTGTGTGCTATCTTGTGATGAGCACTGGACGAGTCTTTATATAGTGCTGGAGACGTTTCTGGAAACTGCCGAAATTACGAAACTGCCACTGGGCCGAAACCGCCTCGGGAAACGGGCCGTCTGCCACCGCCTCGGGAAACGGGCCAACTGCGCAAGATAGCTGCGTAGCTACCTGCGTAGTTGGCTGCGTAGGTAGCTACGTAGCTACCTGCGTAGTTAGCAGCGTAGCTAACTGCGTAGTTGCTGCGTAGCTACCTGCATAGTTGCTGCGTAGCTACCTGCATAGCTAGCTGCGTAGCCACCTGCGTAGTTAGCAGCTAGCTGCGTAGTTAGCAGCGTAGCTAACTGCGTAGGTAGCTGCCTCCTCGGTTTGCACGCCAAACTCCTCGGGATGCCTCGGGATGCGTACCAGGCTCCTCGGGATGTCACCGGATGACTGCTGATCTTCTCGGAGTGTGTTTTCCTGCTTTCCCGTGTTCCCGTCTTGCGTTTTGACCCGAAACTTATCAAAATTACCAAAATACCCCTGGGTCAAAACCGCTCCAAATTCTGTCCAATCCTGACTCTGGCCATAGGTAAACTGCTGACTGAATTTGGAAGACAAAATCTGAACTTGACTCCGGAAACCCGGGCCCGGTGCCTAAATGACCAAAATACCCCTAGGCCAAAACTGTCCCGGAAATCGTCACGAACATGAAATAGTTGCTCCTGACTCCGGACACCGGAAACCGAGACTCCTTACTCGGGCGTGGCCTGACTGGGACCCACACTTGACGGGAGTCGGTTTTTCGGCCGGACTCCGTTTCAGCATTATAACCTGTTTTCGGAAAGCCCTTGACGTCTACGTTCTTTTGCCCCTGGTTTCACTTAAAAATTCCAAGAAAAGCTCAAGATATTGTCAACCGAGCGCATCTCGGTGATTCTCGGTTTTGGCGTTTTCAGCTTCCTCGGTCGGTTTTCACTGCTCGTTTTTCCTCCAGTCTTTCCGTTTTCCATTCCGCTCTCCCTTGTACCAGTCTCGGTCAAATCCTGCTCCGAGCGTTTTCTGCACGTTTCTCGAGGCGAACCCGGTTATGTCTCGACACGCATCCCAATGCACTTTCCGAACCTGTTCCTGTAAAAACATGACAAAACCCGCGATCATATCCAATAAAAGTACGAAACATGCAGAAATTCACGAAGAGCAAATAAACGTCTCGTTCCTAAAACCGAGGCTTTCCGAGGGTGAATTCTGGCTAAAACGCGGTTTTCAATCACACATACACATCTTTTCAGGCTATAAAATAACCCTTTTTTGGGCGTTATCAAATACCCCCACACTAAACTTTGCTCGTCCCGAGCAAACTCCAGCAATATACTACCAATGCATACTATCCCGAATCAATCCAGAGCGGTGTAACTGCACTTATTTTTTTTAAAACAGTGTTAATATTATAAAAACAGTTTATATTTTTTTTTGGTGAGACTGGGCAATCTCTTCAACTCAAACTGAACATCATCAAGTTCTCATATTCCCCTAAATTTCAGAAACTGCGGTGATCGGAAGAACTCGCGGCCAGCCTAGGTTAGGAACAAGCACGGACACCACTTACTTCCGCTTTTGCACGCAAACCGAGCGTATCCCTAACGCACACCTTCCGTGCTTTTACTCCGGGTGTAATGTAAATCTGCCGGCTTTGGGACGGTAGGATAAGTCATTTAGAAGCGATGTCCTAAACGTCACAGCACACTCACACATACCCCAATCTCACACTCCCTCACCAAGATGACAGAAACTGACCCAAATCACCTAAGATTCTAGACACTCAATTTCACCAGTCCCGGTGTAACTGCCGTTCTCGCGGCCACAACTGTGAACGAATGTGAAACTGTGATAAAAATAGCCGGCCTGGCGTTTTGAAATAAAATCAATCAAGCACCCTGAATTTTCTGCCTTTGATACTTTTTTTCTTCGTTTTTTTTCGTTTTCGTTTTCATTTTCTTTTTCCTTTTTTTTTTTTTTTTTTTTTTTTTTTTTTTTGCGGGGCTACACAATAAACAATATAAATCAGGCCAACTCTATGATAAACCAAAAAACGTGGGGTGGCTGAAAAATACTGAAATAATCTATAATGACCACCCCCACACTAATTCCGAACCATGTAGTCAATCTGTAAAATATTCGCGCTTTTCCAACCGATCCTCCTCACTCCAAGGATGTCTAAATAGCACAGCGCGTCCTCCAGTAACCCTGTAAACCCAAAGTCCCCCATGTCGTGCGGAAAATTTACGCACTACGGCTCTCCTCCTGTGCTCACGGTGTAATGTCGTGAGTCACCGCCACACCGAAGTGTGCTGTCGTCACTATCTCACCCTTACACACCCTCAAATATAAAAATAAAGCTCATCCACTATCAAATATGACAATTCTGCTCTACCCCAGAAAATCCCCCTCAACTCAACTCCCTCGTGCCATGACGCGTAGGAAAGGTAAAAATACTAACAATGATGCGAGTATCAAAAAACGGCTTCCTAGGTCAAACGGTTACCAAGAAAAGGATTAATGGATCAACGGGGCTCACTAGTGGACCTAAGGCGCGAGACAGGACGTGAGGTCCCCTATGGCCTATCACTCCACCAAATGATGTGGTGACCGTGATGGCGGGTTGACGACTACCTGGTGACGGTGGTCTGGCAGCTAGTCGGATACATTGCTCGGGAGACAGCTACTTGCGTTTTCTGAAGTGTATTGGCTCTATTAACTCCCCTAGACAGATTCTCGCAGCTCTTCCTCACCTATGTTCGTCCACTTCGGGAAATTTTCTATCATTAAGCTCTCTCCAGTTTTAAGCTAAATCCTTCACCCAGTCTCAAAATTTTTAATTTTTTTTTTAATATTTTTTTTTTATTTTTATTTTTTAATAGTAATGCAGTTACAACGCCACCACCCCCACACTGGATGGTGCCATGCCCTCATGGTACTAATCATTAGGCATACAATCTGGATTGGATGAGCTGGCTTGCCTCATCGAATGGGAACAACTGGTAGCATATGCAGAAAAATAAAGCGAGAGACAGAAATTGAACCTGTGCACCCGGAGTCAGTTCTTACAGGTGCGGAATTTCTCGCAGATTCCGGTGGAGCAGGACCGTTGACCGGTCGCCAGAAAATTTCTCGACGGAAGCTGTCAACCTTTCGGGCTCTATGTGCGCTCTTCAAACGTGCAATCCCCGAGCACCATTGTGTTTGATAATGTGCTCCTATATGGTCGAGTATACTTCCGTACACCGGGGTCGATTGCTCGGTTCTGCAGAAAAACTGTTCCTGAAAAATCCCCAACTCGTACGAGTCCCTGTGACGGTCGAGTGTGCCAGAACACACCGGGGTCGATTCTTCAAGATTTTGAAAATCTGCCTTTCCTTCTACGAAATTTTCTGAATTCGCTTCAAACTCCACGGATCTGTGTATGGAGGTAGAGAGAGAAAAATTGGGCAAAAACGTGTTGCTGTCCGAAAAAAATACTTTTTTTTTTCTTCTTCTGTCTGCGCGTATATACGCAAACAGGGAGCAATTTGAAAAAGTTTTTTTTTTTTTTTTTTTTTTTTGAAAAAAATTCCATATTTTCACTGCTGGCTACGTATATACGCAACCCTGCGTATATACGCAGTCAGCAACAAAAATAATTTTTTTTTTCAATTTTTTTTTTTTTCAAAATCCTGAAATTTTCGCTGCTGACTGCGGTCTGCGTATATACGCAAGCAGCTTGTAAAAAAAAATATTTTTTTTTCAAAATTCTGAAATTTTACTGCAGGCTGCGTATATACGCAGCAGCACTCATCTTACCTCTCTCAAAATTCAAAACTGAAAATAAAACTTGAAATAATTTAAACTAACTTACTACGTTGGGTTGCCTCCCAACCAGCGCTTGTAATTTACGGTCGACGGCCCGACCCAGTTACCTCATGTTTGCTCAAGGGACGTCAAAATCGCCAGGCCTGACGTCCGCTTCCGGGCCGAGATATGGCTTGACCCGGTTTCCGCTCACTCTGCAAGTTGTACTGTCATGCTGATTCTCCAATTCAACTGCCTCCCATGAAAGTACCTCTTTGATGATAAACGGTCCTGACCACTGAGATCTCAATTTTTCCGGGAAAAACTGCTTCCGAGAATCGCAGAGACGTAATTTCTGACCTACTTGAAACTGCTTTGGCTGTGCTAAAGTTTGATGGCTCGGGAGCGGTCTAACCTCTCGGGTTGGTGGCTCCTTGAGTGACGGGACCAGGGCCAATTTCTGTCCACCTTTTTCGTCCAGCTGTAAAGTAGTCCGGTTTTCGGCTTGCATGGCCTGCTCCTCCTGGAATCTCTCCTCGTTCTCTCTGTCCACTCTATCAATCTCTTCCCATAGCTCATCCATCTCTTCGTTTTCCCAGCCTTCTTCGACTACCTCCACTACGAAGATGTCTTCATGCTCGTAATAATTCGGTAGTTGCAGATTTTTGAAAACGTTGAACTTCACCTTGTCTTCATTGATCTGCATGGTCAGTTCTCCGCTCTTGCAGTTTATCATGGCTTCTCCGGTAGCCAAAAACGGTCTGCCCAGAATGAGTGGCACGTCTCCTGCCTCCATGTCTAGAATTACAAAATCTGCCGGAAAAATCAATTCTCCGACTTTCACCAGAATATCTTCAATAACTCCGTAAGCCTGCTTCACGGATCTGTCCGCCATCTGCAGCTTGATTCTGGTGGGCCTGAGTTCACCGATTTTCAAAGTTTTGAAAATCGACAAAGGCATCAGATTGATACTGGCCCCTAGGTCACACAGAGCCTTTCCTGTGTAAGCATTACCTAGGGTCACCGGGATGACAAAACTGCCAGGGTCCTTCCTCTTCCTCGGTAGCCCATTCTTCACACAGTTGCTCACTTCTGCCGTCAGATTTATTGTCTCGAAATCGCTCATACGTTTCCGTCCATACAAAATATCTTTGAGGAACTTGGCATAAGTGGGCATCTTTGCCAACGCCTCCGCAAAGGGTATGTTGATCTTCAGCTGTTTGAAAATCTCGAGAAATCTGGCGTAGTCCTTGCTATCATCCCTCTTTCGTGTCTTCAAAGGATACGGCACCTCCTTGGAGACAGGTACCGTTTTGCCTTCCTTCTCCTTTTGCACTACATCCTGCTCAACCGAGCCCTTCGGCTGGGGGCGGTCGGCTGAGCTGTTATCCTCGCCAAGTACTTCACGCTCGATTTCCTTTGATTTTTCTGCACGTGCATGGCTAGGATACGGCGGATCCTGTAGTGCTAATCCACTCCGAGTGGTGATGGCATTGACCTGAGCACGTGGATTATTCACTGTATTCGAGGGCAAGTTTCCTGGCTCTCTCTCCGTTAGCTGCTGTGCTAACTGTCCAACTTGTACCTCCAAAGCGCGCAGTGACGTTTTGGTCATCTGCACGTCGGCTGTCAGGGCGTCCATGTGCTCGAACCGGGACTCCATGGTATGGAACATGGACTTGATCTCCTTCATCTGAGCGTCGTACTGCTGTGCAGTTGGGCCCGACTGAGCCTGCTGCTTCGGTGCAGCCTGCTGGGCTGGTGGCCTGTGCTGGAACCCCGTTGCATAAACTGCTGCGTTCGGGTTTCCGTACCGGAACCCGGGATGGTCTCTCGTACCTGGTCTGTACCGGCTCGGATCCCACTGCTGCTGTACGTAATTGGAATCTTCGTTTCCGAGCCCCTCGATGGCTGTGTCCAAATCTGTTTTTCCTACTGCATCAGTTGAGTAAACTTTCTTGACCAAATCTTGAACGATCTTGGCCAGATTGTCTATCCGGTCGTCTTCCACTGGCTCGGCTCGGGCCGTGATCCTGCGATCGTCAAACAGGCGAGTGTCCTGTTTGGCTAATTGCGTCATCAGCTCATAGGCACCGTCCTTGTATGGTACAGGAAGTTTTCTCCGGCTTCTCTATCAATCCTGTCAGCACTCTCCCTGTCTAAGGCATGGTAGAATACCTGCAGGATCTTCGGGTCTCCAAAACCGTGGTTTGGACACTTTTTCACCAATCTCATCAATCTGTCCCATGCGTCTACCACCGTCTCCCCTGTCTTCTGCTTGAATGACAGAATCTCGCTTTGTAATTGAATGACCCGGGAGGCGGGGTAAAATTTGGCCAGAAAATCGGTGACACACCCCTTCCATGTCGTGATGGACCTGGGTGGACGGGATTCGAGCCAGTCGTTGGCTACTCCGTACAGGCAGTATGGAAAGAGTATTAGCATGAGCGCCTCGGCTCCAACTCCCTCATACCGGACTTTGTTGCAATAGTCCTCAAACTTCCCGATGAAGTCATTTGGATCTTCTTCACCTTTGCCATGGAATGGGCAGAGGGTCTGAACAGTCTGGATGGTGGATGGTTTTATGTCGAAGTGTTCTGCGGTGATCTCGGGCACCACAATAGCTCGTTCATGCCCCCCCGTGGGGACTTCGAAATTCTCCACCAACGCCTTCCCAGACCGGTTGTACGTCCTCTGGTTGCTCCGGGCAGCAAGGCCCGCTGTGATCAGATCTTCGATGTACCGAGCCATCTCGGCTGGAGTACGTGTCTCGGGCAGTTCTGGCGTTTTCTCGGTATTGTCGCCCATCCTGAAAAAGTAGAGATCTCAAGAGCAGTGAGATAACAGAAAAATAAAAAATAATATAAAATAAAAATAAAAACTCTGAAAATTAATTCGGACTACTAAATAAACCCTAAAAAGTCCCCGGCAACGGCGCCAAAAACTTGATGCGCAATTTAGCGTGCTATTCGCAAGTATACGAATCAAGTAATATAGAGAGTATTTTCGACTCGGATTATCGATCCCACAGGGACTTTGCAGGTTTTTCTAGTAATCAGTTTTAACGAACAGAGTGTAAAAAGGAGGAATATTTTGAGAGTTTGTAACTACGAACTAAGTACTGAACGTAAATAACTGAAACGTAAATATTTTTGTGGAAGTTTTCTGAATAATCTTAAGTTTGTAAAACTAGGGTTTGAGATACTAGGTCCCGGGATCCCCTAGGGTTCTTCAGATTTTCGTTCTTTGTTTGACATGAAAACACACAGCAGTCTCGTTATCCGTGCCACGTACCACTTGTGCAGTATCTTTTCTTTTCATGCACGTTATCACAATCCTGCAGACTGTCGGATTCCTGTTAAGCTGCCTAAGTCTGCAGTCTCGTTCTAAGGCTGCTAGGGTTTCTAACCTGTCCTGATGGCCCGGGTCAGATTCTCTAACAGTTGGTCTCAACGATTTCAGGCTAGTCCTAACTCCCCTTAGCTAGTCGGCCCATCGGGGTAAGGTGCTAAATTCTGTCTTCTCTTCCTAACCCTAACCGGACGTTTTCACCTACCGGCTCGGGTCTGTAGCAATTCTGGTTAGCTACTCCGATCATGCATAAAAAGTAAAATTCAAAGACAGAATAACGAATAAAGCTGCTGATATTAAGATAGTACGATCATGAATTCATAGTCAAAACGTAGAACTAATCTCTGAAAACGAAACCCTAGGTTCACCGAGAACCTAGGTAAAAGTTTAGCTACTGAAATTCATAACGTAAAATAACACAGTTTTTGAATAAGAGAGAAGAAAAGCAAACGGGTCTTCGAATCTGGAATTGCGCTTTCGTGCTCTCCCGGGATGCTCAGACTCCTCCGGTTGTGCTGTCTTGTTGTGTGCTATCTTGTGATGAGCACTGGACGAGTCTTTATATAGTGCTGGAGAAGTTTCTGGAAATTGCCGAAATTACGAAACTGCCACTGGGCCGAAACCGCCTCGGGAAACGGGCTGTCTGCCACCGCCTCGGGAAACGGGCCAACTGCGCAAGATAGCTGCGTAGCTACCTGCGTAGTTGGCTGCGTAGGTAGCTACGTAGCTACCTGCGTAGTTAGCAGCGTAGCTAACTGCGTAGTTGCTGCGTAGCTACCTGCGTAGCTAGCTGCGTAGTTAACTGCGTAGGTAGCTGCGTAGCCACCTGCGTAGTTAGCAGCGTAGCTACCTGCGTAGTTGCTGCGTAGCTACCTGCGTAGTTGCTGCGTAGCTACCTGCATAGCTAGCTGCGTAGCCACCTGCGTAGTTAGCAGCTAGCTGCGTAGTTAGCAGCGTAGCTAACTGCGTAGGTAGCTGCCTCCTCGGTTTGCGCGCCAAACTCCTCGGGATGCCTCGGGATGCGTACCAGGCTCCTCGGGATGTCACGGGATGACTGCAGATCTTCTCGGAGTGTGTATTCCTGCTTTCCCGTGTTCCCGTCTTGCGTTTTGACCCGAAACTTGTCAAAATTACCAAAATACCCCTGGGTCAAAACCGCTCCAAATTCTGTCCAATCCTGACTCTGGCCATAGGTAAACTGCTGACTGAATTTGGAAGACAAAATCTGAACTTGACTCCGGAAACCCGGGCCCGGTGCCAAAATGACCAAAATACCCCTAGGCCAAAACTGTCCCGGAAATCGTCACGAACATGAAATAGTTGCTCCTGACTCCGGACACCGGAAACCGAGACTCCTTACTCGGGCGTGGCCTGACTGGGACCCACACTTGACGGGAGTCGGTTTTTCGGCCGGACTCCGTTTCAGCATTATAACCTGTTTTCGGAAAGCCCTTGACGTCTCCGTTCTTTTGCCCCTGGTTTCACTTCAAAATTCCAAGTCAAGCTCAAGGTATTGTCAATTGAGCGCATCCTCGGTCGGTTTTCACTGCTCGTTTTTCTCTTTCCGTTTTCCATTCCGCTCTCCCTTGTACCAGTCTCGGTCAAATCCTGCTCCGAGCGTTTTCTGCACGTTTCTCGAGGCGAACCCGGTTCTGTCTCGACACGCATCCCAATGCACTTTCCGAACCTGTTCCTGTAAAAACATGACAAAACCCGCGATCATATCCAATAAAAGTACGAAACATGCAGAAATTCACGAAGAGCAAATAAACGTCTCGTTCCTAAAACCGAGGCTTTCCGAGGGTGAATTCTGGCTAAAACGCGGTTTTCCATCACACATACACATCTTTTCAGGCTATAAAATAACCCCTATTTGGGCGTTATCAGCGTTTATATTATTATGTTTCCTAGTTTATATTATTTAGTTACCTAGTCCAGTTTATGTTTCTTGTTGACCAAGTATTGGTTGCCTATATATAGACTCTTGTAATAGCTTAGGTTATTACTATTTATATCAATACAATTACAAATCGTGGCGGTAATGATTCATAATTTATACAATTACTAAAATAACCCCTATTTGTTGACCAAGTATTGGTTGCCTCGCTGCTGAGTATAACCCGTTTAGGTCATCTATTCAAATCAGATCTGAAGCCTTTTCTTTTGATGATTTACATGTTCTGTTAAAGAAAGAAGAACACATGCTAGAGTCTCAGAATTTGACCTCCCAAAACTCTAATGTTGCATGTAATGTTATTACCAGTGATGCAAATCGTGGCGGTTATAATGGGAGGGGTAGAGCTCAATACAATAACCGTGGTGGCAATTTTGGCCATAACCGCGGAGGAGGCTACGATAGGAATGGTAGATGTTATAACTCTGATTTTTCTGGAAATTATAATCATGGTCCTGGGTATCATCATGGTGGAAGAAATGACTATATCCGAGGTAACTATCAAGGCCACCGTGGTGGCAGAAATCCAGGATTTAATTAACCTTGCAATTTTGACGTCTGCCAAATTTGCGGGTAACAATATCACACCGCACTTGATTATATTCATAGAATGAATCATGCTTATCAAGGGCATTGCCACCCGATTCTCTTACTGCGTTAACTGCATCTACTGATCAACATCATAGTCATCTTTCATGTTCCTCAACTTAGCACAAATTTATTATCCATGAATAAACTATGTTCTGGTAATAATTGTAGATTTATTTTTTTACTCTGCATCGTTACCCTTCTCTATCAGGGATCGAATAAAAAGGGTTATACCCCATTGAATCATTACCTTTTAAATCTTTATCTCATGTGTATGTTAGTAATGAAGTTGATGCCAGCACTTGGCATGATCGTCTAGGACATCACTTGGACAATGTTTTGCATAAGATTATTCCATCTTTTGATTTTGTTACTCGCATTAATTATAAAGGCCTTTGTCGTTCATGTTTAGAAGGTAAAATGCATCGTCTTCCATATTCTCATTCTAGTTGAAATACTGATGAACCCTTACAACTGCTACACAATGATGTTTTGGGGCCTTCGAGCTCAAAGTCTTATCATGGGTTTCTTTATTATATTTTATTTATTGACGATTATTCCAAATTTACGTGGGTTTTTCCTTTACATAATAAATCTGAGGTCCATAATGTTTTATCTTTTAAACTAAAAATAGAAAATTGTTGAAACATCATATTCGCATCTTACGTACTGATGGCGGAGGTGAATACACGTCTTTTATCTTCTCGCAGATTCTTACCAAAGATGGGATAACACATCAAAAGTCGTGCCCTCACACACCACAACAAAACGGTGTTGCGGAACGAAAACGCCATCATATCATGGAGACAACCGTGACTATGCTTAAGAGGGCATCATTGCCTAATTTTTTATGGTTCCATGCCGTAACTGCCGCATTATTTCTCGCATGCCTAGTCCTAATACCCACAACAAATCACCGTTTGACTTTATTTTTGGCACTCCATCTGATTATTCACATTTAAAAACATTTGGGTGTGCTTGCTTTCCGTATTTAAGTTCGTACAACTCTTCAAAACTCGATGCCAAAACTAAAATGATGAGTACAAAGGTTACTTGTGTTTAGACAAGAACACTAATCGTAAATATAACAGCTGTGATGTTGTGTTTGACGAAACATGCTTTCCTTATGCTACTAATCCTCCTCCATTTCAGATACAGCTGTACCAGCAGCTCATACGACCCCAGGCACTTCGGTGCAACCTGGTGTCTCCTCGGTACCACTGCCCTTTGGTACCCAACCGCCTCCTACTGCTGCTACTGTCCCTCAGCCCCTCAGCCCATCGATGATGAGCCAGCCAAACCCGGGTGCGGATGACCCAGCTCCTGCTGAACCGATGCAGCCATCCGGTGACCTGAACCCAACTGTTACTGATGGTAATCTGGACCCAGCAGCTGCTTCAGGCTCCAGTTCAGGCACGACATCTTCAGCCGGAGTTGAGACGTCTCCAGCACCGGCCCCAGCTGAGATGGTCCCTCCCCACCACTCCAATCCAACTCACACTCACCCCATGCAAACTCGGAGCAAATCCAGAATCAGCAAAAGAAAAAGTCAGCATTCCGCCATGACTGACGAGTACACTAGCCTCACACAGCAAAACACATGGACCTTGGTGCCTCCGCCGCCAAATGCAAACATGATAGAAAACAAATTGGTCTCCCGCACAAAATATAATCTGAATGGCACTATTTCTCGCTACAAAGCACGTCTAGTTGCTAAAGATTTTCATTAAAATCCTGGCATTGATTATGATGAAACCTCTAGCCCAATTGTTAAACATTCTTCGCATTATTTTAGCTCTTGCAGCCAATTTTTTTCATGGCTGTTACAACAATTAGACGTTAAAAATGCCTTCCTTCACGGCACTATTCGAGAAACCGTTTACATGATTCAAGACATCAGTTTTCCTCATTACGTTTACAAATTAAACAAGTCCATATATGGGTTAAAACAAGCTCCTTGAGCTTGGTTTGAACGCTTCACCTCTTATTAATTAAAACCAGGCTTTATTTCGTCCTACGCCGATTATTCTCTTTTCATTCGGCACTTTAACGGAAAATTACTATTCTTCTTTTATATCTTAACGATATTATCTTGACATGAAGTAACACTACCTTCATTACTCATCTTATTCGCAAATTAAATTCTGAATTTTCTATGAAAAATTTAGGCACTATTCGTGAAACCGTTTACATGATTCAAGACATCCGTTTTCCTCATCACGTTTGCAAATTAAACAATTCCATATATGGGTTAACCAGACCAAGTATATCTCTGATTTATTATCTCGTTTTAACATGTTTACTTGCAAACCCGCCACCACCCCTTTGTCTGCAGGTACCAAGTATCACAATCAAGACAACCGACCTCTTGAGGACGCCACCCCTTATCGACATCTCCTTGGCGCTCTTCAATACCTTACTTTTAGTCGTCCTGATATAGCTATTTCAGTTACTCACTTATGTCAATTTACACACACCAACCGAAAATTATCTTATTGGAGCAAAACACATTTGAAGATATTTTCAAGGCTCCAAAAAATCACAGCCTATTGTATAAAAAAGAATACATGCAACTTACTGCTTTCAGTGACGCTGAATGGGCTGGTAACACAACCGATCGTCGCAGCACTTCCGCCTTCGTTGTCATTCTGGGCCCTAACCCTAATTCATTGGGGGTGCCAAGAAACAATCAACAGTGGCGCGGTCATCCAGGGAAGCCGAATATCGCACACTTGCTTCCACGTCTGTTTAGTTAGCTTGGCTAAAAAAATTATTTCGTGATTTAAATCTCTATTTTCTCAAAAACCGATACTTTGGTGCGACAACTTATCTGCAATTTCTGTAACTGCCAACCCCATTCTTCATGCCCGCACAAAGCACATAGACATAGACTGTCACTATATCAAGGAAAAAGTTTTAACTAATGATTTGTCTATTTCCTTTGTGAACAGTTTGGGCCGCAAGTTCTGATCAAGCCCAAGCTATAAGAGCCATCTCAGCTCAAAGCCCTGGACCAAAATGAAATAGCATCTGCACTAGAAGGCCTCATGGAAATATTCGAGGAGCCACAGAAAGCCAAACCATCACTACAAGGACTATAGTGCAATATCTTACTAGATCTAAATCACAGCCGTTGGATTGGATTACATCCAACGGCCAAGACAATTTTGACTTTTGTGTTTATGTACATTCTCTATCAATGGAATCACCGAACATTCCATTTCTCTCTGCATTAATTATGTTCATCTTCTCCAATGCTTTTATAGTCTTCTTCTTGAAACATCTTCGGTTTCTATCAGTTATGACTCGGTAGTGTCGGGCCCACTAAACTGGTCATGCAGAACAGCATTCACAACAGCATTCACAGTGATATCTTCCATCTTCCAGAGTATCAGGACAAACAGTCTACAAAATAGCTGGAACTCTATCCTTTATCAGTAGCTACACTAGTCCTAGCCCTATACATCATCTTCAATAATAGTTTTTTAGTTTTTGTTAATGCTTGGAGCCAACCCATCACTTCGATGTCCATGAGCTAAGTTTATGATCATCATCACGCAAGGTTTATTGTGATCCTATGTAGGACCATGCAGTGCCCCACATGATCAAGGATCGTAGAATCGGATCGTAGGATCCTATTAAAACTATAATTTTTTATTTTTTATTGATATTGTACCTAAATGACTTATTTTCGGGTTCTTAATAACATAAAAATGGAAATATACTTATATCTGAGATTTGGTTTTTTTAAACCAAATTTTAATTAATTAATTATGTAGGTTTCTTTATTAAGTATGTACTATGATCCTTTAAATATTTTTGTTGGCCATTGTATTTTCTTAAATATATGGATAATAGAAACTGAAATTGTTCCTTCGTTTGTCAATAGGTCCACCAATAACTGTTACAGATATTATAATTTATAGCAGATTATTGCTATGATATTTAGTTTCTATATTAGGCGTTTATATTACTATGTTTCATAGTTTAGATTATTTAGTTATCTAGTTCAGTTTATGTTTCTTGTTGACTAAGTATTGGTTGCCTATATATAGGCTCTTGTAATAACTTGCGTTATTATGAATCATATCAATACAATTTCAAAGTTCTATGTGATCAGAGCGGCTACGCTCTTGTGACCTGATTTTTGCGCTTCCGCCTCTTGCGGGCAACACCACCACTAGCCGCCAGCTGGAACTAGCTCCAATTTTTTCTTTTTGATTTGTTGTTGCTGTGACCCCACCATTGCCGTTACATAAGCATCGACAATCTCCAGTCCGGGTTGTCGCACTTGCATCGGTCTCAACCAACCAGTAATCAATCCATGCCGCCGCCACAGCTATTCCAGATCCGCTCCAACCGAGTCGTTTTTCAGCGCCGGTTCTCTTTGCTTCTAAGCCAATTTTACCAATCAAGACACCCGAACTTTCGCCGCTCAAGAGGATCGATCTCTCATTCCCTCCAAGCGGCGACCTCCTTTCTTGGTTTGCCTCCGCCCTATCACCAAAAGGCGAAAGAAGTCTCGTCTCCGCTCGGCTGCAAGTCAGCGCAAATCACCAACTGCCAAGTCCAGGTCGCAATTACCTTGGTTCTTGCATGGCCTGTATTTTTTTCCCTTCTTATCAACATAATCTGTTGTAAAAAAAAATTGTTTCTCCTTCTTGACACAATCTGTCGTCAACTATTTTTTTTTCTCCTCTCGGCACAATCTACCATAAGAAAAAAAATTCCCTTCCTCTTGACACAATCTGTCGCAATTTTTTTGTTCTTTTTCCTTCTTATTCTTGACACATGTCACCACAGATCGTCCGCACGTCCAGGTCCCCCTTGCAGCTCTGGAATACCAGAAAATTAGTGAAGCGTCGTCACTCGTCGTCCTCCATCATAGACCTCGAACCTCTCCCATCTGAGCCAACCCACAGTCAGACTGAAGCTCGTATAGGAACAAAACCACAACTTCTCTAGTGTCTACTTGCAAACTCAATATGGGCACATTGAGTTTGAGGGGAGAATGTAGAGATATTATTATTATAGCAGATTATTGTTATGATATTCAGTTTCTATATTAGGCGTTTATATTATTATGTTTTCTAGTTTAGATTATTTAGTCACCTAGTTCAGTTTATGTTTCTTGTTGACCTGGTCGCCTATATATAGGCTCTTGTAATAACTTAGGTTATTATGAATCATATCAATACAATTAGAAGTTCTATAATAACTAAGGGATTTTAGGTAATCATCTTCGTCATTATCTCCCTCCTCTCTCTCCACTATTCTTCTTTCTATGTTCGGTTTTCTCCTCAGTATTCTCCAATGATCTGAACTATCTTCACAATTCTTCATCTTCTTCTCTTCCTCTCCACTACCTCTGCCGATTAGATATGCGATGGTGACCCAGATGAAAAGATTTACAATGTGAAGAGCCCTTCCTCGCGAAAGAACCCAGCACCGTACATATTCATATCGTTGAAATCTCCGTTCCAAACCACAAAAGGTAGGATCAGCGTACGATTTTAACCGATCCTACGCCCGATCCCACTCGATCCGATCAGAAAACGATTTTCTAGCCGATCCTACACTTCACTCGCCCTCAGGATCGTACGATCAAGATCACGATCCTGACAACCATGCTCATACGCCTTTAGCAGCAAGCTATTGTACTCTCCTTCATCACATCTGCCAAACGCATAATGCCCAGAACTTGTCGACCCAAAACCTTTCAGACTTCCTCCTTCATGGCTTCTAGATTTACCCTATCCAGTGGGGAGTGCAACTTCTTTCAATAGAGTCAATAGAGATAGTAATAGTACTCTATCTGCATCCGCATGTATGCATAACTTTTCAATTCCGAAAATCACTTCATCTCATCCACCATCATTTTCCGCTAAACACTAACCAACAAGGCTCGAATACCACTTCTAGGGAGATCAAACACCTCCAGAGATGTAAACCTTATGAGTTAGGGCCCAAACAATACTATGTTACCTGTGAACATCATATTCATCATCCATTTTGGCATAATCTGTTCATACATGATACCCAATCACTCATCAATGCTACATAGATTTTAGAACAGAAAGGGGTTCCACCGCCTATATATTTGTGGCATTGACAGAATTGTTTGACAACTTACTCAGTTCATCTATTCCTGTTTGATTGCCAAGCTCTGAGACACAGGTGGAACGCATATCCAATAAAGTACATGTTGTTCAATCGAGCCGCATCCACAGTGGTTGTTGGTGTTTACAGAGTATGAACTTACTGTGCCACCAAAAGGTATTAAGAGCCGCTCGGTCAGAATTCCTTGCTTAATTTCCTAGCAAAGTAGACGAGCTTATCACAAGGAAGATCCCGAGAATACAATCGATGCCACGAATTACCAAGGATGATCAAACACGGGGACACTTGATTCAATGGGGAACTTTCAAAGAAATGCGATAAAACATCAAAGATAAATTTGATTACATGTGTTTCAACTCGGCCTGGCCGTGGATGGTTGGGCCGGGCCGGGCCGGATGTCTAAAAAGGTGAAACCAAGCCCAACCCAACCGGCCCAACCGGCCGACTGGGCTAAGAATCAAAGCCCAAAGCCCGTAACATTCTAAAAAAATCTAAACCCATAGGCCAAAATATTAATTTAACTTAGTTAAAAAATCAAGTTAATAATTAAAATAGTAATAATAAACATTTAATATTGTTTTACGAACAAATATCGATCGCAACATTGGGCGACTTCGACATTTTTCAACAATATCTTCTATGTTATGTATTTAACACAGCATATATAAAGTGTAACTTAAATAGTCACTTATCTATATAAGTATACATGCACATTTAAATATACCTACATATAAATAATAAAGGTAATAGAGTTTGGACTGGGCTTGGGCCGAAGTTACATAACCCGAGCCCAACCCGGGCTCAAATTTCAAACCCAAACCCATGTCAGGCCGAAGTTTGTTGAACCGAAGCCCGTAAATTCCAGGCTGGGTTGGGTGGGTTGGTCGGGCCACTGGCCCGATGGCCAGCCCTAGAGTTTCAACAATGAAGCGAGTATGAAGATCTAATCTTGAGCATATTGACCCCGTGAGCTGAGGGATTATGAGACTGTCTTTGCCAAATATGATTTTGGTGCTGTGTAACGAGCCATCCCTTTATCGAGCATAGCCGAGCGATTGGCTGAATGTTTCAGGCGTATTGGCTTTTACTGCTGGAACGCTCGGGAAAAAAGTACAAACGGAAAATCTCAAGGACACTAGTTGGCCATAACTTGTCGCAGAAACCATTGTACGGAGTACTTGCGAGATTTATGAGGAAAGAAGAGGCTTCAAGTGGCACCGGAGACACAAGTATATACAAGAGTTTCGAGCGCTTAGAGTACTACAGGTGTCTATGGAGATCAAAGTAAAGGAAGAGTGATTGTTAAGAATGCCAGCAAATACTTCAAGAGACGCATACGGCTCCCTTTTTCACAAGTTATTGAGAGTAAGTAGTCGTAATTATTTCGTCCACCCTGTCCTGATGGCTCAAGCCTATAGGAAGACTGTTAAGTCCTGATCCGGGAAAAAGGATGAGCTCAACTAAAAGACTGGATCTTTCAATAGCAGGTGGCCAAGCACTAAACTACAACTGTAATTAACGAGATTACACGACAGAAAATTGGTCGACCGAGAAGATCATGAGGAACCAAACTACGAGCAAAGTTTAAAGTAAAGTGGGAAAGGCATGGCTTATGAGATCATTGAGGCCAATATATATATATATATATATATATATATATATATATATATATATATATATATATATATATATATATATATATATATATATATATATATATATAACACCTGGATTGAGCAGGACCTCCTCGAACATATTAAGATGCAGGCTTAGCAATGAATGTTGAGGAAAATATAAAGCGCCTGAGCATGCCAAAAGAATTAATGATAAGGGGTGCCTTACAGTGGGGCTGCTGAACTCATGAGCTCAACCTCTGAGCACTGCAGCAGTCGTTGCTTTCACAAGTTGAGGCAACAGAGCTACAGCCACCTAAAAGGCAGCAGTGAAGTCACAAAATTTTTTAAACAAAACAGCCAAGATATGAAATGCGTATAAATGATTATAGGATAAGACACAAAAGAAAAGAAAAGGGCAACAAGAATCATATATCAAGTGAGACTTCCCTATCACCATAGTGAACCTAAGACTGTGTTCCGTAGGCTCTGCCGGTGCTGACAATTCCACTCACTGACTGGATACTGTGCACGCATGAACATGTTACATCGACTAAAACACTACCATTAAGGCATTCGACTACCAAAGATCTTTTCCAAACAAGGAAACCCAAGCTACCAACTAAAATGGTAAAGACTATGGGGGTGCTTAACGCACTCTAGGAGCGCTAGGTCATAACGCTTGTATCGATTCTGCGGAATTGCAGGGCAGATCACTTGGTCAAGGGTACGTATGGTAATCAGCCCGTTTGGACCATAATTCACCTTACTTGACAGTCACTTGCACGCGGGCTGTACCTGTATTAGAAAACCCTTTCCGGTGAGACCCATACTCAACCTACTCATAATTCATTGGGCCAATTCGGCCCTAACCCCCACACCCGCCCGATCTGAACCCGCTACTACGATCTACTCAAACTAGTTCATTTCCCTATGTCTCTCCCCAACATTTGATCACCTTCCAAGATCTTCTCCCTCTCATGTGATCCTCTCTGATTTTCTAGGGATCAAGATGACTATTTCTCGCTCTCCCTCCTTGTTAGTTGACTATCTCTAATCGTAAACACTAGAAACCTCTCCCTCTCCCCCTAGTCTACTCCATCTAGTTAATTACCCATCATATCTCTTTTCATATTCAATCAATCACAAACATCTCCCTTAATCTTCTTCAACTACATCACAAGTCTAAGGCATGCTCCTCTCTATCTATTCTCAAAATTCTCTCTCTCCCTCTCTCACTAATTCCTCTCCATTACTCTTCTCCAACAAGCACCACCACATAAACATCAAACGATGATTCGCCAAATCTCATGTTATGCTTGAACCTGTAAGAACCCATAACCGTCGCCGATATTGTCTTTGACGAAATGTGAACTCACTGTTGAGAATAATTAAGATTCTTGGTCAATGCTAATTATTCTAGCCTATAATTGTGATTATTTGTTTCCTACTATAGTTATTTGTTTCCTAATCTCTAGGACCTCATACAATGTATCTAGACAGTATGTCATAGGCAATTGTGTATAAATAGCTAGCCTTTGTAAATTGTAATTCATCATTCAATCAATACAATTTTTCACTCTCTTCATGGTATCAGAGCCAAGGTCCATTCATTCCCTGATTTCCTAAACCCAATTCGATCATGTCGTCCGCCACTATCCCCAACTCGGACGAACCATCGAAGCCCCTTGTACTCCTCAATGTGCACTCCGTAGCCAAGTTTGATGGATCCAATTATCGCCAATGGCGCCTACAAATTGAATCCCTCTTCCATGGCTATGGCTTAGTGTCTTACATTGACGGCAGCACTCCCCCATCTAAAACTATTACTGATGCGGATAAATCCGTCTCTCCCAACCCGGCCTACCAAACTTGGTTCCGGCAAGACAAATTATTAGTTGGTGCTCTAGCCAGTACCCTAACCTCAGCTCTAAGCCCTCTCCTTAACCGAACCACCACGACCTATGAAGCATGGAAGGCTCTTGAGTCGTCCTATGCTCTTCCCTCTCGTGGTCACATCAAACAATTACGTCATAAACTCAAACACATTACCAAAGGCTCATCGTCCATCTCCGATTATATGACCAAAATCAAAACCACCGTTGATGAACTAGCCCTTCTAGGCACCATTATATCCGAGGAAGACATCACTGACCATGTTATTGACGGGTTAGACAACACTTACCAACCTGTTATTGACGCGATCAATGCTCGAGATCAACCCATTTCCTTTCCTGCCCTTCTCGAAAAACTCCTAAATCGAGAACTGACCTTAGCCCAATCCACTCCTACCCCTGCCGTGTCCTTTCCGGCTGTGGCTCACCCAACCTTTGCTCGTCACACATCCATCACTCCCCGCACTAAACAACCCTCATCCGTCGATGTCACCCAAACTCAAAAGACTCCATTTAAAGGGAAGTGTCAATGGTGCTCGCATCAGGGACATACCCTTTACTATTGCCCCGTCTTCAAATCGCTTTACCCCAACATTCAAGTCCCTCGCTACACCCGTAACCCCACCCCAACACCCACTGCCCAAGCCAATCCCACTGTCCTCAACCAGCCGACCCCCTCCCCATGGCTCCTCGATAGTGGTGCCTCGCATCACGTAACTGCTGACCTCGAAAATCTCGCCCTCCATTCACCTTATGATGGTACTGACGAGATAGTCATCGGTGATGGATCTGGTCTCCCTATTCACAACACTGGTTCTACTCTCTTATCCTCTAAATTTCAACTCTCTAATGTTTTTCATGTTCCTTTAATGCATAAGAACATTATCTCCGTCTCCAAATTTTGCGCTGAGAATAATGTTTCGATTGATTTTAACTCGGATTCTTTTGTTGTCAAGGCATATGATACCGATGCCATTCTTTTTACTGGAGCAGCAAAAGACGGAGTGTACTACTGGCCGTCGTCGTCCCCGCAAGTCCACACCCTCTCCACCAATAAAACGGATCTCCACCACCGCTTGGGGCATCCGCATCTTTCTGTTTTTAGGTCCATTTGTTCACATATGAATATCAAAACTGATAGTTTGGAACCTTTTTGCCATGCCTGTCACATTTATAAAAGTCATAAGCTTCCCTTTAATGTGTCATCCCTACAATCTCACAATGCTCTTGAAGTAATCTTCAGTGACCTATGGTCATCGCCCATTTACTCCATCAATCAATTCAAATATTATGTCATATTTGTCGATCACTGTACGAAATTCACTTGGTTATTTCCTCTCAAAAGGAAATCCGATACCCATTCTACATTCTTAGCCTTTAAAAACTTGGTGGAGAAACAATTCTCGAGACCTATCTTAACAATCTATTCTGACAATGGGGGTGAATTTGACAAACTTAAACCTGACTTTGCTAGGTTTGGCATTCAACATTTAACTTCCCCCCCACACACTCCCGAACACAATGGATTTGCGGAACGACGACACAGGCACATTGTTGACACTGGTCTTGCTCTCCTCTCTCATGCCTCTATGCCTCTCACATACTGGCCATATGCTTTCCAAACAGCTGTCTATCTCATAAACCGTATGCCCACTCCTACTCTTCAAAATGACTCTCCATACCTCCGCCTCTTCAACACCACACCCAAATACCAAAACCTTCGAAATTTTGGAAGCCTCTGCTACCCCTGGCTTCGCCCCTACTCCAACCACAAACTTGATGCTCGCTCTATAGCGTGTGTTTTCATTGGTTATTCCCCTTCCCAACATGCTTACTTATGCCTTGATCCCGCGACAAATCGTGTATACAGTTCTCGCCATGTGCGATTTGTTGATCACTCCTATCCCTTTGCCAACTCGCCTACCCTGCCCTCCTCGTCTTCCCTCCCCTCTTCTGACGAATGGTGCAATTTCTCCTTACCCATCCTCGAAACCCCAACCCAAATCCTACCTCAATCCGAGACCCCTCCTTCCACTCCTATTCCCACCACCACCTTGCCTTCCAATCCCACCTCCCCTGCCTCTACTACCTCACTCACTTCCTCTGCTGCCACAACATCTCCCACATCTACCAATTCCTCTCCTACCCCTTCCCCCAACCCGAACCCTCAACCACACCATGCCACTCGTGCATCCCATGGAATCTTCAAACCCATCGCCAAACTGAACCTCACTGCTCAACTACACCCAACTGAACCCAAAACCATAAAACAAGCTCTTGTTGATCCTGTGTGGCGTGCTGCCATGGAAGAACAATTTGCAGCTCTCCAGAAGAATCAAACATGGGAACTTGTTCCTCCAGACTCCTCTCAAAACCTTGTTGGTTGTAAGTGGGTCTTTCGGGTCAAATACAATCCCGATGGGTCCATTCACAAGCACAAAGCCCGTCTTGTTGCCAAAGGCTTTCTCCAACGGCCTGGCATCGACTATACTGAAACCTTTAGCCTCGTTATAAAACCAGCTACGGTCCGTCTAATACTAAGTCTTGCTGTTACCAACAATTGGCCACTCCGTCAACTTGATATAAATGATGCTTTCCTTCAGGGCACGCTCACTGACTCCGTCTTTATGGCTCAACCACCTGGCTTTGCCGACCCATCAAAGCCCAACCATGTGTGTCGTCTAAAGAAGGCCCTCTATGGGCTCAAACAGGCACCTCGTGCTTGGTATACTGAGCTTCGATCCTTTCTCATTGCTGCCGGGTTTCGAAATTCGGCTACGGACACATCGTTATTTATATACCATGGCTCTCATTCTCTATTTGTCTTGGTATATGTCGATGATATCATTGTTACCGGCTCCTGTACCTCTGCTGTTGCCGCGTTTATATCCTCTCTATCAGCTCGGTTTTCACTCAAAGACCTTGGATCTCTATCCTAATTTCTTGGTGTTGAGGTTCAACCGTGCTCCAAAGGGTTATTCTTGAATCAAAAAAAGTATACCTCCGATCTCCTTGCTCGAGCTCATATGTCTGATGCGAAATCCGCCTTCACTCCTATGGACTCGACCCTAAAGCTAAATCTCCGTGATGGTCCGGCCCATGAAAATCCTACTGAATACCGTACCCTTGTTGGAGGTTTGCAATATTTATCCCTTACTCGCCCGGATGTTGCTTTTGCTGTCAACAAGTTATCCCAATTTATGCATGCACCGACGACTTGTCATTGGGCAGCCCTCAAGCGACTCTTGAGGTATCTTGCTGGCACTCTAACTCATGGTATTATTATTCATCGCAACTCCCCTCTAGTTCTTCATGCTTATTCAGACTCGGATTGGGGTGGTAACCAAGATGATTTTACCTCCACTGGTGCTTACATTGTATATCTCGGTCGCAACCCCATTTCTTGGAGCTCTAAGAAACAGAGAACTATAGCCCGGTCATCCACTGAAGCTGAATATCGCTCTGTTACAAATGCTAGTGCCGAGCTCACATGGCTGGCAAGTCTCCTCTCTGAACTTCACCTCAATCTCCCATCGCCCCCTGTGGTTTACTGTGATAATCTTGGAGCTACAAGTCTGAGTGCGAATCCAGTGTTCCATTCTCGAATGAAACATGTGGCTCTTGATTTCCACTTTATTCGCGAGAAAGTACAAGCTGGGTCTCTTCGCGTTGTGCCTATTGCCAATGATGATCAACTTGCCGATGCCTTGACTAAGCCTCTACCTCGACCACGATTTCAAATGTTGATGTCCAAGATCGGACTTTCCCAAAGGCCGTCCATCTTGCGGGGGGATGTTGAGAATAATTAAGATTCTTGGTCAATGCTAATTATTCTAGCCTATAATTGTGATTATTTGTTTCCTACTATAGTTATTTGTTTCCTAATCTCTAGGACCTCATACAATGTATCTAGACAGTATGTCATAGGCAATTGTGTATAAATAGCTAGCCTTTGTAAATTGTAATTCATCATTCAATCAATACAATTTTTCACTCTCTTCACTCACACGCTGTGACATAATGCAAGTGACATATTCCTCTCTTCCCCCTAGTCTCCTGCTTCGTTTTAACCGTCGTCGGGAAGTTAACCCACAACAAGCTAACTGCGCTATATGATGCCCGGAATATGAACGCACTCGACCTGCCGACTGCTATGTCGAGTGCTTTGTACCGACTGGTATGGGTTTTGGTCAGCTTCGAGGACTTTTGCCATCCCTAGTCAAGGACATTGGCGCTGAAGTATGTTCCTTGCTCGATGCGGAGAGCAAGTGCACCGTGCAAAGCATTTTTTGCAACACCCAACAGGCCACCGTTTATGAGGGCAATCGCGGTGCAAGGGAGAGGTGATCATGAACTTAGCCATGGACATCCAAGTGACGGTTGGCTCCAAGCATTAACAAAAACTCAATAAAAAAATGATTGAAGTGTTGAGAAGTCCCACATCCAAGAAGAAGAAACTTAATTAATAGTCTCCTGGGCTACTCCCCTCATTGCCAATTGGTTTTGAGGTGGAACCCCATGGATTCTTACATGGTATCAGAGCCACGGCTCACACACGTGAATGGTCTAACAACCCACGTGCTCACCGCCACCCGCAGACAAAAGATCCACGTGTAGGCCAAAGATGCCACACGTGAAGGGGCGTGTTGAGAAGTCCCACATCGGACATCCAAGAAGAAGAAACTTAATTAATAGTCTCCTGGGCTACTCCCCTCATTGCCAATTGGTTTTGAGGTGGAACCCCATGGATTCTTACATGAAGAGTATGAAAAAGTGTGCACAAATTAAACTGCTTGTCATGGCCTAAAAACTTATTTTTCCGAACAATAGAAGTACTCAATAAAAAAAATGATTGAAGAGTATGAAAAAGTGTGCACAAATTAAACTGCTTGTCATGGCCTAAAAACTTATTTTTCCGAATAATGGAAGTCATAAATGCTCACCAAGTTGGAAGAGCTTTCTTAAAATGAATAAGTAGCACTGACAAAATTACGCATTTCCTCGGGGAGGAGTCAAAATAAATTTCATTAATCTTGTAGGCTGTCAAGAACTCCCACACGCCACTTAACAGATACCAACCCGTGAAATGAAAGTTAAGTATCTACCATCTTCTTCCACTTCCTTATTGTCTTGACTTGTTGCTCCATAGTCCAAAATTATCTTATAATTAAAATGAGTAGTTTGTTTTGGACCGGTGAGTTCTAATTTCTTAATTCTACATATAATTTCATATCTTATTCGCTCATGTTCTATCACACTGATAGGGTATTTTCTTGTGTTTGGTTTAGTATTGAGGGACACGTACGAATGCATTATCATGTGGATGAATTATTTGTGATGGTAAGCAGAAATTGTAATCAGAATGGTAATTCCGTACTGGTAATTTCTTGTCAGGATGGTTGAAAGCAGGGCTGTCCCTGTAGGGGGCAGGTAAAGCACCCGCCTTAGACCCCCGGCCAATAGGGCCCCTACAAGTACCATGGTTAACTATTAATGTTAATGAAGATGGTTAGTAGATCTTATAGTTGTTTGGTTTGTATCTACTAGCTATACACTCAAGTTTGGATCTCACAGTCAACAATTTTATAAAGAAATTAAATTTTATATAGATCAACTATATTACATACAATAAATTAGATCTTTATTTTAATACTTGATTTTAATCTTGATTTGAACTGTTACTTGCTTTTTTATTTTAAATTTACTTGAATTCTGGATTTTAACAACTACTTGCTTTTCTCATATATATAAATTTTTCTGTACAAATTATACAATAAATGAATTGTGAAATATTAATATATCAAAAAATGATTTTATTGTATCAAATATTATTTAGCTTAGGGCCTCAAATTTACTATTCGCTTTAGGCCCATAATGTCTTGGCCCAGCCTTGGTAGGAAGTTTATAGTATCTGTACAGTGAAGGTTCAAAATGTGTTTATAAAAACTCCCTTCGGACTCCCTTTTGGCCATTGGATCGAACAACTAAAGTTCTCGGTCTTCCAATCACCCCTTCCTCCAATCTATCGCTCTGATGATTCCAATCAGTACCCGAGTACTGATTAATAGGTTTAACAAATTTTATTGGGTGGACTATCACACTGTTGATTGTTGAAGAAGTGAATAGATTGTGGAATTCAAATTTCATCATTCTGCATATAGCTTCATATTCATATCTTGTCTCGCAGTAGTACTAGCTTGTTCTGTCAATTATTTGTGAAAATGCACAATTCCATCAAAATTGAAATTCAATTTTTCTTGTTCAAATTACCTGACACTAGATATAACTCAGATTTCATGTTCGGAAAAATCAATTCTCTACATATAACATTAGCACCAATGACCATCATGTCTTGATAATAACGAGTTTCTAACATATTGCATGCTGAAGGGCGCAGAGTACGGTAAGAGTTCCGTTAAGACGGTCACCCATTTATAGTAGAGGCTAAATTTTGAAAAGTCGTGCATCTTAGAGATTTTGTTGTGGTCAAATCTTATTATTGTAATTCGAGCCTCATAAATCGTCATTTTCACTTATTTTTTTTCTCTTTGTGCCTTTTTCAAGATCCATTATTCAGAGAAGCAAGTGATTTTGTGAAAACTAATCATTATAACATACAAGTATTTCAATATTTTCTTTGCACGTGTTTATAATGTTAATTGACATTTTTTTTTCTTTCAGGTTCAATTGCTGGACTTGAGGGAAAGATCCACCTATGAATGCCTAAACCAACTCCTACCTATTTCAGGTGACCCCTTTTGAAAACTATGCATATGATGAAGCTGCACATTAGCTATTACACTGTCAAGCATATGTGGTTGTTAACTTGGGTATAAGCAGCATTGTGTACAGTTACCGTCATCTAGACCCTTTTAAATGTTGTATGATCTTTCATGGTATCAGATTATCCTTCTGCATTATAATTTATATCTTAGGTCATGTTAAAATTGAAAATTTTAAAATATTCCAGTTAATGATTTCTTTGAAAATAGGTATCTCTTCATCCCACACGTATTACCCCTCTGACACCATTTAAGTATAATCACACTCCTTAATTTCAGTCTCCGTATGGCTAAGTAATAAATTTGTAAGTAAAGTCGATTTTTTTCATAGATAAGGCCGTTGAAGTGGGACATATATGATTGGAATCAAAGCAGTTCACAAAAATAATTTGACATATTTCAACTAGGTACATGCTTACACTGTTGATTGCTAACAAAGAATTTCGATCGGTGAGTTCAAATTGGTTAATGTTGTTTATAATTTTATTTTCATATTTTCTTTCAAAACTATTTGCTATGTATTTAGTTGTTCTTCCGGCTATTTCTGCACTCAAGTTCAGGTTCAATCTCAACGTACAATGAATATGATGCGAACCAAAAGCGTAATAGGCTCACTTTAAAGACAGACTTCAAATGGAAATTTGATGAATCTTGGTCATTTTAGTTTATTCTATTCCTCTTTTGAGACCAATCAAAAAGCATTTTTTTTTACAAATTACACTCTCACAGTCCGATGCAGTTGTCAAATCTTTAGGCATGTCAAGAAACATTTCTGAAACGTTGTCCCTTTGAGAAACATGTAGTTCTACCCTGAAATCAAAATATATTACAATGCATCATCAAGATGCACATCTCCATCACCAAGGAGGATGGTCATATTGAGCCAGGGCCTACTACATTTGCTTCGTGAAGCCTCAAAAAGCAAAACGTTACCGATACTACAGTGGAAATATCGATTCACGTCTACACACAATTGAAACATTAGCACTATTGAAGCCATTACTGGGTGCATTTCTCCTTCAGTGAAGGAGAATCCATAGAATCTGCACCAACAATTACAGGATGATAAATCTTGAGATGGGAGGGAAATAGGACAGACTAGGTTTTTTATTATGACAAATTTAAAGACTATAAAGAACTGATAAAGTGTTGATCTTCCTTGATGGTCTTTAGCTTCCTAGAGTAGGACAATGTGAGCTTTTTGCCTTTTGTTTTACAAATATTAGATGAAGTCTTGTCAAGGAAACTAGAATCATCGGTGTGTCCTTATATCAGGGGTGAACCACCGGACTCTGATGTTGTTATACATTCCCTAAGCTGAGTTTCGAAATATTTATTGACCCTGCGATATCTCAGTCAGCCAAGATGATTTGGTGGAACCTACGCCTCACTCACGCATTTTGAAGCTCCAACATTATCTCATTCATATGTTGAATTGGAAATATTTTTTGACCTTGCTATACATCAATCAATGAAAATAATTCACGAAAGCCTAAAGCCTAAAGCCTTCATCAGTAGTAGAATCTCCTCGATTGTTAATGATACCATTTTGTACCTTCAAATTTTTGAAATTACTAAATAATGCTCAAATTTGTTCGTCTCTAATGGATAATGACAAGTAACGCGGTACCAATATAAGAAGAGTTCAAATCCAAATTTTCTTAACATTGCGAACCAAATCTGACTCTACATCCCCATCTGCAGAGTGTGCATAAAAGTTAGCCGTCTCTAATGAAAGAATTAAAACATTGCATTGTAATAAGTGATATCATGAACATTTTACAAGTAGAAAATCTCGTCTTCTCCATCAGTCTTTGCTGTCTTCTCATCATGTCTGGGAAAGGAGGTTGAAGGGCGAAACGAAACCAATAGGATAAATGTGGCAGGGAAAAGCTCTCATATCATCCCAATTTACCTGCACACATGTTGCGTAAGCAACTTCTGTATAGGTAACATAAAATAACCGATTTAATGCAAATGTATCACCTATGTTCCCTATCTACAAACAAGCAACACTTTGGATGAAGCGCTGAATTTCCTCAGTATATATTTTTTTTCGCATGACATAATATAGTACAGAGAATGAATATCTAGAAACACATGTAAGGTTTTCTAGACCTTGCAATTGCTATAACAATGTAGCAGTCACAAGAGCATTTATGCATGACACTTGTGACAATAAGGTTCTTGTAGTTTACATTCGATGTTGTTCACATGTAGTGAGATATCAATCGATTTACTCTTTTTATTTTTCTAAGTGAAATCATCTGCAAATAACATGAGATCTTATTTAACCAAGATCTGCCAATTCTCAATGTGTGACAAACATCAATAACATAAAAGATCGTGCAAAAACTATTGGTAGTGCGTAGATGAAATCAACAAAAGTTCACTTTAAGTTCCTTGCTCCGAGAAAATCTCATCATAGGTTCTTTCATATAGAATTCTCCTGAATGAGTGACCATCATGAATTAATAGCATTATGTACCCTCCAATTACTCAATTATCAAATGGAGTCTCGGTGTCAATACTAATGCTACAATAGGACAATTTCACACGTCAGTTGAAATAAAAACACTTAGACACTAAATGCAATTAACTAGACGTTCTAAATGTAATCAACTTGGCGTATGCCTCAACTAGATTACATTTGAAAGCCACAGTTGCGACATGAACCACCTGACATTCATAAGTTGAGCTTTCCCTCTTGTCCCGAATCATTGGTTGTATTTGCAGGAAAATTACAAATCATGTCTATATTATACCAAACAGTAGGTTTTGTGGTTATTTACAAAACCTGTGAGCTGTGAACATGCATGACTTGGCAGTTGATTGTGTAATATTTTGATATACTTATTTATTTAGACTTGAAGCTAACAGTTTCTTATCCTTATATTTTATAGTAAAAATAGGAAATACTTCCAATTGGATAGCAACATACTGTTCATGATGTGTACAAACTATCATTAAGGCAGTTGATAAGGAGTCGAGTAAGTTCTCGAAGGCGCGATCAAACTATCTTAATATCTTAAATCTGACCATGTTGGCTGTATTCTACCTTCATGTAATGTGGGTGATAGAAAAGTGTATAGGTGTTGGGTTCTTTACAAGAATTCGGGAATGGCCATGTATTCACCTCTGATCTTCTTCTTTGCAGTCTTCTACATAACCTCAGATGCTGTTAAGTCTTTCAAAGTTTGGTCGAATAATTCGTCATTTCTTTTTTATTTCAAGAAATACTCAAAAGAAATTATGTACATCAATTGAAAAACAAAAAAAAAAAATGTTTTGTGCAGCGGTCTGGAGGACAAACTCTACCCCCAGGCTTCGGTCATGCCGTGTTTTTAGCAGCAAGCGCGCTACAAGCTGAGACAAGGGGAGTCTTACAAGCACTCAAATGGCTAAGCTATTTGGGATATAGCAACATCAACATCTTAACCGACTCAAGAGAGCTTATCTGAGTTCTTATAGGTGACAAGGACATCTTCCAAATCTCAGCGGAAGCTATGGATATCCGCCGAAAGGCTAGCATTTTTTAATTGTTCTTTCCATTTTGTTGGTCGTTGTAATCTGACTGAATGACCTTGCGAAAAGGGCTTTCCAGGCATGTAACTGGTCTTTGCTTTGGCAAATACCAACGTGCAACGCACGTGTCCTTAACTAGTTAATATAAATTCATCACATCTGAACAAAGCTGAAATCAATATCAAAGCAGGTGTACATGCCTGATCAACGCTGAAATCAGTGTCCAATCTATATAATATATAAAAGCAGACAAGTGCCGAGAATGAATTACGTCAAGCCATTTGTCACTTAACATTTAACCAATAAATGACATATGTCAAGCTCAATTATCCTCCCCTCCAATGGCAATCGTCCAAGTATGATTGTGCTTATCTAATGTGCCAAATAAGACCTGAGTCATCCTACAATAACTGAACTTTCTCATTTAGATAATTAATAATAGCTTCTAATATGGCCATTGGTATTTCCATTAAGTACACAAATAAAGGCAGCGGTTACAAACCTTGATTTATGGAGTCAATATTAGGAGAGCAGACAATAATCATTATAATGAAAAAAAGGGTTACAAATAATCAATTTTATAATCTTTTTTCTTACGACCATCATTTCCATGAGAGGAGTTACAAACATCCATTTTTTTCACCTTAGAAGCACTCATATGCGATTGGTTTCATGGCTGATGGCTTTGAAACCATAGAAGCCAACCAATGGCAATATACTGAATCAAACTTGCAGAGGGACATACATCACTTGCAAGTTTAGGAAATTATGCAGCCAAAAATAACAGATCCGTTAGGTGCACGATTGGGCGAGTAAGGGCACGTGAAGATGCAAAGAGGGTGTCAAGAAAGGTATATGTGCACCTGCAGTGCGTTCTTAGCTATCTACATAAGCGGTAGAAAATCATGGTATTACAAAAATCACATTTTGATTTTCCATGAGAGGAGTTACCAACATCCATTTTTTCACCTTAGAAGCACTCATATGCGATTGGTTTCATGACTGATGGCTTTGAAACCATAGAAGCCAACCAATGGCAATATACTGAATCAAACTTACATCACTTGCAAATTTAGGAAATTATGCAGCCAAAAATAACAGATCCGTTTGGTGCACGATTGGGCGAGTAAGGGCACGTGAAGATGCAAAGAGGGTGTCAAGAAAGGTATATGTGCAACTGCAGTGCGTTAGTAGCTATCTACATAAACGGTAGAAAATCATGTTATTACAAAAATCACATTTTGATTTTCTTTACGACATAATTTTTTTAGAAATAGTATATGATATGTCTTTTATGTATTGATTTACATAGCAGCTACTGATGACGAAAATTGAAGAGCTCAAGTAATATCAGTCAACGACTATCACCGAGTTTAACAGATCTGTTTGGTGCAAGATTGGGCGAGTAAGGGCACTGGAAGATGCAAAGAGGATGTCAAGGAAGGTTTATGTTTAACTGCAATGTGTTCTTAGCTATCTACATAAACTGTAAGAAAATCATTTTATTACAAAAACCACATTTTGATTTTCTTTACGACATATTTTTTTAGAAATAGTAGTATATGATATGTCTTTTATGTATTGATTTACATAGCAGCTATTGATGTGGAAGAAAATTGAAGAGCTCAAGTAATATCAGTCAACGATTATCACCGAGTTTCTTATGCGATTAATCAATGATAGACGCACACATTAGATAAATGATTGAGCACCCCCTAATATTTCAATAGCCATAGCACATAACCAGCATACGCGAGGTCTAAAATTGGGTCTAAGGGAGAGCACCACCCTAAAACCAAGATTATCAGAAAAAAAAGGGGGGGGGGAGATAGGACAAATGAATTGAACCATTCAATTTTTCGTTTACTTCCTCTTTTACTTTTGATCGTTGGGAAAAAAATTACATTTTTCTTTGGATTATTTGTTACTTGAAAATTTTATAATCTCATCCATTGCTTTTGTAATACCTTAATCATTACAAGTTTTTTGTTTTGTTTTTTTTTTTGAGAAAATAATCATTACAAGTTGTAAATGGTGGACATTAGTATGAAGTGAAAGTTGTTAGAATTCGATCAGAGGGATTAATCCAGGATATACATAAATTATCGGTGTAACTGACTTACCACTAGACATTCATGTCCAAATAATATCTTCTTACCAACATATAATATCTTACTTTATCAAAAACCTTTCAGATTTTTGCTTTTTATTCGTGTTTGGTTGATGTTCTTATGTAAGACTTCATACACCAAGCCACCTTAAAAATGGTGATTATGAATATTTCTCCAAATCTACTTTGGGAGAGATGACAGTGTGGGTATTTATCATGATCAGATGTTGTTCTCTTTTATTTTCTCAAACAATTTGTTCATATATTGTTGTTTTGGAACATTAAGCACCATCACTGGTGAACTATTTTTTTTGTCACATCTTACTCTTTTTTTTTTTTCTTTTTGGTTACAAAAGAGGGTCAAGAAACCCTAACAGAAAGACCTAACACTCCCAACACGAAGGGAGTCAAAACTGAAAGCATCTACACAAAAATCCGGAATAGTAGTAAAGACATTTGAGACAGTAGAAGAGTTGTAGATGGCACGCTTGGCCAAGGCATCCGCCACTAGATTCGCCTCTCTGTAGACTGTGCGGATAGAACCCCTGACCCGAACAAGAAGCTCTTTGATTTCCTTAACAACCGGCTCAACCATCGGGTTACGTGTCCCACTTTGAATCAAATCAGTCGCGCTCCTGGAGTCCGATTCGAATATGGGATCATAAAGACCGTCCCTGGCACAGATACGGAGACCCCAAAGAATGGTTATGAGTTCGCCATGGCAAGTGGACCTAGCGCGCGAGGCAAGCCTACAATTGAAACCCCAGAGCCAAACCCCCTGACCATTCCTCGCCACACCGCCCACTGCCTGACGATCGAAAGAGAAATTTGCCGCAAAGTCCACATTAATCTTTATGCAACCGCCAACCGGGGCATCCCAATAAACAAGAATAGGGGCTGAAGTAGAACGCTTCAGGTTCATAGATAAGTAACTTTGGAGAGTTCTAATTTGACCCTTAACTTCTTCCGCCGGATTGTTGGGCATGGTGAAACTAACGTCATGGGTTTTCTTATTATGCCAAAGCCATATGCGAGAAAGCGTGACTCCAAACGTTAACCCCCAGTCAATGGACTTATCAATACCATAATGCTTTCCATTCACATTTGTCACCACCCACTCCTTCGAATGCTGGCTAAAGAAAACTTGATAGTTCGCAGGGAGCACAAGCTTACCCCAAATGTCCTTAACCCATTGACAGTCCCGGACGGCATGAATGGTGGTCTCCTCCGGATAAGCACAAAAAGGACAAGTTGCCAAATCAATAATCCCTCTCCTAGCTTTTAGCGAATTCGTCATGAGCCGATTGTGAGAGATGAGCCAGATAAGATATTTAGTGCGGTGCAGCCCCTACATAATCCTACGTGCACCCTTTAATTTTCGTTGCTCATATTACTCTATTCATTGGATAACAAATATAGTACGGTTCTATTGTACCCTAATATGGGTTGGTCTTTTAGTGTATAAAAATATACACCACGCTACTACATTCTTACAAAACTCTCTTTACAATTGCTGAAGACAAGAAAACAGATAACAAAACTTATTAACAATTTGCAAGAAACAAAAATTACGTACGTCTTTCTTCATATGTGAAGCTCATGATATATCTTCATTGCAAAAATTTACTTTTACTAGCAAGGAGAAGCAGATAAACTGCATAGGTCCTTATACTGAATGGGATCGCTGCAACCCACTAACATGATGTAAACCAACGAGGGGGATAAACATTACGTTGAAAAAGAGTGTCTGCGCACAACGAAGTGGAAAACTCTCATCTTTGTGTAAACCTCGCATCCTTTGCACTCATTCTAAAAAATGCGCAGACATGCTAAAAAAAATCACTCTTAAGGAATTATAGTACATTGTGCAGGGAAAGAAATCTCTCTAGATTTTTGTATAAAATTAAATTAAAGATATATTACTTTAGAGCACGTGAACAATGCTTTTTGAGAACTTGATTATAGTTTGTTGATAAAATCACATCTATCATACATATTTGGTGTGCTGCATTAACACGATTTGTAATGAATCACCGTTAGTTCTACTACATTTGAATAACATAGTTCTTTTGTAGACCCGCGCGGTAAAGCGGGGTATCGCCTAGTAAACTAAAAGATAGAAAATGACTGCAGTAACCTCCAGCATTTTCACCATTTTCCCTCTTTCTCATGATCCGAGTCACTCCAAGGAGCTTAAAAGGAAACAAAACTACTACTAGAAACTAACCTATAAATCCTTATGTTGTTCAGCAGTAATCCAATCTAGTAAAACATTCAAAAAGATAACCCTATAAACTTCTAAGCATTTCTACTTCGTACAGGGAAAAGGGGACGTAAGGATTCAAAACCCAATTATTTACCCGGTAGCAACCACAGAAAAAGCCATTAGCAAGGTATTTGACCTCACCATCAACTGATCTCATCGATTTACTTTCCCAAACTCAATTTCTCACCGCAACTCCTAACCAGAAAACACATTGAACCCAAGGCAATGAGAGTTCAAAATCGTCTCCCCAGATCTATAAAATTACTCATGGGGTCTAAATTAATATTAACTAAAAATGCGCGTAAAATATAAATGAAAAGTACTTTAGTTTCAATTAAAGTAGATTGAATTCGTTAGACAAAAATGTAATCTAGTCAAAATCTTCCATAAGTGAAAGTTGATTTTTTGTAAAAGCATGTACTTTTATGAATCTTCCACTGAGTTTCTCTAAAGGAGCCTTCGTAAATTTGTACCAAAATGCAAGTGAAGATGAAAAATAGTGTTCGTACTTCAAAAGGGACGGTGTATTTCATAAAGAGGATATGCAATTTAGTAAAAACGATAAATAGTTTGCAGGGTTTTATTCCAACACAAATTAAACAATCCCCCCCCCCCCCCCCGCCCCAATACGGGTTCAGAATGCTTAACAGGATAAAAGACCACTAAAGTTACAAATAACAGTGAAGGGCAGGAAGGATCTAACACATTCAGATCTACAACATGAATTAAAGCGGAATATTCATGTGTTTACCTTGTCTTCCTAAGCTCCTTAATGCAGCGGATGATCGTTGTGTTGTTTGCTTTCACGCGCCTCCTCTTTGATCTTGCTCCCACCAATCGAGTGTGAATCTCGAGGACGAACACTGATTTCCACACCACGTTCCACCTCCTTGGATGAAGTTGAAGAGAGACTAGGGTTCTCTACAACTAGTATGAATCTAGACAGAATAATTATATTCTCTAGAATAGCCAATATAATATGTAGGAGGCTGCCTCCTCATATAGGCAAAACTTCTCCTAAGTTTGCACATAAACCCCTAGGGTTTGAGCCTTAGCTACTAACCCCTCTAGTTTGTGCATTAGTGCAACTAACCCCATAAGGTTATGATAATTGCATTGGGCACCCCACATGGGCGCACCAATTGCTAACATCTCCCACTCGCACAGTGGGGTTGCACAATTCATCTAGTCTCCATCAATCTCCAACTTTCTATCATCTACAAAAGAGTATTGTGTGGCCGTGGCGTGTGACCGGTGAGAGTACCTGCATTTCGGGAGATCCGTACACCAAACTCGTATAGCCAGCATGGGAAGGCACCCTCTCGGGAGATCCACATACCAAACTCGTATAGCCAGCGCAGGAAGGCACCCTTAAAACATAAAACAGTGATAATGCTCTCCGTAACTCTCGTATTCCCCAGATTCCTCCGATTGTCATCTCGTGGATCATGAGCACCTGCCATGTCCCGAAGGCCATGCTCCAATGAGTCCACATCTCCTTTATATTTTCATATCCTACATGATCCCATAAGATCTTGCAGGTGGGCCCAATGAAGATAATAAAGAGCGATGCAACGAGAATCTTTCCTTACATACATGTGTCACTCAGATTCGGCTCAGCTGCTTTCCCAGCAGTGTCCGGAAGGCCGAATCATCCATAGCCGTAAGGTGTCACGCCAAAGTAGCACCACCGACCCGTCTCCTCATGACACAGACGTAAGTACAAAGGGTATACAGTGTCAATCATCTTTCTATGATCGACGAGGCTCACACGATGAGGAATCCCAGGGACTAATTCTACTCATCACCTCATGGTCACTCATAAGCGCGCGTTATTCAAGGGGAAATATGCGCCATAGTGTTTAGACTCTGATTAGAGCGCATGTCTTATCCTTGTAAAGGACCACTATGCAGATGTCTATCCGGTAGCCCTTATGGCCACCAGCCCGAGTGCTGCGGCGTCACACTATTGTGAAAAATTATCAGCTCTCGCATCTGGCTTTCTCTTCTACACAGACTATACATGGTTCGGGGTAATAACCATGTTCGATTGGCCATAACCAACCTCACCTTGGAACTTGTTTCCAATGCGACAATTGAATCCGTCTGACAGGCTCCTAGCTCTACGGATAGACATCTTGCTCTTATCATAGGCCATATGCACGTATGATAGGCATCTCTTATCATATCGCAGGCTTTCAGCGCTTATCGGGATTCTGTCTCATCTTCCGCCACACCCAGACATATCCAGGATATTGCGAAGGTGGTTGCTCGTGTGAGTGAGCCAACCTGGTGTCTGCGTGACATGCTCTAAGCTAGTACAGGAAATGTAACATATCATACACGTATCAAATAACATGCAGCATAAATAACAAATCCATTCCTAATATCCAATCAATCAATGTCTCAAAAACGTCTAATCAGTCTGACACCTAGCTCCATTTGCCTAACCCTATACTCCTAGTATGACCAACAAAAGTAGCCTTAAGAAGAGGCTTGGTCATCGGATCAGCTAACATCTGATTCGTAGGAATATGCTCTAGAATGATATCTCCCTTAGCTACTACTTCCCTGATGAAGTGGTACTTTATCTCAATATGTTTGGCCTTGCTGTGGTATTTCGGATCTTTAGCACAAGCTATGGCCGACATACTATCACAACGAAGCGTTACTGGTCTTGGTTCGTCAACCACTCCTAAGCTGACCAGAAATATCTTCAGCCAAACACTCTCCTGCGCTGCCGCGGAGCAGGCAACGTATTCAGTTCCATGGTTGATAAGGCAGTGCAAGTCTGCTTGCTACTGTGCCATGTGATGGCTCCTCCACCCAGCATGAAGACGTAGCCTGAGGTCGATTTACGTGCGTCTAGGTCCCCACCCCAGTCAGCATCACTGTAGCCAATGAGCCTTAGCTCAGAGCCTCGGTAGCTTAACACGTAATCCTTAGTACCTTTGAGATATCGGAGAATCCTCTTAACAGCCTTCCAGTGTCCAACACCGGGATCAGACTGATATCTGCTAACTAAACCGACAGCATGACATATGTCGGGCCTTGTACACATCATTGCGTACATTAAACTTCCGACAGCACTTGCATAGGGTACTTTGGCCATCTGGTCTCTCTCGTGTTGGGTCTTGGGACACATTTCAAGGCTGAGTTTCTCGCCATGTGCAATGGGAGTCTCGAATGGCTTAGAGTCCATCATCTGGAACCGTTCAAGTATCTTCTTGATGTATGTCTCTTGAGACAAGCCAAGAAGCCTCTTAGAGCGGTTCCTTAGGATCTTTATCCCAAGAGCTTCTCCAATATCCTTCATTGAAAAACGAGAGGATAACCACCCTTTGGTAGTTCCGAGCATTCCTTTATCATTGCTGGCTAGTAGTATGTCATCTACATATAATGACAGTATCATGAACTTTTTTCCGGAACGTCTGACATACACACAGTGGTCCTCATCAACCATTGTGAAGCCATATGCTACAATGTCTTGATGGAATTTCAAATACCACTGTCTAGAGGACTGCTTTAGTCCATATATGGACTTAATCAGTTTGCACACTTTGTGCTCTTGACCTTTCTTCTCAAAACCTTCCGGTTGAGCCATATAGATCTCCTCATCTAGTTCTCCATTGAGAAATGCAGTCTTAACATCCATTTGATGTAGTTCCAAGTCCATGCTAGCCACTATTGCAAGTATGAGGCGAATGGAGGCAATTCTCACAACCGGTGAGAACGTCTCCTCGTAATCCACACCCTGTTGTTGGGTGTAGCCTTTCGCCACTAGCCGGGCCTTATGCCTCTCAACGCTTCCGTCTGCCTTCCTTTTGACCTTGAAAACCCATTTGTTTCCAATGGCCCTACGCCCAGGAGGCAAGTCAACTAAATCCCAAACATGATTGGTTTTCATTGACTCCAGTTCTTCTTCTAAAGCAATGTTCCATTCTTTCTTTTCAGGGGATGAGAGAGCCTCGGACAATGTCCTAGGTTCATCATCTTCTTGCGTGGTGACCATCATGGCCTCCCCTTCGATGTCAAATCGTCGACGGGGTACGCTCCCACGAGCGCTCCTGCGCAAAGAGGGTTCTTCTTCAGCTTCATCATCATATATGATGGGCTGCTCAATGGGCAAGTCACTCCCACTGTTCTGAAGATCCATAGGGACTGTTCCCTGTAGGTCTGTAGAGAACTGAGAGTCATCCAGTGGTTCCTCCTCTTCGTAGAGAATACCATCTCCACGTGCTTCTCCCTGACTGGGAAAATCTCTCTCGAGAAATTCTACATCTCGAGATTCCATCTCTGTTAGACTACCATCCGGCTGTTGCGCTATGAATACGTAACCCTTAGAGTGCTCAGAGTACCGTATGAAGATGCACTTCTTTCCTCTAGCACCCAATTTCCCATGGACATGGGAGACGTTACGTACATAGGCGGCCGACCCCCATGGCCTAAGGTGACCCAATTCGGGTTGCCTTTTGGTCCACATCTCGTAAGGGGTTGTGGCTACAGACTTGGTGGGCACACGGTTCAGTATGTATGTGGCAGTCATCAATGCATCTCCCCAATAGGAGATAGGCAGATTCGCATTTTCCATCATACTACGAACCATCTCTAACAGCTTTCTATTCCTTCTTTCCGCTACACCATTTTGCTGCGGTGTGAAGGGAATAGTCAACTGCCTCACTACTCCTTTAGTCTCACATAGCTCTTTGAATTGCTCAGATAGATATTCACGCCCTCGATCTTTCCTAAGAGCCTTAAATCTTTTGTCCAGTTGGTTCTCTACCTCTTGTAGAAATTTTCTGAAGCACCCTAGCGCTTCAGATTTATGTGCCATCAAATACACATAACCAAAACGAGTGTGATCATCTATGAATGTGATGAAATAGCGAGCACCATGTCTAGCTCTAACATTTAATGGACCGCAAACATCTGAATGAATAAGTTGTAAAGGCTCAGTAGCCCTTACTGCTTTACCGAACGGTTTGCGTTTAGCTTTTCCTGCAAGACAAGACTCACATACAGGTAATGAAATCTTGGGCATATCTCCAAGTAGGCCTGCCTTGGCCAGCCTGTTCATCCTGTCCTGTCCTATATGTCCCAATCTAGCATGCCATCTAGTGGCATCATCATCACTAGAAGATGTAATATATGAACGAGAATCATAAACATCATCAATGCTAGAACCAACAATGTCTAAATAAAATAAACCACGAGAAATATAACCAGTACCAAAACATGAGTTGCCAACAAACAGTTTGGCAAAACCACCCTCAAAAACAAGTCTCAAATCCAAATCCTAAAAAGTCTAGAAACGGAAATCAAAGTTCTTGCGTGCACTATGGACGTATAAGACGTCATGCAGGATGAGCTCCAGCTTCATCTTCATGTGCATCCTTCTACTGCCCGTTTGTCATTCCCAATAATCCGTGCACGCGCCTCAATCACATGCTCAGGCGTCCTTTTGCACCTGAATCCAATACCCACTCATTAGCGGAATTAGAAATGAAAAACTTGACTTATATCATAACAGTCAGAGTTTGGATTATGGTATACCTTTGGCTCGGTGCAATCACGAGCAAAGTGACCCTTCTTCTGGCAGTTGAAGCATAAGACCCTTGCCATGTTTCTAACCTTTCGGCTCTTCTTCCCACCAGCGCCTTTGCCAATCTTGGGTTTTGGGCCCCCGACGGGTTTCCCTTTACCTTTGTCTTTCTTATCTGCTTTCCTCCAATTCTTGCGTGGCTTGTCCTCTTTAGAATTTGGAGTCTCCGCCACCATCACCTCACCATTGGACTTGGCGGCCTCAATCCGCTCAGATTCCAACAGCAGGTGACGCTTGACATCTTCAAGCGTCTTGACATCCGCATTATGGGTCATGTCTCGCTTCATGTGATCCCATGAGCGTGGCAGAGGGCGTAGTACCGCTTGTACTTGCTCTTCATCAGATAAGTTACGACCGGCTGCAATCAGCTCTCTGATCATGAAGGCCATAGCCCTCAAATGCTGAGTCATTGTGTGCTCAGGCTTCATGCGATATGAGTCGAACCTCATTCTCAAGACTCGCAGCTTGGTGATGGAAGTGGATCCATACTTGTTCTGTATCGATTCCCACATCTCCTTTGCTGTGACAGAATTTTCGAACTCCCGGATGAGATCATCTTCCATCATACATAGAAGATTATAGCAGGCCTTCCTATCCGCTGCTTCCCACTTATGAAAAGCAGCCAGGTTCCGCTCATGTTCCCCAAGGGGTCGGCTCTCATCCATCACGGGTTCGACCCTTTCTGTCTGGAGATGTTCGGAAAAATTTATGTCTAACATGTAGTACATAGCACGACGACTCCACATATCGTAGTTGTCCCCATTAAGCTTAACAGCTTTAGCAGAATCGGAAATGAGACTAGATGATTTCGACATTACTGAAAATATGAGACATAGTGGATATTAGTTACTAGCTTTGTTTTAGCTCCTAAGTAACATGTGACATCGATTAATCTCAATAGTTCCTCACAAGGACTCCACCAAAACCTAGCGTATATCCTAGGAATCAAATCTCATCACTTGTGATTTCCTATCAATTTTAATCATGTCATCATGTGAGCTCTTTTGTTTTAGTTCTTTAGCATGCGAGGTTAAACATATATATCCAATCACACGCAGTTATAACATAAAACAAGCATAAGCATAAATAAATATGCAATGGATGTGGCCCCTAAGGTGCACTCCCACTATTGAGAGCACTTCTTGAGCAAGTCTTGAACTCCATCTCATGCCATCTCGCCTACTTGAGGACTCCAAGCTTGAGGCTCCACTAGACCGTCTAATTGCTCCATGCACCTTGCGCCATAGCTTTTGGTTTGGCCACCTCTCTTGAAGCTTCAATCTTCAATCTCTACAAACTATCTTATTTCTAATAAGAAGTAACCTCATAGAGGCGAGTGGATGAGAAGAGAAGACACTAGAGTATAGAGAGGCATGACACGCAGGCCGTATTTTGATTACATATTCAAAAACCAAAACCAAAACCAAAACCAAAATATAAAACATCTATGCCACATACATGCACCAAACACATCCATTCAACCCACAACAGCATGTATAATAATATAATAAACATACTGGAATTTTCTGAAAATTTCCGGAATTAAGCAATAATTTCTGAAAATTAATAAGCAATAATCTAATCAACTAAAAAGATCGAAAATTGCTCCCTACCACTTAGGGTCTCACCACCTATGGCAAAACGTAGGGAAAAATGACCTAAGTCTCCAGAAAAAATTTGGGCTCAAAACAGTGTGTTTAAGGTCGTCAAACTGCCTCGGAAAGTGTGCTAAACACTAATTAATTAATCTGGAAATTACTAAAATTTTCCGTCGCTCCAAAAATTATGAAAAAATATTTACAAAATAGGAAATTTAATTTGGAGTCCCTAGGAAAAAACCGGACGAAAAATGACGGCGGGAGGAGGCCGCACGCGCCCTCACGGGCCGCCGCGCGTGGGCGCGTCCGCCTCCGCCACGCGCCGACGTTGGCCATGTGCCACGTCAGCATGCCACGTCAGCACCTATACTGACGTCAGCTGCCACGTCAGACCGCCATGTCATCGCCACGTTACCTGCCACGTCAGCCGACACGTCATCGCCACGTCAGCCGCTTGCTGACGTGGCACCACCACGTCATCTGCCACGTCAGCCCTAGGGCCACGTCAGCAGCCGCCGCCAGCCCTTGGGCGCGTGCGGCGCGTGGCGGCGGCGTCGGTGGCGCGTGAAGCCCACGCGCCGCCTTCCCGTGCTCCGTTCGCGACGAAATTAATTTTGCCGTGATCGTCTCTTCGTCCTGATTCCGATTATGTGGTCAAAATCCAATTTTAACAAGTTTTTGAAAAACGTGTTCTATTGATTGGATCTAGCAGTCCAGATTAATATAGTTCCGAAACTTTGAAAATTCATAACTAATTCACCGTAAATCCAAAAAATATAAAATTTATATATCTGAAATCCTCGTGAAAAACCCTACCTAACCATATGAGTTTCGTCTACTGGTTATGAAATTTCAGAAACGCGATTTTTAAATCAGGTTCGGGAACGCTTATCGAGGCACGAAAAACAAACCTGGCTCTGATACCAATGAAGGGCATGAAGGATCTAACACATTCAGATCTACAACATGAATTAAAGCGGAATATTCATGTGTTTACCTTGTCTTCCTAAGCTCCTTAATGCAGCGGATGATCGTTGTGTTGTTTGCTTTCACGCGCCTCCTCTTTGATCTTGCTCCCACCAATCGAGTGTGAATCTCGAGGACGAACACTGATTTCCACACCACGTTCCACCTCCTTGGATGAAGTTGAAGAGAGACTAGGGTTCTCTACAACTAGTATGAATCTAGACAGAATAATTTTATTCTCTAGAATAGCCAATATAATATGCAGGAGGCTGCCTCCTCATATAGGCAAAACTTCTCCTAAGTTTGCACATAAACCCCTAGGGTTTGAGCCTTAGCTACTAACCCCTCTAGTTTGTGCATTAGTGCAACTAACCCCATAAGGTTATGATAATTGCATTAGGCACCCCACATGGGCGCACCAATTGCTAACAAACAGAAACTAAGATAAACTGGCATGAAAGGAAAATGGCATGTTTGGCTTAGTGAAATTTTAATAGAAGTAGGTTAAAAGTTTCTAATCAGTACCTTTGAAAAGTGAAAAATCAAATCTGGTACAAATTAGGATACAGCGGAAGAATATAGCCGAATTGGGAAAAGATTTAGAGGTCAAAACAGAATATAAAACTTGGAAATGAAAACTAATGATGAGCATTCAGAAGTATAAACTAATTACACGCATGACATGGTTTAAGAAACTTCGAATATACTTGAATATTGGAACTGTCAATTGTCAATAAGAGAAAGACTAAATTCTGACATTTAAGAGTGAACAAAAAAAATCATCGAGATAATACACCGTAATTTTTGGAAAGCAAGGCATTTCTAGAGATACTAGTCGTCATTTAATAGGTCTCATTCCTGTCCAGTTAGGTTTATCATCCTCCCCATTCCGATTCCTTGCTAACTCCATATATTCTTGTAAACTCTCTAAGTGATGCACAAGGCACCTTAATATGAACAATCAAAGTTAAAATTATGGTCGAGATAAGTTCGCAAAATTTATCTCCCGGAAACTAGTAAAAAATTTATAATATTTGATAGCCACAACTTCTAGCACCTTCACAGTTTACCCCAAGCAATCCTTTCTTCTTATCCAAACCCTCACTGTGCTTTTTGAGGCAATAGTCACAGTGATTTTAATTCAACTAGAAGTAACAAATTTAAAATCCTACTACAATGTCAATAGTACATCAAACTCTACACTGACGTTTAAGAAGACAACTCGTGACCACTCAAATTTCCCGATTGCTACTCCTTCCAACAACCATGTTGCGAACGTGCCTTATCTACTACAAAACATAAACTAATCCAGAAACCCTCTGTAGTTTTACCAAGGTATAAGACCTTTCCATCACGTAATCTCATTAACTGCTTGCGCTGAGATTCATTCCATATTTGGCCTAAAAAACAGAACACATACCATCGAAGCCAGAGTCAGTCTATTAAGTTGCTCTAGTGGGGCCTTTGGTGATTTTAACTCAAAGTGGAAGTGAAAGTGAAAACAACCTTCCTTTTGAAATTCGAATGGGAAAATATATTTTCAGTAACCAGGACATGTAATCGAAAAAGAAGAATAACAGTATGCGAAGTTTGCGAAGTTTGATTTCAACAGAAATGATACGGCACAACTAAACTTACAAAAAAAATGAAATTAATAGAAAACGGCTGTTTAGCTTTACAAAGAGAAGTCCATAGAACCCTTTTGGAACAAACTTGAAAGCAAGAGTTCAAATAAGCTTAGCGAAATTTCAAAAGAATCAGTTCAGAAGTTTAATATCCATATATTTGAAAAGTGTAAAATCAAATACGAGTAAGGATACGACAGTAGAGTATATTTTGAACGGAACAAATTGTGTTGTCAAGACAGAATACTAAACTCGAAAAGGAAAATGATTGAAGAGTATTATAACACTAATTGCAATGCCTGTCCTGGCTTAAGAACTTCCTTTTTGAATTTTGGAAATCCTGAATAATAAGTAGAAGACAACTTTTTTTTTTTGAATGAATCATCGACAAAATTATGCGTTCCTTTTTGAATTTTGGAAATCATGAATAATAAGTTGGACTCCACTTATTTAATAGACCACAACTCGTAACATGAAAGTTAGGTATCCACATTCTTCTTCCACTTCCTCACTTTCTTACTCCAAAGTCCAAACTTCTCTTATCTAATAAATACGTCATATCAGAGGTAAACAACGCATTTGTACACGTCTGACCAAAGCTGAAATCATAGTCCACAGAGGTGTACATGCCTGATCAAAGATGCAATTAGAGTCAACTAGATGTTGCGATACTTATCTTTTAAAACTAATTGAAAATTATAACATCAGACCGCGGCAACCTCCAACACCTTGATCCTTCACCATCTTTCTCATTATCCAAATACCTAGATGTCAGATTTATAAAAATATCCTAACTTATCTTTCACATTATCAGAATCACTAAATGTCAAATTCATAAAATTATCATTACCCGTCTTTCTCTTGTCCTCACGTGACTCCAAACAATAAAACACATTTCACCCAAGGCAATGAGAGTTCATCTTCCCAGGTCAGATCAGTAAAATTACTCTGGGGTTTACATGAGTTAAACTAAAACCGCACGTAAATGAAAAGTAGCTTAGTTTCAAATTCAGGCAGATAAAATTTCATATTAATTTAGTCAAATATTTCATAAGCAAAGGTTGATTTTAAATACAAATGATGCCCCCCCCCAAAATATTTGGGTTAAAAATACCAAAAATAACAATTTGATCAATAAAAAGACCAGAATTTACAACAAACGTGTCCTTCATTAAAGAAAAAAAAAAATGACCATCCAAAATCGCTACTAAACCCAAGAAATGGTAAAGGAGAACAAAGCAACTCCAAGGTTTCATCTTTCCATTGGTTAACCAGCCACAAATCTACTCCAATTCCTCTAATTCTCTCTCTCCCTCCCTCCTTCCTCACCAATTCCTTGCCCACTCCCCCCAAAATAAAAGTGATACACCCTATTTTGCAATACTCAATATCCAAGACACGCTACTTGAAACCAAGAGCCTTCCGTTTTGAAGCAACTAGTCCAAAACCAACATAAAAGAAAATAAAGCTTTCCTACTTAATCTTTTCACATTGCACCATCCCTACCCCATATCTTATATCACAGCTAATATGTCAAAGAGATTCCACAAACCAAATCCACAGAGAGAGACGGCTAGGTTAAGAATGGGGAGGGGGGGGGGGGGGGGGGGGGGTTGGTAAAGGCTATTTATAATGTGTCATTTTCCTTCAATGTCATGGTCAATATCGTCATTTGTTAGTAACACTAGGTTCTGTAAATTGTAAGGGTACAAAGTGGAATTATTAAAACATCAGAGGAGTAAAGTTTACTTTCTCCTAAACCTAGGGGTGGTTATTGTCTTTTACACAAAATTAAGATCATCTCAATTCCACCTCAAATTCTCAAAAGACACTTAAGATATTTCAATGGCTCCATAATTCATCAGTGTTTCCAAAGTGCTACTCCTTCCCATAAGAATTTTCTGAACGGACCTTATCGACTACAAGACCAATACTAGCAAAAAAAAAGCGACAATTAGGTACCAAAACACCGCTGAGTAGTGACCAAATCGGGGTCCGTCTACAATTAGTCTAGTGAGAGGCCTTCGTCAGACTTATTCAAATTAGAAATGCAATCGTTAAGTTGTTTTCTTTTATTGGCATAAACAAACATAAAAAGTCCGCATATATTTGAAAATTGGTGACTTTGAAACCCCTCCAATTGCAAAAATTTAAAGCAAATTGTAAATATGCTTACTGGAGTTTAGAAAAAATCAGATCAGAGTTTAACATCAATAAGTTTGAAATGTTTAAATTCAAATCCCGAGAAAATAATTTAGGATTACAACTGATTACAACTGCTGGATATAGTTAAAACGGAAGAGATATCATTGTCATAACAGAGTACAAAACTCGAAAAGGAAAATGATTCAAGTGTAAAAAAAGAATGCACTGGTTAAAATGGTTGTCAAGGCTTGATAAACATCAAATATTCTTGAATCTTGAAAGTTACCAATGGTCAGTTTGTGAAAGTGAGAGTGGAAGAAAAACCATGTTGAAAAGTACAAACACAATTTAGTACAGTAAAAAGATTTTTTTTTGAGATAACAACCTTCAACGACCCCACTCATAATATAATAGGATTCCATTCCCGTCTACTTATGTTATCCAACCTTCGCGCTCACTTTCCACACTACCTCCATGACCCACATGTCACTCGAAATCTCTCTAATCAAATATCACATCATATAACCAAGTCTTAAACGAGGCACACTTCCATAACACATCAAAATGACGAATACCTCATTAAAACTCCTAATATCCGACAGCCATAGTGCCAACGTCTAAGCCCCTTATCCAAGTCATATCGGCAAGGCTGAACGCAAAAAACACCGAGCAAATACAAACTTAAAAATCCTATCCTCATTTCAGTAGCACGTCAAACTCTAGAAAGACACAAAAGATAATATTTCTAACTCCTATAGCCATCAAAATTTCTCAAATGTTACTCCTTCCCACAACCATTTCGCCAACATACCATATCGAATGCCATAAAGCGACTAGAAGATACCAAAACACTACGAGTTACCTAGTACTGAACAAAAGAAAACCAACTCCAAGGTATTTCAACATTCTATCACATAAGTCCACATATCACCTTGAATTCATGTTTCAACCTCGAGAATAGAACAAACAAATTCCAACTAAACCGAGGTCCGTCAACTGTACTAGGCTAATGGGGATCTTTGTATAATTAACTCAAATCAGAAATGCAATCAATAAGTTGTTTTCTTTTTATTGACAAAAACAAACATGAGAAAAACGCTTATATTTGAAAAGCGGTGACTTTGGACCCCTCCGATAGCAAAAATTAAAAGCAAAATTGTAAATATGTTTACTGAAATTTAGAAAAAATTAAATCACAGAGTTTTACATCAATGATTTCGAAATGTTTAATTTCAAATCCCCGAGAAAATAGTTTAGGACTACAACTGGTTACATCTGCTGGATATAGTTCAAACGGAAGAGATATCATTGTCATAACAGGGTACAAGACTCGAAAAGGAAAATAATTGAAGTGTAAAAAAGAATGCACTGGTTACAATGGTTGTAAAGACTTGAGAAACTTCAAATATTCTTGAATCTTACAAGTTATCAATGGTCAGTTTTTGAAAGTCAGAGGGGAAGAAAAACCATGTTGAAAAGTATAAAAAGTAAAGGGAAAATGGAAAATTGAAAACCTAAGCCCCTTCCATTCCTCTCTTCCAATCTTAATCCTCTCGGCATGGCAGAACGCAAAAAACACAAACCAGTTAGAAACTTGAAATCCTATCTTCATTTCGGTAGAACATCAAACTTTATAAAGACACAAAAGATAATGCACCAACTCCTTTTACCATCATACCTTATCGAATGCCATAAAGCGATAAGAAGATACCAAATTACCACGATTTACTGAGTACGGAAGAAAAGAAAACCAATTCCAAAGATAATACAATTTTCTATCACATAACTTCACATATCACCTTGCCCCGCCATTATTAATTCCACTTCCCACCTCGAGTATAGTACAAACAAATTCAAACCAAACCGGGGTCCATCTACTATATTAGTTAAGCGGGGGCCTTCGTAAAATTAACTGAAATTAGAAATGCAATCGACAGTTGTTTCCTTCATTATTCAAATAGGAAGTTGCAATTGACATAAACATACATGAGCAGTCCGCTTATATTTTAAATTAGTGACTTTGAGACCCCTCCAAGTGCAAAAATTTAAAGCAAAACTGTAAAGATGCTTACTGAAACTTAGAAAAAGTCAGATCAATTATCAGTATAAATCCTGAGAAAATACTTTAGGATAACGACTGATTAAGACTGCTGGACATATAGTTAAAACGGAAGAGATATCAATGTCATAACAGAGTACAAAAATCGAAAAGGATAATGATTGAAGTGTAAAAAAGAATGCACTGGTTACAATGGTTGTCAAGGTTTGAGAAACTTCAACATCTTGAATCTTGAAAGTTATCAATGCTCTGTTTGTGAAAGTCAGAGTGGAAGAAAAAACATGTTGAAAAGTAGAAACAGTGAAGGGAAAATGGAAAATTTAGGACAGTAATCAGAATTCTATTTTTTTAGATAACGCGTTTTACTTTTGAAACCTTGAATGACCCCACGCGTAATATAATAAGATTCCATTTCTCGTATATTTATGTTATTCAACCTTCGCGTTCACTTTCCACACTATCTCCATGACCCACATGTCACTCCAAATCTCTCTAATCAAATAGCACATCCTATAACCAATTCTTAAACAAGGCACACTTCCATAACACATCAAAACGACTATAACCTCATTAGAACTCCTAATATCTGACAACCATAGTTCCAGCATCTAAGCCCCTTCCATCTAATCCAAATACTCTCGACAAGGCTGAACGCAATAAACACTGGGCAGTTACAAACTTAAAATCCTATCTTCATTCGTGTAGCAAATCAAACTCTAGAAAGACACAAAAGATAATTCACCAACTCCTTTAGCCATCATAATTTCCCACATGTTACTCCCCACAACCATTTCGCCAACATACCTTATCGAATGCCATAAAGCGACTAGAAGATACCAAAACACTACGAGTAACCTAGTACTGAACAAAAGAAAACCAACTCCAAGGTATATCAACTTTCGATCACATAACTTCACATATCACCTTACCATGAATTCATCTTTCAACCTCGAGAATAGAACAAACAAATTCAAACTAAAACGAAGTCCGTCCACTATATTAGTCTAGTGGGGGGCCTTCGTAAAATTTACTCAAAATAGAAATGAAATGGAGAAGTATTTTCCTTTTTATTCAAATGGGAAATTGCAATTGACATGAACAAACATGAGAAATCCGCTTACATTTGAAAATAGGTGACCTTGAGACCTCTTCAAGTGCAAAAATTTAAAGCAAAATTGTAAATATGCTTACGTAAATTTAGGAAAAATCAGATCACAACTTTTACAGCAATAAGTTTGACAAGTTCAAATTTAAATCCCGAGAAAATACTTTAGGATAACAACTGATTACAACTGCTAAAAATAGTTAAAAGGGAAGAGATATCATTGTCATAACAGAGTACAAAACCCGAAAAGGAAAATGATTGAAGTGTAGATTAGAATGCACTGGTTACAACGATTGTCAAGGCTTGAGAAACTTCAAATATCTTGAATCTAAAAAGTTATCAGTGGTCAGTTTGTGAAAGTCAGGGTGGAAGAAAAACCATGTTGAAAAGAAGAAACAATAAAGGGAAAATGGAAAATTTAGGACGGTAAGAAGATTTTTTTTTTTTTTTGAGATAACACATTTTACTTTTGAAACCTTGAATGACCCCACTTGTAATATAATAGGATTCCATTTCTCGTCTATTTATGTTATTCAACCTTCGTGTTCACTTTCCACACTATCTCCATGACCCACACATGTCACTCCAAGTCTTAAACGAGGCACACTTCTATAACACATCAAAATGACCATAACCTCATTAGAACTCCTAATATCCGACAGCCATAGCTCCAGCATCTAAGCCCCTTCCATCTAATCAAAATCCTCTCGGCAAGGCTGAACGCAAATAACACTGAGCAGTTACAAACTTAAAATCCTATCTTCATTTAGTGGCACATCAAACTCTAGAAAGACACAAAAGCTAATTCACTAACTCTTTTAGCCATCAAATTTTCCCAAATATTACTCATACCCACAACCATTTCGCCAGCATACCTTATCGAATGCCATGAAGCGACTAAAAGATACCAAAACACCACGATTTACCTAGTACCGAACAAAAGAAAACCAATTTCAAAGTATTTCAACTTCCTATCACATAACTTCACATATCACCTTGCCCTGTCATTAATTCCCCTTTCCACCTCGAGAATAGAACAAACAGATTCTAACCAAACCGGGGTCCGTCTACCGTATTAGTCTAGTAAGGGGCCTTCCTAAAATATGCTCACATTAGAAATGCAATCGATAAGTTGTTTTCTTTTTATTTGCATGAAAAAACATAATTAAGTCCGCTTATATTTGAAAATTGGTAACTTTTGAGACCCCTCCAATTGCAAAAATTTAAAGCAAAATTGTAAATATGGTTACTGGAATTTAGAAAAAATCAGATCAGAGTCTTACAACAATAAGTTTGAACTGTTTAAATTCAAATCCCTAGAAAATAATTTAGAATTACAATTGCTCGTCAAAACGGAATATATATTATTGTCATAACAGAGTACAAAACTCGAAACGGAAAATGATTTAAGTGTAAAAAAGAATGCACTGGTTAAAATGGTTTTCAAGGCTTGAGAAACACCAAATCAGGGGTCAGTTCGCGAAAGTCAGAGTGGAAGAAAAACTATGTTGAAAAGTACAAAAACTAAAGCGAAAAAGGAAAATTTAGGACAGTAACATGATTTATTTTTGAGATAACGCGTCTTACATAAGAAACCTTGAACGACCCCACTCGTAATATAATATGATTCAATTCCCGTCTATTTATGTTATTCAACCTTCGCGTTCACTTTCCACACTATCTCCATGACACATAACTCCAAATCTCTCTTCTAATCAAATAGCACATCCTATCATCAAGTCATAAACGAGGCACACTGCCATAACACACCATATTTACAATCACAGTCCATCTATTAGAACTCCAAATATCCGACAGATATAATTCCAACATCTAAGCCCCTTCCATTCCTCTCTTCTAATCCAAATCCTCTCGGCATGGCAGAACGCAAAAAAACACCAACCAGTTAGAAACTTAAAATCCTATCTTCACTTCAGCATCACATCAAACTCTAGAACGACAAAAGATAATTCACTAACTCCTTTAGCCATCAAAATTTCGCAAATGTTACTGCTTCCCACAACCATTTCGCGAACATACCTTATCTAATGCCATAAAACGACTAGAAGATACCAAAACACCACGATTTACCTAGTAAAAGAAAACCAATTCCAAGATATTTCAACTTTCTATCACATAACTTCACATATTACCTTGCCCTGCCAACTATATACCCATTCCACCTCAAGAATAGAACAAACAAATTAAAACTAACCAGGGTCCGTCTAATATATTAGTCTAGTGGGGGCCTTCGTAAAATTAAGTCAAATTAGAAATGAAATCGAGAAGTTATTTTCTTTTTTATTTAATCGCGAAGTTGCGATTGACATAAACAAACATGAGAAGTCCGCTTATATTGATTACAAAAAAAAAGAAGTCCGCTTATATTTGAAAATTAGAGACTTTGAGACCCCTCCAAGTGCAAAAATTTTGAAGCAAAATTGTAAATACGCTTAAGAAAATTTAGGAAAAATCAGATCACGAGTTTTACATCAATAAGTTTGACATGTTTTTAAATCATGAGAAAATACTTTAGGATAACAACTGATTACAACTGCTGAAAATAGTTAAAAGGGAAGAGATATCATTGTCATAACAGTGTAAAAAACTCGAAAAGGAAAATGATTGAACTATAAAATAGAATGCAATGGTTACAATGGTTGTCAAGGCTTGAGAAACGTCAAATATCTTAAATCTTGAAAGTTATCAATGGTCAGTTTGTGAAAGTCAGAGCAGAAGAAAAGCCATGTCGAAAAGTAGAAACAGTAAGAGAAACGAGAAAATTTAGGATAGCAAGAAGAATTATTTGTTTTTTTTTTAAATCACGCATTTGACTTTTGAAACCTTGTATGACCCCACTTGTAATATAATAGGATACCATTTCTCGTCTATTTATGGTATTCAACCTTCCCGTTCACTTTCCACACTATCTCCATGACCCACACATGTCACTCCAAATCTCTCTAAATAGTACATCCAATAACCAAGTCTTAAACGAGGCACACTTCTATAACACATCAAAATGACCATAACCTCATTAGAACTCCTAATATTGGATAGCCATACTTCCAGCATCCATCTAGTCCAAATCCTCTAGGCAAGGCTGAATGCAAAAAACACTGAGCAGTTACAAACTTAAAAACCTATCTTCATTTCAGTAGCACATCAAACTCTAGAAAGACACAAAACATAATTCACTACTCCTATAGCTATCAAAATTTCCCAAATGTTACTCCTTCCCACAACCATTTCGCCAACATACCTTATCGAATGCGATAAAGCGACTAGAAGATACGAAAACACTACGAGTTACCTGGAACTGAACAAAAGAAAACCAACTCCAAGGTATTTTAACATTCTATCACATAAGTCCACATATCACCTTGAATTCATCTTTCAACCTCGAGAATAGAACAAACAAATTCCAACTAAACTGGGGTCCGTCAACGTATTAGGCTAATGGGGATCCTCGTAAACTTAACTCAAATTAGAAATGCAATCCATAAGCTGTTTTCTTTTTATTGACAAAAACAAACATGAGAAAAACGCTTATATTTGAAAATTGGTGACTTTGAGACCCCTCCAAGTGCAAAAATTTAAAGAAAATTTGTAAATATGCTTACTGAAAATTAAAAAAAAATCAAATCACAGAGTTTTACATCAATGAGGGCGAAATGTTTAATTTCAAATCCCGAGAAAATACTTTAGGACTACAACTTATTACAACTGCTGGATATAGTTAAAACGGAAGAGATGTCATTGTCATAACAGAGTACAAGACTTGAAAAGGAAAATGATTGAAGTGTAAAAAAGAATGCACTGGTTACAATGGTTGTAAAGGCTTGAGAAACTTCAAATATTCTTGAATCTTAAAAGTTATCAATTGTCAGTTTGTGAAAGTCAGAGTGGAAGAAAAACCATGTTAAAAAGTATAAACAATAAAGGGAAATGGAAAATTTTGGACGGAAACAAGAACTTTTTTTTTTTGAGATAACACGATTTACTTTTGAAACCTCGAACGACCCCACTCGTATAATAGGATTCAGTTCCCGTCTATTTATGTTATTCAACCTTCGCGATCACTTTCCACATTATCTCCATGACCCACATGTAACTCCAAATCTCTCTAATCAAATAGCACATCCTATAACCAAGTCATAAAAGAGGCACACTGCCATAACACACCAAATGACAATCGCAGTCCATCTATAAGAACTCCAAATATCCGACAGCTATAATTCCAACATCTAAGCCCCTTCCATTCCTCTCTTCTAAAATCCAAATCCTCTCGGCATGGCAACACGCAAAAAACACCAACCAGTTAGAAACCTAAAATCCTATCTTCATTTCAGCATCACATCAAACTCTAGAAAGACAAAAGATAATTCACTAACTCCTATAGCCATCAAAATTACACAAATGTTATTGCTTCCCACAACTATTTCGCGAACATACCTTATTTAATGCCATAAAGCCACTAGAAGATACCAAAACACCACGATTTACCTAGTACTGAACAAAAGAAAATCAATTCCAAGATAATTCACTAACCACTCCATCAAAATTTCGCAAATGTTACTGCTTCCCACAACCATTTCGCAAACATACCTTATCTAATGCCGTAAAGCGACTAGAAGATACCAAAACACCACGATTTACCTAGTACTGAACAAAAGAAATAAATTCCAAGAAATTTGACCTTTCTATCACATAACTTCACATGTCATCTTGCCTTCCCAAATAGTTACCCTTTCCACATCGAGAATAGAACAAACAAATTCCAACTAAACCGGGGTCCATCTACTAAATTAGTCTACTGGGGTCCTTCGTTGAATTAACTCAACTTAGAAAAGAAATCGAGAAATTTTCTTTTTTATTCAAATGGGAAGTTGGAATAGACATAAACAAACATGAGAAGTCCGCTTATATTTGAAAATTGGTTACTTTGAAACCCCTCCAAGTGCAAAAATTTTATGCTTACGGAAATTTAGGAATAATCAGATCACGAGTTTTACATCAATAAGTTTGACAAGTTTAAATTCAAATCCCGTGAAAATACTTTAGGATAACAACTGATTACAACTGCCGAATATAGTTAAAAGGGAAGAGAAATCATTGTCATAACAGAGTACAAAACTCGAAAAGGAAAAAGATTAAGGTGTAAAATAGAATGCACTGGTTACAATGGTTCAAGGCCTGAGAAACTTCAAATATCTTGAATCTTGAAAGTTATCAATGGACAGTTTGTGAAGTCAGAGTGCAAGAAAAACCACGTTGAAAAGTAGAAACAGTAAAGGGAAAATTGAAATTTGGGACAGTAAGAAGATTTTTTTTTTTGAGATAACGCGTTTTACTTTTGAAACCTTGAATGACCCCAGTCGTAATATAATAGGATTACATTTCTCCTCTATTTATGTTATTCAACCTTCGCGTTCACTTTCCACACTATCTCCATGACCCACACATGTCACTCCAAATCTCTCAAATCAAATAGCACATCCTATAACCAAGTCTTAAACGAGGCACACTTCCATGACACATCAAAATGACCATAACCTCATTAGAACTCCTAATATCAGACAACCATAGTTCCAGCATCTAAGCCCCTTCCATCTAATCCAAAAAACACTGGACAGTTACAAACTTAAAATCCTATCTTCATTCGAGTAGCACATCAAATAGCACATCCTAGTACTAAACATAAGAAAACGAACTCCAAGGTATATCAACTTTCTATCACATAACTTCACATGTCACCTTGCCCTGCCATGAATTCATCTTTCAACCTCGAGAATAGAACAAACAAATTCCAACTAAACCGCGGTCCGTCTAATATATTAGTCTAGTGGGGATAGAAATGAAATGAAGAAGTTGTTTTCTTTTTTATTCAAATGGGAAATTGCAATTGAGATGAACAAAAATGAGAAATCCGCTTATATTTGAAAATTGGTGACCTTGAGACCCCTCCAAGTGCAAAATTATAAAGCAAAATTGTAAATATGCTTCCGGAAATTTAGGAAAAATCAGATCACAACTTTAACATCAATAAGTTTGACATGTTCAAATTTAAATCCCGAGAAAATACATTAGGATAACTACTGATTACAACCGCTGAAAATAGTTAAAAGGGAAGAGATATCATTGTCATTGTCATAACAGAGTACAAAACTCGAAAAGGAAAATGATTGAAGTGTAAAATATAATGCACTGGTTACAATGGTTGTCATGGCTTGAGAAACTTCAAATATCTTGAATCTTGAAATTTATCAATGGTCAGTTTGTGAAACTAAGAGCAGAAGAAAAACAATGTTGAAAAGTAGCAACAGTAAAGGGAAATTGAAAAATTTAGGACAGTAAGAAGATTTTTTTTGAGATAACGCATTTTACTTTTGAAACCTTGAATGACCCCACTCGTAATATAATAGTATTCCATTTCTCGTCTATTTATGTTATTCAACCTTCGCGTTCACTTTCCACACTATCTCCATGACCCACACATGTCACTCCAAATCTCTCTAAATAGCAAATCCTATAACCAAGTCTTAAACGAGGCACACTTCCATAACACATCAAAATGACCATAACCTCATTAGAACTCCTAATATCTGACAACCATAGTTCCAGCATCCATCTAGTCCAAATCCTCTAGGCAAGGCTGAATGCAAAAAACACTGAGCAGTTACGAACTTAAAAACCTATCTTCATTTCAGTAGCACATCAAACTCTAGAAAGACACAAAAGCTAAATTCACCTAACTCTTTTAGCCATCAAATTTTTCGAAATATTACTCATTCACACAACCATTTTGCTAGCTTACGTTATCGAATGCCATATAGCGACTAGAAGATACCAAAGCACCACAATTTACCTAGTACTGAATAAAAGAAAACCAATTCCAAAGTATTTCAACTTTCTATCACATAACTTCACATATCATCTTGCCTTGTCATTAATTACCCTTTCCACCTCGAGAATAGAACAAACAAATCCGAACCAAACCGGGGTCTGTCTACGGTATTAGTCTAGCGAGGGGCGTTCAGAAAAATTACTCAAATTAGAAATGCAGTCGAAAAGTTGTTTTCTTTTTATTGTCAAAATTTACTCAAATTAGAAATGCAGTCGATAAGTTGTTTTCTTTTTATTGGCATAGACAAACATAAAAAGTCCGCATATATTTGAAAATTGGGACTTTGAGACCCCTCAAATTGCAGAAATTTAAAGCAAAATTATAAATATGCTTACTGAAATTTAGAAAAAATCAAAGCACTGGTTACAATGGTTGCCAAGGCTTGAGAAATTTAAAATATTCTTGAATCTTGAAAATTATCAATGGTCAGTTTGTGAAAGTCAGACTGGAAGAAAAACCATGTTGAAAAGTACAAATAGTAAAGGGAAAATGGAAAATTTAGGACAGTAACAAGAATTTTTTTTTGAGATAACGCACTTTACTTTTAAAATCTTGAACGACCCCCTCGTAATATAATAGAATTCCATTTCTCGTCTATTTATGTTATTCAACCTTCGCGTTCACTCTCCACACTATCTCCATGACCCACATCACTCCAAATCTCTCTAATCAAATAGCACATCCCATAACCAAGTCTTAAACGAGGCACACTTCCACAATACAACAAAATGATCATAACCTCATTAGAACTCCTAATATCCAACAGCCATAGTTCCAAGATCTAAGCCCCTTCCATTCTTTTCTTCTAATCCAAATTCTCTCGGCAAGGCTAAACGCAATAAACACCGAGCAGTTACAAACTTAAAATCCTACCTTCATTTAAGTAGCACATCAAACTCTAGAAAGACACCAAATATAATTAACGGACTCCTTTAGCCATAAAAATTTCCGAAATGTTTCTCCTTCCCACAACCATTTCGCCAATATACCTTATCAAATGCCATAAAGGCTAAAGGGACTAGAAGATACCAAAAAACCACGAGCTACCTAGTATTGTACAAAAGAAAACCAATTCCAAAATATTTCAACTTTCTATCACATAACTTCACATATCACCTTGCCCTACCATTAATTCCCCTTTCCACCTTCTCAAGAATAGAACAAACAAATTCCAACTAAACCGGGGACGTCTACTGTATAAGTCTAGTGGGGGCCTTCATAAAATTAACTCAAATTAGAAATGCAATCGAGAAGTTGTTTTTTTTATTGACATAAACAAACAAGAAAAGTCCGCTTATATTTGAAAATTGGTGACTTTGAGACCCCTCCAAGTCAAAAATTGAAAATAAAATTATTAATGTGCTTACTGAAATTTAGAAAAAATTTGATCACTCAAGTTTTACATCAATAAGTTTGAAATGTTTAAATTCAAAGCCCGAGAAAATACTTTAGGATTACAGCTTACAACTGCTGGATATAGTTAAAATGGAGAGATATCATTGTCATAACAGAACACAAAACGCGTTAAGGAAATGATTGAAGAGTAGAAGAGAATACATTAGTTACAATGGTTGTCAATGCTTGAGAAACTTCAAATATTCTTAGATCTTGAAAGTGATCAATGGTCAGTTTGTGAAAGTCATAGTGGATGAAAAACCACGTTGAAAAGTATAAACAGTAAAGCGAAAATAAAAATTTAGTACAGTAACAAGAATTTGTTTTTTGAGATAACGCGCTTTACTTTTGAAACCTTGAATGACCCCACTCGTATTATAATAGGATTTCATTCCTGTCTATTTATGTTATTCAACATTTGCGTTCACTTTCCACACTATCTCCATCCCCCACATGTAATCTCAACTCTCTCTAATCAAATAGCACATCCTATAAACACGTCATAAACGAGGCACCTTCCATAAAACATCAAAATGACAATTGCAGTCCAAATATCGGACAGCCATAATTCCAAAATCTAACCCCTCCCATTCCTTTCTTCTAATCCAAATCCTCTCGGCACGGCTGAACGCAATAAACACCGACCAGTTACAAACTTAAAAAATCCCAGTAACACATCAAACTCTAGAAAGACACAAAAGATAATAACTAACTCATTTAGCCAACAAAATTTCCCAAATGTTACTCCTTCCCACAACCATTTCGCGAACATACCTCCTTGAATGCCATAAAGCGACTAGAAGATTCCCAAACACCACGATTTACCTAGTTCTGAACAAAAGAAAACAAATTCCAAGATATTTCAACTTTCTATCACATAACTTCACATATCACCTTGCCCTGCCATTAATTCCCCTTTCCACCTCGAAAATAGAACAACTAAATTCCAACTAAACCGGGGTCCGTCTACCATATCAGTCTAGTGGGGGCCTTTGTAAAATTAACTCAAATTAGAGATGCGATAGATAAGTTGTTTTCTTTTTTATTCAAATGGGAAGATCCAATTGACATAAACAAACATAAGAAGTCCGCTTATATTTGAAATCGATAACTATGAGACCCCTCCAAGTGCAAAAATATAAAGCAAAATTGTAAATATGCTTACTGAAATTTAGAAAAAATCAGATCACGAGTTCTGCAACAATAAGTCTGAAATGATTATAATAAATCCAGAAAAGTTCTTTAGGAGAACAAATTATTACGACTGTTGGATATAGTTTAAACTTAAAACGGAAGAGATATCATTGTCATAACAAAGTACAAAAATCGAAAAGGAAAAATTCAAGTGTAAAACAGAATGCACTGATTACAATGATTGTCAAGGCTTGGGAAACTTCAAATATTCTAGAATCTTGAAAGTTATCCATGATCAGTCTGTGAAAGTCAGAGTGGATGAAAAATCATGTTGGAAAGTATAAACAGTAAAGGGAAAATGGTTAATTTAGGACAATAACAAGAATTTTTTTTGAGATAACGCGCTTTAGTTTTGAAACCCTAAGCATGTTGAACGACCCCACTCATAATATAATAGGAATCCATTCCCGTCTATATGTTATTCAACCTTCGGATTCACTTTCCACACCATCCCCATGACCCACATATAACTCCAAATCACTCTAATCAAATAGCACATCCTATAACCAAGTCATAAACTAGGCACACTTCCATAAAAAATCAAAATGACAATCGCACTCCATCTAAAGTTACCATCACCTCATTAGAACTCATACAACAGCCATAATTCCAACATCTAAGCCCCTTCCGTTCCTTTCATCTAATGCAAATCCTCTCAGCAAGGATGAAGGCAAAAAACACTGAGCAGTTGCAAACTTAAAATTCTATGTTCATTTCAGTAACACCTCAAACTCTAGAAAGACACAAAAGATAATACACCAAGTCCTTTAGCCATCAAAATTTCCCAAATGTTACACCTTCCCACAACCATTTCGCAAACATACCTTACCGAATGCCATAAACCGACTACAAGATACCAAAACACCACGAGTTACCTAGTACTGAACAAAAGAAACCCAATTAACTTTCTATCACATAACTTCACATATGACCTAGCCATGCCATTAATTCCCCTTCCCACCTCGAAATAGAACAAACAAATTCAAACCAAAACGGGGTCGTTCTACTATATTAGTCTAGTGGGAGCCTTCGCAAAAGTAACTCAAATTAGAAATGCAATCGACAAGTTGTTTCCTATTTTATTCAAATGGGAAGTTGCAATTGACATAAACAAACATGAGAAGTCCCCTTATATTTGAAAATGGTAAGTTGAGACCCCTCCAAGTGCATAAATTTAAAACAAGATTGTAAATATGCTCTCTGAAAATTTAGAAAAAATCAAATCACGAGGTTTACATCAATAAGTTTGAAATGTTTAAATTTAAATCCCGAGAAAACAACAACTGATTACGGCTGCTGGATATAGTTAAAACAGAAGAGATATCATTGTCATAACAGAGTACAAAACTCGAAAAGGAAAATGATTGAAGTGTCAAAAAGAATGCACTGGTTACAATGGTTGTCAAGGCTGGAGAAACTTCAAATATTCTTGAATCTTGAAAATTATAAATGGTCAATTTGTGAAAGTCAGAGTGGATGAAAAACCATGTTGAAAAGTAGAAACAGTGAAGGGGAAATGGAAAATTTAGGACAGTAACAAGATATTTTCTTGAGATAACACGCTTTACTTTTGAAAACTTGAATGACCCCACTCGTAATGTAATAGGATACCATTCCCGTCTATTTATGTTATTCAACATTCGCACTCACTTTCCAAAACATCTCCATGACCCACATGTAACTCCAAATCTGTCTAATCAAATAGCACATCCTATAACCAAGTCATAAACGAGGAACACTTCCATAAATATAAAAATGACAATCTCAGTCCATCTGAAGTTACCATAACCTCATTAGAACTCCTAATATCCGACACCATAATTCCAACATCTAAGCCCCTCCCATTCCTTTCATCTAATCCAAATCCGCAAAAAACAACGAGCAGTTGCAAACTTAACATCCTATCTTCATTTCAGTAGCACATCAAACTCTAAAAACACACAAAAAATAATTCACCAACTCCTTTAGCCATCAATATCTCCCAAATGTTAGTCCTTCCCACAACCATTTCGCTAATATACCTTATTGAATGCCATAAAGCGACTAGAAGATAACAAAACACCGCGATTTACCTAGTTCTGAACAAAAGAAAACCAATTCCAATGTATTTCAACTTTCTATCACATAACTTCACATATCACCTTGCCATGCCCTTTATTCCCTTTCCCACCTTGAGAATAGAACAAACAAATTCCAACCAAACCGGGGTCCGTCTACTACATTAGTCTTGTGAGGGCCTTCGTAAAACCAACTCAAATTAGAAATGCAATCAATAGCCACATCTTCCAACACCTTGTCCTCTTTCATTCATTTCTCTAATCCAAATCCTCTCGGTAAAGCTTAATGAAAATTACATTGAGCGGTAACAAACTTAAAATCCTATCTTCATTTCAGTAACACATCAAGCTCTGGAAAAACACAAAAGATAATTCACTAACTCCGTTAGCCATCAAAATTACCCAAACATTACTCCTTCCCACGAGCGTTTCGCAAACATACTTTATCGACTACCATAAAGCGACTAAAAGATACCAAAACACCACGATTTGCCTAGTTCTCAACAAAAGAAAACTAATTCCAAAGTATTTCAACTTTCTATCACAAAACTTCATATATCACCTTGTCATGCCACTAATTCCCCTTCAACCTCGAGAATAGAACAAACAAATTCCAACTCAACCTGTATCTCTCTATTGTGATACTCGAGTGGGGCTAACGTAAAATCAACTCGAACCAAAATGCAATCGAAAAGTTACGTTCTTTTTTTTTATTCAAGTGGAAAGTTGCAATTGACATAAAAAATAACATGAGAAATCCACTTCTATTTAAAAGTTGTTTACTTCGACGACCCTTTACGTGCAAACTTTAAAGAAAAATTGTAAATATGCTCAATGAAATTTAGACAAAATCATATCAGGAATTATATATCAATAAGTTTGACAAGTTTAAATGCAAATCCTGGCAACACATTAGGATTACAAAAGCTCGATATAATTGAAACGGAAGAGATTTTTTTGTCATAACATAGTACGAAAATCAAAAAGGCAAATGATTGCAGAGTATAAAAAAGTGCGCCTTGAGAAACTTCAAATAGTTATCAATGGTCAGTTAGTAAAAGCCTGAGTGGAAAAAAGCTTGTTCAAAAGTACAAACAGTACAGGAAAAATGGAACATTTTTTTTTTTGGTAAATAAAAGTACAAACAGTACAGGAAAAATGGAACATTTTTTTTGGTAACAAAAACACTTTTTTGAGATAAAACGCTTTACTTTTGAAACCCTAAGCATGTGAAACGACCCCACTCTTAATATATTCCATTCCTGTCTATTTATGTTATTTAACATTCGCGTTCACTTTTCACACTATCTCCACGATCCACATGTAACTCCAAATCTCTATCTTCAAATAACACATCATATAATCAAGTCAAAAAGAGCCACATTCCCATGACAACTCAAATGACAATCATAGTCCATCTGAAGTAACAATAGCTCATTAAAACTTCTAATATTCAACAGCCACTACTCCAAGACCTTAGCCTCTTCCATTCCCTTCTTCAAATCCGAATTCTCTAGATAAGGCTTTATGCAAAATACACCGAGCAAAAACAAACTTAAAATCCTAACTTCATTACAGTAGCACATCAAACTCTAGAAAGATACTAAAGATATCTCAGTAACATCAAAATTTCCCCAATGCTACTCTTTCCCACAACCATTTCGCGAACATACCTAATCGACTGCGAATAAAGCGACTAGAAGATACCAAAACACCACGATTTGCCTAGTACTGCACAAAAGAAAACCAAATCCAAGGTATTTGAACTTTCCGTCACATAACTGCATATATCAAAAAAGATCTCATCGATTTTACTTGCCCTGATCTCCATTCCTCATCTCTACTCCAAACCACAAATCTATTCCAATATCACTTATTCTCGCCCTGCCTCCATCCTTACTCTTTGATTCCTGCCCAACCCTGTTTTGCAAATCTTAATATCTAAGCCACGCTTCTTGAAACCGAGAGCCGTCAGTTTTAAGCAACTAGTCCAAAACAACCGTACGGAAAATTCAGCTTTGCTTTTAACTTCTCATATGGTACTATTCCTACCCCCTACTCTTATCTTATATCACTTTATATACCAAAGAGACTCCACGACCAACCCCACTACACCTTTTGATTTTGGCAAAGGTGAAATTGCAAAGGGTAGAAACAAAGGTCAGAATAAGGGTAGCTACTCAAGTGGTATAATAGAAGACCCAACTCATAAACATAAAACAGCAATGCAAGGATTAATAAGATCCACTAACCCTGTTTTTAATCCATGTTTCTAGCTTTCCAATGTATTTACTTAGATTAAGATCACAACATTAGACAAATAAAAATAAGTTATGTCATCAGATCTTTCTTCTGCATGCAGGGCCCAACTCATAAACATTAAAACAGCAATACAAGTATCAAAAAATAAAACAGCAATAATAAGGATAATAAGGAACTTTTAGATAATAGGAGGAAAGGGGATTTTCAACTTACCATAACCAGACAAGCTGCCTTCGATTAATCAGAAACCGAAACCGTCGCCATCTCTACTCACTGGATTCCGTCGTGTGCTCACGCGCTTGAGACACCGAGTCCACCGGCGTCGTCATCAACGCCCAAAAACCTGGTTTCGAACAACGGCTAATTAAACAACTGTATCTCCCATACAAGTATCAAATCTTAAAACAGCAATAATAAGGATAAATACAGGAGGATTATAAGATGGATTAGAGACAGGAACTTTTAGAGAATAAGACGATTTGGGGGTTTTCAACTTACCAGAACCAGAGAAGCTGCCTTTGGTTCTCTCTATGTTGCCGAATCAGGAACCAAAACCCGTCGCCATCTCTACTCTCGCTCGTCTTCTCAGGCGCTGGAGACACCGGCATCGTCATCACCGCCGAAAACCCTAGCTCCGAACAACCGCTGATTCCTTCACCACAACCCCAAAACCCTTTGTTTTTGGTAAGTAAAACGTTTTAACTTAGAAAAGGAAACTTGACCCTTCTTATTCTTATACTACCGCACACACCGCCTAACGTGTGGGTGAATGGTGACTCACTTTTACCCTTTTATCCCCAAGTGTCTAGGTTTTTACGTCATTACCAATATTAGCCGACTTAACCCACCTCTCTCCTAATTGTCAAGGGTAAAAGACATTTCCACCCACTCTAGGACATTTTCATCCATATCAGTTAAGAAAAGGTAACTTCCACCCCTTCTGTGTGTCGAATTTCCTAAAACTTACCCCCTCTAACTATGGCGCTATTAGTTTGGAGTTTGAGATTCGTTGCTAAAATGATTTTTTGGACAATTTGCTCCAATACTATACAAAATGTAGGGAGTTACTCAATAGTATAACATTCTTTACATGATATGAGGAGCAAACTTGTCTCCAATACTATTTTCAGTGTCTGGACTCCTTGACTAACGGTCCCACAATCGGAATTTCATGTTATTTGAAGTTTGGTTCATGCTGAAAGGGTGAAAGTGTCATTTTCCAAACTAAAAGGGGTGAAAGTGTCCTCCAATCAAACTATAAACTGCAAAAGTGTCTCCTATCCAATATTAACTCAAAAAAAAAAAAAAAAAAAAAAAAAAAAAAAAAAACTATGCCAGTGAAAAGACATATTTACCTCTACCTACAGATTCTTTTATTTGTTTGTGATTATGTGTCGTGTTCTTTTTCTAAGCACATTCAGGAGATTTAAATTAGTGACATGTAACATGAATTTGCCAATTATTTCATAAAGTTGTAGAGATACAACCACTTTACAATATAATGAATAATTAATCAATTATAATATTATTTTACCAATCAGACCACCCGTGATAGACCAACTACAGTTGTCAATGTGCTTGCACTCGAAATAGAAACGTATAAATGAAAATTATACAATTTTAAAATCTCTTAAATTGTTAAAAGTCTTGTAGTTATATCGAGTCACACAAGCACATTCTTTGCTTTTCTATGCAATGCACATGCTCAACTAGTTTGTAGAATCTCTTATACAATCTCATTTGAAGGTTGCACATCACATCTTGAGATACTAAAGATCTTCTCTAGGGGTTGATCAATTTACAAACATGAATTGATGTTGTCTAGGCTAGATGTTTGGATCTATGGGTAAGGTAAAAGAAGGGGAGATTATGATAAATTTGTACATCTTATTATCTTGTGTTTGAGTGCAGTATAAGGAGAACGTACAAAACTCTTTACCTTATTCCCTACAAACTTATGCCACATAGGGAGAGGTATAAGGCAGGATAAGGGGAAGGAGGATAAGAGGATATTCTTGAAAAGACAACATTTTCTCTCATATATGATATTGTAGGATTTTGATGCAGGATGCACAACGGAAATACAATTAAAATTTCATGATCAAAACCCTCCATAAATCGCATGTTAATCTATCATAACGTGGTAAAGGAAAATTAGTGTACCTTTAGTGTCATCGTCTCTACGGTATCCACACCTTAGGATTGAGAACTGTAATCTCCTTCACGCCTTGTGCTAGCTAAGCCAAAGGAAGAAGCAAAAGATCACGCTAAACGGAGCACGATGGCCGAACTACCTAGTGGCTGACGGGTAGAGGGGCGGACGGGTAGAGGGATGCCTCTTTGGTGTTCTCTCCTTGCTCTGTTATTTCACTCAATGACAACTCTTGTGAAATAATAGAGGTAGGACTACTCTTTAATAGATAATAACTCTTTATTATCTACAAACTTGCCCCAATACTATTCCTGTTCATACGCGGATTACTCCACTTTGCAACTTAGTCCAACTAACTTTACATGTGGTTGTGTTTTGATCCTTTTGATTATTTAGTCCAACTAATTAATGTTCATATCCAGTTTAATCCTTTTGGTGTGTGACCATTTAGGTTTCTATTAAGTTGGCAGTAACAGTTATAAACATTGAGCAGTGTCTAGCAATACATCAATGCTACCCAACGAATAGAAATAGTTAGTGATCCGACAAAATTTGTGTCCAATATTACCGTGTTGTATATGTTCCTTTGACTCTATAGTCGGATTGGGCACGAGACATAAGTTTCACACTCGTATATCCAATCCATAGTTTCTCGATTATGGGAATAGGCTTATTTGTAAGATAATATCAATATCTCATATTACTTTATCTGAGTCTGGTCAGACATTCCATAAGCACTACTTTTCGAGTGGCCGTGGATATTTGCTCCCATTATGTGGGAGGGACAAATCCTCTCTATGTCACTACCATCTCTCAACTTGCTTCATATCATATTCGATTACCATATTTATAGTTACTCAGTTACGGTGTAACGTTTGACGAGATCAAAACATGATATTTCACAACTAGAGTATCTAGTGACTTCAAGTCTAAGGACTACAACACCATTGTCACTACGAGAAGCACTTGTGACATTCACATAATTTATATGTAGCCTTCCCGTGGTGGGTCAATCCAGTATGTCAGTACTCCTAATGCATACATATGTGTTCGACTTGATATCCCCATATCAATCTACCTATATACTAGTCTCCATGCATAGTGATCGTCCTATTATTCAATATACTCGACTCGAAATATTTAAGATAAACAACAATTGTAATCTAAGGACTTCGAATGTTCTAGCCAAAAACATTGTTCATACTAAAATAAGATTGCCTCTAGGGCATCTATTCTGATAGTCTCCCACTTGCACTAGAGTCAATCTGGTGCATCTCGTATGCCTATAGATCTAGTATGCTCTTCATGATTTCTCTGAACAAACGGCTTTGTAAGTGGATCTGAAAGATTATTATCTGTTGGAATCTTGCATATATTCACATCTACTCTTTCGATGATTTCTTGAATGAGATGGAACCTCTCAAGTACGTGCTTGGATTTCTGGTGTGACCCGGGTTCCTTGGATTTCATTTCGGATCTCATGGCCTCGAGCCATTTCTTAGAGTCCTGCCCCTTTACGGCATCTCCATAGGTAGTAGGCTCATCATCCATTAGTAGTACATCACGGGGCTCAGTCACGAGAAGTCCATACCTCTCTGGCTCCTGACGCACCCCACTCGGTCTACGAAGCTCTTGTGTTACTTGAGCAAGTTTCTCACCGGGATCAGTTTTTTGTGGTTCTTTAACTTCTTCATGTTCTACATTCCTCCCACTGACTTCTTTAGAGACAAAATCTCTTTCTAGAAACACACCGGTACGAGCAACACACTTTATTCTCGGTTAGATTGTAGAAACAATATCCTTTCTTTTCCTTAGGATATCCCACAAACTTACACTCACCCAACTTGGGTCCGAGCTTGTCTGATTGTAAATGATTTACATAGACATCGCAACCCCAAATCTTCATAAACGACACTATGGAACGTCTCCCATTCCATATCTCATATGGTGTCTTCATGACTCATTTGGATGGAACACAGTTAAGGATAAAATCTGCAGTTAATAGAGTGTGTCCCCCAAAATGATATTGGAAGATCAATTTGACACATCATAGATTAAACCATGTCCAACATTGTTCGATTCTTCCTCTCAGACACACTATTCCATTGTGGTGTTCAAGGTGGAGTGACTTGGGACAAGATCCCACACTCTCTAAGATAGTCGTCAAACTATTGATTTAAGTATTCTCATCCACAATCTTATCGTAGAGCCTTAATACTCTTTTCAAGTTACTTTTCTACTCCATTCTTCAATTCATTGAATTTTTCAAAGGATTCAGATTTGTTCTTCATAAGATACACAAATCCATATCTACTGAAGTCATCAGTAAATGTAATGAAGTAAGGGTAACCACCTCTGGCGGGCGTGAAAAATGGCCCACACACATCAGTATGTATGAGTGCCAATAACTCACTAGTCCTCTCACATTTCTTATTGAAAAGAGGACTTAGTCATTTTCCTCAATAAACAAGATTCACATGTCTCATATTATTCATAATCACGTTAGTCTAGAAATGTGTTTCTCGTTTATATGGCCTAAACGACAGTGCCATAGATAAGTAAGATTTAAATCATTAGTTTTAATCCTCTTGGTATTTATGTTATAGACGGAATTATCTAGATCAAGGACATACAATTCATTAGACAAAAGTGCATTACAATAATGCATACTATCAAAATAAATGGAGCAATATATGTCCTTTATTGTGTCAGAAAATATTTATTGTCCAAACAAGAAATAGGAATAATGTTCCTACTCATAGCAGGCACATAAGAACAATTGTCTAATTCTAGAACAAGTTCTGAATGTAAAGATAACTCATAAACGCCTACGGCTAATGTAACAATTCTTGCTCCATTCCCTACGGGCAAGTCAATCTCCCCTTTAGCCAGTCTTCCACTTGTCTTTAGATCCTGCACATTCGACAAATGTGAGATCCATATTCAGTATCCAATACCCAAGCTGAAGAGATAAATAGATTGAAATCTATGAAAAATACTTAGTGGTGGTGGAATCACTATTCCAAACCTTTAATCTTCTAGATATTTTGAGAAGTTCCTCTTCCAGTGGCATGTTTGACTAAAATAGTGACATGCGCCCTTAGAGACGCCACCAGCCGGCTTTAAGGCCGCTTCATTGGGTTTTGCAACTGCATTGCTCTTCCCTTTGGACGTAGAAGCAACCCGCTTGCTCTTTCCTTTATTGACCATCATTTTCGCCTTGCCTTTGCCTTTATTAATGCTCTGTTCAGCGGTCCTCAAAATATTGAGTAGGTCTGGCAGAGTTTTGTTGATCTCATTCATATTGTTGTTCATGATGAACTGACTATGACTGTCTGACAACGATTGCACGATGAGATCAGTGGCCAACTCTTGGCTGAATGGGAAGCCTAACCTCTCGAGATGCTCCGCGTATCTGATCATACGGAGTACATGAGGCCCGACTGGGTTCCCCTCTGGCAGACTGCATTTGAACAGTGCTTTAGATACTTCATACCGCTCGTGCTTTACTTGCTCTTGGAAGAACTGTCTCAAATGTGTGATCATACCATACGCCTCCATGTTCTCATGTTACTTCTGAAGCTCAGAGTTCATGGTCTAAAGCATGAGGCAAGACACATCAGTAGAGTCTTCCACGATCTTCTGATGTGCCTTGGTTACAGCAAGAGTAGCATTATCACACGGTGCCTCTGGAACAAGTTCCTCTAATATGTACAGCTTCATTTCTTGCTTGAGAAAAATTATCAAGTTTTTGTACCAGTCTAGAAAATTGATTCCAAACAGCTTGTCATTCTCAATGACAGAAGGCAATGATAGAGTCGATGTTCGATTGTTTGCCATTGGTATTCTAAAAAATGAGAAAAATATTATTTTTAGTATTTGTGAACAATAAACTACAATTAACAATGGCTAGATTATTAAATATAGCTCCCACTATTTTTCTCGGATTAATATCCCTCAACATTAATGCGGAAAATATCATATACTTTTTAGTGGTCCAAGATCCATATTTCACCTCCTCTTGAGCTTGATTTGGCAAGTCACCCAATAGTTAGTTATTTAGGTAGGAACAACTTCCAATTACATCCTATGCAACTCTTGATTTAGTTGGGAAAATAACTCATTATTTATCTATCTCATAGATAATTCCAATTGCCTTGCCTCTAAGCTTTCAATCCTATTGAATTAGCTCAGTCGACTTTTTCCTCTTACTTCAAAAATCGCACAATACTAGCTTGTGCCCTTGCGCCATATCATGATGAATTAAGTCGCCTTGCTTTGGCAAGCCCAAACTTAATATTCCTCGATGATAACGAGTACTAAGCAAGAGAAAGCAAAACACAATATTTATCGTTGAGGGATTTCCTTGTCAATTTTTATTTTTTAATCATATCAACTAATCTACTTATATGGATTGGGCAATCCCATATAAAAGATCTATCTGTTTAATTATTATCTTGTTACGTTTCGTATGCATCAACCATATATCAAAATAAATAACAGTAAATATATAAATAAAACGAGGTATGGATGTGGTCCGTAAAACTAAGATATTCTCAAGCCAATGAGAATATCTATAAGCTCTAAAGTGACAAGCTCATCTCCATGTGCCTCCATTTTTAGTCCATGTGTCCTAGCTTGTGGGTTTTATTTGTCTTGTAGTTTCTTTAGTCTTTGATCTTCTTCTCCATGCCTTGACTATATTCTATCTATCTAATTTTAGGTAGCATCTACAAACTAAATAGAGAGACCACACACGTGAGGAAGAACACGACACGTAGGCCGTAAAATTAATTACATCAAAACCAAACCAAAACAAACCACAAAAGTAAACATCCACAACCTAGGGCACATCTAATCACCATACGATAAAACACATAAACAGTTAAAATCAAATTTTATCGCGCTTGGTCAATTTTAGTTGAATTTGGGATTTGTATGGTCAAAACGGTCGCGTCATCCCTACTGGCCAAACCATAATGACCAACCGGATCGAGCCCACACCGTTGGCCGACCCGGTGCGCGGTTGGGCCGTGTCCGCGCGCCAAAGTGAAGGGGACGGGCACAATGGCCGAACCCTACAGGGAAAAGAACTGAAGAAATTAGCCATTCCTTGCGGGCAGATTCCCAATTGTAGAGAAATACACATTTTTACCCAATGTTGTCCAAACCCTAGCTTTTCAAATCACCAAACCATACATCATATGTATACGAAATAAGTCAATCTTTATACGATATGTAAAAATGACTTATTTCCTGTCGAATCATATTCAAATCGTATCATTATACGAATATCAGTTTTTCGCAAAATTTAACAGGACGGTGTAAGAACTAATAAAACATGTAACACATAAGTCACATTATGCGCTATTACATGTGGCTCTAATACCACTGTAGGGTTTTGATGCAAGATGCACTACGAAAAATATAATTAAAATTTCCTGATCAAAGCTCTCTATGAATCACATGTTAAGCTATCATAACGTGATAAAGGAACAACAGTGTACCTTGTGGGTTTATATGATCAAAACGAAGAGTGTCCTCGTCTCTACGGTATCCACACCTTAGGATTGAGAACTGAAATCTCCTTCACGCCTTGTGCTAGCTACGCCAAAGGAAGAAGCAAAGGATAACGCAAAACGGAGCACGGTGGCCGAACCACCTAGTAGTCGACGGGTAGGGGCTGCCTCTTTGGTGTTCTCTCCTTGCTCTGTTATTTCACTCAATGACAAACTCTTGTGAAATAATAGAGCTAGGACTCCCCTTTTATAGATAATAACTCCTTATTACTTACAAACTTGCCCCACTAATCATGTCCATACACAGATTAGTCCACTTTGGAACTTAGTCCAACTAACTTTGCACGTGGTTGCCTTTTGATCTTTTTTGATTATTTCGTCCAAATAATTAATGTTCATATTCAGTTTAATACTTTTGGTATATGACCCTGTAGGTTTCTATTAAGTTGGCAGTAACAGTTATAAACATTGAGCGGTGTCTAGCAACACATCAATGCTACCCAACAATAGAAATAGTAAGTGATCCGACAAACCTTGTGCCCAATGTTACCGTTTTGTATATGTCTTGTCTCTATATCCGAATTGGGCACGAGACATCAGTGTCACACTTGTATATCCAATCTACAGTTTCTCGATCCTAGGATTGGGCTTATATGTATAGATAACATCAATATCTCATATTGATTTATTTAAGTCTGGTCAGACATTCCGTAAGCATTACCCCTCGAGTGGTCGTGGATATGTCCTCCCATTATGTGGGAGAGACAAATCCTCTCTACGCTACTACCATCTCTCAGCTTGCTTCCTATAATGTTCGATTATCGCCTTTATAGTTACCTAGTTACGGCGTAACGTGTGACGAGATCAAAACATGATATTTCACAACTAGAGTATCTAGTGACTTTAAGTCTAAGGACTACAACACCATTGTCACTACGAGAAGCACTTGTGACATTCACTAAATTTATATGTAGACTTCTCGTGGTGGGTCAATCCAGTATGTCATTAATCCTAACGCATACCCATGTGTTAGACTTGATATTCCCATATCAATCTACCTACATACTAGTCTCCATGCGTAGTGATCGTCCTATTAATCAATATACTCGACGAGAGATATTTAAGATAAACAACAATTGTACTCTAAAGACTTCATTATATTAAACATCTTCATAAATAATAAATGAATGTTCTAGCCAAAAATATTGTTCATACTAAAATAAGATTGCCTCTAGGGCATCTAATCCAACAAATATATGTATATATATACATACATATATGTTTAAATCTATATGGATATGTGTATTGATACATATATGTATATATGTGTATACGTATATGTATATGTGCATTTACACATATGTGTGTGTATGTATATATACAAGCAAATGACCCGTGCCCGTAGGGCACTTGTAAAATATATAATTCCGCTTATACTCAATGTCTTGAAATGATGATAAACTAATACGTTTTTTTATTGTACTGATAATTTAGTGAAGATGTCTGATGAGATAATTTGAAAATTTAACAATATCTTATGTCTGCCTAAATCGATAAAACACGGTTTTGAAAATATAAACAACATCTTGATTTAATTTTTAACTGAATTGAATTTTAAACAGCAGTAGATTATTTAGTTAGGAGTTAGTTTAGAGTACTTTTATTTTAGTTTTATTTTAATATTTTTATTCTATATCTCTGTGCTTCACGGGTGTCTTGTGAGTTTGTTTCTCAGGAACGCAGGAAAGCAAGAGACAATTTAAGCATGTGGAGCGAAGACTGTTATTCGGGTCCCCCCTACTGTTTCCACTGCAGGGGTAACCATGAAGACGAGGACGCATGCATAATTTGGTGTTACGTATGCGGAATTTGGCACGACCGTAGAGACTCATGTCGAGTACATGAACCCCAGCTTCATCAGCACCAGGAAGACTCATCAACGGATATGGCAGAACGGCGTAGTATTATGAATGACATAGAAGTTTGCACCAAATTCTTGTCCATAGCTTCACAAGTGCCACAAGAGGATTCTGCCACAGGTATGGAATACGTGAGGGAGATGATGAAGAGGATGAAGGAACGAGTAGAGAAACTATCAGCGACAGGGGAATCAGGTATTCAAGAGCCACAAGAGGAGCCCTTTCCACATGACAGTGAGCCTGAAACTGAACCTTCATCATCACCACCACAAGTGGAAGAAGAGATACCTGAGCCGAGCGAAGACTGCAGTATCCAGAAACCATTGGTGGACTCTGCCATTTATGAGGACTCAGACTCTGATTCAGACTGGGGTGGACCTGTGTTCCGAAGATGGGAAGATCTGCCGTATTGCGAGCCAAGACCGCACGTTCCCTCACATCCTTGGTATGAATGGGAAGACACCGAAATTGGAAGCATGTGGTGTGTCGACGATGAAGCTGGTGACACACTTGTGCTCAGTGATATTGAGGTAAAAGCCCCAACTCCGATTAATGATGAATTCTCCATATCTTATGTCACGCAAGTCTGCGATGAGCTGGAACAATTACTGTATGGGGATTCGTATGGGGAAGAATTTGATGAGCAACTCCCAATCTCTTGTTCTATGGGAAATTCTATTGATCATCCATATGCCATAGTCAAGGAGTTGGAAGTCAGCAAGTGTGGGGGTGTGGATGAATTTCATGGGTCATTTGAAGATCATCTAGCACCAAAAAGGTATTACTGGGATGACTTTATGGAGAACGATGCATATGAGCCCAGTGGTACTTGGTGGAAGCTGATAAAGAAGATAAATTGCAAGATGAAAAAAATCAGTTTCTACAACTCTCCACCATCTGCACAGCACAGGGGTGCACGTGAAGTTATCGAGAAGAGATGGTGGAAGAAGAAGAAGTGGATGGATAAAGCAGTCTCCACTATCCTTGTCAGTTGAGGTAACCAGGTCGGGCTGTCGACCTTAAATTACAAGCGCTGCTTGGGAGGCAACCCAATGTAGATTAGGATGCAATTTGTTTCTGTTTTTGCTTTTAGTTCTCCATAATTGATTTTGAGGGGTGAGAGAGAGTTGCTTTAATACTTTCAATCAGTGTGCAGGGACACAGGTACATAAGACGCTCCGGGTTCCCCTTCTTGATGCGTGTGATAGAATTTTGAGTAGGCGCATCGGAATCCGGACGCGAGGTGAGACTTTTCCGGAAACTGTCAACGGTCCACAAGACCCCTTCTTGTTGCAGTTTCGCGGCAACGGTGCCCATGTAGGTCCGGGCACCCCAGGTACCTTTAACTCTCTCTCTTGTTTGTAAGTTTTGAGCCATAATAGTGTAGATCCACCGCCAACACATTTAAGCGATGATTCCTCTTATTATATCTCTAAATTCGTTGAGGATAACGAAACGCTTAAGTGTGGGGGGGTTTGTGTATATTTTGCTAGCCATGTCAGTTATGCATCGCCAGTTACATGCAGTTGTGTCGTATTGTGGAGTACATGTGGTTAGTGTAGAGTGTTTGATATAGTGTCGTATTGTGTTAGGATTGTTAGCATGCATTTTTTTAGCACTTTTACTTTATTGAGTCCCCTACCAAATCGTGTGATTAGTCGAGTTGGCCAAAAGCATATAGAGTTAGGATTTAAAAAAAAATCATAAAATTTTAACTTTTTGAGAAAGGGCAATCGAAGAGAGTGAATGTGGAGAGGGCTTAATGATAGAATTCCTTAGGAGTATGAAAATCTGAGGTGAGGTAGACGCGAGAATCTAGAGTAGGAAGACTTATAGGGCTAATGCACATTAGAAATGCGAGTAGCTGCCTCTCGGACTAGTTATCCTACTAGCGCTACACCACCGTCACTTAGGTAGTCGTCAACCCTCCTCGTAGTGGCAACGGAACAGCTGTGCGAGTGATGTTTATGGGGGCCTCACGTCCCGTCTCCATCTCCTGGGTCCACTAGTTACCCCTATTGATCCGTTTACCCCTTTTATTCACAGCCTCTAGCCTAGGAAGCCTTTCATTGTGACTTCCATCACTTGTTAGAATGGTCCTTTCCTATGCGTCATGATAGAGGGAGTTGAGTTAGGGAGGTTCGATGAGGTTGAGCTGATTTGATACATCTTACGTGGATTCTCTTACATGTCGTCTTTTAAGGGGATGTGAGGGTGAGTTAGAGACGGTAGCACACTTCGGTGTGGCGGTGAGTCGTGTCCTTACACCACGATCACATGTGGAGTACCGTAGTGCGTGGTATTTCTTCCGCACGTCATGGGGTGGGGGTTGGTTGATCTTATAGGAGGTCGTGCTTATGCTTTATTTATATTCTCTATATCTTAGGTGATGAGGAGGATCGGTTGGAAAAGCACATTTACACATTGACTATTGGGTTCGTGATTTGCTTTGCATCAAGTGTGGGGGTGTCGACATCTATGTTATTACATCACTAATTTGACACATTCCACCCCCCATGTTATCTAATTATGATATTTGATCTCCTCGGATATTACTATCGTATTGTCGGCTCCATGTGCTTAATGTTATTGTGTGGAAATGAAAAAAAAAAGAGAGAAAAAAAAAGTAAAATAGAAAGTGAAAGTGAACTTGAAAGGGAATAAAGGAGCAAGCTTGAAATTGAAGACCGGGGAGATTAGCTATTGTTCGAGATCACTTCTTCACATTTGTGGCCGCGAGAACGGTGTTGCACCAAGATTGAGGGAATGAGGGCCGGAGTAGTGAGATTCGGTGTGGTTCCTTGGATTTTGGTGAGGGAGTGTGAGAATCGAGTTTTGTGAGTAAGATCATGACGTCTAGGACTACGCTTCTAAATATCCTATCCTACCCGTCCTAAACCGTCAACAATTTAACCCGTGGATAAATAGCTCGGATGGTAAGTGCTAGGGATATGTTTGATGAGTGTGCGAAAGCAACTTATTTTGTGTTCGTGCCCGTTCTGTCTAACGAAACTGGCCGCAAGTTCCACCGATCACCAAAGTTATAGAATTTCCGAGGGAATATGAGAGCCTTATGACTTGCCGGTTTACTTTTTGAGATTGCCCAATCTCTAACTAAAAAAAAATTGTGTTGTTTCAATTTTTGCATTGTTTGATAATCGAGTTGCATTGTATAGTCATGTAGGTTGCATGGGTGTGTGTGTTGTTTGTGTCACATGGCTAGTGAAGTTGAATGCAAATCGGTGGATTGAAAATCATAGTGTGAGAAGTGTTTTTGATTTTGCTCGGGACGCGCAAAAAGGTAGTGTGGGGGGATTTGATAACTCTGCATTAGAGTTATATTTCTTCTACGTTTGTGTACCATTTTGTGTGAATTTCGGGTAGATTATATTAGAAATACACTATGAACTTGAGGAAATTTCGTAAGTGTAGCTTTGAGCGATAACTTGTAAATCAGAGCGTTTCTCGCGTTATTTTATGATATTTTGTCACGTTTGATCGCACGGGTGTGTTTCGTGTTGTTTTGACAGGAAACGTAACTCGGAGACTGAAAGAAGAGGAGAAACGAACTTCGGAAATTGAGACAAAGCTCGGGATTGGAGAGAAGAAGACAAGTTCAGCAGATCACACGACTGGCAAAACTGAGGTCGTGTGATCTGGAGCAAGACTTAGAATAAATTTGGAGGAGAAAATTGAGCAACTCACTGCTTCCACGATCAGAGTGGATGGTCGTAGGATCTAAGGAGATCACATGATCAGAGATAATACTTGAGCAGATCACATGATCAGAGATAATACCTGAGCAGATCACACGATCATATATAAGATCTGAGGCAAAAGAGAAGCAGATCGCACGATCTGCTTTAAGGAAGTCGTGCGATCTGCTTAAGAAGAAGAAAAACTCACGGAAGATCTCCTAAACCTAATGGGAGATAATTAATACCTAAAAGACTACAATTAAGAGGGGTCTCATTGGGAAGAAAGAAGAGGAACGTGGGAAGAGAAGGAGGACAGACGCAACAAGAGACGGACGCAAGAAGAGGATGACTTCTCCTCCATTGAAGCTCTAAGTTTGATTTCTTCTTCTTCTCTCTCAATCTTGTATGGAGAAACTTGTAAGTCTTGTTTGGTTGATTATTATTAGCTAGACGTTTTGCTAGGCATCTCTTTGAGAGCCTAGGGTTCATGTAAACGATGATATTTTTCCGGATTTGATCTTTTCTTCATGATTTCTTGATTTCTTTTTTTGAATCAATTCTAGATTCTTGTTTATTTTAGTAATCCTAATTGAGTGACACGATTAGGAGATAAAACTAGGGTTCAAGAACTAGGGTTTGTTCAATAGTTGATTCATGCTTAAAGTTAGCAATATTTTAATTCAATTGTTCATGTACTGTGCTTAATACTCAGTGTTAATGGAGTAGCTAACCGGAAACACTGCTTAGTTAGCGAATGCACGATAGTGATTCTAACTAACTAGGATGCGACTTGAACATCAATCCCGTATCACTGAGACTGAGAAGAGACGTGTTAGGATTGGCTAGTGTGGGTAGATTCGGTAGGTGAGATTCGACTGTTTCGTGCAACGGTGGACCGACAGGACCCGTTGTCGTGCATGTCGTTAGCCTACTAGAACGGACCGGTAGACACAAGAGACCGATAGGAGATTGTAGTCTACCGTGAAGTAGAATGACTTGAGACCGATAGGAGATAGTCAGCGCTGTTACCCGGCTTAGTTAGAATATAGTTAACGTGTTGCTCAGATAATCCGGAAATCGTCTACAGCCCTAGGTGATCTAGAGATCGCCTAGTTTCTCCAAACTTGTTCTTTAAGAAAATAAAAAATACAAAAATATTAGTTAGCTGTTATTTCAATTCTAAAATCAATCAACTCTTTCCTCCTGCACCGTACTCTAGATTAAATAACTAATTAAATAATCTAAAGTCTGTCCTCGTGGGATCGATAACTCGGGGTTGAAATACCACCCCTATATTACTTGACCGTGCACTTGCGCATACGCGTAAAGAAATCGCGTCATGTATGTATATGTATCTTATACACTTGAATTAAAATTTGGACACACATGTTTGAAGCTAAAATCAAAATTAGCCCTTTCAAAAGTGTCAAACAGTGTGTGTATATTATTATTATTATTATTTGTTTACAATCTACGATGGAACACAAAATGATTCTAGAAAGCAAGTTTTATACAAGCATGATGATGTTGTCATTTCTACACATATATCTTAACATTCACAACCTATGTTATCCAAATCGTCATGTTATCCGAATCACCGGGTCAAACTGTTTCTCTACAATACCATACAAAAAAAAAAAAAAAAAAAATTGCATCGTCATGTTAATTATCCAAATCACGGGTCAAAGTGACCAAGTAAATAGTGGCAAAACTGAGTCTAGAAAGAAAGAGAGGAACGGGGAAGTAACAAATTTGTGGTACACAACTCATGGTGTCAACGGGGCGGGTATTGGCTGGTGGTGATAGGGAGGGGGGCGGGTCGGGCCGGGTCAAGGGGATAGGGGGCTGGGCCGGGATGGGTCATGCGTGGTGGAATTTGAAGGCCCCTAGCCATTAATAAATAAAATAATAGAAATATGTACGTTTTTTAGCGGGCCGAACCAGCTCGGGGGCGGGCCGGTCCAGGCCGACCTGGAGGGGGGCCAATGTGTACTCGAAGCGGGCTGGGATCAGGTAGGGGGTTAGGTGGGCTGGGGCAGGCTAGGGGTTGGGGGCGCGTTCAGGGGAGGGTTGGGTTGGGGCCAGGGCCGAAACCAAGCATGGGTCGGCCCGGGCTGACACCTTGATATACAACTACACATAGGTTGTCAAATTTCAAGTTAAAAGAAAGTGTAGCAGACACTTTCACCGGGTTTGACACGAAGACACTTTCACTCCATCAGGTTTGACACAAAGACACTTTAACTTTCCTGTTTGGGAAAAGAGTTTTTACCCATTTATTGTGTCAAAAATTTCAAAACAATCACAATCTCTATTGTGTCATTTCATACTTTAAAAAGGGCGAATTTGTTCAAAAATAATTTTATGCTGAACCCTCACTCCAAGACCACAGTGTCACAGTTAGGAAGTGTGATTCGTAAAATTTGGAGCACTAAATGAGGGAAAGTGTTATGATGCAAACTCGAAGGTTAGGTTAAAATTGTCTTTGCATTAGACTTGATCCCCGAAATTAATATTGGAAAGAAAACTCGGAGATCAGCCAACAAACATCAGAATGTAGGGAAACCATTGCCAAACTCTAAATGCACTTTTATAACTGAAAAAGGAAAATGGTGAGTGCTAGTCCTCTTTACGTGAGGCAAATATAGTTGCAATACTCAGTTAATCTCAGAATTTGAGGAGAAACACTTGAAAGTGGACTTTACGGGGTTGAGGTCTATGTTGAGAGTTCCAAGTAAATCAAGAAGTTGCGAGAACTAAGCGTGTATGTGGAGTTGAAGATTTGCATAAACAATTACCAATTTGCTAAGTGTAAATTTGATAGAAACCAAAAACTCAAAACATGGCACACTTCATTTTTTATTTATTTTATTTTACCATTATGGGCACTAATTTTATATGTTTTAGTTTGAAACAACATAAGGCAATAAATAACATAACGACTTTCACTCTCCACTTAGAATGTCACCAACAGACATAGCGATGCTACAAAGACATTCCAACTTCTCGTTAGCTTGTTGAAGTTCTGGGGATCCTCCAAGCTGCCCTTCAAACTCATCTTTACACATAGACAACCCGTCTAATGCTTCTGTCACCCTAATTTCGAAGGCCTCTATATCTCCATCGTTCAAAGCCTTTCCAGCTTCTCCTAGCAAGTCGACGAAGTCTCGATATTCCTTTGCACATGCTTTATAACATTTTTTTATTTCTTTATCAGTTGCAGATTTCACAAGCGAGCCGATAAGATTACTAGTATTTTTTGCATTATTTGAGGCAATGTCGAGTGAAATAGAACCAAGACGTTTGAGGTCGGCTCCGGCTGATCGAGGATCATCTCGTAGAATTTGGTTGCAGAGTGTGGGATCCGAAGTTTGGGAGCAAACGCTATCTATCGTGTCACTTCCTTTTGTGGTTACAAAGGACAATGACACAAGAAATACATAGAGCATAATGAACGAAGTGCTACAATGATGAGACATTCTTGTGGTGTCTTGGCAGATTTGTTCAAGGTAGAGTAATAAGCTGTATTTAGGTCTCTTTACTTGTTTATATAGAGTTTTTAATGACAAAAGCTTCTTATCCAAAAAAAAAATATGGTCAACGTTAAAATTAAATACCCCCTGAACATTTGTGCCGACATCATAATTAAAGTTTGTTGCAGTCAAAAGAATTTAATGCATCTTTATAGATATGACTAGAACATATGTGATGGCACTATGTTGACTGTAATAAGAGAAGGTATTCATAAGGACTAGTCCCACTACATGACATGCCTACATATTGGACAACACTACAGTTTTTGATAAATATTTATAAATTGGTAAGTTTTATTTGACTAATGCACATTTGTCAGAAATTGACCATGTAGACATGTCATGTGGTTGGACTAGCCCCAATGAATAATTAGCTAAGTTAGCAGTCATAAGACATCAAGAGATTGAAAATAGAAGAAGAAATTTGTTTGCTCATAAAGATAGAAAGAGTCAGGTGTAAAGTTATAGAGTCTTCTAGTCAATGATCTCTTTCAAATTCAATGGCTGGTAATGGATCATATCACTACTGTGGAAAATAAACTACCCTCAGCAATTTAGTATGTAGAGTTGTAGACCTGTGTCTGTGTGATTTAAAATTTCATATCGTTGTGCTCCGTACTAAATTTATATCCACCCCATGTAAGATGGTGAACTCGTCCTCTCCGGACTTCTGAATTCATCAGTAATATATACCCGAAACATACAAACTTAATTACATGTTAAGACTCTATAATTAAGCTACACTATAAATTAAGCTACGCTATTACACCCCCGCAGTCGGAGCAGGAGAAGAATTAACGTTCAGACTGGAACGGAATCTCTCAAATAACCGACGAGGCAGACCTTAATGAAGATATCCGCATACTGAAAGTCAGCGGGAATGTGACGAACCCGAAGTTGGCCGAGGCGAACTTTGTCCCGAACAAAATGAAGATCAATCTCAATATGTTTCGTGCGTTGATGCTGAACCGGATTACTTGATAAGTATACCGCACTGACATTGTCACAATAGCAGAGAGATGTTTTCGGAGAACGAACCTTGAGCTCAAGTAGAAGGTTGCGAAGCCACAGAGCTCAGCAACGGCGTTGGCAACGCCACGGTACTCAGCCTCGGCACTGGAGCGAGCGACGGTGGCTTGTCGTTTGGACGACCAGCTAACAACGTTGTCTCCAAAGAAAGTTCAAAAACCAGAGGTGGAGCGACGTGTGTCCGGGCAGCCAGCCCAATCAGCATCCGTGTATGCCGTGAGACCCGTAGAGGCAGTATCCGAGATGTGAAACCCGAGATCAAGAGTGCCACCCACATAGCGAATCACGCGTTTCAACGCGCGCAAATGATGCTCTCGAGGATCATGCATGAAGAGACAGATATTCTTAACAGCATAAGAGATGTCCGGACGAGTGAAGGTAAGGTACTAAAGCGTACCTGCTAAGCTACGGTAGAGAGTGGGATCATCAACAGAAGGTCCGGAACCCGCGGTGAGTGTGGAGCCAGTCTCAATCGGAGTGCTAACGGGCTTACAACCCACCATCGATGCACGCTGCAGAATCTCAGAGGCATACTGACGTTGTGAGAGAACCATAGCAGAGGCAGTCCGAGTGACAGCAATGCCCAGAAAATGATATAGAGGTTCAAGATCGGTCATAGCAAACTCAGTCGAAAGCTGAGAGATAACCCTGCTGCACAAATGTAGGAGAGGACCATGTAATGATGATATCATCAACGTAGAGGAGGAGGTAGACAATATATGATCCATGACTGTAGACAAACAGAGACTCATCACATCTACAACTGGAGAATCCCACAGAGGCGGTGAGAAAAGTAGCAAAGCGCTGGAACCACGCACTAGGTGCCTGCTTCAGCCTATACACGGACAATCGGCAGACATGATCCGGATGACGGGGATCCCGATAGCCCGGTGGCTGATGCATATAAACAGTTTCATCAAAATCACCATGTAGGAACGCATTCTTGACATCCAACTGACGAATGGGCCAAGCATGCGAGATAGCAATAGTGAGAACAGTGCGGACGGTGGCCGGTTTGACCACAGCGCTAAAAGTCTCATCAAAATCAACCCCCACTAACTGAGACTTCCCATTTACCACTAGACGAGCCTTGTACCGATGAAGAGTACCATCGTCCCGAAACTTGTGACGAAATAACCAAAGTGCCCGAAGAATATTTGCCCCAGATGGGCGAGGAACCAACTCCCAATTCTGATTCGTGATCATGGCCTCAAACTCATCACCCATTGCAGCTTTCCAGTGTGGGTTCGAAAGGGCAGACACATGAGATTTGGGCAAGGGAGACAAAGTAGAGGGAGATTTAGCATGAAGGGTGAGACGGGAGATGGGTTTATGGATACCGTGCTGGGCTCGGGTTCTCATCTGAGGAGAGAGGAGTGGAGCCGGTGGGTTAGGAGAGTCTAGTGTGGGAGACAGCGGGGAGACCGTGACAGGTGGGGAGGCAGGAGGAGGAGCATGAGGTGGCGTCGAGGCAGGAGGAGGAGGTGCGGCCGGGCGACGAGTGTATTGAAGAGGGAAGGGTGGGGTTAGCCGAGAGGGAGCAGAGTGGTTGTGAGTATGACCAGACAGATATATAGGATGAAGACCATCGTCGGAGTCAAAGACAGTATGCCCGGGAAGTGACACGGAACCTGGTGTGGCAAACGGGAAGACATGCTCATTAAATGTAACATGACGAGAGATGAGAATGCAACCAGTAGAGACGTCAAGACACCGATAACCATGAAAGTTCGAAGGGTAACCAAGAAACAAACATTGAGTGGACCGAGGGGCAAGCTTGTGGGGAGACATAGCAGTCAGATTAGGGTAACACAAACACCCAAAGGTACGAAGATGATCGTATGTGGGAAGACGATGATAGAGAATGGTGGTAGGAATACCACTGTTGAGAGCTTTGGTGGGGAGAATGTTGTGGAGATAGACAACAATGAGAACAGACTCAACCCAGAAGCGAGGAGACATGGAGGCCTGAGAGAGAAGGGTACGAGATATGTCATTGATACGACGTATCATACGTTCGGCCTTGCTGTTTTGAGGAGACGTTTGCGGACAAGCAAATCGAAAAAGAAGGCCACTAGACTTGGCGAACTCATGAAACACAGAGTTATCGAATCCCCCCCCCCCCCAAGGTCGCATTGAAAACTCTTGATGTCACGAGAAAACTAGGTATGCACATATATGTGGAATTGTTTGAAATGAGTGAAAGCATCCGATTTGAGTTTTAAAGGAAAAACCCCTAGAAAATGCGAGTAATCATCAAGTAAGAGAAGATAATACTTCAAATTAGATTTGCTATAAACAGGGGATGTCCAAATATCACTATGAATAATGTCAAACGAAGCCACAATACAAGATTGTGAAGGGGCAAAGGGAAGTCTAACGTGTTTTCCGAGTTGGCATGCATGGCACAATCCGGTCTGCTCAGTTTTAGTACAAGAATGAAATGATTAGAGCTAAGTTTATCTAAGACGTGGCGACCAGGATGTCCAAGACGGTTGTGCCACACAGGGGCTATAAGAATGCCAAGAGACTGGGTTGGAGAGGGGGGACGGGGTGGAAATAAGAGGATATAGGTCCCCTGAACTATTGCTTCGAAGTAAGGGTCCCTGAGTGAAGATCCTTCACAAAAAAACCAGTTGGATCAAAATCGATAGAGACATTATTATCAATGGTGAACTGACGGACAGAGACAAGGTTTTTAATAATATTCGGAGCAAGTAAGACATTTTTGAGGTGCAGGGGATGGGCAAGGGTAGTAATAGTCTGCTAACCAGAGTCGCACACTGGAATTTGCATCCCATTACCGACCATCATATTAGAAACTGGAGAACTGGATGAGACAGAGGATAGAGTACCTGTCTGAGATGTGAGATGAGAGGAGGCCCTGGAGTCCATGTACCAATTTTTATCCGGAGCATTATGGGTCATGCCAGCAAGTGTCGGACTTCGAGCAGTAATAGAGGGAGACGAACCCGCAGTGGCAAAAAAAATCTGTGGACGCTGAGTAGGTCCAGGACCAAGAATACCCGTTGTGGTAGCTCGGGGGGGGGGGGGGGGGGCTGAGGAGGAACTGATGGTGCCAGGCCCGGTGCTATATGATTGGGAGACGATGGTACAGGACACCACACCCAACTACCATGAGAAGAGGTAGGTGATGGGGGATACTGCTGAGTGCGACCACGCCCTTTTCGGCCAGACTGAAGACGACCACCATTGCCCTGACAACCCTGTGAATGTCGCGTTTGTGGCGGTGCCGAATGAGGATAAGCGACAGAGAAATTAATAGTTTGATTTGCCGTGACAAATGGTTAAACTATAGCCACAAAGGAATTGTAACCTTGAATTGAGTAGCAGAGTAATCTGTGATTGATTGAATTGGACCCACAACTCAAGAATTGACTCCCAGTGGTAACCTACGAATTGCCACAGCAATTGAATCTGAGCAGCCCAATAAAACACTTTATCACACAACTACTAAACCAAGTACAATGAGAGTGGACGCCAATATCCACAATCAAGTACTACTACAAGCAAAAAGTCAATTTGTGATTGATTGAATTGGACCCACAACTCAAGAATTGACTCCCAGTGGTAACCTACGAATTGCCACAACAATTGAATCTCAGCAGCCCAATAAAACACTTTATCACACAACTACTAAATGAAGTACAATGAGAGTGGACCCCAATATCCACAATCAAGTACTACTACAAGCAAAACCACAAGTTCTTCAACAGAGAGAAGATAATTGTGGAGAAATCGGACAAGATGTGTCACGATTTGGTTGATGAAGCACTGCGCAGAGGGTCGCAGCGTGCCCTAGACGTTGGCGGCGGCACAAGGAGGCAGCCTGGTCGACGAAACGAGCGAAGAACGGTGTGATCTCGACGGCAGAGGACCGGCGACCGGATCTGGGAAGGACACCAAAGGTTCTGGCGGCGATGAGGTCGACGATTGGGACAATCGTTCTGCAAACGAACGATCGGAAAGAAGCAAGCGGAAGACGAGGACGATGAAGAACAGGTTTACTTTGTTGAACCAAACAGAGAGCAGAGAACGTCGACCGTGAGTGCGACGGGGGCAGCGGAAGTGAGAGGGAGAGAGATCGGAGCCCTAGGTAGTGGCGGCAGTGCAGAGGAAGGGGCAGTGCGGCAGCAACGGTGGCTAGGTATGCTCTGATACCACATTAAGACCCTATAATTAAGCTACACTATAAATTAAGCTACACTATTACCCTGGAGTAATAGCATACGAATCACGCCACATATGTAAATTGGTATGAGTTGTTCTAGTTGACAAGCTTTGTTCTGCAAAGGTTTAAAGCCTTACGTGGTGATGTCTTGCCAATTCGCTTACACCTCGACAGGTTAGTGTATCTGTATCTTTTAGTAACTCACCTTATGAGAAACTTCTAATATCTTTACGAAGTACTCTATATATCTTCACAGTTTTCATTTTACCATTATTCACATGATCACTTTGATTCGATGATTTGATTAGTAAAACAATGCATGAATTTGATTATCTTTGCATGAAGTTGTAGAGTAAAGTTTACTGTATAATACAATGGAAAAATAACCAAAAAAGTTCATCGTTTTGCTATCCAAATCATCGGGTCAAAGTGACCCGATTATAGAAGGAAAAGTCAAACTGTGAAGATAGATAGAGAACGGAGGAAGTATTTGCTTGTAGTGTTTAGACATTGCTTAGTCAGTTAGTAAATTGCTGAAAGCATTAGTGGTCCAAAATAAATGATATATTGTTGTACTATTTTACCATACACACAAAAATAATATTTAGTCTTAATAGTTTACATTTCATTTTACTAATCCCAAAAGTAAATTAGCCCCGTGCGTGTAGGTAACTTGCCGAAGCACATTAAATTTGTGTGTTCTTTATTTTCTCGTTCTCCATATCGCGTGTTCGTTAAATAATCGTGTTTGATTTTTCGTTGTGCGGGATTTCGGCGTTATAAAAATTCCAACAATAATTAATCTCAAGTATCTATATTTCTTTTTTACCAACACTGTTAAGCTTTTATGGATGGAACGTACCCCATAGCTCAGGTACTTATTCCGTCCAAAAGTAAACCAAAGTGTACAAAGTGAGTTCCAAGCAAATCACCTCATTGTTTTTGAAGTTTGAAATTTTTATTTTACCAGCATCGACACTACCTTTATATTTTATTGGTCTAGAAACAAAATAAGACAATAAATAACATAACTTTCATTATGCAGTTAGAAGGTCAGCAACAGACAAAGGAATAGTACAAAGACATTCAAACTTCTCGTTAGCTTCTTGAAGCTCTTTGGACTCCACAGGCTGCCCTTCAAACTCATCTTCACATGTAGATGCCCCGTCTATTGCTGCTGACGCCCTAGTCTGGAAGGTCGCAATATCTCCATTATTCAAAGCCTTTCCGGCTTCAGTTAGCAACTTGATGGACTCTTGATATTTGTCCGCACATGCATCATAACGTTTTTTTAATTCTGGATTTGGTGCATCTTTCACAAGTGAGGCAATAAGATCACCAACTTGTTTGGCATTGTTTGACGCAATGTCCAGTGAAATAGAACCAAGATTTTCGAGGTCCGCCCCGGCTGATCGATGATCGGCTCGTAAAACTTGTTTGCAGAGACAGGGATTTGACGATAGGGAGCAAACATTATCTATCACGTCGTTTCCTTTTATAGTTAGAATGAACAAGGAAAGTAGAAAGATATGGAGCATAGCAAAGTAAGTGCTACAATAATTTGACATTTTTTGTTTGAGGTAGAGTGATAGGCTTATTTAGTTCCCTTTACCTACTTATATAGTCGTTAAAGGGGACATTAATGGTAAAAATTAATTATCTAAAATATGGTCAAAGTTTAAATTTAATACCTAAAAATATTAGTGATACAATTTAATTGCCTGCGTTTAAAACAGCTCCCAACGGAAATTTGTTAATGGGAACGGATTCTCTCCAGCCGAGGATCCGTCCAGCCCGTCCAGCCATCATCTCCATCGTTGATCATGATGATGATGTGATTTTGGTGAAATGATGTTGCTAACTCTTATATACATCCATATCTTACATAACTTGATCAAGGGTTGAGAATTCATGGCTGGACGGATCCTTGGCTAGAGAGGATCCGTCCCCATAAGATTCGCCGATAATACACATAATTAATGTTTGTTGTAGTCATATGAATTCAATATATTTATATAATATACTAGAATTCAATGGCGGGGCCAAGAAAAAGGTACCTGAGAACTCATTGTGGCCTGTTTGGATGGGCTTATATGTGTGGAGATGAAGTGAGATTATTGAAATTAGTGGTTATTGTGAAGAGAGAGAGAGAGGGAGAGAGAGAGATTGTTTCTCTCCTCACCTCAACCACCAATCTCTCATCCTCTCCTCTCACATACGTTCATCCAAAAAGCGTCATTAAATATCATGGTGTTTTACATAGCTATAATAAGAGGAGTGTTGGTGGTATTTTAAAATAGTTAGGGGTTACAACCCGTGTTGTCAGTACTATCGAAGCATCGATCACTAGTGGTGGTGCTTACCATGACCCCTCCCCCGGTATTGTTAGTACTAACGATCATTAGTGGTGGTGCTTACCACGATCCCTTCAGTTACCCTTTGAAACAATCTAAGTATGATGCTTTGAATCACTTAAAGACTCAAGTAATGGATGTTATGTCTTGGTGATTCAAGCCTCTAGCTAAGTATTGGACGAAGCGGCGAAGCAATTGGCAAAGCAAGGAAGAAGAACGAAGCGACATTGGGAATGTTATATTGGCTGTTTGTGCAAAGAGCACGGGTCGTCGTGCGAAGACAAATGTCTTCGTGCGAAGACATTGTGTTTGGGGCGGGTTCGTTATTTTTTTGTTCTATTTTGAAAAGTTTCTTCGTTTCTTTGGGCACAAGGCAGTAACATAGGCCAATATAAGGACCTAGGGTCGATACGTATGTGTTGTGGTGTATTGTTATTGGCTCTCATCAATAAAATTGGTTCGTATCGGCCGTGGATGTAGTTAGCCTCAAAACTAGTAAATCACGTTAAATTTCTTGTGTTGTTCTTCATTTGTTCTTCGTCTCATCACTCTTATTCGCTTTCGCATCGTTTTCTAGCAGTGGACTTCCTGAGATTGTTCCTCAACGACAAAATTAGGATAGTTGACACTAAATCTACCTACAAAATGTATTTTGGGACATTTAACCCCAACATTCGAACAGAAATTCATCACATGCTATTCAGACGCTAGCTCTATAGATGAAGAAATAGTAACTTTAAAGACTTAGCACATGGTCAATTTTTGATGTAGTCAATTTCGGGTTATGTGTCGCACAAATGTATATTACAGGGGATTGTAGTGAGAAATTGAAAATGCAGCGGGTTTTGTGTCCTAAAATTTATTTTGCATATACGTTTAGTGTCTACTACCCCAAAATTATTATAAAGCGGGTTGAAGAGTACTTTTTTGATTTTCGGAAGCTCTCGGTTCTATAGAGGACTCACTGTCTTTCATCATCTTGGTCTCACAGAAACTCCGACATAGCTGGTTTTTTCACATACTTGGATCACCCTTGGCGAGTCTCCCGTCATAGGCCCTGTTTCTACCTTAGTTTATCCATCCCATATATAACATTTCACATTTGTGGGAATACAACAACTACTATCAAAAAGAAGCATTCTTTTCTCCTTATTTGTATTGTGAGCTTCGCTCGGATCTAACGACCTCGGATATCTCGCATATTATTTTGTCTTCAGACTTCGCTGGGGTTTTCAATTCATCACCTCATCCTTTTTCCATCACGAGATCAAGTTCCTACAATTTTGGAGTGCTCGAGCCATTTGTCTTCATATATACAAGCCTTTAATGGGTTCTTCAATCCATCTCCTCATCCTTTTACATACTCGAAGTGCTCAAGGAATTTACTCCAACAATGACTACAGATGGGCGGTTCCGGTCCGGTTAGTTACTTTGTTTCTTGTAAGTCGTTATGTAACAAGTTTCTTTTATTTTGTGTAGTAAGTTGGAAGTAAGAGCTTGAGTACTCTATTTTTTGTCAAGTACATAGAACATCATATAAACATGCAATTATTTCTAAAACTGGGGGAGAGGGGGAGGGGAGGAGTTGAACTGAAGACCTCTAACTTAATAATTGAGGATCTTTGGACAACTCATGAATACCATTGGTCACAAATACATTGGTAGCTTGAGGCTCTCTGTGTTGACAATTTTTGTTGCACTGGAACTTTAACTATCTATCAATATGCTATTCATCTGCATAAAACATACACAAATTAACCGTTAATCTTGTTAAAAATATTATAAATAGTAAAATAAGATCGGCTGATTTATTTAGGATAATCATTTCATTAAGAACTAGGGGAATCCATTACAAAGGATATCTTGTTAGATCAACTTCAAACTTCATGTAGATTATCTAAAGGCGGAATCGTAATCTACAATACATAAACTATCATCTAGAATAGTCAAGAACATAAGAACATTAAATAGGACTAACCTCGGTCCATAGCTAGTGTATTGTGTTCCACGTCATTGTGATCTTGAGTGAACCGCGATCTTCCAACCACAACTCGAAAGCATCAATGATCTCTCTCAATGGGAAGAGCGAGACTACTGTAATCGAATGTGTTGGGGATCACAACCCTGGTAGTCTTTATATACTAAATTGATGGGACTCCCATAACCCTAATCAATTAGTAATGGGCTACTACACATTACAAAGCTCACACCACTTTATGTTCCTACGAGCCCAATTATTCATTAGATCACTTTAGTGACCCGTTTATTTGATAGCCCAATAATATAACTACTAATATTTTCATATTGGCCCACAAAGAAATAAAATTTCCCAACAGATCTGACTCAACAATCATTAATATCCAATGTTTTTTTTATGAGAATATTAATATCCAATGTCGGACTGGTGTACTCCACTGCGCATCTAAAGCTTCTTCCATACCTTTAATTTCCATAGCATGCTCTACATTGTTCGAGAGTCTTCCCCAAAACTGCAGACGGAGATTATCAAACCGAAGTTCCAAATATCGAATAGCATATTGATAGGAACTACAACGTTTTAATAACAATGCTAAAAAGGACAACCTACGACGTCTTTTCAAAGTATACTAAGTCATTTTGGAGATGTGACATGGTATTATGGAGCATGACATCCGAGGAGGAGCATATTGGAGAAGGAGAAAAAACGGAGCCATGGATCCTAACAACTTCATGATTCTTTCGTTTGGTTCTCAACATCCTCTTTTGAACTCTATGATTAAGAACATGTTTTGCTAAGTAATGTTGGGAAGTGCCTTGAAGCTTGGAAAATACTTAAAGGAGTAATGGAGAAGTGAAGTCTTCGCACCAAGAGAAGTTGTCTTCGTGCGAAGACAAGTGTTAGCCAAAATCCCAACGTCTTCTTGGAATAGCTTGCAGTACCTATCCAAAAAGGCCTTCGCACGAAGACAATTGTCTTCGCACGAAGACAATCGCACGAAGACAGACAGTGCGGGAAAAAAGATAATAAGCATGAAATTGTTTCCTTTTTCGATCGGGGCGGTTTTGGGGGGCTATAAAAGGATCCTTTGGAGTCCTATGAACATATGTAAACATCTAGAGATGTTCCTACTCATTGAATATAAGTCTTTCTTCCCCGTCTATGTAGTTAGCATATTTGAATGCTAGCGAACCACGTAAATCTTGTGTGATTGCATCTTTTCTTATCGTTCGTGAGGCGTTAGTGATCGTGAGAGGTATAACAAGTACAAACAATGTGTAGCTAAGTTTATTTACTGTGACCCGAATTGAGTGTCCAGGTTAATGATTTCAGATTAAACTTCTCTATAGATTTGGATTTTATGCCTTGAGTTTGGCTTAATAGATTTGGGACTTATTGCATGGTTTATTGATGATTTAGTCCCATCTGGCATATATATGAGGCGTCTTGTATGTGAGACTATAGTTAGACTTGAAAGGATTCTAAGAGTCTTTGATTTCTCAGAAAGACATTACAGAGGAGTAGAGAGGTGTTTCTGGAAGATGAAGAGGAAAACAAAATTGATATTTACAACTCATTAACCCTAATACAGTGAATGAGGAATATATATACTAAGACTAGACAGCCGTTGGATCCGTACATGGTGATCCAACGGTAGTAATACAACGGTCATAAGAAAACCCTAATGGGCTGATTAGGCTACAGCTATAATTTGGGCTTCACTCCTGTTTGGGCCTCAATGTATTGCTGGATCATTTTGCTGGTTATTGGGCTTGTCTAATATCCTCCCGTAAACTGATGGTGGTGCACAGACCATCAGTTTAGTCTTGAACCGGTCGAAATCCGCTGTTGGAAGAGATTTTGTAAAAATATCAGCAACTTGAGATTTACCTGAAACAAAAGAAACTATCAGTTCTTTTCGAAGCACTTTTTCACGCACGTAATGATAATCGATTTCGATATGTTTTGTGCGTGCGTGAAAGAGTGGATTGGCAGTTAAAGAAAGAGCAGAAAAATTATCAGTCCATAAGATAGGAGAAGTAGGAAGAACAAATTTGAGTTCAGAAAACAAGTAACGAAACCACGAGATATCAGCAGCAGCAGTTGCAAGCGCACGATATTCTGCCTCAGTTGATGACCTTGCAACAGTAGGTTGTTTTTTTGCGGACCAATGCACTGGGTTTGGGCCCAAAAACACAATAAGCCCAGTGGTGCTTCTCCGATCTGTTGGGTCACCAGCCCAATCAGCATCGGTGAAGACTTGAAGGGGAAGATGTCCCTTTTTGTAAAATAGACCATGGGTTTTGGTACCTTGCAGATACCTAAGTATACGTTTAGCTCCACTAAAATGAACAGTAGTAGGAGAGTGTAAAAACTGGCATAAATGATTTACAGCAAAGGCTAAATCAGGCCTGCTAAACGTCAAATATTGTAATGCACCTAAGAGCTGTCGATAAACAGTGGGATCAGGTAATGGATCCCCTTGAGCTATGTGGTATTTGATGCCAGCCGCTAAAGGAGTTGAGCTGGGCTTACAAGAGCTCATATTAAATTTTAAAAGAAGATCATGAATGTATTTTTCCTGTGTGAGCAGTATACCACTAGATGATCTAGTTATTTGGAGCCCCAAAAAATAAGTTAAGGGGCCCAAATTAGTCATGGCAAACTCAGAATTTAATTTAGAAAGTAAAAAGGAGATGTAGGGAAGATCATTCCCGGTTAATATTATATCATCGACGTACAATAACAAAAGTGTAACTTTGTTGTTGTTATGTCGGATAAAAAGTGAAGAATCGGCATAAGACGCAATAAAACCCAAAGAACACAAATAAGTAGTGAAGCGCTCAAACCAAGCACGAGGAGCTTGTTTGAGGCCGTAAATAGACTTATGTAACTTGCAAACGTAATCTGGGTATTTAGAATTGACAAACCCAGAAGGCTGTTTCATATAAACAGTTTCTCGTAAAAGACCATGTAAGAAAGCGTTTTTAACGTCTAGCTGCTGTAAAGGCCAGTCAAAGCTGGCTGCAAGTGCTAAAATGCATCTGACAGTAGTGTGTTTTACGACTGGACTAAAAGTCTCGTCGTAGTCAATGCCAGGGGTTTGATGAAACCCCTTGGCAACTAAACGAGCTTTATAGCGAGAAACACTGCCATTGGGGTTGTATTTTGTTTTATACACCCACTTATTGCCTATGACGTTTGCAAAAGGAGGTCGAGGTACCAGACTCCATGTTTGTTGCTGTAAGAGGCTGCCAAACTCATCAGCCATTGCTTGGCGCCACTGTGAGTGTTTGGAAGCCTCTGTGTAGCAAGTAGGATCACTAAAAAGAGGTGCAGTGGTAGGAGAAGAAGAAACCACTGAACCAGAAAAAGGAGAAGTAACAGAAGTATTAAAAAGCATTTTTTTCTTACTGATGCCTGATTTACTGCGCGTTTGCATGGAATGTCCAGGGGGAGGGGGAGGGGGATGGGGGGAATTCATCATGGGGCCACTGTGATGTGGTGCCAGGCCAGGAATGGAACACTGCTGAACCTCAGAGGTGGGTGGTGGGACCACAGGTGAGGGGGCAGGAGAGCCAGACGGATGCTCCACATCAGGACCCTCAGAAGGGGTTGGCCCTTGGCTTTGACCAAGTGAGGCAACTGTTCTGGGACTAAGCCCAGGTGTAGTATCTGTCCTGGGGCTAAGCCCAGGTGTAGTATCTGTCCAGGGGCTAGGCCCTGGGGAGGCAGCTGTTCTGGGACTAAGCCCAGGTGTAGTATCTGTCCTGGGGCTAAGCCCAGGTGTAGGGCCTGTTCTGAAGTAAGGAGCAGGGGCAGTGGTAGGAGTCCTTGTGAGAGGAGAAGCAGAAGCATCAGTAGTATTTGAAGTAGTAATAGTAGGAGCAGTAGCATAAGGAAAAAGAAACTCATTAAACAATACATCGCGACTAATGAAAAATTTGTTGTTAGATTTATCAAAGCAAAGATATCCTTTGTAACCTTCAGCATATCCAAGAAAAGTACATTGTCTAGTATGAGGATCAAGTTTAGAGTGTGTATAATGGCGTAAATAGGGATAGCAAGCACATCCAAAAACACGTAAATGTTTGTAATTAGGCAAAGTTTTGAATAAGAGTTCATAAGGGGATTTATTGTGAGTATTAGAACTAGGCATTCGATTAATTAAATAAGTAGCCGTAGCAACAGCATGAAACCAAAAATATTTGGGAAGAGACGCATTGTGAAGAAGTGTAATAGCAGTTTCAATTATATGGCGATGTTTGCGTTCCGCAATGCCATTTTGTTGAGGTGTGTGCGGACAACATTTTTGATGTGAAATTCCATTATCTTGTAGAAGTTTTTGAAAAAGAAAAGAGGTGTACTCACCTCCACCATCAGATCTAAGAATTTTAATTGAACTACCTAATAATTTCTCAATAAATGTCTTATATTTGTCAAAAACAGACATGACTTCAGATTTTAGTTTGAGAGGAAATAACCAAGTGTAGCGAGAAAAATCATCAATAAAAATCACATAGTATTTAAAACCAGAAAAAGATGTCGTAGATGCTGGTCCCCAAACATCAGAATGAACAATATAAAGAGGCTCATGAGATGTAGATTCAGATAATGTATAAGGTAAACGTTTCATTTTGCCAGCTAAACATGATTCGCAAACAGAACCAGAGTGTCTATTTTTACTAGAACAAGAAACACATTTAATTAAAACAGAATGAGAGGGATGCCCAAGACGTGAATGCCAAAGGTCAGTCGTTTCTTTTTGACCCAAATGAGCTTGAGGACCAGATTGCAGAGAAAGAGGGGACATAGGATAAAGGCCATTTCTACTGAGTCCCTGAAACAGGATTTTTCCCGAAGTGATGTCCTGAATGCAGAAAGAGGATTTATCAAAGATAAATCTAACATTGTGTTCTGAACATAATTGGTTCACAGAGAGCAAATTGACAGACAAATTGGGCACATGTAAAGTATTAGATAAAGTAAAAGAGTGACTAGCTGTAGTAAGTAAAGCAGTACCAGAGTGTTGAATAGGCAGAGAAGAGCCGTTACCCACTGTGACTTGATCACTACCAATATACGGTTCATAGAGAGAGAGATTAGAGAGCTCAGCTGTCATATGGTTGGAAGCTCCTGTGTCTGTGAGCCAAAGCTCAGAGGCAGGAGGGTACTGCTGTGATGAAGACGCAGCCATGGCAGATAACTGTTCTGGGGGATGCCTACCTTGGTAGGCGTAGTCCATTCTGTGATAGCAGTCAAGAGCTGTATGATAATCCAAACCACAGATTTGGCATGTTACATGAGCGTTGGAGGCGCCACGACCCGAACCGGACCGCCCTCTTGATCCATTGGATCCACCACGACCCGAACCGCTGCGATTTGACCCGGCTCCATACCCGGATCCGGACCCGGTACCATATCCGGATCCGTACCCGGCTCCATACCCGGACCCTGATCCGAAGTTCGATCCACCAGAGGACCCATAACCGAAGTTAGGGTTTGACCGTCCACCTCGGTTGGAATCGAACCGACCGCCGCCTCGTTGACCCGAACGTCCACCACGGTAGCCGGAGGGAATCCGACCACCACGTCCAGATCTACCACCGTGAGAGAAGAAGGCGGTGGGATGAGATGCGTCGGCGGTGTGGATCTGGGAGTTGAGCATCTGTTCTTCCGCTTTGAGCAAGACATGCAGTTCTTCGAAGGGGATGGCTTGTGAGTGAGGCCGGAGTGAAGATCGGAACGAGTTATACTCAGCCGGAAGGCCATTAAGAGCAAACAAGAGCATATCCTCGTCGTCAATAAGAACCGAAGAGACGGCTAGCTTGTGACGGAGGTTCATAAGTCGCTGCATGTATAGATCTATTGAATCACCGTTCTTGCGGATGGTTTGAAGCTCAGATTTGAGTTGGAGGATGTTGGAGCGGGTAAGGGAGGCATAACGCCGTTCTAGGGTTTGCCAGGCGGCGCGTGCGGTGGGTGAGCCAATAACAAGGGTTAAGGCTTCGGTGGAGAGAGTGGCGGTCAGGACCGTCGAGACCGCTTGGTCTTGTGAAACCCACTGTGAGAAAGCCGGATTTGGCACAAGAGAGTCACCGGCTGGAATCATCTCCGGTGGACAAACAGAGGAACCATCAAGAAACCCAAAAAGGCCATGTGTGCGAAAAATATTCTGGATCTGGTGTTTCCAGATAACAAAATTGGTGTTATCAAGTTTAAAAGGTATAAGGTTGTGTATATTTGTAAGGAGGTAAATCGGCTGTGACGCCGGAGATGTGGGTGAGAGAGCCATGCTCTGCTCTGATACCATGAAAGGATTCTAAGAGTCTTTGATTTCTCAGAAAGACATTACAGAGGAGTAGAGAGGTGTTTCTGGAAGATGAAGAGGAAAACAAAATTGATATTTACAACTCATTAACCCTAATACAGTGAATGAGGAATATATATACTAAGACTAGACAGCCGTTGGATCCGTACATGGTGATCCAACGGTAGTAATACAACGGTCATAAGAAAACCCTAATGGGCTGATTGGGCTACAGCTATAATTTGGGCTTCACTCCTGTTTGGGCCTCAATGTATTGCTGGATCATTTTGCTGGTTATTGGGCTTGTCTAATAAGACTGATCACAAGTGATCATCCGGGCACTATCTGCATGGATTAACATATCTTTGGAGTTAGGGCCAAAAATGTATTTCACTCTACTTAAGAGATAAATAGTACTTAGAGCTGTTAAAATTTCCATGTGAAAATGAATATTGAAAGAAAAAGTGGAAGATCAGCCAACAAACATCAACTTGTAGGGAAAAAGTTGTCAAAATCTAAATGCAGTTTGATAAATAAATGAGGCGAATGGAGTGTGCTAGCACTTTTTAGGAAAAAAATTTAGGGTGCTGAATTACAGATTAGTCCTAGAAGATGAAGTGAAGCAGTTGAATTTGGAATTTACGGGGTTGAGGTGTACGTCGAGCCGTAGATTTGTATAAATAATTACCAATTTGTAATTACACATCAAGATTCGAACCCCCATAAATTTGCAAGAATCGGAAGCTCAAAGATATTGCAGACTTAAACTGTTTATTTTACTAGCATGGATACCAATTTTATATGTTATTAGTTTAGTAACAAAAGAAGACACGAAATAACATAAAAACTTTCATTCTCCACCTAGGAGTTCACCAACAGATACAGGGATGCTACAGAGACCTACAAAATTCTTGTTAGCTTGTTTAAGTTCTAGGGATTCTTCCAGCTTCCCTTCAAACTCATCGTCACACTCAATTGCCTTGTCTAATGCATCTGTCGCCCAAACCTGTAAGGCCACAATATCGCCATCGTTCAAAGCCTTTAAAGCTCCGCGTAGAAATTCGATGGACTCTTGATATCCCTTCGCACATGCCTTGTAACATTTATATAATCTTTTATTTTTTGCAGAGTTCACAAGTGCGGCGATAAGGTCGCTAATTATTTTGGCATTTTTTGAAGCAATGTCGAGTGAAATAGAACCAAGACCTTTCAGGTCGGCTCCGGCTGATCGAGAATCGGCTCGTAGGATTTGGTTGCAGAAAGAGGAATCCACAATTTGGGAGCAAACTTTATCTATCAAGTCGCTTCCTTTTGTGGCTAAAATGGATGACACAAGAAAGATAAGGAGCATAAATACGGAAGTGCTACCATGCTGAGACATATTTCTTGTGCTTTTGACAGTTTGTCGACGGTGAAGTAGTTCCATTTACTTATTTATATAGAGTCATTGAAGGAGAACATTAATGGTAAAAATTATTTTCTTATAGACATCGTCAAAGTTAACATTAAATACTCTCAGAAATATTAATGGTACAATTTAATTACTTAAAATAAAAGAAAAAATTTGAGCAAGTCAAATGAATTTAAAAAAAATATCTAAAATAATTTTTCAATGCAGCTAGGGTGGTGGTAGCTCAAGTGATAGAGTATTGGAAGTCCCTGCATGAGGTCCGAATTTCAAACCAAATTCATTAAAAAAACCATTTTCTCAAAAAAAATGATCAAAAAAAGAACTATCTAAAATAAATTAAATAGATTGAGTTAGTCAAAGCTCAAAACATGTAGTGGTAGGCTGGCCACAAAAATGTACCCATCACAATGGATGTTTTTTTTTAGTTCCAACAATTTTATGCATCTATATAAATATAACCAGAATATAAGCTCGTGTCTAAAGCACAACGGCCGTAGCGGCCGCCCACAATGTTTAGCCAAGATCTAACATCCTTTTATAGACTTCGAACGCGAAACTTAGTGTTCAATATACCCGAACTTTCCAAAAACGCAGCAAGGAAACAACCTCAAAGAAGCAGCTATTAACCAATTTGCACAAACAGAAACCAAGTCGTGCAATGTGAACACAAACAGTTTGATGCAGGAAGAATTTCGAAGGAATATCCGACAGCTTCTGAAAAGCAGTTTCGGTCAAAACGCAGAATCAGGGGCAGAATTGAAGGATGTCGGAATCGCGCAAAATCATACATTATTTTGAGTGGAAACGACGTTCTAAACAGAACCCGTGATAAATCACGGGCACCACCCTGATTTGGTCAAATTCGGTAATTTAAGGGTCCAAATCAGCGTTTTTTCATTTTTGGTAATATTTATTTCACTAATTAGGAGGTTAAATTATTCCCGATTTAGGTGAATCTTTTTGCTGAGTCTTTATTTTGTTTAGGACTTTAATTTAGGATTGTGTTTGAGATTTTGTTATTTTTGGCAAAGTTATGTTTTTTAGCTATTTATACCCGGCTTGTGGGTAAATTTCAGCAGACTTTGATTATTGAATATTTCAGAACTCTAGAGAGCTTCGTGCCCTAGATTCTTTGCCTTTTCTTTGTTGATTCCGCTGTGAACCCACGCTCGGTGTTTTTACCCGGCGTCACAGTTCGTGCGGACATGGATAACAATTTGCGCGAACTGTTGTCCCCTTCCATTGACCGCAGCTTTGTTTTCGTTGCTTCGACAATACAATTTTTAGCTAGGGTTTTGGATCATCCCAACAAATCTCCACCTTGATCCCAACACCCTAGCAACCAATCTGGTGCTTCTCTCAGCAATCCAAACGGATGCGTCTCCCAACGAACACGCCTCCCCAAAATAAAATGTTCTACATATGTATGCGAAATCCAACTCACCAAACCGTTGCTCCAACTGCCTTGCGTCCCTGCAACGAATGCGTCAATTGTTGATGAACCTCCAGGAACTAAATCATAAACTCGCATTGAAACAACCCTGGAACCTACGGTTCCCTGCTAGTACAACCAAACGATAATCCAAAAGTGCATTTATTAATGAAAACCAGAGAAATCCTCCAACAATAGTTTGAAATAAAACAAATGACATTGTTCAAATCTAAATTCTGAAAATCTGCTTCCTAAAACAAATGAAATACTTCCTAGCTGCTTGATCCTAATCTTCAATTCACGTGAGCGCGTTCCCCCACTTTATTCATAACCTGCGGGTTTTCAAATAGCAACAGCCGACCGCAGAAAACGTTTATCAGTAAAAACTGAGTAAGCATATACCACAACATGTAAAACAGAGTTTTGGCTTAAAGACTGGATCACAATATAACTGAAGTAACTTCACATTTAATCATTAGTTGAGCTGAGGCATATTAGAGCCCAGCGGGTAACGAATGCCCACAGAGAGGTCACGATGCAATAAATAAAAATTAGGGTACCTCTCGGGATATCACAGTCCATCCCAATTCACCCCTGAACTAACTATGAGACCTTAAGTGTCGACACCCCTATACAGTTGTGACCCACACATGCATAGGTAGTACTCTATAGCTTTCACAATAAACATTGGGAATCGCCGACATGCTTCCCTGGCCGTAGCCATAATACAAAGGAGACTCGCCGACATGCGTCTCCGACCGTAGCCATATATAAATACAAAGGAGACTCGCCGACATGCGTCTCCGGCCATAGCCTTCACACACATCCTCTGTACATCGCCCCATATCATTTATCGTTCATTAATATATCACATGACCGCATACTTTCGAAAGAGATATTTGCAAGAGATTTTCAAAATTTAAGACTTAAAAACAGTTGTACGATACACAAGTAACACACGCCAAACACATTTTGATAGTTGAAGGTGTTGTGCATATAAACTTACTTGGATTGGAAGAGAGATCGTCACACGAAAGCAAGTACGCAACTACTCGTAGTACGGATCCTCAATGTACTCGCCTCCTACGAACTCGGAATCTACAATAGCAATTATTCCTAATTAACATATTGCTAGCATGCCAATAACACATACAGAGTCCTATATGCAATGGAATTGTAACCCCATACAATTCCCCCATTAGATTTTATCGCAACTCATTACTTATGAACAAAGCAAATATTTATTTATATATAGTCTTATTTGTAAGAGAAACTAATTAAAAGCATTTAAACAAGCTTATACTATTTAGTTAACAAATAGTTATTTAGGAGAAAATAGTAGCAAAAGGTAATATTTCAATTATAAGAGAATATCTATTTTAAGAAGGCCATAGTCCTTTATAAGAAAATAATTTGAAATAGTTATACAAAGTTTTCTCTTCTTTATTGTATAAAGGGCGGCAATTAAATTTATGAGTAAGAAACTTCTTTTAATAATAAAACTTTACATTTATTTTTATATTTATAGAATTTAACTAAATGTTCTACCAAAATATAACAGCTAGCCATATTAACAAAATCACTAATATTCATACTTAACTAGATTCAAAACAAACAACAAAACGGGTTTGTCAAATGACGGAAGCCACCCCACTGCTCCCAGGAACCACGAAGACTACCCCTATTATTTTAGAATTTACATTTGGTTACCTCCCTTTCATGAACACATCCAGACTTCCCCTTTTCACAAATTCAAAACTCAAATCAACACAAACCACTGTAATCCTCCCTAAGCAAGATCAAATCCCAATTCAACTGATTTACAAGACACAAGGTGGATTTAGAATAGTGAATTTAAAATCAAAGTGCAAGTTCGGGTATTTACCGAACGATGGACGGAAATTGAAGACGCCGGCGACGGCGACTTGGCTCGGTGCTACCGCTGCTACTGCAGCTTCGTCGGAGGCAGAGAGACTCGTCGGATAAGGACGACGATGGGTGGAGGCGTTGGCGTCACTCGAAACAGGGGAGCCGGAGCTGGGTTCGGTTCGTCGGACCCGGCTGGGTTTTCTCGGCGACGCAAACACAGAGAGGGCGAGCGAGAGAGAGTGAGAGAGAGGGTGTGGGTTTTCTCTGTTTTTCGCAGGGGTATTTATAGCTTGAGGAGGAGATTTCCAAGTGGAAGGTGGAGACAACGGCGGCGAATTTCCGGGTAGGTTTCGGGTTTGAATCGAGACTCGAACGTGGGCAAAATTGGTTATCTTGGTGAGCAATATTCGGACTTGGCGAATTGGAGTTGGATTTGGAGTGAAATTTGATGGAGAGGAGGTTGTGGTGGCGGTGTTGCAGGCCGGTGGCGGAGAAATCGCCGGGGAATAACATCTCCCGGTAGGAGATGAGGTTGGGGAAGAAGAAAGGAGAAGTGATCCTGTGTGGCAGTCAGACAGGTCGCTGCGGTGGCCGGTTAAGCGTAATTAATTAAACGTCGCGTTTTGGTCACGTTAAAACATTATACAACACATAACATTTCTAATAACTAAAACACTTAGGTAACTACTATACTTTTAACTAAAATAAAATATAAAGAAGTTTTGTTTTATTTTATATTTGTTTCTAAAATATTTATACAAATATATATATATATGTGTGTGTGTATATACATAAAATTTAAAGGAAAAATACTTTTATAAATCGTACCAATAACCCAATATATTCGCGAAACTACTAAAAATACCCCCAAAATACCGGGGTATTACATCACATCTCCCTTAAAACAAAGCTTCGTCCCCGAAGCTTAAAGTAACTCCCCCAATGCAAGTATGCAGTTCTAATGCACATATAATAGCAAGACAAGTACTAACGAGATATGAAGGGTAATTAAATGTACGGCTGTTAAATCACATCTCCCTTAAAAGGAGTGCCGTCCCCGTCACTCGACTCGTACCTGGTCCAAAAGGTGTGGGTAACGCTTTTGCATGTCTGCCTCGGCTTCCCATGTCGCTTCCTCAGTAAGATGGTTCGACCAAAGAACCTTAACCAACACAGTTTACTTGGTACGGGTTTCCCTAGTCTTCCGATCTAAGATTTTGATTGGTTGCTCTTCATAAGTGAGGGATGGATCAAGTTCAACCGGTTCGGGATCAAGGATATGGTTCGGGTCATGGATATAAGGTTTGAGTTGAGAGACATGGAAAACATTATGGACTCGACCTAAGTTGTTAGGAAGATTAAGGCGATAGGCTACCTCTCCGATCCGATCCAAAACTTCATAGGGTCCAATGAACTTAGGACTTAGCTTTCCTTTCTGATTAGAACGCATAACCCCCTTCGTCGGAGAGACTTTTAGGAACACTTTGTCACCAACCTTAAATTCAAGTGGTCTTCTCTTCGTATCCGCATATGACTTCTGTCGATCCTGCGCCGCCTTCATCCTTTGTTGAATCATCCTAATCTGGTTCGTCGACTCCTCAATCATTTGAGGTCCTAGAATGACCGTCTCGCTAATGTCGCTCCAACACAAAGGTGCCCTACATTTCCTTCCATACAACGCCTCATAGGGTGCCATGCCTATGCTAGCATGATAGCTGTTGTTGTAAGAGAATTCTATAAGTGGTAACTTGTCCACCCATGAACCTCCAAAGTCTAAAATGCAAGCTCTTAGCATGTCTTCGAGTGTTTGAATCGTCCTTTCGGATTGTCCATCCGTTGCTGGGTGAAAAGTTGTGCTAAATCGCAACTCTGTTCCCATAGCTTTCTGCAACTCTTTCCAAAAGTGAGACAAGAAATTCGGGTCCCTATCAGAAACGATTGAACTAGGTACTCCATGTAATCTCACAATATTCTTAATGTAAGCATCCGCTCTTTTCTCCATATCCCACGTGTCCTTCATGGGAATGAATCTAGCTGTTTTTGTTAGTCGATCGACTACCACCCAAATCTGGTTAAGACCATTTGTTGAAACGGGCAAGGCTGTAACAAAATCCATTGAGATGGAATCCCATTTCCATACTGGTATTTCTAAAGGTTGCAACATCCCTCCTGGTCTCTTGTGCTCGAACTTGACCTTTTGACAAGTCAAACACCGAGATACAAAGTCTGCTACTTCCTTCTTCATACCTTTCCACCAAAAATTCTTCTTCAGATCTTTGTATAACTTATCTCCTCCTGGGTGTACCGAATATGGCGTGCTATGAGCTTCCTTCATATTCTTCTCCTTCACTTCCGCACATTTCATTGGTACACACCACCTTCCTTTGAACTTTATGCTTCCGTCTTCCTCTACCTTGAAGTCGGGTGCTTCGCCTTTTCCGATCTTGTCCTTAATCTTTTGTAGGAAAGCATCCTCCTTTTGAGCATCCTTTATTTCCACGAAGATATCAGGTACTATTGTCAAATTGCACAACATGTTAGTCGTGGATCCTTGTGTGCAAACCTCTATCTCCAACTTTCGGAACTCCTCGTAAAGCTTAGGTGGTAAAACCCACATTGTATTCACCGTATGATCCGTCTTTCGGCTCAACGCATCCGCTACCACGTTGGCTTTTCCTTCATGGTATTGAATCTTAATATCATAATCCTTCACTAACTCTAACCACCTTCTTTGTCGCATATTAAGCTCCTTTTGCGTGAATATGTACTTCAAACTCTTGTGATCCATGAAAATCTTACAAGTCGTACCGTAAAGGTAATGTCTCCAAATCTTCAGTGCAAAAACAATAGCTGCTAACTCCAAATCATGAGTGGGGTAGTTCTCTTCGTAAGGCTTTAGTTGCCTGGAAGCATAGGAAATCACCTTTCCATCTTGCATCAAAACACATCCTAGGCCATGCTTCGAGGCATCACTGTAAACCTCAAATTCTCCTCCTTCGGTAGGTAAGGTCAACACAGGTGCTGACGTTAACCTATCCTTCAGCGTTTGGAACGCTTCCTCACACTTGCTATCCCACATATACTTGCTCGACTTCTTCATTGACATCGTCATGGGTTTCGCTATCTTAGAGAAATCCTTCACAAATCTCCGATAGTAACCCGCCAATCCTAAGAAACTTCTTATCTCCGTCACGCTCTTTGGTGTAGTCTATTTTAAGAAAAAAGCTGATAACTGGTGGACTTCCGCATCAGCAACTTTGCTCGCCCAAGAAGGCTTTGGATGGGAGCAACTAAAGGAAGCTATGCGTGAACGGTTCTACCCCGATCATGTAAAGTCTAGGAAGTTTAACGAGTTCTTGCACTTGAAGCAAGAGGGGGATACCCTGACTGATTACTACGACAAGTTTATGGAGCTTATGAGGTTTGGACACGCAATTGCCCCGACTGAAGCAAGCAAGATCCGCAAGTTTGTCGAAGGTTTAAACTTTCAAGTTCGAAAGGCAATAGGGCCTACACGTTTCACCACACTTCTGGAGGCCTATGGAGCGGCTCAGGATATGCAGCGCATGCTGGATGAGGACATAGAAGCTAACAAGAAAAGAAAGGCCGATGCTGCAGCAGCAACTAGTTTCCAGAACCGCGATACATGGAACAAAGGTGGGGATAAAAGGATTCGTCCCAACCCAGCCCCCGCCAACCAATTTGGGAACCAAGGCCAAGGTGGACAGGGCCAGGTAAGGACTTACCACTGCAAGCGATGCGGAAATAACCACCCAGGGGTCGACTGTCAAGGAAACAAAGTCACATGCTACAATTGTGGTAAATTGGGCCACAGGAAAATGGAGTGTAGGGGAAGACCAAAAGGGAACAATACCGGGAATGATTCCAGCAACCGCGACAACTTCAAAGGAGGGGGGAACGGTGGTAATGGTGGAAACTGTCAAGGAGACAACAACAACTTCAACCGTAGAGGTAACAACAACTATGGTGGCAACAACAACAGGCCTCAGGGAAACATTGTAGTGGCAACAACAGCCCCAGCGACAATAAACCAAGGTGCGGCCGGAACCATCAACGTCATGAATCAGACGCAGGCGAAACAGGCCAACATAGTAACTGGTACATCGCTATCCACCCATCGTTAGTTTATTTGAATCTAGAGCGTTTTTCCCTTCATCTCCTAACCTATTGCTAAGAAACTGGAATTGCCAGCTCCTACCTCTTATAACTGTCTCGACCTCGATCTTAATGCGTGAGACACTATTCCTTTGAATTATACTAGGATACCTAGGAATAAGACTACCACCACACCTGGTTTAGTGGCGTTAACCCATATCGAAGCTGACTCAAGTGACGGGGACATCACTCCTTTTAAGGGAGATGTGATTTAACAGCCGTACATTTCAATAACCATCATGTTTCGTGTTACATGTCTTGCCATTACTTGTGCATTAGAACTACATGCGTTGCATTAGGGTGTTAGTTTAAGCTTCGGGGCGAAGCTTTGTTTTAAGGGAGATGTGATGTAATACCCTTGAATTTTAGGGGTATTTTTAGGAATTTATAGACTAGTGTGGACCATTATTTAAGTTTATAAAAATAAATTTTCGTTTTATTTAGAACTACAAATGTAATTCACATTTTTATTTTAATTATAGTTATATAGATATCTAATTATAATATATTTAGTTTATGTATGTATGTATGTATGTATGTATGTATGTATATATTTTTATTATCTTTATATATTTTTATGATAGTTAAAGTTAGTAATTAGTTGGGTGTAGTTGTGGGTTGTATAACATTTTTATCGTGTCCAAACGTCAAGTTTTAATTAATAATTACGTGAGCAAAACAACACTTTTTATTTAATGTTACGAAACTAGCCACCGCGATGTCCATACACCTGCCACACCATAATATTTCCCTAGTCATCTTCAACCTCTCAATCTCCTAACAGGAGATAACCTTGCCGCCGAACCCATCTTCGAATCAACACCAACGCCACCAATTCGACTGCCGTTTCACCCAATTTAAGTCCCAATTCGATCCAAACTCGACAAAGACCTATACTTTCACTTCAAGAAAACAATTTTGCCGAAATTCGTGGCTCGATTCGGAATTGAATTGAACCCGGAAGAGTCCTCCTCCTCGCCGGATTTCTCAACCATAGGCCTATACAAACCCCCCTGTGAAATTCAAGCAAACCCACACCCAATATCAACTCTCTCCCTCCGTCGAAGCTCTCTCTCTGCTCTGCCCTGTTTCGTCGAGCAAACCCAGCCGGCAAAATCGACCGGAGCCCAGCCCGACGAAGCCGAAACCAGGTCCGGACTTTGTTCCGCCGTGCGACGCCGACCTTCCGTCATCCTTTCCGTCGCCTCTGCCCCGACGAAGCTGCAGTAGCAGCGGTAGCACCAAGAACCCCCATCGCCGCCGAGCTTCCCGATCGGTAACGCCTCTCTTCGTTTCTTTCTTTGCATATGGGTGGGTCTATCTGTGTGTGTGAGAAGGAGAGTGTGTGCGTGTTTGTGTGTGTTGTGCAAGTGTGTGTGTGTGTGTGTGTGTGTGTGTGTGTGTGTGTGTGTGTCGAGGGAGTGAAGAAGAGTGAGCAGAGAAGTTTGGGTGTGATATTTGTGGTCTGATGGTGTTAGAGAAAGTAGTAGTAGTAGTAGTAGTAGTAGTAGTAGTAGTAGTAGTAGTATAGTAATTAATATACTATAGTGATAGTCATAGTTATCATTGAAATGTTATTATAAATGTGTAGTAGTTATACTTATGTATTGTTGTTTTAATATGATTAAAATAATTGAAGGATTATTAACTTTTATTTTATTTATTTATTTAATTATTCATGTATTTTGTATTATAGGTGTGTATATATATATATATCATGTTATATCATATGATATTTTAAAGTTTCATATTTTTGAAATAAAATAATATTGTCGTAAATAGTAACTTTTCAAGCCGAACCAATCTAGAGAATAATACACGAGCTTTTATAACTTTTAATATTTTCGAAACATGTATAGTTGCTTATTTCAAATATTTATTTTCATATAACAAAATTAAGTATTTTTCTACAATATTATATAACGATTTCTTTATTGCAGTTTTAGTATTTATATATATAAACAATTGTTTTCTTAATCAAATCAGTTTCTAAACATATGTTTAAGTCTAATATATCTCAGTTTTGGGCATAAGTGGGGGTTACGCTTGCATTTGCATATGGGACTTGTGTGCACTATTGTCGTGATGGCTGTGTGTTAATTAGGAATAGTTGCTATTGTAGATTCAGAGTTCGTAGGAGGCGAGTTCATTGAGGACCCGTACTACGAGTAGTTGCGTGCTTGCTTTCGTGTGACGATCTCTCTTCCAATCCAAGTAAGTTTATATGCACAACACCTTCAACTATCAAAATGTGTTTGGCGTGTGTTACTTGTGTATCGTACAACTGTTTTTAAGTCTTAAATTTTGAAAATCTCTTGCAAATATCTCTTTCGAAAGTATGCGGTCATGTGATATATTAATGAACGATAAATGATATGGGGCGATGTACAGAGGATGTGTGTGAAGGCTATGGCCGGAGACGCATGTCGGCGAGTCTCATTTGTATTTATATATGGCTACGGTCGGAGACGCATGTCGGCGAGTCTCCTTTGTATTATGGCTACGGCCAGGGAAGCATGTCGGCGATTCCCTATGTTTATTGTGAAAGCTATAGAGTACTACCTATGCATGTGTGGGTCACAACTGTATAGGGGTGTCGACACTTAAGGTCTCATAGTTAGTTCAGGGGTGAATTGGGATGGACTGTGATATCCCGAGAGGTACCCTAATTTTTATTTATTGCATCGTGACCTCTCTGTGGGCATTCGTTACCCGCTGGGCTCTAATATGCCTCAGCTCAACTAATGATTAAATGTGAAGTTACTTCAGTTATATTGTGATCCAGTCTTTAAGCCAAAACTCTGTTTTACATGTTGTGGTATATGCTTACTCAGTTTTTACTGATAAACGTTTTCTGCGGTCGGCTGTTGCTATTTGAAAACCCGCAGGTTATGAATAAAGTGGGGGAACGCGCTCACGTGAATTGAAGATTAGGATCAAGCAGCTAGGAAGTATTTCATTTGTTTTAGGAAGCAGATTTTCAGAATTTAGATTTGAACAATGTCATTTGTTTTATTTCAAACTATTGTTGGAGGATTTCTCCGGTTTTCATTAAAACATTATACGACACATAACATTTCTAATAACTAAAACACTTAGGTAACTACTATACTTTTAACTAAAATAAAATATAAAGAAGTTTTTTTTTTTATTTTATATTTGTTTCTAAAATATTTATACAAATATATATATATATATATATGTGTGTGTGTGTGTGTATATACATAAAATTTACAGGAAAAATACTTTTATAAATCGTACCAATAACCCAATATATTCGCAAAACTACTAAAAATACCCCCAAAATACCGGGGTATTACACGCATGTATTCCCTATAGTGAAATTTGAATACATTCACGATGCGCTCAATAAGCAAAAGCTAGTGCGTCCCAACAAACACCAAGCCGATGCGTCCCAACAAAATGCCAAGCCAACGCATCCCAAAAAATGCCACCAATACACCATAACATAATGCCCAATTGGCTACCAATACCAATTTCACTTCAGCAATAAGTTCCCCACCAATGTCACGAAAATTGCACCACTACAAAAATCGCACGAACGCGCCCGAAACCAATCGCGCCACCAACCAATTTGCGTGCCACGAACGGGTCAATGCTCTGTGCCAAGAGCCCAATCTGCCAGTTGATTCAATTCGTCTCAACCTTGACTTGAATCCTCCTAGAAACCAAAATTATATTCACGTGCCCAATGCTCCACGTCTGGAGCCCTATTTCACCTGAACGCCAAATCTTCTGAACGCTAGATGCGCGTGAACCGCCAGATTTGAGCCTGAAACGATGCATGCTAGATGCGCCAGATGTCATAATGCACCTACGCGCCGGCTTACAGGCCCAAACCATATGCGCACCAATTTGCTCTATAACATGAGACCATTAGGCCCCCATTAAAGGCTTCCAATGGTGGATGTACTTAAGCCCTCATTGTCAAAAGGACAACGAGCAGAACCTATTCCTCTCACCGAACTGATCGATATTGATCGTCGAACTGACATCTTTCCTCTCAAAACCCTAACCAGGCTCTAATCCAAGTCTATTATAACCAAACAGTTTGAGCAAAAACGATAAAAGGAACGAACAAGAACGCACACAATTAGCGTGGTTCACTAGCAACGTTGCTAGCTATATCGACGACCAAAATAACCTGATTTATTGATGAGAGAGAGCCGATTACAATCCGATATACACCACACTATGGCCACAACGGCCATAGCGGCCACCCACAATGCTTAGCCATGACTTAGCAACCTTTTGTAGACCTTTTGTAGACCATAGTTGCTAAGGTGGGTTTGAATTGTGGTTTCGCTTTGTGTCAGTGAGTTAAGAAATTTGGGTTTGTAGTTGCCATGGTGGGTTTGAATTGGAGCTGAGGTTGATTTGTGTCAGGGAATTGATCTTGCTGGCGATCTTGATGAGAGGAAGAGTACTACAAGGTATGTGTTCCCCTTGGGTGGTACAACAGTGTCATGGGTTTTTAACTTGCAGAAGGTTGTTGCTCTTTCAACAACGGAAGCTGAGTATATTGCTATCATGGAAGCTGCAAAGGAGATGGTATGGTTGCAGAGGTTCTTACGAGAGTTAGGGAAGATACAGGAGAATGACACACTTCACAGTGACAGTTAGAGTGCTATTTTTCTTGCTAAAAATCCAGCGTTACTTGAGACAAAGTATCATTTCATCCGTGAGTTACTTGATGGTGGTCAGGAACAGCTTGAGAAGATTTGTGGAAGTGAGAATCCAGCAGATATATTCACAAAGGTTGTTACACTTGAGAAACTGAAGTTGTGCACGGCTTCAGTGGGTCTTCTTTCTTGAAGAAGATGAGTTGAGTTGCTGGGATGGAGCTTGATTATATTAGGGGATGTGGTTATTGTACATGATGTTGAACCAGTCTCCAAGTGGGAAAATTGTTGAGGTGGAGCCCTGGTTCATAGGCAAACCGTTTTATGAATCGACACGGTTCATGTTTTGCTACGACCAAAAAAGGGAGACATGATTCATGGAGCGAAGGCTTGGGCCGTTTTTGACCCGTTTGGGCTTGGATCCTGCCCGGTTTAATAGCTCGTCTATTTATAGAGTTCTTAGGGTTCGTAGCAAGTATGTCGAGCGTTTTGATTTCGCTTGTAATTCTCTCTGAGACGATTCGTCTGTTTTAGTGAAATCTCTGCAACTCCGTGGAAGTAGGCTGTTTTGCTGAACCACGTAAATCTTTGTGTTTCAATTCTTTCTTTCTGCATATTTCGTTTTTTAGAACAAGATAAAGAAACTTCACCACCATATCTGAGACAGAGAGCGAACGGAGAGAGAACTCGAAGGAAACCACCGTCGCCTCGCCGCCTCAAAGCTTCGATGAAACCCAAATACGGCTTCATTCATCCTCCCCCTACTTCCTTCTTCCACCTCCATCTCTTCTTATTCCGCCTCGCAACTGCCGCCTCCAAACCCTAAAACCGGCGAACGATCCGGAAGATATGCAAGAGTGGCTTCATTTGAAGAGGAGGACGATCAAATATAGAAAATCAGTGCCACAAACCACACAGATCAACGAATAAGAGTAGATCTTGGTTGGAAGTTTTGTTGATATTGGGGCGGGTTCACTTTGTACGGGAGTATTTGAGTGGGTTAATTAGTTAGTGATTGGTGAGGGGTAATTTAGTTTTTTAAGATTAAAACATTACTAAAATATGAAAATATGTTCTCCTACCAAAGAAAGAATAGAGGAGAGTACTTTTTGCATGATATCAAAGTAAAGTGTTCATTCTTTACTTCAATGTTCTGCAACAGGTCGTTATTTGTCCAGAAAGGGAACAGTACTTCTCTTTGTACTACACCCAAAACTTCCGCAAGAAAGATGTCACTCCATTGAGTAACGATCACTGAAAAAATTAAAGTCTTAAACTTTATGTAACCTTAAAGACTCCAACTCAACGTTCATGAGTCGCCCCCAACTCCGCTGATTTCTCTTTTACACTTTCTAGTAGTCAACTGTGTGTCACGTTTTTTCATAATCAAGTTAGCTGGTGACGTTGAGAGTCACCATAGCTACGAATCTCTCTATCATGGTCCATCATGATAGCGCATCTTGTGTTTTAATTCAGGTTTAGAAGCTATAAAAATGAGTCCACATGGTTTGCGCAAGTGCTGATCAAGTGGTGAATTTGAACACTCAAGACTGTAATTTGAGGTTTATGTATGATGTCATATGTAACCTGACAAAAAGAAATCTTTCACTGAAGTTGCTGCCGCAACATAGTACTATACGTAACTTGCTAATACTATATCCGTGGATTGCATGTAAATTGCTGTAATGGCGTTTGATACATATCATACAAAATAAATCAATACGTAGGAAACACATGGTGAGATTAGAATCTTGAACCGAAAGTCAGATAATTTTACATATAGTAGATTAATAAAGGTAATTAACAACTAAGTACCAAGTTAGAAAAAACGTTACCCAGTACAAGTAGTATAACAGGATTATTATTTTACAGTTACCGTTACTTCATTTATTAACTTATTTTCCATATTACGTACTCTAGTATCTCCGGCGACACGCTCTCCACTCTCATCCGCAGCTCCGCCTCGCCTCAAGCAGCAGCTCTCTTCAAAATGCTTCCACCATAGCAACACCTGCCGCCATCTCACATTCATCATCTTCTTCATCGTCGTCTTCCACATCAGCTTCCCACATGAACTGTGCATATGATCCCATCACCGTACTGCACACACCAATATTTGATATACTATCAGAATTCAGAACAATCACTACCAAATCAAATCAGAACTCAGAATCATTACTACCAAGGCCCTGTTTGGACGAGTTTAAATAAGCTGAAATTATATCAGTTTATTGGAATGAGCTGAGATAGTCACCCCATTCCAATTTGGACGAGCTTAAATAAGCTGAAATTATATCAGCTTATTGGAATGAGGTGGTCAGCTCATTCTAATAAGATTCAGCTGATTTAAGCTCGTCCAAACACAACCCAAATCAAATCAAATGCAGATCAAAATGCTAGTACCTACCAGTCATTTGGAGAGGCATCAACAGCTCGATCAAAGTAATGCTTGGCCCTCACTCCATCTTTGGTGCTCTCCCAAATCAACCTCCCGTACAGCGACAACACCTCTCCGTCGCCCGGACTCGCCAGAATCGCCCTCCCGTAGTATTCCTCTGCTCTCACTGTATCTCCTTCAACCTACAACAATAGCAAAATTCATAATTAGTGATTACTCAATATAAATTAAATCGAGAAAGACGGATTCATATCCAATCTCAATCAAGAGTATCATTGTCTGTGTCTATATACTTACTGTGATTGGTCTATGTCATAATTTAAATTGAATAAAAAAAATATAACCAATTATAATAAGGATATAGAGAATGATATACACAAAGTATACAGTAGACTCGGACTCCTCAATCTATACCTCGTGTAAGAACTTGGCGTAGTTTCTCAAATACAGAGGATTCATCGGCTCCGACTTCAACATCTCAACGTATTTCTCCCCGATCTTGCGTCGATCGTCGCCTCCGCCACCTCCGTAACCTCTTCCACCGCCGCCTCCGCCGCCGGAAAACGCCAATTCCTCCACCGGAATCCCGCTCCTCGACCAGTCCGCTGTGTAATTGATCACATGATCCGTACTCTCCCCTTCATTTTCCTCTTCAATCTCCGGTATAATTTCTGGCATCGATATAGATCCAACGGTTCTCAATCTCGATCTCGACCTCGAAATTCCTCCGGAAACGTTCTCCTCGGACCGGATCAGATCGGTTTCGGACGAAGTCCGTCTGATTCCGATCTCCGTCCGGCGAGGGACGTCCAAATGCAGCGAGATTCTCGGGGAGGCGGAGGAGCCGTAGGAGAGAGATCCGGAGGAGTCCTGCCGGGAAAGAGAGAGTCTCGGAGAGCCGGAGACGAGTTGGTTGAGGACCGGAACCGAACCGGTTCGCTGGAGAAGTAAACCTTTCATGGTGTTTATTGATACTTTGATAGATCTGTGTTGTTGTGATCATTTCGTTATAGAGAGTGTGGTGGTATATATAGTGGGTGAGGTGGGGTGAGGTGAGATCTAGAGGAAGTTTCCTATTGTGGAGGACACGTGGAGTGTTTCCATACTGGGGGTTGCTGTGCGAGGGTCACTGCGAAGTAGCCGGAGAGATCAACCTCCCCTTCTGCTTATGCATGTGAAATCTGTGGGAAACTGCTTTTCTCTGTGGAACGTAGGCTTGATGAAGATGGCCACGTGGGCATGGGCATAACGTGAAATTCCCATGAGGTGTCCACCTGTGAGACTCCACCCAGATTTCCGAGGGGCCCACTTGTGGTCAACTATATATCACTCCGTTTCTTGCGAATAGTTCCTTTTTGACTTTTACCACTATATACTGGGTCACTTTGACCCGACGATTTGGATTGCAAAACGAAGTAAGTTTTTAATATACTTTCACGGTATTGTGGAATATAAGTTACTCTACAACATCATGAAAAATTATCTAAAAATTACATCGTTTTGCTATCCAAATTGTCGGATCAAAGTGACCCAACTACGAGTGAAAAAATTAAAAGGGAACTATTCAGAAGAAACGGTGTGGTACTACAACATAGCTCGATGAAATCCACCTAGACCGAGCTTCGGAGGTAGCAGTAGCACTCGCCACTCTGTGCCCAACTCTTTCTTGTAAGTTGTAACTTGATTTTTGGACTCATATCCAAGTATGTTTGACAGTGTGATTTGAATAGTAAATTTATACGTTCTTAATAAGTTTTTCTTTTTTTTTATTCGCATCCGGTTCCGGGGCTTCGCCCCTTAGTCCGGCCCGACCTCTGTCGAATGCCTGTAAAGGCAGGTGAGTCTCCCAGTGGGAATTTTCAGCATACACAAGGACTCGAACTCGAGACCTGCTTAAGCGGAACCAAGTTGCTTACCACTTGGACCAACTCCCATTGGTATTCTTAATAAGTTTTTCACCGTTTAGTAGAATACACCAACTTTTGCTATACAAAACTATAAAAAATTGTCTAAAAATTACATCATTTTTATTACTGAATCAAAGTGACTCAGTGGACAGTAATGAAATTAAATTGGAGAGAAAGAAAAGAGACAGAGTGGCATGAGTGTGCATTGAGGCGCTGTTTGTGTTTAAATATTTTTCTTTAAAATATTTTCTTATTTTAGTATTTAGTTCATAATTTATCTTATAAAATATTTTATAAAGTAAATACTTTTGCTTAGATGATGTAAAATTATGCGTCAAAAAAATTGTAAACTTTATTTTGGAGAGCGAAGGAGTGTGGCAACAACACGCACTAACACCTCACCATCAATCACCACCACTGTTGTCGGTGCTGCCGCTGCCGACTACTGCCACTACCCTTGCTGCAAATTATCAAAATTCAACTGCCACTCCCCTAAAAGAAATCAGCCGTCATATTCTTTTCTAGAAATTATTCTTCATATATTAATAATGGTTGAGATATTACACACCGTCCGGATGATTTTAATTTTCGAAGGGGATCTAGTGTTTAACTACTCTCGAATTGATGTTTGCTTCTAATAGTCGGTAAGGTTTCATGTCCTTCCACGATTTTATGGGTGAAGGCCCCATGTTATTCTTAATCAAATTGGTGTATTATTAAGGAAAGAAAAATGAAAAACTGCTAATATGGAAAACCAAGCGTACCAAACGGCAATTTGAGCACTGAATTAGCAGATTTCTCATTAGTTTTGGAGACGTTGGTTTCATCAATACACATGGAGTGATGGAGAGCCATACCCTTTTTTCCTGTCTTGACAGTGCTGCGATATGGAATTGTGAGTTCTAATCCCGTAGGTCCCGTATTGATCATGGGGGTGCACATTAGCTGACCATGTGACACGCACGTGGATAGTTTACCACCTAGGACTCCACGTGTGTAGCATCACTTCCACGTGACCTCGACGTGAACTTTGTTGCATACCCTGCCAAATGGCACCGTATATGTATCTATCCGTGATTCCATGAAATGAAGACTTTTCTCCGTCGGGCAGGCTTTTAGATATTTACAACTACCACTATTCCACCCCAAGCTTTTCAATTGATTTTTTCACTCGTAACAAGTCACTTGATCTGGTATGTACAATTGTTTGGTAATATTTCATAGTGTTGTATAATAAAGTTTATCTATGGCATCATGAAATGTTAATCAAATTCTTGCATTACTTTGTTAATTAAATTATTGAGTTAAATTGACCCGATAAATAGTGAAAAAAATGTGAAATTTGCCGGAAGATTACTAGGAGATCATCTGTGTTCTAATGGCACTACAAGCAAACGTTAAAGGAGTTCAGAATAAATAATTTTTTATGTTTGTAAGTTATAATATATTATACTTATTTCTAATGGTACTTTTTTTGGGGATCCGTCCAGCCCCCTCCTGCCACAAAATCTCACCCGTTCGTTGTATCAAAACGTCCAAATTATGACAACAGTCTAATTGCATAATTGTACCACCAACACTGAATAACTACTCCTCTCCCATCACATACCATCTGAATCTGCAAATTCATTTCTCTCTCGGAAAGAAAAACCAGCAGGGCATCCCATTTTTGATTGGATAAGGCACATCTGTGAGAAAAGGCACATCTGTGAGAAAAATTAGCCTCTTACTTGGGAAACGTGCTGAACGGCTCTTTGTTTCTCCTCAGTTCGGAGATCTCTCCCCTTCCATGGCAGCCCACTCCGGTGGCGACGCCATGGATCTGGGATCTCAATCGATCCCCCTCCAGATCGAAACTCACAACTCTCTACTGGCCCGTGATTCCCATTTTGTGGAGGACAGATCTCTAATTAACAGTGGCTCATCTATTGTTATGATGGATGAGAAGATGAATGGGAACGATCTTAGTGGTCTGATCCCTGATAACCAAACTGATGCTCTTGAGGTTTCTATTGAAACTGGGGATCCCATTAACCCTAGTAGTGATAAAAACCCCAATTCGTACATCAGAGCCCTCGTTGGCCTTACGAAAAGGGAGAAATATTTCGATAACCCCGATGAGTTGAAAACCCATTTGCATGAGGGGGTTCAAATCGTGGGAGCCACGGTTGATAATCCAACCATGGCTAAAGTGGTTTTCTCCAAAGATCTCCTCTCTCAGTTGAGAGATCCTTGGATGAAGAAGCATTTGATTTTCCGGCCTCTGGGTCGGGACATACCTGATTTCAAATTTCTCCCTAAAGTCAGATCTTTGTGGAAACCTAGTGGCAAACTGATTTTCACGGAACTCGGAAAGGGTTTCTTTATGGGTAAATTCGAGAACATAGATGACTATAACAAGGCTCTCATGGGTGGTCCATGGATCGCCTATGACCAATATGTTCTTGTTCAAAAGTGGGAACCGGATTTCAAGGTTTCTGATGTCCAAGGCGCTAATACAGCGGCTTGGGCGAGAATCCTCGAACTTCCGATTGAATACTATGATGAAATTAGTCTGAAACCAATTGCTACGGCAATCGGAAAACCTCTTAAACTCGATCTAACTACTGCCTACATCAACAAGGGCCGCTATGCAAGAGTCTATGTGGAGATTAATCTCAACAAACCCTTGATAGCGGACATTGAGGTTGGGGGTAAATGCTATTCGGTTGAATATGAACACTTACAAATGGTTTGCTTTCATTGTGGAATTGTAGGCCATGTTCAAAACAATTGCCAACAGATCAACAAGGCTAGCATACAAAGCAGCAAAGGAGACAACCTTCAGGAGCCGGAGAAGAAGGGAGCTGAAGGAGGCACTCAAGTGAACCGGTTTCAGAATTTGGGTTCGGAAATTGGACCGAAAGGGCCAGGACCGTGGATGGTGGCTTCAAGAAGGAAAAATAAAGCTACTAAAGCTGATCTTAATTCTCACGGGCCTCATATGGATGAGAGAGCAGTGCAGAAGCCTAACAGGCCGGCAATGCCAAAGAAACCCAATGAAGGAGAACAAACAAAAACTAACATGAAGGACAGAGCCCGTAATAAAGCCAAGGAAGGGGAGGCGTCCTCTTCCAGGAAGCAATTGGAAGGCCCAGCTACTCAAGCGCCAACAGGCAAAGAAGATCAAATGGATGTATCCATTGACGATTCGAATGTGGATAAGAGTAATAGCAATGGACGTACAGGATCTTCCAGCCAGATTCCCCAGGAAGAAGGAAACGACACGTTGAGGAGCGGAAAGGACATCAACTCCACAGTCAAGTGCGATGTTTCTGGCAACAATCAATGCCCCAAGGATGGCGGGATTTACGAAGAGTTGATACATAAATCCACAGAAGCTGAAACCAACATTAACCCTTATCAAACGGAGTTCCAGCTTGGAAACAACCAATTTTCTCTCCTCTCCCCCTCTGTTGAGAACCATCACTATTCCTCTCGTAAAATACAGAGAAGCCACAGTAAGAGAGCTAGCCCGTATTATGGAGACAGAGATCGAAGCAGAGGTAGAGAGACTGGGGTTTGTCAAGAGCCAGTTTCTGTTGGGAAGTTTTGGGACAAAAGCCTCAGTTTTTCGCTCCCCTTGGTCAATGGAGGAAATCTCGCTACAAGTCTACAGAATGATGGAGGAGGAGGATCCATCCCTGGTGGGAGTGGAAATGGTGAGTGTTCTGAATCTCCAAGACACCAAGAGGAAACTGATTGAAATCAGTGTTGAGGGTAACTTCTCTTTTAACGAATCCTTTTACATGATTGATACAACCAACCTGCTGTTTTGGAATTGCCGAGGTACTAAAAACAAGAGTTTCAAAAGGACTTTTAAGAATTTGGTCCGTAAACATGTGATTGATATTGCTATCTTGGTTGAAACCAAAGTCAAGCTTGAGGATATGGGGTCCTTCTTTAATAATATTGGTCTTGATGGCAACTTTTATGTTGACCCTCAAGGCAGATCTGGTGGTATCTGGTTGTTGTGGAACAAACAGAATATTGATATTAGCATGATTGATTTTAACTCCCAAGCTATTCATGCTAGAATTAAAAAGTTGCACTTCAAAGAATGGATTCTTTCTGCTGTGTATGCTAGCCCTCTTGAATCTAAGAGGAAAAGCTTGTGGGATGATATTAGAAACAAAGCTGCTTCTATTGTTGATCCTTGGCTCTTAGCTGGGGATTTCAATGATTTCACTGGTAGTAATGAGAGAAGGAGTACCATCCATCTTTCCTCTCAAAGAAAGAATTTGAACTTTGTTAGCAATATTCATGACTGTAATTTGGTGGATCTTGGTAGTACTGGGCCTAGAATGACCTGGACTAATGGTAGAGATGGGCTGGCTAACACTCAAGAGAGGCTGGATAGAGGCCTTGTTAACCTGGAATGGAAGCTGGCCTACCCTAACAGTTTGGTCACTTGTCTACCCAGAACTCATTCGGATCATTCCCCTATGCTGCTGGAAACCCAAGGTATGAATCCTAAACCTAAATTTCGTCCCTTTAGATTTGAGAACATGTGGGTGGATCATCCTAATTTCCATCATGTCATTAAAAATAACTGGTTGTGTAAAGTTCCCTTGGATATTGCTTTGAATTCTCTGCAAAATGCCCTTAAAGATTGGAATCAAAAAGAGTTTGGGAACATTTTTAAAAAGAAAAGAGTGCTGCTGGCCAGACTCAGTGGTATTCAAAAAATTTTAAGTGACCATTATATTCAAGATCTCCATAATCTTGAAAAAGTTTTAATCTCTGATTACAATAAAGTGCTAGAGGATGAGGAAACTCTTTGGCATCAAAAATCCAGAATTAAATGGATAGTTCAGGGGGAAAGGAATACCAAATTCTTCCACCTGTCAACTATTATTAGAAGAAGGAAGAATAATATTCATTCTTTGAAAATTGATAACAGCTGGATTTATGAGGAAGAGGAACTGAAAGAGCATGTTCTTGAGTTTTTTCAAAACTTGTATGTCTGTGATACTACTATTAACCTCCATGACACTGAGATCACTTATAGTAATTGTTTGAGAACTATCACTGAGGATGAGAATTCTAAACTGAATGCTCCTGTTTTGGATGACACCATATGGTCTACCTTCAAAAGCATTAACAAAAATAGAGCTCCTGGACCTGATGGGTTCAATGCTGCTTTTTATCATTCTTGTTGGAATACTGTGAAAAGTGATGTTTGCTCTCAAATTAAGGAGGTGTTTGCTTCTCAACAGTTGCCTTGTTCTATGAATAATACTTTTATCTGTCTTATTCCTAAGTTGGCCAACCCTGTAACTATTCTGCAGTTTAGACCTATAGGTCTATGTAATGTTTCTTATAAGGTTGTGTCTAAAATTGTGGTGGATAGAATTAGACCTCTCATGAATTCTATCATCTCTCCTAACCAGAGTAGTTTCATCCCTGGTAGAAGTACTTGTGATAACATTATTATGGTGCAGGAAATTTTACACACTATTAAGAAAAGAAAAGGTAAAAAGGGTGCTCTGATTATTAAGATAGATCTTGAGAAAGCCTATGACAGGCTGTCTTGGGAATTCATCAGAGAAACTCTTGGGGCTTTTAATTTTGACCCTAATCTTATCAAACTGATCATGAACTGCATTACTACTGTGGACTATTCTGTCCTTTGGAATGGGGAATCCCTTCCTTTCTTTAGGGCTGGCAGAGGCTTGAGGCAAGGTGACCCCTTGTCCCCTTATATCTTTGTTTTGTGCTTGGAAAGATTGTCAAGTATGATTAGCCAAGTGGAAAGGCAGGGGCTTTGGAAAGGTATCAAACTTTCTCCCAAAAGTGATCCCATTACCCATTTATTTTTTGCTGATGACATGCTCCTTTTTGGTCAAGCTGACTCCATTACTGTTGATTTCATTCATCATGTACTTGAGGATTTTTGTAGTATTTCTGGTCAAAAGATTAGCCAACAAAAATCCAAACTGTTTGTCTCTCCAAATGTTAGCAATTTGAATGCCAAGAGCATCAGTTTTAAATTGGATATTCCCCTTACTAAGGATTTGGGGAAGTATCTTGGCATTAACTTAGACTTCAAAAAAACTGGCAAAATCCACTATGCTGATACTATTGAGAAAGTTCATAACAAGTTGGCTGGGTGGAAGTCAGCTATGCTTGGCATTGGGGGTAGACTCACCCTCATCAAAGCTGTTACTACCTCTGTGCCTGTGTATACTATGCAAACTCAGGCCATCCCCATTAATGTTTGCAAGGAGTTAGATAAAATTAATAGGAACTTTCTTTGGGGTGACAATGACACCACCAAGAAAGTCCACAGTGTTGGGTGGAAAACCATATGCAAGCCCAAAAAGTTTGGGGGGCTGGGTATCAGAAGTATGCACCAACAAAATAAAGCTTTCTTTATGAAGCTGGGGTGGAATGTTCTCACTAATGACAAAGCTATGTGGGCTAACTGTCTTAGGAGTAAGTACTTGAGAAATTTTGATCTCTTTAACTGGCCTTTGAAAAGAAATGCTTCCAGAACCTGGAAGGGCATTGTCAAAATTAGAGAAGATCTTAAGAAGGGTCTTCAATGGCAAGTTGGTAATGGTCATAAGATCCATATTTGGAAAGATAGATGGATTGGCCAATTTTCCCTTGCTGAGAAGTACCCCCACATCATTTGGGAGGATAAAGATTTTGTTGGTAATCTTATTACTCATGATAGGAGATGGAATCTTAACTCCATTATCCACATTGTGGATAAAGATATTATTAACTCAATCAGGGCTAAGAAAATTTCTCAGAACTTGAATGAGAAAGATTCCATCTTCTGGGCTGAGAATAGCTTAGGGCAATTTTCTGTCTCCTCTGCTTATAATCTCATTTCCCCCTTGGAGCTCAACCACCATATGGACTGGACTTGGCTTTGGAAACTTAAAATCCCTATGAAATTGATCATGTTTGCCTGGAAAGTCAAACACAATAGGCTCTTCACAAATTCCATTAGGAAAATGAGGGGTTTTACTCTAGATGACTCTTGTTCTCAATGCAATAATGGGATTGAGGATATTGATCATCTCTTCAGAAGCTGCCCAACAGCCTTTGCTGTTTGGGAAGTGATTTTCAGTTTCAGTTGGATCTCTGACTCCATCACTAAGGATTTCTGGACTTGGTTTGATGGTAACCTCAGAATCAACAATACCAGAGGGAGTGCTCATTCCATTCTCTTTATTTGTGCCTGCTGGTTTATTTGGAAGAATAGAAACAATTTCTATTTTAACAAAATCAAATGTCCCTTGCAGGTCACCATCAGGAACATCCAGTTCTATGCCAAGGAGATCCAAGATGCTTTTAATCATAATCAGAGCATCTTAAGTAATGGTTCTGTGATTGCTGATATGTGGACTCCTCCTAATGCAGGTAATATGAAGCTGAATTCTGATGGAAGTAAGCAGGGAGATCATGGGATTGCAGGCTATGGAGGAGTGATCAGAGATGAGGGTGGCCAATGGATCAAAGGATATGTTGGTCAGATTGGTTATAGCTCAGTGCTGGAGGCAGAGTTATGGGGAATACATAGAGGAATGGTGCTTATTCATCAGATGCAGCTTAAGGAGGTGGAGGTGGAAACTGACTCCCTGGAAGCTTTCAGCAGTATCATCAACTCCCCTCCTCCTCCTTTCCCTTTCATCACCATCATCAAGGAGATCAATATTCTTCTGGAGGGATGCAATTGCCACCTCAAACACATCAAGAGAGATGCTAATTCCCTGGCAGATGCCTTAGCCAAGAAAGGCAGGATCCAAGCTGAGACTTTGGTGATTTTAGATAGCCCCCCTGATGATATAGCTAACCTTGTGGTTAGAGACATGGTTGCTAATGGCATGAGCCATTAGCTTTTGTTGTGTTGTTTCCTTTGTTGTGATTTTTTCTGTTTAAGCAAAAAAAAAATCCCATTTTTGATTGCATTCATACAAATTCATTTGATTTCTTCCAACTCAAAAACCAGATCAGTTTTTATGTTTTTGGAGAACGGAAAAGGTGATAACGGGGAGTAGTTATTCAGTGTGGATATTACATTTGTACAATTAAAGGGTTCTCCTCATCTGGACGCTTTGATACAACGGACGGATGAGATTTTGTGGCTGGAGGGGGCTGGACAGATCCTCGGCTGGAGAGGATCCGTTCCCCTTTTTTTGAATGGTAATTAATATTCTATAGTTATTGAGTTACAAAATTTGTATAGTCTACCTTTTAGGGTTTAAAATTTATAGGAAACTCCAAAATCGTGATGCAATGTCTTTAACTCTCAACACTCTCCCCATTACCAAACTATGTGGTTCCTAATATATATATATATATATATATATATATATATATATATATATAATATTATTTTTAATTTCACATGTTTTTCAGAAACATTTTTATTAGTATATATCATTTAATTGCCAATATCCCAAAGGTTACACTGACATTTCAATTTCTTAAAAATTTAACTTTTTTTAAGAATTATATCATATACATGACTCGAACCCGAAATTTAATGCTGGCCGGGTATTCAAACGCTCTACCACTGAACTAGCACTTAGTTACAACGTTTTCTAATTTATTATATAAATTTGACTACTAAATCTGTCAACATTACTTCTGTTTTGGCCTGTTTGATTGTGGACTTATAGATCCAGTATGGGATGAATAAGCCAAAATAACAAATGCTCCGTGTTTGTTGGAAATAATAAGGAACCCTTGTTTAATTCACGGCCTACGGATCAGCAATCCCTTCTCTCCTCTCCTTTTACTGCTTCTGAAATCAAAACTGCAGTCTTTTCTTTATCACCTCTTAAGGCACCTGGCCCTGATGGGATACAGACCATTTTCTTTCAGAAAGCTTGGCCCCTCATCACTGATCAAATTACTTCAGCCATTCTCTCCTTTCTCAATTCTGGTCATCTGCTGAAAGAATTCAATAAAACTGTTATTGTGCTTCTTCCTAAGACTAATAATCCTATTTCAGCTAATGACTATAGGCCTATTAGCTTATGCAATGCAATCTATAAGATTATTGCTAAAATTCTGGTTAATAGACTCAAAATGGTTCTTCCCTCCCTTGTCTCCTAGAATCAAAATGGGTTTGTTCCAGGAAGACTCATACAAGATAACTTACTCATGGCCCAAGATCTTGTCTATACCATTCATAAAGCTAATTCTCCCAACCATAGAAAGTTAGGAGCTCTAAATTTGGATGTCTCCAAAGCCTTTGATAGGGTTAGATGGGACTTCTTAGAAGCCCTTCTTCATCAGATGCATTTTCCTTCACATTTCATTCGTCTCATCCTTCAATGTGTCTCCACAGTTTCTTATCAGGTACTTATTAATGGTAAAGCTTATGTCTCCTTCAAACCTCATAGAGGATTAAGGCAAGGAGATCCATTGTCTCCTTTTCTCTTTTCTCTTTGTGCTGAGGTTTTCTCTGCCTCTTTGCAGCATGCTAATGAAATAGGACTTATATCTGGTATTCCTTACTCTCGAAGGGATGAGCTTACTCATTTGCAATTTGCAGATGATACTCTTTTCTTTTTCCAAATTACCCCTAGTGTAGGAATGCATATTCAATCTTTAATCACCACTTGTGCTTCTCAATCAGGTTTAAATATCAACATTAATAAATCTTCAATTGTGTTCAGTCCTAATTGTTCCCATCATGATAAACACAATCTAAGTCAAGCTCTTCTTGTAACTGAGAAACTGCATTTAGGAAAATATCTTGGCATCTTTCTCAATAATAAAGGAAACAATAAAGAACTCATAGCAGACACTGTTAGTAAAGTTTACCAGAAATGTTCTGGTTGGAAGGGTATTATGCTGAATTTTGTAGGTAGATGTGTTCTCATTAAAGCTGTTCTTAACAGTCTTCTTGTCTACCCCATGTCCATTAGTGTGTTCCCTAACAAAACTTGCAAGGTCATTTCCTCTTTGCTAGCAATTTTTTTATGGTTTGGCAACACTTGTACTAAAGGTATTCACTGGCTTCCTTGGAAATTTCTTTGTAACAAAACTAATAGAGGGGGCTTAGGTTTTAAAGACATTTCATCCTTTAATAATGCTCTAATTTCCAAAAACAGTTGGAGAATGTTAACTTCTAAAACTTCCCTTTTCTCTAAATACTTCTCTACTAAATACTGTAAAAGAACTCATTTTAGCATCATTGATCTGGAACCTCTTTTTCTACTGCTTGGAGAACCATCTGTAAAGGAAGAGACAGTCTTTCTAAAGGATTGGCTTGGAAGATAGATAACGGGAAACATATCATGCTTAGATCCTATGGATGGATCCCTGATATCCCTGCTGATTCCTTACAAGAAATATTGCATAACACTAATTCCAGGCATATTTTTGTATCTGTTGATCAGTTGCTTGACTCTTCCATTGATGGAAGTGGCAGATGGTGTAGGCATACTGTTTCTCAGCTCTTTCCTCAATGGTTGGCTAATAAGATCATGGAACTGGATTGTGGCTCTTTTGATGAGCAGGATATCCCCTTTTGGAAAGCCTCCTCTACTGGCATCTTCACTGTCTCCTCTGCTTACAATCTTCTTAACTATAATAATTCCTCACCTGACCTTTCTTATACTCCTTTGCATTTCAAATCTATTAGTAACAAATTCAATTGGTCCTTAATTTGGAAATCTGGTTTGCCTAATCATATTATAGGTCTTATTTGGAGAATTCTTACTAGTTCCCTTCCTACTTTACATAATTTGCATGCTAGAGTAACTTCAGTTAACCGTATTTGCCCTTTTTGTAATGTCTCTATTGAAACTGCTACTCGTCTTTTCCTCCTTTTTCCGAGGGCTAAGGAGTCTGGCTCAAGGCTCATATCTCTATCCCTTTCTCCCCCTCTCTTGATATTACATTATGGATTAAGAGTTGGCTCAAAAAAAAAGAAAGGTTGGAAATGTAATCTCCATTGGTGTTGGATTCCTGCCATCATATGGACTCTTTGGTATTCTAGAAACCAGATGATCTTTCACAAGATCAACATCAATGGGGATCAGCTGCTTCACCTTGCCCAGGACTTGGTGGAATTTATTATTTTATCTGCTAAGTAACTCTTTATTTTCCTCCTCCACTCAGATACCACAGCATTGGTCAAGATTGCTTCCGTGGATGGTGCCCCCTCTTGGGTTAAAGCTTGTGATCAGTTTGCAGCAAGTTCCAGCGTCCAGAAAGTGCTAGATGTGGCTCCTCTTGGTTCTGAATCCCCTCTAGGTGCTCCCTTCCAAGTTCCAGCAACAAAGTCATAGAGTTTGGTTCTTCACAAGCAGAAGGTGGTGTTCCTCCCCCATCATCAGAAGGTGTTGCAGTACCTCCTTTGGATCCCTCTTTGGTGCCCTCTAATGCATTCATCCCCTACATCATGGAGTAAATCAATGGATTTGGTTTTAGTTGTGGTTAGGAGTCTTTCCAATCCTTGTAATGTTAATATTTGGTTGCTCTTATGGGATTTCAACTAGTAGTTGATGCTTCTTTGTTTGGACTAATTTGTATGTGCTATTTTGCTAAATCTATGGTAAACTTCATGTTTTCAAAAAAAAAAAAAAAAAAAAAAAAAAAAATCACGGCCTTCCACCAAGCCATCAAAAGCAGGCTTATTCCATACTATACCATTAAAGAAGATGCAGTTTTTGATAATTTTTTCACAGTATTATAAAATAAATTTTACTCTACAACACCATTAAAGATTATCATATTTTTATATCGTTTTGCTATTCAAATCATCGGGTCAAAATGACCGGGTGAGTAGTGATGAAAGTCAAAATTGGAAGATGATGGCGAAATGGAAGTAGTACATGCTAATAATACAAAGGTATCAAATTGTACATTGCCTTGTCGACCATTGGAAACCCAAACCCAAACCCTACAAAGCTCAGAATAGGTGAAGATTGTGGACTTTTGCATTGTTTCCTAGATCTTTTGTTCCCTTTTTCTCAATTTAGGTTAGTTTTTTCACTTTGTTCTTATATCTCACAATTCTAGAGCGCGTTTTACTAACGCTAGATGTGTACTTTCTCGACAATTGGTTTCAGTATTAAGCTACCAATCATATTTGAAACTAGGGTAAAAGACAATTTGCACCCTCCTTAGATGGGTTATATACAAAAACAACATCATTGTTTGCAGATATACAATAACCACCCTTGCTAACTGACGGACCTAACGGATGGGATGGAAAGACAAAATTACCCCTAAGATTCAAATAAATTACATCACTATACAACTCATTTCTTCTCCTTCTCCTCAGATTTGTAACCCTAATTTTTCTTCTCTTTCTCTCTCCTCCTCCTTCACCTATCCACAGCCTCCTCCTCTGCACTCCTCCACCTGCACGGATCGAGCTGAGAGCATAAAACTACGTCGATGAAATTGGCTTCTCTGTCGGTCAGGGAGAGCAACGAATTCGAGTTCGACATCAGCGCACAGTTAGAGAGGACCTCCCTCTCCGCCGCCGACGAGCTCTTCAATGGTGAGAACATCAAGCCCCTGAAACCACCTCCTAGGCTACAATTGATCAAACCCATATCAGATTCGGCGAAATCGAGGGTTTGCAGAGATGGGTCGTCGCCGAAATAATCGTCGTCGTCGTCGCCGCTGCCGCCGGCGACAAGGAGGAGCGTTTTCAGAGATGGGTTGTCACCGGAACAGAGGAAGAATGAGGATCGATCCGTTCGAAGCAGCAATTGAACGTACCTATAAAGGAAGGACTCGAATTCGAAGTCGTTGTCGCCTCCTTCATCGTTTCCGCCGACGAGCTCTTATTATGAAGGAGGTTGAAAGCGAAGAGCTTGCAGATGGAGTCAAAAGGTGCGGAGAAGTGTCATTTTCTTCATATGTCTCTTGCCTGGTTCTTGGTCCCAGGTTCATACTCTGCAACTGGTGTCCTTCAACATAGGATTTGATTAATGGGTTTCTTCTTCTTCTTTTTATGGTTTTGGTTAAAAGATTTTATTTTTAATGTTTTGGTATGAGGATTACTGATTGGATCTGTGTGAGAGGGCATTTGTTGTTGTGCATTCTTTCAAATTCCCATGGATGGGTCTATAAAGGATGGGGGATTGTGGTGGTTGTGGACTTGTGGTGATTAAGTGGTATATGGAAGATGAAGTTGTTCCAGGTGGTGGTAGCGTGTAATGACTAATGAGTGCAGATTGAGTGCAGGTGGTGGAGAAGGTGGTGGTGGTGCTTGTGTTGGTGCTTGTGGTGGTAGTGACGGTGGTGGTGGTGCTTGTGCTTGTGGTGGTGGGGTTGTGGTGGAGGTGGTGGTGGTGATGTGGGGGTGGTGGAGGTGGTGGTGGCGATGTGGTGGTGGTGGTGATGTGGGGGTGGTGGCCAAGAACACCAAGAACACCTAGAACACCAAAAGCAAGAACAAAATAAACAAAAAAACACAATTAAGGGTAAAATAGTCATTAAAAGGTCATATTGCACCCCCTGTTGAATAACACTAACAGAAGGGTGGTATTTGTCCAACGTCCATCCACTGACAGGGGGTTTTTGTATATCCCCGAACAATGAGGTTGTTTTTGTATATTACCCATCTAAGTGAAGCTAAATTTCAACTAAAATGACTTGCCCATCTGCTTAATGAATTGGCCCGTCTTAGTGTATATCAACTTATCATTGCTAATATTCAATTAAGTTGAAATTTCGATACATCTTTCATTTCATATAGGAAGTTATAGTCTCATATATCAGATTTATTATTATACAGTAAAATTTATATGCATGCACTCATGATGCTCTTAGAATACACTTTTTAGTAGAAGTTGTCACTTTCGCGCTTCCGTTTCAGGTGAATGTGGGTAAAAGACATTTTCACCCCCTCGAGCTTGATACAAAGTGTAGCTATAGTTTGATGACATGGATGATGACAATGTGTTTGTGGCAAACCCAGAGCAATACAAGTGATCAAAGGAGAAAAATATGAAGATAAATGGTGATGGGTGAAAATACGAAGTGTGTGCCACGGAGAGGAGAGACAGCTTGTTGGGGTTTTGGATGAGGAATGATTCGAACCTCTATGAAGAGGAAGACCCTCACGTATATACAGAACCAGTAGCAACGGTCATGTGGGGTTATAGCGTTAACCACACCCCCATTAAGGGCACCAAGTTAGCTGTTGAAAGTATCATGGCGAATATCTCGAGAAACCGTTACTGGATCTGCATATACAAATGTTGAACAAGCCTTCCCCTATGGAGCACAATAATCGCATATGGGACATCAACCACCTACGACGAGCCTTATTCCAGCCTCCAAACCATTTGATGAACTTGTCCTCGTGCAAGCTGCAATCAACGGAGGACCTCCTCATGGTCCCCATATCTTGACATGGCATGATCTGGTGTGCATGGTGCACAATAAGGTATCTAGCTGCGAGTTGTTGATACTTCCACCTGACTGCGGACTAGAATTACACATTTTGGACTATCTACATAACGTCACTTTCACCCTTTCTAATTTGGGAAATGACACTTACACCCCTCTATCTGTCAAATTTCATAATATTTTTACACTCCTCAATGTGACATCATTATGACATTATTAGTCCGACGGAGGTTGTATGTCACTATGGTAGTTTTTGGGACAAATTCGTTCAGTTCGCACTGTCAGTTGTGTAAATGTCTACAAGTTTGTAACACAAAAAAGGTAAAAATGTCATTTTCCAAATAAGAAGATGTGAAAGTGTCTTTGCATCAAAGCTGAAGGGGGTGAAAGTGTCCTTTACCCTTGGCCTTATTGTGAAACTAGACGGCCCAGACCCAGAGCACACAAAAAAAACGGGTGCTGTGGTTGAAGAGGCCTCTAGCAGGAGTAATTATTACTTGCTCCAAGAGAAAATATGACGTGTTGCTCTAATCAATACATCACAGAACACGTCAGGAATATGTAGAAAATTCACTTTCTTTTGTCTGACACTCATTCTCTTTCTTCCTGAAGTGTCCTCTGCTGCATGGCTAGAGCAAATCCACATCATAGCAGGAGTAATTATTACTTGCTCCAAGAGCAAATATGACGTGGTGCTCTAATCAATACATCACAGAACACGTCAGGAATATGTAGGAAATTCACTTTCTTTTGTCTGACACTCATTCTCTTTCTTCCTGAAGTGTCCTCTGCTATATCGTTAGAGAAAATCCACATCAATTGCTCTGGAGCAAACAAAAATTTCTCCCTCTAGCAGTAGCTGATGATTTTCTCAAGAATTGGCGAATCTATCCCACAAGAATAAGAAAAATCCTCAAGTCTTTTCCCAGTTCAATAACCCATGTTCCAGTTCCTTAATCATTTTCGGCTGTTCCACTGGTATCAATCACTCTCTCTGCTCTCGTTGCCTTTACTTGAATAAGAACCTCAATTCCTTTCTTGGATTTTCATGAAATCGCAGCTTCAGAAGTCCAAGCATTGAAATTTCCTTGTACCCATCAAAACCCACCTCGTTGATTATCTCGAAACTCAAGTAGTAGTAATAATTTCACAACCCACCTCTTGGTGTTCTTGAAATTATACCTAGGGTTTTGCTCCTCTTTGTCAGGGTTTACTGGTCAGGGACTAAACTGAAAAGGGTGATAACGGTGGTTGTATAAGTAGGACTGGATTGCAAACTAGTACAAACTGTGGTCGTCAAATGAGGAGTAGCAGTAGCCGTTGGATTAGAAGGGAGTAGTTGATCTGGTTCGTCCGATGCTGTGTTACCGTTCCATCTGAAATATTAAATGGAACGGTGTCGTCTCCATATGGCGCCAGAACTCAACCACCTCAGCAACTTGCTTCCTCCTGATTGGTCCTTGCTTAGTGTCTAGCTAAGTCAGCAACCGTTACAAAGTTTGTGTATTGTCATTTACCTCCCCTCTTACTATATAAATGGGTGTTGGATGTAATTTGGTATTATGAAAAATATATCTCATTTCCTCCCCTATTTCTTCTGTGAATTCTTCTCTTCCTCTTTCTCTCTCTCTCATATCTAATTTCTTCTTATCTTCTTCGGCCAAATCGCCGGTGTTAGACGTTTTCCGTTCATCGGCGAACCGAGCTCCTCACAAGTTGGTATCTGAGCCTGGTTTCGAACCAAGGACGGGCTGAAATGGTGACTAGGAAGAAAGATCAACAGATTGACTCTTCCGATCCAGAGGTTAGGGTTGATGTAATGGACGAAAAGATCAATGATGTGGAGGAAACGCTGGATGATCTGCAAGTCCAGTTCGTGAGCCTCGGTGAAGGTATAAGTCATAAAATCGCAGAAATCTGCATGAATTTGAAATTAGAATTAGATTATCGCATTGAGAAAATTGAGCACAAATTTGATGAACAATTTCGAAAATTGATGATAATCAACGAAATGTATGCACACCTAAGTATAGAGAGAAGGTGGAGATGAATCATGAAGGAAATTCAAGGAGAGATGGACTGTTTAGAAGACCTGATTTCATACCTAGCTTAGTTTTGAAAAGTGCAGTAAAGGAAGAAGAAAATGTATGTGTTAGAAACTTCACTAGCTCTACTATTCCAATACCAAAGCTAGAATGTTCTAGGTTTAATGGATAGGATCCCTTGGGGTGGTTGCAGAAAGTAGAGAGGTATTTCCAAATATACAAGATGAATGATCAGTAAAAGCTAGTGTTAGTGTCATTACACTTGGAAGGAGAAGCTGAGTGCTGGTATAGGTCTGAAATTGCAGAAATTGAGAGTTTGACATGGTAAAAGTTTGGAGAATTGACTTGTGCTGAGTTTTCTAGACCCTGGACATGAGAATTTTCTTGGCGAGTTCAGTAAATTAGTACAGCAAACAACTGTGTTGGACTACCAAAACAGATTTGAGACATTAAGGCCCAGGGTGAAGGCTATGTTCCCTTGGATGGATGACAGGTATTTCATCAATTTTTTTTTGAGTGGTCTCAAAACTGACATACAAAGTGCTGTGCATTTTCCTCAAACCTTGTCTCAGGCCAAAGCTATGGCCAGGTTACAAGAAATACATATTAACTCAGTAGAGCAAAATATTCAAAACAATATGAAGGGATGGCTTAAGCACAACTCTTCTGGTACTAATATTAGCAAGAAAAAAGGGGGAAATTGGTGGCAGAACAAAGAAGAGCACAACAATGTCCTGAAAGAGGGGAACCAAAATCAGAAACCACCACCTATGTTCAAAAGACTCACTGCAGTAGAAATGAAAGAGAAAAGAGATAAGAAGCGTTGTTTTTACTGTGATGAATCTTACACTCCAGGGCATAAGTGTACCAAGAAGACACTATTCTTGCTAATAGGCAATGAGGATGAGGAAGACACTCATACTTCTGGAGATGAAGAAACAGTAATTGAAGACAGAGTTGACCTGAGTCAAGAGGAGAATGTTGAACTTACTCCTAGTATATATGTACATGCCATGTCTGGATTCACAGCAGCAGATACCATAAGGATTACAGGACACATCAATGGAAAGAGGGTGCACATTTTGATTGATACTGGAAGTACACACAACTTTATTGACCAAAATACAACTAAAAGAGTGGACTGCAAGACTACAGGGAGCAAGACAATGCAGGTTTCAGTGGCTTATGGGAGTGTCATTGAAAGTAAGGGAGTGTGTCAGCAAGTACATATACAGCTACAAAAGTGCACCATCCAAACTGATTTGAGAGTACTTCCTCTTGGGGGTTGTGACCTGGTGTTGGGAGCTCAGTGGTTGAAAGAGGTGAGTCCTATTTCTTTGGATTTCAATACCAGAGCTTTTGGATTTAACCATCAGGGTCAAGAGGTAGTATTACCAGCTAGTAGTTCTAGTAGTGAAGTCACTGAGGTGCAGCTGCTATTGATGCAAAAATACTGTAATCAGCAACTCCCTATTTTAACTGCACAACTGTACACCATCAATTCAGCTGAAGAAATTCAAGAAATACCTGGACCACTTCAGCCACTACTACAGCAGTATAAAGACATTTTTGCTGAACCAACACAATTGCCTCCAAAGAGAGCACATGATCATCATATTCCACTTAAAGAGGGTGCTATCCTGTGTGTTTGAGACCATATAGATATCCTTTTATGCAGAAGAATGAAATGGAGAAAATGGTCAAAGATATGCTAGAGTGTTGGTACTATACAACCAAGTACTAGTCCATTTGCTGCTCCTGTACTACTAGTGAAAAAGAAGGATGGAACATGGAGATTTTGTGTGGATTACAGGGGCCTGAATGACATTACAATCAAGAACAAATTTCCTTTACCAGTAATTGATGAGTTGATGGATGAATTGAAAGATGCCACACTGTTCACAAAATTGGATTTAAGGGCTGGTTACCACCAAGTGAGGATGGTTGAGCAAGATATCTACAAGACTGCTTTCAGAACTCACCAAGGACTATATGTATTTAAGGTAATGCCTTTGGGCCTCACCAATGCTCCATCAACTTTTCAATGTCTAATGAATGAAGTTTTCAAAGAATTTCTTAGGAAAATGGTGCTGGTATTCTTTGATGACATTTTAGTATACAGTACCAATATGCAAGAACACAAAGAGCATCTCAAATTAGTCTTTGACACTATGAGACAGCATCAACTTTATGCTAAGATGAGTAGGTTTTGTTTTCGTATGGATTCTGTGGAGTATCTTGGTCACATCATCAGTAAAGAGGGGGTGCAGACTGATCAGAAAAAGTTAAGAGCCATGGCTGAATGGCCAATTCCAAAGAGCATAAAAGAATTGAGAGGCTTCCTAGGTCTTACTGGTTATTACAGGAGGTTTGTCAGGGGGTATGTAGCCATTGTAAGACCCCTCCACAATTATTGAAGAAAGGCAACTTTGTGTGGCATGAAGAAGCCACTTATGCTTTTGAGACACTTAAACAATCAATGCTGACAACACCAGTACTGGCATTACCAAATTTCAAGGAGACTTTTGTAGTTGATACTGATGCATGTTATGATGGAATTGGAGCAGTTCTAATGCAGCAACATAAGCCAATAGCTTATTTCAGCAAAGCACTCTCTGCTAGACATTTGGTGTTGTCCACATATGAGAAAGAACTCTTGGATTTAGTACATGCTATTGCAAAGTGGAGACCCTACTTGGAAGGAGCCAAATTTATTATCAACACTGATCACCATAGCCTTAAGTACTTGCTTGAACAAAAATTGACAACTTTTTTACAACAAAAATGGATCTCCAAGTTGCTAGGATTGCAGTTTGACATTCATTACAAGAAGGGGCAGGACAACAAGGCTGCTGATGCTCTCTCTAGGAGTGTTGTACTAATTCAAGAAGGAATGGCTCAGTGTGCTGCTGTAACTACTGTGACTCCAAAATGGTTACAAGATCTTAAGGATAGTTATAAGGAGGATACCTGGGTGCAAGCTCAAATGGATGCTTTGGCCATGGACCCAAAGGCAGTGCCAGGGTTATCCTTGGAGGATGGGGTACTCAAACAAAGCAATCTCTTATATGTGGGGAGCACACTGATCTTAGAGCAAAAATCATTAAGGAATTGCATACCACTGGAGTGGGGGGCCACTCTGGCATCTTAGGGACCTACAAGAGAGTCAATGCATTGTTTTCTTGGGCAGGAATGAAGAAGCAGGTTAAGGAATGGGTCAAGCAACGTGACATTTGCCAAAGAATGAAATCTGAGCATTTACCATATCCAGGACTACTACAACCTTTGCCCATTCCAGAACAGTCTTGGGATCATATTGCTATGGATTTTGTGGAAAGATTACCAATTCCAGAGGGTAAAACTACTATATTGGTGGTCATTGATAGATTGACCAAATATGGACATTTCATTGCGTTGTCACATCCATTTACTGCTACAAGTGTTGCTGAGGCCTTCTTCCACAATGTATGTAAGTTGCACGACATTCCCAGCTCTATAATAAGTGACATAGATCCAATTTTACTCAGTCATTTTTGGAATGCATTGTTCAAATCCATGGGTACTCACTTGAGGTATACCACTGCATACCATCCTCAGACTGATGGTCAAAGTGAAAGATTGAACCAATGCTTAGAATTCTATCTCAGGTGTTTGACTGGGGATAGACCCAAGAAGTGGGCTAAGTGGCTGACTTTAGCTGAATGGTGGTACAACACCAACTATCACACTGCCTTACAGATGACTCCCTTTCAAGCTCTCTATGGTTTTCCACTTAAGCATTAAAATTTCCATCAGCTCAACAATACTGGGTTACCTGAGGTGGATGAGTTTGTTAAAGACAGAGCTAAGCTGTTATAGTTACTTAAAGATAATTTGGCCAAGCCTCAAGACAGGATGGTGACTTATGCTAACAAACACAGAACTGAAAGGACTTTTCAGGTGGGAGACTGGGTTTTTCTTAAGCTCCAACCCTACTGGCAGCGTTCCATTCAGCTCAGGAGTAACTACAAACTCTCTGCCAGATTTTATGGACCATTTCAGGTTTTAATCAAGGTTGGGAAGGTAGCCTACAAGCTTAAGTTACCTGACAATTCTAAATTTCATCCTGTCTTCCATGTGTCTCAGCTCAAGCAGGATGTGGGAAACTATCAAGTATCTCCTACATTGCCCTCTGTGGGTCTTGATGGATAGTTTTTGGTTGAACCAGTGGGAATTCATGAGAGAAGACTGGTCAAACAAGGACACACTTCTTCAATTCAAGTTCTGGTCCAATGGCTCAATATTTCTCCTAAAGAAGCCACTTGGAAGACTACTACAAGCTGAGGGATCAGTTTCCTCAGTTAAAAGCTTGAGGACAAGCTGTTTGTAAGGGGGAGGGACTTGTCAGGGTTTACTGGTCAGGGACTAAACTGCAAAGAGTGATAAACGGTGGTTGTATAAGTAGGACTGGATTGCAAACTAGTACAAACTGTGGTCGTCTAATGAGGAGTAGCAGTAGCCGTTGGATTAGAAGGGAGTAGTTGATCTGGTCCGTCCGATGCTGTGTTACCGTTCCATTTGAAATATCAAATGGAACGGTGTCGTCTCCACATGGCGCCAGAACTCAACCAGCTCAGCAGCTTGCTTCCTCCTGATTGGTCCTTGCTTAGTGTCTAGCTGAGTCAGCAACCATTACAAAGTTTGTGTATTGTCATTTACGTCCCCTCTTACTATATAAAAGGGTGTTGGATGTAATTTGGCATTATGAAAAATATATCTCATTTCCTCCCCTATTTCTTCTGTGAATTCTTCCCTTCCTCTTTCTCTCTCTCTCCGATCTACTTTCGTCTTATCTTCTCCGGCCAAATCTCCGGCGTTAGACGTTTTCCGATCATTGGCGAACCGAGCTCCTCACACTCTCGCAATCCTCAATCGAAAAATTAGGGCTTTATCATATTTACTACTTCCATCACTCCCAGTCCTAAATCCGGCTTCTGGGTTCTCTCTGGAAATGGATTTCACCCGAGAACCCAGACACTCTGGCGGAGACGTCGTCCACGTCCTCACCGGACCTTAGACCAAGAACATCCCCGAGAATTGGGCAGTTTAGGCAACTGATGACGACTATGGCCCTTCCTTCGGAGAGGGTTCGGACTCAAACCCAACTCGAACCGAAACCGAACCCCCAAACAAGAAACCAAGAACACCGCCCGCAGCCGGCGCCGGCGACAGCCGAGCGAAAGCAATCGGAAAGATGTTCTTCAAAACAAAGCTATGCTGCAAGTTCCGAGCCGGAGCTTGCCCCTACATCACCAACTGCAATTTCGTCCATAGCATCGAGGAGCTCCGGCGGCCGCCGCCCAATTGGCAAGACATTGTCGCCGAAGCGAGCCCCGAGCCAGTAGAAGAATTCCAGATATCGTCACTCGGGTCACCGGGTTTCAACGGGGACACTCAGAGGTCGTTTAAGGGTCGGCGGTGCAAGAAGTTTTATAGTGAGGAGGGTTGTCCCTATGGAGAGGATTGCACGTTTCTTCACTATGAGTATTTGAAGGATAGGGAGAGCGTGGCGATAAGTTTGGGGCCTAATAGTGGTGGCGGTGGAGGATATGGGGGGAATGTGAATGGTGGACCGAATTCGAAGCCTTCGAATTGGAAGACGAGGATTTGTAATAAATGGGAGCTCACTGGGTATTGCCCTTTTGGAAGCAAGTGTCACTTTGCTCATGGAGTTGAAGGTATGTATGCTGCATTCCCATGATTCTTTCTCAGTTTGAAAGATTAATTTGTTTCTGAGTAAAAGAATGCGTAACCAGACAAGTGCACCAAAAAAGAAGTGTTTTTCACTGTGTGAGTAGTTGCATTTCGGTTCACTGATAACATAGTTCTGTGTTCCTTCTCCTAAGAAACTAGACTACCTGCAGTATTGGGTTCACCAGTATCAGAAGCTGCTTGTAGGAGGTCTTTGTGTGTCTGGCATTGCATACTATTTATCATCAACCTACTTTGTCTTCCCCCGTGCTTTTGATTTTGGTTTCTAAATCACATAGCCATTAATAAAGGGTAAATGGTGACAACAACGTAAAATCAGTTCCGATACCCTTCTTTCTCGTACTGAAAAACGATGCTAGTGTTTTAATGACCTCCTATCTCCTGACCACATTGCGGTAGAAAGATTTTGTTGACGAATAGGAGCTTACCTTGGAGAAATGAGCCCAAATAGGGAGGGAACTTGTGTACCGAAAAAACCAAAATGTGGATGGTTTGGCCGAAATTACCAAATTGGAACCTCGATTTCAACTTGAGGTTTCAAAAACATCCAGAATTTGGTATTTCGAACCTTGACATCTACATTTGGTATTCTTGGTACACTAGTTGCCCGTTGTAGATAGTGCTTTCCAGACAGGCATATCATAGCCACGTGGCAGTCATCCAGCACACTTAGCTGTGCACCGCATACACTGGATCACCACCCACGCTGATCCACGTGGGGGTTGCGAGACAGGGCCCTCGCGTACCAACACGGGACTTGTAGGGACTTAGTGGTTTGGAGGCTAGAGTAAGTTCCATCGCGCGCGAGCGACATCCAAGCCCGCACGCGACCCTTGGTAACTGATTTGAGAGATTTATGCTCAGAGCTCCATAAACCCAGTCAACCTCATAACGGTTCCGGTATACGCGGACGAAGTGCGTAACGGTCCCTATATATGCGGACGAACGTGCCTTTATGGTTAAGGTAATTAAGCCGCCATTAATGGGCGCATTAACCCACTACAACGGTCACATTCTCCACTATACATAGGATCTTTAACCCTTCATCACATAGATATGATCTTCTCAACTACGCGGAAGCTCTGGCCAGGTACTGTCTCTCTCTCTCACACAGTTGCCATTGTCTTACTCTGTCCCTACCCACTACCCTATACTTCCCTGTGTTTCTCATTCTCTGCTCTTGGTGTACGTTTGAATCTTCCTCAAAGGATTATCCTGTACACACCCGTTTTTGCTCCTTCCTTGCTTACCATGATGAAGCAAGTATGGCAGCGCACTTTTACATAGTTTCGTCTTTTTTCTTCTTCTTTTCCTTTTCAGTCCCACCTCTTGCTCGGTGATGCATAAGTCTTCTTCCTCGCTTACTCTTCCCCTACCCTTACTCTCAATCTCTCCGTGCATTGTTCTTGTTCTTATTTCTCTCTGCTACAGGTGTACACTTGGATCTTATTTACAGGATCCTCTTGTCCACACTTGTCGTACTCGGCGCTTCCCTACATGGCTCTAAAGTCAAGAGAGCAAGAAGATAAGAATCTTTTTGAGCAAGTATGTACTTGAATACAAACAAGACCCTTATGAATAAGATAACTGAGTTGTGGAAGCTGACCTTTTATTTGAACCAAACAGAATCATCTGCCTCATTCTTTACTCAAAAGGGATGAGAAATTCATAACCCGAAAGAAACCCAAGACAAGTATTAAGGCAACTAATTGCAGTCAAATTGGCAAACAACTAAATAAGAATTGAACTAGGGACGGCAATGGATCGCATTCGGATCGAATCCAGACCGAATTTAATCTGCAATATCCGTATTCGATAATCCAAATATCCAGAAACGGATCTGATTCGAATCCAGATTCGGATCGTTAGCCTTTTTTTTACTTCTCATAAAAAATACACAACAAATTCAGAAAAATACGTAAAAAGAGTCACAACACCAAAAAATATGCCCAAAAAAGTAAAAATATATTAAAAATATTTTACCAATATGACAAACATAAATCTACCAAGAAATATAAGCAACCCATTCAAAAGTTTAAGGCACCAATAATGTCTAAAATTGTCAACAAATTCCATAAAAACAACACTAAAATTGTCCATAACCATAGTTGAATAATTTTTTCAGACCTGAAAACATAATGTGCAGTGATTTGTGTAATGTGTTTATATATATATATATATATATATATATATATATATATGTAGGTAAATACATAAGGGTATTTTCGTAAAATTATGTGTGTCGGATCCTTTCGGGTCGGATATCCATCGGATATCCTAATATATTCGGATCGGATCGAATTTTGATTTTTAATATCCATATCCGATCCATTTTATAATGGATCGAATTCGGATTTGATCCATTCAGATCGAACCACTCGGATTTCGGATCGGATCGAACCGCATTGCCATCCCTAAATTGAACCACTATAAACCTAATAATCTGTAAACTCACTTGCAGAAGCGCCGAAATTGTCTGCTGTGATTGAGACTTTGTCTGTTGAGATCGAACTCTTCTTTACAGTGCTGAGAGACAGAGAGAGTCAACCGGGGTGAGAGAAGGGAGAACGCAGGTGTGAGAGAAGACGGTCTATGGCTGGGAGAACGATGAGGAAGGACCGTCCGGTGTAAGAGAAGCGTCTATGGCTGGGAGAAAGATGAGGAAGGAATTCTTTTCCAGGGAATTAGTTTTTTAATTATTAAATTAAGTCATGAGGGTAATACGGGTATAACACGTTAGGAACTTAGGCATCATGAGAACCCCACAAACTTTTACTACCTCCGCTTTCTTTCTATCTTCACAGTTTGACTTTTTCTTTCGTACATCGGTTACTTTGATCTGGTGCTTTGGATAGCAAAACGATGAATTTTGTTGGTAATTTTTCCATAGTGTGGCAGAATAAAGTCTTTTCTACAGCACCATGCAAAGATTATCAAATTCTTGCGTCGTTTTACTAATCAAATCATAAAATCAAAGTGATCCAGTGAATAGTTGTAAAATGAAAACTGTGAAGATAGATAGAGAACATAGTAAGTAAATAGTGGAGATTTAGTTTCTAGTGAGGGGCACCGTGGGCACGGGTCCACTTGTCCCCCTCCCCCAAAAGTTTTGGAAACTGCTATAGTACCCCTTTTTTACTACTGTTATCCATTTGTGCCCTTATGAAAAATACAAAGTGCCCCTTTCCACCCCAAAATTTTAAAAACTGTTATAATACCCCGATTATTTACAAAAGATATTAATTTGTGCCCTTATGAAAAATCAAAAGCCACCCCTAGCGCCCGCGCGCACACACTCTCAGAGTATGATATGGCGGCATTACCAGTTGTAGGGCAGAGCACGGGTCGGTTCGGCCGGGTATTTTCCCGTTTGGCTGACCGACCCGACATATCGGGTTATCACTGATACAAACCCGTCCCCGATCGAACAACTTCCAGAACCGAGATTTTCGGGTACATCGGGTCCGGGGTGATTTCGGGTGATTCCGGGTAAACCCGGTCATATTCTTCAGAAGCTAACTCAGCGGGATGGAAAAATAGATCGAAGGTAGAGAAGACATCGAAAGTAACAGCGGAAGTGTAGATCGGAGGTGTAGAAGAGTAAACCAGTCATGTAGTTGCGGTGGTGAGAGTGAAGAAGAGAGAGAGAGAGAAACAGAGTCATGGAGTTCATCCCTTCCGATGTATTATCTGAGTCCAGTTCAATTTTCCGATTGAAGGCGGACACGGGACGATGGTAATCATCTCTTCTTCTTCTTTTCTTTCTGTCTCTCTCTCTCTCTCTCTTTCTCACACACAAAACAGACGCGGCTGGTAGAAATAAAATAGGGTAGTGGGTGACTGGGTGGGTTAGTAGGTTAGGTATTTATTCCACACGGGTCGGTACGGGTGTATACGGGTTTAGCAATGTTGTACCCGCGCCCCCACCCGATCATTTGCGGGTCTGGGCTAAATATACTCATACCCAATCATTTAAACTATTTTTTTTACCCGTTTCCGACCGGTTCAGCTCGGACCGGTCGGGTTGCGCGGGGTTTTGCTCACCCCTAACCAGTTGTGTAAATATCTTGAAGTTTGAAACATTAAAAGGGTAAAAATGTCATTTCCTAAACAGAAAGAGGTGGCAGTGGTTTGCATCAAACCTGAGGGGGTGAAAGTGTCCTTTACCCTTGGCGTTATTGTGAAACTAGACCCCCACCATGGCACTCAACAGAAACGGGTGTTTTGTGGTTGAAGATTTTCTAAAGATTTGGCGAATCCCACCAGAAGAAGAAAAATCATAGCAAGTCTTTTCCCAGTTCACTAACCCCTGTTCCAGTTCCTTCTAATCATTTTCGGCCGTTCCCTAATCAATTTCTCTGTCCACAGGTATCGATCAATCTCTTGTTGCCTTCACTCTAATAAGAACCCCATTCTTTCTCAGATTTTCATGAAATCGCAGCTTTCAGGAGTCCAACCATTGAAATTACCTTCCACCCATCAAAACCCACTTCGTCGATTATCTCCAAACTGAACTAGGACTACTAATTTCACAACCCATCTTCGTTCTTGGTGTTCTTGAAATTATACCTAGGGTTTTACCCCCAATTTCAATTGGGGCTTTATCATCTTTACCACTCCCATCACTCCCAGTCCTAAATCCAGCTTCTGGGTTTTCTCTATAAATGGATTTCACCCGAGAACCCAGATACTCCGGCGGAGACGTCGTCCACGTCCTCACCGGACCTCAGACCAAAAACCCTCCCGAGAATTGGGCAGTTTGGGCCACTGATGACGACTATGGCCCCACCTTCGGAGAGGGTTCGGACTCAAACCAAACTAAACCCGAAAACGAACCCCCAAACAAGAAACCAAGAACTCCGGCGACCGGCGCCGGCGACACCCGAGCGAAAGCAATCGGAAAGATGTTCTTCAAGACCAAGCTCTGCTGCAAATTCCGGGCCGGAGCTTGCCCCTACATAACCAACTGTAATTTCGCCCATAGCATCGAGGAGCTCCGGCGGCCGCCGCCCAATTGGCAAGACATTGTCGCCGGAGCGAGCCCTGAGCCAGTAGAAGAATTCCAGATACCGTCACTCGGGTCACCGGGGTTCAATGGGGATACGCAGAGGTCGTTTAAGGGTCGGCGGTGCAAGAAGTTTTATAGTGAGGAAGGGTGTCCGTATGGAGAGGATTGCACGTTTCTACACGATGAGTATTCGAAGGATAGGGAGAGCGTGGCGATAAGTTTGGGGCCGAATAGTGGCGGTGGTGGAGGATATGGGGGGAATGTGAGTGGTGGAGTGAATTCCAAGCCTTCGAATTGGAAGACGAGGATTTGTAACAAGTGGGAGCTTACTGGGTATTGTCCTTTTGGAAGCAAGTGTCACTTTGCTCATGGAGTTGAAGGTAATATACTACTGCATTCCCCTGATTGTTTATCAGTTTGAAAGGTTTATTTGTTCCTAAGTAAAAGAATGCGTAACCAGACAAGTGACAACGAGCCATATACACGAAGAAAAGTAGTGTTTTTCATTGTGTGAGTAGTTGCATTGAGGATAATCTTAGGGCTTCAAGCGCCGAACTAGAAACATGGTTCTTTGTTCCTTTACCTAAGAAACTGGATTACCTGCAGAAGTTATTGGGTTCACCAGTATCAGAAACTGCTTGTAGGAGGTCTTTGTGTGTCTGGCATTGCTTACTTTTTATCATCAACCTACTCTGTCCTCGCTCGTGCTTTTGATTTTGGTTTTTAGATCACATAGCCATTAAGGGTTAAATGGTGACAACAATGTAAAATCAGTTCCGATACCCTTCTTTATCTTACTGAAAAACGATGCTAGTGTTTTAATGACCTCCTGTCTCCTCACCACATTTGCGGTAGAAAGATTTTGTTGACGAGTAGGGCTTGCCATGGAGAAATGAGCCAAAGGGAACATGTGTACCGAAAATACCAAAATGTGGATGGTTTGGCCGAAATTACTTAATTGCACCGCGACTTCAACATGAGGTTTCCAAAACATCCATAATTTGATACTTCCAACCCAGACGTCCATATGTGGTATTCTTGGTATCCTTCCTCGCTTACCACAATGAAGCACTCATGCGCAGCGAACATTTACATAGTTCCGTCTTATTTATTTTCTTTCCTTTTTTAGTCCCACCTCTCGCTCGGTAATGCACAATTCTCCTCTTCTCTCCTTGTAACAACCCAAGTACTAAAATAGAAACTACCAGTCTACCATCACCGTCCTGCCCATCTACTTCTCTTATCTGAACTAAGTCCTAATCTAAATGAACATTTCCCTATCGGTTTGTTTGGATGACATTGGATTTGGGGGTGGATTTGGATTTGGGGTGATTTCGAATGAAATCTACTGTTTGGATACATTATAGGGGCTTGGATTTGATTTGATTTGATTTGGGTCAAATCCAAGCCCTCAAATTGTGAATAATTTGAAATTCTAATAGAAGAGATGTCATTGAAATTCTTAGCAGAGAGTGTCCTGGTCGCCTAAGAAACCGAGTCATGATCATGCGGCTTTAGGCTTTTAAAAACTATCTTCCGTTTGTAGATTTCACTTATTTTGTTCAAAAAGTTGCCTGTCCTCAGACTCGAACCTGGCACCTCGGTCTCACTCACGCGCGAAGATCTTTAGTACTGACAGCTTACCACCACGACAGTACTAGACTTGTTCACTTTTCTTGCATTGTTTTTTATCTCCCAACAGTCAAATCGAAATTCACAAGTTCAAATTCAAGACAAACAAATAGCATCTAAATGCAAAATTTCAAATTCATCTGTATTTTAAATTTTAGAATTTGAAATTTTGGATTCCAAATCCAAATTCAAATCCAAATCGTGGTTGCCAAACGCAACCTATGTGAAATCATAGATTCATATCTGCTACTAGGCATCCTACTCTTTTTGCCACCTCTGTTATGAATGCCTTGGTGAGGGGCCAATCACCCTGCACAACCATTTTCACAAGCTGAACTCACTACTGAAGTGGCGTTGGCCATGCACAGCCCAAATGTAATCTCAAAATAAGTGTACTTTGTATAATAAATATGAATTGACTTCTAAAAATATAACAGGAAATGCAAATCTTAGGAAGACCCGAGAAATAACACCTCGTATTAATCTTGTGTACACGCAACGGTAAGTGTTTTAATCTGTCTTGGTGGTGCTGTTGCTAGCTCTCTTTGTCTTTTTCATTTTGACAAACGAGATCTTCATAGATGATGAAACTTGACCTATTCAAATCTATAGTTGACATGAGGCTCTCATAGACAGCTAAAGTACATGAATAGTTGTAGCCGACAGACTCAACCAGAAGCCAAGGAAAAACCTGACTGAGTCAACTTAGCAATCACGGATACCTAATTCTAGAGGATGTGGAGGTAGGAAATGGGAAGTTTTCGTGTAGAAATGAAGTTTCAGAGAATTTTCCAAAACTAAAGCAAGTATGATAGTAGAAGAAAAGAGAGAAGGGAAGGTGAACCATGTGTGCTGACCTTAGATAGTCTAAATAATGCTAGTATACATGTGTTAGACAGACCCATTTTTTCTTAAAAATGGGAAAGAAAAATTGAGCTAATTCACTGATTCTCATAGAAGCATATTTGGGCCTTGTTTAGGTAGCGGATATGATAAGCCAGATTTGGCTTATGCTGGGATATGAGGTAGGATATGTATGTTGTAGGATAAGACCGGATATGATATGCTGGCTTACTGTGTTTGGGTTGTAGGAGATGAGGCAGGATACGATGAAGGGTTCATGCAGGGGCGGACCTATGTAGGGGCAAGGGGGGGGGGGGGGGGGGGGCAGTTGCCCCCCCCTGAAATTTGAAAATTTCTACTAGTACCCCCAGTTTTATAAATTTTTATGAGTAACCCGAAAGGAATATAGAATTTTGCCCCCCCTAAAATTTCAAACTGCCTAGTTGTCCAAGTGGTTAGTTGTTGTAGTTGGCAAATCCCACTACACATGTCACATGTTCGATTCTCCTCCCGGTTAACTATTTTTTTTCATTCTTTTTTTTTGCCAATTTATCTTTTACCATTAGAAACTCATTGTCTCCTCGAAAAAAAGTACAAATTGTGACTTATGAGTATTGAGTTCATTATTAATTTGATGTTTGTGTATAATTGCTTATGAAATATAACGACATTTGACTGTTGACTTTGACTTTTAACTTTGACTTTTGACTTCTCGAATCTTGCCCCGGCTGGGTTGATTTCCTGGCTCCGCCACTGGGTTCATGTGAAAATGACCACATTGCCCTGCAATGTCGTGATTTTGATTCATAGTTGTTCATATCCTACTTTATGCGTAAAACACACAAATTAACTACTTTAGCCACTATAATTAGGAGTTAATGTTATTTTAAGTAAATAAAAATGTCATTTCGGATGGTGTCAACTATCACAAAATGCATACTGTGTTTTTGAAGCTCAAGTCAAAAAGTTATCCTCATAAATTTTGCATCTGACCTTTTCACAATTTTAACTCTAGTGTCAAAATAATGATCCCCCACACCAAATGTCGCCAAAGTGAGACCCATAATAGTATCAGTATCTCTCTTCTATAACAAGTCGTGTATCCTTTCATAAGGGAGTTCAATAATATTTCGCTGATGGAAACAAAGCACATCACGAGGTTTTCGCAGCATCCAACTTGAAACACTCCACCTTCACCAGCTCAAGCTTTCATCAGAGGCAAATACCCAGGCTTGCAAGCTTTTGAGAATCGGACACTAGCAGAGGCTTCTTCAGTTCTTAAAAATTGGTAATTTTGGTAATTTTGATAAGGGCATTTTGGTCCAAAAAAATTTAAGTCCATATCCTCCCAACTCTTATCTGACTTATACCACCTCCCCCATGGGATATGATTTTTGGAAAAAAGGGGAGGGAGGATATGGGTCAGATATGATATACCCTCCCATATCGGCTACCCAAACAACGGATATGATATGGAAGGGATATCATATCATATCCGGCTATCATATCCGCTATGATTCTTTGATTGTTTCCACCAGTTTCACCGTCTCTCTATACACTAACCCCAACACAGGCTTCAAGTACACATGGATTTCCAAATTGGATTTCTGGAAAACACAGAGTGGGCTGTCATGGCGGCAACAGATGTACCGAAGATAGTGGTAGGAAGCGGCTGCGGCAGTGACAGTGGTTGCCTTCACCGTCAATTCAGAATTTCGTACCCATCCAAAACAAAATCAACTACCTGTTGTTAATTGAGGCCATACTGAGAATCCTGGTTTGGTAGATTCAAATCCCAAATGTAACTAATTTGGAGATTGAAGTTTTGTGTAACTGTGAGCTTGAGGAATTGCTTATTTAACTGTAAAAATGATTTCCTTTCCGTTTAAGTTGGATCTGAAAATCCTCAAATTTGAACCATGTTTATGAAAGCATAGGCGAGCGTGAGAAATATTTCACAGTCGTTGATCTTTTTAGCTTGAGGAAATGGAGCAATTCGAGTTGCATTCAATCTCGATGAGGATCTGCAACATTCTCCCTTTTTGTGCCCAGTCATAGCTTCCCTTCTTCTTTTTGGATTTGGTTTGGGCTAGAAGCAGGTTGGACGTTGGTGGCCTTGGGTGGTCGTGTTGGTGAGTGGTCGGATGCATCAATGATACGGTGGTGGTTGTGGGTGATATTGGAGGAACGGGGTCAGTGAAATTCAATCCAGCTGTGTATGCTTAATTTCTCTGTTGGGTTTAGTGAAGTTGGTAGAAGACAATTAAATAATGGTGTTATGAAGGGTAAATTTGGAAAAAGGATGCCAATGCTTGTGCAAGCTCCAAATGTGCCTGTGAGAATCGGCTCCCAAGAGAAATCTGGGCATTTTCAAAGGAAAGTTCAAATGGAAAAGTATTCTCTTCCATTACAAATTCCCAAGAGGCCAGTATTATTTAACCAACAGTTCGAATGAAAATTCTTCATAATAAGTAATATGAATCTTTAAAATTTAAAACTATAAAGATAAATAGGTTATGGCATGATGAAAAATAATAATAAAAAGTGAATGGTATCTTTGTCCCATTGAAGATAGTTTATTTTTCAGCTTGTGTAGTCATTGGATATAACACCATAGGCGTGAGACTAGAGTACCAAAATGGGAAGGAAAGAAACCCTTTCTCTACTTTGACTGGAAAGTAAGAAACTCGGATGGATTTTTGTTCACTGCATTTCGGTCTTAGCGCAGGTATGCGACACATTCATATAAAGCGTGCTTACTTATCTTACTCTGCCTGACAAACACTTCCTTTGTGAACGTAGCAATGCACATGATTAGAAATTGGTGAGGAAGTTATTAGCTCATGCTTTTTATCAGAATAACTCAGACATCTATAACTGTTTGCTCGTTCTTTGATAGGCCAACTCATATGTCTTGGGTTTATAGCTTATTAATAGGGTTCTATTTGCAAGCATATAAAGTTTTAAACATATTGATTGGAGTGCATATGGCGTACTTCTAATGTTTGTCCCTAGTTCAAATCCTTCCTTCATCTATACTGGCTGCTTTCTGGAATAGTCGAACTTGCTCCATGTTGCCTACTGTTAGTGGTTCCCCGCTCGATCTAACAGAATCTTAACCTTCATCTATTCATAAGAGTTAAGGAATACTTCAGTAGAGTTTCTTTGACATACGCTATACCTTCCTAGGTCGTCTTTGTGTTCAACATTTGGGTGTCTCATACTATCATGCCTAAATCATTCGTGAAAAAAAAGGCGAGTTAGATGGCATTTTAGTATTTTGGAATTTGGAGCAAAGTGAACAATATATCGTATGCATAGTGCATGAGCATAGACACACACATATGGAACTTTTAGAGATGATATCCATATGCATCAGACGTGTTTGAACCGTATCGAGTGTCTGAGGTACTCTACCAGTTCACCACACTTCAACAGTTCAACTAGCCTCCCTTATCTTATGGGAGGTTTTAGCCCAGCTCATCCTGATCAACGTCAAGAAGATGGGAAGTCAGTGGCACTGTTAATGTCTTTTAAGCGTCAAGTTTATTTATATGTTTTTGTTGGTAGTGAAGGAGTGAAGAGGAGCTGATAGTGATGGACCATCAGGTATTGCTGTATTTGGCACCTGGAGAAACGTGGAATAAACCCACTTAAAATTGTCAGATGTTAGTTCTGGGGAGAAAATGGGTGATTTCAGTTGGCTTAGTTTGGACATAGCAGTTCAGTTCAACGGTAACAGGTGCATACTGCTATAGATTGTTGTCCGTGTTTCTGAACATTGACTTGCTTGCTTTATCACACTCGAAGTACGTACACAAGATTTTGTTAGGAGGGGAAGTTACAATCATTGCGGGAGGGCACTATAACAAGCCTTTTGACAGTTAACATTGCGTCCAAAGATGCTTATACGCTTTTCTCAGACTGTGAAGCAAAATCATACCTAAAGGTCAGTAACATTTGAAATGTGTGATGATGGATGGTTTGATGTAACTAATCGACTTTGAATTAAAGAAAACATATCAGGAAGATTCTTAACATATACTTGGTCTGTTTCGCCATAATGTTCCCAGTTGACTTTAGGGGTCACTCTGACCAACTAACTTAGCTAACGATATGATACACAAATTTGCTAACTTTTTCATATAATATTGTAGTGTTAAGAAAGATCTACAATATTATGTAAAGATCAACACATTTCCGTATCATATACTAAGTAGTTCGCTAAATTAGTCAGTGGAAGTGACCCTAAATTCAAATAAAGGTTGTTCTCCCCTTAGACCTGCAAGTAAGAACTGTACGTATCTTAGTTTATATCTTCTCCGGGTTTATCTCCAGAGCCCAGACGTATCTGATCTATGAACATTCCATTTATTTTGACCAATTAGATTACCTTTTTGTATAATCGTCTGCACACGATGACTCCTCATTTGGTTTCTGCTTCCGCAAGGACCACAACCCTTTTAGTTATTTTGGATGAGCTACATCATTATCCTCTCACCTCTCAAGTCCTGGACTTTCTTTGAATTTGAAACTCCGCTACTCTAGTTTCCTTTAGAAGTTGTGAAAGGATAATGTACTTTTTTTTAAAATTCATAAAGGATAATGTATTCTGATACTACTAGAGTTCTCAGTGTCAGTGGGCCTGTTTGGATGAGATTAAGTCGATCGGTAGAGGAAGGTCAAAAATCCGAGATTTTCGGTAAAACTTCTCGAAACCCAAAAAAAATTCGGAATTCCAGCAAAAAAATCCGGGATTCCTGCTGAAAATCCGGATTTAATCATTCCGGATTTGTCTGGAATTCCAGATATTTTTGGGGAATTTCGGAAATTATTGGGTGATTTCCGGATTGTTTTAGGGGGAAATTCCGGATTGTAAAAATAAAATGTGAATTCAACAAAATATCTACCAATAATCTACCGCATCCAAACATTACTGATTAAATCAGCTGCTTACTAATTTCAGCTCATCTGAACAGCCCCAGTATATCTTCTCTTTTCCTGAATTTTGGATAGTACATTTTAGAAGTATGAGCAATTATGCCACAAACGATTATGCTCGAGTTCAAAGTATACGTCACCTTCATTCCACTTTGGGTTTGACTTTGATGTTTACTAATTAAGTTGAATCGTCATGTCTTTCCCCCAGAATTGCACCGCTTTGGTGGTGGGGCAGTGGAAGGAGAAGCCAGAGACTCTCCCAATGCTCCTCTCGACATAAAGCACGATGCTGCTGCTGCTGCTGTTGCCACTGCAGCCACTACCAGTGTTCCTCAGTTGGATGCTTATGCTGGCGGCGGAATCCCCTCGCAAAGGTTGTCAAATGTTATCCAGAGAACCGGACAGAGGCTGCACAAGAAATGGAAGGGTCCAGACAAGATTAGCAGGATATACGGTGACTGGATCGATGATTTTGAGTAAACCTCAAAATTCCGCAGTACTTCATGGAGATCCTGAAGAAGGTTGTCTGGAGCTTCGTGTATGAATGTTTTCGTATGTAGTTGTAGTGGATGTGTGAGATTGTTCTGTTGTAGTGCCTCTGTAATAATTTGTGTTGTCCTAGAATGTCGGAAACTAGCTGGAAAAATAATGCTTGTAGAGGTTGCTTCATGGTTATTAAATCTTTTTATCTCTATTCCATTTGTTTTTGGTTTGATGGATCATGTGAAGGGGCGAGTAGGATATAGAACATGATTACAAGAAATTCATAGTCTAGCATACAACAATTAGAGTTCGGAGGGTTACAAATGCTCTTTCACTTTGCAATTCTTGAGATTCATAGATTTTGAAGTTTTACCGACCCTAATACTAGCTAGAACATGTTCTAACTAAACTAGCTAGAACATGTTCACTTATGACGTGTCAGGTGCCCATTGTCTAGGCACCAACCTTATCACCTCATTCCAGCTTTAAAATAATTTGTAAATCACTATTTATATTTTCACCGAAGATAAGATAGTTATACAAGAAGTACCCTAGAGGCAAGAGTTGGACAGTGCCTTCCGCACTGTCACATAACACTTTAATAAAGAACTCATCGCTCCTCTCACATCATCGACTTTCACTTGTGCAAACCAAATCATAAAAATAAAACTATTGTGATTCGTGAATAATGTTTTATCCTTGCCACAACATGCAAAAACAAAAACCGTTAACACTAACGTCTCACACCCATGGGCAGATCCACCATGAGACTAGTGGGGTTATAGCTCAACTTTCAAAAACTAAAAATTTAACATTGTTTTGTTAGTTTTTTTCAATTTAGTCCCTACATTAATTGCACAATATTCCCCTTTCAACATTATAAAATTCAAATTTTACATTTACTATCAATTTCTTATTTAACCCCCTCGATAAGAAAACCCTGAATCCGCCCCTACTTACACCACCATAATCCTATATATCCCCGACGTGTGAACATGTTGTTAGTGAACATGTTGTTAGGTTTGTTTCACTGTATTGGGCTATTAGCACAGACGTAATGTGCGGTTAACGTCAAGTGATAGAAGGACCGTGGTGGTGGCCTGGGTGAGGGGTAGGGTGGCTGTGGGACGTCACATGGATTCGTCTGGTAGAGTCGTCGTATAGAGCCCCCCAGCATCTGACAGGTTGGACCAAATCATATCATCCCCCTTCTCTCTCAAGTCGTTGACAACCTCTCCTGTCTTTGTCTCCCAATTTGTCTAGGCAAGTGAACATTTCACTTTCACACCATGTTGTTACTGCCAATCTATGCAGTAACATTTTCTCTTGATACAAGGGGCTAACTAGCAATGGAAAGAAAGAAAAAGTGTTGGTCCCTAAAAATAAGTTCTGTACTTGTGAAATACCAATTCACTGCCTCCGTTTCGTGACGATACTCTTAGTTGGTAATTATCACGTGAAAGATGTTGTGAAATGCTGGTGTAGTAGTTTTGTGTTTGGTAACATATACAGAAAAGTTGCTATGAGATGGTAAAACGACAAAAATATATGATACGTGTCATTTTTATAAATATTATTGAAATTTTTAAAAATTGCAAGGTTAGAAACGGTTGTAGATAATTTAATCAAAAACACTTTCTAAAAAGTATCTCCCCCCTTGCTTCCTGAAAAACTGTTGTGAGACAGCAGAAACTGTCTGAAAAAGAAGAAATTAAAAATTGTAATTTAAAATTTAATGTTAGCCGAGTTTATACATAAATAGTTGTGACTGTTCAGTTCGTGTCTTTTCAGTCGTGTGTCGTCATCGTACTCGAATAGTTGTGACTATTCTGTTATTGCCTTTTCGAATATATACATTCACCCTTATAAAAAGAAATCTCGAGTACCAAAATGATCAGTATAAATTTTCAACTCTTTCTGCCTTATTTTCTTTCAATAGTTGTTGTATTCTTGGAAGAATTTAGCAACCATTTTTGAGGATGTACCATACATTGGAGGTTTAGCGGGTCTAAGCAGTTCGCACCATCCAGCTTAAATGGAGAATGAAACAGCTGTCATCGGAGAGGTTCCCCAAATCCATTTTCATTGTAGATGTCATATAAGTTTTTACGAAATTCTTTGATGTCAAATATAGATTTACACGTATTTTATTTCTATATTCTGTATAAGTTATATTTCTCATTGTTCTTATTCTTATTTGTATTCTTGTATATCAAACACCATTTAAATTTATATATGTAACAAATAAAATGTCATGTGCAACGCACATGCTCATAACTACCACTCCGTCCCAGCTCTATCTTCCCATGGCGGCTGGGCTCGTGGTTTAAGAGCTGGGACGGAAAGACCAAAATGCCCTCGTCTTTTTATAGAATGATAATAATACCATCCACCATCAACACCACCCACCAGCCACCATCAACACCACCAGCCAGTCACCATCCCCCTCTCTCTCTCTGACTTTGTGGTTCACATAACCAAAACAACTACCACCACCACCAAGTCCACCACCACCAGCCCCCCCACCACCACACCAAAGTCCAAACCTGAACTGGGTCGCCGCCGCCGCCGCCGCTAGCGTCGTCGATCTTCCAATTTCCACCAACGCCGAAACTAGCTCCACCGCCGGACCACCAACGAAGCACCGGCGATCGACAAAGCCAGCGAAAGTACCAGACGGAGATAAGGGAGGAGTTCTCTGGGGCACTAGATGTTTATCTTAGCCTCTCTCTCTCTGTGATGGGTTAGAGGAGGGAGAAGAGATCGGAGAGAGAGAGAGAGAGGGAGGTGAGGGAGATTTCGGATTCGAGTGTTAGGGTTTGGGAGGGGTGGAGATTGTGGTCGTTGGTGGTGAGGCGATGGTGGAGGAGGCGATTGAAGAGATGAGGGAAGCGAGGTGTTTCTTTGTGGGTTTGGGTTTGGGGGTGTGGTGGTGGGTGGGTTTGAGATGGGGTGGTTTACGGCGTTTTGATGGATAGTTGTTGTTGTTGTTGGTGGTGGTGGTGGTTGTGGTGGATTCTGCTCCGCCGGCAGCCATGGATGCGATTTGGGTGGTGTCAATTGGGGAGGATAGTCATTGGTTTTCTTTCCCTGAAGTAGAAGAGGCCTTCTGTGTGTGGTGGGAGAGTTATCTGTGTGTGGTGGGAGAGTTATCGAGATGATAAGGTAGATGAGTGGGTGAGTTGGGAAAGGGGAAAAATTATGTGACATATTATTTGTGAGGGTGTTTTAGTAATTTTAACTGTTTAAGGTTACTCAAAAAAGAAATGGGAAGAAAGAGATGGGACGTCCCAAAATGATAATTGGGAAGAAAGAGGTGGGACCGAGTGGTAGTACCTAGAAATACATATCCATATGATTAACTCTCTGATGCTGGTCGTACGTTGTAGGCTCGCGCATTGTGGTACTATACTTGAACTTGTAATACATCTCGTGTTGTTTGCACACAATATCGATGACTTTATTTTGTGCACGGATATTATGGACTTGAGTCACTATTTTGATGTTCCATTGCTAGTATAAAAATTGGTTATTCCTACATGAAGTCATTGCGTAAATTTTGTTTTAAGGCTATAGAAAATGATTATGCTACTCCAATTTCAAGTCAGTTATTGTCTTATGAGTTATTGGAGTAAGCTGAGGTCATCTTTGATGACAACCGTAGTATACAAATCAAAAGCTTTCTCTTTCCTTGCTGCACAATGTAAAAAGAATTGTGAAAGTTGAATTAGTTTTGGAGAGGGGTTCAAATCGATGTTCCTTCATTATTAGTGTTTGAAGTAGAATATTTGCAATCAAACCCGTCATCTTTGTAGCTCTCTTGAGAATTCACTGTCAGAGTAGTTTTAAAGTTGATGGAGGTATTTCTCTGTAGTTTGTCGGTAAACATGCATCAATAGAAGTTGACAGAGGTATGTTATTATAGTTTGTTGGCAAAAAAATGCATGGACTTGATGCATGGACTTGATGCTGATTCGGTACCACAGCTCCAAAAGCTAACTTTAATATGATGAATTTGGTGTAAAAATATTATGTTATCCCCTCGTTACTTTCCTCATATTTTATAAAATTTCAATCTCCACCTAAAATATAAAATCTTTAGAGAAATATCGTTTAATTTAATTATCTACATCATATGGGCATGTTAAAGTGATGAATCACTGGAACTCACATCTGTAAGGGAACTAACGCAACTCAGATCACCGCCTTGAATCCCGACAACCACTTCACTTCTATTTCCCACCAACATGCTGCCTCCACACCGCTTCAATATACAACCATAACCCTACCCTCATTTAGTTTTAGATACTGAGATATGATCCTTGACAGATCCCAATAGCTTGTTTGGATGAGAGGAAGTAGGGAGGAAAGAAAAATTTAAAAATCCGAAAAAGTCGGTCGAACCTCTCCGGACCCATTAAAATTCCGGATTTTCGATTTTTTGGACGAAAATCCATTTTTTTTTGCAAAATTCGGGACCCACTGAAATTAATTAGAGGTAGCGTTCTTAGTATTTTTTGGGATAGTGCCCTCGGACACGGGCAATCCTCTAGTCTCCAATATGTCATCTAAATAGCGGTTATCTTTAAATATATAGTTAAGATACGATTTTTTACCTCCAATAGACTCTATAACACACTCTTAATTTTGGTGGATAGTTATCTCACTTATCTATACTACTCTCTAAAAGTGTAAGAATGTTTTAGTGTTTAAATATTTTAGTGTTCTACTTAATTTCCTAAATAACCATTAAACAATTAACATATTTACATATGCGAAGAGTTGTGCGTATTCAATTTAAAATTATAATATAAAATTTAATTTTGTCTGAGTTTAAACATAAATAGTTGTGACTATTCAGTTCGTGCCTTTTTTACCGTGTATCTTCATCGTACTCAGTTGTCACTATTCGCCTTTTCGAATATGTACCTTCCCCATTATAAGAAAAATCTTGAGTACCCAAAATTAGCACTATAACTTTCCAACTCTTTCTCCCTTATTTTCTTTCAATATATGTTGTATTCTTTGAAGAATTTAGCGATCATTTCTTAAGATGCACCATACGTTGGCGGTTTAACAAGGTCTAAGCAGTTCCCACTATCCGGCTTAAGTGGATAATGAAACATCTATCATCGGAGAGGTTCTCCAAATCCATTTTCATTGTCGACGCCATATAACTCCTTACAAAATTCGTTTGATATATGGCAAATATAGATTTACACTAATTTCATTTCTCTTACTTCTTTCTTTTGTATGAGTTATTTTTTTCATTTTCTTATTTCGTATTGGTATTTTTTATATCCAATACCATTAAAATTTGCATATTGTAACACATAAAATGTTACGTGCAATGCATTTGCTCATAACTAGTAACTAGAAATACCCATCGATATGTTTAATCCTCTGATGTGATGCCATATAACTCTTTACAAAATTCTTTTGATAAATGTCAAATATAGATTTACACTAATTTCGTTTCTCTTTCTTCTTTCTTTTGTATGAGTTATTTTTATCATTTTCTTATTTCTTATTGGTATTTTTTTATACCCAATACTATTTAGATTTGTACATTGTAACACATAAAATGTTACGTGCAATGCATTTGCTCATAGCTGGTAACTAGAAATACCCATCCATATGTTTAATCATTTGCTACTGAAGTTGTACGCAGTGGCGGATGCAAGTAGTGAACTATGGGGCTATAGGCCTCACTCAATTCTTTGAAATTATAATTTTTCTCCTTATTCTGTTCGTCGAAATCATTTTAGCCCCCCCCCCCCCCCCACAAATTAAGTAAGAGCCCCACTACTTAGGTTTATTTATCAAAATATCCCCATTTAAAATTTTAGTCCCCAATGAGGCAAAATCCTGGATCCGCGTCTGGTTGTACGTTATGGGCTCGCGCATTGCGATATTGTACTTGAACTACTTGAACTTCTAATACATCTCGTGTAGTTTGCACACAATATCGATGACTCTATTTTGTGCATGGATATTATGGTCTTTGAGTCAGTAATTTTCTGTGCCAATTGCTAGTATAAAAACTGGTTATTTGTACATGTAGGCATGGTGTAAATTTTGTCTAAAAGCCTACAAAAAACGATTACGCTACTCCCATTTTAAGTTAATTACTGCCTTATGAGTTATTGGAGTAAACAAAGTTTATCCTTAATGACAATTGTAGTACACAAAAGAAAAGCAGAGCTTTCTCCTGCTTTGGAATGTAAGAAGAATTGTGAAAGTTGAATTAGTTTTGGAGAGGGGTCCAAGTTGATGTTCCTCGATATTATTAGTGTTTGAAATTTAATATTTACAATCAAACAGATCAACTTTGTAGCTCCCTTGATAATTCTTTGTCAGAGTAATTTTAAAAGTTCACGGAGGTACTTTGTTATAATTTGGTGGTAAAAATGCATCCGTAGAAGTTGATGGAGGTATTTTATTATAGTTTGTTGGCAAAAAATGCGTGAATTTGGAGTAAAAAAATGATTTTATCCCCTCAATACTTCCCCATGTTATATAAAATTTCATTCTCCACCTAAAATATAAAATCTTCACTAAAATAACTTATAATTTAATTATCTACATTATGGCCACGATAAAGGTGATGAATCACCGGAACTCACATTTCGGAGGGAAATCAACACAACCCAGATCACTGGCTTGAACCCCGACAACCACTTCACTTCTAATTCTCACCAACATGCTGCCTCCACACGGCTTCAATATGTAACCGCATAACCCAACCTTCATCGTGTTACTCTGATGCCCGATGGCTTAGAAATCTGTCGCTAGTGTCTCATCGTTGAACATGCTTTTAGTTTTAGGTACTGTGATATTATCCTTGATAGGTCCCAATCTACATAATAAGCTATTATGAGGAATAACTATCTCCCGAAATGTGACATGTGGAATAGCTTATCCCCATCTATATAATAAGCTGTTATGGAGAATAAGTCATCCCCAAAATGTGACATATGCAATAACTTATTCACACTTTATTCCATACTTTATAATAAAACAATCTCAGTCATTGAAACTTAGGGAACTACCACACTTTGGTTGTGGTTGTGCTCTTGGGCACGGGATATGCACCAGTAGTAAGACCATCCACAGTGGTGAGCTCCCCCTCCCCACATGTCCCCACTTTACCCCATGATTAATCTTCATAATATTTATAATTCTACCATAATAGCTATAATAGCCAAAATACGATTCCTCACCGTCTATTATATTTTAGGGTAATAGACATTTTCCACCCTCCGAGGACAAATTACATTTTGCCCCCTTGGTTTATGGAAAAATACATATTGCACCCCTGTCAGAGTTAAAAATTAACAATGGGTTAACGGATGGGTGAAAAGACAAAAATATCTCCGACATTTATAAAATTACCCCACTCTAAATTCCCTTTCCTTCATTCTCCTCCTCATTTCCTAAACGTAACCTTATCTTTTCCTCTCTCTTCTCTCAGAACATCTCCTAAGCTATCCACCTCTGAAATATCCCGTTTTGTGACAATGGATATTTTTGATATTATTACAAGTGTTGGGGAGTTCATTATAAGGGTTTGCTAGAGTTTGGGGATCTTTGTGACTTTAATCAAAAGTTTTAGTGCCTTTATGATATTCGGGGGGGGGGGGGGGGTAGATATCTTTTTATCTAAACTTGTGGTGGGAAAGTGTCTTTTCCCACAGATTGGTATTATTTTGACCCAATTTTCTTCATACGTAAAGTTTCCTATTCAAGAGGGTTTCCTTCCTTATGAGTTTGAATTTTTTTCCAACTCTAGTAAAAAACCCTCAATCCCTATTTCTCTCTATCCTTCTCACCTCTCTCTCTCTCTCTCACTCTCCCGTCCCTCTCTCTCTCGACTCTCTCCTCTTTGTCCGACGGCAAGCAGCAGCGGCAGCCACCACCGCTGCCGCCTCTCTCTCTCTCTCTCTCTCTTTTCTTTTCTTCTCCTCCTTCTCCGTCTGTTTCTTCTTTTCCTTCTTCTTGTTCTTCGACTTTTTCTTCTTCTCCTTCATTCTTTGATTCCTCTTTTCTCTTGTTATTTCCGACAGCCTTTGATTATCATCTTCATCATTCGATCTCTCGAATCTCTCACGTTTCACGTAAGTATCAATCATTCAACAATTTTCAGAATTTTATTCACTTTGATCATCAAGTTTTATCACATATTTCATCATTAGTCACTTGATTTATTCTTGTTCTTGTTAACCCATAAACCCTAGTTTATGTAGGTTGTAAAAACAAGTTGAAACAATAGGACTAACTAGAAGTTACCACTTGTTTGATGTGTTGGGTTGGTAGGACGAGTTGTATTTGTCGGGTAATTAAATTGAGTTGAAAACGAGACTGTTAGACACTTAATGTGATGATCTAGAGTTGATTACAATCTGTCCGGTTACTAAAAGGTTGGAATTTGTCATTATAGGACTGTTTTTAGTCACCAGAAGATGCTGAATTTGTCACTAATGCTGGTGGGTTTATTAAAGAGTGCCTAGACATGGAAATTAGTTGGATTTTGGGAGTTTTAACACTCGTTTTGTGGTCTTGAACATAAGTACATGTGTTTGAGAGGATTTGTGAGTTGTGACTAGTGTAATATAAGTCTAAGTTGTTAAGTAACCTCTTTGTTTAAGTTAACTGGCCTAGTGGATGTGAAACTTGAATCGGCTAGTAGAATAGTATTGTTGACTTAGAACCAATCATTCTAACCACTTGTGTATTGGGTTATTTGGTAATGTTAGGATGGTGTTAGAACCCCAAACCGTTGAGCGTCATATGCATATAGTATAGTTGTCGCTAGTGTTATAAAATTATTGTAATTTGATTAGAGTATTGTTAACTTGTAGGCGACGAGTTCACCGACGACGGGTACGTTGAGTACTACGATTGAGTCGCCGTAGTTGATTTGCTTTGAGGTAAGTAAACATGCCAGGCCTAGTGTGCCTAACTTCCTTCGTGTCGAATGATTTATTAATTTACGTCTCAAAATGATTTTTATGTGTTACGTGCAAATTCAAATATCTATTATTATGTGCTAAATGCTTTTCTTGAAAATATCACCAAGATATAATAATGGACGATAACGTAAAGTGGAAGAGTTGTGCGAGGACTTTTATTATTCGTTACTACTGGCATTGGGCGTGTTGACCTCGGTCTTCCGTTCAATTTACTTTATTTAATCCGGCCGCACTTAGCCCCGGATAGCTCCCTGTACTCACTCCTCTGGCCGCTAGAGTTTTTGGGGGGTGTCGACACTTAAGGTCTTGGATGCTTGCGAGATGGTTGGTTTCCCTCGTCACAACAAATTAATAAGATGGTTTTGGTTTTGTTTATATTAATGGAAAAAATAATTAATATGTGATTTTGGATTTCCCCTAATGGTTATGAAATTAGTTTGGAAATATTATGGAATTGGGAACTCAATTGATTTAATTACAAGCGTCAAACTTTATTTCCACTGTGTTTGAAAGGAACTCCTACTTGTAAATGGGTCATTGTTTTATAACTATCTCATCATCATTTTACATGTTTGGGTGTTTGCTTGCCAGTATTTACATGCTGATTTTGTACTATGGTGTTTCTTTTTTATTTTTGCACCACAGGTCTAGGTGATGAGTATTTGGCTTAGCAGGGGACACGATTCATCACCAAGTTAATTAGTTAGTACATTTTAATAATTAGAACTTGTTTGGTTAGTTATAATACTTTAGTTTGTTTTATGCCCGCGTTTGAGCCACGAATAATTGGATTGTAATAATGTTTGGTTTAATTACTTTATGGATGTTTTGCTTGGGAACCATCTTTAAATGTCCTTGTATCCGGGTTTAATCTCGGGTACGGAGTGACACCCCCCGGGCCTCCGGCTTGGTCATTTTGGGGGTGTTACAACCTCCCTCTCGTCAGCTTCCTCCTCTCTTTGAGATCCCCTTTGCATCTGTAATGACGGAACCAAGAGGGAGAGAATCAACAACACCTCTTTCAACGTCTTTTCCTTGTCCATCCTTTCCGACGACCTAGCCTCCCTCCAGCCCACCGTATTTCCAAAATCCCACAAACCTTGAAAAACTGAAACCCAATCAATTCAGGAACCCAACGACTTTACCTCCCCCTGCTCTCGTACCAAAAAATCTGTCAATGACATAGACCCATCCGGGATGGGTTCAAGTGGATTTGTGTAATCAGCGTCGAAATCTCTCGTGGCACTTCTTCGTGTTCATGATTGCTTTTTCTTTCAATTAAAAAATATCCCTCTATTCGTGTGATCCGTTGACCAGCCTAATCTGTTCTTTCTACGACGACCACGACAAAGGAGGATATGGAAGAGCTGATTCAATTTCGTACAAGACAAGTGGTTAAAAGGTTCATGTTTAGGGTATTTTGGGGGTATGGGTTTGATTTGGGGGTATAGTTTTGTCCAATATGTGGGTTTCGGGTGTTCTTTCTTTGAGTTTGATGAAGTTGTGGTGGTTGTAATGGCAGTGGTGGTGGTTGAGTAGGTAATGTATTAATTTTAAGAGTTGTGACTATTCAAATTAAAATTATAATTCAAAATTTAATTTTAGCTGATTTTATACATAAATAGTTGTGACTATTCAGTTCGTGCCATTTTCGGCCGTGTATCTTCATCGTACTCGGATAGTTGTGACTATTCGGTTTGTGCCTTTTCGAATATGTACCTTCCCCATTATAAAAAAAAAAAATCTTGAGCACCCAAAATTAGCCCTATAAGTTGCCAACTCTTTCTCCCTTATTTTCTTTCAATATATGTTGTATTCTTTGAATAATTTAGGTACCATTTTTTAGAATGCACCATACATAGTTTAGCAAGATAAGCAGTTTCCACTATCCAACTTAAGTGGATAATGAAACAGCTATCATCGGAGAGGTTCTCAAAATCAATTTTCGTTGTCGATGCCATAGAAGTCTTTACAAAATTACTTTGATGTCATATATAGATTTACACGCATTTCATTTCTCTTACATTTTTCTTCTCTATGATTTATTTTTCTCATTGTTCTTATTTCTTATTGGTATTCTTTTATATCTAATAACATTTAAAATTTGTATATTATAAATGTCACGTGCAACGCACGTGCTCATAACTAGTAACTAGCAATACTCATCCATATGTTTAATCCTCTACTGAGTTGTACGTTGTGGGCTCGCGCATTGCGGTATTGTACTTCAACTTCTAATACATCTTATGTAGTTTGCACACAATATCGATGACTCTATTTTGGGCATGGATTTTATTGTCTTTGAGTCCCTAATTTTCTGTGCCAATTGCTAGTATAAAATCTGGTTATTTGTAATTGAAAGCATGGTGTAAATTTTGTCTGAAAGCCTATAAAACTGATTATGCTACTCCAATTTCAAGTCAATAAAAGTCAGCTTAACTCTCTGATGCTGGTCGTACGTTGTAGGCTCGCGCATTGTGGTACTATACCTGAACTTGTAATACATCTCGTGTTGTTTGCACACAATATCGATGACTTTATTTTGTGCACGGATATTATGGACTTGAGTCACTATTTTGATGTGCCATTGCTAGTATAAAAATTGGTTATTCCTACATGAAGTCATTGCGTAAATTTTGTTTTAAGGCTATAGAAAATGATTATGCTACTCCAATTTCAAGTCAGTTATTGTCTTATGAGTTATTGGAGTAAGCTGAGGTCATCTTTGATGACAACCGTAGTATACAAATCAAAAGCTTTCTCTTTCCTTGCTGCACAATGTAAAAAGAATTGTGAAAGTTGAATTAGTTTTGGAGAGGGGTTCAAATCGATGTTCCTTCATTATTAGTGTTTGAAGTAGAATATTTGCAATCAAACCCGTCATCTTTGTAGCTCTCTTGAGAATTCACTGTCAGAGTAGTTTTAAAAGTTGATGGAGGTATTTCTCTGTAGTTTGTCGGTAAACATGCATCAATAGAAGTTGACAGAGGTATGTTATTATAGTTTGTTGGCAAAAAAATGCATGGACTTGATGCTGATTCGGTATCACAGCTCCAATGGCTAACAATGACAGTAACCACATTTTTTTTGTTACAATCAGATACAAAAGCTAACTTTAATATGATGAATTTGGTGTAAAAATATTATGTTATCCCCTCGTTACTTTCCTTTTTTTTATAAAATTTCAATCTCCACCTAAAATATAAAATCTTTAAAGAAATATCGTTTAATTTAATTATCTACATCATATGGGCATGTTAAAGTGATGAATCACTGGAACTCACATCTGTAAGGGAGCTAACGCAACTCAGATCACCGCCTTGAATCCCGACAACCACTTCACTTCTATTTCCCACCAACATGCTGCCTCCACACCGCTTCAATATACAACCATAACCCTACCCTCATTTAGTTTTAGATACTGAGATATGATCCTTGACAGATCCCAATAGCTTGTTTGGATGAGAGGAAGTAGGGAGGAAAGAAAAAGTTAAAAATCCAAAAAAGTCGGTCGAACCTCTCCGGACCCATTAAAATTCCGGATTTTCGATTTTTTGGACGAAAATCCATTTTTTTTTTTTGCAAAATTCGGGACCCACTGAAATTAATTAGAGGTAGCGTTCTTAGTGTTTTTTGGGATAGTGCCCTCGGACACGGGCAATCCTCTAGTCTCCAATATGTCATCTAAATAGCGGTTATCTTTAAATATATAGTTAAGATACGATTTTTTTCCTCCAATAGACTCTATAACACACTCTTAATTTTGGTGGATAGTTATCTCACTTATCTATACTACTCTCTAAAAGTGTAAGAATGTTTAAGTGTTTAAATATTTTAGTGTTCTACTTAATTTCCTAAATAACCATTAAAAAATTAACATATTTACATATGCGAAGAGTTGTGCGTATTCAAATTAAAATTATAATTTAAAATTTAATTTTGTCTGAGTTTAAACATAAATAGTTGTGACTATTCAGTTCGTGCATTTTTTGCCGTGTATCTTCATCGTACTCAGTTGTCACTATTCGCCTTTTCGAATATGTACCTTCCCCATTATAAGAAAAATCTTGAGTACCCAAAATTAGCACTATAACTTTCCAACTCTTTCTCCCTTATTTTCTTTCAATATATGTTGTATTCTTTGAAGAATTTAGCGATCATTTCTTAAGATGCACCATACGTTGGCGGTTTAACAAGGTCTAAGCAGTTCCCACTATCCGGCTTAAGTGGATAATGAAACATCTATCATCGGAGAGGTTCTCCAAATCCATTTTCATTGTCGATGCCATATAACTCCTTAAAAAATTCTTTTGATATATGTCAAATATAGATTTACACTAATTTCATTTCTCTTACTTCTTTCTTTTGTATGAGTTATTTTTTTCATTTTCTTATTTCGTATTGGTATTTTTTTATATCCAATACCATTAAAATTTGCATATTGTAACACATAAAATGTTACGTGCAATGCATTTGCTCATAACTAGTAACTAGAAATACCCATCGATATGTTTAATCCTCTGATGTGATGCCATATAACTCTTTACAAAATTGTTTTGATAAATGTCAAATATAGATTTACACTAATTTTGTTTCTCTTTCTTCTTTCTTTTGTATGAGTTATTTTTATCATTTTCTTATTTCTTATTGGTATTTTTTTATACCCAATACTATTTAGATTTGTACATTGTAACACATAAAATGTTACGTGCAATGCATTTGCTCATAGCTGGTAACTAGAAATACCCATCCATATGTTTAATCATTTGCTACTGAAGTTGTACGCAATGGCGGATGCAAGTAGTGAACTATGGGGCTACAGGCCTCACTCAATTCTTTGAAATTATAATTTTTCTCCTTATTCTGTTCGTCGAAATCATTTTAGCCCCCCCCCCCCCCCACAAATTAAGTAAGAGCCCCACTACTTAGGTTTATTTATCAAAATATCCCCATTTAAAATTTTAGTCCCCAATGAGGCAAAATCCTGGATCCGCGTCTGGTTGTACGTTATGGGCTCGCGCATTGCGATATTGTACTTGAACTACTTGAACTTCTAATACATCTCGTGTAGTTTGCACACAATATCGATGACTCTATTTTGTGCATGGATATTATGGTCTTTGAGTCAGTAATTTTCTGTGCCAATTGCTAGTATAAAAACTGGTTATTTGTACATGTAGGCATGGTGTAAATTTTGTCTAAAAGCCTATAAAAACGATTACGCTACTCCCATTTTAAGTTAATTACTGTCTTATGAGTTATTGGAGTAAACCAAGTTTATCCTTAATGACAATTGTAGTACACAAAAGAAAAGCAGAGCTTTCTCCTGCTTTGCAATGTAAGAAGAATTGTGAAAGTTGAATTAGTTTTGGAGAGGGGTCCAAGTTGATGTTCCTCGATATTATTAGTGTTTGAAATTTAATATTTACAATCAAACAGATCAACTTTGTAGCTCCCTTGATAATTCTTTGTCAGAGTAATTTTAAAAGTTCACGGAGGTACTTTGTTATAATTTGGTGGTAAAAATGCATATGTAGAAGTTGATGGAGGTTTTTATTATAGTTTGTTGGCAAAAAATGCGTGAATTTGGAGTAAAAAAATGATTTTATCCCCTCAATACTTCCCCATGTTATATAAAATTTCATTCTCCACCTAAAATATAGAATTTTCACTAAAATAACTTATAATTTAATTATCTACATTATGGCCACGATAAAGGTGATGAATCACCGGAACTCACATTTCGGAGGGAAATCAACACAACCCAGATCACTGGCTTGAACCCCGACAACCACTTCACTTCTAATTCTCACCAACATGCTGCCTCCACACGGCTTCAATATGTAACCGCATAACCCAACCTTCATCGTGTTACTCTGATGCCCGATGGCTTAGAAATCTGTCGCTAGTGTCTCATCGTTGAACATGCTTTTAGTTTTAGGTACTGTGATATTATCCTTGATAGGTCCCAATCTACATAATAAGCTATTATGAGGAATAACTATCTCCCGAAATGTGACATGTGGAATAGCTTATCCCCATCTATATAATAAGCTGTTATGGAGAATAAGTCATCCCCAAAATGTGACATATGCAATAACTTATTCACACTTTATTCCATACTTTATAATAAAACAATCTGAGTCATTGAAACTTAGGGAACTACCACACTTTGGTTGTGGTTGTGCTCTTGGGCACGGGATATGCACCAGTAGTAAGACCATCCACAGTGGTGAGCTCCCCCTCCCCACATGTCCCCACTTTACCCCATGATTAATCTTCATAATATTTATAATTCTACCATAATAGCTATAATAGCCAAAATACGATTCCTCACCGTCTATTATATTTTAGGGTAATAGACATTTTCCACCCTCCGAGGAAAAATTACATTTTGCCCCCTTGGTTTATGGAAAAATACATATTGCACCCCTGTCAGAGTTAAAAATTAACAATGGGTTAACGGATGGGTGAAAAGACAAAAATATCTCCGACATTTATAAAATTACCCCACTCTAAATTCCCTTTCCTTCATTCTCCTCCTCATTTCCTAAACGTAACCTTATCTTTTCCTCTCTCTTCTCTCAGAACATCTCCTAAGCTATCCACCTCTGAAATATCCCGTTTTGTGACTATGGATATTTTTGATATTATTACAAGTGTTGGGGAGTTCATTATAAGGGTTTGCTAGAGTTTGGGGATCTTTGTGACTTTAATCAAAAGTTTTAGTGCCTTTATGATATTCGGGGGGGGGGGGGTTAGATATCTTTTTATCTAAACTTGTGGTGGGAAAGTGTCTTTTCCTACAGATTAGTATTATTTTGACCCAATTTTCTTCATACGTAAAGTTTCCTATTCAAGAGGGTTTCCTTCCTTATGAGTTTGAATTTTTTTCCAACTCTAGTAAAAAACCCTCAATCCCTATTTCTCTCTATCCTTCTCACCTCTCTCTCTCTCTCACTCTCCCGTCCCTCTCTCTCTCGACTCTCTCCTCTTTGTCCGACGGCAAGCAGCAGCGGCAGCCACCACCGCTGCCGCCTCTCTCTCTCTCTCTCTCTCTTTTCTTTTCTTCTCCTCCTTCTCCGTCTGTTTCTTCTTTTCCTTCTTCTTGTTCTTCGACTTTTTCTTCTTCTCCTTCATGCTTTGATTCCTCTTTTCTCTTGTTATTTCCGACAGCCTTTGATTATCATCTTCATCATTCGATCTCTCGAATCTCTCACGTTTCACGTAAGTATCAATCATTCAACAATTTTCAGAATTTTATTCACTTTGATCATCAAGTTTTATCACATATTTCATCATTAGTCACTTGATTTATTCTTGTTCTTGTTAACCCATAAACCCTAGTTTATGTAGGTTGTAAAAACAAGTTGAAACAATAGGACTAACTAGAAGTTACCACTTGTTTGATGTGTTGGGTTGGTAGGACGAGTTGTATTTGTCGGGTAATTAAATTGAGTTGAAAACGAGACTGTTAGACACTTAATGTGATGATCTAGAGTTGATTACAATCTGTCCGGTTACTAAAAGGTTGGAATTTGTCATTATAGGACTGTTTTTAGTCACCAGAAGATGCTGAATTTGTCACTAATGCTGGTGGGTTTATTAAAGAGTGCCTAGACATGGAAATTAGTTGGATTTTGGGAGTTTTAACACTCGTTTTGTGGTCTTGAACATAAGTACATGTGTTTGAGAGGATTTGTGAGTTGTGACTAGTGTAATATAAGTCTAAGTTGTTAAGTAACCTCTTTGTTTAAGTTAACTGGCCTAGTGGATGTGAAACTTGAATCGGCTAGTAGAATAGTATTGTTGACTTAGAACCAATCATTCTAACCACTTGTGTATTGGGTTATTTGGTAATGTTAGGATGGTGTTAGAACCCCAAACCGTTGAGCGTCATATGCATATAGTATAGTTGTCGCTAGTGTTATAAAATTATTGTAATTTGATTAGAGTATTGTTAACTTGTAGGCGACGAGTTCACCGACGACGGGTACGTTGAGTACTACGATTGAGTCGCCGTAGTTGATTTGCTTTGAGGTAAGTAAACATGCCAGGCCTAGTGTGCCTAACTTCCTTCGTGTCGAATGATTTATTAATTTACGTCTCAAAATGATTTTTATGTGTTACGTGCAAATTCAAATATCTATTATTATGTGCTAAATGCTTTTCTTGAAAATATCACCAAGATATAATAATGGACGATAACGTAAAGTGGAAGAGTTGTGCGAGGACTTTTATTATTCGTTACTACTGGCATTGGGCGTGTTGACCTCGGTCTTCCGTTCAATTTACTTTATTTAATCCGGCCGCACTTAGCCCCGGATAGCTCCCTGTACTCACTCCTCTGGCTGCTAGAGTTTTTGGGGGGTGTCGACACTTAAGGTCTTGGATGCTTGCGAGATGGTTGGTTTCCCTCGTCACAACAAATTAATAAGATGGTTTTGGTTTTGTTTATATTAATGGAAAAAATAATTAATATGTGATTTTGGATTTCCCCTAATGGTTATGAAATTAGTTTGGAAATATTATGGAATTGGGAACTCAATTGATTTAATTACAAGCGTCAAACTTTATTTCCACTGTGTTTGAAAGGAACTCCTACTTGTAAATGGGTCATTGTTTTATAACTATCTCATCATCATTTTACATGTTTGGGTGTTTGCTTGCCAGTATTTACATGCTGATTTTGTACTATTGTGTTTCTTTTTTATTTTTGCACCACAGGTCTAGGTGATGAGTATTTGGCTCAGCAGGGGACACGATTCATCACCAAGTTAATTAGTTAGTACATTTTAATAATTAGAACTTGTTTGGTTAGTTATAATACTTTAGTTTGTTTTATGCCCGCGTTTGAGCCACGAATAATTGGATTGTAATAATGTTTGGTTTAATTACTTTATGGATGTTTTGCTTGGGAACCATCTTTAAATGTCCTTGTATCCGGGTTTAATCTCGGGTACGGAGTGACACCCCCCGGGCCTCCGGCTTGGTCATTTTGGGGGTGTTACAACCTCCCTCTCGTCAGCTTCCTCCTCTCTTTGAGATCCCCTTTGCATCTGTAATGACGGAACCAAGAGGGAGAGAATCGACAACACCTCTTTCAACGTCTTTTCCTTGTCCATCCTTTCCGACGACCTAGCCTCCCTCCAGCCCACCGTATTTCCAAAATCCCACAAACCTTGAAAAACTGAAACCCAATCAATTCAGGAACCCAACGAATTTACCTCCCCTTGCTCTCGTACCAAAAAATCTGTCAATGACATAGACCCATCCGGGATGGGTTCAAGTGGATTTGTGTAATCAGCGTCAAAATCTCTCGTGGCACTTCTTCGTGTTCATGATTGCTTTTTCTTTCAATTAAAAATTATCCCTCTATTCGTGTGACCCGTTGACCAGCCTGATCTGTTCTTTCTACGACGACCACGACAAAGGAGGATATGGAAGAGCTGATTCAATTTCGTACAAGACAAGTGGTTAAAAGGTTCATGTTTAGGGTATTTTGGGGGTATGGGTTTGATTTGGGGGTATAGTTTTGTCCAATATGTGGGTTTCGGGTGTTCTTTCTTTGAGTTTGATGAAGTTGTGGTGGTTGTAATGGCAGTGGTGGTGGTTGAGTAGGTAATGTATTAATTTGAAGAGTTGTGACTATTCAAATTAAAATTATAATTCAAAATTTAATTTTAGCTGATTTTATACATAAATAGTTGTGACTATTCAGTTCGTGCCATTTTCGGCCGTGTATCTTCATCGTACTCGGATAGTTGTGACTATTCGGTTTGTGCCTTTTCGAATATGTACCTTCCCCATTATAAAAAAAAATCTTGAGCACCCAAAATTAGCCCTATAAGTTGCCAACTCTTTCTCCCTTATTTTCTTTCAATATATGTTGTATTCTTTGAAGAATTTAGGTACCATTTTTTAGAATGCACCATACATTGGCAGTTTAGGAAGATAAGCAGTTTCCACTATCCAACTTAAGTGGATAATGAAACAGCTATCATCGGAGAGGTTCTCAAAATCAATTTTCGTTGTCGATGCCATAGAAGTCTTTACAAAATTACTTTGATGTCAAATATAGATTTACACGCATTTCATTTCTCTTACCTTTTTCTTCTCTATGATTTATTTTTCTCATTTTTCTTATTTCTTATTGGTATTCTTTTATATCTAATAACATCTAAAATTTGTATATTATAAATGTCACGTGCAACGCACGTGCTCATAACTAGTAACTAGCAATACTCATCCATATGTTTAATCCTCTGCTGAGTTGTACGTTGTGGGCTCACGCATTGCGGTATTGTACTTCAACTTCTAATACATCTTATGTAGTTTGCACACAATATCGATGACTCTATTTTGGGCATGGATTTTATGGTCTTTGAGTCCCTAATTTTCTGTGCCAATTGCTAGTATAAAATCTGGTTATTTGTAATTGAAAGCATGGTGTAAATTTTGTCTGAAAGCCTATAAAACTGATTATGCTACTCCAATTTCAAGTCAATTACTGTCTTATGAGTTATTGGAGTAAACTAGTACACAAAATAAAAGCAGAGCCTTCTACAGCTTAGCAATATAAGAAGAATTGTGAAAGTCGAATTAGTTTTGGAGAGGGGTTCAAGTCCATGTCCCTTCATTAGTAGTGTTTGAAGTAAAATATTTTCAATAAAACATGTCCACATCAAATGTCCACCGCCGATAAATCTTTGTCAGAGTAGTTTCAAAAATTAATGAAGGTATTTTGTTATAGTTTGTTGGTAAAAATGCATCTATAGAAGTTGATGGAGGTATTTTGTTATAGTTTGTTGGTAAGAAAATGTGTGGATTTTATGCAAATTCAGTACCACGGCTCCAATGGCTAACAATGACAGTAATTACATTGTTTTCACAATCAGATACCAAAGCCAACTTTAGTACGATGAATTTGGTGGGAAAAAAATATTTTATACCCTCTTTACTTCTCTCATGTTTTACAAAATTTCCACCTAAAATATAAAATCTTTACAGAATATCTTATACAATTTAAAATTATCTATTGGGGTCATGGTAAAAGTGATGAATCACCGAAACTCACATTCCGGAAGGGAATCAACGCAACTCAGATCATCGGCTTGAACGCCTACAACCACTTCACTTCACTTCTATTTCCCATCAACATGCTGCCTCCACACCGTTTCAATACCGAATAACCCAGCCCTCACTGTGTAACTCTGATGCCCGGGTGTCTTCGAAATCTTTCGCTAGTGTCTCATTGGTGAACATGTTTATAGTTTCAGTGTTAGTTTGGTGCCTTGAATCATGTCGGAAAAAATATTCAAGGCGGTGACATTTTTTGGAGCGATGGAAGCTCCTTGTTTTTGGTAGTAGGGTCAAAGTCCCATTGCCTTTGGCATCAAGTTACCAAAGGAATAGGAAACTTCCACGCCATGGTATGACTACTTAAGGGCATGGCTGTAATACACAGTACCATACACACAAGTTTGAGAGTAGTGCTTTGATAGCCTTTGTAGTGTGTGTCGGGTGGGTATTATCAGGGTTGCCGCCGTGGCCGTTGTGGCTACGGCGTGCATTGTAATCAGGTTCTCTTCTCAATAAAATATCTGGTTCTGGCCGTGGATTAGCTAGTGGGTTCGTTACGACTTCCTTAGTGAGCCACGTTAAATATCTGTCTCGTTCTCGTTCTTGTTTTGCTTTCGTCGTTCTTGCTCGAATAACCCCAGGTTATAACAAACAGGTAGCAGAGCTCTGCAACAGGAGTTCTGTAATAACAAAATGGTATCAGATCCGGGATTCCAAGATCAGGGTGGAGCCAAGAGCTAGGGTTTCACGTTTCGTTGAACTCAAACCTAGGGTTTCGCGATTCAGGTGGAGCAGGCTATCGAGAGTTTGGTTTCGAGATTCCGCCAACAACGATGTCTGGTTTGGCGATCAAGATCAATCTGTTCGTGAGAGAGAAGCAGATGCACCCTACATCTGAAGCCCTGTGCAGGGGGCTATCCGGGATCCTTTCGAAGCAATCTGGCGCGCATCTGATTAGGCGTGCAAGGGATCTGGTAAATCCAGCACACATTCGGTACATGCGCGAATTTGGCGGTTCACGCGCATCTGGATTTTTGGCGATTGACGTTCAGGTGCAATCTTGCTCACGACGTGGAGCATCTAGCGTGTGAATTGAATCTGATTCTAGCTCATGTGTTGCTGGAACTTGTTGGAGTTAGAGCAATGACATGGAGCAACTTGCGTGTGAGATTTCTGGCACGCGCATCAGATCCTGGTTCTGGCGCGCGTTATGTACGAGTTTGTTCTGGCGTGCATCTGTTCTGGTTTAGGAGCGTGTACCTGAAAACCCGATTAGGGTTTCATCGAAGAGGCAAAGCTCTGAAGAGAAAGAACACAACAGAAATGAAAAAATGGCAAAAGCAATTGATTCATGAATCATTCAAGGGCATAAATACAGAGTAGTCGAACGGCACAATTAGTGACCGTTCGATTAAGTTACCAACGGTTGGATTATCAACAACTAGGTTCATGTAACCCTACAGAAGGAAATGACATAAATACCCTTAAGGGTCTGAGACAATATTCATTAAGTCCTTGGGCTGTTTCTGTATTGGACTTCAAACTAATGGGCTTCAATTTGGGCTTCAAATCTTTATCAACTGGACCAGGCTACATTATGGTTAATAGCTCCCCTCAAACTTATGATGGTGATTGAACCATAAGTTTGGACTTCAAATGCAGAAAATGAGCTGTTGAAAGGCCCTTGGTGAAAATATCTGCCAATTGATCTGTACTTGAGACATGACAAACAATTAGTTGTTTGCGAAGAACTTGTTCTTTAACATAGTGGTAATCAATTTCTATATGTTTAGTTTTGGCTTGTAAAATAGGATTGTGAGACATAGCAATAGCTGATTTGCTATCACACCAGATTTGAGGAGCATCTGGTAAAGGGAGATGTAGATCTTTAAACAAAAATTTAAACCAAGTTAAATCAGCAGCAGTAACAGCAAGAGCACGATATTCAGCCTCTGCAGTGGATCTAGAGACTGTAGGCTGTTTCTTAGCAGCCCAGTGGACTGCATTAGGCCCAATAAAGACAACAAAGCCAGTGGTGGACCTTCTATCAGATGGGTTGCCAGCCCAGTCTGAGTCACAGTAGGCCTCAAGAGGAAGAAACCCAGATTGATAGAATAAGCCATGTGATTTTGTGCCTTGTAAATATCTCAATACACGTTTGGCACCAATAAGATGCAGGTTTGTACGTGCATGCATAAACTGGCACAAGTGATTAACAGCAAAGGCAATATCAGGCCTTGAAAAAGTTAAGTATTGAAGAGCACCAACTAGAGATCTAAAAACAGTAGGATTTTCCAAAGGGATGCCATCTAAAAGATGAAATTTGCCTCCAATAGTGAGAGGAGTAGGACAAGGCTTGCAATTTGTCATATTAAAACCTTTAAGCAAATCACTAACATATTTGGATTGATGAATAAAAAGACCAGCAGAAGAGTAATTAATTTCCAAACCCAGAAAGTAAGTTAACTTACCCAGATTAGTCATTTGAAACTCTGAATTTAAAGAATGAAGAAGAGTTGTAATAAAATTGAAGTCATTACCAGTGACAATTATGACATCCACATATAATAAAAGCAATGTTACCTGTGATTTGTGGTGTCTAATGAACAAGCTGGAATCAGCTGTAGAAGTGCAAAAACCCAGAGAAAAGAGAAAGGTAGTAAATCTTTCAAACCAGGCCCTAGGGGCCTGTTTTAAACCATAGATGGATTTGTTTAACTTGCAAACATAGTGTGGAACATTAGGATCCACATAACCTTGTGGCTGAGCCATAAATACAGTTTCTTTCAAATAGCCATGTAAGAAAGCATTTTTGACATTAAGTTGTTGTAAGGGCCATTTAAAAGAAGCAGCAAGAGCCAAGACAGTTCTCACAGTGGCATGCTTGACCACTGGACTAAAGGTTTCATCAAAGTCTATGCCAGGGGTTTGATGAAAACCCTTGGCAACACGTCTAGCTTTATATCTAGCAACAGATCCATCAGGATTGTACTTAGTTCTGTAAACCCATCTATTTCCAACAATATTGGCATGAGGTGGTTTAGGAACTAAAGTCCAAGTATTTTGATTTGTGAGACTAAGAAATTCATCAGTCATGGCATTGTTCCATTGTGAAAATTTCTTATCCTCAGTAAAACAAGTAGGATCAGATAAAGGTGGTGAAGAAATATTAAAAGATGAGGGATCAGATATACCAGAAGTGGCTGCAAATCCTAGATTCTTCTTTTTGAAGATACCTGATTTGCTTCTGGTTTGCATAGGATGACAAGGTTGAGGAGTTGAGACAATGGTGTCTGCTGGTGCAGGTCCAGGACTGGGAGACTGCACTGGAGAAGTGTGTGGCATCTGTTCTTCTTGTATCTGTTCTGGGTTTGAACTTTCTCCAGTGCCAAATCTGCTACCAGTTGGATGCAACCAAGCAGCAGAATTGGTCTCAGGCTCCTCTGTGTTGTCAAAAACTGCAGTATCATCACTTCCCAAAGGAGGGACATTGGAACTAGGGACAAAGGGAATGTCATCATTACCTGAAACAGAAGTAATGTTAGTTGAATCAAGAGATGAAGCAGTAGGCAATTTAGCATAAGGGAAAACAGTTTCATCAAAAACTACATCTCTAGAGACATAAAACTTTTGTGTAATTCTGTCAAAACACATGTACCCTTTGTATTGAGAAGCATATCCAAGGAAAGTGCATTGTTTAGTTTTTGGATCTAACTTAGAATGCATATGAGGTCTTAAACACGGATAGCATGCACACCCAAAAACTTTCAAGTGATTATAATCAGGTTTCTTTTTAAACAGCAATTCCCAAGGAGACAGATAGTTTGTGGGTTTTTAAGGCATCAAATTAATCAAGTAAACAGCTGTAGTAAAAGCATGATACCAGAAATACTTAGGCAAAGAAGCTTGCTGCATCATAGATACTGCTGTATCAACAATGTGTCTGTGTTTCCTTTCAGAAATACCATTTTGTTGAGGAGTATGAGGACATGATTTTTCATGAGTGATACCATTATTTTCAAGAAAGGAAGTAAAGACATATGAAATATATTCACCTCCTCCATCTGTTCTGAGAATTTTGATGCAAGATCCTAACAATTTTTCAACTTGTAATTTAAAAACAGGAAACACAGAGGCTAAATCAGATTTGTGACATAGAGGAAAAATCCATGTAAATCTAGAAAAGTCATCAATAAATAAGACATAATATCTGTAACCATTGTAACTTTTAACACTAGAAGGTCCCCAAACATAACTATGAATTAGATGCAGAGGACTTGAAGTTTTAGAGGAAGATAACTTAAAAGGTAACTTAGACATTTTTCCAGCCAAACAATGTTCACAAGTAGCAGGGGAATGTTTGTCAGAAACAGAAACAGAAATCATTTTGTGCAAGACATCATCAGTGGGGTGCCCCAGTCTTGAGTGCCGTAAGAGAGAGGTAATCTTCTTTCCAAGGTAAGCTGTTGTAGTATGAACTGGAATGGGACCATTAGTGTGTGTAGAACCTGTGTGTTGTGTGGGATAAATAGGATAGAGACCATTTTAACTAATTCCTTGATAGAGAAGTTTCCCCGTATCCTTGTCCTGGATAGAAAAGGAATCACTATCAAATATAAACTTGCAATTGTTGTGTTTACACATCTTATGGACAAACAAAAGATTGGTTGACAAATTTGGGACATGAAGAGTATTTAAAAGTTTAAAGGAATGATGAGGAGTAGGTAAAACAGCATTACCAATGTTTGAAATGGGCAATTGACTACCATTTCCTATAGCCACTTGATCAGATCCAGTATAGGGTTCAGAAAGAGATAAATTCTTCAGTTCAGAGGTCATGTGAGATGAAGAACCAGTGTCAGAAAGCCAGAAGTCAGAGGGGTATTGAGTCTGAGAATAAGGGGTTGAAGCAGCAATCATAGCAGAGAGTTGGTCAGGTGGAGTCTTGCCTTGGTAGGAGTGGTCCTTACGGTGCCAACAATCAAGAGCAGAGTGATAATCATAGCCACATATTTGACAATTAACAGGGTTAGCAGAGTATTGACCATAACTCCTGTTTGAGGATCTACCTCTCCCAGATTCATTACGCCCATTACCACCATAACGAGTGTAACCTCTCCCCCTTTGATACCCAGAATTAGCATTAAAATTAGGGTTTCTACCTTGATTGGATCGTCCACCCCCTCTCTGATATCCAGAGAAGTTAGAACGTCCATTGTTTCGACCCCCCCCCCCCCTTTGACCACGACCATAGGTGTTTGCAGCAAAGGTAGATTGAGAAATCATATCAACAAATTTAAGAGATTGAGACTCATGCATATGTTCATCATCTTTTAACAAAACATGAAGATCTTCAAGAGATAGAGATTCAGTTCTTGTGCGTAAAGAAGAGCGAAAGGCATTATACTCAGGGGTAAACCATTCAACACATAGAGAAGCATATCTTCATCATGAACAGGAGCCATAGCAACAGTCAATTTATCACGAATCGATTTCATCTTGTGCATGTAAACATCAATATTATAAGATCCCTTACGAGTATTTTGCAGATCTTGTTTCAACTGAAGACATTGGAGCGAGTAAGAGAGGCATACCTCCGTTCCAGAGCAAGCCAAGCAGATCGAGAAGTATTATGACCAATAACATGAGTTAACGCTTCCTGAGTCAAGGTGGCGTTGATTAGGGTTAAGAGCGCCTGATCTTGAATCAGCCATACCTGATAGGTGGGATTTGGAACGGCGGTGATGGTGTCGTCTGCTTCAGTGATGAACTGCGGCGGCGCTGGAACTGAACCGTCAAGAAAACCGAATAAATATTGGGTTCTGAAGATCGCTGAGATCTGATGTTTCCACAGAACATAGTTGGAGCCATCAAGCTTGAATGGCATATAGTTATGGATATTTGGCAAAAGTAAAAGGGGGTTTAGTGTGGTGTTTGACGCCATAGATAGATCTGGCGAGGTGGTGCTGAGCATGAGGCTCTGATACCAAGAAAACCCGATTAGGGTTTCATCGAAGAGGCAAAGCTCTGAAGAGAAAGAACACAACAGAAATGAAAAAATGGCAAAAGCAATTGATTCATGAATCAGTCAAGGGCATAAATACAGAGTAGTCGAACGGCACAATTAGTGACCGTTCGATTAAGTTACCAACGGTTGGATTATCAACAACTAGGTTCATGTAACCCTACAGAAGGAAATGACATAAATACCCTTAAGGGTCTGAGACAATATTCATTAAGTCCTTGGGCTGTTTCTGTATTGGACTTCAAACTAATGGGCTTCAATTTGGGCTTCAAATCTTTATCAACTGGACCAGGCTGCATTATGGTTAATAGTACCATGACACGCTACTGAGCTCGCATCTGGCGCGATCTGTTTCTGGCGAGCATCTGGCTCATCTGAGGCATACGGGGCGCATCGGGCATGACAACTTTTGGGGCACTCATCGCTAAGTGCATCGGTTTTGGTAGCGATATCTGGGCATTCGTTCATGGTGCATTTGTCGGGTGCAATTGAGCGCATCTGGAATACATTTGGTCCTGCTTTCTCAGTGAATGTATTCGAGTCTGGTTCTGGGTGGAGCACTTGTTTCTGTTTCTGGGAGTGCATTCACATCGGGCGCATTCATTGCAGGAACGCATGGTAGTTGAAGCAACGATTTGGCGATTCGGGTTTCACATACTGCTGCGGAACATCTGTTTAGGGAGGCATGCTCGTTTCTGGTTCTGGGAGACGCAGCCGGTTCAGGTTTGAGAAGAGAAGCATCAAGTTTGGGTTCCGAGTTGCAGAGATGATTCAAGTCAAGGTGAAGATTTGTTAGTTTGGTGCCTTGAATCATGTTGGCAAAAATAGTCAAGGCGGTGGCATTTTTTGGAGCAGTGGAAGCTCCTTTTTTTGGTTGTAGGGTCAAAGTCCCGTTGCCTTTGGCAGCAAGTTACCAAAGGGATAGGAAACTTCCACGCCATGGTATGACTATTTAAGGGCATGGCTGTAATACACAGTACCATACACAGAAGTTTGAGAGTAGTGCTTTGATAGCCTTTGTAGCGTGTGTCGGGTGGGTATTATCGGGGTTGCCGCCGTGACTGTTGTGGCCACGACGTGCATTTAATCGGGTTCTCTTCTTAATAAAATATTTGGTTCTGACCGTGGATTAGCTAGCGGGTTCATTACGAATTCGTTAGTGAACCACGTTAGATAGCTGTCTCGTTCTTGTTTTGCTTTCGTCGTTCTTTCTCGAATACCCCCAGATTATAACAAACAGGTAGCAGAACACAGAAACAGAAGTTCTGTTTCAACATTTATGTATTGGAGAAAGTATTCATTGGGGCTTGCCCCACCACTGTGGCATGCCTGCGTGGTGTGGCGCGCCATTCATCTTCTGACAAGCATGCAAAATTTGGTAGGTTCCATCTGGCTAATGCATATTTGTCAGAAGCTGAATGGCGCGCCCCACCATGCAGGCATGCCACAGTGGTGGGGCAAGCCCCAATGAATACTTTCTCTATGTATTGTGATACCACTCCGTCCCACCTCTAATGCACCATTGTAGGTGGGACTAAAGACGAAAAATGATAGTATTTTACTGCTTTGTCCTCACAAGGAAGAAACAATTACACATCATTATCAAAAGATCATATCACATGTGGAGTATTAATGAGGATATTGTTGCCATTTAACCAGTTTAAGGTTACCAAAAAAGGAAATTTTTAAAGATGAATGGAGGTCCAAATAAGGAGATGGTGCATTAGAGGTGGGACGGAGTGGTATTTCCTTGACAGATCCCAATACAAATCCCAATATTTATTTAAATAATCTTTTGCATTTGACTTCCTTTTGCTATAACCAGACCACACCATGCCAAAAGATTCTGAAAACTCTGCCAGCATGCTTGACAAACGTCTAGAATCAAAGCCTATACAAAAAGCTCACAAAAAACAGAGAGAGAGGTTTCTCCTTTTCTGAGAGGCTGAAAAAAGCTTGTTATCTTTTCTACTCTCTCACGTACAATACCCCATTATCTTCTCCTTGTACCCTCCTCTCTCTCTCTTGTTATTTTAACTCCCCAATTGGTCCTGAAATTGAGAGCAAAAAAATGTCTTCTCCCAATGATGAAATCTCACACTTCATTGTCCATGACACCATCTCCGCTGCCGACGACGACCCAAATGGCTACTCTTGCAATGCCGGCAGCCACCGGAAAGCCACCGCCCGTAAGCAGAATCCGGCGCCGGCGCAAGGGCGGAAGAAGAAGAAGGTGAGGAGAGGGAAGGTGAGCAAGAACATTGAAGAAGAAGAGAAACAGAGGATGACCCACATTGAGGTGGAGCGAAACCGAAGGAAGCTGATGAACCAGCATCTCTCTGATTTGCGCTCACTCATGCCCCAATCATACGTCTTAAGGGTTCGTCTCCTTCCCTCTCTCTCTCTCTCAAACTCTAGTTTCTCCGGTGAATGCTCTGTTTTTCAAGATTTTCTTGAAAATGAAATAAATTAGATTTTTATTTCATCTGTTTTGAAAATTTGATGTTTGGAAATAGAATTTTGTCAGGAAACTTCCATGCAGTATTGTCTTGCAGACACTTAGCTACCAGCATTATTGATTTTGTCTGAAATCCCTGCAGTTTCATTTATACCGACATCGCGCACCATTTTACTAAAACTGCTGGTAGTTAAGTGTCTATAAAAGTGAAACTGTAAGGGGTTTCTGTCTGAATAATGAGGCGCTATGTCGGTAAAGGTGAAACTGCAAGGAGGTTTTTCTGACAAAATCAATGCTGTTGATAGCTAAATGTCAACGAAACAATACTAGAGAGGGGTTTATGTCAAAAGTTATATACTGTAGTAGTCGGGGGGTACGAGAAACTGATGAAGATGTCGATTTTGAGAATCTTTTTTTACTTCATTTCTCTGTTTTCATGCTCTGTGTTCTGGGTGCGACTCTGTTTCCAGAAGTAGCATTTTGTTTCCAAAAGAAACAAAGCTTGGAAGCTGCTTTTTTTCTGTTCATTGAGTAGTGTTGGTTGCAAGAATAGGGAAAATAATGAGTGGTCAAACTAGTACTAGTACTAGTTCACATAAGGGTCACTTTTACTTGCTTTCATTGCTCATGTACAAAAAATCACAAGCCTTTTCAAGCATCTTTTTGCTTTTTAGCAACTCATGCACCAAAATAGTACTCCTACTTAGCCTTGTGTAGAGGGTAGACTCACCTCCTAGCTATCTGAAAATTTCAATTAGCTGTAGTACTAGTAGTATGAGAGAGGACCTGTTTGAGTTCAAATTTTAAGTCAACTTCTGTCTATATGTTAATTTAAAAAAAGTTTATTTTATTTTACATTTATCTATGATTCTCATAGCGTCTATTCGAGTCAAAATACATTTCCAGTTTAATCATGGTCGGCTAATGTAACACAATTGCACTGTTTCAAATTGTACTTTTCGAAAGCACTTGGTTGAGCTGAACTGTTAGTCAATTTCAGCTGACTTTTTTTGTAGAGACGGTTTATTCTGTTGACGTTCCTATCTAACATCATAATACGCTTGAATGCTGGTCAAGGTAGAGTCTAATCAACTAGAAAGACATCTTTCCAGCTAAATTAGGGTGTGGCTAATGTAGAGCCAGAAACTGAATAATCAATCAATCAATCAATCATCTTGGTTCAATTTTGCCAATTTTTTGTGCTGAAAAGGGGTTATTTGTCATTGTCTCGTAATATTAGGGACCAAATTTGTAATTAACAGAAATTGGGATTTGAATTGTAGGGTGACCAAGCCTCAATAGTAGGGGGTGCCATTGAGTATGTGAAGGAGCTTGAGCACCACCTCCAGTCCTTGCAAGCTAAAAAGCTCCAACTCCTCCAACAAATAACAAAACCACCAGCAACCACCAACGCCGCCGCCGGAGAATACGCGGAGGCATCCCCAATGGGGCAGTTTCTGGCATACAACAGTGTTGATCACTGCACATGGCCTCACCAGAACCAATCCACGTCGTCGTTGAAGAGCAAAGCTGCCGTGGCCAACATAGAGGTGACCTTGATTGAAAGCTATGCAAATCTTCGAATCCTTTCGAGGAAAAGCTTTAGGCAGCTGTCGAAGATGGTGGCTGGTCTTCATTCACTGTGCCTCACCATTCTTCATCTCAATATGACAACTTTGGACCCTCTTGTTCTCTACTCCATTAGTGTCAAGGTAATGTTTCTGCCTATTCAATTCTTCCTTAAAGATCACGTTTGTTTGAACAATTGAAGGTAAATAACTTATGACATAGTATAACTCCGGTCTGTATATGTTTCCTGTCGGTGAGATACCGTAGTTAACAGATAATCCACAGTATATTAATTTTACTGAAATTGCGCCCCAAAAGGAAAATGTCCACTACCACAATATTGATGCGTGATATCAATAAAATAAAAAATATTAGTAAGCGATGTCAGTAAAATCAATATTGTGTGAGAGCTATTTGTCGATTCTCATATTGTATGTATGTCAGCGAATATATACTGCATATGGGTCATATGTCAAAAGTTCTTAAAATAGAAGTATTTGTAACCGCGTGTCTCCACAACCTAATTTTATGCGCAGATGAAGCAAATATCTTTCCTGGTAACTTCTTCATTTCAAACAAAAATGAAAAATTTATTCGACTTTTACTAGGCCTTTTAACTGAATATAAATCAATATAGGCTGCAGTAATTTAGGGGAGTTGAAGATAAATACGGGGAAAAGTCTTAGTTGAACAAAAGTTACTACAAAAAATTGAACATAAAGTGATGTGTATGATAACATGTCATTAATAAAAGTCCGGAGTGAAGATTATGAAAGATATATATAGAATAAATATGAGCGATCTTTAAGCACTTACTGAAGTGACGTATGCCACGTCATTTTTTGTTCCAATTTCTTTTTAATTTTTTGTCCCCCTCGCATGGCTCTCAATATTCATGAGAACCTGTTATTTATTTATTTATTTATTTTTTGGTTACATGCAGGTGGAAGAAGAAAGCCAACTGAGTTCGGCAGATGACATAGCAAGTGCAGTTCACCATGTGCTTAGGATAATTGAGGACGAACCTATACCATATGTTCTTCATCACATTGTATCACCACCACCACCTTTCATACTTCCAATGGAATCAACATCGTGAAATCTCTCTATCCCTCTCATCTAGAAGAAGACAAACGTAGATAGCTAGAAGATAGATGCATTTTGTTTGTAAATGTGTTTCTTATTAGGGTTCTTTGATTTTGTTCTTGGTGTCAGCGATCAGAGTTTTCAGGCTATTGCACTGAACAAAAGTTAATCGAGAGCGTACTAGGGTGAGTTTGGGAATGCTTCTGCTGGCAGCACAGCTGCTTTCCGACAGCAGAAACAGGTTTAGTTTGTTTGGTAAAAATAAAATTTTTGCTTTTCCGGACAGTTTATGCTGTCCAACAGCAGTTTTCAGGAAGTAAGGGGGAGATGTTTTTCCAGAAAGTGTTTTTGATTAATTTATCTACAACCGATTTCGACCTTACAATTTTTTAAAATATCAATAGTTATCTTTCCGTAAATGACACGTGGCACAGTTAATTTTACCAAACACAATTATTATATCAATATTTCACAGCAGCTTCTACGTAATATTTACCAAATAACATTTTATCCAGAATTCACAGCAGCTTTCTACAGTGTTTTCACACAGCAGCTTTCTACCACCGCCACAGCATCCCCAAACTAGCCCTAAGGTCATTTCTTGAATACATTTTTTTTTTTGAACCTTATTCTTGAATACAGCTAGAGCACTCCATATCAAGTGGCTAATCCGAATGGCAAATAGTGTTTATGTACAAGTCTACTAGCAAAGACAAGGTTACTCAAAAGGGAAATAAAGTCTGACCTCATATTAAGAACTAGTTTACGAATATAACACACCCATTCTACTATGCTAAAGATAGCTTAAAACTTCAAGATTTGTGATACAGTAAAACCTCGATAAATGAATGTTAGATAAACGAATTACTTCGCCAAATGAATAAATTTTTCTTGTCTCAAGAGTAGTCGTTTGTCGAGGTTTTACTATAAAGGCAAATTCAAGAATATTAACATGTGGATGGACATTACGATATACCAGTAAGGTGTTTTCTCTCGTCATTGAAAGGTTAAGAAATACATTAATGAGATTTTTCACTGAAAGGTTAAGAAATATATTAATGAGATTCAACTTTAACATAACGATGTTTAACAAATGAGACTTATTGTGCAGCATGGCGTATAGAATTGTTGTCATTATTTTGATTAAAACTTCTATAATGTATAGATGAAGACAAGATTAATAATAGAAGAGTGTAAAATGCAGAGTGGTATGAAGTACGAACATGACCGACATGAGAGGTGCCGTAGGTTCAAGGGAAAGGCAAATCGGGGATGTACAAGAGCATACTTTTAGATGTTATTGGGAGTATCTAAAACTTGAGAAAGTAGTAAATTTTTATAAGACTGAATATGTGAATGTGGTTTGAGTGAATCGATCCCTACCTTAGCTTCAATGTTTGTTTCTTTGTCTATCATTGATCTGCAAGGTTTGTGTTATCTTGTGAGACTAGACAGAGACAATTGTAGGCAGACACACAACAGCATCCCCCACACACACGAGGGAGAGAGATGATGAGATGTATGAGAAAAGGCCTCGTTCCAAGCTTTGCATATAAAGAACATTTATCTCTACCTTAAAATTCATTTAATACATACGATAAATGCTTCACTTTGTGCCCTTCAACTAGTTGGAATCCCTACAAGTTATGGAGAAAAAAATTAGCTGGGTGATGTGCCACATCTAGCATGGGGCATACATATATCTCCGAATTCGAAAGCGATGTCGGGTGGAGTCTAGTTTAAAAGCGTATTTATTCCAACTTAAAATCTCAATAATTTGATGAAAATTATCTTAAGTTGATACCTGACCTAAATTATAGTTTGAAAACAATTTGGCATGTACTGAAAATCTTAATTAAAATTAAATCATATTTGGCAACACTTGTAATTTCTGCCATTAAATTTATGATAGATGTCTTTATTTGAGCTTAATCACAAATGCAAATGTATTTGTTTGGACAAATTAACAACTTATGTATAGAATAAAGTAAATATGGTATTTCGGCAAGCCGTGACAAAAAATCTCTAAAATGTGAGATTGCAAAATTAACAATTTATTAGCCAATTTAGCTTAAAATATGGTTCAAGATATCTACAAAATAAATTGAAGTAATTTTTTTGGCATGCTTAAGTCTCAAATGGGATCATTATCCCGGGCCGAACATTCCATTAATTCTGAAACTGAAGTTGCCTTGTGTCTGCTACATCAAGGCCATCTTCCTTCCACTTTTTTTTGCTTGAAGCACCAGTGACAACCAATTTCCTTATTAACAAGCTCCGTAAGAAACGACTTCATTTCAATTCCCCTTTTGAATGTCTCTACAACCAGAAACCGAACTACACTATTCTTAGAGTTGTAGGGTGTCTTTGCTACCAATGGCTCAGACATTATTACTCATCATAAACTTTGATACAGGTCTACCCTTGCATATTCTTGGGTTATTGTGCTTCTAACAAATGGTACAGGTACACAAGGTGTTTGTTTTTTGACATGTACAATTTTTTGAACATATGTTTTATGAGTTTTGTGTCATCCATCTTCTACTCACAATGTGACACACAATTCTTTGTTTCCTCCATTTTTTATGTCTACTGTGTCTGCATCCCCATATGAGTATTTTTCTACACTACCCTCTCCTCATACTCAACATCTTCTCCGGTGCCAGCACCATTTCACCATATAGTTACCAAGCTTAGAGCTGGAATTGTGAAGCCTAACCCCAGATATTAATTCACAATGTTGTTGTGTCATCTCCTACATAACCAAATTCGTATAAAGAGGCTGCCTCTTTTCTCTGTTGGCAACAAGTTACGTCTGAAGAATTCAAGCTCTCTAAACTCAGCAAACATGGTCTCTTGTCCCTCTTCCACCTGCCTGGTAAAAGACCAGTTGGGTGAAAATAGGTCTAAAAAAATGTTGATGGCTCAGTAGCAAGTTACAAAGCTAGGTAGGTGGCCAAAGAGTTTATCAAACCTACGGTTTAGATTACACATAGACTTTTAGCCTTGTGGCTAAGCATCGAACAGTGAGAATTGTACTGGCATTGGCATTTCATTTTGGTTGGAACTTATGTAATTGGATATTATCAATGCATTTCTTCATTGCACCATTGATGAAGAGATTTATATGTCACGGCCTTAGGGATTCATCAACTTCACTTGTCCCTTCTTTGTGTTCAAGTTAAACAAGTCACTCTATGGCTTCTAACAAGCTCCTAGAGCATGGTATAACAGGTTCTCTCAGTTTCATCTCAACCAAGGGTTCAAATGTAGTGCAGCAGATACATCTCCCTTTATCTAGTACACTTTTACTCACATGGTGGTCATCCTAGTTTATGTAAATGATATCATTCTTACTGGTAGCTCAGCACAGTCATCAATCATCTCCTGCATGCTTTGAAGACACATTTTGCAGACAAAGATCTTGGCAATCTATCTTTCTTCTTGGATATTGAGATTAATTATCAACAATCTGGTCTGGTATTGCATCAGAAGAAGTATTCCACATACCTTCTAATCAAAGCACATTTGTTGGATTGCAAGCCATGTGCCACTCCTCATGCTTAGAAGTCCAGTTCACTTATACATGATCCTACACCATATCAGAATCCCACATTTTTTAAAAGTATTGTGGCGGCTCTTCAGTATCTTACCATCACTAAGCCATGCATTCAATTTGATGTGAATGTTATGTACCAACATATGCACGAACCAACTCAGGTTGATTGTGTGCCTATGAAGAGAGTGCTTAGATATGTTATAGATATTCTTCATCAGGGTTTAAAGATCAACCCCGGTTATTTTCACCTCTCTGCTTACTCTGATGATGATTGGCCAGAGGACAGAACACATAGGAGGTCTATTACAGACTTTCATATTTTTGAGTGAGAATCTAGTTTCTTGGAGATCTAAGAAACAGGCAACGGTGGCCATATAATCAATAGAGGCCGACTACAAGGCCATGAATTTAGTTCCTCTGAGTTATAATTGTTGCAATATGTCCTTCAAAATTTCTATATTCTTTCTCTCACAACTCCCACATTATGGTGTGACAACATGTCTGCCTTACCATTGGCAGAAAATCATGTGTTTCATGTGAAGACAAAATATATAGCAATAGATTTTTATTGTGTAAGAGAGTTTGGTGGTTTTCAAGACAGCTCAATGTAGCTCACATTTCCTCTATTGATCATCTGGCGAACATGTTCACTAAGGCCCTTGGTGAATTCCATTACAAGTTGACATCCAAGCTAAACTTGTCATCAACCCAATTTAGCTTGAGGAAGGCTTATAAATGTAGTGATAAAAGTATTTATAAGGGTGTTATTGAAAAGGTTGTAAAGTAAATAATCGTATAGTTCGAGTTAGAAAAGGTTAAGGGTTATTGTGTAAATAGCTGAAGTAGCTAACAAACTGCCAGTTAGAAGTATACTGTTAGAACGTACAAGCAGAAATTGATGAGAAATACACATTTTTATTATCCTCTCAAATTTTCTCTCTCCGAATCTTGACAGATTGTTAGGTTAGATGGTTTTATATTTTTATTCAATAATGTTCGATGGAGCCTGACGGCTCCTGCTAAGGCGATAGCGGACGCTCCGGCACCAATGAGTTTCACTCCTTCGAACACGGTAGCTAGATGGGAGACTTTTAAATCTGTAATTATTCGTCGATTTAGTAAACTCAGGCGCCCACCAAAAAATGTGGTTTGACTATAGGTGGTTGTGATGTAATTATGATCTCCATATAAAATTTCTTATGACATATTTTTGTCATACTTGTTTACCACACGGGAGATTATCACTTTATATTTATTTATGTTTTACACTGAATATGTGTATTTCATTCAAACATGTTACATGAGAGTTTATTTTACTTTCTTTATTTCATTTTGGTAGTAAACCTTTGACACATACTCCCTTCGTCCCATAATTTCAGTTTCCTAATCCATTTCGGTTATCCACTTATTTCAGTTTCTCTCTCTAGAAACTGGGTCCAGTGACCTGTTTCCCTCTCGTGCTCTTCTCCCTCCTTCCCAACGCTATCTCTTACCTCGTTCTACTCCGTCTTCCTCTTCTTCCAATCTCTCTGTTTCCCTATGTCACTCAAGAAGATCTCTTGAACTTCTTTCTCTCCTGCGTTTCTATGGCGTTTCCAAATTACCCATCGGACTACTACTCTGTCCAAACAACCTATCAGCCGTCCTCTCTGCATCCCAATTTCATTCACCACTGTGAGTTGATTGAAATACCAACTCCAGAAATCCACTCCTTCATCCACAAGAGAATGAAGCTTGAGAGGTGTCTTGTCGCCTTCTTCGTGGACTACATTGTCTGGGACAGCAAAACGGTGGCGGCTGCTATTAATCAGTTTTGGAAGCTTGCTGGGAAGATCAAGGTGAAGCTCATGAACGATCATATGTTCCTTCTTGAGCCTGAAAACATTGAAGACTATGAGGATCTTGTGGAAGGAGGCCCGTGGAACATACTGGGATCATTGGTCGTTATCAGAAAGTGGTTACCAAACACAGTCTTTAATGACGACCACTTTGCTTTTAATGACTTATGGGTTGAGATTAGGGGAATCCCGATGGAATATATCAATAATGCTCTTATCCAAAAGCTCGGAAGAGTTATGGGAGAGATTATTGATTACGAAGTTGCGGATGAGGAAGTTGTCTGGCCGGAGTTCGGTGATAATGAACTCAACAATGAGGGTGAGAAGCATCTGGATGAGAAGCATCTGGACAAGATGAGGGTGAAAGTTAGGGTTAATGTTTTCGATCCACTAATCCCCGGCTGCTGTTTTCAGAAAGATGATGGAGAGATGTTGACTGCACTCTTCAGTTATTCAAAAATCTTTAGGGTCTGCTTTAGATGTGGAAGCGTTGGACATTCAGAGAGAAGATGTCGTCATACGCTCACAAGTGCTTTCAAAAGATACAAAGAAAGGATTGGGAGGGTTCAGCAGACTCTGGGATATGGCACTGTTAGCCACATTGATCAGCCGTTGTTCACAAGGGTTTTGCGCGGCATGACTAACTCAAATGTGAACCGGACAACGAGAATCCGTGTTGCATGGGGTAGACCGGTTCGCCGCATCACAGTAAGGAAAGGGGACCATGGTGCATGGTTCACCTACTTCGAAAGAGTTAACCCTATACCCACAAATGCTTCACAGGTTCGTTCACTGGTCTCTGATCAAAGGGCCAATTCCAGAAGGGTGGTTGAAAACATGGATCAAGATCGTAATGGTGATAACAGAGGTCAGCTAGGGTGCAACAATATCAACCCAAACCAAGAAGTGGGAGGGCCTGCAGGACGCTCGGAAGCAGCTCCGGCTGCTAGTGCATCACAACCAGTCGATAATGGCGGAAACATGATGGATGAGGACAAGATCGAAGCAAATAATGGCGAGGAGAAGAAGAAGATGATTGCCAGTTTGTTTGGGGCTTCCCCCTCCTCTTCGGAACCCTCCTCCACCCCGGATGAAGAATCAAAGCACCTGTTTGCTGAAAATGTTATTCAAACAAAGTATGGTTTTGTCACGATGAAATATGGGTGGGTCAGTCAAAATGTCGAGAATGGAGAGGAGGCCACGAGTAAACCCAATTTTATCACGATTACGGACTCGAGCTCTGAGACAAAGTCAAGTTCTGCGGCAAAGGATTATACAGTTGATAGCCATGGCAATATCTGGCTTCCGGTGATGTCTGAAAATGATGAAGCAAAATCGACGGAGTGGAGCTCTTCGTCAAACAAGGGTGAACCCACGGTGGATGCTGTCAATCTCATTAAAAATAAGATGAGTCGTAATAAAGAGGTGGTGATCAGTCCGGTGGGCATGCCATCGCCGGAAGCCATGGAGGTTTGCGACAAAGGTAAGGGTGATCAGTCCGGTGGGAGAGGCGGCAACGGTAGGCAGGAGGGTGGACGGAAGAGAAGCGCGTGGGAACGCGTGCAGACCTCGGGAAGCGAGGAAGAGCAGCAGCGTGCATGCTCAGAACGAAGCCCTAAGCGCCGCCTGGTGAACGGTACTACCAATGCCCTCTCTCCCTCTTTTTTCAATTACAAGACTCCTTTTCAATATTTAATTCCCACTCATCCGGTTAAGTGTTTTTTTAACTGTGATTTGGTTGCTTTTAATATAGATTTGACTGATCTCTCTATCCACTTTTTAGATTACTTGTCTTACTTTAAAAGTTATCCTACTTTTTGTGCTAAATCTAATCACACTGATTGGTATCTTTTAGTATCTTTTTCCTCTAAACACCTTTTACTTGTGTCTCACGTTGGGTATGGTTTCATCAGGCAACCCATTATTTTATTTTGCATTCAATTTTTTAATGTAACTACTAGTAGGCCTTTATTTCTCTTTTCCTTCCCCCTTTCCCCTGCTTTGGCTTTGTTAGTGGACGGGTACATTTACCCCCCCTCGTTCCTTTTCCAGTGAGCTGAGCCTCTTTTCTTTATCTCCTTTCTCTTTTTACTCACCCGTCCGCTCAACATGGGCCTTTGGCCTTCTTCCCTTAAGCCCAAGCAGCAGCACTCTCTCCCTGGCCCACTTATTCACAGCAACGGTTCATCCCCGTGTTTTGGGCCGAAAAGGAAAAGGCCCGATGACCCTAATCCAACAGTTAGGCCTACTAAACGGATGGAGTTCCTTGGCTTTACTCTCGGCTGCTACCCGTCGGCGTCTAAAACCAATATCCCATATGGGGGCAGAGGTCCAAGTAACCGTTATGGATTTGATGATGAGTTTAGGGCTCTTTTGGCAAAGGAGGACCTGGACTCTCCACCACCTTCCCCACCAAAAAACCCCCTCCCTCTTTCGCATAAAAGAAATCGTATTGACGTTGAAGAACCTTTGATTGACACAAAAAAGATACGTGTCCTCTCCTACTCCGGAGCTCAAACCAGTGAAGGTACTCTCTCCTTTCCTAGCAAGGTTTCCGTGGTTGTCCTTGAACAACCACGGCAGTCGCCATGATCATAGGTAGCTGGAAATGCAGAGGTTTGGGCCACCCTCTGGCAGTTCATTCAGCTCATAAATTGGCCATTGATCACAAACTGTCATTACTTTTTCTTACTGAAACCAAATGTTCTACGACTGAATGTAGTGCTTTTTTCCGTTCTTGGGGTTTTCCATCTTCGTGTGGTGTTAGCTCTTCTGGGCTTGCAGGTGGTATTTGTGTTGGTTGGAAAAGTAACATTAAGGTCTCTCCTATCATTGCTTCTAAAAACCTCATCCTTTGCTTAGTCGACTGTGAATTAGGATCCTTCTTTCTTGCATGTATTTATGGCTCGCCCTACCATGATAAAAGAAAAGAAACTTGGGATTTTATTGAATCTCACCTCAATAGGCTTAATGGCCCTCTCCTCTGTATAGGGGACTTTAATCGAATTCTCCATCCCAGGGATAAGTGGTGCAGAAAGGAAAGATGGATCCCGGGCTTAAAGGACTTTAGATTGTTTTTGGGAAACCTAAATCTTTCGGAAATCAAGTCTTTGGGCCACACTTCACTTGGACCAACAACAGGCCAGCCCCGTTCACAACCTTTGAACGGCTTGACAGGGGTTTTCACAATCCGGACTGGGCTCTAAAATTTCAAGGATCTTTCCTTCAAAATCTTCCGATTATGGGTTCGGACCACGGCCCATGTATCTTCCATTTACGTAACTCCTCCCGGCCCAAGCCTCGTCGATTCCACTTTGAAGCATTTTGGCTTCGCTATCCTGAATGTATCAATATTGTCAAAGCTACTTGGCAACAGAATTTCTTTGGCTCTTCGGCTTTCTGTTTTGCAGCCAAGTGCAAAACCCTTAAAAATAATCTCAATGCCTGGAGGAAAAAAGGTGTCGGGTCTTTATCGCAAAGAATTTTCTTAGCTCAAAATAATCTGGAAACCATCCAAGCCTCTTTGAGTAGGATCAGCCAGATTCCTATTGAAAGGAAACTCCGTTTAGAACTGAATGACCTCCTCTCCCAAGAAGAAACGCTTTGGGCTCAAAGAGCCAAAGTTAAATGGCTCAGGGAAGGGGATAGGAACACCCGCTTTTTCCACAGAACCTGTAAGAAAAGAGTTGCTAGGAACAGAATTGAAGGGCTTAAAAACTCTGCTGGTGATTGGATAAATGACCCTGACGGGCTCTCAACCCTCATCTCTAGCCACTTTGAATCAATTTATCTCCAGGCTGCAAGTATCTCAGTCGAAGATATCGACAAGTGGGAAGGGTGGAATCTTCCTTTCCCGGTCCTTGATGATCATTGCTTGGATATCCTTAACAAACCCTTCACCTCGGAGGAAATTAAGGAGGCAGCCTTCTCTCTTGGGCCCTACAAATCTCCTGGTCCTGATGGGCTTCCAGGAATCTTCTTCCATAAAAGCTGGGATATTATTGGCCAATCTGTGGAGGAAGTGGTTCTCTCTTTTCTTTCTAGAGGCTATCTTCTGAAAGAATTCAATTACTCCTTTATTGCTCTTATTCTGAAAACCAACTCTCCTGAGTACCCCAGCGATCTGAGGCCCATCAGCCTCTACTCTTCCATCTACAAAATTATTGCTAAAATTCTTGCAAATAGAATCAAGCTGGTTCTTCCATTCATCATCTCCGAGGAGCAGAACGCCTTTGTTCCTGGTCGTCTCATTTCTGATAGCACCCTGATTGCAAATGAGTTCTTCGCCAAGATCAAGAACAACAACAGCGGTAATACCCATCTTGGAGCCCTTAAACTTGATATGAGTAAAGCCTTTGATAGGGTAAACTGGAATTTTTTGGAGAAGGTTCTTAGGCGTGTAGGCTTCCCCGGCAATTGGGTTAGCCTCCTTATGCAATGTGTCACCACTGTCTCCTTCTCTGCTCTTATCAATGGAATTCCGGGGAAGAGGATTTTCCCTAAAGCTGGGCTTAGACAAGGAGACCCGCTCTCACCTTACCTTTTCATAATCTTTCTGGAAGCCTTCTCGGTCTCCCTTAAAAATCTGAACTCAAATGGCCTATGTCCAGGTATTAGTCTTAGCAGGGGGGTCCTAAGTTGTCTCACTTATTCTTTGCTGATGACTGTCTCATTTTCTTTCAACCCTCTCTCTCCAGTTGTGCTGCTCTTAGTTCTACTTTGGACGCCTTCTGTAAAGTGTCGGGTCAAGACATCAATAAGTCTAAATCCTCACTCACCCTAAGCCCAAACATCCCGGATGGGCTCGGGGATCTCTTTAGTAACTTTCTTAATGTGAGAATTGAAAAGTGCGGCTCCTCCTATCTGGGGCTGCCCATTGTCAAAGGCAGCAAGAAAAAAGACATCTTCCGTTTCACCAGGGAAGCTGTCTACTCAAAGCTTGAAGGGTGGAAAGGTAAATTTCTCAGTGATGCTGGGAGACTTACCGTCTCCAAAGCGGTCCTAACAGCCCTCCCGTCTTATGTGTGCTCCTCCTTCAAGCTTCCTTCTACCCTTAACAATGAAATCTCTAACCAAATCCTTAAGTTCTGGTGGAACCCAGAAAATTCTAACCCCCTCCGTCTCATTCCTGATGATACCCTTATCCTTTCTAAATCTAGAGGAGGTCTAGGGCTTAGAATCATCAACTGGATGAATCAAGCTCTCCTAGCCAATAAAGCATGGAGAATTCTTTGCTATCCTAACCTGCTTGTTTCAAAGATTTTGCTACACAGATACTGCAGGAAAAAATCTTTTCTGGACTTCGAATGCCCGAGCAATGCGTCTTGGGCCTGGAAAAGCGTCATTTTTGGCAGGAACCTCATAAAAAGAGGATTCAGCTGGCAGATTGGAGATGGAAGAAGTGTCAAAGTGCTGCACGACAGGTGGATCCCTGGCCTAAATGACCCGCTGATTAAGATCATTGGTACCCTGGATCTCAGCTCAGAAATGAGGGTTTGTGATTGGATTGAAAAAAGGGATTATAAGCAATCCTGGAAGGTTGATGCCATCAGAGGGAAGGTGCCAGCTTTTATTGCCTTCAGAATTCTGTCTATCCAGCTTCCTCTGTTTCCGGAAGGTGATAGAATTATCTGGCCATTCACAAGATCTGGTAACTTCAGCACAAAGTCAGGACACAACTTCATTCAGGAAAACAACCTTGTCCATCCTTCCCCAGCTGGCCATTTTGTGCTTAATCAATGGCCCCAAATATCTGAACAAAACTGGGGGAAAATCTGGGGGCTCAAAATTCCCGAGAAGTGGAAGACGTTCATGTGGAAATGTGCTCATCAAAAGCTTCCTACGAGAGATCTCCTTTGTAGCAAATTCTGCGTCAGCTCTAGTACCTGTGCTTTATGTGAAGCTGCAAATGAGACCCTCGACCACCTTTTCTTTGAGTGTCCAGTTGTCACTCCTCTTTGGCGGTCTGATATTTTTGATCCCTCCCCAGGGAAAGCCTTTGATGAAAAGTTATGGAACATTGTATTCTCAAAGAACATTCGGGCTGTTCACACCCTTTGGAGTATCTGGAGAGGGCGATGCGGATTAATCTTCGGAAACAAGGGTTTTTCAACCGAAGCTATCACAATTGTGATGGATCATGAATGGGCCCTCATGGAAAACGGAGAGCCTCCTCTCCCTTTGCCTGCTCCTGTTAAACAACAAATACATTGTGATCACTCTTTTGTGCTTGTGAACAATGGGGAGGGTAGTGAGCATACCAGTCCTTTGAATATCTTTTTGGATGGAGCGTGGAATCCCAACTTATATCATTCCAGTGTTGGCCTTCACACTACAGGAAGGGATGGCTCCCCTTGGACTATCGGGAAGAAATGTTATGCGACTAGTGCCCAACAAGCTGAACTCCTTGCCATTGAGCATGCCATCAAATTTGCTATTCACCATAATATCATGTCTATTAATATTTATACTGACTGCATTGCTGTTTTGTCTCTTCTCCAGGGATGTTCCAGCCCTCCCGTTCAGGATGATCCTATTGTCAAAAGGATTAGAGTTATCTCACAGCATCTTCTGTTCTGTGGTTTAGCGAAGGTTAATCGTTCTATGGTTTGGAAAGCACATAAAGCTGCTAGGAGTGCTCTTATGGATGATCATCCGATCTAGTAGCCTCTTTTTAGTTCTCTCGTAGTTCTCTGTTTTTTTATTGTTAGTCAGTTGTAGTCTCCTTATGTTGTGTAGTTTTAGTGGTCTCGTGAGGGGTATGCCCCTTATGTTTGGTTGTAGTCTTTCTTTGTGCTCTCGTTGTAGCAGACTCTATGTTGTTTTCTATGTTCCTCTCTATCTATGAATGATGACTCTTTCATAAAAAAAAAAAAAAAAAAAAAAAAAAAAAATCCATTTCGGTTCGCCTAAAAAATTTGTCAACTTTACTTTTTTATAGCTCCTAATAGTGTAGTTTCACTGATTTGATTTGCCCTCAAAATGTAAATGTGACATAATCAGACAGTTAAAAGTGACGGTATTTAAAAAATTGACTCGGCAAAGAGTTAGTGAAAATGTAATAATCACGTGTTTCATTAAATAGTTGGATTCCTCAGAAGAGACTAAAATTATGAGACGAATGGAGTAAAATTTTCTAGTACAGTCCAAATGCGGTTCTACGTTCTAGTATGATTCTCCACTTGTCCTCAAGTTTTATCCATTTTGAAAAGATGTCTAAAACAATTTGTACACTTTCGTCTCTCGGTAATTATACTTCTTTTTTTTAGACTTACAGAAAACCAAAAAAAAATCCAGAAGAGTGAATTTCAGTGTATCCATTACATGCATATTATAAGGTTATAATCTCGAAAAATGACTAGTTATAAGTTATGGAGAAAAGGGGTAATAATTTGACCACTCTCCATGGTTCACCAACATGTGGCTAAACATGCATGCAAATGCAATGTCGACCATTTTATCCTATACACGGAGCTTTCCTGGTCCTTGTTTGGATAAGTATTATAAATCAATTTTTGATCTTTTGACAAAATATACTTTAATGTTTGTCCATGCGATCCACTGATGCGTCGTCCTCAATTGAAATAGTACTAGTTTTTTTCCCTGTTATATGAGTTTTTTTTAAGAATTTCCGTTAAATAAGTTGTTTGGTCTTATTAGCCTTGATTTATTTGTCCTTTCATTTTATAATTTATACATGCAAAATAAGTAGGCCGACGCAACTATTAGGGCCCTCGTGAAAATAAGAACAGTTGTAGTCCATTTCTTAATTCTTTAGAGGCACTAAATCAAAAATGTGAAAAATCGAAAATAAATTGATGTTTTTATGGACTTATTCAGGGGGCACTCAGAGAGCCTCAAGTAGTTTCGCTCCTGATAACCAGTAACAACTTTTAAAATTTACATCAACTCTTCATCCTTTTTTATAATAAATCTAGACGTCAACAACTCTGAACATTCAAGGAATAATAGCAATGTGCGCTCGATGCAAGTTCTTGAAGTTCACCATTGCACTTGGGTAACGGAAAAATGTTATGCAAAAAGAGCCATTGATCCAACATTTTATTATTGGGGAAATCAACATCCTAAGGAAAATGGTACTCATATTAGTGTATTCGACTGTTGACTAATAAGGGACATAGTCAAATAAAATGTTTGTTGCATCTCCATGTGTCATTGTAACTTCCACTATTATATCTAAGAGTCGGGCTTGAGTGGGCTGAGTTGATGTTGGTTCGACTTCAAATGGACCTTGTCCTTTTCAGTCACGAAAGCCCACCTTAGTAGAAGAGTCACCCAATATCTTCAATTTCTTTCCTCAAAATATATATATATATATATATATCTTCAATTTCCTACACCTAAAAGGAAACAAATATTTTTTCTCCTTCTCTTATAGGAAAATTTGTATTAAAACCTTCCCACAAATCCCTCTTTGTTTTATAACCTTGCCACAATTCAAAATTAGGCATCTAACCTCCATTTGTGAGAGAAAAAAGTTGTTTGTCTTTTTTCTCGGAGGTTATTTCTTAAATAATAGAACGTCATATCAATCATACATTATTATTTTAAGTGAGTCTCGAACTTGAAACCTCAAAAGCTCGATGAATTGTCACAATGACCTAATCAATAGATTAAATAGCTAGTTTATAGTTTTCTCTCTATAGGCTCAATATTCATTTTTGGGCCTTGTCAACACTTTCCTCTCTCCAAGAATTAAAGAAAATTATTTTCTAGGACTATGCAATGAAGTCTAATAATAAAAATAATTTTAATCAATGGAACATCATATCAATCATGAAGTACATTGTTATTTTAAGTGAGTCTCGAACTTGAAACCTCAAGAGCTCGATGAACTGTCTCAATGACCTAATCAATTGACTAAACGGCTAGTTTATACTTCTCTCTATAGGCTCAATATTCATTTTTTGGTCCTTGTTAACACTTCTTCGCGTGTCAATTACATTCAAATTTTGATGAAATACACACAATATACCATCTTTGTTCTCTATCTATCTTTCACGCTTGAATTTTTTTTTCTTAAGATAACAAAATGATGTACGTTTTTGAAATATTTTCATGGTGTTGTAGAGTAGAGTTTATTCTCTAACACCACCAAATTCTTTCATCGTTTTACTAATAAATAATGGTAAAATGCAAACTTAGAAGATAGATAAAACAAATAATGGTAAAATGCAAACTTAGAAGATAGATAGATAGATAGATAGATAGATAGATAGATAGATAGATAGATAGATAGATAGATAGATAGATAGATAGATAACAGACGAAGTACAATATATGGCAAAAATTCTGCCAAAAATAGAAAGATAAGTGTAATGGATTGTCTTTCACTCAGAAACATGGCAATAACGTATAGTAGAAAACTAAATTGACCAGTGAATATCTAACATGTTCGAGATGCACACCTACTGTTGAGTGGTGCCTTGAATTGGTCAAGGGCGGCTAAACTCTTTGTTTCCAACTTTGATTAGGAAACATTGGAAGTCAAAGGCGGTGGAGGATTAGTTAGGAAACAAGTTTGTTTCCAAATCGGATTTGGAAACTTTTGGGATTTCCTAGAACTATATAAAGAACCTAGTAGTCACATTATTAGGTATGCACTTCATTGTAGTCTTGTTCCTCTTAAGTGAATAAAGGGTGCTTTTTCTGCCGTGGAGGTAGCTAGCAAATATTTTGCCAGCGAACAACGTAAAATTCTGTGTTCTTCTTTATTTTTTCATTGTTCGTGAGGTGGTTTGTCACAACAAACTGGTATCAGAGCCAAGATTGACGTTGTTTCAAGATCAAGATCAAGGCGGAGCAAAGCTAGGATTTCACAACTTGGTGATATCAAAGCTAGAGTTTTGCGATCTAGGTAGAGCACGCGACTAGGGTTCTAGATCCACCAAGAACGATGTCCGGGTCGATGTTGAAGATCGACAGGTTCACAGGAGGGAACAGTTTCAGTCTGTGGAAGATAAAGATAGAGGCTTTGCTCAAATCGTAAGGCTTGTGGGCACCTTTGACCGCGGACAAAGGAGGCATGAATGCTGCATCATCGGAGTTCAAGGTATTGGAGGAGAAGGCAAACACAACGATTATGTTGTGCTTATCGGATGACGTGATCATCGAGGTTGCAGATCCGAAGGAAGCAGCAGGTCTTTGGCTCAAGTTGGAGAGTCTCTACATGACGAAGAGTCTAATTAGAAAGTTGATGCTAAAGCAAAGGCTCTTTACTTTGCGGATGCGCGAAGGTACGACTCTCAAGGACCATCTTGATCAATTAAATACAATTCTTTTAGACTTGCATAATATTGGCGAGTAGGTGGGCGATGAGGATGCCGCACTCTTGTTATTGATCTCGTTACCTCCATCATACGAGAACTTCGTTCAGTCGTTCATAGTAAACAAGGTCGAGTTATCCCTAGAGGAGGTCAGATCGGCGCTCCATGCTAGGGAACTGCGTCATAAGGGTGCAGGCATAGGTACAGAGGACCATGCTTCCGGACTTATGGCAACGGGGGGAAGCAATAAGGGTAAGAAGAACAAGAAAAAGCAGTTTTCTGGTTCTAAGTTGCCCAAGGATGTCTGTGCTTGGTGCAAGGAAAAGGGGCATTGGAAGAGAGATTGCCCGAAACGAGGACAACAGGGGCAGAACGGATTTGCAGTCGTTGCTGAACAAGGTAACTCGTCCAAGGATGATTACGTTCTAATGGCGGATGTTGTCACGAAATCTCAAGATGCGTGGATCCTTGATTCCGGAGCTTCCTATCATATTTGCTCTAACAAGAAGCTATTCTCGACGTATAACCAAACGGATGGAGGGTCTGTCTACATGGAAAACGGAGTCGTCTGTAAGGTGATTGGGAGCAGCTCAGTTAGATTGAAGACGAATGAAGGGAAGTTATGTACTTTAGAGCAAGTCAGGCATGTATCACTTATTAAGAAGAATCTGACCTCCTTGAGTCTACTCGACAGCAAGGGATACCGTTTCAAAGGTGAAGGTGGAGATCTACAAGTCTGCAAGGGTTCTAAGGTGATTTTCAAGGGAGTCAAGAGCGGGACTTTGTACATGTTGCAAGGTTCAACTATCACAGGTTCTGCTGGAGTTGTCTCAGCCGAGATTAACAAAGCTGATCTAACCAAGCTGTGGCATATGAGGCTCGGTCATATGAGTGAACATGGAATGCAGAAACTTCACAAGAAAGGTTATCTCACTGGGCATGCGCCCAAGAGCCTAGGGTTTTGTGAGAACTGCGTGTATGGGAAGCTATAGCGTAGCAAGTTCCCTAAGGCGGTTCATAGAACGAAAAGGTACTCTTGATTATATCCATTCGGATTGATGGGATCCATCTCGAGTTGATGCGATAGGCGGGTATCGGTATTTTCCGAGCATCATAGACGATTACTCCAGGATGACTTGGATATTCGTGATGAAGCAAAAGAGTGAAGCCTTCACAAGATTCAAGGACTGGAAGACGCTAGTAGAGAATCAGGTGGGAAAGAAGGTGAAGAGGCTGCGGACAAACAACGACTTAGAGTTCTGTTCATCAGAGTTTGATGGATTCTGCAAGGATCAGGGAATAGCAGGCTATCGCACCGCTCGGCACACACCGCAGCAGAACGGTGTAGCCGAGAGAATGAATCATACACTTTTGGCGAAAGCAAGGTGCATGCTTTCGAATGCAGGTATTTCTAGAGGTTTCTGGGGAGAGGCAGTTTCCATGGCATGCTATCTCATAAATCGGAGCCCGCACACAGGTATAGGATGCAAGATTCCTATGAAAGTCTGGTCCGGTAGAGCAGTGGATTACTCGGATTTGACAGTTTTCGGTTGTGTTGCCTATTATCACGTTGATGAGGCAAAATAGAACCAAGAGCTAAGAAGGGAGTATTCATGGATTTCGGAACATGTGTGAAGGGATACATGATATGGGGAGACAACAAGTTTATACTTAGCAGAAGTGTAGTCTTTGATGAGACTCATATGTTGATGAACTCCGTGGAGGTGGAGCTTGGAGGTGCAAAGATGAAGGTGGAGGGAGAGTCGGATCCTATTGATCCTAAGGATTCCGAAATCCCTACACCGCCGCCAGAAGCAAAAGAGGAAGAAGCAGAAGAATCTGATAGTGAGGATGTGTCTACACCAGAGGAACCAGTTCATCAAAGTATTGCTGAAGGAAGACCAAGGAGAGTCATAAATCCTCCGGCGAGATACAAAGATGATGGTATGGTAGGATATGCATTACAGATAGCGGAAGAGGTAGAGGATGAGCCATCCTCCTACAAGGCCGCTATATCAAGTTCTCAGCACAGTGGATTGCCGCGAAGGAAGATAGTCAGTTGGGAGCTTGTTAAACTGCCTGCGGGAAGGAGCTTGTAAAACTGCCTGCGGGAAGGAAGATAGTCAGTTGTAAGTGGGTTTTCAGAAGAAAGGAAGGAACTGCATCTGGAGAGGGAATCAAGTATAAGGCAAGGCTAGTTGCAAGAGGGTTCAGTCAGAAAGAGGGAGTTGACTACAACGAGATCTTCTCACCGGTGGTCAGACATACTTCTACCCGGGTGCTACTAGCAATGGTGGCCCACCACGACCTAGAGCTTGAGCAATTGGATGTCAAAACAGCTTTTCTACATGGAGAGTTGGAAGAGGAGATATACATGAGCCAACCGGAAGGGTTCTAAGTTCCGGAAGAGAGAACCACGTGTGCAAGCTGAAGAGATCTCTCTACGGACTTAAGCAGTCTCCGAGGCAGCGGTACAAGAGGTTTGATAACTTCATGTTGAAGATTGGTTATCACAAGTGCGAGTATGATTGCTGCGTGTATCACAAAGAGTTGCATGGTGAATTACGTATTTACCTAGTTCTGTGTGTGGATGATATTCTGATTGCAACTCGGGATATCAAGGACATGAGAGAACTGAAGAGGTCCCTTAGCGCGCGAGATGAAGGATCTGGGAGCTGCTCGGAAGATATTAGGATTTGAGATCTATAGAGACAGGAAGAAGAAGAAGAAGAAGCTTTTCTTGTCACAGCAGTTATACATCAAGAAGGTCTTGGCAAGATTCGGGATGTTATCAGCTAAAGCTATAGATACTCCTATGGCAACTAACAGCAAGCTGGGAATGTACACCTTCAGACCGAGGAGGAGAAGGAGTACATGTCCAAGGTTCCATATGCTAGCGCAGTTGGAAGTCTTATGTATGCTATGGTCTGCATTCGACCGGACATAGCATTCGCTGTTAGTGTGGTTAGTCGTTTTACGGCTCATCCAGGGAAGGAACATTGGCAGGCGGTGAAGCGCATATTCAGGTACCTTACGGGTACGTCAGACATTGGCCTATGTATGGGGCTAGTGAAAACATCTCGGTAGCTGGATTCTCGAATGCGGACTATGCAGGGGATATTGATAGTAGAAGGTCAATGACAGGCTATGTATTTGTTCTAGGAGCATCTGTTGTGAGTTGGAAGGCGACGCTACAGCCGACGGTGACTTTGTCCACCACGGAGGCAGAGTACATGGCTCTAACGGAGGCAGCGAAGGAGGCAATTTGGCTTAAGGGAATGGTCAATGATCTAGGGCTACATCAAGATCAGGCGATAGTCTACTGTGACAGCTTGAGTGCGATTTGCTTGACTAAGGACCAGGTTCATCATGAAAGGACCAAGCATATCGACGTCAGGTATCATTTTATGAGAAACGAGAGCAGAATCAAGGTGAAGAAGGTGGGGACAGCTGACAACCCCGCAGATATGTTCACCAAACCGATTCCGAAGAGAAAGTTCCAGCATTGTCTGGAATTGCTCAACATCTTGAGCCAGTGAGGCCCTTCGGGGCATGTCGGACCCGGTGGGGGTCCAGTGAGTCTCCGTGACGAGAGACAATCGGGTGCGGAGAAGATGTAGCTTTATTTGCGCGAAGAGAAGCAACTGCTGTTGACGAGACGATTCAAGTCACGGTGGAGATTTGTTGAGTGGTGCCTTGAATTGGTCAAAGGCGGCTAAACTCATTGTTTCCAACTTTAATCAGGAAACATTGGAAGTCAAAAAGGTGGAGGATTAGTTAGGAAACAAGTTTGTTTCCAAATCGGATTTGAAAATTTTGGAAATTTCCTATCACTATATAAAAAACCTAGTAGTCACATTATTAGGTATGCACATCATTATAGTTTTGTTCCTCTTAAGTGAATAAATTGTGCTTTTCTACCGTGGAAGTAGCTAGCAAATATTTTGCTAGCGAACCACGTAAAATTCTGTGTTCTTCTTTATTTTTTCATTGTTCGTGAGGTGGTTTGTCATAACACCTACTAATACTGATGGACTCATCAGCACTCAATTAATCTGTTGTATTTGGCACCTCCTTCTATTTCTTTGTGTTGGCAGAACATTAGCATTCATTGTTGATGATGATCACTTCAATTCCATCTTTCTCTTGCGTTAATGATGCCATTCGTAACATACATTATCATGATGTAATGGACTAAACATAAGCAACATGCTGACCAGTCATTATTCACTTAATTGCTGAGTAGAAAAACAACTCAAGATTGTTTCAAAATTTAACCCAAGTATAGTACTAGATGCAGTTAGAGAACCTCTTATGGTACAAAATTAAAAACAGTTATTTTTTTTTGGCGAGAATAAAAAACAGTTATTATTAGCGTACTTAATTAGTCAAAATACACCAAGCCAGCCCTAGTGAGCGAGCCTTGTCACTTAAGGGTATTTTTTCCTTTGGTCTTAGGTTCAAACCTCACAAACGCCATTTATCCTTGAAACCACTGAGAATTGAATGGTCATTTGTTGCCTTGCAACAAAACTGTAGATATCTTTCAAGATCCTATGAGTCAATCGAGATACGCGCAAACTGACCCAGACACCACAAATTTTAAAGAAAAGAGAATCAAATGCATTAACTTTGAGCAATCTACAAGCTAAAATGGACTTTACATCTCATCCCATCATAAACTACATTAATTTTTTTCATTAGCAGAGATACTACTAGGGTTATCCGACTCAGGTCAAACCATATTCACAGATAAACACTGTGGTTTGAATGACTCTCGTAACAAAATCTATCGAATCATACTATCATTGACTTTTACTTAGCAGTTGTATCAGAAATACCAAATGCTCCTCGCGTCTCAATTGAGTGTCAGAATGAACTTTTAACATAAATCAATGACTTGCTTTTGTTTTATAGTAGTATTTTTTTTCTGAAGAGTGTTTTTTTTAAGGGAAAAGGCATTTGTATTGATGGGGCTTGAAGACCCAAAACTCTAGTTCAAATGCATCTGAAGCCCAAAGTTGAATTCGGGTGAAAAGACTTAACAAAGCGACTCGAAGGGTTCTCTTTACAAATAGATCCGCTACTTTATTCTCTTCTCGAACCACGTGTTTTATCTCGGTATCCGTAAACCGACCGAGAGAACGGGGCAATCCATTGAACCTCTGCAATTTCCGAACTGTCTTCCTTGTTCTCTTCTCTCGTTTTCATTTCACCCGACCGTAAATTAATTGAATTTCGGCACACTGAAAGGGTGAAAGTGTCCTTTTCGAAACTAAAAGGGGTGAAGTGTCCTTAAGTGAAACTAGAGGGGTGAAAGTGTGTTTTACCCGTTTTGAAAACTCATACCTGTGGAAAACATTCAATTTTCTTCTTTATGTGAGGTTTTTATTTTAATCTAACTTACTGCTAGCCGGGTTTGAACTCTAAACTTCATGCAGAGGTTTTCATCACTTTAGGCCTCTAGCACTCAGCTAGCAGCAATTTCTCACAAGACCAACGTAATAAAGATCGTTCAGGCGTGTTTGGTTCTATGCGCATGGATTTGGAATAAAAGTGGTGTTTGGGCATGAGAATGTAGGGACAGCAAAATCTCATGAGCGTGTCTTTCCAGAAAGATGCAACCCCGAGTCTCTTTAGTCTCTCTACCCTCCAAATCACTAGATTCCAACACTATCTCTAACTGTAGGACACCCTACCCTACCCCCTAACTCCAAACCCACCTCATGTTCTAAATCCCCCTCCTCTCCAACAAGTAGGAATCTTCATTCAAATTGTTTATTCTGGTTATCAGAAGGTCACGTTTGGTATAGGGATTGAAAGTTAAGAGTACAAGGGATCCTACGGTATTATAAGGTGTATTGATATTAAGAGATTATTAATTATACAGGGAGAATTATGTAACATGTTTGTTTGTACCGGTATAAACAATGGTATTAAGACTTCAATCTTCAATCCCACCTTCATGGGGGTATAGATAATAAGGGGGGGACTGAATCCCCATTAAAACTATCGCTGCACCAAACACCAGTTATTACCCCCTACCGGTATTATTATTACTGTACCACTTCTTTATCTCTGCATCAAACGTGCCCGAAATGTAGTACTTCTATTTTCTTCCACACGAACTATTATAAATTCATCATTAACACCAAATATCATTAACACCAATTATGCTAGTGAAAAATAATTATGTTTACCACTTTTCCCAAGAAATGTAGTACTTCTATTTCCTTCAACACGAACTATTATAAATTCATCATTAACACCAATTATGCTAGTGATAAATAATTTGGCTCAAGACACTACACCGACACCATACCTCAAAGGGAAAGGGGCTGAATATTATGACAAAGTCGAGCATTTTTTTTGCGAGGGAGTTTTATTTCATTTATTTTTTGTTTTCGGGAAAAGTTTATTTTCGAGAGGCAAGACTTGCAAAAAAATATCATTCAATATACATCTAAATAAATCTTAAAATTTATCCTAAAAAATAATGGATGCTAAAATTAATTAAAAATGGAAGTGCCCATTAAAGTGCCAGCGTTGTTGTGTTGACTCCATCCCAAGAAGAAATAGAAGAACAAATATGAAGTAAAATAATACACAAGTTAAGAATATCTTTTCTTTAGGAGACAAGTTAAGAACATCAATTAATTATCAGACATGAATGAATATTACATTTACATGTTGCCAAAAAAGAAATATTATTGAACTCCTTAACTAATCCCTTTATCCACTAGGCTAATTGTTCAAGATTTTTGTCATTTGTATGATATCTCCCTTTTCTTCTCATGGCCGTAAGTTTGAGCAACATTAGGCCTAGTATGAGAATGATGTGGCGGTGCTAAAAACTGCTGTGTGAAAATCACTGTGGATATAATGCAGTACCTTTTAGATAAAATGTTATTTGATAAATATTACGTGAAAACTGTAATGAAATATTGATATAGGAATTTTGTTTTTGGTAAAATCAAATGTGAACCTATTGTGAGAGAGTAAAATGACAAAAAAATATAACATGTGTTATTTTGTAAAGATAACTATTGAAAATTTCAAAAATTGTGAGGTCATTATTGGTCGTAGATAATTTAACCAAAAGTGGGTTTTGGAAAAACAAGTCCCCCCCCCCCCCTTGCTTCTGAAATCTGCTATGGGACAGACGAACTGTCCGAAAATTCAAAAATATAAATTTTACCAAACGCACTAATAACTGTTTCGACTGTCGGGAAGTGGCAGAACTCTTACGAGGAATGGCGGATGTGGCAAGAACTAATCAGAAACATCTAACGTTATCGGAAGTTTAGGAAGAGATAGTAGACTTCGCACCAGAGTTTTGGATTGAGGCGGCCCAAGAGCTACAACAAAGGCCTAATTGGAAGATTCCAATGGTAAGGTGAAATCAATTTGTGGCCGATGAAAAGCCTGTTTAAGAAGATTTAGACCGACAAGAATTCGTGAAGTTGATTCTAATACTTCCTCTGTTTCTTCTCTTTCCTCTAATTTTGAATTTTACCACTATGCATCCGGCCGCTTTTGACTTGATTATTTGGTTAGCAGTACGATGTAATTTTTTTGGTAAATTTTTATGGAGTGTATAGTAAATTTTATTCTACAACACCAAATCACCGGGTCAAAATGACATGCCTACGAATGAAAAAGTCAAAACTGGAAAAAGAGAAAAAACAAACCAATTACTCAAGTCTTCAAATTCCCAAGTCATCACTCATCACTACTTGGAGAGAATTGTTGAAGGTGGGTCATGCATGATGAGCAATTCTTAGGTGCTCATAGAGCAAATTCACGTGGTGCTCCATGCAACTCACATTTCAATATGTGCAATAAAAATAGGATGAGTGGGAGAAAAAAAATAGCCAAGTAGGAATCTGTTTTTTTTTTTCTATAACCTATAGAGGTAGTAGTTAACCCTAGTGCGACATGTGTCAGTTAATGAATGGTGTGGAGCACCAAGTGTCGGGCTGACATGGTGCTCCTAGAGTATCTAAAATTTTCTCTGTCGGTGATTAGATGGTAGGCACTTATTGCTAAAACCCTGGAAAGTTGGGGACAAATTCGAAGGCGTTGATTTCGATTCGTTAGATGAATGGGTTCAAATTTGTAACATCCTGATTTATCTATTCAATGAAGAAGCCGCAAATTTGTGTCTCAAATGAGAGACATTCTTGTAGGTGATGACTGATGAAAGAATAACGTCTTGGGAGGGGGAGACTATGTTAGAATCTAGGGATGGCAATTGGGTCCGATCCAATCCGGTATCCGACATGATCCGACCCTAATGGAGCAGATCCGATCCGATCCGTTTGCAAATGGATCGGATATGGATCACGAGTTTTGTGATCCGGGAAACCCGATCCAAACCGATTAGGTTATCATATCTAATAAATTCAATAATATACATGTATTAATATAATTACATATATAACTTTTACTATGTTAACTTTAGATAACGTCCTAAGTTTAATATATTTATATTTTATTGTTAATAAATTGATAAAATTATAGATGTAAAGTGCATGTTAATTCAATTTTGATTTTTATTCATAATAATCTTAGGTCAGATGAACTAAAAATAGTGTCTGCCATGATTCGATGGATAATCCGATTCGAATCCGGCAAAATCCGGTCCAAATTCGATCTGATCCGAAACCTTATGGATCGGATCTGAATTTATGCTGATCCGATCCAAACCCGATCCATTATCATCCCTATTAGAATCTGGGTTCATAGCCATTGGCGAAGCTTTTTTTTGTTTGAAGTTCTTATAGTAAAGTTTTGGGTAATATTCACTTACACCCCCATAGTTTCGGTGATCACCACTTTAACTCCTTCTAGTTTAAAAAACTTCATTTACGTCTACCGTGACTACCAAATATGTTGTCAGTTGCACCCTCAGTGTGTTCACTATGTTAGTTGATATGCAACAACCCTCTTATCCGACTCGGGACAAGACCGGGAGGGCGATGCTTAATAGAAGCGGCGGAGATCAAAAGCAATACATTTCACAACACTTATTTATATTACTAAACACAAAACTTAGAGTATTACACACTAGTTGCTACTATTACACAGAACTATTTCACAAAACTTATCTAACATTTATTAGATAGTCTACTGGTGACGTCCATACTCTAGATAAGTCTCGCGCCCCTTCTATCTTACGATCCAGCTCCTAGGCCTGCGGTGGGAAGAAAAACAAGAACCGCAGTTTCCAAAATCAGCTTGAAATGCTGAGTGAGATACACCTTAGCGTGTAAAACAAGGAAGATGAAATAGTTGAAGATTTACGAGTTAAGTAAAACAGTAACAGAGTACGAATAAAACATTATCGGTGTTTGCAGCAGAAATGAGCATTTATGAACGTTTCAGAAACAAATCCATTTATCAAAATTATGTTCCATTGCACATTTCCAAACACAGAAGCATAGATGTTCAGTTATTATCTCTTCTCGTTGTACCAGGGTAGACCAGTGACCACGGCAGACATACTAGACCTTAAGTGTTGCAACACCCTCCTAAGAGCGTCAATCAAAGGAGTGTTATCTAGATGCTGGACCCTCGCCAATAAGGCGTAGAGCCGGGGCACGCGAAGTCCCGCATTTTAGGGATAAAACCCAAGGGATCTAAACCCATAAAAGTAACTTCGGGGATCTAACCCGAATATATCTTTAGGGACTAAGCCCAGGGAATCATCACCCAATATAAGTAACTCCGGGGATCGAACCCGAATATATCTTTAGGGACTAAGCCCAGGGAATCATCACCCAATATAACTGGTTCCGGTACAAGCGAATATTTCCACTTTGCATTATGAACAAATTATCTTTGTGTGACGATTTCAAAGAATTATTTTGAAATGTAGTCAAACTCAAATATAGCATGTGAAGCACAAAACACGTTTCGTGACAAGTATTAAAATCATATAATGACACGAATGAAGCTAAGGCTAGCTAGGCTAAGCATATAACTCACCTGAAGTCAACTTAGCAGTCGTACAACGGATGTTCGACGAAACCTACGTCCACGTATCCGTCTCCTACAATTTACAAATCTCTAGTCATAACGGTGTTATCTTTGAATAAACGAATGCACTAACTCTATAAAATTGCTCGGTTATGTCGAATACTAGTTACTTCTCTCACGACCCCATTTCGTCTTTACATCATATTCTTATATAAAGAGGCATCTTGAAATAACTTGATTATTATTAAATAAACATTAATAAATACTTTTCCAGAATAAACAAATTATAATTACTAGCAATATTAAGAAAATAGCATTATCTTCTTTATAAAAAGTTATTTTAGCTAGAAAACAATATCAAAATAACTATACTTTTTAATAAGTAATTAAATAAATAATTCAAACTCATTAGATAATAAAACTATAGTGATATTACACAATAAATATTTATGAATGCAAATTATTTTACTATCTCAAATAGAATTCTTGCTAAGAAGAGTTTATTGAGCAAATACTCGGAAATCACTATTTAAAGTGACGTTTAGTATTTAAAATGACATATTTTTCAAGAAAAATAATGATTTACTCACATTATATTCTTACCACCATATTAATCCTCTTATATTATTAAAACATTCTTTTTATTTCTAAGAAAATAATCCATTTTGCTATAATTATATTTTTGTTTCAAAGCATCAATTTTTATTTAATTTATTTGAAACACATATTAATATTACATTACTAAACTAATAATCCAATTAAAAGCTATTTCAGAATCTATAAACAACAACTACTCCCCCAACAGATTCATTAAAGAACACCCACAACCCCTAAGCTTTTGAAAACAACTTCCTTAAAATACACTTAGCTCCCCCCCAAACATGAATAATCAAGTCCATCAATCAAAACACAAATTAAAGCATACAGGGCTTGGTTTTGGCTATGTAATTCAACTCAGGAGGTGAATTAGAGCTTACCCACTCCAAGAATTGCAAGAAACGGCGAAGAAACGAAGCGGGTCGGGTTGTCGAAAAACTCGCCGGAAAGTGGAGCTCGACCGGACGGTTTCCGGTGGTTCTTGGCCGCGGCTGAGAGTTCCAACAGCTTAGTCGGACCCTAGGGAGTTGAGAGAGACCACCAAAATGGCCTGGGTGTCTCTGATTTGGGTTGGCCGAAGCTTCGGCCGGCAAAAATGGAGGTTTGGCCGGCGGCGTGGCTTCGACTATTGCTGCTGCAGCCTCTGTTCTGGCTTCCCCTTTTCGATCCTGGAATTTATACAGAGAGAGAAGAGTCGAGAGAGAGAGAAATAGAGGCGAAGACAGAGAAGGAAGGGTGGCAGTGGTGGCTTCGGGTTGTCTTCCCCGATGGCGGCAGCGGCGATGGCTGGGTCCTTTGCCGCTGCTGCTTCCTGCTCTGTTCTGAGGTAGAGAAACAGAGAGATGAGAGAGGAGAAGAGAGGGAGAAGAGCAGGGGTTGTTTGGGGTGGTTCCCGTCGGCAGTGGTGGTGGCGGCTTCGGAGCTTGCCGTCGCTGCTGCTGCTGGGTCTTTGCTTCTGGACAGAGAAGAGAGGCAGAAACAGAGATAGAGAGAGACAGAGAGGGAGAGACTAGGGAGGAGATGGAGGTGGAGATGGTGATGATGATAGTGATGATGGTGATGAGGGAGGAATAGGGGAATGATTTATAGCAGAAGAGTAGTGTGGAGGAAGGAAGTAGGAGAAGCTTATGGTGGAAGAGAGGGTGTAGGTGGCGGTGAAGATGAAAACTTTTGAAGGTGATAAGCATTGGAGAAATATTAAGGTGTGGGTGGCACACCGACGAGTAGTGTACTCTAGTGCAATCCACACACTAAATCTCGCGGTGATTTAACACGCGTTAAAACTTAAAATAAAGAAAATAATTATGTTTTAACTTACAATTAATAACTTAATGTTTCTCTAAAGTTTCACACAATATTAATACAATAAACTACCCAAATATTATATATATACATATATATTTATTTATCTATCCAAATTACTATTTTACCCTTAGATTTTAGACGGGGTATTACATCCTCCCCCCCCCCTTAGACTAAGCTTCGTCCTCGAAGGTTGAACGGGTTTCTAGGGTCTCAGTGGTTTTCTAAATGAGACGCACAGAGATTAAGGTCAGAGTGCTTACCTTTTGTATTGTTCAGTGCTTGTGCCTCTGTTTTACTTAACACAAAAACTCTTCCAGGTGGCCTCTGGTCGTTTCCCTGAGTGGTGTTCCCTCCATTCTCATCGTTTTCCAGTCTCATCGTTTTCCTTGGTGACTGCATTCCTATTCTGACCTCCATTCCTATTGCCATTTCCATTGTTGTTATTGTTGCGAAACTGGTTTCCCCCATTCTGATTCTGACGCTGTCCTTGCCCGTTGCTTCCTTGCTCATTCTCAGCTGCCATCCTCCTCCTACAGTCAGAAGCTATGTGGCCTTTGATGCCACAAAACCTGCAAGCCAGGGCCGAGCCTTCACAAGTGTATCCTCTATGATTATAACCAAACCTGTTGCGATTGAGGTTGCGCTGCTGGTTTCGGTTGTCTCCATTTCCCCAATTCTGATTACCTCCAACATTGACTAGCTTGGGACGCTTGTCTGCCCTTTGGTTGTTCCTGCCTTGTACATAATTGTCATCCTCTTGGCCTTCCGCTTTTCTCTTCTTTTGTTGAGTCATCACCTGATCGACTCTCCAAATGTTAGCAGCTATCCCATACGCCTCAGACAGCGTGTCGTAGGTTCTGGTGAGCATGGTCCTCTGAATCTCAAGCTTCAGACCTCCGATGAAACGAGTGACCAGACGCTTTTCAGTAGGTACAGTATCTTCTGCGAAACGAGCTAACTCCACGAACTTGTCGTAGTATTCAGTCACCGAATTGTTTCCTTGCTTTAGTGCAATGAACTCCTGATACTTATGCTCCTTAACATGCTCCGGATAAAAGGCGACTCTCATTGCAGTCTTCAGGGCCTCCCAGTTAAAACCTTCCTAAGCCATGAACCTTGCTCGATTGGCAGTCCACCAGTTGTCAGCTTTTCCCTTGAAGTAGAACGCTGCCTCCTTAACCATTCTAGCTTCTGGGCATTCCATGGCCTGGAAAATCTTATCGAATTCCCTGATCCAATTCTCAAGTAGCACAGAATCTTCTTGCCCAAAGAAGCAACTCGGGTTCCGACGAGCTATCTTTTTAGCCCAATCAGGTTCTTGTTCAACAGCAACATTGTTATTGTTGTTCTGGTTGTTGTTGTTCATTGCCTGAACAAACTGGTCCATATGGCCGATCAACTGGGCCACTTGTGGGTGTAGGGCTTCTTCTCCTTCCATTTCTTACTTTCGAGAAGTAACGGTACTCCTAGTGATGACGTACCCCAGACGATTCCTTACCGCAACACACGTACTTCCCCAAATAGCAGGTCACAACTAATAAGTATTCCGTATCAACTAATCACACAATATCTCAGTGAGATACACAGAAGAACACACACATAAAGAATAATATGGGTACGGTTTCATAACCATATACCGTATTGGTACCAGGGTCTCAACACGAAACATATTAATGTCAGATAGCACATAGCATCTTGTCAAACAAGAGGAAGTAACCAAGAAATCCCCAAATACCCGGCTTATCCGTATTTTATCTTGCCCTAAGCTCATTTCAGGTTACCCTACAGGTTTTAATTCCCTTGTTGGAAAGAACTGCTCTGATACCACCTGCAACAACCCTCTTATCCGACTCGAGACAAGACCGGGAGGCGATGCTTAATTGAAGCGGCGGAGATCAAAAGCAATACATTTCACAACACTTATTTATATTACTAAACACAAAACTTAGAGTATTACACACTAGTTGCTACTATTACACAGAACTATTTCACAAAACTTATCTAACATTTATTAGATAGTCTACTGGTGACGTCCATACTCTAGATAAGTCTCGCGCCCCTTCTATCTTACGATCCAGCTCCTAGGCCTGCGGTGGGAAGAAAAACAAGAACCGCAGTTTCCAAAATCAGCTTGAAATGCTGAGTGAGATACACCTTAGCGTGTAAAACAAGGAAGATGAAATAGTTGAAGATTTACGAGTTAAGTAAAACAGTAACAGAGTACGAATAAAACATTATCGGTGTTTGCAGCAGAAATGAGCATTTATGAACGTTTCAGAAACAAATCCATTTATCAAAATTATGTTCCATTGCACATTTCCAAACACAGAAGCATAGATGTTCAGTTATTATCTCTTCTCGTTGTACCAGGGTAGACCAGTGACCACGGCAGACATACTAGACCTTAAGTGTTGCAACACCCTCCTAAGAGCGTCAATCAAAGGAGTGTTATCTAGATGCTGGACCCTCGCCAATAAGGCGTAGAGCCGGGGCACGCGAAGTCCCGCATTTTAGGGATAAAACCCAAGGGATCTAAACCCATAAAAGTAACTTCGGGGATCTAACCCGAATATATCTTTAGGGACTAAGCCCAGGGAATCATCACCCAATATAAGTAACTCCGGGGATCGAACCCGAATATATCTTTAGGGACTAAGCCCAGGGAATCATCACCCAATATAACTGGTTCCGGTACAAGCGAATATTTCCACTTTGCATTATGAACAAATTATCTTTGTGTGACGATTTCAAAGAATTATTTTGAAATGTAGTCAAACTCAAATATAGCATGTGAAGCACAAAACACGTTTCGTGACAAGTATTAAAATCATATAATGACACGAATGAAGCTAAGGCTAGCTAGGCTAAGCATATAACTCACCTGAAGTCAACTTAGCAGTCGTACAACGGATGTTCGACGAAACCTACGTCCACGTATCCGTCTCCTACAATTTACAAATCTCTAGTCATAACGGTGTTATCTTTGAATAAACGAATGCACTAACTCTATAAAATTGCTCGGTTATGTCGAATACTAGTTACTTCTCTCACGACCCCATTTCGTCTTTACATCATATTCTTATATAAAGAGGCATCTTGAAATAACTTGATTATTATTAAATAAACATTAATAAATACTTTTCCAGAATAAACAAATTATAATTACTAGCAATATTAAGAAAATAGCATTATCTTCTTTATAAAAAGTTATTTTAGCTAGAAAACAATATCAAAATAACTATACTTTTTAATAAGTAATTAAATAAATAATTCAAACTCATTAGATAATAAAACTATAGTGATATTACACAATAAATATTTATGAATGCAAATTATTTTACTATCTCAAATAGAATTCTTGCTAAGAAGAGTTTATTGAGCAAATACTCGGAAATCACTATTTAAAGTGACGTTTAGTATTTAAAATGACATATTTTTCAAGAAAAATAATGATTTACTCACATTATATTCTTACCACCATATTAATCCTCTTATATTATTAAAACATTCTTTTTATTTCTAAGAAAATAATCCATTTTGCTATAATTATATTTTTGTTTCAAAGCATCAATTTTTATTTAATTTATTTGAAACACATATTAATATTACATTACTAAACTAATAATCCAATTAAAAGCTATTTCAGAATCTATAAACAACACCTACTCCCCCAACAGATTCATTAAAGAACACCCACAACCCCTAAGCTTTTGAAAACAACTTCCTTAAAATACACTTAGCTCCCCCCTCCAAACATGAATAATCAAGTCCATCAATCAAAACACAAATTAAATCATACAGGGCTTGGTTTTGGCTATGTAATTCAACTCAGGAGGTGAATTAGAGCTTACCCACTCCAAGAATTGCAAGAAACGGCGAAGAAACGAAGCGGGTCGGGTTGTCGAAAAACTCGCCGGAAAGTGGAGCTCGACCGGACGGTTTCCGGTGGTTCTTGGCCGCGGCTGAGAGTTCCAACAGCTTAGTCGGACCCTAGGGAGTTGACAGAGACCACCAAAATGGCCTGGGTGTCTCTGATTTGGGTTGGCCGAAGCTTCGGCCGGCAAAAATGGAGGTTTGGCCGGCGGCGTGGCTTCGGCTATTGCTGCTGCAGCCTCTGTTCTGGCTTCCCCTTTTCGATCCTGGAATCTATACAAAGAGAGAAGAGTCGAGAGAGAGAGAAATAGAGGCGAAGACAGAGAAGGAAGGGTGGCGGTGGTGGCTTCGGGTTGTCTTCCCCGACGGCGGCAGCGGCGATGGCTGGGTCCTTTGCCGCTGCTGCTTCCTGCTCTGTTCTGAGGTAGAGAAACAGAGAGACAGAGAGATGAGAGAGGAGAAGAGAGGGAGAAGAGCAGGGGTTGTTTGGGGGTGGTTCCCGTCGGCAGTGGTGGTGGTGGTGGCGGCTTCGGAGCTTGCCGTCGCTGCTGCTGCTGGGTCTTTGCTTCTGGACAGATAAGAGAGGCAGAAACAGAGAGAGAGAGAGACAGAGAGGGAGAGACTAGGGAGGAGATGGAGGTGGAGATGGTGATGATGATAGTGATGATGGTGATGAGGGAGGAATAGGGGAATGATTTATAGCAGAAGAGTAGTGTGGAGGAAGGAAGTAGGAGAAGCTTATGGTGGAAGAGAGGGTGTAGGTGGCGGTGAAGATGAAAACTTTTGAAGGTGATAAGCATTGGAGAAATATTAAGGTGTGGGTGGCACACCGACGAGTAGTGTACTCTAGTGCAATCCACACACTAAATCTCGCGGTGATTTAACACGCGTTAAAACTTAAAATAAAGAAAATAATTATGTTTTAACTTACAATTAATAACTTAATGTTTCTCTAAAGTTTCACACAATATTAATACAATAAACTACCCAAATATTATATATATACATATATATTTATTTATCTATCCAAATTACTATTTTACCCTTAGATTTTAGACGGGGTATTACATCCTCCCCCCCCCCCCCCCCTTAGACTAAGCTTCGTCCTCGAAGGTTGAACGGGTTTCTAGGGTCTCAGTGGTTTTCTAAATGAGACGCACAGAGATTAAGGTCAGAGTGCTTACCTTTTGTATTGTTCAGTGCTTGTGCCTCTGTTTTACTTAACACAAAAACTCTTCCAGGTGGCCTCTGGTCGTTTCCCTGAGTGGTGTTCCCTCCATTCTCATCGTTTTCCAGTCTCATCGTTTTCCTTGGTGACTGCATTCCTATTCTGACCTCCATTCCTATTGCCATTTCCATTGTTGTTATTGTTGCGAAACTGGTTTCCCCCATTCTGATTCTGACGCTGTCCTTGCCCGTTGCTTCCTTGCTCATTCTCAGCTGCCATCCTCCTCCTACAGTCAGAAGCTATGTGGCCTTTGATGCCACAAAACCTGCAAGCCAGGGCCGAGCCTTCACAAGTGTATCCTCTATGATTATAACCAAACCTGTTGCGATTGAGGTTGCGCTGCTGGTTTCGGTTGTCTCCATTTCCCCAATTCTGATTACCTCCAACATTGACTAGCTTGGGACGCTTGTCTGCCCTTTGGTTGTTCCTGCCTTGTACATAATTGTCATCCTCTTGGCCTTCCGCTTTTCTCTTCTTTTGTTGAGTCATCACCTGATCGACTCTCCAAATGTTAGCAGCTATCCCATACGCCTCAGACAGCGTGTCGTAGGTTCTGGTGAGCATGGTCCTCTGAATCTCAAGCTTCAGACCTCCGATGAAACGAGTGACCAGACGCTTTTCAGTAGGTACAGTATCTTCTGCGAAACGAGCTAACTCCACGAACTTGTCGTAGTATTCAGTCACCGAATTGTTTCCTTGCTTTAGTGCAATGAACTCCTGATACTTATGCTCCTTAACATGCTCCGGATAAAAGGCGACTCTCATTGCAGTCTTCAGGGCCTCCCAGTTAAAACCTTCCTAAGCCATGAACCTTGCTCGATTGGCAGTCCACCAGTTGTCAGCTTTTCCCTTGAAGTAGAACGCTGCCTCCTTAACCATTCTAGCTTCTGGGCATTCCATGGCCTGGAAAATCTTATCGAATTCCCTGATCCAATTCTCAAGTAGCACAGAATCTTCTTGCCCAAAGAAGCAACTCGGGTTCCGACGAGCTATCTTTTTAGCCCAATCAGGTTCTTGTTCAACAGCAACATTGTTATTGTTGTTCTGGTTGTTGTTGTTCATTGCCTGAACAAACTGGTCCATATGGCCGATCAACTGGGCCACTTGTGGGTGTAGGGCTTCTTCTCCTTCCATTTCTTACTTTCGAGAAGTAACGGTACTCCTAGTGATGACGTACCCCAGACGATTCCTTACCGCAACACACGTACTTCCCCAAATAGCAGGTCACAACTAATAAGTATTTCGTATCAACTAATCACACAATATCTCAGTGAGATACACAGAAGAACACACACATAAAGAATACTATGGGTACGGTTTCATAACCATATACCGTATTGGTACCAGGGTCTCAACACGAAACATATTAATGTCAGATAGCACATAGCATCTTGTCAAACAAGAGGAAGTAACCAAGAAATCCCCAAATACCCGGCTTATCCGTATTTTATCTTGCCCTAAGCTCATTTCAGGTTACCCTACAGGTTTTAATTCCCTTGTTGGAAAGAACTGCTCTGATACCACCTGCAACAACCCTCTTATCCGACTCGAGACAAGACCGGGAGGCGATGCTTAATTGAAGCGGCGGAGATCAAAAGCAATACATTTCACAACACTTATTTATATTACTAAACACAAAACTTAGAGTATTACACACTAGTTGCTACTATTACACAGAACTATTTCACAAAACTTATCTAACATTTATTAGATAGTCTACTGGTGACGTCCATACTCTAGATAAGTCTCGCGCCCCTTCTATCTTACGATCCAGCTCCTAGGCCTGCGGTGGGAAGAAAAACAAGAACCGCAGTTTCCAAAATCAGCTTGAAATGCTGAGTGAGATACACCTTAGCGTGTAAAACAAGGAAGATGAAATAGTTGAAGATTTACGAGTTAAGTAAAACAGTAACAGAGTACGAATAAAACATTATCGGTGTTTGCAGCAGAAATGAGCATTTATGAACGTTTCAGAAACAAATCCATTTATCAAAATTATGTTCCATTGCACATTTCCAAACACAGAAGCATAGATGTTCAGTTATTATCTCTTCTCGTTGTACCAGGGTAGACCAGTGACCACGGCAGACATACTAGACCTTAAGTGTTGCAACACCCTCCTAAGAGCGTCAATCAAAGGAGTGTTATCTAGATGCTGGACCCTCGCCAATAAGGCGTAGAGCCGGGGCACGCGAAGTCCCGCATTTTAGGGATAAAACCCAAGGGATCTAAACCCATAAAAGTAACTTCGGGGATCTAACCCGAATATATCTTTAGGGACTAAGCCCAGGGAATCATCACCCAATATAAGTAACTCCGGGGATCGAACCCGAATATATCTTTAGGGACTAAGCCCAGGGAATCATCACCCAATATAACTGGTTCCGGTACAAGCGAATATTTCCACTTTGCATTATGAACAAATTATCTTTGTGTGACGATTTCAAAGAATTATTTTGAAATGTAGTCAAACTCAAATATAGCATGTGAAGCACAAAACACGTTTCGTGACAAGTATTAAAATCATATAATGACACGAATGAAGCTAAGGCTAGCTAGGCTAAGCATATAACTCACCTGAAGTCAACTTAGCAGTCGTACAACGGATGTTCGACGAAACCTACGTCCACGTAACCGTCTCCTACAATTTACAAATCTCTAGTCATAACGGTGTTATCTTTGAATAAACGAATGCACTAACTCTATAAAATTGCTCGGTTATGTCGAATACTAGTTACTTCTCTCACGACCCCATTTCGTCTTTACATCATATTCTTATATAAAGAGGCATCTTGAAATAACTTGATTATTATTAAATAAACATTAATAAATACTTTTCCAGAATAAACAAATTATAATTACTAGCAATATTAAGAAAATAGCATTATCTTCTTTATAAAAAGTTATTTTAGCTAGAAAACAATATCAAAATAACTATACTTTTTAATAAGTAATTAAATAAATAATTCAAACTCATTAGATAATAAAACTATAGTGATATTACACAATAAATATTTATGAATGCAAATTATTTTACTATCTCAAATAGAATTCTTGCTAAGAAGAGTTTATTGAGCAAATACTCGGAAATCACTATTTAAAGTGACGTTTAGTATTTAAAATGACATATTTTTCAAGAAAAATAATGATTTACTCACATTATATTCTTACCACCATATTAATCCTCTTATATTATTAAAACATTCTTTTTATTTCTAAGAAAATAATCCATTTTGCTATAATTATATTTTTGTTTCAAAGCATCAATTTTTATTTAATTTATTTGAAACACATATTAATATTACATTACTAAACTAATAATCCAATTAAAAGCTATTTCAGAATCTATAAACAACAACTACTCCCCCAACAGATTCATTAAAGAACACCCACAACCCCTAAGCTTTTGAAAACAACTTCCTTAAAATACACTTAGCTCCCCCCCAAACATGAATAATCAAGTCCATCAATCAAAACACAAATTAAAGCATACAGGGCTTGGTTTTGGCTATGTAATTCAACTCAGGAGGTGAATTAGAGCTTACCCACTCCAAGAATTGCAAGAAACGGCGACGAAACGAAGCGGGTCGGGTTGTCGAAAAACTCGCCGGAAAGTGGAGCTCGACCGGACGGTTTCCGGTGGTTCTTGGCCGCGGCTGAGAGTTCCAACAGCTTAGTCGGACCCTAGGGAGTTGAGAGAGACCACCAAAATGGCCTGGGTGTCTCTGATTTGGGTTGGCCGAAGCTTCGGCCGGCAAAAATGGAGGTTTGGCCGGCGGCGTGGCTTCGACTATTGCTGCTGCAGCCTCTGTTCTGGCTTCCCCTTTTCGATCCTGGAATTTATACAGAGAGAGAAGAGTCGAGAGAGAGAGAAATAGAGGCGAAGACAGAGAAGGAAGGGTGGCAGTGGTGGCTTCGGGTTGTCTTCCCCGATGGCGGCAGCGGCGATGGCTGGGTCCTTTGCCGCTGCTGCTTCCTGCTCTGTACTGAGGTAGAGAAACAGAGAGATGAGAGAGGAGAAGAGAGGGAGAAGAGCAGGGGTTGTTTGGGGTGGTTCCCGTCGGCAGTGGTGGTGGTGGTGGCGGCTTCGGAGCTTGCCGTCGCTGCTGCTGCTGGGTCTTTGCTTCTGGACAGAGAAGAGAGGCAGAAACAGAGATAGAGAGAGACAGAGAGGGAGAGACTAGGGAGGAGATGGAGGTGGAGATGGTGATGATGATAGTGATGATGGTGATGAGGGAGGAATAGGGGAATGATTTATAGTAGAAGAGTAGTGTGGAGGAAGGAAGTAGGAGAAGCTTATGGTGGAAGAGAGGGTGTAGGTGGCGGTGAAGATGAAAACTTTTGAAGGTGATAAGCATTGGAGAAATATTAAGGTGTGGGTGGCACACCGACGAGTAGTGTACTCTAGTGCAATCCACACACTAAATCTCGCGGTGATTTAACACGCGTTAAAACTTAAAATAAAGAAAATAATTATGTTTTAACTTACAATTAATAACTTAATGTTTCTCTAAAGTTTCACACAATATTAATACAATAAACTACCCAAATATTATATATATACATATATATTTATTTATCTATCCAAATTACTATTTTACCCTTAGATTTTAGACGGGGTATTACATCCTCCCCCCCCCCCCTTAGACTAAGCTTCGTCCTCGAAGGTTGAACGGGTTTCTAGGGTCTCAGTGGTTTTCTAAATGAGACGCACAGAGATTAAGGTCAGAGTGCTTACCTTTTGTATTGTTCAGTGCTTGTGCCTCTGTTTTACTTAACACAAAAACTCTTCCAGGTGGCCTCTGGTCGTTTCCCTGAGTGGTGTTCCCTCCATTCTCATCGTTTTCCAGTCTCATCGTTTTCCTTGGTGACTGCATTCCTATTCTGACCTCCATTCCTATTGCCATTTCCATTGTTGTTATTGTTGCGAAACTGGTTTCCCCCATTCTGATTCTGACGCTGTCCTTGCCCGTTGCTTCCTTGCTCATTCTCAGCTGCCATCCTCCTCCTACAGTCAGAAGCTATGTGGCCTTTGATGCCACAAAACCTGCAAGCCAGGGCCGAGCCTTCACAAGTGTATCCTCTATGATTATAACCAAACCTGTTGCGATTGAGGTTGCGCTGCTGGTTTCGGTTGTCTCCATTTCCCCAATTCTGATTACCTCCAACATTGACTAGCTTGGGACGCTTGTCTGCCCTTTGGTTGTTCCTGCCTTGTACATAATTGTCATCCTCTTGGCCTTCCGCTTTTCTCTTCTTTTGTTGAGTCATCACCTGATCGACTCTCCAAATGTTAGCAGCTATCCCATACGCCTCAGACAGCGTGTCGTAGGTTCTGGTGAGCATGGTCCTCTGAATCTCAAGCTTCAGACCTCCGATGAAACGAGTGACCAGACGCTTTTCAGTAGGTACAGTATCTTCTGCGAAACGAGCTAACTCCACGAACTTGTCGTAGTATTCAGTCACCGAATTGTTTCCTTGCTTTAGTGCAATGAACTCCTGATACTTATGCTCCTTAACATGCTCCGGATAAAAGGCGACTCTCATTGCAGTCTTCAGGGCCTCCCAGTTAAAACCTTCCTAAGCCATGAACCTTGCTCGATTGGCAGTCCACCAGTTGTCAGCTTTTCCCTTGAAGTAGAACGCTGCCTCCTTAACCATTCTAGCTTCTGGGCATTCCATGGCCTGGAAAATCTTATCGAATTCCCTGATCCAATTCTCAAGTAGCACAGAATCTTCTTGCCCAAAGAAGCAACTCGGGTTCCGACGAGCTATCTTTTTAGCCCAATCAGGTTCTTGTTCAACAGCAACATTGTTATTGTTGTTCTGGTTGTTGTTGTTCATTGCCTGAACAAACTGGTCCATATGGCCGATCAACTGGGCCACTTGTGGGTGTAGGGCTTCTTCTCCTTCCATTTCTTACTTTCGAGAAGTAACGGTACTCCTAGTGATGACGTACCCCAGACGATTCCTTACCGCAACACACGTACTTCCCCAAATAGCAGGTCACAACTAATAAGTATTCCGTATCAACTAATCACACAATATCTCAGTGAGATACACAGAAGAACACACACATAAAGAATACTATGGGTACGGTTTCATAACCATATACCGTATTGGTACCAGGGTCTCAACACGAAACATATTAATGTCAGATAGCACATAGCATCTTGTCAAACAAGAGGAAGTAACCAAGAAATCCCCAAATACCCGGCTTATCCGTATTTTATCTTGCCCTAAGCTCATTTCAGGTTACCCTACAGGTTTTAATTCCCTTGTTGGAAAGAACTGCTCTGATACCACCTGCAACAACCCTCTTATCCGACTCGAGACAAGACCGGGAGGCGATGCTTAATTGAAGCGGCGGAGATCAAAAGCAATACATTTCACAACACTTATTTATATTACTAAACACAAAACTTAGAGTATTACACACTAGTTGCTACTATTACACAGAACTATTTCACAAAACTTATCTAACATTTATTAGATAGTCTACTGGTGACGTCCATACTCTAGATAAGTCTCGCGCCCCTTCTATCTTACGATCCAGCTCCTAGGCCTGCGGTGGGAAGAAAAACAAGAACCGCAGTTTCCAAAATCAGCTTGAAATGCTGAGTGAGATACACCTTAGCGTGTAAAACAAGGAAGATGAAATAGTTGAAGATTTACGAGTTAAGTAAAACAGTAACAGAGTACGAATAAAACATTATCGGTGTTTGCAGCAGAAATGAGCATTTATGAACGTTTCAGAAACAAATCCATTTATCAAAATTATGTTCCATTGCACATTTCCAAACACAGAAGCATAGATGTTCAGTTATTATCTCTTCTCGTTGTACCAGGGTAGACCAGTGACCACGGCAGACATACTAGACCTTAAGTGTTGCAACACCCTCCTAAGAGCGTCAATCAAAGGAGTGTTATCTAGATGCTGGACCCTCGCCAATAAGGCGTAGAGCCGGGGCACGCGAAGTCCCGCATTTTAGGGATAAAACCCAAGGGATCTAAACCCATAAAAGTAACTTCGGGGATCTAACCCGAATATATCTTTAGGGACTAAGCCCAGGGAATCATCACCCAATATAAGTAACTCCGGGGATCGAACCCGAATATATCTTTAGGGACTAAGCCCAGGGAATCATCACCCAATATAACTGGTTCCGGTACAAGCGAATATTTCCACTTTGCATTATGAACAAATTATCTTTGTGTGACGATTTCAAAGAATTATTTTGAAATGTAGTCAAACTCAAATATAGCATGTGAAGCACAAAACACGTTTCGTGACAAGTATTGAAATCATATAATGACACGAATGAAGCTAAGGCTAGCTAGGCTAAGCATATAACTCACCTGAAGTCAACTTAGCAGTCGTACAACGGATGTTCGACGAAACCTACGTCCACGTATCCGTCTCCTACAATTTACAAATCTCTAGTCATAACGGTGTTATCTTTGAATAAACGAATGCACTAACTCTATAAAATTGCTCGGTTATGTCGAATACTAGTTACTTCTCTCACGACCCCATTTCGTCTTTACATCATATTCTTATATAAAGAGGCATCTTGAAATAACTTGATTATTATTAAATAAACATTAATAAATACTTTTCCAGAATAAACAAATTATAATTACTAGCAATATTAAGAAAATAGCATTATCTTCTTTATAAAAAGTTATTTTAGCTAGAAAACAATATCAAAATAACTATACTTTTTAATAAGTAATTAAATAAATAATTCAAACTCATTAGATAATAAAACTATAGTGATATTACACAATAAATATTTATGAATGCAAATTATTTTACTATCTCAAATAGAATTCTTGCTAAGAAGAGTTTATTGAGCAAATACTCGGAAATCACTATTTAAAGTGACGTTTAGTATTTAAAATGACATATTTTTCAAGAAAAATAATGATTTACTCACATTATATTCTTACCACCATATTAATCCTCTTATATTATTAAAACATTCTTTTTATTTCTAAGAAAATAATCCATTTTGCTATAATTATATTTTTGTTTCAAAGCATCAATTTTTATTTAATTTATTTGAAACACATATTAATATTACATTACTAAACTAATAATCCAATTAAAAGCTATTTCAGAATCTATAAACAACACCTACTCCCCCAACAGATTCATTAAAGAACACCCACAACCCCTAAGCTTTTGAAAACAACTTCCTTAAAATACACTTAGCTCCCCCCTCCAAACATGAATAATCAAGTCCATCAATCAAAACACAAATTAAATCATACAGGGCTTGGTTTTGGCTATGTAATTCAACTCAGGAGGTGAATTAGAGCTTACCCACTCCAAGAATTGCAAGAAACGGCGAAGAAACGAAGCGGGTCGGGTTGTCGAAAAACTCGCCGGAAAGTGGAGCTCGACCGGACGGTTTCCGGTGGTTCTTGGCCGCGGCTGAGAGTTCCAACAGCTTAGTCGGACCCTAGGGAGTTGACAGAGACCACCAAAATGGCCTGGGTGTCTCTGATTTGGGTTGGCCGAAGCTTCGGCCGGCAAAAATGGAGGTTTGGCCGGCGGCGTGGCTTCGGCTATTGCTGCTGCAGCCTCTGTTCTGGCTTCCCCTTTTCGATCCTGGAATCTATACAAAGAGAGAAGAGTCGAGAGAGAGAGAAATAGAGGCGAAGACAGAGAAGGAAGGGTGGCGGTGGTGGCTTCGGGTTGTCTTCCCCGACGGCGGCAGCGGCGATGGCTGGGTCCTTTGCCGCTGCTGCTTCCTGCTCTGTTCTGAGGTAGAGAAACAGAGAGACAGAGAGATGAGAGAGGAGAAGAGAGGGAGAAGAGCAGGGGTTGTTTGGGGGTGGTTCCCGTCGGCAGTGGTGGTGGTGGTGGCGGCTTCAGAGCTTGCCGTCGCTGCTGCTGCTGGGTCTTTGCTTCTGGACAGAGAAGAGAGGCAGAAACAGAGAGAGAGAGAGAGACAGAGAGGGAGAGACTAGGGAGGAGATGGAGGTGGAGATGGTGATGATGATAGTGATGATGGTGATGAGGGAGGAATAGGGGAATGATTTATAGCAGAAGAGTAGTGTGGAGGAAGGAAGTAGGAGAAGCTTATGGTGGAAGAGAGGGTGTAGGTGGCGGTGAAGATGAAAACTTTTGAAGGTGATAAGCATTGGAGAAATATTAAGGTGTGGGTGGCACACCGACGGGTAGTGTACTCTAGTGCAATCCACACACTAAATCTCGCGGTGATTTAACACGCGTTAAAACTTAAAATAAAGAAAATAATTATGTTTTAACTTACAATTAATAACTTAATGTTTCTCTAAAATTTCACACAATATTAATACGATAAACTACCCAAATATTATATATATACATATATATTTATTTATTTATCCAAATTACTATTTTACCCTTAGATTTTAGACGGGGTATTACATGATAACTTCCCGAATTCAGTTCTTTGGATAGATTTACCCTTACAAAGGGGTACCCCTAATTTCGTAAACCCTATATCGTGTTAGTCCCAACTTTTACTAGTAGTAGTTGCATCATGTTTAAAGACGCATACGAAACTTGCGATATTTGCACATGTTAAGAATACACATTGAGGTGGATCGACCTTTGCAGCATCAACATGGATAAATCTGTCCAAAAACTTCAATTTGAGAAGTTACACTACCAACTTGCAGATGTGGATAACAAGGGAGTGAGTGACAACAGGTTTGGTAATCATAAGGGATGTAAATGAAGTTTTTCAAACTAGAAGGGTTTAAGTGAAAATCAACCAAACTGGCGGTGTGTAAGTGAATTTTACCGTAAAGTTTTTATTTAAATGTAACATAATGCACATAAAATTTGTAATTCTTCTTTCTTTAGGAAAAAATCTGTAATTCTTGATTGCACCCCTTCTCTCTCCCAAGCCCCCACCCATGAACGGTTCACGTTACAAAATTTTGGATCATATTAGCTCCTTTTATTCATTTGAAAAAGGAATGAATCGATCCCGTGATAAGATATCAAGCTACCAATAATAATTGTGGGTTAGGTAAATCAGACTAACAAATTTTCCAACTTCTTTAGGATAAAATAGACCATTAAGTGGGGAAATTTTAACTATGAATGAAGATAATAATGACATAAAGGTTCAACAATTAGTGAAAGGTAGTGAGCAATGTTTCGATCGTTGTATGGACCACGGTCATACGTCAATCGACCCATCTACCTTTATTTATTTTGTTTCCCCAATCACATGCAATGCAATGTTGGTTAATTGTAGCATTGGACGTATCGGACACAACATTTATCAATGGATTTGACCAATTATGGTCCCAAAGTGAACCAAATCTATGCTTTGATCAAGTCTCAACATCCACATTATTATGGTCCTGGTCATGATTTTGACACCATTTTGTCAAGTGTGACTTGGAAGTGTTGCATTTTCCACGCTTGTGTTTATTAGACAGAATATGTGCCTACAATTTTAATGTAGTACTACCTCTGTTTTTTCTCTTTCACTTGCTATTGACTTTTTATCTATATATGGATCACTTTGACTCGGTGATTTGAATAATAAAATAATGTAATTTTTTGACAATTTTTTCATAGTATTGTAGAGTAAAGTTTACTCTATAAGATCATGCAAAAAATGTCAAATTCGTGTATCGTTTTGCTAACCAAATCACCGGGTTAAAGTGACTCAGTGAATAGTGTCAAAAATGAAATAAGGTGAAAGAGAACAAACAAAGTCAATATGAAATCGAGGAAGTACCACTCCGTTTCTTCTCTTTCTCCCCCTATTGACTTTTTCACTCGTAGTTGGGTCACTTTGACCCGGCAATTTGGATGGCAAAACGATATAATTTGTTGATAAATTTTTCTTGGCATTGTAGGGTAACACTTATCCTACAACACCATAAAAAATTGTCAAAAAATTGATTCGTTTTACTATACAAATCACCGGGTAAAAGTGACTCAGTGAATAGTGGTAAAAGTCAAAAGGGGGATAAAGAGAAGAAATGAAGCAGTATTAAAATTGTGTGTGTTCCTACATCTCTCAAAAAACGATGATACAAATAATCAGGATGATAGCGTGAATGATGTCCCACCTGAAACTTATTTTTCTCCTACGAACTACGAAGAGTTCATATTCCAATGAGTTTAGAAATATATTATCTTTGGTGTGTTAGCTTTTAGTTTTTCTACTAAATAGTTTTCTTAAAGTGTTTTTTTTGTCTGTAATTGTCCAGCTCTTTTATGTTTTCAACTCACCCTATATTACTCTCATACTTTCTTTATATTTTCATAGTTATCCAAAATCATTCTTTTATCAAAATTATGTAATAGTTTTTCTTTTCACTTTCTGCTCATATTTCTATTAAATAACAAGTCTTGAATTTTGATGTGTTCGAAATTTCATGAAACTGTTAACTTTTTGTTGAATCCAAGTATGCAAATTTTGATTTCTTGGATGTCACAATATCACTAATTTCTTCTTCAATTTGTCAACGTTCATGACATCGTTGACGCTCAGGAAGGCATTGAGTTTTTCACTTGATTTGTTCTTCGTAAATCTGTAAAAAAAAATACAAGTGGAGTGCAGAGTATATTTGTAATTTGATCCACTGCTTCTAGTTTTTTTTTTTTTTTAAATTATCCACTGCTTCTAGTTTAAAAACTACTACCAAACTCATTTTTCAGTTTTAATTTAAGTTAAAAATTATCACCAAACACACTGATTTAAACAAAATTTCTAAAAACCCCAATAAATAAATAAAAAGTATATCCACCACAATCTAAAAACATGTTCCACTAAAAAACATTCTACGCAGCTCACCCTGTGAATCTCATTTTCCCGGAGGACCATAATGCATTCCATTTTCGTACAATATTTTCATTTTGTAAGAGCAGTTGTATCTTCTACTTTTTTTTAGAAACCGTTTTTTCGTTTTTATATCAAAGCCTAACTGCTTCCAAATGTTTTTTTTTTTTTTTGGGGGGGGGGGGGGGGACTTCTAAATGTTATTGGGTTATACTTATCAATTATGATATATATAAATAATGTATGTTTTTCATTCACAATAGTTAGTATGTGTCCGATAATAATGTTGTTAATTTTAGTAATATGTATACAGTTAAAATAATCGCAGTGCACAGTTACGATGAAATTAATGTGAATTTTCATTCTCAATTTATTCATCTAATATGGAGATAAAAATAAATGATTGAGAGTTCATCTGATAATGCTTTTACTTTCTAGAACGCTGCCTTTCGAATTTAAAAGTAGTATTAATGTGTTTGGTAATTATTTTTTTTGTTTTTTGGAAAGTAATTGTTTTCCTGCAACAACTTTTGAAAGCATGGGAGGAGTTGCTTTCCAGGACCTGCTTTCGATAAATGTATTATTTGACATTTTTATCCGTTAATAAATATCAATGACTTTTTATTGTAATAACTCTAAAACACTAATTACCAAATAAAAAATGTCAAAAGTGATTTCCCCCCGCAACTTAAATACATAATTTATCAAACACTTTTCGCATATATTTTCACATCATTTTTCTCACAGTTTTTTCTACACATCAAATTTTTAAAACGCCACAACACTATCAAACTATCCCAGAGATATTTATGGATATGTAGAGATAAGTTGGAGATTGACAACTCTACTACTACAAAAATAAAGACGAAAACTGAAAGTTTAGTGGTCAATTCAGTTTGAGACCTTGCGATAAAGAAAAAACACATTGGAGACTTCAAAAGGTCTCAATTTCTTGGAGATTTAGAGAATTTAGCTGAAAATCTTCAAAAAATATACGGAAATTTGAAATGTATTGCTTGGTTGGAAATACTTTAAGAAATGCTTTAAGAGTATTTTTCACAGTTGATATCAAATTTTACACCAATTCTTATATTGGGTGGAGATAAATGGTTTGGCCTCCCACAGTTAATCCTCAAAAACAACATTTCACCATTTTTGATGAAAAAATAGAACTTTTGGTCTCTTATAGTTTTTACCAATTTTTACATCAGATAGATATTTCACCATTTCATCAAATTTAGAAAATGTTATTTTTGGCTTCCCACAACAAATCATCAAATTCATCACCAAAACATGAATTTTATAACTATCCAAATAAATAAATAAAATATTATCAAAACAATGTTACACGAAATTGCACAACGAATAAATAACACTTCAAAAAATCTAATTAACCATTCTAATCTATTTGATCATGATTATCCCATAAGTGTGCAATAAGTTTTTATTAATTCATTGTTCTTGGCGTTATTTTTTTTTATATTTTCTTTTCCATCACTAAGATTAATTATATTAGTCGTCAAAAATAATTTTTAACACAAATCAATTGTAAAATATGACATTATATCTCCAATTATTTAAAAGTAATGTAAAAATCTGTCCTAAACACTAATGAATAACTTGGTGTAGATTACACCAAATCCTATTTTCATCATCAAATTTGATGGTAAAAATAAGATTTGGTGATATGGGATAGGATTTGAGGGTCCTATCAGAGATGCACTTCACCATTTCACAAAAGCAACACCAAATATAGGATTTGGTGTTTTTTTAGTCAACGACTGTGGGAAGCCTACAAATAAATCACCACTTTTTTGGTAATTTGATGATTTGGTGATTTGTTGTGGGATGCCGAAAACACCAAATTTTACCATCAAATATAGAATTTGATGCACTGTGGAAGATGCTCTAACCACAGTTGATTTCAAATTTTACATAAAATCCTATATTTAGCGGAGAAAAAATGGTTTGGCCTCCCACAATTAACCCTCAAAAACACCATTTCACCATTTTTGATGGAAAAATAGCACTTCTGGTCTCTCACAGTTTTCACCAATTTTTACATCAGATAGTTGTTTCACCATTTCATCAAATTTAGAGAATTGTATTTTTGGCCTCCCACAACAAATCATCAAATTGATCACCAAATCATGAATTGCATAACTATCAAAATAAAAAATAAAAACTTATCAAAATAAAAAAATATTTTATTGCAAAACAATATTACACGGAATCATAAAATGATTAAAAACACTTCAAAAAATCTATTTTACCATGATTATCCCATAAGTGTGCAATAAGTTTTATTCTTAGTTCGTTATGAGCTCATTGATTTATCAAGTCTCGATGTCTACCTAGAAATTGGATAAATATTGAATTAGTGATATCCTTTGCAACCTCAGCGCGGTATAGATGGTGAAATTTCATATTCAAGATATGTGGAAATGTGAGAAGCATCAAAAATTTAAGTGTTGAGATACTCGCTACGTCATCTGCGACTATCGTATTGTGCATGATAATGCATGCTAACATGATCCCGTAAATGTCATTTTTCTTCCAAAATCGATTGGCTCCTCTAACAATTGCAAATCGAGCTTGGAGAACTCCAAATGCCGCTCAACGTCCTTGCGATAAGCTTCATGTTTCCGTGTGAAATATTGTTCTTGTGCATTTTTTGGTGTACATATAGATTGTACTAAAGTCGACCATTTAGGATAAATTCCATCAGCTAGATAATACCAAGCATTATAGTCTTACCTTTGATTGAATAGTTTACTGGTATTGATGCACCCTCGGTTAATGCTTGAAAGATGTTACTTTGTTCTTCATTCTGCTTTCTTAATTTTCTTAGTTTGATTATGTATTTTATTTTCATGCTAATAATGTGATCTAATTTCATTTTCTTAGTTTATTATTAACACATTTTTTTTGTGCTCATTTTTGTTTATGTTTAATTTTCTATCACTAAGATCAGTTATAGTAGTCGTCAAAAATAACTTTTAGAGCATCTCCCACAGTTGACATCAATTTTTACACCAAATCCTATATTTGGTGGAGAAAAATGGTTTGAACTCCCACAGTTAACCCTCAAATATACAATTTCACCACTTTTGATGGGAAAATAGAGCTTTTGGTCTCCCGCAGTTTTCACCAAATTTTACATCAAATAATTATTTCACCATTTCATCAAATTTAGAGAATGACATTTTTGGCCTCCCACAACAAATCATCAAATTTATCACCAAATCATGAATTTCATAACTATCAAAATAAAAAAAAAAAAAAATTTTATTACCAAAACAATATTACACGAAATCGTAAAATGATTAAATAACACTTCAAAAAATCTAAAATTAACCAGTCTAATTTGACCATGATTATCCCATATGTACAAGAAGGTTACTGAAGTTCTTGAAGTTTAACTTCAGTGTATTATGTTCGGCCAAACCTGTTGCAACTACATTAGTTATTTCATTTTATTATCCCGCAGCATAATACTGAAAATATTATGTAACACGCTATGGCTCAAAAGCATATTATACAAAGTGGAAGAAGAAAAATGGATGGCGTAAATACTGTAAAGACGAAATGCTACACTATTACATTAGAGCATATTATTACCATGAAAGTAATGTGAAAACATGCCCTAAACACTAATTAAAAATTTGGTGTAGATTACACCAAATCCTATTTTTGCCATCAAATTTGATGGTAAAAATAAGATTTGGTGATATGGGATAGGATTTGAGGGTACTGTGGGAGATGCACTTCACCATTTCACAAAAGCTACACCAAATATAGGATTTGGTGATTTGGTGTTTTTTGGTCAACGACTGTGGGAGGCCTACAAAAAAATCACCATTTTTTTGGTGAATTGGTGATTTGATGATTTGTTGTGGGAGGCCGAAAACACCAAATTTTACTATCAAATATAGGATTTGGTGCACTGTGGGAGATGCTCTTAACACTAATCATTTGTAAAATATGACATTTTGTTTCCAATTATGTAAAAGTAATGTAAAAACATGCCCTAAACACTAATTAATAATTTGGTGTAGATTACACCAAATTCTATTTTCGTCATCAAATTGGATGGCAAAAATAGGATTTTGTGATATATGATAGGATTTGGTGGTATTGTGGGAGATGCACTTCACCATTTCACAAAAAGTTACACCAAATATAGGATTTGGTGATTTGGTATTTTTTTGGTCAACGACTGTGGGAGGCGTACAAAAAAATCACAATTTTTTTTGGTGATTTGATGATTTGGTGATTTGTTGTGGGAGGCCGAAAACGCTAAATTTCACCATCATATATAGGATTTGGTGCACTGTGGAAGATGCTCTAAGAGAGCATACTTGGTAGGGAATATGCGCCCCTCTCCCTTCCCGTCCCCCAAATTACTACTCATCTCCAACAAGTACGTCCCCCCCCCCCCCCCACCCCCCCCCCACCCCAATTCATTGAGGTTTTTTTTTGGGAATAGAAAGTTATTTTTTAAAATATATTTAATGATTTAAAACAAAATTAATAATACTAATAAATATTATTCAATAAATTGACAACAAAATAAAATAATAATAGTTTTGTAAACATTTTTTTTTCAATTATCGAGAAAACATTATTAATTTATTTTAATAGTGAATGTAATAATTAAAATATATTAATCATAATAAAAAAATGTAATTTATAATCATAAAATATCATTTTAATTGATGAATCTCAAAATTGGATTAATTAACAGCCATGAAGTGCTCTAACAGGATGGGTACCCTCTAATGGCACAAGGGTACCTCGCTACCTGCATTCATTGACCAGACGATTGTGTTCATGTCACGTGTTGTGGGGTGGCATATGAGAGGATATATATTTTTGGTAAAGATGCAAAATTCTATTAATAATCAAAATCTCTGAATGTTTTCTCAAAAAAAAAATTCTCCGAATGCCAATTTAAAAACTCCGAAAAAGAAAGAAAGAATAAGACATGCTTCAATTTTGAAAACTTCGACATGGCTGGATAAAAACGAAGTGTGCACTCCCCCACCTTTTCATCGTCCTTGAGGTACATAAGCTCGCTTGAAAAATGCCCAAAAGAAAGGATGATGAAAGAAGAAAAAGTGAAGAATTAAATTACTCTAGAACTTTCTCTAAGGTAACTTATTGTACTATCGACCTCAAATTACAATGGCCCATTGAAAGGGAAATCAATTGTTTTCATGTTTGGATAAAAATATATTTTTCATGCTAGACTTGTGTGTGTTTTAAATTAAAAAATAAAAATAGGAAAGATAGGAGACTTTATTTGTATCGAGTCGCTAATTACTCCGAGGAAGGAGTTTGCTATGTCTTGGGATGCATGTATAATGAAGCTCGAAGATTTTTTTCTTATGGGGATGGAGGGAAATGCATAGTGTAATCGATCCTCATGCGTTAGTACGCACTTAACTCTTACGGGAAAGTCACACAAAGACCGTGGGGATCACACAAAGCGTTAGAAACAAAAGGATTTAAGAAGGAAGTAACAAGAAACCGTGGAAAAAGATTGATTTTTTTTGGTGAAGCCGAAGAGGAATTCACCGCGGCGAACCAAAAGTTAATCGCGACGAGAATCAGAAGATTTGGCTAATTAGCTATCACTGCAGCAAAAATGCAACAAAATGTTTCTCAACGCGACGAGACGCAAATTTTCACCGCGACAAGACAAATTTTAAAGTGCGGCTAATTTTTCACCGCATCGAAAAAAATTCACTACGCGAAACCAAAGCAGAGTGTTTTTCACCGTTGCAAACAAAATTCTCATCGCAGCGAGTTCCAGTGACAACATGGAAAATGAAAATGACGAAAAAACGCGATTTCTTCTCCAACCTTCAGTCGGTGGTGAGAGTTTCCAGATGGTAGCGTGTTTCAGTACAACATCCAGAACTGTCTAAAATTCTAAGACATCCATAGATCGCCTAGTTGTTCTTCATAATCGCATTTCTAAAAATCAGAAAAACATTAGTGTAGTTTGTTATCTCAAGACTGTCCATTTGGGTTCGACAACCCGATCTTAAAACTCATTCTTTATTACTTCGACCGTGCACCTATGTATACACGTAAGAAATCATGTCAGTAGACTAACTCTTTCCTACCCGTCGTGATGAGGGAGTTAAGTGAGGAAGGATTTATTTGTGGGCTGTGGGGATTCGACACATCTTGACATGGACTAGACTTTATTGATATATTGCTGATAGTGAGAGAGGGTGAGTAAATATCTTGATTCTAAAAAAAAAGATAGGAAATATCTCATTCAACTGCGGAGGTGAGTCATCACCTTACACGGTGCTCATTGAGAAGAGTCGTAGTGCGTACATCATTGGCACACGGTATTAGCGGTGATCAGAGATATTGCTGGGTGCGTCATTTTGCATTCTTGATATTGAGGAGGTAGGTTGGAACGTGCACCATTTTACATTCGCGATGTAGAGAAGGTAGTTTGGGAAGCGCCCATTATTTTTATCCTACATAGGTGGAATTTGCTCGAGACGAGCAAATCGTAAGTGTGAGCGTTGTCGACTTTGATACATAGTTTGGCCATTAGATTTTCAACCCCTACAACATTCTCATTTGTTTGGTGGCACTCGGTTCTGCATTATTATATTCCCTCCGTGAACAAAAATAATAATAAGGGAAAAAGTGAAAAAAAAAAACATCACAAGACACTTGATTACTAAAGTTTAAACGCCGAGTGGTACAATTTTGGAAACTTCGAAATTTGAAACCCTTTTCACGAGGCCAGCCACCGAGAAGTGGCAAGATGCCGGAGTTGGGAGGCGATGGGTTCATGTCTTAGTTGATGGTGTTTCCTTATCTTTAATGAGGGTTGTGAGATCGGATAATGTGACTTGTATAGTGATGTTTAGGACCGCGCTTCTAAATATTCACATTCCATTGTGCTAAAGCCTTCAGAGTAACATAACACCTATGAAATAACTCGGATGGTTCACGGCGGGATGCGTCTTGGTGGTTAAAGGAAATTGATCCGGGGGGAAGTGCTTTTTTTTGCAAGCTTGGACAGAGGACTTGTGAGACATGAGTCAGTACTTGTAGAAGTCTATACAGAAGTGCGATGACTTGATTATTTCGATATAATTTCAGGAGATTGTCAGATCTCAAAATAATGTTTTTGTGTATATCTAAATCACTTGCATTAGAGAGACTGGGTTGCATTGAATATAGCTTGTATTTGCATATAGTTGAGTGAGTCGTTGAGTCGAGTCGTGGCCGGAGGGACAACAATGCTATGTGGGTGAATACCTTTCTTTGGAATTGAGTTGAGATGCCTAATTGTTGGTATTTACTTGGGATGAGTAAAGTTTAAGTGTGGGGCTATTTGACAATATCATATTTGATGATAACTAGGTCACCATTTCGGAGGATTTTGCCATGAGTTTCGAGCGAAAAATTGCGTAAAGTTAGTAAAATTAACAAATATTCAAGATTGAGAGCATTTTACAGACTTATCACATTTTTCATGAATTTGGATACATTTTACATGTTTTAGCGCATATATTCCATCACCGGTATGATCACAGTTTTTTTTAGTGGAATCTATGTGTAGGTGAAGGCCACGCTAAATCAATGTAAGCACATGGAGCGCGAACGTGGGAAATCAAGTGGAAATGCGAAGAATGAACGATGAATGTGCTCGGGAAGCTTTCACTCGAGTGAGGACACCAAGTGAGCATAACGTATCACTTCGAGAGATGTATCGATGCCCAAGTAAGCTCGGATAAGCAAGGGAAGATCACGGGAAGTCACAAAATGAAGTTACGACGCAAAGTTGGAGAAGCAAAATATGCACGATATGTACTATTTTGATAATAAATGGAGCTCTACTAAGAATTTCGGAGTGAGGTCCCCAACATTGGAAGGTAGACTTCAAGATCTTTCCAAAGGTATGTGGCAGAGTTAAATCGGAGTCCAGAAGAGGGTTATATGGCCTTGTAGAGTCAGGAAAATGCGATGAGCCGTTTACTAAAATACTGCAAAAAGAATTTCTGCGCGGTGAGAATTATTTCACCGGGTGAGCAAATGTGCCAGGAACGTGTGAATGAAGTTTTGGACTTTTTGACATTGTAACTCGTCGCCGACGCGTATAAATTGACCTAGAAGCCTCCATAAATCATCGTGCACAGATTGAGGGCTGAGAGAGGCAGAGCTCTTCGTTCTTATTGGAGCGTGAAGGAAGTTCGGAGCGGGAATTGAGAAGAAAAGGCGGACTTCAATTTTGTTTTGAGTGGGATTGAAGAAGATAAGGCGGACTTCACGACGGAGGAAGACTTCATCACTATGATCGGGAACTTCAAGTTTTTTTCTCTTTTCTATTCTATATACCAAACATGATATCTAGTATATGTATTTTTGAACTTGTTATGATTAGCTAAACTACTTTACTAGGAACTGAGTCTGGCGCCCATGGTTTATATTTTCAGAGATGTTTTTGTTGTGAGATTTGTTTCATGCTTAAGTTTTGAGTTTAATTGATGATATAGTTATTGATGTTTAGTTTTTGTTCGTCGTATATATTCGAAATCTAAAGCTACCATTTGATAGGGATTGGTGAGTAAATTGAACTAAGCACTGAGATGAATTACCGAGAATCGACCACCATGTACGGATCCTTGGAACTGTAAATGTATAAATTTTCGTCACGTCTAGCTATATAAGAGTCAAAAGGTGGTTGTAGCTAGATGTTGTTGCTGCTCAAGACTACATACGATTGGTTTGGATAAAACATATGAGAGGTTCAGGTAACCATACCTCTTAGCTATTTGGATACGATGGTCCGGTTGGGGGGAAATCCGGTGGCCGATGTTTTCCAACTGGTTACCGGTTGTGTTTTGATGTTTTCAATACATAGCCAACATGTACCGGTTACTGGTGTAACACCCCGAGTGGATTACTGTCCCAGCAACTTCTTTATCCGTACCACTGGATAAAAATGCTTAAGCCTTGAAGGTGCCAGTAGTAATCATCATGGTATACCATATACCAGATGTCAAGATCACAAATCTCCAATATGGGACATAATAATACAAGCCTCAACCATTTAATCCACAATATCAATCCACAATACCTCGATGTAGGACGGGATATTACACTGGTGGCTGCTTTGTGAATGAACGAGTTGCGGGTTAACACATTGGTGCCCGACTATATTCTACAAAAATATAGCCTAACCACAAGTCCATACTATTTTTCTGTCTCTAAACCCCACTAAAGCCCACAAAAGCTGCACATGCATGGCCCTCCCCCCTCTCCGTCTCTCATTGAAGTCGTGCATGGTAAAATGCCACCCCGACACCGGTTTCAAGCAAGTTTTTTATAACCGGCCGCCGCAAGAAAGTAGAGCCACACACTATATTTTTTTAATCGTCCACCGGTCCTCGTGTTGTCGGTCACCGACTTTTTCTCAACCCCAAGAATTGTGTTTGGTTCACTATTAACCAAATCGTGTTAACCAAACAAGCCCATAATCTTGCCTTGAATAAATCTAGCCAAGTGTTTCGAAATCACAACGAAGATTGGGAAGCTTCCCTAGTGTCCCAACAAGGACTCCTAGAGCCTGTTTGTTTTTAGTCTTACGAGGTGTGGGATGAGAGTAATTGTCAAGTCCTTGTTTGTTTCAGGAAGACATCAAATCTTGCTTATTTAAGGACCAATTTTTACCCACTACCGATCCTCCAAACACATGATTAACTATACCTGGGCAGACTAGGTATTTATAACACTTGATGATGACTTGCTTTAGAAGTACAAAAAAAACCCCAACACTTGATGTCATTTCTCTCTAGTTTTATTTACACATCCACTGACTATTTGATTATTTCTTTTGACGGTAAAGTAATAGTGGCGTGAATATGAGAGGTCTGTGTGGGCGAGGCCATGAGTAAGGCCTTGTGTTGAAGGAGGCTGTTGAGTGGTGTAATTGAATTTGACCTTTAGTGTGATGGGTAAATTTGTAATCAGTTCTCTACATAATCCCGTACACAACCAAACACCATAATATATCATTCATCACTTTTAATACCAACACTACCATTTCCATTACTAAAAATTTCAGCACCACCAATCCTTCACAATTAAGCCAAAAAAACAAAGAAGCCCCTATTGTCTCACGAACTTTTCACTATTTTATTTGTTTAATTGTTAATTTAGCATAGTTGCATGTCCTGTTTGGTTGAGCTATATCAAGAGTACAAAATTTAAAATGATTGGAATGAGTGGTTGAGGTGAGGAGAGAGTGTGTGTGTGTGTGTGTGTGTGTATTGTTTCAATAATCCAAAATCAGCCACCCTCGACCACTCATTCAAATAATTAAAAATCTCACAATCTTAATCTACCTCGTCCAAACAAAGTCATAAATTTGAAACAAATTCTTTGCACTTCGATTATCTATCAAAATTGACCAACACCGAATCCAGTGGATTCGATATAAACTGGGACTTAACTACGCTTGACAATGTATCCTTAACAGAATTACGACTGGTCAGAATTCAATTCAGTTCTTGGTTATAGTTGTTGTCCAGAATCACACATATAATCGTGCTTTCTTCGAGATAGTGCCATCGGGCAAGAGCAATGCACTAGTCATGAAAAGATTACCAATTACCACTCCGATTTTTCTCTTTCTCCCCATTTCCCTTTTTGAGAGGAAAAGAATCGGAGTGGTACTTGCTTGGTTTTGCTAATCAGATCATTTAGTCACTTTGACCCAGAAATGAGATGAATCAAGAGAAACAAAGTACTCCCTCCGTCCCGTAAAGATAGTTCATATTTCTATTTTGGTCTGTCTCAGAATGGTTGTCCACTTACATTTTCAAGGTGAAAAATACTATGAAATTACAACAATACCCATTCATATTCAATGCATCTAGGGTGCGTTTGGCAAATTGGTTTATTTTGGTTTATGGTTTTTCCACCAAATGATTTGTTAAAAGTGTTTGTTTTGATTGGTTTAAAAACTAGATTTTAAACCAGTTTTTTTCAACTTTTGGCATGTGGAAAAAAACCAACTTTTGTTCTTTGTTTTTTGTTTTTTTGTTTTTTGTTTTTTTTTTTCAGTTTATTTATGAGTTGTTGAATGTACTATTTTGTCCACACGATTTTTCTATATTTTTAAGTCACCCTTATGTCAAACTTATCAGCATTACGATGTGGGTATAACCACTGCACTTTTTCGTCAAATAATTCACAATCATAACAATAGTTGTTATATTTGATAGGAGTTTCTTGTTGTGGTGCTATTATTTTTGGTTAATTGTCATACTATTTAACCACTGCTCATGCTTTAAATTTCATGAAATTCGTCTCGAATTTTGCCGTGATCGAAAAATTGTGAAGTCGTTAGCTTTTTATTAAATCCAAGTATGAAAATTATTTCTTTTACGTTAAAATCTTATTACAGTTGTCCATTAAATCGTCTGGTATTTATTCATGTTTCTTTTTTAAATAACAACTAATAATTTTGCTGTGATCGAAATACCGTGAATGTTTTCTTCAATTTGTTTCAAGAAATCCTTTGACTCTCTGAAAAACGTTAACTTTTTGCCTTAAATTTGTTTTTTGTGCATTTGTTAAAAAAAATACAAATGAAGGGTACATTAGTCATTTAATCTACTACATGTAGTTTAAAAACCATTACCAAACACATTTCTTCAGTTTTTAATCTAGATTAAAAACTATCACAAACACACTGGTTTAAACAGAATCTCCAGAAAAAACAAAAAAAAATCCACCATAATCTAAACACCAGCTTTTCCACCAGAAACCATTCTACCAAACTCACCCCTAGTCTCGGAGAAAAAAAATCAAGGATACAAGTGGAAATAGCATCTCAAAAACTTGTAGTGGGATGCATTAATTGCATGTCTTCAAAAGAAGTTATAATTTCAAAAATGGACTATATTTGCGGGACGGAGGGAGTAAAAGTACTCTCAACTTTTAGCAGTATTTATCCATTAAAAGTTTAGGTGGAGGCTAATGTACGTCCTGGCCCCACGCGGAAGAAACCGGCTCAGCCGGTTTTTGCCGGTAATTACGGTTTTACCCACTAAAAGACAAAAAAATGGACCCCAGGGCCCCGTCATCAGAAATTTGGATAAAAATGTAAAGAAATTGATAAAAGTGTAAAGATGGAGATAAAACTACATATAGAAATAATTAAAAGTGGACAGAAATGAATAGAATCGGATAAAACTTAAACAAACCAGATAGAAACGCAAACAACGCTCTACAACTAAGCTATTACAGCAGATTTGCAAGCACTGAAGGTTTAAAAGGAAGATACATGACTTGTGAAACATAAAAGTGGACAGAAGCACACCTTGCAACTGTCGTTTCACTTAAAAAAATAACAATCATTGCGAAAAGTAACGCAAATGCAAGAACGATGATGCATGTGTGCGATATCCTTTGTCTCCTTAGCATTTCTTGATTTTCAGACCTCATTCGTCTTGTTGTTTCAATAATTCTGGACCATCGTTGCATTGTCTCCTCGCAAAAGCATGGAGGTTCTTCGTCCGCCCATACAAAGTAACTACATTGAGACCCCTGAGGCAGTGGGCACCGGTAGAAATCTCGACCTGAGTTCTTTGTGTTAGGACCAGCTCTTCTCATCACTCGTATCCTTCCACAGTTACAATACCTTGGTCCATACTCGGGGTTACGACGGTATTGGTTGGAGGAGGAGTTGAATGAGGTATGTGACATGGTGGTGATAAAAATTGGGGATATTTGGAGGAGGAGAAGATGGTGCAGATGTGCTTGTGCAAGAGTGGTTGGGTGTATAAGTAGGAGAAGGGAAGGGTGGTTTGTTGTTGGACATAAATGTGGAGTAAAGGGTTCATAAATACATGTTTGACTACACTGATACCAAAGTATATGCTGATTAACAAAGTAAATGAATAAGTGAATGTGGTCACGAGTGGGAAACAGATTTGACCAAAATGTAGATAGAAATCCAAAACATACAGACAGTATTTATGAACAGGTAGAATGTAATGTAGTTCACGTGAACAAAAATAGTTAAGTTCATGGTTTTGAAACCACAACCACACAACTATTACAGCCACAGAAAGAGTCACCACCCTCATTGTCAAACAAACAGACATAAACAGGTAGAATGTAGATAAAAGTCCAAAACATACAGACTTTATTTATGTCAAACAAACAAACATAAAAAAAAAATGCAGATAAAAATTCAACACATAGAGACTTGATTTATAAACAGGTACTACCTCTGTTTCGCCTGTTTCAGCCTACTTCACTTTTTGTCACTATTTACTGGGTTACTTTCATTCGGTGATTTGATTAGCAAAACGATACAAGAATTCGGTAATCTTTGCATGGTGTTATAGCGGAAAGTTTAGTCTAAAATACCATGAAAAAATTGTTAAAAAATTACATCTTTTTGGTACCCAAATCACCAAGTCAAAGTGACTCTGTTACGGGTTAAAAAGTCAAACGCAGACGAAACAGACGAAACGGAGGTAGTAGCATGCAATGTAGTTGACATGAACAAAAATAGAGTTTTGGAACCATAACCACACAACTATTACATCCACAGAAAGATTCACCACCCTCATTGTCAACATTCTCAAACAAACAGACATAAGTTAAATTGTATTCAAAACAACACAAAATCACATATTTCTCCTAGTCACGGACTACTCAAAAGTAACGATTCCTAAAGGCTGAATAGACCGTAGGTATGTCCATGTACTTTCTGGAAAATAAGTCCTCATTGTTTTCCTCATACTTGAATCTGTCCACAGCATCAAGAAGGTCCCGTCGGAGGTCGTTGAACTCGGAAAGGCCAATTTCATTGGCGAGCCAGATTCTTATGTATTTTTCATTGATCCTTATCCTCCGAACAGGGTCTGGGATCAGCTCCCTCAGATTTGCCATGTAGAAGCACACGTATGCTCCACAGTCATAGCTGGAAAAAGGAAAGTAAATAGTATTACAGAACAATTGGATAAAAATGTAAACAATCTAGATTGAAACATTAGTATGAAGACATTACTTGTTATGTTGCCTTGGAATGTCAGACTTTGTCCAAACAATCTCCCACTTTCTGATGTCATGAACAGCTCTATATTCTTGCAGGGATATGCTGAAATTTGTGTGCATTTGTCAAGCTTCTCACGAATGACATCCGGTAGGTAAATGTACCTCGACATTGGATCAAGGATGTACACTTTTTTCTCAATAAAGTGCAATACCATGAGAAAGTAATGCGTTTCGTGGATGTTGAGGGGAATAGAAACCTGTACATAAGCCAAAGAACAAACCAAGTCAAAAATGACCTTCTTATTGACACTTGGAGGACTAGGACGTAACGCTTACCATAGACATCGAGTTCATGTCCCCCATGTACATCGGATTTATCCCACCATTTGCATTCTTCTGACCCAATGGTTGTGCATGAAAATGACCGCATTAAAGAAATGTAGTATTGATCAATCAACGACGAAATTAAGTGCAATGATTCCAGTGTTTTAATTACTTACAACATACATGCATGGAAAGAACCATATCTTATTTTCCTCATCAGTCCTAAATTTCTCTTGGAGGTGGAGGATGTGGGACATGCAGTCCAGCATCTGCAGATTGAACGGATACAAGTTTGGATAAAATTTTAAAACAATCAAACAGTTATGTTAACGTTCTAATTTTACAACATAACATTCATTTTGAAAATAGAACATAAAGTAAAGATTATTTATTCATTTACCGTATTTCCTAAGAAGGTAGGAGCCTCCACCTGCCATGAATAATCCCATGCTATACTAGCCACTCCATTTATATCAACAATGAGGTTACTGTAGAGAAAGGGTACGTTCCATTTAATCAACAATGAGCCATTCCATTTATAAATAAACAATGAGATTGATCAATCACAAACATTTTAATGTAGGGAAAGGGTACTCACTATTGAAATGGGGTCCGTAGTTCCCGCTTCTCATTCATGCACTCAACAGCCTGACGGCTCATGTAGAAATGCAACCAGCAGTCTTCTACTTCCGGCATGATTGGCAGCACAACATCAAACGTGCCCTGCATCCTTACTCTCTCCGAGGTTCTCTTTGGGCCCTTTACTGTCTCCCTCTCCCCTCCTCTTCCTCTACCTCTCCCTCTCCCTCTCCCTCCTCTGTTCGATGGACTGACAGTATTCTTTCCGATGGGAGGAGCTGGCACCTTAGGTGATCCATGAGCAGGCCTGATGGGTGGGAAAACCCTTGGTGATGCATGACCAGGCATGGTGGGAGTTGAAGATACTTGTATTGGAGACTTCGGTGGAAGCTTGTTGGATGCTGCCTGCAATAAGAAACATATGGATAGAAATCAAAACATGACAGTATGACACATTAGATGGATAGACATATAACTTATCAAATTGTTGCAAACCATTGAACTGTTCTCTTCTGAAACTTCTACAGGTTTGAATGGACTTGTAGCTGTGGTATCTACAGTACTGTGCTGTTGTTGCTCTTTTGGGTCAATTTCGGCGTTGCCCTCGGATTCTTGTTGTCTGCCCTCTCTTGAATTTCCATCATTTTGTTGTTCCTCCTCTTCATGTTCTTCTTCCTCCTCTGCAGGGTACTGCATTTGTTTACCCAACCTCTTCTCTAGTACCCTCTGTACGGCCTGTTCGACAACGCTTCCTATTTGTTCATTGACCATTAACATGACCTCATCCCACTGCTCTCTTTTGCTGAAATCAGGTTTGAAATCATCTTTGCTGTGTGGGAGTGGAAGCAACTCCAGCTGCATTGTTCAAAAAACAGGGATATCAGATATGTATTTTCTGATAGAAATGTAAACCACATAGAGTAGATTGATATAGTAACAGGTCTTACTGTATTCATGTACTTTTGTACAAATTTCCATCTGGAATTCAGGTTGTCAGTGTCCCATAGCATCAGTCTAGGCCTTGTCTCTGCATCTTCACATCCTTTAGGGTGTTTGTGGTGCTTTGGAACGAACTTCTCCAAGTACACCATCTGCACATACAAAACAGATTTGTTATACATTTGGATAGATATTATAAACAGACAGATAGACAAGTAAAATGGACAGTTACCATTGGTATCAACAAGCAACCGACCCCTCGGATTGCCTCCTTCAATTTAACCGGAGTGTGCTGAGCTTTAAGGAACTGGAGCCAAGTACCTTCCCAGTTAACATTTTCCAGCCTCTCCAGATCCATGACATACTGAACCAGTGTGTTCCTAAATCCTAGTCTTGTGTTGGGCATCCCAAAACATGCCAAAATGAACACCACTGCCCTCCTCTTCCACTCATCACTTAGTATCTTATTCTCTTTTTTCAGGAACCAGGGAAAGTAATCAGTGAAATTTGTGCATGCCTTAGTGAGGTCAAGCTCACGGGCCAATTTCTTCGAAATCACATCGGATTCCTCTTGTTCAAGAATTTCCCCTGTGGTACTCACCCCAAGCAACCAGCCAACTGTCTCATCAGTGATTCTGTACTCCCGACCATGGTCAGAAATAGATTGTGTGGCAGGGTCATAGGCATCGTATATGAAAGCATTGAAAGATTCAGGTGTATACAAAATGTCCAAATGCCTTAATCCCCCCAGTCCTATCTTCTCAATCCATTCCTTCTGCTCATTAGTCATTCCATGGTAGAGATTGCGAATCTTTGGAAGGGACATGTAACTCTGCCACCTCTCTTTTTTCCCACCCTTCTTTTTATGTCCTGATTTTGCCACAACTTCCCTTTCCTTCAACCTTTCTACCACTCTTGCCTTTTTTGAAACCCTCTTTGGCTTTGCCTGTAGGACACCTTGCTCCTCTAAAATTTCTCTTCTTCCTCTCATGAGCTGCTTCTTTAACGTATATGTCCCTTTGGTCCTCAGTCATGGAAAACCAGTCTTCCCTTATCTTGTCTGTAATGTCTTTTGTAATGGAATCAATACCCTCAACATTCTTGTAGTAGTCAATCCTCTCCATCCTTCAAGACAGTTTAAAACAAGTTCAGAGATAGAAAGATATGTCTGTAATTCAGATAGAAATCTAATACATTCAAATCACACTGTCAAGGCTCAGTAATATCAATAATAAACAAAGACATAAAATAGCAGATTGGACTGTATATAGATCAGATAACAACTTAAAGCACAGAACTTAAAAAAATCTAGGTTGTGGATATAAGTGGAACTCACCGACACCGGATGAATGCTCTAGTAGCTCCAGTAGATGATTCTTGCTGTGGTGCTGTTTCTCTTTGTGGCGCTGTTTTTTTTTGTGGTGATGTTTCTTGTGGTGGTGCTATTGCCTCATTGTACTCAGCATCCTCATGTTCCTTTTTTTTTGAAGTGGATCTTGGTTCCACCCTGTAGTCATCACCACTTTCTGTCTCAGTGGATGCTGCATCCTCTTGCATCTTTCTTTGAGCCTCTTCCACCCATTATTGCTTTGCATACTCATCCATTACATTCCATTCCCGAATCATTGAATTTCTTTGACTCTTGTTCGGCTGTCCATCCTTCCTCAGTTTATGATTGTGTTTCCTACTTTGGCTGCACAAACAACTTCCTAGTAAAACTCATAGAACACAGTTTAAAACAGACGATGAATTGTTTGAAGGATACATATGATGGATAGAAATGTAAAATATGTAGTATGCTCTGAGAATATTATAGAGCTACAGTATGCACAATTGGACCAACCAAACAGGATACAAATGATGGATAGAAATGTAAACTTTTTAGTATGCTCTGAGAATATTATAGATCTACAGTATGCACAAATGGACCAACCAAACAGGGTACATATGGTGGATAGAATTGTAAACGTTCTAGACAATATTTCATAATTTGCAGACAGAAACTTTGAACGGATATAAAATAACTCACATGTACAGTTCCAGAGCAACCTCTTCAGTGTGGTCAATATCCTCATGTGGGCTTGGGTCTCTTTCCTTCCTCTTCTTCACTGTTTTCTTGGTTTCTTTCTGTTGTATTATTACCCTGGTTGGTTTTGCTTGCTTCCTCTGTTTCCTCTTTGGTTTGACTTGTTCTTTGTTGAAGTCCAGCCTTCTCTTCAGTCTAGGGCTTTTCCGGCTACCTTCTTCGGTTTCAGTTTGGGATTTTGGGACTGGGGTAGGGTTTTCCTTGTGAACTTCCTGTGGTTTCTCCACATTCTCACCTTCTCCATCCCCTACATTCCCACCTTCTCCAGACCCTAAATTCGGCGGTAAATGGTCACCGGTGGGTTTCAATGCATCAAAAACACACAAAGCAAGTTCAGAAGTTGGAATACCTGTGGCTAGTGCACCGGTTGTGTCCTGAGTTTCATCAATTTGATCCACTGGTTTTTGAGTCTCTTCAGTTTCTTCCCCGCCTTGGATGATGTCTTCCTGCTCTTTGTTGTTATCTGGTACTCCGATTGTCTCTTGGGTTTCTTCAGTTTCTACAGCGCTTGAAGTATTTACAGGCGGATTTGCAGTTAGATCTGTGTTTTCATCTTTACTCTCCGGTATGGAGGTCTCCGGAGTTGCATCGATTTCCTCTTCATTTTGGGCTTCGGTGGTCGCCGGAGGAACCTCTGTAGTTTCAAAGACATGCCCACTTTCTTCAACATCCATTGTAATCGACTTGTTCACTTCATCACAAACATCCATCGTGATTTTTGAAGGAGAAACGGATTCATCAATGGGATCCATGAAATTGCAAAAGATGAAGTAGAGAAGATGAGAGTTTGGATGAGAGAGAGAGGTCTGTAGTGGTTGCAGAAGATGAAGAGAGAGTTTGAGAGTTTGATGTGAGAGATTCAAATCAAAAATTTGAATTGAATTGACTAGTTGAGATGATGACTGAATTGGGAACCCAACTGCCATCAATGGTGGTGGTTTCACTAGCCGTTAATAGGGGGCAGTTACTTTTTTGCAGCAGACGAGACATGTCATGGAGAAAGACAATTATACCCCCAATCCAGTTGCTTTGTATTTTTATCCGAGACAGCTATCGGATTTGTATGTTTTACATTTTTATCCAGAAGGGTTTAGGGTTTTGGGTTAAAAATGTCTAATACGCTTAATTTGCATTCTATCTGTTTTGTGTTTCTATCCAGAGAGTCACAATGTCTGTCAGAACAGAATTCAATGTTTAATATGTATTTCTTCTTCATTATTTACTGGAGAGCATTAATTTTGGCGTGCTAATAATAACTATCAGGCCTTGAGCCGCAACATTAAAGATTTATGTTGTTTCCAATGCTAATGTAATTTCCAATGATAATAATCATCCAACTCTTTGCATTATGCATTATCAGTTTGAACTGAACAAACAACTCTCATTTTGAACTACAACTCTCTGCATTCTCCTCCAAAACAATGGAGGAAAATAGTGTTGTGTTTGGGTTACATGTTCCTGCAGATAATAGCTCATACCTTCCAGAAAATTGTGGCAACTGTCCAGATGGTATTTCAAACAACGTGGAAACAGAGGTGAATGCATCTCATAAGAGGAAGTTTGATCTCAATGAGCCTCCTCCCACTGATGATGACGCAGATTTCTCCAATGTCATACACGATAATGATATAGTGAACGGTAAGATATATTATTGGATGTTTTTGATTAAGAGTATGATGTAGTGCACTAGTTACTTATAAATGTGCTTCTTGTTCCAGAGGGATCACTCTCTGAAGAACAAATCATGGAGAAGAGGTTCAATAGCGTACGATTGGTACCTTTTGTATGCATTTGTAAATGGATTCGGCATTCGGAGGGATAACCGTAGGTGTTTCGACAAATACGGACAACAAATCAAGTCAAGAATCTTCGTATGTGCCCGACAAGGCCATCGATTAAAGAAGTGCTACTTAAGGCCTGAGAGGAAGAGAGAGCATAAGAATGACACTGGATGTGACTGTCCAGCACGAATTCGTATTGCTCGATCTACCCTGAACGAACAGTTTCGTGTTAAGCAAGTCATTTCTGAGCACTCGCATCCCCTAGCGGACCCCAAAGTAACACACAAGCTTAGGTGTCATAGGAAGGTCAGTCAACATGATTTGGAACACATTATTTCACTAAGGGAAGTGGGTGTAAGAACTTGTGAAGCATTCCAATTAATGGTCTCACAAGCCGGTGGTTACGCCAAAGTTGGTTACACTGTCAAAGACCTGTACAACAAGGTACAGTCATTGAGAAAGGCTTACTCTAACTCTGGAGATGGGCAGCTGGCCTTGCAATACATTGACACCCTTGAGCATACCCACGGGGGTGTATTCAAAATGTATTGTTTGAAATACTGTCAACTTGTTTGTCGTTCTACTCTATATGCCTTAGATTTCTATATGGTATATCAAATTACTATACTGTTTCATGTTGGTTTACAATAATTGTCTCTGTGCTTATAAATAATATCCAGATTCCTGAAACAAATATCTTTGTTTTTCAGTTTCCAGTTGGGTGAAAATCAACAGTTACAAAGCATTTTCTGGCGTGACGAGAGATGCAAACGAGATTATGTAAGGTTTGGAGATGTTTTGGTGCTTGACTCCACCTAGAAAACCAACATGTACTCAAAGCCTCTTGTCATACTCTCCGGTGTTAACAATCACTTTCAGACGTGCGTTTTCGCAGTTGCAGTTCTACAAGATGAGACCACGAAATCGTACAAATAGGTATTAAATTGCTTCCTAGAAGCAATGGATAACAAGGTACCCATATCGGTCATAACCGATGGAGACTTGGAAATGAAAGCCGCTATTGCGGAAGTTCTTCCACTAGCGAAGCATCGTTTGTGTGCATGGCATCTATGTCGCAATGCCGAAGGAACCCTAAAGTTGGGGTCAGAATTTATGAAGGACTTTCGAAAATGCTTGAGCAAGAGATCTGATGTTAACCAGTGGAACGATGATTGGCAATACATGGTAGACAAGTGGGGTATTGCGAACAAGCGGTGGGTAACGAGTGCCTACATGACGCGCAACTTATGGGCATAGGCTTTTCTCAAGGAATTTTTTTTCGCCGGTCAGACAACTACACAAAGGTGTGAGAGTATCAACAAATTTTTCAAACAATATTTGAACTGCAAGAACAATCTCCTCGATCTTATTAAGGGAATCATGCGGGGTATCGAGAAGCTTCGTGAGAACGAGCGAGACCAACATTGTACTTCTGACCAATCACTTCCTGTTCTAACAAGCCAATTTAAGCTACTTGAAGAGCATGCGGCCATGTTCTACACTAGGAATGTGTTTGCGAAGTTCAGGGAGCAAGCCAGGAAGGCAAGTCAATACAAAGCTATTGGTGTTGAAGAAATACCTGAATATGACATGGATGCAATCTATGTCACAAGGGAGAAGGAGAGGGCATCTCTAGTAAGTTCACATGATACACTATCTCTTATGATTGCTTTAAACTGTTATCTGTAATGTTTAGGTATCAATCTAGTTTGTCAATTGAAATATCTGATATCCTTTTTTCACAGCACAGTTCTTTCCAGTACTTTCATTCTTATCTATATGTTCATAACTTCTATCTAACCTGTCAAATAAAATATCTGAAAGCTTTGATCTTTTTCCTGGCAGCACACCGTTTTCTCTCAACGTGATAATACCATGCTCTACTGTTCCTGCAAGAGGTTTGAGTCATCACATATGGTTTGTGGCCACATTATTTTTGTGCTCTTTCATAAAGGAGTTCAATTCATTCCGGAAAACTTGTTATCGAAACGATGGCAGAAGACGGATAGTGACTTCTACAAGAATGATCCATCCATGCAGGAGCCAAAAATAAGACGGTGTGACGATCCAAAAACCCAGACATTTCGTCGGGATTGCATGAAGGGACGAATGGAGATGATTAGTGACATGGGTGGAACATCACAAGAGACTTACGACTATTGGCAAAAACATGTTGACTTGATGATACGGGGGTCTCAATGACATTATTTTGAAGCAAGAAAATGATGAAGAGCCCGTGGTTAATGTCAACTCACAAGAGTACGCCCACGTAATGCCTCCATCCAAAGGTGATACAAAACCAAAAGGGAGCTCCAAAAATGTTCGAAAGAAGTGCGGGAGATGCCAAGAATACGGACACAATCGAACTACATGCCCGAATCCTCCAGTTGGTGTTTCCGGTCAAGATGTCGGCCAATCTCAATCGCAAGCGTCGCAACAAACTATGATTTCCAACTGCGAATACAACTGGTACGAGGGAATGGGTGACCAAAACTCTTCAAGACGTGTTGGGAATGACTGGACTGATTTATTCTAGGGATTACATTAACTGTGTGAATGTTTTAGTTAAGTACCTTGACATTTTTATCCGTTATTTGACCCTTTTTGTCTGATCATTTACTGTGTTATCCGGTTCCTTGCGTTTTTATCCACTGATGTGAATTCTGGATAATTCTGAATCAGTTTCTTTGCATTTTTATCCAAATCTGCGCGTTTTTATCCACTGGGGGTGGTGACCTGCTAGAACCGGTCACCACCCCATGATTTTTCGTGCTTTTTGTCCGGTAGTGGGGGGGGGGGGGGGGGCACCGCAAAAAAAATTGCATAACAGGCCCCCGGACGCACACTTAGACACACCCAAAAGTTTATATAAAAGGGTGGTGTAGTACTAGTAGAGACGATTCTGTTAACTTACCAAGAAGATTTCATCGTTCTCCCTCATTTTTGTGCAGAGCGCTCTCTCCTCAAAAGCCTAAACCCACCCCTCCTTCCCTCTCTCTAGGCTTCTTCACCCATTAAACACTTCACCTGTTTCCTCTCTCTCTCTCTCTCTCTGCAAAATCTCTTCTCTCGCCGCTTTCTCCATCTGCATTCCACCCACAATGTCGGCTTCCAAAGAAGACGATCCTCGCGTCCATGGCATTAAATCGCAAATCCGCGTCGTACCCAACTTCCCCAAGCCAGGTTTACATTTGGGTTTGATTCGAATTTTGTTCAACCAAATTGAAACTGCCTCTAATGGGTATTCACGGCTTTGTCCTCAGGGATCATGTTTCAAGACATCACTACGCTGTTATTGGACCCTAAGGCCTTCAAGGACACCATTGATTTGTTCGTTGAGCGTTACAAGGGCAAAAACATATCAGTAGTTGCAGGTATATAGTATATACCCTCCATTTATGCTTTTATTACAATTTACAGTCTCCTTATTTCTATATGTTTATCGGGTTGTTGTTTTTGATGGGTTGAAATGTTTTTTTTTGATGACGTGGGAACCGCAGCCACTAACCTTCGCGTGCGCACTGTGTAAACCTGTTCTAGTACAATAGCCTGCAAACCACACTAGAGAGGCAAACCCGGGCACTGTGTAAACCTGTTCTAGTGCAATAGCCTGCAAACCACACTAGAGAGGCAAACCCGGGCTGACAGGCTCGCAGTTGAGAAGGCCAATAGGCTGCCCTTAGGTTGCCCCAAGGTTTGAACTCCAGACCTCAAAACAAATGCCCAAAGTTGTAAGAATGCTCACCCGACCAACTCAACTACACTCCGAAGGGTGAAATGATTTTTTTAACAAGAAGCTGTGGTGGGGTAATGAAAAAGGTTGGGGAAAAAACAATAGAATATGATGGGATAATTGAATTGGCTAAAGGGTAGTATACATTTTTGTTGGTACTGTGATTTATCTAAGTTTGGGGAAGCAAGAATGCTTTTGAGACTGGCAGTGGATTTGGGGGTGGATTTTGAGTTTGACTGTGGAGTGTGGAGTGTAGTGGTGGGTGTGTGTCCCTTGATAAGTCCTCCTGTGGAGTTAACAAGCGGCTAGAAGCAGTCATTGTGAAGCAGTCATTGTGGCATGTGCTACCATCCAACTTGGTGGATGAATGGTGGTGGTTGATGATGGATGCCAAACTCAAAGGACCCACCCTCCCGCCTACAGAGTGTGCCAAATTTGGATCCATCCATTCTATTGTGGATTTTAAAATTCTTCACCGATTTGATGATTGATGTTTACACCCAATTTGTGATTAGTTCCTTTCTATCACAACCCGTTGTTTTCGGCTTATATTCACATAATCTTGGTGGCCTCCAGGATATCAATTATTGATGCACTGAAAAACAATTATTCCTTTGAGGTTCAGATTTCACTCTTGACCCTGCTTGTTTGTTGTTTTTATCCCAACAACGGCACTATTTTCTTCTTTTCTTCAAATCCTCATCATAACCGTTGAAGTTTCGCGGCAGAGTTAGAGCACTAACTTATTTAACTCTTACCTTGCGTGTTTTTGTACTCATGTATGCATAAATGTATATCTGTAGTGCAAACTGGGAATTAAAAAGGAAATATTATAAACCCATCGTACACGGCATCTTGCAATGATAGATTCTTTTGTTCATGAGATGGACATGGTCTTTTGGGCTGTTCCTGGGCTATAAACTATTACAGACACTTTCCAATGGTTGTAGAAAGTCTTATAATTTTTCAATGAGCTCTTCATTACTAGGCCCCTCAGTTTAGCATTGTCATAAAACTTGATTTAAAATTAAGTTGGTGGATTATGATACTAATTCTTTAGTTAATCATCATGGGCGTCCATGATAAATTGTCTCTTTGTTTGATAATGAAGATATTCAATCTTATTTTGTTCTTACTCATGGTGCATATTCCAGTTCACCAAATGAGGGTTTGCATTACACAACTGTGTTACTGCTACCCCCAGTCCATCCTGGTTTATTCAAAGATTAGCATTTACTCCGGCTGCACTGCGATGAAAATTTGTTAACATTCTGAAACTAGATTTTATCTGTTTCCAACAATGCAACATTGTATGCAACATGCGCCAACAAGAAAATAACCACATAAAAGTTCTAGTAATGATGTTTTATACATGTGTGTGCATGTACAGACACACCCACATAAATTATATTTCCATACAACTTTGGTTGATGAGTAGTGGAGGGTAATTAAACAAGAAAGCAATAGCCGGAGAAGTGTTCCAAACATCTGATTAGGAACCACATAAAGTGAAGTAATTTTGATGAAATCACTGGAGTTTACGCGATATCCAACATTTCTACTTTATATGAGTAAAACACATATATTTTTGTACTGTTAATCCTTTCTTCTCTTCCATAAAATCTCATTTTTTCTTCACTGCTGTTTTCCCAATGCGCCCTTGGGTTCCAAGTGGACTGTTGCCCTTAGAGGCTCATACACTCTGTTTGGATGTATCATACCTGCTTGACTGCTCACTTTTAATGTGAATTCTACAAGACTGTTGAGTGTCTAATTATTTCTTCGTACTCCCTGATAACTGTCGTCGCTTCATGCAATATGGAAAGCCCCTTCTTGCTATATAGAAACCATTTCTGTCTATTGCATCAATTACACGTGTTTGAAATAGTAGGGATGCACACTTAGTTTCTGTTGGATAAGTGTCATCTGTTGCTCTGGCGTTTAAATTTGAGGTTTCCTTTCTGTTGTAGGAATAGAAGCTCGAGGATTCATATTTGGTCCTCCCATTGCATTGGCCATAGGAGCGAAGTTTGTGCCTTTGAGAAAACCGAAGAAGTTGCCCGGTATTTCCATTTTATTGCTTCTGTTTGCAGTTTCTCTCTTTATATAGTATTTCTATCTGTTTATTCATTTACGACACGTAGGCACAAGCTGCTTTCATGCCAACGGCTCCTGGAGTTGATATCCTGTTTTATTGTGTTGTGTTTAAAATATTTTAGGAGTTCTATATAAAGACATCTCAATTTTCAACTCATGTATATGTGGCTGGTATCATATAATATTCCCATCTTTCTTTGAATATCGGAAACATTGTTTGAAGTCTTGCTTAAGGATATGTATCGTGTCAGAACATACTACTAGGAGAATTTCCCAATACATAATTCAGATTCTTGTGTGAAAATGTTGTTGAAATTCCAATAGCGAACCTGGCCAATAGCGAACATACAGAACGCGTCCCTGCGATGTTCCAGTGAAGTTCTGAAGTCCTTTTTTTTCCGGGGACGCCAGCTCAAGCTCCGGGAGGGTTCGGCGCCCTTACGGATGGGTACGGATTGGTAACGTAAGCGTATGTGGAGTTCCAGTGCTTCATAGTCGTGCAATATATAAGGTCCCCTCATTGCTAATTGGTTTTGAGGGAAACCCCAAATTTCTTAATATACCATGTAGGAATCCATATGGTTCCACCTCACAATCAATTGGCCTTTGAGGAAGTACCCCAGGTTCTTATTACTTTTAGTTTCTTCTTGTAATTGGCCGGTGTGGGACTTCTTAGCACGCTCCCTCACGTGTGACATCCTTTTGGCCTACACGGTGCATCTTTTTGTCTGTCGGTGGCGGAGACCACTCTGACCATTCACATGTAAAAGGGGTGTAAAGAGCTGAGCTGAACTTATAGGTGTTTGGGCTCGGCTCTTCAAAGAAAAGCGAGTCTAGAGGCTCAATCTCTACTCGTTTACAATATGAGCTGAGCCTTTAATGAGCCCTTAACAAGTTAACACACACAATATAAGCATATTATAGATTCACTCGTGAAATACGGCATCAGTGGCAATATGCACAACAACTTGGTCATCACAAAACAAAGTCATCAGTTGTCGGGATTGAAACTGATCTCCTCAAGCATATGCATCACCCAAAATCAACTCACAAGCTGTGTAAGCCATAGCTCTGTACTCTGCACTCGAATGAGACACCACTGTTTGCTTCTTAGCCTTCCATGATATCATGTTACCACCCACAAAGCCACAATATCTAGTTGTCGAACGTCTACCAAATGGAGAACCAGCCCAACCTGAATCTACATAGCCTTCCACTCTAGTATGACCGTTATTTTTGTAAAGCAAACCCTTGCCTGGAAATTCTTTTAGAAACAACAAAATACGTAAAAGAGCCTCCCAATGGCAATATGCAATATCTAGTTGTAGAACGTCTACCAAATGGAGAACCAGCCCAACCTGCATCTACCTAGCCTTCCACTCTAGTATGACCGTTATTTTTGTAAAGCAAACCTTTGCCACAACAAAATAAGTAAAAGAGCCTCCCAATGACTTATGCAGCCTCTAGAATTGACTCAAAAACAACTTAAGACAAATGAAATGACTTATGCAGCCTACTATTCTCTGATATTGTTCAGATCTGAGTATCACTCCCCTCATCACTAGCAATTTTGTTTCAGGTTCCACAGGTGTATCCGCTGATTTACAACCGAACATTCTAGCCTCACTCAACATATCCAATGTATACTTTCATTGTGATAGACAAATACCAAGTCCTGAACGAGCTATTTCAATCCCAAAAAAGACCGCAACCCAAATCTTTAGGTCGGAATTTACTCTGAAGGAACGATTTTAAGTCACATACCAACCATATCACCACCTTTAATCACAATATCATCTACGTACGCTATAAGCAAGATATTTCCAGTAGATGAATGACAATAAAAAACAGAATGATCAGCCCACAACGCCTAAGACCAAATCAAGGACTTCATCACTAAGGCTATGTTTGGTATATGTAAAATGAAAGAAAAATAGTAAGGAAAAGAAAATAAAATAATGGAAACCTTTTTTGTGTGTTTGGAAGTAAAAGAAAATTAAAGGAAAGAAACTGAAAGGAAAATCAAAGGAGAAGTTACAGAGGGAATTTTTTCCGCCCAAATCGGGCGGAAAACGCCGAGAAATTTGTTCGGATTTTCAGCTCTTGACCATCACCAGGTACGTCTCATTGTCTCTTCTGTCTCCTCTTTGCCAAATCTCCCTCTCCCCTCCTCATCTCTCACGACGAAGCCAATCATCGGCGGCGGTTATGGATCCTCGAAACCCATTATGTGGGATTGATTGAGAAGTCCTCAATTAATCCAGTGAATGATACGATGAATCTACAGATTGATTCAATCTGAATCAATATCAATTCTGTTATTTTTCTTCATAACCAATCCAAAAGTTCTGATGAATGGTTGTGATATTGGGCGGCAGGTCTAGTCGTGGTGTACGTGGTTTAGGCTGCTGTAATTTTGGTAACACAAACTGTTTCAAAAACCAAATCGGAGGTTGGCTGCAAAACGATGTTGATTGGAGTTTGGGTTTGTTGTTGTTGGAGGTGGCGGCGGCGTTTGCTGCTGAGTTACGGTGGCGGAGGTGCGTCTGAGCAACATATGGGCGGGGTCTGTCAGAGTGTCAGTGGAGGAATAGTGGTGGAAAATTTAGAAGAGTTTGAGGGGTTAAATTGCATTTTAGATTGTATGTGTGGTAGCAATTGTAAGTATTGTAACTATATATGTATGCAAGTATAATAATACTAATTGTGTGGGTGTATCTGAATTTACTAAAGCAAAAGCATTTTCTTTTTCTTTTAAAATTCATTTTATTACCAAACAGAGGAAAATTGGAAGAATGTTGACGGAAAATCTTTCATTTATTTTTTTGTCTCATTTTCCAACTTCCAAACATAGCCTAAACTAGCCAAACCAGGCACGAGTTGACTGCTTAAGTCATGCAACCTGCAAACTCTCCCCCGGAGGTGGTTTCTCCACATACACCTCTTCAAGTAAATCTCCATGAAGAAAGACATTCTTTACCCAAAACTCCATGAAGAAAGGTGGTAGCTAAGGAGATAAGTAAGCGGACATATGCAATCTTTGCTACGTGAGAAAATGTACCTTGATAATCTAATCCATATACTTGTGTGTACCCTTAGCTACTAGACGAGCCTTCAAACTATCAACTGAGCCATCAGTATGAGTCTTAATTGTGAATATCCACCTACATCCAACTAATGTCTTGCCAGTAAGTAGATTACCCAAATCCCAAGTACGATTCTGCTGAAGTGCGTGCATCTCTGGCTCCATTGCAGCTCTTGAGCCAGCATGGTTAAGGGCTTCATGAACCCGCCTGGGAAGATATATAGGCGAAAAAGACGATAGAAAATAATAATAGGAACGAGATAAATGATCATAAGAAACAAAAAAATAAATTGGGTGGATGGTACAAGACAGTTTATCTACCAATTCCAAATTAAACCCTAGCCGAAAACGACCTTCAAGAGATCGGCAGATCTCTCGGCTGTGACAATTAACAACCCGCGCGGATTACTGTCCATCAACTTCTTTATCCGTACCAACGGATATAAATGCTTAAGTTGTAACCCGCGAGGTTTAGTATATACCAAACATCTAATCCACAATATCTCGATGTGGGAAGGGATATTAAAATCCCCCACCTTATATACTCGACGTCCTCGTCAAATGTGCCCAGTCATATCCCCTGGCTGGATGGTGCGACCACCACGGAGCCCTTACGGGACCGGGGTTTGCTCTGATACCATTTGTGGCAACCCGAGCCGGTTACTGTCCCGGCAACTTCTTTACCATACCACTGGATAAAATTGCTTAAGCCTTGAAGGTGCTAGTAGTAATCTGCAAGGTTTAGTATAATGTACTATGAGTTTCTTCTTCTTCTTTATTGATACGTAATGGACGCCGAGGTGCCCGGGTCTGATTGTATGTGAATTGGACTCATATCTGTAATGGCTATGCACCATTTTTGGAGAAAAGGCCTTTACACACCGTTTCAGCCGAAAAGGCCCTATACGCTCCTTTTTTCGGGCAGAAAAGGCCTATACACACCCTTTTTTGGTAAAAATACGTTTGTGAAAGATTCACGAATTCGATTCCTGATTCCCATTACAGTCTCTGCGATACTGGCCGGTCCCGTGACTGCGACTGAAACGTCCGCCGAAACCGTCTTTAAAACCATGGTTACTATCTGTCAGTTGAAATAGCTTCTATTGATGCTGATTCTGATGGTGATAGTCCAAATGATTTTGAAGAATTGAACGTATATGGAATCATGTACTTAGCAAAACTTAGTTGTTGATGCTTGAACAATTAACTTGTTTTGAATTACCCTTAATTATCTCGTTTATGTTTTCGTTGTGATGGTTGTGACTTGTGAATTTGTTAGTTATTTATATTAACTTATTTATGCTTTAGTTGAATTGCTCTTAATTGTTGCCTTTCAAGGTCCATTTAAAAGTACATATTTATGGGTTTGTGAATAAATAAGAAATCCACACACACACATTTGAAATTCTTGTTCCTCGGCTTTTTGTTTCCCCAACTTTTGAACATCGCCGTTTCGTCTCGTCCCCGTTTTGGTACTATGTAGGGCATTGGTTGTAGGATCTGTAAGATTATCACATGATTTAACATAATACAGGGTTGCTATACCACTACTTAAATAAGATCTCACAGTACTGTGCTTTTTCTTATACGTCTTGTTTCTTATGTGTTAGCAATACATCTTTGTTTCCCTTAATCGGCCATAGTTTAAGTTTGAGACCACAAATGTCTCTAAGGTAGAGTTCATTGTTTCATTGAGTAGATAGCTAATATGAGGAGCATATTTTCATGACACATAATGTTTTTTCTTTGGCTTATTGACTCCTACTTGTACTACTTATTTATTTATTTATTTGAAATTATAATTAACATGAGTGGTTAACTCTGTGTAATAACATATTAATGATAACCTTTATAACAACCATAAATTAATGTCATTTTTTCAAAAAATCGAAACTTCTCACATAGTTAACTCCATTAATTGTTAAGTAACTATTAGCTAATGCATCATTTCAAGAACATACATATGCTTCTCATCACTACTTATAGATATCACTTCAAAGTTGAAACAGATTCATAATGAACGCAATTTAAATAGCCACTAATTTCTTTTACTTGTTGGAGTTTTGGGCTTCCTTTGAAGGGCGGAGGCAGAGGCAGTGCTTGACATGAGGTGGCACGTGCCTCCCTGAGTTTTGAAAATTCCCACCTGTATTACCTTTGAAAGATTTAACAGAAGTGCATTTTCATTGGTCATACAAGTTCCTAGCTGTGCTCAAATGCTTACACTAGTGCCCCTAAGAAATTTTTGCAAAACTGATACGATTTAGAAACTGACCATTGATATTTTTAGTTTTACCAGATAACCCCAGTATATAGAAGACATTTCACCCTTCATTACACAGTACTATTGAGATTTACCATTCTTTTGTACTGTATATGGAATAATGCAAGTACTATCGGTATTAGACAGTTTATGTAATATTTTATTAGCATTTGCATACTGGTTCGGTCACTTAAAATTATGCCCCGTCTTTGCATAATTCCTGGCTCCGCCACTGATTCCTTCTTATTCGAGTTCATAGCCATACGATGATAAATATACGTCGAGTTGTATCCAGAAGCTATGTAGCACGGGTGCGGGTGCGGGTGCGGCAGGGGTGCGTGACTTTATTTATATTTTTATTTTGGGTCAATTACTTATTAGCCACCTCCAGTATAGAGTAATAATCCATGTACCACCCCCACTTTCAAAACCCTCTTATTACCACCTCCAGTTTGTTAATGTTAGCAATTAGCAATTAGGCTAATTTCCGTCCAAAAAATTCTGTTAGTTAACGGTTTTTAAGGGTCAAAGTGGTCAAATCGAGTAAAATATGAACATGAAGAACACAACATTCACTACTGCGGCACCACCACCATCTCCGCCACCTTCACCCCAGAAACCGGCCATTATTGCCGCACCACCACCACCAACGTTGCCAATCTGTCCAACCCATTACACATAGAGAGGGAGAGAGAAAATCGGGTGATAATGCATCAATTGTATACCTTGGTGTGGGATTAACAAATCCATAGCTACATCAATTTCTCCTGGCCAGTTTGACGAGCTGCCCAACTCAAGTGTGTTGGAACAGGGTTGTTCCCCAATTTGTAGACCCAGTCGCATCTTCAAAAGTAACTTCCAAAGCAGATGAAGAGTAAGAGGCTCCCATCTCCATCTCCATCTCCATCTCTGACTTCACCCAATCGAAACTCCCAATCCATAAACGAGAGTGAACAAACCCAGAGAGAGAAGAAAGAGGGGCAGTGAGAGAGAGCGACTGAGAGAAATCGAGAGAAAAGAGTGAGCGAGACCGAGGGTGAATAAAAACCTGCATATGTTCAGCGCCTCTTCTACTTATGTTTTTCTTCTTCTTCCACTCTCGTTCTCTCTATCTCTCCCTCAGCTTGAAGCCAGATCTGGGTTATGATGAAGAGGTGGACGGATTCGGACGGTGACCGACGGCGGTGGAGGCCGACCAGACAGATGGTGGCGGAGGCCGTTGTGGACGGTGACTTCCTTCCTCTTCGTCTTCTTCATTCCCCTGGTCCTCCTCCTTATTCTTCATTTTTATTGGTTTTTATGAAATATTCTCCTTTTTATTTTTTTAATAAATGAGACTTTTATTCGAAAATACAATCATACCCCTAACAGCGTTAAATTTTTTAACGGAATTTTATCCCAGTTGCTAATTGTTAACTATTAACAACTGGAGGTGGCAATGAGAGGGATTTAGAATTGGGGGTGGTACATGGATTATTACCACGTACTGGAGATGGCTAATTAGTAATTGACCCTTTTATTTTATATTAGTTGTGATACCGTTATACTAATATAAAAGCAACAATAATAGTAATCCCAATTATAATCAAACAGATATTCATATACATATTCACAGGTACATGGTTACGAGTAATATAAGGTTAGAAATGTTTGTGTAGATGCACTTTGGTTAAATTGTAGTTGTATTTTAGAAAACCTGAACTAAAATTTTCCAAATGACCTTGCCTTATCCATAAAGCACCCACGAAGCACACACAAGCACCCGGTGCGGGTGCGTGACCTCCCAGAAGTATCCGTGCTACATAGTCCAGAAGAGGACAAGTCTGGTGATATTTGCTACACTGGTTTGTAAAGTACACCCACAGGAGGCTTGCCTTTTACTAAAAGAGAGCGAGGTAACTGTGCGGCTGTGCCTAGGCCAGCATTGCATCACCAACTAAAGATTATAATTTGTAAATTCCACTATATTTTTACTATCATTAAGAAGATTAAGTAATTTGTTAAGATGGTGGGATATAAGATGTGATCCATATAATGGAGCAAGCTGGAACGAAGTTAGGTGGATTATGTGTCAATTTATAATCCTGGTAAGACTAAAATGGGAATTTTATTGGATTGTCAGAAGACCTGCAGTGACAAATGGGACTATGTTTTGGGCTGTTATGGAAATGTATATCCTTAAAACAAGTAATGGTTTGACTTATGCATTAGTGGCATAACTAGGCAGAATAAATTGTCTGATGACTCCATGAGGAAGAACCTATAAGCTGCAAACAGTGACGACACAAAGGGCGAATTTTGATTAATGTGGTTTGGTCAGTGCTGACCCCTTGATATAATAGCCCATGAGAAGTGACTCGATACCCTCGAGGGTTGTTAAAGAATAAGTGGTGGACCGAAATCTCAGCATAAACAGTAAAACAAGATTTAGAGGTGAAAGGAACTGTTCGTTACTGATAAATTGTAAATGAGCATATGGCTTTTGAAAGAACTGTTTGTGACTGATTTATGCAGCTGCCCAACTAATTATGAAAAGCATGCCAATTGAGTTGTTAAAACTATTATTAAGTCTCACTAACTGATTGCTAAAAAGCCTGTACAAGGACGAGCTATCCTTCGTAAACTGTACTGCTTCATTGTCTGTGGACTCTGTCATGTAAAACAACATTCTTGCAGGGATTCAATGGCATACCAAAATGACATATTGCCTTCTTGATTTACAGGTGAAGTCATATCACAAAAGTATGTCCTGGAATATGGAACGGATTGTCTTGAGATGCATGTTGGAGCAATTGAACCACACGAACGTGCTTTAGTGGTAGATGATTTAGTTGCCACCGGCGGAACGCTGTGTGCAGCAATGAGTTTGCTAGGTATTGCCTCATGCTTTTGGTATTAGCTAATAAGTTTCGTAGGAGAGTTGTCAGTGTTCTGTTCAAACCCACTCCTTGAAAGACTATTTGGATCTCTCTTTCAGAAAAGCTTCATCTGAATATTGACAAGAACACATGCTTCAAGTGCTTAATCATAATCCATATAATTAAGATGCAGCGACGTGGGTCCCACACTTTTTAAGCGAGACATTTTATATTTATATTTTATTACACTATAATCTAAAAGCTTCATAAAATAATTATGGCTCACAAAATGCAATCACCCACAAATTTTATCCAGGGACATTCTCTAAAATTATGGTATGCACCATGAACTTTATAAAGATACAGTTGGACCAATAACTTCATTCAGTTTGTTTATACAATTTATTTTATGAATTTATGACCCAGAGACTTTATATAAATTAGGGCATGCACCATAAACTTTGTAAAAATACACTTGGACCAATAACTTCATTCAGTTTATGTTATGACCCACAGCCTTTATAAAATTCAGTATGATCCATAAACTTTATACAATTTATCAAGACCCACAAACTTTTTAATATAGTGCCTTCAGGCACAGGCAGTCCACTAGTAGTATGATATCGGATTATGCTCTCTTTATCTTTTCAAGACTTGAATTGGACTCCAATGTACCATCATTTGAATTTATAAGTACGTCCCATATTCGTATGATTTATGCAGCATTCAGATTTTATTACAGTACTTCCTGACCTAGTGTAAACCTTTTAAACAATTTTAGAACATATTATACATTTGATTTTAATGTTATTTGTCAGAACGTGCTGGGGCTGAAGTAGTTGAATGCGCGTGTGTAATTGAAATACCAGAACTAAAGGTGTGTACGCTATGCATTCTTGATTTTTGTTGAGTCTCTTTTATGATATTACTACTGTTAACTTCAGTTCTTCCAAGTATACAGATTTCAAATTAGGTGTCTGTAATTCTTGCTTTGCTTATACTTGCTTCAGTTGAAAAACTGCACGTATGCAATTCCTTGTGTATGGCACTAAACCAAGCATTTCATTCATTGGTCATTGGTTGTATGATGCACTTTGTGTTATACGTTTCAAACTTTTAAGTAAGTGGAGCAAACTTCTGTGTTTTGTCCGTATCGTCTTCCAACTTGGTGCTACCATCTGATATTATCTAAAACACAATTGATGGCCTCATGACTGATTTTGTTCTTTTAAGACAAGCATTAATGCTAGGCAGCTAGACTGTTCCAGTTGGTATTGCATTACTCACCTCGTGTTCAACACTTAAACTAGAGACTCATAAGAACTGTAGCAACAAGTTCCAGTATTACTCTTACCAATTCGCTAGATTTCACTTCTTTAAGAAGTTGATAGTGCCAGCCAATCATGATTACATGAATCAGGTGACAGCTTACTACTAGAACTCAAGTCAACTAGATGACGGCCTCTGATTACTGTCTTTGGGGAGACTCTGAAGAGGTGATAAGAGTAGTAAATTTATATACTCCAATACTGAGCATGTTGGTGCATGCTTTGATGCTGGACATCACACCAGTACTCATTCAGTCGGTTTTATGTGTCACACACAAATCCAAATATTTAATTTAGTTAATGTGGTATTGTAACATATTTTCTGTTGCCAGATCAACAGAACCATGCATCTTTTATGACTTCTTTGTATGCATAATCAAGAACATCATATCATAAAAATAGCAAAATACCACAGCGTCATTACTACGTACCCCACAATGATTGTTCAGAACACCAGAGAAACACAAAACAATCTAGGAGATGCAGGCTAACTTATATTATGAAAGGGGTTAAATTTCAGAAAACTACATTTGCAGTTTGGCACTTTGGACACCTAACCCCATGCAGTTTTAATTTGGACATTGACTCCATGCACTTCATGAAATTGGAGAAATCAAGGACAGATTGCCCAAATTCATTAAAAGCAGGGAGTTAAAAAGTGTCTAAGTTGAAACTGTAAGAAACCATGGGGTTCAACCTCAAAACCAATTGGCAATGAGGGGAGTAGCCCATGACACTTATTAATTCTTTTTGTTTTTCTTGAATTTCCGATGTGGGACTTCTCAACAGGAACTGTGGGGTAACAAAAGGGCCAAACTGCAGGATAGTTTTCTGTAGTTAACCCTTACAAAAGCCTTAGAAAACCTTGATCACATAGTAACCTTACACAACTGCACAAACTAGCCATAGTCAAATTGCTTGACCAAAAACTCCGAAGTTACAAGTTAGAATAGGCTGGCAGCAGTGTAAGTTATTCAACAGCAAAGCACAATCATGTTTGAGTTGGAGCAGGAGAATCGGAATCCTCCTGGTTAGGCACTGTAGAAAAGAAAATATCATTGGTCCTCATAACAATATGAATTGCAATATATGTGTTAATCAACTCAAGCTGCTTATAGCTGCTTGAAATGGAGTATATGGGTCTTTTACAGTGGTCTTCTCATAGTGGCCCATAACCTATCCAATAGAAGCTTCCTTCACTTGTATTCTGATGAGACTAGCCTACTTGCAAGAGTCCCTGATCGTAACGAAATGTTGAACTCATAGATTCTTATCTTCTGTTTATTTATTCTTTAAATTAGAAATGAAGATGGCCAGGCGTCCTCATCTATGTTGATTATTTGTTTCTAGGCAAGCTTTTTAACTGAGGTCGTACCCATGGGTTCAGTTTTTCTCTTCGCCACTACGAGTGCTGTATTAAGGGAAATTTTCGTAGTCTTCTGACTTACACATTACAACATGATTAAATATTCTAACTTACTCTGACTTGTAATCTCTGGTTATAATAATAGAAATGTAAGAGTCTTTTTTTTGGCTATTTGGCCCAATAACACTTGAACAGTGCTGGTAATAACTTAGATTCTGATACTAGTATGTACACTTCACACTTCACACAGTAGATTGTTGGCAGCGATTACTTAGTGGGTATCATAGTACAGAATGATGTTTTCGATATCAGTCGCTCTGTTAAATTCATATTAGTCCAACATAACTTAATTATACAACTTAAACTCTGATTTGGATGTCAGAAAGAAAGTTCCTGGCATGGATACTCAATAAGTTATGCAGGGCTTTAAAGTTTTTGCAAAAGTTATACTACTTCCTCTATTTCTTCTCTTGCTTCCTACTTTGACTTCCGGGCCACTTTGACCCGGTGATTTGATTAACAAAGCAATGCACGAGTTTGGTATTACTTACATAGTGTTGTAGAGTAAACGTAGCTCTATAACATCACGATAAGATTACGAAATTTTGCATTGTTTTGCTAACCAAATCATCGGGTCAAAGTGACCCGGTGAATAGTGAAGTAGGAAGCAAGAGAAGAAACAGAGGAAGTATATCACTTCGTTTGGGTTGGGGATGCGAAGTGACTGGATTAGACATATGCCTAGAAATGAGGTGGGATTTGATTGAAAAGGGAAAAGGCATGATATGAATTTTACGTTCATGTGGTTGGTTATGGTAGGATATGATACATGTTTTATGTATACAATATATGCTCATATCCGTGCTGAAGTGGTCTAAGATTTTTGTTATAATTGGAGGGGTGGCAGGGGATATGATATCCCCTCTCACGTCCCGTACCCAAACACAGGAATTTTCATAAGCCACCTTCCATACCCCATATCCAAACAAGGTATATGGGTATGGACGAGTTATATGAACTTCTGAGGTTAATCCTTTGAGCCTGTTTAGTTACATGAGTAGTTCTGGAAAGCCAGAACGGATTCCATATCATTAGTGACTCTTGAACATACAATCATGCTCCTCATTGGATTCCTTTGAGCCAGTTTAGTTACACGAGTAGTTCCAGAAAGCAATCCCGCAAGAATGCCTGCTTTTTGTGTGGTGGGGTGTAAACCTTTTGAGAGGCTTTTCTCATGGATTTCCAGGGTTGCTACAATTTTGCCTGAATTAGTTCAACTTATCTTTTTAGATCAGTTTAAATCCATTTATAAGTCCATATCTAGAGTCCTAAGTCCATGCCATGTCCAAGGGGGGTTGAGAGTAGCAGTTGCAATTTGTTAAAATGCTATAGCACCCTTGGTGGGTGTTGATTCAACTCATTTTGGTAGAGAGACGAACCCACATTCTAGCTGTTGAGAAAAATTGAAAAGCTACTCGTTTTTTCTTTTTTTTTCCAAGTCAAGGAATCCTAAAAGTTGTTTTAAATTAACAGAAGAATGGTTAATGTGCTTTCGTAAACTGTAAGTTATGGACACAATACAACTTTTCTTACTGTTCTAGTTCTAGTTCTATTGCGAACAAGTTATTAGATGATGGAGCTTATTCAGGCTGCTTACCCTTTTTGTATTTTCTATGTTTGAATATGCAGGGTCGTGACAGGTTGAACGACAAGCCATTGTATGTTCTTGTGGAGTATCAATAATACCACCTACCTGTGCTATTCTGTACATTAGAGGGGGTCTGGCGCTGCTATTCTTGGCATTCTATCTTTGTCTGGTGTTTTGTTCCCTATTATTTCCGCCTTCTTGCTGTTAGAAATGAAATTTTTGATGAACTTTGATGATTGAGTTCATTTCTTTATCTACCAGTTTAGAAATGCCGAATTGATTATGTGAAGGCGGCCCTTGAATATTGTTAATTGGAAAAACAAATTCTTGCTTCATTCTTTGTACCGTGTTAAATTTGGATAAAATCTTAGTCCATGAGATCATAACCATCCATATGGGACTGGAATTGGTTTACTATATGCAAAATGGTGCAGGAATGTGTACTTAGCATAGCTTTCATTTTGGTGGTTGCATATGGGTCCGTTTGATACAGTTGTTTGCGCAAATGAGTGCTAACTCAAAGGAAGAGCATTCATAGCTCAGGCATCAGATCTCAAGTTTGAATTAGAATTTGTTATAATGATGTTCAATGTACTTGACAAAAAATATTGAGTGGTTCGCAGATTGAGATCCTGGTTCAAAGATCTATTTCTAATATGAAATCAAGCTCGCGCCTGTGTCTCAAGCAGCATCACAACTGTTCATTGCACGATAGCAAATGTGCCCCTAATTTACCCAATCTCTCTTCCATTTGTCTAACTTTATCTTGCTCCAATTGAGTTGCCTAAGCTATTCATGTTTTTTTGTTGGTTTGTTAGCATAATGATACCCGCTTCTTTCTTTAAGAGAATTGAGTACATCAGCAGCAAATGAACTCAATCATATGATTTGGTTAGAGTTGCACTTAATAGAGAATGAGCTAAGAGAATATGCTATGCTAAATGAGCCTAAGCTTGAGCTACATTTGGCTTCTTAGGAGCTTTAGCTAATCTCGAACTAGTGCACAAAATTGAAGAGCTGAACTTGAGCAGCATAAAAATCGAACTCGTGCAAAAAATAAATAAATAAATAAAAAATAAATAACGAGCCAAGCTTGAGCAATATGAAACGCAGCTCAATTCCATTTACACCCTACTAGCTTAATAGTACACCATTTTTGGTTTGAAGCCCCAACACTAGCATAGAAGCACTCCAAACCCTAATATTAGACGCCACAATACATGTCTTTAATAAATCCTTGGATTGGGAGAGAGTAACATGCCCATTTGCCATGAACATCCAAAAAGTTGCCCCCTCGAAACTGCTTTCCCTGCCAGCTGAAAACCCTAATGCACACATGGTGGTAACATGGTTTTGTGTTAATTTTGCTAAATTAAATCAAGCAACTAGCTTCTTCACACCCTATAAAAACCCTAGCATCTCTTACTACTTTCATCACAACAGTTCAGAAGTACCCATCTCATCTCATATCCAAAGAAAGCTTCATACTTTTTTGGGATTTGAGAGACATGGGGGGTTCCAAGACCAATGCATCCCTTGTTTTGTTCCTCTCATTGAACCTTCTCTTCTTTACCTACTCAAGTGCTTGTGGCACTTGCAACAACCCAAACCCTACCCCTACCCCTAGCCCAAAGCCCTACCATAAACCTAGCCCAAAACCAAACCCTAGCCCAAGCCCTTCAAGGGCTACCTGCCCTAGGGATACCCTAAAGTTAGGGGTATGTGCCAAATTGCTAGGTCGGTTGCTTGATCTTCAATTGGGCAAGCCCCCAAAACTTCCTTGTTGCGCTCTCATCGAAGGTTTGGTTGATCTGGAAGCTGCTGTATGTCTTTGCACAGTCATTAAAGCAGATCTCTTGGGCATCCACCTGGATATCCCCCTCTCCCTCAGCTTGCTCCTTAACGTTTGCGGGAAACAAGTTCCTAAGGGCTTCCAGTGTGCTTAATAAGCTCCCAAACAAGCTCTTGATCAATTCATTTTGCTTCCCTTAATGGCTTTTGCTTATCATTAAGTTTGCTTATTTTAGGATTTTTTTATTCATAATTAGTGCAAGGCTCAGTGTATGGTTGTGAGCCCATTCATGCACTCTATTGGTGACTTCATGTGTGACGTTTGTTTGAGTAAATTTTCAATTTCAGGTTGTTTGTAACTTTCCATAAATGGAAACATTGTGATTTTTTAATTATTTGTGTGCTTGTCTTTTACTTAGTTAAAATAAAATAAAAAAGGATTGATAATTCAGCACAACCCGTGACACAACAGTACTGGTCCACCAATAGTGTTTGGTAGGATTTTTTTCAAAGCCCGTGAATGGAATATTTGTTTTTCTATATAAAAAAGCAAGTGAATACTTATTAATATTATAATATATTTTTCTTCTGAAGTTGGTCATGTGATATGTTATCCACATTGTTCATCTTTTTGTGCACCCTCCAAAAGTATAGAATATGCATTAGGGTTTCTTCTTTTAAACCTAGTGTTATACTACCTCTGTTTCTTCTCTTTCACCTTACTTTTCTAAAACGAAAGTTTCTTCTCTTTCACCTTACTTTCCTTTTTAGGCAAGTTTCTCTTATGAAATGACCTAACTACCCCTTCCTACCTATTAACCTTATCTAATCCCCACCACCTCATTCACCCTCCCCCACCACACATTCCTGCTGCACATCAGATTATTCAGAGAGAGAAAAGGGAGGAAGTGAAAGATCGTGAAGAACAAGCGGAGAGATGCGACGCTCCACCGCCGACCTCCACCGCCTGTAGGGGATTCTCCAACCCAGCAGCCACTCCGACGAGAAAACCCACAGCCTAAACCCTCCACGACCCCATTAACTCCTCGCCTGGAGGGGTTTCTCTTCTTTCGGGTCAGAAGCCATGGTAGTGGTGAGGACGGAAACCGACCAGATCAGGTGGTTTCTGGGTACCCAGTACGACGACGAATGAAGATCTAGGGTTTGCCCTCCCTCTCTCCTCCCCCCCCTCTCAGATTTGTAGAGTGGAGACTTCCACCAGCAACGCCGCCGCAGCCGACGCCGACGGCAACCTGTGTAAACCCCGCCAGCGAAGAATTTCAATTCTGTTTATGTTGTTATGTAAGAGCCGTGAACTCTTACCTGAGATTTACAAGACCTCCGGCGAGATCTAGGCGTTCCTGGTATCGATCGGAAGCTGGCGTAAGCCGGATTCCGATTACGAACTCAAATTGCAACAACACTAAATGAATTAATCGCAAAATGAAAAATATGGCGGAAGAGCGAGAGAAGAAGATTTCTGTAAATTCATTGATAATCATTCATGAATCTCTCGCCCCCTTTTATATCTCAGGGCTTACAAGTAAATAAAAGAACTACAGGGCTTTACTACAATAACTCAAATTATGTAACGGCCAAGCACAGTCAGCAGCCGAGTCAGCCTAGGTGACCGAGGCTGTCTGACGTGGACCAATCAGGACTCACTGGTTGTGACTAAGCCTAAACGGCGACGTTAAACTTAAGCTTATTTGAACTCAACGTTTAAATAGTAAGAACGGTCAAGATTAGATCTTTAACCCACCATCGAACGACTACTGAACGATTTAGAGAATTACCAAATGAACAGTAAGTTACTGTTCATTTGGTCAATATTTGCCAACTTCAACTGGTTGAATTGGCCGGAAAAAAATGCAAAACAGAGGGCCAAAAACAGGGACCATGACATTCCGTACCTCTTGAGAACATCCATGACCTCATGGATGAAAATCAGGGAAGAAGGAGTGGACCTGAGAGGCATCTTCCCAAGTAGCTTCTGAGGGTAATGTGTTGGACCACTGAATAAGTAATTGAGGAACCTGTGTGCCCCCTCTGTCAACTGATCTTTGGTCCAACACAGCCACAGGCTCTACCAACAACTGTCCTTCTGGGCTTTGAAATGGTAAAGTGGGCTGGACAGAAATGTTGTTACCCAGTTTCTTCTTGAGCAATGAGACATGGAAGACAGGGTGGATTTTGGCATGAGTTGGCAAGGCTAGCTTGTAAGCCACCTGGCCAATTTTCTCCAACACCTGAAATGGACCATAGAACCTGGGAGTGAGTTTGTGGGTTCTGGAGTGAAGCATTGAGGTTTGTTTATAGGGCTGTAATCTGAGATAAACCCAATCTCCCACCACAAAGCTTCTCTCACTTATGTTTTGATCTGCAAAGAACTTCATTCTAGACTGGGCTGTAGCAAGATTGTGTTGCAGTAAAGCCAAGAGTTTCTGCCTGTCATGAAGAAAGTGGTTAACCTCTTCACAAGGGGAGTTGTTGATTTGGTGGAAGCTGAGTTGTGGAGGTGAATAACCAAATAAGGCCATGAAGGGGGTGGTCTTGAGGGAGGTGTGGAAATTGGTATTGGTACCAGTATTCAGCCAAACTTAACCATTTACACCATTGACCTGGTCTGTCTCCAGTCATACATCTGAGGTAGGCTTCCAAACATTGGTTTAGCCTTTCAGTTTGGCCATCTGATTGTGGGTGGTAGGCAGTGGAATGAGCTAGCTTTGTATTGAGCAATTTGAACAAACATTGCCAAAATTGGCTAAGGAAGAGGGGATCTCTATCTGACACAATGGTGGAAGGGAGTCCATGGTGTTTATGAATGTGGTCAAAAAAGAGTTGGGCAACTTTAGCTGCAGAAAATGGATGAGAAAGAGCTATAAAGTGTCCATATTTGGTCAATCTATCAATCACCACCAAAATGACATCTTTACCCTTAGATTTTGGTAGCCCTGTGATGAAATCTAGGCTAATATCTGTCCAAGGTGTGGTTGGGATTGGAAGGGGTTGTAATAACCCTGGATAGTGCACATTTTCATGCTTCATCCTCTGGCAAATGTCACAGGATTGCACCCATTCCTTTACCTCCTTCTTCATGCCTGGCCAAAAGAAATGATGAGATATCCTTTTATAAGTACCAACAATTCCAGAGTGGCCTCCTACCCCTGTGTTGTGCCCCATTTGAATGACTTCAGCTCTCAAATCATTCCCATCACCAACATATATCTGGTGTGACTTCCAAAGCATCTCATTTGACAAGGTGTAAACTCCATTACCTGCCTTGGAGTCCACCAGAAGCTTCTGTAACCATGTTTGAGCCCAAGCATCCCCCACATAGGACTGCTTCACAGAGAGGGCCCACTTAGGTTGTAGGACAGTGATGGCTTGACATTGTCCTTCTTCTTGCTCTTCTGGAAGTCTTGAGAGGGCATCTGCAACCAGGTTTTCTCTGCCTTTCTTGTAAGTGATTGTGTAATTGAGCCCTATTAACTTAGAAAGCCACTTGTGTTGCATGCTTGTATTGAGCCTCTGCTCCAAAAAGTATTTGATACTTTGGTGGTCAGTTTTGATGGTGAAAGGAACCCCCTCTAGGTATGACCTCCATTTAGTTACTGCCTGTGCCACTGCCATAAGTTCCTTCTCATATGTTGAGAGAGCTTGGTGTCTAGGACTTAAGGCTTTACTAAAAAAAGCTATTGGTTGGTGGTGCTGCATCAACACAGCTCCAATGCCCACATTGCAGGCATCTGTCTCCACCTCAAAGGGTTGAGAAAAATCAGGCATGGCTAAGACAGGTGTTGTGGTCATTGCTTTCTTGAGAGCTTGGAAAGCCTCCTCTGCTGCTGTTGTCCAAGTGAACTGACCTTTCTTTAACAACTCAGTGAGTGGCTTACTAATCCAACCATAATGTAACACAAACCTCCTATAGTACCCAGTGAGGCCTAAGAAGCCCCTTAGACCTTTCAATGTTTTTGGTGGTGGCCATTGTAGCATGCAGTCAATCTTCTTGGGATCAGCAGACACACCTGCAGCTGATATGATGTGTCCTAGGTACTCCATGTGGCTTTGTCCAAAAGCACACTTATATAACTTGGCAAACAGCTGGTGTCTTCTTAGTGTTTCCATTACCTCAGTCAAGTGGACCACATGTTGATCCACATTTTGGCTATACACCAAAATGTCATCAAGAAAACTAACACAAATTTCCTCAAGTAGGGTCTCATCACCTCATTCATCATAGCTTGGAAACTAGCTGGTGCATTGGTTAGGCCAAAAGGCATCACTTGGAATTCATAGTGCCCATCATGTGTCCTAAAAGCAGTTTTGGGGATGTCTTCTTCCCTCATCCTGATTTGGTGGTATCCAGACCTTAGATCAAGCTTGGAGTAGATGGTGGCTCCTTGCAATTCATCCAAAAGCTCATCTATTACAGGTATTGGGTACTTGTCCTTGATAGTTTTGCTGTTTAACTCCCTATAATCCACACAAAACCTCCAAGTCCCATCTTTTTTCTTGACAAGCAAGACTGGAGAAGCAAATGGGCTCACACTGGGCTTGATGATATCAGAATCTAACATCTCTTTAACCATTTTTTCTATTTCATTTTTTTGGAAATGGGGATATCTATAAGGCCTTATACTCACTGGCTCAGCTCCTTGCTTCAATGGAATAGCATGATCATGCTCCCTCCTAGGTGGCAGCTGTTTAGGTTCTTGAAACACATCCTCAAATTGATGCAACACTGCTTGAAGTGGTTCTGGTACTGGTTCTGGCTGCTCTTGTGCAGTATTGATAGAACACAAATAACCCCAAAGTGCATTAGCATTGCTGGAGATGTAATTCACAAACCCAGTGACACTAATCATTCTGAGTGAGGGAGGGTTATTATCAGTGGTGATCCCTTTCCATAAAACTGGTTGATTTTGGTAGTTGAACCCCAAAGTTAACCTGTTGAAGTCCATAGATACTGGGCTTATAGTCTTCAACCATTGAGTGCCCAAGACTGCATCACATCCACCAAGAGGTAAAATTCTCATTTCAGCAGTGAAGACTTGATCATTCACCATCCCAGTAAAAGCACTGCATTTGTGTGTACTAAGCAAGGTGCCTCCATCTGCCACTGTAACTAACATGGGTTTGGTCTCTTGTAAGTGACAACCCACCTTCTTAGCAGTGCTGGCATCTAAGAAGTTATGAGTACTTCCACTGTCTATAAGGATGGTGATAAGATTCTTGTGCACCTTGCCATTTACCCTTAATGTTTCATGTGAAGGGTTCCCAGAGAGGGCATTTAGGGTAATTTGCATAGCTCCTGAGTTGTCTTCCCCATCCTCACTTTTTTCAGAATCTATCTCCACTTCATCCATTATGGCTTCTGTGTTAGGCTCACCTCCCCAGATCATAAATAACTGTCTCTTTTTGCATCTGTGCCCAGGTGTGAAGGTTTCATCACAGTAGTAGCACAAGTTCTTTTCTCTTCTAGCTTGCATCTCTTCAGCTGTGATCTTCTTCACTGGCCATCTGTTTGTGGTAGGGGTGGAGGTGTTGGTGTTGGTGGTAGTCTTGATGACAGAAGTGTTATGAGGTTGGCTAGGTGGAGTAGTGACTGATTTGCTCCATTGAGTGGAAGAGCTAGGCCACTTTTGCTGTTTACTCTTTCTTGTAGCAATCTCCAGTTTAGCTTCAAACATTTTGGCTAATTTGATGGCTTGAGTCAGGGTTGTAGGGTTAGCAATCATCACATCCATCTGGATTTCCTCTTTTAAACCACTAATAAAACTCTCCACAAACCAGCCTTCATGTAGTAATTGTCCACCTTTGTTCATCACAAGAGATCTAACCTCCTCAAATTTCAACAAATAATCTGCCACACTGCCACATTGCTGGAGTTTGTTGAAGGTGCCAATCACATTATTAAACCCATAATCATTAAACCTCACAACTAACTCATGAGTGAATAGTTCCCAAGGAATACCCCAATTAGATTGAATGAAGGTCTTAAACCAGTATTTAGGTAATCCTTCAAAGTACATAGAAGCTAATAAAACCTTATTCTCAGGAGGTACATTACCAATAAGGAAGCACACCTCACACTGTTGTAGCCATCCATGGACATCCTCACCTGAGAACTTGGGGATTTCCAGCCTTGGCACCTGGAATCCAGTGAGCCAAGCTGGTCTCTGGTTCAACCCTGGGTCAACTCTAGGGTAACCTGCTTGAGGAGTGGGGTGTACTGCAGCTGGGGGTTGGTGAAAGTTATAGTAATTTGGAATGGTGGTGGTATAGGGGTTGTGAGTAGTGGTTGGCCATGGGGGTATACTGGTGGTGGTAGTGTTGAAGAAGAGGGGAGGAGATAATATGGGGCTTGTGTTTGGAATGTGAGGGGAAATGTGGGGGGTGAATGAATTTCTGGGAGTTTGAAGTTGGGGGTTCCCCAAATTAGGGTTTATGGGAGTGTTCATGGAATTATTTGGGGGTTTTGGGCTAGGGTTTGAGAGAGATGGTCTCTGGGCAGGGGAAGATAAATTGGGTGGTGGTGGTAGCCCAGAAAGGGGTGGCCACTGCTCACTCGTTCCGGAGCGGCTCGAGGATTCCGGCAGCACCTTATCCTTCCCTTTATCCGAATTATTTTTGGCAGAAATGTAGAGAAGTTCGTCGAGTTTACCAGATAAATCCAACAGCGTGTCCTTCATTTTTGACTGTTTCGCCCCCAATTCACGCACTACCGAGTCTGTCCTGTTCAATTTAGTAGCTAATTCCTCAACCCTCACCATGTTTCTGGTCTGCCGTTGATCGAGGGCTCTGATACCAATTGTAAGAGCCGTGAACTCTTACCTGAGATTTACAAGACCTCCGGCGAGATCTAGGCGTTCCTGGTATCGATCGGAAGCTGGCGTAAGCCGGATTCCGATTACGAACTCAAATTGCAACAACACTAAATGAATTAATCGCAAAATGAAAAATATGGCGGAAGAGCGAGAGAAGAAGATTTCTGTAAATTCATTGATAATCATTCATGAATCTCTCGCCCCCTTTTATATCTCAGGGCTTACAAGTAAATAAAAGAACTACAGGGCTTTACTACAATAACTCAAATTATGTAACGGCCAAGCACAGTCAGCAGCCGAGTCAGCCTAGGTGACCGAGGCTGTCTGACGTGGACCAATCAGGACTCACTGGTTGTGACTAAGCCTAAACGGCGACGTTAAACTTAAGCTTATTTGAACTCAACGTTTAAATAGTAAGAACGGTCAAGATTAGATCTTTAACCCACCATCGAACGGCTACTGAACGATTTAGAGAATTACCAAATGAACAGTAAGTTACTGTTCATTTGGTCAATATTTGCCAACTTCAACAGGTTGAATTGGCCGGAAAAATGCAAAACAGAGGGCCAAAAACAGGGACCATGACATGTTAACTATTGTTGTTCTTCTTCTTCCCATTTTTGGTAAGATTTGGTAATATTTGATCCGGTTTTTCTTAATCCGAGTGTCATTGTTATTGGGTGGTGGTGGTGGTGGGTCTGGTGGTGGTGGTGCTGGTCTGGTGGTAGTGGTTGTGATGTTGACTGTGGAAGAGAGATGGAAGGGAAGAGAGAGACTGTAATTACATTGTATTGGTGAGGGTAAAATTGTCAAAAGTACATATTTCTTAAAATCTGTGCCTTTTTTCTCTCACTTGAAAGAAGAGAAACAGAGGTAGTAGTAGTATCTTTCAAGTAAATTGGATAAATAACAAAATTGTAACAAACTTTGAAACAACAATTCTTCGACCATGTTTGGTACCACTATAAAGTAGAAAATATATTTCGGAGAAATTTCTAGAAACAATTCAATTTAATAAAAGAAGATAGTATTTTTTTCGAAAAAAATAAAAGAAGATAGTCTATCAAACTGGCAGAAAAACAATAAGTAAGGGTGACTTTGGTAGAATGGTTTTTGGTAGAAAAACTGGTTTTTAGATTATGGTGAAACGTTTTTGTTTTTTGAGATTTTGTATAACCATTGTGGTGATGGTTTTTAAACAGATTAAAACTGTAAAAAATGTGTTTGGTATAGATTTTTAAACTAAATCCAGTATGTTAATTGACAAATTTACCCCCATTGTATTTATTTTTTAGATTCACAAAGAACAAAGTAGACTGCATTCTTAATAGATAGATGTCATATGTTGGGTAATAACTTGACCATTGAAGGTGTGAGCTGGAGTAAAGATTATGAGAATGCACAATTGGTAGCTATTGAATCGGTGAAGCTTGGCAACAACAACAACTGGAAGCCTATGAGATGTGTGTGAGAACCAAATTTTGGTGAAAGAATGCAGCGGCACTTCTAAGGCTAAGTGGAGTAGAAAAGCAAGAGTTGAGGCTATCAAAGAGTGGTTGATACCATCCCCAATGCGCAGTAAATTTTGTCAGAAGTAAATGCCCCTGGTCGTGTTCTTGCTATCTGGGTTAGAGAAAATGTTATCTCATATATTGTAGATTTTGTAATTTTAAAGTTTTGATCCAACAAACTATTTGTAATGAAGGTTTCGTTAATCCTCCAATTATGTTTCCTAATTTATTAATATATAATACCTGAATATATCAAAAAAAAAAAGAGAGAAGGCAACGGATACATATAAGTGACCTAAGGGTAGCTTTGTGATTATGAAAATTGTGTGAGGGCATTTTAGCCATGATAGAGCTAAAAAATAAACTGGAACCCCCCCCCCCCCCCCCCAAATATTGGTTATTTTTCATTGCAAAAGTGAAAAAAAAAACTGGTTTTAAACCTAAACAAACACTTTTAAAAAATTAATGGTTTTTCCACCAAAAAAAAAAAAAAAAAAAAACTGGTTTCCAAACGGACCCTGAATAATTTTTGATTAAAATGCTGTTTTAGAAAATAAAAATCAGACACTTAATGTAGGAAAATATATTTGAGTTTGCTCCATTGAATATCCACGAAACTGAAGTGTTGTGATGAATTTGTGACCGCCGGCAGATCTAAATATACTCAGACTCAGACACGATCATGAACGTCCTATCTGGCTTTCATGGTACACAATTATTGATTTCGAGAAAAGAAAATGTACACCCCACCCTTCCCAAATTATCAATCCTATTAAAATTTTGAGGTGATTTTGACAAGGTTATTTAAACAGCATAACGGTACAATTACATGTCAAAATTCTCATTATAGTTTAGACTTAGACGGCTTTTTAACATTATGGAAATTTTAACGAGTTTGTGTATCATTTATTCACTCAAGCCTGATCAAATTGACCTCAAAAGTTAATTTAGGAAGTTGGGAGTAAAAGTTAATACTAGCCAGTAGAGTAGTGTAGATACTGCTTTCTGACATGACAGATCTTGGCCACGTGGCGGCCATCCAGCACACCATATTGTGCTCTACACACACAGGATCACCAGCCGAGCTGATCCATGTGGGGGCTGCGAGACAGAGCCCTCGCATACCACTGCACGGGACTTGTAGGGACTTAGTGGTTTGGAGGCTAGAGTAAGCCCTGTCGCGTGCGAGCCAAGCCCGCACGCGACCTTTAGTAACTGTTTTGAGAGATTTATGGCACGAGCTCCATAAACCCGGTCAATCCGGTCAAACCCGGTCAACCCCGTAACGGTTCCGGTATTCGCGCACCACGTGCTCTAACGGTTCCTATATACTCGGACGAACGTGCCGTTATGGTTAAGCTAATTAAGCCGCCATTAATGGGCGCATTAACCACACTACAACGGTCACGTTCTCCAGTATATATAGATCGTCAACCTTTCCATACAAAGGAGAACACACTGCCATACGCGGAAGCTCTGCCAAACCTCTGTCTCTCTCTCAGACATTGCTACTGACTTACTCTCTCCCTACACACACCCCTATTCTTCCTGTGCGATCCTTGATCCACTACACACGGTGCACACGGAGGTCTCCCCGCCGGAATCTCTTGTGCACATTTTGGTGAACCCGACGTGAACTTACCAGCAAAAGCAACCATGTCTCAGGAGGATGATGTCAGCAACCGTTCGCCTTCCACCGAAACTCCCTCGGGAGACGAGACCCGCCGTACTCCGACGACTCCCGGCGAAGCACCGACGTTAGAGTCTCTGGACGCCACCGTCCAGAGTCAGGCGAAAGCTCTCAAATCCCAATCTGCGCAGCTAGAACAAATCTTGGCTGTTCTAGGCACCCTCGCGCTGAATCCTCCACCGGCTGCCGCTATCCCTCAAGGAGGAGGAACCCCTACCGCTCCAGGATTGGGAGTGCCATCCACACCTCCCAACCCTCATCTGCAGACTCCGCCGTCGGCTGCGCAACTGCCTTCGGTTCAAGGATCAACGGCACAGATGCTGCCTCCTGCTGCTCACGCTCCTCAGCCCTCGGCTTTGGCGTCTAATCCAACTCTGCAGTACCCTTTGCCTCCCCCAACGATGATCTGGGGAAACGCGGGTACTCAGTATGCTCCCAATCCTCCAGCGACATATGTGTCGCCACCGCCCACGGTGACCCCTCCAGCAACTACCGAGGGTAGCATTCCAGAGTGCATGACGTCTTTACAAAAGCGCGTGGACACCATCCTGGCTCATCAGTCATTCGCGGATACTATTATCCCGAAGCTAGACAATGATCCACCTATTCCACGAGAGATCTATCTCATGCCTAACCCGGCGGGGTACAAGGCTCCCAAATGGGATAAGTTCGAGGACGTCAATGGAAACGCTCATGAGCATGTCATGCGTTTCATCGACGTCATGGGTCCGTTCGGAGCCGATCCCAAACTACTGATGCGGGAGTTCCCAAAATCTCTTGGGAACGTAGCATACAAATGGTACCGGACATTGGAGGCCGGATCCGTGAAGACTTGGGACGACATGGTCCAAAAGTTCTATACCAAGTTCTTTCAAATGGAGGAGAAGGTGACGATGATCCATCTCTCGCGGATGTATCAGAAACGCGAGGAGGATGGGATCACCTTCATCAAGAAATTCCGGGCGAAATCTTTGGAGTGCAAAGATCCAATGCTCGAAAGCCGGCTCGTGGAGATATGCCTACAGTGCATGCGAGATGAATACAAAGGTATGCTCATCAATTTGCAAACACCTACGTTTTCAAAACTAATCGAATGCACGAAGAACATCGAGCCCATAGTCGAGAGACAGAAAAAGAAGAACGCTTCGGAGCGACCTGCGAGCGGCACCACTTACAAGATCGGAAGGTTCAGCTACAAGCGGGGACGCGAAGCCGAGGTCAACACAGTTTCGCCCCAGAAGCAAGCGAAGGTTGTGAACTTCGATGTACCGCCTCTGCCATGCTCGGTAGAGGAAGCGAGTGATCTCTGCAAACAGTGGCGCAAGGACGGCGTTCTGCCACCACTCGAGAAAATACCCTCCAAAGAGATGGTGAGGGACCCTAAGTGGTGCGAGTACCACGGTAAGATCATGCATCCCACCGCTGAGTGCAAGAAACTCAGGTTCGCGTTCGATCAGAAGATGAAGAACGGCGAGCTAATCGTCAGCGACAACAGGAAAGACGTGCGCAACAACCCACTTCCTGCCCATACAGAGTCAGGCTCGAAAGGCAAAGAGGTCGCCATGATCTCGATCGTAGACCTGGAGGAGGTCGCAGAGGATGGTCTACCCATCATTGCTGAGGTCCATCAAGACGAAGATTATAGCATGGACACGGAAGATGAACGTGCCGACCGCCTGAAAGGGTCGCACGGCTTCAACAAATTCTTCGACGAGATGAATTTCTCCGAGAGGTGCCGGACCGATATGACAAAAGCAATCTTAAGGATAGCGGAGGACTACGAGGAGGACCTCGTGGTCTCCAACGGGAAAGTCATCAGGGCGTCTCGTTCCACAGAAAAGATCATGACCTTTTCTGCCAACGACAAGAAGACGGATGCGAGTCACCAGAGGCCTCTGTACGTGACCGCCATCATCAATGGCGTCGAATTCAAGCGAGCATTCGTTGACGGAGGAGCAGCGGTTAATGTTGTTCCCCTCCACACACTGAAGCTAGCAGGGATCCCTGAGCATAAGGTAGTCAAACGTCCATCTCCACTGGTGGGATTCGGAAGCGACTCTAGAATGACGATCGGATGGATCCGCCTGGGCGTCCAGATTGGAAAGATCAAATGCTCGGCAAAGTTCTATGTCATAGACGCGAACACCACATACCACATGATCATAGGTCGAGCCTGGATTCATCGCTTCGACGCAGTCCCTTCGACGGCTCACCAGGTTATGAAAGCCATCTGGAACGACAGAATTGTCGAGATACCGGCTTCGATTAACCCGTTCAACTTGGACGAAGCACATCTTAGCGAGGCGGTGTGGTTCACCGAGATGGCGGACGAGCAAACACCCGGGCCTTTTAACCCTACTCCTTTACCTCTCTGGGAGGACATCAAGGACCAGTCACCTGCGGGCGTGATGGTGACGAGGGAAGATGCCAAGGAAAAGCCGCCTGCACGCGAAGAGGCGCCACGTATCGCATATCATAGAAAGAATGTGTACACCTTGAAGAGGATCGCGAAGCATGACCCCGAGGGCAAGGAAATAGAGAGCTTCTACGCCAATGGGAAGAAATGCTATCGCATATGAAGGTGCGCGGGGATGTCCTCACACGGGCATGGGGATGTCCCTGGGCAAATCAATCAAATCGAGCAAGTCGCGCTAACGGAAGAGCCAACACAAGGCACTCCAGACGAGAAACTCAAAGAAGCGCCTGAATGCATGGAAGACAGGCCTAGACCGCAAAAGCAAGAACTAAAGGAAGTATTCCTCAGCCCGAACGAGGAAAAGAAAAGGCCGGTCTTCTTGAGCGCGGACCTCACAAGCGAAGAGGAACAAGGACTACTGCAGCTCCTGACTGAGTACAAGGACGTGTTCGCATGGGAATATGATGAGATGCCAGGTCTGGATACAAGCATCACCATGCACCGTTTAGACATCATCCCAGGGTCTAAACCGGTCAAGCAAAGCACCAGAAGCTTCAGGCCAGAACTCAACGTGAAGATCAAACAGGAGATCGTCAAACTCCTAGATGCCAAATTCATAGAGCCAAATCATCATCCCACATGGCTGGCCAACATCGTGCCGGTGGTGAAGAAGAACGGACAGCTTCGCATCTGCGTGGACTTCCGAGATCTCAATCGCTTCTGCCCTAAGGACGATTTCCCACTGCCCAACATCGATTTGCTTATCGATTCAACAGCAGGCCATCGCATGTTCAGTTTCATGGACGGTTTCAGCGGATACAATCAAATCAAGATGGATCCCGATGATGCGCGGAAAACTGCATTCATCACTCCTGTGGGGGTATTCAACTACACGGTGATGCCGTTCGGTCTTAAGAACGCGGGCGCAACCTATCAGCGGGCCATGATGGCTCTATTCCACGACATGATGCACAAAGAGGTGGAATTTTATGTGGATGACCTGGTGGTCAAATCCAAGCACGAAGCGGATCACCTTGCAGACCTGCGAAAGGTGTTCAACAGATGCAGGAGCTTTCAACTGAAAATGAACCCCATGAAATGCGCGTTCGGCGTGACCTCGGGGAAGTTCTTGGGATGTGTAGTCCATCGCCAGGGGATCGAACCTGACCCTGCGAAAGTGTCGGCCATCACCAGCATGACGCCTCCCCACAATCAAAGTACCTTGAAGACGTTCTTGGGAAAGCTGTCGTATCTGCGGAGATTCATTCCAGCAATTGCAGAGATCACATGCTGTTTCAGCACTCTTCTTAAGAAGGACGCCGCATACAACTGGGCTCCGGACCATGAGGCCGCATTCGAAAAGCTGAAAGAACTACTCACATCCTCAAAGATAATGATCGCGCCTCAATTGGGATCACCGCTTCTGCTATATCTCACATCAACAAGGAGATCTATAGGAGCACTCTTGGCTCAGGAGTACGAAGGTCAAGAGAGGCCCATCTACTATATCTCTCGCATTGTGCAGCCTGCTGAATCAAGGTACACAGACATCGAACGTCATTGCCTTGCTTTATTCTTTGTGATAGAAAAGTTGAGACACTATTTCGCGTCGCACAAAGTAGTGGTGGTCACCAAGAGCGACCCCATAAGATATTTGCTTACTCACACTACTCCGGGTGGAAGACTGGCGAAATGGTACATGACCATCTCTCAATACGATATCACATGCGTGAAACCAAGAGCGATCAAGTCGCAGGCGGTAGCGGATCTGCTGGCACAGTTTCCCGACAACAGCCATGAACCTGTGATCGAAGAAGAGCTCGAAGGCCCTGAAATCTACGCAATCGACGTGCCCTATTGGACCCTCCACTTCGACGGTTCGTCAACCAGGAAGGGCGGAGGCATTGGGATAGTCCTGACAAAACCAGATGGGGAAGTCATACAGATGTCCGCAAAGCTCAACTTCGCAGTCACAAACAACGAAGCGGAATACGAGGCTCTTATCGCGGGGCTCCGTGCGGCAAAGGCCTTAGAAGTGAGCAACTTAACAGTCATGGGAGATTCCAAGCTGATTGTTAAGCAAGCCTCGGGCGAATATGGTTTGAAGGAAATCAACCTCCTGTCTTATCGTACTCTAGTACAGAAACTGATGCAACAATTCTGCGATGTGAAGTACGAGCACAAGCCCCGAGCAAACAACAGGCACGCAGACGCCTTAGCAACTCTGGGATCTAAGGTCAGCATAGACAAGTGCCCTGCAAGGATTTCCATCGAGGTGCGAACTTCGTCAGCATTAGCAGAAGGTGTGTGCGACGACGAACACATGGATGATGCAGACTGGCGGAAAGCAATCCTGCAAGCCATTACGAAAGGCACCAGCAGCGAAAGCTGGGCACTCACAAAAGGATACTGCATCCACGACAACACCCTTTACTACAAGGGTCCTGGAGGAATACTCATGCGGTGTGTCTCCGAGCAAGAGGGACAACAGTTGTTAGAAAAGATTCACCAACACGCTTGCGGAGAAAGCGAGGTGTCAATCTACAGAAAGGCTCAGAGATATGGCATTCATTGGCCAGGCATGTCAACAGCCGCAGCCCTGATACAAGGGAAGTGCGAAAGTTGCGCGCTAATCAAAGACTCTCTACTCGTCGCCCTAACCGATGACGACACGGACTGGAGGAAGCCACTGTTCGATTTCCTCACCCACGGCACCATGCCCGAGTCAAGAAAAGAGGCCGAAAAATTGAAAAGGAAAGCGTCTCGATACGTGGTACAGGAAAACCTGCTTTGGCGAAGAGGTCACGAGGGCAACTTGCTGCGATGCCTAGACGGCAGAGAAGCACAAGAAGTCATGGACCTTTCTCATCAGGTGGAGCATCAAGGAGGTGCGAAATTATGCAGACAGCTCCTCTCAATTGGATACTTCTGGCCCACCATGGAAGTCGATTACCGCACCAAAGTGCGACGCTGCCAAGAATGCCAATTCAAAGGGAACCTAGTGCATGCTCCCGCCGTGGACTTACATGCATTAGGGACGCCATGGCCATTTCACACATGGGCTCTGGACTTCATCGGTCCCATCCGACCAACGTCGCATGGGAACCACTTCATTCTCACCGCAACCGAGCTGTTCACTAAGTGGGTGGAAGCAATACCACTAAAGACGGCAAATGCGCTGGCTGTGGTCAATTTCATTCAGGAAAGCATCATATGCAGGTTCGGAATCCCAAACACCATTCTTTCAGATAACGGTACTCCTTTTGTTAATCGCCAGGTAGCTGCGAAATTAGCGGAGTACAACATCAGGCAGATATGTTCTACCCCTTACTACCCAAAGGGAAACGGACAGGCCGAAGCGACTAACAAGACGCTGTTGAGAATATTGAGCAAAATGGTCGCAGACGATCACAAGAAGTGGGCCGACTCTCTAAGCATAGCTCTGTGGGCCTACAGAACTTCTCCAAGGACACCCACAGGGGCCTCGCCATTTCTGCTATGTTATGGGGCCGAAGCTGTGGTACCTGCGGAGGTCAGAGTCAACTCGGCAAGGCTGGCCTTCCATGCACTCTATGAAAATCAACGCGATCATGACTTAATCTTGCTGGAAGAAAAGCGGGAACAAGCCAAAAGGACTAACAAGCGGTACCAGGAAAGAATCGCTCGCGCCTACAACAAGACAGTCCAGCGAAGGGATTTCGCAGTCGGAGATCTGGTCTTGCGCGCATCCGACCACTGCATGCGAGAAGCAACTCACCCAAAGTTCGCAGCTAATTGGGAAGGACCCTTCGAAGTCACATAAGTCTTCGATAGTGGTTACTGCAGCATACGAAGGTTGCACGGTACAGCCTCAACCCCCAGTTCAATCAATATGCGCTGGATCAAGAAGTACTATCCCTGACTTCTCTCATTTCATACGTTTTACGATAACGTGTTTAATGTCTCATGTGGCTATGATTTACGCAACCTCCTCTCCCATATGAGAGGATTGTAATCCCATCTCTCCCATATGAGAGCATTATAATAAAAGAATTCTCCCAAATGAGAAGTTCATATTTCTAGCTGTTTATGTTGCTCTAGTTAATTTGTTATTACTGTTGATAATGGTTTATGCGCTGCAACAGCAATTTATACAAACTACGATCTTAATTGATCATCTAAGCCTATCTCTAACGATAGCAACCAATGCAATACGATCTTAAGTGATCATCTAAGCCTATCTCTAACGATAGCAACCAATGCAAATGCGATCTTAAGTGATCATCTAAGCCTATCTCTAACGATAGCAGCCAATGCAAATACGATCTTAAGTGATCATCTAAGCCTATCTCTAACGATAGCAGCCAACACAAATGCGATCTTAAGTGATCATCTAAGCCTATCTCTAACGATAGCAGCCAATGCAAATACGATCTTAAGTGATCATCTAAGCCTATCTCTAACGATAGCAGCCAATGCAAATACGATCTTAAGTGATCATCTAAGCCTATCTCTAACGATAGCAGCCAACACAAATGCGATCTTAGGTGATCATTCAAGCCTATCTCTCACGATAGCAGCCAATGCAAATGCGATCTTAATTGATCATGTAAAGCCTATCTCTAACGATAGCAGCCAACACAAATGCGATCTTAGGTGATCATTCAAGCCTATCTCTCACGATAGCAGCCAATGCAAATGCGATCTTGATTGATCATGTAAAGCCTATCTCTTATGATAGCAGCCAACACAAATGCGATCTTAAGTGATCATTCAAGCCTATCTCTCACGGTAGCAGCCAATGCAAATGCAATCTTAACTGGTCATGTAAAGCCTATCTCTTACGATAGCAGCCAACACAAATGTGATCTTAATTGATCATCTAAAGCCTATCCCTTACGATAGCAACCAAGCGCAAATGCGATCGTAATTGATCACGTAAAGCCTATCCCTGACGATAGCAGCTAAACGCAAATGCGATTTTAATTAATCATCTAAAGCCTATCTCTCACGATAGAAACCAATTCAAATGCGATCTTGATTGATCTTGTAAAGCCTATCCCTTACGATAGCAGCGAAACGCAAATGCGATCTCGATCGATCATCTAAGCCTATCTCTCAAGATAGCAGTCTATACAAGTGCGATCTCAAGCCTATCTGTTACGATAGCGACTCATACATAAAACAATTTTACCTGAGCTTCTCAAGCCTATCTGTTACGATAGCAACTTATATGCAAAGTGATTTTTGTTGATCACAAAAGCCTCTGTTATGATGGCAACGCATGCGCAAGATGATCTTACTGGATCTTCTAAAAGTCTATCTGTTGCGATAGCAATTTATGCGAGAAACGATCTCAAGCAGTTCGCTCATAAAGCCTATCTTTTGTGATAGCAGTTCGCATCACTTAATGATCTTAATTGATCTGCTAAAGACTATCTGTTACGATAGCAATGTTGTAAACATAATCTTAAATAGTTTACAATGGCCAATTGCAAGCCCATCCGCCGAGATGGCACAGCTGCGAAGATACGATCTCGAACGATCTAGCAAAACACCCGCGAATCAATATATCGCAGATACGAAACAATTACATAGCATTATGCAAGGCGAAATGTGCCGAAACGCATGCGAAATTGTATTTGTTGTAAAGAGACAGCAGATAATACAGAAGACTATTTATCATTACGAGTCAAATGACTTACAATTTATCTGTCTAGATAGCAGCTTACAAACGAAAAGCTCGAATCTAACTACGCAGCCAACATGGCTTACAATACATTCGAAAAGTGGTTGGTAAGCCAGCAGAGACGCAGTACGGAAACCCGGACTGCAAAGGATGAACCCACCGGTCTCAAAAACCGGCTACGCAAAGCCCAGATCTGCGGGTGAACATCTGTAGCAGAGGGGATCTTGCTCTAAAAGAGCCACATTAAGCCATACGCTCGAGATCCCGCTATCCGACAAGACCTTTGTCAGATATGCACCCCATAACATTTGCCCAAGGATCCACCGGTTCCGGCGATCCACAGGCAAGCAGAAGCTCCAAAGGGCAAGGGCTCCTTGTAGACGGGGATGAATGCGACGGTTCGTCACCCCGGGCTCACAAACATGAAAGTGACGGATTCTTCTTCGGAGATGCTGAAGAAGAATTCCGCCGTTCATTACGAGACGGTAGCACGGTCACTTCGGCGCTGCACCTCGCCACGAGGCGGCCGGAAACATGACCTGCACACATAATACACGAAGAAACTTCTTCGAATACGCATGAGATATTATCTGCAACTTCTTTATGATGGTTATAAAGAGCAATAAGCCTCATAAAGTGGATCTTGGAAACTATTTCTATAGCACAAAGCGCAAACTCAGGATTCAAAGCTTGAAGTTGCCATGAATCAACGAAAAACAAGCGTTGAAGCCAGCAGTCGTAAGGACTCACGGCAAAGCACATGTTTGGGATGAAGAACCCAAATAGCAAAGACAGGGTTTATATAGACCCTGTACAGACTCTTCGGTTGCCCAAGATGAGTCAGCAAAATTCAAAAAGAGGGTAAGTTCAATCACTTACGCCTTGAAAAGCGGTAACAATCAATTACCCTACTAAAGGCTACGACGATTCAGTTGCGTATCCTAATAAATGACGGATAGTCATGATTCGGATGGACTTCCCAACGGAAGCGTGCTTATCTGCCGATAAATTAGCGCGAAAATCAAGCACAGAATCAATTGCTGATGTCATAATTGGATATGCACAGAAATGTCCAATCAAATCCCGGGAAAAGGGCAAAACGGGAAGTTCATTGTTCTTGTTAAAAAAAAAAGGGAGAAACCCTAGCAACATTACATTAATGTTCAAAATGTTACATTAATGTTTCAGCTATTTCTGCAAGATTCGAAAAATCAAAGCAAATTCTTGATTAAGGAGTCTTGGGGCGCGAACTGCTCGCTCAGCCTCTCCACCTGTGCCACTTCTTGCTTCAGTTGTTCGCACCTGGCATTCATCTCATGATACAGCTTTAGAGCTTCATCAACCTTTTGCTTCTGCTGCTCCACCTTCTGCATCTGGACTGCGAGATTCTGGTGACCGAGCTTCAAAGTCACGGCCGCGCGGATCAGCGTGACTCTGTCCTTCAGAAACTTAAAGCCCAGTCTGCCTTGGACTTTGGTCACGAGGTTCTGGCACATGCCACATAGCAGTTCAGCACTCTGGACCGAAATGGTCGCAGGCGTAGCCGCAGACAGCTGCTCCAGTATCCAAATGGCTTCAGTAAGGAACAGCCTCCTGTCAAAGGGCCCGATCTCCAGAGATCTCACAAACGAGCGAGGGTACCTGAGACGCATTCGGACCACCCAGTCTACGTCGGTTTGCTTCAAACCTAAGGAGATGTCAAAAATAAGTTATGATGTCAAAAGTTCGCAAGCGAATAATGTGACGCGCGAACAGTAAAGCTCTACTTACCAGTTCCTTCCAGAATCTCATGAAGAGAAGGAATGCGCGCTGCAGGGGCAGTTGAAGACTGTCCTCGCTCCATAGCTCTCCTATCAGCTGCGAGCTCTAATCTCTCGTAGTCGGGAGGAAGAATGTAGGCCGCGCCGGCTGCGACTACATTCCCAACCTGCGAGCCCCAAAAGCCCCACGCAGGAATGGGTGCCTCTGACTCAGTCATTGCCGGAGTCGAAGAGACGGCCGTAGTCGCTTGTTGAAGGACACTCTCGGATGCGGAAGCATTAGCAGCGGGTGTCCTTACCTCGTCAGCACTAGCATGGACATCTTCATCCATCAACACAGTGTCAGCTCCAGCATCGTCGGAAAGCTCGATGATGTCCTCACGAGGCACACCCGCGTGGTCAGCAGCTGCGACGGGCTTCTCGGTATGGGAGCTCGGAATTGGAACATAGGGCGCAGAAGGCTGACTTCCCTGCTCCAGCTCAGGTTCCTCAGCATGACCTGCGACATTAGAAACGATGATATGAGGTAACTTGCGCTATAAGTTATTCTGCTATCTTTACTAAAAGCTAAGAATAAGCACCTCCACGCGAAGGTGGGATTGGGGTATCTTCGTCATACACTAAGGACGTGGAACCATGCCCTATCAGTGTATCCTCACTAAGCAAGTCTGTAAGGGGAGCGTGACCTGGGATGCGAATAAACCAGTCATGACTTTGCCTCAAGTTGCTAAAGCCTAGTACATGCGTATCACTCAAATGATTACCTGAAGGTTCTCCGCATTTGTCTACTAACCAACGGCGAATGTCAGCCTTTGACACGCCATGCTTTAACGCACCCACAATAACATCTCTATAAGATACTGCGAGATTGAAGATCTCACCTTTATCGCCGCCTGCGATTTCCTCGAAATCCGCTTGGACTTGCTCTAAGGCTGCTGCATCCTCTCCGAGAACCTCATCTTCCTCCTCCGCATGAGGAGCCACTTCTTCGGGAAGCTCGTCCTCCTCGACAGTTGGACGCGCTAAGTCGTCAACATGCCGCTCTTCGAGGCTCCGCTGCTTCACACGCTCAAGCTCCTCTTCTTCCCGACGCCTTCTTCTCTCAGCAGCCTCCGCGGCTGTCTTACGGGACTCAGCCAGAATGTCCTCGCTTATGGGATCATCTGGGATGCCAGAATGGACATCCCTCTTTTGCCTCTTGGCCGCGAGGCCGCCATCGGTCTCATCATCATCATCTGCGAATACACGAATGGTTTAAAGAAAAGAAGTGCAAAGAAGTTACGATGACGGGAAATGAAGTGCGACGGAGGTACCTCCTGGTTCTTCCTCATGCATCACAACTGTTGCTTCTTCTTCTTCATCACTTGCTTGGGGCTCCTGCCTCTCTTCCTCTCCCTCTTGATCGAAGGGAACGAAAGACTCAACTGCGAGCTCTTTCCGCACTTTGCTGGGCATGCGACCTTTGCCTTTGTCCTTGATAGAAAGGGACCTCACTGAAGGAGAAGCTGGAGCGCTTCTAGGGGAAGAAATGGTAATTCCCTTTTGCCTAGGTCTCTTCGCTCTTGGCGCTGCAGTTGCTGGAGGAGACGGGTCATCTCCAGGAGGAGACGGAGCCGGAGGATTGTCTATCAGCGAGTCAGCAAAGACATTCATGACTGCGCGAACCTTTGCTTCAACCTCAGCGTCCATCCTCCATGAAAGCCGGAACGGCTGCTGTTGTCTTCTGGTGGCAACAATAGTGTTGACCAGCGACTTGGAGCGATCACCAGCTGCGAATCTCCGCACATGACACTACAACAGTACAGTAAAAGTGTCAGCATAAGGAAATCGAGAAAATTTAACACATGCGAAGAAAAGTACTTACATCAGCAAAAGCCTTGCTGTATCTGACGACTTGCGTGTCGCCCTTCTTGATTGCGGCGACCTGCTCCTTCAGAATGAAATCAGGGCACAAATGGTTCTCACGGTCCCACAGTGAGTAGCAACCATACTCAGACTCGCTCAAGCTGCAATTGGGGCGAAACGGAAAAGAGTTTCTTTTGAGCAAGGGGGCCCTGCCTGGCTGCGCCGCCGACTCCGTCTCAATCCTCGTTTGCAGGGCAGCCCAGTATGCGAGCCAGTTCTGGGAACAACCACCCTCGCGGGTACCCGCAGGCTGCTCGAAAGGAAGGTTGTTCATGAAAACTGTCTTGCACTCCTTTATGAGCAAGCGCTTGTAGCATCCTCTGACGATGGACTGGGGCCAGATCGATGGGGCCACAGCGTCAAAACCAAACTGAGGAGAGACTCGAGTAGGGTCAACATCCACTGTAAGCTTTTCATACCTTGGCGCGAGCTCACGAATATGCTCCGCAAGGGCAGGAAGGGAACCTCGCAGGCACCAGCAAAAGAACTCGCGATAACGCTCGTGGAAATGCGGCCCCTTCTCAAAAAGAAGTTCTTCTGAGAAGACCATACCTTTGGAGGGGTATAGCCTTGGAAACCATCTCACATTCTCGATGCGCGTGGCATAGGGCCTGGCAGTAAACTCCTTCCGTTTGTCGCATATCAAACTCCAAACGCACTTGGTGTTGCCTGTTCCGAACCATCTCGCAGCTCTTCCGCTGTTGCGCGCTTCTGTCTCGCCTGGGGAGCACCACTTATCAAGTTGGAGAGCAGTTGGGGCATAAGACGGCCAGCGCTCGAAAACCCACATTGTCAAGAAGGAAATATTGACAAAGGTCAAAACATCGAGGCGGCCACGCGACTCTCTCATAGCCAGAACCAGCTGATCGAGCCTATAATACAGCGTGCCCAAAACCAAGGGTCCAAGTGCGACTCTCTGGCCAAGGGCGAGCCTCACAGCAAGTGGCAACACATGGTAGAAAACCCCATCGTGGGGGTGACCATCGATCAGGTACCTCGACAGCCAAGCACAGAGAAAAGCACAGAGGGTCAGGTGATAACCCTTGCCCTCTGCGAAATTTTCGGCTTCTGGGTCCTCACTCAGAAGTTTCTTAGTGATGCTGCTGTTCGCATAGTCTCGGAAGAAGTACTGCAACCATTTGTTCCAGGTATTTTTCGCAGACGTATCCACCAGCTGCCAGTTCGGAAGGGGCTTTGTAGTGGTCCACCGAGTGGAGATTTTCTTCACTTCAGCTAAGCATGCCTCCATCTGCGTATACAAAGCAATTTCCGCAGATGTCCTCAAAGGACTCAGAGGGTCCACTTCACCCATGGGGGAAAGCTCGTACAGCATTTGCACGTCCTCGAGCGTGGGGGCAGCCTCGAACTCAGCAAAATGGAATGTGTGAGTCGCAGGCGAGTAACGGGACAAAAGGTCTAGAAGCATGGATTGATCCAGCTTCACGGCAGCACCCTTCATAGCACGGATAGCAAAATACACGCCGGCTTCGCTAAGAGTCTCGGCATGATGTTCCAACACATGGTCAATCCACTCATCCATATAGTCCAATTTCTGGACGAACGCCTGAGTAGAAATCGCAGTATACGGGAAGTGCCCGTTCTCGATCCCCAATCGAACTACATCCTCGGAACCAACCCACTCGAGCAGGGCTGAGTTAACTGGGCGAGTCAACGCCAGCAATCGCTCAACGGGAACAGGATCAGGCATTCTCTTCGCCTTTATCCTCGCATGGTAGAAATCTTTGCCGCCTAAGAAGGGGGCTTTTCGCCACAAGGCCTGCGGAAGGTCGGGTATCTCTTCATCTTCCTTGACGGGTCTGGTTACTCTTGTCTTGGCCATATCTGCGAAAGAGCAAGAAAAAAAGGGGGAAGAAATACCACACTTCAGTTTGAATTTTGGGAATTCAAGATCTATGCGAAGGAAAACGAACGGTTCCGGTTATCGATTTCAGAAATTGGGGAGTTGCAAGATCCAATATTGCTGAAAGATTACAACGAAGCGGGTCCAAAGACCAAAACCTTTTCACAAATCCCACGGGTTTACAGATTCAACGCAGTTCAAGGCAAACACTGGTATCTTAAATCAAAAGTAAACGAGGCCAACCTTGTTTTCTTGAAGTTTGCTTGGATACGCACAATTGAAGAACACGGATTGCAGTTCTGAACTGGTGATTGATTATCTGGATCTGCTCTCGAAGATCTCCGGGTACCATTCACTTTAAGAGGAAAAAGTAATGCTTTGCAATAATGGGGGATACAAGGTATTTATCCAAAACAATGAAGGGTTGGTCCTTTCGATAGTCGAATCGCAACCGTCACCGTCGAATCGCGCAATCCCAGGACAAGCTGACGTCACGCCTAAAACCCTAAAGGTCAGACGGCACGACTCTAGGGGTTTTAGGTCATAATGATACGCACGGGGGCTGAACTTACCCGTATTTGAATTGGTGCGTGGCGGCGACGCGTATGTTGGTTTCTGCGCATGGAAGACTATACGGCTATGAATCTTCACGCGCAGAAAGGGGGCTAATGTAGATACTGCTTTCTGACATGACAGATCTTGGCCACGTGGCGGCCATCCAGCACACCATATTGTGCTCTACACACACAAGATCACCAGCCGAGCTGATCCATGTGGGGGCTGCGAGACAGAGCCCTCGCATACCACTGCACGGGACTTGTAGGGACTTAGTGGTTTGGAGGCTAGAGTAAGCCCTGTCGCGTGCGAGCCAAGCCCGCACGCGACCTTTAGTAACTGTTTTGAGAGATTTATGGCACGAGCTCCATAAACCCGGTCAATCCGGTCAAACCCGGTCAACCCCGTAACGGTTCCGGTATTCGCGCACCACGTGCTCTAACGGTTCCTATATACTCGGACGAACGTGCCGTTATGGTTAAGCTAATTAAGCCGCCATTAATGGGCGCATTAACCACACTACAACGGTCACGTTCTCCAGTATATATAGATCGTCAACCTTTCCATACAAAGGAGAACACACTGCCATACGCGGAAGCTCTGCCAAACCTCTGTCTCTCTCTCAGACATTGCTACTGACTTACTCTCTCCCTACACACACCCCTATTCTTCCTGTGCGATCCTTGATCCACTACACACGGTGCACACGGAGGTCTCCCCGCCGGAATCTCTTGTGCACAAGTAGTAATTTACTATTCTTTTTTTTTGAAACACAATTTACTATTGCATATGTCAAGTACCTATATCGTTAGTATTTCACAAGAATATTGCAAATTCATCTAAAATAAGCACACGAGTAATACTTTAACACAAAATATTGCAATTCATTTAAACAAAAAACTAAACAGAGAAATTGTACCCAAAATAACTAATCACTCATGAATAACTTCTCCTAGTTAATATTTCACTAGAATTTATGCTTGTACTATATGTTTTTTTAAGGAATTTTATGGATTTTTTTATTACTTTTAATGTTTGGATAAACACTTTTCAATTTATCTTTTCCCTTCGTCTACAACCACACAATGAACAAACACAACAATTATTGTTAGGAATGGTAGGGTTGCTGCAAAAAGAGAAGTACACATGTTGTCTCTCAAATCTCAATCAAGCAAATCTCATAATTCAGCACTTTATGATCGTCAGACGGACGGACTTTTTATTGTCCGAGGAAGACGACGGCGGTGCGTATGATAACGTTCAACTTCGACGTGTCATTTCTCATTCAAACATTGATGGTTTCTGAAGACTGAGATCTTGAATTTGATCTCCTACAAACCTATTTTAGGAGAACTTGTTCATTATTGTGAGCTCACAAGCGAACTCTCTTAAAACCGGGTCCAAACTCAGGTCTAAAACCATATTTTCCAAACCAAATATGATCTACATAAATTTTATTAATGCAAATTACATATTTAAATCCAATTACCCCCTCTAAATTGAGCAAGAAAGAGAGAGAAAATCAAGGGTAAAACAATTACAAAAGAAAAATAACAACAATAATACAATAATGAATAATAATATCAAATCAACACACACAACAAATAGACTAAAAAGTTCAAGTTAAGCTGCTTATTCTTCTTGTGTCCTTAAGCGCACTGGAAGCCCTTTGGTGCTTTCTTGCCACAGTAGTTAAGGAGCAAGCTCAGTGAAACGGGGACGTTGAGGTGAATCCCCAGCACATTGGCTTTGATGGCGGTGCAGAGGCAGACAGCGGCTTCGAGGTCGGCGAGTCCACCGATGAGGCGGCAGCATGGGGTCTTTGGTGGTGTTCCGACGACGAGGTGGATGAGGTCATTGAGGACATTGGCGCAAACTCCTAGCTTGAGGGTGTCTTTTGGGCAGGTGGCCTTCTTGTGGTGGTGTTTGGGGGAGGGGGTTGGGGTTGGGGTTGGTGGTTTGGGGGTGGGGGTTGGTGGTTTGGGGGTGGGGGTTGGTGGTGTGGGGGTTGTGGGAGGGCATACAGGTTTTGGTGGTGGTGGTGGTGGGCAATAAGTGGAGCTGACCACAGTGAAGAAGAGGATGTTGAGAGTGAGGAGGAGGGCAGCTGCTGAAGCCATTGAGAGAGAGAGAGAGGGAGAGAGTTGGTGATGATAACAAGAAGAAGGGTTAGGGTTTTATAGAATTGAATAGAGAATCATTTTTTTGTTTATTTATAAGATAAGATCTAGGGCACGTTAAATTAATGGCTTTGGACCTAATAATTAGGGTAGATAAAGGCAAGTAGGGAAAGGAAAAGACAGAATTTGATTAGCTAGATGCAGTGCACTGCAATTCTGCACAAGTGTAAAATGTTATGCTTTTCCATAAACTTGAGCACAGCACAAAACAAGTTTCCTTGTCATTAGCCTGAAATTTGGGTTCAAGTTCTATTGCTGGTGGTCTGTCTCAAGTGACTGGAAAATATTCTTACATATTCTCAGGTTAAATTTTCATAAATATTTAATGCTGAATAATGTATATTTTAGTCATTTTATTTTTTCTTAACTGATTCATTTTTTTTTGAGGGAACTTAACTGATTCATTTAGAAAAGAGTTGAAGAATCATCGAACTGCTTTGAAAGATGGTACTAGAATTTCTGCAAAACGCAATTGTATATACGACAGCTTTTTGCAGATCACAAGTTAACTTTTAATTTTCACTGGAGGTTTTAAATTTAGCATACGTTTGGTTGACACTAAAATATTTTACGAATGAATTAAAACCTGTCCAAGCCTAAGGCTTTGTTTGTTTCCCAATTTTTGTAAATGAATATTGTTGGGATGACTTGAGTCAGCACATACTCATACGAGTACATCAGGCAATCGTACGAGTTGGAGAGGATACCTGTAGCAGCAGAAGTGGAGCCATTGTAGGAACTCGCACGAGCAGAAAGGTGGTCGCACGAGCAGCGTCGCTACTCGTACGAGCATATATCAGCTTGTAGGAGCAGGTTTGGCGGCGGCAAATTTGTGGTTTGCTTTTGGGGGGCGGCTTGGTCATCAGTTCCGGCTAGTCATATGGGATGGCCATTTTAGGGGTTCCTTTGCCTATATACCATAGGGGGTGTTCTGTATCATCAATGCCATAGGTATTAATATGTAATCCGTTTCTGGTTTCTACCTCAGCAATAAACATCTGTTTCTGTGCTGTGAACGTAGTTAACGTGATAGTTAGTGAACCACGTAATATCTACGTTCTCGATCTTTTCGTTTAGCATTCCGTGTCGCATTCTCATTTCAACAAAGAAGAATTTTATTTCATCTAAATTCGCGAATTTTGTAAATGAAGAATAATTAACGTCACATTCATGTGACTATTGATGACCGCACTAGCACGAAAATCGCTGGTCGTGCATGCACATCGTACTAGCCTCCTTGCTGAAACGACATCCGACAAACTAAAACGATCGTGACATACGACCAGACACAAAAAGAACGGATCCAAACACACATACTTCTGAAATAACAAGTTGAATATTTTTTTTGGATCTTATTTTGACATGACGCGACATTATTCTTCAAAATAGCTTTGGCATTCCGCGTAGAAAATGAAAGTCACATGTCACCGGGGACAAAGCTCACTGACTTTATAAGGTATCGCTAAAATTCACAAATTTCAGGAACTTAAAAGAAGATTTTTATTTGAATATGGATGCAATTTGTTTCTTGTCATTTTTATGGGAAATTGATAATGGAAGACAGGCAATTAACCAAGTGGGCAGATCTTGAAACAAGTTGGAAGGCACCGCTCTGGAGGATAAGACTTCACTGCCTGTATTCTTATTTGGAGCCATCTGCATATGACCTAATCTGTCACTCTGGAACATGTTTGGCACACATTGTGGGGAACTTTGGTTTTCTTCTGGTGATTGAACATTTGAACATGGTGTTGAGTCAGAAATCATGAGATCTCAAAGGCTTGTAGTGATATCAGAAATTTTGCTAGGGAACATGTGAAAAAGCATAAATATTATGGAAGCCGCTGAAGGCATAGCTATGATGATACAAAAGCATGAGTGTTGTGGTGGCTGCTAATCTATCAATAAAAATAGTTTTTTCAATATATTTTTTAGTGAAAAATACATTACTTTGAATTCGTAGAGGATACTATTTAATTCTAGAAACAGAATGAATCAAGTAATTAGTTTTGAGGGGGCCTATATATAGTACGTGTTTGAAAAACACTCGTATTTTACATGGGTAAAAATGAAAATATAGAACTGTGGAGGCCCCCATGGCTCCCGCCTCCACCACTGACTGCAAGCTACTGTGCTGACCGTGGTGGTTGTTGGCTGATGCACGGGCGATCTGGAAGGTGAGAATTGGAATCCCGTCCTTAGAAAATATCTTAATTGACCTAGCAATTTACTTCTTCCACTATTACCAGTGCACGGGTGTGGTATGTTTGAATTAAGTATTGTGAGAGAATGTATCTCATTGGTGTTTGGATTAATTTTTAGATAAGAATATGTGAGAATTCGTGAGAAAGGATGAGACAAAACAAAATTTAACTTAATTCAATTTTTCTATCTCACCAAAAGTGAAGAGATTTGGTGAGAAAATGAACAAGAAGAGAGAAAATATTTTCGTTGCGAGAATTTATCCATAAAAAATAAAGCATCCCCTTAATGTAATGTTAGTAAATGTTATTTTTGTAAATCTTAATTTTTTGTTTTGATAAGATCTTTTGATATATTTTCTTTTCATTTCTATTAATATGCTAAACCAAACACGATATATGAGAAAGTACTAACATTTTCATATTATTTCTCAATTAAGTAATCAAAACAAATATATATGAGAAGAAGACTTAATGATTTCTTATGATTCCCAAACACAGTGTTAGAGTTGGGGTTTAAAGCAAATAGTTTCCACTCATCTCACTGTGAAAGTTGATTGAAGAAAACAAATGGCTCTCTGCAAGAAGCTCAATAAGAAGATATTCTGGAAGAAGTGAAAGATCCTTTGTCCATGTAGATCACCTAAAACATCTGGGAGTGGCCCCACTATTGTTTTCAAACCTCGCTCCGGCGTTTTAGCTCAAATTCACATATCATTCTTGTTCCCAAATTCTGGGGCGCGTTTTTACCAAAGCGATGTACTTTCTCGGCATTCATTCCATGTACCAAGTTTTTTTTTTCTCGGCATTCATTCCATGTACCAACTTTTTTTTTTGAGAAATTGTTTTGTCGTTAACCGGGTTTGAACCCGGAACCTCATGCAAGAGTTTCCAACGCTCTACCACTTGAGCTACCACCCTAGCTCCAACCAAGTTACTAAGTCCTCGGTAGTCCATTTTTAGTATAGAGGTTCTATTCTCATATGTACTAAGTTTGGTAGTTATTTGACTAAAAACTCAGTACTTTATTGGATAAAATATTATCGGGTGCCCTTCTTGCATCACCCGGTATGGATAAAGAAAACGACTCCAATCGGTCTTTGCTTTAGGAAAAAACAAAATACCATCCAATCCAAACAAAGGCCATGAACAATATAATAAGAAATACTATATATGAACACTAGAGAAATAATTAGTCACCAAATTAACATTGTATTGATATACTGAATCTTCAAAGATTGCATACACATTAAATTCCCTCAAAAAAGAAAGCAAATATTACATACACAGTTCAGTTTCGTTTTATTGTTTAAAAGCTTTTTAGAAATTCAAATGTTTTCTCTCAAAACGAGCAAGGAAGAGAGAAAGCTAAGGGAGATACAAAAGTGACAAATCAAAAGAAAACGTACAAAATCAAAACTTTATCAAACAAGGGCCAGAAATTTGGGCATGGAAAAGCTAGCAGCTTATGCAGCTATTTTTCATTTTTTTCTTTCTTAAGCGCACTTGAAGCCAGTTGGGACCTTCTTGCCACAGTAGTTAAGGAGCAAGCTCAATGAAACAGGTACGTTGAGGTTAATGCCCAACACATTGGCTTTGATGGCTGTGCAGAGGCACACAGCGGCTTCAAGGTCTGCAAGGCCTCCGATGAGACTGCAGCATGGGGTCTTGGGCGGTGCACCGAGTACGATGTTGAGAAGATTATTGAGGACATTGGCGCAGGCTCCTAGCTTGAGGGTGTCTTTTGGGCAGGTGGCTGGTTTTGAAGGGCGGGGGGTTGATGGGGTTGGGGTGGTAGGAGTGGTGGGGGTGGGGGTGGTAGGAGTGGGGGTTGGTGTGGTGGGGGTGGGGGTTTTGGGGGTGGTGGGGGTTGGTGTGGTTGGGGTTTTGGGGGTGGTGGGGGTGGTGGGAGGACATGTTGGCTTTGGTGGTGGTGGTGGTGGGCATGATGAGGGCTTCTTATGATGAGAGGCAGTGACCACCATGGAGAAGAAGAGGAGGTTGAAAATGAGGAGGAGAGCAGTTGATGCCATAGCTCTGGTCATTTCTTCACTATTGAGAGAGAGATGCTACTCACTAAGAGAAAGTGGGAGAATTAAAGCTATTGAAGAGAATTGGTGATGAAAATGTTAGAAGGATGGGTTAGGGTTTTATAGGTGAAAAAATAGCGATTTTCTTTTCTTTTTCTCAAAACTATCCTAATGTATCATGTTCTCGGAGGACTAAAATCAGAGGGAAGGTTCCCACTGGTACACTTGCAACTGCCAAGACAACTAACAAGTTGATACATATGAGGACTCCTAACTATTATTCCTATTATCAGTATATTCTTTTGTTTATCTTGGAAATAAAATAAAGATATTAGTTTCTGAAGAAAAGTAAATAATACTTAGTTCAAAATATTGTAATCGAGTGACTCGAACGAGAGTTGGAAAGATGTCCATTCATTGCATTTGGAGTTGCTAACATTGTGCCCAAGGTATATTTGGAGCATATGTATGTATGAATTTAATGTCTAGTAAATCATATGGCTAGTGAATAGTGATGATGCTCTGGCTAGAGAGTGTCACGTCAGCAACTCCAAATGCATTGGATATTTCCTACTCGTTCTTCGGTTCGTGAATGAATAGAGTTGTCAAAAGGTCTGACACGGAGTTTGCAGTGATAGAGCTGGAACAATATTTTCATGTGATTTCTAAGTGTAATCGTGAGAAATCATGAAAACAGTTAAAATATATGTGTATTTGTTATAAGGACTATGTATCGTTATGGACAAGTGATGCGTCCTTATGTGACGCCTTTGTCTCATCATGTACAAAACTAGTTAACCTATGGCTAGAGTTTGAGCTCGTCGACTAAATGTTGGCTGAATATAAGGCAGTGCCAGGTTGACTGATTAGCCCGGGGAAGAGCAGTTTCTCGGTTTCAGATTCGACTCCTCATCTTCGTTGGAATCGGATTGCGACTTGGCTGGGTTTTCCTTTATGAGCTTCCCCGATTGTCTATTTATGCGCTCCTATCTCGTGTACAAGGATTTTTCCCTGCAAATTTTCAGGGTTTGGTTGATAGAGTGCGCTAGATGTGGATGGATGGAAAGCTAAAACCTGTCGGCGGGAGGTCGGCTCACACTCGTTCGTAGTCTATTGGATTCCATACCCGTTCCTGCGCATGCTTCACTCTTTGTTTACAGATTTCTTTTGGAGCTGGGGTGACATGATTTGGAGGCACTGTATTGGTTGCGAAATACTTTCCGCTCCTACGGAAGAGGGTGGTCTGGACCTCCCTTCCTTGGCTCATGTTAGTCTGGTGCTCCCGATGAAACTATCTTGGTCTTTTTTTCAGGGAGCATATTTTTATCTCGGTTTTTGCATTGTCGTTATGGTACCCCCAATGATCACATCCCCGGACACCGTGGTAGCTTTGTTTGGAGTCGATAGTGAAGCATCTTGGGATGATTCAGTAGTTTGCTTTTTGTCAGGATAGTGGTGGTTCCTCCGGGTGTGTATGGAGGCCGGACTCGACGTGTCAGTTTACGGTCAGGTCCTGCTTCCCCGCTCCTGCGTAATCAGGATGAGCCATTTGTGTGGTGTTCTAGACTCAGGATTTCTCAGATGCCATCTAAGGTGGGGTTCTTCATATATCGCCTCACAGATGGTCTCGTCATGCGTTCGGTGAGGTGGCATTCCATTTTGATGGCTTTGTGCGCCTTGGTCAGGGTGCTGGTGTGTTTAGAGACCATGTTGGTCACCTTATCGCAAATTTGTTTGTGGGTTAAACCCAGTTTCGTCGTTGGATGCGGAGGCTCGTGCTTTACTATCGGGTCTCTCCTTAGCTTATACATTGGGTATTTTAATTGATTGGGTACATGGATATTTGCGTTTAGTGATCTTGGCGACCGCTGATCATGTATTGATTCCATGGCAGATTTTTCCGTTGGTGCAGGATTGTCATGACCTTCTGTTTGGTGATCGTATAAGGCATTCTCATAGACAGGGAAATATGATGACAGACACTTTGGCGGTTTTTGGACATTCTTGCACATCTTATGTTATTTTCAGCTTTGTGAGTGACCTTCCTTCTCAGGTTAGGAGCCTATACAGGCAGGATAGTATGGATCTTTTATTTTATCGTCCTCCATGAGGGTTTTGTTGGTTGGCAGAGGTTGTGGTTTTGTACCCCACATTTACTATGGGTGTTTTGCCTGCTTTTTTTTTTCAAATAAGATGCGGGGTTTTTTGAAAAAAAAAAAGAACCAAGTCCGAACTAGGTGCTTTAAGTTTAATTGATGTCACAATATCAATATTCGTTCTGTTTACGCTGGAACTCTGCAATTGAATAAAATATTATTAGTAAAAGAATACAAGACTACAAGAGTACCTTTGACGCATTCGAAAAACGAGATTGAGAGACGATCTATGTCAGTCTCCGAAAAGGTAAAGAATTATGAACAAGAGAAATACATAATTTTATTGATTAATGATGGTGAAAGATTGATTTTGCCAAAGACCTACATCGATTTAAATAGCCTAAAACGAAGAAAAAAACTTTAAAATTACTAAAAACAACAAATACTCGCCAGCTAAATATCTCGATGGAAAAATGACACTAAACCTATGCAGTTTGACACTTTGACACTAAACCTAACACTTTAATTTCATCAATTTAATCTAAACATGTTAATGATTGGAGGCTATTTCTCTCAAAATGAAAAATGCAGCACTTTTTTATGAGATCAAAAATGCAGGAAGTTTAGTTGCAAAAGTGTCAAACTGCACATATGTTCAGTGTCATTTATCCTATTCTAATAGTTCATTATACTCTAAGAATAACCCAATTTACAAGAATTCGATTGGTCTTTTTTTGAATCAATTATTACGAGAAACAACAAATCGCTTCATTTGAGGTCAAGATGGTCGAATTTAACCACGAGTTATGCTTAAGACGTTGTATGGACACGGAAATATGAATGACTCGAACATATATCAGAAACTCCTCAATTCCGCATCATATTTTAAGAATCGGCCAAAACTGTTTTACTGTTTTCGACCATATTTTCCATAAAAAGTTTCCTACATCACTCACCCTTTGTTTCAAATAACTCGACCATGAGTTCAATTTAGCAACTCCGTATCATCAATTCCAAATAATAAGATACTTGGAATACTGTGCACCCATGATCGATCCTCAAGATATCAATAAAACTGCAATCTTTTAAAATATGCGCATTCTTTTCGTCCTTCAACTTGCTAAAAATATTAAATAATAGGGCAATTGACACTAAACATATATGCAATATGCATTTTAGGACATAAAACTCCCTGCACTTTCAATTTCGCACTACAACCCGCTGCAATATACATTTGGGGGACACATAACCCCATGAATTTCAATTTTCTACTAAAACCCCATGCAATATATATCCGTGGGATACTTAATCCGAAATCGGTAACGGAAGGTTAACTTTCTAATAAAAATTGACCACATGTTAATCACGTGATGATCTTTGAAGTTGTTTTTTCTTCATTCATAGAGTTAGCACGTGATGAAATTCTTTGGGGGACACATAACCCCCTGAATTTCAATTTTCTACTAAAATCATGCAATATATATTCGTGGTATACTTAATCCCAAATCGGTAACGGAGGTTAACTTTCTAATAAAAATTGACCACGTGTTAATCACGTGATGGTCTTTGAAGTTATTTTTTCTTCATTCATAGAGCTAGCACGTGATGAAATTTTCGTTAGAAATTTGACCACCGTTATCAATTAGGGGTTAAGTGTCCCACATATGTATATTGCAGGGGGTTTTAGTGAAAAATGAAAAATGCAAGGGGTTGCAGGGGTTGTAGTGAAAAATTGAAAATGAGGGGATTTAAAGTCCCAAAATGCATTTTGCAATGTAGGTTTAGTGTCCATTATCCTAAATAATAATAGGCATGGTAAGTAAAACTCTAAGAAGATTAACTTTATCGGAAACTACGCATGATTCAACATGCGCAATTATCATATCTTCCTCCTTGACATCCACCATCTTTTCTTCTATTTTCTCTTCAATCTTTTATTCTTCACTACTGAATTTAGTTTTATCGTTTCTTGAAGGAAGACCAATTTTACAAGGTTGACTCGTAAATAAAAGCTCATCGTGGAGTTCATCATGAAAACCATGGACACTACATTGCCATAGTCGCCCAAGTACCAAGTGAAAAGCATCCAAATCACACCCATCACAAATGACTTGAGCTTTGTACTTGTTGACAAATGAAAATGAAATTCGACAAGTCTTTGTAATTTCAGATTTTAATCCTGCTCCATTGAGACTTTCTGTCATATATGGTACTCATGAACTTTCGTAGATAAATTAAAATAATACACCAACTTAGATGTCACAAAATTACTGAATGCGTCATCTATTGCCAAATGATATACCTTGTCATTGATGGAACATTCAGTGTGAAATATGTCAACTAGACGCTTCAACCTTCAAGGCCCTATACAGATATGCTCGACATGATTTCCATAGCTAAATCCTCCAAGGCCCTATACAGATATGCTCAACATGATTTCCATAGCTAAATCCACGTACATGATTCATGCTAGCAAGGGACTCCCTATTAGCAAACGCAACACTTAGGTTACCCACCCTGCGATCATCGTTAACATGGGCTTCGTCTCCACCTTGCAAAGCAGTAATTGAGTGTTGCCAATCCATGCCTTGATACCACTTGACGTAGTCGGAAAACGAGATGAAGACGATCTTCGTCACGAAAAGATTAGAACTCTAAACATGAAAAAATCATAATTTGAATAATGACGCGATCGGATGGTAATTAGTACGAGCAATGGATCGGATTCGGATCCTATGAAAAACCTTTATTTAGTATTGACATATGAAAAAAAAGGGACGACAATGGATCGGATTCGGATCGGATCCGCCTATATCCATATCCGAATCCGATCAAGTCGACTAGATCGGATCCTAAACGGATTCGGATCGAATCCGGACTGAATTAAATATGCAATATCCGTATTCGATCCGATCATCCAAATATCCAGAAACGGATCTGATTCGGATCCATATTCGGATCGTTAGCCTTTTTTACTTCTCATAAAAAATACACAACAAATTCACAAAAATACGTAAAAAGAGTCGCCACACCAAAAAAAATGTCTAAAAAAGTAAATATATATAAAAATTATTTTCCCAATATGAAAAATGTAAATCTACCAAGAAATATAAGCAAGCCATTCAAAAGTTTAAGGCACCAATAATGTCTAAATTTGTCTACAAATTCCATAAAAACAACACTAAAATTGTCCATAATCATAGTTGATTATTTTTTTCAGGCGTGAAAACATAATGTGTAGTGATTTGTGTAACGTGTTTATATATATGTAGGTAAATACATAAGTTTTTATAACTCTAAGGGTATTGCTCGTAAAACTATGTGTGTTCGGATCCTTTCGGGTCGGACATCCATAGGATACTCTAATATATTCGGATCGAATCCGGATACTGATCGAATTTTGATTTTTAATATCCATATCCGATCCATTTTAAAATGGATCGGACTCGAATTTGATCGTTTCGGATCGAATCACTCGAATTTCGGATCGGATCAAACTGATTGCCATTCCTGTGCGATAGTTTAGTGTATGATGGGGCTGTTTGAATGAGCTTAATTAAGTGAACGGTGGAGCTTAACATCTCATTTAATCAGTAGTGTTTGGATGTGATAGATTATTATAAATTCTTGGTAATTTATTTTGTTAATTTTGTAATTTTTTCTTAAAATCGAGAAATTTCCCCGATAAATTCCGGAATTCCCTCTTAAACTATTCGGAAATCCTCCAAAATAACTCAAAATTCGAAAAATATCCGAAATTTCGAAAGAAACGAAAAATATCCGAATCTTTGGCATCCGTAGTTTTAGCAGAAATTCTGGATTTTATTTTATTTGGAGAGGTTTTACTGAAATCTCAAAATTTTGACTGTACTCTGCCACTCAACTTAATCATATCCAAACAGACTCAATATGTTTATATCTGAAATTCTACTAAATATATAATTTATATTCGCACTCACATGACATTCTCAAATACAATTTATTTAAAATTTGGCACTGCCCACCTGCTCTCGCTCCAGGTTACTTAGGTGCCCATAGAGCTTTCAAGCCAACAAAATCTGCTAAGCCGAAAACACAAAAAAAAAAAAAAAATTCCTAGTGAATGAAAGATTTCTAAGACCAACCGGATTCACGAATATGTTAGAGATCGTAGTCTAGAAATTAACCAGAAAAAAAGAAAATGCAACGGAAAAGTCGATTGATTTTTTTGGAAGTGGAAACTCACCACTAGAACCAAAAAAAACACACAATCTTTCCTTAAAATACACACACACGATACAAATCAAATACATCCCAATCCCCAGCCTATCAACAATGATAAGGCCCTTCGCTGCATCAGGAGCCTCATCTAAGATCTTCATTTGTTCAATTTGCTCAGCCCCACATATTGGAAGAGCATTTGCATCACCCGGCCGCATGTATGGATAAAGAAAACCACGCCTATGGTTTTTGATTTAGTAAAAAAAAAACACATCCAGTCCAAACAAATGCCACGAACAATATATTATGAAATACTATAAACACTAGATAAAGAATTAATCACCAGATAAACATTGTATTCATATATTGAGTGCATGTTTGGTATCCCAGATTTTAATCCAATTGGATTAAAATCGGCCTCTTTTCAACAATCTCATTTGTTATGCTCGCAGATTTTAATCTGATAATCTGTGTGCAATTGTAGAATCTCCAAAATTGGGGATTATGCAGCTTAAAATCTCTAAAAAAATAATTTTGATTTTCTTTTTACATTAGCATGATCACATTTCAGTTACAAATATGTGTATTCAATTACTTGACTTTAGAGCTCTTTAAATTTTGTTAAATGGATCAAGTTAGTGATCAATAATTTCAGCTCATACCAAACAGATTGTGATTCTCAGTTAAGTTGGATTTTCTTTTCAGATTATTTTCAGCTGATTGTTGAGATTTTAAGCTGGTACCAAACAAGCTCTGATTCTTCAAATATTACATACACTTTTTGGTTTCGTCTTACTGTTGAAAAGCTTTAAAAAAATCCAAATATGTTCTCTCTAAAACGAGCAAGGAAGAGAGAAAGCTAGGGGTGATACCAAAGTGACAAACAAAAGAAAAACGTACAAAATCACAACTTCATCAAATATGGGCCAGCAATTGGGCATGGAAAAGCTAGCAGCTTTCTTTCTTAAGCGCACTTGAAGCCAGTTGGGACCTTCTTGCCACAGTAGTTAAGGAGCAAGCTCAGTGAAACAGGGACGTTAAGGTTGATCCCCAACACATTGGCTTTGATGGCTGTGCAAAGGCAGGCGGCGGCTTCAAGGTCGGCAAGGCCTTGGATGAGGGTGCAGCATGGGGTCTTGGGTGGTGCTCCGAGGACGATGTTGAGAAGACCATTGAGGACATTCGCGCAGACTCCTAGCTTGAGGGTGTCTTTTGGGCAGGTGGCTGGTTTTGAAGGGCGGGGGGTTGGGGTGGTCGGAGTGGTGGGGGTGGGGGTGGTAGGAGTGGGGGTTGGTGTGGTGGGGGTGGGGGTGGTAGGAGTGGGGGTTGGTGTGGTTGGGGTTTTGGGGGTGGTGGGAGGACATGTTGGTTTTGGTGGTGGTGGTGGTGGGCATGATGAGGGCTTCTTATGATGAGAGGCAGTGACAACCATGGAGAAGAAGAGGAGGTTGAGAATGAGGAGGAGAGCAGTTGATGCCATAGCTCTTGCCATTTTCACTATTGAGAGAGAGATGCTACTCACTAAGAGAGAGTGGGAGAATTAAAGCTAGAGAAGAGAACTGGTGATGAAAATATTCAAGGATGGGTTGGGGTTTTATAGATGGAAAAATAATGATATTTTTTCTTCTCTTCTCAAAACTATCCTAAAGTATCTTGTTCTTGAAACCAGAGGGAAGGTTCCCACTTGTACACTTGACAACTGCCAAGAGCCCAAGACAATTAACAACTTGATACTACATATGAGGACTCCTAACTATTATTCCTACTTTCAGTATTCAGTATATTATTTTGTTTATCGTGGAAAGAAAATAAAGATATTACTTTCTAAAGAAAAATAGTTAATACTTAGGTCACATAATATAATTGAGTGACTCGAACAATATATGTTCATTACCTTTGGAGTTGCTAACATTGTGCACCTAAGGTATATTTGGAGCACATACACATATGAAATTCATGTCTAGTAAATCAGATGGCTAGTGAATATATAGTGATTTGTTAGAAAACGATGCGGAAGCGATGATACCACTTGTTAGGAATTAAGAAGAGTGATGAGACGAAGAACAAGATGAAGAACAACACACAACGATTTAACGTGGTTTATTTGTTTTGAGGCTAGCTACATCCACGGCCAAAACGAACCAATTTATTGATGAGAGAGCCAATTACAATCCAAGACACACCGCACACATCAATAGAAGAGTCCTACACACATATACATGATAAGAGAATTAGCTCTTTGGGCCTGGAAGATCACAAGCTTGGGCTTGCTAGAGCCCACTACAAGTTCAGTCCATATGAGTCTTACTAAAGCCCGTTTTATCTATTGTAATTGCTCACAACTTATAACGGAAACTCTGTCTTTTTCTCCTTTATGTAAACCCTAGTTGATCCTACCGTTGGATTAAGTTCGTACGATTTCCTACCGTTAGATTAGGACTATATAAGTCCTCCCTCTTCTGTAATGATTTATTATTGTAAATACATACAAAAGTTTTTCATCTTCTCGCCGCTCTCTCTTCATATTCTCTCTGCGAAACCCTAATGGGTTCGTTCATTGTATCAGAGCCTCTGTAATGGCTCTCGTTACTACCCATGCGTCCCCGCTTCTTTACCTACTCTCGAATATACACAATTTACTCCCATTTAAACTTGATTCCACCAATTTTGTTCTCTGAAAAAACCAGAGTTCTTCTATTTTTCGCACACACCCTCTCTATGGTTACCTCGACGGTTCAATCACATGTCCACCGCCGATTCTCCCTTCCACCGATGGTGCTCCGACGGTGAATCCGGCGTATACTGCTTGGCAACTTCAAGATTATGCGGTCCTTACCATCTTGAACGCCACTCTTTCTCAAGAATCTCTCACTTTGGTGATTGGATCTCTCACCTCTCGAGAGGCTTCGTTGGTTCTTGAACAAAGATACGCTTCCCTAACCAGATCCAACATTCTTTCTCTCAAAGCTGAGTTTCACGCTCTCAAAAAGGGGCCTGACTCCATCGATCTATACATGCAGCGACTTAAAACGATCCGTGACAAACTCGCCGTCGCCGGCGTTGTCAACCCTGATGAGGATCTTCTTCTCTATGCTCTCAATGGGCTATCGCCGGAATACAACTCCTTCCTCTCCTCTTTGCGCATACACTATGCTCCGATCCCCTTTGAGGAGCTTCATGTTCTCCTTAAAGCAGAAGAACTCATGCATGCTCTCCAGACCCTCGTATCCGAGATGTCTCAACCTAGTTCCTTCTATGGCTCTCGTGGTGGTCGTGGTGGCGGCCGAAACCCTAACGGCCACCGTGTTGGTGGTAGATCTGGTCACCAAGGGGTGGCGGTGGCCAATTGGATTCTCGAGGCGGTAGTTCCAGTTTTGGATCCAACCCATACCAGGGTAATGTATCCGGATCTGGGTCTGGATATGGTTCGGGTCAGGGTTATGGAAATAGATCTGGTTCGGGTTATGGAAACGGCTACGGGTCGGGTCGTGGACGATCCGGTTATCGTGGACGTTGTGGTTCAGGAAGAAATGGTTCAAGTCCCATAAACTGTCAAATCTGCGGCTATGATTTTCACTCAGCCATTGACTGTTATCATCGAATGGACTATGCATACCAAGGCAAAATACCTCCAGAACAGCTTTCTGCTATGGCAGCTTCCACTTCTTAGCAACAATCAGAGCACTCTCCTACCTCTGATCTCTGGTTGACTGACAATGGTGCTTCAAGTCACATGACTGCAGATTTTCACAATCTGTCTCTTGCCGAACCATATAATGGAAATGATTCAGTCACTGTTGGTAACGGCTCCTCTCTTCCTATCAAAAATTCGGTACTGCCTTTATCTCTACCTCAAACTGTAAATATTCTTTAACTGATACCTAACACATTCCTCGTCTATCTGTGAACTTTCTTTCTGTTCATAAATTCTGCGTAGACCATAATGCTCGTTTTGTCTTTGATAAAGATCATTTTTATGTTCAGGCCATGTCTACGGGCAAAATCCATTTTCAGGGGCCGAGTAAAAATGGACTATACCCCTTCTCTTCTGAGTCTACTTCGTCGAGTCATCAAGCCTTTTTGGGTCAAAGAGTTCAATCACATTTATGGCACTCAAGACTTGGCCATCCTTCTTCCTCTGTTTTATCAAAATGTGTTAACTGTTTATCTTCTTCTCCTGTTAAATTATCTGGTTCTGCAAACAATATTGGTATATTATGTGAATCTCGTCTTGCTGGTAAAATGGCTAGATTATCTTACAAATTGTCTGATTCTCGTACTACTACTCCTCTACATCTACTTCACAGTGATGTATGGGTACCAGCTTCTATCTTATCATTTGATGGATTCAAATATTATGTTCTCTTCATTGATGATCACTCCAGATTCACTTGGTTGTTTCCATTAAAACTTAACTCTGAAGTTGCCTCTGTGTTTGCCACATTTAAACTGTTCATTGAAAAATTATTAGGTTACTCCATTAAAATCTTGAGGTCTGATGGTGGTGGTGAGTATACTGCATTTATTTCTAGAAAATTTCTAAATGACAATGGAACTTTACATCAAAAATCATGTCCTTATACACCACAAAAAAATGGCATTTCTGAACGAAAACACAGGCATATTATTGAAACTGCTGTCACTTTGTTACATAATGCCTCTTTGCCAAAGAAATTTTGGTATCATGCTGTTGATACTGCAGTTTACTTGATAAATTGCATGCCTAGTAAAACTACTTCTAATTAAGGGTGCAACTTGGACGGGCTGAACCCGACCAACCTGAACCCAGCCCGGACTAAAGTCGGGCTTGGGCACATGTTTTGAGTAATTTGGACGGGCTCGGGAAAAAATTATCAACCCGAATTGCAATTAGGGTCAGGCTTGGGTACGAATATTAAACGATGGACTAGCCCGAATTGCCCGATTTGTATACTTATTACCTATAAATGTTATATCCGGATAGTATTATATAGCATATTTATCAAGAATCTATTTTTCTATTAGTTTTTAGTTATATATTTAATCATGTTTATGTTCTTTACTAAAAGATGTTTTTACAAAATATTTAGTATTCTCTTGTATAAATGGATAATTTTTTAATTCACTCTAACAATGTATAGTCATTATTTTTTTAGCCTTAAATTTAAAAAAGAAATTGAAGTATACATTATGTATTTATTTTTATATGTAAGTTATTGATTTAACTTTAAGGATAAAACTTTAATTGAGTTGAATGTGATAATTATGTTAATTTATTTAGATTAATGGGCTGGCCCGAATTCAACCCGAACCCGAATTGGTTTTTTCGAATTTGGGCTTGGGCGGGCTAGCAATGCTCCTAACCCGGGCTGGGCTGGGCTTGGGCAACCCTGACATAACTTGGGCTTGGGCTTGGACAAGGGTGTCAACCCACCCAGCTCGCCCGAGTTGCAGTCCTACTTCTAATATATCACCATATGAAATTTTGTTCAAATCAAAACCTGATTACAAACAATTAAAAGTTTTTGGTTGTAGTTGTTATCCTAGACTTACTGAGTATAATTCTTCTAAGCTTGATCCAAAAACCAGAAAATGTACCTTCTGTAGGGTTTTGACGTAGGTAACGCAGCGGAATAACAAAATTAATCCTACTCAAAGCCCACCAAGGATCACAGGAAGAGACATCATAACATGATTAAGGACATAGAAGATGTGTACCTTTTGATTTGTGAGATCACACGAAGAATGATGTCCTCGTCTCTACGGTTGATCCACGTCTAGATGTGAGATCTAGATTCTTCCTTCAATCAAGTGCTAGCTTGAACCTTGGAGGAAGAGGGATGAAGATCAAAGCAACAATCACCAAAGCACAAGGGAAGGGGCGGCCCTCTCTTTGCCGTCGGGTAGGGGGCGGACGGGTGGCTAGGGTTTCGGCCCTAGCACCTTGTCTTGCTCTCTCTTTTTCTCTCTCCCACTCTTTGTGTGTTATGACTAATAACTCATGTAGTGGGAAGGAAGCTAGAGCCTCCTTTATATACTCCAACAACTCCTTGTTGTTTCCATAAAAGAGTTTTCTTGTTCTAGTAGGACTAGAACTATTCCCTTCCTTGCAAATTAGTCCTACTAAGTTTGCAAGGTGTTGCACAATGATCCTTCTATTAATTAATCCATATTAATTAATCCCAAATCTAGCTCTACTCTATTTGACGTGTGACCCCATAGGTTTCTATATAGTTGGTAGTAACTATTACTAACATGGAGCGGTGTCTAGCAACACATCCATGCCACCCAACCAATAGAAATAGTCAGTGATCCCGACAAACCTTTGTGCCCAATATGTCATATTGCATTATCCCTTTGTCTCCATATCCGGATTGGACACGAGACATAAATAGTCACACTCGTATATCCAATCCATAGTTCCTCGATCCTGGGAATATGCATACGCTTGCAGATAACATTAATATCTCCATATTAATTTATCTGAGTCTGGCCAGACATTCAATAAGCCTCATCCCTCGAGTGGCCGTGGATATTTACCCCCATTATGTGGGAGGGACAAATCCTATCTACATCACTACGATCTCTAAGCTTGCTTCCTATCACGCCCGATAGCCACCTTTATGATTACCCAGTTACGGTGTAACGTTTGATAACATCAAAGCGCAATATTTCACAACTAGAGTATCTAGTGACTTCAAGTCCAAGGATTGCAATAATACTAGCACTGCGAAAAGCAATTGTGACTTCACATAATATAATGTATCCTTTTCGTCGTGGGTCAGTCCAGTATGCCATTACCCCTAATGCATACCCATATGTTAGACTTGATATCTCCATATCAATCTACCCATATACTAGTCTATATTTGATTGTCCTATTAATCAATATAATGGACTAGGGACATTTAAGATAAATAATACAATTTATCTAAGGACTTCATTATATCGCCATAAATAATAAATGAATATTCTAGCCAAAACATTGTTCATACTAAATCTACGATTGCCTCTAGGGCATCTATTCCAACAGTCTCCCACTTGCACTAGAGCCAATCTGGCGCATTTCGTATGCCTATAGATCTGGCGTGCCCTTCATGCTTTCGCTGCGCAAGAGGTTTCGTAAGCGGATCTGACACGTTGTCATCTGTCGGAATCTTGCATATCTTCACATCTCCTCGATCGATCATATCACGAATAAGATGGAATCTCCTAAGTACATGCTTTGACTTTTGGTGCGATCTTGGTTCCTTTGCCTGTGCGATTGCCCCAGAGTTGTCACAGTACAACTCTACGGGATTCACTATGCTAGGGACCACACCGAGCTCAGTGATAAACTTCTTTATCCATACTGCCTCTTTCGCCGCTTCCGCAGCAGCAATGTACTCAGCTTCTGTTGTAGAATTAGCAACTGTGCCTTGCTTGGAACTCTTCCAGCTCACAGCTCCTCCATTCAGGCAAAACACGTATCCTGAATGTGATTTGTAATCATCCTTGTCGGTTTGGAAGCTTGCGTCAGTGTAACCCTTTACACTTAGCTCTTCCATTCCTCCAAATATCAAGAACACATCCTTAGTTCTTCTTAAGTACTTTAGGATGTTCTTGACAGCAATCCAGTGACTCTCACCCGGATTGGACTCATATCTGCTCACCATACTCAACGCGTATGATACGTCTGGTCTAGTACATAGCATGGCGTACATGATTGATCCTATGGCCGAAGCATAGGGTATCCTGCTCATGCGGTCCTTCTCCATATCATTGGAGGGACAGTCATTCTTTGAAAGAGTGACTCCATGTGACATGGGCAAGAATCCCTTCTTGGAATCTTGCATGTTGAACCTCTTCAACACCTTGTCAATATATGTACTCTGACTTAGGCCAAGCAACCTTTTAGATCTATCTCTATAGATTTTTATACCCAGTATATAGGCTGTGTCTCCTAAGTCTTTCATCGCAAAGCACTTTCCTAGCCAATCTTTAACAGATTGCAGAGTAGGAATATCATTGCCAATGATTAGTATGTCATCCACATACAAGACCAGAAATACTATAGAGCTCCCACTAACCTTCTTGTAAACACAAGGCTCATCTTCGTTCTTGATGAAGCCAAACTCTTTGACTGCGTCATCAAAACGTCGATTCCAGCTCCTAGAAGCTTGCTTTAATCCATAAATGGACCTTTGCAGTTTACAGACTTTATTGGCATTCTCTGGATCCTCAAAACCCTCTGGTTGTGTCATGTACACATCCTCAAGGAGGTTCCCATAAAGGAACGCTGTTTTGACATCCATTTGCCAAATCTCATAGTCGTAGTATGCTGCAATAGCAAGTAAGATTCGAATGGATTTAGTCATGGCGACTGGTGAAAAGGTCTCATCATAGTCAATACCATGAATCTGTCTATAACCTTTGGCCACCAATCGTCCCTTATAGGCAACTACCTTGCCATCCATGTCGGTCTTCTTCTTGAAGACCCACTTGCACCCTATGGGTCGAGCCCCTTCGGGTGGTTCCACCAAAGTCCATACTTTGTTGGTGTACATGGAATCCATTTCGGATCTCATGGCTTCTAGCCACTTCTTAGAGTCTGGGCCACTCATGGCTTCTCCATAGTTTGCAGGCTCATCATCCATGAGTGGTACGTCATCGGGCTCAGTCACGAGAAGTCCATACCTCTGGCTCATGACGCACTCTTCCTGATCTACGGAGTTCCTGTGTTACTTGAACAGGTTCTTCCACAACTTCTTGTGGTTCCTGTTCATGTTCCATTATCGGTTCAGTGGTCTGTGGTTCATGAATTTCTTCAAGTTCTACAACCCTCCCACTTGCTTCTTTAGAGACTAGTTCTCTTTCTAGAAACACGCCGGTCCGAGCAACAAACACTTTGTTTTCGGTAGGGTTATAGAAGTAATATCCTTTAGTTTCGTTAGGATATCCCACAAACTTACACTTATCCGCTTTAGGCCCGAGCTTGTCTGTTTGTAAACGCTTTACATAAACGTCGCAGCCCCAAATCTTCATAAACGACACTATGGGACGCCTCCCAGTCCATATCTCATATGGCGTCTTCATGACTGATTTGGATGGAACACGGTTAATGGTAAAAGCTGCCGTCATTAGAGCATGTCCCCAAAAGGATATCGGAAGATCTGTTTGAGACATCATAGATCGCACCATATCTAATAGAGTGCGATTCCTCCTCTCAGATACACCATTCCATTGTGGTGTCCCAGGTGGAGTGAGCTGGGATACTATCCCACACTCTCTAAGATACTCATCAAACTCTTGGCTTAAGTATTCTCCTCCACGATCCGATCGTAGAGCTTTAATACTTTTGCCAAGTTGCTTCTCTACTTCACTCTTGAATTCTTTGAACAATTCAAAGAATTCGGATTTGGCCTTCATAAGGTATACAAATCCATATCTACTGAAATCATCAGTAAATGTGATGAAGTAGGTATAACCACCTCTGGCAGGCGTGGGGAATGGCCCGCATACATCAGTATGTATGAGTGCCAATAACTCACTAGTCCGCTCGCCTTTCTTATTGAAAGGGGACTTTGTCATTTTACCTAATAAACAAGATTCACATGTCTCATATGATTCCAAATCAAATGAGTCTAGAAGTCCATCCTTATGGAGTCTAGATATGTGTTTCTCATTTATATGGCCTAAACGCCAGTGCCATAGATATGTAGGATTTAAATCATTAGTTTTAATCCTTTTAGTATTTATGTTATAGATTGGATTATTTAGATCAAGGATATATAATCCATTAGACAAATGCGCACTACAATAGTGCATACTATCAAAATAAATGGAGCAACACTTGTCCTTTATTGAAATAGAAAAACCTTTCTCGTCCAAACAAGAAGCGGAAATAATGTTTCTGCTCATAGCAGACACATAAAAGCAATTGTCTAATTCTAAAATAAGTCCAGAAGGAAAAGATAGCTCATAAACGCCTACAGCCAATGCAGCAACCTTTGCTCCATTCCCGACGCGCAAGTCTATCTCCCCTTTTCGCAATCTTCTACTTCTTTTCAAATCCTGCACATTACGACAAATGTGAGAACCACATCCGGTATCTAATACCCAGGATGATGAAATAGAAAGATTAACGTCTATAACATAAATACCTGGTGGTGGTGGAATCACTATTCCAAGCTTCTTATCCTCCAGATATTTAGGGCAATTCCTCCTCCAGTGACCCGGCTGGCTGCAGTAGTGACACTCACCTTTAGCCACGCCTCCACTAGGCTTTAGGGCTTCCTTGGATTTCGCAACTTTCTTGCGTTTTCCTTTTGAAGTAGATGCAACTGACTTGCCCTTCTTCTTGTGTACCATCATTATGGCCTTGCCCTTGCCTTTATTGATGCTTTGCTCAGCTGTCTTTAGCATGTTCAATAGGTCTGGCAAAGACTTGTTGATCTCATTCATATTATAGTTTATAATGAACTGATTATAACTGTCAGGCAACGATTGCAAGACGAGATCAGTCGCCAAGTCCTGGCCGAGTGGGAACCCCAGTCTCTCAAGGTTCTCTATGTACCCGATCATTCGGAGTACATGAGGGCCTACTGGATTCCCCTCTGCAAGACTACTTTTGAACAATGCTTTAGACACTTCATAGCGCTCATGCCTTGCCTGTTCCTGAAACAATTGCTTCAAGTGTCTGATCATATCATAGGCTTCCATGTTCTCGTGTTGCTTCTGAAGCTCACCAATCATGGTACAAAGCATGAGGCAAGTCACGTCATTAGAATCATCAATATGTTTCTGACGTGCCCTTACTTCCGCTAATAGAGACTCATCTTGTGGTGGGTCTGGAATTGGAGTGTCCAAGACGTACAACTTCTTTTCTTGCTTGAGGACAATCCTCAAGTTTCTGTACCAGTCAAGGAAATTTGTTCCAGACAATTTATCCTTCTCAAGGACAGATCGTAGGGATGAACTCGATGCGTTGTTGTTTGCCATTTGGAATTCTACAAAACGAGAAATATGCAATTTAGTATTTTGAACAATTTAACTATATTTAACAATGTCTAGATCATTAAATATAGCTCCCACTATTTTTCTCGGATTAATAGCCCTCACTATTAAAGCGGAAAATATCTTTATATTTTCTAGTGGGTCCAAGATCCTTATTTCACTTCTCCTTGAGCTTGCTTTGGCAAGTCACCCAAGAATTGGTTATTTAGGTAGGAACCTATTCCAATTGCATCCCATGCAACTCTTGGTCCAATTAGGTGAATAAATTCCTTTTATTCTTTATCCAATTGGATAACTCCTAATTGTCATGCCTCTAAGCTCATCAATCCAGTTGACTCTTGCCTAGTTGCGTCCAACCTCTTGCTTTCAACATACACGCATTACTAGCTTGCGTCGTCCGCGACACATCATGAAAATTAAAATCGCCTTGCTTTGGCAAACCCGAATTTTAATAGGCCATGATCATGAAGGGTGTTTTGGCAAGAGAAGGCAAAACACAATATTTAATTGAGGGATTTCTTTTAATATGTTTGGTTGATCTTATCAACATGGTCTACTTATTTGGATTGGGCCATCCACAATAAAAGACCAACTTTGTTTATTATTATCTTGTTATTGTTTTGCTTGTAGCGCCATACACACAAAATAAATAACAAGGCATGAATAATAAACATCCACAAAATAAAAAAACGTGGCATGGATATGGCCTCTAGACTAATAATATTATCAAGCCAATGATAATATCTAATTGCCCTAAAGTGCCGAGCTCATCTCCATGTGCTCCACCATAGCTGCGCGCCTAGGGATGTCTTTTGGCTCCTTTGATTCTCCGGTCTTCTTCTCCATGTTCTTGGCTATCATCTAAATATTTCTAATTCTAGCCTAACATCTAGAATAAATAAATAACAAAAGCCTCACATGTCGAGGAGAAAAAGAACGACTCGCAGGCCGTAAAACTTAATTAATTATTACATTAATTTGATCAGCTCGCAGGCCGTAAACCAAACCACAAAACAATAAACATCCACAATCCTAGGCCATATCCATCCACCATGCAATAAAGCACATAATACAGTTAAAACCAATTTTTTACGCGCTTGTTTAATTTTAGTGAAATTGGGTAACTAGGGTTTCACAACGGTCCAAAGGGTCCAAGCCAACAAGTGGCCCGAACCCTAGGACCGCCGCACGCCTAGGGTGGCCGCGGCCTTGCTTGGCGCGCAAGGGAGGGGCGGGTGGCTAGGGTTTCGGCCCTAGTCCCCTTCCTCCTTCCTTGTTGCCCAAGCAAGGTTGTTTCCTTATGGATTTAATTCCATAATTTTGTTTCCATAATTGAAAACCCCTTTTCAATCATGTGCCCATGAACCCTAATTTTTAAGAACCCAATTATTCACATCCTATGTGATTAAACTCACCAATTCTAACATCCAATGTTAAATTGGGTCTTGTTTGATTGAATCAAATTCAATATTGCATCTACTATGCCAATTTTTTCAGTTTTTCGCGTAATAAACAATAATACGGTGTATGAACTGAAATCGTAAACACATAATATCATGTTATGCTCTACGACCTGTGGCTCTGATACCACTGTAGGGTTTTGACGTAGGTAACGCAGCGGAATAACAAAATTAATCCTACTCAAAGCCCACCAAGGATCACAGGAAGAGACATCATAACATGATTAAGGACATAGAAGATGTGTACATTTTGATTTGTGAGATCACACGAAGAATGATGTCCTCGTCTCTACGGTTGATCCACGTCTAGATGTGAGATCTAGATTCTTCCTTCAATCAAGTGCTAGCTTGAACCTTGGAGGAAGAGGGATGAAGATCAAAGCAACAATCACCAAAGCACAAGGGAAGGGGCGGCCCTCTCTTTGCCGTCGGGTAGGGGGCGGACGGGTGGCTAGGGTTTCGGCCCTAGCACCTTGTCTTGCTCTCTCTTTTGCTCTCTCCCACTCTTTGTGTGTTATGACTAATAACTCACGTAGTGGGAAGGAAGCTAGAGCCTCCTTTATATACTCCAACAACTCCTTGTTGTTTCCATAAAAGAGTTTTCTTGTTCTAGTAGGACTAGAACTATTCCCTTCCTTGCAAATTAGTCCTACTAAGTTTGCAAGGTGTTGCACAATGATCCTTCTATTAATTAATCCATATTAATTAATCCCAAATCTAGCTCTACTCTATTTGACGTGTGACCCCATAGGTTTCTATATAGTTGGTAGTAACTATTACTAACATGGAGCGGTGTCTAGCAACACATCCATGCCACCCAACCAATAGAAATAGTCAGTGATCCCGACAAACCTTTGTGCCAATATGTCATATTGCATTATCCCTTTGTCTCCATATCCGGATTGGACACGAGACATAAATAGTCACACTCGTATATCCAATCCATAGTTCCTCGATCCTGGGAATATGCTTACGCTTGCAGATAACATTAATATCTCCATATTAATTTATCTGAGTCTGGCCAGACATTCAATAAGCCTCATCCCTCGAGTGGCCGTGGATATTTACCCCCATTATGTGGGAGGGACAAATCCTATCTACATCACTACGATCTCTAAGCTCGCTTCCTATCACGCCCGATAGCCACCTTTATGATTACCCAGTTACGGTGTAACGTTTGATAACATCAAAGCGCAATATTTCACAACTAGAGTATCTAGTGACTTCAAGTCCAAGGATTGCAATAATACTAGCACTGCGAAAAGCAATTGTGACTTCACATAATATAATGTATCCTTTTCGTCGTGGGTCAGTCCAGTATGCCATTACCCCTAATGCATACCCATATGTTAGACTTGATATCTCCATATCAATCTACCCATATACTAGTCTATATTTGATTGTCCTATTAATCAATATAATGGACTAGGGACATTTAAGATAAATAACACAATTTATCTAAGGACTTCATTATATCGCCATAAATAATAAATGAATATTCTAGCCAAAACATTGTTCATACTAAATCTACGATTGCCTCTAGGGCATCTATTCCAACACCTTCTTGGGTTATGCTTCTGGATACAAAGGGTATTTATGCTATGACTCTCTTTGAAACAAATTTTTCATTAAAATAGATGTATTGTTTGATGAATTTTCATTTCCTTTTGCATCTACTGCCTCTGCTTCACCATATAATGTCTCTGTTTCAGGATCTTCTTCTCCTACCGCTTCATTCCCTACAAGTATTTTTGCTTCTATTGAAGAACTACACCAATCTGAGGGTCCTGATCCTCTGCACTCTGCCACTATGAGAGACACTGATGCCTCTTCTCCAGATGATCACATCAATGCCAACCCACCGGATACTACACAAGATACTACACCTGGTCTTGTGCATCTAGGTTTAGGTCTCCTCTCTCAAGTGGTTCTAGACTGGCAGCAGAATCACATCCAGTGATGATCCCCCCTTCCCATACTTCTACTAATGCTACCCATAATATGCAAACACGTAGCAAATCTGGTATTTACAAAAAGAAGCTTGTTTATTACGTGCCTCCTACTTCTATTGTTGGTTTTTCTGCTCCTGTCACACACAACTCACACACAGATCCCGCCTCTTATACAGACTCTGTTAAGAACAATCAGTGGTGTCAAGCAATGACCACTGAAATTAACAGTCTCTTACAACAAAATACATGGAATTTAGTTCCACCCCCACCTCAAGCAAACATTATAGGTAACAAGTGGGTTTTCCGCACCAAATTCAACCCAAATGGTTCTATTTCTCAATATAAAGCTCGTATAGTTGCCAAAGGCTTTCACAAAACCCCATGACTTGATTTTGATGAAACCTTTAGTCCCGTGGTTAAGCATGCCACTGTACGCACTATTTTGGCTCTTGCAGCCACCTTTGATTGGCCTCTTCAACAACTAGACGTGAAAAATGTTTTTTTACATGGGTTTTTACGTGAAACAGTTTATATGAAATAACCAACTGGTTTCATCAATCCTAAATTTCCAAAACATGTTTGCTTGTTACATAATTCCATATATGGGCTCAAACAGGCGCCTCGCGCTTAGTTTGAGCGATTTACTTATTTTTTAGGATCTCTGGGATTTACAACTTCTTTTGCTGAATGCTCTCTTTTCATTCGACATCACAACAACAAAATTACTCTTCTCTTGCTTTATGTCGACGACATTATTGTCACCGACAATGATTTCAACTTTATTACTTCGCTTATACACAAGTTAAACTCTGAATTTCAAATGACAAATCTTGGGCCTCTCACATATTTTTTGGGCGTGAAAATCACAATATCTCACAATGGGCTTGCTGTTACCCAAGAAAAGTACACCACTGATCTGTTAGCCAAATACAATATGGCTAACTGCAAGCCCAACCCAACTCCTATGGCTGGAGGTGTTAAATTTCACCTCAATCAAGGGACTCTCTTACCTGATGCCTCTATTTATAGACAATTAATTGGGGATTTACAATATTTGACATTCACTCGTCCTGATATTGCATTTGCAGTAAACCATCTTTGTCAATTTATGCATGCTCCAACTCAAGTTCATCTCAGTGGTGCTAAGAGGGTTCTTCACTACCTTCAAGGCACTAAGACTCTGGGACTATGCTATACAAAGGGTCACCTACACCTACAAGTCTTTACAGACTCTGATTGGGCTGGTAATCCTACAGACTGCCGCAGTACTACTGGGCTTGTGGTGTTCCTTGGCCCAAGCCCAGTTCACTGGTCGGCCAAAAAGCAGCCCACCGTATTAGCTCAAATTGCGGACGTCTTAACCAAATCGCTAGCTGCAGCACCATTTCACCATTTCCAGAGTAAACTGCTGATGGATTCCCCTCAACAGTTTAAGGGGCCGTGATAACAAAATTAGCTCTTTGGGCCTGGAAGATCACAAGCTTGGGCTTGCTAGAGCCCACTACAAGTTCAGTCCATATGAGTCTTGCTGACGCCCGTTTTATCTATTGTAATTACTTACAAATTATAATGGCAACTCTGTCTTTTTATCCTTTATGTAAACCCTAGTTGAATCCTACCGTTGGGTTAAGTTCGTACGATTTCCTACCGTTAGATTTGGACTATATAAGTCCTCCCTCTTCTGTAATGATTTATTATTGTAAATACATACAAGTTTTTCATCTTCTCGCCGCTCTCTCTTCATCTTCTCTCTGCGAAACCCTAAAGGGTTCGTTCAATACATGCCCATACTACTGACTTGTTCCCAAAGCCTCGTCCAAACGTTGCCAAAACAAACAAGGAAACAATTCCAAAAATTATTCAGACCGTGTCCAGGTCGCACGACCTGCACAACTAGGTCACACGACCTCAGCAGGTCACCCACCCAGGTCGCACGACCTCCCAAGCAGGTCGCACGAACTCTGCAGTTTCCCGAATGCTGCAATTCCAATAATTTGCCTCCTTTGCTCGTTGCTTCGCCAATCCAATCTAGGATTTTGATCACCCATTTCATAACATGATTAACTGATTATGCTCTTCACAGAGAGTGTCTCGTCAGCAAATCCAAATGCATTGAAAAGATCATAGTTATTGCTAGTCTTGTGAATGAATAGAGTTGTCAAAAGGTCTGACACGGGACTTTGCAGGGATAGAGCTCCAACAATATTTTTATGTGATTTCTAAGTGTAATAGTGAGAAATCATGAGAACTGTTAAGATATTTGTGTATATGTTATAAGATCCATGTATTGTTATTACACATGATAAATTTGAGCACACTAAAAGTTTTGAAAAGTTCATGGACAAGTGCACCCTCACCTCCTTCGAGCATCCAACCCCATAGGGGAAGGGGGAGGGTTGGGGCACCAAATGTAATGGAAGTTCATCTAACACTCGGTTAAGCTGAACTTCCATTAAAATTTTCTGTATGGAAGGTTCTTGTCTCAAATATAAACTTTGTAGTTACTGTCATAAAATATATAGATTACACAAAATCTAATATATGACAGGGCTGTTTGGATGAGCTAAAGTAAGTAAACGATTGAGCTTAAAACCTTATTTAATCAGTAGCGTTTGGATCTGATAGATTATTGATAATTTATTTTGTTAAATTCGTAAATAGTTCTTCAAATCCAGAAATTTGCCCCACAAAATCCAAAATTCATTCTTAAACAATGCGGAAATCCTCCAAATAACACGAAATTCCAATAATACGAAATTTCGAAAGAAAACTCCATAACTCCGGAATATCCAAATATCAGGCATCTATAGTTTTAGCCAGAATTATGGATTTTTTGTTTTATTTGGAGAAGTTTGACTGAAAATCTCGGATTTTTGACTATACTTTACCTCTCGACTTAATTTATCCAAACAACCTCTATATGTTTATCTCTAAAATTATGTTAAATATATAATTTACATACGCACTCTCGTGAAACTCTCAAATACATTTATTTAGAATTTGGCGCTTTCTACCTCCTGCTCTCGCTCTAGGTGACTGAGGTGCCCATAGATCTTACAAGCCAGCAAATCTGCTAAACCAAAAACTAAAAAAATAGAAATTTCCTAGTAAATGAAAGAATTCTAAAACCAACCGGATTCATAAATATGATAAGTTTCTTAGTCTTGAAAGTTGCTGGAAAAAAATAAAGTGCAACGGAAAAGTCGATTATTTTTTTTTTGGAAGTGAAAATACACAAACTTTATCAAACATGGGCCAGCAACTGGGCATGGAAAAGGTAGCAGCTTATGCAGCTTCCATTCTTTCTTTCTAAAGCAAACTTGAAGCCAGTTGGGACCTTCTTGCCACAGTAGTTAAGGAGCAAGCTCAATGAAACAGGGACGTTGAGGTTAATCCCCAACACATTGGCTTTGATGGCTGTGCAGAGGCACACGACGGCTTCAAGGTCAGCAAGGCCTCCGATGAGACTGCAGCATGGGGTCTTGGGTGGTGCTCCGAGAACGATGTTGAGAGACCATTGAGGACATTGGCACATGCTCCTAGCTTGAGGGTGTCTTTTGGGAAGGTGGCAGGTTTTGAAGGGCGGGGGGGGGGGGGGGGGTGGATGGGGTTGGGGTGGGTGTTTGAGTGATGGGAGTGGGGGTTGGTGTGGTGGGATTTTTGGGGTTGGTGGGAGGACGAGCCATTTGTGTTGTGTTTATACTCATGATTTCTCAGCTGCCATCTAAGGTGGAGGTCTTCATATATCGCCTCATTTATAGACTCTTCTGATATATGACATGATTCGTTTCTTAGGGGTTTCAGTGGCCTCGCGATGTTTTGCTTTTTATTGGCAGAGGATTCGTTAGCTCATATTTTAATTTACAGCATGATAGCCAGAGCAGTTTGGGAGGCTTTCCTCCCCTTGGGGGATCCTTATCTTATACTTCAGCTCATGTGTTGTTAGTGGATTGTTGGGGCACTCTAGGATCTTCTACCCATATCCATTTCTTATGCACAATCACTCCTTCTTTGGTGTGCAGTGAGTTGTGGAGGTCAAGAAACACAATGATTTTTTATCAGCGCCCCATGGTTGCGGATGCGGTTATCAATAGTGTCTTGAGGTGGTTGAGGGAGCTTCTTCCGCTTTTCTCTCCAGGCATCTTGGTACGCTGGATAAGATTATAATGGCTCAGTTGCATCTGCCTCTTCTTCGCCCTTCAGTGATGAGATATTCTTGGATCAGATGGTCCCATCATGCGTTTGGTGAGGTGGCATTCCATTTTGATGGCTTTGTGCGCCTTGGTCAGGGTGCTGGTCAGTGAGGAGAGACCATGATGGTCACCTTATTGCAACTTTCATTTGTAGGTTAAACCCTGTATTGTCGTTGGATGCAGATCTCGTACTTTACTATCGGGTCTCTCCTTAGCTTATACATTGAGTATTTTAATTGATTGGGTACATGGATATTCGCGTTTGGTGATCTTGGCGACCGCTGGTCATGTATTGATTCTATGGAATATTTATCCGTTGGTGCAGGATTGTCGTGAACTTCTGTTTGGTGATCGTATCAGGCATTCTCATAGACATGGAAATATGGTGACGGACGCTTTGGCGGTTTTTGGACATTCTTGCACATCTTATGTTATTTTCAGCTTTGTGAGTGAGCTTCCTACTCAGGTTAGGAGCCTGTACATGCAGGATAGTATGGATCTTTTATATATCGTCCTCCATGAGGATTATTTTGGTCGGCAGAGGTTGTGGTTTTGTTCCCCACATTTACTATGGGTGTGTTGCCTTTTTTTTTTTTCCAAATATGATGCGGGGTTTTTTGAAAAAAAAAAGAACCAAGTCCGAACTAGGTGCTCTAAGTTTAATTGATGTCACAATATCAGTATTCGTTCTTTTTACGTTGGAACTCTGCAATTGAATAAAATATTATGAGTAAAAGAATACAAGACTTCAAGAGTACCTTTGACGCATTCGGAAAACGAGATTGAGAGACGATGTATGTCAATCTCCGGAAAGGTAAAGAATTATGAACAAGAGAAATACATAATTTTATTGATTATTGATGGTGAAAGATTGATTTTGCCAAAGACCTACATCGATTTAAATATCCTAAAACGAAGAAAAAAACTTTAAATTTACTAAAAACAACAAATACTAGCTAGCTAAATATTTCGATGGAAAAATAACACTAAACCTATATGCAGTTCCACACTTGTGATACTAAACCTAACACTTTCAATTTCATCAATTTAAATCTAAACATGTTAATGATTGGAGGCTATTTCTCTCAAAATAGTTCATTATACTCTAAGAATAACCCAATTTACAAGAATTCAATTGGTCCCTTTTTAATCAATTAGTACGAGAAACAACAAACCACTTATTTTGAGGTCAAGATGGTCGAATTTGACCACGAGTTATGCTTAAGACTTCGTATGGACACAGAAATATGAATGACTCTATCAGAAACTCCTCAATTCCGCATCATATTTTAAGAATCGGCCAAAACTGTTTTACTGTTTTCGACGATTTTTTTTCATAGAAAGTTTCCTACATCAGTCACCTTTTGTTTCAAATAACTCGACCACGAGTTCAGTTTAGCAACTCGATATCATCAATTCCAAATAATAAGATACTTGGAATATTGTGTACCCATGAACGATCCTCAAGATATCAATAAAACTGCAATCTTTTAAAATATGCATATTCTTTTCATCCTTAAACTTGCTAAAAATATTAAATAATAGGGCAGTTGACACTAAACATACATGCAATATGCATTTTAGGACATAAAACCCCCTGCACTTTCAATTTCCCACTACAGCCCGCTGCAATATGCATTCGGGGGACACATAACCCCCTGAATTTTAATTTTCTACGAAAACCCCATGCAATATATATCTGTGGGATACTTAATCCCAAATCGGTAACGGAGGTTAACTTTCTAATGAAAATTGACCACGTGTTAATCACGCGATGGTCTTTAAAGTTATTTTTTCTTCATTCATAGAGCTAGCACGTGATGAAATTTTCGTTAGAAATTTGACGACCGTTATCAATTTGGGGTTATGTGTCCCACATATGTATATTGCATGGGGTTTTAGTGAAAAATGAAAAATGCAAGGGGTTGCAGGGGTTGTAGCAAAAAATTGAAAATGAGGGGATTTAGTGTCCCCAAATGCATTTTGCAATGTAGGTTTAGTGTCCATTATCCTAAATAATAATAGGCATGGTAAGTAAAACTCCAAGAAGATCAACTTTATCGGAAACTACACATGATTCAACATGCGCAATTATCATATCTTCCTCCTTGACATCCAACATCGTTTCTTCTTTTTTCTCTTCAATCTTTTATTCTTCACCACTGAATTTAGCTTTATCGTTTCTTGAAGGAAGACCAATTTTACAAGGTTGACTCGTAAATTAAAACTCATCGTGGAGTTCATCATGAAAACCATGGAAACTACATTTCCATGGCCGCCCAAGTACCAAGTGAAAAGCATCCATATCACACCCATCACAAATGACTTGAGCTTTGTACTTGTTGACAAATGAAAGTGAAATTCGACAAGTCTTTGTGATTTCAGATTTTAATCCTGCTCCATTGAGATTTTCTGTCATATATGATACTCATGAACTTTCATAGATAAATTTAAATAATACACCAATTTAGAGATCACAAAATTACTGAATATGTCATCTATTGCCAAATGATATACCTTGTCATTGACGGAACATTCGGTGTGAAATATGTCAACTAGACGCTTCAACCTCCAAGGCCCTATAAAGATATGCTCAACATGATTTCCATAGCTAAATCCACGTACATGATTCATGCTAGCATGGGACTCCCTATTAGCAAACGCAACACCTAGGCTACCCACCCTGTGATCATCGTTAACATGGGCTTCGTCTCCACCTTGCAAAGCAGTAATTGAGTGTTGCCAATCCATGCTCCGATACCACTTGATATAGTCGGAAAACGAGACGAAGACGATCTTCGTCACGAAAAGATAAAGAACTCTAAACATGAAAAAATCATAATTTGAATAATGATGCAATCGGATGGTAATTAGTACGAGCAATGGATCGAATTCGGATCGTATGAAAAACTTTTATTTAGTATTGACATATGAAAAAAGGGACGACAATGGATAGGATTCGGATCGGATCCGCCTATATCCATATCCGAATCCGATCAAAATAAGTGGATCCATATTCGATCCAAATTCAACCGAATCCTAAACGGATTCGGGTCGAATCCGGACCGAATTTAATATGCAATATACGTATTCGATTCGATCATCCAAATATCCAGAAACAGATCTGATTCGGATCCAGATTCGGATTGTTAGTCTTTTTTTACTTCTCATAAAAAAATACACAACAAATTCACAAAAATACGTAAAAAGAGTCACCACACCAAAAAATGCCTAAAAAAGTAAATATATGTAAAAACTATTTTACCAATATCACAAAAAAATCTACCTAGAAATATAAGCAAGCCATTCAAAAGTTTAAGGCACCAATAATGTCTAAATATTGTCTACAAATTCCATAAAACAACACTAAAATTGTCCATAACTATAGTTAAATATTATTTTCAGGCCTGAAAACATAATGTGTATTGATTTGTGTAATGTGTTTATATATATGTAGGTAAATACATAATTTTTTATAACTCTAAGGGTATTTTCGTAAAACTATGTGTGTTCGAATCCTTTCGGGTCGGATATCCATGGATATCCTAATATATTCGGATCGAATCCGCATACGGATCAAATTTTGATTTTTAATATCCATATCCGATCCATTTTAAAATGGGCCGGACTCGGATTTGATCGTTTCAGATCGAATCATTCAGATTTCGGATCGGATCGAACCGCATTGCCATCCCTATGCGATAGTTTAATGTATGATGGGGCTTTTTGAATGAGCTGAATTAAGTGAACAGTGGAGCTTAACATCTCATTTAATCAGTAGTGTTTGGATGTGATAGATTATTGTAAATTCTTGGTAATTTATTTCGTTAAATTCGCAATTTTTTCTTAAAATCAAAAAATTTCCCCCATAAAATCCGGAATTCCCTCTTAAACTATTTGGAAATCCTCCAAAATAACTCAAAATTCAAAAAATATCCAAAATTTCGAAAGAAAAGTTCAGAATTCCGAAAAATATTCGAAACTCTGGCATCCGTAGTTTTAGCAGGAATTCTGGATTTTTTTTTATTTGGAGAGGTTTGACTAAAATCTCAAATTTTTGACTATACTCTGCCTCTCAACTTAATCGTATCCAAACAGCCTCAATATGTTTATATATGAAATTCTACTAAATATATAATTTATATTCGCACTCACATGACATTCTCAAATACAATTTATTTAAAATTTGGCACTTTCTCCCACCTGCTCTCGCTCCAGGTTACTTAGGTGCCCATAGAGCTTTCAAGCCAACAAAATCTGCTAAACCGAAAACACAAAAATAAAAATTTCCTAGTGAATGAAAGATTTCTAAGACCAACCGGATTCACGAATATGTTAGAGATCGTAGTCTAAAAAGTTACCAGAAAAAAGAAAATGCAACGGAAAAGTCAATTGGTTTTTTTTTGGAAGTGCAAACTCACCACTACAACCCAAAAAACATACAATCCTTCCTTAAAATACGCACACACGATACAAATCAAATACATCCAAATCCCCAGCCTATCAAAGGCCCTTCACTGCATCAGGAGTCTCATCCAAGATCTTCATTTGTTCATTTTGCTCAGCTCCATATTTGAAGAGCATTTGCATCACCCGGGCCGCATGTATGGATAAAGAAAACCACGCCTATGGTTTTTGATTTAGTAAAAAAAATAACATCCAGTCCAAACAAATGCGACGAACCATATATCATGAAATACTATAAACACTAGATAAAGAATTAATCACCAGATTAACATTGTATTCATATATTGATTCTTCAAATATTACACACACTTTTTGGTTTCTTATTGTTGACAAGCTTTAAAAAAATCCAAATATGTTCTCTCTAAAACGAGCAAGGAAGAGAGAAAGCTAGGGGTGATACCAAAGTGACAAACAAAAGCAAACGTAAAAAATCACAACTTCATCAAATATGGGCCAGCAATTGGGCATGGAAAAGCTAGCAGCTTTCTTTCTTAAGCGCACTTGAAGCCAGTTGGGACCTTCTTGCCACAGTAGTTAAGAAGCAAGCTCAATGAAACAGGGACGTTGAGGTTAATCCCCAACACATTGGCTTTGATGGCTGTGCAGAGGCACACGGCGGCTTCAAGGTCAGCAAGGCCTCCAATGAGACTGCAGCATGGGGTCTTGGGTGGTGTTCCGAGTACGATGTTGAGAAGATTATTGAGGACATTGGCGCAGGCTCCTAGCTTGAGGGTGTCTTTTCGGCAGGTGGCTGGTTTTGAAGGGCGGGGGGTTGATGGGGTTGGGGTGGTAGGAGTGGTGGGGGTGGGGGTGGTAGGAGTGGGGGTTGGTGTGGTGGGGGTGGGGGTGGGGTTTTTGGGGGTGGTGGGGGTTGGTGTGGTTGGGGTTTTGGGGGTGGTGGGAGGACATGTTGGTTTTGGTGGTGGTGGTGGTGGGCATGATGAGGGCTTCTTATGATGCGAGGCAGTGACAACCATGGAGAAGAAGAGGAGGTTGAGAATGAGGAGGAGAGCAGTTGGTGCCATAGCTCTTGCCATTTTCACTACTGTGAGAGAGATGCTACTCACTAAGAGAGAGTGGGAGAATTAAAGCTAGAGAAGAGAATTGGTGATGAAAATATTCAAGGATGGGTTGGGGTTTTATAGATGGAAAAGTAATGATTTTTTTTTCTTCTCTTCTCAAAACTATCCTAAAGTATATTGTTCTTGAAACCAGAGGGAAGGTTCCCACTTGTACACTTGACAACTGCCAAGAGCCCAAGACAATTAACAAGTTGATACTACATATGAGAACTCCTAACTATTATTCCTACTATCAGTATTCAGTATATTATTTTGTTTATCTTGGAAATAAAATAAAGATATTACTTTCTAAAGAAAAATAGTTAATATTTAGGTCAGATAATATAATTGAGTGACTCGAACAATATTTGTTCATTACCTTTGGAGTTGCTAACATTGTGCACCTAAGGTATATTTGGAGCACATGTACATATGAAATTCATGTATAGTAAATCAGATGGCTAGTGAATATATAGTGATTTGTTAGAAAACAATGTGGAAGTGATGATACCACTTGTTATGAATCAAGAAAAATGATGAGACGAAGAACACGATGAAGAACAACATACAGCGATTTAACGTGGTTCATTAGTTTTGAGGCTATCTACATCCACGGCCAAAACGAACCAATTTATTGATGAGAAAGCCAATTACAATCCAAGACGGCCCACACACATCAATAGAAGAGTCCTACACCCATATACATGCCCATACTAATGACTTGTGCCCAAAGCATCGTCCAAACGTTACCAAAACAAACAAGGAAACAATTCCAAAAAATTATCTAGACCATGTCCAGGTCGCACGATCTGCACAATCAGGTCGCACGACTTCAGCAGGTCACCCACTGTGCGACCTCCCAAGCAGGTCGCACGACCTCTGAAGTTTCCCGAATGCTGCAGTTCCAATAACTTGCCTCCTTTGCTCGTTGCTTCGCCAATCCAATCTAGAATTTTGATCACCCAATTCATACCATGATTAACTGATTATGCTCTTCGCAGAGTGTGTCACGTCTATTGCTAGTCTTGTGAATGAACAGAGTTGTCAAAATGTCTGACACGGGACTTTGCAGGGATAGAGCTCCAACAATATTTTTGTGTGATTTCTAAGTGTAATAGTGAGAAATCATGAGAACTGTTAAGATATTTGTGTATATGTTATAAGATCCAAGTATTGTTATTACAAATGATAAATTTGAGCACACTAAAACTTTTGAAAAGTTCATGGACAAGTGCACCCTCACCTCCTTCGAGGATCCAACCCCATAGGGGAAGGGGGAGGGATGGGGCCCCAAATGTAATGGAAGTTCATCTAACACTCAGTTAAGCTGAACTTCCATTAAAATTTTATGTATAGAAGGTTCTTGTCTCAAATTTAAACTTTGTAGTTAATGTCATAAAATATAGATTACAGAAAATTTAATATAAGGGCTTTTTGGATGAGCTAAAGTAAGTAAACAATTGAGCTTAAAACCTTATTTAATCAGTAGCGTTTGGATCCGATAGATTATTGAAATTGATTGATAATTTATTTGGTTAAATTCGTAAATATTTCTTCAAATCCAGAAATTTCCCCCATAAAATCCAAAATTCATTCTTAAGCAATCCGGAAATCCTCCAAATAACACGAAATTTCAAAAAATAAGAAATTTCAAAAGAAAAGTCCAGAATTACGGAATATCCAAATATCTGGCATCCGTAGTTTTAGCCGGAATTCTGGATTTTTTGTTTTATTTGGAGAAGTTTGACTGAAATCTCGGATTTTTTACTATACTTTACCTCTCGACTTAATTTTATCCAAACATGCTCTATATGTTTATCTCTAAAATTATGTTAAATATATAATTTACATACGCACTCTCATGAAACTCTCAAATAACATTTATTTAGAATTTGGCGTTTTCAACCTCCTGCTCTCGCTCTTGGTGACTGAGGTGCCCATAGAGCTTACAAGCCAGCAAATCTGCTAAACCAAAAACTCAAAAATAGAAATTTCCTAGTAAGTGAAAGAATTCTAAAACCAACCGGATTCACAAATATGATAAGTTTCTTAGTCTCGAAAGTTGCTGGAAAAAAATAACGTGCAACGAAAAAGTCTATTGATTTTTTTTTTTGGAAGTGAAAATACACAACTACTATACATCCCAGAAAAACACACAATCCTTCCTTTAAAAACACACACAAAATCCAAATCAAATACATCCCAATTCCCAGCCTATCAGCGATGATAAGGCCCTTCACTGCATCAGGAATCTCATCCAAGATCTTCACTTGTTCATTTTGCTCAGCTCCATATTTTAAGAGCATTTGACCCCACACTCTGTAATGGATACAATTTTATCCGGTGCCCTTCTTGCATCACCCAGGCGCAGATATGGATAAAGAAAACCACGCCTATCGGTATTTTATTTAGCAAAAGAATAACATCCAATCAAACAAAGGCCACGAACAATATATTATGAAATACTATAAACACTAGAGAAAGAATTAATCTCCAAATTAACACTGTATTCATATATTGTTTCTTCAAAGATTACATACACTTTTTGGTTTCGTTTTATTGTTGATAAGCTTGACAAAAATCCAAATATGGTCTCTCTAAAACGAGCAAGGAAGAGAGAAAGCTAGGGGTGATACTAAAGAGACAAACAAAAGATAACGTACAAAATCACAAATTTATCAAACATGGGCCAGAAATTTGAGCATGTTAAAGCTAGCAGCTTAATTATGCAGCTATTTTTCTTGATTTCTTTCTTAAGCGCACTTGAAGCCAGTTGGGACCTTCTTGCCACAGTAGTTAAGGAGCAAGCTCAATGAAACAGGGACGTTGAGGTTAATCCCCAACACGTTGGCTTTGATGGCTGTGCAGAGGCACACGGCAGCTTCAAGGTCAGCAAGACCTCCGATGAGAGAGCAGCATGGAGTCTTGGGAGGTGCTCCGAGGACGATGTTGAGAAGATTATTGAGGACATTGGCACATGCTCCTAGCTTGAGGGTGTCTTTTGGGCAGGTGGCTGGTTTTGAAGGGCGGGGGGTTGATGGGGTTGGGGTGGTAGGAGTGGTGGGGGTGGGGGTTGGGGTGGTAGGGGTTGGTGTGGTGGGGGTGGGGGTTTTGGGGGTGGTGGGGGTTGGTGTGGTGGGGGTTGTGGGGGTGGTGGGAGGACATGTTGGTTTTGGTGGTGGTGGTGGTGGGCATGATGAGGGCTTCTTGTGATGAGAGGCAGTGACAACCATGGAGAAGAAGAGGAGGTTGAGAATGAGGAGGAGAGCAGTTGATGCCATAGCTCTGGCCATTTCTTCACTATTGAGAGAGAGAGAGAGATGTTACTCACTAAGAGAGTGAGAGAATGAAAGCTAGAGAAGAGAATTGGTGATGAAAATGTTCAAGGATGGGTTAGGGTTTTATAGATGGGAAAATAGTGATTTTATTTTATTCTTCTCAAAACTATCCAAAAGTATCATGTTCTTGGGGGACTAAAATCAGAGGGAAGGTTCCCACTGGTACACTTGACAACTGCCAAGATAACTAACAAGTTGATACTACATATGAGGACTCCTAACTACTCCCTCCGTTTATTCTCTATAACACCGGTTTGATTTTTTAACTCGTATTTAGGTCATTTTGACCGAGTGATTTAGATAGCAAAACGAAACGATTATTTGATAATTTTTTCACCTTGTTATAGAGCAACTTTTAGTCTACCACGCCATGAAAAAATTATCAAAAAACTGCATCGTTTTGCTACACAAATCACCGGGTCAAAGTGACGCAGTGTATAGTGACAAAAGTCAAACCGGTGTGATAGATAAGAAACGGATGTAGTATTATTAATTCCAACTATCAGTATTCAGTATATTATTTTGTTTAGCTTGGAAAGAAAATAAATATATTAGTTTCTAAAGAAATACTTAGTTCAAATAATATAATTTAGTGACTCGAACTATAGTTGTTCATTACTTTTGGAGTTGCTAACATTGTGCACCCGATGTATATTGGAGCACATGTACGTTTGAAATTCATGTCTAGTAAGTCATATGGCTAGTGAATACTGGTAGTGATTATGCTCTTGGCAGTGAGTGTCAATTCAGCAACTCCAAATGCATTGAAAAGATCATAGTTATTGCTGGGCTTGTGAATGAACAGAGTTCTCAAAAGGTCTGACACGGTACTTTGCAGGGATAGAGTTCCAACAATATATATGTGTGTGTGTGTGTTTGTGTGATTTTTAAGTGTAATAGTGTGAAATCATGAGAACTGTAAAGATATTTGTGTATATGTTATAAGGTTTATGTATTGTGTTATGACAAACCACCTCACGAACAGTGAACCTCCCCTAGAGATAAGTCATCCTCTGTACATGTGCCTGCACCCTTATGGCGCAACTCTCTAGCATGGAGTGCTGATCTGACCTCCCCTAGAGATAAGTCATCCTTGTTCACAATGAATGACTGGACGAAGTTCTCATACGATGGAGGTAACGAGATCAACAACAATAGTGCGGCATCTTCATCACCCACCTTCTCGCCAATATTACGTAAGTCAAGGAGAATTGTGTTCAATTGATCAAGATGGTTTTTGAGAGCCTTACCTTCGAGCATCCGCAAAGTGAAGAGCCTTTGCTTTAGCATCAACTTGCTAGTGAGACTCTTCGTCATGTAGAGACTCTCCAACTTGAGCCAGAGCTTCGCTGCTTCCTTCTGATCTGCGACATCGATGATCACGTCATCCGATAAGCACAACATAATGTTTGAATGTGCCTTCTCCTCCATTGACTTGAACTCCGCTGATGCAACATTCATGTCTCCCTTGTCCGCGGTCAAAGGTGCCCACAAGCCTTGCGATTTGAGCAAAGCCTCCATCTTTATCTTCCACAGACTGAAGTTGTTCCCTCGTGTGAACCTGTCGATCTTCAACATCGATCCGGACATCGTTCTTGGTGGATCTTGAACCCTAGTCGCGTGCTCCACCTAGATCGCAACACCCTAGCTTTGATTTCACCAAGTTGTGAAACCCTAGCTTTGCTCCGCCTTGATCTTGATCTTGAAACACCGTCAACCTTGGCTCTGATACCAGTTTGTTATGACAAACCACCTCACAAACAATGAACGAATAAAGAAGAACACGAGTATTTTACGTGGTTCGCTAGCAAAATATTTGCTAACTACCTCGACGGCGGAAAAGCACTCTTTATTCACTTAAGAGGAACAATTAAAACTTGTATTGCATGCATAGCTAGTGACCCCTATGATCCTTTCTATAGTGCTATGAGCAAAAGAAACCTCAAAGATTTCCAAAAGAGATTAGGAAACAACTCTATGGCCTCTTTTGACTCATAGCAACCTTTGACCTATGATGGCATCACTACTCCAATAATTCCAAAACCAAACCGTCATTGACTTTTCAATCCAAGGCATACTCAACAAATCTCCACCATGCCTTGAATTGTCTCGTCAACAGCAGTTGCTCCTCTTCTTGTAAACAAAGTTACGTCTTCTCCGCACCCGATTGTCTCTCGTCACAGAGACTCACTAGACCCCCACCGGGTCCGACATGCCCCTAAGGGCCTCACTGGCTCAAGATGTTGAGCAATTCCTGACGATGCTGAAACTTGCTCTTCGGAACCGCTTGGTGAACATATCCGCGGGGTTGTCAGCTGTCCCCACCTTCTTCACATTGATCCCGCTCTCGTTTCTCAGAAAATGATACCTGACGTCGATATGCTTGGTCCTTTCATGATGAACCTGGTCCTTAGTCAAGCAAATCGCACTCAAGCTATCACAGTAGACTATCGCCTGATCTTGAAGTAGCCCTAGATCATTGACCATTCCCTTAAGCCAAATTGCCTCCTTTCCTGCTTCCGTTAGAGCCATATACTATGCCTCCATGGTGGACAAAGTCACCGTCGGCTGTAGCGTTGCCTTTCAACTCACAACAGATGCTCCCAGAGAAAATACGTAGCCTGTCATTGATCTTCTACTGTCAATATCCCCTACATAGTCTGCATCTGAGAAACCAGCTACCAAGATGTCTTCACTAGACCCATAGCATAGGCCAATGTCTAACGTACCCTTAAGGTACCTGAATATGTGTTTCACCGCCTGCCAATGGTCCTTACCCGGATGAGCCATAAAACTACTAACCACACTAACAGCGAATGCTATGTCTGGTCGAGTACATACCATAGCATACATGAGGCTTCCAACTGCGCTAACATATGGAACCTTGGACATGTACTCCTTCTCCTCCTTAGTCTGAACGGTGTACATTCCTTGCTTGTTGTTAGTTGCCATAGGAGTATCTATAGCTTTAGCTGATAACATCCTGAATCTTGCTAAGACCTTCTTGATGTATCCCTGCTGTGATAAGAAAATCTTCTTCTTCTTCCTATCCCTATAGATCTCAACTCCCAATATCTTCCGAGCAGCTCCCAGATCCTTCATCTCAAATTCCGCGCTAAGGGACCTCTTCAGTTCTCTAATGTCCTTGATATTTCGATTTGCAATCAGAATATAATCCACATATAGAACTAGGTAAATACGTGATCCACCATGCAACTCTTTGTGATACACGCAACAATCATACTCGCACTTGTGGTAACCAATCTTCAACATGAAGCTGTCAAACCTCTTGTACCATTGCCTCGGCAACTGATTAAGTCCGTAGAGAGATCTCTTCAGTTTGCACATGTGGTTCTCTCTTCCGGTAACTTGGAACCCTTCCGGTTGGCTCATGTATATCTCCTCTTCCAACTCTCCATGTAGAAAAGCTGTTTTGACATCCAATTGCTCAAGCTCTAGGTCGCGGTGTGCCACCATTGCTAGTAGCACCCGGATAGAAGTATGTCTAACCACCGGTGAGAAGATCTCGTTGTAGTCAACTCCCTCTTTCTGACTGAACCCTCTTGCAACTAGCCTTGCCTTATACTTGATGTCCTCTCCAGATGCAGTTCCTTCCTTTCTTCTGAAAACCCACTTGCAACTGACTATCTTCCTTCCCGCAGGCAGTTTAACAAGCTCCCAAGTCGAGTTCTTGCTAAGAGACTCCATCTCCTGCCCCATTGCGGCAATCCATTGTGCTGACTCAGAACTAGATATAGCGGCCTTGTAGGAGGATGGCTCGTCATCTACCTCTTCCGCTACCTGTAATGCATATCCCACCATACCATCATCTCCGTATCTCGCCAGAGGCTTGATGACTCTTATTTGTCTTCCCACCGCAATACTCTGATGATCGGGTTCCTCTGGTAGAGACGCATCTTCACTATCAGACTCTTCTGCTTCTTCCTCTTCGTCTTCCGGTGGTGGTGTAGGGATTTCGGAATCCTTAGGAGCAGTAGGATCCGACTCTCCATCCACCTTCTTCTCTGTATCCCCAAGCTCCACCTCCACGAAGTTCTTCAACATATGAGTCTCATCAAAGACTACACTTCTGCTAAGTATAATCTTGTTGTCTGCCCATATCTTGTATCTCTTCAAACCTGTTCCGAATCCCATGAATACTCCATTCTTAGCTCTTGGTTCTATTTTGCCATCATCAACGTGATAATAGGCAACACAACCAAAAACTCTCAAATCCGAGTAATCCACTGCTCAACCGGACCAGACTTCCACAGGAATCTTGCATCCTATACCTGTGTGCGGGCTTCGATTTATGAGATAGCAAGCCATGGAAACTGCCTCTCCCCAGAAACCTCTAGAAAGACCTGAATTCGAAAGCATGCACCTTGCTTTCGCCAAAAGTGTCTGATTCACTCTCTCGGCTACACCGTTCTGCTGCGGTGTGTGCCGAACGGTGCGATGGCGTGCTATTCCCTGATCCTTGCAGAATCCATCAAACTCTGATGAACAAAACTCTAAGCCGTTGTCAGTGCGCAACCTCTTCACCTTCTTGCCCACCTGATTCTCTACTAGCGTCTTCCACTCCTTGAATCTTGCGAAGGCTTCACTCTTGTGCTTCATCACGAATATCCAAGTCATACTGGAGTAATCGTCTATAATGCTCAGAAAATACCTATACCCTCCAATCGCCTCGACTCGAGATGGACCCCAGCAATCCGAATGGATATAATCAAGAGTACATTTCGTTCTATGAACCGCCTTAGGGAACTTGCTACGATGTAGCTTCCAATACACGCAGTGCTCACAAAACCCTAGGCTCTTGGGCGCATGCCCGGTGAGATATCCCTTCTTGTGAAGTTCCTGCATTCCACGTTCACTCATATGACCGAGCCTCATATGCCACAGCTTAGTTAGACCAGCTTCCTTAATCTCGGCTGAGACAACTCCAGCAGAACCTGTGATCGTCGAACCTTGCAACATGTACAAAGTCCCATTCTTTACTCGCCTGAGAATCACCTTAGAACCCTTGCAGACTTGTAGATCTCCACCTTCACCTTTAAAACTATATCCCTTGCTGTCGAGTAGACTCAAGGAGATCAGATTCTTTTTAATAAGTGGTACATGCCTGACTTGCTCTAAAGTACATAACTTCCCTTCAATCGTCTTCAATCTAACTGAGCCGCTCCCAATCACCTTACATACCGCTCCGTTTTCGATGTAGACAGACCCTCCATCTGTTTGGTTGTACGTCGAGAATAGCTCCTTGTTAGAGCAAATATGATAGGAAGCTCCGGAATCAAGGACCCACGCATCATGAGAGTGCGTGACAACATCCGCCATTAGAACGTAATCCTCCTCGGACGAGTTACCTTGTTATGCTACGGCTCCGGATCCGTTCTGCCCCTATTGTCCTCGTTTCGGGCAATCTCTCTTCCAATGCACCTTTTCCTTGCACCAAGCACATACATCCTGGGGAAACTTAGAACCAGAAAACTGCTTTTTCTTGTTCTTCTTACCCTTCTTGCTTACCTCCGTGGCCATCAGTCCGGAAGCATGGTCCTCTGTACCTGTGCCTGCACACTTATGGCACAACTCTCTAGCATGGAGTGCTAATCTGACCTCCCCTAGAGATAAGTCATCCTTGTTCACAATGAAAGACTGCACGAAGTTCTCATACGATGGAGGTAACAAGATAAAAAACAATAGTGCGGCATCTTCATCCCCACCTTCTCGCCAATATTACGCAAATCAAGGATAATTGTGTTCAATTGATCAAGATGGTCTTTGAGAGTCGTACCTTCGAGCATCCGCAAAGTGAAGAGCCTTTTCTTTCGCATCAACTTGCTAGTGAGACTCTTCGTCATGTAGAGACTCTCCAACTTGAGCCAGAGCTTCGCTGCTTCCTTCTGATCTGCGACCTCGATGATCACGTCATCCGATAAGCACAACATAATGTTTGAATGTGCCTTATCCTCCATTGACTTGAACTCCGCTGATGCAACATTCATGCCTCCCTTGTCCGCGGTCAAAGGTGCCCACAAGCCTTGCGATTTGAGCTAAGCCTCCATCTTTATCTTCCACAGACTGAAGCTGTTCCCTCGTGTGAACCTGTCGATCTTCAACATCGATCCGGACATCGTTCTTGGTGGATCTTGAACCCTGGTCGCGTGCTCCACCTAGATCTCAACACCCTGGCTTTGATTTCACCAAGTTGTGAAACCCTAGCTTTGCTCCGCCTTGATCTTGATCTTGAAGCACCGTCAACCTTGGCTCTGATACCAGTTTGTTATGACAAACCACCTCTCAAACAATGAACGAATAAAGAAGAACACGAGTATTTTACGTGGTTCGCTAGTGTGCACAAGAGAATCCGGCAGGGAGAACTCTGTTTACACCAAAGGGAGAGGATTGGAAATGGCACAGGAAGTGTTGGGTTGTGTGTAGGGAGAGAGTAAGGCAATAGTAATGTCTGAGAGAGAAACAGAGGTTTGGCAGAGCTTCCGCGTATGTCTGGTGTGTTCTCCTTTGTATGGAAAGGTTAACGTCCTATATATAACGGAGAATGTGACCGCTGTAGTGTGGTTAATGCGCCCATCAATGGCGGCTTAATTAGCATAACAACAACGGCACGTTCGTCCGTGTATATAGGGACCGTTACAGCACATTATGCGCGAATACCGGAACCGTTATGGGGTTGACCGGGTTTGACCAGATTGACCGGGTTTATGGAGCTCGTGCCATAAATCTCTCAAAAGCAGTTACTAAAGGTCGCGCGCGGGCTTGGCTCACACGCGACAGTACTTACTCTAGCCTCCAAACCACTAAGTCCCTACAAGTCCCGTGCAGTGGTATGCGAGGGCCCTGTCTCGCAGCCCCCACGTGGATCAGTGCGGCTGGTGATCCAGTGTGTGTGGAGCACAATATGGTGTGCTGGATGATTGCCACGTGGCCAAGATCTGTCTGCTCAGAAAGCACTATCTACATTAGCCCCCTTTCTGCGCGTGAAGACTCATAGCCGGATAGACTTCCATGCGCAGGAACCAACGTACGCGTCGCCGCCACGCACCAATTCAAACATTAGCAGGTTCAGCCCCCGTGCGTGCCATTATGACCAAAACCCCTAGAGTTGTGCCGTCTGGCCTTTAGGGTTTTAGGCGTGACGTCAGCTTGTCCTGTGATTGCGCGGTTCGACGGTGACGGTTTCGATTCGACTACTGAAAGGACGCAACCCTTCATTGTTTTTGGATAAATACTCTGTAATCTCCATTGTTCCAAAGCATCACTTCTTTCTCTTAAAGTGAATGATACCCGAAAGTCTTCAAGAGAAGATTCAGATAATCAATCACCAGTTCTCTCTTGTCAATCGTCTTCTTCAATTGTGCGCATCCAAGCAAGCTTTACCAAAACAAGGTTGGCCTTGTTCAGTTGTTTTTAATATACTGATATATGCTTTGAACTGCGTTGGATCTGCAAACCCATAACATATTATCCACTGAAAACTTATGAAGAAGCTCTCAATCTTTGAATCCAATTTTGATTTAATCCCCAGATGATAAGGATCTTGAATGTAGGGTTTCTGAAATCCCTGATAATACAAACGATTCCAATCTCTAATTTTGAAGATTGCCGCTGGACTGTTCATCTTTCTTCCAATAGATCCTCGTATGCTTTGAACTGAATCTTGAAATTCGAACTAAAGTGTGCGTATTTCTCCACCCTTTTTTCTTGCTTTTCCGCAGGAATGGAAAAGACAAAAGGAACCAAACCCATTAAGGAGGTCGAAGAAATACCTGATCTCCCTCGGGCTTTATGGCGAAAAGCCCCCTATGTGGGTGGCAAAGACTTCTACCATGCTAGGGTTAAGGCGAATAAACAGCCAATCCATGTCCCTGGTGAAGGATTGCAAACGTTAACCCCTCAAGTTAACTCGGCCCTGCTCGAATTGATCGATTCCGAAGATGTGGTTCGATTGGGAGTCGAAAATGGGTATTTCCCGTATACTTCGATTTCCACTCAAGCGTTTGTTCAGAAATTGGACTTCATGGATGAGTGGATTGACCATGTACTGACTCATCACGCCATGACTTTAAGCGATGCTGGCGTATACTTTGCAGTTCGTGCTATGAAGGGTGCTGCCGTGAAGCTGGACCAGTCCATGCTTCTAAACCTTCTTTCTCGTTACTCGCCTGCGACTCACACGTTTCATTTTGCTGAGTTCGAGGCTGCTCCCACGCTCGAAGATGTGCACATGATGTATGATCTGTCTCAATTGGGCGAGGTGGATCCCTTGAGTCCCTTGAGAACGGATGCGGAGATCACTTTGTACAAGCAGATGGAGGAGTGCTTGTCAGAAGTGAAGAAAATTTCCACCCGGTGGACTACTACAGAAGTCCTTCCTGACTGGCAGTTGGTTGACACATCTGCGAAGAACACTTGGAACAAGTGTGTGCAATACTTTTTCCGTGATTATGCGAACAACAATATCACCAAGAAGCTTCTGAGCCAAAACCCGAAGGCTAAAAACTATGTGAATGGCAAGGGCTATCACTTGACCCTATGCGCCTTCCTCTGTGCCTGGTTGTCGAGGTATCTAATCGATGGTCACCCGCATGATGGGGTCTTCTATCATGTTCTGCCTCTAGCTGTGAAGTTGGCCCTTGGTCAGAAAGTCGCACTTGGACCCTTAGTCTTGGGCACACTGTACCACAGGTTGGATCAGCTGGTCGTGGCAATGAAGGAATCGCGTGGTCGCCTCGACGTACTGACTTATATTAACATTGCTTTCTTGACAATGTGGGTCTTCGAGCGATGGCCCTCTTATGCCCCAGTCGCTTCTAAGCCCAGTAAATGGTGTCCCCCAGGTGCGGAGGAGGAGCGTAATAGCGGCAGGGCTGCGAGGTGGTTCGGAACTAACTTTCCCAAGTGCGTTTGGAGCCTGATATGCGACAATAGGGAAGAGTTTATAGCTAAGCCCTATGCCATGCGCGTTGAGAATGTGCGATGGTTCCCAAAACTGTATCTCTCTAAGGCTGTTGCCTTCTCAGAAGAGCTCCTTTTTTAGGACGGGAAGCATTTCCACGAGCGCTATCGCGAGTTCTTTTGCTGGTGCCAGAGAGGTTCCCTTCCTGCTCTTGCAGAGCATGTTTGTGAGCTCGCAACTAGGTACGAGAGGATTACCGTGGATGTCGATCCCACGCGCGTTTCTCCCCAGTTTGGCTTCGATGCAGTGGCACCATCAATCTGGCCGCAGTCTATCATCAGAGGCTGCTACAAGCGGTTATTGTCTAGGGAGTGTAAAACAATCTTGATGAGCAATCTTCCCTTCGAGCAACCTCCAGGTAACCGCGAAGGTGGCTATTCCAGAAACTGGATCGCTTACTGGAACGCCCAGCAGACAAGGTTTGAGACGCAGTCGGTCCCTCAGCCAAGCAGAGCTCCCGTGATCAAAAGGAATTCTTTCCCTTTTCGTCCCAATTGTAGCCTGGACGAGTCTGAATATGGTTGCTATTCGTTGCTGGATCGCGAGAATCACCTGTGTCCCTCCATCATTCTTGATGAAAAGATAGCCTCAGTTAGGAGAGGCGATTCGCATGTCATTAGATATAGCGAAACTTTTGCTAAGGTAAGCGATTTTCCTCTTGCATGTGCGAAGTTCCCCTTTATTCCAATATGTCAAAAGCTTCATGCTTCACTTTCTGTTGCAATGCCATGTGAGGAGGTTTGCATCTGGTGAGCGTTCCAAATCGCTGGTCACCACCATTGTTACTGCAAGAAGACAAGGACAACCAGTTCGACTGGCATCGAAGATGGATCCCGCGGTTGAGACCGAAATTCGCGAGATCATAAATGCTTTTGCTGATTCGCTGATAGACAATACTCCAGCCTTGTCTCCTCCCACGAATGATCCATCTCCTCCAGCGACTGCTGCTCCGAGAGCGAAAAGGCCCAGACAAAGATGAATCACAATCTCTTCCCCTAAGAGCGCTCCAACTTCCGCTCCTGCGAGATCCCTTACTGCCAGGGATAAAGGTAAAGGTCGCATGACCAGTAAAGTGCGGAAGGAGCTCGCAGTGGAGACCTTTGTTCCGTTTGGCCAGGAGGAAGAAGAGGAGAGAAGAGAGACAAGAGAAGGAGATGAAGAAGAGGAAAGAATTGAAGATGTCAGAGACAGACAGAGATATGCGATACAAGAGGAAGAGTCAGGAGGTATCTCAATCGTACTTCTCTTCTCATTATCTTAACTCTTTTTCAATCTTGTTTGAACGAATTGTTTCTTCGCAGATGATGACGATGAGACCATCAGTGGCCTTTTGGACAAGAAGCAGAAGAGGGGTTCTCATTCTGGTGTTTCCGATGAAACCATAAGCGAGGACATTCTTGCCGAGTCCAGGAGAACAGCTGCGGAGGCTGCTGAAAGGAGAAGAAAGGGAGAAGAAGAGGAACTCGAACGCGTGAAGCAAAAGAGCCTAGAAGAGCAAAACGTCGACGACCTAGTGCGTCCGACTGATGAGGAAGATGTGCTTCCAGAAGAGGTGGCTCCTCAAGTTGACGAGGAGGATGCAGTTCCAGAAGAAGATGCGGCAGCTCTAGAGCAAGCCCAAGCAGATTTTGAAGAAATCGCAGGCGGTAATGAAGGTGAGATATTTAATCTTGAGTAACTTACCGATATGTTATTGTCGGTACGCTAAAGAACGGTGTGTCAAAAGCTGACATTCGCCGCTGGCTAGTAGGCAAGTGCGGTGAACCTTCAGGTAATCATTTTAGCAACATGTGTGAACTAGGCTTAGCAAACCAAAACATAATCATGACTAGTTTCTTCGCGCCCCAGGTCACGCTCACTTTAAAGACATGCTTAATGAAGATACATTAATAGGGCAAGGTTCCACGTCCTTAGCATATGACGAGGATGGTGCGATCCCACCTTCGCGTGGAGGTGCTCGCTCTTAGCTTACCAAAGATAATAAAATCTTATGCAATACAAGTTACTTCACATCATCGTATTTTGTATCGCAGGCAACGCTGATGAAGCCGTGTTAGGACAAAGGAGTCAACCTTATGCAACCTATGTCCCGGTGCCGAGTTCTCATATTGAGAAGCCCGTCGCAGCTGCTGAATATGCGGGTGAGCCCTTCGAGGAAGTCATTGAACTTTTTGATGATGCCGAAGCTGACACAGTGTTAATGGAGGAAGATGCCCATGCTGGTGCTGAGGAAACAGGAACGAACGCTGCTGACGTTATCGCACCTGAAGGCATCCCTAATCAAGCTGCAACTTCTGCTGCTGCCATGCCTCCGGCGATGGCTGAGCCTTCGGCACCTCTTCCTACGTGGAACTTTTGGGGTTCGCAGGTCGGGGCTGCAATCGCACCTGGTGCGCCTTATACTCTTCCCACCAACTATGAGGAGTTAGAGCTCGCGGCTAACAGGAGGTCAATGGAGCAGAGACAGTCTTCAACTGCCCCAGCAATGCGCATTCCTTCTCTGCGCGAGATTCTTGAAGGAACTGGTATGTCGTAATTTGCTGTTCGCATCTTGCATTCTTCACTTGCAAGTTTGATAGTCTAACTTGGTTTACATTGCTCTAGGGTTGAAGCAAGCTGACGTGGACTGGCTAGTTCGGATGCGCCTCTCCTACCCCCAATCATTTGCGAGGTCTCTGGAGATAGGGCCCTTCGACAGGAGGCTGTTTCTAACTGAAGCCATCTGGATTTTGGAGCAGCTATCCGCGGCCACACCTGCGACCATTTCTCCTCAGAGCGCGGAATTGCTTTTTGGCATGTGCCAAAACCTTCTCGCCAAAGTTCAAGGCAAGCTGGGCTTTGGGTTTCTTGTCAAAAGAGTCACCCTGATTCGCGGAGCCGTGACTTTAAAACGCGGCTACCAAAACCTCGCAGCTGAGAAGCAGAAGGTAGAGCAGCAAAGAAAAAAGGTTGAAGAGGCTGTGAAGCTCTTTCATGAGATGAACGCCAAATGCGAGCAATTGAAGCAAGAAGTGGAGCAAGTGGAAAATCTGAGCCGTCAGTTTACTCCTAATGACTCCTTGATCAAGGGTTTGTTTTGAAAAGCAGCAGATAAGTAGCTGAAACATTACTGTAATGTTGCTAGGGTTTCTCCCCCTTTTTTTTCTTCAAAAAGAATTGAAATGCCTGTTTTGCCCTTCCCGGGATTTGCTCGAATATCTCTGTGCATATCAACTTATGACGTTAGCAATTGATATTCTGCCTTGATTTTCGCGCTAATTGCTCATTAGATAAGCACGCTTTCCTTGGGAAGTCCATCCGTATCATGACCATCCGTCATTAAATAGGATACGCAACCAAATCGTCGTAGCCTTTAGTAGGGTAATTGATTGTTACCTCTTTTCAAGGCGTAAGTGATTGATCCTTACCCTCTTTTCAAGTTCTGCTGACTCATCTTGGTAACTGAAGAGTCTCCACAAGGTCTATATAAACCCTGCCTTTTGCTATTTGGGTTCTTCATCCCACAATGTGGCTTGCCGTGATTCCTTACGACTGCTGGCTTCAACGTTTGTTTTTCGTTGATTCATGGCAGCTTCAAGTTGTGAAACCTGAGTTTGTGCTTTGTGCCATAGAAATAGTTTCCAAGATCTGCTTCGTAAGGCTTATTGATCTTTATAACTATCATAAAGAAGATGCAGATAATACCTCATGTTTGCTCGAAGAATTTTCTTTGTCTATTATGCTTGCAGGTCATGTTTCGGCCGCCTCCCGGCGAGGTGCAGCGCCGTACTGACCTTGCTACCGACTCGTAATGAACGGTGGATCTCTCCTCCAGTTTTCCCGGAGGTTGATCATTCGCCACCACGTTCGTGAGCTCAGGGTGGCGAGTCAATGTGCTCGTCTCCGTGGACAAGGAGCCCATTGCCCGAGGAATGACTGCTTCCCTGTCTTGCCCAGCCACATACGCCGGAACAGGTGGTTCCTCAGGCACGTCTCTTGGGTGTAAGACCAAAGAATGGCCTTGTCAGATCCTGAGATCTTGAACGTAGCGTCGCCTAGGTCTTGTAGACATGGCGGGCTGCGGGCTGTTCTTCTCGCAGGAACACCCTACTTGATACAGATCTTTGGTCGCAGATCATTGTACCGCATAGCTTCTGCTAGGACCGTTAGGTCGGTCCTTTTCCAGTTAGGATTCCCCCGATGTGTAACTTCTACTTGTAAGCTACCATTTAGGTGCATTGTAAGCCATGTTGGCTGCATAGCTAGCTTGATCTAAGCTTTTCGCTTGTAAGCTGTTATCTAGACAGATAAATTGTAAGTCATTTTGACTCATAATGATAAATCGCTTTGTATGATTTGCTGCTTTTGTTACAACAAATTACGATTTCGCATGCGCGTTGGCAAATTTTGCCTTTTGTAGTGTTGCATTCACATTTTGTATCGTTGCTATGATTTGCTATCTGTCGGATAGATTCGCAGATATGTTTCTAGATCGTTCGAGATCGTATTTGTGTAGCTTTGCTATCTTGGCGGATAGGCTTGAGATTTACTTAAGGTTATTGCTATCTCAGTAGATAGGCTTCTGTAGATCACTTAAGATCATTTTGCATAATGCTTCTATCATGGCAGATAGACTTAAGAGATCATTTTGGGATCGCATTCGTGTAGTGCTTCTATCGTAGCAGATAGGCTTGAAAGATCATTTAAGATCATACTCGCATAGGCTGCTATCGTGACAGATAGGCTTTTAAAAGATCACTTAAGATCATACTCGCATAGGCTGCTATCGTGGCAGATAGGCTTTTAAGATCAGTTAAGATCATATTCACATAGGCTGCTATCATGGCAGATAGGCTTTAGGGGATCACTTAAGATCATATTCGCATGAGCTGCTATCATGGCAGATAGGCTTTAGGGGATCACTTAAGATCATATTCGCATGAGATGCTATCGTGGCAGATAGGCTTTAGAAGATCACTTAAGATCATATTCGCATGAGCTGCTATCGTGGCAGATAGGCTTTAGAAGATCACTTAAGATCGCATTCGCATAGGCTGCTATCTCAGCGGATAGGCTTTCACTACTGGGAATAACGAAATAGACAACAATAAAGGCAACTGAAATCATAAAGTTCTTCTCATTTGGGAGAAGTCTTTTTATTGCGAAATACTCTCATATGGGAGAGATGAGATTACAATTCCCTCATATGGGAGAGAATATGCACGAGCTATAGCAATACAGAGCATGAAGCAGACGTTGTAATCTAACGCATATAATGAAAGGAGTTAAGGATAACACTTCTTAATCCAGCGCATGTTAACTGAGCTTGGGGTTGAGGTCGTTCCATGCAACCTCTGTATGCTGCAGTAGCCACTGTCAAAGACTTCCGTGACTTCAAAGGGTCCTTCCCAATTGGCTGCGAATTTTGGGTGAGCTGCCTCTCGCATGCAATGGTCAGACGCGCGCAAGACCAAATCTCCAACTGTGAAATCTCGACGTTGGACTGTTTTGTTGTACGCACGAGCGATCCTTTCTTGGTACCGTTTGTTAGTCCTTTTAGCTTGCTCCCACTTTTCTTCTAGCAGGACTAAGTCATGGTCGCGTTGATTGTCATACAATGCATGGAAAGCCAACCTTGCAGAGTTAATCTTTACTTCCGCAGGTACCACAGCTTCAGCTCCATAGCATAAAAGGAATGGCAAGACCCCTCTGGGCGTCCTTGGAGAAGTCCGATAAGCCCACAGGGCTATGTTCAAAGAATCAGCCCATTTCTTGTGGTCATCTGCGACCATTTTGCTCAAGATCCTCAATAACGTCTTGTTGGTTGCTTCTGCTTGTCCATTCCCCTTTGGGTAGTATGGAGTGGAGCATATCTGCCTGATGTTGTACTCTGCTAGCTTTGCAGCCACCTGGCGATTGACAAAAGGAGTGCCATTATCCGAAAGGATGGTGTTTGGAATTCCGAACCTGCATATGATGTTTTCTTGGATGAAATGGACCACGGCTAGCGCATTTGCTGTCTTCAGTGGTATTGCTCCTACCCACTTGGTGAACAACTCGGTCGCAGTGAGAATAAAATGATTCCCGTGCGAGGTCGGTCGAATGGGACCGATGAAATCCAGGGCCCATGTGTGAAACGGCCATGGTGTTCCCAACGCGTGTAGATCTATGGCAGGGGCGTGCACTAGATTACCCTTGAATTGACACTCCTGGCAGCGTCGCGGCAATCGGCCTCCATAGTGGGCCAGAAATATCCAATTGAGACGAGTTGTCTGCATAATTTCACACCTCCCTGATGTTCCACCTGATGAGAAAGGTCCATCACTTCTTGTGCTTCCCTGCTGTCTAGACATCGCAGCAAGTTACCTTCGTGGCCCCTTCGCCAAAGCAGATTTTCTTGCACCACATATCGGGCTGCTTTTCTCTTTAGTTTCTCGGCTTCTTTTCTCGACTCGGGTACAATACCCTGGGTGAGAAAATCAAAGAGTGGTTTCCTCCAATCCGCATCGTCGTCGGTCAGAGCAATGAGTAAAGAGTCCTTGATCAGTGCGCAACTCTCGCACTTTCCTTGAATCAATGATGCGGCCGTTGACATGTCCGCCCAATGAATACCATACCTCTGAGCTTTCCGATAGATTGACACCTCACTTTCTCCACAAGCATGTTGGTGAATCTTTTCTAACAGCAGTTGTCCCTCTTGCTCGGAGACACATCGCATGAGTATTCCGCCAGGGCCCTTGTAGTAGAGGGTGTTGTCATGTATGCAATACCCCTTTATGGATGCCCAGTTCTCGCTGCTCGTGCCTTCTGCGATGGCCCGTAAGATTGACTTTCTCCAGTCCGCATCGTCCATGCATTCATCGTCGCACGCGTCTTCTGTCAACGCCGAGGATGTTCGCACTTCAATCGAGATTTTCGCGGGACATTTGTCCGCACTGACCTTGGATCCCAAGGTAGCTAAAGCGTCAGCATGCCTGTTGTCCGCTCGAGGTTTTTGCTCGTATCTAACGTCGCAAAATTGTTTCACCAATTTCTGTACCAAGGTCCTGTAGGGCAATAAGTTTATCTCCTTCAAACCATACTCGCCCAAGGCTTGTTTGACAATCAGCTTGGAGTCCCCCATAACCGTCAGATTGCTTACTTCCAAGGTCTTTGCCACGCGCAGTCCTGCGATGAGAGCTTCATACTCTGCTTCGTTGTTGGTGACTGCGAAGTCAAGCTTTGCGGACATCTGTATGACTTCTCCATCTGGTTTAGTCAAGACTATCCCAATGCCTCCACCCTTCCTTGTTGACGAGCCGTCGAAATGAAGCGTCCAATAGGGCAGCTCAACTGCGTAGATTTCAGGTCCCTCCAATTCTTCTTCAATCACGGGCTCATGACTGTTATCGGGGAATTGTGCTAGCAAATCCGCCACCGCCTGCGATTTAATCGCCCGCGGCCGAACGCATGTGATGTCGTATTGGGAAATGGTCATATACCACTTCGTAAATCTTCCCCCAGGAGTGGTGTGAGTCAGAAGATATCGTATGGGATCGCTCTTTGTGACCACCACTACTTTGTGCGAAGCAAAATAGTGTCTCAACTTCTCTATTACAAAGAATAAAGCAAGGCAATGACGTTCGATGTCCGTGTACCTTGATTCCGCGGGCTGCACGATGCGAGAGATGTAGTAGATGGGCCTTTCTTGACCCTCATACTACTGAGCTAGGAGTGCTCCTATAGACCTCCTTATTGACGTCAGATACAACAAGAGCGGTGATCCGAGCTGAGGTGCGATCATTTCTTTTGAAGATGTCAGCGGCTCCTTTAGTTTCCCGAACGCAGCTTCGTGCTCCGCAGTCCAGTTGTATATAGCATCTTTCTTGAGAAGATCACTGAAACAGAAGGTGATTTCGGCTATCGCTGGGATGAACCTTCGCAGATAGGATAGCTTTCCCAAGAAGGTTTTCAAGGCACTCTGGTAATGCGGTGGAGTCATGCCAGTAATGGCTGATACTTTCGCAGGATCAGGTTCGATTCCTTGACGATGTACCACACATCCCAAGAACTTCCCTGATGTTACTCCGAATGCGCACTTCATGGGGTTCATCTTCAATTGAAAGCGTATGCATCTGTTGAACACTTTTCGCAAATCCTCCAGATGGTCTGCCTCCTCCTTGGATTTGACAATTAGGTCATCCACATAGAATTCCACTTCCTTGTGCATCATGTCGTGGAACAGGGCCATCATGGCCCGTTGTTAAGTCGCACCTGCATTTTTGAGACCAAAAGGCATCACCGTATAGTTGAATACTCCCACTGGGGTGATGAATGCGATTTTCCGTGCATCTTCGGGGTCCATCTTGATCTGATTGTACCCACTGAAGCCGTCCATGAAGCTGAACATACGATTGCCCGCGGTCGAATCGATAAGTAAGTCGATATTGGGAAGTGGAAAATCGTCCTTAGGGCAGAAACGATTGAGATCCCGGAAATCCACGCAAATGCGAAGCTGCCCATTCTTCTTCACCACTGGCACAATGTTAGCCAGCCATGTGGGATGGTGATTTGGCTCTATGAATTTGGCATCCAGGAGTTTGACAATTTCCTGCTTAATCTTCACGTTGAGCTCCGGCCTAAAGCTTCTTGTGCTCTGCTTTACTGGTTTGGATACTGGAATCACATCCAACCGGTGCATGGTGATGCTCGTGTCCAAGCCCGGCATCTCATCGTATTCCCACGCGAATACGTCTCCGTACTCAGTCAAGAGCTGTAGCAATCTTTCCTCATCTTCGCTTGTGAGGTCCGCACTTAGAAAGACTGGTCTCTTCTTTTCTTCGCTCGGGCTTAGGAATACCTCCTTCAGCTCCTGCTTTTGTGGTCTGGGTTTGTCTTCCATGCATTCGGGCGCTTCTTTGAGTTTCTCTTCTAGAGTGCTTGGCATTGGTTTGTCTGTCTCCGAAACCTATTCAATTTGATTGATTTGCTCAGGGATATCCCCATGCCCGCATGAGGACACCCCCGCGCACCTTCATATGCGATAGCATTTCTTCCCGTTGGCGTAGAAACTCTCTATCTCCTTGCCTTCAGGATCATGTTTTGCTATTCTTTTCAGAGTGTACACGTTCTTTCGCTGGTAGGCAATCCGCGGCGCCTCTTCTCGCGTCGGCGGCTTTTCCTTGGCATCCTCTCTTGTCACCATCACTCCCGGAGGTGACTGATCTTTGATATCCTCCCATCGGGGCAAAGGAGTGGGGTTGAATGGTCCCGGCGTTTGCTCATCTGCCATCTCGGTGAACCACACCGCCTCACTGAGATGCGCCTCATCCATGTTGAATGGATTTGTCGAAGCTGGTATCTCGACTATTCTGTCATTCCAAATCGCTTTCATCACTTGGTGAGCTGTTGAAGGGACATCATCAAAGCGATGAATCCAGGATCGACCTATGATCATGTGATACGTAGTGTTCGCATCTATGACATAGAATTTTGCTGAGCACTTGATTTTGCCGATCTGGATACCCAGGCGGATCCATCCTATCGTCATTCTGGAGTCACTTCCGAATCCCATCAGCGGGGATGGACGCTTGACAATCTTGTACTCTGGAATTCCCGCTAGCTTCAATGTATGGAGCGAAACAACGTTAACTGCTGCTCCTCCGTCAAAGAACGCTCTCTTGAACTCAACGCCATTGATGATAGCCGTCACGTATAGAGGCCTCTGATGGCTCGCATCTGTCTTCTTGACGCTTGCGGAAAAGGTTATGACCTTTTCTATAGAGCGAGACGCCCTAACGACTTTCCCATTGGAGACTACGAGATCCTCCTCGTAGTCTTCTGCTATCCTCAAGATCGCCTTTGTCATCTCCATCCGGCATTTTTCTGAGAAATTCATCTCGTCGAAGAACCTGCTGAACCCGTGCGACCCCTTCATCCGGTCGGCACGTTCGTCCTCCGTGTCTATGCTGTAGTCCTCATCATGGATCTCGGAAATGATGGGTAGACCATCCTCTGCGACCTCTTCAAGATCCACAATCGAGATCATAGCGACCTCTTTGCCTTTCGATTCTTGCTCCACATGGGCAGGGAGTGGATTGTTGCGCACATCCTGCCTTTGATCACTGACGATCAGTTCGCAATTCTTCATCTTTTGGCTAAACACGATTCTGAGCTTTTTGCAGCCCGCCGTGGGATGCATAACCTTTCCGTGATATTCGCACCACTTCGGGTCCCTCACCATCTCCCTGGAGGGTGGCTTTTCGAGCGGCGGTAGGACACCGTCCTTACGCCATTGTCTGCAAAGATCACTTGCTTCTTCCACCGAACATGGCAGAGGTGGTGCATCAAAGTTCACTATCTTCGGCTGCTTTTGGGGTGAGACCGCATTCACTTCAGCCTCGCATCCCCTCTTGTAGCTGAATCTCCCGATTTTGAAAGTAGTACCGCCCGAGGATCGCTCAGAGGCGTTCCTCTTTTTCTGCCTCTCCACTATAGGCTCGATGTTCTTCGTGCATTCGATTAGCTTCGAAAACGTGGGTGTCTGCAGGTTGATAAGCATACCTTTGTACTCGTCTCGCATGCATTGCAGGCATATTTCCACGAGTCTGCTTTCGAGTATCACATTTTGCATTCCAAGGACTTGGCCCTGAACTTCTTGATTAAGGTTATTCCGTCTTCCTCGCGCTTCTGATACATCCGCGAGAGGTGAATCATCGTCACCTTTTCCTCCATCTGGAAGAACTTGGTGTAGAACTTCTGGACCATGTCATCCCAAGTCTTCACGGATCCGGCTTCCAGTGTCCTGTACCACTTGTAAGCCACGTTCCCCAAGGATTTCGGGAACTCACACATCAGCAGTTTGGGAACAGCTCCATACGGACCCATCACATCAATGAAACGCATGACATGCTCATGGGCGTTCCCATTGACATCTTCGAACTTGTCCCATTTAGGAGCCTTGTACCCAGCAGGGTTAGGCATGAGATAGATCTCTCGTGGGATAGGCGGATCGTTGTCAAGCTTCGGGATGATGGTATCCGCAAACGATTGGTGAGCCAGAATAGTGTCTATGCGTCGTTGCAGAGACGTCATACACTCCGGAGTACTCTCCTCGGCAGCAGGAGGGGGAGTTGCCGCAGGTGGAGGCGACACATATGTCGCAGGAGGACTAGGGACATATTGCGAATTCACGTTACCCCAGATTGCCGTTGGAGGAGGTAAGGTATACTGTGAGGCCGGATTAGGTACCAAAGTTGGAGGCTGAGGAGTATGAGCAGTGAGAGGCAACATCTGAGCTGTTGACCCCTGGATTTAGGGTAGCTGTGTAGCCGCTGGTGGAGTTTGCAGGTTAGGATTGGGTGGTGTGGTTGACACTCCCAATCCTTGAGTGGTGAAGGCTCCTCCTCCCTGAGAGACGGCGGTGGCTGATGCGGGGTTTGGAGCGAGGGTCCCTAGGACAGCCATGATCCGTTTCTAGCTGCGCAGATTGAGCTTTGAGAGCCTTTGCCTGACTCTGGATGGTGGCGTCCAAGGCTTCCAGCGTCGGAGCTTCACCGGCAGCTGAGGAGTACGGCGAATCTCCTCTCCTGAGGCGGCTTCCGTGGAAGGCGATCTGTTACTGACATCATCCTCCTGAGACATGGTTGCTTGCAATGGTAAGTTTCACGTCAGGTTCACCAAAATGTGCACAAGAGAATCCGGCAGGGAGAACTCTGTGTACACCAAAGGCAGAGGATTGGAAATGGCACAGGAAGTGTTGGGTTGTGTGTAGGGAGAGAGTAAGGCAATAGTAATGTCTGAGAGAGAGACAGAGGTTTGGCAGAGCTTCCGCGTATGTCTGGTGTGTTTTCCTTTGTATGGAAAGGTTAACGTCCTATATATAACGGAGAATGTGACCGTTGTAGTGTGGTTAATGCGCCCATCAATGGCGGCTTAATTAGCTTAAACACAACGGCACGTTCATCCGCGTATATAGGGACCGTTACAGCACGTTATGCGCGAATACCAGAACCGTTATGGGGTTGACCGGGTTTGACCGGGTTTATGGAGATCGTGCCATAAATCTCTCAAAAGCAGTTACAAAAGGTCGCGCGCGGGCTTGACTCGCACGCGACAGGACTTACTCTAGCCTCCAAACCACTAAGTCCCTACAAGTCCCGTGCAGTGGTATGCAAGGGCCCTGTCTCGCAGCCCCCACGTGGATCAGCGCGGCTGGTGATCCAGTGTGTGTGGAGCACAATATGGTGTGCTGGATGATTGCCACGTGGCCAAGATCTGTCTGCTCAGAAAGCACTATCTACAGCTAGCAAAATATTTTCTAACTACCTCCACGGCGGAAAAGCACTCTTTATTCACTTAAGAGGAACAATTACAACTTGTATTGCATGCATAGCTAGTGACCCCTATGATCCTTTCTGTAGTGCTATGAGCAAAAGAAACCTCAAAGGTTTCCAAAAGTGATTAGGAAACAAATCTGTGGCCTCTTTTAACTCATAGCAACCTTTGACCTATGATGGCATCACTACTCCAATAATTCCAAAACCAAACCGTCGTTGACTTTTCAATCCAAGGCATACTCAACAAATCTCCATCTTGCCTTGAATTGTCTCGTCAACAGCAGTTGCTCCTCTTATTGTAAACAAAGTTACGTCTTCTCCGCACCCGATTGTCTTTCATCACAGAGACTCACTGGACCCCCACCGGGTCCGACATGCCCCTAAGGGCCTCACTGGCTCAAGATGTTGAGCAATTCCTGACAATGCTCGAACTTGCTCTTCGGAACCGCTTGTTGAACATATCCGCGGGGTTGTCAGCTGTCCCCACCTTCTTCACATTGATCCCGCTCTCGTTTCTCAAAAAATGATACCTGACGTCGATATGCTTGGTCCTTTCATGATGAACCTGGTCCTTAGTCAAGCAAATCGCACTCAAGCTATCACAGTAGACTATCGCCTGATCTTGAAGTAGGCCTAGATCATCGACCATTCCCTTAAGCCAAATTGCCTCCTTTGCTGCTTCCGTTAGAGCCATATACTCTGCCTCCATGGTGGACAAAGTCACCGTCGGCTGTAGCGTAGCCTTCCAACTCACAACAGATGCTCCCAGAGCAAATACGTAGCCTGTCATTGATCTTCTACTGTCAATATCCCCGGCATAGTCCGCATCCGAGAAACCAGCTACCAAGATGTCTTCACTAAACCCATAGCATAGGCCAATGTCTAACGTACCCTTAAGGTACCTGAATATGCGTTTCACCGCCTGCCAATGGTCCTTACCCGGATGAGCCATAAAACGACTAACCACACTAACAGAGAATGCTATTTCTGGTCGAGTACATACCATAGCATACATGAGGCTTCCAACTGTGCTAGCATATGGAACCTTGGACATGTACTCCTTCTCCTCCTTAGTCTGAACGGTGTACATTCCTAGCTTGCTGTTAGTTGCTATAGGAGTATATATAGCTTTAGCTGATAACATCTCAAATATTGCTAAGACCTTCTTGATGTATCCTTGTTGTGATAAGAAAAGCTTCTTCTTCTTCCTATCCCTATAGATCTCAAATCCCAATATATTCCGAGCAGCTCCCAGATCCTTCATCTCAAATTGCGCGCTAAGGGACCTCTTCAGTTCTCTAATGTCCTTGATATTTCGAGTTGCAATCAGAATATAATCCACATATAGAACTAGGTAAATACGTGATCCACCATGCAACTCTTTGTGATACACACAACAATCATACTCGCACTTGTGGTAACTGTAGATAGTGCTTTCTAGACAGACAGATCTTAGCCACGTGGCGATCATCCAGCACACCTAGCTGTGGTCCACACACACTGGATCACCACCCGCGCTGATCCACGTGGGGGCTGCGAGACAGGGCCATCGCATACCACCACACGGGACTTGTAGGGACTTAGTGGTTTGGAGGCTAGAGTAAGTCCTGTCGCGCGCGAGCGACAACCATGCCCGCGCGCGAGCGAAAACCATGCCCGCGCGCGACCTCTAGTAACTGATTTGAGAGATTTATGGCACGAGCTCCATAAACCCGGTCAACCTCATAACGGTTCCGGTATACGCGGACGACGTGCGTAACGGTCCCTATATACGCGGACGACGTGCATAACGGTCCCTATATATGCGGACGAACGTGCCGTTGTGGTTAAGGTAATTAAGCCGCCATTAATGGGCGCATTAACCCACTACAACGGTCACACTCTCCGTTATATATAGGATCGTTAACCCTTCCATACAAGGACGAATCACCTGAGATACGCGGAAGCTCTGCAAAAATTCTGTCTCTCTCTCATACAGTACTATTGCCTTACTCTCTCCCTACACACAACTCTACTCTCCCTGTGTTCTTATCTTATGCTCTTGGTGTACATTGAATCCTCCCTAAAGGATTCTCTCGTACACATTTGGTGAACCCGACGTGAATCGAACCACTGCAAGCAATCATGTCTCACGAAGATGACGTCTGTAACAGATCGCCCTCCACGGAAACAACCTCGGGAGAGGAGGCCCGTCACACTTCTGCCTCCGCCAGTGGGACTCCGACATTGGAGGCTCTAAACGCCACCATCCAGAATCAGGGGAAGGCCCTCCAGGCTCAATCCGCACAGATGGAACGGATAATGGCCATCCTGGGAACTCTTGCTCCGGATCCTACATCGAGCACTGCTATCTCTCAGGGAGGGTGAACCTTTACCACCCATGGGACTGGAGTGGTACCTACACCACCTAACCCTAATTCGCAAACCCCACCGGCAATGGTGAAATCACCCTCTGTTCAGGGGAAAACGGCCCAAATACCGCCCCTTACCGCACATATTCCTCAACCACCAACCGTGACACCCAACATCTCTTCCCAATACCCCTTGCCTCCTCCGTCGGCACTGCTGGGCAACGTGACTTACACCCCTAGCCCGACCGCAGCATATGTGTCCCCGCCGGCAACAACCCTTCCTCCTGCTGCTGGGGGGAGCGCACCGGAATGTATTACATCCCTGCAGCGGCGCATAGAGACCTTCTTGGCCAATCAAACGTTTGCAGACACCATTATTCCGAAGTTCGACAACGATCCGCCTATCCCACGTGAGATCTACCTCATGCCTAACCCCGCAGGGTATAAGGCTCCTAAGTGGGATAAGTTTGAAGATGTCAACAGGAATGCCCACGAGCATGTCATGCGTTTCATCGATGTAATGGGACCATATGGGGCTGATCCCAAGTTGCTAATGCGCGAGTTCCCTAAATCTTTGGGAAATGTGGCCTACAAATGGTATAGAACGTTGGAGGCCGGATCTGTCAAAACTTGGGACGACATGATTCAGAAGTTCTACACGAAATTCTTCCAGGTGGAAGAGAAGTTTACGATGATTCATCTCTCCGGTATGTATCAGAAGCGCGAGGAAGATGGGGTCACATTCATAAAGAAGTTCAGGGCCAAATCCTTGGAGTGCAGAGATGAAGTGCTCGAGGGCAGGCTCGTGGAGACATGTCTGCAAGGCATGCGAGATGAGTACAAAGGTATGCTGATCAACCTACAAACTCCTACCTTTTCAAAGTTGATTGAATGCACGAAAAACATAGAGCCTATAGTGGAAAGGCAAAAGAAGAAGCACGCCCCTGAACAACCCTCAGGGGGAACCACTTTCAAGATTGGAAGGTTCAGCTATAAGAGGGGGCGCGAAGCTGAAGTTAATACAGTTTCGCCACACAAGCAGCCCAGGGTTACAAACTCAGATGCGCCACCTTTTCCATGCTCGATAGAGGAAGTGATCGACTTATGCAAATAGTGGCGTAAAGATGGAGTCCTGCCTCCGCTCGAAAGGATGCCCTCTAAGGAGATGATGGGACCCAAAGTGGTGCGAGTGCCACGGAAAAATTATGCACCCCACAGCTGACTGCAAGAAACTCAGGCACATGGTGAGCCGAAAAATGAAGGAGGGCGAGTTGATTGTCAGCATCAGAGGCAGGATGTGCGAAACAATCCGCTGCCAGCTCACGCGGAGCAAGAGCCGAAAGGCAAAGAGGTGGCCATGATTGCGATTATGGATCTTGAAGAGATTGCGGAAGACGGCTTGCCTATCATTGCTGAAATTCACAACGATGAGGACTACAGTATAGACACGGAGGATGAGTGTGCCGATCGAATGAAGGGGTCGCACGGGTTCAGCAAGTTCTTCGACGAAATGAACTTTTCGGAGAAATGCCGGAAAGAAATGACAAAGGCGATTCTAAGGGTAGCAGAAGACTTCGAGGAAGACATCGTGGTCTCTAATAGAAAGGTTTTTAGGGCGTCTCGCTCTACGGAAAAAGTTATGACCTTCTCCGCAAGTGACAAGAAGACGGACTCGAGCCACCATAAGCCCTTATACGTAACGGCGGTGATTAATGATGTCGAATTCAAGAGGGCATTTGTTGATGGAGGAACAGCCGTCAACGTGGTTTCGCTTAACACTTTAAAGTTCGTAGGAATCCCGGAGAAGAAGATTGTCAGACGCCCATCCCCGCTGAACGGATTCAGGAGTGACTCCAGGATGACGATAGGATGGATTCGTCTGGGCGTCCAGATAGGGAAAATCAAGTGTTCAGCCAAATTCTACGTCATCGATGCGAATACTATGTATCACATGATCATAGGGCGAGCTTGGATTCATCGTTTCGACGCGGTCCCCTCAACAGCTCACCAGGTGATGAAGGCCATTTGGAACGACATAGTAGTAGAGATACCGGCTTCGGTAAATCCCTTCAATCTAAACGAGGCGCACCTCACTGAAGCGGTGTGGTTTACTGAAATGGCGGACGAGCAAACGCCAGGGCCGTTTAACCCAACTCTTTTGCCTCGATGGGAAGACATTAAGGATCAGTCGCCAGCAGGGGTAATGGTGACAAGGGAGGATGCTAAGGAAAAGTTGTCCGCGCGCGAAGAGGCACCGTAGGTCGCCTACCAAAGGAGGAACGTGTACACTCTGAAAAGAGTGGTGAAACATGATCTCACGGGCAAATAGATAGAAAGTTTCTACTCCAATGGAAAGAAATGCTACCGCATATGAAGGTGCGCGGGGGTACCCCCATTCGAGTATGGGGATATCCCTGGGAAAATCAATCAAATCGAGCGTGTCACGGAGGTAGACAAACCAACATTAGAAGCTTTAGAGGATAAGCTTAAAGAAGCACCTGAATGCATGGAGGATAAGTCGAAACCCCAGAAGCAGGAGCTGAAGGAAGTGTTCCTGAGCCCAGGCGAAGAAAAGAAGAGGCCCGTCTTTCTTAGTGCAGACCTCACAAGCGATGAAGAAGAAAGATTGCTGCAGCTGCTGACTGAATACAAAGATGTGTTTGCCTGGGAATACGATGAAATGCTTGGTTTGGACACGAGCATCACCATGCACAGGTTAGATGTTATCCCAGGGTCTAAACCGGTAAAGCAAAGTACGATAAGCTTCAGGCCGAAGATAAATGTGAAAATCAAGCAAGAAATTGTCAAGCTGTTGACTGCCAGGTTCATTGAGCCGAATCATCATCCCACCTGGTTGGCTAACATTGTGCCTGTGGTAAAGAAGAATGGAAAACTTCGCATATGCGTAGACTTCAGAGACCTTAACCGCTTCTGCCCCAAGGACGATTTCCCGTTGCCCAACATCGATCTGCTCATCGATTCTACTGCGGGTCATCGGATGTTCAGCTTCATGGATGGCTTCAGTGGATATAACCAGATAAAAATGGACCCTGAAGATGCACAAAAAACCGCGTTCATCACGCCGGTAGGAGTCTTTAACTACACGGTTATGCCGTTTGGGCTAAAAAACGCGGGCGTGACCTATCAGCGAGCAATGATGGCTCTATTTCACGACATGATGCACCAGGAAGTGGAGTTCTATATTGATGATTTGGTTGTCAAGTCCAAAGAGGAAGCGGACCATTTGGGGCACCTGCGGAAGGTATTTGAAAGATGCAGGAGTTTCCAGCTAAAGATGAATCCCATGAAGTGTGCATTCGGAGTGACTTCAGGGAAGTTCTTGGGATGCGTAATACATCGCCAAGGCATCGAGCCTGATCCCGCGAAGGTATCGGCTATCACAAGCATGACAGCGCCACACAATCAAAGCACTCTGAAGACGTTCTTGGGTAAATTATCTTACCTGCGGAGATTCATTCTGGCAATCGCAGAAATAACCTTCTGCTTCAGCGATCTCCTCAAGAAGAATGTTGTGTATAATTGGACAGAGGAACATGAGGCCGCATTCGGGAGGCTAAAGGACATGCTGACATCGCCAAGGGTAATGATCGCACCGCAGCTTGGATCGCCGCTTTTGTTGTATCTGACGTCGACAAAGAAGTCTATAGGGGCGCTTTTGGCTCAAGAATATGAAGGGCAAGAAAGGCCGATTTATTACATTTCTCACATAGTGCAACCAGCTGAATCAAGGTACACAGATATCGAACGCCATTGTCTTGCCTTATTCTTTGTAATAGAAAAGTTAAAACACTACTTCGCCTCGCACAAATTTGTGGTTGTTACAAAGAGCGACCCCATACGGTATCTCTTGACTCACACCTCTCCCTGCGGAAGATTGGCAAAATGGTATATGTCCATTTCACAATATGATATCACGTGCGTTCGACCACGAGCAATCAAATCGCAAGCAGCGGCGGATCTTCTAGCACGGTTCCCAGTTAACAGCTATGAGCCCATGATCGAGGAGGAACTGGAAGGACCTGAGATCTATGCAGTCGAGTTACCTTACTGGACGCTTCATTTTGATGGATCGTCAACAAGGAAAGGTGGAGGAATTGGAATAGTTTTAACTAAACCAGATGGGGAGGTCATCCAAATGTCCACGAAACTTGATTTCCCGGTAACCAACAATGAAGCGGAGTATGAGGCTCTCATCGCAGGCCTCCGTGCAGCCAGGGCATTGGAGGTAAGCAATCTGACGGTTATGGGGGATTCTAAGTTAATCGTTAAACAAGCTTCAGGCTACGGATTGAAAGAGGTAAATCTGTTACCCTATCGGACTTTGGTGCAGAAGCTGGTACAACAATTCTGCGTTAGGTACGAGCACACGCCTAGAGCTGATAATTGGCATGCTGATGCTTTAGCCACTCTAGGATCTAAAGTGAATACAAACAAATGCCCTGCGAGAATCTAGATCGAAGTCCGAATGTCACCGGCATTGACACAGGACACATGCGAGGATGAGTCCATGGATGACGAAGACTGGAGAAAACCGATATTGCATGCAATTGCTGAGGGAACGAGCAAAGAGAACTGGGCATCCACTAAGGGGTACTGCATACATGACAACGCCCTCTACTACAAAGGTCCAGGAGGAATACTCATGCGATGCGTCTCGCAGCAGGAGGGGCAAGCGTTATTGGAAAACATTCACCAGCACACTTGCGGAGAAGGTGAGGTGTCGATCTATCGAAAAGCCCAAAGATATGGGATTCATTGGCCGGACATGTAAACGGCTGCTGCAATAATTCAAGGGAATTGTGAAAGCTGTGCATTGATCAAGGACTCTTTAACAATCACTTTGGTTGATGATGACGCGGACTGGAGAAAGCCACTCTTCGATTTTTTCACATAAGGAATCGAGCCCGAGCAAAGAAAAGAAGCCGAGAAACTGAAAAGAAAGGCGGCTCGATATGTGGTACAGGAAAACATACATTGGCGAAGGGGTCATGAGGGTAATCTACTCCGATGCCTAGATAGAAAAGAAGCGCAAGAGGTGATGGATTTATCTCACCAGGTAGAGCATCAGGGGCGCGAAGCTATGCAGACAGCTCCTCACAGTTGGTTATTTTTGGCCCACAATGGAGGCATATTGCCGCACCAAAGTAAAGAGATGCCAGGAATGCCAATTTAAGGGCAACCTCGTACATGCCCCTTCCGTAGATCTACACGCGTTGGGGACGCCATGACCATTCCACACTTGGGCTCTAGATTTTGTTGGCCCCATTCGACCGGCCTCACATGGGAACCAGTTCATCCTAACTGCGACCGAGTTGTTTACTAAGTGGGTGGAGGCAATACCGCTCAAGACAGCTAATGCGCTCGCGGTGGTCAATTTCGTTCAAGAAAACATCATATACAGGTTTGGAATCCCCAACACAATTCTTTCGGATAATGGCACACCCTTTGTAAATCGTCAAGTGGCCGCAAAACTAGCGGAGTACAACATAAGGCAGGTCTACTCCACCCCCTAATCCAAAAGGGAATGGTCAAGCAGAGGCAACCAACAAGACACTGTTAAGAATTCTGAGCAAGATGGTCGCAGACGATCACAAGAAGTGGGCCAATTCTTTGAACATAGCAATATGGGCATATCGAACTTCGCCGAGGACTCCCACAGGAGTCTCCCCGTTTCTTCGATGCTATGGAGCGGAAGCTGTTGTATCGGCGGAAGTGAAAGTCAACTCTGCGAGATTGGCCTTTCATGCACTATATGACAGTCAACGTGACCATGACTTGATCTTATTGGAGGAAAAGCGAGAACAAGCTAAGCGGGCTAACAAGAGGTATAAGGAAAGGATCGCTCGCGCATACAACAAAACAGTCCAACATCGATATTTTGCGGTCGGGGACCTTGTCTTGCGCGCTTCAGATCATTGCATGCGTGAGGCAGCCCATCCAAAGTTCGCAGCTAACTGGGAAGGACCGTTCGAAGTTAAAGAAGTCTTTGACAGTGGTTACTGCACAATAGAGAGGCTTCATGGGACTGCCACAACCCCAAGTCCGATCAATATGCGTTGGATTAAAAATTACTATCCTTAACCTCTCTCTTAACATACATTGGATTCAAATGTTTATTGAATTGTATGTTTAGTACTCCGATAAATTCATGCGTTGTTTCCTCCCATATGAGGAACTTGTAATCTCGTCTCTCCCATATGAGGAACTTGTAATCTTGCCTCTCCCATATAAGGGTGCTTTTAATAAAAGAATTCTCCCATATGAGAAGAATTTTATTACCTTAGTCGTGTCTTATCATTTAATTTACTTCTCTGCTTATTTACAACAAAAGCCTATCGGCCAAGATAGCAGCCATAATATGCGATCTCATGCGATCCAAAGCCTATCTGCCGAGATAGCAGCAATGGTCAAATACGATCTTAAGTGATATAAAAGCCTATCTGCCTAGATAGCAGCCATAATGTATGATCTCAAGCGATCCAAAGCCTATCTGCCGAGATAGAAGCAATGTTCAAATACGATCTTAAGTGATCTAAAAGCCTATCTGCCTAGATAGCAGCCATAATGTATGATCCTATGCTATCCAAAGCCTATCTGCCGAGATAGCAGCAATGTTCAAATACGATCTTAAGTGATCTAAAAGCTTATCTGCCTAGATAGCAGCCATAATACACTATCCCATGCGATCCAAAGCCCATCTGTCGAGATGACAGAAATGATCTCAATTGATCTATAAGCCTATCTGCTTAAATAGCAAGCTACAGCAACAACGCCCCATGCGACGCAAAACTTATCAGCTTGAGAAAAAGAATTATTCAGGCGAAAATCCGAATGCACAACGCGAAAGAAACATAACTTGTTTTATAGCTAACACGCATGCGATATTACAATTTGTTGTATCAAATAAGAACAGCAAATGCTAAAGTGCATTTCATTAATAGTCAAAGTGACTTACAATTTATCTGTTTAGATAGCAGCTTACAAACAAAAGCTCATACTAAGAAAATTCTTACTATAAAACGAACGGCCTACTGGCCCTAACAAAAGCTATGCGTTGTTATTGTCGAGGTCCTAGATCTAAACAAGGCTCTTGACTGGTCTTCTGCCCAAGAGATATGCCAGATGAACCTCATGTCCTGGCGGATGCGGCCGTGAAGAACAAGTGGGGAACAGCTCCTGGGGCAGGAAGCTTATTGTGCAGAGAGACGAGCGCCATGGCTCGTCACACCTTGTTCAAGAACGTGGAGGCAAATAGTTCTCCTCCAGGAAATCTAGAGGAGAAACACTCCATTCATTACGAGTCGGTAAAAAGGTCAGTATGGAACTGCGCCTCGCCGGAAGTCAGCTGGAGATACGACCTGCAAACATAATAAAGAAGAAGAATCTTCGCAAAAGCATGAGGTATTATGTATATCTTCTTCAAAGTGGTCATGAAGATCATTAAGCTTTATAAAGAAGATCTTGGGAGCTATTTCTATGGCACAAGGCACAAACTCAGGTTTCACAACCTCAAATTTCCATGAATCAACAAAAGACAAATGCTTGCCAGCAAAAGACAACAAGCATTGAGGCCAGCAGTCGTAAGGACTCATCGCAAGCCACATTTTGGGATGAAGAACTCAAGCAGCAAGAGGCAGGGTTTATATAGACTCTATGGGGACTCTTCATTTCCCTAGCTGAGTCAGCAAAGCTTGGAAAACGGGTAAGAATCAATTACTTACGTCTCAAAAGAGGTAAAATTCAATTATCCTACTAAAGGCTATGACGATTCGGTGGCACGCCTTAATTAATGACGGAAGGTCATAATAAGGATGGACTTCCCAAGGAAATCGTGCTTATCTGATAAATCATTAGCGCGAAAATCAAGGCGACTACGTCACCATGTGACGTCATAATTGGTACGCATCAAGATATTAGTGCCAATCCTAAAAGGGCAAAATGGGACATAGAGTTCAAGTAAAAAAAAGGAGGGGGAGAAGCACTAGCATTACAATAATATTTTGTTTTAAACAAATATTTTTTTGTTTCTAAAACAAATCCTTGATCAAAGGGTCTTCTGGAGAAAACGAGAGCGATGCCTCTCTTGCTTGGTCCACTTCTCGCTTCAGCTGTTCGTACTTGGCATTCATCGCATGAAAGAGGTTGACAGCTTCTTCAGCCTTCTGCCTTTGTTCCTCTACCTTCCGTATTTCAGATGCGAGGTTGTGGTAGCCGCGTTTCAAACTCACAGCTGCGAGAATTTGGGTGATCCTGTTGAGAAGATACCCAAAGCCTAGCTTGCCTTGAACTTTAGCTTGAAGCCCCTTGCATGTGCTATAAAGCATCTGTGCAATATTAGGAGAAATGGTCGCAGGAGTGGCCACAGACAGTTGCTCCAGAATCCAGATGGATTCGGTCAAGAAAAGCCTACAATCATACGGCTCTGTCTCCAAAGATTTCACGAATGACCAGGGGTATGAGAGGCGCATCTGAATCAGCCATTCCACATCAGCTTGCTTCATTCCTGACAAAGTTGATTCAAGTTTAGAGCATGAAAGCTTTTAAACAAGGGTGTAGAATGCGAAAAATGGTAACATACCAGTCCCTTCGAGAATCTCACGCAAAGAGGGAATGCACATTGCTGGAAAAGCCGAAGCATGCCCTCGCTGCATTGCTCGTCTATCAGTCGCGAGCTCGAGCTCATCATAGTTGGCAGGGAGAGTATAGGCCGCAACAGGTGCGACGGCAGCTCCAACTTGTGAGCTCCAAAAACTCCATGCTGGGGGAACCTCTAAAAACTCTACCTCTGTTGAAGGGATGGCAACAGTAGTAGCTGCTACGCGACTTCGGCTGCGAGGGGATCTTGTGGCTCGGGAGCATTCATTTGAACACCAACATTTGCATGTGATGCTATGTCTTCCATGACCTGTTCATTTTCATGAACTTCAACTCCAGCACCATCTGTTTCCATTTCCTCAACTGCAGCATCAACATCTTCTTCTACTAGCACGGTGTCAGCTTCGATATCATCAGATACTTCGATGATATCCTCCAAAGGCTCTCCTGCATACTCAGTAGCTGCGATAGGCTTCACAACGTGAGAGCTTCGCTCCGGAGCATATGATGTATAGGGCTGACTCCTTTGTTCCGGCACATCCTCATCAGCATCGCTTACGATACAGGATAGGAAAATATTGAGGTAACTTGTATTATACAGTATTATGTTATTTTGATAGATCAAAAGCGAGCACCTCCACACTTAGGTGGGACTGCAGAACCTTCATCATATGTTAAAGATGCGACACCATATCCTACTAGAGTATCTTCATTAAGCACATCTTTAAGGTGAGCGTGACCTGGGGTGCGAAGAAAGTCGTTACAATGATGATTGGATCTCCAAGCTGGGTTTACAAACATTGTTTGAATGATTACCTGAGGGTTCACCACACTTGCCTACTAGCCATCGGCGAATATAAGATTTTGATAAGCCATGCTTTAACGCACCAATAATTAATTCTTGGTAAGTCACAGCAAGGTTAAAAATCTCACCTTCTTTGTCGCCTGCGATCTCCTCAAAGTCCTCTTGGGCTTGTTCCAAAGTAGTTGCATTCGCGTCATCAACATGCTGTTCTTCCAAACTTCTCCTCTTTATGAGCTCGATCTCATCTTCCTCGAGCTTCCTCCTTCTCTCTGCGGCTTCAGCAGTCGTTCTCTCAGACTCAGCAAGGATATCTTCGTCTATGGATTCGCTGGAGACGCCACAGCGAGAACCCTTGGTTTTCTTCTTTTCCTTGGCCAGGAGGCCGCTGATGGTTTTTGTGTCATCACCTGCGAAAGAACAAACTGTTCAACAACTATTTCGAAGAGCTAAAGTATGAAGAAGGCAAGTTTGCTGAGATACCTTCCGAGTCTTCTTCTCGTATCTCACATATTTCTTCTTCTTCTTCTCTTTCGATTTCATCTCTTTCTTCATCATCTCTTTCTCTTACTTCTATGTCCTCGACTTCCTCGTCCTCCTCTTCATGACCAAAAGGAATGAAAGACTCAACTGCGAGCTCTTTCCGCACTTTGCTTGGCATGCGACCTTTGCCTTTGTCTTTAGAGGCAAGAGACTTCGCAGGAGGCGGAGTTGGAGCACTCCTAGGAGGAGGGGAGAGTGTAATACCCTTCTGCTTTTGTCTCTTGGCCCTCGGGCCGACATCTGCTGGAGGAGACGGAGCATTCCTAGGAGGAGACAGAGCTGGAGTATTGTCTATCAGCGAGCTAGCAAACGCATCCATTACCTCGCGAATCAGAGTCTCTACTTGGGGAGCCATTCCCATTGTTAAAAGAATTTTCTCGCCCTGCCTTTTCGCGGTAACGATGGAGTTGATCAGCGATTTAGAGCGCTTTCCAGATGCGAACCTCCTCAGGTAGCACTAAAACGGAAAAGGGGGTGTAAGTTTCAATACATCAAGGGAAAGGAGTTTAACACGCACAAAGGAAATTGTTTACCTTGGCAAAATCTTCGCTGTACTTGATAACATGCGAAGCTCCATCCTTAACAGCGGTCATCTTCTCCTCAAGAATGGTGGATGGGCACAAGTGATTGCCAAGGTCCAGCAAGGAGTAGAAGCCATACTGGGAATCATCCAAGCTGCAGTTAGGATGGAATGGGAATGCATTCCTTTTGATTGCAGGAGCTTTGCTGGGCTGAGGAGTCGACTGCGTTTCGAATCTGGCTTGCTGAGTAGCCCAGTAAGAAATCCAATTCCTGGAGAGGCGACCTTCACGGCCACCTGAAGGTTGAACAAAGGGCAAGTTTCTCCGAAGGATCGTTTGGCACTCGCCAGACAGCAGTCGCTTGTAACAACCTCTTACGATCGACCTAGGCCAAATGGAAGGCGCCACTGCATCAAAACCAAACTGGGGAAAAACGCGAGTTGGATCAACGTCGACTGTGATCCTTTCATACCTAGGAGTAAGTTCATGAACATATTCAGCAAGAGCAGGAAGGGAACCCCTTAGACACCAGCAGAAGAATTCGCGATAGCGCTCATGACCTTCGAGAAGGAGTTCTTCTGAATAAGCAAGAGATTTGGCGGGATATAGCTTCGGGAACCATCGCACATTCTCAATACGCGTGGCATAAGGCCTAGTTGTAAACTTGCTCCGGTCATCGCATATCAGGCTCCAGGTGCACTTGGGAAGATTGGTTCTAAACCATCGAGCAGCTCTCCCACTGGAAAGTTCAGTCTCCGCGCTTGGAACACACCACTTGTTGGGCCTAGAAGGAACAGGAGCATAGGAGGGCCATCGCTCAAAAACCCACATGGTAAGGAATGCGATGTTGACATAAGTCAACACATCAAGACGACCACGAGAGTCCTTGGGCGCCACTACCAATTGGTTCAATCTATGATATAAGGTGCCCAAGACCAAAGGCCCAAGTGCGACTCTCTGGCCGAAGGCCAACTTAACAGCAAGGGGAAGGACATGATAAAAAAAACCCCATCATGAGGGTGACCATCAATCAGGTACCTCCACAACCAGGCACAGAGGAAGCCACACAGGGTCAGATGGTATCCTTTCCCCTCCACATAATTCTTCGCATCTGGATTCTTGTCCAAAAGTTGCTTGGTAACACTACCATTCGCGTAGTCGCGAATGGTATCAACAAGCTGTCGTTCAGGTGTAACACCCCCAAATTTTCATTACTGAAATTATGGGCGTGCCCTTTTCATGGAGAATTAACCACCATGATCAGGAGAAAGGATCTTTGCTTCGGATTCACAAAACACACTTTATTACATAAAAAGTTCACAAGCCTTGTTCAGAGTTATTACAAACCATTATATTACAAAAAACAGAATAATAAAATTACTACTTTATTCAAGCGAGGTGATACTTCCACTAGTATGCGACGTCCCCATCCCAACGTAGGCCTCTCCTGTGGTGGTTTTACAAAACAAGGACACCACAGTAAAAGTCAGTAAAAACTGAATGAGAACGCATCACAACGCGTAAATCAGAGTGAGGCACATGTAAGTATTAAAATAAGTTATGACATGTTCGTTGATTCCAAAAATCAGTTTAGTTCTTTAATCGGGGAGATCCAGTACCAATAATCATATCCAGTGTGAACAGCGAAATAATCCGCTCGTCCGAACCAATCTCACCTCAGCATCTAGACCTTAAGTGTCGACACCCCCTACGAGGGAAACTGTTGTCCCAAGAGAGTAGTACTAGAGCCTTACCCTGTGCTAATGCGCCCCTGGGGAAACCATAGAGCCACCTTCGACTCAAGTCCCAAGCTTTGCTTGGTCAAACCATATCAAGTCCGAAGCTTTGCTTGGTCAATCCATATCAAGTCCCAAGCTTTGCTTGGTCAATCCATATCAAGTCCCCGAGAGTTCATGTTTCCACTTTACGTGATTAGTAGCTTAAACATTCCGAAAGGTCTCATTATTATCATTTCTAAAATATCATCAAGTAGTGGAAATCACTTCTTCTCGAGTGACAAGTTCTCAAAATATTGAATTCCAACATGTGAAAGTAAGGAGTTCAATTAACACAATGACATGTTTAGCAAACACAAGTATTGAGTAAGCTTAAGAAATGCGTTCAAAATACTTAAAGCTCAAGTCAAGGCAAAAAGAGACATTATAGTTGAACACGCGTTTTGAAGAGTAAGGGTTGAGCCTACGAACTCACCTACAAGTTCCGACGGTAGTTTAGATGTAGCCGACGTAGCCTTCGTCTATGAACTCGGTGTCTACAAATAAGGATAAATCCTAATTAATAATTAATCGCTTAATATGCAAGTGTCCTATATGTCAAGCGGGTTGATTCTAGTTAATTACTCGGTGATGACCTAGTCGAATTTTAAGGATGTCCCTTAATCAAGTACTAAGATATTGTTTATTTGTCAAAACGACTAACAAAAATTTATTTATAAAAACACTATATTAATTTATCAAATCTAATATTAACTAATATTAATATTAATTTACTAATCTTCATCCTACTCACAATGATATTTATTTACTAACTACTGATCATTATTTACTACACTAACATAAAATTAATACTTAGGTATTTATAATGTAGGATAGCTAGAAATGTAGTTGTACACTTACCTCCCCCTAGACTTGTCTAATTCTCAAAAACATGAGTTGTTGCTAGTTCTAGAAAATACATTTATAACCCCCATTTGAAGAATAATTGTTATATGCATTTCTAACGTTCCGTTTTCAACTATTTCAACATGAATGACTTCCGGGAGGTGTGAGAGTACGAATATGCAAGAACATGTAAAATGCGACGCGGGAAAATGAAGTTATACCGAGTTTCCGATGAAATGAGCGGTGGCCTAGCGCGGGCTGTTTGAACCTCTTCGGCTTTCGAGAATGGTGTTAAGGAAGTCCTTGGAGTGTCACGGAGTGGACGGTAGCAGCCGTGTACCAAGTGGTGGTCGTTGGCGGAGTTGGTGATGAAGGTAGCTACTTGACGTTGCAAGTGTAGTTCAAGTTGGGCAACAATTCGGGATCCGTTTTGGCCTCTTTTGAACGTCGTTAAAGAATGAAAGTTATAGATAACAAGTAGAGGGATATGTAGGATAAAACGGAGGTCGTTTTGGAGCTAAAATGGAAGAGAACAAGAAAGAACAACACCGCTGCCCACTAGTGCTGTTCGGCTAAAGCAGTTTCAGTGCGGGGTGAATTCGGGCTCTGTTTTTACTCCGTTTGGTCGGGGCCAAAGAACAAAAGTTGTATAGGACAAGTTGAGGAAGTTGTGGTTAAAATTTGGGCCAATTCCGAGTTTTAAAGAAGGAGATACAGTAAGAACAAGCCGCTGTTCAGCAGCCACTGCTACTGTTGCGGGTTGCTGCTTGTTGCGGCTGTTGGGGCTGCTTCGGGTGGTTGTTTTGGCCGGTTCTTTGCTGCTAAAAGATGCTATTAATATCAGGGAGTGAGTGTGTGACTTGAGGGATGGTGGGTATGGTTCTAGTGTTGGTTTGAGATGAGAGAGAGAGAGAGCTTGAGTTGGTGGTTATGGAGTTTTCCGGCGATGAACTATGGTGGTGTTGGTTGTGGTGGAGATGGCAAGGATGATGAGCTGATTATGAAAGTGAGAGGGGTTGTAGCTATGTTGGTGTGGTGAAATGGAGCTACGGGAGGTGGCTGTTTATAGAGGGAAAAGAGAAGAAGCATGAACAAGATGAAGAAGATGAATACGTAGGAACAATAATGGAGAAGATAAGAGAATAGTGCTTCATTTGTTTGTACCAAAGGCATGATCCAATTTTTACGGAGATGATTGCCGTCTCACCATTTGATTGTGGCTGAAGTTTTTGTGAGAAAGATATCTTGTGGATTTCATAAAAATAATCGGTGTGATAGCCACGTCAATATTATAGGTATGTCGTGATAAAAGTCACCACGTAGTATATGTGACACTATAGTGATGTACACACTATTAAATATAAGTGTGATATATATGTATATATACGTGTCTATGTGGTACATACTCTATTCTAATTTTATTATGACATAGTCACCTAGCAATGGTACCACAAAATATTAAATATAGATGTCAGTTTATACTCAATATTGCTATAAACATACATATTTGTTCCTAAAATATATATTTAAATTTCGGTTTGTTTCATCCTTCCCTCCTTAAGATCAAGCTTCGTCCTCGAAGCGGAAAAGTAATATCTCATGACTGTACTATGAATACTAAATGCAAAGTGCGTAATTTCATGTATTAACTAAGTAGCGAGTAAAATATGATGAGTAAAAGTGTAACTAAAAGTGTGAAGGTCTCCTCCCCCTTAAAGGAGTGACGTCCTCGTCACTCGAGTTTATACCTGTTCAAACAAGTGGGGATATCGTTGTTTCATGTCAGCTTCAGCTTCCCATGTGACGTTCTCCGTCAGGTGACTGTTCCATAACACTTTGACCAACGTGGTTGACGTGGTACAAGTCTTTCTAGTCTTGGTGTCTAGGATTTTGACAGGGTGTTCTTCGTCCGTAGGAATAGGGTCCAATTCTAAGGGTTCGGGATCTAAGATATGTGATGGGTCTGGAATGTACCTCTTAAGTTGAGATACGTGAAAGACGTTATGGACTCGACCCAGATTAGAAGGAATATCTAAACGGTAGGCTACTTCTCCTATCCTGTGTTGGACTTCGTAGGGACCGATGAACTTGGGACTGAGTTTTCCCTTCTGATTGAAACGAGAAACTCCCTTGGTTGGTGATACCTTCAGGAACACTTTGTCTCCAACCTTGAACTCCACGGGTCTTCGTTTCTGGTCTGCATAAGACTTCTGTCGATCCTGGGCCGCTTTCATCCGTTGCTGAATGATTCTGACCTGACTCACCATTTCCTCAATCATTTGTGGTCCCAAAACTAGTGTCTCGCTGATGTCATTCCAGCACAAGGGTGTCCTACATTTCCGCCCATATAGTGCCTCATAGGGTGCCATCCCTATACTTGCGTGGTAACTATTGTTGTACGAGAACTCTATCAATGGTAACCGGTCTACCCAAGAACCTTGGAAGTCCATGACACATGCTCGCAACATATCCTCCAGTGTTTGTATGGTTCGTTCCGTCTGTCCGTCAGTAGCTGGGTGGAAAGCGGTACTGAAATTCAGCTGAGTGCCTAAGGCTTTCTGTAATGCTTGCCAGAAATGTGAAAGAAAGTTTGGGTCTCGGTCAGACACGATATCCTTTGGTACACCATGGTATCTAACGATATTCTTGATGTACGCGTCTGCTCGTTGCTCCATATCCCAAGTGTCCTTCATTGGGATGAATCTTGCCGTCTTCGTCAATCTGTCAACTACAACCCAAATCTGATTTAAACCATTCTTTGTCACTGGCAAAGCAGTCACAAAGTCCATTGATATCGAATCCCATTTCCACATGGGTACTTCCAAAGGTTGCACCAAACCTCCTTTCCTCTTGTGTTCAAACTTCACCTTTTGGCACGTGAGACATCGGGCTACAAATTCTGTAACCTCGTTCTTCATTCTTGGCCACCATAACTGCTTTTTCAAGTCCTTATACAACTTATCTCCTCCTGGATGTACGGAGTATGGCGTGTTGTGTGCTTCTCTCATTAACCGTTCCTTGACCTCCTTACACTTTTGGGGCACACACCACCTCTCCTTGTACCTTATGCTCCCATCGTCGTGTATTCGGAAGTCCTTGGTTGAACCATCCTCGATTTTCTTCCTGATTCTTTCAAGTTTCACATCTCCGGGTTGTCCCTTTCTGATCTCCTCAAAGATGTCTAGTGTGGCTACCAAATTGTATAGCACGTCTTCCCTTGCCTCCTGCTGACGGAATTCAATCCCCAACTTCTGAATATCAGCTCGCAACTCCTTTGGTAAACTCCTCAAAGCATTGATGGTATGGCTTGTCTTCCTGCTTAATGCGTCGGCGACTACATTTGCCTTCCCTTCATGGTATTGGATTTGTAGATCGTAGTCCTTGATCAAATCCAACCATCTTCTTTGCCTCATGTTCAAATCCTTTTGGGTGAACAAATACTTAAGGCTTTTGTGGTCGGTGAAAATCTTACAGGTTGCACCATAAAGGTGGTGTCTCCAAATTTTCAAGGCGTGGATAATTGCGGCTAGCTCTAGGTCATGAGTTGGGTAATTCTCCTCATAGGATTTTTGCTGTCGTGAAGCATATGCAATCACCTTCCCATCTTGCATTAGCACACATCCTAACCCGTGCTTCGCAGCATCACTATAGACCTCAAACTCCGATGGTAGGGTTAGAATAGGTGCTGTAGTTAGCTTTTCCTTCAGGGTTTGGAAGGCTTCTTCACATTTCTCATCCCAATGGTATTTGGTGGTTTTCTTCATTAGATTGGTCAATGGTATGGCTATTTTGGAAAATTCCTTCACGAATCTTCGGTAATAACCTGCTAGTCCCAAGAAACTACGGATATGTGTTGCACTCTTGGGTCTTGGCCAGTCCCTAACCGCGGTTATCTTTCCTGGGTCTACGGAAATTCCCTCCTTAGATATTATGTGTCCCAAGAAAGGTACCCTATCCAGCCAAAATTCACACTTGGAAAACTTATCATACAACTGTTCTTGCCTCAGGGTTTGCAAAACAACTCTAAGGTGTTCTTCGTGTTCTCCCTTTCCCTTAGAGTAAACCAAAATATCATCAATGAAAACTACCACAAAGCGGTCTAAGTAAGGTTTAATTACCCGGTTCATCACGTCCATGAATACAGCAGGTGCATTGGTTAGACTAAAAGGCATAACAGTGAACTCATAATGCCCATACCTGGTCCTAAAGGCAGTCTTAGGGATGTCCTTCTCGGCTACCCTTAACTGGTGATAACCTGATCTTAAGTCGATCTTGGAAAAGGTATCGGCTCCTTGTAGCTGGTCAAAGAGGTCATCTATCCTCGGGAGTGGGTATCGATTTTTGACAGTCACATTATTAAGCTCCCTGTAATCAATGCACAGTCTCAAACTACCGTCCTTCTTCTTAACAAACAAGACAGGTGCTCCCCATGGTGAACCACTTGGTTTGATATACCCCTTATCCAACAATTCCCTTAGTTGTTCCTTCAACTCTTCTAGCTCTACTGGTGCCATTCTGTAAGGTGCTTTGCAGATCGGTCCTGTCCCTGGCACAAGGTCAATGGTAAACTCCACGGCTCTTTTAGGTGGCATTCCGGGGATTTCGTCGGGAAATACATCGGGAAACTCATTAACAATTGGGATGTCCTCAAGTTTCATCGTCCCCATACTATCATCTCGGACAGAACAGAGATAGGCTTGGTGTCCCTTACTCATGGCTTTGACTACGGAAAGTGCAGACACAATTTTGACATTGGGTTTCTCGGTGATTCCTATGTGAGAGATTCTCTTACCCTTTGGTCCTCTTAGGCTTACCTTTTGGTTAGGACAATCAATATGAGCATGGTGCTTTCCTAGCCAGTCCATTCCTAGAATAACATCTAGGTTTTCTAGGTCAAAGAGGATTAAGTCAGTGGGTATCTCACATTCTTGGATGGTTAAGACTACTCCCCTAAAGATGGAATCACAGTTTACTACCCGTTTTGCAGGTGTAGCTATAGACACAAGGTTCATATGAGAGGGTTGAAGTCCTAGTTTTCTAGCAAAAGATGACGATATGAAAGAATAGGATGCCCCACTAATAAAGAGTACGTAAGAAGGAGTGTTGTGGACTAAGAATGTACCAGTAACCACGTTTGTTGCAGTGTTTGCTTCCGCCTGGTTCATGGCATAGATTTGTCCGGCGCTCCTCTGGTTTCCATTTCCTTGGTTGTTAGTTCCATTTACAGTAGGTTGCGCATTCCGGTTGTTGCTTCCTGCAGGTGCATTGTAGTTGTTCCCTTGGGGTTTGCCTGCCTGATTGTTGTAGTTCCCACGATTGTTTCCGCCAAATTGGTTATTATTACGGTTGCCTCCTCCGTATTGGTTGTGGTTGGCTTGGAATTGGTTCCCATTTTGGTAGTTTGGGCGAGGGTTTCCCTGGTTCTGTCTTGGGTATACGTTCCCTCCGAACCTGCCATTCTTGATATCAGCCCTTTTCGCGTTACACTCGAACGCTCGGTGGCCACGCTTCCTACAGTAGAAACATTCCACTGTCTTTCCTTCACAGTCAACTCCGGGATGGTCTCTACCACACTGTTTGCAATTGTAGTGACGAGCTCGCCCGTTGACGTCAGTGTTGTGGTTCCCGAAGTTATTGCGATTCATTCCACGGTACCCCTCGATTGCGTTGGGCTTGAACCTCTTGTTAGCATGATTGAGTTCCTTGGAGTTGTTCCCTTCTTCCTACTTCCTCTTGTTTGCTCGATTCCCTTGCATCTCCTCGATTTCTCTGATGGTAGCTGCTACCTCGTACGCTTCTCTTATAGTCGCACTCCTAGCAGCAACTACGTCCCTCTGGATGCTATAGCGAAGCCCTTTTGTGAAGCGTCTGATCCTCAAGTCCTCCGCGGTTACCAGTGGCCCTGCAAAGCGTGACAGTTCTGTGAACTTGTTGTAGTATTCCGACATTGTCATGTTGCCTTGTTTCAGGGCTAGAAACTCCTCATACTTCTTGTTCTTAATATGGTGGGGATAAAAGCGTTCCCTCAGTGCATCCTGAAATACTTCCCAGTTAAGGTTCCCATTGGCCTGCAATGCGTCCTTGTTGACAGTCCACCAGTTATCGGCCTCGTCATGGAGGTAGAATGCTGTCACATTCACCTTTTGGTCGGGTGGGCAACCGACAGAGATCAGAATTTTGTCCATTTTACGAATCCAATTCTCAAGGATCACTGGGTCCTCTTGCCCAAGGTAGAAGTCAGGGTGTCTCTCGTCGACTCTCTTAGCCCAGTTTGTCCCGACATGTTCCATTTGATCCCTTTGTTCCCTTCGCGTAATGAGTTCGGTAACGTTGATGAGTAGTTCCTCCATTTGGGCGCTCCTCCTTGCTGCCGACATTTTTGCGTTCTTACTACAATAACGCAGTTAGATTAGTCCACTCAAGGAAGGCTAATGGCGATATACGTCTAACAGTGATAATTAAGGGTTACAGTCGCCACATCGTCAAAGAAGTTCTGTATGTGTTTCCTGGGGTGCAGTCAATCTAGGTCGGTGGTCAGACATTCTTAGTCGAGAAGTTTCAGCGGTGTTGAATTAAGGAGACAAGCTTTCAACGCACTCTTCTTAGTTCGCGGGTATTGTCCCCTTAACAGTTCTACTCATCGCCTATATTAGACTTTTGTTCCGGGTAAAGGTATCACACTCTTCCTTGAACTCGTTCTCTAAGTCACTACAAACCATTAGTAGTTTCCATGTCCGAGTCTCCTACAAGGACTCCTCCTCCTTCTCTGTCTTCATGGTCCTTGGCTTCCCCAAGCCCCTCGGTGTCTGTACTCGAGCCTGAACCTGGGCTTATAATTTCGGAGCCAGAGGTTACTCCCGGTGTTCCATCTTTCCATCAAGATTCATCGGGTCCTTATCCTTGGCTTTGCGGTGTCCCAGTGCTGTCGTCAACCCCTCTTTCGGTTATGAGGGCATCTTCAACTCCAGCATCTCGACCAGTGGATCAGTCACGCCCTCTTGCTCGCGCATGCTCGATCCTTATTTCAGAGGAGATTCACCGTCACCTAGGGAATTCGGGGCGACTTCTCGGGTTTCGCAATGATACACAAGTTATTGAGTGGCTTTTTGGGAAAGCTCGTCCTGCTATTCTAGAGTTAGGCCCTCGTAGAAGAGAGACTCCTAATGAAGGGTCACAAAATGCTCGTTCCTAGTCAATCAGTGTAATGGCTGTATTATGGGTTGTACCTTTTGTCTCATGCGTCTCTAAGTGTAATGGTCTTAACTATGTATTTTTCCCATTATTGAGGAAGTAATGAATTATTAGTCATAACAAGGTTATCCGAAAAAAAACATTCCCAAATGACCTAATTACCCCCTCTCAACGGCTATAACGGTGAAAAGTAAATACACATTTTTTACCCCAATCTCCAACGGTCAGCCGACACTCCAACGGCTATAAATGGCCAAAAGTCACTTTTACCCTTTGTCATATCCGTGTAACGGATAGTAGGGAGGTTAGAAACGTAAATTCGATGCTCTTGAGGTTTCTATAAATAGAAGCTCCATAACATACTACTTTCATACCTCAAACATATTTAGAAATGTCTTCGGAGAGTGTTATGGCTATTATCACACTGATCATAGCCGTGTACGTGATAGTCCTCTTTGCGCGACTCAGCCTCTCCTTCATCAATCAGCCTCTGCTCCCTTTTCTTTTGGTTTGGTTGTTTGGGTTCATCCTTATGTTGGTTGTGTACCATAGGGAAAAGCAGGGAACAGCCACGTATGAAAGGATGAAGTACCAATGATGTAACTATTTCCTACATTTTCTCCCTTATGAATAAAAGTCTTTTTTTTTTTTGTCTTTGCAATGATCCAACAAAATTTAGATAAGAAAGTCTTGAATCACAAGATTATCAAAACTACACATTACAAGTTCAAACAGTATGAACACACAAAGAGATCATATATAGCACAATATATACTTGAAGATATGCCTCTAATCGTAAGAACAAGTGCATGCTTTTCACACTAACCCCTTTACCCCCCGACTTAACTTGTTTTAATTCAGGTTTTATCTTGCCCTAGTCCATTTTTGAAAAAAAATATTGAGTTTCATTTTCGGAAATCGATTTCCACTTTAATTAGGGTGAATTAAACTTTGAATCCGAAGGTGCTCTGATACCAACTGTAACACCCCCAAATTTTCATTACTGAAATTCCGGGCGTGCCCTTCTCATGGAGAATTAACCACCATGATCAGGAGAAATGATCTTTGCTTCGGATTCACAAAACACACTTTATTACATAAAAAGTTCACAAGCCTTGTTCAGAGTTATTACAAACCATTATATTACAAACAACAGAATAATGAAATTACTACTTTATTCAAGCGAGGTGATACTTCCACTAGTATGCGACGTCCCCATCCCCAACGTAGGCCTCTCCTGTGGTGGTTTTACAAAACAAGGACACCACAGTAAAAGTCAGTAAAAACTGAATGAGAACGCATCACAACGCGTAAATCAGAGTGAGGCACATGTAAGTATTAAAATAAGTTATGACATGTTCGTTGATTCCAAAAATCAGTTTAGTTCTTTAATCGGGGAGATCCAGTACCAATAATCATATCCAGTGTGAACGGCGAAATAATTCGCTCGTCCGAACCAATCTCACCTCAGCATCTAGACCTTAAGTGTCGACACCCCCTACGAGGGAAACTGTTGTCCCAAGAGAGTAGTACTAGAGTCTTACCCTGTGCTAATGCGCCCCAGGGGAAACCATAGAGCCACCTTCGACTCAAGTCCCAAGCTTTGCTTGGTCAAACCATATCAAGTCCCAAGCTTTGCTTGGTCAATCCATATCAAGTCCCAAGCTTTGCTTGGTCAATCCATATCAAGTCCCCGAGAGTTCATGTTTCCACTATACGTGATTAGTAGCTTAAACATTCTGAAAGGTCTCATTATTATCATTTCTAAAATATCATCAAGTAGTGGAAATCACTTCTTCTCGAGTGACAAGTTCTCAAAATATTGAATTCCAACATGTGAAAGTAAGGAGTTCAATTAACACAATGACATGTTTAGCAAAAACAAGTATTGAGTAAGCTTAAGAAATGCGTTCAAAATACTTAAAGCTCAAGTCAAGGAAAAAAGAGACATTATAGTTGAACACGCGTTTTGAAGAGTAAGGGTTGAGCCTACGAACTCACCTACAAGTTCCGACGGTAGTTTAGATGTAGCCGACGTAGCCTTCGTCTATGAACTCGGTGTCTACAAATAAGGATAAATCCTAATTAATAATTAATCGCTTAATATGCAAGTGTCCTATATGTCAAGCGGGTTGATTCTAGTTAATTATGACCTAGTCGAATTTTAAGGATGTCCCTTAATCAAGTACTAAGATATTGTTTATTTGTCAAAACGACTAACCAAAATTTATTTATAAAAACACTATATTAATTTATCAAATCTAATATTAACTAATATTAATATTAATTTACTAATCTTCATCCTACTCACAATGATATTTATTTACTAACTACTGATCATTATTTACTACACTAACATAAAATTAAAACTTAGGTATTTATAATGTAGGATAGCTAGAAATGTAGTTGTACACTTACCTCCCCCTAGACTTGTCTAATTCTCAAAAACATGAGTTGTTGCTAGTTCTAGAAAATACATTTATAACCCCCATTTGAAGAATAATTGTTATATGCATTTCTAACGTTCCGTTTTCAACTATTTCAACATGAATGAATTCCGGGAGGTGTGAGAGTACGAATATGCAAGAACATGTAAAATGCGACGCGGGAAAATGAAGTTATACCGAGTTTCCGATGAAATGAGCGGTGGCCTAGCGCGGGCTGTTTGAACCTCTTCGGATTTCGAGAATGGTGTTAAGGAAGTCCTTGGAGTGTCACGGAGTGGACGGTAGCAGCCGTGTCCCAAGTGGTGGTCGTTGGCGGAGTTGGTGATGAAGGTAGCTACTTGACGTTGCAAGTGTAGTTCAAGTTGGGCAACGATTCGGGATATGTTTTGGCCTCTTTTGAACGTGTTTAAAGAATGAAAGTTATAGATAACAAGTAGAGGGATATGTATGAGAAAACGGAGGTCGTTTTGGAGCTAAAATGGAAGAGAACAAGAAAGAACAACACCGCTGCCCACTGGTGCTGTTCGGCTAAAGCAGTTTCAGTGCGGGGTGACTCCGTTTGGTCGGGGCCAAAGAACAAAAGTTGTAGAGGACAAGTTGAGGAAGTTGTGGTTAAAATTTGGGCCAATTCCGAGTTTTAAAGAAGGAGATACAGCAAGAACAAGCCGCTGTCCAGCAGCCGCTGCTACTGTTGCGGGTTGCTGCTTGTTGCGGCTGTTGGGGCTGCTTCGGGTGGTTGTTTTGGCCGGTTCTTTTCTGCTAAAAGATGCTATGAATATCAGGGAGTGAGTGTGTGACTTGAGGGGTGGTGGGTATGGTTCTCGTGTTGGTTTGAGATGAGAGAGAGAGAGCTTGAGTTGGTGGTTATGGAGTTTTCCGGCGATGAACTATGGTGGTGTTGGTTGTGGTGGAGATGGCAAGGATGATGAGCTGATTATGAAAGTGAGAGGGGTTGTAGCTATGTTGGTGTGGTGAAATGGAGCTACGGGAGGTGGCTATTTATAGAGGGAAAATAGAAGAAGCATGAACAAGATGAAGAAGATGAATACGTAGGAACAATAATGGAGAAGATAAGAGAATAGTACTTCATTTGTTTGTACCAAAGGCATGATCCAATTTTTACGGAGATGATTGCCGTCTCACCATTTGATTGTGGCTGAAGTTTTTGTGAGAAATATATCTTGTGGATTTCATAAAAATAATCGGTGTGATAGCCACGTCAATATTATAGGTATGTCGTGATAAAAGTCACCACGTAGTATATGTGACACTATAGTGATGTACACACTATTAAATATAAGTGTGATATATATGTATATATACGTGTCTATGTGGTACATACTCTATTCTAATTTTATTATGACATAGTCACCTAGCAATGGTACCACAAAATATTAAATATAGATGTCAGTTTATACTCAATATTGCTATAAACATACATATTTGTTCCTAAAATATATATTTAAATTTTGGGTTGTTGCATCAGGTGTTCTTCGCAGAAGTATCAACAAGATGCCATTCAGGAAGAACTTTCGCAGATGTCCAACGAGTGGAGATTTTCTTCACCTCGTGTAGGCACTCTTCCATCTGCGCATATAGAGCAAGTTCTGAAGAAGTCCTCAAAGGGCTCAGGGGATCCACTTCGCCAATGGGAGAAAGGTCATACAACATGTGCACATCTTCCAAAGTAGGAGCAGCCTCGAACTCAGCAAAATGGAAGGTGTGAGTCGCAGGTGAATAGCGAGAAAGAAGGTTTAGAAGCATGGACGGATCCAACTTCACGGCAGCACCCTTCATAGCACGAACTGCGAAATAAATCCCAGCATTGTTTAATGCGATGGCATGGTGGGTCAACACATGGTCAATCCACTCATCCATCAGGTCCAACTTTTGGACAAAGGCCTGGGTGGAAATTGCAGTATGAGGGAAAAACCCATTTTTAAGTCCTAGCCTAACCACATCCTTGGAGTCGATTAACTCTAGCATGGCTGCATTGGTAGGCGGGGTTAATGTCCGCAATTCTCCGGAGGGGACAGGAGCCGGTAGATTCTTCACCTTAACCCTAGCATGATAGAAATCTTTTCCACCCAAATAGGGGGCTTTTCTCCACAAGGTTTTGGGGAGATCAGGTATTTATTCAGACTCTTTAACGGGTTTACATCCTTTTTTCTTGGCCATTCCTGCAGAAAAGCAAGAAAAAGGGGAGAGAAATATGCACACTTTCAGTTTGAATTTCAGTTCAGATTTAGGAAGCAATTATGGTTTGACAGAAGAAGATGAACAGTTCGGCGTCAGTTCTGGGTTTAGAATCTCAGAATTCTAGAAAAGTTCGTCATTTGAAATCATCTAAATCTGGTGATTCAATCAGTTACGGGTTTAAGAAAAGAGCCTCTTTTGCAGTTCTAAATGAACGGTATATTCCAAATAGCTCTGGGTTTACAGATCCAAGACAGCTCAAAGGATATTTGAATACATTAACGGAATTGAGCAAAGCCAACCTTGTTTAGGTGAAGCAAGTTGAAGGAGACGATTGACAAGGAAGAACCGGTGGTTGATTACTTGAATCTGCTCTCGAAGGCTTACGGGTATCATTCACTTTAGAGAGAGAAGTAATGTTTTGCAACAATGGAGGGCACATAGTATTTATTCAAGAAAAATGAGGAGTCGCGTCCTTTCAGTAGTCGAATCGCAACCGTCACCGTCGAATCGCGCAATCACAGGACGAGCTGACGTCACGCCTAAAACCCTAACAGAACAGACAGCACGACTCTAGGGATTCTAGGTCATAATGGCACGCACTGGGGCTGATTTTGCGTGTATTTGAATTGGTGCGTGGCAGTGACACGTGCATTGGTTCCTGCGCATTGAAGCCTATCCGGCTATGTGTCTTCACGCGCAGAAAGGGGGCTAATGTAGATAGTGCTTTCTAGACAAACAGATCTTAGCCACGTGGCGATCATCCAGCACACCTAGCTGTGCTCCACACACACTGGATCACCACCCGCGCTGATCCACGTGGGGGCTGCGAGACAGGGCCCTCGCATACCACCACACGGGACTTGTAGGGACTTAGTGGTTTGGAGGCTTGAGTAAGTCCTGTCGCGCGCGAGCGACAACCAAGCCCGCGCGCTACCTCTAGTAACTGATTTGAGAGATTTATGGCACGAGCTCCATAAACCCGGTCAACCTCATAACGGTTCCGGTATACGCGGACGACGTGCGTAACGGTCCCCATATACGCGGACGACGTGCATAACGGTCCCTATATATGCGGACGAACGTGCCATTGTGGTTAAGGTAATTAAGCCGCCATTAATGGGCGCATTAACCCACTACAACGGTCACATTCTCCGTTATATATAGGATCGTTAACCCTTCCATACAAGGACGAATCACCTGAGATACGCGGAAGCTCTGCAAAAATTCTGTCTCTCTCTCATACAGTACTATTGCCTTACTCTCTCCCTACACACAACTCTACTCTCCCTGTGTTCTTATCTTCTGCTCTTGGTGTACACTGAATCCTCCCTAAAGGATTCTCTCGTACACAGTAACCAATCTTCAACATGAAGCTGTCAAACCTCTTGTACCATTGCCTCGACGACTGCTTAAGTCCGTAGAGAGATCTCTTCAGCTTACACATGTGGTTCTCTCTTCCATGAACTTGGAACCCTTCCGGTTGGCTCATGTATATCTCCTCTTCCAACTCTCCATGTAGAAAAGCTGTTTTGGTCATGGTGTGCCACCATTGCTAAATATTATGATAGTTCAATATATTGTAAAAAATAACTCAATTTACGAAATTTCAATGGACTTTCTTATGAAGAGAAATTCGCATATCAGTTATTATAAAAAATAGTGAAATCGCTTATCTGAAGGTCAAGATGGCCGAATTTGACAAGACTGGAGTCGTTCACATGACTAAAGTCACGATTTATGCTGAATACATTGTCTGGACTTAGAAATATGTATGGCTCGACCATATATCGGAACCCTTCAATTCTACTTCTTAATTTTCGAATTGACCGATATTGATTTTTTTCAACGATATTCTCCATATAAAATTTACTACATCAGGCATTCTTTCTTTGAAAGAACTCGACTACAACTTCATTTAAGCAAATAATAAAATACTTGGAATATTTGACACCTATGATCGATCTTCAAGATATCAACAAAATTGTAATCTTTTAGAATTTGCACATTCTGTTTGTCCTTCAAATTTTTAGAAATATTAACTAATAATAGGCATCGTATGTTGTAGATAGTGCTTTCTGACATGACAGATCTTAGCCACGTGGCAACCATCCAGCACACCATATTGTGCTCCACACACACAGGATCACCAGCCGAGCTGATCCATGTGGGGGCTGCGAGACAGAGCCCTCGCATACCACTGCACGGGACTTGTAGGGACTTAGTGGTCTGGAGGCTAGAGTAAGCCCTGTCGCGTGCGAGCCAAGCCCGCGCGCGACCTTTAGTAACTGTTTTGAGAGATCTATGGCACGAGCTCCCTAGACCCGGTCAATCCGGTCAAACCCGGTCAACCTCGTAACGGTTCCGGTACTCGCGCACCACGTGCTCTAACGGTTCCTATATACTCGGACGAACGTGCCGTTATGGTTAAGCTAATTAAGCCGCCATTAATGGGCGCATTAACCACACTACAACGGTCATGTTCTCCAGTATATATATCGTTAACCTTTCCATACAAAGGAGGACACACTGCCATACGCGGAAGCTCTGCCAAACCTCTGTCTCTCTCTCAGACATTGCTACTGACTTACTCTCTCCCTACACACACCCCTATTCTTCCTGTGCGATCCCTGATCCACTACGCACGGTGCACACGGAGGTCTCCCTGCCGGAATCTCTTGTGCACATTTTGGTGAACCCGACGTGAACTTACCAGCAAAAGCAACCATGTCTCAGGAGGACGATGTCAGCAACCGATCGCCTTCCACCGAAACTCCCTCGGGAGACGAGGCTCGCCGTACTCCGACGACTCCCGGCGAGGCGCCAACTTTAGAGTCTTTGGACGCCACTGTCCAAAGTCAGGCAAAAGCTCTCAAGTCTCAGTCTGCGCAGTTAGAACGGATCTTGGCCGTTCTGAGCACCCTTGCGCCAAATCCTCCACCAGCCACCGCTATCCCTCAGGGAGGAGGAACCCCTACCGCTCCAGGATTGGGAGTGTCAGCCACGCCTCCCAACTCTCATCTGCAAACTCCACCGTCAGCAACGCAGCTGCCTTCGGTCCAAGGGTCAACGGCACAAATGCTGCCCCCTGCTGCTCACGCCTCTCAGCCCCCGGCTTTGGCGTCCAACCCAGCTCTGCAGTACACTCTGCCTCCACCAGCGACAATCTGGGGAAACGCGGGTAGTCAATACACTCCCAATCCTCAGGCGGCATATGTGTCGCCACCGCCTACGGCAACCCCTCCGCCAACTACCGAGGGAAGCATTCCAGAATGCATGACGTCTTTGCAGAAGCGCGTGGACTCCATCCTGGCTCATCAGTCGTTCGCGGATACCATCATCCCGAAGCTAGACAACGATCCACCCATTCCACGAGAGATCTATCTCATGCCAAACCCGGCGGGGTACAAGGCTCCCAAATGGGATAAGTTCGAGGACGTCAATGGAAACGCTCATGAGCATGTCATGCGTTTCATCGATGTCATGGGTCCATACGGAGCCGATCCCAAGCTGCTGATGCGAGAATTCCCAAAAACTCTTGGGAATGTAGCATACAAATGGTACCGAACATTGGAGGCCGGATCTGTGAAGACTTGGGACGACATGGTCCAGAAGTTCTATACCAAGTTCTTCCAGATGGAAGAAAAGGTGACGATGATCCATCTCTCGCGGATGTATCAGAAACGCGAGGAAGATGGAATCACTTTCATCAAGAAATTCAGAGCGAAATCCTTGGAGTGCAAGGATCCAATGCTCGAAAGCCGGCTCGTAGAGATATGCCTGCAGTGCATGCGAGATGAATACAAAAGCATGCTGATCAATTTGCAAACACCTACGTTTTCAAAGCTCATCGAATGCACGATGAACATCGAGCCCATTGTCGAGAGACAGAGAAAGAAGAGCGCTCCAGAACGACCTGCGAGCGGCACCACCTACAAGATCGGCAGATTTGGCTACAAGCGGGGACGCGAAGCTGAGGTCAATACAGTTTCGCCACAGAAGCAAGCAAAAGTTGCAAACTTCGACGCACCGCCTCTGCCATGCTCGGTGGAGGAAGCGAGCGATCTCTGCAGACAGTGGCGCAAGGGCGGCGTCCTACCACCGCTCGAGAAAGCACCCTCCAAGGAGATGACGAGGGACCCTAAATGGTGCGAATACCACGGCAAGGTCATGCACCCCACGGCTGAGTGCAAGAAGCTCAGATTCGCGTTCGATCAGAAGATGAAGAACGGCGAACTCATTGTCAGCGACCACCGGAAGGATGTGCGCAACAACCCGCTGCCTGCCCATACAGATTCGGGCTCAAAGGGCAAAGAGGTCGCCATGATCTCGATAGTGGACTTGGAAGAAGTCGCAGAGGATGGTCTGCCCATCATTGCTGAAGTCCATGAAGATGAAGACTACAGCATGGACACGGAAGATGAGCGTGCCGACCGCATGAAAGGGTCGCATGGCTTCGACAAATTCTTCAACGAGATGAACTTCTCTGAAAAATGTCGAACGGATATGACAAAAGCAATCTTAAGGGTAGCAGAGGACTACGAGGAGGACCTCGTGGTCTCCAACGGGAAAGTCGTCAGGGCGTCCCGTTCCACAGAAAAGATTATGACCTTTTCTGCCAGCGACAAGAAGACAGATGCGAGCCACCAGAGGCCCCTGTACGTGACCGCCATCATCAACGGCGTCGAATTCAAGCGAGCATTCGTCGATGGAGGAGCAGCAGTCAATGTTGTTCCACTCCACACACTGAAGCTAGCAGGGATCCCCGAGCACAAGGTAGTCAAGCGTCCATCCCCGCTGGTGGGATTCGGAAGCGATTCTAGAATGACGATCGGATGGATCCGCCTGGGCGTTCAGATCGATAAAATCAAGTGCTCGGCGAAGTTCTATGTCATAGACGCGAACACCACATATCACATGATCATAGGTCGGGCCTGGATTCATCGCTTTGACGCAATCCCTTCGACGGCTCACCAGGTGATGAAAGCTATCTGGAACGACAGGATTGTCGAGATACCGGCCTCAACTAACCCGTTCAACTTGGACGAAGCACATCTCAGCGAGGCGGTGTGGTTCACCGAGATGGCAGACGAGCAAACACCCGGACCATTCAACCCTACTCCTTTACCTCTCTGGGAGGACATCAAGGACCAGTCACCTGCGGGCGTGATGGTGACAAGGGGAGATGCCAAGGAAAAGCCGCCTACATACGAAGAGGCGCCGCGCATCGCATATCATCGGAAGAATGTGTACACTCTGAAGAGGATTGCAAAGCATGACCCCGAGGGTAAGGAGATAGAGAGCTTCTACGCCAACGGGAAGAAATGCTATCGCATATGAAGGTGCGCGGGGACGTCCTCACACGGGCATGGGGGTGTCCCTGGGCAAATCAATCAAATCGAGCAAGTTGCGCTGACGGAAGAGCCAACACAGGGCGCTCCAGACGAGAAACTCAAAGAAGCGCCCGAATGCATGGAAGACAGGCCAAGACCACAAAAGCAAGAGCTAAAGGAAGTGTTCCTCAGCCCGAACGAGGAAAAGAAAAGGCCAGTCTTCCTGAGTGCGGACCTCACAAGCGAAGAGGAACAAGGACTGCTGCAGCTCCTAACTGAATACAAGGACGTGTTCGCATGGGAATATGATGAGATGCCGGGTCTGGACACGAGCATCACCATGCACCGTTTAGACATCATCCCAGGGTCTAAACCGGTCAAGCAAAGCATCAGAAGCTTTAGGCCAGAGCTCAACGTGAAGATCAAGCAGGAGATTGTCAAACTCCTAGACGCCAAGTTCATAGAGCCAAATCACCATCCCACATGGTTGGCCAACATCGTGCCGGTGGTGAAGAAGAACGGACAGCTCCGCATCTGCGTGGACTTCCGAGATCTCAATCGCTTCTGCCCTAAGGACGATTTCCCACTGCCTAACATCGATTTGCTCATTGATTCAACGGCAGGCCATCGCATGTTCAGTTTCATGGACGGCTTCAGCGGGTACAATCAAATCAAGATGGATCCCGAAGATGCAAGGAAAACTGCATTCATCACTCCCGTGGGGGTATTCAACTACACGGTAATGCCATTCGGTCTTAAGAACGCAGGCGCAACCTATCAGCGGGCCATGATGGCTCTATTCCACGACATGATGCACAAAGAAGTGGAATTCTATGTGGATGACCTGGTAGTCAAATCCAAGCATGAAGCAAATCACCTTGCAGACCTGCGAAAGGTGTTCAACAGATGCAGGAGCTTTCAACTGAAAATGAACCCCATGAAATGCGCATTCGGCGTGACCTCGGGGAAGTTTTTGGGATGCGTGGTCCATCGCCAAGGAATCGAGCCTGACCCTGCGAAAGTGTCAGCCATCACCAGCATGACGCCACCTCACAACCAAAGTACCTTGAAAACATTCTTGGGAAAATTGTCTTATCTGCGGAGATTCATCCCAGCAATCGCCGAAATCACATGCTGTTTCAGCACTCTTCTCAAGAAGGACGCCGCGTACAACCGGGCTCCTGATCACGAAGCCGCATTCGAAAAGCTAAAGGAGCTACTCACATCCCCAAAGATAATGATCGCGCCTCAACTGGGATCACCGCTTCTGCTATACCTTACATCGACAAGGAAATCTATAGGAGCACTCTTGGCTCAGGTGTATGAAGGCCAAGAGAGGCCCATCTATTACATCTCCCGCATTGTGCAGCCTGCTGAATCAAGGTATACAGACATTGAACGTCATTGCCTTGCTTTATTCTTTGTGATAGAGAAGTTGAGACACTATTTTGCATCGCACAAAGTAGTGGTGGTCACCAAAAGCGACCCCATAAGATACCTGCTAACTCACACTACTCCGGGCGGGAGATTGGCGAAATGGTACATGACCATCTCTCAATACGATATCACATGCGTAAAACCGAAAGCAATCAAGTCGCAGGCGGTAGCAGATCTGTTGGCACAGTTTCCCGACAACAGCCACGAACCCGTGATCGAGGAAGAGCTCGAAGGCCCAGACATCTACGCGATCGACGTGCCCTATTGGACCCTCCACTTCGACGGTTCGTCAACCAGAAAAGGCGGAGGCATCGGGATAGTCTTGACAAAGCCAGACGGGGAAGTCATACAGATGTCCGCAAAACTCAACTTCGCAGTCACGAACAACGAGGCGGAATACGAGGCTCTTATCGCGGGGCTCCGTGCGGTGAAAGCTTTGGAAGTGAGCAACTTAACAGTCATGGGAGATTCCAAATTGATTGTTAAGCAAGCCTCGGGCGAATATGGTTTAAAGGAGATCAACCTCCTGTCATACCGCACCCTAGTGCAAAAGCTGATGCAGCAATTCTGCGACGTGAAATACGAGCACAAGCCCCGAGCGGACAACAGGCATGCAGACGCCTTAGCAACTCTGGGATCTAAGGTCAGCATAGACAAATGCCCCGCAAGGATTTCCATCGAAGTGCGAACATCGTCGGCATTAACAGAAGATGTGTGCGACGACGAACACATGGATGACGCAGACTGGCGAAAAGCAATCCTGCAAGCTATTGCGAAAGGCACCAGCAGCGAAAGCTGGGCACTCACGAAAGGATACTGCATCCACGACAACACCCTTTACTACAAGGGTCCTGGAGGAATACTCATGCGATGTGTCTCCGAGCAAGAGGGACAACAGCTGTTAGAAAAGATTCACCAACACGCTTGCGGAGAAAGCGAGGTGTCAATCTACAGGAAAGCTCAGAGATATGGCATTCATTGGCCAAGCATGTCAACAGCTGCAGCCCTGATACAAGGGAAGTGCGAAAGTTGCGCACTAATCAAATATTCTCTACTCATCGCTCTAACCGATGACGACACAGACTGGAGGAATCCATTGTTTGAATTCCTCACCCAGGGCACCGTACCCGAATCGAGAAAAGAAGCCGACAAATTGAAGAGGAAAGCGTCCCGATATGTGGTTCAGGAAAACCTGCTTTGGCGAAGAGGTCACGAGGGCAACTTGCTGCGATGCCTAGACGGCAGGGAAGCACAAGAAGTCATGGACCTTTCTCATCAGGTGGAACACCAGGGAGGTGCGAAATTATGCAGACAACTCCTCTCAATCGGATACTTCTGGCCCACGATGGAAGTCGATTGCCGCACCAAGGTGCGACGCTGCCAAGAATGCCAATTCAAAGGAAACCTAGTGCACGCTCCCGCCGTGGATCTACATGCATTAGGGACGCCATGGCCATTTCACACATGGGCTTTGGACTTCATCGGCCCCATCCGACCAACGTAACATGGGAACCATTTCATTCTCACTGCAACCGAGCTGTTCACCAAATGGGTGGAAGCAATACCACTGAAGACGGCAAACGCGCTGGCTGTGGTTAACTTCATCCAGGAAAACATCGTATGCAGGTTCGGAATCCCAAATACCATTCTTTCAGATAACGGTACTCCTTTTGTTAATCGTCAGGTAGCTACGAAACTCGCGGAGTACAATATCAGGCAGATATGCTCTACCCCCGATTATCCAAAGGGAAACGGACAAGCCGAAGCGACTAACAAAACGCTGTTGAGAATTCTGAGCAAGATGGTCGCAGATGACCACAAGAAGTGGGCCGACTCCCTTAACATAGCTCTGTGGGCCTACAGAACTTCTCCAAGGACACCTACAGGGGCCTCGCCATTTCTACTATGTTATGGGGCCGAAGCTGTAGTACCTGCGGAGGTCAGAGTCAATTCGGCAAGGCTGGCCTTCCATGCACTCTATGAAAATCAACGCGATCATGACTTAGTCTTGCTGGAAGAAAAGCGAGAACAAGCCAAAAGGACTAACAAGCGGTACCAAGAAAGAATCGCTCGCGCCTATAACAAGACAGTCCAGCGACGGGATTTCGCAGTTGGCGACCTGGTCTTGCGCGCATCTGACCACTGCATGCGAGAAGCAACTCATCCAAAGTTCGCAGCTAATTGGGAAGGACCCTTCGAAGTCACAGAAGTCTTCGATAGTGGCTACTGCAGCATACGAAGGTTGCACGGCACAACCTCAACTCCAAGCTCAGTCAACATGCGCTGGATCAAGAAGTACTATCCTTGACTTCTCTTATTTCATACGTTTTATGATAACGTTGCTTAATGTCTCATGTGGCTATGATTGACGCAATCTCCTCTCCCATATGAGAGGATTGTAATCCTATCTCTCCCATATGAGAGTGTTATAATAAAAGAATTCTCCCAAATGAGAAGTTCATATTTCTAGCCGTTTATATTGCTCTATTTAATTTGTTATTACTGTTAACAATGATTTATTCGCTGCAATAGCAGCAAATACAAACGCGATCTTAATTGATCATCAAAGCCTATCTCTTACGATAGCAGCAAATACAAACGCGATCTTAATTGATCATCAAAGCCTATCTCTTACGATAGCAGCAAATACAAACGCGATCTTAATTGATCATCAAAGCCTATCTCTTACGATAGCAGCAAATACAAACGCGATCTTAATTGATCATCAAAGCCTATCTCTTACGATAGCAGCAAATACAGACGCGATCTTAATTGATCATCAAAGCCTATCTCTTACGATAGCAGCAAATACAAACGCGATCTTAATTGATCATCAAAGCCTATCTCTTACGATAGCAGCAAATACGAACGCGATCTTAATTGATCATCAAAGCCTATCTCTAACGATAGCAAACGCGATCTCAATCGATCATCTAAAGCCTATCTCTTACGATAGCAGCCAAACGCAAATGCGATCTTAAGTGATCATCAAAGCCTATCTCTCACGATAGCAGTCAACACAAATACGATCTTAATTGATCATCTAAAGCCCATCCCTTACGATGGCAGCCAATGCAAATGCGATCTTAAATGATCATCCAAAGCCTATCTCTTACGATAGCAGCAAAATACAAAAACGATCTCAATCGATCATCAAAATCCTATCTCTCACGATAGCGGTTTATGCAAGTGCGATCTTATATGATCTTCTTAAGCCTATCTGTTACGATAGCAATTTATACGCAAAGTGATTTTAGTTGATCACCCAAGCCCGTCTGTTACGATGGCAACGTAACTGCAGAACCATCTTGCTAGATCTTCTAAAGGTCTATCTGCTGCGATAGCAATTTATGCGAGAAACTATCTCAAGCAATTCTCTAATAAAGCCTATCTTCTATGATAGCAATTCGCACCACTCAACGATCTTAATTGATCTGTTAAAAACTATCTGTTACGATAGTAAAGTTGTGAACATGATCTCATATGATTTACAACGACCAACTACAAGCCCATCCGTCAAGATGGCACAGCTGCGAAATTACGATCTCGAATGATCTAGCGAGACATCCGCGAATTAACATCGCATATGTGAAATCATTACATGGCATTATGCAAGGCAAAGCAAGCTGAAGCGCATGCGAAATTGTATTTTGTTGCAAAGAGAGCAGATAATACAAAAGCTACATATCATTATGAGTCAAATGACTTACAATTTATCTATCTAGATAACAGCTTACAAGCGAAAAGCTCGAATCTAACTACGCAGCCCACATGGCTTACAATACATTCGAAAAATGGCTGGTAAGCCAGAGATGCACTAGGGAACTCTCGGCTAAGAAAAGAGAGAATCCACCGGTCTTAACACCGGCAGTGCAGCACGCAGATCTGCGGCCAAAGATCTATAGCAAAAGGGATGCTGCCGCGAAGAGATCAACTCGTCATTCGCTACATCCCTAGCAGCAAGGTCGGAGATGCGATATGCCCAAGACCCCAAGGAATGACAAAAGCCTCTGTCTGATCAAGATAGGCGCCGGAGGAGCTTCCTGTGCCGACAGATGCTACTCTGCAAAACAGGCGAAGCAGTCATTCCTCTGGTGATGAACTCCTTGTCATGTTGGACAAGGGCATTGACGAGCACCCCGACCTCACAAATGTGAGGGCAACGGATTCTTCCCCGGAGATGCTGAAGAAGAATTCCGCCGTTCATTACGAAACGGTAGCACGGTCACTTCGGCGCTGCACCTCGCCACGAGGCGGCCGGAAACATGACCTGCACACATAATACACGAAGAAATTTCTTCGAACACACATGAGGTATTATCTGCATCCTCTTTATGCTGGTTATAAACAGCAATAAGCCTCATAAAGTGGATCTTGGAAACTATTTCTATAGCACAAAGCGCAAACTCAGGATTCAAAACTTGAAGTTGCCATGAATCAACGAAAAACAAGCGTTGAAGCCAGCAGTCATAAGGACTCACGGCAAAGCACATGTTTGGGATGAAGAACCCAAATGGCAAAGACAGGGTTTATATAGGCCCTGTGGAGACTCTTCGGTTGCTTAAGATGAGTCAGCAAAATTCAAAAAGAGGGTAAGTTCAATCACTTACGCCTTGAAAAGCGGTAACAATCAATTACCCTACTAAAGGCTACGACGATTCAGTTGCGTATCCTAATAAATGACGGATAGTCATGATTCGGATGGACTTCCCAACGGAAGCGTGCTTATCTGCCGAGAAATTAGCGCGAAAATCAAGCGCAGAATCAATTGCTGATGTCATAATTGGATATGCACAGAAATGTCCAATCAAATCCCGAAAAAGGGCAAAACGGGCAAACTCATTGTTTGTTGTTAAAAAAAAGGGGGAGAAACCCTAGCAATATTACATTAATGTTTCAAAACGTTACATTAATGTCTCAGCCATTTTCCAGCCATTTTCCTGTTTTCTTTTCAAAATTCGAAAAGTCAAAACAAATTCTTGATTAAGGAGTCTTGGGGCTCGAACTGCTCGCTCAGCTTCTCCACTTGTTTCACTTCTTGCTTCAGTTGCTCGCACTTGGCATTCATTTCGTGATACAGCTTCAAAGCTTCATCAACCTTTTGCTTTTGCTGCTCCACCTTCTGCATCTCAGCTGCGAGATTCTTGTGACCGAGATTCAAAGTTACAGCTGCGCGAATCAGTGTAACTCTGTCCTTGAGGAATTTGAAACCAAGTCTGCCTTGGACTTTGAACAGGAGATTTTGGCACATGCCACACAGCAATTCAGCACTCTGGACCGAAATGGTCGCAGGTGTAGCCGCAGACAGCTGCTCCAGTATCCAGATGGCTTCAGTAAGGAATAGCCTCCTGTCAAAAGGTCCGATCTCCAGAGATCTCACAAACGATCGGGGGTATCTGAGACGCATTCGAACCACCCAGTCCACATCGGTTTGCTTCAAACCTGAGACATCAAAAATGGTTATAATGTCAGAACTCGCAAGCAAATAATGCGACGTGCGAACGGTAAATCTTTACTTACCAGTGCCTTCCAGAATTTCATGAAGAGAAGGGATGCGGGCCACTGGGTTGTTCGAAGACTGCCCTCGCTCCATGGCTCTCCTATCAGCTGCGAGCTCCAACCTCTCATAATCAGGAGGAAGAGTGTAGGCCGCACCAGCTGCGACTACATTCCCAACCTGCGAGCCCCAAATGCTCCACGCAGGAATAGGTGCTTCTGGCTCAGTCATCGCCGGAGGCGAAGGGACAGCCGAAGTCGCTGGGCGGAGGACACTCCCAGATGCGAAAACATTAGCATCACTTGTCCTTTCTTCCTCACCACCGGTATGGACACCTTCGTCCATCGGCGCAGCATCAGCTTCGACATCATCGGAGAGTTCGATGACATCCTCGAGATGCTCACTTGCATGTCCAGCGGCTGCGACGGGCTTCTCGGTATGGGAGTTCGAAATCGGAGCATGGGATGCAGAAGGCTGACTTCTCTGCTCCAGCTCAGGTTCCTCAGCATGACCTGCGATACCAAATGCGATAATGTGAGGTAACTTGTTTTATAAGTTATTTCGCTATCTTTACTAAAGCTAAGAATAAGCACCTCCACGCGAAGGTGGGATTGAGGTATCCTCATCGTACACTAGGGACGTGGAACCATGCCCTATCAGTGTATCCTCACTAAGCAAATCTTTAAGAGAAGCGTGACCTGGGATGCGAGTAAACCAGTCATGATTTTGCCGCAAGTGGCTACAGCCTAGTATGCGCATATCACTCAAAATAATTACCTGAGGGTTCTCCGCATTTGCTTACCAACCAACGGCGAATGTCAGGCTTTGACACACCGTGCTTTAACGCACCCACAATTACATCTCTATAAGTAACTGCGAGATTGAAGATCTCACCTTTATCGCCACCTGCGATCTCTGCGAAGTCCGCTTGGACTTGCTCTAGCTCTGCTGCATCCTCTCCGGGAACCTCATCTTCCTCCTCCACATGAGGAGCCACTTCTTCGGGAAGCTCGTCTTCCTCGCCAACTGGACGCACTAAGTCGTCAACATGCTGCTCCTCGAGGATCCGCTGTTTCACACGCTCGAGATCCTCTTCCTCTCGCTGCCTTCTTCTTTCAGCAGCCTCCGCGGCTGTCTTCCGGGATTCAGTAAGAACATCCTCACTTATAGGATCATCTGAAATGCCAGAATGGGCATCTCTCTTTTGCCTCTTGGCCACAAGGCCACCAACGGCTTCATCATCATCATCTGCGAATACATAATTGGTTCAAAGAAAAGAACTGCAGAGAAGTCAGGATAAAAGGCAAGGAGATGCGACGGAAGTACCTCCTGATTCTTCCTCGCACATCACAACTGTTGCTTCTTCTTCTTCATCACGTGCCTGGGGCTCCTGTCTCTCTTCCTCCTCTTGGTTGAATGGAACGAAAGTCTCAACTGCGAGATCTTTTCGCACTTTGCTGGGCATACGACCCTTGCCTTTGTCCTTGATGGAAAGGGACCTCACTGGGGGAGAAGCTGGAGCACTCCTAGGGGAGGAAATCGTAATTCCCTTTTGCCTAGGTCTCTTCACTCTCGGCGCCGCAGTCGCTGGAGGGGACGGGTCATCTCTAGGAGGAGACGGAGCCGGAGGGTTATCTATCAGCGAGTCAGCAAAAGTATTCATGACTGCGCGAACCCTTGTTTCAACCTCGGCATCCATCCTCCATGCTAGCCGGAACGACTCCCCTTTCCTTCTGGTGGCAACAATGGTGTTCACCAGCGATTTGGAGCGATCACCAGCTGCGAACCTCCGCACATGACACTGAAACAGTACAGAACGAAAAGCATCAGCGCAAGGAAATCAAAAGGCTTAAAGCACACGAAGGAATTGCTTACCTCGGCAAACGCCTTACTATATCTGACGACATGCGTGTCGCCCTTCTTGATTGCGTCGACTTGCTCCTTCAGAATGAAATCGGGGCACAAATGATTCTCGCGGTCCCACAGCGAGTAGCAACCATACTCAGACTCGCTCAAACTGCAATTGGGGCGAAACGGAAAAGAGTTCCTCTTGATCAAGGGGGCCCTTCCTGGCTGCGCCGCCGCCTCCGTCTCAATCCTCGTTTGCTGGGCAACCCAGTATGCGAGCCAGTTCTGGGAACAACCACCCTTGCGAGTTCCCGCAGGCTGCTCAAAGGGAAGATTGCTCATGAGGACCGTCTTGCACTCCTTTGTCAGCAAACGCTTGTAGCACCCTCTGATAATAGACTGGGGCCAGATCGATGGGGCCACTGCATCAAAACCAAACTGAGGAGAGACCCGAGTGGGGTCAACATCCACTGTAAGCCTTTCATACCGTGGCGCGAGCTCACGAATATGCTCTGCAAGGGCAGGAAGGGAACCTCGCAGACACCAACAAAAGAATTCACGGTAGCGTTCGTGGAAATGCGGCCCCTTTTCAAAGAGAAGGTCTTCTGACAAGACCATACCTTTGGAAGGGTATAGCTTTGGAAACCACCGCACATTCTCAACATGTGTGGCATAGGGCCTGGTAGTAAACTCCTTTCGTTTGTCGCATATCAAACTCCAAGTACACTTGGTGTTGCTTGCTCCAAACCATCTCGCAGCCCTTCCGCTGTTGCGCGCTTCCGTCTCGCCTGGGGGACACCACTTATCAAGTGGGAGGGGAGTTGGAGCATAAGACGGCCAGCGCTCGAAAACCCACATTGTCAAAAAGCTGATATTGACAAAGGTCAGAACATCGAGGCGGCCACGCGATTCCCTCATCGCCAGAACCAGCTGATCCAGCCTATAATATAGCGTGCCCAAAACCAAGGGTCCGAGTGCGACTCTCTGGCCAAGAGCGAGCCTCACGGCAAGTGGCAACACATGGTAGAAGACCCCGTCATGGGGGTGACCATCAATCAGATACCTCGACAGCCAAGCACAGAGAAAGGCACAAAGGGTCAAATGATAGCCCTTGCCCTCTACATAATTCTCGGCCTCCGGGTTCTCGCTCAAAAGCTTCTTAGTAATGCTGCTGTTCGCATAGTCTCGGAAGAAGTACTGCAACCACTTGTTCCAGGTGTTCTTCGCAGACGTATCCACCAGCTGCCAGTTCGGAAGAGGCTTTGTAGTGGTCCACCGAGTGGAGATTTTCTTTACCTCTGCTAGGCACTCCTCCATCTGCGCGTACAAGGCCATTTCAGCAGATGTCCTCAAGTGACTCAAGGGGTCCACCTCGCCCATGGGGGAAAGCTCATACAGCATTTGAACGTCCTCGAGCGTGGGGGCAGCCTCGAACTCAGCAAAATGAAACGTGTGAGTCGCGGGCGAGTAACGGGACAGAAGGTCTAGAAGCATGGACTGATCCAACTTCACGGCAGCACCCTTCATAGCACGGATAGCAAAGAAAATGCCGGCTTCATCGAGAGTCTCGGCGTGATGATCCAACACGTGGTCGATCCACTCATCCATATAGTCCAATTTCTGGACAAACGCCTGAGTAGAAATCGCAGTGTATGGGAAGTGCCCATTCTCGATCCCCAATCGAACCACATCCTCGGAACCAACCAACTCGAGCAAGGCTGAGTTGACTGGGCGAGTCAGTGTCAACAATCGCTCAACTGGAACAGGATCAGGCATCCTCTTCGCCTTCACCCTCGCATGATAAAAGTCTTTCCCACCCAGAAAGGGGGCTTTTCGCCACAGAGCCTGCGGAAGCTCCGGCATCTCTTCATCTTCCTTGACGGGTCTGGTTACTCTTGTCTTGGCCATTCCTGCGAAAGGGCAAAAAAAAGGGGGGGAGAAATACCACACTTCAGTTTGAATTTTGGAATTCGAGATCCATGCAAAGGAAAGCAAACAGTTCCGGTACCGATCTCAGAAATTGGGGAGTTACAAGATCCAATATTGTTGAAAGATTAAAACGAAGCGGGTTCAAAGATCAAAGCCTCTTCACAAATTTCATGGATTTACAGATTCAACGCAGTTCAAGGCAAACACTGGTATTTTAAATCAAAAGTAAACGAGGCCAACCTTGTTTCCTTGAAGCTTGCTTGGATATACACAATTGGAGAATACGATTTGCAGTTCTGAACTGGTGATTGATTATCTGGATCTGCTCTCGAAGATCTCTGGGTACCATTCACTTTAAGAGAAAGAAGTGATGCTTTGCAATAATGGGATACAAGGTATTTATCCAAAAGAATGAAGGGTTGCGTCCCTTCAGTAGTCGAATCGCAACCGTCACCGTCGTATCGCGCAATCACAGGACGGGCTGACGTCACGCCTAAAACCCTAAAGGTCAGACGGCACGACTCTAGGGGTTTTAGGTCATAATGACACGCACGGGGGCTGAACTTACCCGTATTTGAATTGGTGCGTGGCGACGACGCGCATGTTGGTTTCCGCGCATGGAAGCCTATACAGCTATGAGCCTTCACGCGCAGAAAGGGGGCTAATGTAGATAGTGCTTTCTGACATGACAGATCTTAGCCACGTGGCAACCATCCAGCACACCATATTGTGCTCCACACACACAGGATCACCAGCCGAGCTGATCCATGTGGGGGCTGCGAGACAGAGCCCTCGCATACCACTGCACGGGACTTGTAGGGACTTAGTGGTCTGGAGGCTAGAGTAAGCCCTGTCGCGTGCGAGCCAAGCCCGCGCGCGACCTTTAGTAACTGTTTTGAGAGATCTATGGCACGAGCTCCCTAGACCCGGTCAATCCGGTCAAACCCGGTCAACCTCGTAACGGTTCCGGTACTCGCGCACCACGTGCTCTAACGGTTCCTATATACTCGGACGAACGTGCCGTTATGGTTAAGCTAATTAAGCCGCCATTAATGGGCGCATTAACCACACTACAACGGTCATGTTCTCCAGTATATATATCGTTAACCTTTCCATACAAAGGAGGACACACTGCCATACGCGGAAGCTCTGCCAAACCTCTGTCTCTCTCTCAGACATTGCTACTGACTTACTCTCTCCCTACACACACCCCTATTCTTCCTGTGCGATCCCTGATCCACTACGCACGGTGCACACGGAGGTCTCCCTGCCGGAATCTCTTGTGCACATATGTAAAACTCGAAGAAGATCAACTTTAGCATAAATTATCCATGATTCAACATCACTACTGTCGTATCTTCCTCCTTGTATCCGCCATCTTTTCTTCTAGTTTCAATCTTTTTGTCCTTCACTGCTGGATTTAGTTTTTTTGTTTCTTGAAGGAAGAGCAATTTTAGAAGGTTGACTTGTTAATAAAAAGCAATCCGGCCCGAAGTTCATCATAAAAGCCACTGACATTACATTGCCATGGTCGCACAAACAACAAGTAATAATCATCTACATCTCACACATCACGAATGACTCGAGCTTTGTACTTTCTGCCAATGGAAAACGAAATTCAACAAGTCTTTGTAGTTTCTGATTTTACTCTTGCTCCATTGAGATTTTCTGTCATATGCCGGGACTCATGATCTTCCGTAGATAGTTCAAAAAAAATTTACCAACTTAGAGCTCACAAAATTAGTGAATGCATCATCTATTGCCGAACGACGAAACTTGTTGTAGACGGAACATTCAGTGTGAAATCTGTCAAGTAGACGCTTCAACCTCGTAGGACCTATCATGATTCCTGTTAGCAAGGGACTCCCGAGTTGCAAACTCAACACCTAGGTTACCCACTATGCGATTATTGTCAACAGGGACTTTGTTTCCACTTTGCAAAGCAGTAATTGAGCATGGCCAATCCATGATGTGATTTCACTTGACGTAGTTAGAAAACGAGACGTAAACGATATTCGTAAGATAAAGAGTTCTCAACACGAGAAATTCAGAATTTTATTAAATAATGATAGTGAAAGTTTTAAGTGTAATAAGTAGTTAATCAGACTTATGGGGTGCTAGGTGTCATTTATAGAACTTTGTAACAGCTCACTCATGTATGTTATCTATAGATACATATGTGATGTATTGTGTGTGTAATATGAATGATAATGGAAATATTATTCTCTATTTGATTCTTCATCTTCCTCTTCTTCATCTTCTTCTTCTCCTTCTCTTCTCTGTGAATTGGTTTGAAGTTCATCATGGTATCAGAGCCAGAAAGGCTCGTCACCGCTATCTCCTTTGGTCTCCGGTGCTTCTCCGTCGCGTTTCCGGTAGTTTTCTCTATGATTTGAGCTTCATATCTCTGTCACCGGTGTTTCGATGGTGTCGTCTTCATTTCTTTGCCTAGATTCACGAGCTTCTGGTGCTTTAATGGCGTTCCTTCACTAAGATTCGTCTTCAATTTTTCAGGACGCAATCTTCTTTGAACTTCTCAATCGTCTCGTCTTTGGTTCTCTGCACTGAGTCAAGTTACGCGTCAGGTGTCCGTGTTTTTCCGAGTTACACGTTTTGCTACCGAGTTCTGCTGAGTTCTCATGGTTTCTCGCCGAGTTTTGCCGAGTTGCTCCTTCAATCACTGAGTTTGTCCGAGTTCTCACCTCTTCAGTCATGGCAGAGCTGATTCCTCTGGGTTTGAAGTTTGTTAATCGCAATCTTAGCTCTCTTGTGCCTATTAAGCTGGACGGCACTAACTACATCATCTGGCGCACACAGATTTCAACTCTTCTCCAAGCAAATGATCTATTTCGCTATGTTACCGGATCTGTTTCTGCTCCAGCTGAAACAATCACAAATGATTCAGGTTCCATTGTTCATAATTCTCAGTTTCTGATTTGGCGCTCCATTGATCAGCATTTGAGAGTTGTTTGATTGCATCTATATCTCCATCTGTCTTACCAGTTGTTCTCAATTTGACTCATGCTTCTGATATTTGGCATGCTTTAGAACTTAAATTTGCTTCACTTTCTCGGGCACACATTCACCAATTGAAGATGCAGTTACTCACTATTCAACAGCATGATCAACCTGTTGATACCTACTTAGCTCAAGTTAAGGCCATTACTGACAGTTTGGCTCAAGTTAATGAATGTGTGCCTGAAGAGGATTTGGTGCTCTAAATTTTAAAAGGACTTTCTCCTTCCTATGATCATCTCAAGTCCAACATTCGTATTAGGGAAACTCCAATCACTGCATCTGAACTTTCTGCCTTATTGTTGTCAGAAGAACTGAATTGCAATTATCCAAATTAAGTGTGTCTGGCAATACATCCACTTCTGGTTTGATTCCTGATCTGGCTACTGCTTATTTTGTAGATAAACCTATGCCTCCTAAGGCTGTCAAAACTTATGGTTCTGGTTCTCAGCCAAGTACTTTCTACAAAGGCAGATCTACAGTTTCTAGCTCCTCTTATAATGCTGGTCAATCATCCTACAATTCAGCATCCACAATTGTTTGTCAGATATGTGGGAGAACTAGGCACTCAGCCCTAGATTGTTGGTATAGGTTGAATACCAGTAAATTTGCTTCTACTAGACCTTCTGGTCCAAGGTTTCTTAGGCCTCAAGCCTATACAACATATGTTCCTTCACATGGACAAGTGAGTTATGGTTCCCAGTCTGCAGCTGCTTCTTCTTCTCCTGGACTCCTTGGGCATGCTCCTGCATTTACTCCCTGGTTATTGGATAGTGGAGCTAACCATCACTTAACACACAATTATGCATCCTTCACTCATCCTCCTACTTATATAATGGCTCTCAAATGATTCAAGTTGGTAATGGCTCTCAAATGCCTATTGCTGGGATTGGTAACGGTATTCTCTCTACTTCAACTAATTCATTTCAGCTTACTAATCTTCTTCATACTCCATCAGTTGCTACCAATCTTGTGCCTTTTTCCAAATTTACCACTTATAATGACTGTACTATCAGTTTTAATGCTCATGGTTTTGTTGTACAGGACAACAAAACCAGCCTCATTACATTGAAGGGCCCCTGTATTAATGGTCTCTATCCATTCTCAACTTCTTCAACAACTTCTGTGTTAGCTTTTTCAGCTCAGGTCTCTTCCTCACTCTCTCCTTCTCAGCTATGGCATTTAAGACTTGCACATCCCTCTGCAGCTGCCTCCAATGCTCTTGCTTCTCAACTTAAGTATCAGTCTACTTCAGTTACTTCTTTGTGTATACACTGTCAAGTGTCTAAATGTCACAAATTGCCATTTTCTAATTCCAAATCTCATGCTACTAAATGCTTTGAGTTAGTTCACTCAGATGTATGGGGACCTTCTCCTCTTGCTTCTTTTAAACATTACAAATACTACCTAATCTTTGTTGATGATCATTCTAGGTTTTGTTTGTTTTATCCACTTAAACTCAAGTCTGATGCATTTGCAGCTTACAAAGCTTTTACTGCTTTCATTTCTACTCAGTTTGGTGCTACCATTAAGGTTTTCAGAACTGATAATGATACTGATTTTGTTAATAATGCTTTTGGGTTGTATCTTCAGTCTTAGGGTACTCTCCATCAAACTTCATGTCCTCACTCTCCAGAACAAAATGGGAGAGTTGAAAGAAAACATAGACATTTAATTGAAACTGCTTTATGTCTACTACATCAAGCTCATCCCCCATCCTCATTTTGGTTAGAAGCTTTAATCACTTCTAAATTTTTTATCAATAGGCTTCCTAAGAAGCTTCTTCATAACAAGTCTCCTTATCAGATCTTATGCAATACTTCTCCTGACTATTCATCTCTTAAGGTTTTTGGTTGCTTGTGCTTCCCTCGGCTTAGGCCTTATACTTCTCATAAATTACAGTATAGATCCTCTCCTTGTGTGTTTCTTGGTTATTGTGCCACAAGTAAGGGTTACAGATGCTTAGACCCATCTTCTCACAAAGTGTACATTTCTAGACATGTTCAATTCTTTGAACACCATTTTCCTTATCAACAACTTACTAAATCCATTTATCTTCCCAGTCCAACACACAAATCTCTCTTTCCACCTGTTTTTATGTCTTCTTCTTCTCCTACAATATCATCTACTCCCCCATCTCCCCCTTCTTCTCCTCCTTCTCCACCTCAGTCTACACCTTCTTCTCCTGATCCCTCTCTACCTCCACCCCCCATTCATCCCATGATCACCAGACTCAGGTCTGGTATCATTAAACCAAATCCAAAATACCAGGCCTATACTGCTTCCCTGTCTCCTAGTACTGAACCATCCACCTTCAAAGAGGCCAGCTCTCTTCCTTGTTGGCAAAATGCAATGCAGGAAGAGTTCACAGCTCTTATCTCTCAGGGGACATGGTCTCTGGTACCTCTACCCCCTCACAGAAGACCTATCGGGTGTAAGTGGGTTTATAAAATCAAAAGAAAGGATGATGGGTCCATAGCCAGGTATAAAGCTAGGTTAGTTTCCAAAGGCTTCTTGCAAACTTATGGGTTGGATTATCATGAGACCTTCAATCCTGTGGCTAAGCATCCAACTATCAGAATTGTCTTGGCTTTGGCTCTTCATTTTGGATGGTCTCTTACCCAACTTGATATCAGTAATGCATTTCTTCATGGCACCATTGATGAGGAATTGTACATGTCTCAACCACAAGGATTTGTGGACCCTACTCACCCTTCCTTTGTGTGCAAGCTTCATAAATCACTTTATGGTCTTAAGCAGGCTCCTAGAGCCTGGTATGATAAATTCTCCTCCTTTCTGCTATCTCAAGGGTTTAAATGCAGCAGAGCTGATACTTCTCTCTTTGTGCTTCACACTCCTACATGCATGGTTGTGTTGCTCATTTATGTGGATGACATTATTCTTACTGGGAATTCTCCACAAGTTCTTTCTTCTTTGCTTACTGCTATGAAGTCTTTGTTGTCAAGGATCTAGGTCAATTGAGCTATTTTTTTGGGTATTGAACTCACCAACACCCCCACAGGGCTTCTTTTGCATCAGTCCAAATATGCTACTGATCTTCTAGCTAAAGCTGATCTTCTTGACTGTAAGCCTTGTGTCACACCTTGTGCTTCCAGGTCTGGTAATGTTTCTGCTGATCTTTCACCTTATCAGCATCCTTCACATTTTAGAAGTCTTGTGGGTGCTTTGCAGCACTTAAATGTAACTAGACCAGATCTTGAATTTGCTGTCAATGCTTTGTGTCAACATATGCATGCTCCTACACAGCAAGACTACGTAGCTATGAAGAGAGTTCTTAGATATGTCAAGGGTACTCTTCATCAAGGCATTACTATTTCTCCTAGTAGTTTTTTCCTCACTGCTTATTCAGATGCTGACTGGGCTGGTGACAGCACTGACAGAAGGTCAACAACTGGTTTTTGTATTTTTCTTGGAGATAATTTGATTTCTTGGAGCTCCAAGAAGCAAGACACTGTTGCTAGATCTTCTACAGAGGCAGAGCTATGGCTATTACTACTTCTGAGCTCAAGTGGCTTCAGTATCTTCTCTCTGATTTGGCTATTCTTCCCACTGATCTTCCTCTTCTCTGGGGTGATAACACTTCTGTTCTAGCATTGGCTACCAACCCAGTCTTCCATGCTAGAACTGAACATATTGAAATATATTTTCACTTTGTTAGAGAGTTGGTTGTGGCTTAACAATTGATTCTTGGCCATATTTCTTATGTTGATCAGCCTGCAGATTTGTTTACCAAACCTTTGGGAGAAGCTCAGTTTCATCAGTTGTGTTCCAAGCTTCACTTAGCTTCAGCTGAGTTCAGCTTGAGGGAGGCTGTTAAGTGTAATAAATAGTTAATCAGACTTATGGGGTGCTAGGTGTCATTTATAGAACTTTGTAACAGCTCACTCATGTCTGTTAGCTATAGATACATATGTGATGTATTGTGTGTGTGATATGAATGTTAATGGAAATATTATTCTCTCTTTGATTCTTCATCTTCCTCTTCTTCATCTTCTTCTTCTCCTTCTCTTCTATGTGAATTGGTTTGAAGTTCATCAGAAAGATTGATCTTGGCCAAAGGCCTACATCGGTTGAAATAAACAAATACTAAAAATAGCAAACACTAACTAAATATGCTAATAGTTCATTATATCATAAGAATAACTCAATTGATGGAATTTCAATTGGACTTTCATACTAAGAGAAATTCGCAAACTAATAATTATTAGAAATAGCAAAATCGTTGATTCGGAGGTTAAGATGGCCGAGGGCGGTGTTCATGACTAAAGGCACAAGTTATGCTTTAAATGTCGCATGGACTCAGAAATATGTATGGCTCGACTATATATCATACTCATTCAATTCCGGCTCTTATTTTTCAAATTGACCGAAATTGTTTTTCTATTTTCAACGACATTCTCCACAAAATGTTTCGTACATCTACCTTTCAGCTCAAGAACTCAATACATTGGGTGGACATTTACGTTCACTCATATCAGGTGGTGGAGCCATGAATGCGTATTGAAGAGGGCACCTATTTGTCCACCAGGGTGGACAATTCATTCGAGGGTTGGTGCAGAACAAACCCTTGGCGAGCGGTCCATGTGTCCAACAACTTTTTTCTCGGTCTTTCTTTATATGCTCTGTTTTTTTAACCAACTTTGCGAATAATTTTGAGTAGGTTAATTAAAGTTAACCTAATTTTTTTTGAAAGGAAATTAAAGTTAACCTAATTATTCTAAAAAATCAATGTAACACATTACACAAAAGTATTAGAGTCTGATTCTCAAAAAAAAAGTATTAGAAGTCTAAAAATATATATTTTCTATAAAATAAACTATTTTATGTGTTTTTTTTCTTCAAATGGGAGCCTCAAATTTATTATTTACTTTAGGCGCTCGAGTGTCTTTGGCCGGCTTGCTCTCTTTATACGTTCTGTTTTTTAACCAACTTTACGAATCATTTTGAGGAGGTTAATTAATAAGTCAAAAATTCCACGTATGAGTAAATCTTTTCCTCATGTTGTAGATTTACAATCATCTACAATACTGATATGTTACATGCGTCACTGATATGTAAACAGAATGATGCAGAATTGCTAGCGAGAGGGGAACTAATTCAGTAATGACTTTTGTAGACGAAGACTCCATTAAGGTCGTATTCATGTGATTGCTGATAACACACCAGCACTAAACCCACTGGATCATGCACGAATCATAGTGTGGACATCCGGCAAACTAAAACGACCGGAACATATGGCCCGACATACAAAGAACCCTAACACACATACTCACGAAATAACAAGTTGAATAATTTTTGGAGGTCTAATTAGTTATTAAAACTACGCGACAACATTGATTCTTCACGCTAAGGCGAAACTTGAACGCAAGATCAAGCTAGGCCTGATACACTTGCGTTGATGACTTGCGGCGTCAAAATGAATACAATTTTTATTTTCTTTATTTTCTAGATAATAAAGATAAAACCAAATGGTAGGCTTGGTAGGGTTGACCCCTGTCGGAGGGCCGAATAATTAGCTGAGGCGAGATTCGAAAACATCATACCGCGATATCCATTGGCTTGGAATTATCTTAGTCTAGAAAAGGCCATATCCACATCACGTTTAATTTCTATTTTGTGGTTGTTTGCGACTCCTAGGAAGTATGACAAAGTTGACTGACTTCAGTATTGCTAAATCCACTCATTTCAGAAATAGAAAGAAAATGTGTTTGAATTTTGAGGCAATTAAGCAGTATATTGTTCTTGTCATGCATTTTTATGGGAACTAATGAAGGAGGCCATTAACCAAGTGGGCATAAATTAGACTGGAGATCTGGAATATCTTGAAACAAGTTGAAAGGCAGCTCTCTGGAGGATAAGACTTCGTTGCCTGTATTTGTTTGGAGCCTTCTGCCCTAATCTGTCTCACCCGAACATGTATGCTTGGTACACATATTGTGGGGAACGTTGATTTTGTATCTGGAGATTGAACGTGATGGTGTTTCAACTTCTAAAGAGACACACATGCTATTCTTTGTTAAGGAGATTGAATACATTATCATCACTATTATCATATTAGTTACTATGACCCGTGATACAATTATGAGATGAAGGATCTTTTGGTTTTATTTAACTTAATACTTCCTCCTTCTCGAAATAATTGTCCCTTTTTGAAATTCTAATTTCTTAAGGTGACATGTATTAATTGCACATTCGACCTCAGGGCACTACCAAACGAATAACAAAAATTTCTGAAGAAAAGTTGTAACAATTTCTTTTAAGCTTTTATTGTGATTGCATTTGTCCGTTATTTTTATTTGAAACACTATTTGGTCCGATAAATATTTGCAGTAATTTTTTAAATCTACCTAACTAATAATTTTTATTTTTCATAATAACCATATATATTATTAGAAAGTAGTTAAATTGGCGGTATAGGTTTTGATAATAAAAAATAAGGATGTAGGAGTTTCTTTTTTTTATCATTTGTGGGGTCTAAAATTTACGAGAACTCTTCAAAATGGTGGTCATATGCTAGAGTTCTCAAAACAATCACACTATTGATTGTGGTCCACAGGAATTTGATGTGGAATCAAATTGAATGTAATTAAAATGGTTAGGAGAAACATTATTGTCCCATTATTCTAGTTCTGGTATTATAAAATTTCACCAAACACTTTCTCAAAAAATATTTCCTTGAAGAAGATGTGATCAAATGATTGAGATTAAATTGTTCTTACGATCTAATAGACATTTCAATTTTTTAAAACTTGAACTGTCCTAATATGTTATATATACTCGTGCCCTCAGGACATTACCTGAAATTGTGACTTAAATTTTACACGAAAATATTAATCAGGTTCTTTTTATTATCACAAATAAAAATAGTTGGTAAGGTTACAAACAATGAAGTAGTGAAATAATCTCTAAAATTGTACATTTCTACTCTCACGTATTTTGGTTTTTCAAATTATTTGTCTACATCAGCAAGAAGTAACTAAATTGTAGGTATTAAAATAAAAAAAACATGATATACTTATGAAGATGTAGTGATTACTTTTCTCATTTTTGCAGACTCCACCTTCCATGTTATTGCAGAAAGGGTTAGAGAGATGATTTTTTTTTCTTTTTTTTTTAGAATCAGAGATGATTTTATCTATTTAATTATCCTCCTTTTCTTAGAGAAATGCGGTACCAAGGTCGCCAATACTTGTTGACGCTTTAATTTCACCGTTCACGTGGGTCACACAAATGGTGGTAACATTCATATATTGGCCCATATGAGTTGAAATTCAAGAGTAATGAATAAACATGAAGTTTAGTATTATGTCCTGGAACGAGAAAGAGAACGATGATAATCGATGAACAAGAACAAACCCGATATAACGTGGTTCACTAACACGATGCTAACTAAGTTCACGGTCCCAAAACCCTTGTTTATTAGAAAAAAAACGATACAAATACAACCCATGATCTTTAACATATGCCTATACATGTATATATAGGGATGGCAACGGGTAGGGTTTGGGGCGGGGAACGCTTTCCCCATTCCCATACCCATTTAGGAATCTTAATCCCATACCCGTCCCATCCCTGCATAGGTTTATCCCATACCCTTCTCGTCTCATACCCTATACCCACCGGATTCCACTACAAGAAACAGAGGATACAGCAGCGGTTTAAACCGCTGGTAAATAAGCCAAAAACCGCTGGTAAAGATTTTACCAGCGGTTTGCCAAACCGCCGGCAACTAACACAAAACCGTGGCATCTCCCCGCTGGTATAGGTATATGCCCGCGGTTTGAGGAACCGCTGTAGCAGACGTTAAACACCAGCGGTTTCAAGAACCGCTGGCTTGTTTTCATGAACTGCTGCCGAAGGACCACATTTTGCAGCGGTTGTCACATGCTAGAGCTAGCTAAAACCTGCTTCTACCAGCATTTGTTCCAGAAAAATTCAATCCAATCCTGCCTATCGAGAGGCTTATTTTGAGGCTTTTAGTACCATTAAGAGAACAAAAATGAAAGAATGATGAACAAAATATAACTCGGCTTTATTTTTATAAATGTATTTAAATCCAACAAGAACGAAATAAAAGTTTGTATTCACAACAAATATAACCCCAACTGATAACAGAATTACAACAATTGCTAAACATTAGCCAATTATTAGATTCATCACTATCACTATCAGAATTAGTACACCAACATCACCATCAACATTAGAACATCACATACAGACATAATTCATCAAAAATCAAAAAAATCATCCAACACCACCATCGCAGATCTGCCCAATCTTCCCAATAATTGTTTTTCCCCCAATAATTCAGACAGCACCACCAGCATCACCACATCTGAAAAAAAAAAGTGAGAACAGAAAAAACTATCATCATCATAAGAAAACGAAGAAGAGTAGCAGCTATGCGACAGGGGGAGAGGGAGAGACATAGAAATAGAGAAAGAGAGAGACCTCGTGGGCTTCCCCGTTCGGAACCGCCATCGAACCGCCGGTCACCCGAACAGACGACGAGAGAGAGAGAGGATCCTGCTGTTCCGATCTAGTACCAAAGACGTGTGGCGGCGGAGCGGAGGCCGTGAACCCTAATCCGGGCAGTGAGCAGAAAGCATAGAGAGTGATAGAGAAAGAGATAAGAAATGAAAGGTCGTGGCTGCGTGGGTGTGAAAAATGGGGGATAGTATATATGTGGGTTTTGGGTTAAATAGTAGTAGGTAATGGATTAGGTTAGTGTTAATGTGGCCCAATAACATGTGGCCCAAATCTGTTACTAAATTATGTTAACAAAAAAAATGTTGGGTTTTTTTTAGCCTAATTTTATCATTTCAAATATTTAAGGTTATCAAATAAAGATATGGGAGGAAGAGATAGGACGTACCAAAAAGGAAATTGGGGATGAAGAAATTGGACGGAGTTTTAAATGGTATCAAAAAAGCTCGATCGTCCTGAGGTGACACAAACACTTTTTAAGAGACATACGAGCTCCTCAAATATGTCAATCGTAAAATGGGAGGTTAAGATTTTGTTGTACCGGTTGAAGCAACCAAATAAGCTCTAGGTACATGGACATGCTAACTGGCTTGCAGCTTCTGTTGATGAGAGAAATAAACTTTTAAGAACACGATGTCAAGGTGATCAACGATTAACTTTGATTAATAAAAACAAAGCAAAATGATAATCAATCGAATTTGAGAGTCACAATTGATTGTCTAATAGGATCAAGAAGTCCGATTGAGTTCAATAGTAGAGAGCGATAGTTCACTTGAGCAGTAGATCAAAGCTGATAGTCTAACTTAGTTAATTAGCAGTACAATTGCATTCGATTCAATGGTCCAGTTAGATGTAGTAGTAGTTCGATTGTGTTTATTAGTAGAGATCGATAATCCATTTGAGCGGTGAGTAACGATTGAGAGTCCCGTTTGGTCAATTATAAGTTCAGATAGATAGTCCATTTCAGCAACGAGGCACAATTGATAGTCAAATATCATCAATTAGAAATTTAATCGCGTTAATAGCATATATCGGTAGTCTATTGAGCTGCGAGTCACAATTTGTAGTCCAATTTAGCCAATTAGAAGTTTGATTGAGTTCATTAGTATGGTTCAATAATCATTCGAGCCAAGTCACATTTTATAGAGGGACAAGTGTTTATATTTTATTAAATAATTATTATTGTGAGAGTACATAATTCAAAGGATCAAACATAAAAGTTAATAACATTGAATAACAACTAATTATTAATTATTAAGTGTTAAAAATAAATTTTATTACTTAATTATAATTCTTTGTCCAGATTGCAAACTCACCAAAATGTATAACTATACATTCCTCATAAAGATAGACAGTGAAATAAGAATAATAGAATGTGATTGATTTTAGGTGGGGTGACTAGATACGTACTTACATAGTCTCATCAAGTACCTATATAGAAGTTGGTTCAGTGGTAAGTATGGATTCATTGTCTGTTGAGGTTTTGGTTTCGAACCATTGCATCTACTTAGTTTTTCACCGAAAAACCGCTGGTATAGATGGTGTTCTACCAGCACTTCAACAAACCGCTGGTAGATAACAAATTTACCAGCGGTTTTATAAAAACCGCCGGCACAGCCAGCAACCTTTGCCTGCGGTTGTCTAATTTACCAGCGGTTCCTGTAAACCGCCGGCATAGGGCTCATTTACCAGCGGTTTTTGGAAACCACTGCTAGGGAAACCGCTGGCTAATCCAGCATTTCCTGTAGTGTTCCCTTCGGGTCTCCATTTATTAGTTTTAAGTGTAAATTAACTCACTTTAGTAACTTATTTGAGCCATGCAATTTATATAAACTAAAAAGTTAACAATTTATTGTAAATGTTGGAAAACAGATTCAGCCAGTTACATAATATATTATAGATTACAATGCATTTTATACAATTTATTATAAAGAAACTAGCTTACATAAGGGTAAAATTATAAATTTATTATAAATTAATCGGGGATGGGCATATAAACGGGGAAGTTTTCAGATCCCATTCCCTTTCCCTACCCTACAGGAGTTTGACAATGGAATACCATACTCGTCCCATACCCTAATAATCATGTCCCGTACCCTTCCTATTAGGGGCGGGTAGGGTCGGGTCTCCATGGGGTTCGGGAAAATTGCCATCCCTATGTATATATAGCCTAAAAGGTTGCTTGGTCCCAAAGGAACATCCAAAACCGACCAAAAACTAATAAGGAAAAAACTGAATTCCCCCCCCCCCCCCACCCACCTGCGTGACCCCAAGGAGCTGTTTTTTCGTCTTTGTCTTTCTTGCCTTCATCGTGATCCTCCATTTGGCCTTGTTTCTTTGCCCCTCTTCGTCGCCTAACTCCTCGTCCAGCTTTCTCGAGCCTATTCAAGGCATATTCCAACACATAGCAACCATCATCTCTTTATCATCTATGTCAAGGCCTTATTGTAGTCTCCACACTCGATCTGAAGTTCGTAAATCAAGTACGATGGTCTCACTCATGCTCTTTGTAGATAACTGCTTGATCTTCTTCAAGCCTAGCATTGGTAGATGTGCAACTATGGGTAGGCATCTTGATAATTATGTGCAATGTTTGGAGATTTGATTAATAGCGGTAAATCCTCGATGATTCTTACTTCTAAGGCTGAACGTCGAAGAAAATCTTGCTAACCTATATAGAAGGTTCTTTGATATTCTCATTCATAACAAAGCTACCACCTATCCTAGTCATCTAGTTGGTTAATATTACATGATGAGTGAAGCTTGTGAAGTTGTTTAAAGTAGACTTGATCCCCACATTTCATCCTGAAAATCAAGACTTCTCAATTCATCTATTTGGTTTACCTTTGTCAAATCAGTGGCCACAACGCAACCTCATTATATGATAGACTATAGTTTACTTGGTATCAAACACCAAATAAGAATGGAAATTTAAGAGAAGCCTTGTGCCAAGAGACCTTTGAAGTTGGTTGCGGAAGATATCTTATGGAGGAGTACCAATCAGATGGAGTTCTATACTTCAAGATTTTAGCTAGTTCACAAAGGATCTCTTAGCCTCAAATGCATGGAGACTGTTAGGAAAAAAAGAACAGTCTAGCCACTGGGGCTTAAGCCCTATATGGTCGTCGCAATATATTTCTAGTGAGGCTCCTTTCTCTTTCAAGGATCTGTCCTAGGCTTGTAGGAGTATTATTTTATGAAGCTTCCTCATTTATTAAGGCTTCTTATGGCAAGTGGAGGATGGGTCACCGTGGGAAAATACAAATGGATTTATGGCCTTCTTTACCCCTTCTTATGCTTCCTCAGTAACACAACCTTTTATCACTATAAAGTCTTAGATTTTCTTATTAGAGGGGCCTCAATCTTGAAATAGAATGTGTTGAAATTCAAAAAAAGTAGTCCCATTTTTTATTGGAAATCTCATTTGAACTATCCAATTACATGACAAACCAAAGAATGACAGAATATATGGTCGTTGAGGAAGCATGGGAACTAATATACCTGGACTGGTTACCACTACTACAGGAGTATCGAGCATCATATTCTCTTTCTTGTAGGCTACTTGATTCACTGGAGTGCAGCAATCGTAATTTAATTCGGAAAAAGGTCTTGAATCAGCCAACCTCATAAAACTTGATGTCATTCATATGAAAATGACAGCACGAGGTACTTCTGGCAACTCAAAGATGAGTGCTATCAATAGATGCCGGCGAGATTCATGTCCACTATGTTTTGAAAAATCATAAACAATTATGCACTTTTTTCTTGACTGCATTCACGTTGCAAGAGCTTGGTACACCATGCCATAGAGTTGAGCATATAAGATAAGAGAATTTCTTCGACTAGCTCTCATGATGGGTCCAGATATGCTCGAAGGAAAAAGATACCTAGATATGTGTTTTTTCTTTCATGTGAGCAATCTAGGAAATGCCCAATGGTGTGTTGTTCAACACAATGCTTGGAACTTGTGCAACTTCCTAGCTCTAGTTAATATCTTCTTGGAGGAGATTCAAATTTTGGACTTCTATGGACAATTTGGGCAACAAAAAATAGCCTCCCCCAACCTCACCCCCCGGGTCGGCCCTTGAATTGTATAGAGGTTGCTGGAGTAAAGAAACAGCTCCGCTAATCAAGAGTTCTAAACTATCTTTCAGGTAAGAAAATGTATGCTTATTATATTTTACATGTAATTTTGTTTTAAAAAAAAGCCGTAACGACACTTATATGAGTGCCATGGAATCTTGAATACTATAACTCTGTTATGGGATGTGTTTTCAGCATGATCTGGACCCGTGGTCTGGGGTAGGGCTGAGCACAGGTCGGGTCGGCCGGATTTTAGCGTAACAGGGTACCCGACCCGACCTCTCGGGTCTGGCAAAACTCATTCCGAACCCGATCGAAACCCCTGTGAAACCCGTAGCTTTCGGGTTCATCGGGTTCGGCCGGGTTCGGCCGGGTTAAACTATAAACGCTCTTAGTGTACAACCTGTCGGAATGGCTGTCGCCGGTCAGAAACGAAGAAGAAAGAGGAGCAGCGACGAAATCGCAGAGGACGACGATTCTACCTCTAAATCGGAGAACGACGTTGGTGACGAAGTCGTAGAGGACGACGACGAGACCGTGAGGATGACGACGACGAGACCGTGAAGAGGACGACGATTCGCTCTCTCTGAATCGGAGAAACTACCGTTCTCTCGTCCATGTATTTCTCTCTCTCTCTCTCTCTCTCTCTCTCTCTCTCTCTCTCTCTCTCTCTCTCTCTCTCTCTCTCTTATCTTGAAAAAACAAACTATTTCTCTCTCCCTACTTTCTCTCTATCATTTCTCTCTTTATTATCACAACTAATACCAATAAAGTAGGAAGTGGGGTCATGGTGGTTGAAAATGAATAGGTATGAATTGTAATTTGTATGACTAGTGGTGAATACGGCCGGGTTCGGGTTTTTCGGGTTAAAAAAACTTCAACCCGCAAATCACCCGAATTATGGCCGAGTTGGGGAGTTCTAACCCATACCCAATCAAATTATATTCGGTTTTGTGTTTTTTCGGGTTGATTCGATTTTGGTCGGCCGGGTCGCCGGGTTTTCGCTCAGCCCTAGTCTGGGAATAGAGAATATGCAGGTGACACGATTTCTTACGTGTTACCGCAAGTGCACAGTTCAAGTAATATAGGGCTGATATTTCAACCCCGAGTTATCGATCCCACGAGAACAGTGTTACTGCTTAATCAGAAACTAGACTTAAAGAGTAAAAACGTAAAAAGTAGGAGGAATTTTTACTGAATTTATATAAACTAAGTACTTAACGTAAAAACAAAATGAAACAATATTGTTAGTAATTTTCTGGTAATAAAGTATGGCTGTAAAAACTAGGGTTTTGGGTACCTAGATTCCTGGATCACCTAGGGTTACTATTCTGCTTGTCAGTTTTTCCAATTTAGAAACACACGGCAGTTTTTTTGTTTATGCCAGCATACCAATGTTGCAATCTCCTCTCGGTCTCATGCACGTGTCACTCCCCTTCATATTTTTGGGTCCTCTCGGTCCACCTAGATCTGCAGGTTTGTTCTAAGTCTGCTAGGGTTACAGGTTCTCCTCTCGGTCTCCCCCTAAACGTCTAGCAGTTGGTCTAATGCTTCTCAGGCTAGCCCCTGATTCTCTTCACCTCTCGGTCCATCAAGGCAGAAAACTAAATTGAATCTTCTCTTCCTAACTCTCACTGGCCACTCTCGCGCACCAGATCCTGTCTGTAACAATCCAGGTTCATGACTTCGTTAATGCATAAACAGTTAAAACCAAAGACATAATAATAAACAAAACTTCTACTATATTAAGACTTAAACAGTAATGAATCCAAAGTCGGGATAAACTAAGTTACTGAAATCATAAACCCAAGGTTCACCGAGAACCTAGGAAAAAAGTCTAGCTACTAAAAACTAACATAAAGAAGATAAGAGAATCAAACAGGTGATGGAAATCTGGCGATTTCCGGGACTGCTCCGATGCTCCTGTTTCTGCTCTGCTCTGCTGTGTCTGACTCTGATTCTGTGTCTGTCTGTGTATTCTGTGTTATATCCTGAAACTATTGGGCATAGCTGCTTTATATACTGCTGAAGTTTCCATAGTCATATGCTGAAATTCCTGTTCTGCCCCTGTCTAAACCGCCCTGGGAAGCTTCTGGAAATCCTGTCCTACGTCTGAACGCACATACCTGCGTCTAAACGCATATGTGCTGACGTTGACTTTTTGAATTCTGACTTTCGTTGACTTTCTGGATGTGCGTTTGAACGCACGTGCCTTGGTCTTCTGGTTGATTTTTGCCTGATTTTCTGACCTTCTGAAATTTGAAGTTTCCTGCGTCTGAACGCGGGATGTGCGTTAGAACGCACAACACTTAGTCATTTTCTGGCCAGTTTTCCCTGTGGTGCAGCTGCACTGTGCGTCTGAACGCACATACTTAGTCATTTTTATGCACTTTCTTGTGTTTAGCCAATTTTCGCCCCTTTCAGCCTCCGGGACTCAGTTTTTGCGTTTGGCCACCAATCTTGCATGTGGACATAAGTTATTTTGGACTTCGGGGCTGGGTTTGAACGCATAATGTGCGTTTGAAAGCACATGTGTGTCTGAACACAGAATGTGCGTCTAAACGCACATCAGCGACATCTCCAACTTTAAAACGCCACAACTTCTTCGTGCGATCCCCGATTTAGCTCCGTGACCTATCGTTGGGAAGCTCTTGAAGTCTACTTTCATTTTTCACCAATCTCACTCCAAAATTCATTATAGAACTCAATTTATGATCAAAATAGTGGAGACTGGTCATGCTAGCTTCTCCAACTTTGCCTCTCTTCACTCCTCTTGAGCGTTTCTTCGTTTCCGAAGTTCGTTTCATGCCTTAAATGAACCGCTAAGAATTCATTCCTGTCAAAAAAACATGAACACCTATACCAAGCGATCATATATGTTATTTAATATCTATTTATGCATGAAAACGCCCGGATTTCACAATTAAGCTCAAACTCATCTTTTTCATACTACGGAGGCTTTGTCGGCTAAAACGTGCTCAATCTTATTGAAACTCAATTTATTAAATTCTAATATAAGCTCACAGATAACTCATAAATGAGAGTTATCAGCAGGTCACCTGCCCCACTATGTGAGCTTAAGTATCTGATTGTAATCAGCTGTAGTCAACTAATACTACTCTACTGGACTGATGTTTTAGTAGGGGGTGTCAACACTTAAGGTCTAGTTTATCTTGGTGTATTGTATAAGTCATCCTTGTCTGAAGTGAATCTGATCTACACAAAAATCTGGGTAGTGGGGTTCGTAATCGTCTGTATAAGGCTAGTGATGTTTTGGATTCTACGAGCTATGTGTATAACAGTTAACTCTGCATATCTGTTCTATGATATTATATCATGGTAATGATTGAAAGCTTGTAAGTACTAAGACAATCTTTTCAAAACTCTTTATTAAGTATATTATTTACGAGTTATACAATTTACTTAAACTATTTCTGTCAGCCTCTCTTGTATATTTGTTTCTATGAGCACATAAAAAATTGGAAAGTAAAGTTAAATACATAACTGTCGGTATCACATATCTACCGTAAATACTTAAAAATATGATCGTAAGTTTTCACTATCAAGTATTCAATTTCGTTCATGTCTAATTCTGTCTCGTAACACAATTGTTCATGTTTAATTATGTGCCTTAACGAATGACACTCCCCTGAGTCGGAGAATCTTCTGGTGGTGTTACATATATTCTGTACATGCCTCTACTTCATGACCAGATGAACTAGGACTGAATAAATTATAAGATCCATTTTTTCGTTCAATAATAACTTTCTAAAACCGAACAATGTAGTAAGTATGTATATCAAATAATGGAGTAATAATTAGTAAGAAAAGAAGCTAGCACATGAGCGTTATTCTTTCATGTTCCCCATAAATGTCTTTGTAGGACATCAGTCCAAGAACAGCATTCGTACAATCCTTACGCAAGTTTATGTTTTATGTGGAAGTATTTGAAAATGGACCGCATCAATTGTGCAATGTGATGTTCGATAGAGCACTGTAACTATGAAAATATTATACAGACTCTAGAAACACTCGTGACGATGATGTCCCACACCAACTTGATAACGAATGAAAAAGTAGTTAGTGACCACCGAAAAAGACATGAACTCTCCATGTGACTTTCTTCTTGTATGGTAAAACTGATGTTAATCCACATTTGAATTGATCGATGGGGATTTTCAAACGCAACTAAATTCAAAAGACGAATAGTAATGTTAATCCTCGTATTAAACCTAATTGTGGAAATTTGTTGTTCTCCGATTTACCAATGAGTAAAGTAACCTTGTCTGAATTACATCATGCTTTGAACCACAAATTGGCTAAGGAAAAGTGAAACGCAGTCGGAAAAATAAAATAATGAATAAAAGTGCTATAAATAAAGGCATGTCAATTGACTAAGGGCTTGTTTGGTACCAGCTGAAAATCTAAATAATCAATTGAAATTTTTTAAAGAAAACAAGCTTGCTGAAAGTCCAAAGTAGCTGAAAATTCTAAATGTGTTTTCGTACAAGATTATATTCTCCGGAATGTGAGAGAATCTGTAAAATTAGAGACTAAATAATCTGCAGATTATTAGTCCAAAATAAATTTTAATCGGAACTGTAAAACAATAAAACAAACTGAATCAAATTAAAATGACCGAGTTCCCAAACATGCACTAATAGTAGTACTCCCTATGTTCTATTTTATGTGCTGTTAATTTTGTGCTTAACATAGTATTGCAGTAATTTGACTTGCAAAAAATGAAAAAAGCTCTAAATACTCAAGATGCTGTACAACAATTTCTTTATCATTTTACAAAATTTAACTTAACTAGGAATGTCAAATTTCAAAAGTAAACGTGACACATAAGTTTCCACATAAACAGAGCCGGCCCATCCACTAGACGGATTAGGTGTTCGCCTAGGGCCCCCAATTTCAAGGGGCCTCGTAGTATTTTTTCAGGACTAGTGGGTAAGATTTTATGTCCACCGCATTTTGTTTTCGGGTTAAAAACCCGAACTATTAGTAAAACGTGGGGGTATATGCCGGCATACCGCCCTACGGTTGAATATGTTTTTTTGTTCACAAATATTTTTATGATAAAAAGGGGTCTCACTTTCAACTATCGTCTAGGGTCCATAAAAGTCTAGGGCCGGCCTTGCACATAAATTGTACCGTTTGCTTTGTTTTGAACTTTAAACAGTACCAGTCTGCCTTTTCGCTTTCTCCCTATCTTGACTTTGACTCATATCTGAGTCATTTTGAGTGGGTAGTTTGGATCGCAAAACGATGCAATTTTTAATATTTTTACACCGTGTTGTAGAGCCACATTTACTCTGCAACGCCATAAAAATATCAAAAAATTGCATCATTTTGCAATCTAAAACACCGTGTCAAAGTGACTCAATGAATAGTGGTAAAAATTAGAATGTGAAGAAAGAGAAGACAGTGGTATGTTAAAGCAAATATCAATCAATTTTAAATTTTGTTTTTCAGTGTAACTTTTACCATAAGCTGAATATTTTACTATTGGTCTGTTTTGAAACAGGTCTAGAGCAGAGTCTATTTCACGCGTTCCAAGCTAGTTATCGTACCGAAAAGTATTTTGGAATAAAAGGAAACAAAGTTATAGAAAACGGTTTATAACCGATGTAGTACTATGAAAATAAACACTAGAGAAACAACCATTGTATTCATATACGAATTCTTCAAAGATCTACACATTTCAGCTTCGTTTTATTGTTGAAAAGAGCTTTACATCCCCCAATATTATCTCTCCGAGAAAGAGAGAAAGAGACCAAACTGACAAAACAAAAGTACAACAAAATCACAACTTCATGAAAACAAACAACAAAGTTATGGAGCTCTTTTTTATTTCTTAAGCGCACTGGAAGCCAGTTGGGACCTTCTTGCCACAGTAGTTAAGGAGCAAGCTCAGTGAAACAGGGACGTTAAGGTTGATCCCCAACACATTGGCTTTGATGGCTGTGCAAAGGCAGGCGGCGGCTTCAAGGTCGGCAAGGCCTTGGATGAGGGTGCAGCACGGGGTCTTGGGTGGTGCTCCGACGACAATGTTGAGAAGACCATTGAGGACATTGGCACAGACTCCTAGCTTGAGGGTGTCTTTTGGGCAGGTGGCTGGTTTTGAAGGGCGGGGGGTTGATGGGGTTGGGGTGGTAGGAGTGGTGGGGGTGGGGGTTGGTGTGGTTGGGGTTTTGGGAGTGGGGGTTGGTGTGGTAGGGGTTTTGGGGGTGGGGGTGGTGGGAGGACATGTTGGTTTTGGTGGTGGTGGTGGGCATGAGGGCTTCTTATGATGAGTGGCGGTGACGACCATGGTGAAGAAGAGGAGGTTGAGAATCAGGAGGAGAGCTGATGATGCCATAGCTCTTGCCATCTTCACTATTAAGAGAGAGTGGGAGAATTAAAGCTAGAGAAGAGAAGAGAAATGGTGATGAAAATGTTGAAGGATGGGTTAGGGTTTTATAGATAGAAAAATATTATGACTTCTTCTCTTTCTTCTCAAAATTAGGCTAAAACATCATTTTTGGGACCAATCAGAGGTAAGGTTGACACTGGTACATTGGACGGATTGATCCTAAAAATATTGAACAAATAGATTTTTCCACCTATACTCAGGTGTACAGTAAAACCGTTATCTTTCTTAGCATATAGACTATTAAATGACTCGTCCAGTTGCGACTGTCGACAATTATTCATGTCCTTATTAGGTTTGAATTATTTGATTGTGTGCCGATCAAACATGAAATTTAATAATTATAACTTAGTTTACGAACCAAAGATAAAATATATGTGTGAGTGTGTAGTGGTAGAAGTGTCAGGGTGAGAGGAAAAGAGGTCTTGATGTAAGCACAATTTTGAATAATCCCCTGTGTAAAATAATGCAAGGGTGTTGAAATTGTACGGTAGACATAGATGAAGGTATTAGTGTCTAAAAAAAAAAAAACTGGTATGTCTAAAATAAGTTAACTGAGTATTAAGAAAGCAGAAGAAGAAGAAGAAGATGATGCGAGGGAAGAACACCAAAAAGGGAAGAAAAACTCTAAAATGTTTTCATAGAAATCAAACAGTACAGGTTTGCTAGTTATATCCTCACAGACGAGGAATAACCAAACTTTAGAGACTAGAAAGCAAATAACAGAAAGTAAAATACCTCATTGGTTATGAACCAGCAAATCAGATGGTGCCACGCCATCCAATTCAGCTGACTCAGCCAACGGGCTTAACAAACTTTTAATTAAGTGTTAAACAAAACCAAAACGATATCGTCCTATTAACCATTCAAACATAACGTCTAAAACTGATCCAACGGTGATGATAAAACCTCTGCAAACCAATCCTACGACTACTGCTATTCCGGATGTTACTGTTCATTTGGTAAATCTCATACCAAATGAACAGTAACTATGTGAACTTCAAATCCATCCAGCAGCCTTAATTCTTCAATACCTCCCCTCAAGTTAAAGTGTGGATGAGCCTCACACCCAAGTTGGACAACAGAAATCCAAAAACAGCAGGATGAAGAGGTTTAGTGAGCAGATCAGCTAATTGATGAGTTGTAGAAATGTACCTCAAAGAAATGACCTTTTTCTGCACCAGGTCTCTTATAAGGTGACAATCCATATCCACATGCTTAGTCTTGTCATGGAAAACTGGATTTGCAGCAAGTTGGAGTGCTGAATTGCTATCACAGTAGATGACTGGAACTTGCTGAAGAGTAATCCCAAAATCATTAAGGAGATAAATGAACCATTGCAATTCACAAGAAATCTCTGCCAAACTTCTATACTCTGATTCTGTGGAGCTCCTGGAAATAACAGTTTGCTTCTTTGACCTCCAAGAAACAAGTGAATCTCCCACATAAACCAGATATCCAGAAGTTGATTTCCTTGTGTCCAAACAGCCACCCCAGTCAGCATCTGCATAACCTATTAGCTCAAGTGAAGAGTGTGCGGAGAAGAAAAGACCTTGAGCTGGAGCATTACTCAAATATCTGAGAACATGATGTGCAGCTTTAAGATGCATTGCTGTTGGCTTAGCAATAAATTGGGAGAGCTTATGCACTGCATAACAAATATCTGGTCTAGAATTACACAAATACAGCAACCTCCCAATCAATTTCCTGTACTTAACAATGTCTTCAGCAGATAGAGGACACCAGAATCAGCAGTCAGTTTCATAGAAGGATCCATTGGCACAGATGCAGCTTTACAAGATTCATAGCCATTCTCATGAAGTATATCTAAAGCAAATTTTCTCTGGCATAAACTAATGCCATGATCATTTCTGGCTATCTCAAAACCAAGAAAATACCTTAGAAAACCCAGATCTTTCAGCTGAAACTTAGTGTTTAACATGACTTTCAAAGTGTTGAGCTCACTTAGAACATTTCCCCCCAGAATGATATCATCAACATATACCAAAATACACACAAAAGAAGACTTTGTGACTTTTACAAAGAGCGTGTAATCAGTTTTGCACTGAACAAAACCAAGAGCAAGAAGGGTATTTGAGAACTTACTATACCATTGTCTGGATGCCTGCTTTAGACCATAGAGAGACTTCTTGAGATGACACACCACTCTGCCATGTGGTGATAATGTAGCTAGAGTGTGACTAGGCACCTTATAACCTGGAGGCAACTCCATGTACACCTCTTCATCTAGCTCTCCATGAAGGAAGGCATTGTTGACATCTAGTTGCAGAAGATGCCAACCTTTCAGAGCTGCTAGAGCAAGTAGGAATTTGAGAGTAGGCAACTTTGCTACAGGTGAAAAAAATTCTGTATAGTCAATTCCGTCTGTTTGTGTATATCCTTTAGCCACTAATCTAGCTTTAAATATTTCAACCTCTCAATCAGACTTCAGCTTGACCTTATACACCCACTTACATCCCACAGAATCATGTCCAGAATGCAAAATAGCAATCTCCCATGTTCTATTCAACTCAAGTGCTTGTAATTCTTCATTCATAGCCCTCACCCACTGAGAAGACTTGCAGGCTTCTTGATAACTCTGAGGTTCTGAGACTGCATTTAAAGTGGCTAGGCATTTTGAGAAAATAGATTGACCTGGAACTGTATCAAAAACCACTGGTGCTAATGAAGCTGACACCATTTTAGGTCTATTCACCACATAATCCTTCAAGTAGTTGGGTACTCTTGACTCTCTGTTACTCCTTCTCACAGGAACAACAGCAGAAGGAGAATCATGAAGCTCAGATAAGGACTCTATTGAATCATGTAACTGCATAGAGCTGAGATTTTCTGAAAGTGAAGAGGCTGTAGGAGTATTGCCATAATTCAGAGTAGTTTCTGGTAAAACTGGAGCAGGCAACACTATGTCATAATCAGAGTGAGGCCACAAAGAGGATGGTGTGCTAAAAGGGAACACAGTCTCATGAAAAACAACATCCCTAGAAATGATAAAAGAACATTTCTTCAAGTGATACAATTTGTATCCCTTCATGCCAAACACATATCCCAAGAAAACAAAAGGTTCAGCTCTAGCATCAAGTTTTGTCCTTCCTTGTTGTAAAGTGGAGGCATAAAACAAGCAGCTAAAAACTCTCAAGGAGGCATAATCAGGTTTCTCATTATATAGACACTCATAAGGAGACTTGTGCTGCAATACTGGAGAAGGAACTCTATTTATGATGTATGCAGCAGTTAATATGCTGTCACCCCAAAATCTACTTGGTAAAAAATATTGAAACTTAAGAGCTCTTGCCACATTCAAAAGATGTTGATGTTTCCTTTCAACCACTGAATTTTGTTGATGGGCTTCAACACAGCTTAACTGATGAACAATCCCCTTTTCTAACATGAAATCAACAAGAGCTAGCTCCTTTGCATTATCACTCCTAATTCTCTTGATTTTCACTTCAAATTGTGTCTCAATCATAGTATAAAATTTAGGAAGAAGTGTCTGAGCTTCTGACTTGTGAATCATCAAATATACCCATGTCATTCTTGTGGCATCATCCACCAAGGTCAAAAAATATATGTGACCTGCATAAGTAGGAACTCTATATGGTCCCCAAATATCATAGTGAATGAGTGCAAAAGCTAACTGTTCTATTTTCCCAATACTAGGAAATGGGAGCTTCTTTTGCTTTGCTAATGGACATATCTCACATTGAGAATTATCAATAGAACCTCCATCTTTCAGAACTGCAGTCATCAATTTCAACTTGACATCTGACAAGTGACCCAGTCTTTGAAGCCAAATTTGGCTTGAGAACATCTTGTTTTGTTTAGAGTGTGCATTGTTACACAAATTAAAACCAGTATTAACTGTTCTCAAAATATAAAGTCCATTTGACTTACTACCTTCACCAAGAAGAACTTTAGTGCCTTCTTGCAAAATCTTGCAACCTTCTGAATCACAGACAAACATGCACTTCTGCTCGTTGGCTAACTGAGTCATAGAAATCAGGTTAAACTGAAACTCAGGCACATAAAGAACTCCCACAAGCTGAAGTGTAGGAGTTAGAGTTACAACTCCTGTATGAGAGACTTTAACTCTCTTGCCATTTGGAAAATAGAGACTTCAACAGTATCATCAAGAATACTGAGATCAGTAGCTCCACTATCTATGATCAAGTGTCACCACTAGACTTGTTTGTGGTCAAAGAGCTGTGAAAACTGTAAGAACCAGAAACACATCCCATGAATGCTGGTTATAAGGGGAATCATTTGCTCTAGCAAACTAATGAACAGGACTCTCCATGCTAGTAGAATTGTTACTATGAGATGGAGAACTTGAACTAGAATCACTCATCCCTCCATGACTAGATTGCTGCATCTGTGTACTAATATAGTGCATCATCTGGTTACATTGACTTTGTGTAAAAGGAAAAGCACTCTTGTCAGCACCACTAGCTTCTGCAGTGTCACTGACCACATTATGTGCTTGATTTTTAGTCTTGTTTTTGAAATTTGCAGGGTAGCCATGTAATTTCCAGCATTTAGCTTTTATGTGTCCAGTACCTCCACAGTGATGACATATCAATTTAGATTTAGGAGTTCCTTGTACATGAGCTCCATGATCAACTTCTGAAATAGGAGCATTGACATTTACATGAGAGGGTCCTCCATATGTCTGTCCATGATGAAATGGAGATGAATACATGGCCATGGTGGGCATTGAAGTGCCTATACCAGAGATAGTTCCCTGCATCTCTTGTTGAACCACCTTGGCAAACACCCTGTTAAGACTAGGAAGTGGATCCATCAAGAGAACCTGATCTCTAACAGAAGAATAACAGGAATTAAGTCCCATAAGAAACTGCATTATATGTTCTTGTTGAAGTTTGTTGTGAATCATTCCCAACACATTACAAGTACAAGAATGCATAGCTCCACAAGTACACATAGGCATCTCTGTGTAATTCTCCAATTCATCCCAGAGAGACTTTAGCTTGGTAAAATAACCAGTAACACTCATACCTCCCTGTTTCAAATGCACAATGGCACTACTAAGTTGAAACACCTTGGGTAGGTTCTTCTGAGAAAACCTTTCAAACAGGTCAAACCAAATATCTCTAGCTGTTGTGTAATAAACAACACTAGATGCAATCTCCTTACTCACAGAGTTAATCAACCAGGAAATAACCATTCTATCACAGCGTTTCCACAAGGAATACAACTCAGAGGTCTTCTCCGGTTCAGTGATAACACCAGTAACAAAATCCAATTCATTTTTGGCTTCCAAAGCCAAAATCATAGATCTATACCATAGATTGAAATTGTCACCAGTAAGTACTTGAGAAACTAACAGCATACCTGGAGAATCAGAGTTATGGAGAAAATATGGCGAAGATCCATCCATCTGAGAACGAGATCTAGAATCGCCAGAAACCCTAGATGATTCCTCCGGAAGCACCATCTTGATCAATACTAGATCGGTTGACACAGAGCAACCCTAGCAACCTCCGGCACAAAACGAAGAAAACGGATTCGAAGCCTATGGCTCTGATACCATATTAAGAAAGCAGAAGAAGAAGGAGAAGAAGATGATGCGAGGGAAGAACACCAAAAAGGGAAGAAAAACTTCAAAATGTTTTCATAGAAATCAAACAGTACAGGTTTGCTAGTTATATCCTCACAGACGAGGAATAACCAAACTTTATGGACTAGAAAGCAAATAACAGAAAGTAAAATACCCCATTGGTTATGAACCAGCAAATCAGATGGTGCCACGCCATCCAATTCAGCTGACTCAGCCAACGGGCTTAACAAACTTTTAATTAAGTGCTAAACAAAACCAAAACGACATCGTCCTATTAACCATTCAAACATAACGTCTAAAACTGATCCAACGGTGATGATAAAACCTCTGCAAACCAATCCTACGGCTACTGCTATTCCGGATGTTACTGTTCATTTGGTAAATCTCATACCAAATGAACAGTAACTATGTGAACTTCAAATCCATCCAGCAGCCTTAATTCTTCAATATTGAGTGACTCGAAACCGGTTATACCCTCTTAGTAGGAAAAAATATTCATTGCATTTGGAGTTGCTAATGTTTTGATCCCTAAGGTATCTTGATCACATGATTTGTATGAAAACCTTGTAAAGTAAATCACCTGGTTAGTGATGATGCTCTGGCCAGAGAGCATCGCTTCAGCAACTCCAAGTGCATTCACAATTTCCTAGTCATAGTTGGGCTTGTAAACGAATAAGGAGCCAGACAAAAAAAAAAAAAAAAAAAAAAAAAAAAAAAAGAACGTTTTGGCACAATATATATATATATGTGATTTCTAGAGGTCATAGTGAAAGATCATGAGAACTGTCAAGACATTTGTGTACATGTTATAAGGGTTATATAAAGTATCAATGTAAACTAATACTAAAAGCTTTAATTTGAAATGTTTATGGGGCAAGTGCCACCCCTCGCCTTTATATATGTAGATAGGTTAAAACATATTCCAAGTCTGCAGCTACGTGGACCAATTAGAAGTCCACAGCTACGTGAACCAATCCGCAGTCCGCATCTGGATACCTTAGTATGTGCACCTGATCATGCCATGTCAGCATTTGAGGACCTTGAGACAATTAAAGTCCCCTCGCAGATCGCAGCTTGCACGGGGTCCAATGGACATAGTGATTTTGAGGTTGTAATAAGGTCTGTGGCAAGGCAAGTGATTGATGTCCCACATGCGATCCTTGTGTGTCATAAGGGAGATATGGAAATGATGCAGATCTTGTAGCGAGAGTGGAAATAATTTAGTCAACTTTTTTGGCTGTAGTGCTGTAATTCAGTGACGACTTTTTGTGAATGAAGATCGGTTAAGGTCATATTAATGTGATTACTGATCACGACCCCAGCACCAAACTTACTGGATCATGCAAGAATCGTAGCGTGGACATCCGGCAAACTAAAACGACCTTGACATATGGCCCGACATACAAAGAATCCTAACACTTCCAAAATAACAAGTTGGATGATTTTTATGGATCTTATTTGATATGACAAAGCGACTTTGATTCTTCGCAATAAGCCGAAATCTGATGCAAGAACAAGTTAAGTCTGATACACTTGCGATGACATGCTACATACTCCTCCCATGTATGACAAGGTTGACTGACTTCAGAATCACTAAATTCGCTCATTTCAGAGATATACGAAGACGTGTTTGAATTTTGAGGCAATTTAAGAAGTCTATTGCTCTTGTCATGCATTTTTATGGGAATTAATAATGAATATACATTAGATTACCAAGTGGGCATCTGGAATATCTTGAAACAAGTTAAAATGCAGCTCTCTGGAGGATAAGACTGCGTTGCCTGTATTTGTTTGGAGTCTTCTCACCTGAACATGTTTGGTACACAGCTTGTGGGGAACTTTGATTTTGCTTTGGAGAATGAACATGCATGGTGTTTTAACTTCTAACAGACACATATGCTATTTCTTTGTTAAGGAGATTTAATACATTATCATCATCATCATATTAGTTTTTTTTTAATGAATCGTCATCATATTAATTGTGATCGATGATACAATTATGAGAGGAAAAAGATTTCTTTTTCTTTTTGTTTTATTCAACTTAATAATAAATATGTGCAATTGCCTTATGTAGACAATACTAATTTAGAGAGGAAGCTATCTAACCTAAATTTGGAGAGTAAACAACCAATCCTACCATAAGAGACAATGCCATAATACTCATAGTTTCCCTTGTTGCGAAGTATCAAAAAAAGAAATCATAATTTTACTAGACAATTAAATGAACTAGTCTTAACCCCGCGCCATGGCGCGGGCTCTGCAAGTAACTATTAAATTAACTATAATATTATTTTATTGAAAAATTACTAACATTATTTGAAGTTTGACAAATATATTGCTTTAGTTCCTGGAAAAATATATTGGATGATATGATATTAATTGTACATATGTTAAGTATAAAGACCATTAAGTTAATTTCTCAAAAAGAAAAGACCATTAAAGAATTCATATTTTGACAAAATATTGGTTAAAGCTGTAAATTGTCTTTTTAATAAAGATGTGGTTCTTTACTAAAAAAGGTCTCTAATAACGAACCAAGAAAACAAAATAATAAAATACAATCAAAGAAACTATATGCATATTACTATTCTTTTAAACTCATAAATTTCTACAATATTGAAAAAGTACTACATATTCATATCTCACAAAAGAACCATATTAGAAACAATAAGCCAAATATAGCTATGCCTATGAGTTTGAGCTACACATTTTATTTTCTTTTGTCAATCTTTTATCGGAATTACTCAAAAACCTTGAAAATTCTGAAAATGTACAAAGTTTCAGCCTACGTTTGAAGGAAAAAGTATACATTACTAGATAGACTTTTCTTTTATTGGTCTAACATCATCCATGTTGGCTGACTATGATAAACTCTCACAGTCTCATGGAGAGCTGACTATGATAATTATTTATCAAATGTTTTCAGGTATATATATATATATATATATATATATATATATATATATATATATATATATTGCGTCTCTATTGGTATACGTAATTCTAAAATGATAAGCCATAGATATTGTTTTTTATTTGAGGGAAAAGCCATAGATATTGTTGATTTACTCTTATTTGTATGAAAACTAAGTGTAATTTCACTTATATTAATACATGTGATAAATTCTAATACATTACTCGTGAAATTGAACAAAAAGGCTTTTAACTTCGAGTATGTGGGTGTCGTGTGAAAACATAGTGGGTTAAAAAATAATTTAGCCTGAAATCACATATATGGTAAATATTTACCTAGCTAATCGCACATGGGAAGAGATTTCATAGTCCATTTTCAATGAATATGTATTATCATCTTATTTTATTATGAACGTTGAATTTATGTACACTTGTTTCAGGCAAATGGATCAATAGTTACGTCCATGAGAGATTGTGGAATCAATTTATAAAGTTATGTCATAATGAAGAATCTGGAGTGAATGTGAAAGGATATGGTTTGAATTCTTATGTAAGAGGGGCTTGTTATGGAACTGAAGTTTCATCGACTTATTATCGCGATGTTTTTTTTATGTTCCGTTTTATTATGATTTTGTATGGTTCGCAATGGCTTATTTAAGAGTGGCTTGTTATGTAACTGAAGCTTCATGGAATTATTATTGTGATGCTTTCTTTATGTTCTGTTTTATTATTATTTTGTTTGCCTCACATATGGCTCAATTTTTTTCTAAGAGTGTTTTGTTTATTTTTAATTTTAACAGTTTATTACCTATTTATTTTAGTTATTTGTATTTTTTTCTTGAATGCCTATTTATCTTTTTATTTTTGATAAATACATCACTACCATGTAAGGTTAATGGAGTCGAACTCTTATAAAAGTATTTATATTCAAAAAAATAAAAACTGGGTCGAGATGTTGTACATAAAATATTAGAAATTATTATTATATTGTATACTAAAGCACGGCGACACGAAAATTTGTTCAAAGTGTATGATTCAATGTAAGAGGTTTATTTGTCTCTTCATATTCAATTTTAAATTTTCACTATCTATTTTTTGGGTTAACTTAGTTAATATATTTTTTTCTAGTTGTAGATACTGCTTTATGACATGGCAGATCTAGGCCACGTGGCAACCATCCAGCACACCATATTGTGCTCCACACACACAGGATCACCAGCCGAGCTGATCCATGTGGGGGCTGCGAGACAGAGCCCTCGCATACCACTGCACGGGACTTGTAGGGACTTTGTGGTTTGGAGGCTAGAGTAAGCCCTGTCGCGTGCGAGCCAAGCCCGCGCGCGACCTTTAGTAACTGTTTTGAGAGATTTATGGCACGAGCTCCATAAACCCGGTCAATCCGGTCAAACCCGGTCAACCTCGTAACGGTTCCGGTACTCGCGCACCACGTGCTCTAACGGTTCCTATATACTCGGACGAACGTGCCGTTATGGTTAAGCTAATTAAGCCGCCATTAATGGGCGCATTAACCACACTACAACGGTCATGTTCTCCAGTATATATATATCGTTAACCTTTCCATACAAAGGAGGACACACTGCCATACGCGGAAGCTCTGCCAAACCTCTGTCTCTCTCTCAGACATTGCTACTGACTTACTCTCTCCCTACACACACCCCTATTCTTCCTGTGCGATCCCTGATCCACTACGCACGGTGTACACGGAGGTCTCCCTGCCGGAATCTCTTGTGCACATTTTGGTGAACCCGACGTGAAACTTACCAGCAAAAGCAACCATGTCTCAGGAGGACGATGTCAGCAACCGATCTCCTTCCACCGAAACTCCCTCGGGAGACGAGGCTCGCCGTACTCCGACGACTCCCGGCGAGGCGCCAACCTTAGAGTCTTTGGACGCCACTGTCCAAAGTCAGGCAAAAGCTCTCAAGTCTCAATCCGCGCAGTTAGAACGGATATTGACCGTTCTGGGCACTCTTGCGCCAAATCCTCCACCTGCCGCCGCTATCCCTCAGGGAGGAGGAACCCCTACCGCTCCAAGATTGGGAGTGTCGGCCACGCCTCCCAACCCTCATCTGCAAACTCCACCGTCGGCCACGCAGCTGCCTTCGGTCCAAGGGTCAACAGCACAAATGCTACCCCCTGCTGCTCACGCCTCTCAGCCCCCGGCTTTGGCGTCCAACCCAACTCTGCAGTACACTCTGCCTCCACCAGCGACAATCTGGGGAAACGCGGGTAGTCAATACACTCCCAATCCTCCGACGGCATATGTGTCGCCACCGCCTACGGCAACCCCTCCGCCAACTACCGAGGGAAGCATTCCAGAATGCATGACGTCTTTGCAGAAGCGCGTGGACTCCATCTTGGCTCATCAGTCGTTTGCGGATACCATCATCCCGAAGCTAGACAACGATCCACCCATCCCACGAGAGATCTATCTCATGCCTAACCCGGCGGGGTACAAGGCTCCCAAATGGGATAAGTTCGAGGACGTCAACGGAAACGCTCATGAGCATGTCATGCGTTTCATCGATGTCATGGGTCCATACGGAGCCGATCCCAAACTGCTGATGCGAGAATTCCCAAAAACTCTTGGGAATGTAGCATACAAATGGTACCGAACATTGGAGGCCGGATCTGTGAAAACTTGGGACGACATGGTCCAGAAGTTCTATACCAAGTTCTTCCAGATGGAAGAAAAGGTGACGATGATCCACCTCTCACGGATGTATCAGAAACGCGAGGAAGATGGAATCACTTTCATCAAGAAATTCAGAGCGAAATCCTTGGAGTGCAAGGATCCAATGCTCGAAAGCCGGCTCGTAGAGATATGCCTGCAGTGCATGCGAGACGAATACAAAAGCATGCTGATCAATTTGCAAACACCTACATTTTCAAAGCTCATCGAATGCACGATGAACATCGAGCCCATTGTCGAGAGACAGAGAAAGAAGAGCGCTCCAGAACGACCTGCGAGCGACACCACCTACAAGATCGGCAGATTTGGCTACAAGCGGGGACGCGAAGCTGAGGTCAATACAGTTTCGCCCCAGAAGCAAGCAAAGGCTGCAAACTTCGATGCACCAACTCTGCCATGCTCGGTGGAGGAAGCAAGCGATCTCTGCAGACAGTGGCGTAAGGACGGCGTCCTGCCACCGCTTGAGAAAGCACCTTCCAAAGAGATGACGAGGGACCCTAAGTGGTGCGAATACCACGGCAAGGTCATGCACCCCACAGCCGAGTGCAAGAAGCTCAGATTCGCGTTCGATCAGAAGATGAAGAACGGCGAACTCATTGTCAGCGACCACCGGAAGGATGTGCGCAACAACCCTCTGCCTGCCCGTACAGATTCGGGCTCAAATGGCAAAGAGATCGCCATGATCTCGATAGTGGACTTGGAAGAAGTCGCAGAAGATGGTCTGCCCATCATTGCTGAAGTCCATGAAGACGAAGACTACAGCATGGACACGGAAGATGAGCGTGCCGACCGCATGAAAGGGTCGCACGGCTTCGAAAAATTCTTCAATGAGATGAACTTCTCCGAAAGATGTCGAGCGGACATGACGAAAGCAATCTTAAGGGTAGCAGAGGACTACGAGGAGGACCTCGTGGTCTCCAACGGGAAAGTCGTCAGGGCGTCCCGTTCCACAGAAAAGATTATGACCTTTTCTGCCAGCGACAAGAAGACAGATGCGAGCCACCAGAGGCCCCTGTACGTGACCGCCATCATCAACGGCGTCGAATTCAAGCGAGCATTCGTCGATGGAGGAGCAGCGGTCAATGTTGTTCCACTCCACACACTGAAGCTAGCAGGGATCCCCGAGCACAAGGTAGTCAAGCGCCCATCCCCGCTGGTGGGATTCGGAAGCGATTCTAGAATGACGATCGGATGGATCCGCCTGGGCGTTCAGATCGGCAAAATCAAGTGCTCGGCGAAGTTCTATGTCATAGACGCGAACACCACATATCACATGATCATAGGTCGGGCCTGGATTCATCGCTTTGACGCAATCCCTTCGACGGCTCACCAGGTGATGAAAGCTATCTGGAACGACAGGGTTGTCGAGATACCAGCCTCAACTAACCCGTTCAACTTGGACGAAGCACATCTCAGCGAGGCGGTGTGGTTCACCGAGATGGCGGACGAGCAAACACCCGGACCATTCAACCCTACTCCTTTACCTCTCTGGGAGGACATCAAGGACCAGTCACCCGCAGGCGTGATGGTGACAAGGGGAGATGCCAAGGAAAAGCCGCCTACACATGAAGAGGCGCCGCGCATCGCATATCATCGGAAGAATGTGTACACTCTGAAGAGGATCGCAAAGCATGACCCCGAGGGTAAGGAGATAGAGAGCTTCTACGCCAACGGGAAGAAATGCTATCGCATATGAAGGTGCGCGGGGACGTCCTCACACGGGCATGGGGATGTCCCTGGGCAAATCAACCAAATCGAGCAAGTTGCGCTGACGGAAGAGCCAACACAGGGCACTCCGGACGAGAAACTCAAAGAAGCGCCCGAATGCATGGAAGACAGGCCAAGACCACAAAAGCAAGAGCTAAAAGAAGTGTTCCTCAGCCCGAACGAGGAAAATAAAAGGCCAGTCTTCCTGAGTGCGGACCTCACAAGCGAAGAGGAACAAGGACTGCTGCAGCTCCTAACTGAATACAAGGACGTGTTCGCATGGGAATATGATGAGATGCCAGGTCTGGACACGAGCATCACCATGCACCGCTTAGACATCATCCCAGGGTCTAAACCGGTCAAGCAAAGCACCAGAAGCTTCAGGCCAGAGCTCAACGTGAAGATCAAGCAGGAGATCGTCAAACTCCTAGACGCCAAGTTCATAGAGCCAAATCACCATCCCACATGGTTGGCCAACATCGTGCCAGTGGTGAAGAAGAACGGACAGCTCCGCATCTGCGTGGACTTCCGAGATCTCAATCGCTTCTGTCCTAAGGACGATTTCCCACTGCCTAACATCGATTTGCTCATTGATTCAACGGCAGGCCATCGCATGTTCAGTTTCATGGACGGCTTCAGCGGGTACAATCAAATCAAGATGGATCCCGAAGATGCAAGGAAAACTGCATTCATCACTCCCGTGGGGGTATTCAACTACACGGTAATGCCATTTGGTCTTAAGAACGCAGGCGCAACCTATCAGCGGGCCATGATGGCTCTATTCCACGACATGATGCACAAAGAAGTGGAATTCTATGTGGATGACTTGGTAGTCAAATCCAAGCATGAAGCAGATCACCTTGCAGACCTGCGAAAGGTGTTCAACAGATGCAGGAGCTTTCAGCTGAAAATGAACCCCATGAAATGCGCATTCGGCGTGACTTCGGGGACGTTTTTGGGATGCGCAGTCCATCGCCAAGGAATCGAGCCTGACCCTGCGAAAGTGTCAGCCATCACCAGCATGACGCCACCTCACAACCAAAGTACCTTGAAAACATTCTTGGGAAAATTGTCATATCTGCGGAGATTCATCCCGGCAATCGCCGAAATCACATGCTGTTTCAGCACTCTCCTCAAGAAGGACGCCGCGTACAACTGGGCTCCTGATCACGAAGCCGCATTCGAAAAGCTAAAAGAGCTACTCACATCCCCAAAGATAATGATCGCGCCTCAACTGGGATCACCGCTTCTGCTATACCTTACATCGACAAGGAAATCTATAGGAGCACTCTTGGCTCAGGTGTATGAAGGCCAAGAGAGGCCCATCTATTACATCCCTCGCATTGTGCAGCCTGCCGAATCAAGGTACACAGACATCGAACGTCATTGCCTCGCTTTATTCTTTGTAATAGAGAAGTTGAGACACTATTTTGCATCGCACAAAGTAGTGGTGGTCACCAAAAGCGACCCCATAAGATACCTGCTAACTCACACTACTCCGGGCGGGAGATTGGCGAAATGGTACATGACCATCTCTCAATACGATATCACATGCATGAAACCAAGAGCGATCAAGTCGCAGGCGGTAGCAGATCTATTGGCACAGTTTCCCGACAACAGTCACGAACCTGTGATCGAGGAAGAGCTCGAAGGCCCTGAAATCTACGCGATTGACGTGCCCTATTGGACCCTCCACTTCGACGGTTCGTCAACCAGAAAAGGCGGAGGCATTGGGATAGTCTTGACAAAGCCGGACGGGGAAGTCATACAGATGTCCGCAAAACTCAACTTCGCAGTCACGAACAACGAGGCGGAATACGAGGCTCTGATCGCGGGGCTCCGTGCGGCGAAAGCTTTGGAAGTGAGCAACTTAACAGTCATGGGAGATTCCAAACTGATTGTTAAGCAGGCCTCGGGCGAATATGGTTTAAAGGAGATCAACCTCCTGCCATACCGCACCCTAGTGCAAAAGCTGATGCAGCAATTCTGCGACGTGAAATACGAGCACAAACCCCGAGCGGACAACAGGCATGCAGACGCCTTAGCAACTCTGGGATCTAAGGTCAGCATAGACAAATGCCCCGCAAGGATTTCCATCGAAGTGCGAACATCGTCGGCATTAACAGAAGATGCGTGCGACGATGAACACATGGATGACGCAGACTGGCGAAAAGCAATCCTGCAAGCTATTGCGAAAGGCACCAGCAGCGAAAGCTGGGTACTCACGAAAGGATACTGCATCCACGACAACACCCTTTACTACAAGGGTCCTGGAGGAATACTCATGCGATGTGTCTCCGAGCAAGAGGGACAACAGCTGTTAGAAAAGATTCACCAACACGCCTGCGGAGAAAGCGAGGTGTCAATCTACAGGAAAGCTCAGAGATATGGCATTCATTGGCCAGGCATGTCAACAGCTGCAGCCTTGATACAAGGGAAGTGCGAAAGTTGCGCACTAATCAAAGATTCTCTACTCATCGCTCTAACCGATGACGACACAGACTGGAGGAAGCCGTTGTTTGAATTCCTCACCCAGGGCACCGTACCCGAATCGAGAAAAGAAGCCGAAAAATTGAAGAGGAAAGCCTCTCGATACCTGGTTCAGGAAAACCTGCTTTGGCGAAAAGGTCACGAGGGTAACTTGCTGCGATGCCTAGACGGCAGGGAAGCACAAGAAGTCATGGACCTTTCTCATCAGGTGGAACACCAGGGAGGTGCGAAATTATGCAAACAACTCCTCTCAATCGGATACTTCTGGCCCACGATGGAAGTCGATTGCCGCACCAAGGTGCGACGCTGCCAAGAATGCCAATTCAAAGGGAACCTAGTGCACGCTCCTGCCGTGGATCTACATGCATTAGGGACGCCATGGCCATTTCACACATGGGCTTTGGACTTCATCGGCCCCATCCGGCCAACGTCACATGGGAATCATTTCATTCTCACTGCAACCGAGCTGTTCACCAAATGGGTGGAAGCAATACCACTGAAGACGGCAAACACGCTGGTTGTGGTTAACTTCATCCAGGAAAACATCGTATGCAGGTTCGGAATCCCAAATACTATTCTTTCAGATAACGGTACTCCTTTTGTTAATCGTCAGGTAGCTACGAAACTCGCGGAGTACAATATCAGGCAGATATGCTCTACCCCCTATTATCCAAAGGGAAACGGACAAGCCGAAGCGACTAACAAAACGCTGTTGAGAATTCTGAGCAAGATGGTCGCAGATGACCACAAGAAGTGGGCCGACTCCCTTAACATAGCTCTGTGGGCCTACAGAACTTCTCCAAGGACACCTACAGGGGCCTCGCCATTTCTGCTATGTTATGGGGCCGAAGCTGTAGTACCTGCGGAGGTCAGAGTCAATTCGGCAAGGCTGGCCTTCCATGCACTCTATGAAAATCAACGCGATCATGATTTAGTCTTGCTGGAAGAAAAGCGAGAACAAGCCAAAAGGACTAACAAGCGGTACCAAGAGAGAATCGCTCGCGCCTATAACAAGACAGTCCAGCGACGGGATTTCGCAGTTGGCGACCTGGTCTTGCGCGCATCTGATCACTGCATGCGAGAAGCAACTCACCCAAAGTTCGCAGCTAATTGGGAAGGACCCTTCGAAGTCACAGAAGTCTTCGATAGCGGCTACTGCAGCATACGAAGGTTGCACGGCACAACCTCAACTCCAAGCTCAGTCAACATGCGCTGGATCAAGAAGTACTATCCTTGACTTCTCTTATTTCATACGTTTTATGATAACGTTGCTCAATGTCTCATGTGGCTATGATATTCGCAATCTCCTCTCCCATATGAGAGGATTGTAATCCTATCTCTCCCATATGAGAATGCTATAATAAAAGAATTCTCCCAAATGAGAAGTTCATATTTCTAGCTGTTTATATCGCTCTATTTTATTCGTTATTGCTGTTAACAATGATTTATTCGCTGCAATATTAGCAAATACAAATGCGATCTTAATTGATCATCAAAGCCTATCTCTTACGATAGCAGCAAATACAAACGCGATCTTAATTGATCATCAAAGCCTATCTCATACGATAGCAAACGCGATCTCAATCGATCATCTAAAGCCTATCTTTTACGATAGCAGCCAAACGCAAACGCGATCTTAATTGATCATCAAAGCCTATCTCTTACGATAGCAGCAAATACAAACGCGATCTTAATTGATCATCAAAGCCTATCTCATACGATAGCAAACGCGATCTCAATCGATCATCCAAAGCCTATCTTTTACGATAGCAGCCAAACGCAAACGCGATCTTAATTGATCATCAAAGCCTATCTCATACGATAGCAAACGCGATCTCAATCGATCATCTAAAGCCTATCTTTTACGATAGCAGCCAAACGCAAACGCGATCTTAATTGATCATCAAAGCCTATCTCTTACGATAGCAAACGCGATCTTAATTGATCATCTAAAGCCCATCCCTTACGATGGCAGCCAATGCAAATGCGATCTTAAGTGATCATCCAAAGCCTATCTCTTACGATAGCAGTCAACATAAACGTGATCTTAATTGATCATCTAAAAGCCCATCTCTTACGATGGCAGCCAATGCAAATGCGATCTTAAATGATCATCCAAAGCCTATCTCTTACGATAGCAAACGCGATCTTAATTGATCATCTAAAGCCCATCCATTACGATGGCAGCCAATGCAAATGCGATCTTAAGTGATCATCCAAAGCCTATCTCTCACGATAGCAGTCAACATAAACGCGATCTTAATTGATCATCTAAAGCCCATCCCTTATGATGGCAGCCGATGCAAATGCGATCTTAAGTGATCATCCAAAGCCTATCTCCTACGATAGCAGCAAAAATACAAAAACGATCTCAATCGATTATCAAAATCCTATCTCTCACGATAGCGGTTTACTCAAGTGCGATCTTGTATGATCTTTTTAAGCCAATCTCAATCGATCATCAAAATCCTATCTCTCACGATAGCGGTTTACACAAATGCGATCTTATATGATCTTCTCAAGCCTATCTGTTACGGTAGCAATTTATACGCAAAGTGATTTTAGTTGATCACCCAAGCCCGTCTGTTACGATGGCAACGTAACTGCAGAACCATCTTGCTAGATCTTCTAGAAGCCTATCTGCTGCGATAGCAATTTATGCGAGAAACTATCTCAAGCAATTCTCTAATAAAGCCTATCTTCTATGATAGCAATTCGCATCGCTCAATGATCTTAATTGATCTGTTAAAAAACTATCTGTTACGATAGCAAAGTTGTGAACGTGATCTCATACGATTTACAACGACCACCTGCAAGCCCATCCGTCAAGATGGCACAGTTGCGAAATTACGATCTCGAATGATCTAGCGAAATATCTGCGCATTGATGTCGCATGTGCGAAATCATTACATGGCACTATGCAAGGCAAAATAAGCCGAAACGCATGCGAAATTGTATTTTGTTGCAAAGAGAGCAAATGATACAAAAGCTATATATCATTATGAGTCAAATGACTTACAATTTATCTATCTAGATAGCAGCTTACAAGCGAAAAGCTCGCATCTAACTACACAGCCAACATGGCTAACAATACATTCGAAAAATGGCTGGTAAGCCAGAGATGCGCCAAGGGAATTCTCGACTAAGAAAAGAGAGAATCCACCGGTCCTGACACCGGCAGCACAGTACGCAGATCTGCGGCCAAAGATCTGTAGCAAGTAGGATGCATCTGCGAAGAGATTAACTCGCCATTCGCTACATCCCTAGCAGCAAGATCTGGGTGAATCCACGTCCAAAGATCTTAGGATCTGACGAGACCCCTGTCTGATCAAGATATGTACCAGAGGAACCACCTGTTCCGGCATATGCAGTCGTGCAGAACAGGGGAAGCCGTCATTCCTCTGGTACTGGGTTCCTTGTCCTGATAGACAAGGGCATTGGCGAGCCTCCTGAGTTCAAGAACGAAGAGGCAAGAAACCCTCCTCCAGGGATGCTGGAGGAGAATTCCGCCGTTCATTACGAGACGGTAGCACGGTCACCACGAGGCGGCCGGAAACAGGACCTGCACACATAATACACGAAGAAATTTCTTCGAACACAAATGAGGTATTATCTGCATCCTCTTTATGATGGTTATAAACAGCAATAAGCCTCATAAAGTGGATCTTGGAAACTATTTCTATGGCACAAAGCGCAAACTCAGGATTCAAAACTTGAAGTTGCCATGAATCAACGAAAAACAAGCGTTGAAGCCAGCAGTCGTAAGGACTCACGGCAAAGCACATGTTTGGGATGAAGAACCCAAATGGCAAAGACAGGGTTTATATAGGCCCTGTGGAGACTCTTCGGTTGCCTAAGATGAGTCAGCAAAATTCAAAAAGAGGGTAAGTTCAATCACTTACGCCTTGAAAAGCGGTAACAATCAATTACCCTACTAAAGGCTACGACGATTCAGTTGCGTATCCTAATAAATGACGGATAGTCATGATTCGAATGGACTTCCCAACGGAAGCGTGCTTATCTGCCGAGAAATTAGCGCGAAAATCAAGCAGAAAATCAATTGCTGATGTCATAATTGGATATGCACAGAAATGTCCAATCAAATCCCGAAAAGGGCAAAACGGGCAAACTCATTGTTTGTTGTTAAAAAAAAAAGGGGGAGAAACCCTAGCAATATTACATTAATGTTTCAAAACATTACATTAATGTCTCAGCCATTTTCCTGTTTTCTTTTCAAAATTCGAAAAGTCAAAACAAATTCTTGATTAAGGAATCATGGGGCTCGAACTGCTCGCTCAGCTTCTCCACTTGTTTCACTTCTTGCTTCAGCTGCTCGCACTTGGCGTTCATTTCATGATACAGCTTCACAGCTTCATCAACCTTATGCTTTTGCTGCTCCACCTTCTGCATCTCAGCTGCGAGATTCTGGTGACCGAGATTCAAAGTTACAGCTGCGCGAATCAGTGTAACTCTGTCCTTGAGGAATTTGAAACCAAGTCTGCCTTGGACTTTGAACAGGAGATTCTGGCACATGCCACACAGCAATTCAGCACTCTGGGCTGAAATGGTCGCAGGTGTAGCCGCAGACAGCTGCTCCAGTATCCAGATGGCTTCAGTAAGGAATAGCCTCCTGTCAAAAGGTCCGATCTCCAGAGATCTCACAAACGATCGGGGGTATCTGAGACGCATTCGAACCACCCAGTCTACATCGGTTTGCTTCAAACCTGAGACATCAAAAATGGTTATAATGTCAGAACTCGCAATCAAATAATGCGACGTGCGAACGGTAAATCTTTACTTACCAGTGCCTTCCAGAATTTCATGAAGAGAAGGGATGCGGGCCACTGGGTTGTTCGAAGACTGCCCTCGCTCCATGGCTCTCCTATCAGCTGCGACCTCCAACCTCTCATAGTCAGGAGGAAGAGTGTAGGCCGCACCAGCTGCGACTATATTCCCAACCTGCGAGCCCCAAATGCTCCACGCAGGAATAGGTGCTTCTGGCTCAGTCATCGCTGGAGGCGAAGGAACAGCCGAAGTCGCCGGGCGGAGGACACTCCCAGATGCGAAAATATTAGCATCACTTGTCCTTTCTTCCTCACCACCGGTACGGACACCTTCGTCCATCGGCACAGCATCAGCTTCGACATCATCGGAGAGTTCGATGACATCCTCGACATTCTCACTTACGTGACCAGTAGCTGCGACGGGCTTCTCGGTATGGGAGCTCGAGATTGGAACATGGGATGCAGAAGGCTGACTTCTCTGCTCCAGCTCAGGTTCCTCAGCATGACCTGCGATACCAAATGCGATAAAGTGAGGTAACTTGTGTTATAAGTTATTTCGCTATCTTTACTAAAGCTAAGAATAAGCACCTCCACGCGAAGGTGGGATTGAGGTATCCTCATCGTACACTAGGGACGTGGAACCGTGCCCTATCAGTGTATCCTCACTAAGCAAATCTTTAAGAGAAGCGTGACCTGGGACGCGAGTAAACCAGTCATGATTTTGCCTCAAGTGGCTACAGCCTAGTATGCGCATATCACTCAAAATAGTTACCTGAGGGTTCTCCGCATTTGCTTACCAACCAACGGCGAATGTCAGGCTTTGACACACCGTGCTTTAACGCACTTACAATTACATCTCTATAAGTAACTGCGAGATTGAAGATCTCACCTTTATCGCCACCTGCGATCTCTGCGAAGTCCGCTTGGACTTGCTCTAGCTCTGCTGCATCCTCTCCAGGAATCTCATCTTCCTCCTCCACATGAGGAGCCACTACTTCGGGAAGCTCGTCTTCCTCGCCAACTGGACGCACTAAGTCGTCAACATGCTGCTCCTCGAGGCTCCGCTGTTTCACACGCTCGAGCTCCTCTTCCTCTCGCTGCCTTCTTCTTTCAGCAGCCTCCGCGGCTGTCTTCCGGGATTCAGCAAGAACATCCTCGCTTATAGGATCATCTGAAATGCCAGAATGGGCATCTCTCTTTTGCCTCTTGGCCACAAGGCCACCGACGGCTTCATCATCATCATCTGCGAATACATATTTGGTTCAAAGAAAAGAACTACAAAGAAGTCAAGATAAAGGGCAAGGAGATGCGACGGAAGTACCTCCTGATTCTTCCTCGCACATCACAACTGTTGCTTCTTCTTCATCACTTGCCTGGGGCTCCTGTCTCTCTTCCTCCTCTTGGTTGAATGGAACGAAAGTCTCAACTGCGAGATCTTTTCGCACTTTGCTGGGCATACGACCCTTGCCTTTGTCCTTGATGGAAAGGGACCTCGCTGGGGGAGAAGCTGGAGCACTCCTAGGGGAAGAAATCGTAATTCCCTTTTGCCTAGGTCTCTTCACTCTCGGCGCCGCAGTCGCTGGAGGGGACGGGTCATCTCTAGGAGGAGACGGAGCTGGAGGTTTGTCTATCAGCGAGTCAGCAAAAGTGTTCATGACTCCGCGAACTTTTGTTTCGACCTCGGCATCCATCCTCCATGCTAGCCGGTACGACTCCCCCTTCCTTCTAGTGGCAACAATGGTGTCCACCAGCGATTTGGAACGATCACCAGCTGCGAACCTCCGCACATGACACTGAGCAATACAGAACGAAAAGCATCAGCGCGAGGAAATCAAAAGGCTTAAAGCACATAAGGAAATTGCTTACCTCAGCAAACGCCTTGCTATATTTGATGACCTGCGCGTCACCCTTCTTGATTGCGTCGACTTGCTCTTTCAGAATGAAATCGGGGCACAAATGATTCTCGCGGTCCCACAGCGAGTAGCAACCATACTCAGACTCGCTCAAACTGCAATTGGGGCGAAACGGAAAAGAGTTTCTCTTGATCAAAGGGGCCTTTCCTGGCTGCGCCGCTGCCTCCGTCTCAATCCTTGTTTGCTGGGCAACCCAGTATGCGATCCAGTTCTGGGAACAACCACCCTTGCGAGTTCCCGCAGGCTGCTCAAAGGGAAGATTGCTCATGAGGACCGTCTTGCACTCCTTTGTCAGCAGACGCTTGTAGCACCCTCTGATAATGGACTGGGGCCAGATCGATGGGGCCACCGCATCAAAACCAAACTGAGGAGAGACCCGAGTAGGGTCAACATCCACTGTAAGTCTTTCATACCGTGGCGCGAGCTCACGAATATGCTCTGCAAGGGCAGGAAGAGAACCTCGCAGACACCAACAGAAGAAGTCACGATAGCGTTCGTGGAAATGCGGCCCCTTTTCAAAGAGAAGGTCTTCTGACAAGACCATACCTCTGGAAGGGTATAGCTTTGGAAACCACCGTACATTCTCAACACGTGTGGCATAGGGCCTGGCAGTAAACTCCTTTCGTTTGTCGCATATCAAACTCCAAGTACACTTGGTGTTGCTTGCTCCAAACCATCTCGCAGCCCTTCCGCTGTTGCGCGCTTCCGTCTCGCCTGGGGGACACCACTTCTCAAGTGGGAGGGGAGTTGGAGCATAAGACGGCCAGCGCTCGAAAACCCACATTGTCAAAAAGCTGATATTGACAAAGGTCAGAACATCGAGGCGGCCACGCGATTCCCTCATCGCCAGAACCAGCTGATCCAGCCTGTAATATAGCGTCCCCAGGACCAAGGGTCCGAGTGCGATTCTCTGGCCAAGAGCGAGCCTCACGGCAAGTGGCAGCACATGGTAGAAGACCCCGTCATGGGGGTGACCATCAATCAGATACCTCGACAGCCAAGCACAGAGAAAGGCACAAAGGGTTAAATGATAACCCTTGCCCTCTACATAATTTTCGGCCTCCGGGTCCTCGCTCAAAAGCTTCTTAGTAATGCTGCTGTTCGCATAGTCTCGGAAGAAGTACTGCAACCACTTGTTCCAGGTATTCTTCGCAGACGTATCCACCAGCTGCCAGTTCGGAAGAGGCTTTGTAGTGGTCCACCGAGTGGAGATTTTCTTTACCTCTGCTAGGCACTCCTCCATCTGCGTGTACAAGGCCATTTCAGCAGATGTCCTCAAGTGGCTCAAGGGGTCCACCTCGCCCATGGGGGAAAGCTCATACAGCATTTGAACGTCCTCGAGCGTGGGGGCAGCCTCGAACTCAGCAAAATGAAACGTGTGAGTCGCGGGCGAATAACGGGACAGAAGGTCTAGAAGCATGGACTGATCCAACTTCACGGCAGCACCCTTCATAGCACGGATAGCAAAGAATATGCCGGCTTTATCAAGAGTCTCGGCGTGATGATCCAACACGTGGTCGATCCACTCATCCATATAGTCCAATTTCTGGACGAACGCTTGAGTAGAAATCGCAGTATACGGGAAGTGCCCGTTCTCGATCCCCAATCGGACTACATCCTCGGAACCAACCCACTCGAGCAGGGCTGAGTTAACTGGGCGAGTCAACGTCAGCAATTGCTCAGCAGGAACAGGATCAGGCATCCTCTTCGCCTTCACCCGCGCATGATAAAAATCCTTCCCACCTAGAAAGGGGGCTTTACGCCACAGAGCCTGCGGAAGCTCCGGCATCTCTTCGTCTTCCTTGACGGGTCTGGTTACTCTTGTCTTGGCCATTCCTGCGAAAGGGCAAGAAAAAGGGGGGAGAAATACCACACCACACTTCAGTTTGAATTTCGCAATTTGAGATCTATGCAAGCCAAAGCAAACAGTTCTGGTGCCGATTTCAGAAATTGGGGAGTTGATATTGTTGAAAGATTAAAACGAAGCGGGTTCAAAGATCAAAAGCCTCTTCGCAAATTTCATGGATTTACAGATTCAACGCGATTCAAGGCAAACACTGGTATTTTAAATCAAAAGTAAACGAGGCCAACCTTGTTTCCTTGAAGCTTGCTTGGATATACACAATTGGAGAATACGATTTGCAGTTCTGAACTGGTGATTGATTATCTGGATCTGCTCTCGAAGATCTCCGGGTACCATTCACTTTAAGAGAAAGAAGTGATGCTTTGCAATAATGGGATACAAGGTATTTATCCAGAAGAATGAAGGGTTGCGTCCCTTCAGTAGTCGAATCGCAACCGTCACCGTCGTGTCGCGCAATCACAGGACGGGCTGACGTCACGCCTAAAACCCTAAAGGTCAGACGGCACGACTCTAGGGGTTTTAGGTCATAATGACACGCACGGGGGATGAACCTACCCGTATTTGAATTGGTGCGTGGCGACGACGCGCATGTTGGTTTCCGCGCATGGAAGCCTATACAGCTATGAGCCTTCACGCGCAGAAAGGGGGCTAATGTAGATACTGCTTTATGACATGGCAGATCTAGGCCACGTGGCAACCATCCAGCACACCATATTGTGCTCCACACACACAGGATCACCAGCCGAGCTGATCCATGTGGGGGCTGCGAGACAGAGCCCTCGCATACCACTGCACGGGACTTGTAGGGACTTTGTGGTTTGGAGGCTAGAGTAAGCCCTGTCGCGTGCGAGCCAAGCCCGCGCGCGACCTTTAGTAACTGTTTTGAGAGATTTATGGCACGAGCTCCATAAACCCGGTCAATCCGGTCAAACCCGGTCAACCTCGTAACGGTTCCGGTACTCGCGCACCACGTGCTCTAACGGTTCCTATATACTCGGACGAACGTGCCGTTATGGTTAAGCTAATTAAGCCGCCATTAATGGGCGCATTAACCACACTACAACGGTCATGTTCTCCAGTATATATATATCGTTAACCTTTCCATACAAAGGAGGACACACTGCCATACGCGGAAGCTCTGCCAAACCTCTGTCTCTCTCTCAGACATTGCTACTGACTTACTCTCTCCCTACACACACCCCTATTCTTCCTGTGCGATCCCTGATCCACTACGCACGGTGTACACGGAGGTCTCCCTGCCGGAATCTCTTGTGCACACTAGTCTATTTTTTTCTCTTCTCTATGTGACATGTAAGTTAATTGATGAAACACTTTGAAAACAAAATCCTAAAAAAACATATATGTAGCAGAAGTATTCAGTAAAAACTCAAAAGTTGTAGTTATATTTTTTAGAATGCATAAGGAAATAAAATTTGACTCAGTGTTTGATTAACTGGCAAGAGGTTTTGTAATGTTAATTGTTTATTGTCTATTTTATTTATTGTTCTTGTATGTTTTTTTTTTACTTTTTACAGCTCAATAAAAAGTATTAGTAATTCTCTTCACATAGAAAGTAACGATTTATAACTTCTGGTATGTGGCTGTTGTGTTCAAACTTTTTTGGTTAAAAATATTAGTCTTCTTGAAACCACAATTATAAAGGATGTGTACGTAATCTATTTCTAATACAATATGCATATCATTTTAATTTAAAAATTAATTTAAATTAATTTTCTTACAACTGTTTCACTAAATCGAAAACCAAACAAATTAAAGTGATACATAAACATGACAAAAATTAAAAACTAACAGCAAAGTATATCAGAGTAGGAGGAATCAATTTATGAAACTTTGTCGTTAAGACGGCACATAGAGAAGAATATGAATTTATGTGAAAAATCGTGTTTTAAATTCTTAAGCAAGAGGGGTTTGTTCTGTAGGTTAAGGTTCATAAAGTATTCGTGTGGGTTGACTTTTTTTGTAGTTACGCTTTTGTTTGGTTCATACTACCTCTGTTTCTTCTCATTCAATGGTGCTCGACCTTTTTACTCGTAACTAGGTCACTTTGACTCGGTGATTTGGATAGCAAAACGATGTAGTTTTTTGACAATTTTTTTATAGTATTGTAGAGTAAAGTTTACTCTACAAGATCATGCAAAGATTACCAAACTCGTGTATCGTTATGCTAACCAAATCACTGGTCAAAGTGACCAAGTAAATATTGTCAAAAAATGAAGTAAGTTGAAAGAGAAGAAACAGAGGTAGCATTGCTTAGCTTCCCTTCTAATGTTGTAATTGTTTGGTTTTTTCAATATCAATTGTTTAATACTATTTTGTTTATTTAATTTTTATTGATTGTTTCTTGTCTTTTTTTTCTTTGTGATACGCATACATTGTTATCATATAAAGTTAATCTGATTGAATTTACGCATAAAAATCAAATAAAAATGTTTCACTGAAAATATCAAAAGTTGTAGTTACTATTTTCATCAAGCATAAGAAGTGAAAGTTTTGACTCAAAGTGTATGTGTAAATGTAAAACGTTTACTTGTCTTTTCTATGTTATATTTTAAAATGCAGTCTTTGAAGGCTACTTGTTTATAGCCTATTTTATTTATTTAATTTTTTTTCTTTTATTTGCTTATATGGTTTTCTATGATAGATACATTACTATCATGTAAGGATAATCGAAGTGAACAAATAGTTACAAGATTTACACTGCAAAAAATTAAAATCTTACTAGAAAGTACCCAGTAATAAATTAAAAGTTGAAGTTATCTTCTATACCACTGTATAGAAAAGAAAATTCGGACGTGAAAGGTTGTGGTTAGAATTGTTAAGTCAAAATGGGTGTGTCCTACAATTTTAGTCTTATTAATATATTAGTGTGGGTTAAAATTTTGTTTTGTTCTATTCAACTATGATTTTGTTGTTCACACATTCCTTAACTTTGTTTCTAAGGTTATAATTTCTATTTTAATAATTTTACTGTTTATGACCTAGTTTTTTGTAGTTAATTTATTTAATTATTTTGTGTTATTTTTTTTTCTTTGTGATAGATACATTGCTATTATGTAAATTTAATTGAATTTAAAAATGAGATAAATATATTTACATTATAAAAAATAGAAATTATAGTGAAAATGTTGAACTAAAATATCAAAAGTAGTAGTTCATTCAATTAACATAAAATGCAGAGGTTTATTTTTTTCACCAGATTTTATTTTTTATTAAGAATTTTTTGGTTAATTTAGTTATTTTTTGCCATTCGTTTACGTTTTGTTTATAGTAGATACATTGTTAATTGAACGAAACACTTGCGTAAAATATCTTTATGAACAAAAACAAAGATTTTAGTAAGCATTCACTTTAGAAAATTTACTTTAGTTATCAATGCATAAATAATCGAAAAAATTGATGAAGATGTATGGTTCAGTGTAGAAGCCTACTTTCAAATTCAAAAGTTGTAGTTGCTTTTTAATCAATGCATAACGAAACGTCTAATTGAAGGTGTATGGTTCAATGTAAAAACAAATGTTTTTTATAATGTTGACTTTTTATTTCCTTTGTTTAGTTTGCTTTCCTTTATATGTTTCTTTTCCTTGCCCCATAGTCCTTTCTCTGTTGATACATTGCTATTACCTAATGTTAATTTGAATTAACACTTCCAGAAAGGTAATTACATTGAAGTCAAAACCAATAATCACATTAAAAAAATTATATGGAAAGTTATTCACGGAAAAAAAATCAAAAGTTATAATTATATCTTTTACCAATGTCTAGAGAAACTAAAGTTTGATTCATGATTCAATGTAAAAGTTAAGGTTTAATGCATCAGAATATATTGAAGATTGAGTTGACAAACCTATGTGTCACTAAAATCTGAATTGACAAAATTTAACTGGTTGACATTACATATATGTATGCCACTTAATCATATAACATTACATGTGTCATATCAATCCTTTCTTTCAAATCTTACGTGACATAAGGAAAATGAGCCTCCTATTTGGTTTGCTTTTATATATACTAGTCTTTACCCCGCGCCATGGCGCGGGCTCTGAGTATAAATGTAATTTAGCTTTATTAAGTCATGACTTATTTCATATCGGTCTCCGATTGACAAATACATGTAGCACACAATTATAATGGACATCGAAGCTCGAACATTCTGAACTGTAAAAGTTAATAAAATTACTCGTAAGCCATGTATAGAATCATTGTCATATAAAATTGTAGTTGGATTAATCAGCCAGAATATATGTAAGTACCAATGTGGAAAAGATATAGGTAACATCAATTCTATTGCTTACATTTGTTGAAATTATGTCATATTGTCAGCAATATTAATAGATTATAGGGTAAAAGACACTGACCATCCCTGATTTTAGGCTTAGTTTCACTCTGCTACCCTGTGTTCTGGAAAAAGATCCTCTGCACCTTTTTTTGGATGGAGGCTGACGGTTGACTAACAGTACGGAGAAAAATACCGTTTTACCCTTGAAATGTTATAAAGTTACCCCCTATATATTATCCTAACCCCTATCGCATTCATGTCTAACCCTAATCTCTCTCTCCCCCTCTTCATCTTTTTCCCCACCTCCTCTTATCCTTCTTCTACGCTTCATCTGCGAATTTGCAGCCTCAAATCGCCGCCATCATCAAGATCTCCTTCTCCCTCCTTGTCCTACTCTCCTTCATCCCAATCGCCATTAATCGAGAAACGAATTGACTTGGGCAGCGACCAATCGAACTCAGATCCCTCTCTTTGGGCGGCGAACCGGTGGGTCGATTGGGGCGGCGCTGGTGCTGGTTCTGTAGAAGTCGTTTCTGGTGGTTCCCATATCCCTCTCTCTCTCTCAATGAGTGATTGGTTATGGCCTATCAATAAAATAAGCCTGAAGTAGATAAAGAATACAGGAAAGAGGAAAAGAAATACACATGTAGATCCTTATAAACAAAGAATTATACTTGTTCACCACAAAAAAAACATATAAAAAGGTTTAAAAGTACTTGATTTATTTAATTTATTCTTCATTCTCTTGAAGCAAACTTCCTACTATTTTTAAATATTTGTTTACTATTTTTTTAACAAAAAGGAAAAATATAATTTAAATAAATGCGTTATTTCTTTTAAATCCTTTCTTTTATTATAATGAAAAAAACACAGTTATGGAAGAAGTTAAAAAATATTTTTTTTTCTTTTATTAAATACTGTTGCAAAAGCATAACAACTTCGTTTTTTTGTTTTTTATGGAAGTTTCTTATTTTTATTATAACGAAAAATTATAGTTAAAGAAGCTTAAAAAATTTTGGTATGCTTTCCAAAATTAAGATTGGTGGAGAGAAAGTCATGTTCTTAATTTTAAATGGTGGTTTGCTCAAGCTTGTTTAGACATCCTAATTTTCTGAAAGCTTGTCTATTCATTTTTCAGTACTTATAATTTAGAAGAAAAAAATTCAATTAAAATATAATTATTTTAATTTAAAAAAATGTGAGAGAGAATTATTTTGACATAGGATTCATTTAACTGGAGTTGTTAAGCAAGAAGCTTAAAAAAATAATGGTATGCTCTCCAACATTGATACTTGGTTGACAAAAATGCAATGTTTTCCATATTAAATGGTGGTTTGCTCAAGCTTGCTTAAGGGTAGACATCATAATTTTTTGAGCGCTTGTCCTTTCATTGTTGAATAATTATAATTTAGAAGAAAAAATTCAATTAAAGTACAAAATTGTTGTAATTAAGAAAACTGTGAGAGAATTATTTTGACATATGATTCATTGAACTGGATATTGGAAAACAAATAGAATTTATCAATTTTAAATTATCAATGCTTGGAAAAATGAAAAGGAATTTGAATTATGTATTCAAGGATGTTGAAATGTTTTTAATTTTAAATGGTGGTTTGCTTCAGGGTAGTCATCTGAATTTTCTGAGCGCTTGTCCATTCATTGTTAAATAATTATAATTTAGAAGAAAAAATTCAATTAAAATATAAATTGTTGTAATTAAAAAAACTCTGAGAGAATTCTTATGACATTGGATTCATTTAACTGAAGCTATTCTTTTGACATATGATTCATTAAACTGGATATTGGAAAACAAAAAGAATTTTTAAATGGTGGTTTGCTAAAGCTTGCTTAAGGGTAGCCATCCTAATTTTCTGAGCTCTTGTCCATTCATTGTTAAATAATTACAATTTAGAAAAAAAATCAATTAAAATATAAATTGTTTTAATTAAAAAACTGTGAGAGAATTCTTTTGACATTAGATTCATTTGACTGGAGCTATTCTTTTGGCATATGATTCATTGAACTGGATATTGGAAAACAAAAAGAATTTATCACTTTTAAATTATCAATGCTTGGAAAAATGAAAAGGATGTTGAATTATTTATTCAAGGATGTGGAAAGATGAAAGGAATGCAATTTTCTAAGTATCAGAAGTCACTTAAATTTGAGGTGGCAGAATTTAATTGGATATATATGTTTGACATGTCATTAAAAGTTGCGTTGTCAATATATAATTTTTTATTTATGCCACATAACATAACATATGGCATATTGAGAGTTCTTATTGAATCTTATGTGGCATGAGGAGGTTAAACCTCTCTCATTGCTTTGTTTTTATATAGATAATATAGATATATAGATTATAATTAATACTAAATTACTAATAACTCTAACACATCAGATCTCAAAGACTTGGAGTTGCTTCTCCACCACTTCTGCTACAGTCTGCTTGTCATATCAATGTAGTCTAAAATAATACCAAAATTACGAAAATATTTGGTGTCGCTCATTTTCATTCACTCTTTAATTTCACTGCTCATGCGGGGTTCCACAATTGGTGATAGGATCTTAGAAAGATGCAAAATAAATACTTATCATCACTTTGATCTTGACCCATAGGAGGTCAAATACAGATCTCTTTAGAGGTGATAAATAAAAGGTGAAGCATATATAGCACCCCACAAAAGAATTATGTATGTAAGTTTCCACCAATCTCTTTAAGGAAATGTGATATGTCAGTATGTAATCCATTTTTCTTGACCTTTTAGTTTCACCATCTTTGTGGGCTTATACAGATGGTTGTAAGATTTTGGAGATATATCAAAATAAATAACTATCAACAATCATATCTTCACACATATGAGATAAAATGCATTGGTGACAAATAAACGGTAAAGCATAGAAACCCTCTTCTCTTTATCATCTATGTCGATACCTTATTGTAGTCTCGCAACTCTGATGGCGCAGGCAGGAGCTGAAGTTTGTAGATAAAGTACATCGATCTCACTCATGTTCTTTGCAGAGAAATGTATGTTCTTCTCCAAGCCTAGTCTTGGTAGATGTGCAGCTATCGATAGCCTTCTTGGTAATTTATTTGCAATGTTAGGAGTGATTTACAGCGGTAAATCCTCGATGATTCTAAGCTTGAACGTCGAAGAAAACCTTGCTAAGATATATAGAAATTTCTTCCGTATCCCCACTTATAAATGGTATAAAGAGAGTGCCAAGAACAATAAAAGTAAAAAGCACAAGAACGAGAATGTGAATGTAACGTGGTTGATAATTGGAATTGTTAGCTACCACCATGGACAGAAAACTGCCTTTTTACTGATGGAGAAAACACGTAATAATATAAAATAAGCCACATAAGTATTAGGCATGTCCTAATAGAGATTTATAGGAATAAAAACCCTAAACTTCCACCCTAAGTCGCGAAAACAGCCTCAACCCGCGACCTAGACCGACTAAGATTGCACGATAAGGGTTGTTCTGATGGCACAATCAGAATCCTAATAGTGAATTTTCATAGCCCCCATTTTCAGAAAGCACGATCATACTACAATTGATGTGAGCTCCTGCTGCCAATTTGTTTCGCCGATTGATTCAAGTAACTAATTGTAACAAATCTCCACCTTGACTTGATTCCTCTCAACAACCTGAACCGGAACCATATGCTTCTCCCTTAAACGAATACTAATGTGTCTCCAGAAACATAAACGAAAGCGCCTCCTACCATATAGGAATGCATTCCCTGAGATCTCTCGAATGCACTACAATAGTGCCAGAACTAAATGGAACATGACAACTTATAGATGTCAATTCCAAACCAGATGCACCACTGATGACTGCCATAGTAAATGTCATGCCAGATGCGCCCATAATAGTCTCATATGAGCTAGGTTTTGGATGCGCACCTTAAACAAAATGTGCTAGAACCAGATGCGCCCAATGCGCCAGATGCTCCTTGACAGGAGCCCAAATAGACTTGAACGGCTCACAGCAATAGGTCATCATCTGAATTCCCTCCACCTTCAGCTAATGTTGCAGATCCAAGGTTCTTCATGGTACACTCCCTCTTCCAATTACCCTCCTCCTTGCAGTAGGTAAGGACGTCCCTCGGTAATGCGGAGCCTGCAAATCTCTTGTAATCTTTTAACTTTGCTTCCATTGGCTATCAATCCGGGAGATAAATTGTTTGAATCTGTACCTGCAGCCTTACGTCGCAGCGCCTTGGTGTGAAGAGCTGGCCTAACCTCTTCCAGGCTTACATTCTCTTTTCCTACCAGTGAATAAATGTATGAAACCCTCATATGGAAGAGGCAGAGACACCAAAAAAAATAAGGAATCATCCTCTTACAATCTCATCACTATTACGCAACTTAAGAAAAATAGCACTCATAAGTATAGGTGATCTCTAATATGCAGACCTTCAGACATTCGCAGACTGAGCAATCATTGATTCAACATCAACTTTTTGGTTAGCAAATTCGTCATGTAGATTCTTCCAACTTTAACAAACAAGGTAGACGTCGCTGTTACGTAGCCTCAACTTTGGTGATATCAACGTCCACTGGGCACAACATTCTCCTACATCGTCTCCTACGTAGTGGTGTATATCTCTACGCCCATCTTTTCAGATTAAAACAACAACCAACCACCTTACTGCTTCAGCAGATCACGCATATTGATCTGCCACAGACTGAGGGAAGGAGGACCTGATTGTGCCTTCTCATAGCCCCATTTTCTGATTGCACGACCAGTCCGCAGCTCGTGCGAGCTCTTGATGTGATTTTTTTTTGCCAATTGATCAAATTCACTTATTCTAACAATAATAAAGCAACCACTTGTCTAGGTCATCCGTGTGGTGAAAATTGCAGGAAGAGAAAATCTTGTAAAGTTATTCAAAGTAAATTTAATTCCTACATTTCATCCTGGAAATTAAGGCTTCTCAATGCAACTATTCAATTAACCTTGGTCAGATCTATTTCTATGGGAACAAACTTCTGAATACCTTCGAATAGCTATTAAACCTTAAATAGGAACCTAATTTTCTGAAGAAACCGAGACATTTGAAATTGGTTCGGATAATATCTTATGGAGGAAAAATTAGATGGAGGCCTAGGACTTCAAATTTGAGTTAGTTCAATCAGGTCCTCTTGCCCTCAACACATGATGATTTTTGAAAAACAAGAACCTTTTAGCAATTATGTCTCAATCCACCATCTCCCCCCCCCTCCCAATCCATTTCTAGTGATACTCGTTTCCCTTTTAAGGGTATGTCATGTGTTTGTAGGAATCTTCATTCAAGAAGCTTTCTCATTCAACATGGCTACTGAAAATTGGGGATGGGTTCATATGGGAAAAGACATGGATTTCTAGACTTCTTTACCCCCTCAGATGCTTCGTCAGTACCACGACCTTTAATGTAACACCCCGTATTTTTCTAAGTATTATTGACATATTTATCGTAAAGTTTAATCAATTAGTTTCTGAAATATATTGCTAACGGGGAGGTAGTTGTAGTATTAGATGTTATTAACTAGTTATTAGTTGGGGGTAATAGTTGTAATTGTCAAAAGCTAGAAAGCCTAGTGGATACATAGTAATAATAATAATATTAATAATAACAATAAAATATGTTATTGCTTCCCATTCTCTAACCACCTGTAAATGTTTTGTCTCCCAACAAAAAATTTCTTTTTTTTATTCTCTCCCTCTCTCCCCGTCACCCTCTTTCTCTCTCCTCTCCCTCTTCTATTTAATTCTTCCTCTTCTTATCCTTCAGCACAACCACCTGAGACCACCACTACTCCCAACACCATCACCACTGCCACCATCTCCACCCTCTCTCTCTCCCCTATCTCTCCCTCTATCTCTCTCTCTCTGGCCTCTGTACAACAATAGTAGCGGGAGCAGCTGCAAGAAGCAGCGCCGCCACCACCAACACCTCCGGCACCAACACCACCGAAGCAACCATCACCTCCAAACACCACCTCATATCTTCTCTGCCTCTCTTGTCTCTATCTCTCTCTATATTCTGCTGGAAGTCGCGAAGAAGAAGCAGCAGCAGCGGCAATAATGGTCGCTGCCACCACCGGAGAACCCACCGGCGAACCATCACCACCTCCACCTTTCTGTTTCTCTCTCTCTCTCTCTCTCGATCCCCTCCCTGTTTCGACCACAAGAAGAAGAAGAAGAAGAAGAAGAAGAAGAAGAAGAAGAAGAAGAAGAAGAAGAAGAAGAAGAAGAAGAAGAAGAAGAAGAAGAAGAAGAAGAAGAAGAAGAAGAAGAAGAAGAAGAAGAAGAAGAAGAAGAAGAAGAAGAAGAAGAAGAAGAAGAAGAAGAAGAAGAAGAAGAAGAAGAAGAAGAATAATACGAAGAAAATTGCAAAAGAGGCAACCACAGCAGCAGCAGAAGCAACCCGCCGGCGAACCTCCATTTTTTCCGGCGAGTTTCGAGCCCAAGCAAACCAGAGGCACCCTTCCTCTTCCACCCGTCCCCTAGCCTCCTGGAGGTTCGACCAAACTCGTGGAGGACCGAGACGAAGCTGAAAGTCGCCGGAGAAGCCCCGTCGGCCATCACCGTCGAGCACCGCCGTCGGGATCGCGACCCAAGCCGTTTCGCGATCTTTTTCCTCCGTTCTTTGACTTGGTATGCTCAAAATCTCCTCCTTAGTCGTTTTATGCAATCAAAATCACATCTTTAGGCCTTGAATCCATATTTTATCCGTTAGTTTGAATGTTCTTGGTTGGGCGGTTAAATTGTCATTTTCAGAAAGTATTTTGGGAGGTTATCGTGTCTTTTTAGAAACTTAGGGGGGAGGCAGTTTACATTTCAGAAACTTTTGGGGTACTAAGTGTAGTTTTCAATTTTCGTTTCATTAATAAATTTATTTTTCTTTAATTTGATATTTATAATTAACAACTACATTTTTGGGGTAAATATTATCGAAGAAAATATATTTTTGGGTTCGTAAATAAGTTAAAATTAATATTTTTTTGAGAAAAAATAAAAGGATATAGAATATATATTACATTAATTTGTTGGTTGAGAAAGCTCAAACTTGTAGGTGACGATTTCGTAGACGAGAACTACATCTAGGACGCGCTTTTGGATTACGGTAAGTTAATATGCCAAGTCTTGTGTGTCTTTCATTCATTCGGGTATCGCGTGTGTTATTTGTGAACTACTACTATACATGTTTTATTTGAGTTGCTTACTTGCTTTAGAAAAACTCTACTTTGGAAGTATTGCATGAAATTGGTAATCCAAATCCAAAATAACGAATCCGAAAGAAGAACATCTAAATTCAATTTTTAAATGACAAAGTACCGTTCCGATCACAACTACCAAAATTAGGCCTTGATTACCTAGTTCACGGGCCACGATTATCAATAGTAGTATACCGCTCACTTATTGGTCAAATCTGAATATTTCTCTCAATCATACATCGATTATTATGAACATGTGCCACACCGGCTTTACTTGGAGCTCCCGATTTACATCTTGTGATATCTTGAAAGAAAAAGCCGTAATGACGTAAAGTGGAAACCGTTGTGCGTGGATTTGTGCCATATCCCTGATACGATACATTTCAAACATATTGTGATTGTTTACTTTATTGAGATTATGATGTGCTATGATGCGAACCTCCTTTTGATTATGTTATGGTTATGAGGCGCTGTGATGCAAACCTCATGTGATTGATTTATGGTTATGGTAGTGCGCTTTGCACATTATGAGAAAGCGGTTGTGGATTGGATATGGTCACTCCCCGTATCAACTAATTACTAAAATGAATTTCAGGACTCGATTCCTATTGATGAGAATGCTATCTCTTGAGATCTAAAGCTATGAGTTGTGGAATATTGAAAAGTACTTTTAAAGGTGATGTCCTAAGATGGTCCACATCTTTGGGTTGGAATACAAAATTTGAAATATATCTTATTAACAGTGATTCCCAAAGATGGACCACATCATTGGGTTGGAGAAATTTGAGATCGTTACGAAGTATGACACATCAAATCAATGAGAACGTTATCCCCACATATTTCTGATATTTATTAGCGAATACGTTATTCCTGTCATATGTCTCATAATCTGTTTACGTGGTATGGGTGTTCGCTTACTCGGCCGTTTGCTGATCATTTTCTGTAAAACTGCGTCGGCTTTTGCTATTTTAAAATCGCAGTTTGGCTATCGAGGTGGGGGAACGTTCACGACATAGCTGGATAGGAGGCTGGATGCTTAGAACATCGAACACATAGTATTTATTTCATATCACTGAAATTGTATTCCTGATTTTTCAAATGTCATTGTTTGCATTGAAATTGTAATAAGTTATGTTTTTAGTTATCGATGGTTGTACTAACTGTGAACCGACGATCCTTATCTGTTCCCAATGAGGCTCATCACCTCGGGCGGAGACATCTTACAAACGTGCGGCCCGGCCGGTCGTGCGATTTAGGGGGTGTTTCATTTAATCACTAGATAGTCTCAAATTTCCTGATTAGAGGAGCCTCAAACCTCAAATGGAATGCGCTAAAAGTTAAAGAAACTAACCCCCTTTTACTGAAAACCTCATTTTCAATATCCAATAATATGACAAACCCACGTATAAAAACAATGATTTGGCCATTCACGAAGAATGGAAACTACTCTATTAGAATTGGTTACCACTACTCTAGGAGCAATGAACACCAAAGTCTCTTTCTTGCAGGACACTATATTCATTGGAGTGCATAAATCGTAATCCAATTTAGGGAAACCTCTTGGGCCAGAAAATCCGAGAAAAAATAATGTTATCCATATGAAATGACAGCAAGTGGTACTCCTGGTAAACTCAAAGTGGTATCAATAGATGTAAGTGAGATTCATGTTCAATATATTTTGCAAGCATAGAGACAATTGTGGGCATTATTCTTGGTTTCTCACACGTTGTAAGAACTTGGTACACATGTGGCCTATGCTATAGAGTTGAGAAAATGAGATAATATAATTTCTTTGAATAGCTCTCAAGATGGATATTGAGATGCTCAAAGGACAAAGATACCTCCAGAATATGGGTCTCTCTCTTTCATGTGAGCAATCTGGAAAATGTGTGACGGTGTGGTTTTCAATAATAATGTGTGGGACATGAGCAAGCTCCTAGCTCTAAAGAGTATTTTCTTAGAGGAGAACAAACTTTTAGACTCGTAGGGACCATTTTGGGCAACAGAGATAGCCTCCTCCCGCGGTCGAACCCACAAATACCTTGCATGTTATCGCAAAGTATTTTAATGTAGTTATGGATCCGGTATCTACACCCTAACTTGAAAATATCATCCCATGAGAAGTGGCGTGTGAATCTTTATACATGTGGGTGCTGATGGCTTTTCGTATGCTGTTAAAAAAATTGAAATTTCCACTACAAACGGAGCTCATAATCATTTACCACGGGATCTCATATGCTTTTAATCTAAATTGTAACTCTTGTCATATTTGTAAAACTATCTCAGATTTTAACATTTTGTAGAGATGTGAAGTGCACTCTTACAAAGATGAGTCAATCGTTGCTATAATTTGAAGCATCAAAGCAAACTCTGAATTTTTGTCATTGTTAATGCTAGGTGTGCCTTGATTCAACGAAACCAAGACTCAAAAGAGAGGGACGAGGGAGAAAAAGGTTGCAGCATCCGGGAAGTGCAGGAACTCGCACAAGCAGAAACCAACTCGCACTAGTTGAATTCATCTCGTACGAGCAACCTCTACTCGCACGAGCAGGAGCAAGATCTCGTGCGAGCAGTTCGGGGCTGGGGCAGTTTTGGGTAGTTTCTTTGTTGGTTTAAGGCGGTTTCGGGTTATTTTGGCAGTAAGTCTAGGTTCCCTTATGTCTATAAAAGGGGTCTAGGTTTTTCCTACAGTTTAGTGTAATTTCTGGTACATGGGGTTTCTCCCCTTAGTAATAAAGTCAGTTTTCATATCGTGTACGTAGCTAATGTGAGCATTAATGAACCAATTTCAATCTATGTGTATCAATCTTGGTATGATTGTTTTATTTGTTCTTGTTTTGATACCCTATATTCTAACAAATTGTTATCGGATCTAGGGCTTCGACATTCCACCAAGAACGATGTCTGATTCAATGCTCAAGATTGAGCAGCTCATCGGAAAAAATAGCTTCAGTGTGTGAAAGATCAAGATGTGTGCTTTGTTAAATAGCTATATCATTGGTTACCGTTGACGTCCAATAAGAATGGCGTAAATGCATACACCATTGAATATCTGATGATGGATGTGAAGGCACATGCAACGATCATGATGCGCCTCGCGAACGGTGTGATCACCGAAGTCCCAGATCAGGAGATCGCAACTGTTTTGTGATCAAATTTGGAGAGTCTCTACATGACATATCAGGGATTAAGCAGACAAAGTAAACAATATTTTGCTTTATTGTGTAATAGTGATGATATAGTGAGTGATAAGGATGTTATCTTAATTATGTTGGTGTCTCTTCCTCCATCGTATGAGGATTTCGTACAGTCTTTCATTGTTGGAAAAGATATGATAACCCTAGAAGAGGTCAGGTCATCTCTTCCCATCAGGGAGCTGCGGTATAAGGTTGCATATACAAGTTCAAAAAAACATGCTTCTAAATTAATTGTCGAAGGAGGAAAAGGTAAGGAATGAAGGAGATTTGCAGGCTCCAAGTAACCAATGAATGTGTGTTCTTACAGGAAGGAGAAAGACCTTTGAAAGAGGAAATGTCCCAAGAAGAACCCTTAATATGTAGCTTTGGCTGGAGGAGGATGGACTTTCAAGGATGGCCTAGTTCTCTGAGCCCCTTGGTGGCTATCTGGGCTCCCAACATGAAGCATCTGGAATGTGGTTCTGGTTCTGGCACACAATCTAGTTCTGGAGCAATATGTTTCTGGCGTGCATCAGGTTCTGACGCATCTAACATGACACGTGTTCAAGCACCCGTCATTGGTGCATATGGTTTGGTAATGACATCTGCCACTTATCATGGTGCATCTGATTTCGGCATTGTTGGAGTTCATCAGGAATCTATTTGATCATGTATCAGTGAATGCATTGACTTCTGACTCTGGGTGCAGCACATGTTTCTATTTTCGGATGTGTATCCGTTTTTGGTAGGCGTGCTCGTTCTGGTGATGGGAGACACATCTGCTTCATGTTCTTATGAGAGCAATCTGTTTCTAGTTTCGGGTGGTTGATAGGATTCAAGGCGAGGTGCATATTTGTTAGGAGTGCCTTGAATCAAAGCAGCCAAGATTCGATGAAGAAGGACGAGGAAGACAAATTCGCATCATCCAGGAAGTGAAGTAACTCGCACGAGTTGGATTGTTCTCGTATTAGCAAGGAGGTATACTCGCACGAACAAGGCTTTGCTCGCATGAGCAGTTCGGGCTGGGGCAGTTTTTGGTTGTTTCTTTGTTGGTTTGGGACAGTATCGGGTTACTTTGGCAGCAATTCTAGGTTCCCATATGTCTAGAAAAGGAGTATAGATCATGCATAAGTGTGTGTGGTGTATTTTCTGGCTTTGGAGATATCTTCCATCGGTATTAAAATCAGGTTTTCAGGTTGTGGATGTAGCTTACGTGATCATTAGTGGACCATGTTAAATCTATGTGTCTCGATCTTGTTCTTTTTATTTTATTCGTTCTTGTTTTGAATTCCTCCGTTATAACAAGGTTCCCAAGATCATAGTGGAGACACACCGGCAGGCATGAGGCGCCACGTAGTACCGAGGTATCACGTGATTTCTTTTTGGTTCGATAATAACTTTCTAAAAGCAACAATGCAGTTAGGTACGTATATTAAATAATAGAGTAATAATTAGTAAGAAAAGAGGCTAGCACATGAGCATTATTCTTTCATGTTCCCATAAATTTCTTTGTAAGACATCAGTCCAAGAACAGTAGTCGTACAATTCTTACGCAAGTTTATGTTCTATGTCGTAGAGCACTGTAATTGTGGAAGGAGTATACGGGCTCTATAAACACTTGTGACGATGATGCCCCACACTAACTTGGCAACGAATGACAAATTAGTTATTGACCATCCCGGAAAAAACATGAACTCTCCATGTGACTTAGTCTGGTATGGTAAGTGACATGTCCATCCACATTTCAATTTATGATGGGGATTTTCAAAAGCAACCGAGTATGAATGATGAAAAAGTAATATTTATCGTCTTATGAGTAGTCGAAATTAGTTGTTCTCCGAGAAAGCACGAGACGAGTTAAGTTACCTCGTCTTGCATCCAGTATCATGCATGCTTTCACAAATATCGATAAGAAAATATGAAATCATGTCCGGCAAAGTAAATAAACAAATTCGAGTGCTTTTTCGAGAGGCATGTCAAAGCCTTGAAGACTTAATGTGGGAATTGACTAACAGCTCTCGCTAGCTATGAAGTCAATTTTTTTCCAACCAAACTGTAGAAATTTCATTCCAAGGCAAACGCCAGAAATACAAGAACTGGAGTGAGTTACAACCATAACACCTCACTCTCATTGAGAAGAAGAGCATCTTTGGCTACAAAGTGAGCATCAAAGTTGCTATCCCTACCAATAAAAAAAAAACAAAAACAAAAACAAAAAAAAACAAAAAAAAACAGTCTTGAATGATAGAATCTAACTCCAGAAGCCAAGAAGAGGAATATTTGCACAGAGCATCAACAACTATCTTTGAATCAGATAGTATCCTAATTCTTTTGAATCCTTTTTGGTCAGCTAGCAAGAGAGCATTTCTAATAGTAGTAATCCATATGTACCATTTTATGTGTAACAACACTTCAATTTATGCTTAGCATATTTATGCAGTAATAATTTGACTTGCCAAACAAAAAAGAAAAAATAAATAAATAAAACTTTTAACTTGTTTTCTTTTTTGTTGATCAAAAGAATTTCATAAAAAAAGAAACTAAAAGTTTTGAGGGCTCGGCAGCCATTGGAAGAAGACAAACCCCTACAATCGTCCAACAAAACCTCCCCCACAAACTGTGGAGCATTCAACCTCTAACAAGAACTAGAAATGTATGTAGCAAAAGATGAAATAACAAGAAAAACATTACAAGCATCTGCGCAATTAGCTTTTCAAAATGTTTTACGACGATTCTCCAAAGAAAATTATGCGTAACAGTTTTTTATATCATTGACAATATTAAAATTTAACTTAGTTGGGCATGTCAAAGGTGACGTGACACATAAATTTTCTCAAAAATAACGTCTGCTCTGTTTTGAAACAGGTCACCTGCCAAGTCTCTAACCAAAAGGTCTGGAGTCCGGACATACAACACCCAGCACTTTGATGTGACCCATTTTTCAATCCATCTATTTATCGTACCGAAAAATTTTAGTGAATAAAAGGAAACAATACTATGGAAAGTGACTAATAAGTTAAAAGAGAATAACATAACCGATGCGATAGGTGTTTACTTATGGGTCGAGCGTTTAAAGTCATTGCATGAGGTCCCCGTTTAAACCCGACAATGATGTAATTCTCAAAAAAGAAGAATAACATAACCGATGTAATATGAAATAACAGAAAAAACACTAGAAAAACAACCATTGTATTCATATAATGATTCTATCAAAGAGAATCATTATTTTATTGTCGCGAAGCACTTTACATCCAAATATTTTCTCTGCAAGCAAGAGAGAAACTAAAGAGACCAAACTGAAAAAACAAAAGAAATACAAAACCACACACCATTATGATAACAAACAACAAACATATAGAACTTTTTGTGATTCTTAAGCGCACTGGAAGCCGCTTGGGACCTTCTTACCACAGTAGTTAAGGAGCAAGCTCAAAGAAACAGGGACGTTGAGGTTGATCCCCAACACGTTGGCTTTGATGGCTGTGCAGAGGCATGCGGCGGCTTCAAGGTCGGCAAGGCCTTTGATGAGTGTGCAGCATGGGGTCTTGGGTGGTGTTCCGACGACAATGTTGAGAAGACCATTGAGGACATTGGCGCAGACTCCTAGCTTGAGGGTGTCTTTGGGGCAGGTGGCTGGTTTTGAAGGGCTGGGGGTGGACGGGGTTGGGGTGGTGGGGGTCGGGGTTGGGGTGGTGGGTGTGGTGGGAGGACATGAGGTCTTCTTATGATGAGTGGCAGTGACCACCATGGTGAAGAAGAGGAGGTTGAGAATGAGGAAGAGAGCAGTTGATGCCATAGCTCTTGCCATTTCTTCACTATTGAGAGAGAGATTGGGAGAATTAAAGCTAGAGAAGAGAATTGGTGATGAAAATGTTGAAGGATGGTTTAGGGTTTTATAGATGGAAAATTAGTGAGTTTTTTTTTTTTTTCTCTTCCTGAAATTAGGCTAAAACATGTCTTTGGGAGACTAAAAGTCTAAACCTAAGGTTGATGTGGCATTTTGGAAAATGTTAAGACAAGTAGCAAGTTTATACTCAATAATTGATAATTGCATACCTTCATTATACATGTCATAATATCATAGTTATTAGATCCGTTCCATTCCGGCCGGAGAGGACCGAGTCGTTCTAGTCTTACCCCGTAGCGGAACGGATCGTTTGATGTTTCGTCTCAGGCCAAATCCGGACTGATCCGGTAAGATCCGGACAAATCTGTCATATCTAGCCAAAATTTATGGTTGCAGGTGGTTTTGGGTCAAATAGATGGGACAAGAGGAGGGTATGGTTCACTGGACGAGACAGTAGTGTCTCCGGGTGGGTTTGGCGTGAATCGAAGCAGCAGCTGTGGTGGTTTTTCAGCGATGTTAATGGTAGTTTAGCATAGCTCAAGTGAAGGGAGGTCAGCGTTGATGGTCGAGATCCATAAACTTGGAGGGATTCGAGGATTGTTGGGGAACTCGGAGGGATTCGGGAATTTGCACCCACTTTAGGGATTCGACATACTATAGTGTTCTGAGTTTGTCGTGGTTGGGCTTCGAGGATGTTGAAGCCTTGAAGGTGCTAGTAGTAACTCACAAGGTTTACTATATACCACATATCTAGCTAATTTAATATCTCGATTTAGGACGGGATATTAAAATCCCCCAACCTTATATACTTGATGTCTTCCAGGAGTGTTCCCAATCATGTATCCCGTTGGTTGTCGGCACATCGCCACGGAGTCCTTGCGGGATCAGGGTAAGCTCTTATACCATTTGTAACAACCTGAGCGGATTACTGCCCCAAGCAACTTTTTTATCCGTACCACCGGATAAAAATACTTAAACCTTGAATGTTCTAGTAGTAATCCACAAGGTTTACTATATACCACATATTCATCCACAATATCTCGATGTGTGATGAGATACTACACTGAGTTTGCGGTGGAAGATAAGACGCTGATGGGGGCGGTGATGGTGGATATCTTGAGAAATATTATGTTCTAACTTTTTCCCACCTTTTGAATCGCTTTGGGTGTTCTTCCAATCAGTATTACTTTTATGTTACAACAGTCTCTTAAAAATATCAACTATTGCTAACACTCAAAAACGAAAGAACCAATGTGTACTCACTCATGAATTTCATAGTAGTGAGACTATACACTATTTTCCTAAATGAAATCGTACTCTTTAGACTTTTTGTTTTGATAAAAAGACCATTTATTTCCATTAATGATCTGAAGAAGGGTTGTGTAAACTCATTACATCATCACAAAGAAACTGAGTAGCCCAATCAGGCTCTTTATGGATCCAGACGTACATGTTTAACAGTGGTAGACTATGTCTAGCTAGTTGGTGTGCTAGAAATATTACCAGTATGATGAATGTACTGTATTTTTATCTCTTCAAAAGAACACAGTAAATTGCTTGCCTCTTCAATCAGAACTCCCAGATCTGAAATATCTGGGGGTCGTTTCTTTCCCAAATTCAGCTTCTTGACTACCGCCTGAGCATCCATCTCTAGTTCAATTCGCATGTAGTCGTGGTTTCTTGCTAGTCTAAGCCATGCTATCGCCACTGAGACCTCCGCTTCTGCCGCTGTCTTGACCGTAGGGAAAGGCGAACATAATCTGGCGATGAAGTCACCGGAGTGGTTGCGAATCACTGCTCCCCCCCCCCCATGCATTCTCCTCCTAAGCCCCGTCAACGTTCAGCTTAACCCAGTTTATCGGTGAAGGGTCCATTTGGTCTGCTGTTCCGGAGCCCTCTCGGGATTTGCCTTCTTCGTTACTTCGGTTAGCCCTTCTAGAGTTCTCTAGATTTGAATCTTCACGTTTGTTACCCCATGTTGCTTTCCTTGGAAAACTCTATGATTTCTTTTTCTCCATATTAGCCAAATTGTCAAGAAAAAACGTTGCATCTCCTCTTTGTTCTTTGTCTGTACTCTACTCTGAACCCAGTCCTCAAACCATTGCGTTCTCGTGTCAAGTAACTCCTCTCCCATCAGCTCTACTGGCAGATCTTCTGTAAATTCACTTAGCATAAAGAGGTGTTCGGGGGCTTCCTATTCCTGGTGACACAATAGACACTCCCCTTTCGTTGGAATGCCGCACCTTCTGAGATTATTCCCATTAGCCAGTGAATCCAAGCTCGCCCGCCAAGTTGTGAATAAATACCTCTTTGGGAATTTGATTTTCCAGAGTTCTTTGCGCAAAATACTTGGGCTACTTGGACCTTCACTCACTGGATTCTCCGCCTCTTTGAGAAGTTTTTGTGCTTCCTCGTACCCTGATTTTTTGTTGTATAAACTGTCTTCCGTATGATGCCAAACAAGCCTATCATGCATTGGCAAATGAGGTATTGGGGTCTTGTGACTTCTTCAATGTCCAGGGGGATGAAGCTCTGTGCTAACTTCTCTCTGTCCCAAGTTCTATAATCTGTAAAGAACTCTGCAACCGGTCTATTCATATCCCCTCTTATTGGACCTACTGGTTTGAAAGAATATGGGCGTGGCAGCCATTGATCCACTCCAATTTTGATAGACCTCCCATCTCCCACTTGCCACCTAACACCTCTTTTCAAAATAGATTTTCTGCCCAAAATGCTTTTCCAAGCGTAGCTATCCATAGGCTTAGTTTCAAGACTGAGAACTGATTGCCTCGTGCAGTATTTGGCTTGAAACATTCTGCTCATCGGCGAATCTGACTGCATGATCCTCCATTATTATTTTCCTAGCAGGACTTGGTTGAAGCTCTGTAAATATTTAAAACCCAAACCACCTTGACTCACCGGCCTCTTCATCTTTTGCCAAGAAATCCACTGTCATACACGTTGATTTTCTTTCTTTCCCCACCAAAATCTACTCGCCATCGCTTCAATCTTCGTGCACATTTGTTTTGGAAGACAAAAGTAGTTCATAGTGTAAACCGGGATGGCTTGCACAACTGCTTTTATCAAAATTTCGCTACCGGCTGCAGATAACCCTGACTGTTTCCAGCTTTTTAACTTATTTGCCACTTTTTATGGAAGGTTGGCGAAGTTGACACTTTTGCTTTTACCCACGGCAGTTGGCAAGCCCAAATATTTCTCATGTCCATCCGCTTGTTGCATCCCCAACATTTGACTGATAAGTGCTTTGTCTTGATCCGCAACTTTACTAGAAAACACCACTGACGACTTTGAAAGATTGAATTTTTTCCGGAGGCGTTTTCATAACACTGTAGGATCTCCTGTAAAAAAAGAACGTCAGTAGTTTTTTCTTTCGTAAAAATAATACAATCGTCCGCAAAGAACAAGTGTGAGATCACAGGACCGCCCTGGGAGGCCGAAAGACCTGACAATCTCTGTTTCTCTACTGCCATTGTTGACTTTTGCGGCAAAGTCTCGCCGCACAAAAGGAATAAATAAGGTGAAAGCGGACAACCTTGATGTAAACCTCTTCCCGGGATGATTGAACCTTGAGCTTGTCCCACCCACCCAAACTGAAAAAGTTGTCGTACTCATGCAACTGATAACCAGCTGTATCCAATTGTCACTGAAGCCCATCTTGCGCATAACTTCTGTAAGAAAATTCCATCCTACCCGATCATAAGCCTTCGCCATATCGAGCTTCACTGCCATAAAGCCATCTTTCCCTTTCTTCCGCGTTCTCATTGTGTGAAGTAACTCGTGCGCCATGAGAATATTATCAGTGATTAAAAACAAACGCGTTTTGATACTCCGATATTAGTCCATTCAAAACAATCTTAAGACGATTGGCCAACATCCTAGTAATTATCTTATAGATTGTAGAACATCGACTAATTGGTCTAATATCTTTAGGCTTTCAGACTTTTTTGATTTTTGGAATTAAAGCAATAATAGTTTTGTTAACACCATTAATACTTCTCTTCCCATGCAAAATGTCAAGACATGTATTGCTAAGCTCGTCTCCAACGGTATCCCATTGATTTTGAATCGATGTATACTCTATTTATATATTTATTATTTACTTATTATAATTTAAACTTGAATATTAAAGCCAAGTGAAATACTACTTGCGACATTTTCTTCCATGCCATTTTCTGTTTTTCGTATGAGAGCCAACTAAAATGCGACACTTGCAGGAAATAATAATCTACAACTATTGTGATTTCCAACTCCTCTAGGAATTCAATTTTTTTCCATATTTTAGTTGATGTATATTTTTAGCTTAATAAAATTATGATTTTTAACTAAGGAGTCCGAACCATTATTATTATTTTTTTACATTTTACAAGGTACTCATATTTTTAGGATATATATTTAGTTGAAGACAACTGCGACAATTATCTTATATTTTTTTAGAATTACATCATATAGCCGGGTTTGAACCTGCGACTCCATGCAGGGGCTCCAAACGCTCTACCACTGAGCTAGCATGCATTTTCACTTATCTTACTAATGTGAATGAACCAAATATAATTATTTTAAGAACATAATGTCCATTCGAATATGCACGTTCATTTCTGTAACATCAAAGTGTAATGCATTTCTGTAACATTTTACCATTGGTGAGGCTTCTACGGTCTACAACTTTATTGATTCCATGCATTATTTGTGTGATACGATTGTGTAATTATTTTACTTGATTAAATGATATGTTCGTAACACACAAGATTGTAAGTAATCAATTAAAAAGAAGTTAAGCAATCATGTACTCCCTCTGTTTCACCAGATTCTTTAAAAAGTTATTCGGGTATTGTTTGGGCTTAGCGATTCGCTTAACAAAACAAAATAAGAATTTGATAATTTTTTTGTGGTATAGTAGAGCAAAGTTTACTCTACGACACTATGAAAAGATTGCCAAATTCTTGAATCGTTTTGCTACCGAAATTGCTAGGCCCAAATAATACCCATATAAGTTTTTGAAGAATCTGGCAAAATGGAGGGAGTACTCAATATATGTAGTACTTACTTGGTTTATAGTTTAGAAACTACCATGTATTCATGTTTTTCTTCTTTATTATTCTATTTACCCCACCACACAACGCGATTTTGATTATTACAAAAATATCAATGGATGCCATGTGATAGTAAAATGTAGGTTTTGACTCTATAATCGGGCTTTGTTTGAGCCTAAATTGATTATTCGGTGAGATAGGAATAAGATAAAAACTTAAATATATTATTTTGTTTAATATTTGGCAGAGGGTTTAAAAATGATGAGAAATATCAATATAACCATGGAAGTTTAGTCTTACTTTGGTTTCCAGTGGCATATAGAATGGACTGTGAACAGATAAAAGAAAACATTTGTAGACTTGACAGTCACGCGTTCAACATCATTGTTGGTTGATTAAAAAATTATTTTAGTAAGATACTAGATTATTTAGAACTAAACCGAAGAAGAAAATAGTAGAGTCCAACAATTAGTCTCATCAAACGAACATCAAATTATTTGTTGACAAAAATAACAATTATGTTGCAATTTTATACATATAGATAAATATCTTAAACAATTAGGCGAAATTTGTCAACTTATTAAGGATAACACAATAACAAAATTGCTCAATACACAACAATAAAATTAGTAAACAAATAATAAAGAACAAACAACAACTCTATATTTATGACTACAAAAAAAACATACTCCCTCCGTTTCTCCAGTTTCTTCACAAAATTATATGGGTATTATTCGGGCCTAACGATTTAACTTGCAAAACGATGATATAATATAATAATTTTTTTATAGTGTCGTAGAGTAAACTTTGCTCTACAATCACAAAAAATTACTAAATTCTTGCTTTGTTTTGCCAATCAAATCGCTAGGCCCAAATAATACCCGAATAATTTTGTGAAGAACCTGGAGGAACAGAGTAGTATGCATGGCTGGGTTACGTCTACTGACCATAACAGGAAAGTACGATTAGGCTGGATGATTTCCATTTTAGAAGATCTACAGAATAATAGAGGGCAATTAGCCAAGTGGGAACTCTAGATTGGGGACCTATGGATTAAATTGAATCAAGTTGGGGCTTTGCCATGTGTAGGATAAGATTCGTAAATGGAGAGTTTGGAGTCTTATGTTTGGTACTCATTACTGTGCATGTGATTTTCCCACGTAATGTCTCTCGTAGTCTGAGAACATGCATGATTTGTAACAAGACAAAGTTTACCACATTATCTGAACTTCATTCGAATTTCGACGTGATGTTTTGTTGATGATGTTTCGTCTGATAATGCTGGAAAGGAGAACGATGAAAGGGCTTATTCGTGAATTAGATGATGCTGACTTTGAATACGCGTCAAGTATTGGTTACTCTTATCCAGTGACGGAGCCAGAAATTAGTTTTGAAGATGGCACCTCTCGCTACCAGACTAGACAATTTGACAGCATTGTAAATATCTGATGTCTTATTTATAATTGTGTATCCAAATTAAAATCTCTTTGATAAATTTAAGTACTGAAAATGTTTATATCAACTGAAGATTCCGAAACAATTAGGCATGTATGAGCTAATTATGCATAAATAATTACGATTTGTGCTCGAAAGTGATTTTATTCCACGTCAAAAATATCAAACTAAACAAGTTTCTAGATAAAACCAATCACATATACTATTAATTTGTTGCTTCGACATTTTAATCATTTCCAAAATTAACTGGCACTTGTTAAGAAAAAATTATAATTTTGCAAAGGTTACGCTTGGATTCACATAGTAAATTAAAACGACACATAAAAAACACATTGATCTTGTTCGTGATTGCACTTATCGATAGGTTAAAAGAAACATTCTTAGTTGTAACTTTTGAAATTCTTTGTTTTAGCTACTTCGAAAATAAAACAACACACAAAGTCCATAAACTGAAAACAACAACAAACTAAATACTGATCAAGAAAAAAAACAACAAACTAAATGAACATTCCAATTCCCAATCTGTCGGCAATGAGGAGCCCCTTGACCTAACTTTTGAATCCTGAATGTGCGTGATATGATTAATAAGTCTTACAGATGCAATCGCATTATACTTTACAGCGGATTTAATAGAAATTTATGTTGTCTCTTAACTCCTTCTGTACTCTGTCAATATGTATATTCTACGCGTAGTGAGACTGCGTGCATGTGAATTTTCCGAATACGATATACAAAGTTTTTGATGGCAAGTCACATTCATGGATAGTAAACCCGTGACTTATGATCAATCGTTTTTCTTATTATTTAATGCAGCAATTTGTCTCCATTACTACTAGTTTCACATTTTCACAGTACTACTACGAAAAACATCGTGAAGGATCGATTCATATTAATGCTTATTACATCACACGGTATAACTAGTGTTTGATCTATTTGACTTCATCCCTAAGTACAAACTACACAATGGCCCATTGTTTGCAGCAATATTAGACCTCAATAATTAGGAGAGAGAGAATACAGCTACCCAACCCATCCGACGGAGAGCTGGCAGCTCGGGTAAGGAATTCAGGTCATGCCCATCCAGACCTGTTCAGTTATGATAGCAGGTACGCTAGACTTACAGTAACGAAATCGTCTATGTAATTAACATTCTTAAAGGCAGTGGCTGAGACTAATTAGAAGCAGTCGGAATCATGTTCAATAATTCAATAACATGGACACTAGTGAAAAATTTCAAAACCAAACGGGCCCGTTTGGTTTTGGAATTTTTCTTATTAATGTAGGTAATAGCATTATACTAACAGCATCCACTGTAGACTATTTAAATGGAAGTTATTACTAAAATAGCAAGCCATTTGGATAAGTATGATTCACAGTTGAGTAGCTAAAGAAAATGCTACTACTATTTCAAAAGGATATGCTATTTCAATCTCCTAATTTATGTGGCAAGTCAACACATCATAGTTACTGTTTTTTTTTTCAGTTTTAAATGATACTGGTAGGCCGTAGAACACCACTTAAACAAATCTACCATGCCAAAATGAATATACTTAATATGCATTAAAATTAACTAATTTGAACATAATACTACTATCAATCCTCTAATATTAAAATATTCAAAACTAGAGATATCTATGGAGCTTTTGAAGTCATAGCGATAGGACAAGAAGTGTAGAGAAGTTCTTGTTACACACTTACACCCTTATTTTTATTTTACTTTTAGATCCCTTGCACCCCTATTTTTAGGGTATATTCAAATCATATAAAAATATTGGTCTAGCTCTATTTTTATATGTTTTTGATCATCGGATCATATTTCTCTCGTAGTATGCGGGTAATTTACACTTAGTTATAGAGAGTATTTGTGTAGCTAAAGAAGTGAAGAGAGAGGAGGGAGGAGATTTTGATCTTGATTGGCGGCCAAGGAAGGTTCAAGATATGTTTGGGTCCTCGATACATTTAGGGAAAGAGAGAGCTAAAAGAAAATCAATGAAGAAAACATCCATGGACAAACAAACAAAGTCAATCCCGTGTTCTAGTTGCACAAAGGAATCTTAACTTTAGGGACGAAATCACGGAAGTATCGACAGGGTCGCTATCAATGAATTGGGGTGTTTAAGTTTTCCCAGTTGATCAGCCTGAAAGCATGTCGAGTCTAAATCCTTAATATTTTGTTGAAACTACTAGTGCAAGGACCACCGCAACTAAATGGTCAAGTCGTTTGAACATTCATTATAGAACATTAGTGAGACCTCATGTCTCAATAATAACTCATGTTTGTTTAGTACTGAATTAATATAGACTCTTTGTAATTACTTAAATTTTACGATAAAAACTATTATTCAAGGCAGAAGGAACGGGTATGTGTTCTTTTAGAAGCTGTTTTGTCGTCAACCGGGTTGGAAATCGGGACTTCATGCAATAGCTTCCAACACACTACCATTTGAGCTACCAGTCTAGCTGCCGGATATGGATTTTGATACAAGAGATGGTCCATCTAATAAGAGTATACCGCCTTTAGAATAAACAAATATTTATCTGTTTAATTGTACACACGTTTCATTCAATTTCACCACATTTAAATAATTAAAAAGAAGAAAACACCTTATTAATATTTTATTTTTGTTTGTTGTGAAAATCGTGATTCCAACACGCTTACATTCTAAAATTGTTCACTTTTTTTTTTTGACAAAAACAATATTGCAAAATTCAATGATGCAATCATCGAATAGAAGGCCAATACTTCACAAGAGTTGTTTTATAGGCCCCGTCCAAAATATACTGGGCTGAACTTATCGAAGTCCAATTGGGCCTATACCATTATCATAATATTATCAAAAGCATACCCCACATTAGATATTTGACAAGCTATAGTACTTGGGTTTCTCAAGTGAATCCATATATTATAGTTTCTTGAGTATCTCTAGCAATGTCATGAAAAACTAATATAACTTTTACCTAAATTCACAATTTTACATTTTTATGTCAGTAAAATTCATCATAAACTCCCGCAGTGGCCTCTTAAAAGTAGGCATATTAGTTAAATCTTAGTTATTTAACTATCTCAACAATCGTACAAAATGGGATTGATTTTATATTTTGTTTTAACATACTAAGTGAAGGATGTATGACTTTATGTCAGTAAATATTACATCCTGAATCGAATTGATGCAGCTAGAATAAATTCCCTTTATGGTTTCTGGCAATTGAACCTGCACAAGCTCGCAGATTGGCAGTAGAAGCAGCAAAATCCACGTTGACTTTAATCAAACCTTGAGGCGGAGGATTCCAGATCTTCGGTAAGCCATCTGAAACCCTTGTCACTTTACTTTCTAATTCCATACTCCAATCTGAAAGTAAGAGTTCGATCCAATTGATGATCTGTTTCTGAGTCTGATCTTTCTTCTCAAAGATTTTGATGTTTCTGGATCTTCAGATAACCCAGATACTAGCCACGAAGAGAATTTGACTTTTATCATCATTCTGCAGGAGGATGGAATTTAGCCAAGCTCTTTCCCCAGGACTATACAAGATAAGTCCAGACTATTTCTGTAGTTTTTCCATATAAACTTATAGTAAGAACAGTCCCTGAAAAGATGCTTTTGTTTTTCTTCAGGAAAACCACAAAGAACACAGTTACCATCAACCTTTATACCACGTTGAATGAGATTTCCTTTAATTGGAAGAGTATTACAGCAAAAACGCCAAAGAAAGAACCTGATTTTACGGGGAACAGGTAAGTTCCAAATCCTCCTCCAGTCTTGTTCAGCAATACAGTTGCTAGAATCTCCCATGTCTTTAGTAACTGTGTTTGTAAGTCTTGAAAGAAGCTGCTGTTTTATAGCCTGATTTAACCGTATAGTCTCCATTTACAGTATGACTCCAACAAACAACATCATTGTTTAGTCTGTAGTTGATGGAAGTCTGAATGATACTTCTGAAATCCTCTTGACTGAAATGTTGAGAAATGAAATTGTGGTTCCAGTGTCTGTGATCTGTGATGAGAGAGTTAACTGTGGCATTCATAGGGAGAGTAGAATTACTGAAAGTTTTTCTTCCCCCATTCTCTAAAAAATCCATCTGTCCTTGTAAATTTGAATAATCTCACCATTTACCACCATGAATCTGCATCCCTGTTTCAAAAGAGCTTTAGCTTTCATAAGACCTCTTCAAATGTACGAAGGGGTGCAGCCAGTATCAGCATCTAGGATAGATTTGTATCGCTTAATTGTTCCAATCCCCTTATTCAAAGTAACATTAAATAAAATTAAAACAATATGAATAATATTGAACGTTGAAAGTAACACTTATTCTCACGCATTTTGGTCTGACTTACCCCGTAGGGACGTCCATACAATTCATTCAATTTCACCGAATCCAAAATAACCAAAAATAAAACAGATTTTTAGATTCAGTTTTTGTTATTTTGAATAATCATTTTTCACGCTTACACTCAAAAATTATCCTTCGTTTACGCCTGTGGTGTATAGCGTTCGCACGTGCGTGTCAATCGGAACTATATTGTGAATATATTTATCTCTTTATCACTGCCATTCCGCCAACACTCGCACAGCCACTCGAAAAAAGATTATCCTCTGTTTCCTTCTTTAAAAAATTATCTTCTTTTTTCTCAAAAAAAATTGTAACTTTCTAAAATTCAATGTATCAATCACAGTCTAGAAGGCCCATACATCATCAAGAGTTATTTTATATACCAGCCCAAAAGCATATTGGGCCGAACTTATTGAAGTACACTATTGGGCCTATGTAACCCGAAGGAACATCTCTCTCTCTCTCGCCCCAGAGAGAGATCCACAGAGAGACGACGGAGAGACGCCGGAATGGAGAAACCACTGGCGGAGCTGGAGAGAAGACAGCTCACAATCCTCCGTCGGATCACCGACCTCGAACTCTCTCATCTTCCGAAACAATTCTCCCAATCTCTCTCCGTCTCTTCTCCGTCCGAGAACTGCAGTATCGCCGCCGCCGACGACACTGTAGCTCGCCTCTCCTCCATTCTCCGGGAAAACGGCGTCGTAGACTTCGCGTTCAAGAGAGTTCCGTCCGATTACTACGATTGGGCCTTTGATGCTCGGCGAGATGTGCTCGGTGCCTCTTCTGTTGACCATCTCTGCAAAAGCATTGTCCTGGTACCTCCAAACCCTAGCTCTCTCTCTCTCTCTCTCTCTCTCTCTCTCTCTCTCCTAGTACTTAATTTTTGTTTGTTTTTCATCTGATTGTATGTTATTTGAACTTCCTGAATTTGATTTATGGTGATTATAGATAACCTAGTTACCATTAGTGATGCAAAGATGCAAAGAATATAGCAGATTGTATCATTCTCTGTATCCTTGCTATGATTGGTCCATGTTATATTTTTTTATTCAATTTAGTTGTTTCAAAATTCTATCAAATTGATGTAAAATATGACATGAACCAATCATAGCAAGGATACAGAAAAGGATACATACAAAGGATACAGAGGATGTTGACTCAGAATATAGCTAAACAATGTCATGCTTTTTATGGGGGGTTTAGGAGAAACTAGTTGTCATGGTCAATTGATTATCATTGTTGATATTTTGTTTGAGAAGGGAGAGACTACTGGAGTGCCTGCAAATAGCCAACTGTATGATCAATTTTGGTTAGGAATTGTGCTATTGTAATTGTGATGAACACATGATTTGGTGGCGTTGTTGCTACACATGGTCGTATAACAACGATTGCAGAAATTTGGTTCCAACGAGGTGCTGGTAAATGGGATGGAATGCAAGGCAGTCAATTTACCAATATGGATGTTGGATGGCAAGGGCTCGTGCTCTGGAGCATACTGAATTGTGAAATATCATAAACGTAGTAATTCTCTTACAGCCCCAGCTTTTATAGCAAGGGGTAGGTAATTGCAGTTACCCAAATTAGCTAACTGTTTTGGCCCTGCAGGTTTTATTATCATTTCAACGTTCTAGATTCGTGAAAACCCAAAATTGAAGACTAGCGCCATAGTAAGATGTAACTATACGCACCTCTGTCCATAAAAGGCAGTAATCTCTTCCTGCCCTTTCAGCTCCAAGTCTTGTATCAAATTAGAAGTGTCAAGCACAGAGGTATAAGCATAGTGAGACTGACCACCATTTCCAATTCCATCACTCCTGGTATCATTATCGTATCCCCCTACTATGGAGAGAGACTTTTCATCCCCACTCCCCAGACACAGCGAGATACAATATCTGCAGCAACAGCCTATTAACTTGATAGGATACCTCTGTATATGCATAGATGCCTAAGCCACAAACTCAAGCAGTATTCAGACGACAAAAGGGAGATGAAGCAACTTAAAATCAGCGTCTCTTCTGTCTATGGCTGCTCAAAAAGTGAGGGCAGTGAATCTTGCCTATTTTGCACGGGTCCTTCTGGGAGGTCGCACACCCGCCTGCACCGGGTGCTTCGTGGGTGCTTCGCTGGTGCTTTGTGGATCAGGCAGGGTCATTATGGAAATTTTTAGTTGAGACTGAGAGGTCTTCTAAAATACAACTACAATTAAACCAAAAAAACGTACATCTATGTGAACTTTTCTAACCCTTAGATTACTCGTCTCTCCACAGCTATGAACAACTACAGGAAGATATCATATTGTTGATATAGTAACTCTGTATCTTTGAATCTGTGTATGACTTTCTGTTTGATTATTATTTGGATTACTATCATTGTTGTTTTATATTAGTATAATGGTATCACAAATAGTATAAATATAAATAAAGTCGCTGTATCCCCGCCGCACCTGCACCCTGGATTTTTTGGAATTTGCCGCACCCGCACGATAGGACCATTTAGTCATTATCATTTTGATCCCCACCTTAGCAAATGCATCATCAGCTTCATGGGTTGGCCAGTTGGGCTTGTGATGGACGAGTGGTGGATACCATTATCTTTCTTCCTATTCGATAATGAAAACCGGTAGGTTTCTGAATCAGGAACCCAGTCATACCTGTTTGGTGCTGTCTCTCCAGCTTCTGCTTAGACCATGACCAATCTGTCATCCCACCTGACCTGTGTATGCTGTGAGAAAGTAATCACAATCATATGGTTGGGTTAGTTATTAGTACGTACTAATGAAAAACAATAAATGCATTTTGTGGGTTGGATCAGTCTGGTTCTACTGTTATCGTTACTACAGAACAGATGGAATGATATTCATTAACATCTTATTTTAATTTTCAGATGATATACTTTTATATATCGCTACTGCAAGCTGAAGACTGCAACAAACCGCTCTTGAATGTTTCTTGTCTGACCTAATAATCACCAAAAGTTCTTATTCCTAAATGGAGACATTGATAAAGCGAGACGAAGCCAAACTTCTTTATTCCTGATTGAGAAAAATAAAAGGGTAGATAGCTGAAACTTTTCATGAACCTAATATGCGGATACAACAACTATAGAATGATACTACTCTGTGGTGCTCAGTAATTGTTGAATATGAACTCTTCTACTCATTGTCAATTCTATGTGTATGTGTGTGTGTCTGTAATATCTCAATCCTTTTCATCAGAAGTCTGAAAATGACTATCTCAATCAATAATCAATTTTTTTTTTTTTTTTATTCTTTTCTTTTGCAGGTTAATACTCAAGCCCCCTCTAATGTGACTGATTGTAGCGATCGCAACTATTCAAAGTATTATATTGTTGTGGTTCAGGTACTTCATTTTTTTGTTAGTTAAAGCTGAATCTAACTTTTTGGTCTAGCTATCTCATGGCTGACCAATATTTTCATTCATAGTATACAGCTCGATTTAATGCGGAGACGGTGAAGAGTTTTCTTTATTCACTCAACAACGGGAAGATACCGAAGAAGAAATTTAACTGTGAGTAAATCCTACCACTATTTATTTGAAATCATCACTTGAGATTAAGATTAGAAGCATGGGTTTAATTTGTAGAACAATGGTACATGTAGATCTGTTTTTTATCGTACAAATGTTAAAGCACAGACCTGTAGTCCAAATGACTAGAGCTTGTACAGGTAGGGTGCAGGTTGATTTGGGTATAGCTGACCCAAGTTGAAGACAAGGTCAATATGAGGAATAACTATTTTGAAGCCTAGGTATCACTTGTTATGCTTCCCAGGTGTAAGCCCATTGGATGAAACTAGCTTTACTTTTTGAGTCTAAATGAGATTTGCCATGTTTGATTGATCAATATACTGCAGAATTCTATTTCCAATTGGAATCATCTCCGGAGGTTGGATGCTGGAGTTTGATCTCTATAGTCAGCCTTCGACTTCGTATCCTCTCTGAATGATCAACAATCTACTAATAAATGGGCCCACATTTTGACAGTTTGTTAACAGAAAACATTCCCCTAAAGGTAGACCCGTGAGCCAGAATTGGGGGGGGGGGGGGGGGGGGGGGGCACAATATTATACCTTAAAAGTTGTGATTCAAAGTAAAATCAGAACAATTGACATACCTCACAATTTGATCGAATTGACATTTAGGTACACACAGTTTCAATCACGACATTCTGCTCCAATTGACTAACACCGTTTAGTGAAATTGGTTTGGTGTTAGCCACACCAGCACATGGGAAGGGTAGTTAAGACATTTCCTCTACTACTCACACCCACCACCAGAACTTGCACCCTCCACTACCAACAATCACCACACTTTAGGTTTCACCGCTACTATCACCACAATGCTCTCTGCCTCATCTATTTCCTCTTGGACACCAAGACTACCACCATCACAACCTAGATAACCCATCTCTCCAACTCACCTACCACCACCTACAGCCACCATCACCACCACCGATCTTAAGAAATGATTGATTCTTATCTAAGAAGCACGGGTACGGATACGAATATTGGATACGATACTTGTTTTACGTCCTTGTTTCCAGTTTAGTCACCACTGCCTATCTGCGGAAAAATGATTACCGGACTACAAATTCTCAGGCAGCAATTTCGCACTCTTCTCCTTCTTCATCTACCTTCAATTTCTCTACCTTCGATGTCTCTCTATTGTTAGCCATTTTTTCCTTCATCCCCCATTATCTACGAACAGGGTAGTATTTCGATTGGGGATTCGGGCGTGTCAATTAGGAGTTACCGAACACCATCATCAGCGCTACCATCAGCCTCATTCCCTAGGCCAAGAGATTCAAAGCTCAAATTTTAAAATCCTATCCCTCAGTAGCCCCAAATCACTTGTTCTTTGTTCAATTCTTTGTTGTGGGCGAGTTTTGTGATCAATAATAATTTTTTTTTTTATATTTACCCGATACTTTCTGGTTTGGTTTTACAACGACATCAGGTTCTTCACATGTGGTGGTTAAACAGATGGGAGCGTTGCTGGTTGTGTGTCGATGGGCGTGGGTTTGATTTGGGGATTGGGGGGGGGGTAGTGGATGTCGGGGATCGATAGTTGTTCGATTAGGTTTACGGGTCAATCGGGTGTGGGTGAATCAGCGAGAGGTGAGGAATGGCGTTGAGGTTCCATTCGCCACAGTTGATGGGTGATCAGCTTGCTGGGTGGGTTCGTTGGGCTCGACAGCAAGATGAACAACTCCGGTACCTGCTACGGTAGGGCTCGCGTCTTATAGCAAAATATTTGGTTAGTGACTAGTGAGATAGAGAGAGGGCTATTGGTGGTTGTTGATGGTGGTGGTGGTGTGTGTGTGAGAGAGAGAGGGGGTTGGCTTTTGGAGAAGGATGATGGCGGTGTTAGAGGTGAAGGGTGGTTGGTGTTGTCAGTGGTGGGTGTGAATGGTAGGGGTAATGTCGAAACTACCCTTCCCATAAGCTGATGTGGCTAACACCTAACCAGTTTCACTAACGGTGTTGGTCAATTGGAGCATGTCACAATTTATTATAATGGGTCCACTTAAGTGTCACAACTGATACTGCATGTATCGAAATGTCAATTCGATCAAACTTTGAGGTAGTTAAATGTCAATTGTTCGTATATATGTATTACAGGAATTACTTACATAGGATAGTACTTTTTTGTATTATTTAAATATTTTGAGTGATAATGATTCCGGCCTTGTCCCCCTGCTACCTCAGCCCCCTGCCCATATGGATAACTTTCAGAGTTTCTAACTCATTTGGAAACCCTCCCCCAACTGCTCTCAGGCCCCCAAGTATTTCTCGGTCGACTGAGAACAATAATAAGGGCAGTATTGTTTATGATTGGAAAGGGTGTTGATGTACCTCCTATCCCTGTATGTTTCTTTATCTTGAGTTAAGATGAAACTTTAAACATTGCCATTGACATTAGTGGAGAACTCGGTATTAATTGAGACCTTGGGGTTTAAGGTAATAGAGTCGTCGTGAGTATCTTATGAGGAACAAGTGAACCAATTATTCTTGACCCACTTGCTACTATGTAGGCTTAGAACCACTAGAGGGATCGTTGGTGGAACGAGTATTTTTGTTAATATGTCATCTTAGAGAATCTGTATTGCTACTGCCATTAGTTGGCAATGTATGAAAATATATGCACAAAAGTAATGCCAAAAGTGCAATGTCTATTTTGTTCAATACTGGTATCCAATTTGCCTCAACATATGGCGCGTTTCACATAATGCCAAAAAATAGCACCTTTGTTCATGTTCTATTTTGTGGGTTTGTAATAAATTCTGCATACCTCTGGAGACGTTCAAGTTCTATTTTGTGGGTTTGGTACTAAATTCTTATTACCACTGGGTTGCTCTTATGCTATGCCCAAACAAATTACTAGTCAAATGTACTCGTTCTTCCTCTAGTTCCTCGTATACGCACTATGCGGTCTGGATGACACTATTTTTACCTTAATTGTAGTTTACTTAAAAAGACTGGTGTGGGACGCATTGGCTTTTGCAATTCAAACTGCAAGCCTTCTGGTTTGGTATTAATTAAGTACAATGCTACTTCCTCTGTTTCTTCTGGAATGTGCTGGTTTGACTTTTTAACCCGTAACTTGATCACTTTGACATGGTGATTTAGATAGCAAAACGAAATAATTTTTTGGAATTTGTTTTTATGGTGTTGTAGAGTAAAGTTTACTCTACAAGACCATGCAAAGATTACCAAATTCGTGTATCGTTTTGCTAATCAAATCACCGGGTCAAAGTGATCTAGTGAGTAGTGACACAAAATGAAGTAGGCTGTTCCTAAAGAAACATAGGTAGTATGTGTTATTAGAGCATCTCCATTAGTACTATGCATATTATGCCTAGAAACAAGATTTTGCAGTTTACGAAGGAAGCTTTTTCACCTCGGACAGTTGGACTCCAACATGATTAGCAAAAAGTTAGGCAATTTGACTTCATAATAATAACATTAGACGATATTAAGAGTAACTTAAGTTATCCCGCAGGTGAGAAAGTAATTAAATCAACATCAACTTTTGAAATAAAATAGATAGACAAAAGTGATATATCACTAGGACACGTGTAAGTTTAGATTTTTGTAGAGATGATGCCGAGCGAGAATTTCTCCTTGCCTAACCTGGTGAAGATGATGCCGAACGAATTTTGCCTCTTCAAGTGCATGATCTATTGGAGCCTAACTTTTAATTAAAATAATGATTTGCCGATTCAATTGGAAAGGCTCTAAGAGCATCTCCAGTGGGTTATGCATCATCTTATGCAAAATACAAGTTAGGCATTCTAATCGCCAAACTTGGCGAATTATTCCCTAGTCGTTTACATTTTCCTACTTTTTAGGTTCTTCCTACAAATATTCATCAACTTTTCCTATGTTTTCTACATGGAAATAACTGTTTTCCTAAAGTTTCTCTACATGTCTCATCTCAGTTTACGTGTGAAGTATTTTTGCAGAGGAATAATTAAGACAAAAAATCTTTATCATAACTTTTGACTAACTAGCGTTGGAGAAGAACACTCAAATTATCGCTACAAAAAATACAAATGAGCAATTTTTTTTATAATTTGCATAAATTTATCCTACTACCTTTGGAGATGCTGTAAGACATCTCTAATAGGACATGCAAATCACATGTTTAGCTGAAATTTAGATAAAATTGAGAAAATATGTGCTCCAATAGGTTATGCATCTCATGAAGCAAATTGCTGGATCCGTATCCAACTCGCCAATCCTGGCGAAAATATATAGCTCGCTATCTTCTCGATAAGTCAGCGACAACATAGGCATATGAATTTGAAGTTCAACGTTTATCTGGTTTCCTATTTTCTGTTTAATTCATTCTTTACGTTTCTTCTTCAACCAATCATAAGAAGATGATGAGATGATGTTGAAATATTTGGTCTTTTTTGCAAAGTTCTCCAGTCTAGTGCAGAACCAATCTTATCTTTACCTCACATTGAGATTATTGAATTGGATAGGGGATTCAGAATAATGAGGCAAAGTAACAAACTTTACTTTGTGGACCTTGAGGAAATTGTGTTTTTTTTTTTTTTTTTTGTTCAAACATAAATTTTATAGAAAAAAGCCAACCAGCAGAGTAACAAGATTACATAATGTTTGGGATATCCACTCCATCAGTAACTCTACTACTAGCATCCTTAGCTACTATCCTATCCAACTCAACTGGAACTTTAAATCTCCAGTTATGGTTCCATTGTCCTTTAGCAACTGCTGCTGCAATCCAGTGAGCACAGCCATTTCCTTCCCTTTTAGTCCACTTCAGCTGAATTGGATCAGATTTTTGCATCTCCCAAATGTCTTCACACACCATCAGTGAGTCTTTATCTGGGGGTTTCTTCTTAGCAGCCATCCAAATAGCTTCTTGACAATCATTCTCAAGACAAGAGATATTAGAATCATTTCTGATGCATTGAATACACCACCTGATGGTTAGTAATTCTGCCTTCTTTGCAGACATAGCCATGACCCTGGAAGTAAATATATCCATAATCTCACCTCTTTCATTCCTCACCACTGCGGCAAGAGCTGCACAATTTGAATTCTTGTTCCAGGAGGCATCTACATTAGCCTTTAAACAACCTGCTTCAGGAGGAGCCCAAGAGAGGACCTTAGATTGGTTCTCCTTGGTTGAAGAATCTTTCTTACCTTGAAAGATATTGTTGTTCCTAGCCTTCCAAATTCCCCAACAATTGAAGATAACCCTCTCCATATAGTCTTCTGGTAACTTCTCCTTTTCTCTCTTTCTCCACAGATCCCAGAACCACCCTCTAACAGAGAGAATAGAAGTGGTGTTATTGGTGGAGATGAGGCCAGTTGCAAACCAGAGAGGTTGAGTCCAAGAACAGTGAAACAAGGCATGTTCAGTAGTCTCCACCTCCTTCAAACAAACTGCACATATTGGATCCAAACAACTTCTTCTTTTATGTAGTGAGCTTCTTGTAGGAAGGGCATTTAGTAAAACCCTCCACCAAAAGTGCTTGAGCTTGGGGGGAACTCTAAAATTCCAAATATTTTTTAGATCTTCCTCATTGGATATCATGGAAGAGCTTCCTCTAGAGCTAACTGTCTCATTTTTCTTGTTCTCAGTTTGGAGTCTAAGAGCTGTTCTATAACCAGATCTGACAGTGTAATCCCCAGAATTTGTCCACTTCCACACTTTGCAATCCTCTTTCATTGTCAGAGGGATGTTGATGGCCATGATTTCTTTTGCAGCTTCAGGTTCAAACATATTCATGATAACTTGGGTTCTCCAGCACCTCAAATGCTCATTGATAAGCTCACAAACTTTCATATCTGCATTTATGTTGTGAACTTTACATTTCTCTCTAAGAACCATATCATTGGCCAACCACTGATCCTCAAAGACCCTTGCTGTCTTGCCATTTCCTATCACCCATCTAGAGTCAGCAGAAAGAATGGATCTCACTTTAACTAGGTTCTTCCACACTATGCTGCTACTAGTCCCACTATTAGCACTCCAAAAGTTAGAATGTGGGAAGTAATAAGCTTTAGACACTTGAGAGACAAGAGGATTCTGTTCTTTGGCAATCCTCCATGCCTGTTTAGCCAGGAGAGCATTGTTGAAGCTCAAAAAGTCTTTAAAGCCCAACCCTCCTTCTTTCTTGTTTTTGGTAACAAACTCCCAAGCCACCCAGCTGATTTTCCTATCTTTAGGGTCATTGTTCCACCAAAAGTTCCTTACCACAGAAGTGATAGCTTTGTGAAGGTATACAGGAAGAATGGTGACAGACATTATATAGCTGGGAATGGCTTGGATGATAGATTTGATAAGAATTTCTTTACCTCCTGGAGATAGTAGTAAGTTTTTCCACCCCTGCAGCTTCTTGGTGATTCTATCTGTGATGCTTTGGGCCACCTTTCTTCTATTCTTACCCCAAAAAAGAGGCATACCTAAATATATTGCATCCTCTTTCATGCTAGGCATCTGCAGAAACTCTTCTATTGAACTTTTAGTACTTTGAGAGGCAACCTGAGAGATAATGAAACCAGATTTTTGGGGGTTGAGTTTGAGCCCAGAAGCTTCTCCAAACTCAGATAAAATCTCCATGTAGGCCTGGACTTCTTGAAGCTCCGATTTCATAAATACAATAACATCATCTGCAAGGCTTAAATGGGTAAGAACAGGCCCATTATTAGGTAGGATCAAACCTTTAATTTTCCCCATCCTCACAGCTTCATTCAAATTTCTGGAGAATATCTCCATACCCATGACAAATAAGTATGGGGAAAGAGGATCTCCTTGCCTCAATCCCCGAGAAGGTGTAATTTCGGCAATCTCTTGCCCATTAAGTTGCAGTTTGTACTGAACTGTTGTGATGCATTGCTCTACCAACCTGACCCAGTGATCACTGAACCCCATTTTCTTCATACCTGTAAGGAGGAATGTCCAACTCAACATGTCATATGCTTTATGAAGGTCCATTTTAATAGCTACATGGGCATTATCTGGCTTCTTCTCCTTCTGAATATGATGAATATGATGAATAACTGTACTGGCGATCCTTTGCTCAGTGAGACCACCGCAGAGGAGGCCCAGAAATTATGCACCTTATAGCGTTGTTCGGAATTTTTTTCAACATTATTAAATTTAAGTAGACCCTATTAAAGTGTTATTCTCTAACTTAAAGGCTTTTAGCTAGCACTGCTGGATTACACGGGGTAAAAATTCTCAAGCTTTAATGTGCTCTCAGCCTTAGACTTAGAATTATTCTGTGAAGTTGTATTTTTTGTTGACTGTATAGGGGGGAAAAAGTTACTGCATACAACCTGTCTAGAAAGTTATGGGTGGGTTTGGTATGACTTTTTGGACTTTTAAGTCGACTTTTAAGTTGTTGTGAAAAAAGTTTGTGACAAAGAAGTTGATGAAAAAAGATGTATGGGAGTGGTGAAAAAAGTTATGTTGTAAAAAAGTTAGGATGTAACATTTTTGTTTGTTAATGAAAATTATCATTTTATATTTTTTATATTTACGAATAAAATTATAATAGGTCCAATTAGATGTCATAGTATGTTGGTACAAAAAAAGTAGAGGTAAATTGGTCATTGTTATTGTTTAGGAAGAAAAAAGTCTAAAAAAAGTTCATGAAACCCAACTTTTTTCAGAACTCAGTTTTACACTACAAGACAAAAGCCAAAATCCAAAAGCTGGCACAGAAAAAGTCATACCAAACCTTTTAGAAAAGTTCAAAACAGATTAAAAGTCCAAAGTGGATTAAAAGCTGGAAATAAGTCATACCAAACCCACCCTATATTTCATTTTTTACCTGATTTGACATGTCATGACCAAAACTCAATAATTTTGGCAGAAATAACCAATGATGTTGGCCCAACTTTTCGTGGACCTTGTTTTAACTTGTGCATAATTTTCTGGCCTTAACGGTACATTTGTGGTTTCATTTTGATATACTCTGTGCAGTAAGGCTTGCTCCCGAGGAGACATCCCAGAAATTGACTGGTTATGGACACAATGCGGTGACCTGCATCGGAATGGAAACAGACATCCCGGTTAGTTTTTTTTGTTCGAGAGTTTTAATTCATTGTAACCTTGGTACTAGGAAATTTGCATCTACTTATATACCATCGTATTAGTAATACTTTCAATTGTTCTAATTCTATCAGGACGATTTTATGTTGATTATTGCATCCTTGAATTATTTCTTTGAATCTTTTTGCTGCAGTTCCACCAGCTCTCATAAGTAACCTGTGAAAGGAAGATATGAATATATTAGCTTTAGAGAAATCTCTGCTCTTGAATAACCAATAAATAGTCCTGAAATGTCAAAAGTTCAGGTTTTGTAGAATTCAAATAGCATGATGACAACCTGCATTCTCATGGAGGAGGCATGATTAGTAGACACATGAACTGTGAACCTAGAACCATAAGCATTCTCATTCCTTGGTACTATACTTCACAACTGACCTGATTTTGGACTTTCCATAATTCCTACATGTGAAGAACACACTGATTTGGGGGCAGATTTGTGCAAGTATTTTACAACCTTTTTATACTTTTACATGATACGTTCTTGTTTTTCTTCACCTGGGTTTAATTCAACAACCTAAATCTCAACAAAATATGATGTTTTTGAAAAAATAATGAGGGTTCAAGTCAGTAATGTTTAAGGTGGCAAGTACAAGCAGAGATTTATCTTATTGGCTAATAAAGCTTGATTTGTACTATCAGGTAATTTTGGATGAAGCAATCGTAAAGCTTAATCCTGATTACTTTTGGCTGGGAGGAGGAGAGGTTGATCTGAAGCTTGGAATCAGAACACCTGAATTCATCAACTTTGTAAGACCTTTCATCGTTAGTTGTAGCAGTACTTGATTGATTTGTTCCCCAAGGGCTTGCTTGTTTAATTTCAATCATCTTGGAAGAACAGACAACCGTATTGAACCTACCTTCCTATTGTATTCTATGATTCGTAAAAATATGACGTACCTCTATCGTTCTTCTTCTATAAACCAAAAAAAATAGCATATTTATAATGAAGTGTTGTTACATTGTTTGCAATTCGCTGATCCAGAAAAGATACTCAGTTAAGAGTATTAACTTCCTTTATAATTCAGTTTCTGCCAATGAGACCAAGTTCAGAATTAGGGTTTGGGGCAACCAAAACTTGTATTTAGATTGATGGATGTGATTCATATTCAATTATACAAATAAATTGAGCCTGAAATGATTATACAGTCATAAACCAACTTTAGTTGGAGTACCACCATTGATGGCTGAAAGGGCATTGATTTTAGATAAAGGCACCAAAAAAGTTCATAGTGGCAGGTTTATAACATTTCATCAAATTGTCAAAAAAGCTGATTATCATTACTATTAATCATACTATTAGTAAGAATTTTTTTTTTTTACCTTTTAAGCTGTTGTTACTTATTGGCTCTAATTCTTTCTTTTCTGCTTTCAAGTTCTCAAACTCCTTGTCATTAACATCTGACCTCATCAACTTAGAAGCAATAGTGGAGTAAATTTTTTTCCCTCCTCTCATTTGACACGAATGCACCATAACCTGGCTTTACCCACTGCATGTTTGTTAACCAAATACAATCGACTGAATCTATCTAAACATGATATTTGTTGTATTGCTAGAGGCAACTTTTGAGCTTTTAGTGCAGTTTCGCAAACATGAGAGAACTGCTAAAATTGTAGGATGTTCATTGAATTCATTTACTTTCCAATTTAAGCCCAACATGATGTCTAACCAGTTAAGTGAACAAACGAAAGATTTTGAAGTTAGGTGCTGGACATAATAGCGCACTCATGAACTGTCTCCTTCTATTGAGTCGGTGGATTTGTGTAGCTTTGTATAGCGACTTATACGTAACTGAGAAATTGTTTACAAGCTCAAATCCAAAGTAATTTTTTAGCTAGGAACCTTCACTCAGGCGCTGCATTCAAGTAGATCTTGCTAGCGATATGAATGACAGGTCCAACTTCAATTGTAATCGACTAGGGCGGAGCTAGAGTGTGGCACAATGCGGACATGTGCACGATACTGATGTCCAAGGGCGGACCTACATTTGACCCAAGATGGGCATAGGGCCACCCTGAGTTTTTATTCCCTGTTACCACCCAAGTTATCAAGAGACCCCATTAATTGTGAAAATGTCAAAAATAACCATGTGTCAGGAGAAGAAGAAATTTTTCAAAAACAACCTGAAAGTCTTGAAATTTATTAAACATGCTATTCAGAGCGGATTAAAGTACTAGAGTTCGAATTGCAACTGGTTCTTTGTGTGCCTTCGATCGTCGCGTATGCGTGACATGAGATGTCTCATCTCATCATGATCACGTTTTTAGTGTTAAGTGTATTCACCGTGATAAAAAACCATGTGTTCGCCCTGTTGATGTCCTTCATAAATTTTCGTAAGTTCTGAAAGACGGAAACTATGAAAATGACCTTAAGATTAGAGTTTTAAACTTTTAATACTCTGAGTAGTCACTTTCCAGCTCTCCATTGCCTGTCTCATGGAGCAAGTGCCCTGTTCTTGGACCATCAGTAGTACTACTACTACACTATTTGTTTCAGGAAAATAGAAATTACCACAGCCAATCATATAGCATGCCCTTTTTGATATCATCTACCAGTCTCTCCCGTCTCTTTGTTCCCATTTGACTTTTTTGACTCGTATCTGGGTTACTTTGACCGGGTGATATGGATAGCAAAATAATACAATTTTTTGATAATTTTTTTACCATATTATAGAGCAACGTTTACTCTACAACATCATGAAAAAATTATCAAAAAAATTACATCGATTTACTATTCAAATCACCGGATCAAAGTAGCGAGTGAATAGTGGCAAAAATAAAATTGGGAACAAAGAGACGGGACAGACTTGTAACAAGTACGTAAAATAGAGCCGGCCATAAATAATATGGTCAAAAAGGTATGACTTGTGAGCTTTATTTTGCTTCAGAGTTCTTTTTTCTTGGTTTTGGCTAAACATTGTTTCAATCTTCTTCTTCATAGGACTGAACATTTATACGAAACATAAATGTGCCCTTTCTCCTTTTCAGGCTACGGAGGATTATTTTTTTTTAGAATATACTTCTGTTATTGAAATTGAAGGGGCTGGTGAGGATTGGCACCTCATCATCACTGAGCTATCTTGCCCTTCGCTAACTATGCTCTTTATTAGCAAAATTAAACATAAAATAACTCACCAAAAACCCAATTTTCAACTTCTTCAATTAACCTAGTACGCAGGGGCGGAGCTACATAGGGGCAAGGGGGGGCAGTTGCTCCCCATGAAATTTGAAAATTTCTACTAGGACTCTTAATTTTATTGATTTTTAATGACATAATTTTTGGAATATATAATTTTGCCCCCCTGAAATTCTAAACCGCCCAGTGGCGCAGGTGGTTAAGTGTTTTATTGTCAAAATGTACTGCACAAGTTTGAATCTCCTCGCTGTCAAGATGCTTTTTGTTTCCGATTTGTTTTCTTTTTCTAAAAAATTATGTACAGTCAATGAGAATCAAACCCATGACCACCCATTTGCAAAAAGAAGCCTTAACCGCTGCGCTAAATGGAAAGTTTACTAAATTCTGTAACATCTTGTTATATAAGAACAATTTCAACCGTTCACTATGAAACTTTTGATTGTTGACTTTAACTTTTGTCTTCGTGAATCTTGCTCCAGCTGACTTGATTTTCTAGCTCCGCCACACCGCCACTACTAGTACATATAAAAAATATTTTATCTTTCAAACAAAAAAATTACAAATGTTGTGTGCATCATGTGTCCACTGTGAACGATAAGTATTCTGAAGCTTCAGTATGCACAAAAGCCAAGTCAAGTCATTATCAATGAGAAAAATTGGTGCAACTGGGTCAATACACAGTGAACATTTTACGGAGGTCACCAGTTTTAGAGGGAAACCCCAAAAATATTCAAAAGGTCGTTCATGTTTGGGAAATTTTGATGGAAAGCAGAAGGGATGCTGAAGGCTATCTAATGTTAATTCTGCATATTCATTTTATGGGTAAATCTCTGTTAGTGTTGTCCGGTTAAGGGCAGCAAATATCTTATTTCGAAAAATAGAGGACAAACAAAAGCCTAAGCACGTAAATTTATGCTAACCTTTTTTTCGGTTAGATTACTGCCATCTAAAATCAAGATAATTGGATTTTCGAGTTACTACCTTGAGAATACAGAAACCGGTGCCTATGTTTTGGCCGTCTCGGTGTCCATATCGCCTCGCGGCCGGATAAAAGAAAATGAAAAAAAAAAGATTTTATTTTCTTCTTTTTTTTTTCTTTTTTAAAATTACAGTGCCCTGGTCCACGGGCACCGGTTCCAATCCTGAAAAAATCAAAATTCAACCCAATCGAAAGAATATGTGAAAAAAAGTTACATCTAAAAACTAGCGTTCGCGAAGATAGACAAATGTTCTTTATTCCACTAAGCATGGAGTACTCAAATCTATGATATGCCGTACTACCTCCGTTTCTTCTCTATCACACCGGTTTGACTTTTATCACTATTCACCGGGTCACTTTGACCCGGTGATTTGGATAGCAAAATGATGTAATATTTTGATAATTTTTTCATGGTGTTGTAGTGTAAAAGTTTCTCTATAACACGATGAAAAAATTATTACAAAATCGCATCATTTTACTATCCAAATCATCCGGTCAAAGTGACTCAGATACGAGTCAAAAAGTCAAACTGGTGCTATAGAGAAGAAACGGAGGTAGTACTATTTAGGCCTTTTTCTACGTGCAAACTATTTATGACTATGAAGAGTTTTTGTCAACAGATGATTCATGAATTCTTTACCCATGAATTAAATTAGAATAATTAAAAAAATAAAGATAACATTAATTTGAAAAGATGAGTGTGTACTCTTGTGCTACTTCTATAGAGCTAAGCTGGAGAAAGATAATAAAATAAAGATAAAATTAAAAAGTTGAGTGGAGACTATATTTTCCCGACTTGTGCCCATGTGTATCCGCCATGTTTGGGGTAGATTATCTGCACATCTTAATCATATTTTGAAAAATATAAGTTTAAATCAACCAGTGTGAAATATTTGTCATCAGGTTCTCATTAAGCATATATACACAAAACAAAATTGTAATGTAATTTAAGAACAATGCAAGACTGCCAAACTGGGTCAATAGACAGTGAACATTTTAGAGAGCTCATCAGTTTTAGAGGGAAAACCCAAAAAAGTTCAAAAGTTTGGTGTAAATTTTCAAGGAGAACAGAAAAGATGCTAAAGTTTACTCATTTTAGAGTAATTCTTTTTTGGGTAACTCTCTTTTAGTATACTTGTCTTATTTTTTAAGGTTGGTAGACGTCTTGCTATTTCAAAAAATAATGAACAGACAAAAGTCCGAGCATGTAGGTGAAATGACTACAATTTAATTAGGCTGTTTAGGTAACCTTGATTCTTAGATTTTTCACATCTAAATTATAGATTCTTGGGTTTTAGAGTCTTGATTTTACACAAAACCGGTGCACGGCTTCACCAATGCTGATGCGGTCGTTTCAACCTTCTCAGTGTTCGGGTCTCCTCACGGCCGAGTGAGAGAAAATAAGCTTTTTGGATTTTTAAAAATTCAAGTGCCATCCCAATCCAAAAACATCATACTCGTTCAACAATACTCTAAAAATCAGTGTTCCCAAAAAGAACCAATGTTCCCGAAAAGAGCCAATGTTCTTTATTCCACTAAACATGGAGTACTCAAAATCTATAGTTTTGGAGTACTACTTACTATTTAGGGTTCAGAAATTCGTTACAGTAAATGGACTAAACTAAGAAGAATTAAACAAAATAAGGTGAGTGGGAATTATATCCCCAACTTGTGCCCATGTGTATCCGCACTTGGTATAATTTACATGTTTTGGTTAGATTTTTTTTTTTTTTGAGAGAAATGTTTTGGTTAGAATATATGTGTGGCTGAAAATATAGATTTAAATAGTTACTCGAAGAAAATATAGATTTAATCATTACCCTCTCATTAAGCATCCTAAACAAAATTCTAATGGAAATCTAAGAACAAAGCAAATTTTGCCTGGACCTTTCTAGTTGATTTTTTTCACCCACTTAAACTGGATAATTTAATCACTAAAATGATGCAAGAATTTGGTAATCTTTTCATGGTATTGTAGATTAAAGTTTACTTTACAATATTATGAAAAATTTATAAAAATATGGTACTACTATCGTTTTGTTGTTCAAATCACCGAATTAGAATGATATGATTATGGATAAAAAGAAAACAAATAAAAAGTTTCAGGCGAAACAGAGTAGTGAAAATCTTATTCAGAAAAAAATTAATACTACTGTGGACGAGGAAATTTAAAAAATAAAGAAACGCAAATGGTATGTTGTCCAAAAGTAAAAGTAAACTCTGTTACGCTTTTGTTTTCCCTGCCCTAAAGTACAAAAGGTGTCTTAGTCCTTAATAAAGATAACCCTGAACAACACAATTACAGGCTTTTTGGTTTTATAACTAGAGGGAAATCAGATACTACAACTACGTACTGTGGAGGGAAAAGGTAGTTGTTTTCGACATTGATCTTTGTTACTACATTTGTTTAGTTTAAACTAAGAACGAAGTTGGTTTGTGACACGTCGTCTCACACGTTAAACAGCACCAATTTTGATGATCTTACTAGTGTTATGTCGCTAAATGTAAATTAGAGAAAGAAAGAAAGAATGCAGGGTAAGACAAAGTTAGAGTATTTTTAGACTATGCAAAGATGTATTACGGAAAATTATCATGAAGGAGTATTTAGGATTCTGAGTTTAACTGGCTCATATTATATCTAATGTCAAATGCTTAAACAAGGAGACATACCACTTAATTAAAGATTTAAGAACCTAATATGTCTATCTGCACGTGAAATTAAAGAATTTTGAACATTACCACATAAATACTCACCTCCCGATGGCCTCACAGTGGATAATCAAAAAAGACTTAGCATGGGTTGATTTTTGAGATGGAAAGAAAAGAGGAATGTGCATTATACACATGAGCTTCATAGATAACGATAAGAAATATTGTCGATAAACAACCATGGAGTATCTTTCTGCGGGCGTATGAAATTCTACTTCCCGTACTAAAAGTATGCAAAAGATATTTGAAGCGATATCTAATCTCTTATTTGATTCGGAGTGACAAACGTCAATCTTTTCAGGGGTAGGAGTTTAATTATTTGTCTTATATAAATAAGTGTCGTCGATAGTGAGGAGAAATATTACCCTGCAAGCAACTATGCTCTATTATTTTGTACCAATACAAAGTTCTACTTTCCGTATGAGAGTTATGCACTGAGCCAGCATTGATATCTAATTACTCGTCTAAATCGGAATCACGAACTTCAACGTGTAACCATTCTGAACCAGATACAAGATAGATCATCCAAAGAACGAGGCCTTTTTCGAATCAGCCAATTCATTCGGACCCAGTGTGCCCATTATGTTTCCTATTCAGCGATCTGTCATTTGTCTTTGTGTCTTCACGTCGAGAATTAATTGCAGATTGAGAGGTGTCAAAAGCGCTTCTTACTTTTCAAACATATCCTGCTACGTCTATATGCGATGGTTGGTTTATCAAGAGTGGACTTTGATGGGGGTTGGATGTTCATGTATCTTAGTTTTATTATTCTCAAGTCGATGCTTACTTATTCTTGTTCATATGAACCTTTAGACTCCAGCTAATGGGGAACCCATCTCCGTACCAACTCAAGATATGTTTATGTTCAAATACCAACCGCATTGTTAGCATCTCGCATATACATGACTTTATCTTCTCGCACAATCTCGTCGATTTGGAATCTCGCGGGGTTTTCCACACTTGGAAAAGTAACAAACATAACGGACATTGTACCTACGAAATGCTGGATCGGGCATTCATGTCCTCCACGTGGAAATTACTTCTTCTGCGGGCTCTTGTCACGAACATGCCGATCCAATGATTCGATCACAGTTCCATCCTGATCTTAACTGAAGGAATGGATTTTAGCCAATGCAACTCACCCGGTTCAAACTTACTTGACTTAGCCAATCCACTACAGATACTGCTCGTAAGATTTGGGTTTTCACTTCCCCCGCTCTCCCACTTATTCTCTTTTCCGCAAGCATGAACTCCATCTACGCCACCTCAATAACTGGAGCAAAACAGTCTTGCAGTCTCTTCTAATAAGAATGGAAGATGCAAGTCAAGAAATTGTCCGCCTTTAATCACAACTGAGTCAATACAACCACTTGACCCTAGATTTATACAATCTTGTTGCATCAGAAAAAATGCAGGCATTCACCTTGACAAGCTTTTCTGTGATCCAGACACCTATTGGCACCAATGCGGCAAACTTAATTGGCTTCACAAGGGCGATCAAAATAATCACTATTTTCACATAGCAACCATAGTCAAGAAGAACATGGGTCTCATCACTGGCATCTTCTCCAAGGAAGGTACTTTCCTTCATACGCAGCGCGATATTTGGCATTGACCTAACCAGTGCATGAGAAAGTTGCTCCAGCCTATTGCCTCTCTGAATGGCTTACCTGTTGCGATTACTTGCACGGACTTCCTTACCGGAATATTTCTACTCAACCACATTACGATTTGGAGCGCCTTTCATTGCTTAAGAAGTCCAGCAAGCAGTTTTCGAGTTTGTGAAAAACAAGGGACCCGACTCCGATGGCATTATTGTTGAAGTCTATGAGAAAAATTGGACCACGGTTCAAGATACACTTACGAAAGCAGTTAACCGCCCCTTGAACTCGGGTTTCATGCTCTCAAAGATGAATCACACTCTCATCACCTTAATCTCCAAAAAGAATGACCGTGTTGTTGCCTCATACTACCAGTCACCATTAGACTCTGCAACACCATCCACAAGATTGCTTCAAAATCCCTTCCTAACTGCCTAATGCCATATGGATAACAACATCACTCACAACTAGAACACCTATGTCAAAGATCGGCTGATCTCTAATAATATCTTACTGGCTCATGAGTTGCTTCATCATATCCTAATGAGGAGAGCACCAAAACTGCTAACTTCGGTCTCAAGCTTGACATTAACCCGACTTTTAACGAGTCTCTTAGTTGTTTCTCCTTGCATGCCTTTAGAAAATGGGGTTAAGCGAATCCTTCCATCAGAACATTTGCATGTGCATCTATTCTGTGACTACAATAGTTATTGTTAATGGCCAACCGTCTGTGTATTTTTAATCGTCGAAAGGCCTGCGACAAGGGGACCCCATTTCACCTTTCCTCTTCCTCATCGTTGTTGAAGTTCTCTTTGCAATGTTGACAAACGCAGACCTATTACAAACTGGAAAAGGTATTGTCATCTCCCGCAGTTCACCTAAAGTGTCTCATCTTCTCTTTGCCGATGATACCTACATCTTTCAGATGTTCAACAAAAGATTTACTCAAAACTTGCAAGCGTTACACCACACTTAATTTACTCAATCAGGGCTAGCATTTCCATAAATCAGAAGTCCCATACATCCCCAACATGGAATCCTCCGAATCTGTCACTCATTTGTTCACGCAATGCTCTCACACGACTCATCTTTGGAAGCTGATTTTTTTTAAAGAGAGTTGGTAACATTAGCTCTTGAATTCCGCTCGTGATCATGGAGTTAAACTCTCAAGACAGACGGCGTTTTGCATTGAAATTTCGCTTATTTGGACAAATTAAAATCAAACAGTTTTCCACAACATGAAGAAGTCACCCCCATTGAGGTCTCTAATCAAGTAAGCAACTATCTTTTGGAGCTTGACACCGTTCATACAATATCAGCCACGGAGGGAAGAAGTCCACATCCAACATCACCGCCAGACCCTCCCCAGACCCCCCTAGTGCCAGACTGGATCAAAAGCAATACATATGCGTTGGAATAGATGCCCTAGAGGAAATCTTATATTTAGTATGAACATTGTTTTGGCTAGAATATTCATTTATTATATATTGTGATATTTAATATAATTAAGTCCTTAGATACTATGTGTTTTTTATCTTAAAAATCCCTAGTCCACTATATTGATTAATAGGACGATCAAATATAGACTAGTATGTGGGTAGGTTGATGTGGAGATATCAAGTCTAACACATGGGTATGCATTAGGGGTAATGGCATACTGAATTGACCCACAACGAGAAGTATACATTAGATTATGTCAAGTCACAATCGCTTCTCGTAGTGCTAATATAATTGCAATCCATAGACTTGAAGTCACTAGATACTCTAGTTGTGGAATATTGTGCTTTGATGTTATCAAACGTTACACCGTAACTGGGTAATTATAAAGATGGCTATCGGGCATGATAGGAAGCAAGCTTAGAGATCGTAGTGATGTAGATAGGATTTGTCCCTCCCACATAATGGGAGTAAATATCCACGGCCACTCGAGGGATGAGGCTTATTGAATGTCTGGCCAGACTCAGATAAATCAATATGGGGATATTGATGTTATCTGCTAGCATAAGCACATTCCCAGGACGAGGAACCATGGATTGGATATACGAGTGTGTCTATTTATGTCTCGTGTCCAATCCGGGTATGGAGACAAAGGGAAAGTGCAATATAAGATATTGGGCACAAGAGGTTTGTCGGGATCACTGACTATTTCTATTAGTTGGGTGGCATGGATGTGTTGCTAGACACCGCTCCATATTAGTAAGAGTTACTACCAACTAAGTAGAAGCCTATGGGGTCACACGTCAAATAGAGTAGAACTAGATTTGAGAATTATTAATATGATTAATTAATGAGAAGGATCATTGTGCAACACCTTGCAAACTTACTAGGACTAATTTGTAAGGAAGGGACTAATCCAAGTTCATGGAGAACTATGAAGGACCTTTATGGAAACAACAAGGAGTTGTTGGAGTATATAAAGGAGGCTCTAGCTTCCTTCCCACTAAGTGAATGTTAGTACTCATAACATAAGAGAGTGGGAGAGAGCAAAGAGAGAGCAAGACAAGACCTAGAGGCCGAACGCCCCTAGGCCCGTCCGCCCCCCTTCCCGTCGGCACAAAGAGGAGGTCGAATCTCCTCTTTTCCTTGTTGCTTTGATTCCTCTTCCTTCTTCCTCCGGTTCAAGCTAGCACTTGCAAGAAGGAAGAATCTAGATCTCACCTCTAGGCGTAGATCAGTCGTAGAGACGAGGACATAATTCTTCGTGTGATCTCGCAAATCAAAAGGTACACAATACTATGTCTCTTATCATGTTATGATGTCTCCTCCTGACGATCCGTGGTGGGATTTGAAGTAGGATTAATTTTTATTATTCCGCTGCGTTACCTACGTCAAAACCCAACAGTGGTATCAGAGCCACAGGTCGTAGAGCATAACATGATTTTATGTGTTACGATTTCAGTTTATACACCGTATTATTGTTTATTACGCGAAAACTGAAAGTAATTGGCATAGTAGATGCAAATTGAATTTGATTCAACATAAACAAGTCTAATTCAACATTGGATGTTAGAATTGGTGAGTTTAATCACATAGGATGTGAATAATTGGGTTCTTGAAAAATTAGGGTTCATAGGCACATAGTTGAAAATGGGTTTTCAATTATAGAAACAAATCCATAAGAAAACAACCTTGCTTGGGCAACAAGGAAGAGGGAAGGAGGCTAGGGCCGAAACCCTAGCCGTCCGCCCCCTCCTTGCGCACCAAGAAAAGGCCGTGGGCCACAATGGGGCGACCGGCCTTGGGCCGAGCCTAGTGGCGGGCGGCGGTCCTCCTAGGGGTTCGGGCCCTTGTCAGCTTGAACTTCTTGGACCGTTGTAACCCTAATTACCCAATTCAACTAAAATTGAACAAGCGCGTTAAAAATTGGTTTTAACTGTATTATGTGCTTTTTTGCATGGTGGATGGATATTGCCTAGGATTGTGGATGTTTATTGCTTTGTGGTTTGGTTTACGGCCTGCGAGCTGATAAAATTAATGTAATAATTAATTAGGTTTTACGGCCTGCGAGTCGTCTTTTCTCCTCGACATGTGAGACTTTTATTATTTATTTATTCTAGATGTTAGGCTAGAATTAGAAATATTTAGATGATAGCCAAGAGCATGGAGAAGAAGACTGCAGAACCAAAGAAGCCAAAAGACAAAGAAGACACCCCCTAGGCGTGCGGCTATGGTGGAGCACATGGAGATGAGCTTGTCACTTTATAGCAATGTGATATTATCATTGGCTTGATAATATCATTAGTCTAGGGGCCATATCCATGCCACGTTTTTTATTTTTGTGGATGTTTATTATTTATGTCTTGTTATTCATTTTTGTGTGTATGGCGATACTAGCAAAACATTAACAAGATAAGAATAAACAAGGTTGGTCTTTTATTGTGGATTGCCCAATTCAAATAAGTAGACCATGTTGATTTGATCAACCGAACAATTTAAGAAAGAAAAATCCCTCCATTAAATATTGCGTTTTGTCTTCTCTTGCCAAAACACCCTTCATGATCAGGGTTCATTAAAATTCGGGCTTGCCAAAGCAAAGCGATTTTAATTTACCATGGTGTGTTGCGAACGACACAAGCTAGTAATGTGTTTATGTTGAAGCAAGAGGTTGGACGCAACTAGGCAAGATTCAATTGGATTGATGAGTCTAGAGGCATGACAATTAGGCGTTATCCATGGGATAAAGAATAAAGAGTTATTCACCTAATTTGACCAAGAGTTGCATGGGATGCAATTGGAATGGTTCCTACCTAAATAACCTATTCTTGGGTGACTTGCCAAAGCAAGCTCAAGAAGAAGTGAAAAAGGGATCTTGGACATACTAGAAAATATAATGATATTTTCCGCATTAATGGTGAAGGCTATTAATCCGAGAAAAATAGTGGGAGCTATATTTGATGATCTAGCCATTGTTGAATATAGTTAAATTGTTCAAAATACTAAAATTACACATTTCTCGTTTTGTAGAATTCAAATGGCAAACGACAACGCATCGACTTCATCCCTACGATCTGTCCTTGAGAAGGACAAAATGTCCGGAACGAATTTCCTTGACCGGTACAGAAACTTAAGGATTGTCCTTAAGCAAGAAAAGAAGTTGTACGTCTTGGCACAGAAACTGTCTGGAATGATTTGATGTCTCCTCCTGACGATCTGTGGTGGGCTTTGAAGTAGGATTAATTTTTGTTATTCCGCGGCGTTACCTACATCAAAACCCAACAATATGGAGCATGGGTTGCCGCTACTATACAAGAAGCGAGCGGAGCAGCTTTTAGGGACCATGCCGACAAGTGTGTAACCGGATTTGCAACCCCCTCTTCCGATGGCGTCATCAGCAAGCAAAGCCGAAGCTTTAGAAATCTTGTAAGCATTAAAAATGGCGTCCCGCCAAGGCTAAGAGCAAGTGATTACTGAATCTGATGCTCTAAACATTATCCACAAGCTCAACTCAGAAAGGGAGCTTTGTGACTCTTTAAACTGAAGTCATGTTAAATGGATTTGCAGAGAAGCAAACACAGCAGCTGATGCATTAGTGAAATTAGTTAGATTTGAAAGTAATTTATTGGGTAGGGAGTGTTCTGTTTTATGGATTGTATTGTAAGAGACAAAAATGTTTGGAATTTCCATTATTAATCAAAGTTCTTGTTGGAAAAAAAAACTCCAACTTGGATCAGATTTTCAAAGACTGCGTGGAAGTAAAAAAGAGGTTTTCAACAATTATTTTTCAACATTGTGGACGTACAAACGGCAAGGTTGCAAACGAGTTCGCAAAGCATGGCATATATATGCCTAACATGTATGTTTGGCCTCGTATTGAGCCCGAATGGGCTAGCCATCTTGCTTCAAAATGACGTAACGATTGCATGTTTACATTAATACAAGCGGTTCTAATAATATAATACATAAAAACCGGATCGGAGTACCGTCCATATATGGAGCCGGAACTGGAACCGGAACGGATTTCACAAGAATGGAATGGACTCTGGAGTACCACTCTGTCCCGGCTATTTCTTCCTAATTTGGCTTTTACCACTATTCACTGGGTCACTTTGATCTGGTGATTTGAATAGCAAAATGATATAATATTTTGATAATCTTTTCATGGTGTTGTAGAGTAGAAGTTCTTCTATAACACGGTGAAAACTTATCAAAACATCGCATCGTTTTGTTATCCAAATTACCCGGTCAAAGTAACTACGACTCAAAAAGTCAACATGGAAAGAAAAAGCAGGGACTGAGTGGTAGTAATTTATGTTATACCTTAAACAAAAGGGTAAAAGACACAAACCACCCCTGACTTTAGGGTTCAATCTTCCCCGCTACCTTGTGTTTTGGAAAAAGACACTCCGTACCCAAATAACAGAATATTCTGTGGACAGTTAGCACCCCTCTGTTAGGTTCCGTTAAAAAGTGGATGATATAATTTTTTCGGACCATATTACCCCCGTGTTTTTCTTGCCCATATGTATGTTCAAGAATAACAAGAACACCAACACCAAAAAAAGATCAAACTCCAAGTTCTTGTTGTTCTCGAGCACCACCTCCACTACCACCACCACCACCAAAAATAATCGCCAGTGTTCAAATTGAGGATTAAATCAGAAACTTTCATTTCAAAGAACAATTGCCAGTGTTCAAATCAAGTGTGCAATGCAATTAAGCAAGAAATACACAATATAAATCATTCTTGTGAGCAAAAGTATGAAGATGAAACCATCTTTATCTTTTATCCCATCGCTGCCACCATCAAATCAAACACCGCGGCATATTCACCATCGCTGCCACCAAAAGATCAACGAACTCAATCCCTGCCACCAACAGATCAACGAACTCAATCTCTTGCTTCCTACCTTAACAATGTTCTTTCCTTCTTTGGAAATCACTTTTATCAAACTTTTACTACAGCAACCGACCACAAACCCAAATCAAACCCGGAAGTTCTAACAGAGCCTATACCCAAAATCAAACCAGAAAATATGTTGGATGCCACAGAACCTAATCCAGTTACTCAAATCTCCAAAGATGCTCAGACACGACAAAGCTCTCAATGCAGAATCAAATGATAAATTCGCAGTTTCTGGGAATGGTGAGAGTGCTGCTAAACAACATGAAAACATTGGAAGCTCCAGAAAAGGGCACAATATATGAGAGCAACAGTCTAGAAAAGATGGAAAAATCAGCGAAGACAACAACACTATCAACAGAAAGAAAAACAGATGGGATGGTACCGATACATCACAGTTGAATATACTGATTTATGGGTTTGGGGTGGTTCGAATTATGGGTTACAGATCAAAATCCCCTTTTTCTACAATTAGTGGGAGATAGGGGAAGAAGGAACTGAAGTTGACTGCTCTCGGTCTTCGACGAAAACCCCAAGCTCGTCCCTTCAATCGAGAGAGGCCAGCCTATGAGAGAGAGAGAGAAAGAGGGGACTAGGAGGAAGATGACGAGGAGGAGACTCGGTAGCCGCTGCCGGAGGGTGGAGGAACGATTCCTTAGCAGAGGCACCGCCCATGGTTCCTCGATCTGGTGTCTCGATTGGTCCCACGAACAACTCTTATCAGAGCAGGGGTTAGAAAATGGAGAGGAGGAGAAGGAGAAGAAGTCGTTCCGGATTTCCTCCGACAGTGGTTTCTGCCGGTTTTGATCGGCTGTGAGGGAGAAACAGAGGGGTGGGGGAGATAGAGGGAGTTGTGGTGGCTGTGATGTTGGTGGCGGTTGTGGTTGGGTGTTTGCCGAGAGGATGAAGAAGAGTGGAAGAGAGAGAGAAGGATTATGTTAGAAATGAGGTAAAGAGAGATTAAGGTAATATATAAGAAGTAATTTAAGCAAATTTCAGAAGTAAATAGTCTTGTTCCTCGTTCTGTTAGTCAAGTAGCCTCCATCCCAAAAAAGATACGAAATATATTTTTCCAAAATACAGAGTAGCAGTGTGAATTTAACCCTAAAACCATGGGTGGCCAGTATCTTTCACCTTAAACAAAATTATGTTTTGTTGTTGAGTGTTGACTGGTAAAAGTCCAAAAGAAAAAATTTCCCAAATTTTGTGATTACTTGAAAGTAGCAACCAAACTGTCACAGAAGAAAGACATTACTCTGTGGACTGTGTATCCTGTACTCAGACTCCACCTCCATTGACAGTGTCTAGAAACTGAAATAGAGAGAGAGAGAGAGCTGCACGCGTCAATGGCATAGCAGAGCTGGCTGTACTATGCAAAGGGGATAATGGGAAGAACTACACAGAGCCATTAAAGTCTCTCTACACACACAGATAGAGAAAAAAATAGCTACTCAGAAGGCTCAGAGAAAAGAGGGAAATTTGGGGAAACTTTACTCTGTTTAGAGAACAGAGCTCACAGATCAGTGTAGATAGAGCCTATGGGGTTGAAGACTAAATGACCCCCTAGAAGAAGAACAAGGGTTTCTCCACAACCTCCCAATACCACTTTGCCCTCTATTTTCTTCACTCAAAGTCTTCAACTTTAGGGTTTGGGAAATGCAGAACCCTCTAGAGGGTTTATCAGAAATTGCAAGTTCTGGGTTCTTGGTGAAGAAAGAGACCATTTTTCCGAGCAATGAACCCATCTCGGTGCTCGACACCGGCTGGAGCCCAAGCCCTTCAACCTCTTCATCTCTCGCCGGCGGCGGTTCCACCGACAGCAAGAAACGGTCGATTTTCACGGTGCCGGAGAACACCGAAGGGTTGCCGGAGCTGAACCCATTTCCGGAAGCGCCGATTGTCGGCGGCGGTGGCGAATTTGGGTTTCCGGCGGAAGATTGGGAGAGGGAAATGTCTGAATCGGCTCTTCTCCGGTGGGTTTCCGGCGAATCAGACCCAAACCCTAACCCTAACCCTAACCCTAACCCTAACCAGAATGTGGCTTTAGGGTTTTCCAATCAGAGCTTCGCCGGAGAAATTGGGGGTGTACCCATCAACAATCAGGTAACTCTGAATCAGAATTTGCTTCCACCATTGTTGTATTTCCAAGAACAAGAACAAGAACAAGAACAGCTCTGTTTTCTTCAGCCGCCGGCAAAGAGGCAAAATTTGGGGGTTTCAGGACTTGAATCTCAAGAACCAATTAAACCCACAATTCTTGAGCACCAATCACTAATGGGTTTCCTCCAAAACCCAACAATGGTGCTCAAGCAGGAGGAAGTGGTGGTGCAGCACCACCACTCCCACCACCAACACCACCAGCAAAATTTGGGGTTTTCAGGCCATGAATCTCAAGAACCCATGAAACCCCCAATTCTTGAGCACCAATCACTCATGGGTTTCCTCCAAAACCCACCAATGGTGCTCAAGCAGGAGGAAGTGGTGGTGCACCACCACTCCCACCAGCAGCAGCAGCAGCAAAAACAGGTGGTTTACGACCAGCTCTACAAGGCGGCGGAGCTAATCCAGTCAGGAAACTTCTCCCACGCGCAAGGGATATTGGCGCGGCTCAATTACCATCTCTCCACTCTAGAAAAGCCCTTCCAGAGGGCTGCATTCTACTTCAAGGAGGCTCTTCTCCAATTACCCTTCCTCATACCTCCGGCGAAGAATCCGACACCGGTTGACGGAATCCTCAAGATGGGCGCTTATAAGTTGCTTTCAGAAGCCTCTCCACTTATCCAGTTCATGAACTTCACATCAAACCAAGCCCTCCTTGAAGCTGTTGGTGATTCTGAGTGTGTTCATGTCATAGACTTTGATGTTGGATTTGGTGCTCAATGGGCTTCTTTTATGCAAGAGCTAACCAGTGTTAGAACTACCAGAACATTGAAGATAACTGCATTTGCCTCTCCTTCGACACATCATCGCTTAGACCTTTCCCTTATGCATCAAACCCTAACACATTTCGCTTCCAATATTGGGATAAACTTGGAGCTAGAAGTGGTGAATTTCGACGATTTTGATCCAGATTCGTATCCCATTTTGCCGAATAAGCACGCTGCCGTTGTAGTGAACTTCCCAATTTGGGCGTGTTCGAGCCGCCTCTCGCTGCTTCCCTCTTTGCTCCACTTTGTCAAGCGGCTAAACCCTAAAATCATGGTGTCATTGGAGCGAGGGTGTGATCGACCTGATCTCCCATTTGCACAACACATCCTTCAATCACTACATCACTATGAAGCACTCTTTGATTCGATGAACGCTGGTAACGTATCTCCAGAAGGCATGAACAAGGTTGAGCGCTTGCTGATACAGCCGAAGATTGAAAACATTGTGTGGGGGCGATTCCTTGGACCTGCGAGTCATGTTCCTCATTCAAGAGATGTTTTTGGTTCAGCTGGCTTTTACCCGGTTGGTTTCAGTAGTTTCAGTGAGACTCAGGCTGAGTATGTTGTGAAGAGAAGTCCGGTTAAAGGGTTTCGTGTAGAGAAGAGGAATGGATCGCTGGTGTTGTATTGGCGGCGGATGGAGCTGGTGTCGGCGTCAGCGTGGAGGTGTTGAGACGGGATGCGAAGAAGGAGAGGTTTGCGAACTTGAAGGTATCGTCTCCTTGACTTGTTATATGTAATATGAAGATGTTGTAGGGTTGTTGTTAGTTTCATCAGAGAACATCATGTTAGTTTTAGAACTGTAGCTAGTTTGAATGTCATGTATGTTGCAGGGTTTTGTTATTGTCGTCTTTAGTGTTATAAACTTGCTGTATGTTGGAAGACAATGCCGGTGCTATGGTGAATTAAGGAAATGATGGGCATTTGGTGTCCTTTGTGTTGTGCGATTTGTGAAAATATATTTTCGCGCCTCTTGTTTCATAGTGTTCTTATTTGTATTGGAGAGTGGATATCTAGATATCGACTGAACTAATTTTATTCCTAATTGGGTAATTTTTGAGTAATGGTTGAGCTCATCTTAGGCTCCTGGGTAATTTTTGAGTAATGATTGAGCTCATCTTAGGCTCCGTTTGTTTGGCAGTAAATTATTCTGTGCGAAAAGATTTGTCTGGGAGCTGTCTTCCGGTATCTGTTAATTTTACCTTTAGAAAACAATGTAAATAATTACTTGACAACTTGGTTAAATACATGAGCAAGAGGTTTGTTCGATTCCTGTAATTTTACATTTGTTACAAGGGGGGGCTGGGCAGCAGTAGAGGCAGGGGCCGTGCTGATGTTTGTGGCAGCGTGGATGGCGGCTGGGAGCAGTGGTGTTGGTGGCTAATGTTCAGCTGGGGTGGAGGGTGCTAGCGGTGGTGGGTTGTGGTGGCATTGGCGCATGAGTTGGTGGTGGAAGCAGAGTTGGTGATGGTGATATTGGTTGAGGCGGCTTTGTAGCAGTGACATCACCTGTTGCTGCCAGGGGTGGTGAAGGTGGTGGCAGTTGGGTGTTGCGCGGTGGTAGATGGTGGCCTGACAATGCGGGCAGCTGTTGTTCACCCCTTTCAGTTTAAAAAGAGAGAATTTCACCCCTTCAATGTGTCGAACTTCAAGAAACTTACACACCCCTTTTTGTGGCGTGGTTAGTCCGGAGTTGGGGTTTGTCTCTAATAGTAGTTTTTAGGATGAACTTGTCCTCATATTATGCAAAATATGGGGATTACGGCTACCCAATGGTGTAAACCTTTTTGTATAATGCGGGATAATTTTTTCTCAAAAAACTATTTTTGGCGACCTCACCCTAGAGTTTATACCGAATCCAGGGAGTGTAAGTTTCTTTCTTAAAGTTCGGCACACTAAAGAGGTGAAAGTGTCTTTTGACGAAACTAGAAGGGGTGAAAGGGTCTTTTACCCTCATGGCATTAGATGTAATTGACCTCAAATAGAACCCCAGAAGGATCATGATTCTAACTCAGCAGGTTTGTTTTCTTGGCTTGGGCGAGAGGTCAGAAACCTTACCTATTTGAATCCATCGCTCACTCTCCCGTTACTGAAAAAACTCAAACCCTGTTTCTATAGTGCTTCCATTCGGCGATAGCTGAAAAGTGTCTCAGGGAATGGGAATCATCAGAAGCTGGTTCATGTACACGGCGGGTACGGTGTTTGGGATCTACATCGCTCAGAACTACAACGTCCCCAACTTGGGGAAGCTTTACGATGACGGCCTCGTAGTGATGAAACAGTTGGAGGAGAAATACCGCAAGGACAACAACAAGAATGGTGATCAGGAGAAGAAGTAGATCATACGGTGATTTTTTAGCAGTGTGATTCAGTAGCAGTATGTGTTTATGGTTGAATCGATCCTTTGATCATGAAATTTTGAAATAATGAACCGAAATTGAGTTAGATTAATTGAATTATGCACGGATAAATGGCTTTTTGCTCCATAAATTGTTTTCTCTTTTATTGGTCATATCTTCAAAGTTCTCAGGGTGAATTAGGGATGGCAATTGATCGGATTCGGATCAGATTCACCTATATCCTTATCAGAATCCTATCAAAATAAGTGGATTCATATTTGATCCAAATCTGACCGGATCCTAAACGGATTCGGATCGAATCTGGACCGGATTTAGCTTGCAATATCCGTATTCGATCCGACAATCCAAATCTCCAGAAACGGATTTGATTCGGATCCAGCTTCAGATCCTGGGCATTTTTTTACTTCTCATAAAAAATACACAACAAATTCAGAAAAATATGTAAAAAGAGTCACCACATCAATATATATATATATATATATATATAATTGCCTAAAAAGTACAAATATATTAAGAATATTTTAACAATATGACAAACGTAAATCAACCAAGAAATATAATCAAGCCATTCAAAGGTTAAAAACACCAATAATGTCTACAATTATCTACAAACTCAATCAAAACAACACTAAAATAGTCAATAATCATAGTGGAATATTTTATTCAGGCCTGTAAACATAATGTGTGGTGATTTGTGTAATGTGTTTATATATATGTAGGTAACACATAACTTTTTATAACTCTAAGGGTATTTTCGTAAAATTATGTCTTCGGATCCTTTCAGGTAATATATTTGGATCGAATCCGGATGCGGATCGGATTTTGATTTTTAATATCCATATCCGATCCATTTTAAAATGGATCGGATTCGGAATTTATCCATTCGAATCGAATCACTCGGATTTCTGATCGAATTGAACTGCATTGCCATCGCTAGTGTGAATTCACTCATGAGGTATGCAATTTTAGGATAAAATACATGTATAGCCACTTAAGTTCTTGTAAAGACACTTTCACCCCTTCAGCGTGCCTGCCACTCATACACTCATTAATTGTGATGACACATTGATACTGTAGAGGTTGTTGTGGCAACTTTTGAGAAAAATTCGACCTCGTAAAGAATGGAATGACACAATCAATCATGGGTGTAATTGTAAGTGTTCTGAAGCTGGGGACACTACACACTAAAGGGGTGAAAGTGTCTGCAAGGGTATAGCGTTTTTGTGTCTCACACTTGAGGTGGAAGTGCGTCTTTTACATGAAATTTTAATATTTATGCTCAACGTGTTTAATTTGGTTAAAAGACACTTTTAACCCCTTAAGTTTGACACACAAAACAACACTTTCACCCTTTTGTGTTCAAACTTTAGGACAATTGCTCCCCCGATTGCGTCGTTTCGTACTTTGAGATGATTAATTTGTCCAGGAAACTAAAATATTACTGACGGAGCCCCTTCTCTCAGACTAATGACGTCACAATAGTGTAAATGTCCTCACGTTCGACACATTAAAAGAGTGGAAAATGTCTTTTTGCCAAACTAGAGTGGGGAAAATTGTCTTTGCATCAAACTCGAGGAGATGAAAGTGTCTTTTACCCTCTTTTAATCCCATCAAACTATACAAGTATCCCAAGGCCATGTCTATTTAAAAATTTCTTACGACTTGAGGAGTCGTGTGATATGTTAATCGAAAAATATTGGGATCAAACTATAGAATCACAAAAGTAAAAGTACCCTATTAAAATTTCCCATTCAAAGTTCGTTTAAGGCATCTTGGAGAAGGGGTCAGGCAGATGGAATTTATATCAAAACCCTCCAAAATTCACCCCCTCAAAAAACCCTAGGACCAGGAAGAAAGCTTTTTCACTTGTTCTCTCTTGCGATGGGGATTTTCTTCAATTTCGTGACCGGGACACTGTTCGGAGTGTACGTTGCTCAGAACTACAACATTCCAAACGTTAAGACGTTGTTCAACATGGGGCTCGTGATGGCCAAGCACTACGAAGAGAACTACCGCAACAACATCAACAACATCAACAACAACAACATCTACAAATCCAAGACGAAAGAATCAGATGATCGGTCTCATGCTGAAGATGAAGGAAAGCCATCGATACTCTAAGTCCGACGGAACCAAACGCATCGGCGATGATCATTATTATGAATAATTAAACACTCTCGTTTTAGAAAAGATTAATTTAGAGTATTTTAGTTTTATTTACAAATCTATTCATATTCTGTAATCCCACTCTATCAGTTTACTCAATATTTCTTGTTTTTTCCGGATAGCATAATTGTGTTGTTCAAAATTTATTTTAACTGTGCTGTTTAAAGATCATTCAATTATCAATATGTAAATTATTTGACCGACTAGTGACCGATCAAGGGTGAGTTTGGGAATGCTTCTGGTGCCGCCTGCCAGCACAATTGCTTTCCGACAGCAGAAGCAAATTTAGTGTGTTTGGTCAAAATAATTTCTGTTTTTTGGGATAGTGCTGTTTTTGAGGAAGCAAGGGGAGAGATGCTTTTCCAGAAAGTGTTTTTGATTAATTTATCTACAAACAATTTTGACTTTACAATTTTTTAAAATATCAAAATAGTTATCTTTACGGAAATGACACGTGTCATATATTTTTGTCATTTCATCCTTTTACAACAACTTCACAGTTGATTTTACTAAACACAAAATTACTACATCAATATTTCACAGCAGCTTTTACGTAATATTTACCAAACAACATTTTGTCAAGAATTCACATCAGCTTTTCCACACTGTTTTCACACAGCTTTCTAGCTCCGCCACATCATTCACAAACTAGCCCTAACTCTCCCCGATTCATAATTAAATGAGTTTGGAAATATATATTAGGGTTGTAAACAGGGGCGGAGCTAGGAAATACTAAGTATTGGGGCACAATTGTATATTTCAAAAAATAGGCAGGGCCCTTTCATAATTTACCTGGAGTACAATTGGAAAATTCAATAAAATACAGATGTAAAAGTGTTGTTTTCAGAAATTAGGGTGCGGCACGTGCCTTACCGTGCCGTACACTAGCTCCGCCCCTGGGTGTAAGGCTTAAGGAGCTAAAAGTTCAAATAACCTCCAAGTTGATGCTAGATAACAAGAGCCAGTCTGTTATCTAAGATAATGATGAAAGCCTGAAACTAAAGAAATGAGGGGGTGGGTTTGATTGGTACGATAAACGTATCCATCAGCTGCCTTCTCAATTCCTGTAATTTTAGTCGATTCAATGCTGAAATTATCTTTTATCCATCAATGACTAGACTTTTCCTCAATACAAATCTATGAGTTGATGAGTTTCTGAAACAAGTCTCCAGTTTTCATACTTTCACAAGTATACAGTACCACATATATCATTTATCATGGGACTTTGCAACACTACAAATCTATGAGTAGCCAATTCCTTCCCCAGTTCATAATTGGCACTTGAAACATAGCTGTCCAACTCCAGCCACTGTTTACACTGTTTTTAACACTTTTGTATTTCGTTCATGATCATGTAGAGAGTTGTCGTCCATGTTTAATCCTTTTTTTTATGATGGAGGTAGGATAGTAAAAAAACAAAAAAATGATAAAAATGGTATAGATTTTTAATTGGCTTCAGTAACTCCATGAGAGTTGAGGCTGACATTGGCTTGCATCAATTCTGAAGCAATGAAGATATCTATGAAACTGGAGGTGTCTATTGCAGACTCGATGAATTCTAGTGGAGTATTTCTAAATATTGCGAGGCAAGGCGAGTTGAAAAATGTTCTCTGTGTTTTGCTTCAGTAAAACACAGAGAAAAGTACGATCTCAATCATGTAAATAACTTATAAGAGATCTTGATTGATTCAGTCGCAGTATCACTCTGACAACACTCCAGTAAAGCGTGATTCTGTCAATCACGATCGGTTAGTTGACATATTCGCGGAAAATTCATATTACCAGAATAAGAGTTTTCAAGAAATGTTCAGAAATTTGGGGGGGAAGGGGGGATTGGTGCAGCCGCGCAGGTGACCCCCGACCACACTTAATGCCTCCGCCCCCTGACTCCATGTGTCCTCGGTGGCCGGAAATATCTCGGATCGTGGAAGCACCAATTATACGTGTAAATTATACGTGTAGTATCCAAATTTTCTCAAGTAGTATCCAAATTTTGACACCAATTATACGTGTAAATTTCATTTCGCTCATCCGAACCAACCCCATGATTTAACACCAATGATCTCAGGGAGCTGATTTTGACATAATTGAGAAAACACACGGCCAAAACGAATAACACAAAACCAAAACCCCTAAAATGCAATTATAAACAATCAACAGTTCAAACTTGCGCCTTAAGCCCATCTTGGACAAGGGGTCAAGCAGATCTACATACATTTCAATCTCACCCCCACCAAATTCACTACAGAAGAAAATTGAAAACCCTAGTCGTCGTCGACGAAGAATCAGTAGCAGAAAGCTGTTGAATTCGACCGCCGATGGGGATATTCACCGGCTGCTTCAAATTCATGGCCGGAACGGTGTTCGGAGTCTACGTCGCTCAGAACTACGACGTCCCCAACATGAGGAAGCTCTTCAACACCGGCCTTGTCATCGCCAAGCACTACGAAGAGAATTATCGCAAGCCCAAGAGGAGGGAAGAAGATGAGTGATTGAATTGAAGAAATCCAGGTTCTTAATTGGCCTGGACCTAGTTCTCTTACTGTTTTCTGAAACCCTAGGAATTGGGGGTTTCTTTTACCTTTTGGAGAAATTAAAATTGGGTTTGGGTATCTGTAGAGGGTTGTGTTGATTCTATATTGATAATGACAAGTTGAAGTTTTGGTGATTGATTGGTGATGATTACTCTTTGTGCAAGAGCCTTGTATTTTGTTGGAGAGCAACTGTAATGGAAATTAACTGAATAAAGGACATGGTTCATTGTTTCATTCTGAATTTCTTTTGATACTGTCGAAATTGAGCTCCTTTGCAATAGTCCTTGATGGTCTTAATCAATTAGAATGATCTCTATGCATTCAGTCAATATCATCTGGAATCTAAGGTTTTATCATTTATGGGATTTCTTTAGTATCTTTCACACATACTGTAGTGGTAACTACATGATGAACCCATAAATGAGCCTGCTTCTGTTACTGGAATCCTATGAGCACGGCTTAAACAAGTGTGCAAATGTAGGAGAGTAATAGCTGTACAACTCCATCTATATAGAGCATTTGTGCCCATGCTATGCGTGGAAATTGTAGTTCTAGGAGAAGTGATATCGTGCAATTTATAAAAATTGTTGGCAGAATAAGAAAATTGAAACCAAAATTATGTAACCATAATGAAGAATGTGGCTTATGTGGGTGGGGATAGAGTTGTCAACTGGGCCTGAGGACTGCCAGGACCGGCCATATTCAAGGGTGAACGTAGTGACTGGGGCTGATTTAGGACTCAAGGAATCGCCGGACCGACCCACCACAAGCCCAGGACTGGCTAGGACCGGTCCCCACTCCCCCCTGAACCGACCACCCATAGAGGTCCGGTCCTGGGGTTATTCTTTCTCGGCCTGGCCCGCCTCTGTCCAGCACAAGCCCAGGACCGCAGTCCTCCTCTGCCGAGCCAGCTCGTTTCGGGAACATGGGTTTATCCATTTCCGTGAGAATTTACTTGTTTACCCTTCTATTTGGCCTATGTGGGGGGTATTTTTGGAAGTACAAAATTTTCACCTAAGAGGCCTCTTCAATGTATAGCTCGCCTTCTAGAGGAGCTTGGATCGGTGTACACTAAATGGATCTGACTTGACTTGGAGTAGAAGTTTTTCACTTTTTGATGTTTTCAGGAGGTTCTCCTGATTGCTGAGGTTTCTCCAGTTACAGGAAGCTCCGTACATGGTAACAAAAACAGCGCTGGTCCACATGTATTTATCAGTTAGCACTTAGCAGCAGGCTTAAATCCTGGTTCAAATATTGGAATAGTAGTGCTATTTTTTTACCAGGTATGGATTTCATCACTGTCACTGTGATGAATCCTTTTAAGGATTGTCCTGTCACTATAAAGAGCTTCAACGGATGCCTTACAGTGGTTTGCAGTGACTACAAAACCAATTTCAGTATATGGGTAATGAAACAGTATAGAGTTAAAGAATCTTGGACTAAGTTAGTCTCGATAACTGATTCGTATTTACCGTTTCACCCCGTTGCTTATAATCCAAATGACTATGGGGAAATACTGGTGTGTGGTGACAGCAGCAAATTGTTGTGGTTCAGTATTACAGGGAATACGATTATCAAAACTATCAACATGTCTGGCATCGACTATCCGTTTGATCCCAAGACGTGTTTGGGCAGCCTTGTTCCAATAAAGTGAGGTAAAGTGAAAATCAGGTTCATCCATGTTTTTGTGAAAGTGTATTTTATTTATCCCTGTAGATATTATATCACAGTAATCCATGGTATGTTACAAGCAGCTGAAAGCCCCAAGTTTGAATCATTTGGTATAAGATAGGATCAGTTGCTTACCAAAGCAACGGAAATGAATTCATTGCATAAGTACATATTCTATTTTTTGTGAATCCCAATGAGCTGCGAATTGTAACCTGCAAACAGTTTTGTAGGGAATTAGGTAATTTAGTGTTTCCTTGTTCATTAGCAAGTTCATGCCTCTTTGAGAACTGAAGATGTGGCGTAAAGTTGTGCTTTATTCCGATTAATCTTATGACCTGTGGGGGAGTGTACCTTCCTGGTTTTATAAAAACAGATTAATGAAATGGATGCCCTCAGTGTAGACATTTGATCTATTTCTATTCTCCCCGCATTCTCTTGATTATATTAGATTGGCCACTGATACAAGAGACAGTATCTTCTGCATGTCATGATGAGAGGCAAAGCTCACTGGTTCAGACATAATAGCTAGTTCTCATCTCCTGATATCTTTTTGCTAATGCTAAAAAGTTGCTTTCACTAGCTGTGGCTGTTGTTAGATTTTAACTCCAAGAAAGTTCATAGAAATATATTACAAGCGGCATTTGTTACAAGATAACATTAGCATGTCATATTGTTATGTACTCATATCTATTACCTTCCTTAACCTGATTTTCCAGGGCTACGAGCTTCTATTCTACTGATAGGTACACATCAGATGAGCTAAATGCTGCTTTTCCCAAGATCTCTGAAGCAGGCACGATCTTCTCTTTGCTTAGTGAACGCCAGTTATCAATGTATGCTAAATGCTCAGCATCTGGACTTGAAATGAGTTTGGGCTCAAGGATTTTCAGAATCTTTTCTGCTTTCCCCAGAAGAATCAATGCATGGCGTACACTATCTTCCCTCTCTTCGATGCTGCTGCGTTGACATTCAATCGGAATAACTATCGGTAAGTTGGTGAGACAGGCACCTAATATATCAGCTATCTTCAGTGATAAGTTTTCAAATAATCTCTCACTTCCTCCATAGTCGCTGAGCTTGTACTCCATCAGAATCGTCTGGCTTATCCTGTACATAGAATTTGCAGCCAACAGCTTAATGGGCCAGCTTGAAGGGCTGTCCCTTAAACATGCTATTTTGTCCATGTTCTTCAGTTCAAAGAAGCTTTGTTTCGCTGCATCAGCCAGCTTCTGAAGTACCTTTTCTGGGCTTTTTTCTTCCAGAGCCACCTTTCGGAGATCCACATCCAGCCACCTATGATACAGATCTATTTTAATCCAGAGTGTTTCAGCTGCCTTCCTGACGTTTCGGAACTCATCTTTTGCATTTATGTTATTCTCTACGATTCTGGCAAATAAAAGGCCCTCATTAACGCTTTTGTTCAACTCTTTGATCAAACTTTGGTCAATACCTGGGAGAGCAGAAGCAATACTTGTCAGTGTCACCAGCGGGAGAGTCCAACAGTTTGGAGGTTCTCCAGAATCTAGAGAAGCAACCTGATAACTATCAAACTCGCGCACTCCTTTGAAATCTAATATGGATTTGGATTTTTCCAGAAGCTGTATGAGATGTTTCGGTTGTTTCTTTTTCCCCTTTGAGAACCAATGTTCAGCAGTACCAGAGTTGTTTCGCATCAGCAGATCAACCAACTCTTCCTCTCCTTCAAGATGCATGATAAAGCGGCTGAGATCTAACTCTGGACCTGGTTGTGGTTCACACTGCAACTCTTTGTCCGCGACGCTGTTATTGCGTTTGAGCATTCTCTTCAAGTCCTGAACATAGCGATAGCATAGGAAGAACCTGCTCATGGAGAAAATGGAAATGAGTCTGACCATTTTGCTCACCAACACTATTCCTGTTTGCCCTCGTATACAGAAGTCAAGAAGTAGATTCTTGGAGTCATGGGCTAGCTTTTTAGTTTGCCGCCCGCCGAAGTTGAAGGGTAATGAAAACTCTTTCAACTCCAGCAACCTTTGAATCCAGTAGCTCTCGACTTTGAAAATGAATCTGCAAGCCTTATCTGCTTTCTTTATGCACTTGAAGTTGATTGCTGTGAACCATCTCAATGCAGGTGCTATTGTTCCTGCAACTACTGCAATAACTTGCGTGACTAGAATCAAAGTGGTCGACCACTTATAGTCAGATTCGCCACTGCAGAATTTGAAAGACTGTGGCATCAAGTGTGCACGGACGATTGCAGCTCCTAAAGTTGCAGCAGCTAGAAGTGAAAAAGCCCCTGAAGCAGTGCAAGTAGCTGAACGTCCTAGCACAAACTGAGGACCACAGGTATGCGCCATAACCCAGAATTTCGTAAGATCCATTCTAAGTTTCTTGACAATACAGTTCCAGCTTTTATCCGAACATTCTCTCATGGCTATCTTATGCTTTTTAGTATACTTCATTTCGAAGAAACCTTTAGTTGTGGGAACTATCAGAGCTGAAGAAGTCCAAATCACTAGTAAAACAAGCATGAGAAACATAATAAAAGCATGTTCTTTCCAGAAGACATAGATTACTCCAGTACCCATTTGGATGCAGATGTTGACTATAGCAGTAATAACAAGTATTCCTAAAGCAACAACATTCATCATGATCTCTTTGTTTCCCATGGTCCCTAGAGATGGCATAGAATTACCCATCACTGTGCACATCATCGCGCCGCTACTGAGCTTTGCTAGCTGATCTTGGCGGCGGGGCATGGAGGTGTTGAGGTCTACTGATAGTTTAGTTGACACAGCTATTAGAGTTAGTGTAGCGGCATTAAGACAGAAGTATTTGCTTGGGAACCAGAACTTTCTGTGGCAAAAGCCGTGGAAGGCATCAGCAGCCATGGCGATTGCGCAGATTGCAGAAGCTGTAGCTATGTAGAGACCTATCCATGGTATTGGTTGACTGAACATGGAGTCGTCTAGGTGCCCATCTAGGGCACAACCATGCTTAACCATCTTGCCCTTTTTCTCTCTGTTTATCCCAGTATGAAGGGATGTTGGTAGTGGTCAGAGTTGTTGATTCTACTCAATTTGGTAAGAAGTGGAAGAAGCTTTAGATGAAGAGTGTTGTCCCTAGGACTGGTATTAGATCCAGAACTTGGTACTTTATTACTAAAGTTTACTTTATTTTAGTCAGTAGGTGACCATGACCTATGCTTTAGGAAGAAAAAAATTGTTGAATCCAAACCTCCAGGTGTGCTTGTCGAATATTTTCTATATTTAAAACCAGTCCTTCAATCTGGTGCTATTGTCAAAGTGGCATCCGAGTTTAAAGTCTTGTAAAGAATACACCCTGAAGTTATCGATACCTTCATGTAAGTAACTTCTATGACGCTGGGTAAAGCCGATGCCAGGGTAAGAAACTTGTACCTGACTGCTGTCCCTCAACCCTAGTTCGGTAGGCAGTAAGGTGCAGACTTCAGAGTTTCGTGATATGTTGCTGGGAAGAGGCTCGATTGTGAGAGAAGTGAACAACTGGTAGAATCAAACAATTAGGTTGGTAACTTGGCATGCCATGTGCTTATTTACTTGTACTGGAAATCTAAAAAGGATATGAGTCGGAAAGTGTTTGTGTCTTCTTCCACTTTTTCCTTTTACCTTATCGTGATTTATTGTATCTGATCTACCTAGGGAGTAGGGCTCAAGGTCGAAACTAGACAACTGCCGGAAAGAATGCTAGAGTTGAAGACCATAAGGAACACGGGCGCAAGCATGTTTAAAGTTTGCGAGGGTTATGTTTTGGCATATTTCACATATTGAGGGACTATAGTTGGTAAAAGGAAAAGTCAAAAGTAGAGAGAGTTTGATGAGAGAAGCAGAGCGTGGGTGAATACATGCACCATTATTGAATATGTTTAACTTATAGTATCGGATATGGATGGGTATGATCTGTTCAACGCAACAAAATTTGTCAATTTCTATTTCTGAACATGTGGTAGTAGAAAGCTTGGATGGCTAGGTGACGCATGCCATGACATGAAATTCTATTATTTTTCACTCACTTCGGGCCTCGGAGGAGTTAAGACTTACTAAGAGCCATTCTGTTCCTCGTCATGGCTTTGGATTTTTGCCACCGTGTCGTTGTGATGAAATCTCAGTGGATTGCCACTTGCTAAAGGGTCATTGCTTGAGTAAATTTCTAATACTGTAGAAGTGTTTTGCAAGGTTTCAAGGTTACGACTCCACATACTACTTGTCTGTGCTAATATTGTGTTGACTTGCTTGTTTGAACTCTTTTCAGTAACCAGGAAAAAATCAATCTAGGAATGCCTATGAAAGTTCAAGTGTTCGCTCTCTGCCTTCCCACATCACATGAGAAGAGGAAAAGTGAACCGGAGTTTTTCTTTTGGGTATTTATGTGAACCTGAGTTAGGCTATGCTGTAAGATTAATTTCCAGGGAGGCCTGGGGCTATTGTACTTTCCTGTTATGTGCAGGACTTATCTGTGTGACAGCGTTAATAATATACGGTTCTAGTTGGTTCTTTCATTTGATGGATCGATGTTATCATCACAGCCAAGAGAGAGATAGTCAAGGGGGAGATCGACTTTTGACATGGAACAATAATGAATTTGTAAAATTAATTCTTTGTAGAAGCACCCAAATCTATTGAGATTGGTATCCAGATGTGAAATTATATTTCTGCTTGCCAACGTTTGAATTGGATGCCTTTCCTATCTTTAAATAACTGTCCTCGTCGTTGAACCAGTGTAGTTAGCACAGTTATTATAGTAGTGATGACTGCAGTAGTGGTTCAGCTTGAGATCTAGCTTAATCGAACAACACAAAATACGATCAAACGTATCAGAAGCCGGTGCAGGCATCTTGCAGTTTGGGTTTTAAGGGGAGTAGATTCGGATGGAGTGTGCTCGGGCCATGGTGCTTAGGGGGTTATTGCTATCTTCTCTAAAATCTTAGAGGAACAAATGACAATTCTCTTAAATTAAAATATACTTCATCCGCCTCAATTTGGGTGTATTTTTTTCTTAAAACAAAAGGAGAATTTGGCTCATGTCCTGGTACATTTAATCTATGAGCTAACAAAGTTGTTGGGCAGTGGATCATACTAACACATTTTGTGGGCCTAATTTTTTTCTCACTCCCTACCCATGCAATTAAATCTCCTTCTCTTCTTGTTCTTTCTTTTTTTTTTTTTGATTAATTTTCTCTTCTTTGTTCAACAACAAATCTCTCGGTCTAGAAAATTAAACTCACTCAATAATTTTGTACGAACGATCTACCCTCAAAAATCTTAAAATGTTAAACCTTAGAAACATCTTAGTTATATTCACGTCACATAAAAAAGTTGTTTCTCTCTCCATACTCTCCCAAAACTTCAATTGTTTAGTTTTAAAACAAAAACAAAGCTTCGCTCGTGGAAGGTTTCGAATTCTTCGGGAACAAAAGTAAGTTTAGCATACTTGGTGTTTTTTTGTTGTATATTTCCATTTCTAATGTGGTATATTCATGTTATGTTTCTCGGAAAATTTTCAAAACATAATAGTGTTTACAAAAAGGAGATTGCAATAGAGCGTGCTAAACAACTCTTGCAAACCCCTATTGCAAGCCCTTACCTGTAAACCCCATTTGGAGTTTGGGGCATGCAACACAATGTTGAGCGCTTCTTGCATGCCCCACACTGTTAATCGTAGTTGGAGTTTGAAGCATGCAAGAGGTGAGTGTAGGACCACTCTTGAACGCACATCTTCATGCCCCCAAACTCCAAGAGTGGTTAACAACCCCACTCAGAGTTTGAGACATGCAGGAGAGCGGGCCATCCCACCAATGCTACGCAACCTTGTCACTCTTTTGCCACGGAAGAAGGTGAAACGTGAAGCACCACATACAACTAGGATACAGTCTGAAGGGGAGACACGATTGACTTATGTGGTGTCATACCTTGTATTTTAATGCATTTGTACATTTATTCAAACTGCTTATTATGAACTCCCTCTGTCTGATTTTATGTGTCATGTTTTTTTGGCAAGCACGGCGAAGTATTTTGAGGAAGTTATTTGATTAACCAAATGATACGAGAATGAGTGAATCTTTTCGTAATGTAAATAGAGCTACAGTCCTTCTACAATATTATCAAAAAAAAATTACAAGTTCTAACACCATTTTGCTGATCAAATAATTTCCTCAAAATGCTTCCTCATGTTGGCAAAAAAATGACACACAAAAGCAGAAAGAGTATTATAAAAATTAAAATAAACATACTAAAAGAGGGGCACACTAGGTCCTCTGCGCACCCCTACTAGGGCTTAGGGGCGCTCAGCACAGTGCGCCTCACTATATCTGAAATTGAGAAAGAGTGGCGCACAAGCAGGAGCATACAGTACCTTACTTAGTGCGCCCTTCGCCATGCGCCAATCTTTCTCAATTTCTGATAAAATGGGGTGCACTGTGATGAGTGCCCCTAAAACTTACACTGTGCGCCAATTTCCGTGCATCTAGTGGAGAAAGTTTAACCATGGGATGTCCTGTAATGGACGTGATTGTAAGTTCATGGGCGCCCTTACTGCGCCCCAGATTTTCCCTCCATTTATTTCAATTTCATCCCAAATTTCCTTGACACCTTTACATCCCTTAGTTCCCTTCATTTCCATTACTGTCATCCTTTTCAGCCCCCTCTCTCTAATTCATAAATCAAGTTCAATTAAAAAAAAATTATGGAAAAAGATAAAAATATTTTCTCTATTGTATTTTTATTGTTACCGTTTTGTATCATGAGTTTGTGACTATTTTTTTTTAATGACGTGGAAACCCGCAGCCACTACTCTTAGGCCTCGTTTGGGTAGCGGATAAGATACAGCGGATATGGCTTATGCTGGGATACGAAGTAGGATATGTATGCTGTCGGATAAGGCCTGATATGATATGCTGGCTTACTGTGTTTGGGTGCTGCAGGATATGAGGCCGGATAAGAAGCAGGATATGAATTACCATGTTTGGATGGTGCAGGATAAGAAGCAGGATATGATCCAAATGACTATAATACCCTCCAGTGCAGTAATGTTGTATAGAACTACTTGTATTGTAAATTGAGGCCTGTAATGTTTGTAAATAACGATGTCTTGCTAAATAATGTTTTTTTTACTTCAAGCGTAAATAGTTGTCTGTCATATAATGGAGTAATTTAATATAATATTGATATTATCCCTCGCTAACTAGAGTGAAAAACAGGCATTTTTTTGAAATAATTCCCAAAGTACAAGTAAAAGATTTCCCAAAGGACTAAAATCAACAAGGAATTGAACCAGAAAAGATCTTTGTTCATTAAAAACAAACAGCAATACAAGTTCAGGTCCAGAGTCCAGACACATTCACTCTCCCATGATCATAATGAAACAACCCTGGAACCTACGGTTCCCTGCTAGTACAACCAAACGATAATCCAAAAGTGCATTTATTTAATAAAAACCGGAGAAATCCTCCAACAATAGTTTTGAAAGAGATAAATGAAATTGTTCAAATCTAAATTCCGAAACAAAAGCTTCCTAAGATAATTGAAATACTTCCTAGCTGCCTGATCCTAATCTTCAGTTCCAGTGTGCGCGTTCCCCCACTTTATTCATAACCTGCGGGTTTTCAAATAGCAACAGCCGACCGCAGAAAATGTTTATCAGTAAAAACTGAGTAAGCATATACCACAACATGTAAAACAGAGTTTTGGCTTAAAGACTGGATCACAATATAACTGAAGTAACTTCACATTTAATCATTAGTTGTGCTGAGGCATATTAGAGCCCAGCGGGTAACGAATGCCCACAGAGAGGTCACGATGCAATAAATAATAATTAGAGTACCTCTCGGGATATCACAGTCCATCCCAATTCACCCCTGAACTAACTATGAGACCTTAAGTGTCGACACCCCTATACAGTTGTGACCCACACATGCATAGGTAGTACTCTATAGCTTTCACAATAAACATAGGGAATCGCCGACATGCTTCCCTGGCCGTAGCCATAAAACAAAGGAGACTCGCCGACATGCGTCTCCGACCGTAGCCATATATAAATACAAAGGAGACTCGCCGACATGCGTATCCGGCCGTAGCCTTCACACACATCCTCTGTACATCGCCCCATATCATTTATCGTTCATTAATATATCACATGTTTGCATACCTTCGAAAGAGATATTTGAAAGAGAGATTTCAAAATTCAATGTTTAAAACAGTTGCACGATACACAAGTAACACACGCCAAACACATTTTGATAGTTGAAGGTGTTGTGCATATAAACTTACTTGGATTGGAAGAGAGATTGTCACACGAAAGCAAACAACCTCCTAGTACTCGTAGTATGGATCCTCCACAAATTCACCGTCTACGAACTCAGCGTCTACAATATCGAGTACTCCTAATCAATACTCTGATATCATGACAATAGTGCACACAGTCCTAAAATGCAATGCAAGTGTAACCTCCCCACTTATGCCCAAAATCGAAATATAACTTGGTAGCCAAAATAAAAATTTTAAGTTATTTTGATAGGAAAGTTTAATACCTATAAAACCACAAGTTTAATTAGGAAAGCTTTATCAACGTTTTCATACATTTTTATTTAGTTATAAGAACTAGATTTGCTTATAAACAAATAACCATTTAGATTAAACAACTAGACAAGTTGGGAAAAGAATATTAAAACGATAGCCAAAACATGTTTATTTTTATTATAAAAAAAAAATACCGATTGTATATTATCTAGTTTTGTTAAGAAAGTCTACTAAAAAAAAAACACTGTATTATATAACTGCGTTGATAACCCTCTTATACAATAATAATTTTGTCTTTCAAAAAAAATAGAACTAATGGATTTTAAATAACAAAGATTTGTTTATAAAAACTAAAAACAATTTAAAACATAACTTATAAACTACGTTAGGCTCCTCCCACTGAATCAGGAACTACAAAATGCACCCCACTGTTTGAGATCATACAACATGACCCCCCAACCAATTGATGTACAGTAACAAATTTGGAATCAATTAAATCAAAAATTGAAAGACAACACAAGGGGTATGTTCGGTGATTACCGAACGGGTGGTACGAAACGGTGACAACGCCGACGTTGGGGGTTCTTCGTGGCTTCCAGCAGCTCGTCGGGGCAGCGAGACGCCGGAGAAGGTGGCGGAGCAGCGGCAAGGATCGCCGGACCTGGGTCGGAGCTGGGCTTCGGCTTGCTCGTCGGACCCTGCTGGGTTTCGCTCGGCAAACGGAACAGAGAGGAGGAGAGGTTGTGGGAGAGAGAGCTGGCTGATTGTGAGTCAACTGAGAGAGAGATTTCAATGGTTTATATAGCCTTTGGGTGGAAAATTTGTCCAGGAAGAGGACTCATTCTGGGTCGATTTTGTTTTCGAATTGAACTAGAATTTTGGGGGAAATTAGTTGCTTGGTGAGAAAGGCTCGGGCTCTAGCGGGTTTGGGTTGAATTGGGACTGAAATTGGGTTCGATGGTGGTGTTTAGTGGCGGCAATCGGAGGTGGTTGTGTTGGAGGCGGAGACAGAGAGCACTCCCGTTCAACAATGGAGTTTTGAGAAGATGACTAGAGAAGTTGTTGAGTGTGGTAGGGTGCACGGGCAACGCAGTGGTCCGATACGTAAATACTAATTAAAACGTGACGTTTGGACGCGTTAAAAATGTTATACTACACACAACTTTTAATAAACAAAACTTATCTAACTTTTATAGCTTTTAGAAAAATACTATATAAAAATAAAAATTTCAATAATATTATTTTTTTCTTAACATATAATTATATATATATATATATAAATAAGATAATAACTCATGAAATAATAATAAAACTACTTTTATAATTCCTACTAACGCCCCAAAATATACAATAATTTCCTGAAAATACCCCCAAAATTACGGGGTATTACATCACATCTCCCTTAAAACAAAGCTTCGCCCCCGAAGCTTAAACTAAATCCCCTATGAAATGCATGAAATTCTAATGCACACGTAATAGCAAGACACGTAACACGAAACATGACGGTTATTGAAATGCACGGCTTTTAAATCACATCTCCCTTAAAAGGAGTGACGTCCCCGTCACTTGACTACGCACACACCTATGAATTTGGAAATGTAATTCACTAGCTAGCAATGACGAGGTGTCGAAACTGATGCTCCTAATTTAGGCAAGCTAAAGCGTTAAGGTGGATAGGGATGTACCAGCTATTGTGTTGGCCTTGGTTTTATAAATTGGTTGACCTTTTTCTCATTGTAACCTTCTTCGGGGTCGGGAGGTCATAGATGATGGTAATCTGACCTAGTAAATTCTACGTGTGTTCTTGGTAGTATTCTTTGAATCATCCGAAAATAGATTCAAGAAGTCACTAATTGGTTATGGGTCCCTCTTCTAACATAACTTTTCTTGGGCACGTCGCAGGTATAACTCAGCTAGCTAGGGTTCCCTTCTTCTCACGGTTTTACCATAGGATGAGACACCAAAACCTTACGCAACATCTTTGGGGTTCAGTACATCTTACCCAGCTTGTGAATAAACAATAAATGAACTATATTACGCCTTACACCATAGAGATGATACATCCCAACAACTTACATAACACCAAGAACAAACCATTAACAAGAAGATGACTCGTTCCTCAAATAATAGATAAGTACTAAAACTCCAGACATATACCTCCAATGTGAACATGAACATCTTAGTGACCCACAACACCGTATTTGGTAAATCAAATAGTTTAGAAGATAACAAACAAAACTTAGCCTCTCACCCTCGACTTCAGTTTCGCAGGAGTAAGCCCCCTTTTTCCTTTACTCTTTTACACTCATCTACTTAAAAAAAAATTCCCCATAACTCCCAAAGCTTTACAACATGTACATGAGACATCACGATATTGGAGATCGATCTCTAAGCAATTTATTAAGGTTCCAAAACAGGTCCTGCAACATTGAGACTCTCAAGCCCAATTCTAAAACAAATCTAAACGGTAAAATCTTCGAAACTATAGCCCTGATAACAAGACTCTCAATGAGACGTTTGTGACAAATTGTCATCAATAAAGGAAACATAAACTCTCCAGGTATAACAACGACTTATAGAACTCCAAATAATATGTCAAGGTTTTAATATTCCACGGCACGTTAAAACTCCCAAACTATATCAATAAAAGAATTTAAGCGAGCTAAAATCCCAAAAGTAGCCAACTCGACAACCCTAGGACTCGATATAAACACCCAAAATTTCCTAATACAACATAGATTACAACGATTGTTTCCAGTTTTGCATGGGTGTGGTCTATTGTCCTACACTATAACCTATTGTATCATTTATTAATATATCATGAACGACAAGTAAAAAAAAAATGAAACACATGACATAAAATGCGCAATTATGGATATAACATATTGGTCGACAATTAACCATTTACTATGCAATTCATATAAGCTGAACATGTCCTATATCTCTTTCTTCTTGGAAATTGAAAAGAAAATCAATCGGCAAGCAAAATTTTGAATCTTGGTGTGCATCATCATCTCTGAGTCTACTTTCACAATCTAGAAGAATCAACTCAAAATATATTGTGGAACTCTAACTTCTCCAGAAATCACATTGTTGCTGTCACATAGACCATCAGAACAGAAGCATCAACTTTACAAGGCCTTAAACTCACTTTAACTTTGCGAAAATGAGCTAGGTTTTCTCCCAGGTATAGCCCTATGGGTTTACTAATCACCATAAAATCAATGTTCTCACATTTTATCTTCATGAACACTTCATATGCACCATCACTTAGGGTGTTGGGCATGCATTACTCCAAATTTTTGAAACATCTCAATTCCACACCATACTTCAACTCAAAGAAACAGAATCTTATTAAATTCCAAAACGGATTCTCAAATGCATCAATGTTATTCTCCATTACGAAAACAACTAGCCTAATTGAATCATCCATAGAAAATCCTTAGCCAAACGTGGCCATGCTAAACCTCAAGGCATTGTTTGGCTTCATGGCCTTACTCGAAGTAAATGTAGAATGAAACTAAAGTCTACGAAGTCAAAATAAGCCTACTACTATTAGTCTTCCTCACGGTTAACTTCGTTCTAGCCATCGACCAAAAACAGAGAGATAGACTCCATAAGTCTCTCATTACGCCAAGTATATATGCATTACAAACCATAATTGAGACGATCTTCGTTATAAGAATAAGCATCATATTCCCAAAACAATCTTCATTTAAAATTTCAGTGACATGATCCCATAATGCGTTAATATTCCAGAGAATACTACAAGAACTTTTAAACGCGGACTCCAAAAGAAAATGCACTCCAAAATGAACTGTCAGGTTATCAATCACCTAAATGATAGCAAGTAAGGCAAACTCCAAAGAAATTCTCCAATTTAAATCCTCGACTAATCGGGTAAGACAAAACTCCTAGCTAGGAGAGGGAGTGTGGTAGTACTCACTTCCTATGTCTATCCTCTAAAGGTTTCTCACATAATAGATGCTATCCAAAACTACCCAAATCTTAACGACTTAACACATTTTTAATTACTTTTCAAACAACTTATCTTCCCTTAGAGTTTCCAATACCTCCCTCAAATGCTGGTCATGTTCCTCTTCCCTTTCGACTAAATTAGAATGTCATCGATGAAAACGACAATAAACTTGTCTATGTACTTCTGAAGAACGCGATTCATCAACTCCATAAATTCTGCTTGAGCATTGGTGAGACCGAATGGAATTAATGTAAACTCGTAGTTCCCATATCGACTCTGAAATACCGTTTTTAGACACATCCTGTTAAGCTATCCTAAGCTGGTGTTATCCTGACCTTAAATTGATCTTCAAAAAGGTATCGGCTCCTCGTAACTGATCGTACAAGTTGTCGATCCTGGGAAGTGGGTATCTATTACTAACATGTATACCATTTAATTCACGGTAGTCTATGCAAAGTCTTAGACTTCCATCCTTCTTCTTTACGAACAAAACGGGTGCTCCCCAAGGTGATACACTAGGTCTGATGAAACCCTTATCTAATAATTCATTAAATTGTTCTTGGAGATCCTTGATCTCGGTTGGTGCCATCCTATATGGTGCCTTTGATATTGGCCCAGTTCCTGGTACTAAATCAATTGTAAAGTCTACGGCTCTCTTTGGTGGCATTCCTGGAAGCTCTTCCGGAAAAACGTCTAGAAATTCTCTCACCACTCGAATGTCCTCTAGTTTATCCATTCTTTCTCCTGATCATGGATCGTACAGAGGTATGCCTTATGCCCTTTCTTCACATAGCATATGCTGGATAAGGCTGACACTATTTGGATTTTGGGTCCACTGGTTATATGATGAACGTTCACCTTTCGGGCCACGTAATTTAACATTTTGGTTGGCACATTCTATGGTTGCCTTGTATTTGCTAAGCCAGTTCATACCTAAGATGACGTCTAGATTTCCTAGATCTAAGAGAATAGGGTCAGAAGGTAGCTTGGATCCTAAGATCTCTAGATTGATTCCAGGATACATGGTATTACAAGATATGACTTCTCCATTAGGGGCAGAGATAGAGATAGATATTGGGGTAGGAGTTGGGTTAAGGCTAGGGTCGCTTGTTCCAGATTCTGGAACCTAATTGGGCCATACTGTTGAGGTACCGGAACTTGCTGGTTTTTTTCTTGGGTTCCTTGAGTTCCTTGACTCATGTTTCCTACTTGTCTTGACGACTCCTGGTATAATATTGCAGTGTACCTTTTCAATATAACTTTACTTAATACAATCTAAGGTATTCATACACAAAACATAGGCTTAAAATAAACATGCCATGCCATATGAAGGGTATACAGGTTCAAGGAATTGTGGAGCAGTTGCGGATAGGCCAACCATATGAGAACAGAAAAGAATGTCTCAGAAGCCACGGATACACTCATAATTTTAACGAAATTAATCTAAATAATATAAAATAGTCAACCACATTTATAACATATGCTGAGCAACTATCATAGTAATATCCATAGCACATAACGATCCACAAATCCATGAAATCAGGGGATCTCAAAAAGGTATCTAAGAATACATCTAAACTATCCCACAACCCCGACTTGTTTAAATTTTATTTCCAATTTTAGTTAGCCAATGTCGATTTTAGATTTTTAAAAAAGTTTAATTTATGTTTTATCTTTATTTAACGGAAATCGAAAAGTCGCACTAGCGTTGGGACCGTCGGCTCTGATACCAACTGAAACAACCCTGGAACCTACGGTTCCCTGCTAGTACAACCAAACGATAATCCAAAAGTGCATTTATTTAATAAAAACCGGAGAAATCCTCCAACAATAGTTTTGAAAGAGATAAATGAAATTGTTCAAATCTAAATTCCGAAACAAAAGCTTCCTAAGATAATTGAAATACTTCCTAGCTGCCTGATCCTAATCTTCAGTTCCAGTGTGCGCGTTCCCCCACTTTATTCATAACCTGCGGGTTTTCAAATAGCAACAGCCGACCGCAGAAAACGTTTATCAGTAAAAACTGAGTAAGCATATACCACAACATGTAAAACAGAGTTTTGGCTTAAAGACTGGATCACAATATAACTGAAGTAACTTCACATTTAATCATTAGTTGTGCTGAGGCATATTAGAGCCCAGCGGGTAACGAATGCCCACAGAGAGGTCACGATGCAATAAATAATAATTAGAGTACCTCTCGGGATATCACAGTCCATCCCAATTCACCCCTGAACTAACTATGAGACCTTAAGTGTCGACACCCCTATACAGTTGTGACCCACACATGCATAGGTAGTACTCTATAGCTTTCACAATAAACATAGGGAATCGCCGACATGCTTCCCTGGCCGTAGCCATAAAACAAAGGAGACTCGCCGACATGCGTCTCCGACCGTAGCCATATATAAATACAAAGGAGACTCGCCGACATGCGTATCCGGCCGTAGCCTTCACACACATCCTCTGTACATCGCCCCATATCATTTATCGTTCATTAATATATCACATGTTTGCATACCTTCGAAAGAGATATTTGAAAGAGAGATTTCAAAATTCAATGTTTAAAACAGTTGCACGATACACAAGTAACACACGCCAAACACATTTTGATAGTTGAAGGTGTTGTGCATATAAACTTACTTGGATTGGAAGAGAGATTGTCACACGAAAGCAAACAACCTCCTAGTACTCGTAGTATGGATCCTCCACAAATTCACCGTCTACGAACTCAGCGTCTACAATATCGAGTACTCCTAATCAATACTCTGATATCATGACAATAGTGCACACAGTCCTAAAATGCAATGCAAGTGTAACCTCCCCACTTATGCCCAAAATCGAAATATAACTTGGTAGCCAAAATAAAAATTTTAAGTTATTTTGATAGGAAAGTTTAATACCTATAAAACCACAAGTTTAATTAGGAAAGCTTTATCAACGTTTTCATACATTTTTATTTAGTTATAAGAACTAGATTTGCTTATAAACAAATAACCATTTAGATTAAACAACTAGACAAGTTGGGAAAAGAATATTAAAACGATAGCCAAAACATGTTTATTTTTATTATAAAAAAAAAATACCGATTGTATATTATCTAGTTTTGTTAAGAAAGTCTACTAAAAAAAAAACACTGTATTATATAACTGCGTTGATAACCCTCTTATACAATAATAATTTTGTCTTTCAAAAAAAATAGAACTAATGGATTTTAAATAACAAAGATTTGTTTATAAAAACTAAAAACAATTTAAAACATAACTTATAAACTACGTTAGGCTCCTCCCACTGAATCAGGAACTACAAAATGCACCCCACTGTTTGAGATCATACAACATGACCCCCCAACCAATTGATGTACAGTAACAAATTTGGAATCAATTAAATCAAAAATTGAAAGACAACACAAGGGGTATGTTCGGTGATTACCGAACGGGTGGTACGAAACGGTGACAACGCCGACGTTGGGGGTTCTTCGTGGCTTCCAGCAGCTCGTCGGGGCAGCGAGACGCCGGAGAAGGTGGCGGAGCAGCGGCAAGGATCGCCGGACCTGGGTCGGAGCTGGGCTTCGGCTTGCTCGTCGGACCCTGCTGGGTTTCGCTCGGCAAACGGAACAGAGAGGAGGAGAGGTTGTGGGAGAGAGAGCTGGCTGATTGTGAGTCAACTGAGAGAGAGATTTCAATGGTTTATATAGCCTTTGGGTGGAAAATTTGTCCAGGAAGAGGACTCATTCTGGGTCGATTTTGTTTTCGAATTGAACTAGAATTTTGGGGGAAATTAGTTGCTTGGTGAGAAAGGCTCGGGCTCTAGCGGGTTTGGGTTGAATTGGGACTGAAATTGGGTTCGATGGTGGTGTTTAGTGGCGGCAATCGGAGGTGGTTGTGTTGGAGGCGGAGACAGAGAGCACTCCCGTTCAACAATGGAGTTTTGAGAAGATGACTAGAGAAGTTGTTGAGTGTGGTAGGGTGCACGGGCAACGCAGTGGTCCGATACGTAAATACTAATTAAAACGTGACGTTTGGACGCGTTAAAAATGTTATACTACACACAACTTTTAATAAACAAAACTTATCTAACTTTTATAGCTTTTAGAAAAATACTATATAAAAATAAAAATTTCAATAATATTATTTTTTTCTTAACATATAATTATATATATATATATAAATAAGATAATAACTCATGAAATAATAATAAAACTACTTTTATAATTCCTACTAACGCCCCAAAATATACAATAATTTCCTGAAAATACCCCCAAAATTACGGGGTATTACACATAACATAATCTACATCTTGATTTGGTTGTTGAAAAGCAAAAAAAAACAAGTTACTTTCAAACTACAATGTCTTCAATCATTTTAGCAGACTTGGTACGCCGGGTCTTCACCTTCTTCATCTTTGCCAACTTCCTCTCCGGATATTTGACCTTCCTAGAAAGATCAGTTACCGCGCTCAACTGATCTTTGCCAGCTTCAATCAACTCCGGCATCATCTTTTTTAGCCTCCGGTTCTCTAAAACATAGTCAGATAAAGAGTTGAACTTTGTGCACATTTACCTGCATAACCTTAACCAAATAGAGGTCATGAGTGGGAAAGCCGTAAGATGGAACCGAAACAAAGCATATTGTTACCTAGACCTTCAATGGTATCCATCCAATAGCAGGTTCAACAAAAACATGGCAGGCTGTTAATGTGTGTGGCTGGAAACACACACAATTTAGATCAATCAAATAAAATGTCAACACTGGAGGATGATCACCTAAAATTAGTTGCGTTTGCTAGCTTAACAAAGAAATTAAATGGTACCGATGAAGAGTAGAAGCAGTTGTAAATTGTGAAGAAGAAGAGTGGCGAAAGCAGACAAAAGGGGATACCAAAAGGGGATTGAAACAACTCTAGGGGGATGGGTTGTAGCCAAGAGGGATCTCCCCGTTAAACGCTACGGAGAGGTGAGAAAAAAATTAAAAGATGTCAAACAACAGTGACTTTTAATGGCCCTTAAACCTATGAATCAATCTGCACATAAGTATTAAACCTATGAATCAATCTGCACATTTTAAATGGGTACTCTTTTTAACAAGCTGCAAGTGTCAAAGTTGCTTCAAGCAATTCTTATGGCTTCTTGCAAAGTATTAACAAAATTGATCAAACAACCTGCTGCTGTCTCGAGCTATTCTTCCTGTGTATGCGAATGAGTCTATATGAAAGAAGATCAAAGGAGCTAGAAATGAGGTCAATTAGTAGGGATGGAAGTAGTCAATTAGTAGGGATGCAAGTAACTGCATATCACAAAGCAACCAAGTAACTAGTAGACACAAAAATGATGAGGTCAATTAGTAGGGATGCAAGTAGCCACTGGTAATTTTTCACCAAATTTGTGATAAATTATTAGAAACAATAATCACAAATTATTAGAAAACAATAATCACAAGTAGACAGTCAGTGGGTTTTGATGGGCAAATTCATGAACCCAAACAACAAATTGAAGCAGCTCTGTTTCAGAGCCTCTGTGTCGATCCCCAAACAGCAGAAAACTATATCATAGCCTCTATTTTTATTCGAAACTGGGGAGGAAGAGCAGATTCATGAACCAAGCATCGAAATCAAACACCAACAGATATAACAAGATCAAAATCAAACAACAACATATCGAAGAGCTACCAGTCACAGAGTCACACCTTCGAATCAAAACAGAGGCTCGTCCGAAGCAGTCAACGGCTCGAAATCAAAATCAAAACAGCAACTCATCTTACCAAAGCTTTCCGAGGCGAATCTGACCACCACCATATAAACCACTGCAGATCAATCTAAACCCAGAAATCCCCAATTCGATTTCAACTCAGAAATATCCAAATCATTCGAAACCAAAAAAAATCCCAAATCAATCTAAACCTAGAATTCCAATTGGATCGAACTCACCTGCTTCTTCCACAACCACATCCCTGTGGGCTTCGGTGGTTGGGGGATGAAGACGGTGGTGGGTGAAGGAGGAGGAGAAGGCGATGGTGGTGGTGGGCTTCTCGACACCGGTTGAAGTCGACGGCGGTTGTGGCGTTGGAGGAAGACAGCGATCAAAGTCTCCGGCGGCTGTTGGCGTTTGAGGAAGACGAAGTCGACGGCGGTGTGGTGGCTTCGTGAATTAGCTGACGGGTTGAAGTAAAGAAGAACAGAGAGGGGGGGGGGAGAAGAAGGTGCTGGGTAAGAGAGAGATGTGGTGAACAGTTGTTAGGTTTAGGTATTTATACCCATGTCATTTTGGCATATTGATGAGGGCATTTTTGTCCAGATAAATTAGCTCATATCCTCCCCAACTCTTATCTGATGTATACCACCTCCCCCATGGGATAAGATTTTAGGCAAAAAATGAGAGGGAGGATATGACTTGGATATGATTTCACCCCCATATCTGCTACCCAAACAAGGGATATGATAAGGAAGGGGATATCATATCATATCCCCCCTCTTTATCCGCTACCCAAACGAGGCCTTAGGGTGCGCACTGGATAAACCTCAGCTCTAGTACAATAGCTTGCAAACCACACTAGAGAGGCAAACCAGCCTGAAAAAATTCAGGCTGACAGACTCGTAATTGAGAAGGCCAATAGGCAGCCCTTTGAGTTGTCCCAGGGTTTGAACTCAAGACCTCAAAGCAAATGCCAAAGTCTTAAGTATGCTCACCCAACCAACTCAACTATACCCCGACGGGTATGACTGTTCTTTCTAAAGCCATTGTGTCAAACTCAAACAAATTAATGAAACATGAATAGGATGTTCTTGTGGTACGAGCGAAGGTTCTGTCTCTATAAGGGTCGTATTCCCGCTGAAACAAGGGTAACGAAAAATGAGTGGGTTAGTTTCCATTCCTCCATCCCCTTCTTTATGATATGCTGCTTCCAAATATTTTCAAGCCAAGATTACACTTTTAAGAGAATGAAATACTAACTTATCCAAACATGGCCTTAGAATGACCCCAACTTTTACGTATCCGCACGATATTCATTTGAACAACTAAACCTCACGACTAAACATGAGAATGAGGCGGAGACAAAAGATAGCGAATTTTTTACATGTGGTGACATGTTCTGTACTGTATGAATTAGAGTATCACGTTAAATTTACTAGTAGAGCAAGCAATAACTACTCGTTTTCATAAATTTTTAAGCCAAGAATGACCCCAATTTTACGTATCCGCACGATATTCATTTGAATTTGGGAAACCTGCCGGAAAAGCCAAATCTTAACAGAGATTGCGAATGACGACGAGAACGAACTTGTACAAGAACCCTTCCTACACCTACAACAAAGACCTGAGCCTCAACACCGCTCTCCAAAACCTAAGAGGTAACACCACTACTATTTCACTTTCCCCCAAATTCACCAATCTAGGGTTTCGAATTCGATCACTCATCAACTGCTCTCGACGCCTAATTTCCCAGCATATAATGCCGCCACCGGACACCCTACCCCGCCGGAACAACCACCACCACCGCTCGCCGGAGGCGACCGCAATCGGAAACGCCGCCGTGAAAAGAGACCGCCACCGCCGGAGCGAATTCGAGACCCCAAGGAGGACGACGATGGACCTATGTCACATGAGGATTACATAGAAAAGAGAAGGTCATATTTCGTAATTTCAATACTGGCTATGAATAATTCATGCTTCAGATCTGTGAAATTGTCTTTGATTTATGATCAGGAAGGAATTGAATTCTTCTAGCTGCTATCAGGAGCTATCTCCTGAAGTGTTGTTGGTAATTAGTTATTGCAATTTTTTGTCTGTTCTTTGTTGTGTTTTAATGCCTTGTGTTGATTTTTTTCCTAATAATTGCTACTTATGTAGGGTAATTCGCGGCCTGGGATAGCTTTGGTGGCGTACGAAAGTAAGTTGTTACATGACTTGACAACTTGTTGCTTGCTTTACTTTCGAGTTGAAATACATTACTAGTATGAAATTTGCACTTTTACTTGCAACTATAAAACATCCTGAAATCAAACTAGTCGAGGTAAATGCTCAAGCTTGGCTGTTTCTAGTGAGCTAGTACTTGAGCTTGCTCATAGCTCAACAAATGTTGCTCAGCTGAGCTAGCCATACCATTTATTAATTGAAATTGAACATACCGGAATAAAGGTTTTTTGAATTTCCAACTTTCTCAATGATCTGCTGCTTTGCGTTTGGATTCTTCCTCCCCACCCCCCAATCACCACCTTCTCCTTTGCCATCTCAATCCCGTTTTTTTGATTTCTGTATTTCTGCACAGCCTCGTCCTGTGCAAAGTTTGAAGTTGAATTTCATTTTCGACACTCGCCTTATGGCATTATCTGAAAGCTATGTTATGTGAATTCAGGTGATAGTAACTCAGATTCTGGAGAGAAGCAAGATCCTCCTGATGTCAGTCTGCAGTCAGATTTGTGTGGAGAGAAGCCAGCACTTCCTCATGCTGGTATGTGCTTTATACCTGGGCTTCCATCGTTTAGTTGTTTGTGTTATTCACTGCTGCATTTAGTATAGTATTTTCACGTCAATAATCAGCTAGGATACTACGTAGTGGTGTCTGATCTTTTTTTTTAGGGAAAGTGGTGTCTGATTTGAGTATATTTTGCTGCTACTGCTAGTCCCAGAGTTATTGAAGGTCGAGATTCTTTGTAATTGGCTTTATCGAGATACTTTAGTTGGACGAGAACATGTCAAAATAAGCCATCCATATTTTACTTACTACCGTACTGTGCACTTGGTTCGTATGGTTCGCGCATAAATGCACCTAAAGGGTGTAGGAGTCAACATGCAATTTTTGTAAGATAGTGTTAAAATGTGTTGGAAGTTTCGAAATGAATACATGAGACAATAATGCTTTCTTTTCTTGTTTTGTAACCGTTGATTGGAATAAAATTACCCCGTGGTATTTTTTGTTAGAACTAAATTCATAAAAGCACATCCTTGAGTGACCAGCTGTTGGGTGAGGTTCATCAGTAACAGAAGACCTGAATGAGTAGTTGGATGGTTGTTCATATACCGTATAATCCTGAAGTGGGCAATTAAATTGCAAGCAGTTTGACTCTAGATTTCATATTAGCAAAAGTTTTGTTTGAGCGACGAATGTTCAATTTCATATCTCTGAAGTAAAGTCCATAAAACCAACACAGTACATAAGGTGGCTCAATCTAGCAACTGCATAAGGACGTTTACCACATGTTTGGGAGACATCATTTTAAATTTCAAGAAGTAGCCGTTTGCAGTAATGCTGTAGCTTTGATCTCTTCAACCCTTGCGATTGGCTACCTACCCATGCACTTAAATTTTAAATTTTTCTTTATTGAGGGTTTTGCTATATTTTCTCTGCTTTAGGTGATCTGGAAGAACCTGGTGGCATAAAGAACAGAAGTGATCAGCGATTTGCTGTTCCTGGAGAACCTGTTTGTGTGGTCTGTGGAAAGTATGGAGAATATATTTGTGACGAGGTGGATACATTAACTTTTCAATTGCGAAACTACTCATTTCTCATCTTACTTCAAATTGTACTAATAAGTGATGTTTTATATCCATTTTTGTAGACTGATGATGATATCTGCAGTATAGATTGCAAAGCTGAGCTTTTGAATAACATCAAGCTCTCCAAGGTGTTTTTTCTCTTCTAATTTTTGTTCAAAATAGGAAACCTTATTCTCTCAGGCTTTGAATATTGGGATCCTTCAACTTTTGAATTCCAGGCACAGTCAAGCAATCAAATACCAGCTGTAGTATCGAACGGACCAAGTTCTTCACAAGTAGTTGAATCTGGGGGCGACACATGGGATCATAACCGCATGCGCTGGTCAAAAAAGCACACTAGCCTATGCACTTATGAGTGGTAAATATATGTTTAATGTTTGCTTATGGTCACTTTCTGAGTAAGTAATAAGTAAAATGCACAAAACTGGGCCTCTGGAAATTTTGGAGGCTCTGTGGGGAAAGATTCATGCTCTCTTTTCTCAATTAATTTTCTTACTCCGGTTTTCTTGTATACATATTCTAGACAAGCAATTATATAGTCTTGTTCTTGCAGTCATTTATGAAAATTGTGATGTTACTGGTGCAGCTGGAAGTGCCAGAGACCTGGGCATCTTGCTGAAGATTGTTTGGTAATGACCTACAACCACCAGTCCAGTTATGCTGGTGAATCATCCGGCCAGGTATTTGTCTCACTGCACGTTGAAGATTTACGTGGTTTACTGTTGTCTACTTCTATGGCTATCAAGTATCAACTAATATTTACCTGAAACTTATTGAGGCTTTGTTTTCATACAGGTGGCAACAAGTCAAAACAAATCAGCTTCCATATCCAGGGATCTTCTTGAACTTTACAAAAGGTATTTTACATCACTCATTAGCTAGTTGTTTAGATTCCATATATAATTATGTGCATATGTAGTACTCATTTCATTTTTGTTGTATTGCCATACCACACAAGAAAAAACCCTGATTTACCCAAAAAAAAAAAGTAGCAATGACCTTCGGGTTCTGTTTTTGTCTCCACTGTGTTGGTTGATATTTGTTGTATTGCTTAGTCGGTTATTCTGCAATTTAGGATGTTAAATTCTTAACTGACTGATAGCTGTTGCTTCTGAAAGAAACTGGATCGGTCATCCATACTTCTGGATATTGTGGTTACATGACTTATAAGTTTCAATCACATTTCAAGTTTATTTTGCATGCTGCAAATGAATTTTAACTTTGAAAGAGAAGTGCTGTAATCCAAGAGTCATGAAGATGTCTTATGTTGATGTTTTCAGCTGTATCCTTCACTTAAACAGCTAACTGTCAATTGTTCCATTGTGTTACCTCATGTAATCACCACACACACCCTGAAGATAGCCATCAAACATTTTTGAGTCCACCAGTCGGCCTTAATTTTCATAGGCATCTGTCGTATGCTCTCTTAGAAGATTCCAGAAATTTATTATACTGTTAATGCAATATATTCATTTCGCTTTAGATTATTAGTGTCCGTTGTATAACGGAATATTATGGGAACTTAATGTTTATAGTTCAACTTATTCATTTGGTTGTCCTATTTTTCTCCAGATGCCATCAAATTGGTAAAAACCCGGCAGCTGCGAAGTGCAATACATGTTATAGGTCATCATCTTTGGCCACATGCCTTGGTTGCAGTAATACATTTTGTGATAGGTACGACGAAAAGGTTCTCGTATACTTTGCTGGCTGGCAAAACAATTTTGTGACAAATAACTATTTGTTGGTTCGTCCTACGGATTTGCAGGTTGCAACTATCCTGTTGCTCATTGATTTACTGGTTTCATTGTAATTATCACATGAAAAAAGAAAAAGAAATCTTCTTCCCTATCAAGAGACATAATATTTTAAACGTGCATAGTCTGTTTCTTGATTGACAAATGAGGAAATTGTAGCCTCAAAACCAGTAAGAACCTGACAGGCACAACAAATCAACATGTTTATGCTGAGTGACCTTTAGACATACAGACAGATTTCATCGCCATCAACACGTAAAAACTGGCTCAGTATCTATAAGCCTTGATTGGGTACAGTATTCTTGGTGCTTATGATGGTGTTAGATTGTGGCATGTTTGACTTAACTTTATTACAAGTCACTTTATTATAACAAAGCAATAGTGGTAAATTCGCACTGGTAAGATTTGGAACTGTAAATGTATCATTTTGCATTTTAAAAGCCATTATGTATTTTCCGGGTACGCTCGTCAGATATCTGGGGCTCATTGAATGCCAACTGTGGCTACAATAAAAGAAGTACCGCGGGGACCTCCATGTCAGCCGGGACATTGAATACCTCACTTCTATTGTTTAAGGTCAACCTGGTCCCTGCACAAACTCAGTGTTAGGAGTGGCAACCTTCTCAAATATTTTAGGCTGTCTAGACCATTGAGCTTCTAGAAATATCAAGAAAAGCTACGGAAAGTATGCACAATCTGAAAGGCATTATAGCCAAGTTTGCCCCCCTGGGGTTACACATCAAAAATTTTGTTTGAATTTCCAGGTATTGTGGTTTTTTTATATTCTGATCGAACTATGATGGTAGAAACCTAATAATGTGGCAGAGGTCGTGTAGGGAATTTAAAGAAACATGTGGGGGCATATGAAAAGAAAGCCAATTGCTTCTCAGAAGAAGTATCCATAATAAACATTCTGGAACTTTTCACTGAAACATCGGTAATTTAGTGTTTTTAGTACGGAAAAGGGTATTTTGGTTTTCTCTCCTAAATGTGTTCTGCACTGGGTTCCAAGTGGCCGATGCAGCTGATCACACGCAGTGTCTCTGTCCAAGTGAGGTCAGGCTGGGATTGCACCTGCTCGATCATGGAGGAAACATCCTGGTTTGATCATTTTGCTTTATTTATCCTACAATCCAGAATTCACTTGAAGTCCCAGGTTATGGAACATGGTCAGTCCTGCCTGAAACATACCTGTAATATCTGGATCCCATGTGCTCCTGATTCAATATCACATAAAGACTTTGGCCTGTATCCATGAAGACCAATTTACATATATTCAAAGAAAACTTAGATGAATATCTGCTTTTGCCCCCCCAGTGTTTTGCTTTTAAGAAATAGGATTACTGTACCATCGGAGTTATTGTATACAACTTTTCACCTTTTTGACCCATGTGGAGTAGGATTACACTTAATACCTAACTCTTTAGCCATGCCAAAAATGGGAGGCGAGTTATTTATGATTTGCCTTTTGTACCTGTTTTGAATGTTATCAGCTATTCAATTCTAAACTTCATGGTTATTTTGGAATTAATATGTGATAATTTCCAGTGCAGGTCATTTGAGCAACCACATAAACACACATCCCTCTCACGGACAATATTTCTCTTACAAGCTCAATCGTTTGGTGAGATTAATTTTTGAATTCTGCTTTTAGATTGCTACTGCATTTACTTTATTAAGTCGAATGTGCATGATATTTGTCTTCTTTTGTGTCAGTACTGACAACATGTCTGGTAGTCTGTCTTTATAATTTGCTCTCTTTTAAATGGAAGTCTATGGGCATTCATCTAGTACTTCTGTATGGAGCTGGGCTGAGTCGGCTGGCTCCTTTCATTAACCCATTGTTTCCTAGACCAAACCTTGCCATTCTGCTATCCACCCCTTCCCTTCCATTCTTGACAGTTCTTTTATGATTTCCTACAATTTCATCGTTTAAAGTGTTGTGTAGTTAAAGAGAAAATAAGCTAAGATTAGTCGAACTGAAATGCTGTGTCCTTTCTTAAGAGCATCATGTCAAAGTTTGTTAAAGCTGTCTTCTTTCATAAACTCCTTCACTTTTGAGGCTCCCTCCACCCCGTGTAGAGAGACTAGAACTTGATTTCTCTTTAAATTTCCTTGTCCATGTTATCTCAGTGCAATACCTGAAGTCTTGAACTCTGGTTGGTGTCATTGCTTAAGTTAGTTAGTCTGTTTTCTGCATTAGCCCCCCTCAGGTGGCCCTTATGCAGACATGACACTATTTCTTGGTTGTCATTTTCTTTAGCTCCCTTCTGGGGTTACTTGTGTTTAATGAAAAGGTTCTCATTTGCTTGGTGATGCAACTTGTCTGGCATAGGTCAAGTGCTGTAAATCAACATGCAGGGTGACAGATATCAAAGAACTTTTAGCTTGTCAGTTCTGCTTCGATAAAGCTTTTGACAAATTCTACGACATGTTTACCGCAACTTGGTATGTACCCTCGCGACTTGTAACTCCTCTTTGCAATGAACTTTTTTGTGTGCTGGTTCGTCCACCTCAGTCAGTTCCAGTATGATTATCAGAGATGATATCAGCTCTCAATCTATCAGCATCTTATATATCTGGACTTGTGTGTAACAGGAAAAGACAAGGTCTTTCGATTATATGGGGTTCCATATGCTGCGAAGATCACTTTGAATGGTATGCTGTATAAATTCATCAGTAACTATCTATATCTCCTGTATGTTAGTATCAAACTTGATAGCATACTAATATGCTGAACAAAATCATAATCCAGGCATCGGATGAATTGCTTGAATGCATCTGCTGATTCTGCATATCTCGTCAGGAAGAATTCCAAGCATGTTCAGCTGAGCGACTTTATCTTCTGATCAAAAGGTGACTAGAAGGGACATCTGCATCCTTTGTTGCTAACGTAAACCCCCATCTTGCAACGAGATACTCATGATTCATGATGACCACGGAGTAATATTCATGTCACCTCAATTTTATCCCCATCTGTGAGGATAATCGTTAAGGTTGGTGGTGTTCTACAGTTGCTCTCTCTCTCTCTCTCTCTCTCTCTCTCTCTATATATATATATATACATATATATATATATATATATATAAATATATATATATATACACATACCGATGGAAGGTTGTTCTGGACTCTGAAGTTGCACAAGCACGAAATATACCTCTTCTGAAAATATCAAATTGAAAAGGTCCATTGGATGATAGCAAGTAGAATGATTATGGAAGTGAGTTTATTCAAAGGAGGGCATTTGGAGAGGGATTAGAGTCTAACGCGAGTGCACTTACAGTTTCTCAACGATAGTGTATATATGATGATTTATTTCTTGATGATTCAATTGTGAAATTGGGGTTTGAAGGGACATGATTTGGCTCTGCTGCTTGTTGCACAAAACAAATCTTGAGATACGAATTATAACTGTGATTATTAGCTTCTCGGAACCTGTCAGAAATTGAGCGTTCGAGAGTGGGAGAGAGAGAATCTGGGAGAAATTATTGGGCTTGTTTGGATGAGAGGAAGTAGGGAAGAAAGGAAAAGTCAAAAATCCGGAAAAATCGGTCAAACCTCTCCAAACCCATAAAAGATCCGGATTTCCGCCTCAACTCCGGAATTCCGGCTGGAAATCCGGAATTCTGGATTTCTGGGCAGAAATCTGGATTCTTTTGGAAATTCCCGGGCTTTATAAGTTTTTTTTTTTTTTTTTTTTTTAATGAAAGTTAATAATTTCATTAATATGTAAAATAGTACAGCCTAATCCCGAGTACAGTGAAAACGTCTGAGGCCTTCGTCGCCATAGCAGAGTACCTGCAGTTTACAAGATGGATTTGACTGCATTAACCGTACTTAACCGACAAACTAACTGACAAATTAGTACGTATTATAGGATACGAGAAAACAGCACACAAACCAAATTAAACTTAACAAACAAGTCTTAAGCTTTGTTGATAAGGATGAACATCAACCACCCAAACATTTGAGCTGGCATAGACATGCCTGTCCAGGAAGAGACCACGTGTCCAGCCCAAAACACATGGAGATGAGCTAGAGGAAAGCGGAGCGGTGCGGTGGTACGGTAAACGATGGGCGGCAAAGAAATGGCGACGAGAGGAACAGCAACGTGAGCGAGCTCCCCAAGGACACCATAGCTGCGACCTGCAAAACAAAAACAAAGTGATAGCCCCATCCTGGATATGTCCGTAAGGGCTGACGGCGTCGAGGCGAAGACAGAAACAAGGCCCAAAAAAAATATGTGATACGGTATCCGTATCAATATTATTTAATATTTTATTATTCTGTTATTTATTTAATTAATAATACGGGCTTGGCCCGATAGACTAGGGTTAGGGTTAGTATTATCTATTTAAGAAGATGTAATCTCTCTCAGTTTATAATGAATAAGAATAATCAGTCTCTCCCTTAAACTCTCGTCTATCTCTCTTTCGTCTATCTCCCTCAATTTCTTCACCTTGACTACTTTTATGTATCATTGGTGCTTTCATTGAGAGTGTCGGTCGGACTTTTGTTCGCGACACTCGCCCCCGTACTCATGGATCTCCCATACGCTATTGTCGGTCTCAGTCACAAGGGTGTCCAACTGGTGCTTTTCGATGAAATCGACGAGCTCGCGCAGCAGGGTGAAGCAATCAACTGTCTCACCGTGGCAGACCTAGAAACCTTCCACGCAAGTGGGTATCTCACCATGGCGGATCTCGAATGCCTCAAATCAAGTCGGAAAGAATTCCGATTGATTTCGACGGATGAGTTCTGTCGTCTCCAACACATTCTCAGAGCCGATGAACTAGAAGATGAAGAACAGCAACAGCCGCTGGAACAAACCCAGGAACAACAACAAACGCCAACTCAAGAACCACACCAGCAGCAACCAACATTTTCGCCGCCGCCGCAAAAACATGAGCAGCAGCCGGATGTACAAACCCAGCAGATCGGCGGTGTCCTTCCGACGCTTCCCCAGCCGCTGCAACCGCAGCCAACGCCGTTGATTCCGGCGAATCACCCGTCGCCGGCGATCCAGACCCTGGCAAAACCAGAGGTGACCGACACAGCCAAGCGCGGACTCCCGTCGCCGCTTCCCGAGACCCACGGCCGCCGGACGAACGAGAAAACGCCGACACAACCACCGTCCCCTGCCCGCCCTCTGTTCCAGACGACGGCCGCCCCAAAAGCGCCCTCCGGCGACTTCCCAGTGACCCAGAATTCGGCCGGCACCACAGACCACTCCGGCGACGAACTTCCTCAGGCCACCGCAGTCCTCGGACCAGCAGATCCGCACCACCACTCCGGTCTCCGTCCAAAACCACTGCCGTCGCTCATCCTACCAGAACCGCCACCGTCCTTCGTCATACCATCTCCGCCGCCATCGCAAGAAGAGCCGCCACCGCCGTTAAAACCTCCAGATCCACCTTCGCCGCTCCTGATTGCAACGGGGGTTCATCCGTGTGGTGAACTTTCTCTACCACTTACTTTTAGGGCTTCACAATTAGTTGGGCCTCCATCAGCTGTTAGCCCAATAGCAACTATATGGACAACTATTTTTGGCCCAGCATGCCGTGATTGGACTTCCAAATGATTTTGATTCTAAACTTGGGTCCAATTCTTATTTAGGTGATCAAAATACTTTGGGTCAGCCAACAAGCTTAGGATTTGGACTCCAAATTACTGTTTTCAAGACTGTTCGACGCCAATTTGATCCGGTATGTATGGCCTGAAGGAGGCTGATGCTCAGGGCACGGAAGAGTCGCTGGAAAACAAAAGAAGCCTCAGGGAATATGACCCGTGAGGGCTGAAACCGAAGGAGGCAAGGCAAAATTGCCAACCCCATCACCATCCGAAGGAGAAACCAAGCCACCTCAAAGAATGAGCCCCTATGGGGTTTGAAGAACCATGGCTAAAGCACAGTTGGAAGGCCACATGTGAACTGAAACCAGGCCACACAACCGCAAGAACAAAAATTGAAAACCCCCGAAAAAGAACCCCCATCCAAAGAGAAGCGCTTCTCAACCCCAAAGCAACACAGATCGGGTGAAGGAGTGGAAGAGGGGAATGGAGAAACGGACGGGAGACGTCGGGCGGCGTCGGCCGTCGGAGGTACAAAGGAAGGGGGTTTCTCTCTCTAAAGTAGAGAGAGGTCAGGGCAAGGGGGTCTTTTCTGGTTATGGTCTTTTTAAGTTACTTTATGATCTTTTTTAGCTCAGTGATAGATTGTTTGAAACTCTTACATGACGTCTTGAGTTCAAACCTTGATATCTCAAAAAAAAAAAAAAAAAAAAAAAAAAAAAAACAATTACCCATAATCTGCAATATTCTATGGCATCCAAACACTACAGATTAAATGAACTTTTGAACTCAACCTCTCTGCAACAACCCCCTTATCCGGTTCGGGACATAACCGGGAGAGCGATGCTTAATAGAGGTGGCGGATCTCAAAAACAATACAAACCACAATGTAAACTTATAATATTGAACACTAAACTTGAAGTCTTATACAAAAGATGCTTATTATTACGCAATAACCTACAACACTAGATACTAATTGTGACGTTATCAGCCTACGTGAGTCTCGCGCCCCTTCTATTTCATAAGTCCCAGCTCCTAGACCTGCGGTGGGAAGAACACAACAAGAACCGCAGTTTCAAAAGTCAGCAATAAATACTGAGTGAGCTACACCATAGCATGTAAAACATGAAAGATAATATAAACTGTTGGGACACGAGTTGAATAAAGTAAAAGTGACAGAGAATAATTTCAGAGTTTGCAACGGTGTAAACAGCGGTGCAAATTAAGAAACGTCTCAATATAAAAATCAATAATCCAATCGTGATGCAGAGTAACCGGATATAGTATTGCCAACAAAGGGCCTCCAAATAATAAACCCAGCCAGACGGTCAATTCATCACTTATTCATTTCACAGTACCCGGGTAAAGCAGTGACCACATCAGACATTCTAGACCTTAAGTGTTGCAGCACCCTCCTAAGAGCGTCAATCATAGGAGTGGTATCTAGAAGCAGTACTCCAGCCTGCGATGAAAGGAGTCGGGGTGCACGTAGTGCCATATCTTTAGGGACCAAAGCCCAGGGAACCATAACCCGTAATGATTTTAGGGACCTGTGCTCAGGGGATTAAACCCGAACTGGTTCCGGTAAATGCGAATCCTTTCCACTTTACATCATCAACGGATTATTAATCACCGCGGGAGAGATTTCAAGAACAGTAGCAAACAGTTCAAATATTTGACAAGTATAAACCAATAATAACAAGTATATTTTGAGACAGAAAATAGAAATCACAATCTGACACGAAAGGAGCTAGGCACACTAGGCTAAGCATGTAATCTCACCTTATTCATCAGCAATTGTCACATGCAGCTCATACGGATTAGTGTAGTCCACGTCTACGAACCTATAGCCCACAATTACCAATTCTATAGTCACAACGACAATATTTGTAAATAAAGGAATGTGCGTCTGGTCGGATACTAAGTTCAGCTCTCAGAATTCCTAATTAAAACCCCTTTTTAAGTCATATACTTAGAGTTATTCTAGGGATCAATTTATATTAAATATTTAATAAAATATTTATCAAAGTAATACTTGAAACTAATACTATAATACTAGTCATAATAGGAGAAGTGTAATTTTATCAAATTGTAGTTTTAATAAAGAGTTATTTTAGCTAAAAACACTACTTTTGAAATACGACACTACTTAACTTAAATAAATATACTTATTGATGAACGATTGCCAAATAACTGTGTGATATTTAGTAAATAACTAAAATAAGACTATTTATTAAGAAATACTTTTATTAGCTTATTTTACAAGAGAGTGATAATTATTGAAATAATAACTTATTATGAAAATAATTTTATATTAGTATACAAGAGTAGAGAGTTTCAAGTTAATTGAGAAATTTATGAAACAAAATTTAATGCATAAACACAACCAGCCCCCGAAGAGTTTTGATACAAGACACTCACAACCCCATAGTTTGACGAAATGACACTTTTTTAAGAGAACTCTCCAACTATGAACCCATCAATCTCACCCGATCAAAACGCTATTTCAATCTATAAAAACATGATTTTCATAACTAAAAATAACCTAGAAGAAGATTTAGACCATACCTAGGCCTTGTAACATGAGAAATGGTAGAGCAACGCGACGGGTCGAGTCGTCAAAAGTCGCAGCCGGAGATGGAGCTTTGCCCGGGTGCTCCGATGGCTCTTGTCGTGGTCGTGAAGAAGAAGAAAGAAATGAGAGGGATTTTCCATTTTATTAAATAATTGATAAAGAAAAAAGATTGGGTGTGGCAAAAGTATGAGTTAACGCGGTGGTCACTATCGCGTCACCGTCTAGAAAAATTAAAATAAATCGCGAAAAATTAAAATTCTCACACGAGCTTCCGGTCTAATAAAATTCCTGAAAAATACTCAATTCACCACTGGCAACCCAACAATGAATTATCATGTCGAATTACAAAATTACCCCTTGATAAAATATGGAGTATTACACTCTTACTTATTTCAGCTCTTCCAAATAGCCCCATTGTAATTCATTCATGATTTTCAACGTATTCTTCTTCTTCCTTGTTCGGCTGGCTAACAATTTCTCTCGTGAAGCGTAACACACTTTAGCAACTATCTATTGAAACGACACTCCCTTCTCCTAAGGACACAATGTTGGATCATACGGTGTCGTTCCACTTAATATTAATTCAAATTTAATTCTCCACCGTTCATGAGATCGGACGACTACTGCTACTCTTGGCTTTGAGATCGTACGGTAACTGCTGCACGAGACTTTTACTACAATATGTTCATTCATGAGACACTACGTCGGGAGCTACCGAGCATTTGCGTGCTGAGATAAAACACTATTCATATACATACCTTTTGGAGTAATTTTTCACCCATATGACAAAGGTGAGCCCATTTGAAGGGCAGCGAAGTGCCCAACTCATGCCCATGGAACATTCTGTTGAGGCACCCGATCCTTGGATGGTGGCTAAGGGACAATATCAGGACTCAACTTCAAGAAACTCAATTATTTGGTAAACATGCCTTTGACTTACTTTTTAATATTGACTCTTCCATCTCTCCTGATGACCAAAACTTCTTTCTAGGACCATTCTTGGCTTGGAAGTCAAAATTGCTGTATTTAGTATCGGACCCCTAAAAGCGTCTGGCCCAGATGGATTTTAACATATTTTCTACAAAAAATGTTGGCCCTTAATAGCCACTAAAGTCACTTCATTTGTACTCTCTTTTTAAAATGCTGGTGGTATGCTTTCTGAAATTAACAATACTAACACTGTCCTTATACCTAAAATAAAAAATCTTGTTACATTTCATGATAATTGTCCGATTAGTCTTTGTAATGTTATTTATATAAATATATCTAAAGTTCTAGCTAATCGTCTTAAAGCTGTCCTCCCTTCTACAATTTCAGCGAATCAAAATGAATTTGCTCCTTCGAGAATTATCCGAGACAATATTTTACTTGCTCAAGATATTATTTTCTCCTTAAATCAAATTACTTATTCTTCTTCCCGAGCCTATGATGCTCTAAAATTGGAGTTATCTAAAGCTTTTGATCGATTAAGATAGGATTTCATTGAAGCTACCATTCACCAGTTTCATTTCCCACATTTTTCTTTGTCAATTTAATTATGCAATATATTATAATTGTTTCATACTCTATGGTTGTCAATGGATCTTCCTCAGACAAGGTGACCCTCTTTCCCAGTTTATTTTTATTTTATGTGAAGAAGCCCTTTCCAAATCTATCACAAATTTATGTTCACAAGGTTTATTTCGTGGTTACCCTTCTTCCCCATCGGGAACAGTGGTTTCCCATCTACAATTTTTTTTTTAGGATAAAAGTAATTTTATTAAAGGTGTGTCGCACCCATTAAATCTTTCTGAATTACATCAATAGCCCAATTTGGCGTTTCCGAATAATAACTAGAATCTCCTGCATCTAATCCCATATTGGCACAGCAGTGAGCCGATTTGTTGCCGTCACGAGTAACATGTGAAATTTCCACCACTTCAAAATCAGCGAGAAGCTTTCTTCCTTTCACCATTAGCTCTCTGAGTTTCGATAAAGCACCGAGGCCTCGGATTTTGCCCCATTGACCATGTTTGAGCAATCCAACTCCAACTAGGGAGTCTGATTCCAGTTGTAGCTTTTGAATCTTCATCTCTCTCGCGAAACCTAGCCCAACCTCCAGGGCCTCCATCTCTACCAGCAATGGTGTTCTAGACTGAGTTGTTCTCTCCATACGACCACCCACAAAAGCTCCTGAGCTGTTTCGAAGAACAACTCCAACTCCTGTAGCAGTTCCGTTCATTCTCCATGCCGCGTCCGTATTAATCTTCATAAACCCATGAGGAGGATGTACCCAGTGATCGGAGCTCCGGGAAAGTGGCTGACAACCATCTTCAAAAGTTCCACGAATTTGGCATTCTTTATACCACTCTACCGTCCTAAGAGCAAGGTTGGCCATCTCATCGGCGGAGCTTCTGATTCCTTCAAATATGAGCTTGTTTCTTCCGTACCAAATAGCCCATATACCAGCCACCATGTTCTCACACTGAACCAGAGGGGACTTTCCAGTTCTAGAACCAGCCATTGTCTGAAATCCATAGCTTTGCTCGCCAAAAAGTTTGAACCCAACAGTTTTTCCCATACTAATCTAACTGTTGGACATGTCGTGAACAAATGGTTTTTGTCCTCTTCATCCTCATTACAAAATTTGCACTGCGTAACAACAGGGATACCCCTCCGCAAAAGCCTGGTCATCACTGGTAGAGAATTGTGGTAGAGTTTCCAAACCGGGAAGACTAATTTTTTGGGGATTTTCAGAGACCAAAGCTTGCTCAAAACTTTGCTGTGATTATGTCCCGATGAAGAAGAAGCTATTGGAACTGATCTTCGTCTCTGGGCTTCATAACCAGCGGCCACCGTATATACTCCATCTTCGCTATGTTTCCAGTAGAAAGAATCGTAAGTGTCTTTGTGCCGTATTGGAATGGAACCGATTAAAACTGCATCAATCGGCCACAGTACCTGACTTATACGTTCAACATTCCAGTCGTGTGTATTTTCATCTATTAGCCAGCTAACTCTGAGATTATAGCTGGGCATGGTGTAATGACCTTATTCGTGGTTTGGCGGGGGATCCAACAGTCACCAAACACTTTAACATTTTTGTCGTTTGCTATGTTTTTTTTTTTTTTTTTTTGTCAAGCGTTTGCTATGTTCACATGAGCCCTGATTTTATTAAATCTCTACCCGAAAGCATACTTCTTAAAGCAAAAGATACCAGCGCATTTGCCGGTAACTTGTAATCTAGAATATTCGAGGACTTGAAGTACTTAGCTTGGAAAAATCTACATACCAGACTGTTGGGGAATCGAAGCATTCTCCACGTTTGTTTTGCTAACAAGGCAACATTGAAGTCATGAAAATCGCGAAACCCAATCCCCCCTTCTGTCTTGTCTTGTTTCACCTTGTCCCAGGACACCCAATTCATCTTTATTCTATCCTCTGTACCTCCCCACCAAAACTGGCGGACAATCTTCTCCATGTCTTGACAAACTTGTATGGGGAGCAAAAAACAGCCCATTGCGTAGTTTGGAATTGCCTGAGCTACCGCCTTGACCAAAATTCTTTCCCTGTAACGGAGAGAAGTTTTCCTTTCCATCCCTTCACCTTGTTTCAGATGCGCTCTGTAAGATGGGCGAAGTTGATATTCTTCTTCCTACCAAATGTCGTGGGTAGTCTGAGGTAACTGTCATGCTGATCAACTAACTGTACCCCGCAAAGATGGCTCATAGTTACCTTGTCAATCAAATTAATATTGTCAGAAAATACCACTGAAGACTTCTCTAAGTTCAGTTTTTGTCCTGAAGCAGCTTCGTAATCCTGTAGGATAGAACGCAGAACAGTTATCTCAGAGCGGCTTTTGTGAAAAGCAAACTATCGTCAGCAAAGAACAAGTGTGATATCACTGGACCCCCCTTGAGGCCGCAGCCCCTGAGAGAGAACCCACCTCCAGGACTGAACCGTCACTGTAATACCCCGTTTAATTAGTAGGGGTAAAATAGTCATTATAATAGCATAATAATAATTTTATTGACAAATAATGTTTTAATAGATTTTGATTTTTAATGTTTTAAGAATAATTATTAGATTAAAAATCGTGAAGTAATACGATAACGTCTAGTAAATTTAGTTAAAATTGTAGTTTTAACGCGTACCCGACCACCGCGAGGTTAGGTGAGCGCGTCACACCCAATCACTAGAAATTGTGGTACTATACCCACACCTTATACTTTTTCTACATCACCTCCTTCACCAAATTTTGCCTTCACGGCAAAACAACCATAGCCGCCCCAACCCTTCTTCACCGCCTTCACCATTGCCACCTCACCACCCAACTACTTGGTCCCCAAGCACAACCAGCCTATATAAGGCCTTCACCAGCAGCCCCTACCTCCACACAACACCAGCAGCTACCACCACCACCTTCACCACCGTCAACATCATCATCACCACCATTGTTGTTTTGTTTGGCAGAAACCCACCACCACCACTCAGCTCTCTCTCTCTCTCTCTCTCTCTCTCCACCTACCTGCCACTAGAAAGCAGCAGCAGCAGCAGAGGAAGAGAGGCAGCAGCCACCCCACCACCACTGCCGCCATTATTTCCGGCAACAAGCACCACCCAGCAAACCCGTCACCTCTCACCCTCTATTTCCTCTCACTCTCACTTCCTCTCTGTTCGAAGACCACTGCAGCAGCTGCTAGCAGAGAGAAGCCGAGCCACCACAGCCGTTGTGCTCCCGTCGGGTCATCCACCGAGAAGACCCACTTCACCACCTCCCTCTCTCTCCTCTTCGTCCCTCTCTCTCTCTCAGCTTCTCTTACTCGGTTGAGAACCCAGGAGGGGTCGGAGAAACCAGATAGTAGCAGCAGCAGTAGCGAAAGCCATCACTGCCGCCGCCGCCACCATTGATTCCGGCGACCCACTTGGCCGAAGCTCCGCCAAAGCACACCCAGCGACCACCAGTACTACCAATAGACTCCTGAGGCCTCGACTAAGTCAGCAGAAGACCCAGAACCGGCCAAGAAGCCATTATTCCCGGCGGGTGAGCTTCGAAGTCCGGCGACTCCGATTCGAGACCTCGACCCGACGCATATCTCAACGATTTCCGGCCATTTTTGGCCTAGGTATGTGCTATACCCTCTGTTTAGTCATTCTACATAATCAAAACCAGAATTGATAGCTAGATTCACGATTAGAAGAGCTAAAACGGGCTGTTCTTGGAAAAGGGGGTCAAAGTGTAATTTTCAGAAATGTTTTAACATGTTATAGGGGGGACTGTTTGGTATTTTCAGAAGCTACAGGGTGACTAGTGTCATTTAATATAACTGTTTTAGAGTATTTGTTGATTTTTATTTACAAATTAGAGTTTATATAATTAAATCACACTTTTAGTTAAAAATATTAACAACAATAATACTAATAATAATAATTGTGGGTTTAAAGATAATATCTAAAAATAGTAGCTTTTGTCTCGGAAAATTTATTCGGTTAAAGAAATAGTAAACAAGTTGTTTGAAACTAAAATAGACACGTTTTTGTAAAAGTTTTTATTAAATATTAATCACAAAGTCTATAACATTAGTTATTAAACTTATAAAATTAGACTTTTCTAAATATTATAGTGTCGTGTATAGTTTTTCTTAAAAACATAATAGTCGAGAATCACTTTGTCATTATAATTCAAATTAATTCTTAAGTATAATTTCTTTAGCTTATAATTTTATTAATCTAATTAACCACTTTTAATTAATAATAGTAATAATAATAATAATAGTTTAAAAATAGATGAGTTGTTTTATTTCTAGGAAATCATAAATGGGTAATAAAATGATAGAAATATAAATAGTGGGGTTTAAGTTGATATAAATACCCTTTTAGGACTTATAGCGTTTTATTTGGATATTTGTTGACGTAGAAGACACGATTTGTAGGTGACGTCTTTGTAGTCCCGAGCTACTGCTAGGACGTGCTTTTGCTACGGAAAGTAAGGTAAGTGAACATGCCAAGTCTTGCGAGCCTAGTTCCTTTCGTGTCTCGTTTTAGCTTTTATATTCGTCTCAAAATATTTATTGCTTATTTTCATGTTAAATTGGGACGTTCTTATATTTTCAAAAGTTGCTCTGTTTATTACTGTCACACGAATAACATTAATGCATAATTAATTAAAGTGGAAAGAGTTGTGCGGGGATCGTTGTGATTTCTTTTATCTAGATTGGTCGTGTTGGCTTTGTCCTCTCGACCCGCTTATTTTAACCCGGTCGCAACCTGCCGGGTCGCTCCATGTACTCACCTCTCTGGCCGTGAGGAGTCTTAGGGGGGTGCCGGCACTTAAGGTCATGGCTGTTAGTGATAGTATAGTAGATCTTCCCCGTATCAACACAGATTAATAATACAGCATTTTTCTGAGTTTTGGACATTATAAAAGAAAGAAGTTTAGTAAAGAAGAGAAGTTTCAGTTGAGATTTTGTTTCAGAGAATTTATTTTATTCCTGTTATTCATTTCCTGTTCTGAGTTACTGCAAAAGAAAAGATATTCATTCTTCATCTGTTTTACATGCTTGGGTGTCGCTTACTCAGTCTTTTGTACTGACTTTGAAACTGCGGTTCCTGTTTCCTTCCCACCACAGGCTTAGGAGCTGAGGACTATGGCATAGCAGGGTACGGGACTCACGTAGACGGTTTTCAGCACGAGTAGTGATGTTGGCTAGCTCACCTTATGTAGTAGTTTGGAAAGACTTATGTAATATCTAATGACTTTTGGATGCTTAATGTTATGTAATAATTAAGTTGGGATGTTATGCTTGTGATTTCCGCCGTTACTTTTAGCATCGCCCTCCCGGTCTTGTCCGAGCCGGATAAGGGGGTTGTTGCAGGTGGTATCAGAGCAGGCAATCCGTAAAAAGGGAATTAAACACCTGTAGGGCAACTTAAAATGGACATAGGGCAAAATAAATAAAAATTGGAAAGCCGTTCGGGTTATGGGTAGCTTAGGAGATTGGTCTTGAGTATTCCCGCCCACCCACATCCTGTTTTGCGAGTTTCATGAGTTATTTTTACTATCTCTGATCATTATAGTGAAAAGGAGGAAAGAAGAATTTGAATTATGATGGATGAGTTACAGACATGGGCATTATGTGCCTTATTAGAAAATTGCTATGCTATGCATGATATTTTATGTTGGATTTGTTTACTGTGAACTAATGGCTTGATTACTGAGGTTTCCGCAACCTTAACCAAGGATACCGTAGGGCGTGACTAATAGACCACTTCGTTATCACTATATAGGAAAGTTTGAACATGACAGATGGCTGATAACATCTCCATGGAGCAATTTTTCACCCAAATGACCCAGATGATGAACAACGGGGGACAGACAGGGACTAACTGGGCCAAGAAAGTAGCTGAGATGAAACCAATGGAGTTCACTGGGAGAGAAGACCCTGTCGAGTTAGAAGACTGGATCGTGGAAATGGATAAAATTTTGGAGACGATAGAATGCCCTGATGATAAGAAAGTCAATTGCGCAGTCTTTTATTTGAAGAGTGAAGCAAACCTATGGTGGAGGAATGCACGAGAAACACTCCTGGCTGATCCCAAATTCAACTGGGAAGCGCTTCAAACTGCGCTCAGAGCACGTTTTTACCCTCACCATGTGAAGAGGAGCAAGGAACAGGAATTCCAGAACCTGCAGCAAGGGAATGACTCAGTGACAGAATATTTCCGGAAGTTTACAGAATTGACACGATTAGTGGGGAACATGGTGCCTGACGAGGATTCCAAGGTTTCCCGATTCATCGGTGGATTACACGAGAGGCTGCAGGAATCTCTCCTGAGCAGGACTTACTCCACACTTCATGAAGCCTACGACAGAGCTGCAGACATCTGGCGGGTTCGTGTCACCCAGGAAGAGAAACGCAAGAAGCGTAAGTTGGAAGAGGCCGGAGGAAGCAACAACTTTTCCAGGGGAATTCAGAAATTCAGGCCTAACAATGGAGGAGGTAACCAAGCGTGGCAACCCGCAAAACACTGGGAATCAGAAAGTTCGGCGATATTTCTGCAAATGGTGCCCACGGAACCATCCAGGAGAGGATTGCGCTGGGAATGTTGTCACTTGTAACAACTGCGGTAAGAGGGGGTATCGGTCCTATGAATGTCGTTCACAACCAGCTGGGAACCAACAAATAATCCAAGGCGGTAATTTTGGGAGGCCACAGCTGAACAACTATCAGGGAAACCGCCAGCAGAATGGGAATAACTTTGCCCGCAACCAGCAGTTTGGAAACCAGCAGAATGGGGATCGCAATCAGAACAATGGGGGCAATGGATATGGCAGGCAGCAGAACTACAACCCAGGCAATGCAGGCCAGAACGGAGGTCAACCCAGGATCGGAAACGGTAACGCTGGATATGGAAACAACAACAATGGGGCAGGAGCAGGAGCAGGAGGAGCAGGAACTCAGAATGCAAATGTGGGAAGAATTGCTGTAATGACCAAGACTGAAGCAGAGGCTGCACACCGAGTTGTTACGGGTACTTTTTCTGTCTATGAGCACCCTGCTTTCGTACTGTTTGATTCTGGCGCATCATTTTCTTTTATTTCATCTGCATTTGTTGATAAGCTGGGTTTACATAAATCATCTAGTATATCTATCCCAGTAGCAACCCCTGATGGACTAATAACGCTTTGTGACACTGTATATGAAGGGGTGGAACTAAAAATCCTAAACAGTGTCTTACCTGCCAACTTAATAAGATTTAATCTAGGAGGCATAGATGTGATCCTAGGAATGGACTGGTTGGGGAAGTATCGGGAAGTTATCAATTGCTATGACCAGAAGGTTCGATTTAAGGGACCTAAAGGGGAAAAGATCACCTACCGGGGTATTCCTACTGAGCCTCGGATTAGACTAGTATCAGCTCTGGCAATAATCAACCAAATGAAGAAGGGGAACTCTGCCTATGTGTGTTATGTCCAAGACGTAACCAAGAAGGAGAATGTGCTGGATGAGATACCAGTCGTGAGGGAATTTCCTGATGTATTCCCCGATGAGATTCCTGGAATGCCACCTCATCGAGAAGTGGAGTTTACTTTAGACCTGGTACCTGGGACTGCACCCATTTCCAAGGCGCCGTATCGGATGGCACCCGTGGAATTGAAGGAGTTGAAGGAACAGATACAGGAACTTCTACAGAAGGGGTACATACGACCTAGTGTGTCACCCTGGGGAGCACTAGTGCTGTTTGTCAGGAAGAAGGATGGAAGCTTGCGATTATGCATTGACTACCGGGAGCTGAACAGTGCCACTATCAAGAACAAGTATCCGCTACCACGGATTGACGATTTATTCGACCAGCTGCAAGGAGCCAGTGTTTTCTCCAAGATCGATCTAAGATCTGGTTATCATCAACTTCGCGTGGCTGAGAAAGATATTCCAAAGATGGCCTTTAGCACCAGATACGGTCACTACGAGTTCACAGTTATGCCGTTCGGTTTGACCAACGCACCTGCCGTTTTCATGGACTTGATGAACCGCGTAATGAAGCCGTTTTTGGACCGGTTCGTGGTTGTTTTCATCGGTGACATCCTGGTGTACTCGAAGAACGAAGAGGATCACGAAGAGCATCTCCGGACAGTATTGCAGACCTTGAGGCAAGAGCAGCTAAACGCTAAGCTTTCCAAGTGTGATTTCTGGTTAGATCGTGTGCCGTTTCTAGGCCACATCATCTCCAAGGAAGGGATATCAGTTGACCCAGCGAAGATCTCAGCGGTTAAAGATTGGCCTACGCCGAAGAACATGTCCGAAATTCGAAGCTTCCTTGGTTTAGCTGGCTACTACAGGCGTTTCGTGAAGGATTTTTCGAAGATTGCCAGACCGTTGACGACATTGACAAAGAAGGCGGTAAAATATCACTGGGATGACAGCTGTGAAGAGGCGTTCCAGACTTTGAAGGAGAAGCTGACTACGGCACCAGTACTAGCTATGCCAAATGACTCTGGAGAGTTCGAAGTATATAGCGATGCGTCGAAGAAAGGGCTTGGTTGTGTATTGATGCAAGACCGAAGGGTGATTGCTTACGCGTCTAGACAGCTGAAACCACACGAGGAGAATTATGCCACACATGACCTGGAGCTAGCAGCGGTAGTGTTCGCGTTAAAGATATGGAGGCATCATCTCTACGGAGAAGTTTGCAAGCTCTACACAGATCACCGCAGCCTGAAGTATATTTTCACACAGAAGGAACTAAACAACAGGCAACGAAGATGGTTGGAAATTATCAAAGATTACGATCTACGCATCCAGTACCACGAAGGGAAGGCTAATGTAGTCGCTGACGCGCTAAGCCGCAAGTCGAGCCATGGAGTGAACGCTATGGTAATCCTGTCAGACTTTTTATGTCACGAGTTCAGAAAGCTTAACATAAAAGTGGTAGAGTAAGGAACAGTACAGAAGCTGCTCGGAAGCCTGACAGCGGTACCAGATTTCTTCGAAGAAATACGAAACAACCAAGCAGGGGATGTGAAGCTTGAAAGGATCAAGAAGAAGATTGCAGCAGGAGAGGCCAAGGAATTCCAGATTCACGAAGATGGGAGCATCCGCTACAAAGGAAGATGGTGCGTGCCACAGAAATGTTCGGAGGTTAAGAAGAGGCTGATGCAGGAGGCACACAACACTCCATACTCCGTCCACCCTGGAGGCGATAAGCTTTACAAGGATCTGAAAAAGACGTTCTGGTGGCCCAATATGAAGAAAGAGGTAGCCGAGTTCGTGGCTAGATGCCTAACATGCCAGAAAGTGAAGTTCGAGCACAAAAGAATGGGAGGCCTACTCCAACCGTTAGATGTTCCAGTCTGGAAATGGGACTCTGTGTCGATGGATTTCGTCACAGCTTTGCCTACGTCGAAGAATGGACTCAACCAGATATGGGTAGTTGTTGACCGATTGACAAAGACGGCGAGATTTATTCCAATGAAGGACACATGGAACATGGAGCAAAGGGCAGATGCATACGTCAGAAACATCGTGAGATATCATGGGGTTCCGAGTTCGATCATCTCAGACAGAGACCCTAACTTCCTTTCTCACTTCTGGAAGGCGCTCCAAGACGCACTAGGAACTCAAATAAAGTTCAGTACTGCTTTCCATCCAGCCACAGACGGACAGACGGAAAGAACTATTCAGACGCTAGAAGATATGTTAAGAGCCTGTGTTATGGATTTCCAAGGGTCATGGGTCGATAAACTGCCGTTAATAGAGTTTCTTTACAACAATAGTTACCATGCCAGCATCGGGATGGCACCGTACGAAGCCTTGTATGGAAGGAAGTGTCGGTCACCACTGTGTTGGAGTGACATCAGCGAGACGGTGGTCATTGGCCCACAAATGATCGAAGACATGACAAATCAGGTACGACTTATCCAACAAAGAATGAAAGCAGCCCAAGACAGACAGAAATCATACGCGGATCAGAAGAGAAGGCCGCTGGAGTTCCAAGTAGGAGAAAAGGCGTTTATGCGGGTCTCACCTACTAAAGGAGTAACCAGGTTCAACCTGAAAGGAAAGTTAAGTCCTAAATTTATTGGTCCATACGATGTTATTGAGAAAATAGGGGAAGTTGCTTACCGACTGGACCTACCATCGAATTTGGGGAAAGTACACAATGTTTTTCACGTATCCCAGTTAAAGAAGTACGTACCAGATCCGTCTCATGTGTTGGATCCAGAACCAGTAGATTTCGACCCGTCGCTGAACTACGAGGAACAACCTGTCAAGATACTGGATACAAAGACAAGGGATACGAGAACCAAGAGCGTCAAACTAGTCAAATTTCTTTGGACCAACCACCAAACAAAAGAAGCAACTTGGGAGGCCGAAGAAGAAATGAGAAAGAAGTACCCGCACTTGTTTAATGAGGTACGTGGAGTTCCAGGGACGTCACTCTCTAAGGGGGAGAGGACGCAACCCTCTGTTTAATACCATTACGTCTTAGTTTGATATTTTCACGTCTTAAGCACCTTTGAGATATGTTTGAATACCTTTGAGATACGTTTGACCTTGAGACTTAGAACCCGAATGAGACTAAGACCACTTAATTAGATAGATGTGACCACGACCTTATTTGGTGTTACGTGTTGCATTACGTATGTTTTAATTGGCTACTTGCTATTAGTTGTTACGTGAAATTACTTGTCAGTCGTGTGATATTAATGCTGTTAGATAGTTGTTTGTTGGATTGATTGAGTATCATGAGTAGTTGCCTGATTTTAGCTTCGAGGACGAAGCTTTGTTTAAGGGGGGAAGGATGTAATACCCCGTTTAATTAGTAGGGGCAAAATAGTCATTATAATAGCATAATAATAATTTTATTGACAAATAATGTTTTAATAGATTTTGAGTTTTAATGTTTTAAGAATAATTATTAGATTAAAAATCGTGAAGTAATACGATAACGTTTAGTAAATTTAGTTAAAATTGTAGTTTTAACGCGTACCCGACCACCGCGAGGTTAGCTGAGCGCGTCACACCCAATCACTAGAAATTGTGGTACTATACCCACACCTTATACTTTTTCTACATCACCTCCTTCACCAAATTTTGCCTTCACGGCAAAACAACCATAGCCGCCCCAACCCTTCTTCACCGCCTTCACCATTGCCACCTCACCACCCAACTACTTGGTCCCCAAGCACAACCGGCCTATATAAGGCCTTCACCAGCAGCCCCTACCTCCACACAACACCAGCAGCTACCACCACCACCTTCACCACCGTCAACATCGTCATCACCACCATTGTTGTTTTGTTCGGCAGAAACCCACCACCACCACTCAGCTCTCTCTCTCTCTCTCTCTCCCTCTCCACCTACCTGCCACCAGAAAGCAGCAGCAGCAGCAGAGGAAGAGAGGCAGCAGCCACCCCACCACCACTGTCGCCATTATTTCCGGCAACAAGCACCACCCAGCAAACCCGTCACCTCTCACCCTCTATTTCCTCTCACTCTCACTTCCTCTCTGTTCGAAGACCACTGCAGCAGCTGCTAGCAGAGAGAAGCCGAGCCACCACAGCCGTCGTGCTCCCGTCGGGTCATCCACCGAGAAGACCCACTTCACCACCTCCCTCTCTCTCCTCTTCGTCCCTTTCTCTCTCAGCTTCTCTTACTCGGTTGAGAACCCAGGAGGGGTCGGAGAAACCAGATAGTAGCAGCAGCAGTAGCGAAAGCCATCACTGCCGCCGCCGCCACCATTGATTCCGGCGACCCACTTGGCCGAAGCTCCGCCAAAGCACACCCAGCGACCACCAGTACTACCAATAGACTCCTGAGGCCTCGACTAAGTCAGCAGAAGACCCAGAACCGGCCAAGAAGCCATTATTCCCGGCGGGTGAGCTTCGAAGTCCGGCGAATCCGATTCGAGACCTCGACCCGACGCATATCTCAACGATTTCCGGCCATTTTTGGCCTAGGTATGTGCTATACCCTCTGTTTAGTCATTCTACATAATCAAAACCAGAAGTTGATAGCTAGATTCACGATTAGAAGAGCTAAAACGGGCTGTTCTTGAAAAAGGGGGTCAAAGTGTAATTTTCAGAAATGTTTTAACATGTTATAGGGGGGACTGTTTGGTATTTTCAGAAACTACAGGGTGACTAGTGTCATTTAATATAACTATTTTAGAGTATTTGTTGATTTTTATTTACAAATGAGAGTTTATATAATTAAATCACACTTTTAGTTAAAAATATTAACAACAATAATACTAATAATAATAATTGTGGGTTTAAAGATAATATCTAAAAATAGTAGCTTTTGTCTCGGAAAATTTATTCGGTCAAAGAAATAGTAAACAAGTTGTTTGAAACTAAAATAGACACGTTTTTGTAAAAGTTTTTATTAAATATTGTTTAATCAAAAAGTCTATAACATTAGTTATTAAACTTGTAAAATTAGACTTTTCTAAATATTATAGTGTCGTGTATAGTTTTTCTTAAAAACATAATAGTCGAGAATCACTTTGTCATTATAATTCAAATTAATTCTTAAGTATAATTTCTTTAGCTTATAATTTTATTAATCTAATTAACCACTTTTAATTAATAATAGTAATAATAATAATAGTTTAAAAATAGATGAGTTGTTTTATTTCTAGGAAATCATAAATGGGTAATAAAATGATAGAAATATAAATAGTGGGGTTTAAGTTGATATAAATACCCTTTTAGGACTTATAGCGTTTTATTTGGATATTTGTTGACGTAGAAGACACGATTTGTAGGTGACGTCTTTGTAGGCCCGAGCTACTGCTAGGACGTGCTTTTGCTACGGAAAGTAAGGTAAGTGAACATGCCAAGTCTTGCGAGCCTAGTTCCTTTCGTGTCTCGTTTTAGCTTTTATATTCGTCTCAAAATATTTATTGCTTATTTTCATGTTAAATTGTGACGTTCTTATATTTTCAAAAGTTGCTCTGTTTATTACTGTCACACGAATAACATTAATGCATAATTAATTAAAGTGGAAAGAGTTGTGCGGGGATCGTTGTGATTTCTTTTATCTAGATTGGTCGTGTTGGCTTTGTCCTCTCGAACCGCTTATTTTAACCCGGTCGCAACCTGCCGGGTCGCTCCATGTACTCACCTCTCTGGCCGTGAGGAGTCTTAGGGGGGTGCCGGCACTTAAGGTCATGGCTGCTAGTGATAGTATAGTAGATTTTCCCCGTATCAACACAGATTAATAATACAACATTTTTCTGAGTTTTGGACATTATAAAAGAAAGAAGTTTAGTAAAGAAGAGAAGTTTCAGTTGAGCTTTTGTTTCAGAGAAGTTATTTTATTCCTGTTATTCATTTCGTGTTCTGAGTTACTGCAAAAGAAAAGATATTCATTCTTCATCTGTTTTACATGCTTGGGTGTTGCTTACTCAGTCTTTTGTACTGAATTTGAAACTGCGGTTCCTGTTTCCTTCCCACCGCAGGCTTAGGAGCTGAGGACTATGGCATAGCAGGGTACGGGACTCACGTAGACGGTTTACAGCACGAGTAGTGATGTTGGCTAGCTCACCTTATGTAGTAGTTTGGAAAGACTTATGTAATATCTAATGACTTTTGGATGCTTAATGTTATGTAATAATTAAGTTGGGATGTTATGCTTGTGATTTCCGCCGTTACTTTTAGCATCGCCCTCCCGGTCTTGTCCGAGCCGGATAAGGGGGTTGTTGCAGTCACTATAACTTGTACCTGCAAAATGTTAGGGGTGAGCTTACTGCAAGCTCAGTAGAGAATATCAAAGAGACAGTCCAAGCACGTATTGTTTCATGGTACACGTATCACATAATCATGCTATCATAGTTCAATATAAACATGTATATGTCAAGTCATGCATATGAAATTATTTAATCGTTTTATTATCTTCATGGAACCTGGGGTGCTCACATACGCGCTCGCGGCTAGGAGTGAGTCAGCCTACCTCCGCATACGCGCTCTCAGCTAGGAGCGGAGTACCTACCTGCCATAAAGCCGGCAGTGCTTTCTGCACCAGGCCTTGGGTGCAATCAGGGTCTTTGACCCAAGGGATGTAGAATCCCTAACCCCGTCCATTTATCTTTCCACTTTCATATTTAATTTCACATGCAAATCGTGCAAGAACAGCAATGTCGACAATATCATCATGCTAACAGCATATCAACAATCAACACAGTTGATAGCATGTATCCAGCATAGTCACGAATATCAACAGCATATTCGAATAGCAATTTCAGCAGCATCTATGTATGATTCAAATACTCAAATAAAAATTTGACAGCATCTCCACATGAATCATATATCAATTTACAAATTCACAATAATCATGTATAACATCGACACAGTAATGGCAATTCGACAATTATAATGAATATATCTAAGCAGTACAACGAATAGCATATAAACAGGCAACACAATACATTTAGGGCTATAACATTGAGAAGCGGCTGAGAGACGGCGTGACAAAGTCTCGCTAACAAGCAAAAATAGGTAGGGGGATAGGGGACATCCCTGTTGGAGAACACGTTCAGGGGTAATGTGTCCAAGTACTTCGCCATTAACTATCAAACTGTACGCAGGAATAGAGATGCAGTTCATGACAACATTAACCCATCTCTCCCCAAAACCCATGCGTTCCATAACAGTCTTCAGAAACCCCCACTCTACCCTATCATAAGCCTTGCTCATATCAGCTTTAAGAGCAAGATAACATGTTAATCATTTCTTCCTGATTTTCATAGAATGGAGAACCTCAAAAGCAGTCAAGATATTTTCAGAAATAAGACGTCCCGGAACAAAGTACTTTGGTTCTCTGAGATCAAAGAGTCAAGAATGTTTTTGAGCCGATTTGCCAAAGTCTTGGTTACTATTTTATAGATAGAAGAGCAAAGGCTAATAGACCGTAAATCACTTGCTTCGCGTACCTGCTTGATCTTTAAAATCAGAGCAATAAGAGTGTGATTGAACTGACTAATATCATCCAGGCCATTTAGAATTCTTATGCAAATATCTTCCACATCTTTACCCACAATAGACCAATATCGCTGATAAAAGAGAGCTGGAAATCCATCCTACCCCGGAGCCTTTGATGGAGCCATATGCTTTATCGACGCCCTGACCTCTTCCACGTTAAAACCTGGTCCATGTAACCTCTTTGTTCGCCTGTTACTAGCCCCGTGACCACTTCTAGAATCGCACCCATCTGTTGCTGTGTAGGATTAGAAGAAGAAAAAATTCCTCGGAAATACTCCTCAAGGACTGAGATGATTTGATCCGATTCTTTCACCCAGTGTCCAGAATTATCTTCCAAGCCCATGATCGTGTTTCCGTTACGACGAATCGATGCCTTGCGGTGAAAATAGCCAGTATTTCTATCCCCTTTACGTAGCCATGTCTCTCTTGACCGTTGCCTCCACATCTCCTCTTCCTTAAGAAGGGTTTGGAGAATGTGGTTGCGGATCTCCTTTGTTTCTGATATAGCACTACATGTCTGAGGTCCGTCCTACTACGTAGTCCTTTCAGTTGCTTCCGTATATTGCCGAAAACATTTTTGTCCCTATGCTTTAAGGTCGCAATCGTGGTGCTGAGTTTTAAGTCAACCGTGCCCCCGTGTTCGCACCAAGAGTTTCTAATGACATTCTCACTGTCATGATGATGAAGCCACATTGCTTCAAATTGAAACCTTTTTGTGACCGGAACCCTTCGAAGTATACTAACATTCCACGAAATTTCCAGTGGAACATGATCTGACACCTCTGCAATGAGGTGTTGAACTTTTGCACCTCCAAAAATATCAGACCAGCTATCTGTCGCCAAACAGTGATCTAAACGCTCCTGAATGGAAGCCTCATCGCCTTGATTGTTTGTCCAAGTAAAACGTGTACATGTAAAGCCTTGATCTCGTAACTGAAGAAGGTCGATGACATTACGGAAATCTTCAATTTGTCTGAAGGAGACTGGTCTTCCTCCTTCCTAGTATGACATATAAAAAACGCATTGAAATCCCCAACCACACACCAAGGCCGGTTACGTGTACAGAGTTTTTTAAGAAACAACCAAGAGTTATATCTTTCTTCTCTAACAGGATCTCCATAAAAACCTGTCAGAATACCATGTTTGTCTTCATCCTTTATCGAAAAATTACCCTGAATATTAAAATATGACTAATTAATCAAATCAAATTTTAACTCAGAGTCCCACATCATGGCTAGGCCACCACGACGCTCAAAACAATTTCTGAAAATCCCATTCTGAAAACCCAGCAAATCTTGAATTCGCTTCATTTCCGTTGCATACTGTTTTATCTCCATCAAGAAGACGATGTTTGGCTTGTGTCTCCTCACGATATCGCGAAGAGAGATAACGCTACGGGGGTTGCCAAGCCCCCGTACGTTCCAACTTATGAAACTCATTGCTCTTGGCTAGGCTGTATCATAGCCTGAGCCACTTTAGAGTTTGGGTACTTTTGGGCTCCACCTTCCGCACTCGGAATCCGTACATCGGAAACCTGACTAGACTTGTTGGAAACAATCTTCTCTTTCCCCTTTGGATTAGCCACCAGGGGTTGCCCAAACGCTGCTGTATTTTGTAAGCTCCTTGGTTTTGCGACATTATGGGTGGTTTCATGGCTCTTTGTACTTCCCCCCGATCCTCGACCTCTTCCTCTTCCTCGCCCCCAATTTCTACTTGCTTCCCCCGAGGGTTTGGACTGAGATCAGCTGAACTCACAGGTCGGTTAGTTCCCACAGCCGAACCCTGGGCCGTTTTTGGAGCTTTGCCGTTTTCCTTCGACGTCGGAGGTGTATCGTTGAGGCTATGTCTCCCAATCCGAGAGGGTTGTTAAAGAATTGGATCCCTTTTTGTTGACTGTTTGCGTCCAAAAAAAGCTTCATCCCCTCCACTGTTGTACTCCCCTTCAGTGCCATCCATTGGGTCTTCAACATTATAGGGATCTTCCTCAAACAATCTGCTTGGTTCCTTGTTGATGGAGGGTTCCTTCGGGGGGTTGAAACTTTCTGTCTTTTTTAGAGGGGGAGGACGAAAGGTTAACCACTCTCCATACCCCGATACTTCCCCGTCCTCTTCTTTCGCTTTTCTGGCTAAACAGTCATCATGTAAGCCCGTGATCCTCCCACACCACTGACAAACATAAGGTATTCGTTCATAAACGTAATCAAGCCATATCTTTTTATCGAGAACACTAATATAAGCACCTCGTTGCAGAGGTTCATTAGGGTTCAAGGTTACTATTGCACGATAATAATCTCCAGTCTTACTAGCGAACTTTCTATCGTAAGTGTCTAGTATAGGACCAATCTTCTTTGTAACTCTCTTAAATCACCTTCGTTTCTGAGATTGACTGGAATATTTATGACTTGGACCCAGACATTCAATTGTTCGAACTCAACGTCATTAACCTCTGGACCTGGTATCCATGGTTTGAGAAAAAGTAAGTTTCCGTCAAAAGACCAGGGGCCGCCGCTGAGTACCCGTTCCAGATTTGTGGATGAGGAGAATTGAAAGATAAATCTATTGGGACTAACGTGATCAATTGTGAAGCCTTCTTCTTCTTTCCAGATCTTCGCAAGAATCATCTTCATATCCCATGTATTAAAGTTGATCGGGAGCGCAAAGCTTCCGATTAGACAAGGACCCAACAACTGCACCGTCTCGTTACAATAGTCGTCATCAAATACTTCTACTTGTTCTTCAATATCCGTGAGAGAAGGCAGTTGCCGGGTGGTAGCTGTAGAACTCCGGTGATCCATTCGCCGAACCTTGAGATCTCCGACAAACTCGGAGCCGCAGAAACCCTAAAAACCTTGCATTGTCGTCATGTGGTAATGGACTTTGTGAAACTGTGTGTACAATAATTCAACACAAAAAAAGAAGATCATCCCACCTTCAATTTGGAGATGACAATTTACTTTTTTTTTTTAAATCACTCCGAATGTAAATTTTACTATTTTAAATTTTTATTTAAATTTGCTAATGAATCTGGTCAATTAATTAATTTCTCTAAATCCCCTCTAACTGCCACCTCTAGATGTTGCCCCTCAGCTTTGGAAAGCTTTAACTTCCTCCCTGTAATGTGGTGTGCGCTGATCACAACTATCTAGGTTTCTTCTTTGATAAATCCTATACCACTTCTAAAAATAAGAATGAAGCTCTTCTAATTAATAAGGTAATGAATAAATGTGCTTGTAAAGACTTTTTCTTAACAAATTTGGTAGAGCCACCCTTATAAAGTCCATTCTTATGAGTTTTTTGGTTTACCCTTTCTCTATTTTCCCTATCTCCTCAAAAACCGCAAACACCCTAACTTCTATTTTTAGTAATTTTTTTTGGACGGAGAACCCATCCTTAAATCCATGCGCATGCTTTCTTGGAATACACTGTGTCTTGACGTAAGTAAATGAGGTTTGGGTTTTAAGAATATTAAGTCATTTACTAATGCTCTTTTTGGTAAAAACACTTGGAATATTCTAATAAACAAGTCTTCTTTGGCCACAAAATATTTAACTACAGTAAAACTTCTATAAATTATTACTCGATAAATTAATAACCTCGATAAAAATTAATAATTAGTCCAGTCAAACTTCAGACCAGTATAAATTTGGACCACAATCGACAAAATAATAAGATAATAGATTTTTTGAAATCCTAGTGTATATAATAAGTCCCAGCGAAACTATCAATTAATAATTATTAAAAAAATTAAATTATAAGATTGTCTAGTAAAAAGTGAATTGATAGTCACTTTTTTGTTGAACTTTAAATCTATATTGAATCAAAGTTGATGTGATTTAAAAAAAAAATCAATGGACATTTTATAAAATCATTTTTTAACCATGTTTAATGTACTTTGCTGGTACCATGGACCAACTTTTTGGTACATGAATAAACTTTTTTACTTAATCAAAAACACTAAACTTGAAAAATTCAATTAATTTTGTGAATGTACATTCATAGAATGTGCCTTCGAACTTGATTTTGTAATTTATTTTTCATCTCTAACTAATATGCATTGTAACTAGTACATTGGACTAAGAAATTTAAAGGTCGTATGTAAAACCCCCTTTAAATTAATAAATTATTAATTTATCGATATGATAATATCTCACTAAATTGATAAAATATCCCGGTCATAACATTATAATTTATAGAGGTTTTATTGTAGTAAATATTTCAAAAGAAGCTCCTTATGGCTTCACAATGCTGCGCCTTTGCATCACCTGTTTGGAAGTCCATTGTCAAAGGTAAGAATCTTCTTTCTAAGAGGCTTTCGTGGAAAAAGTGGATGGTGCGCGTATCTCTCTTGATAAACACCCTTGGCTGAAGAACGTCCTTAGAAGTTCCATTAAGGAGCACATTACCCATATCCCGTCAAATCAAATGATTAAATGGGTCAAAGACCTCACTATCCCAAGTGACTCAAATGAACTCTCTTGGAATAGAAATCTTATCCGTCCGATTTCCCCCCTTGGATGGCAAATTTGATTGAAAATACTCCTCTGCATGGTGAGACTGATGAACCAGTTTGGATGAGAAAACTCAAATAATTCCTTCTCTGCTAAATCTCTCTACCATACTCTTTTCAATCCTTTACCATCTCCTAATCTCAATGTTTCTACTTCCCACACAAACTTTTCTATCTTAAACTTTCTTTGGAAGCATCTCTGGAAATTAAAGATCCCCTTTAAACTAAAATTCTTTTTATGGCAGTTAGCTCATCAATCGATCCCTACGAGGGCTCTCTTAACAACTAGGAACATTCCAATAAACTCCTCATGTCCACTTGGTTCTCATCATTTAGAAACTATTGATCACCTCCTTATCTCATGCTCCTTTGCTAAGACTATTTGGGAGAAATTTAATATGACCCATTCATACACCTCTTTTACCGCTTGGATCAAAGGTTGGCTCAGATTAGCCAACATAATCAGGTTCTTGGTGTTAAGTGGATCACTATCTGTTGGGTGATTTGAAAAGCAAGGAATGCCTCTGTATTCAACAATACTTCTCCAAACATTGATTCTTGTTACTTTGAGGCAGTGGAAAGCATTGATAAAGTTACTTTGCATTTTTCTTTGTCCTCTAATTCTGTAAATCACATGCAGTGACAACTCCTAAAGCAGCCAAGAAGAAGCCCAAGCCTCGTGCCTCCTCTGCTAACAAAGCTAAAGCTATTGTGGTCACGAATATGGTGGTCTCAGCTCCCTAACAGTCTCCTACCCGAGAGAAGAAGTATGACCCAAATGAAGCTGCTCTTATTAGGTTCCTAACTGAGAAATCAGGACCGAGGAAGTTTAGCTCAGTTTGATGGATTCATCAGATTAGTGGTTTCTTGATTGAGGTTTCAGTGAGGTGTTCTAATGTTTTTTAAGCTTCTGTTAGGTTTGCTTGTTTAAGTACTTTATCTATGATGTTCTTGTAGGATGGTTTATTTGTCTCTTTGGAGACCCCTTTGTATTTGCTCTAGTTTTTCTAATCGTTTTAATTGAAGTTCTCCATTTTGACCCAAAAAAAAAGAATTATAACTGTGATTAATAGCTTCTCAAAACAGGTCAGAAATTGATCATTCGGGAGTGGGTGAGAGAGAATCAGAGAGATTACTGCAATTCATTCATGCCTTTCAACATATTCTTCTTCTTCTTCCTTAAACAATGGGCTAACAAATTCTCTCATGAAACGTAAAAAAACTTTAACAACTATCAATTTAAATGTCCTTCTACTACGATATTATTCCACTTCAGTGTTTACTTAACAAGACGACACCATTTAGGATCTAACAGAGTCATTCCACTTAATATTATTCAAATCTAATCTTCAACGTTCATGAGATAGGAAGGCTACTGCTACTCTTGACCTTGAGATCGTACGGTAACTGCTGCACGAGAAGCTAGGCCTGTCAAGGGGTCGGGTAGAACCGTGATAGTTCTGACACGAACCAGTAAATATTGACCCAGAACCAGACCCGGACCATATAGTTTTTGAAACTGGGAACCCAGAACCACGCTGACCCGGAAAACGATGGTTCTGGAACCATGCCCAATAGTGACCCGCTACTAAGCAATCCCGCTGGAATCAAGCTGGCCCAACACCCACTCGATTAAAGCTCCACAAGTAAATCTCTACTAGTATGAACCTAGTCTTTGATGCGATCCTCCGGTGAATATATGGAGAGATGGAGAGAGAGAGAGAGAGAGAGAGAGAGAGTGAGCGAGAGAATAGAGTAAGAAGTAATGGAGAGAATGAATAGTTGGAGAAAAAATCAAATGAACATGAAAAACGATTTCAGGAGATTATGAGAAAGAGACCATAATGCAAGATCAATACATGTTGAGAAGAATAAGGCAGCAGAAGATAATTAGGGGGGGGGGGGGAGAGAGAGGGAGAGAATTATGTGGAAGTTAGAACAGATAAGGGAGAGAATTGCATAGGATCAGGTGAGAAGATTAACGATGTGGGAAAAATTAAGGGCCGAGAATTACGGGATCATAGAAACATATTAAGGAATAGTTGAGATTTGAGAAGATGAAGGAAGTGGGAAAAATTAATGGAGAAAGAGATTAAGGGGTAGTTGAGAAGATTAAGGAAATGGGAAAGATTTTGAGAAGATTTCTCAAAAAAAAAAAATAGTGGAGATGATTAAGTGTGAAGAATACAAGAGAGAGAGAGAAATTAAATCGATACGCTGATGTTAAATCAAGATAAATATATATGAGACAGAACAAATTTTGACAATAAAAAAAAAGATAAAGAACAAATCAAATACGAGAGATTTGATTAGAGAGAACAAACAAATTATGTCAAATGGAGAGATAAGTACAGATCTTTCAACATAGACGAGGTTGAATCTACAACAGAGACGCGTAACGTGTATGGGTAGACTCATTGGTTCTCGCGGGTTTACCCAGAACCGAACTGAAAAAATGTGGTTCTCTTTGGGTCTAGCACCAATGGGTCCTTCTCCGGGTTTGGATCTCGCGGTTCGGATCATTCATATTTTGGTCAGGGTCGGTTCTGGGTCAGAACCGACCCATTAACAGGTCTACTAGAAGCTAGTGTTTTCTTTTGAGGAAAAACAGAGTTTTATCAAACATGAGGAATCATATTACACTCACGTGCCCAAATTAGGATCACGCCAATCCAAACTTTTGAACATTCTATCGTAAGATCAAACTTTGCTAAACAATGTGCTTCCAATTTTGCCGTTCTTGGGCACCAACTACACTTACTTTTATGAAAACGTTGCATCAAAACTTTACAGTCTAACATGATCGCACCAAAAACAAAACGATCTTCTGCCAAGATATTGGATAGATCCAGCGAAAGATGTTGCGGGATACATTGAAAGTTCGTTTGTATTTCTACCCGTCGTAAATCCAAATGCCACGGGAGTGCCAACTGTCACGGGTTGACTACTTTGCTCACTCGTGCGACACTTGAACTTTATCAAGTAAGCCTTAAACAATCGAAATAACGCGAGAGATAGTTTTGAGGAAGAGAGCTTCTCTAACTTGGAGAGAGTGATTACAATACTTCGTTGATGGATGTGGAAATTGAGGCCACTCCTACTTATACTTGAGCCTCCCCCTTAGAAATTTCTACACAATCTATGATCTAACGATGGAGATTGAGAGCCTAGAAGGTTCCCACATCCTTACAACTAGATTTTTATGTGGAAATTTCTACATACCTTTCACTTACAAGTGTGTAGATATTTCCTACAACTAGTGGATGAATTCTAGAGAATTCTATAACTAGGAAACTAATTTGGGCTAAGTAATGTGGGTTGAGATAGTGTCATGGGCTATGATAATAGGCCACTTAGCTACAAAACAATGCAACCCATGACACAATGCTTCTCTCGCCGCTAAACCCTCTGTGACTCTAGGGTCTTCGGATTTAAATATCGGTGTTGCCGTAGCCGTAAATGTTACTCCATGATGGTCCCTACCCGAGACCCCAATAGTAGTTATCTCCCCCCACTTTACAGGCACCGTCCGTGTTTAGTTTCACCCATCCTGCCAACGGAGTCGAGCTTGAAGAGAACCCTGCTAGAACATAGTGGTGTTGTGGCGTGCTGCCTGTTGGCTGGTGCCACTGAGCTAAGTCTAGCTCCTCACGCATCTTTAAAATCATTGTAATCATGGCCTCTTGTGTAGTGTGAACTAGAACTGCAACTCGGGCGGGCTGGGCGGGTTGATACCCTTGTCCAAGCCCAAGCCCGAGTTCTGTCGGGGTTGCCCAAGCCCAGCCCAGCCTGGGTTAGGAGCGTTGCCAACCCGTCCAAGCCCAAATTCGAACAAACCAATTCAGGTTCGGGTTGAATTCAGGCTAGCACTTTAACTAAATAAATTAACATAATTATCACATTCAACTCAATTAAAATAGTTATTTCTCAAAAAAAACTCAATTAAAATAGTCCCCATAGAGTTAAGTTCATAACTTACATATAAAAATAGATATTAATGTAGACACTTTAATTGTTTATACTTAAGGCTAAAAAAATAATGACTATGTTATTAGAGTGAATTAAAGAATTATCCTATTATACAAGAGAATACTGAATACTCTATGAAAGAAATCTATTAGTTAATGACATAAACATAATTAAAAATGTCACTAATATTTGATAGAAAAATATTCTTGATAAATATGCTATATAATATTCTCTAAATATAACATTTATAGGTAATGAGTATACAAATTGGGCAATTCGGGCAAGCCCGTCGTTTAATTTTCGTACCCAAGCCCGCCCCTATTTGCAATTTGGGTTGAGAATTTTTGCTCGGGCCCGTCCAAATTACTCAAAACATGTGCCCATGCCCGACTTCAGTCCGAGCTCGGTTTGGGTTGGTCGGGTTGAGCCCGTCAGTTGCACCGCTAGTGTGAACTCCATCAAAAACTCTTACGTTCAGACATCTCCAAGATACCCAAATTGTGATTAATAAGAGCTTCTGTTTTTCAGTGTCCAGCGAGTCAAGTGATTCCTCCAACAGTTTTCGCACGTCGCCATGTACCGTGTGTCTTGAGACGGAGCCAAGAATGGTTCCCCAAGTACCACACACTGGCTTACATTGCAGGAACAAGTGCTCGTCGGTTTCTCCATATTCCCACACCATGAGAACATGGGATAAACGCCCATGCCTCTTCTCTGTAATTTCTCCGCTGTGGGAAGAGAGTCGTGTCCCAATCTCCAAGCTGTGAATAAGAGCTTCTGTTTTTCAGTGTCCAGCTGAGCGGTGAACGTCCAATTTCCATAGTTGCTTCCAAAAACTCGGCTTTGCATTGCTTGCCCTCTTACTTCAGCTACATTAATCCGTCGTAGTTCCTCCGCCAAGTAATACCCCGATCTCACATTGTTTTTACCTAACTTGTCGAAGAACCACACCCAACTATCCGTTTATTTACTCATTGGTAAGACAAGTTTACTAATGGAATCAAGTCAGCCGAGTTTAGTACAGTATCCAAACGATCCATGTCCAAAGTTCTTGAATCACCATAAATAAGATCAGAAAAACGCAAAGTAATATTGTTGGTGTTTTTTGAACTAACCTTAAAAGTCATTAGCTGGGGCACCCAACGATCCTCAAATACGTTATCACCAATCCGGATATGAGCATCGCGTTCAAGAACTTTTCGCCCCTCTATAATAGCTCGCCATGTCTGGGGCGGATTGTATCCAATTCTAGCCTTGAAGAACTTTGAATGTGGAAAATATTTCGCTTTCAACAATCTGAGATAGTAGGGAGTTCGGATTGGTTAAAATGCGCCAACCTTGTTTTGTCAATAAAGCGAGGTTAAAAGAATGAATTTCGCGAAATCCCACACCCCCATCCTCTTTTGAATTCTTAACCTTGTCCCACGCAATCCAGCAGATTCCCTTCCCATCACCATTCATTTTCCACCAAAAATTCCTTAATAAATTTTCATTCTTATCGCACAACTGTTCGGCGAAAAGGAAGCAAGACAATGAATAATTTGAAATCGCTTGGATGACTGCCTTTTCTAGCGTTTCCCTGGCAGGGATCGATAGAAGCTTTTCCTTCCACCCATTCAACTGTGCGCTTATTATTTCTAGAATACTGGCATATGTAACCATCTTTGCACGACCAATTTTAGTGGGCAACCCCACATATTTCTCAAACATCTTAACCAACTGAACACCCACCAATTGACAAAGCTGCACATGCACTTCTTGTGGTACATTCTCGAAGAACATTGCCGATGATTTATCTATGCTAATATTCTGTCCTGACGCATTATCATAATTCTGCAATATTTGAAGAAAGGAAGAGATCTCACCCTCATCGGCTTTAGTGAAGAAGATGCTGTCATCTGCGAATAGTAGGTGGGACACTGAAGGGCATGAACGCGAAGCCTTCATTGATGTGATAGCTCATTTGGTCACTAGCACTGTTCATTTCGTAAACTCATTTGAACTTATCTTCACCTTCTTTTTTGATAAAATCAGACTATGATCTCTGACGAGTGTTAATACACCCTCTTAGCAGGTTCAGGTCGACTCAAACTCAATTTAAGTTACAATAACGCAATATGAAATAGACACACGAGTAAAGGGTTTAAGTTACTGGACTCAAACTTCAAGAAACTAAATTATTTGGTGAAAATGTAATAGCTAAGTGCAAGAGAGAAAAACTAGAGGGACCCAACTTGGAATAAACTCAATTCGTAGACACACGAGTAAAGGGTTTAAGTTAGTACTGTAATGGCACGTTTGGTTTTCCGGACTATCCGTACTGGACTGGACTGGACTAAATTTTCCGGATAGGATTGGACTGGATTAGCTGATCTACAATTAATAATGTGTTTGGTTATGTGCAGTATTAATTCAGTATTAAGGTATAAATGGTCCAATCCAGCTAATACCCTCATGTTAGAGGGTACTAATTTGGGGTATTAAACACCATCTTTTCACTATCTAGTACTGGTATTAAAATTAGTCCAGAACAAGCAAACACAGTATTAACTAATACCTGGACTATATTTAGTCCAATCCTAGCTAATACCGCTAATACTGAAAAACCAAACATACCCTAAATTCGTTTATTTGCTCAATTCGTAGAACTCCGATTGAAAGCTGAAAAGTCCTCTTTCCCTCATTTGACAATCAATCAATCAAAACTAGGGTTTCGTCTTCAAGAAATTCCCCAATCAGTTCCCTTCTCCGATCCTCCTCTCCATCACTAGTCTCACACACCCCCTTAAACCACCATGGGAGGTCACGGAGGTCTGAACATCCTCCCTCAAAAACGATGGAACGTCTACAACTTCGACAACAGAGAAAAGGTCAAAAAGGACGAAGAAGAAGCCGCAAAAGAAGAACAAATCAAGCGCGAGCAGTCCCGTAAGCGCGACGCCGAGTTCCGCCTCAACCTCCTCCGCCAAGCCCGCGGCCTCGCCGCCCCTCCTTCCTCTACGCCGCCCCAACCCTCCGCCTCATCACCACCACCACCACCGGTCTCATCACCTGATTCCGAACCCGAACCGGAGAACAAATCGAAACTCAACCACATCAACCTATTCGAAGGGATTAAGATCTTCGATGTCTCTGTTGAGAAGAAGCGGAGAGGAGACGACGAGAACGAAGATGATAAGAGATCTAAGAAGATGAAGAAGGAGATGGAGCCTAGGGTTGTGTTGCCGGAAGATGAGGTGTACAGGATGGGGTATGGGATTGCTGGGAAAGGTGTGAAGCAGCCCTGGTACATGTCCAAGCCAAGTGCTAGTGCTAATGATAGTGCAAAGAAAGACGATGATGATAGCGATGATGATGGTGATTATAAGTTTAGAGAAGTGAAGGAAAGGGGGAAGAGCAGTGGGAAGAAGAAGACGTTGCAGGAGCTGAGGGAGGAAAGGTTGAATAGAGAGAAAAGGGAGAAGGAGAGGGAGAGAGCGCTGCTTGATAAGGGTCGGAGGGTTGCGCCGGAGTTGCCGGACAGATACTTCCATAGGAGGTAGGTTTTGGGAATTTATATCTGCTTTCGTGTAGTTGTTGGTTTGCTTTGTTTATTTGTGTGCAAGAGTTGAGTGTTTATGCATGCCTAATTGAACTTAGTTGAAGATGATTCTTCATCATCTAAGGATACCATGAAATTTGTAAGTTTTCAAGCTGCTAGATTGTCTTAATAAAATGCTAAGGGACACAGTTTAGCTATATGTGTTTATGAAATTTATGTTTTCTCACAAGGTGCGACTTGGGGGGATTGAGTTGTTTCTCGCTCCTACACCTGAAATTGGAAACAGTTGTAGCTGAATGAATCCACTTGATGGTTAATAAACATATTTTGAGGTGTTCCAAAGATAACGAAAAATATGCCTGGGAAATCGCTACACGGAGAAATGAAGTTTGATACTACCAATTTCGGTTGAAGCTTATAAACCACCAGTTTGTACCACCGCTAGCCAAGTCAATGGGCATAAAGAACAATTTGATCTCCTTTTGCATTGCATACAATTTGAGCATGGGTTTGGATTTTATTGGCTTCAGGGTCAACCCATTTTTTCGAATTGAAAACAAGGTTTGATTGGGGTGGGATCTTGTATTACAACCCCAACAAATCTTTTATCCTTCACAACTTATTGAATTTTGAAACACTGCTAAATCAACGTTATCTCAAATCCTTCCTATTGGAGCTTTCTCCATGCATTGTGACTCTCAAAACTAACTTCACACTGGTATTACTTCTCCACCAACCAAACCTCAAAATTAACTCCAACAATGTGTGTTTTGTATATGTTGTTCCGAAGTGTTCAATTAATCGACTAATAAAGTAATAAGTAGTTTCATGGCAGTTTTGTCTATGGCCTTGTCGTGAAAGACCGGATTTCCCTGTTCTGCCGTTAGACATACCTCAGTATTCCGCTGAGTAGGATTCACCAATGGATTTGAGTCAGTGTTTCAAAAACGTCCTTTGTCGATCTGTGTTGTATAATTATCTACAATCTTTGCTTTTAACTCAAATCCAAGGCCACTTTCCAAACGCAACCCAAGGGTTTTTGAGGACTGATATCTAGTTTGGATTCAGCTTGTGACCACATGACATTCCTGATCATGATTCAAATAATAACTCATAGTATATCTGCATGACATGTCAGATCAAATGGCAACTTACAGAGTGCATTTCCAACTAGGGATAAGACAGATAGTTGCTTATTGAAGGATTTCTCCTAGAGGAAAAGAAGAATTGTGTCTTGGTTTTTAACGAGTAAATGAAATCCACGGGAATTTGGGAATTGAAGGTCTGGGAATAGGATGGACTTAGAAGTTTGTTTCGTGAAGACAACTCACCTATGAGTGCACGATCTCGTGCACGATCTCCCTATTTCCTTCAAAAGGAGATAGGCAGAACAGTCATAATTTGAGGAGTAGGAACAAAGAAAAATAGGCATGTAGGATAGCATGATAGAACCAGTCTATACCTTGGGATGTATGCCTAATGAAAGTCAAACCACGAGTCCGAAGGAGATCTACTATAGATAATCTGAGATGTCAATTTTGGTGGATCCGAGGAAAAGATCTGCATGTGTGTGCCTTTCTCAAACACTCAAATTCCACAGGAAGGCAGTGCATAAGTTGACTTTTTTATAAAAGGTCCAACTTCGAAAACCATACCCGTGGTTTACCGATGATTCACTTTGCATACTTGTGGTTTACTTTTGATCAAAACGTGTACCTGTGGTTGAGGGTATAATTTCATGCATTCAACCCGTTAACTTTAACTTTTTCTTATTTATGTTCTCTATCGTCATTATTGATAATTTGGTCAAACCACCAGTCAATATTTATTATTATAACATTTATCAAAAATATTTGACTATTTTTTATAATAATCCCTCTTGTTCATTCCCAGATAATCACACTCAATCATCATGGCACTAGCAGAAAAACAATACCCCTCAAAACGCTACACGACTAGCAATTCAAAGCAACCGAAAACATAAGCCTGAAGCTCAAAATTTGTCTCCCATCTCCTTCATTATCACTGTAGACAGACAAAAGAGAGGGGAATGGAGGACAGTGATATCAGTCTTCCCATTCGGGGTTTCAAGTTCACCACTAGCAGATGCCGCAAACGACAGTGACTCTTCCTTCTCCTTCCCCTCCTCCGATCTGGTGAATCTCAGCCACACGACTGGGGGGGGGGGGGGAGGTTCTTGACCGTAGTTTGTCGAGATTTTTTCCTTGGATCAAAGGGCATCCCGTGATACTCGATGCGTACTATTCACTCCTTGAGATACTCTTACATCAGGAACCTCACCCCTCAAATAAAGCAATTTATGAGTTCATTTGCTTTTAATCTCTGGTGTTCAAACATTGGTTACTTGTGTTTTAAACCCAGCTTCAGCAGCGCAGTGAAGATCATCTAAATGAGTTTGAATTGTATTCGTTGAAAGTTTGAGACTTGGTACACTTTTTGGCATTTTTATGAAGCGTGAGTTAGTTTTAAAACATGATGAATATGAATCACAATTGGTAGAGACCGGCAGACCGACTATTTCAGTCTATTAATCAATTCCATTCTCTCTGTTGTTGCCATGGAGATGGTGATGCTGGTGGTAATGAAGCAATAATAATCTAGGTATGAGGACGAGGAGTGTCTTAAAAATGGTTAAAGTATATTAGGGGATCGTTATAATAACATGTATTTATAAGTGAATCCGCAACATTATGAAGGAAATCATAAGTAGGAGAAGTTGAAATTAACGGATTTGAATTGATGGAAACATACCTCTCAAACCAAGGGTCTGCATTTTGATTAAAAGTGAACCAAGAGTATGCAAAGTGAAATCTTGACAAACCACAGGTATGCTTTTTGATGTGACCTTAATAAAACTTGAAGATGTGTTTGCATGGACTTGCAAAAAGTAAAATAGTTGGTTCCCTAAATAGACTTGCTAATTGCTACTCCATCCGACTCTTCCCGTCTGAAATCACTCTCCGAGCAAAATCTATTAGTGTAAACTGTAAACGTATAACATAAATCACACGATATCCTCTCGGATCATGTAGGTTGATCAGTTCAGATCTTTTCAGGTTCTTCTTGTTGTCAAGAAGCAATTGAAGTGGACACTTAGTCCTTGTGTAGGATGCTTGGCAAGGAATTTTTGGAGCCTGAAATGATTAGCTGACCTGCTGTTGTATGCCTTCTCTGGAATATGATAGTACCAGTAGTGTTGCGGGTCACCAAATATGATGTTCTAGCATCCTAAAGCAGAATATAACAGACACACACACACACACACACATGGAATATCGCAATTTACGTTATTAGGGTGAAATTATTTTCCCTCTAACATTTGAGCATGACGTCTTATGATGATTTTTATGTCTCTGGTTTAGGGGTGGGAAATGAGCGGAATCTATGGACATGCTGGCCAGCTGTGTACGACGGGTAGGGGCATACTATTGCATGCAAGAATAAACAGGACTTCAACTTTCTGAAAATTTGGAAAGTATGCTTTGCAGAGTAATTCCAAAGGCTACATACACATCATGCCACTGTCTGACAGAGTTGCAACTGCATGCATATATGGTCACCAGTTTGTATAGCTACTTCTAAGCCAAGAGGATATGTTTATTCCTTCAGACATTGTAGTGTTAGTTCGAAAGAATACTGAGTTATTGATTCATTTCTCAAGTGGCTTTCCCAGTTTCCCTTGAAGTAGCTTTTGCTTAGAGGCATAGTTGACTATTATCACATTGTGAAGAATTGAGAGCTCTTTGCGTTGGGATTTGGGATTATGGACCAGGAGCCCGGGACCAACAGGGGATTACTACAAGCTTTTGGGTGCCGGTGTTTCGTTTTAGTATTTTGGCTAGTGGTACCCTTGTGGTGGTGTAGCTGCCGATTTATAGGTTACAAGTGCATTCCAGATTCTGCCCATGTATTCTAGTTGGTGGCATTATGGTGTACTGTGGTGCTTAGACAAGTCGTGTAATCTATGGTTTGTGAAGATTTGACTCTTATCCCAGAAGTTTTTCTGTATCGGAATCTGCTCATTGTTGGCCAAAAATATAAAGCCCATTATCTCATCTTATTGTATACGCAGCTACACCTGAAAATCGATAAACACAATCTGTTCACTAAAATAATTTATCGGGATTTCTCAGATCAGTGGTATGTGTTCAATAAAATAATTATCAGGAGATATCTAGCGGCTGCATTAGCGAATGATTAGGTATATGTAGCTGTCTTATGTACCATGATAGCGAATGAGACAATCAGATAGCTTGTTACTTTAAAAAAGACCCCACTAGTAGTAGCATATACTACTACTAAATTAGCCAATTAAGATAGCTTATCCTTCCTTCTTAAGAACCTAGATTAATGCTACATGTTACTCCTATACTATTCTCATCTTATAAAGAACCGAGACTGGGCCAACACCTATATTCCTCTGTAAAGCAACTGGTGTGTTAATTAGGTTGCTAATCAAAAAATGTGGTTTCTAGGTGTTTCAGAACACTGAAATTTATTGTTTTGATAATTTCAGCTACTCTACCTTAAACGTCTCCACATGAGGAGGCCAAGTTAGGACTTCCTTTGGATGGATCTCCCAAATGTACGAGCATTCTTTGAGGTTCTCGGAAGGTAATTATCGGTGTAATTATTTATTTTTTGCATTTTGGAAGGAACAGAGTATATTTATTAAACAACGTAGTTTGTGTTAACAACATGAAGACCACTGACTGGTAAGTGTATGTTAATAGACTAATTCAAGAAAGTAGGGTGGTCGGTTTTGGTGGCCATAACATGTCAAATGCTACTACCTAACCTAAAACTATCCCTTACAAGTTACAACTAAGTATATATACTAGTAATAAAATACTTAGTTGGCCTATTGTTTTCAAGGTTATAATGTTACAGATTGGTGTTCGTTTGATACGTAAATTGAAATATTTATAGATGGTGGAAAAAGTCTGAATTAAGCTTTAAATTATATCCATTTAGACGTCTGGGCCAGTGAATTGTACCTTTCTGAATTAGTACACAATGTTAAACATGAATGATGAATCTTGATAATAATAATAATAATACTTGGATACATAAGCAACTGGCTGGCTGCAGAAACTTCCTGCATATCTATACTTCTGGAGAGGAAACACGGCAACGTTACAAGTTCTCTGTTTGAGAGAGAGAGAGAGAGAGAGAGAGAGAGAGAGAGAGAGAGAGAGAGAGAGAGAGAGAGAGAGAGAGAGAGAGCTTTCATGGGAAAGTTAACCAAGCAAGCACTCATGTATGCTGAAAACCTTTCACTTCCATCGGTAGGAACAAAATATCTATTCAAATTTCTTAATCCGTTTGCGTCAGAGTTGCCTTAAGTCTTCAATTTCTCTACGTTCGAATCCAATTCGGGTGATAGTTTTGCTTCTCTGATGAAAATTTTATGTTCATATTCCAGTATCAGGTGATAATTATAAGTACGACCCAAGGTTGCAGGTTCTGTCAAAAGAGGGTATCGCGAATTGTGTCCAGAATGACTGGTAAGTAAATTGAACTGATTCTACCCTTTTGTTTCCACTTGTTTCAGTTACTTCAGAAATTGCATTGTTTATGATTTGCTTCAAAAATGTTTTGCAGGGTTAAGTGAGTACACCATGGATGTTAGAAGCCAATTGGTGACAATGAAGGGTGACATCAAATTCAGCCCTATGATCAATAATAGTTCAAGAACCCATAAGAAGGTGGTGAAGGACGAACATTGTCTCCCCCTCAAGTTCCTCCAAATCTTCTGCGGGTGTTTCTCAATCAAAACTTGACTTATATTTGAAGCTTTCATTAGTCGTTGGAAACTTGACGTATATATGACATATATTCTTTAATTTTTGCACAACCTGTGACGGCGCGGAAGCTCCCGTGTGAAAATTACTATGGGAAAGCTTATGTCAATTTTAGATAAAATGTTGTTTGGTAAATAATATGTAAAAGTTACGGTGGAGTATTGACAAAGCAATATTATGTTTGGTAAAATCTACTGTTAGCCTACTGCGAGTGATTAAAATGACGAAAATATGATAGGTATGAGTTTCATAAAGATAAATATTGATTTTCTTTTAGATTTGAAAGGTTGAAATTTGTTGTAGTAGAACTAACCAAAAGTAGGTTACGAAAAAGGACATCACCCCTTACTTCTGGAAAGCTGTTGAGAGGCAGCAAATACTGTCCGAAAAGTCAAAAAATAAATCGTGTCAAATGCACAAAAAACTACTTCTATCACAAAACAGTTGTCGTGGCAGCATAAGCATTTGCTAACTGGCACTAATGTCATATGTTGTGAGTTATTTCATTTTAGTGTTTCGGCTAATGTATTCTAGCTGGTGTCATTATGGTGTAGTGTGGTGTTTAGCCAAGTCTGAGTAATCTAACAGAAAGATTTCAAGAGTAATATATGGTTTGTGAAGATTTGACTCTTATACCAGAAGTTTTTCTGTATCAGAATCTGCTCACTTGTTGGCCAAATTCCAAAGATATAAAGCCCATTATCTCATCTCATTGTATACGCGGCTACACCTGAATATTCAAGAAACAGCTAAACCTGCCATCCATCCACTGTTCAGGGCAATGAAAATCGATAACACAACATGCCAGTGACTCGTCTCAGGCCAATGTTATGCTTTCACTAATAGAATTATCGGGATTTCTCAGAAGACACAGAATGATTAGACTCCTAGTTCTTCTGCCAATGAGGGGAGATATTTGGGGGCTATATTAGTGAATGATTAGGTATATGTAGCTGTCTTATGTTCCATAACAGCCAATTAGATAGCTTGTCAAAAGAGCCTACTAGTAGTAGCATATTAATACTACTAAATTAGCCAATTAAGATAGCTCATCCTTCCTTCTAAAGAGCCTAGATTATAATACATATTCCTCCCATACTACATCTTAAAAGGACCGCGACTGGGACGGAACCTTTATTCCTCTGTTAAGCTACTGGTGTGTTGATTAGGTTACGCATAAAAAAATGTTGTTCCTTAGTGTTTCCGAACAATGAAATTTGTTATGTGAATAATTTTAGCTTCTCTACCTTATACGTCTCCGCATGAAGAGGCCAAGTTAGGACTTCCTTTGGATGGATCTCCCAAACAAGAGACCAAGTTAGGACTTCCTTAAGATGGATCTCCCAAATGTACGAGCATTTTTTTGAGGTTCTAGGAAGGTAATTCTCGGTGTAATTATTTTTGCATTTTGGAAGGAATATAGTATTTATTAAAAAACTTAGTTTGTGTTAACAACATAAAGACCACTGACTGGTAAGTATAATGTTTTTTTTTTTTTTTTTTTTTTGAGAATAAACTGGATTTTATTAATCAAGATGGGCTTACAATAGCAGAGTCCATATCAACTAATTGATGGACCCATACCGGGCCTTCCTCAACCCATGACTCATAATCATCTAAATTGGCTCCGTATTTTGCGAGGCAGTGGGCAACCGCGTTTGACTTCCTCCACGTGTACTGGATGTCTACGTGTCGAAAGCCCTTCAACAGCTGTCGAGTGGCCTCGAGATACACCCCTGGTAAGTATAATGTTGATAGACTAATTCAATAGGGTGGTCGGTTTTGGTGGCCATAACATGTCAAATGCTACTACCCAACCCAAAATTATCACTTACAAGTTACAACTAAGTCTATACTAATAAAATACTTTGGTAACTTATTGTTTTCGAGGTTATAATGTTACAAATTGGTGTTTGTTTGAGACGTAAATTGAAATATTGATAGACGGTGAAAAAGTCTGAATTTAGTGCATGTTTGGTATCAAAGATTAATCGACCTCTTTTCAACAATTCTGTTTGTTATACCTGCAAATTTTAATTGTAGAAACTCCAAAATTGGGCATTATCCAGCTGAAAATCTCTAAACAAATATTGGGCATTATCCAGCTGAAAATCTCCAAACAAATAATTGTGATTTTTTTTTATATTAGTATGACCACAGTTCATTTATAAATATGTGTATTTAATTATTTGAATTTAGAGCTCTTTAAATCTCTATCTCTATTACTTAAAAGTTTGTAGTGTTCCTAACCAAATATGTGTTCCTAACCTTTAAACTGTTCCTAACCTTTTCCAAAAGTATCCCTTATAAAAGAGAGTAATTACTGAGATATCCTGAAAAGTTTCAAGAAACACGTCGTTTGAGTTTTGCCCATGCTCCAAGAAGTAGCCGCGATCTCGATATTTACACGTCCAAGGGATTATTCGAACATGTCTTCTCGATCGTCGCTCGCGGCTGCCAAAATCTGGAACGCGAAACTCATGAAACTCCTATCCTCTCTCCCTCTCTCACCGACGTATTGTTCCTGTGCCTAATTTGTGTTCTAATCGGAGATTGATATCTGTTTCAGCGGCGTCATAAGAGCTTTGTGATCAACAAAAGATGGCGAAAAAGATGAGGCAGAACATGCCTAACCAACCTCACTGGATTTGCCTATGACTCGTGAACACGATCAGGTTAGGCCTTCCTCCTTTCTAACTATTAATTATCCAGTCACTTCTTGAATCTGTGTGTGAACTTCAAGTACAACATGAAGCGCACGCACTGGGGCCATACTAAGCATGGAGTATGGGTAGATTTGTTTATATTACTATTTAGTTTGTTTCATGGAACTTCTATAGTTCAGATTTTGAAGAAAATATGGTGATATGAGGTTCATGTTTTGGATTTGGCGAAGGTAGTTACATGGAACTCTCCTGGAGTAGTGGAGTGTCTTCAGGTTCATAGCTATTCGAATCTTGGCTATTTGCTTAATCAGTTTGGAAGACCTTCTGAAGTTTGATAAAAATTTCTATTAAAGGAACATAACATCTTTCTGCAAAGTCTCTATCATTTCTTTACCTATTTGTTTTTGAATTTTATAGTTGATTGATTTAGAGTTTTTGTATTCCTTCACAGTGTGTCTGAATGGCAACGAGCGAACGATTGAGTTGTTTCCTAAAAGTAATCTTCCTCTTGTACTTTGGCTGTGATTAGCCTACATATTTCTTTGAAAGCTATAGGCTATTAGCCGTAGAGCAAGATTCCGAAGAAAACCAAATGATAAGATTTTAATTGGCAGATAGAATACTTAGGCGAAAAACTTTTGCACTCTTGAGAGGTCCTCATTCTTCACACAAAATACACTACTTGCAGATAGGATAATTCTGCACTGATGTTGCTGGTTCATGAAGCTCCTGATGGTCTTTTAAAACCTCTGCAGTCAGCAGTCCCCCGTTTGAGCAACCACTTTAGAGTTTTCCTACAATGGTGCTCGAAATGGTAACCTAAAGAAACCACAGTTAGATTCCATCCCTACAGACTAACTATAAAAACCAGTTGGCATAGATAATCTTGTTGCTAAGTCACAAAGTGTTTCCCATCGAAACACACAACCAATTAATGGAGATTGGTTTCCTATAAGATTAAAAATAAAGTTTACCTGACTAATTAATGGACATGAAGAGAGAGGTAGTGAGGGGTAACCTTTTTTGGTTTGCGCACTGGATTTGGCATCGGTGGCGTTGGTTACCTAACCCATGGCAGCACGATGGTTATTCACGATTCAGCAGGACCTGTTGATACGGGGAAGGCCGGAGGCAGATAGAATCCAAGAAGGGAGAGGAGGCTGAGACTATTTTGAATTTTGAAATGTCCTTTATCAACCAAACGGCTTATTTATTAACCAAGTACATTTTCTGAATAACCAATAGGAAGCCTTATCCGCTACTGTTATCCCACTTTGTGGATGTTTGGTATGAAATTTGTGTGTTTGGTGACGTAGTCCTATTTGGGGGATGGGCCTATTCCCATAGCTGTTTGCTATATAGATGATTATAGATTGGTCCATCTTAGATCTTGCATGGATAGGTTTGCAAAAAAGATGAATTCCCTAGACTCCTCTTCTGATACTGAATTGACTAATCAAGCTGAAACAAACACTTAATATGAGTTCCCACAAACACTTAGGCTCCGTTTGGTTGGTGTAAAACATTTTTCTGTAAATTGTTTTCCCTTGTTTTGGTGTTTTGATGCTGTTTGGTTGGAAGTAAAATGTTTTCCAGTAAAATGTTTTCCCTCAAATGATGTAAAATGATTTACACACTTCAAATCTGTAAGCCATTTTCCGGAGAATGAAGGAGCACAACAACTCATACTACCACCTACCTCCACCACGACTTATCACTACCACCAACCTTCATTGCCAACCATCACTGCCATTTATGTCACGGCCCACTGTTTTGTCAAGAGTCAACCAAACACGAGAAAATAATTGCAGGGAAAGCTTTTTCACGCCAAATATTTTACGAATGAAATATTTTCCCTTGTAAAACATTTTACTGCGAACCAAACAGAGCCTTATTGTTTCACATTTTTAGGGAAAGATTTCTTTCAACTTAACAGAGGAAGCTGGACTACTCTGTTAATACTATAAGCAAAATTCATGTTCTATAAATGAATCACTAGCCACAATCAATATCTGCTTCATTCAGTTTAACTGGAAACTCGTGAAGATTACCCTTAGCTCTCTTTCCTCTATCTGGTATGTTACTCAAAGCCAATTCATGATTTCCCAATGCAGTCATCTATTTAGTTTTTTTCTTCTTCTTCTTTGACTCAGAGGTTGGTTTCCTTCTCAGTTGTTTGGTAAAGTTTATGACCTATATACGCTATTCTCGAATAATTAACTGGTTATGCAAGACATCATTTGCTTTACTTGAGTAGATGCATTGAGGGACCAATAATTTGGGCATTACAATGAAAGTCAAGTTCTAGGATTATGAGGGAGACAAGTAATTTGAGGAAGGCATTTTTTTGGTATTTATGTCGTAGCCTTATTCAATCAACATGGAACTTATGGACACTGGCAATTGGGCCTAGCACGTTTGTTTCCCTTTATAACACCTTGAACCTACTGGTTCTTTTGAACTGCGTCTTCTCAGTTTCATTACAGTGGCTAGGATATGATCTTAATATCCGAAATCGTATATGATTTTAATCCAAAACAGAGATGATCAAACAAAGTAAAAAATTCTTAACATTGTTAAGGTAAATTTGAATGAAGATCTTGACACATATTTTGGTTTACATTTGGTTGTGGATGGTGGAAGGATGATTTTTTTATAACATTGTAACCAAATTAGAGGGAAATTTAGCCGATGGAGGGTCTCTATGCGAGCTGGTAAACTGACTTCTGACAATTATTCTTAGGTGCTCTCCCTTTGTATCTCTTTTCTTCGTTCAAGGTTTCAGCTGTCTCGCTTTGCTGCGATTCTGGTTGCTGAATGGGGGAATGAAAAGCCTTATCACATGTAAAAGAGGGTAACTTATTCTTAGCAAAGATAGAAGGTGTCTAAGGAATTTGGAAGATTGTAATATAGCTCTTTTAGTAAAAGAGCACGTTGGAGAATGATTACTCGACTCACTCACGGATCCATAATGTTATTGTGCCCAAGTATTTCCAACAAATGATATCGTGAATGTGAAAGAAATAAAGGTTGTTCATAGGCCTGAAGTGTGTGTGTGTGTGTGTGTGTGTGTGTGTGTCGCACAGTCAGGATATGGTCATCAAGAGGTTAAATTGAAAGTGCGAAATGGACGGTTGATATCCTTTTACACTGTTTGTTGGATTCCAGACAACCCTTGTTTTAAATTGGCTGCTTTTATTACAAGTCAAGATGGTATGCAATTTTGGAATTATGAAGAACTGTAATGTTCGGTGAGTCCATATGAGTTTTCGGAAATATTGTTAGAAGTTTCTTGCAAATGTTACATTCTTCAAAGGGATGGAAGATGAAGTTTGAACGAGGCATATTGAATCTTTAAAATGGTTCATCTTTGAAGGTATGAAAAGTAAATTACCTGGCAGAAAATATATGTATTTTTTATTCAGCATTGTTTGAGTTGTATATTGTCTGTTGGGACCTTCTTGCAAAAATGACTTGAGGATATAGGTACCACATGTTCAGTAAGCCAACAAGATTGTCAGAGTTTGGACTTTGGAGCATCTTTCTCTGAATTGCATTCTGGTACAGAAGATTTGGTTTGCCTTAAGCTTTTCCTTTTCCCTGGAAGGTTCAGATGACATCAAATTGAGAGATTGGCTCTTGCATTGGATTTTTAATTTCCTAAGGGCTTATGAATCCAGTAGGATGTTGATGTTCATGGCCATGTACCGGGCAAATTGGAAGAGCATAAATAGTTGAATTTTTTAGGCCATTTTTTAATCCGGCTACGACCCCAAGTCTAGCTCATACTGAATCATAATAGTCAAATGCCAGATCAGATATCGAGGCTGTAATGGAAGGGATGTGGAAGCTATCCTTTCGGGGCCTCAACTGGGCAGGATTAGCGGGCTGGATCTAAAAACTGTTTGTGAAAATATTCTGCTGCATGTTGGAAAGGGTGTGATTGTTTCATGGAGAATGTTGGTTTCTGCTGCATCCTGAAAGCTCACAGATGGGAGTTTGGAATAGTTCACAAGGTAGCACAATGAATGCTAGATGAAATCGATGTGCATGGTTTCAAATTTGTTTGTTATTGTTTTTTGTTTTGCCATGTTTCATATATTCACTTAGCGATGTTCGGACATTTCGTTGCAAAAAATATATTTACGTAATAAGTTTATGAATTCCAATGTATAAATAAAAGTATCCCCACGTTTGCAAAAAATAAAAAAAAAATAGAATTAAAAAAAAATAATCCCCACGTGCAACGCACGTGCATCCAACTAGTTTTATTAAATAGATCAACTTAATAATCTTTAATTCCAGCTCATACCAAACAGATTGTGATCCTCAGTTGAGTTGGATTTTCTTCTCAAATTATTTTCAGCTGATTATTGAGATTTTCAGCTGATACCAAACAGGCTCTTAGCTTTTAATTATACCAAAGCAATTCACTTGCCCAGTTCGACGTCTGAGCAAGTGAATTGCTTTTCCTCATCAGTCATGTAGGCTGTTGCCGGAAAAGATCTCCAAATTCCCAGGAGTGTCTTGAAACAGATCATCTTCTGTTTCTTTGTCTTTGCATCACCATCACCATCATCATTGATGCTCATCTCAACAATTGGCACCCACATCATGTACTGCCTGGTCGTCACGCCGGTCATCTTCTTCATCTTGAACTTTTCAATATAAGCCGTCACTTCCCTGGAGTAGCCCACGCGCGAGTTACTCCCCTCGAAGAAGTGCTCGTACGGCGCCTTATGTTTCATCCAAATGAATCCTGTTTCTCGCACTCTTCCACACTCTTCTAGATCCTTCAAGGGAAAGACACCTTTTGGGAATCCCAATTCCTTCAAGAGCTCTACGGAGTAGCGGTAGCATTCTTCTCCTCCGTGGACAACCTCAGCTCCTGCGCGCTCAGGATAAAGATTCTCGTTCCCGGCAGTTGTTATTTCAGCCATTTGTTGGAAGATCGACGAAATCGCCAAAGAACACTAGCTGATGAAAGTTTCAGATGTGGATGAATAGATGGAGGTATGTGAAGTTCAGATATTTATACACATTCAAACACATCTATGGGTTGATGAATGAAATGGTTGTTCAACAGTGACCAACCATTCAATTGAGTGGAAGGAGGTCGTGGTAAGTTCACCAAATATAATGCTACTACTACCAAAGAGAGAGATTTGCAGCTAGGGTGTTAGCTCAAGTAGTAGAGTGTTCGAAGCCCTTGCATGAGGTCCTGGTTCGAATCCTGGTGACGACAAAACAATTACTCAAAAAAAAAGATACTTCTTCAAAAGTTATTTTGATTACTTTCAATCTTAATTTGGCTCTGATTATTAGTTACTCCCATAAGTATTACTCTATTTTGTTGGCCCGAACTGACTATTTGATTATTAGTTACTCCCATAAGTATTACTCTATTTTGTTGGCCCGAACTGATTATTTTGACTATACTAATTGAATAGTTATATACTACTAATAAGGACTTTTGTTGGCCCGAACTGATTATTTTGACTATACTAATTGAAGTTATATACTACTAATAAGGACTAAGGAGTTCGCATATATCCAACACATCCGATTATTTATTTATTTTACTTTGATTAGTATTTTAGCTGTTTCACTACATATCACAAGATATATAAGTTCATAGTAAGCCTTCATAAATTATGTACATGTCATACTTAATTTCTTATTCTTGATATCTTGGTTATTAATAACAGAAGAAATGGATGCTAGCTCAAGTGGTAGAGAATTTAAAAGTCCCTGCATCAGGTCATAGGTTAGAACTCAGTAGACAACTAACAGGTAAGACTCTAACAGGTAAGACTCGTAAAAAAAGAAAAATAAGTTGAAAGCCTAACAACTTCTTTGGATGGATCTCCCAAACAAGAGACCAAGTTTAGGACTTCCTTAAGATGGATCTCCCAAATGTACGAGCATTTTTTTGACGTTCTAGGAATAGGAAGGTAATTATCGGTGTAATTATTTTTGCATTTTGGAAGGAATATAGTATTTATTAAAAAACTTAGTTTGTGTTAACAACATGAAGACCACTGACTGGTAAGTATAATGTTAATAGCCTAATTCAAGAAAGTAGGGTGGTCGGTTTTGGTGGCCATAACATGTCAAATGCTACTACCTAACCCAACACTATCACTTACAAGTTACAACTAAGTCTATACTAATAAAATACTTTGTTAGCCTATTGTTTTCGAGGTTATAATGTTACAAATTGGTGTTTGTTTGAGACGTAAATTGAAATATTGATAGATGGTGGAAAAGTCTGAATTTAGCTTTTAATTATATCCATTTCGACCTTTCTTCAACTGGAATTAGTACACTATGTTAAACATGAATCTTGATAATAAAATAATACTTAGGATGGCTGCAGAAAGTTCCTGCATATTTAGTATACTTCTGGAGAGGAGACACTGCAACTTTACAATTTCTCTGTTTTAGATACAGAGAGAGAGAGAGAGCTTCCATGGGAAAGATAACCAAGCAAGCACTCATGTATGCCGAGAACCTTTCACTTCCCTCGGTAGGTCCAAAAATTCTACACAAATTTCTTAATCCATCGCATTAGAGTTGCTTCATGCCGTCAATTTCTTTACTACTGATCTAATTGGGGTGTTTTGTTTGCTTTCTCTGATACACTTAATGTTCATATTCCAGTATCAGGTGATAATCATAAGTACGACCCAAGGTTGCAGGTTCTGTCAAAAGAGGGTATTGCGAATTGTATCCAGAATGACTGGTAAGTAAATCAAACTGTTTTTTCTCTCTGTTTCCATTTGTTTCCAGAAGCTGGTTGTTTGTGATTTGCTTCGAAAACGTTTTGCAGGGTTAAGTGAGTACACTATGGATGTTAGAAGCCAATTGGTGACAATGAAGGGTGACATCAAATTCAGCCCTATGATCAGTAATAGTTCAAGAACCCAGAAGAAGGTGGTGAAGGATGACAATTGTCTCCCCCTCAAGTTCTTCCAGATCTTCCGCGGGTGTTTCTCAATCAAAACTTGATGTATATTTGAAATTTTCATTAGCCGTCGGAAACTTGACGTATATACGACATATATTCTTTAATTTTTGCAGTCAGTGACTGTGCGGAAGCTATGGGAAAGGTGTTGTCAATTTTAGATTAAATGTTGTTTGGTAAATAATACAGAAAAGTTTTGGTAGAGTATTGACAAAGCAATTTTATGTTTGGTAAAATCTAATTTGAGAATACTATGAGTAAAATGGCAAATATGACGCGTATGATTTCCATAAAGATAAATATTGATTGATGGTTTAAAGTTGAAAGGTTAAAATCGGTTGTAATAGAATTAATGAAAAGTAGGTTCCAAAAAAGAACCTCGCCCTCTCTTTCCAGAAAGCTATTGTGAGACAGCATATACTGTCCGAAAAGTCAAAATTAATTTTTACCGGACGCACAAAAATTACTTCTGCTATCGTAAAACACATGTGCTAGCAGCATAAGCATTTCGAAAGTGGCACTGTTACCGTGGTAAGTTATTTCATGATTAAAAAAGCAAAAATAGTAGTACATTATAGGAAGGTAACAACATATGCAAATCCATGAAATGACATGGGGAAATCAATTAAAAAGGTGACCGGCCGCGGTGGTAGTGTTCATACACCAGCTTGGTTGTCGATGGCATATCTCAGTTTTTTAGCTTTTCCTCATCAGTCATGAAGGCTGTTGCCGGAAAAGATTTCCCGATTCCCAAGGGAGTCTTGAAATATATCTTCTTTTGTTTCTTCGTCTTTGCAACATCGTCACCATCACCATCATCATTGATGCTCATCTCAACAATTGGTACCCACATCATGAGCTGCTTGCTCTTCACCCCGGTCATCTTCTTCATCTTGAATTTCTCTATATAAGCAGTCACCTCCCTAGAGTAGCTCACACGCGAGTTACTCCCCTCGAAGAAGTGCTCGTATGGGGCCTTCTGTTTCATCCAGACGAATCCTGTTTCTCGTACTCTTCCACACTCTTCTAGATCCTTCAAGGGAAGGACCCCTTTTGGGAACCCCAACTCCTCCAATAACTCAACAGAGTGGCGGTAGCATTCTTCTCCTCCGTAGACAACCTCAGCTCCTGCGCGCTCAGGTTGAAGATTCTCGTTGCCTGCAGTTGTAGTGTCTGCCATTTGGAAAAAGATCGGTGAAATTGCGAACGAAACACTAGCAGATAAAAGTTTGAGATGTGGATGAATAGATGGAGGTATGTTGATTTCAGATACTTATACACATTCATAAGACATTTATGGGTTGATAAATGAAATGGTTGTTCACCAACAAATGTATTGAGTGCAAGGAAGTGGGTGGTAAGTTCACCAATAATGCTACTACTGCCAAAGATAGAGATTACTTCTTCAAAAGGTTTTTTTGATTACTTTCAATCTTAATTTGTGTCTGATTTTGAGTTACTTCCATAAATATTACCTTTATTTTGTTGACCCAAACTGATCATTGTGACGATACTAATTGAATAGTTACGTAACTAATAAGGAATTTGCATATATCCAACACATCCAATTGATTTTTTTTTTTTTTTTTTTTTTTTTTTTTTTTTTTTTTACTTTGATTAGTATTTTACCTGTTTCACTACATACCACAAGATATATGAGTTCATAGTAAGCTTCATAATTCTGATTATATACATGCAACACTTAATTTCTAATTCGTGATATCTCTTGGTTATTGATAACAGAAGTAATTGAACGCCTATAAATATGCCATTCTCTACATGAACTATGGGCGCATTATGTTCGTGACAACTTTGATTAGTTCTTTGTGTATTTTCTAAAACAGTAAGTTTTAGATATATGTGGTACATTTATATGGAAGTTTTCATAAACGGCTTCGTGACCCTTGATGCTATTCGATCATAGGCGTAGATGATAATTCACGGGCTGATAACTCCGTTTTCGGAGTTATTTTATGCCTTTTATTTCTACGTTTTGCGTGCTTATAATGGAGAATTTGTCGTCTTTTGAGTAAATGAGCGTAAATGTGAAAATATGAGTTCATACGCATTACTTGTTAAATCCGGGCGTTTCTTTAGATTTTTGAGCTTTTATTGTGATATGATCGCGGGTTGTGTTTTCGTGTTGTGATTCGCAGGAAAACAGGGCTTGGAGGATCGTACGGGATATGGAAGCGAACTTCGGAAACAAGGAACTCAAAGGCAAGTCAAAAGGAAGGAGAAAGTCAAAGGAAATCAAAGGAAAGTCAATGGAAGAAGGAAGGAAGAGAAAAGTCAAAGGAAGGGAGAAGAAAGTCAAAGAAAGAGGGCTGGACACAGAGGTCTTCGTGCGAAGACATTTGTCTTCGTGCGAAGACAAATACTTAGCCAAAATTCAGCTCGGCAAAATTCTCTTCTCAAACATGCTCTCAGTATCTCTCTGAGAAGACCTTCGCACGAAGAGCAGAAGTCTTCGTACGAAGACTCTTCGTGCGAAGACAACTGTCGAAGAGATCGCTGGACAGTGCAGTTTTTTTGGGGCTTTTTCGTATTTTATCCAAACTTTGTAATATAATTATGGGAACATATTTAAGGCTTTTAGGTCGACTTTTTCAGTAGTTTTTGGAGATTAGAGACATCTTTGGAGATCAAGAAGCCTTGGAGAGAGCTTAGGAGCTTTTGGATCATTCGTTTGGCTTCTAAACTCTCGTTTTTCTTGATTTTTATGTTTAAACTCATTATAATCGTCGTTTTGATTATGAATATGAGTAGCTAAACACTTTTTGCTGGGAATTCTCGTTTGGTGTAGCTAGGGTTTGATCTAAAGTGATGTTTTGATGATCGTAATGCATGCTTTAGCTTAATCTCATGTGTTTATTCATTATTATGGATTATTTACGTTCTTAATCATATTATCTTTGCGAGTAGCTAACGTAGAGATAGAATCAATTAGTTTTCACGCGGTAACTCCGTGAGAATTAGTCGGTACATTGAATAATCCACCTAGTCGTATCAATGTTTGGTAACTCGGCATCGTTAACTAGGATCGTTAAAGTAGAATTATGTTATTAATGCGTGCTTAAAGCTAAATTAGGCTTGGTAACTCGGTCTAGTTTAACCTAAGTATAGTGGACTTGCTTGGTAACTCGGTAAGTTCAACGTTGCTTGATTAATAGTGAATAACACGTGGTTGTTTTACAAATCAAAATATAAATTTAGATCAACCTAGTGAACCTAGAGAATTCCCGGTGCTTCTCCCTTATTTGATAAAAACCCAAAATTCATTCTTTATTAATCGTGAAATATTTCACTTGGTTAATTGAGAACTTCGCGTTTAATTTCTTAGAATTAGATAAAAACACAACTTGCGACTTGCCCACACAAGGTTTAGAATAGTAATTAATTTGCACAAAGTCCCTTGGGTTCGACAACCCGGATTTCCGGTTTATTACTACACACGACAGCTGTGCACTTGCAGTTAGAGCGTGTCAAGTTTTTGGCGCCGTTGCCGGGGACTTCGGCTAAATTAGTTATAATTCCTAGCCTTAGGGATTTTAATTTATTGTTTATATCCGTTACTCACCTACGTTTTGCGTGTTCCGTGATTTCAGGTTGATTTACACGGTGCATGACCCGTTCTCGAGACGAGCCTTTGTATCCAACGTTTGAAGACCTGGAATCCTTATTAAAAGCACAGCGTAGAGACAAGAGGAATTCAAGCTCAGTAGTTATGGATGAAGAGACGAGAGCTGAGTTTGAGAGGATCCGCAAAGGTATGCAGGATGCGGAAGCAGCTAGAGTTACAGCTGTAGAGGAGGCTGCACAAAGAGCCGCAGAAGCTGAGGAGGTGAGAGCTCAAATGGCTGAGATGCAGGCAAGGATGGATCGCATGGCTCCCCCAAATCCACAACCACGTCCTGGTGTGGGGGCACAAGTGGCGAACATCGGTGGGAACAACAATGGTAATAATGGGGAAAACAACAGGCAGAACAATGCTGAGAATGAAGAACGCCCTATGGTGGATTATTTCAGGACTACTCCAGCATGTTATCAGCCTACCATTGTCAGGCCACAGATCAATGCCCAACACTTCGAGTTGCGCCAACATATGATCAATATGGTTCGTGATGAGTGCGCATTCAACGGAGCTCCAGGAGATGACCCCAATCACCATCTGCTGGTATTTGAGCAAATCACATCAACCCTGCACGACCAAAGAGTTCCAGATGAAACAGTGAAGCTATTACTATTTCCATTCTCCTTATCTGGAAAAGCCAAGAAGTGGCTTATGGAGCTGCCAGCTGGTAGCATAGTGACATGGGCAGACTGTTGTCATGAGTTCCTGAGGAAGTATTTGCCACCATCCAGAGTCGCGCAGCAGATGGCAGAGATTGCAAAGTTCACTCAGGATGAAGACAGCTCGTTGGGAGATGCGTGGAGGAAGTTCAGCCAAATTCTCCGTAGATGTCCGAATCATGGAGAGCCATGGCACAAGCTCTTCCATTATTTCTACACTGCATTAGACAAGGAGACAGCTGACCAGTTAGATATGCTAGCTGGAGGTAATTTTATGGGACTTGGAGCACAGCGAGCTCAAGATCTGCTGAACAACGCGTCAAAGAGAGAGACTACACGATCTGAAACGCGTAGGTACTCCAAACCGGGGGATACATCCTTAGTCAACAAGATTGAATCGATGGAACAAAAGCTGGAATCCATGACTTCAGCATTTCACGGTATGCACCCTCCAACACAGAAGCCCATGGGTGAATTACTAGCAGATGAAAGCCAGGGATATGATAACAGTGTTGAAGATGTGAATTTTATGCGACAGCAGCAATGGCCTAACACCTATCATCCCAACAATCGTAATCATCCCAACTTCAGCTATGCCAATCCAAACAGTGGATTATATGCACCCGGACAGAGACCCAATGTTCCATATCAAGCGCAAAGGCAAGTTCCACAACAGCAGGCTCCACAAAAAGAGGAGCAAGAGACGAATGCTCTATTGAGAAAGCTCCTAGCTAATCAAGACAGGATGGAGAGCACGATTGTCTCAATACAAGCCACAATGAAAAGCCACGAGACTCAGATTGGGCAGATCGCCAATCAAAATATCAAGCTTCCACCAGGCATGCTTCCAGCAAATACCATCACTCCTAATGAGCAGCTTAATGCCATCACAACTCGCAGTGGCATCACTACTGAGGATCCCCCATATCCTAGCCACGCGCGAGCTGAGGCGACTAAGGCCACTGAGAAAGCTTTGGATGAAGAGATTCCCGTGCCTACCGTGAGTCCCCAATCAAAGGACACGGTGAGGAAGTCGGATGAGAAACAGAAGCCTAGGGAGGAATACAGTGTGCGAGTACCATACCCGCAAAGATTGAAGAGCCAAGAGGATGCCAAGCATTTCAAAAAGTTTGTGGATATCTTCAGGAAACTGCACATTAATATACCTTTTGCAGAGGCCATCTCACAAATGCCGAAATATGCCAAATTTCTCAAGGACCTCCTTTCTAATCGGAGGCGCATGGATGACTTTGAAACCGTAACTCTGAATGAGGAGTGTAGCGCCGTTGTGCAAAAAGCGCTACCAAAGAAGATGAAAGATCCGGGCGGTTTCATCATTCCTGTTACATTGGGAGACGCATTTCATGGGAGGGCATTATGTGACCTTGGTGCAAGTATTAATTTGATGCCTACATCGGTTTTTGAGCAACTTGGTGTGGGAGATCCTAAGCCTACCAGGATGTGCTTGCAGATGGCTGATCGCACAATAAAACGCCCCAGGGGTGTTTTAGAGGATGTATTAGTGAGAGTTGAAGGGCTCATCTTCCCAGCGGATTTTGTGATCTTAGACATGGAGGCCGACGATGATGTTCCTCTTATTTTGGGCCGTCCATTCCTGGCCACTGGGAGAACTATCATTGATGTGGCTAATGGGGAGCTGACTATGCAGATCAACGATGAGAAGGTGGCCTTCAATGTATTTGAGGCTATGAAGTTTCCCGCATACGCGGTGAGCGAGCAGTGCTTTGGGGTGGAGGCATACACGCTGGACGAGGAGGACGATATTTTGTTGGAGCAACTATATGAGGAGCTTGCTCTATTTGATTCCAGCGAGAAAGAGCAAGCCTTAGATGTTCATTGGCGCCCACCATTACCCCTCTTTAATGAGGGAAGCAGGAAGATTCTTACTCCTTCTCTTATCACTGCTCCTGTTTTAGAATTAAAGCCTTTACCTGTTCATTTGAAATATTTATACTTGGGATCTAATGATACTTTACCTGTGATTGTATCTGCATGTTTGGAAAGGGAACAGGAGGAGCAGCTTCTCGAGGTACTACAGAAGAGGAAAGCAGCTATGGGATGGACCATAGCAGATATTAAGGGGATCAGCCCCACAGTTTGCCAGCATAAGATCAGGCTCATGGAAGACAAGAAGCCGGTAGTTCAATTTCAGCGCCGCCTCAACCCTCACATGCAGGAGGTGGTGAAGAAAGAGGTGCTTAAATGGTTGGAAGCAGGTATCATCTATCCGATTTCCGACAGCACGTGGACTAGCCCGGTACAGTGTGTTCCCAAGAAGGGAGGTATAATTGTGGTGGAAGGGGAAAAAGGTGATCAAATTGCCACACGTACCGTTACTGGGTGGAGAGTTTGCATGGATTACCGCAAACTCAATGATGCCACTTTGAAGGATCATTTTCCCCTCCCATTCGTGGACCAGATGCTTGATAGGCTAGCTCACCATTCACACTACTGCTTTTTGGATGGATATTCTGGGTATAATCAGATAGCGATTGAGCCAGCTGACCAGGAGAAGACGACATTTACTTGTCCATATGGGACGTTTGCATTCAGACGCATGCCCTTCGGGCTATGCAATGCCCCAGCTACGTTTCAGAGGTGTATGATGTCTATCTTCTCAGACATGATGGAGCAAAATTTTGAAGTCTTCATGGATGATTTTTCGCTTTATGGTGATGGGTTCGAAGACTGTCTCCAGCAGCTAGCTCGGGTACTGGACAGATGTATTGACACCAACCTAGTGCTCAACTGGGAGAAGTGCCATTTCATGGTGACCGAGGGAATAGTATTGGGGCACAAGATTTCCAGTAAAGGTTTAGAGGTAGACCGGGCGAAGATTGAGGTGATTGAGAAGCTTCCTTACCCTACGTCTGTCAAAGGGGTACGGAGTTTCTTGGGACATGCAGGTTTCTATCGGCGCTTCATTAAGGACTTTTCGAAAATCACGAAGCCTTTATCTGGTTTGCTTGAGAAAGATGCCGTGTTTGATTTCAATGAAGACTGCAAGACAGCTTTTGATTTGCTCAAGAAAAAGCTGATTAGTTCTCCCATTACAGCCACGCCAGACTGGACCCTACCATTTGAACTTATGTGTGATGCCAGCGATTACGCGGTGGGAGCAGTGCTGGGACAGCGGAAAGACAAGGTAGCTCATGTTATTTACTATGCTAGTCGTACTCTTAACACTGCACAGGTTAATTATGCCACCACGGAGAAAGAGATGTTGGCTATTATCTTCGCATTGGACAGGTTTCGTCCATATCTTGTGGGTTCTCAGGTGACTATTTTCACGGACCATGCAGCCCTCAAATATCTTCTTGCTAAGAAGGATGCGAAGCCTAGATTGATTCGATGGGTATTGCTAATGCAAGAGTTTGACATAGTGATAAAGGACAAAAAGGGTGTAGAGAACGTTGTTGCAGACCATTTGTCACGACTGGATAACGAAAAACAAGAAGATGTGCCGATTAGAGAAGATTTTCAAGATGAACAACTTATGGTAGTGGTAGCAGCTGTGCCTTGGTTTGCGGATTTGGCAAATTTCAAGGCGCTCAAAATTGTCCCGAAAGACATGACGTTTCATCAGAAAAAGAAATTTTTCGCAGATGCACGACACTATTTCTGGGATGACCCTTATTTGTTTAGGTTGGGAGCTGACAATGTGTTGAGAAGATGCGTAGCTGAGCCAGACACTTTGGACATTCTTAGACACTGCCACGAATTGAATTGCGGAGGACATTTTGGCAAAACGCGTACTGTGGCAAAGGTATTGCAAAGTGGATTTTACTGGCCTTCTCTACATAAAGATGCTCATCTATTTGTACAGCAATGTGATCGATGTCAGAGAACCGGCAATATCTCCAACCGAAACGAGATGCCTCAAAATTTCGTGTTGGAAGTAGAGCCCTTTGATGTCTGGGGCATCGATTTCATGGGACCATTCCCGTCTTCACTTGGCAATCTTTATATACTGTTAGCTGTGGATTATGTGACCAAGTGGGTGGAGGCAATGGCGTGCCCCAAAAACGATGGAGCTACTGTAGAGAAATTTGTGCGTAAGAGAATTTTTACACGGTTTGGAACTCCCAGAGCCATAATCAGTGATGAAGGATCGCATTTCGTGAATAAAGTCTTTGCCAATGTCTTGAGCAAATATGGGGTAAAGACGCATAAGATATCACTGGCCTATCATCCGCAGTCGAATGGGCAAGCAGAAGTTTCTAACCGAGAGATAAAAGGGATTCTGGAGAAGACAGTCAACCCCGGGACGCAAGGACTGGTCTCTGCATTTAGATGATAGCTTATGGGCGTATAGGACTGCTTACAAGACTCCTTTAGGCATGTCTCCCTACCAGTTAGTATTTGGGAAGTCATGTCATCTTCCGGTGGAACTTGAGCACAAGGCATTCTGGGCCTTGAAGAAGATCAATTTGGACGCTAAGCTCTCAGGTGAGCTACGAAAACAAGCGTTACTTGAACTGGAAGAATTTCGATTGATGGCGTATGAAAGTGCGAGAATCTATAAGGAGAGGACAAAACTGTGGCACGACATGCACATCATCCCGAGAGACTTCAAGGTAGGGCAGAAAGTATTGATCTTCAATGCCAGACTAAAGCTGTTTCCAGGGAAACTGAAATCTAGGTGGAGTGGTCCCTACACGATTACTGCAGTTTATCCATGGGGATCTCTTGAGGTAGAGGATGCAAATGGGAACAGGTTTAAGGTGAATGGCCAGAGAGCGAAACCGTACGTGGACGGGAATTTCATTGGAGTCATTGAATGGCTTCATGCAACTCCCGCAACTTGAGAAATCTCTGAGGTAACTGGGTCGGGCCGTCGACCTTAAATTACAAAGCGCTTGTTGGGAGGCAACCCAACCTATTTATTGCTTTAGGATAGATTTTAATACTGTTTTGTAATTTTTATTCGGTTTGATTTTATTGAGAGGTGCGAGAGAGTGGATTTAATATTTCCAATGAGTATGTGCAGGAATACGAGGTGAAAGGCCTATTTCGGATCCCCCTTCTTGATGCGCGCGTGCGAAACAGAGTAAAAAGTCCAGATTTGCAGCTAAATACGCGTATCGGGATCCGAAGTGAAGGAATTGAAGATAGAAGCCATTTCTGCACCTATTCAACACACGCACCTGGGGAAGATCATGTTCCCGGACTCCCCGTCTTGATTTGCGCAAGAATTTAATTAGTGAACGGAGAAAGCTAGCACGCCGGCACAGATTACGAGGTGAAATTTTGAAGGACAGACTGAAATAAGAATTGAACAATGTCAACGTGTGGGGGTGGTCGAGAGCTTTCTGTAGACAGGTGGATCGCGCGAATAGGAGTCCGGATGAAGAAGTTACGCCAAAAAGGATGTTTTAGCAAGTAAAACGAGGCCAAAAGCATCCGGAAATGCAAAACGTGCCTTGGAACGCGTGAAATTGACAAATAAAATATTCCCCGGATTTTGGGAGTGTTTTAAGGTAAAAAGGGAGTCTCGAGGTCGAGGAGATCCTTCGGAAAGCAAAGGCACGATCGGATACGCGAAAATTTGACGAAAAGGATGTTTTTGGCAAGCTCCAGCATTGTCTTCGTATGAAGACAATTGTCTTCGTAGGAAGACATTATACTTAGAAAAATTTCGAAGCTCTGAATTGTCTTCTCAGAACCAAGTGCAGTATCTATGTGAGAAGACCTTCGTGCGAAGACAAATTGTCTCCGTACGAAGACTCTTCGCACGAAGAGAACTGTCTTCGCACGAAGACAGCGGGCGGAATGACAGTTTAGTCCACGCACGGGCAAAGGCTTGAAGCTACTTCTTAAGGGCAAAGAGGACATTTTGCACGACATGAAGCTTCATCACCTGCTGGTCACGAACCCATTCCTCATTCTCCATCTTCAACCCAGCAGTTTCTCCTCCCTAGCCGCACGCACAAGAAATCACCACACCCTTGATTCTTCACCAAATTCAACAACCCACCTAGGGTTTTGCTCGCAATTCAAAGGAGAACAAGATTTCAGAGGTTTTGTTGAGTGAGATTGAGAGATAAGAGAGAAATCAGAGGAGGAAGAAGCTAGGGTTTGAAGCAAGAATTGAGAAATTGGACGAGTTGGAGCTTGATTCAGCTTACGGGCGAGAAGGCAACGCTAACGGGGACTACACAAGGAGTACGGAGCATCCAACAATTCAAGGTTTCGACAAATTTTTCCGGCGACATCAAAATCAGCCCGGTTTGTCAAATTCTGCGATTTTTGTGTCCGTAAGATTTACTCCGGACACGTAGGTACAACCTAAACCTCGTTATTTCAATATTCGAGTCCTAGGCACATTGAGTAAAAGCCCGATTATATTTTGTTGCGCTTAGAAGCGTATTTGGGGGCGATTGCGTAAAGTCTTAGGAATTATTTGCTTACGTGCCTACGTGTTTCATTCAGTACACACTTCTCGTTCACGTGCACAATAGTTGAATTTCTAGTTTTACTTGAAATTGCATTCTAAATGGCGGGTGGAAAGAAACGGAAGACGGGAGAGGGTTCTTCGCAAGAAGCATCGGGGTCGGGCGATCCTCAATTAGAGATACCGCCCACTCCCCAATATGCTATCTTGAATGCCCCTTTTCCGGCTAAACCGGGCATTGTAGGCCGACGAAAGGCCAAGGCTAATTTGAAGGAGAGGAGTATTGGGCCCGGATACTATGATAGTTTCCGTTTCGTCACTTACGAGGCCCATATTGACTCTCGTAAAGATACTTATTTGACCAAGAACGGGCAGCCCGAAAAGGCATTTCCATTGCACGAGGACATGCCTCAAGCAATCAAGGAAATTTTTGAGCGCGAGAAGCTTACCAATTGGTTTAAGCTAGTAGGGCAGTCTAGTTCGCATATTGCGCGAGAGTTTTTGTTCAATTTGCGTTATGCAAAGGATGGTGAGAGCCAAGACCCTCGTCTTGTTTACTGTCGGAACGAGTGGATAGTCTTCACGCCAGAGACTATCGCTCTAGCCATGGGTTTCCCCGCTTTGAAAGAGGGTTGTGGGTTAGAGACTGTTCTTCGTAGTGAGAACCTTTGGTCTCGTTTAAATGCTTTTTGCTTTGCGAAGGGGGTTGATCCATGGGACAGGAAAGGGGAGGTGCTTCATTGGAAGGCCGAAAAGAAGTTTTATAGGCCGGAGGCTAGGTGGTGCTGTGAATTGTTAGAAAACTGGGTTTTGGGAATCACACGAAACCCTAGTTACACTTTCCGCCTATCGGTCTGGGCTCTTTGTCTTTACACCGGGGTGTGAGGGGATCGAGGGCCGGAGATGGTGAGTTTCGGGCTTGGTTTCTATTATTGTTGTGAGGGTGTGTGAGCTATGGTATTTGTGAGAATGTGACGCTTTAGGACTTGTATTTGATTCTTATCCTATTTGTCCCTAAAGCCTCATCATTCTAAACCTGTTAGCGTATTAGGAGCTCGGACCTTGAACGTGGCTTAGCCTAGCGTAGCCTTTTATTTTGTGGCACACATGAAAAGGTATTGCATTCTTGTACTTAGTAAAGTTAGGTTCTCTATACTAGCTAGGGGGAATTCATGTTGACGAATTTGATTTCGAATCATTCCTTGTGTCTAGATTTCTCATCGCTTCATGTGAATCGGTTTAAGCTAATGGAGATTGCCCAATCTCACAAAAGAAAAGAAAATTTTGTTATTTCAATACTTGCATTGTGAATATTGCATTTGCATATAGGTGCATTGTGTATAATCGAGTCGTGTCGACTAGTAGGAAGGATGGTTGGTGAATGGTTCTACTCGGTTTAGTATGCAAGAGTTCTTGGTTTTGTATGCAATGTGAGGTGATAGTATGCAAATGGCGTAGGGAAGTTATGCAATGAGTAAGTAGGTTAGTATGCAAAGTTGGATGAATTGCGGGAAGGTGAGAAAAGTTTTGACTTGAGAGAAATGGATTTGACTTGGGAGATTTGCTCGGGACGAGCAAAAGGTAGTGTGGGGGTAGTTGATAACTCCGTTTTCGGAGTTATTTTATGCCTTTTATTTCTACGTTTTGCGTGCTTATAATGGAGAATTTGTCGTCTTTTGAGTAAATTGAGCGTAAATGTGAAAATATGAGTTCATACGCATTACTTGTTAAATCCGGGCGTTTCTTTAGATTTTTGAGCTTTTATTGTGATATGATCGCGGGTTGTGTTTTCGTGTTGTGATTCGCAGGAAAACAGGGCTTGGAGGATCGTACGGGATATGGAAGCGAACTTCGGAAACAAGGAACTCAAAGGCAAGTCAAAAGGAAGGAGAAAGTCAAAGGAAATCAAAGGAAAGTCAATGGAAGAAGGAAGGAAGAGAAAAGTCAAAGGAAGGGAGAAGAAAGTCAAAGAAAGAGGGCTGGACACAGAGGTCTTCGTGCGAAGACATTTGTCTTCGTGCGAAGACAAATACTTAGCCAAAATTCAGCTCGGCAAAATTCTCTTCTCAAACATGCTCTCAGTATCTCTCTGAGAAGACCTTCGCACGAAGAGCAGAAGTCTTCGTACGAAGACTCTTCGTGCGAAGACAACTGTCGAAGAGATCGCTGGACAGTGCAGTTTTTTTGGGGCTTTTTCGTATTTTATCCAAACTTTGTAATATAATTATGGGAACATATTTAAGGCTTTTAGGTCGAATTTTTCAGTAGTTTTTGGAGATTAGAGACATCTTTGGAGATCAAGAAGCCTTGGAGAGAGCTTAGGAGCTTTTGGATCATTCGTTTGGCTTCTAAACTCTCGTTTTTCTTGATTTTTATGTTTAAACTCATTATAATCGTCGTTTTGATTATGAATATGAGTAGCTAAACACTTTTTGCTGGGAATTCTCGTTTGGTGTAGCTAGGGTTTGATCTAAAGTGATGTTTTGATGATCGTAATGCATGCTTTAGCTTAATCTCATGTGTTTATTCATTATTATGGATTATTTACGTTCTTAATCATATTATCTTTGCGAGTAGCTAACGTAGAGATAGAATCAATTAGTTTTCACGCGGTAACTCCGTGAGAATTAGTCGGTACATTGAATAATCCACCTAGTCGTATCAATGTTTGGTAACTCGGCATCGTTAACTAGGATCGTTAAAGTAGAATTATGTTATTAATGCGTGCTTAAAGCTAAATTAGGCTTGGTAACTCGGTCTAGTTTAACCTAAGTATAGTGGACTTGCTTGGTAACTCGGTAAGTTCAACGTTGCTTGATTAATAGTGAATAACACGTGGTTGTTTTACAAATCAAAATATAAATTTAGATCAACCTAGTGAACCTAGAGAATTCCCGGTGCTTCTCCCTTATTTGATAAAAACCCAAAATTCATTCTTTATTAATCGTGAAATATTTCACTTGGTTAATTGAGAACTTCGCGTTTAATTTCTTAGAATTAGATAAAAACACAACTTGCGACTTGCCCACACAAGGTTTAGAATAGTAATTAATTTGCACAAAGTCCCTTGGGTTCGACAACCCGGATTTCCGGTTTATTACTACACACGACAGCTGTGCACTTGCAGTTAGAGCGTGTCAAGTTTTTGGCGCCGTTGCCGGGGACTTCGGCTAAATTAGTTATAATTCCTAGCCTTAGGGATTTTAATTTATTGTTTATATCCGTTACTCACCTACGTTTTGCGTGTTTCGTGATTTCAGGTTGATTTACACGGTGCATGACCCGTTCTCGAGACGAGCCTTTGTATCCAACGTTTGAAGACCCGGAATCCTTATTAAAAGCACAGCGTAGAGACAAGAGGAATTCAAGCTCAGTAGTTATGGATGAAGAGACGAGAGCTGAGTTTGAGAGGATCCGCAAAGGTATGCAGGATGCGGAAGCAGCTAGAGTTGCAGCTGTAGAGGAGGCTGCACAAAGAGCCGCAGAAGCTGAGGAGGTGAGAGCTCAAATGGCTGAGATGCAGGCAAGGATGGATCGCATGGCTCCCCCAAATCCACAACCACGTCCTGGTGTGGGGGCACAAGTGGCGAACATCGGTGGGAACAACAATGGTAATAATGGGGAAAACAACAGGCAGAACAATGCTGAGAATGAAGAACGCCCTATGGTGGATTATTTCAGGACTACTCCAGCATGTTATCAGCCTACCATTGTCAGGCCACAGATCAATGCCCAACACTTCGAGTTGCGCCAACATATGATCAATATGGTTCGTGATGAGTGCGCATTCAACGGAGCTCCAGGAGATGACCCCAATCACCATCTGCTGGTATTTGAGCAAATCACATCAACCCTGCACGACCAAAGAGTTCCAGATGAAACAGTGAAGCTATTACTATTTCCATTCTCCTTATCTGGAAAAGCCAAGAAGTGGCTTATGGAGCTGCCAGCTGGTAGCATAGTGACATGGGCAGACTGTTGTCATGAGTTCCTGAGGAAGTATTTGCCACCATCCAGAGTCGCGCAGCAGATGGCAGAGATTGCAAAGTTCACTCAGGATGAAGACAGCTCGTTGGGAGATGCGTGGAGGAAGTTCAGCCAAATTCTCCGTAGATGTCCGAATCATGGAGAGCCATGGCACAAGCTCTTCCATTATTTCTACACTGCATTAGACAAGGAGACAGCTGACCAGTTAGATATGCTAGCTGGAGGTAATTTTATGGGACTTGGAGCACAGCGAGCTCAAGATCTGCTGAACAACGCGTCAAAGAGAGAGACTACACGATCTGAAACGCGTAGGTACTCCAAACCGGGGGATACATCCTTAGTCAACAAGATTGAATCGATGGAACAAAAGCTGGAATCCATGACTTCAGCATTTCACGGTATGCACCCTCCAACACAGAAGCCCATGGGTGAATTACTAGCAGATGAAAGCCAGGGATATGATAACAGTGTTGAAGATGTGAATTTTATGCGACAGCAGCAATGGCCTAACACCTATCATCCCAACAATCGTAATCATCCCAACTTCAGCTATGCCAATCCAAACAGTGGATTATATGCACCCGGACAGAGACCCAATGTTCCATATCAAGCGCAAAGGCAAGTTCCACAACAGCAGGCTCCACAAAAAGAGGAGCAAGAGACGAATGCTCTATTGAGAAAGCTCCTAGCTAATCAAGACAGGATGGAGAGCACGATTGTCTCAATACAAGCCACAATGAAAAGCCACGAGACTCAGATTGGGCAGATCGCCAATCAAAATATCAAGCTTCCACCAGGCATGCTTCCAGCAAATACCATCACTCCTAATGAGCAGCTTAATGCCATCACAACTCGCAGTGGCATCACTACTGAGGATCCCCCATATCCTAGCCACGCGCGAGCTGAGGCGACTAAGGCCACTGAGAAAGCTTTGGATGAAGAGATTCCCGTGCCTACCGTGAGTCCCCAATCAAAGGACACGGTGAGGAAGTCGGATGAGAAACAGAAGCCTAGGGAGGAATACAGTGTGCGAGTACCATACCCGCAAAGATTGAAGAGCCAAGAGGATGCCAAGCATTTCAAAAAGTTTGTGGATATCTTCAGGAAACTGCACATTAATATACCTTTTGCAGAGGCCATCTCACAAATGCCGAAATATGCCAAATTTCTCAAGGACCTCCTTTCTAATCGGAGGCGCATGGATGACTTTGAAACCGTAACTCTGAATGAGGAGTGTAGCGCCGTTGTGCAAAAAGCGCTACCAAAGAAGATGAAAGATCCGGGCGGTTTCATCATTCCTGTTACATTGGGAGACGCATTTCATGGGAGGGCATTATGTGACCTTGGTGCAAGTATTAATTTGATGCCTACATCGGTTTTTGAGCAACTTGGTGTGGGAGATCCTAAGCCTACCAGGATGTGCTTGCAGATGGCTGATCGCACAATAAAACGCCCCAGGGGTGTTTTAGAGGATGTATTAGTGAGAGTTGAAGGGCTCATCTTCCCAGCGGATTTTGTGATCTTAGACATGGAGGCCGACGATGATGTTCCTCTTATTTTGGGCCGTCCATTCCTGGCCACTGGGAGAACTATCATTGATGTGGCTAATGGGGAGCTGACTATGCAGATCAACGATGAGAAGGTGGCCTTCAATGTATTTGAGGCTATGAAGTTTCCCGCATACGCGGTGAGCGAGCAGTGCTTTGGGGTGGAGGCATACACGCTGGACGAGGAGGACGATATTTTGTTGGAGCAACTATATGAGGAGCTTGCTCTATTTGATTCCAGCGAGAAAGAGCAAGCCTTAGATGTTCATTGGCGCCCACCATTACCCCTCTTTAATGAGGGAAGCAGGAAGATTCTTACTCCTTCTCTTATCACTGCTCCTGTTTTAGAATTAAAGCCTTTACCTGTTCATTTGAAATATTTATACTTGGGATCTAATGATACTTTACCTGTGATTGTATCTGCATGTTTGGAAAGGGAACAGGAGGAGCAGCTTCTCGAGGTACTACAGAAGAGGAAAGCAGCTATGGGATGGACCATAGCAGATATTAAGGGGATCAGCCCCACAGTTTGCCAGCATAAGATCAGGCTCATGGAAGACAAGAAGCCGGTAGTTCAATTTCAGCGCCGCCTCAACCCTCACATGCAGGAGGTGGTGAAGAAAGAGGTGCTTAAATGGTTGGAAGCAGGTATCATCTATCCGATTTCCGACAGCACGTGGACTAGCCCGGTACAGTGTGTTCCCAAGAAGGGAGGTATAACTGTGGTGGAAGGGGAAAAAGGTGATCAAATTGCCACACGTACCGTTACTGGGTGGAGAGTTTGCATGGATTACCGCAAACTCAATGATGCCACTTTGAAGGATCATTTTCCCCTCCCATTCGTGGACCAGATGCTTGATAGGCTAGCTCACCATTCACACTACTGCTTTTTGGATGGATATTCTGGGTATAATCAGATAGCGATTGAGCCAGCTGACCAGGAGAAGACGACATTTACTTGTCCATATGGGACGTTTGCATTCAGACGCATGCCCTTCGGGCTATGCAATGCCCCAGCTACGTTTCAGAGGTGTATGATGTCTATCTTCTCAGACATGATGGAGCAAAATTTTGAAGTCTTCATGGATGATTTTTCGCTTTATGGTGATGGGTTCGAAGACTGTCTCCAGCAGCTAGCTCGGGTACTGGACAGATGTATTGACACCAACCTAGTGCTCAACTGGGAGAAGTGCCATTTCATGGTGACCGAGGGAATAGTATTGGGGCACAAGATTTCCAGTAAAGGTTTAGAGGTAGACCGGGCGAAGATTGAGGTGATTGAGAAGCTTCCTTACCCTACGTCTGTCAAAGGGGTACGGAGTTTCTTGGGACATGCAGGTTTCTATCGGCGCTTCATTAAGGAATTTTCGAAAATCACGAAGCCTTTATCTGGTTTGCTTGAGAAAGATGCCGTGTTTGATTTCAATGAAGACTGCAAGACAGCTTTTGATTTGCTCAAGAAAAAGCTGATTAGTTCTCCCATTATAGCCACGCCAGACTGGACCCTACCGTTTGAACTTATGTGTGATGCCAGCGATTACGCGGTGGGAGCAGTGCTGGGACAGCGGAAAGACAAGGTAGCTCATGTTATTTACTATGCTAGTCGTACTCTTAACACTGCACAGGTTAATTATGCCACCACGGAGAAAGAGATGTTGGCTATTATCTTCGCATTGGACAGGTTTCGTCCATATCTTGTGGGTTCTCAGGTGACTATTTTCACGGACCATGCAGCCCTCAAATATCTTCTTGCTAAGAAGGATGCGAAGCCTAGATTGATCCGATGGGTATTGCTAATGCAAGAGTTTGACATAGTGATAAAGGACAAAAAGGGTGTAGAGAACGTTGTTGCAGACCATTTGTCACGACTGGATAACGAAAAACAAGAAGATGTGCCGATTAGAGAAGATTTTCAAGATGAACAACTTATGGTAGTGGTAGCAGCTGTGCCTTGGTTTGCGGATTTGGCAAATTTCAAGGCGCTCAAAATTGTCCCGAAAGACATGACGTTTCATCAGAAAAAGAAATTTTTCGCAGATGCACGACACTATTTCTGGGATGACCCTTATTTGTTTAGGTTGGGAGCTGACAATGTGTTGAGAAGATGCGTAGCTGAGCCAGACACTTTGGACATTCTTAGACACTGCCACGAATTGAATTGCGGAGGACATTTTGGCAAAACGCGTACTGTGGCAAAGGTATTGCAAAGTGGATTTTACTGGCCTTCTCTACATAAAGATGCTCATCTATTTGTACAGCAATGTGATCGATGTCAGAGAACCGGCAATATCTCCAACCGAAACGAGATGCCTCAAAATTTCGTGTTGGAAGTAGAGCCCTTTGATGTCCGGGGCATCGATTTCATGGGACCATTCCCGTCTTCACTTGGCAATCTTTATATACTGTTAGTTGTGGATTATGTGACCAAGTGGGTGGAGGCAATGGCGTGCCCCAAAAACGATGGAGCTACTGTAGAGAAATTTGCGCGTAAGAGAATTTTTACACGGTTTGGAACTCCCAGAGCCATAATCAGTGATGAAGGATCGCATTTCGTGAATAAAGTCTTTGCCAATGTCTTGAGCAAATATGGGGTAAAGACGCATAAGATATCACTGGCCTATCATCCGCAGTCGAATGGGCAAGCAGAAGTTTCTAACCGAGAGATAAAAGGGATTCTGGAGAAGACAGTCAACCCCGGGACGCAAGGACTGGTCTCTGCATTTAGATGATAGCTTATGGGCGTATAGGACTGCTTACAAGACTCCTTTAGGCATGTCTCCCTACCAGTTAGTATTTGGGAAGTCATGTCATCTTCCGGTGGAACTTGAGCACAAGGCATTCTGGGCCTTGAAGAAGATCAATTTGGACGCTAAGCTCTCAGGTGAGCTACGAAAACAAGCGTTACTTGAACTGGAAGAATTTCGATTGATGGCGTATGAAAGTGCGAGAATCTATAAGGAGAGGACAAAACTGTGGCACGACATGCACATCATCCCGAGAGACTTCAAGGTAGGGCAGAAAGTATTGATCTTCAATGCCAGACTAAAGCTGTTTCCAGGGAAACTGAAATCTAGGTGGAGTGGTCCCTACACGATTACTGCAGTTTATCCATGGGGATCTCTTGAGGTAGAGGATGCAAATGGGAACAGGTTTAAGGTGAATGGCCAGAGAGCGAAACCGTACGTGGACGGGAATTTCATTGGAGTCATTGAATGGCTTCATGCAACTCCCGCAACTTGAGAAATCTCTGAGGTAACTGGGTCGGGCCGTCGACCTTAAATTACAAAGCGCTTGTTGGGAGGCAACCCAACCTATTTATTGCTTTAGGATAGATTTTAATACTGTTTTGTAATTTTTATTCGGTTTGATTTTATTGAGAGGTGCGAGAGAGTGGATTTAATATTTCCAATGAGTATGTGCAGGAATACGAGGTGAAAGGCCTATTTCGGATCCCCCTTCTTGATGCGCGCGTGCGAAACAGAGTAAAAAGTCCAGATTTGCAGCTAAATACGCGTATCGGGATCCGAAGTGAAGGAATTGAAGATAGAAGCCATTTCTGCACCTATTCAACACACGCACCTGGGGAAGATCATGTTCCCGGACTCCCCGTCTTGATTTGCGCAAGAATTTAATTAGTGAACGGAGAAAGCTAGCACGCCGGCACAGATTACGAGGTGAAATTTTGAAGGACAGACTGAAATAAGAATTGAACAATGTCAACGTGTGGGGGTGGTCGAGAGCTTTCTGTAGACAGGTGGATCGCGCGAATAGGAGTCCGGATGAAGAAGTTACGCCAAAAAGGATGTTTTAGCAAGTAAAACGAGGCCAAAAGCATCCGGAAATGCAAAACGTGCCTTGGAACGCGTGAAATTGACAAATAAAATATTCCCCGGATTTTGGGAGTGTTTTAAGGTAAAAAGGGAGTCTCGAGGTCGAGGAGATCCTTCGGAAAGCAAAGGCACGATCGGATACGCGAAAATTTGACGAAAAGGATGTTTTTGGCAAGCTCCAGCATTGTCTTCGTATGAAGACAATTGTCTTCGTAGGAAGACATTATACTTAGAAAAATTTCGAAGCTCTGAATTGTCTTCTCAGAACCAAGTGCAGTATCTATGTGAGAAGACCTTCGTGCGAAGACAAATTGTCTTCGTACGAAGACTCTTCGCACGAAGAGAACTGTCTTCGCACGAAGACAGCGGGCGGAATGACAGTTTAGTCCACGCACGGGCAAAGGCTTGAAGCTACTTCTTAAGGGCAAAGAGGACATTTTGCACGACATGAAACTTCATCACCTGCTGGTCACGAACCCATTCCTCATTCTCCATCTTCAACCCAGCAGTTTCTCCTCCCTAGCCGCACGCACAAGAAATCACCACACCCTTGATTCTTCACCAAATTCAACAACCCACCTAGGGTTTTGCTCGCAATTCAAAGGAGAACAAGATTTCAGAGGTTTTGTTGAGTGAGATTGAGAGATAAGAGAGAAATCAGAGGAGGAAGAAGCTAGGGTTTGAAGCAAGAATTGAGAAATTGGACGAGTTGGAGCTTGATTCAGCTTACGGGCGAGAAGGCAACGCTAACGGGGACTACACAAGGAGTACGGAGCATCCAACAATTCAAGGTTTCGACAAATTTTTCCGGCGACATCAAAATCAGCCCGGTTTGTCAAATTCTGCGATTTTTGTGTCCGTAAGATTTACTCCGGACACGTAGGTACAATCTAAACCTCGTTATTTCAATATTCGAGTCCTAGGCACATTGAGTAAAAGCCCGATTATATTTTGTTGCGCTTAGAAGCGTATTTGGGGGCGATTGCGTAAAGTCTTAGGAATTATTTGCTTACGTGCCTACGTGTTTCATTCAGTACACACTTCTCGTTCACGTGCACAATAGTTGAATTTCTAGTTTTACTTGAAATTGCATTCTAAATGGCGGGTGGAAAGAAACGGAAGACGGGAGAGGGTTCTTCGCAAGAAGCATCGGGGTCGGGCGATCCTCAATTAGAGATACCGCCCACTCCCCAATATGCTATCTTGAATGCCCCTTTTCCGGCTAAACCGGGCATTGTAGGCCGACGAAAGGCCAAGGCTAATTTGAAGGAGAGGAGTATTGGGCCCGGATACTATGATAGTTTCCGTTTCGTCACTTACGAGGCCCATATTGACTCTCGTAAAGATACTTATTTGACCAAGAACGGGCAGCCCGAAAAGGCATTTCCATTGCACGAGGACATGCCTCAAGCAATCAAGGAAATTTTTGAGCGCGAGAAGCTTACCAATTGGTTTAAGCTAGTAGGGCAGTCTAGTTCGCATATTGCGCGAGAGTTTTTGTTCAATTTGCGTTATGCAAAGGATGGTGAGAGCCAAGACCCTCGTCTTGTTTACTGTCGGAACGAGTGGATAGTCTTCACGCCAGAGACTATCGCTCTAGCCATGGGTTTCCCCGCTTTGAAAGAGGGTTGTGGGTTAGAGACTGTTCTTCGTAGTGAGAACCTTTGGTCTCGTTTAAATGCTTTTTGCTTTGCGAAGGGGGTTGATCCATGGGACAGGAAAGGGGAGGTGCTTCATTGGAAGGCCGAAAAGAAGTTTTATAGGCCGGAGGCTAGGTGGTGCTGTGAATTGTTAGAAAACTGGGTTTTGGGAATCACACGAAACCCTAGTTACACTTTCCGCCTATCGGTCTGGGCTCTTTGTCTTTACACCGGGGTGTGAGGGGATCGAGGGCCGGAGATGGTGAGTTTCGGGCTTGGTTTCTATTATTGTTGTGAGGGTGTGTGAGCTATGGTATTTGTGAGAATGTGACGCTTTAGGACTTGTATTTGATTCTTATCCTATTTGTCCCTAAAGCCTCATCATTCTAAACCCGTTAGCGGATTAGGAGCTCGGACCTTGAACGTGGCTTAGCCTAGCGTAGCCTTTTATTTTGTGGCACACATGAAAAGGTATTGCATTCTTGTACTTAGTAAAGTTAGGTTCTCTATACTAGCTAGGGGGAATTCATGTTGACGAATTTGATTTCGAATCATTCCTTGTGTCTAGATTTCTCATCGCTTCATGTGAATCGGTTTAAGCTAATGGAGATTGCCCAATCTCACAAAAGAAAAGAAAATTTTGTTATTTCAATACTTGCATTGTGAATATTGCATTTGCATATAGGTGCATTGTGTATAATCGAGTCGTGTCGACTAGTAGGAAGGATGGTTGGTGAATGGTTCTACTCAGTTTAGTATGCAAGAGTTCTTGGTTTTGTATGCAATGTGAGGTGATAGTATGCAAATGGCGTAGGGAAGTTATGCAATGAGTAAGTAGGTTAGTATGCAAAGTTGGATGAATTGCGGGAAGGTGAGAAAAGTTTTGACTTGAGAGAAATGGATTTGACTTGGGAGATTTTCTCGGGACGAGCAAAAGGTAGTGTGGGGGTAGTTGATAACTCCGTTTTCGGAGTTATTTTATGCCTTTTATTTCTACGTTTTGCGTGCTTATAATGGAGAATTTGTCGTCTTTTGAGTAAATTGAGCGTAAATGTGAAAATATGAGTTCATACGCATTACTTGTTAAATCCGGGCGTTTCTTTAGATTTTTGAGCTTTTATTGTGATATGATCGCGGGTTGTGTTTTCGTGTTGTGATTCGCAGGAAAACAGGGCTTGGAGGATCGTGCGGGATATGGAAGCGAACTTCGGAAACAAGGAACTCAAAGGCAAGTCAAAAGGAAGGAGAAAGTCAAAGGAAATCAAAGGAAAGTCAATGGAAGAAGGAAGGAAGAGAAAAGTCAAAGGAAGGGAGAAGAAAGTCAAAGAAAGAGGGCTGGACACAGAGGTCTTCGTGCGAAGACATTTGTCTTCGTGCGAAGACAAATACTTAGCTAAAATTCAGCTCGGCAAAATTCTCTTCTCAAACATGCTCTCAGTATCTCTCTGAGAAGACCTTCGCACGAAGAGCAGAAGTCTTCGTACGAAGACTCTTCGTGCGAAGACAACTGTCTTCGTGCGAAGAGATCGCTGGACAGTGCAGTTTTTTTGGGGCTTTTTCGTATTTTATCCAAACTTTGTAATATAATTATGGGAACATATTTAAGGCTTTTAGGTCGACGTTTTCAGTAGTTTTTGGAGATTAGAGACATCTTTGGAGATCAAGAAGCCTTGGAGAGAGCTTAGGAGCTTTTGGATCATTCGTTTGGCTTCTAAACTCTCGTTTTTCTTGATTTTTATGTTTAAACTCATTATAATCGTAGTTTTGATTATGAATATGAGTAGCTAAACACTTTTTGCTGGGAATTCTCGTTTGGTGTAGCTAGGGTTTGATCTAAAGTGATGTTTTGATGATCGTAATGCATGCTTTAGCTTAATCTCATGTGTTTATTCATTATTATGGATTATTTACGTTCTTAATCATATTATCTTTGCGAGTAGCTAACGTAGAGATAGAATCAATTAGTTTTCACGCGGTAACTCCGTGAGAATTAGTCGGTACATTGAATAATCCACCTAGTCGTATCAATGTTTGGTAACTCGGCATCGTTAACTAGGATCGTTAAAGTAGAATTATGTTATTAATGCGTGCTTAAAGCTAAATTAGGCTTGGTAACTCGGTCTAGTTTAACCTAAGTATAGTGGACTTGCTTGGTAACTCGGTAAGTTCAACGTTGCTTGATTAATAGTGAATAACACGTGGTTGTTTTACAAATCAAAATATAAATTTAGATCAACCTAGTGAACCTAGAGAATTCCCGGTGCTTCTCCCTTATTTGATAAAAACCCAAAATTCATTCTTTATTAATCGTGAAATATTTCACTTGGTTAATTGAGAACTTCGCGTTTAATTTCTTAGAATTAGATAAAAACACAACTTGCGACTTGCCCACACAAGGTTTAGAATAGTAATTAATTTGCACAAAGTCCCTTGGGTTCGACAACCCGGATTTCCGGTTTATTACTACACACGACAGCTGTGCACTTGCAGTTAGAGCGTGTCACGGGCCTATAAGTAGAGGAATGCTAAACGGACAAAAACCACCAAACATGAATATTGGCGAAATTGAAATAAAAATATAACATGGTTTGGAGCACTATTTATTCACTTCTATGATGCTACAAATTCAAATATTATCTTCTTGAAAAATTGAAGCGCGGGTCACCAAAATTATTTATAAGCCACAAAATATAAACTCAACGCAAAACCTAGAGTGTAAATTAAGGTAACTGTTGAGAATTGAGAGGTAATTGGGAGAGGCAATAAGAGAGATCTTATTGATGTGTGTCAAAATAGTCTCCAACCCTACACCCTTTATATAGATATTAGGGTGGGTTAATAGGCCTAACCCTAAAACATAAAACATGGGCTACCCACTATGGTGGATATTCACCCTAAGCCCAAATACAAGTTTCATAACACTCCCCCTTGAATATCACCATGACTATGCCTCGTTAAAAACCTTGTCAAGAAAAACCCGGTTGGCAAAATCTATGACTAAGGAAAAGAGTACATTGGTGATGGGAGACCGGTATGGTTTGCCTCGTTAAAACCTTATCACGAAAAACCCAGTGGGAAAAACCGTGATGAAGGAAAAAGAGTACAAACACTAAGAATACCGACTCCCCCTCATGATGGCATCAATCATAAAAGCTCCCTGAGATGGCGCATTCCACACTTTCGGATATGTAGCTTCAATGTTGAGGCTGGCAGTGATTTCGTAAATAGATCTGCAGGATTCTCACTTGATCGTACTTGCTGAATAGTGACTATGCCTTCCTTTTGGAGCTCATGTGTGTAGAAGAACTTAGGAGAGATGTGCTTAGTACGATCACCTTTAATGAACCCTTCCTTAAGTTGTGTGATGCAAGCGGCATTGTCTTCATGTAATGGTGTCGGACTTTCTTTGTTGAATGATAATCCACAAACTTCTTTAACATGATGCACCATTGATCTCAGCCATACACATTCTCTGCTAGCTTCATGAATTGCAAGGATCTCAGAATGATTAGAAGAAGTTGCTGTCATTGTCTGCTTCATTGATCGCCAAGATATTGCTGTGCCTCCATAGCTGAATAAATATCCTGTTTGTGATCTTGCATTGTGTGGATCCGACAAGTAGCCAGCATCTGCATATCCAACTAGAGAAGCATCTGAAACTCTAGGATAGAATAATCCCAAATCAATGGATCCACGCAAGTACCGCAATATGTGCTTAACTCCATTCCAATGCCTGCGAGTAGGATTTGAGCTAAACCTGGCCAAAAGATTAACAGAAAATGCAATATCTGGCCTAGTAAAATTTGCTAAATACATCAAAGCACCAATTGCACTAAGGTATGGTACTTCAGGACCAAGTAATTCTTCGCCATCCTCTTGTGGACGAAATGGATCATTGTTTACATCAAGTGACCTAACTACCATCGGGGTAGTTAATGGATGTGCTTTGTCCATGCTAAATCTCTCAAGTATTTTCTTAGTATAATTTGATTGATGAAGTAAAATACCTTCTTTCAAATGCTCGATTTGTAAACCAAGACAAAATTTAGTCTTTCCCAAATCCTTCATCTCAAATTCCTTTTTCAGATATGAAGCAGTCTTAATAATCTCTTCAGGAGTTCCGACGATATTCAAATCGTCTACATATACTGCAACAATCACAAATCCCTTAAGAGATTTCTTTCTGAATATGCAAGGACATATTTGATTATTGACATACCCTTCTTTCAATAAGTATTCACTTAAGCGATTATACCACATCCTTCCAGATTGTTTCAATCCGTACAATGATCTCTGGAGTTTAATTGAATATGTACTACGTGGTTGTGTTGCTTCAGGCAACTTAAATCCTTCAGGGATTTTCATGTAGATATCGCTATCAAGTGACCCATATAGGTATGCTGTCACAACATCCATCAATTGCATGTCCAAATTTTCGGATGCAGCTAAACTTATTAAAAATCGAAAACTTGTCGATCCATAACTGGCGAGTATGTTTCTTCATAATCAATGCCTGGTCTCTGCGAGAAACCTTGAGCTACAAGTCGAGCTTTGTATCTTGTAATCTCATTTTTCTCATTGCGTTTCCGCACAAATACCCATTTTGATCCAACGGGTTTCACATCACTTGGAGTTAGAACTACTGGTCCAAAAACCTTGCGCTTTGCTAGAGATTTTAATTCAGCCTGTATTGCTTCTTGTCATTTTGGCCAATCCACACGTCGTTGACACTCATCAACCGATCGTGGTTCGTGGTCGTCACCACTTATCTCAAGTGCAACATTAAAGACAAATGTGTCATTAATGACAACATTGCTTCGTTCCCATATATGTCCGGAACATATGTAATTGATCGAGATCTCTTGATTTTCAGGTACCATTGCCTCTTCAGGGGCTATATTTAGATCAATTACTCTGGGGAACTCATCACCAACATCGGTGTTATCTTTTGTCTTTGTAGAATCACTTGGATTTACTACAGTTGCTTGATTTATCTTCCTTTTTCTAGGAACTAAATATTTTGAGCCTACAGGTCTTCCACGCTTCTGGCGTGCTCTAGATTCATTCGCTTTTATGCTCGAATCTTGTCCTACTGGGACTGTTATCCGTGCTGGAGCATTCACAGCTGGTATATCGGATCTTACAACTTTACTTGTATCCACAAATGCATCAGGCATTTCATTTGCTATGCTTTGCAGCTTAAGTATTCTTTGGACTTAAAATTCACACTGTTTAGTTCGTGGATCCATGTGTGATATCGTTGAAGTATTCCAAGAAATTACATGTCGAGCTTCAGGCTCTGACTTGTCTCCCCCTAATTTCGGGAATACTGTCTCATCAAAATGACAGTCTGCAAAGCGTGCTTGGAATAAATCCCCTGTTAGGGGTTCCAGATATCTAATAATAGAAGGGGACTCAAACCCCACATAAATACCCAGTCGCCGCTGGGGACCCATCTTACTACGATGTGGTGGCGCAATAGGAACTTGCACGGCGCACCCAAAAATACGTAGGTGGGAAATATCTGGTGGTTGGCCAAGTACAAGTTGTAAAGGGGAGTTCTTAAGATAAGAAGTAGGACGCAAGCGAATTAAAGCTGCAGCATGTAAAACAGCATGTCCCCAAACAGATATGGGCAAATTTGTTTTCATCAATAAAGGTTTAGCTATCAATTGAATTCTTTTTATAAAAGATTCAGCTAAACCATTTTGGGTGTGTACATGGGCAACGGGGTGCTCAACATGTATACCAACTGACATGCAATAATCATCAAAATAATGTGATGTGAATTCACCAGCATTATCTAGTCGTATCGACTTTATAGGAAGGTCAGGAAAATGTGCTCTTAATTTAATTATCATGCCCAAAAGACGGGCAAAAGCAACATTTCGTGTGGACAACAGGCACACATGTGACCATCTAGTAGATGCATCTACTAACACCATAAAATAATAAAATGGACCACTAGGTGGATGAATTGGTCCACATTAGGGGTGAGCAAAACCCAGCCCAACCCGCCTCCCCGAACCGCCCCGCACCAAACCGGCCTGTAAACATTGTAAATTTTATTTAGATATATGGCTTAAAAATTAAGTTTTACAAGTTAAAGACCATTTTAATACTTGATTTTTCTCACGTTATTTCTCTTTCATAGATAATAACTTTATGTTTCCAACCTCAAATTTTATACAAACAATATTACAAAGATAATTAACCAAATAAATGTATTTTTTCAAGTAAAATTTTAAAGATTTTTCAACCTGATTAACCGGTCCGAACCGGACCGAGTCGATACGTTACGATTGGTTTGGGTATCACAAATCATTGGGTAGGTTTGGGTTGAATATTCTCCAACCCGTACATATTGGGTCGGGTAGGAATACTCGGCAAAACCGGTCCAACCTGGTCCGTGCTCACCCCTAGTCCACATATATCTCCTTGAATCCTCTCTAAAAACTTAGGAGATTCAAGACCAACTTTCATTGGTGAAGGTCGTATTATGAGTTTCCCTTGAGAACACGCATTACATGGGTGTTCATTTGGTAAAAGAATCTTCTTGTTCTTTAAGGGATGTCCAATTGAATTCTCAATAATACGCCTTATCATGGTGGCGCCTGGGTGACCAAGTCGATTATGCCAAAGCATAAATTTTTCTGGATCACTTGGTTTCATAACGACATTTATTTCAACTGCTTGGATAGAAGTGTGATATAATCCAGAGGATAAAGCAGGAAATTTTTCTAATACATGCTTCTGGCATGAGGTATTAGAAATAATGCACATATACTCCATATTGTACTCATCGAGAGTTTCAATATGATATCCGTTGAGACGGATGTCTTCAAAACTTAGCAAATTTCTGCTGGATTTGCTAGAATATAAAGCCTCTTTTATATGGATTATTGTTCCACCCGGCAAAATAATTGATGCTCTTCCGGAGCCCTCAATTAGACTAGACATACCAGAAATTGTATGTACATTTGCTTGAACTAGTGATAAATTCAAGAAATACTCCTTATGGCGCAATATAGTATGTGTGGTTCCACTATCCACCAAACACGTGTCTTTGCCAATCACCATGATATCTATAATTTAAAATACAATCTATAAGTAAATAGAAATTCGAAATTATGATCCATAACTAGAACTCTTATTCAAATTTCATAGCCCAAAAATACTAACCCAAATGATAATGTAATTAAAACACAACTCAAAATTCGAAAATAGATGAAATAAGAATCCTAAATCAAACTTCAAATAAATTTAATGGACTTCTTAAAAGTTTGTAGTGTCATCAATCATAGCGTCAAAATATGTCTCAATGGAAAGGAGATCGTTAACGTTAAACTCCGCGAGTGGTGCCTCAAATTCCACGAGATTGAACTCGGGTTTCTCCTTTTGAGATGCCATGTAAAGGGCAACTAAGTGCCTTGGTGTACGACAGGTACGAGACCAATGCCCACTTGTGCCACACCGACGACAAATATTTATATTTGTGGGGGGAACTCCAATTGCAACTTCTGGTGCATTGTATTGTCGTTTCCCAAATTTTCTCCCCTGTTTTGGCGTTTTCCACGACCGAATTCATGGCCACGTGGATTATTCTGAACTTGTAAATCTGCAACATTCACTTCAGGGAATGCGCTTCCACCCGCTTCAAGGGGTGGGGCCACACCGGAGACCAATTGAGGATTGATGAAAAATGACATCTACAACAATGTTATATAAAAAAAAATCTTAGTTACTAACAAGTTCTGACAAGTAATGTAACTTTAATTAAAAAATAATAATAATAATGACAAATAAACAGTAAATGCAGTTCATCCTCTTCTGGAGGGTGGATCATAAGTTATCTCTTCAGGAGATTACTCGTCAAAATATTTTAGAACTGCAGGTTCTAATATTCATAACTGCAAGTTATGATATCATGTAATATGTAACTTCGGGTACATATGACATGGCCAGATTTAATATCCATGGCGATTACGAACCTCTTCAGGAGGTGTGTTTTTTATCCATAATGAATAAATGATAGAAATATATAAAAGAAAAGAACTGCGTAACATTAAAATATAATAAAATAAACAAATTGCAACCTCTTCAGGAGGTTGGAAAAAATGGCTAGAATTGTAAAAACGTCTCTTCTGGAGATCTAACAATACGTAACTTCGGGTTACAAGCCATGAAATAGCTGCATCTTCTGGATGCGCTTGTTTGTAACTTCGGATTACAAGCTATAAAATAACTGCATCTTCTGGATGCGCTTGATTGTAACTTCAGGTTACAATCACATCATTACGTAATGAAAAAAAAAGGTCAAACTGAATAATATAACATAATAAAACATAACCTCTTCAGGAGGTTAACAGAATTATATGACATCTCTTCAGGAGACGTAATTAAATATACGACTTTGGGTCATAAATAATATTATCGCAACTTCAGGTTACGATTAAGATTTCATCTAGTTCATACTTCAGGTATGATTTTTTTTTCTCTGTATCAATGGTTTAAGCCAGTCAATCGTCATGGGTCAAACCTCCTTTTTTTTTCTCCCTTTCCTCATAACGTGGATGTAAAATCATCGTCATATGTGTTTTCTACACCAATTAGCAAGTTTAAAGAAACAACTTAACTAAAACTAAAAATCTATCTTAGGACTTGTCATGCGCTGTTGATAGAAAACAAACTAAACACACTGACCTTGGTAAGTAGTATCATCTTCTACTGAGTAGACAATATAATAATAATACAACATAGGGTAAAGAACTAGCGTGAGCCACAACTACTCATCTAAGCATGTGATATGGCTCTCTGAATCTTTAAAAAGTGTAAAAAAATTGACAACTTGTTGAACTATCATGTGTCTTATGTGTGGTTATGTATACATGGTATTTGTAACAATCTAGTTGCAAATGGACGTATTGTTCCTAATAGTTTCTAGATCTAAAAGCTTTGAGGAGTGTGCAGATGTCTGAACGGCCATAAGGCGTCAGGCTCTCCGTTACCTCTTAATTCACTTTACTCGTGTGTGAAGAAGAGCAAAATAAAATAAAGTAATACCTTTTGTTCCGGATCTTGAGTACCTCCTAACAAGAGCTAGTCGTGCTGATAACGTGTTGAGAATTGAGAGGTAATTGGGAGAGGCAATAAGAGAGATCTTATTGATGTGTGTCAAAATAGTCTCCAACCCTACACCCTTTATATAGATATTAGGGTGGGTTAATAGGCCTAACCCTAAAACATAAAACATGGGCTACCCACTATGGTGGATATTCACCCTAAGCCCAAATACAAGTTTCATAACAGTAACAAGTTTTTTTAGAATGATAATCATGATCACATTGGTTAAAGACAAAACAAAGCTGTAACTCTTCACATACTTAAACCATCCCAAAACAAAAACGAAAACAGACAGTTTAGGAGGAATCAACGTACTTGCAGCAGATCCAACACTTCAACTACTAAAACCAATCAATTCCAGAATTCACATAAACCAGAAACTAGACATTGTTGTTGAGAACCTATACTTCACACCTCTCATCAAAATCTGCAATGGCTGACTCAAGTTTTTCAAGACGCATAGACTCAATGAAAGGACGTGAAATTGACTTCACCTATCCAACCTAGATCACGGTAGATGGAGGAAGCAACCTAGGATCTCATGTGGTGCAGAGGCAGAGCTTTGTGATGCAGCAACTGAGTCCTTGAGCTTCTCCCATGTATCTCTATATGCCTTGGCAGCCAGAGCACTCCCTCTAGCATCGTCCTTCATCATCATAGCAGCGTCGTACCTTTTGTTGTGAGCCTCTTCGAGCATGTCAGTGAGATTGATGGTTATCCTCCCCTTCTCCCCCATTATCCTCTATAGAGAAGACATCTAGGTTTCGTTCTTCTTAGCGACCGACGCGATCTAGGCCAGGAGAGCAGTGATCCTTCAAGATCTGAGTTGCTTTGGTTTTGAAGGCAATAAGGGTATCATCAGCAGCCTTCAAATCCCGAAATGCGCTGAGCTGAGTGCGAATGCTTGATTCGAGCTTCGCCTTCGCCTCGGAGGCAGGGGCGAACATCTGGTGGTTCTCCTAGTGGTTCTCCATCAGTGTTTTGGAAAAGAGAGAGGCTTCGGGTTTCCGTTTTCGGGTTTCAGCGGTGTGGTCTTAAGGTAACAATTTGACTTCAACACTTGATTGTGATGTTACAAAGCATCCTAAAAAAATATGACGTAAATTCAATTTGAGCTAAATCACATTATAGCCATAAATGACTGTATTGGTTGCGGAAAATTATGTTCACCATTATGTCCATCTAATTTTGTCCGTTTAGCACTTTTCCTTTAAATGAGAGAGTTGACTATTTACTTTTTCTTGAATATCAAAAGTTTATTATCAAGTACTACCTTTGTTTCTTCTCCTTCAGCCTCCTTCACTTTTTCTCACTATTCACTGAGTCACTTTGTCCCAGTGATTTGATCAGCAAAATAATACAAGAACTTTGTAATCTTTGTACGGTCTCGTAGAGTTAACTTTCTTCTACAGTACAATAAGAAAATTGTCAAAAAAATATATCGTTTTGCTATCTAAATTATCGAGTCAAAGTGACCCAGTTACTGTAAAGACCCGGGATTTCGGTTCAGGGTTAAAGAGACAATCGATACCCAAAAGTAGAAATATAGTTACGAATATTATATTTTATTTAATAAATACAACAATCTTGAGAAGATAAGATTACAAATATAATTTGTTTGAAATAATCTATGTGATCTACTATTTTATCTACTAAGTGATGACTTCGTCTCGATACGCGTTCTCACCCCCACCTTGTTTGATGACCTGCGGTTTTAAAATGGCAACAGAAGATGCAGTTTTGCAGACAAATGACCAGTAAAAACTGAGTAAATACACACTACGACATGTAAAGCAGCAAGTGGCACAGAAGCATGAGTTGAAGCAAATCATAAGATTCAAAACAATAAAACTAACAGGTTTGGGAATTTGGAATAAGTGGAAGTATCGAGTAACAAAAAAAAACTCTCAATTTAAGAACATTGAGAAACCACGAGTATTCGGTAATATAACCAGAGGTAGCAAGTCAATTTAAGTTGATAACGATATTATTTCATGAGTAGCCAAAGCTTTTCAAATCATTTCAATCGATTAGGGCATATCAAGAGTCACAAACAACATCAATAGAGTAGTCAACTTTCTTTCAAGTTCAATTTAACCGTTAAGTTTAGCTGAGGCATGTCCAGAGCCACTAGCAGGATCGATGTAAACAGAGGGATCACGAAATATTCACAAAGGGTTCCTTCTAGGGTATATCGAACCCTATTTCACCCGAGCGTTAAGGGAGCCCATTCGTCAACCCCGCTCATAACATTAGCTGAAAGACCTTAAGTGTCGACACCCCTATACCGTAGTGACCCTTACAAGTATAAGTAGCACTCTATAGCTCTACGAACCCCTTGACCTCAATATCTTTGTACATTTTGGCTCATCGGGGGCGGATTTATGAACAATTAAGTTCTATCCAATAAAAGGAAGCATTGCTTCAATGGCATTAGCCATAAGAAAATGGAGGATCGCTTGGCGCCTCCCATTAATAACACAACTCTGTACATCGTCCTAGATCTATTAGAGGTATCTTATTACCTTTATTTCTCATAACCAAAGTTGGTATAAAATCTTCACAAGTCATTTCCAAGAGTTCTCGGTATAAATCAATAATCGGAATTTTTCAGTATAAATCATGCTTTTCATACTCTTCCAAATAAGGCGATATTCATTTAAATCGTCACACACAAGGGCACAATGTGATAAATAAAGTTTCGCACATATGTATTTTATTTCTTCTCTTTACAATAAACTAAATCAGATTACCAACTTATCGCAAGTAAATTTCTAAGACTCAAAAAGATGATTCAATTTATATCCAAATAATTTCGAGTATTAAATCATGCTTTGCATACTTTTTCAATCAACAAATATTCATTCGAGACATCATACAAACACTCACATTTTGATAAGTAAAAGTCGCACATATGTACTTACCACTAAGATGAAGCACAAGCAAAAGCGATAAGGTAAGTCGAGCACTCCAATGAGAACCACTCTCTCCTACGAGGTTGAGGTTTACAATCACACGTATAACGTATTTGTTACAACTAATTTACACATGCATTATACAAATGCAAACCCACATGCCACATAGTCCTATATGTCACCAATGCACATATAATGATGTTCACTAATCAAAATAAATCAATCACTACACTTAGAATTTCAAAAATTCAAGTTTTCTAAATACGGTAAAACTACAATTCTGGACAGAATTGTAGCTCTGACTTTAGAGTCATATTTACCATATGAAAACATCTCTTAAAATCATGAAATTAATTCAGGATCAACCTACATGTGTCTACTTTCAGAAACACCAAGAAACTCATGCATAGCTATTATAAAACTCAAGTTACAAAAATAACAAACATTGCTATGTAGAGACAAGTTTGGCAGAAAGTTTCAACTTTGAAGAACAATTACTAATACTTGGAGATCCAGAATGAATACCCTATGTGTCTACTTTAATCACAAGAAAGATGAGATGCCATAGGTTTATGAAAATAGAGTTTTTTAAAAAATGGCAAGAGTGGTCCAGAAACGAATTTTCAGAAAACATATAACTTAAAATGAGCTTATCTCCCAAACCAAAAAATGCTGTGAAGTTGATTTTTTTTTTCTTTTCGAAATGACCCTCTTTGAGTCTTGTTTCAGAATATGAAAGAGTTAAAAATTCCACATAGACAAAATTTAGAGATAATGTACGTTTTTCACAAACTGGTCAGATTGTAAAAATGTGCAATTTTTCCAAAAATCAACGAGTTTGGTTCAAATGATACATGCAACTTATGGGGACTTGATTTTCATCCAAATAAAACCATTTTAGGCATTGACTAATATTTTTACATGCTCTTGACACAAATTATCTAAGTGTTCTTGACATGCAAATGCAAATAAGAAGGCATTCACAACATGCATGTGGGTTCTAGTGTGAGTGTCTTGAAATGGTTTAAATTTTTATCAAACACATGATCTAACCATGGAAATGAAGAATCAAGCATGGAAATGAAGAAGACTAAGATGAAATTTCATAAATCAATGCTAGACATAGACATGCAAGCATGGATTGAATGCTAGAAGAAAACTCTACACAAATATTCAAGAAGATGGTGGATGAAAGAATGAAATTGGCCTTCATTTCTTGAGAATAATGGTGAAAGAGCTCCCCTCCATGATCATACTATCCTTGGAATCAAGCTTTTGATGATTTGAAGAGTAAAAAATGGATTTTTTGATGGTCTTTTTGTGAAGTCAACCCCCAAAAACGGAATTGAAGTTTGGAGAGAGAGAAAGAGTGCTTGTATGAGTGCTCTTGAAGAGAAATGCATATGAATAATTGAGAGAGAAAGAGGTAGAAGGTAATGGCGATGAATGGAGAGTTTGATGTGAGTGTTGATGGATGTAATGGAAGAAAACATATGAGTTTGTGTGAGAGCTTGCATATGTATAAGTGTAGGAAGACTACACATATGAGAATATTTTAATGTGTGTTCATGAAGAGATAATATTTGTGTTGTTGATTTCGGTAATGGGGGAAGGGTATGGAGGCAATTACAAATCTCCCAACTAGTTAGTTGTGGTAGAAATTGAAATATCAAGAAAACGAGGGTTGATATGTGAATATTGATAACTGATGAAAAGTACAATATTACAAATTCAAGAAGGGTATTTTCAAAATTCAAATAAAAGTTTAACACAAAATTACCTTATTTCACTTCTGATAATAAAAACGGAAAGTACTCAAAGATATACAAAATTTTATAAATTACAAATAGTCCCAAAACGAAATACTAGTTGTTCATAAATGTCCAACGACACACATATGTTTTAAAACTAAGAAGAAGTAAAGAATAAGTTTGAAATATTAATTTCTTGAAATTCTCAAATAATTTATAAAATTACCAAATAACCCCTAACTTAAATACGGGGTATTACAGTTATGGGTTAAAAAGTCAAAGTAGGATAATCCAGAAGAAACAGACCAAGTATCAAACTACTAGACTAATAAACAAAACTTATATGCATGAACAATTATCTTTTGAAGCTCGAGCACCAGTGTCACAGGTTGAGTCGTCCCATGATGCTCATGTGACTGCAGTAAACGAGTAAGAGAATTAAATAAGTTAATGAAAGTCTTAGTAGCAATGAATGATGATGAATGAATAAATCTGTTAATGCCACCTAATTCAAAAGGGAATTAATGAAATCCTTAATAGCAGTGTATTATGACTGGATTGACATTTTTTTTAGTCTACCATTGAGCTTGGCAAAGACGTACTTGGTCTTTTTGCAAAAATATGCAAACATCGGATGAATATTCATGCGTATTGCAGCAAAGATTCATTTGGCATATCCACGGTGAATTAGAATGTGGACTTTGAGACGTAGTTCTGGACACTAACTCGCTATTCCCTGAGTTAGCTACGCGAACAGCGTTCTCTGTGTAGACAAACTCTCTGAATAAAAGTTGCAACTTGTATGGCTATCCTTGTTAGTTACATGGACGTCTTGTACTATCACACCAGCGCTCCAAATGTAGATGTCCCTTCTATCTAATTACATAGATATGTCTTGTAATGTCTCAAGTCCTCTACAATCCATGATCTTTTGTCGATTTTAGCAACGTGTACAAAAGATAAGAGAAATAAGAATGGGCCGCAGAGATTGAGGAAAGAGTAGTCTCACACTTTGTTTTTCTTCTTATTTTTATAGGCTAACCATTTCATGACTTTTGTTTCCATGTAATTTCGTTCAATTGCGAGTACTCGGAAACAGCTTCAAAGTCCGAGGCCTTTCTTGAATGATGCGACCGACTGCTTTAAGAAGACCGATTACCTCAATAAGAAGTGGATGTTGCTGCATTTGACAATGAAGGTCATCCAAATGTACATAGGAAGCACTGGTGGTGTGATTGAGCCATCAGCAATTGTCCATGTCTTTGAACCTTTTCGTCGCCGCTCTGAAACTCCTCCCAATCTATGCTACGTGTCGAAGAATCTGAAAATTCATCGCTTGTTTGTCGCAAACAGTACGACTCATTCAAGTTTCTTGTCACCTATGCTAGTTTGTGCGGTACGTATATCGATATATCTTCGGCCACCAGCTACATGGTGGAAGGCGACTTGAAGGATAAACCATTCATGATCGTCTCTATTTAAGTGGCCAACTTGTGTGGGCACTACCTCCTCACCGCGAATTTCCAGTCGCTTGATGAAGAATGATGATATGCCCTCAAAGACTTTGAAGATCAGCCATATTCATTGGATGGGTGAAAGGTAGGGGTGCGATTTCGGTTCGAACCGAACCTGTTGGAGCCAAACCGGTCGGTTTCGGTTCGGTTAGACAATGGGTTTCGGTTCGGTTGAACCGGAACCGACTACTTTGGTTCTGCTGGAACCGAACCGGAACCGTTCACCGGTGAGGTTTCGGTTCGATTCCGGTTATGAACCGGTCCGTATGTGTATATATATATATATATATATATATATATATATATATATATATATATATTGTTTTGTTTGTGGTGATAGTAATTGTTGTAGTATTAATTAATAAAACTAGGGTTAGGGTTAGGGTTCCATTAATGTTCTTAATTAATATTTGATGTTTTTTAATGTGCAAATTTAATGTTTAAGTACATTAAATTTGTACATTAAAAAACATCAAATATTTTTGGTAGTATTAGTAAGTACTAAGTTGTAACTATAAAACATTAAATTTGACAAATACTGAAAAAAAACAACCAAACTTGTATTATTGATTAAAATATCAAATGTTAGAAAAAATTGCATCACTATAGTTTAAGTACATCCCAACTAGGTTGGCACCCACTTAACTAACAATCATTTGTATTTTTTCTAACTTACACACAAACTTATTGCAATGAACAAAAATACCCAATAATAGTCTTCATTTTTCAACGCCTTGTCGTAGGCAATTCGTCTACATATAGCGGAGTGTCCGGGTCTATTCCCAATTCTTGGTAAAGTTCGGTCACGGCCACGTCCAAAGGGTGTTGGTCTTGTGTGCGTTTGTTGCTCCAATCCTTCGAGCATATGAGTACCTCCAATATCTCCGAGGTTAGGCACGATCTTTTCTCCGACAAAAGTCGTTTACCTGCACTAAAAGTAGATTTGGAAGGGACTGTAGAAGCGGGAGGGGTTAGTAAATCACGTGCCATTTTAGAAACAATTGGATAAGTTCTTTCATAATTTTTCCACCAATCAAGTATATCTACATTTTCTATTTCTTGCTCCGATACATTTAAGAAATAATTTTGGTTGAGAAACAACAATAATTCCGAAACGCAATTCGACCCGGTGGGTGTGGTTTGTGTACTCTTAAATAAAGAACCAATAGCATACTTACTCTTACTCTTACCCTTACCCTTTCGGATCGCTCGATGATGTTTGAGCACCACCAAAATCAAATTTAGCAACATATTTATCATACATAACATTAAGTTTTTGTTTAACTTGTTCAATAGTTGGTGATATCACTACAACTCTATACCCGGTAGTCATGTTTTCCGAAATTGCGTTTAGCATAAAACCTAGGGAAGCATCCTTTTGTCTTGGGTCCAAAATACTTGACAAACAAAAAATCATAGGGATAGTTTCAAAATATTTGAGAAATTTTTCTTCCATGTCGGCAATTTCGTCGTATAAAATATCATTCTCCCTGTACTCTTTAAAAGGCATAGTTGAAAACATTAGTTGTGGAACAACGTTGTTAGTAGTAGGATAATAAACACCCGAAAGATTATTAGTTGTGTTATAAAATGGTTCAAGAAAATCTCTTAAGACCGTGGCGGCCTTCCAATCATTAAGTGAAAGGGAAACGGGATTGCCATTTTCATTCAAAAAACGTGTGATTGTGTTTTCATAACCTTCAACACTTTTCAACATCAAATAAGTCGAGTTCCATCTTGTCCTACAATCTCCCCCAAACCTTTGTTTTTTTCTTGCCTATTTTAACACAATAATCCGCAAAAAGTTTGTTTCTTTTGTTTGAAGACGCAATAAAGAGAATAGCTTCACGAATTGGAGAAATATGCTCATCTAGTTGTTTCAAACCATCTTGTACAATTAAATTGATAACGTGACATACACAATGAACATGTTCAATTTCTTCGTGAAATGGTGTTTGTATCAAAGTTTGCATATGATCTATCGCACTATCACATGCCGATGCATTGTCAAAAGTAATTGATGTAATTCGTTGATCAATACCCCACTCTTCAAAAACATCGATTATGGCTTCACCCATGTTTACACCGTTGTGAGGATATGAAATTTCTCGAAATGGAATAACACGTTTTTGTATAGTCCAATTTGTGTCAATGTAGTGTGCGGTGACGCAGATATATCCTTTGTTATTTCTACCCGACCACATATCCGAAGTGCAAGCAACTGTGAAATTAGAATTTAAAAAAGTTTGCATAATTTCCGCTTTCCTCTCACTATATATTTATATTATATTTTTCCTAATAGTGTGTCTACTAATATGCTTATAACTCGGCAAAAAGCGGTATGTACTAATGTGTCCCACTCTCCGTCGTCGGTCATATTTAGAGGTCTTTCGGTGGCGGCGATATAATGAGATAATGCTCTTATTGCCCTATTTTCATCGTAGACAAAAGTAACTACATTGCCGTGTGCGTCGAATCCTAGTTGGGTTTGGAGCATCGTGTCGTCTACGGCGGGTGTATCTTTCAAAAGTTGGTGTTTATTTTGTAAATGTTTTCTCATTGATCCTAATCCACCGGTGGCATCCAATACAAAACTTGCTTGACAATGTTTGCATTTTGCCCTAAATTTTTGTTTACCTTTGTCGTCTAAGCCATCGGGTATTTTATCCATATGTTCCCAAACGGGGTTTTTTTTAGTTTTTTCCACCTTACGTGTTCTTTTATTACGACCTAAATTTGGATCATTTTCCTCTAAACCGTCAAAATCATTAGTGGCACCATCGCCAAATAAAATGTCCATTTGATCATCAATAAGCATGTCGTCGATTACGGGTACGTATTGGTTGTTTTGGTCATCAACATTTACATGAGAAGAAGAAGCCATTTTTTTCTTATAGAAATTTGATGAAAAAAAATAAAGTTTTACAAATAAAGCACAAATAATAACACAATCAAATAGCAAACAGCAAAAAATAAAACTTACAAACTCCAAGAATAATTCTTGGAGGTGAAGCGAAACGTCGAAGATTGAAGATGCGTTGCCGAAGATTGAAGATGCGTTGCTCTTGCTTGTCGAATATTGAATATGAGAGTGTATGAGGATTTTTGAGTGATTTTGAGAGTGTATGTGGAATTGAGGATTGAGGAATATGGAGAATGAATTTTGGAAAGGGTGTTTAAATTGGAGAGTGAATTTTGGAAAGTGTAGAATGATTTTCGAGTGAAGAATTGTGAGAAATGTCGAGAGAGTTTGATGAGGAAGTGTGAAAAAATTTGTAGTATGGGTTGGGTATTTATAGGTGTTGAATGGAGGGAAGGGGAGATGAAAAAAAAAATTGCCCAAACGGTCACTGACCGATTAGGACAAACGGTCATGTATTTCAAACGGTCATGTGTTTCAAAAATCCGAACGTTGGGTTCGGTTTTCGGGTCGGTTCCGGGCCGGTTCCGGTTCCGGTTCCAACGGTTCCCGTTCCGGTTCCGGTTCCTGAAAAGAGTGAAACCAAACCGTCACCGGATATACCCCGGGTCCGGTTCGGTTCGGTTCGTCGGGTCTTCGGTTCGGTTTCGGCTCTCTTCATGCGGTCCGTTTTCTACCGGTTTCGGTTCGGTTCTCGGGTGAACCGAACCGAATTCGCACCACTAGTGAATGGGGTGAGGGCACGATCTTCTGTTTTGATTTGGTGCTTGTAGTGCTTTCACTGGTTTATAGACTAACGTTTATTTGTGATTGCGTTTTCATGAGGTTAATTTCATGTAATTCCGTTCATTTAGGTGTAATCGAAAACAACTTCAAAAAGCTAATTGGTTATCCAAAACAAAATGATTATTGTCTCGTATAATTTTGCTCATTTTTTAGTTCGTACTTGGTTCTAAGTAAAACATGCATGGTTATGAAGTTAAACATATGGTGGTACATTTGTTTGAGCGGTTACTTTACTCTTTATTTTATTTTATTTTTTTATTTTTGAAAAAAATATTTTGCTCTTTATTTTATTTTTTCTTGAGGGAAATGCTATCCTCTTTATATGTGTGATCGTTTTCAGAATTTTATTTCTTTTATATTTTGTTTAGAAGAGTTACTGCATATCGCCCAGATCGAATTCGAGACCTCTGGTAGAGGCTTCAAATGTTTACCACTGAGCAGCTACACTCATTTGCCTATTTAGCATATTATTTTACTTAGGGTAATAGACAATATCCACCCTTACATTATGGGTTATATATACGGATATCCCCTGTACTATGGTTAAATACGGATATCTCCTGTCGAGTTAGGAACTAACGGAGGGAAAAAAGACACTTCTACATTAACATTGAAGCAAAATTACAAAACTAAATGCCATTTCTTCTCCTTCTTCCTCATTTCCTAACTCTATCCGCCATAAAACTTTCATCTGCTCTTTCTCACTCTCTTGCGGTCCGATATCCATCAGCCACCAGTCATCTTCCTCTCCTCACAATCGACGGGAACCACCGATGCCGCTTCTCCCTCTCTCTCCACTGACCCACCAAAACTACCACCACCCTTCCATCTCTTCCTCCTTAATCCAATCAACGGGAATCTAGAGGCTTTAGTTTGGGTCCCAAAGACTTTATTTTTGCAGAGGCAAGGGGAGGCTAGAGGTTGATTCCAGTGGTGGTGGTGGTGGTGGTGTTGGTGGTTGGGTGATAGAGTGGCGATGGTCAGCGGTCTATTCGGTATTAGAGAAGATCCGATCCAAGCAGTGAGTTTTGAAACGAAATACAATAATTGAGTTGATTAACCCGATCGGACCCAATGAGTTTTGAAATACAGTAATTGGGTTTATTTTTAAGGAGCATCAGACATCGGGGTTGATTCTTCACCTCTCTTTTTCCAGTGATATCGATTAGGGTTCTGATGAGTTCTTTTAGTAATTGGGTTGATTCTTCAACTGTTAGATTCATCAAATTAGGTTGAAAACCCAATTAGTTCTTTGGTTATCTGTGCAGGGTTTGAATTTTCTCCGGGTGCTGGTTTTTTGCTTCAGAATCTAAAACAGTGGCTATCTGTGCTAGGTTTTACCCACTCAAGAACATGACAATTTCTGGGTTTTTACTTCAGAATCTAGTCCAAAATCTGTGTATTTGCTTCAGACTTAGGAGTTTGTGATTTTCATTAAGTTCAATTTCAGGGTTTCTTAAACTTGTCCTTGGGGTTATCTTTACCACTGTTCTTGATCTGTTTCGATGGCGAAGATGAATGTCATCTATTGAACTTAGGCGTTGAGAAATTGTTATTTTATTAGCAGAGCAATTAGTTTTGCAGACACGGTAGGTGAAATCTTCTGTGCATGTTTTCAATTATAGATCTGAGCCTCTTGTTAAGTTTTGCTCTTTATTATTGTTGTTTGTTTGTTTTCTTGCTCGTGGGGATCCAGTGGTGGTGGTGGTGGGTTCCAGTGGTGTTGTTGCTGGGGGGAGGGGGGATTTGGTGGTGGTGGTGGTTAAGAACACATAAATAGACACAAAAAGGTGCTATTTGTCCACAATTCATCCCCCCCCCCCCCTTAAGTTCTCTTAAAATTAAACGTGCTTTTTTAAGGGTAAAATATCCTAAAAGGCCATGTTTAGTTTTATGAGAACTAACATTAAACATACTTTATGCAAATGTATGCTAGCTCAGTGGTAGAGAGTTTGAAATTCTTGCATAAGGTCCTCGGGTTCGAACCCAGTATGATGCAATTCACACACACACACACACACACACACACACAAAAAAAAAAAAATAAAAAAAAAAAAAAAAAATAACACACACACACACACACACACACACACACACACACAAAAAAAAAAAAAAAAAAAAAAAAAAAAAAAAAAAAGAACGACTGAGGAGATATTGTAACTAAAGCCAAAAATATTGTTCAAAAAAAAAAAAAAAAAAACTAAAGCCAAAAATAATTTAATTGTTGAACGGTTACACGCTTACTCTGTCAAGTTAAGGACTCAGACTGAGGTCTGAGCATTCTTGATATTGCTAAAGGACACAGCAACAATGACAACATTGAATAACAGGCCAAGCAAAAGAAATGACATGAACAAATTGGTTCGGTTAAGCTTCAGCAATCTAGGCCAGGGAGCTGCGTAAAGTTTCACAATACAACTTAACCAAGAGGAGAGGAAGCTATCACAGCAGATTATCCCTATTCAGTCAATGAAGCTTACCGACGCAAGAGGTTATTATAAACTGGTAAGAAGTTACAGTCCCAAAGTAGAAGTTTCTTATTTCAAACAACAGCTGCAGATTTAGTTTTGCTCAAAACATTTACATGTTTGGCTTGTTAAACCGTTTCTTTAACAGCTACAAATAATTCCTCAAAACCAACTACTAAGACAAAGTTTCTCTATGATAACTACTAAGTTCACAGCTATTCCAACATGAATCCTGTTCTCTTTGAATAGTTCCTTTTTTATATGCCATGGGCACATAAGGCAATAAGAAGTTCATAGTAATGAATACCCGGATAGTTAAATGACTGACTTGACTATCTCTTCATGATATACCCCAATATGACACCAACCAGTCCAACAATGAGTACAAACATGAGAGGAATGCCTCCCTTACTTCTGTTGCTTTCACGCTTCAGGAGTTCCTGCAACATAATTATCCAGATATGAGACAACAAACACAGCTACATCGAAGAAAAATTGACATGTCAAGCAGTTAGAGTAGCTATGGAACAGTCCCCAATGGCTGCAGCCACCACATCTACAGAACTAAGCGATCTCATATCTCTCTGACAACTTCAAAGTTCAAACACACAACATCTCTATATTTGCCCTTAAATCTTTTCTATTTCACTCCATTGAGTAACAACTAGTGGATATTGCTATTGATGCTTGTTATTCATGATTCAGTAGAGAAGGTCAGAACCTACTTAATAAATTGCAACATGAGCTCATTTCGTCAAGATGAAGAAACTCCAAGATTCAACACGGATTCCAGTCAATGATAATGAAGAAAACAAAATGAAATTAACCAAAATCTGAATGTAATCATACGGATTTGCATCTCCTGAATGAACTCTTTAAAACACAGTTACAAAACCAACCAACTTATGGAAGGGTAAATCATAGTTCTTCAAAAAGTGTACTATTTTGTCCTCAAAAGGATCCTTTTTGACCATTTCAGTCTCTGACATGTTAAAACTAATCCAAACACCTTTTGAAAGTAGTTGGCTCCTGTTTGTTCAGACAATTTTCGTAGGTACGTGTACAAACGCTTTGTGGTGATTTTGTTAATAAAAGAGCTGGTGACTGAGCTGCTGTTGGCCGTGATATCTCAAATCTCAATGTGAGTGAGAAGAAGAGGCAGAGGAGGGAGGAAATGAGTTAGAAGAACTGGAGCATTCAAGGTTCGTGTGAGTTAATAATGCAGTTTCACAGCACGACGTGAGTTCTGGGAGCTGTTTATGTGGAGCATTAACAATCAGACAGAAGGGACATGGGCGAATGAAAAGTTGGGTTCTATTTGTTATTGTTCATGACTGAAATATTCATAACGAATGCTCGCATTAAAAATACTTTGGCGACTCAATTGAGGTCTAGACATAACCTTGACGGAGTACAACTTTTTCCCAGAAAACATGTCAATGCCTTGTATCCCTCAATGTAACACTATGAAGCAAACCCAACTGCATGCGAATTCCACATCAACTACTGCGATTTTTTGGGTACAATTGGGAACTTTAATCACTAAATCATTCAAGTGTTCAGATATTCAATGGCAGATCAAGCTCTTAAATCGCGATGATGCTTACGTAAAGTTCTAACATAACCTTCATAGCGTGTACTAAGACAATACAATGACGAACTCGAACTTTCAAGGGAAAACGGCTTTCTAAGTATTATAAATTTTGAAGGGAGGTGTAGAAGAAATATAGACTGAACCGCTCTTGCTTCTAAAACGAATTAAAGACAAACAATGCAAAGGAGAAAAGTAAACAAAAGATGAACACATCTCCCTTACCAATTCCTGACCAAGTTGTTTACTTCGGCGAAGCGCCGCAGCTTTTTCATCTGTCAATTTCGTAATGAGAGCCTGTGCCTGCAGATATATGGGAATCCCTTGTCAAAAGTCGTGGGTATAAAGTCCCGTTCTAACAGGTTGACATATAACTGATTTTACTGCATACACAAAACCTATTAACAGTAACTGCAGTATAGGGTAAGGTATCTTGTCCGCTGCCAGATGCAAAAGAACTAAAAGCACCTAACAGTATCAGAGAGAGAGAGAGAGAGAGAGAAATGCAGCTGCTCATTATAAGCCTTTTCCCAGTTCAACCAGGGGTCATCTACATGAATCAAGCTTCTCCACTTGCAGTATGTGACTACGTATGTGAGGCAAACTTTTTTTTTACTTGTTTGGGACCCTGATAATGCTTTTTGGTTATGAAAAAATACCAATTATGTGGTATTAGTTGATGTCTCATATAAACACCATAAAGTTCATGCACTTCATCATAGATCATGTTGAAGATTGTCACAGGAGCTGCTAGGATTTAATAAAACACATGTTAGTTTTAGAGGCAGTCAAAGTTTATTGTGGCTGACCTAGTCTTTGGCAGATTTTTAGGTATCTTTTTGTTGCTCAACAGATCAGATTTTGATGCTATTTTCATGCTTTTTTGTTATGTATTTGCTGTATAAATAAGTGCCTCATGATCAATGAAAATATATCACAGTTTATGCCCAAATCATATTATGTGCTAGACTTTTCTTTATGCTCTCTCCATAAAAAACCAACAGATCATAACTAAAAAAGTATGTCAGTGTCACAAACAAGCTTAATGTCTGCGGAATTCAGGTAAAATGTGAAGATATCCACGGCTATGGACAACTTGACTATATAAACTTGACACCAGCCACATCATAAACTATAAATTGATAAAAGTTTTATACATGCACTAGGCATATGGTCTTGTTGAAGAAAAAGCAACAGTACAGGGTAATAGGTTTTAGTTTCTACCTCTGAAGACTTGTCATGTACATCAACAAACGCCCTTGAACCCTGCAGGCATGAGCAAAAGGTAAGTTTTTTTACATGTTAATTTTCTTTGGTAAATCTGGACAATGAAGCTCAGAAGCATTTTACATTGCCGTTCTCTGAGTGCGATGCTTTCGGTGAAAATCCTTCTTCAGAACCCTCAGCAACTGGTGAAGGTGGTGATGGTGGAGAAACATAAATCACTCTCAATTTGGATTCCTCAACAAAGCGTCCTTCCTCCTTGTTAAACTACAAAGCCAGAAAACTTTCACAGGTTATTATCTTGGTTGATTAATGGCAGAAACCTGAATTTCACTTGCTTTTAGCTGCTTAAGGCCTTTAACTCCCAGATATATGTGCATTAACGCACATATGGAGCTTCAGAAGCTAAAATGGGACCACAGGAATAATGGTAAGCACACCCCAAAGAAAAGTGTTCATTTTATAAATACCATTTCCGGGGAAATATCCTTAGGGTTTGCATTTGGGCTTGCAACTACACTCTGAAGCAGAAACTTGTCCTTGCATTGAAGATCAGGTGGAGCTTCCTTTTGCGCTTGCATGGTAACTAGTCAAAGACATAAGAAGAATATAAACAATATAAAGATGTCAATCACACAAATTCTTCCAGCAGAGAGAATGAGCCAAAGAAACAACTAAATGCTACATTTGCATACCCAACCATCCTATAAATAAGTTCTTACACTTCACCAAGCAAAGAAAAATCAATAGTTGCAATTCATATGAACGAAAGAAACAATATTGATTGGGAATAACATCTCATTGAGGTGATGCAACATTCAAGTACCTGTAATATCACATGTTGAGTGGGGCAAGACGATCCCCGTATTTGGACGAACACAGTACTTCTTTGGATTTGTGGTCTTTACCTACACAAGGGGAAAATTAAACATACAGTTAAATTCCAATTTAATTCAGAAATTGTTGGTAAATGAATCTTGCTTCTGAATCATGACAAATTTCAACAACCCCATCAAAGATGGTTTCGATCAGGTACATCAGAAACATAAAGTTGTCAATTTTTAATATTCATCAAAGAATTGGTAATTGAGTAATTGGGGAAAAAAATCATTTTTTTTCGGAAAAAACAAGGAAAACCCAAATCTAACCACATCATCATCATCATCATCATCAATAAACCAACACAGAGTCATCAAAATTTCTGAGGAATTGAGGAAAAAAAACATACCTTGAATGCGATGTGGTTTTCGGTCTTATTTGACAATTGAAGTGAACAAGAGATCTGCTTCTTGAGCTCAACTATCCAAACCCAGAAATCAAATCAGATCCAATACATATAATAACCATCGAATCAAAACTAAATCAAATGAAAACCCTAGAAGAGATTCAAGAATGGGAACTCACAGGGGAATTTGAGCTCGCCAGGCTCGATGTTGAGAAGTTCCTTTGTACCCATCTTCCAAAAATCAAATCTTTCGTCGATCCGGTTGATTATTGGTACTTCTATCAGAAAAGGAATTGGAACTGAAACCAGAAATTGAACAAGATCTAGAGAGAGAGAGAGGTTAGTTAGGTTATGGGTAGTGGGGTTTTTTTTATTTTATTTTTTTCTATTTTTCTGTGTATCTTTTTGAGGTAAAAACGTGGAGGCCAGCGAGGGAAAATCTGAGTATTTTCACCGTCATTAATGGCTCCCTACAACGGTCACGGCACGTGAAATCGGCCAATTAGATTATGGCACGTAGATTTTTTTGGAGGAATTAATGTAGTCCGCGTGTTCTGCGGGTTTACACTCAGATATCCGTTTTAAGATGCTTCGGTCATTATTTGTTATAATTAGGTTTTAACTACATAACCTCCCCTACAATTTATCATAATTACCATCACCCCACTGTTTTGCTGTTAAACCAATTCGTGGGTAGGGATGGCAACGGGTCCGATCCCGATCCGACCCGGCAAATAAGATTCAGATCCTGTCCAAATCTGTTCGGATCATCACCGAATTCGAATCTGATCGGATCGGGTTTCATTCAACTGATCCAAATCCGACCTCGTAGATCCATATAGTACGTGGCCGGATCGAATTCGGGTCGGATTCAGCTAGGGTTTGCAATAAAATATATAAAAAATAAACATTATTTCATATGCTAAGACATGTTCGTAAGTTATGAGGTGTAAAACACAAAAGAAATAGCTTTGTAGGATAGAGTTACTAATGTATTTTTCTTGGAAATGTAAGTAGGGAGGTAATAGAGTTATATTTGTAAAGCACACACATACCTCGAATCGGATCAGGTTGGAACCCGGTGAATCTGCCCTCAAATCCAAATCCGTTCCATTCTCAATTGGATCGGGTTCGGATCCAATCCATTTGCCTCGGATCGCTCGGATCTCAGATCGGATCGAACCATATTGCCATCCCTATTCGTGTGGTTAATTAATTTTTCTCTGATGAATTCTTATTGGGTTTATTTTAATTAAGACAAGTTGTGCAAAGATGATATGAGTTGTAAATGAAAGTTAACGTTACCGCACAGACCCACACGATCATGCAGCTATAGTTGACCATAAATCAAATGTTGCAAACTCTGATAAAGTTCGTACAAGTCTCTTTCTTGTTGTGACTGGTCCCCGCGCGCACACACATCTTGGAGTCAGAATGATCATTACTCCAACCTCCATACAACTAAGTCTCGAACTTCTAGAAGTCTGGTGCGGTAGTACTCGAGCCTTGTCTCATGGCAAATTTTTAGAATAGCCAACGTAAAATACGTTTTTGGAGAGCACACTACAAGAACGCGTGTGACTTCCTCTCATTGGGGTACTTGCGAGTTAGACTGACCCAAGATATTTGGGGCCTAAAGCGAACAATAAGTTTACGGTCCAAAAAAAAGGTTATACAAAAAAGGGTTTAGGCCCCGCTTTCTTTACCTAAATTTAGGCGACTTTTTATCTTTTAAAAAGGTTGTTTACTTTGTGCCTAATAAGTTTTCTAAAAAGTTTTAGTTACCTTTTTAGTAGAAAAGGTTGTTTACTTAACTTCTATTTTATGTCCTAAAAAGTAGTTTAAGGAGTAAAAAGATAAAAAAGTTGAAGTTAGAAAAAACTAACTTATTTTAGTCTTATAAAAAGTTAAAAAATTTATCATACATAAATGTTAACGAAAATGGCTTGATAAGAACTTTTTTTATGACTTAAAAAAAGATAAAAAGTTGCCGAAATTTAGGTAAAGAAAGCAGGGCCTTATTTTGTGAAGGAAAAAAATATACTTGTAATGATGCATACAATAGATTAGGTTCATTAAAAAAAAAAAAAAAAAAAAAAAAAAAAAAAAAAAAACCATCTTAGGTTGATTTTAACTAGTATCCAATATTCTTGCAATCTTCTTATAAATGCAAAATCTAAAATCTGTACATATGTCTCCAACGAAATTCAAACTTGGGTCAAGTTTTTGGGAAAAGTTTGAATTACCACCCAGCTAAAAATAAATTTCATTATACTTGTACACTAGAAAACATGTAATTAACATAATGTTGTGAATCGAGAGAAGACGAGAGAGACGAGAAACTAAAGAGAGACAAGATATAGGGAGAAGAGTATTGAGAAGTGTATTATTCTCCAACCCTAAGCCTCCTTATATAGGCATTAGGTGGGCTTGTGGACCAGAATATAATAATACAAAATACACTCAACTATGTGGTGGATATTCACATCAGTCCAATTACATATTTCATAACACTCCCCCTTGAATATTCACCACTACGATGCCTCGTTAAAACCTTGTCTGAAAAACCCAGTGGGAAAAAAAATCAATGACTAAGGAAAAAGAGTACATCGGTGAATTCTATTTGCTCAGCCTTGATGATGACATTCTTCAGGAACGCATCTTAATAATGTTTGCAGCCTTGTTAAAACCTTGCTTGGAAAAACCCTGAGGGACAAAAACCATAGCGAAGGAAAAAGAGTGCCGCATCTGGATTGGTTCTCCCCCTCTTGGTAACACCTTTGTACCTGGCAAACAAAACTATTGCAAGACCACAATCTAATAATATATAATTACTAAAACATAATAAAATGCATATGCACCTAAAATTACTCGCGAGTGTACACTTTTGATTTGCTTCAGGCAAATAATATTTCTCATGGGAACCAACCTCCATGGAATTTCACAAATTTGTGATTCTTACGATCGTATTTGTAACTAGTTACTTTTCAACCCATCTTGTATTGTTCCTTAGTCCCTGAGACTAACAGAACATTACCATCATTCTCACCACGAGAATATTATATTTTTGATAATTTATCATGACCCATATCATATCATGTTCTCATTTTATAAGTCTCACGCTCAAAAGCGGACATAAACCTCAATATGAGTCCCACGCATTACAGCGGACATATAACCTTAAGAGGAGTCCCACACTTAAAAGCGGACTTAAACCCCAAAGTAACTCCCACGCTTAACAGCGGACATAAAATATCTACATGTATCCCACGCGTACCAGCGGATATGTAATATTCGCATACATTGTAATTATGTTTCGGGTTGTAAGTACGTTGAGTACTATACGTTTTGCTCTACATATTTATGTAACCCGAGCAATAGTTTATGCGTGTGTTGACTTTATTTTGGCCAATAACAATTTAGTCAACATTCTTCCCATAAAATAATCATATAATTTATATAGCGCTCTCAATTGTATAATCATTATAATAGGATCATACTATTGTATTGAGGTACCTTTAGCTACTTCCAGAGCTATGAGCCTCTCCCAGGGCTATTCAATTACCAACGTTGGTTTTGATCCAATATGATGATGAACCCCCAAGATTTTTCCAGAATCTTGTGTTCTTAATTTGTAGAGCATTGATATACCCATATCCCAACATAATTTTGGATATTTTGAATTATGTTCCTCTTCTGGAGGATCAACATATATACACAAGCAATTCTTTTATGCTTAAAGTGTATACCCATATAAAATACCCATTAGTTGAGAAGCTATCCATCTTGTTGGGATTTTAAACTTACACTAGTACATACCGGAAAGAGACAATAATATTTTTGTTCACGTCGTGCAATAGGACCCATTCTCCCCCTCATGACGTGAGCAATATTATCATAACCATAATGATATTTCGTGCATGCTTCAGGCATCGATTTGTCTCATATGTACTTTGTGTAAACCAATCCTCAAATTAAAATAAAAACATTGACAATAAGCAATCTCTTGGACGCCGTAGTTCTCTAATCAAAGTTTCTCCAAGAAACCCAAAAAGAGACGTAAATGTCAATACTTTTATTTAAAAGTGGGTGATTGTAGATTCTCTCTTCAGGGAGATATTTTGATGTTATTTTATAACTTCATGTTATACTATTATTTTTCATAACTTCTGGTATGAAAATAACTTTTTATGCATATAAAATGTGTTTGTCCAATACACCCTCATGGACTAAGAACATCTTCTGGATGTTATACTTAAATATAAACGGAAAAATACTAGACAAGATTAAAAATAAATGTGTAATACAAGAAATAAACATAATATAACCTCTTCATGAGGGTGGATCATTATTTGAATTGTAGCAATCTCTTCAGGAGATAATTATTTATAATTATTTCATAACTTCTGGTTATGAGGTCAAAACTGCTGGTTATGAGTGATATCATGTAATATGTAACTTCGGGTACATACGCCATGGCCAGATTTAACATCGATGGCGATTACGAATGCTCTTCAGGAGGTTCGTTTTTGATTCATATCGAGAACAGAAGAAAAAGTAGCAAAAATAATTATAAAAAATAGATAAACCTAGGTAACCAAATATGACCTCTTCAGGAGGTTTAAAAGAAAATTGTTGGACATCCTTCAGGAGGTCTAAAAGCAATATGTAACTTCAGGTTACAAGCCATGGAATAACCACATCTTCTAGAGGCACTTCTTTAATTATGGCGTAGCTTCGAGTTACAACCATATCATCGTGTAGTAAAAAAATACAAAAATAAATAAAGTAAAGTAGCATAACCTCTCCAGGAGGCTTAGAAAAAAAAATGTAAATAATCTCTTCCGGAGACAAAAAACATTACATTATGACTTCAGGTCATAAAAAAAAATTGTAAAACACCTCTTCAGGAAATTTACTGATACTACATGTGACTTCAGGTCAAAATTAACGTAACTTCAGGTTACGTTTTATTTATTTATTTTTAAATCCATAACTTCAGGTATGGAACATAACTTTTGCAAGCGTCTTACTAGCTCAAACCAATACATGTTATTATCATAAAATTAACTTAGTACCACAATCAAGATGCAAGTACAATCCAGAGTACTTATTGAGTTGTAATTCAAAAACAGATCTGCTCAGCTACCATGACCCAAATAAAATTATTGCTATTTTTTTTTTTTCACAGATAAACAAGTATCAAAGTCAGATCGACTAAACCCTAAAGTAAGATCCGGAGGTCTTGTACGTTCTAGGTCAAACAGTGTTTTGGGGGTTAACAAAACATGAAAGTTTACTGCATATCAAAATTGTTCGTCGGTGAACTGAACTGTTTGAGTGAATCAACGATAGATAGGAAATAAAGAAAAACAAATCAAAGCTCTTTTAGTCAATAAAAAAAACTTGTCAGTTTGGTGAAATTGTGGTCCAGTTCCATGTACCCATGCTCCTTTCTTTGTGAAGAACTTTTAACAAGCTAACAGTAAAGAGACCAATTGAAAAACATTAATCAAGTGACAACAATTATTCTCCATCAGCCAATAAAATAATGGGAACAGTAACTGCTTATGATTGTTTGGTACTAACCTCACCAACAAAGTATTACATACTGATTTTTGTTTCAGTTTCCGTGGATGATGGATAAACTCTCGAAAGCTACTCCTGAGCGTTTTCGTGCTGATAACGTGTTGTGAATCGAGAGAAGACGAGAGAGACGAGAAACTAAAGAGAGACAAGATATAGGGAGAAGAGTATTGAGAAGTGTATTATTCTCCAACCCTAAGCCTCCTTATATAGGCATTGGGTGGGCTTGTGGACCAGAATATAATAATACAAAATACACTCAACTATGTGGTGGATATTCACATCAGTCCGATTACATATTTCATAACACATAACTACAATTTTGAAACACGGCCAGCCCGGGCCCTGAAGCGGCCTTCTGGGCTGCCTACCTATAGGGCTATCCCTGGATTCATGTAAAAGGGGTATTTCTGATCTGAAATTGATAGTTTCTTACTAATACCTCATGAACTACAACAATGTAAAAAAAATTAAATTAACCTATGCAATGAGCTGCTTCCAAATCCCATCAAACACCTTAACTTTTGAGGCCTTGTATATGTTTTGCAAGTCCTTGCAATACCTGTCAAACAAGGAAATAGCAACACAACCCCTTCCTCAGTCATTTTTTCTGGACAACCAGTAAAAAGAAAGGAAAGAAAAACCCCCACGGGTAAATTTCTTTTTCTTGCTCACCGATTTTGTATCTTCCAATGCACTTTCCAATGCCAGAATTTTCTGAAAAAAAAAAAGTATCAGCATTTGTGCTCATTAAGTGACTCTGTGAAGATAAAAGAGATGAGAAAACTGACTGTGTTGGCATCTGCTAGAGCATCTTCAAATGCCTGTATTTTAGGTGAAATGCTCCTCATTTCCCTTTGTTTCTCAGTAGAAGCATCTCTCCGTGGTGTTGCGTCATAGACATCTTTAATCTGCACATCCTCCTGCATCAACAAGTCCATCGACCTATTAGCATTGGCGCACAAAATCTCGGTTTTATACTCAAATATTCTGAATCCAAGTAAAAAATCACGCGCTTCTTCAAACAATGCCAAACATGTTTACAAAATTGAAGTTTTTCTATCCACACTATTTTGGTGAAAAAATCCTGGTAACCGGTGATGTTCTTTGCGTATGCAGATGCTTGCTTACCATTTCAGAAACCAAGTATTCTTTGGAAGCTACACCACAATTGCTTGAGCGAATATGTGCCTGAACAAGACAAATATAAGATTGTTTCAGTGGTCAAGACCAATTGTGAATAACAACAAAGTGTATGATTACAGATAGAAACGGCACTTAGATTAGACCTGAATAAGTTCGATGATATCTGGATCATTCCACGGTCCTTTGTCACTTAGCAGACAGCCGCCATGGTCAGAACATGTGCAGTTTCCACCCAGAAAAGTTGGTAAGTTACTGGAGAAATCAACCATAAATTGTTAAGAGAAATCCATAATTCATAGAAGCTAGCAATATACAGTTATATTCCTCACAAATACATCTTCCTGTTTTTACTAGTAAAATACCAATTTGGCATAATGATCAAACTTCACGCAATGTTATAATTCTGGATATGAACGTATGAGTTTTAGCTTCTGCTAGGTCTACAATTTGCTATCATCTTCAAGACCAAAACCTTGATTCGAAGAACACATAAACATGACCATAGAGTATCACCTTGCGTCGACAACATCTTCCAAACTACTATGGTAGTTGCTTCCAAGCACCTGGATTCGATAATTTCAAGTTTACGTGTCGTCTTTTCATTTTATAAATTTCACAAAATAACATGTCTGAACTTACTTGGATCTTTGCTAATGTTCTTGGATCAACAAAAGTTTTGATTGCTTTCCAGAGGGCTCTGAAACCAGATCCAGCATTGACAACAAAAAGTCGATGCAGCGTCTGCAGAAAGCTAACAAATGAACATCCAAATTTCACGAGAAACAAACGTACAACAAGAAAAATCATTGTTATCAGTTACTACTCCATCTACACTTGCACACACAGTACAAACCTCAAACCATAAGACTAAATTTGAGGTGGAACCCCAGGGATTCTTACATGGTATCAGAGCCTCGGCTCACACACACGTGGATGGTCTAACAATCCACGTGCTCACCGCCACCCGCAGACAAAAGATCCACGTGTAGGCCAAAGAATGCCCACACGTGAGGGGGCATGTTGAGAAGTCCCACATTGGACAGTCAAGAAGAAGAAACATTGTTAATAAGTTTCTTGGGCAACTCCCCTCATTACCAATTGGTTTTGAGGTGGAACCCCATGGATTCTTACAGTTACATGACGCAAGTTAATTATGTGCACTATTATGATCCTTGTTCTTACACTATTGTAAAGGAGGGATTAGTAATGTACCAGTAATCACATACCTCAGGGTAATAATTGCTGTCAATCTTTTGAATTTCCAAGAATAGATGCCTTGCCGGCTTGGAGAAATTAGAAATACCCTTTGCAAAAAATGAAAAATGTTTTAGTTGAAATCAAGCTAACCGACTACTCAACTTGAATCTTCACAAGAAACAAATAATTTCCATTTTTCTCGATGCTTTCCATGGATGATGCAAAACCACTCATCATGAAGAAAGTATTCATTGGGGTTAGCCCCACTATAGTGGCACGTCTGTGCGGTAAGGCACGCCAATCAGAATTTGACAGATGTGCATTAAACGGATGGAGACCACAATTTTTTTATTTTTTGTCAGAATCTGATTGGTGTGCCTCACAATGCAGGCATGCCATATGTTGAGTCAATGAATGCGTTCTCCTCATTATGACCTCCAAGTAAGAACATTTTCTTTGACAAACCAAAACCGTTACCGATAATGGTAGATAAGAAGAAGACGGTGGCATGAAAGGAGGGAAAGATGGAAAAGAAATATGCGAGCTTACTACATCCTTCACGTCTATGATGCTTGTTGTTGAACCTATATGCTTCTTTGCAGCGACTGAGCACGCAGGGTATCTCCAATCCAATGTTTTCTCTTGTTCAGACACGTGGTACTTGAGAAACCTATCAATAGTAGTTACTTGCATGAGCGCATTAACATCTACCATTCCAAGCTGTTCTATGTACAATGGTCTTCCATATTTATCAACTCCGTGAAATCCATGAGGATAGCACTTGTTAACCTCGCTGCACTCCTCAAACTTCAACTCCTGCAGCACACACATTGCAAGCATATCTCTACATTTCAGATAGAAGACAATGTACAGTTGTACACGGTAGTCACATTCAATTATCCATGGAAAGAGATTCAAAGAGGAGTGTACGATTAAAGAAAAGGTTCAAATAGCAAACTAGTGCGTGGGTGATAGTGAATTCACCTTCGCAATCGTGTCAACTCGGAATTCTTCTCGCCACTTGAGATACTTTACAAACATATCTTTTGCTTTTGCCTGATCAAAATCTCTCATTCGGAGAAACCTAAAGCATAGTAAGTGGAAAGGAAATCACTCTAAATCCATTTAATAAAACATAACTATAGTAAGTGATCACCATAACGTGTCACAACCATGCTTAATGCTTCTCACACACAGCACTCAAACAATGCCACAACAAAGAAGCCAAAGAACGTCGCAGAAACTACCTTAATCCCAAAAGGCGCACATTATATATGCAAATCACAAAGCTGAAGCAGAAGAATACCGTAAAAGGGTGTGATAATCACTGTGTTTTCCAGGCAAATGACCTTCAAGGAAAAGAAGTTCGCGGAAGGAATGGACGATTTCTCGGTCTTTACCATCTTGGGGACTTGCTTCGGAGCTTTGGCCCTTCCTACTTTTACTCCTCTTAGACAACATAGAAAAGCTCAAAATTGACCTAAACCTAGAGGGTTTCTTATGTTCTTCTTCAGGTGGTAAACTCCAATAGCTTTCTATATGAGGATGAATTTTTTTGTTATCTTCAGAATTTGAGACCTGTCTTCTTCCCCCAACACCTGAAATAGATAAAAGCCTAAATCTTTCCTTAATTCTAGGCATATATGCACAAAATTAGAAACTAGGACACAGTTTTCTTGCGAGAACCAAGAAAATCAAATGGGTTGGTAAAATTGCTCATTTAAGATCAGTGATAAGAGAAACCCAATTGAGCAAGTTCAAGAATTAAGCTATTTCAAGTATGGAAATAGAGGAAATAGATAAAAAGCCTGAGTCTTTCCTTAATTCTATGCATATATATGCATAAAGATAGAAATTAGGGCACAGTTTTCTTGTCAAGAATCAAGAAAATCAAATGGATTGGTAAAATTGCTCATTTAAGAGAAACCCAATTGAGCAAGTTGAAGAACTAAGCGATTTCAAGTGTGGAAGTAGAGGAAATATCAAAAGATCTGCAAAAACAGATGTGGGTCATAGAGTGGTATCTGAGCTTATGAGGAAAACAGAAATGTTGAAGAAAGAAAAAAGGGATGAGAAAATTAGATACCCATAATAAAGAAATGTTGTGGGATAGAATTGAGTGAAGAAGGAGGCGATTTTGGAGTTGGAAAGATTGGAAGCAATGCTTGTGGGTAGAGAATCCCATGCTTGCTTCTTCGCCGATGATTTCTGATTCTTCTGTGTTAGAATCTATGGGGGGAAAACTGCAAAGGCGCCGAAAGCCTTTGTGGGTTCTATGCTAAATTGGTAGTAATTGCCTTGTGCAAATTCAACATGCAAAACCCTCCGAAGTCTAATCTTACCACCCTTTCGGCTGGCTCACTTTAACCGGGTGATTTAGTTAATAAAATCATACATGATTTTGTGAATCTTTACCTGATCTTGTAGAGTAAAATAATGCTATTCAAAATTGTTCGAAAAATTCATTGTTCAGACATCTAAATTATCAAGTCAAAGTATAGCCACTAGGAGTTTGACCTAGTTCTGAGAGTCTCGGAGCCCTAGGAGTGCTGCGGCGGCCGCAAGCATGGCGACGGCATCGGGAAACACAGGTTCCGATCACGGCAAGAAGGCAGATCAGGGAGGAAACTTTACGAAGAGGTTTGGATTGATGACGTTGGAGGAAGAGGAGGATGTGGTTGTTTTCGATCGTGACCGAAGCATCCAAGCGATGAAAGCCTTCAACCATTGTCTGGTAGGTTCTTTCCTGGTTCCTATTCGTATGAATGTGTGGGCTTTGAAGCTAATGTTGCAGAAAATATGGATGGACGGGGAGAACATAACTATCAACGAAACTAGGGCAAACGTATTTGTCTTTAGTTTCCCGTCGAAGGAATCAAAGGATAGGGTACTGGCAGGGGGACCCTGGGTCTTTGACGGCAATATACTACAACTGAAACATTGGACTATCGGAACCACAGTGGGTATGGTAGAGTTCGAAACTATAGATGTATGGGTTCAGATCCATAACCTTCCACCGTTCATGTTCATAGAGGAGGATGCGTCAGATGCTGTTAGATCATGGGGTGAAATCATTGACACTGACAAGAGAGTGCTGTCAGGTGATAATGGGGATTATATGAGGGTACGGGTCCGGATAGATGCACACAAACCGCTACGAAGGGGCAGACATATCGTGGTGGTAGATGACAAGATTTGGTTGGATTTCAAGTATGAGCGCATTCCGAACCTTTGCGCATGGTGTGGGAGGGTTGATCACTTCAGTGATAGTTGTACCGAGTCGGATGGGATTGACAAAGCAAACGATGAACCGGGGTATGGTCAGTGGCTAACCTTCAGGCCACCTCCGAGAAAGAAACGAACAACAAAAGGGGAGACGGAGAGGAAGAAAAGTGAAGAAGCAGCCAGTGATCTTGGGAAGGAGGATCCGGAGCCATTTTCTAAAGACGATTCTGTGTTCAGCTCGGGAGAGGATTACTCAGAGACAGACATGGACCTTGATAGTGGAAAAGGAATCAATGTTCGAGACAATCCTCTAAGCGAAGAAACTGTTCAAGACTCGGTAGAGGAATTAAACAAAGGGAAGGAGGTGTTAATCCCAGGTACTAAGCCGCATCAGAAAAAGAGTGCTAAAGTATTGGGGTCAGCAGCAGTAACCCCTCGGAAGCAGCATGAAAAAAGGAAGACTCGGGACAGCCTTCAAAGCCCGGTGGCCAGGAGGAAGGCACCAAATGTGGGCAGCGAATCGAGGCTCAAAGGAGAAGGTAACGGTACTATCAAAACTCCCAGTGACACTCTGGTTTCCGAACCCCGGATTCCACAATTGGAGAAGGGTGCCATTATAGACCCTAACGCGAGATTGGCGGTAGCTGCTGCGCAGCACCTCCAGGCACAATGAAACTCTTAATTTGGAACGTGCGGGGGCTTGGGAACCCCCGCAACGTTACCTCTCTTCACGATCTAGTGAGGAGACAGAAGCCCAATATGGTTTTCCTCATGGAGACCAGACTTTATGTAAAGGAGATGGAAAAAATAAAGCTCAGGTGTGGGTATGCAAACGGAGTTTTTGCTAGTTGTGATGAACGAAGGGGAGGTCTAGCCCTCTTGTGGGATAGGGAGACAAATTTCTCCCTACAGCGTAGCACGCGGTTCTTTATTAAAGGAACAGTTACGGTAGACGGCTCAAACGACCAATAGGTCTTCACGGGATTCTACGGCGATCCCGAAAGATCCGAACGTCACCATTCGTGGAAGTTACTTACTCGGCTAAAGCCACTGGATTTGCCATGGCTTGTGGTGGGTGACTTCAATGCGATATCTTCAAGTGTCGAAAAAGAGGGTGGAAGAGAAGTCACCTTGCGACAAATCGAAGATTTTTGTGGTACGTTACAAAAATTGGAGTTAAGGGATTTGGGATTTTCAGGCAACCAATACACGTGGACAAATAATCAACCCGATGATAGAGCAATCCGGGAGCGAATTGATAGATGCGTAGCCACGGATGATTGGATTGACAGGTTTGGCAGAGCCCGGGTGAATCATCTTGTCGTTGACACATCGGACCATGTTCCGTTGGAAGTAATTATTTCGGAGGATAAACAAATGCATAGTGGCATTCGTAAACGCTTCCATTTGGAAGCTATGTGGTTTGATCACTCAAACTGCGAGAAATAAATTGAGGATGGATGGAGAGAATCGAATGGTTCGGTTGCGGTGAAACTAGAAGGGCTATCCCGCCGTCTTCAAAAGTGGGACAGCCAAGTGTTTGGCAGTGTCCGAAATCAGCTGAAAGAGCTTCGGAAGAGATTAGAACAGCTGAGTGGCCTCTCTCAATCCGCTGACAACTTGAAGGAGATATCGGATACGAAAGGTAGAATTTCGGAATTGTTGAGAAACGAAGAAGTGATGTGGAGGCAACGTTCGCGTGAACTATGGTTGAAAGCCGGTGATAAGAATATGAAATTCTTTCACATAAAATCGTCAATTCGAAGATCTAGGAATAAAATCACAGGAATCGAGGATTCAAATGGTAGTTGGATCGAAGGCCGTGAGGAGGTAATTGCTACTGTTTCTGATTATTTCAGTTCTATATTCTCCTATACTAACCCGAGTAGACAGGTTATGGATTCGATGTTGGACACTGTGGAGAACCTACTATCGGCAGAGAATAAAATCCTTATAGAACAACCTTACACAGCTAGTGAAGTGTTTGAGGCACTGACATCTATGCCGGCCCAGAAAGCGCCGGGTCCTGACGGCTTTCCGGCAATGTTCTATCAAAAAATGTGGCCAATAGTTGGTGAAGATGTGACGAAGACATGTCTGGAGATTCTAAACGGAGAAGGAGACATTCGTGATTACAATCACACTTTAATTGCTCTCATACCTAAGGTCAAGCAGGTTCGTAAAGTTTCAGATTTTCGTCCAATATCGCTTTGTTCCACGGTTTACAAAATAATAACAAAGTGCATAGCTAATCGGTTGAAAGGGGTTTTGGATGAGTTAATATCCGAAAACCAAAGTGCCTTCGTACCCGGAAGACTTATTTCAGACAATATCTTGACTGCATTTGAGGTGCTACATTCTATGAAAACTAAGAAGGACAAAGACGGCCTAGTAGCTCTTAAGCTAGATATGAGTAAGGCCTACGATCGTGTTGAATGAGACTTTTTAAGGGCCACGATGGAGCGGATGGGCTTTGGACAGATTTGTATTAACTTAGTTATGCGTTGTATTACGACGGCATCATACAGCCTAAACATTAACGGGGGAGTTGAAGGTCATATTGTACCTGGCAGGGGTTTGCGGCAAGGCTGCCCACTCTCTCCGTATCTGTTCTTATTGATCAGCGAGACGCTGTCCCGAAGTATCACCAAATCTGTAGCGGAGAAGAAGATCTCAGGAGCGCAAGCTTCTAGGAATGGGCCGATCGTCTCGCACCTTTTCTTTGCGGACGATAGTCTCATTTTTACAAAAGCTACTGAAACAGAACTAACAAATTTACTAAATCTATTACAGGTTTGTGAATCAGCATCAGGGCAAGCAATCAATCTCCAGAAATCTGCTATGGTTTTCTCCGAGAATGTGAAGGATGACAGGTGTGTCCTGTTAAGCGGGCTCTCTGGGATCCCAACCGAAGCCAGCCATGACAGTTATCTCGGGTTACCTACATCTTTTGGAAGAAAGAAGAAAGTCACTTTTCAGAAAATAATTGAAAGCATTTGTGCAAAGCTAAAGGGGTGGAAGGAGAAGACTCTTTCAGCAGCCGGAAAAGAAACCCTCATCAAAGCGGTAATCCAAGCAATTCCCAATTATGCAATGAGCTGTTTCTTATTACCAATTAGTATTTGTCAAGACATTGAAAAGCTAATCCGTCAATTTTGGTGGGGTGACACAAAGGACAAGAAAGTAATTCATTGGTTGAGTTGGGAAAAGTTGAAAGCAAATAGAGAGATTGGAGGCCTCGGGTTTAAAGATTTTCACAGCTTCAACCTATCTCTATTAGCTAAACAAGCATGGAGAGTGTTAAAACAGCCACAAAATTTGTTAAGTCGTGTTCTTCGAGCTAAATACTTCAGCAACGGTGATTTTCTCCATTTTAAGCCAAAGAAACAAGTGTCTTATGCTTTCAGAAGTTTATTGGCAGGTCGACAACTCTTAAAGCAGGGCCTTGAATGGAAAGTCCGAAGAGGAAATCAGATCAATTTTTTCAAAGACCGCTGGGTTCCTAGAACCTCTATGGCTGCAGTTATCACTCCAAGCCCAGAGTTCGCAAACATGAAAGTTTCACATTGTATAGTAGATGGGGAATGGCATGAGAACAGACTTAGAACTTATCTTTGGGAATCGGATGTGAGTGATGTTATGCAAATCCCATTAAACCAGCAAGCAGGAGAAGATGTTGTCAAGTGGGGAAGTACTCCAACTGGTTCATATACCACGGCGTCTGGTTACAAGCTCCTGTTACAATCAAACACCGAAATGCCTGAATCGTCGGTCAGAGTAAACAAGCCCTGGTTTGAGAATATATGGGCCATGGATATCCCCAGGAAGATCGCTTACCCAGTTTGGCGATTATGGCATGACTCGCTCCCAGTGGCAACAAAGTTGAAGGAAAGGGGGGTCTCGGTTCCGTTACTGTGCAGTGCTTGCAACAAAATTCCCGAAACGGCAGAGCACTTCTTCTGTCGATGTCCAATTACAGCAACGGTTTGGAGGAAGGTCTTCAATTTAACATCGAAGCAAATCTGGGAGAAAGGCCTGCAAAAATGGATTGAAGAAGTTTTTACGGAGAAGGACAAGGAATACAGAAAGATTTGGGCAATTACGGCATGGAGTTTATGGAGTAGAAGAAACGATTGCAGATTCAACAAAACCCAGTTTTCAGCTCAAGAGGTGATTGAAAAGATACAATTTCATCTCCGAGAACTCAAGATCTCAACACAAGGGGCTAGAGTAGAGATTTTTCAGAGAGAGAAGCAACAACTCACCTGGAAAGCTCCGCCGGAAGGGTGGATAAAGGTGAATACAGACATAGCTACGGATGCAGATAGAGGGGTCGCCGGATCCGGTTGCCTGCTGAGAGACTCGAGCGGGCACTTCATCGCCGGCCGTTTCGAGAGAATTCAGGCGGACGATTCTATCCTTCTTCTTGAACTGCGAGGAATTGAGAAAGGGTTGATTATGGCTAAGGACGCAAGATGCAGAAAGCTTCAAGTGGAGTCTGATTCGAAGATGTCGATTGAGTTGCTGCAGAATTGGAAGAAGATGAGAAGGAACTTTGACGGAAATGAAGAGATAGCATCGGTAGCTGAGAGGTGTTTAATGTTGCTAGCTGTCTTTGAGAGTACCGAGATAAGACACGTGTCCCGAGAGGTCAACTCAGCTGCAGATATGTTTGCAAAAAGATCCCTATTGTTCTCCAATTTTAGCTTATATACCCGCTCCCCAGAATGGGTAAATGATGTATTAGAGAATGATAGGCTTGGCCATTCTAATGGTCCTTGAATGGAAATTTTTCCCTCAAAAAAAATTATCAAGTCAAAGTGACATAGTTACGGGTTAAAAAGTAAACGAAGTTGAAAGAGAAGAAACGGAAGTTGTACTACCTTGTTTCTTCTTCTGTATAAGCATATTTCACTTTTTATCTTTATTCATTTGGTCACTTTGACCCGATAATTTGATTAGCAAAACGATACAAGATTTCGATAACATTTGCTTGGTGTCGTAGAGTAAAATTTTACTCTATAACACCATAAAAAAAATGTCAAAAAGTGATATCGTTTTACTATCAAAATCACCGAGTCAAAACAACTCAGTTACGGGTTAAAAAACCAAACCAAAATGATAAAGTATGGATGTAGTAAACGGTTGATTACTTTGATTTTACTTGGAGTGTTAATAGTCGTTTAAAACCAAAAAGAAAAGTGGAATTGCAAGTGTAAATTTGTGGAGTCGCAATTTTTCATTCACACTCTGTATGATGCGTACTTCTATACTTATTGTAATTTTAGATCGAAAAATGTTAGTCTTAGCTAGCTATAGGTCTTAGAGATTTCCGCATATTTCTGTACCCACTGTAATTTTAGATCAAAAATGCTACTTCGTAGTTAGCTATAGGTTTGGAAAAATCTCTAACAAATTGTTTACACCCCTACCAACCCAGTACCCCAAGAATCATATAGTGAGTCTCACGAGACAACTACGACCATACCGGCAGCAGTTCCACTTACATTCATTTGTTTGGAGAAAGTTCATTAGAGCCGTCTTATTATATAAGAGAACATATGGACATTGATAGGATGGAAATCATGAGAAAATGTGACATATGAGTTTAAAAGTTGTCAGAAGGAATCGGGAGCGGAGCTAGTGTGCGGCACAGTAAGGCACTCGCCGCACCCTAATTTTAAAAACAACACTTTTACCCTTATATTTTATTGAAACTTTCAATAGTTTTCCTGATAAAAAAAATAAAAAAAATGCCCTACCTTTATTTAAAACAAGCAACTGTGCCTTACTACTTACTTAGTAGTTCCTATCCCCACCCCTGGAAGGACTGTGTCCACATTTAATTGATAAAAGTTGGTTCGCAAGTAGGGAGATGCTCTTGCACACTTAAGTTTGGATTTCGTAAAATGTATATTGTGAGCAGTATAAATGTAGAATTTCTATTATTACCCACGTGCTTGTAATGTACGAGTATTGCTCTAAACATATTTTTTTTCTCGGAATCATGGGATATAAAAGTATATCATCTATAGTTTAGATGGTCAACTCCTTGAAGTTACAATCTAAATTGACATGCTAATCAAACGTCAATAGTAGTACCATATGGACTATGGAGACGCTATGGTGTAAAAGTGAAAGATGCTACTCCCGGATTCATGGAAAAAGAATGTTGTAAAGGAACAACTAAAAATACAATGAAAAGAGTAAACTTGGACTCCGGTAAGTGTCTAATTGTGATGACACTTGGATAGATTTGTCGGAGTCTAAGTTTACGCTTAGACAGACTAATTGTGACGACGCTTAGATTTGCCGGAGTCTGAGTTTACGCCTTGACAAATCAACTGTTGCCTGCAACATGACGAATAACATTCAGGATCCCAAAAAAATCATCACAAATGTTTTGCATGAAGTATGAGAACCCGGTAGGGTAAGGCTCAATCACATTCAGGATCCCCGAACACAGCCATAACATTCACTCTCCTTCAGGAAAAAAATGGGCCCATTTGTAAACGGGTTCGGCATAAATGGGCTCAACCCGCCCATCCCCTTTAACATACATCATTAAATGGGCGGGTTAAAATGGGTCTATACAAACCTGAGCCCGCACGTTTAGCCCGTTTGTTAAAACTAACATTAACAACTCCAACATATTTACCACCGGTCAACCACCATACCATCACACGTTCACCATCATTACTGCCACCATTCCATCACCAAGTCAACCACAAACTGCTGCAACAATACCACCGCCACCATTGTTGCAACCACACCACAAAGAGCACCACATCTCAAATCGAGCAAGCAGGCTAATAAGAATGTAACTCCCACAAAACTATCGCATAACAAGCAAACAGACAGTAATAAGAATGAACGAACGGGTTTCAACCCATTTAAAGGACGCGGGCAAATGGATCGGGCTGTTTTTGACAGCTCTACAGAAGCAAGTACTTGAGAATTATACTCAAAATAAGTCACGATAATACTGATCTGTCATTGTTCAGCATTACATACTGTCTTATATGCAACAGTTCAAAAGGGGGATAACCATCCAAAATAAAATCTAACCATCCAAAATAAAATCTTTCCAGGAAACACAAGGATTGCTTTACCTATGAAAGGTTCCCTTCTAATTATAGAAAAGGATAATTTACCACTATATTTTTACCCGGATGTTTGCTTTTCAGAAGTCAGTCAAGATAACTGCTAATTGATCGGATCTCACGCATTCCCATGTATCCACGGCAGATGTCTGTGCGATGTTCTCAGTGATTGCCAATATTCGGTTGAAATACAGAAGCTGGAGCTGAGTAGTGGGGCTGAGGAGGCACATAAGGCTCTGGAGGAGGAAGCGAGACCTGAGCATCATAGACGTATTGTTGAGGAGGGCCTTGAGGAGGAGCGAGCATGGTTTGAGCAATAGGGTTAGGAGGATAAAGAGCTTGAAGTCCTGATGGCCCGTACATAGCTTGGTGACCCTCAAATCTCTTAAGCTTAGAGATGTGCTTTTTACCAGCAAGATGCTTATCAAAAACCTCCTGTGTGTCGCACCTGACATTGCACAAGTCACAAATTAAGGGAATCACTACTTTGGGTGGTTTAGAAGGCTTTGCTGTGTCAACAGGCTTCACGCGCTTCCCTCCACGACCACCTCCTCTCATCTTACGCTTTGTTCCATGCCTCTGGTCACTAGAACCACTTGCCGCCACCTCTGGCACATTGGACTGATCTGCAACAGGTAATACAGGCACTTCTGAGTTATCATTTTGCTGTAGAGCGCCGACATTGCTCCCAATATCAACAGATTCAGTTGTCAGAGTTTCTTGTTGCAGGATCTGCTCTACTTTGCCTTCCTGGACTGTTTCAGGATGGGATGTCACTTGAGGAATGGAGTCTGTTTCAGGAACAGCTTTGCCGGCTTTTTGCAAGTTCTTTTTATGTTTCTTTCCATTCTTATGCGTTTCAAGGATTGCCAAGCTGTTGCATTCAATTTGACACAGTTCACACCTTGCAGCTTGAGGTGGTGGTTGCTTGTTAGGGATTGGGTTTCCTTGTTTCAGTACTGGAGGTATCTGAGTGGTTTCAGAGACCTCAGCTTTTTCTTCTGCACCTTCTGTACTCATTTCTGCCGCATCAGCGGAAGGTTTTGGCTGAGAAGATGATGCTGATGCTGCGCCATCAGGAGGAGAGCGTCTTGGAGCACCTCTGCCACGGCCACGGCCTCCCCGATTGAAACTAGTCCCGCGACTGCTGCCTCTAAATGGTCTACCACCTCTTCTACCACCACCCCTGTATGGAGACTGACCACCCTGCAAAATAATCTCAAAAGAGTTTCATGTCAACTCAGATATACTACTTCATAAGCACAATTGCGTCTATCAAAAATACCGAGCCAACCTTACAGGTTCAAGAAATACTCTTTTAATCAACTTCAAAGCTTCATAAACACGCTAAGGAAACTTGAGAAAGGACAAACATGTTACTACCTAAACTGCAGTGTGCAGGCAACTGGCCTAAAGGCACAAACACAAACAAGCACGACATACCCCTCCAACAGTCCCACCTAGGTTGCACGATAAGATAGCTATCAAGGTTTCAAACTTCCTAATATCAGTATTTAGTATACACTTCTTCTGTTGGCCGACTTAACTTGTTTCTATAGAGATAAGTTGAAGATTTTAATGAACTACAATATCTGAGCTGAATGGGATGCCTCTCATCTTCACTTGGACGTGATGGCTTCAGACAGGCACAGACAATTTTTACATTTTCCATAAATGAGATCTCTAGGTATTTGATGGATGGGATTCCTCGAATACACAACTAGGAACACATATATCTAAGCATCAGAAGCATTCTAAAAAGATTGGTGTTTTCATATTAACTATTAAGATCCCATTTTCTTTGTTCCAGGTGTAGTCCAACTGATATAGCTTGCAACAGCTCAAATCATGAGACAGCATGGCCTATGCACCATCACGGAATACATTCATATGACTAGTAAAACACAGAGCATGGTTGAATCTAGAGCATCAGGAGTATGTAAAAGCTTGTAGAAAAAGGCCAAGAAGATGCCTTCATTGCCTCAAACACCAAGGGGGGGGGGGGGGGGGGGGGGGGGGGGGGGGGGGGGTGTTTATATAGTGTTTGGATAGAGAGGTCCCGGTCACCGCTATTTTTTCCTTCCCATTTCTCTCCCGGGCACCGCCAAAAGCAAGGCCGGACACCGTCTGCTGCTTTCGTTTGTTCTTTTTCTTCTCACGTGTTTCTCTCGCTCTTGTTCTCTCTCAGCCTGTCACTATCTCTCGCTATCTTTTTCACAGTTTGTTTTTTTCTGCGGTGCCCGGGTTTGCTTTGGAGCCGGACACCGGCTGGTTTTTTGAGTCCACCGGCCATGTTCAAGCCGGGCACCGGTAGCAAATACCGTCCACCGATAATTGTTAATAAACCGAAAATAGTTGACTTTGGTAATTTTGGTTAACCAAACCCACTTATCTAAACTAGCCCATTAAGTATCTTAATTAAAGGTTGATATTTTGTAGCATCAGTGAGGATGGGCTCCAACTACGTGGACGACTGTCTTGAATCTTCTAGGGGAATATGAAGTTTCTTTCACCACAAAGGCTAAGAAAAGGTCACCAGAACTGACCCGGGGGGGGGGGGGGGGGGGGGGGGGGGGAAACTTTTCATTCACAGCAAAGGAGGCTAAGAAAAGCTCACCAGAACTAGGGATGCAACTTGGGCGGGTTGAACCCGACCAAATAGGGCTCGGACACATAGTTTTAGTAATTTGGACGGGCTTGGTCCGAAATTATCAGCCCGAATTGTAATTAGAGTCGGGCTTGGGCAAAAATATTAAACAACGGGCTAACCCAAATCGCCCGATTTGTTTGATCACTACCTATACATATTATATTTCGATAAAATTATGTAGCATATCTAACATGAATATGCTAGTTTTGATTATTTTTAATCATTATTTTGTTCTTGAACTAGTTAATTTGTTTTTTCATCAAAAAGTATCATTTTCTTGTGTTTTAAAAAATGTATTAAGTTTAATGCACTAGCCCGAATTCAGCCCGAACCCGAATTGATTTGAACCAATTTGGGCTCTGACGGGCTGGAAATTCTCTTAACTTAAGCTGGGCTGGGCTTGGGCAGCCTCGACAGAACTCGGGCTTGGACAAGGGTGCCAACCCGTCCAGCCCGCCCGTGTTGCAGTCCTAACCAGAACGGAAGAAATACAAAGAAATTAACTGAATCAAGTTGATATAGGAGTACATTATATTTTTGCATGATACAAGATTGGACTAACCTACCATGAAGTGCAGGAGTGGCCTATGTGTACCACAGTGCTCAAAACCTGGATTTGTTAGACTAGACAACTCCTATGTACATGTAAAAGGCAAGATTGGACTCATTAAGCCCGGCACTATATTCTCATGGCGACAAGACCTGGAAATGGTCTTTGAGCTTAAATCACATTTGATTCGTGCTCCCCTGAAGGCTCTGTATCTCATAGCAATTGAGAAGGTAATGTGGTAGCTGATGATCTCGCATATTCTGCGAATTTCCATACACTTTCTTTCCACATCAGCTCGAGATTGAGTCATTAGTCAGTGAGGCTTATGTTACAGACCATCCATACCTAACTTAACCATTCAAGAAATCTAGGCTAAACTCTTAACTAACAGTTTAAACTATTACTCCTCATGTGATTAAATTCCCTAATTCAGCATACATCCACTATTTACTGCAAATGGCTGGTATGACCATGTGATTTGGGAGCTTGTGCTTTAAATGCGCAAACATGAATGAACTTATTCTGATAAACGGCTATTACTTGTCTAGAAACAGGCAAGGGTGGCATTTAAAAGTGGATCCCTGCCTGACCCTATCAGATCATGTAACATATGGCCATTAAATGGTACGGTGTAGGGCAGCTTGGTACAGTTATACCATTGGGACCCAAAAGAAAACGGGTATTGTATATATCAGCCCCACTTGTTCTCATCTCCCTCTCTCATGTTCTCCTCTCTCCGTTGTTTCTAGATCTAGGGTTCTCTCAGATTGAATCTTGAAATCCAAATTGGAAACCAATATAATAGAAGATGTGTCTACTTGAAATTTACAAAAACCCACAAAAGAGAAGAAACCATCACAAGAATTGGAGATCAGGCAAAACTTCGGGATATCTCCAATACTGTAACCAAAGAGATGATGGTGAAGCAGAGCATGCAAGTAATTCTAGAAGAAGAAAAATGGAAGTATTGTTGTTCCTCTGATCTTCTCATTTCCTTTTCCTTCAATTTCTCCGGTATGTTTCTTCTTTGAGCGATTTTCCTTCCATGAATCAAACTTGTCTCCTTTTTCAGAATAAATTCTAAGAAATGGAGGATGTGTTGTTCCTTTTTGGTGGAGATGTAATCACAGATTTGTTTTTATTCGAAGCAAGTGCAGTATGAAAATTGCTCGGGGATTCACATTCAGTTGATTTTGGGAAAGAATCGAGACCCGATCGGGTAGTTATTTGCAATTCGGCATGTGTTTTTCCGTTCTGGTTTTTATGGAATTTTTTTAGCTGCTGTTTTTCTAATTTCCCTTTTCGGTTTAGTTTTCCTTTGAATTCTCCAATATGTTCCTATTCTGTAAGATTTTTATTCCAAAGATCAAAATCATTTCCTCATCGAACAGCCATGAATGAGATCTCAAAGATGATGATGGATTTTTTTTTTACCTCTTCTGGTGGAGACATAATCACAGATTTCTCGTACTTCGAAGCTAGTGTGGTATCAAACTCGCTCTGGCCTTCACTTTCAGGAGATTTAAGGAAGAGATGGGGGACCCGGTCCTGTAACTATTTGTGGCCCAGTATCATAGTTGTCAAAATCTTACGATTCACGATTCGTATCCTACGATTCGATCAAGGTTTTCAGGATCGTGATCCTACGTAGAATCGTGGAGTGCCCCACAGGATCGAGATTCGTAAGATCCTACCAGAACTGTAATTTTGTTTTTTTATTATTATCGTGACTACATAAATGACTTATTTTCCTGTCTTTTAATTTGATAAAAATGTTAATATATACCATAAAGACATATCATTAGTATAAACAATATTTTCTCAAAAAAATAGTATAAACAATATCATCATAAAAAATATCATCATAAAATCATAACATACATAAGTTTCTACAAAAAATCAATAACAATTGTGGTTTGGGTCACTTTGATGGGTCAATTGCAAAAATTAAATTATTGGGCTTATTTGAACAGCCCAATTGCTAAACTACTGACCTAAAATAAAGAAATATAAACTTACACTTTAGGTTTTCCTATGAGGGTAAGATTTCCAATTGGGATAATGTTATGTACGGCTGAGAGAGAGGAAGAGAACACTGCGATGCGTCGCAGACAACAACGAACTGCCGAAGACGACTTCGAAGCCAAGAGAAGACGAATTCAAGGATGAAAACCAGGAGCGTCGCCGACCTTCAAGGACCGTCACCGGCTTTCGGTCCAGGTAAGCAACTACTCGTAAGTAACTAAAAGGTGGGATCATAGGAACGGCGGGATCGTGTAATTCTATGCGATCCTACGACTTTCGACGCGATCCCAGTCGATAAACGATCTTTCGAACAATCCAGCACACCGTACTCCCCCTGGCTCGTAGAATCGTAGAATCGTCACGATTCTACGAGTTGGAGCGCGACCCTGACAACCTTGGATTCGATTCGATTCACCCATGAAACGATGCGAATCCCTTAGTGAATCTTTAATGGACAAAAATTTATTTGAATCCCGATTCAAGAGTCCGAATCTTACGATTTAGTTGCGATTCAGACCGATTCTACGACTCACCTTCGAGTCATTTGAAGGTCTAGTGGAGTTGTAGCATCAGTCTAAAAATTAATACTTCCTACATTACTTCGTACATTTATGTCTGTTTTGCAACATGCATTTGTTTTAAATTACTGGTGCATTTTTTTCTCAAGTCCGAGGCTAATAGTTTTCTATTAGCTAATTAGCTTCAATCTCCTTGGCATCTTATAGTTCCTTGCTCCACATGCCTATTATCTAGCTTATTCTTGATCTTATAGATGTGTGAAACTCCTAATCACTAGTCATGGATGCGAGTTTCCAATAATTTGAGCTTTCTTTTGTAAAATTATCAATATTTTTTGTTCAATAATGTTATAGCTTTATGAAATATTTTATTACACCTACATAATAATATTGCAAGCTGAATCTTTACGATTCACGATTCGATTCGATTTACGATTCAGTGAAGGTGAATTTCAATTCGCTATCTGAAACCCGATTTGACAACAATGCCCAGTATGTATTTAAAGATTTCTTTCAATCCTGAGCTGTCGCTGTATGAACTCGCTCTGCCATTCACGTGCAGGTGAGGAAACGGATGTGGACCAGTTGGGTAATTATTAGCAATCCGATCTGTCACAAGTCCGATCAGATTGGCGTCGGGTATGCCAATGCCAGCTCCATACTCAACCCGTTCCCATCCAGGTCATCTCTAATCACAGATGATTGATTTGTATGGACGAAAGTAGAATCAGCGAAAGAAATTTAAGCATGAAGAGGGGTGAAACATATGGAAGAACAAGAGAATAATGATATATACCATATGTTAGTTTGTGAGAGGATGACTAGGCAGGTAATTAAGGATATGCTTGGTGAGCGGGGCGGCTCTGCCCGCAGATTCTAAGGTCAAGTTCCTTCACATCAGTATATTTTCAAGTGTATGATTCAAGTTGAATAGATCTTTCAATTGCCAAATAGAATGGATTCATTTTGCTTTTTGTAATCAGTTGACTCCAAGGTCCTTCACCCAATTTCCATCCATGGTAGTTGTCAAAAGTGAGACTATTCTACTAACGATACTATTACTTCCAAGGTTTCCTACTTTTTACAGACCTTATTGTCTATAGTCGTAGAGAACCCTTTAACAGTTCTGATATCCCCTGATGAGAAGGAAGGTAAGACCGTAAGAGTTAAATTATTAAATTTCTTCAAGGTAAATGACTAGGAATTGCCTTGGCGTAACTTAAACATTTCCTAAGGTATCAAAAGAAATGTAACCACACCATTTTCTAATGTCAAACAATGTATAACCAATGACAAGTGAAGGCTCGGATACAACATAATTCTTCAGAATTCTAGTGAGTTCAGAAATAGAGAGATCATCAACTCAGAGACCTAAAACCAACAACCCTGAATTTGGAAAACCATAGAATCCATTGGTGTACAATAAAAAAACGCGGCGAGATGATTGGGATCAAAAGCACAACTATCAGTTCATGAAGACATGATGTTCATGCCTGGAAAAGTTATCAAGCACGGGAACTAGTGCTTAAACACACATTGCAAAGTTAGGCAAATATGACATACGATAAACATATAGCTAGATGTGAATATGGATAAGGTTATACAGAACAAGATCAACATCTTCCTACTTCTCAGCATCATTGACTAGAGAAATTTTCAAAAGTTTTGACTGTCATCTAGGATCTAGCTGATAAAGCATTAAATAGGTCCCTATGAATCAGAGCTAGCAAGCACAGGAACTAGTGCTTAAACACTCATTGCAAAGTTGACCTAATATGACGTCCGATATATATATAGCTAGATGTAAATATGGACAAGGTTATAAAGAACAAGATCAAAATATTCCTACTTCTCAGCTTCATTGACTAGAGAAATTTCCAAAAGTTCTGACTGTGATCAAGCATTAAATAGGTCCCTAGGGATAAGAGTTAGCAAACACAGGAACTAGTGCTCATTGCAAAGTTCAGCAAATATGACAACCGGAAAATGTACGTCTAGATGTGAATATGGACAAGGTTATACAGAACAAGATCAAACTCTTCCTACTTTTCAGCATCATTGACTATAGAAAATTTCAAAATTTTTGGACTGTCATCTAACTGAAAAAGCATTAAATAGGTCCTTAGGAATCAGAGATCCTATGAAGTAAGTAGGATCTGAACACATTACCAGTGGCGAGTCAAGCTAAAGCCCCCAGGATTTTTCTCAAGAATCATTATATATAGATATATTTATTAAAAAATATGCACAAACAACCACTGTGCTTTGAAATGGGTTAATCCTTTTCTTCTACCCTCTATGTATTACTTCTTGTCCACTATAAGCATTTGCATGAAGCCCTCATCCCCGAAATTCTGACAAAAAGCTTTTAATACAGTAGGTTCTTTACAAAATAGCAATTACACTTGTATACTTCATCTTCTTACAAATAACTTCTTTTTCGATCCCAAAACCTTATTTTAGAGTATGCTCTTTACAAATAGCCTGTACACTGCTATACTTAACCCTCTTATAAAGAAATCCTTTTTTTTTTAGGGTAAAAGACATTTTCCACCCTCCAACTATGGATAAAAGACATTTTGCACTCTGATTTATGGAAAAAGACATTTTACACCCCTGTCAGAGTTAAAAGCTAACAGAAGACTAACAGAGTAGTGAAAAGACAAAACTACCCCTAAAAATTGAATAATTACCCCACTATAAATTTCAATCCTTTCATTCTCCTTCACATTTCCCAACCCTAATCTTATATTCTTCTATCTCTCTTCTCTTCCTCATCCACCATCGCCTGCCTCCCTCCCTCATCTCTTGAGGTCAACAAAACCCAGGAAACGACGACCACCACGGTAACGACCGGCGACCTACCATCAGGAAAACCAGTCGACCAGCCGCCGCCCCTTCCTTCTTCGTCAGTGGCGAGCCCATTGATGAGTACCGAGTCAGAATCGGCTTCCAAAGATCATGTTTTTGTTCAAATCGAGGTAGGCTATGACCCAGATCTGAGGGACACAGTCCTGAACCTTTTTCTTGCGGGTCTTGAACTGGGAAGCGAGGAGCTTCAAATTCTGGCCGTAGAACAAGAGTTGTTGGCACTTGGCTTTGGGTTCCGGGACGGCTTGGCAGAGCTTGACAAATTTCCTGGAGCTTTCAAGTCGAAGTCGATTTTGGGTGATCTGAAATTGGAGCGGCTGCTAACTGGTGACATTGTTTGTTCGATTTGTTGTGGGTGAAAGTATCAGCTTGCGAATTGAGTTGTTGGGTTTTTGATTGACATATTCTGTTCAATCCCTGTCCTTGGTGAATTTTTGTTGGTTATGTATGTCACTCTTGCCACTTAAATTGCTATGTTCATGAGTTTAAGAGCACATAGAACCTGCACGAAGATGTTGGAAGAGACTAGTAATGGTTGCCCTCAATTACAGAATTGTCAAAGTATCTTGAACTGATCAGATAAGTGGTGTCAGAAATATCTTTTCTTTGAGTTACTGGTACGGCTGCTTGAGGTATCGATTGGGTTGGGAAAACTAGGGTTTTGAAGACGGGGGTGTTGGATTTGAGGAGAGATTGTTTTTGTGGGTTTCAATCCCACCCAGATTGAAGAATTAATCAGGCTTTATTCATGTTCTTGGTTTACTGATTTCATTGGAAATTCTTTGTCGATTTCAATAAATGTGTTCCTGTGTGCTTGTGATGGTAGCTTTTTCTTGTTTTTTGGTGTGTTCTAATTAATGAAGGTGGACTGAGAAATTTTCGAAGCTGAAGCATTACTTTATGAATCCAAAACAAAAGTGTATATTTTTGAGTTCTTACTGATCTTAACCTTGTGGCGTGATTGAAGATAAGAAATTTGATTGAAGATGAGAAATCTGGCGGGGGTGGTGGTGTGTTGGTGGTGATATTGTTTGTGGGGATTTGTTGGTGGTGGTCAAGAACACCAAGAACATGATGAACACAATAACAAACAAAAGAGGTGATATTTGTCCAAAATTCGTAAGGGTAAAATGGTCAAAAAAAGTTATTTTGCACCCCCCACTAACGGATTGAAACAGAAGGGTGGTATCTGTCCACCCTCCATCCACTGACAGGGGTGCAAAATGTCTTTTTCCATAAATCAGGGAGCAAAATGTCTTTTATCAATAGTTAGAGGGTGGAAAATGTCTTTTACCCTTTTTTTAATCCATAAACCTTATTTTAGAGAATGTTGGATGTAGAACAACCATTTAACTATGTTTTACATCTATTTAACATTACATTTCAACAGTTACTAAACTTTGACTTTTAGCAATAAGTCAGAAGAGTAATTTTTATAGGTTTTAGATTTGTCAATAGAATTAGCTATTTTGACAACACTTGTAATATTCACTGAGTGTACATTGTATACATGTATATGCATAGTATTTTTAGCTATATTTACCAAACTAAGTACTTACTGCATATAAAGAAACCCCCCCCCCCCCCGGCTTCACAATCCACCACGGTCCGTCATTATAGCTCTGTACCAATATACACGGGAGTTTGATCCTGGACTTCTCATCTTCATTGACTAGAGAAACTTCCAAAAGGTTTTGACTGTCATCTAGCTGATAAAGCATTAAATAGGTCCCTCGGAATAAGAGTTAGCAAACACAAGAACTAGGGCTTAAACGCTCCTTGCAAAGTTAAGCAATTATGACAACCGACAAATGTACAGCAAGATGTGAATATGGACAATGTTATACAGAACAAGATCAAAATCTTCCTACTTCTCAGCATCATTGACTAGAGAAAATTCCAAAAAATTTGGACTGTCATCCAGCTGACAAAGCATTAAACAGGTCACTAGGAGTCAGCCATCCTATAAAGTAAGAATACTCAGACGTGTGTCAATAAAGTAGGCAACAAAATCTGAACACGCTCCTATTACCGGTGGCGTATCAAGCTAAACCCCCCCAGGATTCTTATCAAGAAATAGTAAAATATAAAATATATTTGCTAGAAAAAAAATATAGAAACAACCAATGTGCTTCGATTTGGGTTCTATCCTTGCTTCTACTGTCAATGTATTACTTTCTTGTCCACTAACAGCATTTGCATGAAGCCCTCATCCCCAAAATTCAGAAAAGGAAATTTCAATACAGTAGGTTCTTTACAAAATAGCTCTTACATTTGTTTACTTAGTCCTCTTACAAAGAACTTTTTCGATCCGAAAACCTTAGTTTAGAGTATGCTCTTTACAGAATAGCCCGTACACTTGTATACTTAACCCTCTTATAAAGAAATTTTTTTTCTATCCAAAAGCCTTATTTTATATCTAGTTAACATAACATTTTAACAGTTATTAACCTTTGACTTTTTGCAACTTGTAGGACAACTAGGAGAGTATTTTTATAGGTTTTAGATTTGTCAATAGAATTAGCTATTTTGACAACATTTGTAACATTCAGTTCAGTGTACACTGTATACAGTTTACATGTATATGCATAGTGTTTCTAGCTATATTTACCAACTAAGCATTTGCTGCATATAAAGTATCCCCCCCCCCCCCAACACCTCCATCACAAGCGACCACTGTCTGTCATCATAGCTCTGTACCAAGATACACAGGGGAATTCGATTCTGGACACGCCAGTAACCCATTTTATGTGATTGGAGAGAGACAAACCATGTTTTCTCCGCATCTGCAAACCTTACCTTTCATCATAGTTTATTCCTCGTTATTTAGTAACTATAGAGAAGAGAAAGACAAACCATGTTTTCTCCGCATCCTTAATCGTGCTCCCAACGCTGAAAGCGTGAATCACTAGTTGAAGTCCTCATGAACTCTCAAATAAAAAAGCTGAGCAGTCACCTAAGTCCAAAAGGAGAACAAAACTCGGTTGTGTCAAAAACTAAAACATTCTCCGCAAGTAACCACGAGATAAACCCCAAACCAAAGGCTGTGCTTGATATCATGGCGCACAACTGCACTCCTACGAGGCTATGATAAGAAGCAAGCCTTAAGCTGTGACAAGTATCTGAATGAGCTCCCTGGCAGCAAACTACCCAAAACGCTGAGTAGCTAAATCCACACAGTCTCCAAAACTGCGGAAGGATGAAGTGCATTACTATCAAATGATGACTGACAAACCCCCAAATGTGAGTGAACCAAACCCCACAAAAGATGAAAGAGTCGTCATTTGATAGAAGGCACATCAGAACTGATTGGAATTCCAGAATGCTCATTAGAATTCTTCTAGGGTTCAAAATGTACATCTACATAATAAGCTGCTATGGGGAATAAGCTATCCCCCAAATGTGACATGTGGAATAGCTTATCCTCATCTACACAAGAAGTTGTTATGGGGAATAAGCCGTACCCAAAATGTGGCATATGGAATAGCTTATCCCCACTATATCCTAAGAACTAGATACTTCACAATAAGACAATCTCCGCCATTCAAACTTATAGAATTTTACTACTTTCTTTTTTGTGGCTGCACTAGTGATAAAGAACCGCAAAACGTCATCGTAACTGTCGGCTTCGATTACGCAAACAATTTCCCCACTAGACAGGATCAAATTCCCCTTAATCATAACCAAATCCATGCAAAGGTTAAACAGAATCTTCCAACACTGGAAAACTTTTTAGGAGTCCGAATACTTTGTGTGTATCCTTCTATGTATCCTTACTATGATTGGTCCCTTTCATATATTTTTTATTAAATTTTAGTTGTTTTAAAATTCTATCAAATTGATGTAAAATATGAAATTGACCAATCATAGCAAAGGATACATAGAAGGATACAGCATACACACTCACTTTTTAGACATCAAAGGGCGATCAAATTATGAACACATTAATTAATTTCCAACAAAATCTAACCCTAGAAAGGAAAGAAAGCAAAAACAATCAACAACTATGACCTACCGGAGATTGAAACGGTGGTCCATGATGCATCTGCCCGCCCAGATCTGCCGTCTGCCCGTATCCTCCGCCCCTCGCCACCATCGCTATCGCCTTCTCCGCCGCCTCCATATTGCCGGCGAACTGAGCCAGCTGTGTAAGCGCCGCCACCGCCGCCGCAGCAGCCGGATTGAGCCCCAGATTAGCTCCGTACCCCGCCGGATTCTGCACTTCGCCGGCCGGAACTCCCTGAGAATTGTGTTGGAGATGTGCATTGGCGTAATCGTAGTTTTGATGTTGCGGTGGTTGTGAGTAATGGTGAGATTGATAGGCGTAATAGGATGGATCGTAGGGTTGAGCTTGCGATGGATCGTAGGGTTGAGGCTGTGGTTGGTGTTCTTGGAGGTGTTGGTGGAGTTGTTGGATTTGATGGAGCTGTTTCTGTTGGTCTTCTGGTAGAGATGAGAAATCCATTGTTACGAATTCGAACTGATCTCTGCAACCAAATTAGGGTTTCGTTTTCTCTCCGAAGAAGAAGAAGAAGAAGAGATTTGATTAATCGATCTGTTTTAACGTTCTGGCTTCTTTCTAAATCTGCCCCTCCAGATTTGAGAAATAGTTCATTATCACCCCTTGGATTGAAGTTTATTTGGTACTACTAGTACTAGACATGGGATATGAACATTGAAAGAGTACACAATCACAGAGCAAAAATGAGAGGAAATGTTATTGTGGTTACAACTCCAGGTCTCCAGCTACATTTTAGTTTCTTCTACAATTATTATTTTTTAATAATTTTGACTTTGTTTAACATTATTCAGACATACAAGTACATGTTTGGTGACTCGGGGCACATAATAGCGCAATGGGCTGACCATTCTTGCGAAAGGGTATGGCAAGTAGGCTAAGTTGTTTTATTATTGGGTTTGATAAATCTTGAATGTTGCTTTGGGCAAAAGCTGATAGTTTAGGGCTATATATGGAAGTAGGTCGTGGCTATTAGCTTGTATGGTGTATCTCATGATTGTAATTGACTCACTAATCAATAAATTGGGTTCGTTTTAGCCGTGGACGTAGCTAGCCACTTTGTTAGTTAACCACGTTAACATTAGTGCCCAAACCCTCTGTTTTAACAGTTTTCCCTCTGCATATGCCCACCGTGTGCCCTATTCCTGTCCAACACAACACGAACACACTCACGACGATCAAATGTGATAATAAATGCATAAATACACGTGAAATGGTACTAGAATCGCCCGGACTTGAATTTATCACATGCAAAGCTCATAATCCATGAAACTTCCAATTATCCGGCCAAAAATGCATCACACATCGGGGATCACGTAAAGCGACAAATATTCAATATAGAGTATAACTCCAATTACGGAGTTATTAGAATTGAAACCAGATCTTGTTCCAAAAGAAAAGAGACACATCGGAAGCTTTGACTGAAATTGATAAGCGGCTCTTTATCTGATTTCACGCCAGTGCGGGCACCATATCTAAACATGCGGACTCGAGTCTTCCAATCACCTGAGCATTGGACTGCGCCATCGGACGGTACTACAAGGTCAACGATCGGGCTTGGCTCTGCAAAAACGAATAGCAATTGTAGGATGACAATTAGAGGAACAGACGATATTTTCTACGTCGGAGCAGCAATACAAATTGCTTTTGTGGGAAACCACGAAGGCGTAGAGATCGAGACTGACTACACTACAGTGGTGAAGACTGAAGATGGTGAATGAAGTGATGAAGGTAGAGGAAAAGAACATCTCAGTACTCAGAACATTGTCAATGACTGTGTCGGCTTGTTTCAAGAGGTGGAGGTGAGAAGTATCAGAAACTGTAATTGCACAGCTAATATGGTGGCACATTCCATTACAGTTTGGGCCGTGAAAATGTAGCAATCTGAGATATGGATTAAGGACGAGCTCAACCGGGCTAAGCAATATTTGCATAATTATGTAAAAGACCTTCATGGCCCATTATCGTTTTAATACAAGCAAAATTTTGACATAAAAAAAAAAAAAGCAAAAAAAAATGAAAAGATCGTCTCGTTCGCCCGGAGAAAACATCGCCCCTAAAAGGTTATGGGGCAATTGCATGAGAATCACTGTGGAGAGACCGGGTATGAGTGTTGGATCATATGTTATTTGATAAATGTTATGTAAAATCTACTATAAAAAGTGAACTTTGTAATTTGATATTTGGTAAGATCTGATGTTAACTGTTAGAGGAAAGTATAATGGTCAAAATTGGTCAAAGTAAATGTTTTATAGTTTTTACTCAAAAGAAAAAAGGAAGAAAACAAAGTCGCACAGCTTATTCGTATTTATCAAGTCTCAGTGTCTAACTACATCTTATGACATGCATTTATCCAGCTTTTTTACACCAATCAGAATCTAAACAACATAGGCAAAGAGTGAAAATGTTCTTTTGGAGGATCTTTACCGGCATAATTCCCATCTCACTAAACAACTAAGGGTTTAAACTTTAAAGCTTATTAGTCCCACATATATCCATATTGTGGTTATGGTTCTGAAACAGAAAGCCACCTTCTTAGCACCAATATATTAAACTTATTTCGGAGAGTCGACAGTATAAAACCAGGCAACCCGCATCATCATTATCCTCTAAACTGGCAGTACATCTCCCACCTCTCTGTGCTCTTCATTCCAAGGCACAAATTTAACTTTGGATCTGCTTTACAGAAAATAGATCGACCTAACTACAAAGCATTTTGAAAAGCGAAAAGCAACCGTTGGGTTGTTTAATTAGTAGCATCTCCCATAGCTCTACCGCAACAGTGATTTTGACAGAGCTCAAAACGATCGGGAGAGAACCAAAAAAGAAACAGTTAACAAGGCAGTGAACGCATATGTGAAGAAAATTTGCAGATCAAACAATGTTTCGACAGTTCGTGCACTGCTATTCTAGATTAACAAGAGACAACACAAAACAACATCGACGACTTACTTTTCCACGTCAAATATGCAATTGTTGCTGAATTCGTCAAAAAGCTTTTCTTTCCAGAAAGAATGAAATAATTAACTGTACAACTGCGCCTTGGACACGCTTTTGTTACTTTTATACTCACTAAAAGCACCCCAACCCTATCCCTAAATGTAATAGCAGTAAAGAAACATGTTTTAGGTATCCCTGCCTGTGTTAAAATTGCAGATCAGACAAAAATAAACACAAAGGGAGACTAGGTCAAAGCTTCTTGGCATCTTCACTTCGATTCAGCTGCTACCAAATTTATGCAAATGGGAGGGAGGAGCAGATCAAGGCTTGTGCCAAGCAACAAAGCAGTGGTATGGTATACAAAACTGATATTTACATCCTCCATGGATCAAAGTTCCACTTCGTGTAGATCTTCCCCAATGGTTCCACCATTCATTGGCAAGTGCCCCGAGGAAGGCACACTAGGCATGAACGACGATTGAGTGAAACCCAATACCTCTCCAAGAGGTTTTACTCCAGTTCCTCCCTGCAAATGATGACTATATCCGTCGGCAAAGCTTCCACTCCACGACGCCGTGCGACGCGAATGAGGTGGGAGGGTCCCACTTCCTCCAGTCGCCGTTGCACTTTTGTGTGCAAGGTTGTCCATGCTTGGAAACCTTTGAATGGAGACGGATGCAGGTGCTGGTGGTGAATGGAAGGAACTGGTTGAAGTGCGTACTGATGAATCTTCATTAGTTGATGCGCTTTCCAGGACATTGTTGTCGGCCACAGTATCGGAGGAAGTCTCTTTTGGCGATGGTACTGGACTTGGGACAAAAAACTTGGGATTGGCACCACTCATGGGTGCTGCATTGGTTGCAATAGAAGGCGACATGAAGGTGCCTGATGATGCATTGCCACCCCCTTTGTTGAAGGTGTCTACATACCTGCAAGCAGTTTATGAACTCAGCAGATCTTGTCATTCAATACTACTTAGTCCGTTCTCTCTCTATCTTCCACGTTTCATCCGAAACCGGGTCACTCTGACCCGGTTATTTGGGTAGCAGGACGATGTAATTTTTTGATAATTTTTTCATGGTGTTGTAGAGTATAGTTTACTCAACAACGCCTTGCAAAGTTTATCAAATTCTTGCATCGTTTTACTAATCAAATCACCGAACTAAAGTGACCCAGTGAATAGTGACAAAATGCAAACTTGGAAGATAGAGAGAGAACAGAGGAAGTACTAAAGTACTAATTCAGAACATTATGAAATACATACTGGTGTCTCTCATCACTAACCTCTTTTTTAATTAGAGATAAGAGGTTGGATGCTGTCATTGACAAAGTTGTGACTTGGATGGTGTCGGGTGTTATTACAAAGTTGTTTGCCTAGTTTGGGCAAGTCCTGAACAGATTAGGGAGTAAGGATTTCAAGGGGGCAGTATTTGGAGGAGTCATTTGTCAGGATCGAAGAACAGCGACGGGAACAGAGAATGTGATAGGTCTTGGTACGGGATATGATTCGGAAAGTTGCCCGAGACATGTTTGATAGGATTATGGGATGTTAATCACAGACAATTTCTACACATTTTTCCTATAAAGTTTCACAATTGCATGGATGCAGCAATATTTTAGGATTATAATGAGTTAAACTTTCATTAAACCATGAACTAACAATTATTTTTGTAACTAATATTCCAATGATAAAATACTACTAGTAATTATTCAACTGAACCAGCAATCAAACCGGTCAACCGGGCAACTTTTCCTGTTTGACCTGCGGTCTGGTTTTAAAACTATGATAAAGATTATGAGTTAAAAATAATTTTTAGAAGTGGGTGGGGCATGAAGGCATGTCCTCAAAGGGAATAGGGCTACTGCAGCTGCAGGCTGTGGGAGACAAAATGAGTGGTGGTATTTTGCTTTGAAGATAGCCTTCAAACAGAATTCCATTGTTTCTACAACACAAGGATACGCCCATGGGAATGAGAAATATATTATTGGATAAATCTCCTTCATTCTATTATTTTACCAGTACTAGCTGAACACAATCAACATCCCAGTCCATCCAGAAATGAACGAGGAACAACTATCATATCAACAATCTCTACATGCTTAAGAAAAATATTGCAAATTTACCTTGAGCGGACGCCTCCTCGTCCACGAGCAGAAAATTGGTTTGAAGCAGGTGGAATAGGCGGGATACCAGAAGCATGGTCCGAAGGCGTAGGACTTCTATATTCTGGGCTTCCAATTTTAGGAGATCCTTCATTTCTCGATCCACCTTTCAAGCTGTAATCTGACCCTCCATTTTGTAAAGTACTTACTTTTGGAGGTGGAGGAAGTGGGGGTTCATCAGCAGCAGCTTCAGCCCCTTCCTCTACCCATCTCTTGAGTTTTTCATCATAGTAAAATTTATTTGTTTCCCCTAGCTTTGCCTTCTCCAGACACAATAAAATGTTTGAGTGAACAAATCAGAAGAAAGATATTGTGAATCATTACGATAAGGAGAAACCGAGAAATACCTGACGGTCCTGACGAGGCTTCAGGACCAACCCCACTGTCTTCTGAAAGAGCTGTGAACCAAACCCAAATCGACCAAAGCGGGATGCTCCTGCCGATGATTTATCCTGTGCACCGGGCGAAGATGCTTGTTTTGATGATTCTACATGATGATCCTACACCAAATCGAAAAGATCTCATATTTGTGTTTACAATTTGCCTTGCACACAAGATACAAAAAAGAAATCTCTGGTACAGAGAAACTATCAACCTGAATCGGCGTTCTGCCAAAATCTGGCGTTCTGCCGAAATCTGGCTCCGAGACGCTTCTATTATGCTTTGGCTTCCGAGTACCCTGAGCAGTCCATTCATTTATTGGTTCTACTGACGCTGAAGGCATTAGCGATGACATTGCCATGGTTGACTGGCTGGCCGATACTCGAAGTCCCATTGTTTGGTAAGAATGTTCATTAGCTGGTGAACTGCCATGTGATGTTGACGGCACAGGCGGAGGTAAGCCCCCAACAACACGGTGAGCAGTGCTGTCGATAAAGTTGAACAATTTACCCACCAACTTTTTGGAAACCAGATTCGTTGAGTTGCTTGAAAAGCCACCCTGGAAATGTGGAAGCCATGTTTAGATATTAGCAAACATACTACGTAAGAAACTACATAGTTAAAGGATAAAGAAACACCTGTTGGTAAGTTCGTATCCTCTCGTCAAGTGATGAGATTAATTGTCTGCATGTGTCTGCTTCTGGTGCTCGTCCAGCTTTCAAAGATTTTAGTACTGCTTGACAGTACCTGAAGTCATTACATTATGCTCAGAAACCATGGGATTAACAAAACCATAGACCTGATAGATAACATTTTTTAATACATACTTCAATGACTCCGTTACTTTTCCCACTTCCGCCAGCATATGAGCATATATAACCTTGTATGGTTGAAACGGGAGCAGGATGAACTGGGGGTTTCCAAGCACCTTTGCGTATTCAAATAACTCTGTCCTCTAAACACCATTCAGTCAGAGGGATCTCGTAAGAATACATGCAGAAGGGAAGCAGCACATATGCAAAAGCACGTCAACATAGGGACTCAAACTCAACATAATGCTCACTGACAAGACCATGATTTTCAACCTTAAAGAAAGGACAAATTATATATTTTGAGACACAATATGCAAAAAGCACATCAACTTAGTCACTCGAACTCAACACAATGATCACTGACAAGACCATCATTTTCAACCTCAAAGAAAGGACCAATTATATATTTTGACACAATAAACAAACAGATAACGGAGATCCTCAAACGGGAGAACTTTTGTAGATTTTTAGAAAGTGCTAAAACGCCAATTGTGTTGGGGGCAGAATCCAGATCCCAAACAGAATGATGTTGACTCCTATAATAATCATGTCTTAGATTACACCACATGTTAGTTCCTTCGAGCTTCCATGTCATTAGATTACTAAAGATAAATACATTATAAACCCACAAAGGTAAGAAAGAAGGTGAAAAACCTCTAAGACGGTAACTTCATTTGTGTTAAGCAGTTATTCTTGAAATCAAGATGAGTTTGGTAAACAATCTAAAGGAGCTACAACAACATTCCTTGTGGTCACCACTAGAATAGTACAGAACAGTCGAACGAGAATATTTATTGTCTGAATATGTACGGTTTCCAAGTTCAGACCAAAATAATACTTCCCACCGTCCCACAACGAGTGTCCACTTTTCTATTTTGAGATGTCCCAAAATAATTGTCCACTATTATGTTTTATGTTTGAAAATGAATACATTGACAAGAATGCCAATAAAAAGTAATTATGCTAGCGTTCGAAATGGGTGTCAATATCATCACAAAACTCAATCAAGTGTGCAATTAATGCATGTCCCCTTAAGAAGTTGGGGTTTCAAAAATGGACACTTATTATATGGGACGGAGGGAGTACCTGCAACGGCAATATCACCATTCCAATCGTGGAGGTAAAACTAAAAAGCGACAAGTTCAGAAGACCAATAACTTACCAAATACCATTTGGTGTCCATTTATGAATGCGTTAAAGAGAAAATGACGTTTGAACAAAGATAAAAACAGAGAGAGAGAGAGAGAGAGAGAGATGTTTGATCTGTTGTACAGATCTCCAATTTAGGCATAGGTAGACAAAGGCAGTTAAAAAGGCACCTGAATAGCATCGGGACTAGCATAAGTTCTCGGAGATTTCCAGTGATCAGCTCCAATAAGGCATAATCTCGCACTGTCTGAGTATTGCTCAAAATTTGCTTCAGCAACCAAATAGCAGATATGTGCTGCAAAAATCTGGATCATGGGTTCCGTGTGAGGAGAAATGATGTTCTGATAGCAAAGTTGAATTTGAAAAACGAAATAAGAGTCGATCTGCGATACATACTTCACTTTTTTCTTTCCACAAGCAATCCCCAAGATGAATAAGTACGAGATGATCATCCTTCGTTCTATTAGCAGTTATTACTGCCAAATTCTCTTCCCAACTGTCTAGCATATAGTTAGTGGCACACTGAAGTAAAACAAGAGAAAAAGTAAGAAGAAAAGAATGAGTTTGGATCAGCAGTCGATAAAAAAAAAATCACACCAACTTTCTGCCCTCCCCACCCCAAAATCACACACCCCAGAGAGAGAGAGAGAAAGAGAGCAATAACTATCTATACCACAGGAGATTGATCTCTAATGTCAAAACTTTGAACTTCTAGTAGACCAACAATAATATACAACGGAGCCATTAGGTAGAAAATTCTGAAAACTTTTTTTCATTAGCCAAAAAGAGTAACCTTGCATTCCAATATCCAATATCGCTATGCATATTACCTGTGTCGATTGCAGAGACATATTAACAGTACGAGGAATGCTGCTCTCAGATGGGGTGATGCTAAACACATCAGCTGGTTGACCAGCAATAAGGAGGCATAATGTACGCAAAGGCGAGCCTGCTACTAGTTGGCGAAGTGCCATTTGCTTTACAGTGTCAACATAAAACTGCATTTAACAAACATAGTCATCCAGACGAAAGAGTTGCTTCAGAGATCTCACAATGTTCACCATTAGTCACAAAATCTAGAGCGCACAGAAAAATTAACAAAATGAAAAAGTACCTGTTCCCCAAGTTGTGTGGCAAGCACTAGTGCAGGACCCCACAGCTGACCCTCAGTTGCGCAATGTAGTGCCTCTTTCTTTTTCCCAGAAACAAGAAGACTCTGTACCTCGGAAGCTGTTGCCTACGAATATGACAAAACGTCACTAACTAGGTATACTGTATACCGATTTATACATTAATGTGTACAATGTAAGACATGATACCAGCATCTGTGCTTCAGATGGTGAGTTCTGCAAGCAATGAGCAATACCACCAAAGTTACTGAATCGGACACTATTTTCCTTGGCAGATGAGAACAGTCTAGCCACAGCTGATTCAGGATAATCACTTTCCTACCAAAATCCAAAACCAGAAGATCAACATACTGTTAGCATGTTTGAAGTCATTGATACCATAAACTAGGGGAATAACAAAGGCCCAGTCCTAGATTCAAATCATAAATATTCAAGTCAGTCAAATATATGAAGCTTAAGAAAAATATCAGATTCCAACATAGATCAGAAAAACACAGTAAATCTCCGCCAGTTTCGAGTGTATGAAATGTAGATAAGTATAACAAGCCCGTGATGACAACAATGGGCATGTGCCGGTCCTTGCTTAGACAACAGCTTTACATCAATAATGACGAAGGTATGGATAAATGGGAGAGCATCAAATGTGAAAACTTTCCTGACACCCCAGAAATCAGGACCTAGAAAAGATAGAAATATCATCTTAAGCAGATCAAGAAGAAAACAACAGCCAAGACAAATACAACAGCAAGCTTCACTGGTGGCCTGGAGCCCTGGACTAAAAACAAGTGGGCTCATCTTCTTGTTCCCTACTTTTATAAGAAATGAAGTCATAGAAATATGTGTTCGTTCTCACTGGAAATACCAGCTATGAAAGTCGGCTCCACTAACAAGCCCTTACACAGAGAAAGGATTATAAAACTACAAAACCAAACTATGCTAAACAATCAAAGGCATCTGACATCCGTTGAAGGTTTCCTTATCGTTCAATCTCCAAATGATCAATACAACAACCGAAGGAGCAAACCTCAACCCTTCTGTCTCTCTCTATCTACCCGAACACCTCCCCAGGCAAACAAAAAAAATACTGGTGACTAGAAATGGATATAATGGTAAATAGAAAACCATGTAATTGCTTGGTTGTTATAATCAATAGACATGTAAATTAGAGTAAGGCTTCAAACAGTTAGCTACTACGGTACGCTTGGTAAGAATGGTCTTATCAGAGTTTAGAACAACAAAAGAATACTATATAAGCTTATTTATGAAGAGAAATACCCTAAGTGCAGTGTCACTTCCAAAAGGAGATCGGAGCTTTCCATAATACTGACAAGCTATCTTCAGTAATGAGAGAAGCAACTTCAAAACTTCATCTTTTCTGTAATCTGCATCAGAAGATCCACAGCTTGCAATCCTCTCATCAATCCATTTGTTCAACTCTTTGGTTCCAACACTTCCTCCAACCAAGGGGCCAGGATAAGACTGTTTGCAGAGTGTATTGAAATAACCAAAAGTGCTCGATCCCATATTTGGGGTACCTATATTTCCAGAGAAAACTTCTACCAAGTTCAATACGGAGATAGAGCTACCTACAGGACCCTTCAGAGATAACAAAAAATCAAAATTAGCATTTCACGCAGAAGTGAAAAATATTTTAGTACTCAAGACAGAATAAAATGTGAACGTACCAGCGTCTCGAAAGATTGAGTATTGAAAGAACTACCATATTTAGCCACAATGAGTTTTCCACCAAAACCGAAAGTAACCAATGCATGGGGAGGACGTCCAGCAGATGACCTTCCAGCTTCTGGAGCATAAGAGAATTGATTACCACTCTGCAACTGCTGCTGCGAAAAATTTCCAGAATTCTGATTGCCATAGTAACCATTTGACAAATGCCTCTGGTCATTCTTCTGCATACTTGGCTGATTAACGTGCTGACTGAAGTTTCCAGTAGAAACAAAATTACTTGAACCAGTAGTAATGACATTATGATCCTCGCTTACTTCCCTATAATAAGGAACTGATGCCCTAGAATCATATGACGCCTGTTGACTGGCATGGTTAGTCACTGAATATTTTGAACCATAATCATTCTCTGATTGCTGGTTAACGCTAAAATTCATTGAAGTTCCATTCTTTGCAGTGCTGTCAGGTTGCCACATATTCTGATTATTCTGATTGTAGTTACTGAAAGACCCTCCCCAGTTTTGATCTTGCTTTGGTGCCGTGAAACCTTGGGACCTGGAATTACTCACTTGACCGCTGCCAATGTAAGTTTGCTGGTTTTCTTGAGAAGATGTAACTCCTGATGTGTATCTATTTTGGTTTTGTTGGTTATAAGTCTGATTTGATGATTGAAGAGATGAGGTGTACGTCTCTAACGAGCGCCACTCTTGAACAATTGTATCATAATACCAACCAGGGTACTGGGGGTCAAAGACCATGTGTGCTGGATATTCAGTATTCACTTGTGGGGAATGATTCCAATTGGAGGCACTTTCAGAACCAACATTTCCTTGTGACGTCTGATTCCAGTTATGGACACCATTTCCAGTGCCCTTCTCGGTTACAGTACCTGCAGAAGCTTGAGAAGTTTGCTGCAAGTAAGAATTGTGAGAATTCCCGCCGGCGCCTGCTGAATGACCCGCAGAGTTCGATCCAAAGTTCTCTTGCACATTTCCCGTGGTACCATAACTATCAACTTCATACCATTGCCCAGTATTCATATCATATTTCCACCCTGGATAAAGATTCTCCCAATATTGAGTATTACTTTGATCCTGGCCATCTACATTTTGTACCGTAGCTGAATTATAAGCTCCACCCTCTTGATATTGCGTGGAATTATAGTGTTCACTGTAATTTCCTTTTACGTCCTCACTACCAGAACCAGTCTTAGCAACAACACCAAAGCTATCTTCCACCTTCCCGGGTTGTCCAAGAGCACCATCTCCCAAATCACTGAAAAAATCAGAATATGATCCAAACCTGTTGCTCTGGCCCGAATCAGAGCTGAAAGCAGCCCATTGAACCTCTTTGATCCCAGAACCTTCAGACTGGTTGCTAATTGTCGAATCCGATGTCACCTCTGCCCCTATACCTCCACCGGCGGATTCAACAACACTGTCGAACCCAAATGAATTGGACGAATGGTCTTCGACATGCCCGTCGGACGAAACAGCATTAGTTTTTTCAGAGGCTGTTTCTCCAATTGCTTCACTCCCAACATCACCTTCCCAACCAGAATCTTCACCAACAGGCACATCACCGATACTCAGGCTCGCCAAGGCTTTCTTATCGTCGGAATCGTTCCACTCGGCGAAACTCGACGAGGAATGTACCTTATTAACAACCTCAACCCCATCATCATCATCAACTAATTTATCGAAGAAATCGGCGTCCGTGTGATCCTCCACCTGCAATGGAGGGTTCGAATCCATGGACCAAACCCTAGCCCTAACGATTTCTCTAAACTCCAAAAAACCAAGACCAAAATTCTACCGAAAACGCCTCAATTTAGGGCCAAACCATCGAATAAACGAGATCCGATACAAAATGGCTGACGAAGATACAGAATCCGACGAACGGAGGCCAAATTCAGACAAAACGGAGAGAAAATGGAAGGAGATCTAGGGTTTTACCAAGTCCATGCTCGGAAACGATAACAATTATTACGCGTGAAAGGAGAGAACACATAATGCGCAATTACAGCGGTGGAATCCATCATGCCGGAGAGATTAAACGACCGAAATGGAAGAATAACTTACCGGTGGATACGCCGACGACGATAACCGGAGAATCGAAACAGAAGAGAGAGAGAGAGGGAGAGAGGAGAAGAAGACAAGCCCTCGATTTCGCGAGAGAGAGGTGTGCAAATTTTAATCGACCACGACCCACCAAGTGATTCTAGCTTCATTTAATTTCTTTCCTTTTGTTTCCATTGTTTTTTACTTATTGCTACTATTATTTGTTTTCCTAATGAGTGACGAAGTCTTTAAATTTTCTCTCAAAATATATATACCAAGTCATAAATTTATGTCACTTTTGCATTTTTTTTTCACAGAATAGATCTTCTTTTAGAAGAGCTTCTATATATATCTTGATTCTACTTGAGTCTCGGGAAAAAATGTAAATATCTGGTTTGCATTTTTTTGTCTAGCATTTGGTTATTTTAGTAGGATACAATTTTCTTTTTAGGCAAATATTGGCTTATATGAAAGGGGTTTTGTTGGGCTTTTGAGTAACAATTGTAATATCTAATTCTTGGGGGGACCACTTTGCAAAAGCGCGGGGCCCATTACTCGTACGCCGTACGTGACCGACTGCAGAAGACTCAAACATCTGGAGGAGATCAATAATCACTTCAACTCATCTTTCCATGTTAGAACGATTGTTTGTCTCTCTTCTCTTTCTTCACCTTCTCACCGTCGTTACCACAAAAAGAGAATCGGTTTCCACTAACACCGATCTTAAGCCTTTTCTTTGTGCTAGTCGAACTCATAACTAATTAAGGCTAAAACGCTATACACATCATACTGCGAAGCATGTAATGCCCAGTTGAATTTGACCGACTAATGGTTGAAATGCCTAATCCATCATATTGTGAAGCATGCAATGCCCAGTCGGGCTTGGCCAACTAATGGTTAAAACGCACTTTATGCATCATACTGCGAAGCATGCAATGCCTGATCAGGTTTGATCCCACTCCAAATTAGGACATGATTGACCTCGAAGGCCTATTGGCATAAAGGTGGGCTAGGCGCCATCCTTGCCACAGTTCAAGTTTGTGAATAATGTGTAGATCAGGGAAAATAAACTTCTAACAATTGGGCCAATTTATTTAACCAAATATAAATACGTTGGGTCATAATCTATTTATTAAATATATATTATTGTGCCCACCATCTAAGCCCAATAAGTAGATGGACTTATTGGATTTTACCCATTAACCAATAAATATCATTTAAACACTACACCCAATCAAAACATCTGAAGTTAGGTTTTCAATCGTCTTTCGACTATGCCTCTATCTCTCTCTCCACCAGCAAATCACTCCAAGACATGGGATCTGCCGGTGTCATCGTCCCAACTACTGTGGCAGAGGTAGTAGATGGAGCATTCGCGACGTAGTCGCTCCCGATCAAGAGAACAATTTGGAAGCCCCTAAAGGTGGGCTCCGACTTGTGGTATCGACTACCAGGAGGATTTTGATGAGCAGGGTGGTGATAACTCCTTTTAGGAGTTATTATCGTTTTGTGAGCTTATTGAATAAATGTGGCATCATTCCAAGCATTATTTGTGCATAGTTGCATATATGAGTTTCCATGATCATGTATGTATAAGTCAGGCATTTTTTACGCGAGATTTGGTATTTTGCTTTACATATACATGATATTGGGGTTATTGTTGTTTTCACAGGAAAGCGAAGCCCGAAGAATCAATGAAACGTAGAAATGAACTTCGGAAGGATGGGAGCTCGCAATGGATCAAATGGATCAAGAAAAAGAAGAAGAAAATCACAAGTTGGCTGCAGAGCTCGTACGAGCTTAAGAGGAGCTCGTGCAAGCTCAAGATTTGGAAAAATATGAAAACATCTCGTACGAGCTAAGATGTGACATCTATAATATAATCATCACGATTCATAGGAGTCTGTACGAGCTAAAAAGCCAGGAGCTCGTACGAGGTGAATGGAGCTTGTGTGAGCTGAAGGGATAAACTAAGGTTGTACGAGCTATGAGGGAGCTCACACGAGCTTTTCGAAAAACTTTTTTCGGAACGAAGACACCAAAGTACAATTTGAATACTGCTACACATGGAAAAAACTAAATCGGTCCTAATACGACCTATGGAGTTGGGAACAACGTCATTCACGTACAGCCAAGCTAGGAGGAGCGTTTGGGAACAAGAGCACATATTCGTCTATCTTTTAAGATTTGTGTGTTTTATGATTCTCCTCACTATCTCATTCTCTTCATCTACGAAAAACTTGTGTATTGCGATGTTTTTCAGTAGCTAAGCTATTTACTAGGTTCCTATGGTTGAACCTAGGTCATAAAATGTTTTCTGGATTTTTAGAACTTTAATTCACGGACTAGTTCCTAATATGACGTTGGTCTCGTTCTTCTAGCATTATTGCATTTAACTTTATACAACCATAGGGTCATGAACTAGGGTCGTTACTTGGTGAACGTAATGCCTAGGAGGAATTAGGTATTAGCCTTAGAATCACATATTGCTAGAAAATCCCGTAGCATGGACCGAGAGGTGAAGTGATAGGCTTTGGATCATTACTTAGATTTGTTCGTAATGCATGCTAGGCTAGGTAGTTTGTGGACTGGAATGTGACAATTGCGTAATTTAGCATAATCATATTTGAGATCGGAAGAGGATTATGGTAACCTACATGTGTTCAAGGAAGTAGAATAGCGTTGTGTTTCAAAGAGTAATATGAAAACGTGAATTAATCTAGGGGATACATGATTCCGTCTCTCTATCGTGATAAATAATATAAAAAAATAGCAAATAAGTTCAACAAAAATGTTGACTTTTAATTTATTTAAATACAATCATTTGTTTGGGAGAGACAAGCCACAATCAAAACAACTTATTTCAATCGTCGCTTCAGTTCGTCGTTCGTAATTATCTGAATACGACTCTCTCTGATCGTTCGAAGTTTATAGACACTTTACAATTATATTTATAGATGTGTATGATTTACAGTGGCAAAAAAAAATGGGATAAATTTTGAATTATTAGTTGTGTATATTTCAAAGGGAAAAATCGATAATAATTAATTTCAGTCGGGACATGTATGTATGTTCTCTAAGGGTATATTTATTTAAAATCCATAATTAGGGATATTTAAATTTCACTTGCACCACTTCAATTTAGGAAGATTTTCACTTACGCCCCTTCTTGTTTGAAAATCTTTACTTACACCCCTCATGTGTCCTAAACTTTATTTCAATTACGCCCCCTCTGTCCAAGTCTGTCGGTTAGGCGATGAGGTCCACCATTGAAGCAAAATTTTGGACAACTTTGCTCCCTGATATAATATATAAAGTCTATTATACCTTCATCATCTTCATATTCATCAAACAAAATAAAAGATCATTCAATTCATAAACAATAATATGAATCTTCAAATCATTCAAATAAAAAAAAAATAATCTAAAACTATTGAATCAGACATAATTACAGTGTCTTTGATTAATTCTAAATCAAATAAGACCATTAAAACAAACTTAGAACTCCATAGGGTTCCCCCCCCCCCCAAATTTGTAGGTCAGCATTGTATCTTTTCACCCGCTTCCCTGCCTTGAATCAAAGAAACTCACCAATTCATCATACATTTATGCGCTGTATTTAATTGAGTTGAATAATGTGAATACATTACGGTGTAATTTGGTACAGTGCTACTTGAAACTTGAGCGGTGTCGATGGAGGACCATCACTCACCTCCTCTGTTTCATATTTCTGGAATACGCATGGGGTTCTTCAATCATCCTCGTCCTCGTGACCTCCCTATCATCAATGTACATAAAATCCCATGTATCGTTTGAGGAGAATTAGACATGGGTTGGTGATGAAAAGCAACCACAAATTGACAACAAGCACAACCTAGATCTTTAGATTTGGCTACAATATTCGACAATGGCGATGGATGGGCATGATGGGAATCAACCATTAAGTGGATTCTAAATAAGAAGAAACCCTAGCCCCCTTTCCCCATGGCTACGCCACTGCTCTAATCACAGCCAGAACCACCACCGTCTATATCTTCTTCCCTCAAACCAACACTGCCGCCTTGTAACCTCCATTGAAGTCGGAAAGCCCCTCAAACAGCACCTAAAATCCATGTACAGACCCAGTCTCCTCCACCAACGAAGTAGAGAGACGATTGGCGGATCCAATTTTGTTGGGGATCTCGCCGAATATCCGAGTACTCACTAGTCGGAGCAAGATTAGAGAGCTGCAGCTTACAACCTCTTCAGGGATCAAAGAACAGGATTTTCCCAACGATGGAAAGGAAGAAGCTCTTGATAGCTCCAAACAGACTTTGGTGGCACATCCGGTAGTGGAACGATTGTTGTGGTTAGCAGTGAACAGACACGATGGTGGTGGAGTCGATGGCGTCGAGGTACTGCGTATTGGTGGTAATGAAGGTGGCGGCTAGGAATATAATGATTCAGGAAGGATAAGAGATACTTGGTCTGTTTCTTCTCTTTCTTCCCGTTTTGACTTTTTCATCCGTAGCCGTGTCACTTTGACCCGGTGATTTGAATAGCTAAACGATGCAATTTTTCGATAATTTTTCATGGTGTTGTAGAGTAAACTTTACTGTACAACACCATGAAAATCTACCAAAAAATTGCATCGTATTGCTAATCAAATCATCGGGTGAAAGCGACCTGATGAATAGTGGTAAAACTCAAAACTGGAAGAAAGAGAAGAAACAGAGGAAGTAGTAGGAGTTACTCCTTAGGGTAAAATAGTCATTTGACACGAACATTAGTCCATAATTTATAATTGTAAGAAGGAGTGTACATGGAGATTTCCAAACAAGAAGGGGTGTACGTAAAAATTCTCTTAAACTGAAGGGGTGTAAGTGAAATTTACCCTAATAGAAATTTTCAAAAGTTTTGGGGTGGCAATAGCCACCCCTTGCCTCTTCATCCGTCCGCAACAGTTGGTAGGGCTGGTCGCTATGTTATTGAATGGCATATCATGAGAAAATTCCATGCCAACAAAAATGTTAGTTTTCCCCCCTCTGCATCTCCCATATTATTCCAAGAATTAGAATTCAGAATTCAACATTAACAGCTGTAAATTACTAGTCACAGCCCATTTGTGGATATAAGCAAGCACAAAACGGCAAATGTAAAGGCCAGTAGTAGTGAGTATTTCCAAAAGCTTGAAACTAACATTAATCTTCCCACAAAGCTGAAAGCTTACACCAATGATCAATGATGCAAAGGTTTGTCCCTAGAAACCACTAATCTATTCCCCCAAAAAAGCCAAGAAAAAACCCTCTGAACCCATCATGGCTTATTGATGGTCTTCATCATCATCATCTTCCAATGGAGCTGGCAAGTTGAGATCTATCAAGCTTCTCAACGACTTGAGCTTTTTTGCTGGTTTCAGATGTGCCAAACAGTCCCTATCCATGGCAGAAGAGCCTGAACAATCTGCCAAAAAGTGTGATCTCTTGTGCCCACCCATTGCTTGACCCGACCCGAACACTCTCCCGCAAATGTCGCACCGGTGACTCGCCATGAACTCGCCCGAGTCGAACCGAGTGTCCCTCGACAACATCATCAGACTCAGTGCAGAGTCTTCCTCCGGGGACGCGTCGGAGACAGAACTCAACTCGGCCAACGACTCGGCCGGACTCGGACTCAAACTCGGATTCAACAACTTGGGTTTGCCCAATCCATCGCGCCCCGGAGAACCCACCTTCCGGTTTCGCTTGGATCGGAGCTTCCGAGTTGGGTTTACCGGTGACTCGGTCGTCTGAAACAGGACAACTGAGCCGAGATCGAGAAACTCGGGATCTACAAGCCTGAAACTCCTCTTGGGGTTCTCTCTCAAACAATAAACCAAACCCTTGTTTTCAATTTCTCTCCCATCATCATCATCATCTTCTGCAGAAGAAGACAGAGTTGAGGCTGACTCAGTCGGAGCACCGAGTTGTGTCATCTGGGTTTTGTCAGGAAGCGGTAGCATCCTCAAATGAGACCTCATGTGACCACCCAGAGCTTTGCCGTTAGCGAAGACCTTGAAACAGAGCTTGCATTGTTTTTTCTCCTCCATGAAAAGGAAAGAAAACAGAGCAGAGGAGGAAGAAGAACAGGGGAGTGTCTCTCTGTGTGTGTGTGTGTGACTGCTGTGGTGGTGAGATATCTCTCTGTCTTTAAGCTTCAGCAGCTTCAGAGGAGGACAGAGGGGGTGGGAACTTATGAGAAATATAGGTGACAAGCATTCTTCCACCAAAAGGCAGCACAAAATCCCAAAATGCCTTCCTTAATTTATTATTTCTTCCGTTACTTCTCTTTTTCTACGTTTTACTTTTTGACTAGTATCTGGTCATTTTGACCGGGTGATTTAGATTACAAAACGATACAATTTTTTGATATTTTTTTCACTATGTTATAGAACAATTTTTACTCTACAATACCATGAAAAAATTATCAAAATATTAGATCGTTTTGCTATCCAAATCACATAATCAAAGTAACCCCGTGAATAGTGACAAAATCAGAACGTGGAGAAAGAGAAGAAACAAATGAAGTAGTATTTGTTGGTGATGAAATAAGAGTAAATATTTGGAGTCTGACACCCATTATTAGTGTCAACGATGCGATTTTTTGATAATTTTTTCATCGTGTAATAGATAACTTTTACTCTACAACACCATACAAATTTATCAAAGTATTGCATCATTTTACTATGGGTAAAAGACACTGACCACCCCTGGGTTTAGGGAAAATTCCATTCCGCTACCCTGTGTTTTGGATAAAGACACTCCGCACCTTTTTTTGGATGGAAGGTAACAGTTGACTAACAGAACGGTTAAAAAGACAATTTTATCCCTGAAATGTTATAAAATTACCTCATATATAATACCCTAATCTCTCATTTCTAACCTAATCCCCTTCTCTCTCTTCCCCTCTTTCTCTCTTCCCTTCCCCTCTTGCTGTGAAAACACAGCCGCTCCTTCGCGATTTGGTTGCAAGAGGTCCAGCATCGTCTTCTTCGATTTCACAGCAATTTTCCTTCTTGCTGAGACAATTTTTCTTTCTCTCTCTTCGCGGTTTCTCACTCCTTTGTGGTTTCTCACAAATCGTCTTCCCCTCTGAGCCCGATTTTGAAGACGGCATACTACAGGTGTCTCGATTATCTGATGCTGGACGTTCTCATCGCCGTCCGAAACGCCGCCGCCGTAAGGGACGGGCTTGTCGCCGATTAGTCGCTTCAGGATTTGTGGGGAAAGTGGAGATCGAGGGACAGAGCGAGGGAGAAGATGTGCTCGAGGAGGTAGGAGACGTTGAGTAGGTTTATGAGTCGATTCTCCCGAAAATCGTGTTTTAAGCAATCAATCAATGGTGGCAGTCCTCGCTCCAAAGCCTCAATCTGTGCCGTAGGTTTGTAATATGTTTATGCATACGAATTTTCTTTGAACTGTGGTTTCTGGTGGTCATTGAGCGGTTTCTGCTGTGTATGAGGTTGATGTAATTGCGAATTTCAGGCTAATAATTGAGGGCTTCTGATTTCTCATATCTATTCTATGGTTCCGATTGGGGGCTTCTGATTTCTTATATCTATTCTATGGTTCCGATTGGGGGCATCTGATGATTTATTGCTTATGTTATAGGGGTTGTGTTGGCATTAGCGCAATGCTAATTTCCTGCAAGTATGAAGAAAAACTGGGCCCCTGAGGTGGTGGTGGTGGTTCTCTTTTTTTTTTCCTGGTGAGAGCGGGATAAGTGGTGGTGACAGTGGCTGGTGGTGGTGGAATTCGCTTTCCAGGTTTGTGATATATTTTTGGTAGTGTCTTAGTCCTTGAAGGTAGAAGCTGGGAGAATGGAGATCTTGAAGATGCTGAACTTGAAACTATTGATTTAGGTATCAAGATAAGCTTTGTCATGAAATAGGGTGTGCATCTGACAGCCAAGTGATAGTGAATGAAAACCCCTTTTGGAACAAAAGAACTAGCATCCAGGCTATCCAAAATTGGATCAAAGAAAAGAAGGACGGATCCATCAATTTTGTTAGAAGGATTGACAACTGCCTATCCCATGAGTTAGCTAACTGGGTTAGAATTTTGAAAGTTAATGGTAGCATAGCTGTAGATGAGCTCCCAGATAGAGTGAGAACTGCTCTGTAATGGGTACTCCCCCCTTCTGATGTTTTGAAGGCTAATTAGCAAGAAATAAAACTTTTGAATTTATCAAAAAAAAAATAGTATGGTTCTTGATGTTCTTGGTTTTTATTGGTGTGTTTTTGATGTTCTTGATTTTTAAATTCAAAGCGGAAGTTGTTCTTGGTGGTGTTGATATTTTTTGGTGGTGATGTTCTTGATGATCTTAGTGTTCTTGATGATAAATATGGGTTGTGCGGTGGCGGTGGTGGTATTAGATGTTCTTTATTTGTTATTGGTGGTGTTGTTGTTTTGGATTCAAATTCAAAGATGATTTTGGTGGTGTTGATATTTTTTTTTGTAGTTGTTTTTGATAATAAAATAGACAAAAAAAATCAAAAAAGTATACAAGGGTAATATGGTCCGAAAATATCCAATCACTCACTTTTTAACGGAACTTAACAAAAGGGTGGTCATTGTCCACGGAATATTCCGTTAACTGGGTGCGGAGTGTCTTTATCCAAAACACAGGGTAGCGGGATGGAATTTTCCCTAAACTCAGGGGTGGTCAGTGTCTTTTACCCTTTTACTATTTAAATCAACAGGTAAAAGTGATCCGGTAAATAATGGTAAAAATCAATTTGTATAGAACATAGTGGAGTAAATGAGAGTGAATATGTTTGTTGAGCTGGTTGGCGCAGTGGGTGAGAATTTAAATTTAATCGCATTTTCTCTTTTAAATCTCATATCCTCTAAATACACTCTAAAATTTTGTAGATTGAAGTGTGTAAAACTGATTCGGACACCATTAACAAAAAGTAGATGATTGATAATGTTTTGGCAATGATTAGTTGAGGTGCATGAAAAATGATCTCGACACCATGATTTCTTAGTTTTAGTTTTTATTCAATTGCATTTTGCTCGCCACAGTCTATAGCAATTGATTATATTTTTATAATCTTTTAAAATTGTCCCATTTCTGAAAAAAAAAAAAAATTGTCTCAATACCTATTCTATTTTAAATAAGTGTGGCAAACAATACATAAAATCGTCTTTATACCTAAAATATAAACATTCATGGTGCAAAAAACAAAATTGTCTAATTATATGTTAATTTCATGCTAGAAGTAAGTAGAAAATAAAACCAAAGAAAATGATAAGAAATAGAAAAGAAAAGAGAAAAAGAAGCGAAAAGTCGCATGTTCTTCTTTTCCTCTCCCTCCGACAAACCACGACCTCTACAGCTCTCTCTGAAATACCCCGTATTTTATTTTGAGGTACTTCTGTAAATTTACATCATTGGCATCAAGTTCTATTTTCACATTGTCATAATCACTCTTTGGGTTGTCTGAAAATTGGGTTGAAAATCTTGCTGTTGAACTGATCTTGTTCAGTACACCATTCCCTGAGTATGTGGACTGTTTTTACAGATCATAATTGCCTCAATACTTCTTAGAATTGGGTATTGTTTGATTCTATACAATCCTGGGAATCCCAACTACATGAGTATAACAAACTCGACCCATAATTCAACTTAGAAAATGTAGAATTCTCTGTGCATCGGATTGCAAAGGGGAAATTCATGATGGACGAGACCAAAGTGCAAGCTAAATTGGGAGACACATCCAAGGTTAAGAAGTTGAGATATTTCTTAGGCCTTGTCGGGCCTGGGATTGGTCCACTATTTGCCGAGAAGCATTTGAGGAATTGAAGAGGGCAGTGACTGAGGAACAGATGTTGAAAATTTGAGCCAATTATTCGAGATGCATACAGATGCGTCAAAGTTCGTCAGTGGGGGAAGGCTTATGCAAGGACACCTAATATGGAACCATACTTCTGGTCGTGGACCAATTTACCAAATACGCCACATGTGCACCAGCTAAACCGGGGTGTGCGGCCAAGGCGATTGCAAGCTTGTTCTTTCGGAATGTTGTGAAGTATTGGGGAGTTTCGAAGAACACTATGAGCGACATGAATCTGTGGTTCACGGAGAAGTTTTGGACCGAACTCTTCAAGTTGTTGGGGACGGAACTCAATTTCCACTAGCTTCCATCCGCATACCGGCGGACTGACCGATAGGGTGGATACTTTGTTGGAGGTGTATTTAAGTCACCATGTACAAGCCAACTAGAAGACTGGCCGGAGTTGTTAGCACATCTCTCATTCTACCTATAGAGAACCGAGTCTACATTGAAGAGCCACTTCGAGTTAGCCACTGGGCAACAGCCACCAACACCAGGAACCCTAGCCTCGGGCTACGATAGCAGCAATCGAAGATCCTATGTCATGGGTAGAGTTTGGCAACAACAAAGGGATTTGGCGCAAGCTTGCTTGGAGAGAACGACCAAGAAGACGAAGATGGGCTGACAAAAGAGATGGCCTTTGAATTGGAAAACTACCAGTCTGTGAATTGGTCTTAGAAAAATGCATTCGGGTGAATTGGTCTTTGAAAAATACCCTCCTTTTTAAACACTAGTTGTTAGCAGCGTAGTGGGGCCATCTGTGTCTCTCGTCTCCATTCTCTCTCTCTCGTCTCCATCCTCTCTCTCTCGTCTCCATCTGCCTCTCGTCTCCAACTGTCTCTCGTCTCCAACTCTCTCTCTCGTCTCCATCTCTCTCTCTCGTCTCCAACTGTCTCTCGTCTCCAACTCTCTCTCTCGTCTCCAATCTCGTCTCCAACTCTCTCTCTCGTCTCCAATCTCGTCTCCAACTCTCTCTCTCGTCTCCAATCTCGTCTCCAACTCTCTCTCTCTCGTCTGCATTTCTCTCTCTCTCGTCTCCAAACACAATAGTTTTTTTTATAGAAAAGGCCACCCTTATACATACCAAAACTGGGTTGATCACTCCCACTACTAAGATCATTACAAAACTGCACCAACTTGTTTATGTGCTCTGGCATTTAACTCTCTGGGTACATAATTAATTGAACTAGAGAAATTTTTTAACAAGGCTGAACAGGGAGGCTCTGGTCCTCCAATTCCAACGGCTAGCAACATTGTTTTTGATTGCATTTACTATCACTTGAGCATCAGTTTCCACAGAAGCCTTAAACCAACCTTTCCAAACACAATTGTTAAATACTCTAAAAACAAACCCTAAAAACGCGTACTCTCTCTCTCCAACATTGAATTGTTTCTATCTACCTCAACCTACCAAGTACAGTTGAATTTACTCCAACTGTAAACTTTATGAATGTATACCTTAAACTCCTCAAGAATATGGCTCATTTGTCACTCTCATTGGCTCCAGTTCTCCCATAGAAGTATCCCATTTGTCTGTACAAGTCTCTCTCTTTCCTCACTTTTGTTCTTCAGCTACGGTAAAAACTTAAACTCTCACCTCTGTACTGTATGTTTGTCCTTAGTATATGTTGATCACAGTACTCTGAAATGTATGGTATTCTCATTTATTTACTTTCATCCTTCCAATATGTTCATCACATTACTCTAAAATGTAGGTTTATTTCTGCTCTGTTTTTCATTATTATTGGTTTGATGTGTGTTGTTGTATGTGGAGAGACTGGGACGAGTATATTCAACGTCTCTGTCTTCTCATAAGACTGAGACGTGAACTATGCTCGTACCAGTCTTCCCCATGCACAACTGGGAAGAGCAAGACCTGCTAAACTGGGACGAGAAATCTCTCGTCTGGCATTCAAATCACAGACGAGGACTCGTCCCGGTCTGGCATTTGATAGACTCGTGGGACGAGTAATCTCTCGTCCCAGACTGGGGTGTGATAGACTCGTACGAGTACGATACCCAAAGATGACAAGACAGGGACGACAGAGACGAGCATACCCTAAACCCTAAACCCTAAACCCTGAAATCCTCTCTTATCATGAAAAATGGTATTCAATATTAAAATTGTAAGTCCTAAACCATATAATCATGTAATCTAAACTATAAACTCAAAATCCTACAATCATCATATCTTAATCATGTAATGCCTAAACCTTATACAAACCATTAAACCAAGTAACATCCTCCCAAAATCATACATTTGTAGACACTAAACACTATAACCAACTAAGTATCATTCCTATAGACACTAAAGATGTTAATTGTAAGTCCTAAACCATATAATCATGTAATGTAAACTATAAACTCAACATCCTACAATCATCATATCTTAATCATGTAATGCCTAAACCTTATACACACCATTAAACCAAGTAACATCCTCCCAAAATCCTACATTTGTAGACACTAAACACTATAACCAACTAAGTATCATTCCTATAGCCACTAAAGATTTTAATTGTAAGTCATAAACCATAATAATACTAAACATGAATCCCTAAATCACAGATCATCCATTTTAAGTAAACCTAAGACTGTACACCTAAGACTGGGACGAATATACTCTCGTCCCAGTTGTAAATACAGGGACGAACATTCTCTCGTCCCAGTTGTAAATACAGGGACGAGTATACTCTCGTCACAGTTGTAAAACACAGGGACGAACATTCTCTCGTCCCAGTTGTAAATACAGGGACGAGTATACTCTCGTCACAGTTGTAAAACACAGGGACGAACATTCTCTCGTCCCAGTTGTAAATACAGGGACGAGTATACTCTCGTCACATTTTAAAATAAATATGTTGTCTGAGCTGGTGGTGGTCCCTCTCCTTCCTGAAAAAAGTACATAAATTCTGTTACCCATCAGAAAACTTTTTTCTTTGTTTGACCAAACCCTAATTTCATCCAAACCCTAAACCCTAAAATCATTCTCTCTCTTTCTACTATGCGAACCCTAAACCCTAAAATCATTCTCTCTCTTTCTACTATGCGAACCCTAAACCCTAAAATCATTCTCTCTCTTGACATGTAGAAATGGTGAGAAAATTGATGTTCCGTGCTGTTTGGAATGGTGAATGGACGCGTGCCGAAGGTAGACACATATACATAGGTCATGCCGTGAAGAATGCAGTATTCAAGATAATTCAAGGCATTACCGTGGAATCTTTGGAGCACGAAGTTTCGGTCAGAATGGATACAGATTGTCCGCCTACCAAAAAGGTTGTCTTATCTTATCATTTCCAATTTCCAGATGCTAACCTGATCGAGCCTAATGTCCTCACTAAAGATATAGAAATCAAAGATATCTTTGATATTACGGAAAAGGGAACTATTGTAACCATGTACGTCACGTTAAAGGATTTGGTGGATCAACCATACATTAATGCTGATGTTGCTGACGAGGTTGTGATGGATCAAACTGAAACCCCTAACAATCAGTTGGTTCCTTTGAGCCCCCCCCCTTACGTACCGCGAGGATTACTTTCAAGGTATAGAGATGGACTTTTTACGTATATCAGAACGGTTGCAGGTTTGAAGAGATGGACTTTTTACGTATATAAGTGAGACCAGACTCGTATTGTACTGCGGTGCGAGAATCGGGAATGCAAATGGATGCTTGGGGCTTACAAGCAAAAAGATTCCGTGCACTACCAGGTGAAGAAACATAACCCCATTCATACATGTACGGCATGCAGCGTAGATGGGAAGCACCGTAACATTAATAGCGAAGTGATCGCGTATGAATTGTTGGGAATGATGGGCCAATCAAAAAACACACCCACAATCAAGGAAGTACAGAACATCGCCTTAAAAATGGGAAGTAGAATATCGTACTGGCCGGCATGGTATGCACGTCAAAGGGCCAAACAGATGATCCAGGGTACTCGTGCTCAAAATTACGCTGATCTTCCCGTGTTCATGGCATTATGTGAAATTCTGAACCCTGGTACTAAATGGGATATGGGAGTGGACGAAGGTGGTGTTTTCTTGTACTGTTTCCTTGCGTTCGCGGCACAAATTCAGGGGATACCGTATATGCGACCAGTAATTGTCATCGACATGTCGCACATGAAGAAGGAACCCCTGCAATTGGTCGTATGCACAATGGTTGATAGCCAGAAACAGTGCTATCCCATTGCATGGGGACTAGTGGACAATGAAGACACCGCTGCATGGACTTGGTTCTTAAACAGACTGAGGTATGTTGTCCAGGATCATGAGGAGTTGACGTTCGTTTCAGATCGGCACCGGGCTATCATCAATTCAGTCAAGGCCGTGTACCCCTTATCCAACCACGTCCACTGCTATTACCATTTGAAAATGAACGCTCTGAAGCATTACAATACACAAAAGTGGGTGCCTCATTACCACAATGCGGCCTACACATTTGATAAGGACGCGTGTGAGTCACATCTGATAGACATGGGTATTGAGTGCGACAAAGTAAACAGCGTTAACGACAAGACCGTCGAACGTTACTTCCGGGATGCCGGTCTAGAGAAATGGGCAAGGTCCCATTGTAAAACAGCACGATTTGAGATTCTTACATCCAACTATGCTGAGTCCATTAACTCGTGCCTGCTGCCGACCAGGTCTGACAAAGCTCTTACAATGTTCTCCCAAATAAGCGATCATCAGAGCGAGTGGCACCTTAAAAAACGAAACCTCGGCTTTGACATGGGCAACACCTACCTGACTGCGAAAATGGAGAAAAGAATGTTGAGTCGTTCTATAAAGTGTATAGATTTTCGAGTGCGACCAATTTCAGAGTCTCTGTATGAAGTCCGCGGTAATCATCTGAAAACTCAAATTGTGGAATTCAAAGCTGGAGATTGCCTCGGAACCTGCACGTGCGGCAAATACCAACAGATGTGGTTCCCGTGTGTGCATGCGTGTGCTTGTGCAAAAGAACTCAGAAAACTTGGCCGTTACGATGCCGACCATGACATGAAGGTCATGTACGCCCACACAAGCAGGTTCTATTCACTGGAAAACTACCATCTGGCTTATGCAGGTACAATTAAGACTCCTCCGAACCCAGCAACTTGGACCAGCGCAGTCACAAGCGAAGTACCTGCACACATAAGAAACATTCGCCCACTTCCACCGAAGAAAGTTGTAACAGTTGGGAGGGACAAGGAGAAAAGACACAAGCCAATGGTCGAAACCGTTCGTGAAAAAAAGCGAGGAACGGGAACGTACGGATGTAGCCATTGCCATGTAAAAGGGCACACCAGAAAGATTTGCCCTCAATTGAAAAATTAATGTTGTGATAAAAGCCGTTGTTCTTCGTTCTTTGTAATGTAATTATTAGTTCGCAACCTATTCTGATGATTGCGAAAACAATATATGTTGTTTCGATCAATTATTGTGTTTTTTAATTTGAATATGCATTTTATTACAAAAATAAACAATATATATTTTTCTTGTGTTTTTTACTATAAATATGCATTTTAATACATAAATAAACAATATATCTTTTATTTAGATCAATTCTTGTGTTTTTTAATATGAATCTGCATTTTAATACATAGATAAACAATTTCTTTTTCTAAATTTATTTAATATGAATATGCATTTCTTACAAAAAAAACTGTTACGTATTTCAACAGTGTTATTATTACACACCTTCTAGAAAACATGCATGCATGTTTTCTAGAAAACATACATGCATGTTTTCTAGAAAATGCAATTATACCCGGCACATGAACCATTATCTCTCTCCGTCTCTTCATCTACCCAGTCTCTTCATCTACCCAGGAATCACTACAAAAGCCACTCTTCTCTCCCAAACTCAACACATTCTGAAATGGCAAAGAAGAAGATACCAAAGGAGTGGGACGAGGACAAGGAGGAGGAGGTGTCCGAGGACGAGGAAAAGGAGGAGGAGGAGGACACAGAAAGGTCCGAGGACGAGGACGAGGACGAGGACGAGGAAGAGGATGAGGATGAAGAGGAAGAGAGTGACAGTGAAACTGACCGTGAACAGTCCTATTTCCGGGCAAAAAGGGGATCTGAAACAACTCAGTACAGTGACGATGAAGACGAGGAAGATGACGACTCCGTGGATTGGCCGCCATCTCCGCCATGGTCGCCGAAGAAAAGAAACAGAGACGACGACAGCAGCGAAGAAGATGAAGATGATCCGGAGTTCTGGCCTCGCAGTCCCAAAAAGCCCAAAAAAATGTAATCATGTTCATGTTTTTAAGTTTTTTATGTTTTTAATGTAATGAAGTCTTTTTTTTCCGAACAATTTCATCTTTCTGAATCTCTGATTATGACAGTTTGAAGTTTTTCTTAGTTTTTTTCTGGAAAACACAGTTACTGTGTAAGACGAGCCTTTGCTCGTCCCGGTGTTGACCTGCTCGTCTCAGTATCAATGTGGCAATATACTAAGACGAGCAGAACTCTCGTCTCAGTATATTGCCACACTGAGACGAGAAAAAACTGAGACGAGAAAAAACTGGGACGAGAAAAAACTGGGACGAGAAACAACTGGGACGATGATGTGTATAGGTTTGTTTAAAAATTTGTCTAATTAAGTGTTAATTTAGTTGATTAAATTGTGTAACCCACGCGTGGGTTACACACGCCAAACATAAGTGAGAGACGGGTATTTTTCAAAGACCAATTCACCAGACGGGTAGGACGCCAATTCTTTCAATGGAAGGTGGGGTATTAATTGTGAGGGTAAATTTGTCATTGTCCATCATTAAACTTACCAAAAGAGGAAAGGAGGAGAAAGAAAGGGAACGTACCAAAATAGAAAGGGGGAGAAAGAGAGGGAACGGAGTGGTAGGTGACAAGCATTCTTCCACCAAAAGGCAGCACAAAATCCCAAAATGCCTTCCTTAATTTATTATTTCTTCCGTTACTTCTCTTTTTCTACGTTTTACTTTTTGACTAGTATCTGGTCATTTTGACCGGGTGATTTAGATTACAAAACGATACAATTTTTTGATATTTTTTTCACTATGTTATAGAACAATTTTTACTCTACAATACCATGAAAAAATTATCAAAATATTAGATCGTTTTGCTATCCAAATCACATAATCAAAGTAACCCCGTGAATAGTGACAAAATCAGAACGTGGAGAAAGAGAAGAAACAAATGAAGTAGTATTTGTTGGTGATGAAATAAGAGTAAATATTTGGAGTCTGACACCCATTATTAGTGTCAACGATGCGATTTTTTGATAATTTTTTCATCGTGTAATAGATAACTTTTACTCTACAACACCATACAAATTTATCAAAGTATTGCATCATTTTACTATGGGTAAAAGACACTGACCACCCCTGGGTTTAGGGAAAATTCCATTCCGCTACCCTGTGTTTTGGATAAAGACACTCCGCACCTTTTTTTGGATGGAAGGTAACAGTTGACTAACAGAACGGTTAAAAAGACAATTTTATCCCTGAAATGTTATAAAATTACCTCATATATAATACCCTAATCTCTCATTTCTAACCTAATCCCCTTCTCTCTCTTCCCCTCTTTCTCTCTTCCCTTCCCCTCTTGCTGTGAAAACACAGCCGCTCCTTCGCGATTTGGTTGCAAGAGGTCCAGCATCGTCTTCTTCGATTTCACAGCAATTTTCCTTCTTGCTGAGACAATTTTTCTTTCTCTCTCTTCGCGGTTTCTCACTCCTTCGTGGTTTCTCACAAATCGTCTTCCCCTCTGAGCCCGATTTTGAAGACGGCATACTACAGGTGTCTCGATTATCTGATGCTGGACGTTCTCATCGCCGTCCGAAACGCCGCCGCCGTAAGGGACGGGCTTGTCGCCGATTAGTCGCTTCAGGATTTGTGGGGAAAGTGGAGATCGAGGGACAGAGCGAGGGAGAAGATGTGCTCGAGGAGGTAGGAGACGTTGAGTAGGTTTATGAGTCGATTCTCCCGAAAATCGTGTTTTAAGCAATCAATCAATGGTGGCAGTCCTCGCTCCAAAGCCTCAATCTGTGCCGTAGGTTTGTAATATGTTTATGCATACGAATTTTCTTTGAACTGTGGTTTCTGGTGGTCATTGAGCGGTTTCTGCTGTGTATGAGGTTGATGTAATTGCGAATTTCAGGCTAATAATTGAGGGCTTCTGATTTCTCATATCTATTCTATGGTTCCGATTGGGGGCTTCTGATTTCTTATATCTATTCTATGGTTCCGATTGGGGGCATCTGATGATTTATTGCTTATGTTATAGGGGTTGTGTTGGCATTAGCGCAATGCTAATTTCCTGCAAGTATGAAGAAAAACTGGGCCCCTGAGGTGGTGGTGGTGGTTCTCTTTTTTTTTTCCTGGTGAGAGCGGGATAAGTGGTGGTGACAGTGGCTGGTGGTGGTGGAATTCGCTTTCCAGGTTTGTGATATATTTTTGGTAGTGTCTTAGTCCTTGAAGGTAGAAGCTGGGAGAATGGAGATCTTGAAGATGCTGAACTTGAAACTATTGATTTAGGTATCAAGATAAGCTTTGTCATGAAATAGGGTGTGCATCTGACAGCCAAGTGATAGTGAATGAAAACCCCTTTTGGAACAAAAGAACTAGCATCCAGGCTATCCAAAATTGGATCAAAGAAAAGAAGGACGGATCCATCAATTTTGTTAGAAGGATTGACAACTGCCTATCCCATGAGTTAGCTAACTGGGTTAGAATTTTGAAAGTTAATGGTAGCATAGCTGTAGATGAGCTCCCAGATAGAGTGAGAACTGCTCTGTAATGGGTACTCCCCCCTTCTGATGTTTTGAAGGCTAATTAGCAAGAAATAAAACTTTTGAATTTATCAAAAAAAAAATAGTATGGTTCTTGATGTTCTTGGTTTTTATTGGTGTGTTTTTGATGTTCTTGATTTTTAAATTCAAAGCGGAAGTTGTTCTTGGTGGTGTTGATATTTTTTGGTGGTGGTGTTCTTGATGATCTTAGTGTTCTTGATGATAAATATGGGTTGTGCGGTGGCGGTGGTGGTATTAGATGTTCTTTATTTGTTATTGGTGGTGTTGTTGTTTTGGATTCAAATTCAAAGATGATTTTGGTGGTGTTGATATTTTTTTTTGTAGTTGTTTTTGATAATAAAATAGACAAAAAAAATCAAAAAAGTATACAAGGGTAATATGGTCCGAAAATATCCAATCACTCACTTTTTAACGGAACTTAACAAAAGGGTGGTCATTGTCCACGGAATATTCCGTTAACTGGGTGCGGAGTGTCTTTATCCAAAACACAGGGTAGCGGGATGGAATTTTCCCTAAACTCAGGGGTGGTCAGTGTCTTTTACCCTTTTACTATTTAAATCAACAGGTAAAAGTGATCCGGTAAATAATGGTAAAAATCAATTTGTATAGAACATAGTGGAGTAAATGAGAGTGAATATGTTTGTTGAGCTGGTTGGCGCAGTGGGTGAGAGTTTAAATTTAATCGCATTTTCTCTTTTAAATCTCATATCCTCTAAATACACTCTAAAATTTTGTAGATTGAAGTGTGTAAAACTGATTCGGACACCATTAACAAAAAGTAGATGATTGATAATGTTTTGGCAATGATTAGTTGAGGTGCATGAAAAATGATCTCGACACCATGATTTCTTAGTTTTAGTTTTTATTCAATTGCATTTTGCTCGCCACAGTCTATAGCAATTGATTATATTTTTATAATCTTTTAAAATTGTCCCATTTCTGAAAAAAAAAAAAAAATTGTCTCAATACCTATTCTATTTTAAATAAGTGTGGCAAACAATACATAAAATCGTCTTTATACCTAAAATATAAACATTCATGGTGCAAAAAACAAAATTGTCTAATTATATGTTAATTTCATGCTAGAAGTAAGTAGAAAATAAAACCAAAGAAAATGATAAGAAATAGAAAAGAAAAGAGAAAAAGAAGCGAAAAGTCGCATGTTCTTCTTTTCCTCTCCCTCCGACAAACCACGACCTCTACAGCTCTCTCTGAAATACCCCGTATTTTATTTTGAGGTACTTCTGTAAATTTACATCATTGGCATCAAGTTCTATTTTCACATTGTCATAATCACTCTTTGGGTTGTCTGAAAATTGGGTTGAAAATCTTGCTGTTGAACTGATCTTGTTCAGTACACCATTCCCTGAGTATGTGGACTGTTTTTACAGATCATAATTGCCTCAATACTTCTTAGAATTGGGTATTGTTTGATTCTATACAATCCTGGGAATCCCAACTACATGAGTATAACAAACTCGACCCATAATTCAACTTAGAAAATGTAGAATTCTCTGTGCATCGGATTGCAAAGGGGAAATTCATGATGGACGAGACCAAAGTGCAAGCTAAATTGGGAGACACATCCAAGGTTAAGAAGTTGAGATATTTCTTAGGCCTTGTCGGGCCTGGGATTGGTCCACTATTTGCCGAGAAGCATTTGAGGAATTGAAGAGGGCAGTGACTGAGGAACAGATGTTGAAAATTTGAGCCAATTATTCGAGATGCATACAGATGCGTCAAAGTTCGTCAGTGGGGGAAGGCTTATGCAAGGACACCTAATATGGAACCATACTTCTGGTCGTGGACCAATTTACCAAATACGCCACATGTGCACCAGCTAAACCGGGGTGTGCGGCCAAGGCGATTGCAAGCTTGTTCTTTCGGAATGTTGTGAAGTATTGGGGAGTTTCGAAGAACACTATGAGCGACATGAATCTGTGGTTCACGGAGAAGTTTTGGACCGAACTCTTCAAGTTGTTGGGGACGGAACTCAATTTCCACTAGCTTCCATCCGCATACCGGCGGACTGACCGATAGGGTGGATACTTTGTTGGAGGTGTATTTAAGTCACCATGTACAAGCCAACTAGAAGACTGGCCGGAGTTGTTAGCACATCTCTCATTCTACCTATAGAGAACCGAGTCTACATTGAAGAGCCACTTCGAGTTAGCCACTGGGCAACAGCCACCAACACCAGGAACCCTAGCCTCGGGCTACGATAGCAGCAATCGAAGATCCTATGTCATGGGTAGAGTTTGGCAACAACAAAGGGATTTGGCGCAAGCTTGCTTGGAGAGAACGACCAAGAAGACGAAGATGGGCTGACAAAAGAGATGGCCTCCAAATTCAAGGAGACATAGGCCTAGTTTGCGAAAGATAGATATTGGATAGATTATTGAATGTGTCTCAACTCTCAACCACACATTCAATAATCTATGTAATAATCTATCATTGCCAAACTAAGCCATAGTGTTTGGAAAGTTATTGCCACAATAATTCAAGCACGCCCGATCGTTGCACAAGGGGTTGTTATGCAAGCACGACTGTTCGATAATTTACATATAATGTACATGCTGCCTTAGACTACAAATGTTATAGTACAAGGTTTGGATTCTACGTTTGTGTATTTTTCCTATGCTATGGTTATGCGAAAGAATCACAAGAAATACAAACATACATTATCGAAGTTTTCCTAATAGAATTCAGATAAGAGAGGCCTCCCAACATCGTACTCACATTCCAAGTAGTCTCCGTCTCCATCTCCATCTCCAACCAAGAAATCTTCTTTCCCTTTTGCCCATAAAAAGAAGTAGAGGCCGGAAAACATGAGCAACATACCAACGAAACTGCATGAAGAGAAAACAAACATTTTACGTATAAACTTTTTAATTAGCGACCACTATTAACCTTGACAATCGGAAGACAAGCGCACACGCGCGCTCACGCGCGCACACATACCTTCCCGTACTAATACACTCTCCTTTCATGATGAAAGTCATGATTATAGAGACTACTGTTGCAACCGGACTAAACATGGAAACGAGTACCGGTCCTCGTTTTCTCATTGCCCATCCATTGAAGCTCACACAAACACCGCTAATTGCGCCACCCTACACATCAAAATGGTAATAAAGAGAAAATTATAGGACAGTCTTACAGTATTATAGTAATCTTATAGAAATCTTACAATATTACAGTAATTTTGCTGTGAGTAATAGTGAGGGGGAGAGAGCGATTTTTACCAGTAGGGAATAGCCAATGATGTCTCTAGTGCTAACTAGGGGAGATGCAATGATGAATTGGTGATTTTGAGCAAACTCAACAATTGTTGTTATTATCACTCCTATTAAAGATGTGATTGCACACAAGGAAATAGGAGCTGGGAAATCCCCCAAAGTTGCTGCCTACACGGAAAACAAATGCATATGAGCTCAATCGAGAGAGAATTGTAGTTACTAGCGCGATCGGTCGATGTCAGTACCTGCAAGACGACATTGCTTGATAAAACGATGACAGCGGCTATGAGATAACCGCAACCAAGGAGTCTTTTCGTATCCAACACGTTCCCCGAAATAACTGAAGACGTCTGATCCTCGTCGTCGACGCGTGTAGTGGTACTGTGCATGATGCTAAGTGTCACTGCACCCATCACACACAAGAATGTCCCTAGTACTTTTACTTTGCTGTACATGCAACTTATATCAAGTCTCTCCAACCTGCATTAAAACTTAAAAAAAAATTACTTAATTGCTGATTGCATACCCCCAATATATCATAATTGTCTCATTGCAACTCCAAGTCTAAAATTAGCTGATTGCAACCACATTTGTAAGAAGAAGACGGCTTTGCTAACCTAACAGTTGCAGCAATGATGAATATGAGCCCTGGTGCAAGGTTTGGCATAGCTGTGGCCATTGCTGGTGAGGTCAATTTTATCCCCCTGAGGAACAAGGCTTGAAACAATGTAACCCTGCATCAAACAAACACCGATTAGTCTAATGATTGTGACAATCAAGAAAATGTAGGGTCTATAATCTAAATTACACAAAAGAAGATCACCATAAGGTGAAATTGTACATACCCTGCAAATGAGATGAGCAACAGCTGGATCATGAATTTGAGACTGAATTTCTTGGGCCATTTGCTCCTGCAGCACAAGACCAAAGATGATGATTATTGAGAGAGAGAGAGAGAGAGAGAGAGAGAGAGAGAGAGAGAGAGAGAGAGAGAGAGAGAGAGAGAGAGAGAGAGAGATTACCTTTCAAAATGGAATGAGAGAGGGGAGAGAAGCAGGAAGGTGGCAGAGGTGGAGAAGATGATGATTGTTGTGGGATTGAGGCCCAATGTCATTAGGTAACCCTGCAAAACAGCGTTTCCTGCATATACAAATTGCATTCCTATCAATCCCCCAACTATTACAACATTTTCAACCACTTCTCTCCTCAAGTTTCCAATCATCTCTCTCTCTCTCTCTCTCTCTCTCTCTCTCTCTCTCTCTCCACCAATGTATTCTCCCTCTTTCTAATTACTAATCTCCTTCTACTCTCTGTATTGTCTTTGTTAAGGATATTGTAACAAACAGATTAATCTTTTCTCCTCTATGGCAGAGAGATAATCTCCCTCTAATCTCTCTCCCCGTATCGTCCCTCTTAAGGTTCTATGATTTCTACCTAATTTTTCACAATTTTCCTTCGGGAGAGAAGAGAAGAGGAAAGATTTGATTCTTCTGCGTTTGCTGAATTAGAACACTATGGATGGTTGTTTCGTAAATTCGTGAGAAAGAAAAGGGCATTTTGGTTTTCCTGAATTGGAGTCCATGAAAACTAGAGGATGAGCTATATTTCTGCACCAAACAAGAAACTGTTGGTTTGCATTCTTATTCTAAAAATATATATTTCAGGAGCAATTCTCCTGTTTTTTTCCTTAGTTTTATGTCGCATACATCATTCAGGGTTATTCCATATGAAATGTAGACTATGATTTACTAGTTTTATGTCGCATAAACCATCCATACTGTTGTACCACTCAGTCCCTGCTCTTTCTTCCCATGTTGACTTTTTAACTCGTATCTGGGTCACTTTGACCGGGTAATTTGGATAACAAAACGATACAATTTTTTGATAACTTTTCAGTGTTACAGAACAACTTACTCAACAACACCATGAAAATATTATCAAAATATTGCATCATTTTGCTATCCAAATCACCGGATCAAAGTGACTCAGTAAATATTGGTAAAAGTCAAATTGGAAAGAAAGAGCAGGGACAGAGTCGTAATCCACACCTGATACTGACACAGTCATTCTAGTTTGATTTTGTTGCTCGTAGCATCTCACCACTTCCCCCAAATAAATAGTAACTAGTATAGAAGTTTTCGGCTATGTTCGTTGTAATGAAGACACGAAACTAGTTCCTGTTTCCAGGGATGAAGACAGTCTTCTTCAAATCAAAATCTGAGTTCTCATATTATTAAATCAATTTCAACTGCAAAACATACTAACAACATCCAACATTAAGCCAAATACATCAGCTAGACAAACGGGATTTGCCTCTAACTCGCTCATTTGAATAAGATTAAGAATGAACAATGCAAAAGATGGCGTGATCTCTCATTCAAAACCACCAAAACAAAGCAAGGAAAATATATAACCCTAATGGCATTCAACCTAAAACAGCTAAAAATGGCTTGTTCTTCCACGCTAATATGGAACGACACTCCAGTGTACAATGCAGCAAAACTTTTGCTCGTACTGTGTTAGTTATGTCCGCACAATCAAATCCAAATTCGTCAGTAATCTTGCCTGGAAGATCCAAAGACTTCTGATGGAACCGTTTCTCTGAAACAATCATCACCTTGGAACTGATTGGCCAAGTTCTAAAAAAAAAAAAAAAAAAAAAAAAAAAAACTAGTCAGAAACCGTTACTTGGCACTTTCTGCAACAACATATGAGTACCAAACAATGGCATTTTAACTGGAATTATACCCACAAAGGCAAGGGGCTGCTAACTCGCCCCTATACTCTCATTACTGCATACTAAGAAATACCAGAAAAATATTACCTAACATTGCAGATGATACAGATGAGGCTGCAGTATATCGAAACACAGATTATCAAAAGTTATGTGAAAGAAGACAGAGCCCACCTCTAGAAATGGCACAATGTGTCACGTTCCATCAATTTCATCTGGAAAAGGAGCATGTTTGTTACTAGTAGAACTTAATTTAGTAACAATATCCTTGTAATTCTAAGTTTACATAAACAAACTCTAGATCCATCCAGCATGCTACTAGGAGGGTAATGGTGTAGAACATCCTATGAGTAAAGTCAGAACTTAAACACAAGTTTGTAGTACGTAAAGCTGCCGCTTTAGAACGCCACATTATTGCATATATTAGTTTATAATCATCATGGAAACTGCAGCTAACAAGAAACAAAGTATACATGTTTAAACTCTAATAGCAGCTCTAATGCTTTACACCCAGCAGATATCACAAAATAATACTAGAGAGTAACACATAATTCAAGTATCATTCGACCACAGAATGTAAAGCGCATAGAAGCACAAAAATAAGGTTATTGGGTGAAAATATGTGAACAAGTCATACTAACAACAAAAATGTGTATGAGACCGAGGGATTCTGCGGCAGGGTGTACCAAGTGAAAGTGCTCTGCAACTCATTGAGCTCAGGCGCGATGTAAGCCTTGCCGTTGCAACTGCACTGTGGAGAGGCAACAATGACTGCACACATCCAAGTTCTGATGGACATCTGCATAGCATGACATGCTATCAAAAAATCAGTTAATCAAACCAAGCTGCTAGAGCTTCAAGTATTTAAAAATGTTAATGAGAGCGATTAATCGAATTTGGAAGGACAGCCATTCCACATAATGAACTTCAAATGTCAAGATTTACAAACAATGTCCACAGTTCGGAAGCTTAGCAGTTAGCTTGGCAAATTTTTCTAATGGGGACTGACAAAGCTTTTCTGGGGAAATGGTCTTGCTATGAGATTAATGCCTCAGGAAAGCACTGGGCAACATGATTTAGGGCACCCATTTCCTTAAAAGTTAAAGCCTAGGTCACACATCATATTATATCAACCACTCCAATCATGGGCAGAGCGAAAGCATCTCTTGCAGCCCCTCATCTCCCACATCACACTGAAGTCTTCACCATATTCACAAATACCTGCCAAGCAAGCCCCCATAAATAAATGCAGTGCTCAAACTCAAAGGTGTAGAAGTTAAGGAGTAAAACTTAACTACTCGCTTAAAGTAGCTGATACTCTCTCCCATATCGATTCTTGATTCATAGCAAAACAACTATTAGGCCATATCCAGCACCAAGGTGCCAGGGCAGGAGTTGGAATTTAGGTGGGGCTGTCGGGGTGTGAACAGGCTGTCGAGCATGTTGGCTGAGCACGCCATGCTCAAGGAAGATGTGGGTTTCTGTTATTTCATGTCCCTCGCTCTCCATTATATTTTTTTTCCTTTGACATTTTAAATGTATATAATTTTATTAAAAATGTTATTTTTGTATTTAATAAAATATTGTTTTTATCACACTTTTAAGAATAAATATAATAGTGATAAGAAAAAAGTTTGTTAACTTATTGGTTAACTTCTAAATTAGCCATTTATTTCCTTTTTTTTCATTTTATTTAAAATAATTAAAGAAACTACAAACATGAACAAAAGATAAAAAACTAATACAAAATCATTTTTTCCATAAAAAAAATACAAAATCAATTTGTTAAATAGCTTTTATTTGTTACGAATCCACTGAATGCTGACTCGTTGCCAACACAATCACTTGAATAACTAAGGATGTAATAACTTGAATAACAAGCAAATTATGACAAAATGAAAAATAAATAAATAGAATAAGACGAAATGAACTAAAACTAATGAACAACAAAGTAGCATATTCTTGGTTTACTTAGTTGTGTCTTCACCACAAATGCAGAGTAAGATCTTGCTAGAGTTGACATCAATGGTCGAGACCGTATTGACGATATTGCATCATGCACGCTTCCAAGTCTACATCTCCAGTACTACAATTCGAATCGAAAAAGCTTCGTCGCTGGAAGACGGGCAGGCTCTATGCGACCTATTACCCAAAGTTCACATTATCATATAAATCCTCGTCAATGTACCGCGCTCATCTTCCAATAACATTATGCAGTATAATAAAGCCATTGTGATGTTGTGAAAGTCACGTATATTCCCCCATCTTCCGGGTTGTTCAAGAATGGCAAATTTTTCATGTAGAATACCAAATGCTCTTTCAACATCCTTCTGGTAAGATTCTTGCATTTAGAAAAGTGATGTTCCTCGGGTGTCCACAGTTTTAAAAGAGGCAGGACGAATGTTCCCCGCTTACAATAAATCCCATCTACAGGTAGTGTGGCATATCGTATTCCCTGCCATAAACTCGATAATGTACACTTGGGAACTTGCCACGTGCCATCTGGTCAAAAGGGTGAGCAACTGAGTGTATTAAGATCACTTTGAAATCCGAAGTTCGAAAACAAACATGCGGTATCAATTTGTCGTGGCTAGCAACGATCTCTTAAACTATTGTAGGTTTATGTGATCATTCCGCAAATGCTCTATGCCACAATTTTTCCATTGCCGTTCATGTAATCGAGTGCACCTATCATGCTAGGAAAGGCATGATGCTATGCTTCTTAAAGGAGTCTCTTCATATCCGTGTGTGTGTGTGTGTGTGTGGGGGGGGGGGGGGGGGGGGGGGGGGGGGGGGAACTCCTCTTTGTGTCTCGCCATAACGATTCAACATATTTCACATATATTAGCCATGGCACTCGATTCGCCAAACCGAAAATATTCATTCAGTGAATCCGCCGGTGTTGTGTATGCCAACATACATATTGTCGTACTTACTATTTGTTGGTCTGAAAAACCTACTTTGCTGGCACAATTGTAGGGAGATTAAGCACTGTGAGATGGGAGCACCAAAAAGGTCAACCTTATGAGTTAGGGCCCAGATCATACTATGTAACCTTGGACCGCCAGCCCACCATTCCAATGAGGGACAATCCGCTCACACATGATACCCAACAATCTCCTCCTTCATTGTGCGCCCTTCAACATGCTCCCCCTCGCCTGAATGCACACGCTAAATTTCTTGGGATCACCTTTGTGGGAGTGCACCAGACCACCATCTACAAGACCACGTGCTAGAGCAACACGGGAATTAGACTGTCCGCAAAAATACCAGGTCCACCATTCATGAAAGGCCCATCAATGAGAACACCACACATTGCGGAACAATCCGCTCGCACATGATAGCAACAACAATGTGATCCTTGTTGCAAGAAGGATTTATGTTGAACTCCGTAACCGACATCTTAAGTCGTAATTGGAAAACACGGGAATCTGAATTTCATCATTCATTAGCCGTCCATTTGAAGCAACTGGGTAACACCCTTTGCTTCCTCGATGAGGAACAAAACCACACGAACCGGAAGCTTCTTCATTATCTTGTGGGATTTCAGAAATAAGAACCGAAGTTGAATAGTCAATGCTCTGATTGAGGTTCACAAGCATTTCTTTGTTATCACTTTGATGTTGCTCGACTATCTCATCCTAATTAGAAATCATAGATTTCTATAAGAAAATTTTGAAGTAGCAATGGTGTTTAGTTGATGGGTTAAGAAGAAGGATGCAGTATTTAATGTAGGAGATTGGTTGTGGTAGCATGGGTTCAATGAATAATTTATACAGTATTGCTTGTGCATAATAGTAGAGAGTGGAGGGATTGGTTTGGAAGTCTGTTTGCACTAGATTTGCGATGAAAATATGTCTGTGACAATACTTTTGGAATTTTGTGTTTAATGATATAGAGTGGATGATTACTTTGGAATGTTTTTGTAGGAGATCGGTGGTGGACAAATGGGCGTGATAACATATTAATATGAACTTTTGGGAATTTTGAGTTACAAATGAAGGGAGCATGAATTGATTTGGAAGGTACATAAGAGATTGGACACCACAGTTATAAATAAAGTCGCCACACCTGCACCCGCTCCCACACCCGTGCTATATAGATTAATACTCCCTATAGTACGAGTGATTGCTAATCAAAATTTTAACTTTCTATAACATGCATTGATGAATTCCTCGTACATGTCCTTAGTCACCTCAATATTGAATAGGTGCCCCCTTTCTATCTCGATGAACACTAAAACGGAGTTCTTTCTTAGTTTTCTGTGTTAAGCGCTTTGGTGAAGATACGACCTGCATAGCATAAAACACTAAATAATTTTGGGTAACTGTTGTCTCGCATCTCAATCGACCTTTCCATAACAGGCTACAAGAGCTTCATTGTCTGACTCATAAGTTTGATACCTCGATATGGAAGCAACTTTGAATATCTCCCGTACTCTTAAATAAAGGCCCGAATGTACTCTTCATCTACTCTTACGACGTTTTCACACTTTTAAGATTTTATGAAACAACTTAGTCAATCGTGTTTTTATAACTGTGGTGTCCAATACAGTTTGCGCACCCCTCAACCAATCCACCTGGAGAAACTAGTTAACCATACAACCCCTCTGTCTGACTTCCGCAATTCCATAAAAATTCCATCAGGTCCTAAAGCTTTCCACAACAATTTCATCTTCTCGAAGCATCTTTGACCAATTTCGCTAATCTTACGATTGAATTTATAAATTTAGCAAACACTTGAGCCACCAAGATCCCCCAAGTTCAGGTCACTGGAATGGTTTTCATTGATGAATTTCTTAAAATAACTTCCCCCCCCCCCCTCCTTAATTTTATTGTCTTCACTTAGAACTCTATCATCAACATACTCAATGCACTTGATGTAACTGAAGTCATTCCCTGTCCTCCCTCAAATTTTCTAAAATTCTTTAAATGTCCCTCTCACCATCCTTAGAATTTAGTGTATCAGGAAAATCTTCCGCTCTCACCTTAGTGAGTGCTTTCTAAGTTTAGGCTCTAGAAAATTTACCTCTCTCTAAATTCTCACAATTCCTAGAATATATAAGGCTCTATGACACCTTCTCTTCGTTTTAGTGATTTTTTCAACCTCGGCGTTCCTCCACCACGTTTCTTTAGATGGTGGTCCAAACCAACTCATCCACTATATTATTATAAACAAAGTCCCAAAAAAGATATTATCACACCCATACTACAATCACGAATCTCTGCACACAACCTTCCAAACCAATTCATCCAGTCTCTATTGTTAAACACAAACATAGACATCACCGAATAAATTATTTATCCAACCCATTGCCACAACCAATCTCCTTCATACGACAACCTTCTTCCTAGCCCATCAAATATACACCACCACTACTTCAAATAACTCGTATCTGATATCAACATCCATACCAAAAATGTTGCACATCATTTGTCTTCCTTATTGTCATCCATGAGTTGAACTATCCGAGCAACATCGAAATCTTGCAAACCTCAATAAAAACCTTGACTATTGAACATCGATTATTATTCCCAAAACGCCACAAGAGAACGCAGACACTTCTGGTCCGAGCAGGTCTGTCCCGTGTCCAAGAATCAGAGGGCTTAACAGGGTTGTTGCTACAAATAGACAGTTTGTGAATGACTACTTTGTCAACAATCCTGTGTTTTACCATGACTAGTGCAGATACTGCTTATGGATGAGACAACCGATCTTCAAAGTCCTCATTAAGTTCTTTAAAGAGGGGCATGGAGAGCTCTTTCTTGCTTAGTACAACATGACATTTTCGTAAGAAGTTAAGTTGGCGCCACAAGAATTTAGCTGCTCATATGAGCTTCCTAGAGATGGCCTTGTTCTACATTCCTCCTCTTCTGGAAACCCATTATCCATCTCCTTCTAACTAACACCTGCAATCCCTACTTTGTCCAAAATCAAGTGCTTTCTGGCTCAATTTTCTTACATCTGTTTACTTTTACTTCCGAAATCGCTATATGGAATTCTGATGGTCAATACAATAAATCAACGATGAACTCACTTAAAATGTTGTACTATGCAAAATCAACCAAAAATGATTTTCATTTCTGTTACTTTAAGTCTATTTTAAACAGACCAATTTCTATCTATGACTTCTATTTACACCAATTAGAGGCCAACTCCATCAAAAACAAACAATCAAGCAAGATGTGATTTTTTAGTACTATATCACTAAAATGGATACAGATAGAGAGAGATAGATGAGGAACCTGGAGAAGGAGAACCGGCGAAGAGGTGAAGAAGAGCTCGGTGCAGTCGACCGAGAAAAGCTAGAGAACGATGAAGTTGCAGAGGCGTCGGCGGTGGACGGAGCTGTTCGAAAATTGGACTTAATGGAAGATAACGATGTTCTTCTGGTGATGAATCTTCCGCATTTTGAAGCCATTACAGACGATCTGGTGAAGGTCGCCTGATGTCGAGACGACGACGATCTAGTGATTAGGGTTTCTGCGGTTTAGGGTTCCACCGTTCTAGTGATTTATGCCTATTTTTTTTTTCCGACAGAAGGACTTCAATATTTTGTACAAAGGGCATGCCTAGTATCGTCTGAAAATCTAGAAAAATTTTCCTCAAAAAAAAAAAAAAAGAAAAAAAGTTCTAGAAAATTGACTGAAAAATTTTAGGTGAAAAACCCAACTGAAATGAAAATCAAAATATTTCTCAAAAAAAAAAATGAAAATCAAAATTCGTTTTGTATGACCTCAAACTGTAAGTTATTGACTTGATAAATTAAACAAAGTTATTTAGTGAACTACTTGAATGCGGGTGAAATCATTTGGGGGTGAGAATGTATGCCAATTTAATTTGGGGTAGTGATCTCGGGCGTGGACAATCCCATAGTGTCAAATATGGTGGCTGCCAGTAGTACATAAGCCAAAGATAAGGGTTACAATCATGTTCAAGAAACAGCCCTGAATCATTTCATACCAAGACATTTATAAGATCTCTCTTTAGATAAGTGGTTTCACTTTTTACAAGAAAATCACTGAAACTTGTTATTTAAGAAATAATGGGCCCTCATCAACGAGTGATAGTCAAACGATTCTTCACATGTGTCTTCTTTCAAAAAATATATTCAAACCACCATTTCTCCACCAATCAAGTGTAGGCCACACACTCTTCTACTGAATGAACTAGTGTAATGCCCGTGGCCGGGGGAACTCAATCAATCCCAGCCCTCTATATTGGACATATCCAAGGGCTGATATTCGGTCACCAGTACCCCCAATGAACAGTAAAAATCCCAACATATTTTAGTATATATATTGACAAAACCCGTTCATTTTCCTAGTGTCAAAAAAACATTAAAATTATTCTTGAGATTTTTGGCCGCATAATCCTCGATTTTAGAACTCTACAATTGTATATACATTATTTTACTGTAGATTTTCAGCTTTAAAATTTGTGTGATAACAAACAAAACTAATTTAAAATGCCCGACTTTAATCAAAACCGATTAAAATCTGTGTTTCCAAACATGCACTAAAAACCCTTGAAACCACATAAGCACATCACTTTGACCCATAGTTTTCATAACCGGACCGGTCACCCAACCGACGAGGCATTGGTTTGAGGTTCAATCGGTAAGACCGGTGGTAAAACCGGTATTTATTATTAAAATATATACGTTGTTATTAATCACATAAAATTTTAAGTGTGACTACCATATTGATGATAAAAATAACAAAAAGATCAACTATCTTATGAAAATGTATGATATTAATTATTTTAGTGACTATATTTTGTAAAATACCACAATTAGATTCATGAGCAGTCTCTATAAAAATGCAGTAAAAGAAAAAAAATAATGTATACGAGTAATCTAATACGAACTTAAGTTTTTAAATATTGATATTTCGAAGATTTAATACAATTATTGACTATGAATAAATCTTATAACTCTTTTTTCCAACGGCAATGAAAGTTTGCATCAAAGGATCAATACATTGAGGAGTTATGGAGGACATATCCCTCTAAAATAAAGTACAAATAACAAACGAGACGATAAAGATAAATAGTACTACAGAGAGCTTTGATAGGCAAGGGAAAAAAACAAGCGTCTTCTTAGACTGATTTGCCAAGCTCGCGAGCAATGGAGACCTCCGTTATGGAGACTTTAGTCACGGTGCAAATGAAGATGCTCTGGGGCAGCCTGGATGGTGGCAGAGTCCTCAAATGACCCTGTGGTAGGGTCATGCTGCTGCGTAATGAGATTCGAGCAGCTAATGAGAAATTTTGTAGTATGTAAGTTAGACGAAATGCACCACGAACTAGCATTCAAAAGAACAAAGATTTTCGTGTGGAGTGCCGAGTGGGCACATGTTCTATGCTTTTCTGTGTGTGGGAGTTGTCCATCCTTAGAGAAAGCGGCAAAACATGTGGCTGGGTTCCGTGCCCCGTCAGTTTGGATGATGATGTCATGCGATATGTGGTGTGAGGTCTTGAGCTGCTCTGAAATGGAGTGGTTGGATTTGACGATGATGATAGAAAGTGTCTTTTATTCTTCCGACATTTATCTATAAAATTATTTTATTATTTAAGTGAGGATTTATAAAACAATAAACTTTAATATTAACTAATTCCATGTATATTATCACCTTGCCTTTTAGGATAAAAGACACTTTACCCCTCAAGTTTGATGCCAATACACATTCACCCATTTTAATTAAAAAAAAAGATGTTTTATCCTTGTGTGTGCACATTTTCATGGCACTTATATTTCACATTGTGTCATTCCATACTTTATGAAATCACATTCGTCGCAAAACTACTATCCGTGACAACCCTACCCTAGAGTAACAGTCAAAGAGGAAATGTGTGGGAAATGAAAGCTCGGAGATGGGTCGTTGATAGCATTCGAAGAAATGCCAAACAAAAAAAGATAAATAACAATGATGAGCTTGTGAGTGTAAGAATCCATGGGGTTCCACCTCAAAATCAATTCGCAATGAGGGGAGTAGCCCATGACACTTATTAATTATGTTTCTTATTCTTGAATGTCCAATGTAGGACTTCTCAATAGTGAGGTGTGAGTAATGTAGAGCAGAAAAGACAAAATTACAAAAGACGATCAATATAATTCAGTGATACTGAAGTTGAGAGAGATGTCCTCCGCCCGAATAACCTGTTTCAACCTGAAAAGCCCCAAGCACAGACTGTACTGTAAGTCAGGTGAGGAAGTTGACTTATACAGAAAATATGGGCTTCCATGAAGAAGAACTTCAAACTTGAAGGATGTATTTAGCTAAGAAAAAAGAAGTACTATGATTATGGTAAGTACTACTAGCATTAATATATGATGAATATTATTATCAGTCACTCTATCAGAAATCCGTTGGGTTCTTCTCTTTCGTCTCTGGTTCACTAAAGTTTCCTTTTTTATGCGCACCGTCAAGAATTGAAGCTGTATCCCACCTGGACAAAGAAAAGAACGCTCTTTTATGACCAAACTGTACGATCCCTCCCTCTCTCTCGAAAGAAACAATCTGGGTTCTTTCTTTTCTTTAATCTCTAGTGATTCGCCATTAAAGAGAGAGACTTTGCCTCAAAGGTTCGATTTTTATTATTGTAATGTAATATGAAATTGTTGTTGAGAGCTGATTGCGATGGGTTTGGCCGCCAAATCTGGGAGGTCTAGAGACGGAGGAGTGAGTAATTATCCGGTGAATCAGGCGCATTTCTGGTGGTGGTGGGTGTTGTCCTTGTTCTCGTCCCAGAGGAGGAGGAGGAACCCGATCGTGTACGGGTTGCTTCTGTTTGCGGTGGGTTTGGTGTCTCTGCTGACCGGACACGTGGCATCTCATCTTGAACGCTACTCTCAGGGTTTGCTCCACCCCAGCTTCTTCTTCTATAACTTGGTAATAATTGATGCTCTCTTAAGTGTTTACAAGTCATTTTTCTATCATGATTTGGAGTTTTGTGATTAGGGTTTGTCATAAATGGTTAATTTGTCTGGTGTTTATCAGACTTACTCTCAGTGACAATTCTTCTTCATAGAGCTCCAAGAAAGAATGAAGAACATAAACAAGAAAATGAAAGTTCCTCACAGTTTTTTTCCCTTTAATATAACATTGAAAGAAAACTATTTTCTTGGCCTCAAGCTTATGTAGATTGAAAGATGGTATTACAAGCATGTTGGTTAGTTGGTATGTGTTTGTGTTCTGGACTTGATCTAGAAGACATGGGATATAGTTACCTAGCTGGCTTTGTTGTTGGGGGATGTATATATCGAAACCAAATAAGGTGAAGACCAGTCAATAGGGTTCCACTCTGTTTACTGTATCCTTAACTTAATCTCGTAATGTCACAGTAGCATTGGATTTTTGCCTTGGTATATTGGGTTGTGTTACGTGAAATGATTGCACTGTTGAGTTTCACTTACCTTATAATATTGGCCTGGTTACCAGCGAGTGTGGATAGGGGGCAGGTTAGACACTGAGCAAATTGAATTGTTTTGTCAAGGAGATGATGTCAAAAGCATATACTAATGTATTCGAAGCATAATTATTTAGTTAAGAGAAGGCCTAAAAGTTGAAGATAATTGCAGTAGTCTCCTCACAGTAGGAAGATTTCTCAACTTTTCGTGGGGAATGCTGATTGGCGAGTTTTAATTGGATTGCGTCCTCTCTCGCATTCTCCCAATGTAATCCAGTTTCCCAGAATGGCGTGTGACATATAGGCCATGATGTGTGTGGGTATGGTGGGAAGAAACCCACAAATGATTGCTTCTATTTCTATGCTTGGCAAGGCATGGTTGCAAGAAAAGCCCATAGAGCCCAGAAAAACTTGCTTTTACTATCATGTATCATCCGTAGCTACCAAGCAAGGAGATTTGCTTAACCTGTGAGATGATTCCATGATTCACGATATGAACTATCTTATTTATCCGCAGCACTGTGTCCATGAATCAAATAGAGTACATGGCATTGGCAAGTTATGTCCTTGTACAGCCTGCTGTACATCCAAATAACGGATATCTCTTCGGGATTTTAGACAATGATTGAGCCTGAGGAACCGTTTGCCCTTTCTTCTGAAAGAGATTAAAAGAGAACTTCCACAAAGTTCATTTTCTGTGTGTTACAGATATCTCGTTAATCCCTACTGACTGTGAATAAGATGTCCCTTTGACATCAGTATGTCACAAGGCCTTTCATAGCCCGTATTGGGACAGAACAGGGAGTCTACTATTATTCAAGGCTCAGAAGGTATGGGAGAGATTTTTGTTGCGAGTTTTGTATACCAGCCCTACTAATGAGAGTTCCATGAAGTTTCATTCCTTGATTAAGGGAATATCGACACTGTCATGTCTCTTGGACTTCAAGGTCAATCATAGCTGCTTCTAAAGATTGAAAAATGGGTGAGTCTGCACCCTCATAAGACCTTCAACAAATACATTAATAGATCTCATATGGCATAAATTTTCAAAAGTTCTTATACCAGACACTGCGTTTGAGTACCAAACTAATCAATAAAAGGATACTGTTGGACTCCTCAATCCTCATCTGTTCTGCTATGGAGCATGCATCAGTAGTCTCCTTGGAGCTTTGGAACTACTTGTTCAGCTGTTAATATATGTTTGTGTATCTTCTGGTTTGATATCTTGAGTTATTTTTACCTTCTTATATCTTGTTAAGTCCCACAGTTTTTAATAACATTAATAAACCTCGCACTGTAGGGCGGTGGCAGCCGTGAACCAATTAATATCTGGAAATCAAAATATTCCAAGTTGTACAGTGGATGCAGCGAGAGAGGGCCTTATTTTCCTCGTAAGTGTGCTCATCATATACCATTATAGTGTATAGTTTTCAGTTGGTCACTATAGTTATAATTGATCCATGCTAACTTCTCTTGCTATGCATAAGACAGCTAAAATAGCAAAATGACTAACCCAAAAGTATAATCAGAAAACTGACTATTGCTTCAAGTGGTCTTGATATGTTTTTCTGTTCAACTGTGGCATGGTGTGCAGTAAGTACTACCACCATTGATCTTTTTCCCGCTTAATTTTCTTTTCACCCATTAGTTCTTTTGTGATTTTCATATTTACATACTTAAGGGATTGTGCCTGGTAAAAAAAATAAAAATAAAAATCGAAAGCCTCTATTTTAGTATTTGCTAAATGTGTTATCGTGTCTTCCGAAAATGGGTTTTTCAAGATAGAACTAAATTCTAGTATTTACGAAAATTCTAGTGCTCTCGTTAGCCCAAAGTGAACTTATTTACTTGACTATCTTCAAGAAAGTGGTTCTTGCTGATCATCTCTCTTATGTAGATTTCTTAGGAGCTGCTACTCCACTAATTTGTTTGTCGCTTCTTTCTAGAGCTGATAATTTCTTTTTCTTCTCTAACTATCGTATCGTGTATTTTTCTCCTGATCATGGAAATAGCTGCTGTAAGCGAAAAGTTTTCAAATGGCTATTTACTTATAGCAACAAGTGGAGGGCTGAACCAACAACGGACAGGAGTAAGTAGCCATATCTCTTCTTCTTTACTGTATATTACTCATTGCATCTTTAATTGGGGGTGTATCTGATTTGAACATAGGTGGAAATGACCTTGAAAAGAGATAGACTTGGAAATTGTTCCATATAATAACTTTTATTTTTTGTTGGTTTGAGTTTATCGTGAGTTGGATATCTAAAATACTTGGTTTTGATTATTGACCAATTATCTAAGACCTGCGAAATGCTCCTTGCTCTCAGATCACTGATGCTGTAGTGGTTGCACGGATTCTGAATGCTAGCTTAGTGGTACCGGAGTTTGATCATCATTCTTTCTGGAGAGACGATAGGTAAGTTGAGAATTGATATAGTATGTGTGCTTGCACTTTGATATATGTACCATTAGGTTCTCTCAATGAAGTATTTTATTTGACATGCAGTGACTTCCTCGACATTTTTGATGTTGATTGGTTCATTTCTTCTCTTGCAAAGGATGTAACCGTTGTTAGAAGAGTACCTGATAAATTTATGAGATCGATGGAAAGACCCCCCTATACAATGCGCGTCCCAAGGAAGTCCGAACCCGATTATTATCTGGAGCAAGTATTGCCTGTCCTTCTACGGAGACAAGTAAGAAATTAGTAGATGTTATTCTCGTAAACAAGCTGTTTGATACTTACGTTTTTGTTTCCTAGGTAGGAATTAGTAGATTGAATGTTACAAGTTCTTTACATATAAGTAAACTTGGTATCTCCTTCTCGTAGTCTTTTGCGGTCCCTGATTACTCGGTTGTCTTCTAGAAGTCTGACATGTCATACTTACAAACCACAATATGTGCAGGTTGTTCAGTTGACAAAATTTGACTACAGACTTTCTAGTAACCTCGATGAAGAACTACAGAAGCTGCGATGCCGAGTCAACTATCACGCTCTAAGATTTACACAGCCCATTAGGGATCTTGGTCAGAAGCTCGTTTCGCGAATGCGGAAGATGACCAATCGATTTGTTGCTGTTCATTTGAGGTCTGTGATTTCTTCTCATAACACCAAAAGAGAAGCTTGATTTTTCTAATAATGTAGTATTAGTAACAGAATGTCAAGTCAATTTATGTTTTCTGGAGTGAATAGAATGCACCCCTTATCAATGCTTATTTGACTCTTTCGTTAAAATGTTATGGAACATCTAGGAAACTTCAACAGGTTTTGTTGAAGTTGAAAATGTTCTGAAAAAACAAAAAAACACACATACAAGAAAGAATCCACGTGGTTCGGCAAAACAACCCACATCCACGGAGTTGCAGAGATTTATTTATTTATTTATTTATTTATTTATTTATTTATTTATTTATTTATTTATTTATTTATTTATTTATTTATTTATTTATTTATTTATTTATTTATTTATTTATTTATTTATTTATTTATTTATTTATTTATTTATTTATTTATTTATTTATTTATTTATTTATTTATTTTGTCAAGAAGTTGCAGAGATTTCACTAAAACTGACAAACACACCTCAGAGAATTACAAGCATAAATAAAAAATTGCCAATATTTTAAATTAGAGTTTGACCCTGTTTTTTTTTTTTTTAATATTCGTTTTAGCCCCTACTGAAATTGAGCCATAACCTCCACTATCTACGTCTAATCATCAAAATGTTCTCATTTTAAAATTCAACCCCCAGCGAGACCAAATCCTGGATCCGCCCCTAGCTCTATAAATAGACAACTCATTAGACCGGGCCGGATCAAAGCCCAAATGAAAATGCTCATGTCCCCCTTTTCGAGTCATGGCAAAGCATGAACCGGGTCGGCAGGAAAAAAAAAAAAAAAAAGGCTCCACCCGAACCCATAATACCGAAGTTGAAGGTATTTGGATTACTATGGATCCTCTTTTAACAAAGAGTTGCTGCTCATCTTTGAGCCAGAAATAGTCAAATCCATCATCTGTTTGAGCTGAATCTTGTTCCAACTTTGTTGGATTCATCATCTCCTTGTTTTTTCATAATCTTAATTTTCTCTTGAATGCTTCTTGCAACTATTCTGTAACAGGTTTGAACCGGATATGCTAGCATTTTCTGGATGTTACTATGGAGGGGGCGATAAAGAGCGACAGGAGCTTAGTGAGATAAGGAAACGTTGGGAAACTTTACCTGTGAGATTGCTACTCTCACCAAGTTTCTCCTAGAAAAGTTAGGGCTGTTGCATACTGTGATCTTCCATAGAAGTAGAGAATCTAATATGTTCCTTGCGTTCTTATTACAATATCAAATTTTTATTCTTTTATTGTATGCAGGATGCGAACCCCGAGGAAGAGCGCAAGCGAGGGAAATGCCCACTCACACCTTATGAAGTGGGTTTGATGCTCCGAGCACTTGGTTTTAAGAATGACACGTATCTTTATGTTGCATCTGGTGAAATATATGGTGGTGAAGAGACTCTGAGACCTCTCAGACAGCTTTTTCCAAACTTTTTCACCAAGGAGATGCTTCCAAGTGAGGAGTTGAAACCTTTTCTTCCCTTTTCTTCTCGTCTGGCGGCCATCGATTACATCGTGTGTGAAGATAGTAACGTGTTTGTCACAAATAACAATGGAAACATGGTCAAGATTCTTTCGGGCCAAAGGTTAGTATCAAAATTCTTGTTATTAAAACCCTAGTTATGTGTAACTTTATTTCTCATCCCTCTTTTTACCTGGTAACAGAAGAGAACATAACCACATAAATGGAAGAAAACCACTATTTTATGTCGTTTAGCTGAGTAACTCATGAAGGACTTTTCTCATAAAGAAGTTCGAAAAAAAATTCAGTCGGGAAATTTCTACCATGGGAAATACCCGGCAAAAAATTACGTTGTATTCCCATTTTAACTTTTTGAGTGTTCGGATAAATTTTCACGCTAAGATCCCCTTATGGGTAACTTATTTCCCATACCTCCTTTTACCTGGTAAAAAAGAAAACACAGCCACACTAATGCAAGAAAACCAATTATTTTAGGGTAAAATACAATTTCCACCCCTTGAGTATGGGTTAAATACAAATACTCCCCCTGCTGTTTGGGTTTGGATAAATACCATTTGGTCCGCTGGCGCTCATAACGGAAAATCTGTGGATAAAAAGCACCCCTCTGTCATATTCCGTCCATAAAGTTACTTTTAGTTTTTTTGACCAATTTGCCCCTAATTTGAATAAAAGTCTATACCTTGTCCAATCAAGAAAATTACACCTACCACCAAAAATCTGAATTTGAGAAGAAGAAGAATTTGATGCCAAGAACATGAAGAACACCATGAACACCAAAAACACCATACATGTCCAAAAAGTACCACCTAGTAACACCATAATAATAATAAGGGTTGAAGACACTTTGCTCCCTTCATTTTTGAAGAAATACCAGAATGCTCCCTGACATATTAACAATTCCACATACCTCCCTGCAACGGAAAAAAGAAAAGACAAGTTGCCTCTTCTGTGCCATTTTTGTCCAGTAGCGCGCAATTACTTTTCTTCTGTGCCATTGTAATTGCGCACTTCCAGATGGAAATGGCACAGAAGGGACAACTTGTCTTTTCTTTTTTCCGTTACAGGGTGGTATGTGGAATTGTTAATAATTATGTCAGGGAGCATTCTGGTATTTCTTCAAAAGTGAAGGGAGCAAAGTGTCTTTTACCTTAGTAATAGTAATAGTAATAGTAGCCAGCTTCAACACCCAGACACTAAAAGCTGTTGCAAAATTCAGGTTTTACCCTTTGTTCTTGGTGTTCGTTGTTCTTCGTGTTCTTCTTCACCATCAACACCAAATGAACCCAGATCATCAATTCTTACTCAACACTAAAAAATTAGCACAAACTCAAACATGAATACACCACTTCTTTTTGCAGATCCTTCAAACTGCATAAAAAAAATGTTCTTTGCTTCCATTCAAAATCAAATCTGGGCATAGGGAGAAAATGAAAAAACGCCTTCCCACAAATTACAACCCCGAAATTGAACAAAGCCGCCACTGCCAACACAGGCCTTTTCTTATTCCCGATTAAACTCAACCTGACTCAAAACAGATCCGCTTGGAATCTTGCCTGGAAAGTCCTTTGTTTGGCTGTTCTTCATGTTCTTCTACTGTCCCTTCGCTGAGTCTGAAATCAATTTCTCCGATCGACGATAAACCCTGAAACACTCACCCAAAGCAGTGAGAGAGAGAGAGAGAGAGAGAGAGAGAGAGAGAGAGAGAGAGAGAGAGAGAGAGAGAGAGAGAGAGAGAGAGAGAGAGAGAGAGTGGACATGGAGGAGCTGAAAGGGCTGTCGGCGGCGACGGCGGTTGCAATCAAAGGAGGTAGATAAATCTCCATCTGGATCTCGAACGGCCGACCAACAAGTCGTCGACGGTGTCTTCAACCTCTGGCTCTGATTGGATTCAGTTTGCCCTCCCTATTTCTCCTGATGAAGGAGATCAGGGAGACAAAAAGATCGTGAGGAGGAGTGGGAGAGAAGGAGGGGAGAGAGAGACGAGGTGAGGAGTATGGTGGTGGTGGTGTTTGCCCGTGGGTAAACAGAAAGAGGAAGAGATCAGGAGTGATGGTGGCTAGGATTTTCAAAGGAGTGGGGGAGGATGATGAGGAGAGAGAGAGAGACGAGGTGTTGGTGGGGAAGAAATGGTATTTATATAGTGTAATTTTGCATTAACTTTAGGGGTAGTTTTGTCTTTTCACCACATCTTTTTAGGTCCGTCAATTAGGAGGGGACCAAATTGTATTTATCCAAACAGCAGGGGGGTATTTGCATTTAATCCATACTCAAGGGGTGGAAATTATCTTTTACCCATTATTTTATGTCGTTTAACTGGGATAACTGATGAAGTACTTTTCTCATAAAGAAGTTTGGAAAACAATTTCAATCGGAAAATTTCTATGCTGGGAAATACCCAGCAAAAATATCATGTTGCATTCATAGTCTAACTAACTTTTGAGTGTTAAGAGTATATTTTCATGCTCAGATCCCCAGAGTCCCTGCATTCCTGAAAGAAATCGTTTGCTGACTTGTTTAAAGATAATAGAAAAACTAATCATTGAAGAATCCATGCAGAATACCATAAAGCAGTAACATAATGAATTGTGTTCCGGTTCTTGAGCTATGGCCCGATAATCTATTATCGGAGAATCTCCATTTTTCTTTCATGTGTAGCCATGGTTTTAAATAATGCTAACAGCTGAAGATAGCTGTTGGTGTTAAGTGTAATGGTATCTGGGGGGGGGGGGGGGGGGGGGGGTTGATATGAAGTGGAATAGTAGCAAACTTGGTAGTATAGCGCCTTTTTTGGTAGCAAGCACCATGTTGCTCAAGCCATTTAGGCACTGTCATTGTTTTTCACCGTTAATAACTCTTTTGATGTCGCTGTGATCGGTCCGTTTATTTCTTAGTCCTTGTATTATCATATACCTTACTCTTTCATTTCTGTGATCCAAAGGAGGTACATGGGTCATAAAAGGACCATAAGACCAAACGCAAAAAAGCTCAGTTCTCTGTTCATGGCACGTCATCAGATGGATTGGGACACGTTCGCTAAAAAGGTGAAATCATGCCAGAGAGGGTTCATGGGAGAGCCAGATGAAATGAGACCTGGACGAGGCGAGTTTCACGAGTATCCATCTTCTTGTATCTGCCGGAAACCATTCCAAGACTCTGATTTACAAAATGATCACCAAGGAGAATTGGTTTCCAAGGAAGAAAAAAACAACTCTGATCCAAATTTGCCACTTAGATTAGTTAGGAATGATGAAGAAGGGCTGAAGAGTTTGCAGAGACTGCATAAAGCAAGCATCAAAATAAAGCCAGCTTTTGATGGAGAAACTGTGAATGAAGATTTTTTTGCAGAGTAACAACAATTTTTGGAATCATGGGAAGCCGAGTGCAGTGAACTTGCACTAAAGATGCATAAGCTGAAGGCTGAGATGTGGAATGTTAATTCTCTGATGCCCAGAATTGGGCAAATACGTAATGTTGTAACTTGTACAGAGATCTGGATGTGATGCAAAGCGGTCATGCACAGATTTGTCTAGTACATAGCACATGAGCATGTTTATTGTTACGAAGGCCTAATAAATTCCTATTTTTCGTCACTCTCATTGATCTTAGTTGACAATTTACGAGAATTAGTACATTCAATTTGGAAAAAAAAAATCCTGTTTATTGTCACTCTCGGAACTGTTTATGATGGTTGAATGAAAAAATATGCATTGTATAGCTCATTCCTACTCCGAACATTGTACAGGTTATCTCCTTATGAGCGGGTGGTTTCGGATAATCTTGGACACCAACACAAATCATATCTAAAACGTAGTAACACACACCAGTCAGAATATACGTGTTCATCTACACAGAAAGCACCATCCATACACTAACTTAGTTGAGATCTAACACAGTCTAGAAGCAGAAGAAAGTCAAGCGACGGTCTTGAATGTTAAGAGAGATCTAAAAAGTTGAGAAACTTAAAATAATAGTTTAGAAGGGAAAAATTGTATTTGCCCGTAGGCTACAAATTGCTTAAATAACATAAAACCCTAACTACTGCTAAAAATTGTATAAAAAAAAGAAAAGAAAAGAAAGGTGAAATTCATTCCCCAAACAGAGCAGAATTCTAAGACTATCCCAAATTGTGAATCGCAAATCTCACGAAATTGGGCGATTAAGTGTTTAGTAAAGAAAATAGAAAAAACTACATTTTTATACCCTACACGTTGTTATTGTCTAGTGATTCTGCATCAAATAGGGATGTACCCACCCTCAACTGGTCAAGTCGGTCCTGCGTACACGAGCATGACTCGGTGTGAAGAAGGTATGAAGAAGAAAAAGAAAAAAATCTTATCACAGCCGAAAGATTATAGACCGGTCAAAATACTTTTATTAAATGAAGCACCAACTTGTAAGAATGTTATCAGAGGTTGAACCTGCAACATTGTCATAATAGTACAGTCTGCGTAATTAACCCAATGAGCCTGAGAAATACTTCTTACAAGTGTGCTAACTTAGAATAAGTACGAACATCTACAAGCTAAATTATACAGCTAAACCTTCTGGAAGTGAGAACTTCCTAGTTTCAAATTCCTAGCTGTTTCCTTCCTCTATACATGTACAGACAATTCTCACATTTCTACATCTCCTCTCCACCGGGGTCGCTCACCGTTGCATTGACAATGGCAGCCAAGTGGTTGATTTGAGTATCCGAAGACCTCAAAAGATGAGCACTAAAGATTATTTACCTTCTGGCTTCGATGGCTTTTGTCATGTGAAGCAGGAGGGATCTTTGAAATCATCAGCGAGCTTTGTATTCCTTCTAACAGCTGCAGGAAACAGCAGAAGTCAAGCATGTGAATCAATAGAGGAACTGATTGCAACAAAAGATCAGGTAATGACAGAAACTTTTTAATAACAGGTCAAAAGTCGTTAAGTTTTGAGCAGTTTCTCTTTGAAACAGCTAATACCTGTTTTAGACATCAATGGTTTACCCAAATAGAAAAACAACCCTACAGCACGGAAACGTCTACTTTCTCATAAATAAGTAACACCCAAAGAGTTGTGAAATCAACTCACTGAAATTATCTGGATACGCAAAACAATTTAACTTATGTCTGTCTTTCTAACAGAAAGATTGTTTACAAGCCAGATACATAAATGATTGGGTCAAAAAGGCTATTGGCTGAATGATAAACAGATATGTTCAGATTCTTCTTGCAGCACCAGGTCAGTAGGTGGCAACAAATAATGGATATCCTAGAATGAGCAATGTTGACAGAAGTTGTTTCCAGATTCAGGAAGAACACCTTAGTATGCAATCTTCAATTTTCTCATCTCTGCTTATTATGCTAGACACTAGTCGTATTTCAGTTTGATTTAGCCAACCCCAGTTAAGCCGAGAAAAAGCTTGTCGCTTCATTCTAACTCGATGATGGCAAATCTAATTTTGCTTTGCAATTCTTCAAGTAGTGCACCGATTGGTGAGTACTGGATTCCATCTTATTTGACGTTATATAAAATAAATTAGAAGCTTCGCGTTCAAGATAAAATACACAACCGATCACAACAAACAAATATTAAGACGAACACAAAATTAACACACTTGTTTAGTAAAGAAGGTGAATAACACAACCTCCTTCTTTGATATGACTAACTTAAATTAGAATAACACAAGAAATCAATGGAGTCTCATGTATCCTAATTCATCTATGTACTCAACTTTTGCATTTATGATTCCCCGGAACCTTAAGGGTTAACCTAATTCATCATCCAGTGACATTCCTTTTAATACTACTAATAAAAAGAAAAGGTGGGCTGGTTCCAAACAAGCCAGACTAGTTCTCATGAAGAAAGAAACTGATATTTTCAAGAGATGGTATAATCAGGGGTGGATCCAGCAATTAGTTACAGCCGGGGCTAAACTGATTTTTTTACAAAAAAAGGGACGAAATTGAAATTTTATGAAGTTAAATGGGGGCTGTAGTGCAATTTTTGTGGGGCTAAACTAAAAAAAACTAATCAAAATAAGGGAAATTTCAAATTTTAAAAAAGTTGATGCGACTATGTGCATATGCCCTTGCGTCTAAATGATGAGAAGTGAACAGACAATGACATTTCGATTAATATTCCTTTACCCAACAAAAGAAATGCTGGGCTTGTACCAGACAAGACAGATTATTCAGAACAGCTCATAATATGTTGAGAAGTGAACCAGCAATACTGACCTTAGATGTTGGCTTAATTTTGCGATTAGATCTACGTGGCTCTGAGAGTTCGGAAGTCAGATTTCCAGGGTCATCATTGTTGACTTTCTTCTTCGCCTCAGCAGCTGACATGATTCTAGATGGTGCAAGTTTTCCGGCACTCACCTGTTCATGTTCCGAATCAGATGCAGGCACTTTAACAGTATGCATTTGAGGGAAGAGGCAACAAACTATTTGAAAATTGATTTTTGACAGTAAAATTCTATTGAACTAAGTTTTTATCATTCAAAATGATCAGTGATAAGAGAATCATTGATCACATGATCCAGTGTAGTGCCATAACTATAAGCACACCGTGACTTCAAAAATTGATCTTTCTAAGGAACACCCAGTGGTTTGCTAAACTTAACAACCTTTATTATTGGGTTCAGTGGCATTTTTACCTTGGTAAGAGGTCTAGTCTGGTTCCTCCATCCTTGAGAACCTGCTCCTTGAGGGGCCAAATATTTTGCAAATTTGACGGGATCACTCTCTTTAATAGTTTTACGGTTCCTCTCTGCAATGTAATGTTTGCTTACATCCATAAATTTTGGTTTATTTCCAGGCTTAGGAACACCAAAAGTCACCCCAGAGTGTTGTTCCTTCTTCAGACCAGCCCGTTGAGATCCACGTACAGTCAGCCTATGTTGATCTACTACAGACTTTCCAACATTGAATATCTTTTCATTTGCTGATAATGGCAATACATTTTTCCCATCTGGTTCCACGGACTCCTTAACTTCAGTACCTTTGGATGACTTAGCCTTCTCTACACCCTCCAGTGCAGGAACGCCCAACTTCTTTCGCTTCTCCTTTGGTGTATCCCCCTGGCAAAGCAAGTAGAAGATTAAATACCAATCAGCAACATCAGTATCATGAAATTATGGAGACATGGTACCTGGTAAGATGGGTCCTTTTCTTTTGATATCGACCATTCAATCCACTGACCGTTTTTCCAAAGGAGTGTTGGCCTTAGGTGCCACAATTTAACAACCGAAGTTGCCCCTTCTGCTGCAACAAAATCATATAGAAGCACAGGTCAAAAATAAGCAACCACAGAATCATATTTAACCCATCTATGAAGCAATAGCATACTGTAAATACCTTGAAAACGGACTGTTAATGAAGTTTCATCCTTTCTATTCTTCTCAATGACAACTGCCTCCCGCCAACTAAAAAGAACAAACATAACGGGTTTTTTCTTAGAAAATAATCAAAGCACACACATAGTTGTGACAGTCATTAATATTGATACAGAATGCTCTTGTAAATCCCCCTTACGTCCTAGTGCAACAGACGGAGCTCATATGTGGGATAAAATATGGAAACCTTTATGATTCTATGATGATAACATAGCCAAGAAGTAAACAATAAAAGCCTCCAATATTGAAAACTAAAACATTATGGTACTCTGACTTTTATGCAAATCACTTCAAGGAGAAAGAAGAATGCTCTATTCGACTCTTCTAAGTTCCAATTCAAATAAGATAGATTGAATAAGAAGTCAGAGAGAAAGGACCATTAAATCTTTCAGGAGATTTTTTAAGTTGCAGGAAATCTACCATTCAAAATTTCTTCATGCATCAACATCAAATCATATCATGTAAAAACATCAAAAGCAGCCAATTACTTTATGAAGAGCCTTACCAAGTTTGTGACCATACATCAACTCTATCTCCCACAGACCATGCATAAGTCGCCATAGCATCTCTTCGTCTCTTCCTAGTTCCTTCAAAGCTTATGGTGGTCATAGGATGGGCAACACGTATTCTGGGTGCACTCTTGGCAGCTTCATCTTCGATTATGACCCATTCCTTTAGCTTCCCAGAATCTAACATACAGAATTTAGTAAGGGAGTCTTAAGAGACATGAGGAAGTCCTAAGAAGGCATGACAAAGCGTGTCTAAATAATTTATACAAATAAGCCTCGTGAGCAACTATCCAACAACTAAGTGCAGGGACGCAAATGAGAATGACATGTACACCGACCGTCTCAAAACGCGTGTTCTGTATTTTCCAAGCATTCTGAGGAAGTGATTTGACTAGCAAAATGATACAAGTCACAATGTTGTAGAATTATGTTATTTTAACAAAATTATGGAAAGATAAATAAGTTATTTAATTTTTTTGCTAGTCAAATCACCTCATCAAAATGCTTGAAAATAACAGCAAGACACTCATTTGGGGACAATGGAGTATGCATTAAGGGGAGAACAAATCAGGGATATCAATAAGCCCTGGAAATGTCTAAATGAAGTAGGCATATCAATCTCTCACAAGACGCGTTTAATCACCATATTTCTCGCACCCTAGGGACCATATTAACCAGGAGCGCAAAGACATTACGGCTATAATGAAGCATCTTTCAACTGAACTCTATAATAACAAGAGAGTTCCTATCATTCCCACGCAAAACAACAAAGAAGCAAACAAGTACACCATGATAATGCATAATATCAAGTAATCAAGACAAAGTACTGCGAAAAGTTCATGGGTAACAATCAAAATACATGTACAGAGAGTTTTTATCAATATTACCAGTGGGCTGCTGGCATATAGACCATATAACTGTCTAGATAGCAGAAACTAACCTTCATCTGCTTGAAGCTCTGTGTAACACACAAAAGCTTTTCCATCCTTTAAACTCAAAACACTGGCTGAAAACCAGGCTGATTCTCCCTCATCAACATTTCTGCAAACCTAAAACATTAACAACTATATTAGAACTCCCGAAGATGTGGAAGTTACACAAACACGCCTAAGATTTGCGCGCATTGGATACAAGGATACCCTGTACCTGTAGTCAATACAATTTTATGGTAAACTCTATCAACAAAGTTAGTTCACTATCTGTTCCTAACTAAGATGTAAGTTTTGCATTGTAAGAACTCAACCTAAACCAAACATCAACAACATATTTCTGTATCGTTTAATGGCTCTATAGGGTTACTATTCTTCTGCCTATCAAAGACAGACTCCTCCCTTAATTGCTTGATAAAACAAGGTCGAACCTCTACCTTCCTGATAAAAAAGTCAGTGCTGTCCTGCTACACAGACCAGTAGACCACACGTGAGCTACATGTCATTGCTTCAGTTATCTCCTAATATCGAGATTAAACTGGAAATGGTCTACACCAAACAGCATGGATCCCTTTATGAAGCATGTTTTATCTTCAACAGAATCTGGTGAATTGGAATTCTAATGGTTGACGAAATCAGTGGAAAACACTAAAGAAAACCCATCACTAAGCATTTGGCACATATGTCAGATCTATGGACCTCGTCAAAGGTTGCAGGCCAAAATCTAACCAGAACATAGGTCTTTTAGCTGCCCCATTGATTCTAATGCAGCCCCTAGTGACATTTATTAATTACCCCCTCTTTGTGTAATGAAAGCCAATAGGGAAGTCCTAATCTATTAGTTCTCTAACTTCTCCTTGAAATTGGCTGAAATTACAGAGGGAGGTGGCAATGAATAAATATCGTGCTGATGGGTCCTATACTCCTAAGTCCTATTTGCTATTCCTGTAATTAATAACTGATAATTGTTTTCTTTACTAGAATTTATAGGAAAAGGGTGCATCTTTCACTAGTTAAGGCCCGGCCATCCTGGTATTTAATGCCACACACCTCAGGAAGTGTCCGCCTAATTATAAATAAAAATAGCAACCATAAGTTGCAAAAATATAGGGTGACACAAGATATTTAGGACGAATAAGAGGCATATATTACTGCACTAACGCAAACTGTATTGGATAAACAAACTTAGATATGTGACTGTTCGACGTGGCAGAAAAAAATTGCAAGTAATTTGAAGCATCTCCATGGAAGAAAGTTAAAAGGAAATAAGCTGTGAGCCATTCGTATTGCTGTGAACATGAGGTCCCAAACCATTAAGATTCCACAAGCTATAAGATCACTAACCTCAACAAGAACACCCTCCTTGATCCCCTTGTCATTGAAAATCGGCAATCCATTTTCATTCTCATCTTGAACTGTTTTCGATGCACATCCGGATACAAACTCAGATTCAGGAATAACCCCTATGGTTTTACCTAAGTCATCTTTACCAGTCATTTTCCTTTGGAACTCCTTTTCGCTGATTGTTAGGGAACTCGATGGGCCGTCAAATGTCTTCGTGCAATCATTCATTGAATCGCTGGATACCTTCCTTAGATGAGGAGAAAAATTGCAGGTTATATTATTCGCATTCTCTGTTGATCCTTCTCCGACTTGTTTACAAGGAACACCACCACCTTCATTGTTATCTGCTTTAGCTCGTAGCCGATTGTCAGAAGTTGACACAACACCCTGCTCAGAACACAGTGGAACTCGCCAATAGCCGTCTTGACCTGCTGCTATTAATTCATTCAAAGGCAATGGATCACCCATAGAAACAATTTTTCCTGCTTGGGTAACAGCTTCAGCTGCCAGCTCAGCGGCTTTTACTATGGCATCCACATTCTCAGCGTGCTTTATGGCAGCTGAAGCAGCTTCAACCCTTCTCCTAGCAGCTTCTTTAGCAGCGCCGATAACGGAATTGGCAATATTGCTGACATCCGCACACTTGAAAAGGGAAACAGGAGTAGCTTTTCCTGAATTCTGTGAAACCTCAGGGAAAGAAGTTGAATTAACCTCTGCAGGATTGCCAGTCTCAGTTAACACTTCATCGGCCATCAGCTTTGCTTGCAGAGCGATATTTGATGCAATCTTGGCAGCTGCAGAAGCTGCCTTTGCAACAGAAGCAGCTGCCGCTACTGCAACAGCTGCAGAAGCTAACTTGGCCTCAGCATCTGCAACTAATCCAGAACTCCTGTACTTGTCCAACTGACCCCATACACTATTGCTATGACTAAGAGCAGCTGCGGCAAGAACTGCAGCATCCTCTGCCTGTTGCTTAGACTCTTCAACTTTGTTTGAAGCTTCCAGTGCAATGTCGACCGTCTGTCCATTCTTATGCTCCTCATGTCTAAGGTGATTGGTGGACGATGCGATAGCTACAGTTGTGACAATCTTGTTGGTGTTACTTTTAGATACAAAGCTGTCTGGAGTTGAGACAACAACTGAGGTAGATAAATGGCAAGTGACAACAGGAATAGGAACAGATTCTGTCCGAGTTTGAGCAAGCAAAGATAACTGGCGAAGGTCCTCTGAAACCATTACATTTTTCCTTTTTCTAGCGTTTTGATCAGTGGAAACCGTGCCACTTAATACAGCTGTCTTTTTGTCAGGCAAGGAGGTATTCACAGCAAGAAAAGTAGGACTAGTACTATGGACCTCGTGCACATGAGATGCATGCTTCATTTCATGAGAAACACAACTGGATAACCCCTTAACAGGTGTCAACTTCACTGCCTCCAACCTAGGCAACACGGGAAATCGCACACTGGAATCAAAAACAGAAGTTTTTGAAGAAGAAATCCAAGGACCTGGAAAAGAAGTTTGAGATTGCCTAGAGGTGCTTTGACGCAAAAGACTCTGTGCAGGAGTCTGAAAAGGAGACAGTCTAGGCTGGTGAAACTGCAAAACATCAGGAGTAGACATGTTCCATAGTGGTGAGGAGAGAGGTATTATAGAATCAGCAGCAGCAGTAGTCGCAACTTCGCCACTTGCTTGTCCATAAGGTGACGGTGAGACAGACACTTTACCCCGACGCCCATCTCGTTTCATCGACTTATTAGAAGGCATAGCACCTGAGTGCATACAATTTAAATTATATGATTGAAAACCAATATAGCAGAGAAGAGAAATGAAACAAGTAAATACAACACCTGAAAGAGGTTTTGTAGGGGTTCCCAAGTGATCGGTATGTGATTTTCGGCACTGAACCCTTTTTAAGCAGGCGTGCCAGCAAGGCTCCCAAACACTCCTCCCACCATCTGTTTAAAATAATTGTTGAGCTGGTTAGTATTTCTCAATTACAAGAAGGGTCAAAGACACTTTCACCCCGCTCAGGTTTGACACAGACACTTTCACCCCTTCAGTGCGGCAAACTTCAGGACACTTACAACCCTCGATTGTGTCACTCCATACTCTAAGAGGGAAAATTTGTCCCAGAAACTACTATCAGTGACGAACCCCCACCCATAGACTTACAGCTTCACAATTCCGGAGTGTAAGTATCCTGAAATTCGGCACACTGAAGGTGGTGAAAGTGTCTTTTCATCAAACTTGAGGAGTGAAAGTGTCTTTTATCCTTACAAGAAAAACAATATCCAATGTTCATAAACTAACCAGAAGCTCCGAAGGCTGACACCATAAATGCCTCCTCAGGGGCTGCTCCTTGTCTGTGACAGGTAGTTTAAGTTTCAGGCAACCAGCATATCAGGGATAGCCTAAAACTTGTTCATTGAACCAAATCCACAAAATCTGAGAACAGGCACAGAAATTCTAACATTTGCATGTGATACTCTATCCACAAAAGTCATTTCTTCAGAAAAAATCATTTAAAAAGAACTGGGGTTACAGAGCACCTACATATATGCACATATCCAGAAATTTAAATGTATGCACCTCGACCCATCAGCTGCAAGTCATAAAGCTCCTATCACGTTTTTTTTTTAATTTCTACATACTTCCTGTAAGACTAGTGTTAAAGACCATGGATAAAGAAATCACTTATATCAACGATCAAATTTCAGCAGAAACATTCACCTCCTATGTGCCTAGTGCCGTCTCAAACGTCTTAGTGGCCTGAATCTAATATGAAGGAGAGGCTCTTCATTTATCTCAATCACATGTTGATACCTTTTTTCTGGGTTTTATCATACAATTTGCATGAAATGCATGCAAATGTGTTAAACCTTCACATTCACAGTCTTATAACAAACTTTGCTCTTAAATGATGCCTGCCAGCTCTTAATTTTATGGTGCGAACACGGGGGAATTTTGTAATTAACTTATTTGTGACTTAAAAGTCACTTTAACACATAGGGGAGTTCGGTATGACTTATTTGTATTTATTGATTAAGTCAACTTATAATCTTATCTCAAAATATTCTGTGACAAAAAGTAGAAGAAAAAGGATAAGTGTGTTTAGTGAAAAAGTTTGTCCAGTGAAAAAGTTCAAGAAAGGCTTTATGAGCTCATAAGTCCAAATCCAAAATTTCAACTTACAAGTTACAAGTCCACAACTCCACACCAAACACGACTTATTAACCTACTTCAACTTATAATCCAAAATTGACTTATAAGCTGCTTATATAAGTCATACCAAACTTGCCCCACATGTCAACTTGGACTTTTAAGTCAAGTTTGTTTTAGGATTTTAAGATGACTTTTTAGTTTTTAACCTACAAGTCCTATGTGCAAATGTAGCACAAAAAACAAAATTGGGTTTCTAGAACTTTTTTGTGACTATGTTGAATTAACATCTTGTCCTCAAATATATGCTTGTCAATTAACACATCAATGACATAAAAGTTAATTGTTACTCAAAAAAAACAAAACTGTCACATCAATACTATTTAACATCTTACGTACTTTTTTCACACTAGTTTATGAGCCAACTTACAAGTCTAAAAGTTTACATCAAACTCACCCTATATACGAAAATGGGAAGACTTCGGTTCTTAACTCGCTTACATTACTGATATTTTATGTGTAACAAGATACTGAAAACCATAGATGTGGTCCAAAACGGTTGCCTTAACGGCCTAATTGTAAAGACCCCCATGCATGTGCCTCTAACGCAAACAAACATGTGTATTTACAATGTCGTCTTTCATTCATTGTTTCTATTATTTGCATTGTGTTCCGTCCTCCATGCCTTCCATGACTAGGTGAAGTGCCAGGAATCTCGTAACAAAATATTAAAGGTGAACAAAAGAGACTTGAAAGATCTAACAATAATATTGTGGAAGACCAAGGACATTACTCCTGGAGTTATGGTAGTGATGTTCACTGTAAGAATCTATGGGGTTCCACCTCAAAACCAATTGACAATGAGGGGAGTAGCTCAGAACACTTATTAATTTTTTTGTTCTTCTTGAATGTCCAATGTGGGACTTCTCAACATGCCCCCTCACGCGTGGCATTCTTTGGCCTACACGTGGATCTTTTGTCTGCGGGTGGCGGTGAGCACGTGGGTTGTTAGACCATTCACGTGTGTGTGAGCCGAGGCTCTGATACCATGTAAGAATCCATGGGGTTCCACCTCAAAACCAATTGGCAATGAGGGGAGTAGCCCAGAACACTTATTAATTCTTTTTGTTCTTCTTGAATGTCCAATGTGGGACTATAAAATACATCCCATACCAGTACCTGGGCCTCTAAGACAGTGTACATATTTCAGCATCCATTGCATCGCTATTGAAGTAACACGTAAAAGAAGATCGACACAACCAAATTCATGAAAGTGACTAAAACTTATGTATTCGGTAGACGATGCATGGGTGCAAATTCATTAAAAGTAAAGAAACTCACATCAGAGATCCATATACGATGATCTGTGCTCGCAATTGCACTTGTTGCGAATCAGTGAAAGGCAGTTGATACAATAAAGGAGTAGCAGCTGAAGAGTTCAAATCTGGCAATTCGGAAGTCGGAACAGAAACGACAGTACCCGTTACAGTGCCACTACATGCAATACTCGCATAAGGTTTCAATCCATCAAGCTGGCTGGTCACCGTGTTGCCCACAGACACATTGCACGACTGGTCTTCTGTCTTTGCCTGTTTTGAACAGGTTTTCTGCAAATGGCTCCCTCTTTTAGAGGTAACTTTCCCAGATGACTCACCTTTAACTCGCTTTCTTTTGCGCTCAGAGGCACTCTTAGAGCTTCCACATACAATCTCTCCATGACGTGCCTGGGACCTTGGAAGAGAAAGCTGCCCATGCGTCTCAGAGAATTTAGGGCTTGCACTAGGTGCCTCGGGATTCCCTTCCGTCTTCATTAATTGTTTCTAGAAGAATTAGATGTTAGTAAAAACAAAAGACAGCTAACTTTAATGCTTGAACTAAGTGCCGACCATAATCAATCCAATAATGAAATACCATATGTGGTTCATGCTCATGCTTGCTAGCCTGTTTTTCTGGTAAACCAGCTGATGGATGAAACTCGAAGCTGGAGCTGCGATCATCTTTTTCTGCATCCTTTCCAATCACAGTTTGGTATGGCTGAATGGTGACCTCAGAGAGTGGACTGCTCTGACCCGTGGACCCCTTTCCTTTCTCATTGTTTTCGCTTCCACAAAGCATAGTACAACTGGAGACAGTTACATTATCACCTGTAGGCTTGATAGAATCCACAAAAGCAACCCCATTGTGTTCTCGAGGACTTTCATCAGAGGGCTCCAAGAGGATCTCAGCCTCCTTATGGCTAGGAGTCAGAGAATGATTCCCTGCAATCTTCAGAAACAATACCCATCATTATAAGTAAATAAAAAGCTGGATCTAAACAATAACCATACTCAATGGTTGAGAAAAATACCATATCTCGTTGACACACCCGAGTTGGTATTGTTGAATCTTCATCTTTCGTGGCCTTGTTTTCTAGTAAACCTGCTGATGGATCAACTTCAAACGATAATGTACTTCCATCGTCTGCAACTAAAACCCGGTCTGACTGACTAGTAACCCCGGGGAGGGGATAGCTCTTACTCCTTGACCCCTTGGCTTCCTCCTCGTCCTTTTCCTTTCCAGAATGCACAGTGCAATCTGGGGCAGAGGTCTTACCACAAATGGATTTGACAAACCCTGCAGATTATTACCATGTCAGTACTAGTAACATATAAGGAACGATCTCGTAAAAAGCCTTTTTGCACTAACATGGAGGGGCTAACTAAATAAACTGTATCCTGTGGTTTCTTTCTGGGTTGTGCTAAATAAAATTACATAAAATTGAGAAGTCATCGTGTATTCTCAATCACGAGGGCAAACCTATGTGTTCCTTGTGCAAGAAGGAAATATGCTATGAGTTAAGCTCCTAACAGATGATGCAGCTCGCCCCAACCCTTTTATGACCCCTTCTTGCACATGGAAAGGCAAACACACTGACATGAAAAAGGTGCCCCACCAAATTGAGAACAGAATGAAGAGCATAGGAGAACAAACATATCTTATGATTCTTCAAGCAAGGACCTACCAAGGAATCTGTAAACATAAAAGATATGTGTAACACGACGGATTGACCTTAGGATGAACTTTACACTCATGCTTGCCTAACTTTAAATGGTTCGCTAGACTTTCATGGAATGAGTGGCTTGCCAATTTTTCGGGTGAGTCCTCACAAAGGAGAGAGCGATGCAGATAAACAAGCTACATACCACCAATCGGAAAACAACCAGTAAAACACAAGGCAAAAAATCTCAAGCGGTTTAAGATTTGCTAGTTGGGACGAAGAGAAGTAGAGAATCTATAGGTGTATGTGTGTGCATGGATAAAAAATGTGTATCAACCTGCAGTTTTTAAAGACGTCACATCAACATCATCCTCGGCATCCAATGCTTTGTCCTGAATAACTAGTTCCACACTATTACCCCCGTCTTTTACTGCTAAATTGCAGGCAGTGGCACATACTTTCAACTTCTTGGGAGAACCTTGGTTATTGTTTACATCGTTAGTTGTTTGCTCACGTCCACTATCTGTAGTAGAAGACTCCGGCAGTGGCAATGACTGATCAACCAGCTTGTTTAGCAATTCATCAGATTGTTCACACCCACTTGCCGAATTACAAGACTCCACCATTGGCGACAAATGAACCCCTTTACTTCTTCCAGGTTGCACCATAGGACCAATGCCACTTTGTTCGCACAAATCTTCCTTCACTAAAAATAAGTTCGCATTCGCCGGGTCTACACTCCCAGTCTTATACTTCTTATCCAGAAGAAGAGTACGATTTGCAGTAGCAACAACCTGGGAAGGAGAAGGGGCAGCACCAACTGAATCTTGGAATCTCAATTTGGTAGCTTCAGAGATAACATCTAAAGCTGCAAAAAGAGGAAATCATTAGTTCCCATCAGGCACTACAATTAATATGTATGTAAAGGAAAGTCAAGTACAGGATATACCAGGCTTATTCTTCTCAGTATTAATAGATTCATATACATGAACTGCGTCGTCTCTTACTTCCATACACTCTCTATCAGATGAGGGTCCAACCCTCTCGTCACTTCTACGGAATTCAACATACTCGGAATTCAAATTGTTGTTTTTCTTAAACTTGACACTCTCTTTTTCACTGAGAGTACCATCTTGAACAAAAACCTGGTCAATTCGGTTTGATCCATGTATGTTGTTTTGTGCTAATCCAGTTTCAGCTTTTGCATCGTCTTTGTGAACTGCAGAAGCAACACCAAGTTCCTTAACAGTTTCTAATGTACGAAGTCTTCCAACAAATTCAGTTGAAGAGCATGTAACAGTTGAAGGTGGAGGATCCCTGACATACTTACTGCAGCTTGCATCAAGCTGGCTGTCAGAAGGTTTATCTTCTACCCTGGAGATGATAGATGCCTCAGATTTAGTACCTGTGGCATGAGAATCTAAATTTTCACTGTTCTGCAAACAACCCTTCCCCTCAGACGAACTGTTAGCCCCATCTGTTGTTTGATCAAACTTCAGCTGTGAGCTGTCTCGAATGTCTTCACTAGTAGTGCAGACGTCAATAGACTTACCGTGAACATAACAATCACCTTCACTAATCAACATCAAACTTTTTCTCGATCCTTCTAAAACCTCTGTGCTATCAGACAAATCCACTAGTTGCGGTTCATTGTCCTTAAGAGCATCCGTGGAACACGAATTCACACTGCATTCTTCAATCATCTGTACTTGAAGATCCACACTCGGTGTCAAAGAGGAAACTCCCTGAAGATCAGTAGTGGCAGATTCTGTCGTAGTTTGTTCTTTTGAGTCTGTTTTTGAAGAACAAGGTTCGTTAACCAAATTGTTACCAGTTTCGACGGCGCGTTCATCAACTGCATCAATTTCCACATTAGGAACACGGTGACCCTCAATTTCCTTACCAATGTTTTGGGATGATTGAACTGTATTTTCAGAAGTAATATAAATTAGTTTGTTGTCGAATTCCCTAGTGTTTGATCCCTCAATACTTGCAAGGCTATCCCTAGCAGAGCGCTCTATATCGCCAATTTGCATCTCTGGACCAGATGATTCATTCACTGTATACCCAACTTTTGTCTGTGCCACATCATCAGAATCCCTTTTAAATCCTACATTATTCTCAGGCATTACTACTCCACACATTCCGCTAGATGAATTTTGATCCAGCGGCAATGAACTCTCACACGGTGATACTTCAGGCTCTTGGGATAGTGAAGTACTTCCCACATCATTTGTATGTTCCTGAAATCCATCAGACAGGAGTACACTCCCTGGATCTTCAGGATGCTTGTCTTGAACATCCTCCTGCAACTGAGGATCCATGAGTTTGGTCAAGCCACCACCATCACAATCATCAGATTCTTCAACTATAGTTTCTCCACCCACGACTTCTTCCTGCCCAACAGATTTTAATAGCATCTCAACTGATTCAGATGATGTTGCCTCCGACCATACATTGTTATTCCTGGAAAATGAGCAAGATTCAGGAGCACTAGAACTAAAATCTATACCACTGCTTCCCCGAGGAAAAGGTTCAATCCAATGATTATCCTCTTGACTTGGAATACCAAGAAAGACCTCGTTTTCAACCAGGCTATCAAATCTTAAGTGACCCTGAAAACCATCATCCAAGTCAAACTTTGGAAGAACATATGGATGCAGAACAGACGAGAATTTGGAGCTCCCTTCACCAGTTACAAGAGAATGTCTGCCTTCAAAATTGTTGCCATCATAATCCATCGATGAACCCCTGGACAATCAGAAGAGAAACAATTACAAATTATAACCTCAATTTTAAAATGGAAACACAAACTAGAACTAAAATCCTACAAGATCTTCATCATTCTAAAATGCTAGCAAGTATTTCCATTAGTACATTTTGAACTCCAACATATTGGGCGGGAGATTATGTTCTTCATCTCTCTATTGCCCAGAAAATGATACTTTTGAGCAGATCCATTTCACTGCTTTCTATTGTATGACAATATAAAACCACATTAACTTGCCATTTCACTGCTTTCTTCATCTCCCTGTATTAAACCAATGTATGACAATATAAAACCACATTAACTGTGCCTAATTTTCTCTATTCAGGTCCTTTCTTTCTTTTTCTTAATTCCCAATACTGAAGAATAGTTTGGCCTACTTTCCTTGAAGAAAGTTAAGGAATTGCAGAACCTGTGGAATGTAATGCGCCCTCCATCCCATATTATATCACACGTGTTTGACTTTGCACGTGAATTAAGGAGATTCTTTTGACTTGGTAAATTTACAGCATTGTTCTTTGTCTCATGTGGCACTTTTATTGGGAGGTGAAAAGGTAAAAATTTAAGGGGTGTGGAGGGAAGTAAAGCAAAAAGTACGTAACTTAAATGGAAGTGGACACATACATTGGGGCACCCATTTTAGGAAAGCTGGACCACAAAAATGGGACCGACGAAGTACATTGTAAGCTCTTTCTTGTCATACGTATGTAGTTAAAGTAATTAAATTTTATATACTTAGAGAAAGTACTATTTAATTCAGTGTTATAACAAAACACTCTAGCAGACATTTGAAGAAACCCAAAATTGAGTTGAAGAACCAATGTCGCTTCATCAACTACATGTAAATAACAAGAATATAAGATAATACAAAAACCAATCAAATTATGAATCACCAACAGGATGCAATCTATTTATAAGGCGCAGTACGGTGCAGCGTGCCACTAGGATACCAAATAAGTCTGCAGGTGAATAGAAATCAGACCATCATGCAACATACAAAAACTGCTCATTCCTTCATGAATATCATATAATCAAGTGTACAAAAAAGGCAAGAACCTATTCTAAGCTATAATAAAAAGAACCCTATACAATGCACCCCAGAAAGAAAGAAGATCCTATGTTGCTTCTTTGATACGCCGAAGAACCAGAGACAAGCCAAAAATGGGCATATGACCATGCTTTCCTTCCTTTCCTACCATCACAGTTACCAAGAATTTAAGACGTCTCAGAAAACCCAAGACATATTAAAGTTAATGAGAAAGGCACCCCCCCCCCCCCGGCTCTCCCTCCTATTAGGTTAATGTAAGTGTAATAAAAGTGATGAGTTCTATTATAACCAACACAGCCTTCATAACTTGTACATTTTTTTAAGATAACGAAGTTATGACATCTAAAAAGTTCGGCAAAAAATTACAATATATTTCATTTAGTTATTGAAAACTTACCAATAGATTCAAAAGGATGTTGATGTGATTGAAATCATTGATTTTGCTAGAAATATAAATGGAGGGTAAGTTCAAAATAGTAGAAAAGAATTTGCTAGGCTTTCTTTTTCGATTATTTGCAACATACATAATTCCAATTTTCTTGTTTTTTTGCAAAATCCGCACTTCCAAACGTAGCCTAATAGATTGGACTTAGTAGACTACTACTTAGGATAGCTAATATAAACAGTTGAGTGGTTACAGAGCATAATTAAAAGGGATTGTTGTGTAAAGATAGATGAATAAACTATAAATAACCAAACACACTGAAGTAGTGTGAATGTAACGAGGAATTTTTTTTAAAGGTGTCATGAACATTACATTGTTGATCTCTCGGCAAGTATGCTAGACAGGTTGATCTGATCCATTGGAAATAGAAGGACTTCAAGGAGCACACGGTGTGACCGACATACATGTTAAGCTTCACTAACTACTCTAGGGTCAGGAATTGGAAGAAATTAGCCAAAACTAAGTTAACATCTCAAAACTTACAGCTGCAGAAAGGTTTCTGAGTTAAGTTCACTGAAGAAAAAGCTTCCTATCGATATTACAGGCTATGTAGGGAGGCAAAACCAACTCCGTTAATCTCTATGCCTCAGGAGGATAAGTGTATGGCTGTTGGCTGGGGACACGCCTGAAGCAAACTAGAAAGAAAAAAAGAAAAAGTCCCCTATACCGTAAGGTAGTACAAAGTAAATCTTGAATTATACTGTAACCCAAGTATGGACTACTCAACACGCGCCCTCACAGGTGGTGTCACTTAAGCCCTAAAAGTGGAATTGATTTTGGGTCACACTGAGGTCAAAAGAATGTAGGCCATTAACCAAACACGTGTCGACGAGCCTGAGGTCGAAAACCAAGTTAAGAAACCTTGGGTTACACCTCATAACCAACTGGCCAAGAGGCGGTCAGTCTAGGATCCTGTTAGTTGCAATTCTTCTTCTTATATGTCCGATGTGAGACTCTCAATAGGGCCCTTCAAGTGTGGCATCTTCTGACCTACTGACCTGCACGAGGATCTTTTGTTTGCGGGTGGTGGTAAGCATGAGGGTCGTTGGGTCATTCACGTGTAATGAGCCGTGGCCCTGATACCACGTAATAACTTAACTTGCAATGAGGGGAGTAACCCAGGATCTTATTGAGAGTAGTTCATTCTTAAAATTCTGAATATCATATTTGAATGTGTTGATACATTAATAGCCATGATCCACAATATCAAGGAGCAGCAGTTTAGTTTGTAGGCAAGATATAAAGACATGCAAAGACTAAGCCAGAACAAACTGAGAACATCAGATGGCATGTACCCAAGACGTTATCACAAGAGAACAGTATGAGATTCTGAAACAAACAAAAGAAAATGAACCATGGGATGTGTGAAAGATAAATAGATAAGCTTCATCTACAAATTCCAAAACAATTGTCTGTGACAAACTACATTGTGATGCCTTAGCTTTCAGAGATGAAATCCAATCTTTCCCAAGAAAAAATAACAAATTTCTCATGATGGAAACAAGCTTAGAGTACAACCACTGAAACTTCTTAAAAACTACTAATCAGTTGATCCACATAACAACTACTGTACCCCCTCATGAATTCATCAAATTGAAGGAAAAATGTGAACTTTCCACAAACCTGCTCACCTTTCCAAAAAGTATGCACAACCAAAAGACTCTCAATTTCACCGTGTACTGTTAAATTGACGAGACAAATCAATAGAGGAAATGAAGAACAGTACCAGAAGAAGCAAGTATAGAGACGCTACCTCCCTCCATCCAAAGACGAAAAACCTAATCCATTGAGCTTCAGGATTTCACCCCGAACTTCGAAGTAAACAAAACCCTAATACGCCAACAACAACACCAACAGGCCCCATTATGAAGTGGCCGGAGAAGTTGCCGGAACCAGAAATCGGCGATGGATGACAGGGGGTTTTCCGGCGAATCGGGTGGGAAATGCTAGGGTTTCGTCAAATGTAGAGAGAAAAAGTGTACGGAGAGAGTGGGAATGGGAATGGTGGTGTGTGTTTTCTCTGTTCTGAGTTGAGCAGAGAGAGCTTTGCTTTGCTTTTTCTCACTTGTTGCAGAAAGAGGAAAAATTCGAAATTAACGAAAAAGAATGGGGTTTTTATTGCTGCTACCGCGATCTAACGGCTACGAATATATGGAACTGCCACGCGGCGAGTTCTGGTAAGAAGGATTGTGGACCAATCAGGTTCGTCCTTCGAAGTAAGAGGACAGGTTTCTGGGTGAGCAATTCTTAGGTGCTCATAGAGCAAATCATAGGTGGTGCTCCATTCCACTCACAATTTGACATACAATACAACTTGGTGAGTGAGAGAGACAAAATAGTCAAATAGAATTCTGATTATTTTTTCTATAAACTATACGAAAAGCGGTTAACTCTAGTGGATATAAGTGTCAGTTGTTGAATGGTGTAGAGCACCATATGTCATGCTGAGGTGGTGCTCTTGGAGCAAATAAAAATTTCTCGATTTTTCTTGATAGGGTTTAGTTGGGGTGTGACGGTGTGTAGAAACTTTCACAGCCCCATCGACACCATCCATCTCTTATATTTTCTTTTCTTTTTGAGAAAGTTTGTGTTCAACTATTTGGGTACAAAGACACTTGCACCCCCTTAGATTTGATGCAAAGACACTAACCCTTCCTACTCCCTCCAGATACTTCAAAATTAACCTTTTAGTACGGTCTCTCTAATTCTTCAAAAAAATTATAAGAGTAAATTCTCTACGACAAAAATAATATCATATCCTTAATATAAAAAAAACACCTATTAAAGAAATTTTCTGTCACATAAGATTACACTATCTGCTTTAGTCACTCATCAGACACACTTCAGATTTTCTTATGTTTTTCTTAATAAAATAACTTCTCAAATTTTTGGAGAACCTGAGAGAACAGAGAAAGTATATGAGAAATGACACTGTAGTCTAAACTTCGGTACACTTACACTTCATGATTGTGTCATACATTTCTTTTTGTAAAAAAAAATTCAACCAAACATCAATTATGAACGATCCTCAACAACAATAACCAATCCTCCAAACTTGGATAAAACAAACTTTCACCCCTGAGGTTTGATGCAATAACACTTTAGTCCCTTGTAGTTTGGGAAAGGACATTCAATCATGACACTTGCACTTCGCCCGTTAGTCAAGAGGGTGAGGGTTAGGGATGGCAACGGGTCGGATCCGGATCGGATCAGGCTCTTCCCGATCCAGATCCGACCAGGAAAAATGAGATCCAGATCCGATCCAGATCCATTCGGATCATCACCGGATTCGGATCAGATCGGATCGGGTTTTCACTCAGCTGATCCAAATCCGATCCGTAGATCCACATAGTATGTGGTCGGATCGGATTCGGATCGGATCCGGCTAGAGTTTGCAATAAAATAGAAAAATAACATAAAAAATAAACACTATTTCATACGCTAAGACATGTTCGGACGTTATGAAGCCTAACAAACAAAGTAAAATAGCTTTGTAGGTTGGAGTTACTATAGTATTTTTGCTTGTAAGTATAAGTGGAGAGGTAATAGGGGTATATTTGTAAAGCACACATATACGTCGGATCGGATCGGGTCGGAACCCGGTGGATCTGCCCTCAGATCCAAATCCAAATCCAAATCCGTTCGGGTCTGGCTTTCCGGATCCAAATCCGATCCATTTTCAATTGGATCGGATTCGGATCCGATCCATTCGGCTCGGATCGCTCGGATCTCAGATCGGATCGGACCATATTGCCATCCCTAGTGAGGGTTCATCAGTGATAGTATCCATTTTCGAGAATGGAATGACACAAACAGAGGTGCAAGTGTCATGAAGTTTCGCATACTGAATGGGTGAAAGTGTCCTTTCCCAAACAGGAAGGGGTGAATGTGTCTTTAGATTCAAACCTGAAGGGGTGAAAGTGCCTTTTAATCTCAAAATTACATTTCTCATTTCTGGCAGTAAACACCAGTGTCAAGATTCCATCATTCATGGCTGGCTTTGAAAAGCCAAGAACATACCAATCAAAGCTACAACGACATACATCAATGTATTTTGAACTATGAACATGATGTATACAAAAGACACGCCTCTCTGGGTATTATCCTCAAACCCACCATGGCTTCTCCAATAACTCCTTTGATAACAAGTACCTGAACTTTGAACTGTAAGGTAACCACTCTATGACCTGTGACGCCTTCCTACTGGTTTTACGATCAATGCAGTTCTGGATTGATTCACGAAGCTCCTTATCAACGTTATCAGCAACCCAATTGATAAGATCATCTGATGCCAGAGAACTTTCTTTCGCAAATCTCTCGAGCACCTTTGGCAGGAACACCTTTTTCGAATCTTTGACAACAACATTTGCTTGGAGAAACTCCCTCGCTGTTTCTTCCAGTTCCTCTCTCACGTTGGATGGCGTGTAGACTTTTAGCTACAGAAGTTGCAGCAAAATCATGATTTCATCTACAGTTCCTCATTTTTCTCACCAAAAACAATTACGCAACATTTTGAAAATATTGGATATTAACAAGAATAAAAATGTTAGGACGTGAAGGAGTTACCGTGGGATCAGAAAAGGCTCCCGTACAGAGTGCTAAGGACACCAGGGAAGGAGAATCTGAAATACTGAATTTGGAGCTGATGCGATGTCTTTCTTCTCTAGATCTTTTCCTCATGGCAGTTGATAGAATTATCTCAAACCACTGTAGTTTGTGCAAAAAACATAAAGTCAAAGATACACAAAAAACTGAACCAAAGAAAAGGGGGATTGACATTTTTTCACATCAACTTCGACATCAATATTTATTTTGGGGATGAAATGTGAAATTTGGATTCAACAGGTGAAAAATCAATATTAACCAATGTCACCCAATTTACAAAGTTTGAAATTCCACCAAGAGTGATTATCAGAACTCAAGAAGCAGTTAATCTATGTTTAGTTGGTGATTCCACCAAGAGTGATTATCTTTTTGGCTTCTGTTATCCATGACTATGGCTGAGTTGCTAGAAATTAACTCGCTGACATTTTTTTCAAGTATGATGCTGTTTTCCTCGGAGAAGAAGGAAAGTGTGCCTTCAAAGACATTATAGGTGATATCAAGGAATGGAATGGCCAGGAAACATGCACAAGTGATGCTCTGCTGACAGCCAGAGAAGAGCACGAACCTCCTATATTTTCTGATTCTTATTATCCAAAACATAGATTGTAGGGGTCATCCGTACAATCACAAGGAAATATAGATAAAGTTAGGACCAAGATTAGAGACACATGATGCACAGATTACACACATGGAGGAGATTTCATGATTCCGCCTAATTATTTTTCAGTTAACAAGATAAAACCCAAAATTTGAGAACTACCAACATTTTTGACAAAAAAAAAAAAAAAGAACTACCAACATATATATATGTCTGCTTCAGAAAGGTGCAAGAAGTACCCGGCCAACTCGAGGTGTTCGGAAACAGAATATTGCCTGCTCTATGGCATTTGCACTTACAATGCAGCCACTGATGTTGTATGCAGCCTGCACTACACAAAAGAAACACGTCACTTTTATTTTTCCCCAAGAAAACAGTTGACATGAATACAATCAGGATACAGGTAAATCCATAAAGAGTGCTGGCTCCTTTTCTGAAAGAGGAGCTAAACGATATAGTTCGATTAGACAGTAAAATTTTCAGATTCTACTTTTCCACCAACGAATAAATGAAGAAATGAAATCCCCAAGACAAATATCACTATCTCCTTCCCTCTCATTTCCCCTTCCCTACATGGCAATAATGAAGTATTGGGATGTACATAAAAATAGAATTCAGGTGTATGATGTGTGTTAGAGAAAATAGATAAGACGGGAAAAGGAGCACTACCTTGTGAAACAAGGCTAATCGTCTCAGAGAGCCATGAGGGGTACCATAGGCCAGGTATGCCTGCCCAAGGAAAGAAATTCAAGCATCTCCACTGATAATAATTATAAGAAAGTAACAGTGTACCAGTAATAGGTATTTACATGCATGACAAGAGAGTTGTATGTGTTGATCCAAAATGCAATTTTGGCGTTAGTTTCCATCTGAGTAACATTTACCCTCTCCAGCTGTTCCACCAGAGCTCTGGTATTGAGAAAAAGATACTTGTTAAAAATAAAAGTCCAATATTGCCACAACCAACGAACCTTTCCTTTTCTAAAATAAGCACAGGAAAAACTGGCTTCAAAGGAAATATTGTGTAACAGATATTGAGATTATATATAAGAAAAATAATTGTTAATAGACCTGTTGAAGGTTTCCGTTCAACTAAAGAACTAGAATCTGCAGTAGGGTAGTAATGTAGTTTAGGAAAATGGCATTCCTAAATTGCTTTTACATATAGACAAGAAGTTGAGGAATTTTATCAAATATCAAGAGACTTGGCTCCTCCTTTTTCTGGGGGTCTGAAGATATATTCACTGAGTAAATGACTCACCTGTAGTTGCTTATGGCATAAGATGCACGAGAAAAGTGTTTCTTATCCGTTGATATTGTGGATATTTCAATTGTGGATTTGCAGAACCAACCCCTATTCTGGCTGATACCGTTTCGCAGGTGTGCAACATTGGTAGATGATCTTGAAATTAAAGGTGATTCCTTCCGATCTAGCTTCACCGAGGCTGAGTTACGAAGCCAACAATAGATAGAAGCCATACATCTGACCATTTCCTCAGACAACTTGCTTGGGCATTGGTGCAGATGGTCTTTCAGAGTTCGCAACACTGAAGTCTTGTCAAGTTTTGGTTGCGGCTTCTGTACCTATTATAGAAATTGAAATTTTGTGAGGCAGTGGAAAGTAACCACCAGTCAAACTATTACTTTAACAAGAATCCGTTGTGGAATTTTTCCCAACAGCGTCCAATTACAAAAAAAAATATAAGAAAAACAGAATAGATGCGTTAGTAACAGAACGAAAAACAAGAGCAAGCCCCCAAGTTGGCACAATTGCGACAATAACCAAATCCATTGTACAAACATTTTTTCAATAAAATGAGAGATCCAATTTTATAGAAACGGATAACATAAATACAGCGCAGTGTGCACCCACAAAAAAGATACAACTGATGAAGAATTGAGAATATTAAAGGAATATACTGTCCATGTACTATACAATAGACATGTCATAAAGAAAATCTTACTAAGACCTTGCACCTTTTTACACTTATAGAAGCGAGAGCTAAGATTGCAGGATGAACCAAGTCAATAGACAAGAGCTACTTATCCTTTTAATGAGAAAGGAAGTTCAAATGTTGGATGGAGCATGTTCTTTTATGAACTATTTAACTGCAAACACTTAGAACACGTTTGTAGGAAACAAAACCAAAGTTTGCAAATAAAGGAACTGGACTTCTATTGGTAGAAAGTGTGAAACCATTACTACATTAAGCATTATAAAATGTATTGTGAATCAAATTAAATAGTCTTGCTACAAAACTTGTACAGAAGAGAAAGTAAAAGTTGCACCACGGAAAACATGTTGTATTAGGACACTACAAAACCAAGCACGTTCATTAGACAATAAACAATGGTAGCATCTTACCTTACCATGGTTTGATCGAGTCTTCTCCAAAAGGTTATTGGGTTTACCACCAGGCAACGAGAGATGGCTTGTCTTAGACTGCAATTGTAAGCTCCTTTTTCCCGAGTCATTCATAGAAGCAAGTGCTCGGAATGGTTGCAGATGGAAAGTTTTTGAGGAACAAAAGGAACTCGAGATTATACTTGGGTGTTTCCTAGATTCATTCTTTTTATGAGCTGGTGAAGACGTGACAGAGCTTTGCTGAGAAGTAGGCCGGCTAACGCACTGATCGAATATGCTTCTATAGAGAGCAAGGACATGCTGCTCACGGTTTGCTACCTCTTCTTCCAGAAGCTCGATCTCATCAACTAATTCCTTCGTCTAAAATGAACCAAATTATGTTACTTCCCATAATGCACTAAATTGAAGTTCAAAATGACAATGTGACGGAAGTTATACAGATAAAAAGATGATGAAGCACTGCAGTTATGCTACCATCCAACCCAGCATCAATGGTATTAGATGTTATACTAATTCGGAATTGTTATACTGATTTATTCTTACTTTTTTGTACCCCAGAAAATAAGAGTCGAAACACATAATATAAACATGTCTTTTCTTTGATAAGTCATGTGGTATCTGATCATTTGTGGCAATCAATAAGTACACTTTACAGAATATATTCTTTCGCATGTGCTCAACTAACCAATGAGTTCCCTATTAAATCAAGGTAAAAAACAGATTCGTAAAGGCTATGCAAACGAAAAGGAAGACAATTAAAAACTTATCCATCTCTATGAGCGTGCATAAAGTTCTTAACTTTCAAAAAAAATACTCGCATTATGTTTTCGTTCGTTAGCAAGATACACGATTCCAAGGTTAATGGATTCTCTAATTTTCCTTCCCCTAGTAAAATCCATGCTTCCAAGCAAGGCCTAAAAGTTCCTTCACACCAATACGGTAGAGTTCTAGAAAAAAGATTCTTCATTTTAGATACTAATAAAGATGTCTTCTAACTAAACACCATACAATCCTCCCATTAACCTAGTTTACTCAGAAACACATAAAGGGGCTCAACAGAGTAATAAACCTATGCCAAAAATGGTGATTCAACAAAGACCTTCACAGAAACTAAAATGTTATCATCAATGATGTCCAATTCTTCACATAAGAAGTGGATTACCAAGTTGAGAAAGACCTTAATAACTTCCAAGAATATGGGGATGGGGAACCACGTAACCTTCAAACAAAATTAGAAGAGACGAAAATGATTATGCAAGGCGAAAGTTATCTGACAACCTCTTTTCCTCCGCAATTAGCTAGCCTTGAGAGCTCGTGTTTATTTACTTAACTTCGTGTATACTATCTGTGTACTTATTAGTTATTTACACCTTGCTGTTACTAAATACCAAAAGTCATGATTGTCAACTTATTCTGGGAGATAAAATTCATGTAGACAATAACGAGTCGTAGTGATAATATATGCTCGTGTGTAACATAATGGGGCTGTTTGGATTAGTTGAAATAAGTTAGCGGTTGAGCTTAATAGCTCATTTAATCAGTAGCGTTTGGATGCGGTAGATTATTCGTAATTTTTTTGTTGAATTCACATTTTATATTTATGATCCGGAAATCCCCCCCCCCCCCACCCCACCAAAAAAATCCCGAAAATCACCCAAAAAAATCCTGAATTACGGCTAAAAATCCAAAAATCTGGCAAAAAAGAACGGAAATCTGGATTTTTTGACGGAATTCCGTATGTTTTCCGGAATACCGGACTTCTCTGGACGTGGAGAGGTTTAACCGAAAATCTCGGATTTTTGACCTTTCTCTACCTCTCGACTTAATCTCATCCAAACAAGCCCAATGTATTGATTGAGAATGCCAGGTTATGTTGATTGAGGAAAAGAAAATTGTCATATGTCCCAATCAAATCATTACACGACTGAGTTAGACTAATGTTGGGGCTTGATTATCAATCCACATGGCTCTATCAGAATGTAAGTTGTAGGGGAAAAGATAACCACGAGGAGATTGAACCAACTTTCCTACAATATGAAGGTCGGACATTCTAGAGGTGACACATGGCACAACATAATTATCTTTTTTATTCTTAGATTTTTTCGTAACTCACCACTCCACAACCTCCAAGACTCGATCCAGCGCATATCTTCTTTCACTCTTATTCACGTCAATATCCAAATAAACTTTACTGAATTTGAATTTGAAATCGAAATAAAAATCCTAAGGTTTTCTACAAAAAATATAATTCACAGCTAAACCTGATCACTGCATGTAGCTAACGGAAGTTAACGGTGTTAGTCAATTTGACCAAAGTGTCGCTATTTTACAAACTGCAGAGACGATAAGTGATAAAACCAATAGCATTTAGCTAAGTGTCAGCGAGGCGAAACTGCTAGGGGGTTTTCTATCAAAAGTTCTATATTTTAAAAGGCCAAGTTACTTTAAACTGCTTGTTTAACCATTTTCCTGGTATAATTTTCTCCATTACATTTTGCATGAAAGATAGCTTTGGACGACCAAACAAATGTCAAGCAATAAGTAGAGCTAAGTTAATTTGGGCACATGTCATCCGACTCGGTTACCTGTGGAGTAAAATGCCTATGACCAGGAGATAAGGTGCTGGAAGCACGACCCATTGCCCTTTCAAGCATCATCCGCATAGATTTTTCTTGCTGTAAACGTGATTGCAGCTGTTCAATCTGCATGTAATTTACAGAACTGAAATGGTTTGCTGACCCAAAAAAGATATTAATGGAGTGAATGTTGGTGCAGGGTATACCTAAAAGCAAATCAATGTCATAGGTAGAACTCAGATGACGATAGTATACTCGAGAAGCTTAGTGTGTAGTTAAGGAATATAATAACATGAAAGTATAATAATTACTATCCTCACCGATATATCAAAAAAATCCTATTTGACTCTAACGTTCTCATTTTTTGTCTGACTAGCAACAGTTAATTATGACAAGTTCGTACGAATCATACCTATTTGACTGTATTGTTTTCTAACCCACACATAGCATATTTGATCATGTAGAGGACAAACAACTACTCAGAAAAATCTAGAAACAAAGCGATGGTGGCATTGACCAATTATAAACATAACCATCGCAGTGAGGCTTAATTAATAGACGTAGAATTATAGCGTCCATTTTTTCAATTACGAGATTCAGAGTCCAGACAATGTCTCTGATATGAAATTTGATAGGACCATATGAGAAATGACACAAAAAAAGTAATTAGGCTTGCATCTCAAATCACGCTCCACCATGATTAGGCTTGCATCTCAAATCACGCTCCACCATGAGTTTCACACCCTTGTTGGCAGAAACTACGTAAAGACTGCTTATACTCTAAGTAAATGATGATCAAGGAGGGTCATGAGCTTACATCTTGCTCCAAAGAGGCTCGGTTGCTTGGCGAAGTATTCGTGTTAGAATTAGTGGAGTATTCCTGAAGCGGACTCCGAGCCCAAGAAGTCCTAGCTGGAGACGACTGCAGCTGCTAGATAAAGGTAATTGTTACACAATTGCAGTTTGTTAAATTCTATTAAAATTTGTCAGCAATATGCACATGAGGATATTGGATGTTGCATAACTGAAGCATCATATGGCATATGAAACAGTAAAGGAAGTGATAAAATTGAACACTCAGAGATTCACGTCATTACATGTAAATCATTGAAGTCCTTTCGCGAAGTTCCACCCGCTTGGTTGTGCAATTTCCTGTCAGTAGCACTACAACAGGAGGAAACAAATTGCTTTTGAGATCATGGAAGAAATACGTACTACAATATCATATTTCTACCGTGCAATACGAAAAGGGAATAATACACTAGCATGTCATAACAATACTGATTTCTTGTAATCCAACCATGCATTATGAAAAGATAACTTCTTCGGCCATATTAATTCAACCAACTCAACCTAACTTACTCAATGTTGAGAAATTGATTACATGGGTCATTTTCCTTTTTGCTTAATTCAAAACCTAAGCACTTGTTTAAAAGTTTAGACTAGTTTAGTCGTAGTTTACTGTTGGTGAACAATTTCCATTGGTCTCCCTCAAGTTATTTTGACATGTTTAAGGTGTATTAGATCACTCATTCTCCTATATGTGTCCAAACTCGAAAGTCATATGACAAAGTGATCAAACCATCGCTAACTAGCTTCCTGCATATTCTGTCTTTTCAAGTTATTGTACTCGCCTTATTCGTCTTAGCACACTCAATTCAATTAGATTTTTCCCAACTTCATTGTTTATCATATATCTACCCTAACTAAAGCCTAATATCTCCCTCATCATAGCATACATCAACCAAAAGCAACTAAACTTTCTTGTGCAGCCATGTCGTCATATTCCGTTTTTGTCTCATTTCCATTTACTTGTCCATTTTCCTTTTTCTTCACATCATAGAATTAAGGTTAGCAGTAACAAAAGCTGAATCAGGAATCGTACCGTAAATCTACCAATATGTGATGAATAAATTCAGTTGACCACTTGAGAAACAAACACAATCATCACAGTTACCAAACAAAAAGATAATGTGGATAGCAACTCATACACTAAACACTACCCTGAGCTATGAAACCTTATTGAGGAAAGGAGATAACAAACAAAATATTGCAAGGAGCAAAGAGAAACAATACATTGTCATCGTCTAAAGTAAACAATGTTAACGTAAAATAACAAAGTGGCATAACAAAAACATTCAAATTTCTAATATTCCACCTCTTGGAGCGCCTGTGATTAGCACAAACAAGCGAATTCGCCGGAGAATTCCTCTCTTCTCGGGTCCTAGCTGGGTTTTGCTCTTCATCCACATCTACAGTGATACCACCCATCAACAACTTTTTACTTATACGAAATTCCATAACTATAAAAGGGGCTACCACAGCATAGCATTACTGTGTAATACCCAGAAATTTCACAATAGATTTCACATAATCCACCATGGGAAAGCGATGAACATGGAAAATTATTTCGTGGGTTTGTCTAAAAATGAGTGATTTTGGGAGAATTCGATCAATGATGAAACTAAACGGTATAGAGAGCATGTGAAGAGATGAAGTTAAAATCTTGCCTGAGAAGATGGGGGGGACCAAGTGGGTAGCTGCGATGGAATTGAAGAGCTATTGCTTTTTGAGCCGTTGAGAGCATTCAATGACTGAACTTGTTGTCGCTCTCTCTCACTTTGACCCTACTAGTCCGATTCCGGTGAGGGAGAGATTAGAGACGCGAGAGTCGAAGCATTGGATTCGTCAATACCACTCCGTTCCCTCTCTTCCTACCCTTTGGAGAGGGCACGGAAAATAAGGAAAATGTGCGTTTGACCATCTTACCCCTGAACTTTCTCAACTATTATTTGTCTGTCCTCCTCTCTCTCTTCAATCCCCCTCATATCTCTCTGCAGCTTTGATAACAACACAACCACCAGTTCACACGGAGAACAATCAATTTTTATTTACAGATCCAAATCAAAAGAATGTATAAACAAAATTTCATATTGAATCAAAAAAATTAAAGATGAAATAAAAAAACAGAGGAAGAAGAGTAGGCCTCTGGATCTTGAAGAATCTGGACTTTGAGATAAAAAAAGATGACGAATCTGGACTTTGAGATCATAAAAGAAAAAATCTTGAAGCACCAGTAGGCCTCTGGATCTTGAAGCACCAGTACGCAGGAGCTGCCTGCGGATCTTGAAGCACCAGTAGTAGTAGCGCCTCGCCACCACCGCGCTACCGCCGCAGCCTCTGCTCATCAAAAAGGGAGATCTGAAGAGATACAGAGGAAGCAGCCGCCGTCAAGAATACAGAGGAAGCCGATCTTGACAGAGAATACATCTGATACAGAAATCTGGACGGAGTACCAAGGGGACGAGATGCCGATCTAGACCGCGGTAACACCATTATCGACGAGGCGGTGGTGGTGTTTTATCTGTTTCCCCTTCTTCTCCTCCCGTTCTTCTTCCTCTTTCTCTCTTTCTCTCTCTTGTTCAACCTCTCCATCTGCCTCTTTCTCTCTCTCTCTCTCACCTGTCTAAAATATCTTATCTTGTGTAAGTGGTGATAATGAGATGTGGGAGAAAAAAATGGGTTAGTTGGGTATGTTTGAAATAAAATGTGAGTATTGATTGTGAGGGTAAATATGTAATTGGACAACATTAAACATGCCAAAAAAAGAAAAGGGTAGCAAGAGAGGGAACGGACTAAAATAGAAAGGGGTAGGAAGAGAGGGAACGGAGTGGTACTAGTAGATGGGACTCTCTCCATCGTTCTTGTTCCTGAAATCTGCATTAATGGCAGTAGTTGAGAACTGCTCATCACTGTTTGCAAACTGCCCATTGTACTGGAGAAATTTTTGTTTGCTCTTAGAGCAAATTATACATCACATGACACGTTAGAATGGGGCACGTGTCTTACCGTGCTGCACTCTAGTTCCGCCCCCGCAAGGAAGAGTTTCTGCTATATCTCAAATTTCGCTTTGTTATTGTTTAGTGTTGTTAACACTAGCCTGCTAAAGCATTTGTTATGGAAAAGTGAAAAATTGTGATCCCGCAAAGTACAATGGTATGTTCTTCTGCTCTGTCTAACGTTACTATATGAATGATTCTTCTTTAGAAAATTCATCATGGCGGGTATTATATGTATGATGGTTTGTTGCCAGTCGTGATAAATTCTCTAAAAAAGATGTCATGATCGAATGTGATGGGCAAAACATGGGTTCTACTTTCATCTATGTAGTAATGATAGACGGGGGAGCAGAATATACTATTGCACTTCACGGAATTACAGTTCATCATAATAAAACTTCAGCAGACTAGTGTTAGAAACAATATATATAAAAGGAGCTCTAGATGAATTTAAGAGAAAAATTTAGTGATATTATTGAACCAAAGACCAGCCTTTATATAGGGAAAACATCAACAAGATTAGCTAAAAACTAGCACAAATATATCAGCCAATTAAGTAGACTACTAGCTACAAAGAAGGGGAACATGGAAAGAAGATGATAAAGTTACCAATTATATGGCTAAATTTAGCACACTCGGCCAACTAAATGAACTGCTAGCTACAATGAAAGGGAACATGGAACGGAGATGATAAGGTCACCTATTATATGCCTAAATTTAGCATACGGAACCAGCTAAATGAACTGCTAGCTACAATGAAGGGGAACATGGGAAGAAAATGATGAAATCATCGATTATGTGCCAAAATTGAGCACATAAAGGGAATGCCAAATAATTTTCAAATTTGTTAATACCCAAGTAATTTGTCTGATGGGACCAGTAACTTTTTTTCTATTTCCATTCACATCCTATTGTTATTATCCTTCTCCTCTCTCTCCCTTCAATTGTTTAATTTAAGTGACTGCAAGTTCTCCAAAGACACGACCACCAATCCTAATAACCATCTCTAAAGACCCCCTGCAGGCAAAATCACAAAATTTCATTTCCGCCACCATGCCAACAGATTCACCCTCTCTAATCTTTTTTGTTCTCTATATCATGATTGATTTCTCAAGTTTTGATTGAAAAGAAATCTGGTTGGATAAGAATTTCGTGTTTGAATTGTTAAGGTCACGTGTGCTCAATCGGTGGTAGTGCTGCTAAGGGTTGGGGATTTGAATGTTGTTGTTAGTTGAGATTTGATGTTCAATCTTTGCATTTTTAATGAAGTTCGATTTACCATAACAAATCTTAGTTTTGGTCCGGTGATTGAAATTTCTCAAATTGTGACGATGATTGAATCCCATATTTGATTTAATTTTGTATAGAGAGAGTAAAAGTTGAGTAGAAGATGAACTGAATGTAAATTCTATACTTAAAATTTACAGCTAAGTTCTTGAGGTGCACAAGTGTGATGACTGATTCTGTGATTATATAAGAACTCTAAAAAGAAATAGTTCATTTTCAAATTTTATAAGGGTTAAAGACATATTCACCCCTCATGTATGACATAAATAATTATTCACCCCTCCTAGTACTGAAAAAGACACGTACACCCCTTGTAATTGCGGCAATCACGAAAATATTATTTTCCTCCCTACCTTTTGAGGCATTTATATCATATCTCTTCACTCCGCCCTTCCTAATCTAGATTACCTAAAACTTTGAGGAGGGGCTTCAATCCCGCTCTCAATCCTCGCTCCGGTGCTTTCAAATCGAATTCAGTTATAATCCTCGCTCCAAAAATCATAGAGTGTGTTTTTAGCCATGCTATGTATTTTATCAGCAATTATCCTCAATATTAAGTTGCCCAGCCTAACAAAGCCAAAAATGACCTAAACAACCCCTTGTGGAAGTAGTCCGCTAACTCGCTGCATGTCAACTTCTCGTTACTAACACTCATTCAAGTTAAACTTTCATTGCATTCTTCATTATAGAAAGTTCTAGTCTCATATATAAACTTTGTAGTTATTGTCACCAAGTCTAGATTACACAAAATACAACCTATAATATGTTTGTATCTAAAATTCTATTAAATATATACTTATATACACATTCTCATAACGCTTTCAAATACAATCTTCTTATAATTTGTCGATCACGCGCTTTCGCTCCAGGTGACTAAGTTCCTGACCAATCCTCTCCACCTTCATTTTTATCTTTATCTTCAACATTATCATCTCTTTCCCCTCTTTTATACCTTCTAAAATTAACCCCAAAAGTACCCAACCTGATAACACCATCGTGTAACCGTCGTCCACGAACACATGGGCACCCACATATAGATCCCCATAATTATTTTGAATTCTTCCATATTATTTATATAGTTTGCAGTTTAGCCTCAATCTGCCCATTTATTTTGCTTAGTTTTAATTTTCATCCCATAATTGATCTGCCCTAGCCGACCTCAAAACTTCCTACTCAAAACTCATCAAGAACCCTCTCCAATTGACCCTAGACACAAAACTTCTGTTTCTCGGCCGTTTCTTATCGTATTCGTCTTTCTATCCAATCATAACCATTAATCACGACATTTGTGTTAAATTATATACTAAAAGTAACGTTTTTTCATTAGATTATTTGTGTTTGACATTTATGAGAATGCTTGTGGATATATTGTTGTATGTTATTTTATATATGTGTATATATATATATATTAGAATATACGATATGTAGGGTCTAGCTTACATGCATGGGACCATATCTTCGGTTCTTGTAGAATTAAAGAAATAGGTTTATAATCTCTATGGAAGTAGACAAATCATTAGAGCGACTACAACACATTATTTTAGTCTTTTTTTTTCTTGACTGCAGAAAACAGTATAACCCATTATATGTTCAAGTCGGTGTGCTAGTAAAGTAATATGTTGAACATGACATAGTTGAGATAATTATATTTTTATTGAAAAAATAAGAAAAATACAAATTTTCTTCAGAGGATCTGGCGCTTTATCGTATTTTCTAGGTGTGGATGTAATACCAGATAATCATAGTTTCATACTTTCTTAATGTGGCTGTGTTGTTGATCTGCTTACTCGGACAAAAATGACCGAGGCTAAACTAGTCCATACTCCCCAACCACTTAGTGCCTCTCCGTATTTACATTCAGACACCCATTCTAAAGATTCTAATGAGTACCTAACAATTGTTGGCAGCTTACATTGCTTTTGTCGTCAACACACTTTCTCAATGTATGCATCAGACGTCTACTAAACATTGGGTGCTTATGAAACGTCCTCTGAGGTTTTTATGTTGTTGCTCTAATGATGACATTCAACCTTATCACGATTCCACTGTCTCTTAGCATGGCTTTTAGTTGCTGATTGGGATGGAAACAGAGACGATTTCACATCTACCAGTGCCTATTTTGTGTAGCTTGGTCGCATTCTTATCGCTTGGAGCTCCAAAAAGCAACAAAACATTGTTTGGTCCTCAACAGAAATTGGGTACTGGTCTATCGTTGCCACCGCAACAAAACTAATTGGCTCAACTTTATATTGGCAGACCTGGGTGTAGTTATACCTCAAGCACATGTTATCTACTGTGACAGTGTTGAGGCAACTAATCTCTTCTCACACCAAGTCTTTCATTCTCGAATGAAGCATGTTGCTATTGATTACCATGTTATATGTGTGCAAGTTCACAATGGCATCACATGTCCATGAAATCGATAAATTGGCTTATTGCTTAATTAAGCCTCTTCACAACAGTTTACTAAAAACAGTATTGACCTCTGTCACTCGCCCTTAATGAGGGGGCATATTACATATACACACATGATTTAGTTGGTGTAACTAAACTTCACGTCTTGTAATTTGAATATGGATTCTAGTTTCACACTCTAACTCCAGGCTAGTCTATAACTTCAAGAGTCCTTATCTACTATGATTTGTGTATCTATGTCATCTGATGAATAAGAACAAGACACGATTCACAGCCATAACTAGATAATATATTCCTTGTGGTTTTACAAGAATATGGAGGGTGTGAATTTGTTCGCCTCATCAGAACATGGGGTTCTAGAAGGTTTTGAGTCGCATTGCTAATCTTCCCACATCCATTTCTTTGGCTTTAAAGTGCTGGTAGAGATAGTTCATTTCATTGGTGATAGCAATCAAGAGCTTTTATTTTGTTTGAAAGTCATGTTGTGACTTGAGCATCTTTTTTTAGTAGTAACACAAAAGGGTGTTTAAGAAAGAGCACATAGGACACTACAAAGTTTGTCAAATCTATTCAACTTATTATCATCATCTATGGTTCGCCTTCATACCAAACAATTTCTTGATTTTCAGTTCAGCCAGCTTATTTACTCAAATTATTTTTAGTTGACTCTTTAGATTTTCAACTAACATCAAACATGCTCTGAGTAGATAAAAATGTTCATTTGCCCCTATGCTTAGGTGTAATATCCCGAAAATTTGAAAATATGAAATTATTTGCATTTTATTGTGAATACGTGACTTTGACATAACCTGTTAGCATGCTTAATTGCTATTGTATGCATTGTAGTCGTTTCATTGTATAGTGGTTGTGTTTATGAAGCTTCTATTACTTTAGTGAATTTTATGTTATTTTTTATCCTGATAGATGAACTCATAATTGTAAAACTATAATAGTTAAGCTCGTCCAGAAATACACCGAAAGTCTTAATATCTTCTTTAATCGCTAAATTAAGAATAAAAATATTTCGGGAATAATTAGCACTAATCACATGTTTAAGTATTAATTACCTTAATTAATCATGATTAGTACATAATGACAAGTATTATAGAATGTGTATAGCTTGTATGGGTGTAAGTGTGTACCACGAGACACGTAGGGTGACACGTGTCCCTGCCTTAGCCACCGTCCCATATGTTTGACACACGGCCCAGCTGCGTGTCGTTGTGTGGCAGCTTTGGTCACATGCGCGACACATGTCCTACTGCAAGTAAGATGCTTCTGACACATAACCCACCAGTGTGTCACCGCCATAGCCTCCTTCTCTGCATGCGTGACACCTATGCGACATGTGTCGCGATTCTGGCATCTGAACCCTACATGGATGCCACGTGTCCCTATGACACATCGGTACCTGATTGGTCAATCACTTCTATAATTAGGTCCCAGTGTTATAGTTATTTCTCATTCCAGACTCGAGTTAGTTATTGATAAGTGTGAGAGAGATACTGGTGTTACTCTATACTTGGAGCTGCTGTTTTTAACTCAAAAGTCGTTATGAGATGCTACTATAGAGGTAGGGGATTATGCAGTTTACAATATTATTATCGCTTATGGTATATGCGCATGCTTCGTGTTAAATATATGCCGATCCATATATTCTTGTAATTGTCACTTCGTATGCTGTTGTGTGCTATGTGATTATTACGTAAAATGTGATCTTACATGTAACCCGCCATAATTATATTGTTTATTACATTTCACCCTACTGTTGCGGTGAACGACCTACTGGGCGCGAGCTCACCCCCTAACAGTATTTGCAGGTTACGAGGGACGGATTAGACGGTAGAATTAGTGAGATAGCTTATTGATAGAGACATGTTGTTATGATTATTGTACCCGTTTTCTTGTTATCATTTGTATAAAAAGATCACTTTTCAAATCCAGCGGCACGTACCACTGTATCGTCTTTTATGAAATAAATGAATAAGTATTTATTCAGATACGATGTTCTATTTGGTACCTGAGTTGGTGGCTCAGACGATACCTGTTTGGCAGACGAGTCTTTGTTTTGATACCAGTGGTGGTGATCCGCAGGTGGTGCCGGTTGGATCGTCGTGCCGGTTTTGTTTATTATTTACTTAAATAACACTCTGGGTTATGGGTCGTTACATTAGGTGCAGTATAAGAATCGGGTACAAAACTCATTTCCTAATCCCACAAGTACAAAACTCAATTTTTTTGCCAACAACCTTGTAAGGCAGAATAAGGGGGAGAAAAAATAAGGATGATATTCTGGAAAAGACAGTATTGTTCATACGTATATGTGTGTGTGTACTAATATTTTTTCGGTCTACAATGGAACACAAAATAATTTTAAAATACTAGGTTTATACATGCACAACAATATGGTCATGTATGCACATATCCTACATCTTATCCAGCACATTCTATACATGTTACCACATCTGTTTCTTCTCTATCACACCAGTTTGACTTTTTGACTCGTATCTGGGTCACTTTGACCGGGTGATTTGTATAGCAAAACGATGCGGTTTTCTGATAATTTTTTAACCGTGTTATAGAGCAACTTTTACTCTACAACACCAAGAAAAGATTCTAAAAAAATTGCATCGTTTCGTTACCCAAATCACCTGGTCAAAGTGAACGAGTAAATAGTGATAAAAGTCAAACCGGTGTGATAGAGCAGAAACGGAGGTAATATTACATATCCAATATCCATGTAAGTTGTAGCTTATCATATCTCATATTCTACTCTAACCAATCACTCATAAACAAAAATCTCATATCACGCCTTATCCCAATGCAATCATATCATACTTCATATCTCGGCACAACTCTTATTCCCATAATTTTTATCCCTTAGTCAAACAATGCCCTACTCATTTGTAGGCTTGTACTAGTAGGAGAAAGTATTCATTGGGGCTTGTCCCACCACTGTGGCATGCCTGCGTGGTGGGGCGCGCCATTCACCTTCTGACAAATGCATATATTTGTCAGAAGGTGAATGGCGCACCCCACCACGCAAGCATGCCACAGTGGTGGGGCAAGCCCCAATGAATACTTTCTCTACTAGTAGGCTTAACTTGGTAAAAAAATGGGCCCTAAATGAAATCATGGGTTAGTGAAGGTGTCATAGACAAGTAGAACAAAAACTCTTTCTGTAGTAGTCTCCTTCGGTTCTTCCATTTCCAGGGTTCTCGGTGACTTTACCACAGTAGAGATCCGTTCGATCTCTCTCGACCAACAATGCCTGTAAGTCTCTCTCTCCCTCTCTCTGAAGAACTGTAATCTCTCTCTATCTAGATTCATTTTGAAAAATCAGATCTCTCAAGCCATAAAGCTTCCGATTCACGATACCTCAATTTCAATCGCATTTCACCTGTTTTCATCTGATACAGTTCAGGAAGGTGATCGAAGTAGAACCACCAAGCCCTCTGAGATACCTAATCGGAGCGGCGATCATGATGATCGGCGTCGTATTACCCGTCGGATACATGATGTTCCGCACCAAGCGCGCTCCTTCTTCTTCATCCTACGCCAAACAGACGTAGGTGTGCCTTCCCTTTAATTTCTTTTGCTTAATCGAATTATGAACTGTGTATGCGTGTGTGTGTTAGTTCTAGGTTTTGGCTTTTGAGTTTTAATTTTGATTAGGGCATTGATTTGGTGATTCTCAGGAACAAGGTTTTGATATAGGAGGAGGTGGGTAGCTGTTTTCTTGATTGTGAGGCTGTAGAGAAGACGAAGAGAGATGAGTAAGAAGAGCCTTGACTGGTGATATTGTATACTGTATTACTACTACTCCATAAGTGCTGAAATTGAAATTTGAGACCTCATCACTCTTTTTTAGATTCTAGGTGAATGTTTCCGGTGATGAATTTGTGGCTATTTTCTAGTTTTTGTCCTAGGTTTTCTTGGGAGATATTGGAATTTTAATGTGAAGTTCTGATTATGTTTCTCAACTTAATGCAAATGTCTTCCAGTTCTGATTTGTTCAATTATGCGTTTCATGGCATGAGTTTATTTAAGAGAGTTGAATGATCTAGAGTGATGATTTGTTTGCTCTCACGAAGTTGAAGTCATTTGTTCGTTGTTCGAGTGTGTTGATATTGGTTCTGTACATAAACTACCCTTCCTAACTTGAATTGATTGTTCCATCAAGTTTTTGTTTCTTGTTCATGCATTTAGATTTCAAATTGGTGGATTATAGGGTTTTGGGTTTTTCCATTTCCCTCGATTTAAAACCATCTGATTTTGCCTTACTAGAAGTATCAGGCTGGAATTGTTTTAGTTGAGGCGGTTCATTTATTTTGAGCTGGGAATTGATGATGCCGCGAACACTGAAATTCTGGAGATGAACATGTAGCCGAAGCTAACTCTTCTTTCTCTCCCTCCTCATTTCTTGTCTGTGAATTTGTCACAATGGAATCCACCAAATTCCCTCAGCAAATATCATAAAAATTGTAAAATTTGTAGCAAGAATAGCCATCACCTCCCCTCACATACCTCATATGATTGGAGAATTGTTAAATGCATGTCTGCAATTCTAAGTTCTATCTTCAGAGTAGACTGAAGGAGAGTCGTATCCAATACTTTTTATCTATATCCCGAGTGGAGTTGGGTTATATTGTAATGGAGGCATGGTATTAGAAGATAGCTCTGATAGTCTTCTTTCAAACTATGACTATCTGATTCAAACATTCTGTGAGGCTTCCTTTAGAAATGGATTATGTTCGTTGCACCCTGCACGACCATCAATGAGACGAAGTACAGTTTTTACTGATCTAGTAAACAGTAACCTTCCTTTGGGAAGGGATTATGCTCTATTGTAATATGAGGATGGTTTTTACTGATCTAATAAACAGTTTGGTAGTACCTAGGATGACAAGCATGACTCTTAGTTTTTCTAGGATGATGTTGATGGGTTTCGAGACGTATTAGTAACAACGTCTGTTAGTCGTGAGCTTGATAACAGTTGTTGGCAACAGGATTTGTGCTTCCAGCTGATTATCCCCTCCTGCTAAATGCAATGTTTGTCAGTTACTCGTGAGCCACTACGAGGATTCTACTGCCTTAGGTGTCGAACTGTACTCCATCTAGATCATTATTTTCTCCGATAAGTTGGGGCCAAATGTCTCTGTTCTGTGTTTGTTTAATTTTATCTTTTTGGTCAAAATGTGAATAGAATTTCTTGTTTATAAAATGCTGTGTCTCAAAATAAACATCCCAACCATGTCCCAACTTGCCATATCAGCTACATTGACCAATCAATTGGAAAGTTGGAAACCATTTAACATACGAGGGCTGCTATGCTTCACCTTTTTTCTTCACCCTTTAATTTCACCTCCTATGTGTCAAGATATGTTTGTTGGTAACTATTTATTTTAAGATCTTTCTATAATCAATCACCAATCATAAACATCCACATAGGCGGTGAAATCAAGGGGTGAAGAAAAAAGGGCGACGTTTAGCATTTCCCTTAACATAATGGTGGGTTCTACTTGCTGTTGAGATGACACAATTGAGATGTTTAGCTGGAGTTGAGCCTATTCATTTCCCACATTTGAGGGGAAATGGTTGAATACTTGGTCTGTTTCTCTTAATTGTTCTCCGTTCGACTTTTGAGGGTCACTTTGACCCGGTGATTTGATTAGCAGAACGATGCAAGAATTTGTTAATCTTTTTATGGTGTATAAAAAGATTGTAAAGTTCTTGCATCGTTTTACTAACGAAATCACCGGGTGAAAGTGACTGTGAATAGTGAACTGGGAACAGTTAAGTGAAACTGACTATCATTTAAGAATATACTGATTATTTATTTGCACATCATCAGAAATACAAGGTGGGTGTATTTCCCTCGTTCTTTTCATAGCTGGTAATCCAGAATTCAAGAAGCAAGAAATTTGGTACCCGGAATATAAATTATATACAGGTACCAGTGTCGTACTTCATCCGCAACGACTCTCTCTACGTTTTGACTTTTGTCACTATTCACTGGGTCACTTTGACCCTTTGATTTGAGTAGCACAACGATTTATTTTTTTGATAATTTTTTCATGTTGTAGAGTAGAAGTTGTTCTATGACACGGTGAAAAATTATCAAACAATCGTATCGTTTTGCGATATAAATTACCCGGTCAAAGTGACCCAAATACGAGACAAAAAGTCAGTGTAAAAAAAGAGGCGATATGGAGGAAGCAGTAAACTTGTGTTGTGTAGTGGCAGCAAACTCATCAAAATCGTCTATATACTTGGCTGACGGTTCAGATACTAGAAACTCTCCTCCGGTGTCGGACTCATCACTTCTACCAATTCTCCTAAGATTCTCAGTTCTGCTTATTCGGGAATCCTTAAAAGTTCAACATTGCCATCCTATTCTCTGTTTGGAATTACACCAAAACTCATTCGAGCTTGCAATCACATGCCATATAAAGTTGAACTTGATACAAGCTATAGCTATGAGTTTATGACTGTCACAGTCCCAATATCAGTCGACCTCTCTTTTTTCTCATTTGATTTTAGGGGTCACTTTGACAGACTAATTTAGCTGACGACATGACACGACAATGTGTTAATCTTTTCATAACATTGCACATCTTTCTTAAGATTATAATATTATGAAAAGTTAGCTAATTTCGTATCATATAGCAGTAGTTAACTAAATCAGTCGGTCAAAGTGACCCCTAAAATCAAATGGAAAGAAAAGAGGGGACAGAGTTGATAAAGCAATGCACAGCAGCAAACCCTTGTGTGAGAATTGAGATACCAATATCAAAGCAATTCATACTTTCATAGTGCCGCCGCACAAGCATCCAGCAACATCTCCTTTTGCTTAATTGGGTTTCTGGCATCAAGCCTACTACAGCCCCACGGCTCAATTTTAGGGTATAATATAGCCTGAAGCATATATATCACTCGGAATCCAAGTCATACTGGGCAACATTCAAGAGGCAGCACGACAACCTCCCTGTGACCAGAGAGATTTCATTCATTCACAATTTACGAGCTGTGTCGTTATAAAATGGCTTCAATAAAGAAGCCATGTTCGGACTTCCAAAATCTGCTAGAATTAAATGAAGAAGCCATATAATAATGTCATCTTTAAATGTTACACAGCTAGCTTTCAACATTGTCACTACGCAAAAATGAGACAGATGATGGTAAGGACTAGACAAGATCGCATCTTCAAACACAGCACAAAGCAATAAATACAACTGTTCATATAACCTACAAGTCATGCCATCTGCCGAGTGCTTCTCCCATACGAACTCTGTCTCCACGTCTGATACAAAACCTGAAATCCGAAGACGACTTATCTGCCGGTGATTCTGATATCGGCGCTTGGAAGACGAGTACCACTGTTGATCCCATGTTAAAAGCAGCTACCTGATATAGTGGAGAAAACGTAAAGGAAACTACTGAGATCTTAAAAAATCAAGTGAGAGAAAAGATAAATTACAGGGACTACACAAAATCATTACCATATCAGATTCAGCTGAGAGATTTATCCATGAGACTTAATGTTAATGAGTGTGCATACTTCAAATTATCAGCTAAAGAATACTAAACTACTAGAATTATACAAAATTGGACCAAGTCAGTCAGATTAATTTGGTCTTAGTGTGCCAACGTTGAACTGATGAAGTAAGAACACATATACAGATCAAAAGATGAACAATCGAGGTGGATCCAGTTTTAGTATCTTTCTTTATGAAGTCATGAATTTTTTACTTCACAAATTGGATGGGGGTGATGCAAGAGGTCCCTCCTTGAAATGAGTCTCCTATTCCCACTTCTAGTCTTTCACTATAGAAGGGTTACTATCATGCAATCATGCACTATAAGAGCAGTAATCATGGGGTGTTCCCTACACCACCAGAGTAAACATGTCTGGAAATATTCTTGAAAACAAACAAAAGGTCGCCTTTAGATGGTGTAGCAACATGTCGAGTGAGGAAGTTACAATTAAGAAAACGATCTACAAGCAAGATGTAAGACTGCCACTCAGGAATAGTTCGTTTCCCCAGATTTTACACACACACGCACATACATCTATCCCGAAATTTGCAGAGGTCGACTATTCAAACTATGCCTTACGGACTATGAAAGTTTGATGTAACTAGCGACCTCTGCAAGTCATTTTAAGATATTTTTTCATTTCAAACTTGCATGCAAGATTGATCTTTACAGGCAAAGAATCTTAGATTCTCTTTCTTCTGTTACTATGTTCCAATAATTTACTTAGATTATACGTAGCATTGTAAGTATGAAGATCGAGTCCCAGAGTCGGGGTTACAAGGGAGTTTGTACCTATATCAAATAATAGTAAAAAAAAATAGAATATATATAGCTCGTAGTAATTTCTATCATCTTCCTCGGTAAGTTTATGGAAGTCGCAGAGGTCTACCACCTCAAAAGGGTCTCTCTGCCCATTCTTCATCCTTTTTGTTGCTTTAGAAAATTTCATAACCAATTTTCTGTAATGAATGGCTAGTCAAATGACTCAAATCACTGCGATTTACTTACTGCCCACAGTCTAGAGAGAGAAGAGATGTACAGAATATCATCAGCCTATGAGTGAGGGTCACGCAAAAGCCAGTAACAAAGCATGTCTCCCCCTTACTCTTGTTTAAGTATCTTTTCGCATTGTGTAAAAATTAAGAACTTTGGTAATTCTGTGTTTACCAAATTCACGACAAGCTGGAAGCACTTAGCCAGGACTGAAGTTTAAGTTGCTTCATTTTCAACCCTGAAGATGGAAAAGAAAAAGGAAAAGAGAGAGCTGTTCTACTAAGTAATACTAACCTCATCCCCTTTCTTAAGAGCCACGCCAACCCCTTCTGGTTCATAAGCACGTTCTTTAGGAGGCTCTGATGTTGGCAGTAATTTCTTTATCGGCCTATTTGTCCGAAGTTCAGGCTCAATGAAAACCTGTAAAAGGTAAGTAACAATGGCGAATCAAGAAGAATCCAACTATACGAGAGGCATGAACATCTCTCAAAACTGGAAAACAGTAAAACACGTTGACATATAAGAAGATTATTTCTTTCTCTGAAAAATGTTGAAATAGTAGTACATGATTTCAGCCTATCAGGTAGCTAGAAAACTAGCCATTAGAATTTACAGAAAGAAGTTTTCAAAACAGCATATACGCAACTAGAAAAAAAAAGTAACATTTCCGAAATCTTTGATCTGCTAATTTCGTAATTTATAAAAAGGTGATAGTAAAAGAAACAGAGAAGGGGATCCACAAAGAGTTTAGAACTGTTATTTTTCATTTCATGGCCTTAGCTGGGTAAATACAAGTGTGTTTGTGTGGCGAACTGGCGACAAAGTGCCTAATTATCTGGTGCGGGTTCGATCTGATGAGTGGTGCCAAACACACACCATGGAACTTTGCACTTCAAGTAAAACCCTCACAGGCAAAAGAGCCATTCAACCAAACATGGCCAACAGTTTTTTCAATTCAACACTCTGTCGACCAAAAGTCATTAGCGAGTGTTGGAAAGTCTTTAAAACGAAAGATTCTAGAAGGCAAAATAACAGTAATAAACAAATGAAATGAGTATTTATAATTTCCTGAAAGCCATTAGCTAGTTGTCTTATATATAGTCAATAAAGAACATGACAGGTAATTCATTACTGTGAGAAAGTGGACAAGACCTCGATTGACCCAATATTTGTTGCACCTACTGCTGCCATTGCAATAAAACCTTGTTGCCATTGGCCTTCTAGCACAACCTGAAGAAATAAGGGAATTAGGGAGATCAGATAAATCTTCACAGTCCAAAGGAAGATAAAATACAAAACTTAGAGATGTTATGTATCACTACCACCAATATAATTATATAAATTATAGCATCACCCGTAGCAGAAGAAAATGTAAATATTGTAGATACTAATGGTTATATACAGGGTAAAGTATACTTAGATATCCACAGCAGTGGTCTCCCCGGTCCCCTCCCCCACCTGGCCCCACATTTTTCACCATGACTGTTCTTAATATTTACATGTTTGCCATTTGTACTACAACACTTGAGGACATCCAACATGGGGGAACTTTGACAAGCCCATAAACCATGAATGGTTAGATATGTCCAGCATATGGAGGAACAGGTAACATTGCTGGAAATAGTTTGAACTAAAAATTCCCCTTCATCTAAGCTTAATGGTCACAGGACGTTAAAGAAGTGGGGACTCGTAATTTATTTTTCTGATGGTGAACAAACAGAGCCTTGCAACTCTCTCCACGAACCTTGGCCACATTCTGCCTCCTGAGCCCAAGTGAGGGTGATAGTCAAAGCATGAAATCAAGAAAGGTGAATTAAAGGCATGTCCTTACTGCTCACAACATCGACTCATCACAATACAGGTCAAGAAAGAACCACACGGCAGATCAGCCCAATAGTCCTCTGATGCCACAATGATCTTACACAAGACTGGACCACAGAAGTACTGCTAAGATAAAGCGGGAAGTCCTGGTATGATGTAACAGGAGAGCATATAAGTAAGGCATGAGTAGTCTTTTGCTCAACAAAGACTGCTAATTAGACATTGATCGAGGAGGTCGATAAATGCAGATAATTGATTGTGGATGATAAATGCAAATAACTTCACATAATCACGAGTATTAAAAGTAGCTACCTCATAACTCAGCAATTCCTCGGGAATCTATAGAAACTTAACGATATCAGCGCTGTGTAACAGGACATCTCAAACAAACTCTACACTTCAAGCAAGAAATTTTGATCTGTCGTCTTCTCTTCCCCCAACTAAGATTGGTTAGGAAAAAGCACATTTAAAGCATTTGCATGACTCTGATTTGAACCTCGTCGACTTCCTTACCGACCAGACACAATGCCAATCAATCCACACCAGGTTTTAAGGTAACACATAATTATATGTTAAAATGGTTTACTGGGAAAGAGAGAGGATTGTTAGCAAGATTTCAATAAAACAAAAAAAGGGAGAGGAAGAATAACAGGGTTGTTACTTGGCAGGGCAGGGTTTTGTTACCATCCCTTCTTTGGCTTCCCATATTGTATACCCATGTGACTTCTAGGTCCATTATCATTAACTTTCTGGCATTTCAAAATACATGCAACATGACTAAATCTACTTTGTTGTCATCAGAAATGAGAATGTCACTTGAATATACTAATGAAAATAGCATAACATCATTCACCGACTTGTTTAAGGATCTTTTGTGGGGTTTTCACATCATACTTCGCTAGACTTTAAATTCAAAGTACGAATCAAACTTACTCTTTCATTCTCGACATACAGGTTTCTGATTGTTCTTGTGGCACGTTCATTCACAGGGAAGAGCCGACCTACATATACATTTGTTAAGCACACAAGATCAGCCTTCTAAGTTTGGAGTAAGTAGACAAGACATGCATATAAAATCACAATATTAAACCTGGAGGAAAACCAACATAGCCATCACGCTCATTAAGAGATCCAACATTTCAACTTTAAATACTGTTTTGCAGGATGAATTATCGAAATAAAACCACAACCTTTTAGATGGAGTACTCAACACTGACAAACCAAAAGTTATCTTATTTAGAACACATGAAAAAATGTGCCTGACATTCTTGCTCACTTGAAGGGTAGGGCAGGTCCCCCATGAGGAACTAAGCATTAGATAGATTGCCTATATAAAAGTTGAGTAACACAGTCGGGGAAGCTAAAAATTCGGCGGATTCAGTTGGAACTTTTGAATTCAACTAAACTGTGGTGTCATAAGCTCAGTAGAGATAAATTTAAACTCGCTTCAGGAAGCAACGTCAGGAAGTGCTCTTCTATTATGGACGTTGTATAAATGCTCTTCTATTATGGAAGTTGTATAAATACATATAGACATCAAAACAAGAATAAACTAGAAGACTGTTTGTCTGTCCATCTATCCATGTCAAGATTTTGAATTCTACAAAGCATGGGAAAAAAACAAAAATCCCATTCTTTCACTATCTAAGGATAGAGACTGCTCGCAGATGAGTAGGTTTCAGTACACTCAACTATAGATCGTGCGTAGTCACATTTATCTCACAATAAGCGACACTTTACACACAATACAATTCAGATATAAATTGATACATCGTCTATAGATGGAACCGTTTCACAATATCATTCTCCCATTTCAAGATTCTCAACATGTTGGATATATTTGTATTTGTAAATGATGTCACAACGATATATACAAGCACTTCCGATGTCCTAAATAAATTAATCTAATACATAAGTATTCTAAGCCCTTCTGTAAATTATAATATAAATCCTTCTCAAGGTTACCCATTAAGAGATGTGACACTCATGTAATATGGGTTTGAAATTCATAGTCAATAATTTTTGTACTTTTCCCTCACTGTAAAGAGTCTCTAACACCTTTATTGTCAACTACTTGTTCAACACTCAGGACAAGTACTGGGATCTGACATCTATGCCGCCACTATGCTGTGTAGTGTGTACATATATAGCACGTTATATATAGAGTCGTTAATTGTTGAACAATATTAAATAACTGGTATATTCAACACTACTTTGTTTGGTACATCTGAGATCTTGATCAACAGTGAAGAAAAGAGCCAAGGGCTCCAGAGAGAAGACAAAATGGGAGAGCATGTATATGTACCTGCGAAATGGCGACGAGCAAGAACGTTCCAATCAACTGGAGAGTGTATTCTGTGATAGTCTCCAGGCTTCAAATATATTACACAATAGAAAAGGCCTTTCATTGGACTGCAAAATCGGTTCATATGTGGATCAGCTTAACTCATACAAAAGATATAAATGTAAGCACATACATCAAAACATATATTTATTTATTTTGCAATTTAACCCATACCAATATACCATTAATCCATTATGAGTTATTCAACTCAGACTAGATTTTTCTCTCTATCTTATGGTTTGTCACTGGAAGTTAGAATTAAGAATCAAAATCTAAGATTGCAATTTAAGTGCAAAAGTTAAGGTAGTTCATTTATAAAACTTAAATTTTTACGACCAATGAAATAAACCAATCTTAGTGATGACAGTTGCTATTATGACGTACTTGCATCACACACTCGTTCAAGACTACCAGTATAAAAAGTACAGAGAAATGATTTACAATATCATACTCAAGCAATTGGGCTATATAATAGCTAGCTATTAGCTAATGATATGAAGACCTGCACCAAAACCATGGCTCGTTTCATACACCTGACAGCTAAAAATAAAGCACCATTTTGTACTGTTGGGGCTGGCAGCTACAGCATTCTTTAAAGCCACTAGATATTCAGTCAAGTGAAATTAGTTTAAGTTTGCATGATCTGGCCTGGAAAATTGCAGTTACATAAGAAATTCCTCCAATATAATACAGACGAGGGCACGAGGCATTGAAACCTTTTCTACTGGATCACAAACAGACATTGTATTATAGGAATAGGCGAGATATTGGAAAGGAGAGAGATTGGGGAAATCTGGGAATTCAACCCTACCTCATTGATAGCCTCAGGAGGCCTTGTGTTCAAGACTAAAGAGGCATGAATCAGACATGCACTCATGGCATCTCCAACCCATGTCATTTTCCCCCTCCCCTCACCTCCCCCTCCCCCTCCCCCTCCCCTCACGGGCCCACCATTTTCCCCCTCCTCCTCCCCCCCCCCCCCCCCCCCCGTCTCCAACCCATTCCTTTCCCTCACCCAACAAAAATAATTTTTAATATATATTTAATGATCTAAAAATAAATTATTAATACCAAAAAAAGTAATACAAAACTGGATCACAAGGGAAACATTATGCACAATAAGTGTCAGTATTTTTGCTTTGTATTTGAATACTATATTTTGTATCGTCATGGTTTAATAAATTTAACGCTTTTGTAATTGTGTTTTTCTATTATTTAATAATTATAATTATTAACTGTATAAAAAATAAGATTTATTCAGTTTTAAACAAAATAAGATAACGATGACTATTCATACATATACTTTTCAAGAATTGTGAGTACATTATTACTTTTTATAAATAATAATGAAAAAAATTATTGATCATAATAAAAAAAATAGATGATATAATCATAAAATGTTACTTAGTGTAATTAATATTGTCAAATATTAAATTAATTTACCACTCCACGTAGGGGGAGGGGGAGGGGATGTTTATGGGGAAATCCCCCCTAACCATCCCACACCCAAGGCAAAATTTATCCCCATAGCAACCCCTCCCCCTCCCCCCATAGGGTTGGACATGAACAGTATTTTTGAACCGTTTTCCCTTTCCCCCTCCCCCCATGGGGTTGGAGATGCCCTCATAAACAAGTACAAGACCAACTTGAAGAGAAACATTGATCTGGCATTGTCCTGCAGGGTAAGGACCAAAGGCATTGCAGGACTAACAAGGCTTGCTACATTTTAACAATATACAAGTTTCTATAATCGAGTGGAAGGGTAGTTGGCAGAAATATTTCCACTTCATCACCAACATCACTTCACTTAAGAGTCAAACCTCCCTAATCTGCTCCACATGTGGAATACCCAAAACAGATGAGTAATAATATTACATCTCATAAGAGCTTCAATTAAGACTTACTAGTACTGACCACGTGCACTCAAAAAGCTTCAATTAAGAGACTTACTACAAGTGACCAAGTGCACTCAAAATTAATGGGCAATCAAATATAGATAATGTGTTTAAGGAACAATGGCTGATATGGATTTCATCTCAGATTAGCAGCATAACCTGCAAAAGCATCAGGTCCAATCAAAGGATGCACTCGTGCAAAGAACATGACATGGCAGGTATGTGATTACCATGCTGGTCTTGGATCCCTAACTTTAGGAGAAGCCAGAGAAATTCTCCACCATGACTTTCTAGTCTCATCACTCCGAGTCTTTTGTGGTTCACTCTTCTCTTGTTGCACATCTCCCTTGCTCATAAGAGGAAGTAATGAGCTCGCACCAAGAAGAGAAGATACAGAATAAGTGTATCCTTTCACTTGCTCAATCATAGAACCAGCTCCTTTTAACTCTCCAAATCTTACTATAGTACCGTCCACCGGACTAATCTACAGTACAAATAAACCAGTATCATACAAAATGTTGACTACAGCTACAAGAATGGATCAGGAAATGGACTAGTATGATGTCCAAGAAGCTGTTACCAGTTACCAGACAACATGGGTCAGAGTCAACTGGTCTAGAGCCTTCTTTTAGAGTGCGAACAAAGAACTCTCGTAAAGAAACATAATCTTCCAATGGCTTTGCCACTTCTTCTAAATCTGAAAAATGGCCAAATGTTGGTCATAAGACCATATTAGTTCTTTCTTTCCTTCTGCACGGGACAACTGATCTTAAAACAGTCCCTCTTCGTATATGTAAATCGTGTTTTCCAACAACAATCATTCTTATTTGTAAGTTGTAGGTGATAGCCTTAACATAACAAGTATCATATGAGCTTCGTCTAGGTTGTCAAAACAGCACCTGTAAGGAGCCATACCTGAATGAAATGCCCGAGCCCAACCTTTGTAAACATGGGGACGGACCCAGACGGGAAGTTCCTGATAGTTTAAGAAGACTGTCAGCAATATGACGCAAACATTCAGAAGTAAGACATAATTAATAGTCGGATAATGAAAAATTGAGCAGTTAACATAAATGTGTAATATTAGATACATGACCCGAAAAAGAAAAAAGTTCATTTTCTCCACATAAAAGACTGCACATCATGACATAACACATGATGTGATTTCAGATGTTCACAGTTGATAAAAGAATCACTATGAATAGACGTCGTCTAGATATTCCTCAAAAGATGAAAGACTCACAGTATTAGTAAGGCAACCCCACATTCTTGAAATAGATCGCAATGGTAACAGTCTTAAGAAGCCAGCCTGAATTGAAAGAAATAACAACAGCATGGTAAGAACCAATTAATCATATAAATCACACGAGAAGATCTAATGCAGCTTAACCATACATAACCACCAGTATCATAGTACACAACTTACTTTTGCATCAGGTTTAAATTCCATTTCAACTCCTTTCTCCCTTGCCTCTTCTTGCTGCAACGTAAAAAAGCAAAATATTGATAATAAGCAGACGTTCAAGGGTGAAGAGTAAGTCTTTAAATCCACCAAATCCCACATGTTCACCTGAAATCACATGTAAAAAGAATCGCACCAAACACTACTTCTCCTACCGAACATTTTGTCGTATTGGCTCGTGAAAATCTATACAACAAAAACCCAACTAAGTGTATTTTGGGCCATCGGATTGGATAAATGTTAATCTTTAGATCAGTTGTAAATTCCACCAAACACTCAATTCAAATTGGTTGAACACAGACCATGCTCATTCTCTCGCCTGTCATCAATTTACATTACATCTACCTGCCATTTCTGGCACTATCTCTTCATAATCTCTCATGCTATGTCACTACATCTATCTCTACTTCATCCATTGTGAAACTAGTGCATATCTTGTGCCAGAGGGCACGGCCACAAAAAGAGTATGATAATTTCCTGAGTTTGAATGGCTGAGACTGTAGTAGGGAAATGCTTATTCCCCATAACAGATTACTAGTATTATGCAGATAGGGATAAGCTATTCCACATGTCATATTTTGGGGATAACTTATTTCTCATAGCAACTTATTATGTAGATACTAAATCTGATTCAGCATAGCGCCTTCAGGCACAGTGAAATTTTTAAAAAAATAGAGACTTTGTCTGTCATATTTGATATACCTTCTTGTCATCGTACATCTACCTGAAACTTCTAACACTATCTCTTCAAAATCTCTTATATTATGTCACTACATCTATCTCTACTTCATCCACAGTGAAATACTAAATCTAATTCAGCATTAAAAAAATACAGAGACTTTGTCTATCATATTTCATATACCTTCTTGTCATCGTACATCCGTCTGACATGAAGAGCACCGAGCATTGCAATAGTAGCCACAGTTGCACCAGGTACCAGAAACGAATTACCTGCAACTAATTCTAGTTTAGATACTGAAAGAAGGAGTAATTCATAGTGCATTAGCAACGATACTGAAGTAGGTAGGCCCTTCAAAGAACTTTACAGAAGTGCTTTTTTACCTCCGGAATGACCAGAACCGGAACTGTTTCCGCCATTGTTGAGTGCCCGAGCTTGGAGAGTCCGTGTCCTCCTGAGGAACGAAGTGAAGTAGGGTTTGTGGACAACTCTGAGGCCGAATTGCATCTTTCTTCACCGGTGGGAGAGATTGGGGTGTTCGTTTGCTAGGGTTTCTAAAACCCCCAAGTCCAAAGCCCCTTTTTCTTTCTAAGTTTACATATCTTTCTAACCAAGTCAGCAGTGCACATCTTTTTGTTTGGAAAATTACACAGTCGCCCCTCCTATCTGTCAGATTTCAAGTTACTTACACTCCTTAATTGTGTGACACCGTTCGTCTGGGAGGGGGCTCTGTCAATATAATAGTTTTGGGGACACAATTGCTCTCCTAGTGTAGGAAATTAGTACTGCAAGTAAAAATGCCCCAAACCACAAATCCGACCGAACCGTACTAACTGCACTAATTGGTTCGGTTTAGATTAGAAGCAATTACGGTTAAATTTAGGGTTGTAATATATTAAGCTAAAATTATAGATTAGATTCGGATTTCAATTATTTACAAGTCGACTTAAACAATTCATTCTGCTAGGGTTCATCTTGTTTCAGTCTCTCGTATCAGCCTCTCGTGTGTCTCTCTCTCTGTCTCAAGACTCTCACACTGCCGAGTAGTTTTAAAACCTAGAGCTGGGAGTGGTTGAAAAACTTATTCGCTCATCCCGAAATGAAAAAACCCGGTCATAGAGAAGTCCGTGTGGGAAATTCAACTGTCCATTGGCTAAGTAGTACTACCTCTGTTTCTTCTCTTTCACCTCAGGAGGACTTTTTTACCCGTATCTGGGTCACTTTGACTTGGTGATTTGGATAGCAAAACAATGTATTTTTTTGATAATTTTTTCATCGTATTGTAGAATAAAGTTTTCTCTACAAGATCATGCAAAGATTACCGAATTCGTGTATCGTTTTGCTAACCAAATCACCGGGTCAAAGTGACCCAGTGAATAGTGTCAAAAAGTGAAGTAAGGTGAAAGAGAAGAAACAGAGGTAGTATGTTAAGTTGAGACTGTGATTTGAACATGTGATATTTGAAATTACTATTTAGTTGTGAAATTGTTGTTCTTAACATGTCTCTGAAATATTCTCGTCTTTTTGGAACTAAGTAAAATGATTATTTTGCTTGTTGTTGCTCATTTAGTTGGAGTGAGTTTTCTGCTTTAAAGTGTTGTGGTGTTTTTAGGTAAATTTTTAAGCTTTTAAATTTTTTACTTTTTAGGACTAAATTGTAATTATAAAAATATTATACGACTAACACCGGTTTGAATCCAAAATCGAACTGTTACTAGGCGAACCGAACCAAACCATTTATGAATGAATAAGTTTAGGTTTGAATTTTCCCAAATCAATAAGTTCAGTTTGAATTTTGGTGCAAACGGAACCGAACCCAACTTTTTACAGCCCTCTAGAAAAATGACACAAATGCCCTGAAATTTGGAATATAAAAAATATGAAAGTATCTATCCAAACGGGAAGGGTGAAAGTGTCGATGCATCAAACCTAAAGAGGAGAAAGTGTCTTTTACCCTAGGAATAATAGTTACTACTACTTAATATGGTGTTCCTCCAAACGATCGTTTTAGAGGTAAAAACAGTTTCTCCCACAATATGAAAATGGCATCGTCCGAGTACTTTTATATGTCCCTCCTCCCTCGTAGTGACTACTACTACTCAACCCTCAACATCGAGCTCTTGCTCTGTCTATCTCTCTTGGTCGTCATCTTCGGCTTATGGATCTTCTCGGGAGGACTCGTGTGGGCCCTCTGGAAAGCTCGAACCAAGTCCGCCATCCAGGGACCTTCTGGCCTCCCCCATCCTCGGCCTCGTCCTCGCCTTCACCGGCCTGTTAACTCACTGAGTCCTAGCCAAAATTTTTGAGTCAACCAAGTCCTTAAAACTCATGGCCTTCTCGGTTGGTTTCACCAAGTTTGTCATCTCCAGCCAACCTGACACAGCCAAGATATCCTTGGGAGCTATGCTTTTGCGGACTGCACCATGAAAGAGTCTTCCTATGAATTGCTAATTCACAGTGCAATGAGATCTGCTCCCTACGGGGTCTACTGGCGGAACCTGAGGAGGCTTTCCGCCACCCCATTTGTTTAGTTCCCAGAGGACTGCCTGTTTTGGGGAGTTCCGGAGCGCTATCGGTAAAAAAATGGTTGGTGAGATCAATGGTTTGATGGTGGAAAAGGGTGAGGTGGAGTTTAAGAGGGTGTTCCATTTTGGATCGTTTAACAGTGTGATGATGAGTGTGTTTGGGAGGTGTTATTATGAGTTCTGCAGTACTGGTGATGGTGTTGAGCTTGAGGGTTTGGTGAGTAAAGGGTATGAGTTGCTTGGGATATTCAACTGGAATGATCATTTCCTTGTATTTGGGTGGTTGAATTTGCAAGGTGTGAGTAAAAGGTGCAGAGAGTTGGTTTTCATGGTTAATGCATTTGTTGGGAAGACTTTTTTGATGAGGACAGGGTTAGGAGGAGGAGGGGAATAAAAATAATCATTTGGTGGTTGATGAAAGTGCCAAGGATTTTGTTGATGTCCTACTTGACTTGGAGGATAGTGACACCAAGCTCACTGAATTTGACATGATTGTTGTTCTTTAGGAAATAGTTTTCATGGGGGACAGACACAGTGGAAATTCTCTTGGTTTGGATCATCGCAAGAATGATACTTCACTAGGAAATCAAGCCAAAGCTCAGTCTGAAATCGACACAGTCTTGGGGGCTGGATCCGACCGTCCTGTCGGATGCTGACCTCCGAAATCTTCCCTATCTCCAAGCCACTATGAAAGGCCCCCTAAGGATGCACCCTCCTGGTCCCTTGCTCTCATGGGCTCGACTCGCGATCCACGACGTCCGTGTTGGCGAGCACTTGATTCGGACAGGTACAACCGCTATGGTGAACATGTGGGATATAACTCATGATGAAAATATATGGCCCAACCCCAATGATACAACTCATATATGTTCATGGACGCCAAGGTCTCCATCACGGGGTCTGTCCTGAAGCTTGCTCCATTCGAGTCCGGTAGGAGGGTCTGCCCTGGCAAGGCCATGGGTCTTTCCATTGTCCAGTTGTGGTTAGCCCAGTTGCTCAACAGTTTCAACTCGATGGTGGCTTCTGGTTATGATGTCAGGTTCGGTAACCTCGGTGAAAAGGTCGGGAACAAATGCCGGTCGCGAGATCCTGATTAATGTTGTGGCACAATTAGTCCTTGTGTACACGATGAGTTGTTTTAGACTCCCAAAAGTTCTTTGCCAGAAGCTGAAGTCAATGACAAGCAAATTTTTTTAGGGTAAGCAAGAAGATCATGTAGGAGGTCACTGGATTGCTTTAGATATACTCAAGAAAACGAATGATGAAGGAGGCATTGGCTTCAGAGATTTAAAAGATTTCAACACAGCTTTACTTGCTAAAAAAATTTGGAGGCTTCTTACTTCAAATTCTTTAGTAAGCAGGGTTTTCAAGCACAAGTATTACCCCAATGGAGCGTTATTGAGCACTACGACACAAAATAATACCTATTTCGCTTAACGATCTATACTGAGTTCTAGTTCTCTCATTCAGAAGGGCATTCGCTGGAAGGTATGTGACGGCACAAAAATACGTATTCTGCACGACCCATGGATCAAGCGCCCTCCTAGTTTCCGCCCAATCGCAACCTCCACGGATGCAGACTTGTTGGACATCTCGGATTTTATCACTAAATGGCGCACTTGGGATATTAGTTTGTTGCGGCAGAAGGGCCTCGATGTTGATACTGATGAGATCCTCAAGGAGCACGTTGCTCCTACGGCAAGATCAGACGAATTACTCTGGCACTATACTGAAGACAGGAATTACAATGTGGTCTCCGGCTACGAACTTCTACGTTCGGAGTAATCTCAAACCCTGCTGCAAACTTCTTCGGGTCCTTCGCGTGATTGATTGGAAGACCTCCGAAAAATCAAAACTCAGCCGAATATCATTTATACGGTTTGGAGAGCCTCGAAATATGCTCTTCCTACCTCAAACAAAATTTTGAAAAGTTCAATCAAAACATAGATGCTTTGTGCCCTTTCGTTCACTCCACAATGGAATCCCCTACACATATTTTCATGGAGTGCATATTTACAGTTCATGTTGAGAATGCGATGATTGGTCCTGATAATCATCTCTCCAGACTTGGTGATATTCGCTCTTGGATTCCAAACGTTCTTGTTTCCCTATCACCACAGGAGCGCAAGACCTTTTGCACGACGATTTGGAGCATATGGTCCAACCGTAACTTTGCAGTTTTCGAGAATCAATGCAAGAATTTTGAATCAATGGTCGCCTTTATTCACAGAAAGGTTCAGGAGCTTGACGGGTGTTCTTCCCCTTCCCGATCTGTCGGCTGTGAGAGACTACCGAAAATGGCATGTTAGAGGCCAGCACAAGGCTGCTTCAAAATCAATACGACCGAAGCATGGTTGTCGGCGGAGAGCAAGGCAGCGAGCAAAGCAGTGTTACGCGGCCACTAAGGAAATCTCCTTGCGGGTTCAGCGTCCCCTCTTCCCACCGTATCCTCTTCACTCGAAGGTGAAGCTGCTGCCGTTTGTGAGGGACTCCGACTTGCTCTGGAGGCTGGGAAGTCTCACATTATGTTGGAGGCGGACGCCAAGAAGCTGATTGATGCGATCAACTACCAAAAGGATGAGCGCCGGGATATTTCAGAAACATGAGACATCATCAGGGGCATCCATCAGCTGACGAGACGTTTTCAGGCTATCTCCTTTGGATTTAGTCCCCTTTCCTCAAACGGTTTAGCCCATGAATTTGCTAAGTTTGGACTTTCTGTTCCAAATAAACATGTTTGGCTAGGTATTACCCTAAGTTGACCCTTTTAATTTTTCATAACGATTTAATAGGGGACACTCTCCCCTCTCTCGGGTTGATAAGAAGCTGTTATTCTTCTAAAAAAACTGTTTCACTCTTAAGTTTGACCCCACGTTGCGTTTACCCTTCTCCGTTTGGGAAATGATTTTTTTTTTTTTTTTTTTACTTCTTTAGTGTGTAAAACTGAAGGACATTGACACCCCTAACTGTGATACTATGTACTCTAAAAAGGCATATTTATTCCAAAAATTATTATCAGTGACGAGCATCACACTGACTGAGGGCATCTCCAACTTATGTCATTCGCCCACCCCCAAATTACTACTCATCTCCAACCCTTTCCTTCCCCCCACCCAAAAAAAATGTATTTTAATATATATTTAATGGTTCAAAAATAAATTATTAATACTAAAAAAGTAAATACAAACCGATATTTGCAATGTTCAATCCATAGATAGAGGACGAAATATCTGTACTCTCTCTATGGATTGAACTTGAACCGTATTTTTATACGAATTTTCTTATCTCCCTCTCCATCCTCCCATGGGATTGGAGATACCCTTACCGTTCTTATCTCCCTCTCCATCCTCCCATGGGATTGGAGATACCCTTACCGTGAGACGAGGTGCAAGTGTCGTTCTACCCTTGCGTTTTAGCAAGAACAATGTTGGGTACCCAACAATATTCAAAAGGCCAAAAACAACAATGCCAAATGATTTTAAAGTTAACACATTATTTTAAACAGATCAGTTCACCAAACAGGTAAACATGCTCGAACTTTGTTTTACCTTAATAATCTTAATATTTTTGTGAAGGCACAGTTTCTCTATGCGATTTTATGTCTACCGCTTGCAGTGTTGTCGCTTAACACTTCTTCGGATCAAGCGAGAACACTGCAAACACAATCATTTGCAGTGTTGTCGCTTGATCCGAAGAAGTGTATAGTCCTGGCTAAACTACAGTGATCTTGCAACATGACAGTAAGCTAGTCAAGCAATTGAAACAGCAGTTACCAGCAATTCGTCTTAAACACATCAATAACCCACCAACTACATAATTTAGACAAAACTTAAATCTCTTCAATTCAAAGTACAAAATCTGAAAACATAACATGTGTAGCATTTTCTTGAAGTACCAAGACAACTCAAAATCTTTGCCAACAAAAACACCTAAACTTGCCTTTCAAACTAAAACCCAGATCACCCAAACAAGAACAGACCCACCAGCCACAACAAAACTAACGGTACCGGCGGAGGGAGAGGGTGTTGTTCCTCTTCCAGTTGGCCCTCCTCGAAGGTCTCGCCTTGTGGTTCCTGTGACCCTTTCCTCTCAGACCTCTGTACTTCTTACCAGCAGAAGTGAGCCCACGTAGTTCCCTGTGTTTGTGAACCGGGTTGCAGATCCAGTTGATCCTTGGGTCGTTCCTGATAGCATTGTGTGCTGGGTCGACAAGGATAACCTCAAAGTACTTGTAAGTTGAATCCTGCATCGCCAAAGAAGATCATGGTTTATGGCTAGATGGCATAAAAAAGCAAAGGGATGTTGACAAAAATGGTAGAAATTGATTGTAGCTCACCTCATTGGTCCAGTATGAGTTGAGAACCTTAAGCCCACCCAACTTCCTACCAGCACGCTCCTCAGCCACAGACCTCTTGCTACGCTGGAACTTCAGTTGAGTAACTCCCTGGTTTGTGGGCTTACCGTAGACGATACCCTTGGGCACGGGCCTCTTGCGTCCACCTCTTCTGACTCGGACACGGTAGATCACATAACCCTATTCGATAATGTTAACTCACAAGTTAAAATTCAATGTCATAATAATTTAGTAGAGCTAAACAGCAGATATATGCTTAGCTACTTGAGGCTAAAGAAAGCAGGTAGGGACACGGATGTGAGTGCACAGCAATCTGAAATGCCACAACAATCTTAATTTCACTCAGCTTTTAGTTTCTGAAAGTTTTCTTCGATTTCTTCACTCCTAATATGCAGCTTACACATGTAGTATTTTAGGCTGCAGAGACGGTTACAGTTATCACCATGCTTATAGAATCGAAGGCTTTAGGAAATTACTAACACCATGACACCTAAATCCTGGGGCCCTATTCTACCAAATTGCAGGCACATGTTACCTTGAAATGCTATTAAACAGCCTAGCAGGGATAGTTAAGTGACAACATTGAAAACCAACTGCAGATCAGTGTACAAGATAATTAACAGCAGATGCATTACATAAGTCATCTTTCCCAATCCTATACATCAACAGGTTCTCCTCGAAAAAAAAAATACATCAACAGGAATGCTATACAAGTCATTTTTCCGATACTATGCCGAGGCAAAATATAATTAATAACAGAAGCATTACATACAAGTCATTATTCCTCATCTTGTACATCAACAGCAACGATATGCAGAGATGGTAAATGAAAGATAGGATATCAGGGTCTCACTAGATTGTGATATCCCAACAATACATGTTTGGGGACACCAAAAAGGCTCCTAGATGTAAAATCTGTAGATAAGGTAGTACAGATACTGAAGGCACGGATGCTACAGAATCTATCAAAGGTTTTCGGCTGCCTACTCAGAGTGCCTCGGACTGAGACTGAATCAAGATATAAATGAGTGATGACTGATAATTTCCACCATAACAAAAAGGGAACCAAATCAAATAAGTTTTTCCAAATTGTACCAAGGATGAAGTTTTCAACAAACAAAAGGTTATGGAAACATACAGTTCCATGGGAACTTACATTTTCCTTTGTAATGTCAAAGGAAACCTATCAGAATTGTGTTTTATACATCATATTGTACAAAGGAAACCGCTTAATAAGTAACTATAATAAACATTGCGGAGACCTGGAACAAATTACTAGTACAGCCACTAATACACCAAAGTTGTGAATACACCACCCACATGCTATTCAGCTCGAGCAACCAAGTATTGCTGTGAAACGAGTGGTCACCATAGTAATATCTTGAAGATACATCTATGATGAATTCCCTTGGCAAATATACTTCTACCTACTAATTCACAACATTTTCACATAAACATCGCAGGTTATAACACTAAATATCAGTTTTAACATAGGTCATCAAAACATGCAAATTTGGCGTACATGTCAACTATTCTTCTGTGGCATATCATTTAACAATATTGAATCGTTTGCAATTTGAAAGGCTACACTCCGGGTTGAATACTCATCTCAACCATGACCAAAAAGCCTAATTCAGACCCCATTGTACACTTTGAACATTTCAAAATTTTAGTCAATTGTTATGAGTACATTATTTGCAGCAATTATGTGGCACAATCAAATCCCATCTCAAAATAGATAAATGTTGAAGCACATTCCAAATTGTAACTGCTTGACTCTTGGAAAATGATAAGCCTAGAGGCAGATAACTAAAGAGGGTGGGAGGTAATAAGCAACCTTGGTTCTTCAATAGCTCTTTTCCACCCAAAACCAGAGATTATATTTTTCAGTTTCTCAATAAAACCACAACCTATTGCTGTATACTCAGGTAACCAACACTAGTGAGTTCATACCTAGAGCATACATCATGAGATCAAATGAATCACCACATGCATAAACCCGATTTCTGATGACATCTGTAGCAAACCAATCCATATACAACAACGAAAAACAATTTTCACCCAACCGATTTCACAGGAAGTTAAAAAAAAAGACTAGCCAGTGATAGAGATCTATAATCAAAATTACCTGCTTGGCCTTGTAGCCGAGACGGCGAGCCTTATCGGGGCGAGTAGGGCGAGTGACGCGAACAATGGAAGGATGCTGACGGTACTCCCAGCACCTGACCCTCAGCAGAAACCTCATCACATCCGACTGCTTCTTCCTCCATAGCTCCGACACGTATGTATACGCCCCTGTACAACACACACACACAGCAGATTAGCCGGAAATGTGACGATACAAGCATCAAACCTTCAGATGAATCGATCGGAAGCGAAGGAGATGAAGAGGAAACGACGGAGAAGGAACTTACCCATGGCTGGCTTCCGAGCTGCGGTTCGCACTACAGGCCACTCTAGGGTTAGGGTTTACAAGGAGAAACTTTATAAAAGAGACAGAGAGCTGACCTGCAGTCCTTGGGTTGGGCCTAATGTCTATACGATTTTTGGCCCAGTACTAGGCCCTGTTCTGAAGTATAAATTTTCTAATTAGGGCTATTCTTGTCAGGGAACACAATTTCGTATAAATTTATGAGCTTTGTTATTAAAAAACACCCTCTCTCGAAACAGAAATTTGATTGTTGACTACTTGCTCCGTTCTTCCAAATTCTTCACAAGATTATTTGGGTATTATTTGAGCCTAACGATTTGATACAAGAATTTAATAATTTTTTCATGGTGATGTAGAGTGAACTTCGCTCTACAATACCACAAAAAATTACCAAATTCTAGCATTGTTTTGCTAACTAAATCACTTGGCTCAAATAATACTTAAATAGTTTTGTGAAGAATTTGGAGGAACGGGGAGAGTAAGTTTTTTAGACCACGGGACATCAAATCAAGCCCACCGAAGTCCAAACTATGCAATGTTGGTGTATTCCCACCGGTATCGAACCCATCATAATTGTAACAATAGTGTTTAGCTTTTTTTACCGGCCGTTCAAATTTCATTTCGCAACCCCATGACCGAAAATGGTCATACAGGAGGATGCCGCCATTCATATGACTGTCTTGGAGTATTTTTGTCCGCTGATTTATTTTGCCAGAGTCGATGAGGAATTTTATTCTGATGAGCGCCGTGTAATTGTAGCGATATGTCACTCCTAGAAGAGAGGTGTCTCATGTAAATTAATTAAAGGAATGTGTAGCCAATGCCAATCCCAACGAGCCCTCGAGATTTGTTCATAGCTTGCCGCCAACAAGTAGACACGTTATTAAATATTTGAGATCCTGCCAGCTACTGTGGCTCTGGCTCCCAAGATTCAATGCGAACAATCAGTCGCAGGAGCTGCCAATAGCGCTTCTGCTGCTATCAATGGCTACTTATAAAATGATTGCTAGTCCTCATTTGTTAGAGCATCCACAGTAGTGTAATCTCATATTAGCTAAATTTTAGTGCAAATTCAACTTATTCATTTTAGTAGGGTAGATTTGCCCCAATAGTGTTGTACCAATACCATCTAAAATTAAAACAAAAAAACATAAAATAGAAGTAGCTAGGATGTGTTGACTTGCCACATCTAGCTAGCATGAAAGTAGGAGACTAAAATAGTACTTGGTTTAGCTAGTCTGCTGGAGACTGAACTTATTCAAATTGACTTGCTATTTTAGTAATAACTTCCATTTGAATAGTCTACTGTGGATGCTCTTATATAGATATTTTTCGTGAAACTAGTCATTTCATGATAAACTTCCTACTATATTACGTAATATGACCTGACCAGATGCCTTTTGTGCTGGTCCTCATAAATTCCCCTTCAAAAGGAGACCCGCCTACTCAGATCTTCTATAGATATGCAGGAAGGGGTGCTCTCCTACATTCAGGCCAACCTTGCACACCAGCTTGTGAAATCGCCCAAGAATATGCGAATTTTTGCACCTACGTCAACAGACAACCCTTGTCTTATCATAGTTGCACTAGTAATGGTAATAGTACTAGTTTTTTACACTCTCCTTGGCAGTTTCGGAGAGCTCTCCACGAACATGTAATAACTTATTTGCTGAAAGATGACAGCAAAATTCACAATTGTCTTGTAAGAGTAATTCCATCACATGTCATCCAAATTAGTACCCACAACCAAACATGACTGAAGTGTCCCACGAAACCATAATGAAAACAAGGAATCAACACCTTAACAGAGCTCCGAGAGAAATAAAACTCAGGTAAATTGCTCGCTGAAATAGCGACCAATTTTGAAGAGACAACACACCAACAAGTGAGACAATCATAATATAAAAGAACCGCTATACTTTGAACCGAAGAATGTCTTAAACTCTTTTCTATTCATTTCATTCAGATCTCCCTAAGTTAAAAAGGTCAAAGCATCAAAATATCCAAAATGGGGTTGGTCTATATCTATATAGCTCTACATGACATCATATATCATACATCGGTTAAGATAATTGACGACAATATCACAACATAAGCTAGAAAGAAGAAGAGAGCAATCTGCACAAAGAACTTTGGATTTTCCCGCATGTTTGGAGTCGTAACGGACCTGAAACCAAACAGTTCCAACTCATTTTAACAACAAAAAGAAGGCAATGTGAATGAACTATATTAGTTGAAAGAACAAGGACATTTTTAGCGGAATATCAGTTCAATGGGTCTTTTACCCTCTTCTCCAAATTCAGTGGAGGTGAATTTTCATTTTCAAAAAAAAAAAAATGTCAAGATGCAATGACCCACCTAGCAATGCGTTGGGAAAGCCGATGGAAGGGCAAACTCTGAATAAAGACGATGCCTGGTCCTGTTAGAACAGCCGTTGCTGCATTCTCTCCCTGCAACTTGAAGATCATATCAACATGAGTTCTCCGTACAAGATACGATGCACAAATGCAAAGTTAAATAAGTCGAACAGAGCAATAAAGAAATTAACAGAGAAATGAGCCCTTAAAGTTGTGGACACAAATAACTCTGGTAAGTCGCATGATGAGGCAATAAACAGAAGAGGACACTTTGAGCAATTGGGTAATCAAGCAAACAAATTGACTTGCAACAAACTAATATGGTAGCCAAAAAGCACTCTTCTCAAAGGACCATTGTGTGTGTGAGAGAGAGAAAAAGGGGAATGTAGTATAAAAAACTATTACGGGAAACATAAACTAGCTTACCCCAAAGAGCACTCTTCTCACAGGACCATTGTATTTGACCTGAGCAGTAACTGTTGCTGATAAGGCGATGACGCAAGAAACATCAACTGCGAGAACCTCACCAACCTCGAGATTTTTCTGCACAACTGTGGAAAGGGAGAAGAAAGTGAGTAGAGTGGTCTTAAAGCACGGCTTCGTTAAAGAATTCCTACTTTGGTGTAGTGTATGCGAGCCGACTTCATGACCCTAAATAGTTTTATCAGTAGTCTGAAAGTAAACACGAGAAGCAAGATAATAGGAAAATTGCAAGTTCTAGACCACAGGTCCCACTTCATGAAAGTGTCGAAGGAGATGAAGTCAGCAGAAAGATAGGCATAGATTTCATCATGTTCATATAAGATCCCTTCAAATCTTCAAGTCAATGAATGTGAAGCATAGTTTCATACCACGCCAAAAGATGCTATAACATAAGACCTTGATACTTCAAAGTTATCACAACTATGCCATATCCAGGGTTCATGCACATAAAGGGCTATATGAAACTACAAGTATCAATAGAGCAAACCTGATCCACCAGCAACAATGAATGCTAGCCCTTGCCCAGATAGCTTTTGTCTCAAGAACAACTACAAAAAGGATAATAATGTAGGAATATAAGAACTAAGAACAAGGTAATGTGATTATGCATCAGAGAAAGTTAGAAACTACGGAAAGAAAGCAATATTTGAAAGCTTCAAGACATCACATCATCTCACCTCGGGACCAGTAGCAACATCACGAGCCCTGAGATCAATACTATTTGTGACTTTAACGTCATCGATGGAGCATAGGAATGCATCTGGCTACAAAACAATATTATCAAAGTCATATAGGAGTTTAACTATCAAAAGGTGAAGGAAAATAGAGCAGAACGATCACAGCCCATAATAATTTCTAGCTGGAAAGGAAAATATGCTAAACAAATTCCATATGTAGATATGATATTCGCAACAGGAATCTCAACCAGCTTGAAATATAACAGCAAATAAGCAAAACAATGAGAGAGCAGTACCTGGCAAAGAAGTACACCACCAAACATCGCTAAATCAACCTACAACAATAACATATATAGAAACTGTGAGCAGACCAAGACACGGGGTTAAACATCTAAAGAGAACTTCAGAATCATGATTCACCTTGCTGACTCAAGATATTATAAAAACATAAAACTATCTACTTGTTTACAAGGAAAAAAATGATGGGAGGATACACACCGGGAGAATTCTAGCCAAAGAGGGTACTGTGATTCCAACAAATTCATCACTTGTACCAGTATTCTGAAGAACTATGCTAGTCACACTCTTTCCCAACAGCCATTGCATCACGCCTGCTTCATTTTCAGGGGCAAATACATTCTCCATCTGTATAGACCCAGACATGTAACACATAGATCCTGCAGGACATTCGAACATCACCCACAGTTGATTAGAGCTACGAAGCAAACACAACGAAAGTATCTAAAATTAAGGATGATACCATGTCCTACTTGGGCAATTTCAAACTAGAAGGCTATTGCTATCCATGACTATCGACATTTAGTACAAGAAAATGAAATCTTGAAAGACCCACAAGTATTAATGACAAAACAACTAACTAAACATATCACCGTCAGAAAGCTCAATGTTTGAAGGACCCTAGCACATGGTATAAAATTTCAATATCAGAGACTCGGACATGAACTAAAAAAGGTAGTGAGAGTGGACTATAACTTATCATGCATGGTAGGGGAAGTGTCACAAGTAAACTCATAATCTTACTTATATCCGAATAAGTTTCTGGCATGATAAATCATAGCTATAATCTGTAGAATACAATAATTAATTCTAACACAATAACTGGTGGAAACCGCAACCATTCATTACATACTTCTGAGCAACGGGAGGAGATCTAGGCAAAACTAAGGAGGAACAACTTAAATAGAGGCTTTGTAAACGAAAGCACCAGCAAAATTCTCATAATTGTAAACTAATCTCTTTCTATAGAAAATAAGAGTTATTTCATGAGTTTCTCTGAAAGTACAGTAATTAGTGACGCCACAGGGTAGTACCACTGGCACAAACCATGAAGCTATTCATGCAGAAGAAAAAAAAAAACATTTACATCGAACCTTAAACAAAAACAGTATAGTAACTCACCAGGCCTAGCAATGACCTTTTCTTGTGGCTTCAACATGATCTGATGCAGAGTGAAAGATACCAAAACATGAAACAATGATTAGAGGATGTTTATGAAACTATTATTACATACTGGGATTGATGTGCATTGTTCATACCTGAACTATCTGAGCTTCACCACCCAAAATCTGGAAAGCAGTCACAGCTTCTTGTTGATTCTACAACAAATTGTGCCTTGATGTTAACCCACAATATAGAGAAAAGAAAAAGAGACAGAAAAGAGAGTGATTCTCAACATATCCTCAAATGAATTACTGAAGCAGGAGATTGAATTTAGAGGACACAGACGGATTGTCTGTGCGAAGCAGTATAAAAACTTATTGGTAAGGCGAAAGATGGTAAACATCATCGATGCGTTAATACCCATCTAGAGTAACAATTAGTAATGATTTACATTGTTCACTGATTTACTATCTGCTTTGGCCGTGATTCCTCTCTTAAATATGCTGATATTAACTTCTATAATCAAATTATTTTAATTATTGAAAAGCTTTCTTCAACCCAATGATTGTGATTTAAGAAAAAAAGAGGCATGTCTAGTACTAGTCGTGTACATGACTAACTAAAATAATCAACAAAAAAAGATCTGAATTTCAGTATCTGCAACAGTTACCCGGATGCTTTGCACTCCAAAAATGACACTCTACATAACTGCTATGGAAGACAATACATAATTAAAATTATGAGTATTTGCAAGTAGATGGAAAGCAAGAGGAATCGTCCAAACAAACAAACAAAAGACTATTGTAACTTCACCAAAATGTCATCCCTGACACTTAAATCCACCGGGTAAAGTTAAGCAGCAGACCACGACAGGAGCTGCAAGGTTAGTAATTGTGAGTAGTATTTAGCATAGCTGTCTACCGTGTCATTGATATTGGCTCCTGAAACCCTCCAACATGGTGAACACATATACTAATTGCTCTTCATACTTTTTTAACTTATGTTAGTGAGCCTATTCTTTCTCTATGGCGATTATCTTCATTCAGATGATTATCTTTTTGTGCATTCATTTGATAACATGCCATAACTTTATAAAGGCAACAATACTGAACATGGTTGTACGGTGAAACCCCAGCATTTACTAACATTTGTTTCACATATGAAAGCCTGATTCAGTCCTACTCAATCTGGAATATCAGTAGCGCATGAGAACTCCAGATCAGCAATCTTGTTACATTAACGTCGACTCAGTATCTTGTGAGGTGGAATAGATATTCTCAGAGCCTCTTTTGGAAGTTAACCTTTATTTTTCCCATTGACTTTATTATCAACACTTTAATTCCCTTTCAGCCGGTGATATCCTCCCCAGCTTTATTGTTTACAATTTTCCACATCTCTCAAGCTCAGTACTGAGCAGCAGAAACCCGAAAAACCCGACCAAACCGGCCGGTCCGGTCCGAACCGACCGTCAAGAAAGTAAAATTTCGGTTATATGATTGATTTCGGGTTTGATTAACCCAAACCCGCAAAAATCGGGTGGGTCGTGGGTATTAGAACTCAAAACCCGAAATTACCCAACCCGACCCGGTTGTCTAATATAAATACATCGCATACCATATTATCTTAACCCTAGCTTCATTTTTTTCCTTCGCACGCCGCTTCTCTCATCCCATACGAGAGATGCAGAGAACCCGCTGAGTTGAGCCACCCAGGCAAGAAGTCACTCCCCATCGGCGCCTTCAAGGCTTAAAGCCGTCAGATCTATATCCGTCCGAGCCTCCGTGGTAATTTTTCATCTGTTCATCCTTCATCGGTCCATCACCCATCTCTGACATCGATTGATAACTGAGTCGCATGATAAACTGACTTACTTGTCATGTCTGACATCGATTTTGGGCCAGCATACTTCGTTCTACGGTTGATTCCTTGGCTAGTTCCGGTGCTTGTATTCTTCAAATCATCTACCCATCTACAGAATTGACATGGTAAGTTGGATGATATTATGTTTGCAGTTTTCTCCTTGTTAATTAGTTGCTGCTGTGTGTTCTTTTAAGAGGATTTTCAATGATATATCTCTTTTGAGTTAATAATGAACATGGATTCACATTTCTCTATCTGTTGTGATGTGCTGAATGTTGGGCTGTAGTTATACAATTAGTTAAAATTGACTAGGTGACCAGTTAAAAAGATGCATGCCTGAGTGGGTTTCTAAGTTGTTAGATTATTTTCTGATAGCAATTTGGTTGAAGTTAAATGACATACTATTGTTAGATAGGGTCTGCTAGAAATTGTTTGCCAGTAGGTATCACTATCTATTTAAATAGCTCTTTACAAACACGCGATTGTATGGATTATTTCTCCTCAGTTGTTTCACAATATAATAAGCTACTCGAAATAAGCTGAAATCGAGTCAATATAACATATCAGATACTAAGTTTCGAATTATTTACACAGATATGTATGGCCCACTCTTTGATATGATCAAACAAAGCCAGAAATATGGTAAGTGAATGGTTTTTCTTAACTGTGGATGTCACTTACAGTTCTTTATAGGTACTCTGAAAAAGTGATAATTCGTTTTTGTTTAGGTTTTGAAGAGGTTAATATTGGTTGTTGTGGAACTAGCTTACTGGAAACGTCAATACTTTGTGAAGTTAAAAGATTGAGAACTTATTTTTCTTAATGTGAAGTAGGGAATGAACTGCTAAGTGCTAATGCTAAAACTGTAATATTCATTGTTCCATTATATTTCTTTTATGCACTAATTACATTGTTGCTGACAGGATGATATCATTGATCTTGCAATTGACGGTGGAATTTTCAAAGAAAGGAATCCAGTAATGATCATTGGGGCTGCTCCGAATCCCTCTTCTAAGAGGAAGCTTAATGAATCTAAGTATCCGCTTATTTTTAAAACAGCCAAGGATGTGTTGGCGACTCCAATTTCGACAGTAGCTTTGGAATCTGCATTCAGCACGAGTGGGAGGATCCTCGATGCCTTCAATGTTTACACCTCTTTTCCATTGTCATTCTTCATTGTCATAGCACTATATTATTATTCTCTTCACTAATACGCATTCTGTTCTTTTATTGCAGTGCACGCAGTAGATTTTTTTCGCTATCAATTGTTGATCTTCAGAGAAGCCCACCTTGTTATTCTGTATTTTGTGGATGTATGTTGTTTGATGGTTACTGAGTTGTGTAACAGAATTAAGTCACTGGTTCTCTACTTAAATGTACAATATTGGTATGTATTTTCTTATGTGCTTCAAGTAACTATAAATTGTGGACATGTAACAGTACAATTCAATAGTCTCATTGTAATTCTACTTTTATTTTCAGTATTGGCTGATTCTTTTCAATTTACAGTAGATGTTATGCATCGTCATGTAAATTAATTCAACCCGTCAAAACCGGTCCGAACCGGTCCGAACCGAAAAGTGTGATCGGGTTTGGGTATGCTCGTTATTCGATTGGGTCTGGGTTGAGATTTGGCCAACCCGCCATCATTGGGTCGGGGCAGAAATACAGATTTTACCCGGCCGACCCGGTCCGCGCTCTGCCCTAGAGCAGACCTTCTCTCTGCTATCTGGTAGTCAGAATATCCTGAATCAACCTTAAGCAAATTCGAGCCTTATTTATGCACTTCACTAACAGTTACCGGAAAAGTGGCACTTATTATAAGCTCTCAACCTGTAATCTGAATCCATTACCATTGACAACGACTACTATTTCTCCACTCTCTTCCTTGAAGCTATGGTGTCCTTACTTTTTACTATGCTTATATCTCTTCATGTGGAAACAGTGTGGTATCTTTTCATTTTTTTTTTATTATCAAGGTATCTGTTCGAAATGAAAATCCATTTCAGATCATTATTTTCCAGAATTCTCGACATTCTTTCTGTAGGATGACTATGTTCACTGTTCCTATGCTCCAAGATCATGTTTTATTCCTGAAAAGCCCCTTCTATTTATATCTGAATGATGATGTTACTGTTACAAAATAAGCCATTTTCCAACAGCATACAAGACGAAACACAAAGTTCACATTTTCCTCAAATTTGATTCTGGTAGATTAGGTTTATTTTACCACATTGTGCATTGACTTGATTAGTTTATCGTCAAAGCTCCAATCTATCCTAAGCAGCTACAGCAATCTGTGTGCACACTCGCATAAATTCACCTCGACCAACACAACAAGAAGCTTAGCAATTCACAACCACAGACAAAGAAGTCCCATTGATGCAGAGATTCAACAAACAATTAAGTTCTATGCATATCCCAAACCCCAAATCTCAACCTAATTGGTGAAATCATAACTGAATTGCGTTCCTCTACGGTGCTATTCGATCAAATCCATTAATCATACACCAATCACAGCAGTTCAACACTCCATGAAGTAGCAAAAAACTGTTGAAACCCTAACATACCAAATCGACCTCATTGTCGGTGAAAACGTCTCGAGAGAGAGAGAGAGAGAGGAGTACCTGGTAAACGTAAGGTTGGAAAGGAGTAGAAAAGAATGGAGCGGCCATGGCGGAGAGCACAGATGTGTCGATCGAAGCAGAGACCAACGAGAGAGAGAGAGAGAGATCAAGACAACAAAACAGTGCAATCGAGAGAGATCGCTCGCACCGAAAATTTGGGTTTTTATTTTTATTTCGACACATCATCATCGATTTGACGTGGTAGGCTGTGATTGGCTGTGTTACAGTTTTCGACGTGGCCTAATATTTCGGACTTGTCTCACCGGGAGTTTGTTTTCTATGCATCCACAGCATCACTTTTATTTGGGTATAGGCCAACATTCTGTAGTACTATGAGGTAAAAGACACTTTTACCCCCTCAAGTTTGATGTAAATACACTTTCACTCCTTTTGTGTTCCAAACTTCGGAAAACTTGCACCCGTGATTGTGTCATTTCCTATTCTAAGGCAGTGAATTTGTTCTCGAAATCACTATGGTGGCAAACAAACGCACCCAGTATAATGGCGTAACAATCAAGGGGTGTAAATATCATGAAATTTGAGACAAATGGATGAAAGTGTTTTTTCCCAAAATGAGGGGGCAAAAGTGTCTTTGCATGAAAATTGAGGGGGTGTAACTGTGAAAGTGTTTTTATCCCTTCAAGTTTGATACAAAGACACTTTCACCCTCTTAGTTTGGGAAAAGACACTTTCATCATTAGTGTGCCAAATTTCAGGACACCAACACTTTTCTTTTTGAGGAGATTCACATTGTCTAATTGAAATGTTGTTATTCTATGGCAGGGATTTGTCACAAGTGTCCTAAAGTTTGACACTTTGAAATGATGATAGTGTCATTTTCCAAAGCTAGGAAGGATAGAAGTGTCTGTCTTTGTGTCAAAACTAGGAAGGATAAAAGAGACGACTTCAGCACAGGCTTCTATCAAGAGTACTGGGAAGTAGTCCCAATTATGTCACAGAGACATGACTTCGATTCCAAATCAGTTGGGGGAGGTTGAAGAGTCTAAGGGAGTATAATGATACTCTTATTGCGCCAATTCCTAAACTAAAATAGCCAAGAAGGTTGGGTGAATTTCGACCAATTAGCATATAGGGCCGCAAATGATTCGGTTCAGTCCGCTTTGAGCCAAAAAATCCAAATCTTGACGGTTCTATTTAATCTAGGGTCGGTTTTGTCTCGTCCTAGGTCTTTGCGGTTCAGTTTATTTAAATTCGACGGTGTATGTATTAATACATATTAGGGTAAAAGACACTGACCACCCCTGAGTTTAGGGAAAACCCACAGACCACCCCTGAGTTTTGGATAAAGACACTGAGCACCATTTTTGGATGGAGGCTAACGATTTACTAACAGTGCGAGTTAAAAAGACTATTTTACCCCTGAGATGTAATATAATTACACAATATATATTAACCTTACCTCTCTATCCTTCATTTCTAACCCTAGGTTCTCTCTCTCCCTCCTCTTTCTCTCTTCTCCTGCTGAGAAACAACCGCCGCCCTCTTATTCCCTGTATCCTTCATTTCTCTCATCTTCTCCACTCTCTCTCGATCTGAACTCTGAAGCCTCAGAGATCCACACAACTCCAGAAATCCACCGCCAAACACCACCTCCGAAACCACCGTTGCTATTGCTGGGGCCGTTGTCTGCCGCAACGGCGTCGGCATCCAGAAATAACTGTTTCGCCGGGAATCTGCCACCGCAAATCTGAGAATTCTCTATTCTCTCAATGGATGGGTAGATTCTCTATTCTTCAAATCCAAACCGAAGAAACCCTGTACAGAGACGGCGGTTACGTCTTCCGATTCGGCGACGGCGAGGAGAGGTGGGTTCCGATCTAAACTGAAGAAACCCAAATGAACCAACAACGTTTCTGGGTTCAATTTTTGTTTGAGTCCGTTGGTGCGAGCGAGTCCAAACCGGCACTGGAAAAACCAGAAGGGAATGCCGCCGGAGATGGCGGTTGCCAGAGAGATTCGAATTCCGGCAAAGCCTCACCTGTCGACTTCGTCGTTTTTTGTGCGAACAGATCGAGAAAGCTCGCAGATTTCGGAAGGGTCAATTCGAACTACTGAATACTTATTATTCCAATTTGTGTGCGTTGACCAAGAACAACAAAAGGAGAGTGTTTAAAGTACGGTTTTGCCTCCGATTTCAATTTCTGGGTCGGCGGCGGCCGCATCGGGAAGGAGCCTTCTCCGGCCGACGAGCTTTTCTCCGGCGGCTTAATTCTGCCTCTACGGCTTAATTAGCACCCTTCTGTTATGGTGGCCATTTGGTGGGTTTCAATTTTGATTTCGGGTGAGGATATGTGGTTTTCGTAGCTCATGAACAGAGCATTGTTCATCTCGGTTCATTTGGAATTTTGTGGTATGGGTAAGGGTGTTGAAGTGTTGGTAGCTTCTAGTCAATTTTGTGCGATGTATTGGGTTGATTCATTTGGGATAAAATCTTGAGAGTTTGATATTTTTGGGAATTTTGTGGGTGTTTTTGAATGTTCTTGATGATAAACATGAGCAAAAAAAGTCCAATAAGGGGCAATATGGTCCGAAAAAATTCAATAACCAAGGGTGCTAAGTGTCCGAACAATATTCCGTTACATGGGTGCTCAGTGTCTTTATCCAAAACCTAGGGGTGGTCTGTGAGTTTTTCCCTAAACCCAGGGGTGATCAGTGTCTTTTACCCTACATATTATTACTTAAAATTCAATATTTAGCTCTTCAACAATAAAATTATGTATAAATGATATGAACATAAGGAGTTAAGTATGCTCGGTCGAATCTACAATTATTTCCTTGATTTTCTAATAAACTTTTACCCGAAGACTCAAGCAAGAACTAAAGATTATGAATCAATCTTCAACATTTTACATGACTGAATAATTTTATTATGCTTTGGGAACACAAATTCTATGTAATACGGTGTAGCCGGCAGTGGCGGAGCCAGGATTTGGGTGAAGGGACGGGGTGTAATTTTTTTCCAGGAGAGGGTATAGATTTCTAATGAATAAAAAATTAAGATGATGTAATAAATACCATGATTTTTTTGTGTATTTATGAAAAATTAAATGCAACACTCCCCTTATTAAACAACAAGGGAAATGCCTCCGCCCGAGGTGATGAGCCTCATTGGGAACGGATAAGGATCGTCGGTTCACAGCTAGTACAACCATCGATAACATAAAACTTCAAATTATAACATTTACAATTTCCATACAAATACGAACAGTGATAATCTTTTGAAAATCAAGGAATACACTTTTAGGTGAGATAATATACTATGTGATCTTCCAACTAACGAGCTTTCATGTCCAAAGTGTCGTGAACGTTTCCCCACCTCGATAGCCAACCTGCGGTTTTAAAATAGCAAAAGCCGACGCAGTTTTTACAGAAAATGATCAGCAAACGGCTGAGTAAGCTAACACCCATAGCATGTAAACAGATGATGAGACATATGACAGGAATAACCAATTCGCTAGTAAATAATAAATACCAAATACTCGCGGGAAAAACATTCATTACTGATACTGGGTGAGATACACCTCAGCATGTAAAGCAGGAAGATGACAACCATCACAGTGTTACGCTTTTAATAAAAATGAGGAATAATTGACTATGAGTAAAAGTGACACAAAATCGGAGTTTGCAGCGTCATAAACAACAGTGTTAGCCAAATTACGATTGACAATATCCAGCTTCAAACAATTCCAATTAAATCCTTCACAAGTGTCAATTTCCAAATGGAATAAGAATCCAACCATCAGTTTCCGAATATAAAATCAAAGAGCCAGTTATTAAGCACGGTACCGGAAACAGTAATGGTCAACAAAGGACCTCCTTGATGGTCAACAAAGGACCTCCCAAATGGTCAACACAGGACCTCCTTAATGGTCAACAAAGGACCTCCCAACTGCCAGACTAGACCTTAAGTGTTGCAACACCCCCTTAAGAAGCAAAAGGCCAGAAGGGTGAGTACTAGCTGGGACTCTAGCCAACAAGGCGAAGAGCCATGGCCAACAAAGGGCCTCCCAAATAATAATGGTCAACAAAGGACCTCCCAAATAGTAACAGAGTCCGGTACGTGCGATTCCACTTTACGTTATTAACGTTTTATTATTATCGTGTGACAGTTCCAAAGCAACCATTTCGAAATGTAACCAATAACAAGTAAAACATGTGTATCACAAAATACATTTTAAGACGTATAATAAAATCATGTTATGACACGAATGAAGCTAGGCTAGCTAGGCTAAGCATATAACTCACGGATAATAACAAAACACAATATTACTTTAAATGTCCGTCTTTCGGATTGTTATTTAGGATTTGGATACCAATTTCAAACGAGACTTCAAAGAGGAGTATTTCAAAATAAACAACTCAAATAAATCAAGTACGGTAGCAATTTCACAAATAACTCACGGGATACGCGAAATGAAGGAAAGGCACACGAGGCTAGGCATATTTACTTACCAAAAATCCAAGCACGTCCTATAATTCGTTCTCGTCTACGGAATCGTCACCTACAAATCGGAGCTTCTAACTTAATACAATCTCAACAAATATACAACCTATATTTATTTCTAGCTCCTTTTATTTTTCTGAAGACAATATTTATTTTAATTTAATTTACAAACCCAAATTATATTTTCTTTCAATAATATATACACCCAAAAATATACTTATTAATTTAAAAATAATAATATAATCAAATTAAATAAAAACTAATTTTATAAATAAATCTGAAATTAAAGACTGCATTTAGTACCCAAAAGTTTCTGAAATGACAACTGCCTCCCCCAAAGTTTCTGAAACGACATTATAACCCCCCTGAAAACTTTCTGAAAATGACACTTTAACCCCCTAAGCATGGACATTCAAACTAACCGATTAAAACACGGATTCTAGGCTTTAAAACTTGGTTTTGATTATTAAAAACAACTCAGGGGAAGGTTTTAAGCATACCCAGTCGAAAGATGGCGAGAAACGGTGAAGAAACGGGTCGGGTGGAGGCCGCCGTCGGTGTCGCCGGAGTTGGAGCTCGCCTGGGCGTTCTCCGGTCGTTCTTGGCTTCGATGGAGGCCTCCATCATCTTAGTCGGACCTCCAGGAGGTCAGGGGGATAGGTGGAGGAGGCTGGGTGCCTCGGTTTTGAGCGGGCTCGAAGCTCGCCGGAAAAAATGGAGGTACGACGGCTCCGGCGGCCCTGCTGTTGCTCCTGCTGCTGTTTCTCCTTCAGGTGGCTCCGTCGAGCAGGTCAGAGAGGGAAGAGAGGGTGAGATCGGTGGAAAGTGGGAGAGATGGGTGGCCGTGATGGTGGCAGCCATTTTCGCCGGCGGACTTCTCGTCGGGAAAGCAACGGCCATGATGCCGCTTCCGCTGCTATGTCTTATCGTCGGCAAAACAGAGAGAAAGAGGGGGAAAGGAGCTGGGTTTAGCCTGGGTTGCTTCGCCGAGCTCGACGCCGATAATAGTGGTGGTGGCGGCGTCGGGGTTGATGGTGGTGGTTGGCTGTGGCCACTGTTGTGGCTGCTGCTGCTTTGTCGGCAGAACAGGGAGGCAGAGAGGGAGATAGGGTAAGAGATGGAGGGGAAGAGAGATGGCAGAGAGGGAGATGGTGGTGATGGCGTTGGTGTTGACGGTGGTCTCCGGAGATGGCAGCGGCTATTGCCGCTGCAGCTGCTGCTGCTTCTTGTCGCCAAAACAAGAAGAGGAGAAGAAATGGGGGATGGGGGAGGAGAGAGATAGAGGGAGAGAGGTGAGCAGAGGGTGGAGAGGAGGTGGTGAGGGAGTTGGTGGTGTCGGGGATGGTGTGTTGCCGAGAGAAGAGGAGAAGAAATAGGGGATGGGGGAGGAGAGAGAGAGAGAGATAATAAAAAAAAGAAAATGTGTGTTGGGGAATGGGGGATTGTTGGGGAACGGGGAGAAGTCAGGAGGGGTAAAAAACATTCATCTTTTTTTTTTTTTTTTTACTTTTCTTTTACTATTATTATAATTAGTATTATTATTATTATAGTGTAAAGTATAGTATAATATACGTATAGGTAGAGTATAAATACGACATAACAATACATATAGTATAATTACAAATACAAGTATTTAAATACTACGCGTTTCGTAAAAGACGAAATATACCCCCAACAACAACTATATATTATTATCCAAAATTGCAATTACCTCCCCTACTAGTCACATAATTCAAAATAGCTGTTTAAATTTTACGAAAAATACGTCAAAAAATATCTAGAAAAATACGGGGTGTTACATTAAAGGTCAATTATGTATATTAAATAAGTGACACTTTTGTTGTCCAAAAAATGTTTTTGTCGAGATTCGAAGTTTAATAAATACCTCGGTATTTTGGTGTATTTATGAAAAACTAAGGAACATTTGTGTATATTAAATAGTTGAGACTTTTTTTTGCTCAAAAAAAATATTTTGGTCCAAAAATGCTTCTGCTGAGACTCAACCCAAGTAATAAGGCTTATAATACACCATTTTAACCGCTGGACGAGAGCTCCGTATGTGAGCTGGATACGGGTACAGATATATATATATATAGTAGTAGCACAACTAAAAAAGAGCTAAGAAGGCCTTTGCCAAGATTCGAACTCAAAGAACAGTCTTTCCAGTGCAACATATCTATCAATACCGCAACGACTAAAAACTAGGGGTATTCTAGTGTGTGCGAGAATGTTGGGGGGCACGTGCCCCCTGTGCCTCTACATGGCTCCACCCCTGGTAGCCGGTTTAGTAAAATTTAACCAGTTCGGTTTGGTTCAGTTTGTGCACTGTTCGGTTTATTGCGATTCCATTTAGCTCGACTCGATTCGGTTTGTTGTTTTCCTGGTTTGAACTTGTTTCCCTATTAGCATATGCTCTGTTATCTACAGAATAGTAAAAAAGACCATGACAAACCGGTAAAAGAAGTTGTTGCCAAGAGTCATCAGCGAGTATCAAAGCGCCTCTGTACCTCAACGACTCATAACATACAATACTTTGACTGCATTTGGGATAATTCACTCTAAAGACTCGAAAAGGAAACGGAGTCGCGTAGCTTTTAATATCGACATGTGTAAAGCCCATGATTGAGTAAATGACATTTTATACAAGAGGTAATTTTTCAACTTGCATTTGACCCTTGATTTATTTCCCTAATTATGAACTATATTTTTGTGGTGTTTTACCAATTAATTTGTAACTGAGCCCTTATAGGGTGAGATACCTTTGAAAGTCTATAAATCGGCAGCTACTCAACTCAGCAAATCACTCAAAAGTTTAGCCTGCTCTCTTTAGTTGCTTTGTAGTTTTTGTTCTCTTATTTCTTCTAGAGTTTGAAAGTGTTAAGACGGGAGTTTAGAGAGGTTCTCAAAATCCACTTCTCCATCTCTTGTAAGTAATAACTATAAATAATATATAAACCTCCCGTGGAAGTAGGCAATTTTTCGAACCACCTGTCATTCATTTTATTTCGATTCTTCACAATTACAGTGGGTTGAGGGTTGACGCAGGTGCACGACAAGTTGACAAGCCTTGATGAAGAGGTATGTCGTCTATGATGGCCAACGCCGGCGAGAATAGTTCTTTCCGACGTACTGGATCGCCTCTAGGTCACCCGCAGGATCAAACCTAGGGATGGCAATGCGGTTCAATCCGAAATTCGAGTGATTCGATCCGAATGGGTCAAGTCCGAATAGATCGGATATGGATATTAAAAAATCAAAATCCGGATCCGATGGGTACCCGACCCGAAAGGATCCGAACAGACATAGTTTCACGAAAATACCCTTTAGTTATAAAAAAACGTGTTTTTGCCTACATATATAATAAATACATCACACAATTCACTACACATTATGTTTTCAGGCCTAAAGAAATTATTCCATTATGGTTATGGACAAGTTTTGTGGTTGTTTTGATTGATTTTGTAGACAATTTTAGACATCATTGGTGCCTTAAACCTTTGAATGGCTTGCTTATATTCCTTCGTAGATTTACGTTTGTCATATTGCTAAAATATTTTTAGCATATTTTTACTTTTTTATGCAGCTTTTTATTTTGTATGATGGCTTTTTTTTACATATTTTTCTGAATTTGTTGCGTATTTTTTATGGGAAGTAAAAAAAAAATTGCTCAGGATCCAAATATAGATATTACAGATTAAATCCGATCCGGATTCGATCCGAATCCGTTTCGAATCCGGTCGAATTTTGATCGAATATGGATCCAATTACTTTGATTGGATCCAGATATGGATATAGGTTCCGATCCGAATCCGTTGCCATTCCTAATCAAACCCGCTCTCACACCATGTTGAAATAATTAAAGTATTATTATTCTAAGCATAGCAGAACACTAGGACAATGTCTCCTTATATAATCTAAGACAAGGGTCTACAGTGTAAATATTTATTATCCTAAATTACAGTATTGTCTATACAAATAACATCTGAAAGAATGAGAACTGCTAATACAAGCCCAGCATGAGAATGATATCAAACAAAGTGACAGGCCACATGTAACAAAAGATACTAAATAAATAAGGACATTATCTATGGTCTGCTCCAGCTTCTGATGTCTTCATGGAAGATGACACTTCTCTGCAGCTATCCAACTCTTTTTTTGGGTGCTGCGATCAGTTGATACTCCCCAAAAAGGGGCTTCATCTCCATGGATGATAGTATAATCAGAATGGTTCATGGATGATACTATTAATCAGAATGGTGAACCATGAATAAGAAGCAACTCCAGGATCTTGCATTTATAATTGAGGAACTTTGGAGACTTGTTGCTGGGCTTCTTCCCGCAAGGAAGTCATCATTTGGTGCTTTCCTTCTAGCTCAGCTCTTCTTCGTTTACTTTCCAAGATGATGAGGAGAGCAGTAATATCAGCTGGGCTAACCCCACCCACTCTGCTTGCTTGACCGATCGTTTGTGGCCTGATCTGAAAGGGATGAAAGTAAATTCATTACTACGTGAAATTCGAGGAATTATGAAGTTGTTTATTAGGAGAGCTATGTATATATGCAGCAGATTATTTAGTGAACTAGAATTAGCAATACTATCATCTAATTATAACTGGTTGTTCTTAGTTCTTGTTTCACTGTTAATATCTTCCATGTTCCACACAAGACCTATGTGTACACTAACAAACTCTGTAGCTTTGAAAGAAGAAACAAGGATGCGACAGCTACCTGGTGAAAAACGGACTAAATATGTTGCTAATAGAGCTATATCAACTGTATCTGCACCATTGGTGGTGGTGAGCTGTCTTCTTGAAAAGGTGTTTACTTGACTTGATCTAAGTGGATTTAAAATTCATGATAATGTGGCAATAGTTTTTCTTAGTCTAAACCTAGATCACCTTAAACCTCTCGGAGGGGCTTTGCTCCCGCTCCCAATGCTCGCTCCAGCGCTTTCAGCCTGAATTCGCTTATAATTCTCGCTACCAAAATTTCAGGGTGCAGTTTGACCACCGCTCCGTACTTTCGCAGCATTGGCCTCAATACTAAGTTACCTAACCTATTTGACACTAAGTCAAACTAAAATTTCAACTAAAATGACCTAGGCAACCCTTTACTGAGGTAGCCCACGCGTCATTGTATGACAAGTTCTCATTGCTAACACTCAATCAAGTTGAACTTCCATTGCATTTTTCTATATAAGAGGTTCTAGTCTCACATATAACCTTCGTAATTTTTATCAAAAAATCTAGATTACACAAAACTTCAATATATAATATGTTTATATCTAAAATCATATTAAATATATAATTTATATAAGCGCTCTCATGACGCTGTCAAATATAACTTTTAAAAATTTGTCTCTTTCAAGCTCCCGCTCCAGGTGACTAATGTCGACACTTGCTCTTCACGAGGAAAAATAAACATAAAGGAAAAAGTTATACTAACCACAGGAAAGTACACCCTCCTTTGCCGGGGCCTGGGTGTTACTACTTTTTTTGAGAAACCTGGGTGTTACTACTTGAACATGCGGTGTAAGTGCTTTTACCCGGGTCAACAGTGAAGTATTTACTATTTACCATAGACCCCTTTTAATCTTTTAAGCACCAGTAGTATAGCAATGCCGCAACTGATTTAGTCACGGGAGCTTTTTATGGAGGGGATTCCTGATTAAATGAGTAATGACCACACTATAGCCAATCCCTCAGAGCTATAAACTCGTCCTTAGGAATGCTCATTATTATAAAGTCTTCTTTAGTTGAGGAATTATGAAGTTATGTCCTCTTTATCATTTTTTCATTTTTATGTTGACTATGCAAGATATAATTCCAGACTCCATTTCTTCCCATCCTATGCATTTCCCACTCATTGTTGATTTGCCCATACAATACGACTTCTTGATCATGATAATACTGTGCACCACCAAGAGGACAACAAATGCAGGTAGTCGTTAATTCAAAATGTTTCAACTACAATCGTTCTAACGAATCTCAAATCCACTGGCTATTAGAGACGTATTTAGCCCGTTGAACAACAGTGACTGGAGAACCCGATATATATGGTAGGAGACCAATCCAATGTTAACCTTCAAAGGAAACCTAGCAATCAGTTGGATCATCCGAGTAGTTGGCTTACAAATTTGGTCCCATTTGGGTAAGGTATAAGGAGGGAGGTATAGGGATAAATTATACACATATTTTATACTGCGTTTGGGTGTGGTATAAGTAACAGGTACAGTTTACCCAACTTATCCCTTCCCATTTTGCCTAAAAACTATAGCCAGTATAATGAGTATGAGGGATAGGGTGGGATGGTGGGTAATGGGAAAAGACTAAAATCCCCCCTAACAAATCTAAAAAGTGACCTCAATACCCTTGTTCGTTCGGGCACTGTCTAGTTCACATATCGTATCTATCCTACCACATATCCTGCCCTACCCAAACACTGAAAAGTAAAAGTTTCATATCCTACCTTACCCCAGTACAATCATATCCTACTTCATAAACCAGTATACGCCTCATACCCCTCTTTTTTATACCTTATCCAAACAAGGCCTTGAAGTTAGATGTTCACTCTCAAGCAGTAGCGGGTAAAAACAGTACAATGCAGAGAAAAAATTAAGTTACATTGATTTCATTGAACACGTGAAGATGCATTCAAGAGAATACTAGCTAAATACCTCAAGAAAGCAAGAATTTACACAAATTGCCAATATGGGACTCCTTGTGTGGTGGGATGTCCATACGTTGCAGTCTCGTCCAACTTTTACTTTCATGTTCATTTCATCTCTCATTACCACCCAACATCACTTAATTATTAGTTGGACGAGGATTGTGATGTTTGATGTGTTTTGGTTGGTCTGGCATTTTTTAGTTCGAGAAAGTAAAGAAACATTTTGCATTTAATTTTTATAAGACATGACGTAGTGAATTGGAATCCAACATCAAAAGTATTATAAAATTTCAGCTTTTTGTCTACGGGTTGTGATTGAGTTAATTCATTTTAAAACGAGACTCACAAAACAGGGATCTCTTCTTGAGAGGAGAGTAGATTGCCAAATCTGGAATCTATTTTGTTTCTCAACCTTTTTAGCCTCATTTTCATGGCGGCGACCATTTAGATTATCCAAGTCATGCCACACTCAAAGGCTCAAAGCCATTTGGAACCCGTAATTCTAGTAGAATGACGTATAATGAAAAGGAAATGTGAAAAATGAGAATATTAGTAAATGACTGATAGCGATCTAATTAGATGTGAGGGAAAACAAGTGTACGAGTTCTGCTAGTTAAAACGAGTATTTGATTAGTATGAGGGTGATCTAATAAGGGGCGCACATTTGCACATCAGATTAGTGCAAATTGAGGTCAAATGCAATCAGAATAGTCTTGGATTGAGATCAAATAGCAAAATCAAATCTGTTTTTTCTTCCAGGTAATACCAACGGAGGTATGGTTCATGCCCTATTAAGAGTTATGGTTAGTGATAGAAGCCTTCTCCACTTGTTGCAGATGGGATATACTAATTGCACAAGCTTTATGTAATCATAAGCATTGTAACAAAAAATGATGAACTAGAGTCATAAACCACAGGCACTTGGTAAATGCTTAAATTCTGTAAACAGAAAATCAGGATTAATTATGGAGTTACGACAGACACCTCACATAAATGCCTGCACCAGGTTTGCATATTCACTGATCCCCTATCGAGTGGCTGTCATACAGAGTATGACATATACAATTTCAACTATTTTCTCAAAATGCTATCTTAAAGAAACAAGCACATAACACTGCTTATGCCAATATTGATGACCAGACTTTAAAGGCCAATATATGATTTCTGCTTTGCACATACCTTTGACAATTTCTCTCGTGCTTCAATGCATAATGTTGTCATGGAATTGTAATCCAAATCATCTGGAAGAGGTCTATGTTGGAGGTGAACCATCTACAAGCAGGAAAAAAGAAATGAATATTAATTATGACACGATTATAGAGCTGATACAGATGACAGCATAGTATTCCACTTGAGCTATAGCTTCATTACTGCGCTCTAATAGTGAGAAGCATATGTTCAGAACTCACACAAGTGCAGCGAACAGAACCTCCTGACATGAAATAAGCAATCCACTCCATATCGCAAATGATTTTGATTGATCTGTAAACCATGACTAACCTGCTTTAGTTGGGCTTGCTGGCGCAAAATAAAGCCCTCATACTTGATATCAATTTCAACACATTCTTTCTCCATTCTAGTTAGAAGCTCATTTCCGAAACCATGCTTATCAAGAACTTCATATTGTATGTGAGGTTTCTTCAGAAGACTTTCCAGCGTTGAGGAGTCTTTCATTGGTTGACCCGATAAAGAGGTAATATCAGTACCCAAATCTCCACCTGGTCGTGAAAACATTTTATAAGTTAGATTCCTCGCAAAAATTGAAACAAGCTTCAATTGACTTGCTCCCTAAGCTTCAATTGTTAAACGAGTCTGAACTCTGAAGCTTGTACCATCCATTTGGGAAAGCGTGAAAGCATATGTAGGCAATATCCACGTTTTGGATTGCCTGTTTTCTCAAATTCATCAGGACGTCGTGGGAAGTCCTATTATGCCTATCTCCCTTTCTTACTCTATGTATCACAGGTTACTAGGTGGAGCTTTATTATAACCTTTGTCACACTGGCAACTGATCTATACCAAAATGAACTCATAAAAATGCTTCAAACAAATGAATTGATGTTCTTTTTACGAAATTGTTGGTGGGTGTCGGTGTGTGCCCTGGAGCACAAACCTCTAAAATACTTAGGCTATACCAGAAAGGCTGGAAGCATGGATATTGCTAAGAAGAGAAAATTAAAGATCCAAGAACCTTGGAATCATGTATTTTGCTAAGACCAATAAAAAATCCTTGCAATATTCTTTTTACTATTTTGAACTTCAAGAATGTGAAGAACTTTATGCACCATCAGTCAAATGAATGATTGTTTATTATTTTCCTTTTATTTCTTTTTTTTTTCTTCAAGCAAAATCCATAATATTAAACATAGCCTCCAAACAATTACCAACATTTAACCAAAAGAAAAATAGATAGTGCATGTTACCACATATCTAGAACAAAACTACAAATCCTCTACACTCAAAGCTCTACCTTTCTGCTCTATTTAAGTTGTTATTTTGGATGGAGTGCTATGTTTCAGTTTTTGGTACTAACCAACACACTAAATTGGATACTATACTAGGTTTCTCTTGAATTTTTTCTTCCGCCAATCAGCCACTTCAAAGTTCAAAGTAAACAGACAGCGGGTGTAACCGTGTAAGTCATATTTTAACAAGTGACATGGTCAGTCCAGTCAATTATCCTCCCCTTTCTTTCCCATTTCGCGAATATTGGAACAATTTCAAGTCACTAGTTTGTTTCATTTAAAACCAAAGGAAAATTCCTTATTGCAAATATAGAGAAGAACCAACCTGTAACCCTGACAATTTTAAGTCGTTTCTTTTCCTCAGAAATTCGAGCTTGCTTATCCTGATACATTTTCCAGCGTCTGTCATCAATCAAACCAATCTCACGGCCCAACGGAGTAAGACGGCTGTCGGCATTATCTGATCGCAGCAGCAATCTATGTTCTGAGCGGCTACGAGAGAAAGAAATCCATATAAAAATAAAGTAAATAATACACTTGTACATTTCTCTGAGAAAGTTTAAGAATGAATAGAAAAACTTAATCTGTCAAATCTTAGAGCACATCCTTTCTGGACAAGAATATAAAGAGTAAACATATACAGCAACCCTTTCTGGAACCCACATGAGTATAACCCAAGTCTATAGCGAGTTTTTCACAAAACTGGCCCTGTTGGAGCCGACAAACACGGATCAAACCCACACTGGGGAACAAATACCAATCTAGACCTGTTTTGAAACCGATAGTACTACAGTCGGTTTCTGGGGTACAAAACCGACAGTAGTACTGTCGGTTTCTACTTGACACAGGCCCGGGTGAAACCGAATGTAAGATAATCGGTTTATAAGAACCGAGTTTGGTACTATCGGTTTCTAGTGTTAAAACCGATTGTAGCAAAATCGGTTCTAACACCTCTTTTGTCTATCATCATCAGCACCAAAAAGAGGCATAAATCATCATGCGTCTCCCCCCATTGTTTATCACCACCGTTGTTTCTCTCTCTTCTCACTCTCTTCCCCTCTTCATCATCATCTCTCCAAACCTCTCTTCTCTTCTTCTTCCACCTCCTTCCTATCTCACACACAAAAGCTAGGTCTTTTTCACTTCCCAGCCATTCAACAGCTTCTTCCCCCAAGCTTAATAACAAGCCCATGTCTGCCTCTAGGTTTCACAATCTTGTCCCTATCAACGCCGTTTCACCAGAAGACGGTGGCTCAAACGGTTCTGCTGCTACTACTACTACAGTCGATGACGATGGTACTCCAGTTTCTTATTATTCTCTGCTCTCTTTCTGTGAATTACTACTAATTGATTCGCTAGCTACTGTTCTTGGATACCTTAGAAACCGATTTTGCTACAATCGGTTTTAACCTTAGAAACCGATAGTATAAACTCGGTTCTTAGAAACCGACTATTTTACAGTCGGTTTTACCCGGGTCTGTGTCAAGTAAAAACCGACAGTAGTACTGTCGTTTTCAAAACAGGTCTATATTGGTATTTGTTTCCCAGTGGGATTCTGATCCGTGTTTGGCGGCTCCAACAGGGCCAGTTTAGTGAAAAACTCAGTCTATAGCATGTGCAACAAATTATGCCTCCATAAGATGCAAAAAAGATATAAGTGTTTTAACCAACACTTTACTAAATGAAAACATGTGTTCATGTAATGCTAGTTTGAGGGCATAAAACTAGTGAAGGGCGACTTAGATTTACAAAAGGGCCCAGTGACTTCGGCTCGCCACCATCTTTATTCATAAATGAAATGTGGCCATCTAGTGGCTGCAAGCAGCAAATGACACTCAAAGTTTATGTTTATATAGATGCCTTGAAGGACCTCCGATTACGTTCAAATTCGGAAGCTATGTGGTTTTGACTAGCGACATCAACTTTCACAGACTATCAGTAACCACTCGGGGAGAAAGATGCCATAGGCAATCCTACTCCTGAAAAAGCATCGCAGTGGAAAATGGACACTTCAGAGAAGAGTGTAAGTCCACGTTGCTCCTTACGATTCATGTACACTCGATGGCTGTCTGTACCTTGAAGCTAACAGGAAGTGACTGATGAAGTCAACAAGATAGGTGAACTCCTGATCATGAAAAATCTGATAGCACCCCCATATCATTACTAATTCTAGATCTTAGGCTTCAGCATTTGAGTAACTGATCCAGCGCTAAAAAACACAAGCCACAAAAATAGTCACTGCAGAACCACAAGGAGATGACATTCCGTGCCTGGGCAGTGGTTTCGGAGACAATCAAGTTCGAACACCTACACCTTGATGCTGTATTGCAACTGATCAAGATGAAGCTTCCAAAACAGCGAAATCAAGTAACGATCACGGTTGTTAATGTGAAGGTCACAGCCAAGCTGCCGCATTTTAGAAACATAAGTTTGTCGGGTTTATAGCTGATTACCATGCAACCCTGCAGGAAATGCTCTACACCCTAGGGGGAATTCAGCTCATAGGAGTAATAGGGAGCCACCGAGAAAGGATAGCAATGTCACAAAAGGTATGGAGCTTCCATGGAAGAAACAAAGAGGCCAGAGACCACATTTAAGGGCAAGATTTACCAACTTTATTTGTACAGAAACTAGACGTATCTTTCACCAGTAGATACAGCAGACAAGAAATTGGTTATTTATGTAAGAACATGGTCTTTCTCAAATCATGGTCCAAGTCAAGCAGTAATTCCGCGGCTCTACCACAAATTTTCTCTGGAACTATAGATTCGCACGAGAACAGTGCCCTGACGCAAGGATCAAGAACATTCCTGTCGTTTCTAGTCATGTTTTTATATCCTAAAACTTTTTTGAATACGGACTGCAGATGCGTAGTTGTATTCTAGCATTACACCTATCTTGATAGCAACATAACCTCATATCAGTATTGTGTCAAAGACATTGGTCCAAAATACCTAGTTAACATGCGGTAAGGCTCTCTTAAGTCTTTGGAGACGAGATCATCAATCAAAGTCCCTATATAGCTGCTTTCCCTCTCCAGAACAATCATGGGTTTACCATCTGAATGCCTTGCTGCATTAATTCCAGATATAATTCCCTAAGAGAACATAAAAAGAAGCAAAGTTTTCTAAATATTAGCCCATCGTCATAGAGAAATAAACAAGACATCCCATACAAAAAGCTTCAAAGTGCAAAAGTTAATAACTATATAGAAAACATTATACTGAAGATCTGTAGGAATAAAACCTGTGCAGCAGCTTCCTCATAGCCTGTTGTTCCATTTATTTGACCAGAAAAGAAAAGTCCTTCGAATTTCTTAGTCATAAGTGACCTGGAGCACTGATGAGCTGGCAAGAAATCGTACTCCACAGCATAAGCAGGCCTCAGCATTGAGCAATTCTCAAGTCCAGGTAAAGTCCTCAATAGCGGTAACTGTAATCTCTCAGGTAAACCAGTTGAGAACCCCTACAATAATAGCATGGAAATCATCCAATGAAGAATTTCAGGAAAAGATGGTATGAGAAATGTAGTGACATGCCCAATTCTATTAAGCCGAAATGTTAAAAGTTTTAAAATATAGGCATCCCCTATCCTCTCTTACGAGTTATCTTTTTGGACAGATAAATCCACCACCTGCATATCAGTTTCAAGTTCCAAGACTTGCAAACAATGGAGTTACAAAAATTAATACCAAAAACAAAAAACTAAAAAAAAAAATGATAGCTGCTCAACCAGTTATTATACCTTCTATCACCAAAGAACACACAGTGAAATTTTCTCTAGTGAAAGCCTTAATTAGATCCTCAAGAATAAAAATTGTGTTCCTAATCTAGAAGCATCGCAAGGAAATGGATAGGACAGAACATGGGAATGTTCTGACATAACAATATCAATAACCCAGGGCATACAAGGTCACATCATGTAGAAATACAATGCTAATGTAATGCATGGAAATATATAAACTTCTAACTTATTCCGAAAAAGAGTATTCCCTCAATTTGAACCCCATAGTTACAACGTTAGTGCCACTATCTCTCTCTCTCTAGAGGATCTTGAAGAAACTCTTGGCATACAGTCGGACCAGTAGGTATGTCATACCTCAAATACTGAAGGATTCAACAAATATTAAGGACACCGTAAGTCGAAATGGCTTTCAATTAATCTACCATACCAATCTGCAACACGTCAGAGAAGTCCGAACGCCGCACTATCTAGCAAATGCATAAGTCAGCACCAGAAGCATAGTCGACGACGCTTCTTGCATACCACAATGGTAACCAAGAAACTGAATAAAGAGCTCCACAAACACCGAATCAAGCAATTTACTGCTGTCATGGAATTTCATGTTGCAGATATTATGGTCAAGTCTCTTCCAAAGACCAAAACTGCCCACCATATTAAGGTCTGTAATCAAGCCTATGACTTGATTTGCTGGACCGAAATCAACACCGTGCAAGCTAAAATTCTATTAGACGAATCAAAACAAGTTCACAATCTGCACCTTTAGTCTCAAATTTAAGAGCTTCACCAGAAAAAAAGGGGAAGAGAAAGGAAAATGCTATTTGAGTTTCTTCGCTATTAATCCAAGTACTATTTCATGTCACTCTTAGCTAATCCCCTCTTTTAGGACTGAACCGTAATGGGGTAGTATTTCTGTTTCTTCCAAATTTAGTGCGGGCGGGAAGTTGAAGTAGCTCGAATGAAACCCAACACGTTACCAGCATTCTTAAAACCAATATTAGTTCGAACGATCCTGTCACTCTGTCAGTTCAATGGAACAATAGATAGCGAGAAACTTCACATGCATGTCAATAAACTCTAAAAGCTTAAGAAATAATGGGACGGAAAGAGAAGTTTTATAGCACCTGCACATAGAGCTCAGGCACAGTTCGACCTTCTGGTTCAAGAAATATTTGATGAGACTCCTTATCTGCAAATCTGACAATCTGGACAGAAGAAGTGAACAGTCATGACTTAGCAAAAGTAATTTAAAAATCAAAAGAGCGCCAAGTAAGAGATTCTTTTGTGCTGAACCCCAGACCAGCATGGTGTTGGAAAACAATTAGCTGGTCTGGTACTATTGATGTCAAAAATACTGGACTTAACATCACCTGAAGATAGGCATTTTCTCTGTTTCAACATTTACTGAAATTGAAAGTTTACTTGAAACATCAGCTAATAATTACTACTACCTCTGTTTTGTCAGGATCTTCTTAGTGCACTGTTCATCAGCTCACTTTGACCAACTAATTTAGACCACGATATGATACTAAATATGTTAATCCTTTCATAATATTGCACATATTTCTTAACACTACAATATCATAAAAAAATTAGCAAATTTTTGTATCATATAGTTAGCTAAATTAGTCGGTCAAAGTGAGCTACCTAAAGTCAACTAAGAAGATCCTGGGAAACGGAGGAAGTATCAACTTAACATCGAGTGCCACAGAGCACTATAGGATGCTAATGAGGGATGCTTGTGTATAAGATGCACTATGAGTACCAAATTTTAACAGAAATAAAAGATTCTCAACAATAATGCTCGGAATGGTAACGCACAAAGAGTCCCCGAGAACACAAAAGGCTTATTAAGAAAGAAAAGGAAGCAGGGCAAGTGAAAAATGAAAGTCTCAGTGTCATCAGAGAACCCTATATCTCTGCATCTGACCCAAGAGATGCGGTGACAATGAATAAGACAGAAATCAAAGGATCACCAATGAATTAGAAAAAGTTAGGAAGCTAGGATTATCCCTTAAGGGGGAAAGAAAGGAGGAGAGAGATAATTGGACGACGTCATGCGCAAACGCATCAAGGTAACTGCTGCTACAGTAACTGTAAGATAATTTGTAATGGTGTCAGGTGCATTATGGATCAGCATAATATACAATTACAGAGGTGGACCACAAGAATCTATTTATCGAAGCATTATTGAATTTACAAAATTTTAGAGATTACTGGATAAAAAATGTAGAAGGGTAATGGACGCTAAACCTACATGCAAAATGCATTTTGGGACACAAAAACCCCTGCACTTTCAATTTTCCACTACAACCCCCTGCAATATATATCAGTGGGACACAACCCCCAGCATTTTCAATTTTCCACTAAACCCCTTGCAATATACATCGGTGGGACACTTAACCCCAAATTGATAACGGATGTTAATTTTTTAACAGAAGTTGACCACGTGCTAATCACGTTATGGTCTTTGAAGTTGTTTTTTATTCATTCATAGAGATAGCACGTGAGTATCACGTGATGAATTTTCGTTAAAATTTGACCCTCGTTATCAATTTGGGGCTAAGTTTCCCACGAATGTATATCTTGAAAATGCAGGGAGTTATGTCCCACATATGTATATAGCAAGGGGTTGTAGTGGGAAATCGAAAGTGCAGGGGGTTTTGTGTCCCAAAATGCATTTTACATGCAGCTTTAGTGTCCATTACCCAAAAATGTAAGATATTACAATTAGTAAGGTGAGGCAGTGGCAGTAAAATCTGAATAATGGAGGATAGAACAAATAGAAATTGATGCTTCAGATATCAGCAGCAGAAATTGCTGCAGGCACCAACTTGTATAGTGGCATGTCTGTTTGAGGTTGAATTCAGGAATCGATGATAGGAACAGCACAATAGGGAAACCAAACAAGAGAATAAAATCAGGGCATAATATATACCTTATCTTCTATGGAGGGGCAGTATCTAGGTCCCTTGGCTTCAACCCATCCTCCATAAGTGGGAGTTTCGTGCAAGTTATCTTTAATCAACTGGTGGGTGCTCTTTGTAGTGCGAGTAAGATAGCAGCACATTTGTTCCCTCTCAACATGGTAATCGGGATCGAAACTAAACCAGCCAACCTGACATCACTAAATCAATTAGAGGATAACCCAGAATGCAAAGTGATTGAAAAAAGGTTAAAGGATAAATTCCTACTAAATTGGATCGGTTTCCACGTATTGTATGAATTAATAAGCCGACATTCAAATTTATATTTGACGGGTTCAACATGTGATCATAAACTATATTTATAGGAGCAAACGAGCAACCAACATAGTGAAAGCATGTCATATTCAAAACATGGTCCCTGCAGTAGTACTTTACACGCGCTGGATATGTATTAGACTACTGATGAACTCTTGGGCACATCTCTCGCAGCATGAAATCCATAATTTTAGATCATTTTGACAGCAATTATGAAACTTAATGAGTTCTACACACTACCACGCAATAAACAAGTTAGTCCGTAAAAATGGAAGTTCAATTTTCTGACCACGGCCTTTAATAACTGTTAATTTAAGATCAGCTGAATTATGCATTCTCACAGGATCCCTAAGAAAAAGGATGATCATTAATGATCAAAGAAATAAGAGAACATCATATCTCACCAAAAATATGCCACCGCATTTTGGACATAATTTAAGACATGACATATTTCTATGATAGCTTTTATTAGCTCTCAATTCCCCTTAAGGATTCACCGTTTCCTTTGTAAGTTTTAGTTTTACTGCATTTGGGAATTATGTCCAGAATGAAGGCCATGTAGCATGACTCATACTGTTATCATTCAAAAAGTGACGTGTACAGTCCAACAAAACATCTTAAATTGTTGCTTTCAAATGACTTCCCACATCGAAAGTGACAAATTGGTGAAACATTCTCGGCGATGCATAGAATCCGTCTAGAAACAAAACCAAGAAACTTGCGTTACACCGATTCCTACGCGCCAACTTTGGATAAATGTATTTATTTATAACAAAACAAATGTATACTTGCAGATGGTAGATACTCGCCATAATCTAAGACTAACGAGAGTAATTTCCCAGAAGTTGCTGTTAGAATCAAGGGTAAAAGACACTTTGACCCCCCATGTTTATAAAATACCAGAAATTCCCATGTTGTACGTCTATTTCCTCTCTTTTAGCATAATTTCCTGCAGTCCCCCTCTAATATTAATTGCAGGTGTCCCTTAACTGAAAGAGGTTCATACGTCTGTAATTAAGCATTGTGAGTTCAGGCTTCTTCTCCAAGGTCATTTTTGTGGGTAATTAAATGCGTTGATAGGCATGTGTAACAAGCAAGTGATTGCGTGAAAAGAAGTGGCTATGGTAATTCATGATATTCCAAATTTTGTCAAAGCTTTAACTTCTAGCATTTGGTTTTGTTAGGTTTCAGTATAATTGAGCTGCCGTGCAATTGTTTGCTCAAGAAACTTTCCAAAAGTAGCTATAACTTGTTTATTTTTCATTTTTGGCAATCATCATTCAGGAGAATAATTGGTAATGTACAGTGACGTTCTTTGTTGTCTTTGTTTCCCAGGCATAGCTATCTAAGAAAAAGAATAGATGTGTGGCTAAAGTATTTACGAGGTGCAGATGAGATTCTGGGAATCACCTGATCGTCTCCACGCTGTGGTTCCAACTTGGAAAAATCAACAGTACGAGAATCCACCCGCGCTGGTGTGCCAGTCTTCAAACGGTCAGTTTCGAAACCAAGTTGCTGCAAGTTTTCTGTCAGACCATGCGATGCTGATTCACCAGCTCTTCCTGCTGGCATTGAAGTTCTGCCAACCCAAATCTTTCCGCTCATAAATGTACCAGTAGTGAGAACAACAGAAGATGCATAGAAGCTCATGCCGAAAAATGTACGAACACCTTCCACACTGTCATTCTTTCCCAATAAAATATCTGTCACCATTGCCTCCCTAATAGAAAGATTTGGGGCACTGAAAATGGAACAAGTTTATGCTCATAAGATAATTGGAAAGCCCCTGTAACACAAAATTGCAAGCAGATATCATAGAATGCATATGTATTATGGTACTAGAGTAGTTGAGAAAAATACTTCGCCTAGAAGGGCTAAGCTTTGAACTTCCAAATATAAAATTCAAGATTTCCATCGTTCAGAACTTACAAATTCTTAATCCTAACAACCTGAAATAGAGATTATGGAGCTCCAATTGTAGCTAACTAGCTACTAAGTAGATCATACTGTTCTTATAATGAGGCCTGATCCTCGTAATGACCTAAAGAATCCTCATTTAAAGATCAAGCAGCAATATGAAGTCTTCAACATAACATGGTTTCTTGCTTGCCTTCTATTCTCAAAATCACTGATGAACAATAAACAAACATAGTCGAGACACGGATTGGGAATCATATGTCTTCAACTACGGAATTGCTTGCCCTACTCTTTAACTGAAGTAATAGGGCTTCCTTGTTTGCTTATCTGCAATTCCATATGCAGTTATCTTATTCTACAATTTCACTAATCAATGAGTTGATATATACAAATTTACTGTTCATCGTACAAGTAAATTACACTTAAAGGACACATGAATTAACCCATCACTCTATTCTTTTTACCTAGCACCATTCCTGGGTACCAATCAATGGAAGAGTTACCTCTTAACAGGAAAATCTGTCTTTTCATTATCAGCTGCAGTTACTGCCCATGAGAAGTACTATTTCCCTATGGATAGAGGAGCAGGAAACTCAACAGCAATGGGAGTCGGATATAACTTCGTCAAAGCAGAGAGAGCTCCCCCTTACTAAAACATGTTTTGGTCAAGGTGTCGGTAGTAGAGAGAGGAAGAGTTCTGTTTTGACCTCTTAGTACAGAAATTTGGTGCTGAAAACTTAGCAGCCAACTACAAGGAGTTGATTAAAGAGACAATGCTCAAATATGTCGTGTCTTTTGTTATTAGGATCTGGCATGATGCCAATCAACTTGTCCACTTTCTCATTACAGTTACTACTCAAGTGCAACTTGAAAGAGAGAAACCAATGAATTCCAAGCAGATGGCTAGATCATCTGGTTTTCTTGCATATCAGACTATGGTTTAGATGAGGCATCAATAGTTGCCCCGTGATAAGTGATATCACATTAATAACTAAACAAACAAACTTGAAGACGTAAAATCATGTTACCTCTCCACAATGTCTCTCATATGCATAGCATATTCCCTTTTATCAGTTTGAGCACGTAGCGCCCTAACAGCAGGGCCTCTCGATAAGTTGAGAATGCGCTTTTGCAAATAACACCTGAAGCAAAAACACGACAGACATATAGATCAAAGATAGTGAAAGTGATCAGTGAGATGAGGATACTGCAGACAAAATTACAGGTCAGAAAAGCATGAAACACAGATGGCTATAAGCACTATGCAAAGTATAATATTACATGACTAATTGCGAAGCAGTGCTCGGTAACATTCAATCTGAGATTGTTTTTTGTTGTTGTGTTAACTGTAGTCAACAATGTGTTACTAAATAATGGATAGTTGTAGGTTCATGTGAGATACCCCAATGTAAGGTGTGGTGCTCTACATGCATGGCACCATACAAACCTTGGCGACCACTTTTAGTATTTGAAAAGAGAGGAGACAACCATGACGAGTAAGAGGGGTGGTTAGAGGCATGTGCGTAAGGAGAAGGCTGACTTGGTTTAAGTCCATATCCTTCAAGTTTCTTCCTTACAACTCCAAAATTTAACCTTTTCACTCCATTTCCTTCAAACCCTTTTTATATGTAACATTCTTCACTCTCCAAGAAAAAGTTACTAATACGACAAACAACAGTTTCATAAATTAATCAAGTCAATAACATCTACTAAAACTTTGTCAAAGTCAAACCAGAGACTTAAGTAATAAAAAGGAAACAGAAGATATGCAACCCTCAACTTCATATAGTAGTTCATTAGAAGAATTTTAAGTACTAGTTCATAAATAGTTGTCATTGCTCCAAGGACTGATTCACTTTAAAATATTCATCATTTAACACATTAATATCAAAACTGTCGAGATAACAACTTAATATGAAGTCCAACTAGTCTTGCACCTTCTAAATCCTTAACATGTCAACAAAAAGCTGGCAAGACTTCCCCAACCAAACATCAACATACAAAATCTGTATTAGCAGCTGCAGTCAATTTTGTCTCTGATCCTACTAACAAGATGATATTTAAATGTTTAGCATGCCCTCCAATTGTGGAGGAAAATATTCTGATCCTACCTGAAGTACTCTAATAACGGATTAACAGGTTGTATCAAATTGTGGCCAAGCAACCGAAACAAAAAGACTGAACTTTGGCTCCTCTTCTTCGACTAATAGGTAGCATCTTTCTAATTCCGTAGTCATGTAGGACCACTTTTCATTAATAAGTTTATACATATTATTAACATCAGATTGGTTTGGGACTAGATTGGTCAAGCAATAAAGAAAACTGAAGTCTTGCTCTCTTTTCTTCTTCAGAATGCTGTGATTTCGATGTATTTATATGTGGCTTGGTTTTGCCTTCTTAATGTGTACTTATGAACTAAAAAGAAAAAGAAAAAAAAAAGAGAAAAGAAAAGCAGTAGCATGCATAGTTCTAATGGTATCAAAAGAAAACCACATTTTGTGACTTCTAGAAGCTATGAAATGACCCATGCCTTCTATTTTGACTGATTTGTTCAGATATATTCATGGTACTACTGAAAAACAAATTTAGCAGTTCTAGTGTATTTTAAACAATTTTCCACGGATGAGATGAGCAAGCTACGCCGGGTACTTCCCCTTGAAAGATACAAACATTTGATTACTTGAGCATGCCAGCAGAATGTTTTCCAGCCAGGTGAACTAAGATCCGTCTCCAACTAATCAACACACACACACACACACACACACACACACACACACAAAGGAAAACAACCGTTACCTATCAGCAGCCTTTCCAATTTCACCACCAAGTGCATCGACCTCATGTACCAACTGTGACTTTGCAGGTCCACCAACTGCTGGATTGCAAGGCTGCATTAAATCCATGTTAGAATAAAACATTCTTGAAAGAACTTTGAACAATGCTCAGGATTGCTCACCAAAAAATTACAATAGATTAGAGTTCACAAAGAAAAGAACGGCAGAGGGATATAAATCCTATATATGAGATATTTTTGCAGTAATAAGAAGGTTTGCATCTTCTGAAGAGAAAGAAGCACTTAGAGACAAGAAGATGGAAGTGAGAACTAAAATCAAAACATTCAAGTACTCAAACGCATGTTATTCAGATGTATCAAAAAAAATAAAAAAATCAAGGTATCTGAATGAATTCTTCCACCATAAATACTGCCCTGAAAGTTTGTCAAGAATCACCACTTGCAAGTTACATCTCAAACATTAAAATAACAGAAATCCTCTAAACTACTCCTCCCACCAGCTACCTTACCACCCATCTGCCATGTTGCAATCACAAACTTTAGGGTACATCATTAATTTGGGAGGAACACGTTTTCATAGATTCATTCTTGGCATAGCTTGCAGGTGAGCGACTTATTTCTGGTTTGGTTGGATCAGCCAGTACCAGTATTTTCTTTTGAAACGTGAGATAGTAGAGGGAGTAGGATCAATGATGAGATTAAAATACGGGAAAAGCACAAAAAAGGTGGTTGACATATTTGTCTATTTGTGCAAACATGAGATGTGTGAACAGAGATGCGGGTTGCTTTTTTTCAGATACATACACGAGGAAGGACTTAAGTACAGAAAACCAGATAATTATAAATATATCCCATAAGATCTTGTGACATACATTAGAAGGATTCTACATGGAATCTTTCCACTTATTTTGCTATGATTCCAAACTTTTTGTATAATTAGAATGAATCTACCCCATCTTTAATAAAAATAAAACTTCAGATGCAACCAATACGGGCATAGCTCTTAAAAAAAGTCGCCTTTTGCATCCTAACCAAGATGCAAAAATTGATTTGTACAAAAGCCTATACCAGTAGGAAAGACTTCTCACTACCAATGAAATGTAAAAATAATTATCCTCAGCAAGGAAGCATACAAAGAAAACAATATGAGCAAGAAACTAACAATTCATACAAAATTTGGCATAGAAAAGGGGATGATTTTCAGTAATTCTTGAATGCTCCACAAACAAATTGGACTTGGTGTTCTATCCCATATACCACACAACATGTAGGAAATCCCACCACATTTTGTCTGCTGCTAATTCTCTTAGTTAATGTGCCAAGTAACTTATGCAGTTGAACACCTCACATGACTTGTTCTTGGAGCATACAGAAATCAGTCGATGGTTTGCCAACAGATGTAGTATCTATACCATTCAGCAAACAGCAACCAGTAATTACTGGCTTTCAAATTCTGCTATCGTGTGTATACGCAAACGCTGGCTATGCAGAAAACAGGAACTCACTGGATGAAATACATGAAGAATGTTGACATGTCATTGTTCACCGGATGATGCAGGAGTGTCAAGAAATATGATGTTACAAGTGACTGATGTCGACCGCAAGCATGATATCCACGATAATTAACTACTAAAAAAACACTTAGACATTCAAAATTGAGTGAGAACACAGAGAGAGAGGGAGTGGCAGGAAAGTTAAGAGAGGTGTGAGAATATACTGAATGGGGGAGAAACAAGAAAAGCACCGAAGTATATTAAGAAGAATAACGAGATGGGGAAGATACTATAAATGCACACAGTCCCATACAATCCAGAGAGCGGGTAGAACCATGGGACGAGGGTAAACATTTTTTCAACTCGATAAACCAATCCAGACACCAAATTCCTTCTTAAGTAGTCCCACTCCCACTAATAAATAATTGATAAATATCTGCTAAGTATGCCCTCTACATCTCAAGAACATAACCTTGAGTCAAGGTTTCCTCCACCTCCCTCATGTAGTTGTCCCTAGTTTTGCATTTCAAAGTAATATAAAAACTCATCCCCCTGAATTGAATTCCTTTTCTTGAAAAGCTAAAGGAAAAACGAAAAAAATAATCATGTAGAAGAACAATAAAGCATACTAGTTCTTAGTAAAAAATTATATTCTTCCATGTTTTACCACATCGATGCAGAAGCATAATAACGAGGTAGATATGATTAGTCACATCCCAAGCAAAAGATAGTGACCTGCCATGCAATACGGTCGATATTGAGTGTAAGAAGCAGTGTTCTTGCTCCTAATCGTGCAGATGCAAGGGCAGCTTCACAGCCTGCATGTCCCCCTCCCACCACGATGACGTCATATCTTTCTTCAGCAGTTTCAGCATAAAATTTCTGGTCTAGAAAACAGCACAATGAGAAATTTTGTTAAAACACTCAATAGAAACTATTTTTTATGCAGACTATCAACAGTCCGACACAAAGAAGTCCAAATTAGCACAAGCATCTTCGTAAAGATTTCCATGTCTTCTTTCTTATAGGTATCTGGAAAAAAGTTCAAAAACGGATTGATGAAGAAGAATTCTTTAACTCCACATATGACCCGTGCACTTCTATTTCCATATAAGTTTGACCAACTCATCTTACTTGTTTGTGGGCTACAACTACATTTTTATTTGAAACATTGTCCCTGACTCCCTGTACAATAGGTGATGCCAGGAGCCAAATATCCAGAAAATAAGTGAAACGGACAGTCCATCATTTAAGAAGAGGAGCACATAGGAAGTACACACCAGAAATTTTTAGCAAAAACAAGAAGCTTCTTAACAGGTTAAGCAACTGTAGCATGCTAAGATATTAATGTTAAGATTGAATGTGTCCCAACTGTCACATGGATGTAATATATTGGGCAGACCGGTCAACTTTATGCACCCAATACCATATTTGATATTGCTACAAATTTAGTTTCCTGGTACACTTCTTTCACAGTTCTAAAAGTTTTTCATTAAGCACGACACATCACTCACTATGAATCAGCCATATTGCAGAAATAGTAAAAAGTAGATATCAACTAAATTGGAGAATCAGAACTTGAAGCAAATCACCAGTAAGAGGTAAAGATTCAATCAGACACGACAAGCCATATCTCATAATAGCGCCACATCTTCATATGCCTAACAATTCCATTCACAATCAGAATGATACATGGTATCGAACAACCTTGTTTAACTAATGGATGATGAAATAAGATGAAGATATGAGAATATGATTAATAAACTCTGAGAAGGTGGAATGACACAAATGAAGACTATTAATTATTGTAGATCCCTTTGATATAGACGATAGATAGGAAGAGCTACTTTCAAGCAACCTAATACAATATTACTCGATTGAATGAACTCTACTTTCCTATGTATTTGATATGATCAGGACAGAGGTGAGAGATAGGTATACAGATATTTTATCATATCTATACACATGGGAGGTCGAAATTACCGGCCCTTCCACAAACCAATGTAATCTCAGTATAGAACTTATATCATACTCCCATGCAGTATATCTTCGCTGCCAGTGCGATACACCACTCATCTACCTTAGCATTCTCATTTCTGCTGCACCCATTTTTTTTCCATTAATTTCTTAATCACACAACACTTTGTCCCATATATCAAAGCAGGTTTTACAGCGGCTCCATAAAACTTAACCTTCAACCTAGCTGGGAATCCTACAGTTGCACGACAATCTAGATGCACTCCTCCACTTTGTCCACCCTCCTTCTATGCTATGGGTTACATCATCGTCTATCACTCCATTACCACGTAAACTCGACCCAAGATATCTAAAATGATCAATCTTTGACACCTCTTACCACCAATAGTTATTGCCTCTTCTCCTTCTATCTGATGAAAACTAGAGTTACACTCCTTATGCTATGCCTTAGTCTGGCTAATCCTAAATCCTTTAGATTCTAAAGTATCCCTCCATAATTCTTACCGTTTAGCCCACTCAAAACAATATCAGCAGTCAAGCTACCTGCGCCTGTCTAATCTATCGTAAAATAACATGCCCGACTTGATATCCTCTCAGATACTCCTTTACCTTATCCACCCAGAGTGAGCATGTACGGACTTCACGCCGACCCTTGAAATAAACCTATTGTTACGGTGAATTCTCTTGCTTCTCCTCCCACTCTCCTCATGCTAGTAACTACTCACTAGTACATGTCCATAACCCTCTCAATATATTGAGTAAGTACCCTTTTTTCTCCCAGGCTTCCCACATTAGCCCTCTAGCCATCATGTGCGTTTATTAAGTCTAAGAACACTAAATGGAGGTCTTTCTTAATCTCTCTATACTTTTCCATCAAGCGCTCCAGTAGGAACATGGCCGAATTGATTTTGAGTTACTGTTGCCCCACGTCTCAATCTCCTCTTAATTACACGCTCCCAAAGATTTCATTGTGTGACTCAAAAGTTTGATATCTCCAATAATTAAAGAAAAGTTTAATATCTCCCTTGTCCTTAAATGAATGCACCAGTGTAATCTTCCTCCAATCTCCTGGCATTATCAACCATACTACCCCTTTGTCAGCTAGCAACTTCCACTTTTCCATAGGAATCCGATCAGGTCCTACAGTTTTCCCCACTTTCATCTTCTTCGAGGAATATTGGACCTCACTAATCATGCAATTGAATGTGTAGTTTGAGCGCACACGATAGCCACCACGATCCCCTAAGCTCAAGCCACCTGAATAATTTTCACTAAAGAGTTCCTTATATAATATTATAAACAGGTTTAAAAATTCCTGATGTGCCATTCTCCTAGCATAGCTTTCAAATACATATCCCTATACCTAAGGAATTAGCTACAGGTCTGAAGTCTGAAATGTTTAGTGCAACTTCCAACATTCCTATGCGTCATGTGATGAAAATCTAGGGGAAGTAGTTGGTGCAGCAAACAAGGATGGAATAAAGTATGACATATCTTATCAGATATACGGATGATGAATGGGTAATTTTAATTTGTTTCCATGGAGGAACTAGGTTAGTTAGATGTTGATGGGTTATTTAGGTACGGATGGGGGAATAAGATCTGTTAGGTGTAGATGGGGTTTAGGCAGCATAGTATTGTGTAAGGTTAACCGAAGGGCATTGTTGATTCATTGTTAGAGAGTCCAATTTGGGATTGTAAGAAGGTCTTTACTATTTCTATTTTCACTGGACAGTTGACACTTCCAATAGCATTTTCCCTGTCAAGGCAACATGCACATCAGCAGCACAGATGATGGATCTCTTGATAGGATGGCAGCAATGGGTTCTATTCTAGCAATTCAACAGTACAAAGCATAGAGACCATTGTGCCATGTGATATGAGAAGCGAGGGGGTACTCATAGCTCATTAATTGTTGTAGGGATATACACCAACAAATAGATGTGTGGAGTCCTCGTGTGGAAGCTCGGGGGATGTTCGCTCATGATATGATATGAATCCTCTATGAATCTTAAATAAACAAAATTAATCCGGATCTTGATTCAGGGGACCAAATCTCACAGTTCAATAGCAATTCAGTCGAATTCATATGTTATGGATTCAGGTAGAGGTTCTAATTGATGTTGAACGCTGAGAGGTGACAATCCCTAATCTTATTGCTTTGATACATGTGTTTGTTTCAAATTGCCTAGTACACTTTCTTAAAGCTAACTCTTTCCTTCTATTATACTCTCTTGGTATCTTACATTTCCTTAAAGCTAACTCTTTCCTTTTATTATACTCTCTTGGTATCTTACGTTTCCTTGCTTTGCATTCCTTCGTCATTTTATCTATTAGACATCTACAACTTCAAATCACACAACATGGTTACATTTTCTTGAAATCCGACTTTGCTTAGAGTTGAAATATGAATTCAATGTTACGACATGCTATTGTGAGACGTGTAATTGCACCTACTCAAAATGATAGCACTGATTTGATTCAATTCCCCATTCAGTAAAATTATTTTCCTTCACGGCCCAAATCTCATTCTGACAACTACTGGTAGCTCTAGTTCAGCCGCACACAGCTTTTACTGGTTTTATTGCGGGAGTTATCTAGTTTATAAGCAAGAAAAATAAATTTTACTCGACTAACGTAAAGGATCTTGACTTCTCTACTACGTAGTAGTTTCTACTGGCCTCGAACAGAGACAACAACCGATCCACTCCAATGGAAGTTAGTGGTTGCTTCCAGGGCACCATGTCCACTTCTTACTGCATATACTACCCTGTGACCTCAAATACCAGAAATGCTAATTGAACGATTCGTTTATAATGATGATCTATACTTCTATCTCAGGCCTTAACCATTAAGTTCTAGCACACAAAAGTATGCAATACCTCCCAAATTTGCTTTGCTACCACCAGAAGTCCATTGAAACGTCTGATTTTGTACACGTAATCGGAACGTTTAGAGCATAGACTCATCATTAAAGCGCAAGAAAGTAATTGGCACATAACCTGTTCGATAAAATGCCTAGCTGATTGAGAATTAACAAAACACCCAAACATGTACTTGTAGAGAGCCTTACCCGGAGAGGTTGAGGCAGTGACTGAAAACCTCCGGCGAGTTGGATTCGAGCAGGAGAAACTGAAGCTCCGGCGGCGAAGGTCACGGTTGAATGCGATGAGAAAGAGTGGGGACGACGAGCGAGATAGTGATGGGAAAGAGATAGGGGAGAAGTGGCGGGAAAATCGAGAGAGATGAAGAGCTATAGTGGCCATGACAATGGGGGCTGTGTCTGTGATGACGATTCAGAAGCTCGAGAGGGAGAAGGAAACCATTGGGAATGGAGGGCAGATAACGAAGGGCAGCTTCCAGTGCAGCGAGTTATGTAATATACCGTTTATTACACCCTTTTCATTTTCTCACTATTCACTGAATCACTTTAAATCGGTGATTTGATTAGTAAAACGATCCAATAATTTGATAATTTTTGCACGATATTATATAGTAAACTTCACTCCACAACAACATCAAAAAATTATCAAGAAACTGCATTGTGTGGCTATTCAAATCACCCGGTCAAAGTGACCCGAAGTCAAAAGATGAAAATCCAGAGAGAACGAGCGTAGTGGTATATGTTTCGCAATCCTTCTAGTTTATATTATCCAATTTGTGAAAAAACAAAATTAATATTTTAACCTATGTTAAGTCTAATATGTTAGCTTATTGTAGTACTATCCAATTTGTGAAAAACAAATATTATTTCAACTTATGACACGTCTAAGATGTTATGAGTTAACACAAATTAATAATCCGTGCATAAAAGAGATTGTAGAGTATGATATTTCAAAAAGACAATGATTATGTAATATACAGTTTATTTGCCTAACTTAGATTAAAATATGATTCAAGCAAAATGTACTTGTTTTAGAAAAAAAACAAATAATTAGCAACAAAAGTTTTACTCATATTCTTCGAAAGTGCTATTGCTTCATATTTTCCAAAAGATATTTTTTTTTTACGCGGAGATTTTATAAACGCCTCAAGGAAGAATGAAACTAGCAATTATAGCCTTGTCAACAAGAGTTTTGATCCAACCCGGAGGATTCTCAGTCCAAACAATGTCTTCTGAGCTATTTTTTCGGTAATTAGCTAGTTGATGAGTCGCGTTGTTGCCTTCCCTTTTCGTGAACTCCACCTTCCAACTTTGAAAAGTTTCCAGCAAAATTAGTGTTTCATCCAAGATGTCTTCTACTTCAGTGGTATTAACACGGTTCTTTCTTTTCTCTGTGGTTTTGTAACTCTGACACCATCAATTTAGCATCTCCTTCAAGCAAAATATGAGAAATTCCCAAACTCTGCCCAAGCTCCACTCCTGTCAAGAAAGCCAGAGCTTCAGATTCTTTTGTCGAGGCACAACCTCCTGTTCTCCTAGCTGCTGCTGCTACAAACTGTCCTTCACTATTACGGATGATGACCCCAGTAGTAGCACTGCCGCTGCTCATGTCCCAACTGCCATCGACATTTACTTTGCAGAAACCCACACCTGGACGACATCAGTGAATCTGTTGCGTTGTTTGTCGGTCTGCACTTGAACTTTTGCTTTAGAGACCTGCAAATTCATTAACCCAAGCCAAAATATCCTCTGCAGCCATAGCCCAGTTCAGATCAGCACCATTGAAATTTTTGTTGTTTCGACAATTCCAAACCGTGCAAATAGTTGTGAGAATAATCCGAAGCTCCTCATCTGATTTTGTGTTCAATTGAAAGTCTATCCATTCTGTGAATCCCCTTCTAAAACTGTGGAGAAAATATGTTCCAAAAATAGAAGACCATTGTGCACAAGAGATTCCGGCAGGGAGATCTCCGTGTACACCGTATGTAGTGGATCAAGGATCGCACAGGAAGAATAGGGGTGTGTGTAGGGAGAGAGCAAGTCAGTAGCAATGTCTGAGAGAGAGACAGAGGTTTGGCAGAGCTTCCGCGTATGGCAGTGTTGTTCTCTTTGTATGGAAAGGTTAACGATGTATATATACTGGAGAACGTGACCGTTGTAGTGTGGTTAATGCGCCCATTAATGACGGCTTAATTAGCTTAACCATAACGGCACGTTCGTCCGAGTATATAGGAACCGTTAGAGCACGTGGTGCGTGAGTACCGGAACCGTTACGAGGTTGACCGGGTTTGACCGGATTGACCGGGTCTAGGGAGCTCGTGCCATAGATCTCTCAAAACAGTTACTAAAGGTCGCGCGCGGGCTTGGCTCGCACGCGACAGGGCTTACCCTAGCCTCCAAACCACAAGTCCCTACAAGTCCCGTGCAGTGGTATGCGAGGGCTCTGTCTCGCAGCCCCCACATGGATCAGCTCGGCTGGTGATCCTGTGTGTGTGGAGCACAATATGGTGTGCTGGATGGTCGCCACGTGGCCTGGATCTGCCATGTCATAAAGCAGTATCTACATTAGCCCCCTTTCTGCGCGTGAAGGCTCGTAGCTGTATAGGCTTCTATGCGCGGAAACCAACATGCGCGTCGTCGCCACGCACCAATTCAAATACGGGTAAGTTCAGCCCCCGTGCGTGTCATTATGACCTAAAACCCCTAGAGTCGTGCCGTCTGACCTTTAGGGTTTTAGGCGTGACGTCAGCCCGTCCTGTGATTGCGCGACACGACGGTGACGGTTGCGATTCGACTACTGAAGGGACGCAACCCCTCATTCTTTTGGATAAATACCTTGTATCCCATTATTGCAAAGCATCACTTCTTTCTCTTAAAGTGAATGGTACCCGGAGATCTTCGAGAGCAAATCCAGATCATCAACCACCAGTTCAGAACTGCAAATCGTATTCTTCAACTGTGCATATCCAAGCAGGCTTCAAGGAAACAAGGTTGGCCTCGTTTACTTTTTGATTTTAAAATACCGGCGTTTGCCTTGAACTGCGTTGAATCTGTAAACCCATCCAATCTGTGGAGAGGCTTTGATCTTTAATCTTGCTTCGTTTTAATCTTTCAACGATATTGGGTCTTGCAAATCCCCAATTTCTGAAATCGGCACCGGAACTGTTTGCTTTCCTTTGCATAGATCTCGAATTCCAAAATTCAAACTGAAGTGTGGTATTTCTCCCCCCCTTTTTTTGCCCTTTCGCAGGAATGGCCAAAACAAGAGTAACCAGACCCGTCAAGGAAGATGAAGAGATGCCGGAGCTTCCGCAGGCTCTGTGGCGAAAAGCCCCCTTTCTGGGTGGGAAGGATTTTTACCACGCAAGGGTGAAGGCGAAGAGGATGCCTGATCCTGTTCCAGTTGAGCAGTTGTTAACACTGACTCGCCCAGTTAACTCAGCCTTGCTCGAGTTAGTTGGCTCCGAGGATGTGGTTCGATTGGGAATCGAGAATGGGCACTTCCCATATACTGCAATTTCTACTCAGGCGTTTGTCCAGAAGTTGGACTATATGGATGAGTGGACTGACCACGTGTTGGGTAATTACGCCGAAACTCTCGATGAAGCCGGCATTTTCTTCGCTGTCCGTGCTATGAAGGGTGCTGCCGTGAAGTTGGATCAGTCCATGCTTCTAGACCTTCTGTCCCGCTATTCGCCTGCGACTCACACGTTTCATTTTGCTGAGTTCGAGGCTGCCCCCACGCTCGAGGACGTTCAGATGCTGTATGAGCTTTCCCCAATGGGCGAGGTGGACCCCTTGAGTCACCTAAGGACATCTGCGGAATTGGCCTTGTACGCGCAGATGGAGGAGTGCCTAGCAGAGGTAAAGAAAATCTCCACTCGGTGGACCAGTACAAAACCTCTTCCGAACTGGCAGCTGGTTGATACGTCTGCGAAGAATACCTGGAACAAGTGGTTGCAGTACTTCTTCCGAGACTATGCGAGCAGCAGCATTACTAAGAAGCTTTTGAGCGGAAACCCGAAGGCCGAGAATTACGTAGAGGGCAAGGGTTATCATCTGACCCTTTGCGCCTTTCTTTGTGCTTGGCTGTCAAGGTATCTGATTGATGGTCACCCCCATGACGGGGTCTTCTACCATGTGCTGCCACTTGCGGTGAGGCTCGCTCTTGGCCAGAGAGTCGCACTCGGGCCCTTGGTCTTGGGTACGTTGTATTATAGGCTAGACCAGCTGGTTCTGGCGATGAGGGAATCGCGCGGCCGTCTCGATGTTCTGACCTTTGTCAATATCAGCTTTTTGACAATGTGGGTTTTTGAACGCTGGCCGTCTTATGCACCAACTCCCCTCCCACTTGAGAAGTGGTGTCCCCCAGGCGAGACGAAAGCGCTCAACAGTGGAAGAGCTGCGAGATGGTTTGGAGCAAGCAACACCAAGTGTACTTGGAGCTTGATATGCGACAAGCGAAGGGAGTTCACTGCCAGGCCTTACGCCACACGCGTTGAGAATGTGCGGTGGTTTCCAAAGCTATACCCCTCCGAAGGTATGGTCTTGTCAGAAGACCTCCTCTTTGAAAAGGGACCGCATTTCCACGAGCGCTACCGTGAGTTCTTTTGCTGGTGTCTGCGAGGTTCTCTTCCTGCACTTGCAGAGCATATTCGTGAGCTCGCGCCACGATATGAAAGGCTTACAGTGGATGTTGACCCCACTCGGGTCTCTCCTCAGTTTGGTTTCGATGCGGTGGCCCCATCAATCTGGCCCCAGTCTATCGTCAGAGGGTGCTACAAGCGCTTGCTGACAAAGGAATGCAAGACGGTCCTCATGAGCAATCTTCCCTTCGAGCAGCCTGCGGGAACTCGCAAGGGTGGTTATTCCCAGAACTGGATCGCATACTGGATTGCCCAGCAGACGAGGATGGAAACGGAGGCGGCAGCGCAGCCAGGAAGGGCCCCCTTGATCAAGAGAAACTCTTTTCCGTTTCGCCCCAATTGCAGTTTGAGCGAGTCTGAGTACGGTTGCTACTCGCTGTTGGACCGCGAGAACCACTTCTGCCCCGATTTCATTCTGAAGGAGCAGGTCGATGCAATCAAGAAGGGTGACACGCAGGTCCTCAAATATAGCAAGGCGTTTGCTGAGGTAAGCAGTTTCCTTGTGTACTTTTAAGCTCTTTGGTTTGCTTGCACTGATGCTTTTTGTCCTGTATTGTTCAGTGTCATGTGCGGAGGTTCGCAGCTGGTGACCGCTCCAAATCGCTGGTGGACACTATTGTTGCCACCAGAAGGAGGGGAGAATCGTACCGGCTAGCATGGAGGATGGATGCCGAGGTCGAAACAAAGGTTCGCGCAGTCATGAACACTTTCGCTGACTCGCTGATAGACAACCCTCAGGCTCCGTCTCCTCCTAGGGATGACCCGTCCCCTCCAGCGACTGCGGCGCCGAGAGTGAAAAGACCTAGGCAAAAGGGAATTACGATTTCTTCCCCTAGGAGCGCTCCAGCTTCGCCCCCAGTGAGGTCCCTTCCTGTCAAGGACAAAGGTAAGGGTCGTATGCCCGGCAAGGTGCGAAAGGATCTCGCAGTTGAAACCTTCGTTCCATTCAACCAAGAGGAAGAGGAAGAGAGGCAGGAGCCCCAAGCAAGTAATGAAGAAGAAGAAGAAGAAGGAACAGTTGTGATGCGCGAGGAAGAGTCAGGAGGTACTTCCGTCGCATTTCCTTGTCCTTTATCATGACTTCTATGCAGTTCTTTTCTTTGAACCAATTGTATATTTGCAGATGACGATGATGAAGCTGTTGGTGGCCTCGTGGCCAAGAGGCAAAAGAGAGATGCCCACTCTGGCGTTTCAGATGATCCCATAAGCGAGGATGTTCTTGCTGAGTCCCGGAGGACAGCCGCAGAGGCTGCTGAAAGAAGAAGGCAGCGAGAGGAAGAGGAGCTCGAGCGTGTGAAGCAACGGAGCCTCGAAGAGCAGCATGTCGACGACCTAGTGCGTCCAGTTGGCGAGGAAGACGAGCTTCCCGAAGAAGTGGCTCCTCATGTGGAGGAAGAAGACGAGGTTCCCGGCGAGGATGCAGCAGAGCTAGAGCAAGTCCAAGCGGACTTCGCAGAGATCGCAGGTGGCGATAAAGGTGAGATCTTCAATCTCGCAGTCACTTATAGAGATGTAATTGTGGGTGCGTTGAAGCACGGTGTGTCAAAGCCCGACATTCGCCGTTGGTTGGTAAGCAAATGTGGAGAACCCTCAGGTAATCATTTTGAGTGATATGCATGTACTAGGCTGTGACCATTTGAGAAAAAGTCATGACTGATTTAATCGCATCCCAGGTCACGCCTCTCTCAAAGACTTGCTTAGTGAAGATACACTGATAGGGCACGGTTCCACGTCCCTAGTGTATGATGAGGATACCTCAATCCCACCTTCGCGTGGAGGTGCTCATTCTTAGCTTTAGCGAAGATAACGAAATAACTTATAATACAAGTTACCTCATATTATCGCATTTGATTTCGCAGGTCATGCTGAGGAACCTGAGCTGGAGCAGAGAAGCCAGACTTCTGCATCCCATGTTCCAATTTCGAGCTCCCATACCGAGAAGCCCGTCGCAGCTGCCGGACGCGCAAGTGAGCATCTCGAGAATGTCATTGAACTTTCCGATGATGTCGAAGCTGATGCCGTGCCGATGGACGAAGGTGTCCGTGCCGGTGATGAGGAGGAAAGGACGAGTGATGCCAACATTTTCGCATCTGATAGTGTCTTCCGTCCAGCGACTTCGGTTGTGCCTCCGGCGATGACTGAGCCAGGAGCACCTATTCCTGCGTGGAGCATTTGGGGCTCGCAGGTTGGGAATGTAATCGCAGCTGGTGCAGCTTACACTCTTCCTCCTAACTATGAGAGTTTGGAGCTCGCAGCTGATAGGAGAGCCGTGGAGCGAGGGCAGTCTTCGAACAACCCGGTGGTTCGCATTCCCTCTATTCATGAAATTCTGGAAGGCACTGGTAAGCAGAGATTTTACCATTCGCACGTCGCATTATTTGCTTGCGAGTTTTGACATCATGACTTGTTTTTGATGTCTCAGGTTTGAAGCAAACCGATGTAGACTGGGTGGCTCGAATGCGCCTCAGATACCCCCGATCGTTTGTGAGGTGTCTGGAGATCAGTCCTTTTGACAGGAGGCTATTCCTTACTGAAGCCATCTGGATACTAGAGCAGCTGTGTGCGGCTACACCTGCGACCATTTCGGCCCAGAGTGCCGAATTGCTGTGTGGCATGTGCCAAAATCTCGTGCTCAAAGTCCAAGGCAGACTTGGTTTCAAATTCCTCAAGGACAGAGTTACACTGATTCGCGCAGCTGTAACTCTGAATCTCGGGCACCAGAATCTCGCAGCTGAGATGCAGAAGGTGGAGCAGCAGAAGCAAAAGGTTGATGAAGCTTTGAAGCTGTATCATGAAATGAATGCCAAGTGCGAGCAACTAAAGCAAGAAGTGCAACAAGTGGAGAGGCTGATCGAGCAGTTCGAGCCCCAGGACTCCTTAGTCAAAAATTTGTTTTGACTTTTCGAATTTTGAAAAGAAAACAGGAAAATGGTTGAGACATTAATGTAATATTTTGAAACATTAATGTAATGTTGCTAGGGTTTCTCCCCCTTCTTTTTTAACAACAAACAATGAGTTTGCCCGTTTTGCCCCTTTCGGGATTTGATTGGACATTTCTGTGCATATCCAATTATGACATCAGCAATTGATTCTTTGCTTGATTTTCGCGCTAATTTCTCGGCAGATAAGCACGCTTCCGTTGGGAAGTCCATCCGAATCATGACTATCCGTCATTTATTAGGATACGCAACCGAATCGTCGTAGCCTTTAGTAGGGTAATTGATTGTTACCGCTTTTCAAGGCGTAAGTGATTGAACTTACCCTCTTTTTGAATTTGCTGACTCATCTTAAGCAACCGAAGAGTCTCCACAGGGCCTATATAAACCCCGTCTTTGGCATTTGGGCTCTTTCATCCCAAACATGTGCTTTGCCGTGAGTCCTTGCGACTGCTGGCTTCAACGCTTGCTTTTCGTTGATTCATGGCAACTTCAAGTTTTGAATCCTGAGTTTGCGCTTTGTGCTATAGAAATAGTTTCCAAGATCCACTTTATGAGGCTTATTGCTGTTTATAACCGTCATAAAGAGGATGCAGATAATACCTCATATGTGTTCGAAGAAATTTCTTCGTGTATTATGTGTGCAGGTCATGTTTCCGGCCGCCTCGTGGCGAGGTGCAGCGCCGTAGTGACCGTGCTACCGTCTCGTAATGAACGGCGTGATTCTTCTTCAGCATCTCCAGAGAAGAATCTGTCGCCTTCACATTTGTGAGGTCGGGGTGCTCGTCAATGCCCTTGTCCAACATGACAAGGAGTCCATCACCAGAGGAATGACTGCTTCGCCTGTCTTGCGGAGTAGCATCTGTCGGAACAGGAAGCTCCTCCGGCGCCTATCTTGATCAGACAGAGGCCTTAGTCATTCTTTGGGGTCTTGGGCATATCGTATCCCTGACCTTGCTGCTAGGGATGTAGCGAATGACGAGTTGATCTCTTCGCGGCAGCATCCCTTTTGCTATAGATTTTTGGCCGCGGATCCGCGCACTGTGCTGCCGGTGTCAGGACCGGTGGATTCTCTCTTTTCTTAGCCGAGAGTTTCCTTGGTGCATCTCTGGCTTATCAGCCATTTTTCGAATGTATTGTAAGCCATGTTGGCTGTGTAGTTAGATGCGAGCTTTTCGCTTGTAAGCTGCTATCTAGATAGATAAATTGTAAGTCATTTGACTCATAATGATAAATACAATTTCGCATGCGTTTCGGCTTGTTTTGCCTTGCATAATGACATGTAATGATTTCACATATGCGATGTCAATTCACAGATATTTCGCTAGATCATTCGAGATCGTAATTTCGCAGCTGTGCCATCTTGACGGATGGGCTTGTAGTTTGTCGTTGTAAATCGTATGAGATCACGTTCACAACGTTGCTATCGTTCCAGATAATTTTCCAGAGATCAATTAAGATCGTTGAGCTGTGCAAATTGCTATCATAGAAGATAGGCTTTGTTTGAGATCGTTTCTCGCATAAACTGCTATCACAGCAGACAGATCTTTAGAAGATCTAATAAGATGATTCTGCACTCGCGTTGCCATCATAACAGACGGGCTTGGGTGATTAACCAAAATTACTTTGCATATAAATTGCTATCGTAACAGATAGGCTTGAGAAGATCACTATAAGATCGCATCTGTATAGCCCGCTACCTCAAGAGATAGACGTTAGATGATCGATTGAGATCATTCTTGTATTTCGCTGCTACAGCAAAAGATAAGCTTTTGGACGATCATGTAAGATCGTATTTTCGTTTGGGTGCTATCGCAAGAGATAGGCTTCAATGATCACTTAAGATCGCATTCGTATTTGACTGCTACCCTGAGAGATAGGCTTTAGATGATCACTTAAGATCGCATTTGCGTTTGGCTGCTATCGTAAGAGATAGGCTTTAATGATCACTTAAGATCGCATTTGCATTTGATGGCTATCATGAGAGATAGGCTTTAGATGATCACTTAAGATCGCATTTGCGTTTGGCTGCTATCGTAAGAGATAGGCTTTAATGATCACTTAAGATCGCATTTGCATTTGGCTGCTATCGTAAGAGATAGGCTTTAATGATCACTTAAGATCGCATTTGCATTTGATGGCTATCATGAGAGATAGGCTTTAGATGATCACTTAAGATCGCATTTGCGTTTGGCTGCTATCGTAAGAGATAGGCTTTAATGATCACTTAAGATCGCATCCGTATTGGCTGCCATCGTAGGAGATGGGCTTTAGATGATCACTTAAGATCGCCTTCGCGTGTAACTGCTATCATAAGAGATAGGCTTTAGATGATCGATCAAGATCACATTTGTAGTGGCTGCCATCGTATGAGATGGGCTTTAGATGATCACTTAAGATCGCGTTCGCGTGTAGCTGCTATCGTAAGAGATAGGCTTTAGATGATCACTTAAGATCGCATTTGCAGTGGCTGCCATCGTATGAGATGGGCTTTAGATGATCACTTAAGATCGCGTTCGCGTGTAGCTGCTATCGTAAGAGATAGGCTTTAGATGATCACTTAAGATCGCATTTGCAGTGGCTGCCATCGTATGAGATGGGCTTTAGATGATCACTTAAGATCGCGTTCGCGTGTAGCTGCTATCATAAGAGATAGGCTTTAGGTGATCGATTAAGATCACATTTGTATTGGCTGCCATCGTAGGAGATGGGCTTTAGATGATCAATTGAGATCGCATTTGCTATCGTAGAGATAGGCTTTAATGATCAATTAAGATCGTGTTTGTATTTGCTGCCATCGTAGGAGATGGGCTTTAGATGATCAATTGAGATCGCATTTGCTATCGTAGAGATAGGCTTTAATGATCAATTAAGATCGTGTTTGTATTTGCTGATATTGCAGCGAATAAATCTTTGTTAACAGCAATAACAAATTAAATAGAACGATATAAACAGCTAGATATATGAACTTCTCATTTGGGAGAATTCTTTTATTATAGCATTCTCATATGGGAGAGATAGGATTACAATCCTCTCATATGGGAGAGGAGATTGCGAATATCGTAGCCACATGAGATATTAAGCAGCGTTATCATAACACGTATGAAATAAGAGAAGTCAAGGATAGTACTTCTTGATCCAGCGCATGTTGATTGAGCTTGGGGTCGAGGTTGTGCCGTGCAACCTTCGTATGCTGCAGTAGCCGCTATCGAAGACTTCGGTAACTTCGAAGGGTCCTTCCCAATTAGCTGCGAACTTTGGGTGGGTTGCCTCTCGCATGCAGTGATCAGATGCGCGCAGGACCAAGTCGCCAACTGCGAAATCCCGTCGCTGGACTGTCTTGTTATAGGCGCGAGCGATTCTCTCTTGGTACCGCTTGTTAGTCCTTTTGGCTTGTTCTCGCTTTTCTTCCAGCAAGACTAAATCATGATCGCGTTGATTTTCATAGAGTGCGTGGAAGGCCAGCCTTGCCGAATTGACTCTGACCTCCGCAGGTACCACAGCTTCGGCCCCATAACATAGTAGAAATGGCGAGGCCCCTGTAGGTGTCCTTGGAGAAGTTCTGTAGGCCCACAGAGCTATGTTAAGGGAGTCGGCCCACTTCTTGTGGTCATCTGCGACCATCTTGCTCAGAATTCGCAACAGCGTTTTGTTAGTCGCTTCGGCTTGTCCATTTCCCTTTGGATAATAGGGGGTGGAGCATATTTGCCTGATATTGTACTCCGCGAGTTTGGTAGCTACCTGACGATTAACAAAAGGAGTACCGTTATCTGAAAGAATAGTATTTGGGATTCCGAACCTGCATACGATGTTTTCCTGGATGAAGTTAACCACAGCCAGCGCGTTTGCCGTCTTCAGTGGTATTGCTTCCACCCATTTGGTGAACAGTTCGGTTGCAGTGAGAATGAAATGGTTCCCATGTGACGTTGGTCGGATGGGGCCAATGAAGTCCAGAGCCCATGTATGAAATGGCCATGGCGTCCCTAATGCATGTAGATCCACGGCAGCAGCGTGCACTAGGTTCCCTTTGAATTGGCATTCTTGGCAGCGTCGCACCTTGGTGCGGCAATCGACTTCCATCGTGGGCCAGAAGTATCCGATTGAGAGGAGTTGTCTGCATAATTTCGCACCTCCCTGGTGTTCCACCTGATGGGAGAGGTCCATGACTTCTTGTGCTTCCCTATCGTCTAGGCATCGCAGCAAGTTGCCTTCGTGACCTTTTCGCCAAAGCAGATTTTCTTGAACCACATATCGAGAAGCTTTCTTCTTCAATTTGTCTGCTTCTTTTCTCGATTCGGGTGCAGTGCCCTTGGTGAGGAATTCAAACAATGGCTTTCTCCAGTCTGTGTCGTCGTCGATTAGAGCGACAAGTAGAGAATCTTTGATTAGTGCGCAACTTTCGCACTTCCCTTGTATCAGGGCTGCGGCTGTAGACATGCTTGGCCAATGGATGCCATATCTCTGAGCTTTCCTGTAGATTGACACCTCGCTTTCTCCGCAAGCGTGTTGGTGAATCTTTTCTAACAGCTGTTGTCCCTCTTGCTCGGAGACGCAACGCATGAGTATTCCTCCAGGACCCTTGTAGTAAAGGGTGTTGTCGTGGATGCAGTATCCTTTCGTGAGTACCCAGCTTTCGCTACTGGTGCCTTTCGCAATAGCTTGCAAGATTGCTTTTCGCCAGTCTGCGTCATCCATGTGTTCATCGTCGCACGCATCTTCTGTTAATGCCGACGATGTTCGCACTTCGATGGAAATCCTTGCGGGGCATTTGTCTATGCTGACCTTAGATCCCAGAGTTGCTAAGGCGTCTGCATGCCTGTTGTCCGCTCGGGGTTTGTGCTCGTATTTCACGTCGCAGAATTGCTGCATCAGCTTTTGCACTAGGGTGCGGTATGGCAGGAGGTTGATCTCCTTTAAACCATACTCGCCCGAGGCCTGTTTAACAATCAGTTTGGAATCTCCCATGACTGTTAAGTTGCTCACTTCCAAAGCTTTCGCCGCACGGAGTCCCGCGATCAGAGCCTCGTATTCTGCCTCGTTGTTCGTGACTGCGAAGTTGAGTTTTGCGGACATCTGTATGACTTCCCCGTCCGGCTTTGTCAAGACTATCCCAATGCCTCCACCTTTTCTGGTTGACGAACCATCGAAGTGGAGGGTCCAATAGGGCACGTCGATCGCGTAGATTTCAGGGCCTTCGAGTTCTTCCTCGATCACAGGTTCGTGACTGTTGTCAGGGAACTGTGCCAGCAGATCTGCTACCGCCTGCGACTTGATCGCTCTTGGTTTTACGCATGTGATATCGTATTGAGAGATGGTCATGTACCATTTCGCCAATCTCCCGCCCGGAGTAGTGTGAGTTAGCAGGTATCTTATGGGGTCGCTTTTGGTGACCACCACTACTTTGTGCGATGCAAAATAGTGTCTCAACTTCTCTATTACGAAGAATAAAGCAAGGCAATGACGTTCGATGTCCGTGTACCTTGATTCAGCAGGCTGCACAATGCGAGAGATGTAATAGATAGGCCTCTCTTGTCCCTCATAGATCTGAGCCAAGAGCGCTCCTATAGATTTCCTTGTCGATGTAAGGTATAGCAGAAGCGGCGATCCCAGTTGAGGCGCGATCATTATCTTTGGGGATGTGAGTAGCTCCTTTAGCTTTTCGAATGCGGCTTCGTGATCAGGAGCCCAGTTGTACACGGCGTCCTTCTTGAGGAGAGTGCTGAAGCAGCATGTGATTTCAGCGATTGCTGGGATGAATCTCCGCAGATATGACAATTTTCCCAAGAATGTTTTCAAGGTACTTTGGTCTTGAGGTGGCGTCATGCTGGTGATGGCTGACACTTTCGCAGGGTCAGGCTCGATCCCTTGGCGATGGACTACGCATCCCAGAAACTTCCCCGAAGTCACGCCGAATGCGCATTTCATGGGGTTCATTTTCAGTTGAAAGCTCCTGCATCTGTTGAATACCTTTCGCAGGTCTGCAAGATGATCTGCTTCATGCCTGGATTTGACTACCAGGTCATCCACATAGAATTCCACTTCTTTGTGCATCATGTCGTGGAATAGGGCCATCATGGCCCGCTGATAGGTTGCGCCTGCATTCTTAAGACCGAATGGCATTACCGTATAGTTGAATACCCCCACGGGAGTGATGAATGCAGTTTTCCTTGCATCTTCGGGATCCATCTTGATTTGATTGTACCCACTGAAGCCGTCCATGAAACTGAACATGCGATGGCCTGCCGTCGAATCGATGAGCAAGTCGATGTTAGGCAGTGGGAAATCGTCCTTAGGGCAGAAGCGGTTGAGATCGCGGAAGTCCACGCAGATGCGGAGCTGTCCGTTCTTCTTCACCACCGGCACGATGTTGGCTAACCATGTAGGATGGTGGTTTGGCTCTATGAACTTGGCGTCCAGGAGCTTGACAATCTCCTGTTTGATCTTCACGTTGAGCTCTGGCCTGAAGCTTCTGGTGCTTTGCTTGACCGGTTTAGACCCTGGGATGACGTCTAAACGGTGCATGGTGATGCTCGTGTCCAGACCTGGCATTTCATCGTATTCCCATGCGAATACATCCTTGTACTCAGTTAGGAGCTGCAGCAGCCCTTGTTCCTCTTCGCTTGTGAGGTCCGCACTCAGGAAGACTGGCCTCCTCTTTTCCTCGTTCGGGCTGAGGAACACTTCCTTTAGCTCTTGCTTTTGTGGTCTTGGCCTGTCTTCCATGCATTCGGGCGCTTCTTTGAGTTTCTCGTCCGAAGTGATCTGTGTTGGCTCTTCTGTTAGCGCAACTTGTTTGATTCGATTGATTTGCCCAGGGACATCCCCATGCCCGTGTGAGGACGTCCCCGCGCACCTTCATATGCGATAGCATTTCTTCCCGTTGGCGTAGAAGCTCTCTATCTCCTTGCCCTCGGGGTCGTGCTTTGCGATCCTCTTCAGAGTGTAAACACTCTTGCGATGATATGCGATGCGCGGCGCCTCTTCGTGGGTAGGCGGCTTTTCTTCGGTGTCTCCCCTTGTCACCATCACGCCTGCAGGTGACTGGTCCTTGATGTCCTCCCAGAGAGGTAAAGGAGTAGGGTTGAATGGTCCGGGTGTTTGCTCGTCTGCCATCTCGGTGAACCACACCGCCTCGCTGAGATGCGCTTCGTCCAAGTTGAACGGGTTAGTTGAGGCCGGTATCTCGACAATCCTGTCGTTCCAGATAGCTTTCATCACTTGGTGAGCCGTTGAAGGGATTGCGTCAAAGCGATGAATCCAGGCCCGACCTATGATCATGTGGTATGTGGTGTTCGCGTCTATGACATAGAACTTCGCCAAGCACTTGATTTTGCCGATCTGAACGCCCAGGCGGATCCACCCGATCGTCATTCTGGAATCGCTTCCGAATCCCACCAGCGGGGATGGACGCTTGACTACCTTGTGCTCGGGGATCCCTGCTAGCTTCAGTGTGTGGAGTGGAACAACATTGACCGCTGCTCCTCCATCGACGAATGCTCGCTTGAATTCGACGCCGTTGATGATGGCGGTGACGTACAGGGGCCTCTGGTGGCTCGCATCTGTCTTCTTGTCGCTGGCAGAAAAGGCCATAATCTTTTCTGTGGGACGGGACGCCCTGATGACTTTCCCGTTGGAGACCACGAGCTCCTCTTCGTAGTCCTCCGCTATCCTTAAGATTGCTTTCGTCATATCCGCTCGGCATTTTTCTGAGAAGTTCATCTCATCAAAGAATTTGCTGAAGCCGTGCGACCCTTTCATGCGATCGGCACGCTCATCCTCTGTGTCCATGCTGTAGTCTTCCTCTTCATGGACTTCAGCGATGATCGGTAGACCATCCTCTGCGACTTCTTCTAAGTCTACTATCGAGATCATGGCGACCTCTTTGCCCTTTGAGCCCGAATCTGTATGGGCAGGCAGCGGGTTGCTGCGCACGTCCTTCCGGTGGTCGCTGACGATGAGTTCGCCGTTCTTCATCTTCTGGTCGAACGCGAATCTGAGCTTCTTGCACTCGGCTGTAGGATGCATGATCTTGCCGTGGTATTCGCACCACTTAGGGTCCCTCGTCATCTCCTTGGAGGGTGTTTTCTCGAGCGGTGGCAGGATGCCGTCCTTGCGCCACTGTCTGCAGAGATCGCTCGCTTCCTCCACCGAGCATGGCAGAGGCGGTGCGTCGAAGTTTGTAACCTTTGCTTGCTTCTGGGGCGAAACTGCGTTGACTTCAGCTTCGCGTCCTCGCTTGTAGCCGAATCTGCCTATCTTGTAGGTGGTGCCGCTCGCAGGTCGTTCTGGAGCGCTCTTCTTTCTCTGTCTCTCGACAATGGGCTCGATGTTCATCGTGCACTCGATGAGCTTTGAAAACGTGGGCGTTTGCAAATTGATCAGCATGCTCTTGTATTCATCTCGCATGCACTGCAGGCATATCTCTACGAGCCGGCTTTCGAGCATGGGGTCCTTGCATTCCAAGGATTTCGCTCTGAATTTCTTGATGAAAGTGATTCCATCTTCCTCGCGTTTCTGATACATCCGCGAGAGGTGGATCATCGTCACCTTCTCTTCCATCTGGAAGAACTTGGTATAGAACTTCTGGACCATGTCGTCCCAAGTCTTCACGGATCCGGCTTCCAACGTCCGGTACCATTTGTATGCTACATTCCCAAGAGTCTTTGGGAACTCTCGCATCAGCAGTTTGGGATCAGCTCCGTATGGACCCATGACGTCAATGAAACGCATGACATGCTCATGAGCGTTCCCGTTGACGTCCTCGAACTTATCCCATTTAGGAGCCTTGTACCCCGCCGGGTTAGGCATGAGATAGATCTCTCGTGGAATGGGTGGATCGTTGTCTAGCTTCGGGATGATGGTATCCGCGAGCGACTGATGAGCTAGGATGGAGTCCACGCGCTTCTGCAAGGACGTCATGCATTCTGGGAGGCTTCCCTCGGTAGCTGCCGGAGGGGTTGCCGTAGGCGGTGCCGACACATATGCCGCCGGAGGGTTGGGAGTGTATTGACTGCCCGCGTTTCCCCAAATCGTCGCTGGTGGAGGCAGAGTGTACTGCAAAGTTGGGTTAGACGCCAAAGCCGTGGGCTGAGAGGCGTGAGCGGCAGGGGGTAGCATTTGCGCTGTTGATCCTTAGACCGAAGGCAGCTGCGCGGCTGACGGTGGAGTTTGCAGATGAGGGTTGGGAGGCGTGGCCGACACTCCCAATCCCGGAGCGGTAGGGGTTCCTCCTCCCTGAGGGATGGCGGTACCTGGTGGAGGATTTGGCGCAAGGGTGCCCAGAACGGCCAAGATCCGCTCCAGCTGCGCAGATTGAGACTTGAGAGCTTTTGCCTGACTTTGGACAGTGGCGTCCAAAGACTCCAAAGTTGGTGTCTCGCCGGGAGTCGTCGGAGTACGGCGGACTTCTTCTCCTGAGGGAGTTTCGGCGGAAGGCGATCGGTTGCTGACATCATCCTCCTGAGACATGGTTGCTTTTGCCGGTAAGTTTCACGTCGGGTTCACCAAAATGTGCACAAGAGATTCCGGCAGGGAGATCTCCGTGTACACCGTATGTAGTGGATCAAGGATCGCACAGGAAGAATAGGGGTGTGTGTAGGGAGAGAGCAAGTCAGTAGCAATGTCTGAGAGAGAGACAGAGGTTTGGCAGAGCTTCCGCGTATGGCAGTGTTGTTCTCTTTGTATGGAAAGGTTAACGATGTATATATACTGGAGAACGTGACCGTTGTAGTGTGGTTAATGCGCCCATTAATGACGGCTTAATTAGCTTAACCATAACGGCACGTTCGTCCGAGTATATAGGAACCGTTAGAGCACGTGGTGCGTGAGTACCGGAACCGTTACGAGGTTGACCGGGTTTGACCGGATTGACCGGGTCTAGGGAGCTCGTGCCATAGATCTCTCAAAACAGTTACTAAAGGTCGCGCGCGGGCTTGGCTCGCACGCGACAGGGCTTACCCTAGCCTCCAAACCACAAGTCCCTACAAGTCCCGTGCAGTGGTATGCGAGGGCTCTGTCTCGCAGCCCCCACATGGATCAGCTCGGCTGGTGATCCTGTGTGTGTGGAGCACAATATGGTGTGCTGGATGGTCGCCACGTGGCCTGGATCTGCCATGTCATAAAGCAGTATCTACAACCATACCTTCTTAGCCGGCGGATACCTGAGAAAATGTGGGTTAATCGTCCGTACCATTGCAGGAACAGCACCTGTTTTCCACATTAATCCCACGTCCGCGAAGAGCATGGCAAGTTGGCATTGCATTACATATAGCCCTCCACACTGTGTGAATGATTTTCTTTGGAACTTTTACCTCCCAAAGCCTCAGAAAGGCGCTTGAATCCTGATGCGAGCCACTGTGATCTATCAGAGCAATGTCTAGCTTTCTTCCCACATCGTATCCAGACCTCACCGAGTAGCGGCCATTGTTGCTATGTTTCCAAATCAACTTGTCAGATTTTGGCGTTCGGGGAAGCCTAATCTGCTCTAGTGTTGCCACGTCGACTGGCCATAAATGCTGATTGAGCTTAACTTTATCCCATCTTTGAGAATCACTGAGAATGAAGTCACTGGCCTTGTAGTTCATGTTTGTTGGGAACACTCTAATTATTTTTCCTGAATCCGAAGACGGGATCCATCTTTCTAACAACTCAATCTTCCTGCCATCTCCTAGCTTCCATATCAAACCCTCTTCAAGAATTCTACGCCCAACTAGAATACTTCTCCATGTGTAAGACGGACCGTGACCCAGATCTGCCGCCATGAAATCACTTTGCGGAAAATATTTAGCTTTTAGGACTCGACAGCATAGGGAGTTGCTATCATGAATAAGCCGCTATCCTTGTTTAGCTAATAACGCACGATTAAAACTTATAAGATCTTTAAACTGGAGGCCCCCTTGTTGTCTAGATTGTTGCATCTTGTTCCACGCTACCCAATTTATGCCTTTATCACTTGAAGATTTGCTCCACCAAAACTTCCGAATTAGCATCTCCATCTTTTCACAAACACTGTCCGAAAGCTTGAAACAAGACATCGCATACGTCGGAAGAGCTTGAGCTACTGCCTTGATCATTGTCTCCTTGCCTGCTGCAGATAGATTTCGCTCCTTCCATCCTTTCAACTTGTTGCAAAGTCTTTCGATCGGCTTGATGAAAGTGATGCTTTTATTGCGTCCCATCGTTGTTGGGAGGCCCAAAAATACTGATCATATTGCGTAACTTCCGGAATACATGCTGCAAGAAGAACAATGTTACGTATATCTTCGAGAACATTCGGTGAGAAGGCAACATCTGATTTGTCGAGATTGATTAATTGTCCCGAAGCCCTTCGTAGTTGTAAGAGCACGTTAATATTTGTTGTATCTGCCTGAGAAAAAAAAAAACATAGAATCGTCAGCAAAAAATAAGTGGGAGACCAGTGGTCCTCCCCCAGACACTGTCACTCCAGCTAGCCTTCCTTCCTCTACAGCTGCAGTGACAGATCTAGATAACATCTCATTGCAAAGCAGGAATAAGTAGGGAGATAAAGGGCAACCATGAGGAAGCCCTCGCTCTGGCTGAATGTAACCCACAGGAGCACCGTTCCGAAGCACTGAGAATGTGGCCGAGGTGACGCAATCTATAACTATATCTGAAACGAGCTCCAAACCCCTTATGAAATCAAAACATAGTACGTAACACCCTGAATTATTTTACGGGATTTAAATGCAGAAGCCTGAAATTGTTAGGCAAAAATATAAATAACAAAATTATATTTTTCCCAACTGAGTGTAGGCTAGAAAGTAACTCTAGGATAATTAAGGGTGATTGTGTAATACTCTGAAATTTGTGGGGCGAGAATGGAATTATCAAAAACATAGGGTCATTTTGCAACTATTTTTTTAATCAGTACCAGAACACCATATGCATCACCTGACTCGCCCTCATCCTATATAAACTCCCTTATACTCCACCTTCTTCATCTTTAATGTTTTTTTCAAATAAACATCACCCTCCAAAGAAGGTCATAGCTCCTTCAATCTTTTCTCTCCTCCCAAGATGCTCTAACTGGGATATCATCATCAAGTGATGAGAGAAGCCCTCTAACAATTATATAAAACAATTTGTAACGAGCGAACCTTTGGGTAACCCTTCATGAACCCTAGTATGTTAAAACGTCAAATTCTCTCTTGTTGGTGTAATTCGCATTTCCTGACTTGTTGCAGCGTGTTCCGAGGGTAATTGTGCACCTATAGAACCGTATTTTATAACCTAACTCGATGGGAATGGACTTCGCCGGTTCCTAGATTTATAACCCGCCAAAAACTGCATAACTTGTCCGGAGTTCAATGAAACTCGTCAATCTTTGCTGGTTTCCAAAATAATTCAATCCCAGTAATCCGCAGAGGTTGTAGGACTCGTCAACCAACCCCGAAATTGCATGGGAGTTGTGGAATCACCGGAATCTAGGTGGAGGTCCCCGATTTCTCCATTTGTCGCCGAAGGAAGCCATATACTATATGTTTTGCTTAATTCACTCTTTAAATTACTTATACATGATCCATGAAACTCCTTGAATGCGCTCCAAGCATCAAAAAATTACTGTAACAAGGATTTTATCATGGTGTAGATACTGCTTTCCAGACAGACGGATCGCCGCCACGTGGCAGCCATCCAGCACACCTAGCTGTGCTCCATCCACACCGGATCACCACCCGTGCTGATCCCCGTGGGGACTACGAGACAGGGCCCCCGCGCACCATAACACGGGACTTGTAGGGACTTAGTTGTTTGGAGGCTAGGGTAAGGTCCGTTGCGCGCATGTGACAACCAAGCCTGCGCGCGACCTCTGGTAACTGACTGAGAGATCCTAGGCTTACGTGTCCCATCAATGCGGCTGATCTCATAACGGTCTCCGATACTTGCGGGCAGATGCGTAATGGTTCCTATATTCACGATCGAACGTGCCATTGGGGGTTCTACCATTAAGCCGCCATTTATGGTTCTCTAAACCCCCCAACGGTCACTTCCCCCACTATACATAGGATCGTTAGCTCCCCGTTGCGACACAAGATTCACAAGACACATTGGTCCAGTACCATAGCTTACTGTCTCTCTCTCACAAACAGTTACCAGTGCTTACCCTCTCCCTACACACACCCTACAACTCTTTGTGTTCTCATCCCCTACTTGAGGGGTACACTCGGAGATCTCTCGAGGATTTCCTTGTACACATTTTGGTGAACCCGACGTGAACATCCACCTTCAAGAACCTCAAATTTGCCCATAATGTCTTCGGAACAAGCCGTTCGTCATGGAGACTTGTCTCCCTCCCATGAGGAGACCTCGGGGAGAGGAAGGACTGCTCAACACCACTCCCAACACTCGGGCTCCGGTTGTCGCTGACGGAGAACCCTCCTTGGAGTCTCTCCAAGCCACGATACAGACACAAGCCCGAGCCATGGAAGCTCAATCTGAGCAAATTGCTCAGATCATGGCGATTATGGGAAAGGTGGCCCAGAACGTTGTCCCAGGGGCTTCTGCCTCATTGCTGTCAACTTCACTGCCCCCACCAGAGATAGTGTCCACCTCAATAGGTACCTCAATAGAGCATTCGATAATTCGCTGGAGGGGAGCGATGGGCAATGTTGCCTGCAAGTTGGCACCAGCTGTAGCTATCAGTCCCTTATCAGCTCTAGCTTCACGAGCGAAATACACCTCGGGAATTACCAAGTTGCCCCTTTCAGCAACGGGAGAAGCGGTCTGCGAGCCCCATACCTCAAATGGATTCCTGGAGGAAAGGATGTCTAAATCCAAAACCAAATCCGAGGACCTCGGAAAGCTCGGCGCTAGTTTAGACGCAGTGGTACCCTTGGTAGAAATAGGGGCACGATTACAAGAAGAATCTAGGGCGTTAGGAGTAGTTCCCACCGGACAGGGAACAAGTTCTCCTAACATCGCATCATGTCTGGGGGGAACGATTTCCCCAAAACCCTCTTCGTGAACAACGTCATTTACAGGAGGCGTACCTCGACCAGCACGTAAGTCTTGGGCAGAGTTTTTCTCAACCGAAGAAATAAGTATATGGCTCTTGATGCTGTTCTCTGATGCGCGCAAGGGAACCGACACGTTCACTCACCACAATCTCCCCTGTCTCTCCTTTTCCAGAGGATCTCGAGCTTCCTTGAATGAATGCCTCAACACGAGGACGCTTTACTCTCGCAGTAGCACCTCGCTGGAGTGAGTTTCATAGGAAAGTCTCTTTCTCACCAAGCCTTTCCCGTTAGAAGCAAGGAAGGCCGCTAGCGCGTTAGAAACCAACAATTGAACATTGGGAGGCATATGCATGGCTGGATCAATACGATTCTCAAGAACCGAGGAGCCTAGCAAGGCTGCCCTTTCTACTTGTATGCGAGAAGCGAAACTCGTGTTTCTATCTCCAAACGTGAAACGCCTCAAACAACACTAAAAGCAAGGAATCAATTAGAGAGAAGACGGCAAGCGAGTTTGTACATAAAGTGAGCAATGAAACGTGCATGTACGTGGACAAAAGAATGGGCGTACTTGTCCTTGGCTGTAAAGGATTTGCGTTTAGCAACTTCAGTCTTCTCCTCAAGAATTAGTTGAGCGCATAAATTCCGGGCTTTAGCCAGCAAATAAAAGTAGCCATAGTTGCAGTCATCGCGACTGCGAAGGGCCTCAAAAGGATACTCGTTGGTTGAAAAGATGGGTAGTTTGTTAGGAGAGGGGATATCATGGAGGTTGAGTAAAAGACGAGTCTGAAAGTTCCAGAAAGATACCCAGTTTGGGGAATTTCGCCCCTTCCTGTCACGCGAAGGTTGGATCAAAGGAAGCTCAGCATAAAGAAAGGACACCCCCTTGCCACATAAAAGACTGTCATAGCAGCCCCAGTCAATAGATTCATGCCACAATGAATGGGCAACGGCGTCGTACCCAAATTGGGGAGTAACGCGAACGGGATCATATGGCACGGTAATTCGTTCATAGTCACCAGAGAACTCGACGTCTGGTACGTACTCAGGTAACGCGAGAAGGAACCCTCTTCGAACCCAGTTCACGAACCTGCTGAGAGACCAATAGCCTGTAGATAGGAGATCAACGGAAAGAATTTATCCTGCTTCGGATATAAGTATTCCCAGAAATCTATGTTCTTATCCTTCAAACAGGTAGTATAGGGGCGACGCGCGAAGAAACGAGCGTCGTCGACTATCAAGGCAAACGACCGTTGAGGAGCTTCTGTATTATACTAGCGCCATGCTCGAGGACTCTGGAAGATTTGAAGGACGCTAGGAGTATTCCAAAGGCCTACTTTCACAGGAATTGGGGCATACCAAGGCCATTGCTCAAAGGCCCACAGAGACAGAAAAGCGGTATTAACAAAAGTACAAACGTCGACCCTCCCCCGCAACTGTTCAACATGAGCAGCAGCCAAGTCAAGACGATGGTACAAGGAGCCCAGTACGAGTGGGCCTAGGGATACCTTTTGTCTAAGGGATAACGTTACCGCAGGTGGAAGCACGTGCATAAAGAATCCGCCATGGGGAAACCCGTCTATCAAGTAGCGCGATAGCCACACGCAGAGATAGCCACAAAGGGTAAAATGAAACCCTTTCCCTGCAACACCGATGACCGCTTCCGGATCTTTTTCCCGCCATTCAGGAGCCACAGCAGGGTCGACAAAGTCTCTAAAAAAGTACATTAGCCACTTTGACTAAGTGTTCCTCGGACCGGAGGATATGCGTGGGAATTCCCCACAGGGTGCGGTCGCTCCAGGCATCCACTTCGATCCGGTTCTTCCCATGTCCGCTATGAGAACCTTCATATCTTCAAATAATTGAATCTCGTCTGATTCGGTCAAAGGTGCTAAGGGATCAACAATCCCCATGCTTGGAAGATTTAGCAAGACCTCCAAATCCTCCAAGGTAGGAGCAACTTCGAGATGGGAGAGGTGAAAAGAATGGGTCCTCCTGGAATACCTGGAAAATAATACTTGAAGCATGGTATTATCACGGTAAATGTGGAGACCTTTAGTTGCGCGAACGGCGTGAAAAATATCAGCACGATTCAGGTCGGTCGCGTAATCACAAAGGATATGCTCTGTCCATTCCTCTATCCAGTCAAAGCCCTCCATGAAGGATTGCGGAAGAATGTCGGTAAAACCATTCAAGCCGGCCTCTACGCCGAGGCGTTGCACATCCCCGGCGTTAATCACGTCCCAATCAGATCTCACTGGTTCAGGAGCAAGTTGCAAAGCATCATCCAACGGGGATGCTTGGAGGGGGACGCCATGATAGTGTCCATAAAAAAATCATCACCCCTGAGGTAGGGGGCTTTGCTCCACAATTCGCTAGGAAGTTCTGGAACTTCAGCAGCTTGCTTGGGAGCCATTGCTACAAACGCTTGAGCGGATGTTTTGTTTAAAGAGGAAGAAAAGCAGGAAAGTCTACATTAAAGGCATAGGAGGGTTTAAATAAAACTCCGAAGAGTCGCAACCCTTGGGTACTGCTGAGTCAGCAAAACGCTTCGGAATCCGAAAAATTTGACGCTTGATCTGTCCCCGTCTCGAAAATAGGCGAATTTGGATGGTGATTAATTAACTCAACAGAGGTCACGCTTCGTCAAAATCTATACGGCGTTTCCCAAACCCCAGGCAATCATGGCTAAGACAGGGGGCTATGAGGATTGGAATTCAAAATTCGAAAAGGCCCGCGTAGACTCCACGAACGGCTGATTTTGCGTGACTGCACAACAGAAGGGCGCGTGACAATCGCGCAAAAGGGGGATATTGTAGATACTGCTTTCCAGACAGACGGATCACCGCCACGTGGCAGCCATCCAACACACCTAGCTGTGCTCCATCCACACCAGATCACCACCCGTGCTGATCCCCGTGGGGGCTACGAGACAGGGCCCCCGCGTACCATAACACGGGACTTGTAGGGACTTAGTGGTTTGGAGGCTAGGGTAAGGTCCGTCGCGCGCATGCGACAACCAAGCCTGCGCGCGACCTCTGGTAACTGACTGAGAGATCCTAGGCTTACGTGTCCCATCAATGCGGCTGATCTCATAACAGTCTCCGATACTTGCGGGTAGATGCGTAACGGTTCCTATATACACGGTCGAACGTGCCGTTGGGGGTTCTACCATTAAGCCGCCATTTATGGTGCACTAAACCCCCCAACGGTCACTTCCCCCACTATACGTAGGATCGTTAGCTCCCCGTTGCGACACAAGACTCACGAGACACATTGGTCTAGTACCATAGCTTACTGTATCTCTCTCACAAACAGTTACCAGTGCTTACCCTCTCCCTACACACACCCCACAACTCTTTGTGTTCTCATCCCCTACTTGAGGTGTACACTCGGAGATCTCTCGAGGATTTCCTTGTACACACATGGTTGATTCATGAATATTGTGATATTCAGCCAACTTCAGGCCCTGCAAATCATTACATAACTTTGGGCTGTTTAATCGTATGAAATGTAAATTGTTTATCTGCATTCCCACATTATCAATCTACAAGTTTTCTCAAGATTCAATCTCTTAAAAAGATCTTAAAGTGTTTAAAAATCAAGTCAAGGTTTCAAGAAAATTCAGAATCTTAGTGGACAATCATGTTCTGAAAGTTTTTGTCAACTTCTCACCCTTTTATCGCGTTCATTTTTTGGTGAAAGTGAGTTCTATTTGATCATGTATATTCTTGACACAAGTGGCTACGAATTTCAAGTTATTCTTGTTCTCTAATTGAATCTCTAACACTCGTGAAATTGGCTCCAAATACTGATGAATGTTGTGGTCATGAACTATCAAGTTCTTGAATTGTTCCAAGTATGGAAAGTTGTGTTGAGACCCCATTTTCACTTGATCATAACTCCTTAAATACTTAATTAAATTGAGCCATGTTTGATCCGAGACACTCTTTGAATTTTTTGCTACAAGTTCATGATAAGTTTGGAACCCAATTCAATTGTAACCCTCTCAAATCTAGCCTTAACGTTTGTTGAATGTTACTTCGAAACTGTCAGAAACTCAGAGAAAATTTGTGAGTATTGTAACAACTTGTTAAACTGTCAACTTTGGGACCTGATAACTTCGTGAGTTCAATTGTAATATGCTTTCTTTTAGGAATAGATGAATACTTTAAATCATGTTTTATGAGTCTTCTTCAAATTATAAACAGATTTCTCAAAAACTAAGCTGAAAGTAGTTGCCTTGCACTTTCACAAAGCTCTTGAAATATTCTAAGTATTGGGTCATGATTCATTCAACTTTGACCAGTTATTCCACTCTGAGTATTTTGAGTGTTTGAGAGTTCAAACACGTCCAGGAATCCTTGAAGTTAAATATTCAAAAACCATAATTTCCAATTCTAAATATCTTCCTCAAATGGCCAGAATTCATCTCCAAAGTTGACTCTCTCAACCAGTTTCGCTCTAAAATTTGCCTTTTTGATTTGACATATCCAATGGCTAATCGACCAAAAATCCATTCATAAAAGTTGTTCGTACTATCATTATAAGACTCCAAGAGTCAATTTTGACCAAGTATGACTTTCTAGAAACCCTAGTTTGACCGAGTTGTATAGGAGGGGTAAAGTGGCAGTTTTGTAATAACTTGGATTGGACAATCAGATTATAACCCAGGGCATGACCTAATGAATCCATATTAGTTTCATGACAGGTGGAGTCAGTCCAACCTAGCTGGGTCAGACTAAATCAAAAGTCTACTATGGGGTTGTAGATAGTGCTTTCCAGGTAGACAAATCATAGCCACGTGGCAGCCAGCACACCCAGCTGTGCTCCATACACACCGGATCACTACCTATGTTGATCCATGTGGGGGCCGCGATACAGGGCCCTCGCGCCGACACGGGACTTGTAGGGACTTAGTGGTTTGGAGGCTAGGGTAAGGCCCGTCGCGCGTGTGCGACAACTAAGCTCGCGCGCGACCTCTGGTAACTGACTTAGAGGTTCTAGGCATACGTGTCCCATGAATGCGGCTGATCTCGTAACGGTCTCTGATACTTGCGGGCAAATACGTAACGGTTCCTATATACATGGTCGAACGTGCCGTTGGGGGTCTATCATTAGGCCGCCATTTATGGTGCATTAACCCCCTCAACGATTACTTCCCCACTATATATAGGATCGTTAGCTTTCCATTACAACACTGAGTACACACGGAGTACAAACTGATACATCTCAGCTCTTGGAACGCTAAGCAACCTACTCTCTCTCTCAGCCTACTGTGTCTCTCTTGAGCAGTTACCAGTGCTTACCCTCTCCCTACACACACCTTACACTTCTCCGTGTTCCAGCTTTCATCCCCTGTTTGAGGTGCACACTTGGGTTCTCCTATGAGGAAATCCTTGTGCACAGTTTGGTGAACCCGACGTGAAGAACAAAACAATGGAGAAGGAGGTTTATATAGAAATCAAGGAGGACCTTTCTATTTATAGCAATGCCTCGAAACCGGATGAGAATCAATGACGCTATTAAAGCCTATGACGGTACAGTAGCCCTAGGCAATAATTAGGGTTTAGTCTACTGTGTGACGGCCATACCTCAACCAGACTCCACGCCGGCACGGCAATTCAGACGATGATGACGGCTTCTGGGGACTTGAACCACCATCATTAAGATATTCAGAATATTGAGAATCTCGATTTTTCAAACCACGACAAGACACGACATACATCCATAAGCCTGTTCGTCTTCAATAGCGGCAAAATGACAAGACAAGTGTAAGCCTGCATTCTTAAGTAGAAACAAGAAGCGCGGGTAAGCCTATCTCATATGATAGGAGTAAGCGCGCAGAAATGTGTAAGCCTATCTCATATGATAGCAATTATATGTAGCAATACGCGAGCCTATATGTTGGGTGGCTATAACCTACAAATTGCCGCAAAATGCTATCTGATCTAGCTAAAGTTTTGCCTAAGTAATGGCAAAAGCCCTATTTACAGCCTAGCACTTATGTAAGTAAGGACATAAGCCAATCAAAAGCACGAAAGAAGGCATCTCATAATGCGCAAAACTAGCACGCGCCAAAACAACAATGTCACAGATGTTCAGATGATCCGAGGATCGCGGCGACAAGTTGAACAAAGGTTACATCGTAATAAAATTCAAAAAGCAATGGATTAGCAGTAGTGATATTTCAATCTTTGAAGAAATCCTTCAGGAGGGAGTCTCTCGCTGACAACTTGAGTGAATTAGCAGCAAGCTTCTCAATGCGAGTCTTATTCTCCTCATGATGCTTCACGGAAGCCTCGTATTCTTTGGCCATTTGTTCCAACGCTTCCCTGTGCGCATTGAGAGCAATTGTCTCCTCTTTATAAGCAGCGTACTCAGATTGGAGATTGGCGAAGATCCTGATTCTGATCAACCTCTGCACGAGAAAGTTCAAGTCCAATCGCCCAGCCGCGGTCTGCGGAAGCCTTTGCGTGCTTGCAAGAAAGTCCTGAACACTGGCAACTGTGGTGTTTGCGGGGGTGGTCTCATGAATCTTTCCAAAGAGAGCAGCCATTTCCTTTAAAAGCTTCCATCTTTCTATCGGTGACAGTTCCAATACTCAATCAAATGCGGTCGGGAAGGATACACGCACTTTCATCAGCCATTCAAGGCAAGCTTGATCAACACCTATGCATGAAAACACGACAATGCTCAGCAAGATACAGGTCTAAAAACCAAAGTGTTAAAAAGGGGGGGGGGAATGTCCTTACCAGTCCCTTCGACAATTCGCTGCACAGGGGCGATGAGCGCTACCGTCTCCGAACTAGAGCCTGCTGCTTTAGATAATCTCTGATCTGCTCGAACCTCGCGCGAGAAATACGCTTCAAGAATCACGAAATTCCTCCCAGCTATAACCGTTGATAACTCTCTATTAGAGTTATATTTCTTGCACATTTTATACCGTTTTGCGTATTTTTCGGGTTGATAATCTTAGTTTTATACTACGAATAGAGAGAAATATAGCATGCGTGAGCGTTTGAGCATAGATGTGTAATCCGGGCGTTTCTTGTGTAATTTCGAGCTATTTTTGTCATATTTGATCTTCCGGTATGTTTCGTGCTGTGCTTTTCAGGAACCGGGAGCTCGGATACGTGCATTGGCAAGAGGAAACGAACTTTGGAATGTTTGAAGGCTCAAAATCGGTGTGTGGAATGGAAGACGGGTGAAGAAAAGAGCAAAGGAGTGAATAAAAAGACTTTTTTTTCTTCCCAGACTGGTCGTACTACCACTAGATTGGTAGTAAGACCAGTCCCATACTTAGAAAATTTGTCAGTCAGCAAAAATATCACCTTCTGCTGGTAGTACTACCAGTGGGACAGGTAGTACGACCTGTCTGACCACCAGGACGGGTAAGTGTGGGTTTTTGTGCAATTTTGAAGACTTTTTGGGCAACAATTGAAAGGAAGGACGTGTTAAAAGACCTAGGGACAAGGAGGATCGATCATTCACGTCTTTTTGGAGGAGAACAACATTGGAGAGCAAGCTTGGAGGTGGAGAATCATCAAGAATCATCAAGACTTGAAGATTATTCGTTTGATTTCCTGTCTCTTTCATTCTATTGTATGATTATGGAGATTTCTTATATGCTAAACAAGATTACGTCTAGCCAAACTTCTTTTTGCTAGATAATCTATGGAGAACTAGGGTTTTGAATAGGATTTTCCGGGTATGATTTGATTCATGCTTTTAGCTTAATTCTATGTTTATGGTTGGATTATTCATTTTGTTCTTGTTCTTATCTATAGCATGCTAGCTACCCTCTTAGTTGCACGATAGTGAACTAATCCGGGTGTGTTAAGAACGCAATTGACATTCTTGTAGTTCTTGGAGACCGAGAGGAGAAAAGAACTTGAGTGACCAAGTGTGGGTTGTTTCGGTTGGGATTGGTTAGGTTTTGGTGAAAGCGGTGGACCGATAGGACCCGGTGAACGGACCTAACAAGCCAACTAGAGTGGAACGGTAAGCGTAGGTGGACCGAAAGGACCTGAAGTTAACAGTAAAGCAAAATTACATGAGAGATATAAGAGTGTAATGAGTGTGACCCGGTGTAATCAATCATAACTAGAGTGTTTTAAGCATAGTCCGGAAATCATATTCAAACCAAGGGACCCTAGATTATCTAGTTCTCTCCATAATCTTATCAAACACAATTATTTTGTTTTAAACTTAAAATCATAAAAAATAGTTAACTTAGTTGTTATTTAGTTTAAGTCACTTGTTTGTGGGTGACTAACCTTCAAATCAAACAATTTTACCGGTTACTAGGGTATCATAAATTTAATTCTTAATTAGCTAATAATCGTCTATTTCCCTTGGGTTCGATATTCGGAGTCGTAAAATACTCCACTTACTACTTGACCGTATACTTGCGTTTAAGCGCGTTAGTAAATCGCGTCTGTAACCGTGCTCGCAGTCTGCGAACCCCACACTTCAAAATGTTTTAAAAAAGAGAGCATCTAGATCGAAATCAAAACCCCCTGAAGGGGTGGCACTCTTTGAAACATCGGGTTCAGAAAAGACATTGGGCTCAACATATACAGTTACCTTCACCATTTGAGCAGAAGAGGGGAAGTTTTCAGAAACAACATTTGCAGTAGTCTCCCTGACAGAGACAACGCGCTCGTCAAGCACCGCATCATGCTTAGGAGAAATAGCCTCCCCAACATTTTTCCCAGCTAGCCCATCATTCGCGTCTCGTCCAGTGTCTTCTTCATCTGAATAAATGAGGATTGCCTGGACAATGGGAGTGGCGCCATCCTCCCGCCTTTGCTGATATTCTTTATCTTGTTCTTCAATAAACTCAAGACGCTAACCAGCAACAACACCTTCGCACACGGGGGTTTATCCATCACAGTTTGCTTAAAGGAGCCTGTACCCGAAAAAAGAGGCGCTTCTCCCAATTCTCCCTCACCGAAGTTACGCCCTTCAAACAGGAGTAACGTCTCAAAGGATTATGAAAAATGGAAGAGGCAAGAAATAGAGGCAAGAAGAAGAAGCAAGTACCTTTGTTCTGATCAAACCTTGGCCTTGAGTCTGCTGGTTTAGAAACCTCAATTCGAAAACGTTTTGGTTGTTGAGTGATCAGGTCATTGGCCTCAGGATCATCGCCGGATCTTTTCCTTGAGGAACTTTCGCTATTCGAGACCAGAAAAGCTTCTAATGCATCATAAATTGGCTGCTGGACCTCGGAGGTCATAGGCATTGTCGGCTCAATACGGCTGTAAGTGAGGAAGACTTCCTCAAGACTGCTTTTTCCTCGCACATACAATCGATGAAGCTTACACTACGATCTCCCAGAAGCAAAGCGCCTCAGACAACACTAAAACCAAGGGACAAGTTATAGCAGACATTACATACATAAGACAGAGGAGGAGGCGCGATCATACCTGAATAAAGGAGTCTGCATACTTGGCCCTGGCTACGAAAGATTTACGTTTAATAATATCAATCTTCTCACCAAGGATCAGTTGGGCGCACATATGCCGATCCTTGGCTAATAATTAATAGTATCCATAACGGGAGTCATCACGACTGCATGACATCTTGAAGGGGTACTCGTCAGATGAGAGCACCAGTGGCTTTCTAGAGCGAGGAAGAGCATAAGCGGGATTATTCTCAAAATCTATAAGACAGTGGGTCTGGAAGTTCCAGAAACTTGCCCAACCAGGAGTATTCCGGCCTTTCCTACTGCGCGCGGGTTGGATCAAAGGAAGCTCAGCGAGCAGAGAGCTGGTACCCCTGTTATATATAAGTCCGTCATAAAAATCCTTGGTAGTGGAGTCAAGCCACAACGGAGGTGCGACGATCATCGTATCCAAATTGAGGACTTACGCGAACAGGGTCAAAAAATACCCAATCTTTTCTGGTTATATGCTCGGGAGTAAGTTCGAGACCCAATCTTTTAAGGCACATACTCTGGCAAAGCGGGTAAATATCCCCTTCGGACCCAGTTAACAAACCTGCAGAAGACCCAATCTTTTCTGGTTATATGCTCGGGAGTAAGTTCGAGATCCTCCTCAGGATAGAAATCCTCCCTGAAATCTATATTTTCGTCCTCCAACTGAGCAACATAAGGTCTGGGATCGAAGCAACGGATGTCGTCGCATATCAAGGCAAAGGAGTGTTGTGGAGCCTTCGTGTTATACCAGCGCCATGCTCGGAGACAGAGGAAGATTCTTGTGGCATTAGGGGTATTCCATAAATCCACATCGACAGGATTGGGGGCATACACGGGCCATCTCTCAAAGGCCCACATAGACAAAAATGCAGTATTAACAAAAGTGCTAACGTCAACTCTTCCCTGTGATTGCTCAGCATGCGTCACGGCCAGGTCAAGGCGATGATACAAAGAACCTAAGACAAGGGGTCCTAAGGCTATTTTCTGTCCAAGCGACAGCCTCACAGCAAGTGCGAGAACATGGGCAAAAAGGTAGGCACGAGGGAACCCATCTATCAGATAGCGTGACAACCACACGCAAAGATAGCCACAAAAGGTAAAATGGATCCCTTTTCCTTTAACACCAATGACGACTTCTGGATTCTGGTCTTTCCACTCACGAGCTACGTGTAGTTCGACGTAATCCTTAAAGAAATACATTACCCACTTCGACCAACTGTTCTCTGAGCTAGAGGATGCACGAACGAATATTTCACAAGGTTTGGTCGCGCCTGGCTTCCATCTCGAAGCAGCTCTCCTCATATCGGCGATGAAGACCTTCATGTCCTCGAAGAACTGGATGCAAAAACCCCCTTATCCGGATCGGGACAAGACCGGGAGGACGATGCTTAATAGAAGTGGCGGATCTCAAAAGCAATACAATCCACAATATAAATTTATAATATTAAACATTAAACAAAGAGTCTTATACAAAAGGTGCTTATTATTACACAATAGCTTAACAACACTAGAAACTAATTATCACATTATCAGTCTAGGTGAGTCTTGTGCCCCTTCTATTCCTTAAGTCCCAGCTCCTAGACTTGCGGTGGGAAAGAAAACAACAAGAACCGCAGTTTTCAAAGTCAGCAATAAATACTGAGTGAGAAACACCTTAGCATGTAAAACAAGAAAGAGAATAATAACTGCTGGGACACAAGTTAAATAAAGTGAAAATGGTAGAGAATAAGTAAAACTTTATCAGAGTTTGCAACGGTAAAAGCAACAGTGATAACCAAATCACGAATGACAATACCCAAAGTTGTAAACAATTCAATTAAGTCCTTCATAAGTGCCATTTTCCAATTAGAATTCGAATCCATTTATCAGCTTTCACTTATAAAATCAAAGGAGCCTGTTATTAAGCGCAGTACCGGAAACAGTAATGGCCAACAAAGGGCCTCCTTAATGGCCAACAAAGGGCCTCCTTAATGGCCAATAAAGGGCCTCCCAAATAGTAATGGCCAACAAAGGGCCTCCCAAGTAACAATGGCCAACAAAGGGCCTCCTCAATGGCCAACAAAGGGCCTACCAAATAGTAGCAGAATCCGGTACATGCGGCGTTCCACTTTACGTTATTAACGAATTATTATTTTGTGAGAGTTTCCGAGAACAGTATTTACAAATCAAAGTTTGGCAAGAAGAATCACATAACAAAATAAGTTTGAGACAAGAAATAAAATAACATTCGACAAAAAAAATCCACAAATATATTTTGAGAAAAATTATAAAGTCAAAGTGTGACACGAAAGAAGCTAGGCACGCTAGGCTAAGCATGTAATCTCACCTGAAGTTGGCTAAGCAGTTAATACGTAGGATGGTCGATGAAGCCTATGTCAACGAATCCGTCTCCTACAATTTTAGAAATATCTAGTCACAACAGTGTTATTTCTGATAAACAAATGCATAGATGCTTGTCTGACTAGGTCGAATACTAAGTCAATCCCCTTCATTCCCAAAGAAACCCTCCTTAAGTTATTTAAATATATTTTAACGAAAATTTTAGCATCAAATAAAGGATATAAGTATTTACTAAAGCAACAAGTAATAGTTGAAGACTATTTCAGAATAATATTTGATTTGTCAGTCATATTTATCCGATAAAAAGATTATTTATTTAAGCAAAACAAAGGTGAAAATTGACGATTTAAACAACGTTACATATACACAAATGTTTTATTAGCTTATTTTGAGTAAAATGATCTATTATATCCAATTATAAAGCGTATCTATTTATTTAGTAAAACATTCACTTTATTCACTTAAAATACAAGTTTGTAAAACATTATTAATAGCTTTAAACAAAATAATAATTATAGAGTGCAGAAATACCAACCAATCCCCCTAATGTCAAGCTAAACTACAATAGTTACCCCCATCCAAGTTAGCATATAGGAAAGCCCCTCCCCTACTAGTTTCTGAAAAAATGCAATTAAGACCCCAACCAAGAACAATTTTGACAAACCCATGTCCATGCGATTCAAATGCAATCTTAGCAACCAAGAACATGTTTTGACAGCAAATAACGAACGATGAGAAGGTGTAGATCATACCCAAGTCAGGAAAACGCGCTAAATGGTCGAAGAACACGACGGGTCGAGTCGTCGAAAGTCGCCGCCGGAGACGGAGCTCGTTGCCGACTTTAATGGCTTCTACAGCTCCGATTGGTGCTTCTACAAGTTTAATCGGACTTCCTTGAGTCTTTATTGACAGAGAGGAAGGCCTGGGTGGCCTTGGTTTGGCCGGACGAAACTTCCCGCCGGAAGTTATGGAGTTTCGCCGGCATCAGAAATGGTAGTTGCGGACTCTGCTGCTTCTGCTGCTAGTTGCTTTGCTTCTTTGACCTTCTTTCAAGTTGAAACAGAGCGGGGGAGGTAGAATTACAAAGGCGGGGAGAAGAAATGGACGTGGTGATGGCTCGGGTGGTTCCCCGTCGGTGGCAGCGGGCACTGGTTGGCTTGAGCCGCTGCTGCTGCTGTTTCCCTTCGACTGGGAAGAACAAGACAGAGAGAGAGGATGAGGCAGAGGTGGAGGTGATGGTGGTGTCTATGGTTGTGGTGATGCCAGTGGTTGTTCGCCGGAGAAGACAGAGATGAGAGAGAGAGAGTGAGAGAGAGAGAGTGAGTGTGTGTGGTGGTGGCTGTGGAATGTCAAGGCAGGGGGTTTGCTGGGTTTTAAATAGGGAAGAGGAGGACGGTGATGGTGAGGGCGGTGATGGAGTTGAGGGCGGTGAAGAATTAGAGGCGGTGGAGGTGTTGCTTGGACGTGAAGAAGAAGCAAGAAGAAGATGAAAAAAAAAAACAAACAAACTTGGTTTTCATTTAGGAGGTTAAAATAAATGATTGGGTGTGGACACTGTTGAGGCTAACGCGGTGGTTGCCACCGCGAGATCGTCTAGAAAATAAAAGAAATCACGTAAAAATTAAAATTTTCACCCTAGTTTCCCGTCTACTAGAATTAGCAAAAATTACCCAAATTACGGGTCGCAACCCAATATTTAATTATCGTGTGTCGAATTACCTAATTACCCTTTAGTTAAACATGGGGTATTACACTGAAGCTCGTCCAGATCGGTCAGAGGGGCCAAAGGATCGACATTCCCCATGCTTGGAAGATGTAGCAATACTTCTACGTCCTCCAAAGTAGGCGCGACTTCGAAGTCAGAAAAATGGAAAGTATGTGTCTTTTTGGAATATCGAGAAAACAGTGTCTGTAGCATGGCACTATCAGCCCAAATATGGAGACCTTAGGTGGCGCGGACGGCATGGAAGATATTAGTATAATTAAGCTCGTTCGTGTAATTACTAAGGATATACTCTGTCCACTCCTCCATCCAGTCAGGTTCCTCCATAAAAGCCTATGGAAGAATGTCGATGAAGCCGTACAAACCAGCCTCAAGGCCAAGACGATGCACATCTTCAGTATAAGCCAGATCCCAATCAGACCTCACTGGTTCAGGCACGAGCTGTAGAGAGTCATTTAACGGGGTGCTTGGAGCGTGGAGGCCTTGATAGTGGCCACGTAAAAATCGTCACCACCCAAGTAAGGGGCTTCAGTAACTTCTTTAGCTGCCTTCTTGGGGGCCATTGCTGAAGAAGAAAAAGAAATACCCGATCTTAATAATCGATTCACATGCAGAAGGAAAGGAAAGGAGGGGGAGAAGAGTATTTGCAGAAATTGACTGTTGACTGCAATTTTAAAATCACAAGTTCAAATCAAGTTACCTTGTTCCCGATTGAGCGCCTGAATCGCCTTAGAAAAGTTGTCAACAAGTTGATCGTAATCTTGATCGAAGGTTTCTGCTTCTTGTTGTGGATGCTCTCTCCGATACATACGAATTCAGAAGCACAACAATGGAAAAGTTGTAATTGAAGAAGCAGTAGGGTTTAAATAAACCTTCGAAGAGTCACGACTATTAACGTTTGATGAGTCAGCAACGCTTCGGAATCCGACGAAATTGACGACCTATCATGCGACACCCCGTACTTCGTCGTGGGAGAAATACGGAAATGCCACTCCACACCCAAGATCGCTCTCAGGTGCAAGGAACAATGGTAATAAAAAACAAACATTGCCATGATTATTTATTACAAACCATAAGTCTTCAACAGTGAAATATTACATACTATTAAACATGACAAAACAATGTCTAGGTGTTTCAATTATTTAAATACTATCACAGCTATGTGAGTCCGCGATCCCGTTAAGCCGAGCTTCCTTCACCTAGACTTGCGAAGGAAAGAAACAAAACCGCAGTTTTTCCAAATTCGGCACAAAAGCTGAGCAAGTAAACACCCCAACATGTAAATAGGAAAGAGGCATATTTTTTATTTAATAAAAGAGGAATAATGAGGAGATAAACAAACATATTATTTCAAATGACCAAATATAAATTATCCAACTCATTATTTAACATTCTCCACCATCCCATATTTTCCAAAATAAATTAATTTCTTCCATCATCCATATGAATAATCCACATTTATTATTTAGTTGTAGGGGAACAAACCAATCCAAAAATATAGAACCAACCATCTCGCATACATTCAAGACCTTATGTGTCGACACCCCCTGATGACTCTAGCGGCCAGAAGGGTGAGTACATGGTGCGACTCGAGGCAATGGCAACCGAACCAAATATGATAATCACAATATATATAAGAATTTGAATAGGGTTTCACCGCACAACTGTTTCCCCTTTACGTTATTACTCGTTATTACTTCATGTGACAGTTCGAAAGAATCATTTGCACGTGCAATAGAAATATCAATTTAAGCACGTAAATCACAAATCACATTTGAGACGTAAAAATCATAAAATATTTGGACACGAAAGAAGGACGGACACATTAGGTTAGGCATATTTACTCACCTCAAGTAGCACGACAATTATCACGATAAAGCTCCTACGGATACACGTAGCCCTCGTCTACGAATTCGAAACCTACAATTTATAATTCCTAATTTAATTACGATTTTAATTGTGCAAGTATGATACGCAAAATGCTATAACTCCTAATGTGTCATTTGAATGTATCCCCTTTACCCCATTAATTATTAGCATGCAACAACGTTTAATAATCTTGCGACATTAACACTTATATTTTCATAAAAATATCGTAACTTATATAAATACTAATTCATAAAATTATTGAGTAATAAATTTCATATTAGGTTTGTATACCCTCATATTAGGAAATAATTTGTTAGACAACCTATTTACTCGTAAGTGACTAATAAAATTTAATTCAAACTAATCCAATTATAGCTATTTATTTATTAGAAAGTATGCATACTAAAAAGAATTAAATTCATAAATGAAATTCATAAAATATTTATTCCAATCAAAACAAGTCATATATATTTATAAAGTCATGTTGGATAAATAATTTCTAGTATCTAGGAAAAATAATCAAGTAATATCAACAATAGAAATACCGATTTTGATTTAAGGAGTCTACTTTATTAGTTATTTCATAAATTAACTTCTAACTTATTTTATTTTATCAATATTCTAAAATCTATTTTACTCAAAACACTAGTTTACAAGCACTTAAAATATTTAGTTAAACAACCCGAAATTATATGATTAAGCCAAATTGTACATTTTTGTCTTACTTATTTTCAATAGAAACAACCATATTTCATACAAATAAAGTCCTATGTAATTTTTAACAATCAATTTACTTTTATATAGTCAAAATAATATTTAGAAATATTAGGATATAACTTTAATCCAAAAATCACATTTTGTAATTTCATATATTATATGCAGTTTACATAAACAACAACTAGATCCCCCAAACTTATCATAAAAGACAAATAGTTACACCCCCACTATAAGCAGTTTCATATTATACAAAAATCACCACCAACTTTTCAGAATATAAACACGCAGTTCACTACTCACCCTCAACTTTTCAGAAACTACATAAAAACCCCGGCTTCAAGAACATATGCATACAACTTCAACCCAACATACCCTATTTGATTTAGAGCTAACAAGATGAGATTTGATGACTAAAAATGAACTGCAAGGTGATTTAGGACTCACCTACGCGAAAAATCGCAAAAAATGGTCAAGAAACGGAGCGGGTCTCTTCTCCGAAGGTTGTGGTCGGCGGTGATGAACGACGACGATGAATCCGACGTTATAGGTCTGTTTGATGATGCTACCGAACTCCTCGGACCTCCAAGAGTTTATTGGTACCAACGGGAGAGGGTGGGTCGCTCCGGTTAGCTCGGTTGAACTTCTCGCCGGAAAGTATGGTGGCCGGCGGCGGTTTCGGTGGTTCGGGGTGTTCTGCAGCGAACTACTGCTACTATTTCTTCTCCTTGTGTCAAAATAGAGAGGAGAAGAGGGTTGGGGGTTCAAAACAGAGTGGGAGAGAGAAGGCAGAGAGAGAGATGGCGGTGGTTTCCCGTCGGGGTTGGTTCCGCCGGCGGTGGTTGGCAGCCTCCTCGACGGGGAGCTGCTACCGCTGCTCCTGCGGATGTGTGACAGAGAGGGATAGAGAGAGAAGAGATGAGGAGGAGGTGCTGTGTTGGTGGAGAGGGTGGTGATGGAGGGTACGGTGGTGGTGGTGGTTGCTACCCGTGGGTTTGATGAGAGAGAGAGAGAGTGAATGAAGCTTTTGTTTTCAGATTTGTTTTGGTGTGAGAAACAATGAGAGAGAGAGAGAGAAAGAATTAAATAAGAAAACAATTACTTGGAGAAGTCATCTTGCTCAACCGACTTTTCCTTTTCTCTCTCTCTCTCTCTCTCTCTCTTTTTGTCTTCTACTAGTTAGTTATGTTAGGGTGCTTTAGGAGTACCAATTTGTTGGGTCAATCTAGTGGGTTGGGTACACACTTTGTTATATTTAAATAAGCTACATAAAATGCTCAATAGAATACACAATAAAAATATCGTTTTCTATAGAATTATCATATGAACGTTCCGAATATTTTTGAACCCAAAAATAGTCCAACTCGTCACACGCAATAAAACTTGAATTTCATGCCTCAATTACCAATTTACCCTTCAAAATTAAACGAGGTATTACATATCAGCTATCCTTGCCTCGAAAATAGGCAAAATTGGATGAGGTCTGATTAACTCGACAGTGGCCACGCTTCGTCAGAGGCTAAACGGCGCTTCCCAAACCCTAGGCAATCATGGCTACGACTGGGGGCTATGGGGATCTGAGTTCAAAATACAAAGAATCTGCGTGAGGCTCACGCACGGCACGACTGATTTTGCGCGACTGCACAACGAATGCCGCATGACAATCGCGCAAAATGGGGCTATTGTAGATAGTGCTTTCCAGACAGACAGATCATAGCCACGTGGTAGCCATCCAGCACACCCAGCTGTGCTCCATACACACCGGATCACTACCTATGCTGATCCATGTGGGGGCCGCGAGACAGAGCCCTCGCGTGCCGACAAGGGACTTGTAGGGACTTAGTGGTTTGGAGGCTAGGGTAAGACCCGTCGCGCGTGTGCGACAACCAAGCTCGCGCGCGACCTTTGGTAACTGACTGAGAGGTTCTAGGCTTACGTGTCCCATGAATGCGGCTGATCTCATAACGGTCTCCGATACTTGCGGGCAGATACGTAACAGTTCCTATATACATGGTCGAACGGGCCGTTGGGGGTCTATCATTAAGCCGCCATTTATGGTGCATTAGCCTCCTCAACGGTTACTTCCCCACTATATATAGGATCGTTAGCTTTCCATTACAACACTGAGTACACACGGAGTACAAACTGATACATCTCAGCTCTTGGAACGCTAAGCAACCTACTCTCTCTCTCAGCCTAGTGTCTCTCTCTCGAGCAGTTACCAGTGCTTACCCTCTCCCTACACACACCTTACACTTCTTCGTGTTCCAGCTTTCATCCCCTGTTTGAGGTGCACACTTGAGTTCTCCTCTGAGGAAATCCTTGTGCACAGGGGTCTTATGCAATTCTAATTTCAAGGGCTTAAGTGCAATTGAGTAAGAGTTGTAGATTTCACTGCTGAGTGTATATAGGAAGGTCAGAAATCATGATTACACATTGTTAAAATTGCTTGAGCATGTTTTGGGGGTCTATGCACTGTCAGGGACTATACTGGACAGTTCTGCAGTATCAGGGGCAATCTGGTCATTTGACTGACATAACCTTCATTGTGTAATTGCATAAATCCCCGTGTAGAGAACATATAATGATAGTCTTCACATTTGACTTGTGTAGATACAGTTGGTCTTGAGGATCGTCTCACGCTATACGTAGACATTTAATTTGCTACGTTGGACATGAGGTGAGAAGTTTACTTGACTTTCTTTTACCGAAAATGTTCTCAACTTGAATTATTGTGCAAAAGAGATCAAATGAGTTCATCAACGTACCACCTTACTTGGTAAACTATTTTCTGAGCAATCAAGATGTTAGTGCTGCTTTCTAAATATTGTTACTAGATTATGGGGTATGAAACGGGTCTTCAAATTTTCTGGACCCGAAGTCTGGGGGTAGCGACTATGCAGATCTCCTCAGCTCCACAATTGGATTTACTATTGAGTAAGATAACTCGGAGCTAGCTTGAGTAACAAAAATGTACTCAACTTGCAGGCACTAGTTCTACTATACTGGACTGATGATCGAGTAGAAGGTGTCGACACTTAAAAGTGTAGTTGTCTTGGTGGATTATTGAATTGGTTTATCCTTGTTTAATGTGAATATGATCTTCACAACCCCACGTGTTCTGAGATTTGGAATCCATCGTTTAAGGCTAAACGGGTGAGGGATCTTCAGTATCAAAATTGAAAGAAATGTTAAACTTAATACTAGTTCTCGAGGTCATGACGTGAAGCTCAAGCAACATGACATGCCATACTTTATCGTAGTCTTCAAACTGGTTGACACGGAAGCATGTGTTTTTTAAAGCTATATCTTTAACTGTGTTACACTATTTTTCGAGCTGATCGAGCATTTCAAACTCTGATGGGCTACTGAAGCTTTTCAAACTCAGAACACTGTCTTAAAACTTTTTAAGAATGATTTCCTTATGATCTATGCACTTGCTTAACTTTCATTTAACCTTCCACTCGGACATTAACTGATTGCGGGATTTTTATTTCCTTAAAATCCCTCAGAGTTGAGCATACAAGATTGGGGAGCTTAGTCATACTGGAATAGCAAACTTTGAGCTGTCACTCTATTATTTTAATTTTATTTTATTACAAGTTGGTTATTCCATATTTTGTTCTGTCATAAATAATCTCGAGTTAACTCCTTGATGAGGGTATTTATGTACCTTGATGGAGGACACTTCCTCGAACCCGGAGATCTCTCTTAATTTTCCGGCTGGTGGGGGCGTTACATAGCCTCTGGCTCTGTTTTGCATCATCTCGTAAAGAAAAATACTCGATCAAATTAGTTAATCATAAAATAACTTAACAAATTTGGCTATTTAGCCCCCATTTCAACAATGTAATTTAGCAATTTGGAAGGCAAGAGTGTGATAGTGAGAACACCAGTTTGGAAGGCAAGAGTGTGTTACCTTAGCCCCTAGGTCCACTAAGAGGTTGTGGGGGTTGTAGCCCGAACTTTTAAAATTTGTTATTTCACTTAAAATCATGTTCAGTAAATTCAGTTTAGTCTCAACTGAAATTAATAAATAACCCTAATCATGTATTCAGTAATATACTATTTTCTAAAAGTTAAACCCCTCTGTAAAAATCTTGAAATCCGCCCATCTTAGCTCTATCAAGGTGCGAGTCTCGTGTTAGATAAGTAGACCCGAACTTTTCTTTATGATCGCTAATGTGAGAATGCAGTCAGAAGTTGAAAAACGGTCATTCCTTTAAAATCTAAGGTTGAAGTATATAAACAGTTAAATCCCTCTCTTCCTCGTGATGTGGGATGGTTTCTTTTAGGAACATAAATTCAAACATAAACCCCCCATCTTTAACGGCTTATTGTTCATTCTTGTTAATGGTTTTCGACGAGCGAGTTACCGAAACGATCACTAAATTGCCCTCTATACGATGGTGCCATCGGTGTTTTATTATTTTTTTTTTGTTTTTTTTTAACTCTCAAATGAACCGGGTTAAAACCGAGCTCAAAGTCGGGTACAAACCGAAATGTCAATGACCATTTTTCCAACATCTCCAACCCAACATCTGTTCTAATTTCCCCGCCTCCCTCCGGCGGCGGCAGCTCCTCCATGGAGCTGCTGCCCGCCGCCCCCACCACTAGTACAGCTTGTCGCCCCCTCCACCCACGCCGCCACTACCTAATCAGTCATCTCCGCTCCAACCGGCTCCAATCGTGGCCTCTCCAGCCCGTGCCGGATAGCATCGGACTCGCGCAGCACCAGCTCCCCGCCGGTATCGAAGTCGGGAGCGCCCCTCTTCGACGTCCCAGTGGGACTCCAGGTATGTGCTTCCAACTACCCCGACCTCCCCGTTCGTTGCCGCCTCCACCGCCTTGGCCAGATCGAAGATCCGACGACCCACCTCCATGGATGCCGCCGTCGCCGCCTACCTCTGCCGTCGCCGACCTAGCCGCTGCCGCCTCCTGTCTGCCCCCCTCCACCGGCCCCTCCCCATGGTCTTGGCTTCACCATTTGGGCTCTGCCTCCTGAACTCACCCATCCCTTTCCCGTTTTCAAATCTGGCCTCAGTAGTCGTCCCCCCTCCCCCGGTTGTGGGGCTTCCCCCTTCTCCCTTTCCTAGGCTGGTCCCAGGCCTTGGAAAGCCCCCCGGGGCAATCCCCTCACCGCACACCGACACTACTGAGAGTCGCATCGATTTTGGCCCTCGGGTGATGTTTCTGGATCCTCTTGGCTCACGTGGCACCAACCCTTGTGCTGGCCTGTGGAAGCTGGTCGAGATGTTTTCCTGCTGTGACGGCTCCAAGGTCCGTTTGCCCCTAGGTGTAGCAGTCGGCTCCGCAGCAGCCTCCTCTTTTTGGCCGTGGAGGTGCTTTGCTTTGTTTGGTTCTTATTTTGTGCCGTCTTTGGGGCGCTTTGATGTGGAGATTGGAGGCTCTTGGGCCTTCCTGGGCCGATTCTGAAAATGCTTTGGTTTGTGTTATGGGAGCCTTTGTGCTTTTTTTCCATTCGGTTGTGACTGTGTTTCATAGATAGTGGTATGCTTTTGGTAGGAGGTTTGGTCTTGTTTTCGCTTTTCCGTTTTGGGGTATGCCTCATTCGTATTGTAATCGTTTTCTCTAGTTATAAAATCTTTCGTTGCTGGTGAAAAAAAAAAAAACATCTGTTCTAATTCATACCACCGAATGACACTTTCAAAGGAATGAGTGAAAAGTAGAAAACATCCCCTTCCCTTTGCCGTCTAAAAGACATTCGCATAACAAAAATATGAGAAAATGACCGAGATCGCTCTGTGGAAAAAGCGAGTTGTGCAATTCTCCATACCACTTTCTCAGTGCTCTTAACGAAGCAGTTACACAGTTATATTTACCAAACACATAACAACTGCTTACACCTAAACACGAAAATACGAAACCGATCTCAGGAAAAGCAGAAGCAACCCTAAAACTCAACCTAAACCGCCTACAACAACAACGAGTCGCAAAACACTCGCCAAAACTTCACCCAAATACAGAATGCAAGTCATGTCCAGAGAGACTCTCTCTTTCGAGGGTCGCTAATTACACTGCTGGAAGAAGCAAAGCTGAAGTACTGTGGAAGGTTGTTGTAGTTGAGATTGTGATCCACCGCGGACGAAAACAGAAGCGATTTGTCGTCTGTGTCGAGCTGAACTGAAGGCGGTAGAGCTGGTTCTTGCTGCATCTGGATGCACAGTATCTCTGCTTGAGCAACTGCTAGCTGCATTTGCAGCTGAGAAACTTCATTCTGCAGGTACGAGATCGCTCCGACGCATCCATAAACTGGGTCCCGCGTTCGTGCGTTCGCTTCGAAAACTAAACTGTTCACCGCGTCTGCTCTTTGGTGAACCGGAAGCTCCTACGAAATCAAAACCCAAGTTAGAAAAACTGTTTACACAGACAATGGGTGTGTTTTGACGAGCTTAACTGAGATGAGAGTTTATGAGATTATTGGAATGAGTGGCTGATGTGAGGAGAGAGGCAGTGTCTGATTTGGACTTTTACGTGACTCTTGAAGGTTCAAAAATTAGTACAATCAAGATTTGATGTGTAACTTCAAAACTAGTTAGGGCAATCAAGATTTGCATATTGATTGACAGAGCCAAATAAAAAGAAGAAAAAAGGTTTCAAGGCCTAAATGGAAATCTCTACTGTTGCCAAGATTTGCACATGTATGACTGACATGGTCGATCTTCATTCTATTGAAACTTTTTCAGACTTCAATCATCGTGAAACTTTTCTGTCTCTGTCTGTCTCATCTCAATAAAGTTAAAGTGTTCACCGGAAGGCCCACAAGAACGAACCCATTTGTTTAGAATGAAGTTAAAAGTGAAGTCATTTTTTACATTATAGTATAGTAGATACTACATCAATCCCAGCCAAAGTCAAAACGAGGTTGAAAAGAGCTCTAGGACCTTCAAGCTTTTCAGCTTCTGAGACGGAAAGAGAAGATTAGCATGACCTCTGCCCTAGACGGCCATATCAAACTCTAAGTTGATAAACCGGACACATTTCAAGACTCTACGGCCATGGAGAGAGAGAGAGAGAGAGAGTTACCTGCAACATCTTGCTGACATTACTAGCACCAAAAACCTTGTGAACAATGGCGAACTTGTGAGGGTCGTCGGGAGGGAAGTAAGGGGCAAAGATGCAGTCCTTGGCACACCGACGTCTCAACAGCTTGCAGGAGGCACATGGTGTATTCCCACCCATTTTAGGAAGAAGACCTCTTATGTGGAAAAACAGAGAGAAGTGAGGAATAGTGCTTATGAAGCTTACGTTAAAGAACTAGGATGTCTGCTATTTATAAGGGTAAGGAGGAGGGCCAGCTACTCCTGTTTGGGAAGCTGAATAGAGATCTAGAGGGAGACCAACGTATTTAAAAAGAAAGTTGTTGTGACAAAAGATTACAACTGTATAGCGACTTAAGGTAGAACGTGGCATTCCTAACACGTAGTAGTAGATAGAAGAAAGACAAACACAGAAAACGGTAAGGGAAGAAACATAGAGGTCGGACATACATCATACACATGTAAACGTTTATTCAGGAGTAGTAAGGTATTCTATGGAATTTCTCCTAATGTGAATGGAAGTGTTGGATCGAAATTTTCATTTCTAGAAAACAGAAATTTGATGTTAACTAGAATCATTTCGTGTACGTTTTCGTGTAAATATTTGACCAATTTAATTAGCTTCGTATAGAAAATGTATCAATGTCAAAGTTAACATGTGAGGCAAGACAAAAACTACAACTAATACTATAGTTTAGAGATCAGATGTGAGGTTGACCACCGCCTTAGCACGCCGTGAAGTCCCCATTGTAGATCTTCTGTTGTGCCTTTTGGTTTAACAATCGTATTTGTATTATTAATTTGTACTTATTTATTTTTTTAAGGGAAATAACACTCTTATTATATAAAAATTTTGTACGATTTGGAGCATGAGAGTTGACTCTGAGGCTGACCGCAGTTAAATTATATAAGTTTAACAACTACGAGTTCAAATAATAACTAGAAAAGTGAGGAAGAGAAACTCGAAATTTGACTCTCTAATGAAGCAAATACCTGGTAAAAAATAAGACTGACGATTGAAGCATGGCAAAATCTGAAAGCAAATTGAGTGGAATTGGAATGAGCACGACTCATTGTTAACAACGAATGAATTATTCATTATTACTGAATTATATTTGGAGTCCCTTCCTCCATTTCTAGTCAAGGAGAACCTATAGTGATATCTCCAAAACTCCATCAATATTACTTGGTTAATGCCCAGTTTGTATATCCTAATTTCTTACAACTTCAATCGAACTTCGATAACATCCATCACTAAACTATTGGTATACTTTTCCGGTATATTTGTGCAGCCTTGTCAGGAAAATGAATATATCACAATAAGAATGTTAATCTGGAAAATGAATATAGCACAGTAAGAATGTTAATCTGGATATGATACACTTAGAAAGAAATTAGATGTTGTATTAATAGAAAAGAAAGTTGTTTGACCGTGTATTGTAAGCCGTTAGATGTGCCAATTATAGAAGTGATGGGTCCATATCCACCGAGGTAACCAATATGAGACTTGGTGAAATGAAACCTAAATGAGCAAATGATGTTGGACAGATGCATCCAGAGGAGTTTGATCCATGCAGCCAACACCAGCTAAACTGAGGAAATAATTTGTTGTGGTGTTTGATTTTTCACCCTTGTGACCTTGTTGCAATTAGAATTGTCAGTTTTATCACTCCCTAATTTAACATGGAAGAGTGCCAAACATGAGTGTCTTAATCAAATCAAAGATAAGTAGTAGTATTCTATTTTGATAAACTGTATAGAATATAGTATTACTAATAGTGTTTCACAATGATAATGGAAGGGTCATGGAGAAGAGGCCAGGGTTAGGTTTTTCTGGTGTTCGCAATGGGGTGTGAAACGAGGCAAAACCCTAACCGGGACCGAGGGAGATGGGTTCTGTGTGAATGTTTGTTGGCCAACATTCACATGGAAACAAAAGTTCTCTATAACATCTCTCCCTCTCTCTCTCTCTCTCCCTCTCTCTCTTGTATCAACGGTCAAACCCTCTAGGCTGAGCAAATACCAAGAAAAACCCTAGAAGAGAGTTGTTTATCGTCCAAATAACTGCATGTGTGGCGATGAATTTGGAACTTCGATTGAATGTACCGAGATTAACTTTTTGGACCTAGGGAATATGAATAAACACAGAAAATTTCTAATCATCTACAACTTCAAACTTTGCAGCTCTTAACATTTCTTAAGGTTTTCTCTCTCTGCCTTGGAAGGGAGTCTTATTTCTGTCGATCCATGCACCTGAAGAAACTAGTGCATATCCAAATTTTGATCCATCCAAACTTGGAAGAGTAGTACATTGTGTAAACATCTTCGAGCTCGAGACTTTCCCTCCCTTTAGCATAAATATTTCCGGACAAGAAGGTAAAGGAAAACTTGGATTTGCAGAACAAACCCTAAGACAAACTGACAAAAGTATAGTGAAAGGCACCAAGTAGGTCAAAGCTCAAGTGGAAGCAAATTTTATGATTAGCGACTCCATAGAAATTAAATTTAAGATTATTCTTATTATGCTATAAAGTCATCTCACCTAGTTTACAAACTTTGACTAGTTAAGTTATACTTCACTTTACTAGTCATCCGGGACTCTATCGGTTGGTTTGTATGGATGGGTTTTAGTTTTTGGTTTTCTACTTTTCTGGGATTAAGTGGTTGAGGTGATCCATCAGCATTATCAAATATATGGGGTGTTTGAATTTAATATATTTTAGTTTTTAGTCTTTTGGGAATAAGTGGTTGAGATGAGGAGAGGAAATATACTTTGGAGAGCCTTGAACTACCATGAAGCTTAGTGTTCAACCAATTGGTCTTAAGAAAAACAGAGATGAAAAATAATCAAATAATCGTATAAACTTATGAACCGATAATTTGAGCAGTGCAGGAGAAGTTCCTCTCAAACTCTATCACTGTCTTTCGAAGAATAGCAACTAGTGGAAATAGATCAAGTACCCTGGATGGAGTATAACATCACCATGTTCCAAGACGACTGAATAACTTCTCTTGCTCTTTCCTCGTCACGGTATAAAATAGTACAAATATGATTAAATTAAGGCCAACCAAAAGTTTATTTCGAATCACTAATTAATGAGATCTGACATGAAGTTTAAGTAAAGATAGTGAATTCAAAATATCAACTAAGAATATGTACATATTATAGTAGGGTTATAATATAATAAGACTCTGGTCTTAAGTGAGCTGCAATAGCCAGCCCATTATCTATTGCAATGTCACATGATTGCATGCAACCACGGTTTTAATTAGGAATCTAATCTGATTGACCTATGTAGCAACCTATATTCTACAAAAACACACAATTATACAGTGTAAGACGGGCCAATAAGCCTATTAAGTTTGCATTCATATCTACCGATACTATATTATTTGAAAATAGAAACTTAAATGAGCTACAATGCCGAGTTGAAACAATTAAATCATATAATAATTTTGTTTAGTCTATGTGAATTTTTGAATATTTGCAAGTGTTTCCAAAGATGCAAGCCTTTGGTTGCTGGTTTCGATTGCTGAACTCAGTAACGACAACCAATAGGTTGGTCGATAAGCCAATCATGCACCAAATGTACACCATCACTATCAAGTTTCTGAATCAATCCCTTCACCCTAAGATAATATAGGACATCTAAAAGAACCCTAAGAAGGATTCCCACACTCATGCATTTATTGCCCTCCACATGATTCCAAACTTCTAATCCTCTATTCCAAGAAAAACAGCTCTCTTTCCCTAGTTGTCATGGCAGTTAAATTGTTATTTTTATGAGCACTTGTCTTATAAACCAAGTCAGTGTTTCCTCTAAGAGTCTTCTAATCTTATAATAATACCACCCAAACCGCGTATTTTATGTTTAAAGTTTCAAACCCCTACGCTCTAGGAAGAAGAGACGGTGTAGACAGGAAAAGAACCTTGTAAAAAACCCATTGAATGTTGTGTGTGTTTGTGTGTGTGTGTTTTTTATCGAAATAATATAAGGAAACAGACATCTTCACCATCTTGGAGAATATAAAACATGCGAGCTCCAATGCAAGCAATTAATGCACATGGTGATTAGGAAGATTCGGTTCTTGAGATTTGGATGGTTTTCGAATTCTTAATTAGTACGAAGCAATCTCTGAAGATGACAAGCTCTTCATGTATATCATATGGCAGAGGCAAAAGAGTTGAACTTTCGAAAGAGACAAGTTTACCTGCAGTTGCAGTTGCTTGAGCAGAGTAGCCTTGGATTTCCGATGCACAGTTGCTATCTAAAATGCAGGTCTCCATTGCCGTATCTGTAAGCAGAAAATCAAAGTAGTTGTAAGTTTAACAGCAGAAGCATACCCACGTGACTGCACGAACAGAGTCTTACCAATTTGATGCTGAAATGAACACTTTTTTAAGCTCCAGGAATTAATTACAGATTCCCTAAGACTCGTGTAACAGTCAGTACCAAGATAAAGATAATATTGCTTCTGTACGAGTAAAGAAAAATGATGGGTTGTGCATCATTTAAGTCCTCAGGATGGAACAAAGCTAATAAGACATGTATAGAAACCAAACCAGCAGCCACATAAATGTGATCTATTTCAGTGTTCGAATCCTGCATTAAATTGAGTTCAACATTCAAGTAGTCATGTTGTATAATGTGCAGGAACATGCAGTTGCTATTGAATGAACTAGCAAAAATATCAGAACATTTTGTACATGAAATAAATCAACTAATTTGGCATGAAGCAAGCATGGAATTTACTGCAAGAAGTTCAATGTAAAGTAAAAAAGTATAACTCACTGTTCGGAAATTTACTCTCCTGCCTGGACGCTGACTGCAAAACTTATTCAGCACTAAAAAGCTTATCGAATAGTTCTGTTAGATCAAGGATTTGGAGGAGGAAGGTTCACATACAAAGAAACTCTGAAATATATAATGTATCCTTTATTTTCTTTGATATAATTCGTATGTACAAAAATATATAGTAAAATAAACGGTAAGGCACAATTGATGACCTAACGAACGAAGCAAAGACTTCAATCTATAACTCGTTGGGAATATGCTTCACTTCTAATCTACTTGAAGCTCTGGTGAAGTCGCAATTTTCGTACATTACGCTCCTTAATTCCATCTCTGAACAAGGTGCTTCCCGAGCACAGTGTTTCTTTACAATCCAAAGCTTGTGTTTTCCTCATCTCCACAGTTTTCTTGCGTAAATACTCTGTTGCCTGCGCCTGAACTGATTTATGAACAGACATCAACAAAATGAGTTAATAATAGTATTACCCATCTAGGCAAACAGTTTATTTCTGGAAAATCAATGAAGAGCATAACCAAGCCCCAATTATACTAATAAATGTTCTGTCGTCTATGGAACTCTGGCCCGACAGAAGTTTTTCCAATGAAAAAAATATCTCGTTTAATTACTTCCATCAGTGCAGATAACACAAGGCTCTTATTTAACTAAGAACTCAAGCGTACAGCAAAGTTATGTTACTAATACCGACATGGAAATGACACTGATACAGTCAAGAATTCTAATAGAAATATCAATCAGTTATTTAAGGGATTGCCATAAGCTATTACTCATCAAACTTGATTGATCTCGAATGTATGTATGACCAAGTAGCAGTTACTTCTGCGTAGATATTGCACTCCTAAAAGGAAGCTACTCTAGATAATTGATTTTGATCATCTTCATTTTTCTAAAATAACCGAGGGCGGCTAGTTTGGATTGGGACTTTAAAAGCTTGAATGGGACTCTGAAGGTGGACCATCTCGATAAGATCTAACGATCGCTGTTCTCCCACCGTGAAAGAAACTAGTTTCTTTCTCAAATAGTTAATTAACAACACCACATAAGGAATACTACCATTCCTGTACATATTCGCACAGCTCAAAACGCCTTATATCCTTTCATTCTCAATTAGCTAAAAGCTCAGAAAACTCAACAGATAGGTCCATGCCAGCAATAAAACAACTGCACAACACTAGAGAAGCTTTTTCATATGCTACAGCAAGAGTTATGAACTGCCAACAAACAACACTACTTGACTTGTTCTTGATGGGTTATACTATTATTACACCGGCTGGCTACGGGTCGGGCCAAAACGGACTTAAAGTTTGAAAAGGCAAACACAAGCCCTACCCAACTCATCGATCAGACCAACTCTCAAACCCAAGCCCAGGCCATTACAAAAAAAAGCTAGACCAGAGCCCAACCCGTGGGCCAAGATATTATTATCATTATTATTTAAATAATAATATTGAGAACTGAAAGAGTAATTACAAGGCAATTAATATTATGTTTAGTATAATATAACCAAACTTTAACCCTTTTTCAACAACATTTCCTACAGCAACTAATTAACATAGCCTATTAAACTAATTTGTTGTATAGCTTGGTTACATATGTAAATATGGGTACTTATGTTAGTATAACAAGTAAAAATTAACAACTCAGGCAGGCCGGGCTTTGGCCAAAATAGCAAAACCCAAGCCCAAACCATATCTTGGTCGGGCTCAAACTCCGAAAGTTTTTCATAATTCTAGCCCTGTTGGAGGCGCCAAAAACGGATGAAACCCCGGGTGGGAAACAAATACGAATCTAGACCTGTTTAGAAATCGACATTACTAAAATCGATTCTTAACTAAGAAACCGATATTAGTAATGTCGGTTTCAAGCTGTGGGCCGTCTGGTTTAAAACCGAGGGTATCAAGCTCGATTCTTAATAACCGATATTAGTAGTATCGGTTTTATTGGTAATCCTATTTTCTTCTCTGTTCTGTTCTCAAACTCCCACTCTGTCAGGCGACGAACGACGAAGGACGACGGACGAAAAACAGAGCACGCCGACCACTCCCCACCACTTCCGGCGAGTTCGCCGGTACACCCTCCCCCTCTCTGTCTCCGGTAAGCCATAATACTCCGTTCCCCTCTCACTGTTACTCTCACTGTATAGCGTCTGGGTTTACATGTATTGAACCAAAAATTCGTAATTCTGGCAGAAATACTCTCAATTGATGTTAAATTGACAGGTTCTTGGGGATGCAGATTGTAAAATTTAGTGAAAATTGCTTAAGTACATAACCGGTGTTAGCACCATCGTTTTCATGGAAGAAGAACCGAGTTTGGTAAAATCGGATCTTAAGAACCGACATTACTACTCTCGGTATCGATAAGGGTCTGGGAAATTTGAAAACCGACATTACTACCGTCGGTTTCAGCCCCAAGAACACGATGTTAGTAATGTCGGTTTCAAAAGGAGTCTAGAATCTAGATTGGTATTTCTTCCCCACCGGGGGTTTGATCCATTTTTGGCGCCTCCAAGAAGGTTAGTTTTGTGGAAAACTCCAAACACCGAGCATGAGCCCAAGGCAGGCAGGCTGCAATTGGTTAAACCCAAACCCTTACAACCCTGGGTTGGGTGGGTAGGCCAGGCCACTGGGCCGATGGCCAGCCCTAAACCACCATAACATGTTCATATCTGAAAGTCCCATCTTATGTAGACCTGTGGTAAACCCAGGATGGCAGCATTGCTTTGTCCAGTTAGAGAATTAGTGAGATTTAGCTTGACTTTATCATAAATATGTTTTACCACCAGAAACTATACATTTCACAAAAGAATTACTGTACCCTATTTCATAGGGGTTAAAGAGTGTAACTTTTGTTTTTGAAGGGAGAGTTACAAGTTACAACTTACAACAACTAATGTCCCCTTTGGCCCTTGCCTTGGAACTTACAAAAAAGGAAGTTGATATTTGATTCCTATAGCAGCATAGAATCAAGGATGAGGTGTCAGAAAAACAGCAACATTTCAGAATAGGAAAAATAGAAAAAAGAAATTGAGAAAGTAGAGAATAAGTAACCAATTTATAGGCTTAGCTGATTCCAGGAATATCTCTCAAAGATAGAGACTATATTATTTTTTCCCATTATGATGGAAAGGGATACAAGAGCACAATATGTCAGTTTCAGGGTAGATTATAGAGACTCAGATAGGTTCAAAGCAAAAGCTTGTATCATACTGAAATGCAAAGGGAATATCATACTCCTATTTTCTGGTGAAACCAGATAAATCAGCACAAAAAACTGCGTATGAGATTTAGCCTATTGGCCGCAGGCAACACACCTAGGGTTTGGAATGCATCACACAATCCGGTGAAGCTACAAAGCTTTCAATTTTATTATCAAAATCTGAATCCCCAATATATGCCAGTGCTTATAGACTACGTCTGACCTAATAGAAATAATTTCCTTAACTTGTAACGTAAGAACACTCACTGACTACAGCACATAAACTGAATTATGGAGACCTGTCTAATCACTAAAAAAACCTTAACCTATAAACTAAAGTACTCCTTTCATGACCTGCATCATTCAAGGGTAGGGGATAACTGCCTTTGAGAAAGACTGCAGCAAATGCCTACAATAAAATTTTGTGTAGAACTGTAGAAGGTATATGAAAACACCGTACCACCAGACATTGTTGTATCAGTGAAAGGAGTGTTAAAGAAGGTATCAGATTTCATATGTTTGAAATTTGGTTGCACCAGACACTGTCAACCCAAGCAATCAATCAGGTTAAAATTGGTTCATAAATCATAATACCATATGTTTCCTGGAAGTCTAAAACACCTAATTGTGTACTTGTCTCTCACTTAAAAAAGACAATCAAGTGAAGCTTGTCCTTGCAGCTGAATAAACATGAACAATAAGTGATTTGGTAATGCTTCACAGAAGCCATGTAGCAAGACTTTTAGCAGTCAGCAGTGCTATATAGTAGATTTTTTACAAGTTAGTCTCTCAATTTAACCCATCACAAAACTATCGACAGATGGTCAGGGCCATCAGTTTTTTTTATAAGGGATGGAATTAAAAGAAATCTTGTGACAAGAACGTACCAGAAATTGAAGTTGACGATAAAGAAGCATCCTTGAGTCTCTTAATTTTTCTAATAACCTCAATATTTTCAGTGAAGTCATCTGCTGGAGTATCGATCATGCCATTCATCTGAAAGCTGTTGAGTGCATTTTCACATGCCTGCATATAAAACAAGTGCAATTCAAATAAATATGACAAGGCATCTAAACCAAATGGCAACCTATAAGTCATCTAACGGAATAATGCAATAAATCACCACAATACAATGTCAATGGGTGTTCAACATATTGATCCGCAGTTCCACACTGACAGTAACTTTTCTGAAAGCTCCATTTGCCGTAGGGTGAGAATTGGAGAATGTTAAAGAACTTGATCTCTTTAAATAAGAATATTAATCCATGCACTCCTTCCAGGTTCAACGAAGTCCCAAAAGAGAAATTAATTTAGTGACAAATGCGCACTTCCCTTTCCTTCCCAGTATGTGTGTGTGTATATCAGAAGCTAACATGGCTAGTAATCCGCCAAGCAAACAGCACATCGAATGGAGAGTAATCAATGAAGAGTAATCAGGATTTCAACGTAATCATAATTACAATAAGAGAACGTTGCTAATTTCGAGCAGCATATTACCTTTCTAGCAATGGCATTGAAACCATTTTCCAGAGAATGCTCCGCAAATGCCACCCATTCCATGTAGGACACTTTTAACCATTGACTACCAGCAGACTTCAGTTCTCGCAAGAGCAAGCCTTCATATCTCAAAGCCAAACAACTCTGCTAGGGTTGAAATGCATAACAGGATCAGTACAATTAGTATTTAGTACATGCCTTTATTGTAAGAAGAGGAAAAACTATGTATGGTGCACTAAGAGTATGCCATAAATAGATCTAAAAACAGTGGTATGAACAAATTGATTCAAGCTCTGACTCATGTTCCATTATATACTAATTAGAGCTCTGTTTGTGGTCTGAGCGTCGACTGAATTACTTACCCCATTTTGTAGGATCAAATCGAACCTCACGGATGAGCTGAGAATATATTCTAAGAACTTCGCATTATTCTTGCTGAGCTTGTCTAGACAAACTTAAATATAAACTTTCAAATCAAATCTAGGCACATATGAGAACTCTTACATGAACTGATGTTTACTTAACATAACTCCGAATAATGCACGATTTTAATCGAGAAAGGAATTTCGCTTATTCGCAGTCATATCATTTCATAGAACAAATCAATGTTCAAACATCAAAGCTCAAACTCCTAGGGCAAGCTAGGGTTGCTAATTTGCAATTATGTGTAATTCCTCACAAAATCCGTAAAAATGTAAAAGTTCAACCACAATTCCACAAATTGATAAACTCGAATCGAAGCAACCAACACACACACACACACAAAAAAAAAAAAAAAAAAAAAAACGAATTGATGTTCCAGATTCGTCAAGCGAATGATTCATCGGAGTTCATACCTCGACGTCGCCGGCAAGCGCAGACGCACGAACGAGAAATTCGAGAACAAAGAGCTTCTCTTCAACGGACTTCTGTGAGATCTCGTTGAGGATAGAGAGGTATTCGCGTCTCATGAACTCACTCAAGCTCGATCGGACTTCGAGCATCGACTTCACGTCTCTGGAGACCAGCACCGATTCCAGAATTCTCAGCGTTTCTTCATCGAATCTGCACAGAAAACAATACGTTATCGGTATCGATTGTGGAATCGAGTAACGAGTTAGGGTTACTCCGGAAGATCACCTTCTGCGTTCGACCTGAGAGCGGAAGAGTGAAATTTGCTCAGCGACGTTTGGGGGCATGGTTGATTGAATTGGCGGTTCAAGTTTCAAATCTGGTCTGCTTTAAATCATCAACTTTACTCTTTTGTGAATTTTGGATGGTTTGTGGGCCTGGTTAAATGGGTCATTCTAAAGGAGAATTTTTTATTTGCTCCAAGAGAACCACGTCAGCATGATATGTAGTGATCTACACCATTCAACAACTGACACCTTGTGCCAACTAAGATTAACCACTTCCCCTATAGGTTATAACAAACTCAGAATCTTAATTGGCTATTTTCTCTCCTACTCACCCCACTTTATTGTTAAACGTTAAAATATATGTGAAATAGAATACCACGTGTGATTTTCTATATGAGCACCCAAGAATTGCTTAAATATAAGTGGTTATAATTGTTATAACCAAAACCCCCAAATGACAAGAAAAATTAAACAAGATATATGAAGGAAAAGTTGAAAGAATGACTGGTCATGGTTAAACGCCTTTCTAGTGAGGTGTCAAGCGGAAAGCCGACACATAAAAAGCATGTTGTCGATGTTGGGGTAGGTCGAAATAATCGGGTTACAACTTACAAGTTGGATAGGATGAGCGAGAAAGATAACCCATATAATAACATATCCGAGAAGTCGCTCGTAGAAGCTATACGAGTTGGATGAGAACTACACCCGATTTGTTTTTTTTTTTTTTTTTTTGTTATGCTTCGGAATTGAAAAGTTGAAGTTACAACAAAACTAAACAACAAAAAGGAAACTACATAAACATTCCCATCCCCATTTTATCTTCCAGCAGCAATCCTTTCGCAGCATCCGGAATATCATAGCAAATCTTCATTTGTACATTTTGCTCACATCCCATACTTGTCATAGCATTGGCAACTTCATTTGCATCTCTACAAATATGAGAGAACTTGCCACGCATCCTATGCATGATATGAATGCCATCATTGATCTGTGTAGTCATAGATGCTGGGCCAGTTTTCTCACCTTGGAAGATCAAAATTGCTTCAAGACAGTCACTCTCAATGACTGCTCCCTCCCAGTTGTTGGTGTAAATCACAGTGGCTCCTCTATAGATGGCCCAGATTTCACTCTCTAGACTTGTGACCTTCTTGAGTCTTTCAAAAAAGCCAATTTTCCAATTCCCTTTGTCATCTCTTCCAACACCTCCAAAGCCTGCTTGGTCACTGCTGATTCTAGCACATCCATCCACATTGACTTTTATTGTACCTGTCAGAGGGAAATTCCAATTAGACATAGGATTATGAAGATGAAATGAGAAAGGATTAGGAAGTTGAGAGAATTCTCCCTGTATGAGCTTTGTTTGCTTCCAGATCTTCTGCACACAAACTTCTTCAGAATCCAAGACATGGTTAAATATGTAGTTGTTCCTTCTAATCCAAATGTGCCACAAAGTAACATTGAACAACACATTCCACTTGACATTGTTAACCATTCTTTTGCGAAGAATGTTTATACTCATCCAGCCTTTGAAGTTAAGATCAGGACTATCATAAAGGATGTCCTTCATTTCTTCTAATATCATCCCAGATTTTGATAACCTTAGGACAGTATATGAACATGTGTTTATGATCTTCCACATTGTTATTACACATGTCACATCTGTCATCAGTGGCCATACCTCTAAATCTTCTACCTTCATTAGTGAGAAGCTTCTCATGCAGAACAATCCAAATAAAATGAACCAGCTTATGTGGAACTTTCAATTTCCACAATGTGTTCCACACTCCACTACCTCTATTCAATTGACTTTGAGTAATCTCATTGTCAATTGAATTGTAGGCAGCAAAAACAGTAAAGGCTCCAGAGTTGGATCCTTTCCCGAAAGGAGTATCCTTCCCCCTAGGGGAAAGAGGAATGTCTACTCCCAAAATAGTACTTTTAGTGTTATCACTACAATCTTGGATAAAAAACTGAGATCCCAGCACCCCTGAGGGCTAATAATATTGGCCACTTTTTGTGGCACAGTGTCACCATCAATCTGTTTGCCAAGTGCCTCATCACCACACCACCAATTTTTCCAAATATCAATAGTCTTACCATCCCCAAGATTCCACTTGATATTTTTATTGAGCAGATTTTTGTTCAACTCCACACCTCTCCAAATAGGTGAGACAGAACCTTTTTTCTTTCTGGCACACAGAGTGCTTTTTCTCATATACTTTTTCCTCAAAACCTTGCACCAAAGCATATTCTGGTTAAATTCAATGTTCCAGCTGAGTGTAGCAAGAAGGGCCAGGTTCAGCACCCTAGCCTTCTTTATGCCAAGCCCACCCCTATCCTTTGGAAGACATATACTCTCCCAATTCACCAAATGAACTTTCTTTTTATCAGCAGAATCTCCCCAAATAAAATTTCTGCAAATTTTGTCAAGACCATTACAGATGTTAACAGGAAGAGGGTAAATTTGCATCACATAAGAAGGTAAAGCAGCCACCACATTTTCAGTAAGTGTCACCCTTCCAGCAAAGGACAGTAACTTCCCTTTCCATCCAGAAATTCTAGTATTCAGATTATTCATGACATCCTTCACAAGATCCTTATCAAGTCTCTCATGAATCAAATTAGTGCCAGGGTACTTACCTAAATTTCCAGTTTCTGGCATACCTATAATTCTTTTGATCTCCTTTTTGCATCCCACATTAGTGTTTTTTAGAAAAGAAAATCTTAGACTTTTGGCTATTAACTTTCAAGCCTGACATATTTTCAAAGTCTTCAAGTACATCTCTCATACATTTGCTAGTGTCAAGGTCACACCTTCCAAAAAACATCAAGTCATCTGCATAAAAAAGATGGGACAAGATAGGGTCACTGTTTGAGGTTTTGATCCCAATCCACTTCTTGTTTTTAACCAAACACCCAATCATTTGAGACAACCTTTCCATGCACAACACAAAAATATAGGGGGAAAGGGGGTCTCCTTGCCTCACCCCCCCCCCCTCTCCATTTTGAAATTCTGCAGCAAGTTACCATTCCACACCACAGCAGTAGTGACAGAAGTCATACAATGCATAATAAGCTTGCTAAGTAAAGTAGTAAAATTAAAGTAATCAAGAGTTTCAGCAATAAATCTCCAGCTTAATCTATCATAAGCTTTCTCCAGATCAATTTTAACAACCATCCCACCAAACTTGTCTTTCCTTTTTTTCAGAGTTTGAATAACTTCCTGTGTGATAATGATATTATCTCTGGTAGATCTTCCAGGTATAAAACTGCTTTGAAAAGGGCTCACAATTTTATCAAGCAGAGGTCTAATTTTATTGACAATGCATTTAGCAAGAACTTTGTAAGAAGTGTTACAAAGACTAATGGGTCTAAAGTTTTTAAGACTCTCAGGAATGTCACATTTAGGAATAAGGCAAATAGTAGACATGTTAATCTCATCATTAGACTTCCCTTCACTGAAACTTAGCTTAATGAAGTTATATAAATCATTTCCAACCTTGTTCCAGTATTTCTTGTAAAAAAAGATCCTGAAACCCATCCCTACATGGAGCTTTGTAGGCATTCATAGTCCAAACAACATCTCTCACCTCTTTCAAGGTAGGAGCAGTAACCAGGTTACTAAAGTCCTCAGGTTCAATCTTGGGGCACAGAGTATGATCCCAATCGTGATTAGCATTGTAGTTATCAACCTCATTGCAAGTAAAAAGGTCTTTAAAGTACTTGGTCACATAATTCTGTATCTCAAACACACTGTCAATCCACACCCCAGCATCTTTTTTGAGAAGAATGATTTCTTTTTTCTTACTTCTAATAATGGTTGATACATGAAAAAAATTAGTATTTCTATCTCCTTGGAAAATTCAGTTACAACTTGATTTTTGAAACCAGAGGAGTTCTTCTTGTTGAAGAATAATATTGTATTTGGCAATAAGATCCTTTTCAAGAATAAACAGACTGTGAGTCTAATTCAAACTTTGAGATTTCTGAATTCCTTCAATCCTTCCTAACAACCACCTTTTATTTTTTTAAATATTGCCAAAAAAAATTTTGCACCAATCCAAAATCTCAGCAGTCACAAGCCTGGTTTTAGTAAGAAGATCATTTCCACTTAGGTTATCCCAACAATTAGAAACAAAAGCATTAAATTCAGGGACAGTGGACCATGCAGCTTCAAATTTAAATCTTCTAGGAAGTGAGGGAGAAGAAATCATACCATCAACATGAACCACTAAAGGTGCATGATCAGAGTAGGTTCTGGGGAGAGTTTGAACCACTGCATTAGGGTTCTGCATAATCCAGCTAGAGTTGCAAAGAGCATGATCTAACCTCTCCATTTTGTTAGCAAGGCCCTGTCTGTTGTTGGTCCAAGTGAGTTTAGGTCCTTGCCCTCCCAAATCCAGAAGCTTACATCTATTCAAATTATCATTGAATTTTTTGATCCTGCCAGCAGATGAATTGGGAGTGAAGCTCCTCCTTTCATTCACACTTCCAAAATCATTAAAATCCCCAACCAAGACCCAGGGCTCATCACTGTCACCCATGTACTCCTCCAAATTGTCCCATAATTGTTCTCTAACAGTGGGATTAGGATTACCATAAACTGCAGATAGCATCCAATTGCCATAATTTGTTCTGTACACAGTTGCATTGATGACTTGAGCACTGATGATGTGTGTAACCACATTAAAGTCCTCCGCGTTCCAGTGAACCCAAATCCCTCCCTTCCTCCCAACAGGGTCATAAATAGACATTCCAGTGAACCCAAGGTCATTGAAAAAATTCCCCATAGAAGACACAGGGACCTTAGGTTCAATGACAATGGATATTTGAAACTTATGGAGTCTAAGAAGCTCAGTAAAAGTACCTTTGAAGTTGTTGTTGCCCGCTCCACGGACATTCCACGCCAAGATTTTTAGCGACATAGAGAAATCTTCAGCAACCGGTGGCAGTACGTGGAAATACGGATCTAGTCAGCTCACTTTGGCCTGATCCCTCTCCGCAGACCTCAATCCCTTCAGATTCAAACGATGCCATCTCACTTTCTGTTCCTCTTCCCAGTCTGCTCTTATCGAAAGTCTGGCTTCTTTCCTCCACGATATCGTTCCCATCACCAAGAATTCTTCCATCTCCGCATCCAACCTTTCGTTTTAATCTTCGTCCGTCATTGTCTTGTAGTCCTCCCTCGGAATTTCCAAAATCATGATGATGATGAATTGGCTCGGTGCTTCCCAGATCTGTGTGATTTTGATTTTTCCCTTTCCCGTGGATCGCTCTCTTACCGATTTTTGTGGTGAATTTTTTTGCTGCAGATTTGCGAATATTTTTTGGAACCTTATCTCCCAGATTTGCCATAAATCTCACAAATTCATGGCTAGTAACCACCCCTGATTCTTCGGCTTTGTCTAATAAAGTCTCCACAGCTTTACCCTGATGCGTCTCCATCGTCGATGTCTCCTCTTGTGTCAGCTTTGGGTCTTCATCTCTGTCATCACCGTATTTCTGTCTTCCAACCACCTCTCCTTTCTCTATTTCTCCTCCGTTAGGGTTCTCCTTATCATCAACAATCTCCATTTGACCTCCGTTAGTGAACCCGGGTGGTTCGAAGGTCCGACCCGTAGCTTCATAATTAACACCCATTTGGACTCTCGGATCTTGACTTCTGTTGTGGGCTTCCTCATTGGGCTCGGCGAGCCCGCTAAATCTATTATTGGATTGGTTCTGTGGTCCACCCAACTTGATATTATTCTTAGGGCCCGTTTCAGATCTCTTCTGCGTCTTGGGCTTTCTGGGTTTTCTGGGATTCTCCCACCTACTGACGGCGGCCGTCTTTTCGTCGTTGTATCCATCTCTCAACGGTATAGATTCCGACCGTTGCATCTCTCCGTTCGCCGTTTGTCTCCCTTTCGCCTGAGTTCTTCCGGCGGCTTGTGTATCTCTCGTATTATCCATACAAACTTCCCTTTTATGTCCAATTCTACCACAACTAAAACAAATATTGTTCAAATTTTCATATAAAACTTTGTAAGAGTACCTACCCACTGTGAATTCAGCGATCAAAGGTTGATTTAAATCCACACTGACGCAGATTCTTGCATACTTCAGTCTCGTCCCTGTCGCAGAAACGATGTCCACCTTGAGTGGTTCTCCAAACTCCTTAGAAATTTTCCTAAGAACCAGCTCATCATAATACTCCGGTGGGAGCTGTGGAAGCCGAATCCAAACCGCCGTCATCCTCTGTTTTGCCTCCGACGGTTTAAAGTCCGCTTCCCACCTCATCACCGTAAGATAATGGTTTAAGATAATCCAAGGACCCCCCAATAGAACTACCACATAATCTTGTTCCTCATGGAAATCAACCAAAAAGAACTCATCTGCAAGTTCTTTGAATCTGCACTTACCCATCAGGTTCCATATCTTTCTAGCTCTTTCTTCCAAGAACTTGAAACTAACCGATCTACCCAGCAATTTCATTATGAGACTCCTTCTAAAAGGTATAGCTATCTTCTCTTTAAGTTTCTTAGAGATGAAGATAGTAGGATTGAGGAGATTGGCTCTGTTAATCTCTCTAACCCTTTCTCTTTCTTCTTTTTCTTCTTCCTCTTCTTCCTGTTATTCTATAACTTCAAACAGCTTCTCCCTGTTTTTATATCCAACAAGCACGTTTCTGAAATTCATCCTGCTGATGTCGCCTTCTTTTGATGAAGCTCCTTCCTCTCCATGTGTCCATCTCCTCCTGAGGTATTGAAATCCATGGATTGAACTCCATCATTCACCAATAACTCAGTCATTTTCTTGCATAGATCTTCAGTCTCCTTTGATTTGTGTACATTTCTATCGAATTGATCTCTCTCTTCTTCGATGATGTCAAGGTTTGAAGCCATAGCCTTCACCCAATTTGTTGAATTCGGATAAAGCTACAATTGCAGTGAGGCAAGATAGAAGCATGCCAATGCTTCATTTGAGGGGAGTGTCCTTGCGCAAATATTAAAAGTATCCGCAATTGGACGGGATAACCAAAACAAAGAAAAAACACAAATTTATTGGACGCTTGGGAAGCATGTGCTAGCAAACTAGGAAAGCAGTAAAAGGAGGGTCAACCTTCCTTGACAATTGCGACCATGAACGATGTTGAAAAGTAAATGACAAATAGTGGATGAATGAGCTACACATGACCATTCCGAAGATTGTTGTGGAACAACCTCCTAAGTCCCAAAATGATAAGGAATATCAAGTTGAGAAAAAGTAAAGGGAATACCGAACCACTGCTTCTCTGATTTCACCAACTTTGTTGTAGGATTGGTTTCTTAAATATAACATTTAATTTTTCATAGAACGCTATTCCTTTTCTGATTGATTGCAGCAACCAAAAGAAGAGACCAACACTTTTCATAATGAGTTGGGCAATGTCGTTTAGATCTGTTGAAATGAATAGCTTAGCCATGTACGTGGCCATTTCTTGAGGCCAAAATGCATGGGATTAATAGGTAGCCAACTTATCAACTTTGTGGTTCGGAAGATAAAGTGGTCTGAGCAAGAGGGCTTGTTCAGGGCGCGAACGGAGGTAAGGACTCCCTTGGATGCATCTGCTTGTTCTAAGATTGCGATGGTAGTAGGATGAGCCTGCCACTAACCTGTTCCTGTTCCGAGAGAGCACATTTAGGAGTACCCAAAATTTCAACATCAACGTTGCACGGATGGGTCAATCTCTTCTCTCTTGAGGAGATAACACATTTGTATTTTTGTCCTTTAGAAAACAAAGCTTGACATTTTTTGTCGCTTCTAGTAAGCTCCCCATTGCTCATAGTAGGATACAGACGTTTGATATACCTAACATGGCATTTAGTGCCGACGAACCATGTTAGGGGAGGGGTTAAGGGGAAGGATGTTGGCTAATACTAATATTAGGATGCCAAAAAGCCCAGTGCAAAGTTTGTTTAAGCACAAACAAAACGTACTTCCTTTGAGGGAGGCAATAGGTTTCACAAAGCCAACAAAACTTGTATTTCATCTTATTTACTTCTGGCAAGGAGTTGGCTAACTGCCAACGCAGAAGGAACATTGAATTTCATCTTTTTACGGAGCGACGCCGAAGATCAGAGATATGCAAAGTGAGGTTCTTCTTCTCTAGACTTCATGGCCCATAGAGAAGAATGAAGATCAGGAAGCATGGGTCAACTTTTGGCAATTTTAGAATCTTTGGAATAGTAGGAGAGTTGCCCAGCAGTTCGTTGGAGCTTCTACGAAAAATGTAATTGGCCCAGCAAGATTAAGTGGGTTGATTAACGTAATTGGCCCAACAAATTGGGCTAAGTGGGTTTACAAAAAATGGATAACAAAAGCGGACCAATTTATTTAACGTGGTATTTTTGACATTTGGCTTGTTAAAGGTTACCAAAAATGGAAATGGGAATAAAGAGCAGAGACGTACCAAAATAAAAATTGGGAACATAGAGAAGAGACAGAGTGGTTAATCATTTCTGATATACTTCAAACATAAATCATATCTCTCTCCAGAATTTTTCATGAATCATTTACTTTAATGATTTAGAATAAAATCATGTATTTCATGAATTTGGAACAAATAAAAAAATGGAAAGCATGCGAGCCAGCACGAAGGTAACACGTGCATTGCACATGTTATCACACAAGATCTCTGCAAAGTATTTTTAGAAAATACTCGGGGGTCTAAAATTTATTGCTCGCTTGAGGCCACCAAAATGCGAGAGACGACCCTGATGATGATAATGACGATGATGGAAAAGCTGATGAGATGTTTAGTCCATGGAGAACAAAAACCTTAAGTAAGCGATATAATATTGTTCCTACTAAGAAATTTTATGGCACGCTGCACAAGTGCGTAATCGTCTTTAACAGATGAGGAATCATTCCATTGCAGAACTAATGTGCCTGCATCAGGACCAAAATGATCATCATCTTCTTCGAAGTGGGACTTCCGCAGCCACATAGCGATGTATGGCTTCCTTCTGTCCTTCTTTGGCGACGATGCACCTTCTTCTTCTTCTCCTCCTCCTCGAAAGTCATGGATAAGTTGAAGCGATTCATTTTCCTCTTTTGAGATTTTTTATACCAACGTCTCGAATAACATCGTGCACCTTAACAAACCGTCTATCTGGCACGTATAGCAGCAACCAACGAGATTTGAGAAGGTGTAATAATGTGTGCACTCTTTTTCTTATTTTCTCCATTGTACTTGTATCAACGAATCTTGTTGCCTGGCAGTGCAACACTATTTCTTCAATTGGAATTTCAAAATCATCAGGAAGAAACAGCATAGGAGGAAACACTTTTTCGCCTTCTTGTCCGACAACATCTCGGAATCTCAAAATCATCTGGGAATTCTACGAATCTCAGAGTTTAAAAGTTTTTCGAGTGCATTTCTCCACCCATAAAAGAATTCTGATTTCTCAATGCTACTCCAACTGCGCGTATAGCTACGGGCAAGCCTCCGCATTTGTCGCATACTTGGCATGCTATTCGATGCTTCTCGGATGACTCAATAGGATGCTTCTTGAACAATGACCAAGATTCGAGAAGATTCAATTCTTTAACTTATATTTGTTTGACATGTAATCAGGGCCGTCTTAACCTTTAAGCAGTTAAGACAACCGTTTGGGGCCACCAAAGATAGAGGGCCTCAAATTTTAAAAATAATAGGGGTAGTTTAGCATTTTCTATACAATGCTAAATACTTTCACATCTTTTATATAATTTCTGAGATAATTCAAACATACATCATATAGCTTGAGAGAATTTTTCACGAGTCATTTATTTTTAAAATTTAGAATAAAATCAAATATTTCATGAACAGGGAACACATAAGAATTGTATAAATAAAATAAAAATATGAAGCGTGCGAGCCAGCACGAAGGTAACACGTACAATGCACGTATACTGCGCAACATGTTCCCACATAAGATATCTGCAGAGCATTTCTAGAAAATACTCAAGGGCCTCAAATTTACACATACAATGCACGTATACTGCACAACATGTTCCCACATAAGATATCTGCAGAGCGTTTCTAGAAAATACTCGAGGGCTTCAAATTTATTGCTCGCTTTAGACTATCAAAATGCTATATACGGCCCTGGCAACATTGGAGTGGTTTCTTCCTCTGGACCTTTAAGAGGGGTGATGATCGAGCTAATAGGGGTAGGTTCTTTCTAAATTTGGTTCAAAGCAGAGGTCATCAGTGTTTTTTCGGTGTTTACGGTTGATGCTCAACAACCATTCTTTTATCTAGTATAATATTATCCATCTTTTGATAAATTTGTAGATCAAGATGCCCGAACTCTGTTTCAAGAAGTCTTGGTTGATTTGGAGGAGCATGTATCCGGTCGCAGACCAGCCGCAGTTTACGGATTCTAAGTGTGTATCTTCAGCAATGGGCCTCGGCAAGGTAGACGATGACTTCCTCTTCATGGTGCTCTCATTGGGTTTGGCTATGTTGTTAACAGAGCACTATGGCCGGCTGTTCCTAGCGACTAAGATGCTCTTCAGTGAAAAAGCATTCCCTTTTCTGAGTTTTTTTTTTGGACAAAACTATCATTTTCGTATATACATCATAAAGTCAAAAGTAAATTGATAATTTACAAAACCCTAATGGAAAGGGTCACAAAAGTATGTATCGTTGTCTTCAGTATCTTCGCCAGCCGGACAGATGCACCACGACAAGTGCGAGATGTGATTACTTACCCGACCCGATTCACCTAATATATCCATTCTTCTCTAGGCGGTTCTCATCGTCGAAGATTTTGGAGCCAGGCGGAGTGCCCATGTCGATGGAGAAGCTGGTGGTAGTTGTGGTTTTTTGTATTCTGTCTTTGGACAACCTTGGGGATTTAAAATCCAAAGAAAACACATTGAGCGCGTGATTTGGTCGAATTTGATTTCATCGACTAGTTTGGATGTCGCCGACAAACATGGATGTTCAAGTTTCTCACAGGGGATCACGAAGCAGTCTCAGAGGGTACATTTCGGCTCAATGTGAGTCATTTGATAGACTTCTAGTAGGATTTAAGACTTGCCGGATATCACCGGGAAAATCGTCAGCAAAGTAACCACGATACTCGTGGTCTTATTTTATATTATCAAATAACCAATTTTTTTTATATTATCAAATAACCAATTTTTGGTGTCGCCTCAGTGGTTGTTACTTCTCGATCAATTTTCGCTTTCTTCGGCCAAGTCGATACTAGTGGTGGATGGTATTTCAAAAGAAATTAGTCTTCCTAAATATGATGTCTTCAGCTCTGTTGAAGTAGAAATGGTTGTGGAAGATGTTTGCCTTCGAGCTATGTGATAGCCTAGTCGTCAAAGGGGTTAAAGAATAAACCTTATTGCATGGGATGAAACTAACAATGTCTAGTTTGGAGTGTCATTACTCATTACTGAATAATCTCGATCAACTATAAGAATTTGTTTGAGAATACCAACAACCATGAAACAAAAAAAAATGTGGATGACTTGTCTGGGTAAAATTTGTACGATGTCCATCCAATTAAATAAACCCTTGTTAAGTCACAATTGCCACACACACAAAAAAAGCCAATAAAAATATGTTTGGAATTACCAAGACTTGACCAATACTACGGAGAGTTTTTGGATAAGCAGAACGGATATCATATTTTTTTATTTTTTTTTTATTTTTTCACCGGCAACAAAAGATTAGATAGATAAAAATACGGTTACAAGGATAGGTCTGTGGGACATATCCCCTTAAAGAGACATAAGTCCAGGGAACTAAGCCCAAGCACAAAAACTAGGAAAAAATACAAAATAAAAGAGGAGCCACCAACTAGAAGCAAAAACGAACATATTCTTGGACTGATTTGGCAATCGCTGGGCTTTTGAGACGGCCGATCTGGAAGCTTTCGAGACCGTGCATGAAATCAGGCGATGAAGAATCTCTAAAGTATCATGGATGGTGGCTGAATCCTCAAATGACCCTTTTGTGGGGTCAAGCAACCGGGTCGGTTCCTAGAATAGGGAACCGAATAGTCGACGGGGGCGCAACCGTGATTCGAGCTCCAAAATTAGCTCCTCTCCCTCTCGGGTTTGTGATGGCCGTAAATGTGGGTTCATCTGGATTTTTCATGAACGACACAATGGCGAGTTGGTTTTGGTCATCTTCTTCAGGTCAGTCGGCATGGTCCTCCTCTTCTTCGGCGGTAGGGAGTGGGAAAAGTGTCTTTTATCTTCTTTTGGGTTGGGGCAGACGGGGATTTTGGCTCATGGGTTGGGTCATTAAGGCCCAGGTTATCAATAGCCTCGAGCTGGGCTGCAAAATGCTGGTCAATTCCGAAGATTCATTTTTTCCGGAGGTGGGCTGGAGTGGAAAGGGGAGTTTCAATATAAGATTTCGGATGAGTTAGTGGGCCTGTGACAAGTTGGGTTTTGAGTGAGTGTACATTTGTGGGTCAGACTAGGACGTGGCTTTTGGTTTAAGAGGTGGGTCTTTGGTTTGACCTTGTGGCCCATTGGACAAATTAGGGTTTGATGGTTGAGGGATGTCCGGTTAATAGAGGGGTTTGCAGCAGAGGAGGTGTTTCGTCTGAGGTTTCCAGGAGGTGTCAGAGATTGAGGGCGCGACTCGTGATGGCTAGGGGAGCTAGCACGGATGACAACAAAATTTAAGGGAACATCAGAGTTGTTGACCCACACGATCAACGAGGTTGACAAGGAGGTCTCCGGAGGTAGGACGCTCGTCGGCGACCGGCGCTGTGGGAGATCAGTCGGAGGCAGAAAAGATAGGCTATCCTCCGGTTGCATTTCCGATGTCAAGGCCCCATATGGATCCCCATTTGTTAGCATTCATACTAGGGTTCCCTTCGCAAGTGAGAAGACCGGCGGGGAGAAAGGGTTGATTATTTTCTTCCTCAAAAAAGTTGTAGCCTGACTTAGTAGAGTAAACTCATGTTCTTGTAAATGGCCAAATGAGCCTGTCACGATCATTTTTTGCTGGTAGCTGGATTGTTAGGATTCTTCTTGCAATGAAGTCAAGGACATGAACCTTAATAGTTTCCTCCTTCCAATATTGAACATCCCCTTGGTATGTGATCCAGTCTCTCACCTTCCAATATGGATTAATTTGATGGGTTGCCATAATATTGGAGAGAGAATCTTTAAGACCCGGGATCCACTTGTCATTCAGAATACTGATATCATCACCACTGCCCACCTGCCATCCTTTTTAAGGAGGTCCTTGCCAAAGAGAACACTTTTCCAAGCCCACGACGCATTACTAGGGCACCCTGCTTCCATGAAAGACTTTTTCCTGCAATATCTCTGTAATAAGACTTTAGAAACAAGCAAGTTTGGGTTGTTCAGAATCCACCAAGCCTTGTTTGCTAAGAGAGCCTGATTGAACCAATTGAAATTTCTGAGGCCTGGCCACCTCTAGACTTAGAATGGCTAAGAATATCACTAGAGATGGTTCTAAAAGGGACATTTTTATCAGGGTTCCACCAGAATTTTTGGATTTGGTTTGAAAATTCCTTGTTGAGGGACAAAGGAAGCTTAAAGGAGGAGCTAACATATGTAAGAAGGGCCGAGAGAACAACTTTAGCTAGGGTAAGTCTCCCTGCACAATTGAGATACAACGGATTCTCTAACAAAGCCAAAGATCTCCCTTTTCTTTCCTCCTGGGACAATGGGCAATCCTAAGTAGGTGCAATTTTTATTATCAATTTTAATACCAAGGAAGTTCCCATAGATCTCTCCTAAGCCCCGATGGACATTAGGGCTAACAATAAGTGAAGATTTATCTTTATTGATATCATGTCCCGAGACTTTGCAAAAAGATTCAAGGGCTAGACCAAGAATTGCACATGTGGACAAGGAAGGCTGAAAGAAGACAAGACAGTCATCTGCTAAGAATAGGTGAAATAAGTTATACCCGTTTCTGCAGAGAGAGATACCAGGACAAGCCCCCGACCTATTAAGATAGGTGAGATAAGTAGAAAAAGTCTCAAGGTAGATGATGAACAGGTATGGCGAGAGGGAGTCTCCCTGTCTCGGGCTAGCTTTAGGGAAGATCTTTCTGCTGGGTTGCTCATTAACCAGGACAGAATATCTAAAATTTTCAGGACCAAAAAAAACTGGCTCTTCAAATATCTAATGTTTTAAGACCAAATAACATCGAAAGTTGCATGTCAAAAATGAAAATGGTCGGCAGAGAGAAAAAGAAGTGTGGTAAGATGTAACATAGTTGTAATTAGGTTATTTGGGTGCCACACTTTCGAAACACAAGATGTGTAAAAACTACTTACGTTTCTCCTGAATCTTTGCAATGCACTATTCACCGAGTCACTTTAACCTAATGATTTGGTTATTCTATAATGTTGTAGAATAAATGAAAAGACGGGTGTAATCGTAACACCATGAAAATATTATTAATTCTTGCATTGTCTAGGTAACCTAATCACCGGGTCAAGCTAACATCCTTAACGTCAACTTAGAAGTCTCACGAGAGACGGACCTAGCAATATTTTTGGGTAGAAGGACGGACCTAGCAATATTTTTGGGTAGAAGAGCGTAGAATTGTGCAGTTGTTGCGTGTTTAATGCTTTTACAAGGTGATATGCATTTCTTTGTTATATTTCCTCAATTAGTCTCCATTTTATCGTGTAAAGGAAACAAAATTGTTTCACGCAGTGCGGAACCAGTATTTCCTCTGCCTATAGAAATACCAAGCAGCAACTTGGCATTCGCCATTCCTTAAATTATACTTCATATCGACCATACCATCCCACCGGAGCTTTCACATTGTGATTACTAGATTGGAGAAGGGGTCTCAGAGATTGCAAAAGAATGGAGATGATTTTCAGCTTCGTGAGAAGCAAACTGCATCAAGGGGTCTTCAACACCAACAAATGGATTACCATAAATATACATCAACATCCATGAAACAAAGTGCCAAAGACATCCAAAATCATTCTAGACAATCACTGAATTTTAAACTATTAAATAGCACCTGTGTTATTCGTTTGGTCCAACAAATTCTTCTCAAACACAAATAACCCATAACTAAAGTAAACGTATTTCCCCTACCTCAATTCTCAATTCTGATGAAACTATTGGTTTAGTACTACTATGCAACTTAACATACAAAAAATTATAGAAACCTAAATTTGCTATGAGAATTCAGAACGATACAAAATTGGTTCCTAATTAATAGCTTTGATGCTGAAGCAAGCTCTCAAGATAACAAAGAACCCTTCCTAAGCCTGCGAGAACTGACCATTGGCGTTCAAACACACATCGAAAACCTAAAACAAGCCCACATTAACAATGAACCATTCCACAAGCCACTGAGATCTCATGCTCGGCATTTTAGACACATCAAGAAAATAAAGGTGGGCACTGGAAAATTCCACACACAGCACCATCACATCATTCTGTTCAACATCAGCAGACCCCTGGAGAACAAATTCCTCCTCCAGAAACACCAGCCTGCTGAATCCACTTATGCGGTGGTGCACGCAGCCATCTATTTATTACTAAAGGGAATACAATTAAAAAAAGGTAAAATCAAATCCAATGCATCTATCACTAGTGGTCGGGGTAATTCAAATCAATCATCAAACCTAAGTAATGTTATTATTGCAGCATTTTAGATAAAGCAACAATACTCACCTGAAATTTTCAACTTAGCAGCAATTTGGAGAATATCCACTAAGCCTCTATAAAAAACATCCACACAAATCTTAGATAAATCCAGAAACGGAATATAGGAGGGGATTCTTCTGCCCAGCAGAAGATGCAACCAAAAGAAGAAGAAGAAGAATAGTGCTATAGTTTAAACCAGTTTTTCCACCTACCTTCCATCTCAGCAAAGAGAACGTCCCTGTGAACAGGATACAATTAAACCATAATTCAAGTACACATATATTGCTCCTCTCAACATCATGTATCAGTATGGCTGAGCTCGCGGGTTAGAGCCATAATTTCTGTCCGGGCCAGAGCCTCCATCTCCTCTGTAATTGTCCCTCCGTCTGCCGCCGCCGCCGCCTCCTCCGCCACCATATCTGCCGCCGCCGCCTCTTCCTCCACCACTGCCAAATAAAATAAGAACGTGATAATTAGATAAGATTTTGAGTAGAATATAGGCTACACCGCGCTGGTTAAAAGAAAAACATACTGTTACTTTTAAGTGATCTAAATGTCCGAAGAAACCCAATGAAATAACCATATCAAGTTATCAACTTCATCATCAATGTGTCGATATTATGCCCTCAAAGTGCACCCAAAAAGACCCAAGAAAAGAAAATGAGAGCAGTGCATAGTGATGCAGATCTTACACACCACTTCAGCAGCATATGCTCGATATATACAATAGTCACCAAGTAATCATTTACTAGCTACGATTTCCAGAAGATACCAAACAAAATCCTAGAAGGGGGAGTACAAATATGGCCAAGACACTACAGAACTTCAGAGTGGAAACTACCAGATAACCAGGGGGCCAGCAGGCCTGGTCCACCTTCATACCCTGCCCTGATCAATTCATAAAATCAGTGAAATTTGGTTCACTTTCAAAGACATCGCCTCTGTAATGTCTTGAGAGGGTTCCCCTCATCACAGCATTTCTAGTCATTGACCAGTTGAAGATAAATTCCAGAGAACAAATGCTCAACACTGTTATCAAAAATGCGCAACACCCCACAAAAAGTGTCCTGAATCCTACACAAACTACTTTAGAATTATATGCCTAAACAGGGTCATGAAAGTGAAAGCTTTGCCAATGATATCCAATGCGGAACGTGTGAACAGCTATAGCCTGTAAGGAACTAAGGATATACACTTGCTCAACACTTGACCACCTCCAGAGAAAGAGATGGCAGAGACGAATGAGCAGACAATGAATGGAAACGTCACCTCAAAAAGCCAAAGACCATATAAACTGTTTGGTGCATGTATATGCAGCTTAAGTTGTCAAAGTAAGATACGTATCATGTATCGCTTTTGACATTTTTGTATTGTGTATTGTTTCATGTATCGTAACGATACTGACACCTTTTTTTAAGAGCTCCAAAACATGATAGAGCATCTTAAATGTAAATATATGATGATGGATTTGTTATATTATCGCGTAATCTGACCGGAAATAAAATTGCCTACTGGCACATTTATAATAAAACACAGATCACAAGATAGCAACAAATTTCATAAGTAGGAATTTAGGCATCAACACAAACTAATTCAATAAATGAATCAACACAGATCACAAAACACGTCATATATAGAAATTTAGGCCTTAGATCATTGAGCCAACAGAGGCAACACATTCCTCTGCTGAGATCATTGAACCGTATATTAAAGGACAATAGCTTCAGCGGTCCCTAAACTCGAGCTCACAATGGACCAGCCTATAGTGATGCATCACAAGTAGCAACTTGAAATGTGCTAACCGGCGCGTAAGGGTTGCTTCCCCTTTATGTGAAGATAAAAAGTCATGCATGACATCTAACTAAAAATAGTGACTTGACCCAGCGCAAGTATGCATACCTTCAACTAACATAAATAGGGAATGGTGTTGATGCCTCTAGATCAATAACCAAATAGACACATTTCATGCATGTCTAGTAAGGCTCCGGGAGGATTGCAGTGTTTTTAAAACAAAAACCTATAAGGACCACGTTGATTGACGGGGTAAGACTCTGGCAGGAGTACCAGGAAAAGGTTTTGAATACCATGTCCCAAGCAACACCCTCTCATCCCTATGTATTATCCAAAAACAAAACAGCTAATCACACGGTGCTTTGCAGGATTTCTTTAAATTGGAAGAGACATAAAACACATTCTGATCTGAAATATTTCTTAATCAATTACAGATAGTGTCAAGCACTCCATGATAGAGTATGTCTAACACCTCCCACAGATCCGTTTCCCGGCGTCTACTTGGGAGCAAGTTCAGATAGAGTGTCTTGTAGCCTAGAGAGCTTAATTGTTTAAAAAAAAAGTAGCTGTTGGAAACACATTACAAATAAAGCCTAATACCAAATTTGTATTAATCATTTCGCACAGAGATTAAAAATTAAGAACCCAAAAAATTTGTTTAAACTTTTTGTTGGAAACAAGCAGTTATTGTTTACAAAATGTCAAGGAGTAAATACAAGAACCCAAAAAAAAACTGTTTATCAAGTTCCGGAAATGAAATCGACCTAAACTGTTGGTTGATACCTAAGTCAGCTGGAGCGGGAGCGACTGAGCAGCAAATGTAAAAAAGATCGGTTTGGGGAGTGTCTCTATAAAATATTTTTTACAACAATCATAATAAATTTGAAGTATCAAGCAGCTTGAAGTTAGAGATGTAGATGAACATCAAATTTATTAAAAGTAAAGAATAAAACTCTAGCATTTTTTTCTTAGTTTTTGAGTTAAGAATGTATATTACAAATATCTAATTTGTGCTATGTCTAATTTGTTGTTATTATTGACAAATACATGACAATTGTATATCTTTTCTCCAACCTGTTCACCAAAAATAACAACAAGCCTACAAGACTACAAACATCGCCAGGAAGTCAATTTGTGATTGTACATAGAATGTTCTTTCTACAACTGCTTCGTTTCTCAAAAGTTTGTAACTATCTACATTAAGTAAATGATATGAGCATCAAGTTCAGTTCTTACTTGGAAGAAGTTCTCACTTGGCAAAAGAGAATTGTCACATAAGGAGTTCAAAATGAAAATTCAGATGTCCCACAACGTTCCGGGTATATGGTAGGACTAGCTTCAGGCTTACAAATACTGTAGGTGATAATAAGAATTATAAAAAGTCCCACATCGCAGTTAGAGAGCAAGTTCATCAGAAAACTTCTCTATGAAAGGGTTTGTGGACTTCTTAACTTCATGTGTGCTGACGCTCGCAAGTGGGCTTGTCAAAAGGCTTATGTAAATAGTGGTCCGCCTAGGCTTTGAGTAGGCTACGAATAACAAGGGCTAGCTGGCTTGATTTTATTGCCGGATAAGGCTCGCTTTCATAATTTATTATAGCTACGAGTAATAAGGCTTGCTGGCTTAAATTTAAGATTCGGCACTCCAATTTTTTGGAGCACGTTTTTAGCGCGAACAGGCCCTTAATCTGCAGGAGCACGGTTCCAGAGCGGGTGAGAAGCCAGGGTAGGACAAACTATGTGATCTAAGTTGATACTCTATAAATATACATTGGCAAATTCAGCTAGCAAATGAACATTCTTGAACGTAGATTAACTTACATTCACTGTTACAAGCAACTATAGCGGAAGATCTATTAGAGCAGATCTTCTTTTGAAGTTTAAAGGAGAAAATAGGCGATTAAGAAACCCACACACATCAATAGCAGTTTCTTCCAAGTTTGCATAAGCAGGTGAACAAGACATTTACTAAAGCAATTACCGAGGATAAATATTTAGTAACAGGCAATCAAAATAAATACCGTACAGACTACTATGAATCGCAACATTACTGAAGCTGTTGCAAGTAATAAAATCCACAATTTACTTTGCTAAGAGAAAAGGAGGTGGGAATACGTGAGCAGACCTCCAAATACAGAAACAATGATACAAAATAAATATCAAGCAGAGATCTTTGTGTTAAAATAATCTCTGTAAATAAACTAACCACGCAGATAGATCACGTGTAAGAGAAACAAGAAACAATAACATTCTACTACAGTGATTTATTGTTTAAACAAATCCATATCCTTTCACTAAAGAAGCTCGGGAATTTACTGTACACCTATGTATTGCTGGCAAGTTCTTGACCTATGGATGAATTCTCAATGGAAGGTTATAGATGGAGTCCAATCATTGCCTAAAAAGCCTACATCAACCAACCCCATGTGGCCTCTATTGACTTTCAACCCAAAATAGGACAACAATGGGACACCCAAAATGGGACAACAATGGGACGTGGTGGCAAAGCCACGGGCAATTAACTAGTGATCGATATAGCTTGCTGGGAAAGATAAACCAATTTACCCTCGAAAGGAATAGAAACAATTGATGATAGTTAATAATTTCTTTTGAACCACTGCATCATTTTGGTTAAAACCAATTTAAAATCTCTGATGACTCAAATACTTTGACTCCATCTCCTACTTATTGTATCTTAGTATTTCTTTATATATCAATACTTGATTCTCCCTGAATCTCATTTTCCCAACTATAGTGTTACTATACAACAATCAATTATTTATTTGAGGTTATTTTACAAAAGGAACACTGACACTTCCTATTTCTAATAACACAGTCACTATCATTTCTTCATTTCACATCAAGACTGATTCCTTCTCATCTCTTCGAATCACATCATTACTCATTTTCCCTAATTCACATATTTTCTCTCTACAACTTTGTAGCCTATACTCAATTTAATGTTTCAACACTGTACTATTTTGTTTAGGAAAAAACATGACACATTAAGCATGGTTCATCAACAAGGACATGACAGCATGATGTACACCATATAAATAACACAATCGCTCTACAGAATAAGATTCAAATTACCCTATGGAAGTAATTTCCAGAGATCGGGTTCCACAAACCGTAGACAACACAAATTAAAGTATCTATCAATAATTGAGTTGCATATGAGCAATTACTATAGAACACATAACATTCTTTATATGCATCAAGAGACACAAGTCCAAAAAGGCAAATCACGTTAACTTGAGCTCGATAAAAATAATTTTGAAACAGTTACCAAAGGAAGAGCGCCACTTACCCCGATCCGTAAGCATTGGTGGCCTTTGGTGCAGACTTCTCAGCCATGGAAACTTTTATTTTATGGCCTCTGATTTCATGACCTGAGACATAGAAATCCATGATAAGCATCTTCCGATCATTTTCCTCAAATACATTGATTGAACTACTTCACAGCTTACCATTATAAAAATTCCCAGCACAATGGGCTGCTGATGGATCCTCGTACGTCAGAACTCCATCTCCTTTGTTTTTTCCATGGTCATCAGTGTAGAGTTTAATACTCCAGGGCCATTGGTCCTTGTAACCTCGCTTTTGCTTGATCCTTGCAACCTAGACAAAAATCATCATCAGCATCCTAAGAAAAAATAACAAATCCATCCGTAAATCATAGTATATGTTTACTAAACCAGTCATCTGAAACGACAATTACAGCCTGTGTGGTGAAACAACTACTAAAACATTGCCCATCCAAGTTTTAAGAATGAAAATATGAACTCACACTAAACGATGTATATTAGAAAATGAATATAAGTTCATAAACACTGATATGTAAGACACAAAGAGTGAATCTCCTCAGTGACTTATGTGATAACTTTTCTTCATCCAAAGGATGTGAAACACGTCTCGTATTAAATTTAAAGTAAAAAGCCTTACTTATGAAAAGAACAAAATTTAAAATTACCTGTCCAATACCACCAAAAAGTTCTTGCAATTCTTCTGTAGTCACATCTACTGGTAAATTAGAGATGTATATTCTTGCATTGTCACAAGAATCCCCACAGTTCTCATCGCACTGCTTTACATTGGCAGGAGCCTCGGCAGGAGCTTCATTGTAACCACCTCTAGCATTTCCTTGACCACCACCGTATCCCCCATCATAACCACCTGACCTGCCCCCACGACCACCACGTCCACCATTGCGAGCGTCACCACCAGCATCACCACCATAACCAGCAGGAGCTCCATATGAAGGGGGCAGCGAATGAGGTCCACCAGTATAACTTGTGGGTGGAGGAACTGCATCTGTACCATAACTAGGATTTCCACCATAACTACTTGGAGGGGGCGCGTAATTGCCACCGGATCCACCATATGAGGGTGGTCCCTGTGAAGGATTATGACCATAACGACTGTCATCTCTCCCTTGACCACTGCCATAAGAGCCACCTCTGTTACCACCAGCACTTCCACTATCATAGTTATCACTTCTCCCACCTCGGCCCCCACCACTTCCTCCTCTATAACCACCTCCACTGCCACCGCGATCACCGCCAGCAGAGGGACAAGGTGTATGACATTTGTTACATTCAGTTCTTCTTGCAAAGTTCGAATTCCCACAGCTGTAACATGGAGAGATACAAAGATTATGAATAAATGCATGTAAAAATGAGGGAACGAAGCACTAACATTTAGAAACTTGCTATCTGTCCCTACATTAATTGTTCTCTGCTAGAGATGTGATATTTCTAAAAGAATATGTTATATGAAACCACTGTCATACAAATCCTTTGAGATGCAAAATATATCAGAACTTAACAAACAGGTCCTCAATTAGACACATAGAAATGTCAAGTCACTTCAATTTTCATTTTTTAGTAATAAGAACATGCTCATCACGCTTGGCAAATAACTTGGTAGAGTAATTAGATCAGCTTAAAAAACACTTTCAGTATCAGTCACACGGCGACTTTTTCATTAGGACACGTAACATACAATTGCGAGCAAAATGGACATTCTTGACCTGCTAAAAACTAAGCTAATTCCCCAATTCTGCCATTTCCCATCACATCATCTTTTTCTATCGCTCGCCTCTAGAGTAAGGACCCTAATAAACCTCTTATAATATGATTTTAGAAAATGCAAGCGTGCATATTACTTCTTTTCACGTGTAAACCGTGTCAGTGTCCAGATTCCGGACTCGTTAAAAAAATTTAAGTACTGTGTTCTACTCAGGGGTTTAAAAATGGTCTGAACTGTTTCGGTTTTCAGGTACATGATGGTATCGTATGCCTCAGTACCTTGCAGCTGATACCTACGGTGTGAATCAATTTCACAAGCCGATTATCAAAAGTTAAACCAGATCCTCTATCATTACACTTAGTGCCTGTTTCGTATGCCTGTTTTTATTCGAATCTGTTTAAAAACGCTGTTATTCCTAGAAACTCATTTAGCAGTGTTTTTCATGCATATTTAATAACAAAAACAGGCCGAAAATTGTTGTTTACAAAAGCACCAATTTTGGCATTTTTGTGTTTTTTCATACTTTCAGTGTTTAACCACCTCTTTCCACTTAATGAATGAACGAAATAACAACTGAATAACAACTATGTGTCGGATATAAAACGTACACAATGTAGTAAATTATCACCGCAAGATGAGAGTTGCCAAATTTGTCTCCGACTGTAAACACAATTTTTTTAAGCACATAACAAAACAGTTTCCGTTTTTGTTTTCAAACAAGTTTTTCGGCATTTTTTTCAGCTGTTTTTTTCTGTTTTTCAATGGGTACCAAACAGGCTCTTACAAGAGGGCACGCATTCGATCACCGATTCATGTACTATGTGTCCGATACTCGCCCAAAATTGTTAAACTGTAACAGTAACCATGCCGTTTCCATTATTTAGACCCATGGACTTACTACTCTCCTACACCACACAGCTGTATTATTACCTTGTTCTTCCTAAGGATGAGTAATAAGAAAACCAAGCAAAACTAGTTCTGATTTTAACATCTACATCTCTCTTTGAAAACGATAAATCCACGATTTTCCCAGAAAAGGATGCATGTTTAACTACTTCTAATTACCCTCCAGACAAGCATTAACATATAATGTCTTTAGGTAGACAAAATAATTGAGAATTGAAATTCCTGCTCATGCCTCCTTTTCTGCCATAGCACAATTCCTATGTATTGTTGTCTATCAAAATTCATTCAAAGTTAGGTTCTTGATAAGTTAAAGGGCAAGATCAATGATGATTAGACGATGAATCCAACCCAAATTCAGGAATTTTAAATAAATAGGACATGTGAAAACCCTAGACAACAGAAGATGAGCTCAATTGGAATGACGGATTATCCTGAAATTATGTACCTCGGATTGGGGCACATCCAGTCACCTTCTTTGCCACTTCCACCTCCTCGACCACCTCCTCTGTAGCCTCCACCTCCACCGCCACCTCGACCGCCACCGCCACGATCTCCACCTTGATATCCACCGTCACCACCACCTGTTTCAATTCAAAATCAAACGCTAAACTCCATAGACATCATAACCCCTAAATTGACCTAATCCACAGAAAACGAAGAAACGAGAACGAAAATTCAATCAATTAGGCTCAGTAATTACCACCATATCCACCGCCTCGGCTGCCACTACCTCCGCCTCCGTATCCTCCTCCTCCGCTGCCTCCGCCGTAACCTCCACCGCCGCCGCCACCGTAACCTCCACCGCTGCCACCGTATCCACCGCCGCCGGAACCTCCGTAGCCTCCTCCGCCAGATGGAGGATTAGATCCGTCCCCACCGTAAGAGCCAGACATGTTAGGGTTTCCTAGGGTTTGCTTACTCTGTTGCAGAAGAGAGAGATAGAGAGAGGCCAAAGGAGTGAAGACGTATCTAAATCTACAGAAATCGCGTTAAATACAAGTAGACCCCCGGTCAATGTAATAAATCAAAATATCCCCCTCAATTCCTAAGTATTACGGATAGGCCCGTGTCTAGGTGCAACTTGGGGTGCTTAGAGGGTTCTATTCTTTTGTTGCAACATTGGTTACTTTGTATCCTCACATTGGATTCAACTTCATGGCTTGTTAAGGAGATTTTTCTTAAATAAGTGATAAGCAATAATTATTATTGTTAGTTACGTAACCTTGAAAAGAAGGTTGCTCGTTTTGTTATAAAAAGAAGGTAACTCGTGTTACAATATTGAGTTTACCACTGTTGATGGTGTTGATGTGCTTTCATTGATAATAAATATTGACAACCACAAAGAGTTCAAAACATGTCTAAGAGACCAAGCATGACATGACATTGCACATAGACGATAGAACACCCCATATAGATGGAAAATGTTTGTACATAAGGAAATTAACGTCGCATGCAGACATAATAAGACCACACATAAGCGGAAAATGTTTAGGTACTAGAGGATGTCATTGTCATTGTGTAAACCTCGTGGTCAGTTATGTAATTAGTTTGAAAGGTCGTTACTCTGTTACAGTTAGTTGTTCAGCCGTTTACATACTGAAATTATTGTTGAGGGAAAGACACTTTCCCTTTCTTGTCCCACTTAAAAAAACCCTTTCTTCATGATATCAGAGTTGCCATGTTTGTTGTTCTTAATTGGTTGATCATGTTGATTGATTATGCACAGGTTTGCAATGGAGACACTACCGATAGTCTTATCATCCTCTTTCGTGGTCGGTAGTGTTCTCTCCGAGCATCTGCTCGCCTGTCTATGTATATTGATTTCAAACCTCAATTCACCGTTCCATACTAAATTAGATGCGATTAACAACATTATCCGGCGTGCATTGATGGAAACCACACTGATTACAAATGATTTTTGTCGTCGGAGGTACTTGTCCATTCTGCGGTGATATTTACCATCTTCAGCGAGTACATTTGATAACTCTCTATTAGAGTTGTATTTCTTGCATGCTTTATACCGTTTTGCATTATTCGCGGTTTGATAATATTAGTTTTACACTATGATTAGAGAGAAAACGTATAAGTTGAGCTTTGAGCACTAATTTGTTAAACCAGGTATTTCTCACATTACTTTATAAATTTTTGTCACGTTTGATCGCACGGGTTGTGTTTCCTGTTGTTTTGACAGGAAACGGAGCTTGGGAGATGAAGATGAGAGGAGAGCCAAGCTTGGGAGATTAATCGGGAGCTAAAACGATGAAGAAACGATTAAGAATTGGTTAAAAGACATGGAGAGGGGGTTAAAGTGTCATTCAATGAAGTTTGCGTAAGACACTTTAACTCCCCTAGATGAAAAACGGCCAAACACTTAGTAAAAATTAGGTGGTCATACGTGGGCAACTCACCGGAAGTGTAGGATCACAAATTGTGATCACAAGATCAAGAGCAAGACCAGATGTAGGATCAAACGTGATCCTACAACCACAAAAAGGTGATCCTATGATCACAAAATCAGCCACAAGACGAGAAACAAGATCACATTACCTAAAAACTAAAATAACGGGACTCTCTAATTATTTTTAGACGCACCGAAGAGAAGAAAATAAGGGTACTCACGCAAGAAAAAAAAGAGAGGAGGCTAGGGTTCAAGAGGAGGACTGCTCCATTGAAGATCTAGGTTTTTCTTCTTCTTCTTTTTCTTCATCTCTAAATCTTTGTATGGAGAAACTTGTAAGCTTTGTTTGGTTGATTAACATTAGCTAAACTATTTGCTAGGTGTCTCTATGACAGCCTAGAGTTTTATGTAGACGATTAATTTCCGGCTTCAAGACTTGTTTCATGCTTTATGATTTGATCTTTTATGTAGACGATTAATTTCCGGATTCAAGACTTGTTTCATGCTCTATAATTTGATCTTTGGATAAGTATTAGTTTCATGAACTTTTTATTGAATATTGTCTATTGACACGACTAGATTAGGATATTGACATTCATTAAAACTAGGGTTATTTGTGGATTAAAGCTTGCTTAATGTTGGTTTCATTCTTGTCAATTGTTCACGTGAGTGCGCAACAGTGACTCCAACTAGCCTTGATGAGATGGGAAAAACAATCCCGAATCATCGAGTCTGATAAGAGAAGTGAGTAGGATAGGCCTTAGGTGGGTAGATTCGGTAGGATTATTTAGCTCTTTCATGAAATGGTGGACCGGCAGGACCCGTTATTGTACCAATAGATGACCTGCTAGAACAGACTGGTAGACAACATGAGACCGAGAGGAGATTATAGTTAACCGAGATATAAAATGACATGAGACCGACAGGATATTGTCATAGCCTATTACCCGGCTGAACTAGAATAGGATTGACGTGTTACACAGATAATCCGAAAATCGTCTATAGCCCTAGGTGATCTATAGATTGCCTAGTTTTTCCATATCTCGTTTAATAAAAATACAAAAATACAAAAATATTATATTAGTTTTTATTTCAATTTTATTAACTTGTTTGTGGATGACAGACTCGTGTTATCACTCTTATTCCTCCTTGTTGCGGTACTCTAAGTTAATCCCTTAATTAAATAATCTCAAGTCTGTCCTCGTGGGATCAATAGCTCGGGTTGAAATACTACCCCTATATTACTTGACCGTGCACTTGCGCATAAGCGTTAAGAAATTGCGTCATCATTCCAAACGAGCATTATGTATGGTAGAAATAGATTTATCAAAGCTTTTGGAGTTGTCTTGTTGATTCGGTTTCACCTGTAGTACTTCTTCTTATCTTACAGCTACTTCATATGTATTCATTTTGGACAGTCCTTATGCTATGTTATCTCTTTCACGATCATGCATTCATCAATTTAAGCTTGTTCTATGCACTATTGAGAATGGAGAATAGCGATTTGATGAATACATTAGTAAAGTTGAATCCTTACTTAACTGTTTCTTACGAAGTGAATGAGGTTGCATATAAAGAAAATGTAGTATTGTACATATTTAGTGATCTCCACCTAAGTGAGAATACTTCAAATGTGGCATATGACTTAACCACGGGTATTCAAAAAAAATTGTAGTAAGTTAAATTGCAGAATAGAACTTACCACGGTCCATCCGGACTGGGATGGCGCGAATTCAAAAACTTTGACCGGCTTCTGACTTTGTTGTTTTCTGAGTCTAACTGCGAGAGTTGTGTCATTTGATCCGTCTCGTCGATATACACAATTTTTATTTATGGCTCGTCATCATCCGAAATACGTAGCTCCGATTAAGCTCTGACAACCGAAATTTGGTCATGACAAAAATTAAGTGCGGACCAAATATTTTGACCGGCGATATTTGGAGTTCTACAACTCCGATCGACGAGCCAGAATCTTAATGTTGCTTCGTTTTTCATACCATGTATTTTGCGAAAAACGATCCGAGATCGTTATCTTGGCCAAAACATTGAAAAAACATAATCTGGTATGTTGGAAAGTCTTACAACATATGATCCCAGCCCCGGTTCAAGTTCGATTGCGATTCGAACATGAAAAGCTCGTGAACGCACAACTATGATTTTCTCTCTTGTGTGGAAAAGATGTAAAGTTAAATTATCATGCTTAAAAATTAGGATGGACTATTACTAACCCTAATATTAGGAATAATCATAATTACACACAAGTACACTGTAGGAAAACCTTGCATAGCAAGTCCCTCCCTACTAACTTCAGTGTCGCTTTCAATTAAGTTCTAATCATATGGTTCATAGTAATACCCTTCATCTATAAAATAACAAATACAATGTCAATTTACATTCCACACTCTTGGAAATCAAAAACACGTGTGAATCACTTGATCCCGCTTATGTTGGACTACGTTGGGACCTCTAGAGAAAATAAATTAATCGGACTCCCAATAATATATCTGAACTCATTATTCACCCTGAATTAAATTCAAAAATAATTATTAATTATAGTGTACTTCACCATAAAACTATAATTGCACTCCAACATTTATTCTCATCATTATGAATGAGATCCTATTATATATTAGATAATTCCCCGTGTTAAGATTATAGATAACTATAATACCCCGTCTATTTGCTGAGGGTAAAATGGTAATATAGAAAGTTATTAAATAATAATAATAATAATAATAATAATAATAATAATAATAAGTGTGAATAATAAGTTATGTAAATTAGCATTTGAGAAATTGGTTTGAGAGTGTAGAAAAATGTTAGATGCATATTTATAAAATCAAAACGTTAATATTTTTAGTTGTTTTAGTCGCTAACACGTACCCAACCATCGCGACTTTGTGTACATAGCCACACCCAATTAATTTCATAAAAAAAAAAAAAAAAAAAAAAAAAAAAAAAAAAAAAAACTACCAGACTTCCTTGTCTGGCTTCTCTTCTTCCTCTTCTCTTGTTCCTCCTTCGGCCACGATTTCTCCCCGACAAACCACCGCTTCTTTTACCGCCATGTCCCCTATAAAACTCATCCCCTTCTTCTCTACGGAAAGAACACCCAGCCACAACAAAATCCACCATCATCATCTTCTACCTCTCCGGCAAACAACCGCCAACACCACCTCCACCGTGAACAACGCCACCACCTCCATCACTACCATCTCTCTGCCTCCATCTCTCTCTGTTCACTATGGACCCCGACAGCAGCAGCAGAAGCTAGCAGGAACTAGGGGTGAGCAGAAACCCGCCCAACCCCCGCAACCCGGCCGGTCCGAGCCGAACCGATCGAAAAAAGAGTAAAAATACATTTTTATGATTGGATATGGGTTTGGTTTAACCAGACCCGCCAAAAAACGGGTGGGTCAGGGGTACCCATTTATCAGATCCGGTATTATCCGACCCGGTCCGAACTTAATGAGATATAAATACATCTCATCCATCCAGTGCCTAACCCTAACCCAATTCTGTTGTGTTGTGTCTTCCGCCGCTTCTGTCTAGAGAGTTGAGAGGTGAGAGTTGAGATCGATGGATAGAGTCGAGAGACATCCACGAGGACCACGACCCAAAACCAGTTGACCACGGAACTCATCGCTCATCTACCTTCGTCTACCTTCGTTCATCTACCTTCGTTCATCTACCACGACCAGCAAGTGCAACCATCGTTCATCTACCTTCGTGTTCATCAGTTCAAGACTTCAAGGCTACAATATTCATCAATCAGCTACGAATCTGGTTCGGCTCTCGATCTTCGACCATGGCCCACCAGAGTTTGCTCGTCGGTTGATTCCAGTGCATATCATCGTTGTTCTTCATCTCAGCTCCCAATCTGGAAAACTGAGATGGTATATTGCTTTCATACTGTCTTGTATTGTCTAATGTCTCGTAGATATTCTCTGATTCATATTGTGTTGTTGTTCTTCATCTCTGGTTGATATTGTTTCTATTGCTTAATTTGTTGTCAACATGCTCTGAAATTGACATGGATATTGCTTAATTTGTTGTTCTTCATGCTCTGATTCATATTGTCAACATGCTCTGAAACTTGTATCAGCCATTTGTTTGTTTAATTTATATGTATTACTTGGATAAAAGTCATAATATTATTTGCTTTGTTAAGCATTTTTTTATAAAATTGTTATACCTAAATAACATTTATATTTACTATAAGTGTATTCAGTACTGTAATGTATTACTTGAATAAGGTAACACAATTGTATTACTTGTATAAGTTAACTTAGTGCCAGTGGAGATGGAGTCCCTACTTTTAATTGTTCTGTAAGTTTAGTTGATAGATTTATTCAATATTATGGAAGATATAATATTGTTTTTGTAAGTTTAGTTGATAGAATTATTCAATATTATGGAATATATAATATTGAAACATTGCTATGCTTTTACTGAAACCACATGTTTGTCTTTCTAACAGGATACAATAACAGATCTTACCCTTGACGATGGAAATTCGGGTACAATAACAGATCTTACCCTTGACGATGAAATTGCAGAAGAAACTGATCCCACTGTGAATGTCGGAGCTGCTCCTAACACAACTTCTAAGAGGAAACCCCATGAAAGAGTGGCAGGTAATGCTAAACCACCCTCTGCTCCTCCTAGAAAAAGAAGCAAGAAAGCTGTGAAACTACAGAATCATGTCGGATCTAACTCCACATCACAAATCTGGGATCATTTCACTAGAATTGAGGGTACAATTAGGTGCAGATGTTACTATTGTCTTGATAAAACGTATGCTGCTGATCCAAACCAACATGGAACTAGCAGCCTGTGGTCTCACTATAATAACTGTAAAAACCATCCTACTCGTCTAGAAGATAAGAAACAAAAGACTTTAGCTTTTTTTCCCGGTGTTGCTAACGAGAAGGGTGTACTTGTGGGTAATTTAAAATCTTTTATATTTAGTGCTGATAATAGCAGGAAAGATCTTGCAAAAATGGTCATGCTTGACGAGCTTCCCTTTAAAATGGTTGAGGGGTTAGGTTTCAAGTTATTCTGCCAAGGGATGCAACCTCGGTTCACCATTCCCTCTAGGTGGACAGTGGCACGTGACTGTTTTAAGATTTACGAAGAAGAGAAACTGAAACTAAAATTCATGTTAAAGAATCAACGAGTATGCCTTACCACAGATACTTGGTCATCAATTCAGAATTTCAATTACATGTGTATCACTTGTCATTGGATTGATGATTCATGGAACTATCACAAACGGATTCTGAGCTTTTTCCAAGTCCCGAATCACAAAGGTGAGACCATTGGTAAGGTTATTGAGGCTTGTTAAAAGAGTGGGGGATAGGAAACTTATTCACTATAACTGTTGACAACGCTAGCTCCAATGATGGAGCAATTCGTCACTTGAGAAGGAGAACTAAAGATTGGAGGGGTACAATACTTGGACATGAGTTTCTTCATGTACGATGTTCTGCTCATATCCTTAACTTAATTGTGAAAGATGGTCTAGAAGAAATTGAAGATACAATTGTTAAGGTTAGAAATGTTGTCCGTTATGTGAGATCTTCTCCGAGTAGGTTGGAAAGTTTTAAGAAATGTGTTGAAGAAGAAAAAATTAAAAGCAAAAAGTTATTGAGTCTAGACATTGAAACAAGATGGAATTCAACCTATATGATGCTTGATGCTGCTGAAAAGTTCGAGCAAGCTTTTGTTCGACTTGAGGAGGAAGATTCTAAGTACTCCGCACACTTCAACAGTGAAGAAAATGAAGAAAATGGTATTAAAAAGGCTAGGGGGAGGGGTAACAAGATACTCGGTTCTCCTAACAAGGATGATTGGAAAAAGACAAGGTTTTTTAATCAGTACTTGGAAGTATTTTACCGTGCAACCTTGCAATTTTCCGGTTCATCTTATGTGACATCAAATCAGTTTTTCGATGCACTTGTGGTAATTCAGTCCACTTTATCCCAAATGATCGAAACTGATGATGTCGCTTTGAAGGCAATGGACGAGAGAATGAAGAAGAAGTTTGATAAGTATTGGGATAATCTTGATAATATAAACTTCTTGCTTTATATGGCCGCTGTCTTGGATCCAAGAAATAAAATGAAATACGTGAAGTTTTGCTTTGATAGAGTTCATGGTAGTGATAAAGCACTAGAAATGACAAAGAGAGTGGAAGCTACCTTGCTCAAACTGTTTAATTTCTATGTACAACGTGAGACTAGTACTAATAGTGCTAGTCAAACTGTCAAGGAGCAAGGTAATGTTGGATTTGTTGGTGCAGGAAAGAGGTCGGGTTTGCACTCCCAGTTTGTCAAGCAAATGGAAGATGAAGAGTGCATGGAAACTAAGACCGAATTGGGCAAGTACTTGAAAGAAAGTTGCGTGGCAGATGGAGATTCGTTTAGCATCCTATCGTGGTGGAAGCTTAACGAATCTAAGTATCCAATTCTTTCTAAAATTGCGAAGGATGTGTTGGCGATTCCCGTTTCCACAGTAGCTTCTGAATCTGCCTTTAGCACAAGCGGGAGGATCCTTAATTCCTTCAGGAGCTCTCTATCACCTAAAATGGTATAGGCTCTTCTATGTGGTCAAAATTGGCTGAGGGCAGGGATGGAAAGAATTGATCTGCGCGAGTTAATGGATATCGCTGAATCTTTTGACGAGTTTGAACCTGGTTCAGGTATTAATTTTGTTAATTATTAATTGTGAATGTTTTGATTATCATGGATTCTGAACTTAATTTCTTCTCGCAGAGTTGGATGATCCCATCTCCATTGTAATGGACGATTGATCTGAGGTATTATGTGTGGCTGTGTGCATATGTTTTGAGTTCTAATGTATGGACTGGTACTAACTTAATTTATCCTGATAATCATTGCAGATCGGATACTCTTTTTGAGAATAACGATGATTTTGCTATTAACAGTTGGTGGATGTGGAAGTAGTAGTATTACAAGGTAACTTTACTTTAATATATTTAGAGTTGTGATAGAGGGACCAAGTAGTTACTGTAATGTCGTCTTTTCCTTCTTTTTAACAGACTACTTGCTGTCTATTTTTTATGTGAATTCAAAGTGGTTTTTTATGTGAATTCAAAGCAGTCCAGGGCTATTAAAGTAAACAAGGTGTGGAAACTTGCTGTTCAATAATACTTCATTTGGGAAACAAAATTTTGCATCGTAGTTGAATTTGAATATGTGGTTGGGATGTTTTTGCAGGTTTTGGTTCTAGGGGTCAAACTTGTGGAAGTTTGGAATTTTGTGTTTCATGCAAATGATGGAATATTTGGTTTCAGTAAGTATTTGCTTCTTCATCAACTTCTTATCTTTATGTTGAACCTTGAATAAGTAATTGCTGTATCATTAAATTCAAGTTAAGTTCTAGAGGTATGGCATTTTGCAGGTTTTGGTTCTAGAGGTATGGCACTTTGCAGGTTTTGGCTCTAGAGGTATGGCATCTTTGGTGGTTTTGCAATCAGAACGATGCATCCCATTCTTTCTGTAAGTCACTCGACCCTCGGATATTTGTTCTCAAAACATATTGAATTTCCCTCCATGATCTTTGGTGGTTTTGCAATCAAAACGATGCATACTATTTCTTTATTGTCATATGCACACAGAATATACCGGTTTCTTTACTATATCCACTTTGCCACATACTTTTTACTGCTGCGAAGATGCTGTGAAAAGTAGCCTGCAAATTCCTTAGTTGATAGCTGTGCCATACTCCTATAGTATTATATCCCGCAAACATCTATTATTATATTCCGAATCCATAATGCTTGACATGTGTTTCTAATCTATAGATTGATTGATGTCTGTCCTGCACACAAGGTGGAAATTAACATCATCTGCTCTGAGATATTGCAATCAATATCTGTATCATTTGTAAGAAATAAGAGATTCATGTGCATATTTTTATGAAATTTTCTGTCACTACAGAATGCATATCGTGATGGTCGTTTAGAGGAAACTGTTTTACGTCATCTTGGAGCTGAAGATGGAACTACAGTGATTGCCAAGGATATCAGGTATAAGCTGTTTTCTTGCTGCTTTGTATGTGAAAAGAGTCAACCGACAAAAGAAGGTAGCTTTTGGTTGCTTGCTTCTGACTGCTTGTGGGTACGTGCAGGCTCTCAGACTTCCTCAGTGCTATGCATTTAAGGTGAAAAACATGTCAAAATCTACAGAGTAAGTGGAAGGTCAACTCCCTCCCTTATGATTTCCCATCCTTCTACTTACTGTACTATGCTATGCACTAAGAGTTTGGTCTAGAAAATTTCAGTTCATATGAGTGTGTCAGTCACTAATTGAAATTCTTCGGTTGATATTGTGCATTCACCCACTATGTTGATGCTAAGTTTTAAGCAATCGTTCATAACTTCATATTATGCAAGACACTTTAGCTTGATTTACTTTGGCGTGGCATCCGGCCTGTTGTTGACACTCCATTAAGACTCTGGAACATTTGCAGGCATTTGATCTTACTGCCTTGAACTGGTAGCGATTTGCATGATATGGTTTTGTGGAACCCTTGGGAATCAAGGACTTATATGGATTTTATGATTGCATCATATGGTAATTGGTGGACTTCCCCTTGTTGTGTTCTCTTTCCTGAATCATGACCCTGCTCGTAATGGGAGTCTCGTGGAGCTTACGTCTAGTGATCTATTGGCACTTCTATACACTTCCCTTTTCGGAAGTTCTATCAGCTATGGTGCTTCTACAATGCCACACGAGGTTAGAATCACTTTCTTTACTGGATGGTATTGTTACCTTTAGGTTCATTTAATTTGTCATTGAACTATGAATGTTTAGTTAATCATATTATTGTTCTTCATAATCATATTGTTCTTTGTAATCATCTTTAATGTATTATTGCGCTTTTGCTTCTTCTTAATAGACTTCAGCTGGATATTATTCATTTTTGAGGCGAATCTGATTGTTTTGGTCATATAGAATGGATGTAAAATGGTTTTTGACCTGAATTTAAAGCAGTCCTGGGCTATAAAAGTAAAGGCAGTAGAACTAAGGTAAAATACTCATATAAGCTGGCACAAGGAAGCCCACTTGCTGTCTATTTGGTGGATGTTTATTTTTTGGATGTTTATTTGCAGATTTTGGTACTAGGGGTCAAACTTGTGAAAGACTAGAATTTTATATTTCATGCAAAGAATGGGATTTTTGGTTTCAGTAAGTAATTGCTTCTTCATCAACTTCTTATCTTTATTAGTGTGTAATTGGTTTCATCAACTTCAATAAGTAATTGGTTTCAGTAAGTAATCATATTGAACCTAACATCAAACTTCATGTGCCAGTGAACTGGAAGTAGCTGAAAGATCAGTCTTTTTGATCTATCTGTACACAACGATGGTTCTCTTGACGCCTACGTATACTACTTTGTGCCAGTGAACTTGAACTGCTTGACGCCTAGGTATACTACTTTGAACTCTTAGTAAACTACTTTGGTCTCTTATCGTTTTTCCTATCTACACTAGGGGGATTGTTAACTGGATGGTACAAGTGGAGTACTTTGGTTGATGCTTATTGTTCAACCTATTCCTGCTTTTGGGACAACCCTACACTAGTACGACAAGTTCTTTGCTCATTAATTTTATGGTTAACATGGCGGTGTGGCATCAGAATTGCATTTCAGTTTGTTATATTTTGGTTTGTTCAGTTTATTTGCTCATTTATATTATCCGATCTTATTTTCTGCGATGACAGATGGGTTAAATCAAGCATCGACCAATGTGATGTATTAGCAGACTACAATTTGTGGAATCACTAGGCTGCTGTTGACGAGCAAGTTCATGGCGTGGGGGATATATGTTGGCGTAGTTTCTTATTTTTCGATGAATGAGCGGTGTCTTCTTTGTTAAACTGGGCTGATTGTAAAATGTGTAATCTCACTGTAGTCTGACTGTTATTTGTCTCGCATTTGTTAAACTGGGCTGATGTAAAATGTGAGGTATGAATGTAATCTGCCTCTTATTTGCCATTTTGGGCTATTGTTTACCAATTTGGGCTGCTGTCCCCTAATTTACAGTGAGCAATTGAGAGGATTATGCTTTATAATTTGAGTTTTTTTAACCCGCTAAAACCGAGCCGATCCGGTCCGGGTCGAAGTGTTCGATTGGGTTTGGGTTTCGGGGTTACTCGATTGGGTTTGGGTTGAGGAATGTCCAACCCGGGATCATTGGGTCGGGGCAGAAATACAACTTTTCCCCGGCCGACCCGGTCCGTGCTCAGCCCTAGCAGGAACCACCACATCGCCGCTGCCGCCATCGGGAGAGAACCCGAGAGAGACCCACCACAGTACCACCACCGTGCTCTGTTTTTATCTCTCTCTTTCACTCTCTGTTTTTCCCTCTCTCCCCTCCCAGTGACGACTCTGTAACAGGAAAGAAGAGAGAATCAGAGGCAGCAACCCAATCGTGAAAAGCAGAGCACAACACCACCACCGTCGACCTCCATCTCCGCCGGCGAAGAGCTCCACCCGCACCAAAACAGAGCCACCCACCACCCAAATACCACCTTAATCCACTGCTAGGGGTCCGACCAGAACACCAGGAAGCTCATCCGGACTCAGAAACGACCTCAGTCACCGTCGGCAAGGCCACCTCCGACCACCTCCGACGCGAGCTTCGGCCCGACTCGATTCTCGACCATTTCTCGAAATTCTTGGAACGGGTACACTTAAAATCTCCCCCTGAGATGTTTACAATACTTAGAATCATGTTTTAGGGCTTTTATTTGTGTTTTGTTCGAATCGGAGCCGATATGTTCTTGTAAGGGGGTTGTTGCAGGTGGTATCACAGCAGGCTATCCAATAAAGGGAATTAAAACCTGTAGGGCAACTTAAATGAACATAGGGCAAGATAATAAAACAATTGGAAAGGCGATTGGGTATGGGTAGCTCGATAGCTAGTCTCCTTGTCCCGACCACTCTCAACTATCTTATTATATTAAGAACGTTATGTGACCTTATTCTGACTGATTTACTTGACTGGATGTGGGATATTTTAGGATAAGTGTTAATCCTATCAAATGACAGAAAATGTGAAGTGTGAAACATGGAAAAATTTGATTGTGAATAGTGTGTTTGCTTATTTGACAATTGATGAATTTTATATGAATTGCATGCCATATGATGGATAGTGTTTCTTTGTATAATTGTTATGAAAGTATAAAATGAATCTGACCTCGAGACCATAGTATTAAGAGGAAATATTACTAGTAATTGCGTAGGGCTATGAGAAATAACTCATGGCCGCTGAAGGAAACTACCAACCACAAATGAAACAAATGGCCGCACAGATGGCCCAGATGGCGCAGGTCATGGATAGAGTAGTAGGTCGCGAGGAGCGTGGAAGGCCAAGTTATGCTAAACAAATAGCTGAGTTGAACCCTCGCCAATTTACTGGGAAAGAAGATCCGATTGAACTGGAGAACTGGATTCGGAATTTCGAGAAGCTGCTCAAGGTTGTGAATTGCCCTGATGATGAGAAGGTTAACTGCGCCGTGTTGCACCTGTTAGATGACGCATATGACTGGTGGACAACTAACCAGTAAGTCTTGTTAGCTCGACCTAACTTCAACTGGGAAGCCTTTAAGACTGCTATCAGGACACGGTTCTATCCAGCACATGTTAAGAGACATAAGTGCAATGAGTTCAACAACTTGATGCAAGGGAACGGTTCAGTGACTGACTATTTCAAGAGGTTCACGGAGCTACTAAGGTTTGCAGGCCATACAGTACCCGATGAGGAGGACAAGATCAACAAGTTCATTTTGGGACTACACCTCCAGTTGCAAAAGATCATGCGTAGCAGAACCTACGACTCTTTGCACGAGGCGTATGACCGAGCAGCTGACATGTGGCAAGTCCAGGAGGTTCAGGATGAGTTTCGCGGAAAACGTAAGGCAACTGACGCAGGAGGTAGCCATCATAACAAGAAGTTTAAGAACAACAGTGGTGGAAAAAATCAGAACCGAGGCAACCAACAGAACTATGACACGGAGCCAGTTCGTCGCTACTTCTGTAAGAGGTGTAGGCGAAACCACCCTGGAACTGACTGCATGGGGAATCTCATCAATTTTCCCAATTGTGGCAGGAAAGGACACCGAGCTTTTGAGTGTCGACTTCCACCAGCAGGAAACCAGCAGGCGAACCAAGGCGGTAACTACCAGAGACCACCGCAGAATTACTATCAGGGAAACCGCCAGCAGTACGGAAATCAACAAGTCGGAAACCAGCAGATGGGCAACGTGAACAGGAACAATGGCAATCGTAACTATAACGGATGCAATGGTTACAGAAGGAAGCAAAACTACAACCAGGGAAATGCAGGACATAATGGAGCTCAAAACCGCAACACTGGCATGGAAAATAACAACAATGGAGCTGGAACCGGAAGAGCTGGAGCACAGAATGGCAATGTGGGCAGGATAGCAGTGATGACGAGGACTGAAGCAGAAGCTGATCATGGAGTCGTTACGGGTACTTTCCTTATCTATGATCAACCAGTCTTCGTATTATTTGATTCTGGTGCATCCTACTATTTCATATCATCATCCATTGTTGGAAAGTTGGGTTTGCATAAGTCATCTAGCATATCCATCCCTGTAGCAACACCTACGGGTCAGGTTACCGTTTGTGACACCATATTCGAAAGAGTAGAACTAAAAATTCTCACAAGCATCCTACCCGCGAACCTAATAAAATTTGACCTTGGGGGTATAGACGTAATCCTAGGAATGGATTGGCTTGGGACATATCGGGCAGTCATCGACTGTTATGACCAGAAGGTTCGTTTAAATGGACCAAAAGGAGAAAAGATCACCTACCATGGAATAATTAGGGAAACTCGCATCAAACTAGTATCAGCCCTGACCATAATCAACCAAGTGAAGAAAGGAAACACGACCTACCTGTGTTACATACAAGATGTATCCAAGAAGGAGACTGTGTTGGAAGAGATACCTGTTGTAAAGGACTTTTCTGATGTATTCCCAGACGAAATTCCGGGAATGCCACCCAAGAGAGATGTGGAGTTTACCCTCGACTTAGCACCCGGTACCGCGCCGATCTCAAAGGCACCGTACCGGATGGCACCCGCATAATTGAAGGAGCTAAAGGACCAATTGAAAGAACTCTTAACCAAAGGGTACATAAGACCCAGTGTCTCACCCTGGGGAGCACCAGTGCTGTTTGTAAAGAAGAAGGACGGTAGTCTAAGGCTATGCATTGACTACCGGGAATTGAACAGTGCAACCATTAAGAACAAGTATCCGCTACCCCGTATTGATGACCTATTCGATCAATTGCAAGGGGCCAGTGTCCTCTCAAAGATCGATCTAAGGTCTGGATACCATCAGCTTTGAGTAGCAGAAAAGGATACCCCAAAGACCGCCTTTAGAACTAGGTATGGCCATTATGAGTTCACTGTGATGCCATTTGGTTTAACCAATGCGCCTGCAATGTTCATGGATTTGATGAACCGGGTAATGAGGCCATTCCTAGATCGATTTGTAGTTGTCTTCATAGACGACATTCTCGTGTACTCGAAGAGCAATAAGGAGCACGAGGAACATCTCCGACAAGTATTGCAAACTTTAAGGCAGGAGCAATTGTATGCCAAGCTGTCTAAATGTGAGTTCTGGCTGGATCGTATTCCATTCTTGGGTCACATCATTTCGAAAGAAGGAATAGCAGTAGACCCAGGAAAGATCTCAGCAGTTAAAGACTGGCCGACTCCGAAGAATGTGTCCGAAATAAGAAGTTTTCTCGGCTTAGCTGGCTACTACAGACGGTTCGTGAAGGACTTCTCTAAGATAGCTAGGCCATTGACTACATTAACAAAGAAGGCAGTGAAGTATCACTGGGACGAAAGCTGTGAGGAGGCATTTCAGACACTGAAAGAGAAGCTGACTACAACCCCAGTATGAGCTTTACCAAACGACTCTGGCGAATTCGAAGTATATAGCGATGCATCCAAGAAGGGATTGGGATGCGTCCTTATGCAAGACAGAAGAGTTATTGCCTAGGCTTCAAGAAAACTAAAGCCTCACGAGGAAAACTATGCCACACACGACTTAGAGCTGGCAGAGTAGTATTCGCACTCAAGATATGGAGGCATCATCTGTACGGAGCAGTTTGCAAGCTCTATACGGATCATCGCAGTCTCAAGTACATTTTCACACAGAAGGAGCTGAACAACAGACAACGGAGATGGCTGGAGATTATCAAGGATTATGATCTACACATCCAGTACCACGAAGGAAAGGCAAATGTAGTTGCAGACGCGTTGAGCCGAAAATCAAGCCATGGGATAAACTCTATGCTAGCTTCGTCAGACTTGCTATGCCGTGAGTTTAGGAAGCTCAACATCAAAGTAGTGGAGCAAGGGACAGTACATAAATTGTTGGGAAGTATGACAGTCGTACCAGACTTACTCAATGAAATAAGAAGCAACCAAGCTGGAGACGCGAAGCTCGAAAGGATCAAGAAGAGGATTGCGTCAGGAGAGGCAAAAGAATTCCAGATTCATGAAGATGGAAGCATTCGCTACAAATGAAGATGGTGTGTACCACAAAAGTGTGCGGAAACCAAGGAGAAATTAATGCGGGAAGCACACAACACACCATATTCAGTTCACCCTGGAGGCGACAAGCTTCACAAGGACTTGAAGAAAACGTATTGGTGGCCCAACATGAAAAAAGGAAGTGGCAGAATTTGTGGCGAGATGCCTAACATGTCAAAAGGTGAAATTCGAGCATAAGAGAATGGGAGGTCTACTTCAACCGTTAGATGTTACGGTTTGGAAATGGGACTCCATCTCGATGGATTTCGTCACAGCATTGCCGACAACGAAGAACGGACTCAATCAAATTTGGGTAGTCGTAGATAGAATTACCAAGACAGCAAGATTAATTCCGATGAAGGACACTTGGAACATGGAACAAAGGGCGAACGCGTATATCAAAAACATCGTAAGATATCATGGGGTTCCGAGTTCAATAATCTCAGACAGAGACCCTAACTTCCTTTCTCATTTTTGGAAAGCGCTCCAAGAAGCGTTGGGAACTCAGCTAAAGTTTAGTACCGCATTCCACCCAGCCACAGACAGACAGACGGAAAGGACCATTCAGAAGTTGGAAGACATGTTACGATCCTGCGTGATGGATTTCCAAGGCTCATGGGTCGATAAATTGCCATTAATAGAATTCTCCTACAACAACAGCTATCACACCAGCATTGGCATGGCGCCGTACGAAGCTCTGTACGAAAGGAAGTGTCGGTCGCCACTATGTTGGAGGGACATTAGCGAGACGGTAGTAATTGGACAGCAAATGATCGAAGACATGACGAACCAGGTATGACTTATCCAACAAAAAATGAAAGCAGCCCAGAACAGGCAAAAATCTTATGCAGATCAGAAGCGAAGGCCGTTAGAATTTCAAGTAGGAGAGAAAGCTTTCATTAGGGTTTCACCTACTAAAGGGGTTACCAAATTCAACCAAAAGGGGAAACTAAGCCCTAAGTTCATTGGGCCATACGATGTCCTAGAAAGGATTGGGGAAGTCGCGTATCGACTGGATTTACCATCAAATTTGGGGAAAGTACACACCGTCTTTCATGTGTCGCAGCTGAATAAATATGTACCAGATCCATCGCATGTGTTGAACCTTGAACCAGTGGAGTTAGACCCATCTCTCTCATACGAGGAGCACCCTATCAAAATCTTGGACACCAAGACCAGAGACACGCGTACCAAGAGCGTCAAACTAGTTAAAGTGTTATGGAAAAACCAGCAGATAGAAGAGGCTACGTGGGAAGCAGAGGAAGAAATACAAAAGAAATACCCGCACCTATTTAATGAGGTATGTTGAGTTCCGGGGACGTCACTCTCCAAGGGGGAGAGGATGCAACAATTCGTTTAATATCGTTTCGTGCTCAGTATTCGTTTCATGCTTAGTACTCCTACGTACTTAACCCTAACCCTAAGTAACCAAATAAGACTAAGGCCACATAAGAATCTAAAACATAATTACAACTTGTTACCATATGTGTGTCTTTACGTGACTACTTACTACATGCAATCACTTGCTATGTGATTTTAAACTCTTACAATTAATTGTCTTTGGATTATTTTGATATTTCGGTTATTTGTCTGATTTTAGCTTCGAGGACGAAGCTATCTATTAGGGGTGAGCACGGACCGGTTTGGGCGGGTATTGTCGAAAATTTTGCCCCGACCCAATAGGTACGGGTTGGAGAAAGTTCAACCCAAACCCAATCAATTGTTCTCGATACCCAACCCAAACTTAACTTATCGACTCGGCCCGATTCGAACCGGGTTGAACGGGTTGTTAAATCTAGATAACTTATTTGGAAAATGTATAAAAATAGTTTAAAAAAATTAAAGATGCATAAGCTTCGTGTTTGGAATTGAAAATTTTAACATAGTTTGTCAAAAAGGCGAGTTATTTGAGGAAAATCAACCAAAACTATTATTTGGGCATATAAATTTAGTTGTCGGACGGTGTTGTCTAACAACAATATGTAATTTTTTCACGTAAAGATTTAATCGGACCGGACCGGTCCTAAACGGTTTTGTTAGGTCTATAACCATGATCAATCGAAGTTAGTACGGGTTTGCGATTTGATAATCGTACCCAATTAAGTAGCATGTACGGGTATTGGATTCGGAACGATTTGATGCGGGCCGGTTTGGGTGAGTTTTGCTCACCCCTACTATCTATAAGGGGGGAAGAATGTAATACCCCGTCTATTTGCTGAGGGTAAAATGGTAATATAGAAAGTTATTAAATAATAATAATAATAATAATAATAATAATAATAATAATAATAATAATAATAATAATAATAATAATAATAATAATAATAATAATAATAATAATAATAATAATAATAAGTGTGAATAATAAGTTATGTAAATTAGCATTTGAGAAATTGGTTTGAGATTGTAGAAAAATGTTAGATGCATATTTATAAAATCAAAACGTTAATATTTTTAGTTGTTTTAGTAGCTAACACGTACCCAACCACCGCGACTTTGTGTACATAAGCCACACCCAATTACTCTCATAAAAAAAAAAAAAAATCTACCAGACTTCATTGTTTGGCTTCTCTTCTTCCTCTTCTCTTGTTCCTCCTTCGGCCACGATTTCTCCCCGACAAACCACCGCTTCTTTTACCGCCATGTCCCCTATAAAACTCATCCCCTTCTTCTCTACGGCAAGAACACCCAGCCACAACAACACCACCATCATCATCTTCTACCTCTCCGGCAAACAACCGCCAACACCACCTCCACCGTGAACAACGCCACCACCTCCATCACTACCATCTCTCTGCCTCCATATCTCTCTGTTCACTATGGACCCCGACAACAGCAGCAGAAGCTAGCAGGAACCACCACATCGCCGCTGCTGCCATCGGGAGAGAACCCGATAGAGACCCACCACGGTACCACCACCGTGCTCTGTTTTTATCTCTCTCTTTCACTCTCTGTTTTCCCTCTCTCCCCTCCCACTGACGACTCTGTAACAGGAAAGAAGAGAGAAACAGAGGCAGCAACCCAATCGTGAAAAGCAGAGCAAAACACCACCACTGTCGACCTCCATCTCCGCCGGCGAAGAGCTCCTCCCGCACCAAAACAGAGCCACCCACCACCCAAATACCACCTTAATCCACTGCTAGGGGTCCGACCAGAACACCAGGAAGCTCATCCGCACTCAGAACGGCCTCAGTCATCGTCCGCAAGGCCACCTCCGACCACCTCCGACGCGAGCTTCGGCCCGACTCGATTCTCGACCATTTCTCGAAATTCTTGGACCGGGTACGCTCAAAATCTCCCCTGAGATGTTTACAATACTAAGAATCATGTTTTAGGGCTTTTGTTTGTGTTTTGTTCGAATCGGAATCGATTTGTTCTTGTAAGGGGGTTGTTGCAATAACCGTCAATGCTTATTTACTCTTACTGATAATGTCGATGTCATCAACATCTTATGTATTCTCTGATCCAAACCACTCAACCCTTATTCGTTATGTCTGGTTACAAATAATTAGTTGGCCAGATGTAGATAGTGCTTTCCAGACAGACTGATCACAGCCACGTAGCAGTCATCCAGCACACCTAGTTGCGCTCCACATACACTGGATCACCACCCGCGCTGATCCATGTGTGGGCTACGAGACAGGGCCCTCGCACACCATAACACGGGACTTGTAGGGACTTAGTGGTTTGGAGGATAGAGTAAGATCCGTCGCGCGCGAGCGAAAACCAAGCCCGCGCGCGACCTTTAGTAACTGCTTTGAGATATTTATGGCCACGAGCTCCATAAACCCGGTCAACCTCATAACGGTTCCGGTATACGCGGACGAAGTGCGTAACGGTCCTTGTATATGCGGACGAACGTGCCGTTGTGGTTAAGGTAATTAAGCCGCCATTAATGGGCGCATTAACCCACTACAACGGTCATATTCTCCACTATATATAGGATCGTTAACCCTTCCTTACATAACACTAATCTCCTGAACTACGCGGAAGCTCTGCCAAAACTCTGTCTCTCTCATACAATTGCTATTGCCTTACTCTTTCCCTACTCACTACCCTATACCTCCTGTGTTTCTCATTCTCTGTTCTTGGTGTACGTCTGGATCTTCCTCAAAGGATTCTCCTGTACACATTTGGTGAACCCGACGTGAAACTTTCTTCCACAAGTCCAAGAGTAAATCCTACAAATTTCTACAAGTCTTGTCCACCCAGATATGGAGCTTTCTTCCACAAGGTCTTGGTAAGATCAGGGATTTCCTCAGCCTCCTTCACAGATTTGGTTACCTTTATCTTGGCCATTTCTACAGCAAAGCAAGAAAAAGGGGGGAGAAATATATCCACTTTCAGTTTCAAGTCCAAGAGTAAATCCTACAAATTTCTGGGTTTCAAGATGATTGATATGAATGTCAATTTTGGGAGATGAACAGTTCTGGGTTCAGAATTTCAGAAACTTATCGTTTTAAAAGTTTTAATATTTTAAGGGTTTTAAAGGAACCTCTTCCACAGTTTCAAACAATGGTGTATTTCAAACGTTTCTGGGTTTCCAGATTCAAGACAATTCAAGGGAAAGGTATGAGGAGCTTTAATTTAAATTGAGCAAGCCAACCTTGTGATGATGAAGCAATTTGAAGAAGACGATTTGCAAGGAAGAACTGGTGGTTGATTATCTGGATTTGCTCTCGGAGGGTTTCAGAAAACATTCACTCTAGAGAGAAGCAGTAGCTTGCAACAATGGAGAATGAGGAGTATTTATTCAAATCCACTGAAGAGTCGCGTCCTTTCAGTGGTCAAATCGCAACCGTCACCGCCGAATCGCGCAATCATAGGCCAATGGTGATGTCACGGCTAAAACCCTAGAGGAACAGAAGGCACGACTCTAGGGATTCTAGGTCATAATGACACGCATGGGGGCTGATTTCTCGTGCATTTTAATTGGTGCGTAGTAGCAACGCGCGCGCTGGTTTTTGCGCATTGAAGTCTATCCGATTAGTGTCTTCACGCGCAAAAAGGGGGCTAATGTAGATAGTGCTTTCCAGACAGACAGATCACAGTCACGTGGCAGTCATCCAGCACACCTAGTTGTGCTCCACATATACACGATCACCACCCGCGCTGATCCATGTGGGGGCTGCGAGACAGGGCCCTCGCACACCATAACATGGGACTTGTAGGGACTTAGTGGTTTGGATAGAGTAAGTTCCGTCGCGCGCGAGCGAAAACCAAGCCCGCGCGCGACCTTTAGTAACTGCTTTGAGATATTTATGGCCACGAGCTCCATAAACCCGGTCAACCTCATAACGGTTCCGGTATACGCGGACGAAGTGCGTAACGGTCCTTGTATATGCGGACGAACGTGTCGTTGTGGTTAAGGTAATTAAGCCGCCATTAATGGGCGCATTAACCCACTACAACGGTCATATTCTCCACTATATATAGGATTGTTAACCCTTCCTTACATAACACTAATCTCCTGAACTACGCGGAAGCTCTGCCAAAACTCTGTCTCTCTCTCATACAGTTGCTATTGCCTTACTCTCTCCCTACTCACTACCCTATACCTCCTGTGCTTCTCATTCTCTGTTCTGGTGTACGTCTGGATCTTCCTCAACGGATTCTCCTGTACACACCAGACTTGACACAACGAAAAACCTAGTGAGCTCCAGGGAGGAGACATCATTTTCATGCGAGACGTGGATCACATTTGAATCTCACTCGATATATAAAAATAATAATTAATTGTGTCCACATAAACAATCATAAATTAAGAGTTTCCAATATTATGAATAACAATGAAATTATACATTGTCTCACTTTGGTTAGTCTGAGATAGTTACGTTTTATATGGAGGTAATGTTCAACATAAATAAAGTATGCTAGCGTAATAAGTTGAAATGTAACCATTTTCTTTACCGAGATATGTTACTACAATGTTACACTACAGTCTTTTCCGACGCGTTGTCAAAAATAATCTGGACTGTGAATCTTTACTTACATTCTATAAATAGCTGACAATCAATATCGCGCATGCCCGAACTCGTCTGCATGTCCAATTTGTCTTAGGTATAGAACATTGATGCATATTTGTATGGCAAATAGTAAATAGCATTGTCATACTCACGTGCTTGCTAAATTAAGATGGAGAGAGTAATCTATTAAGAATTATTACTTCAACCATAATTATGACTTTCTGAATACAATTTGTACCGCGCAGGAGATAACAAGTGCAAGAATGTGGCATAGATAGAATATTTGAATGTGTGTTTTTAGACGAGTGCTAAAACATTGAATTATCTTAAGGGATTCTGATGCGGTTCACGTATCAATTTATTTGGTTATTTATTAGTTTATTAGTATTTGAGTTATTTAATTACATTATATGATTATTTAGTGGATCCGGGCTTGGCTTGTAGGAGTCTAGGGTAGTTTTAGGGTTTGTCAGTTATCTATTTAAGTATTTGTAATTCCCCAGTATTAGGAAATCAAACAAGAAATCAGTCTCTCCCTTAATCTTTCTTACTTGTCATTTATTTTCGATACGTTCAACCGTATCATATTCATAGAAGAACTTGTGCCCTTTCTCCACTGGTTAAATCTTAATTCAAAAATTCCAAAAATATTAGTCTAAATTACTTTGTTAAATTTTCGTTCATTAGCAGTAGATTAATCGACAACTATCGAACTTCTCAGTATTTGGAATTTTGAACTTCACTCGTGTCTCGTGGATTCAACAATCTGGTTTTACACTTTCCAGTAGTACTTGCGATGAGAGTATACTGGTATTACTAGGGATGGCAATTGGGGCGGGTCGGGCCATAATTAGCTAAACCCGACCCGCTATAGTGCCCAACAGTATGACCACCCGCAGCAAAGCCCGCTCTGCAAGTTATTATACACTGACCCGCACCCGGTCAAGTTCGGCCCGCTTCAGCCCGCACACATGCGCAGCCCTATTAAGGCCTGCATAACTAAGCACCCAAAACCCCACGACAAGAAGCCATAACTAAGCACAGATTCCAAGCTAAATTTAATCTGTTGGAATAGATGCCCTAGAGGCAATCTAGTTTAGTATGAATTATTTGTGGCTAGAAATTCATTTGTTATTTATTGGATATTTAATATAATGAAGTCCTTAGATTTACAATTGTGTTGTTTATCTTAAATATCCCTAGTCAAGTATAATGATTAATGGGAATCATCTATAGACTAGTATGGGGTTGGATTGATATGGAGATATCACGAACCAACACATAGGTGTGCATTAGGGAATGTTGCACTGGAATGACCCATCTCCGAGAAGGCTACATACACGTTATGTTGAGTCACAAGCGCTTCTCGCGGTGCAATGGTATTGTCATCCTTAGACTTGAAGTCACTAGATATTCTAGTTGTGGATTATTGTGATCTTGGTAGCGTTAAACGCTACACCGTAACAGGGTAGTTATAAAGGCGTGTACTGGATACAATAAGAAGCAAGCTTAGAGATCGTAGTGGACGTAGATAGAATTTGTCCCTCCCACATAACGGGAGCAAATATCCTAGGCCACTCGAGGGGTAGTGCTTATAGAATGTCTGGCCAGACTCAAATAAATCAATATGGGATATTGATGTTATTTGCACGAATAAGGCTATTCCCATGGATCGAGAAACTATGGATTGGATATACGAGTGTGACTTGTATGTCTCGTGTCCAATCCGGATATAGAGACAAAGGGATGAGACAATTACTTGTACAAAGGTTGTCAAGATGACTATTCTATTAGTTGGCTAGAATGGATGTTTTGCTAGAGACCGCTCCATATTGGCAAATAGTTGCTACCAACTAGATAGAACCTATGGGGTCACACGCTACATAGAGTTGAACTAGATTTGGGAATTAATTAATTGGATTAATTAATTAGAAGGATCACTTTGCAAACCCTTGCAAACTTAGTAGGGACTAATTTGCGAGGAAGGGACTAAATTGAATTCTAGTAGGACTAGAATAAGTCCTTTAGGTAGTTAACAAGGAGTTGTTGGACTATATAAAGGACCTTCCTTCCTTCCTTCCCACATAACTTATGCTCATTAGTGAACATAACAAGAGTGGGAGAGAAACAAAAGGAGAGAGAGCAAGCAACAAAGAGGCCCGAACCGCCCCCTTGCCGGCTCCCCGTCCCCGTCGGCCAAAGGAGGCTGAGACCCTCCTTTGGGTCTCGTTTTGCGTGATTTCTTCTTCCTCTTCCTCTTCCGGGCTAGCACCAAGGAGTTGGGAGATCTAGGATCAACTCTAGGCGTGGATCAACTATAGAGAACGTGACATAATTCGCGTTTGAAGTCATCAAGGAGAACCCAAAGGTGTGTTTATGATTTCTAACCCTTACCATCGTTATGTCTCTTGACTTGTGATCCTTGGAGGGTTTTGCATGGTTTATGTTTGTTTATGCTTCCGTTGTGCAATCCATGAATCAAAACCCTACAGTGGTATCAGAGCCACAGGTCGTAGAGCATAAACGTGGTTTATGTGTTATGTTTTAGTTGTTTTACACCTTAATTTGATTATTTATCGCGTAAAACAAGACAAATCAAGCATGGGATGCAATTTGTCAACAATTAATCATAACAAGATCCAATTTTTGCATTGGATGCATGAATTGGTGAGTTTGAGAAATTTTAGGATCTTAGATATAGGGTTTGGGCATCCTTGGGGAAGAAGGAGATCTCCCAAAACAAGGAAACAACCAAACTTGGGCACCAAGCAAGGGAGTTGTTTTGGAAACAACTCCCTCAAGGAGGTTCGGCCCCCCTAGGGACCGCCCCCTTGCTTGCCGCCCAAGATTGGCCGCCCTAGGGGCCGGGCGGCCCTAACCCGCGGGCCTAGCCTTGTGGGTTTTGGGCCGGGCCGGCCCTAGGGCCTTGTGGTTCACTTTGTTGGGCCCGGGCAATTTGATTGTTGGGCCCATGGACCCTGTTAACCCTAGAAATCCTCAAATCAATTAAAATTGACCAAGCGCGTTAAAATTGGATTTTAACTGTTTATGTGCAAATCGCATGGTGATTGGATATGGCCTTAGGATGTGGTTTGATGTGGATGTTTAATTTTGTGTTTTGGTTTTACGGTCTGCGAGCTAATCAATTAATTGCAATAATTAATTAGGGTTTTATGGCCTGCGTGCCATTTTTTTTCTCAACTTGTGAGATTTATTTTATTTAGTATAGATATTAGCTAGTGCCAGATAAAGTAGATTGTTAGCCAAGATTGGAGAAAAGAAGCCCAAAGCCAAAGAAGCCACAAAAGGATGGAACATGGAGCATGGAGCATTCCACAAGACTATGAAGGATGGACCAAAAGATCAAGACGCATGGAGATGTGTTTGTTTAGGGTTCATAGATAATTTCATTGGCTTGGAATTATCTTAGTCTAGAAAAAGGCCATATCCACATCACGTTTAATTTCTGTTTTGTGGTTGTTTATTTTATTGTCTTATTATTTGTGTGATTGGTGTATGGATGATGCATGCAATTAGGATAATAAGATAATTAGACAACCCGGATCTATTATTTGGAGTTGTGCCCAAACTCAAATAGATAGATTAGTTGATATTGATCAACAAAAACAATTAAAAATTGAATTTAAAAATCCCTCAAAAATCAAATATTGTGTTCTTGCCTTCTCGTTATTTAAACACTCATTATCATCATTATCTATCAAGTTCGTGCGTGCCAAAGCATGGCGACTTGGTTCATAATGATGGAATGCGATGGCACGTAACAATGTGCAATTGTTTAGATAAGAGGTTGAACACAACTAGGCCATTAATTTGATTAAGAAACCTAGAGGCAATCAATTGGGATTATCCATATAGATGGATAAATGAGGTGTTATTTGCCCAATTGAACCAAGAGTTGCATATGGGATGCAATTGGAATTGTTCCTACCTAAAGTAGTCAAATTATGGGTGACTTGCCAAAGCAAGCTCATAAGGAGATGAAAGATGGATCTTGGCCCACTAGAAAATATAAGGATATTTTCCGCATTAATATCTTGAGGGTTATTAATCCGTAGAAAAATAGTGGGAGCTATATTTAATAAACTAGCCATTATTGAATATAGTCAACATTCACAAATACTAAAACATGCGTATTTTCCTTTTGTATAATTCCAAATGGCAAACAACTCATCGAGTTCACAACATTCCCTACGATCTGTCCTTGAGAAGGACAAGCTCTCTGGAACCAACTTTCTTGATTGGTACAGAAACTTGAGAATTGTTCTCAAGCAAGAAAAGAAACTGTACGCAATAGAGGAGCATGTTCCAGAAGGTCCAGAGAACCAAACACCTGCTGCCTTAAAAGCGTATCAAAAGCGTGTTGATGACGCTAATGATGCGGCCTGCCTAATGCTTTGCACCATGACTTCTGAGCTTCAGAAGCAACACGAAAACATGAATGCTGTCGATATGATCGAACATATAAAGCAGCTCTTCCAAGAGCAGGCGAGGGTAGAGAGGTATGAGGTCTCAAAGGCACTGTTCAAATGTCATCTGGCAGAAGGGAACCCGGTGGGACCCCATGTACTACGAATGATCGGGTACTTGGAGAATCTCGCCCGACTGGGGTTCCCGGTCGGCCAAGAGTTGGCAACCGATCTCGTGTTGCAATAGTTGCCCGAGAGTTATGGACAGTTCATTATGAACTATAACATGAACGAGATCGTTAAACCACTGCCAGATTTACTCAATATGTTGAGGACGGCTGAACAGAGCATCAACAAGGGTAAGGGCAAGGCCATTATGATGGTACAGAAAGGAAAGGGCAAAAGGTTTGCCTCTTCCTCCAAGGGCAAAGGCAAGTCAGTTGCCAAGTCCAAGGAACCTGCCCTTAAGCCTGTTGGTGGCATTGCCAAGGCCGTGACTAAAGGTGAGTGTCACTACTGCAGTCAGCCTGGACACTGGAGGAGGAACTGCCCAACATATCTGGAGGACAAGAGGCTTGGAATAGTGATTCCACCACCACCAGGTATTTTTGTTGTAGATGTCATTTTAACTGTCTCTACATCATGGGTATTAGATACTGGATGTGGATCTCATATTTGTCGAAATATGCAGGATCTAAAGAGAAGTAGAAGATTGGCTAAAGGAGAGGTAGATCTGCGCGTTGGGAATGGAGCAAAGGTTGCTGCGTTGGCCATAGGCGTGTGCGAGCTATCTCTACCTTCAGGATTAGTTTTAGAATTAAATAATTGCTATTTTGTGCCTGCTATGAGAAGAAACATTATTTCTATTTCTTGTTTGGACAAAGATGGTTTTATTATTTCAATAAAGAACATTTGTTGTTCCTTTTATTTAAATAATATTCACTATTTTAGTGCGCAATTATTTAATGGACTTTATGTCCTTGATCTAAGCAATCCTGTCTACAACATTAATACCAAGCGGATTAAAATAAATGATTTGAATCCTGCTTATTTATGGCACTGTCGTTTAGGCCACATAAATGAGAAACGTGTATCTAGACTCCATAAGGATGGATTACTAGACTCATTTGATTTTGAATCATATGAGACATGTGAGGCTTGTTTATTGGGAAAAATGACAAAGTCCCCTTTCAATAAGAAAAGTGAAAGGACTAGTGAGCAATTAGCACTCATACATACTGATGTGTGTGGGCCATTTGCCACGCCTGCCAGGGGTGGTTATGTCTACTTCATCACATTTACTGATGATTACAGTAGATACGGATTTGTGTACCTTATGAGGGCAAAATTTGAATCCTTTGAAGTGTTCAAAGAATTCAAGAATGAAGTAGAAAAGCAACTTGGCAAAAGTATAAAGGCTCTACGATCGGATCGTGGAGGAGAATACTTGAGCCAAGAGTTTGACGACTATCTTAGAAAATGTGGGATCGTGTCCCAACTCACTCCACCCAGAGCGCCCCAATGGAATGGCGTGTCCGAGAGGAGGAATCGAACCCTATTGGATATGGTTCGATCTATGATGTGTCAAACTGATCTTCCATTATCATTTTGGGGCTACGCTATATTAAGTGCAGCTTTCACCATTAACCGTGTTCCATCTAAATCAGTCATGAAGACACCATATGAGATGTGGAGTGGGAGGCGTCCCACACTGTCGTTCATGAGGATTTGGGGCTGCGATGTCTATGTAAAACGTTTACAATCAGACAAGCTAGGGCCTAAGTCGGATAAGTGTAAATTTGTGGGGTACCCTAAGGAAACTAAGGGATACTACTTCTACAATCCAACCGAGAACAAAGTGTTTGTTGCTCGGACCGGCGTGTTTCTAGAAAGAGAGTTTGTCTATAAGAAGCAAGTGGGAGGAATGTAGAACTTGAAGAGGTTCAAGAACCACAAATCACTGAACCGATTATGGAACATGAACACGAACCACAAGCGGTTGTGGAACAACCTGTTCAAGTAACACAAGAGCTTCGTAGATCTAGTAGAGTGCGCCAGGAACCCGAGAGGTATGGACTTCTCGTAACCGATTCCGGCGACACGATGCTCATAGATGATGAGCCTACTACCTATGAGGAGGCCATGAGTGGCCCAGACTCGCAGAAGTGGCTGGAAGCCATGAGATCCGAGATGGAATCCATGTATACCAACAAAGTATGGACTTTGGTGGAACCACCCGATGGGGCGCGGCCCATAGGGTGAAAATGGGTCTTCAATAAGAAGATCGACATGGATGGTAATGTGATTACCTATAAGGGCCGATTGGTGGCTAAAGGATTCAGACAGATTCATGGTATTGACTATGATGAAACCTTTTCACCAGTCGCTATGACCAAATCCATCCGAATCCTACTTGCGATTGCAGCATACCACGACTATGAGATTTGGCAGATGGATGTCAAAACAGCATTCCTTTATGGGAATCTCCTCGAGGACGTGTATATGATACAACCGGAGGGTTTTGAAGATCCAAAGCAAGCCAACAAAGTCTGTAAGCTGCAACGATCCATTTATGGATTGAAGCAAGCTTCTAGGAGTTGGAATCGACGTTTTGAGGAAGTGGTAAAAGAGTTTGGCTTCATCAGAAACGAAGATGAGTCTTGTGTCTACAAGAAGGTTAGTGGGAGCTCTGTAGCTTTTCTGGTCTTGTATGTGGATGACATACTACTCATTGGAAACGACATTCCCATGCAGCAATCTGTGAAAGATTGGCTAGGAAAGTGTTTCTCAATGAAGGACTTAGGGGAAGCAGCCTATATACTCGGTATAAAGATCTATAGGGATAGATCTAAGAGGTTGCTAGGCCTAAGTCAAAGTACATATATTGACAAGGTGTTGAAACGGTTCAACATGCAAGATTCCAAGAAGGGATTCTTGCCCATGTCACATGGAATCACTCTTTCGAAGAGTGGTTGTCCTTCCAATGAGATTGAGAAGGAACGCATGAGTAGAATCCCTTATGCCTCGGCCATAGGATCTATCATGTACGCCATGTTATATACTAGACCAGATGTGTCATATGCCTTGAGTATGACAAGCAGATACCAATCCAATCCAGGTGAGAGTCACTGGATTGCAGTCAAGAACATCCTAAATTACTTGAGAAGAACTAAGGATGCTTTCTTGATATTTGGGGGTGAGGAAGAGTTGCGTGTAAGGGGTTACACTGATGCAAGCTTCCAAACCGACAGAGATGACTTTAGATCACAACCAAGATATGTGTTTTGCCTGAATGGAGCAGCGATGAGCTGGAAGAGTTCCAAGCAAGAGACGGTAGCTGATTCTACAACAGAGGCTGAGTACATTGCTGCAAATTGCGCAGCAAAGGAGGCTGTTTGGATCATAAAGTTTGTTTCTGAACATGGTGTGGTCCCTAGCATTGCGGATCCAGTGGAGTTGTTCTGTGACAACACTGGGGCGATCGCGCAATCAAAGGAACCCAGATCGCACCAGAAGTCCAAGCACGTGCTCAGGAAGTTTCATCTGATTCGAGATATTATCGATAGAGGAGACATTCGGATATGCAAGATTCCTACAGATGATAATCTGTCAGACCCGCTTACGAAGCCTCTCACGCAGTGGAAGCATGAAGGGCACACTAGGAGTATGGGCATACGAGATGCGCCAGATTGGCTCTAGTGCAAGTGGGAGACTGTTGGAATAGATGCCCTAGAGGCAATCTAGTTTAGTATGAATTATTTATGGCTAGAAATTCATTTATTATTTATTGGATATTTAATATAATGAAGTCCTTAGATTTACAATTGTGTTGTTTATCTTAAATATCTCTAGTCAAGTATAATGATTAATGGGACAATCATCTATAGACTAGTATGGGGTTGGATTGATATGGAGATATCACGATCCAACACATAGGTGTGCATTAGGGAATGTTGCACTGGAATGACCCATCTCCGAGAAGGCTGCATACACGTTATGTTGAGTCACAAGCGCTTCTCGCGGTGCAATGGTATTGTCATCCTTAGACTTGAAGTCACTAGATATTCTAGTTGTGGATTATTGTGATCTTGGTAGCGTTAAACGCTACACCATAACTGGGTAGTTATAAAGGCGTGTACTGGATACAATAAGAAGCAAGCTTAGAGATCGTAGTGGACGTAGATAGAATTTGTCCCTCCCACATAACGGGAGCAAATATCCTAGGCCACTCGAGGGGTAGTGCTTATAGAAGACTCAAATAAATCAATATGGGATATTGATGTTATTTGCACGAATAAGGCTATTCCCATGGATCGAGAAACTATGGATTGGATATACGAGTGTGACTTGTATGTCTCGTGTCCAATCCGGATATAGAGACAAAGGGATGAGACAAATACTTGTATAAAGGTTGTCAAGATGACTATTCTATTAGTTGGCTAGAATGGATGTTTTGCTAGAGACCGCTCCATATAGGCAAATAGTTGCTACCAACTAGATAGAACCTATGGGGTCACACGCTACATAGAGTTGAACTAGATTTGGGAATTAATTAATTGGATTAATTAATTAGAAGGATCACTTTGCAAACCCTTGCAAACTTAGTAGGGACTAATTTGCAAGGAAGGGACTAAATTGAATTCTAGTAGGACTAGAATAAGTCCTTTAGGTAGTTAACAAGGAGTTGTTGGACTATATAAATGACCTTCCTTCCTTCCTTCCCACATAACTTATGCTCATTAGTGAACATAACAAGAGTGGGAGAGAAACAAAAGGAGAGAGAGCAAGCAACAAGGAGGCCCGAACCGCCCCCTTGCCGGCGCCCCGTCCTCGTCGGCCAAAGGAGGCCGAGACCCTCCTTTGGGTCTCGTTTTGCGTGATTTCTTCTTCCTCTTCCTCTTCCGGGCTAGCACCAAGGAGTTGGGAGATCTAGGATCAACTCTAGGCGTGGATCAACTATGGAGAACGTGACATAATTCGCGTTTGAAGTCATCAAGGAGAACCCAAAGGTGTGTTTATGATTTCTAACCCTTACCATCGTTATGTCTCTTGACTTGTGATCCTTGGAGGGTTTTGCATGGTTTATGTTTGTTTATGCTTCTGTTGTGCAATCCATGAATCAAAACCCTACATAATCGTCCTCAAATCAAATCTCTGTTTCTCAACTCAGAATCAACATTCAACCATGGATGAAAAGATTTCATCAAACCGATATGTCGCCAAAATAATTTACAAGTAAAAAAGAAAACAAAACCCAGAAAACCCCCATCTAAAACCCAGAAAAATCTATTGCTTCTACCTTATTGATTCTCTGCGCTGTTGTTTTTTTTTTATCGGTTTCTTGGATGTGATGTTCTTGCGGTATGTTGGAGTCATTGGAGATTGGTTTGCAGTTGTGGCCATGGTGGCTGCAACACCTCATGCTGCTGCTGTCTTTCTGCGGTACAATGGGTTGTTGCAGGTTGGGTTGGGTTGGGTTGGGTTGGGTTGGGCCTGCTGTGTATTGGTTTGGCCGATTTAGTCACTGGGTTTGATGGGATGGTGTCTGGTTGGAAGGTGGTTTAGTTGCGGCTTTGGTCTGTGGTGGTTTTTTTGTGATTTTTTTTATATCTGTGGTTTAGAGTTCGGTTGAAGTACTGGAGGTTAATTGAAAGGTTGGTTGTGATGTTTGCAATGGTGGAGATGGTGATGATTTGGATTGAATTAGTGGGTATAATGGGTGGCTGTGGTTGTTAGCAGGTGGGTATACTGGTGTTAGGTAAGTTACAGTTTGATAATTGGTTCAGTGAAGAGCAACGGCCTTGGCTGCGGCGGGGTTAAAGGGAGGCTGTTAGTGACTTGGTTGGTGGTTGATTAGGAAGTTGTAGTGCATTCTAGGCAGATCGATCATCACCCACGTGGCAGCCATTGAGGAGGTTTGTTGGTACTCCACCGCTACTCTATCGCTACTCTATCATTATCTTTATGTTCGCACTTATCTATATGGGGGCTGTGAGACAGGGCCCCCCTCACATGCTAACTACACGGGAATTGTAGGGTTCAAGTGGCTTGGAGGCTAGAGTAAGGCACGTCGCACGCGAGCAGCGATTACGCTCGCGTGCGACCCTTATCAATTGTCTGAGAGACTCGATGATCACGTGCCCTATATATACGGTCTAACGTTCGAACATGCCCTATATATACGGTCGATCGTGCAACGCGTCCTATACATACGGTTGATCGTGCAACGCGCGTGGCAGCTACATAGCCGTCATATGCGGCCACGTAACTCCTCGTAACTGCCACTCTAAGACCCTATATATAGGAACGTTTGCCTTCCATTATCGGTTCGCCTCTATTGCTAATTATCACAGACTGTCTCTCTCTCAAGCAATTAGCAAAAACTTACTTTTACCCTACACCCTTACTCTCACTTTCTGTGTTTTGTATAGTGTGTTATTGTCTATTGCATGTGTACATCCAGATCCATCTCAAAGGATCTCTTGTCCACATAAGTTAATGGAGAAGGAGGTGGTAGTGGTTTTGTGATTGATTAGGTTTTGTTGGTGGTCTGTTTTAATGGAGGTTTTACAGTGCAAGTGAAGAGTTTGGCGGTGGCTAAGGTTGGTCCATGGTGATTTGCAGTGAGTTCCTTACCCTACCTGCATGAAACCCGCACATACTCATACTAACCCGCAATTTAAATCGGCCCGACCCGCCCCATACCCGCACATGTAGTGTCCATACAATATTTAGTGCAGGGCGGGTGCGGGTTTAGACCCGCTTTGACGGCCCGAATAGCCATCCCTGGGCATTACACTATTTCTGACTCTACAGCCGTTGGGAATGGTGATGCTGTTTATGAGGGAAATGGACCCTCTCATCGGTCTAGCACTAAAAATAGATAATCCATGATATCATTGTTTGTGAGGGAAATATGTAACATGTCTCAAGTAAAAGAAGGTGAATGTACTCAAGGGAGATTCTCTCTCTCACGGCTATGTACGCAAGAACTGTACTATTCCATACCATCTCAAGTCTCAAATCTGAACTTTCATTAGTGTCTTCACATTCTTCTGTTGTTTATCTTTTGGTATGTCTGTACCCTCTCTTCTCATTTTGATTTTTTAACTCGTATATGGATCACTTTGACCGGGTTATTTCGATCACAGAACGATGTAAATTTTTAATAATTTTCCACAGTGTTTTAGAGCAACTTTTGCTCTACAACATTGTAAATATAATACAAAATTGCATCATTTTGCTATCTAATTCACCGGGTCCGACCCAGCAAATTGTGATAAAAATCAGAATGGAAAGAAAGACAAAAGACAGAGTGGTACCAAGGGCGGATCTATGTAGCGAGGATAGCCCTGACTCAATTTTTAAAAATTACAATTTTACCTTGTATTTTGTCCAATAGTTTCGTTTTAGCCCCCTTTAATCGAACAATAACACACTATTTATGTTTATTCATTAACATTCATTTTTTTAAAATTTAACCCCCACTAACACAAAATGCTAAATCCGTCTGCTGGTACTAGACTAGTAGTCCAGCATCTTCGACATGTCATGTTAGATTTGGTTATCCATCTCAAAAGGTATATGATCATTTTGATGCAGGACTTGAACATTTCCCTAATTACTCACTTCCCTACTTACTCTAATGTCAGTTTGACCGACATGTCAGATTTGGTTATCCATCTCAAAAGGTATATGATCATTTTGATGGAGGACTTGTACATTTCCCTACTTACTCACTTCCCTACTTACTCTAATGTCAGTTTTACCATGCTCAGGACTCATTTCAAACAAAATATCACGGATTTATAAATAGAACGGGCAAAATGTTACAGCCAAAAAATGGGATAGGAAATTAGAAAAATGGAGGTGAGTGAAACTCGAGGTAGAGAGTGCACGTTCAAATGATACACCCGAAAAAGGCCACAACACATTCAGGTCTAGAGTTTCTAACACCCATGGCCACTGGATCCACCCAACCATCCTCCATACATATACTACATAGCATGCTGCTAGATCTTGCCATCCACCTCAGAACTTATTGAGAGGACAAAAGGTATATGAGCATTTAATAAAGAGTTGCGCTTGCAACAAAATAGTGGAAACAGAAATGAAAAGTGGTTTTCAATAATGCTTCTTCATCAAGGAATATGGACCAAGGGTGAAAAAAAATCACCAAAAGAGAACACGAAGGATAAACCAAGGATAGGGGAACAGTAAACATATGCCATCCAAAATGTAAGATGTTTCACCAAAAGAGAAAGCATAACATCAATATCCAGATACCACAGTCTGAAATAACCATCAACTACTGTAACTTAAAAACATCATCCCAAAACCTGAGTTCAGACATGAGAGCAAAACTTAACCTATGGAAAAACAAAACTCTTCCACCTACCAACTTGATAACCAGAACCACGGTCAAGCTTACGCGGCAGCTGTCGACTGAGCTGCTAGCCTCTTCTTGGCCTCCTCAATGATGGTCAGCTTGATACCTTTGCCCTTTGGTAGGGACACCCATGGCTTGGTACCTTTTCCAATTGTGAAGACATTGCCCATACGGGTAGCAAACTCATGACCGGTAGAATCCTGGACGTGGATGGTGTCAAAGCCACCCTTATGCTTCTCCCTGTTCTTGATGACACCAACTCTTCCCCTATTCCTACCACCAGTAACCATAACAACATTTCCGACATCAAACTTGATGAAGTCTGTGATCTTTCCGGTGTCCAAGTCCAACTTGATGGTGTCATTGGCCTTGATCAGTGGGTCTGGGTAGCGGATGGTACGCCCATCATAGGTGTTGATGTAGGGGATAGCCTTCGAGCCAAACTGGACAGAGCGGACCTTGCACAGCTTGAACTGCAATAGTAATAACAGGGTCAAAACATTGACCAAAACATAACCAAAAACAGTAACAGTTGATGCTGCATAAGTAATGAAAACAACAAGTTACACCAATTAAGACTAGGTTGCCCTATACAAGAGTGAGGTGTTCTTTGCCTTGGTAGAAGAGACGGGGAAACTTTTCAAATTCCAACTGAAAAGTTACTGTTTGAGAGCACAGAGCACAGTTGACATTACATCGGTGGTATACCGATGTGGAGTGACTTTGATTGACAAATAATCTAGTCAATTGGAATTATTGGAGTATTGATAATGGCATGCTTATCATATCGAAAACAGAAAGAATCTGGTGGTTTGAGTTCTCCTATTGTGTCGCCAAAACCAAACCAGTCCAACAATCCATATGGAAGTGATTCTATTAATGAAGGTCTAACACTGCAAGAATTAACAATATATTACTGCGTAACTAAGAAGGGGATGATACTTGTAATGATTGATTTTTCAGTAGACAAACAGATACGAGAATTGCAGGCACAATTATGAACAGTAAAGCACCAGTGGAAAAAAAAATCTACGACTGAAACCCACACATGAAAAAAATGGGCAAACTGAGGACTGACCTTCGACTCCTCATCCCTGATGGAGTGAAGACGGAATCGCCCCTTGGTGTCATACAGGAGACGGAAGTTCTCATTTGTCTTTGGGATAGACACAACATCTGCAGTGAAAAAAAGCAATGCAAAGTTAAGGGGCAAACTGCAAAAAAAGAGGCCTGACTCAACACACTGTAGTATGATGTTTTTGTGCATACCCATGAAACCTGCAGGGTAGGTCTTGTCGGTCCTGACCTTGCCGTCAACCAGAACATGACGTTGCATCAGGATAGATTGAACCTCACGATATGTAAGAGCATACTTCAGCCTGTTCCTGAGAATGAGCACCAAGGGAAGGCACTCCCTAGACTTGTGTGGCCCAGATGATGGTTTGGGGGCCTGCGAATAAAATTTACAGCCAAAAAACTTGTGAGTAAACCTAAAAAGGGACAATACATAACCACGAGGAGAACAATAATCTTCATGAACTTACAAAAGCTCCACCAAGTTTGTCAAGCATCCAATGCTTGGGGGCATTGAGCCTCTTCAAATGTTTCTTCAAACCCCTAGCCTGTAAACCACCAACAGAAACAGCAGTATCTTAGTGTTCAGAATAACATATGCAGTCAAATTGCTTCAAATAGCAGCGAACAAAAGAGCATAGCATCTGAAAGTGAAATACAATCAACAGTACAAGTATTATATGTTAAGTATTGTAGGAAAATACTGTGGACTCGGCAAATTTACATGTTACTAAACAAGTCTAATTACTTCACATAACTAAGCAGTGAGGATTTAGACGATTTCAGCTGTCCTAGATTAAAGAGTGGTAAAAAAATGTCTGTTGAGCTGGAGGATGGAAAATCCTAATACAAGAATCATGGCATTTCCTCTAAGAATGTAGATTAATGCATCAGACCTATAAATTACATGAAGAGATAAATATAACTTGGGCTGAATTAGTTGAAGGCTTGAGGGATTTTTACAGAGATTTATACAGCCACCATGTAGAATCTCATTAATATATAAATTCTGTTAAAAACAGTAACTCCCAGGAGGGGCTCCTACTCAGTCATGAAACTTCAATTCGAAGAACCAAAACATAATTAATAACACGTTTGTTACATCATAAATTGAAGGTCACTGGTAGAATCACACTAATCTCATCATTCTTCTATGTTCTACAAGATGCTATGAGTCATCAAATCAAATAATATGTCAATCAAAATCAGGAGACTAAACAGAGCTTTGGAGATACCCTATGGTAAATCACATACAACTTAATTCATTTTCAGGAATCACATCAAAGAGGTCCAAAACACACTTTCGCATCTCCCTAATGAAAAAAGTAAGTCCAGATTACGAACTCGCCGGCATACTAATTGGATCAAAAAACAGATTCAGAACACCAAATCAAGGTCCATGTTTAAAAAATAACCTCATCACCTCTCTTCCAAACTACTCAATACCTAATCGGCGTAAACATTCATCGTGCTTTAACCAAAACAAAATCAACAACTTGAAATGTTCATAGCACATCTAAGAGATAGAAGAGATACAGAGGAGATGAGAACGAACCATGTTGTGTCTTCCGAGAGCAAATCACCGATCCAACGGCGGCGACGGCGCTTCTGCTTCTTCTGCTCCTCCTCTTCCTTTGCTGGCTCCTGCGGTAGTGAGAGAAATAGGACGGAGAGTTTCTTTTAAACCCTAACTGGGCTGGGTTAGGGCATTTTATAAAACTTTTCTTGACTTTTTGCCCGGCTCCGCTGCACGGTAATTACGTGGACTGCCACTGCTCTTGGTTGCAATTTATTTTATTTGTTAGATTAGTCCTTCTACTTTCGGGCCATGGTTAAAATGTTTGTTTCTCTCTCTATTTGGTCCTAGGGTTTTAATTCACGAGTATGAGATAGCACTAAAATTGCAGAAAGTATTCATTGGGGCTAGCCCCACCAGTATGACATGCTCTTTTCAATCAGTTTCTGACAAGCGTGCACTAGTTAGATGGAACTCACCAATTTTTCATTGTTTGTTAGAAACTGATTGGTGTGCCATACCATGTAAGCATGCCACGTAGTGGCGCTAGCTCCAATGAAGACCTTCTCCTAAAATTGGCGTGAAATGTATAAGGACCAATTTATCACCAAAATGTGTAAGGGGTTATTCTTAGTGTGGGTACACGGTATGAGAAACATTCTTCCTTAATCTTCATTCCAATTGCAGTGTGAAATAATGTTGTTTGTTATTTCGGCTCCTTCGCAATTGGGAGGACTCGTAACAGGTGCACTCTAACACATGTGCATAGCTTGGCATCTCTGATAAACCCCGTGATTATGTGTGCTGCTTTAAAAGCTTAATTAATGCTTATTTTCCTGCCTCTTTCATGTACTGTTGTATGAATATGAGTCTTCTTATCGAGAATTCAGGGTCTAAATTCAATGGATAAATTATTTTATCATCCTACTATTTCACTGGCTCGCTAACCTCGTCAAGTTGGGTTAACCTCGTGATATTAGGTTGGCACAGTGCACCCTCAAAATACATGGCTTATATTTCCAAATCTATTGCAGTCGGCTTTCAGGTGTCTTTCATTCTATTAGTCGTCCCTTAATTGTTTCATATTTTGATTCAGTGAGCCTATCTCCTTTGACTTTACTCTCATGTGAATGGTCTCACATATGTGTAGCGGAGCCAAAATTCTTGAAAATGCCAACTTTACACTTGCTTTTCTTCCTTCGTTCTTATCTTCCTTGAGCGATCATCCTCACATGTTGTCCTTTTGATATCCAGTGATCGTTCTTATGAGGCTTCTTTCCGCGATCATTATTTTTCTTATAAACTCTCTCAGACTATTTACTCATTATCGACGTTGTTTCTTTTCTCATTCTTTGTTGCGAGCAGTATCTTATACTCGTTTCCTACATCTCGTCCTTCAAAACGTTCCTCAAAAACATAATTTCAACTAAATGTTGATGCTTGATGTCTTCCCTACTTTGCTACAGGGAGTTGATTGAGTTGTGTGTGGTCTTCATGCGATGAAAAATGGTTTAAGAAGACAACTTTGCGTAGTGGGCTTCCTAGACACTTAAAGGGTTGGTCGATGCTGGCATCTCTATGACTTTCAATTCCCGCTCAGATTCCGTGCAATAATGTGTGATGGATGTCGCAACATCATAGTAACCAGACTCTCAATAATAAGCTCTAGCAGATTGTGTCCGCATGAAAAACATGAAACTCAAAAGTTAAGATGATAGTTCCCGCTCTGAAGTCCAATCACACAAATCCCACATCCATCATAATTTTCCCTCCAAATATAGTGATGTAGCCTTAATCACCATATCTTCTACCCTAAGGAGTTGTACCCCTTTCAATTTAAATTACGTTAATTGAAACACTTCCATCAAGTAACATGAATTGAAATTCGTTTATAAATGATATGCCGTATGATGGCACGACTACACGTGGCAATGAATTCGCAAAGTTTTAAGTAATGTAAGTAAGAAAGGCGGACCGTATAACATTGACTATGTCCCTTTGGAAAATTTAAGTTTTGGACAACTACAAAATTTGATTTTGTCTAAATCATTTCAAATTTGTTCATAAATCATTGTAAGATGTTATTTATATAATATGGGTTAGCCCAAAATCCATGTGGGTTAATCAAAATCATGGTTAAATTTTTTGTAACGATAAGTCCATTTGTTGGTCGCAATTGGGACAATACTATAGTTTTAAATGTATTCAAACGAGATATTCTTTAATTAGCGAGGGCTATGGAATTTGTAATGTGTTTATAAACCTCATTTACATGTTTATATTATTACAATTACACCCAAAATGTTGAGACTATTCAGAAATTAGACCTTACACACTGTTGTTCATTAACATTCGTTGGAAGCACTCCCATTTTTCCTCCCCTCCTATACTGTACAAAGTTGTTAGATAGTTATAAACTCCACATATTACCAAACTTCAATGTTATGTCATTATTTATTTTTAAGTATATGCCTTTCAAGGGAGATGTCATACCACCATTTTGTTCGATTGCCATGAGAGGCAAGTGCTTCACCTCGTTGTGTGTTGGGGGGTGGAGGAGGAAAAATTATCCCAGGAAGATATTTATCCGTATACCGTGTGAAATAATGGTGTAACGTCCCCAATTTTCACAGAAGCTGGAGACCGGGAGGTGCCCTCCCTACATGAGATTTTACCCTTTTGTACAATGAGTGGCAGAAACAAACAATTATTAATAAACATCCAACTGCTGATTGAATAGGGTGAGAATTAACAACATTCATGAGTGATTTAAACTTGATACTACGTCCAACAAAATATATTTTACATCAAAAGCTATCTTTCCGGTTAACTATCATTACAACTGTGAGAGAGCTATCGTACGTGATTCTAGTGTGTTGTCCCAAGCAAACTAGTTACATACATGCGGCATGGATAAACAACTTAGCGTAATCACAATGGCCAAGAAATGTCACAGGAGTTCGCCTCTGAAAGAGATTGAACAATAACAAAGTATACGTAAAAATATCCTAGTAAACATTTGAACTGTCTGAAAAGTATAACTATGAAGAGAAGTGTACGATCATCAGAGTTTCCAAAAGTTATTTCCGTTATCACAAGTAGCCTATTTATTTGCCGATGTATTCATAAATTTGCAAGTGTATAATATTTATGAGATAAAGATCTTTCCTAAGTAGCATGTTAATAACAACATAACTGTAAAAATTAATCTTCTATACACACTGACAAAACAAAGTCATATTAATAATTTGCAGTAATCAATAGATCCCTTGGTAAATAGTAACAGATGATACTGACTTATAAGGGGTTATGGCAACCCAACCTCTGTGTCAAGCACTGTGGATCAGATTTCCCATCCCGCTAGTCATCATAAACGCAGCCAACTTGACCTCAAGTGTCGACAACCTCTTAAGAGCGTAAGTCATAAGAATAGTACTGGATGTTGTACCCCAACCTACGACGAAAGGAGTCGGGACATACAGAGTCCCAGGATTTGAGGGACCTGATGCCCAACAAAGCCATGCCAAGAAGAACGGATTTAAGGGACCTTAGCCCAAGGAAGTCATGCCCCAAAGTACATAGTTAAGGAACCTTAGCCCAAGGAAGTCATGCCCTAAACCAAGAATTGTCGGGACTTAATACCCAAAGAAGTCATACCCTCAAATAATAACAAACAACTAGTTCTGGTACATGTGATTATTTCACCTTACGTTATTGGCGAATTATGACTATATTTTGTCATTTGAACAAGTTTTTCGACTTTGAGGACGAGTAGTAAATTGCGAAACATAAAATGTTGTTTGTTTCGTATCATTTGCTCATACTTTTTTAATATGACTGCAACTCTGACGTGTTGGACGGGTTGATACCTCTATCCTATCTCAATCTCGGATTTTCTTAAGGCTGCCCAATCCCATCCCACGTTAGAAGCATCGTCAGCACGTACAAACTCAAATTCACACAAAACAATTCGAGAGCAGACTGAATTTGGGCAAATATAACTTCTGACAGAAACCCCCCCCCCCTTCAGTATGGTCTCGCTGACACCTACCTGCCAACAATCTTGGTTTTGTGAGACCCCCCCCTAGTTTGCAGTTTTACTAACAGCGCGCACCGTTTTACTAAAACTGCTGGTAGTTGAGTTTCGGTAAAGGTGTAAACACAAATTTTGCGAACTAAGAAAACAGAACACAAAATAAATGCACAAATTAAATTTTTATTTATTTCATAAAATTATGCGCGCGGGTACATTCCTCTGAGCTTTACACATAAAAGTAACCTCTGATTAAATCTCCTAATTTCTTCCAAACAACGGCTATATTGCTTGTTGTTGAATGGAGGATGGCTCTTTTGGATTTGAAGTGTTCGAATAGATTTAGACAAGGGCCGTGATGGCTTAATCTTGTAAAAATCCAAATGATTCTCTTCAAAGTCTATGCGAGACTCAAAGTGGTCAATTGTGGATTAGAGGGGACTCTTGAGCCTATCTTTCTGAGATTCGGCACGTTGTTTATATGCTTGTTGAATCTCTAAGATATTCAAGAGAAATTGGAATTTGTGAATTTGGTGGGAGAGTCTTAAGGAGTTCGGCACTTTAGGTGCTTGTTGAATCCTTGAGAAACTCGAAGAATCTTTTTGATTCAAGACTTTAACAGTCTAGAAGTACTTTGTGAGCGGGAGCACTTTTTTGAGAACTTCAAGCTAGTGTGAGTCCAGCGTAAGTTCAAGGTTTGCATGAATGCTTTTCTCATGAGAGAGGTCTCTATTTATAGGCCTTTTCTAGGAGTTAAATTTGGTAACTCCATAATTGAGAGATAATTCTCAATTAACTCATTTGACTACATTAGTCATTTGATTTTATGATTTTGTAACCTCCATTTTGTGGAGATTTTCAATGGTCTAGCTGGACCTGGCTTCTAGTCTGCTAGAAAACAATCCGGACACATAATTGGGCCGGATGTAATTTTCATTTGGTTTGGACCATGTCAGCTTTGTGTAACTATTGGGCTTGACATGTTGGTCCGACTAAATTTGCTAATAAGAAAAATAAATTTAATTATTTTCTCTTATTAATTTGGTATAGACATAATTTTTTTGATGTCTACAAATTGCCCCCACTTCAAAGTCCAGTTGACATGCTTGCTTGCGTGAGAGACTGGATTTGAAGTATTTTCCCACGTCATCATACGCTCAGCTTTCCTTGAGCTGTATATTTGCTATTTCGGGGGCGACAATTCAAATAACTTGATTTTTTTTTTTTTTTTTTTTAGTTTCTTGAAGTTTGCCCCCATAGCCTGTCTTGTTTGAGTTCACCATTTCACTCGTGGATAAACACAATTCATTTACCCACGCCATGCATTTGAGCGGCGCGACCGGCGTCGACACATAATATGCCTTTTATTAAAAGACTATAACGACTTGAGCGGTTGTAGTGAACAAAAATAGTAGTCGTACTCTCCTCGAGCTTCTCCGTACAACGCTACATATATTTCTCTAAGATCTTGCCGCATCTCGACATGGCGATTTTTTTATTGTGAACAATTTGCCTACCATGTTTATGATCGTTTAGGTCGGGAGAATTGTCCCTCGTTTCTTTCTTATAGCATGAATTTGGCATGGTGGTCAAAATTAACTTTAAATGAAGCTCTAATTGTGTCGCTCGAAATATCCCAACTCCTTTGTCGAGGAACAAATGTTCCTTTGTCGTGGAACAAATACACATGCTTGTTTCTAGAAGAAACAAATACTCCATCTTGTGCTTTATTAAAATGGTAATTGTGATTCTTGGCGATTAATTTGCTTGTAATCAGCGCATTAAGAAACAAATATTCAGAAATGAATGGTCATACTCAATGAAGAGTAAATCAAGCATCGACTTTGGGGTTGCAATTTGAGGCAACAATTTTGGGTTTTGCCTATTGAGGCAGTGACCATATATATGATTTTGTGTGTGTCTTATTTGGAGTATGTACAGTAAATCCCTTAGAGTAAGTTAAGGGTTTTCAATTAATATTTCCTATCAATTCCAAACTCCAAAAGGAAATTTGCTTCCTCTAAAGAAAATCAATGCACTGATCATGCAGCAAAAATCCATGCTCTGATCATGCATTTCTCATTAGATAAATTATCCATCTCCATGTTAGTCTGCTCCACTCTGTATGTGTGCCCATATGTGCGGCTCCTTAGTCATTGAGCTGAGTGCATTAGAGCAAGTTTCTCCTTTTTTTTTTCATTTTGACACCCACAGGTATGTCAGTTTATTTTTTTTTATTTTTTATTATTTTTTTTTGCACACATAAAATTCCCAATTTGTGAAGGAAAAACATTTTGTTTTCCATGGGTTTACCTGGGAACAATCATACATTTCCTGTGAAAGAATCATATTGGTGTTTAGTAGCCAACTAATGTAGACGGCGAGGGCACATCGGTGATGTGAGAACAGCCACAATCGCTACTTGAAATTCAAGTTAAGTGTGAATAACTAGTCATTTGGTACTGAATGACTCACATGTTTATGATTCATGCCCAAATTTTCTTATATTTGTTCCCGTATCGGGTCAACTATGCAATCAAGTCTCACCAATTTGACAGGAAGCTTCGTTCTTCCTGGGGATGTTTGCATTATCCGTGTTGTGGGCTCTTGTGCGCCCCAGGGATGCACGTATTCATGCCGGTCGATGTGGTTGGTTTGCTAAGACGCTTGTGTCGTGGCCTCTGCCGTATCCCGGTATTGGCGTGACACGACCAATCATGTTACCTTCACTATTTCTTGGGCGTTTCCATTATTGCCTCTGCCGTTTCCCGGTATTGGCAAAAGAGAACAGTGCATATTTATGTGCTGGAGTTGATGTTTGTCGCTTTATGCACATAGTTACCTCACTGCCTTCTTCTTCTTCTTCTTCTTCTTCTTCTTATTTTTATTATATATATATTTTTTTATATATTTCTTTTAACATTCGTTTTCTTTTATTTTCAGGTTTCAGCCATGGTTGCTTTTCGGAGTTTTAAGAATGGCTTCATGACCGTTCTTGAAAATCCCGATGACGAAGCAGAAGAGGGAACAGATTTACGAGTGGAAGCTCCTTTCCTTGGTCCATGGGGAGTTGCCATGGTTCCTTTTGACAAATCATGTCACCTCTCTAATTGGGTTATCAATTCTGAGTTCGTGTTTCCCGGCGATCAACCCAACAAAGTTGTACTTCTTCTACAGTCTTCTCACCACATAAACGGCGATAGTTCTCCATTCAGGCTTCTTGGGCACAAGATGAGGGATGGTTCGTCATCATGGGGTGCTTATCTCAAGGCCTTCTCGGACTCTTCTTATATCGAAAAATATTGGGAGTGGACTGAAGACATCCTTGCCCGTAGTCATGAGGTTTTAAAAGGTCTGAGGATATATGATGCTGTCTATGCATCTTTGTTTCCTTATGACCGTCTTGCCAATATTGTCCGAGCCTTTTGCGAGCTTTGGTGTTCTCAAACCAACACGCTTCACACTCCCCTTGGAAAGATGTCCATCTCGTTGTGGGATTTACATCGCCTTGGTGGGCTTCCTATACGGGGTGCAATTTATGATGAGGTCATTCCTAAGGCGAGGGAGATGACGGGTGTTGATCATAATGGTGAGGCTATGGTTCCGATCAGTTGCCAGTTTCTCTTCTTAGCTTATCATCGGCTTTTACTATCTCTGAAGAAAGGTGTGGCTAAGCTCGCCGATTGGGTAAGTTTCTGGTTTAAAGGGGAACGAAAATATAATAAGGCATCCAAGAAGTCTTCTCGGAACAGAACACATCCTTCGAAAGGAAATAACTATCCTACTGGAGTTATTGACAAAGTCCACAAGCCTTGCCAACAAGATGCTGATGTGCTCAGTGACTTGGGAGTTGATGATGAGCTTAAAGAAGAAGTTTATTTGGCTGCATTTTTAGCTTGCTGGTTGTGCAAGTTTGTCTTTCCTGTTGAAAGTGGCGAATACATTAGACCCAGTGTGTTTAAGGTTGCTTCAATGATGGCTCATGGTCGAAGATTCGGCCTCGCCATCCCCGTTCTCGCGAGCATTTACAGGGGTTTGAACAATATTTCCGCTTCTGATGATCCTGGTCGGTGCCCGTCATACTTCGCCACGCATTATGTTTATGCTTGGCTAGCTGAATACTTTGGTACTCATTTCACCCGAAAGCTCGTATGTGGTGCCTACATGACTAGGTATGCTGGTGAACGAATGGCCAAGAAATTTGAAGATTCTGAAGCTTACAACTTGTTTAGGTCTTTAAAAGAATTGCATATGTGTCGGTTGGCACGTGGCGCCCCACAAGCTAGAAACATTGTTGACGATGGCCAATTGTCGTGTTCTGATTCTGAGCATCTTTTCAGCGTTCGCTCTAGTTATTTGGTTTTCCGCCATGGGTCGCATATTATTGTGGAGCCTTACAGTCCTCACAGGTTTAGCAGGCAATTCGGTTTTCGTCAAGATTTACCAGGAAAGACAAGCTTGCTGGTTGTGCAAGTTTGTCTTTCCTGTTGAAAGTGGCGAATACATTAGACCCAATGTGTTTAAGGTTGCTTCAATGATGGCTCATGGTCGAAGATTCGGCCTCGCCATCCCCGTTCTCGCGAGCATTTACAGGGGTTTGAACAATATTTCCGCTTCTGATGATCCTGGTCGGTGCCCGTCATACTTCGCCACGCATTATGTTTATGCTTGGCTAGCTGAATACTTTGGTACTCACTTCACCCGAAAGCCCGTATGTGGTGCCTACATGACTAGGTATGCTGGTGAACGAATGGCCAAGAAATTTGAAGATTCTGAAGCTTACAACTTGTTTAGGTCTTTAAAAGAATTGCATATGTGTCGGTTGGCACGTGGCGCCCCACAAGCTAGAAACATTGTTGACGATGGCCAATTGTCGTGTTCTGATTCTGAGTATCTTTTCAGCGTTCGCTCTAGTTATTTGGTTTTCCGCCATGGGTCGCATATTATTGTGGAGCCTTACAGTCCTCACAGGTTTAGCAGGCAATTCGGTTTTCGTCAAGATTTACCAGGAAGATTACAACATGATATCCGTACATGCAACCTGGAGGATGCCGCTCGGTACTGGAAGACATGTACTTTGTTTAGGACGAATTCATCCATGGTGCTTCCTTCTCGTTCAGATTTCTCAAACCTTTTTGTTTCTAAAGCCTACTGCGAGTGGTGGTCTAGACTTTATGATGACTATTTTAGGGAAAAGGGGAAATCAGCGAGGGGGAAGCGATTCGCGATGCCAGCACCACTTGAAGTTCCTGTGAAGAAAATAGTAACTGATGGGCGCGACTCAGGACAAAATGCCACAGGTTCCTCTTCTACAACCATTTCTTTCAAAATATATATTTCGTTGCAATTTCAGATTTATTTGGTTTAAACTCCCTTTGTTCAACGTAGGTGATATGCATTTCGAAGAAACAGAAGAGGACACTGCGAGCAGTCGCGATCGTAATTGGCGCCATATTCCTAGGAAGTCGAGGTCTCGTGACGGAGAAGGTGTTGCTTTCACCAATGCTGACTCCTTTTTTGAGGGCATCCCTAGTGCTTCTCAGCCTTTGCTCCAGGTGAGAATATTTATAGTTTTTTTTTTAATTAATTAATTTATTTTTTTGTTACATTTCATTCTCATTGAATCAACACCTTTATTTTCACCTATGTCGTAGGGTGAAGAATTGGAGTTTTGTTCTAAGGATATGGCTTGTCTGGCCCCTGGTGATGACGTTTTGAGTATGGCTTCGGTGAGAGGGCCTTCAGCTTTTGACTTAGCTAGTAGAGTCGGAAACTTTTGTGACTTGAATGAAAAAGCATCATCCCATAGTGACAATAATCCAGACAAGCTTCAACCTATATCTACTCAACTTACTGCTCCACTTGTAGCTAATGGTGAATTACAAAGGCGTCTATTATCTGAAAATCGTGCATGTCTTTTGCCTATGTCTAACACCACCACGGGAAACGTAATACATGGCGCGCTCCGATCAGCTGCCACAATTATTGGCAATTATGTTAAGGGATTGATTAGCAAAACTCCTCCATCAGAAGCTATTTCATTGCAGCCGAAGCTTGTTGACCTCTATGAGGCTCTTTCCAAAACAGGGATAGATTTTACTCCCTTGCGAGATCACGTCACGAGATACATGGTCAATGCGAGCAAGTTTGTTTCAGTACAGTCATGTTACGAAAAGTCTATGACGCCTGAAGTACAAGTTGAACGCTTAGAAGATGTTGATCGACGTGTATCTATTGCTCTATCGTTTAAAGATAGCAAGGCTACAGTTCTTCAAAAGCTTAAGTCTGATTTAACCCTAATTGAAGAGAGGCGATTTGAATTGCAGAGAGAGTTGGATGGCCTTAATGCACAATCTACGCAACTCCAAACTTCTATTATTGAAGCGGAGGCTGAAGTGTCTCAACGACAAGATGAGATTGCCGCACTGAAAAATGAGCGTTATGAAATTGAACAAGCCGAGATTGTTAAGCCTGAAGAGCTCGAAGTCGCGCGCAAACTCGAGGAGCTTTTGAGGTCTGAGAGGGCCGAGATTGAGAACTTGGCATGGCTGCCATAGTTCATAACCTTTATCTCTCTCTTTTTTTTAAAAAAATAAATAAATGAATAGCCATGTTGGCAAATGAGTTAAATAGATGGCATTGCTTCTTTAGTGAAGCAAGTATGTCAAGTGGTAGGACGAAATCTTTACTTAGTTTTAGCCATCATCGCTTTGTACTCATGTGTGCCATGAATGATAAATAATCACAACTCTATTTTTTTTTAGCCTTTCACAGTTTATACTCTTGCGGGCTAGGAGTAGTACATTAACTAAATACATTTTTTTTTAGCCGTTCACAGTTTATACTCTTGCGGGCCAGGAGTAGTACATTAACTAAATATATTTTTTTTTTCTTTTTAGCCGTTCACAGTTTATACTCTTGCGGGCCAGGAGTAGTACACATTTATTTGTTGTGACTGAACTTAGACGATGTCTAAGCTTCCTACGTACCCGGAAGGGATCAAGTCAGAAAGTAGTTCGTCTCTTTTATTTTTTTTATTTATTTTTTTTTATTAATTTTTTTTAGGGGGGGGGGGGGGTCGTGCAGTTTATGCTCTTGCGACAAGGAGCGTAAGACGCCTTCACGGATAGTACTTTTTGAGAAATTTTGCATTGATAGGACCAACGCGTACTCCTTTTTCGTCGACAATTTTGTAGGCTCCATTTGTGTAAACTTCGGTTACCACATAAGGTCCATCCCACTTCGACAAAAATTTATTTCCAGTTCGATGAGTAGTGATGATGGGCCTTCGTACTGCAAGCACCAAGTCGCCTATCTTGAATGATCGCGGTTTCACCTTCTTGTTAAACGCTTTTCAGAGTCGAGCTTGGTAACACTCTAATTGTTGTTGTGCTTCCAATCTCTTCTCATCCAGGGCTTCTAGCTCAGCTAAGCGTAACTTGGCATTTTCATCACTAGTTAACCCTTCTTGTAGCGCAATTCTCAGCGAAGGAATTTGATGTTCCAATGGAAGGACAGCTTCAACTCCGTACACAAGAGAGTAAGGGGTAGCTTTAGTAGGGGTCCGATATGTTGTTCGGTATGCCCAAAGTGCCTCTTCAATTCTTTCGTGCCAATCTCGTTTGGATTTTGCGACGACCTTCTTTAAGAGGTTCCCTAATGTCTTGTTGAATGCTTCAGCAAGTCCATTTGCAGGCGCATTGTACATTGACGAATTTCGCTGTTTGAAGCCGAACTTTTCACAAAGTTTGTCCATTAAAGAATTATAAAAGGGTGTTCCATTGTCTGTGACTATGTAGCGAGGGACGCCATATCGATAGATAATATTCGACTTGATAAAATTGACAACAGTCTCCTTTTTAACTTCTTTTAATGGTATAGCCTCGGCCCACTTTGAGAAATAATCCGTTGCTGCCAAGATGTATAAGTGTCCTCCTGACGACTTTTTTAGTGGTCCAATCGCGTCAAGCCCCCACGCGTCGAAAGGCCACGGAGATACTGTGGGGTGCAAAGGTTCAGGGGGCTGATGAATGAAATTTGCATGAAATTGACATGCTTGGCATCTCTTAGCATAGTCTAGGCAGTCCTTAACCATCGTAGGCCAATAGTAACCCATTCTCTTTATTCGGAAGTGAAGCTTAGGACCAGATTGATGGGCACCACACACTCCAGAATGAGCCTCCTCCATAGCTTGTTGCGCTTCTTCGTCACCTAAACATCGCAGGAAAATGCCTTCAAAGGAGCGACGAAAGAGGGTGCCATTATAGTATAGAAATCGAGGAGCTCTTCTTTTAATTTCTATCTTATGGAGTTGTTCATCTGGTAATTTTCCATGTTGGAGGTAATCAATGATAGGTTGTCTCCAGTCGTCAGTTTCAATAAGGAGAGCCGAGACTACATTTGTTTCCTCAAATTGGGGAAAGAGTGATTGTGATATCACCCATCTTTCACACAAAGGGACTCTGATGACCTCTTCATTTGACACTGCAAGTGTTGTCGCCAAGTTTGCAAGTGCATCAGCTGTGCGGTTCTCCATCCGTGGAATGTGTTCCAAGGTGATTCCATCAAAATCTTCAATTAAGCGAGCTGCATATTGAAAATATGGGATCAAATCCTCTTTTTTGACATCATATGATCCTTGAAGTTGGTTGATAACCAATTTAGAGTCTCCGTATATCTCCAACTCGTCAATTTTTAACTCGGCAGCCATTTGTAGGCCCAATATGAGAGCTTGATAATCAGCGGCATTGTTTGAACAATTCTTGGTGAGTATAAATGAATAGGGCATAACATGCCCCTCGGGAGATATGAATACAACTCCCGCTCCTGCTCCATCAGTTCTTGCTGCTCCGTCGAAGTACATAGTCCACGGTGGGAGAGTTTCGATAAACATAACATCTTCGTCGGGAAACTCGTCAGAAAGCTCCCAACTAGCCGGTATGGGATGATCAGCTAGAAAATTTGCTAATACTTGCCCTTTAACCGACTTCCTCGGGACGTACACGATTTCAACTTCATTTACGAGAAGAGTCCACCTTGCCAGCCTTCCTGAGAGAACCGGTTTGCACATGAGATATTTGAGAGGATCTGCTCTAGCGACCAAATGGACAGTATGAGCTAGAAAATAGTGTCTTAGTTTTTGTGAAGCAAATACCAAGGCGAGACACATCTTCTCAATAGGTGAGTATTTGAGCTCTTTATCTGTCAACCTCCGACTTAGATAGTAAAGAGCTTGCTCTTTTCCTTCTTTGTTACCTTGTGCTAGCATTGCTCCTAAGGATTCTTCTTGTGCCGTGATGTAAAGAATAAGGTTTTTCCCTTGAATTGGGGCCGCCAACACGGGTGGGTTGAGAAGATAATTTTTTAGGCCTTCAAAAGCGTTCTGACATGCATCATCCCAGACGAATGGAGCATCTTTTTTCATTAATCGACTAAAAGGCTGGCAACGTCCCGCTAAATTTGATATGAATCGCCGTATATAAGCTAAGTGTCCTTGCAGGCTTCGAAGTTCCTTCAGATTTTTTGGCGGTGGCATCTTTTGTATGGCATCGATCTTAGATTGGTCGACCTCTATGCCTCTGTGCCTTACGATGAATCCTAGAAATTTCCCCGACGTGACCCCGAAGGCGCATTTATTTGGATTCATCTTCAAATCGCATTTCCTTAGTCGATCAAATGTCATGCGAAGATCGTGTAGGTGATCTTTCCTTTTTCTGCTTTTAACCACCAAGTCATCAACATAACATTCAACCGTCTTATGCAGCATGTCGTCAAAGATCTTTTGCATTGCCCTTTGATAGGTGGCACCAGCATTTTTTAGGCCAAAAGGCATAACCTTGTAACAATATATCCCTTTTGTTGTGCGACATGCTGTGTACTCTTCATCTTCAGGTGCCATTCTTATCTGGTTATAACCAGAATAACCGTCCATAAATGATAATGCTTCATGTCCAGCTGTAGCATCAATCATTAGCTCGGTGATGGGAAGGGGAAAGTCATCCTTCGGGCAAGCGTCATTTAGATTCCTAAAATCAACACATATGCGAATTTGACCATTTTTCTTGACGACGGGGACCATGCTAGAAATCCATGTTGGATATTTAACTTCGCGAATAAAGCCTGCTTCGATCAACTTGTTGACTTCTTCTTCAATTCTTGGTACACGGTCCGGCCGGATACGTCTATAAGCTTGCTTTACTGGTCGAGTACTGTGCCTGATTCCAAGGTGGTGGACAGCAACTTTTGGATTTAGACCCGATATTTCCTTGTACGTCCATGCGAACACATCTCGGTACTCTGATAATAATGCGAAGTATTCCATTTCTTCAAACGGGGACAAGTATGCACTTACAAACACTGGTTTAGGCTCATCGGGAGTCCCTAAGTTTATTTCTTTTAGGTCATCTACCGTTGCTTGCCCTCCATCTTCAAGCTGCGGTGGAGCAAGAGAGAGATCATCATCCTCTTGCTTCGGATCTTCATTTTCTGTGGCACTTATGTGATAGGAATTCAAGAAATCGTCATCTTTTGCGCCTTCCATATTGTTGTCGTCACTACGACTAGTGATAACGATCGTGCGTCTCTTTGCTCTTACAGGACCATCCACCTCTAAAACTAGTGATGTCAGACGTTTCATGCGAGAGGGAACTAAACTCCGTGTCTCAACGTCATGTTTAGTGTCTTCCACTATGATTTGGTCTTCCTTGCCAAATTCTTCCTTCTTTTGTCATGTAGCTTCTTGCTTTCTAAGTCGAGAAAATACATATTTTCTGAACATCGGTAATTCTTTACCATGTGGATCAATCGGCATCCGTAATCTAGAGAAAACAGATGTTCGAGTGGCAGAAGGCTGAATACGGTCGAAGGCCGATACTCGGGGTGAATTAGTTATGCTTTGTTTGTTTTCCACTTCTTCAATGGTGATGTGTTGTACATCCATTATTCTTCCTTTTCCGGAGATGTGAATAGGCTCGAGAGTTTTATATCCCAAACTAGGTCGTTTAGGGATATTCCTATAACCCTGTTGTATCAACTTCACATGTGTTCTAGTTGGTCCATGATTACTTGAGTTAGTGTTAAGCCTTGGACCTTCTTTCAGTGAAGCCTTAGAAAAATCATATCCCGACTTGGCTAATAGTTTATAGGCTTTGGGGTCAAAACCTTCGGTCCGTGTGTTTGGCAGTGAGCCATGCTCCACAAAATCTCGAGTAGGCCTAACAAATCCTTTTAGCGGAGGTTTTAACACACTACTAGATTTTAACTTCGTGACAGGCATCGTGAAGTTTCCTAGCGATCTCAAAGACTCCTTCTCAATATCAGTAGTGCAATGTCTTTTCCCTTTGAAGAATTCATGATTTCTTCGAATGGTGTTTGCCCTTCTTTGCGTTGGGACTTAGGCACATAGCGAAAGACCTTCTTCTCTTTACCTTGGCTTTCTATTGGGATATCTACCGAGTGGATCTTGTCTACCATGTTTTGATTGGTAGAAATTTCTTCTTTGGGCAATTTCAATTCTACTTCTTTCTCCTTTCCTTCTTTGGCGAGAGGGAGTTCAACGCAATTCTCCCTCAAATAAAACTTTGCATCTGCGAAATGAGCTTCAGCTTCTGTGAAAGGTTTCTCATCAGCTATGATAGTTTTAATCCCATCTCGGTAAAACTTAAAGCATTGATGCAGAGTGGAAGCGATGACGCCGTTCTCATGTATCCAAGGTCGTCCTAGTAGCAAGTTGTATGACGCTTTGGAATCGATGATGTGGAACAACGTGCTTGCAGTAAGTTCTCCAATTGACAAGTTTAAACGAATCATTCCAATGGCACGTTGCCCCCCTTGGTTAAATCCTTGAATGATCAAGCGGCTTTTGGTCAATTCATCCGTCGTGATACCCAATCTTTTCATCACAAGTTTTGGCATGATGTTCACTGCAGAGCCACCATCTATAAGGATACGGTTTACCTTCTGCTCCCTGATATATCCAGATACGAACAGCGGGCGATTGTGAGGTTTTGACCCCAATTGAAGGTCTTCATCCGTAAAGGAGATTGTTGTGCAGCAAGAGACACATGGTGAGACATGGATTCCCTTTTCTTTTAGAGTTCTAAAGACATCTTGATCATACGCCAACCCTTCTATCATTCGAGCAAGCGCTATCCGTGTTGCATGAGGAAATTGCATGACTTCGTTCAGGGTGAGACTTAAGGGTAAGTGTTTCACATTTTCAAGTACCTTACCTTCATATTTATTGTCTGTAGTCTCTTCGCGACACTCACCGTCTTTCTCATCTTCGTCATCCTCTCCTATAGAAGCCATGTAAGATGTCGTGACATAATCAGACTCCGTTGTTCCCTCCGAATCAAGGATTATGGTGTTCTTTTTTACAAGATCCATTATGAGTTCTTTGAGTACAAAACATTTCTCTGTTGCATGACTAACAATGTGGTGATATCGACAATATTTTGGATCATCGACCCTTCCCATCTCCTCCGGTCGCTTGCACTCGGGCAATGAAATTATATTTTTCTGAAGAAGGTCGTCCAACATACTCGACACGTCAGAATCTGGAAATGGATATTTCTTTTCTTGTAACTCCTTCAACGTTGGTCGTTTATCTCTTTGAGTTGGGCGCTCCTCTATTCTTTCTTCTTTCTTTTTGTCCTTCGTGGAGATTTTTATTGGCATTGTTGTGACTGCCATGGACTCTTTGGGTCCTCCTTTAACAGCCTTTTCAACCCTCTTTTCTTCCTTTTGATTGAATTTTGGCTCAATGATAGATGAGTTCTTCCCGCCGTGGTTGGATATGCTAACTTCCATATCATGAGCCCATGTGGCCAATTCTTGGAAGGTCCTTGGTTTGATGCCTTGTAAGATGTGAAGGAGGCCCCAATGCATTCCTTGCATGCACATTTCTACAGCTGAGACTTCCGACAACTTGTCTTTACAGTCTAAGCTCAATGCCCTCCATCGATTTATGTAATCAATGACAGGTTCATCCTTCCATTGTTTTGTGTTGGTAAGTTCCATCATGCTTACCGTGCGTCGAGTACTATAAAAGCGGCTCAAAAACTCGCGCTCCATTTGATCCCAACTATCGATTGATTCCGGTTCAAGGTCTGTATACCAATCAAAAGCATTGTTCTTTAGGGAACGGACAAATTGTTTAACCATCGAATCTCCTCCGGTCCCTGCATTATTGCACGTTTCCACAAAGTGTGCTATATGCTGTTTTGGACTCCCTTTTCCATCGAATTGCTGGAACGTGGGAGGTATGTAACCAAGCGGCATTTTGAGCTCATCAATACGTCTGGTATATGGTTTAGAGTACACAAGAGAACTCTGGGAAGGTCCACCGTATTGAGCTCTTATGGTGTTCGTTATTATGTCTTGGAGTTGTTGTACGGATAACGAGGCAATTGAAGATGGGTGGGGAACTTCACCACCTCGTCGCATCACAGTGGTTCGAGGTGTATCATCCACAGGGAGCTGCTTTGAAGCAGCTGCTTTTTCGGCTTGGTTTGCTTCTTCATGTTGGCGGGCGAACCCTGGTGGATGTGAATTTCCTTGACTTCCCTCTGCTATATTATGAGTCTCTAACTTGTTCATAAGACTTGCGATTCGGAGATCTTTATCCGCAACTATCTTTGTGAGTTTCTCAATGGCACTATTCATGGATGCCAATTTATCTTCGAATGTAGCAGTGTCGGTAGTCATAACCTGCATGGCCATTGTGTGAGAGGAGTTTGATTGATTCGGGGCGGTCGGGTACCATGATTTGGGAGAGGATGAACTAGAATGCGAACTAGTACTTGAGTTCGCGTCAGAGATCGACTTAGAAACATCCAGGGACATATTAGTCGAGTGGGGATCCTTCATGGTAGATGGAATTTTCTTTAGCAATGTTGTGGCGTTCCCCTTTGAACTCAAAGAGGTAACTCTAACCTTGCTAACATTTCTTTTCACCATATTAACTCCCCAACTTAGTTTCGCAATATTGTTACCACCCTTTGCCCTCAAGCGTGTTACAGGACCAGATGAAGAGTTGCTGTTGCCTTCAGTAACTTGCACTTTCCTCGTGGCCATGGAGCTTGGAGCCAAAAAGAGTAAGAACCGTCTTCAGGAGATAAAGACGAGAGGAAGAGGAAGTCCCACTGGGCGTGCCAAATTTGTAAACACAAATTTTGCGAACTAAGAAAACAGAACACAAAATAAATGCACAAATTAAATTTTTATTTATTTCACAAAATTATGCGCGCGGGTACATTCCTCTGAGCTTTACACATAAAAGTAACCTCTGATTAAATCTCCTAATTTCTTCCAAACAACGGCTATATTGCTTGTTGTTGAATGGAGGATGGCTCTTTTGGATTTGAAGTGTTCGAATAGATTTAGACAAGGGCCGTGATGGCTTAATCTTGTAAAAATCCAAATGATTCTCTTCAAAGTCTATGCGAGACTCAAAGTGGTCAATTGTGGATTAGAGGGGACTCTTGAGCCTATCTTTCTGAGATTCGGCACGTTGTTTATATGCTTGTTGAATCTCTAAGATATTCAAGAGAAATTGGAATTTGTGAATTTGTGGGAGAGTCTTAAGGAGTTCGGCACTTTAGGTGCTTGTTGAATCCTTGAGAAACTCGAAGAATCTTTTTGATTCAAGACTTTAACAGTCTAGAAGTATTTTGTGAGCGGGAGCACTTTTTTGAGAACTTCAAGCTAGTGTGAGTCCAGCGTAAGTTCAAGGTTTGCATGAATGCTTTTTTCATGAGAGAGGTCTCTATTTATAGGCCTTTTCTAGGAGTTAAATTTGGTAACTCCATAATTGAGAGATAATTCTCAATTAACTCATTTGACTACATTAGTCATTTGATTTTATGATTTTGTAACCTCCATTTTGTGGAGATTTTCCATGGTCTAGCTGGACCTGGCTTCTAGTCTGCTAGAAAACAATCCGGACACATAATTGGGCCGGATGTAATTTTCATTTGGTTTGGACCATGTCAGCTTTGTGTAATTATTGGGCTTGACATGTTGGTCCGACTAAATTTGCTAATAAGAAAAATAAATTTAATTATTTTCTCTTATTAATTTGGTATAGACATAATTTTTTTGATGTCTACAAATGATTAAACTGAAAGGATGTTTTTATATGAAAAATGGTGCGGGGTGTCGTTATAAGTGAAACTGCATGAGAATTTTATGACAAAGTCAATACTGGGGGGGGGGGGTTCTTTGTCAAAAGTTGTAATAAATAAATTTAGTTACGACTTTCAACTCATTTGAAATTGTCTACTTAAAATTAAATTAGTAAATTAAATATAAAATGTATACTTAGGGTTTATGTAAAAATGCTGAAAAATCAAAGTAAATTAATTAATTACTTACTATATACATGCATATTTGTTCACATAATTTTATTCTTTATAGGTTAAATATCTTATTTCAAGGAGTGACACATATTAATATGTAAACCGTAAGTTTAAATAAACGGAATCACATAAATGTTTAGTTTGGACGAGCGTTTTTTTTGTTCTTATTCGAAGATGTTTGGATGAGATCTTTTTGTTTTGTTTCTTGTGATATTCGGTGCGTCGATACAATGGACTCGGGTAACAATGTTGCTTTTTGCCTATCAAACCTGTGCATCAGTATTAATATACTTGGGCACCGGTTAACCGACCAACCGAAAGTCGTCACGTGGCTCAGTCCACTTGAAAAAGGTCACAACGCAGACACCGATACAATGGACGAGGACATCAGTTTAATTAACCGGGCTGAACCTCGCCCTCGCCCGTGACCTCCTTCGAGCTCGCCTCAAGCTCGCTGACCACCGATTAGGGAAGAGCTCGCCTCCAAGCCCACGCCATTGGAGCCTCTAATCACGCAAGCTACCTTTCACCAGCCCACTGCTGTGAATGGTCTTACCCTCGAATCACATCACTCCCCAAAGTATACCTTATAGTTCCACCTAATTACAATTTTACCCTCACTAGCAAATGAGCTCCGTCCCTAAAGTGCACCACCGTGCGTGACAGACACTGACCTCCCCGCGGGTGACAGTCACGCCACTCCCAAAACCCCTACACTTTCCAAAAAAACACCTCCATCACCAAAACCCTCTCAACGGCGGCGAATCAACGATTCGCATTCCGTCGACTTCTTCCTCAAGCAACGAAGCTCAATCTCATAATTAGAACACATCCATTTCTAGGGCTCATTCGTCCATCGACAATCACCTATACATCTAGCTAGATTCAACTTGGATTCATCATGAGTGCTAACGCAGAAACCGAATCAAACAACGCTTCTCCGCCTTCGAGCTCCGGCGAAGCCGCACAGAAGCCTCCGGTCGAGCCTCTACGGTTGCCGACGCCGGAGGAGATAAAGGGGCAGGACATCTGGAACCATTGCGCCGTTCGGAGTGTCGTCAGTGGAGTCATGGGTTAGTAGTACATGAAACTATATGCTTTGTTACACTGATCTCCTTGAGCTATTTGTGTTTAAGATATTTTTAGGATCTGGATTTAAAATTTTTCATCCCCCTTGAAAATTTTGAACTTGGCTTAGTGAAATTGGGTGTTTGAACTAGGCCATGACTGGGAGTGATAGATGGTGAAATGTTTTGATTTAAAAGACTAGGGGATTGCCCGTGCCCGAGGGCACTACCCAAAAAACACGTTTCATAATCGATTTTGCTGGAGGAGAAGATGTAAATGGCGTCCCCGGTAAATTAATCCGAGAGAGAGGGTAAATTTTCAAGTAGTGGGTAGTTAATTGGGTAGTTAACTAGTGGGTAGTTAAGAGGGTGGTAGGTGAGTTCTAAGGGCTGTGGATGATTTAATCAATCCAAGGGATGATGCAGGACCCAAATTGCTAATTGGGTAATGTACAAGTACATATCAATGATGGAATCTGTAAGGACTAAGGGCTGATTATTTGATATCCTCCTCCAATCCAAAGTGTCGAGGTGATGACGCAAAGCTTTTCGCAATTTGGGGGAAGAGTAGAGTTGACGAATTATCCGAGTAGTTTTAAGTGTTGCTATGTGTCCACTGTCCACGTTGACAATGGATTCTAGTATGGCATGTTTGGGTTTCCTGACTGATGGTATTGGGTTATATTAGCCGAGCTATACGCCTATACCTAATCCCATGTTTGGATTTGTGCATCATCATCTTTGGATTGCTCTGTCTAGTCCAATCCTTCCAATCCGGTCATGTAGGAGGGTACTAAAATAGGGTATCAAACACCAACTTTTCACAAATTTGTATGTGTATCGAAAGTAGTCCAGATCTAACCAAACGAAGTATTATTAATATGCGCACTTAATTAGCTCAATATTAACTAATACAGCTAATAGCAAGAAGCCAAACGGGTCATTAGATATTGTTCTACAGGTGTTCCTACAGTCAAGTTCACAATCTGAGATCTCATATATGGCCCCAAGCCAAATAGGTAGGCATCAGGCATGTGATTTGTAGGCATCTCTTTGTTTCACTCTTGAAGCCGAATGGACGATATCTTCTGCTAAACCAATCAATATTCCAGGCTTCAGTGTAATAATGCTTTCGTTTTTGTTTGGAGATGAAGCCTCCAAAATTTAGTTGCTCACGAAAGATTTGATTCTAATGCTTTGTTAATGATAGTAATTTTTTCTCCCCAATTGATTGACGTTCTGAACTGTTTGAAGGTTACTGTTGTACGGCGATAACATGTTATACGATTGTGTATAATTGTGTAACATCAGGTAAAATATGGGCAACATCTTTCCTACGCCTTCAAAAAGTCCTTCAACTCAAAAAACTAAAATACGATTAACTCTCTCTCTCTCTCTCTCTCTCTAGAAACTCTCTCCAGAAACCCTAAACCCACCTCCCTCAACTCAGGCGGCGGCGGCTCCTCCTCCATGGAGCTGCCACCTGCCACCCACTCCCAGTGACCTCCTCTGCCCCTCCGACCATGCCGCCATCTCCTTCACAGCCTTTTGCCGCTCCCCACCGGCTCCAATCGAGGCCATTTTCAGCCCGTTCCGGTTGCTCCAGATCCGCGCAGCACCGGCTCTCCCGCCGGTATCAATGTCGGGATCGCCCCTCTTGGACGTCCCTGGGGACTCCAATTCAGTGCCGGCCCAACCCTAAAGCAGCTGGTGATGCTGCTTTAGGCCCACTGACTTTCAAGGCCCCCAACCCAAAAGTCATATCTTAGAAAGGCAGATTTGTACTTTGGCAACAGTAAAGCCATGAATAACCTGTGTGTTTTCTTCTTTCCTACTCCCTCTCTGAAAGGTTTAAACTCCACACTTTTTATGCACTTACAGCTATTAAATCCGACTATTGCTCATTGTTAATTTTTACTAATTTTCCCACTTATTTTAAAGTGATTCAAATAGTTACTTATGATGTTCAACATTTTGTTCGTTAATGTTTTTTTATGGATATCTTCAATCAAATTAATAATTATTGTTGAAAATATGCACTTACTTTGTATTGGAGAAACATATTGAAAATACCATGAACAATGATCTTCTACTGGAACTAAAATTAAAAGTTATTTTTCTACCATTGAAATTTTTGAATGTATGCTGGTCTTATTTAAATGCTATCGTAAATAAACAAATAAAAATGTACATGATTTAGAAAATTAGAATGTATAACATTATATATAAAAGATAAATAATGATATATCATATTTCTCTAAAAAAATGATATCATATAATATTTTTTTTAACTGAGGGCCTCATTTCCTCTGTTCGCTTTAGGACCCGAGAGATCCAGGGCCGGCCCTGCTCCAGTTCTGGTCTCCAACTACCCTGTCTCCTCTCTTGACGCTGCCGCCGCCATGGCCAGAAGCTCCGACGCCTCCTCCACCACGGACGCCGCTGACGCCGCTTGCTGCTCTGCCGCCGCCCTGCCCTTCGCTTCAGCCGCCTCTTCGCTCATCCCCCGCCAGCCACCCTCCTTGTCTCGGCCTCCACCCTTGTTCTGTAGAGCTCCAGGTTCTCACCCTCCTCTCCTCCCCCTCCCCCTTGACTAGGCTGGACCACGGCTTGGTAAAGTTTCATGGAGTAGTCCCCTCACCGCCCACCGACACTAACAATGTTTGCATCTATAATGGCTCTCCGGGTGATGATCGGGTCCCCCACTTTGCTTCTCGGGTCACCAATCCTTGCACCGGCTGGTGGCCTCTGGTTTTGGTGGTCCTTCGACGAAAATTTTGGTGGTCTGGCTGCCTCACGTTGCAGCATTTTCGCAGCAGCTTCAGCCTCTGTTTAGGTCATGGATGTGCCGTGTTTTTGGGCCGTTTTGGTTTGGGCCTTCTCATGGTGTGTTTCTGAGGAGATAGATGCTCTTGGGCCTTCCTGGGCCGGATCTTTTCTGCTTAGGGTAGTTTATTGTGGGGCCTTTGAGCTTGTATCCCAATAGGTGAGGTATGTTCTTATAGGTAGTGGCTAGTTTATGGGAGGAGATTTGACTCATTTCTGTTTTTCCATCTTGTGGTATGCCCCTTTGTTTTCTGTAATCGTTTTTCTTGAAATGAAATCTTTCGTTCCCGGTGAAAAAAAAGTCCTTCAACTGAGAGTTAGCATGGGTCTTAGTTTTTCTTTGGCACATTAAACAATATGATTTCGTGGGCATTGTACTAATATCCAATCGTGGACCGTGTCCATGAAATATTGTGCAGGAGGCGGCTTGGGGTTAGCCATGGGCCTGTTTCTGGGGGCATTGGACAATCCCATAATGCAAAGTGAGATGACTGGTAAGCAACTATTCGTGTATACTGCCAAGCAGATGGGAGGTAGAAGCTGGACTTCGTGCAAAACCTTTGCACTTATGGGCTTCGTATTTTCAGCAGCCGAGTGTGTTGTTGAGAAGGTACTCCCTCCATCCCATTTTATGTGTTTGCCTTTTCTAAAACAGGTGTCCCATTTTATGTGTTCTTTTACTCAAAAAGTTGCGTAGTTTTTCACTTACTTCCCACTGTATCCTTTAAAAAAATCTTATTTCTCACTTCCCAAGAAAAGTGCCACGTAAGACAAAGGACAATCGTGTAAATCTACCAAGTCAAATACATCTTGTTAGTCCATGTGAAAAGTCCAACAGGGCACATAAAATGAAACGAATGGAGTATAATGTAGCAGCTCAAAGCGCATTTGTATAGTCTCCCTTTATTGCATTCCTGGTTATGTTCAGGGTCGAGGAAATGGATATGGCAAATTAAAGTATTTAATGATTTTCACCCCTAAGTTTTGAATCTGCTATACATCCCTGAACATTACCCTGTCAGTTAGTTTATACCCCTTTTTGTTAAATAAATGTGAACCTGCAAATAACAACTTCTACATATCAAATTTTGAATCTGTAATTCTGACACCCACCTTGTTCTGATTAGCTTCATAGTGAAAAAATGCTTTTTTACACTTAAGTAGAGTAACCACATGCGCTTTGCGTGTGATGTTGATGACCATGTTGACGGTGTAGACATCAAAATTATGTCTATGCCAAATTAATAAGAGAAAATAAATAAACTTATTTTTTCTTATTAGCAAATTTAATTGGACCGATATGTCAAGCTTAAAAATTACACAAAGCTGACATGGTCCAGACCAAATGAAAATTATATCCGGCCCAATTGCGTGTCCGGATTATTTTCTAGCGGACTAGAAACCAGGTCCAGCTAGCCCATGAAAAATCTCCACAAAATGGAGGTTACAAAACCACAAAATCAAATGACTCTAAATGTGGTCAAATGAGTTAATTGAGAATTATCTCTCAATTATGGAGTTACCAAATTTAACTCCAAGAAAGGTCTATAAATAGAGACCTCTCTCATAAGAAAAGAATGGATGCAAACCTTGAACTTATGTTGGATTCATACTAGCTTGAAGTTCTAAAAAAAAAAAACACTCTCGCCCTCAAAACGTAAAGCCTCAAATTCATCATCCTTCTCGAGCTTCTCAAGGATTCAACAAGCACTTGGCGTGCCGAATTCCTTAAGACGTTCACACCATATCCGAAATACTTCAGACACTCTTGGATAATTCAGAGATTCAACAAGCACATAAACTACGTGCCGAATCTCTAAAAAACTAATCTCAAGAGTTATTTCTAATCCCCTATTGATTCTTCAAGTCACACTTAGACTCTGCAGAGAATCATTTGGATTTTTACGAGATTAAGCCATCACGGCCCTCGTCTAAATCTATTCGAACACTTCAAATATAAAAGAGCTATTCTCCATTCAACAACAAGCAATATAGCCGTTGATTTGGAAGAATTTAGGAGATTTAATCAGAGGTTACTTTAACGTGTAAAGTTCAGAGGAATGTACCTGCGCGCATAATTTTCTGAAATAAATAAAATTTTAATTTGTGCATTTATTTTGTGTTCTATTTTCCTAGTTCGCAAAATTTGTGTTTACAAATTTGGCACGCCCAGTGGGACATCCTTTTCCTCTCATCTTTATCTCCTGAAGACGGTTCCTACTCTTTTTGGCTCCAAGCTCCATGGCCACGAAGAAACGGCAAGTTATTGAACGAAACAGCAACTCTTCATCTGGTCCCGTAACACGCTTGAGGGCAAAGGGTTGTAACATTGCGAAACCAAGTTTGGGAGTTAATCTTGTGAAAAGAAATGTTAGCAAGGTTAGAGTTACCTCTTTGAGTTCAAAGGGGAACGCCACGACTCTGCTAAGGAAAATTCCATCTACCATGAAGGATCCCCACTCGACTAATATGTCCCTGGATGTTTCTAAGTCGATTTCTAACGCGAACTCAAGTACTGGTTCGCGTTCTGGTTCATCCTCTCCCAAATCATGGTACCCGACCGGCCCGAATCAATCAAACTCCTCTCACACAATGGCTATGCAAGTTATGACTACCGACACTGCTACATTCGAAGATAAATTGGCATCCATGAATAGTGCCATTGAGAAACTCACAAAGATAGTTGCGGATAAAGATCTTCAAATCGCAAGTCTTATGAACAAGTTAGAGACTCATAATATAGCAGAGGCAAGTCAAGGAAATTCACATCCACCAGGGTTCGCTCGCCAACATGAAGAAGCGAACCAAGTCGAAAAAGTGGCTGCTACAAAGCAGCTCCCTGTGAATGAGACACCTCGAATTCCTCAACCACCTTCGATTGCCTCGTTATCTGTACAACAACTCCAGGACATGATAACAAACACCATAAGAGCTCAATATGGTGGCCCTTCCCATAGTTCTCTTATGTACTCAAAACCATATACCAGACGTATCGATGAGCTCAAAATGCCGCTCGGTTACATACCTCCCACATTCCAGCAATTCAATGGAAAAGGGAGTCCAAAACAGCATATAGCACATTTCGTGGAAACATGCAACAATGCAGGGACTGGAGGAGATTGGATGGTTAAACAATTCGTTCGTTCCTTAAAAGACAATGCTTTCGATTGGTATACGGACTTGGAACCGGAATCGATTGATAGTTGGGACCAAATGGAACGCGAATTTCTAAGTCGCTTTTATAGTACTCGGCGCACGGTAAGCATGCATGATGGAGCTCACCAACACAAAACAATGGAAAGAGGAACCTGTCGTTGACTATATAAATCGATGGCGTGCATTGAGCTTGGATTGTAAAGACAAGTTGACAGAAGTTTCAGCCGTAGAAATGTGCATGCAAGGAATGCACTGGGGGCTTCTCTACATTCTCCAAGGGATCAAGCCAAGAACGTTCCAAGAATTGGCTACACGAGCTCATGATATGGAGATTAGCATATCTAATCACGGCAGAAAGAACATGCCATTCATGGAGCAATATGGCAAGAAGAAGAGCGATAACACAGAGAATACTTCCAAAGAAGGTATTATAGAAGCTCTGGCAGTTTCAGCCACTCCCGTAAAGGTCTTTGCAAAGAACAAAAAGACAGCCGAAAGGAACAAGGAACGTCTAACTCAAAGAGAGACACATCCGACATTGAAAGAGTTAGAAGAAAAGAAATACCCGTCTCCGGATTCCGACGTGCCTAACATGCTCGAAGACTTACTTGCTAAAAAAGTTATCTCGTTACCTGAGTGCAAGAGGCCTGAGGAAATGGGAAGAGTGGATGATCCAAGGTATTGTTGCTATCATCGAATTATTAGCCACCCCACAGAGAAGTGTTTCGTGCTTAAAGACTTGATAGTCGATCTTGCTAAAGAGAAAATCATAATCATCGATGACGCTGAGGAGCCTGACTACATCGCTACAGCCTATACAATTTCAATGAGTGGAAGAGTAAATGCTGACCATGAAAAGAACAAGTCCGCTCGCATATCGGTCTTTGACCGCCTAGGGTCTCCCTCAACTCCAGTATCAATGTTCTCTAGGTTAGAGAAAGCTTCAGATATGCAGACGAAATCACATGCCACTAGAAAATCAGTGTTCGATCGACTTGAACAAGCTATGACTCCACAAAAGAAAGTCAAAGTTGGTAAAGAAAGTGACGTTGCAATAGAATCCATCAAAGAGGATGTTGAAACGCGAAGTCTGTTTCCTTCACGCATGAAGCGTATGACCTCATTGGTGTTAGAAACAACTGGGCCTTTAAAAGCCAAGAAACACACTTTTGTTCTCACAGGTGGTAATTGGGAATCTGATGAAGGAGAGTATAACGAAGAGCGTCACCCATGAAGATGTCCCTCGCTCCTTGTCACAAGAGCATAAACTGCACGGCACTAAAAAAAAAAAAAAAAGAAACGAACTACTTCTGACTTGATCCCTTCCGGGTACGTAGGCAACTTAGATATCGTCTAAGTTCAGTCACAACAAATAAATGTAATACTCCTGGCCCGCAAGAGTATAAACTGTGAATGGCTAAAAAAAATAACAAAATAAAAGAATGTACTACTCCTGGCCCGCAAGAGTATAAACTGTGAACGGCTGAAAATAACAAAATAAAATAATGTACTACTCCTGGCCTGCAATGGCTAAATCAAAATAAAGTCTCCAGTAGCACACACATGAAATATTTTTCTCTAAGCCGAAATACACCCGCTACGACCTGATGTGGCGGATATTTCCATCAAACATAGATGATTGTGTTAAAAAAAAAAAAAGAACGGACTAGTGAAATAAACTTATGGCAGCGATTGTCTCCCTCAATAACATGTTGTGCCTAAGCAAACTGACGAGATATAAGCAACCCTTAGGGAGTGGGCAAGAGTCCATTAACGGCTAATGCGCACATCCTTGGGGGAACGAAATATCTTGTACGATCAGGCGAGTACTGCAATAAAGCTCGTCATATCTAAGCAAACTGACCAAGACGACATGCATGCCTTAGGGAGTGCGCAAGAGTCCAATAAAGGACTAACGTGCACATTACATGGGAAGAACGAAGCCTCCTATTTGGTCAGCCAAATGGTTACATGAAGCTCGTCACATCAGTAAAAGTTTTCAAACAAACCGACCAAATTCAACCGGCATGAATACGTGCATCCTTGGGGAGTGCGTAAGAGCCCACATCATGGCTAATACGCGCATCCCGCGAGGAGAACGAAGCTTTCGGGTTGGTCAGGCAAATAGGCACATTGCATCACGTGTCGTCAGAAAAGTGAGAACCAGGACCAAGAGGGGTAAGAAAAAAATAGTGAAATAACGGCAACAATAATCACAATAAGCGGACATGGTCATCTCTTGCCCATACGGGCTACGATGGAGGCCTAAATTGAGGTGCCCAAGCAATCTAACCACATCAATCCGGCATGAATATGTGCATCCCTAGAGAGTGTGCAAGAGCCCACAACATGGCTAATGCACGCATCCCGCAAGGAGAACAAAGCTTCCGGATTGGTTAGACAAATGGGTACATTCCATCGCACATTTTTAGGGAAAGCGGAGTGTTTTTTTTTTTTTTTTTTTTTTTTTTTTTTTTTTTTTTTGTTTTATTCTTTGAAGTACATTTGTAATTAAAAAAAAAAATTGACGAAAATTAGAAATAATGACCACAAAAACGCAAGTGTTCGTTTACCTTGCTGAGAAAACCGGCGGGTGTAACGAAGTAGAAGAAGCAGAGGCTCTGAAACCTACTGTACAAGATCAAGCGGCAATTGTTAATGACGCCGCGCTAAAATTTTGAGGAGAAGAGCTTTATGTATCATGAAAATGAAAAGACTACAAAAAATTCAACTACCAAATGCTCACCTGACTATTTGGCTCCGAGTCTGCGAAGGCTTCGCTCACATATGAGTGTAGAGAAGTAAATTACTTTGTAGTTGTTTGCGAAGGTAAATGTTAGGCAAGGCCTAACATGGTGAAGGCCCTTTAATAGTCAGAGATGATTTGTGAATACATGGCAATGATGAAGGCAATGATGAAGGCACTGATCTTGTATGAGATAAAGGTTAAGTACATTTTTCCATTTAAGTTAGAGCCCATAGATGATGCATCCTTAATTTTCTCCATGAGATGATTCATACATGAGTTACAATAAACCCTTTGCCTAAACTAAGAGCATTGGTTTAAGTTAATTCTGATCACCATGCCAAATTCATGCTATAAGAAAGAAACGAGCCACAATTCTCCCTACATCAACGATAATAAACATGGTAGACACATTGTTCACTAAAAATTGTTCGCCAAAAAGAGATGCGACAACTTTTTAAAGAAATATTTGTAGAGTTGTGCCGAGAAGCTCGACGAGAGTACGACTACCATTTTTGTCCACTACAAACACTCAAGCCGTTATCATCTCTTCATAGAAGGCATGTGCGTCGATGCCGGTCGCGCCGCTCAAGGGCACGACGTGGGTAACAGGATTGTCTTTATCCACGAGTGAATTGGTGAAATCAAGCAAGACAGACTATTGGGGGCAAACTTCAAGAAACTAAAAAAAAATAATAATATCAAGTTATCTGAGTTGTTGCCCCCCAAATAGCACATATCCTGCTGAAGCAAAACTGAGTCGTACGATGACGTGGGAAAATACTTCAAATCCAGTCTCTCACGCAAGCAAGCATGTCAACTGGACTTTGAAGTGGGGGCAATTTGTAGACATCAAAATTATGTCTATGCCAAATTAATAAGAGAAAATAAATAAACTTATTTTTTCTTATTAGCAAATTTAATTGGACCGATATGTCAAGCTTAAAAATTACACAAAGCTGACATGGTCCAGACCAAATGAAAATTATATCCGGCCAAATTGCGTGTCCGGATTATTTTCTAGCGGACTAGAAACCAGGTCCAGCTAGCCCATGAAAAATCTCCACAAAATGGAGGTTACAAAACCACAAAATCAAATGACTCTAAATGTGGTCAAATGAGTTAATTGAGAATTATCTCTCAATTATGGAGTTACCAAATTTAACTCCAAGAAAGGTCTATAAATAGAGACCTCTCTCATAAGAAAAGGATGGATGCAAACCTTGAACTTATGTTGGATTCATACTAGCTTGAAGTTCTAAAAAAAAAAACACTCTCGCTCTCAAAACGTAAAGCCTCAAATTCATCATCCTTCTCGAGCTTCTCAAGGATTCAACAAGCACTTGGCGTGTCGAATTCCTTAAGACGTTCACACCATATCCGAAATACTTCAGACACTCTTGGATAATTCAGAGATTCAACAAGCACATAAACTACGTGCCGAATCTCTAAAAAACTAATCTCAAGAGTTATTTCTAATCCCCTATTGATTCTTCAAGTCACACTTAGACTCTGCAGAGAATCATTTGGATTTTTACGAGATTAAGCCATCACGGCCCTCGTCTAAATCTATTCGAACACGTCAAATATAAAAGAGCCATTCTCCATTCAACAACAAGCAATATAGCCGTTGATTTGGAAGAATTTAGGAGATTTAATCAGAGGTTACTTTAACGTGTAAAGTTCAGAGGAATGTACCTGCGCGCATAATTTTCTGAAATAAATAAAATTTTAATTTGTGCATTTATTTTGTGTTCTATTTTCCTAGTTCGCAAAATTTATGTTTACAGACGGATGAGTATGCACGCAGTGACGTGAGATCGGTTCATCAAGAACAAGCTATCATCTTTGAAATCAATGTGTTATTAGTTTACTCAAGAGAGACCACTTGCAATTTCAAGCATACTATATTATAAAGAAGTTGCAGAGGAAGAGAAATGGACTGTGCGGGCACGAGAAAGTTTTAAGTGTTCATGAATACCGACTCTACAGCAAACTAGCGAACTCCCGGAAAAATCGTACACTCACTTAACATTAACACTAGGTCACATTTGAAATGGAAAGATTAAAAAAAACATATATTCTGTTTTTGAAATGAAAACCCAGAAACAACTCAGCTGTCATAAAACCTCGATGCATGAAAGAAAACCAACGATGTCTCAAACCAGTAACACTTTATCCCTGCTAGACAGCCCCAATGACACTATGGCACCTACTGTTTAGCTTGTTCATAGCATCCTTACCAGTCCAAAGAAGCACAAAGCAGAACTGCATCAAGGACAGTCCGCAATGGCATCGTGCAGCTAAAAATCAGTAATAGCACTTTCTGTCTCAAACAATGGTCAACCCATACTTATGTCTTGACAGGAGCTTCACACTTTACATCTTCAAAGAAATGTAATTGAAGTGCCTTCTGACCTTTATTAAGGCACTTTATGGAGAACCCTTGCAAAAGACACCTTGAGCATCCTAATTTGAAATAGAGGGATGATGCTATATATCGCCGATTTTTCTCTCCTTTTGACTTCACTGCTCATGCGTCAAATTATAATTGGTATCACTATCTTTTTATAATATTTTTTTTCTTGTAAAAACCACCAGTTGGAGAACCCCCACATGGGAATTGATATAAAACGGTGAAGAATTTCCGGTGACACATAAACTGGTTCATATTGTGAACCTTCTCTCCCCTAATCCTCACCACTCATTGAAAAAATATTGTTTATAATTCAAACTAGTTTATCGGTGTCCAAACAGCCTCATAGCATTTCTCTGTGAAATAAACTCAAGGACAGTGCCCATTGTATGTAAGTTAATATGTGATACTGTATGAACAAAGCCCTCTACTTCCATCACTGTAACACACAACCAGCGCCCATAGAATCTCACCACAATAATCAGCTGCAGGACTTCAAGCACCACCATCTTCTCCATAAAATCATATAAAATTAATTGATGAAAACTGAGCAAACAATGCCCAAGTAATTCGAAGGCAAGACAACCAGAAATAGTATTATCAAAGATGTAATCGAAATTAATTTATCATTCTAAATCATACAAATCCTTGGGTGAGTCTCCTTAATTTGTGGATAATCAGTCGAGGTGCATGAACACTCTATCTGTCACTTGGAAGTTGGAAACACCATTTTTGAATGTCTCTAGCCTTCCACGGATAGATAAGAAAATGGTGGTTCTTGTAATAAGAATGGGCAGCTACTGGAACACTTCGAAGACCGAAAACGTCATTTCCATGTATGCTCGACCAGAAAGCGGAAATGCTGGTGCACTTAACCAGCGAAGCCGTTACTAATGGTGGTAATGTGTTGCTTCGACCAGGGTCAATTTAGGTATTTTGGGGGTGACACCAATTGAACTTTCGTTCTTATAGTAGCTAGACAAGGAATAACTCTGTTTGTAGAGGGTCCATCCTAAAGTTGAGTTCTGTAGCACATACCAAGTATATCTTCAAATGCAAGGTCTGAATTGTAGTTGTTCCAACTTTCGACTGAAATCTGATGCACAAGTACACATTCACCCTTTTCAAAATCATACTAATATTTTCAAATGTCTTTTCTTATAAGGAATGATTTCTTGTGGTTAGTGTGCACATAAAATGTATTTGTATGTTCATTGATTTTCTTCTTTCACTGAATTCACTAACTCTTAAGTAACTGCTTTCAAGGCTCGTGCAAGACATGATACCACCAATACAGTCGTCGCAGGATGTGTTACAGGAGGTGCAATATCAGCTAAAGGTAACTCTGTCAATCTTTTGCGCTACATTATTCTAAGATATGAAGTTTGGAACTGCACGTGGAATTAAGATTTCAAGTTACTAGTTGCATTTATGTAAATACATAGAAGTTCCGCTCGAGGTCCTTGATTATCACCCTAACCCTTAATGTTGGTGTGTCTACTAACAACATTAGGATTGTTGAAAAGCATCACCAGACCTCATATTCCTAGTATGGTCATACATACTTTTGATTTACTTTTTTTTCCCCTTAGGTATGACTAAAAGCTATACTAATTATTCTTTCATCAGCTTATCTGATATTTGTTTTTACTGATTTGCAACTTCTGTTGATATGAAGTAATATTTTAGAAGCACAACGAGCGCAGCTGTTTTGCACTTGAACAACATTGCTGGAGCCCTAGAACTATTTGCTCACTCTTACCCTCTATTCTTTTGTTAAATGTAAAAAGCCTCCCATGATTAGCCCAAATTGTCTTTGACTGTGCTTTTCATTGGAAAGTTTCATTTCCCAAAAATGCTCACCAATTTTACCATTAGCCTTGGCCGTCATGAATTGCAGGTTGAAACATTAGGTCAGAAAACATTTTGTGACAAATACTAAATAGTTTTGGTAACACTGCTAACCCGAATCAATTCAGATACCTACATAACTGGAAAGAAACCTCCCCTTATTATTAGATTGTTAAACATGTATTATCGTTCTTAGTTTCTAAAGCAACTGGTCGCATGATTGAGCAATCACTAAGATGATTTTTGTTTTCAGGTGGCCCAAAAGCAGCTTGTGTGGGCTGTGCTGGCTTTGCGACATTTTCAGTTTTAATAGAGAAGTTTCTGGATAGACATGATTGAGCAAATCACTGCACCAAGTTCCAGTTTTGAAGATGTATTAGCATGATTATTAGTTAACTCCGGGAAGGAGGAGACAAAGAGCATACTCTATATAGCTTAATGAATTTTCGATCTAATCTCAGCACGTTATTTATTTTGTCGCCTCTGTATAATGGGGGGCTAATTATGTATACTCCTTCAGTTGTGTAATCATTATAGTCATGGTTGGTCTGCCCTTTGAATTGGGAACCACCCAGATTTTGTGCTTCCGCACCGGAATAAGCTTTTCCATAATGTAATCCGTAAGGTGCGTTCGTATTTGTGAACATTTTAGTGGTGCGAGAGATGGCTTGGGGGTTCGAATTGGCAAGTGATATAAAACAGTGGGTGGTGGGCAGGAATAGCCCACTGAGCCACATCCCAAATTATTTTATCGGTTTTAGCCATTTTTTCCACAGGAAACGAAAGGATATCATTGATAAAATTACCGTATGCAGGGGCATACTTCCCTATAACAGAGGGTTTTTGTTTCTGCGGTGTTTAATCATTTTGTTGGAAATCAGGAAATTAAAAAGGTTCAAAACAGCCTGAAATGTGGCATCGTCCTGAAAAGAAGCCTTGTCATATTGTAGACAAGGCTTCTTTTCAGAACAAAATACACGATTGGAGTTTGTAAACATGTATGAATCAGAACAAAATACACGATATGCGAGAATCTTCATGAACTCTTACTCTTGTTTTTATTCAACGGAAACCTTCACGAACTCTTATTGCTGTTAATGAAGAGTAACATGAGTAGTCTGCTCAATTCTTAATCTGTCTTCTTCAAGATGGCTTAAATGGGCAAAGGAAAAAGGAACACTACAATAGTTATGGACTTGTAAATTCATGCCGCCATCCCACTATGAATAAGACGACTAGCCTACCAAGAGATCATAAATTACTGCACCGAACAACACCGAACAACAATAGACGGGAAAATCCATCACACTAGCGCGCCCTAGCCTGCTAGCAATCACAGAAGCACCCAAGCTTGTCCAAGGTACATGGCTTGAGATTTTGCGGGATGCCAAGTAAAATCGATTTGCATAGACAAAATTTCATCCAAACTGGATTGAACTCGGTTATGCCGGGCGTACACGTATAATTTGTTACTGCATGTGTTTCTCTTGAATATCCAATGTTAGACTTTTTTCTCCTGAACATTTCATGTTGACTTTTTAAATTTAATTTGATTTAGTGATTTGATTAACACAAAGTTATATCAACTTTTGAACTTCTTTTCTCAAAAAACTTTTAAAATGATCCGTTAAATAGTGCACTGGAGAGACGGGACGTAAGTAGGACTAGTTTGGGAATGCTGTGGCGGTGCTAGAAAGTTGCTGTGTGAAAACTGTGGAAAGCTGCTGTGAATTCTTGATAAAATGTTGTTCGGTAAATATTACGTAAAAACTGTTGTGAAATATTGATATAGTAATTTTGTGTTTGGTAAAATCAATTGTGTTGTTGTGAGAGGGTAAAATGACAAAAATATATGACACGTGTCATTTCTGAAAAGATAACTACTGATATTTTAAAAAATTATAAAGTTAAAATCGGTTGCAGATAAAATAATCAAAAAACACTTTCTGAAAAAGCATCTCCGCTTGCTTCCTGAAAACTATTGTGGGACAGCAAAAACTGTTCGAAAAACAATTTTTTATTTTACCAAACACAATAAAACTGCTTCTGCTGTCGAAAAAAAGCTGTACTAGCAGTAGAATCATTCCCAAACTGACCCTAATTCACCTTATAAAATGACCCGCTTAATGTCTATATACTAAGATAGAACCAATATTTACTGTTCAAAAAATGTGACGTGGTTTCTTTTTAACTGTTGGATTAGTTTGAATTGGAGGGTGTAGATTTAGACACCTGCTAGATACCAATCAATATTCCTTTTCATTTGTTATGAGTACCAGTATGTGAGTACTTTAAGTGGGCTATCCTTTACAAAAACCAACATATGCTATTTCCATCATTTTGAATTCTAATTTTCTAATCATGCACAATTTAGAAAAAATATAACTTCTTGCTTAAGTTTGGAGATATTCATATATTTGCATCAATATTTGTGTGTTTTTGCTTTTTTGAGCAGCTAATTTTTATTTAAGAAAAACATAATTCTATAGAATTAAACATTAAGTGGTAAAAAAAAAATTTAAAAAAAGAAAAAAAATTAAGGGGGTAATAGTCCCGTTATTTTCTAGTTACACTAATAAGATAACGGGAGAAACGGACGTAGAACATCTGGATCTTTTTCTATCTTTTTTTTTGATGAAATCTGAATCTTTTCTATCACTTGTTCCAATTGTTGGACTTTTTTTTGTGAGTGAGTGTTGATCTCAGTGACTCTGACTCTGAAGTGAAGCCTCGATCAGAAACAAGAAGGAGAGACCGAAATGTCGACCAACGGAGAAACGGTGTGCGTCACCGGCGGCAGCGGCTACATCGGCTCCTACCTCGTCCGCCTCCTCCTCGACCGCGGTTACACCGTTCACGCCACCGTCCAAGATCTCAGTTAATCCCCTCCCTCTCTCTAATTCTCAATCAATCACACAACTACCTAAAAAACGATTCAATAACCTAATCGATTCGCCTTCTCGTTGTTGCAGAGAACGATAAGGAAACGAAGCATTTACAAGCCCTAGAAGGAGCAGATTCACGCCTCCGTCTCTTCCAGATCGATCTCCTCCACTACGACTCCATCCTCGCCGCCGTCAAGGGCACAGCCGGCGTCTTTCACATCGCTTCCCCTTGCATTGTCGACGAGGTCAAAGACCCCGAGGTTCGCCTTTTAATTTATGTGCTTCAATTCCCCCAAAATTTCTGAATAAATGACACAATGGAGTAACTGAAATGTCATGGAGTTAGGTCATGAGTTGTGAATTGAGAGTGGTGTTTAAGTAGAATTGTATTGATTTGGTTGTGAATTGAGAGATGTTCAAAGTAGAATGTCTTGATTTAGTTTCTGATGATTTCTGATTAGGCTGGTTAAGCAATTAAGAAAAGTAGTGTGGATAGTTGTAATCGGGGATTTGTATTGGCAGAATGAGCTACTGGGACCGGCAATTGAGGGGACGAAGAATGTGCTGAAGGCTGCAAAGGAGTCGGGAGTGCGACGAGTGGTTGTGACATCGTCTATTTCAGCCATTACGCCGAGCCCGTCCTGGCCATCTGATGCTGTGAAGAATGAGGATTGCTGGGCTGATGTCGAATACTGCAAGAAGAAAGGGGTGAGTCATTTTACATCTCTTCCTCAACAAAGCAAATTTCAGCCACTTTCGATTAAAATACCATCGTTCATACAAATGAATTACGTACAGCTTTGTTGTTTTTTTGCAATGTTCATGTTATTAGTATCATGCGCTCTCTTTAAATCATTTCATTGGTGTGGAAGTGGCTACAAGCATAGCGCTCTCTTTTGCTTCTCTAGGTTCTACTGGTCTACACTGTTGTCTCTAATTAGTTCATAGCTGTAAATCCTGATGTTTGCCTTGTCTTTTTGGCTAGTTATGGTATCCTCTTTCTAAGACATTAGCTGAGAAAGCAGCTTGGGAATTTTCCAAGGAGAAAGGTCTAGAAGTTGTTGTGGTGAATCCCGGGACTGTCATGGGCCCTTCTATCCCTCCAGGCCTCAATGCTAGCATGTCAATGCTTCTTCGACTTCTTAAGGGTAATTGATTTATAAGTTACTGTAGTTCTTCTTATCGGCACACACATTTAACTGACTGCAGACTATGAAAATAGTCTAATAAAGTTACTGAAGGTATATTGGCTGAGATTATGACCTTCACTCTTGTAAACACACTTTTAGTTTTTAATTTTTTATTTATCATCTTACTCATAAAATTATTGAATGTACATGGTTGTCCATGTAAACCGGCTAATCTGGTCCCTCATTGCTTAGGAAGTTAGGATTATCGTGAATGAAAAGTGGCACGAATAGACCGATGACTAAATTTTTATCGGGACTTGCCCGTAAAACTCAAAGCTTCTTATCTTTGTTTAGGTTGCACTGAAGAATATGCGGACTTCTTTATGGGATCTGTCCACGTGAAAGATGTGGCCCTAGCACACATATTAGTATACGAAAATGCAGCAGCAGCTGGAAGACACCTGTGTGTTGAAGCTATATCACACTATGGCGACTTTGCAGCCAAGGTAGCAGAACTCTATCCTGAGTACAATGTCCCGAGGTATACCATCTTCTCCGAGACATAATTTTCTGGTTGTAACAATGTTACATGTTACAATTTCTAGGTTGATCTGGTGGTAGTGTATGTGTATGGGCATATGGGGCTGTTGATCTCGAGGACCCTCTAATATGTATAGCACAGAATCAATTATCCTGGACTGACCTAATAGCATATTACCCATTACCTGGAATTGGGTATCAGATTAGAAGCTGAATGCAAAACCCATAAAACCAAATGAAAAGCAATTACCTTGAATACCGTGCCATAAAGCTAGCCTCAGAACATTTCAGTTCTATCATTTGTAATATGATCCATTAATGAAATAGACTTTACTTGCCTTGCGTATTTCTGCCTCTTGCTTGATGGTCAATATGGGTAGGTTAATCAAGTTGCCTCCTTGGTGTAAAGGGAGTGGGTAATAACTGTGTATTGGTTTCCCTCATAAAAGGTTATCTCAACCTAAGCCGATAGTCTACAGACCAGCTGTAGTCATTATACCCCATATTTCCCTCAATGACCTAACCAGACAAGCTCAAGATCGGCTCTTCCAGGAGAAAAAAGTTATGTTTACGAAGAGGAAGTACACTCCTGCACTAGTTATGAAGAAATATGGCGACCAGTAAGAGATGCGATGGTGCCGGCTGCCGACAGTATGAGCTCACCGAAATTCTTGTAGTCCAAGTCCAAGTCCAACTGTCCAACTATGAAAGGAAACAAATGATTTAGAGCTATGAAATAGCTAGACACATTAGTGTCGTTCTATTTCATATTGCAACTTAAAAACACAAAAGACTCTTTCTCACTAGAACTAGAAATCCATAACTCAGAAACTGAATCACTTGCTGTTCTCACCTCTGTTAGACTATTTTTATAGGAGAAAGGTCTCACTTCTCAGCAATGTCGGTCTCTCTCTTCCCATGTCTGATCTGCAGGTCTCACCAATGCTGCCACCCTCCCCTATTTCTCTTGATCTAGCCCAACCCCACAACCACAACCACCGCCAAACGTAACTCCGCTCCTTCATCACCGTAGGTAGGCCGTCGCTCCTAACACCGCTGTAGTTGCCATTGTCATCAGCTACCGCACCCACGAAACTGACATACCAATGATATCTACACAGACCAAATCTCAACCGACTCGTGCAAATAATTCCAATCGATCTCATGTCACCTCTAGACCCTGCAAACAGACCCATTGAACAGTCTCGAACCAGACTCCAATTTGAACCACCCAACTCTGAGCCGCCACTCCGGATGAACCTGATCTAAACCCCAGCCCTAAATCGCAACCCCTAATTCCCTATCTATCTCGAACTATCTAGGTTGTCATTTCCTCTCGACGAAATCCCTACTCCCAAGTCCCAAATACCCAACATTTTCTTTTGTTTGTCAATGTTGGGTTGTAAAGTAATTGGATTGTCCTGATGGGTCTGGGAAATGAGAGGAGAGCAGTGGAGAGTCCAAGGCAGAGGAGGTGGAGGCGCTGGCGATAACAGCGGTGGATAGGATTTGAGAAGAAGAAGAACAAGATTTAGGGGAAGAAGACCGGGAAGGAGAGGGGAGTGATGTTGGGTTTTTTTTGAAACTGTGGGGGTATAATAGTCTTTTCAGCCTTTGTTAGTGTCTGTCAGTTACAAAGGGGTAATAGTATTTGTCAAACACGAGGGGGTTAGTGTCATTATGTATAAAAACAGGGGGTGAATGTATCATTACCCTTATTCCTGTGGCGCAACTTGTAAGCTCGATCAGTGTTCAGCAACTTATATACAATTAAATGCATCTTATTTGTTTACTTGAATACACTTGCGGATTGATAATGTCTCTTTTGAAGGTTGCCGAAGGATACTCAACCTGGACTGCTGAGGGTCAAGGATGCATCTAAGAAGCTGATGGACTTGGGGCTACAATTCATCCCCATGGAGCAAATTATCAAGGATTCTGTTGAGAGTTTAAAGAGCAAGGGGTTTATTTCATAAATGGAACTTGATCTCGTTATTGAGCGAGACCAAGTGGCTATTATGTCCGTTTTAGGGACATATAATAGGTACCGTAGTAATAATTTGAGTGATCATGAGCACATCCTTTAAGCTGGACTAGTCCGGACTCAGATCCTGTGTTTTGTGTTGAATGTTATGTTTCGCGGATAAAATCTTAGTAACCTTATAACAAAAATGAATTAAGATCTCCATGCTACTGGTCAGGTGTTCAATTGTTTATTATTATACTATTTTTTAATGCTCCATCGTTTTTACTGAGAGCATAACTTAACTAGTACTATATGGAAGACAATGTGCTTGTTTGACTACATTGAGCTAATAAACAAGATTAAGCTCGTTAATTGTGAGTAATGTCGAGGAAATTAGGGGAGACGGTGTGTGTCACCGGAGGAAGCGGTTTCATCGGTTCAGAGCTTGTCCGTCAACTCCTCAACCGCGGCTACACCGTCCACGCCACTGTCCAAGATCTCGGTAAAACTCTCTCTCTCTCTCTCTCTCCAGCTGCTTACAGAAACTGTCCATTGACTCCATTCTAATCCATTTTTTTTTTTTCTTTTCAAGAGGACGAGAAAGAAACAAGTCACCTGCGAGCTCTAAAAGGGGCAGAATCACATCTCCACCTGTTCCAGATCGATCTCCTCGACTACCATTCCATTTCCGCCTCTGTCGACGGAGTCGGTGGTGTCTTCCACGTTGCTTCTCCCTGCCTCCTGGAAGTGGAAGATCCCGAGGCAAGCCTCCAGATCTGCTCACAGTGCTTAAGTAATACTACTACTACACATCTTTAAGCTCTGTATGCAAATATCAAACGGAAAAAAACTTGTTTTCTTCTGAAGCAGAAGGAGCTGTTGGCTCCGGCTATTGAAGGCACCAGGAATGTGCTCAAGGCGGCGAAAGAGCTAGGCGTTAGGCGCGTGGTCGTGACTTCATCATTCTCAGCTGTAATACCAAACTTCCAGTGGCCAGCTGATTCAGTCCTGAATGAGGACTGCTGGAGTGATGTTGACTACTGCCGGCAAAAAGGGGTCAGCGATCGCAACTCCTCAGAATCTTAGTGTACCAAGTTTTAGTTTCATGGTGTGAATTCACGTGGGGCTAGCTTAAATACATAATGTTGTTGTCTAGCATAGTTGCCAAAATCTTACAGTTCACGATTCGATATCCCTCTGTGAATCTTAAATGGAACAAATAATCCGAATCCCGTTTCGAGAGCCCGAATCTTACGATTCGCAGCGATTCAGACCGATTGTCGCGATTCATCGTCGATTTGGCTGGGGCATAATTAAGTTAGAATCAGTCGAGTAATACTTTCCTGTTTCTGTCCTTTGGCTACACATGTTTGTTTCAGAATAACTAGTACAACTTTTTCAAAGCCAAGACTAATAGTTTCCGTATTGATTTCCATTATCTTGGAATCTTATGTTTACTAGCTCGACATACATGCCTTTTTATATCTTCACCATTTTTATCTTGGGATAGTAGATGCACAAGGGTCCTAATCACGCATTATGGCAGCAAATTTCTGAAATCTTGTGATTACTTAGTTTCTTGAAATATTGATTTATTGTTCACAAATGCTTATAGATTTAAGGGATAGGTAATTCTATGTACTTAAGAAGTTGAACCGAATCTTTACGATACACGACTCGATTCGCTTCAGTCAAGTGGAATTTCGATTCATGATCCGAATCTCGATATGACAACTATCTCGTGAACTTTCCAAGTTTCAGTACAGCTGACTACTGGGCAAACTGGAAATAAGGCTGCTCTTTCTAATCCTATAAATAGAACGAATTTAAATTTATTGACGAGCTCTCTTCTTAATACAGTATCAATGCTGGCTATTTTCATCGCATTAGGCGATAAAGATCATAGTGTGTGTACATAGTTAGTGTGGGTTTATAGTTTGGTAAGGGGTGGGATTGAACTTCTAATCTGGATCTTTTCTCTTCGGTGTATATGTTTGTAAACATTTTGTATGAATGACAGTCCCTCATTGATATATCACATATGTGATATTGGTGAATACCAGTTAGAAACATACTCAAATTGCTTCTGGATGTTACTGAATTGTCAGTTATGCTTATAATGGCAAGTAGCTTTATTCCAGTTGAGGTTCATACCTAATAGTCTCTTTCGTCTGGGTGAATGTCTTCTAATATCGTTTTATTAGCATTGCCTCTTCAGTTTTGTCATATTTGTCGGTAACTCTTGTCTCTTGGTTATTTTAAATTCCACAGCTTGAATATCTTAACGAGACCTCATTTCTTCATGTAACGGACTTGATCTTTCTTTTTTTCCCCTTTCAGTTATGGTATTCTGTCTCGAAAAACCTGGCTGAAAAGGCTGCGTGGGAGTTTGCCAAAGAGGAAGGTCTGGATGTGGTTGTGGTGATTCCTGGAGCTGTTTTAGGCCCCATTATTCCTCCAACTATCAATTCAAGCATGTCTATGCTTGTTCGCTTACTTCAAGGTAAATTTAAATTCAAGAAGTTTGAACAAATCATTAGACAATCATTTTAAATTTCGGACATGAGGATACTGAAATGCTGTGGATTCCGAAGCATCAATGTATTCATCTCATCCGGTAATGCTAGTTTAACCTGTCAGGCGTCACCTATAACACGAATGAAGATGAGAGCATAGAAGATAGAAACTCAGTAATTTAGTATCAACTATCTATCTATATCTATATTCTATGGAAGCTAGGACTTTTACTATTCAGCACAACGTTGGTGTCTTATTATGGACCCTCAGATATCTCATACTAGTATATCTGTGGCTGAAAATCTTGAAAAGCTTGCTCCACCTTCTCTACTCTAAGGGCCAGCTTGGGAATGCTGTGGCGTTTTAGAAAGTTCCTGTGTAGGAAGCACCGTGAGAAAGTTGGTGTTGAAATCTACATAAAAAGTGTCGTAAACTTCATATATAACCTGCTGTGGAAAAGCATTTTTGACATTGTGTTTGGTAATTAGTGTTTTAGACTTGATGTTAGTGTCGAAACGAAAATATCAGACATGATATAATAAATAATGCTATTAAAACAAAACAATTATTGATATTTAATAATGGATAACAATGTCGAACAATACATTTATTAAAAAGTATTTCCTGGAAAGCAATCCCTCCCTTGCTTCTCAAAAGCTGCTGTGGGAAAACAAATGCTTTTTAGAAGTAGAGAAATAAAAATTTACTAAACACATAAATATAACTTTTAGATTCAAAAACAGCGTTCTAGAAAGCAAAAGCATTACCAAACGGGCTCTAAATATCGTGCCAATCCGCTTTCCACCTTCTCCCACTCTAAATATAGTGCCAACAGTACGGGGTCATATGCTAGTTGCTAGTACTATATGATCTATTCAATTTCAACCAACTTCTAGGAGCCAAGTACAAATGAATTCTTCCTGCTTGTCCTCTTGAGAATCCATTATAAATCCGATGAAATCAACAAGTAGTACTTGTAAATTCACGATTGTATCAGCTCTTAACCCAAATTTATTAAACACAATAATAGAGCATTATGAATCACTAGACGTACATTTATATCCTTACAAAAATAGACGCTGATCTTGAAAGAGGTTTTCTGATGGGCAGGCTGCGCTGATACATTGGAAGACTTCTTTGGCGGAGTTGTTCATGTAAAGGATGTTGCCGTTGCTCAAATTTTGCTCTATGAAAGCCCATTAGCTGCCGGTAGACATTTGTGTGTTGAAGCCGTGTCTCATTTTGGTGACTTCGCGGCCAAGGTTGCTGAACTCTATCCCGAATATGATGTTCCAAGGTAACCAAGCCTAACATTAGAAGCCCTCATTGGTGAATTCTTCGACTAATGTTTCTCGAAGTGTTTTCTTCTTTTTTTTTTTTTTTTTCACATGTAATCAACTTTCCTTTAACATTTTTTCCTTGTTTTGTTTGTATAGGCTGCCAAAGGACACTCAAGCTGGAATGCTGAGGGATAAGAATGCATCTAAGAAACTGAAGGATTTAGGTTTCGAGTTCACACCCATGGAACAAATTATCAAGGACTCTGTTGAAAGCTTGAAAAGCGAAGGATTTATCGCTTATAGATCGAAGTAGGAGAGATTGTAATATATCTACTTTTAGGAGACTGTTGATGGGATTCTTCAGTTCTCCTTTGATCCTAGTATTGCTTATTGAATTTATGCACTTATAAGTTTTGTATTATTTGGTTTCGGTCGCATTTCAACTCAACCCTGGCCTGGCTCTCTCGAATTCTATGGAGAGGTAGCAATCTCTTGAACTGGTTGGACAAACAAACCAATAAACCAAAGGACAGCGAAAAAAATGAATATCATCACTATTACCCACAAAAGTGGCTACAACATAGTATGTACCACGGTACCGGGCCTCTTGGTATTTGAAATTGTGCCAGACTACACAAAATGGTTTTCAAACCTATTTACCCCCGTCGATCATGTCAACAAGCAGCACACGTTCCCCAAGCTCAGAGCATCAACTATAAATCAGTGAGAGAGCGAATTCCTTTCCCACAAACAGTGCTTGCTTGCGCCTCAGCTATAAATTGGAAACCAATTATGTGTCAACTCGTGATACAATGTATAAAGTTTACACACATTATTGAATGGGAAATAATTAATGGTAACTGTTCATCCCTTTTGAACAAAAAACAGTGACATGGACAAATGCTCTAGTGGAATGAAGAAGCCAGCATTATTTTTTAAGGAGACAACAAAAATCTGATGCAACTCATTGACTCTGGTACCTGCGATGTGTGCAAGATAATATTGAAAGATATTGATGTGTTGAGATCAAACAAGAGCTATAAGTTCAGATGGGTTCCTAGAAGTGCAAATGCTTTAGCTGATAATCTTGTTAATCTGGTTAAAGGTAGTAGAACTGTTAAGACTACTTGGGAGGAGGAGTTAATCAAATTGGCTGTATTAGGGGAGTTTTAGTGGTTTTAATATATATACTTTTGACGAAAAAAAAGAAAAAAAGAAGAAGACATGCTCTCTAAGATTGGGTAAATGCTTTAGTTCGAGTATCTATCTTTTGCTGGATCAGCCACCAGCGGTCGATATGTCCGAGTGGTTAAGGAGACAGACTCGAAATCTGTTGGGCTTTGCCTGCGCAGGTTCGAATCCTGCTGTCGACGAGATTTTTTTTTCTCTCAAGAAAATGTATTTCTTCATTTACCTGTGTTTTTCTCTGTGAGAGAGATAGCTCCTCCCATTATAACTAGAGAAATCATGTTACAAAGGAGCAATTTTTCCGTGCTCCAAAAGAGCATCACGTGGTGCTTTATAATCAATAATAATGCATAACTTATTCAAACAATTAGTGATTGACACATATTCATTGTTTGTAGAGCACCACGTGGTGCTCTTTTGGAGCACTAAAATATTTCTCCTTAAAAATTGAAGCTTCACATACTATGATTTAGGAGTATCTATCTAACCATCATCTTTTTAATTTTCACATTGAAAGGAGAAGAGTAAATGAAAATACAATGCGATTTGGCTGAGGGAGGGCCCAAATGGGGGTGAAAGGCACCGAATGATGTCCACATATGTTGTCGGAGACCAAACATACATTTCGTCAAACTCACACAAACCCTACATTTCCCCCCTCCCCTATAGAAAAATGGCCTGAAGCATCCTATGCCCCTCCCCATTCCTCTCCTCATCAAACTCATTTATGACTTCCTTCCATCGGTTTCTCAAAACATAACTAAACTCCTCATATTACTGTCTTTCTGGATCGATACACACTTAATCGTTCTTATATCTGAGGGTCTTGTTGTCGTTCTCTCAAACATTCTGACAAAATGATTTGACTAGCAAAATCATATCAGAATTTGTCAATCTTTTCATTTATTGTACAACTGTTGAGATTAGTATATAACATTACGATAAAATAAAAAAAAAACATACCGATATCGTTTTGCTACTCAAATCATCTCTTAAAAAAAGTATCAAAAAGTTATCATAACACTTATTTTGAGACAGAGAGAGTATGTGTTACAATCTTGATTGGCGCAATCGGATCAGCGCGATTTTGATCAGCCAAAAAGGCTTTCTATAAATATGAGTACATGTCAATATACCCAAAATTTTTCTCTTTGTTTTGCAGATTGTTAAGGTTTCTCAGCTTTACAAACTATTAAACCGTAAACTCCATATCTTCTTCAAACTTCCTCGCTCTACCTCCTAATAGATGAAATTTAGCTTTGTCTTATAGGTTGTCGGCTCCAACAAAGTTGTTCTCAGCATGTACACAACTTACTGTCCTATAGCTGGCGGCAACGTTACGATGAAAGTAAAGAACACATTACTTAGTTATTTTAGTAGTACTATATTAATAGTATAATTTTGTAGTGTATTTGTCCATATCTTACTATTTACGCGTTCTGTTTTATCGGATAGACACGAATGCTTGTCTTTATCTAGGCAATTGTAATGCAACAATGGAGTTGCTGGCAGTGGCGGTCCTGGCGGAGCTAGAAGATTGTAACAGTTGACTAGTTGAGGCAAATTAATTTTTTTTTACCGGCACGAGCTACAAAATTGCAACAGTTGAGGCAAATTATATTTTTTGATACATTTGTAGAAGGTATTAATGAAAACACATGAACTCAGTAGGGATATTTATGTAGAAACTTTAAAAGATGAATCCTACTGATCAAAATTGGATTCAACGTTCCAGTAATATAAGGACATAGAAACTGTAGGAAGTTGATACTAGCTCAGTGAAAAAATATTTTTTGTTACTTTGTGGCTGTTTGATATTTGTTTAAGAAAAAACAGTGGACAAAAGTATGCGAAAAATAACACGTTTAAAAACAAAATTACAAAACTGTTTTATGTGTTTAAAAATAGTATTTAAATAAAAATATTTGGTAACACCATTAAATTTCAGTGTCAATTTATTCTAACGTCAATATTTACGTACAGCGACATATAATTGTCATTTTATGCATTCAGCGAAAGTGAAATGTGTTTCACCACCAAAAGTAAAAAGACACTAAAAACACGAAAGTTGTGCTTACAAAAGAAAACTTATTTTTTAATTGTTTTTTTTAAACAATGCAATTTTTTTTCGCTCCTAAACATGTTTTTGAGAAACACGTTGTTTCATTAAAACAGGTCTCCAAAACATGCACCTAGATACGAGTTTTTATAATAATGTTCCACGCACGTGCCAAGAAAAAATACATGGATTGTGAGATAGAGTATTTGATTTATATTATTTTATAAATTGTAGTACTATTACCTTCAAATAAATCTCTGCACCAGTGTGTGGAAAGTAAGATAATTTTTTTTTTTTGCATTGAACTTATTAATTCATGGAAATTTTAACGAAGCATCCATATATTTTTATATAATTTTCAAATATTCTAAGTCTCGCCCACTTGTATATAAGCGCATTCTAAAATAACAGTTTTACAGTCTCGCCCACTTGTATAAAAGCGCATTCTAAAATACTACCTCTGTTTCTTCTCTTTCACCTTACTTCACTTTTTGACACTATTCACTGAGTCACTTTGACCCGGTGATTTGGTTAGCAAAATGATACACGAATTCAGTAATTTTTGCATGATCTTGTAGAGAAAACTTTTTTCTATAATACGATGAAAAAAGTATCAAAAAATTACATTATTTTGGTATCTAAATCACCGAGTCAAAGTGACCCAGATACGGGTAAAAAAGTCCTTCTAAGGTGAAAGAGAAGAAACGGAAGTAGTAACAGTTTTACAGTCGTGCTATAATATTCCTGAGTCGCCACTGTATGCAGGCTTGGGAGGTGGGCAGTGCAGAATGATGAAGCTGGAAGCAGAAAAAGACCTGGTGGTGCTAGAAGAAGAAGCAGTGGTTCCACGTGTGTGTGAAATGCAGGTACTACCTACACTTACTAGTCCACAACAACACAAGAAAAAGGGCCAAGCAGTACTACCACCTGCCCCTCTCTATGCATGGCCTCTATCACTGCAGGATCATAATCTGCCCTTACCCTACCCTCCCCAAGGGGACCAATATCATGACTGACCTAAATCAGCACCGATTTCTTTTCTTCAAATAGATAATTTCTTCGTGTCTTCTCTTTCTGTACGTTCTGACTTTTGTCACTATCATTAGGTCACTTTGACATGCTAATTTGGATATATAGCAAAACGATCTAATATTTTGACAATTTTTTCATGGCGTTGTTGTAGAGTAAAAGTTGTTCTACAACATGGTAAAAGAATTATCGAAAAATTGTATCGTTTTACGATCCAAATCACCCGATCAAAGTGACCCAGATACGAGTCAAAAAATCAAAGCGTAGAGAAAGAGAAGAAACGGAGAAAATACTATATATAGCTCACAGGGGCGAAGCCAGGATTTACAAATTATCAGAGCACTAATGCACAATGGCAAAAATACATGGAGCATTGTGCAGTTTTTATAAGGACAGTGTTGAATTATTTATAACATTTATGAGTAATATTGTAACTTTCAGAGATTTGGGTGGGACACGTGCCTTGTCTTGCTCAAGGCTAACTCCACCCTTGATATGTTTGTGAAAGAGCGCTCGTAGTTCTGATCCCTGTCCGTATAAGAAATAACATGTTTAAACTCTTTTACTATTAGGCTAGACTAGGGTTTTATAATTGATGTTTTACGTATATGGTACAAGAAATGTTTTTTAGGGAATATAACTTTTTTCTCTCACAAGAGAAAACTGGGTTTTTTTTTATATATTCATAGTTGACAATGTTTTAATGAAGCAATATTAAACGAATGTAAATTCATACACTCACTACAACATATTAGGTCTTTAATGACAACAACCATATTGACAATAACGAGGTTGTCACTTAGTTTGGTTGTTCAGTGACAACTCCTTATGTTGTCAAACTTGTGGGGAGGGGGAGGGGGGTAGGTGACAATATATAGGAAATTGCCACTTAATGGTGTGGGGCAGGGTCTTTTTTAGAAAATTAAAATTTTATGGGGTCATTATACAATAACAAGACTTCTCCTAGTATAAAACGTTTTGTACCCCATTTCTCAATCTCTCTTTCTTACGCTCCGTTGAACCCTAGCCGCCGAAGAGTCTGTAAATCGGACGATTGTACTCACGTAGATCAAACCGGTGGATCGCCGGTGATCGAAGAGACTTGGATTCACGACGCCGTTGAAAGAGAAGGGAAGAAATGGGACATCTCAATCTCCACCTCCTACTTCACGAATCTCCCTCTTCTAGTCGACCTTAACCAGGTAACCTCTCATCTTTCTCTAGAGACTCCCGTTCTTGTAATTTTCAGACATATTTTTCATTAGGGATTTTAATTTGGGGATGTTTATGCTTCAATTGGGGGTTTCATTACGGTTCAAGGACCTTTTCACGGGGATTTCAATTTGGGGATCTGACTTGTTGAATTGAGGGGTTTCAATATGGGATTCCCATGATTCAATTGAAGTGGTTTCAGTGTGGTAATTTTCATGTTTGTCACTTGTAGTGCTCCAGTCATTAGAAAGACATACCTCTGTGTGTGGAAAGCTCCATAACGTTTCAGGACCTCATTTATATCATAACTTAACACTTGCAGTTGCTCTAGTCTTTGTAACTACTTACCCCTGGCGGTGCGTGCATCAATTTGAGTGTGTAAATATCAGGTATAGTATCCAATTTGCCTTCCATAAGTATGTGAGATGGCATGTGAATATTCTTATGATTGTACATGTTTGCTCTATATGTGCAATATTCATAGAAAAACTTTGGATTCTTCAGGTCTACAACTAAGTGGAAACAAGGACATGAAGCTTGAATTCTTACTGGCCGATGTTGTGGCAGAAGGATCACATTCAATCAAGTAATTCACCCCTGTTAGCTTACCTCCAACCCCTCCTAATTTATTGTACTTCCCTCATATAGATGTTTGGAGTCTCAAGATATGAGATCCGAGTACTTCAGCTCCCATGGAATTATAATTTGGGGATATGTTCCTTGCAAACGTCACTGACACGCTCCAACTGCAAGTGTACAGCTGTCGTGTGTAGTAATAAACCGGAAATCCGGGTTGTCGAACCCAAGGGACTTTGTGCAAATTAATTACTATTCTAAACCTTATGTGGGTACGTCGCAAGTTGTGTTTTTATCTAATTCTAAGAAAGTACGCGCAATATTCTCAATTAACCAAGTGAAATAGTTCACGATTAATAAAGAATGAATAATTGGGGTTTTATCAAATAAGAGAAAAGTACCGGGAATTCTCTAGGTTCACTAGGTTGATCTAAATGTATATTTTGATTTGTAAAACAACCACGTGTTATTCACTATTAATCAAGCAATAATAAACTTACCGAGTTACCAAGCAAGTCACTATACTTTAACTAAACCAAACCGAGTTACCAAGTCTAATTTAGCTTCAAGTATGCATTAAAACCATATTTCTACTTTAACGATCCTAGTTAACAATGCCGAGTTACCAAACATTGATACGACTAGGTGAATTATTCAATTTACCGACTAATTCTCACGGAGTTACCGCGTGAAAACCAATTTAGTTTATCTCTACGTTAGCTACTCGCAAAGATAATATAATGAGGAACGTAAATAATTCATAATAGCGAATAAACACGTGAGATTAAGCTAGAGCATGCATTACAATCATCAAAACATCAACTTTAGATCAAACCCTAGCTACACCAAACGAGAATTCCCAGCAAATAACGTTTAGCTACTCATATTCATGTTCAAAACGACAAGTCTAATGAGTTTAAACATAAAAATTAAGAAAAGAGGAGAGTTGAGAATCCAAACGAATGATCCAAAGCTCCTAAGCTCTCCAAAAAGCTTCTTGATCTCCAAAAGATGTCTCTAATGTCAAAAACTACTGAAAAAGTCGACCTAGAATGCTTAAATATGTTTCCATAATCATATTACAAAGTTTGGATAAACTACGAAAAAGCCCCGGAAAAAATTCTGCACTTTCAGCGATGTCTTCGTAGGAAGACATTTGTCTTCATAGGAAGAGTCTTCGTACGAAGACAATTTGTCTTCCTACGAAGGTCTTCTCACTTAGATACTGCAAGCTTGTTTGGGAAGACTTCTTGCAGAGCCAAAATTTGGCTAAGTCTATTGTCTTCGTACTAAGACATTTGTCTTAGTACGAAGACCCTCTGTTCCAGCCTTCTTTTCTTTAACTTTCTCTTCCTTACTTTGACTTTCTCCTTCCTTCCTTCTTCCATTGACCTTCCATTGTTTCCATTGACTTTCTCCTTCCTTCCTTCTTCCATTTGACTTTCCTTTGAGTTCCTTGCTTCCGAAGTTCGCTTCCATCTCCCGCATGATCCTCCAAGCCCTGTTTTCCTGCGAATCACAACACGAAAACACAACCCGCGATCATATCACAATAAAAGCTCAAAAATCTAAAGAAACGCCCGGATTTAACAAGTAACGCATATGAACTCACATTATCTCATTTAAACTCAATTTACTCAAAAGACGACGAATTCTCCATGATAAGCACGCAAAACGTAGAAATAAAAGGCATAAAATAACTCCTAAAATGGAGTTATCAACTACCCCCACACTACCTTTTGCTCGTCCCGAGCAAATCTCCCAAGTCAATTCCATTTCTCTCAAGCCAAAACTTCTCTCGCTTTCCCGCAATCCATCCAACTTTGCATATCAACCTAATTACTCATTTCATAACTTCCCTACGCCATTTGCATACTTTCACCTCACATTGCATACAAAACCATTAACACTTGCATACTAATCCGAGTAGAACAATTCACCAACCATCCTTCTTACTAGTCGACACGACTCGATTATACACAATGCACCTATATGCAAATGCAATATTCACAATGCAAGTATTGAAATAACAAATTTTCTTTTTCTTTTGTGAGATTGGGCAATCTCCATTAGCTTAAACCGGTTCACACGAAGCGATGAGAAATCTAGACACAAGGAATGAGTTGAAATCAAATTCGACAACACGAATCCCCCCTAGCTAGTATAGAGAACCTAACTTTACTAAGTACAAGAATGCAATACCTTTTCATGTGTGCCACAAAATAAGAGGCTACGCTAGGCTAAGCCACGTTCAAGGTCCGAGCTCCTAATCCGCTAACGGGTTTAGAATGATGAGGCTTTAGGGACAAATAGGATAATAATCAAACACAAGTCCTAAGGCGTCACATTCTCACAATTACCATATCTCACACACCCTCACAACAATGATAGAAACCAAGCCCGAAACTCACCATCTCCGGCCCTCGATCCCCTCACACCCCGGTACAATTACGATCTCCGCGGCTATTGTCATGAATGATATATAAGCCAAAATTTCCCGTTCGTGAACTAGTCGCTTCTCCACTCGTTCTTCCACAAAGCTTCTCATTCTTCCTTCATTCATCTCTCCTTTTTTTCTCTCTTTTCTTTTTTTTCTGATTTTTTTTTTGAAATCTTTTTTTTTCTGATTTTTTTTTTTTTTTAATCTCTCAAAGTCCTGCACAATTTCTTCAATATCTGTCTCGAGTGGTCTTCCAAGTGTCAAGCTAACATATGATAGTAAGGGGAGACACTATCCAAATCAACATGTATAAATCACAAATAAATGTCTCTCCCTATCTCGATGAAACCCTCGGTGTAACAAACGAAGCCGCTAACATAATAGAGCACGTGTGGGGATGGAGTCGTCGCAAGCTCAGTCTCGATGTCCGAAGTCAAATGTCGACACCCCCACACTCGAATGTAATCCTGTCCCCTCTCAAGTAGTCAATCAAATATCTGTCTCGTGCCTAATCCAACCAAAACCCCTACACCATGATGAGTAAGATCCGGTACCTAGCACGATCCACCTATTAAATTCCCCCAACCCAAGTTTTGTGTGTATTAGATGGTACACACTCACGGCTCTCCTCACTTGTGTCCATGTTGTAATGCCATGGAACACCGCCACACCGAAGTGCGCAAGCCTACTCTCACTCACCCTCGCATTCCCCTCAAAGATCACAAATGAAGCGCATGCGATATGTAAGACTCACACAAGTATAGCATGAAGTACTCCCTCATCGAACCCCCTCAACTACAACACCCTCGTGACGCACTAAAGCGGTGATTCTAACCAATCAGTGATGAAGGCCAAGAATCGTCATTCTAAGTCCAAAGGTTGTCAAAGAATCCATGGTTCAAATCAGGGTTTACTAGTGGTCCTACAAGGTAAGTTCTATAAGCAGTGAGTGCTCTAATACACACCTCGCACAGCTGTTCTGTGTGCCACTACGAGGCGGGTTGGCGACTACCTAAGACGTACACAAGAACGTTCGGCTTGTTTAGCTCACACCTAGCTCAACTCTTGTAAGAAAACTAGGCACACACTTTTAGATTTGAAAAGTTAAGTTCGTGTGTGAAATAGGCACGCAGTCCCGTAAAGAAAGTTTCTCTATACTTACTAAGGGAAACTCACATCGTCACTCTCGATCGCAATTCACGCCCTATGCTTAAAAGTCTCACACTCCACGATTTTACCGAATTTTCAGCTTCTTTCGATTGCCCTTTCTCAAATTTTAATTTTTTTTTTTGGTGTTTTCACATTTTTAGTTTTTTTTTTTTTTTTTTTTTTTTTTTTTTTTTTTTTTTATACCTATACTATATGCACGGCCAACTCGACTAATGACTCAATAATGGTGGGATGACTCAATAATACCAAAACGTGCACGCAAAAAGATGAATAATAAAAAGAAAAATAAGGACATAACCAAAAATTTCGAACTACATGCTGACACGGGCGATGCAAAGACACTCAACACTGACTAGTAAAAAGGACTCAACCACCACACTAGAATGCATCGTTGTCCTCAACGATAACACGAGGACTCAACAATTCTAGCACGAGGGCACACTTCCACTACTCGTCTCCTTCTTCCTCCTCTTCATCTTCTTCCGTTTCTTTCCACCCGCCATTCAGAATATAAATTCAAGTAAAACAAGAAATTCAACTTTTGTGCACGTGACAAGAAGTGTGTACAGAATGAAACACGTAGGCACGTAAGCAAGTAATTCCTGGGACTCTAAGCAGTCACCCCCAAGCACGCTACTAAGCGCAACAAAAAATAATTCGGGCTTTTACTCAATTTGTGCCTAAGACTCGAGATATTGAATTGACTAGTTTAGAGTGTACCTACGTGCCCGGAGCAAGTCTTACGGGCACAACAATTTCAGAAAGTCGACAAACCGGGCTGATTTTGAGTTTGCCAAAAAAATTTGCCGAAACTTCGAATTGGTTGCTGCTCCGTACTCCTTGTGTAGTCCCCGTTAGCGTTGCCTTCTTGTCCGTAAGCTGAATCAAACTCCAAGTGGTCCAATTTCTGAGTTTTCACTTCGGAACCCTTGCTTCTTCCTCCTCTCTGTTCTCTCTTGTCTCTCAATCTCACTCAAAGCTACCCTTCAATCCTTGTTCTCCTCTCTGTCGCGAGCAAAACCTATACTCGATTGTTGAATTTGATGAAGAAACAAGGAAGATAGCAATTTTGTGTTCTTGCGGCTATGGAGGAGACAGGAGCTTGGTTCGTGAGGAATGAGGAAGGTGATCTGCTGGGTTCAGATGTAGTCCCAAAGCTCGTGCAAAAAGTCTGAAAAGCCCCCCAATAACTAGCCTCTATCTGTTCTCTGTGCGTGGGTGCAGCAGTCTTTTTGCCCGATGTCTTCGTAGGAAGACAAATGTCTTCGTGCGAAGAGTCTTCGTACGAAGACAATTTGTCTTCCTACGAAGGCCTTCTTATATAGATACTGCGTGCTGTTATAAGAAGACAATCTTCAGAGCTCAAAAATTTTCTAAGTACAAAGTCTTCATACGAAGACAATTGTCTTCGTACGAAGACAATGCTGGAGCTTGCCAAAAACATCCTTTTCGTCAAATTTTCGCGTATCCGGTCGTGCCTTTGCTTTCCGAAGGATCTCCTCGACCTCGAGACTCCCTTTTCACCTTAAAACACTCCCAAAATCCGGGGAATATTTCATTTGTCAATTTCACGCGTTCCAAGGCACGTTTTGCATTTCCGGATGCTTTTGGCCTCGTTTTACTCTCTAAACCATCCTTTTTGGCGTAACTTCTTCATCCGGACTCCGATTTGCGCGATCCACCTATCTACAGAAAGCTCTCGACCACCCCCACACGTTGGCGCTATTAAATCCTTATTTCAGTCTGTCCTTCAGAATTTCACCTCGTAATCCGTGCCGGCGTGCTATCTTTCTCCGTTCACTAATCAAATTCTTGCGCATATCAAGACGGGGAGTCCGGGAACATGATCTTCCCCAGGTGCGTGTGTTGAATAGGTGCAGGAATGGCTTATATCTTCAATTCCTTCACTTTGGATCCCGATACGCGTATTGGGCTGCAAATCTTCAATTTTTACTCTGTTTCGCACGCGCGCATCAAGACGGGAGATCCGAAATAGGCCTTTCACCTCGTAATCCTGCACATACTCATTGGAAATATTAAATCCACTCTCTCGCACCTCTCAATGAAATCAAACAGAATAAAAATTTACAAAACAGTATTAAAACCTACTCTACAGCAATAAATAGGTTGGGTTGCCTCCCAACAAGCGCTTTGTAATTTAAGGTCGACGGCCCGACCCAGTTACCTCAAAATATGTTAAGGAGGTATAGCACGACGTGCCTCCTCCTTCAATTTCTTGCTCTTGATTTTCTGCACCACATCATGTGCACTCACCACATTTGGCTTCTTCTCTGATTCGGGTGGATCGGGATGTAAAACGGTAGGCAAACCAAGAGACGGATCCACACGATCTTCTCTAAACTTGATCATGGCCAATTTATTCTTCCCCTTGCTCGGAACAAATGCCTTGAACACGAGTGATGAGTCTAGAGCCTTGATAGTCAACTCCTCTGTCTCTAGATCCACATTTGCGCGCATTGTTTTCAACAACGGTCTTCCAAAGATGAGTGGAACATCGCGATCCTCCTTGATATCCACTATCACAAAGTCAGCTGGAAATACAAATGCACCCACTTTGACGAGCAAGTTCTCAATCACCCCATTTGCCGTAACTATAGAATTGTCTGCCAATTGCAGACCCATCTTCACAGGGGTCGGTGCACCAATGCCCAATCTCTGAAACAGAGACAATGGCATGAGATTAATACTCGCGCCCAAATCACAGAGACCATGTGTATGATATCCACCCCCAAGAGTGCAGCCTAAAATGACACTGCCTGGATCTCTCATCTTGGGAATGTCTCTTTGTATGACAGTGCTACACGTCTCTGTTAGCTTTACCGTGGCATAGGGTTCTATGCTCTTCTTCCCCCATAGAATTTCCTTCAAGAACTTCTTGTACCTGGGCATCTGAGCAAGTGCTTCTACAAGAGGAATGTTGATATGCAATTGTTTGAATATATCCATAAATCTCCCAAAGTGTTCCTCATCATTCCTCTTTATCGCCGCCGGATATGGAATTCGTGGCTCATAAGTAGCCAGATCGGGAGTGCTCTTGGACTCTTCTTTCTACTCAACCGTGTCCTTTGATTGGGGACTCACGGCCTTGGGCAACTCTTCACCCAATTCCTTCTCTGTAGCTTTTGTAGCTTCAGCTCTCGCATGGCTAGGATACGGAGGATCTTGAGTAGTCACACCACTGCGAGTAGTAATAGCTTTGAGCTGCTCAGTAGGAAGAATGGTATTGGAAGGAAGCATACCTGGCGGAAATTTGGCATTCTGATTGGCAATCTGCCCAATCTGAGTCTCGTGGCTCTTTATTGTTGCTTGCATTGAGACAATCGTGCTCTCCATCCTGTCTTGATTAGCTAGTAACTTTCTCAATAAAGCATTTGTCTCTTGTTCTTCTGGTTGCTGAGCCTGTTGCTGTTGAAATTTCTCTTGAGCTTGATACTGAGAGTTCGGCTGCTGTCCGGGCGCATATAACCCATTGTTAGGGTTGGCATAGCTAAAGTTGGGGTGATTGCGGTTGTTGGGATGATAAGTGTTAGTCCACTGCTGCTGTCGTGGTGGACCCATGTAATTCACATCTTCAATGAAACCATATCCCTGATTCTCATCCGCGAGTAACTCACCCATGGGCTTCTGTGATGGAGGGTGCATGCCGTGAAATGCTGAGGTCATGGATTCCAGCTTTTGTTCCATAGATTCAATCTTGTTGACTAAGGCTGCATCCCCCGGTTTGGAGTACCTACGAGTTTCAGTTCGTGTAGACTCTCTCTTTGACACGTTGTTCAGCAGATCTTGAGCTCGCTGTGCTCCAAGCCCCATAAAATTACCTCCAGCTAGCATATCTAACTGGTCAGCTGTCTCCTTGTCTAATGCAGTGTAGAAATAATGGAAGAGCTTGTGCCATGGCTCCCCATGATTCGGACATCTACGGAGAATTTGGCTGAACTTCCTCCAAGCATCTCCCAATGAGCTGTCTTCTTCCTGAGTGAATTTTGCAATCTCAGCCATCTGCTGAGCGACTCTAGATGGTGGCAAATACTTTCTCAGAAACTCATGACAACAATCCGCCCATGTCACTATGCTACCAGCTGGCAGCTCCATAAGCCACTTCTTGGCTTTTCCAGATAAGGAGAAGGGAAATAGTAATAGCTTAACTGTTTCATCTGGAACTCGTTGGTCGTGCAGGGTTAATGTGATTTGCTCAAATACCAGCAGATGGTGATTGGGATCATCTCCTGGAGCTCCGTTGAATGCGCACTCATCACGAACCATATTGATCATATGTTGGCGCAACTCGAAGTGTTGGGCATTGATCTGTGGCCTGACAATGGTAGGCTGATAACACGCTGGAGTAGTTTTGAAATAATCCACCATAGGGCGTTCTTCAATCTCAGCATTGTTCTGCCTGTTGTTTTCCCCATTATTCCCGTTATTGTTCCCTCCGATGTTCGCCACTTGTGCCCCCACACCAGAACGTGGTTGTGGATTTGGGGGAGCCAAGCGATCCATCCTTGCCTGCATCTCAGCCATTTGAGCTCTCACCTCCTCAGCTTCCGCGGCTCTGTTTGCAGCCTCCTCTACAGCTGCAGCTCTAGCTGCTTCCGCATCCTGCATACCTTTGCGGATCCTCTCAAACTCAGCTCTAGTTTCGTCATCCATAGCAACTGAGCTTGTCTTCCTCTTGTCTCTACGTTGTGCGCGTAACAAAGTTTCCGGGTCCTCAAGTGTTGGGTGCAAAGGTTCGTCTCGAGAACGGGACATGCACCGTGAAGTTCAACCTGAAAACACAGATTACACACAGAAAGTAGGTGAGTAATTGATATAAACAATAAAATAAATCCCTAAGGCTAGGAATTATAACTAATTTAGCCGAAGTCCCCGGCAACGGCGCCAAAAACTTGACACGCTCCAACTGCAAGTGTACAGCTGTCGTGTGTAGTAATAAACCGGAAATCCGGGTTGTCGAACCCAAGGGACTTTGTGCAAATTAATTACTATTCTAAACCTTATGTGGGTACGTCGCAAGTCGTGTTTTTATCTAATTCTAAGAAAGTACGCGCAATATTCTCAATTAACCAAGTGAAATAGTTCACGATTAATAAAGAATGAATAATTGGGGTTTTATCAAATAAGAGAAAAGTACCGGAAATTCTCTAGGTTCACTAGGTTGATCTAAATGTATATTTTGATTTGTAAAACAACCACGTGTTATTCACTATTAATCAAGCAATAATAAACTTACCGAGTTACCAAGCAAGTCACTATACTTTAACTAAACCAAACCGAGTTACCAAGTCTAATTTAGCTTCAAGTATGCATTAAAACCATATTTCTACTTTAACGATCCTAGTTAACAATGCCGAGTTACCAAACATTGATACGACTAGGTGAATTATTAAATTTACCGACTAATTCTCACGGAGTTACCGCGTGAAAACCAATTTAGTTTATCTCTACGTTAGCTACTCGCAAAGATAATATAATGAGGAACGTAAATAATTCATAATAGTGAATAAACACGTGAGATTAAGCTAGAGCATGCATTACAATCATCAAAACATCAACTTTAGATCAAACCCTAGCTACACCAAACGAGAATTCCCAGCAAATAACGTTTAGCTACTCATATTCATGTTCAAAACGACAAGTCTAATGAGTTTAAACATAAAAATCAAGAAAAGAGGAGAGTTGAGAATCCAAACGAATGATCCAAAGCTCCTAAGCTCTCCCAAAAGCTTCTTGATCTCCAAAAGATGTCTCTAATGTCAAAAACTACTGAAAAAGTCGACCTAGAATGCTTAAATATGTTTCCATAATCATATTACAAAGTTTGGATAAACTACGAAAAAGCCCCGGAAAAAATTCTGCACTTTCAGCGATGTCTTCGTAGGAAGACATTTGTCTTCGTAGGAAGAGTCTTCGTACGAAGACAATTTGTCTTCCTACGAAGGTCTTCTCACTTAGATACTGCAAGCTTGTTTGGGAAGACTTCTTGCAGAGCCAAAATTTGGCTAAGTCTATTGTCTTCGTACTAAGACATTTGTCTTAGTACGAAGACCCTCTGTTCCAGCCTTCTTTTCTTTAACTTTCTCTTCCTTACTTTGACTTTCTCCTTCCTTCCTTCTTCCATTGACCTTCCATTGTTTCCATTGACTTTCTCCTTCCTTCCTTTTTCCATTTGACTTTCCTTTGAGTTCCTTGCTTCCGAAGTTCGCTTCCATCTCCCGCATGATCCTCCAAGCCCTGTTTTCCTGCGAATCACAACACGAAAACACAACCCGCGATCATATCACAATAAAAGCTCAAAAATCTAAAGAAACGCCCGGATTTAACAAGTAACGCATATGAACTCACATTATCTCATTTAAGCTCAATTTACTCAAAAGACGACGAATTCTCCATGATAAGCACGCAAAACGTAGAAATAAAAGGCATAAAATAACTCCTAAAATGGAGTTATCAGTCACCAGCCTCTAAGTGTGAACAAACTGCAGGGGATGAAGTTAGTGCATCTTTGTGTTATTTCATTGGTTTGTAAGAGGTAACATGTAATCGTAATTTCTGCAGGATTGTCCAGGGCACCTAAATTTCTCGCAGTGGATCTTTAATTTGCAGACATACAGGTGCAGTAAAACTTTATCTGCTTGAAGCCTGATTTGCAACTCAGGCAAGCATATTTTGTCTCTCCCACTATTATTTATTTTATGTTATTTAATTTATGTTGTTGAAACGTAAATATTAAGCGAGCCAGTACTTGCAAGATGTAATGAAATAATTAGCTACATAGCAGGGTTACTTACTTTGACACCCTTGTTACCTATCAGTGGTGTTGTTCGTTCTGTAACTATGAGGATTTGGAAATTGATACTTAAAAGAGTAGGCACATCATAGATCTTAGAATTTTGATGAGATTTGAAGCTTCTGAGTTACAAGTGCATAGCTATCTGATTATTAGAATATATAAGATTTGATTGATTCAGCACGAAGCTGAAAATGCAATCAGAAGACACCGGACAACTTGAATTAAACGCTTAATTTTACTAAGTGATTTATTATAACAATGAGGAACCAGATATAAGATTGAAATGCTTGGGTAACATCTGGCTCCGCCTACCTATCCTATGCTTCTTTCACAGATAGTTCTTTACAAAATATTTACTTCTACTAATTTCAGGTGTATCAGATATTGTTGAGCCCAAGGACACGAGGACATGTAGACTTCTCCTGATTTCAGGTGTATCTGTATTTCTCCAAGAAGTTTGCTTATTTCTTCGCTCTTTGCGGCTGCAAAAGGAAAGCAGCTTTGAGTCTAACATTAGTTTGTTTCATTCCATTCATATACAGTAAACGAATGTTGATCATCGAGGTTTCTTCGCGGAAAGACATGATTAGAAGAATACTTGGAAGGATTTTTATCTCATTTATACATCGATGTAAAAAGATGATGTCTTATTATTTTCTTTTTGTATATGAGCTACCTCGGAAACATTTACCGTCAAATATATTTTGGTTCAATGTGATTTCAGTTTTATGTTTCCAGGTTTAAGGTAATTTAAAATCCAATTGATATCTGTATATATTAGTTGTATTATTTAGTAATAGCCCAGTGACAATTTATTGTCACAGAGGATCAGATTATTGTAATTCTAAGCTCACAGATTTTGTCACTAATCAGTAGCTATCAGTGACGATAATTTTTTGTCACTAATCCCTAGCTTAAAGTGACAAGTTTCACTGTCACTAATCACCAGCTGGCAGTGACAATAAGTTCTTGTCACTGATTGTTTTAGGTATAGTGGCAAGATTTTTCGTCACTAAAGTACCGAAGTTTAGTGACAATAATTTTTTTGTCACTTTGATGTTTAGTGGCATATATTTAGTGACAGCATAGTGACAAAAAAATTGTTGTCACTGAAGCTTTTAGTGACAAAAAATTGTCATTTAGTGACAATATTTTTTGTCACTAAACCCGAGATCTGTTGTAGTGACTGATGAAGATTAATTTTCCAATGTTCTTTCAAGATAAGAGCAGTACCGGAAATAAATTTATTAGCCCAACCATATAAATTATATAAGGAGCGTCATTACTTGAACCATTGTTTACGATAAACATTGTTTATGTATCTACTTGTTGCGGTATGTGACATACTATATGTCACCAGTGGACGAGTCGTTTTCTAAAATGACATAACTAAAAAGTTATCGCCTCAAGCAGGACAAACGAGCTAGGCGTTAAAGAAATTTCAAACATTATTTTTTGAATTGACAAAAAGTAACTTGATGAGCAATACCGCAATGGGATCTAGCTCAAGTGGTAGTCTTTAAAAAGTCCATACACGAGATCCTGAGTTTAAATTTGGTGGACGACAAACAAGAAAGTAAAAAAAACAATAACAAATAAAGAATTGAGGTTTTTCTTAGGGAAAATAAAAATTTGAGTTTTTAGTCATTCATAAAAACTCATGTATCAACTGAAATTTATTTTCATAATAATATTACACAACCATTCACTCTAAAGTGAAATTATTAGAGAAAAATTGAAATGTAAATAGTGCAATTATCAGAAAGTTGAAATATATAAGAGAAAAAGGGAGCATAAAGAATGCTATAGATAATAGTAGAAGAAAAAGAACTAGGGTCCTTGAGGCCACAATGTTGAATGCTCTACATGAACCACCAAAGAATAAACAAAAGGATAACAAAATAGTCATAAAAATAATAATTAACTTCTACTTGTAGTAGGAAGATTACTCGTAGGATCAACAACAGCAGTTACACCACCACTACTCCCACCACCACCACTGCCGCCGGCCGCCGCCTGCGCCCTCTTCCGCTTCTTCTTCTTATCATACGGAATCCCCCTCGCTTTCCCTTGACTCTCCCTAACTTCCCTCAGGTAAATCCTCACCGCCCTCGCCCCAAACGGGTTCGACTCAGGTCGACCCCCGTTCTCCTCGTACGCTGCTCGGAGCCTCCCGATCAGTGCATCGAGGCTGCCCCACGCCTGCCTTAGCGGGCAGGCGCATGGGGCAGGTGGGTTCGGGTGCCCGAAATACGGGCACTCCGACAGGTGGACTTTGGTCTTGCCAAACTGGTCGAGGTACTTGAGGAACTCGAGCACGTGAGCCCCGCTGCAACGCGACAGCGTCAGCGGCGGCTTGTGGTTCTGCAGGTACTGCAGGAACGTGTTCCAGTCGCGGCGCTTCTGCGACTCGTACCGGCTCAACGGCTGCGCAGCAGCAGGCGCAGCCGTTGAGCTGTTGCTGCCGCCGTCCTGTACGGACGGGCCAGCAGATTCGTTGATCGGGTCGGGGTCTCCGGCTCCCGATGACGAATCCATGATTTCGCGGGGTGAGTGAATTGAGAATTTCACGGGATGGAAAGTAAGTAGAAAAGTTTTGCCTTCTCTCTTTCAATTGTTTGGCTTTATTTGGGGCATCACCATGTGAATTGAGTCTTCATGACTTTTCTTCCTTCTTTTGTTGTGGTGTTTAGTGAAAAGAAGAGTGTTTTTTTGAGAGAAATGCAGAGAGGTTGTGTGATGGGACGTGAAGAGGAAATGTACATGAATGGAGGAAGAAGGAAGAATCCTTGAGAGAGAAGAAAAATTGACTTGGAGAGAAGAAACTAGTAGTAGTCGGGATGAAGTTCACGTGGGTGCCGGACCCATTCGGGAGAGCTTTATAAAAATGCTCCTAGTATGAAAAAACTCCCCCGCGGTGTCGGTAACCGATACGGTATATACATACATACATATACTATGACACTACGCTACTCGTCTACTCGATACTAACAGTATAATTTACATCAAGGATATATATAGATAGAGAGACAGAAACGAATGACGCCTAAAGAATCAGGATTGTAAATGAATTCGAACTAAAAACACCGAAACAATTATTGAGAGCGGGAGGGAAGCCCCTCCCAGAAGTTTTTGGCGATCTAAGTTACTCCTACATAGGATTATAACTATTTCTTGTTGCTTTCACAACCTCCATTAAGCAAAACAAAACAATAGTACTTGCTATTTCGACAAATATTAAGCGCTTTGAAAAAATTATGAAGCAGCATTTTTTGAGATGCAATACTACAATTTAAACGTAATCATAAACTAGTACTACCTCCGTTTTTTCTCTATCACACCGGTTTGACCTTTTGACTCATTTCTGGGTCACTTTGACCGCGTGATTTAAATAGCAAAATGATGCGATTTTTTGATTATTTTTTCGCCTTGTTATAGAGCAACTTTTACTCTACAACGCCATAAAAAATTATAAAAAAATTGCATCGTTTGCTACACAAATCACTGGGTCAAAGTGACTCAGTGAATAGTGACAAAACTCAAACCGGTGCTATAGAGAAGGAACGGAGGTAGTACCATTTATAACCAAGCATAGACGAACTCAAGAATATGGTATAGTGAGTGTGAAACATTAATGTAGGAAACCCCTACCAATCTTCATGTGGCTCCGTTATTGTTTATACACGAGGTCAGATGATTTCAGATGAATGATTAGGTCAATGCGTCTGTTTTGGATTAGATTACGTCGAGAGGTAGAAGAAAGTAAAAAATCCAAGTTTTCCTGTCAAATCTCTCCAAACCCAAAACAAAAATCGAATTTTAGTAATACATCCAGAATTCCGGTTAAAAGTATGGAATGCCGGAATTTTGGATTTTTTTTAAGGGAGTCTTATTTTATTTTGAGTGATTTCCGGATTAATTTAGATGGAAATTCCGAATTGTATAAATAAAATGAAGATTCAATAAAAAAGTGATCAATAATTTAAAATAATCTACCGCAAAGAAATACTACTGATTAAATGAGCTTTTAACTTAACGGTTCATTTAATATAACTCATCCAAACAGGCCCAATACTACGAAGCAAGTAAGATCTTTGTTGTATACGTTTAACCCACAACTTTACTCTTACAACAATGAATGAAATCAAATTGCGGTGTTGCTCACTCTTCTACAATAAGCACGCAGTAGCGTTCAAACTGAGATCTTATGCTCCACAAGTCCACATAATCGATTATATCACTTTCAGGTTGATTTTTTTCTTAGATTCTGTGGAAAACAAGAATCAATATTTCACCTGTCTCTTGAGAGAATTAGAAGGTCAAATGAAAGAAAAAGGAAGTGCAAGGTTTGGGTCTACAGTCTACTACTCGTGGATTTTAACCTGACTTCTTCCACAAATTTTAAAATTCCATAAAAGTTGGATGCCTATGCTCCACCCACTTGCTAGTGCTAGATGTTCTCTCATTTGCACACCTAATTATCAAGGATTTGTTAATCGATAAATTGTTAGTTTCAAAGGCACCTTGATTGCACATAATTATTAATATTGAAAATACTATAGCTAAAACTGTTCGATCTGTCTATGTATTTATAAATTATTGAATTAATTTCCCTCAGAAAAATAATTATTGAATTAATTTTGAACACAATAGTGAGTGGTAAAAATAATTATTGAATTAATTTTGAACACAATAGTGAGTGGTATACATAATTTGATTGGGAATTCTCAAGACAAGAACCCATTCATTCTCCATTACATAGAATATCATATATCCAAACATATACGTACATGATGACACAACTCGAAATAAAAAATTGTGAACAAGATATGCAATTATGCATACTAAATGTTAACATATATAACAAAATATCGTTATTAAACATTAGCGTAGGGGTGACGAAGGTTTATCATACGTCTCGTTCACACTTTTTTCTTTTTATCATGTTAAATTGTTTAATTATATAATGAAGATAGCTCATGATCCATTGTCTCCTCCAATCAACTAATTATTTCAAATGAGAAAAAGAAAGAAAAAAACTCAAATAAAGACAATCATGTCAATTTGACAACTCAACTATTTCTCCATAAACTATACATTAAATAATTATAAGATTGTTTTGACGAAATAATTATAAGATTTTGATTATGCCCCACCACCACGATTCCTTCAAATTATTCATCACCTTAAGCAATTGAAAGCTATACCTAAGAAAAATTAACACCAAGCATAGAGGATATCCTATTCCTAAATCCCGGGATTAATTATATCTATAATTCACCAAAGGGATTTATTTTATCAAGTCTATTAAATCACCTTAATTATTCAACTTAGCCTAGGTTTAAACCCTATCCTTTTGATAAATATAATAGTAATAAACGTAAGTTATGTCACTCATGTAGAAGAATAGTGAAGGATGAAAAAATTATAGGAATTCACTCTTATAAATAATTGTTTGGTGAGAATTTTAGAACAATTATGTAATAATGAGTAACTAAAAACAATCAATACACTTCTCTAAAAATAAGTACACCGACATCGTTGGTTCTGCTATTCCGATGTTGTAGTTGTTGCTTATATAAAATAGGGGTGGCGACTGTTCTCGAACTCGAGAAATAGAACTTAAAAGTCATTTGTAATATTCTCCATTGGCGGTTGAAGATACACAAGCACTAACCTTTTCATGTCAAAAATGATATCTAAGAATCACACAAGATTTGTAAAATTAGCAAGTTAGCTTAAAAATGTTTGAATAACCTTTTCACATAAATTTGGTTTGATCCTTGCATACTTTCCAAAGAATAATTTATGTCCCGAAAACTAGCGTGGTTGCAGCACAATTAAAAGTGATACATAAGGTACTCCGAGAACAAATGTTGCTATAACTCTCATTTGTTGGTGTAACCGCAGGGATCTTTACACTACCATGTCCATCTGCTGGCAAATGACTTTGAATGTCCACTCACGATTTAGAATGTAAGAATTTGAATCTTGTAATCACCAAAAATTGAGAATTTGATCGCGTGCCCCTTCAAGGTGATTACTTAGGGCATGTCCACCAAGGGCTTTTAGCCTTGGCACCACCTCACCCGAGCCCTCCCAACCCCTTATTTTTCACTATTCACCTCTCCACCCATAACATCTTGCCAAGGCTAGAATTGCCCCAAGGCAAGAGGTAGGGCAATTCTAGCCCCTTGCCTTGCCTTCTAGCCCTTTTGCCACATAGGTATTCCACCCACTTCTTCATTCACAAATACTAGTTGTGAAATCTTTCCAAAAAAATGCTTTAAGAAATTGTTTTTAGTTTTGCAAAAACTGTTTTCAAAAAACAATTTTGAAAAAAATGATTTGAAGAAAAAACACAGTTTTGAAAAATTGTTCTTGAAAAAATAACTGTTTTGAAAAACAGTTTTGCAAAAAACTTTTTCGAAATAACTGTTGTGAAAAAAACTGTTTTTAAAAACAATTAGGAAAAAACTGTTTTGGAAAAAACAGTTTTGAAAAAAGCTGTTTTGAAAAACTGTTATGAAAAAACTAGTTTTAAAAACTGTTTTAGAAAACCTATTGAAAACAACATAGTTTTGAAAAATATGTTACACAAAAACTGTTTGAAAAAACTGTTTTGATCATTTAAAAACAACTGTTTTAAAAACTGTTTGGGTAATTATAGTTTAAAAATGTTCCATGATAAATTTATATTTACTATAAATTGTGTTGTGTACTATAATTTTGTATTGAAATCAACTTTCCTCAGTCAAAATATATATAGAGATAAATTTAAGAATAACATTTCACTTCTATTAACTAAAAGTGTTATTTTTATTTAAAAAATAAACTAAAAGCATTATTAAGATACATAATATAGTATTTTATAATTTTTTTAAAGCAGTGAACAGTGTCTTGCCTCTCTCCCTGCCCCAGACGGGTGGAAACAGACTTTAAAAAGTAGTAAACAGTGTCTTGCCCCAGAGCCCCAGAGCCCCTTGCCTTCTGCCCTGGTGCCCCAACGGATGACCATGCCCTTATGAGGTCAGGTATTTATCTTTCCCCTATTCCCAAAATAGGGGAGTGGAAAACCGTGAGAGTTCGGATTCAAGCTACTCTGGGTTTATCTTAATAGTCAAAGACCAAATACCTTACTATTTTGGCTCTTTTACAGTTTTACTATCTTGGTGGCTTTCCAACTGAACAGCAATAAACACATCTCTACAAATTTGAGCAACATGCACACATATGATCCACAATTATGCACCCACTTGTTCATGTTAAAATCAATAAATGGGGGTAGTACCGTAGTATGTCATATTTGTACTAGTCTACTCCACGAGTCACTGTTCTACTTATATTTCTTTATGAACCCCCAAGTTCCCAACTACCACTCAAAGAGCTTTTTTTTTCTATGTTCCAGGACCATTATTGATAGAATTTTGCAAAACATCATACTCATACAGAACTTCAAATATTGGGTGTGTTTGGACAAACTTAAATCAGCTAAAATTATCTTAATTTGTTGAAATGAATGGTTGAAGTGAGGAGAGAGTGTTTGGACAAACTTAAATCAGCTAAAATTATATCAGTTTGTTGAAATGAGTCATTGAAGTAAGGAGAGGACAATTGTGTATGGTACAATATTAATGTTCTGTAACGCACGAGGTGAAAAAGTTACAGAGTCTTGTAGTGTGTCATTGCATGTTGATGTTGGGTCAATATCCTGCAGATTGTGACTCCACACTAATGAAAACACTCTTGTTATAATTTGTATGCGTGTGTGATTGGGCAACTCTCAAAACAAATAAAGAAAAAAAATGCAACCATATACTACTAGTACTACTATAATAAACTAGTCATAGTCTTTCAAATGACAATGACCCACCAATGGCTCACAATGGGAGATTTTATTTCTTTTGGAATGTCGCACTCTTGTTTTGGATTTGAAATGTAGCCCTATGGGTGGGACCACATTAGACAAATGATTGTGCTATTTTTTGATCCATTCGATCCATTCAAATTATCAAGTCCATTTAGGACGGAATATGTTTTTTGAGAAAACAAAAACAAAATGCAGTATGTCAGCATGATCTAGGACATCTTTTCATAAAATTTGATACTCTTTTTGTGCAATTTGTAATAGCAAGCTTGAAGAAAAAAGTTTCACATATGACGCATATCCCAGGAGCACTATCAAACTCTCATATATTTAAATCGAAAAGGAATTGACAAAATAGCCAATGTTTAGACCTCCAAAGTTAACACAGCCAGGTATTTTTCAAAATTAGCAAATGTATGTTTTCCATTGTCAATGCAAGTACTTTCTTTATATAGAAAGCGAATTTAGTAAATACATAATATAAGGTCAACTGTTCTTTCCCTTTTAAGGGAAGAACTTTCTTTCATTTTTGACCAAGGAAATATTTCTAGGTAAATTTTCCAAGTGAAACGATCTCTCAATTCTTCTAGTATTTAAATTGAGAATACACCAGCAGTTCTCAACTTATAGTAATTATTAGCATGTTCAATTTTCACTTTTCGATCAAACCTATCTTTTTCTTCACAACCAGACACGGCACTGACTACATCAACCTTCATATACCCTCAATACTGCCAACTTCTCAACCCCCTACCAAGAAAACCCTATGATCCCTGCTGCCCAAACACCACTATCGCCGCCCTCCATCACCATCGATCACCGCTGTCTTCAGTTTGGAGTTCCAATTTCATAGTTTGGGGCGATAGACGGCAAGAAATCTTCAGAATTTCAAACCGGAAGTATCTCTGACTGATCCAACGGCTGAGAAATTTTAAATCCTACGATTGTAAAGACGATAGAGTGGCAAACCTAGCTATATTGCACAATAGATGTAACCTCAATATATTGCTACTTCTGCATTTCATATATTTTGGATGTAAAGAGGTTTTTGGCTTACTAACCTAGCTATATTGCATAATAGATGTAACCTCATATATTGCTACTTCTGCATTTCATATATTTTGGATGTAAAGAGATTTTTGGCTTACTTTCTAGTACTCCCCCATTTCGCTAGAATCTTTCTGATATGATAAAAAAAAAGGTGTTTAATTTTTTCATAATATTGTACATATTTTTTAACACTAAAATATAATATAACAAAATTTTGTATATCATGTAATTAACTAAATTTGTCAGTCAAAGCGACTCCTAAAATCAACGAGAAAGATTCCGACGAAACAGACCAAGTACATTACACCCGAGAAGTTATATCTAATCTAAGGCGGAGGGAGGCTTGAACTTGAGCACATGAACTGCCTAGTTCAGGCACATAGAGACGGAACAAAAACACGAAAGATCAAGCTCAAACATTTTTCATAGACACGGAACGCTTCAGAAAAAATCTAAAACGGAAAAACTTATCTTACGCGAGTAAATCATGGAATCAAAAGCTGTCCACATCTCGGATGATTGGAAATGTCAACTTCTTCTAATTAAACAAGAAACAGAGGGGATAAAATAAACAATGATAGTGACTATTACAGGAAAAATAACACATAAGGATAAGACTTATCCTTGAACTGGAGCAGAAAGAGAGATTTCATCTGGGATAACAAATAGTACAAAGCAGACCACGAAAACTAATTCATCGGCTCACCTTCAAGAGCAAAGACCCAAACCTAAAGCCAAAAACGAAGCGTCTGTAATGAGTTTGGACAGAAACCTTGTAAATGCCGACATAAATATAGGAAGTGTCAGGATTAATATACACAAATGATAAGTCTATGAGGTTAATCGCAGGAGGCAACAGATAAAGCAACCCTGAGATCATTAGAGGTCCCACTAATGTACATACGATATGTTTCGATTTCTTTCTCATAACCTTGAGCAGGGGCAGCATAGTAACTTCCCTTGACCCTGTCTCGCAGGGAAAATATGATCTCCCTTACGACGGGTTCATGCCCATTCAGAAGATTGCCCATGCTTAGAACTTTTCGCCACGACTGGTTTGCAGTGGGAGGAGTGAACATATTTGCTACCACATCTCTCTCGTGCCTCCTCACTATCTGCTTCTTGTCGAACTCCTGAACAAAACAAATCAGAGTAGCAATTTACTGTAAACATGTCATAGGTATATACGGAGTCAACATATGTATTCAGATAAATCGCATTAACTACCCCCTTCTGGTCTCTCTAATGGAACATTTGACAAGTGGCAGGAAACAGAGGTGGAGAAGATTTTCAGATGCTTACTGTAAATTTGCCATAGCTATACGGAGTTGACATAGACTAAAAGAGGATTTTGGCACGATAATTAGCCAAACAGGATTTGAAAATATCCGTATTCAGATAAATTGAATAAACTACCCCATTCTGGTCCGTAATAAAACATTTCACAAGTGGCAGGAAGACAGTTGGAGAAGATTTTCAGATGCTGGACTTAAATGAGACAGCTGATTGTTGGGTGCTGATGGCTGGGAAGAAGAGTGTTCTGGTATTTTTATATTACAATGACTTATAGATAGTAAAGCTCTTGCACAAGGGAAATAATAGGAATATTATAGATGTAAACAGCCGACATCTTCATTTCCCGTTACATCACTTGTTTGAAGGCTGACAGGGGAATAGTTTGTACAAAATATCCCAAAAGATTAAGGTAAGTTATATGTTATTAATCAGACCACGGTGATGGGTTGAGTTATTATAACCTAAACGAATGGTGAATGCCGTAAATTAATAGTACATCTTTTTCTTTTTTTTATTCATCTATTTTTTTGAGAAAAGTGTACATTTTTGGTGTGGCAGTGACTCAATATTAAGTGCCGTGAACACGGGGAAAACGTTAACTGTTTAAATTCAGTGAAAAAACCGAGCCACTGCTTCACCAATTCTTTTGTCATGATTCCCTAATCTCTTTAGCTCAATATCGTTCCATGGTGGCATTCAGAAACTTACAGTATTCGCAATGCTTCCGACAGAGCTTGTCCCCATTTTAGGCTGGTAGAAGTTGTAGCAGTCGCTGAAAATTGTTTCTGACAGGCGTGGCGCTTGCAAAAACTTACGATGAAGAGAAGCTGCAGCAGTCAATAACTTCTCCAGATGTTCAAAAACCACGCACAGCCTTAGTATGTCATCAATAATATCACTGTTCACATTGGAATTATTATAAGCTGCAAACATACCAAAATTCTATTAGCGAGCACAAGAGAAGAGGCAACTAAAATGCAGGGATAAAAACACAGCAGTCAACAAGAAAAAAATAACATCATTATATACCTTGCAGTGGCTTCAATGTTGAAGCGATCGTACGATAGAGCTGATCCATTTTGGTGACCATCTCCCTGAGGCCACCGAAATTCGTCTGGTTCAGAGTGTCAGCTGAGGCTCTGAAAGCAGTACAAACCATTTGTTCCAGCAGTTGATGTGGTCGCAGCGTTTCCAGATAATGAAGAACCTAAAGAGTTCAAGGTGAGAACATCGTCACATTCAGGACATGCTTCATTTAATACTACTTTAATGAATGCAAGTACAACGCTGTGTGTGAAGCACCATTAAAACTTAAAGTTACATGGTCAAAAATTCTACTGGTTAAGCTCTATTTTGATGGTTTTCTTTTATATTACAGTTGGTGTCCAAGGAAACCAACGATTAGCTAAATTAGAGTCATTTCATATGATTCAATTAGAGTAGGAGTTTATTGGTACATTTCCTTTCTAGAACTCCTGGTGTACAATGTCACCACAACTCACTCGTACCAGGGAGAGAGTTCATTTATGACCTATAAGTCACTATGAATTGGCTCTGCACAAGATATGCGGTAATTTTCTATCTTCAGAGCTCCTAATTGCACCCTTACACACCTACGCGAACAAAACTGTCCAAGATCATCCATAACACCTTCCTGGTTGTTGTAACACCACATTTTACTTGTTCAATCTTAGATTCCTAGTTACTTAATTTCTTGTTTTATCCTAGTTACTTCTTTTCTTTAAGATATTAAAGCCAGATGAAGACCCAGAAATGCAAAAACAAAAACTTATTGGCAGGGTAAGCAATAACAATATCTTTACCTTTTCTCCTTCTCGACTAGGGTCAAGAAGTGGCTTTTGCTCCGAAGCTGGCAAAGCAGGTGCATCGTTCCAAATTTTGCGCCATGAATTCCCCTGTTCAGACATTCTCTCAGAAAGGTGTCCTCGAGGAGGCCAATTATTTGTCAGCTTGTCCACTAGTTTACTGGACGCTTCTCCTTGTTCTTTGAGGTCATCATTCTCCCAATCTCTTGGGGAATGCCATCTGATAAAATCTTCAAATACAGCATCTGGATTGGCTGCTTTGAATGCTGACATGTCTGGTTTTAGATATTCAAGTGCATCAACATTGAAATCAGTTTTGAGGACCTTTTTATCATCAGAAGCAGTTAGGTACTCTCTAGAATAAGAAAGACATGTATTGCACAAGTCACCCATTAAGATTCTAGAAGTTTCAGGATGACATATAAATTGAGAGCGTCAAAGCTTCCATTCCAAATCATCAATCAAGTAAATAAATCTTGGCCCAAACTCAGTTTCTTTGAAGGAGTATTGAGAATAGAGTATGTTTCAAAGATAATAAGAACCTACACAAGGGCTCCTCAACACCCAGAAAGATTGTCAGTTTGTTTCATCACAATAATCCACCTTTCTCTACTTCCTAACCTTCTTAAAATTTGGTACACGAGCGTGTTCTGGCACAGTCAGTTTTGGCAATTCGACGAATGGTCATGATTTACATTCGAAATATCCCTACTTTTTCAATGGTATTTTCACTTCAGGTATTCTAGTAGGAGGGGGAATTAAAGTTATGCCCACTAAGAAACTTGCAATACTAAAGTCTTGAAATGATGATAACGTAGAAATCAGGTCGGCCAATGGGTTTTGATCCACGAAAGCATGACTACATTCTAAGTAAGACATCGAAAGGAGCCAACCCCAATCGTACCGATTCCATGGAGTATCGCAATCTGTGTTCCCATTCCCGTAATCCCATCCCTATTCGCGTTCAACAAAAACTAAAGATTTAGGTCGTGCTCCAGCCTTCCAGGTACATAGAATTAGTCGAGCTTCACTTCTTAATTATATTGATTTCAGAAGAGAATTTATCAAACCAATGCTTCTTAATTTACTAGTGAACCAATAGGAGCATCTATTAAGCCAAGCTATGTACTCCAAAACAGTTGGCTCATTTACTGTCCCAACAGGATACAATTTTTCCTACATGTAAGTAGAGAATTTATCAAACCGATGCTTCTTAATTTACTATAGTGAACCAATAGGAGCATCTATTAAGCCAAGTTATGTGCTCCAGAACAGTTGGCTCGTTTACTCTCCCAACAGGATACAATTTTTCCTACATGTAAGTGTAAAGGAAAGAAAGGGGCAATTACCTGAAGATAGTATATCTTTCTCCAACTGCGCAGAGAAGCTCTGCAAAGCATACAAAACTATTTAACTTCTGCGCATGCAATGCAACTCTTGAAAATAATAACAAGAAACACGACACCAGGATATATCCTACAGGAAAGAACGTGTAAAAAGAGAAGTGAACCAGCAAAATGAAAACAAACCAGCAGTTTAGCTAGCGAATTGAGTCTAAATTTTCATGTCAAAGATATGATAAAAATAGCAAGCTTTCGTGGTGGGAAACACCACTGCTGGCACGAATGAAGACGGCGACCGCCAAAGTTTCTAGACTTCAGATTGAAGGATTTAATACGATTTTCCACTGACATCATGTAAATGATCTGAAACTCCAATAAACAAGTACATCAGGAATCTCGATCTGGCAACTTTTTATCATAATTTTTTTCAAGTGCTACCACAAGAGTCATAGAAGCTAAAATGCTTTCAGGCAGTCCAGACACTAAATTCTTTCGACCTCCGTGCCATACTTTAGTCCTTCCCTTACTAAGTTGTCTCAAATGAATGCCTTCCTCTAGAATGGGAGCAGTAATATTTGTTATTATTAAAGTTGCCATCTTAACCTATCAAAGGCAATGAAAAGAGAGTCGGAGCAACAGTGAAATACAATGGATCTTTTCTGAAAATAGTTAATTCGCTGATAGGACTAAAATTATGGAACATATGGATTAGGGAGTATTCGCTGATAGGACTAAAAAGCTCATATTTCTGGTCACGTATATAACTTATCGTCTTTGTTCTTCAATTTTTGGTTCTTATCTTCTGCTTCTGGCATGTTTGCTAGTTTAAAACTTATCTGCAAAGTTATATGAAATCAAGGTCTAAAGTAAGCTGGATTCCAGGGTTTTAGTTTCGATCTAACAAAAATTTACAATTCATAAGATATGATAAGATGAACTATTTCAAGTGGAATCTTCCTTCTTGGGTTTGGTGATGCACTTCGCATCCTCACATTTGGGTAACTTGTAATTATTCAAGATAGCAGAGTGAATACCACCAGCATATAATGACGCAAGTTTGAAATTAACTGCTGAACTAACACAACTAACACTAATCTATGGGAAGAAATAGCTCACAGCACAGATAGTGTAAGCTTACAAAAGAATCACCAAATGCCTCCACGGCATGTAGCCGCTCTTCATGCATGTCTTCTGTCATAAGTGGCGCATCCTTCAAAATTTAGGCAAACGGAATTCGAGATTGTTAATAAAAATTCTCATAATAAAAGGTATTAGAGCTTCTAATTGACTAAAAACCACCTGTGTGAATGGAACATGCATCTCCTGATTTGATTTCAGAAGGGCCATGCCAGAGGTGCCAGCTGATCCCCGCCTGACAAGATCTGAGGTCCTTGAAGAAGTCGGTGTCATAACATCCCGAGCTTCACTATTCAACGAACTGCAAATGAGCAGGAAGACTACCAATGAAATGGGACAATCATCAGGGACAGAACCCTTGGAACATCAGCAGTGTTTAATATGGAAGTACTTCTCTATGCTATCAATGTAGTAATACAAATAGCTGTATAAACTATAACAAGGAGTTGTTTGTTGGGTATTGATGACATATCTGTCTATTCCACATTTTTACTGTACACCCCTACACCTTTGTGAATGGGCTTGAAACACTACTTAGTGTTTCGTACTACCTCTGTCCAATTATTTTGTGACTTCCATTCCTATCATGGATGTCCAAAATGAATACCCTAAACCAACAAGTAAGTTTCACTTTACTCCCATACATATCTCTTTTTAATTCTTACCTTCCCACTTTCCAAGAACAAGTATCAATAGAACAAGGGGTAATTGTGAGAATCTATCAAGTCAAAACCATATCCTAAAACTTTGTTGAAAATCCATAGGACAATTAAAGTGGGATGAAGGGAGTAGTACATAACTGAACAGTAGTTTTTCTCAATTTATCTCCATCCATTATACATTTAGTTTCGTGTATGTATAGTGTAAAAAAGACCACTAGCTAAATACATGAAACCATTAGGATTCAGTATCAGTTATCTTCTCACTGTCTAAATGCCGACTCAATCAGTTGTGAGCAAGCTATATGTTCCGTGCTAGTTATGAGCGACCACAACTTACTATTCTGAAATACAAATTTTGTGTTGCACAAAGATTGTACCGTATGTATGTATATGCATTCTTATACAGGTATTAGTTGTGCAACACTGCCACATTGGTCTACCTACAATCATGCCACCCATGACTGAAACCATGGCACCGCTACTAAACCCAACAATGATAAATCTGAGATGAAAACGAAGAGTTTTAGAAAATTTGACCCAAGGATGCCTTAGGACTGCACTAAGCTTATTGGAGAAATGTGTCCACGTGGATTGATAAGATATAATAGATTTCAGATGCATTTAAGTTTTAAGAAAGAGAACGAATTTAGACATCTTCATAACACTACTTCAAACACAAACCACTAGACTTTACTAATAAAAATCCCTCATTCAAATTCAGAAAAAACTACTAATGCTTATTATTCTCACTACAAATGAACTCCTATCAACCCTTTTAACCACCCTCACAATGCCTCAAAGCAACCTTCTCGCTGGTGCAACCAAGGGGCGTGATGGACATGATATCCTATGTTCATAATGACTAGTTGAAGGATCCGTATTCCAGTTTCCCAGTCACCACATGGCCAAATGGAGATGAAGTAGCAGTTTGAGGACACAAACATTGGGTAACATATCATTATGTGACTGGGTGCTAATAAAATGAACGAAAAATTTGACCAATTTCTCCATTGGAGCTTCAGATCACTAGCAGGTAGAACATTTATAAACCCTGAGCCCTGAGCAGCAACTATAAATAATTTGCTTCCTTTGACCTTTAATGTGTCTGAACTATGAGCAGGCCTACAGAGCACACTGTAACTATATATTTGCAGAATCCTTGGCAGTGCCTTTTCCAGTGTACTAAAAGATTTATTCAAAGGCATCGATATCAGACGGCTAAATAAACGTTTAAGAAAATGATAGCACTTTGAAATATTTGTTTACGCAACTAAAGAAGTTCTCACTTGCTTTGTTCACCTGTCTTGTTCCCTTAATACTACCCCACCAGGTCCCCGTGTTTGGGATGAATCTCCTTTATCACGAGTAGCTCCCTGCATTTTCAGTAACATGCCAGTTCAAGTCAGAATGAAATCATGAGAGATTTATGCATTTTAACAGGAAATTCTGAATTTAAACACAACATTGAATTGAGCAGAATCACTAACTTTGGTTGCAGCACCATCTTCATACTTTTTACTCGTTTGACGCTTCTTTTCAATGCATATTGCTAGCTGATAAATGGGAAATAATTCAAAAAAAGTACAGAAATAAAAAGGATGCTGAAGAACTTAACCAAAGCAGGAATTTAAATGGAACAGAAGTCAAAAAGATCGAGATAATGTATAAGACCACAATTGCACATCACTGTAAAAACTTCGCTACAATGCATCACGCTGCATTGCAGGACAAGTGGCAAACGGTGATCTTCCAGAAACTATTTTCCTAAAAATTGTATTCCCCAAGTCTACATCCCAGAAATCCAAACCTCTTGGAGCAAATATTCTTTAACTCTTCTACGTACATTTATTAGCATTAAGGAACTGATTCCCTTATAAAATGCATCAAGAATAAGGAACTATCATTTGTACATTAAAGCCAAACACTGATACAGACGACCAAAGATTTTCTGGTTTTGAACAGGAACGACACTAAACCTTGATTTGCATGAAATTAATGAAAAAAATCATTTAGCAATCCAAGCAATGGATGTCCTCCTCCTTCTATGCTGTCCTCTTCTGCATTTTCTCCTTTTCGTAATTTAGGGTTGGAATTTTCAGAATATGAGATGTTCACAGGGGTACATGATTTATTTATTTTTTTGACATTTAAATGTTGTTTACCATTAAAAGGGACATATACTTTATATCATATAAATCTTGAAAAGGAACTGAGTCCCTTATTAGCATTAAGGAACTGAGTCCCTTATAAAATGCATCAAGAATAAGGAAATATCATTTGTACATTAAAGCCAAACACTGATACAGACGACCAAAGATTTTGTTTTGAACAGGAACGACACTAAACCTTGATTTGCATGAAATTAATGAAAAAAAATCATTTAGCAATCCAAGCAATGGATGTCCTCCTCCTTCTATGCTGTCCTCTTCTGCATTTTCTCCTTTTCGTAATTTAGGGTTGGAATTTTCAGGATATGAGATGTTCACAGGGGTACATGATTTTTTTTTTTGACATTTAAATGTTGTTTACCATTAAAAGGGACATATACTTTATATCATACAAATCTTGAAAAGGTGAGAGAAGTTAAGTGGTGAAGAAGGGACCACAGGAAATGCAACTCACCTCTAACAACAAGAGCAGCATATTGCCCTTAAATTAAATGATGGATGGAGCTACTCTTCAGTAAATTTTATCAATTCTCAAACCAATTTCATATTCAGAAGTCTTTAACGATACTATTTCCACAGATTCCAGATCCAGTTAAAGATTCTACACAGCATAATCTATGTTTAATACCATAACAATGAAACAATAATGTTCTAAGGTTCATTATTTAGCATGAGAAGTAATACAAATTCCAAAGTTTTAGGTCCGAGCTCGTGGAAAAAGTTACCTGAAATGTAGAAAATATTCAACAGGATGCTATAACTTTATGATAGCTACAAACTAAAGTATACTGATAACTGAAACCGATATTAGAATATCTCATTACGTGAGCTGCAAGTAATCAGCAGTTCTTACATACCAATATTTAATTAAAACAACAGACTTAAAAGTAGGTAATTCAGAACCCCGCTAGTACAGGAAAAAAACCAAGAAGAAATAATGAAACAAGCATGTCGTAAATGCTGCCAATTCTAACAACATATAGATCAAAGGGCATACAAGGAGCTAATTGTCGCAAACATCATTCCAAAAGAAATTAGAAGATCGTAGTTACCATGTGCAGTTTCTGGTTCACCAAACAAGTTGACAAATCAATCACACCGCTGCTAGGCATCCGTGGTAATGGTTGGGATTCTTCCCAACACCATCGGACTTCTCTTACGAATTCTATCCATAGCACAGATACCGCTACACAATAAAAGCAGTGTTTTCAAAACATGCAAAACAGGCCACCACTCATAGCAATCAGCCAGATATCAACTACCACATACATGATCAGTAATCTCATATCTCTTGAAGAGAGTTCCATCATTCAAAGAAAGCATTCTGAATGTACATACATACCACGAATGTTGCAGTTGCCAAACCAAAGCGAGTGCAAACACAACTGAGCAAAGAGTGATTCAAGGGGTGCAGCTTTTATAGCTCGAGAACTCTTATGCTCCACCGCACTGTGATCATGGAGCTCCATTCCCGTATCTTGCAAAATGAATAAACAAATACTATCACCAATCTTAAGACCGAAATCAGAAGAAGATTTCAATAAAAGTTCTACTTTCAAATTTCACATGAACTCTCTTCATTTGTTGATCTTTAATTTCATTGACCAGACAAGACTGTCACGAAATAAGCCATCCATGACTCCATGTCTAGTGCCTACCCCCATAGAAGCATCAGTAAGGATGCGCCGAGTAAAATCCAAGAGTTCCTACCACAAAATAATCATGTTAATACATCCTCAGACAGAGAATTTACTAGCTACAAACATGTGATGCCAGGTAGACCGCGTGCGAATTCCGTGTCTTCTTAGCTCCCATCCTAAGTCAAGCCTACCTTCAAAGATGATTGAAGATTAGTGTCCTGAGGCATTTTCAGGGCACACAACAAAATGCAACCAGCCAAGGTCTAAACAAAAAGGATAGTGTCTTCATGTTGCTTGAATCTCCATATGTTCAATTATAAACTTTTGGGTTTTTGATTTAGCAGACACGGCTCACCGCAGCTTTCATGGAGGGGAGTCTTTTGGATGAGGCAGGGAAGTGCTCTTGTTATTGCGGTTGTGTCTCGTTAGAGATATCTTGAATTTAGAAAGATGTCAATTACGGGAATTGAACAGACTAGAGAATGAACAGAACAGAGGACCCATAAGAAGTAAACATTTTTTTAGCCGGCAGAGGCCAAGAGAAAATTTTAACTTCAGTTTACCGTTATATCCTCTAGGTATGCTTCGTCCAAGAAGTTGTTAGGTGTCTGTGATAAACCTCCGGCATTATCCTCTCCCCCCCCCCCAAAAAAAAAAAAAAAAAAAAAAAAAAAAAAAGCCTGACAAAATAAAACTGATGATAGAGTGACGGAAACTGACGTGAGAACTTCTCTCCCACCCACCGATCCTCCCAAAAGCGAACATGTTCCCCTGTACCAATCTTGAACAGCACATTATGAATAAGTCGTTACCACCCTGCCCTAATACCATTCCATAAACCACATCCAAAAGGACCGGTAACTGCCTTCGAACACCACCCCTGCATCTCTGACCCAAACCTTGCATCAATAACCCTCTTCCAAAGTCTTTGGCGCTCTAAACCATACCTCCACAACCACTTCCCTAAAAGAGATTGATAAAAAACGGTCAAACGACGAATGCCCAGACCACCGTTCTCCATGGGGCTACAAACAGTACCTCAAACTACCAAATGATACATAAGTTCGTTTCCCATCCCGCCCCACAGAAAATCAATTTTCTCCAAACGCTTAGCCACAGAAACTGGCATAACGAAAAGAGACATAATAAGTAGGGAGGCTAGACAACATGCTCTTCATAAGAATAAGTCTACCACATTTGGAAAGCTACTCCCTTTTCTAGCCCGCCAATATATACTGATAGCGCTCTATAACCTGATCCCACACCTTGATATCATTTTACATCGCCCTCAAAGGAAACCCGGGATATTTAAATGGTAACTGAGCAACCAGACACCCCAAATGCTAGCGAACTCATCGACCATGGCACTTTCCTAATAGGAATCACCTCGAACTTCCTAAGGTTAACCTTCAACCCAGATGTAGAAGTCATTAGAGAGAGATCTATTATTTGGTAAGGATTACTGCCACCAGAAATCACCAAGACTTCTCACTGAGATCCATAATGTCACATTTTCTACTCTTTAAGTTGATAGATACTACCACAAGCTATCAGAAGCTATATATCTTGAAGAACAACCATAAGGGATAGGATTTTATTTCTTCACACAAAGTCAAGCAAACGTCAGCTCCTCTGGATTCCTCATCAAATCTTGATCCTACATATCTAACCCAGAAAATGATGAAAACATAGCTCATCGCACTCCAATAACTAAACCACCCACACAACACAGGCATGCACATGCTCATGAAGGAGGAAGTCAGAATATCAATATTGTATAGAAAGCTCCTTGAAATGGAGTCGAATTACCAGAACTTTCTCATTCCCTAGCAATTGCATCACGCGTTAGGGAACATGGTACACTTTACTAAGAATCCTGGTCAAACAAAGAGTGAAAATTGGCAACCAACTAAACACCAGAGGCACACTCGTCAAGCTAGAAGATATTCCGAAATGGCAAAACTCTGAAGTGAACCCTTAAACAGACTGCTGAACTGAACATACCGATATTCACTGGCGTCAATGACATTCAAATAAACCAAGGATGACATTTCTATGAAGGTTCCTTCTTTAGATGAAATAAATAACTCGGAAACGCATTCAGGCAGATATTAGAAGCCTAAAGATGTTGCTTCTACGAGCTTAAAAACCAGTAAATTCAAATGAAGCCATTAAAACCTGAAAAGGTTTACCATTATGAAATAGATCCTTGAGCACACGATCCAGAACTGTTGGTGGAGGAATGACTGCTGACGACTTCAGACCATCAGATCCAGTGCTTTCAACTACAACAGTCCAGAAGAAAAAAAGAATTAACTTCCATATTCTAAGGTCATGCTTAAGGAATAATAGCAATGTAATGGACAATGGCATGTCAAGAACTGACAAACTTAAAGTGTGACTAAGGAAATTAAAGACGGTACAAAAATGAAAAGATGTGATGAAGCATCCTCAAACCTGATACAAAATCTTCCATAAACTGAGCCTGAAAAGACATTTCCAATGCATTCACCAAAAGCTTCAACTGTGACGCAAATCCAATGGTGTTTCCCTTCGAATCATCAATGCTGAACAGTGTCATGTCATTAGCAGACAGATATAGAGCTAACAAATAATCTATCTGATCAAGAAAACTTGTATACTGATACTCTCCATGTAGATTCCAGCAATCAATCTCACTCAGAGGAAATTAAGAACTGATACCAACAGACTAAATTTGTAGGTTTTAGGAAAAGGGTACTTGTTCTGCTCGGCAGATAAAAGCTCAAGGACTGGCCAGATATTATATAAAAGAAAGGTAGAGAGTGAGTTAATCTGCAAAGGTCCATGGAAAAGTCAAACCTCTCATTCTCTCGTGCGCTTGTTTGTCAAGAGGTGTGTACTAGTAAGGGACTGAACCGTAAGACTGTAGTAATTAAGGGTAAGTATTTAAGGAATTGGTTACAATGACTAGAGTATCAGGGTCCAAATTTTCAGTGCTTCTACTATGTAAAAATTTAGTAATTTGAATTTTGTACACTAAAGTGTTCATGGACTGCAACAGATATTTTGATCTTCTAGATCTGGATTAGCCGGTAAGTGGGGGAAACAGAAGAATGTCAAAGAGAAAGGAAGCAGACGTTGACAAGACAAGAGAAAAGAGAACAGGAAAAGAGGATCACAGAAAGAGGAGTATGGCATGCCAGCTGTGGTTGCTTAGTAATCTTCTCACTGACAGTGAGCAGTCAGTTGACTTGTCCACATTCATATCTCATTCCATAGGCTTTTGTTCCTTTAACTTGACTTCCCAGAACGAGTGTGTGAGTTTGGAGTACCCTAGCTTTTTTACCCAAAAGACCAGAAAGCCCATTCTGTTCGTAAAATATTTCCACCTGGGACTGCTTGCTAGACTCGTGAGTCCACGAGCCACACAGATCATGTCCGAGACCACGGCAGGTCCAACGATCTGCGATTCAACCCATTTCTCCACCTTGACCGAGGGGTCAACAAGCAGCTTTGAGAGCATGGCACACAAAGTTTGCTTGAGGACAGGACGAATGAGTATCTATAGGTTTTTAGAAATACACCTGCTCCACGAGGATTCTCTAGAATGTCCCCTACGTTGATCAAAAACATTTTTCATAAACTTGGAACATTAACAGACAGTGATCTTGGCAAGCTATATCACAATAGAGTAAATCATTACCATCTAAATAACCAAAGAAAAGAGGGGAAGAAAGCTCATTACAAATTTGGAGACAAGTTTGGAGATATAATCCACTTCTCAGCTTCGTGAGGTGAAGCATTTTCCAGTTCAGCCATTTCAAGAGAGCTTTCAATTGTCTTCTCCGACCATATGACAATCAAGTCAAATCCTTCATGCAGCTCAACAGAAACGAGAATAGGTAATGTTCCACTGTCAGTTAAGCTTACAAGAATTTAATTTGCACAGCAAAGTGCAAAAGTGAATCGTGCATGCAAATATAAAAGAAGTCATCTGTGAAAGAAAGATAATTGGTGACTGCAGTATCCAATAGGATTTAGAAAGTCAGTTGAAATATTCATGGAGAAGCTTTCCAAAACAGAAAAAAACAATGGGCTCCACCCAGCAGAGTCTAGAGTCACACAACAATCATCACGGACCGACACACCTGTTTGTGTGTGCGCCCGTGCATGCGTGTGTGTGGGTTTGTGGGTGTGTGGGTGTGTGTGTGTGTGTGTGTGTGTGTGTGTGTGTGTGTGTGTGAGAGAGAGAGAGAGACAGAGAGAGAGATTCATAAATTTACCTTTTACAGGGTCCTCTGCAGTATACCATTCACTCCATGGACAATCATCATCCCACTGTGTTTTACTAAGGATGTCACCTCCAGGAATTTCACCAGACTCATTCATTTCAACATCATCTCTTTGTGCTTCAACATTATCATCGTCATAGGGAAGAGTTCTGTAAGTCAACTTCATCCTAAAATGGACTCTGACAATATGCATTGACAAGTCCAGTGTGGAATAGGCCTTCAACCAAACAAAAGAGAATACCAATGCACATATTAGTAGAAAAATGAAGGATAAGGAGCAAATATAAACCATATGCTTAAACCCCAAAAGAAACCACTACCAAGGCCAGAATGCCAAAATTCTGTGAATCCGAAATCAACAACAAGAGACAACAAAAAAGCAACTCCGCACGCTAGTTTAGAAGTATGGTTGGATGAGAAGATCAAGTTACAAAACTCTATTCAGGATACTATAGACTATGTTGATTTTGATGGCAAGTATCATATCAAGCTCAAAAGTCAAATATGTGAACAAGTCATGTGTAGGAAAGGGGCACACTAGAAATATACAGTAGGGAAAATAAAATACAAGAAATCCAGGTACCAGTGAGAAACTCAATAAGAATCTCATAAGAAAACATCTCGGCACAAAGGGATACTCGATGCAAACCAGTGGCTGGCTGGAGGGAACTATAAGGAGACATAGGAGAAACCAAACTTAAACATTGTTGAAAACTTAAAATTATTAGGAGGATATGGATACCTTAGTGAAACGTTGTCAATTCTCAATTGTAATTTATATGAGTACTTAGGCAAAGAGTTTCAAAAACATTTTCACAAAGATACTCTGTGGCTACATTAGATTTCATCAATTTCCCCAGTCGTTCATAAGAATCAGAGCAATTTGCAAAATGTTAACCCCCTACATTTCCTTAAAATTTTCCAAACAATTTCATATTATTTCCAGGCGCATGTCAGAAGCTTGTATCAAGGAAAATGCTTTCTCAACTAGATGAAGTTTCTGGGTGATGAGGGTACAAACACGGTAATAACCATCAAACTAAAAGTATTGGAGATTCCCGCTTTATCTGTTGCAGTTAATAGGGTAAAGAAGAACTCAGAACTGTGTAGTGATACCTGATAAGCTTCTCAAATAGATTCAGAATACTAAAAAGCTACTAGAAAATGGAAAGTGAAGCTTACAAATTTTGAAACAAATAACTCGTGTAACCCTTCCAGATGCATGAGTTTGACAGGAACCTGGCTCCCAATACGATCTGCCTCAAACCTTCTAGTAAATATAGTTCCCATATTCTGGATGCCAATGTATGATTTTCGAGAAGGGTCGTGAACTGGAACAAATGCTGGCCACAAACTGATCAAGATCATAAGCATTTGATCAAACTCGGAATTTAAGTCTACATGAGTCCATGATCAAGTATCATAACAGTTCGATGACTAAAGGGTACAGAAATGTGCAGTTAGTAATACTTCAGCAATGTCATTCTGATGGTATAACAGTATTTCCTACCAAAGAGAGTAAAACTAGAAACATAATGAGTCGGAAAAAAAAAAAAGGATTCAATTGCCGGAAAAGAAAGAAAGGAAAATAGTGTTTTAGTGTTTGATCCAGTCTCGACTTAAAGATAGTCTAATGCATTCAGAACTCAATAATGTATCAGCAGCCTACCTAGAACAGTTCGACAATGCAATAGCAACGGCACTCAAAAGCTTGCTAGCCTCTGGGGCGTCAAGGACCACACCACTAGCACTCTGAGGTGCAATGACCTGCCATTAACGGATTTGTGAAAACTAAAATACAAAAGATAGAAAGAAAACAATGGCAGTAAGTAAAGTTGTTTGAAGAACAAGATTTCAAGTTGGAAAGACACCAGAAATTCCTTAACCCCAAAAGAGAGCTGCAGATCATGCGAAGTGTCACTCCAGTCTCCAACTTTTCCTAGGTCAGCCAATAAATTAGTCAAACAGAAAACAGGCAAATCTTCACCATGAAAGCAAATATAGGATTGAATATTTACCATCAGCGGTGGTCTCAAAATAGTACTCCATACAATAGCTCTTTGCAGCGTATCTTAACTCCATCTTGACCGTGTATAGGTTCTTTGAAGCACCCAAACAAACGGCACCTTTTTTCTGAAAACCGAAGTAGCAAAATGTATCTCTGACGTCTAAATCGAACAGCTAAAATGTAATCAAATGAATTTAAGTTCAACTAATAACTCCACTGTGAGAGGAATTAACAGTCAAAGAATTAATCAACTGACATAAAAAATATGATGCTGCCTTGAGCTCGAAGTTTCATTATTTAACCTCAACAACGATTCAATCAACTACCTCAACTGATTCAGTAAAGCATCAAGAGACACATCCAAATCCCACGAAGTCTGCGTTATTTTCCGAAGATTATTTTTTAGATGCAACGACCGTTCCCCATTCTAAACAGTTAAGCAAATTTCTTCTCCGGAGGACCCACAATTATGCATTGGTAGAAATTTAATATTTAATTTTTTATGGCTAATAAAAAACTACAAAATGGAAAAGAAAGTTTACAAAGGAACTGATAGGTCATACTATCATAACCTACATAGTGAAAGAGGAAACTTAAATTTACAAAGGAACTGATAGGTCATACTGTCATACCTACACAGCGAAAGAGGAAACTTACAAACCCAAAAAAAAGAGATACGAAAGAAGACAGAAAATTCAAAAATCCAACAAAAGATCCACCGAACCGAGCAGCATATGAGTACGCTACTCCAAAAGCAAGTGAGATATAAGCCCTCTGATGAAAGAATCAGACATAATAATCCTGTCAAAGGTCTGCCTGTTCCTCACCCTCCAAATGATCCACATAACAACCAAATGAGCAAAAACACCGAAATCTATGTCTCTCTGTCCATGAGTACTCCACTTCAGGCATTCAAACCCACATCAGGGGCAGCCCAACAAATCCTAAAGGTCAACAGGATCAGACCCCAGAAGGATCGCACAGCAGGACAATAAAGCAAAGGTGATTAACCGACCGAGCAGGATTTTTGTCAGAAAGCACCAATTTAGTAAAACCCGGCGACGCCAAACCAAGTTGTCAATAGTCAAGATCCAGTCATGAGGTGCACACCAAACAAAGAACAAGACCTGAAGTGGTGCCTCCACTTTTTAGATTGAAGGAGATTGGACCACAGATGCATGTGCCCCAGATAGAGAAGTGAAGAATGGTAGGATCTGACTGAGAACATACCAGTTACAAACAGGTGCAATTTCTGAGAGTCAAATCCTCTTTGTGGGGGACTAATACGATGAAGAATGTGAAAGAAGTTGAAATACTCCTGCACCTCCAAGTCGTTAAAGTCTCGCCTAAAGCGCACATCCAACACAACACTCCTGTCCCCCACGCCTTCACCAAACCCTACGCAAAGATGCTGACTAACAACAATTCCTCCCCCTGTCCCCCACCTAACATTTCCACCCAGAAACAAACATGATTCCCTAAAACATTCGTAAACCTGACCTTAATCAACGAATTTGTCCCACCCTCAGACCACAACCATAAGGCCCTACAACCTCCTTAGAACACCAAGTCACCAACTGTCCCTCCCTGTACCGAACTCGCAGCCAGAGACTCCCTCTCCAACCCAAACATCCACAACCACTTCCCTAACAAAGCCCGAATAACTAGAATCAGATGTCTAATCCACCGACCCACCACTCACCACTGGAAGACACACCGTACGCCAATCTATCAGATGGTACTTTAACTCATCCCCCAACCCATCCCACAAGAGATCCTGCTGAGTTTTCTCCAACCGCCTACCCACAGAGACTGGCACAACGAACAAAGACATAACCCCACATCTTAGTGCATGTAAAGAGGCTAAATAAAGTGCTCTTTATAAGAGTGAGAAAGAAATTGCTTCTCCACCCTGCAAACCTACAATGATGACGCTCTACGATAGGATCCAACATCTTAGTGTCCTTATACTTAACACCGATAGGCAGACCCATATACCTGCTTAGAAGATGGACAACCTTACACCCTAGGACACTTGCATAGTCATCGATTCTAGACATGTCCACAGTTGGAGAAATCTGACTTAGTAAGCTTAATCTTTAAGACAGACACCATCTGGCATCAAGCACTGCCAACAGATGTCACATGCACATCAAGGTGAGAGCGGGCCTGGTCGAGCCGGGCCGTGTTTAGGCCAGGCTGAAGGAGAGGGGGGCGGGGTGGGCTGTGCACGAGGGTGAGGGCGGGGTGGGGTGGGCTGTGCACGAGGGTGAGGGCGGGGCGGATCCAGAATTTGAAAACTTGACACGTGCCGTGCCAGAGCCCAAAACCCTGGGTTAGCCCGATTGCGGGCCGGGTCGGCCTATTTTTTTTTTAGTTATTATATTTATAATTTATGTATATTGTATTTGTATATATATTTATATATTCGTATATTATATATGTAATTGTGTATATGTATGTATAAATTTAAAATATTTAAATTAAATGTGTAAATTACTATTTTAACAAAAAACTAGTAATAAAATAACAAAAAAGTAATAAAAATAGAAAGTGTAACAATTTATTAATTGACTTTTGGGGTTACAAATGTTAGAAAAAAGGCATCACTATAGTTTGAGTACATCCCAAGTCCCAACTAGGTTGGCACCTACCCAACTATCTATCATTTGCAATTTTTTATAAACCAGGAATTTGGACAAAAACATGAAAAATACATTTTTTCTCTAACTTCATTCATCATCGTCGATGTCTCCGTACACATCAATCTCGCCTCTAAAAATACCATTGTATCCTCCGCATATGAGTAAAGGTGCACCTGGCAACCACCTTCATGACCGCCCTGAAAACCTTTCTAACACCCTCCTGCACCGCTCCTACTAAGAGCCACCATGACAACGGTAAACAGTATAAGAGATGGAGGTCCCCCTGCCAGACTCTATCAGCTCACCCACTTCTGTCTGAAACCCATCCTTCCCAGTAGGAATGCAAAAACTACCAATTCACACGATCATAAGCCTTCTCGATATCCAATTTACAAAAAACTCATCGCTGACCAACCTATGATCGACAGTCATTTTCCACCAAAACTGCTTCTAAAAGCATCCTACCAACCTATGATCAACACTCATTCGCCACCAAAACTGCATCTAAAATCATCCTACCGTCCACACAAGCATTATGAGAGTCAGAGTTGAGGGACGGTAAAACTCGCCTAAACCTCAATGCCTGACCTTACCCAAATTCTTATAAGAGCTATTCAACAGACCTATAGGCCGAAAATCTCGAATATTCACCACCACCAGCTTCTTAGGAAGCAAAACTACTAAGGTAGCATTCAAGCCTTCCTCAAATTTTCCGAATGATGAGACTCATGCATAAGATCCATAACCTCTGGCGAACAATATCCCAGTTCTGGTGAAGAAAGACAATCGTTAAAACTGGTGGGCACCTTATTGCCACCTAAAGACATTAATGCTGAGACTTGACTGATATCAAATTCCTCAAAAGGAGTACATAATCCTGACGCACCATCCTCCTCCAAAACTGACATGTCTAAACCATCCAACTCCTGCCTAACCTCACCTCCTTAAAAAGACCCTGATAAAAAAAACCATAGTCGCCTGCCCCGCCGCATCTTCAACACAGGCTAAATCGCCCACCTCAACTCAAGTAATGAAAGTCAACATACTGTTAGAATTAGCTATCCGATGGAAGAACTTACTACACCTACTGCCCACCTTCAGCCACATAGCTCCTGATTTCTACCACAAACTAAAGGACTCAAGACAAGCTATACAGGCAAAGTCGCTCCTCAAAGACTCACACCTGTGACCCTTAGGCCTTGTTTTGGTAAGGGATATAAAGTAGGGAATGATATTTGGTATCCCCTTCCCAGCATTTCCTGTGATTGGCTGAGGGATATGGAAGGGAATACCATATCTCTCTCATTTCCCCCTCCCCCATTTTTTCCTAAAACCATATCCCACATAGGGGGTGGATGCACAGGAAACAAAGATGAAGAAATATTGACCATTAGGCCTTGTTTGGGTAAAAGATATGAAAGAGGGGATAAGATATGGTATCCCCTTCCCATCATTTCCTATGTTTGGCTGCGGGATATGGGAGAGAATACCATATCTCTCTCATTTCCTCCTCCCCCATTTTTGCCTAAAATCGTATCCCACATAGGGGGTAGGATACACAGGAAACAAGGGAATATGGGAATATGGGGGTGTTGAAAAGTGAATATGGGGGGTGTTGAAAAGTTTGTTTTGACCCAGCCATCTTGTACCTCTCCTCCTCTATATAACACCGCTAAAGTAAAAAGAACGCTAGCCTTCTTAACCTCCAAGTGACGACAATATTCCTTATTCCACCCCATAATATCATTCTTCGACAAAGAAGATTTTCTAGCCAAGACAACTCCCATACCCTTGGATCCCATAAGCCTCCCACCAAGGCACCAAGTCCGAGACGCTCCTTATACCTTCCACCTGTAGCCATATATTTATTCTGGAACGACCTCAAAGCTCACTAAGATACACCTAACAATTACCAACCTCTACCTAATTTGCACTACAACGAAAGATTAAGTTGGACCAAAAGAAATATTAAGTTCACAAGAATACATAAGTAATGGAAAATGTCTCACGAATTTTATCTCCCACTTTGAAACCTTTAATCAGTTCACCCTCTTTGCATGCCCTTCCAGTTAATACCATTACCATGATGGTGGGTCACCTTCTCACAACCCCTCAAAACTGCAACAGCCAAGAATCATGATTCTTACCATAGTAAGATGCAAAATATAATCATTTACGCGCTCAATTCATAATCTCATTGTTCAAAAGTTACATCCGAACATTCAATTGAAACGGCACTACAAGTTACAATAATACATGCAGCATTCCAAAATCCAAACTCACATTTACTAGTCTTTAAATGAGGTTACAACTGTTTTCAGAATGAACAAAATAGAAATAGTGAAAATAAGCCAAATAAATGGAACAGAAAATTGAAGGTCGAGACAAAAATACCCAGAAGAAGCACAGTTTTTTTTTTCATCTGTGCTGATTCCAGTAACTATAAGTCTATAACAATCAGAAGCTAGGTAGAATGGCAATAACATATTGAAGCAAGCATCATTTGTGATGAGAAGAGTCGACTTCTTATCAGGGTTTCAAAAAACGGCAAAAGCGGCGCGGAGCGGCCGTGTTGTAACGGAAACGGCAGAGAGCGCGACCGCTTTTCCCGTTACGCGTCATGTGAATTTTATTCACACAAAAAACGGCCGTTTCGCGTCGGTAACGGGTAAAACGGCCGTTTCGCGCCGGAAAAACGGGAAAAACGTCCGTTTCATGTTGGAAAAACGGGAAAAACGAAGAAAACGTCCGTGAAAATTTTCTAAAATTCACACATTCGATCCTCGTTTTCCGTTACACTCCCTCCGATATAGTCCGATCCCGTTACACGCGACCGCGACCGATACGTCGGCCGCTTCCGGTTTTTTAAACCTTGCTTCTTATATCATAAAATGAGCTTTGAACAAAGCATACCAATAAATTCTTTGAACCATCGGCCATCCATTGTCGACAAACAGCTTCTATTTCAGATATGAACCTACAAAGGCATAGAAAATAACACCACTTTTTCTGATTCTTCAAAACTTCATAGTTGTGCCTGCGTGGAAAAGGGAGAGGGCGTGTAGGAAAAAGAAGATAAATGTAGGTGACTAGGATAACTACCTTTCCCACGAAGAGGCAAGAGTGAAATCATCAAAATGTTCAAACTGTGCAAAATCGAAACAGTGTAAAAGTTAGCACATAAAATTCAACTGGCAAGAGCGTATTAACTTTTTGCTTTTAATTGAACTCAAGGTTCCTCTCCGCATAATACAACGAGAGATAAGCAGCAACACACTTCAGAAATTAATTTTAAATTTTTATTAGTACAGTTCATGAAAGCCTTGGTACAAAAAAGGTCCCAAAAATTAGTTTTCATAATTAATCGTCGCTAAATCCATGTCTTCCTTGCTTGCTCACCCCCTTTCGTACGCCCCCTGCCCTTTTTTCTATTAATACATACTTCCACTGGTTGATGTGGCTCCTTTCTATAGGATTTACTTGTACTACCTGTTGCCATTGCAAGTAGAACTGAGGAAGCTGGCTGACAACTCTGCTGATCCCAAAAAGATGGAAGGGGTAAATTATCCCTATCTGGACCTTTCAACCTCTCGTCCTCGAATAGTCCACGCGAGAGTGGGGGCGAAGTACCGAACTGCTCCTTATCAATAAGGAAAGGAAGAAGGGGTCCCAAAGTCCCCTATTCCTAGGAAGAAGAAGAAGAGCATTTTAGCTTCACTTACAACTCTATAAAACATCCCCTCGTCTAATTGATAGGCGGATATCGGTTTCATCAAAAGACTATGATTGTCCTACCCATTCCAATTGCGGTAATCTCGCAAATTTCTGGGGGGCTTGACTATTCGAAAGAGAAGGGGGAGAAAAAGAAAATAGGCCAGCTCATGCCTGTTTAATAAAAACCTGGCTGGTCATGGCAACCTTGCGGAGCACATATAATATACCCGAATTCATGACTGCCTTTCTCTTAGTAAAGTAGGCAAGTCAGAATGCTTGGGGGCTGCCCTTCTCCTGTAGTCATCAACTCGTTCTCTTAACAGCTCCGATCTGGAGTAAAAGGATTCCAACCACTTGAATTTCAGTACCGGGTAGGCAAACAAGCAAGCCCTGGGGCCCATACGAAACCCGAACGTAACGAAAACGTATATCAAACCGAACCAAAGACAGATGCCCTATCTCCAAAGCGAAGTCCAAAGCAAAGTAAGTTGAATGCTCTTGCCAATGAATGCCCAAGTGTTGTTGCCCGAGCCACAATCGAGTCTTTCATCCTCTCCTTAACAGTCGAGTCTTTCTCACCCTCTCCTTAACATTAGAGTCTTTCACCCAGACCGCCTAGGCCCCTTCTTCCCTTCCGAAAGAGCCTGCCTTAGTAGTCTTAAATATGGCGTGCAGAAGGTAAGCTACGAGGAGAAGAAAAAGGAAATATCATAGCTCTTTCGTTCACTCCTCGTAATGGGATTGGGCTTTTATTCTATCCTTTCTTCTTTCTTTGCCTTATGGTGTGTTATAGACGGAACTCAAAGAACTTTGTCATAAAGAGTAGTGATTGGGACAAGCCCCCTGTCGTTCTTGCATCATTGATTACTTCTTCCATTGGCGTTTCCCTTCGCCTTTTACTTAACCGAAAGGAGGAGGGGCTAGGGCGTGAAGAACAAATAGATTAGCAGCAACGGCATTCCAATCATCATGCTTAAATTGGGACAAGGCTTCGAGGAAGAAAGAGGAAAGATGGTTCGGACCAACATGAAGATCGAGTGATTAGCCTGCCTCCTAATGCTTTGATCGAGTGATCCACTTCTTCCTCAAGTCTTTACCAGAACTCAAGAGTAAAGGAAAAAAAGGTCCTGATTACGGGACGGAGCCGTATGACTCGAAAGTGTATACTCTTTTTCTCAGGGAGCGAGACCAGGCTATGAAGAGTGGTAACCTCTGAAGCATCTTTTGTGATGGCGATCATGAGTCTCTTGATTCGTATTCATTTACTCCTATTTATATAACCTTAAAGGATCAAACGGAAATATCTCTTTAAGAATTTATCAAAAAAGGAAATATCTCTTTAAGCTTAGCGGACGGAAATTGATTTGTGTCCACAGTGAAATTTTTTTGTAGCATAATATAGATTCAAATTACAATTGTTCAGAAGAATTGAGATACTGCAATGTTTTAATTCTATTTTCTAAACGGCAATAAGTGGGAGTTCTCGCATACAATAAACTTATTCGCATCTATCCAATACATTACCATTCCTCATCTAAAAAGATCAGTTTGTGTACTCTACAAAATATCAGATTTAAGCACTCACTATTTTCCACAGGGATAATCCACCTCAAGGTTGACAGCCTTTTATGGGGACATGACCAACGATTTAAGATTTTAGGATTAAAAGTTTATACACAGTCTGATACGTCTTATGCAACATGTTGGGAATCTACAATGTCAAGTCTCTCAAAGGTGAGTAAACGAATAATCTGGGACATTCCAAAATAGAATATGGACTAGATTTGAGGACCATCTTTTGTGGAATGGGCAAGTGCATTACATATGAATTCGTAAACTAAAGAGAACATGATTCATGAACAGATCTATGAGTTAACATTTCTTGATCAGACTCCAACAAATACCCTAAGAAGGTTTGAGTTTATCCATCCTGATAAATTTGTGACGTGAAATTTTGAGTGAAGGGGGTGAAGATCATGAGTGCACAGAAGAGCAAAGTGCAGAGAATCAGGTTTGCTGTTATCTTTCCGGCATGCTGAAAACAAGGATGGAGCACACTAGCCCTGATCAGGGTATTTAAGTTTTTCTAACTGATTTATCAAGACCAGAGATATTGTCCTTTATCATAAGAAGGATAGCGTTGAGATTTTACAAATGGTCAAGTATGGTTTAAATTATGTTACAATAAATGAACAAAAATGTATACATTAAATTATGGCACCTTCTTCTAACGCATTTAATTTTATGCGTAATAGCTGAACTATTCAATGTTTTTGCTTATAAAAGAGGAAAATTGAGATTTAGTAATCACTCATTATTATCATACTTCAAGAATCGAGACAATATCTCCTATCAAATATGCAAATCTGTAATATTATCTTTATTAAATGTATAGAACTACTACATGTCGGAATTTAGACGTCGATTGGTTTTCGTAGCCACCAAAGTGTCCTGAACATGAAGAAATATCGAAAAGATAATAGTTCAGACGTCAGTTGTATTTGCGTTTTTAAAATAAAACTAGTACTCACACCCAACATAGAGCAATTCATAATAACTTTTTGCAAAGAATAAAAGTTCTATACCAAAAGGTGCTGAACAAACTTTAAATTAAGACGCTTACACTTGGTATAACTAAAAATTATGTTCAGACGGATAAATTGCATGTTTTGGAGTTTACGCAAGTGAGGGTTTACATTGTACAAGAGATCTTCTGAAGTAACTATTCATTCAAATAGTCAAGCTAAACCTAAGGGAGGACATGAGTTTGGACAGACGCAACTAGAGAAGCTTGATACATGTAGCTAACCCTGGTTATCAGGGAACAGGCTTGTTGTTGTTGTATTCATTCAGTAATCAAATAATTCCAATATTGAGCAACTCATAGCATCATTATTGTTTTACATCAATCCCGAATATTTTTGTTACAAAATGGAGCAATGTTCCTGGAAAGACGAGTTCATCATAGCCCCCACTTGATAATGTGGGATTCGTCCAACAAGCGTTGTCTTATAATTAGAGAAATAACGTACGCAAATTCAGTTCCTCAAACTTGCGAGTTGCGACTTATTTGCGCCAAAGGGCATTCTCACTCCTTACTAATTCAATCGTCGAGTGATTCCAATAGTGAAAAACTCATAGCATTATTGTTATTACATCAGTCCTGAATATTTATGTTAGAAAAATGGACCAATGTTCCTGGAAAGACAAGTTCATTATAGCCCCCAGATTTTTGGATCCCTGTTCGGATCAGATCCTTGCACTCACATTGGTGCTTTAGGAAAGTAGAATTCTTTCAACAGACTAGGTCTTATAATTAGGAAATAACGTACGCAAACTCAGTTCCTCAAACTTGCGAGCCGCAACTTATTTGCACCAAAGGGAATTCTCACTACTTACTAACACATTTGACTATAGAAAAGGAAAACCTCAAAACCTCTTTCCGAGCGTTAAAGGAGAAAGAGCAAGATTCATTACATGCCCTTCATTAATTCATTCTGTTAAGGAGTTTAGATCATATAGAGACTACTTGGCAGCAAATGGGGGCACTACATGTGCTACAGAATCTCGCTTTGAAGCAATTGTGTTTCGAAGACATTCATTCGTGTAAGTGACATCTGCCAACTACATATAAAGTTCCAATTGATTATATACATTGCGTTGTAAGGACTAAGTAATAGTTAAAACTTGATAGAACATACCTCCTCTTCTGGAGTTTCGTCTTCCTCCATATTGCTGGAAGAAGCCATGAGATTTCTACCTGATGAAGGAAACGAGAGCCCCAAATCAATACACACACAGAGACGGAGAATTTTCGAATTCTGAAAACACGATCAATTAGGGTTATAAGTTAACGATGCACTACTCTGGTGCTGATTAAACCCTTACCGGCGGTGAATATGAAGGTACGATCCGATTAAAACATTAGTTGCCCTAATTTTGTTCAGTGAGGTGATCGTGAGAGAATTAGATACAGAGTGTTATGAGAGAGAAAGAGATCTGTTCTATGAGGGAGGAGGACGATGACCGTACGGGTTTTGCGCGTGTATCGTACGCGACGAGCGTGGGATTATAAAAAGATAAAAGCAAAAGGATTTCGTGGTCGGCAGGATTCGAACCTGCGCGGGCAAAGCCCACATGATTTCTAGTCATGCCCGATAACCACTCCGGCACGACCACCTTTGTGTCAATTTCCCTATAAAAGATTAATCAGATATCTTCCTGATTCGCCGAGGACTTATTTTTTATAGGTGAAGTGTGGGCTTCCCTTATTAGCCTTGAGGCCCAAATAAATCAGCTTTAATTATTGCATGGCTTCTTTGTGGGCTTTGAGGTACAGATGAATCCATTCTTTGATCTCTTATGGGCTTTTGTGGATTTTCTTGTTCCGGTTCACCCAAGAAGCCATTATGACTGTTGAGGGTTCCCGATAATGTAAGTTCATCACTGTAAAAATTGTTGAGAACCATTCTTCGATTTGAGTAAGGCTTTGATGTCTTATGTCTAGTTATTCAATAGTGTATAAATATGTCTCGTAGATTAAACAGAAATAAAGCAATATAGAAAGGATAAAAGAAACTCACCCACGAGCAATGCATTGGCACAATTGCAGTTTGAAGTGGTTCCGCACCTAAATCCTAAGATTTTTCAAAAAATTAAACTACTCTTAATAAAAACAAGTATGATCACTTAAATAGTAGACTCTAAAAACTTGTTCGTGCCTTCAGGGCACTATTCTGGAAAAAAAATAACCAATTTAAAATGAACTATTTGTGTAACTTCTTTTCGACTTTCCAATAACAAAAAATAATCCGCTCACATGTTCACAATATCCTCTACAAATGCGGTAGAATATTTTTCAATACATTTCTCAGAGTTCTTATTTTTTTCAGGGAAAGTTCTTATTATTTTCGATTTGTCTATAACTTGAAATTACTTACTACACGTGAACTAATCGGGAGTAATCAACATAAGTTACTACTCCAATATTACATCATATATATACCCACTTGTGTAGGACATGTGTATTGGACCAAACACATATGTTATGTGAAATAATAGAGTGATTTATGTCACAGCAAAATACCTGTCTTTTAATAGAGGACATTATTAGCACGACATTGATAATAGTCACATCATGTTACACTAACGATGTTGCTATGTTTTCATTACAAAGCCAAGTGCATACTTTTTCTTTTTGGTACAAAACATGAGCATAAAAGCTCGAGTCAAAACTAATCTAACATAACCAGCACCCTGGTTATCTATATCAAGCAAATGAGTGCAGTAAATAGGAGGAACCCCTAAAACAATTCTATCAAAATAACTAGAATCACAGTTCTTAGCAACACAATCAGCTACCATATTAGCTTCTTTCCATATCTTCACCACATAGCTTTCTATTTCATGAAGCAACCTTCTCATAGCGTCCACCAAAACCAAGAAACATTTTTGCTATCTCCATGCCGAATCAAACTCGCTGCATCTTCAGAATCTGGCTCAATAATGGCACTTTTACCTCCTGCAGATATCAACATCAACAAACCTTCCAAAACAGCTCTTAATTCACCATTTAAAATAGATGTATGACCAATAAATATCTGAGCTCCCCAAATCTAAACACCATCAGAATTTCTACACACCACTCCAATAGCCACACCGTGACTCAGAGCCACTTCAGCACAATCCACATTTACTTTCACACCTCCCTGAACAGGTCCGTTCCAACAAACCAATACTGGCTTTCTGGGAATTTTTTGAATATTCAGCTCCAACATTTTCCCAACATGGATAGCTTGCCTTATAATGGTCGTGGAGGGATCAAGAGGGAGATGAAAAGATTCTTCATGAACCCTTTTATTGTGCCACATCCAAAAAGTGGCAGCAACAGTAGTGAATAGAATTGGCCACTCAACATCAATAGAAGCCCAATTATGACGTTTAATGTTATAATCAACCGAAGTCACAACATCCAATTCAAAAAACTCCCTACAAAATTCAGGCTTAGTAAGTTTCTTCCAGATCCAAGCCACCCAGTCACAATCTCTTAAAGCATGAAGAGAAGGTTCACACATATGATCACAAAATGGACATTTAGCGTATTAAATTATACCTCTTTTAGCTTTGAAGTATTTTGTGCATAATTTCTCATGCTGAGAAGCCAAATGAAAAAATGTCCACCTTTGAGTGTAATACCCCGTTTATCCAGCAAGGGGTAAAAACAGTTATTTAGGAAGCATAATAATAATTTATTAGCAAAATAATATTTTAATAAATCTTTGAGTTTAGTTTGTAAAAAAAAAGTTTTAGAATAATATTAGAGTAATAGTTAATAATTAATCCGTAGTCGTTTTACAAATTTTAGCTAGTTTAAAGTTATAGCGCGTGTTTAATCACCGCGAGTATTGATAGGCTTGCCACACCTAATCTCCCAACCACATAGTACTCCACCCACACCCAAATATTTCAAATAAATAATAGTTAAATGAGAATTTTGTTTCCAGCAAGCTTCTTCCTTTGTACGCTTCACCTTCACCGCCTCACCACCACCTTCGGGAAGACTCTCCAACCACCATCATCGCCCCTGTCACATCACTCCTACTTGGAGCCCAAGTAAACCCAACTATAAAAGCCCCTCCAGCCTCCCTCCTCCCACCAGCAGCCACTCACAACAACCACCACCTCCCTCATCACCATCGTCATCTTCAACACCACCATCACCACTTACAGCTTCCTCCCTCCCACTCTGTCCAGCCACCATCTTCTCCACCCATATTTCTCTCTGACCTCAGAAATCACCAGCAGCAGAGCCCAGCCGTGGTGGCAGCAGCCAACCACCACCACCGTTGCCATAGCCACCGGCGACAAAACCCAGTGAAGGAACAACCCACTGCCTCCACCCTCATCACTCTCTCTTTCTCTCCCTCCCTCTCTCTTCTCAGACCTCTTCGGAACAGAGTAGAAGCAGTGGCAGCAACTACCACGGCCGCCATCGCCGCTGTCGGACAAACACCAAAGAGAACCCACTTCTCTCTCTCTCATCCCCGTTGCCTACCCGAGCTCCCTGGCCGATTTTGGGCTCATCCCCGACCTGTGCAGAGCCCAAGGAAGCAGCCCTAGTAGCAGCAGAAGCCACAGCCACCGTCGGCAGCCATTGTTGCGGCCAAGCTCCGACCAAATTTCGACGAGGTGCTTCGCAGCAGCACCCACTCTCCCTCCGCTTGCAGTAGGGTCCTAGGAGGCCGACCAACTCATTAGGAGCCTCAAACCAGTCTGAGAAAGACATTAGAGCCGACCACCAAGGTCCAACTCCGGCGACTCCGACGTCGAGCTTCGACCCGACCCATTTCTTAGCGATTTCCGGCCATTTTTGGCCTAGCTACGTCCTATACCTTCTGATTAGTTGTTTTATGTTGTTAAAATTGAAGTTCGATAGCTTGAATCATAGTTAAATTGAAGAAAACGAAGTTGTTGTAGAAGGGGGGTAAAAGTGTAGTTTATGAAAACTGTTAAAACAAGTCTTAGGGGTGCTGTTTGTATTTTCAGAAACTGTAGGGGCTGTTAGTATACTATATTAATCTTGTTTTGGTGGCTAGTTGAGGAATTTGTAGACTTTTAATACGAATGGGGGTTTATGTGTATTTAACTTAAACTTGTCACTTTTCGCTAAAAATAAAAATAATAATTTCGGAATATAAATAATTTCTAAAAATACTAGTTTTCATCTGTTGGAATACATGCCCTAGAGGCAATCTAGTTTAGTATGAATTTGTATATGGCTAGAAAATTCATTTATTATTTATTGGATATTTAATATAATGAAGTCCTTAGATTTACAAATGTGTTGTTTACCTTAAATATCCCTAGTCAAGTATAATGATTACTAGGACAATCATCTATAGACTAGTATGGGGTTGGATTGATATGGAGATATCATGATCCAACACATAGGTGTGCATTACGGAATGTTGCACTGTATTGACCCATCTCCGAGAAGGCTACATACATGTTATGTTGAGTCACAAGCGCTTCTCGCGGTGCAATGGTATTGTCATCCTTAGACTTGAAGTCACTAGATATTCTAGTTGTGGATCATTGTGATCTTGGTAGCGTTAAACGCTACACCGTAACTGGGTAGTTATAAAGGCGTGTACTGGATACAATGAGAAGCAAGCTTAGAGATCGTAGTGGACGTAGAGAGGATTTGTCCCTCCCACATAACGGGAGCAAATATCCTAGGCCACTCGAGGGATAGTGCTTATAGAATGTCTGGCCAGACTCAAATAAATCAATATAGGATATTGATGTTATTTGCACGAATAAGGCTATTCCCATGGATCGAGAAACTATGGATTGCGGTGACACGATGCTCATAGATGATGAGCCTACTACCTATGAGGAGGCCATGAGTGGCCCAGACTCTCAGAAGTGGCTGAAAGCCATGAGATCCGAGATGGAATCCATGTACACCAACAAAGTATGGACTTTGGTGGAACCACCCGATGGGGCGCGGCCCATAGGGTGCAAGTGGGTCTTCAAGAAGAAGATCGACATGGATGGTAATGTGATTACCTATAAGGGCCGATTGGTGGCTAAAGGATTCAGACAGATTCATGGTATTGACTATGATGAAACCTTTTCACCAGTCGCTATGACCAAATCCATCCGAATCCTACTTGCGATTGCAGCATACCACGACTATGAGATTTGGCAGATGGATGTCAAAACAGCATTCCTTTATGGGAATCTCCTCGAGGACGTGTATATGATACAGCCGGAGGGTTTTGAGGATCCAAAGCAAGCCAACAAAGTATGTAAGCTGCAACGGTCCATTTATGGATTGAAGCAAGCTTCTAGGAGTTGGAATCGACGTTTTGATGAAGTGGTCAAAGAGTTTGGCTTCATCAGAAACGAAGATGAGTCTTGTGTCTACAAGAAGGTTAGTGGGAGCTCTGTAGCTTTTTCTGGTCTTGTATGTGGATGACATACTACTCATTGGAAATGACATTCCCATGCTGCAATCTGTGAAAGATTGGCTAGGAAAGTGTTTCTCAATGAAGGACTTAGGGGAAGCAGCCTATATACTCGGTATAAAGATCTATAGAGATAGATCTAAGAGGTTGCTAGGCCTAAGTCAAAGTACATATATTGACAAGGTGTTGAAGCGGTTCAACATGCAAGATTCCAAGAAGGGATTCTTGCCCATGTCACATGGAATCACTCTTTCGAAGAGTGGTTGTCCTTCCAATGAGATTGAGAAGGAACGCATGAGTAGGATTCCCTATGCCTCGGCCATAGGATCTATCATGTACGCCATGTTATGTACTAGACCAGATGTGTCATATGCCTTGAGTATGACAAGAAATACCAATCCAATCCAGGTGAGAGTCACTGGATTGCAGTCAAGAACATCCTAAAGTACTTGAGAAGAACTAAGGATGCTTTCTTGATATTTGGCGGTGAGGAAGAGTTGCGTGTAAGGGGTTACACTGATGCAAGCTTCCAAACCGACAGAGATGACTTTAGATCACAATCGGGATATGTGTTTTGCCTGAATGGAGCAGCGGTGAGCTGGAAGAGTTCCAAGCAAGAGACGGTAGCTGATTCTACAACATAGGTTGAGTACATTGCTGCAAATGGCGCAGCAAAGGAGGCTGTTTGGATCAGAAAATTTGTTTCTGAACTTGGTGTGGTCCCTAGCATTGCGGATCCAGTGGAGTTTTTCTGTGACAACACTGGGGCGATCGCGCAATCAAAGGAACCCAGATCGCACCAGAAGTCCAAGCACGTGCTCAGGAAGTTTCATCTGATTCGAGATATTATCGATAGAGGAGACGTTCGGATATGCAAGATTCCTACAAATGATAATCTGTCAGACCCGCTTACGAATCCTCTCACGCAGTGGAAGCATGAAGGGCACACTAGGAGTATGGGCATACGAGATGCGCCAGATTGGCTCTTGTGCAAGTGGGAGACTGTTGGAATACATGCCCTAGAGGCAATCTAGTTTAGTATGAATTTGTATATGGCTAGAAAATTCATTTATTATTTATTGGATATTTAATATAATGAAGTCCTTAGATTTACAAATGTGTTGTTTATCTTAAATATCCCTAGTCAAGTATAATGATTACTAGGACAATCATCTATAGACTAGTATGGGGTTGGATTGATATGGAGATATCATGATCCAACACATAGGTGTGCATTACGGAATGTTGCACTGTATTGACCCATCTCCGAGAAGGCTACATACATGTTATGTTGAGTCACAAGCACTTCTCGCGGTGCAATGGTATTGTCATCCTTAGACTTGAAGTCACTAGATATTCTAGTTGTGGATCATTGTGATCTTGGTAGCGTTAAACGCTACACCGTAACTGGGTAGTTATAAAGGCGTGTACTGGATACAATGAGAAGCAAGCTTAGAGATCGTAGTGGACGTAGAGAGGATTTGTCCCTCCCACATAACGGGAGAAAATATCCTAGGCCACTTGAGGGATAGTGCTTATAGAATGTCTGGCCAGACTCAAATAAATCAATATAGGATATTGATGTTATTTGCACGAATAAGGCTATTCCCATGGATCGAGCAACTATGGATTGGATATACGAGTGTGACTTGTATGTCTCGTGTCCAATCCGGATATGGAGGCAAAGGGATGAGACAATTACTTGTACAAAGGTTGTCAAGATGACTATTCTATTAGTTGGCTAGAATGGATGTTTTGCTAGAAACCGCTCCATATTAGCAAATAGTTGCTACCAACTAGATAAAACCTATGGGGTCACACGCTATATAGAGTTGAACAAGATTTGGGAATTAATTAATTGAATTAATTAATTAGAAGGATCACTTTGCAAACCCTTGCAAACTTAGTAGGGACTAATTTGCAAGGAAGGGACTAAATTGAATTCTAGTTGGACTAGAATAAGTCCTTTAGGTAGTTAACAAGGAGTTGTTGGACTATATAAAGGACCCTCCTTCCTTCCTTCCATATAACTTATGCTCATTAGTGAACATAACAAGAGTGGGAGAGAACAAAGGAGAGAGAGAGCAAGCAACAAGGAGCCCGACGCCGCCCCTTGCCGCCGCCCTCGTCCCCGTCGGCCAAAAGAGGCCGAAGCCCTCTTTTGGGTCTCGTTTTGCGTGATTCGTTCTTCCTCTTCCTAATCCGGGCTAGCACCAAGGAGTTTGGGAGATCTAGGATCAACTCTAGGCGTGGATCAACTATAGAGAGCGTGACATTATTCGCGTTTGAAGTCATCAAAGAGAACCCAAAGGTGTGTTTATGATTTCTAACCTTTACTATCGTTGTGTCTCTAGACTTGTGATCCTTGGAGGGTTTTGCATGGTTTATGTTTGATTATGCTTCCGTTGTGCGATCCATGAATCAAAACCCTACATCATCCCCGTCTCGGAAAAGTAATTTTGGTATTAAAATAACATGTGGTTTGTTCGTTAAAAATCAAACAAGAAATACTTTTTAGCTAAAAAGTTTAAATAAATATTGTTAAAACACTTAGATGCTTAATACTTGCAAATTTGATATTTTGCTAGATTTTAAATATTGTTTTGTTGTGATTAGTATTTAGGGAAAATTTATCTTTAAATAGTTTTAAATATTGTTTAAATAATTATAGAAATACTAATATGTCTTTTTCATAAAATAAATTAGTTTGTTTTCACTTCTATATCAAGTCTTTTATAAAATAATTTATTTAATTAGTTAATTAATTTTAGCTAATAATAATAATAATAATAATAATAATAATAATAATAATAATAATAATAATAATAATAATAATAATAATCGTTTAAATATAAACACCTGGCTTTATAATAGAAGTTTATAACGAAATAAAACGTTAGGAAAGTTAGCTAGAGGGGTTGGGTAGAATTAAAAGAGAATATTTTTAGGACGAGTAGTATTTTGTTGAATTATTTGTTAACATAAAAGTTACGGGTTGTAGGTGACGGTTTGTAGGCCGAGACATTTCTAGAACGTGCTAGTGCTACGGAAGTAAGGTAAGTAACATGCCAAGCGTTGAGCCTAGCTTCCTTCGTGTCTTAATATGACTTTTATTTCTTGTCTCAAAATGCATTTTATTTGGTTATTCATTTACTTGTTTTATTTGAAGTTTCCTTCTATTTCAAAGAAGTTTTTATTCGAAGTTGTCACATGATTAATAATAATTCGTAATTAACGTAAAGTGGAAAGAGTTGTGCGGGAGAAGCTATTTATTATTGTCGTGTTGACTTCGGTCACTCGACCAGAGATCAGATTTTATTTTAACCCGGTCGCAACCTGCCGGGTCGCTCCATGTACTCACCTCTTTGGCCGCAAGAAGTCTTAGGGGGCTGCCGGCAGTTAAGGTCATGGTTGCTAGTGATAGATTAGTAGTTCCTTCCCCGTATCAACAAAGCTAATAATACAGTTTTGGCATGAGCTTTTGAAAGAAAAGAAGAAGAGGTTGAGGAAGATATTCCCCGTTTGGAAGAGATATTAAGATAAGAAGAATTTTATAAAGAGTTCCTACTTTATTGATTTCACTTCTTTACAAGTTTTATTCCTCCTGTTTTATTGCAAATAATAAATTAAAGCTTCATCTTCTGTTTTACATGTTTGGGTGTTACTTACTCAGTCTTTCGTATTGATTTTAGAAACTGCGGTTCCTGTTTTCCTTCCCACCGCAGGCTTAGAGGCAGGAGGCTATGGCGAAGCTGGGTACGGGACTCACGTGTAGTGTCTAGTTAGCAAGCATGATGATGTATAGCTTTTGAAATCACTTTTGAAATGTTTAGTGACTTTCATGAAGTTTAATGATGTTTAATAAATAAATACTTTTGGAATGTTATGCTTGATTCCCGCCATTACTTTTAGCAGCGCCCTCCTGGGCTTTCCGGTCCGGAACGGAAGGCTTGGGAAACCGCGGGCCGTGGCAGGTGGTATCAGAGCAGACAGTCCATAAAAAGGGAATTTAAAACATGTAGGGCAACTCAAATTGTACATAGGGCAAGATAATTAAAATCGGATAAGTCGTGGGGGTTACGGGTAGTTTAGGTCTTGATTTCTCCCACCCACCCACATCCTGAGTTTCAACTTTATGTGTTCTGAGTTATTTGAAATGCATATTTTTGCTGATTTTATGAGAAGAAGATAGAATCTAACTTGCAAGAGATGCACTTTCTTGATTAGCTGAGTTATGCAGATATGAGCCTTATGTGCTTTTATTGCAAAAATTGTTATTTCATGCCTATTAGTTTATGTGATAATGTTAGATATATTAATTGCGAAATATGATTATTGAAGTTCCCTCGACCCTAACCAAGGATACCGTAGGATGTGACTAATAGACCATTCCATTACCACTATAGGAAAGTTTGACCAGGATAGATGGCTGATAACATCCCTATGGAGCAATTTTTCGCACAAATGGCTCAGTTGATGAATAACGGAGGACAGGCAGGAAATAACTGGGCCAAGAAAGTAGCTGAAATGAAACCCATGGAGTTTACTGGGAAAGAGGATCCTGTCGAGTTAGAAGACTGGATCATGGAAATGGATAAGATTCTCGAGGTGATAGAATGTCCTGATGACCGGAAGGTGAACTGCGCGGTCTTCTACTTGAAAAGTGAAGCGAACCTCTGGTGGAGAAATGTACAAGAAACCCTTCTGGCCGAACCCAACTTCAACTGGGAGGCTCTTCAAACCGCCCTCAGAGCTCGTTTCTACCCTCATCACGTAAAGAGGAGCAAGGAACAAGAATTTCAGAACATGCGACAGGGAAATGACTCGGTAACTGAGTATTTCCGGAAATTTACTGAGCTGACACGATTCGTAGGCAACATGGTGCCGGATGAAGACTCCAAAGTTTCCCGATTCATCGGTGGATTGCACGAAAGGCTGCAAGAGTCACTGCTGAGCAAGACCTACTCTTCGCTTCATGAAGCCTACGACAGAGCTGCTGACATCTATCGAGTTCGTGTCACCCAGGAGGAGAATCACAAGAAACGCAAGCTTGAGGAGGTAGGAGGAAGCAACAACAACTTTGCCAAGGGCAATCAGAGGTTCAAGACTAACAATGGAGGAGGTAACCAGGGGCAGTATCGTGGCAATCAGCAGAATGCTGGGACTCAGAAGAATCGTCGCTATTTCTGCAAATGGTGCCCGCGAAACCACCCGGGAGCAGACTGTGAGGGAAACCCGGTCACTTGCAACAACTGTGGCAGGCGAGGACATCGAGCTTATGAATGCCGATCTCAACCAGCCGGGAACCAGCAAATGATCCAAGGAGGCAACTTTGGAAGGCCACAGCAGAACAACTACCAGGGCAACCGTCAGCAGAACGGAAGTAACTTTGCCCGCAACCAGCAGTTCGTGAACCAGCAGAATGGAAACCGCAACCAGAACAATGGAGGCAATGGATATGTCAGGCAGCAGAACTACAACCCAGGCAATGCAGGCCAGAACGGAGGCCAACCCAGGATCAGAAACACCAATGCTGGATATGGGAACAACCACAGTGGAGCTGGAGCAGGAGGAGCAGGAGCTCATAATGCAAATGTGGGAAGAATTGCTGTGCTGACTAAGACTGAAGCAGAAGCTGCACATGGAGTTGTCATGGGTACTTTCTCTATCCAAGAGCAACCTGCTTTCGTGCTATTTGATTCTGGTGTATCCTATTCCTTTATATCATCCTCGTTTGCTGAGAAATTGGGTTTGCTTAGCTCATCTAGTATATATATCCCAGTAGCAACCCCTAATGGCCAGATAACTGTATGTGATACCGTATTCGAAGGGGTAGAACTACAAATTTTAACATGCACCTTACCTGCCAACCTAATAAAATTTAACCTAGGAGGCATAGATGTGATCCTTGTTGGGTTTTGACGTAGGTAACGCAGCGGAATAACAAAAAATTAATCCTACTCAAAGCCCACCAAGGATCACAGGAAGAGACATCATAACATGATTAAGGTCATAGAAGATGTGTACCTTTTGATTTGTGAGATCACACGAAGAATGATGTCCTCGTCTCTACGGTTGATCCCCGTCTAGAGGTGAGATCTAGATTCTTCCTTCTCCACAAGTGTTAGCTTGAACCCGTAGGAAGAGGGATGAAGATCAAAGCAACAAAGAAACAAAGGCACAAGGGAGGGGCGGCCTCCTCTTTGCCGTCGGGTAGAGGGGGCGGAGGGGGGCTAGGGTTTCGGCCCTAGCTCTTTGTCTTGCTCTCTCTTTTGCTCTCTCCCACTCTTTGTGTTATGTCTAATAATAACTCATGTGGGAAGGAAGCTAGAGCCTCTTTTATATATACTCCAACAACTCCTTGTTGTTTCCATATTAGAGTTTTCTTGTTCTAGTAGGACTAGAACTATTCCCTTCCTTGCAAATTAGTCCTACTAAGTTTGCAAGGTGTTGCACAATGATCCTTCTATTAATTAATCCATATTAATTAATCCCAAATCTAGCTCTACTCTATTTGACGTGTGACCCCATAGGTTTCTATATAGTTGGTAGTAACTATTGCTAACATGGAGCGGTGTCTAGCAACACATCCATGCCACCCAACCAATAGAAATAGTCAGTGATCCCGAAAAACCTTTGTGCCCAATATATCATATTGCATTATCCCTTTGTCTCCATATCCGGATTGGACACGAGACATAAATAGCCACACTCGTATATCCAATCCATAGTTCCTCGATCCTGGGAATATGCTCATACTTGCAGATAACATTATTATCTCTATATTAATTTATCTGAGTCTGGCCAGACATTCAATAAGCCTCATCCCTCGAGTGGCCGTGGATATTTACCCCCATTATGTGGGAGAGAAAAATCCTATCTACATCACTACGATCTCTAATCTTGCTTCCTATCACGCCCGATAGCCACCTTTATGATTACCCAGTTACGGTGTAACGTTTGATAACATCAAAGCGCAATATTTCACAACTGGAGTATCTAGTGACTTCAAGTCCAAGGATTGCAATAATATTAGCACTACGAAAAGCGATTGTGACTTCACATAATCTAATGTATCCTTTTCGTCGTGGGTCAATCCAGTATGCCATTACTCCTAATGCATACCCATGTGTTAGACTTGATATCTCCATATCAATCTACCCACATACTAGTCTATATTTGATTGTCCTATTAATCAATATAATGGACTAGGGATATTTAAGATAAATAACACAATTTATCTAAGGACTTCATTATATTAAATATCGCCATAAATAATAAATGAATATTCTAGCCAAAACATTGTTCATACTAAATCTACGATTGCCTCTAGGGAATCTATTCCAACAATCCTAGGAATGGACTGGCTTGGAAAGTATAGGGCAGTTATTGACTGCTATGATCAGAAGGTTCGATTAAATGGACCTAAAGGAGAAAAGATCACCTATCGTTGAATAACCACGGAACCTCAAATCAGACTAGTGTCTGCTCTGACTATAATCAACCAGATGAAGAAGGGGAACTTTGCCTACTTGTGTTATGTCCAAGACGTAACCAAGAAGGAAAACGTGCTGGACGATATACCAGTTGTGAGGGAATTTCCAGATGTATTCCCTGACGAGATTCCCGGAATGCCACCTCAAAGAGAAGTGGAGTTTACTATAGACTTGGCACCTGGAACTGCACCCATCTCCAAGGCGCCGTATCGGATGGCACCTGTGGAATTGAAGGAGCTGAAGGAACAGATACAAGAGCTTTTGCAGAAGGGGTACATACGACCTAGTGTGTCACCCTGGGGAGCACCAGTGTTGTTTGTCAGAAAGAAGGACGGGAGCCTACGATTATGCATCGATTACCGGGAGCTAAACAGCGTCACTATCAAGAACAAGTATCCGCTACCCCGGATTGACGATTTGTTCGATCAGCTGCAAGGAGCCAGTGTCTTCTCAAAGATCGACCTGAGGTCGGGTTATCATCAACTCCGCGTAGCCGAGAAAGATATTCCAAAGACGGCCTTCAGCACAAGGTACGGTCACTACGAGTTCACGGTCATGCCATTCGGTTTAACCAACGCTCCTGCCGTATTCATGGACCTGATGAACCGAGTAATGAAGCCGTTTCTAGACCAGTTCGTGGTTGTCTTCATCGATGACATCCTGGTGTACTCGAAGAACGAAGAGGATCACGAAGAGCATCTCCGAGAAGTATTGCAGACCTTGAGGCAAGAGCAGTTGTACGCTAAGCTTTCGAAATGTGACTTCTGGTTGGATCGTGTGCCGTTTCTAGGCCACATCATCTCCAAGGAAGGGGTATCCGTTGACCCAGCAAAGGTCTCAGCGGTTAAGGATTGGCCCACGCCGAAGAATGTGTCTGAAATTCGAAGCTTCCTCGGCTTAGCCGGTTACTACAAGCGGTTCGTGAAGGATTTTTCGAAGATTGCTAGGCCATTGACTACGCTGACCAAGAAGGCAGTGAAGTATCACTGGGACGACAGCTGTGAAGAGGCGTTCCAGACTCTGAAGGAGAAGCTCACTACAGCACCAGTGTTAGCTTTGCCAAACGACTCTGGAGAGGTCGAGGTATACAGCGATGCGTCAAAGAAAGGACTTGGATGTGTTCTGATGCAAGACCGAAGGGTGATTGCCTACGCTTCAAGGCAGCTAAAGCCACACGAGGAGAACTATGCTACACATGACTTGGAACTGGCAGCAGTAGTCTTCGCGCTGAAGATATGGAGGCATCATCTCTACGGGGTTGTTTGCAACCTCTACACGGATCATCGCAGCCTGAAGTATATCTTCACGCAGAAGGAGCTAAACAACAGGCAACGAAGATGGCTGGAGATTATCAAGGACTACGACCTACGCATCCAGTACCACGAAGGGAAGGCTAATGTAGTCGCTGACGCGCTAAGTCGTAAATCGAGCCACGCAGTGAACGCTATGGTAGTCTTATCAGACTGGTTATGTCACGAGTTCCGGAAGCTCAACATCGAAGTGGTGGAACAAGGAACGGTGCAAAAGCTGCTCGGGAGCATGACAGCAGTACCAGACTTATTCGAAGAAATACGAAGCAATCAAGCAGGAAATGTGAAGCTCGAGAGGATCAAGAAGAAGATTGCAGCAGGAGAGGCCAAGGAGTTCCAGATTCACGAAGATGGGAGCATTCGCTACAAAGGAAGATGGTGCGTGCCACAGAAGTGTTCATATGTTAAGGAGAAGTTGATGCAGGAGGCACACAACACTCCATATTAAGTTCACCCTGGAGGCGGTAAGCTTTACAAGGATCTGAAGAAGACGTTCTGGTGGCCAAATATGAAGAAGGAAGTAGCTGAGTTCGTGGCTAGATGCCTAACATGACAGAAGGTGAAGTTCGAGCATAAGAGGATGGGATGCCTACTCCAACCGTTGGATGTTCCAGTCTGGAAGTGGGACTCCATATCAATGGATTTCGTCACAGCTCTACCTACTTCGAAGAATGGACTAAACCAGACATGGGTAGTCGTAGACAGACTAACCAAGACGGCGAGAGTCATCCCAATGAAGGACACGTGGAACATGGAGCAAAGGGCAGATGCGTACGTCAGAAACATCGTGAGATATCATGGGGTTCCGAGTTCGATAATCTCGGACAGAGACCCTAACTTTCTCTCTCATTTATGGAAAGCGCTTCAAGAAGCACTAGGAACTCAACTGAAATTCAGTACGGCTTTCCACCCAGCCACAGACGGTCAGACGGAGAGAACTATACAGACGCTAGAGGATATGTTAAGAGCCTGTGCTATGGACTTCCAAGGCTCATGGGTCGACAAGCTGCCATTAATAGAGTTCTCCTACAACAACAGCTACCACACTAGCATCGGGATGGCACCGTACGAAGCCCTCTATGGAAGGAAGTGTCGATCGCCGCTGTGTTGGAGTGACATCAGCGAAACCGTGATCATTGGCCCACAAATGATCGAAGACATGACGAACCAAGTTCGACTCATACAGCAAAGAATGAAGGCAGCTCAAGACAGGCAGAAATCATACACAGATCAGAAGAGAAGACCACTGGAGTTCCAAGTAGGAGAGAAAGAATTCCTGCGAGTCTCACCTACTAAAGGGGTAACCAGGTTTAACCTGAAAGGAAAATTAAGCCCTAAATTTATTGGTCCATATGATGTTATTGAGAAGATAGGAGAAGTTGCGTATCGACTGGACCTACCATCGAATCTAGGGCGAGTACACAATGTCTTTCACGTATCCCAGCTGAAGAAGTATATACCAAACCCGTCTCATATCTTGGATCCATAACCAATGGATTTTGACCCATCCCTGACCTACGAGGAGCAACCTGTCAAGATACTGGACACAAAGACAAGGGATACGAGAACCAAGAGTGTCAAACTGGTCAAAGTCCTATGGGTCAATCACCAAACAGAAGAAGCAACCTGGGAAGCTGAAGAAGAGATGAGAAAGAAGTACCCACACTTATTTAATGAGGTACGTGGAGTTCCGGGGACGTCACTCTCTAAGGGGGAGAGGATGCAACCCTCTGTTTAATACTATTCCGTCTTAGTCTGCTATTTTAGTACCTTTGAGATATAATTGACCTTGAGACTTAGAACCCAAATGAGGCTATGACCACCTAATTAGATAGACGTGACTACGACCTTATTTGACTTTACATTGCCTATGTCGTAAAATGACTACTTGCTATTATTTGCTATGTGAAATTACTTGCCATCCATGTGATACTAATTCTGTCAGAGAGTTACTTGTTAGATGATTTGAATATCATGTTTTGTTGTTTGATTTTAGCTTCGAGGACGAAGCTGTGCTTAAGGGGGGAAGGATGTAATACCCCGTTTATCCAGCAGGGGTAAAACAGTCATTTAGGAAGCATAATAATAATTTATTAGCAAAATAATATTTTAATAAATCTTTGAGTTTAGTTTGTAAAAAAAAGTTTTAGAATAATATTAGAGTAATAGTTAATAATTAATTCGTAGTCGTTTTACAAATTTTAGCTAGTTTAAAGTTATAGCGCGTGTTTAATCACCGCGAGTATTGATAGGCTTGCCACACCTAATCTCCCAACCACATAGTACTCCACCCACACCCAAATATTTCAAATAAATAATAGTTAAATGAGAATTTTGTTTCCAGCAAGCTTCTTCCTTTGTACGCTTCACCTTCACCGCCCTCACCACCACCTTCGGGAAGACTCTCCAACCACCATCACCGCCCCTGTCACATCACTCCTACTTGGAGCCCAAGTAAACCCAACAATAAAAGCCCCTCCAGCCTCCCTCCTCCCACCAGCAGCCACTCACAACAACCACCACCTCCCTCATCACCATCGTCATCTTCAACACCACCATCACCACTTACAGCTTCCTCCCTCCCACTCTGTCCAGCCACCATCTTCTCCACCCCTATTGCTCTCTGACCTCAGAAATCACCAGCAGCAGAGCCCAGCCGTGGTGGCAGCAGCCAACCACCACCACCGTCGCCATAGCCACCGGCAAAAAAACCCAGTGAAGGAACAACCCACTGCCTCCACCCTCATCACTCTCTCTTTCTCTCCCTCCCTCTCTGTTCTCAGACCTCTTCGGAACAGAGTAGAAGCAGTGGCAGCAACTACCACGACCGCCATCGCCGCCGTCGGACAAACACCAAAGAGAACCCACTTCTCTCTCTCATCCCCGTTGCCTTACCCGAGCTCCCTGACCGATTTTGGGCTCATCCCCGACCTGTGCAGAGCCCAAGGAAGCAGCCCTAGCAGCAGCAGAAGCCACAGCCACCGTCGGCAGCCATTGTTGCCGGCCAAGATCCGGCCAAATTTCGACGAGGTGCTTCGCAGCAGCACCCACTCTCCCTCCGCTTGCAGTAGGGTCCTAGGAGGCCGACCAACTCATTAGGAGCCTCAAACCAGGCTGAGAAAGACATTAAGCCGACCACCAAGGTTCAACTCCGGCGACTCCGACGTCGAGCTTCGACCCGACCCATTTCTTAGCAATTTTCGGCCATTTTTGGCCTAGGTACGTCCTATACCTTCTGATTAGTTTTTTTATGTTGTTAAAATTGAAGTTCGATAGCTTGAATCATAGTTAAATTGAAGAAAACGAAGTTGTTGTAGAAGTGGGGTAAAAGTGTAGTTTATGAAATATGTTAAAACAAGTCTTAGGGGTGCTGTTTGTATTTTCAGAAACTGTAGGGGCTGTTAGTATACTATATTAATCTTGTTTTGGTGGCTAGTTGAGGAATTTGTAGACTTTTAATACGAATGGGGGTTTATGTGTATTTAACTTAAACTTGTCACTTTTCGCTAAAAATAAAAATAATAATTTCGGAATATAAATAATTTCTAAAAATACTAGTTTTCATCCCCGTCTCGAAAAAGTAATTTTGGTATTAAAATAACATGTGGTTTGTTCGTTAAAAATCAAACAAGAAATACTTTTTAGTTAAAAAGTTTAAATAAATATTGTTAAATAAATATTGTTAAAACACTTAGATGCTTAATACTTGCAAATTTGATATTTTGCTAAATTTTAAAAATTGTTTTGTTGTGATTAGTGTTTAGGGAAAATTTATCTTTAAATAGTTTTAAATATTGTTTAAATAATTATAGAAATACTAATATGTCTTTTTCATAAAATAAATTAGTTTGTTTTCACTTCTATATCAAGTCTTTTATAAAATAATTTATTTAATTAGTTAATTAATTTTAGCTAATAATAATAATAATAATAATAATAATAATAATAGTCGTTTAAATATAAACACGTGGCTTTATAATAGAAGTTTATAACGAAATAAAACGTTAGGAAAGTTAGCTAAAGGGGTTGGGTAGAATTAAAAGAGAATATTTTTAGGACGAGTAGTATTTTGTTGAATTATTTGTTAACATAAAAGTTACGGGTTGTAGGTGGCGGTTTGTAGGCCGAGACATTTCTAGAACGTGCTAGTGCTACGGAAGTAAGGTAAGTAACATGCCAAGCGTTGAGCCTAGCTTCCTTCGTGTCTTAATATGACTTTTATTTCTTGTCTCAAAATGCATTTTATTTGGTTATTCATTTACTTGTTTTATTTGAAGTTTCCTTCTATTTCAAAGAAGTTTTTATTCGAAGTTGTCACATGATTAATAATAATTCGTAATTTACGTAAAGTGGAAAGAGTTGTGCGGGAGAAGCTATTTATTATTGTCGTGTTGACTTCGGTCACTCGACCAGAGATCAGATTTTATTTTAACCCGGTCGCAACCTGCCGGGTCGCTCCATGTACTCACCTCTTTGGCCACAAGAAGTCTTAGGGGGCTGCCGGCAGTTAAGGTCATGGTTGCTAGTGATAGATTAGTAGTTCCTTCCCCGTATCAACAAAGCTAATAATACAGTTTTGGCATGAGCTTTTGAAAGAAAAGAAGAAGAGGTTGAGGAAGATAATCCCCGTTTGGAAGAGATATTAAGATAAGAAGAATTTTATAAAGAGTTCCTACTTTATTGATTTCACTTCTTTACAAGTTTTATTCCTCCTGTTTTATTGCAAATAATAAATTAAAGCTTCATCTTCTGTTTTACATGTTTGGGTGTTACTCACTCAGTCTTTCGTACTGACTTTAGAAACTGCGGTTCCTGTTTTCCTTCCCACCGCAGGCTTAGAGGCAGGAGGCTATGGCGAAGCTGGGTACGGGACTCACGTGTAGTGTCTAGTTACCAAGCATGATGATGTATAGCTTTTGAAATCACTTTTGTAATGTTTAGGGAGTTTCATGAAGTTTAATGATGTTTAATAAATAAATACTTTTAAAATGTTATGCTTGATTCCCGCCATTACTTTTAGCAGCGCCCTCCTGGGCTTTCCGGTCCGGAACGGAAGGCTTGGGAAACCGCGGGCCGTGGCATTGAGGACCTTTGATCCTTCATACCTCCTTCCAATCTTTAGAACTTGGTTTTGGAACATCATTTTTGCAACTTTTTTATAAGTACTAGCCACAGTATATTCCCCATAATTTGAAGCAAGGCAAGACACTTCATCAATCTGCTATTCATCATTGTGCAAACTCGCATACTGCAGTAACTCCAGAAACTGAGAAGGAATGAGAGCACTTAACTCATCACATTTCCAGCCTTCAATCTTGAAATACCCCGTTTTGTGACTATGGGTATTTTGTGATATTGTTATATGTGTTGGGGGTTAAATTTCAATGTTGGGAGTTAATTATAAGTGTTTACTAGCATTTGAGGGTCTTTGTGACTTTTATCCTAAGTTTTTACTGCCTTTTAATTAAGCTAGGGGGTAGTGATTGTCTTTTTGCCTAAACTAGTGGTGTGAAAGTGTCTTTTACAACTAATTGATATCACTCTGTACACCCAAAATCACAACTGACGTGATTTCTCCTCTTCAATCGGATGCAATCCAAACTTCCTCCATCCTCATCGATTTGTTTTTCAAATTCATCATCATCTCTTCCAATTCTCTCTATCTCTCTTTCTCTCTCGATCAATTGATCAAAACAATCACGAACCAGCTCTCTCTCCCTCACGCTCCTCTCCCTCTCTGGTTCCCTCTGCCGACGGTACAACAGCAGCAGCAGCGGCATTCAACCACCGCAGCCGCCGCCTCTCTCTCTCTCTCTGTCCAGGTTCGTCCGTCTCTCTCTCTCTCTCTCTTCCTTCTTCTTCTCTTCTACTTCTTCTCCTTCTCCTCCTACACGTTCGACCCTCTGTTTCTTTCTTTTCTTCTTCTGTTCTTTCTTTCTCCTGCATTCTTCTCCTTCTTTTATTTTCTGTTTTTGACTTCTTCTAAAGGGTCAATCTGACCCCATTGTTTCCGGCAGCCATCAACCGCCAAGCTCCAGCGCCAACATCTCTGTCTCGCCGTTAAATCTCTCTTGTGTTCATGTCTTTCACTTGTAAGTTGTTATTGTTCATCGATTTCATATTGTTCACTTTCAATTTTGGATTTTTGTTGATTAATTCTTGTATTGAATCAAGCATTATTCTTCTTCAATAGCTTGATTCATTGTTCTTCTTGATTACCCATAAACTCTAGTTTATGTAGGGGGTAAAATCAATCTAACAATAGGATTAACTAGAAACTACCACTTGTTTGATGTGTTGGGTTGGTAAGGAGAGTTGGAATTCGTCGCTATAGGGCTGTTTTTGGTCACTGAAAGTTGCTGAATTTGTCGTTAATGCTGTTGGGTTTATTAAATAGTGTCTAGGCGTTCAAATTAGTTGGTTTATGGGAGTTTTAACACTCGTTTTGTGATGTTGACCCTAAGTACATGTGTTTGAGAGAAATTGGGAGTTACTTTTAGCAAATATAAATTTAATTTAATTAGTGATCTCCTTGTTCTAATTTAAATAGCCTAGTGGATGTTAAACTTGAACCGGCTAGTAGAATGGTGTTTTTGACATAGAACCGATCGTCCTAATCACTTGTGTATCGATTTGACTTGGGAACGTTAGGTTGGTGTTATAATCCTAAACCGTTGAGCGTCATATGCACGTAGTATAGTCGACACTTATATTACTAAATTATTGTAATTGATTAGAGTATTGTTAACTTGTAGGCGACGAGTTCACAGACGACGGGTACGTTGAGTACTACGACTGACTCGCTGTAGTTTCTTACATTTGAGGTGAGTAAACATGCCGGGCCTAGTGTGCCTACCGCCTTTCGTGTCGAATGATTATTTTATTTCTTGTCTCAAAATGAATTTATGTGTTACGTGCCATGTAAATATCTGACTTTACATGTTAAATGCTTTTCTTGAAAATATCATCAAACTATAATAATGGACGATAACGTAAAGTGGAAGAGATGTGTGGGGTTACTTCTTGGTTACTTTGGCTTGGGCGTGTTGACTTCGTTCACGCGTCCAATTAATTTTATTTAATCCGGTTGCAAGTCCCCGGATAGCTCCTTGTACTCACCCTTCTGGCCGCAAGAGTCTTTAGGGGTGTCGACACTTAAGGTCCTGGATGCTTGCGATATGGTTGTTTCTCTCCCCGTCACAACAAATGAACAACGTGGTTTTTGGCTCTGTTAACATTAACGGAAAATGAATTAATATGTGGTTTTGAATTCCCTCTATTGGATAATGAATTGGTTTTGGGGAAATACAATGGAATTGGAAACTCTCATGCTTTTCTTACAAGTGTCAAGCTTTACTTCCGCTGTGTTTAAAATAAATTGCTACATAAAATGTTGGTTACTGTTTTATAAAATTATCTCATAATCAGTTTATATGCTTGGGTGTTTGATTGCCAGTATTTATTGCTGATTTTGGAACTGTGGTGTTCCCTTTCTATTTTCTGCACCACAGGTTTAGATGGGAGCTTGGCACAGCGGAGGACGCAAATCACCATCTTTACTGCTAGAGTTTTCATCTTAATAAATATAACTTCTTTTAGTTTCACTTTTGTTTCATTAGAACGGTTAATACCCGTGTTTGAGGCAAACTTTGAATTGTAATAAAGTTTTAATGTTTAACTTTTAGTTTAGTTTGCTTGGGATCCACTTTTAAATGTACTTGTATCCGGGCTTCGTCTCGGGTACGGGGTGACACCCCTCGGCCCTCCGGCTTGGTCATTGTGGGGGTGTTACAGGTGGTATCAGAGCGGGCAATCCAAAAAGGAAATCAAAACCTGTTAGGGTAACTAAAATGAACAGAGGAAAAGTAATTAAAATTTGACAAGTCGTTGGGGATTTGGGTAGTCTTGGGTAGGACTGTTATGTGTGTAAGTCCTTAGAAAATAGTCTAGAAAGCAAGTACACCCACCCACCCACTCCTAACTAAGAGCTTTGGCCTACCCGAGTAACTATGTAATTGGGTTCGAGGCGTTTCCTTTGAGTTCGGGTTAGAAGTCTACCGCGGGGACGGGCGGGACGCCGTTATTCCAGCCGATGATGAGATCGGCCGCCGCATGAGCGTCTCCACCAGATTGCCGCAGAGCACGCCTAGCCACGTCGTTCGCCGTAGTATCTTCATTTCTGCTATGCAACTTCTTTGAAACGCTGATGATCCTGGACAAGCTAATTGTTGCTTCGCCGCCGACAACGTTGTTATTGATGTTGTCCATTTGAAGGGAGAGGTTATAGAGAGATAAATATAGAAAGAGAGAGAAAGAGGGTTTTGGTGAGGGTTTTGAGGTGATACAAATCTCTGGAGGCGAGGTTGGGGTATATACATGGGGGTTGTTGCAGCCCTAATAAGGCCAATGACAAATATACCCTTCCTTTCATAATGACATGAACCGGAAATGATAATGATAAAAGACAGTTCACGCCCTCTAGTTTGATGCAAAGACAATTTCACTACTTTTTACTTTGTGAAATGACACTTTTATCCCTTTAATGTGCCCGTTTTTTAATTTATTTCATTTAGGAAACTTTGATGTGCCAAATTACAGCACACATGCACTCCGCAATTGTGACCCAATTACCGTGGAGGTGGGATTCCGTCTCCATAGTAATTTTTGGAACAAATTTGTCTTATTGGATTAAGGAATTAACCTATCTTGGGAGGGTTTAAGCATCATGCAATTCGGCACCCTGAAGGGTTCAATGTGTGAATTTCCAAACTGGAAGAGGTTAAAGTTTCTATGTGTCAAACATGAGGGGGTGAAAGTGCCTTTTACCATACTATCATCCGAACTATACAGAATCAGGGCTTTGTCTAGCAGTAATGGGCTTTGGGCCTTTTTTGTAAATTCATTTGAGTATAGAGGGCTGTGCACAAGAGATTCCGGCGGGGAGACCTCCGTGTACACCGTATGTAGTGGATCAAGGATCGCACAGGAAGAGTGGGGTTGTGTGTAGGGAGAGAGTAAGTCAGTAGCAATGTCTGAGAGAGAGACAGAGGTTTGGCAGAGCTTCCGCGTATGGCCAGTGCGTTCTCCTTTGTATGGAAAGGTTAACGATATATATATACTGGAGAACATGACCGTTGTAGTGTGGTTAATGCGCCCATTAATGGCGGCTTAATTAGCTTAACCACAACGGCACGTTCGTCCGTATGTACAGGAACCGTTACGGCACGTGGTGCGCGAATACCGGAACCGTTACGAGGTTGACCGGGTTTGACCGGATTGACCGGATTTATGGAGCTCGTGCCATAAATCTCTCAAAACAGTTACTAAAGGTCACGTGCGGGCTTGGCTCGCACGCGACAGGGCTTACTCTAGCCTCCAAACCACTAAGTCCCTACAAGTCCCGTGCAGTGGTATGCGAGGGCTCTGTCTCGCAGCCCCCACATGGATCAGCTCGGCTGGTGATCCAGTGTGTGTGGAGCACAATATGGTGTGCTGGATGGTTGCCACGTGGCCAAGATCTGTCAGCTCAGAAAGCACTATCTACATTAGCCCCCTTTCTGCGCGTGAAGACTCATAGCTGTATAGACTTCCATGCGCGGAAACCAACATGCGCGTCGTTGCCACGCACCAATTCAAATACGGGTAAGTTCAGCCCCCGTGCGTGCCATTATGACCTAAAACCCCTAGAGTCGTGCCGTCTGGCCTTTAGGGTTTTAGGCGTGATGTCAGCTTGTCCTGTGATTGCGCGTTTCGACGGTGACGGTTGCGATTCGACTACTGAAAGGACGCAACCTTTCATTGTTTTGGATAAATACCTTGTATCCCCCATTATTGCAAAGCATCACTTCTTTCTCATAAAGTGAATGGTACCCGGAGATCTTCGAGAGCAGATCCAGATAATCAATCACCAGTTCAGAACTGCAAATCGCGTTCTTCAATTGTGCATATCCAAGCAGGCTTCAAGAAAACAAGGTTAGCCTTGTTCACTTTTGATTTAAGATACCAGTGTTTGCCTTGAACTGCGTTGAATCTTGTAAGCCCAGAACATATAATCCGTTGAAACTTGCAAAGAAGCCTTGATCTTTGAACCCACTTTTGCTTTAATCTTTCAATAATAAGGGCTTCGGATGTGAGATCTTGAAACTCCCTGACTTCTGAACCAGAAAACTGTTCGTCCTTCTTTGCATAGATCTTGAATTTCAAAATTCAAACTGAAGTGTGGTATTTCTCCCCCCTTTTTTCTTGCTTTTCCGCAGGAATGGCCAAGACAAAAGGAACCAGACCTGTCAAGGAAGATGAAGAGATACCCGACCTTCCGCAGGCCTTGTGGCGAAAAGCCCCCTATTTAGGCGGCAAAGATTTCTATCATGCGAGGGTTAAGGCGAAGAGGATGCCTGATCCTGTCCCTGTTGAGCAATTGCTGACACTGACTCGCCCAGTTAACTCAGCCTTGCTCGAATTGATTGGTTCCGAGGATGTGGTTCGATTGGGAATCGAGAACGGGCACTTCCCATATACTGCGATTTCTACCCAGGCGTTCGTCCAGAAATTGGACTATATGGATGAGTGGATTGACCATGTGTTGGACCATCACGCCGCGACTCTTGATGAAGCCGGCGTATACTTTGCTATCCGTGCTATGAAGGGTGCTGCCGTGAAGCTGGATCAGTCCATGCTTCTAGACCTTCTGTCCCGTTACTCGCCTGCGACTCACACGTTCCATTTTGCCGAGTTCGAGGCTGCCCCCACACTCGAGGACGTGCAAATGCTGTAGGAGCTTTCCCCCATGGGTGAGGTGGACCCTTTGAGTCCTTTGAGGACATCTGCGGAGATTGCTTTATACACAAAGATGGAGGAATGCCTAGCAGAGGTAAAGAAAATCTCCACCCGGTGGATCACTACAAAGCCTCTTCCGAACTGGCAGTTGGTTGATACGTCTGCGAAGAACACCTGGAACAAATGGTTGCAGTACTTCTTCCGAGACTATGCGAACAGCAGCATCACTAAGAAGCTCCTGAGTGAGAACCCAGAGGCCGAGAATTATGTAGAGGGTAAAGGCTATCACTTGACCCTTTGTGCTTTTCTGTGTGTTTGGTTGTCGAGGTACCTGATCGACGGTCACCCCCATGATGGGGTCTTCTACCATGTTTTGCCACTTGCTGTGAGGCTCGCCCTTGGTCAGAGAGTCGCACTCGGACCCTTGGTCTTAGGCACGCTATACTATAGACTTGATCAGCTGGTTCTGGCCATGAAAGAGTCGCGTGGCCGCCTCGATGTACTGACTTTTGTCAATATTTCCTTTTTGACAATGTGGGTTTTCGAGCGATGGCTGTCTTATGCTCCAACTGCTCTCAAACTTGACAAGTGGTGTCCCCCAGGCGAGACGGAAGCGCGCAACAGCGGAAGGGCAGCGAGGTGGTTTGGAGCGAGCAACACCAAGTGCGTTTGGAGTTTGATATGCGACAAACGGGAGGAGTTTACTGCCAGGCCCTATGCCACGCGCATTGAGAACGTGCGATGGTTTCCAAAATTGTACCCTTCCAAGGGTGTTATCTTCTCAGAAGAGTTGCTCTTCGAAGAGGGATCGCATTTCCATGAGCGCTATCGCGAGTTCTTTTGCTGGTGTCTACGAGGTTCTCTTCCTGCCCTCGCAGAGCATATTCGTGAGCTCGCGCCAAGGTATGAAAAGCTTACCGTGGACGTTGACCCCACTCGAGTTTCTCCTCAGTTCGGTTTTGATGCGGTGGCCCCATCAATCTGGCCCCAGTCCATTATCAGAGGGTGCTATAAACGCTTGCTATCAAAGGAGTGCAAGACCGTCTTTATGAACAATCTGCCCTTTGAGCAGCCTGCGGGAACCCGCGAGGGTGGTTGTTCCCAAAACTGGCTCGCATACTGGGTTGCCCAGCAAACGAGGATTGAGACGCAGTCGGCCGCGCAGTCAAGCAGAGCTCCCTTGATCAAAAGAAACTCTTTTCCGTTTCGCCCCAATTGCAGTCTGAGCGAGTCTGAGTATGGTTGCTACTCACTGTTGGACCGTGAGAACCATTTGTGTCCTGATGTCATTCTGAAGGAGCAGGTCGCCGCAGTTAAGAAGGGCGACACGCATGTCGTCAGATACAGCAAGGCATTTGCTGAGGTAAGCAATTTCTTCGTATGCGTTAAGCTTCTTGATTTTCTTATGCTGACACCTTTGTTATGTGCTGTTTGCTGTAGTGTCATGTGCGGAGATTCGCATCTGGTGATCGTTCCAAATCGTTGGTTAACACCATTGATGCCACCAGAAGACAAAAGCAGTCGTTTCGGCTAGCATGGAGGATGGCCCCTGAGGTCGAAACCAAAATTCGCGCAGTCATGAATGCTTTTGCTGACTCGCTGATAGACAATGCTCCGACTCCGTCTCCTCCTGGAGATGATCCGTCCCCTCTAGCGACTGCAGCGCCGCGAGTGAAGAGACCCAGGCAAAAGGGAATTACAATTTCTTCCCCCAGAAGCGCTCCAGCTTCCCCTTCGTTGAGGTCCCTTTCTGTCAAGGACAAAGGCAAAAGTCGTATGCCCAGCAAAGTGCGGAAAGAGCTCGCAGTTGAGACTTTCGTTCCATTCAATCAAGAGGAAGAGGAAGAGACGAGAAAGTGATGAAGAAGAAGAAGCAACAGTTGTGATGCATGAGGAAGAATCAGGAGGTACCTCCGTCGCATTTCCTTTCCCATTATCGTAACTTCTTTGCACTTCCTTTCTTAAACCAATCATATCTTCGCAGATGATGATGATGATGAGACCATTGGTGGCCTTTTGGCCAAGAGACAAAAGAGAGATACCCATTCTGGCATTCCAGACGATCCCATAAGCGAGGACATTCTTGCTGAGTCCAGGAAGACAGCCGCGGAAGCTGCTAAGAGAAGAAGACAGCGAGAAGAGGAGGAGCTCGAGCGTGTGAGACAGCGGAGCCTCGAAGAGCAACATGTTGACGACTTAGTGCGTCCAACTAGCGAGGAAGGTGAGCTTCCCGAAGAAGTGGTTCCCCAGGCAGAGGAGGAAGATGCGGTTCCGGAAGAGGATGCAGCAGCGTTGGAGCAAGTCCAAGCGGACTTTGAGGAAATCGCGGGCGGTGATAAAGATCTTCAATCTCGCAGTAACTTATAGAGATGTTATTGTGGGTGCGTTAAAGCATGGTGTGTCAAAGACTGACATCCGCCGTTGGCTAGTATACAAGTGCGGAGAACCTTCAGGTAAATATTTGAGCGATATGCATGTGCTAGACCTGAGCAAATTGAAACAGGATCATGACTGGTTTCTTCGCATCCCAGGTCACGCTCCTTTTAAGGACTTGCTTAGTGAGGAGACACTAATAGGACATGGTTCCACGTCCTTAGTGTACAATGAAGATACCTCAATCCCACCCTCGCGTGGAGGTGCTTACTCTTAGCTTTAGTAAAGATAGCGAAATAACTTATAGCACAAGTTACCTCATATTATCGCATTTAATATCGCAGGCCATGCTGAGGAACCTGTGCTGGAGCAGAGAAGTCAGCCTTCTGCGTCCTATGTTCCGATTCCGAGCTCCCATACCGAGAAGCCCGTCGCAGCCGCTGAACACGCAAGTGAGCCTCTCGAGGACATCATCGAACTTTCCGACGATGCTGAAGCTGATGCTGTGCTGATGGATGAAGATGTCCATGCTGGTGCTGAGGGAGTAAGGACAAGTGCTGCTAATGCTTTCGCATCTGAGAGCGTCCTTCAACAAGCGATTTCGGCCGTCACTTCGCCTCCGGCGATGACTGAGCCAGTGGCACCTATTCCTGCGTGGAGCTTTTGGGGCTCGCAGGTTGGGAATGCAGTCGCAGCTGGCGCGGCCTACACTCTTCCTCCTGACTATGAGAGGCTGGAGCTCGCAGCTGATAGGAGAGCTATGGGGCGAGGACAGTCTTCGACCAACCCGGCAGCCCGCATTCCTTCTCTTCATGAAATTCTGGAAGGAACTGGTAAGTAGAGCTTTACTGTTTGCACATCGCATTATTCACTTGCGAATTTGACATCGTAACTTATCTTTGACATCACTTTAGGTTTGAAGCAAACCGATGTAGACTGGGTGGTTCGAATGCGCCTCACCTACCCCCAATCGTTTGTGAGATCTCTGGAGATCGGGCCCTTCGACAGGAGGCTGTTTCTTACTGAAGCCATTTGGATTTTGGAGCAGCTGTCTGCGGCTACGCCTGCGACCATTTCTGTTCGAAGTGCTGAATTGCTATGTGGCATGTGCCAAAATCTCCTGACCAAAGTCCAGGGCAGACTGGGTTTCAAATTTCTTAAGGACAGAGTCACGCTGATTCGCGCAGCCGTAACTTTGAAACTCGGCCACCAGAATCTCGCAGCTGAGAAGCAGAAGGTGGAGCAGCAAAAGCAAAAGGTTGATGAAGCTCTGAAGCTCTATCATGAGATGAATGCCAGGTGCGAGCTACTGAAGCAAGAAGTGGAACAGGTAGAGAAGCTGAGTCATCAGTTCGATCCCCAAGACTCCTTGATCAAGAACTTGCTTTGACTTTTCGAATTTTGAAAAATAGCAAGAAAATAGCTAAAACATTAATGTAATGTTTGAAACATTAATGTAATGTTGCTAGGGTTTCTCCCCCTTTTTTTTAATAACAAAAAATGAATTTGCCCGTTTTGCCCTTTCCGGGATTTGATAGGATATCTCTGTGCATATCCAATTATGACATCAGCAATTGATACTCTGCTTGATTTTCGCGCTAATTTCTCGGCAGATAAGCACGCTTTCGTTGAGAATTCCATCCGAATCATGACCATCCGTCAATTATTAGGATACGCAACTGAATCGTCGTAGCCTTTAGTAGGGTAATTGATTGTTACCGCTTTTCAAGGCGTAAGTGATTGAACTTACCCTCTTTTCGAATTCTGCTGACTCATCTTTGGCAACTGAAGAGTCTCCACAGGGTCTATATAAACCCTGTCTTTGCTATTTGGGTTCTTCATCCCAAAAAATGTGCTTTGCCGTGAGTCCTTACGACTGCTGGCTTCAACGCTTGTTTTTCGTTGATTCATGGCAACTTCAAGTTGTGAATCCTGAGTTTGCGCTTTGTGCTATAGAAATAGTTTCCAAGATCCACTTTATGAGGAGTGTAGCTCTTTATAACCATCATAAAGAAGATGCAGATAATATCTCATGTGTGTTCGAGGAAATTTCTTCGTGTATTATGTGTGCGGGTCATGTTTCCGGCCGCCTCGTGGCGAGGTGCAGCGCCGAAGTGACCGTGCTACCGTCTTGTAATGAACGGCGGAATTCTCCTCCAGCATCCCTGGAGGAGGATTTCTTGCCTCTTCGTTCTTGAACTCAGGGTTGCGGACCGCTGTGTTCATCCCCATCTACAAGGAGGCCTTGCCCTTTGGAGCTTCTGCTTGCCTGTTGATCGCTGGAACCGGTGGTTCCTTGGGCAAATGTTATGGGGTGCAAATCTGACAAGGGTCTTGTCAAATACTGGGATCTTGAACGTATGGCTTCATGTGGCTCTTTGGAGCAAGATCCCAGCTGCGACAGATGTTCACCCGCAGATTTGCGTATTGTACAGCCGGTGTTAGAACCGGTGGGTTCATCCTTTTCAGTCAGGACTCTCATAGCGTTTTTCTGCTGGCTTGTCAGCTAATTTTCGAATGTATTGTAAGCCATGTAGGCTGTGTAGTTAGATTTGAGCTTTTCGCTTGTAAGCTGCTATCTAGACAGATAAATTGTAAGTCTTTTTGACTCATAATGATAAATAGCCTTTTGTATTATCTGCTGTCTCTTTACAACAAAATACAACTTCGCATGCGTTTCGGCATATTTCGCCTTGCATAATGCTATGTAATGGTTTCGCATTTGCGATCTGCTATATGAATTCGCGGATGTTTCACTAGATCGTTCGAGATCATATTTTCGCAGCTGTGCCATCCTGGTAGATGGGCTTGTGATTGGCCTTTGTGGATCATTTAAGATCATTTTCACAATATTGCTATCGTAGCAGATAGTCTTTAGTAGATCAATTAAGATCGTTAAATGATGCGAGTTGCTATCGTGGAAGATAGGCTTTACTAGAAGGTCAATTGAGATCATTTCTTGCATGAGCTGCTATCGCAACAGATAGGCTTTTAGAAGATCAAATAAGATCATTTTGCACATGAGTGGCTATCGTAACAGATAGGCTTTAAAGATCAATTAAGATCGCATTTGTATAGGCTGCTATCGTGGCAGATAGGCTTAGATGATCAATTAAGATAGCATTTGCATAGGCTGCTATCATGGCAGATAGGCTTAGATGATCAATTAAGATCGTATTTGTATAGGCTGCTATCGTGGCAGATAGGCTTAGATGATCAATTAAGATCGCATTTGCATAGGCTGCTATCATGGCAGATAGGCTTAGATGATCAATTAAGATCGTATTTGCACAGGCTGCTATCGTGAGAGATAGGCTTAGATGATCGATTAAGATCGCATAGGTTGCTATCGTGAGAGATAGGCTTAGATGATCGATTAAGATCGCATATTCTGCTATCGTGAGAGATAGGCTTAGATGATCAGTTAAGATCGCATTTGCATGTGCTGCTATCGTAACAGATAGGCTTAGATGATCAGTTAAGATCGCATTTGCATAAGCTGTTATCATAACAGATAGGCTTAAATGATCGGTTAAGCTCGCATTTGCGGATTGCTATTGTAGCGAGTAACTCGCCGTTAACAGTTATAACAAACTGAAATAAAGTAAAATTGACACGCAAAAGTATGAAGTTTCTCATTTGGGAGAATTTTCTTATTATAATGCTCTCATATGGGAGAGATGGGATTACAATCCTCTCATATGGGAGAGGAGATTGTGTAAATCGTAACCACACGAGACATTAAGCGACGTTATAATAAAACGCATGAAATGAGAGAAGTCAGGGATAGTACTTCTTAATCCAGCGCATGTTGACTGAACTCGGGGTTGAGGTTGTGCCGTGCAACCTTCGTATGCTGCAGTAACCACTGTCGAAGACTTCTGTGACTTCGAAGGGTCCTTCCCAATTGGCTGCGAACTTCGGGTGAGTTGCTTCTCGCATACAGTGGTCAGATGCGCGCAAGACCAAGTCTCCAACTGCGAAATCTCTTCGCTGGACCGTCTTATTGTAGGCGCGAGCGATTCTTTCCTGGTACCGCTTGTTGGTCCTTTTGTCTTGTTCTCGCTTTTCCTCCAGCAAAACTAAGTCATGATCGCGTTGATTTTCATAGAGTGCATGGAAGGCCAGCCTTGCCGAATTGACTCTAACCTCCGCAGGTACTACAACCTCGGCTCCATAGCATAGTAGGAACGGTGAGGCCCCCGTGGGTGTCCTTGGAGAAGTTCGGTAAGCCCACAGGGCTATGATTAGAGAGTCAGCCCACTTCTTGTGGTCATCCGCGACCATCTTGCTCAAAATCCTCAACAGCGTTTTATTGGTCGCTTCAGCTTTCCCAAGAATGTTTTCAGAGTACTCTGGTTATGGGGTGGCGTCATGCTGGTGATAGCTGATACTTTCGCAGGGTCAGGCTCGATCCCTTGGCGATGAACCACGCATCCCAAGAATTTCCCTGATGTTACCCCGAACGCGCACTTCATGGGATTCATTTTCAGTTGAAAACATCTGCATCTATTGAATACCTTTCGTAGATCTGCGAGGTGGTCTGCTTCGTGCTGGGATTTGACAACCAGGTCATCCACATAGAATTCCACTTCTTTATGCATCATGTCGTGAAATAGAGCCATCATGGCCCGCTGATAGGTTGCACCCGCATTTTTGAGACCGAACGACATCACTGTGTAATTGAACACCCCCACCGGAGTGATGAATGCAGTTTTCCGCGCGTCTTCGGGATCCATCTTGATTTGATTGTACCCGCTGAAGCCGTCCATGAAACTGAACATGCGATGGCCTGCTGTTGAATCGATAAGCAAATCGATGTTGGGCAGTGGGAAATCGTCCTTGGGGCAGAAGCGATTGAGATCTCGGAAGTTCACGCAGATGCGGAGCTGTCCGTTCTTTTTCACTACATGCACGATGTTGGCCAGCCATGTGGGATGATGATTCGGCTCTATGAATTTAGCATTCAGGAGTTTGACAATCTCCTGCTTGATTTTCACGTTGAGTTCCGGCCTGAAGCTCCTTGTATTCTGCTTTACCGGTTTAGATCCTGGGATGATGTCTAAACGGTGTATGGTGATGCTTGCATCCAGACCCAGAATCTCATCATACTCCCATGCGAACACGTCCTTGTATTCAGTTAGGAGCTGCAACAGTCCTTGTTCTTCCTCGCTTGTGAGATCCGCACTTAGAAAGACTGGCCTTTTCTTTTCCCCGTTCGGGCTGAGGAACACTTCCTTTAGCTCTTGCTTTTGTGGTCTGGGCCTGTCTTCCATACATTCAGGTGCTTCTTTGAGTTTCTCGTCTGGAGCGCCCTGTGTTGGCTCTTCCGTCAGCGCAATTTGCTCGATTTGATTGATTTGCCAGGGATATCCCCATGCCCGTGTGAGGACATCCCCGCGCACCTTCATATGCGATAGCATTTCTTCCCATTGGCGTATAAGCTCTCTATATCCTTGCCTTCGGGATCATGCTTGGCGATTCTCTTCAGAGTATACACATTCTTTCGATGATATGCGATACGCGGCGCCTCTTCGCGTGTAGGCGGCTTTTCTTTGGCATCCTCCCTTGTCACCATTACTCCCGCAGGTGACTGGTCCTTGATGTCCTCCCAGAGAGGCAAAGGAGTAGGGTTGAATGGTCCGGGTGTTTTCTCGTCCACCATCTCAGTGAACCATACCGCCTCGCTGAGATGTGCTTCGTCCAAGTTGAACGGGTTCGTCGAAGCCGGTATCTCGATTATTCTGTCGTTCCAGATAGCTTTCATAACCTGGTGAGCCGTCGAAGGAACTGCGTCGAAGCGATGAATCCAGGCTCGACCTATAATCATGTGGTATGTGGTGTTCGCGTCTATGACGTAGAATTTTGCTGAGCACTTGATTTTGCCGATCTGAACGCCCAGGCGGATCCATCCGATCGTCATTCTAGAGTCGCTTCCGAATCCCATCAGCGGAGATGGGCGCCTGACGACCTTGTGCTCGGGGATCCCTGCTAGCTTCAGCGTGTGGAGCGAAACGACGTTGACCGCTGCTCCTCCGTCGACGAACGCTCGTTTGAACTCGACGCCATTGATGATGGCGGTCACGTACAGAGGCTTCTGGTGGCTCGCATCCGTCTTCTTGTCGCTGGCAGAAAAGGTCATAATCTTTTCTGTAGAACGAGATGCCCTGATGACTTTCCCGTTTGAGACTACGAGGTCCTCTTCGTAGTCCTCCGCTATCCTCAAGATCGCTTTCGTCATATCTGTCTGGCACTTCTCGGAGAAGTTCATCTCGTCGAAGAATCTGCTGAAGCCATGCGACCCTTTCATGCGGTCGGCACGTTCATCCTCTGTGTCCATGCTGTAGTCTTCGTCTTCATGGACCTCGGCAACGATGGGTAGACCATCCTCTGCGACTTCTTCCAAGTCTACTATCGAAATCATGGCGACCTCTTTGCCTTTCGAGCCTTGCTCTGTATGAGCCGGAAGCGGGTTGTTGCGCACGTCTTTTCTGTGATCACTGACGATTAGCTCGCCGTTCTTCATCTTCTGGTCGAATGCGAACCTGAGCTTTTTACATTCCGCTGTGGGGTGCATGACCTTGCCGTGGTACTCGCACCACTTAGGGTCCCTCACCATCTCTTTTGAAGGCGCTTTCTCGAGCGGTGGCAGGACGCCGTCCTTGCGCCACTGTCTGCAGAGGTCGCTTGCTTCCTCAACTGAGCATGGCAGAGGCGGCACATCGAAGTTCGCAACCTTCGCTTGCTTCTGGGGCGAAACTGTATTGACCTCAGCTTCGCGTCCCCTCTTGTAACTAAATCTCCCGATCTTGTAAGTAGCGCCGCTCGAAGGTCGCTCCGGAGCGCTCTTCTTTTTCTGTCTCTCGACTATAGGCTCGATGTTCTTCGTGCATTCGATTAGCTTTGAAAACGTAGGCGTTTGCAAGTTGATGAGCATACCTTTGTATTCATCTCGCATGCACTGCAGGCATATCTCTACGAGCCAGCTTTCGGGCATTGGATCTTTGCACTCCAAGGATTTCGCCCTGAATTTCTTGATGAAAGTGATTCCGTCCTCCTCGCGCTTCTGATACATCCGCGAGAGATGGATCATCGTCACCTTTTCTTCCATCTGGAAGAACTTGGTATAGAACTTCTGGACCATGTCGTCCCAAGTCTTCACGGATCCGGCTTCCAATATTCGGTACCATTTGTATGCTACGTTCCCTAGAGATTTTGGGAACTCTCGCATCAGCAGCTTGGGATCAGCTCCGTACGGACCCATGACATCAATGAAACGCATGACATGCTCATGAGCGTTTCCATTGACATCCTCGAATTTATCCCATTTAGGAGCCTTGTACCCCGCCGGGTTAGGCATGAGATAGATCTCTCGTGGAATAGGTGGATCGTTGTCTAACTTCGGGATAATGGTATCCGCGAATGACTGATGAGCCAGAATAGTGTCCACGCGCTTCTGCAGAGACGTCATGCATTCTGGAATGCTCCCTTCGGTAGTTGACGGAGGGGTTGCCGCAGGCGGGGGCGACACATACGCCGTCGGAGGATTGGGAGCATACTGACTACCCGCATTCCCCCAGATCGCCGTTGGTGGAGGCAAAGGGTACTGCAGAGTTGGGTTAGACGCCAAAGCCGAGGGCTGAGGAGTGTGAGCAGCAAGAGGCAACATCTGAGCCGTTGATCCCTGAACCGAAGGCAGCTGCTTAGTCGACGGTGGAGTCTGCAGATTAGGGTTGGGAGGTGCGGTTGACACTCCCAATCCTGGAGCGGTAGGGGCTCCTCCTCCTTGAGGGACAGCGGTGGCTGATGAAGGGTTTGGCGCAAGGGTGCCCAGGACGGCCAGGATTCGTTCTAATTGCGCAGATTGAGCCTTGAGAGCTTTCGCCTGACTTTGGACAGTGGCGTCCAAAGACTCTAGCGTCGGTGTCTCGCCGGGAGTCGTTGGAGTACGGCGGGTCTCGTCTCCCGAAGGAGCTTCGGTGGAGGGCGATCTGTTGCTGACATCATCCTCCTGAGACATGGTTGCTTTTGTTGGTAAGTTCACGTCGGGTTCACCAAAAATGTGCACAAGAGATTCCGGCGGGGAGACCTCCGTGTACACCGTATGTAGTGGATCAAGGATCGCACAGGAAGAGTGGGGTTGTGTGTAGGGAGAGAGTAAGTCAGTAGCAATGTCTGAGAGAGAGACAGAGGTTTGGCAGAGCTTCCGCGTATGGCCAGTGTGTTCTCCTTTGTATGGAAAGGTTAACGACCTATATATACTGGAGAACATGACCGTTGTAGTGTGGTTAATGCGCCCATTAATGGCGACTTAATTAGCTTAACCACAACGGCACGTTCGTCCGTATGTACAGGAACCGTTACGGCACGTGGTGCGCGAATACCGGAACCGTTACGAGGTTGACCGGGTTTGACCGGATTGACCGGGTTTATGGAGCTTGTGCCATAAATCTCTCAAAACAGTTACTAAAGGTCGCGTGCGGGCTTGGCTCGCACGCGACAGGGCTTACTCTAGCCTCCAAACCACTAAGTCCCTACAAGTCCCGTGCAGTGGTATGCGAGGGCTCTGTCTCGCAGCCCCCACATGGATCAGCTCGGCTGGTGATCCAGTGTGTGTGGAGCACAATATGGTGTGCTGGATGGTTGCCACGTGGCCAAGATCTGTCAGCTCAGAAAGCACTATCTACAAGGGCATAATAGAGTGCCCATAAAACACCAGGCCATTTTCGTGACCTGGGTAGCTTTGATTTGAGTATAAAGGGCATAGTAGTAGCTTTTAGATGAACTAGGTTCTACAGCCCTGCGCAACGCGCGCGGTGTAGCTTTGATTTCGAGCGGTGCCGGTGAATTTTATCTTTACTGTTAAATTCGAGCTATCATACAAAGAGAAAATCTCAGTCAAATAGTTATCAGGGAAGCGAGTGCTATATTTTGCTGTGAAATCGGATCTTCAATTTAATGTTTGTACAACCGAATTAACCCACTTATACGGTTAGTTAGCATCATTACATGCTAATTTGTGAAGTATCGTTACATAGACAGCGAAACAAAGATCATCTAGCTAGTATTATTGCGACAAATATGCTACCATAAAACACAAGATTGATTGTTGTCGACGACATTATATTTGGCGGCGGCTAGCGGATTCCGATCACCGGTCTTTCCTCTTGATGGCCGGAATACAACTCGAGCTCCTAGCCATACCACCTTTCTTGACACCGCTGGGGTGGCGGCCTTCAAATCTCTAGGGCTAATGGAGCTCTTCTGAAAGATCTCCCTCATAGCCTTTAGCTTGGTACAACACAAGATAAGCCCTACCAAACCTGCTGAACTTCACACAAGCACTCGTATGATACCATGATCCTCCACTTCCTTCTCTTTGTTTCCTCCATTCTTCACCATTTCCTCCATTCTTCACCATCTTTTCCTTCACTGCTTCCGAACACAACCCACAAACAAACTTGCCGGAGAACTTTTTGACTTACAAATGTGGTATTCTTCATTCTCAGAGAAATGAAGAATACCATGTTTGTTCCTTCTCTTTCACCTCATTTTGACTTTTTAACTCGTATCTGGGTCACTTTGATCGTGTGATTTGGATCGCAAAACGATGTAATTTTTGATTTTTTTTTCACCGCATTATAGAGCACCTCTTACGCTATAACATCATAAAAATATTATTAAAAAAATGTACCATATTATTATCCAAATGACCGGGTCAAAGTGATCAAGTGAACAACGAAAAAAAGTCGAATGAGGTGAAAGAGAGTAGTACGAAGCCAAGCTAGGAGTTCTTTTTTCCTCAATAAAAAATATTATTTGGGGGGGGGGGGGGGGGGGGGTGGCGGTTGTTTGATGGTGAAGACTGTGCACGTGAGTTAGGTCTAGAAGAGTCCCACGACTCTGGCCACTTTTCTACATCCAAATCCCACATGGGGAACTTTTCAGAACGCACCCACCCCATGTTTCAGTTTTACTATTCTGTCCCAGCTCTACTCCATCATTTTGATTTTTACCACTATTCACTGGGTCACTTTGACTCGGTGATTTGGATAGCAAAGTAATTTAATTTTTTAATAATTTTTTTATGGTGTTGTAGAGTATAAATTGCTCTCTAACACCGTGAATAATTATCGAAAAATCGCATTATTTTGCTATCGAAATCAGCCGGTCAAAATGACCCATATACGAGTCAAATATTTTTAATGATGGGCATGAGCTGAGACAGAGGTGTATTACCCAGCAGGCCCAACACAAGGGGGTGCACAGTACAATAATTACTCCATTAGTCTTCTGCTTTTAGCAACAACATCTAGCATATGCCATAGTGCCATTATTACACACACATTTCCTCTTCCACACTTCTTCCCGCTTCATTTTTCTAGATTGGATTCGTATTTATTTGTCTAGGTTGCTCCTATGAATCAATTATATACCCCATACATTTCCTCTCATTTAGAAGTTCCTCGGGGTGGATTCAGCAATTCATCAGTGAGAGTTAAAATGGATAACATTAAACAGATTAAATTGATAAATCAAATAAAAATTGAGTGGAAACTACTACGGGTTAAACGGAACGAAAGAATAAAGTAAGTTTACATTTTTAAAAGTTGAGTGGGAGTTATAACTTTTTCTTGTCTAAAGATTGACCCGTCTTAAAAGACAAACACGATGGACTGAGTAATAAACACATTAGTCGAGAAAGGAGCTTCGATCATATGTATCATTGAAGAGAAGAAATTAAAGTTTACAAGACTATATGTTGATAGACTCGGGTTTCATAGTTGAAGAAGAAAATGCAGGTGAGTAGCAATCAACAAAAGATATAAGCAACTCTCACGAAACATTTAGATATCGATTATTTTTAAAATATAAATAGATTGTCTAAAAATAGTTTTTAATGGACTCCCATTTTTTTATTTTAGTTGATAATTATTCCGCTCATTGCACTCAAAAGAGTGGAAAACTTGACAGATAAATGTTGTGTCTATCTCTCTGAGTCTCTCCTATTTGCATAATTTATTTAATTTTGTATTTATTTGTACCGGTAGGAACTACTTCTACTAGCTAACTTCTGCATAGTAAAATTGTAGTTCATATCAAAATAATTCGTATAACTAAAATAAATGATAAATTCTTTAATTAAAATTAGATTTAACTTAATTTGTAGCTAATAACATTTTTGTAGTAATTATACTTCAAATAATCTCATCATGCAACATTGTTATAGTATGGAGAGTAGAAAGATTGGTCAACATATACTTAGACCATTACATAGCATCTCTAATGGAATATTCAGACAAAAGTCAGTTTTAGAATATAAAATGGACTGTGAAAAAAATACCTCCATTTGACTCTCTACTTCGCTATTTATTTTAACGACTAGTTATTCCGCTCTCTATATTAGACAAATAAAAATATAATACTGAAATGATGTGTCTATTTCTCACATATTTTAATATTTAAGTTTTTCTTTTTTTAAATTCTATTATAAAATTATTTTTTAACTAAGTCTTACCTATATTGAGAGCTAGTATATTATGCACGCATTTTTTTTAAAGTTATATATATATATATTAAGATTAATGATTTTCAAAAATATGAGATTATTGTGATGTCCGCGCTAACTTGCGCTCACATCAGATAAATTCACGGGACCCTAATAATTATTGTCGTGGGTTTAAACCTGAAATTTCTAGGGGAGCCCAAATCTTTAAGTTCCATACTTTCACCACTAGGCCAACCCGTTAGGATGCTATATATATCTTTTTTAGGAATCAAATGCGGATAATAACACAATCATTTTTCACCTAATACAAACAAGAAGAATGCAATAAAATATAACAACACACATGATCATACCACTCCGTCCCACGTCTTTTGCACCATTTAGACTTTTACCACTATTCACTGAGTCAGTTTGATCCGGTGTTGTAGATTTAGATAGCAAAAGTTTATAAATTTTAAATAATTTTTTCATCGTGTTGTAGTGTAACATTTATTCTACAAGACTATAAAAAATAATCAAAAAATTACATCATTTTGCGATTCAAATCACAGGATCAAAGTGATCCAATTACAGATAAAAAAATCACAATGGTGCATTTGAGATGGGAGGGAGTACTTGTTCGAGAATCAACTCTTAGTTGGCACCATGAGCAATTTGACTCAGTCAAACCCGAAGATCTAGTAAACAAACTTGCATCCCTTTCGAGACCCAACTTCTCGATGAACGAATGATCAAGGAATAATCTCGGTCTGATAGAGAACCTAAGGGACAAACTTTAGCCTCGTTCTACATTTGTTAGTTACTTAGTTATTAGTTATTTAATTATGATTATAATATACTTAATATTTAGCTAGTTAAATAACGAGTCGAATTTTCTTTACGGTTCCTTCTCGGCTTGTAAGTCGAACCGTATATTATAAGGTTTTTTTTACGGTTCTTTTTGTCTGGTGTAAGCGAGCAAGAGGTGAGACAGTGATGGCAGAGCTGAGTGTAGCTAATGTCTCTATGTCCATCTAGTTTTGTGTTTTGTTTTTTTTCCATTGTGAAGGGGACAGGTAATTTATACAAACCATTAGACGAACGTAGGTTAACACGCACGGCGGTAATGGGGCCTCTCGTGGCCTTAACGTCCGCCTAATTGAACGGCTCACAACCCATAGATGTAGGGATCGTGGTCCATGACATCGAGGATGTGACAGTCCATTCGCGGATCTCTAAATAACATACGAGAGTTGCATGCGAGATAGACATATCAGATGAGACAAACCTCACTCTAGCTCATAACTCCCATAAAGGAGTTACGAGTTGAGCATAACTGAGACAAAACTGTCGGGTTTTCTTGAGTTTTGAACGATTTTAGCACTAAAAGGCTCGGTAAATGCACACGACATGCATTTGAGCTAGTATCAGGATTTCGAGTAATTTTTTATTTATTTTCACATATATAGCGGGTTTGTTCATGTTGTCTTTCAGGTTTGGGAAGTGCATTGGGATGTGTGCTGAGAGGATAGGGATTGCATCGAAAAACGTGCAGAAAATGCTCGGGTCATGATTTAACTAAGACTAGTACAAGGGAGAGCGGAACAAAAAACGGAAAGACTGGAGAAAAAACGGGCAGTGAAAACCGTCCGAGAAGGCCGAAGACGCTAGATTCGAGAATGACCGGCCTACACTCGGTTGACAATATCTTGTTCTACTTTGAATTTTGATGTCAGACCAGCGATAGAAGAAAGTAGACGTTAAAACCCGCCACGCGGATCGACCCATGTCCAAACAATGGTCCCTTACTAAGTCACGTCCAAACGAGGGTCCCCTCAAAGCCACGTCCAAACGTGGGTCTCGAGTCCCGATGTCGGAATCGTGGTTAGTTATTTCATGTTCAGACGTTCACAAGTAAATTTCCTAGGCAATTTTGAGCCATGAGTATTTTAGTAGATTTTTGGCATCGGGCCCGGATTTTTGGTGTCAAGTTCGGATTTTGTCATCCCAAGTCAGTCATAATTTTTCTCATGACCATATTCATATCGGACTGAATTTCGGGGTCGTTTTGACCCAGGGATATTTTGATAATTTTGACTAGCTTCGTGTTTAAATGCGGGAAAACTTTAAAGGAGGCTTCCGGACACAAATTTTAAGGCGGTTATCAAAATCTGGCATGAAGACTTCTTCTGTGGCGGTTTCGGGCCCAGTGGTAGTTTCGTAATTTCGGGCAACTTTATGAAAACTGGTGTAGTATAAAAGGGACCTAAACCCAGCAATATGGGTATCACAACACACCTTCGAAGGCAGCTTTGGAGCAGGATCGTCACCAAAATTCGCGTTTCTTCGTTTGAATCTCTTCTCTCTAGTTTATGAAAAATATTATTATCGTTATTATGTCAGTGTTTAGTAGCTAAACTTTTATATTCGTCGGTGAACATGTGGTTCAGATTCAGTCTTCTTATATTTTCTCTATAGATTCATGATCTTTGGATCTTAATGCAGTTTTACATTCTACTTCGATTTATGTCTTTGATGCTTATTTTCATTTCCGAACAGAGTAGCTAACCAGAATTACTAAAAAACTGACATGGTGCACGAGAGTGACCAGATAAGGTTAGGAAGAAAAGGACCGGTTTTATTCCCGTATCACGTCATGGACTGAGAGGCGAAGTGTGTTAGGAGTAGCCCGAGCGTATAGATCAACTGTTATAGGAAGTGAGTGATACCGAGAGGAGATCTCAGGACCATAGCAGACTTAGAACGGATCTGCAGATCTAGGTGGACCGAGAGGACACAAAAATATGCATAAACGGGAAAACATGTATGAGACCGAGAGGAGATCACACAACTGATTACGTGGCATAAGTAGAACTGACTGCATGTTTTCATACGAAATCTGAAAAACTGATGAACCCTTGGGGATCCAGGCAACCTAGTATCCCAAAACCGAGTTTTTACAACCAAAGGATATTCTCAATAAAATCAAACAAAAAATAATGTTTATTCCAGTTGTTTACTTACAGTACATTATAGTAGAATCAACTAAACTCCTCCTTTTACTTATTTTTTACGTTTTTACTCTGAAAGCCTCATTTCTGATTAAGCAATAATCCAAAATTTATCTCTGCAGGAACGATAAATCGAGTCTTAAATACTCACTTTTACATTGATCGTACACTTGCGTAACACACGTAAGAATTCGTGTCACTAGCCTCCAAGCCACTCGCACCCCCAAATCCCGTTAGCATAAGGCGCATATGGGAATGACACTGCCTCCAAGTCCTTCACATACGCGCATGCAGAGGACGCGCTTCGGTGCTATGCGGTGCAAAACAACTGACACGTGTCCCTTATCCAGAGTGCCCCATGGCTTGTCGATGGTATCACAATTTCGGGCATCTACACGTGGGCTATCATATTAGGGCATGTAAAAATCTCCAATTTATCATAGTTAATCATTGGAAAAATTTGAGCAATAAGCTTGAATAATATCTTGTATTTTGGAAAATCGGTTGGTATCAAATTGGGTAGTCAGGCCCATAAAATCTGCCAAAAATATATCAATAACCCAATAAGACGAAAATTTAAAACAACACGTATCTTCTACATTTGTCCCACTTGTGTGCTAGTACATTTCCCAATCGCCCACATAACAGAACATGACTGAGTGGAATGAAGAAATAATATCCTGGAAAACATTCCTCATCTCACTCATATCTTCCAGAGATTATGTACACTTCACCTTCCCGAAACCACTGTCGCCGCACAATCGAACCATAGGAAGTGTGTCTCACTCGATGATTACCGAGGAGAGCTATTCACGAGGAAACCGTAAATCCATCAATTACCGCTGCAAGCTCCGCTTACAAGGGGCACCTCATTCGCGGTATTCCTTGGTGTCTCCCCGCGATAAATGCCCCTTCTGAGTCACGAATGACACAACACGTTCCCGTAGCTGGGTCGAAGCCAATTCAGGCTACGTTTTAGTTAATTTTGTAGGAGTTCAACGGTGACCTTTCCCATTTTACTCCAGTCCGGTGATTGCAGGAGTGAGCATCTGTGAGAAGGCTCCGAATTTGCGCTTCTTTGAACCAGGAGATATAATCTAACTCGAAGTTCACAATATCAACTTCATATCTCCTTGAATTGTTGAATCTCTCCTCGTTTTGATGCCTCCAAATTGACCAAATCGTGGCAATGAATATCTCGCATATATCCGCTGGCCGTGTTGTGAAAGTTTTCACAATCCATTCCCTGATATTTGCCTTCCTAGTTGCGAGAAAAATATCACTCAAAGTCTTTTCCCACACCTGCCGATTTTTGGAGCCGAGAGAAGATGTGATCTTCAGTAGGCACCTATTTACACCATAGGCATAAATAGAGAACATCTATCCCCCTTTCCTTCATGCGAGTTGTAGCTGGTAGGGATTTATGCAAAATTCGCCAAACTGACATAATGACCTTCTTTGGGATCTTCAGCCTCCGTAGTATATTGAGCCATAACTGGTGAACTCGACCAGAATAGGATGAAAGTTGGTCCTTTGTCAATTTTAGTTTCTCTTGGTAGCCCGAGGAAACCGATTAAACTCCGCCATATGAGTGATACCATTACAAGGAATCCTCTGCATCCATGTTAGTCGAAGGAATAGACTGAATAAAGTGTGAATCGTATGACCAAATAACCTGTTTGATTGCATCCAAATCTCATGTTCGTGCTTCAACGTCAATCAAACGATCAACTGTTAATTCAACTAACCCGGTTGTACTATGTGTCACAAACTTAAACGTATTCGGTCTCGACAGCCAATTGTCTTGATATACCCTTGTTCATCTTCAATTCTCGATCTTCCATACTAGACATGGTTGACTAAATCCCCACAACTATAATACTAAGGAAAGCGTATGCAACCTTGCTCCCATTAGTGATCTCCAACATCAATGAATGTATGATATTATCTCTATAATATTTCTAAAAATGGAATATATCATGAACTAGCAAGAGATGTAATATTTTTGTAGCATGTTGAAAAATAGAAATGCCCAGAGAATATAATCGTTTAACTTCCTTGAAAGAACTTATGTGATATTAAGAAACATGAACAGAGATAAATGGTCGCCTTGTCGAAGACCTACTGTCAGCGAGAAGCAATCCGAACGTTGAACATTAATATGTTAAGTTGTTGTGGCGATGGAGATGCATAATTCAATAAGCTTCATGAATCTACTTCCAATTCTAAAATGTGACATCAATACTCTCATTCATTTCGTAGTCCCCAAACAGATCCCCTAAACAAGAGACACACAACTATTTGGGAGTGTATTTGAGTTGGTCGGGTGAATATTCTTAAGACTTCCAACACTTGCCTTGAAGTTTTGAGTTCAAATCATCGGCAACTCACGGACTGCCTATTGGCCTTCTCTAATGCCATCCTGTCGGTCTGAATTTTCTGAAGCTGGTTGGCCTCTCTAGCGAGATTCGCAGACTATTGCACTAGAGCGGAGGTTATACCCAATGCGCACGCCATTGATAGCGGCTGCGGAATCTCACGTCATCATAAAAAAAAAAGAAACATGAATAGAGATAAACGGTGTCCTTGTAATATATTTGTAGCATGTTGAAAACATAGAAATACCGAGAGAGTATCATTATGTAACGTCCCTGAAAGAGCTTCCGTGATATTAAAAAACATGAATAGAGATAAAGGGTCGTCTTGTCGAAGACCTACTGTCAGCGAGAAGCAATCCGAAGGTTGACAATGAACAAGTAAAGTCGCTGTGGCGGTGGAGATGCATAATTCAATAAGCTTCATGAATCTACTTCCAATTCTAAAATGTGACATCAATACTCTCATTCATTCACTTCATAGTCCCTAATCAGAGCTCCCAAACAAGAGACACACAAACCTTCGTGGTGTTGTTGAGTTGGTCGGGTGAACAATCTTAAGACTCTGGACATTTGCCGTGAGATCTTGAGTTGAAACTTTGTGGCAACCCAAGACCTACCTATTGACCTTCTCAAATTCAAATGCTAGCCTGTGTCAGGCTGATTTGCCTCTCTAGTGAGATTCGCAGACTATTTCACTAGAGCGGAGATTATACCCACTGTACACGCCAATGATAACGGCTGCAGAATCCCACGTCATCATAAAAAAACACAGGCATCACCAATTCTCTCAACCAACTTAACCAACTCCGCGTAATCTCTCCGGTCTTCCTACATTCACCAATCCCCAAAAACACCTCTCTCTCTCTCTCGACTTTCACTTTCCCAATTCCTAACCCCCCATATTCTCTCAAACGCTCCCTCTTCCCACCCAAACCCATTTTCTCCTCTCATCTTCCTCTCAAAACCCTCCCCCCTTCTATCTCTTCCCCATCTCTACAAATCCGGCTTCCTCTCCGGCACCGATTGGCCTCCATTCCGGCGCCGATCAAGTCCAATCTCTCATCTAATGTGGCTTCCGCGGACGAATTCCACGATCCGCGTACGCAACAGACCCACCAGCTTCTCCTGCTCTTCCTTCAAAGACATCCAGAACCTCTGCTCCGACGACCACGACCCCCCCAATCCCAAACCCCCCCACCCCAACACCCCCAGACCCTCCATCTTCCACCGCGTCCGCCTCGCCAAATCCTTCCTCCGCCGCCTCGCCGCCGCATCGCCGCCCCTCCTCACCGCACCCCCTCCCGAGATCTACCTCCGCGGCGGCGAGGACCGCGTCGTCGTCTACTTCACCAGCCTCCGAGTCGTCCGCTCCACCTTCGAGGCCTGCAGGACCGTCCGATCGATCCTCCGCTCCTTCCGCGTCACGATCGACGAACGTGACGTCTCGATGGACTCCAAATTCATGGACGAGCTACAATCGATTTTGGGGAATAAAGGCCATAAGGTGAATTTACCTAGGGTTTTCATCGGCGGGAGGTACGTCGGCGGCGCCGACGAGGTCGTACACCTTCACGAGGCCGGAGAGCTGAAGAAGCTCGTTATGAGGTTGCCGCCGGCGGAGTCAACCACCGTCTGCGAGGTCTGCGGTGGGTACAGATTTATCCTCTGCGACGAGTGTAGCGGAAGCCACAAGTGCTATTCGGAGAAAGGAGGGTTCAGGAGTTGTTCGGCGTGCAATGAGAACGGTCTGATCAGGTGCCCCTCTTGTTTATCTGATTCAATCTGATCCGTCCGATTAATTTAGAATAAGGACTTGTTCTTAGTAGTGTTGAATTTATCATCAATATATTATTAACTTTATATTTTTGATGGATAGTTTTGATTAGTATAATTGTCTGAATAGGGTTTGGCAGATAGAAGGCAAATGTAGGTAGGGAAGTAACCATATGATCTATTATTAGTTTGTGGGATTTGTTAGTTTAGTGAAGTTATTGACAGATTGGAATGAGGAGGACCATCACATGCTTCAGAGCTTTCTTTAATGGTGGTTGTGGTGGTGGTGGTGGTGTTGTCAGTTTCTTTTTTTTTCTCAGAAGAAATCTTAGAACATATCACATGCTAGATCTTTGACTCTTGGCATTGTTCTCACCTTTAAACAGAGAATGAAAGTGAGAAGAAAAAAGTTTTTCTTTTGGTGGATGATGGCATCCAATTATTTCATGAAAACATTGTCCTTTTAAGTTCTGGACCGCAAAGGTTTAGAGGATGTGTAGGACCTGAAAACAGAAAACAATTTTGATTTTTTCATTAAGGTGTTAGAAATTGAGAACATGCTAAAAGATAAGCTCTTGCAGAGTGATTATCGGTCCCATTTCTTTCACTTAGCTTTCTCGCAAATCATATATAAACTAACATCAGAACATGTGATTGTCGATTTGTCTTTGCATTTCGCTGACCTGTTTGGTTAAGCCGTAATGGTGTTTTCGGGACCAGGAAAATCTAAAGGAAAAGAAAATGTTTCCAAGAAAATGGATTTATGCATTTGGATGTCCCAGAAAATTGAGGATCTGAAATGGAAAGTAATAGAAAATTATGAAGCAAAAAATGGAAAAAAGATTTCCGTCCAAATAGGGCGGAATCTGAAAGGAAAAACTTGCGTCATAGCAGTCGCCCCTTCCCAATGTAGACTTCCACGACACCTCTCTTTCTGCAAATGGGTTGATTGGATTTTGGATCACCTGCCATGGTGAGGACTGCGAATTGATTGTGTTTCTTATCCAGGTTGTATCGATTTGAGGTCAGTGTTGGTTTTGAATTAGATTCAGCGGTCAATTTCATGGGTGGTGCTGATGGTAGTTGTGCTAGGTGATGGTAGTGGTAGTGGTCTGTGTGCTTTGATGATGATGATGGTGTTGGTGGATGGTTATGAGATCTTACATCGGAGGAAAGAAGGGACAGGGGGCATCTATCTACTGAGGAGGAACAACAGTTACAAGAGGTTCCAGGGGTTAACGAAGTGAACGGCAGAGAGTTGACGTAAATAGAAGGACATGGGTTTGACTTTGCGTGTGCGTCTCTGCGTAAAGGACCAAATGTGGGAAATTTGTATGAGTTTAAGGGCCTGTGTCGAAATTTTACAAGATATGTGGGGTAAAAGAAAACTACTTTAATTATGTTAGCTACATACGTCTTGATGCAAAATTTAAAAAATGAGCAATTTAGTTTTCCTACAGATTTCCTCAGGCTCCCAAACAAATGAAAATAGAATGATTTTTTTCTATCCCTTTCTTCTTCTTTTCATGCAAAATTTCCAACTTCCAAACATAGCCTGAAGGAATTGTATCCAGTTGAAACATAGTTGTCTTATTACTGACCTGATGGCAAGGTCCTCTTAGACATCAGAAGTCTTGTTGGCCAACCAGATTGCCTGTTGATGTTCTGGATCTCGAGTTGCTCTAGTTGGGTAGTCCCTCTGCTTCCCCTAACTATACCCGTCGTTTGTCATGTAAGAAGGTAAAATTGCCTTCCCAGATTTGCAAAACTAGTGTATTTCAACACCTTGATCTTTTCTAGCTGACGATTTTTAAGAAAATTTTGATACTTCCTGATGATTTCACTCTGGTTTTCCTCGAGTTTCGTCAGGAGTCGTTTATGTTCATTGTTAAATTCAGGGCTTCACTGACCCAGAACTCCCTTGCCCACTAATTCCCATTATGAAAGAAGGTTGGATCTGTTTTTGGTCATAGTTTTCAGCATTATTACGCTTTCATCTGGTCATATCTGTGTCATTAGTAAATTCATCGACAGCTGCTACTTGGTTAGTTGGTTTAACCAGGTACTTATGCTGGTAAAAGTCAAATATAGATAATGCCATGAAACTAACTATGTTCCCTTGAAATTACAATTTTGGTTACTTAATTTGTTTGGGTTAGAACGATTAACATTGTGATTATCGCATCATTAGATTTTGGAAACAACAGGCAATAAAAGTCTGTTCCTATCCTGTAGTATTAGATGTCTGCGGTAGTTGCAAATGTAGTAGTTTACATTGGTCGAGGCATTTGAGTTCTACTGTACTACTGATTGAGAATATGAGATTTATAGTTTGCAGAATTCCATTACAGTGCATTGGGAATATGAGATTTCCAGATGGAAGCGTTCCTGTTCTATTTTACCAAGTTCGGAGTTCTTTGTGGTAGCATGTGCTGTTTCTGTGTGGTATAGATATTGTTTTCCGTTTGGTTGGTTTGGTTGGTACTTACGTGTGCACAATTACAAGCCATTATTGGGACTGCAGTCACACTGAACAGTATAGAAAATCCAAGATAGTGCATGTTTGGCTCGGGATTCTAATGCCACTTTAAAATCTGCCAGTGTTTACTCAAATTTGAAACTGGAAACTGAAACCTAACTAACAAGTCCTTTTACTGAATGGACTAGTGAGATCTAGTGCAAAACCAAGACTCATCACATTTATGGAGCTTGCCTAACTGTGTTGATGGAGTACAAGGTAATAATAACCCAATTTGGGTTAACCTTGTTCTTTGCTGTTGTCAACAAACAGCCCAATTTGGGTTTAGGTCGGATACTCAATCAGTGGTATTGTACAACATTAACCATGTTTGGTCTAGAAACCTATGAAGTTGTTGATTTTGTGCATCATTGTAGTTATTTTGAAAATGACCTTACCAAACGTGGAACAGTGTACTGATAGCAACCGAATCAATGCAGACTATGGCGGAAAATGATTGTTTTGATAGCAACCCCAAATCAATACTACAACGAGAAGGAAAAATGCTCCTTTTTAATCTTAACCATGAGCAAGTTAGTGCTTCCTCAGTACTCTTTTGTCATCATTCCGTCAGAAAATAAGCAGCGTCAACACTGTCCGGTTATCCTCATTTGTACCAGTGAGTGTTATTATGTCGGAGATGGAAAGTTGTGAGTATTGGGCTTTGCGGAATACATGAAATTGCAATAGTGAACTTAGTTATTGAAGATTCACAATGACAATCTGTCTACAAATGGCGAAAAAGTGCAGGGCTGAATTTAGGTTAGCACCAGATCTAGTCCAGAGACAACTTTGTTGTGGGTGATCATTAGTTTGAGACTTCCTCGTGAGCTCTCTTTTTGAGTTTTTCATTGCTTCTTCGCCATTTACGTCTACAACCTCTGCCAATTGTTTTTCCGAGTCCACCCATCCCCTGAAGCGCGACAACACCAGTCGTCAAGTAGTGAGAAATTACATCACTATACCTATGCACAAGACAAAAGTAGGTCGTATGAAAGTGATTACCAGTAAAGTAGTAATTTCTTTAAGCATTTTGGCAAACAGATTCCGTGCATATTTGAAGAATAAAGTAGTAATTTCAGAAACAAAACACACTAATGGAGTGTAGAATGGTGGTTCTATAGAAGAGTACATAGAAGAAAAAGTTTTGGAGAATAAAGAGGGTAGATAGGGTTTTTAATTGCATTGGTGAATGGTGATAGGTAGAATCGTACCTAGAAGTTAATTTGATAGGTAGAACTTGGCCTTGGTTTGAGTACAGATGAGTAGTTGAGATATCTGTGTGTTTGAATGCGGTATACATCCATGAATTCATCAAAGTCGTGGTTTAAAAACTATGCGTTTTACTCGTTTATGTGGACCAAATGCTGTTACAAAAAAGTTCTTACCAATCACTCAGAAGGCATTAAGGATAGGGACCAATCCGAAACGGGAACGGAATACTCACATCTCCACGGCGCACTCCGCACTGTCAGGTCTTGTTATCGGTGTTGGTTGCACCGTTTCTGCAAGACAATTTAGAATCAGCAATTGAAGGAAACAATGTACTAGGAGATTTTGATGGTTGAAAATATGTAATCGAACTTGTCCTAAGAAGATTTAGGAATTAGGAACAGAGTACTCAATTTGCTATCAAGGTTACTAGACAGCAGAGGCATTTTCAACTGACCCATTGTCAATTTATCACACTCTACTATGTTTGGTACGTTTCTTATGGACCACAGCATATGGCCCATGACTGTCTTGTACCGTCTATATGATTCCATTTGTTCAGCCATCTCTTCTACAGAGTATGAATATGAAATTGTGTCGTGATAAAATTGGATACCGCCACATTTACTACTCGAATTAGAAAATTTGAAACTTTCCGTGAATGGTTGCTCACATATACAATTGTCAAAGTTTTCTTTCTTAATGTATGGGGATTGTCCGTGCCTGAGAGCACTACCTCAAAAAACACTAAAACGTTTCACCAATTGTAATGTCATCAAACAAAATAAATACTTTATCCACAAATTTTAAACAGATTATTTTTAAGGTACACGTTGACATCAGGTTGATTTTATAATTAAAATTATGATAATTTTTTTCTTAAATGTTCTATCTCAATTTGATTTTTAAAAGAATCTATATACTTAAAATACATTTTAAAACTAATAATGTAAAACCAAAAGAGGATTTGACAAAAAAAAAAATGATGAGAGACTTCTCTGAAAAAAGGAACGGAGGAAGTAGTGGTGGGTCCACTACTAACAACTACTAACCTCTCTCATATGTTTAAGAATTCTTTGAGATTTAAAAGTTGTGATTGATTTAATCTAAACTAAAATAAAGTCGATCATTCTGTATTGTAAAATAGATGAAAACGAAGAAGAATTGTCAAAGTTAAATATTGTGTAAAGAGTGAAATTGAATTGTATGGGATAGTAGTAGAATTACATTATAAAATGGGTAGCTTCTTACCCATTATTGTGAGTTGTGACACTAAAAGTTAAGGACTTTTCATCTTTCATTCCTCATGTCTATCATTACTCCCCAACTAGTGTGCTTTAGTTAAGGACTGAAATTGAATTGTATGCTGATATGTAGCTTGTGTTGTGCCCAGTTTTGGGCTGTTGTTGTTTCTTTTCCTTTCTTTAGTTTGTTGTTGTTTCCATTTTGAAGACGATCAAAAAAAAAAGTGTGCTTTAGTTCCACCAAATCAGCGATGCAAGTAGAAAGATTTATAACACGTCATCAGGTTCTCTAGGTGTGCAACAATCAAGGTCCGCATATTATTTATGTCATTTCCTTTTTTCACCTACAACAAAAGATTTTTATTAAAAATAAAAGCGATTACAAAGAGAATCAATCAATAGACCAGCAAACAAGCCATATGCCTCAAATAACAGCTAGAAACCTAGTGACTATGTTTGATGGCAACCACCAAACAAATCCCAAAACAAAGAAACACGTCCATTGATATCGAGATCCTTCTATGCTCACTTGACAAAAAGCCTAAAAGAGGCAGCCCATAGACCACAAAGTGCAAAACTGAGATCATAAAAACAAACCCCAAGATACGGCGCGAAAACTTGCAAAATGAACCCTAAAGCTCCCGGAGGCTGCAACAGCTTCTGCACAACGACAGAGGCGGCGGCATGGACGGTGGCGACAAGCCCTTCTTCTCGACGGAACCAAACCAAGGGGGGGGGGGGGGGTTGGAGAAGGGGAAACGAAAGCTACATCTTTCAAAGAGGACAATCATGTTCCCCATACCAACGAGACATAACAGGGGGAGGGAGGGGGGAGAAGAAAGAGAGCCTTTGAAGGATGTAGTGGTGAGTCCCACGGAGACCTGTGGAGGGGAAGAGGAGGGTTGGGAGAGACGGAGAGGGTGCGACGACGGTGGGAGTGAGCAGGGTGGAGCAGCGGCAGATGAACTTGCAGATCTAGCGCAGCGATGGGTGGCACGACGGTCTAAGAGGGAGGTGGCATCACGGCTGGTCGGAGAAGGCTGAGCTTGGGAAGGGACGGTGGGGTAGTTGAAATGACCAACGGAATCCCCTTGTCCCGGAAATGGGAGGGGAAAGCAATCAAAGATGAGATCTCGTCTTCGATTCTGGAAACCCGACGGCGCACATGATTTGATGAGAACTGATAGGGGCTAAGCCCTGGGGAGAAGAGACGGGGTGCAGGAGGCTAGTGGAGGCGGCGAAGCAGCAAGTTCAACGGTGGTGGGTGGCGGCTACCGCAACGCAAGAGATGGAGAAGAGGCAAGGCCCGACGACACTTCCATGGAGAAGGAGTAGTCGTCAGGGAAGGGGACGACCAGGGTTTATAGAGAGGAAAATGACTTAGAGAGAGAAGCAACCAAACTGTATTATTCTGTGATTTCTTTAAGTTCAAGACATTGTACTTCCTACGTATCTTTTCTTTATCATCAAACAGAATAGACACGTCTATTTAGAAACAGGTGCCTTTTGACCTTTATATTCCTGATTCACACACATAATTACATGGTGAAGTCCACCGAATTAATGATGTGGGGTATTTTTAGAGGCAATTTTGTCATTTAACACAAAAGGTTACTAAGAAAGGAAACATAGAGAAAGAAAAAATAAATCCCGAAAAGGAAAACGTATAAAAAGAAAGGATACATTATGATCATCAGAAGACAATTATTCTTCTAAATGCTCGCTACGGTTGGGTACACCTGAGATGTCAGAATATCAAATCAGTGACCGACTACAACTTAACACTTTTGAGAATCAATCAGCCCACAACTGAAATTGTGTGGCGAATGATGAAGACGTGCTCGGAAAAGCGTACCATGCGTTTCGTGTCTCGAATGTGCTCCTGCACCAACAATATTAAGAGTGCGGATTTAAAAAAAATCTTTGAGGTGATATCATGTCTTCTTCTTGCGGAGCAAAACGTATAGTTACTTATGAGAATCATCATTTACGTCCAAACGGATCTACAAGAACCCCAAGAATAAATGAAACATACTCCACTGAATAAACACCGATCTCACAAAACGTGAAACCAGCCCCATCAATCTACCAGTGATCCGGTATGAGCACCAACACAAGAGGAAAGAAAAGGGTTAAAGCCCCTTTATTTGTTTTTTAGAGAAAACTTTTATTTGTAACTTTAATTTCAACATGTTTGCATTATCGAGGTGGTCCACTAGCCTCGTCGTGCTTGAACTGCATAAACACATGACATTTTTTTTTTATAATTACATCATATAGCCGACTTCGAATCCCATAATCTCATGTAAGAATTTCAAATGCTCTACCATTGAGCTAACATATGATATCTTTTCAGGGGCCTAATGCAAGGCGTTTCAGGGACTACCGGCATAAGTAATGTTGTTACCAATTAAAAACGAGAAAAATAATATTGAATCAAGAATGAACAATTTGAGGGGCTAAGTTGTGATCTGGAGCGAGCTAGAAAAGAATGAAAACGTGATGAACAAGAGCACGCGATGTACTGGTTCACTAGCACGATGCTAGCTACGTCCACGCTCCCCGAAACCCTTATTTATTGAGACAAACGATACGAATACAACACACACAATGTAAAGCACGATCTATAGCTTTTATATAGGCCAAAGAAATACCAAAACCGATCTAAAAACCAATAAGGAAACAATTCTGGCTACCTCCAAGATATGTTCGTACGAACACCCAATGTGTTCGCACGAACATGTTTGTATGAACATTCAGAGTGTTAGCACGATCAGCAGGCACCCCCAGTTTCTTGTCTTCGTCTTATTCCTCCGTTTGCTCCATTTCTTTATCTCGCTTCGTCGCCAACTCCTCGCCAAGCCTAAGTCCATTCAAGGCACACTGATTCCCAACAGGCTAACATGAGAGGAGTGAGAGAGAGAGGGGCCGGACGGCAGTTTCAAAACTCGGCTCAATTACTATTAACTAAGTAAGATACACCACAGAAGTGCCTTGAATTAACACAGTAAGGTTTTGCAATTTGCACAGTTATGGCAAGCTTTTACTATAATAATAATTAAAACGGAAACATTACTAAATAAATTAAACCTTCTAGAGTACTAGAAAAAATTAAAACTTCTATAACTGTGAGAAAACATATTTAATCTCACTGTGTGAAAATTTCTGGATACCAACCCAAGGACTTGTAGAATGTGCTTCATGCTCTCAAAAGATCCATATATTTGTCCTCCTCTGTATTTGCAAGTTTTTTTTTGATGAACTGTATTTGCAAGTTGAAACAACAATTGCTTATGAGGGCACGGATGCCAAAGGCAAGCAGTGTTTGGTATTTGAATGTCATTTGACTCGTCTATTAGTATAAATTTTGGCCATAGTGAAACATGGGACAAGAAATAGAATAATTGTGGCCTAGGTTCTGACGAGGAGATTAGCCAATAACCATATAAATAACGACAGTCTCTCTAGCCAATTCATTTGCACAACAAACATTTCTTTGCTTCCCTACAAGCAAGTTGCAAGAAGAAGCATGGGTGTGATCACATACACTGAAGAGTACACCTCTCCTATCCCACTGGCAAGAGCATACAAAGCTGTGGTAGTTGATGCTGACAAATTGATCCCTAAACTTATGCCGCAGGCATTTCAGAGCATTGAACTCATCCAAGGCGATGGAGGGGTTGGAAGCATCAAGCAGATCCATTTTGCTCAAGGTAGACTCACTCTATTCTCTCTCTCTCTGCCTGTCTTTCTGCTCGCTGCTTTTAACAGGATAAGAGACATTTTCAGAAGAACACTTTCATCCCCTTTAACGTACGGAATTTCAAATAACTTACCCTCCCTGATTGTGATACCGCTAGTATGGCGTATGGGCCATTACTAAAATAGTTTTGGAGACAACTCTACGTCCCCATTTAACGTAAAAGGTCTATTATACCCTTGGCTTACCCGTACATTTTGTATAGTACGAGGGTAAATTTGTCCCAAAAGTATTTTTAACGGCACATCTCAACTCCAGACTAAGGGTTTCACAACACGGGGTGAGTCTCTGAAACTTCGACTCACTGAAAGGGTGGAAGTTTACATTTCCAAATTGGAAGGGGGTCTAAGTGTCTTTTACATATTTTGACACTGTACATTAACTTGTGTCACACGTCTCTCTACCAGGTACTCCTTTTACCTCCGTGAAGCACAGAATTGATGACATTGATGAAGAGGCGTACGAATACAGCTACACTATGATTGAAGGCGACGCACTGACAGGTGGTAAGCTGGAGAAGATTCATTACCAGACTCAGCTAGCGGCCGCCTCCTCTGGCGGCACCATCATCAAAAACAACGACGAGCTTCTTTCCGTTGCCTGGTGTTGTGTTGAATGAAGAGGAATTGAAGGCTGGAATGGGCAAGGCCGGAAAAATGTTCAAGGTTGTCGAGGACTACCTCATCCAAAACCCTTATTAAGCAGAGAGATCCCCAAATATCCTAATTTGCCACCAAACAGTGTGTCGTCGTCCTTCATTTTAGTTGTTTCATGTTCATGTGTTTGAAATAAATTGGTGTGCAAATCCTTCCGTATATCTCAACAATAAAAGATGCATGGTGTTTTGGTCAGGATGATCAAGTTTTACTAATAATCAGAGGTATCTACTATGGTCTCAAAGTAAGGCCACTTTCTAAAGAAATTCATTCTGCCACCAAATATTCCACCTACAACATATATCCAAGATTTAAAAAAGAAAATCCGCAAAATATGATTAAGATTGCTTCTTTGTAAAAACTAATTTTATATGTACCAACAAAGAAAACTTAAATTGGAAATATATATATATATATATATATATAAATATAAATCAAAGGGTGCACTCAATCTGCATAAACCACCGAAAATGCTTAGAAGATGCTTGGGCACACTCTCATACTTCTATTAATGCCAATGAAAAAAAAAAAAGTCTATTATTGAATCAAAACTAGACTATAAAATGCCAATGCAATTTCATGATATTAGATTTGGCAATTTATAGTAGCAAACTGCAGTTGCTATTTGCTGAAACTGCACTCTAATCAGAAGTCGAACAAAATAACTGTATGAATGCCTGGAGATCATCAATATCACTAATAAGTAAAGCATAATCACGTACCAGGAATTGTTAACAAACAAAAAAGGAAAAGAGAAGATAATTCTCGTAAAAATGAAATGAGAAAGTCTCAGAATTGAGAGTCTCTGTATTTTATACCAAAAACCGAAACAACAATAATATCCATCCACCAGCGAGCTAAAAATGGGCAAGCTGAAGCAGGATTCATTTTACTTGCGAAGCAATGAAAAAAAAAGCAGGAAAGAATCAATCTATACACACACTGTACAGTACAACAAGATTAAGATGGCTTGTACAAAATAAATCAACTTAATGAGGCAATTTACGATAACAACAACATTTACCTCCTGTGGCCAGACAAAGTGCATCAGTTCCTGAACCCATTGCTTCTGAGTCTGTTTGATTCCATGCAGTCTTATGTAAGCTGCTATGTTCCATGGCCTGTGAACTCATCAATAGTACACCTCCGTTTCGCCTAAATCTTCACAGTTGACTTTAAGGATTATTTTGACCAGCTAGTTTAGCTAACGAAATGATACGAAAATGAGTTAATATTTTCATAACATGGTAGATCAGACTATATGAAAAAATTAGCAAGTTTTCGTATCATATCGTTAGGTAAATTAGTCAGTCAAAAATGACCCCTAAAGTCAACTGGGAAGATTTTGGCAAAACAGACCAAGTAATATCTAACCCTCAAAGAAGACAGTCTCCCACTCTAATTTTTCCAACCATTTTCCACTGACATTTCCCTTCATGTTTCAGGGCATGACTGCTTGCCCTTTCGTACAATTCCATGGTCTCTCTGTGGTTAGGATCCAAGCAGAGAGCCGCTTGACAGTCTCTAACTGCAGAAACACAATCGCCAATGTATTCGTGGAATGCTGCTCTGAGTTGGAGAAGTTGTGCATCTGGTTTGAAATTTATGGCTTTGGTGAGCTCTTCCACTGCTTCGCTTTCTCTCTGATCATCCATGAGCACTGATTGACATTCATAGCGTATGGATTAGAGCCTGTTTGGTTTCCATTTGAAAACAGGAAAAAAGCAGCAAAGAAAAATATGCTGAAAAAACACTTTTAAAAACAAATTCAGATGACTGTTTGGTATGTGATGAAAAACAACTTTAAAAATCACAAACACATTTGGCAGGACCATGCGCTTCCAAACCTGTTTCTTGAAAAAACACTGTTTTCCAAACACAATTGTTTAACTACAGTGATACCGAACAGGCATTTAGAACAAAATAAAACATTATTGAAGTAAAAATGGCTAAGCAGAGTTGAGGTAGAAAGAAAAACCTGCAGCTCTGTATTTGTAAGGGTAAATTCTCAGAGGATCCAGTTGGGTGGTGACGTCGAGCTCCAAACTTGTAGTCTCTCGCTCGCAGTACTCCGCCCGTTTCTCATAAGCTGCTGCCGCCGAGTTCTTTTCTACTTTCTCTATCAGTTTCGTCAGTTCGTCGTAAGCAGCATTTCGTTCGTTTCTGATGTTGTAAACTCGCGCCAAACCTTGATGCGCTCGTGTATGCTTGATCTCAAGCGCGTTCCTATAGCATTCTTCGGCAAGATCCAGCTTACGACTGTCTGTATAGATGCTACCTAGGTTGTTTAGTGCCTGAACAACAAAAACATTTAGTGTGAATCACAAAACATTGGGGCTGTTTGGTTGAACGATATTAAGTCAGCATTTTATCTAATAAGCTCCTTTAATCTAGTGTTCTTTTAGAAGAATAGATTATTATCGGGTTATTTTATTAAATCTAGAACCTGTTTCCCAATTACAGGGTTCAGGACCTTTTTCAGGATAAATTACCGCAAGCCAACTTCCAAACCTACATGCAATTTTAACATTTTGTTACCAAAACCTACTGCAGTTCTAATTTGACGCCAAAATCTAGTTGCAGTTTATAATTATTACCAATCAACATAATGACCCCGTTAACTTTCAAAACCCTAAAACAAACGGGTATCCAGAAATGGAAGAAAGGAGACCTGGATTTTCTAAAAAGGGGCTCCGGATACTTTTTGTCCCGACCAACCAAAATGCAAAACTTGGAAAAGAATTCCGGATTTCACATCTTTTACGAGAGGTTTGACCAAAATTTTGACCAAACCGATTCTCTCGACTTTAACTCAGTTAAGCAAAGATTTATAATACCTGTCCTTTCCGGAGACCATCTGAAGGACACTTGAGAGCTTCCTCCAGGAGATGAATAACATGCGATGTGGTCTGATCATCAAGGCTTGTGTCAGCCAGTGTGTATGCTTTGAGGAAGAATGCCTCAAATGATCTCTGAATAGAGATGGATAATTCAGCTTTGGAGAGAGCTTCTTCGCGATAGCCAGTGTCGTATAGCATCCATCCTTCGTATATTAGCCTTTCCTGCTCCGAGGTTGCGTGATTCTGAGCCAAACGCAGACCACGCATCGCAGCCTTTTGACAGTTTAACCTAGACAGTCGCAATGTGAGAAGTGAGAACCCATTCAGCATCTGAAAGTAATACTACTAGTAAATAAGGGGCTAGAAGCATAGAACCTCCAACACTCTTTGAAATTGTATCAGAAGCTTACCGTAGAAGAAGTAGAGATTGCCGGAACATGAGGAGGCTCTTTCCTGGGGAATTGACCAACATGCGGTGAAGGACAGCTAAAGAACCGATATCATCCACACAAGACCACCTATCATAGAGTTGCAACCAGCACTCGCCAGGGCTCCATTCTTGAACAAAGTCGTTCATAACCTCGACTAAATAATCGCCTCTCACCTTCCCATGAAACATCATGTAATTGGGCTCCAAACACAGCAGTGCCCGTATATCTCTCATAGCAGAGTCGTAATCTTGACGCACGATATGTAACCAAGCCCTCAGTTCCAGACAGTCCGCAGAAACCTTAAACCCCAAGATTCTGTTAATTTCGACTAAAGCGGCTTTTGCCTCATTCTCGCTCTCGTCCACCATTGAAACTGCTCTGTACTTGTAGGGAAACGAAAGGGTTGGATCAAGTAGAGTTGCGGTATCCAAATCAGAAACCTTCTTCTTGCCTACATTGTACAACGCGCGTTCTTGGTACATCCAACCGGTTGGCATATTCGTGGAAATCAAGGAATCAATCAGTTTATAAGCTGAGAATCTATCTCCTTGCTTGTGCTTGGTTCTCGCGACTCCAGCAATGGAGTATACATGCCCAAAAGAAGCTGCAACCTCAAAATAGCTTCGCGATTCTTTGTATTCCCTCTTTTCTAGTAACACACAACCTAGTAGGTGACACGAAAGTGCCTTCTCCCAATCCTCAGTTGCACATTCTTTCAATCTCTCCAACAACATCAATGTCACATTCGAGATCAAGCTCTCTTCCATGGCTACCTGGCTGAGGAAATAATACAACAAGAACGAACAATTTCCCGCCATTGCCAGCCTCTCTCGTGCCTCAGACCCACAAAATAGTTTCCTGATCTTCGGATTGTGTAAACATCCAGGAAACTCCCTTAATATCACCTGCAAGCAAGAGGATACAACAAGATTTGCCCCGTATTCGAACCCATATTCAATCAGAGTCAAAGCTTGATCTAGATTCGAAACCATCGACGCTAAGTAAGCTTCACATTTGGACTTCATTTCCTCACAACAGAACATGTTTGAGAAATGAAGAAGCTCTAGCACAATTTTGGGGGAAAATGAATCTAATCTTCTTGATCTGCTGAAAGCTTCCACAGCTCTCATTCCTTCGGATGTTAAACCTATCTCAGTCAAATCAATTGTTTCCTTCTTTCCTTCGACGAATTCGCCGTATAGCATTGTTTTCAACGGCCGCGAAAGAACAGCTATATTAGCTCTCTTACAGTGAATTTCTTCACTGTTGATTTGGAAACAAATATTGTTATAATCATCAATGACAAAAATTGAGGGTTCTTTGTTACCCATTTCAACGACTTCACTGTCAATAAGGAAACAAATACTGTTGTAGTCATCAGTGACAAAAGTTGGTGGTTCTGTGTTACCCATTTCAATGCACTGGCAATGGTGAGAACCTGAATTGCGCTCCAACCCATAAGCCAAACTAGCCACCGGACACTCCACAACTCGGCCGGAACATTCCGAAACACCCACAAGCTCGTTCTCACGCCTCTCGTACCGCAACCACGCCGAGAGGACTACTTTCGAGTGGACGTCGGCGGCGCGTTCACGCGCCGCCGTCAGACACCGCCGGAGGAGCTTTGAATCGCCGAGGCCCACCGAGATTGCGTACTGCTCCAAATAAATCGACGATTTATGGATTCCAGCATGTGGGTCCTCTAAACGGCGATAAATATCAGCAACGGCGGCGATGAAGTCGACGGGTTTCAGGTGGGTTTCGATGGGCGGCGGCGGGAGGAGCGCCGCCGTGGGTGGGCCGTACGGGAGGAGAGATTCGGTACTGGAGAGAGGGACGGCGTCGTTTGAGGTGGAGAGGATCGAGCTGATGGTGATGTTTTCTGGGTGGGGCTTTTTTGCGGCGTCGGAATTGCTGACGGCGTGGATTTGGGTTTTCCGGCGGTTCAAACCGCCGTGGACGGTGGTTTTGATGGGTTTTGTGTATTTTCGGATGAGGGCGGCGAATTTCAATCTGGGTTTTTCTGAATCGTCTGATTGATCACCACCCATGATGGGGAATGGATAGTGATGAGTCAAATCTGAGGCTGAGCAATGAAGGGTGGTGACATTGTGGAGAGAGGAAAGGGAGATTCCGGCTTGGAGGGTCCTCCTAGTGGAGTGAGGAAATAGAGGGTTTTGGATCTCTGTGATAATAGATTATTAGTATTTTTGGGGTGTGTATATCATTATTAGAGATGGATAAATTATTTTAGGAGGAAAGGTTGGTTGTAGTGTCGTTTTCTGTGGATGGTGGGAGGGTGCCGGAAAAGGGAGTCGATCGCCGGAAGTGGAACACGAGGTGGTAAAGACGACGGCTCTTTGTTTCGGCGTCTGACTCTTTTTCTCATAGTAAAATATTGAAGCGGACACGGGTTTCCTACCAGCAAGGCTGGGAGCTCCTGAGCATGACCGTAAATTATTCTCTTTTTCTCTATCTTTTCAATTTGATTTAGGGGTGCAACACCAGTTGCAGTCCTAATTTGATTTTTATTTTCTTGGTTGCTTTGACTCGTTTATTTGGATAGTAAACCGATGATTTATAATAGTAGTAAAAAAATTATATTTAAATTATTTATATTAAATTTGTGACTTACTATTTCAAAAATAACAAACAAGTACTAATAAAAATAGTGATACTATTAAAGATTTGTAAGAATGAGTTCATTGAATTTTGGAGTTATACCCTGGTGGACAATTATACCTCTCAAACTAGCCTAAAACAGTCTTCTTGGTCTTGCTAGCCGTTGGTGAATATAGAGGGGCCAACGCGGCCAGGCACGTGCTTGGCTACACCCGCGTGGGCGCCAGTCGCGAGCCGGATATATGCGGGGCTAGTGAGTGGATATTTTTGAATCACCCGAACTCTAGCTTGGGTGTAGGCTTAGGGGGCGGATATGTGACGGGTTTAGGGTGGATGGGTGCGGGCCATGTCAACTCCATCCGTGGGCCGGCCCGAATTGCCATCTTATACACCGCCGATGTTACAACCCTAGCTCGCCGCTGTTGTCCAATCATCACCAGTGTTAGTCGTTACTCGAGATATGGAGAGGCCCACAAATGATAGAGAGAGGACATAGAGAAATGCAGAGAACGAGATTGTGGACAGAGAAACTGAATGAGATTGAAGAACATACCACATAGAGGGGACTACAATTTTTGCCACTCGTTCTATTACTTCTACGTAATGTTGTTAGTGATCTATGGCTATTGGTAACGATTGAGAAATTACATGTAGTTCTACTTGTAAATTGAATCCGACGAAGGTTTAGTGTTACAATACGATTACATGTAGGTTTTAAGCTAAGTTACATGAAGTGGAAGCGAAAACATGAACGAGAGCATGGAAGCGAGAATTATAAAAAAGTCATACTTGAGAAAGTCATGAGAGCGCGTATATAAATTATATATTAAATATAATTTTATATATAAACACACTATATACTAGAATTTTGTATATTTTAGATTTTGTGGCAATAACTATAAAGCTTATTATAAAACTAGAACCTCATATACTGAAAATGCAATGAATGTTCAAGTGTGTGTTTGCCATGAAAACGTAACATGTAGTGAGATAGGAGGGTACCTTACTAAGTGGTTGATTGTGTCATTTTAGCTAAAATTTTAGTTCGACTAATTTCAAATGGGCTTGATTACTTAGTTGATAGACACATTGTTCAAAAAGTATAGAGCGTTCGTGAAAACGCGCTATAGAATTTTAAGACACAAGGATTATAGGTGAACTTGAGCTGAAAGCACGGAACGAAGATTGAGAGCGGAAACAAAGCACCTCCCAGAAATTTTAGTATCAATTTAAAATTATAAAATGTTTTAATCAATTAGCATAGAATATGGAATCTTTTCAACGTAAGCTGGTTGTAAAAAGTTTGTTACAATGTGATTCGGGTATATTATATGTGCTCCGCAATGCCGGTACTGAGCCCCCTCTCACTACCGGCATTCCCGTTCTCCATGGGGGAAGCTTAGTTACCGTGGCTCCTCAGCACAAAGGCTGGCACATTAGGAGCGTCAATTCCAGTACTTCAAGGACGATAAAATACATTTTTACCATCAGAAAAAGAAGTTTTTTACTTCCGTCGCTGTCCCTTGTCTTCGCACTACCTACTTCTAACAATAGAAGGGAATAAGACTTAAACAACATTCTTTAAGAACACTTCTTTTCAAGAAGTTCTTATCAAGAAGGCATTTGCCAACACATTTTGGTGTTTGCTTTAAGAAATTTGGTGAAAAAACTTTCTTTAAGAAATCAACTCTAGCATTTTTTTGACTATTTTTTATCACACTTTTGGTAGTTGAGAGACACATATGTTGATATTGGACGTAATTTTCTTTTCGAGGAGCGTAAAAATAAAATTTGATAATTGAATTCTATTTGTTTTTGAGAAATGAATTCTATTTTCAGCACATACCAAATTATATTTTTATTTTATTTTTAAGCATGTTTATTGAATATTGCTTTTTTATCCTACCTTTTTTTTCCTTCTAAAATCGATACTAGTACCACGGTAGGCTTGAAATGTCCAATCATTCAAGAAACAAAATCCTGCCAGTCAATCCTCTCAGATCCACATGTCATCTCAACAAAATAAATAAAATGTTTAATTAAAGCGTAACTATTTCCTGTTAATCACATGGACGCATGTGCATGAGCTATTTTGGTTTTGTTATTCTTTACGTTCTCACCAAAAAAATAATCAAATTATAAATAATATTTTAATCGTTCTCTACTTGGACATGAGTAAACGAAATTTGATCGTTCTCACCACAACATTAACCAAAATTACAAACAATTTTTTTTTTCAAATGTCCCTCGAAATTTAATGTCAAATCACATTCTCATATTTAAACAAACATCAACAACACTATAAAAATCATTTCAATGCAGCTAGGGTGGTAGCTCAAGTGGTAAAGCGTTAAAAGTCTCTATCAAAAGTTCCGGGTTTAAACGCGGTTGCCGACAAAAACAATTACTCAAAATAACAATAATAAACAAATGAGCCAATTACATGTTACCCACTTCCAGTTTGCGGTAATGATCCAGCTACCACCCCCAATTTTAAAACTATCTTGTACCACCTCCAGTTTATATTTGTTAGCAATCAACAACCGGAGTGAAAAATACCAACATCTTCAAGCCTTCATCTTGTACCTGCAAGTTCAAAGATTGTATAAGTCTCAAAATGGTATCGGAGAGATTTTTTTTTGAGAGAATCTGAAAGATTGGATGTGGAAGAAAAAGAAAGTATCAAGTGTTTATGCTATAAAACAACAAAAAGAGTGTCGTTCTTAATAGTAAAAGAATAGTAGCTCACAGTAATTCTCAACAAAGCAACAGACAAATGGGTTGCTAGTTTGAAGACAATTTATAGTATTTGGATAAACATGAAGAATAGTGACAATGTCGCTATACCTTCGAATATGAAGCCAAAATATGTGGGTAACAATATGAGAAATTGAGGATTTTCTGCTACAAATGTGGTTGTATATGCCATGATAACGGGAGTTGTAGCTTCCTGGTTGAGAAATAAAGCGGTCATCACAGGTATGGACCAGAGCTTAGGGGGAGTCCGAGAAAAATTAATTTCCGAAGTGAAATCCCTAGTTGGTTTTTGGATAAAAGGAACGAAGAATTCATACAACGTTGGGGGGTTCGAGTTTCGATTCTGTAAGAAGAGGGAGGGAGAACTCAGGATTCGGCTTTAGAATCCTCGACCTCATCGCCGGTTTCGAGAAAAACCCACCGGGGATTGAGCAGTCTCACGAAGAGAAGGAGAGTGAATCCAGAAAAATTCGGGCTGACGAAGTTGCGACGAAGGGTCCAGATACAGAGGGATATGACAGCTCAACAGTACCACAGAAATTTTTTACCGAATAATGTTTCTGCCACAAAATCCATCAGTACAGGTGAAGGAAGGCCCACGTGGACCAATAGAGGGCAGGATTTGGATGAATCTTCTAGAAACGGTTAAATCGTCTTATCTGCTGAAGAAAGCCATAGAGGAAAGTTAGGGTAGATCATTCTTTAGTGAGTCTAGGGTTTAGAATTTGGTTGAAGGAAAGGAATACTATGTGGAAGAGCCGACGAGCCCAAAAGGGGAGAGATCAAAAAAGTTGGACCAGAATAGGAGCCCACCTCATGGCCCAAAGAGTCTGAATGGACCTTACCACGAGAAGCCCAAAAAATTAAAACAAAAGGTTGGGCTAGATAAGCCCTGACTTTTGGATATTGGGTTCTCGCCCGAGAAAACTGGTAAACCGGTATTTGATATCGCGTTATCTAAAGTCTTTCTCCGGTTCATCGATCTTAAGAGAAAAACCCTAGATCAACAAAAGGGGCAAGACAAACGCCGGCGACTCTTAGCAAATCCAGAGGTGATAAACACTAAGGAGGAATTTACAAGGCAGATTTGTGAAGAAGTAGAGTACGTGAAAAAAGCCCAGGAGAAAAGGAAAGAGGAATGCACAATGAAGGAAACAAATTGAGAAATTGGGGAAGCTTGTGAGGACGAGAAATTGTTGGAATAGATGCCCTAGAGACAACCTAGTTTAGTATGAATTTATTTGTGGCTAGAAAATTCATTTTATTATTTATTGGATATTTAATATAATGAAGTTCTTAGATTTACAATTGTGTTGTTTATCTTAAATATCCCTAGTCCAGTATAATGATTAATGAGACAATCATCTATAGACTAGTATGGGGTTGGATTGATATGGAGATATCATGATCCAACACATATGTGTGCATTAAGGGTAATGACGCACTGGATTGACCCATCTCCGAGAATGCTACATACACGTTATGTTGAGTCACAAGCGCTTCTCGCGGTACAATGGTATTGTCATCCTTAGAATTGAAGTCGCTAGATATTCTAGTTGTGGATTATTGTGATTTTGGTAGCGTTAAACGCTACACCGTAACTGGGTAGTTATAAAGGCGTATACCGGATACAATAAGAAGTAAACTTAGAGATCGTAGTGGACGTAGATAGAATTTGTCCCTCCCACATAACGGGGGCAAATATCCTAGGCCACTCGAGGGATAGTGCTTATAGAATGTCTGGCCAGACTCAAATAATTCAATATGGGATATTGATGTTATTTGCACGAATAAGGCTATTCCCATGGATCGAGAAACTATGGATTGGATATACGAGTGTGGCTTGTATGTCTCGTGTCCAATCCGGATATAGAGACAAAGGGAGGAGACAATTACTTGTACAAGGTTTGTCGGATGACTATTCTATTAGTTGGCTACAATGGATGTTTTGCTAGAAACCGCTCCATATTAGCAAATTGTTGCTACCAACTAGATAGAACCTATGGGGTCACACGCTATATAGAGTTGAACTAGATTTGGGAGTTAATTAATATGATTAATTAATTAGAAGGATCACTTTGCAACACCTTGCGAACTTAGTAGGACTAATTTGCAATGAAGGGACTAAACTGAATTCTGGTAGGACTAGAATAGGTCATTTAGGTAGTTGGCAATGATTTGTTGGACTACACTCCTTCCTTCCTTCCCACACTTATGACCTTATTGATCATAACTTGAGTGGGAGAGAACAAATAAGGAAAGAGCAAGCAATCAAAGGAGGCTCGCCCGCCCCCCTTGACCGCCGCCCGTCCCCGTCGCCCCACAAGGAGGCCGAAACCTCCTTGTTGTCTCGTTTTGCGTGACATTTCTTCCTCTTCCTCATTCCGGGCTAGCACCAAGGAGTAGGAAGATCTAGAATTCAACTCTAGGCGTGGATCAACTATAGAGAACGTGACACAATTCGCGTTTGAAGTCATCAAAGGAGAAATCCTAAGGTGTGTTATTGATTTCTTCTCTTACCATCGTTATGTCTCTTGACTTGTGATCCTTGGAGGGTATTGCATGGATTATATTTGTTTTTCCGTTGCGCATCCATGATCAAAACCCTACAGGAATACCAGGTATGTGTTTATGAATTCAGGGGAAGCTATAATCACACAGCTGATATTCATAGAGCCCTCGATTATCCGTTAAGCCGCTTTGAAGGGGTATGAGCAAAGCTTCGAGAAGAGAAAAAAGAAGGCGGTGGTGGTTGGCCAAGAACACCCACACCAGGAATGTTAGTGTTGAGCTGGAATTGTCTGGGGTTGGGGCGACCGCTGACAGTCCAGCGACTCCGAGGGTTGATTAAAACCCATTGTCCCTCCTTGATATTCTTAATGGAGACAAAGAATCAAACTCAAATGCTGGAACAGATTCGAAGATCTTTAAGGTACCCAAACTTTCATTATGTTGAGCTTCAATGGAAGGCAGGGGGTAGCTCTGTGGTGGGTGGAGGATTTGGAAGTGGAGATTGAGATTAGCTGTGAAAAAATTATTTTATCTAAAGTTGAAGTGGGTAATAGCACAATGGAGAACTGGATGTGGGTTTATGGCGATAGTGTGGGTTCCAAAAGGCTTAGGGTCTGGCAGGATATCAAGCAAGTGTGTGCTCAGATTATCTTCATGAAGAAGAAAACACAGGGGGGGGGGGTGAGGAGGTTAATGCTTGGAGGATTAACCTATTTAGAAGCTTCATATCTAATAGTGGTATGATGAAATCATAAACCAATGTACTACATACTCCTGGTCAAACAATAGGGAGTTGGCTAATGTGGGAGAAATGATAGATAGAATGTTTATCTCTACTAACTGGGTGGTACAAAACCCTAATTCTATAGTGTTTTTTGATTATATGATGGGATAAGACCATGCTCCAATGGTGGTTGACACAAACCCAAAGAGGCCTATGAAGAAATGTCAGTTTAGATTTGATGCTAATTTGATAAGTTTACAGGGGTGTGGTGATGTGATTAGCCAAAGCATGAAGGATGAGAGTCAGGGGTCCCCCCCTCTAGGAGTGGTGCAAAAGTTAAAACTTTGTAAGAAAAGTCTGTCAAAGTGGAGCAAGGAGAATGCTGTAAAAAATAAAAGGAAAATTGAAGAGATGGATGTTAAGTGTGAAGACTGTTTTGTAACCTAGTCTAAATTAGAGGGGCTTACAAGCAATTCATGTATTACTATCTCTATATAAATTAACTTAGCTCTAGGGTTAGGGTATCACATCACATCACAGAGAGAGGCTGAGAGATCTTTTGTACTTTTCATTCGTTCATCATAGTGAAGTGGGTGTGGACCGTGGATGTAGCCAATTTGGTGAACCACGTAAATCGTCGTGTTCTTGTTCGTGTGATTTCGTTTTGCTTTTCATTGCGTTGTTATATCGCTCCGAGTCGATCCTAACAACTGGTATCAGAGCCACGTCGATACTGTGCAAAAAAATCGAGAGAGAAGTTAATTTTTGTTCTTTGTTTGAACGGGAAAGCCACTTGGAGAAGCACGCAGCAAAACCCTATTTTGGTTGATACAGCAGCAAGGTGCGGCTTGCGATTGGCAGCAAAATAGCGAAGGTAACCAAAAGAAAAGAAACTGTTTTAATTGTCAATTGATTATTTATTAGTCAATTTTTTTTTTTGTTTTCGGTTTGTGCGGCCGTGCTTAGTCACCGTCCAAGTTACAGTGGCTTTTTCATCAACCAAGCAAAAAGGGGTGTTGTGGCTTGTGCCTTGTGGGGCCACGTGAGATCAAATCTTGTGTGTTTGCACTGCGTGCTTTAGAAGAAGGCACAAAGAGGCTGCTTTTGAGTACTTCCCAGGTGGGTCTCATAGGAGAAGAAGAAGCAGCAGGGCTGCTGCACGTGAGAAGGTATCCGGTGCATCTCGCACGCGGTACTCAGTACTCTAATTCGCGCGTTTGTGCTCTAAAATCGTTTTGAACATATCTCGACGCTCAGGAATCCGATTGACTTGAAACAGGAGTCAAAGTAGGGGTTTTTGGACGTTCCGGATCTGTTGGTCAGGTTAGATTGTTGAGATTCTGCACGGTTTGAGTGGGAGTGATGGCGGACGACGGAAGATTCAAGATTGAGAAATTCGACGGGACGAATTTCAGCCTATGGAAGATGCAGATAGAAGACTATTTGTATCAGAAGGACTTTTACTTGCCGTTGGACGGAGTTGAGAAGAAACCAAGCGAAATTAAAGATGAACAGTGGAAGATTTTGGACAGAAAAGCTCTAGGACTTGTGAGATTGAGTCTCGCATCGTCAGTTCTGTTCAATGTGTCGAAAGAAACGACGACGAAGGGTTTGATGGATGCTCTCTCACAAATGTATGAGAAACCTTCAGCAGCGAACAAGGTGTTTCTCATGCAGAAGCTCTTTGACATGAGGATGACCGAGAGTGGTAATGTTTCCCAGTACCTGAACGAGCTGAACATCGTCATAAGCCAGTTGGAATCCGTCGGGATTACATGCTTTGACGACGAGATGAAGGCACTGTTGGTTCTGTCCGGGTTACCCAAGAGTTGGGGTGGCGTAGTGACTGCTGTGAGCAATTCTGCTGGAAAAGACAAGCTAGGGTACGACAACATGGTGAGCACGGTACTCGGTGAAGAGATGCGCAGGAAGAGCAGTGGATCTAGCAAATCCTCTGATGGTGCGTTGTATGTCGAGCAGAGAGGGAGATCAGCAGACAGGAAGAACGGAAACAAGGGTCGAGGTCGATCTAAGTCAAAGTCAAAGTGGAAGAAAAAGGACATTAAGGACATCGAGTGCTACAACTGCGGTGAAAGCGGACATTTTGCAAGGGAGTGCAAGAATCCGAGCAAGAAGAAGTCAGAAAACCACAAAGGTAATGATTCTATTAATATTTCTGAAAGTGATCCTGAAACATTAATATTATCTGTATCCTCAAAGGAGGATGTGTGGGTGGTCGATTCTGGTGCTTCGTTCCATGCGACAGGTAGAAAGGATATTCTTCATAATTACGTGCAGGGTGATTTCGGGAAGGTGTATCTCGGAGACGATGAGGCATGTAAGATTGTTGGGAAGGGAGAAATCCAATTGAACTTGGATAATGGAACAGCTTTGCAGTTGACTGATGTGAGACATGTTCCGATGTTGAAGAGGAATCTTATCTCGGTAGGCCAGCTTGCAGCATCAGGTTGCAAAACTATTTTTGGAGTTGATTCCTGGAAAGTAACAAGAGGATTTATGGTGATCGCTCACGGTAAGAAGGAGGGTACTTTGTATGTGACTTCAGGAACGGACAGTACCATAGCTGTCGCGTCTTCTGATATTGGCGCAAGTACCTGGCACCACAGGCTAGGACACATGAGTGAGAAGGGCATGCAGATAATGCTCAAAACAGGCAAGCTCAAGGGTTTGAAAGAACTTGATTTGGAGTTTTGCGAGGATTGTGTCTACGGGAAGCAGAAGAGAGTTAGCTTCACCAAAGTTAGCCGAGGTAGAAAGCTCAACAGGTTGGAGTTAGTGCATACAGATGTATGGGGTCCAGCGAATGTAGCTTCTAATGGAGGTGCGTCTTACTTTGTTAATTATATTGATGATGCCACTAGAAAACTATGGGTTTACTTCTTAAAGAACAAATCAGATGTGTTTGATGTGTTTAAGAAGTGGAAGGCTACTGTTGAGAATGAGACAGGTCGGAAACTTAAGTGTTTGAGATCTGACAATGGTGGCGAGTATTGCAGCAATGAGTTTGAGGAGTTCTGCGCAGAGAACGGCATCAAGAGACAGAAGACAATTCCAAACAAGCCTAGATTGAATGGAGTTGCAGAGCGCATGAATAGAACACTCACAGAGCGTGCAAGGTGCATGAGGATACACGCTGGATTGCCTAAGTCATTTTGGGCGGAGGCAGTGAACACAGCTGCATACTTAATCAACAGAGGTCCATCGACAGCACTAGATTTTGGATTGCCTGAGGAAGCTTGGACAGGAAAACAGGTATGTTTGTCGCATTTGAGAACATTTGGATGTACCGCTTATGTTCATGTTGATGCAGAACAGAGGTCCAAGTTAGATCCTACGTCGAAGAAGTGCGCGTTTATCGGATATGGCATTAACAGTTTTGGCTATCGATTTTGGGATTTCGATAAGCACAAGGCTGTTAGAAGCATGGATGTGGTATTTAACGAGTCAGTTATGTACAAGGATTGGAAACAGGGACAGGTTTCAGATGAGAAGGAAACGGTAGAGCTTGAGATTGGAGATGTCCAGCCACAAGTTGAAGCCCCTGCTCCAGTACATAGCTCAGAAGTTGAAGCGGTCGCTCCAACACGAAGAGTTTCAGGAAGGTCGACTAAAGGTAAGACTCCAGCTCGTTATTTATCATCACTGTCATATCTTTTGCTCACAGATAGTGGTGAACCCGAGAGCTTCGAGGAAGCTGTTCAGAGTGAAGCCAGAGTCAAGTGGGAGCATGCAATGAATGATGAGATGCAGTCTCTCTACTCCAATAAGACATGGGATCTTGTGGAGTTGCCTCGAGGGAAGAAGGCTTTGCACAACAAGTGGGTTTACAGACTTAAGGAGGAGCATGATGGATCAAAGAGGTACAAGGCTAGACTGGTGGTGAAAGGATTTCAGCAGAAAGCAGGCGTAGACTTCACTGAAATCTTCTCTCCAGTTGTGAAGATTTCCACCATCCGCACGGTACTTAGCATTGTGGCAGTTGAAGATTTGCACCTTGAGCAGTTAGATGTCAAGACAGCCTTTCTACACGGGGATTTAGAAGAAGACATCTATATGGTACAGCCACAAGGGTACAAAGCAGCAGGTAAAGAGAATATGGTGTGCAAACTAAGGAAGAGTTTGCATGGCTTGAAGCAGGCACCGAGGCAGTGGTACAAGAAGTTTGATAACTTCATGTCTAGGCAAGGATACAAGAAGTGTCATGGGGATCACTGTTGCTACTTCAAGAGGTTTAAGAATTCTTACACTATTCTCTTGTTATATGTGGATGATATGCTTGTTGCAGGATCAAGCATGGGGGAAATTCAGAAGCTGAAAGAGAGCTTATCTAAAGAGTTCTCAATGAAGGATTTGGGACCTGCGAAGAAAATCCTTGACATGAGAATCAACAGGGATAGAATTGGCAAGAAGCTAGTTTTGTCACAAGCTGATTATTTTCAGAAAGTCTTGAAGAGGTTTAACATGCATGATGCTAAACCAGTGAGTACTCCGTTGGCGAGTCACTTCAAACTTTCGAAAGACCAGAGTCCAGCTACAGATGAGGAGAAGAACTACATGTCTAAAGTTCCTTATGCATCTGCTGTGGGAAGCTTTATGTATGCTATGGTGTGCACACGTCCAGATATTGCCCAAGCAGTGGGAGTCGTTAGCAGATTCATGAGAGATCCCGGTAAGGAGCATTGGAGAGCTGTGAAGTGGATTTTCAGGTATCTGAGAGGTACACAGGATGTAGCTTTGTGTTATGGAGGGTCAGAGATCAGTTTGAAAGGGTATGTTGATTCAGACATGGCTGGTGATGTGGACAGAAGAAAGAGCACTACAGGCTATGTGTTTACACTTGGAAGTGGAGCAGTCAGTTGGGTTTCGAGGTTGCAGAAAATTGTTGCCCTATCTACTACTGAAGCCGAATATGTAGCAGCTACGGAAGCGTGCAAAGAGATGGTTTGGCTACAGAGTTTCTTGAGGGAACTTGGGAAGAAGCAGAGGAGTTGTAAGCTGTATAGTGACAGTCAGAGTGCAATTCATCTGGCGAAGAATTCCACTTTTCCTGCAAGGACGAAACACATTGACATCAGGTATCACTTCATTCGCTCATTATTGGAGAAAGACGTGATCAAATTGGAGAAGATTCACACGAGCCAGAATCCTGCAGATATGTTTACCAAGGTTGTGACCTTGGAGAAGCTGAGAACCTGCTCGACTTCGGTTGGCCTAGTTACATGATGAGAGGCCAAGTCCACACTCATGGAGGATGTTGATTGAAGCTGGGAGAAGTACACTCAGAGTTAATCAGTCTTCAAGTGGGAGATTGTTAAGTGTGAAGACTGTTTTGTAACCTAGTCTAAATTAGAGGGGCTTACAAGCAATTCATGTATTACTATCTCTATATAAATTAACCTAGCTCTAGGGTTAGGGTATCACATCACATCAAGAGAGAGGCTGAGAGATCTTTTGTACTTTTCATTCGTTCATCATAGTGAAGTGGGGTGTGGACCGTGGATGTAGCCAATTTGGTGAACCACGTAAATCGTCGTGTTCTTGTTCGTGTGATTTCGTTTTACTTTTAGTTGCGTTGTTATATCGCTCCGAGTCGATCCTAACACTGGAATCTCACCTCAGAGCTATGCAATACATAATAGCTAGTAAGGAAAACCAGAGAAAGATAAAGGACCTCCAACAAGAGCTAGGGAAAATGGTGGGAGAAGGAAGAAATGTACTGAAAGCAGAAATCAAGAATTTCTTTCCTAAGAGAGGGGGACAGAAATACCAGGTTCTTCCACATTGCTACCCTCCAAAGAAGAATAAGGAATGGTATCCAAAGAATTAAGGCCAAGAATGGGAGGTGGTTCATAGAGGATAGAGACACAGGCAAGCTCTTCACAGATCACTACAAGGAGATATATTCAACTACAGGGGCAAGAGATTTGAATGAGGTGTTAAACAATGTGCCTAGAAAAGTCACAAGGAAACATAATGAAGATCTTTTGAGAGATATAGAAGTTAGTGAGGTTGAAGATGCAATCAAGCAATTAGGAGCTCAGAAGGCCCCATGGTATGATGGGTTTACTGATTTGTTTTTGCAGTCACAATGGTCAGAGATCAAGGAGAAGATTTGTCTTGCTGTCAAAGATTTCTTCAAAATGGGCTTTATGTTAAAGAGTATAAATGTTATAAACCTTGTCTTTATACCAAATGTGAAATTCCCAAATGAAGTTACACATTATAGGCCAATCTCACTGAGTTCTGTTCTATACAAGATCATTGCTAAGGTGTTGTCCAACAAAATTAAGGTAATGCTCCCTTTTATTATTTCCCCTATGCAATCTACCTTCATCCCTACTAGATACTTACAAGATAATATTGTGATTGCACAAGAATTCTTCCACGAAATTAAACATCACAAGGCAAAAAAAGAAGGGTTGGATGGCTCTTAAGTTAGACCATAGTAAAGCCTATGATAGGATGGAATGAGATTTTTTAGAAGCTTTGATGGGAAAGTTAGGCTTTGATCATAAGTGGATTCATCTCATTCTTCAGTGTGTGACTACTGTAACTTATAATATCCAAATCAATAATGGGAAGAGAGGAGAAGTGAAGCCAAATAGGGGTTTAAGACATGGGGATCCACTCTCCCCTTATCTCTTTGTGATTATGATGGAGAGCTTTTCTTGTATGATGAATGAGGCAATGGATAAGGGAGATATCAAAGGGATTAAGCTAAAGAGACAGAGCCAACCCCTGAGTCATCTGTTGTTTGCAGATGGCTCCCTTATTTTTATGCAAGCTACTGCGAAAGAGGTTAAGAGCTTCTTAAATCTCTTACAAGCTTTTGAATCGGCTACATGTATGAGCACTAATCTTTCTAAGTCAGGGGTCCTGTTATCTCCTAATCTGGTGGAGCAAATCAAGGAAAAAGTGGTGGACCCATTGAAAGCTCCTACCATTTTTGAGAATGAGTTCTATATGGGTATTCCAGCTTTATGGGGTAGGTCTCTTGGGCAGGTTTTTAATTATATTTACCAAAGAGTGCTTAGCAAGCTTAAAGGTTGGAAGAGTCAAGCCTTGAGCTTTGCAGGCAGAGAAGTTTTATTAAAAGTCATAGCACAAGCAGTGCCCTCTTATGCCATGTCTACAGTCTTGCTTCTAATTTGTGCAAAAAACTCACAGCCCGTATAATGAATTTTTAGTGGTTTGGAAATGCAGAAGCAAAAAAAAAAAAAAAAAGTTGGGTGAGTTGGGAGAAGTTAACTGTTCCAAAATGGGAAGGGGGTCTTGGATTTAGAGACCTCTGAGCTTTCAACCTCTATCTTCTTGCTAAATCTGCTTTGAGACTTATTCAGAACCCCCACTCCCTCTGTGCTACCACTCTTAAAGCTACATACCACCCAAACTGCTCTTTTTGGGAAGCCAGTAACATGATTGGCAGCTCTAAATCTTGGAAGGGTATTTTAGCAGGTAGAGCGGTTTTGAAGAAGGATGTCGTTTGGCAGTTAGGGAATGGTACATATATTAGAGTTTATGAAGATAACTGGTTGTATGGTGGTCAAGTTAAAAGACCTTCTAGAGAGCCCCACATGACTGATGTCTATTTGAGAGTGTCTGATATGATAAATCAGAGTTCTAAAAGTTGGAAGCTAGCCCAGCTGGACCAATGGTTTAATGTACAAGAAGGAAGAGCTATACTGCAAATTCCTATTGGCTGGACTGAGAAAAGGGATATCTGAGATGGCCTTGGACAAAGACAAGTAATTTTGAAGTAAAATCTGGTACTGTTACTGCTAATGCCACGCTAAAATAAAAATTGCCTCAAAAATGGGGGTAGAGAGAGTACTTCCTCTTCTATGGTGAACAAAACATTTTGGAGTTGGGTTTGGCATTGTCAGGTTCCCCCTAAAATGAGGAATTTCTCGTGGAGGATTCTTAGTGGCTCTTTAGCTACAAAAGTGAACATTCATAGAAGAATTTCTAGTATTCCTCCTGTGTGTCCTATGTGTGAGAATCCAAAAGAGAATGAGCTTCATCCCTTTACCAAATGTTCTTGGAATGAAGCACTTTGGGTTGGGTCAAGTTTAGTTAACATGCAGGGGGTTTTGACTACTCAAAATATGAAGTTGTGGTTTTATCAAGAATGGGAAGAGTCAAAAGCTGAAAGAAGACAACCTAGACACATGGAGAAGGTAATTTGTGTGTTGTGGGTCATTTGCTTAGCAAGAAATAACAAAGTTTTCCAGCAATGTGAGCCCGATCCAAGAGTGGCACTTCAAAAGTGATTAAGTGGCGGATTGATATCCAAGTGTTGGGTACAGAGATGAATCCTCCTATTAAGCTAAGTAGTGAGAAATCTTTGATTTGGGAAAAACCTCCCCCAAATGTGTTAAAGATGAACGTGGATACTATTTGGAGGAAAGAGAACAACACTGCTATTGTTGGTTGGGTTTCCAAAGATCATACTCGTGGCTTGCTAGGTAAAGGGTGGAAGAAGATCAGAGCGTCCTCTCCTTTGGTAGAAGAAGCTGAAGCCACAAGGTTAGCATGTTGCAATATGGATAGTTGGTGTTGGGGTTTGACGTAGTTAACACAGCGGAATAACAAAAATTAATCCTACTCAAAGCCCACCAAGGATCACAGGAAGAGACATCATAACATGATAAGAGACATAGTAATGTGTACCTTTTGATTTGAGAGATCACACGAAGAATGATGTCCTCGTCTCTATGGTTTATCCATGTCTAGAGGTGAGATCTAGATTCTTCCTTCTCAAGTGCTACCTTGGACCGGAGGAAGAGGGAAGAACGAATCAAGCAACCAAAAGGAAGAAGAGAGGGTTCGGCCCTCTCTCTTGGCCGACGGGGATGGGGCGGACGGCTAGGGGCTCTAGCTTGTCTTGCTCTCTCTCTCTTTTTCTTCTCACCCACTCTCTTGTGTTATGTCTAATAACATTAACATTAGTGGGAAGGAAGGTAGAGCCTCCTTTATATAGTCCAACAACTCCTTGTTAACTACATAAAGGTGTAATACCCCGTTAAATTACTAAGCGTAAAATAGTAATTTAGAAAGCGAAATATAAATTTAGTTGCGAAAATAAAGTTTGGTAAAATTTTCGTGCTTTTAATTGCGTGAGATTTTTGAAAACGCTAGTCTAATTTTCGAAAATAATACGTGAGAGTTTCTTTATTTTCTACTTATAACCGCGTGTGCGACACCGCGAGTTGTGGTGAGTGAGCTACACACGATCTCCCTATCATCTAGTGCACCCACCACACTCAATCTTTTTCCATTTATTACTAATTAATAAAAAGAAAAAGCCTTTTCTTTTGTTTTCTACCACCTTCTACCTTTGCCTTCACGGCAAATCAATCACCACCGCCACCAACACATCACCGCCTCCTTCACACCGCCCTCACCCCTCTATAAAGCCACACCCTCCTTCCCAGGTCACCCAGCAGCAGCAGCAACCATCATCTCCTCCACCACAGTCACCATCTCCACCAACACCATCATCATCATATTCACCACCGAGCACCACCCACATCTCTCGGCAACCACCACCTCCATCACCTGCATATCCTTGCCTATCTTCCTTCTCCCTCACCCACCATCTCTCTCTGTTTCTCGTTGAAGGCAGAGACAGCAGCAGCGGGTGGCCATAACAACCACCAAGCACCACCGCCGCCACTACAATCGGGAAACCCCCCATAACCACCGGCCCTTCTCTAGCTCTTTGCTGCAGCTCTCTCTCTCCCTTTACCTCTGTTATTTGAATTCAGCAGCAGCAGAAGCCGGCAGAGACAGCCTCAGGCCACCGCCGGAGTCACCATCGGGAAACCACCGGGAAAAGCCACCATGGCCACCTACGTGATAAAACTATCTCTTCTCTACCCCTGTATCTCTCTCGCTACCACAAACAGAAGAACGGACCGAGGAAGATTAGTGTCGGTATGCAACAGCAGGAAGAAGAAGACCCCCCGGCGCTCGTTCTTCCATGTTTTTCGGCGAAGAGGGAAATGTGAAAGCAGTGGCACCCATCGTTATTTCTCTGTACCAGTCGACTGTAGAAGGTCCGACCAAGCTTGTAGGATGCTCAGATGAGGCCAAGAGCCACCGTAACAGCTCCGGTCGAGCTCCAACTCTGGCGGCTATTTCGCCGCCACGACCCGCTTCAATTCTTGGCTATTTCTCGCGGTTCTTGTTTCGGGTACGCTCTAAATCTCCATAAAATTCAATTTCAGTTGTCAAAATTCTATATTGGTAGTTCGAATTCATGTTTTGATCGGGAAGAGAGGAGTGTTCATCGTTGGGTTATGTTGGGGGGGGGGGCAGATTTGTCTTTTCTGAATCTTCGGGGGGTTGTCTTTGTAGTTTAGATGAACTGTAGGGGGGCTGGTCACATACTATACACTCTATTCTAAATTGATTTGTTTTAAAATAAATTATAATGTTTTACTTGATTATGTTTCAAAATAAAATTAACTAGAAATATTCTAGTGCTAAACATATATTTTGGTAGTAATAACTCACTTTTGGAAAGTTTAAGCTAAATAAAAATATAAGTGTTGTTTTTATATGTCGCATTTGTTTAAATAGATAGCAAGTTTGAAGTAAAAATAGTTACTTATCGATCTTTTAACAAGAAAATAAATATTGTTTCTGTCGCTAAACATCTCCTTATAAAATAAGCACACAACTTTTTACTATATTTATTAATTGCGATATTATGATTATTTTATCAAATATTTATAAGCATGAATTTGATTATTTAATATCAAGATAATTCTTATATACTAGCATAAGACTTAAAGTCACGTTTTATTGGGCTTGATTGGGGAATCATGAGAGTTTGACATAGTTAAGCGACGTAGTCGAGCGTCTGAACATTATAAGTGCTTTCTTTATTTAGAAATAATATTTTTGTAATTATAAATTGGTAATCGTTGACAACAGGTTCATAGACGAGGAAGACGAACGTCCGTAGAAGACTTTATGTGTTACTTGCTGTGAATTATGGTGAGTATACATGCCAAGCCTTGCGTGCCAAGCTCCTTCGTGTCAAAAGTGGATTTTTATATTATGTCTCAAAATTGCTTATTTGATACTTGTTGAATTTGTTTATTTATTCTTTGAAAATTCTCACACGATAATTAATCCTTAATAACGCAAAGTGGAAAGAGTTGTGCGGGGAACGTCACTTGAATTATTATGGATTTGGTTTGGTCGTTGTTGGCTTCGTCCACTCGACCCTGATATTAATTTAACCCGGTTGCAATTTGCCTCGGGTTCGCTCCTTGTACTCACTCCTTCTGGGCGCAAGAACCCTGTTAGGGGGGTGTCGACACTTAAGGTCTTGGTAGCTTGTGATGGGATATATTGATGATGCGATTGGATTTTCCCCGTTCAACACAGGACTTAAAATAGTTATTTTTGGATTGACAGTTTATTAATGAGGAATTGGATATTTATGATTAAATGAGAATATCATAGTTGGCTTATTGGAATGGAAATTGAAATTTTCAAATGAGGATATTGGAAATGAATTAAAGTCTGGTTTTTCTGGAAATTTCTGGAACTGCGTAATCAGTTATCTTTTACTTCCGCTGTCACTATTATTGTTGTTTACTGTAAAATTTTCTCTCTTCTGTGTTTGACATGCTTGAGTGTTACTCACTCAGTATTTATTGCTGACTTTCAAACTGCGGTTCCTGTTTCCTTCCCACCGCAGGTCTAGAAGCTGGAGACTATGGTTTGGCTGGGCGCGAGACTCACTTAGAGTGACTTCACATGTAATGCTTAGAAATTGTTAGATGATCACAGTGTAATAGTAATCAGGTTCTTGTACGAGACTCAAATCTTAATTTAGTTGTTTAATGTTAATAATAAGAGTTCTGGATTGTATTGCTTTTGAGTTCCGCCGTCACTCTTAGCAGCGCCCTCCTGGGCTTTCCGGTCCGGAACAGAAGGCTTGGGAATCATGGGTTGTTGCAAAAGGTCCCTCCTAGTTCTACATGAACTTGGATTAGTCCCTTCCTTGCAAATTATTCCTACTAAGTTTACAAGATGTTGCATAATGATCCTTCTTATTAATTAATCATAATAATTAATCTCAAATCTATTTCTACTCTATTTGACGTGTGACCCCATAGGTTCCTACTTAGTTGGTAGTAACTTATTTCTAACATGGAGCGGTGTCTAGCACCACATCCATGCCACCCAACTAATAGAAATAGTCAGTGATCCCGACAAACCTTTTGTGCCTAATATCTCATACTGCACTATCCCTTTGTCTCCATATCCGGATTGGACACGAGACATAAATAGTCACACTCCAATCCATAGTTCCTCGATCCTGGGAATATGCTTATGCAAGCAGATAACATCAATATCTCCATATTGATTTATCTGAGTCTGGCCAGACATTCAATAAGCCTCATCCCTCGAGTGGCCGTGGATATTTACTCCCATTATGTGGGAGGGAAAAATCCTATCTGCATCACTACGATCTCTAGCTTGCTTCCTATCATGCCCGATAACTACCTTTATAGTCACCCAGTTACGGTGTAACGTTTGATAACATCAAAGCACGATATTTCACAACTAGAGTATCTAGTGACTTCAAGTATAAGGATTGCAATTATATTAGCACTACGAGAAACGGTTGTGACTTAACATAATCTAATGTATCCTTCTCGTTGTGGGTCAATCCAGTATGCCATTACTCCTAATGCACACCCATGTATTAGACGTGATATCTCCATATCAATCTACCCACATACTAGTCTATACTTGATCGTCATATTAATCAATATAGTGGACTAGGGATATTTAAGATAAACCACACATTGTATCTAAAGACTTCATTATATTAAATATCACAATATATAATAAATGAATATTCTAGCCAATAATCAATGTTCATACTAAATATAAGATTGCCTCTAGGGCATCTATTCCAACAGTTGGAACGATAAGCCTATTATTCTGGAGGCAGATAGTAAAGAGGTGACTAAAGCAATCAATTCTGACACTTGTTTGAACTGGAAAATTCAGGCTGTTGTGAAGGATGCTCAAGCTATCTCTTTGTTAAGAAGAGTTAAATTTAGATGGATAAGTAGGAAGGCAAATGTGTTAGTGGACATGTTTGCTAAGTTGGTAGAAAAGTGTGTAGTTGAGGGTAATAATTTTGATCTTGACAGAGTTTGGCACCTTCTGGAAGCAACTCTGATCAAGGATAGTTGTATGTCTCCTATTTCTGTTGATCAATGAAGAGTTTTATTTAGGAAAAAAAGAGAGACCAAAGATGGTAATGGAGATTCGCAATGGGGAACAGTGAGCCAAAATGAAGGAAGACAATAAGAACACTTGTAAGTAATTTTTCATTATTATTACAACTGCCAATTTAGTAACATCATCACACCAATCCACACACGTTCTTATACTCATGAATCACCATCGCTTGTAATAGTGGTCGTCAAGAACATCTAGTCATCATCCTCATCACTCAACTGCATCTACAACTGTTACTCTTGATTTATATTACTTAAGTACAATCCTGTCTATTGGTGTCCAAATGGATTGACTAAGCCGTCTATATTATGCCTTATAATGCTCACAAGAAAAAAAAAAAATCCGGGCCGGTTTAAAGTTTTTCTGGTTACAATCGTGTATGGGCCTGACCGAGTTATGGACAGGCCCAGCTGGTGTACGAGCACACTGAAAGGTCGGTCTTGTCAAGCATTTTTTTTAGAAAGTCGGTCTCGTCAGTTTAAAGCTACCTCCCTCATTGTACCATTGAACACAGATTGAAACACGACGGAGAATTGGTGGAGAGGTTTCCATACGAGAGAGAGAAATTGGTGGAGAGAGAAAGAGCGAGAGACGACGGAGAATTGGTGGAGGAGTGCACAGACAGCATGGAGAAGGAGGAAGAAGAAGAAGAAGAAAGGAGGAGGGTTTAGGGTTCTGGAGTTGAAAGACGGCACCGCCCTCTCATCTCTTACACCGTCAACCAACGCCGCCGCTAGTAGTGGAGATTGCCTCGATCTGAAGAAGTCACCCTCGAGGTTTCCCTCATAACTCTCTGTCTTTCTAATTTCATGATCCAAATTCGTGTTGCTTCTCTCTATCTGATATGATATGATATCATATTGTTGTGGGTTTGTTAATCGATGGGTTAATTTCGGAGAACCATCTGTACACTTTCAGTTATATTGTTTGTATGGCTGAATCAGAATTCAATTGTGGGTTTTGTTAATTGATGGGTTGATTTTGGAAAACCATCTGTTGTGTGTAATGTATTACTGAATTGAATTGTGGGTTTGTCAATTGATGGCTGATATAGTTGGGTTGCTGTTAAAATTGATTGTAGTGAGTGAATTTATATCCATGCCAACACAATTAATAATTTTCAAACAATAAATAAACCCGTGTATCAATTAGAATTTTGGAAGTTCAAATCAAGGAGAAATAATAATTTAATGAAGAATCAGATCAGTGTTTGAGTTGATTGTTACTCTCTGTAATTTTCTAGAGTTTGTTTATGAATTTTCTAGGTAAGGCTGCCCAAAACTGAATCAGATTAGGGTTGAAAATTTCACTATAGAAGTCCTGGAAGGCTGGATAAGTTTATATGAGTGTTATGAAAAGGGGAGACAGTGGAAATCATATAGAATCAGGGAACAAAGAGTCAAAGAGGGAAGTATAAGTTTGTGTGAGACACATGACTAGATGGATGCTTGGTTCCCTTGGTCTTTGGAGGCCATAGGTAGAATGTTGGTTTTGGGAATATAGATCTAGAACTTCTGTTTAATCTGGAAATCATAGTTTATGGAGGATCCACTCCAGTTTAAGTTACTGTGAAGATTGATAATCATAGTTTGTGGAGAATCCACTTTAGTTTAAGTTACTGTGAAGGTGATAATGTTTCTTCGTGGTTTCATGTTAAACTTTTGAGTAATTAGAAGGAATAAATACCAAGATCTACGTGTGATCCGAGGCACAATTGATGTAGAAGAGGGACACATTCTGATGCAATATATGCCCTTTATCTTTCTGGATATCAAGGGTTCAATCTTTGGCTCTCAGGAATTACTTAAAAGTGAAGTACATATCGAGTTGGAACTTTTTTCGTACTTGGTATTCAGAGGCGTGTATTAGGTGATGTTCTCCATAAAGCTGTGTTAGGTGATTGATTCTTAAGAGTAAAAATTAGAAGTAAGAAGTAGTCTTTGAGAAAGAGAGGAAGCTAGAGAAGAGGATGAGTTGTTTTTCACAGTGGGTATAAGGGTCCATATTCACATTATTTAGAAGTAGAGGGTCTTGTGTATTGGGGCTGGAATAGGCAACAAATGTATACCTGGATAGTTCATGGGGGGTTCTGTCGAGGAAAGGGCTAGAACTGAGTTCTGTCTTTTGGTATCTAGTAATCGCTTTATGGAAATCGATAAGGTATGGTCGAAATTGGTTTTTGGACGGAGTAGCATTTTGGAGTGGTTGAAATATCATTAGTTTTTTCTAGAGCATGATGTGCTACTGAATAGAACATTGGTTTTAAAAATCATTGTGTTTTGGATGGAGTAGTCTGATGTGCTATTTGAAGTTTGTTTCTCCTGTGTGTATTTTGCATTAAGCCTTACCGAGAAAACTTGGATTAGGAGATATGAATGGAAGATGCTAAGATGTTGGATGTTGTGGCTGTCGGATATTAGATATTTTAATGGATTATGGTTACTTCAAATACTACAATAGTCATTTGATTTGTCACTGAATTGTACCCTGGTTATATGAATTGGTTATATGGTGTGTTATTTGGTTAGAGAATTTGGAGTTACATGTGGGTCATGGAGATGGTGTGGAAAGTGAAAGGAATGGTTGAATGGCTAAATAGACGGGAATGAAATCTATTATATTAGAAGTGGGGTCGTTTAACATGCTCAGGGTTTCAAAATTTAAGCGGATTATTTCGAAAAACTAATCTTGTTACCGTCTTAAAATGGTCTATTTTGCCCATATACTTTTTTATCAGGCTATCTGTTCCACTATGTCTTTCACTTAACTGAGCATTTGTTTGTTCTATTCTCAAGGTGGAAAGGGAAATGAATAATAGGGCAAGGTGATATATGAAGTTATGTGATTGAATGTTCAAGTACCTTGGATTTGCTTTTCTTTTTGCGAAGTACTAGGCAAATCGTGGTGTTTGGTATCTTCTAGTTGCCTTATGGAAGTCGATAAGGTATGTTCGAGAAATTGTCGTGGGAAGGATTAGCATTTGGAAAACTTTGATGGAAATGGAGTTGCTGAAATATTATTTGTGTCTTTCTAGAGTTCAATGTGCTACTGATATGAATAGGATCTTAAGTTTATCTCTTCTTGGTGTGCATTAAGGCATACGGAGAGGATTTGGATTATAAGAAAGGAATGGAAGAGGCTAAGGTGTTGGAAGTTGTGGCTGTTGAATATTAGATGTTTAAATGAGGTTATAAAGTTGTTTAGAGAGATTTGGAGTTGCATGTGGGTCATGGAGATGGTGTGGAAAGTGAATGGGAAGTTCAAATTCCTTGGAATTGGTTTTGCTTTTGTTCAGTAATAGGAAATTCGTGGTGTTTTGGTATCTAGTAATCGTTTTATGGCAATCAATAATGTGTGTACGAAATTGGTTTTTGGAAGGCGTAGCTTTTTGTAGCTATTGAATATCTTTAGTGTTTTTCTAGAGCTTGATGTGCTTCTTAAAAGAACATAGGATATAATTTTTTTTTCTGCTGTGTGTATTTTGCAATAAGTCTTACCAGGAGAATTTGGATTAGAAGTGAATGGAAGAGGCTAAGATGTTGGAAGTTGTGGCTGTCTAATATTTGAAATTTTACTGAATTTATAGTTACTTCAAATGGACTACAATAGTCATTTGATTTGTCATATGTGGGGTCATCAAAGTTTTCTAGTAGCATTTGGAGTTATATGTGGGTCATGGAGATGGTGTTGAAAGTGAACGTAATGGTTGCAGGACCGACAATACGGGAATGGAATCTTTTAGATTAGAAGCGGGGTCGTTTAACATCCTCAGGGTTTCAAAATTTAAGCGTATCATCTCTAAAAAATATTCTTTGTACCTTTTTAGAATGTTCTATTTTTCCTTTACTGTTTATTCTTTTTCATCAAGTTTTTTGTTCCACTATGTCTTTCACTAACTGACCATTAATAACTTTCAAGATTTAAAAATATTTGAAGTTCTCAGGCCTTGAAAAGCATTAAAACTAGCGTATTCTTTTTCATACTCTTCAATTATTTTCCTTTTCGACTTTTGTACTCCGCTATGTCAATGAAATCTCTTCCGTCTTAACTATATCCAACTGCTGTAATCCTAATGAGTTCTCGGGATTTGCATTTAAAGTTTTCAAACTTATTGATTTAAAACTCCTGGTAGTATGAGTTTTTTCCCTAAATTTCAGTAAGGATATTTACAATTTTGCTTTAAAGTTTGCAGTTTTAAGGGTTTACAAAATCAACAATTTTCAAAGTTATGCGGACTTCTCATGTCTGTTTATGTCAGTTGCAACTTCCCATTTCAATCAAAAATAACTTTTCGATTGCATTTTTAACTTGAGTTAATTCACCAAGGCCCCACTAGAATAATATAATGGACCGATCCAGGTTTGATTGGTATTTGTTTGATCTATTCCCGAGGTGGAAAGGGGAATGAATGACAGGGCAAGGTGATATTTGAAGTTATGTGATGGAATGTTCAAATACTTTGGAATTGGTTGTCCTTTTGTGAAGTACTAGGCAAATCGTGGTGTTTTGGTATATTCTCGTCGCTTTATGGTAGTCAGGAGTTGAAGAGCTAAGGTGTTGGAAGTTGTGGCTGTTGAATATTAGATGTTTAAGTGAGGTTATGAAGTTGTTTAGAGAGATTTGGAGTTACATTTGGGTCATGGAGATAGTGTGGAAAGTGAATGGGAAGTTCAAATTTCTTGGAATTGGTTTTATTTTTGTTCAGTACGCGGAAACTCATGGTGTTTTGGTATCGAGTAATCTCTTTATGGTAATCATTTATGGTAATCGATAATGTTTAGAGAGGTTTGGTTGTAATTTGTTTGTTCTATTCTCGAGGTGGAAATGGGAATTGATGGCAGCACAAGGTGATATATGAAGTTTTATGATGGAAATTTCAAATATATCGAAATTAGTTTTCTGTTCAACATCAGGCGAATCGTGTTGTTTTTGGTATCTTCTAGTCGCTTTATGGAAATCGTCGATTAGGCATGTTCGCGAAATGGTTGTGGGAAGGAGTAGCATCTGAATTTTTTTGATGGCTGATGGAGTTACTGAAATAACTTTAGTGTCTTTGTAGAGTTTGATGTGCTGCTGATGTGAACATAGTGTTTTAAGTTTGTTTCTGGGCGGTAGTTTTTGCATTAAGCCTTATAGAGAGAATTTGGATTAGAAGAAACCAATGGAAGAGGCTAAGGTTTTGAAGTTATGGCTGTCTAATATTAGTAGTATTATTGAGGTTATGGTAACTTCAGATGAACTACGATTGTGATTTGATTTGTCATGGAAATGTGGCTTGTTTATTACTTAGTTATATGATGTGTTATTTGATTAGTGAGATTTGGAGTTACATGTGGGTCATGAAGATAGTGTGGAAAGTGAATGGGAAGTTCAAATTCCTTGGAATTGGTTTTGTTTATGTTCAGTACTAGGAAAATAGTGGTGTTTTGGTATCTAGTAATCGCTTTATGAAAATCGATTAGGTATGTTCGAAATTTGTTTTTCGAATGAGTAGCATTTTGAAGTGATTGAATTATCTTTAGTGTTTTTCTGGAGCTTGATAGGATAGTGAAATGAACATTGGATTTGAAGTTTGTTTGTGCTGTGTATTTTGCATTAAACCTTACCGAGAGAATTTGGATTAGAAGAACAGAATGGAAGAGGCTAAGATGTTGGCAGTTGTGGCTATCAAATATTAGAAAATTTAATGAATTTATGGTGACTTCAAATGGACTACAATCGTCATTTGATTTGTCATTGAATTGTGCCCTGGTTATATGACTTGGTTATATGATGTGTGATTTGGTTAGAGAATTTGGAGTTACATGTGGGTCATGGAGAAGGTGTGGAAAGTCAACGAAATGGTTGACCAAATAGACGTCAATGAAATCTATTATATTAGAAGTGGGGTAGTTTAACATGCTGAGGGTTTCAAAATTTAAGCTTATCATCTCAAAAAAATATTAGTGTTGGGGTCTTAAAATGTTAAATTTTTCCTATATTGTTTATACTTTTTCATCAAGCTTTTTGTTCCACTCTGTCTTTCACTAACTTGACCATTGATGACTTTCAAGATTTAAGAATATTTGAAGTTCACAAGTGTTAAAAAGCATTGTAACTAGCGTATTTTTTATACTCTTCAATCATTTTCCTTTTCGAGTTTTGTACTCCGTTATGACAATTAAATATCTTCCGTTTCAACTATATCTAACTGTTGTAATCCTAACGTGCTCTGGGGATTCGCATTTAAACTTTTCAAACTTATTAATATAAAACTCATCATCTGAGGTTTTTTTTCTAAAATATCAGTAAGGATATTTACAATTTTGGTTTAAAGTTTGCAGTAAAAGGGTTCTCAGAATCAACAATTTTCACAGATAAGGGGACTTCTCCTGTTTGTTTATGTAAATTGCAACTTCCCATTTGAACGATTGCATTCTTAATTTGAGTTAATTCACGAAGGCCCCACTAGAATAATATAATGGACTGACGCAAGTTTGGTTATTATTTGTTTGTTCTATTCTCGAGGTGGAAAGGGGGATTAATGACAGGGCAAGGTGATATTTGAAGTTATGTGATGGGAAGTTCAAATACCTTGGAATTGGTTTTCCGTTTGAAGTTCTAGGCAACTTGGGTGTTTTGGTATCTTCTAGTCGCTTTATGGCAGTCGATAAGGTATGTTGGAGAGATGGTTGTGGGAAGGAGTAGCATTTAACGAATTTATGGTTCTAATAGACTTCAATAGTCTTTTGATTTTGTCATTGAATTGTGTGCCCTGGTTATATGACTTAGATATGATGTGTTATTTTGTTAGAGAATTTGAAGTTACCAGTGGGTCGTGGTGATGGCGTGGAAAGTGAACAGAATGGTTGAATGATCGAATAGACGGGAATGAAATCTATTATATTAGAAGTGGGGTCGAACATTAGAAATATTAATGAATTTATGGTTCTAATGGACTTCAATAGTCTTGTGATTTATCATTGTATTGTGTGCCCTGGTTATATGACTTGGTTATATGATGTGTTATTTTGTTAGAGAATTTGGAGTTACAAGTGGGTCGAGGTGATGGTGTGGAAAGTGAACAGAATGGTTGAATGACCAAATAGACGGGAATGAAATCTATTATATTAGAAGTGGGGTCGTTTAACATGCTCAGAGTTTCAAAATTTAGCTTATTATCTTAAAAAAATATTCTTGTTAGGGTCTTAAATGTTATGTTTTTCCTATATTGTTTATACTTTTTCATCAATCTTTTTGTTCCACTCCGTCTTTCACTAACTTGACCATTTGGTGTCTTTCAAGATTTAAGAATATTTGAAGTTCGCAAGTCTTAACAAGCATTGTAACTAGCGTATTCTTTTTATACTCTTCAATCATTTTCCTTTTCGAGTTTTGTACCCCTTTATGACAATTAAATATTTTCCTTTTCAACTATATCCAACTGTTGTAATCCTAACGTGCCCTGGGGATTTGCATTTAAACTTTTCAAACTTATTGATTTAAAACTCATCATCTGAGTTTTTTTTTCTAAAGTATCAGTAAGGATATTTACAATTTTGGTTTAAAGTTTGCAGTAAAAGGGTTCTCAGAATCAACGATTTTCACAGATAAGGGGACTTCGCCTGTTTGTTTATGTAAATTGCAACTTCCCATTTGAATCGAAGAAGAAAACAACTTTCCGATTGCATTCTTAATTTGAGTTAATTCACGAAAGCCCCACTTGAATAATATAATGGACCGACCCAGGTTTGGTTATTATTTGTTTGTTCTATTCTCGAGGTGAAAAGGGGAATGAATGGCAGGGCAAGGTGATATTTGAAGTTATGTGATGGGGAGTTCAAATACCTTGGAATTGGTATTCCATTTGAAGTTCTAGGCAACTTGGGTGTTTTGGTATCTTCTAGTCGCTTTATGGCAGTCGATAAGGTATGTTGGAGAGATGGTTGTGGGAAGGAGTAGCATTTGGAAAACTTTGATGGAAATGAAGTAACTGAAATATTATTTGTGTCTTTTTAGAGTTCGATGTGCTACTGAAATGAACTTATGATCTTTAGTTTATTTCTTCTTGAAGTATTTTGCATGAAGCCTTTCAGAGAGTTTGGATTAGAAGAAAGGAATGGAAGAGGCTAAGGTGTTCAAATTTGTGGCTGTCAAATATTATATGTTTAAGTGAGGTTATGTAGTTGTTTAGAGAGATTTGGAGTTACATGTGGGTCATGGAGATAGTGTGAAAAGTGAATGGGAAGTTCAAAATTCCTTGGAATTGGTTTTGTTTTTGTTCAGTACTAGGAACATCTATACCTTTATGGCAATCGATAAGGTATGTTCGAAATTGTTTTTGGAAGGAGTAGCATTTTGGAATGATTGAAATATCTTTACTGTTTTTCTTGAGCTGCTGTGCTACTGAAAAGAACATAGGATTTGAAGTTTGTTTCTGCTGTGTGTATTTTGCAGTAAGCCTGAACGAGAGAATTTGGTTTAGAAGAAATGAATGGAATAGGGTAAGATGTTGGAAGTTGTGGCTGTCGAACATTTGAAATTTTAACGAATATATGGTTCTAATGGACTTCGATAGTCATTTGATTTGTCATTGAATTGTGTGCCCTGGTTATATGATGTGTTATTTTGTTAGAGAAATTGAAGTTACAGTGATGGTGTGGAAAGTGAACAGAATGGTTGAATGACCGAATATACGGGAATGAAATCTATTATATTAGAAGTGGGGTAATGGACTTCAATAGTCTTGTGATTTGTCATTGTATTGTGTGCCCTCGTTATATGACTTGCTTATATGATGTGTTATTTTGTTAGAGAATTTGGAGTTACAAGTGGGTCGTGGTGATGGTGTGGAAAGTGAACAGAATGGTTGAATGACCAAATAGACGGGAATGAAATCTATTATATTAGTAGTGGGGTTGTTTAACATGCTCAGGGTTTCAAAATTTAGCGTATTATCTCAAAAAAATATTCTTGTTAGGGTCTTAAATGTTATGTTTTTCCTATATTGTTTATACTTTCTCATCAATCTTTTTGTTCCACTACGTCTTTCACTAACTTGACCATTCGGTGTCTTTCAAGATTTAAGAATATTTGAAGTTCGCAAGTCTTAAAAAGCATTGTAACTAGCGTATTCTTTTTATACTCTTCAATCATTTTCCTTTTCGAGTTTCGTACTCCTTTATGACAATCAAATATTTTCCTTTTCAACTATATCCATCTGTTGTAATTTTAACGTGCTCCGGGGATTTGCATTTAAACTTTTCAAATTTATTGATTTAAAACTCATCAGCTGAGTTTTTTTTTTCCTAAAAAATTGTCTGGATATTTACAATTTTTTTTTAAAGTTTGTAGTAAAAGGGTTCTCAGAATCAACAGTTTTCACAGATAAGGGGACTTCTCCTGTTTATTTATGTAAATTGCAACTTCCCATTTGAATCAAAGAAGAAAACAACTTTCTGATTGCATTCTTAATTTGAGTTAATCCACGAAGGCCCCACTAGAATAATATAATGGACCGACCCAGGTTTGGTTATTATTTGTTTGTTCTATTCTCGAGGTGGGAAGGGGAATGAATGGCAGGGCTAGGTGATATTTGAAGTTATGTGATGGGAAGTTCAAATACCTTGGAATTGGTATTCTGTTTGAAGTTCTAGGCAACTTGGGTGTTTTGGTATCTTCTAGTCGCTTCATGGCAGTCGATAAGGTATGTTGGAGAGATGGTTGTGGGAAGGAGTAGCATTTGGAAAACTTTGATGGAAATGAATTAACTGAAATATTATTTGTGTCTTTCTAGAGTTCGATGTGCTACTGAAATGAACTTAGGATCTTAAGTTTATTTCTTCTTGGAATATTTTGTATGAAGCCTTACGGAGAGAATTTGGATTAGAAGAAAGGAATGGAAGAGGCTAAGGTGTTGGAATTTGTGGCTGTCGAATTATATGTTTAAGTGAGGTTATGTAGTTGTTTAGAGAGATTTGGAGTTACATGTGGGTCATGGAGATAGTGTGGAAAGTGAATGGAAAGTTCAAAATTCCTTGGAATTTGTTTGTTTTTGTTCAGTACTAGGAACATCAATACCTAGATGGCAATCGATAAGGTATGTTCGAAATTTATGTTCGAAATTGTTTTTGGAAGGAGTAGCATTTTGGAATGATTGAAATATCTTTACTTTTTTTCTTGAGCTGCTGTGCTACTGAAAAGAACATAGGATTTGAAGTTTGTTTCTGCTGTGTGTATTTTGCAGTAAGCCTTAACGAGAGAATTTGGATTAGAAGAAATAAATCTAATAGGCTAAGATGTTGGAAGTTGTGGCTGTCGAACATTAGAAATTTTAACGAATTTTCGGTTCTAATGGACTTCAATAGTCTTTTGATTTGTCATTGAATTGTGTGCCCAGGTTATATGATGTGTTATTTTGTTAGAGAATTTGGAGTTACAAGTGGGTCGTGGTGATGGTGTGGAAAGTGAACAGAATGGTTGAATGACCGAATATACGGGAATGAAATCTATCATATTAGAAGTGGGGTCGAACATTAGAAATTTTAATGAATTTATGGTTCTAATGGACTTCAATAGTCATTTGATTTGTCATTGAATTGTGCCCTGGTTATATGACTTGGTTATATGATGTTGTGTTATTTGGTTAGAGAATTTGGAGTTACATGTGAGTCATAGACATGGTGTGGAAAGTGAAAAGAATGGTTGAATGACCAAATAGACGGGTACGGAATCTTTTATATTAGAAGTGGGGTCGTTAAACATGCTCAAGGTTTCAAAATTAAAGCGTATTATCTCAAAAAAATATTTTTGTTAGCGTCTTAAAATGTTCTATTTTTCCTATATTGTTTATACTGTTTCATCAAGCTTTTTATTCCACTTTGTCTTTCAGTAACTGACCATTGATAACTTATAAGTTTTAAGTATATTTGAAGTTCTCAAGCCTTGAAAAACATTGTAACTAGTGTATTCTTTTTTATACTCTTCAATCATTTTCCTTTTCAAGTTTTGCACTCCGTTATGACAATGAAATTTCTTCCGTCTCAACTCTATCCAACTGTTGTAATTCTAACGTGTTCTCGGGATTTGTATTTAAACTTTTTGAACCTATTGATTTAAAACTCGTGTTATGATTTTTTTTTCTCTAAATTTCAGTGCAGATATTTACAATTTTGCTTTAAAGTTTGCAGTTAAAGGGTTCTCAGAATCAAGAACTTTCAACGATAAGCGGACTTCTCATTTTTGTGTATGTCAATTGCAACTTCCAATTTAAAGAAGAAAAAACTTTTTCGATTGCATTTTTAATTTGAGTTAATTTACGAAAGCCTCACTGGAATAATTTAATGGACCGACCGAGGTTTGGTTGGTATTTGTTTTTTCAATTCTTGAGGTTGAAAGGGATATGAAGATATACAAAGTTATTTGATGGAAAGTTCGAGTACCTTGGAATTTGTTTTCTTTTTTGTGAAGTAGTAGTAAATCTCGTCGAGAAATGGTTACGGGAAGAAGCATTTGGAATACTTTGATGGAAATGGAGTTACTAAAATATTATTTGTGTCTTTCTAGAGTTCGATGTGTTATTGAAATGAAGTTATGATCTTACATTTGTTTCTTCTTGGTGTATTTTGCATTAAGCCTTACGCAGAGAAGAGGCTATGGCGTTGGAAGTTGTGGCTGTTGAATATTAGATGTTTAAGTGAGGTTATAAAGTTGTTTAGACATATTTTGGAGTCTCATGTTGGTCATGGAGATAGTGTGGAAAGTGAATGGGGAAATTCTAATTACTTGGAACTGAATCTGTTTTTGTTCAGTACTTGGAAAATCATGTTATTTTGGTATCTAGTAATCGTTTTATGGAAATGATAAGGTATGTTCGAAGTTGTTTTTTGGAAGGAGTAGCATTTTGGAGTGGTTGAAATATGATTATATTTTTTCTAGAGCCTGATGTGCTACTGAATAGAACATTGGATTTGAAGTTTGTTTCTGCTGTCTGTATTTTGCATCAAGCCTTACCGAGAAAACTTGGATTAGGAGATATGAATGGAAGAGACTAAGATGTTGGACGTTGTGGCTGTCAAATATTATAAATTTTAATGAATTTATAAAGTTGTTTTAGACATATTTTGGAGTCACATGTTGGTCATGGAGATAGTGTGGAAAGTGAACGGGGAAGTTCAAATTACTTGGAACGGGATCTGTTTTTGTTCAGTACTAGGAAAATCATGTTATTTTGGTATCTAGTAATCGTTTTATGGAAATGATAAGGTATGTTCGAAGTTGTTTTTTGAAAGGATTAGCATTTTGGAGTAGTTGAAATATGATTATATTTTTTCTAGAGCCTGATGTGCTACTGAATAGAACATTTGATTTGAAGTTTGTTTGTATTTTGCATTAAGCCTTACCGAGAAAACTTGGATTAGGAGATATGAATGGAAGAGGCTAAGATGTTGGACGTTGTGGCTGTCAAATATTATAAAGTTTAATGAATTTATGGTAACTTTGAATGGACTAAAACCGTCATTTGATTTATCATTGAATTGTGCCCTGGTTATATGACTTGGTTATGTGATGTGTTATTTGGTTAGAGAAATTGGAGTTACTTGTGGGTCATGGAGTTGGTGTAGAAAGTGAACGGAACGGTTGAATGACCAAATAGACGGGAATGAAATCTATTATATTAGAAGTGGGGTCGTTTAACATGCTCAGGGTTTTAATATTTTAAGGGTATTGTCTCAAAGAAATATTCTTGTTACCATCTTAAATGGTGTATTTTTCCTATATTGTTTATACTTTTTCATCAAACCTTTTGTTCCACTTTGTCTTTCACTAACTAACCATTGATAACTTTAAAGATTAAGAATATTTGAAGTTTCAAGCCTTGAAAAGTATTGTAACTAGCGTATTCTTTTGTATACTTTTCAATCATTTTCCTTCTCGAGTTTTACACTCCGTTATGACTATGAAATCTCTTCCGTCTCAACTATATCCAACTGTTGTAATCCAAACGTGTTCTCGGGATTTGCGTTTAAACCTTTAGAACTTGTTGATTTAAAACTCATGTGATTTTTTTTTCTCTAAATTTCTGTTTGGATATTTACAATTTTGCTTTAATGTTTGCAGTTAAAGGGTTCTCAGAATCAATAATTTCCAAAGATTAGCGGACTTCTCATTTTTGTTTATGTCAACAGCAAATTCCCCATTTGAATTAAAGAAGAAAAAACCTTTTCGATTGCATTTTTAATTTGAGTTAATTTACGAAGGCCCCACTACAATAATATAATGGACCGATCTGAGGGTTGGTTGGTGTTTGTTTGTTCTATTCTTGAGGTGGAAAGGGAAATGAAGACATACTAACTTGTGTGATGGAAAGTTCAAGTCCCTTGGAATTTGTTTTCTTTCTGTGTAGTAGCAGGCAAATCGTGGTGTTTTGGTATCTTTTAGTCGTTTTATGGCATTTGATAAGATATGTTCGAGAAATGGTTACGGGAAGGAGTAGCATGCAGAAAACTTTGATGGAAATGGAGTTACTAAAATATTGTTTGTGTTATTTTAATGTCCGATGAGCTATTGAAATGAAATTAGGATCTTAAGTTTGTTTCTTCTTGGTGTATTTTGCATTAAACCTTTTAGGGAGGATTTGGATTAGAAGAAAGGATGGAAGAGGTTAAGGTGTTGGAAATTGTGGCTGTAGAATATTAGATGTTTAAGTGAGGTTATAAAGTTGTTAAGACATATTCTGGAGTCACATGTTGGTCATGGAGATAGTGTGGAAAGTGAATGGAGAAGTTCAAATTACTTGGAATTGGATCTGTTTTTGTTCAGGACTAGGAAAATCGTGTTTTTTTGGTATCTAGTAATCGCTTTATGGAAATCGATGTTCGAAGTTGGTTTTTTGAAGGAGTAGCATTTTGGAGTGGTTGAAATATGATTATATTTTTTGAGAGCCTAATGTGCTACTAAATAGAACATTGGATTTGAAGTTTGTTTCTGTTGTGTGTATTTTGCATTAAGCCTTACCGAGAAAATTTGGATTAGAAGATATGATGGAAGAGGCTAAGGTGTTGGAAGTTGTGGCTGTCGATTATTGGTCGATTGTCATTCATTTTTCACACATTCATCGATGGCATAGCTTCTGTAACCCCGCCTCTTACTTTGCCGGGAGAAGCGCTTGTTGTTGTTGCTTGGTGTCGCCTTATGCGGTTGTGTTATGGGTCGCATCTGTTCTTTTCCCAGTGTGAAAGACCAAACGATATTCTCTTACGGGGAGAGATGCGTCGAGTTGGATGAATTTGATGTTTAAGTGAGGGTATAAAGGTTTTAGAGATATTTGGAGTTACGTGTTGGTCTTGGAGATAGTGTGGAAAGTGAATGGGGAAGTTCAGATTACTTGGAATGGGATCTGTTTTTGTTCAGTACTAGGAAAATCGTGTTATTTGGTATCTAGTAATCGCTTTATGGAAATCGATGTTCAAAGTTGGTTTTTTGAAGGAGTAGCATTTTGGAGTGGTTGAAATATGATTATATTTTTTAGAGCCTGATGTGCTACTGAATAGAACATTGGATTTGAAGTTTGTTTCTGCTGTGGGTATTTTGCATTAAGCCTTACGGAGAAAACTTGGATTAGGAGATAAGAATCGAAGAGGCTAAGATGTTGGACGTTGTGGCTGTCAAATATTAGAAATTTTTATGAATTTATGGTAACTTTAAATGGACTAAAACCTTCATTTTTTTGTCATTGAATTGTGCGCCGGTTATATAACTTGGTTATACGATGTGTTATTTTGTTAGAGAATTTGGAGTTACATGTGAGTAATGGAGTTGGTGTGGAAAGTGAACGGAACGGTTGAATGACCAAAAAGACGGGAATGAAATATATTATATTAGAAGTGAGGTCGTTTAACATGCTCAGGGTTTCAAAGTTTAAGCATATTGTCTCAAAAAAATATTCTTGTTACCGTCTTAAAATTGTCTATTTTTCCTATTTTGTTTATACTTTTTTATCAAGCTTTTTGTTCCACTTTGTCTTTCACTAACTGACCATTGATAACTTTCAAGATTTAAGAATATTTGAAGTTCTCAAGCCTTGAAAAGTATTGTAACTAGCGTATTCTTTTGTATACTCTTCAATCATTTTCCTTTTCGAGTTTTGCACTCCGTTATGACAATGAAATATCTTCAATCAGTTGTAATCCTAATGTGTTCTTAAGATTTGAATTTAACTTTTCAAATTTATTGATTTTGAATCCCCTGATATGATTTCTTCTAATTGTCAGTAATCATGTTTACAGTTTTGTTTAAAGGGTTCTCGAAGTCAACAATTTTCAAATATATGCAAACTTCTCGTGTTTGTTTATGTCAATTACAACTTCCGTTTCAATAAAAAGAACAAGACTTTTTTTTTATTGTGTTTCTAATTTTAGTTAATTTTATGAAGGCCCCACAAGAGTAATGTAATAGATTGACCCCAGGTTTGGTTCGAATTTGTTTGTTCTATTCTCGGGGTGGAAATGGATTTACTGGCAGGGCAAGGTGATCGTCGAAGTTATCTGATGGAAAGTTCAAATACCTTGAAATTGGTTTTCTTCTGTTCTAGGCAACTTGTTGTGTTTTGGTATCTTCTAGTCGTTTTATGGCTTTCGATTAGGTATGTTCGCGAATTGGTTGTGGGAATGAGTAGCATTTTTTGAAATTTGTATGGCTAATGGGGTTACTGAAATATCTTTAGTGTCTTTCTAAAGTTAGATGTGCTACTGAAATGAAATTTCTTCAGTGTCTTCATAGAATGTTTTGTGCGACTGAAATAAATTTATGATTTTGAGTTAGTTTCTGCTCGTATTTTGCATTAAGCTAACAGGGATGGTTTCGGTTAGAAGAAATGAATGGAAGAGTCGGAGGTTTTGGAAGTTGTTGCTGTCGAAAGTTTAGAGTTTTAATTAGGTTGTGGTAACTTCAAGTGGACCTACAATTGTCATTTTGATTTGTTATGGAAACGTGCCTCGTGTGTGACTTTGTTATATGATCAAGTTATTTGACTAGAGAGGTCTGGATTTACCTGTGGGGCATGGAGGTAGTGTGGAAAGTACACTGGATGGTTTAATAACCTAAATAGACAGGAATGTGATCTATAATATGTCTTTTGACATGCTTGGGTTTTCAAAAGTAAAGAGCACTATCTTCAAAAAAAAATTCTTGTTTGCATCCCATATTGTTCTATTAAACCTTAACTATTAATACTTTTCAACAAAAAATTTCTTCCACTTTGGCTTTCACTAAGTAACCGTTGATAACGTCCAAGACTTAACAATATTTAAAGTTTCTCAATCCTTGACAAGCATTGTAATTATTGCACGCTTTTTTATGCTCTACAAACGTTTTTCTTTTCGAGTTTTTTTCTATGTTATGACAACCAAATCTTTTCTGTTTCAACTATATCCAACTGTGGTATCCTAGTTTGTTCTTGGGATGTGAATTTACACTTTCTTAACTTATCGACTTAAAACCCTCGCCCCGATTCTTTTTAAATTTCAGTAAACCTTATACATTTTCGCATTCAAGTCTGCACTAACAGGTTTTTGAGAGAACAATTTCTAAAGATAAGTTTCCACTTGAGTAACATATCAGACCGGCCCTGGGTTGGGTTGAATTTGTTTTCTCCGTTCTCGAGATCATGGGGAACGAGTGCCAGGGCAGGTTGATCTATGAGGTTATGTGGTGGAAAGTTCAAACATCTTGGAATTGATTTTCTTTTTGTTCATTGCTGGGTAAAACCGCGGTTTTTGGTATCTTATTGTCGATTTATCGTGCTGGTATTGATTTGGTAGTTGATAAGGTATGTTCGCGAAATGGTTGTGGGAATAAGTAGCATCTGGGAAACTTTTATGGCCAATGGAGCTGCTGGAAGATCTTTAGTTTTTTATAGAGTTTGATGTGCTACTAATAATTTAAAAAAACTTTAAGTTAGTTTCCTCTTGTTGTATTTTTCATTTAGCAGGGGGATTTGATGAAATTAATTAATTAATTAATTATTTTATCTAATGTTGAGATCTAAATCTAAGTAAATATAATGGAAATTAAGAAAAAAGAGTTTAAAAACAGGGTAAGCAGATAAAGGTAGACTAGTCACATTACAGTGATTTAAGTGAGAAGGATATACTGCATCTGGATTCTGGAGCAAGTGATGATGTAATATGTTTTCTCTTATGGAAAATGTTTTAAAGGGAAAGAGAAGCACAAACGCAAGAAAGGCAGGTGGGGTGCTGAGATGATAGGAGGAAGGTTTTAGAAAATTTGGTAGTGTGTTGATAGATTGCCATTGGATGAGTTCGAACTGTTGTTACAAGTTTATATAACATTGGTGGTGACTGGTGAACAATTTTGTTGTGTTGGGGCTCTACGCATGTGATAGGTTGTAGGCAATGTTGAGATCACGAGGAAGTTTTCTGTGGAGAATGTAGTGGCGGGAGATGGTATTTTCTTGGTTGGATTAACAAGTTGTATTGAGAGGAAGGAAGACAAATTTGGGAAACTCGGGAGAGGGAATGGAGAAAGATATACGGTCGAATTACTTGTTGCCTTGCGGACAGTTTTGAGGGTAAATCGTTGGCATATTATATGTTTTGGTGAATTGATTCTTGTACAGTTGTCTGGTATCCTACTTTGCTTACTTTGTTATTTCACATGTGGCAAAAATCAAAACCATATTTGAGATTTTATATAAATATGCAATACATAATTACTGGCTAGGAGAATTAATGGTGTTTGGTTTTCGTCATGGAGATGCATTAGTATGTAAGACGATGCAGATTAGGGGAGAAAATTTGAATTTGGGTTTCAGAAGTCATGCTAGATGAATTTTGTTTGAAGTTGTTGTAGATAAAGTATTTAGTTGATTTGAATCACCTGACGTATGATATATTAGCTTTTGCTGGATTCTACTTCACCAGATTGGATTTCACTTCAAAGAGGAAAAGAAAGATGGTATCGTGGGTTTGGTTTGTGGAATCTCTTTGGCATATTAGAAACGATATAACATAAGGGGTAGGAATAGTATGATATGAAAAGATTAGGAAGGAAAGCTTTGTTTTCTTTTATGTTGGTTTTGGGACTAGTTGCTAAAAACTGAAGGTTCTTGGTTTGGAGTAGAGTGTCTTGAATTTTGAGCTTTGCAAAAAAGGTGTATTACTTCTGTTTTGCGGGGTGTGGGCAATGAATTGGAGAGGAAGGAGGGAGGCGGAGCGACAATAAGAGAAATTGGAATAGACTTGTGTGGCTGGTTTATAGTAACCAATAAAAATATGAAATCTTGAAGTTGCTTGTTTACCTTTACCATTTCTTGGGTTTAGTAGATGATTTTGGGTGGTCCTTTATTCCTTTCTTGGATCAAATTGTTATTTTTGGTACTTTATAGATCTGACCTGGGGTTTTGAACTTTCATTGCCTTGGGTGAAAAGTGTTTTCTGGTTTGGAGTCGCGGTGAGGAATGGAGAGAGATGGGAAAGGGTGTGAAGGTGTTGGAGGCTGCCGCCGCAGTCTAATGTTGCAATTTTCAATCAGTTTTAGTAGACAGATATTGCAACGTTTATTGGACACTTTTTTCTTCTTGGATTAACCATATAGCTCTTGCCATCTGGCAAGTGAAGAAAATATGAGCAGCTGTTTCCTTTCCTTGGTTGCAGACGGTACACTTTTTTCTTCCACATCTAAAAGTCTCAGATTTTGCTTTGTAGGCTCCTTCTCTTGCTCTCCACTTCATTAGTTTCAACATGTTGTGCATGTTTATTCTCCAGATTTTGCTCCAGTCCAAGCCAGCGTAACATCTTCCATGGTTTGCTTGAAATTGCATGTGGTATGCTGTTTTAGTTATCACATTTCCTTTCCCGGCTGTCCTCCACATCCAAAAATCATGTGCTCTTTCTACTGGAAGTTTCAGTTTACATAATTCAGCACAATCTTCTCGATCAGATCACATTTCCAGAAAATCAGTGCTCCATCTGTTAATAAGATCCACCACCTTTTTAGGAAGAAACATCGAACAATGTTGGTTTTAAATCGCTTTTTGTTTGTACTCTTAGGTACAAGTCTGCGGATGGTTGTTTGGAACCAACCTGGTGGGAGATTTAGCAATTCAGGTATATATATTTCTAGTTCCTACTCAGGCCATACAGGAATTGGTGTAATTTGGGTGTTAAAAAGACGGGTTTGATTCTGGTCGGGATGGGACGGTGGTTGAATTGGTCTTTCACAATGTCTGGTGTCACGCGTTTGGTTTAGGTTGTGGGATAGCGCGGGAAAATACTGGGTATGACGGAGTTTGGATTTGGGGAGGATAAATCCAGTTGCCATCTCTAATTGCTCCTTTAGAATTTCAAAAGAGAGGGACAATGGGGGAGAAGAGAAAGGCAGGTAGTTATTGGGTCAGCTGTGGATGAAAGGCAGTTGATTGCTGGCTTACTGTGGATGAAAGGCAGTTGATTAGGCAGACGAAATACAGTGAGGTTGACATTTGTCCTCTTGCTTCGCTTGAGAAAATTCCTTTATTTCATGATTTTTTTTTTTTGGTAATCAAAGAGAGCAAAAGCTCTAAAACACATTCTAACACTACCCTCCCCCCTCATGTCTCTACAAAGAGCAGACATTACAACAAATGGGAGGAGACTTTAACCAGATTCTAGAACAAAAAGACAAAGTTCAATTTTTTGCAAGAGAATCAGCAGCAGAATTTGCCTTTCCAGATCTTCTGCACACAACTTTGAGTAAGAGTTAGCAGCCTCCTGATAGCCTCACCTAAACCCAGTAACAACTGCTATCAGTTCCAACCAAAATTAGATCCAAGCAATCTTGAGAGTCAGTTTCAAGAGTGGCATTGCAAAGTCGAGAACCCTGCAACATTTGCAGGCCTTCTAAGACAGCCCATAGCTCACCATTTAAGACAGACATTATCGATAGACTTTTGACCACCCCATAACCACTCACCTTTGTCATTTCTGCAAATGATGCCAATAGTCAAGACCTCAGCAGCAGTATGAGAAGCACAATCCACATTAATTTTTACTTTCCCAGGAGGAGGTTTCTCCCAACAAACCCAGATAGGCTTTTGAGCAGTATTTTGAATGTCAATTTTGAGAATAGCTACCATATCTCTGATATACCTCAAAATAACTTGTATGGGGTTTGCAGGCACCACAAAGGAGGTCTCATGCAGCCTCTTATTATGCCAGAGCCAAAGAGTACTAATAGTGGTAGCAAAAATAGTAGACCACTTGAACTCTGGATGAGCATTCCAGCGATCTTCTATCAAGTTAATATCCACCTAGTTTGCAGTGTCAGCACCAAAAAATTCACTCCACCATTCCACTTTTACCAACATCTTCCAGATATCACAAACCCAGGGGCAGTCTCTGATAGCATGGAGTGTAGATTCACACACATGGCCACAAAACAGACATTGAGCACTTCCAATAATACCCCTGGAGGCCTTTAAAGACTGAGTACACAGTCTCCCATTTCTAATCAACCACAATCTTGACTTATCTTTCTGAGGACATTTAACCTTCCAAATAGCTTTCTAATGTTTGGAATCCACATTCCCTTCTTGATCACACAAAAAATGGTAAGCTGAAGAGACAGTGTACTTACCACTAGGACTCTGCAACCAAGTGTGTTTATCATTTTCTGAAGAGTTGTATTGCAACTCCACCATACTAAGAAGCTCAATAATACCTTGAGGTGATAGAGTCTCCAATAAATCCAGTCTCCAACCAACTTCTTCCCCCCAGTACTATCCACAGTCCAGCAAAGAGCTTCTTCACTAACAGAGATCAAAGCTAAATCAATTAACTTAAATCTCCCCAGCCATGGTTCAAGCCAAAACAGTGTACTCTTACCACTAACGACATTTTTACCCCCACCAGCTTTAATGCTTTTAGTAGCATTGTAGATGTTCCTCCACACCCGAGAGTGGTGTGACTTCAGAGTCTTTCCACCATACTTTTGCTGAAAGATTTTTGCACACAAAGTGCTTGACTCAGCTTGCAAGTTCCAGCCAATCTTGCCAAGCATTGCTAAATTAAAACAAACCAGATTTTTGAACCCTAACCCACCATTTTCTTTGGGGCTAGTAGCTAGATCCCAGCTAATAAGGGTTAGTTTAGCTTTCTCAGGGGTCCCCCCCAAAGGAACCTCTTACAAGCTTTATCCACATCATTAATAACATCTTTAGGAAGAAGAGTGGACTGCATAGCATAGCTAGGGATGGACTGGACCACTGTCTTAATCAGAAGAGCTCTGCCAGGGAGAGAGAGTTGACTAGCCTTCCAGCTCGCCAATTTCTTCCTAACCTTATCAGTTAGAAACTGAAAATGAGTGGCATTACAAAGTTTATGGATAAGAGGCATACCAAGATGTGAGCCCAAATCTTCAGCAAGAGCAATCTCCATTAAAGAACTAAGTTCTCTAGCTTTTGATCTAGCAACACAATCAGCCACAAATAATTTGGATTTGTCAAAACTGATAGCCTGTCCAGCTTCATCACAAAAATCAGAGAGGACCCTCTTCATCACTTGAACTTGTTTCACAGTGGCTTCACCAAATAAGATCAAGTCATCCGCTAAAAATAAATGGGATATAGCTATGCCCCCTCTAGCACATTTAATGCCTTTTCACTTCCCTGCAGTCACAGCTTTCTCAATTCTCTGAGCCAAGAGTTCCATGGTAAGCAAAAATAGGTATGGAGAGATAGGGTCACCTTGCCTTAACCCTCTCACTCCTAAAGCTCCTTTGTTGTTCACCATTCCAAATCACCTTAAAAGAAGCAGTGGTAACAGTTTCCATAATGAGACTTACCCAATTTGTAGGTAACCCTATTTGTGTAAGAATAGCCCTAAGCACAGACCATCTGACCTTGTCATATGCCTTGGCAAGGTCAATTTTTATGGCAATACCCCCTTTCCTGCTTTTCATATGATTCATAGTATGAAACACCTCTTGGACAAGTAAAATGTTCTCACTTGCCATCCTCCCAGGTAAGAAACTAAATTGATTTGGATGAATCAACTTTTGGAGAATAGGCCTAAGCCTATGTGTCAAAAGTTTAGTAATCACTTTCAAAGACACATTCCAGAGGCTGATAGGCCTGAATTGGCTAAAAAATTTTGGGTTTTCAACCTTAGGAATGAGCACAAGGAGGGTCTCATTAATGCCCTGAGGAAGAGTACCAGTTTCAATGGCAGAGGACACCATTTTCACTAAAGCAGACCCCACCACAGACCATTGTTTTTGATAAAAGAGGGGTATTATGCCATCAGGACCAGGGCTTTTGAAACTACCCATGGAATTGACCACTTTCAACACTTCAACTGCAGTAACTCTAGCTTGCAAAATTCCTAACTCATGAGTAGAAATAACACCCCCCAGCCATTGCATCTCTTGATTAGGGGGATTTGGATCAGAGAACAGGTCATAGAAATGAGTGGTGACGTCTTCCTGAAGAAAGACAGCATCATCACACCAATCACCATTTCCAAGTTGGATCATCACCACTTTATTCTTCCTTCTCCTAATTAAAGTGGACATGTGAAAAAATCTTGTATTTCTGTCACCTAACAAAGCTTTATCATCTCTAGATTTTTGAAACCAAAAAGCTTCTTCTTGGGCCAAAACAATATTCCATTGTTCTTGTAATTCTTTCTTCAACTGAATAAGGAAAGGGTTGAACTTAGATTCAAAAGCTCTCTGAATGCCTTCAAGCCTTTTTCTAAGTTGCTGCTTTCTTCCCATAATGTGACCAAACTCAAACTTATTCCGGATCCTAAGTTTTTCAGAAAGAAGCTGTACAGCATCAGCAAAACTAACATCATCCCTCCAATTTGTTCTCACCACTTCAGAAAACCTTACATCATAGAACCAGGCAAGTTCCATTCTAAAAGGTTTAAGAGAAGAACTAGGTAAACTCACACCCTCGGTGTCAATGAGAAGTGGGTGATGATCTGAGTTTACCTTCATAAGATGCGTCACTTGAGTTTCAGGAAATAGAGAGCCCCACTCCATGTTACAGTAAGCTCTATCTAGCCTTTGACCGATCCTTTGGTAAAGCTCTGAGAATTTGTCCAGGTGAACTTTGGCCCAGATAATCCAAGATCAATAAGCCCACAATCACTTAGGCAATTAATTATTCTCACACCTTCTAGAATTGACAGACCTTCCTCCTTGCTTCTCACTAGCTTCAGCCACTTGGTTGAAATCTCCAGCCACAAGCCAAGGGAGAGAATGAGCTTGAGCCAGATTCTTCAAATAGTTCCACATATCCTCTCTAGAAAGAGGGTATGGACTAGCATACAAGGCTGAGAATAGCCAATCTTTCTGATTGCTTCTATTGATAATGCCAGTAAGAACCTGAGCATTTGAAGCTAGAATCTCTACATTAGTAAACCTAGCTCTTCTACAAATAACATCTGCATAAGAGCTCTGAACCCTGGGTTCAACAAGAACCATAACTCTAGGACTTAACTGCCTACAAAGATCCACAATAGACCTAACAATCTCCATATTCCCTGCTCCTCTAAAATTCTATGAGAGGATCTTCATGGGATTATTGAGATTGGGGAAGCCAGGCACCTGGCTGGGGGCTATTCTCCCCTCCAGTTCCCGGAGCAAAAGCCTCTGGCGCAAAGGGAACGCTAGGCTCATCTCCGCTAACCACACTGGTTCGAATGGGGGAGTGAAAAATTTTTGAATTGAAAACTCCACTAAATCGATCCACTGACATGTCTTTGTTAAAACTGGTTGATGCCAACCTTGTCCCATTATGTAGATTTCCTCGTCGTACACCAAAGTCCTTCGACTGACCACCTCCATGATCAGATAGCGACGCTTTCCCCAGGGCAAAGCTCCCACTCCCTTGATTCAGATCAATCGGAGCCAATGGTTTTTTGAAATTTGGGTTCCCAACCCTTTTCTGTTGATTCTTCCCCAAACTGGGATTAATCACAGCCCTTCGATCCAATTTTGGATTCCCAGATCCAACGGATGTGAACGCCCCATTCAGATTTTCAGGCCCAAATCCAGTGCGGCCGTCATACCCCCCATCTATCGTGGACAAAGCATTAAAACGCGATCCAACGGTTGAGATCGATCCACGATTCATCGGTTCTCCCGTACGCGAACCCGATCCAAAATCTCGGGTCTGATTCATCGTGTTTACCCGATCCTGCACCTCCCCCTGTTTCTTCTTCTGGTTAGATTTCCGGCGGGGTTTTGCTATCATCCAAGCTCCAAAATCCGGTCGGGGTCCTTTACTTGGCTCAGCATTGCCGCCACCATCCTCCGTTGCCATTTGCCTGAGCCTGATTCCCCTGTTTCTCACAGCTCCCCTGTCTGTGGCCAAATCGGTCACATCCAAAGCAGATCAGATCTATCCCCTCATATTCCACCAAAATCTCCTTGCCGTTGATCCAAATCGCCAGCGAGAGGCTCTGATCAAGGTCAACCTCAACACAAATGCGAGCATACTTACCTCTAGCCGCAGCAATAGTCGCTCGATCTACGCGGATTGATTTGCCGAACAAAGCTCCCAGATCCATCAGTGTATCTTCATCAAAATACTCGATCGCCATACCACGCAGCCTAATCCAGATCGGAGTGGTTTGCGTCTGAGTTTTGCTAGTATCGAAGTGCGGCGACCACTTCCTCACCGTCACATAGTGCCCCAACACCATCCAAGGACCGCGGAGCAACACTCGTTCATAGTCCTCTTTGCAGTAGAACCGAACGCAGAAAAAACCATGTTCTATATCCGTCAGCTCAAATCCACGGTAGAGCTTCCACTGAGCAGTTAATCGGCTATGGAGATAGCCATATTCCGGTGATTTCCCCAGCACCTTGAGTATTAACGCCTTACACAACGGCCGATGAAGGCGTCTCAGAGCTTCCCCTTCAATGCGAATTGAAATTGTTCGGTAACGTTTCCTTGCAGATCCTGCGTCCTTCTGGTTCAGTTTCTAACTGGAAGGGGTTATCATCCCCCATATAAATCCCTACCGGAGCTCCGGTAAGAGCTCGATGAAACAACTGATCCTTCTTCGCAGCGACGGCTTCATCACCAGAGTGACTAGCCAGAAACTGTCGTTTGCCATTTACTTGAACGTAACGCCGGTTCTCAAGCTCCGGGAACTCTCCGGAGACTAGCGGCGGAGGTTGCGGCGAGGGAGCGTCAACAACGTGAGTTTTTTCCATAACTGAGAAGAGAGAGCTTAGAGCGAATTTCTAGAGAGAGAAAAAGGAAATGCCCCAATTCAACATAAGCTTCGAACACAAAATCCCCCTTATTTCATGATTCCTTACCTGTTATATTCATTAAATTCACCAGTCTCTTTGGGTCTGTCTGCCTGTAGATGGATGGTTAACTTATGTACTCGTTTTCAAACTATTAATGTACAGGAAAAGATGCAAGTGTCAGTTGTGGGTATTCGCGAAGGTCACATAAAGGGAAGAAGATTAATCAGTCAGACTTTTTCTATTAGTCTCGTCCTATATGATCAAAACTACCCCCATTTTTTCTGTTAGTCTCGTCCTATATGATCAAAACAACCCCCCGTTTTAGATGAAGCCTTGTTTTATTAACCATCTCTGAGCAACCTGGTACTGTTGGTTGGTAAAGTGACTCCATTTCGTAATGCCAACAATGAAAACAATTTTGGACCTTCCATGGTTGTGAACTGACTTCTTGACTACGAATTCCAAATACTCGTCCAGTTAGTTATACCTATGCTGCAGCCATAGGGTGGAACCTCAACACGTTCAATCACACTCGGACCTTCATAACAAAGTAACAAGTTTCGAAAAGGGTATAAAGAAAGTTTTCCATTGATTCACCAGATTTTTTAACATAGCCGCTAAACGTGGAAAACAGAGTTAGAAGCAACGTACGTTGCCAATCAGAAAAGACCCATAAGTTTCGTGCTGAAAAACCTTTGCCAGAAGATGTAGATAGAGAGATCTGCTGATTGTAAAGAGAATGCTAATAGCAGGGTTCCACTTAGAAAGGTAAGAAAATTAGTTGCTATCAATAACACTTGTGTCTGCCAATTTGCTAATCGTTACTGTCTGTGCTAATGCCAACTCTTCAAAAGCATTAGTTCATCGTTTTCATGGAGTTTTATGACACTTGTTAGGGAAACCGGGCTCAAACATGACAAATTCGTGGCGGAAGTATTTAAACCCAAGAATCAATACCCCCCCCCCCCCCAACACACATAAATGTGCAACTAAAAATGAGCCAACACAAAGATAATTAAACTGAAACACGAGACAAAACGCTATGTTAACGTGGAAGCTAAAACGGAAAAAATCACGGAGTCTACTTCCCTACTAAAATACTTCCAATATAACCAAAACAACAGAAGAATGCACCAATAGTAATCCCTAACAAGCTTTAGGGGATCAACAATCATCAAGAACATGAGTTTTTGGCTCAACAACACGTCTAGATTACAAATTTAGGCTAAATGAGAATAGGTACTTAGAGAGCACGAAATGGAAATCCAACCAGTAGTTATGAACATGACCAACCTAGGAGCTACCTCCTCAAATCTGAACAAAAACGGAGAGGATTTTTTTTTGGGTTAATTTTTGTAATGTTGGGTATTTATCAATATTGGAAATAGTAGATTCCAGAATCTACTAGTATTTCTCATTGATATATTTTCTAATATTTGTGCAATTTGGATTACAGGAGAGCAAGTCGGCGTAGCCTTATATAGGCGGCTCCACAATAGTTCTTTGAGGAGTTGAGTTGAGACAGTAGAATTTTGGAAAATATTAGTGAGTGAATGTGTGAGTTTAGGATTTTCATAGATGTAGTCTATGAGCGATAAGAGTGCCGTGTTGACGTGGTCTACTGATTTAGTTCTCTCACCCCTGCGATGTATTCCCTCCTTGATATAGTAAAATTCTCCTTCTCCCGTGGATGTAGGCGGTTTTTGTCAATTCACGTAAATTCTCGTGATGTCGTTTTTCTTCGCCTATATTGCGTATGTTTGGTGTGTGATCGTGTGACGTATTTTTGCTTCCGTTGCCGCCGAAATTCGAATATTCCCAACAAATTTCAGTTGAAATTTTCGACGAAACGAAGCTTGCTGCCGTAGTCTTCAAACCCAGGAAATACATTGTGATGACACAGCACACACACTCACAAATTGGTGAGACACAATACAAACAACACAATTTCACACGTGGATTACACTATTGGTTGCGTATGAAACCCACATCACAAACCGTGCGTGTTAACTGCTCAACATTCCAGCTGACAAAGATGAGGCCCATCTTTCTTTCTTTTTTCATTTTGCTTTTTGTATTAGTCCTCTGATGATTAATGTTTAATGTGGGTGAGTCCACCATATGTGTGGATCCCGCAACAACATTCTCCTCCTAAATCTTATATGGAGGACTCCATATCCTTGAGGCCTCTACAAATATCAAGCTTCGCAACTGGTAGATCGTCATCATATTAGCACCATTGTCGTCGGTATGAATGTTGTTAAGTTAAACCGATTTCCCATTCAACACATCTCGAATCTAGTGATACCTCACATCGATATTCTTGGATTTCGAGTGAAAATTAGAATTCTTGCTGAGATGGATTGCACTATAACTGTCACAACATCAACGATACTTCTCTTGCTTCAACCCCAATTGTTGTAAGAGCTGCTTCATCCAAAGAAACTCCTTGTGAGCCTCAATAGTCGCAATAAACTAAAACCTCAATAGTAGACAGTGCAACACATTTCTACCTGAACTGTCAAGATCCTGTTCCCCCTGCAAATGTATTCAGATACCCAGATGTCCTCGAATTGACATCCCCAGACGTGCAGCATTGGTGAAATTAACAAGAGTAGGATTACGATTTTCAAACAAAGACACAATCGAGAAGTACCCCTAAGGTACTTGAATATCCACTTAAAAGCAGACCAATGCTCTTTACCGTCATCGGAGAGAAACCAGTTGACAATGTGAACCGCATGAGCTAGTCCAACCTCGTACACGCCATGACGTACATCAAACTACCGAGTACTGAAGCATATGGAACCGACATCATGTCGTCCTTCTCTGCCTCTACCCTGCTTTGAACTTAAACCTCTTCAAGACCATCTCATTGAAGGTCTTTGGAGATAACCAAAGCCTTTTAGCTTTCCGGTCTAGCGAAATTCTCATTCCCAGAATTTGCTCTGCAAACCCCAAAACCTTAACACAAAGATTTTCTCAACTCCTTCAACCTAGGGCATCACGAGCAACAATTGACATGTCATCGACATACAGACTCTTCTTCAACTTGCACTCTAGATCTTCCTTTCCCTCACATGCAGATTTCCTCCTCCTCACCATGAAGGATCGCAGTCTTGACATCAAGCTGCTCAATTTCCCAGTCCATGTTGAGAGTTATACTCAAGAGAAATCCGAATAGACGACATATTCACCAATGGTGAGAATATCTCCTTGAAGTCTACTCTTCTCGTTTATCATAACCCTTTCACAACCAGTCATGCTTTGTTTCTTGACTCCAAGTTCTCTTTCTTTAACCTGTCCATTTGTTCTTGAGTGCTCTCTTAACCCATGATGAACACTATAATAAACAAAAAAAAATGTGATATCTGTCCACAATCACTAAGGTTAAAATGGTCACAAAAATTCAGTTTGCACCCCTCCACTAACGGATTGTAACAGAAGGGTGGTATCTGTCCACCCTCCATCCACTGAAAGGGGTGCAAAATGTATGTATTGATAAATCAGGGGGCAAAATGTGTTTTCTCCATACTCGGGGGGTGGAAAATGTCTTTTACCCTTTAATCTAATGTAAATGATACCTAAATACGCACTTTCAAAATATTAGACGAAATTGAAAGACCATAATTAGTTAAATAAAACAAAATTAAGATCTATACAAGAATACATTTACTCAATGAACATGTGGAGATACTTGAGAAATGGGAAGTCATCAAAGTCTTTGAGGTTGTTAGGAATTCTTGAAAGTATCCAAATTCTTCTCTCTGTTGAAGTAAGCGTTTAGGGTGATATTGATAGGATTAATAATATACATCATATTTCATTTACGAGCAATTTTTTTTGTCATTTTAATTTAAGATCATTGATATATGAGATAGTTTGTGCTAGGCCACATATTGTCAATGTGGGAACTGTTAGCAAGTACATGGGCAATCCAAGAAAGTAATATTGGGATGCAGTTAAATGGATCTTAAGATATTGGAGAGGTTCTTCAAACATGTGCTTTGAAACTTAAGGGTTTGTTTAATGTCGACATCTAATCAAAAGACAATATCTCTATTTCTATAGGTTCTTATGGTTATGTGATTAAAAAAATTGCCCTTTAGCCAGAAGCATTTCCCAAAAAGCGCACATTATTGTGTATGAGAATCCAACTTTGAAGTATTGTAGGGCTTGAGATTTGGATAACAAATCAAAGAGGAGTCCATGAGGAGACTTATAAGAGCTACTCCTCCGTGGCATTCTATTTATCAAGTACACTGTAGCGGATATTACATGATATCAAAGAAACTATGAAGAGATGTCTGAGTCAACAAACTAACAGTAGTCTCAATTATATGTGTATGCTTCCTCTTCGACACTCTATTTTGCTGTGGAGTGAGAGGGCAAGACTTTTGATGCAGAATACCAGACTAGATCAACTTCCTTTTAACACACAAAAGAAATGTATTCTTCTCCTCCATCTTTCCTTATAATTTTAGTAGGGTATCTCAAAGTTTTCTCAGCTAATTATGTGACATAGGAAACAACCAACTGTATCTAGAGTAATTATTCACAAATAACACATAGTTTGCATAACCTTGTCAGGACTTAACAGAAGCACAACCCCGTACATCACTATGAATTAAGCAAGCTTAGACGTTCATGAGTCCTTGACTGAGATAACTTGTAGGAATTCTTCCCATGTAGACAGTCCTTGACTGAGACTGGACTTTGTGTTGAGACAAGAGATGACTTGGTAGATTTGTGATAGGATAAAGACCCTAATTACTCTGCCCGCTGTATAGACTTATGCCTGTAGCTATGTCCCAAATTAGAAAAGAGTGTTATTATAATCGCGCAGTTGATGTACAGAAAGTAGATTGGCATACATTTGAGGTACATGTAAGACATTATTCAATGTAAAAGTATATGTAAAAGTATGTGAAGGAGTGGCGAGATTAGCTATACCATAGAGAGTAATAGATAGAGACCGACCACTACCAACAGACACTTGATCATATCCCACATAGGGTTGTGAAATAGATATGTTCCCCAGATCGGAAGTAATATGATTTGTAGAATCAAAATCAGTGAACCAAGACTGTGAATGATTCACCAGATTAGCGGAACCAGAGGTCATCATAGTTGTTATTGTTAGGGAGACATCCTTCCTTGATAAGAATAGTCCATGCGATTGTAGCTGTCAAGGACTGAGTGATACTCTTTCTGTTTTTTATGAAAAGGACCGAGCGATACTCATTGCCACATATTCGACATGCATTAAAAAACCATAATAGTTCTTGAATAGTTACCTCATTGCTTCCACCCAGATTTTCATCTATTATAACCATCAGAATTGACTTTTTAGCCATTGGGTGTGTTTGGATGAGCTTATATGAAAGGATAGTTTATGAGATTATTGAAATGTGTTTGAATGAGCTGAACGCCATGAAAATGAAACTGCTGAAAGATGGATTTCAAGTCGGGTGATATGGGGTTATTCCCTCGAGTTTAGAAATTACAGGGCATCTGAAGTGTAGTATATGCTTGTTCTTTCATCAATATAGCTGGTTTTGTAATCTAGGCCGCAATCTATGCTTATGAAATCTGAGTTAGGAAAAAAGAATGGGCTCTACTCAAAGATAGTTTAGAAGTACTAGAATTGGTACTAAATTTGGGAAGTTTGAATTCTGGGTACCTGCTTGGTTTTGTTTATGAACGGCAATTGTTGTGAGTAAACTCACGAGTAATGTGGAGAGGAGATACATTGATATCTCCATCATCTTGGCCATTCTTGTTTCTAGAAGATGATAGCCAACGATGGCTTCCGTGGAGGTTTAGCACACAGAAAGTCAATTTATCTGTTGCTGCTTATGTTCTGGGAACCTAAATATTTCTTCTTGGCCAGTTTATCTGATAGACAATCCCAAGCATGAAAACGTCTTTGTCAACTGACTATAGAAGTTATTTAGCATATATCATTATATTACTATGTTGTTTTATTGCAGACTGCAGAGCATTACCGTATCTGTTTACACTTTACTTTGTTGGTGCAAGCATTGACTTGTGCACGTTTGGTTTTGACAGGGTACTCTTTTGTTTGTGCTGCAACCTCAAGAACTACTGGGTTGTTGGAATGTATCACTATTTGGGACGGTTTGAGGCACACATAATTAAAGGTGACAAAACTCGTTCATCCCTAAATGGGGAAACCTGATCATATGGAGGTCCAGCCTAGGTGCTCCGATCGCCCATTGGATAGATGCCTTTTCAGAAATGACCCGGCCCGGCCCCTCAACCCGACCCCTGCACGCGCCCCCCCTCTCCGCCCCCCGCGTTAGTTCGGCCCGCTCCAATACGCACTAATTTCTATTTTTATATTTTTTTTATTTAAAAATTCCCAGGGTGGGTTCAAAATCTCCACACCTAGACCCGGCCCGTACCTGGCGCGCTCCACACCATAACACGGCCCCCTTGCTGCTAGCCCGCTCTAAACCCGGCCCACTCTCACCTTGACAAATGATACAGTGCTCTGGGACTATCCGCATTTTGAATGGAAACTGGTGTTTGCTTATTATGCAAAAAGCAAAGGAAATGATGTTCATCTGCTGCTTTTTATTATCTAAAGCTCAATACTGAGATTGAACATTTCATATAACCGTCTTACAGGAACCTCAAAAGGATCATAGCACATGCTCGCAAGGATCTCCAGTATTGTGTGATCTCACTTACTGAGGCCCTCTTGTCAAGCCATTTCAGATTGTCATCATCACTTGTGACGGTCGGTGCATGCGATTGACCCCCCGACCTCCCCAGTGGTGCTCTTCTATGCTGGGTAGTCCAAGAATGATACGGACTTCCTCCAGGGAAACACCTATTTTTCAATGAGCAGTTATGAAAGGTATCCCAACGGGTAGTCATGTATCACACTCTGTCCCAGCTCTTCCTCCCCACTTTGACTTTTACCAGTGACCCAGTGATTTGGATAGCAGAATGATGCAATGTTTTGATAATCTTTTCATGGCGTTGTAGAGTAAAAGTCATTCTATAACCCGGTGAAAAAATTTAAAAAAAATCTCGTCGTTTTGCTATCCAAATTACCCGATCAAATGACACATGTACGAGTTAAAAAGTCACCTTGGGGAGAAAGAGCTGGACGGAGTGGTACTTCACAGTAGCACCATCTTCAATTTGAATGATGTATGGATGCTTGGGCACATGAATATGGTTCAATAGGCTTCAGGTTTCATCCTTAGGACCAGAGAGTTTGTCACCCACCTATTCTTCCCAACTAGGAAAAGGCTTGGGACATACTACCTCTGTTGCTCTAGGACCTTCCTGGTAGACTTTTTCCCTTTATTCACTGGGACACTTTGACCCGGTGATTTGATTAGTAAAACGATGCAACTTTTTGATAATCTTTCTATGGTGTTGTAAACTTTACGCTACAGCATGATGTAAAAATTATCAAAAACTTGAATCGTTTTACTATCCAAATCACTTGGTCAAAGTGACATGGATACTGGGAAGATTCCAGAAACGGAGGTTGTAGCTGAAATTGCGAAGGGAAAAAGGCTCAACTCCTTTCTCTACTCTGGACCGAATGCACGTGGAGGGGAGATGAATTGTCTATAAAATGAGCTATCGCCTACAGAGCTATTGCCTGTAAAATGAGCACTTATGTTCAAAATTGTGGATGAGAATCTCATTTTGGAATGGCTTCGCTTACAATTCATAGAGGTTTTTTCACATTTCTTTCTCTATTTTTCTTGTAACAGTCCCGAAGAGAATTTGTCTCAATTGATTTGGTATTACCTGCACTGTTGTTTCACAGTGATTGTAAATTGGTTCCTATTGCAACTCAATTGAAGATTCGACTTCGGTCTTCTCTGTCAGATTTGCTTGTTCTTCGCCACCACTGTTTATAGGTATGGGTTGGGAATTCAATCACTGCTTTAGCAAATCACTCCCACCGACACTGGTGAAGAGCATTTGTAGCTTCTATAAGTGGTCACGGGTCGAATCCGCTTATTTGATGGTAGATTATGAATTTCAAAACGGTGTTATATGTATATAAATTCTTAAGATGTTAGACTTTCAAAAGTAGATTAATAAATTTCAATCTTAAAATCTCACAAACTAGTTCATCCAAAGCCAACCCAAAAGCTTTGAGAGGCGTTGAAGCAATGAGTTGTCAATTTATACAAACTACTTGTGCATGCAGAAGATAGTGTAAAACAATTAGACTAATAAAAGGACCAGAAGACAAAATGTGATTATGCATTATTAGGTGAAACCTTTTATTATATTAGGGGCTTTTTATTTATTTTAGCTACAGCCCATTTGATAGTATTTCAAAATTATATTATAATTTATTATTATTATTTCCACGCTAAGTACTCCCAATCCATTCCATTTGATGGATTAGGTTTAGCACAACAGCTTTTCTAATTGACAGCTCGGCCCTCAATATCGGGTGACTCTCGATGTTTCTTCGAATCGCTACTCTATTAAGAGCATCTCCAACCCTATAGGGGGAGGGGGAAGGGGAAAATCGTATAAAAATACGATTCATGTCCAACCCCATGGGGGGAGGGGGAGGGGGAGGGGATGCTATGGGAATAAATTTTACCTTGGGTGAGGGATGGTTAGGGGGGATTTTCCCATGGACATCCCCTCCCCCTCCCCAACATGGAATGATTAATTAATTGAATATTTGATAATTTTAATTACACGTACTAATATTTTGTGATTATTATGTATTTTATTATTATAATTAATAAATTTTATTTTGTATTATTTTTTAAAATTAATAATGTATTCACGATTGTTGGAAAGTATGTTTACGAAAATTCATCATTATCTTATTTTATTAAAATCTTTTTTTTCGTGTGTGTATATTGGTAAACAATTTTGCATTTATTTTTTTTGGTATTAATAATTCATTTTTAAATCATTAAATATATATTACAAATTAATTTTTGGATGAGGGGAAAGAAATGGGCTGTAGCCACTAAGATGGTTAGGGGGGATTTCCCCATAGGTACCGCAGATGCTGCAATTTAAACTATGCGTACTAAATTCACACAAAATCCAAACTATGAGTATCACCGATGCAATTTAACCAGAAAATAATGGCGTAACTAAAAGAAACTTAACGTAAAGCCATGGGGCAATGCTGAATAGAGGAGGGTAGCGAAGGGTTCAATTTTAAAAATTGAAAAGAAAGTGCAAATATGAAGTATAGACCCTAACTACTAACACAAATATGTACCGGACTAAATCCAATTCCAAAACACGTTAAAACGTTTAACAAAAACACACAAAAGCTTTGTTTTTCTGCTATATGTTTAGCTGCACAAATCATAAAAGCTTCGTACAATTCGGAACTAGTAAAAAAAATTAAGACTAACAAAACTACAATTATCGCGATATTGTCCGAGAAACAAAACAACATTTAGGAAAGGAATACATGTAACCATGCCTACTACACTTCATAGTTGTAGGTTTCTCTGTCGTTACTTATTCTAAAAAACCAAAAATTGCTCAATGGAGTTGTTTCAGAAATTTCTGACAATCAACAACAACAATTACAACAAGGAAAACATACGTATGCTACTGATGTACAATCAAGAACAATTGAATAAAGTCCCAAGAGAGGACAATCTTAGTGGCTGAATCAAAAGACGGAAGTGCCCACCAACACGTAAGCAAGGACGACTGTGAGATTGTGTATTGGAAGGGATTCCGCCACAGCTGAGGCTATAGAAGTAATCAAATCAAGAAACCTTCCCAACTTCCTCTGTTTTTCTCTCTCTTTCACTCTCTATTTTTCTCGATTGGGTTGCTGCCTCTGTTTCTTTCTTCTTTCTTGTTTCTGATCGCTACTGAGAGGGGGAGAGAGAAAAACATAGAGTGAAAGAGAGAGAGAGAGAAACAGAGGGTGTTGGTGGATCTCTCTCGGGTTCTCTCTCGATGGCGGCAGCGGCGGTGTGGTGGTGACTGGTGGTTTCTGCTAGCTGCTGCTGCTGTCGTGGTCCATAGTGAACAGAGAGAGATGGAGGCAGAGAGATGAAGAGATGGTGGTGGTCAGTGGCGGAGCCAGGATTTCTTCGAAGGGGGGGCACAATTACGCTGCAAGTACCCCTACCTTTTTTTTTTGAAATGTGTACTCCTCTTTGGATATCTGACGACATTACATATTTTGAAATGTTATATGTCTCTTCGGTACGCTATAATTTTGTTGTTTTTTGAATTTTTTGTGGAAAAAATTAAAAAACACACATAGTGGGAGTCGAACCCACGACACTTACGCTTTTAATGAGCTGACTTACCATGTGCGCTGGGCACAAATTTATTATCAAGGGGGTACTTTTATATATTTACACACAGAAGGTTCATTTTTTTAAAAAAATTAAGCGTTAGTGTTTTCGGAAAATTTGGGGGGGGGGCACATGCCCCCCTCGTGCCCCTACATGGCTCCGCCCCTGGTGGTGGTGGAGGTGGTGGTGTTGTTCACGGTGGTGGTTTGTCGGGGCAAAGTCACTGCCAAAAAAAAAGAAGAAGAAGACCAAGAAGAGGACAACAAATAATGAAGTCTGGTGAACAATTCAAGTGAAAAATAAACTCTTGGATATTATTTGGTGTGGTTGGGCACACCATTCTTTTTGAATGATTGGGTGCCGCACGACTAAGATGTCTCGCAGTGGTTTTATCCGAGTTAACGATTAAGATTAATAAGTTGCTTTCGCCATTATTTACGAATACTACTTCAGTATTTCTTAAAATTTCACTTGAGTTTCTTAACTATAAATATAAGTTACACAAATTTATTATTATTATATTATTATTTAACTTGTCAAATTAATTTATTAAACTACTGTTTTACCCTTAAGTATTATGCGGGATATTACATTCTTCCCCCCTTATAGATAGCTTCGTCCTCGAAGCTAAAATCAGACAAGTAACCGAAATATCAAAATCCAAAGACAATTAATTGTAAGAGTTTAAAATCACATAGCAAGTAATTGCATGCAGTAAGTAGTTATCATCTAATGCACGTAAGGTCACACATATGGTAACAAATTTTAATTATGTGTTAGTTTCTTATGTGGCATTAGTCTTATTTGGTTACTAAGGGTCGGGGTTAAGTATGTAATAGGGGTACTAAGCACGAAACGAATACTGAGCATGAAACGATATTAAACGAAGGGTTGTATCCTCTCCATCTTGGAGAGTGACGTCCCCGGAACTCAACTTACCTCATTAAATAAGTGCGGGTACTTCTTTCGCATTTCTTCCTCTGCTTCCCACGTAGCCTCTTCCGTCTGCTGGTTTGTCCATTACACTTTAACTAGTTTGACGCTCTTGGGATGCGTGTCTCTAGTCTTGGTGTCCAAGATTTTGACAGGGTGCTCCTCGTATGAAAGAAATGGGTCTAATTCCACTGGTTCATGGTTCAACACGTGAGATGGTCTGCTACATATTTCTTCAGTTGCGATACATGGAACATGTTGTGTACTTTTCCCAAATTCGATGGTAAATCTAGTCGAAACGCGACTTCTCCAATCCTTTCTAGAACAACGTATGGCCCGATGAACTTAGGGCTTAGTATCCCCTTTTGGTTGAAGCTGGTGACCCCCTCAGTAGGTGAAACTCTAAGGAAAGTTTTCTCTCCCACTTGAAACAAGAAAGAAGAAAGAAACAGAGGCAGCAACCCAATCGAGATAAATAGAGTACAACACCACCATTGTCGGCCTCCATCTTTGCTGGCAAAGAGCTCCACCCGAGTTGAAACAGAGCCACCCACCACTCGAAAACTATCATAATCTTCTCCTAGATGCTCGACCAAGATACCAGAAAGCCCAGCCGGACCTAGAACCACCTCAGTCGCCAGAATTGAAAACCACCCCGGTGTCCATCGACGGGAAACTCAACCCGGACTGTTTCTCGACTGTTTCTCGCAATTTTTGATATGGTATGCTCTATTCTTCGCCGTGAGTTGATGTAGACAAACAAAATCATGTCTTGATGCTTGAATTCGTGTTTTGATTGATCAGTTGAAGTTCATGAAAAAGGGGTTAAAGTGTCTTTTATGCAAAATAGGCGTAAGACACATAGGGGGTAGTGGTGGTATTTGTTAGAAATTGTTAGGGGGGCTACTGTCTTTATTCAAACTGATTTGTTAAGGGAGGGGTATTTGATGCCTTTTAGCATAACTTGAGGGTTTCTCTTGTCTTTTAATAATCTGAATATATAAAATAAAAATAAAATATGACTTTTGGGTTTAAATTAATTTCTACAATTTCTAACTAAATAAAAGTATGATATATATATATATTGAAATAATATATTGAAATAGTATGAGCAAAAGTATTTGTTAATTAAAATGAATGTGTTTCACTTTCTAACTATAATTCTAAATTGAATAAAAGTGTGTAAGAAATTGAAATAATATGTATATTGAATATTGAATTAGTATGATAAAAAGTATTTGTTAATTAGAACGAATTTGTTTCTTGAAAATAAACAAGTTACAAGTAATTCTCGTAATAAATTATTTTCCGGTTTGTAATAAACATTTGATTGAATAAGTTGGCCATTTAATTAGTATTTTAGAATTAAAAACTAACATTTCTCTCAATTGATAATAAATATTTGTTTGTACTAGTTAGTAACATTATTTCTCAATTCTTTTATAAATTTACTAATAATGGCTATTTTACTAAGTTGATTTTAAAGGAATATCTTGGTTTCTTGAACCTAAATAAGTTGGTTAGTAAATTAGTATTTAGTAAATAAAAAAGTTCATGAAATTAAGTTATAGGCAATCACACAATAATTTACTAGAATTTGGAATTTTATCACAAAATAATATAAATATTGTGTGGGGGGATTTAACGACTTAAGACTTGTTTAGGCTTATAGTAAGTCATGTTGGCATAGATAAATTTGCAATCAGATAAAGGAATGTACAGTGTAGGTGACCAGTTCGTTGGCGAAGGCTACGTGTCATTCTAGATTTGTTCGCCTAAGGGAGTTGAAAGTATCGGGTTGTTTCTATTCCTTTATTTTGAGTTCCTTTGCTACAAGAAAAGAATGGTAGCTTGCCAAGCCTTGCGTGCTAGCTTCCTTCGTGTCATATCACGACTTTATTTGCTTGTCTCAAAATGTATTTTGCAATATACCTGCTTTACATGAGTTCAGGTTGTATTTTGAAATGACTGTTTTGAAACTGTCACAAGATAAATAATAATCGGTAATAACGTAAAGTTGAAAGAGTCGTGCGGGGAATGTCACTCGGATCTTTATTATTAGGTTTGGTTGTTGTGGCTACGTCCACTCGACCCCTTATTATTTCGCGCGGTTACAATTTACCTCGGGTTGGCTCCTTGTACTCACTCCTTCTGGGCACAAAGACCCTTTTAGGGGATGTCGACACTTAAGGTCTTGGAAGCGGGTTTGGGATATATTTGTGATGCAGCTGGATTTTCCCCGTTCAACTCAGGATTAAAAAGGAAATTTCTGGTTAACAAGGAAACTGGATCTTTGTGGCTAAACGAGGATTTTCCAAATTGGATATTGGAAATTGGTTAAATATTGAGATTTGACATCACTGTTTATGCGTCAAACACTTTAAGAGGTTTATTAATTAGATGTCTTTTACCTCCGATGTAATTTTACAATTATACTACAAATTATCTCCATTCTGTGTTTGACACGCTTGGGTGTTGCTCATTCAGTATTTCAGTGTGATTTTCGAAAATGCGATTCTTGTTTTCCTTCCCACCGCAAGCCTAGGAGATGGGGACTACGAAGTAGATGGGTACGAGACTCACATTGAAACAACCCGAAATTTAAATATATATTTTAGGAACAAATATGTATGTTTATAGAAATATTGAGTATAAACTGACATCTGTATTTAATATTTTGCGGTACTATTGCTAGGTGACTATGTCCTAATAAAATCATAATAGAGTATGTACCATATAGACATGTATATATACGTACATCTCACACCTATATTTTATAGTGTGTACTAGGGGATTGCCCGTGCCCGAGGGCACTACCCCAAAAACACGTTTCACGACCTATTGTAATGTCATAAATAAAATAAGTATTTTTATCTACAAACATGGGCATAAAATGAAAACAACCTAAATAATTGCAGTAAATAATTAGGAATAAAAGAAGCCCATTTTTTATATAATTAGGATAAAAGGAGTGAGTAGTTAAGTGGGTAGTTGAGTAGTGGGTAGTTAGGGAGTGGTAGGTGAGATCTAAGGGTTGGGGTTAATTCAATCTAACGGTCTAAAAGACATTTTAAAGTCAACCGTCCTAATTTATAATATAGATATCACTATAGTGTCACATATACTACGTGGCGACTTTTATCACGACATACCGAAAATATCACACCCGATTATTTTCTAAGAAATCAGGAATGCTATCTTCGTCACAAAATTGCAGCCACAATCACATATAGAGACGGCAATCATTTTCGTAAAATTTGGATCATGTCGTTTGGTGAAACAAAAATAGCACTATTCTTCTATCTTTTTACTTCTTTATCTTCTTCATACTTCTTCTTTGCCCTCTATAAATAGCCACCTCCCGTAGCTCCATTTCACAAAAACAACATAGCTACAACCCCTCTCAGCTTCATAATCATCTTCATCATCCTTTTCATCTCCCTCACACCCAACACCACCATAGCTCATCGCCGGAAAACTCCATAACCACCAACTCAAGCTCTCTCTCTCATCTCAAACCAACACGAGAACCATACCCACCACCCCTCAAGTCACACACCTACTACCTGATATTAATAGCATCTTTTATCAGCAAAGAACCGGCCAAAACAACCACCCAAAGCAGCCCCAACAACCGCAACAAGCAGCAACCCGCAACAGTAGCAGCGACTGCTGGACATCGGCTTGTTTTTGATGTATCTCCTTCGTTACAACATGTAATTGGCCCAAATTTTAACCACAACTTCCTCTACTTGTCCTCTACAACTTCGTTCTTTGGCCCCAACCTAACGGAGTCAAAACAGAGCCCGAATTCACCCGCGCTGAAACTGCTCTAGCCGAACAGCACCAGTGGGCAGCGGTGTTGTTCTTCCTTGTTGTCTTCTATTTTAGCTCCAAAACGAACTCCGTTTTCTCCTACATATCCCTCTACTTGTTATCTATAACTTTCATTCTTTAACCACGTCCAAAATAGGCCAAAACGGATCCCGAATCGTTGCCCAACTAAAACTACACTAGCAACGTCAAGTAGCTACCTTCATCACCAACTCCGTCAGCGACCACCACTTGGGACACGGCTGCTACCATCCACTCCGTGACACTCCAAGGACTTCCTTAACACCATTCTCGCAAGCCTAAGAGGTTCAAATAGCTCGCGCTAGGCCACCGCTCATTTCATCGGAACCTCTGTATAACTTCATTTTCCCGCTTCGCATTTTACATGTTCTTGCATATTCGTACTCTCACACCTTTCAAAAGTCATTCATGTTGAACTAGTTGAAAACGGAACGTTAGAAATGCATATAAAAATTATTTTTGAAATGAGGGTTATAAATGTATTTTCTAAAACTAGGAACAACTCATGTTTTATTTAGTATTGAACAAGTCTAGGGGAGGTAAGTGTACAACTACATTTCTAGCTATCCTACATTATAAATACCTAAGTACTAATTAGATGTTAGTATAATAAATAATGATTAGTAGTTAGTAAATATATATTATTGTGAGTAGGATGAAGAGTAGTAAATTAATATTAATATTAGTTAATATTAAATTTGATAATTAATATAGTGTTTTTATAAATAAATTTGAGTTAGTCGTTTTGACAAATAAACAATATCTTAGTACTTAATTAAGGGACATCCTTAAAATTCGACTAGGTCATCCCCGAGTAATTAACTAGAATCAACCCGCTTGTCATATAGGACACTTGCATATTAAGCGATTAATTATTAATTAGGATTTATCCTTATTTGTAGACACCGAGTTCATAGACGAAGGCTACGTCGGCTACATCTAAACTACCATCGGAACTTGTAGGTGAGTTCGTAGGCTCAACCCTTACTCTTCAAAACGCGTGTTTCACTATAATGTCTCTACTTGTCTTGACTTGAGTTTTAAATATTGTGAACGTCTTTCTTATGATTACTCATTACATGTGTTTACTAAACATGTCATTTCTTTAATTAAACTTCGTGCTTTCATATGTTGTAATTCAATATTTTGAGAACTTGTCACTCGAGAAGAAGTGATTTCCACTACTTGATGATATTTTAGAAATGATAATAATGAGACTTTTCTGAATGTTTAAGCTACTAATCACGTAAAGTGGAAACATGAACTCTCGGGGACTTGATATTGATTGACCAAGCAAAGTTTGGGATTCGATATGGATTGACCAAGCAAAGCTTGGGATTCGATATGGTTTGACCAAGCAAAGCTTGGGACTTGAGTCGAAGGTGGCTCTATGGTTTCCCCTGGGGCGCATTAGCACAGGGTAAGACTCTAGTACTACTCTCTTGGGACAACAGTTTCCCTCGTAGGGGGTGTCGACACTTAAGGTCTAGATGCTGATGTGAGATTGGTTCGGACGAGCAGATTATTTCGCCGTTCACACTGGATATGATTATTGGTACTGGATCTCCCCGATTAAAGAACTAAACTGATTTTTGGAATAAATGGACATGTCATAACTTGTTTTAATACTTACATGTGCCTCACTCTGATTTACGCGTTGTGATGCGTTCTCATTCAGTTTTCACTGAATTTTACTGTGGTGTCCTTGTTTTGTAAAACCACCACAGGAGAGGCCTACGTTGGGGATGGGGACATCGCATACTAGTGGAAGTATCACCTCGCTTGAATAAAGTAGTAATTTCATTATTCCGCTGTTTGTAATATAATGGTTTGTAATAACTCTGAACAAGGCTTGTGAACTTTTTATGTAATAAAGTGTGTTTTGTGAATCCGAAGCAAAGATCCTTTCTCCTGATCATGGTGGTTAATTCTCCATGAGAAGGGCACGCCCGAAATTTCAGTAATGAAAATTTGGGGGTGTTACAGTTGGTATCAGAGCACCTTCGGATTCAAAGTTTAATTCACCCTAATTAAAGTGCAAATCGATTTCCGAAAATGAAACTCAATATTTTGCTCTAAAATGGACTAGGGCAAGATAAAACCTGAATTAAAAACAAGTAAAGTCGGGGGGCAAAGGGGTTAGTGTGAAAAGCATGCGCTTGTTCTTACGATTGGAGGCATATCTTCAAGTATGTAATGTGCTATATATGGTCTCTTTATGTGTTCATACTGTTGGAACTCGTAATGTGCAGTTTTGATAATCTTGTGATTCAAGACTTTCTTATCTAAATTTTGTTGGATCATTGCAAAGACAAGAAAAAAAAACAGTCTTTTATTCATAATTAGGGAGAAAATGTAGGAAATAGTTACATCACTGGTACTTCATCCTTTCATACATTGTTGTTTCCTGCTTTTCCCTATGGTACACTACCAACATAAGGATGAACCCAAACAACCAAACCAAAAGAAAAGGGAGCAAAGGCTAATTGATGAAGGAGAGACTGAGTCGCGCAAAGAGGACTATCACGTACACGGCTATGATCAGTGTGATAATAGCCATAACACTCTCCGAAGACATTTCTAAATATGTTTGAGGTATGAAAGTAGTATGTTATGGAGCTTATATTTATAGAAACCTCAAGAGAATCAAATTTACATTTCTAACCTCCCTACTAGCCGTTACACGGATAGGACAAAGGGTAAAAGTGACTTTTGGCCATTTCTAGCCGTTGGAGGGACGGCTGACCGTTGGAGATTGAGGTAAAAAAAATGTGTATTTACTTTTCACAGTTATAGCCATTGAGAGTGGGTAATTAGGTCATTTGTAAATGTTTTTTTTTTCTGGTGACCTGACTTAGGACTAATGATTCATTACTCCCTCAAGAATGGGAAAAATACACAGTTAAGACCATTACACCTGGAGACACATGAGACAAAATGGTACAACCCAGAATACAGCCATTACATTGATTGACTAGGAACGAGCATTTTGGGACCCTTCATTAGGAGTCTCTCTTCTACGAGGACCTAACTCTAGAATAGCAGGACGAGCTTTCCGAAAAAGCCACTCAATAACTTGAGTATCATTGCGAAACCCGAGAAGTCGCCCCAAATTCCCTAGCTGACGGTGAATCTCCTCTGAGATAAGGATCGAGCATGCGCGAGCAAGAGGGCGTGAGTGATCCACTGGTCGAGATGCTGGAGTTGAAGATGCCCTCATGACCGAAAGAGGGGTTGACGACAACACTGGGACACCGCAAAGCCAAGGATAAGGACCCGATGAATCTTGATGGAAAGATGGAACACCAGGAGTAACTTCTGGCTCCGAAATTATAAGCCCAGGTTCAGGCTCGGGTACAGACACCGAGGGGCTTGGGGAAGCCAAGGACCATGAGGACGGAGAAGGAGGAGGAGTCCTTGTAGGAGACTCGGACATGGAAACTACTAATGGTTTGTAGTGACTTAGAGAACGAGTTCAAGGAAGAGTGTGATACCTTTACCCGGAACAAAAGTCTAATATAGGCGATGAGTAGAACTGTTAAGGGGACAATACCCGCGAACTAAAAGAGTGCTTTGAAAGCTTGTCTCCTTAATTCAACACCACTGAAACTTCTCGACTAAGAATGTCTGACCACCGACCTAGATTGACTGCACCCCAGGAAACACATACGGAAATTATTTGACGATGTGGCGACTGTAACCCTTAATTATCACTGTTAGACGTATATCGCCATTAGCCTTCCTTGAGTGGACTAATATAACTGCGTTATTATAGTAGGAACGCAAGAATGTCGGCAGCAAGGAGGAGCGCCCAAATGGAGGAACTACTCATCAACGTTACCGAACTCATTACGCGAATGGAACAAAGGGATCAAATGGAACATGTCGGGACAAACTGGGCTAAGAGAGTCGACGAGAGACACCCTGACTTCTACCTTGGGCAAGAGGACCCAGTGATACTTGAGAATTTGATTCGTAAAATGGACAAAATTCTGATCTCTGTCGGTTGCCCACTCGACCAAAAGGTGAATGTGATAGCATTCTACCTCCATGACGAGGCCGATAACTGGTGGACTGTCAACAAGGACGCATTGCAGGCCTATGGTAACCTCAACTGGGAAGCATTTCAGGATGCACTGAGGAAACGCTTCTATCCCCACCATGTTAAGAACAAGAAATATGAGGAGTTTCTAGCCCTGAAACAAGGTAACATGACAGTGTCGGAATTCGGGATGGCAATATGGTCCGATCCGATCTGTGATCCGAGCGATCCGGGCCGAATGGATCGGATCCGAATCCGATCCAATTGAAAATGGATCGGATTTGGATCTGGAAAGCCAGATCCGATCGGATTTGGATCTGGATTTGGATCTAAGGGAAGATCCACCGGGTTCCGACCCGATCCGATCCGACGTATATGTGTGTTTTACAAATATATTCATATTACCTCCCCACTTTCACTTCCAAGAAGAATACATTAGTAATTCCAACCTACAAAGCTATTTATGTTGTGTTTTAGGCTTCATAACTTGCGAACATGCCTTTGCGTATGAAATACTGTTTATTTCTTATGTTATTTTTTGTATTTTATTGTAAACCCAAGCCGGATCCGATCCGAATCCGATCCGACCACGTATTATATGGATCTGCGGATCGGATTTGGATCAGCTGGATGAAACCCGATCCGATCTGATCCGAATCCGGTGATGATCCGAACGGATCTGGATCGGATCTGGATCCCATTTCTCCTAGTCGGATCTGGATCGGATCTAGCCTGATCCGATCCAGATCCGACCCGTTGCCATCCCTAGTCGGAATACTACAACAAGTTCACAGAACTGTCACGCTTTGCCGGGCCACTGGTAACCACGGAGGACTTGAGGCTCAGACGCTTCACAAAAGGGCTTCGTTATAGCATCCAGAGGGATGTAGTTGCTGCTAGGAGTGCGACCATAAGAGAAGCGTACGAGGTAGCAGCTACCATCGGAGAAATCGAGGAGATGCAAGAGAATCGAGCAAACAAGAGGAAGGAGGAAGAAGGGAACAACTCTAAGGAACTCAACCATGCTAACAAGAGGTTCAAGCCCAACACAATCGAGGGGTACCGTGGAATGAACCTCAATAACTTCGGGAACCACAACACTGACGCCAACGGGCGAGCTCGTCACTACAATTGTAAACAGTGTGGTAGGGACCATTTTGGAGTTGACTGTGAAGGAAAGACAGTGGAATGTTTCTACTGTAGGAAGCGTGGTCACCGAGCATTCGAGTGTAACGCGAAAAAGGATGATATCCAGATTGGCAGGGACGGAGGGAACGTATACCCAAGACAGAACCTGGGAAACCCTCGCCCAAACTACCAAAATGGGAATCAATTCCAAGCCAACCACAACCAATACGGAGGAAGCAACCGTGGAAATAACAATAACCAATTTGGCGGAAACAATCGTGGGAACTACAACAATCAGGCAGGCAGACCCCAAGGAACAACTACAATGCACCTGCAGGAAGCAACAAACGGAATGCTCAACCTAATGGAAATGGAACTAACAACCAAGGAAATGGAAACCAGAGGAGCGCCGGACAAATCTATGCCATGAACCAGGCGGAAGCAAACACTGCGACAAACGTGGTTACTGGTACATTCTTAGTCCACAACACTCCTGCTTACGTACTCTTTGATAGTGGGGCATCCTATTCTTTCATATTGTCATCTTTTGCTAGAAAACTAGGACTTCAACCCTCTCATATGAACCCTGTGTCTATAGCTACACCTGCAAAACGGGTAGTAAACTGTGATTCCATCTTTAGGGGAGTAGTTATAACCATCCAATAATGTGAGATACCCACTGACTTAATCCTCTTTGACCTAGAAAACCTAGATGTTATACTAGGAATGGACTGGATAGGAAAGCACCATGCTCATATTGATTGTCATAACCAAAAGGTAAGCCTAAGAGGACCAAAGGGTAAGAGAATCTCTCACATAGGAATCACCGAGAAACCCAATGTCAAAATTGTGTCTGCACTTTCTGTAGTCAAAGCCATGGGTAAGGGACACCAAGCCTATATCTGTTCTGTCCGAGATGATAGTATGGGGACGATGAAACTTGAAGACATCCCAATTGTTAATGAGTTTCCCGATGTATTTCCCGACGAAATCCCAGGAATGCCACCTAAAAGAGCCGTGGAGTTTACCATTGACCTTGTACCAGGGACAGGACCGATCTGCAAAGCACCTTACAGAATCGCACCAGTAGAGCTAGAAGAGTTGAAGGAACAACTAAGAGAATTGTTGGATAAAGGGTATATCAAACCAAGTGTTTCACCATGGAGAGCACCTGTCTTGTTTGTTAAGAAGAAGGACGGTAGTTTGAGACTGTGGATTGATTACAGGGAGCTTAATAATGTGGCTGTCAAAAATCGATACCCACTCTCGAGGATAGATGACCTCTTTGACCAGCTACAAGGAGCTGATACCTTTTCCAAGATCGACTTAAGATCAGGTTATCACCAGTTAAGGGTAGCCGAGAAGGACATCCCTAAGACTGCCTTTAGGACCAGGTATGGGCATTATGAGTTCACTGTTATGCCTTTTGGCCTAACCAATGCACCTGCTGTATTCATGGACGTGATGAACCGGGTAATGAAACCTTACTTAGACCGCTTTGTGGTAGTGTTCATTGATGATATTTTGGTTTACTCTAAGGTGAAGGAAGAACACGAAGAACACCTTAGAGCTGTTTTGCAAACCCTGAGGCAAGAACAGTTGTATGTTAAGTTTTCCAAGTGTGAATTTTGGCTGGATAGGGTACCTTTCTTGGGACACATAATATCTAAGGAGGGAATTTCTGTAGACCCATGAAAGATAACCGCGGTTACGGACTGGCCAAGACCCAAGAGTGCAACAGATATCCGTAGTTTCTTGGGACTAGCAGGTTATTACCGAAGATTCGTGAAGGATTTTTCCAAAATAGCCAGACCAATGACCAATCAAATGAAGAAAACCACCAAATACCATTGGGATGAGAAATGTGAGTAAGCCTTCCAAACCCTGAAGGAAAAGCTTACTACAGCACCTATTCTGACCCTACCATTCTGAGTCGAGGGAGTTTGAGGTCTATAGTGATGCTTCGATGCATGGGTTAGGATGTGTGCTACTGCAAGATGGGAAGGTGATTGCATATGCTTCACGACAGCTAAAATCCTATGAGGAGAATTACCCAACTCATGACCTAGAGCTAGCCGCAATTGTCCACGCCTTGAAAATTTGGAGACACCACCTTTATGGTGCAACCTGTAAGATTTTCACCGACCACAAAAAGCCTTAAGTATTTGTTCACCCAAAAGGATTTGAACATGAGGCAAAGAAGATGGTTGGATTTGATCAAGGACTACGATATACAAATCCAATATCATGAAGGGAAGGCAAATGTAGTCGCCGACGCATTAAGCAGGAAGACAAGCCATACCATCAATGCTTTGAGGAGTTTACCAAAGGAGTTGCGAGCTGATATTCAGAAGTTGGGGATTGAATTCCGTCAGCAGGAGGCAAGGGAAGACGTGCTATACAAATTGGTAGCCACACTAGACATCTTTGAGGAGATCAGAAAGGGACAACCCGGAGGCGTGAAACTTGAAAGAATCAGGAAGAAAATCGAGGATGGTTCAACCAAGGACTTCCGAATACATGACGATGGGAGCATAAGGTACAAGGAGAGGTGGTGTGTGCCCCAAAAGTGTAAGGAGGTCAAGGAACGGTTAATGAGAGAAGCACACAACACGCCATACTCTGTACATCCAGGAGGATATAAGTTGTACAAGGACTTGAAAAAGCAGTTTTGGTGGCCAAGAATGAAGAACGAGGTTGCAGAATTCGTAGCCCGCTGTCTCACGTGCCAAAGAGTGAAGTTTGAACACAAGAGGAAAGGAGGTTTGGTGCAACCTTTGGAAGCACCCATGTGGAAATGGGATTCGATATCAATGGACTTTGTGACTGCTTTGCCAGTGACGAAGAATGGTTTGAATCAGATTTGGGTTGTGGTTGACAGATTGACGAAGACGGCAAGATTCATCCCAATGAAGGACACTTTGGATATGGAGCAACGAGCAGACGCATACATCAAGAATATCGTTAGATACCATGGTGTACCAAAGGACATTGTGTCTGACCGAGACCCAAACTTTCTCTCACTTTTCTGGCAAGCATTACAGAAAGCCTTAGGCACTCAGCTGAAGTTCAGTACCGCTTTCCACCCAGCTACTGATGGACAGACATAACGAACCATACAAACACTGGAGGATATGTTGCGAGCATGTTTCATGGATTTCCAAGGTTCTTGGGTAGACCGGTTACCATTGATAGAGTTCTCGTACAACAATAGTTACCACGCAAGTATAGGGATGGCACCCTATGAGCACTCTATGGGCGGAAATTTAGGACACCCCTGTGCTGGAACGACACCAGCGAGACGCTAGTGTTGGGACCACAAATGATTGAGGAGATGATGATTCAGGTCAGAATCATTCAGCAACGGATTAAAGCGGCCAAAGATCGACATAAGTCTTATGCAGACCAGAAACAAAGACCAGTGGGGTTCAAGGTTGGAGACAAAGTGTTCCTGAAGGTATCACCAACAAAGGGAGTTTCTCGTTTCAATCAGAAGGGAAAACTCAGTCCCAAGTTCATTGGTCCCTACGAAGTCCAGGACAGGATAGGAGAAGTAGCCTACCGTTTAGATGTTCCTTCTAATCTGGGTCGAGTCCATAACGTCTTTCACGTGTCTCAACTTAAGAGGTACATTCCAGACCCATCACATATCTTAGATCCCGAACCCTTAGAATTGGACCCTATTCCTACGGACGAAGAACACCCTGTCAAAATCCTAGACACCAAGACTAGAAAGACTCGTACCACGTCAACCACGTTGGTCAAAGTGTTATGGAACAGTCACCTGACGGAGAACGTCACATGGGAAGCTGAAGCTGACATGAAACAACGATATCCCCACTTGTTTGAACAGGTATAAACTTGAGTCACTCCTTTAAGGGGAGGAGACCTTCACACTTTTAGTTACACTTTTAGTCATCATATTTTATTCACTGCATAGTTAATACATAAGATTACGCGCTTTGCATTTAGTATTCATAGTATAGCCATGAGATATTACTTTTGCGCTTCGAGGAAGAAGCTTGATCTTAAGGAGGGAAGGATGAAACAACCCGAAATTTAAATATATATATTTTAGGAACAAATATGTATGTTTATAGCAATATTGAGTATAAACTGACATCTATATTTAATATTTTGCGGTACTATTGCTAGGTGACTATATCCTAATAAAATTAGAATAGAGTATGTACCATATAGACATGTATATATACGTACATCTCACACCTATATTTTATAGTGTGTATATCACTATAGTGTCACATATACTACGTGGCGACTTTTATCACGACATACCGAAAATATCACACCCGATTATTTTCTAAGAAATCAGGAATGCTATCTTCGTCACAAAATTGCAGCCACAATCACATATAGAGACGGCAATCATTTTCGTAAAATTTGGATCATGTCGTTTGGTGAAACAAAAATAGCACTATTCTTCTATCTTTTTTACTTCTTTATCTTCTTCATACTTCTTCTTTGCCCTCTATAAATAGCCACCTCCCGTAGCTCCATTTCACAACAACAACATAGCTACAACCCCTCTCAGCTTCATAATCATCTTCATCATCCTTTCCATCTCCCTCACACCCAACACCACCATAGCTCATCGCCGGAAAACTCCATAACCACCAACTCAAGCTCTCTCTCTCATCTCAAACCAACACGAGAACCATACCCACCACCCCTCAAGTCACACACCTACTACCTGATATTAATAGCATCTTTTATCAGCAAAGAACCGGCCAAAACAACCACCCAAAGCAGCCCCAACAACCGCAACAAGCAGCAACCCGCAACAGTAGCAGCGACTGCTGGACATCGGCTTGTTTTTGATGTATCTCCTTCGTTACAACATGTAATTGGCCCAAATTTTAACCACAACTTCCTATACTTGTCCTCTACAACTTCGTTCTTTGGCCCCAACCTAACGGAGTCAAAACAGAGCCCGAATTCACCCGCGCTGAAACTGCTCTAGCCGAACAGCACCAGTGGGCAGCGGTGTTGTTCTTCCTTGTTGTCTTCTATTTTAGCTCCAAAACGAACTCCGTTTTCTCCTACATATCCCTCTACTTGTTATCTATAACTTTCATTCTTTAACCACGTCCAAAATAGGCCAAAACGGATCCCGAATCGTTGCCCAACTAAAACTACACTAGCAACGTCAAGTAGCTACCTTCATCACCAACTCCGTCAGCGACCACCACTTGGGACACGGCTGCTACCATCCACTCCGTGACACTCCAAGGACTTCCTTAACACCATTCTCGCAAGCCTAAGAGGTTCAAATAGCTCGCGCTAGGCCACCTCTCATTTCATCGGAACCTCTGTATAACTTCATTTTCCCGCTTCGCATTTTACATGTTCTTCTATCTTTTTACTTCTTTATCTTCTTCATACTTCTTCTTTGCCCTCTATAAATAGCCACCTCCCGTAGCTCCATTTCACAACAACAACATAGCTACAACCCCTCTCAGCTTCATAATCATCTTCATTATCCTTGCCATCTCCCTCACACCCAACACCACCATAGCTCATCGCCGGAAAACTCCATAACCACCAACTCAAGCTCTCTCTCTCATCTCAAACCAACACGAGAACCATACCCACCACCCCTCAAGTCACACAACCACTACCTGATATTCATAGAATATTTTATCAGCAAAGAACAGGCCAAAACAACCACCCAAAGCAGCCCCAACAGCCGCAACAAGCAGCAACCCGCAACAGTAGCAGCGGCTACTGGACAGCGGCTTGTTTTTGCTGTATCTCCTTCGTTACAACTCGGAATTGGCCCAAATTTTAACCACAACTTCCTATACTTGTCCTATACAACTTTCATTCTTTAGCCCAAACCTAACGGAGTAAAAACAGAGCCTGAATTCACCCCGCGCTGAAACTGTTCTAGCCGAACAGCACCAGTGGGCAGCGGTGTTGTTCTTCCTTGTTATCTTCCATTTTAGCTCCAAAATGACCTCCGTTTTCTCCTACATATCCCTCTACTTGTTATCTATAACTTTCATTCTTTAACCACGTTCAAAAGAGGCCAAAAAGGATCCCGAATCGTTGCCCAACTAAAACTACACTAGCAACGTCAAGTAGCTACCTTCATCACCAACTCCGTCAACGACCACCACTTGGGACACGGCTGCTACCGTCCACTCCGTGACACTCCAAGGACTTCCTTAACACCATTCTCGCAAGCCGAAGAGGTTCAAACAGCCCACGCTAGGCCACCGCTCATTTCATCGGAACCTCGGTATAACTTCATTTTCCCGCGTCGCATTTTACATGTTCTTGCATATTCGTACTCTCACACTTTCCGGAAGTCATTCATGTTGAACTAGTTGAAGACGGAACGTTAGAAATGCATATAAAAATTATTCTTGAAATGGGGGTTATAGATGTATTTTCTAAAACTAGGAACAACTCATGTTTTATTTAGAATTGAACAAGTCTAGGGGAGGTAAGTGTACAACTACATTTCTAGCTATCCTACATTATAAATACCTAAGTACTAATTAGATGTTAGTATAATAAATAATGATTAGTAGTTAGTAAATAAATATTATTGTGAGTAGGATGAAGATTAGTAAATTAATATTAATATTAGTTAATATTAAATTTGATAATTAATATAGTGTTTTTATAAATAAATTTGAGTTAGTCGTTTTGACAAATAAACAATATCTTAGTACTTAATTAAGGGACATCCTTAAAATTCGACTAGGTCATCCCCGAGTAATTAACTAGAATCAACCCGCTTGACATATAGCACACTTGCATATTAAGCGATTAATTATTAATTAGGATTTATCCTTATTTGTAGACACCGAGTTCATAGACGAAGGCTACGTCGGCTACATCTAAACTACCGTCGGAACTTGTATGTGAGTTCGTAGGCTCAACCCTTACTCTTCAAAACGAGTGTTTCACTATAATGTCTCTACTTGTCTTGACTTGAGTTTTAAATATTTTGAACGTATTTCTTATGATTACTCATTACCTGTGTTTACTAAACATGTCGTTTCTTTAATTAAACTCCGTGCTTTCATATGTTGTAATTCAATATTTTGAGAACTTGTCACTCGAGAAGAAGTGATTTCCACTACTTGATGATATTTTAGAAATGATAATAATGAGACTTTTCTGAATGTTTAAGCTACTAATCACGTAAAGTGGAAACATGAACTCTCGGGGACTTGATATGGATTGACCAAGCAAAGCTTGGGACTTGATATGGATTGACCAAGCAAATCTTGGGATTCGATATGGTTTGACCAAGCAAAGCTTGGGACTTGAGTCGAAGGTGGCTCTATGGTTTCCCCTGGGGCGCATTAGCACAGGGTAAGACTCTAGTACTACTCTCTTGGGACAACAGTTTCCCTCGTAGGGGGTGTCGACACTTAAGGTCTAGATGCTGAGGTGAGATTGGTTCGGACGAGCGGATTATTTCGCCGTTCACACTGGATATGATTATTGGTACTGGATCTCCCCGATTAAAGAACTAAACTGATTTTTGGAATAAATGGACATGTCATAACTTGTTTTAATACTTACATGTGCCTCACTCTGATTTACGCGTTGTGATGCGTTCTCATTCAGTTTTCACTGAATTTTACTGTGGTGTCCTTGTTTTGTAAAACCACCACAGGAGAGGCCTACGTTGGGGATGGGGACATCGCATACTAGTGGAAGTATCACCTCGCTTGAATAAAGTAGCAATTTCATTATTCCGCTGTTTGTAATATAATGGTTTGTAATAACTCTGAACAAGGCTTGTGAACTTTTTATGTAATAAAGTGTGTTTTGTGAATCCGAAGCAAAGATCCTTTCTCCTGATCATGGTGGTTAATTCTCCATGAGAAGGGCACGCCCGGAATTTCAGTAATGAAAATTTGGGGGTGTTACACACATGCAATGAACGTTCCCAAAAATCTTGTATGATAGTTCATGTATAACATTGTAGTACTCAATAACGCATGTATGAAACGTTGTGTAATATTTAATAGTAGTGTAATATATATGGAGGTTTTGCTTTTGATTTCCGCCGTTAATTTTAGCATCGTCTTCCCGGTCTCGTCCGAGCCGGATAAGGGAGTTGTTGCAGATTTAATAACTTTATCCACTCAAGAAATGAAGAAATCAATCGAAAATCCAAAAAACCAGGATCAAGATCACCAACTGGATCCCTATGCGCGTGATACATTTATAGAGACACAGAGAAACTCCATGCTTAAACATTCAATTACAGAACAACCTAGAAAAAACAACAAATTCAAGAACTCTTCAACCCAACTATTGCAGAGGCAATGGAATCAAAAAATTGACCAACCCTAAAACCCCCAAATATTAAACCCCGTCATAAAAGAAGAAAAGATGACCTCTGGTGCATCACCGGACCAAGGGAGAAACCTCACGACCTCCCCTGCAGCTGCGCCGAATCAATTTGAGCTAACTGTCGTCTTTGTGGGTGGCGTTGTCGGCGCCTCTGCCACCATCGTTGTCGACGTCGTGGGTAAACAGAACGAGGATGGTGAGGAGGGTGGTGGTGTCTGCCCGTGGGTGATAGTGGCTAGTGTTTTTCAGAGATCGGGAGAGGATGAGGAGGAAGAGTGAGAGAGATCAGGTGTTGGTGGAGAAAAAAAAAAGAGGATGTGAGGAGGATGGCGACGGTGGTGTTTGCTCGTGGGTGATGGTGGCTAGGGGTTTCAGATATCGGGAGATGATGATGAGGAAGAGAGAGATACAGAGAGACGAGGTGTTGGTGGAGAAGAAACAAGGAGATGTGCTGAATAAATGATATTTAAATGGTGTAGTGTTGCATTAACATTAGGGGTAGTTTGTCTTTCCACCACATCCGCCAGGTCCGAGGGTACCAAATGGTCAAGGGCGGGGGTGGGGGCTAGGGGTGGCCATGGCCCCTGCAAAAAAAAATTTGGTCTACTATTATGTGAGTAAAAATTGTTGACTTCTCTGTTGATGAACCCCTACTTTGTGAACATATGCCCTATAGTAGAAATTAAATAATAGGATTAGTCTACTTTAGATCAATATCAACTACCAGTCCGACTCTGCTCTTTGTTCCCATTTGACTTTTTTGACTCGTATCTGGGTCACTTTGGCCGGTTGATCTGGATAGCAAAATAATACGATTTTTTGATTTTTTTCACTATATTATAGAGCAACTTTTACTCTACAACACCATGAGAAAATTATCAAAAAATTACATCGGTTTGCTATTCGAATCATCGGGTCAAAGTGACCCAGTGAATAGAGACAAAAGTCAAATTGGAAACAAAGAGGAGAAACAGACTATGTAAAATGTTGTACATATTAAAATACAAATTTAATTGCAAAAGTCAAAAACGTTTCACAGTAAAAAAGAAATGAAAAAGAGTCCTAATTACCAAAGTTAATTACTAGTACACGATTACACGATTGAGTACCCCTATTATTGGGGATCTGTTTGAAACGAGTTCCATTAAAAAGGTATGACCAATTTTATTTCTAAAAAATAATAAGAGATAAACGAAGTCAAAACCGACTAAAACATAAACACAAGGAGGCTTTAGCAGAGAGTCTCTCCACAAGTATGAAATCAATCGATTGAAGCATACAAGGGAGAGTTGTTGAGCGCCTGATCCAGATTGTACTTTCTCCACCAGTATGTTTTCGCAAGTTTACTCTCTAATTCTCTAATTATAATATGAAAACTGTTTGGCATCCGCTGAAAATCTTGAATTAAAATTTTATTGCGTTCGGCAATACCTGTAGCTTTTATACTATTAAATTTACGATAAATGTCTTTATTTAAATTTATGATACGTCTAGGATGTTACACGTTTGCACAAATTAACAATTCATGCATTAACGAGATGATAGAGTATGGTATTTGAGACGTTATACCTAAAAAACTCCAAAATCGGAGATTATATAATATGCAGATTATTAGCCAACTTAAATTAAAATCTGACTCAAAAAATCTGCAAAACAAACGAGATTTAATTTTTTGGCAGATTTTAATCTTGAACCAAACATGAACTAAGACTTATAACAATTTAAGAGATTTGAAATTTCATCTATACGTATCTAACACGGGTGCAGGCACATTGACAACTGTACTTGGTCTAGCACGCGTGATTTGACTTGTAAAATAATATTAGAACTTATCGATTTTCATAATATTATAAACTGATTGTATATCTATAACTTGACTAGTAGAATAATGTTTTAATCCCTTGAATGAGCCAAACTTCAAATAACTTGAAGTCTTGAACCCCCTATCGTGACACCGTCAGTCAAGGGGCGGAGCTCGACATTCAAAATGTTTCGGAAACAAGTCCGCTCCTCATCATGCAGAATATGTTATACCATTGTAAAACTCCCTGTATTCTGCACAGGTCTCAACTCTAGACTAATATGGACATAGCAAGAAGGTGTAAGTTTTATGAAATTTGACACTCCAATAGGGTAAAAGTGTCACTTTCTTAACTGGAAGGGGTGAAAATGTCCTTTAATAAAACCTGAGTGGGTGGAAAGTGGAGTTGGGTTGAGTCGGCGGGGGTGGGAGTTGGGTTAAGTCGGTTAATATGTAGAAGAGGAGTGGAGTTGGGTTGAGTGAAGTTTGGGCTGGTAAGTCAGTATATGCTCGACCCTAAATTGATATGATGTAAATATGTTTACCATCGCAAAGGGTTTGTAGTGCCCTCGGGCACGGGTAATGCACTAGTTTTATATATAGGAAAAAAGAGATTTAAATCCACTCAAGATGTGAAGAAATAAGTCAGAAATCCAAAATATCAGGATCAAGATCACCAAGTGGATCCCTATGCGCATGATACATTTATAGAGACACAGAGGAACTCCATTCTAAAACATTCAATTACAGAACAACCTAGAAAAAAAACAACAAATTCAAGAACTCTTCAACCCAACTATTACAGAGGCAATGGAATTCAAAAATTGACCAACCCTAAATCCCCCAAATATCAAACCCCGTCAGAGAGGAAGAAAAAGAAGAAAGGATGACCTCTGGTGCAGCGCCGGACCCAGGGAGAAACCTCGCGACCTCCCCTGCAGCAGGGCCGAACCAATTTGAGCTAACTGTCGTCTTCGTGGGTGGCGTTGTCGGCACCTCTGCCACCATCGTTGTCGACGTCGTGGGTAAATAGAAAGAGGATGGTGAGGAGGGTGGTGGTGTCTGCCCTAGGGTGATAATGGCTAGTGTCTTCAGAGATCGTTGGAGAGGATAAGGATGAAGAGTGAGAGAGACGAGGTGTTGGTGGAGAAACAAAAAGAGGATGTGAGGAGGATGGTGACTGTGGTGTTTGCCCGCGGGTGATGGTGGCTAGGGTTTTCAGATATGGGGATAGGATGAGGAGGAAGAGAGAGAGAGACAAAGAGACGAGGTGTTGGTGGAGAAGAAACAAGGAGCCGTGGTGAAGAAATGATACTTAAATGGTGTAATGTTTACTTTCTCTCGCATAGTTTCACTAATTAAAAATTCTCCCCAAAGTGCTTAGAAAAAGAACATGACACATAATCACAAACATATAAAATAACATGCATGTAGAGGTAAATCTTTACTTTATCTCGCATAGTTGCTTTTTATTCATATTTTAAAGTTAATAATGAGCTAAAACCGTAAAAGAAAGTTTCACAATTGTTTGATTGGAGGACTCCTTCACCCCTTCTAGTTTGGATAAGGACACTTTCACCCATTCAATGAGCCAAACTTCAAATAACTTGAACCCCGATAGTGACACCGTCAGTTTAGGGGTGGAGCCCGACATTCAAAATGTTTTCGAAACAAGTCCGTTCCTCATATCATGCAGAATATGTTATACAATTGTATAACTCACCGTATTCTGCACAGGTTTCAATTCTAGATTAATATCGACATAGCAAGAAGGTGCAAGTTTTATGAAATTCGACACTCCAATAGAGTGAAAGTGTCACTTTCTTAACTAGAAGGGGTAAAAATGTCCTTAATAAAACTAGAGTGGGTGGAAAGTGGAGTTGGGTTGAGTCGGCGGGGGTGGGAGTTGGGTTAAGTCGGTTAATATGTAGAAGAGGAGTGGAGTTGGGTCGAGTCGAATCGGTTGGGCCGTGGGGGTGTGGGAGTTGGGTTAAGTCGGTGTAAAAAGGTTTAAACACACCATTATTAGGGATAAAAAAGGGAATATGAGTCCACACAGACCCCGTTAGGCGGTGGGTTAATATATGGTATGTTGTTCTCTCTGGAGTTGAACAGTACTTACCAAAAACAAAGGAAACGCGGGTTTGGGAGATTGAGGGTTCCGGTGAAGGAATCGCCGGCAGAGAGGTTGGCGTCGCCGATTGCATCGGAGAAAAGATGGTTGCGCCATCTCGATGCGGCGTGAGGTTGTTTTGACCTAGGCTCAGCGGTTGTTGGGAACTAGGGTTTTCGGCGGTGATGACGACCGCGGTGTATCAGGTGTCTCCAGCGCATGTGAAGACGATGGAAATCAGTCAGCGAGAGTAGAGATGGCGACGGGTTAGGGTTCCAAATTCGGCAACATAGAGAGAACCGAAGGCAGTTTCTCTGGTTCTGGTAAGTTGAAATATCCCCAAAACCCTTCTATTGTCTAAAATTTCCTGTCTTTAATCTAGCTTACACTCCTCCAGTATTTATCCTTGTTATTGCTGTTTTAAGATTTGATACTTGTATGGGAGATACAGTTGTTTAATTAGCCGTTGTTGGAAACCAGGTTTTTCGGGCGGTGATGACGACGCCGGTGGACTCGTGTCTCCAGCGCCTGAGAACACAGACGAAATTCAGTCACCGAGACGGGTTTGGGTTCCTGTTTCGGCAACATAGAGAGAGTCGAAGGCGGCTTCTCTGGTTCTGGTAAGTTGAAAATCCCAAATTGTCTTATTATCTAGACGTTCCTGTCTTTAATCCAGCTTATACGCTTATACTCCTGTATTTATCCCTATTATTCATATTTTAAGATTTGATACTTGTATGAGAGATATTGGTTGTTAAATTAGTCAGTAGGGCCTTCTTCTATGATATGGCAGGTAGATGAGATATCTGATGACATAACTTATTTTTATTTGTCTGATGTTGTTGAGATCTAAGTAAATACAATGGAAAGCAAGAATAATTGAAATAAAAACAGGGTTGGTGGATAAAGATAGAGTAGTCAAATTACAATGATTTAAGTGAGAAGGGTATATAATACATCTGGATTTTGGAGTTACTTTAGTTCAATTACTTTAGACCCCATGTGTAATTTTGTAGATTTGACCTGGGGAGACAATCTTGAACTCCCGTTGCCATGGTGGTGAAATGTGTGTTCCGCTTTGGAGTCAAGATATGGAATGGAGGTCAGTAAGGTAAAATAAATGAGAGTCTTTAAAGTCAAATACCTTGCATATGGGTATCTTTGTGGTTACAACTTGTTAGATGACAGGGTTTTGGAATCTTGTCATGAGGTTGTATGAAGTGTTGGCACTTAGGAATCTTTTTGGGTTATAGGGATAAATTTTTATTGTTTATGTCAATTGTAAATTCCCTTTTGAATTAAAGAAGAAAAAACCTTTTCGATTGCATTTTTAATTCGAGTTAATTTACGAAGGCCCCACTAGAATAATATAATGGACAGACCGAGGTTTGGTTGGTATTTGTTTGTTCTATTCTTGAGGTGGAAAGGGAAATGAAGATATACGAAGTTGTGTGATAGAAAGTCGAAGTAAAGTGGAATTGGGTTTCTTTTTGTGAAGTAGTAGGCAAATCGTGGTGTTATTGTATCTTTTAGTCGTTTTATGGCAATCGATGAAGTGGTAATGGGAAGCAGTAGCATTTGGAAAATTTTGATGGAACTGGAGTTACTAAATTTATTTGTGTCTTTTTTAAGTCGGATGAGCTATTGAAATGAAGTTACGATCGTAAGTTTGTTTCTTCTTGGTGCATTTTGCATTACGCTTTACATAGAGGATTTGGATTAGAAGATAAGGAATGGAAGAGGCTAAAGTGTTGGAAGCTGTGGCTGTTGAGGTGTTGGAAGTTGTGGCTGTTGAATATTAGATGTTTAATTGAGGTTATAAAGTTTTTTAGAGGTATTTGTTACATGTAGGTCATGGAGATAGCGCGGAAAGTGATTGTGAAAGTTCAAATTACTTGGAATTGGATCTGTTTTTGTTCAGTACTGGGAAAGTCGTGGGATTTTGTTATCTAGTAATCGCTTTATGTTAATCGATAAGGTATATTCGAAATTGGTTTATGGAAGGAGTAGCATTTTGGAGTGGTTGAAATATCATTTGTTTTTTTCTAGAGCCTGATGTGCTATTGAATAGAACATTGTATTTGAAGTTTGTTTTGGTTGTGTGTATTTTGCATTAAGCCTGACCGAAAAAACTTGGATTAGGAGATATGAATGGAAGAGGCTAAGATGTTAGATGTTGTGACTGTCGAATATTAGATACTGTACGGAATTTTTGGTTACTTCAAATACTACAATAGTCATTTGATTTGTCATTGAATTGTGCCCTGGTTATATGACTTGGTTATATGATGTTATAGAATTTGGAGTTACATGTGGGTAATGAAGATGGTGTGGAATGTGAACGGAATGGTTAATGACAAAATAGACGGGAATGAAATCTAGTACATTAGAAGTGGAGTCATTTAACATGCTCAAGGTTTCAAATTTAAGCGTATTATCTCAAAAAAGTATTCTTGTTACCGTCTTAAAGTAGTCGATTTCTCTATGTTTATTGTTTTTCATCAAGCTTTTTGATCCACTTTGTCTTCCACTTAACTGAGCATTGGTTGTTCTATTCTCGAGCTGGAAAGGGGAATGAATGATACGGCAATGTGATATATGAAATTATGTGATTGAATGTTCTATTACATTGTTCTAGTACATTGGATTTGGTTTTCTTTTTGTGAAGAACTAGGCTAATCGTGGTGTTTGGTATCTTCTAGTCGCTTTATTGCAGTTGATTAGGTATGTTCGAGAAGTTGTGGGAAGGAGTAGCATTTCGTAATCTTTGATGGAAATGGAGTTGCTGAAATGTTAATTGTGTCTTTTGAGAGTTCACTGTGCTACTGAAATGAAATTAGGATCTTGAGTTTGTCTCTTCTTAGTGTGTTTTGTATTAAACCATACAGAGAGGATTTGGATTAGAAGGAATTGAAGAGGAAGGTGTTGGAAGTTTTGGATGTTGAATATTAGATGTTTAATTGAGGTTATACAGTTGTTTAGAGAGATTATGAGTTACATGTGGGTCATGGAGATAGTGTGGAAAGTGAATGGGAAGTTCAAATTCTCTGGAATTGGTTTTGTCTTTGTTCAGTACTAGGAAACTCGTGGTGTTTTGGTATCTATTAATCGCTTTATGGCAATCGATAATGTATGCTCGAGATTGGTTTTTGGACGGAATAGCTTTTTGTAGCGATTGAAATATCTGTAATGTTTTTCTAGAGCTTGATGTACTACTGAAAAGAACATTTGATTTAAATTTGTTTCTGCTGTGTGTATTTTGCATTAAGCCTTACCGAGAGAATTTGGATTAGAAGAATTGGTTGGAAGAGGCTATGATGTTTGAAGCTGAGTTACCTGGAACGTGTATCGTTCCAGTTCGTGGAACGGGAACGAGATCACGGAACGCCGTACCCTATGGAATTCGGTACGCCAAGGGTAGGCTTCTTTGGATACCTTTATAGGAGTTTTACCATTTTCTACAAATCATGAACTATAAAACTGCTCAATTTATACAATATTTTAAAGTAAATACTCTAAAAAATAGATGTAACTTAACATTTCTAAATTTAATTTTCCCTTCTACATAGATACTTCAGGTGAAGGTAGTGAACGAATCTGGGACCGCCAAATTAAGCGATCTGGATCGCTGATGTTCCACGTTTCGGAACGCGCGATCCAATTCGCAATTCGCGGGGGTATGAGTGAATTGCGGTAACACTGGTTTGAAGTTGTTGCTGTCGAATTTTTGGAATTTTAATGAATGTATGGTTCAATGGACTACTATAGTCGTTTGATTTGTCATTGAATTGTTCTCTGGTTGTATGACTTGATTATATGACGTGATATTTGGTTAGAGAAGTTGGAGTTAAATGTGGTCATGGAGATGGTGTGGAAAGTGAACGGAACGGTTGAATGACCAAATAGACTGGAATGAAATCTATTATATTAGAAGTGGGGTCGTTTAACATGCTCAGGGTTTCAAAATTAAAGCATATTATCTCAAAGTATTTATCACTAGGTTGATTTGTCTCACTTGACGTATGATATATTCATTTTTCCTGTTACTACATTAGCTTTTGCTGGAGTTTTCTTCATCAGATTGGATGGTATCATAGGTTTGGTTTGTGGAATCACTTTGGTATATTAGAGAGGATATAAGATAAGGGGTAGGAATAGTTTGATATGAAAATATTTAGAAGGAAAGCTTTGTTTTCGTTTATGTTGGTTTTGGACTAGTTACTTAAAACTTAAGGTTCTTGGTTCCGAGTAGAGTGTCCTGAATATTGAGCTTTGCAAAAAAGGTGTATTACTTCTGTTTTGTGGGGGTGTGGGCAATGAATTGGAGAGGAGGGAAGGAGGGAGGCAGAGCGACAATAAGAGAAATTGGAGTAGACTTGTGTGGCTGGTTTATAGTAACCAATAGGATATAAAATCTTGAAGTTGCTTGTTTACCTTTACCATTTCTTATGTTTAGTAGATTTTGGACCGTCCTTTCTTCTTTTTAAAAAATAAGATGAAATACATGTTTGTTGAAAATTCCGGTCTTTTAATTTATCAAATTGTTGGTTTTGGTACTTCATAGATCTGACGTGGGGTTTTGAACTCTCATTGTCTTGGGTGAAAATTGAATTCTAGTTTGGTGTGGCGGTGAGGAATGGAGAGAGATGGGGAAAAGGTAATTTTATAGATGTGACATACATTGATTTTGATAATAAGAACGATGGGAAAGGGGATGAAGGTGTTGGAGAGGTTGCTGCAGTCTAATGTTACAATTTTCAATCAGCTTTAGTAGATAAATATCGCAACGTTTATTGGACAGTGCTTTTATCTTTGATCAGGCATGTCCACCTGGGTGGACTATGATTTCAGCTTTGCTCAATCATGTACACGTGTTTGTGTACCGCTGATATTATGTATTTAGTACATATGAGAAATTTGGACTATGAACCCCAGGTAAGAATTCGTTCCCGAATAAGAGAAGTTGGAAAGATCCAAAAGAGAGGAAAAAAGTTCTCTATGAGCGAAAATTTCAATTTCTCGTTACCATCCCTTCCGCCGGAGAATTTTGTTGGATCTCCGGCGAACTTCACGCGAAGTCAATCCAATTTCAAACGGTGTTTCGTCGCTGGTGCTTCCGATAGTGATGAAGACGGATCCATTACCGGCATCAGAACCTTCAGTGAAACCCTGGTTCAGCCGACAAAGGGGATCTACATGGAGGAAGATCCATTTCCGATTGAAGATGGTCAGGGTGTTCGTACCGGTGTTATCTCGGAGGTGAAATCGGATGGAAGGATCTGTGTTACCAACTCTGGTCCGACGCTCAGTAAACTTCACCATCCATGGAGTCGAGCTCTGATTATCAGAGTTCTCGGGAAGGTGCCTCACTATGGACTTCTTCATGATCGCCTTACGGCTCAATGGAAACTCCAATTAGGGTTTGAGCTCACAGATCTGGCGAATGGTTACTGCGTTCGCTTTTTCTGCAAGGAGAATTATGAGAGGGTGTTGTTGAATGGCCCTTGGATGGTGCAGGGGCATAGTTGTCGAATCGGGATTCACACAGTGAATTGAAATTCACCTTCACTGAATCGTAAATCGAATCGAATCGTGAATCGCAAAGATTTTCATCTTGCAATATTTTTATGTAGATATAATAAAATATTTTATAAAGCTCTAACATTATTGAACAGAATATTCATATTTTTACAAACAAAAAAAGCTCAAATTATTGGAAATTCGCATCCGTAACTAGTGAAAAAGAGTTTCTCACATCAAAAAGATAAAGGATTATCTAAATATAGATAGGCATGTGGAGCAAGGAACTACAAGATGCTAAGGAAATTGAAAATAATAGAAAATATTAGTCTTGGACTTGAGAAAAATGCACTAGTGATTTAAAACAAATGCATGTTGCAAAACAGACATAAATGTAGGAAGTATTAGTTCTTAGACTGATGACCCAACTCAAGTAGACCTTCAATGAATCGAAGGTGAATCGTAGAATCGGTCTGAATCGCAACTGAATCGTAAGATTCAGACTCTTGAATCGGGATTCAAATATTTTTTTGGCCATTAAAGATTCACTAAGGGATTAGCATCGTTTCACTTGTGAATCGAATCGTAGGATACGAATCGTGAATCGTAAGATTTTGACAACTATGTGCAGGGGTGTTACCTTACGGTTCAACGATGGACTCCTCACTTCGATCCATTTGCGCCGGGGGTGAGGACAACGCCGATTTGGATCAGGCTGAAGGGGCTTCCGGTGGAGTACTATGAGGAAGATACACTCATGGAGGTCGGCGCTAATTTTGGGACTTCAATAAAGGTAGATTGGAACACCATTGCAGCTACTCGCAGTCAATATGCGTTGATCTGTGTCAAAGTTGATCTCCGACGCGGTCTCGTCCCTTCAATTTGGATGAACAAGAAGAAAATTCCGGTTGAATACGAAGGTTTGGGTTTGCTTCGAATGTGGTGTGTATGGTCACCGGAAAGAGAACTGTGCTCAACTCTCCAGCGCCGCCGGAGGACGTTACGGCGAAGGATATGGAAGATGAAGCCCCGCCGGAGATTTATGAAGATTCGCCGGTGCCGGAGAAGGAGAAAGAGGACGGTTACGTGCCATGGATGATCGCTGCTAGGAAGCCAAAGAAGAATCGTGGCCGTACGCGTAGCCCGCATGAAGATAGGGCAGCTACAGCTGCTCCGCCATATATTAACCCTTTTGCCTCATTGAATCTGGCTGGCGAAAGTAACAGTTTCGGTACTCTTGAGCACACTGGATCTGGTCTCAATAATGCCCAGTCAGCCAATAATGTGGCGAAAACCGTTCGTCACTCAGCCAATGCTATCTATCCACGTGGCGGGTCGGATAGGAAGACTACGGGTTTGAACCCGCCAATGAAATCAAATCAGTCATTTAATCATCCAAAGAGGGATTTGTCTAAGAACCCTAATTTTCTGCCCCCTTTGGGGAAGTTTGATACGAACAGCTTCTCTGATAGGCCAATTGCTTCTCCTAATATGATGTTCCAGTTTGGGAAGTCTGAAATTGTGAATAGTTCAAGGCAGAATCAACAGGGTCGTAAATCAATTTTGACTAAGCAGGGGTTAATCCCTAACAAGCTTCTCCCACCGAATGGTCGGCAGTCTTCTTCCGTTTCCAAATGAAGATCCTTTCTTGGAATTGCCGCGGAATCGGGAATAAAGCTACGGTGAGATCTCTTATTGATCTGTGTTTCTATTATAAGAATTCTGTGTTGGTTATTATGGAACCTAGGGTTGACAGTAGTCATGCTGTTAAAATTCTGAGGAGAACCCAATTTGATATGAGCTATTTTGTTGAGGCTCGTGGGTTTTCTGGAGGTATCTGGCTTTTTTGGGATAGTAGAGAGGTGATTCTCTCTGTGTTGTCTGTTACTAGCCAGTCTATCACTAGTACAGTGCAAATGCAGAGTGGTCACCTCTGGTTGCTTACTACTTTGTATGCTAGTCCTTTGGCAGTGAGAAGGGAGGTGTTATGGACTCATTTGCAGGAGGTTCATAATCAAGAATCCCTTCCTTTTGATTTTGGGAGATCTTAACCAAGTGCTTTCTGGTGCTGAGAAGAAAGGGGGTGGACTGGTTAACTCTAAAAAGAGTGCTGCTATGTGGGATTGTTTTGATCACTGTTGCCTTCAAGATATGGGCTTTTCTGGGCCTATCTTTACTTGGTCTAATTCCCAAGCTGGAAGGACTATTAGGCAAAGGTTGGATAGAGCCTTTTGCAATACTAGTTGGAGGTTGTCCTTTGCTGAAGCTCTTGTTAAACATGTGGTTAGGGTAAACTCTGACCACCATCCTATTCTTGTTGATTTATTGGGAATTCTTGCACCTCTTCTTAAGCCATTCAGAATGGAGGCTGCTTGGTTCTTTGATCACAGTTTCAAGAAATTGATTGGCAAGCGCTGGGTTTCTAGTGATTCTTTTGCTAATATGATTGCTCAGATTACTTTGGATGTTAGACAATGGAACATTGATGTCTTTGGCAATATCTTTGAGAAGAAAAAGAAGCTGAGAGCTAGGCTGTTGGGTATTCAAAGAGGCATTGCTTGTAGAGAAAATCCTTATTTGGCTAAGTTGGAGCTTTCTTTGCAAGAGCAATTGAATTATGTACTTCTTCAAGAAGAGCTGTTCTGGTTTCAAAAAGCTAGACTTAACAACCTTCTTCTTGGTGATAGGAATACTAGGTTTTTCCACATTACTACCGTGGTTAGAAGAAGAAGGAACAAAATAGCTCTTATTAAGCTTGAGAATGGGAGTTGGTGTGATGATTTGATTCAGCTCAAGAAGGAAGTCACTTCTCATTTCAAGTGTTTGTTCACTGATCAGAGTTCCTCTGTGAGTGCCCAGTTTTGTTGGAGAGGTGGTTCTCTTAATGAAAGGGAGGTGGCTTCTCTGCTTTCTCCTATCACTCTTGATGAAGTTAAGAGAGTGGTTTTTGACATGGGTGCCTATAAAAGTCCAGGCCCTGATGGGCTTCCTCCTATCTTTTACCAGCATCACTGGAGTTTGGTTCAATCTACTGTTTTCTCCTTGGTTCTGAGTGCTATTAGTAGTGGCAAGCTTCCTACTGGTATTAATGAGACTTTGCTAGCCCTCATTCCTAAAGTGGATAATCCAACTTTTTTCTCTCAATTGAGACCTATAAGTCTTTGTTACGTGATATTGAAGATCATTACTAAGCTTCTTACTTATAGGTTAAGACCTATCTTGATGAATTTGATCTACCATTTTCAATTCAGCTTCTTAAAAGGGAGAGCTGCCTCTGATTACATTATGCTGGCGCATGAAGTTCTACACTGTACGCAGCATAAGAAAGGCAAGAAGGGTGTTTTGGCTATCAAAATTGATTTAGCCAAAGCTTATGATAAAGTGAAGTGGTCGACTCTTCACTGCATTTTAAAGGCTATTGGTCTACCTGGAAATTGGGTCTCTCTGATTATGGATTCAGTTATGTCTACCTCTTATAAGGTCATCTGGAATGGTGAGCAACGAGAGTCCTTCTTTCCCCAAAGAGGTCTCAGGCAGGGTGATCCAATATCACCCTACCTCTTTCTTCTAGTTATGGAATGCTTGGCTCACTAGATTCATGAAGCTGTTTCTAAAGGTTTGTGGAAAGGTATTAGACTTGGAAGAGGTGGTGTGACTGTCACACACCTCTTCTTTGCTGATGACCTTCTCTTATTTGGGGAAGCCACTTCTAAACAAATCAGTGTTATGAAGGATGTGCTTGAGGAGTTCTATTTTGAAGCTGGGCAAACTATTAGCTTTGAGAAGTCAAAGCTCTTTGTTGCCCCTAATGTGAGTAGAGTTGTGGCTAGATATCTTAGTGAACAAGGTGGCATTGCTCTCACTACTGATTTAGGGTTACATTTGGGAGTTCCTCTTATCCATGATAAATGGAATAAAGGTAAGTTCCAATTTTTGGTTGACAAAGTGAAGAAGAAGCTGGCTGGTTGGATTCCTCCTAATCTCTCTTTAGCTGGAAGGGCTACTCTTATTTATTCAGTGATTAAAGCCATTTCAGCATAGTCCTCTCTCTTACCAAAGTCCATATCCAGTGACATTGATAAGGTTTGTAAGACCTAATAAAGGTTCCTCTCGTTAATTGGGAAGTTGTGTCTATCCCTAAAAATAGAGGAGGTATGGGGTTTAGGAATCTCAATAAGTTCAATCATGCCCTTGTGGCCAAAGCTGGTTGCAGACTTCTAACTGGTGGTGATTCTGTCTGGGCTAAAGCTTTAACTCAAATATATGGCTCTCCTCTGGACTCTGATGCTGTTAAACCCTCCCATTCTATGGTTTGGAAGCATATTGTTAAAAGTATAAATGTTGTTAAGGGTTGTTTTGGTAAGAGAGTGAAGAATGGGAAGTCTACTCTCTTTTGGATTGATAACTGGTTGGGCCAATAAGTTGTTGGAAGTGGCTATTGCAGCCCCCTCTGAGGATGAGCTCTTACTTACGGTCCATGATTATTGGAATATGGATGATGGCTGGCTTGTGAGTAACTTCAGTCACTTACTCCCCTCTGCTATCATTGACCTTATTAACGCTATTTCCTTGGTTGATAATGGAGTTGTTGATCAGGTTTTTTGGCTGGGTTCTGACTTAGGGGTGTTCTCTGTAGCTTCTGCTTATAATTCAATGCAAGATGACTGTTAATGTTCTGGTAGAGACTGGGTGGAGGAATATTTGGAAAAGTAGGGGCTTACAGAGGTGGAAGTTCCTCCTTTAGCTTGTTAGACATGATAGACTAACCACTCAGGAGTTGAAGAGGAAAAGAGGGATTACTAGTTCTGGTATGTGCCTTTTCTGTGCTTCTCTCCCTGAGACCTCTCTTCATGCCTTAAGGGACCGTGGTTGGATTTATGAGTTTTGGAAGAAGCTTGTCCACCCCTCTCATTATAACTGGTTCTTTGACTCTAATGTGGTTGATTGGATTGACACCAATTTGAAGTCTAATTGGGGTACTAATCTTGAGTTTGATTGGTCTCTGGTGTTCAGTGTCACTGTTAGTTTTGGGTGGTATTGGCACAATCTTAGAACTCATAATTAGGATTTTCATCCGCCTACTGATATGACTGGCTTTATTTACAGTCAATGTAGGAGTCTTAGCAAGAATTTGGCTATCTCCCCTTCTGCTATTCTTCCTTCTCCATTTTTGGTCAAATGGAATGCTCCTCCTACTAAGATTAATGTTGATTGCTCTTATAGGAATGGTGGCAGTCTTGCACTCTAGATTTTCCTTTCCTCGAGCTCTTAAACCGTTCGGCTATTCCGTGTAGATTTCCTCCTCCAAATCACCATGAAGGAATGCAGACTTGACATCGAGCTGCTCAATCTCCCAGTCGATACTGCGAGCAATACTCAGAAGAACCCGGATATTCACCTTTTGTGAGAATCTCTCCTTGAACTCTACTCTTCTCATTTGTCTTAATACTTTCACAACCAATCATGCTTTGTACCTTGACTCTAAGTTCTCTGCCTTTAACCTGTAGACCTATTTGTTCTTGTGTGCTCTCTTGATCAACTCCACCAACTCATAGGTGTCGTTCTCATGTAAAAGTCACGTATCAGATTACTTTGTTTACAACCATTTTCTTTCTTATAACTGTCATGGGCTCATCATAGCTTTGTGGCTCTCCTTCGTCTGTGAGTCTACTCAGATAGTGAATACTTTGATAGGGTTTATGACATCTGTTAGATTTCCTTAACCGGCTTCCTTCAGCTGGAGCTGGTGGCTCTGGAGGTAACACAATTTCCTGTGCATCTGCTTGATCATTAACTCTAGGTGGATGAACATTGATTTTGTTACCCTCACCATCTTGCACAATCTCATCACCATCACCCTGCTGTGCTGAAGTAGGAGCTGGACTCATGTCCACCAAATTATCACCATTTTCAATGTCATCAATAGTCTGATCTTTGAGAAATACATCTAGACTCCAAACAAACTTCCTGTCAACTAGATCCCATAACGGTATCCAAACTCTTCATGGCCATAATCCATAAAGATGCACTGCTTGGACTTATCATTAAGCTTCGATCTTTCATCTCCGGGGACATGAACATATGTCTGTCAACCGAACACCCGCAAGTGATCATATGACACATCTAACCTGTCCATACTATGTGAGGTATATGTGTATCCAAAGGAACTAAAAGAAAAAGACTAATTAGATCCAGAGTTGTTCTCATCACTTCGAAAGGCTTTTCCAAGTTTTGCCTGTGACGACATACATATGCTCTTTCCAGTGGTGGTCCTATTCATCCTCTCTGCTATACCATTATGATGTGGCATCTTGGGAGTGCCCTCTAATGCCTGAAGTCATGATTCATGCGATACAAATGGAAGGAATCATTGTATTCACCACCATCGTCAATCTGTCTGGATGACTTTCCATTTTGGCTCTCAACACTATGGGCATATGACGCTGTCAAGGTCAGTTGCACATAATGTTTTTACGGTGAGTACTATAGCTTGCTGCTAAAGGGGTATGAGATTCTGTTTGCTAATAACAAGGTGTATAAAGCGTCGTTTCAATTTGAAGATAATAGAAGCTATGATGTTTCTCACTATCTTGCTGATTTCAGTACAATTACGAACAAGCGGTCTACTGTGGATATTGATTTTGGTGATGAGGTTATGCTTCATATTATTAGCATCATTACCTAGTAGTTGAGAACCTATGCGTGTTGTTAGTAATTTTGTTGGAAACAGACATTTGAAAGTATGGTAACATACATGATTTACTTCTGGCTGAGGAAGCGTGTCACAGAGATTCTGGTGAACCTTCGGATTCAGGCTTAATGATGATAATCGTGAAGAAGTAATGACAAGAATAATGATAATTGCGGAAGATCACAATCTAAGCACAGAAGTAGCAATAATTGAAAATCGTAGACCATGGATGGAAATGCACAATTCTTTTATATATTATAGGACCTTGATACCAGGAAAATCAATAGAGCAGTCAATGAGAAAATGATGTATAAGGCTAAAGGCTAGTTTTACCCAGTGTTGCTACAAATACAAAGGATAGAGTTCCAGCTATTCTGCAATATGTTTATCCTGATATTCTGGAAGATATCAGTCCGAATGATGTTCCACATAACTAGTCTAATGTGCCGACACTACTGAGTCATAACCAAATTCAAAGGACAGGAACACACTCCTCTGAAGACCTAATTTAGAACACGTAAGGGGATTAATAAGAAGGCTCAAAAGCGCCACTCCCCTAGTCTTCGTTATATTTTTTGACTGATGCTAGTGAGCCTGAAATTTATGGATAGACTTTGTATGATGTTAACCAGCAATGAATGATTAGACGGATTCTTTGCTTGAGAATTAGACATGGGATTTTACCCAAACTTTCAAAAGGGAATACGGCACTTCACATCAGGTGGGTGTATCGTGTGAAAAAAAATATGATGGTAGTAAAAGTATAAGTCAAGATTTGTTGCAGTGGGATATCAATAGAAGCATGGTATCTATTATTCCGAGATATTACCTCTAGTAGTGAAGCTCACGGTTATTAGGTTGGCGCTGGGTACGGTTACTGTGGATGGCTTAGCAGTTAGATATAAAGATTATATTTCTTCATGTGGAGTTGGAGGAGGAATTATATATGCATCAGCTATAAGGTTTCACGGTACAGGGGAAGTAGAATCTTGTAATCATGTTGAAGAAGAGTTTGTATGGTCGGAAAAAAGCTCTTGACAATGGAACAAGAAATTTTATAATTTCGTGTGCAACTTAGGGTACTTTATATGTATGCGGATCTACTGCTATGATAGACGCTTTGATGGCCCATACATTATCTTGTTATTACACATTAACGATATGATGATAGAAACAATTGAAGAAGTTGTCTACATAGTTTGTCATGAACGATTGGGCCTCACAGTCGAAATCTTGGCATGAGGATAGTCGTAGATAGAGCCAAATGTACACTCTATGCGACCTAGGCGGAGAATGTATGGAAAAAAGTTAGTAGATTCAGCATGGATCTGGATAAGCCTATGAGCACTCTGTTGGGGATCATATTAGATTGAGTAGAGCTAATTCATCAAAGACAATTGAAGAACGGGAACCTGGACTCATGTGCCTTACCCTATGTGGCACTGGAACGGGAAGGGGGATGAGACGAAACGGGGATGTTGGGATGGTAATTTGCAAAAATTAGGGACGCGTGCATACACACACACCTATACACGCGCATACACACGCACATACACGCGCATACACACAATATCTTTTATTCTAATGTAAATGATACCTAAATGCACATTTTCAAATTATTAGGCGAAATTGAAAAATGGTAATTAAACTAAATATTACAAATTTAGATCAATACAAGAATACATTTACTCTGTCTTTGAGGTTGTTAGGAGCTCTTGAGAGTATCCAAATTCTTCTCTCTGTTGAAGTAGGCTCTAGGATTTGGATAGGGATCGGGGATATTGATAGGATTAATAATATACATCTTAGTTCATCTACGAGCAACATCTCTTGCCATTTTAATTTAAGATCATTGAGATATATGCGATAGTTATGCTAGTTCACATATTGTCAATGCAGTGGGTGCTGTGAGCAAGTACATGGGTAATCCAAGAATGTTTGGGATGAAGGAAATGGATCTTAAGAAACTGGAGAGGTTTTCAGACATGTGCTTTGAAACTTAAGGGTTTGTTTAATGCCGACATCTCATCAAAAGACAATATCTCTAGTTCTATAGGTTCTTATGGTTGTTATGTGATAACTGATGAACCAACTGATTGAATAGATTAATTTGCAAATAATACACTGAGAGACAGATGTAAGATTATTACATGGTATCAGAGCCGCGACTCACACACGTGAATGGTCTAACAACTCAAGTGCTCACCGCCACCCGCAGACAAAAGATCCACGTGTAGGCCAAAGAATGCCACACGTGAAGAGTTGTGTTGAGAGTCCCTCATCGGACATTCAAGAAGAATAAATATAAATAATAAGTGTCCTGGGCTACTCCTCTCATTGCCAATTGGTTTTGAGGTGGAAACCCATGGATTCTCTACAATAACAAAAATTACCCGTTTTGTCAGAAGCATATCCCCAAAACACACATTGTTGTGTATGAGAATCCAACAGTGAAGTATTGTAGGGCCTGAGATTTGGATAACAATCACATCCAAACACTCTCAAGTGAGAGTAATCAGATGTCTTTACCAAAGAGGAGTTCATGAGGAGACTTATAAGAGCTGCTCCTCTGTGGCATCTTATTTATCAAGTACACTGTAGTGGATAATACATGATATCAAAGAAACTAGGGAGAGATGTCAACAAACTAACAGTAATCTCAATTATAGGTCTATTCTTCCTCCTCGACACTCCATTTGGAGTGAGAGAGCAAGACTTTTGATGCAGAATACCAGACTTGATTAACTTCTTTGAAAACACAAAAGAAATGTATTCTTCTCCTCCATCTTTCCTTATAATCTTATAGTAGGGTATCTCGAAGATTTCTCAGCTAGTTATGTGATATAGGAAACAACCAACTGATCTAGAGTAATTATTCACAAATAACACATAATTTGCATAACCTTGTAAGGACATAACAGAACCACAAACCCATACGCCAACGTTCATGAGACCTCGACTGAGATAACTTGTAGGAATTCTAGACATCTTCCCCTATAGACAGTATTGACACGGTTCATTAGAAGAAACATTATTAGAGCCACGAATGAAATGTTTAAGAATTTCATCAACATAATGTCTTATTCTTGTATGCCCAAGGGGTGAAGCAATCATTTTCCCCAAGTGAGACTGGACTTTGTGACAGAGTTATGCCTGTATGTCCCAAATTAGAAAAGAGTGCATCTAATACGAATCTGCAGTTATTTGAAAAAAAGTTATTATCATCGCGCAATTGATGTACAGAAAGTAGATTGGCAGACATTTGAGGCACATGTAAGACATTATTCAATGTAAAAGTATGTGAAGGAGTGACAAGATTAGCTGTACGCCTATACCATAGAGAGTAATAGAGACCGACCACTACCAACAGACACTTGATCATATCCCACATTGGGTCTGAAACAGACAGGTTCCCCATATTGGAAGTAATATGGTTTGTAGAACCAGAATCAGTGAACCAAGACTGTGAATGATGCACCGAAACAGTGGAACCAGAGGCCATCATAGTTAATTGTTAGGGAGGCATCCTTCTGTTGGCATTTAGCATGTGGCTCAGAAATTGAGCAGCCGCATTTGTCAAGTTCGGAACTGTAGCTTTAGCGGCGGAGTTTTTGCAGATTTGGTCGGCTCGACGAAATCACAAATTACGTCTGTGATATGCAAAAGTCTTTGGACGGCTCATGAATCACGGAGGCAAAATTTTGTCTCCTCCGTAATCAATATTGTAGGCTGTGTTAGTCTATAAATTGAGAAACTTGTTAGCAATTTGATATAGCAAGTGAGAGAGTGAGCAATTGCAGTAGAACAAAATAGCAGAGAGAATTGCATAGGTTACCTTGAGAGATTAGTTCTCTATCGCAAACATTGTAACCTTCTCTTATTTGTTCAGTGAAGTAGCACTCTTTGCACCGTGGATGTAGATCATTTCTTGGGCTGAACCACGTAAATCCTTGTGTTCACTTTTTGCACTTGTTATCGCATATCGCAGTGGGTTCACCACATCGCAAGGAAATTGCCAGATTTCCTAACAATTGGTATCAGAGCCAAAAATTGCAGTATTCTGGCAGCGCAGTCGGAAATTTTTTCCGGCAAAGAAGTTGAGAGTTTTCTGTTTCGTATTTTCTTCTCAAAAAGAAAATAGGAACACTAAAAATAAATTGCAAAGTCAGAAAAAGTCGGATAATTTCAGGCGAAGCTGAAATTATTTTTCGGCGAAAGTAGTTCCAGACGAGAAGGCGAAGAACACTGACAGAAGAAGAAAAACAAGAAGCAACGTTCCTGCTGTATTTGTTGCTCTAACCGAACAAGAGCGCCACTCTATTTTTTTTCGAAAATATGGAGTATTGAAGGCACTGTCGCTGCTCGAAGGCACTGCCGTGTGCCGCCTGAAGAACAGAGAGCATTCTCTGTTGAAGAAGAGTATTGAAGTGGTGTGTGTAAATGTTGTTTGCTTGAAAAGAAAAACAACACCACCTGCACAAGCATTAAATGCTTGGTGACAACAAGACAAAAGCAATTAAGACTTGTTTGACATCTTGTTACCACACCACGTGAAGTTGGCTTGGCTGATTTGTCAGTTACATAAGAAGTTCTTTGGTGTAACTGGTACACCAATTTTGCAGTCCAAATATTCAACAATTATGGAGGAAACGCAGCGTACATTAAATTTCTCACTCGAGATATTTATCTGACCTCGCGGAGTCATTGGCGTTTCAAACTGGGTGAATCTCAAGAGACTATTGCAGATTGATAAATAGGCCATTTATCAGTCGACGGGAGAATGTCAGATACAGAAGCAGTTTCACAACCTATTGCATCACCAGGTTCAGAAACACAGACAACCACCATGGCGTCAATTGGATCCAAAGCAGGCGCAATGAGAATGGCGGTTTCAAATGCAAAGTTCGAGGTGGAGAAATTTGACGGACGTAACAACTTTGGCATGTGGCAGTGCGAGGTCATGGACGTCTTAGTCCAACAGGGATTGCATGTAGCCCTCGAAGACAAGCCTGCTGACATGGAGGAATCAGATTGGACGAATTTGAATCGAATGGCGTGTGGATCAATTCGTCTTTGCATCGCAAAGGAGCTGAAGTACTTTGTCATGAGAGAAACAATGGCGAAAGCGTTATGGAAGAAGCTAGAAGACAAGTACATGATGAAAAGCATTCAGAATCGGTTGTACATGAAGCGGAAGCTGTTCCGTTTTCAGTACAAACAAGGTACGCGTATGGTGGATCATCTTAATGAGTTCAATAGGTTAACTGTGGATTTACTTAATCTGGATGAAGACATTAAGGATGAGGATAAAGCAATGGTTTTGTTATGTTCCTTACCCGATGAGTATGATCACTTTGCAACAACCCTGCTCTACGGAAGAGATTCAATCGCATACAAAGTTGTGTCAGATGCATTGATGAATAATGAGTTCCGTAGAAAAGACAAGGAGTCCAAAATGATAGATCTGAAGTCTTGGTGGTAAGGAATGGATCATATAACAAGAACCAATCGCATGGAGGCAAATTCCGAAGCGGAATGCTCACCAGAGATGGCAGAAGAATCCCAGCAAAAGACGAGTGTTCCTTTTGTTTCCAGAAAGGGCACTGGAAGAAAGATTGCCCCGATCTGACGAACAGCAAGGGACAAGATGCAGACTCGGCACAAATCGCAGAAGATGATACAGACTTTGTGCTTACTACCACAGATGATAGCGCTTCCGACGGATGGATACTCGACTCTGGTTGTTCTCATCAGATGTGCCCGGATAAAAGGATGTTTACCAATTTGGAATTGGGTTGCAGTGGTATAGTGTCGATGGGGAACAATATTGCATGCGAGAAGAAGGGAGTGGGCACAATTCAGCTGGAATTGCATGACGGGAAGGTTCGACAATTGTCGAATGTATTGTATGTGCCCGAGTTGAAGAAGAACTTGATTTCCTTAGGCGCTCTAGAGGCCAAGGGTCTCAAGATCACTATGCAGGCTGGGATTATCGAAATCGCAAGAGGTACCCGAATCATATTGCAGGGTATTCGAAAGAATAATTTATACTTTTTGCAGGGAAACACCAAAGTTGATCGAGTAGCAACAGTTGGCTCTGAAATTCCCAATGCACTCAGCATTTGGCTCAAGATGCTCGATATTGCAGGCGAGACAAGATTGCAAGGGTTGGAGACGCACGAGCTCTTTTGGGCTGCTGAGAACTAATAGAAGATTGCACAACAACCCAGCTACTGTGGCAATTAGCATGGGTTTGTTGACCACTACTCCAGAATATTGTAGGAGGAGATTGTATTGCAGACTTGATACCAGAATGTACAAGTCACTGAAGCCCATTGCATAGAAGTAATTGCATAATTGCATTGCAGGTGGAGTTGCAAGAAACCCCTATGAATCCACCAAAAGGAATTGAAGCTTCGAAGCAAATGAATCGCAAGGCTATTGAAATTGCAAGGGGATCGCAGCGAATCGCATGAATCGACAACGAAGAAGTCTCGCCGACTATGTCGATATGAAGTATGTTAGCCTGAATTGCATATTTAAATTGCAGAATTGCACTTTCTCTGTAGGCACAACGGATAAATGAATTGGAATTGCAGACTTCGATGGTCATCTGAAGTCACTGCTACCTCTTCGAGGGGTTGGCAAAAGAGAATAGCAGAAGTCGTTTGCATCAAGGTGGAGACCTTTGCAAGATGACACATTGCAGTATGTCGCATTGGACCTAGCAATTTATTCGCCAAGGTGGAGATTGTTGGCATTTAGCACGTGGCTCAGAAATTGAGCAGCCGCATTTGTCAAGTTCGGAACTGTAGCTTTAGCGGCGGAGTTTTTGCAGATTTGGTCGGCTCGACGAAATCACAAATTACGTCTGTGATATGCAAAAGTCTTTGGACGGCTCATGAATCACGGAGGCAAAATCTTGTCTCCTCCGTAATCAATATTGTAGGCTGTGTTAGTCTATAAATTGAGAAACTTGTTAGCAATTTGATATAGCAAGTGAGAGAGTGAGCAATTGCAGTAGAACAAAATAGCAGAGAGAATTGCATAGGTTACCTTGAGAGATTAGTTCTCTATCGCAAACATTGTAACCTTCTCTTATTTGTTCAGTGAAGTAGCACTCTTTGCACCGTGGATGTAGGTCATTTCTTGGGCTGAACCACGTAAATCCTTGTGTTCACTTTCTCCACTTGTTATCGCATATCGCAGTGGGTTCACCACATCGCAAGGAAATTGCCAGATTTCCTAACACCTTCCTTAATAAGAATAGTCCATGGCTCCATGCGATGGTAGCAGTCAAGGACTGAGTGATACTCATTGCCACATATTTGACATGCATTAGGAAAAAACAGAATAGGAGCCACCTGTACCGTAAGACTTTCCTCTTGAATAGTTACCTCATTGGTTCCCCCCAGATCTTCCTCTATTATAACCATCATAATTGGCTTAGGAATAAAACCACCTCTACCAGAGCCTCTGTAAGACGTAGACTTACCTCTTCCCCTGTTATAGGGCCGTGAGGAGGATGATATAGGTGTATTCATGTTAACAAAAGGAGACAGGCCCAGTAGAAGAATCGCTCAATATAGCTGGAGTTGTAATCTAGGCCGCAATATATGCTTTTGAAATCTGAGACAGGAGAAAATAATGGGCTCTTCTCAAGATAGTTTCGAAACACTAGAATTGTACTAATATATGGGAAGTTTGAATTCGGGGTACCTGCTAGGTTTTGTGCATGAATGGCAATTGTTGTGACTAAACTCATGAGTAATGTGGAGAGGAGATACATTGATATCTCCTTCATCCTGGTCATTCTTGTTTCTAGAAGATGATAGCCAACAATGGCTTTCAGTGTGCAGCAGATGCACACTGAAAGTCCATTAATCTGTTGCTGCTTATGTTATAGAAACCTAAATATTTCTTCTTCGCCTGTTTATCTGATAGCCAAGCATGATAACGTCATTGTCAACAAATTATAAGTTAATTAGCATATTACTAGGTTTAGATTACTATGTTATTTTATTGAAGAGCAATATCTTACATTTTACTTTGTTAGTGCAAGCATTGATTTGTGCTTTTTGGTTTTGACAGGGTTCACTCTCTTGTTTGTACTGCAACCTCAAGAACTACTCGGTGGTAGGAATGCATCACTTTTATGGTACTGTTTACCGCACAAATGATACAATGCTCTGGAACAACAGAGTGTCGACAAGGTCAGCAGTTTAGTGGGAGTATCCGCAGTTTGAATGGGGCAACTGATGTCTGCTTATGCAAAAAGCAAAGGAAATGATGTTCCTCTGCTACTTTTTTTTTTTTAGTCTAAAGCTCAATACTGAGATTGAAGGTTTCACATAACCATCTTACAGAAACCTCAAGGCTTCACATAAGAAAAGTGGAATTGCTGCTGATCATCATCGACCAAGTTGGATTTCTTCAAGTCCGGGAATACGGTATTATATATTTACACCTGCAGAGTCTGTAAATGGAACTGCTGCTGATCATTAACTTGTTGTTTCCCTTTCAACTTAAGAAAAATCTGCATAAATACAAGAATTTAGCAGTTCATGCACTGGAATTTCTAACCAAAAAGAAACAAAAATGCATTACAATTCATTACATCGTCAAGATCTTATTCATATAGCTCGAGGACCTGTAACATACAGGTGAAAAATTCGCCCAGCAGAATGCAATTTTGTTATAGCTAGGTAGTTTTGAAACTACAAAACAATGTGATCTAGTGATCAAATTTGTATGAAGGGACCGGGTTCATGATCGAGCCCATAGGATAACGCCCTCGTAATTTATCCTGTTTAATGCAATGACTTTTCTTTGAAAAGCCCATCACTAGATCAAGTTTTGATATCCGATCCTTCATACCACTCCGTTCCACCTCTAACGCACCATTTGGACTTTTTTCACCTGTTACTGGGTCACTTTGACTAGGTGATTTGGGTCGCAAAACATTGAATTTTTTTGATAATTTTTTTATGGTCTTGTAGAATTAGAGTTACTCTACAACACTTCGAAAAAATTATCTAAAAATTGCAAAATTTTGTTATCAAAATCATCGGGTCAAACTGACCTAGTGAATAGTGGTAAAAATCCAAATAGTGCAAAAGAGGTGGGACGGAGTGGTACCACTTTGATTCTTCTCTTCCCCATCAATTTGACTTTTACCAGTATTCATTGGGTCACTTTGACCCGGTGATCTAGATAGTTAAATATGCAACTTTTTAATATTTTTTTCGGTGTTGTAAAAATTTGTTCTCTAACATGGTGAAAAAATTATCAAAAAAATCGTATCGTTTTGCGATCCAAATCAAGGGTCAAGATGACCCAAATACGAGTAAAAAGTTAAGTAACGGGAAAGAGAAGAATCAGAGTGGTATTAGAGTATTGTCAACCTAAACAAAAACAAGAAACTCAAATGGGAATATATGTTAAGAAAAAGTCAAAGAACACAAATAATCTTGAAGAGTGTTTAACATATACTAGTATGTAAATGCAGGGAAGTAGTGAAGTGAAATTCGGAAAAGGCTTGGGACATACTAGTCCGTCCCAGCTCTTTCTTTCCATATGACTTTTTTTACTCGTATCTGGGTCACTTTAACCGCGTGATTTGGATAGCAAAATAATACGATTTTTTGATAATTTTTTTACCATATTATAGAGCAACTTTTACTCTACAACACTATGACAAAATTATCAAAAAATTACATCAGTTTGCTATTCAAATCACCGGGTCAAAGTGGCCCAGTGAATAGTGACAAAAGTCAAATTGGGAAGAAAGAGCTGAGACAGACTGGTAGCTGAAATTGTAAAGGGGATGAAGCTCAACTCCTTTCTCAACTCTTGACCCAATGCACATGTAGGGGAGATGAAACCCGCTGTTAACCAGCGCGGTCGGCTCAGGGGCACGGAGCGCGACATAGTGAAGATTTTGATCTTCTTGAGCCGGAAAACCCAAAATTGATCTCTAAGGTTGCACGCCTCATTTTCGCTAGAACAGGGTTAATTGAAACTCTGAATAATAGTGAGCTTCCCTGCGATGAGGAGACAGAAAATATTAGAGTTATTTGAAGGACATATGCAGCAGCGAGGAGTAGAGTCAAAGGGTCAACGATCGAGTAAATGATGAGGAGTTCGCAGGGGGTCATAAAAGACCAACACTGTCGTAGAGCATTCGTAGCTTCTATAGTGGTCACCGGGTTGAATCCGCTAATTGGAAGGTAGATTATGAATTTCAAAACGGTGTTATGTGTATATAAATTCTTAAGAGCTTGTGAGACTTTCAAAAGTAGATTAATGGATTTCAATCTTAAAATCTCACAAACTAGTTCATCCAAAGCCAACCCCAAAGCATTGAGAGGAGTTGAAGCAATGAGTTATCGATTTATACAAACTAATTGTCTATACATAGAGAAGATAATGCTAAACAATTAGACTAATAATAATTGGAAGGACTAGAAGACAAAATTTGTTTAAGTAGGTGAAACCTTATATTATTTTAGGCATTTTATTTATTTATTTTAGGTACATCCCATTTCACAGTATTTCATTATTATTATTATTATTATTATTATTATTATTATTATTATTATTATTATTATTATTATTATTCCACGCTAAGTACTCCCAATCCATTCCATATGATGGATTAGGTTCAGCACAACAACTTTTCTAGTTGACAGCTCGGCCCTCAATATACCAGAACAAAATACTTTTTTTCCCTAGAAAAAAAAAACAAAAAAAAAACAAAAACAAAATACTTTTTCTTGGTAGAAGCCAGGGAAAGGGTTCCCTACTTTTAACGGTCAAATCTCTATTAAAAAATAATCGCAAAAAATCCATACTAGATCGCGGCAAGCCCTGGTAAGGTTCTTCGCTAATTCAAACTTGAAAAGGATCTTTCTGATTCGAATTATGAATTTCTAATCAAATTGATGTGATAACTTCGATGATTCTTAATCTTTTCAAAAAGAAAAAAGTTTTCACATAATCGAAAATCTCAGGTTTATTCAATTAATAGTGGAACAAAAATTATTTCTTACTATATCGGGTGACTCTTGGTCATTTGCCTTGATCTACCAGTGCAGAATTCTTCTTTATAGATGGCTTCATTTCTTCGCTACTCAATTAAGCGTGACTTTTCATGATCATAACCAGCTGCGGAGCCAAGAAATCGAACCAGCCAAGGCAAAATATGATTCTTATGCGACGGAAAATTTTAATTCCTACCCGAGCATTCATGTATTTTCTTAAAGGTCTTAGTGTAAAATAGTTGTAATTAGAGGGGTGCTACGAAGTTTTCAAAAAATCAGGGGTGTCAATTGCCACCCTTATCCTCTAGTGCCTCCGCCATTCATAACGTTTTCACTGAGGAACTTTCATTTCTACAAAGTTGGAAAGATTTTATTATACAAAAATGTTAAAAGAAAGTGTAAATATGAAGTATAGACCCTTTGGACCAAAAAAATATAGACCCTAACTACTAATACAAATATGTACCCGACTAAATTCGAGTCCAAAACACGTTAAACGTTCCACAAAAGCTTTGTTTTGCTGCTATATTTTTTGCTGCAACATAGCTAGTCATCTACACACAAACCACACTACCCGTACGATTCACAGCTAGTAAAAAGGTTATAGAGAGGAAACAAAAGTACAATTATCGCGATATTGTCTGAGAAACAAACAACATTCAGCAAAGAAATACATGTAACAATGCCTACTACACTTCATAGTTGCAGGTTTCTCTGTAGTTACTTATTCTCAAAACCAAAAACAAAAAATGCTCAATGAAGTTGTTTACAATCAACAACAACAACAACAAGGAGAACATACAACAGTTGGCTACTGATGTACAATCATAAACAACTGGATAAAGTCCCAAGAGAGGACAACGTTGGCTGAATCAAAAGACGTAAATGCCCACGAACACGGAAGCAAGGACAACTGTGAGATTGTCGTCAAGGGGAGGGTGTATAGGAAGGGATTCCGCCACAGCTGAGGCTATAGAAGTAATTAAGAACCCTTCCCAACTTCCTGGGATGTTGTATCCAGATGACGCGAAATATTGCATTATCCTGTGTCAGCAGGTGAACAAGTAATGCTGAGATTTATTCTGAACTGATTTCACAAAACTATTTTACTGACAAACAGAAATCAGGTTGTGGTGATTAATAGTAGTAGCATATTTGTGATTTCCTAAGAACATAAGCTATGTCATAGATTCTTCAGAGCACACAAGGATTCGGGGTCGGCCCAAGGGAGAGGCAGGTGGGGGCAGCCGCTTTATGCCTCTGGGTTGGTAGGGCCCTTAGTTTATACCAATACATAATATTGATAATATATTTAATACAACTTTTAACATTTATTTGATGTTTGTTTGGTGATTTTTTATATTTGTAACACAGATTTAACCAGGTTCAACTCTTAAAAATTTCATTTTATTTTTATAATTTTTTACTCAAACTCCGAATGAGTTTTCTACAATTCAGTGCATCGATATTTTCACTTGCTTTAGGTCCCGAGAGGTCTAGGGCTGACCCTGCAATACTTAGATTAGTCATGATAAGGCCATCTCCACAAGGAGGTCTTAAGGGAAGGCAAAGGCTTACAGAAGGAATAGGAGAAAGGGGGAGGGTTAGAAGTTATAACCCCCTATGCCCTTGGGCTTGAGGCTGGCTTCTGGAGGACAAATGGCCTTTTGGTAAAAAAAAAATGGAGGGGAGGGGGAAGGGGAAGGGAGGGGAACCCCCTTCTTCTAGAGAGTCTATTTGCTATATTTCATCTCGCATACTAAAGTGTTTCAGTCTTTCAGGTATCTATATAACCAAACGAAAATGCCATTTTTCCATGAGTTCAGTAATAAAACAGCTTTACCGGTGCCCATTCAACAGTCAGAGACTCAAACACTACTTATTTTCATTTATAGTGAAAATATATGTAATAGTAGTAGGACTAATTTGTAATTAGTTTAGGACCAATTTGTAATTAGTGTTGTAAATTACATATTTAAAGGTCACTAATCAATAAAGAAGGCACGGAAGATTTATCACTCACATGGTATCAGAGCTGGTTCTCGAACCCTAGCCTCTTCCCCGTCGCCGGCCTTACGCCACCCAACAGCAGCCTCGTCCCTTCCCTGGACGATTGCCGCACCATCTTCCGTCGCGTCGTCCTCCTCTACGGCCGACGACCTCTCTTCACCAGATCTCTCAGCGAACGAACCTCGGACGCGCCGCCACGCTCGCTCACAAGCCGCCTGCATCCGTCCCACCGTCCGATCCACGCGCCCATTCATCCAATCGGCTTCCGCGACGGAAACCAGGTTGAAGAGCCACCGTCCGGCCTCTGCTTCACCTCTGTCTCCGGTCGAAGCCATTGTCGCCGGTAGATCTCCCCTTTGCGTTGCCGTCGTCGTTCTCTCCCCCTCCGCTGCCGTCGTAGTCCCTCCACCGTTGACTGCCTCTGCTCTGCCTCTGTCACCGGTCGAAGCTGCGCATCGAAGATTCTGAAACATCGTCGTGTTCCTCTTCCTTAGCCGTCTTCAGTTTTGTTGGGGCTCTGAACGATTCTTCAGTTCAGTCTCGGTCGAAACTGAACGGTCAACAAAGTGTGACTGAATTTTGTTGGGGCTCCAGTTTGTACTGTGAAAAGTACCTACAGAATTTTGGTCCATTAATTTATTATTTTTTCAAGGCTTAAAAGAGTTAGTGTGGTACAGCAACTTCTCACCATGTCTTCCACCACCGACACAGCCTCCTCCAGCAGCCCCAAGGAGCCGCTTCACCCTGTCTTTCTGGTTACGAACATCGAGAAACGTGTACGCTTCATTCTGGACAATGAGAAAGTCCAGTACGATCACTGGGCTACGTTCTTCCGCATCCAAACGCACTCCTTTGGCGTTTCGGATCATCTTGACAAAGACCCGCCACCTGCTGACAGTGATCCTCTCTGGAGCTCTATTGATTCGGTAATCCTGTCTTGGATTTACCAAACGATTAGTGATGACTTGGCACTCGCTATCCTCACTCGGGGCCAGACTGCTAGAGAAGCGTGGTTGAAGTTGGAGAACCTCTTTCACGACAATCAGGGCTCTCGGCTAGCAGAACTGGAATTGGAATTTGTTAATCTGCGCATGGACCACTGCTCGTCTCTCGACGACTACTGCACCAGGCTGAAGAACTTGGCGGATCGTATTGGGAATGTCGGCACTTCAGTTTCGAACCAGCGGTTGGTTATACAGCTCACCAATGGTCTCTCTCCTGCATACATGCCATGATCATCCAGCAGACTCGTCCCACTCTGGAGTATCTCTCAGCTGTTTCCATGATTCGGCTACACGAGCGTCTTCTTGCTCGACAGGATCCGGTCCATCCTAGCCCACATCAGGTGTTGGTTTCGACTCCTTCGAACCGACAGCCGAGTGCCCCCTCTCCTCAGCCCGGCAGCCACTCCAGTGGCGGGCATGGGAACCATGGCGGCGGACAGCGACGCAATGAGAATGGCAGGAACGGACGTCGCAGATCTGGGACAGGAGGTGGTCAACCTGATGCTCCGACACCCCCTGCTGCACCCTCGGGCTCCCAAGGCTCCTGGGTTTGGTGCCCCTGCCCCACAGGACCCGTGCCTCCCTGCCCTTATCCGACTACGGGATGGAGTACTCCACGGCCTAGTCATGCTGGCCTTCTCGGTCCACCACCTGCTGCACGTCATCAGGCCCTCACAGCTCCTTCTGGCCATCCGACTGCAACGGATTTGGGTTCTCAGCTTTCTGGCATGACACTCAGCGTCCCGGATCAGACTTGGTATATGGATTCCGGCGCATCAGCTCACTTCACTCCGCAGTCAGGTATCCTCTCTTCTCTCTCATCATCTTGTCAATTCCCTAACATACTTGTGGGAAACGGCTCTAGCATTCAAGTGAAAGGATCTGGCAATCACACCCTTACCACCAACACCCGTTCCCTTCACCTTAGAAATGTCTTACTCACGCCAAATGTTATCAAAAACCTAGTATCTGTTCGCCAATTTACCACTGACAATCAGGTTTCTATTGAGTTTGACCCTTTTGGTTTTTCTGTGAAGGACCTACGTTCGGGAGCTCTTTTACAGAGGAGCAACAGTTCGGGTGATCTCTATCCATTCCAGCCTGGCCCACCACACTCGTCCGCTGTCTCGTTAGCTGCTCTTCCTGCTTCAGTTTGGCACAACCGCCTCGGTCATCCCGGGCTTCCAGTCTTAGATTTGCTTCGTAGTAGTCAGTTCATAGCTTGTAGTAGGAATAAATCAGACACTATTTGTCATGCTTGTCAGATTAGTAAACATGTGCGTTTGCCTTTCTTAGCTTCTACTTCTTCCACCGTTAGTCCGTTTGACATTGTTCACAGTAATTTATGGACATCTCCAATTTTAAGCAAATCGCACTATAAATACTACCTGCTACTCTTAGATGATTACACACATTTTCTCTGGGTTTTTCCACTCAAACAGAAAAGCGAAGCAATATTGAAATTCAAACAATTCACTACCTTTGTCAAAACCCAGTTTCAGCGACCCATCAAGAGTTTCCAATGTGACCTTGGTGGAGAATTTGATAATGGCTCCTTTCACTCCCACGCCATTGATCATGGACTAGTCTTTCGGTTTGCGTGTCCTCAGACGTCATCTCAAAATGGTAAAGCTGAACGCATGATTTGTAGAATCAATGACATTATGCGTGCTCTCCTAGCTCAGGCCTCTCTACCAGCCTCCTTCTGGGTTGAGTCTCTTCTCACTGCTGTCTACCTCCATAATATTCTTCCCACCAAAGTCCTTGGCAACGTTATCCCTACTGTTGCCCTCTATCATCGCTCACCCTCCTATGCGCATCTTCGCACGTTCGGATGCTTGTGTTACCCGAACCTCTCTGCCACCTCACCTCACAAGCTTGCACCCCGCTATGTTCGATGTGTTTTTTTGGGATACCCTCTTAACCATCGTGGGTACAGGTGTCTCGACTTGAGCACTGGTCGTGTTCACACTTCCCGTCACGTCACTTTTGATGAGACGGTGTTTCCTTTCTCCTCTCCTGGGTCAGTGTCTCCCTCTGTTCACAGGACGACTGATCCTGATGACAGTCTTCCGTCTCCCCTCTTCACTCATCGTGCTCTCCACCCTGTGGCAACCGCACCCTCATCCACACCTCCTCGGTAAACCACATCCCCAGTCACACCTCCTAGGGCACCTACACAGCTCCCCCCTTCCCGGACCCTAGTCGACCCTTTTCCTCAGCACTATGTCCGTCGGTTTGTGTCCACTCGCCCTCCTACTGTACCATCTGTGCCTGTGTTGCCTGACCCTCCTGCGTCACCCACACCACGCCCAGTGGCTACTTCTCCTCCTCCTACCTCTCCTCAGATGACCACCCGATCCATGCATGGCATTGTCAAACCAGTCACCCGTCTCACTTTAGCTGTCCAGCCACCAGACCCCATCTCACCCCTTCCCAAATCCCCCATCCTCGCCTTGTCAGATCCTCATTAGAAAGCGGCCATGGATGATGAGTTTGGAGCTATGGTTCGGAACCACACGTGGGATCTGGTTCCTCGCCCGGCAGGGGCTAATGTTCTGCGATCTATGTGGCTCTTCCGCCACAAGTTTCGCGCTGATGGCAGTCTGCAGCGCTATAAGGCGCGATTGGTAGCCAATGGGAAGTCCCAGATGGTTGGGATCGATTGTGAGGAGACTTTCAGCTCGGTTGTCAAACCGACCACCATCCGTACAGTTCTCAGCATTGCTGTCACGCGCTCTTGGCCTATCCGTTAGCTGGATGTCAAGAACGCTTTTCTTCATGGTGATCTCTCTGAGACGGTATACATGCATCATCCCCCTGGCTACCGCGACACGCGCCATCCAGACTTCGTTTGCCGGTTGCGCAAATCCTTATATGGTCTGAAGCAGACTCCTCGTGCTTGGTTTCAGCGATTTGCCACCGTCCTCACACAGACTATTGGTTTCTCTGGTTGCTCATGTGATGAGTCTCTCTTCGTCTACAGTCGTGGCTCGGACATCGTCTACCTCCTGCTCTATGTGGATGATATCGTCATCACTGGGTCGTCTTCGGCTGTTTTGGATCAGATTGTCTCCCAGCTCTCTGGAGAGTTTGCTATGACTGACCTGGGCCATCTGCATCATTTTTTGGGCATTGCTGTCACTCGTGATTCGTCTGGCCTGTTCCTGTCTCAGCATCAGTATGCGACTGACATTCTTCTTCGTGCCTCCATGTCGACCTGTAAGCCTACTGCCACCCCTGTCGAGGTAGGGAGTAAACTTACAGCCACATCTGGCCCACCGGTTGCTGATCCTACCTTATACCGCAGCCTCGCTGGGGCCTTACAGTACCTCACGTTCACTCGACCCGACATCCAGTTTGCTGTTCAGCAGATTTGTCTCTTCATGCATGACCCCCGTGAGCTGCAGTTTCATGCCCTGAAGCGCATCTTGCGCTACATCAGTGGGACACTTGAGTATGGTCTTCGGCTCTCTGCCTCTGCCGCTGATTCCCTCACCGCCTACACTGACGCCGATTGGGCTGGTTGTCCGGACACGCGCCGCTCCACTTCTGGTTACTGTGTCTTCTATGGAGACAATCTTCTGAGTTGGTCGTCCAAGCGAAAGGCCACGGTCTCTCGTTCTAGTGCTGAGGCTGAGTACCGCGGTGTTGCTAACGCCGTCTCCGAACTCTGCTGGGTCCGGAATTTACTTCTTCAGCTTCGTGTCACCCCGCCTCGAGCTACAGTCGTGTATTGCGACAATGTGAGTGCTGTCTATCTCTCTGGTAATCATGTTCAGCATCAGCGCCCTAAGCATGTTGAGATTGATCTACACTTCGTTCGTGCGAAGGTTCGTTTGGGTCAGCTTCGCGTGTTGCATATTCCAGCCGATTACCAGTACGCCGACATCTTCACCAAGGGTCTTCCTCGGCCCTTGTTCCAGCGCTTCCGTTCCAGTCTCAGTGTGGGCACGCCTACAGTTTCGACTGCGGGGGCGTAATAGTAGTAGGACTAATTTGTAATTAGTTTAGGACCAATTTGTAATTAGTGTTGTAAATTACATATTTAAAGGTCACTAATCAATAAAGAAGGCACGGAAGATTTATCACTCACAATATATTGATTCCTCAAATGATTTCTAGAAACCCACAAGAAGGCTTGAGAAAATAACTAACCCAATTGATGCCAGGAAGCCAGCAGTTGCCATTGCAATGCTACCAGCAAAGGACTTGTTTCTGTTGTATGGAAGTTTCTTCCTGCCCAAGCGACTTCCAATAATGTCAGCAAAGCCTGTGAAAGAAGAACAATTTTAGAAAGACAAAAACACATTCCCACCTCAAGTCCTTGTAAAATTAAGTGAACATGAAACAGAAACACCGGAACTGCAAGCATGTTACCATCTCCAGCACAGAGGTTGCAAATCGCTGCAATTCCAATTGCTGAATTCCGCCAATAGACAATACAGACAACAGTGATTGTTACCGCGTACCATAGTGGCCCCCGCAAGAGCTCCCTGAGGCAAAAAAAAACACTGATAAGTGAAACCATGAGCCAAACAAGTAGTTCTTTTGATTCAGGATATCCAAGTCATATGTTTGACACTGTCTCAATCAGGATCCGGGTTGCCAGAGAAGGATCCAATTAACTCATGTTTGAAATTGTCTCAAAAATCCTATGAAGGATGCAATGTAATGCAATACATGGATCCATCAAATTCCACCCTTCTTCTAGATTACCATGAAAATGTATGGGATTAAAAAAAAAAAAAGTAACCTGTAGTTTCCATGTCTACTCATCCATTTGACAGTAGCTTCATGCTTAAAAATGCCAGATCCAATAAGAAGCATATTTATGATGTTAATGCCCGGAACAAGAGATGCTAAAACTGCTCCTTGACGACCAGAACTGCAACAGAGTAATAACATTGAGACAAGAGGCGGCATAAATACTTTTAGTATCTCAAGATACTTGCATAAATAGATGTATGAACATTACCTGAAGAGTGGCCAGCAAAGCATGAAAATAAGCCCAAAGCTCACATGAAGACCCTTCCTAGTTAAGTTCTGGAGGTAAAACAAGAGTACTGAGTTTAATGTGTCTCTAGGTGCAAGAATTCTTTTTGTAAAATGCACACATGAAATGAAGATCTATGGACATTGATAAACACATACACAACAACAAAAGATAAGAAAAAAGAACAAAGGTGCAGGAGCAGTTGAAGAACCTCATTATGGTTTCATTGTTGCTTTGCTTATTATTCACATGGTCTGAAGTGATTCTCGTAAAACAAAAGCTACGCTTACACGAGAGAGTAACAGCCTTTCTGACGGTGTACAAGTTCAACAAAAAAGATGAAGCTTTAGACCGAGTCAACTTATCAGATGTTCATAAAATATAATCTCGAGTGACTATCAAGTTTTACTGACATTACAAGATTGTTTTGGATGGAAGCTCAGTCCTAATACAAAGAGATAATTTAACAATGGAAGCTATGACCTCACTTCTTTCTTGAACCAATCCTATGTTCTCAATGCTTGGGGTAGGGAAATAGGGATAATTGCCGCAAGTAGAAACAACAGCTTTCATCTCATAGTACACACAAGGAGCTAGCTCTGATGAAAGAAGAAAGAAAAATATTATAAATAGTGTTGTGCCCTTGTCCTAGCCCTAGCCCCAGACGGTGGAAACACGCACCGAAATGCACACGGATAGTGTCTTGCACCAGATGCCTAGTGCCTTAGAGCACGTTCACAACTGACTCCTTGTCTAGGCACCACATCATTCCAACTTCAAAATTGTCTGAAAATCATTGTTCATCTTTCCACCAAGCATACGGTGCCTAGGCGCAAAGTGCCAATGGCACGAGCTGGGCAGCCCAATGTCCTCCACACTACCACGGAGAACTTTAAAGTGATCCAGTACCCCTCTCACACCCATGTGCTACTTGGACATCCACATGTGTAAACACTCTGAAAATACTTATTTTGAATAGTGGCATGTTCTTAGTTCTTATCCATGCCCCAATGGATTAAAACACAATCGAAAAATGCATGAACAATGTCTTACCCAGAGCCCCCAAATCGGTGAATATACTCTCACGTAGACTATTAGCCCCCACCTCCAAACGGGTGCAAACATACACCAATGAACAATGTAATTCGCTCTTTCCGAACGTGGTGTAATAGCATCTCCAACAGCACAACGTTCCTTTGACTAAATTGTTTCATGCTCTAAATTTTACTCCAGCAATTTTGAGTTGCTGCTTCAGCAGTATGCCTAAATATATGCCACCATGATTATTTAATTAGTTTCTACTTTTCATCATTAAACAATCAATAGCTTTGGAGTAAAAATGAATATTTTAATGGTTTTTCCTCTTAAATAGTAATTTTAAGTTTTGCCAAGAAATAGATCTGGTGAAATTTTGAGCCGCAGGTTCAAGATCATCTCCCTAGCATTTGAACTGTTGGATTTGTGCCTTGAATAAGTTGAAGAAATCATCAAGAGCAACAACAGGGACCAAAGGGACCAAGATGGAGAGCAAAGAAGCAAAAATGATGTTTTCAGGTAGGTCGCACGACCTAACTAGAAAACATCCGGAACAGCAGTTTTTGGGAGTAGGTCGCATGACCTAGTCTGTTCCTGGCGTTTTTGAAATTGTTTCCTAATCTATCTAGGACGGCCCTAGGTTGGTTCTAAGCACTATAAATAGGCTCATGTGGGTTTAGAACATATATGTACTCCATTTTAATCGTTCCTCTTGATAAATAAAAGTCTCTCTTCGTCGTGGATGTAGTTAGCTCGATTTGGGTTAGTGAACCACGCAAATTAACTTGGTGTTTTGTCGATTATTTCATCGTTCGTGACGCGTGAGTAATCGTGAGAGTATAACATTAACATTCCCCAAAAATCGGGGGGACTCCCTCATCTGCCCTATCATAAAGATTCTAGAAACTTTGACCTTGCATTTGAGGTTGAGATGTGTAAGGGGTGCCATTGGAGCAAGTTTTTGGAGTCAAAGATCCTAAAGTTAACGGAAATTGGAATGATGGTCCATCTGTTGAAGAAGCTCTGGAACTTGATTTCATCGAGATTTCTACCATGCTAGAACACCAACTACCCCAAACGCCAAAAATCCCCAGAAACCGAAGTTTCAAAACGATCGATGAATATACAGTAACTAATAAGAAGAAGAAACATAGGAAAATAGAAATGGAACCTGCTGTAACAGCTTTCGTTTAGATGTTTCCTCCCAGAACAGAAGTACGATGAAAGCAACGAGGCGGGTGACAACGGTGGCGATTACGTCGTTGACGACGGTATTGTCCGATATCATGGTGGTAGTGGCCTCCAACTTCTGTTTGATTGGCTGCCGTGATATTTTTCTTCCGGTTCCTCTGACTTTGGTGGAGAGTTTATTCGCGGTACTGGTACCAGAACATGCTTTCACGTCTCTTTGTTTATTGTGCCACCATGGGCGTTGTTATTGCCATAGCTAGATTATAAGTGAGTTTTTTTAGTTAAATAATTTATATTGTTGAGAAATTGTTTTGTGGTCAACCGAGTTTGAACTGGGGACTTCATGCAAGGGCTTCCAACGTTCTACCACTTGAGCTATCACTGTAGTTGTAAATAATCTCTTTCATTTTGAGTCTTTGGATAAGAATAGATTAAGGTGTTGATTTTAATTTTTTCTTTTGAGAACATTAAGGTGTTGATTTTATAAAATTTAAGTTTTATTTTTCAATTTAGACATCTTTCTTTGAAAAAAAATTGGAATCCTATTTTTCAAATAGACCTCCGATCTAATAAAATTTGAAGGTCGCTTTATTACATGTCTCTGGATTTTAAGAGATTTCACTGAAAATCGAGACTTTTTATTCCTACGCTCCTCATTCTCTATGTTAAATGTTGGAATAACTCGAATTAACTAGTAGGTTGTCGGTAGGAAATATTCGGGTTGTTTCCTTATTATTACGGGAAGGTTCCTTTTGGTTTCCTTGTCCGTTTTGACATTACTTTGGGCACAAGTCAGGTCATAGGTCTATAAATAGAGTCTTAGGTAGTGGGTTTATTTGTGTGGTGTATCGGAGCGGACGTTGTGGTCGTTGTGGCCACGGTATGCGCTGTAGCCGGGTTCTCTCTCAATAATATAGGGTTTTCAGGTCGTGTATGTAGGTAGTTTCACAACTAGTGAACCACGTTAAATATCGTCTCGTTCTTGTTTGTTCTTCATCGTTCTTGCTCGAATACACTCACGTTATAACATCAAACATGGCTCATATCATGCTAAAAAAAACACTATAAAATGTTACTATTTGTTCTGCAATTTAAATGAGTTTTTTTTCTTTTAAGACATTTTTAAATAAGAAGTTTTGTTAATTTCAGAGCCAATGTTGAAGCATGTACCAGTTTATGTATCGTATATAACATTATTGGGTGTAAATCGGTGATAGTTCAATGGTATAACATTAGTACCCGACCACTTTAACTTCCATTATAAAGTAATGACGAGTTATTTTTTTATGAAAACGAAATTCATTGCGAGAAAAAACAGATATACAAGAGTCCGGTAACAAAACAAAACAGCTAAAAAAGAGAAAGTACACTAGACCTAAACAGAGATTAGACATGAACAAACTACACAGGATGATTATCCAATAAGACACTCTTTGCAGCATTCTGGGCTTTAGCGTCTTCAACACGGGGAACTTTCGTGATACTGCAGAAGACAAAGTGACCAAAAGTGCATTTGATGCGAGCAAAGATAGGAGCATCCTGAAAGGCGGGCCCACTTTTCACCTGAAAAAAAGGATAGAACAAGAGAGTTGTCAGTCTTAATATGTATGCATGTAAGGTTATGATGAAGATCAAAATGGACTCCATGCTCCACGACAAGGAGTTCGGCTTGTAAAGCGCTAGAAGCATTGTCCATCTTTCCCACAATCCATTCAATCCTATCCACCCCAGTGGTGGCAATACCAGTGCTGGAGACAAATGATCGATCACTCCAAGCTCCGTCCACACAAATATCATGAATAACATCGTGATTGCCTGTATCATTTTTAACTACAACACATTGTTCACGAGACTGATTTTGGTGAGTAAGCACATGCTCACTTTTCTCTGCAAAGGTAAGGAGGTGGGCTTCAGAATCAATTTGTCTAGGGATGGAAAGTGCATTGAAGTCCTTGTCATTGAAGACTTTGTCGCATCTGCCTCTCCAGATTGCCCAGAGAATGTGGACAACTTTTTTATTCTTTCTGAAAGTCATGTCAGAGATGTTAGTGTAAAGTGACCAAGTCCAACTCATATATTAGCTGGGCCACAAACCCAGATCTTACTAGCCCAAAGGCTCTGCTGGACTGAAGTGAAAACCCAAACACAAACTGAAGGGACTCAAGTACAATATGTAACGGTCAACTCACCACCACCGCAAGATTCATTTGACCATATGGACGAACGAGATTACTCCTCAGTTGTATATTTCAATGGTCTTGGACCAGAGACAATGTACTGAAAAAGATTGCAATCAATTATCATCGTTTTTTCTCTATCCCTTCTAGAGCTCTTTCGATGCCTCTCTGTTTCTTTGTGTTTAACTCTCTGTGATTGATTATCATATGAAACCTTAACAGGTTTCTTCACATGGTATCATAGCAACCATGTCGATCACTACTGTAACTACCGCTGCTAACAACCCCTCCAACCCTCTCAATCTCTTGTCCAATATCCACAACCTAGTTCCGTTCAAACTCGATGGAACGAACTATGTTGTGTGGAAATATCAGATCAGTTCTCTACTTCGAACCCAATCTGTCTATGGATATCTTGATGGGACAATCCCCTGTCCCTCTCAATTCTTGAGTGGATCTGATGGATCTGCAACAACCACCACGAATCTGACTGTCAATCCAGCGGATCAAACATGGATGGCTCAAGATCAAGCACTCATGACTGTAATCAACGCTACACTAAGCCAAGAGGCTCTCTCGCTGGTAATTGGTCAAACGACCTCTCGTTCTCTCTGGCTTGCTTTGGAACGAAGGTACGCTTCTCTGTCCAGATCAAATATTTTGCAATTGAAGAGCGAATTACAGTCAATAAAGAAGAAAACGGACTCTGTTGATGTGTTTATGCAAAAATTGAAGACGATAAGAGATAAATTGACAGTTGCTAGAGTTATTGTGGATGATGAAGACATGATTCTATATGCACTTAATGGTCTTCCTGCCGAATACAATTCTCTGCGTATTACTATTTCTGTTAGTTCTACAAATCTTACCTTTGAAGACCTACATGTCTTATTGAAATCCCACGAGTTAATGTTAGAATCCCAAATTTCTGCCCCTAATTTGGATTCTGCTGCTGCATTTAATTCTGTCACAACTAGTCAAAGTAACTCTAATAGGGGCAGAGGTCGATATCATGGGACCAATGGCAGAAACAATGGTCGTGGTTATAATCGCGGCGGCCATCAAGGCCGTTTTGGCAGAGGGTACAACACTGGCTATAACCACTATGAATCTCGGGGCAGATTCGGTAATAACCGTGGTGGTCGTTTCGACTCACATCGAGGCAGAAACAACAATTACCCTCATTACAACAATAACATTACTTGTCAAATATGTGGCCAGGGGTATCATTCGGCTATAGATTGTGTCCACAGAATGGACCATGCTTATCAAGGCAGAATGCCCACCGATAAGCTCACTGCTATGGTTGCGTCAAATCAACAAAATAGTTCCCCCTATCAAACCTATTGGTTTTCGGACACGGGAGCTACAAATCACATGACTAACGACTTTGGGAACATGAGTTTATCCGATCCATACACTGGAAACGAACAAGTTGTTGTCGGAAATGGGGAAACTCTCCCTATACACCACTCTGGTAATGCTGTTTTATCCACTTCTACACATAATTTTCGCTTACGAAACACGTTACATGTGCCTAAGCTTAGCACAAATTTACTATCCGTCCATAAACTGTGTACCGACCATAACTGCAGATTTATTTTTTATTCCACTTCTTTTTCTATCCAGGATTTAACGACGGGGAAAATCCTCTACCAAGGATTGAGTAAAAACGGACTCTATCCTATTGAGTCTGTTTCATTTCAGCACGCTCCTCAAGCTTATCTAGGAAATAAAGTTTCTGCAAAACTTTGGCATGCCCGGTTAGGGCACCCTTCCAATTCCGTTATGCATAAAATAATTCCCTCATCGGGAAAGTTAGATAATAAATGTCATTCTTGCTTGCTTGGTAAAATGCATCGCTTACCTTTCAATAATTCTAATTCTTATGTTACTGAACCTTTACATCTTTTGCATAGTGACATATGGGGTCCCGCTAGCACATTATCTTATTATGGTTACCGTTATTACATATTATTTGTTGACGACTATTCAAAGTACACTTGGTTATTTCCCTTGCACAACAAATAGGAAGTCTCTTCAGTTTTTCCTACCTTCAAGTTACGAATTGAAAAATTGCTCAAACATCCGATTCGTATTTTACGAACCGATGGAGGGGGAGAATACACATCGTTTATTTTTCAACAAATATTGATCTCAGATGGGATCACTCACCAAAAATCTTGTCCGCATACCCCTCAACAAAACGGTGTTGCCGAAAGGAAACACCGACATATAATTGAAATGGCTGTTACATTACTGAAAAATGCCTCTTTGCCCAATAAATTGTGGTATCATGCTGTTAAAACGGCTGTGTATCTTATCAATCGCATGCCAAGTAAAACTACGAAAAATAAATCGCCTTTTGAACTACTTTTTGGTACTTCTCCTGATTACTCCAACTTGAAATTTTTTGGTTGTGCTTGCTTTCCATACTTGCGACATTATAATAACTTTAAATTTGATGCCAAGACAAAAACTTGTGTGTTTATAGGGTACGCCGATGATTACAAGGTTTATATCTGTCTTGACAAAAACACTAATCGCATCTATGTCAGTCGAGACGTCGTATTTGACGAATCTGTGTTCCCCTTTGCTAACTCCTCTCCTAATGTTTCAGGTGCTGCACTTGACTCTACCAATATGCCAACCAAGATAGGTCCCTTACCATCAATGATGAGCAACTCTCATGAGAGCACTGAGGCACCACCCCCTGCTGGTGTGATGCAGCCGACCGGCACCCTGGAACAGCCAACCGAAACAGATGCACCAGCCAGAACTGTTCCTGGAACTGTTCCAGCCAGAACAAATTCTGGAACAGCAGCTGGAACAGGTTCTGGAACAGTTCCAGCCACCAGAACTGACCCTTTAACAGATGCTACACAGCTTGCTGAGCGCACTGAGCCCACTGACCAGTTTGCCAGGTCAGGCACGGCATCCCCCACAGTGGGTCTGGCACCTCCCCCCTCTCATGCTGCTTCTGAGATGACGTCCAACACCGGACATCCGATGAAAACCCGCAGCAAAAGCGGGATTAGTAAGCGAAAAACAGGTTTTACTGTCACTATCTCTCCAAAATCTGATCCAACTTCTTTTACCGAGGCTAGCAAACACTCGCAGTGGCGTCAAGCAATGACTGACGAGTTCGCTAGCCTCACAAAACAAAATACATGGACACTTTGTCAATTCATGCACACACCCACTTCGACCCACCTAATAGGTGCCAAGCGTATCTTACGCTATCTCCAAGGTACCAAAAACCATGGTCTTCTCTATCGAAAAGATCATCTACCCATCAATGGGTATTCCGACGCTGACTGGGCCGACAACCTCACTGACCGCCGTAGCACATCGGGCTTCATTATTTTCCTCGGACCGAACCCCATTCATTGGGGTGCCAAGAAACAACCAACTATTGCCCGGTCCTCCACGGAGGCCGAATATCGAGCTCTTGCCTCCACAACCGCCGAGCTCGCATGGCTCAAAATTCTTTTCCGCGACCTACATCTTTTCATTTCCGAAAAACGAACCATTTGGTGTGACAACTTGTCCGCCATTGCAATGACCGCTAATCCAATAATGCATGCTCGCACCAAACATATAGAAATTGATTATCATTATATACGTGAAAATGTCCTCTCTTGTCATTTACGTGTTTTATCTGTTCGCAGCTCAGATCAACTTGCAGACATATTCACTAAAGGCTTGTCCACCGCAACGTTCAACAATCTCAAAGACAAACTAATGGTTGCTGCACCACCATTAGTTTGAGGGGGAGTGTAAAGTGACCAATTCCAACTCATATATTAGCTGGGCCACAAACCCATATCTTACAAGCCCAAAGGCTCTGCTGGACTGAAGTGAAAACCCAAACACAAACTGAAGGGACTCAAGTACAATATGTAACGGTCAACTCACCACCACCGCAAGATTCAGTTGACCATATGAACGAACGAGATTACTCCTCAGTTGTATATATCAATGGTCTTGGACCAGAGACAATGTACTGAAAAAGATTGCAATCAATTATCATCGTTTTTTCTCTGTCCCTTCTAGAGCTCTTTTGATGCCTCTCTGTTTCTTTGTGTTTAACTCTCTGTGATTGATTCTCATATGAAACCTTAACTGCTTTCTTCACAGTTAGAACCAAAATCCTTATCAACTTGAGGTTTAACTTGACATTGGGACCAAAGAGGGGCAGTAACTGGACATTGAAAAAAGAGATAATTGCTTGTTTTCGGTCCAACTGGTAGATATGGCGGAGGTTATTATTATTTTTGAAACGACTGCTGAGGTAGCTCATTGTTGGGATCCTGTTATGCACTCCCTTCCAAAGCAAGAATTTTAATTTTTTTCGGGATCTCAAGACCCCATATGGCACCCCAGGTTCTATTTCTTGAATCCATATGAGTATGATCATAAAGACCGCTAGGTAAGAAATGACGAGTTATAATCCCTCCGCTATGTAATTCTTTTTTGCTACTCTAGTTTGTTTAGTTTTCTGTGTTTCTCTGTACTGTTGTAAGGCTTGAACTGCTGTTTCGCTTGTTCTTTCTTCTATGCTCTGGTTGACCTTTCTAGCAAAAAAATAATAATGACGTTGAGTCTTTAGCTAAATATAAAAGAATATGTGTCCCAAAATTGATGCCCCGAAAATGTTTCAACTTGTCACATCTATGGTGGGTTTGGTATGACTTATTTTCAGCTTTTAATCTACTTTGGACTTTTAATCTGTTTCGAACTTTTCTGAGAGGTTTGGTATGACATTTTCTGTACCAGGTTTTGAATTTTGATTTTTGGCTTTGTAGTGTAAAACTTAATTATGAAAAACGTTGGGTTTCAGGAGTTTTTTTTGGACTTTTTTCTTCTGAAACTATAAAAATGATAAATTTACCCCTACTTTTTTTGTATTAACATACTACTTCTAATTAGACCTACCATAATTTTATTAGTAAATATAAAAATGTAAAGTGGTAATTTTCACTAACAAACAAAAGTGTTGCATCACTAACTTTTAACAGCATAACTTTTTTCACTAAACACATGCATCTTTTTTATGAACTTCTTTGCCACGAGATTTTTTCACAGCAACTAAAAAACTGACTTAAAAGTTCAAAAATTCATACCAAACCCACCCCTATTATATTAACTAACATCTTGGAAAGTGCTTTAGATAGTGGCGGGTCATATGTGGGTTATTCGGGATGTTTATGTTGGTACGTATAACATTGCTCTTAGGTAAAAGAACTAACTTTCACCACTCCGATGTAGAAACCGGTGTCTCAAACATTGAGAGAATTCAAGGTTGGATGAAGTATAGAGAAATGAGTTGTCTCTCTTTGCAGCTATTCTTCGATAAATGTTCTACTTTCCTAGTTTCATTTAGTGATGTCACTTCGTTATGTGTGAACTGGTGTCCACGTTATTTATATACTAATATAGAACAACCTTTTACTCTTCATAAAATGTGATGTGTCCACACTTAGCATCATTGGATTGTTTCTACATCGCTGGTCCAAATTCAAGTTTGTTGATCGTCACTTCAATCATTGTATTAACTGGTAGGTATGCAATTACTCTTTTAATTTACTCCAGTCTTAATAACATGGCACACCACTTTACTAAAACGGCCAAAACAATGGACCAAGAGGGAGAATTTGTTGGGTTATGCTCGAGTTGGGTCAGCTCTGTATTTGAGGAGGATGTGTTGGGCTCGCAACCAGGGATAATAAATAAAATTTTATTGGTAATATTTAAGACGCATAATTGTTTTTGGTGAACTACAACTACGTCAATGACTATTATAGATCACCAGATGTTGTCCTTATTGTACATGTCAACTATTTCAGAAAAAGATTACACGTTTGCTATCGTGTTCTTCTTCCTAATACATGTTAAGAAGTTTGTCTTGGTTAAATATTTAAGCAAATGGTCTCTCTAAAAGTCGTGGGAGTAGACAGGTTCCAACCTTCCCGGCGCTCTTCTTTCAAAAGCACTGGCATGTGCGGGGAAAGGAGGCGGGAGACTGTGTCTTACAAATACTTAAAGACTAAAGGAGAAAGAAGTGTAGTTGTTTCAATCCCACTATCATAGCTCTTACTCCTAAAGTCAAGTAAAGCAAATGAGGAAATCATCGGATCTCAGGCCTATCATTCTTTGTACAGTCATTTACAAGTTAGTGACTAAAACAGTGACTAATAGACTAAAATTAATCATTCATACTATCATTTCAGAAATTCAAAGGGCCGCGGGAAAGAATGGTAAATAAGATTTCTTAGCCTTAAAGATGGACTTAAGCAAGGCTTTCGATCAGGTCAATTGGAGATTCATGGAGAAGTTATACACAGATTTGGGCTTGGAAGTGGGTCAACCTAGTGCTGAAGGTTATTAAGGGACGTTGTGTGGGAAAAATAGTGCCCAAGCGGGGCCTTTTGTCGCCCCACACCTTGCTGATCTTGCTGAAGATCATCGCCCACCACATGATCGACTCAACTACAGGCGATGATAACATCCTCCTTCGTATTTTCCAAACCAACACTGATTGGAGTTGTCAAAACAAATTAAGGAATTTCACGACAACAACATCCCTCCGCGCACCACTTCTTAGAGTTGGTCTAAGATTGGAAGCAACTCCCACAGTCAGAATCTCAACTCTTTGTCAATCACGCCGTCTCATGTCAAAGTTGTCGTCAATCATGCTATCAGAGAATCTAAACGACAGCCAATGATGTCTCAGTCTAATATTGTGATGGCCTAAGTCGAGGAATAAAATTGAGGCCCTCGTATATAACGGAAGCATGCTTTGTATTGCAAAAGTTTCATATCAAAGGTAGTGTGCGTGTTGTGCAGTGCACGTGCTAAAGTCGTGTTGGTCCGTGCGCTTCATGTTTCTCTTTTATATAGCTATGAATATTATTGGACAGATTATTCGAAGTGTATACCAAAATAGATATATTGTTGGAAAAATTATTCGAAGTGTGGTTGAGATGAGGAGATATATACAAACGATATAAATAATATATGTCAACAACTCAATAAATAATCTATCTAATAATTTATTAATGAAATTATTTTTCTTCTTAATACATTATTGGCCCCAAAACAAATTAAATGAACCCAGAGAGGCAGTAGAAAGAAAAGGAACTGAAAATCTTTTAACTGGAGATGATTTTTATAACAAATCAAAATGCCACGTCACTTGTTATTGGACCGCATCATAGATATTTGTTATTGGACCAAATCCAGACTACTTACTTTCGCCCTAATTCAACGGTCGAAAAATCATCTCAAACCCCAAACCTTCCTGAAGTCCATCACCTACCTACCCCGCGCATGATAGTCGAATGGCGACAGCCTCTTCCTTCATAGTATTTACTGAATCAACACTGCCCGGAGTAAAGCAAAAGAGAGAAAAAAAAATGACGCCCACTCTCTCTCTAAACCCCTTTTCTCTCTCAAAAAAAAAAAAAAAAAACTAGCAGCGCCCCTTCTTGGAGGCGGCTCCTCCTCCACCATGGAGCTGCCGGCAGGCTTTTCTTCCCCACTTGCGTAGAGTTTGCCGTCTCCCACCACCATAGCTCCTTCCAACGCGCCGCCTCCGCTAGCCTCCTAATCCCCGCCGGTTTTCAGATGGGCCTTGCCCCCCACCGGATCTCAAATCTCAGGTGTGCCGTCGGGATTTCGGAATCTAAGTCGAATGCCCCTCTTCGATTGCTTTCCCCTCCCCCTCTGCGGGATGAGGGGATTCCGTCGGTCATTTTCAACTACCCCGTTGTCCCGTCTCAAAGTGTGCTCATCCGCCTGCCGCTGTCGACCACCTCTGTCCGTCGTTGATGCCGCCGTTCCAGATTTGCAGCTCCAACCGTCGCCGCGCCTCGCCCCTAACCAGTAGCCGCCTGTGCTTCCGCCGTAATCGCCTCCATCTCCGGTGAGCCCTCTCCTCCCCTTCCTCGCCATAGGTTTCCGTGGGATCTGCTGCTACACCCTTCACAGCTCCCGATTTCTTCTCCCCCATCCCCCTTACCCCGGTTTTGTCGCCGATTTGGGGAGAAGAACGAGTCCTATTGACCGGTGTAGCTCCAAAATCCCCTCCCGCTTCCCCCTTGTGGTTTGGTCTCCGTCGAGGCAGGGTCCTCCACCGCCGCCGCCGCCGTCACTGCCGCCTCCACCCTCTAGCAAGGCTGCATCTGGGTAGCACCATGGCATTAGGGTTGATGTTGCTTGTTTGGGCCTCTTCTTTGGGCTTGAGTTTGGTTTGTTGTCCTTTGGGTATTTTTTGTTTGAGCTCAACTTTGTCTTGTGGGCATCGGAGGCTCTTGGTGCCAACAAGCATGTGTTTTGTTTCGGAATTTGTTTATGTGGGTGCCAATAAAGCATTGCCCACTAGGTTTCTAGCTGTTGTTGAGGCATTAGATTTGTTTGCAGTACTATCGGGTTGGTTTTCGGGGTTTTCCCCGTTTTCTCTTTGTAATCATTTTTCATTTTTAATGTGATCTCTTTCGTTGCCGGTGAAAAAAAAAACACTGCATGGAGTCGTCGTCGGAACAACCAAATTGAGCAATTTCACGGCAAAACCATCCCTTCCCGGAGCTCTTCTTCGACCGAAAGCAAATCCCACCACAAGAATCTCTACTCTCCGCCGTTCACGCCGCCTTAAGTCAACGCCATCGGCGGTCATGCTATCGGAGAATCTAGAAAGAGCCAGTTTACCGGGTTTCCGGTCGTGGCTAATCTTCAAGTCGCCACCTAGAAAGAGACAATATTTTGGGTTCTCTAGAGATGATCACATTAACAAGAGCAATAATGATGAAGAGTTGTTTCCAGAACGTCGTAATCCGCCCAAATGACAAGACCGAACAAACTGTCAAGGGGGATGATTTGTCAAGCGATGCAGAAGAGTTGGGGGCGGACATGGAGCTTGAGACTGAGGGAAGTGGTGGTGGTGTTACTATATTCACAAAGTGGAGAACAGTGACCAACATGGGGTGGGGTTGAAGGTAAGGGAAAGGGGGTGGCTGCAACAAGTTATGGTCCCAGTATTATTAACAATCCACGAAGAAAAGTGAGCGATACCTCGCTGAGTCCGAACCCAAAACACAAGATTGACGGAGGTGGAAGTTTTGATTGGGGAGGTGCAATATCAGTTTTAGGACGTGGAAGGGGAAGGGGATGTGGAAGAGGTAGTGAGGAAGTCAGAGAAGGTGACAGTAATGTTATGGAACGAGGAACAACAAAAACCCAAACTTTGGCAATGGCGGAGGGTGTGGTGCACCCCCGCCAGCCATAATGCGTCTCTTGTGTTAGAACATGCGGGGTCTCGGGAACCCGAGCACGTTCCTGTCGTTACGTGATCTTACGAAGCGATTCAATCCCGGCTTGGTTTTTCTGATTGAAACATAATAGCAGCAGTGAGATGGATATTATTCGACACAGGTTAGGGTATGCAAATATGGTGGATGTTCCGAGTGTAGGTAGAAGTGGTGGACTTTCCCTACTTTGGAATGATAGTATGCAAATTAGCATTAATAATAGCACTCTTCGCTTTATTGATGCGACAGTTACAGATGCTACTTACAATTTCACTTGGAGATTTATAGGTTTTTATGGCGATCCAACTAGAGAAGATAGACACTGTTGGAATAGATGCCCTAGAGGCAATCTAGTTTAGTATGAATTTGTAATTGGCTAGAAAATTCATTTATTATTTATTGGATATTTAATATAATGAAGTCCTTAGATTTACAATCGTGTTGTTTATCTTAAATATCCCTAGTCAAGTATAATGATTAAATGGGACAATCATCTACAGACTAGTATGGGGTTGGATTGATATGGAGATATCACGATCCAACACATAGGTGTGCATTACGGAATGTTGCACTGGATTGACCCATCACCGAGAAGGCTACATACACGTTATGTTGAGTCACAAGTGCTTCTCGGGTACAATGGTATTGTCATCCTTGGACTTGAAGTCACTAGATATTCTAGTTGTGGATCATTGTGATCTTGGTAGCGTTAAACGCTACACCGTAACTGGGTAGTTATAAAGGCGTGTACTGGATACAATGAGAAGCAAGCTTAGAGATCGTAGTGGACGTAGATAGAATTTTTCCCTCCCACATAACGGAAGCAAATATCCAAGGCCACTCGAAGGATAGTGCTTATAGAATGTCTGGCCAGACTCAAATAAATCAATATATGGGATATTGATGTTATTTGCACGAATAAGGCTATTCCATGGATCGAGAAACTAGGGATTGGATATACGAGTGTGACTTGTATGTCTCGTGTCCAATCCGGATATGGAGGCAAAGGGATGAGACAATTACTTGTACAAGGTTGTCTAGATGACTATTCTATTAGTTGGCTAGAATGGATGTTTTGCTAGAAACCGCTCCATATTAGCAAATAGTTGCTACCAACTAGATAGAACCTATGGGGTCACACGCTATATAGAGTTGTACTAGATTTGGAATTAATTAATTGGATTAATTAATTAGAAGGATCACATTGCAAACCCTTGCAAACTTAGTAGGGACTAATTTGCAAGGAAGGGACTAAATTGAATTCTAGTAGGACTAGAATAAGTCCTTTAGGTAGTTAACAAAGAGTTGTTGGACTATATAAAGGACCCTCCTTCCTTCCTTCCTCATAACTTATGCTCTAAAGAGAACATAACAAGAGTGGGAGAGAACAAAGGAGAGAGAGAGCAAGCAACAAGGAGGACGCCGCCCCCTTGCCGCCGCCCCTCGTCCCCGACGCCACAAGAGGGCCGAACCCCCTCTTTGTGCCTCGTTTTGCGTGATTCCTTCACCCTCCTCTCATTCCGGGCTAGCACCAAGGAGATTGGAGATCTAGGATCAACTCTAGGCGTGGATCAACTATAGAGAACGTGACACTATTCGCGTTTGAAGTCATCAAGGAGAACCCAAAGGTGTGTTTATGATTTCTTACCTTCACTATCGTTATGCATCTAGACTTGTGATCCTTGGAGGGTTTTGCATGGTTGTTTGTTTGATTATGCTTCCGTTTGCGCGATCCATGAATCAAAACCCTACAGTGGTATCAGAGCCACAGGTCATAGAGCATAAACGTAGTTTATGTGTTACATTCTTGTTGTTTTACACCTTAATTTGTTGTTTATCGCGTAAAACAAGACAAATCAAGCATTGGATGCAATTTGTCAAAGAATTAATCATAACAAGACCCAATTGTTGCATTGGATGCATGAATTGGTGAGTTTGAGAAATTTTAGGATCTTAGATCTAGGGTTTGGGCATCCTTGGGGAAGAAGGAGTTCTCCCAAAACAAGGAAACAACCAAACTTGGGCTCCAAGCAAGGAGGTTGTTTTGGAAACAACCTCCACAAGGAGGTTCGGCCCCCTAGGGGACCGCCCCCTTTGCTTGCCGCCCAAGAATGGCGCCCTAAGGGGCCGGGCGGCCCTAACCCGCGGGCCTAGCTTGCGGGTTTTGGGCCGGGCCGGCCCTAGGGCTTTATGGTTCACTTAGTTTGGGCCCGGGCAATTGAATTGTTGGGCCCATGGACCGTTTTAACCCTAGAAATCCTAAAATCAATTAAAATTGACCAAGCGCGTTAAAATTGGATTTTAACTGTTTATGTGCAAATCGCATGGTGATTGGATATGGCCTTAGGATGTGGTTTGATGTGGATGTTTAATTTTGTGTTTTGGTTTTACGGCCTGCGAGCTGATCAATTAATTGTAATAATTAATTAGGGTTTTATGGCCTGCGTGCCATTTTTTTCTCAACTTGTGAGATTTATTTTATTTAGTATAGATATTAGCTAGTGCTAGATAAAGTAGATTGTTAGCCAAGATTGGAGAAAAGAAGCCCAAAGCCAAAAGGAGCCACAAAAGATGGAGCATGGAGCATGGAGCACACCACATGACTATGAAGGATGGACCAAAAGATCAAGACACATGGAGATGTGTTTGTTTAGGGTTCATAGATAATTCCATTGGCTTGGAATTATCTTAGTCTAGAAAAGGCCATATCCACATCACGTTTAATTTCTGTTTTGTGGTTGTTTATTTATTGTCTTATTATTTGTGTGGTTGGTGTATGGATGATGCATGCAATTAGGATAATAAGATAATTAGGCAACCCGGATCTATTATTTGGAGTTGTGCCCAAACTCAAATAGATAGATTAGTTGATATTGATCAACAAAAATAATTAAAATTTAAAAATCCCTCAAAATTTTAAATATTGTGTTCTTGCCTTCTCGTTATTTAAACACTCATTATCATCATTATTTATCAAGTTCGTGCGTGCCAAAGCATGGCGACTTGGTCATAATGATGGAATGCGATGGCACGTAACAATGTGCAATTGTTTAGATAAGAGGTTGAACACAACTAGGCTATTAATTTGATTAAGAAACCTAGAGGCAATCAATTGGGATTATCCATATGGATGGATAAATAAGGAGTTATTTGCCCGATTGAACCAAGAGTTGCATATGGGATGCAATTGGAAATTGTTCCTACCTAAGAAGTAATCGAATTATGGGTGACTTGCCAAAGCAAGCTCATAAGGAGATGAAAAAGATGGATCTTGGCCCACTAGAAAATATAAGGATATTTTCCGCATTAATATCTTGAGGGTTATTAATCCGTAGAAAAATAGTGGGAGCTATATTTAATAAACTAGCCATTATTAAATATAGTCAAAAATTCACAAATACTAAAACTTGCGTATTTTCCTTTTGTAGAATTCCAAATGGCAAAAAACTCATCGAGTTCATAACATTCCCTACGATCTGTCCTTGAGAAGGACAAGCTCTCTGGAACCAACTTTCTTGATTGGTACAGAAACTTGAGAATTGTTCTCAAGCAAGAGAAGAAGCTGTACGCAATAGAGGAGCATGTTCCAGAAGGTCCAGAGAATCAGACACCTGCTGCCTTAAAGGCGTATCAAAAGCGTGTTGATGACGCTAATGATGCAGCCTGCCTAATGCTTTGCACCATGACCTCTGAGCTTCAGAAGCAACATGAGAACATGAATGCTGTCGATATGATCGAACATCTAAAGCAGCTCTTCCAAGAGCAGGCGAGGGTAGAGAGGTATGAGGTCTCAAAGGCACTGTTCAAATGTCATCTGGCAGAAGGGAACCCGGTGGGACCCCATGTACTCCGAATGATCGGGTACTTGGAGAATCTCGCCCGGCTTGGGTTCCCGGTCGGCCAAGAGTTGGCAACAGATCTCGTGTTGCAATCGTTGCCCGAAAGTTATGGACAGTTCATTATGAACTATAACATGAACGAGATCGTTAAACCACTGCCAGATTTGCTCAACATGTTGAGGACGGCTGAACAGAGCATCAACAAGGGTAAGGGCAAGGCCATTATGATGGTGAATAAAGGAAAGGGAAAAAAGTTTGCATCTTCCTCCAAGGGCAAAGGCAAGTCAGTTGCCAAGTCCAAGGAACAAGCCCTTAAGCCTGTTGGTGGCGTTGCCAAGGTCGTGACTAAGGGTGAATGTCACTACTGTAGTCAACCTGGACACTGGAGGAGGAACTGCCCAAAATATCTGGAGGACAAGCGGCTTGGAATAGTGATTCCACCACCACCAGGTATTTTTGTTGTAGATGTCAATTTAACTGTCTCTACATCATGGGTATTAGATACTGGATGTGGATCTCATATTTGTCGAAATATGCAGGATCTAAAGAGAAGTAAAAGATTGGCTAAAGGGGAGGTAGATCTACGCGTTGGGAATGGAGCAAAGGTTGCTGCGTTGGCCATAGGCGTGTGCGAGCTATCTCTGCCTTCAGGATTAGTTTTAGAATTAAATAATTGCTCTTTTGTGCCTGCTATGAGCAGAAACATTATTTCTATTTCTTGTTTGGACAAGGAAGGTTTTATTATTTCAATAAAGAACAATTGTTGTTCCTTTTATTTGAATAATATTCACTATTTTAGTGCGCAATTATTTAATGGACTTTATGTCCTTGATCTAAGCAATCCTGTCTACAACATTAATACCAAGCGGATTAAAATAAATGATTTAAATCCTGCTTATTTATGGCATTGTCGTTTAGGCCACATAAATGAGAAACGTGTATCTAGACTCCATAAGGATGGATTACTAGACTCATTTGATTTTGAATCATATGAGACATGTGAGGCTTGTTTATTGGGAAAAATGACAAAGTCCCCTTTCAATAAGAAAGGTGAGAGGACTAGTGAGCAATTGGCGCTCATACATACCGATGTGTGTGGGCCATTTGCCACGCCAGCCAGGGGTGGTTATGTCTACTTCATTACGTTTACTGATGATTACAGTAGATATGGATTTGTGTACCTTATGAGGGCAAAATCCGAATCCTTTGAAGTGTGCAAAGAATTCAAGAATGAAGTAGAGAAGCAACTTGGCAAAAGTATCAAAGCTCTACGATCGGATCGTGGAGGAGAATACTTGAGCCAAGAGTTTGACGACTATCTTAGAGAGTGTGGGATCGTATCCCAACTCACTCCACCCGGAACGCCACAATGGAATGGCGTGTCCGAGAGGAGGAATCGAACCCTATTGGATATGGTTCGGTCTATGATGTGTCAAACCGATCTTCCATTATCATTTTGGGGCTACGCTCTATTAAGTGCAGCTTTCACCATTAACCGTGTTCCATCTAAATCAGTCATGAAGACACCATATGAGATGTGGAGTGGGAGGCGTCCCACACTGTCGTTCATGAGGATTTGGGGCTGCGATGTCTATGTAAAACGTTTACAATCAGACAAGCTAGGGCCTAAATCGGATAAGTGTAAGTTTGTGGGGTACCCTAAGGAAACTAAGGGATACTACTTCTACAATCCAACCGAGAACAAAGTGTTTGTTGCTCGGACCGGCGTGTTTCTAGAAAGAGAGTTTGTCTCTAAAGAAGCAAGTGGGAGGAATGTAGAACTTGAAGAAGTTCAAGAACCACAAATCACTGAACCGATTATGGAACATGAACAGGAATCACAAGCAGTTGTGGATCCGCCTGTTCAGGTAACACAAGAGCTTCGTAGATCTAGTAGAGTGCGCCAGGAACCCGAGAGGTACGGACTTCTCGTAACTGATTCCGGTGACACGATGCTCATAGATGATGAGCCTACTACCTATGAGGAGGCCATGAATGGCCCAGACTCGCAGAAGTGGCTTGAAGCCATGAGATCCGAGATGGAATCCATGTATACCAACAAAGTATGGACTTTGGTGGAACCACCTGATGGGGCGCGGCCCATAGGGTGCAAGTGGGTCTTCAAGAAGAAGATCGACATGGATGGTAATGTGATTACCTATAAGGGCCGATTGGTGGCTAAAGGATTCAGACAGATTCATGGTATTGACTATGATGAAACCTTTTCACCAGTCGCTATGACCAAATCCATCCGAATCCTACTTGCAATTGCAGCATACTACGACTATGAGATTTGGCAGATGGATGTCAAAACAGCATTCCTTTATGGGAATCTCCTCGAGGACGTGTATATGATACAGCCGGAGGGTTTTGAGGATCCAAAGCAAGCCAACAAAGTCTGTAAGCTGCAACGGTCCATTTATGGATTGAAGCAAGCTTCTAGGAGTTGGAATCGACGTTTTGATGAAGTGGTCAAAGAGTTTGGCTTCATCAGAAACGAAGATGAGTCTTGTGTTTACAAGAAGGTTAGTGGGAGCTCTGTAGCTTTTCTGGTCTTGTATGTGGATGACATACTACTCATTGGAAACGACGTTCCCATGCTGCAATCTGTGAAAGATTGGCTAGGAAAGTGTTTCTCAATGAAGGACTTAGGGGAAGCAGCCTATATACTCGGTATAAAGATCTATAGAGATAGATCTAAGAGGTTGCTAGGCCTAAGTCAGAGTACATATATTGACAAGGTGTTGAAACGGTTCAACATCCAAGACTCCAAGAAGGGGTTCTTGCCCATGTCACATGGAATCGCTCTTTCGAAGAGTGGTTGTCCTTCCAATGAGATTGAGAAGGAACGCATGAGTAGGATTCCCTATGCCTCGGCCATAGGATCTATCATGTACGCCATGTTATGTACTAGACCAGATGTGTCATATGCCTTGAGTATGACAAGCAGATACCAATCCAATCCGGGTGAGAGTCACTGGATTGCTGTCAAGAACATCCTAAAGTACTTGAGAAGAACTAAGGATGCTTTCTTGATGTTTGGCGGTGAGGAAGAATTGCGTGTAAGGGGTTACACTGATGCAAGCTTCCAAACTGATAGAGATGACTTTAGATCACAATCGGGATATGTGTTTTGCCTGAATGGAGCAGCGGTGAGCTGGAAAAGTTCCAAGCAAGAGACGGTAGCTGATTCTACAACAGAGGCTGAGTACATTGCTGCAAATGGCGCAGCAAAGGAGGCTGTTTGGATCAGAAAGTTTGTTTCTGAACTTGGTGTGGTCCCTAGCATTGCGGATCCAGTGGAGTTGTTCTGTGACAACACTGGGGCGATCGCGCAATCAAAGGAACCCAGATCGCACCAGAAATCCAAGCATGTGCTCAGGAAGTTTCATCTGATTCGAGATATTATCGATAGATGAGACGTTCGGATATGCAAGATTCCTACAGATGATAATCTGTCAGACCCGCTTACAAAGCCTCTCACGCAGTGGAAGCATGAAGGGCACACTAGGAGTATGGGCATACGAGATGCGCCAGATTGGCTCTAGTGCAAGTGGGAGACTGTTGGAATAGATGCCCTAGAGGCAATCTAGTTTAGTATGAATTTGTAATTGGCTAGAAAATTCATTTATTATTTATTGGATATTTAATATAATGAAGTCCTTAGATTTACAATCGTGTTGTTTATCTTAAATATCCCTAGTCAAGTATAATGATTAAATGGGACAATCATCTATAGACTAGTATGGGGTTGGATTGATATGGAGATATCACGATCCAACACATAGGTGTGCATTACGGAATGTTGCACTGGATTGACCCATCACCGAGAAGGCTACATACACGTTATGTTGAGTCACAAGTGCTTCTCGGGTACAATGGTATTGTCATCCTTGGACTTGAAGTCACTAGATATTCTAGTTGTGGATCATTGTGATCTTGGTAGCGTTAAACGCTACACCGTAACGGGGTAGTTATAAAGGCGTGTACTGGATACAATGAGAAGCAAGCTTAGAGATCGTAGTGGACGTAGATAGAATTTTTCCCTCCCACATAACGGGAGCAAATATCCAAGGCCACTCGAAGGATAGTGCTTATAGAATGTCTGGCCAGACTCAAATAAATCAATATATGGGATATTGATGTTATTTGCACGAATAAGGCTATTCCATGGATCGAGAAACTAGGGATTGGATATACGAGTGTGACTTGTATGTCTCGTGTCCAATCCGGATATGGAGGCAAAGGGATGAGACAATTACTTGTACAAGGTTGTCTAGATGACTATTCTATTAGTTGGCTAGAATGGATGTTTTGCTAGAAACCGCTCCATATTAGCAAATAGTTGCTACCAACTAGATAGAACCTATGGGGTCACACGCTATATAGAGTTGTACTAGATTTGGAATTAATTAATTGGATTAATTAATTAGAAGGATCACATTGCAAACCCTTGCAAACTTAGTAGGGACTAATTTGCAAGGAAGGGACTAAATTGAATTCTAGTAGGACTAGAATAAGTCCTTTAGGTAGTTAACAAAGAGTTGTTGGACTATATAAAGGACCCTCCTTCCTTCCTTCCTCATAACTTATGCTCTAAAGAGAACATAACAAGAGTGGGAGAGAACAAAGGAGAGAGAGAGCAAGCAACAAGGAGGACGCCGCCCCCTTGCCGCCGCCCCTCGTCCCCGACGCCACAAGAGGGCCGAACCCCCTCTTTGTGCCTCGTTTTGCGTGATTCCTTCACCCTCCTCTCATTCCGGGCTAGCACCAAGGAGATTGGAGATCTAGGATCAACTCTAGGCGTGGATCAACTATAGAGAACGTGACACTATTCGCGTTTGAAGTCATCAAGGAGAACCCAAAGGTGTGTTTATGATTTCTTACCTTCACTATCGTTATGCATCTAGACTTGTGATCCTTGGAGGGTTTTGCATGGTTGTTTGTTTGATTATGCTTCCGTTTGCGCGATCCATGAATCAAAACCCTACAGACACCACACTTGGAAACTGCTGAGAAGAATTGCTCCACAACCAGTTTGTCCATGGTGTGTTGCTGGCGATTTCAACGCGGTAACAACCTTTTCAGAAAAAGAAGGAGGTTTGGATGTTAATTATAATCAGCTCTCACAGTTTTGTTCTGTTCTTCATGATTTGGATTTGATTGATTTAGGTTTTTCTAGTAACCCGTTTACGTGGAATAATAATCAAGTTGATGATGATGACATCATAGAACGTCTTGAAAGAGCTATGGCAAACACCCTTTGGATGGACAGATTTCAGGGGTTAGAGTTCCAAACTTATGTGATCCAAACTCTGACCATTCTCCAATTTTGTTGGAATGGGAAAAGCCAATTATCAGTGGCAAATGTCGCTTCCAATACAAGAAGATGTGGAGTGAGAGTTTGATGAGCATATTAACAATAACTAGGCTGCCAACCCAAGCCGAATCATGAAGGATCAGCTGGACAGCTTGGCAGGGACATGTTTTTTGTGGGACAAACACACTTTTTGTAGCGTAAAAGTCAGTTTAAATGGGTTGAGACTGCGCATGGATCAGCTGCAGTCACGGCAACAAAATTATGAAACTTTTGATGAATTTGAACTCCTCAAGAAGGAGTTCAACGAGTTGCTGAAACGTGACGAAATTATGTGGTCTCAAAGGGCTAGATCATATTAGCTTAAATATGGCGATCATAAGAGCTAGAAACAACTTTCAGGGATTAGAACATGCAAATAGTGCTTGGGTCACAGATCCGTCTCAGATTACCAAGGTACTCAAAGATCACTTTTCAGCTCTTTATAAGTCTTCTAACCCTAGTGATCATGAGATGGAAACGATTCTGAATTCTATGGACACTCGGGTTCGGGTGGAAATGGTGATTTGATGGATGGGGATTACACGGCAGAGGAAGTAAAGCGCGCATTGTTTCAGATGGCTCCTGATAAAGCTCCGGGCTCCGATGGTTTTAATGCAGGCTTTGTTCAACGTTACTGGAGCATTGTGGGAGACAAAGTCACAAAATAGGTCCTCGCTATTCTCAATGATGGGGCTGATATGAGGGATTTTAGTTCCACGCTAATAGCTTTGATTCCAAAGAAGAAACAGCCAAGAACACCGAGTGAGTATCGTCCTATTAGCTTATGCTCCATTTTTTACAAAATTGTAGCTAAATCGATCGCAAATAGACTGAAAAATTTACTACCATATATTATTGATGAGCACCAAAGTGCATTTGTACCGGGCCGGCTGATAACAGATAATGTTTTGACCGCTTTTGAAGTAATTCATTCTTTGAAGACGAGAAAGAAGGGTAAAAAAGGTTACATAGCTCTGAAAGTTGATATGAGCAAGGCCTACGATAGGGTTGAATGGAAGTTTCTTGATAGAGCACTTAACCATCTGGGTTTTGGTGAGCAGTTTGTGAATCAAATCCGCAATTGTATCTCGACAATGCACTATGCCTTTGTGCGCAACGGATGTACAATTGGTTGTGTAATTCCCTAGTGTGGTCCCAGACATGGGTGTCCATTATCACCCTACTTGTTCCTTATTTGTAGTGAATTCTTATCACGTGCAGTAACTATGGCTGTCTCGGAGGGTCGGTTGGATGTGGTGACAACGTCAAGGGAAGGACCAGTGGTCTCCCACTTATTTTTTGGTGACGATTCGTTGTTTTTTACAGGTGAAAATATGAACAATATCAATGTGCTATTAAAAATACTAGAAGATTATGGAAAAGCATCCGGTCAACAAATCAGCTTGGAGAAATCAGCATTGATTTTCTCTTCAGGAGTGGACAATAATACGAGAGATGAAATTCTTGCAGCTACAGGAGTGCAGGAAGTGGATCCCTATGCTAAGTATTTGAGGCTCTCCACTACTTCGGGTCGTAACAAATCCATTACTTTCAGTACTCTTGTTGACAAATTCAGCGGTATTCTCAAAGGATGGAAGGAGAAGTCTTTGTCTATTGCAGGAAAAGAGGTGCCCTGAAGGCTGTTGCACAAGCTTTCCCAATGTATGCCATGAGTTGTTTTCGATTACCTGATGGAATTTGTGACAAGATGGAAGCTCTGGTTAGGCAATTTTGGTGGTCAAACCGGGACAAAGACCGAGGGATTAATTGGATATCGTGGGATAAGATGCAGCACCCACGTAGTAGAGGAGGATTGGGGTTCAAGAAGCTCAAAGAATTCAACCAAGCTATGTTGGTTAAACAAGCATGGAGGATTTTTCAGTTCCCAGGTTCTCTTTTATCTAGAATTCTAAATCCAAAAATTTTGCTAACGATAATTTTTTGAGTGCTGAAGCCGGAAACAGTGCTTCTTTTGCTTGGAGGAGCATTGTTCATGGAAAAGCTCTTCTTAAGAGAGGATTACGGTGGAATATTGGTGATGGCATGTCGGCAAGCTTGGTCGAACCTTTTTCCCGCATCATAGAGATTTCAGAGTTATCACGCGCATGTAGTGGTCGGTCCTTCCCTCAGTTACTTCATCAACGCGGATCACACTTGGAATATTTCGGCTCTTAAACAGTTTGTTTGGAAAGTGGATGTCAACGCCATAGCGGCAATTCCAATCCCAACAACTAGAAGACCGGATTGTATTGTGTGGAATTTTGAGGAGAAGGGAATTTACACAGTCAAACCGGTTATGAGGTAGCGACCAACATGCATGATGGAGGTAATTATCACTCTTCACTTGACAATTGGAAATATTTTTTTTTGAAATACTATGGAAGATTAAAATTCCAAAAAAGAGTAATCACTTTATGTGGAGGAATTTTCATGGTCGACTCCCAACCCGCTCAAACCTTGTGAAACGGGGGATGCGCGTTGACAATTGTTCCGCCTTGTGAGGTTCTTTGGAAGAAACGGAATCCCTGCTTTTTGCGGAATGTAAAAGGACGGAAAACATGTGGAGAGATGTTGGTTTTGCTGATTTTCTTGGCCCTATACGGATTAACTATCAGATGTGGCTATTCCACTTGATCGAGTCTGCAAATGATAGAGATAGGAGGAAAATCTGCACTTTCTTCTTGGAAATTTGGCGATTGAGGAATGGTACCATTTTCAGTGGGCAGAGACGACATGACTTCCAGTTCGCACAAGACTTTCATGCTCGTCTTGTCGAGTTCGAGCAACTGACTTCGGTTGAAGGGGATCATAGCAGGACCAGCGTACTAGGCGACACAGTGGGTTCTGGGGCCGGCTTCCCAGGACATTTCAGTCTGCGTTTTGATGGAGGCTTTGATGCCCAATCATTGCGGTGTTCAGGGGGCGCACTCATCGTCGATGAAACCGTGGCTTTTGTTTCAGCTAGACAAACCGGAGAAGAGCCAACAGAAAAGTCCAAGATCAGCGGAAGTCAAGGCACTTAAAATGGGTATTCATCTAGCTATCAAGTCGGGTGTGAAGAGAAGTTTGGTGAGGGTGATGCAAATGTGGTATTGGAAGACCTAGACAAGCTGAGAAAAGGAGATAGGATTCTTAATCACTCGAGCACACTTGACACTTTGCTGGAAATAGCCGAACTCCTTAGTTGTTTTGATAGTTGTTTTCTCAAGTGGATTCTCAGAGAAAGAAATGGTGCAGCTCATTCTATTGCCTATAGAGCTCGTGGAGCTCTCTGCTCTATGCAGTGGTTTAATTTTCCTCCGGAATGGCTGGCCTCTTTTCTTTCAAATGATGTAAACCTTATTGGTGATTATGATTTCTTCTCCTAAAAAAAGTTTAGTTTCTTATTTAATATGTTGCTACGAGGAGACTTCCCTCATGCTCACTTGCTTCTCTACTAGCTTCCGCTCGCCGGCCTTCAGATCTTGGAGAGATTCATCGGCTTGTCTCTTGTTCTCACTTCAGAATCGCTAACCTCTCTTTCTCTCTCTCTAGATATTCATGTTATTGTTAGTTTTTAATTATTATCTGTTTTGAATAATTTAAAAATATGTGATTCAGAAAATAGTGTCATATTTTTATTTATTTATTTATTTATTGAGAAACGAAAACAGTGGCATAACTAAAAGAAACTCAATGTAAAGCCATGGGGCTATGCTGAATAGAGGAGGGAAACGAAGGGTTCAATTTAAAAATAAAAAATTGGGTGAGGGCTACTTGTCCCCTACTGAGTCCGCACATGTCACATATCACATACTAGTCCTGTTTCTCTGGAATCTTCACTGTTAGATTTTTTTTCAACTTATTTTGATTAATCAATTTTTTTGTACTTTTCATGGTGTTGTAGAGTAAACTTTACGTTACAACACCATGCAAAAATTACTGAAAACTTAAATTATTCTGCTATCCAAATACATTGGTCAAAGCGACATGAATACGAGTGAAAAAAGTCAACTGGAAAGATCCAGAGAAACGGAGGTAGTAGTATAGTAATAACAAAATCATTTCATTTTTAGAGAGTTGAAAAGATTTCATTATAGAAAAATGTTAAAAGAAAGTATAGAGAATTTAAAACCCAGTCCCCGAGTTCGGACCTGGCTATATGATGTAATTCTTAAAAAGAAAAAACTACTAAAACAAATATGTACCCGACTAAATCCAAGTCCAAAACATGTTAAAACGTTCTACAAAAGCTTTGTTTTGCTGCTATATGTTTTGCTGCAATATAGTAAGTCGTCTACACAAACCACAAAAGCTCGTACGATTCGCAGCTAGTTAAAAAAATTAAGAGTATGGAAAGGAAACAAAACTACAATTATCGCAATATTGTCCGAGAAACAAACAACATTCAGCAAAGGAATACATGTAACCATGCCTACTACACTTCATAGTTGCAGGTTTCTCTGTAGTTACTTATTCTCAAAAACAAAAACAAAAACAAAAAATGCTGAATGAAGTTGTTTCAGAAAAAAGTTCAGCCCTTAGAATCTAAGCCTTTCTGACAATCAACAACAACATGAAGAAACATACAACAGTTTGCTACTGATGTACAATCAAGAACAATTGAATAACATCCCAAGAGAGGACAACGTTGGCTGAATCAAAAGACGAAAGTGCCCACCAACACGGAAGCAAGGACAACTGTGAGATTATCGTCAAGGGGAGGGTGTATAGGAAGGGATTCCGCCACAGCTGAGGCTATAGAAGTAATTAAGAACCCTTCCCAACTTCCTTCGATGTGGTATCCAGATGAAGCAAAATATTGCATTATCCTGTGTCAGCAGGTGAATAAATAATATTGAGATTTATACTGAACTGATTTCACAAATCTATTTTTCTTACAAACAGAAATCAGATTATGGTAATTAATAGTAGTAGCATATTTGTGATTTCCCAAGAACATAAGCTATGTATTGTCAAAAAAAAAAAAAAAAAAAAAGCACATAAGCTATGTCATAGATTCTTCAGAGCACACGCACAATGCTTCGGGGTCAGCCCAAGGGAGAGGCAGGTGGGGGCAGCCACATTAGGCCTCTGGGCCGGTACCCGGTAGGGCCCTGTAGTTTATACCAATATTTACTATTAATAATATATCATATTAATAATACAACTTCAACATAGTTTTGATGTTAATTTGGTGGTAATTAAAATTTTTACCATATATGTAACCCAGGTTCAGTTCAACTCACACAAATTTCATTTTATTTTTATAATTTTTTACTCAAAGCCAGAATGGGTTCTTCTACAATTCAAGGCCTCAAATTTTTTACTTGCTTTAGGTCCCGAGAGGTCTAGTGATGACCCTGTAGTGCTTAGATTAGCGATGATAAGCGCCATCTCCATAAGTAGGTCTTAAGGGAAGGCAAAGACTAACGTAAGGAGGAGGAGAAAGGTGGAGGGTTATAAGTTATAACCCCCTTTGCCCTTGGGCTTAAGGCTGGCTTCTGGACGACAAATGGGATTTTGGGGGGAAAATGGATGGAAAGGGAAGGGGAAGGGAGCGGAACCCTCTTCTTCTAGAGAGTCTATCTGCTCATCTAGCATGTTAATGCGTTTCACGTATCTTTATAACCAAACAAGAATGCCATTTTTTCATATGAGTTAAGTAATAAATAGTTTTACCGGTGCAAATTTCATTTTTAGTGAAAATATATGGTGATTCCTCATATGATTTCTAGACACCCGCAAGAAGGCTTGAGAAAATGACTAACCCAACTGATGACAGGAAGCCAGCAGTTGCCAGTGCAATGCTACCAGCAAAGGACTTGTTTCTGTTGTATGGAAGTTTCTGCCTGCCCAAGCGCCTTCCAACAATGTCTGCAAAGCCTGTGAAAGAACAATTTTAAAAACAAACAATCACATTCCCACCTCAAGTCTTTGGAAATTGAGTGAACACAAAACAGAAACACACAATCTACAAAGCATGTTACCATCTCCAGCACAGAGGTTGCAGATCGCTGCAATTCCAATTGCTGAATTCCGCCAATAGACAATACAGACAACAGTGATTGTTACCGCGTACCATAGTGGCCCCCGCAAGAGTTCCCTGAGGCAAAAAAAAGAGCAATAATAAGTGAAACCATGTGCCAACAAGTACTTTTGATTCAGGGTATCCAAGTCATGACAGTGTCTCAATCAAGATCCAAATAACTCATGTTTGACATTTGTCTCAAAAAGTCCTATGATCTATTTTTTTCCTGAAGGATGTAATGTAACGCAATACGTATATCCATCAAATTTCACCCTTCTTCTAGATTACCAATGAAAATGTATGAGATAAAAATGGGGTAAAGTAACCTGTGGTTTCCATGTCTACTCATCGATTTGACTGTAGCTTCATCCTTCAAAATGCCAGATCCAACAAGAAGCATATTTATGATGTTAATGCCCGGAATAAGAGATGCTAAAACTGCTCCTTCACGACCAGAACTGCGAGATAGTAATAACACTGAGTCAAGAAGCGGCATAACACTTTAGTATCTCAAGAAACTTGCATAAATAGATGTATGAACATTACCTGAATAGCGGCCAGCAAAGCATGAAAATAAGCCCAAAACTCACATGAAGGCCCTTCCTGTTTAGGTTCTGGAGGTAAAACAATAGTACCGAGTTTAATGTGTCTCTAGGTGTAAGAATGTTTGATGTCAAATGCACACATGAGATGAAGATATGGACATCGATAAACACATACACAACAACTAACGAGAAGGCAAAAGAACAATGTGCAGGACCAGTTGAAGAACCTCATTATGGTTTCATTGTTGCTTTGCTTATTATTCACAAGGTCTGAAGGGAATCTGGTTAAACAAAGCCATGCTTACACGAGAGAGTAACGGCCTTTCTGATGGTGTTCATGTTTAATACAAAGCTGAAGCTTCAGAACCCGAGTCAACTTATCAGATGTTCATAAAATATAATCTCGAGTGACCATCAAGTTTTACTGACATTACAAGATTGTTTGGATAAAAGTTCAGTCCTAATACAGAGATAATTTAACAATGGAACCTATGACCTCACCTCTTTCTTGAAGCAATCCTATATTCTCAATGCTTTGGGGTAGGGAAATACGGATAATTGCTGCAAATAGAAACAGCTTTCATCTTGTTGAGGCACACACAAGGAGCTCCAACGAAAGAAGAAAGAAACATGTTATGACCAATGTTGTGTCATTGCCCTAGCCCCAGAAGGTGGAGAACACACAGAAAATGCGCATGAATCGTGTCTTGCACCAGAGGCCTAGTGTGTTAGAGTACGTTCACAAGTGACCCTTTTCTAGGAACCGCGGTGCCTCATTATCTGAAAATCACTGTGCATCTTTCCACCAAGCATACGGTGTCTGGTGCCTAGGCGCGAAGTGTCCCAATGGCACGAACTGGGCACCCCAGTGTCATCCACACCGCCCTGGAGAACTTTAAAGTGCTACATTGCCTCTCTCATTCCCCTCCCCGTTCTACACTTCTACTTGGACATCCACATGTGTAAAAATTCTGAAAATACCCATTATGAATAGTGTTGTGTTCTTACCCATGCCCCAGCGGATTAAAACACAGTCGAAAAGTGCATGAACAGTGTCTTGCCCATTGCCCCTATATGGGGGGTGAACGTATCTCTTACTACACCAATGAACAATGCATTTTGCTCTTTCCAAATGTGTTGTAAGAGCATCTCAAACATCAAAATGTTCGTTGAACTAAATTTGTTCATGCCTTATAATTTTAATACTTTTTGAGTTGTTATTTCAGCAGTAGGCCTAAAAATAGCACACAATCATTATGTAATTAGTTTCTACTTTTAATCATTAAACGACCAACACGTCTGGGTTACACTTTGGATTTTTTAATGTTTTTTCTCTTATGAATAGTACCACTCCGTCTTAGCTCTTCCTTTCCATTCTGATTTTTTGACTCGTATCTGGGTCACTTTGACCGGGTGATTTTGATAGCAACATGATGCAATTTTTGGATAATTTTTTCACGGTGTTGTAGAGTAAAAGTTGCTCTATAACATGCTGAAAAAAATATAAAAAAATCGCATCATTTTACTATCAAAATCACCTGGTCAAAGGGACCCGAGTCAAAAAGTCGGAATGGGAAGGAAGAGCTAAGACAGAGTGGTAGTCTTTAGTTTTGTCCTAGAAATAGGTCTGATAGAATTTTAAGCCAGCTGGTGGAGTTGATTTTTTTTTTTTTTGTGAAAAATTAACTAAATTTGGTCAAATGACAGGTCCAATATAGCATCTCCAACCATTTCAACATTCCCCAAAAGATTGGGGCTTCCCTCAGCTGCCCTATCATAGAGATCCTAGAAACTCAGACCTTGCATTTGGGGGTTCAGATGTAAAAGGGTGCCATTGGAGTAATTTTTTGGAGTCAAAGATCCTAAAATTTATGGAAATTGGAATGATGGTCCATCTGTTTAAGAAGCTCTCGAACCACGTGGTGCTCTACAACTAGTGACAGAGCACCACTTATTCACACAATTGGTGGTTGACACACACTTATTGGTTGTAGAGCACCACGTGGTTCTTTTTTTGAGCACTAAAAAAATTCTCGATTTCATGATCTCTGCTACAACACCAACGACCCCAAATGCCAAAAATCCCCATAAACCCAAGATTCAAGACGTTGAAGGAAGTACTATTAATAATAAGAAGAAGAAAAAAGATTGAGAATAGAAATGGAACCTGCTGTAACAGCTTTCGTTTAGATATTTCCTCCCAGAACTTAAGTACTATGACAGCCACAACGCCGGTGAGAGCGGTGGCGATTACGTCGTTGACGACGGTGTTGTCAGACAGCATGGTGGTGGCCTCCAACTTCTGTTTGATTGGCTGCTGTGATATATTTTACTTCCGCTTGCTCTGACTTTGGTGGGTTACCAACTCTAGAGAGTTTAGTCGGTACTAGTACCAGAACATGCTTGCACGTCTCTTTGTTTATTGTGTCACCATGGGCGTTGTTAATGCCATAGCTGGATTAAGTGAGTTTTTTAGTTACATAATCTTCTTTCTTTCTTTTTTTAGAAATTGTTTTGTCGGCAATCGAGTTTGAACTCAGGACTAGATGCTTCTAATGCTTTACCACTTGAGCTAGCATCATATCCTTAAATAATCTCTTTCATTTTGAGTGAAATGTTCATTTTGAGTGTTTGTATAAGAATAATCATAGTGTTGATTTATTTATTATTTTTTGAGAAAATTAAGGTGTTGATTTTTTTAAATTTAAGTTTTATTTTTCAATTTAGACTTCTTTGAAAAAAAATTAGAATCCTATTTCTCAAATAGGCCTCCGATCTAATAAAATGCGAAGGTCGCTTTATCGCAGGTCTCTGGATTTCAAGAGGTTTCATTGAAAATCGAGATTTTTTACTCTTTCGCTCCTCATTCTCTATGTCAAATGTTCGAATAACTCGAAACAATTAGCTAGCAGGTTATGAGTAGGAAATATTCGGGTTGTTTCCTTATTTTTACGGGAAGGTTTCTCTTGGTTTCCTTGTCCGTTTTGGCATTACTTTGGGCACAAATCAGATCATAGGTCTATAAATAGAGTCCTAGGTCGTGGGTTTACTTGTGTGGTGTATCGGGGTGGCTGTCGTGGTCGTTGTGGCCACGGTGTGCATTGTAATCGGGTTCTCTCTCAATAATATATCGGGTTTTCAGGTCGCGGATGTAGCTGGTTTCACAACTAGTGAATCACGTTAAATATCAGCTCGTTCATGTTTGTTCTTCATCGTTCTTGCTCGAATACTCCCAAATTATAACATTAAACATGGCTCATATCATGCTAAAAAACACTATAAAATGTTACCATTTGTTCTACAATTTTAAATAAGTTTTTTTTTTTAAGACATTTTTAAATAAGAAGTTTTGTTACTTTCAGAGCCAATGTTGAAGCATGTAGCAGTTTATATCGTATATAACATTATTAGGTGTAAGTCGGTGGTAGTTCAATGGTACAACTTATGTTTCTTCTCTTTCAACTTCGATGGACTTTTTAACCCGTAACTGGGTCATTTTGACTCGATGATTTGGATAGCAAAACAATATAATTTGACATTTTTTTCAAACATGGCTCATATCATGCTAAAAAAACACTATAAAACTCTAGTTTGTTTAGTTTTCTGTGTTTCTTTGGACTGTTGTATTGCTTGCTCTTTCTTCTATGCTATGGTTGACCTTTCTAGCAAAAGAATAATAATGACGCTGAGTGAAGGTTGCACGTTAGCTAAACAAAAAGAAATTATATTTCCCGAAATTGATGTCTCGAAAATATCTCACCTTGCCACATCTATTATATTGATCAATGGGCTCGTTTGGATTTAAGGGTTAGGTTGAACCCAACCTAACCCCCAACCAAACACATTACCGGTGGCCGACTAGACTTGCACCGGTGACCGGGTACAAATGTTCGGTGGGTGGATAAATAGAGGGGCGGTGCCCGGCTTGTTGTTGCGCCGGTAACCGGCCGGGTCTGAGTCTGGCCGGTCGCTGGGTCATTATTATTATTATTATTATTCGTTTGTTTGTTTGTTTTAGTAGCCAGCGTACGTTTGTTTGCAGAGATCACGGGTTTCGTTTGTTTGTTTTTTTGCTAGTGTCTATGTCATTAATTCGTAGTAGGAAATGTCCGCCAAACATGTCCTGAGAAGAAAATAGAAAAAAAAAAAAAAGTAGCAGGTCACTGGCTAAATGACCCGGCCACCGGAATAATGAAACCAGTGCCCTGGTTTTTGTGCAAGGCCGACAAATTATTTTAAAAACCACCACCGATGACCGGCTCAAATTTAACCGGTCACCGGAAAAAAATATACCCCACCCACTAACCCATAAATCCAACCACTAAATTCAAACGACACCAGGTTACGGTTCAACTAAACCCCAAAACCGTTAAATCCAAACAGGCCCAGTATCTTGAAAACTGTTTAGATAGTGGTGTGTCATATGTGAATGATTTGGAATGTTATTCGGATATTTATGTTGGTACGTATAATATTTCTCTTAGGTAAAACAATTGACTTTCACCACACCGCTCAAAAGTTAAGAGAATCAAGGTTGGAGGAAGAATAGAGAAATGAGTTGTCTCTCTTTGCAGCTGTTCTTTGATAAATGTGCTACATTCTGTCACATCGTTATGTGTGAACTGGTGTCCACGTTATGCTAATAACATGGCACACCTCTTTTCTACAGGGGCCAAAACAATGGACCAAGAGGGAGAATTTGTTAGGCTATGCTGGAGTTGGATCAGCTCTATATTTGAGGAGGATATGTTGGGCTCGCTATTAGGAATAATAAATAAACTTTTATTGGTAATATTTAAGACATATTTGTTTTTGGTGAACTATAACTACGTCAATGACTATTACGGATTACCAGATGTGTTTATTGTACATGTCAACTATTTCAGAAAAAAAGATATATTACACGTTTGCAACCGTTTTCTTCTTCCTAATACATGTTAACCCATTAGTTTTACTTGCTTAAATATTTAATTAAATGGTCCCTCTAAAAGCTCAGAGTAGACATGTTCTAGCCTTCTCGGCGCTCTTCTTCTAAAAGCACTGGCATGTGCTGAGAAAGGAGGCAGGAGATTGTGTCTTACAAATACTAAAAGACTAAAAGGATAAAGAAGTGTAGTTTTTTTCAATCCCACTGTCAAAGCTCTTACTCCTAAAGTAAGCAAATGAGGAAATCATCCGACCTCAGGCATATTAATCTTTGTACGCTCATCTACAAGTTAGTGACTAAAACAGTGGCTAATAGACTAAAAATGATCATTCACACCATAGTTTTAGAAATTCGGAGGGCCTCTGTTCCAGAAAGGTTGATAACGGATAACATTATCACAGCTTTTGAGATGCTCCACTCCACAAAGACGCGAAAAAGAATAGTAAAGAATGTTTCTTAGCCCTAAAGATGAACATAAGTAAGGCTTATGACCGGATCAATTGGAGATTCATGGAGAGGGTTCTACAAAGATTCGGGTTTGGAAGTGGGTCAACCCAGTCCTGAATTGCATTACTATAGTTTCTTCTTTCCTTTGTTATTAAGGGACGTTGTGTGAGAAAAATAGGGCCCAAGCGGGGGGCTTTGCGCCCATACCTTGCTGACTTGCTAAAGATCACGCCTACCACATGATCGACTCAACTTCAGGCTATGACAACATCCTCCTTCGTTTTTTTTAAACCAACACTGATCAGAGTTGTCGGAACAAAATTAAGGAATTTGACGACAATAACATCTCTCCGTGCACCACTTCTCAGAGTTGGTCTCAGGAAGCAACTCCCACCGCCAGAATCTCAACTATTTGTCAATCACGCCGTGTTAAGTCAAAGTCGTCGTCAGCCACGCTATCAGATAATCTAATGGTCAGCCAGTGTTATCTCAGCCTAATATTGTGGTGGTGGCCTAAAATCTATGAATAAAATTGAGGCCCTCATATATAATGGGAACATGCTTTGTATTGCAAAAGGGGTGTTTTGCAGGGCACGTGCTAAAGTCGTGTTGGTCCGTGCGCTTCATGCACTTGTCCAAATTAATAATGTTGCTAAGCTTTTAAAATATATTAGGGAGTACTTAATGATAATGTATTATTGATTACACAAATATGTACTATTAGTTATAAATTAGGTGAGGATAGTGATGTTTTATTTCAAATTTTCAATAATTATTTATGTCAAAAGGACAAATTCCGAAATAAATATTTAAAAAAGTAGACACCTAGATTTATAAGCTATACATGAAATATTAAATTATTATTATTATTTTGTGTATACGAGTTGATGAGATATAATATTGGACACATTAGTCGAAGTGTGGTTGAGAGAAGAGATAGATACAAACTATCTAATAATCTATGTCAATCACTCATTAAATAATCTATCTAATAAACTACATTTCTCAAATTATGTCATTGTGTTTATATTTAGTTACTCTGTAAAGCTTTTACACAATTTAATAATTGATGATGACATTCTTTTTCTCTTAATACATATCAAATAAATGAACCACAACACATGATATTTTTTAGGGTGTACCACAGATCCAGGCGGCTACTTACTTCCGTACTCATCCAAAGGTCGAAAGCACATCTCAACCCTCCCCCCCCCCTCCTCCCCACACACCTTCCTGAGGATCATCACCTACCTACCTGGGGGTTTTCGCAAACTGGACATCATGTCCATTAGTAATAGGCAAATGGACATGAAATTGGTACGTGTTGACAAATGGGCATGAAATAGTAATTCCAGATGTGGGGTCCACCTGCTTTAAGAAAACAACCAGCCATAACTACCTCTCTCTTTATCCTCCTCTTCATGCATTTACAGAGGGGGTTGTAGAAGCTCTTTCTCTCTTCATTTATCTGACCTTCAATTCATCCAACTACCTAATACAACTAACATAACTCTCTTATCAACCTATTACAACTCTCAACCTACAATCACAACTCATATTTCCACCTTTTACAGCCACATTGATATCTCTCTCTCTCTCTCTCTCTCTCTCTCTCTCACTCTCTCTCTCTCTTCATTTCTCAACTCCATTGTCGGATTTTGTCCAAAGCTTGACTACTGCTGTAACTCGAAGTGTTTTATTTGCATCTTGTGCTTAGGTAAGTTCTTCATTGCCCAAATTATTATTTTTCATCATTATAATTGTTAAAAAGATGGAAATATAAAAAAACAATATTGAAACCTGAGATGAGTGTTCTGGAACAAGTCCATCGAACTCAAATCGACATGTTGAACTCACAGCTCGATGGCTTGTTGCAGTGAATTATTTACATTCTATCGAACTCACAGTTTGACATGCCAAAATCATAGTTTATTGTGTCACCATGGGCTTTGTTATTTCCATAGCTGGATTAAGTAAGTTTTAGTTGGATAATTTTTCTTTTTAGAAATTGTTTTGTCGTCAATCGAGTTTGAACTTGGGAGTTCATGCAGGGGCTTCCAACGCTCTACCACTTGAACTACCACCTTAGTTGTAAATAATTTCTTTCATTTTGATGTTTGGATAAGAATAGATTGAGGTTAAGGATTGCAATTTGGTCCAATCCGATCCGAGATCCGAGTGATTCGATCCGAATGGACCAAGTTCGAATCTGATCCAATTTAAAATTGATCGGGTATGGATTATGAAAGCGATATCCGACCGGATATGGATCCGAATATGGACCATAGTGCATATCCGTTGGATATCCAATCCGATTCAAATACATTTTATTTTACATAAATGCCCCTAAGAGTTATATTTAATAATAAATATTCATGCAATATTGAATTCTAAATACAAGTTCCTCCATAGTAATACTAAATCTAGCCTCACATATATCACCGACCTCATAAGCAATGAAAAATGAGTTAAGATAATTTTCTTGTGTGTAATTTTGGTTAAATTTGTGATTGAAGTGGTGTAATAATGTTTTGAGTTAAATTATATTTTCTATTTGTGAATTTGAAGTTGTGAAAATCGGGTTGATATTGAACTAAATATTGTTTTGATGTTGTCGATATTTTTTATATATTTTTATATTTGTGTTCTTTTTGGATACCCACCCGGATCCGATCCGATTTGGGTCTCGTGGATCTGTGGATCGGATAAGAATCTTGTACTTTAGATTCGATCCGAATTCGATATGAATCCGGTGAAGATCTAATTGGATCTGGATTTACCCTTCTTATTCGGATATGGATATGGATATAGGTGGATCATATCCGAATTCGATCCATTGCCATCCCTAATTGAGGTGTTGATTTTTATTTATTTTTTTAGAAAATTACGGTGTTGATTTTTTAGAATTTAAGTTTTATTTTTCAATTTAGACCTCTTTGAAAACAAATTGGAATCCTATTTCTCAAATAGACCTCCGATCTAATAGAATTCGAATGTCGCTTTATTACAGGTCTCTGGATTTCAAGAGGTTCAATGAAAATCGAGATTTTTTACTCTGTCGCTCCTCATTCTCTATGTCAAATGTTGAAATAACTCCAATCAATTAGCTAGCAGGTTATGTGTAGGAAATATTCGGATTGTTTCCTTATTGTTACGGGAAGGTTCCTTTAGGTTTCCTTGTCCGTGTCCTAGGGTGATTCTTATAATCTCAGCCACTCAAAAAATCGACCGGTCTAGATCACGTGACTAGAGGGGCTGGACAAAAATTTGGCTAGAGAGGATCCTAATCCCCTATGTATAATACTTTGTTGGTACTCTAGTTTGTTTAGTTTTCTGTGTTTCTCTGTACTGTTGTATTGCTTGAACTGCTGTTTCGCTTGTTCTTTCTTCTATAATATGGTTGACCTTTATAGCAAAATAATAATAATGACGTTGAGTGAAGGTTGCACGTTAGCTAAATATAAAAAAATTGATGTCCCAAAAATGTTCCAACTTGCCACATCTATTATATTACCAATGTCTTGGAAATTGCTTTAGATAGTAGTGGGTCATATGTGAGTGATTCGGGATGTTTATGTTGGTACGTATAACATTGTTCTTAGGTAAAAGAACTGACTTTCACCACTCCGATGTAGACCGATGCCTCAAACATTGAGAGAATTCAAGGTTGGAGGAAGTATAGAGAAATGAGTTGTCTCTCTTTGCAACTATTCTTTGATAAATTTTCTACTTTCCTAGTTTCCTTTAGTTATGTCACATCATTATGTGTGAACCGGTGTCCATGTTATCTTAGAAGAAATTGGGGAAAAATCATTCCTCACTTTGTTGGTGCAAACTAATCATTGGACTTCTTGGCTTTTAGTTTGACCTCTATTTGAGAACTAATCAAAAAATAATAACCTAATTACACTAATAAAACAAATCATAATAAAAAACATTAAAATTCAAAAAATCACTTTTTGTCTCTCTCATCCTCACCATCGGGATTGTAAAAGAGAACCAACGGTAAGTTTCTCTTCTTCCCTTCCTCACACCACCGAGAGACCCCCACCCCCAACGGCAATTCTCCAGCCCTCTCTCTCCCTCCCTCTATATTCTATCTCTCTCACTCACTCACTCACTCACAATGGCTTCACCACTACCACCATCCCCGACAGCTATTGTCGACGAGGTAGTTGGGGATATCAACAAGACCACCTTGGTTCTCAATCGTCCTCTACAGCTCTATCATCTTCTCCGCCGACGGCGGCTTCAGCACCTGGTGCTTTTCTTAATCCATCCGAATCACGCCAAGAGGTAAGTGTGTCCATTCTATCTTCTGAATTTTATTTCTCAAGCAAATCAAGTACTAGGGTTAGAAAGTTAATTTTGTGATGTTTTTTTGTTCAAAATTCGTTGACGAAATCAAGTTGTTCTGTAAAATTTTACGTATAATTTCATGTAAAATCAAGATGATGAACCACATGGCGCACTATAGAACATCAATTTTGACTAAAAAATTATTTAGGGCGCCTATGGGTGCATATGATAGTTATTGGGAGTATACATCAGTCAAACTTGATTCTGAAAAGGTTGGGGGCGCCTACTATGTACTTTAGGTGCCCGTAGGCGCCCTCGGCCTTTTCAGAACCAAAAACTTGGTTCTGGCGCCCTCGGCCTTTTCAGAACCAAAAACTTGGTTCTGAAAAGGCTGAGGGTGCCTAAGGGCGCCAACTATATACTGTAGGCGCCTGTAGGCGCCCTCAGCCTTTTCAGAACCAAAAACTTGGTTTTGAAAAGGCTGATGCTTTTCCACTCATGATTGACCAACTTATTGTTTTATTGGACAGGTTTTCATCCCCTTGGCGGTCGTAGGTCGTGTCCCACATTCTGGAAATACGGGGGAGTTCAAGAGGTACAAATTGACATTTCGCTCGCGCCGGTCCTCATGGGAATTGTTTACAAAGCTTACGAGGCGCGCAGACGTTAAGAAATTATTTGAAGAAAGGCTACCTAACCTGGCATGGCTCTGCACCTATCGCTTTGAACAAGTCTTCACAAAGAAACTTCTTGACTTGTTGATTCAACGGCGGATTAACATCAACGATCACGAGAAAGAAATATGGTTCAATTTTGGGGGCATTCCGATTCGGTTATCCCTCAAAGAGTTTGTACTATGCAGTGGATTGAACGTCCACAAGACATATAGAGATGACGAGCTCGACGAGAAAATGTCAGATTTAAACCTAATCCAGAGTGTATTCGGTGACGAAGTGAGGACTGCGTACAAAAAGAAGGTGAATGCCCTCGATTTGGAGCAGCATCTGGAAAAGATTGATAAAGCTCACCCCTACTCTAACAATCATGATCAGCAGATGGACCCGGCAGAATTGGAAAGATTTGTAAAGCTATTAGTTGCTGTAATGATTGGTAGGTTATGGCACAACACCTCGAGCCACGATATGATGCCCGCGGAAGTGATTGCGAAGTGCAACAACTTTGAGTTCCGTAACGCCTACAATTGGGGTACTGAATGCTACCAATCTCTACTATATGGGATGAGATGGAACATATACGGCCTTGCCAAGATTTCATACTCGATCACCGCCTCCCCCTTCGTTGCTACGGTAATTGTGTTAGTTAATCATTTTTATTTTGTTTATATTTGTATATATTAAATGTTAATTGCTCTTCGTCTCTCCATGCATACTTGGGCCTACGAATCAATACCACAGATGGTAACCGGCTTAGCTCACATGTACGAGGGGTTACTTCACAGAGTGGTGGCTTATTATCCTATAGAGGACAGGGTTAAGGATGACACAGTGGCTTATTATCCTCTAGAGTGTCGGATCCCACTCTCTGTAGGCGATACGGGTGAGATGGTTCCATATTATGGAGTAGGTGAGCATAAGGAAAGAGAAGAGTGTTGGACCCCTCAGTCTATGTACGACTGCGACACGCTCGTGTATGACTATGACTACTTGCAAGAGGTCAATGGACCGAATGGGACATATTGGATGCGACGTTGATCAATGATCCCTTGGGAAAAGACACCTTACGCCAAACTATTTAACCCGCACATCCTTATATTTGCGAACCATATGAATCGAAGGACATCCATGGCCTTCATGCGTGACCAAGACCCCCAAATTCATAAGTGTTTTGACATATGGCTACATGACAAAGATCAACATTATCCTCACGTGAGTTGTGGGATAGGCTCAAGACATCGGGATTTCTTCCATTTTCTAATGGCCAAGGGATTTGGGGATGGGAACATGTAGACGAATGCACATATACCCAGAGGCATAACTACTCAAAGTTAAGTGGCGCTCCAAGGACCAACACGGTTATTACGGACGAGCAGTGGTACAAAGCTTTTCAGGAAACTCTGATTTTGACACCCTAAGGCGTAAAATTGCTGAATACTTTAGAAGTAACAGGCCTATGAGGGGTTCCGATGGATCGCATGCGGAGAATTGGTTCATGATTTGGAGGACTAAGCTGTCGCGAGTGGAGGATCTCATTGGATTCTCATTTATATACATGTTCTCGATCCCCTAGGCATATGCGTGAAGGTGTACGATCCAATGAAGCGTTCGGGGAAGAAAGCTCGGGACTTGACCCGACTATGCACAGATTTTCCAAAATTGCTGAAGGAGTGGGGAGACGACTATGGCGGGAGGCTGTGATGATAGTCTTCTAAAAGATCTTTCAATTCAGTCTAGGTATTTGATTCGTATCTTGGCTTGGCAATGCAGAGGTTTCTTTCCCTGTGGCGGGAGCAAAGACATTGTATTTTTATATTTTTTCTACTCGCCAAAATTGTCACAGAATTGCTCCTCCAAAACATTGTCTTTGCTTTTCCTCCTCACCAAAATTGTCACAGAACTGCTCCTCCGAAACATTGTCTTGCCAGTGCTGTGGTTCCTCCCCGTTACACGGAATTCAAGTGCGGCCAGCTGTGTGACAAGTAGTATTTTTGCGTCGTTAAGATTCTTCTGCATGATTACCTCGCGCTTAGGGGTCAATATTGTGTTCCAAGTGCCAATTTCGGTTCGCCTATCGTAAAACCAGCAAGACATTTGTGAAAGCACAAACGAACAGTACGAGAGAACGAATGATATCTGGCATCCTTTAACATGGAGTTCATAGATTCTGAGTGATTGGAAGAGAATAAGTCAAATCTAGTGTTGATCGCGAACGCCCGACTCCATTTCTTCGGGGGACATTTTTCCATAAGGTATTCCGCGATTGACAATTGCTCATTCTGAGGACCACGTTTCGAAGGGTGCTCCACTGCCAATGTGTGAAGAATACTGCGACATTCATCTATAGTGTCATCCTCCGCAGCTTTCCAGACGAGATTCACCCACTTTCCTAGGCCATACAACTTTAACAAGTTCTGCTTGATGTGCCACCAGCAGTGCACGTGTTGTGCATTGGGGTACTCTGTCGCGACTGCGTGCTTAATGGCCTGATGCCTGTCGGAAAGAAATGTGAGAAACTTGTCGTCCAGGACGAAATGCCGCAGCTGCTGAAGGAACCACCCCCAAGCCTTATTGTTCTCGACGCCAATTATGCCCCATGCAACTGGATAACATTGTCTATGTCCATCGACCATTGTTGAAACTACCACCTGCAATGGATCGTTCTTCATGTGACCGGCGTCGATGACCACTAGTGGTCGCATGAATTCAATTCCATCCAGCTGAGCTTTTATAGCCATGAAACAGTACTTGAATCTGTTTTCCTCGTCCCACTCTATCTTCGTGTAGGACCCAGGGTTCAGAGACTCCAACATGTAGAAAAATGCAGGGAGTTGGTGGTACTGTTCTTCTCAGCTACCGTAAATGATCTGGAACGCCCTCTGCCTAGACTGGTAGCATGTCCATCTACTGACCGAGGACTTGAAGTCAAGTGTCACGTACGCCCTGATGTCGTGAGTGCTAGGTGATGCTTCCCGTTTCGATATCGATCAATCATTCCATGGGCGATGTCATCGACCGTCACGTTTGCATGCTTGAAATTAGTGGTGATCGAGGAACATGTGTGGATGTTTCTGTATCGCTTAATCGTGTAAAATCTCTCAAGTTTCGCTTTATAAGCAGCCATGTACCAATCACAATGGGGATCGCGACATTTGAGAACGATCTTGTGCTCTCTGTCTTTACACTTGCCCATTGCCACCCTTGTTGAGTTTCAGGACCCCGTAGGATATTTTTGATCTCCTTGGATGATTCAAACAAATCATTAAGCTTTAACGTAGATCCATCAGGCCTCTGTTACTGGCAACTGCGCCTTATTCAATCGCAAGCGTTGGATGATGTTGTGAACCTGTGGCCCAAGGGCCCCTGTTAACCGTTACATTGTTATCTGGTTCACAGTTATCCGGTTCATATTCGTCCGTTGTGTCATCTCCACTTGATGGCCCATGCGGGTCTGCGTTCGGATCTTCGTTCATATCAAGATCCTCTTTAAAGCTTCCAACGTCGTAACTAGGACCCCCGCTACTATTTTCGCTGGGTCCAAGCTGATCAGAATCAAATATAACTCCTTGACCCATGCCGCTCAACCACCGAAGTTCGTGTCAAACGGTTCATTCAACGCTGCACCCTGAAATGTGTCGTTCCCCACCATGACCAAGGTTTCGTTAAAACCGGCCTCCCAGGTTGGCCCTTCATGTTCTTGACTATCATCAGTAAGTACCGCATGAAGCTCCGAATTTTCCTTGCGAGGATTCATCTTCTCAAATACTGTCCCTCAGCTTCCTCTGAGTCGTCATTGTTATACTTGGCAAACATGCGAACAATCTCCTTGGGTTCATATGTCTCAAATAGTAACAAAACCTTATCTTCGTCGGTAATATCTGAAGGCTCATACTCCTCCAACCATGGTCGCATGTGACTTAACTCTATGAATGGAGCTAGGTGCTTGTCCAATCCCATTCTCGAAGCAACTCGTTCCTTCAGACTATGGATTGTGGGAATCTCCTCATGTTTCAGCACCATCGTCTTCGATTTGTAGTTCACTCCGCGGGCGTAGACAAATTTTCCATTGGCGGACTCCCACACTCCATTCCACATGAGATGCATAGTGATTTTTCCCATTCCTGCAAATAACCGAAAAGCCAAATAAAGTCAACGGTCAATTAGTGGCCAAATGTCAACCCTGAACGTCTCCAACTATGTCAAATGAAGTCAACGGTCAATTCAAATTTCAACGGGAACGCAAAACTTAACTTGGAAGTCAAACTTCAACTTTCTTAGTCAGAAAAGTAAACGATCAACTTGAAAGTCAACTATAAAAGTCAACTACAAAGTCCACGATCAACTCAGAGTCAACTACAAAGTCCATGGTTCCCACAACTTCTTGTAACTTTAAAGTCAACGGGTAACTTAAAAGTCAACAGTAAACTAAAAGATTGGATTCAAGAGTTCATCCATTTTGAGTTTGGGCATACACAATGTCGTATATAACCCCTCATGGGCGCCTATGTGTATGCCCAAATCTCAGAGTGAAGCATTCAGCAATGGGCATCCAAGGGCGCCCTAGTTTTGGCCGCTCATGGATTCCCAATGCTGAATGTGTCATTTTAAGCTATGGGCATACACCAGGGTGCCCAATTGGTTTCTAGACACCCAGGAGGGGTGTTGAGCGCCTATGTGTATGCCCAAAGCTCAGAGTGAAGCATTCAGCAAGGGGCATCCACGGGCGCCCTAGGTTTGGGCATGGATGCCCAACACTGAATGTCTCATGTTTGAGCTATGGGCATACACCAGGGCGCCCTTGATGAATTCTGGACGCCCAGGAGGGGGTGTTGGGCGCCTGTGTGTATGCCCAAAGCTCAGAGTGAAGCATTCAGCAATGGGCATCCATGGGCGCCCTAGGTTGGGCGCCCATGGATTCCTAACGCTGAATATCTCATTTTTGAGCTATGGGCATACACCATGGCGCCTTTGATGGGTTCTGGACGCCCAGGAGGGGCCTACGGGCGCCTACTATGTATATTACGCATATGGGTGCATCAGATAGTTATTTGGGAGTGTATACATTAGTCATGGTTCTGAAACGCTTAGGGCGCCTATGGGCGCCTACTATGTACAGCAGGAGCCCATAGGCGCACTCATCGTTTCAGAACCAAAAACTTGACTGATGAATACTCTCAAGAACTATCTTATGAACCCATAGCTCAAAATGGAACTTATATCGTATTGGGGCTTGTAGTGAGTCTTCCAAAGACCTTTGCAATCTCCTTAAAGTCAACCTTATAGTAATTTCAAAACATTTTCTCCGAATGTGTTGACATGAATATACGATTTTTTTGAAAGTGTGACTTTTGAAATGTAAAGATACAACGAAATGATACTAAGGTTGATAAACTAACTCTTGTTTCGGATGGATTCGAAGTCTTCAAACGAACGAAACTTTGTTTTTGTTTTAAAACTCAACAATGGAGGTTTTGGAAGAGACTAGAGAAAGAAACAATAACTTTGGGTGTGAAAATGAATGAACTGAGGTTCTTTTTAAGGTTTGAAATCTTAGGTAGTTTAATGTATTTATCATTTGAAAAAAGTTGTTGAATGAATTTAATTTTTTAGGGTGAGGAAGATGTTGTTGGTGTTGTTGAATGAAGAGAGAGAGAGAGAGAGACCCGTGCATGCATGCAAATTTGGAGAAAAAATTCAGCCAAAAAATGTCTTGGTAGGACTTCCCTCTTGCCACATGGAAAAAAAAAAAAAAAAAAAAAAAAAAAAAACAAAGTGAGCTCCGCTCATTGAGAAAACCTTAAAAAAAATCAAATAGGACCCACTAGCTATAACAAACCAACAAGTAACTTATGATTTTTAGTTGGTGGGTACATCCCACAGTCTTTTTGAACTCATGGTTAGTATGCACCAAAAAGGTGCATAATGAGTTTCTAACAAAATCCCCCCTTTATCTTAATAACATGGCACACCTCTTTATTAAAACGGCCAAAACAATGGACCAAGACGGAGAATTTGTTGGGTTATGCTCATGTTGGGTCAGCTCTGTATTAGGAGGATATGTTGGGCTCACAACCATGGATAATAAATAAAATTGTATTGGTAATATTTAAGACGCATAGTTGCTTTTGGTCTAACTACAACTAAGTTAATGACTATTATAGATCATCAGATGTTATTTTTATTGTACATGTCAACTATTTCAGAAAAAGAGTACACGTTTACTATCGTTTTCTTCTTCCTAATACATGTTAACCAATTAGTTTGTCTTGGTTAAATAACTAAATGGTCCCTCTAAAAGCCCTGGGGGTAGACAGGTTCCAGCCTTCCTAGCGCTCTTCTTCCAAAAGCACTGGCATGTGCGGGAAAGGAGGCGGGATAGTGTGTCTTACAAATGTTAACAGACTAAAAGGAGAAAGAAGTGTAGTTGTTTTCAATACTATCATAGCTCTTACTCCTAAAATAAAGCAAATGAGGAATCATCAGATCTCAGGCCTATCATTCTTTGTACAGTCATCTATAAGTTGGTGACTAAAACAATGGCTAATAGGCTTAAATTGATCATTCATACTATCATTTTAGAAATTCAGAGAGCCTCTGTTCTAGGAAGGTTGATAACGGATAACATTATCACAGCTTTTGAGATGCTCAATTCCACGAAGACACAAAAGAATGGTAAAGAAGGTTTCTTAGCCCTAAAGATGGACATAAGCAAGGCTTTTGACCAGGTCAATTAGAGAATCATGGATAGGGTTCTACAAAAATTCGGATTTGGAAGTGGGTCAACCTAGTCCTGAATTGCATTACTAGAGTTTTTTTTTTGTTGTTATTAAGGGACGTTGTTTGGAAAATATAGTGCCCAAGTGGGGACTTCGTCACCCCACACCTTGTTGATCTTGCTGAAGATCATCGCCTACCACATGATCGACTCAACTACAGGCGATGACAACATCCTCTTTCGTATTTTCTAAACGAACACTGATCGGAGTTGTCGAAAAAAAATTAAGGAATTTCAGGACAAAAACATACACCCGCGCACCACTTCTCAGAGTTGGTCTAAGACTGGAACCAACTCCCACCGCCAGAATCTCAATTCTTTGTCAATCACGTTGTCTTAAGTCAAATTCGTCGGCAGTCATGCTAACAGATAATCTAATTGTCAGTCAATATTGTCTCAGTCTAACATTGTGATGGCCTAAATCGATGAATAAAATTGAGGCCCTCGTATGTAATGGGAACATGCTTTATATTGCAAAAGATTCAAATTAAGGTTGTTGTGCAAGACACGCGCTAAAGTCGTGTTGGTCCCTGCGCTTTACGTTTCTCTTTCATATAGCTAAGAATTCTCAATTTTCTTAGCACTTGTCCAAATTAATAGTGTTAATAAGTTTTTAAGATGCGTAATGTTATATGTCCCAATATATTTGTCCCAAATGCATCCCAAATTGTCCATTGTTATTAAGGGACGTTGTGTGGGGAAAATAGTGCCCAAGCGGGAGCTTCGTCGCCCCACACCTTGCTAATCTTGCTGAAGATCATCGCCTACCACATGATCGACTCAGCTACAGACGGTGACAACATCCTCCTTCGTATTTTCAAAACGAACACTGATTAAAGTTGTCGGAACAAAATTAAGGAATTTCAGGACAACAACATACAACCGAGCACCACTTCACAGAGTTGGTTCAAGACTGGAAGCAACTCCTACCGCCAGAATCTCAACCATTTGTCAATCACGTCGTCTCATGTCAAATTCGTTGACAGTCATGCTATCAGAGAATCTAATCGTCATCCAATGATGCCTCAGTCTGATATTGGGATGGCCTAAATCGAGGAATAAAATTGAGGCTCTAGTATATAAGAGCATCTCCAACAACAAAACGTTCTTTGGACTAAATTTGTTCATGTCCTAAATTTTACTCCTACACTTTTTGAGTTGTTGTTCCAGCAGTAGGCCTAAATATAAGCCACCGTCACTATTTTTATTACTTTTTAGTTGTCAACATAAAACAATCTGTGGCTCCGGATTAAACTTGATTTTTTTTTTATGTTTTACACCATGAATAGTAGTCTTTAGTTTTGTCCAGAAAATAAGCCTGGTGTAAATTTAGGCCAGCTTTTACACCAGCTGTTGGAGCTGATTTTTGGGCAAAACTGACATAAATATAGTCCAAAGAACGTTTTTCTCCATCTGTTGGAGATGCTCTAATGGGGACATGATTTGTATTGCAGAAGTTTCATATCATTTTCTCAAACGAAAAAAAAGAAAGTTTCATATAAGGGTGTTGTGCAGGGCACGTGCTAAATCCGTGTTGGCCAGTGCGCTTCATGTTTTTTCTGTTACATAGCTGAGAATTCTCAAGTTTTTTTTAGCACTTGTCCAAATTAATAATGTTGAGCTGTAGTAGTACTACTAGTCAGTTCCCTCTCTTCCTACCTATTATGACTTTTGTTACTATTCACCGGGTCACTTTGACCTCATGATTTAGATAGCAATATGATACATTTTTTGATAAATTTTTCATGGTGTTGTAGAGTAAAAGTTGTTCTATAATACGGTGAAAAAATCATCAAAAAATTACATCGTTTTACGATCCAAATCACCTGGTCAAAGTGACCCAGATACGAGTCAAAAAGTGACAATGGATAGGAAGAGAACATTATTAGTTGATGACTGTAGATGATTTTATAACAAATGGAAGTGCCATGTCACGCTTGTTGTTATTGGACCACAGCAGAGATATTTGTTTAGGAAGTATTACTACAGATCCAGGCTACTTACTTCCGTACTCATCCAACGGTCGAAAACCCATCTCAAACCCCACACTTTTCCTGAAGTTCATCACCACCTACCTACCCCGCGCATGATAGTCGAATGGCGACAGCCTCCTCCTTCCTAGTCTTTGCTGAATCAACACTGCCCGGAGTCGTCGTCGGAACAACCAAATTGAGCAATTTCACGGCAACACCATCCCTTCCCGGAGCTCTTCTCCGACCCACCACCAGAATCTCTACTCTCCGCCGTTCACGCCGACTGAAGTCAACGCCGTCGGCAGTCATGCTATCGGAGAATCTAATCGTCAGTGACATCGCCGCCACCGCTGTGTCTGGCGGCGTAGCTCTCTCCATCCTCCGGCTGTTCGAGGAGACCGCCAAAAGAGGGCTTTTTGAACAGGTTTGACTTTTTTATCCATTCAGAAATTAGATTCATTAGCTAACATAATACAAATTGATCATAGTATTTGGGTGAATGAGTAATTCAAATGCTATTTTTTAGCTTTGGTGACCCAAATTGCCTTCTGAAATAATTGAAGTTGGGCTGAATTCATATTTCAATTTCTTTGTTTGACCTGCACATTGCTAGCTTTGGGCATTGTCGATAATGAAAACATGAAGATGTAGGGTACATTAGGTTTTATGGGATTAGCAATATTAGATAGGATTGGACTAAATATAGTCCAGACATTAGTTAATACTGTGTTTGGCTGTTCTCGACTAATTTTAATACGAGTACTAAATAGTGAAAAGATGGTGTTTAATATCCCCAATTTAGTTAGTCCCTTCTCACACGTGTGTGTTAGCTGGAGTGGACTATTTGTACATTAATGTTGAATTAATACTGTACGAAACCAGACACATTATTAATTATAGTTCAACTAATCCAATCCAATCCTATCTAGAAAACCTAATCCAATCCAGTCCAATTTGACTAGTCCGAAAAACCAAACGTGCTAGTAGTTCACTGCAAAATTGATAATGCATATGTATAAAGATGTAATCCTTCATTAGACAGAATGATTGTGCACACAATTCTTCGTTTTCTATATGTTCAACGGGTAGTTTCCTTTCTAGAATCTTGGTTCGAACGTTGGTTTCCTAGCAAATATCCATAGTTCCATGATTCCTGTATTTATTTCATTTTCTTGTCTTTCGCAAATCCTAGATTTGCAAGCATTGGCTATGACCTACCTAAATTTGACAAGATGATCACAACTAGAACAATATTAGGATCCAGTTTTCTTTCCGTTGGGGTGAGATTAAAATTTGATCCTTAGAATTCAACAAGCAGTGATTAACGATAACAACTGAGCCTAAGAAACAAGTTGATGATCAATGTTGCATCATCAGAATAAGAGTCGATGATTTAATAAAAAAACTCATTCAAACTGTCCTGCTAGAGGCAAGCTCATACCTGTTGCTTCTTAACCTTTGGCAGGTTAAGTGTTTATATTTGTAAATGTGCCTCTATGACCTAGAGTATATAAGAAGACGCAATGAAACACACATGAATTTCTTCAAGATAGCTATTAATAGTTGTGTATTTTGTCATTTCAAATACAATGCTCAAAAATTTGTTAGTGTTACAATTTTTTCATCTCATGCCTGCATCTTTACTTCAAACACGTCGCCTTTGAAATTAATCAAAATGTAAAGTTGAAGCAATCTTTCTCTTTTCGTACCATCAGAAGCTAAATAGGAAGCTCGTGCATGTGAGTATTGGGCTTGCTTTCATGCTTTGTTGGCCACTCTTCAGGTAATATTCTCACATCTACAGAAGTTTTAGGATACATCTCGTCTCACTTGATTCAACCGTTGATCTCTGTTGCAGTTCTGGTCGTCAAGGAGCACTTCTAGCAGCTCTTATTCCTGGCGTCAACATATTAAAGATGCTTCTTATAGGACTTGGTATAGTGAAGGATGAAGCTTCAGTTAAGTCAATGAGTAGATTTGGAGACCACAGGTTAGATTTATGAAGGAAAGACTGATTTAGTATGCCTGCTGCACAAAGTTTCCCTTATTTAACTTGATCTTGAAAATATATAGTTGCAGTTTCTCGAATTCAATCTTGAAAGATTTAACCTCTTCTTGATATGTCCGAGTTCAATATCTATTGGAGTACATTCTGTCTTATCATATTTTGTGAGTTTGGTATGACATGCTTTGAATTGAAAATGTTTCATATTATGGGGGTTGTGCAGGGCATGTGCTAAAGTCGTGTTGGTCCGTCCGCTTCATATTTCTCTTTTATATAGCTAATAATTCTCAATCTTTTTAGCACTTTTCCCAATCAGTACTGTTGCTAAGTTTTAAAAATATGTTAGAGAGCATTTAATAATAATTTAATATTTATGACATAAATAGGCACTATTTGGTATAAAGTAGGTGAGGATAGTGATGATTTAGTAGGAATTTCAATCATTAATTCTGCCGGTATGACAGCTTCCAAAATAAATATTTAAAAATCGACACCAATATTTAATAAGCTATATATAATTTACCAAAATATTATTATGTTTTAAAAAAAGACTAGGGGATTGCCCGTGCCCGAGGGCACTACCCAAAAAACACGTTTCATAATCGATTTTCCTGGAGGAGAATATGAAAATGGCGTCCCCGGTAATTTTATATGATATTCATCAAGTCATGTTCTTACACACTTTTGATAATTACGTAAACTAATCCGAGAGAGAGGGTAAATTTTCAAGTAGTGGGTAGTTAAGTGGGTGGTAGGTGAGATCTAAGGGCTGGGCTGATTTATTTAATCTAAAAGCTGAAAAACCATAAGTTAGTTAAACCATGCTGAATAGATTATGTCCTTCAATTTGGAGGACATAAGCGGTTTTAACCGCGTAACGGTAGAAACGTCCATTTCGTCACTAACATCGCTGCCACCCCTATGTCTGGTGGCATACATCTCTCGGTCCTCATATTGTTCAAGGAAACTGTCCAACGAGGTTTTTGACCAGGTTTGAGTAGTTATCCTTCAGAAATTAGAATCACTCAGAGAGCTAACAAGATACAAACTGATTGTGTATTTGTGTATATGAGTAAGCGAAACGCCATTTTTCTAGCTTCAGTGACCCAAATTGCTTTCGGAAAGTTGTGAGGACATAGTAAAATATGGTACAGAAATAAAACGCAGTGCGATATGTACGATTGTGCTTGTTTTTTTGCTAAAGATACGTTTAAATTCGGGTTAAAAATACGAGATAACAGTAATTCGAGTTTTCAAAACACGTGTGTAATTCGTACACTACTTATTCATTTGGGATTTAAAATACGACTACTATTATTCAGTATGCCTGCTGCACAAAGTTTCCCTTATTAACTTGATCTTGAAAATTGATAGTTGCACTTTCTCGTATTCAATCTTGAAAGATTTAACCTCTTCTTGATATGTCCGAGTTCGATATCTACTGGAGTACATACTGTTTTATCATATTCTCCTCGCTGATATCGAGTGAGTTTGGTATCAATTATTTGTTGCTTAAATCGACTTACAAGTTCCTTAAAAAAAAGTAGAAGAAAAAGACGGTTGTGTTTGGTGGAAAATCTAATCCACTAAAAAAGTCCAAGAAAAGCTTCAAAACCCCAATTTTTCTACACTCATGTTTTACACCTATGGATTTATAAGTCCAAATCCAAAATTCCAGCTCATAAATCCACAACAAACACTTCTTAAAAGTTGGCTTCAACGTATAATTCAAAACTGACTTATAAGCTGCTTATAAGTCATTCCAAACTCACCCATAGGGTTTTGCACATTCTTCATTCACGTTACAGGTTCATAATTTTCTAGGAAAACTAGGAATGGTCAGAAATTAAAGGCTCGTTACAAGTCCAAGAATGGTAACATGGGAAAAGCTATTCGACTGATATTTGCCTGCACTGCATCAGTTCGGACCATAATAACAACTTACAAAACTCCTTTACATCATCTCTATAGATACGTTGTGATTCCTTTTAACGCACGCTTTGATGCAATTTTCATGTGTCATTGTTCCATAATACGTCAGGGAACTGTTGAAAGGACCCTTATATTACGCTCTGACAATCACCTTGGCTGCTGCGGTTTATTGGAGAACTTCTCCCATTGGAATAGCAGCAATCTGCAACCTTTGTGCTGGAGATGGTAGTCATCACTCATCACTTAATTTTTTAAACTAATTTCCTATGAACTTGGGTTGGGGGTATTGATATATTTTTGTAAAACCTAATCTGTTTCAGGTCTTGCTGACATTATTGGAAGGCGATTTGGCAGCCAGAAGCTCCCTTACAATAAAAACAAGTCAATTGCTGGTAGCATCGCGATGGCAAGTGCTGGCTTCCTAGCATCAATCGGGTAACTAGTCTCGCAAATTCTCATAGGGATGTAGTTCTGTCATTACTACTATTTACCATCCCCGACTTCGCCAAAATTCTACTTTAACCCCTAATATTATGAGTATCTAACAACAATACACTTATGATACGTACATAAATGGCCCGGCTGAGTTCATATATTTTCTGGTTCCGCCACTGGGTTTGGGTCAGAATTACATAACCTCATATGTTTCCAAAGAAATATCTAACAAATTTTGCTGTTGCAGGTTCATGCAATATTTTGACAACTTTGGTTACATAGACGGAAGTTGGGAAATGGCATTAGGTTTCTTGGTGGTGTCCCTCGCGACTACACTTGTGGAATCTCATCCAATAAGTACAGACCTAGATGACAATCTCACTGTGCCACTTGCTTCGTTGTTGGTAGGCATTTTGGTCTTCTGATCATTTAGGGCGTTGCGCGACCAGAGTCACTTGGACCCACCTAGGCGTCCAACGCGTCCTCTTTTCGCTTTAGGATTGTGCACTAGTTAGTTTGGCGTAGCAGATTAAGACGTGTTGTTTTGTTGTTCAGATTGTTGGAATAGAGAATAATTGTATCTGTAGTAGCAGGAACGTGTTGTAAGAGTCTTGAAGAATGCCAAATGTATGTCTTCCGGCGAATAAATCATTGAGGATGTTGACCCCAGGAGTATTTCTATTAACTTCCATTTTGTTCTTCATGTTCTTCATTTTTGGGGCATTGTTTGGTGTACTGTAATGTTAACTTTCACATTGTAATGTAATGTTAACTTTCACATTGTTTGGTGTACTGTATCAGAAACGTACTTTTTTAAAAGTTCAACAGGTTTTTTAGAAGATCAAGCAGTAACTTGTGTTAAACTTCATAAATTTACTATTTTATTTCCATCACTAACTACTAACTGTACAGATAACTGTGTTTACAAACATTTTGTACCCGACTTTGAGCTCGGTTTTAACCCGGCTCACTTGAGAGTTAACAACACCAATTGCATTATCGCATGGTCCAAACCACCACGCGCTGCTACCGCCGGCCGGCGGGGTCTCGGGTTCCGGCACAGGTGTGTGCGTGGGTTTGGGTCATTGGGCTTTACTCTGGACAGTTGTGTTGCCCCTCTTCGTTGCCTATAAAAAGGCCAATAATGTCTTGCGGAAATCGTCCTTGCACGACGATGTTCTTCATCCTTTTATCTGCTTTTAGCAACACTGCTTCTAGTGACAGCAACTTGCTAGCTCATTAAAATCTGTGCGAAAGTCAACTGGGAAGTCTCGCACAGAACATATGAAGTATGAGAGGTTGACTTTTATGAGAGGTTGACTTTTAAATTTGACTTTTGAATTTGCGAATCTTGCCGCAGCTGACTTGATTTCCTGGCTCCGCCACTGCTCGAGCAGATGTGTAGAGTTGAAAATCTTGACATGCTATGTGAGGATACTGGATACCATAGATTGTAAAGACCCGTTAGGGTTTTGATCAAAAAACTCAATTGAGAGAATGAGAGAATGAAGAAGACATTGAAGTGAATGTAGTGCTCTGTACTTGGATAGAGAATCACCGTACATAGAATGAGAATGAAGAGACCTTATATATGGTGGTCTCTTTATTATACACCGTAGGATAAGTTTGACCTATCTAACGGTGACTATTACATATACAGAAAAGGTAATTGTTCAATGCCCCTCAATCTTTGGCTATAATTGTGAGAGACCATGAACCTAACTGCTTTATGTCTCTAATACTCCCCCTCAAACTGATGGGGCGGGCTGCACCATCAGTTTGTTCTTTAGGTCTTGAAACTGAGATGTTGACAGTCCTTTAGTGAAGATGTCTGCAAGCTGGTCTGTACTGTTAACAAAGGAGATAGATAAATCATTAGTAAGGACCTTTTCCCGAATATAATGATAATCTATTTCTATATGTTTCGTGCGTGCATGTAGAATAGGGTTAGCCGTAATGGCTATGGCGGACAAGTTGTCGCACCAAAGTTGGGGTTTGTGGGAAATATAAATGTGCAAGTCACTAAATAAAATCTTAAGCCATGCAAGTTCTGCCGCGGTCGAAGCTAGTGCTCGATATTCGGCCTCGGTTGATGAGCGCGCAACCGTATGTTGTTTCTTGGCTCCCCAATGAATGGGATTGGGTCCAAGGAAGACCACAAAGACGGTGGTGCTACGACGGTCAGTCGGGTTGCCGGCCCAGTCGGCATCGGAATAAGCATGTATAGGTATTTGGCCTTTTTGATAAAAAAGGCCGTGGTTCTTAGATCCTTGAAGGTACTGAAGTATGCGTTTAGCACCAATGAAATGGTTTTCAGTGGGTTTATGCATAAACTGACAAAGGTGATTGACAGCAAATGAGATGTCAGGACGACTAAAGGTTAAATATTGCAAAGCACCAAGTAGCTGGCGATAGGGAGTTGAGTCAGAAAGAGGTTTACCATCAATCATGTGAAATTTTGTACCAGCAGTGATAGGCGTAGGTGCAGGTTCGCAAGTAGACATACTAAAACGGGAAAGAAGGTCAGAGATATACTTAGCCTGGTGGATATAAATACCGTCTTGCGTTCTTTTGATTTCTATACCAAGGAAGTACGTGAGTGTTCCAAGATTGGTCATTGAAAACTCAGTATTGAGTTTTTGAATGAGTGTCCGAATGAAAAAAGTATCGCCACCTGTCAAAATAATATCATCTACATACAAGAGTAGAATGGTGCTTTTGCCATTATTGTGACGAATAAACAAAGATGAGTCGGCATAAGACGCAATAAATCCAAGTGAATAAAGATAAGAAGTAAATCGTTCAAACCAAGCTCGTGGAGCTTGTTTTAGACCGTATATGGACTTGTTTAATTTACAAACATAATGAGGAAACTTTTTATTTTTGAAACCTTGAGGTTGAGCCATAAAAACTGTTTCGCGTAAAGTACCATGAAGAAATGCATTTTTCACATCTAATTGTTGAAGAGGCCAATTAAATGTGGCTGCTAGTGCAATAATAGTTCTAACAGTTGAGTGTTTTACGACTGGACTAAATGTCTCGTCGTAATCCACACCGGGGTTTTGGTGAAACCCTTTGGCGACTAAGCGCGCTTTGTAACGAGATACCGAGCCATCCGGGTTATATTTAGTGCGAAAAACCCATTTGTTCCCGATTATGTTTGCATTAATAGGAGGGGGGACAAGAGTCCATGTATTTTGCTTTGTGAGGCTAGCGTACTCCTCAGTCATGGCGGTTCGCCACTGAGCGTATTTGCTAGCCTCTGTATAAGACGATGGATCAGAAATAGAAGTAGAGGCAGAAAAACCTGATTTACGTTTGCAAATACCAGATTTGCTTCGTGTTTGCATTGGGTGTGTGGAGGTAGTCATCTCAGTAGTGGTAGAAGGAGGCGGCGCAACTGCAGGCGAGGGTGCCGTGCCTGAACTGGTGGGCTGGTGCACTGTGTCGGAGTTATTGTGTGTGACAACATTTCTCAACGGTACAGGAACAGAAGCTGTTCCAGCAGGCTGCACGCGCTCTACTGCAGGCAAATCCGCATGATTATTTTGTCCACTCATCATTGATGCTTGGGGTAATTCTTGGGACAGTGGGACATTAGCTAGAGTAGGTACTGATGTACCTGAAACACAAGGCAAAATAGAATCACAACTTGGATTAGATTCAGTAGCAGTGGAAGGAAAAATAGATTCACAATTTTGATTAGGTGCAGCAGCAGTAGATGTTAAACCATGAGACAAAACAGAATCACATATTGGAGTGGATATAGTAGCAGTAGTGGGAAAAAAAACAATTTTGATTTGGTGCAGCAGCAGTAGTAGATGTATTGTAAGGAAAAACAGATTCGTCAAACACAACATCACGGCTTATGTAAATGCGATTCGTAGACTTATCCAAACACAAATATCCCTTGTAGTTATCGGCATAGCCAATAAAGACACATATTTTGGTTTTGGCATCGAGTTTGGAGCTGTTATAAGGCCGCAAATTCGGAAAACAAGCGCATCCAAAAAAATTCAGCTTAGAGTAATCAGGTGCAATGCCAAAAAGAAGCTGAAACGGAGATTTATTTAATGTATTAACACTGGGCATGCGATTAATTAGAAAAGTTGCAGCAGCTACAGCATGATACCACAATGAATTAGGCAAAGAAGCACGTTTAAGCAATGTTACAGCTGTTTCCATAATGTGCCTATGTTTACGCTCGGCAACGCCATTTTGTTGCGGCGTATGTGGACAGGATTTTTGGTGGACAATACCACTGTTGCTAAGAATTTTCTGAAAAGTAAATGACATGTACTCTCCACCACCGTCACTTCTAAAAATGCGAATGTTGCAATTCAATAATTTTTCAATTTGAGTTTTAAATGCAGAAAACACATCAGGCACATCAGACTTGTTATGTAATGGAAATATCCAAGTATAGCGGGAGTAATCATCAATAAATATCACGTAGTAACGAAAACCATGGTAAGATTTGGAGCTTGAGGGCCCCCATACGTCACTATGCAGCAGGTTTAATGGTGCAGTGGACTTAGATGTAGTAGAAGTGTAGGGAAGGCGATGCATTTTGCCTTCAAGACAAGAGTGACACAGTCCATGAGAACTACCAGATTTTGGAACAATCTTATTCAAAACAGCATCTGATGGATGACCCAACCGGTCATGCCATGTTTTATTATCAACTTTATTAGCAATAAAGGCAGAAGGAAAATTCTGAAAGGACAAAGATTCAATCGGGTAAAGACCGTCTTTACTCAACCCCTAGTAAAGTATTGTTCCCGTAGTTTTGTCCTGAATAGAAAAGGATGACGAGTCAAAAATAAAGCGACAATTATGCTCAATACAAATTTTGTTGACAGATAAGAGATTTGTGCTTAGTTTTGGTACGTGTAAAGTGTTGTGAAGTGAGAAATTATGTGAGGCAGTAGAGAGGAGTGCTGTACCCGAATGTTGAATAGGCAATGTTTGACCATTGCCAACAGTGACTTGGTCAGTGCCCATGTAAATGTCTGAAGTGCTCAAGTTGTGAAAGTCATGTGTCATGTGATTCGTGGCACCAGTGTCCGATAACCAATAGTTCGAATGGGGATTAGGTTGAGTAGATGCTGCTAGTGCAGTGAGATTTTCAGGGGGTTGTCTTCCCTGATAGGCATAATTCATACGATGCACACAATCTAGAGCAGAATGAAAATCTTGTCCACAGATTTGACAAGTAATATTCCTATTTGCAGTACCAGCTCCAAAACCAGAGTTACGACCTCTGTTGTTTCCAAAGACATCCCCACGGTTGTGATCACCACGACCACCTCGATAACCAGTACCTCTACCAGGATTATAGCCATTTCCATAGCCATTAAATCTACCACGATATCCTCCAGACCCTCTGCCGTAACCACCGTAACCACCACGTTGGTTATTATGGTTCCCAAATCTGCCATAGTTATTTCTCCCCCTTCCCCTATTGGGGTGAAAATTGTTGGGAGCAGAGGCAGTGGTGACAGTGTTAAAAGCAAGATTAGAATTTTGAGAGGCACTGTTTTGAGACTCGAGCATTTGCTCTTCTGATTTTAACAGAACATGTAAGTCCTCCAAGGTAAGGGGTTCGGATCTAGTCCGAATTGAGGAGCGGAAAGGATTGAAATCAACAGATAAACCATTTAAGATAAAGAGCAGCATATCTTCTTCATCTATATTAACCCCAGCAACAGTCATTTTGTCTCGGATTGTTTTAATTTTTTGCATATAAATGTCGATTGAATTAGAATTTTTCCTAATCATTTGAAGCTCAGACTTAAGCTGCATAATATTCGATCTAGTAAGAGATGCATACCTCCTTTCCAAAGCTAACCAAAGAGAGCGAGAAGTTGACTGACCGATTACTTGGCTTAGGGCTTCTTGAGTTAAAGTGGCGTTGAGTACAGTAATCAACGCTTGATCTTGAGTTTGCCATGCGTGAAACTCTGGATTTACCGTTGTAGAAGTAGATCCATCACTTTCTTTCTGAAACTTAGACGGTGCAGCGGTGGTTCCGTCCAAATACCCAAACAAGTTTTGAGTGCGCAGAAGTGAAGAGATCTGATGTTTCCAAATCACGTAATTGGATCCATCCAATTTAAAAGGGACGAGGTTGTGAATGTTTGACAAGAGGAACAGAGGGTTCGATGTGGAGGATTGAGCGGAAACGATGGAGTTAGTCATCGTCGATGAGACAGATGATTCTGTCATGGCTCTGATACCATGTAAAGACCCGTTAGGGTTTTGATCAAAAAACTCAATTGAGAGAATGCGAGAATGAAGAAGACATTGAAGTGAATGTAGTGCTCTGTACTTGGATAGAGAATCACCGTACATAGAATGAGAATGAAGAGACCTTATATATGGTGGTCTCTTTATTATACACCGTAGGATGAGTTTGACCTATCTAACGGTGACTATTACATATACAGAAAAGGTAATTGTTCAATGCCCCTCAATCTTTGGTTATAATTGTGAGAGACCATGAACCTAACTGCTTTATGTCTCTAATATAGATATCTAGAGCAATGCTTCATCCGTTTTATACCTTTGGCAAATCCAGCTGCAAAGGGCGTCACCTGTCCATTTGAGGCATGTTTCTGTTAACTCTAAAAGCATGTAAATATGCCATCTTCTGATGTCTATTAAGGGTGAGTGTGGATCAGTTTGGGCAAATTCTACAGAAAATTTTCAACCAACCCAATAGGCTCGCGTTTAGGCTCTGTTTAGTTGGTGGTAAAACATTTTCCTCTAAAATGTTTTTCCTTGTTTTGGTGTTTTGGTGGTGTTTGGTTGGAGGTAAATTATTTTACCTCGAATGATGTAAAATGATTTACACATTTCAAATCCGTAAGCCATTTTCCGGAGAGTGAAGGAGCACAACAACAACTAATACTAACACCTCCACCACCAATAACCACCACTACCACCTACCTCCACCACGACCCATGTCGCTGCCCACCTTCACCGCCACCCATCGCTGCCACTGCCGTCACGGCCCACTGTTTTGGCAAGTGTTAACCAAACACGAGAAAATGGTTGCAGAGAAAACTTTTTCACACAAAATATTTTATGTGTAGTATATTTTCCATTGTAAAACATTTTACTGCAAACCAAATAGAGCTAATGTTAACCTAGACATATTTAATTGTTTGTTGTTAGTAAATTTTAACCAGTCGTAACTAAACGACTCAGCTTGACTTGGACCGGTTAAATGGTGGAAATGTTGATTTTCTTAATTTTTTAAAAGTATTCGTCTTTTACTCAAAATAATTAGTAAATGTAAGCATAACTTTTACGAATGGAAACATAGAGACAGTTTTCTAAGAATAACTTGAAGAAAATCAATTAGAGTGGTCTTGTAAAACATAGGACTCCCTCGAAAAAAACATAGGAGTATGGTAATTTCTAAACCAACTGCTTAAATGAGTTTTTTTTATCAAATACTACCTCTGTTTCGTCTGTTTCAGCCTACTTCACTTTTTGTCACTATTCACTGGGTTACTTTCATCCGGTGATTTGATTAGCAAAACGATACAAGAATTTGGTAATCTTTGCATGGTGTTATAGAGAAAAGTTTACTCTAAAATATCATGAAAAAATTGTTAAAAATTACATCGTTTTGGTACCCAAATCACCGAGTCAAAGTGACTCAGTTACGTGTTAAAAAGTCAAACGCAGACGAAACAGACGAAACGGAGGTAGTATAAAAAAACTGCTTAAATTAGTTTCTTTTTTTTTACAAAAAAAATAAGTTTTTTTCTGTACACACTTTCCACCCCTGTAATTTGGTGAAAATACGCTTTGATCTCTATCCGTAATTAGACGGTATCGAATTTCGGGTACCGAACTCGGTTTGGTTAGGTTTCACGGATCTAGTTGGCTCACCAACACTAGAATTTTGGTTTGGGCGCAGTATAGTAAAAGTATTCTCCTTCCGACGTCTCCCGAAACTCAGACGACCGTCGTTCTTGGCTGAAAGAGAAGCCGAAAGCTGCTCATCATCGACCTCCGACCCTTCCCCTCCGTGAGTCTCTCTCTACTCTACTCTACTCAATGAACCATTACCGTCCTTTCGATCTTCATGCTTTTTCCCAATTTCGACGATCTCTTTTCGTATTCCCGCATCAATCCAATTACTCTCACCCAGACGATTTGTTATCTACTGTATTCTATCGATTCCCAAGTTTGTTTTTGCCCTAAATATTGATTTAATTGCTGTTGATGGAGCGTAGCTAGGGTTTGCTCAGTTGCTCGCGAGCTGATCTCTACATTTTCAAAACAATGTATCAAGAGCAAGTTTTCAAGAGGCAATTTGGAATCTTCTGTGGTTTGCTAGCATTATTAAAATGTAAAATTTTCGATTTTCATGGCTTATGCTGTTTACTGCCAGTGGTTTTCAAATAGGTTTGTGTTTGGCAGAGGGGAGTGCTTATTCGATTTTCTTTCTGTATGCTGCCTGTTAATGGATACTTGGGACTTGGGAGTTTAAGTTTTATTATAATCATTTGTTGGATTTTTGTGTTCAATCCCAATACCCCAATACCTTTTGATTTATAGAACTTCAACAAAGAACAATCTGTGATTTCAGATACTTGAATAGAATTAGGCTTATGTTCACTGCTGAGCTGAAACTGTTTGTTCTGTCTTGCGATTTTTGACCATCTTTTATTCTGCAATTCATGGATCATGTGTCTCTATCTTATCATGGAGATCTTGTGTTCAATCCCAATCAGCCTGATCCCAATACCTTGTGATTTATAGAACTTCAACAAGAACTATCTGTGATTTCAGATACTTAAACGACATTATTAGGCTTATGTTGACTGCTGAGCTGATGAAACTATTTGTTCTGAACTGCGAGTTTTGGCAATCTTTTATTCTGCAATTCATGGATCATGAGTCTGTAACTCTGTATCTTACCATGGATGAGGGTTTCTAGATATTATCTGATGCCCATTTCCTCCGTTTAATTGTCAACTGTTTTACAATTTGTTTTCATTAGTATTTTTCACATTCTCTTAGGTTCATAAAGCAATCCTTGATCTGGTGGAAGCTTTATTGAGAGTGGGTAGTTTGGACTAAGGAGCGCTCTCAGTCGGTCAAGATCAATGTCCGAGGCCACCGGTGATGATACGTCATCTGAGTCACAGGTATATATGATTCTCAGTTTTAACCATGCTTGTGTGTGTGGATGTCATTTGACTTATTTGAAATTGCATCATTCTTTCTTCATAGCATGATAGTGACTATCATGCATACTGTTCTCTACTTTAGTCATATTGAATTCCTTCTGTAGTCGTGGCAACGTCTCCAACTCGACATACCATTAGTTCTTATATTAATATATGAAGTTCCATCGGTAATCGCGGAAGTGAAGTTTTCAACATATTTACAAGTGACAGTCTTTTTTCAATTGCTATTGGCAAAAGAAAGAGTGTATTAGGAAAAGCTGTACTACATACAATTATCCATGGAGCTGATACATCTTACAGAAGTAATCTTCCTATATCCACGCATAGCAATATGAAGGAGCAAACAACGCGGTAAAAGTAGATTGTACCAAATACTTCCGGGTACAAACCAGCCATTGCTGGAATTGCTTACTATGTGTTCATTCCTAAGTTCACCAAACCTTTTCATTTTCTTGTGTAAGCTTAAAATATCTGGTATCTGTTCTAAACTTAAGTTAGGATAGTGTGGAGTGAAATTTTCTCCCTTGGCCAGAGATCGTAACTTGTCCATGATGTGGTTAACGTTCACCCTGGATGTCAGAGAACAGTTTTTGACTTCGGTGTGCTTGTTAAAGAACCGTTTTCTTTGAAATATGAAAAGCTAATAAAAGATTAGACAGTCTATTTTCTTGGCTGAATGAATTGAAAACACCGTGTACATCCTCCATGACATGCAAATTGCTACAGGAAAAGCTAACTTTGTATATCCTCCAGAGAAAAGCTTGCTTACCATGACTATCATTTCATTTATAAATATGAGCTTAAGATTCGTGTGGGTCCCTGAGAGGGCGTCCTGATGAATTGGCAATGCAGAAAAAGTCTTAACAAGTTTCAGTATGCTTATTAAATAAATAATATTGTGAACTTATCGGATTAACTTAAGAGGCAGAACTTCTTTTCTTATTCCATATCAATGTAGTCAAAAAAAAAAAGAAAAAAGAAAAAGAAGAAGAAAAGAAAACTCTTACAATGCCCTTGCTGAAAGTTTATGCTGTTATTAGGGGGCTAAGCACATCCACTAGTGTTGGTATGGAGTATCAATTTGTGCTTGATTTTAAAGATAAGTTGTCTTTCTATCTCTCATTTGTCAACGGCTCTAGTGTGTCAAGGCAATGCAAGTACTCAGATTTTTTTATTAGTCTACCCACTGGATGAGTGAGTACTGAGTAGTAAGATTTCCTTTAAAATAAATTGTTTCCCTTCTATAATGTTTCAGTGAAACTTGACGCTGTCAAATGTTACCGATGCCTTCGATCGCCATAGAGCGTGCTAGTTTTAGTAATGGACCGTCCTTGCGCTATCATGTGTCCCATGTTCATCGTAGAGGAGAAAATATATTGCGCCTTTGATAAACCTTCAATCTGGGTAACACTGTTTTTTTTTTTTTTCTTTTTTTGTGTGTGTGTGAACTTACAGTTGTCACTGGTTTGTTTGTTTTACCTCAGCCTTGAAAAACAGAAACAATAAGTCTTTTCCTAGCTTAACTAGGGTCGGCCACATGGATCATTCTCCTCCAGTTGCATGTTGCATCTGTGCAATGCCATATGCTCTCTTAGGTTTAGTCTGGCTAAGTTCTGTCTTATGTTTCTACTTGCTACCTTATACGTTGCATCCAACGGTCTACTATGCACATGACCACACCATCTCAAATGATATTCTCTTATTTATTTTTTTATTTATTTTTGAACCTCTCGTATTAAGATATTCTCTTATCTTAGCTGGCTAAGTTCTGTTTTTTTTGTGTGTGTCGTATTGCCTTAACCTTTGATTCCATGTAATTTCATTCATCTTTGCAGCTTCCATCACACATCTTCAATGAACTTCTGGATTCCATCATTGTTGATGTTGCATCTGAGTGCCACCGAATAGCAAGGCTGGGTCTTGATCATAATCTGGAAGATGAGGAAGAAGAACTGAGACTGTCAGCACAAGCTCGAGCACGAGCAGCTGATCCAAGCAATAGCAGTGAGACCAACAACAACAGCAAATATGTGGTAGACATATTCGGACAGACGCATCCTACTATTGCCAATGATATATTCGACTGCATGAACTGTGGTCGGTCAATAATGGCCGGCAGGTTTGCTCCTCATTTGGAAAAATGCATGGGAAAGGTATTTCATATCTTATTCTTCCTAGTCCTCTAATCTCCCAAGCATATTTTGGGTAAATCACACTTTCACCCCCTCAAGTTTGATGAAAAGACACTTCCACCCCTTCTAGTTAAGAGATTACACTTTCACCCCTTATGCTGGTCAATTTTTTTCGAATAATTACACTCCCAAATTGTGACGTCTTGAGTCTGGGGCGGTTGTCCATCACTGTAGTAGTTTCGGAGACAAATCCGCTCTCTTAAGAGTATGATATGACACAGTCAGTCAGGGGTGTAAGTGTCCTAAAGTTTGGAACACAAAAGGGGTGAAAGTGTCATTTTCCAAACAGGAATGGGTGAAAGTGTCTTTACAACAAACCTGAGGGAGTGGAAGTGTCTTTTACCCTATTCTTTCTTGTATGTTGTCTTCTCATTTTTTTATATCCAAAGTAAATACGTAGTATACACCAACTTCACTTCAGACAATTTTCTGAAATTGAGTACTTCCACACAATGTTCTTGACCCTTATATACGAGGCATCTTTAACCAAAACCTTCAATTGGAATTTTGCTTCTGAAAAATTCAGATCTGCCTTGTGTTTCCATAAATTCTGAAAGAAAAATTTAGCTTCTGATGAACTTTCTGCGGATAAAAGCTATTTTCTTTGTAAGATGTCATGCATGCCAACATCTTGATTGTTTATGCTGTTTTACACGATACAATGGTTACAGGGTAGGAAAGCTCGTCTCAAGTCAACAAGAAGTAGCACAGCTGCTGCACAGACCAGGAACACGCGTGGCAGTCCTCATACCTCGTACTCTCCTTATTCTTCAGTCAGCACCAGTACTCGTTCATCAAACGGAAATCACAGTAGTCATGCTGGAGATCATGAATACTCGAATGGAAACTCGGATGAACCATGAGAGAGTTGCCGGACCTGAAGAAGAAATAGTACCAAATAGACTGTTTTGATGATGTTAGCAACTCATTACAGCAAACAATCTGTACTTTTTTCACGGTTTCTGAGTGCCAAAAGTATCGATACTTGTATTAATGTCGGTATCTTCTTAAGCTTTCAGTTACAGTTAACGATGTAATTCATTGGTGTTCACTCCATCTCTCCCTCTTTCACTCTTTGTGCGTGAGCACGTGTTATGCAGAAAAGGCAGACCAAATCAAGTGCGTAAACAAATTTTTTTACTTCCTGATAATGTGTGCACCGACTTGTATCCTTCTTGGATCAATATACAGGATGGTAACATCTTGCATTAATGTAAGGGTCTGACTAGCTTCATTTCAGTTTATTTCTGTGAAACCAAGTGCTCCTTGGTCTAAGGCTTTTCTTTTCAAAGTATTATGCTAACTAGACTATAGTTCATCATTCCCACTTTCCCAGCAAAAGTTTAAATTCATATGGTATCCCTCGAGAAGTAACATAGGTTCCTTGAAATGTACGAAAATTGGTATGAATGCGGAAAACTTATCATCGGCACTGAGAATGATAAGCCACTTTTTTTTTTTTTGATGAATGATAAGCCACTTGATACACCAGTTTCTAGTCCTCTGTTTGCATTTGTTGGTTTATTTCACACAAATGATGATAAAAATAAAATGTAGATGACTTTGAAGTTGCTCCCGTAGCTCAGTTGGTTAGAGCATCGGTCTTATGAGCCGAAGGTCGCGAGTTCGAGCCTCGCCGGGAGCAATTTTTTTTAATCCTTTTCATAATTTACAATTTGTTTTTTTAGTTTACCATTTACATTTTGTTTAGAAATTGAACTAGATGTATATTTTTTTTTAGCGAAAGAAACAACACAATTAATATACTGTAGGTACTGTAACATATTCAAGCCCAGATACTTATTGACCCAAACCAACCTTTCAAATTTGTTATTGTTCATGTAAGTATATTTTAAGGTTACTTTGGGACTGAAGTTAACAACCCATAATTACACATAGCACCTCTAATTTCTTGTTAGCATTTGCGTAAATCAAGACTTCCATTTTCTTTTCAAAACACTTATTTCTAATAGTGAACTATTTGGATTATAGCAATATTAATATAGAGATGTATAGGGTCAAATATTATTGCTATTACAATCTTTAGTTGTTATAGTGATTCCTTGATAATTTGATTAATACAACTAAGTTTGACACAATAAGAAATTACCAGTACTCCAAACCACCGAGCGCAATCTTTAGAAACGAATGGGTGACTTGTGGTCTCCACTTTGGGGGAACCACAATATATAACCACCCTATTGCTTTGATCCTATCTTTTGTCATCACAACATGGAGAATTAGACAAAACACAAAACCCCTACTTCTGTAGATAATTGAGAATCAGATCATTGAGTGCCAATGAAAGGCTATGGTCATTGGAGGATGGAGAAGAGGCAAGTAAATCGAATAAAAAATTCATCATGGGAGGTCAAGGATCCATATAAAGGGTGTATCTCCACTAACATGTTGATCAAGAGTCGTTGTGTGTAGGTAGATGATGATAAGGCGGACCATAACGGTGTCGCATGAATTGCGCAAGAGGGAACCTCGTGATAGTAAAATTATTCCAACATAACCGCAATGTTGTGCTTATATGAATCAGAGGCGGAAACCTAGCCCACCTTCCTCAAAAGGAAAAGAAATATGTCCAACCCAATTCAGTGTTTGTAGAAGCTCTCACCGATGACCAATTAAAGACAACAATGAGGGTATGCACTATCTTAAGCACTATCTTTGGGACCAGGATAACCGACATAAGATAGCTAGAGAGGGAGGCTAGAACAATATGGATTAAAAGTTAACCTACCCCCCCCCCCCCCCCAACAAATAACAATTTGGCCTTCCGACCAACCATTCGAACATGAACTTGTCCACAAATATCCAGACATTTGTATTTAATCCAGACCTATAAAGTTGTTGTATTTTAAAATAAAATAAACACGGGATAATGTATATCAAAGTTCTGACTGAATATGGATAAAGTTTGAAAGTATAAAAGTTGCTAAATAGAGGAAGACTCAACTTAAGTGATATAGAGAGGTAAAATTGAAGTTGTTTTTTAGGAAAGATGAGAAGTATAATTGCGGGAGTTGTGAAGAATTTTTGAATTAGAAGGAATATTTAAAAGGCCTTAATATAGGTAACACATAGGGTGCAATTTGGACGGGCTAGACCCACCAACTCGAGCCCAATCCAAACTACAATAGGTTATGGGCATACGTTTATTGTATTTTGGATGAGTTTTAACAGAACTTTTCAGCATGAGTTATCATTGTATTCGGACTAGGGCATAAATGTTAAACGAGGGGCAAGTCTGAATTGCCCGATTTGTGTAATCACTACAATTTATATTATATTTGGAGAGAATTATATATCATTTTAACTTAAATATACTACATTTCTTTCAATTACTAGGGACTTTTAATAATATCTTAATTCTCGAACTAGTTGTTTGTTTGTTCCGTCAATTACTGTGTATTCTCTTATATTTTAAAAAAGCCACTTTCACAATCCTAAATGTACAACTTTTGAATTCGATCAAGCAATGTACATTAATTATACGTAGCCTTAAACAATAAAAAACTTTGAGATGCCTACTTTTGAATATCTTTTTTCAAATTCAAGTTGTTATAATTTTCAGTGAATAATTTCAATTTACCTGAAAGGTTCAACTATATTTATTGAGTTCATTGAGATATCCAGAGTCAGGTCGGGACTGAAATGATTTATATGTATTCGGACTTGGAGGCTGACGATGCTCCTAATTCGAGCAGAGCTGAGTTTGGTCAACATCGCCATAACTTGAGCTTGGGCTGGGAGTTTGGGACAGAAGTGTCAAACCTTCTGCCAGCTCACATTGCAGTCCTAGTATTTAATGAGTTGTTCACAAATTTAAACCTAAGTTGCCAAATAATTATCTATCTTTTAGGAAACATTCATATCTTCTAATACAATATACTGACATTATGGACGCTCTAATATATTGTGGTCGGGTTTCGCTATTGTGGCAGCCACATCTTATGTTGCAACAACTGGTGGACTATTTCATTGAACAACAGTTCAACATAACAACTAACATAACATGACAGACTTCTGATCACACGAAAATACTTTCCATTCCTTAGACTAAATAATGTAACAATGTAATTGCTTATACGACTTACCACTTTATGAGAGTATACCGAGAAGTTGGGAAAAATTGTAAGAGAAAAAAGTATAAATACTTATCGTATTTGTTGGTAATTTTTTTTTTTTTTTTTTTTTTCTGAATGTATAAAAAATGTGGAAGAAAAGGATCATAGATTTTTTCTGTACTATTGGGCTGGGCCGTATCAGATCCATATTCTTCAAGCCCACCGCGTCAACCCATTTGATCTAGAACTAGGGTTTGCTAATAAATACTCCAACAAGACCCGCCGCTTCACCCATTTCACACACCACACTGGTGTAGCTTCCGAATCGTCAAACCCTCGACTGCGAAACCCTAACTCAGCTGCAACGACGCCATGAGAGCTAAGGTAAACGCATCATAACTATGTCTCCCTCCATGAATCTACGTTTTATCATCATCTCCAATCGGTTTCAATGTTGGATCTAGGGTTTTGATTGTGGTGTTTTTGCTTTGTGGATTTGCAGTGGAAGAAGAAGCGGATGAGGAGGTTGAAGAGGAAGCGCCGAAAGATGAGACAGCGATCCAAGTAATCGGTGAATCATCAGCTGGTGGTGGTGGCGTAGCGGTGGTGGTGGCGGCGTCGTGTCTGTGATCGTCTCGGTGTCTCTGCGTCGTTTAGGTTTCGTGTTTTGTTCTTCCGTTTGTTTCAGACTTGGTTGGTTCTAGAGTGAGATCTTTTGATAAATTTTGATGTATGGGATATTAAGCAACTATGGCTTTAATCTACATGAAACTTCTTTTAGTAATTTTCGTTCTCTACATTTGGTTTACTTAATGTCCTATAGGTTGATGCTTTCCTTTTGATCCATTGATTGCTTGATGTTTGATGGAATTTGATATAGATTATGCAGAAATATTAAACCCCTATGCTACCGAAAACTGCTTCAGTAGAAATTATTGGGATTAGGGTTGAATCCATATGAAGAAATGATGAATCTGTAGTGTAGATTTGTGGGAATCAGTATGCTGAAATGTTGAATCCATGTTCGTTGCTCTTATTCTACCCTCCTGCTAATGTCTGTGCAGTAACTATCAAAATTGTTTGAAGAATTCTTTCTTTGGTTGCTTGGTCATGGTAGTTGATTGATGCTGGATTGAGGGAAATGAGCAGTGATGTGTGATGAATTATTTATGGTTAGCAGAAGTGTTGGATGAATTATAGATTATAACATGAAAGCTGTGTTATGGTGACTTTTTGATCTGTTTCTTCAATATCATGAATGCTGTATTCTTGTTTCTGTTTAGATTACCTGTGGCTTGACTGGGTTTGTTTTTAGTTATTTGAATACTCAGATTTCAGCAGCGTAGGATTGTTAGGGGAAACCTAATGTGCCTAGAGTTGTTGATGCAATCAACCTCATTTTTATTGTCTCGGCATCTATATGAATCGGCAATGATTCATAGCAAATATTTGGTTAATAGAATTAGGGATCGGTGTATTAGGGCAAGGAAAATTATGTTTGGTTGATTTGTTCCTGTTACAAGTTACCTGTGGCTTGCTTGGGTTTTGTTTCTGTTAACTGGAATCATCAGATTTCAGTAGCATAGGTTTGATCAACCTCATTTTTATCATCTTGGCATTTCTTTGAACTGCCAATGATTCATTTCATTTCGGTTAATAGATTTAGAGATGGGCAATTGGGGGGAAGGAAATGTAGTGTGTGGATCTAGAGTAGAATGTCTGCATTAGCTTTCAGGTGCTGTCCGCTACGTGCTTTTGTTGCCTGCAATTGTATTGTCGATGAATTATGAGTGATGAAATCGTGGCATATATCATGTACAATTCTCTAATGAATGTGGTATTTGTGTTCTTTGCCCTTCTCTTCCTAAGTTTCTTTTGTAAGCATGCCTTGTATTTGGATCCAAACAAGTGTTGGAAATTGAGGAGATAGTTCTTGAATGGCTTTGTATTTGTGATGTGGTTCTCACAAGATTATTAGTCATGTAAATGGTTGAGGTTGTGGTAATGGTTGAGTTGCGATTCTTTATTTGAGGCGCTTCGCTTTCTTAGCGCGTTCATCAGTTGAACACGGATGAGTTTCTAGCATTGTGAACGAAAATACGACCACTAGATGAGAATACTTAGGTTGATGTGGTAACTATTCAATTTAATACCCCCGCCACTTCATCTTAATAGTTTGTATTCGATGATTTAGGCCACTTGACTAAGTTGAGTAGCAAAATGGTTGAAGAACTTCACTTGACTAATTTGAAGTCCACAACAAAATCTTAACAAGTTTTTGTAGGTTTTGTTACTCTTAAGTTAGTCTGAAAAGTCAAACATAACTATCAAATGGGACAAAAGTGTCCATTCATTTTGAAACCAGTTATGGGCGTCAAATATAACGTGTAGATGGAGGGAGTCCCATAGTTGCAACTTGCAGCTTATTTGTTTGGCAAGGAATAGATGCTCGTTATAACGTGTAAATGTCATTTACATTGCCCTTCTCTGGGAAAGGAGGTTTTTCAATTTAAAAAGAGTAATGATTCTTACAAAGCAGAAAATGATTTTTCCAAATCCATTAACATTATTTGAGCAATTTTATTGGTCATTAGATGCATAAAAATGTTAGTGGCTACTTAAACATGTTCCGTGTTTAATTCGGGGAGTTTTTGACTTTTTCCGGTCCAGCCGGTCACTTGCTATTTTATAATATTTTTGTTTTCAGATTCGAGAAAGCTGGGTACCGGAGGCAGTATGCTGTCCACCGGCCATTTTTTACATACATTTTTTGTGGTTGTTTTGCAAAAAGAGAATATAAAGTTTGACCAACCACTTGGTGTACCCGGGCACAACTTTGTGGAGCCGGTCACCGAAAGTCTTCCTTTTTTTTGGTAATGGACACTAAACCTATATGTAAAATGCATTTTGGGACACAAAACCCTCTACACTTTCAATTTTCCACTACAACCCCCTCCACTATACATCCGTGGAACACATAACCCTCTGCAGTTTTATTTTCCCACAAAACCCCTTGCAATATACATTTGTGGAACACTTAACCCCAAATTGATGACGGGAGTCAAATTTCTAACGGAAATTCATTGCATGCTATTCATGTGCTAGCTCTATGGACGAGGAAAACATAAATTCAAAGATTATCATGTCATTAGCACGCGATAAATTTATGTTAGAAATTTGATCCTGGTTATCAAAGCGTCCCATAGATGTATATTGCAGGGGGTTTAGTGGGAAATTGAAACTGCATAGGGTTATGTGTCCCACGGATGTATATTGCAGGGGATTGTAGTGGGAAACTGAAAGTGCAGGGAGTTTTTGTGTCCCAAAATGTATTTTGCGTGTAGGTTTAGTATCAATTACCCTTTCTTTTTTTTCATATGCAACGAAAGATTTCATTTCAAGATTAACAATAAGAATGATGACAACCAAACAAAAGGAACTTATCAAATTTATTCCTAGAACCTATCAGGAATACGAGCTCAAAGCCTTCTAAACTATCCAAAGCAGAGAAAGGCTTAGTGAGGTCCAAGAGCCTCTAAACTTCTAAAAAAGGCCCAAAGAAGATCCAGCTGTGGTAGACAACGACATCACTTCCAACCCGTCACAAGAACCGTCATCGGGGGCAACCCTCACGATCCGAGTGGAGGAACCTTTTCAATACTTAAGTCCAGATAATGGAGGTGGCACTTGCTTACTGTGGTTTCACCCCAGTCGATGGGGAGAAGGCGGTGACGGCGGTGGTGGAGAGGGGCAACGACGTTGGTGGTGGTGGCGTTAGAGCAGGGGGCTAGGTCCATGGCTGAGGTTCCGAAAGCGGCGGCTACAACGAAAAACTTGGCAGATCATGGGGTCTTAGAGAGTAGGGTGTGGGTAGTTGAAAAATCAAAACCGGAGTCCCTAGATCCTGTCGGAGGTGGGAGGGACTAGCGAAGAGGGATTTTGATGTCAGAGCTCCGCTTTTTATTAATTATTTGTAAAAAAAGTATTCCATAACCTTGGAATAGTGGAATAAGGTTCCGAATTTGATAAACATACATTGATAATCTACCAATGGTATACTCCTATATGAACACCAATATTAGCTAAAGCTCTCACTTAACTAGGTCATCCAAACAGCTCCATGTTTGCTATTCCATGAAACAAGGTGCAGGAGCTCAGCTAGTGTGGCTGCTGAAGAGTGAAGTATTTCATAGGTATGTTGGTCCGTAATTTCCCATAAATCATTCTAGTTCCCAAGGAAAGAAAACCGGCTGAGCGAATGAATGAACAAAATGAATTTCCAGAATACGAGTAACTACCCATTACCACATTTGAACTAGTTCAATTGGCAAAATATGGAGTAATGAACATCAACCTAACTCACAAATACTCACGCACCACTAGGCGTTGATGAATGTAAACCATACCAGCCAAAAACGACCAGTATTCTCTGCTGAATTAATACTACCTAATAATAAAATAATAATAAAAAAAAATACTACTCTATTCGATCATATCAACCAAAAAAGATGTGGAACTTCACTGAGGATTCGGTGGGCGGCTATTTGCAGAAGAAACTCTGGATCCCCATTCAAGTAGCTCTTTGCTGGTATCATCCTTGTGAACAATCACTTCAATGAAGCACAGGCAATCCTTTTTATCCCCGCTAGCTGTTGCGATTGCTTCAATTAGCTCCTCCTCCGTGCGTACCTATAAACATAAACCACAAGAAAAGAAGAAGAAGAAAATGAATCAAACAACACATAGAAACGTTAAAGGTTGAATTAGCCCTTGATTTGGTACATTACTGTCTAACCTTTGTTGTCCAGCAGTTGCCTTCACCATTGTGGAAGGCATCAACCACTCCCGTGTAGTTCCAGTTCTTAATCACGTTGTACGGTCCATCATGGATTTCAACCTCTATCGTGTATCCACCGTTGTTGATTAAGAAGATTATCGTTTTCTGCCCAGCACGAATCATAGTTGACACATCTTGTGCAGTCACCTGCCAATTTTTTAATATGATCATCAGTTCAAAGAAAACGAGAGCATCCACAATAGACTAGTTACACGGAAGTTATTGCTTAAATAGATAGCGGTTTTTGTGGAAATAGGAGTGCAGCAGACTCGCAAATTCACTTGCTACTTTGGTCTCCTATTTTTAGCAGACCCGCTAATTCACTTGCTACTGGTCTCCTATTTTTAGCAGACTCGCTAATTCACTTGCTACTTTGGTCTCCTATTTTTAGCTCGCCACATCTGGCAAGTAGATTTTTCTCATCCGAAAATTGACTAGTACTACTGGAGCAAAACATGAAATGTTCACTGACTAAAATAGAATTCGTACAATATATACTAGCTAAGTAGCACATTACACTATTGTTGATGCTCTGAAAAGGTAACCAAAATCCAAGAAGCATTCCATGGAACAAGTGAAGACAGTTTTTGTTACCTGGAAGCTCCCATCACCGATGCAAGCAATCACACGCTTATCAGTTGCGGCCTGAGCATACCCGAGTGTTGCACCAACCGACCACCCGATGGACCCATACTGCATTTGGAATTCATACCTGCAACACCGAGTGACCAACTCTTTGTGTATCAAATTCTCATCAAAAGAAAAATAAAGGTGGTTGATGAGTTTTTTACTTACCCACATCCTTCTGGTAACTTCAGCTTCTGGCAATTAAACCAGGAATCTCCAGTCTCAGCGATGACGGCAGTCTCCGGCGAGAGCATCTCCTGTATGTGCTTGAACAGAATATTAACCCTCAAAGGTCCACCAGGCACACTTTTGAGTGGAGCACCTTCAGAGATATAGATCCTATGGTAGTTCTCATAAGCAGTAGTATTCTTTTTCAGCTTCTTCGCAAGTTCTGTGAGGAAATCCTTCATCAGAACACAACCAAAAGCAGGTCCATTGGCAATAACCACACGATCAGGCTGCACGATGATGGCTTTCTCTTTCTTGAGGAGGAGCGAGTACCCAACTGAGCTATAGTCATTGAAAATAGGCCCAGCGAACAAGTAGGCGTCAGCTGATTCAACAATTTCAGCACAAAAGGCTGTGCTTACCGCCCCCCAGTAGGTTCCTATGAAGTGAGGGTGGTTCTCTGGGACTAATCCTTTTGCTGATGGCATTACGGCGAGTGCATAGCCTGAAGCATCTGCTAGTTCAGCAAATGCATCGCAGGCTTTGGCAGACCTGAGTTTTGGGCCTCCAACCATGACAGGCTTTACTGCTTTGTTTAGGAATGCTGCTGCTGCCTCCACAGCAGCTTCAAGTCCCCTCTGATTACTCAACCTGCATCAAAAAGATACATTCGAAAAAATCCCCAAGTTGAATTCAATTCTCTTTTCATGAAATGGCTTCCAGAGAGGTAGTTACAGATTCTGAAGAGTAATGAAGTTAAGTACCTGGGAGAGAGTGAGAATGGAATGGGTTCTCTGCTAAAAGTTGGGTGAGGGATGCTAGGTAAGTTGCAGCTAATGCTTATGTAAACAGGTTTGCTTTCTTTAAGAGCAGTTGAGATGGCTTTGTCGATTTGTTCATGGGCATCTTCCAAGTTACTTATAACAGCCTGCAACAAGAAATCATACCAATTACTAACTTCTTTTTTCTCCAATTACATAGAAAATCAAATAAATCATATTCTACCCTACGTAGACAAGAACTCAAACCATCTCGGTCAAGATGTCAAGGGGGCCGGCCCATGCTTGAAACCGACCCGGCCAACATTAAAATAAGCCAGGCACGGCCCCGGCCCGCATCCTCCAACACCCGAACCGGCCCAGCCCCATAATCCCCAGCCTGGCCTCCAACCCGGTGCGGTTCGACTTGGCCCCCTCCAAAAGGTCTGACCCGTACCGGGCTGGCTGCATTCCCCCAAAACGGTACCGTTTATTAATTTTATTAATTTTTCATTACTTTATATATCCCGGTGTTGTTCAACTTCCCTCGATTTCAAACCGGCGCGGCACCCTTTACCACCGCAACCCTAACCCAGCACCCCCTGACAACTTTACATCACATGCAGTGCTTTGAACCCTTCATTTTCATTAACATGAATACCGGTTATTAACCTTCTTATTTGCGTATACTGATTGAGCCACAAAAGGCAGACAGTGACCTGATTTAATCGGAATTCGAATCATTCAGTAGAATGGCATTGAGATATCAATGACGAAGAACAAACAAACATAAACCCTCTGATGATTTTGTTGAAGGGTTGAATCGAGTGGCGATAATTAAGAGGTGAAACTACATTTGTATGAGCTACATTCATGCTAACAAAATCGAAATTGAGACCAAAAGAGAGCTCCAAACAGCGGAATCGAAGAGCACAAAAACGAACATAAACCCTCTGATGAATTTTTTGCCACATTGAATTGAATGGCCAAAAAATTGGGAGGTGAAGCCACATTCATATCAACTACACTCATGTTCACGAAATCAAAATTGACATCAAATCAGACCTCTCCAATTAACAAATTAGCAAAAACAGTAACATGCAAATGCGAATCTAATCCTTCAATTAGGCGAAATTGAAAACAGTGACAAATCAAACAAAGACCATAACCACAAAAACGGTGACGTTTATTCTGCTATACTCAAGTTCACGAAATCGATATCGAAACCAGACCTCTTCAATTAACAAATTAGCTAAAACAGCCACAAGCAAAATGCGAATCCAATCCTTCAATTTGGGGAAAAATTGAAAACAGTAACAAATCACACAAAAACGACGCCGTTTCTCTCACCTGATGGCAAGTGACGGTCTGAAAGCACCGGAGCTCCTGACTAAAATCCGGCAACCCAATCGTATGATGCAAAACCCGATTCGTCCCAAAATCGTTCGTATTCGGACCTCCGACGACGCAAATCACCGGCAGATTCTCACTGTACGCGCCTGCAATCGCGTTGAGGACGCTCAGACCGCCGACGGTGAAGGTCACGACGCAGGCGCCGACGCCGCGGCGGCGGGCGTAGCCGTCGGCGGCGTAGCCGGCGTTGAGCTCGTTGCAGCAGCCGACGTTGTTGAGGCCGGGCTCGGCGATTAAATGGTCGAGGAGCGTGAGGTTGAAGTCGCCGGGGACGGAGAAGACGTCGGAGACGCCGATTTGGACGAGGCGGTGGGCGAGGTGGCGGCCTAGGGTTGCGTCGGCGGAGAGGGCGGGGGGAGGGTGGGGATCGGCGGCGGGGGAAGCGGTGGTGGTGGTGGTTGGGGTGGCGAGATCGGTGTTGTGTGGTTTGGGAAATTCTAGGGTTCCGATCATTGTGTGTGTGTGTGTGTGAGAGAGAGAGAGAGATGGGGGAGATTGTGTGTGGTGGTTACAGAGAGTGGGAGTGAGGAGGTTTTTAGAGGGAAAGAGAGGAGTGGAAAGCAAGTAAGCAGAGATCAGTGTCATTTCTTTTCGTGGAGAGGAGGGTAAAAAAATCTATTACCGCAAGATACGGTAAAAACGAACTGACAAATCCAGGGAAAATAAGTTTAATAAAAATCTTTTATCAAAAAAAAAAGTTTAATAAAAATTATCTAAATTTAGAATTATTAAATATTAGATTTTCATCTCTTCCATAGTTATCGAATTTTGCAGTATATTATTAGATGAAAGGGTGTTATTGAACGAATAGAGAAACTACAGGTACTGATCCTGTAATTAAATTAAAGTCTGTTAGCTAGAGCCCAGAGGAAGAGGTTGCTGTTTTTTTTTTTTTTTTTTTTTTTTTTTTTTTTTTTTTTCGAAAAGAAAAGAGAAATTTTCATCGAAACCAAAAGCATAGGAAACAGAAACATTCAAACAAAATACAGAGGGCAAAGCCTGAAGCCCTCTTCAAAAACCTACCAAACAAAAAACGCAAGATCCTACTAATAAGTTTCATCATCTTGTTTTTAAAATTTTCCATAAGCAAACTACATGATAAACAACATAGGGTAGAACTAATTGTCTGGATATCCTTCAGCTTTCTCTTCCACATCTCTGGCCACTTCAACTCCTTCCCCTAAGTAGTCTCTAGCAACTGTTGAAGGAGATAGAAAACACAAGAGTTGTTAATGAAGATTTTAAAATGTTTAAAATTTCTATCATGAATGTAGCAAACAACAGTAACAATGACATCCAAAATCGTGTTAGGGAAGTCCCCCGCAGTTTGTTTTTGATGCATTCCTGAGCAAACCAATGAACTGTCTTCTTCTTCTTGGTCCTGGAAGTCCATACAAAAATCTCTGTTTTTTCCCTTCTGCAGCGGTTTCCTCTAAACCTAATCTCATCTTTCCTGGTTTATGTATGTTGGCCATGCGACCCTTTGGCTTGCAGAAGCCAAACTTCAAGGAATTGACTAGCCAGCACATTAGCTCTGAAAATGGGAGAGGTGGAGTCACTGCTATCATCACCATCATCATTATTGAAGATTAGGGAATTTCTATAGAGCCATGTGGACCAAGTGATTGCACCAACCCAACAGAGTTTCTTAGGAGTGTCTTGCATGCCATGGCTGCTAAGGATATTAAGGAGGAAATCTTTAAAGCTGGAAGAGTTGGGAATGTAGATGTCTGAAATGGACCAAATAGATTTCACAAAAGCACAACGTAGGAAAAGATGATCAACACTATCCTCATGTAATTTACAAAGTGAACAGACATTAGAGGGGGAAATCCTAAATTTACTAAGCCTAAGATTTGTTGGGAGCTTATCATTTATGGCTTGCCATAGGAAGAAAAGAATTTTAAAAGGTAACTTCATTATTCAAAAACATTTCCATGGAAAGTTCAGAATGAGACCCTCCCACTCCTCAACCTTAGAACTTGCAAGTTTATCATAGAACTCATTTCGAAACAATTGCGTATAAGCAGTAGCAACCGAGAACTCCCCTGCCAAAGAGAGGGACCACCTGTAAAAGTCTGGCTGATCTGTCCTTGCTAGAGGGATGGATGTTATTTGCTTACCAAGCCACTTTGGTAATTGCCCAAGCTTTTCATCTTTCCAAACTCTTCTTCCAGTTCTGTCTGTGTAAATCCAGTCAGCCACCCTTTCATCATCCTCAATTTGGAGACTAGTGAAGGAGGACAGAGGAGGAGTATCAGGTATCCACTTATCCCTCTTAACCTTAATCATGTCCCCATTCTCCACATCCCACTAAAGCCCCCGGCTAACTATTGGTCTGACAGAAGAGAAATTGGTCTAGACTTTAGAGGAATTATGGAAAGTTTTCCTATCAAGAAAATCTTTCCTTTTACAGTATCTGGAATAGAAATATTTGGAAATCAAATTGGCTCTATCAGTAGCAATTCTCCAAGCTTGCTTAGCCAGGAGAGCCTTATTCATAAGAGAGGGAGACTTAATATTTAAACCCCCCATCTCATGAGGCCTACACATATGCTTCCAAGAAACCCAATGGATAGCCTTCTGACTGGAAGACCTTCTCCATATGAAAGATGCCAAAATTGATTTATTCTTCTAATGCTCTTAACTGGGAACTTAACATTTGAGAAAGGGTAAATTAGGAGGCTTGTGAGGACAGACTTGACAAGAGTAGTTCTACCAGCCTTATTAAGGTAGCACCTTTTCCAACCTGCACATCTGTCCTCTACCTTAGTTAGGGTTTGATTAACAATAGAAGTTGTACTGACACCCATCTCAAGTGGTAAGCCTAAATATTTACCCAATCCCTCGCTAATGTTAATATGCAATTGAGCAGCCAAGACAATTTTTGTGTGAAATGAGCAGTTGTGGCTAACAGTTAATCCAAATTTATTAAAATTTATCTCCTGACCTGATAAATTACATTATTCCTCAAAGATTTTCCTTAAGTTTTTCCCTAAGTGTTCCTCAATCTTGAAGAATAATATTGAATCATCTGCAAATTGCAAATGTGTGATAGAAGACCCATTTCGAGAGTGGTGGATTCCTTTAATAAGCTTATTTTACTCAGCTCTTATTAGAGCCCATGAAAGAGTTTCAGCTGTGAGAATGAACAAGAAAGGAGAAAGAGGATCTACTTGTCTTAAACCACAAGTCGGGGTGAAGTATTCATAAACTACCATTAATATTTATGGAAAGAGAGGAAGTTGTGACACACCCCATAACAAGTCTGATAAAAGAGTTTGGGAATCCAAACCTAATCAGAGTATGTTGAAGAAAATCCCACCTAACTCTATCAAAAGCCTTGGACATATCTATCTTTAGATAACCAAAAGCCTCATTACTGGGATGGGTTCCTATAGTAATGAAATGCAACAGGTCAGAGGCAATTGCTGTATTATCATGGATGAGTCTCCCAGGGATAAACCCAGATTGATTCTCCCTGACAATGCTGGAGATGACCCTTTTAATTCTATTTGCTAAAACCTTTGAAATAATCCTGTAAATCACATTGGTAAGACTTATGGGTCTAAAATCTTGAACTAGCTCTGGATTATCTTTTTTTGGTATGAGAACTACAATAGTTCTGTTCGTTTCCCTAAGCATGTAACCAGAGTTAACATAGGAGAGCACAACAGAAGTAACAGAAGAGGAAATGGTGGGCCAAAACTTTTGGAAGAAAATTGGGGGGATTCCCTCAGGCCCAGGAGCTTTCAGGGGACTCATTGAAAAAACTGATTGGGTTACCTCATTAGCCGTGAAGGATTTTTGCAAGAAAAGAACTTGTGAGGGCTTCAAAGAAGTTCCAATATGGGTCAAAATGGGGAATTCACAACCCTCTCTATGATCCTGAGTGGGTTGAAAAATCCCTTTATAATGTGTGAGGAATTATTTCATAATGTCCTCTTGGCTAGTAAGGTCATTCCCCTGCTCAGAAGTAATGGCCCAAATATGATTTCTATGCCTCCTAATCTTAGTGAATGCATGAAAATTTTTGTATTTCTATCTCCATACCTAAGCCACTTACAATGAGCTCTTTGAGCCCAAAAAACCTGCTGATCAATAAGAAGCTGGTCCAGAGTGTGCTTAGATTTGAGAAAATTTTGTAAAGCAGATGGGTCAGGTAGGGGTGTTCGCGGGGCGGTTTGGGCGGGTAAAATGTAAATTTCTCCCCCAACCCAACCACCTCGGGTTGAAAAAATCGCTACCCAAACCTACCCAAGTAATCACTAAACCCAAACATAACTGACTATTTTGGGTCGGCTCGGTTTTGGCGGGTACTTATTAAGAAAATATAAAACAATGAGCAAACGATGAATGAACGTTGATTAAATAGTCTTACTCGCTTAGATAATATTCAAAATAATTTCTACTAGAACAATACGTTTCTTTCAAGCGGCCTAATATAAATGTTTATGGGATATTTTGGGGGTATCCGACGACTTGAGAAAATAAAAAAGCTAAACCTGTAAGGGTGATTTGCATATTAGATGTCGATATGATGATAGGCTTATTGATGATTTTTTTTTGTGCACGAAGATATCACTATAGCGATCACAGATTATTATGTTATATTAAATCATTATATAATTGGTTATACGATAAATATGTTGGATTACAACTCTATAGCTACAAATATATATAAAAAAGAGGATATTATGTTGGGCGGGGCGGTTTGGGGCTAAACGGCCAAATTATTTTTAATACCCATAACCAATCGATAATGGGCGGGTTGAAATTTTATGAACCCGAAATCAATCGTTTAACCCAATCCTCTTTATATATTGAGTAGGTTCGGCTTGGGTCGGCCGGTTTGGGCGGGTCGCTCGGGTTTTTGAACACCCCTAGGGTCAGGCAATTGATTTTGATAATGCAGAGTCTCACGTCTGGCAGCCTCAATCTTTGACATCAAAGATCCGTTGCATTTTGACCAAAGACTCATGGACTTAACCCCCATCTTTAAAAACTGTTGCAAATTGAAAATAGGGGAACCAGATATCTCCAGCGACCAGATATATTTAACAAGTTCATGACAATCCTGATGATGAGTCCACCATGCTTCAAACTTGTGTAGCCTTCGAGCTGAGACTATTTTGGGTTGTGTATTAATCAGGATGGGGCAATGATCAGAGGAATAAAAACCAAGGTTGTGTTGGGTACTATATGGGAAGACATCGAACCAAGCTAAATTAATCCAAGCACGATCAAGGCGCTCAAAGGTAGACATAGAACTGTTCCTATTATTAGTCCAAGTAAACCAAGGACCTATATTTTTAATTTCAATTAATCCCTACCCCACCCCCCCAGGTAATCACGTAATGTCTCCGCCCCTTGATCCACATTCCTATTTGGCCTCATTTTGTCATTTGGTGAGAGGATCTGATTAAAGTCACCCATTAAAAGGAAGGGAAGGCTCATTTGACATATTCTTGAGTCGATATCCATCCAGAAACATTCCCTATCCTTCAAGTTTGGTGGCCCATATATTGAACCCACAAAGCAATGACCCACCAGCTGTAAGTCGATTTTGAGAAGAATAAGGTGATTTGAGGAGAAGACCACATCAACCTTGATCGAAGGTCTCCATCAAACCCACAACCCCCGGAACTACCCACAGAGTCAGTCCCAAACGATTGGAATCCTAGATTTCTAAGTTTAGAATTAACAAAACTAACCGAGACCCCTACAGGGCGTTGACCAAGACCCCTGCAGTTCCAAGCTATGGCGTTCATGGCGCCCGTGGAGGTTGTTTCGGGACAACCTGCCTAAACCCACTATGATTAAAAGAGGGGTTCTTCCAACCATACAAATCCCTGGATTTAGAATGAGACTCAAGATCTGACACAAATGACTTCCTATCTGGCCTAAGCTCACTAATTAAAGAACAAAAAACGCAGATACTTGGCGGGTTAATAAGATGATGGACAGGGGATAAGCGAGATCTCTTACCCTGATTAACTCATTCCTCCTCCTCAAGTCTCCATTTCTTCCTTTTTTTGGGTGGTACCACAGCCACTTGCTTCTCAGTTTCTTGGTTCTCATCCTTTCCCTTCCCCATATCCTTCTCTTCTTGTGCCTTCTCATCCTTGTCCTCCTCATCGTCACTGATAATGATAATCTCCTGGTTGTTGTTTTCCAATTTTTGTGAATCTGCGATTTCTCGAATAAGAGCCTCCAACATATCAAGCTTCCTCTCCATAAGCTCCTCCATAGCTTCTTGATGCAGCTCCCACTCCGATTCATCATCACTGGACCATGTCTCAAACTCCGGTATTTCCATTTTGAACGCCGGCCAAGTGCAGATCGGCTGCGCATCAATTACTGGAATGATTTCAAGACTCTTCTTCTCGTTGTTCACATCACTTGTTTGTTTCCCAACTTCCTTCCCTTGCATTTCTATGTCCTCGGGCTTTTTCATCCCCATCTGATTCTCAACCTCCTTGTTGATGATATTAGCCATGCATGAGCTTTCCCCCTTCTCTATTGTGGTAAAAAAAATTCTGAAACTATCTGCTTCCCTTTTATAGCCTCTTCCTTTTTCAACCCAACCGTTTTGTCTTCCTCTTGAACCGGTTCAACCCCCATTTGACCTTGGGAACCCAAAAGCCTTGGTTCATTCACCTCGGTACCAAGTGGAACGACGCGTTGAATGTCTGTAGGTCCCTCCGTGCTTCCTCCCGAGGCAACTACGTCCTCCTCCATCTAAATTGTCTCTTCGTTTCCCCCAACCCTATCCCCCGGAATCTCTCCCGTCGCAATTAAAGTTCGCAGCCTTAATGCAGCTTGCTGAAGTACTCCCAATGTAGTGACAGGTTCATTTAACCTCAAAGCTAAATTTGGAGAGGGTGAATGTGGAGTGAAGGGGGAGAGCACTGAAGTGGGAGATTGGAAAGACACTGGTGAAGTAGTAGAGTCGTCAGAATATGAAGAGGTGGATGAAACCAGATTAAATACTAGGTTTTGATTCCCCCTATAAAAGGTGGTGAGACTTGATGAAGGGGTTCGTTTCGGTCATGCACCATCATCTTAGTGGATCTATTGGGACCAAAAAGTCTGAAAGCTCTAAGTCTAGGAGAGAACAAAGGAAAATGATGTTCAAACATCACCTGCACCACATTTCCAAACCAGCTTCATGATACCTTTGGTTAAGATGGTCTACCACCATCGAGTCCTCCCAGTCACACCTAGAAACTTTGTGTCCAATTCTTTCACACTTCAGACAAACCTTAAAAATTCTTTCATACCTAAAATAGAGCCAAGTTGGTTCTCCATCAAGCAAATGAAGAAAAGCACCTGGTATCAACGGTTGATGCGGGTCAATTCTGATGCGTATCCTAAAATAGTCCATATTTATCACTCTATAGTCATTCCAGTCGATCTCTAAAACTGCTCCCGCAAGCTTCCCAAGATCCTCAGTCAACTGGAACACGAAATATTTCATTGGTACACCATGTACCTGCATCCATACTTCAGTAGTAGGGAACTCAACATCAGCAAGAACCAGGTTAGGACTTATTTCCTTCAACATTAGTGTTTTACCCCTAATAGAAACCAGACTCTCTTTGATAAGAGCCTCCTTGTCTTGAGGGTCCAGATAGTGAAAAAGAAAAATATTTTGTTTTCTTTCCACAACCACCATGTTCAATGTACCCCAACATGTATGCACTTCTTCCTACACTACGGTTGAGGGGGGTGGACTCTCATCAAGGAACTTCCCAATGAAAGTGTTATGCCACAGGTTTCGGAGGGATGAAACAATAACAGGGTTAACAAACATTGTAGGGCCTTTTCGTGCAAGGGAACGAAATTAGGATCGAAAATAATAATAATCTGGACTGGAGTCTGGTGAATGAGGCTCCATGAGAAGGCAAGATGAGAGAAATGAGAGAAAGCCAAACCCTAAAAGCAAAACCACACTAACCCTAAAGCCTATTCAGAGCTCTATATCCCTAGGAATTTCTGATTGGTGGAAAGGGACGACATGCAAGACTAGAAGAAGCCCTATTAGAGAAGCCCTACCACCGGCCTAATAACCCTATCTTAATCTTAACCGCAGTTAACCACGAACTATGGTTAAGCCATGCAAACAGCTCCAAGAATTCACTTTAAGCTGCATCAATCATGAACATCATTGAAAGACCCAATGAGAGATGTCAGACTTTAAGCTCTCTTGAACACACAAATCGTGCCTAATGATCCTCTAGATCAGCGGAAAACCAGGGTGACCCCTTCTTCTTCCTTCTTGACGTGTAGAATATCAAAAGAAATCTTGCGATCTTAACCACTCAATCTCTCCAATACGCTTCTTGTGATTTTGAAATCTGCAGCAATAATGATTTAGGCCCGTCCACTTTTATGGCGTACCCAGAACCAGTGGAAGACGAAGAGATTACCCTCCCTTTACCACCTCTCTCCACCACTGGTGCTGCATCAGGGTAGGTCAAACCCCAAGATAAACAGAGTACAAAGAAAACCCTTGTGAAAGATCACGATGGAAGCACCGGTAAAACCTAAAATTTAATAATAATGAGTGAGAAGATGAACAGATCACTCAACAGCTGGGAAAGCTCTGAGAAGAGCAGAAAACCTAGAGAGAGAATCCTTCTTTTGTTGTTAGAAGCTGTCACTTGTATCCAGCATGAGAGGTTGCTGTGGTTGTTATGCATACATGTACTGTACAGCTATTGTATAAATATTTTTTTTTTATGAAAAGCTATTGTATAGATACAATAGCAGATTGAAGTTAAGATTCTTCCTCTTCTTCTTCTCTTACTCTCAGATTCTCTCTCTATCTAAATACATCGTATTCATGGGCTCAATTCTTGGCTTTTCCGGTAAAGTATTTCCAAATTCCGGTCGAGTCTACAATAATTTATTTGCATTTATTGTGGTGCAATGTTTCAGTTCATATCTGTTTCATTAGTGGAGGGTGTCAACTATGTGGTTCTATAACAAAACACACTGCTCTAGATTGCGCGTAAAGACTAGATGTTACCAACTACTCTAGCAACATATATCAGTCTTCTCCAAGGCCTGTAACTCAACCACATTATCAGGCCTATTACATCAATGCTCAACTGCATTTCAACACTTCTTCTCAGTTCTCATGTTCAGCAATATCTAACACTGGCTCACAGGGATTTCTCGTGTGATCCTTTTTGAGTAGTATTTGATATTGGTGCCCTCGGTGGAAATACTAAATTTTCCCTCTTAAGACAATTCAATCAAACTAGAATTTTTTGAAAGTCAAATTTGGTCCGTCTTGACCACTAGATTCAAAGTTATTGTAGGACCGAATTGCTGTTCAAAAAGCATGTGAAGTTCATCTTTAACTAACATCACGTTACCTTGTAGCTCTTGTGAAGAAGAAAAAACAGTAAGAAACGCAATGGTTTAAAATGATCTCTTTTACTAAGGTCGCACTAGACTATGTGTAATATGTCCATTTTCTTGTTCAGGCTATAATTTAAGCCATGTTATAAAAGAAATATCCAGCCTGATCACAGGTATTTTGAGGTGTATAATAATAGTACCAACAATTGTTAGTACTTACTTCCAATTGAACTCGTGATCATTAAGATTTGGACCGTGAATCAATTCAACTGGTCAAAAGTTGTACAAGTTTTATGACGAACTTGCCAATTCTGTAGCCTGGACTGATTATACCATGCCTCATCCGTTCTCAGAGCGTGAAAAATGTCTTCTGAATAGTAACGGTGGATCAACAAAATTTAAGTCGGATGAAACATAACTTGACAAAATAGCTAGTTCATAAATATGCAATACAAGCCCACGCAAGAATAACTCTGAATCAAATGAATATGATGATGATGATAGTAGTTTCCAACCCCAGTATAACCCTGGGTATGCATGCAAAATGCACCACTAGTCCACTACCATGAAATGGAAGCAGAAGTCCCCTATCCTGACCAATAAACTGACCCACCAGACCCATACAGGACTGATCATACATACGATGCCAAACTGACCCAGACCGACACCGACCTCCTGTGAGGACACTGACAGAGCGAACATACCTCCCTCAACCCGCAAGTCTCAAACCCCAATGCGCATAGAATTTACCCCCAAAATGGTGCTGAACAATCGGACATTTAACTCTTGGCCAATTCAAGGTAAATTAAGTTGAAGCAGCAGGCTCCTCGACCTTTTTGGATGCAGCATCTTTCACAACAGCCTCCTCTTTAGGTTCTTCCTTCCCGGCTGTCACATCCACCTCCTTTTTTTCTTCCTTTTTGGAATCTTCAACTGTTAGATTCTCAAGCAGGTCAGCAGCAGCATTCGCATCCTTGTTTTCCTCTCCCTCTTCTTCTCTCTTTTGTTGAGCTTCAGCTATTTCATTCACCTTCTCCTTGAAAGATTTGCAGTCTGACAAAAAAAAAATCATCCAAGTGAATCAATAACAAGCAGAGATGTTGCCGGCAGGCAAAACTTGCTAGTACTAGCGTTGAATTCTGAATTCTTTAGATCAAATCAGTGGAGGTCAAATTCAGATTTTTCACGAGAACTTAAATCAAACAATGGAAATTATTACAATTTCGCTCACTTCACACAAAAAGAGACCTCAGGCTCATACAGTAGAGATGGGTCGTTGATCATCGCCACTCAAATTATTATTCATGCTCAATATTTTGTCCCTGAATGAGGGAGTCTGTTTTGCTATTGACAAACAAATCATGACGTAAAGTTCAAAGAAAAGCAAAATTCTTGAAGTGTCAAAACATGCAATAGCAAGGACGCGGAGAAAACAGACATATGTGCAGGCTGGAATTTGTCTGATCAGAACGAGAAGTACAGAATGCAAGTGTAGAGACCCTCCCCATATCACATTCTTTTAGACTAATATCACTTTACAAAGAATGTACAATCACAATAACTGTTCATTGCTGCATGGTGAGTTGAAAAGTATTGCACATCAAGAGTCTAACGAGTACACGAACAAACTTAAAACCAAAAGATTATGGTTACAACTTACAAGCATGAATGACTACTTGAGATGCAATTCAGTGTTATTATAGAGAGCGAGATTAATGCAGTGTTATGTTAGAGAGCATGTTGTCCATTGATTTTTCGGGGTGTAGTTGAGTTGGTCGGGTTTGCATTCTTAAGATCTTTAGGAGAATACAATTCATTAGATTGCATTTCTTCTGGATTACCATTGACTCACTGGTTTGTACTTTGTATCAGTCAAGAAAGAGCTGGAAAACAAACCAAAGAAATGTTCGATCTTCTTAGTATTTTCATCATGTTCAAGACATTCAGCTGATGAGCACACTTATCAAGTGTTTAAGTAGATTGTCCAGTAAATTTAAAACAAGCAGATTGTTAAAAGCATGGGTGGATACTTCATATGCATCAGGAAGCATGTGCAAACTGCTGGTTAGTGGAGTCATGGAAATGTCTGATCTTCCAGTACTTCCATCATGAGCGATATATACCAAGTAAAAACTAAACTATCCTCCAGTTTCTTTGTTTTCATTATATTAAACTCTGTGCCATCTTGATTATATTCACTTTCTATGACCTCGTGAAGTTTTAGCCACAGACCAAAAGTCGCTGTCTCAAAGGTATCTCTCACAAGTGTCACCTTTATTCCTCTCGTCGAGAGATGAACCAGACTCATCTTTGATGCTGGCATAATGAGGTTACAAGAACAACAAATATCTGAAAAATTATGTATAAAAATGCTGGAAAACTTAAATCAAACTCTTACAAAAATAACATCCCATCTCACACTCTTCACATATCTTCAATTTGCTTTATCAAGTCGTAAATTATTAACAATAGCCATCCTTACACCATCACCTATTTCCACCCATACCATCCCACCAAACCATATCCCCTTCTTACATTATAACCTAATTATCTGTAGATCAATAAGATATGAAGCCACCTCAAGACAAGATTCAAACTTCTCAACAGAACTGAAGACTGGTTTTCCTGAATACCAAACAGCTTATATTCCATGATGTGGGTTAACATGATGACCATTAATTTGGCATCAGGGTCATAGCAAATACATAAAATGGGTGGTTTCAAATTAGATTGGTCATAATAAAAGGATGCATGGTTTCAAATAGGAATGTTTCTTGTTCAATTTAAGAGAACTAAGCAAATTAAAATGTTGAGAAAGCAAAAATAGGCTCGATTCGACTGCCTCACAAATTTTATTGAAGCCTCAATTAGTAGCTAACTAACCTTGCTAAAATATAGTTCAGAAACAAACTTTCACCAACGTTCATCATCTCTACTATATATTAGGTTGGCGAGGTTCCTAACAAAAATTGTTCCTAATATTTTTAAATTGACAAAATACCCCTGATCAAGTAACCTAATGTCTGGCGTACCCCTAACTCTTCTTACGCTTTAGCTTTGTCTATTGAAACGATTCAGAAACTACTGTTCGAGGAAACAACCCTTGAAAGCCACCTGATGGAAGCAATCAAACCTCAGACATCTGTTGGCGCTCTCTGAATCGCAATAGTTCAAGTTTGCAGTTTTTTTAGTACATCAATTGCAATAAGATGTATACGTATCAGAGTTGTAGCACATTTAATCTATTGTGTCATTTAGCTTTTCACAATCAATTTATCATTATCTTCTTGGTTCTCTTCATGTATTTCTCACTGCTTGTAAGATTGTCAAAGTTTTATCGTCTTCAGCCCATTTGCAAATAATCTACTCGAGGGAGTTTTTTTAGGGGTATCTGCTCCTTCGATACTGAATAGACTCTTTAGGAAGAGGGGATTTGACTGTTTAAGTGGATACATGTACTTGCCTATCTTTTCATGATGTTAGAGCGTTAGGATAACGCTTCAACGTCATGAAAACATTAATCACTGCCTCAAAATGCATAAGAGTTAGCACGACAGTTTGTTTTATGGAATATGGGGGAGAACCAAGTAAATCTATCAATGACCTCTTTCACAATCTGATTGAACCTACAGACTTTTTCTTCACTTGAATGTGTAGAAGGCAGGAAGGCTAGACAAGGGTCTCTACTACATTAGTGGTTTATTCAGTTTTGATAATATAGTGATAATTTTATTGGTTGATGTGGGATGAGCACCCATCCATGTTATTGTCACGGAAACTCTTATCCTATCTATGTTGAGATAGGACCAGGATTGAACAACGTACATTGAAGTCTCGCCTAATACACTGTTACGGCAGCCAAGGACCTTAGGATGCAGGCCACCTTAAATGGAGCTATTAGACAAAAATGATTGTTACTTGCATGTGACTAATCACAAATATTAAGCTGCAGATGCACATGTTGAATTTTAAAATTCCATTACAGTTATTTGACGCTTCTTTTGTAATGTGAAAGACATTTACCTTCTTATTACTAATCTCTGTTTCTTAACTAATAGTTTGTATATCATCATAGTTTTGCTCCTATAACATGTCATTTTGATGAGTTCAGATTAAACTGCCAAATGCGACGCACGTGCACTGTACTAGTGTTGAGTAAGCAGGCAAAGTTACTGCGCGGAAACTTATTAGTCTCACCATGCCTTCAGTATAATCAGCAGCATGCCAACCACAGGACTTATCATTCCCACCATCACGTTCTTAGTATTCCATTTGGATTAATCTAGTCTCAAGTTGTGTAGAATGACCCACCCACTGTCCCATAATCCCCACAATCACCTACTTCATCTGCCAAAATAATTTGTTCTCACACCTCCAGATAACAACATTCATCTACTTATCCTGATACAAAGCCACCACAAACTCAAATGCAAAGTGTAATCTTCATTGGATATTGGTCTGATTGCATGTTCATTAAATAGATGAAGAGACATTTGAAGCACCATGATACATTAAATTCCCATGCTTTGTGCAAAAACATGTTATAGACAGAGGGGACGTAGCCAAGGGATAAAATGTGTAATTTAAAGAGAGATAGATTGACCATAAGCAAAAGGGGTTTCAGCAGGGTTTATAACAAGAATTTATTAGGACATATTCATTTCACTCTTGTGTATAACGACAACTCGGTTTAATTTCACTCGATTTCACTATTGCGGGTAGCGACAACTCAGGTTTAATTTCACTGAACTGAAATTAACACAGAAAGCTTCACAAGTACACCTACCAAAATGTCATCAAATACTAGAATAAACTCTCACCAAAAAATACAATTAAGCATGGACAAGGTGCAGAACAAGAACAACTTACTCTCAATAGATGGGAACCGAATGCAAAAGAGCTCATCCTTCAATTCACCATCCGCGTAATCAGCCGCATGCCAAACACACGACTTATCATTCCCGGAGTGCTCTTGAACCGATGTCGTCGCAATCACTGAACAACAAGGTAAATAAACGCACATAGAATCAATTCACCACATCAATACACCAATACCGAATCACAAAAAAGCCAAAAATCAGAAGCGTGAAAAGCCAACACTCACCTAGATGATTGGCGCAGATCTTCAGCGTCTTCGACTGACGCATAACGAGACGAACTTTTCCACTTTCCTTGTGCTTCAACAGCTTCACTGTACCAACGCCTCTCTCCTTCCACTGATTCGCTTCCTTATCGAACCGATATAGCTTCGATTTACTGAAATTGACACAAAATTGAAACAAAAAAAGTAAGCCATAGCCATAAACCCTAGATTGAAGCAGATCACGAAATCTACAAAGAGGAGAGAGCAATTACAGATCGAGGATCGCATCTTCGTTTTCTTCGCCGGTGGTGACGGCGACCTCTTCGAGCCTGACGATCGGAGCGACCTGAGCTCCAGTGTCCTCCTCTTCGCCGGCGGCGATCTCGTGCTCTTCCTTGTGGTCTGGATCGGCGGTGGTGGCCATTGTAGAGAGATTTTTCGAGATGGAGCGTCTGGTAAAAGGTGTGAGATGAAGGTGAAGAGTAGATATATAGTGTGGAGGAAGCTTGAAATTTACGCTTGATAATAGAGGAAAAGTCCTATATCTTCGGAGTGTTGGTCAATTACGTTCACACCCCTTACTGTTTAGGATAGTACAGTGATGCCCCTGTAGTTTGGGAATTTATACTTGAGTGACTAATCTTTGATGAAAGTGGCACTTTAAAGACCAAAAACTACACTTTCATCACCCAAACTAACATCATAGAACCGCAACAATCACTACTATAATTGAATTAACTGGTCAACCAACCGAACCAAAAGGAAAATTGAATTAACTGGTCAAACCGACCGAACCAAACCGATTGTCATGGTTTTGGGTTTTCAAAGTTAACCGGTTTACAAATGGTTCAAGTTTTTCACAACTCTAATCGGTTCGGTTTCGGTTTGTTAATTATACCGAATGAACCGAACCGTTGCGTAACACAACATAGGTCTATTGTAACAAGCATTGTATAAAGTATATGTAATAATCTATAGGAATGTATTCCAAGTAGATAGTTTAGTCAACTAATAAATTTTGATATTATTTTCTCTATTTTTCTCATGTCCTATCTTGTTTCAATCTAAAACCATATTTTGTGAGTTCCCTATGTTTAGTTGGTTTATATCTTAGTTAAATTTGAATTTTATTGACTACTATAATCATATCAATATAAAAGTGATAATGCGTACCGACAGAACCGAATCGAGTCAAACCATAACTTTTCTCTTCGGTTTGGTTCGGTGTATAGTTTCTAACCGTTTGGTTTAGTTTAAAAATTAGCAAACCGTTATATTCGGCTTGGTTTATGGTTTCTTCGCAAACTGCACCAAAACGAACCGCTTACATCCATAGCTACAACCCGTCCACCACCGCCGCCAAATAGGCTATGTTTGGAAATTGTGAAATGAGACAGAAAAGCATAATGAAACATTTTTTGTCGACAATTCATTTACTTTTCTGTTATTGAGTAGCAAAATGAAGTTTGTAAGTAAAACGATTATATTTCAGTATATTGTATTCCACCCGTTGTAATATTATTGTTTTAAAAACAAGCCAATAATTCAACAAAATTATTTTATAATTGCAAAAAAGTACTTCAACTCTTTCGAACTTCTTTTATATTTGCAAAAGAGACGACTGCATCATTAACAAACCAATCGAGAGCCCAATCCTTGAGAGGGCTCGTACCCTCCAAGGGATCTGTGGAAGGCACAAAGCCCGTCCGTACCACTATAAGGCCTCGTTATTACTTGTGTTATTTCTTTTTTTTTTATTTTTTTTTTTTGAGAAGATTACTTGTGTTATTTTGAGTTAGGTTCCTATTGTTCTTGAAATTTTCTATTTCTTCCCTTTTACTTTACTGTCTTATGTTCTTGATGAGTTATGTTTCTCTTTTTATACCTTTTTTTTTCTTTTTCTTCCAAAAAAAATTATATTTTCCACTAATTTGTTCATTTTCCTTCAATTTTTTAATCAATTCTATTGATTCCAGACAAACCCTGATGTTTCATGTAGAAGTTGGAGGTTTAGCTTTGAAAGTATTATCACCACACACAAAAAAAAAGTATCGCCTCCCCTCCTTTCGAAGTCAAATTCTCTTTTTGTACTCAACGCGTGCAATGATGGAGCCAGAAAACTGATACGACCGGGGCAAAAAAAAAAACAGGTTACTGTACTTTTCAAAAGTGTTAGAGAAAAATGAGAACTTATCTGCTAATTATTTTAATCAAATATCATAAAAATACAAGAATATAATTTTGAGGAAGTGAAGTGTGACAATTGTCATCCTTGCCGCTCGCCCTTACATGTGCGAGTATGGGCTTGGTCTGGTTTGGGTCAGGCTAAACCGGGCCGAATGTCTAAAAGGGTCGACATAAGCCCAATCCAACTCGTCGATCGGGTCGAGACGTAAGCCCAAGCCCGTAACGTTCTAAAAAAGTTCAAACCCAACCCAACTCACGGGCTAAAATATTAATTTAACTTAATTTAAATAATTTTTTTTAAAAATAAAATTATTTATAAAAATATAATTATTATTACTTTAAGAAACAAATATTAATCTAATATAAATATTATTCAAAACATCGAGCAACTCTGACACTTTCAAAAATATTATATATATATATATATATATTTATATTTTAACGTGTAATTTATAGAGCATACTTACTTACATTACATAAAAATAATAAATGAAACAGAAAGTTTGGACAGGGCTGGACCGGGTTTCGCTGGGCCGAAGTTACGTAATTCAAGTCCAACCCATATATTGGTCGGGCTAAAAGTTCAAGCCCAAACCCATGACGGGCCAAAATTTATTGAACCCAAGTCCATAAATTTGCGGGCTAAGTTGGGCGGGTTGATGGGCCACTGGACCGTTGGCCAACCCTATGTGTGACATTGTAAGGCTATGGCAAGCCCCATGAGATGCCTCGGCCTTAAACAAGAACTTGCCAAATGCCAAGGGAGGATTGCACTTCTTTCTTTCGTTGGTACTAGCCTTGAGCCACATTGCTACTCACTGATAACTTATTCTCAGCTCGCAACACATGATTGTTGAAATAGGGTGCATACTGGTTGCATCGCTAACAAACACTTGCTAAACTAGCCGACCCCGATCTTGTTAGTCAATGTCTACTGTGTTTGCTTCTCGCTCCGACAAACTGTGATAGTCAAACTAAAATAAGACGTCATTACTCTATCTCGCTCGCTCGTCTTTCGAGATGATAAGGTCCCAACTTGCAGCGACCAGACTTCTAAAAGAATTCACCCAGATGAGCACGCCGCCATAACTAACATTTGTCAGGACTCAGAGAGTTCCTCACCCGAATCGGAGAGTTTTCCGACGAGATTAGGGTTTAGAGTGAACGGAGAAGAAGAAGAAGAAGAATCGAAGAAGATGCAGAGAGAATTGGGAGAGAATTTCTGAAATTAATTATCATTGATTGAATTCCGGGTTACAATTCCAGTATATAACAATGAACTAGAATTCTGAAAATACAAAACCAACCCCCAACTATTACGATAGTGAAAAGATACCCCAAACTATTACTTAATCGCAACTTAACCCCTAGTTTCATGACAAACCACCACCCTTAAAAATCATTGTCCCCAATGATAATATGTAGGAAAATGAACTCACAGTAGCTACTCAACTCAATTAAGTATGTCATCTCTTTATGTGACAACATCAGATAACCTTCCTCTGATCCTATAGCAAACTGTCTATCCCTCCTACTCTGCTGGTCCTCTTGTCAATCCCAATGAAGAAAACACTTGGTAACCTCATATAAGGAAACGACAATACTGCTTGATAAACCTGCATTTCCATTCCGTCTAGTGGTAGAGATAACCTGAATATAGCAAGTGATGTCCTTCTCTGGCTCTTATACAATGACTGGTCCTGAGCATAATCCCAATAAAGATTATCAACTTGCAGCCATGGATAAGGAAAGGACACTGCTGCTGACTCTTTGAAGTTGCCAACACTTAGAAAGAATTTCCTCAATTGGCACAAGCAGACACTTAGGTATGTCAGAAGACCATGTCACTATATGGCTTCTCGCCTTCTCAAACACACTAGTTTTGCACCATGGAGCAACAACAGTTCCCCATATCTCATCTTTGAAGCAGAATATAATCCTTGCAAGCACTGACTTGATTTCACAGAATTCAATACCTTTGCTTCCTGCAAACAGTGACTCCCCATAGCTATTTTTTGAGAACTTCTTCAACATTTCGAGCTGTCCCAGTCTCTCGAATCCAAGACCATTCACTGACTTCCCAATCATAGATGCATGTACACCTCTTTTAAAATCCCAAACTATCATTAGCTCGGAGTCTCCACCAATGTAAATGTTTAGTAAGGTACCACGAAGCACCGTGGAGTCCAAACGTGAAGTTGTATGTTCCCATTCAAGATTCTCAGACACAAAATAAGTAGCTACCAATATCTCTGATGGTCTTTCAGTTGATTTGAACTTGTAGGAGCATAACTTGTAGCATTCTGGGCACAACATTACTGACTTTTTGCACTCCCCATAAGAAGTATAACCGCACTTCAGGCACTCAATAACTTTGGGAAAGCAGTTTAAGCTATCATTCAAATTGGTGTCAGCTTCATGCCACAACGAACAACTTCCCTCGGACTCGGTGTCGAACTCACATATCATTTCATGAAACAAACTGTAACTTATAACAGTTCTCTTCTGCCCATTTATGCACTTTACAAAGTTCAACCACACTTTCATTGGCAATGACAAATAAAATGCACCTTGTTTCATCTTGTAAAATACCTTATAGTCAATGCACTGGATCCCACGGGTGGTGCTTCCTTTTGCATCAACTCCATTTTACGAAATTCAGTTTCAGCATGAGAAGTTTTGTTGCTAAAAGTCAGCATCGGTTGATCACCACCTACCTCCATATGCAGCAGGGCATTGCGATATATAGCTGAGTAACAAGATAGGGCCAAGGGGTTCGAATTGGGCTTCTCAAGTTCAAAGAAACTGGGTATTTGAATATCAGGGGGCCACCACAAAGCCCAATTCTTTGATTTATGAAACCAGTTGTAGCAATAGTCTCCTAGATCCAGCTTTTCTAGTTTCTTCCTACACCTTTCAGCTCCATGTCCATTCCAATACTCGACCTGGGCCTCATTAAAAATTAGCTTGCTTTAACTGTGCACCAAGTTCCCTTTCTGCATTTTCATCTTTGTGCCCATCTCTTTCTATGAATCCTTTCTCTTTACATGCTTGAAGTTCATTTCCAATAGCCCTCCACTCCTCTGATTTCCAACCAGTTAACTTAAGCTGACCAATTCCAACAATAAGAATGCTAAATGGATCATCCCAAGCACTGACATTCTTGGACTCTGCATGTAATAACCGCATTTCTTAAGCTTATATTACATCGGTTTATTTCATGTTTAATTGTTTAGTAGTTGATAGATGTACTCATAATTGCTAAACTGTAAATGTTAAGCTCGATCAGAAATACACCGAAAGTCATAATTTCTTATATTATTGCTAAATTATGGATAAAAATATTTAGGGATAATCAGTGATAATTAGTAGCTTAAGTGCTAACTAAGTACATATGTATTTATCTTGTAATGTGTGACTTTTTACGTGCTTGACGTGACTAAATTACATGTTTATTTGACACGGTGGCTAACGTTAAGGGAGTAGTATTTTGATAGATTTATCAATAACTTCTAAACTATGATAGTTAAGCTCGTCTAGAAAGACACCTAAAGTCGCAATTTCTTATTTTATTTATAAAACAAAGATAAAAATATTCATGAATAATTAGTGCTAATTAGTGGCTTAAGTGCTAATTAAGTACATATGTATGCATCTTGTGATATGTGGCTTGTTACATGCTTTATGTGCCTAAATTACATGTGATTTAACGCTGCGGTTGAGGATAAACATTTAGATTTAGCAAAATGAAAGTGTGACACGCAGAGGGACACGTGTCCAAATATCTGTGACTGTCCCTGCATGCGCGACACGTAGGGGGGTTACGTGTCATGCTCTGAGGCCATCCTTATCCATGTGTGACACACAGGCGACTTGTGTCGGCGTGTGGCACAACTTTAGTTGCATGCGCGACACGTGTCCATGTGACTCGTCGCGATCTGATTGGTCGTTGACTTCTATAGATAGAGTCCAGTACTATAGTTATTTCTCATTCTAGATTCGATTTAACTACTGATAAGTGAGATAGAGAGATATTGAGAATATTCCGAGGTAAAAGATTCGGAGCTACTCGTATCATTTCAAAGTTGCTATCCTGAAGCTAGTATTGAGGTAGGGGAAATATAGTTTTCACGACTACTGTAATTACGGTCTATGCACGAGATTATATGCTTATATGTTGGTTGTTAAGTTATTGTTTGTTATTCGCATGAAGTATAAAGCATTATAATTATGTGATTCGTGATCGATGTTACTGTTTAAATCATTATTATATTTCTACGCCAGTGGTTAGGCAGTACCTACTGGGCGTTTTGCTCACCCTAAAATAATTACAGGTACCGGAACGGATGGATCGAAGACTATAGACGTGCTTAGATTATAGCGTTTTGAATTAATTATAATTTGCTTATATTATATTATTTGATAGTTGTAAAAGGTTATTTGTCAAATGAATAAGAATAAATTGAGTTTTATTCGAAATAGAAAAGAGTTTTATTCGAAATAGAAAAGAGTTGTCTATTTTTCTAAGCTTCCGTTATTTTTATTCGAAAAGGGATAAGGTTCGTATTTCCGTCGCGGCCGAAAAGGACGCGTTTACTCTGATAAATTCTTAATCAACTTAAAGCGAAAGAAAAGGTACGGGTCGTGACACTGCACATTCAGTAAGCCAACGTGCCCCTTCAGAACATTCAATGGCATTAAGGAACCTACTTAAGAGAGCGTAGTCCTCAAGACCGATCTCAAAAAGACGCCACTTTTGGCGCATTGCTATTGTAGCATCAGAAGCATCATTATATACTCCAGGATTACTTGTATTCAATTTCGTGCTTTCTTCTCAATTCCAGGTGATAACTCAAGACTGTCATATTAGTTGGTAGAAATTCTGAAACAAAAGCAGCTAGCTCACCCCCTTGGGTAGTGCATGCAATTAATAATCTTAGTGTAGGCTTCATGTTGGATGGAATGATACAATACCCAGCAACTTTTACATTTTCATCCTTTACATCATTGCAATAAATCATTTTCTCTTCAGGTGCTATGTGAATTGTAAAACTAACAACTGTTTAAGCAATGTCAAGTGAATCACACACTTTCCCAACACCTAACCCTTGCACCCAAGAACCAAACAACAAGGTTTGGCAAGTACCACCTGGATTTGGGCCTCTAAACCATAAATCTTGCATTTCACTCGAGCTTACGATAGTGTTCACAACCCTCTGATTCTCCTCAATACTCCCATCTTTCATCAACTCCAGCATTTCACCACTTACACTATCATTCTTACGAACTTCATTTAAGCCAATGCTAAGGTAACCAGAGTTACGTAATACCTGAGTTAGGGTTGAATTCCAGTCAAATGCAAGTTGCACTGTCTTTGTTGCAGATCCCCTTTCGCAAATTTGAGCTTCGAGCAACTGCTCAACTGTTATGTCATCTCCCAAACTTTGAATAACCTGATTCTTCTTGCACCCAAGAACTGACAACTGAACAGGTACAATCACCCCTTCACCTGAATTTTCCTCTTCATAAGCAATCTCTGCCTGCACAAACTCAGTTCAATCCTCCCTTGAAATGGATCACGCCTGGTTTCACCTGGCAGCTCATCATCATACTGGGGTAAATTACCATCCCATATCTCTGTTGTTGTAGTCTCCTGGAAGATAAGTTGATCGTCGAGAGTTGCCTTAGCTAATGAAGTTGGAACCTGTAACTCCATTTTGTTTGGAGTAGAGGGATTTGCAGCATGAACTCGCTCTTCTTTACCTTGATTTTCGCATAAAACATGGCTTGAAGTTTCCATCGTGTGAAGTGATGTGAAACTAATTTCCATAGTACAACAATTGTCATAGATATTTCTTCCTTGTAGGGAATATCGAGCAGAAATTGCATCTAGTGCCTTCGCATACTGTATTTGAGCGTGGAAAATTGGAAATTCTTGGACTATATTGATGCTCTCAACATATCCATGCCTAGAAAATACTTGAAGTAACACTTCAGAATCAATTGAGTACCTCTAGTCGTGGATTGTCAGAAGAAGCACAGTGTTCATGTGTTTGTCCCCGATCCGGCATTTCATCGAACACTTAGCAGGAAACTTTGATTCATTGCTTGATTGGACACAAGATCCTCTTTGTGCATTCATCAAACCCCTGGTGTGTCTCGGTGATCGATTATGCTCGATGCCTAAACTCGACGGAGTTGCCGTTTTCTGATCGGAATCCGCCGATACCTACTGGTTGGACTCCTCAAACTGATCTATGACTTGGTTGCTAGCTCTCCCGAGGAGGCAGTTGCTCAGCTTTCTTATTTCATCACGAAGCTCTCCGATCTGACCTAGCGGTGCCAATCGGCAGTTGATCAAGTCCAGGCCATGGCGAAGCTCGACAACAGCGCCATCAACGGCAAGGAGGCGAGTTTGGACCACGCCGATCTGATCCGTACCAGTGTTGGCGCCATTCCTACTCGCCATCGACATCTCTCTACGCAGGGGAAGCTTGGCTATGATACCAATTGTCAGGACTCAGAAAGTTCCTGACCCGAATCGGAGAGTTTTCCGACGAGATTAGGGTTTAGAGAGAACGGAGAAGAAGAAGAAGAAGAATCGAAGAAGATGCAGAGAGAATTGGGAGAGAATTTTTGAAATTGATTATCATTGATTGAATTCTGTCTCAGGTTACAATTCCAGTATATAACAATGAACTAGAATTCTGAAAATACAAAACCAACCCCTAACTATTACGATATTGAAAAGATACCCCAAACTATTACTTAATCGCAACTTAACCCCTAGTTTCATGACAACATTCTAATTCAATCTCGTAGACCTCTTAAGCAATGAGGTCCGTTTTACTTAACTTAGTTATCTATAACCTTTTTAGCATATTCTCATTGGGATTGGATTTGCAACGGTTATGATCAGTGCAGTTTCAATGCCGTTCACATCTAATGGTAGCCATGAAGCCACGTCATCTCACATTGAAACAAAGTGATACAGCTTAATTTTTTCTTCCAATATATTCTCACCTGCACAAATAATTCAGATTTCTGGTTCATGACATGGGACACAATTAACCAGACTCGGGTCAGTCGATGATGGCTAACCAAAACATTAACAGTCGACTTCTTTTCGTGGTGGCAACAGAGGACCGAGTTCGGACAACTCTGCACAAAACCCCAAAATCGGTTCCGAAACCAGTCACAAGAACCCAACATGGATAAGGAAAGGGAAGAACTTGAGGTAGTCACCCAAGGTTACGAAGTTGTCGGAGATCTAGAAAATTTTACTTCCAACATCAATTGCTTTACGAGTGGCTCCAAATCTGCGACAACTTGTGCCGAAGAAGGTAATAGCACATACACAAATAACCCATGGCTCCGTCGCCTCATTGATCACAAATTTTATCGTAATTTTGGAGATGATTTTCTGCAATTGATTGGAGGAGTGAAAAAGTGGAAGGTGTTTGAGATAGTAAGGAGAGCGCGGACTCTGTGGTGATTGCAACACTTTGAATTTTAATGTGAGCAACGTGGCTTCATGTCAACCATTCTAAGTAAAATGTATGAAAACTGCACTGATCTTGATCGGACCAAATCCAATTTCATTCTCATTACCCTGTCACATCATTATTTGTTCTATGTGCAGTATACTGTTTTATTTATTTATAAATCAACTCATTCAATTTATGGAGTCATGTCGTCAATATTCAACCTATAAGTGTTTCAAGTTAATAAAATCTAAACAGTCAACTAAAGTAAAATGACGCATCTTTCTTATCAGCTCCAATAAAGCGGAGACGACATGAGAAGTGTACATGTGTGTTCCAATATATCAACACAAGACAATGGTGATTAGCAATTGAACAATTTTCTTCCCGTGCAAGGAACAACTTCTGTTCATACGAGTGAGTGACAAAAAAAATAGAAAAGCAATTCCACAAATAGAGTACTCCCTGTCATTTCCCACCACGTTAAGTTTTCGCAATATCTACCTTTGATAGATGACTCACAAAATGTTCTCATCCAAGCAGCTATAAAAGTATTGAAATAAAAGAATGTTGGCTAAATGAACTAATAATTTGAACAAACAACAATAACAACAACCACCTATTTGATACTTCTATGATCAAATAATGCGAAAATAGACGTAGAAACGAAATTAGTAAATCGTGTAGGAGTATAAAACTCGCGCCACCAGTGTCAGACGACGGTTGCCGCCGCGGCTCGGAATCAATCACCTCCGAATAATGCGGTTCGCACTCTACAAAACCTCCGGGATGCCACCGTAAAATATTTCCCCTTGTTTCCACTTCTGCCCTCTCACAAAACTGATATCCCAAACACGTCCCCACGCCCAAATCTTTAATAAACTCGTCACTAATCCCATCCCTCACCGTAATCCAACCATCAGATTCCCAAATTACCCCTCCGCTACAAGCTAATCCCCCAATCCTCTCTCTTCCGGACTCAGAACCCGACCCGAATCGCTCATCTCCATCTCGGGTCTCATCCTCTTCGTCGGAGATATACCTCAAATCCGACCAATCCAGCACACAACGAGGCGAATCCAACGGCGCCGACGCCGATATGAACGGATGACCCAACAATTGATCGCAGCTCCACCGTTCTCTCCAATCCCGCCGGAGACATTTCTCGAGAAAATCCAAACCCAGATCCGAAAACCCACCCGGAATCGCTGGTAACTCGCCGGAAAACCCAATTCGCCGGAGCGTCTCGCCGCCGTTATCCTCCCAACCCGGATTTCCGGTCATCATCTCGATCACAGTACAACCCAAGGACCATATATCGGATTCGGGTCCTTGATACTCGCATCGAACCACCTCCGGAGCCATCCAGAGTGGGCTGCCACGTGTCGCCGCCGTGGGAGAGAACTCCGTCGCCGATCCGAAGTCGGCGAGCTTCGCCACGCCGGGCACTTTTCCGATCAACACGTTTTCCCCTTTAACGTCGCAGTGAACGACGCCGTTTTCGTGCACGGATTTCAAGGCGGAGACTATGCACCAAGTGTAGGACCGCACTAGGTCCTCGTCCACGTCGGATCCAAATCTCTTTGCCACGTCAGCAAGTGTTCCACCTGGCATGTACTCCAAGTGGAGGTTACGGAAGTCCGCCGTGGTGTCGTCGCCGAGGTATTCGACTACCCACGGCGACGAAATTGAACGGAGAATGTTGATTTCGTTCTCCAATGCTTGTAACTGAGGTTTAGAGCAGTGTTTCTTGTTGACAGACTTGACTGCGAAGATCTGATCGCTGATATTTGCTAGATTAACTGTGCCGTACGAGCCTCTTCCTAAGCGAGCTCCCCTAACCCAATTCCCTTTCTTGTTTGATTTCTCCATTTTCAAATTTTGTGTTTAGTTGGATTCGACTTCATGGGATGGAGATTGAAACTATTTATATATGTGTTGGGGACATGGTGGTGGAAGAGTATGTGTAATTGAAAAGAATGAAATTATTGGGGTTGAAAAAAGATTGGTGACGTTTTGGGGGGAGATTCCTTTGGAGTTCATGGTGGTGGTGTTGAGTGAACTTTTTTATTGGTGGCAAAGGGGGCTTAAAAAGGGAAGATGGATTATCCACGATTTATCCTTATCCACGTGATTATTGGTGGATACATTATTCCTCCACCGCCGAAATGTATGGTGTTGTGAGTTTTGTCTACGTCATGGATAAAATTAGTTCAGGGTTTATGCGATCCTGCATGCAATTATGCAGGTAGAGTTCCCCCACCAACTTGGATAACTAAAAGTTCAGGCATGTCAATCGCAGTGTGTTTGAGGAATTGGTACGAAACATAGGTGGATCTACACTAAAACTGGTGGTAGCTCTAGCCTCCACCTCAAGTGTTTTGATTGCTATTATATCATATACTTTTTAGGTTTCGTTCCTATCTACCACTCTGTCCCAGCTCTTTCTTTCAAATTTGATTTTTATCACTATTCACTGGGTCACTTTGACCCGGTGATTTGAATAGCAAATCGATGTAATTTTTTGATAATTTTTTCATAGTGTTGTAGAGTAAAACTTGCTCTATAATATGGTGAAAAAGTTATCAAAAAATCGTATTATTTTGCTATCCAAATCACCCGGTCAAAGTGACCCCAGATACTAGTCAAAAAAGTCAGATGAAAAGAAAGAGCTGGGACGGACTGGTACATCACTAGAGATCCCATTATAGAATTTAGCCCTTGCTATTTTCCAGTTTTTTGAATATATCTCTGGTACGTTTTCGAGCAAAGTTTTCTGGATATATTTCTGATAAGCTTTTTAGCAGAGAGTGTAGAACATAAGCTTCAATAAAACGGACTGTAACCTACTACTAAATAGTAGTAATTGTTAATATGGTAAAACTCAATCGATTTGGTTTTGGTAAACTCAAATCAATAATATTAGGCTTCAAGTGATCTATTTCACTCTTTGGAGGTGCATCATTCTAAAAGTTCCTTATTCTGCTGCCTAAACCGAAATTGTTTAAATTGGAAAAACAAAATCACCTAAATCAAAAGGTACAAAAGAATATATGGGCATGAAAGAATAACAAATTCCACAACATAGGCACCAAGGATACATTCTTCAGAGAAAAGAGAAAAAAAATCTGCTATGACATGTGTTTAATTGACGTGCCCTCGAGTGATTTTTATTTTAGGTAAGTCAGTGATTTTAGCAACTGTCAAGAGATGCCCCTCTGTTTAACTGACGTGAAATCATAGACTGATTTCAAATTGATCTGTTCAGAGCAAATGTGAAGTTGAACATAAACATCTAAATCTGAGATTTTTAGGCACCTATCATACATTATGGTGACTGACAGAGAGAGCATACGATGAGCTGTTAATACTAATTTAGTGTTCTAAAGGAGGAAGTAGTCGTGGCCTAATATGTCTGACATTTTAAAACTATGTTCGTGTGGCTACATGCAGAGAGTTCTTTGTCGGGAGAGGAAGAGTAATTTGACGTGAGAAACCGGCCAATCCTGAACAAGATCATCGCCAAAATCCTCTATCCAGATCCTTGCTAAATATATATTTTGGAGTCTTACTTAGACATAGATCTAAATTAAGATCTCTCTCCAGCTTTCTTTCATTTCTCTACCAGTAATGCTGATAATTTAAAATCCCAAACTAGCTTCACCAGAAACACTCGTCATTAGTCGTCAACTTAAGAAATTAATATTCCTAACAAATATTCTCTGTACGTGGTTGGTAGTTGAAGTGTTTTGCTTGAGTTCACGATGGTACGTACGTACATTCACGTATATATCCCATCTGTTCAATTCATATTCTAGAGTTTGTTGTCTCTTATCATATCCAATAGGGTTGTAATTTTGGATATTTGTCCACGAATCAAACGACACATCCCACGTAGAGATTCTCTGAAGGGTTGGTATTAGGTGCATGGAGAAAGTTCCCGAATCCCGAATCTCCCAATAAATTACTCCATCGCACATACAGGACGTCCCAGTTCATTTCTCAAGATCGGCAAATTCGACCAGATCCCAAGTACAGATACAAACAATGTCAGTGTTGGAGCCAGGATTTTAGAAAGATAGGGACACGATTTTTAAGCAAAACTCACAATTTGCGGGCTATTAATGCTACCGTGTGAATATCCACGATACGAACCGGAGACTTCTTTTTTCTTTTTTTCTTTTGACTTACTATCTCATCGACCATATCATGGTTGAAGAATGGATAGAAAAGAGGCGAAGCATCTCGAGCAAAAGAAAACATGTTATTATTTTAGATATAATTGAGATCTGTTTGGGGGCACACTCGCAATATTATAAAAGGGGGCACAATGAGGTGTAGCATCTCGGGCAAAAGAATACCACACCGTCCAAGCTCTTTCTATCCAAATTGACTTTTTGACTCGTATCTGCATCACTTTGACCGCGTGATTTGGATAGCAAAATAATACGATTTTTTTATAAATTTTTCACCGTATTATAGAGAAACTTTTACTCTGCAACACCATGAAAAAATTATCGAAAAATTGCATTGGTTTGCTATTCAAATTAACGGGTTTTTTTCAAAAAAAAAAAAATCAACGGGTCAAAGTGACCAAGTGAATAGTGGCAAAAGTCAGTTTGGGTAGAAAGAACTAGGACGGAGTGGTATGGGAAAAAAACTACTTCCTCTGGTTATTCTTCTGCTTCACACTTTGACTTTTTCGAATTACCTTGGCCTAATGATGTAATTAACAATACAAGGCAAGAATTTGGTAATCTTTGTATGATGCTGTTGAGAAAAAAGTTTACTCTACAACACCATGAAAAAATTTACAACATTCTTGTGTTGTTTTGTTAAAAATCACCCGGTTAACGTGATCGGTGAATAGTGAATTAGAAAGCAATAGAAGAAACAGAGGTAGTACTTTAAAAGGTTTTATTTGCTTGACATGTATTTGTAATGTTTGCTTCAAAAGTAAAGTTTAATTATTTTTACATCTCATAGTTTAGAAAAGTTCAAATATATCACCGCTGAATGCATGAGATGTTTTAGATAGACAAGTAGATTTGACTCCCTACTTAGTTGTCTAAGTATAGAAGGGAATATGGATGTTTTGTAAAATACACGCTCTTTTTTATAGCCAATTGGAGATTAATATTATTAAAAATTATGTATATTTTTTATAACATGACATTTTGCAAGACATGTTGGAGTTGCTCTAAGTCATTACTTGTACACTGAACATCTCAAAACCCAAATTGTCTTTGTGAAACCGAATGACATCCAGTAATTGCTAATTGATTGATGTATTTGCATCAAATATGTCGTACATTTGTTCCCTCTACTGTGGGTTAGTTTGGATGAACTAGTTTTTGATTTTTATTAAACTATAATCAGACTTGTTTGGATTACACGATTTTTTTTTTCGGTTTTTACAACATCCGGTGTACTGGTTTTAGAATAGGGCGCCGGATTTAAAAAATTGAAAAATAGGTGAATTCAACAAATTACACCTTGCCATGTGTTATTGATGAAAAAAATATATGAATTGAACTCTCAACCGGTGCAATGGTTCTTGTCCTGGTTGTGTGGAGATGACAAAAAGTAATTAAGTCAGCCAATTATTGGCCGCCAAGTGTCCCAAAATAAAGATAATAATAATTGAATTTGCTTTGTACCAGGGCAACGGTTCTATAGACCTGGACACCGGTTCTCTAAACCCGGGCATCAACCGTACTCCGGATTCAATTTTTCTTTGGTTTTTTAAACTCTAAAATCTAAATTAATATTTTATAAAAAACCAAAAAGACCATCGTACCCAAACTACCTCTGTATATCATAAAGCCAAATTAAAAGTGGGCGACGTATATTCGCACTCACTTGGAAACACGTATGAGATAAAAACCTCCCACAACAACTGATTAACCTCAAATTTTTCAAAGTAAGGCATCTTGATCTTTATTCTTCTCGCAAAATACACGTTTTCATAGTTTCAACACGCACGAGTATGAATATAATTGAGAAATAAACATAGACATTTTGCAATCTAATAGTGTTAAAATAACGAGATGCTCAACCACACTGTCCGCACTCCACATGTTTTTAGTGCGTAGATAGTGAAGTATACTCAACTGAGACCAACATAGTCAACTTCCTCATCCAACCAGTTAATGCCACGTATGTGAACCTAATAAGAGGACTCCATAAAAATTCAACTCAAAGTGCATGACTGATTTTTTAAGCTGAACTACGCAGTTAGCGAGTGAATATAACAAATCATTCATTGAGATCGATCAGTTGAGTTTTATTCCAATAATAACATTTTTAATCCCGTGTTCATCGTTTAGAACGTGGCCATGGCACTACATAAGTACATCACTAATTAATGTTTTTGAGTTACACGCTGTAGTACTAGATTGAGCTCATGGTCTAGTTCCCTTGTGTCTTAAACAGTGAAAATGAACAAATTACACATTCACCTACAGCTATGATTTTGATGTTAGCTGTTATCATTTCGGATTGTCAGTACCACAAGGAACTTAACAGCGAGCTTATTAGATGTAATTCAAATTAGTGACACGGTCATATTATTGTTTTTTCAGGGAAGACGCAGAAATATTTTTGCTTATTCTATTTGTGCACTTCATTTTATTTCTAGAGTGTCTTTTTTTTTTATAAATATAGTAAGATGAAAATTCTAGTAGGAGTGTTAAGTGTATGACCATGAGGCTGTTTGGCAGAGCTAAAGTCTGAGTGTGAAGGTTTGGTGAAGAAACTCATGAATGAGGAGAACTTTCCAAATTTGGCTGAGCTGGAAGTTTTAATCACCGGACTTTTGGGAGCTCAGAATGCCGGAAATCTGGATATTTTTGGGGAGTTCTAAGTTTTCGGCGGAATTCCGGAACTTTAAGCACGGGAAATCCAGATGTTTTTGGAAGATTCTAATAAATACTACTCCCGCCATCTCATAATAACTGTTCATTCTGAAAACTCTAACTTATTAAGGAGAAATGCATTAATTTCATTTTGATTAAATTTTATAATGGCATTTACATAATTGTCCATTATTTCTCCATTTTCAACACCACTGTAATTTTAATGGGCATTTTTGTCAATGTATACGCTTTCAACCTTGAAAAATGAAAGTGCATAGTTATTTTAGAACAATCCAAAATAGAAAAATGTACAGTTATTATGAGACAGATAGAGTATTACAATTTATCCACAATCATCTTCTTTCGGGGTCCAGATTTTGACAAAGAAAATACCATAAATTTACAACAGTATGTTCTAATGTTTAAAAATACTCAAAATTATACCTAAAATACCTAACCGTCCATTTAATCTGGTTCATCCAAACAACCCATGACATATGTGATGACATCTTTGGAGAGAAAAACAGATACAGAAAACAGTTGAGTCACAGAGTAGTGCGAGCAATCTTAGCTGGGTGTGCGAGCAATCTTAGCTGGGTGCCAAAAGGAGACTAACAGCTTCTCACAATTGTGTGGCTTTAGTAGTAGTAGCAGTACATCTTAGACCCAATCACTTGACTATTTCACATGTTTTTACTTTTTCAAATCTTCACAAAGGAATCAAGTGGAGTGGGATTGTTAGCATCAGTAGTTAGTAGTATTAGCACACAATGTGTTGCCTCTTCCACATCTTACTACTAATATTAATCAATTGCAACTTCCATATTGCCATGACTTGCAAAGTCGGTATGGGTCTTTGGTCCTTGTGGAAATATGACAGACATCTTGGAATGCATCTCGGTAAAAAGTGGCAGGTTAGCAATGAGCAACCGAATAGATATCTGAATTTGACTGAGGTATCAATAGTATCTTTTTTAAACTTTATTTAGATATTCTGTTTGCTTTTCCTCTGTAAGTAGTTTGTTATTAACTCGTGAGACTTTGATTCTCTATTTACTTTTACAAAATTATAAACTTTCATAAATCAGAATTCCACTTTCTGAACATTTACAAGCAAATTAGTATTAAAATTCCACTATATGCCTGTTGAAGATGGCTTGTAAATGGCTTGAAGAAAATTTGTCCCACATCTTAGAAAATAGAGTTATTGTGAACTTTATATATGGAAACCCAATAATGAAATTTAATTGAGTTACCATATAGAGTGGTTATACTCTACAACTCGCACACACGCGCAAGGCGTGGTGCTTTTGTAGGCGCACTTAGGCACTTTAGTTTAAACAATAACTGTTTTGTTATAAACAGTTATAAACAGACACAACTGTTGTGGCGGTTATTTCGGTTGGTGAAAGGATGTGTTGTTATAAACAGACACAACTGTTATAAACAACACACCCCTTCATTCATGTTCTTTCGTGTACTATAAATAAGCAAACATCTATAAAGTTATCTATCAGTTTCAATCACAGTTTCACAGAGAATTCTACAGAACTTCTGCAGATTTAGTTTAAACAATAACTGTTTTGTTATAAACAGACACAACTGCTATGGGGGTTATTTCGGTTGGTGAAAGGATGTGTTGTTATAAAAAGACACAACTTTTATAAACAACGCACCCCTTCATTCATGTTCTTTCGTGCACTATAAATAAGTCAAACATCCAGAAAGTTATCTATCAGTTTCAATCACAGTTTCACAGAGAATTCTACAGAACTTATGCAGATTTAGTTTAAACAATAACTGTTTTGTTATAAACAGTTATAAACAGTCACAACTGTTATGGCGGTTATTTCGGTTGGTGAAAGGATGTGTTGTTATAAAAAGACACAACTGTTATAAACAACGCACCCCTTCATTCATGTTCTTTCGTGCACTATAAATAAGCCAAACATCCAGAAAGTTATCTATCAGTTTCAATCACAGTTTCACAGAGAATTCTATAGCACTTCTGCAGATTGCTGGTTATAGAACCGACGCGACTTGTTGTATCCTGGAGGGGAATCGCCAGAACCCGACAGCATAGTGGGGGCGATTTATCCCTTAAAGAAAACGTTCATCGTGCCTCAAGTCATGTTTTCTTCCATCATCCATTATACTCCGCGTAACAATTTGAAGGGATAAATCGTACAAAAATGGAGAGTGGAGGAAAGAGTGCAACTTTCAAGATGATGAATCAAGACTTCGTCAAACTGGACCGGTTTGATGGCACCAATTTCACCCGTTAGCAAGACAAGTTGATGTTTCTACTCACTGCATTGAAGGTGGCATACATTCTAGACGAAAATTTACAGCCAATACCAGAATCAAAGGACGACGACACTGGCGAATTAAAGGCGCAGCGATAGAAGAGGGAGGATGACGAACTGGTTTGCAGAGGACGCATTCTCAACACACTGTCGGATCGTTTATACGATCTATTCACATCAGAGAAGTTACCATGCAAAATCTGGAAGACGTTGGAGAACAAATACAAGGCTGAAAAGCAAGGATCAGATAAGTTTGTTATTAAGAAATTCTTTGATTTTACTATGGATGATACTTCTCCCATTCTCGATCAGGTTTACGAATTCCAAATTCTCGATAATAAACTTCGAGATCTAAAGATTGTTGTTTCCGATGTGTTTTTAGTGGGGGCTATTATTGCCAAACTTCCTGAAAGTTGGCATAAATACATGAAGGAACTTCTTCACACAACATAAGACTTCAACCTTGAACAACTTCAGAAACATCTCCGAATCGAAGAAGAAACTCCGGAAAAGAAACATGGCGGGTCCTTCTAGTTCTAAAGTGAACTTCGTGGATGACAAAGGTAGAGCGGGAAAGAACAGGAAGTTCGATGAAACCGGTTCCAATTCAAAGGGTGCTGCCAAGAAGAACAAGAAGAATATGAAATGTTACAATTGCGACAAGAAGGTACACATAAAAAAGGAATGTAACAAGCCTAAGGTTCAGAATGAGAATTCCAAAGACAAGTTTAACGGAAATTCCAAACAGGCTAATGTCATTGAGAGTTCAGTTTCTGAATTAGTCTCCATGGTTTCCGACATGCATATTTGCATGATTATGGAGTTGAACATGGTGTCTGAAGATGCTTCTCATGATTGGTGATATGATTCCGGTGCTACTGTCCATGTTTGTAACAACATGTCGCTTTTTGTGCATTATGAAGAGACTCCCAACGAACGTGAAGTTTTTATGGGAAATCACAATGCCGCCAAGGTTCTAGGAAAGGGGAATATCCAAATACAATTCAGTTCCGGGAAGAAATTGACCCTGCAGAATGTTCTCTATGTTCCTAAAATTAAGAAGAATTTGGTATCGGCTAATCTTCTTTGTAAGAACGGTTTTAAGGCTGTGATTCAGGCTGATACTGTAATTTTATCGAAGGCGGGCATGTTTGTCGGAAGGGCTATGCTTGTAATGGGATGTTTAAGCTATCTATTAATGAAATAAATGCTAGTTCTATCTACATGATTGACTCTATTTCTTTATCGCATTCTCGCTTGGCTCATTTAAATTTTAGATCGTTGAAATTCATGCGAAAAGATGGTTTGATATCTTGCACTAGTAATCAAGACTCTAAATGTGAAATTTGCATACAAGCAAAAATGACTAAGAAATCTTTCCCAAGTGTGGAAAGAAAATCCCAACTTCTAGAACTTGTGCATTCTGATATTTGTGAATTAAATGGCATAGTTACTAGAGGTGGTAATAGGCATTTCATAACATTTATCGATGATTGTTCTAGATATACCTATGTTTATTTGATGAAAATTAAGGATGAGGCCTTTGACAAATTTAAGTGTTATAAGGCTGAAGTTGAGAATCTCATGGAAAGGAAAATTAAAACTCTTCGTAGCGATAGAGGTGGTAAATATTTTCCTCATGAATTTTCAGCGTTTTGTGAAGAGCATGGTATTCTACATCAAACTAGTGCACCATACACGCCACAACAAAATAGTTTGGCTGAGAGGAAGAATAGGACGCTAGTAGATATGGCCAATTATATGCTCTTGAACGCAAACTTAAATCCTCCTTGTGGGGTGAAGCGTTACTTACCGCCTGTTATTTGCATAATAGAATTCCTTCATGGAAATCAAAGGTTTCAACTTACGAAGTGTGGAAAGGCAGAAAGCCAAACTTGAAGTACCTTAGGGTATGGGAATGCATGGCCTTTTATCGTGTTACAGACCCTAAGAGAACAAAATCAGGGTCATGAGCTCTCAAGAGCGTGTTTGTTGGATATGCCGAAAACTCAAAGGCATATAGGTTATTGGATTTAGAAATCCAATGTGATAGTGGAATCAAGGGACGAAGAATTTATTGAAAATAAATTTTTTGATGATTCCAACTCGTCAAAACCTACTCCAACACTGAATCCTGACATATCTCTTGAAAATAAGAGAAATGCTTCCGATGATATTGAACCTCCTCGGAGAAGTGAAAGGGCACAGAAGGAAAAAGAATTCGACCCTGAGTTTGTCTCACCAGATTCTCTTGTGTTTCTTATGGAAGGAGATGGAGAAACCGTCCTGAAGGAAATTCATATTTTATCAAGTCCTGTTTTCTTCCATCATCTATTATACTCGGCGTAACAATGCCGTCACCTCTTCTAACTCTTCTCACAAGCTCATCATAACTTTGGTTTACTCTTCGAGGAATCCCAGCAATTTCCTTGCTTGATTACCTTTACCTTTACTAAACTAAATATTAACTTTACCAAATCCTCTATTTGGATCTTGCGTAGTTGTGCCATTGTTTTATTTTTATTTTACTTTTTGTATCATTCACATTACATTAAAAAGATATGCAAACTTATTCTCAAAAAAAAATAAATAAATAAATAAATAGCAAACTCTTGAGATTGTGCGTCAATGTACTATTACCATTTGGATAAAACACACTTTCACCCCCTCTAGTTTGGGAAAGGACACTTTCACTCCTTCGTTGTGCCAAAATTAAAGAAACTTACTCCCCATATTGTGATACAATTATTATGGAGTTGGAATATGTCACTACAAATAGGATTTATGACAATTTTGCCCCATGTTATGCAAAATGTAACTGAAAAGGGTGAAAGTATGCTTTAGTCAAACTAGAGGGGTAAAAGTGTCTTTTATCGTTGTCACTTACCATTACTTCAACTGGTTCAATCTCAGCCAATCATAGTTTTAAATTCCGTTCCATTCGGCCCGATTCTGTCTTAAAACAAAGCATAACCGGTATTGGTATATATGAAATGTGGTGCGTGACGATTTCGCGAATTTCAGATAGATTTTAGTCACACAATTTGTAATTTAAACAAATTTTGGGGCAAGTAAAAAATGCATACATCTATGTTGATCTTCAAGATAAATATTCATTAAATATTTTTTATTTTGTTCACTCATTGCATATTATATTTTAGCGTTTTCAATGCTACGCCATTGTCAGACATTGAGATTTTGATCTGAATTTCGAAGTTTAAATATTGATGAATTTAAGCAGTCGACAATTCATTTAGGCCTCGTTTGGGTAGAGGATATGTTATGTAGGGATAAGGCTTATGCTGGGATATGAGTAAGGATATGAATGTTGTCTGATAAGCTCTGATAAGATATGATGACTGCCTGTGTTTGGGTGCTGTCGGATATGATGAAGGATATGAAGCAGGATATGTGCCGAAATGACTGTAATACCTTCAATGCTGTTATTTTGTATAAAATATTGTATATTTCAAATTGATGAGGAAAAATGTATACTCTTGTAACATGGAAACATAATAAATATTCATGGATAACAAAATGATCATAGCAAAATATGGAGTATAAGTTACTAGTACTTATTGGCATAATTGGTATGGTGTTACAAATCCTATAATAAACAAGTTAAATTAAACAAACGAAATGTCACCAAGCTCTGTTGCATTACTTGAGAGATTTTACTACATTTCTCAATAAGAATATACATGCTCTGTTGCATTGCATGTGAGGGGTTTCAGTAACCAACCAAACAAATCTTTCACCAACTTACAATACATAAACCACTGCAGCAGTACTACTAAAAACATAAATTGATTTTAAGACCATACACGGTGGACATGCATGTAGCATGGATATATATATATATGTGTGTGTGTGTGTGTGTGTGTGTGTGTGTGTGTATACATATATATATATACATATATATATATAGATAGAGAGAGAGAGAGAGAGAGAGAAAAGAAAATTAGATAGTTTGTGTGGGTATTTTTGTCAACCTACTAGCATCCTAATATGCTACATTTTCTTATTCGAGCTTATACCACCAAGTTGGTGGTATAAAATTTGTTCATTAAAAGCTCCATCAGTATAAGCCAATATAATTTATCCCCTCTCTTATCCGGCACCCAAACACTTGATAAAAAGAGAGAGAGTATATAAGTTATCTTATGCTCTCTCCTTATCCTCTACCCAAACGAGGCCTTAGAGTCTGAGGATTTTGCATATGTGAATGTGTGTTTTGTGCTAGTGTATTGCATGCAAATACGTTATTGTATATCTAGTTTATTGTCTGGTAATAGTATGACCTTATGAGCAGTTTTATTATGGGTTATGAATAATTTATACACATATACATGTTTTATAGATTATTTACAAAAAAAAATAACAATAAAAGTTCTGGTTGTTCTTGAAATGTAATTTTTTTGGGCAATTGGATAATTTAAGAAAATTGGTCTGAAATGAATCGCCGAAAAATACCCGTATCAAAATGTTTCACTCTATCAACAAAAACGAACTTACGCCCGGTACGATATTTCATAGAACTTACGCCCGGTACGATATTTCAAACTATGATCCGAATATCTCACACACTAGTTTAGTCATAGCAGTTAATCTGGCACAAAACAATGTCAAGTCAATTCTATCATCTCGAAAACAATAAACTTTAGTGAACGCAACCGGGCATAAAAAGTGGAGCAATGCGCACATAGTACGGCTGTTGTTATCTCTCTGGTTTTACGGAAGAATTTCATTTGACTAATGAAACGAAACAACAAAGATCAAATATGCATCTTTCTTTAACTTGGCTCAAAGAATTCCACTTAGGAAAATCAGCATAATTCACAGATGAAATTCAGATTTCTCAAAGGAAAACTATGTTCAAAGGATCCTGTAAAACTAGAGTACCCTAACTACATCAACAGTCATATGTCCTGAAAAATGTTACTACTATGTCAATGTGTTCATCAAAGAACCTCCAAAACATTCAATGAAAGTGCCCTAATTGCACCAGCATCACACTGATGTCATCGGAGGACCCCCGCGACGCCGCCAACGCCGCCAGTTTCTTACAGGCGGCGATCCCATCCACCTTCTCGACACCCACAACATAACCCCTAGCAATGTCTACCGCTTCTTGGTTGCTGACTTTGTCCCACAACCCATCAGACGCAAGTATCAAAAACTCCATATCGGATTCAATCGCAAAAATTCTGGTCTCCGGCTCCGCCGTCACCCATTGTTTCAGATGACGGTCACCAATCCCTCTTGACACCGCTAACGACCCCTGGATCCTCCAGACACCGCGGCAGAAATCCACGTATCCGCCTAAATTCTCAACCCTTTCCTTCTCGTCGGCCCTCGAAGGGCGGTGGTCGGACGTGAGGGCTTCGGCAGCGCCTCCTCTGCTTAACACCGCACGACAGTCGCCGGCGTTAGACACCACTAAGTTCTCATTTCTAATCAGTGCAGTGACACAGCATGAACCCCCACGAAGATCTTGCTTCAGAAACTGCGAATCTGTGTTTAAGTAGCCGGATTTTACTGCTTCTACAATGTTCTCTTCGCCCAATTTCTCAATCTCTTCGTTGATGTTCTTCTCGAGGTTGTCTGCGGCGAATTGGGCTGCTTTTGATCCGCCGTGGCCGTCGAAGATGCCGAATATAGCCTGTAGAAATGAATCAAACCACATCAGAACGGTTATTCAATCTCCAATTGAAGCTATGGCCGAAGGTGTTACCCAATTAGCGAGTAACATCTTCGGCGAATTGGGTTAGCTTCAATCAACCCGATTCGTCGAAGATGTTACCCAATTCGCCTAGTAACATCTTCGGCGAATTAGGTTAGACCCAATTCGCCGAAGATGTTACCCAACTCGCCGAAGATGTTATCCAATTCGCCGAGTAACATCTTCGGCGAATTGGGTTAGCTTCGATCTCAATCTCTAAATTCGAGATTGAAGCTAACCCAATTTCATCAATTGTTCGAGACCAGATCTCGAACAATTGATGAAACTGAAATAAATAAAAAAAAAAACACGGACAGTACCTGTTTGGGATCGACCGCGGCAGAGAAGCGATCTTCCATAGCCTCCCTCCTCCCCCTCTTACAATAAACCGAGTACCCATCTCTATCAACCTCAATCTCCGACGAGGCAGGAGTCGCCGGAGCCGGAAACCCAAATCCGGCGGCGGAGAAGGGGATGTTGAGCATGGTGGGTCTCTTCCTCTTCAACAAAGTGGGCGAAGTCGAATTCGGAGGCGGCGGAACAGTACCGCCGTCGTTGCAGGATCTGTTGAGGTTGCTTGGAGGCTTGTTCTGGAGGCGGAGTCTCAACGGCGACGGAGAAGAAGGTGAGGAGGAGATGGGTTTTTCCGGCGAGGATTTGCAGAAGAGGGAAGAGGGGACCCTTGACGGAGAGAAGGCCGGCGAGTTTGAAATCGCGACGGTGCAAGACATGGCGATGGAGGTCTCACTGTGCGTCTCCAACGTTCGTATTTGGTCTTCTGTGTTGTGTTTAACGTTCGAATTTGGGTGTCAGTGGAGATATTGAGAGGAGGTGTTTGATTTATGCAAAGAGAGAGAAGAAGAGGAGGTTTTATAGGGGGGAGAGGTGTTTCTTTTACGCAGTCAAAGTGGGGACCATTGGGCTGTGTGGGCCCATACGTGTTTATTGAGCGTAGCCCTTTTTCTAGTAATTTTGACTGGTGTGTTAGTTACAATTTTCTTGTGAAATTTTCATTGTGACCCCTTTGCATTTTATTAAACTTACTTTTGGTTTTCTATTTTTTTTGTGAGGAAAGTTTCTGAATTTTACCTATAAAACAAAATTGAATGAGAAAAAAATAAAAATCGCAAATAACCAAATATTGCCTCTTATTGTAATCGATTTTTCATAAAAGTATAAAAACAATTTTGTGTGTAAACACTGACTTTTGTGTCTATTGATAACAGAAGGACTGAAAATCTAACACATCTCACTTAAAAATTGAATCTTATAACACGTACTTTTGATTTTTTTAGCTTATATTTTTCAAGAAGCTAAAAGTAAGTATATTTAAAAATATAACAAAGAAAGTCAAAAAGTCAGAATCAAATGTCAAAATTACCTTTTGACCGTTTACGTTATATGTAAGTTGTTTAATGTAAAATTCATTACAGTCAGCTTTCATCATAAGATGGATTACTATCTTTTTGGAAGAACTCTAACTTTCATAAAAAAAAAAGTCATCACAAAAACAAAGAAGGTCAAAAAAATCAAATACAATTAAGAGGGCAATGTAGATTGGGCTACACACTATGAGCTAATCATTCAAACATCTAAAAACAAAAAACGAAAATATGAAGAGAGCTTAGAAACTAACACCATGCAACTCTCAATCACAAAAGCTAATCTGTGATGGAGGATTTGAAAGGGGATTCTTGTTCAACCCACAAATAAGATGGTAAGCTAATCTCTATGGAAGGTCATTGAAATTTTGATTTGCATAAAAGGTTTTCTATCTATGAATGTTAGGTAACTAAGGGGACTATTAGGTGGCTAAGAGAGTCAAACACGTTATTAGCTTGTTTTGAGGTTGTAAAGGGGACTAGACAGAAATAAGTTTGACTACACAATTATTAGGAGGAGTACTTCTACACCATAAAACAACAACAATTTTATTTTTTAATATTATTCTTAGCAACGAAGACACAAAACGAGTTGACAGGTGGCGATCTCCCACCGCATGGAAGCCATTGGAAGGCATATGAGACAAATCAATGACCAATTCATCCCGACGGTGCTAGACCGAAATGACCAACTCCTCTCCCTCGGGGCTCCACCTAGTGCTGCGAATTCGGGTCGGTTGACCCGAGAACCGACCCGAACCGTTAAGAATGCGAACCGAATGCAGGGGAACCGGAACCGAACCGGGAACCGACTACCCGGACCGAACCGATTCCGGGGGTTGGTCGGTTCCGGTTCGGTTTTATGAGATTTGGTAACCGGGAACCGACCCGGAACCGGAACCGGCAGAACCGGAACCGGAACCGGGCCGGAACCGACCCGGAAACCGAAAGCAACGGTCGAATTTTTGAACCAAGTAGCCGTTGCTTTGCAACGGTTACATGACCGTTCTGAATTTTTTTTTTTTTTTTTTTCTTTTTTCTTTTTTCACTTCCCCTCTTCATCCTTCTACCTATAAATACCCAACCCACACTACCATTTTTTTCACACTTCATCAACAAACTCTCTCAACACTTCTCACAATTCTTCACTCAAAAATCATTCTACACTCTCCAAAATTCATTCTCCAATCTCCATATTCCTCAATCCTCAATTCCATTTCCACACACACACTCTCAAAAATCAAAATCACTCAAAAATCGTCATACGCTCTCGTCTTCAAAATTCGACAAGCAAGAGGAACGCATCTTCCATATTCGGCAACGCATCTTCAACATTCGCCGTTTCGCTTCACCTCCAAGAATTATTCTTGGAGTTTGTAAGTTTTAATTTTTGTTGTTTTTAATTTGATTGTGTTATTATTTGCGCTTTAGTTGTAAAACTTAATTTTTTTTAATCACATTTCCATAAGAAAAAAATGGCTTCTTCTTCTCGTCCAAATTTTGATGACCAAAACAACCAATACGTACCCATAATTGAAGAAATTGATATTGATGATCAAATGGACATTTTATTTGGCGAAGGTGCCGCTAACGCTTTTGACGGTATAGAGGAAAATGAGCCGAATGTAGGTAATAAAAGAACACGTAAGGCGGAAAAACCTAAAAAAAGCCCCGTTTGGGAACATATGGATAAAATACCCGATGGTGTAGACGCCAACGGTACACCAAAATTTAAGGCTAAATGCAAACATTGTCAAAAAAAATTTGTGTTGGATAAAACCGGTGGATTAGGATCACTTAGAAAACACTTACAAAATGTACACGGACTTTTGAAAGATACACCCGCCGTAGGCGACGCGATGCTCCAAACCCAACTAGGATTCGACGCACAAGGCAACGTAGTTCCTTTTGTCTACGATGAAACTAGGGCAATAAATGCATTATCTCATTATATCATGGCCACCGAAAAACCCCTAAATATGACCGACGACAAGGAGTGGGACACGTTAGTACAATCCGCTTTTTGTCCGGGTTATAAGCATATTAGTAGACACACTATTAGAAAAAACATAATGGCAACATATAGTGAGAGGAAAGCGGAACTATTGCAAACATTTTTTGATTCTAATTTCATAGTTGGTTTAACTTCGGATATGTGGTCGGGTAGAAATAACAAGGGATATATTTGCGTCACCGCACACTACATTGACACTAATTGGACATTACAAAAACGTGTTATTGCATTTCAAGAAGTTGCATATCCTCACAACGGTGTAAACATAGGAGAAGCCATAATCGATATTGTTGAGGAGTGGGGAATTGATCAACGAATTACATCAATTACTTTTGACAATGCATCGTCATGTGATAGTGCGATAGATCATATTCGAACTTTGATACAAACACCATTTCGCGAAGAAATCGACCATGTTCGTTGTGTATGTCACATTATCAATTTAATTGTGCAAGTTGGTTTGAAAAAACTAGAAGATTATATTTCTCCTATTCGTGATGCTATTCTCTTTATTGCGTCTTCAAACAAAAGACAAAAACTTTTTGGGGATTATTGTGATAAAATAGGCAAGAAAAAAAGAAGGTTTGGGGGAGATTGTAGGACTAGATGGAACTCCACTTATTTGATGTTGAAAAGTGTTGAAGGTTATGAGACCACAATCACACGATTTTTGAATGAAAATGGCAATCCCGGATCCGTTACACAAAATGAATGGAACGCCGCAAGTGTCTTAAGAGAGTTTCTTGAACCATTTTATGACGCCACTACTATTCTTTCGGGTGTTTATTATCCTACTACTAACAACGTTATTCCACAACTATTGTTTATATCGTCGGCTTTTCAACAGTATAGGATGAATGAAATTTTATACGAAGCAATTAACGACATGGAAGAAAAATTTCTCAAATATTTTGAAACAATCCCTATGATTTTTTGTTTGTCAAGTATTTTGGACCCAAGACAAAAGGATGCTTCCGTAGGTTTTATGCTAGGCCAAATACAAGAAAACATGACTACCACATATAGACCCGTAGTGATATTACCAACTATTGAACAAGTTAAACAAGAACTTAATCTTATGTACGATAAATATCTTGCTAAATTTGGTGTTAGTGGTGGTTCTCAAAAATCATCGAGCGATCCGAAGGGTAAGGGCAAGGGTAAGAGTAAGTACGCTATTGGTTCTTTATTTAAGGGTACACAAGCCACACCCACCGGGACTAGTTGCGTCTCGGAATTAACGTTGTTTCTCAACCAACATTATTTCATAAACGTGTCGGAGAGAGACATAGAAAATTTTGATATACTTGATTGGTGGAAAAATTATGAAAGAACTTATCCAATTGTTTCTAAAATGGCACGTGATTTACTAACCCCTCCCGCTTCTACAGTCCCTTCTGAATCTACTTTTAGTGCAGGTAAACGAGTGTTGTCGGAGAAAAGATCGTGCCTAACCTCGGAGATATTGGAGGTACTCATATGCTCGAAGGATTGGAGCGACGCCAACAAACGCACACAAAACCTACACATTTTGGACGTTATGGTCAACGAGCTTTACCAAGAATTGGGAATAGACCCGGACACTCCCCTTGATGTAGACCAATTGCCAACGACGAGGGGTTGAAAAATGAAGACTATTATTGGGTATTTTTGTTAATTTCAATAAATTTGTATGTAAGTTAGAAAAAATGCAAATGATTGTTAGTTAAGTAGGTGCCAACCTAGTTGGGATGTACTTAAACTATAGTGATGCAATTTTTTCTAACATTTGATGTTTTACTTTTAATCAATAATAAAAGTTTACTATGTTTTTTCCACTTATTTGTCAAGTTTTGCCTTTTTTTTTTAAATATTTGTGAAAACATTCCCCATATACATTAATATTAAAAAAGAGTAGTATTAATTAATAACAAATACTAACCCCTAACCTAACCCTAATACTTATTAATTAATGTCTAACACTTTTTAAATAATACCTAACACTTAATTAATAGCTAACACTTATTAATTAATACCTAACAATTAATTAATACCTAACACTTACAAAAAAAAAAAATAAAAAAATAAGCTGACCGGTTCTAGAACCGGACCCGAACCGATAACCGAACCGAAGTAGGACCCGGTTCCGGTTACCGGGTCGGATTCGGTTCTAGTAATATTCTAATTCCGGTTCCGGTTCAACCGAACCGAAAGCCGGCAGCGAACCGCCGAACCGAACCGAAACCGACCGGTTCCGGCTTCGGTCGGTTCGGTTCCGGTTCGGTTGAACCGAAATCGCACCTCTAGCTCCACCTAGCATTTTAAGGGCGCGTTTGTTTATTTCTAATTTCTTAATCAGCCGACAACTGTCTTAGGGTACGTTTAGATAACCTTCTTATGTACTTCCCCTGTTTCCTTTTAGTTTGATTTTTACCATTATTTATCGGTTCACTTGGATCTGTTATTTGATTAATAATACGATGCAAGAATTTGATAGTTTTTGCATGGTGTTATAGAGTAAATTTTACTCTACAACACCATAAAAAATACAAAAAATTAGCATTGTATTCCTATTAAAATCACTAAATCAAAGTGACATAATTACAGATGAAAAAGTCAAACAAAAAAGAAAGTACTTCATCTGCTTCTCTTTATACTTCTCATTTTGTCAAACAGACCAAGCACTTCATCTGCTTCTCTTTATACTTTTCATTTTGACTTTTTTCACTGTTCACCGGGTCAAAGACCTGGTAATTTAGATAGTAAAAAGATGCAATTTTGTTTATTGTTTGCGTCAAACTTCAAGACATTTACGTCCCTAATGTGATTTAGTTCTGGGATCGTACTCGCATAGCGATGGATGTTCTGTCACCCAACAAGAGAGAGTAAGTGCCACTGTTATAGGAGTGATTGCTCTTAGTCACAGTTTTATATAACAGAAATGCATTAATACTAATTTCGAAAAAGATATGAGAACCCTTGTCCCTACTTACATATGGAGATTATTTCTCCCTTCGATTGCAATTCAAGAGACAACCAAAGGTTAGTGATTGCAATCACGATCAAAAAACATATTTGACGACTCGCGTATAGACCACAAGTCACCCAGCTGCTTTTGAGGACTGAGGACTGAGTATTTCTTTTGATATGAACAAGTAAACTCGTCCTCTTTACGTTGATTATATTTTTCAAGGACTAAAAATGGATCGGTGCAGAAAAGAAAGTATAGGTCCAGATATGGAAGTTGACATAATCTCAGCCGGCATCAGTAGGCAGTAGCAGCTGCTAGAATTCCAAGCCAACCTTTGCAGAAGAATGATTCATGATCAGCAAATACTTACTATTCTACTACACATTGCCATATAACGGTTCAACTCAAACTTCGGACCCAGTCCACTGCAAATTACTTACTATTCTAGGTTCAAAATATGTCATCCTACGACACTTTCTTGTCCAAAAACAGAAGACGGTTTCAAGAAAAGCTCAAAACACCAGGAGTACCATCATCGAAATATTCTCCACAGAAGAAAACAAACCAAGGAAACAACAAACAAATGTGTTAGATTAATCCTGTTTTCTAAGATATGTGACGCCGTCGAGCAACATGACTCCAACTCCAACCATTACAATATTAGCAACAGCCACTGTTTGGTGGGAGTCCCTGCATTGCTGGGGGAGGATGAAAATTGGCCTCCCCCAGCAATAAACGGTAACATCTGAAAGCTAACATCAAACTGCTTCCGCATACACATCTTGGTGAGAAGATAAATATTGCCAAGGCCAAAATGAAATATAGCAAATACCAGACAGGAATATCAAAATACCCTCGCATCACCCTTTCCCTCCACTTTTGCCTAAAATACCTAGGTGGTTTAAGCAACACGGGGGAGAGCTGTCAAACGGTCCTAGCCGGCCCGGGACCAGACTGGTTGATAGAGCACCACCGAGCCTGATCTGGTCCCAGTCCGGTTAGAAGAAGCAATATGTTGCAACCAGCCCAGCCCAGCCCACGGGACCGGACTACTATAGGCGGGCCAGTTCAGCGCAGGTCCGGCACTAGCCGGTGGGTTATTTTTTTCAAAAATAATTATATATATGAATATATATTTATGTTTATTTATAAACTTAAACTACTATATTAATTTTTAATCATAGGCTAGTCCCGGTACTGAGCTGGCTCTGGTCCCGGTTTTGGTCCGTCCTGGGCATGATGCGGGTCGGTCCCAAACCAGACCACCTGGTAGCAGTCGCGAACCATCTTGGTTTACCCGTCAATCGGGCCGGTTCGGCGGTCATCCAGCCCATTTGACAACTCTATTGGGGGGCATTGGTGGGTGTGAAAATAACTTTATTGTCGCTACACAATTAAGAAAAAGAGTACCATATCCTGACCTAGCCAAACATAGAAACACAAAAATTTCAAATCCTATCTTATCCTCCAATCAAATTTTATCTCAAATCCCCAATATATGTCACTAGTGCATAACCCGTGCCCTAGGGACCTAGAAGAAACTATACCAACACCCCTTGCCTAGAGCTGTCAATCAAGTCGGTTAACCAGTCGAACCGCCCGTCCTAACCGCCAGGCAATAATCAGAACCGAAACCGTAACCATAAGGACCCAAACCGGCTGGGGACCGAGTTATCAGTGTTCCGGGTCTGTTAAAGGTATCCTTAACTGCCTAACCGACCCGAAATTAACCGGGACCGAACTGTAACCAGGACGAAACCGAAAACTGGCCCGTATCCGACTGTTACCAGTCCCGTATCTTGCGGTTAACCGGCCCAAACCGAACCGGTTACAGTTACACGGGCCAGGCCGGTTAATCGTAACCGTTAACCATTAACCGTAACCAAAACTGTAACAGACAGTTCACGGTTTACCGGTCCAGTTTTGATTAACGGTTTTGATAGCTCTACCCCTGCCAGGATAAAAGGACCTACATACATGACGATGGCCCTCTAAAATCACAGAGAAAATTAACTTTTTAACAATCCGTTCATCTATGATGATTGTGGGAAAATGACTAGTGAGAATAACATGGGGCAGAAGCAAAGAAGTGCTATACAAAAATGAACAAATCAACTTCTCTAAAAAAGAATCCAGGGGATTAGAAAGAAAATTCTCATTGTTGATTTAATCCACCATGCTACCCAGAAAAATATTACTACAAGCCTTTTGAACAAACTGTGAACAACTTCTAACTATAATAATTAGAACTCTGCACCGGCTTAAAAACCACTTATTCCTCCCAAGAGCAAGTGCTGATACATAAGGCGGATTATTGTAGACGCGAGAAATGCTATGCAACCATGTCCCAACTTGACCACATCTACAAAAGGACCCACCACTATACTAAAAATGTTCGAAGTGATTGGTCGATGTAGTTGACATGGCAAGTTGGGACATGGTTGGAACATGAGAGTTGGGATGCATAGCATTTCTCGACTAGACGCAGGTTGACGAAATCGAAAACCCTTCACATTATCAACTCTATTACTGATAAATAAGTCTCTGCAATAAATGTGCAATCTATCAATTCCACTACTACTACTACCAGGGAACATGAAAATGTAAGCATGGCGTTTGAACTTCTAAGAGGTAACCAGGGTTTTAAAAAACGGAAGCGGCCACCGTATCGGTCGCGGTCACGTATAACGGAATCGGGCCGTAACGGAGGGATAAAAACGGAAAAACGGGAATCTATGCGTGAATTTTAAAAAGTCGCTAAAAATGTATTAAAATACTACTAAAACATATAATATTCATATATGAAACATATTTATAGAGAATTTAACTATTTTAGACTATGAGGGGGTATATGTGCCTTTGCATCAACTTGAGGGGGTGCAAGTGTCTTTAATCGAAAAGACAACACAGAGGGCAGGGAGAGAGATGAAGACTCCACTGCACATGAAACCATTCAAAGTTTCAAACTCTGCAACCTTGAAGGTAGGTGGGTAATAAGAAAAAGAAAAAATTATAGCACCAAAACAGTTGAAACAATACGAAAAATCTGGATTTAGATTCACAAATTACTGTTGTGGACATTGATTTTTTCTACTCTAAGCAAACAGATGCTCAAAAAGAGACAACAGATAAGAGCAATCAATGATAACAATGTACTGTGTCATACATTTAAAACGAGCACTCGAATAACAAAGATTTTAGCTTCAAGTATGACACATTCAGTGCCTCGTGCATTGGATTGAATATATGAAATTGACTAACAATTGCTTGACTACACGTGACTTAACTTCCACAATTGCCAAAATAGAAAGTAAGAATAAGATGTACCACCTACAACGAGAAACTGCTTTTACGAATAGTTACTGGAAGTTACCAACAACATCACTGTGAATCCCGTGTCTTTAAGAGTGCTCATGAAAGAGCGGAGACCATTTTGCTCAATCAAAATGCAAAACTTGATCGAGTGCTCAACACAAAATACAAATAACAGCCATAGTTTATGTTCTCATCAAGTCGTTTCTTATTGAAACACAATTTTATTTAGGGTAAAAGGCAAAAACCATCCTTTGAGTATGTGTTAAATACCAATCAGCCCCTGTCAGTGGACGGAGGTTAGACAACTACCACCCTTCTGTTAATGTTAGTTAGTAGGGGGATGCAATATGACTTTTTTATGACCATTTTACCCCTATTTGTATTTTTGTGTTTATTATGTTGATGTTCTTCATGTTGTTGGTGTTCTTGACCACCACCCCCACCTCCACCACCAGCAACACCACCACCACCTCCCTCATTACACCATTGCCTTCACTGCCTATCCCCTAGAAAATCATCACTCATTAACCACCAAAATACAAACTCAGTACTTCCACAACCCATCACAACTGCCAACTCCACCTCCATTACATCCTACCAACCTGACTTCACTACCACCTGCAATCAACAACCTCCACAGACAAACTAATACCAACAACTCCGCCATTTCTCCTTTAATATGACCATCAATTTCCCTAAAACACCATTACTCTGCAACTACTTTCACCCACAAGGCCACAACACCATCACCAATGCAACAAGCCAACACCAGCAGATTTCACTAACACCACCAAACCGCTGCTCTAATCCATAACCACATCAACACAGTGCATTACCATCCTCCCCCCCCCCCCCCCCCCCCCCCTTTTTCTTCAATTTCCTCTGGAAAAAAAAAAAAAAAAAAAAAAAAAAAACTGTTTTTTTCTAGCCTCTGTGACAACTTTATCAGGAGGTGGAGAGGAGCCTCTGTGACAACTTGTTTGCAAGAAGCTTCTACTTGAACAAAAGCACCTTCTGGGATTACTCCTTTTACAAGTGAAGAGGAGGAACAACACTTACAAACTAAACTAAATACCCAAACACGAGGGGCTGACTGGTATTATCCCATACTCAAGGGGTGGGATTTTGTCTTTTGCCCTTTTATTTATCGTTTTATGAAGATCAAACTAAACTAAATTCGCGAAGAATATCGAAAGAATAATATATGCCTACTTAAGATATTAAGTGAAACATTTTAACAAACATATGTCCACAACTGAATAGCAATATTTCTTCTTAGGATTTTAATAATCCAACACAAGTCATCGACCAACTTACAGCAGAAAGTGCAAAGGTCAAGAGAAATAAAACTAAAATATAAAAGAAAATGCCGTTTTCTGTCCAATTCGTATGAGGATAACCGAACATTAACTTTTTTGTGACAATCGACCTTATTGAAGCCTTTCTTCCTTAATCATCCAATTCCATTCACAAAGGAGTTCAAGAAAGGTGTAACACAGGTCCTTATTAGCTACTTCCTGTGACTCTTCTGATTTTATCTCCATATCCTTTACAAATACGACATGCAAGTAGGAGATCAATCAAGTTTTAACCTAGAAATCAACATAAATGAATCATAAAGCTAACCCTTGGGTACATAGTTCCCAACTCAAAAATCATATCATGAAGGGGGAAGCTATGATTAATCTCAAAAATGTTAATTTGTAGTTGCAGAGAGGGAGAGGGAGCATAGTGGCATAATTCAAGAAATGGGTAATATGAATTTATTAGCTACATTCTGCAACTATCTCAATTTTATCCCATTGTTATGGAATTCTCGTTAAAATATCTAACATCTAGGCAGATTTATAATCTTCTTTATCTTTATAAGTACAAAATTTATAACTCCGAAAAGGTCTCTTCAGCAACCATAAAAACGTAAGCAACAGACAAATCAAGTTTGGCTAAAAATCGACCCACTCGATCTAAACATAACAATCAAGCTTATAAGCTGCATAAATGACTAACCTGCTTGAGATTGATTCATCACAAACAACACTACTTGGGATGCGTTGTAGCCAAGAGGAACAATAAAATTATGTATCTCATAGAAACCCGGTATCAAAAACAATCCCAAAATTAGAAATGCACAATGAAAACAATTTGCACTATTAAGTGATTAAGAAAGGATCAAACCTTGAGAAAGTCCCTACTTCCTTTGCCTGCTCTATTCACCTAGACAACCAAATAAACCTAATATGGTCAGTGGCAGAAATATAGCAAAATTAAAAGTAAAAGCAGGAGTGAGGCAGAGTTGGAAGCACCTCTGACTACCTCTCTAGGGACTCAGAGCAGCTCTTGAGCTTCAAAGCTTCACTTCTTAGTCCCAACCCACTTCAAATTTGGCCTTCCATGGCTTCCTCAGCAATTTCACCAGCGTCTCATGCAAGGGTTTCCTCATTTCTTCTCACTATTCCTGAGCAGGAGTCTATCACAAACACCCATAAAGGTGTTCGCTGAACTCGGTGGATTTAGCTGAAAATTGTCGCACCGGAGCTATTTCGCCCGAACTTGAAATCTATCAACCTCTATAATATCTTCGACTTCAGTCCCCGGCTAAAACAGTTCAGGGAGTTAGATCCGGAGGTGAAGGCAGGCTGGGGTACGGAGGTGGACGTGGAAGTGGAGGCGGGCAGGGATGCGTAGGTGATTTGGGCGAGAGACAGACTGCAGAGAGGTTCAGAGTTCTTTGCAGAGGACATATCGAGAGTACAGTAGAGGATTTTGAATTTGAAAAGTTATGAGTTGGATATGAAGGCTTCTTCACCTTATCTCTAAGTCTACTTCCATCCAACCAATCAAAAGTGTTATCCAACTTTTCATCCCACTAATAGCTTTTTGGAGAACTATTTCTTGTTTGGTACGACTTTCTATAATTTTGGGATATACTATTATTCCTCAAGCTGATTTGTTATATAGATATCATGCCATTACTCATTCCCAACCCAAACGAGGCCGTAAACCAAAACTAAACTCATACAGACACATATCTAGAAACAACATGCTTGAACAAGGCTTATCCACGGCAATATTCGACTTCTGTTCCATTCGAAAGACATGGGTACATATAAATTTGTTTCAGTCTGCAAAATTAAATACATCCCGTGATAAATGAAACTTAAGCTTCATTCTTAAAGTAATCCCATTTTTAAACTAGAATGAAGTATCTGGATGTGCCATGCTTAATTTTCGAGCAAATTCATGTATAAATCGACATGGAACTCCAACAAAACAGAAACCAATCATTTTAAAACTCATTATAGTTCATCAACCAAACTGCCGCGAAAAAAGGAAATTAATAATAATACAGACATAAATGTAAGAGCAAAAAAAGCTCCAGTACAATCTGGTACTTACTAAGAGTGTGCTGGCCCAAAATTTCTTTCTGAAAATAAAAAGATGAGAAACTAAACTTTACGAGCACGCGTTCTCTGCTTTGTGGCATGCTGGACAACCTTTTCCTCCACTGGAAGACCTTTCCTCCGCCTTACAGCATCAATGAGTTTTCTAGCAGTATTATGCAAAACACTAGAACCATCTCCAAATTCTTCGAGCTCCTCTTCTGTCTTCGGGACAAAGAAAGGGTCTTCAGGAAGTGCTTCCCAATGACTAAGAACAAGCAAAGCACTTGAAGCCCCAGAAGTCCATCTTCTCAACTCATCTGCAAATCCAAAACTTTCGGCTACCGGTACATAAGCATGCACTGTAAACAAGGGAGAACCTTCCTGCATTTCTTCCTTCAAAACCCTTGCTCTCCTTCGAGCAAGAACAGCATACATTGGGCCTAAGTATTCCGTTGGAGTGTTCAATTCACAGAAGTACAAAGCTTCAACTAGACGGGGCTTTCTCTGGAGCACAGCTGCCCTACAGGCATCCTTGACAGCTGTCATAACCTGCCCAGTGAATATACCATATTGCTCTGGTTGCTGATGGGAAGCTTCTGATTCATTCGACTGCGCGATCAATGGAGAGATATAAGCTTCGACAACAAATGCAAGACCCCACATGGGTTCATCGCACAAAGGGCCAGATGACGTGGCTAGTTCAAATCCAGACACGATGGTGTTCTCAAGACTCCTGGCCTCTTCGTACAATGTTTGATTTTCTATTGATGACGCTTCTGAATCTTCCTCATATTTGCTAGATTCGCTGACAAAGCCTAACCTCTCAGACACATATGGGGAACCCTTGACAAGAATAGAATTCTCATTACCCTCTTCTTTGTAATCCGGTAAGAGTAGAATGTTGGGACCAATTTGTCGAGGTCCAAGAGCCCAGATTCTCTTAAGACACTTTTCCCACAATAATTGGCACTTTTCAGCTCGATCCTTCTCAACATCTGCACTTTCAGGTGGAATGTCACTTTCTACAGCATCCGATATCTTTTTCTTGAGAATTTCAATTGGGTTCTCACCTTCCACTTCGAGAGTTCCCAAGCTTTTCTCACCTTGACCAAATTTTCCACAGATAATACCACCAAGCAAATCAGAACTCTCATCAAACACCTTGGTTAACGCAGGTGGAAGCTTCATGACCCGTACCTTAACAACACATCTACCATTTGGTGTTGTCTTCTCAATATAATCAGAGTTCCCATTCAAAGTTTTCAGATTCTCCAATAGATTGGATGCCTCGCCTTCAATTGTTTCTTTGTACGATACTAGGGGTGGTGAAACTTCCAAGTTAACTTTAGCAAACCTGTCTTTCAAATCTTTTATACATCTCTCAAGATGAACCTCTCCTGCAGCAGCAAGCACATGCTCTCCTCTAGAAGAAACAGTAACCTCCACAAACGGATCTGCACGGTTCAAGAGCCTCAAACCTTTCATGAGTGCACCCATATCGGCGGGGTCAGAAGGTTCAATAGCAACTTTAAGAGTGGGTGAAACCTGGAAAACCATACTCGAGAAAGGCCAACAACTTTTTGTAGTTGAAAGAGTCGCACTTTTCAAAATATGCTGGCCAAGGCCTTTAATTGCCACAAGATTCCCGGCCTTAACAGATTCTACAGGTCTGAGGCCCTGACCTATCATCACATATAGAGATTGCAACTCAGCTTCCTGGACATGCTTCTGTGTAGATTCTCCTTTCAATGGATCATATAAAGCTGAGAGCACATAAATTGTCTGTCCAGCACGAAGAACCCCACTAAAAACCCGTGCAAATGCGAGGAAACACTCATCAGATTCACCACTCCCGCCATCCTCACTAGACTTGCTTAAGATCTCACCGTAGACACCCCTTTGAGGCAGCAATTTTGTAGGAACGGCGAACATCTTAGATACAAAAGCAACACATGGTGCTTCAGGCCTTGAATCACAAGCCTCAACAGCCTTCCTAACTAGTTCAGCCTCAGCAAGCACATCCGAGCCGTTCTCATTGTTTAAAAGTTCTCTTTTGGGAAGCAAACGGGTTATACGTTCAGCTTGGGCAGAAACAGGGTTTGGCAAATACTTAATAACCATGGATAATACTGCATCGGACAGAGGAAGCCAACGACTCATGACAGATTGAAGGACAGCCTTCGGATCCTTGTTTTGAAGTTCACGAGGCGGAATGGACAAATTGAACGACTTTATAACTTTCTCAAGCACCCCTTTGTCACCAGGTTCCAAAGCTGACTGGTAAACTTGCCAAAGTGGCTCAAGAACAAACTGCACAAACATGGGACGAGCTTTACTTCCTCCACTAATTCCTTTCTTTCCAACAATCATCTTTGTCTTAGCATTGAAATATCGAGGACCCCATAAAGCTTTCAACAACGCGTTCGCGCTAGCCCCGAGCTTCGAAGCATAAAACTCAGCAAACTCACAGATACTAAAACCCCAACCATCCAACGCACACACAAAAGCTACATTCCCTTTCTGAGGCTGAAATGCATCTTCCTCGTCATCCTCAATCAACTCATGACTCTCGTCACTAACCTCGCCCGTAGGCCCCGCAAGTATCGAATCAACATCCGACAGATACTTCTCCGACTTGTAAGCACTCACAATCCCATTAACCTCATGAACAATCCTCTGCAACCGAGTATACGCCTCCATAGGACTCAACTTCAATTCGGTAATCAACCTATCAATCTTATTCAAAACCAGGCAAGGAGTAACCTTTTCAATCCAAGCTTGCCGCAAAACGGCATGAGTCTGGATATGAACCCCCTCGACCGCATCGACCAACACTAAAGCCCCGTCGCTCAACCGAGCGGCGGTGGAGACCTCACTACAGAAATCCATATGACCTGGTGAATCTATTAGGTTTATTGAATGGTCTTTGTATTGAAGACCAATGGAAGAGCTCTTCATTGTTATGGCACGTCTCTGTTCTTCGTCTAGGTAATCCATAAACCTAAGTTTACCGGCTTGTTTCGGGTGGAGTACTCCACCCCCAGAGGAGGCAATCAAATGGTCAGCTAGGGTTGTCTTGCCATGATCAACATGGGCAAGTATGCAAATGTTTCTGATCTTTTCAGAATCAAAATCACCCATTTAAACAATATAATTGAACTGAGTTTGAATTGGGGAAAATTGTATCGAATAATTAAACAGCAATCTAGGGTTTGAACTTGGCGATGGAAGAGTTGGTTTCAGTGACTATAAGCGTGAAATTGTAAGCGCTGAGACAGATATAAACAAAGAGATGAGAGAGAGACTAACGCCGGCGGAGGAGAGGTCGCTGAATCGGAGCTCATGAGTGCCGGAGAGCAGTCGTCGGCGAGAATCTGTGGAGCTTGGAATGGCGAAATAGGACAATAAGCCCTAGAATTTGGGAATTTGGGTATGAAGGACTGATTCTTTTCAAGTTCTGCACAATGTTTTATTTCTTTAGGCCCATCTCTATCTGGCCCAATACTATATGATTTTTTTTGACAGAATATAATTTGATATTTATTCGTTTAATCAAACATATTTAAAATAAATATATGTACTTTATATACTTATTTTTGAAGTAGATATATACTTATTTAAATAAAAATTAAACTTTATCTTCTCTAAAAAAAAGTTAACCTTATTTATGTCACCCATCCATATATTTGTTTGTGAAAATAAAATAACGCCGTAATTTGTATACTCATTTTGATAAAACTCTCTTCTAGGGTGAAAACAATCTGAAATCAGACATATGCTTTCTGGTTTAAGCGACTCCTATGAGAAAATGCTAGGTTTGGGATCGGCTCGAGTTCGAATCGATCTTCACATGTCAAGTTCAAGCTCAGCTTAAAAAAAAATTGTAGGTTCGAGCTTGGTTCGAGTGTGGCTTGGGCTCGTCAACTAAAGATTTTGAACTTGGGCTTCCAAGCTCACAGGGCTCGAGAGCTCCTCCTAGAAGCGTATGCGAGTACAAAATAAACATGTGTTCTAAATTCATCGAGTTATCCACAATGCATAACGTAATATTCGTTGCAAAGAAAAAAGAATCAAAGCATACACAAAATGTCTCAATCACGCAATGTCACTTAACAATTCAATACAATAAATATCCAAAATTTTAAAAACGTAAAAAGAGACATGAAACATTGTGATCATTTTCGTTAGCATTTCTGTTTTATACTTCTTCTTAAAAGTATATCATTGACTTCAACCGAACATCACCAAGTTTCAAGTCTCTAAATATATATGTCACACAACCAGATTGTACCAAATACATCTCATATTCCTTTCATCGAAATAAACCACCTTCTTAAGAACGTATTTTACAGCTGAAGAAGTGCAAGAAATTGTTTTCCAACTGGGTCACAACAAAGTCTTGGTCTAGATAGTTTCATTTTAGAATTCTACCAATAAAACCGGACCAAAGTGAAATATTTGATCATACGAGCCGCTATCCACTCACTCAATTCGAGTTTCTTGCTTAGAGAGACGAACATGACATTTGTAGCCCTGCTTCTGAAGAAGAAGGATCCTGCTTCTTCGGGTGGCTATCGTCCAATCAGTTTATGCAATCCCACTTATAAAATTATTTCCAAAGCTGTTGTCGACAGACTGAAGACAGTTCTTCCTTCTATCATTACAGATTTCCAGAATGCCTTTGTTAAAGGCCACCTAATCTTGAATAATATGTTCCTCGCACAAGAACTCACGCATTACATCAGACATCAAAAATATACAAAATCTTCTTACTTTGCCCTTAAACTAGATACGATGCCTTTGACAGAGTCTTGGCCTTTTCTCCACGAATATAGAAAAAAAATGGACTTCGGCGACAGGTTCAAGTGTCTCGTGAAATTTGTATCTTCAACGTCTGTACAACAATGCATACAAAACCGTAGGTTCTCTTCACCCTAACATAAGGGCTTTTTCATGGTAATCACATATCCCTAAATGTTTTTCATCATTACATAACTTGTTTTAGGCATGCATGCTAGTCCTGGTTGGACGGAGCGCATGAGGGTACTTTTATTTCACGAACTACTCCTAACATTGCACATCTCATATTTGCGGAAGATACCTTTATCTTTCAGAAATACCAGGTTGATAAATTTCAAAATTGCACTGCCTTTGCAAAGGTGATTTCTATCAAGCGGGACAATTTATAAATTATCAAAAGTCGGAGATCTTCATAAGCCCGATTATGTCTAATTATAAAAGAAGCCACATCACCAATATATTGGGAGTGAAATAAGTTGACAAGCCAAACATATACTTATGAAGCCCTATGGACTTCCCTCTGCCAAAAGGAAAAATATTTTAGCGTATCTTAGACAAATTCTCTCAAAAATATAATCAGAAAGTAACGTACTCTAAATGTTGCACCTAAAGGTACTCTCACCATATACACCTTACTGTCTACTCCCCTTACTTCCTATCGATCAGTAAAGCGCCATAATATTTTATCAATAATCTGCAAACCATTATCTAAAAAGATTATATGGTCAAAGATATACAAATAGGAAACGCCCTTACAGTCAGAAATTAGGATTTTCTCTACCTTTTTATTAAAGAGGGTGGGCTCGGGTTTCGTGATTTAAAATCTCAAAAATTATGCTCTTTTAGAAGAAAAAACGACTCGTTGTATCCTAGAGATGGAAACTCCCTTACAACCATAACTTTTGAATTAAAATATTTCAAATAAGGAATAATAAAGACGAATAAAATTACATTCTATGATTATTGGGCTCGAGTAATATTTTTTGGTGCAAGATCAGCTCTTTCTTTATTTAAAATATCTTCCCGCCTCTGTTGGCGGCGGCGGTCCAGCGTCCGGTGATGGAGATCCAGGCCCTTCCTGATGTACCACCACCTCCTGTCCCCGTAATCCCACCAGGGGACAAACCAGAGCGAACAGATGTTCTGCCGGTAAGTGCATTACTTTGCTTCTGCGTTTCCTCTAGGTCTTGGTATTACTCTTTTGTGATTTTACTTTTTTATTTTTTTACTTGATTCAGGTGTGTAACTGTTGCTGGGTTTATCGAAGGTTTTATGTGCTATTACGAAGACAAGAAAAAAGGGTATATTCGTCACTGAACCCTATTAGGGCTGCAACAATCGCCCATATATAAATATAATATACTCCCCCTCGCCGAAACGAATTTATATTCCCTCATCAAAACCCTCATCAAAAGTTCAAAACCCTGTTTCTCTTTCTGACTCTCTATACTCTCCCCCTATTCCGATCTCGACATGGACCGAAAGATCGACAATGTCATTGACAATGCCCTCCCCATCCAAGGAAATATTAACTGGTCTACTATCCTTCAACTTACAGATCTGCTGCGGGACAGAAAGCTACTGATCACTCCCCACAACAATGAACTAAGTCATGTTCTCCTGCTTTCTAGCGGAGACCTGACGGAGGCGGCCGATCTCATCATGGACTGGAAAACGCCGCCCCTCCCCTCCCCGAGGCTCCGAAAACCATGTTCCAGAAAACATAGCCGGCAGTCTGCTACTCAGCGAGCTTCCTCTACCTCCCGTCAGCCAGCCACGCGCCGCCGCCCCTTAGGTCCTGCAGTTCATGGAGCCTTTACAGCGCCCACAGCCTCCACTTCCCGTCCGTCAGCCACGCGCTGCTGCCCCACAGGTCCGGCAGTTCATGGAGCCTCTACAGCACCCACAACCTCCACTTCCCGTCTGTCAGCCACGCGCCGCCGCCCTCAGATCCGGCAGTTCATGGAGCCTCTGCAGCGCCCACAGCCTCCACTTCCCGGCAGCGCCAGTTCGGCGAACCCAAACCGGAACGTTCGGGCTCGCCTCGCCCAGGCCGCAGTCCCTAGCTCCCACAGTTTGGGCATTTCTTGGTGCCTCAACAGCGCCCTGCTCCGACTCCAGGTTACCACAAATTCCAGGCGGCGTACCACCAGTACAATCAATTGGGGCAGGCGGCGTATCCCCTTATGTAACAGGTGTATCCCCAGATCTTCGGCGGCGGTGGTCCTGCGTTCGGCGATGTAGATTCAGGCGTATCTGCAGATGTATCAGGCATACTACCAGATCTTCCTGCCTCTGTTGGCGGTGACGACGGTCCAGCGTCTGGTGATGCAGATTCAGTCCTTTCCAGTTGTACCACCACCTCTAGTCCCCGTAATCCCACCAGGAGACAGACCGGAGCGACCAGATGTATTGTCGGTAAGTGCATTACTCTGCTTCTGCGTTTCCTCTAGGTCTTTGTATTACTCTATTGTGATTTTTCATTGTTTATGTTTTTTACTTGATTCTGGTGTCTAACTGTTGTTGGGTTTATCGAAGGTTTTATGTGCTATAATGAAGATAAAATGAAAGCGAATATTCTATGGCCAATACAAACTTTACATGTGGCATATATTGCAATCTCTCACAATATACGCCTAATATAGGTTGAGCTCCAATGTATTGTTTGCATGAGCCTGTGGATGAGTTCAACAAAATTATTCTTATCTGTTTCAATTTCACACGTACTTCACAGAATTAATGTGTAAAGATTAGGTTTTAGGGTTTATTTTTTGTGGGTTAGGGTTGCAAATTCTAACAATATATTGTTTAATATCATAATATAGTATAAGATAATAACAATTAGTTAATACTTCCAAGCATGTGATAATTTTCCTTGCATTCTGTCCAAATTTCTGTTCTGTATTTTCTGCATATGTAGAATGGTTGGTTCTATATTTAATCACTAGCTTATAACCCTTACCATCATTAACCAATCTTTTTGGTCAAAAAGTAGTTAGAAGGAAAAATAATAATGAAATAAAGAGAGACTTAATGTAAAAGAGCTGTCTTGTCTTGTCCATCAATCACCTCACATCAGAGGTCAATGTAACTTTGGACAGAATTGATCATCACCACTAACTGTTTGTTGATCCAATGGTGGAACTTTTGCCACAAATACATTATTGAACAGTAAATCGCTGTCTTGTTTTAGTATATAGATAGCTTTAGACCACGGTGCAATACTCTTGCATATTTTTTGCTCATTTTTAACTGTGTGTAGCCGGATGCATTCCCCGACGTACCAGATCCTTGCTCGCCGGGATGGCTCGTTGTCATGATATATGATACCTTACGTTAAGAGTTCTTTCCCTTCGGGTATAACAATTACTATTTAGTATAAGTTTTTTTTGTTACAACTACTTGTGTCACTCATTTTCTTTCTTTTTTTCAGCAAACGGTTCAGATTTAATCATGTGGCTTCCCTAATTGCTGGTGTAGGAGTTGTAATCACCGGTGATCAGATCCGTGACTTCCATAAGAGAATGATGATGCCCCTCGGTGAAGGGAACCAGCTGCCCAACCTGAGGTGAATGGAGGGGAGCGACGCTTTCCAGGTTGCGATGCATCTCTATGCGCAAAACCTGGACTATGCTGTGAAGATGACGAACTAGCCTGATGACCAGCCACAGCCACCCTGGTTGTGATAAGATTTTGTGTTGTCAGTTAGTTGTGGGGAGTGGTTTAAGTTATGTAATGGCTATGGATACATTTTATGTTTCGTTACATTTTATGTTTCTTTGCAGCCACAAAAAAATTTATTCTTGTGCAACCTAACATAAGACACAGAAAGCTCTGTCATATTGATTTAAGTTTGTCACTGATCTTGTTGGAAGGAGGAAGAGATCAGCGATGGTGTTTGATGGAGGAGGGATAGTGTTGGAACTTTTACGGAGAGAATTCAGAACAATATATTTGGTTGATACAATGTTGAGGATGACAAAAATTAGATATTGTCTAGTACATTATATAGAAGCCTTAATAGAAGACTTCATATGAGAGACATTTATGACACTTTCTAGGAAACTTGGAGACTTGATAGAAGACCTACTTAGACACTTGATAGAAGACTTGCTAAATGCTAGAGTACAACCCCTATTTATAGGGAGTCTAGGATGATTCTAGATTACAACATCTAGAGAACTCTCCAACTAGAAGCATCTAAAGATATTTAATTTGTATGACTATTCTAGTGATACACATTACAACATTGTTCTAGACCCTTCTACCACATTACTAACTTATTAGGATAATAATTCTACTAGCCCCCACTAACTAATACAATAATTATTTGGACTTCAAGACTTAACTCATATGATTATTGTGGGCCTCAAATATAAATTGGGCTAAATCAAGTTTAGCCTCCAACAGATCTATGCGCTAGAATCATCGGAGATTTGGAAGTGCTGGATTCCCAATTTTATCGCAGTCCTTGTCCTGGGTTTCTGAAGTGAGGAAATGGGATGAGCAAGTGACCTCTCAATGGTTAGGTTGAGGAGGAAGAATAATACCCAGCCCTTCCAATTAATGCTCAAAACAATAATTTCACCCAAAAAAATAATAATAACTTTGGTGATCTCAAGCTATTATCAAGTAGGATAAACCTCACAACATTTCTCAGCAAAATTCCATGCCAAGATTAAAAGAATAAATTGGACAGACATGGTTATGCAGAGTGTGTCAATTGCCCTAGACTATCTTAAACAGTTATACATTAACTTCTTGTTCCTTGTTCAAAAACCATGTACTGTCCACTTTATCTCAAAAAAAGTGTTCTATTAGCACTAAAGATACCGAAAAAACATCTCAATCAAGGCTTATGAAGTGAATCATCGATCGTGCATAACCATGAAACGGTGCTACGGCCAAAAGGGCCACAACAGTATAAATAAATGAGCTTAAACGCCCCTAAAAATGCTAAGAATCGAAGAAACCGGTTTTAGTTTTTTTTAGCTACTATTGAATTAAGCAACAAGTCCAACAAGTACAACAATCCAACAAACACAAAGCCACAAAAAAAACTAAAAAACATTCACATCCCAAGCCTATTCGCAATGATGAGGCCTTCACTGCATCCGACGCCTCCTCGAGCAGTGGCGGACGCAAGATTTGGGTCGAGTGGGGGCCGTCATTTAATTTAAAAATTATATAGTATTTTCTTTCATTTTTCTACATAATTCTCTATTTATAAGATAATGCTATAATAATTTTGATGAATTGTATAATCGCAAGTAGATATGTGATGAGATGTTAGAGAGAGTGACATAGTCTATCTCCTTATCATAAGAATAATCAAGTTATAAATACAGTAATTAGATGTGTGTAGTTGAGATTTCCAATTTTGAGAGGCCGATTCTGAAACGACCCGGGATCTCGGTTCAGGGTTAATGAGACAATCGATAACCAAAAGTAGAACTATATTTAAAAATATTACAATTTATTTAATACAAAATTATTTGAGACGATAAGTTTACAAAAGCAATGTGTGAAATAAGCTATGCGATCTACTCTAACTTAATTTAAACGTCTTTGTCTCGTTCCGCGTTTCCATCCCCCACCTTGAGTGATGACCTGCGGTTTTAAAATGGCAAAAGCCGACGCAGTTTTGAAGAAATGATCAGTAAAAACTGAGTAAATACACACTACGACATGTAAAGCAACGAGTGGCACGGAAGCATGAGTTGAGGCAAATAAAGAGATTTGAAAATCAATGAGCAAAATAGTCTGAACAATTCGGAACATTTATGAGTAACCGCGTAGGGAGAACCATCATCTTTAAAACATTTATAAACCACAAGTAGTCAACATATTCTTAAACAAGTAGAATATGAACAGTAAACAAGTCCATTTGACCTGATAATGATATTAAATCACAAGTAGCCAAAGCTTTTCAAATCATTTGATTAGATTAGGCAATCAAGAGCCACAAACAACATCAATAGAGTAATCAAACTTTCTTTGAATTCCAATTTAACCGTTAAGTTTAGCTGAGGCATATCTAGAGCCACCAGCAGGATCGATGTAGACAGATGGATCACGAAATAATCACTAAGGGTTCCTTCTAGGGTCTATCAAACCCTATTTCACCCGAGCGTTAAGGGAGCCCATTCGTCAACCCCGCTCACAACATTAGCTAAAAGGCCTTAAGTGTCGACACCCCTATACCGTAGTGACCCTTACAAGTATAAGTAGCACTCTATAGCTCTATAAAACCCTTGGACTCAATATCTTGATACATTTTGGCTCATCGGGGACGGATTTGTGAACATTAACGTTCTATCCAATAATAAGAAGCATTGCTTCAATGGTCTAAGCCATAAGAAAATGGAGGATCGCTTAATGCCTCCCATTAATAACAGTACTCTGTACATCGTCCTAAGTCTATTACAGGTATTTTATTTCTTCTCTTTCACATAACCAGAATCAGAATATCAACATTTCACAAGTAATTTCCGAGAGTTCTCAAAGGAGATGAAGAAAATAGTTTAACAACATTCGAGTGGAAAACATGCATTCTCATACTTTTTCATATAACAAGCATTCATTTGAAACATCGAACACATACGCACATTTTGATATAAAAGGTCGTACATATGTACTTACCACTGAGCCTAGCACTCCGACGATAACCGCTCTCTCCTACGAGGTCGATGTCTACAATCACACGTATGACGTACTCGTTACAACCAATCACACATGCATAATAAAAATGCAAACCTACATGTACATAGTCATAAAATTCACTAATGCACATATAATGATGTTTAAATATCAAAACAAGTCCAACAAAACACCTAGAAGTTCAAAAATTCAAGTTTTCAAAAAAATGTGAAACTACAATTCTGGACAGAATTGTAGCTCTGACTTTGGAGACATATTTACCATATCAAATCATCTACTAAAATTTTGAAATTAATGTATGATGAACCTACATGTGTCTAATTTCAGAAACACCAAGAAAATCATGCATAGCTATTATAAAACTCAAGTTACAAAAATAACAAACACTGCTATGCAGAGACAAGTTTGAAAGAAAGATTTGGTGCCATAGTTTCATCACAAGAATGAATCCCTTATGTGTCTAGTTTCATCACAAGAAAGATTTGGTGCCATAGGTTTCTGGAAATGAGATTTTTAACAAAAATGGTAAAACTTGTCCAAAAACAGAGTTTCAGAAAACTTGCGACTTAGAATGAGCATATCTCCCTAACCAAAAAAATCTATGAAGTTGATTTTTTCTTCAAAATGACCCTCTTTGAGTCTAGTTTCAGAATATATAAGATTTAAAAATTCCACAGAGACAAAATTTAGAGAAAATGTACGTTTTGCACAAACTGGTCAGATTGTAAAAATATGCAATTTTTCCAAAAATCAACAAGTTTGGTTCAAATGATACATGCAACTTATGGAGACTTGATTTTCACCCAAATAACACCATTTTAGGCATTAAATAAGATTTCTACATGCTCTTGACACAAATGATCAAAATTTTCTTGACATGCAAGTGCAACTACCAATAATTTTACAAAGTTCATATGGGTTTTAGTGTGGGTTTCATGAAATAGTCAAAATTTTGGAGTCAATCACATGATCTAACCATGTAAATGAAGAATCAAGCATGGAGATGAAGAAAACTAAGATGAAATTTCATCAATCAAAGCAAAAGATGGACATGCATGAATGAATTAAAGACTAGAAGAAAGTTTACCCAAAGATTCAAGAAATGGTGAAGGAAAAGAGTGAAATTGACCTTCAATCCTTGAGAAGAATGATGAAATAACTCCCCTCCATGATCATACTATGCTTGGGCTAAAGTTTTTCATGTTTTGGAGGCTTGAAAATGAAGATTTGATGGTGTTTTGTGAAGGTGTTCCTCCAAAACCGGGAATGGAGTTTTTGGGAGAGAGATGGGAGAGTATTTGAGTGGTCTTGAAGAGAAAAATGAAAATGAATGAGAATGGAAGCAATGAAGATGATGGTGGAGGTTGGTGGTGAAGAATCCACATGATAATGTACATACATGTGGGTAGGTAGTAGTTAGAGTTGATGGAGTTGATGGAGATGGGGGTGATGTGCTTGATGCATTAGTAGAGAAAATTGAAAGATGCTTGTAAAAAGAAAATCTCCATATTTTAGTATAGTTGACCAAAGATAGTGGGTGGGGGAGTTGGATGAAAATAAACAAGAGATGATTTGCTAGTTGGGGTAGAATGTGAAATCTAAAAGTTTAGGGGTGAAAATATAATTTCCAATTAATAGGTAAAACTAGAAAGATAACTTTCATAAATTGTAAAATCTCCAAATAATTTCTAATGAAACACTTTGTATAATTCATTTTTACAAAACTACAAGTACCTCCCAAGTATAAAAATAAGTTTCATATAACATTTTTTCAAGTTTTAAAAACTACAAAATAACCCCAAAATAAAAGTATATATCATCATAGATATGAAATGACTCACTTCTACGTTAAAACTAAGAAATGTCATTAATTAAATTGAAATTAAATTTCTTGAAATTTTCAAATGTTTTCTTAAAATGACCAAATAACCCCTAACTTAAATACGGGGTATTACATTATATCCCCCTTAAAATGAAGCTTCGTCCCCGAAGCTTAAGAAAACTTTTGAGAGAACTTACAAACATACTTGAAGAGAATGCAGCTAATGCAGATGAGACTTGTATGCAATGCTAATGCACATGCAACACTTAAATTAACGGGAACGAGCTCTCGGTCGGTAAGGTCTATACTCACTCGTATCAATAGTAGGGATTCAAACACAATTAACTCAAGTAAAAGGTCGGCATTAAATTTTGAAAGGTCTAGACCAACATACTAGTTATCACGTTTACAAGGCGATTCGAAAATTTTGTAGCATTTAAACAAATCTCGAAATTTTAGGAAGAATTCTTTGATAAAAAATAACTTGTCATTTTGCTTTGCTCAACCGCGTGAAAAATATTGTCTTACCTGTATAGGATTAGATAGACCAATCACCTCAAATGTTCCACGCATACGAGGGGGAAAAGAACACTATGTGTCGTCACACAACGTGTTTCTCCATCACAACTCGCATGTGTTTCAAATGTTCCAACTTAGTCTACACAGCGGGTGCAACTCATAGTACCGTCGTACTAAGAGTCACGCCAGCGGACTGCTAAACAAAGTGGTCCATATCACTTGGCATTTGGTATCTCCGCACCCAATTATACTTTTTTGTCAAAATCATTTTTTTATGAATACCTTTTTTTGTCAAAACTTTCTAATTTTGGAAACGACCAAGTCAAGTTAACTCAAAATAAAATAAAGTACTATCTTAAAATTCGCGCTCATAGGTAAGAAAAGAATGGTCACAGGGTATTTAAGTCAAAAGGTCGTTACTCTCTCGTAGACAAGGTAGGATGACCAAGCAAAGGAACACGGATTGGCATCACACGACAATAACAAATCATTTCTATATAGCAAGTAAATATGCTCATAGGATAGCAAACATATAAATAAGCAAGGTAGATTCCGCAAGTAGATAAAACACCGTGTTCATTTTCGTTAGCATTTATGTTTTATACTTCTACTTAATAGTATATCATTGACTTCAACCGAACATCACCAAGTTTCAAGTCTCTAAATACATATGTCACACAACTAGATTGTACCAAATACATCTCAGATTCCTTTCTTCGAAATAAACCAGCTTCTTAAAAACGTATTTTACAGCTGAAGAAGTGCAGGAAATTGCTTTCCAACTGGGTCACAACAAAGTCTTGGTCTAGATAGTTTCATTTTAGAATTCAACCAATAAAATCGGACCAGAATGAAAGATTCGCTCATACAAGCCGCTATCCACTCACTCAATTCGAGCTTCTTGCTTAGAGAGACGAACATGACATTCGTAGCCCTGCTTGTGAAGAAGCAGGATCCTGCTACTTCGGGTGGCTATCATCCAATCAGCTTATGTAACCCCACTTACAAAATCATTTCCAAAGTTGTTGTCGACAGACTGAAGACAATTCTTCCTTCTATCATTACAGATTTCCAGAATGTCGTTGTTAAATGCCGCCTAATTTCGAATAATATGTTCCTCGCACACGAACTCACGCATTACATCAGCCATCAGAAATATATGAAATCTTCTTACTTCGCCCTTAAACTAGATACGATGCCTTTGACAGAGTCTTGGCCTTTTCTCCACAAATATGGAAAAAATGGGCTTCGGCGACATGTTCAAGTATCTTATGAAATTTGTATCTTCAACGTCTCTACAACAATAGTTACAAACGGATAACCGTAGGTTCTCTTCACCCTAACATAAGGGCTTTTTCAAGGCAATCACATATCCCTAAACGTTTTCCATCATTACATAAGTTCTTTTAGGCATGCATGCTAGTCCTGGTTGGACGGAGCGCATGAGGGTATTTATGTTTCACGAACTACTCCAAACCATCTTTCAGAAATACCAGGCTGATAAATTCCAAAATTGCACTGCCTTTGCAAGGATGATTTCTATCAAGCAGGACAATTTATAAATTATCAAAAGTCGGAGATCTTCATAAGCCTGAATATGTTTAATTACACAAGAAGCCATATCACCGATATATTGGGAGTGAAATAAGTTGACAAGCCAAACATATACTTTGGAATCCTATGGACTTCCCTCTGCCAAAAGGAAAAATATTTCAATGTATCTTAGACAAATTCTCTTAAAAATATAACCAGGAAGTAACGTACTCTAAATATTGCACGTAAAAGTACTCTCACCATATACACCTTATTGGCTAATTCCCGTTACTTCCTATCGCTCACTAAAGCGCCATAATATTTTATCAATAATCTGCAAACCATTATAAAAAAAAATATTATATGGTCAAAGATATACAAATTAGAATTCACTGGAAAATTTGGATTTCTCTACCTTTCTATTAAAGAGGGTAGGCTCAGGTTTCGTGATTTAAAATCTCAAAATTATGCTCTTTTAGAAGAAAAAACGACTTGTTGTATCCTAGAGATGGCAACTCCCTTACAACCAAAACTTTTGAATTAAAATATTTCAAATAAGAAATAATAAAGACGACTAAAATTACATTCAATGATTCTTGGGCTCGCGTAATAGAAAGTGGGAGACTGTATGCCCATCAACCAATTTTTAGATAATTGGCTTCCAAACCAGAACACGACAATCACATGATAACGCATCATGGAATACAAGAATGGCGCACCTCGTTGCTCCATCTACTTCACTGCAGAAACCATCGCAAATATCCAACAAATTCACGTACATTCTTATCCTCAACAAGATAAATGTATTTGGAAAAATCACTACGCATTCAGTGAAAACGACATCCAATGTAGCTCAGACAAGGCTTATTTCAAACACATCTTCCGTAAACACATTTATCATGGACGAGGCAGTTTGTATCTGGAAGCAAGATCTTCAGCTCAAATGCAACCCAAAATTCATATTTTTTTTAATGTGTCACAAAGAGCTTATACCTGAAAATAGTATTAAGGTACAGACATATCCCGGTCACCACCAATATGTGCGACTTGGGTGCGGAACAGCACAATCTCTGTGACATTATTGCTTCGACTGGAATTTCGCCAGGGCAGTATGGTTTGGCTCGCATCTTGGTTTTCAACACATCTGCGGTGACACATGCGACTTCATAAGTCATCTTCACAATTTTTTTTCAACTCTTACGAGAACGGACGAAAAAAAAATATTAACCCTAAATTTGCTCTAATTTTTCTATCTTGGAACTCAGTCACGATGAAAAAAATCATCACCCCCTAAGATAGCTTGAAGCCAGTCGTCATGCATTTCACCTACACTATAATCGTAGTGAAGGGACAACCCAGCTTGAGTCATCTCCCAACTACCACTATGTCCCAGCTCTTTCTTCCCAATTTAATTTTTACCACTATTCATTGGGTCGCTTTGACCCGATGATTTGAATAGCAAAATGATACAATTTTTTGATAATTTTTCATGGCATTGTAGATTCAAGTTTGCTCTATAACACGGTGAAAAATATCAAAAAATCAAATCGTTTTGCTATCCAAATCACCCGGTCAAAGTGACTCAGATACGAGTCAAAAAGTCAGGATGGGAAGAAAGAGCTGGGACGGAGTGGTACTCAATATCACTCAGTGAACAACTGCCAAGCGAGGTTCTTCTCATATTTTCATGACGATGAGGCATGGAAAAATAATCATACATCCGTGTTGCATGGCTTGAATACCTTGATCTCTTCCAATGATGTCATTGTTTATTTCAAACGGCTGGACTTCTCTGAGCATAAGCCAACAGACACTCAGAAATGGTTATTCTCGCATGGTACATGAACTTTGAGATTTTAACTGGCTTTTAGGTGCTCCTACGTCTGTGACGGTGTCATACAAGAGGTAGGCACTTGTGAGTTACCACATTTGTGAGCCACCACACTGTCGAGCTAGGGGTACACAGTCTAGTACTGCTTGAGTGACGGAGGTGATGAGATGGATTGGTACGTAATATTTGAAAAAAAAAAACTTAAAGATTTGTCAAAATATGGGATTCGGTAAACTAAGAGCAAAATGGTTAATGAATTGTTGGGTAAAGTAGCTTACTGTTGGTTGAAATTCTCATTTTCTTATTTAGAGTTTGTTGTTGTTTGTACTACATAGATATGGATTTTAATGGGTAGTGTCCTGTTTTGTTTGAAGCATTGTCTCCCTATGCATGTAGATGTATATTCATTGGGTAAAATGTGTAGGTTGATGAAATGTGTGTGTTGTTTTTTTTACTGTGCCATTTGTGGGTAGATATGACCGTAAATTTTAAAAGGAAGTGTATGAAGCTTGGTATGAAATGAGTGGTGTACTCATCTTGCTTTCTTCCAGTACCATTATACTATTCTTACAACACCGTTTTTCAGTCTTATGAAAACTGTATCGTGATTTTTCTTATTCAAAAAGAAAGTTATATTTGTGTGTGTTGTGTGTGTTTGTGAGAGGTCAATTTCGGGACGAAATTTTTATAAGTGAGGTAGATTGTGACACCCCAAATTCAAAAAAAATTTAATTAATAAACGTAAATTTTTACGTAACTATGGCTCAGCTGCTATGGTAATTGCTAGTATTACTTGACAACTAATTCTATTTGCTAAGTTGGGTCTTAAGTTGATGACTGTTGTAATTGAAAATTGTATTTGTTAGGTGTCACCATTATAGCATATACATCTATTACAAGGGTGAATATAATCCACTAAAAACTCATTTGATATAAGTTCATTTGTGAGCTTTTAAGCTACACGTGGGAGCCTTTGGTGGGTTTAGTTGGTGTAACTAACCATGTTAGCATGCAATATTTATAATTGTATTTAATTATGGCTAAAATACACTGACCACCCCTGACTTTAGGATAAAATTCACCCCGCTACCCTGTGCTTTGGAAAAAGACACTCGACACCCAAATAACGGAAAATTCTGTGGACAGTTAGCACCCATCTGTTAGGTTCTGTTAAAAAGTGGATGATAAAATTTTTTCAGACCATATTACCCCTGATGTTTTTTCTTTTTTTTTCCATGTGTATCTTGAAGAATAACAAGAACAAACACCAAAAATAGACCAAAACACCAAGAACATACTCCATATTGAATATAAAACATCAAGAACACCAAGAACACACAAAATTTGTAGTTTAATAAACCAAGAAAACATTTTATCAAAAAAAAAAAACCAAGAAAACAAGTTCTTTTAAACAGAAATTGAAGCTTCATTAACAAAGAAGGCTATCTTAGCCAATCCAACAAAGACATTACAAAGAGTCCAAACAGAGTTTTGAACTTAAATCCAGATAAGTGTTGGCTGAAGAATGAGCCGCTGGGTTCAAAACATGAACCAAAAATTACATATTTTCTCTTTCATGCATCTACTAGGTCATCCTCAACAATGACATCTACAGTTCGCAGAAGCTGACCAGGAGCAGAGTTTTCTGGCACTTCTTGCATTGACAAGGTTTGATGGTCTTTGTACTTTTTTTTTTATGGATGATGGTCTTTGTACTTACACAGACCATACTCAGTCACCAGTAAATTGCCATTCTCATCCTGTAAAAGTCCCATTTCTTAGTAACTAGTAGTAATTTTGATACTAATGAAACCAAGTAGGAAGATGAATTACCTTGGTTGGTTACACAGATCCCGTTGGTAAACCCATATTAGATGTAATCTCACCATACTCTCTTGCGGTAAATTCATTTGTTTTAGGACAAAAATGGACACTCTTGACAGCTGTCGGCCTTACAAGTGAACCTGACAGCCAAAAGTAGCTGAAGTTGCTTAGTTACATCACAAGTAAATGGCAGAGATGAAACTGGGACCAATAGCTTAGCTAACTTGAATAACATATCAGAAGCTCTGTTTTCATCAGTAAATTAGATGTGCTAACTCATCTAGTCATCTTCTTGAAGATGATGAGATTAAATCCAAGTTACTAAGTCACCACTTGTGATTGGCCTAAAGTAATTGATTGGTTAGAGTCACTCCAAGTTAGGTATCAAACATATGAGGATTTCGATATCGAAAACCAATAATAGGTGTAATTAGAATAATACTTCTGGGTATGAAGCTCAAAAATGGCAAATCAGAATCATTTCCACTTATCGGAAGATTGTATTTTATATTATTATTACTTGCTAATTCCCTTCAATTTTATTGATTTATTCAAGTATATAGCAAAATATAACACAAATTGACTAGAAAATATGTAACAAATTATGTAATTTCAAAGAGGAAAAAGGGCATACATTTGATGACAATGGCCTCAACGCAGACCAAGGAACCGATGAAGCTGGAAAGGTCTCTTGGCGTAACACAGCAGGATACAAAAGGCCCTTCAAAGCCAACAAGGAAACTTTTCTTTGAGATACTTCGGATCGAGCCCTCGAGTGAGCTCTGTGACTGCATCGCACAGAGCTTGCACATGCTCTCCTGGGGTTTGGAGCAGCCTAGCAAATGCAAACACAAAACCCAGAAAAACGGTTAATTGAAATCAGGGCTTTACATCTAGAGATCCAAACCCAGTAAAAAAGACGTTTAATTGAAATCTGGGTTTTGCACATATTGAGGGAGATTTAGGGTCTTTCTAACCTGCGTGCCAATTGACCGTCCTCGTAGGCGAAGAAATGGGAGATGTTGAGGATGAGGCTGTGGCGCTTGTGGTGCATCATGTTCTTGATATCCGGCGCGTAAATGTCCTTTCATTCTAGTAAATTGACGAAAATCAAAAGAAGGGAGAGAGAGCGAGAGATGGGTGACATACGTCCTGGTCGAAGAACTTGCGAAACTCCTGCTTGTGAGTTGCTCTGAGTTCGTCGCTGATGACCATCTCTTCGCTTCTGAGGTCGCCATACATTTGGTGTTTGTGAGTATTGGTGCAGATGAAGGTCGGGAGGGAAGTGATGTGCTTGGGAGGGGAAGAGAGAGACGAGAGAGCTAATCTGAAAGTGGCGATTTGCTGAAGCTGGTGGCGATAGGCTTGGGTTTGGATCTGGGTATCGAAGGAGGAAGTTGAGGGGTGAAGAAGAGGGAGGCGGATGTGATGAGAGATAGAGGGGAAGAGAGAGAGAGGGATTAGGTTAGAAATGAAGGAGAGAGAGGGGTTAGGGTAATATATAGGGTGTAATTTTATAAAATTTCAGGGGTAAAATGGTCTCTTACCTCGAACTGGTTAGTCAACTGTTAGTCTCCATCCAAAAAAGGTGCGGAATGTCTTTTTCCAAAACACAGGGTAGCGGAGTGGATTTAACCCTAAAGTCAGGGGTGGTCAATGGCTTTTACCCTTTAATTATTACTTTCTTGACATGAAAGACTTTCTTTAGCATTAATACTACGTGACTTTCACCGCAGAAAACTCATAAACTTCTACTCCTTAGACACATCGGGATTTCATAAAGATAATTAAAGAGTGTTTATAGAGTCCCAACCGAGAAATAATTGAGAAGTTAAACAGGTGCTCAAGTATGTTAAAACAGTGAGATTTTGGGTTGAGGGCTTAAATTGTTAGCTCGCCAAAGGGTTGTAGGTTTCTGTTTTTGGTTCCAGATAGAGATTCAAAGAGGAGCTTAATGGTTTCTTCTCAATTCCCATGTAGCGGTTATTACTTACTTTGGAAAGAGGTAGGGGAAATCTAACTTCTAAGTTTCCTTCAGTTACGGTGTGTGTGTGTGTGTGTATAAATATAATGCCAGTGTGATTTTACAGCTTTTATAGCTATCTGATTATTATGGTGATTTATAAATCACGCTGTTTGTGTATTTGGTGTCGCATGCTGATGTGTAATAACTGGCTGTTGTGTAAAGTAGATTTTAGATTTCTACGCCAGTGGTTAGGCGGTACCTGCTGGGCTGTTTGGCTCACCCCTTTGTTTTACAGGTTGAGTCGGAGCGCGACTGGATCGCGGAGTAGTTGCTAAAAAGTGTATTTTTTGTTAAAACTATTGTTTTTAGTAGTTTTTAGTGAATATCTGTAATTTGTTGCAGTTGACGAGATATTTATAAAAATATCAGTTTTTAGTGAATTTGAGTGACGTACCCGTTTTACAGAATTTATTCAAAAATATTGTTTCGGAGGACTGTATGTCATGTTGGTTGATATATTTGGACGTCTGAAAGTGTCAAACGGGTGGAAAGTAAACCGTGTTTTTTATCGAAATCAATAATTTGATATAATAAAAAGTGTGACGGGTCGTCACAGTGGTATCAGAGCCGAGCCATACCGGAAGTACGGATAGTGTATCTGGGACTGGGCTGGTGTTTTGGCGGGTGTCTGTGGCGGGTCTTGTACGAGTGGTACACACTTGTGAGCCACCACACTTGTGAGACACTGCACTGTCGAGCTAGGGGTACGCAATCTAGTACTGCTTGGATGGTGGAGGTGATGGTCTTTGATGGTATGTGATCTTTTTAAACTGAAAGATAAATTTCTGTCAAATTTTAAATTTCGGAACGAAATTTTTGAAAGTAGGGTTGAATTGTAATACTCCAAACTGATAAATATTTGTAGTTTGTTATTTATTGAGTGAAAGGTGATATGTAAAGGGATTTTTTTCTCCATATTAAATATTACCGGTGTGTGTAAAGAAGTAGCTTCACATTTTAGTAACATGAACGTAGGGCATGTACTAGGAGAAATTAGTTGCGCGCGTTGCGCGCATTTGGTCTTTGTTTTGGTCTTGGTATGATGCTTGCGTTTATTTTGGGAAAGAATCGAGCGTGAGAAAAGCTATAAGAACACAAAGGACAGCAGCAAAAACTAATGAGTCTAGACCTACCAATAATTATAGTTATAACAATGACCTTATGCGACCAAAACGAACTTATTCACACATTTGGATAAGAGCATCAATAAAACACAGAAAAGAGATCGAAAACAATGACATCCTGCCAAATTCAGAATTCATCACTAACAGCAGGTAAGATACTCCTTTATGTTCTGATACCTCAAAGTTGATTACAATACATAATGCCAACTTCTCAACAATTCATATTTTTCACAAACTTTAACATATATCAACAACCAAGACATGCACTTGAATCACACCTGATTTTGCTATAGAGCAGAGCACTCAAGGCATGTTTCAATCTCCATAAATTGTTGCATTACTGGTGACATTGCCTATTCTCAAGTCATTGGTTGATCTTTGTCCCTCAAATCCAGCTAGCAATCCACAACTATAACTGTCACCTTCACTTGCTCCACAAACAAAGGAAAAGAAAATATAGCTTTAGAAACACTTTCCTCTTTTAAATCCAACACTCGAGATTTTAAAGCATCGACAACGGGAAGCAAGAAATTGCTCAACTTGTCAAGAATAAATATTAGGAACAAATCTAAAATATCATGCACATTAGATATTGACTCTTCAAATATAACAACCGTGATATGATAAGTTGTTAACCAGAGCAATAGTTCTATCACTCACATACCATAATTAATTCAGTACACTAAACACCAGTTGAAGTTAAGGAAGTTATGCTCGAGTTATTGACAAAACACATATAATAAGGGAATAAATCACAGCAAAATCAATAAATAAATTAACAGTACAGGAGCTAGTTCAACTAATCATATGTTTGTTTGACTATGTTTGACCACTCACGTGCATCTTGTGTTCCCAGTCAGTAACATGTCTGTTTTGGGGCTATACAATCTAACTGTCATACTGGTTATGCTCCCACTACTCTCCTTCACCTTAAACACTGCAGGAAATGAGAAGAGTTTTTTTGCAGTAGATATGAACACCTAAGCGGGCAATTTATTATGGTTAATATAATACTCCATAACATTTATGTTATGGGAGAAGACAAAAATAGTCACGTCAACAACGAAAGTTAAAACAACTGCAGCAATAACCACGAAGATTTGTGATTCCAGCCGAAACAGTCTCAAAGAGTATTTGAATACTTTTTCTGGTTTGAGAATTCAAATAGTAAGTCTTGAGAAAAATATATAATGGAGACCACCAATCAAATTTAGTAACATGGAACGAAAAGAAAGTCGTAGATGATGCAGACGCTAGGAGACCAGATGACAAGAAAAGAAATGACAAAACCAGCAAACACAATAAGGGTGCGACGCTATCTCCATGTGTATGAATTGAGTAAGGGCACAGTTCAAAAAGAATACAATGCACTCATATGTTGGTCATGCTCTGATCGCCTCCATTTCTTTGCAAACTTCGTCCATCTATGTAAGATATACTGATCTGGGATTATAGTGCGACTCCACAAGTTGATTACGTTAAGAGCATGGCGGCACAACCAAACCACTAATTCAAACAACTTGCAGGTACATGTCACAACACAATTTATGGAATTAAACTCAACCTGATATATTCTAATGTGTGCCTCATCTTCTGTTTCGTAGGTGTAAACTGTATCAACAACTGATTTCTGTTTCAAGTGTACAACCAAACTTGACATGCATTCTTGAGAAAACATGTAATAAATGGTTCTAGTATAAACGGTAGATGCTTGCTGCAAAATTTTGCTTACTCTCATAACATGTTGTGGGGTACCAAACTTGCAACAAAAATCCTCAAGCTTATCAGCAGCACGCATTTTCAGACATTGCTCTTCATAATGATCATAGAACTCACTCAAGCTGGTAGTACAAGTGAAACTCATTATTCATACTCTCACTTCTTTGCGTTGACTGAATACGCAAAGTAAATGTATCAAAAGAAAATCACGGGCACCACTTGAAACAACCCGGATCCTACGGTTCCTGCTAGTTCGACTTAACGATATCCAAAGAATATTTTATTGAAATTAAAGGAGGAACCCTCCTACATAATTTAAAAAGGAAACAATTATAACAATGTTTTGAAATCGAAATACTACTCGTTGCTAAAAATTACTAGATGCTCCCTAGCTTGTTATTTGCCTTCAGCTACGTGTGCGCGTGTACCCCACCTTTATTCATAACCTGCGGTTTTAAAATAGCAAAAGCCGACGCAGGAAAACGTTTATCAGTAAAAACTGGGTAAGCACATACTACAATGAGTAAAACAAGAGTTTTGGCTAGAATAAACATGATAATAAGAACCTTTGAAATAACGCGAGTGTAAAATACATGATTGAGAGAACTTTGGAATTTAAACCGAATATAAAAAGAGTACCACTTTCATTTATTAGTTTGGCTGAGGTATGAAAACCCAGCGGGTAACGTATGTCCACAGAGAGGTCACGATGCAATATATAAAAAGGTACCTCTTGGGACATCGCACGTCCCAATTCACCAAGAGCGTTAGAAGGTAGCCCTACGCATACCCCGCTCGAACCATACTATAGGACCTTAAGTGTCGACACCCCTATACCGCAGTGACCTACGTCAGTATAGGTAGTACTCTATAGTTTCCACGCCTTATAAAACCCCTATAGGGTAGGGTATGAAACCCAATGAAGGATCGCATATAAGAGTCCTTGGCCGTATTAGCCTTCACACACATCCTCTGTACATCGCCCCATATCCATTATCGTTCATTAAATCCAGGTTTTCAGTTTATTTCCAGGATAAACAATCTTTCCAAAATTGTCTTGACGGAAATATAAATTTTGAAGTAAACTTTTGAAGAGTAACGCACGATATGTCAAAATTCATTATAACTCACACCAAAGCACATTTTGATAGTTGAAGACATTGTACATATGTACTTACCTGAATCGAAGAGAGTTCGTCACACGAAAGCAAGCAAATTCCTAGTAATATAGGTCCTCCACAACTTCGCCGTCTACGAACTCGGCGTCTACAATAATCACATAGTCCTAGATTAAGACGTTGCTAAATTCACACAACAAATACAATCATGCCCTATATGAATGCAAGTGTAACCCCCAAGTAATTCCCCCAAACAAATTATAATTTACTAGACATAAATTGCAAGTTAGGGTTTACGTTTAATAAGAGAACAGTGATTTGTAAATATAATGACATAAATTGACGTAATGCAAAACTTAATTTAATACTCCAGATATTATTTAATTTAAGAAGGTACATTTATATAAATAACAGTATTTATTTTAATTTAAGGTCTAGATTAACAAGAAGGGGACACAATAAAGGTTAAAACTTAACTATCTTTATTATAAAATTTATATTAATAAAAACAATGTTATTAAGTGACAAGAGTACTAATTTCAGATATATACAAAACATGACTAATTAGTTGTTTTAAGAAAACATACTATATAAAAATACCGATTCAACGTTTATAAGAACAATATATTTTCAGAAAATGATTGTTAACTTATATTTAATAGTGTATGTATATATAGAAAAATACTAGTTTATATTATGTTAAAACAATTTAGATTTACACTTTGTCAATATATAAAGAAAACATATTGTTTTAACTACAAGAACATACCCACAAAGTTTCATATTTTACAAAAGTCACCCCACCAGTTGCATAATGTACAAGATAATCCCCCCAATACTTACAACCATTAACAATACTCATTCTCACCCAAAACACTACTGTAACAGTGGTGTTCAACAACCAACCCACCCACCAACAAATCTCTTAGCAAAAATCATGGAGGGAAAGTGAAATTAACTTGAAAGAATTGGAATAAAAGGGGGTGTTGTGTTTACCACTTGAAGGAGAACAACAGGAGGGTACGGCAGCGAAAATGGGCGTCGACGATGGAGGCGACGGGGAACAAATCCGCCGCTGTTGCGGCTGGGCTTCGGCCCTCTGGTTCGCCGGAGAGGGAGGACGGCTGCAAATGGGGCGGAGCAGAGGAGGGCGGCGACGACGAAGAGCAGAGGAGGGCGGCGACGGGACGACCGGACCTGGGTCGGCGACGCTGGGTTCGTCGGACCTGGTTCCGTCGGCCTGGGTCTGGTTCGGCTTCTTCGACAGAGAGCATAGAGGGAGAGGCAGCGAGAGAGAGGGCGAGAGACGAGAGAGAGAGAGAGAGAGAGAGAGAGAGAGAGAGAGAGAGAGAGAGAGAGAGAGAGAGAGAGATTAGTTGCTGGGTGTATTTGGGTGAAAACCCAGTCGGGAAAAACAAATCCGACGATGGCATTTTTGGGTTCAAATCGGAAAGTCAAAATTGGCGAATTGAATGAAAAGATGAGATCTTGGTTTGATTGGGACGAATAAGGACGAAATTTGGGTGAAGATATGTCAAAATTTGTGTGTTGTCGTGGTGGTGTCTTACCGAAAAAACAGCAGAGAAAAATGCTCTGCTGAAAATGGAAGGGATGGGGAAGATGATGAGAGGATGGTTACGATGTGGCGGTTGCACCAATTATCGCGGTGGTTTGCTACGTAAAAGCTAACTAAAAACTATACTTTTGGACTCGTTATAAATGTCAAACGATACATAACACTTTACCCACTCTATACACATAACTAACTAAAAACAAAATTCATCTTTAAAAACAGTGCTTTTGATAAAATAAAAGTAATAAAAGTAATAATAGTAACAGTAAGAATAACAATACTTATGATAATAAAACTTCTTAATAAAAGAAATAAAATGTCTTTTTGTTAAGACTAATAATAATAATCATAATAGTAGTTGTAGTAAATGTAGTAGTAGTAGTAATAATAATAATAATATAATAATAATAATAATAATAATAATAATAATAATAATAATAATAATAATAATAATAATGTGAAAATAAACTATTTAGTAAAGGAAAATACTTTTATAAATCTCAAATAGTGGCCCAAAAAAAATTCGTTAAACTCCCAAAAGTACCCCCAAAAAATATCGGGGTATTACACCACTTCTCCTTTAGCTTATATAGTGATTGGAGCCACTTATTTTCAGCAAGATTGAACTTAGTGATCATTTGATTCTAGACTGACTGAAATTCTTCTTCAGTTTCACAATCATACAGACAATTGTAAAATAACCTTCTAAACTCACTGTTTGAGTATATACTCCCAAGTTTTTGGACTGCATTTTTAGAGATATGCCAAGAACAAAGGCGGTGACGTGTGGTAGGAAAACTTTCTTAATAGCGTTTGACATTGCTTGACATTGATCAGTAAATATAGTTTTTGGTGGAGGACTACCCATTGCTTCCAAAAATATTTTGAACAACCAAGTGAAACTCTAGGTCGTTTATCTAGTAAAAATGCACAAGCGAATAGTACAGTCTTTCGATGATGATTTATCCCAATAAAAGGAGCAAAAATCATGATGTACTTATTCGTTCTGTATGTAGTATCAAATATCACAACATCCTCAGAAACTTCATAATCCCACTTTGAAACTCCGTCTCACCAGAAAAGGTTCGCCAATCGCCCATCTCATCTAATTCTTCACTGTGAAAAAAAGTTTCATTTTTCACCATACTTTCTTTAAATCGATTAATTATTGTCTGGCCATCCCCTCTTTCAATCATATATATTCTTCTCTGGTTAACAAAGTTTTGGCAATCATGCTGAGTGAATCCAACATTCTCAGAACTACCAAATTCTTTAATAAAGTATGAGTATGCATGTGTTCCCGTGATACCCGTATCCACCATTAGGCTAATGATATTTTTATTAACACGGTCAATCTGGTCAATCTGTCTATTTATTTTTAGAAATTCCTTCGCATCTCCTTCAACCATCCTATGGTTGTGGTCATTGTTTAAATGAGTGACCTCCCAAAGGCCATTCTTTTTATTAAAACGAACAAATGCTTTAAAACCAGTCATTGTCACTAGTTTCCTCGTCTTTTTGGGCTCGGAATCAACACTAGATCGAGAAATTCCCTCACACGAACACAAATAATCTCGTTGATGCATAATTTTGTTAGAATCGAGTCTAAAGTTCCATTTCCTAACATCGAAACCCATTTTTATAGCAAACTTACAGTATAGTTTGTAGGCTTCGTCTTCGCTCTTGACTTTTATTCCAATTCTAAAATTGTCTCATGTCTCTGCCTTTTGTCGATACGATACGATGAGTAAATTGATAACATGAAATAATACGAGTTAAATAGTTTCTATGATGTATACCTCTGTTATCATGCTCCATTTCACTGAGATTCACTTCTACATTATCTCTCGATGAATCGGATGGCGACATACCGCGAAGCAGAAGTATGAAAGTTGTTTGCGGAAAAGAAATGGAACAAGAACGGCACAAGTCCAGCAGAATAGTTGAAGTTCTTCTTTTTAGATATAGAATATTTGAAGATAAGTAAACGTAATATATGCTTCATAGTAGAACAACTAATTGATTATCTGATTTGATTATGTTTCATTTTTTTGGTAGTTATCCTTTCATAGACTTCTTTGACTTTTTTGTTGTTATCAAAATTTCAAATTTGAATGCCTCCATCCACCACCGTTAGAGGCCTCTGTCAATTAATCCGTTAACTTGCTTAGTTGTACAAATTTCCAATATGTGATACCACATCGGGAATACGGTGATACCCAATATTTTCTTCCGTTAGAGGCCTTTGTAAATTAATCCGTTAACTTGCGTAGTTGTACAAATTTTCAACTATGCAAAAATCCACCAATTATATCAATTCGTGATACCACATCAGGAATCACAGTGATACCCAATATTTTCTCCCGTTAGACGCCTCTGTCAATTAATCCGTTAACTTGCTTAGTTGTACAAATTTCCAACTATGCAAAAATTCACCAATTATATCAATTCGTGATACCACATCAGGAATCACGGTGATACCCAGTATTTTCTCCCGTTAGAGGTTTATATCAATTAATCCGTTAACTTGCTTAGTTGTACAAATTTCCAACTATACAAAAATTCACCAATTATAATCAATCCGTGATACCACATCAGGAATCACAGTGATACCCAATATTTTCTCCCGTTAGATGCCTATGTCAATTAATCCGTTAACTTGCTTAGTTGTACAAATTTCCAACGATGCACAAATTCACCAATTATATCAATATGTGATACCACATCAGGAATTACGGTGATACCCAATATTTTATCTCTTCCTAATCTCTTTCTCCTATTTTCTCTCTCTTTCTCTAATGGGTAGTGGTGGCTGGTGGGAAATTTTTAACTTTCTATCTCTTCCACTACACTTTGTATCTTAACACTATAATTCAATGAGTGAGAAATTTTTTCTCCGTAATTTTGATTTTTGCTAAATTCAACTTATTTATCTTCTGAATGAAAGAATTAGGCGTTAATAAAAACTTTTCGCCAAAACATTTCTCAAAATTCTAATATTATTGTCAACTATTTGTTCTTAGTATTTTTTGGGGTAGTGCCCTCGGGCACGGGCAATCCCCTAGTATATAAATATAATATACTCCCCCTCGCCGAAACGGTTCCCTCATCAAAAGTTCAAAACTCTATTTCTATTTCTCACTCTCTATACTCTCCCCCTATTCCGATCTGGACATAGATGGAAAGATCGACAATGACATTGACAATGCCGTCGCCGGCCAAGGAAATGTTAACTGGTCTACGATCCTTCAACTTACAGATCTGTTGCGGGACTGACAGCTACTTATCACTCCGCACAACTATGAACTAAGTCGTGCTCTCCTGCTTTCTGGAAGAGACCTGGCGGCGGTGGCCCCTCCCCTCCCCGAGGCTCCTGAAAACCCCGTTCCATAAAAGATAGCCGACGGTCTGCTACTCGGCGAGCTTCCTCCACCTCCCACCCGTCAGCCACGCGCTGCCGCCCCTCAGGTCCGACAGTTCATGGAGCCTCTACAGCGCCCACAACCTCCACTTCCCGTCCGTCAGCCACGCGCCGCCGCCCCACAGGTCCGACAGTTCATGGAGCCTCTGCAGCGCCCACAGCCTCCACTTCCCGTCCGTCAGCCACGCGCCGCCTCCCCTCAGGTCCGGCAGTTCATGGAGCCTCTGCAGCGCCAACAACCTCCACTTCCCGGAGGCGCCGGTCCAGCGAACCGTAACAGGAATGTTCGGGCTCGCCTCGCCCACATTTCTGTTTATATTCTGCATTTGTAGAATGGTTGGTTCTATTTTTAATCACTAGCTTATAACCCTTACCATCATTAATTAATATTTTTCGTTAAAAAGTAGTTACAAGGAAAAATAATAATAAAATAAAGAGAGACTTAATGTAAAAGAGCTGTCTTGCCCATCCATCATCTCACATCAGAGGTTAATGTAACTTTGGAGAGAATTGATCATCGCACTTCCTGTTAGCAGTTTCAATGGTGGAAATTTTGCCACATATACATTATTGAACAGTAAATCATTGTCTTGTTTTTGTATATAAATAGGTATAGACCACGGTGCAATACTCTTGCATATCTTTTGCTCATTTTTAACTGTGTGTAGCCGGATGCATTCCCCGACGCACCACATCCTTGCTTGCCGGGATGGCTCGTTGTCATGATATATGATACCTTACGTTCAGAGTCCTTTCCCTTCAGGTATAACAATTACTATTTAGTCTAAGTTTTTTGCTACAAATACTTGTGTCACTCATTTTTTTTTCCAGCAAACAGTTCAGACTTAATCACGTGGCTTCCCTAATTGCTGGCGAAGGAGTGGTAATCACTGGTGATCAGATCCGTGACTTCCATAAGAGGATGATCATGCCTCTCGGTGAAGGGAACTAGCTGCCCAACCTGAGGTGCATGGATGGGAGCGACGCTTTCCAGGTTGTGATGCATCTCTATGCGCAAAACCTGGACTATGCTGTGAAGATGACGAACCAGCCTGATGACCTGCCACAGCCACCCTGGCTGTGATAAGATTTTGTGTTGTTTTCAGTTAGTGGTTGGGAGTGGTTTTAAGTTATGTAATGGCTATGGTTACATTTTATTATCAGGAGGTACATTGCCAATGAACAGTAACTTACTGTTCATTTGATCAATAAATGCAACTTTGAATCCTTCTAACTCGCCGGAGATAACACAGAAAAGCATAGCAAAACACGGGATCATGACAGAAGATCAAGAGGAGCAGAAGAACGAAGGACTTATCTTCTCTAACTGGGCGAACCGGGATCAGACATGCAGGACTTAACTTGCTTAGTTATACAATTTCCAATATGTGATACCACATCCGGAATACGGTGATACCCAATATTTTCTTCCCTTAGAGGCCTTTGTAAATTAATCCGTTAACTTGCTTAGTTGTACGAATTTTCAACTATGCAAAAATCCACCAATTATATCAATTCGTGATACCACATCAGGAATCACAGTGATACCCAATATTTTCTCATGTTAGACGCCTCTGTCAATTAATCCATTAACTTGCTTAGTTGTACAAATTTCCAACTATGCAAAAATTCACCAGTTATATCAATTCGTGATACCACATCAGGAATCACGGTGATACTTAGTATTTTCTCGCGTTAGAGGTTTATATCAATTAATCCGTTAACTTGCTTAGTTGTACAAATTTCCAACTATACAAAAATTCACCAATTATATCAATCCGTGATACCACATCAGGAATCAAAGTGATACCCAATATTTTCTCCCGTTAGATGCCTATGTGAATTAATCCGTTAACTTGCTTAGTTGTACAAATTTCCAACGATGCACAAATTCACCAATTTATATCAATATGTGATACCACATCAGGAATTACGGTGATACCCAATATTTTATCTCTTCCTAATCTCTTTCTCCTATTTTCTCTCTCTTTCTCTAATGGGTAGTGGCGGCTGGTGGGAAATTTTTAACTTTCTATCTCTTCCACTACACTTCGTATCTTAACACTATAATTCAATGAGTGAGAAATTTTTTCTCCGTAATTTTGATTTTTGCTAAATTCAACTTATTTATCTTCTGAATGAAAGAATTAGGCGTTAATAAAAACTTTTCGCCAAAACATTTCTCAAAATTCTAATATTATTGTCAACTATTTGTTCTTAATATTTTTTGGGGTAGTGCCCTCGGGCACAGGCAATCCCTAGTATATAAATATAATATACTCCCCCTCGCCGAAACGGTTCCCTCATCAAAATTTCAAAAGTCTATTTCTATTTCTCACTCTCTATACTCTCCTCCTATTCCGATCTGGACATAGATGGAAAGATCGACAATGACATTGACAATGCCGTCGCCGGTCAAGGAAATGTTAACTGGCCTACGATCCTTCAACTTACAGATCTGTTGCGGGACTGACAGCTACTTATCACTCCGCACAACAATGAACTAAGTCGTGCTCTCCTGCTTTCTGGCAGAGACCTGGCGGCGGTGGATCCTCCCCTCCCCGAGGCTCCTGAAAACCCCGTTCCATAAAATATAGCCGGCGGTCTGCTACTCGGCGAGCTTCCTCCACCTCCCACCCGTTAGCCATGCGCTGCCGCCCCTCAGGTCCGACAGTTCATGGAGCCTCTACAGCGCCCACAACCTCCACTTCCCGTCCGTCAGCCACGCGCCGCCGCCCCGCAGGTCCGACATTCATGGAGCCTCTGCAGCGCCCACAGCCTCCACTTCTCGTCCGTCAGCCACGCGCCGCCTTCCCTCAGGTCCGGCAGTTCATGGAGCCTCTGCAGCACCCACAACCTCCACTTCCCGGAGGCGCCGGTCCAGCGAACCGTAACAGGAATGTTCGGGCTCGCCTCGCCCACATTTCTGTTTTGTATATTCTGCATTTGTAGAATGGTTGGTTTTATTTTTAATCACTAGCTTATAACCCTTACCATCATTAACCAAAATTTTTGGTTAAAAAGTAGTTACAAGGAAAAATAATAATAAAATAAAGAGAGACTTAATGTAAAAGAGCTGTCTTGCCATCCATCATCTCACATCAGAGGTTAATGTAACTTTGGAGAGAATTGATCATTGCACTCTTCCTGTTAGCAGTTTCAATGGTGGAACTTTTGCCACATATACATTATTGAACAGTAAATCATTGTCTTGTTTTTGTATATAAATAGGTATAGACCACGGTGCAATACTCTTGCATATCTTTTGCTCATTTTTAACTGTGTGTAGCCGGATGCATTCCCCGACGCACCATATCCTTGCTTGCCGGGGTGGCTCGTTGTCATGATATATGATACCTTACGTTCAGAGTCCTTTCCCTTAAGGTATAACAATTACTATTTAATCTAAGTTTTTTGCTACAAATACTTGTGTCACTCATTTTTTTTCCAGCAAACAGTTCAGACTTAATCACGTGGCTTCCCTAATTGCTCGCGAAGGAGTGGTAATCACTGGTGATCAGATCCGTGACTTCCATAAGAGGATGATCATGCCTCTCGGTGAAGGGAACTCGCTGCCCAACCTGAGGTGCATGGATGGGAGCGACGCTTTCCAGGTTGTGATGCATCTCTATGCGCAAAACCTGGACTACGCTGTGAAGATGACGAACCAGCCTGATGACCAGCCACAGCCATCCTGGCTGTGATAAGATTTTGTGTTGTTGTCAGTTAGTGGTTGGGAGTGGTTTTAAGTTATGTAATGGCTATGGTTACATTTTATTATCAGGAGGTACATTGCCAATGAACAGTAACTTACTGTTCATTTGATCAATAAATGCAACTTTGAATCCTTCTAACTCGCCGGAGAAAACACAGAAAAGCATAGCAAAACACGGGATCATGACAGAAGATCAAGAGGAGCAGAAGAACGAACGACTTATCTTCTCTAACTGGGCGAACCAGGATCAGACATGCAGGACTTAACTTGCTTAGTTGTACAAATTTCCAATATGTGATACCACATCGGGAATACGGTGATACCCTATATTTTCTTCCGTTAGAGGCCTTTGTAATTAATCCGTTAACTTGCTTAGTTGTACAAATTTTCAACTATGCAAAAATCCACCAATTATATCAATTCGTGATACCACATCAGGAATCACAGTGATACCCAATATTTTCTCCCATTAGACGCCTCTGTCAATTAATCCGTTAACTTGCTTAGTTGTACAAATTTCCAACTATGCAAAAATTCACCAATTATATCAATTCGTGATACCACATCAGGAATCACGGTGATACCGAGTATTTTCTCCCGTTAGAGGTTTATATCAATTAATCCGTTAACTTGCTTAGTTGTACAAATTTCCAACTATACAAAAATTCACCAATTATATCAATCCGTGATACCACATCAGGAATCACAGTAATACCCAATATTTTCTCCCGTTAGATGCCTATGTCAATTAATCCGTTAACTTGCTTAGTTGTACAAATTTCCAACGATGCACAAATTCACCAATTATATCAATATGTGATACCACATCAGGAATTACGGTGATACCCAATATTTTATCTCTTCCTAATCTCTTTCTCCTATTTTCTCTCTCTTTCTCTAATGGGTAGTGGTGGCTGGTGGGAAATTTTTAACTTTCTATCTCTTCCACTACACTTTGTATCTTAACACTATAATTCAATGAGTGAGAAATTTTTTCTCCGTAATTGTGATTTTTGCTAAATTCAACTTATTTATCTTCTGAATGAAAGAATTAGGCGTTAATAAAAACTTTTCGCCAAAACATTTCTCAAAATTCTAATATTATTGTCAACTATTTATTCTTAGTATTTTTTGGGGTAGTGCCCTCGGGCACGGGCAATCCCCTAGTATATAAATATAATATACTCCCCCTCGCCGAAACGGTTCCCTCATCAAAAGTTCAAAACTCTATTTCTATTTCTCACTCTCTATACTCTCCCCCTATTCCGATCTGGACAGAGATGGAAAGATCGACAATGACATTGACAATGCCGTCGCCGGCCAAGGAAATGTTAACTAGTCTACGATCCTTCAACTTACAGATCTGTTGCGGGACTGACAGTTACTTATCACTCCGCACAACAATGAACTAAGTCGTGCTCTCCTGCTTTCTGGCAGAGACCTGGCGGCGGTGGCCCCTCCCCTCACCGAGGCTCCTGAAAACCCCGTTCCATAAAATATAGCCGGCGGTCTGCTACTCGGCGAGCTTCCTCCACCTCCCACCCGTCAGCCACGCGCTGCCGCCCCTCAGGTCCGACAGTTCATGGAGCCTCTACAGAGCCCATAACCTCCACTTCCCGTCCGTCAGCCACGCGCCGCCGCCCCGCAGGTCCGACATTCATGGAGCCTCTGCAGCGCCCACAGCCTCCACTTCTCGTCCGTCAGCCACGCGCCGCCTCCCCTCAGGTCCGGCAGTTCATGGAGCCTCTGCAGCACCCACAACCTCCACTTCCCGGAGGCGCCGGTCCAGCGAACCGTAACAGGAATGTTCGGGCTCGCCTCGCCCACATTTCTGTTTTGTATATTCTGCATTTGTAGAATGGTTGGTTTTATTTTTAATCACTAGCTTATAACCCTTACCATCATTAACCAAAATTTTTGGTTAAAAAGTAGTTACAAGGAAAAATAATAATAAAATAAAGAGAGACTTAATGTAAAAGAGCTGTCTTGCCATCCATCATCTCACATCAGAGGTTAATGTAACTTTGGAGAGAATTGATCATTGCACTCTTCCTGTTAGCAGTTTCAATGGTGGAACTTTTGCCACATATACATTATTGAACAGTAAATCATTGTCTTGTTTTTGTATATAAATAGGTATAGACCACGGTGCAATACTCTTGCATATCTTTTGCTCATTTTTAACTGTGTGTAGCCGGATGCATTCCCCGACGCACCACATCCTTGCTTGCCGGGGTGGCTCGTTGTCATGATATATGATACCTTACGTTCAGAGTCCTTTCCCTTAAGGTATAACAATTACTATTTATTCTAAGTTTTTTTGCTACAAATACTTGTGTCACTCATTTTTTTTTCAGCAAACAGTTCAGACTTAATCACGTGGCTTCCCTAATTGCTGGCGAAGGAGTGGTAATCACTGGTGATCAGATCCGTGACTTCCATAAGAGGATGATCATGCCTCTTGGTGAAGGGAACTAGCTGCCCAACCTGAGGTGCATGGATGGGAGCGACGCTTTCCAGGTTGTGATGCATCTCTATGCGCAAAACCTGGACTACGCTGTGAAGATGACGAACCAGCCTGATGACCAGCCACAGCCATCCTGGCTGTGATAAGATTTTGTGTTGTTGTCAGTTAGTGGTTGGGAGTGGTTTTAAGTTATGTAATGGCTATGGTTACATTTTATTATCAGGAGGTACATTGCCAATGAACAGTAACTTACTGTTCATTTGATCAATAAATGCAACTTTGAATCCTTCTAACTCGCCGGAGAAAACACAGAAAAGCATAGCAAAATACGGGATCATGACAGAAGATCAAGAGGAGCAGAAGAACGAAGGACTTATCTTCTCTAACTGGGCGAACCAGGATCAGACATGCAGGACTTAACTTGCTTAGTTGTACAAATTTCCAATATGTGATACCACATCTGGAATACGGTGATACCCAATATTTTCTTCCGTTAGAGGCCTTTGTAAATTAATCCGTTAACTTGCTTAGTTGTACAAATTTTCAACTATGCAAAAATCCACCAATTATATCAATTCGTGATACCACATCAGGAATCACAGTGATACCCAATATTTTCTCATGTTAGACGCCTCTGTCAATTAATCAGTTAACTTGCTTAGTTGTACAAATTTCCAACTATGCAAAAATTCACCAATTATATCTATTCGTGATACCACATCAGGAATCACGGTGATACCCAGTATTTTCTCCCGTTAGAGGTTTATATCAATTAATCCGTTAACTTGCTTAGTTGTACACATTTCCAACTATACAAAAATTCACCAATTATATCAATCCGTGATACCACATCAGGAATCACTGTGATACCCAATATTTTCTCCCGTTAGATGCCTATGTCAATTAATCCGTTAACTTGCTTAGTTGTACAAATTTCCAACGATGCACAAATTCACCAATTATATCAATATGTGATACCACATCAGGAATTACGGTGATACCCAATATTTTATCTCTTCCTAATCTCTTTCTCCTATTTTCTCTCTCTTTCTCTAATGGGTAGTGGTGGCTGGTGGGAAATTTTTAACTTTCTATCTCTTCCACTACACTTTGTATCTTAACACTATATTTCAATGAGTGAGAAATTTTTTCTCCGTAATTTTGATTTTTGCTAAATTCAACTTATTTATCTTCTGAATGAAAGAATTAGGCGTTAAAAAATACTTTTCGCCAAAACATTTCTCAAAATTCTAATATTATTGTCAACTATTTGTTCTTAGTATTTTTTGGGGTAGTGCCCTCGGGCACGGGCAATCCCCTAGTATATAAATATAATATACTCCCCCTCGCCGAAACGGTTCCCTCATCAAAAGTTCAAAACTCTATTTCTATTTCTCACTCTCTATACTCTCCCCCTATTCCGATCTGGACATAGATGGAAAGATCGACAATGACATTGACAATGCCGTCGTCGGCCAAGGAAATGTTAACTGGTCTACGATACTTCAACTTACAGATCTGTTGCGGGACTGACAGCTACTTATCACTCCGCACAACAATGAACTAAGTCGTGCTCTCCTGCTTTCTGGCAAAGACCTGGCGGCGGTGGCCCCTCCCCTCCCCGAGGCTCCTGAAAACCCCGTTCCATAGAATATAGCCGGCGGTCTGCTACTCGGCGAGCTTCCTCCACCTCCCACCCGTCAGCCACGCGCTGCCGCCCCTCAGGTCCGACAGTTCATGGAGCCTATACAGCGCCAACAGCCTCCACATCCCGTCCGTCAGCCACGCGCCGCCGCCCCGCAGGCACGACAGTTCATGGAGCCTCTGCAGCGCCCACAGCCTCCACTTCCCGTCCGTCAGCCACGCGCCGCCTCCCCTCAGGTCCGGCAGTTCATGGAGCCTCTGCAGCGCCCACAACCTCCACTTCCCGGAGGCGCCGGTCCAGCGAACTGTAACAGGAATGTTCGGGCTCGCCTCGCCCACATTTCTGTTTTGTATATTCTGCATTTGTAGAATGGTTGGTTCTATTTTTAATCACTATCTTATAACCCTTACCATCATTAACCAATATTTTTGGTTAAAAAGTAGTTACAAGGAAAAATAATAATAAAATAAAGAGAGACTTAATATAAAAGAGCTGTCTTGCCCATCCATCATCTCACATCAGAGGTTAATGTAACTTTGGAGAGAATTGATCATCGCACTTCCTGTTAGCAGTTTCAATGGTGGAATTTTTGCCACATATACATTATTGAACAGTAAATCATTGTCTTGTTTTTGTATATAAATAGGTATAGACCACGGTGCAATACTCTTGCATATCTTTTGCTCATTTTTAACTGTGTGTAGCCGGATGCATTCCCCGACGCACCACATCCTTGCTTGCCGGGATGGCTCGTTGTCATGATATATGATACCTTACGTTCAGAGTCCTTTCCCTTCAGGTATAACAATTACTATTTAGTCTAAGTTTTTTGCTACAACTACTTGTGTCACTCATTTTTTTTTTCAGCAAACAGTTCAGACTTAATCACGTGGCTTCCCTAATTGCTGGCGAAGGAGTGGTAATCACTGGTGATCAGATCCGTGAATTCCATAAGAGGATGATCATGCCTCTCGGTGAAGGGAACTAGCTGCCCAACCTGAGGTGCATGGATGGGAGCGACGCTTTCTAGGTTGTGATGCATCTCTATGCGCAAAACATGGACTATGCTGTGAAGATGACGAACTAGCCTGATGACCATCCACAACCACCCTGACTGTGATAAGATTTTGTGTTGTTGTCACTTAGTGGTTGGGAGTGGTTTTAAGTTATGTAATGGCTATGGTTACATTTTATTTTCAGGAGGTACATTGCCAATGAACAGTAACTTACTGTTCATTTGATCAATAAATGCAACTTTGAATCCTTCTAACTCGCCGGAGAAAACACATAAAAGCATAGCAAAACACGGGATCATGACAGAAGATCAAGAGGAGCAGAAGAACGAAGGACTTATCTTCTCTAACTGGGCGAACCAGGATCAGACATGCAAGACCTTGAAAGCAGATATCATCATCAACTTCGACAAAGAATGTCAACCGGAGAACAAGGAAGCTACGGCCGGCGTAATAGTCCGAAATAAAGATGGAGATTGCTTAAAAGTCATCGCAAAGAGGATGGGGGAAATATGAGAGTTCGAAGGAAGCCGACGCACGGGCTTGCAAACAAGCAATTTTGCTCGAAGAAGCTTATCAAAATCAGAAAGTGGCCATAGTCGGAGATGCTATGAATCTCCTAAAGGATCTAGAGATAGACCGAGAAGAGGTAAGAGAAACTTGTCTCAGTGGTTTTAAGAGATACAATGGAAGAGATGAGAAGCCTGATTAATGGCTTTAAAAAAACTCGAGCTGCACGCGTGTGGAAGAACGCGCAACAACGTGGCACCTCAACTAGCCAGACACGCAGGAGCTGGTCCAGATACACGCCCTTTGAACTTATCTGAAGCCCCTTGGCTTCTCCGCCTAATTAAGAGGGATGTAGCGTCTTTTAAGACTTTTATTCATTCTTAAATAAAAGTTCGCTTACTCAAAAAAAAATGCATGTAACAAAGCTTGGTTGTTTTGCTACGCTTAAAAAGTTCATAATGCTTTATTACGGTGGATGGTATGGACTCCCGTGGTCTTACACCATTAGTATTACTTCCTCCGTAACGCCTCTTTCTCTACGCTTTGACTTTTTGACTTGTATCTGGGTCTCTTTGACCGGATGTTTTGGATCGCAAAACAATACAATTTTTGATAATTTTTTCACCGTGTTGTAGAACAACTTTAACACTAGAACACCATGAAAAAATTATCAAAAAATTAGATCGTTTTGTTATCCAAATCACTGGGTAACCCGGTGAATAGTAAGAAAAGTCAAAACGTAGAGAAAGAGATGTTACAGAGGAAGTAGATTTTTAAGACGAAAATATTCATACTGTTCATGTATATTTATGATTTGTGATTCTCAAGTTGAATTTTTTATTATTGTAATGCACTGAACTTAGGCGTTCAATTTCGAAAAAACTAAGAACAATAGCCCCATCGACGCATCTCAGATGGCTGGTCAATATCATTTGATCACCACCTTCTACAATTGAAAAACAGAAGAAAACAACTTTTCTGCAAACTGTCGAGAAAGTGAGCTCGAAGGTATAAAGGCTGGAAACAGAAAATGATACCCTGTGCAGGTAAAGAAATTGTAATAGTAAAAGGATTAGCACAAGCTATGCCGAACTATCTTTGAGTAGTATGTTCCATATCCCTATCAGCACATGTTAGCCAATTGAGTTAATCATGAATTCCTCGTTGGGCGACAAAGAAGGTAAAAGAAGTGTATCCATTTGATCAAACGGGTCATAACACCCACTATTGGTGTATGACATAAAAAAATTCAGCCTCAAGATCATACGGGTCATACTAAAAATAGCGGAAGAAGATGGAGGAATGAGATTCAGAAATAGGAAGTGTTTTTATACAACACTATCAGCAAAGCAAGTGAGAAGATTTATACATAATCCAAAAGCTATGGTCAGCTAAGTACCACTTCGTTCACTCTCTTAGTCTTCATGATTATGAGCGGGGATTGACGTAGGGGCTCCCATAACGCTCGGGTGAATTGGAATTGGTGATATCCCAAGAGGCACCCTATTGTGATATATATTGCATCGTGACATCTCTGTGGACATTCGCTACCCGCTGGTCTCTTATACGTCCCGCTAAACTAATGATTAAAATATGAAATCAGTTATTGTTACAGTTCACGTGGGTTTTACTCCAGTTACATGTCGATTATATAATTGTGTAGCCAAAACTCGTTTTATATGTTGTAGTATGCTTCTTACTCAGTTTTTACTAGAGATGCATTTCGGTTCGGTTGAACCGGCAGTTCCGGTTAGAACCGAACCGGTTTAACCCCGAACCGGTTTAACCGACCGTAGCTAAATCACAGACCAAACCGAACATCCAATAACCGAACCGAAGTCGGGCCAGATATTTATCGGGTACGGTTCGGTTGTTCCTAAACTGTTAACCGGAACCGGCCGGAACCAGGACCGGTACGGAACCGAACCGGGACCGCATCGGAACCGACCCGTAACCGTTCTGGAACCGATGAACCGACAACTATATTTTAAAAATCCGCCCGTTGTTGTGCTGTCACCATCAACGATCAGTGACCGTTTGGCGCCGGCAGAGTGTGTTTTTTCCCTTTTTTTCAACTTCAATTTATTACAATTACCTCCCCTACTCCCCCATTCAACATCAATAAATACCCAACCCACTTCCAACATTTTTCTCACACTTCCTCATCAAACACTCTCCATTTTCCTCAAACTTTTTCACTCAAATTCATCAATTACTCTCCAAATTATTTCCTCACAAAAAATCATCAAGCACTCTCAAATTTCCTCAAATCCTCCTACTTCCTCGGTTCTCAAAGGCAGATTTCTCACATTCATCCTCAATTGTGAAGCAATGATCCTCAATTCCTCATCCTACTCGTTCCTCCTCCAAGAATTTTTCTTGCAGTTTGTAAGTTTTAATTTTGGTTGTTCATTTTAATTGTTTAATTGTTCCTATTTGTTTTTTGTTCACACACTTTATTATAATTTTTTACGAAAAATGGCTTCTTCTTCTCACAACATAGAAATTGATATTACAAATGTCGAAGATGTAATGGGTGTCTGCGCCGATGTAGATTTAGAGAAATTTGAACACGACCCGACTCAAGGAACAAGTCAAAGAACTCGTAAAGGGAAACAAAAAAGTGAAGTTTGGAATTACATTGATAAAGTAGAAGATGGCGTAGACAATGAGGGTAAACCAAAATTTAAAGCCGTTTGTCGTCTTTTTAAAAAATCTTTTGCACTTCACAAAACCATGGGATTAGGATCATGTAAGAAACATTTACAAAACGCCCACGATCTTTTGAACGATAAGCAAAATGTTGCTACCGAGGGTGTTGAAACCCAACTAGGATATAACACACAAGATCATTTAACACATTTTATTTATAATACGGCAATAACACAAAGATCAATAGCCACTTATGTTATCGATGCGGAGAAACCTATTAATTTGGCCGACGACCCCGATTTTGTCAAAATGATTAATACCGTTTTTTGTCCCGCTCATAAGCGAATTGGTAGAAACACTACTAGGAATGATATTATTGCTTTATAAAATGAGTGGAAAGTGGAAATTATGCAAAAAAAAAATTAAATTCTAATTTTACAATTGCTTGCACATCCGATATGTGGATCGGTAGAGACGCTAAAGGATATATTTGTGTCACTGCTCACTACATTGATCAAGAGTGGATTTTACAAAAACGTGTAATTGGTTTTCGACAAGTTCCTATCATCACAATGGCTTAAACATGGGAGACACAATTTTGAACGTTTTAAACGAGTGCGGTATTGGAGACCGAATTACCGCAATGACTTTAGACAATGCAACGGCGAATGATAGCATGATTTATCATGTTCAAGGATTGATTTCTACACCCTTTGGCGAGACTCTATGACACATCCGATGTGTATGTCATATTCTTAATTTAATTGTACAATATGGATTAAAGGCACTTAATGAAAACATTCATCCTATTCGCGAGGCTATTCATTTCATTTCGTCTTCAACCTAACGAACAAAATTATTTTTGGACATATGTGCCGAAAACAATATGGGGAGAAGGAAGTTTGGAAATTATTGTAAAACGAGGTGGAATTCAACTTACTTGATGTTACATAGTGTTGTTGGGTATGAGCAACTTATTTCACAGTTTGTGAGTGACTATAACTTGCCTAACATTTCCGTAAGTAGTTTTGATTGGAAGGTTGGTGATGCCATGAGAATTTTTCTTGAACCATTTTATGTTGCTACTAAATTTGCATCGGGTGTTTATTATCCTACTACTAACCATGTTCTTCCTCAACTTAAATTTATTACCGAAGATTTTAACACTTATAGGGATAACATTGTTTTAGACAAAGAAATTTGGCCAATGGAAGAAAAATTTCTCAAAATATTTTCAAGAGATACCTATGGAGTTTTGTTTTGGTAGTATTTTTTATCCAAGTTGTAAGGTTGAGACATCGAGCTTTATGCTAAGTGAAATTAGGAGCAACACAAAAGATAAGGGTGTTAATATTACACCATCTATTGAGAGTGTTGTAACTAGTCTTAATTTTATGTTTGAAAAATATGTCGCAACGTATGGTAAGGGTGACGAAGTCCCTAGTTCAAGTTCTTCACGTGATCCAAGAGGTAAGGGTAAGTAGAGACTTGGTTCCTTATATAAGAGTAGACAATGTGAAACCATCGGATCCGGAGTTTCGGAATTAATATTGTACCTTAACACTAATTTTACAAGACAACTATCCGAGGAACAACTAGATAACCTAGACGTACTCGCTTGGTGGAAGCAACAAGAATCTACATATCATGTTGTTTCGATTATGGCACGTGATGTACTAACCCCTCCTGTTTCAACAACGCCTTCCGAAACTAATTTCAGTTTAGGTAAAAGGGTGTTGACGGAAAAAAGGACGCGGCTCACTTCGGAGATGTTGGAGGTTCTCATAAGCGCAATGGATTGGAGCGATGCCGAAAAACACATACAAGATGTGCGCCCTAAGGACGTCGCGGTGGAAGAACTATTCGAGCAATTAGCATTAGGCGAGGACGACCCACAAGATGATAGAGCCTAGACGACGAATTGCTCCGAAAATTAGCATTTTTGTTCTTTTTCAATAAGTTAGTATTCAATGTAAGTTAGGAAAAATGCAAATGATAGATAGTTGAGTGGGTGCCAACCTAGTTGGGATGTACTTGAACTATAGTGATGCGATTTTTCCTAACATTTTATAATTTGATTAATAATACAATTTTATTTTTTTTATAACAATAATACAAGTTTGTTTATGTTTGTTATCCATATGTCTTTTTTTTGTTTTTAATTTTTTTTTTCACTACAAAAAACAAGAAAAAAGAAGCGGTATAGGACCGAAACCGGTTAACCGAACCGAACCGGTGGTTCCGGTTAACCGATCCGGTTAGAGGTAATTCAAAATTATCGGTTTCGGTTTAACCGAACCGTTACAGGGTTCGGTTCGGTTTAACCGAACCGGAGCCGGCGGAACCGGCGAGCTTAGGTTCGGTCCCGGTTCGGTTGAACCGAACATGCACCTCTACCTTTTACTGATTAAATTCTTTTCTGCGGTCGGCTTCTGCTATTACAAAACCTGCAGGTTATCAAGAGGGGGACGCTCACGAAAGTTACTGGGGACTCACGCTGCAAACATCTAGTACTTCACTTAGTAGTTTTATTTCGCTGAACAATGTAATGTTATCCTTCCAGACAATATCACTATCTTATCTTAAATTAGTAATATGTTGTGGATTATCGATGACTGTACTAACTGTGAACCAGCGAGCCTCCTCTGTTCCCAATGGAGTTCATCTCCTCGGGCAGAGGCACCTTTCCGAATGTACGGTTCGACGACCGTATGATTTTGGGGTGTTCAGAAAGTAAGACAGACTTGATCAAAGAGACTCTGCGTGCAAAAGAGAGACGATGTTATTTCTAGGAGGACAGTTGCGCTTTTAGATTTTTCTTATTCCACTGAAAATGGTGTTATTTTTTTTTTACTTTAGAGAAATTCATTTGACTCCCCCGAATACTTACACGGGGTGTCAACATGTTGAATATGCAATATTGTAGAAAGACATGTAATCATGTGCCGATGTGTTAGGGCTAACAAACATCTCAAATCTCAAAATTTTCAAAGTTAATCGGTTGTCCCGATTGAGTGCAGTAGTTCTTAAATATAGATAACAAGTGTTTTGTCGCTGGTTAGTTTTTTTTTCATCGGCAACGAAAGATTTCATTTCGAGGGAAAAGCGATTAAAGAAAAGCAAAGGGGCATACCCCAGATCGGAAAGCAGAAAGAGCCAAGTCTCCTACCATAAACTAGCCATTACCTAAAAGCACATTCCTCACCTATAGGGATACAAGCTCAAAGGCCCCACTATAAACTACCCAAAGCAGAAAAGATCCGGCCCAGAAATGCCCAAGAGCCTCTATTTCCTCAGAAACACACCAAGAGAAGGCCCAAAACCAAAACGGCCCAAAGAAATGGCACAACCTTGACCTAAATAGAGGCTGGAGAAGCTGCGGGAACGTCAGAGGGCCAACAAAAACCCAATACCACCAGTCGGTGCAAGGATCGGTGACCCGAAGAGCACAGTGGGGGACCCGATCAACACCCGAAGAGCCTTAATAGATGCAAAATTAGTAGTGTCAGTGGGCGGTGGGGGGACTACTCCGAGAAACTTGACAGCGCCGTGGTCCAGCCTAGTCAAGGGGGAGAGGGAGGGAGTAGCCCCACAACCGGAGAAGGGTGGGGGGGGGGGCAGCCACCAAAATCAGATCTAGAAAAGGGGGATGGGGAAGGGTGCGGACCTGGAGCTCCACAGCGCAGAGGTGGAAGACGAGCCAATGGGTTGGCTGGTGGAGGGTGAGCAGAGGGGACGGCGGCGACGAGCAGAAGGCGGCAAGCAGCAAGCGGCGTCGGTGGCGTCTGTGGTGAAGCGGGGCTCGGAGCTTCTGACCATGGCGGCATCAGCGGCGGCAACTGGAGAGGAGACTGGGTAGTTGGAGGCCAGATCTGGAGTCCCCTGGGACATTCGAAGCGGGGCGCTCCCGACTTCGATTACCTGCGGGAGAGCCAGTATAGCGCGGATCTGGAGCAACCGGAACGGGTTAAAGAAGGCTGCGAACGGAGCCGGTGGGGAGCGACGAGAGGCTGTGCAGGGAGTGGCGGCGTGGTCGAAGGGGCAGCGGAGCACGAGGAACTCGCCGGAGAGGAGCAGCGAGCCATGAACGTCGACAGGTGCTTGAAGCCAGAATCTCGCCGGGGATAGGAGGAGGCAAGGTCTGGGAGCAACCGGCAGCAGTGCTCAGGGACGGATTCCCGGCGGCAGCCCCATTTCGGACCCGCCGCCGGAGGTGGGGGTTGCTAGGGTTTCTCCTTGGAGAAGAGGTTTTTAGAGAGAGAAGGGGGTAGAATGAATATAATTGCACCTTAACGTGTCGTTGGTTAGTTTAATTCTTGAAACATAAATGTGTTGATTGCATAGAGCAAGTGAGAGACTTTCGGTCCATGTTTGAAAATAAAAGTTCCTCTTATTTAAGCAGGTGTTTGAAAATGTGTGAGTGTTGCTGAAAGTGTCTCTGAAAGGATGCGAAATAGAAATTGAGAAAGTGAATATCCTTGACGTATCCCCTGAGATGGAGAGAAGTTTTCTGATGGTTGCCCGTTGACGGTCACCGCAAGAGTAGATATGCAGAACATCATAATATTCCGGATAAAAGTGGATCGAAAACCCATCGAGGCAAGACATTATTGTAGGACTGTCCAGGAGACGGTCAAAATCTTTATGCATATCAAGTATGAGAGCAAGGTGCGACATTTTTTCATGTTTGTGTTGACGGATGTAATGTAGTATCTCATGAGCTAGCAGAATGTTGTCAGAAATAAGTTTTCTTTGCTCAAAAGTTGTTTGTTGTTGGAGATGATTTTCAGGATAACCATCTTTAATCTGTTAGCAATAACTTTTCCCATGACCTTGTACATAGCATTACAAAGGCTAATAGGTCGGTAATCTAAAGGATATGATGGGTCCTTTTAGATTGAGCCAATAAGAGTTCGATTCGAATCTCACAACATAAAACCTCGTTGAAGAGAAGTAGAAACTGCTTAAGTGAGAGAGTCGCCGTCGCTTTCCCATTTTGTTGGTTTGAATCGAGCTAAAGAGAGCTTGCTTAACCTCATCTATCCTTTCCAGAGAAAGCTGATACTCCAGAGAAAGATGTCCAGTTATAACTAAAGGTGTAAGGGGGCCGAGCCGAACCAACTAATTTGGGCAGGGGCTGCTTGGAAGGGGGTCGGGTCAAGTTTTAGGAATGTAGAACCCCACCAAGCCCAGGGGGTTAGTAAAAATTAAAAGATGATTCCATCTTGGGAGGGGGGCGAACCGGCGAGTTGGGGGGGGGGGGGGGGGGGGGGGGGGGGGGGCAAGTTGAACCGCACGGGTTGAGGGCCAAGCTAGGGATTAGGAGGGTTGGGCCAATTCGGGTACTGGTGGGGGCGGTCAGAGGTCAAGTCTAGCTCGTTTTATTACGGGCCGAACCGATTTCAAGCCTGTGCCAGCCCTCTTGACACCTTGAAGTCAAACACTGAATGAGTTGGACATTGCTCTTATTGTGAAGACGACTGCAAAAGTCCCCTGATGGACTGTAACAAACAATCAGCAATCTCTTCCGAAGATTGGAGGAAAATACCTTGGTCAGATTCTGGGTTTTAGGGTGATGAATTGAAGATCTTTGGTTTTCTTCGATTAGCTGTTACAATAAAACTAAAAATATTTTACGGCGAAAGATAGCAGTGATATGTAATCAGAAGACTAGACTGGGTACACAATGAAGTGTGGTGTGCAGGCTGCAAAGAAAACAGCAAATAGATATGGTCAGGTTTGTCTGAATTCATCTATCCAAAAGCTTCACCCTCTCTCACTTTCTCTAAAAAGAGTTTTGGCTATCAATCTGGAGAACAAACCTCCCCAAAAGAATCAAAATGTTTTGGTAGAGAACTTGTAAAATTGCTTTGACCACAAAGAAAGGTTTGGCTACTAGAAAGTGTCCTCGATCCAGCATATATGACATGTGAATCAAAGCTCTGAGGATCGGTACAACCTACCAATCCTAAAAAGGTTTTGCTTCAAGTTCATAAATTGGGACAGTGAGCAAATAGATGCAAAATGAGGCTGCAACCCAAAAGCAAAACAGAAGTCAGGTGTCAACGAATATTGGATCTTTGATGAGATTGCCAACATGGGCTAAAGTCCTAAGTCACCTAGAGCGCCTTAAGAGCGAAGTTTGGTCTCGAAAGCCCAGAGCGAAGGTTGGGAGCAATATCCCTTGAGGTTGTGACTAAGGGCTAAACTGCCAGACATGGTATGAGGGTATTTTCCTCCTACCATGTCTTGTGACAGCTTTTCATATTTTACTGGATTGTTTGTGAGTAAGGTATGAGGCATGTACCAGTCCATTATTAAAAGGAGGGTTGCAGAACTTGATTAATTCATTTTGTGTTGATAATACATGCGCACTGGGTTAATCAATGTAGTCTATGAGCACTGTTTTCATTGTGTAATTACTGAATTTCTCATCAGTGTGTGAATTCACAGGAACTTGGTGACTTCTCTTGATGCATACTGGTAATCTGTGTTGCTTGTGTGTGTTGGGGGATGATGATTAGAATTCTCACCAATAATATATTGCTTTCTTTAATTTTGTTTCTCTAATATCATTCCTACCTCGACGATTTACAGAGACTCAATCATCAGTTTATTTGATCTAAAAACTTCAAGAATGTGTTAAAATCTTTGTTTAAAAAACGCATCATATGAAGACAATGGGCCATAGCATAACGAGTGTATGATGAATGCCCATATTGATCAAATCTATTACCAAGCTAACAAATGTAATCTAAAGTTGAATAAAACTATGATTTTAGTCCATTCCAATCATTGTCAACTACAAAAACACAATAGAAATTCTAAAACCGATCTAATTTGTTGGAAGAACGATTTCAAGTTCTGTTTGCTTTGAGCTTCTTTACCAAAAAGAACGCCAGCCACATTCACAACAACTAATTTCAAACATCATAAAACACTCTGAAGTTCTTTGCCAAAAATGAACTACATCAACAAACACTATTACCATCACAGAAGATTAATGAATTTTCAGGAATCAGAATTGATAACGGTCAATCACCATAAAGCACTTTCAAGAAGAAGATGCTTGTAAGACTGGGGCGACAATTAACTATCATCATCTTCACAATCAACTTAAACAAATCAATAAACTCAATTCGAATTTAAAAAATAAAAGCAGAGAAAATAAAAGTATTTTGAGAAAATAATGCAGAGACAACTCAGCCCCTTAGATGTTCATAAGATTGCGATCATATCCGCAAATCATTACAGGTCTGTAAATTTTCTCATCATCGCTGCCTCAGCATTCTCTTTATTTATTCAAAACACTAAATAATTACATATGTAGCTGCTCTTATAATTCATCAATGGCGAAGATCGAAACTCGCCATTGAAATTGAAATAGGAGCAGCACAAATTCATATTGCTTCTAGGGAACGAGTCAGTCAAGAACTAAATTATATCCTGCCGACCAGATAGCGAAGCCTCCCTCTCTCTATTCATTCAATTTCTCAATCAAAATCTGATCTATAAAGTCAATTTCAAAAAAATCTACAACATAAGACGATTATAACTTAAACCCTAACCTCCGTAACCAATGACCGATGAACAATAATTCATTCGGCAGAAACCCTAATTTGCAGATCTGCAGGAGGAGGAAGAAGGAGACGCTGTTGAAGACGATGAGAGAGTGAAAGAACGGAGGACATTTTATAGGACAGAGGACGAATAGATCGAACGGCTACCGTTTATTCTTGTGATAAGCGGCTGAGATCGTGTGGAATTAGGGTTTTGACGTATGAGGCTTACTTGTATTTATAGCACTCCCGCCCCAATATTCTGGGGCTCGTTTGTGCTTCACCCCCATAAACTTGATTAATTTTGTAGTGACCCCTTTATTGCCCCTCTTGTTGTAATTGTTCGACTTCTTTGACATTGTGGTTAGGTTTGGGTGACCGCGATGATGGACTGTGTTCATGCTCTAGGGATCAAAAGTCACAATCAAACAAGTACAAAGATGATGAAAAAATTAAGATAATAATAGGAATGGGTAGAAATAAGCAATGTGCCACAAAAAAGAGAGACGACTTGCTAGAGTCGATCAATAGTAATAATGTCGAAGCTCTATGAAGAGGATAAGCCCCATAATATATGTACAAAATCAGTATGTAACGGTAATGAAGGTTCACGCCGTTAATTACAACCCCCCCCCCCCCCCCCCCAATTAAGTGGTCAAGGGGAAGATCTCGGAAGTCCATTGCCATTGATACTGGATCTGCATATATAACGGTTGAACAAGTCTCCTCTATAGCATAAACCGTCCCATATGGGACAACTATCACATGCCACGAGGTTTATTCCAAAATGGGTTACTAATTACCACTCTGTCCCAGCTCTTTCTTCCCATCTAATTTTTTTGATTCGTATCTGGGTCACTTTGACCGGGTGATTTGAATAGCAAAATAATACGATTTTTGATAATTTTTTCACCATATTATAGAGCAACTTTTACTCTACATCACCATGAAAAAAAATATCAAAAAAATTACATCGGTTTGCTATTCAAATCACCGGGTTAAAGTGACCCAGTGAATAGTGGCAAAAGTCAAATTGAAAAGAAAGAGCTGGGACAGAGTGGTAGGACTCAGTATGGGCCTAAGCCCTACACTATTGCTATCTGTGGGTCACTGGGCCTGCTCATTTTCCTTTTTCTTTTTTTCTTTTTTTTTTTAGGGAACTCATTTTCCGTTTTCGAAATGAACTTTCCACTAGACTTGGGGTAATTAACATTTTGTAGGCCTGGGTTTTTGGTAATTATGCAATATATACTCTCGTTGTTCATCGACTAACATTGGACTAGGGCTGCGAGTGAATGAAGCTGTTCGGAACAACTCGTGTCCCCCTCGCAAAAAAACACCATCGTATTCGGTTCGGAAAAAAAAAAAAAAAAAAAAAAAAAAAAAAAAAAAAAAAAAAAAACACAAGATATTGTTCGATTTATAAAAAAAAAATTGGCTCGTTTGTTCGTGCACAATTGTTATTTACATATTTTATATGTATTTTTAGAAGTGAAAGGCATTTCTTTGGTATTCAGTAAGTGAATTTTCTTAGATTTTTTTTTTTTTTTTTTTAATTTTGTTGTGTTTTATGATAGTTTTAGGGTATATTCGAAATAGATCATTGAGAAAAAATTATCGTAAAACGTAAAGCTCAACAGATTGACACATAATTGCATTAACATTTCCTCATCCATGGGCTCATTTGCGGCATCGTATTCGACTTGAGCTCAAAGAAAAGTTAATCAAACAAATTCAAAGAACCTTAAAACTATTCGGCTCAAGTTATTGTTCATCCTCATTTTAAACAAATCAAACCCAAACACCCGGTATTCAGTTCTGCTCGGTTCATTTACAGCCCTGTAACGAGCACCTTAAATTTTGACGGTATGTAACGGAACTTAACGAACAAGAGAAAAGTACACTTTTATCTGTCGTACTTTTGTACTCGTGAGTTTTGATAGATATGCAATTTCTACCCTCACTATTTGCTAGTTGACATGATACATCCCGTTCAAATGGGGTTCAATTGCTCTTAAAGGGATTTTGTGACTTCTCGCCTATCCGACCAGGCTATCACCGAGCCGCCACCGCTGTAATTTTAACTTGCGGTTCATTAATCGATGTAAATTTAACAAATTAAATTAGGGTTATACAACACCGTCATTAAAAAGTACAACATTCTAACAAATTTGATGTAAATTTTGACACAAATATAGAGTTTTCCAAGTTGCCGTATTACATGCCTTATTATAGCAGTTTTGAGTACTACTATATTTCAAAATGTCGTAATTGTCTCATTTTTTACTAGTGGATAGTGCCTCCTCGCTTAGGGTTGCATTAAGCAAGGTCACGAGTGCCGGAACGAGCTTGTCAGGCTATATAAGCTGGATTTACCATTTGGGCAGCGTTTTCATCGGCATCAGATTCGTCAGATATGGGCAAGGACTGTGATGGGCATGAGTTTGACCCATTGATGTAATCGAAAAAGGGATTATGCGCGTAGAGGGGAGTTGATTTTATATTTCCAAATCACGTAGTTTGTTCCATCCAATCTGAGGGGAATAAGGTTGTGAACATTTGACTGGAGATACAGTGAATTGTGAGAACCACATGAAGTTTGAGTCTGAGAACCACCCAGAGTGAGCGGAGTTATCGACATGGTAGCTTTGATACCATGTAAAGAAACCGATTAGGGTTTCATCAATACAGAGAAAACATAGAGACATAAACAATGGAGAGAAAAAGGGAGAGCTCTGTATTATTCATTGTTTAGAGGGTAATGGACACTAAACTTACATGTAAAATATATTTTGGGACACAAAACCCCATGGACTTTCAATTTCCCAATACAACGCCCTGCGATATACATATGTGGGACACATAACCCCAAGCATTTTCAATTTCCCACTAAATTCCCTGCAATATACATCTGTGGGGCAGTTAGGCCCAAATTGATAACAAGGGTCAATTATATAACAAACATTCATCACCTGATACTCACGTTCTAGCTCTATGGATGAATAAAAATAGCTTCAACGACCATATCGTGATTCGCACGTGGCCATTTTTTGTTAAAAATTTAACATATCAATGTGGGGTTAAGTGTCCCTTTGATGTATATTGCAGGGGTTTAGTGAAAAATTGAAAATGCAGGGGGTTATGTGTCGCACAAATGTATATTGCAGGGGGTTGTAGTGCCATTGAAAGTGCAGGGGTTTTTGTGTCCCGAAATGCATTTTGTATGTAGGTTTTGATTAGGGATGGTAATACGGTTCGATCCGATCCGAAATCCGAGTGATTCGATCCGAATGGATCAAGTCCGAATTCAGTCCATTTTAAAATGGATCGGATATGGATAGTAAAAAATTAAAATTCGATCTGTATCCGGATTCGATCCGAATATATTAAGATATCCGATGGCTATCCGACCCGAAGGTTCCGAACACACATAGTCTTACAAAAATACCCATAGATTTATAAAAATATATGTTTTACCTACGTACATATATAAATACATTACACAATTCACTACACGTTATGTTTTCAGGCCTAAAGAAAATATTCCACTATGGTTATGGATACTTTTAATGGTTGTTTTGATTGAATTTGTAGACGATTTTAGACAATATTGGTGCCTTAAACCTTTGAATGAGTTTCTTATATTTCTTGGTAGATTTACGTTTTTCATATTTCAAATTTTTAGCATAATTTTACTCTTTTAGGCAGGTTTTTATATTGTGTGGTGGCTTGTTTTTATGCATTTTTTTTTTGAATTCGCTGCGTATTTTTTATGAGAAGTAAAGAAAGTTGCTCAGGATCTGAATCTGGATCCGAATCAGATCCGTTTCTGGTGATTCGGGTTGTCGGATCGAATTCGGATATAGCAAATTAAATCCGATCCGGGTTCGATCCAAATCCGTTTCAGATCCGGTTGGATTTGGATCGAATATGGATCTTTTAAATCGGATTCGGATACGGATATAGGTGGTTCCGATCCGAATCCGATCCGTTGCCATCCCTAGTTTTGATACGGGTATACCGTATCCATATTATCTATTTATTTATTTATTAGTAATTGATTATTTAATAATTTTTGTTTAGTATTAAGTCGATCCGGGCTTGGCCCGTAGGAGTCTAGGGTTAAGTTCTTTATCTATTTAAGCAAGTGTACTCGTTTATTATTATTCAGTGAATGAAATATCAACTCTCTTAGTCCTAAATATCTCTCCCTAATCTTGTCTCAATTCTGATCTCCTCTTCAATTCGCCTATCAATTTCTCTAAACTTCTCTTAAATCTCCTTAATTTCCTTCTTATCGATATTTTTTCGTATCAATTGAAAGCACCAATTGATACGAAAAAGTATCGATTTCTCTAAACTTTTCTTAAATCTCCTTAATTTCTTACTTATCGATACTTTTCGTATCAATTGAAAGCACCAATTGATATGGAAAAGTATCAAGATATGAAGAAACGGAAGATTGAGGTGAAGAATTTCGTAGATTTAGACGGAAAAGAAAAGAGATAGATAAAAGAGTAGGGAGATACAAGGGTTCAGAGAATTATTCTTATTGTTTGATTGCGTGAACGGAAGATTACATCTCTTTAAATAAATGAACTGGTAACCCTAATTTAGCCTAGACTCTCACGGGCCAAGCCCGGATCAACTAAATACTAAATAAATGTTAAATAAATAATAAATAATTAAATAACTACTAAACTAATAATTAACTAAATAAATATATAATATTGGTACTATATCCCGTATCAGGTTTAGTGTCAATTACCCTTGTTTAGAATACGCAAAGACGGAAGAATATATAAAGAGTACAAATGAGTTGGCACTGTTGGATCTTCTGGCCTAGATCTAATGGTGTATAATAGAGTCGTTCAGAATAGCGTCGTAGTCTTGGAGTGAAAGGTGACTTGCATTTTGATCCTTGTGACAGCTTGTGACAGTGGGCTGATCTTCATTTGTTGGCTCGACTCTCATGGGTTTTCTTACGATCATATGTGTTAATAGCTTAATGTGTACTACTTCATAAGTTTCCTTTCCATAAACGTGAATTTCCAATCGTCTTGAGCATACTTCAGCTAAAATCACGGAGCCTTGCAAGAATAAGTTAAATCGACAATGCAGTAAATTAAAGATTTTTGTGTTCATTGATTTTTCTACCATTAACCTCAGGGCGCGTACAACCCGTACCCTAAAGCTCAAACATTTAACCACTACACCAACTCTTTGGAATTATATGTTCTTTATAGACACTAGCTTAAAAATTCGGATTCTACTACAACTTATTTGAAAAGATGAAAGTTTTCATTTATAAATGTACATAAAGTATTCAGGCCGTGTTGTAAACGCCATGCATGATAGATGATGGAATAACGCAATTTTGATGTTCAAACACTCAATGTCGATGGTACGTGTTACTCAAACACTCCGTCTTTATGCTATGTGTGTTGATTCTCAACCAGACAACTCTTAGTTTATGATTTTACCATATAAAATCAAATCCATGCATTTTTGACAAATGGATTGGCAAGGTCGATCTCGAAGACATTCACAATCTTGAGATAAATATTGCCATGTGATATTTACATTTATGAGTGTTTTCTTTTGTTTTTTCTTTTGTATTTTTGAGGGGAACATTTATGAGAGTTTGGAGGAAATTAAATGTATGGGCACCAAAACAATACTTCGTAAGGTAATCTAAAGAAGGAAGGCAATACACCTAGTGTGGGGTATAGTGTTCATACGTCCCAGTTGATTGGGACTATGTTGTGAATGTATCTATCTATCTACTCTGCTAACATTTGCACACGAGCCATTCAAAAAAAAGAAGGCAATATCCTTTTTAGTAAGAACAAAATAGATAGTTGTACGACATGGAAGATATGTGTTAATTATGTTATTTTCTAGCCCTCAAACCTTGAAAACGTAAATCAAACAAAGCAAGAGGTTATGGAATTTAAAGATTTTTTCTTACATTTATGAAAAGATTGAAGTTAGTCATGTATCAGGTCGGATCAAGATCACCTCCACCCATAAATTTCATCGAGCCCCTCCAGTCCTCCATCCCACACGTCCATTGAAAAAAAGGTGCGGATATTAAGACATGTGGCATATCCTTGAACTTAGTTAGCGATAGCATGATAACGACGTTATTAAACATTGTTCACTATTCTTTTCAAGGCTTCGTCGGACACAGATTTCCACCATCACTGGTTCGATATGTTTCTCGACAATGAACTTCCATTGAATCAAAGCGGCAAGAGTTCTCCGTCGAGTTCATAGATCGAAAGCGCCCCTGCCGTTCTCAACGTACCCATCACTTCCTTCTTTCCCTCTATGGTATTTTTTTTGGAAGTTGTTGGGTTTATTAGGGTTTTATCTTAATTCAATTATGCCAACTCTCTCTTTAGAATCATGCATGCAAAATAAATTCGATACAAAAGACAAAATATCAAGCGATTCCTCAACAAACATTGAAACCCACCTCAAATTCAATCAACTAGATGTACATACACTATTACATCTCTCAAACCATTGACAACACTAGCCCTAAGAAGAATAGGAGAAAGTTTAGGACTCTGTTATGTACTGCCTCGTCGGAGGTTTGGCCCTTACGAATCCCAAACAGCTAGAAATAGGGTGAGGAAGAATAAGCATAGGAGGAATAAAAACACTACCGTTTACATTAGGGCCTTGTTTGAGGAGAGGATATGAGGGTGGGATATGATATGGTATCCCCTTCCAATCTAATAAATCGGTGAATGAGTGAAGGCATATGGGAAGGGTTATCATATCCCACCTTATTCACTCTCTCTATTTTTGCCTTCAAAACCCCCCAAACATATACTAAACCAAGTGTTCAACTAGTTAAGCTTTGTCCTTTATTAGTAGTCTTTTTAGTACTTATGGTGTACTGTGTCATTTATTTTATTTATATGATTTTTAGTTATTTTTGTTGGTAATTGTCACGAAAAGAATAATAATTGTCACGCAGAAGAAAGTTGGTAAATGCTTAAATGACGCCAAGAATTTTTCAATGTTGATAGTAATAATTAATAAACTCCAGGACAAGTTTTGAGGTCAAATTAAATCTGCATTAGTTTTCCAGTAACAAATGTCAAAATGCAGGTATATTTTGAAATACATTGGGGGCACGTGACAGTTATTTATCACTAAGACATGGGTAATATACACTTTCTACCCTTATGATATCGTAAATAGGCAAATAGTACCCTCACTGTTCATTAAATGACAAGAAACACCTCTAATTTATGCCAAAATAACTACAAATTACACCCCTCCGTCACTTGCCGTTAAATGTCTATGACGTGGCAGTGGGGTACACACATGTGTGTTATTTTCATGACCCTTGTGCCCTCTAAAACTCTCTTTGTCCCTTATAACCTTTAGAAGTACAAATATTATCAATTATGCCACAAAATATGAGGAACATTTTGCCCTTCTTCCATGACTAGTCACTATTGTATTTTTCTTAAAAGTACTGAGAATAAAAACTGAAAATTGCTAAATTAGAAACTGAATATTGTGCAAAAGAGGTGGAACGAAGTACTACTTTTGTTTCTTCTCTATCTGGCTTGAGCAGTATTCACCGAGTCTCTTTGCATCGTTTTTTTTAACTAAATTACCGGTCAAAGTAAAGTCTGAAAGTCATCAAAACAAAACTGATAGAGGAGAAACAAGGTAATGTGTACTTTGATACCTTTAAACTTCTTTTTGGTTGATACAGTATTTTATTTAAAAATGTTGAGAATAAAAACTGAAATTTGCTTGTTCTTTTTTTTGAAATATAAAAACTGAAATTTGTTGCAAAAAAAAAAAAAAAAAAAAAAGAAAAGAGAAAGAAACTGAAATTTGTTGTCTCAAAAAAGAAATTGAAATGTGCTAAATTAGAAACTGGTGAAGGGCCTAGCAAAAAAAAAAAAAAAAAAAAAAAAAAAAAAAAAAAAAAAAAAAAAACTGAGGAATGAATTTTTGATAAGAGGGCCGCTATGCTTCACCCTTTTTTCTTCACCCTCCACGTTCACCTCCTACATGTCAAGATATGATTGTTCTTATTATTTATTTTAAGATATTTCTATAATTACATCACAAATCAAATATATCCACATAGGGGGGTGAACTTGAATGGTGAAGAAAAAAGGGTGACGTTTAACATTTTTCTTTTGATAATGTATATCTAATTAAATTAGAGGAAGAGACAACATTGTTCCAAAAAAAAACATTGTTTAACTTTTCTTCCACAAGCCCTCGTCTACTTTCCGATTCTCCTTGCTATGGTCGGTCTCCTCCGATTTGGAACTCTCTTCACAATTCTTTTTCTCTTCCTCTCCACGCTCTGCCGACTAGCATGTGATGGTATCGCTGGTTGAAACCACTCCCCCACACCACCGCCTCCCTTCAACGCTACCTCAAAACCCCAAATTCCAAATCGGAGGAGACCCACGAGTTCATATCCCCCTCTCAAATTAAACGAACCGGTGTCCATTGTTGCGAGCACTAACACCCTCGCAATGCAACCCCAACCCAGTCGCCCTCGCAATGCAACCCCAAACCCCCGAATCCACTGGTTTCGACTTGAAAACGTGCTGAATCGCCGGCGTCCTCTCTAACCCTCAAAAATGTCTCTGTCTCTGACTCTCAGATAAACTGCAGGTTATTTGAATAGCCAACTACCACCCACCCATCGTCATCAATGCACGCATGATATTCACCACTTCGACGAAGGGCAAACTCGTATTTTATCATCAGCCGTCCATGTCCGTCACTTTCCGTCCAAAATAAGGGTGGTTCATGTCATTTTATGAACAGTAAGAGTGCGGTCTGACTAATTACCATCTTTTGAGAGTATAAAGTGTAAATTACCCCTAAGACATTGTCGTTTTGGAGAGGCAGGATTGAGAGTACATATCTTGGACGAAATGCGTGTCCGATGTGTTCCCATCCATGGATAAGGACAACATTGGCAAGTGTTGGATAATGTTAAGTGCTTTTCTCCCATTTATACACTGCATTCGCCACATGGGGAACCAACTGCTTGTGCGCACATACACAGAGCAATAGGAGATGTATGTGTCACATCTAAGATATTGTCATTTTTCCGCGTTATAAATATTTAAAGAAGACAGATTTAATTGACAAAATGATGCATATATTTGTTGATTTTTTCGTAATGCTGTAGTGAGCAAAAGCTTTCTAGTCAATAATCACAGTACATGACACAACCAGTGAAGTATCCTGGTATCTTTAAGTTAAGGATTTCTTTTTTTCGTTTCTCAATCTTCAATTATTGTAGTTTTCCAAGATAATTGTCAATGCTTAAACTGATCTCTAGCATCTCCCACAGTGAAACCTTTTCTTTTCTGATGGTGAGCAATTAGCTAAAGGTAACTGTCTGGCAACAATTAAGACTAGGTTCATTTGATGATTTAGCTCAATTAGGTAATTAGGCTAAGTTCAAATAAAAATTAATCAAGATACTAAGATGTTTGCATGAATAACGTGCGTAGTATGATCACTATCTTCTGAGATCAGTGTATCATATTTGGAAAATAAGATTTTCTCCGTTCCGCCCAAAACATTTGTTAAAATCTAAAATTTACAAAGTTGTGAAAAGATAAACAAATTCATGTAGCGCTTTCTTATCATCAAACGTCTCATTCTTTGACGCAGAGAAATACTTTACGTATCAAAAGTCAAAGAGAACAGCGTATATATTTCCCTTCTTCCTCCTGGAGGGGTTGAAAAGTCGGAAATCGAGAAGAGGACGTTGACACATCAAATGAAGATTTTGAGGGAAATGGATAAGGTTCTATAACCTGTTAAGTGATGACAACTTCTTGCAAAACATCTCATTAATTCACCATTTCTTATTCTTCTAAGGAGAGAGGAAAAGATGAAACTAAAACATAAAAATATAGTGATAAGAATAATAGTGCTGCAAATAGCAATGCACTTATAAAAAAGCAACCCAAGAATGATAGTGGTTGAGAAAGAAACGCCACAGAGGAAGAAATATACAAATCAAGCTTAATCAAGAACATAACAAACTAACCACCTTCTCTAACAACCGTATACGTCCTAATTACAAACTGACCCCAACATTTTGTTGAGTAATCCAAAAGCTAGCAAAAATTGGCGAAGGATCGAAGCAAAGAGGAGGAGGCAAGGAAGCAAGGCGAAGCAAGCAGCAGCTCGGGAGTGACAGTCCTGCTCGCACGAGCAGTGCACGGGCACAATTTGGGACTGGGCAGTTTCGACGTTTCCTAATTTGGCGTTAATGATTTTTTTTCTTCGGGCACAAGTCAGTACTCTAGTATAGATTTGTGTCTACAATCGTGGCTAGGGTGTGGTGGCTTGTAATTGGGTATCCTCTCAACAATAAGTAGAATTCTTTAGCCGTGGATGTAGATAGTATTCAAATTAATGAACCATGTTAATTTGATTTCTTGTTCGTTAGCTTACATCATTCTTCTGGTTATAACAACTATTTACCACCTCCTATCCTTAACAAACTTCATTCTGATGGTGAGCAATTAGGAACTTTCTGGCCACAATTAGGACTAGGTTCATTGGTGATGTAGCTCTCAATTAGGTAACTAGCCTAAGTTCAGATAAAGTTTGATCACATATATCAACATCATGGATGGGAGTGTAGTATGATTCGCTACCTCCAGGATCAGTGTATCATTTTAAAAAATAGAGTCTCTCATTTGTATCAAAATGTTTTTTTTTTTTTTTTTTTTTTTTTTGCAAACAGGCCATTTTTATTTAATATTGGGCCAGTTCAGAAGCCCATAAGTCATACAAGCCTGCAGGGCATACAGTAGCCCAAAAGTAGTCAACAGTACAAGTTAAGCCCAAATTCGCTAAACGGTGGGCAAGGGCATTTTGGTCCTTTGCGCACCACCTAACCCTAGCATTTATAAGACCGGAGTAGTCTTCTCGAGTTCTCTGTAACACTCTTTCTTCTTCAGAGGTCCCGAACGGCGCCTCTCTCTTCTCCAATCTTCTTACTAGGGTTTGTGAGTCTGATTCCACCATTAGAGAAACAAATCCTCTTTTCCTTGCTTTCTGAATAGCTGTCGACATGGCTATTGCTTCTGCCGTCGTTGAGTTTGGGTGATATGGGGTTGGAAACGCCATTCCCATAATGAAATGACCATCGCTATTTCGAATTACTGCACCTCCACCGGATCTTCTGTTAATCTTGTCTATGGAGGCATCGACGTTCATTTTTAGCACACCAGTTGGAGGCGGAGTCCATCTCCTTGGAGAGTTCGCCGAGGCAGGTCCTGCATGTACCAATCCCAAATCAAGATAAGTAGAATCTTTGAAATTTTCATACAATGAAATTGCATGATTTATAACAGAAGCTTTAATTTGAATTTCATTTCTGAAAATTCTTCTATTTCGTTCTAGCCAGATCGACCAGCATAAATAACAGAAAAGAGCTGTTTTTTCAGGGGAAAGATTCATGAGCATATGACGGATCTGGGTGGAAAAAGGCAGATTCGTGATAGGAATTTGCAGATCAAGATTTTTTGAATGGTAAAGATCAGTAGTCCAAGGACATTCCAGAAATAAGTGTTTGGAATCTTCATTTGCAGAAAGGCACAAACAACAGATCTGAGGTAAAATAACACCTTTTTTTGATAAATTAATTTTTGTGGCAATGCAGTTGTTGATTAATTTCCAAACAAAAATTTTTATTTTTTCTTGAATTTTTAAATTCCAAATCATTTTCCAGAAGCAATCATTCTGATTTATAGAGGAGGATGTCTGGTTTGTAAAATTTTCTGGGCAAACATTATAAAGGGCTACATAATAAGCAGATTTGACAGTGTAATTCCCATCTCTGGTTTGGGACCAGACAAAATTGTCTTGGTTTTGAGGATGACTCAGAGGGATTTGGGTAATGGCGTTAGCTTCCTCTTCAGAAAAATGGTGATAAATCAGGTCTTTGTTCCAAGTAAAATCATGATTGATAAGAATAGAAACAAAAGATTGTCTTGGAAGAGTAGGATAGCTATAGGGTTTTCGGCCAAGGCCAATAGGAATCCATCTGTGATTATAAATTTGGGTTAGTTGACCATTACCAATTCCTTGACGAACACCCTTAAAAGTAATATCTCTAGCATGAACAAGCCCTTTCCAAATGTTTGAAGAATTAGAGTCAGACTCTGTTATGATAATGTCAGAATGATTAAAATACTTTCCTTTTAGAACTCTAGAAAGTAGGAGGTTAGGATTTTGAAGGATACGCCACACCTGTTTTCCTAAAAGAGCAAGATTAAAAGCATACAAGTGACGGAAACCCATACTGCCTACTTGTTTAGAGTTACACAAACTGTCCCAAGACTTCCAATGGATAGTATTTTTTTCAAAACCATTTCCCCACCAAAATCTTGTAATAAGCTGCTGGATTTCTTTTAAAAAAGTAATTGGAAGAAGATAAACGGACATAATATAAGTAGGGATAGATTGGACCACAGATTTTAAAAGAATTTCTTTTCCGGCTGGGGACAGCAGCTTTTCTTTATAGCCTGACAGCTTATTCCAGATTTTATTTTTTATAGAATTGAAAGCAATTTTTCTTTTCCGTCCAACAATAATGGGAAGGCCCAAATATTTGTTATGACCAGTAGACGCGGGTATTTCCAAAATTTGAGTAATAGTAGTTTGAATTTCAGGAGGGACACGCGGTCCAAAGACAATTTCAGATTTGTTTTTGTTTATTAGTTGGCCTGAAGCAGCACAATATTGGAAAAGAATTGAACGGATTGAAATAGCATTTTTGGTTGAGGCTTTTGAAAAAAAGATGCTGTCATCTGCGAAAAGAAGGTGTGTAACACTAGGGGAACCTCTTCCCGCTTTAACACCTTGAAGATAGTTATTGTTTACAGCATGATTAATCAAACAAGATAAACCTTCGGAGCAAATAACAAAGAGATAAGGACTGGGAGGGTCCCCTTGACGAATACCTCGAGTGGGATGGAAAGAATCAGTTTATTGACCATTGATTAAAATAGAAAAGGAAACGGACGTAACACAAGTCATAATTCTAGAGGTTAAAGTCATAGGAAAACCCAGTTTTAGTAAAATTTGCTCTAAAAAGGACCACTCGATTCTGTCATAAGCCTTTGCCATGTCGAGCTTTAAAGAAAAGGAACCAACCTTACCCTTTTGGTTATTTATGGTGTGGAGGGTTTCTAAGGCAATAATTGAATTATCAGAAATAAGTCTGTCCTTAATAAAAGCAGATTGAGCACTATCAATGATATTGGGCAGAAACATTTTAATTCGATTTGCAATTGTTTTTGAAATTATTTTGTAAGAGACATTGCAAAGACTTATTGGTCTGAAATCGGAAACTAAACGCGGATTTTTAATTTTTGGGATAAGCGCAATGCAAGTTTCATTAATTTTAGAAATATTGCCCCCATTGTTGAGAAAATCTAGACACATAGAAACAATGTCATTACCAATAGTTGGCCAGTAGGTCTTGTAAAAAAGAGCAGGTAAGCCATCCGGACCCGGTGCTTTGGTAGCACCAATGGAATTTATAGCATCTAAAATTTCAGATTCGGTAAAAGGTTCATCTAACCTAGAGGCCATTTCAGGGGTAATTTTTGGCGAAATACACTCCAAAGTTTGATAAAAGGAGGTTTGCTGAGAGGTGAACAGATTGCTAAAATACTGAGTGAAACAATTTTTGATTTCAGAAAAATCATTGAAAGTGTTCCCATTCAAATCAGTTATATTGGTGATGGTATTTTTTCTTTTCCTCTCAGCAGTAGCTTTGTGAAAAAATTTTGTATTTTGATCACCTTCTCTAAGCCACTTAATTCTAGAACGTTGTTTCCAGTGAATTTCCTCATCGGTAAAAATCTTTTGTAATTTAATGGAGACATCTTTCTTTTGACAGATTACATGGTGGGTTTGACGACGAGAAGCTAAGTAAGACAGACGGCGGAGCAACAAATTTTTCTCTTTATTTTTGTTGATATGATTTAATTTGGCCCAACTACGCAAATGGTCAGTTGTAACATTAATTTTTTGCGCGAAATCATGTATTAAAGTAGATGTAGGAGTAGTATTAGGCCATACCTCATCGATTAATTCTGCACACTCCGGATTTGTTGTCCATTCCGCCGCAAAGTGGAAGCGTCTCGGATTTGGTTGGACTGCACCAGTGGGTCTCCCTGTGATAACAATTGGTAAATGATCCGATCCTATCATCTGTGGTACCTCGACGATATTGTTTGGGAAAAGACGTTCCCAAGCCAAGTTTGCAACAGCCCTGTCCAAGCGCTCTCGGATCGAGTGAGGATGTGATCTTCCATTCCACCAGGTAAAAAATTCACCCTTATAGCCCAAATCATACAATCGACAAACAGTAAGAGCATCGGAAAACTGCTGGATTTGACTAAGTGATCTAAAATTCCATTCTTCTTTTTCAGAATTTGATAAGATTTCATTAAAATCACCAGCCACCATCCAAGGAACATCGCTTCCCGGCTGTAAACGTTTCAGTAAATCCCAAGATAAAAATCTACTACTCGTAACCGGGTCACCATAAAAACCAGTGAAGTAAAATCCGTCCAAATCGGATTCTGGCGGTCTCACAAAGCAATGAATGTGAAATCTGTTTTTGGATAAGATATGCACATCCACATTGTGAGACCAAAGCAAAGATAAACCTCCCCCTAAGCCAATTCGGGGTATATGACAAGCTTTATGAAAACCCAATTTAACCCGTAAAGAATCCGCTGCTGGGGTAAGCAGCTTTGTTTCAGATAAAAACACTAAGTCAGGCTGCTTATCCCTTATCAGGGAGTGAAGATTATGGAACGTCGAGTCACTCCCAAGACCTCTAACGTTCCAACAAATGGTCCTCATGGTTGATGGCAGGGCTGGTACAGGCCAGCCTCTGCCGAAGGGGGGGAGAGAGAACAGTCTCGATCTCCCTTGTGTTTTTTTGTTGCATCCTCTGAATTTGCATCCAAACTTCTTTTTCCACATAAAACTGCTGCATCCATAGGCTCATCCGTACCGCTACCTTTGGACAGTGGTAGTAGATCTGCCTCATTATACTCATCATCACCATCATTTAGAGTTGAATCGACCTTAGACTGGATTAGGAGTTCCAAATCTGATTCCTTCTCCATTTGTCTAAGCATAAATTGTCCCTCATCTGAGCCAGGGTCAATTTCCTCATCAGATTCCTCTGCACTTCCACCCGTGTACTCCTGATTGACATCATTCTGGTTTGTAGGGTTTGTGCGGGGAAGATGACATTCTGATGGGATTGTCAGTGGCCCAAATACAGAACTGGGATCCAAATTATATCCCAAAACATAGTCTAGCATTGCAGTTGAGGTCATCCAAGCCCCGTAGTTATGCGGTGCATCATCAGTGGGGATATTTTCAGTCAGTAGGATATCACACTCTCGCACTTCATGCCCCATACGTCCACAAAAATTACAGATACTCGGAAGTTTCTCATATTTGAGTAGAACCCAATCTGTGCGATCCACCAGTAAATTAACCGAACAGGCCCGAAGCAGAGGCTCATTAACCGGCACCAGCACCTTAACGCGAATACACTTTCCAACTAGAATTCCACGGGATGGCACAATAACTTCTGGGTAGCGACCAATGATAGAACCGATAATTTTACCGGCTTTTTCATTGTAGCAATCCGGCGCCAGATTCCATATTTGAACCCATAGGTAAGATTCATTGTATCGGCTTTGACGCATATTTTTCCACGCGTACCAATTTTCCATTGCAATCATTGCCCCCCTGTAAAACCACGGCTGCGTTTCGAGGACTTTCTTAACCTGTTATTCTTTTTCAAAGACAAACTGGTAGATTTGGTTACCAAGAGGTATAACACGAAAACCAATTGGGTCATCCCATGCTTTTGACATGACATTCATGAGATTACCCAGATTGATATTTTTTGTTGTTATGATCTTACCAAACACACTTAGTCTGCAGTCCGCTTGTCCCTCCGCTAGAGCTTCCGGTGGGATAGTGACACCTTGTTTCTCCTTTGCAGTTAAATTCATGGTAGCGAGTTTGGTAATGATATCTGATGAAAGGCATGGGTTTTTGGTATTTTTTGGAGGCATTGTGGTGAAATTTGTTTGAATGGAATACGACGGTAGGCAGTGAAGACAGATTTGTAGCCCAGAATGGCTAAGAGATTAGTGCCTAAAGCACAAATAAAACTGGAAAAAGACAAAGTAAACTGACAGGTAACTGTCAGTAACCGTTTTTAATTTAAAAACAACCAGAAACAGTGGTGGTTACTGGAAGTTATCTCCTTCGGAAGGAGATAACTGTCAGCGGGAATGGATAAAGATTGGGTTTGTAGTAGATGACGTGGAGGAGAGAGGTCAGAGCGACGGTACATCCTATGACGCTATGAAAAAATGAGCATTTAAATAACACAGCATACGTCTCATTTTTCAAAAGTCGAAAGAGTCTATGGTGTTTGGTGTTGGAAAACTTTGAATGTTGGATAATAAAATATGTAGACTTTAATTCTCACTCTGAGATGTTGAATCTGCAATTGAGAGTTGTCCAAAATAAGTTACGGGTGAATGAAAATTATTGTAAATTATGGGTGTACAAATAGGTCCTTCGATGGACGCAATTTAACTTTGGGTGCGTTATTAATTAAAGTCGCAAATTAATAATTGTTGGAATTGCTAATAAGTTTATTAGTTATCGACCAAAGTTAGTTATTATTAGTTAATAACGTCCAGAGTTAGTTATTATCATGAATAGACACATCTATTCATTTGCACCCCTTTGAAGGGTCACCTACTTTATTATAAATAGAGGGATTCTCCACCCATTTGTGCATTCCGACATTTCCTTCTACTCTCCTAATTCCTACAAAGTCTTCCTACACTTTGTAGAACCTACAACTTTCATAATTTCGAATTCCTATATTCCAATTCAATTCCTTCAAGAGAGATGCCATGCCATTGCGGTTCGTAGGGTGTAAGCGGTGTACTGACTTCTTGCACGGTGAGAGACGATTATCCTGGGAGGCGATTTGTTCCGGATCAAGCAGTACCAAAGGGAGCAAATAAAGCCTTAAGGACATCGAGCCAATGCTCGAGATCGTTTCTAAAACTATTTATATTCGACGACATTTGTAAGTATTTCAATTCGTCTTTATTTAGTTACTTTTTATCATGCGATTCTGTTTCTGCTTCTTCTCCATCTTCTTATTTTCGGTCCAGTTTTGATTGTTCTCCAACAATCTTAAGGCTTTACGTGTCGAAACTGGTTTTTGGCGCTTCTTTGGTTTTCAAGTCGGGTTTAATTATTTTTTTTGTAAATCTGAGAGTTTCATAGTACTCACAGATTGTTGTATTAAAGAGTTTTTATAGCACTCATTAATACAACGAGTTGCAAAGAGTTTTTATAGTACTCATTGCATGAAAAATATGGTTTACCGATTTGTATCTTTGGAGAGTGAATTTTGCTACGCAAAAATTCAGCATGCATAAGCTGGGGGAAGAATTGTATTTTGTCGTTTAGACATTGATAACGATCTTGGATCAATTTTCGTAAAACATGAAAATTGTAGATAACGAAAAAATGAAGCACTGTGTGAAAACGGTGCATCAATCGGAGTTGTAAAACTCAAGATATCGTTGTTCAAAGCTGCTGGTCCGTAATAGAATTTTGTACAAATTCTGACTTCGGTTTTCGAAGGATACCTGGAGCTATAGACCTCGGATCAAGGCGAGTCATATATGAAAATTGTGTATCTCGACGAGACGAATCTAATGGATATGGTTTTGATGTCAGATTCATAAAATCAAGTTTCCATAATCATGGTCAAAGTTTCTGAAAAATGATATCGTACCAAGCCGAATAGTCTATGCAATTAGATTTCGGAAAGTTGTCACGTCTAAAAGTGTAAGCCATATTTAGAAACGTAAGAATTTGGTTTCTTCATATGTTACATCTTAAAAAGGATCCAAACTTAGTCTTCAATCCCGAAAAAAAAAAGTTTTAGTAGTTGTTACGCACGACATGTGTGTGGGCAATGGAACGTTCAAAATTAAGAAAATGAACGTGATACTCTATAATAGAGTAGGTCGCGTCATGTTGATTTTAATTTAATTCACGAATTCATTGAATGTGATTATTCAATGTTTTGGGATATGTCGAAATAAAAGTTTCGTAGGAGATGATTTTAAACTAACATAAGTACATTGTTGTCATCCGTTTTAAAGCATGTTGATCTTGAATATTTACGTATTCAAATATTTTCGTTGTAAAACGGAAACATGTCGTATGCCTTGTGGGGGTCTCTTTATCAATAGATCAATTATTGGACGTACCAAGAGTTTCAAGCACTCATGGAAATCCAAGAGTTTCAAAGTACTCATGGGTTATCGATTTAGTTTCTTGCAAATCAAGAGTTTTTATAGTACTTATGGTTTGTTATTAAGCTAAATCACGACGTCGTTTGGTAGAGTACATATATCAAGAGTTTCAAAGTACTCATGGACATTGGTAAATAAATCAAGTGCTTCATAGCATATATATGATTTATTTAATCAATGTGTATATGTACTTGAATTAGGCATACGAATGGAACCACTTTTATTTTGGCATCCGTTCGACCAATTGAAAACAAAATTCTACGCCTCTTGGATTAATCCATACGGATATTTGTTATTTGAAGTTTCTTCAAACAAGAGGTGAAAATAAGTACTTCATTACGTTTATAGATGATTGTACACGATATTGCAATGTCTATCCTCTACGAAGTTAAGATGAAGCAATTGACATGTTCAAACATTATAAAAATGAAGTGGAAAATCAATTGGGAAATAAAATCAAAATGGTGTGTAGCGATCGTGGTGGAGAACACGAGGCACCACTTAAGGACATATGTCTAGAAAGTATCCACCAAACTACGGCACCCTATTCGCCAAACTACGGCACCCTATTCGCCTGCACAAAATGACGTAGCCGAGAGGAAGAATAGGACTTTAAAAGAGATGCTAAATGCATTACCCCTAAGTTCGGGATTACCACATAACTTGTGGGGGGAAGCCCTATTAACGGCCAACCATATCCTTAATAGGATACCTCGGAAAAGTGTTGGCAAAACCCCATATGAATTATCGAAAGGAAAGCCGCCATCTTACAAATATCTCAAAGTGTGGGGGTGTCTCGCAAAGGTGACAATACCATTACCTAAAAAGGTGAAACTTGGACCGTAGGCAGTAGATTGGTTCTTTATCGGGTATGCTCATAATAGTAGTGCATATCGATTTTTGGTTATCAAAACAGAAATCGAAGACATACACGAAAAAACTATTTTTGAGTCATGCAACGCATCATTCTTCGAAGATGTATTTCCATACAAAGAGAAGAATGAAAAAAAGTTCTAATAAAAGAACACGGGAATCAACATCCCAAGAGTCCGAAACGGAAAACGAACCTAGACGTAGCAAGCGGGCAAAAGTTGCTACAACATTTGGCCCGGATTTTCTAACCTACTTGGTAGAAAATGAGCCTCAAACCTACAAGGAAGCTATGTCTAGTACCGAGGCGTCGTATTGGAAAGAAGCAGTGAATATGGAAATTGAATCCATACTTCAAAACCATACTTGGGAATTGGTGAGTCTTCCACCTGGAAGTAAAGCGTTAGGCTGTAAGTGGGTTTTTAAGCGGAAGCTTAAACCTGACGGTTCAATTGACAAGTATAAGGCTAGACTTGTCGCAAAAGGTTATAAACAAAAGGAAGGTATTGCTTATTTCAATACATACTCACCAGTTACAAGGATACCGTCCATTCGCATGCTTATAGCAATTGCAGCTATAAATAATCTTGAAATTCACCAAATGGACGTTAAGACTGCATCCTTAAATGGTGAATTAGACGAAGAGATTTACATGGAACAACCTGAGGGTTTTATTGCTCCTGGGCAAGAAAATAAGGTATGTCGTTTGGTGAAATCTCTTTACGGTCTCAAACAAGCACCGAAATAATGGAATATTAAATTTGATAATACCATGTTATCAAATGGATTTCATATTAATGAATGTGACAAGTGTGCTTATAGTAAAACCACTCGTGATGGATATGTCATCGTGTGCTTGTATGTTGATGATATGTTAATTATGGGAAGTAGTTCAACTATCATTAAAAAAAACTAAGAAAATGTTGACAACAAAGTTAGATATGAAGGATATGGGTATTGCTGACGTTATTTTAGGGATGAAAATCACTAGAACGACACATGGATACTCATTATCCCAATCGCACTATGTTGGGAAGATTCTTGAGAAATTCGACAAGAACGATGGCAAGATAGTTAAGACTCCCGTGGATCTTAATTTACATCTCGCCAAGAACCATGGTGCAAGTGTAAGACAAGTCGAATATGCTCAAGTAATTGGCTGTTTAATGTACCTCATGAATTGTACAAGGCCCGATATTGCTCAAGCAGTTGGAAAGTTAAGTCGATTCACTAGTAATCCAAGTGATAAACATTGGAAAGGAGTGACTCGGGTGCTAAAATATTTAAGATATACTTTAGCATATGGACTACACTATACTATGTATCATGTGGTACTGGAAGGGTATAGTGATGCCAACTGGATATCGGACACATTAGACTCTAAGTCCACAAGCGGGTATGTTTTTACCCTTGGAGGAGCAGCCGTGTCTTGGAAATCTTCTAAACAAACTTGCATTGCAAGGTCCACAATGGAATCGGAATTCATAGCGTTGGATAAGACCGGAGAGGAAGCCGAGTGGCTTCGTCAATTTTTAGAAGAACTTCCTATGTGGCCGAAACCGGTGCTAGCTATATGCATTCATTGCGATAGTCAATCGGCAATCGGAAAGACCAAAAGCACCATCGACAATGGCAAGTCTAGACATATACGTCGTAGACATGACACCATTGGACATTTGCTCTCGAACATAATTATATCGATCGATCGTGTGAAAAGTAAGTAAAAACTAGCGGATCCGTTGCCCATAGGGTTAACAAGAGAGCAATTGTTTACGTCGTCAAGGGGATTGGGATAAAGCCTATCTCTCTGAGTTGCACGTAACGGAAAACCCAACCTAGATGACTGGAGATCCCAAGAACTAGGTTCAAGGGGACAACCTAATTACTGTGCAAATATAGTCACTGTAGGAAATTTTATTTCCAAACCCATTCTTAGGACGACACCGAGTGACGCTTGCATTGGTAAGGATAAGCGATTAGCTTTTAATGAGTTCATACCTTGGGGGATAAAACCAAGTGGGGTGTGGCAAGATACTCTTTATGAGACTCACCAATATGAGTGGGAACTGGCGGCCGGTTCTAGGAGAATGACGAGGCTAAATTCTCTAAGACCACTCACGAAACCAGAATTAAGTGCTCCAAGGCCAAAACGGACACGACAATGAGAACTTAATATGGAAGAATGATAACCGTGTGGGTACTATTGTCTAGGTATACACCACGGAAAGCAGTTCAAGGTGTTTCACCATTGACAATCCAGTATATCCGATAGTATTCCACTAAGAGAGGTTCAAGGTCCTTGGCCACCTTCTCGATGCGATTATCATTCGTTTGGTATCTCTCTAAATCTCCTCTTTGATTATTCCGGCTCTTATGCCAATTTGTCATTCATGTGGGGGATTGTTGGAAAACTTTGAATTTTGGATAATAAAATATGTAGACTTTAATTCTCACTCTGAGATGTTGAATCTGCAATTGAGAGTTGTCCAAAATAAGTTACGGGTGAATGAAAATTATTGTAAATTATGGGTGTACAAATAGGTCCTTCGATGGACGCAATTTAACTTTGGGTGCGTTGTTAATTAAAGTCGCAAATTAATAATTGTTGGAATTGCTAATAAGTTTATTAGTTATCGACCAAAGTTAGTTATTATTAGTTAATAACGTCCAGAGTTAGTTATTATCATGAATAGACACATCTATTCATTTGCACCCCTTTGAAGGGTCACCTACTCTATTTATAAATAGAGGGATTCTCCACCCATTTGTGCATTCCAACATTTCCTTCTACTCTCCTAATTCCTACAAAGTCTTCCTACACTTTGTAGAACCTACAACTTTCATAATTTCGAATTCCTATATTCCAATTCAATCCCTTCAAGAGAGATGCCATGCCATTGCGGTTCGTAGGGTGTAAGCGGTGTACTGACTTCTTGCACGGTGAGAGACGATTATCCTGGGAGGCGATTTGTTCCGGATCAAGCAGTACCAAAGGGAGCAAATAAAGCCTTAAGGACATCGAGCCAATGCTCGAGATCGTTTCTAAAACTATTTATATTCGACGACATTTGTAAGTATTTCAATTCGTCTTTATTTAGTTACTTTTTATCATGCGATTCTGTTTCTGCTTCTTCTCCATCTTCTTATTTTCGGTCCAGTTTTGATTGTTCTCCAACATTTGGTACCATCTTTTTCCTGTCTTTTAAGTCAAAATCATCTTTTTAGTTTTTTAGACTTGCACAAAATGTTTGGTATCAACTTTTTTCAGGATCTTTTTTGCTTTTGGCTTTTAGCTTCTAGTGTGAAATGAGGAGAACAAAAAAGATGGGTTTGGGTAATTTTTTTGTATCTTTTGTTCCTCAAACAACACAAATGACAATAATACCTTTATCAATCAGTTGTTATTACACCTTTTTTAAAGCCAACAAATAGATAAAAAAGGCATGTTAGTAACTTTTATTAAACAAAAAAAACTGTCACATGACTGACTCTTTTACAACATCAATTTTTTACTAAATTCATATATCTTTTGTCTTTAGCTTTTGTATCACAAACTTTTCTCACACAATCTTTTTAGACAACTTAAAATTCGAAAAGTTGATACACTCCACCCAATTTCGTGGAGGGGGGTTGAAAAATCGAAGATCAGCTGAGAGAAGAGGACGCTGACGCATCAAATGAAAGATTTTAAGAAAATGGATAAGATTTTATAAACGACCCAACAATCTGTCAGCAACACGTGGCAAGCACAGAGTGTGTTACCGTCAATAAGCGGTAATCGGTGCACAAAGAAGTAAAAAAACGTCGCCGTATTTCTCCAGGCAGGCAGGTGGTTCGTATAAATACGTGTTTCTTCTGCTACATGTCCGCACACCTTCCCTCTACGTGTTCTTCTTTCCCGTTTAATAGCACCAAAATCTCTCCCAATCTCTCTCGCCCCTCTCAGTTGATCCAAAATTCTCTCTCTCTCTCTCTCTCTCTCTCTCTCTCTGGTTTGGCCCAAATTTCCAAATTGATCAAAAGTTGCGATATTTTTGATTCAGCATGTGTGGGATACTAGCAGTTCTCGGTTGCTCCGATGACTCTCAGGCCAAAAGGGTTCGCGTCCTCGAGCTCTCTCGCAGGCAATTCTACTCTCTCTCTCTCTCTCTTTCTATACTAAGTGGTTTAATTAATTGTGATTATGGGAATTATTGCTGTATTTTTGTTATGTTTCCGAATCAATTACGTCATATAGCCGGGTTCGAATTCAGGACATAATACCAATACCAAAAGGGTTTCAAACACTATACCACTAAGCTAGTAGGTAGTCATTTGCAATTTTATCAATAATTTAAGTTGCGATTTTTTTTTAATTTAACATAAAAACGTGACAATATTAGTTAGTCACTCTTTTACGACGTGGGAATCTGCACCGTGCGTTAGAGAAATCCCATTCTTATGCAATAGTCTGTAAAAGAACACTAAAGAGTCTGAAATAAACCAGCCTAAGAAATATATAAGTTCACATATTTGCTGTTGAGGATTCTTTTGGGCAACCTTTCAGTTGTCTCAATGTTTAAGCTCAAGAGCTATAGGCAAATATTCAAAACCTTAAATGTGAACTCCTCAAGCTCCACTACATCCCTGGAAGAATCTATGGGGTTCCATCTCAAAACGCCCCCTCACGTGCTATTCTTTGGCCTACACGTTGATCTTTTATCTTATTTGCGGGTGGCGGCGAGCACGTGGGCTGTTAGACCATTCACGTGTGTGAGCCGTGGCTCTGATACCATGTTAGAATCTTGGGTTCCACCCCAAAACCAATTGGCAATGAGGGGAGTAGCCCATGACACTTATTAATTCTCTTTCTTCTTCTTAAATGTCCGATGTGGGACTTCTCAACAATACCCAATGTTCCTGAAAACCAAACTACAACCCCAAATGGTTAGACACGTCTTGTGGCGAAACTTGTGTGATTTATGGGGACCGGCTCGATTCATCTTTGACATACCATTACGCAAAAAACTGATATAGTAATTTGCTTAATTTATGTCAGATGATCGTGTGGGTCCGCGATCCGTTTTTGTTAAATTTTGTGGTGGCAAGTAACATGTGTGTGAAAAGTCCCTCTAAACAAATTTCATTTCTTAGAGCGGAAAAAAGTCCCTCTAAACAAATTTCAGTTCTTAGAGCGGAAAAGACATCTTACATCACATAGGAAATGAATTAGAGGACGCAACATATTGCCGATTTTATTCACAATTTGATCTCACTGCTAATGTATCGTTATCTTACTCTTTCAAGTATCTCTTTCTAAAGTAAAGAGATTGATTGTGGCTATTTTTAGGTTGAAGCACCGTGGTCCAGACTGGAGTGGTTTGTACCACCACAATGACTTCTACTTAGCTCATCAACGGCTGGCTATCGTTGATCCCGCTTCCGGTGACCAGCCCCTCTTCAATGAAGACAAAGAAATTGTTGTCACGGTACTATATATTGCTAATTAGTTTGTTTGTCATCCTTGTTATTTTGGTCTAAAACGTCGAAGATATTGATGGATTCACATCTTCTAATGATAATCAGGTGAATGGAGCGATTTACAACCACGAGGAACTACGCAAGCGTTTGTCCCCCAAGCACAAGTTTCGCACTGGCAGCGACTGCGAGGTCATTACACATTTGGTAGGTCCTACTTAATTATTTAGTGCCAGTTATCTTTTAGTGTCAGTTTATGAACTTAGAGTTTGAAACGTGCCAGGAAGCAGTCGTGGAGCTAGAAAATAAGAAAGGATACTTAAGTAAATAAGTACAACTAAGGGTTCACGTTTTAATTTTTTAGGGGCTGCAATGCAAAATATAAGGAAAATTTGACTTGGGGGTGCAATTAAACCCCTGTTAGGAAGGCCTTTTAATGGTAGTTATACTCAACGAGCCCTCTCACAGTTTTACTAGCGTTATCTGTAGTTTAATTGGAGTCGGCTACATGGATCAAATTCCTACCTGTTAATAGTAGTAACTAGCTTATGTTTTACCAAAAGCTAACGATCGACTTCAATTTTGAACAGTACGAGGAGTATGGAGAAGACTTCGTGGACATGTTGGACGGAATGTTCTCATTTGTTTTGCTCGACACTCGCAATAACACGTTCATCGTGGCCCGTGATGCCATAGGGATCACTTCCCTCTACATCGGATGGGGGCTCGACGGTAATTATATCGTAATCATCGTTTATTCCATTTTCGTATATGATTCCCAAATTTTATAGTTGTCACTTTGTTTTCTTCTTTAGGTTCTGTTTGGATATCGTCCGAGCTGAAAGGTTTGAACGATGACTGCGAACATTTCGAGGCATTCCCACCCGGTCACTTGTATAGCAGCAGCGAAAGCGCCCTCCGTAGATGGTACAACCCTACGTGGTTCTCGGAGATCGTTCCATCAACTCCATATGATCCTCTTGCGCTGAGACTCGCTCTTGAGAAGGTGAACTTTAATTCTTCACAGTTCTTAGTTATTCGATAAAAAATGGGAACGTGTCGTTCAGAGGATTGAATTGACTTTTTGAAAATATCGCAGGCTGTCATTAAGAGATTGATGACCGATGTGCCCTTTGGAGTTCTCTTATCCGGAGGCCTAGATTCGTCGCTGGTGGCTTCTATAACCGCGCGACACTTGGCTGGGACAAAGGCTGCGAGACAGTGGGGTGCACAACTCCATTCCTTTTGTGTCGGTTTGGAGGTAATGTGCTCTGATGGTTCGATGGCTCTGAAAATCAGTTAACCCTCGAGACATTAAATTTGTTGTTTTCGTGCGACAGGGTTCACCAGATTTGAAGGCTGCTAGGGAAGTTGCTGATTACTTGGGAACCGTGCATCACGAGTTCCATTTCACGGTTCAGGTAATTGCTATCCGAGTATCGAGTCGCGTATTTAGATTTAGAAGTTATATTATTTGTCTATTTGGCACCTGCTGAAAATCTAAATAATTAGTGGAAGAAAATGTGAGAAATAAACTGGCTGAAAATCTGAAATTGTTGAAAATTTCAAATTTGTCCGTCGAATAGAATGTGAGAGAATTTGTAAAATTATTGATTAATTGGAGATTAAAAGATCTGCAACTTTTTGGTCCAAAACAGATTCTAATCCCAATTACTACATAACACTGTAACAAACGGAGTTTAGTTTAATTCAATTGAACTGATTAAAGTTTGGGTTCCCAAACATGCACTATAATCTACAATTTGGGAATATGTAGGATGGTATTGATGCAATTGAAGATGTGATTTACCATATCGAGACATATGATGTGACGACGATAAGAGCAAGCACGCCTATGTTCCTAATGTCGCGGAAAATCAAGTCTTTGGGCGTGAAGATGGTCATGTCCGGTGAAGGCGCCGACGAAGTCTTTGGCGGGTATTTGTACTTTCACAAGGCACCAAACAAAGAAGAGTTCCATCGCGAGACTTGTCACAAGGTGATATAATGACGATTATTTTTTATCCATAGCGAGCGAGGCTTGGTTTCTCTCCGATGATAATTTTTATCCGTTTCTACAGATCAAAGCTCTTCACCAATATGACTGCTTGAGAGCTAACAAGGCGACATCCGCTTGGGGGCTCGAAGCCCGTGTCCCATTTTTGGACAAAGAATTCATTAATGTTGCAATGAGCATTGACCCCGAGTGGAAGATGGTAAGATACGTCAGAAACTAGTCTCCACTCAACTTCCAAAAAGTAAAATTTTACCCATATTTTGTTAATCCTTTCTTTAGTCCCAACATTAGTTGCACCACACAGCCCTTACATAACATTCCAAAATTTAAAATTTATCCTTATATTTTTGTTTTGTTCCGAATTTAGCCCCCACCGCCATAAAATGTTGTATTTGTTTCTTTTGCTCCATATGAAAATTTCATATTGATTTTTACCTGTTCTGTTTGAGCAGATTAAGCCAGAGGAAGGGCGTATCGAGAAATGGGTACTGAGGAGGGCTTTCGATGATGAAACGAAACCTTACCTGCCAAAGGTGAGACAAAAAACTCAAAACAAATGCTGAATGTGCGCTATTTTTTGGTGTTTTATGTCGTCTAACTCTTCATGTGACTTGTTTTGATGTGTTTGCAGCATATTTTGTACAGGCAGAAAGAGCAATTCAGTGACGGGGTTGGCTATAGCTGGATCGATGGACTCAAAGCTCACGCCGAGCAGCATGTAAGGATGCAGACTCTTTTTGTTCTTGTCGATCCATCATTTTACATTGTTTCTATGATAAAGCTATGTATTGTTCTTGTCGATCCTTAATTTACATTGTTTCTATGATAAAGCTATGTATCAGTCTCTAGGTAGTGATTTTGGAATTTTGGATTTCCAGGTGACAAAGAAGATGATGCTGAATGCTTCACATATCTTCCCTCAGAACACTCCAACTACAAAGGAAGCCTACTTCTACCGAATGATCTTTGAGAGGTTCTTCCCACAGGTAGGTTGAATATTTCAGAGCAAGTCCACAAGTCTGGGCTCCGGGTACTGGCTTCCGTGACTTTGGAGCACCGGGCGTATCTTTGTGCAAGAATTTTTTGTTGTTTTCTTCGCCTGTCTAGGCTTCGGGCACTGTCACTGGCGGTCTACTTAGAGACTAGTCATGGTGTCGATAGGCCCAGGCAACGGGCCAACCCGCCCCCATCCCTGCCCCCGAAACGCCAACTCGCCCCCAGCCCGGCCCCCTTTCCACTAACCTGGTCCCTAAACTGGTCGGAATCGTGTTTGACCCCAGCAGGCCGGGGCCCTCACCTCCCAGCCCTTCTCCGAACCGGCTCATCCCCCTCCGGACCGGGCCCCAAAGAACCCTCCAGTAGCTTTTCTGGACCGCCCCCAAACCCAAGGGGTTTAGCCCCTAACTGGCACGCCAAGATCCCGGCCTGGCCCCTCCCCTCCCCTCCCAGACCTTGTTGAAGCCCGGCCTTTTGACACCATGAGAGACTAGTGGGGGCTATAGCGCCCACTCAACTTTCAAAAATTAAAATTTTGCTCTTCTTTTCTCAAGTATTTTCGGTTTAACCCTCACATTAATTGCACTATACCTCTACTCAATATTAGAAAACTTTATATTTACCCTTGTGTAGTCTGGGCTGAGGTTAGGGTACTGGAGTGCATGGCGTTGCCCGGTGCTTGATTGATTGGTGGACATGTGAACAGTAGATTGACAGGAAACCAGGCTGCATTAGCATTTCTAGAGATGCGCTCTTTAGTCTGATATTACTCCCCCAGATCGTAAAAATATGTCAATGACAGGACATTAACCTTTTAATTGTGCTCCTTCTGATGCAGAACTCGGCCAGACTCACTGTTCCGGGGGGCCCGAGCGTGGCTTGCAGCACGGCTAAAGCAATCGAGTGGGACGCTTCTTGGTCGAACAATCTGGACCCGTCTGGAAGAGCCGCCCTCGGGGTTCATCTCTCAGCCTACGAGCAGGAGAAGCTAGCTAATGGGGAACTGGCGTCGATGAAAATCGTTCATTCTGTGCCCCAGATTATGACCTTCCCAGGAGTTGCAATCCATAGCTGATAATACTTGTGGTGTTTGTTTACTTTTAGTATGTTGTTTGTGTGATAGTGAGTTTAAGTTTGATGGCATTGGTCTCTGTTCTTCTTATGAGGCCATCTTTTAGTGTGTGGCTCAATGTCCTGGTAGAGCTCATTAAGTAATCTGCAAGTGTATAATATACAAGTATACAAGTAACTTTTTGTATGAAATAACGAAAGTGTTCAAATTTGGGGGAATCTAGCACCTTGGGCTGGAACAGCCTCGAGAGCTTGTAGCCAGGGGCGGAGATAAAGTGCGGCACAGTAAACTGGTAAAGCATGTGCCTCACCCTAGCTTCCAAAACAACACTATTACTCTTAGATTTTACTGAAAATTTCAAAAGTGCTCCTGGTAAAACTATAAAAATGCCCTACCTTTATTGAAAACATCGAATCGTGTCCCAGTACTTACTAGTTCCTAGCTCCGCCCCTGCTAGTAGCCCAAGTATCTTATTTGGCACATGCAAACAAGCAGACATATTGGTGTCGATATCATGTTAAAAATTATGTCGTTTCACTTCAAAGTTAATTAGCAATGAAATGAGTAGCCTAAGTATGTTATTAGACACATGCGAACAGACTGAGTCTCAATATAAGAGAAACAATGACTTTCAACAGGACTAAAAGGAAATCGGAAGTGGATAATTCTCGGACAATTTTTTATGTGAAATAGACCTTAAATGAGGTATATACAGAGTACGGAGAGGAGTCGAATATATCAATAACTTCAACTGAAATAAGTTACGAGAGATCTACATCAGTCAATCTATAAGCCTTTTTTTCCCAGTTTAACCGGCGAAATGAGTTACCAGAGATCTCTAACCTAAACAGGTGTGAACCTCCAAACCCTAGCATGTTACTACTCTAAAATGGTGGGATAAATAATCCTAGAGGTGCAATTTGCACCAATCATCCTCTAGGGCCTATATCATCATCGGTAGTAGTTCTAAGTCACATACATAAATCAATCAATTCCAGAACTCAGGAAGATGGTATTTGTATGTATAGCTTCCTTTAGAAGAACAAAGCTGTGTAGAGCAACTGGTTCCAAGTGTCAGGCAAGCCGGGGAGACACCAATGGCTACAATCCGACGAGTGGCCAGGATTGGCTCTCTGTTCGGGGCTCAGATCGCCGCTGTAGATCGAAGGGTGGGCGTCTTTCCTCATCGCGGACAGCATTGTCACGTCGAGCAGATAGGGTGGGGTGTTCATCTCCTTGATCACCGTCTCGACTACCTGCATTTGATCCGTGTACTCTCCAGAGTAATACGTGGCGCCGCTGCTTGTGGGCCCCGTTTCTCCATAGCAGTTTTTCGTCGATGATCCGACGTTTGATTCGCTTGGACTGAAGATAACAACGTTAGATGTCAAACAGTTGAAATCTGCTACATGTGAGAATTGACAATATGAGATTAGCCAAAGTTGTTTCAACAACAGCACTCTGCTTCCCAGCAGTTCAATGGCTACATACCAAGGTCAAGGTGTCAAGGGGACCGCCCGACGCTTTAAACTGGCCCGGCCCGCACCAAAATGACCAAAACCGGCCCCCTCCAACACCCGAACCAGCCCAGCCCCCTAACCCCCCATTTTGGCCCCCAACCCGGTGCGGTTCAACTGGTAAACAAACTGACCCGGCCAGGCCCCCACCAGCCCGGTCCCCCCCCCCCCCAAAAAAAAACGGTGCCGTTTATTAATAAATTATTAATATATTATTAATATATTAAATATATATTGGCAGGACCCCCCGGCCCCCTCAACCCACAGGTTTAGGGCCCGGGACCAGTGGGCTTCAAGTTTCCCAACTCAACCCGGCCCCAACACAGCCCCTCCCTCACCGCCCCCAACCCGTCTCGGCCCGGCCCGCACCATTGACACCTTGATAGCGGGGGCTTCACAGAATTTCAGTGATATGAATCAAGGTATCTTCGTGACTTCTGGTTCTTTCAGTAAATTCAAGATTTTTTATGCAAGTTTTCTGCGCAAACTCAAGCCTGGACAAGCCTTAGCTTGATGGCTGAAGTCTTCTCAAGGGATCATTCATAGCAACATAGATACATCTATTCAAAAAGCTAAAAAGGCGAATGTTGTGACTTAAACTGAAACCAACCGTCGTAATAGGCAATTCTATGTCAATAATTTCATGACATTAGATATAATGACACGAGTCACTACATATATGGTACTATATATACCTACATCCGCCAACTTTTATGTGCCTTATTTTTTAAACCAAGTACACTAAGCATTTTGAGGAGATTATTTGACTAGCCAATTGAAGTTCGAATTTATAATTTTTTTTGATGATGGAATAGAGTGTTTGAAGCTCTACAACATTGCGAGAAGATTTGCTCATTCTGGTAAGGGTTGGCTAATCAAATAACCTCCTCAAAATACTTCATAAGCTTGGTTAAAGAAACATGACACATAAAAGCAGATGGAGGAAGTAGCATATTTTAGAGCACTCTTTATACATTAGTCTGTTATTGTACGGTGATGATTTGTTAAGAATTTCTATTTATAGAGCATTCTGCCTTTTGAGCTTTTAGTCATTTGTTGACCAAGACTGCTGTCTCGATAGTATAGCAACACACGACCCACATTTTGAGACCCAAATTTATTTGGACCCCAGAGTTCCCGATGTTGTACCATGTTCCAATATACAAATGTTAGGCTAAAAGGCAGAACATATGTTCTTAAATCTACATTTGCCATTTTGATGTTTGATTAAACAAATTCAGGCAAAATGAATTAAGTACTTGACACTCATTTTTGACCCTATTTCAAATAGTGCAAACCATGAGATTGCCACCACCTATGGCATGAGGTTATCAGTTCTCCAGGGTTGCAGTAATTTGATTTGATGCAATCACGATACAGAGACTTGGATGTGCATTTGATGCCCAAGTTAGTCTCATACTGATTCGTGATCCCACTAAAGATTACGTATTCTATCTCATCTTGGATCATTTAATTATTTTAACTATGTGCATTGTACCAATGCAGCTTCCGTAAAATAATATTTGCTACACTGCAAATCCTTCTTCCAAGTGGAGTTTTAAACATTATTTTGGATGATCTTGAAATTGATGTTTCCGAGTGAGATACTCTAATGACCATTTTAAAGGTTGAAAAGAAATAATGTTTGATTGTCCGAATTGCATGCATATTTGAAAAACCTATGGCATGTTTGGTCTTAGGGATTAATGGGATTTGATTGTTTTGGACTTGAGTAGCCAAATTGGATTACTTGTACTATAATCAATATTGTGGAGGGTTTTGTGCAGTATTAAATTTGGATTGCACCATGATTAGTTAATCCAGCTAATACACTCATATAGGACAGGTATTAAAATATACCATGAAAACAGTCTAGAAATAACAAAACTAAGCACAAGTGATACTCGTACTATTAGCTCACTAGTAGCTAATGCAGCTACTACCCTAATGGCATGTGGCTTTTCGGTAATAGCCGAAACTAGATAATATTAGAATAATTATAGTTGAACTTGGTTAAGTCTAGACTATTTGTTACTTGTGGGTACCAAATGATACTGCACAAAACCAAATACACTATAAATATAGTACTACACAGCTAATCAAATCCAATCCATTAGTCCGAGAAATCATATGGGACATAAACTCAAACATGCAAATAATGCAGTCTCAAGATTAGGCATTAATGTCAAAATCCAAGGTGAATGAGGATAGGGTTTGAAAGATAAAGAGAAGCATACTAAAGTTTCTCCACTCATAGTGACTACAGCTAGCTAGTGGTATACAAATTTTCTTGAAAACCATATTCAAAACATATCTTGAAAACTGGTTACAGCTATCACAGGGCCCAAGTCTACATTTTCCTAGGAAAAACAAGACAAAACACAATTCAAAAAAAGCATCTCTACTGTGTTCAGGGGCTATTTTGTAATATGCATTAAGAACACCACACACGTTATCAATGTCACGTACTGCTCCACTCCATTCAACCTAGAATCACAAGCAATGTTGAAGACCAAGTATTATAGTAATGCTTGCCCTTCACATTGTATGCAATGTGTTGAATAGAGAAAACGTATTACATAACATTAGCGAAACAGTGGTCTAAGACTACCCACAGCCATGGGTTCATGCTTGCCCAGAGCCTCTCAACAAGCGATGGAGGAGGGTCAGTGTTGGTTAGGCCGAGGTGGCTGAACCCACGATTATGAGTAGTCCAAGAACACACAAATTTCTAGTTCGTGCACCCAATCAAATGACATGGTGGTCCAAGAGTCACTTCAACTCTGTAATTATTTTATTTTTGTTTTCTCGAGCTGTAATGACTTGTAAACCATCATGTCAATCGACTGGTAGCAGCCCAATCCTTATTTCTCTCCTTCCTACTTGAAGTATCAAACACGCATGCAATATAATTTTTTTTCAATTCCAATTTTAACCTCCAGCTAAAGAGAGAATGAGAGAGGACCTGTTGTGTGTAGGGGAGATGGACTGAAAGAAGACTCTGGTTCTCCCTGTGTCAACATTCGCATCCACCCATCTGGCCCATGTCCTCAACCCTCTTTCCATTGCAACCAACCGATCCATGTCTTGGTACGTAGACCCTCCCGACTCAATGTAGTCCCACCTACACAGTATCAAAACCCATCAACAAAACCCTAAAAACAGAGCATTAAGAAATTTTATCCTACTACTAACCCTTGGAGAGATCCAATGTGGCTCCACCAGTGACCGGTGTTAAATGACAGCACATCGGCGTCCCTCCACGCGTTACCGTTCTTCGATATCTCATCCAGTTTCAACACGTTTTTCCCTTGCTCCGCATCAATGTCCACTAGATACGGCGCTTTGTAGTAAGAGATGGTCACACCGTAGTCCTGCGTCACACCGTAACAGAACCCAGAATCAGAAAAAAACAAAAAAGAAAACCAGATCGCCGGATTTTGAATCAAATCAGCCATGGCCGTCCGATTATGAAAACTACACCGTTTCTACTTGGTCTGTTTATTCTGTTTCTTTCTATTTTGACTTTTTCATCCGTAGTCATGTCACTTTGTCCCGCTGATTTGAATAGTAAAGTGATATCACGTTATTCCTGCTCTTTCTTTCCAATTTGATTTTTATAATTATTCACTAGGTCACTTTGATCCGATGATTTGGATAGCAAAATGATGCAATATTTTGATGAACTTTTGACAGAAAACCCCCCTGCAATATCGTCTCGCTGACACTTAGCTACAATCAGTATTAATTTTGATAGAAAACCTCCCAGCAGTTTAACTTTTACCGACACCGCGCACAATTTTACTAAAACTGTTGGTAGCTAAGTGTCGGTAAAAGTGAAACTGCCAGGGGGTTTCTGTTAGTAAAATGGTGCGCGATGTCGGTAAAAGTGAAACTGCAGGGGGTTTTCTGACAAAATCATTACTGCTGGTAGCTAAGTGTCAGGGAGACGATACTGCAGGGAGGTTTTCTGTCAAAAGTTCTATTTTGATAATTTTTTCATGGTGTTGTAGAGTAAAAATTGTTCTATAACACAGTGAAAAAAATATCAATAAATCGCATCGTGTTGTCACCCAAATTACCCGGTCGAAGTTACTCAGATACAAGTCAAAAAAGTCAGAATTAGAAGAAAGAGCAGGGACAGAGTGGTGATTTTTTATGGTGTTGTTTACTCTACGCTATCTTGAAAAAATTACCAAATTTTCGCATCGTAATACTAATCAAATCATCAGATCAAAGTGATATGAGAGATAGTGATAAAAGTAGGAAACAGAAGAAACGTTTAAAGAAAAAGAAACAGAGGAAGTACCAAGAACTGAAAGGTGGAGAAGGTTTCTCCGCCGTTGATCTGGGTCTTCGACTGAGGCACTCCGGCTGAAACCATACAAATCAACGACTCCCATTGGTTCCTCCCCAGCGAATCCCCGACGAACATCACCGTCTTCCCTCTCATCCGATTCACGAAATCAAGCCCGTTGAACCTAATCACACAACACAATCAGAGAGAGATTGAGAGAGAGAACGAGAGAGATTGAGAGAGAGAGGGAGAGAGAGAGATTGGGGAAGTGGGTATTGTACCTGGGGAGTTCGCAATTGGAGGGTCGCCAGCGGTAATGGAGATAGGCGGAGTCGGGTCGGCCGTAGAGTTGGCAGTTGAAGCGAGGGTCGATGGCGGGGCAGGAAGAGTAGCGGTAGAGAGGGTATGAATCGTCGTGAACCCAAGAGCCGACGAAGAGAGCACAGGAGGTCTGGTTCGATTGGTACATGGGTCGGCCGTTGCGGTGGCTGTTGTGGTTGTTCTTCAGATGGGCTGCTATCAACACCGACGACGCCTTTTGGGTTTGGAGGAGGAGGAAACATAGGATTGTGATAGTGGAACTGTGTAAAAATCGATTTGCAACAGGAATGGCCATTGCTCAGAAGGAAGGAGAAAGGAAAAAGGAAGGAGAGAGAGAGAGGGAGATTTTGAGAGATGTTGTGGGTGGTTTATTGGGCATGTGAGTGCAGGCAGAGAGAGGAGCTTAAAAAAAGATTTTTGTGGCAGTGTGATTCTGCAACTTGGAACTGTGGAGTTGTGGGTTGTTTTCTTCTGTCCATCTTTTTTAAATGGGTAGAAGACAATTTCACTCCCTCATGTTTGGCAGAAAGAGATTTTTGCCCTTTCAGTTTGGGAAATAACACTTTACTCTTTTAAAACACACTTCTTCTGAAAGTTAAAGTTCCTCTCTCATTCTTCGGCAGCTGCAAACTCAACAGCGATGGAGTATGGTCATATAGAAAGAACATTGCGGAGTAATTTTACAAAATTATCACAGAACGGTTTGATGAGCCAAGCTTCACTGATTCGATTGGACACAGAGCAAGGAAGATCGAAGCTCAGTCAATCATGATAGGAGTCCAGATTGAGATAAATTTGAACATCAAGGATTTAAACCTTAGAAGGAGATGTCAAACCATTTTCAGTCATATCAGCAATGGAGATGTGAGAGGAATAAAGAAAGATCATAAAAAAAGGATAAAAGTTTCCCAAAATGAAGATACAATTCATTTCGCCTGTGTGGGACTTAGCCTGGACAAGAGAAAACGTGGAGGCTCATAAGTTGGCTCAGCGGGTTTTGAATCTATCAAGCTGGAAAAACTCGTCACTCTCACTAGCCGATAGTCATCGCTAAGTGATAGTTACGGTATATAGTTATAGTGCTTTTCTTTTAATTCCACTTTCTCAAAGAAAATAAAAACACACACACACCTGCATTCCACAATTGTCTTAGTCTCGTTCTTTTCTTGTAGGGTATCTTTTCTAGTATAAATTGCACTCTTAGATTATCAATCGACGCAATTAAAGAGTGCAAGTATCTTAAAATTGTACACATAAAAAAGAAAGAAAGATGAAAGTATCATTTATCAAACTGCAAGGGGTGAAAGTGTCTTTGTGTCAAATATGAGGGGTGAAAATCTCTTTGACCCTTTTTAGATCTCTAGGACCAAATAATTTACTTTTGATTGGGACAACATTTTCATTTTCATGTATTTCTGAACTTTTTAACAATTCTGTTAAAACAATTTTTGGATTTTGAACTCGTTTAAACTTTGAGCTATCTGATTGAAAAAAAAAAAAAAACTTTAAGCTGTCTTACTTTTTCAGATTATTTTTAGTTGATAATTTTGATATTTTACTGGTACGATGCAACCTGAAATAATGTCTACTCACATCATAAACATGCTTTGCATGTTGGTTTTATGCTTGTTTCTAAAGTTATATTTTATTTATAAAAGAAACTTTTTGATAGTCATTCTAGCATCGTTTTTCTACTTATAAATTGGTACCATACAGATTTTAAGTGCACGTTTGGTGTGAGCAAAGTTTAAAGAAAAATTAAACATACATTTAGAATAGATAGTAATTTTGTTTACAGTATTGGTTTTTCAGCTGATTTAGATATTTAGCTATATGCCTCACTCGTTATTTTCAAGAGAATTTTGATCGGGTGCGTGGATTTCTTTTCAGTTTTGGAGATATGACTCACACAAATTCAGGTCACACCCATGCAATTTCAGGCACTTTTTTTTATATATAAAAAGCATGATATATTATAAACTTAGCAAAGAGATCGGTTACAGGTCCGGAAGGCCCTTTTAGCTAGTGGGCTTCCGACACGTTACAACGCCTAACAAAATGGATAGAACAATTTAGAAACGTACTCGCATTTCTACGGATATAAGTAGCTTCTCTCGAGATTTGGAAGATTTTATGTTCTTCTCTAAGAGTGCTGATAAGATCCTTAAAGTCCGTTAGAAGCTTGATGTTGCTAAAACCTTTTGAACTTAACTAATTGAGAGCTTGTAGGGCTCCTATTACTAGCCTGAAGGGGAGTTCTTGTGTTGAAAGGTGCGTTCGAGCACATACTGAAACGCTCTACTCAAAGTTATGGCTCCAGCAACGCAATTTCCTCTAGAATTCTACCTCAAAATTATGACATCCCATAAAGGCTATTATGGACTCAGTGTCACTTTTTCACGCATTTTTTAAAATGATTTGCCTATCTAAACAACACATCCTTTCAAAATGTCGTTGGCAGTATCAAATAATTTTTTAATGTGTGAAAAATCAAGACAATGTTTAGTGCATGTTTGGGAGATTAAAATCGGTCATTTTAATTTAATTCCATTTGTTTCAATGTTTTCTAGCCGATTAAAATATGTTTTAGGCCAATAATCTGCAGTGCCAAACGTATTTAGAATTTTTAACTACTTTAAATTTTCAGCCAACTTATTTTCTCCAAACAATTTCAGCTGATTATTAAAATTTTCATTTGAACTGTGTGATAGTCAAGACATTCTATAATCTCTTTAAGCCAGAACAGAATGAGTATTGAAGTGACAAAAGAATTCATTCTAAACCAACCAGAACAACAATTGATAGACGAACAAATGAAGCATCATCTGATTGGGTTTCCCTCCAACAAGAGCATTCATGTTCTTTCCTTTGCTTCACCAACATTTACAGAATTCATTCCAAACCCGCACATTAACCAGAACTCAATCTACTAACATCAATTACTCATGTTGCAGAATGTTCATTCATTCTTCAAAAACACCGAGACTCAGTCCATTAACTTACAACTACTACTAGCCCAAGACTTTACAAGAGGAAAATCCCTAAACCCAGATAACAAAGCTTGTTTGCTAATTCCTCCTCCTTATATAATCCTCTTTACAAAGGAGAAACCGGCACTAACCCCCCGACATAATCATCATAATATTAATAATTACATTATGATGCAAAACACCCGTCTTGTTACTTTATTAGTACTACTACTACTTACTATCAACACAAGAACGAACAAGCTTTAGTTTTCCGGAGATAGGGCTAATATCAACCTCCTCCGCTTGTAACATTTGAGTTCTTCACTTTTTCCATTGCACTCTTTATCTCCCAACCTGCAACAACACCCCGAAAGAGTGCCAAAATTATTATCTATCGGAAGAATAATACTACTGTAATTTCAAAAGTTGGGCAAGATAAATGAAATTTTCTCCTATTGCTGATTTTGGATTTGCTTTTCTACAATAGACCGACTCCCCCCTAAGTTATACAAGTAAATTCCAATCCCACTCTCATGTCACCTTTATAGGCATTATGCAAAACAACAACCTGGTAATCTTTGTTCAAAATTTAATTTTCCAGAAATACTATTAATAATACTGTACTACTACAATAAACATGCAGTTACCCTGTCTCAAATTTCATGAGAGTCAAAATCCGTCGAAACCAAGTGGAACTTAAATGTCACAACAAGCTTTTCAGAACCATTCAGCTGATAAAAAGCTGGAATAATGCTGTTGGCCTATCTTTACTAAATCCCACTTGAGGTGGGTTTTGGTTGTAGTTCATCGGTGGCCATTTCGTTAAACTATATTCTACAGTCGAAAACCAAGTGGATTCAAATGTTGTGATTCAATAAAGGGTTTAACAACAAGGATATACAATTATACATAAACTGAAAGAGAAGACTTACTGTGAAGAAGAAGGTTGTTCCTCCGCAGATTCACTTCCATCAGTTTGTTCAGATTGAACTACCTCAGAAATGGCCACATCCATGTCTATGTTTTCGCTTTCCCTGACACTTTCTTGCTGGGATCCTGCACAAAGCATCCCCAAGTGAGTGTAAATACTTTGGTTCTTCAATTTTGCAAACATCGGTTTCTGAAAATAGAAGCAGGTAAGAGCACTTACTTAATAAGAAGCCCAACTCCATCGGTGGAGGGGTATTTGTCAAGATTTTCTGGCACATTACAGTACCCTGGAAATCGAGAAAAGTGTAACGCAGAAGGTCTAATCTCTCCGACTCTGTCACTCTTGAAAACCCAAACGAAGTAGTCCAGGTGTCTAGCATGGTGGGAACAGCTGGCAAAACCAGTCTCTCTACCCCGATATCCCTCAGATTCTGAAAGAAAAATACAAGTTTGACAAAATGGTCAGTGCTACAAGTCTATTTTCTCATGGTTGTGCCAAGAATGAATGCAAGAAGACCACCTCCCTTTTGACAAGTCACGACTTTTCACAATATTACTTGTAAACTTGCCCAAATTGTGTTATTTTAGTGCTATGTTTACAGTCTTTGGACTATGCTCGATGAACAATATCATTGTTAAATAGGTCGAATGACAAGGATGAGAATCCCGAGATTAAGAGGAATGATATCATGAGAGAAAAGAATGATAAGCCAGAGAATCAACAAACATATGTGAAACCAGTAAACTTCATCAACGCAGCTGATAATTTTCGCTATAGTAGACAAGGATGCTAAAGCAAAGGAGAGACTGTTCGAGTGATTCAGAATATCATGAGTATATATTCAGAAATGTAAGTGCTACGTGCCCTAGATAACTGTGGTAGAGTACAATATTAGAAATCGGGGCTAATTGAAATTCAAAAGGCTATCATGAGTGTGACCCATTAGGCTGTTGTTTGTCCTATTAGCAGGTAAACTATATAGTTTTCAAAGGAACAACTACAAAGACTCAAGAGGCGTCATTCGGCTGCTCCTGTCATTAGTCACTCGATTTAGATGTTTATTGTTCTAAAATAGATTAACCAGCAAACTTGCCACAGCAAACATCAAAGGGAACATGCCTATTATATTGTCTACCTAATGTTTGCTAATCCCACATGTTATCATAAACCCATGTTATCATGAGGATGCACCCGTTTTATATAGAGGTTTATCTTAGAATTGAAGTATCCAGTGTTTCCTTCAGCATGAATGCACCTAGAGATACCTTTTCAAGTTCATTCATCAATATGCGACACATTCCGAGCCTTCTATACTGAAACCGCGTACCAACCAACGGTACTTCTGCCACCTTCTGTCCATACACCCTTCAAAAAAGATAAAAGCAGAGAAGGAAGTTTAGACAATGTCAGTTACGAGGACAATTTACTAATATAGTAAGTGGTAAGTTTTTAACTGTTTGATACCTAATTGTAGCTGCTGTAATTAATTCATCATTTCTCTCCAAAAGCACTGTGTAGAACCCTTGGAAGTTCAATCTCTTTAACTCTGACCTGGAGAACATAAAATCTTGTAAGGTTGCAGGGAGAGATATGGATATCTAGTGCGAAAAAACCCAGGAGCAGTACATGCATTATGAAACACACATGCATACAGACACAACCAGAAGAAAGTGCAATTTGTGAATAGAGAGGAAACACAAATGATATCACATACACCGTGTTTTAACAAACATGATGAAATCGTGATCTTCCAGAATATAGAAACACGTAATTGTAACATAGCCAAGCCGTGGGGATAGTTTGGGGATGGATATCACCCCACATGAATAAGTGAACTGGCTCTTTGCTTACACAGGTCTGGATCATGTAGAAGTTGCATGTAGAAAGACCTTGGAATTTTACAAATGAAATATGACCCATTGACAGAAACATGCGCAAGCCGGGTTACTTGATTGCAACTCCAAAACTATCAGTGCCTCTCACTGAAACAGCCTCCGGAAGATAAGAAATCTTGGATGCAGAAAAGCAAGCCATGTAAGAATTTGGAAGTGTAGAAGATCAAAAGGAGAATCAAAATTAAAGAAATATCAGTTGAATGCAAGTCACTATGTTATTTCCGATGCTTAACAAAAACATTGACAACTTCTGCTGCAAGTAAGTAGATAACCAAGACCAATTGTTCAAAGCGGCTTATAAGTATTCTGGGATTTTCTTGAACATGATATGGGAAATGACGTAGACCTAAAATATTTTGTTCCCAGAGCTCTTACGGGGGCAGCAATTGACACCCCTTATGGTTGTGAGACCTAAGGTATATATGCATCACTTGCGAGGCATATATGAAATAAACCCCGTCAGCAAAGACAATGCATGTTAAACAAAACTATAACTAAGAGATTTTGTGAAACTAAGAATGCAGATTAAAATATTGTTTACACACAAAAAAGTGATGATTTCTAGCATATATTGAATATAGCCCTGAGGATAACTTAGAGAGTACTGCGAGATATAAAGAAAGCTCTTTAAGGTTAAATAAAATCTAATGCAAGGTTGACAAAGATTGCCCGAGAGAACGACGCTATTGCTACATGAGATGAAATCAGGAAGATAAGTTGAAAGCGATAAAGTATCTCACCATCTACTAAAAATAACATCTTCAACAAGATCTCTCCTCGTTTCGGCTTCTTTGACAGGCTCAAAGCACTCATGCATCACAGAAAGTGCTACGTTAAGCCTGCTGTAATTCTCAGTTAAAGTCTCATTGTCAAATGCACCGTTGTCCCCATCACTTTTTATGTGCTTCAACAAAGTCCAACTTAAATCATCTTTACCAACAGGTAAAGATTTTCCCAAAAGATTTTGCAGGCCCGAACATACCTACAACAAAATGAACACATCAGTATGATATTTCTGAAATATTTAGTTCATTGATTTCTTTCTACCAGTACACTTCCGTAGACAAGTTTTAGATTAGCATTGTTCTTCTCTTCATTTAATTGCGAAAGATAGACAAAATTGAAAGTCATTTACAAGGTAGGTTCTTAACTAGATGGTGCGTGCATCAATCTATTTCACAATAACTTCAACCAGGTAAGCAACATCTAACAAAGCATTATGGCATCTCACATATAACTTTTAGATATCATGTGAAAAGTGATTACAGTTTGGACTTGGGAGTAAGTCAGTTCAATAGAAAAGAAATCCCATTGAATGGACCTGCGGTAGGATTTCTCATAACACATGGCTCAGGTCTAGAAGTACGGAAAGTGTCACACCAAATGGTTCAAGTGTGACGTTGTAATTTCGAAATCTGACAACACAAATGTTATTCTATAGTCCTACGGCTGGTTTAATAAAATGATCTTTACTAACTAATATGGAACTTTGTAAATGTAGCCTTATGTCTACATAACTGAGGTCCAGTTTTAAGATATCCTATAAAACTTTGAGAGATGTTAATGCATGCCAAAACCAATTACAGATATGAGAATATAAATGATATACGAACTAAGTTACTAGTGAATTACCTGCTCGCACCTTGCATTGCAAAACCAACTCCCTTCAGGACGACGTTCGATGTTTGTATCACCCCTTTTTCGCAGGCATCCGACATGATCTGCAACACAGACATTATAATTAAATTCACATCCAGAATGGACAGCTAGGCACTAGAATCATAAGAAATTTAACTTTTGAACATGTTAAGAGTTACTTACATTGATATTCGCACTGCCCACAACTGAGAACACTGTCGTCCGTAAACTCTTCAGCAGTTCTATTGAACCTGCTCTGACCACAAATTCCACAGCAGCATGATGCGCAAAACCAATCGCCTTCTGGAACATCCTGAAATGTAACAGATAATTCAAGTATGATTTAGCCCACAGAATGACTACTCATAAATGGTCTATTAAAACATGTTTGCCCTCCTCTCTTAGAATGTCATTTTCTAACTCAAGTCAATTAGTCATTCTCCCACATGGATCAGTAAGAGGAAACTGCTTCATGTAATCAAACCAAGTAATTCAGTAAAAGGGCTTGGTTGGTTGAGTTATGAAATTTTTGATAAAATAGGAAGAGAAACACGTTAATGAAAAGCTACTCATATTTAGGAGGAACCTGCAAGACATACCTTCAAACCAAGGCAACTTGTGTGGAATGAGGATGGACATTGATCGCATAGAAGTAATTCACCACCAAAATGGCAGACAGAACAAATGTAGTCATTAGCCTTTTCTTGCTGCGTGTCCTTTATCTCAGGGGGTTCTTCAGTCTTCAAGCTCATAATCCTATTACGGCACTTCAACTGTGACTGACAGTCTAGAAGAGATCTTCCATCCTCCAAAAATATATTGGCTGCTGGTCGGTGGTTAGTGCTGCCCGCATGAGCTTCAAATTTACTGAGGGTAAAAATTTCTTGGCAGCAAGCGCACTTGATTCCATCGCGAGTTATTTTCCCTTCTGCCATTGCACGTCCATCCCTCTTGCAAATATAATGAACTTTCGCCCTAGGCAAAACGACGTTATTGTCTATCAACCAAGAGAGGATAGTTCTAGGGTTCTGGTAACCGGAAGATGAAGCCATCACCTCCCTAGCTTTTTTCCTAGACCGCATGACACGAGTTTGACCAATGATTGAGCTTTCTCTTTGTTTCATCAATGATGACCCGGGTGTCTTCTTCTTCTTCACAAGTGAAGTGTCTAGGTTTTCATCCTTTGTTTCAACTCCATTGGAAAGCGGGCTTTTTCCTTTCCTAACTTTTCTGATCTTTACTCCGCCTGTAGAGTCCTTTGTTGAATTCTCAGGAAAACTACTCTTTCTTTCCTCACTTCCTGCAGCTACAGCATTACCACTGTAGGCTCCACCTTCGTCCATGCACTCTTTACATGCTGCAAGAAGAGTGTTGTGGCATCTCCCACTTGGTGAAGTGTATCGCATTTCCCTACGTCCCTTCATTCCCTTCAATGTATAATAGAGATACCACCCCACAGCAGCGAGATGTTTTTTAGCTTTGTTGTTTACATCCTTCACTTTTGGATCAGACCACCATCTACTGTCTCTCATTTCAAGTGAAAGTCTACAGTACTCTTCTAAAGCTTCGGGGCAATACTCGGGTACAACAACAACATCCTCAGAATCAGATAGATAACCCACAGCTGAATCTGTGTTTTTTTGTGCTTTTCCAGTAGGGGTTGATGAGAATGGCTCATCCGACACAGAAGCTGGAATTTTTTTGTTACGCGGGGTTCTAAGTGAAGGAGAAACTACAGCCAACTCCTTGCTTTCTTTTGCTTGTTCAGTATGACGCGGTGAGAACACCTTTCCAGATAAATCATCCGGAATCTTACTGCAATCTTGGGAACTAAATGATGGACTTCCCAGGACCTGAGGGATAGAAGCGTAGTTTTTCCCATCAGGCGAGGTATAACGTAATCTACTGTTTTTTGGATTGGATTCAATCCTCCATCCCAAATACGCCAGATGTTTCCTAATATTCAGCAAAGAATCTGCGCACTTGCGCTTGGAGTTACTTGTATCTTGGAATTCCTTAATAGCTTCAGGGCAATACTCGGCTCCAGGAACAATGTGTTCTCCAGCAGGCTGCCAATGTTTATCAGGAGATAAGGACATCCTATCAGGCATAGCAGTACGAACAGTTTGGTCCTCCCGAGGTCCGAGTGATGGAGAAGCCATGCTTTCTTGCGCCAGATGAGAGTGTGGCCCATTAGGTGCATGAATTGAAATCATTTGGTCACCTTCTGTGCACCTTAATGAAGGATTATCTCTAACCACCCGAGGAAGTGACTGATACGCCTTCCCAGAGGGTGATACATAGCGCAATCTCCGAATATCATCAACTTGCAAACACTCAATTTTCCATCCCAAATAGAGTAGATGTTTCCTCACTTTGAGAACCAGATCCATATTCTTGTGTTTGGGTTTATGTAGAATCACGCCTTCGTATTCCTCAATAGCACTTGGACAACACTCAGCTCCAGGGACAATGTCCGTGCCAGCAGGCTCCCAGTTAAGGATTTTATTCTTTCCTTTCTTCAGATGTTGCCAGTTAAGGTTATTATTTTCTTTCTTCCTCCCATGTATTTGCTTGTCTGCTAATCTTTTAGATATTGGTATAGGACGCTCGTCGCTGCTACTGTCTGAACACGACGTAGAGAATTCATCTTCGTCGCAGATAGAAGCATTAGTTGATTCACTTGATGTTTCTTCAGTTGAGCTTGAGGCAAAATCATCTGGAAGAGCTACAATAGCGACGGACCTACCAGAACCAGCGCGGGAACGTGACCTAATTGCAATAGGAGACTCTGGTACTTGTGGACACTCTTTGTCCAATGTGCGCAGAGGTGAGTCCAAAAACATTCGAATAAAATGTTTTGTAGCAAGCTTAGAATAATCAAAAACAGCTTCAGAAACCAGATCTTTCCAGATTTCCCTATTAGTAGAACAAGTCCAATCCCTCAGCTTAGCGAAGCCCTTCATTGCCCGCACTTCATACCAGATTTGCCTCACTGAGACTTGGAGTGGACATTTTTGCTCAAATTCGTCGACCAAGTCAAGAAACAACCAATTTTTCCTGACATTCCATCCGTCTGTGATTTCATCCCAGTCCAGAGTCCCCCTAATTGTATTAACATTGCAATACATCTCATCACCGATATCTGGAAAGAAGACTAATCTCTCCTCACAACCAACCTTGTGGTCGAAAATCACACCTTCCCACCACGATTCTAGGTAATACACATCGACACATTGTCCATACTTCCCCCATACCCCAAAGGCCTGCGAAATAGGTGGTGCTGGTCTTATCAAGCCCCTAGTATTGGAGGAAATTCCCTCATTGTTTAATTCAAATCCATCAATCACAGGATCAACGTCGATAAACTCAACAAGATTTTCTGAACGATCGTCGCACAAAATATGTTCATATCGGACTACACGAACCAGATTTTTACAACCAATCACCAGTCCAGGGCGCCACGATCCTAGAGACCCATCTTCAAGACTTCTTACCTGCATTATAGTTCACAATGTCATGCAAGATCCCATCTATTTAAATCAATAACATGGAAACAACAACACACTCTATTGTCATTGCAAGATGCAAAACAGATTGGACTATTTCTTATGCCAATTAGATTTACCAAAACTGAACATTAATCAGACACAAAAATTGATTATGATCCAGTCCCAGTAAGCCTAATATGATGAAGAACAAACTGAGAACAGCTAAAGAATCATAGATAAGAGGCACCCACAATTAACAATCCAGTGAAGTAGGAATCTGGGTTCAATCTAAAAAAAATCCCCAAATTGATCATTGCATAAACCAGTCAACAGAACCACCATGCAACCATCAAACATCAATTTTTATCACAGACAAGACTCAATAGAGTGCAAACAACACAAATGCAGTCACAATCAAAGCAGGGAAGAACCAATATAGGACAGACCCAGAAACCCAAATCAGAAACAAGAAAATACCCAAATCAGAAATCCACCCAGAACCCAAACAGCAAAACCCAGAAAGAAAATTACTCCATTGATGGCTCAAACCATCAAAATCACAGAAAAAAAGGATTGAAATCAGAGGACAGAGGGCATTACCTCTACTCTGTCATTGACAGTGAGCTTTGGGGTGTATGATCGTCTTCTCTTCCGATTCCTCTGATCGAAATCGACTATCGATGTCTCTGCCGCCATGGGAGAGAGCTTGGTCAAGCTCTGGGTTGGGGTTTTGGGAGATTTTTGTGGAGTGCTCTCTCTCTCTCTATGGTTACTGGTGCGTTTTGTTCGTACTTAATAGGGGAATAATAAAGAGTTTCCTTTTGCACGGAGGATTATACTGATTTTTTATTATTTTTTAAATATTTTTTTTATATTTCTAAAATTTGTTTTTGTTTTTTATATGAACTTGGTCTCCAAGTCAAAGGGAGTAACGGACTATGAGCTGTAACTTTTAGAGGTTTTTCGAAAGGTTTGGAGTAAATTTTGACATGTTATCGGAGGGGTGATAAGGATTACTACTATAAACACCAACTTCTTCCTTCCAGTGCATGGATAGGTTTAAATTTAAATATTGCATGTTGAGAAATACCGAAAAGTTAGACATCGAAGTTCGTGGGTGGATTGTATCACTTTATTTATGTTTACTATATGTTTTTTGGTCTTATATTGGCCGTGGTAGCATTTTTTTTAATGGAAGCTGCAGATTCTGGAGAAAAAAATTTAAACTGTTTTGGAAAGCTGGTTTTATTTTTTCTTTGGCAAAATTACACCGGAGGTACCCACATTTTGCAAAAACTGGCAAGTGAGTACCCAAATTTCAAAATCGTGCACCCCAGGTCCTAAATTTTCAAAATCGTGCACCGGAGGTATCCAATGCTAAATGCTGTTAACTTTCCGTTAACTTTCCATCCAAATTGGACGGAAAAGTATAAAAAGACTATTGTACTCTTTATTTTCACCTCCAACCTTTTTTAAAATACTAGAGTTACTAACAAATCTAAAAAAAAGTATTACAAATAATAAATTTTAATTAATAATTTGATATATGTAATAAAATGCAATATATTTCATCAAAATTACATATTATTTACATCATTTCAAAATATGAAATATGTTTTATTAGCATATATCCTTCATTTAAAGTCTTTAACTTTTTTAAAAAAAAATATCAAATTTACTCAAAATATAAAATTAACGGGAGGGTACATGTGAAATTATCAAATATACATGTATGTTATTGTTTTACTAAAACATATATGTCAAATTATGAAATTTCGAGTTTTTTTTTAAATTGTTAAAAAAATTGAAAGAATTTAAAATTGACAGACATATATTAATAAAAACAATCTTAAAATTTCAGAATTTCACATAAATATTTTTTTAATAAAACAATAAGATATAAGTATCTTTGATAATTTCACATACCATCAAGTTAATTTTTCATTTTCAGATTAGTGTTAAAAAAAATTAAAGACTTTAAGATTGACGAATATATGTTAATAAAAACATTTCATATCTTGAATTGATGTAAAAAAGATGTAATTTTGATAAAAATATATTGCATTATTTTACATATATCAAATTATTAAATTAAAATTTCATTATTTTAATTTTTTTTAGATTCGTTAGTAGCAGTTGTATTTTAAAACAAGTTGGAGGTAAAAATAATGGGTATAATAGTCTTTTTATACTTTTCCGTCTAATGTGGATGGAAAGTTAACGGAAGTTAGCGTTGGATACCTTCGGTGCACGATTTTGACAATTTAAATACCTCGTGTATGATTTTGAAATATGGGTAACCACTTGCCGGTAGTTGCAAAATATGAATACCTCCGGTGCAATTTTGCCTTTTTCTTTCTGTAGTTATTATGAATGTATGATTGTGAAAAGAATTAACGTCACAATCATACATTTATCAAAAACTATATTGTAAATGGGTGCTAGCTTAGTAGTAGAGTATTTAAATTTCTGCATGAAGTCCCCATTTGAACTCGGAAATAATATTATTTGAAAAAAAGAACTAGATACTCCCGTCGTCACATAATTTTAGTCTCCTGAAAAATTTAACTATTTAAAGAAATATGTAATAAATACACTCCCACTAACTTTTTGTCAAGTCATTTATTCAAATATATTTCTCTAAAAAAAATTTATTTAGATATTCTTACTTTTTAACAGTTTGATGTTGTCATCCTTACTTTTTGAGGTCAAATTAGAGATACAACTTTTTGTCAACTTTGGAAACTTTTTGATGTTCTCTCTCTTTCTTCCTGACTATTCATACCACTATTTAATGGATCACATTGCCATGTGATTTGGATAATAAAACGATGTAATTTTCTGACAACTTTTGCATGGTGTCTTAGATAAACATTTTCTCTACAACACCATGTAAAAATTATCAAAAAATAAAACACCTTGTTGTCTAAATCACTGGGTCAAAGTCACACAATTACTAGTGAAAAATCAAATCAGGTGAAAAGAGATTGAACGGAGGCAGGAGCGAAGCCATATAGGAGCACGGGGGGCACGTGCCCCCCTAGAATTTCCAAAAGCACTAAATTACCCCTAATTTTGTAAGATTTTTTCAATTGTGCCCCCAATGAATTATGTAATCGTCCTGCATAAGATATGACCACAAAGCTAGTTTGTCTCAGTTGGTAATGCACGAATTTTGCTAACTTATTGGGTTAAGCCATATAAGCCATATAGGAGCACGGATTAAGGGTTTGAATCCCTTCAGGGACGTATTAATTTTTTTCCCGCATAAACAGAACATTATTATACAAAAATCGTTTCCCTTAAGCTGTGACCCAAAACCAGCTTTAGCTCAGTTGGTAAAATCCAAAGCTTTTAAACTTGTGGCCAAGAGTTAGATTCCTTTGGTAGCTATTTAATTTTTTTACTGAAAAATAGTAACATACAATACTACAAATCTAGCCCGGTGAACATTCGTTTTAGTCATTCGGTGATCGTTTTAATTTTTTTCCACGTATATTTCACTAAATTAAAGATGTTAAAAAACGAAAGTATCCCACATGTTTTAACAAATATAGTCAGCAAAATCCATGTGCCCCTTTAAAAAATGTAAAAATTTACCCATAACGGTTCAATTTTACTCGAGTTGTACCCTCCTTTCGATGAAATCCCGGCTCCAACACTGAACGGAGGTAAGTACAAAAGAAACAGTGGACAGTTTTTTGGGACAGCTAAAAATGAAATAAGGGACAAAAATATTGGGACAGAAAGAGTATTAAAATATCAGCTATACAAACTCCGCAAACGGGATATTACATAATTAGTTAATGAAATGATTTTTTTAATGACTCGAATAAATGGGGGATTATTAAAAGGAAACTTCTTGAAACACAAGTGATATTTTTTGAAATTTCGGGTTGCCCATGACACCGTTGGTAACTTTAATTCTGTCCCCCTTAAGGCATCTCCAATAGTAGTAGCTATTTTTTTCATGTTTTAAATAGGGTAAAAGACAAAAACCACCCCTCGAGTATGGGGTATATACAAAAACACCCTCCGTGTTCGGGGATATACAAAATTCACCCTTGTCACTAACGGCCGTTGGACAAATACCACCCTTCTGTTAATGTCAGTTAAAAGAGGGGTGCAATCTGACTTCTTTTATGACAATTTTGCCCTTATTTGTGTTTTTATGTTATTTTGTTGTTGTTCATAGTGTTCTTGGTGTTTTGGCCACCACCGCCACCACACCGCCACCGCCACCACACCGCCACCGCCAACACAAAAAACAACAAAAGTAACCAAAACAACTCACCTGAATTTCAATTACCAGAACCTATCAATTTCAATTACCAGAATTACAAAAGTAACCATTATTCATTATTTCCAACAACAATAATCCACAAATAACTTCAGGGTTCAAAATCAGATCAAATCCAGGTTGAAGGTCAATGAGAAATCAACTAAAATATAAGGAAACTGACATTTTGCAATCAAAGGAGGACATTTCTAATATCAAACAAGCCACCAGCTTTTAGTTGAATCCATGATAGTTAAACAGCCAAATATACAAATCAGACCCAGAAACACAGAATTACAGACGGATCTGTAGCACATAGAATATACTAATGCTATAATTATACAAACCTTAGATTATCCAAATGTAAAGCAAATACTACCTCTTCTCTTGGCCTTGCACAATCCACCACCATAACCAGTACCCACATCTCCTTCTTCCTACATTTTCAAACACTCTATGTTTCGGCACACCATTGACGAACCAAGATCACTCTCTCGTCCATCGCCTCCGGCGCCAGCCCCTTCGATTCCTCCTCTTCGATGGTCAAATTACGGAGTTTCCCATACAAAATCAGAACGAAAACCCAGATCCATCGCTGGTTCGACCATCCAGATCTGAGGGGGGTTCTACTGCGGTTGCTGGACGAGGAAGACGAAGGGAAACCACCGTCGCTGGTTCGGAAAGCCACCCAGATCTGCAACCGCCCAGGCGTTCTTCTAGTTGTCGTCGTACGAGAGAGAGCGCCACCACCGTCGCTGGTTCGGAGGTCCACCGTCGCTGGTTCGGAGCGCCGCCACCGCCTCTGATTCGCCGCGCCTGTTCTCTCTTCTCTCTCGTGTTTCTTTCTCGATTTGGAACTTATGAGAGAGAGGGGAGGTAGAGAGAGAGATATTGATCTGGTGGAGGTGGGTTGTGTGGGGGAGAGAAGAGAGGAGGAAGAGAAAGAGGAAGACATAAGGATGGATTTAGGGATAGCAGTGGTGGTTGTGGAGGCTGAGAGAGAGAGAGATGGGGAAGGGGAAGGTAGGTTAGAAAGTGAGGAAGAAAGAAGAAAAAATGGTATTTATAGTGTGACTTTTTTTGCTAAAATGAGGGTAAACATGTCTTCTTACCCATCTGTTAGTGTGCTGTTAGTGACAGGGGTGGTTTTTGTATATCCCCGAACACGGAGGGTGTTTTTGTATATACCCCATACTCGAGGGGTGGTTTTTGTCTTTTACCCTTTAAATTTTGCATGACATGCATTTGTAGTTTTTCTCAGCAGTAAAATGCAACTTTATACATTTTGTAGTTATAAGAAGCTAAAATATACATAAAGGGGATGCATGACAGTAGAGAGATAGACGGAAAATTTTGCATGTCTACTTTCTTGTTGGGCATCTCCAATAGTCTGCAAAATCTAGTGTTATGCAAAATATAAAGAATGTGATGAAAAATTGACCTTCAACAGACAATGCATAGGCTCACGCATTTTGTAGAACATTCATTATCATTTCTATTAAGGGCATCTCCAAAAGTGACATGTATTTTAATGCAAATTTTAAATAAAAAATGCTCATTTGCATACGTATAATGATAATTTGATAGGTCTTTTTCAATAGTGGAATGCAAAAGTAAGAAAATTTATCTTTATTTGTTGTTAATATGATAATTGTGGATGAGAGAGAATGAGAAAATTTAGAAAAAGTAGTATCAACATGTAAGAAAAATAGGAAAAGAAGTTGAGAAAGAAAAGGAAACATGATTTAATTCTTTTGTCGTGCCTACCATCCACGCCAGGTTTGGCGATGGATTTGCATGTTTTGTATTTTGCATTTTCAGATGCCTCTTCTATTGGAGTCCATTTTTTCTTCAACTCCTTTAAATTTTACATAAAATATCAATTTGCATTATCTCTTAGAGATGCTTAATAGCTATCAAGAAAGTAGGCATGCAAATTTTTGTTTCTATCTCTCTCATCTCATGCATCCTCAATATGTATATTTTAACATTTCATGTTTCTATCTCTCTCATCTCATGCATTCTCAATATGTATATTTTAACATCTCATAACTACAAAATGTATAAATTGCATTTACTGCTGAAGTAAAACTACAAATGCATTTCGTACAAAATTTTAAAAATGCAAAAAGTACCTACTATTATTGAAGATGAGCTTGGAAAGGAGGATGCATGTACATGTTCTGGAAAATGCATGAGCCAATGCATTGTCTATTGAAAGTCAATTTTTTATCATATTCTTTATATTTTACATAACGTTAGAATTTGCATTTATTGGAGATGCCCTACACGTGCATAATTGTATGAAAGTGTGATTTCGTCACCCCAAGTTAGCTAAAATAACTCCCTAAAATGGAATTGATAAATCACTAAGATCTTGTTTGGCATTGCTTCTGTTTCGTTAAAAGTACTTCTTTAACACAAATTGTTGTCCTAAAGCATCTATAGACGAGTGGCCTGGTAGGGGGTGCTTTTCCAACAGGTTTCATGTAGAAGTATAATTTTTATACAAACAACTTAACTTTATAATTATCTGACTTTTCAATAATTATCTCTATAACAAACTAGAATATGGCCAGTAATTTAGTTACTCACTCTTCACAATTGGTTAACAGCATATTTGATCGAACATTCAATCACTCTATTAACCTTTCACTTAAGCTTTTATGTAAAATTATTAAGAAACATCTTATAACAATCAACATCTAATTTCCACCAAGGCATTACGACAGTTTTCTCCATCGCCACAACATTTTCACATTGACGTAAAATCTTGTACTTCTACCGAAGTAGTACTAAGGGATTGTATTAATTGTGATTCTACCGCGAAGTGCAACTGTTTGTTTGCTAGAAATCTGTCTTTCTCTACACCATTAACATTTAAACAAAATTTTACATTTTCGGCTCTCTAGGAGAGACTAATGGACTGAATTTTCGCTCAACTTATTTTAATCCAACTATGTAACTACACCGAATTTAGAGAGATATAGTCTTTAACTATTTTAGATAAATTTTGAACCATCGTTCGTTGTAGTGATAGTGTGTTCTGAAATGTCAATTACTGTATTAACTTACCAATAGTTTGACTTCTAATGTCTCATTTGCCAAATTAATCTCATGTGCATATGGGTCACAGTAGCTGAGATGACAATACAATACAACGCACTATACATAGTTGACATGGAGTTATTAAATTTGGTTGAGCACAAACGCGCTCTGGGTCATGATAGTTCGGCATAAATTTCACAAGAAAGTAAATTGATTAAGTCTAATTGTACGCCTAGCTCGGTGATAACAATGCCAACCCGTCTAAAATCTTCGTTGCACCTTTCATGTTATTTTATTCTTTCGGGACTAGGTGTTGACCCTAGAACTTGTTAGTGTTATTTAAACTACACGCTAATGCATGCTGTTAGAAGTAATAAAGAATTGATAAGTAAATATCAATATATTTCTAACTTAATAGTTGATAAGTAAATCTTGAGATTCGACCCTAGTACTTGTGAGTAGCTTTTAAACTACACACAAATACACGTTAGCATAAGTAAAAAAATGTTGGAATGATACAAAGTCTAGCAAAATCAGTTGTCAAACGAAGCAAGAGGATCAAGAGAAGGCTACAATATTCGGGTTCACGAGTAGGTCCTGCGACGTATTGTAGCAGGTCGTGCGACCTATTTTGGGGCTTGTAAATTCTGTTGGAAAATGCCATAGAGGCAATCTGTTTCTTGTGATATTTATGGATTTACTATTCATTATGTTATCGATATGGAGATATGTTAACATGAATGAAGTCCTTAGAATATAAATGTTATATTCTCAAAAATTCCTAGTTGATCATATTGAATAACGGGAAAATCAACTATAGATTAGTATGGGGTTGGATTGATATGGAGATATCACGATCCAACGCATGGGTATGCATTCGGAGTAATAGCATACTGGATTCACCCGCAACGAGAAGGCTACATACAAGTTATGTGAAGTCAAGCTTCTCGTAGTGACAACGACATTGTCATTCTTAGACTTGAAGTCACTAGATCCTATAGTTGTGGTATATTGTGTTTTGCAATCGTCAAACGCTACACCGTAACTGGATAGTAATAAAGGAGCTAATCGGGCACAATAAGGAAGCAAGCTTAGATATGGTAGTAATGTAGTTAGAATTTGTCCCTTCTATATAACGGGAGAAAATATCCACGACCACTCGAGGGATGGTGCTTATAGAATGTCTGGCCAGACTCAGATAAATCAATATGGGATATTGATGTTATCTGCATGGATAAGACTATTCCCAGAATTGAGAAACTATGGATTGGATATACAAGTGTGGCTTGTATGCCTCGTGTCCAATCCGGATAAAGAGACAAAGGGATGAGACAATAGTTGCACAAGGTTTGTCAAAGTAATGACTATTCTATTAGTTGGGTTGCATGGATGTGTTTCTAGACACCGCTTCACGTTAGTAATAGTTACTACCAACTAAGTAGAAACCTATGGGGTCACACGTCATAAGGATTAAACTAGACTTTGAAATTAATTAATATGATTAATTAAATAGAAAGATCAAAACGCAGCCACTTGCAAACTTAGTAGGACTAATTTGCAAGGTGGACTAATCCATGTATAGACATGATTAATATTTGCAAGGTGGACTAATCCATGTATAGACATGATTATGACTAATTTGCAAAGAGAACCAATCCATGTAAGGACATGATTAGGATAGGGGCTAATATGTAGTTAACAAGGAGTTGTTGGACTATATAAGAAGCATTCCTAGATTATTTTCTCACTAATGCTCGTAACACACATTGAGTAAGAGAGAGGGAGAGAGAGAACAACGCAAGGAGAGAACAACACAAGATGGCCGAACACCCCCCCCCCCCCTTGTGTCGTCCCCTACCCGTCGGCCACCAAGAAGAGGCACGACCTCTTTTGATCTCCGTAGTGTGATTCTTTTTCTTCCTTCTTCCACCGGTTGATATCACAATACGTGGAGGAATCTAGATCATGATACGAGGTGTAGACTAGCTATAGAAACGCAAACAGTATTTTGCGTTTGAAGTGATCAAGGAGACGAACAAGGTAATTGCTACCAAATCCCTTACTATCGTTATGATGTCTCTTACTGTGATCATCGGAGGGTCTCGTCTCTTACTGTGATCCTCGTAAGAACCAATATAGGACAGATAATACCCAAATCAGAAAATACCCAAAACCCAAACACCAAAACCCAGAAAGAAAGATACTCTATTGATGGATCAAACCATCAAAATCACATAAAAGGGATGGAATCAGAGGGAATTACCTCTACTTTTTCATTGACAGTGAGCTTCGGTGGGTACGATCGTTTTCTCTTTCGAATCCTCTGATCAAAACCGACTATCGCGGTCTCTGCCGCCATGGAAGCGAGCTTGGTCAAGCTCTGGTTGGGGTTTTGGGAGATTTTTGTGGAGTCCTCTCTCCGGTTACTGGTGCGTTTGTTCGTACACTTAATAGGGCAATAAAGAGAGTTTCTATAATGTAAGAGTTTCCCTTTGCACGGAGGATTTTACCGATTTTTTAATTATTTTAAATATATTTTTATATTTCTAAAATTCAATTTTGCTTTGCATATGAACTTGGCCTCCAAGTCTAATTGACATATAATTGACTACCGTATGAGCTGTAACTTTTAGAGCTTTTAAAAAAGGTTTGGAATAAATTTTGACATGTTATCAAACGAGAGTGAAGTAACGATTAGACACACCAACTTCTTTGTTTCTTTTCTTTTGTTTTAGTTGAAGAAAATTTCATTGGATTAAGAAATAAATGTAGCCCGGTGGCCCAAAATATCGTTATACAAAGCTTCGCAAGCCCAATCTGGATGTTGGGCCTTCCAAGTCTGCTCATTTATAAGGCCCAAGCCTTTCGTCGCAAAAATATGTACCGGTCTATTTGCCTCTCTCGGAACGTGAACCGTTTCTGACGGTTTTGTTGACTGCAACTAAAGGTCGCAGTCTTCAAGATAATTCTCCACTTTTGTGTTGTCTTCTGGTTCTTTCCCCGTTTCTCTGTTCTTCATATCTCTAGCTAGAGAGAGAGAGATAATCTGTTTCGAGTTGAATTCGCTCCAGATCCATTTCCATGGCGAGCTTCGCACCCTCTGTGATAGCTTTAGCTTCTGCAGCTTTCGCTGAAATTACAAAGGGGATAGATTTGGAGCGACCGGAGATGAAGATACCCTTCTCGTTTCTGACCACTACTCCGATTGTTGCCTTCCTCTAGATCTGGTTCCAGGGGGCATCGGTATTGATGGAGAACCAGCTCGCTGGCGGCAGTTTCCTTGCCACCGTTGTGGGTTTTGGACAGATCTAAGCCAGTTTCTCTTCTGATCTGACATGCACAACCTCTGTGAGCTCTCCCAACCGTTGACTAACCTCTGCGGTAATCGAAGCTAAACTTGGTTTTTTCTTCTTGAACATTTGATTATTCCGGCTGTTTCAAATTTTCCACACAAGCACACACCTTCCACCTGTTTTCTTGATTTTCTTTGGCAAAGGTCGCCGAGAACCAAACTTGAAAAGGGCAGTTGTTAACAAATTCAGTACCAAAGAGGTGTTTCCAGCATTTTTGATACAGCTCACACTCTATCAAGAGATGTGTCTCAGATTCTTCTTCTTTCTGGCAAAACTCACAGATAGGGTTGATTTCGATCCCTCTTTTAATAACAAATTTCCTAACTGGAAGTCCGCTCTTAACATGCTTAAAACTAAACTTCAATGTGCCAATTTTTTCAATTCTCAATTCGATGAAAATGACTGTTAACATGCTTAAAATTAACCTTGTGTTACTATATTTTTTTAGGAAGCTAGGTTACTACATTTGCATATATTACTCATATATGCACACACAAAATTACATGAAAATTTCGAAGGAACATTAGTAGTATTGATTAAGTCAAGATTTCTAATAACTTTGTAGATTGACGATAAATTGACTTGTGTTAGTAATTACCAATCACATCGACACCAAATTAATAAGTTCACACATTAGATACTAGTAATATAATAAAAATTGAATGTAAAATGATGTTCCGGTCCGGTCTGATTTTTAGTCGGTTACCCGGTTTTGGTCCGGTTCGGCGAGGGCGCGGTACGGTTCGGTTTTACAAAAACAAAACCCGCATAGTGTATTAAAAATTGGAAAGAACCGGCGGCTCGGTATAATTTCGTTTGGTGCAATCTGATTTGTCCGGTCTGGTTGGTTCGTGAACACCCCTAATATCCACAACGATTTCCACCAAGGCATTACGGTAGTTTTTTCCATTGCCACAATATTCTCAAATTGACGTGAAATCTTATACTAATTTATTGTATTAATTGCGATTCTACTGCAAAGTCCGACGGCTTGTTTGCTAGAAATATGTCTTTCTCTACACCATCAGAATTTAAAAAAATTTTTACATCTTTCGGCTCTCTAGCAGAAGCTAATGGACTGAATTTTTTCTCAACTTATTCGCATCTAACTATCTAACTATACCGAATTAGAGAGGACACAGTCTTTAAACTATTTTAGATAAATTTTGGACCATCGTTCGTTTTAGTGATTGTGTGTTCTGAAATGTCAATTACTGTATTACTTACCAATAGTTTGACTTCTGATGTCTCATTTACCAAAATTAATCTCATACGCATATGGGTCACTATAACTGAGATGACAATACAATACAACGCACTATGCATACTTGACATGGATTTATCAACTTTGGATTAGCACAAACGCGCTCTGGGTCATGATGGTTCGGCATAAATTTCACAAGAAAGTAAATAGATTAAATCTGAATGTACGCTTAGCTCGCAGATAATAATGTCAACACGTCTAAAGTCAATGTTGCACCTTTCCAGTTATTTTTATTCTTTCGAGACTAGGGGTTGACCCTAGAACTTGTGAGTGTTGTTTAATCTACACGCAAATGCGGGCTGTTAGAAGTAATAAAGATATGATAAGTAAATATCAATATTTTTCTAACTTAATAGTTGGTATGTAAATATTGAGATTTGACCCTAGAACTTGTGTGTGACTTTTAAAGTACACCCAAATACACGTTATCATAAGTAAAAAAGTGTTGGAATGATCCAAAGTCTAGCAAAAATTAGGCGTTAAACTAAGCAAAAGGACCAAGAGAAGGCTGCAACATTCGGGTTCAGAAGTAGGTCATGCGACCTACTGTAGAAGGTCGTGCGACCAACTTCGGAGATGGCAGTTTCTGAATTGTTCCCTAATCAAATTTAGCAACGTTTTGATGTTGTTTTGGGCATAAGTCAGACACCTCATGTCTATATCAGGGTATAGAACTTGGGTTGACTTAGCGTGTTTGTATCGGGACGGCTGACGTGGTCGTTGTAGCCATTGTAATTGGTTTTTCTCTCGATAAAGAATTCGTTTTTCAGGTCGTGTACGTAGCTAACATCGTTATTAGTGAACCGCGTTAAATGTTGTCTCGTTCTTGTTTTGTTTCATCGTTCTTTCTCGGATATTCTCAGGTTATAACAAACTAGTATGAGAGCAAGGTTCAACGATCCGGATGGAGCTAAGAAAGGGTTTCGCCATTCAGGTAGAGCTGGCTATCCGGAGGTAAGGTTTCGAGATTCTGCCAAGAACAATGTCTGGTTTGGCGATCAAGATCGATCTTGTAACAACCCGAGCGGATTACTGTCCAAGCAACTTTTTTACACGTACCACCGGATAAAAATGCTTAAGCCTTGAAGATGCTACTAGTAATCCACAAGGTTTACCATATACCAGATGTCATACTCACAAATCTCTAATGTGGGGCAGGATATTACAATCCCCCAACTATAAATATACATCCAATCCATAATATCTCGATGTGGGAGGGGATATTAAAATCCCCCCACCTTATATGCTCGGCGTCCTCGTCGAGTGTGCCCAGTCACGTATCCCCTTGGCTGGCGGCAAACCACCACGGATCCCTTGCGGGATCAAGGTTGGCTCTGATACGTAACAACCCGAGCGGATTATTGTCCCAACAACTTCTTTACCCGTACCACCGGATAAAAATGCTTAAGCCTTGAAGTTGCTAGTAGTAATCCACAAAGTTTACCATATACCAGATGTCAAACTCACAAATATCCAATGTGGGACAGGATATTACAATCCCCCAACCATATATATACATCCAATCCACAATATCTCAACGCAGAACGGGATATTACAGATTTGTTTGTGAGGAGAGTCAGGTCTGGTTCGTTGGCCTCTTAAATAGGGGCGCAAGTACTCACACCATCTGAAGCCCCATGGAGGGGGCTATCCGGGCTCTTGTTAAGGAGCAATCTGGTGCGCATCTGGTTTGGCCTACAAATTGGCGCGCAGGTGCATCATGGCCTCTAGCGTATCTGGCACGCATTCAGTTCCGTCGCGGATCCGGCGTTTCACACGCATCCGGCATTCTGGCAATTGGCGGTAAGGCGCATCCGCTCCCGGTGTGGAGGATCACACATGTGAATTGAGTATGGTAATTGCTCATGTGTTCCAGGATCTCATTAGAGTTGGAGCAACAATATGAAACATCTGACACGTGAGACTTTTTACACGTGATTTATTCTAGCGCGCATTATGCATAAGTCTGTTTCCGCGTGCATAAATTTTATTTTGGGAAACGTGTGTCATGACACGCAGCTGGCTCGCATATGTCTGTCAAGTTGAGGAAAAATACACTTACACCCCTTTCAATTTGGGAAAGAAACGTTTACCCCTTTTGTTTGTCAAATTTTAATATATTTACACTTTCTTATTTCAGGGACAAAAACACGTTTTCCTAGAGTATGATATGGCCTAGTCAATGGCCGTAAGTATCCCCAAAATTTGTAACACAAAAGGGATGAAAGTTTCTTTGCATAAAAAATGAGGGGGTAAAGTGTATTTTACCCTAATACTAGTTATGATGCGTTATAGGGGTAAATAGGGGTAAAACACACTTTCACCCCCTCTTATTTGAATGAAGGACACTTTCATCGCTTCCAGTTTGGGAAAAGGGTGCTTTCACCCCTTTCAGTGTGATAACTTCAAGTTACTCATAGCCTTGATTGTGAAGTCATTAGTCTTGATGTGAGGTCCTCCGCTAAGAATATTATTGGAGATAAAATTTGCCCCTTACCATCATGCAGAGAGTCTAATATACTTATTGGGTAACCCCATATTTCGCATAATATTAGGGCAAATTGTCCCCGGATGTCGGATCGGTCAGACATGAATTTCATGTACGGTTAGTCTGATCGGTTGTCCAATCTATAGAACCGCATGCTTTTTTTTTTTTTAATAATACATAATTAAGTATAACTATACTTTTATATACGCATAATTTTTTGAGAAATTGCTACTTAATTTTATTAATGCAAGTTGTTGGCCATCAAACAAATTACATCGTTTGGAAGCAAATAACTAATTCATTGGGGCTCTTAATTAGGCAAGTTGTACATGTCAGGTCTATCGAGACCGAATTTGGCGAAATTGTGGGCAACCTTGTTGTGGCGCCTGATATGCTGAGAACTGACATCTTTCGAACCTGTTAGAAATGACCAGACATTCTTTGATAACTAGGTCGGTCGGAGGTTAAAATATCGCAGTTCTCGATTTGCGGATTATGATCAACGAGTCGGATTCAGTGCAACACCTTCGAAATGCAGAGCAATTTGCGAGCTTCAAACCCTCTAGAATACCCATGGCTTCAGATTCCACCGTGGAGGAGGCTGCTAGGAGAGGGGCGGCAAAGCCGAACAGAAAATTCCCGGCAGAGTCCCGAAAAACACCCCCGACAGTAGTTTGTCGAGCTTCGCCCAGCCAAGAACCGTCAAAATTTCCATTAACCCAGTTGGGAGCCGGAGTGCTAAATTGAGGATTGCGTTCTTCTCTGTTTGTGGTGGGTGTAACATGCCGATTTGTCTCATGTAATCTCCAGTATGTTTAACCACTGTCAAAGGGATCTTCATTCCACCGTTTAAATCTTTTTGATCTCGGTTTGCCCAAATCAACCAAGACGCCGTACAAAACTTTCGACGATCTTCGGTGTTATAAAGAAAACTCGCATCGCGGATCAAATTGACCCATATACGAATCAAAGAGTCAACTTGGGGTAGGAAAAAGGAGTAGGGTAAAAGACAATTTGACCCCTTATAGATTCATTGAAGGACACTTTAACCCCCCTCGAGTTTTGAAAAGGACAGTTCACCCCTTCACTGTGCCGAACTTCAATTAATGTACATTCTCTTGCTGTGACGCCCTTAGTATGTGAGTGGAGAATGTCACTGATAATATGTAAGAGACCAATTCGACCACCATATCATGCAAAAAGTCTATTATACCCTTGGGTAATGACTGCAAATTTCATATTAGGGAAAATTCTTCTGTAAATTACGGATCCCAATCCCGGGCCAACGGTTTAACAATAATATGGAATGAAGCTTTTTTGAAGTTCGGCAGACAGAAGGGGTGAAAGTGTCCTTCATTTAAACTAGTAGGGGTGAAAGAGTGTTTTACCCAAAAATGTAGTATAAATAGGAAAGGGCGGTGGACTGAGTCGGTTGTGTGTTGCCGTAGAAATCAAAAATCGTCCCGCTTTCGATACGAAGATCAACCACCGTCTACTACTGAGAAACCAAGACAATGGCTGAACGCCAAGCGTGGTTGTACGGCGGCCCACGCGACGGAGTACATTGCAGGTTCTTCATCTCGTCAGGGCGGTGTCCCAATCCGGTGCACTGTCAGTTGTTCCATCCACGCCCCGTGGAGTCCCTCGCTCTCATTATCCCTCACCTCTTCCAGGGACACCTATTGGCGTCGGAGAACGAGTTCTGGAATTACTACGAGGTACGGCTCCGTCACTGTCACGGCGGCGCCGCCGTTGCGCCGTCGTGTGTTTTCTTCTGTTCATGCAATTTCAATTGTGGGTTAGAATTTCAAGAATCGACGGCCAATGTTGCAATTTTGCACCACCGCGGAGAACCACCTCCGGGTTGTTTGTCACGGCGGCGCCGCCGTTGCGCCGTCGGGGTTTTCAAGAGAATCCCTGGAAAATCCCCCGAGCAAAACAGGGGTTCGATTTCACCCACCCAGAACCACCACCGGTGTCTCTATTAGGCGAGACCCAAACCCAAACCCAAACCCACCCAACGAAACCCTAAACGAAGGACTCTTGAGTTTAGTTTGTGGAAGCCCCTTTGTTCTGGGTATCTTGAAGGAGATGGGTTGATGATTTTGATTCTTTTCATGTAATGTTTTACAAATTTTGTGCTATGTCAACAATAGAATATCAGAGAGTTCCCTTTTTGTGGCAAGAGTACATTTTACTTAATGACATGCTGTTTGATTCATGCTGAGCTCTGCATTGTTGCTATATATTCCTTAATCATACTAGTTTTGGGTTATTATCATATTTGGCGATGTTCTTGCTACTGAGGTTGTGCTGGATTCCATTTATAGTGTTGGAAGTCCATATGTGGCATTGAAATTGGGTGGAACTTCCCATTCTCCCTCCCTCAGGTAGCTATTGGGGTGATTATACTGTGAAATTGGACAATCTGGGCTTGGTCTTTTCTACTGAAACTATATTGAACTTCTTGCGCAGTTACTTTCATTGAGAGATGGTTTATAGTCTAATGACTCATTTGCTGGCAATTGGCTCTATTATTGTTTCCCCTAGGGCATGTATATGTGAATTGTTTCTAAATATATAGGACGAATGCGACATGTTCAACAAAATGTCTCACTTAATTTTCTGGAGATCTATTGTTAATTGGAAGAGTATTGTCCCAGTGTTCTATGGGGTGAGTTGCTAATCACACGGGTTTCGGTATTCTTGAAATTTGGTTCTTGATTTATAGTCTGCCTCTATCTTATTGTTAATTGGATAAGCTGTTGGAGATTTGCCTTTTATCAGGACGGTGTTGTGTCATTAGTCATCAGTCTTCCACTTCACCTCAGGGGGGTCGTAAGTTGCCAAGGGCGAATGATGGTCATTTAGTTAATTTTTATCTCCCAGTTCACCCGGACTTTGTTCCTTCAATTTGATATTTTGCTAAACCGTTCTAGAGAGGCGAATCAGCCAGAGAAAGTCATAGTTGACAGATGGTATATTGTTGTTGATGAATTGAGTGCCAAAAAGTTGCCTGAGCTCTTCTGTATTTATGTTTACGTTTTGCAGGATTTTTGCATTGATCTGGTTGGTTTGTTGAACAGCTTGCCCTCGGTGGTTGTTAAGAACATGTACATCTGCAGCAACTTAACTAATGAGCTGGTTCGTGATATTTTCAATTTTTTTTTTTTTTGCTTTCCTTCCTGAAAGTCGCATTCTCGTACTTAAGAAAATTGTCTATGCAGTTGGGGGCCGTGTACATTCAGTTTGAGACCACTGCGCAGGCGGCCATCGCCTTGGATAGAATTAATCAGCTGCAGCTTTATGGTAAATTACTGTTAGATGTTGTGCCTGTTTTTTTTTGGTTAACATAATACTCGAAATATGAGAGGTGTACCTGTTTATTTTTGTATGCAGGTGTGATCAACCGCGAAGCTGAGCTGTCTTCGCAGGTTATCATTGAAGACGCTCTCTGTAATTTTGGACACGGCTGCCGGTTCTTTCCGCGGTGCTTGAATGCACACGCTTACCCCATGCAACCGTATGTTCTTTTTTGGGAATCTCCTTTTTTTTTCACCCTTCTGCAATCCAGTTTCCATTTTGATTTCTGCCTATCGAACCTATAAAGGAAGTAAGGTTCTCTTTCCTCATTAATTTTGATCCAAGAGTCTGGGGGGATCCACCTGTCAATAGGAGGAACAGTAGACTTTGGCACCTTCATTTTTGTGTTTCTAATTTGATCCACCTCATTCCACCAGAAGTAAGTTCTTTGGATGGCTGCTTTTGGGTTTGGGGTGTCTGAGTTGAAAAAATTTTCATTTCTAACAAGCCAGATCACCCACCAAGCACATATTATCTTTTCCAGGTAGTTTTCTGACCTTCTTCCTTCTTTTGTCTCCTCCGACTCTTTCAGAATCCACTCCTTTACATTCTGGGTAAGCTGAATGGCTGTTATGTCAGTAACTTGTAGACAAAACCAGAAAGCTCTTGTCCAAATGCATTTGGTGAGCAAATGGGTTTCATTTTCCTCACTGGCTTCACAAACTTGACAAGTAGGATTTATAGCATTGATTCTCTTATGAAGATTACACTTCAAGGCCAGGGATTCATTTAAAGCCTCCACCCAAAAAAATTCAGTTTTGGAGGAAGATTGCAACTCCAAAGCCAGTCCAGAATTTTCTTGTAAAAACGGTAGATTTGGAGGGATTTTGAATAGTCATACCTTGGGAGTATTTTTCCTTTAAAACTGCTTGAGCTATTTTTGTACCAGATTTGACTTCATAATTTCCAGAAGTTGACCAAGACCATCTGATTCTGTCTTTTTGATCAGTCCAGGGGTTAGCTAGATGTGTAATATGTCTTATATCTCTTGTATTGAAACAGCTGGCTAATAGGTTGCTCTCCAAGTCTTTGTATTGGAGTTGATTAGGTCACCAACTTTCATATTTGCATCAGGGTTAACCAACTCTCTGGTAGGAGTAGGTTTTTTATGGATTGTGAATTAACGAAGCGTATTGCTTATGTTTCCTCAACAGTAACCTGAGGATGTTGCTGGGGCTCAGGAATTTTGATCAATGATTGTTGGAGGCTGAAGTGGTATGAGTTAAAGAAGATTCTAAATTCCTAAAACTTTGGAGGAACTTGAGTCTATTGGTGAATAACCTACTTTGTGGCTTTGTTTTGTGTCAGGTGCTCACCTCCTCCTCCTCCTCCAGTACATATGAAGGAAGGCGTAGATTTCAGTAAATTTTTTGGGAGATTCTCTCTGGAATTGAGCAAGAACTAATACCACCAGTTTTTGTTATTTTCTTCATTCTAGCAAACGTTGTGTCTCCTTGCTTGCTCAGTACCAGTAGTCCAGTATAGATACACACACTCTTTCTGATTACTCTTGTGTATAAACAGAGACGGCACACTCTTTCTTTCTGATTACTCTTGTGTATAAACAGAGACGGCACACTCTTTCTTTCTGATTACTCGTGTATAAACAGAGACGGCACACTCTTTCTGATTACTCTTGTGTATAAACAGAGACGAAATTACTGCTTTGATTACTCTTATGTCTTTGTATTATATCTAATGACGTGTTAGGATGAAGTATGGACCAAGATCACCTAAAGCTTTGATTACTCTTATGTCTTTGTATTATATCTAATGACGTGTTAGGATGAGGTATGGACCAAGATCACCTAAAGCGTCACTTATGGCTGGCGCTCTGGAAGCGCACTCCCACGCTTTTAGGGAAAATTCACACCTGAAACGCACTTCAATTTTTATGGAGCGCGCTGCCACGCTTTTAGGGAAAATTCGCGGCCCATTCAAAGTAAAGTAGCAGACCAGCTATGAACTTAAATGAAAGATGTCCATCCTTTTAAAAACATGGAGAACATCAATAAATCTGTGAAGGGATGATGTGGGACTTGAGAATCCCCTCTGATATAGCTTCTTGATGTAGTTGTTTGCAGCCATTGCTGCGATGTGGGACTTCTGTAGAATTACAAAACTAAAACAAATGCTACTTCTGCTCTAACAAAACACCTTGCCGTAACTTTGAAAGTACTCATTGTTTATATATGTTCACATTCAATTCATTTCAAGCTAATATATCACTGAATCAAACACACCATTAGAGAGTCTTATAACAAGAGTTTGGCTTATCAATGAGAACACATTTTGTTCCTACTATGTGTTGTTACTGTGATTTTAGAAATAGAAACGAGCATTTAGTAGTATTCATAGTAACTTTTTTGCTTTTTAGTAGCTTAGTACTCTATTGATGAATATGAAGGTAAATTTTTCATGAATATTCGTAATATCTATAATAAATGTGCATACTTCAACGACGCTCTCATGACGCTCTAAAAACTAGGATTTCTTAAATTAGCCGCTTTCCCGCTCCCGCTCTCGCTCCGGGTGACTTAGGTATGGACACATGCATTCATCAAAAACATTTCCCCCCCCCCCCCCCCCCCCGAAGAAAACCAAAACGAAAACATATGATTTTATTGCTCCTTGTCTTTTGCATGGATCAACATTCTTAATTAAATTCTTATTTCTTAAGTCAGTTTCTCGAGCAATGAGTAATTGAAACATGTTCTTTTTAGAATCAATTGAAACATGTTTTGGCCTATGGCCGAGGCATAGAGAATTCTACTCATGCGTTCCTTCTCAATCTCATTGGAAGGACAATTACTCTTCGAAAGAATAATTCCATGTGACATGGGCAAGAGTCCCTTCTTGAAATCTTGCATGTTGAACCGTTTCAACCAAAGTTTTAAAAACCGGACCGGCATCGAACCGGCGAGGCACCGGTTCGTGGTCGGACCGGTCGGACCGGTGGTCGGACCGGTTCAATCGCATGTTTATTTAATAATATAAATTTATTATTTTTTATACAAAAAATAGTAAATATACTGAAAAATAGTCAAAAACATACTTGAAAAGTTAGACTGTTATAGCATTGTAATATTATTATAGTAATAGCCAAGTTTAAAAAAATTAACACACACAAAAAATACTAAATTATTGTCAACAAACAAATTAATAATTTTTTTTAGAAACTCAAATTAATAATTATTGATGCACACAGTAGTGGGCTTGTTTGCATCAGTTTTATTCTATAAAGTATAAACTATAAATTATGTCAATAACCGTCAAAAGAAACTTAAAAAAAAATTGTTCAAAAAAAAAGAAACTTAAAAAAAAGAAGTCCCAAAAATAAAGCCCCGAGATGGATGATGTGTCATTACTTTACGATAATATTTGCAAAGATTGATATCTTCTCATCCACATATTCATCTTCGTTCTTATCTCTTCCTATCACATCTCTCTCATTCTATCACTCTGGTTCTCATATCACACACGCACACACTGTCTCTCTCTCTGTGCATGTTCTTCTTATCTCTTCTGTTGTTCATCTCTCTCTCTCTCTCTCGCTCTTCAATACCTGGTTTTCAAACGGCACACAACACACGAACCCCTTCGACTTGCTTTATCTGCTCTTTGTTTCATTCGTTTTCTCTCTCTTCAACGGTAGATGAAGAAAATCGACGAAGAAAGCGAGCTACGGAAGCAAGAAGCATCTGAATCCAGTTAATTTGTTACAGATTGGGGTTGTTGAGAACAATTTGCAAAAACCGGCGGAACCGGTCAAAACCGGCCGGTTCACCGGTTTAACAAGAAACCGGCGGTTTTGACCGGTTTTGCCTGGTCTGGTTACATAGGCGATCCAATAGGAGAACCGGACCTGTAAGGCACCGGTTCAACCCGTCGAACCGTCCGGTCCGGTCCGGTTTTTAAAACTATGGTTTCAACACCTTGTCAGTATATGTACTTTGACTTGGGTCTAGTAGTCTTCTAGATCTATCTCTATAGATGTTTATACCAAGTATATAGGCTGCTTCCCCTAAGTCTTTCATTGAGAAACATTTTTCTAGTCAATCTTTAACAAATTGCAGCATGGAAACGTCGTTTTCAATGAGTAGTATGTCATCTACATACAAGACCAGAAAAGCTACAGAGCTCCCACTAACCTTCTTGTAGACACAAGACTCATCTTCGTTTCTAATGAAGTCAAACTCTTTGACTACTTCATCAAAACGTCGATTCCAACTCCTAGAAGCTTGCTTTAATCCATAAATGGGTCGTTGCAGCTTACAGACTTTATTGGCTTGCTTTGGATCTTCAAAACCCTCCGGCTGTATCATATACACGTCCTCGAGGAGATTACCATAGAGGAATGCTGTTTTGACATCCATATGCCAAATCTCATAGTCGTAGTACGCTGCAATGGCAAGTAGGATTCGGATGGATTTGGTCATAGCGACTGGTGAAAAGGTTTCATCATAGTCAATACCATGAATCTGCATGAACCCTTTTACCACCAAACGGCCCTTATAGGGAATCACATTACCATCCATGTCGATCTTCATCTTGAAGACCCACTTGCACCCTATGGGCCGCGCCCCTTCGGGTGGTTCCACCAAAGTCCATACTTTGTTGGTATACATGGATTCCATCTCGGATCTCATGACTTCTAGCCACTTCTGAGAGTCTGGCCCTTTCATGGCCTCTTCATAGGTAGTAGGCTCATCATCTATGAGCATTGTGTCACCAGAGTCTTTCACAAGAAGTCCATACCTCTCGGGCTCCTGGCGCACTCTACTAGATCTATGAAGCTCTTGTGTTACTTGAACAGGAGGTTCCACAACTTCTTGTGGTTCCTGTTCATGTTCCATCGTAGGATCAGTGCTTTGTGGTTCTTGAATTTCTTCAAGTTCTACAGTCCTCCCACTTGCTTCTTTAGAGACAAACTCTCTTTCTGGAAACACGTCGGACCGAGCAACAAACACTTTGTTCTCAGTTGGATTGTAGAAGTAGTAACCCTTAGTTTCCCTAGGGTACCCCCACAAACTTACACTTATCCGACTTTGGCCCTAGCTTGTCTGATTGTAAACGTTTTACATAGACATCGAAGCCCCAAATCTTCATGAACGATAGGGTGGGACGCCTCCCACTCCACATCTCATGTGGTGTCTTCATGACTGAGTTAGATGGAACACGATTAATGGTGAAATATTCACTTCATAGAGCTTAGCCCCAAAATGGCAATGGAAGATCGGTTTGACACATCATAGATCGAACCATATCTAATAGTGTCCGATTCATCCTCTCGGACACGCCATTCCATTGTGGCATTCCGGGTGGAGTGAGTTGGGACACGATCCTAAACTATCTAAGATAGTCGTAAAACTCTTGGCTCAAGTATTCTCCTCCACGATATGACCGTAGAACCTTGATACTTTTGCCAAGTTGCTTCTCTACTTCACTCTTGAATTCTTTGAACCTTTCAAATGATTCGGATTTGGCCTTCATAAGGTATACAAATCCATATCTACTGAATACATCAGGAAATGTGATGAAGTAGACGTAACCACCCCTGGAAGGCGTGGCAAATGGCCCACACACATCAGTATGTATGAGTGCCAATTGCTCACTAGTCCTTTCACCTTTCTTATTGAAAGGGGACTTTGTCATTTTTCCCAATAAACAAGCCTCACATGTCTCAAATGATTCAAAATCAAATGAGTCTAGAAATTCATCCTTATGGAGTCTAGATACACGTTTCTCGTTTATGTGGCCTAAACGACAGTGCCATAAGTAAGAAGGATTTAAATAATTTATTTTAATCCTCTCAGTATTAATGTTGTAGACTGGATTGCTTACATCAAGGACATACAATCCATTAAATAATTGCGCACTACAATAATGAATATTATTAAAATAAATGGAACAACAATTGTTCTTTATTAAAATAATAAAACCTTCCTTGTCCAAACAAGAAATAGAAATAATGTTTCTGTTCATAGCAGGCACAAAATAGCAATTATTTAATTCTAAAACTAATCATGAAGGCAGAGACAGCTCGCACACGCCTACGGCCAATGCAGCAACATTTGCTCCACTCCCAACGCACAGATTTATCCCCCCTTTAGCCAATCTTATACTTCTCTTTAGATCCTGCACATTTCGACAAATGTGAGATCCGCATCCAGTATCCAATACCCATGATGTAGAGATAGTTAAATTGACATCTACAACAAAAATACTTGGTGGTGGTGGAATCACTATTCCAAGCCTCTTGTCCTCCAGATATTTTGGGCAGTTCCTCCTCCAGTGTCCAGGCTGACTGCAGTAGTGACACTCACCTTTAGTCACACATTTGGCAATGCCACGAACAGGCTTAAGGACAGGTTCCTTGGACTTGGCAACTGACTTGCATTTTCCCTTGGAGGATGAGGCAAACCTTTTATCTTTTCCTTTCTGCACCATCATAATGGTCTTGCCCTTACCCTTTGTTGATGCTTTGTTCAGATGTCCTCAATTTATTGAGTAAATATGGCAGCGATTTCACGATCTCGTTCATGTTATAGTTCATGATGAACTGTCCATAACTCTCAGGCAATGATTGCAGCACGAGATCGGTGGCCAACTCTTGGCCGACCGGGAACGCTAGCCTTGCGAGATTCTTTAAGTACCCGATCATACGGACTACGTGAGGTCCCACAGGGTTTCCTTCAGCCAGATGACATTTGAACAATGACTTAGAGACCTCATACCTCTCAACCCTTGCCTGCTCTTGGAAGAGTTGCTTTAAGTGTTCGATCATATCGACAACATTCATGTTCTCGTGTTGCTTCTGAAGCTCAGAGGTCATGGTGAATAGCATAAGGCAGGCCGCATCATTAGCGTCATCAACACGCTTTTGATACACCTTTAGGGCTGCAGGAGTATTGTTCTCTGGACCTGCAACTTGCTCCTCTATTGCGTACAGTTTCTTCTCTTGCTTGAGAACGATTCTAAAGTTTCTGTACCAATCAAGGAAGTTGGTTCCACAGAGCTTGTCTTTCTCAAGGACAGATCGTAGGGAATGTTGTGAACTCGATGAGTTGTTTGTCATTTGGAATTCTACAAAAGGAAAATACGCAAGTTTTAGTGTTTGTAAACTTTTGACTATATTCAATAATGGCTAGTTTATCAAATATAGCTCCCACTATTTTTCTACGGATTAATAACCCTCAAGATATTAATGCGGAAAGTATCCTTATATTTTCTAGTGGGCCAAGATTCATGTTTCATCTCCTTTTGAGCTTGCTTTGGCAAGTCACCCAAAATTTGACTACTTTAGGTAGGAACAATTCCAATTGCATCCCGTGCAACTCTTGGTTCAATTGGGCAAATAACTCCTTATTTATCCATCCGCATGGATAATCCCAATTGATTGCCTCTAGGTTTTAATCATATTAATAACCCAGTTGTGTCCAACCTCTTATTTAAACAATTGCACATTACTTGCTTGTGCCATCGCATTACATCATTATGAACCAAGTCGCCTTGCTTTGGCATGCACGAGCTTGATAAATTATGATGAAAATGAGTGTTTAAATAATGAGAAGGCAAAACATAATATTTGAATTTTGAGGGATTTTAAAATTCAATTTTAATTGTTTGTTGATCCATATCAACTGATTATCTATTTTGAGTTTGGGCACAACTCCAAATAATAGATCAGGGTTGTCTAATTATCTTATTATCCTAATTGCATGCATCATCCAAACACCAATCACAAAATAATAAGACAATAAAATAAACAACCACAAAATAAATAAAACATGATATGGATATGGCCTTTCCTAGACTAAGATATTCCCAAGTCAATGGGAATATCTATGAACCCTAAAAGCAAACACATCTCCATGCGTCTTCATCTTTTGGTCCATCCTTCATAGTCATGTGGAATGCTCCATGCTCCATCTTTTCTGGCTCCTTTTGGCTTCGGGCTTCTTTTCTTCAATCTTGGCTAACGATCTATTCTATCTAGTACTAGCTAACAAACTATACTAAATAAAATAAATCACAAGTTGAGAAAAAATGGCTCGCAGGCCATAAAACCTTAATTAATTATTACATTAAATTGATCAGCTCGCAGGCCGTAAACCAAACCACAAATTTAAACAATCACACCAAACCACATCCTAAGGCCATATCCAACCACCATGCGATTTGCACATAAACAGTTAAAATCCAATTTTAACGTGCTTGGTCAATTTTTAATTGATTATAGGATTTCTAGGGTTAAAACGGTCCAAGGGGCCCACCATACCATGGTCGAACCCCATTGAAGCCGCCTCGGGTCGAGCCTAGGCTGGTTGGCCCAACCCGAGGGGTCGGCCGACCACCTAGGCCTTGGGCGGCAAGGAAGGAGGAGGGGCGGTCCTAGGGGGTCGAACCTCCTTAGTTGTTTCCAAAACAACTCCTTCCTTGTTCCCCAAGTCCAAAAAGTTTCCAAATTGAAACTTGTTTCCAAATTGGTGCCCAAACCCTAGATCTAAGATCCTAAAATTTCTCAAACTCACTAGTTCATGCATCCCATGCAAAAACTAGGTCTTGTTTTGTTTGATTATTTGACAAATTGCATCGTATACTTGATTTGTCCGTTTTACGCGATAAACAACAAATTTAAAGTGTAAAACTATCAAAACGTAAAACATAAACCACGTCTATGTTCTAGGACCTGTGGCTCTGATACCACTGTATGCTTTTGATCATGGATACGCAGCGGAAAAAGATAATTTATCCATTCACTACCCTCCAAGGATCACATGAAAAGAATCATAACGATGGTAAATGAAGAATCATGTTATACACCTTAGGGTTTTTCCTGTGATGACTTGTAACGTGAAATGTGTCACGTCTTTACGGTTGATCCACGCCTAGAGTTGAGATCTAGATCTTCCTTATCCGTTGTGCTAGCTTGGACCGTAGGAAGAGGAAGAATAAATCACGCAACGAGATCACAAAGGAAGCCTTTTTGCTTCCTCTTGTGGCCGACGGGTATGGGGGCGGACCAAGGGGCGGTCGGCCTCTTGTGTCTTGCTCTCTCTTTTGTTCTCTCCCACTCACTTATGTTATGAGCATTAGTTATATGGAAGGAAGCTAGTAGCATCCTTTATATAGTCTAACAACTCCTTGTTGACTACCAAAAGACCCTTCCTAATCCAACATGAATTCGGATTAGTCCCTTCCTTGCATATTAGTCCTACTAAGTTTGCAAGGTGTTGCAAAGTGATCCTTCTAATTAATTAATCATATTAATTAATTCCCAAATCTAGTTAAACTCTATCTAGTGTGTGACCCCATAGGTTCTATCTAGTTGGTAGTCTCTAGCAAGACATCCATTCTAGCCAACTAATTAAAAAAGTCATCGACAAACCTTGTGCAAGTAATCGTCACATCCCTTTTTCTCTATATCCGGATTGGACACGAGACATACAAGTCACACTCGTATATCCAATCCACAGTTTCTCGATCCTGGGAATAGCCTTATTCGTGCAAATAACATCAATATCATATATTGATTTATTTGAGTCTGGCCAGACATTCCATAAGCACTATCCCCTCGAGTGGCCTCGGATATTTTCTCCCGTTATGTGGGAGGGAAAAATTCTATCTACGTCTGCTACGATTTCTAAACTTGCTTCTTATTGTATCCGGTACACGCCTTTATAGCTACCCAGTTACGGTGTAGCGTTTGACGCTACCAAAATCACAATAATCCACAACTAGACAATCTAGTGACTTCAAGTCTAAGGATGACAATACCATTGTCACCACGAGAAGCGCTTGTGACTCCACATAACATGTATGTAGCCTTCTCGGAGATGGGTCAATCCAGTGCGCCATTACCCTTAATGCACACCCATGTGTTGGATCATGATATCTCCATATCAGTCCAACCCCATACTAGTCTATAGATGATTGTCCTATTAATCATTATAATGGACTAGGGATACTTAAGATAAACAACAGAATTGTAAATCTAAGAACTTCATTATATTAAATATCCAATAAATAATACAATGAATCTTCTAGCCAAAAACAAGTTCATACTAAACTAGATTGCATCTAGGGCATCTATTCCAAAAAAATATCAACAGGAGACTAACAGAGGAGTGAAAAGACAAAAATACCCCTAATGTTGATACAAAATTACACCATATAAATATCATTTTCTCCACCAACAGCTCAATTCTTCTCCACCATCAACTCGTCTCTCCCTCTTCTCATCCCCATCCTCCCCATCTCTGAAACCCGAACCTCCACCATCCTCCCCACCATCTTTACCCACTGGAAAACACCACCATCCTCCTCACCTCGTCTCTCTCTCTCTCTCTCTCTCTTCTCTCCCACTCATCCCGATTTCTCCTTTTCCTCTTTGTCTATACTTGATCTGGTGATACTCGGCCGTAGCAGTATCATCGCCTCTCTCTGTCTTTCCGTCACTCTCTATCTGCGCATGTGTTTTGGAGAAAACTCAAATAACAGAACTTGGGAGTGGGTATTCTCAGTCGAAGAACTCTACGAGGACATCAAAGCTTTTGGGTTTGTGGGTAGTTCGAATTGGTGGTTCAAATTGGGATGGGTTTCCTGTCGATCTGCTCTCTCTCTCTGTCTGCAGATCGACGATTTTGAGTGAATTCGGTGGAGAATGGTTATGGGTTCAACTAGTCTTGCTTTTAATCTTCCCCAGAAACAGCAGCGATTGGAGAACCACCCCTATTTCGTGAACACGATGGCGGCGAGTCTTATAAAGCGATGAATCATCATCATCTTCTTCTTCTTCCACTCGGTTATCAGACCAATCTATCCCTTCTGATGGAGAAGCAGAGGCTCGAAATGGACCGATTCATCAATTCACAGGTTCAATTTGCGTTCTTTAACAACTCATTTCAGATTTCTGAGTCGTTCTTGTTATCTCTTTTTAACAAGCAAAACCCATTTCTCTCTCCCTCTTGTAGATCCGTTTGTTCTGTTTCAGATCTTGACGTTTTGTGTAATGTTGGCGGGGAGCAGGTGGTTACAGCAGCTTGGTGTTGGATTTAGGTAGAAGCATGTTGTATAATGGTGGGGTGTACTGGGTTTTGTAGGTGCAGGCAGGTGGTAATTTGGAGGATAAATTCAGGTTGTAGGTTGTATTGCAGTTTATTGCTGAAGTAGCAGGGGTGATGGTGTGATGGAGGTGCTGGGGTTGATTTGCATGTGGGTTAATGGAGTTAGGAGTCCGGAGAAGGAAAACCCATAGTAGTTTGCAACCAAACTTTCAAAGCATTGAACAAAAATAGGAGCAAATAAAGTTCCTACTTCTTCTAAATTTCTTAGCATGTAAAACAATATTTCAAGTGAATGATTAAAAGAGTAGGTGAAGTATTGTGCTTGTTCGAACAAATTTATTCTCCCCATATAATTGGAAGTAGATGGGATTGTATTGCTCCTCTTTGTAATGGACTATTGGACTCTTATTTCACCCATGAGAAATGGGTTTGTTGGTTTTCTTGTGGTGTATTATGGTGGTGGTGGTGTTTTTTTTGGGTCTTCTTGTTGTGTTCTGGTGGTGGTGATGGGATGTTAATGGTAGTGGTGGAAATTTGGCGGCGGTGGTGGCGGTGGCAGTGGCAGTGGCAGTGATGTGGTGGCAGTGGAGGTGGTGCTCAAGAACACCAAGAACATCAAAAACATGATGAATTCAATAATAAACAAAAATGGTGGTATTTGTCCACAATCAATAAGGGTAAAATGGTCACAAGAAGTCAGTTTGCACCCCTACACTAACGGATTGTAACAGAAAGGTGGTATCTGTCCACCCTCCATTCGTTAACAAGGATGCAAAATATATTTTTCCATAAATCAGGGGGTAAAATATCTTTTGTCCATAATTGGAGTGTAAAAAATGTCTTTTACCCTACAAAAAATCCACCAGGAGCTCTCTTTAGTCTTTTGTCTGAAACAATTTGTAGGTTAATACGAAGAAGAAACTGAAGAAAATTATTGAATGAAATATCGATTAGCATTGATTTGAACTAGATTTGTATTTTTTTTTCAAATGCTGTAATGTTTGTGTAGGTTTTCATTCATATAAAGATTACAACTTAAGCAATTGAGTGTATGATGTCCCGGGTTTCTCAGTGAATGTGATTTCTTGATTTTAGTCCTATATTCCACAATTCTGTTTACTTTGAGTTACTCAAAATAAGTATCTAGTGCACCTCACAATCCTGTAAATGTTGTTCTTGCAGGAGTTTCTATACCTCGATTGTACAAATTGGTGAGGTAGTGCCCTGAGGGCACGAGTATGCACTAATATATAAAAGAAAGGAAGTGCATTCGTTTTTTCCTCTACATTTGTATACAAATCAATTTGCTTGTCCTATCTACAGGTGACAATCCTTGGAACGGCTTGGTGAAGTCCTAATAAATGGTGGGACTAGGCCTGTCAATGGGCCGGGTCAGGCCCAGACTCGACCGACTCGACAAAACCCGACTCATAGTAACCCAAACCCGTCTAGCGACCCTTGAGACCCGAAAGTAGACGGGTCAGTTCGGGTCGGACCCACATGGCCTTTGTACAAACCCAAACCCTTTTAGGCCCATAGGAAATCCAAGTGTTCTAGTTCAAACAAATCAGAGCTCGCATCGCTCATAGCATAGCCGTGGCGCAATTGGGGACTTTTGCAGCAGTGACGAAGGCGGTTTATGATTTCAGAGAGGACGTTTCAGTGGTGAACTTGGTGGGATCTGAGAGGAGGACAAAAAAGGGAGGTTGTTTGTGGTGGCGGTTGAAGCAGTTGTGGTATAAAAAAAACTAAATTTTTAGCTAAAATCGTTACATTGAGAGGCTCTCTGAAGCGTGCAACATGATTGCAGCTAGGGTTGGTAGCTCAAGTGGTAAAGCGTTGGAAGCCCTGCATGAGATTTCGGGTTCAAAGCCGGTTGAGTACAAAAAATAATTTCTAAAAGAAAAAACGTGCAACCTGATTCAATAACTCCAACCCGATAATATAGTAAACGATGGAGCGAATAAATTGACCTTCTCGATGTGTTCCTTCAAAAGATAGGCCCAATTTCATACAAATTAAGTAAAATATTTGGGCTTCATAGGGCCAACCTCCCAACTTGCGAGCTGTAGCTTTAGCAAAGCCCAGCATTATTATTTTTCTGTCAAACATAGCCCAGCATTAAAAAGACCATATGTTAGCCCGTTATTATTGGGAAATAATTGGGCTTATTTTTATACGTCCGAAATTGAGCTCCATTTTTTTTTTTTTTTGGTCAAACATCATATTTTATATAAGCAAGCTAAAAACCATTACAAAGGTCCAATTGAACCAGATTCTGAATCTCAGGGTGATTTATCACATTACCCACTACACTAGAGCTTCTTTTAACCAGATTTGCTATCCCATGAGCTACTCTATTTGCAGATCTTCTAATCCATCTGACTGACATACTTCTATGAAGATTGATGAAGGTTGTATCTTCAAACACATGGTGAACATCACCAGGACTCTTATCTCTACCATTTGCAATGACCACAACCATCTTACAGTCACCTTCAAAGATCCAATTGGAATTTTCTTCTAAGCATTGAGACATTGCTAATCTCAAAGCATGAGCTTCTCCACTCAAGGCAGAGTCAGCTCTGCCACAAGACCAGTTCCCACTTAAAACCTCCCCTGAACTATCTCTTGTGATCGAAGCCAAGATCATTTGATTGGTTCTCTTTTTCCAAGCAGCATCAAAGTTGCATTTAAATTGGTTATTGTCTGGTGGTTTCCATCTTGAATCCCCTTCAACCAGATTCTCAGTTCGACCATGCCTCAAACCTCTGTGATGATCCAGAATTTCCTTCCAAACAGCCTCATTGTGCAGAATTTTTTGAACAGTGGACTCTGGCCTTATTGGGAAATAATTGAAGTATAAGTCATTTCTACTCTTCCAAATCCACCAACATGTAAGCACAACTTTCTCAAACAGTCAGCTGTGATTTTTTTCTTCCAAGCACTTCTGCCACACGTCAAATTGCCACATCTGGAAATTTTTCCTCTCCAAGCATTCATCAGAGAATCTCAGCCCCAAACTTAACCAAACAGCTCTTGTCCAACTGATAACGCCCAAATAGGGGTTATCTTATAGCTCGGTTTTTGTGCATTTGTGCCGGAAAACTCACGTTTTAGCCAATTTTCACCCTCGGAAAGTCTCGGTTTTAGGAACGAGACAGTTATTTGCTCTTTATAAATTTCTGCATTTTCCGTACTTTTATTGGATATGATCGCGGGTGTGTTCATGTTGTCTATGCAGGAACAGGGCCCGGGAATGCAGCAGGAATGGATCGGGAATGCATCAGGAGGCAAACAGAGGCAGAAAAGAGCATCATGCCTTGCTGTCTGCGTATAATACGCAGACCCTGCGTAAAATACGCAGGCAGCAAGGAGGGAGAGGGGATTTTGGACAGTTTTCTCCCCTGTCTACGTATTATACGCAGCCCTCTGCGTATTATACGCAGCCAGGGGGAGAAAATACGCAGAAAGAAGGAAGAGGAAGGCACAGAAGGGTCCCTGTCTGCGTATTATACGCAGGGCCTGCGTATTATACGCAGACAGCAAGCAAAAAGTGAAGAAAAAGCAGCAACAGAAGACCATGTCTGCGTATTATACGCAGCAGGCTGCGTATTATACGCAGACAGCACAAAAACTGAGGCGTTTCGGGCAGTGGCAGTTCCGTAAATAATGACAAGTTCCAGAAACTTCGCCAGCACTATAAAAAGACTCGTCCAGACTCGTTTTGAAGACACAACACAAGACAATTCATCCAAGGACAAGTCTGAGCATCCCGGGAGAGCACAGAGGCACTCATCCAGATCCGAAGACTTAGTTTGATCTTATTCTCTCTTTTAAATTCAGAAACTTTATTAGATTATTATGTCGTTCAGTAGCTAAACCTTTTACCTAGGTTCTCGGTGAACCTAGGGTTTCGTTTTCAGACATTGTTCTGCAGTTTGAGTATGAATTCATGATTACGTTATCTTAATTCAGCAGTATTATCAGTTATTCTGTCTTTGATTATATCTGTTTATGCATGATCGGAGTCGCGAACAAGAATTGCTATAGACCCGAGCCTGTAGGTGAAAACGTCAGGTTAGGGTTAGGAAGAAAAGACATGATTTAGTACCTTACCCTGATAGACCGACCAGAGAAAGGGAGATAGGGCTAGCCAAAACGTATAGACCAACTGTTAGAGAATTTGACCCGGGCCATCAGGACAGGTTAGAAACCCTAGCAGACTTAGAACGAGACTGCAGATTTAGGTAGCTTAACAGGAACCCGAAAGTCTGCAGGATCGTGACAGCGTGTGGAATCTGAAAGGTTACTGCACAATCGGTACGTGGCACTGGTAATTAAAATTGCTGAGTGTTTTCATATCAAACCGAAGAACATAATTCTGAAGAAACCCTAGGGGATCCTGGGACCTAGTATTCCAAACACTAGATTTACAACTTTCAAGATATTCAGAAAACGTCACAAAAAATATTTGCGTTTTATTTTGTTTATTTTTAGTTTATAGTTAATCACAACCCTAAACTACTCCTCCTTTTATACTCTGGAAGTTAAAACTGATTTCTCGAAAAACCTAAAATAGTCCTCGTGGGAACGATCACCCGAGCTTAATTACGACCGGTATTAAAAGACTCGTATACTTGCGAACAGCACGTTAGTTTGCGCATCAAGTTTTTGGCGCCGTTGCCGGGGACTTTTTAGGGTTAATTTAGTTATCAGAATTAGTTTTCGGAGTTTTTATTTTTCAGTTTCGTTATTTTTCTTTTATCTCACTGCTTTTTGAATCTGCGTTTTTCAGGACTGTTCAGTTGATGCCCAGATTGCCTCGCGATTTGGTACAACCACTCGACAATCCAGAAAAGCTGGACACCGAACAGAACCGGAGAAACCGAGAAAGCAGATTGGCAGGCAACCCGAGAGACAATCCCGAGCTCCCTGCAACTGGTGGGGAGGAACGAGAGACACGTACCCCAGCCCAGATGGCTCGGTACATCGAAGAGCTTGTCACAGCAGGTCTGGCTGCCCGAAGCAACCAGAGAACTTATAACCGGTCTGGGAAAGCATTGGTGGAGAATTTCGAAGTCCCCACCGGGGGGCATGAGCGAGCTATTGTGGTGCCCGAGATCACCGCAGAACACTTTGACATCAAACCATCCACCATCCAGACGGTACAAACTCTCTGCCCGTTTCATGGCAGGGCCGACGAAGACCCGAACGATTTTATCGGGAAATTCGAAGATTACTGCAACAAGGTCAGATACAAGGGGGTAGAAGCAGAGGCACTCATGCTGATCTTATTTCCATACTGTCTTTACGGAGTAGCCAAAGACTGGCTCGAATCCCGACCACCCCGATCCATCACCACATGGGAGGAGTGTGTCGCAGATTTTCTGGCAAAGTTCTATCCCGCCTCCCGAGTCATACAGTTACAAAGCGAGATCCTGTCATTCAGGCAGAAGATGGGGGAGACGGTGGTAGACGCATGGGACAGGCTCATGAGATTGGTCAAACGGTGCCCGAACCACGGCTTTGGAGACGCGAAAATTCTGCAGGTTTTCTACCATGCCCTAGACAGGGAGAACGCCGACAGGATTGACAGAGTGGCCGGGGGAAACTTCCTGTATCACGTGGACAAAGAAGGTGCGTATGACCTGATGAAGCAGTTGGCCAAACAGGACACCCGACTGTTTGAGGATCGTAGGATGGCGGCTAGAGCCGAACCCGCAGAGGATGACCGGATAGACAACCTGGCCAAGATCGTTCACGACTTGGTCAAGAAAGTCTACTCGGATAAGAAGACTGTTGCAGCAGTCGAAGAATCTGATCTGGACACAGCCATTGAGGAGCTAAGGACCGAAGACACCAATTACGTACAGCAGCAGTGGGACCCGAGCCGGTACCGACCGGGTACGAGAGACCATCCCGGGTTTCGGTTCGGAAACCCGAACGCAGCAGTTTATGCACCGGGATTCCAGCACAGGCCACCAGCCCAGCAGGCTGCCCCGGCCCAGCAGGCTCAGTCAGTCCCATCTGCGCAGCAGTACGACGCCCAGATGAAAGGGATCAAGTCCATGTTCCAGACCATGGAGTCCCGGTTCAAGCACATGGACGCCCTGACAGCAGACATGCAGTACAACCAAAACGTCGTTACGCGCTTTGGAAGTACAGGTGGGGCAGTTAGCACAGCAGCTAACAGAGAGACAGCCAGGAAACCTACCCTCGAATACGGTAAATAATCCACGGTATCAGATCAATGCTATCTCCACTCGGAGTGGATTGGCACTGCAGGATCCACCGTATCCCAACCACGCGTGCAGAAAATTCGAAAGAAATAGAACGCAACTTGTCGGGCCAGGATAACAGCACAGTCGAACGCCCCCAGCCGAAGGGCTCGGTTGAGCAGGATACAGTGCAGAACGAGACAGGTGCAGAAACTGTACCAGTCTCCAAGGAGGTCCCGTACCCCTTGCGAACACGAAAGAGGGATGACAGCAAGGACTACGCCAGGTTTCTCGAGATGTTCAAGCAGCTGCAGATTAACATACCTTTTGCCGAGGCTTTGGCTAAGATGCCCACTTATACCAAATTCCTCAAGGACATCTTGTATGGGAGGAGGCGAATGAGCGACTTCGAGACTATAAACCTGACGGCAGAAGTGAGCAACTATGTGAAGAATGGGCTACCGAGGAAGAGAAAGGATCCTGGCAGTTTCGTTATACCGGTCACCCTAGGTAACGCTTACACAGGAAAGGCTCTGTGTGACCTAGGGGCCAGCATCAACCTGATGCCATTGACGATTTTCAAGAGTTTGAAAGTCAGGGAGCCCCGGCCCACCAGAATCATGCTGCAGATGGGAGACAGGTCCGTAAAACAGGCTTATGGAGTTATCGAGGATATTTTGGTGAAGGTCGGTGAGCTCATTTTTCCAGCAGATTTCGTGATACTGGACATGGAGGCAGGGGAGGTACCGCTCATACTGGGCAGGCCGTTTTTGGCCACTGGAGAAGCCATGATAAATTGCAAGAGCGGGGAACTGACCATGCAGATTAACGAAGACAAGGTTAAATTTAACGTTTTCAAAAATCTGCAACTGCCAAATTATTATGATCACGAAGATATCTTCGCCATAGACGTAGTTGATGATGGCTGGGAAAACGAGGAGATGGATCAGTTATGGGAAGAAATTGATAGCATGTACGGAGAAGAGAAGGAGATGACTCGGTGCGAGCAGGCCATGAGAGCCGAAGACTGGACCACTTTGCACCGGGACGAAGATGGCGGGCAGAAGATGATCTTGGTTCCGTCACTCAAGGAACCACCTGCACTCGAGCTTAAACCCCTCCCGAACCATCTCAGATATGCATACATTGGTAATGATAATACTCTGCCCGTAATCGTTTCTTCTCTTCTATCTCAGGAACAGGAAGAGAAACTGTTGGAAGTATTGCGAGAGCACAAAGAAGCAATCGCCTGGACGATTGCAGATATTAAGGGGATCAGCCCCTCCTATTGCATGCACAAGATCAGGATTGAAGAAGGCAAGAAACCGGTGATTCAGCCCCAGCGGAGACTGAACCCGAACATGAAGGATGTTGTGCGCAATGAGGTCATGAAGTGGCTGGAAGCAGGAATCATATACCCCATATCAGACAGCACTTGGATCAGACCGGTCCAGTGTGTGCCCAAAAAGGGGGGGGGGTATTACGGTGGTGCAGAATGAGGACCAGGAACAGATTGCGCAGCGCACGGTTACAGGCTGGCGGATCTGTATGGACTATCGGAGGCTAAACGATGCGACACTGAAAGACCACTTCCCGCTACCGTTCATGGACCTGATGTTGGACAGGCTAGCCCATCACGCCTATTACTGTTTTCTGGACGGGTACTCCGGGTACAACCAGATTTGCATAGCCCCGGAAGATCAGGAGAAGACAACGTTTACCTGCCCGTACGGTACGTTTGCGTTCCGGCGCATGCCATTCGGGTTGTGTAACGCTCCAGCCACGTTCCAGAGATGCATGATGGCGATATTCTCCGACATGATCGAGAAAAATCTGGAGGTCTTTATGGACGATTTTTCACTGTTCGGGGACAGTTTTGACGACTGCCTGCACCACCTGGGACAGGTCCTGATCCGATGCAAGAAGGCGAATTTGGTACTGAACTGGGAGAAGTGTCATTTTATGGTCACCGAGGGGATCGTGCTGGGTCCAAAATTTCCAGCAAGGGACTCGAGGTGGACAGGGCCAAGATTGAGGTGATAAAACAGCTCCCATATCCGACAACCGTAAAGGCGATCAAAAGTTTTCTGGGACATGCAGGATTTTACCGGAGGTTCATCAAAGACTTTTCCAAGATCACGAAGCCACTCTGCGCTTTACTTGGAAAATACGTGCCCTTTGACTTTAATGCAGCTTGTCGGCAGGCCTTTGACCATTTGAAGGAGAAGCTGACCACAGCCCCGGTTATCACTACACCGGACTGGTCACTTCCGTTTGAGCTAATGTGTGACGCAAGCGACTATGCAGTCGGTGCAGTTTTGGGGCAGCGGAAGGACAAGGTGTGCCATGTGATATATTATGCAGGTCGGGTACTCAACGATGCCCAGGTCAACTATGGCACTACTGAGAAGGAGCTGCTTGTTGTGGTATATGCCCTGGATAAATTCAGGCCGTACTTGGTCGGGTCAAAAGTCATCGTTTTTACCGACCATAGTGCCCTGAAATATCTGCTGGACAAGAAGGACGCAAAACCGAGACTGCTGAGGTGGGTATTGCTGATGCAGGAATTTGATGTGGAAATCCGGGATAAGAAGGGAGTCGAGAACGTAGTAGCGGACCACCTGTCCAGGCTTGAGAATGCTGAGGTGGACCCGGTACCGATCCAGGAAAACTTTCCGGACGAGCACATCATGGCGGTCAAACTGGGGAGACCGTGGTACTATGCTATAGCCAACTATCTGGTGAATGGCACGCTTCCCGAGGACCTAACCCCGTCACAGCGGAAACAGTTTATTTCTGAGAGCCGACGGTATTTCTGGGACGACCCGTATCTGTTCAAGTAGGGAGCCGACAACATTCTGAGGAGGTGTGTTCCGACCCACGAGGCCTGGAACGTGATCAGGCACTGTCACTCGGCTCAGTGTGGGGGTCACTTCGGAGGGACCCGCACGGCACACAAGGTTTTGCAGTCAGGTTTCTTTTGGCCAACACTTTTCAAGGACTGTCATGATTATGTACAGGGATGTGATAGATGCCAGAGGACAGGGAGTACGTCACATAGGGACGAGATGCCTTTGACTATTTGGCAGGAAGTTGAACCCTTTGATGTATGGGGGATTGACTTCATGGGGCCGTTCCCGTCTTCTATGGGAAATCTGTACATACTGCTGGAAGTGGACTATGTTACGAAGTGGATCGAGGCGATAGCATGTCAGAAAAATGATGCAGCGACAGTTGAGCGTTTTCTGAAACGCAACATATTCACACGATTCGGGACCCCCAGAGAAATGATCAGCGATGAAGGGTCACACTTTATTAACAAAGTGTTTGCCAGGGTACTTAAGTAGTTAGGGGTATCGATCCATAAGGTATCACTGCCTTATCACCCCCAGACTAACGGGCAGGCCGAGGTGTCAAACCGAGAGATCAAGGGCATTCTCGAGAAAACCGTAAATCTGGGCCGGAAGGATTGGTCGATGAGACTGGATGATGCGTTATGGGCGTACAGGACAGCTTTCAAAACACCGCTGGGAATGTCACCATACCAGCTCGTGTTTGGGAAAGCGTGTCACCTCCCGGTTGAGCTGGAGTATAAGGCCTATTGGGCTATCAAACTGCTCAACATGGATGAGAGTCTGGCCGGAGATAAGAGAAAGATGGCGCTGCTAGAATTAGAGGAGTTCCGCAGGACGGCATTTGAGAGCGCCAAAATTTACAAAGAGAAGACGAAGAAGTGGCATGATCAGCGTATCACGCCAAAGCAGTTTAACGAAGGAGACAAGGTACTTCTCTATAACACAAGAATGAGGTTCTTTCTGGGAAAGTTGAGATCTCGTTGGTCGGGGCCGTTCATCATCAGGAAGATATTCGCATGGGGCGCATTTGAGCTAGAGAATCCAAAAGACAAACGGAAACCGAATCAAGCCATATCTCGAGAACGAAGAAGTCGCCAGGGTAGATCCAATCTACTTCGACGACCCGTGATCGAACCTGAGGTAACTGGGTCGGGCCGTCGATCGTAAATTACAAAGCGCTGGTTGGGAGGCAACCCAACGTAGTAAGTTTAAATTATATTATATTTTTTATTTTAAAGTTTTGAATTTTTGAGAGAGGTGAGATGAGTGGGTATTTAATGAAAATTAAGCATGTGCAGATACAGAAGAAGCAGACGACAAGAAACAAAAAGGAGAGAGAGAGATAGAGAAAAGTGACCCCCCTTCAACCCAGAGTTGCCAAAATAACCGAGGTGTAAAAAAAATTTGAAAAATATTTTTCTCTGCTGTCTGCGTATTTTACGCAGCTTTCTGCGTATTATACGCAGCCAGCAAGGAAAAATTGACTTTTGAAAATTTTTGAAAAATTAATTTAGCTGCTTTCTGCGTATTTTACGCAGGTTTCTGCGTATTATACGCAGCCAGCAGCATAAACTGTATTTTTCTAAAAAAAATTGAAAAATTTATTTTGCTGCTGTCTGCGTATTTTACGCAGCCTTCTGCGTATTATACGCAGACAGCACCAAAAATTGATTTTTTTTGAAAAATTGAAATTTTTTTTTCAGAACTTTTTGCGCATTTTACGCAGGTTTCTGCGTATTATACGCAGACAGTTCTGAAAAAATAAGTTTTTCTAAAAAAAAAAAATTGAAAAATATTTTCCAGTGATGTCTGCGTATTTTACGAAGGATATTGCGTATTATACGCAGCCAGCACTGAAAAATCAGTTTTTGAAAAATAAAAATTCAATTTCCCCCCTGTCTGCGTAAAATACGCAGCTTCCTGCGTATTGTACGCAGACAACGGAGGAAATTGCAATTTTTGTTTACTTTTTTGATCACCCGGAACCCCTGTGTGCGTAAAATACGCGACATATATGTATTATACGCACAAAATAAGCAGTTTTTGACCATTTTAAGCCAGGGGCATTTTCGTCATTTTGGCACTTAGGGTTTATAAGGGGGGGTCCGGCCATGGGGAAGCCATTGTTGGCTTGAAGCTTTCTCTCTCTACCTCCATTCCTCTCTAGCACCAACACACCAATTTTTCAAAAGTGCTCGGAATCAAAAATCGAAGGCATTTTTGGAATCCCCTCTTCGCAAGGAGCACAGAACTACTCTCGGTTTTCAGAAATTCCAACCGAGCTAGTGTGGGGGTGGAAGGAAAGTGAAGGGTGTTCTTGAGGAAAAGTTGCAGATTTGTTGAGTTTGAAGCAAAACCGGAAAATTTCACAGAATGGAACGTTGAAGAGGAGGAAGAAAGCTACGTGTGGGTGTGCCCGGAATTTCATTCCGGCAAGGTCGACTTTTCCGGCGACTTTCCGGCGACTTTTCCGGCAATAACCTTGCCGGATTCTGCACTTCACCCCCTTTGTGGGAAGGTCCAATTTTCTTCTCTCTCTTTAATTTTTCAGTTTTAAGCACGACCCGTAGCCGGGTCATTATTTCTGAAATTTTTCTCGATTTCCATGCCGTGTGGACCTCTGGTAGATTTTAGGGGGCTTATTTGCTGAGACGCACTATTTCACGCGCACGTACTCTAGATTTCTGTTTCTGCTCGTTTTTGCATTTTTATCATGGCTTTAGTCAAACCTGTCATTGACCCGAACCGTAGGCATGAGCCGATTGATATCCCTGTCAGCGACATCACACCGCATTACTTTGACAGTTAACGGTTCGTGACCCACCATGCCCATACCTATTATCTGACCGGTAAAAAGCCGAACTATAGGTTGGCTAAGGACCACCGTTTTGAGGTAGATGATGATAGGATGCCAATCCAGATGGTGAATTTCGCCAGTCGAGCAGACATTTTTGGCACTTCACTAGCTGGATTTGACGGTACGTCTAGTTCCACACTGACTAGGGAGTTCTTTTGCAACCTTATGCATGCTGGCGATGCCGAAAACACTGACGTGCGGTGGGTCTATTGCCGTCGTGACTATATCTTGCTGACCCCCGACTCTATTAGGCAGGCTTACGGGATTCCACCATCCCAAGAGCCGTGTGCATACCAGTTAGCTATGAGTAACCCTCCGTCAGCTGGGGAAATTTTGAGGGTTCTGACAGGTGGAGCCGCGGGGGCCCACTTTGAGGAGGAAGGAAACGTGGGGCTGAAACTGCACTCGGGATTTTTGTGCAAACCTGCCAAATGGTGGGCTGACTGGGTGGTGAACCGCATTGTGGGGATCCAACACTTCACCTACCTAGAGAATGAGTCGACCCTTATAGTGTACTGTCTGATGATGAGGAGACGGATTGATATAGCCCAGCTCACTTGGGCCTATATTCAGGAGAGGAACGTCGCAGGGAGCCGGAAGGGACTCGGGTATAGCAACCTGATTATCCAACTGGCTCGTATTTATCAGATTCCCCTCTCAGAGCACGAGGGTGACTGGATGCCTCCTCTTCTTAAGGCCTATAGGAAGATTAGAGGGGGAGGTCCGGGACCGAATGACCCAGTCATCGACCTTGATGCAGACCCTATGGAGGAGGACGAGCCTGCCCCTGCCCCTGCCCCTAGGAGGCGATCGACACAGGACAGACCTACTCGGGGGACGGGAGCGTCTACACTTAGGCGTTCTCAGTCCACCCATGACCACGGGGAGCCGAGCCAGAGAGCCGGGCCGAGTCAGAGAGCTAGACCTAGTACGAGAGGTACGAGAGGTACGACCGGTCCACCGCCACTTTCGGTCATGAACCGTAGGTTGGCCCGCGTTGAGGAGGGACTTGAGGGGTGCCGTGCTGGCTAGGCGTCTTTAGGAGAGAAGGTGCTTAACAAGATAGGGAAGGTTTTTCGATACCTAAAGCACCTCAAAAAGACCACGAAGAAGATAGCCAGAGACCATGGCGATGCGATTACTGCACTCCGAGAGGAGCAGCGAGAGGCAGCCCGCCATGCGGGCCGAGAGGTGCCATCGCCTATCATCTTTCCTCCCTCCTATTCCAGTGACTACACTACCAGCTGGTCGGACGAGGCGAGCTCGAGTGAGCATGCCACAGAGCCGGTTCCACACCCGCCTAGCAGTCGGTCAGGATCCTGGACACAGTCCCGACAGTCATCGAGCTCACGGTCACGCCATTCGTCGAGCTCGCACCCACGACAGTCGAGTAGTGCCGGATTTAGGCAGACCAGCAGCTCACCCAGCAGCATGTCCGGTTCGTCCGAGACCGGGTCAGACCCGCCGTACAGTCCAGACGAGTCAGTGCCATGAGGGCATGCCACCTCTTAGTGTGGGGGTGGGAGTCGTGTCTGCATTACCCGGTCTGCACGTTTTTTCATATTTATTTGCAGTTTTTATTTTTGTTTTTTTTTAAGTCAGCATATTTTCTTTATTTGAGTCAACTCACCACATCATTCTGACATTGCATTGTGTATATTTAAAAAAAAAATCGAAAATTTTCAGAAAAATCCAAAAAAATTAAAAATAAAAAAATTTGAGAAAGGGCAATCGAGATAACAGAAACTGGGAAGAAATCGAGATTAAACCCTTTGACAGAAAAGAAAGCTTGCACCGAGGTATAGTAGATAGGTGAGAGCCAGTGACCCTTGGAAATCGCAAGTAGTTATCACCTGAGCTAAGGATCCGACTAGTTGCCACACCGCCGTCATCTAGGTAGTCGACAACCCGCCCACGGGCGCCGTCACGGTCATCGCATCTTTCGGTGGAGTGACTGGCTATCAAGGGACCTCACGTCCTGTTTCTTACCCCTAGGTCCAACTAGTAAACCCGTTTGAAGCCATTTACCCCTTTCATTCTCAGCCACTTTAGCCTAGGAAGCCTTCTTTGAGACCTCATCAGTCGTTAGTTGGTTATTCTACGAGTTATGACAGAGGGAGTGAGTTGGGGAGGGTTTTAGATGGAGCACTTCATGACATATCAGTTTTGGACAGTTTTGACATTGACACATTTTTCGAGGGAAGGACAGGGTGACTGAGAGGCGACAGTGCATTAATTTGCGGAGGTGGATCACTGCATTACATAGTGACCACAGGAGGAGTTAGTCGCGTGCGAGACATCTTTCCGCACACAATGGGGTCCGGGGGGTTGTGAGGTTAATTGGTGGTTGTGCCGTTTTTCTACATCTTTGGTGATGAGGAGGTTCGGTGGGACAGCACAATATTATTTCGACTACAGGATCAGCGCTTCAGGATTAGTGTGGGGGGTATTCCATATGAGGACATCTTTCATACCCCACGACGACAGTTTATTTTTACCCACTCAGCTTTAGTCAGTTTATTTATTTTTATTCGTGTATTTATGTGTATATAAAGTCTTATTATAAGAAAAAAAAATAAAGAAAAAAAAACAAAAAAAAGGAAAAAAAATAGAAAAGAAAAAAATTAAAAAAAAAAAGAAAAAAAATGATCTAGTCTTGCAGTTTTTCAGTTATTTATGTTGTTTATGTTAGTGAGTCAAAAAGCTGAGTGAGTAGCACAATTTTCGAGACAGTTACACCGCTTCACATTTGTGGCCGCGAGAACGGCGAAGACACACCGGGGGACAGGAAGATTGATATGGCAGGAACTTAGGTGTTTCAGGCAGTTTTTTCGGGAACTCGGTGAGGGGTGTGAGTTTGGGGAATTGTGAGAATGTCATCACGAGTAGGATCATGTCGTGCCTATACACACATATATATATATATATATATATATCCTACCTGTTAGATTTAGAACCTTGATTCGGAAATAGCTCGGATGGTCGGTTAACTAGGGATTCACTCAGGTTGATAGCAAAAAGTAACAGTACTCGGGTCCAGTGCTTAATTCCACCAGAGAAATCTGTTCAGACTTACCAATCGATTGCAGGGAAGTATTTTCTGGAAAAAGGGTGAGGTTTTGAGGACACTCGGTTACGTTTTTGAGATTGCCCAATCTCACCAAAAGTAAATTGTTTTAGTACTTTTTGAGTCGTGTATATTGAGTCTGTGTATATTCTATCTGAGTCAGTCTTTCTATCGAGTCGTCTGGTTATACGGTTCAGGTGGAAAGAGTATGCAATTGCAGGGAGTATGCAACGGTGGTGTATGCACGACAGGGTCGGTTTTGAAAAAAAACCGAGAGGTATGCAAGCAGGTTGGTATGCAAGGGGATTGCTCGGGACGAGCAATATTTAGTGCGGGGGTATTTGATAACGCCCAAATAGGGGTTATCTTATAGCTCGGTTTTTGTGCATTTGTGCCGGAAAACTCACGTTTTAGCCAATTTTCACCCTCGGAAAGCCTCAGTTTTAGGAACGAGACAGTTATTTGCTCTTTATAAATTTCTGCATTTTCCGTACTTTTATTGGATATGATCGCGGGTGTGTTCATGTTGTCTATGCAGGAACAGGGCCCGGGAATGCAGCAGGAATGGATCGGGAATGCATCAGGAGGCAAACAGAGGCAGAAAAGAGCATCCTGCCTTGTTGTCTGCGTATATTACGCAGACCCTGCTTAAAATACGCAGGCAGCAAGGAGGGAGAGGGGATTTTGGACAGTTTTCTCCCCTGTCTGCGTATTATACGCAGCCAGGGGGAGAAAATACGCAGAAAGAAGGAAGAGGAAGGCACAGAAGGGTCCCTGTCTGCGTATTATACGCAGGGCATGCGTATTATACGCAGACAGCAAGCAAAAAGTGAAGAAAAAGCAGCAACAGAAGACCATGTCTGCGTATTATACGCAGCAGGCTGCGTATTATACGCAGACAGCACAAAAACTGAGGCGGTTTCGGGCAGTGGCAGTTTCGTAAATAATGACAAGTTCCAGAAACTTCGCCAGCACTATAAAAAGACTCGTCCAGACTCGTTTTGAAGACACAACACACAAGACAATTCATCCAAGGACAAGTCTGAGCATCTCGGGAGAGCACGGAGGCACTCATCCAGATCCGAAGACTTAGTTTGATCTTATTCTCTCTTTTAAATTCAGAAACTTTGTTAGATTATTATGTCGTTCAGTAGCTAAACCTTTTACCTAGGTTCTCGGTGAACCTAGGGTTTCGTTTTCAGACATTGTTCTGCAGTTTGAGTATGAATTCATGATTACGTTATCTTAATTCAGCAGTATTATCAGTTATTCTGTCTTTGATTATATCTGTTTATGCATGATCGGAGTCGCGAACCAGAATTGCTATAGACCCGAGCCTGAAGGTGAAAACGTCAGGTTAGGGTTAGGAAGAAAAGACATGATTTAGTACCTTACCCTGATAGACCGACCAGAGAAAGGGAGATAGGGCTAGCCAAAACGTATAGACCAACTGTTAGAGAATTTGACCCGGGCCATCAGGACAGGTTAGAAACCCTAGCAGACTTAGAACGAGACTGCAGATTTAGGTAGCTTAACAGGAACCCGAAAGTCTGCAGGATCGTGACAGCGTGTGGAATCTGAAAGGTTACTGCACAATCGGTACGTGGCACTGGTACTTAAAATTGCTGAGTGTTTTCATATCAAACCGAAGAACATAATTCTGAAGAAACCCTAGGGGATCCTGGGACCTAGTATTCCAAACCCTAGATTTACAACTTTCAAGATATTCAGAAAACGTCACAAAAGATATTTGCGTTTTATTTTGTTTATTTTTAGTTTATAGTTAATCACAACCCTAAACTACTCCTCCTTTTATACTCTGGAAGTTAAAACTGATTTCTCGAAAAACCTAAAATAGTCCTCGTGGGAACGATCACCAGAGCTTAATTACGCCCAGTATTACAAGACTCGTATACTTGCGAACAGCACGTTAGTTTGCGCATCACCAACCACATCCCACAAGAATGTGAAAACAGTCTTCAAGTTCTACTTCACAGATGCCACACCCCAGATAAAGCACATTTTCTAGCAAACAATTCTTTTTTTGAGGCTAAGGCATTCTTGCTTGCTCGCCACCAAAACATTTTAACCCTTGGTGGTAGCTTCAAGTTCCAGGAATTAATCCAATAATATTTTGAAAAATTAAAAGAAGGGAAAGCTTTAGAGTAACTATAATTTTTCAAACCTGGAACTCCTTTTACTGCAGCTACTTCAAATAGTTGTTTAGCAGCCCAAGCACCATTCTTAAAAGAATAGTCACCACTCTTAGTCTCAAGCCAATAGAAATCATCATCTTTCTCAAACCAAGGAATAGGGATACTCAAAATGGATCTTGACACTTCTGGGATGAAAGTATTTTTAACCACCATATGCTTCGAACTCCTAGAATTCTCATTGATCAGACTGTGCACCAAGTTATGTTGGACATCCAACTCCCCAACAGACAGGCCTACAGAAGGAGGATAGTTTGGGATTCAAGATTCCTTGAAATTTTTAATGGACCTTCCATTCCCCACTCTCCACCTTTCTTTCTTTTTTAAGAGATCTCTCCCTGCTAACACACTTCTCCACGTCCAAGATGGGTTATTACCCATCTTTGCCTCTAAGATATTTGAATATGGGTAATGAGCCTTTTTCAAGAGTTGAGCACATAAGGAATGTGGCTTCTTGAGCAATCTCAAGCTAGTTTTTGCCAACAATGCTATATTATAACTCCTTAGATCTCTAAAAGAAAGGCATCCTTGAGCTTTTGGCTTACCCATTTCTTTCCAGCTTAGCCAGCATAACTTATTCTCATTAGGTCCTCCACCCCACCAAAATCTTCTCATCACTTTTGTAATCTTGGCACATATAGATATTGGAAATATAAGGCTAGCCATAAGAAAACTTGGGAGGGCCATTGCAATAGCTTTCAACAACACTTCTCTATTAGCAAAAGAAAGGGTAAGCTTCTTCCACCCCTTCAGTTTCTCCACCAATCTCTAGAGCTGGAATATTGCATATTCCAATTATCTATTGAACCACCTCAGGGACTGTATTTGGGGAAAATAGGAGTCCAGATTTATCCATGTTGATCACCATACCTGACTTTGAGCAAAAAATTTGAAGGATATCTAAACAGTTCATCACTTCTCTTCTAGAAGCCTTCAATAATAATAATACATCATCTAAAATAAATGGTTTATAGGGGTAGCACCTCTAACCAGCTCAATCCCTTCTAGCTCCCCAGTTTGAAGAGCTGAATTTAGTTGTTTTGACAGAGCACCCATAATCAGCACAAATAGATAAGGGGAGAGTGGATCTCCCTGTCTCAGCCCTCGCTGAGGAGTGAAATAGGACCCTTCCTCACCATTAATCTTAACAGAAAATGTGACTATTGTGATGCATTGTTCAATAATCTCACAAAACTCATAAGAGAACCCCTGCTTGTTAAGAATTTTGAGCAAAAGACCCCAATTTGCCTTGTCATAAGCCTTTTGTAAGTCGAGCTTTAAAGCCAGCAGCCCTATAGACCCAACAGATTTGTGTTTAATCAGGTGGAAGAACTCTTGAGCAATAATGATATTTTCCTGAATTTGTCTTCCATGGACAAAGGCTGACTGTTCCTTTGTTATAAGTCTTGGAAGCAGACTCTTCAATCTATTAGCTATTAGTTTGGCAATCACTTTATATAAGAAGGTGCAGAGAGATATTGGTCTAAACTGTTTCAGCTCCTCAAACAAGCCACTTTTGAGATGAGGGAAATAATTGTTTTGTTAATACAGCTAGGCATTCTTCTTGTAATAAAAAAGTGTTGAATTGCAGCCACCACATCTTGTCCTATAATGCTCCATTGTGATTGATAGAACTTACCTGTAAGGCCATCATAACCTGGAGCTTTAGAAGGGTTCATTTGGAACACCACTTGCTTTACTTCATCTTCTGTAGGTTTGGCTAAAAGCAAGAGATTCTCATTCTCACTGACTTGAGGTTGATACAAATTCCAATCAATGCCATTTTTAGAAACATTCTCAGATCGGAAAAGGCGCATAAAATAATTCTTGGCATGACTATGGATATGGTCTTCTTTATCAATCCACTCTCCAGACTCCAACTTGAGCTTATTAATTCTAATAAAATGCCTCCTCTGAATGGTTTGGTTAGTATTTTTAGGGACCATTTGGTCACTTTCGTTCTCCCAGTTTTTCGTTTCAAAATAGTGTTTGGTTAGAGCATCTCCAACAGTGAGGAGCAAGAAAAATGTCCTTAGACCAAATCTGGTCATGGAGCAAAATTTACTCCTCCAGTTGGTTGCTTGAGCTCAATCATTGAGGAGCAAAATTGCTCCACTATTGTTATTTTATTATTTTCTTGTAGATTACTATTAAATATTTTTTTTCATATTAATTAATCTAAAATACTAATTTAGATTTATAATTTACATACTAATTTAGATCAAGAATATATAATTTTAGATTAAACAACATGTTAAGATTTCTTTATATAATTTACATGCTAAAAATACAAATTTGTAAGTATTTTAATAATAAACTCAGTAACAGATTCATAGAGAAGCCCCATCCTAAGCAATTAAAAGCTTGTATTTCTTTTGCTCCTCCAAATGTTCCACCTGTTGGAGCTACGTTTTTGTCAATTTTGGACCAAATTTTGGTCCATACTAAGTTTTGCTCGTTCTGTTAGAGATGCTCTTACTCTATTAAAAACTGAATAGATGAAAGTGAATAGATGAATAAACACTCGATTTGTTAAAGGACATGAAATACTTGAACACTAGCAGAAGCATTATATAATATAAAAATTATGCTTAATTACTTAATGCATACCACCAGTTTGGCGAAAATATCACATTGCAACCCCCACTTCTAAAACTCCCTGATTGCATCCACTATTTGCAATAAAAATTTCAATGTGACATGGTAAAAAGAATCTGTTACACACTTAACGGAATACACAATTAGTTGACTATCATGTCCTTTTGTTCAAGGGTAAATTATCAACCTGGTATTATGTATGAACAATAAGAACAACCTCCACAATTACCATTGTGACCACTAGGGGTGAGCACGGACCGGGTTGGACCTGTTTTGTCGAGTATCTCTACCCGACCCAATTTGTACGGGTTGGGGAATATTCAACCCAAACCTACACAATGATTTGTGATACCCATATCAATCACAACTTACCGACTCGGACCGGTTAAACAAGTTTGAAAATATTTAAATTTTACTCGAAAATATATTTTTTATTTGTTTAATTATCTTTGAAATATAAGATTTTATAAAATTTGAAGTTGGAACGTCATGTAATTTTCTATGAAAGAGAAATAACGTGAAAAAAATTAAATATTCAGATGGGGTTAACTTTGTAAAACTTAATTTATAAACCATGTATCTAAGTTAAATTTGTAATTTCTACGTTTAAAATGTTAGTCGGACCGGTTCGGTTCTTAACGGGTTTTCCACTTCCAAAATCATGATCAATCAAACTTTGTTCGACTTGGCGAATCTATAACCATAATCAATCATTGATCGATGCTAAATTCGGACCGATATGGTGTGGGGCGGTTCGGGGAGGCGGGTTGGGCCGGGTTTTGCTCACCCCTAGTGACCACCCCATGACCGCCACACAACCCAGATCGAAACGTCAGGCACAAGCCCAGATTCAGACAAACTTTCCACCTGCACCTACACCTCCGTCGAACTACAACACCAAACCTTCAAACACAAAATTAACCAAGTACTAACCGAGGGATCTCCACAGCCCCTGATCTGTCCGAAAATACTTAGAAACCCAATAATTGATTTGAGTCTTCCAGAAAAGAGAAGATTTTTCATCTAATAACACCCAATTAATTGGTTGCCCAATCAAATTTGAACTTAAAACCAAAACCCCCAAATTTCGAAACATGAATCATAAAATCAAACTTGAAAAGTGAATGAAGTTCGAAGCAGAGAGATGGTTTGAGAGAAACCCATCATGAATCCTCCACGCCGGAGAACTTACCTCATACTGGTCTTGTTCTCCTCCCAATTCTATTCAGATAATATGTTCCTTCTTTTTTCAATAAACAGAGAGATGATGGTGAGAGAGAGAGATGACATTCGCACGACGAAGGGTGAGGGGGTGAGAGAGAGGAAGATCCGTTCATCTTCTTTACTATCTTCTTTTGTTTTGTTTTGTTTTGTTTTTAATTTTATCTTCTCTCGTTATTATCTTTTTCATTTATTTATTTTATGTTTAATATTTAAATGTGATTTTTTCTGCATTGACATATTTGCCCTCCTGACATGGATGGAGTTTGGATGTACTACCTCTGTTTCTTCTCTTTCAAGGGGGTTGACTTTTTTCCCCGTAATTGGGTCACTTTGACTCAATGATTTGTATAGCGAAATTATGTAATTTTTTGACAATTTTTTCATAGTATTGTAGAATAAAGTTTACTCTACAAGATCATGCAAAGATTATCAAATTCGTGTATCGTTTTGCTAACCAAATTACCGGGTCAAAGTGACCCAGTGAATAGTGTCAAAAAGTGAAGTAAACTGAAAGAGAAGAAACAGAGATAGTACATTTTTACCAATTTCACATTGATTTTTTTTTTTTTGTAAATGGAGGATGCAATCAGGGAGTTCTAAAACAGGGGTAGCAATGTGATAGTTTCGCCTAACTGGGGGTATGCATTAAGTAAATAAGCCTAAAAATTTATCAAACGATTCATAACAGAATTAACCGATCTGGCAATCATTATGTACAATACTACATGAGGCAAGTGGCTGTTACAATCCGACATCTATAACAACTCGTATATGATTTTGCTTTTAAGATACCCCGGTATGTACATATGACTGCTTAACATAATTACATTTAATTCTCCCAACACGACCGGCTGAGTTAGGGGTGTGGGCGGTATGGTTTGGTGTGGTTTTTTCCAAAACCATAAACCGAACCGAATACATCGGTTACTAATTTTGTAACCAAACCAAACCATTTGAAAGAATGAAACCGAACCAAACCGATGTCTTTTTGTTTGGTTTGATTCGGTTCGGTGCGGTCGGTTTGCGTAAAAATTATCGAATGGATATTGTAATACTATTTTGTCAACGAATTTCAAACTTTAAGTGAAAATAAATTAAATAGACTTAAAAAAAAAACATGCACAACTATCGTTTTAGAGAGAAATATGATGAAACTTGAGAGTAATTGTAATACCCCAATTTTATACAAGAGGATAAGTTAATAATATTAATAGAGTTTGGGTTATAATTGTGATTTACAAAAGTTCTAAATGAATTAATTAACGAATGGAATTGAAATTGTAAGTTTGAGACGTTATAAACTAGTGGGATAAAATTTGAGGGGTTATAATTATAGTTGATAAACTTGGGTTGATAATTATAGTTTAGAAAAGTTAAAACTAATTTAGTTCAAAATTGGGGAGGTAGGTGTAGTTTCATAAAATATAAACTAGTTAACTAAATATTGGTTGGGGTTATAATTGTAGTTTTCAGAAGTTATAAATTAATTAAATTGATTAGTTGGGGAGGTAGATGTAATTCAGAAAAGTTTGAAACTAAAATAAAGGGCTGGGAGGTTAGTGTATTTTAGACAAATGAAAGTGTGCAAATTTTTTTACATGTAGGGGGTTGTAGTTGTCTTTTATCCAAGTTAAAGTATGCAATTATTTTCTGGTACATAATACGTATGAAATATTTATAGCTATTCGTATTTTATCATACCCGACCCGTATAAAAGTATAACCCGGTATAATAATACGTTGAACCCGTATTTTTATTTTGACCCGACCCACCCCCGGTGTAATTACACATATAATACCTGACATATATACGTATAAATGCTATACTATAATAATAATAATAATAATAATAATAATAATAATAATAACAATAACAAATATTAATAATAATAATAATAATAATAATAATAATAATAATGATAATAATAACAATATTAATACTCTCCTAACAAATCTTTACTACCTTGCAAAAAGAAAAAGACATCAACAAATCTTCAACCCTCTCTCCTACAAGATTTGTTTCGATCCAAACAAAAGAAGACTCTCCTCAACCCCTCTCTCTCCTTCACTCTGCACACCCACACAACCCCTTCATTTCTCACAAAACCACCTTTCCCTTCTCTTTCTCTCTCCCCGTCACCACATTACTCTCTCTCTCTCTCTCTCTCTCTCTCTCTCTCTCTCTCTCTCTCTCATTTTCTCCTCACCCTCACGGCAACACACAAAAAACCCAAACCCCCTCACAACACTCTCCCGTCTCTCTCTCTCCCTCCCTCTCTCTCTCTTGTTTTCTCTCACAGCAAAACACAAAAACCACTCACCCTCACTCACATCTCCCTCAAATCATCACCCCCTTCTCTATAAAAACCCCCTTACTCCTTCCTCCTCATCACAAAAACAAAACAACAAAACCACCATCACCTCCTCCTCTCATCCTCTTCCTCGGCAAACAACCAAAATCATCAACATCACCAACCCGACTGCCAACACCAACATCACCACCATCTCCACCATTACAACCACCTTCTCCTACTTCTCCATCTCTCAACATCCCTCTGCCCAAAACAGAGCAGCAGCCACCACCACAACCAACATCGCCATCACCACCAGTACCACCACCACAACAGCCCCACCTTCACCACCAATACCTCCTCCATCTCAATCTCCCCCTCGTCTGCAAAACCGCAGCGGCAGTAACAACAAACACCCACAACCACCACTTCCACCGTCGCCAACACCACCGGACACCACCACCACCATCACCTCCGACCACCTCTCACCCTCAACCTCTCTCTCTTCCTCTGTTCTCTCTCACTCCCCTCCCCTGTTTCTCCGGAGAAAAGAAGCAGCAGCAGCGGTGGCATAGCACCACCACCGCTGCCTTCCCCGACCAACCAACAACGATCTCACCACCATCATCACCGCTACCATCCCCCGTCGCTCCACCATCACCATCGGAACTTCCACCTCCGAACCACCCCTCTACCTCTCGGCCCTTTCTCTCTGTCCCTGTGTCTCTCTCTCCCTCTCTGGTCGCGCAAAACAGAGCAGAGCAGCAGCAGTTGCAGCGGCGGCAAAAAGGTCGCCGCCGAATCAGACCCGGAGACCCGACCTGACGGAAACCCAGCCGCCGGCGCTCCTCCGCCTCTCTTCGTCCCTTCCGGCGACTCACCCCCACCCCTAGGGGTCCGACCGAACCTAGGAGGCTCCAATTCCGGCCACCCAACGGCCGGAGCTCCATACTTTCCGGCGAGAAAGTCGACCCGAAACCCGGGTCCGATTCTCTATCAATCGGTAACCACTTTCCGAACTTTTTAGCATAAATCATGACATCTCAACATGAATTTGAGTTTTAGATAATCAAAATTGAATGGTATTGATGTAGGTGAAGATTGTGGGTTGAATTTTGAGGATGAAGAAGATGAAGAGGACGTGGGTGTTAAGGGGGGTGATATTTGTCATTTTCAGAAACTTGGGAGGGGAACAAACTGTCTTTTAAAGAAATCTTCGGGGGGCTGAATATACTATTGGGAAGCCTATTAGGGGGTCTAGTTGTAACTTATATAAACTGAATTTTCATATACCTATATATTTAGTTTTTATTATTACATATTTGTAACCAAATTATATAAGTAATTATTTTAAGAAAATAATATTTATGAAAAGTTGGATATGTTATCATTATAATTTATAATAAACTACGATATATGTAATTTATGAGAATTTTATAGCTCCTAAATTGATTATCTAGATTTTCTAATTCATAATACTCTTGTAAATAATTTGATAAGAGAGTCACATTATAATTATAGCCTTTTTATTTACAAGATTATGGACTAAAAAGCACGTTGATAAGATTTTTGGAAAGATAACGACTTAATAAATTAAAAGAGTTATTTATAATTTGGTTGGGTTATGATTAAATAATTATATTTGCTCTCTTCAAAAGAATTAAAAGAAGTATGTTTATGTATTTATGAATGAGTGAAATAATGACTAATTTTAAATGATGGTTTTATTTAAAAAGGGATAGTAATATAATAGGATTGGGGACTAAATCATGATCAAATAATCATAAAAGTGAAATAAAAATAAATAAGTTGGTTGGACGTATATTGATTAGGAGATATAAACTTGTAGGCGACGAGTCATAAACAATGGGGCTACATCTAGACACGACGGCCGTTTCGAGCTTTTTGACGTTTCGATTAGAGGTAAGTTAATATGCCTAGCCTCGTGTGGCTTTCATTCTTTCGCGTATCGCGTGTGTTGTTTGTGAACTACTATTATACATGCTTTATTTGATTTTATTGCTTTTGAAATATTCTTCTTTGAAGTATCATATAAAATGATAATCCAAATCTAAAATAAGAATCCGAAAGAAGAACATCCAAATTCAATTGTGAAATGAGGACTACCATATTAGGCCGTTCATGGGCCACGATTATTCAAAAGGAGCACACCGCTCATATTGCTCAATTTCAAATATTTCTCATATATCAAATGTTATGAATGTGCCACACCGTTTTTACTTGGAGCTCCCGATTCATATCTTGTTACATCTTGAAAGAAAATTCGTAATTATGTAAAGTGAAAACTGTTGTGCGTGGGTTTGGGTCATATCCCTGATACGATACATTTCTGACATATTGTGATTGGTTACTGTTACGAGATTATGAGGCGTTGACCTCCTTTTGATTAGTTGTGGTTATGAGGCGCTGTGATGCGAACCTCCAGTGATTGAGTTATGGTTATGTGGGTACTTTTGCACATTATGAGAAAGAGGTTGTGGATTGGATATGGTCACTCCCCGTATCAACTAGTTGCTAAAATGAATTTCTGAACTCGATTCATATCGATGAGAATGTTATCATCTTGAGATTAAAGTTATATTGCGAATTGCTATTAAGAGTGATTTTCCGAGATGGACATCATCTTTGGGTTGGAATACGAAATTGAGATCGTTACGAAGTTTGAACACATCAAATCAATAAGAACGCTTCTCCTGCGAATACTCGTTATTTATTTATCAGCGAATTGTTATTCCTGTCATATGCCTCATAATCTATTTACGTGCTATGGGTGTTAGCTTACTCAGCCGTTTGCTGATCATTTTCTATAAAACTGCGTCGGCTTTTGCTATTTTAAAACCGCAGGTTACGAGTAAGGTGGGAGCCGTTCACAACGCGGATGGCTAGGGTATTGAGCTGTTTAGTACTTCACCTAGCATTTTCCATTTTCATTTGTAAATTATTGTATTTGTACCATTCAGACAATGTCACTGGTTTTACGAATGTACAATAATTATATCTGGATTATCGATTGTTGTACTAACTGTGAACCGACGATCCTTATCCGTTCCCAATGAGGCTCATCACCTCGGGCGGAGGCATCTCTACCAGATCATGCGGCCCGGCCGGCCGTGTGGTTTGGTGGGGTGTTGTAGCAATGGTGAAGATTAAGATTAATATAATCATTTTATTTAAATCTATCTAATCGTGTTTCTCTTTTCTAGATACTTTACGCAGTATACATTATAATAAAAGTGTTGGAATAGGTGCCCTAGAGGCAATCTATATTTAGTATGAACAATGTTATGGCTAGAATATTCATTTATTAATTATTGTGATATTTAATATAACTAGTTTAATGCACGTGCGATGCACGTGGCAGTGTCTGTCAAATGAATACATAAAGTAAAATATATCAAATATTATTACAAGAAAATTCTGCATTCCATATCTCATAAATTTAAGTGGAGTAAAATCTCAATAATCATTAGTGCTTGTCTAAGTGATTTTATAATTATAAGAGTTGGTAGCTCCTCAAACGAAATTGCAATGTTTAAGGTGAATTGCACCAGCACCTCATAAATTCAAATGTATGCTGCTTTGGCTGTAACTATTATGTTTCAGCTCATTCTTGTCATTCATTGTTAGATTTTGGCAATAAAAATAAAGACTTAAACTTATGAACGAGAAAAGAATCTTTAGCGGAACAACGAATAATAGAAGCCAATCAGTAAGAAATCTCAAGTCATACTACTAAAAAATGAGCAAACAATAGCTTTAATCTAAAGGTCCATCAGGCCAGATTAATGCTCGTGGTAATATTTCTTTTCATAAGAATTGTGGGTGTGGTGTTACATCAGAAGTAGAACCACTATGATGATTGTCAATTCAGAAAGTATATGGACCTCTTCTTCATGTGAAGTAGACGAATAAGAGTTGGAAGTAATGTGAAACCAGAACTGCGAGATTCAAAATCTATTACGTCATTCATGTGGAGTAGAAAATTTCTTAAATAGATTCAGAATGAATTGGCTGTACTAAGATGAACAATTCTAATTGTCTGAATGAAATAATGAAAAACAGTGCATTTACAGATTTCACGAAATGCTTATGGGAACAAATAACCTAAATTGAGAGATTAAGGAGTTTGTACACTATGTTTCGGATAGTGGTTACTCTATAGAAATCCCAAAATTATGCATCAAGTGAAGGTAGTAAAGTGAAAACCTTAACGGCAAACCAATGTATGTATGAAAAAAATACATTAGAATTATGCAAGAAAGAGACAAATGAGAGAAATAGACGTATTGGATATAGGACGGCCAACATAGAACTAACTATAACGTTTTTAGAGAAGAAAATAAGGCATAATTAATCTGAACACGAAAAAATGAATTACTACGGTCAGTGGAGCACGATTGGCTTAGATTTATGCATACAACAGTTTTATAACCGACCACCTTTTAAAAATTTAATGCGACGACAAGATATCAGTTTTTTCATTTAAATAATAAACGGTTTTTACGGACGTAGTTTGTGGTGGCCTTCGTCTTTTGCCACTGTTTTTCTTTTTTGGTAGATAGATGATGTATGAATATAAAGTACAAGATTCAATTTTTATGCGAGTTTATGTAAAATAAAATGTTGTTATGTATGGTGAACAAATCAATTATTTTATCCTAAAAAAAGAGATCAATTCTTTTTGTCTTTTACTGGGTTAGTTGGTGAGATATGTTGGCCTCCACCAACTAATGCCACAGATAGAGACATGACGTAAATGTTACATTATCCTGTTATCTTCTAATATGATCGCTCCATCTTATTCCATAATTCTTACAGTGGCATGAAAAATTATAGAACACAACGTACCTATCCTTTACAAATAAACGGACAACTAAACAAATTTTATGATTTCACTTCTAATGAGTATAGAGCCTTTCAACCAAAGTATTTTACATAATATGAAGTTTTATTTGTAAAATTTTTTTACTTCGAAGCAATAGAGCTTTAGCCTTTATATAGTTTTTGGATGTCATCTAAGATTTTAAGAAGAACAACCACTCAAAACCTGCACTGACACGTTTTATATAACTGCTTCCATAATGTTTGTTGGCATGCAGGTTTTACTGCTACAACATAAAACTCCAGCTGGCACCAAGAAACAAGGACATGCGTAAGCAAAGTTTATTTCACAAGCACAATCAAATAATGTACTTTGTGCATAACAAATAAGGGAGTGATTCAGTGAATTTGTATTGCATTCATGGACTCTCACCCCTCAATCAGGCTTCAAAAAAGAAAAGGTAAATTTCACAAGCACAATCGAATAATGTACTATGTGCATAACAAATAAGGGAGTGATTCAGTGACTTTGTACTGCATTCATAGACTCTTACCCCTCAATCAGGCTTCAAAAAACAAAAGGCAAGGAAGATTTAGAATAACTCTAGTACTTGAAATTGTAAGTTGCCCAAACTTGATTCCAAATCAGAGACATGGAACAGATTAATCTTATAAGGCTCGATGAATTGTTGAATGTTAATTTCAGCGTATATGAATGTATCGATGTTCTTAGAAGAAAACATAACCAAGTCCTTTAGGCACCTTGAGGTTCTCGAATTTTTTTTCCGTGGAATCATGTCAGTTCACATGACACAAGATCAAGAAATCGACCTAAATTAGACAATAGGAACCCCACACCCCTGCATCAATAACCAATTCAGTTTCTGACCAAGACCAAGTTCAAGTTATACTGACTGATTTAATGAAGAAGCTACATAAATCAAAACATGTTTATCCTTCTATTAATTGGGAATACCCAATAAAAGAGACTGATATGATTGACCCAAGTACCCGATGATCTTATAAGAGATGTTGTCCAGAGGTGTGGAATGTACATTTTGATGTGGCAGCGTTGCTTTGGTTTTGAACTTTTGTTGATAAACATATTCACTATAAACTCTCGAATAGTTACCTCAAAAAAAAAATCTGGATTAACAAAAGGAGAACATATCGAGTATAACAACACTTGAACAAAGGAATTTAAAGAGAATTGCATATGAAATCAATTACGGCAATAATGATCCGCTCTTGTTAAGACATACGTTGCTAGAAAACAGAAATGCGATCATTACCTATATCTCAAACAAGGAAAAAATACCCTTAAACGCAGCCCCCACTCTAAGATTTGAAATAAAAGATAGTGTGAGAATCACATGCGATGAGCCGGAATAAATAATACAAAAACAAATTAATTCAGAAAACAAAGATGCTAACAGAATGTAACAGGATGTTTGATGGTAGTGCTCACTCGGTCTTTGATGCGAGGGGAGTATGAGACTGAGCGCGGTGGATAATAGTATCTTGCTACTTTCAGTTTTGATTTCAAACTCTCATGCCTAGCCTGATGTGTATAGCTACGAATTTGTGAAAGAGTTAAAATGAAATCCCAAAAAATATAAATTTCAAATAAAAATGAATAGAGTGACGACAGACAAAGACTGGAGTTGACTTACGAGATGAACCAAGGTTGCAGGGCACTATTACAATGTACTTCGTTAGACATGGATGGAGCGCCAGATGAGAAAAACACTCGTCCAACCGTGTATAACTGTATATAATAATATGAATTCCATCAACTCTCATAAGTCGTAGATGTAACCCACATAATGAATTATACGTCGGTTACACTATTTGCGATTGATAAATCTCCATTTGTAATTCATTGAATTTTGTATTTACTCAGCATTATTGGTGAATTTTAGTAACCATCGGGAGGAAGATTAGGAAAGTTCATTTGTAAAATTCTAGTAACAGTTTGGAGAGCAATTAAGAAGCATTAACTCAACGATAATTAAGTAAGGTGTATTATTGACATTTGGTAAAAAGTAGGAAACACTCCAAGTGAAAAAACACTTGATGTGGATAAAAAACATATCTCCTTCGCTCTTTTTAGTAGTAGAGATGAAGTCCTTAGATACAATGTGTTGTTTATCTTAAATATCTCTAGTCCATTATATTGGTTAACATGACGATCAAATATAGACTATTATGTGTGTAGATTGATATGGAGATATCAAGTCTAACATATGGGTATGCATTAGGAGTAATGGCATACTGAATTGACCCACAACGAGAAGGATACATTAGATTATGTTAAGTCACAATGTGCTAATATAATTGCAATCCTTAGACTTGAAGTCACTAGATACTCTAGGTGTGAAATATCATGCTTTGATGTTATCCAACGTTGCGCCTTAACCGGGCAACTATAAAGATAGCTATCGGGCATGAGAGGATTTGTCCCTCCCACATAATGGGAGTAAATATCCATGGCTACTCGAGGGATGATGCTTATTGAATGTCTGGCCAGACTCAGACAAATCAATATGGAGATGTTGATATTATCTGCTTGCATAATCATATTCCCATGATCGAGGAACTATGGATTAGATATACGAGTGTGACTATTTATGTCTCGTGTCCAATCCGAATATGGAGACAAAGGGATAGTGCAATATGTGATATTGGGCACAAATGTTTGTCGGGATCACTGACTTATTTCTATTAGTTGAGTTGCATGGATGTGTTGCTAGACACCGCTACATGTTAGTAATAAGTTACTACCAACTAAGTAGAAACCTATGGGGTCACACGTCTAATAGAGTTGAACTAGATTTGAGATTAATTAATGTGATTAATTAATGAGAATGATCACTTTGCAACACCTTGCAAACTTAGTAGGACTAATATGCAAGGAAGGGACTAATTCGAGTTCATGTAGGATTAGGAAGGGCCTTTATGTAGTTAAGAAGGAGTTGTTGGACTATATAAAGGATGCTCTAGCTTCCTTCCCACAACTAATGCTCATAACATAAGTGAGTGGGAGAGAAAGCAAAAGAGAGAGCAAGACAAGGTAGAGGCCGAAGTCCCAAGCCGTCCGCCCCTATCCGTCGGCCACAAGGAGAGGGCCGATCCCCTCTTTGTCCCTCGTTGCTTGATTCGTTCTTCCCTCTTCCTCCGGTCCAAGCTAGCACTAGGAGAAGGAAGATCTAGATCTCACCTCTAGACGTGGATGAACTGTAGAGACGAGGACATTATTCTTCCTGTGATCTCCCAAATAAAAAAGGTACACATCTTCTATGCCCTTCATCATGTTATGAATGTCTCTTCCTATGATCCTTGGTGGGCTTTAAGTAGGAATTAAATTTTGTTATTCCGCTGTGTAACCTACGTCAAAACCCAACAAAAGTACGTTAAGCACATATCGGTTCGGTTTGGTTTGGTGTGATATTTTTACAAATCAAAAACCAAACCAAATAGACAGATTATGTGAAAAATTGAACCGTTAGTAAATCGAACATCCAAAAAAAAATCCAAAGCCAAACATTTCGGTTTGGTTCGGTCGGCTTGACCGGTTTATTCGATTTTCCTTCTAGCCCTAGCTGGAGTACTAAGCAAGTCATGGGTTTGCTTAGACTAACTCCAACGGTTGTGGTGGTGGAGCTTAGGGGGTTGATTAGCGAACCCAACGGGAAGGGGAGGCGGTCGGGAGCCGGTTAATCAGGGCGAAACGGGGCGGCGGCGGGTTTCACGCGCACGGGCTTGCGCCGCCGTTGGAATCGGTCGTCGGTCGTGCCTGCTTCCCCACGACCGCAGAACACTTTCGCCTCGTCTATTGTAGTTGTATCATAGAATTTTTGCAAGACAAGGGGGCAAGTTGTATCCTCTAACTATGTTCGGTGACGAGCCCCACAGTAGAGTGACGACGTCGCAATTTACATGAAGTTTGGCGCACTCTGAAGGGGTGAAAGGGTGCTTTTCTAAATTGGAAGGGGTGAAAGTGTCACTCGGTCACACAAGAGGGCGGTGAAAGTCTCTTTAAAATAAATAAATAAATCCGATGAGAGTATGTTTCATCCGTTAGATCCGCCTGTTTTCAGCCGTTGGATCATCTTGCTGGAGGAGGGAGAAGACGAGAGAAAGTCAAAACCTAGACTCCATTCTTCTTCCTGTTTCTGTTCCTCTTCCTCTCCAGTAATCTGCCTCTCTCTGTGTGTCTGTAGCAGATCGTTGGCCGCGTCGACTCACCTAACTCTGTCGAACAGGTAATTTATTCACCCACTGTCTTGATTTAAATTGTTCCCTTTGGTTGAATGTATTAAGCGATCTCCCTTATAAATAAAATCCTATTCCTATGAGATAACGGAAAACCTAAACCGCGGGTCTGTCTTCTTCTCTTGGCGGCGAGCTATTGTCTATAAAAGCATAGAATAGGACGTAGGGAAGATTAAACTCACTCTTCTTTTATTTTCGTTAGATAGATCCCCTCTTGATCATCCTCGTGCGTGCAGGTGCAATGGGGGCAAAGAGAAGAAGAATTACAGAGGAGGAGGAGGAGGAGGAGAAGAAGGAGGCACCGGAGTTACCAGAAGAGATTATCAATCAGATCCTAGTCCGGCTTCCCGTGAGATCTGCTTTACTGTTTAAGTGCGTCTCCAAAACCTGGTACCATCTTATCGCTTATTTGAATTCGAAGGGCATGTTCGACGGCAACTACTATAGGCCCACAGCGAATGGGTCTTTCTACTGTCTTAAATGGCTCAACCCTAGCACTAGCACTATCATATCTTTCCAGTTTTGCGACCGCAAAGTCGAATTATACCTCCACTTCCCGATACAAAAGGTGAAGATAGTGGGTTGCTCTAATGGACTAATTTGCTTGTCTCTCTCGTACCTGCTAGATGATTTCGTGATCTGGAACCCTTCCACTAGGGAAGTTAGGCATCTTCCTCCTTCTCCTCTAGCCGAGCCGCTGCAGAAAGATGACTTTTTCTGTGGGTTTTATTCCGATCCGGTCACTAATATCTATAAGGTGACAAGGGTCACATTTGCTGAAAGAACTCGCGCGGTAATCAGTGTATTCACATCGACCGACAATAGTTGGAGGGAGGAGGAAGATTCAACACTTGTCCCTCCCGATACACATGATCTCACATGTAGCGAATACAACACCATTTGTGCCCAGAGGTGCATTTATTGGGTAAACACGACTTGTATTCTATGCTATGACATGGTTGACGAGAGGTTTAAAACAGTGATATTGCCATCACGTTTACAACGCAGCACTTGTTTTTTACGGTTCTCCAATTACAGGGATTCCCTTGCAGTGTTTGCTCGCAAAACGTCTGGTTTCAGCCACTCCCGTTTTGTCTTTGACATGTGGGTTTTGAATGATTGTGGAAACGGCAGTCGCGGGGTACAATCGTGGACTAGACCACTATCGTTACGACCATCCAACACCGATGTGACACAAACCGAAGGAGTTTTCAGTAAAGAAGAAGACGGGGTTGATTTCATACTTGTCAAAGATTGTTATGGTGGCCTGTACTTGTGTGATCCAAAAACTGGGGACACCAGAAGTTTGCCTACAATTCCAACCGTGCTCTTCATGTACAGCAAGAGCCTCGCTACAATTGCTTGATCGCTCGATCATCCTCCGATGCAGAGAGAGACGCTAGTTGGTATTCCTGTGTTTATATGTTTTTCTATAGTTTCAAGTTTCATCTTTCTTTTATTACTATCCCTACTAGAAAGTGTCTTAGGATTAGGATGATGGAAGAACTACCTAGCTTGGGCTACAACTCTCATGTTGATTATGTACTATTCCAGCTTCCAAAACTCTTTCAGTATTGTTGTAATAAATTATTATATCCCTCAAGCTTGTGCTCATTTAAATTGGCATGTGCATTTATTTGATAGGAAATACTCATGTGTTGCAAATGTGTTTCCGTTGTTTTGAAGCACATCGCGAATGCTATGAAAACAGATACCATGGACGGAGCATGAGTTATACTCCCTCCGTGTGGAAATTGTTTGTTTCTCCAAACATTCAAATCAGATGGTTTTACTAGCTATAGGAGATACTGGAATACAGATGTCTCACTATCATCTTCCGGGTTTTGCTCCTCGTCAACTTCTAACATCTTGTCATGCCCGGTCAAATAACCAACAACGTTTTAATTCAATCATGTAATTACAGATCGAGTATTACTTACGCCTACAATTGGTGTATAACATCCATGAATGTGTTGCTCTATGTATTACTTTTTTTAGGTCTATTATAAGATATTGGAGAAAGCTACATTGGCAATAATAGTATGTATTTATTTATCGTTCTCGTAATTTCCAAGCATGCGCTCTATGTGACCACGTATCTAACGAGTAGTCCTAATCCCCCCAACTTGTCAGAGATTATGATGGTGTCCCGTACTTGTGTGATCCACAAACTGGGGACACCCGAAGGTTGCCTACAACTCCAGACATGCTCTTCATGTACAGCAAGAGCCTCGCTACAATTGCTTGATCATTCGATCATCCTCCGATGCAAAAAGAGACGCTAGTTTGTATTCCCACGTTTAGATGTTTTTCTATAGTTTCAAGTTTCAAGTTTCATCTTTCTTTACTTACTACCCCTAGAAAGTGTCTTAGGTTTATGATGATGAAAGAAGTACCTAACTTGTGCTACAACTCTCCTGGTTGATTATGTACTATTCCAGCTTTGAAAACTCTTTCAGTATTGTTATAATAAATTAGAAGCTTGCGCTCATTTAAATTGGCATGTGCATTTATTTGAAGACAGATATACACCATGGACGGAGCATGAGTTATACTCCCTCCATGTGGAATTGTTTGTTTCTCCAAACATTTTTTTTTGCGGAACTAGTAGAACTTCATTAATAAAGAAACGATAATACAAACGAAAATACTCTAATTAGAGGAGAAAACACCATCACGACCCCAAGACTCCAACACTAACACTACTAGCACTAGACCATAGCTCCAACAAGAGAGGGTAGACAAGATCCCAACCCTCAACGCAAAACAGACAACTACCAAGATCAAACCGTCGTTCAAAGAGATTACAAAATATTTCAAAGGGACCAAAATACTAGTAGAGAGTACCAACAGAGACAACTCAATACAACCTTCTAAGCATCAATAAAAGGAATCACAGCTGACATCAGTTCATCATCTGGGAGAGGAGGAAGATCAACACCAGCACCTTCTTGAAAGACTTTTGAACCAGCAGCAGCAACCTCCCCAGCAGAAGCAGCTTGATCACCAGAGGAGCCATGAGCAGAGGAGGAGACAAGAGCTGAGCTTTCTTCCTTGAAAGGAGGAACTTTTGGATGAGTCACAAACACTGGAGGCAGCACAGCAAGGGGAAACGCATCAGAGACTTCAACCAAAGCTTGAGGCGCCACTGGAGTGAACTGAGGATCAATATGCACTTGCCCAGCTTTCCAAGAGAAGTTGCCTTTCTGAACTTCAACTTCCACCCATTTGTTAGCAGCTGAATAAAACTAAGAGATTAGCAAATGAGAAGGAAAGCAGCAAAAGCTTCAGCTTGATAATACATTTGATCTAGAGAGGGATTATGTTGATCAAATAATCTCTTATTTCTACTAATCCAAAGGATCCAAATAATTGCAGGGATCCAATGCCAGTTTTGGATGGATCCCTCAGCTCTCTTTTTCTTTAACCAACTCAGAATCCACTGCTGAATATTAATAGTGTTAGCTTTAGGCTTGTAGATGGTAGAAATGGGAGCTCTCTCCCAAAGCTGTTGAGCCACAAAGCAATGAAAGAAAATGTGTTGAGGGGTTTCGGCAAGATTGTTATTGCAACGGGTACAGGAGGGATTAATAGAAGGAATTCTAATGTGGATGCTATCTAAACAGGGTAAAGAATTAGAGCAAATACGCCAAAGAAGCTGAAGAAGGTTAGCAGGGAGGCCAGATTTCCAGAGTTTCTTCCAATGAAATTCAAGGGAAATGGAGCGGAATTGGATACAATTAGCAGAAAGATTAGGCGAAGAGTTGTTGAAGTTTTGGAGTAAATAGGCTGTTTTGACAGAATAGACTCCAGTGGAGGTAGACTTCCAATAAGGGGTGTCTTGATTTTCATTGAGCCCTAGCGGAATACTCTGGATCCTATCACTAAGCCAGGTTGGAAAGAGATTCTCCACAAGTTCCTTATTCCAACTCTGGCTATTCTGTGAAACTAACTGATCCACCATCTTATATCTGTTATTTGGGTCAGTTTGCCTTAAACACTCTTCAATGGAGGCCCCTGGAACATCTGGGATCCAACCATCACTTCTTACCTTCAGAGAGTGACCCTTGGCAACTTTCCACTGCAAACCCAGGGATAGGGTGTTCCTTCTCTTGCAGATGTTTTTCCAAGCACAGGAAGCTATATTGGAAGTTCTAATAGCACGAAAATGTTGCCTTCTACAGTATTTAGAAACAAAATAAGAACTGAAAAAACTCTTTGGATCCTTAACTATTTTCCAACAGTTTTTAGCAATTAGAGCATTATTAAAACAATGTAAGTTTTTAAAAGCCAATCCCCCTTTGTGAGTTTTATTGCACAGAAAGTCCCAAGAGAGCCAATGAATACATCTTTTGTGGATTGAGCCAGCCCAGAAGAATCTAGAGAAAATGGTTTGTATGTTGTCACAATCCTTCTTAGGGAAGACACAAACGGACATAGGGTAAACTAGATAGCTGTTGAGAACAGATTTGATCAATGTAGCTCTTCCAAAGGGATTTAGGAGCAGGCTCTGCCAGCCAGCACATTTCTCATTGATTTTGAGAATGGTAGATTTAATCAGGTCTTTGTTGGATCCTTGTTTATCTAGTTGAACCCCTAAGTATTTTCCTATAGATTCTTGTGGCTCTAAACCTAAGTTGGTGGAAAATAGTAGCTTGTCAGGCTCAGAACAGTTAGGACTAAAAACTAGTGAGGATTTATCAAGGTTTATAGCTTGACCTGATTCAGAAGCATAAGTGTCAAGAAGAGTCTTAATATTTTCACTAGTGTTGGGTTGGACTTTGAAAAACAACAAGGTGTCATCAGCAAAATGAAGATGAGAAATAGTTTTGCCCCTAGCAAAAGGAATTCCTTGAATTAAATTGTCAGCTTCAGCCATTTGAAGGGAACTAGAGAGCACCTCAGCACAAAGAGCAAAGAGGAAAGGGGATAGAGGGTCCCCTTGCCTTAACCCCCTATGGGGGGTGAAAGAGTTGGACTGAGATCCATTAATAATTAGTGAGTATGTTACAGTAGTGACACATTGCATAATAAGCCTAGAGAAGTGAGAGGGGAAGTGCATTTGAAACAACACTTGCTCAAGGAAATCCCATCTTACTCTATCAAAAGCTTTGGAGATGTCCAACTTAAGGGCTCCTAACTTTGGTTGATGGGCAGTTCTAGCTTTGTGAATGGTGTGAACTAAGTCTTGGCCAATAAGAATGTTATCTTGTATAAATCTGTTTGGAATGAAGCCATTTTGGTTAACTGAGATAAGAGATGGAAGGATTTGCTTAAGCCTATTAGCTAGGACCTTTGCAATAATACGATACAAAACATTGCATAAGCTTATTGGTCTAAAATCTGTTACTGATTGGGGGTTGTTAATCTTAGGGATTAGGACTATGTGAGTTCTATTCACCTCTTTAAGCAAATGTCCCGAATTCAGAAAAGAAAGAACAGCTGAAGTGATTGACGTGGAAAGAAGAGACCAACTCTGTTGGAAGAAGGCTGGTTGAAAGCCATCTGGCCCAGGAGCCTTGAGGGGTGCCATACCAAAGATTGCATGAGACACCTCAGAAGCAGAAAAGGGGTTAGAGAGAAAATTTTGTGGTTCAGGAGTTAGAGTTTTTGTGATGTTAAAAAGGAGGGAAAAGGAGAAAAGGCCATCATTTTGATGGGCAAGTTGAGATGCTGAGGGGGTGGGTTGAGAATAAATATGAGAATAATGGTCCAAGAAAGCTTGCATGATGGAAGGCTGATCTGAGATAGTAGTGCCATCAGAAAGTTTAATATTGCATATTGAGTTAAAATTTTTCCTTATTTTAGTATATGCATGAAAGAACTTTGTGTTCTTACTGCCTTCTTGGAGCCATTTACATCGAGCTCTGTGAGCCCAGTAGATCTCCTATGAGTTAAGAAGATCATGAAGATGCTTGTGGCAGGCTACAAAGTTAGAGGCAGCAACAGGATCAGGGAGTAAGGCCTGGTGATGGGCAATATTGGCTTTAGTTACAGATATTTGGTTAGCTAATGAGGGCTTGGCCATAGCCCATGATCTAAAAGCTTTTAAAGTGATGGAAAGAAGTTTAACTACTCTGAAGCATGGAGAGCCTCTAATAGGAAGCCTCCAGATATAATGCAAGAGATCTTTAGTCTCTGGGGGCTTGAGCCACCATAATTCAAATCTTCTTGGCGGATTAATCCGATTAGATGTGGAGTTTTGGAGTCTAAGAACAATAGGGGAATGATCAGAGACTCCAATACCCAAGTTATGCAAGGTAATGCAGGGGAAGAGAGAAAGGAACTCAAAATTGCACCATGCCCTGTCCAATCTCTCAAAAGTAGGGTTAGTTAAACCTACAATTCGACCAAGTAAACCAGGGGCCTATATTTTTTACCTCAAACAACCCCATTGATTTAAATAGTTTAAAAGTTGATTAGCCCCCCTAATAACAGATGCACAAGGCCCAGTTTTATCGTGAGGAAACAAGACTTGATTAAAATCACCAATAAGGAGAAGTGGGCTATTGAAGGGTAGAATTTCATTGAATTATTTCCAGACTCCATCTCTTTTGTCAAAATTAGGGTGGCCATACACTAAACCTATAAAGCAGGATTGTGAAGAAGAGGAGTTGAGATTAAGTTCCAGAAGAATGAGATTGCTAGAAGACCATTTGGGGGAAATGGTGAAGGCATGAGAGTGCCATGCACACCATAATCCCCCACTAGATCCTACTGGCTCAACAGAGAGTTGATTTTGAAAACCTAATTTCCTAAATTTTCGATTAATAAAAGAGGAAGATTGCTTAGTTTCTGAAAGGAAAATGATTTCAGGTTTGAAACGACGGGTCAGGGAGAAGATCTCACGAATTGCAGAGTCCTGACCCAGGCCCCTGCAATTCCAACTAAGAAGACTCATGGCTCCCTTGGGGGTTGTTCTGGCACAACCACCCCAAAGCCTATTTTAGGTTTTTTAACAGAAAAGGAGTGAGATAGGGAGTTTTCATTCAAAGGTCTGCATCTTTTCTTGAATTTAAATTTGAAAAAGTGATCGGAGAAAGGATTGAAATTGATTTGCATAATTGAATCATAAAAATTTAGAATACCTTTGATAGTTTCTGGCTTGGAAGATGTTTTCTGCCTTTTACCCTTTCCCTTAGGATCAGCAGTTTGTTGCCCTACTGCCTCTTTTGGTTTTGGCGCCTTCTTGAGAGCCTGAATTTGGAGTGATTTTGTCTTGATTGGCATCTTCCCTTTGGCCTTCTCTGTGGCTTTCTCTGTGACCTTCTTGGCAATCAGTTTCTTCTCTATCCCTGGCACCTTCTTCCCTACACTCCTCTTTCCCCTTGATTTTTTTGGCACAGATGGACCACTCTCTTTCAACATCCTATCAATCTCTGCGAGATCTTGCCTCCTCTGTGCTTTCTCTGAGTCGGGTTCAGTGGTTACGGTGGGAGAGAAATCAGGGGCTCTTATGGCAAAACTGGTGTGGTCAAGTTTTTTGAAGGTCGTTGGGAGTTGTCTCACCATTGTGGGTTGTGACAGAGAATGCGAGGGGATGGAAGAGGATATGGAGTAGGTGGTAGAATTCTGCGAAACTTGGCTTTGTGAGAGAGGTGTGGCATTTATAGTGCATATAGGGGGTAGGTTACAGAGCTCTTGCAACAAGGATTCGCCTCTTTGAAATCCCAAATGCATGAGTTGATTTAATGCAAAGTCAGTGAACCAATCAACATGAAAATTGACCGGTTGCGTCGGTTGGGAAGCAGATGCATTCATGGTGCCTCTTGGGAAGCATGCATGCATTTGTGAGTCCAGTGGAACCGTCTTGGAGTGCATCTGCTGCAACTGAGGGGTCTTTGACTGATGGTCTTCCACCATGGATGTGTTTCCTATAAAAGGAGGGTCACTCTCAACTCTTGGCTTTTTGGAGATCTCATTGTGGTACGGTTCAGAGGGGAGGGGGGTAAAGTAGTTCGCAGAATCTGTGGATGATGTAGAATGATCAGAGAGTTGATGATTAAGTGGGATGGGGGGACCTTGATTAGGGTCTTGGAGTGTTGGGACATCATGAAACTCATAGATGGGGGTTTTACTGGTATCAAATTTCATAGTTCGGTAAGGGCCATGCTTAGAGTGGAGTTTGAGAAGGTGTGTGAACATTTTCCTCTGAGGATTCACATAGAAGGGGTAGGAGGAGAGGTGGTGTGATTGCAGATATCTGGCCTCCAACTTGTCCAAGACTTCTACCAGGTTAGTACTGCATCTCTTGTTATCATGTCCAACACATCCACACCTGTAACAGATCTTAAAAATTCTTTCATACCTGAAAAAAACCCATTTCTTTTCTTCTTCTCCTGGGACATTAACATAAGCTCTTGGGGTTAGGGCTTGATCCAGAGAAACTCTGACTTTAATACGCAAGCCATGTAATGCTCTAACCCTATCAAATGACCAATCAACCACAATCAAGTCTCCTGCTAAATTACACAGTTTTTCATCCGTATCACGATCAAAACCTTCTAGAGGTATGTTTGGAACTTGAAACCATAAGTCAGCTTTAGAAAAATCAACTTCAGAAAGAGCTTGGTTAATTTGTCTCTCTTTGAAAATCAGGGATAAGCCATGAATGGAAATAAGAGATTCATTGAGAAAGAACTCTTTGTCCTTAGGATTTTGAAAATGAAAGAGATAAACTTCAACCTTCTTCTCAATCCAAACTGACCCCAAAGTTTTCCATGCTTTGCAGATTGCTTGCTGAATTACAAGGGGAGAAAGAGAATTTTTACAAACAAATTTGCCTACCAGTGTATGCTTCATGATTTCCCGGAAGGTGAAAGCTCTGTTGGGATTCAACGAGATCACTGACCCCCTCTCGTCAAGTCTTTCCTCCATGGAGTCATTGGAAGAGGGGCTACTAACATCAAATTGGAAGGGATTAGACATAAGAAACCAAAGAGAGGTAGAGAAACTGGAATAAGCTAAAGGCAAGAAATGAAAGTGGATCAAACAACAATCAAAACATCATAATATAAACAACAAGAAGAAAACCTGCACCCAAAGATATGAAAAGATTTGATTAGCAAGATAAGGGAGATAAACACGCTAACATCAAAAGGAACCAATGCATGCACAAGAAAAAATTGCCAAATCTCGGGAGGATGCAAAATTGGGCTAGCCGAGAGTTACAATGCATGAAATGATTACAGTGTAGGTCGTAGGGCATGGGGGTTTTCCAGAGGGGAGAAGTAGGGGAAGAGGGTTAGAGGAAAAACAAGAAATTTGATTGGAAGCAACAACCAATCAATTCATACAATATCAGAGTGAAATTGTAGAAGACGAACAGTTGAATCGGTTTGAATTGGAGTTTTGATTTATGAGTGGAGTTGGGTGGAGTTGAGGGTTGTGGCTCAAAGAGCAGTGGGAGAGGCTCTAGGGAGAGAGCAGTTCCGCCTTTATCACAACTAGTTAGTGTTTCTCCAAACATTTAAATGAGATGGTTTTACTAGCTAAACATTTTATTTGATGGGAGATACTGGAAATTCACATGTCTCACTTCCATCTTCAGGGTTTTGCTCCTTGTCAACTTCTCACATCTTGTCATGCCCGGTCAAATAACGCACAACATTTCAATTAAAATAATGTAATTGCAAATGACGTGTATTACTTACGCCTACAATTAGTGTATAACATTCATGAATGAGTTGCTCTACAAGATGCATATTACTACCTTTTCTTCTCTATCACACCGGTTTGACTTTTGTCACTATTCACTATGTCACTTTGACCCGGTGATTTGGGTAACAAAACGATGCAATTTATTGATAATGTTTTCATGGTGTTGTAGAGTAAAAGTTGATCTATAACATGGTGAAAAAATTATCAAAAAAAGTGCATCGTTTGGCTATCCAAAACACCCGGTCAAAGTGACCCAAATACGAGTCAAAAAGTCAAACCGGTGTGATAGAGAAGAAACGGAGGTAGTACTTTTTTTATGTCTAACATAAGATATTGGAGAAAGCTACATTAGCAACAATAGTATGGATCGTTCTCGTAATTACCAAGCATGCGCTCTATGTGACCGCGTATCTAACGGGTAGTCCTAATCCCCTCCCCCCGAAAAGAAAACCAATTCGAGGAGATAAGGAAACATAAGGAAAACCTAAAACCTTATTTGTGTTGATTTACTACTGTTACAATTACAATAACGTCGTCTGCATGGTTAAGAGTGACCAATTAATTCCTTAAACTCACTTATTTTATTTTCACATTTTGATTTAAGACAGAGAATTCCACTTGATCATCATCGTGCGTTACCAAGTAAGACTAGTAGAAGAAGCCGGTGCAATGGAGGTAAACATCATGGACGGAGCATCAGCTACACTCCAAACATTTTAATGAGATGATTCGACTAACTAAACATTTTGTTTGATAGGATATACTGAAATACACATTTCTCACCTCCATCTTCAGAGTTTTGCTCTTTATCCTTACAGGCACTGTGAGCATGTCATGGTATGAAAATTGTCCCTTCGGCCCTCAGATGTCCAATTGATGGAAGTACTATTACTACCACTCCGTTCTTGGTTTTTCTTCCCAATTTTCATTTTGTGACGTCCCTGCTCTTTCTTCCAATTTTCTTTTTAGGTAACCTTAAACAGTGAAAAAGACTACAATACGCTCACAAATAATATGTCACATAATTTTTCCCCTTTCCCAACCCCACTTCTGCCTTATCCTCTCACGATCTCATCTCACACCACACACACCACTCTCACTCCACTCTCACACCACACACAGTAGAGAGAGAGAGAGGCGTAGAGAGACACGACATCGAGACTCCTCCCTTTCTCCGGTGCTCTGTCGGCGATGATGATGGCAGCGAGGAGGATGGCGGAGAAGAAGACGACGACGGCGACGCCGGTACCAAGGTCATCTCTCTCTCTCTCTCAGTTTGCGTCTCTTCTTCTTGCCCATGAAATATGCTAGAACTAAAATATACTTCATATGTTTCTTCTCTTTCTTTCATTTTTGAGTTTTACCACTATTCATGAGGCCGCTTTGACCTGATGATTTGATTAGCAATACGATGTAACTTTTTGGTAAATTTTCATGGCGTTGAACAGTAAACTTTCCACTACGACACCATGAAAAATTATCGAAAAATTGAATCGTTTTGCTTTCCTAATCACCGGGTCAAAGTGACATGCCTACGGATGAAAAAGTCAAAACTGGAAGAAAGAGAAGAAACATACCAAGTAAGTAACAAAGAAGAAACACAATGCATCATCAAGCAATTACAGAGACCCCAGTTCATTGTCACCAAAATTCCAACACAAGTTCTGCTGGAGAATGAACGCTGATCTCTTGATGCATGTACGATGTAATTGCTTGCTAGCACACGAGAAGATTTTTTTATGCTCCATATCTTCTTTGCTAATAGACAATTCAACAAATTTACGTCCCTTCATACTTACTGTTGAATATGACTTGAACTCAAAGGCGGCAAATGTCAAAGGAAGCTAAGAGATTTAGGAAACAAATTGGGAGGCCAAATTTGGCAGTTTTTGGGTTGTTTCCTTATATGTTCTATAATCGTTTTGGTATGTCTTGGGCTCTAAGTCAGTCATATATGTCTTTATAAGGGACTTAGGTTGTGTCTAAACATTGTGGGTTGTCACTATGGCCTTTGGCCGTAGTGTGGATTGTATTCGTGGTGTTTCTCTCTAATAAATATGGGTTTTCAGGTCGTGGAGGTAGCTAGCTAATCACTAGTGAACCACGTTATATCGGGTGTTTCTTGTGTTCTTGTTTTCATCGTTATCATCGTTCTAAGATAGGTCCAGATCATAACAAACTGGTATCAGAGCTCTGAAACAGGAGTTCTGTTACAAGAAACTGGTATCAGAGCCTGGTTCAGCGATCCAAGGGGAGCTCAGAGCCTGGTTGCGGTGTTCCAAGATCAAGGTGGAGCTATAGGGTTAGGGTTTCACAATCCGTGAAATTCATAGCTACGGTTTCGCGATCGAGGTGGAGCACGCGTTTGGGGGTTATGGATCTGGAAAAGGAGCCTGCAGAGAAGATGACCGGGGGAATGACCAAGATCGACAAGTTCACAGGGAGAAATAGATTCTGTCTTTGGCAGATCAAGGTACGTGCTTTGTTGAAGCAGAGGCCTGTGGTTGCCATTGGCGGAAGACAAGAAAGGGGTCGATACAACCACCACCGCTGAGTTTGAGTCTCAGAAAGAGGGGATGTGGCAGAGCGCTGCATATGGGGGATCAGAAAGTCAGGGTTCCGGCACATTGATGGCGGCCAAGGGAAGCTACTGTGACGTCTGTTCAAGCAATAGAGAAAAGACACACCGGTGGACGAAGGATGAACTCAGGATCTGCAGGTATGGCTGCAGGTGGAGAGTACTTCAGAGGATGGTCTATTTCTCTTAGCCCCCTTGGGGGGGGGCAACGAATCCGTGCTCTTGACTAGGAGGCGGATTTGGCATGGAGGAGTCTCTGACAAGGGACACGACACGTGTGAGACGTGCAAGGGGGAGCGTATGATGCGCGTAATGGGGCGATATTGCAGGAATTCAGTGGGAATTGGAGCAATTTCGCAAAAACGTTGCATGAATTCGGTGGGAATTGGAGCAACGTGTTGGGGGTTTTGTTGTAGGGACTCGGTGGGAGTCGGAACAACAAACAAACTTGTTGTAGGAACTCGGTGGGAACAACAAGAGGAGGATTCGATTGCAAGAACTCAGCCGTAGTTGGAGCATCGATAGGGTTCGATTGCAGGAACTAGACGGGAGTTGGAGCATCGCTGGGGGCACATGTTGTAGGATCTCGGAGAAGATGGAACAACTTGTGAATTTATGATTATTGGAGAGAAGCATTGGTTCAGGTTCGGGTTGCTGAGATGATTCAAGTTAAGGTGGAGATTTGTTGAATATGACTTGAACTCAAAGGCGGCAAATGTCAAAGGAGGCTAAGAGATTTAGGAAACAAATTGGGCGACCAACTTTGGCAGTTTTTGGGTTGTTTCGTTATATGTTCTATAGTCGTTTTGGAATGTCTTGGGCACTAAGTCAGTCATATATGTCTATATAAGGAACTTAGGTTGTGTCTAAACATTGTGGGTTGTCACTATGGCCTTTGGCCATAGTGTGGATTGTATTCGTGGTGTTTCTCTCTAATAAATATGGGTTTTCAGGTCGTGGAGGTAGCTAGCTAATCACTAGTGAACCACGTTATATCAGGTGTTTCTTGTGTTCTTGTTTTCATCGTTATCATCGTTCTAAGCTAGGTCCAGATCATAACAAACTGGTATCAGAGCTCTGAATCAGGAGTTCTGTTACAACACTTACAACTGTATCATTATCATCTGATCAACACTGCTTGGAGCACAATTGTGTTTCAAAGAGGCGAAGTGTAGAATAGTGATACATAGTGAGAAGGCATTGTTTTATGGATAAGATATACCATTCAGACATCTCAGATCCGCAAAAAACAGAAGAAAAAATTTCAGAACCTGTTTACACAAAAATGTATTAATATATATGTGCAAAAAGTGTAATATAAAAGTACATTTGAATTTTTTTAACACTGTTTATAATTGAAACATAATATTTTCATATCATAAGTAAAATATTTCTAAAACACAAGATACAACATGTTACATTTTTTTTAAATAGTGAACAGTGTCTTGCCTCTCCCCCTGTCCCTAACGGGTGGAAACAGACTTCTAAAAGCAGTGAATAGTGTCTTGCCTCAGAGCCCCTTGCCTTCTGCCATGGTGCCCCAACGGGTGGACATGCCCTAATACACCAACATTAACCTTGTGAAGTCTCAGTTGAGATGAGAATAAGAAATGTACCGTACCTGCTTAGGCCGATCGAGAGCCTCCATTAACCATTTTCGTGTAGTGAATAACTCTGGAAATGACAAAGAGGTGGGGAGGGGGATGGAAAAACCATATATTTACGGTTCGAGTCCAATCCCATGGGGGAGGGGGAGGGGGAGGGCTGGGTGTAGGATGGTTAGGGAGGATTTTCACATGGGCATGCCCTTTCCCCTCCCGGAACACGAGTTAAAATGGATAGGAAAAAATAGGTTGAAAATGAGTTGTAGTTTAGGGGATTAGGAGATTGCCCGTGCCTGAGGGCTCTATTCAAAGAATACGTTTCATAATCGATTTTGTTGAAGGAGAAGATGAAAATGGCGTCCTCGATAATCTTATACGATATCCGAGAGAGAGGGTAAATTTTCAAGTTGTGGGTAGTTAAGTAGTTGGTAGTTAAGTGGGTAGTAGATGAGATCTAATGTATGGGGTTGACTTGTTTAATTTAAAGGCTGAAAAGCCATAAGTTAATTAAACCATGTTGTTTAATGTGGTAGAAAAGATGAGGAGGGGAAATGGGAGAAATGATGGGCCCGCTGCGAGGAAGGAGAGGGGAAGGGGGAGGTGGTGGAGGGAAAAAATGACATAAGTTGAAGATATCTTTAGTCTTGTAGTTTTTGGTCTCAGTTGTATGTATACATATGTATACAATGTATGCTGGTTGTTTAGCTAGTTACACTCTCTAGTGCCTATGTCGACGCTTTGTGCACCTTGTATCCGTCTTTTTATTAATGAAATTCTTGCTAAGTATAAAAAAGAAGAACCCTGAACCTGGAGCAGTCAGGGCCGGCCCATCCACTAGCCGGATTAGGTGTTCGCCTAGGGCCCCCGATTTCAAAGGGCCCCGTAGTATTTTTTCAGGAGTAGGGGTAATATCGTAATTTTGCATCTATAGAAGAAAGAAATGTAGATTTTTTATGAATATTGTAATTTTTTTTGTGTAGTGGATAAGGTTTGATTTCCCCCATTTATTTTTACGGGTTAAAAAGCCTGAACTATTAATAAAATGCGGGGTATATGCCGCCCTATAGTTGAGTAAGTTTTTTTATTCACTGTTATGCTTATGGTAAAATGGCCTCACTTTCAACTATCGCCTAGGGCCCATAAAATTATAGGGCCGGCCCTGGGAGCAGTGATATAAAAGAATAAACAAATTCCGAAAAAACATAGCATTTCGCTTTAAGGAAATAACGCTGGTAAAGAAAACAAAAGGGTAAAAGACAAAAACCACCCTCCATTTATGGGGAAAATACTTTTTGCCCCCTGATTTATGGATAAAATACTTTTTGCACCCCTGTCAGAGTTGAAAATTAACACCACACTAACGGAGGGGTAAAAGGACAAAAATACCCCTGACAATTGGTAAAATAACCTCACTATAAAGCCCACTCCCTTCCCTTCTACCTAATTTCCTAACCCTAGCCACCCCCTCCCTTCTCTTTCTCTCCTTAGCCTCTTCACTCTCTCTCATCTCTCTCTCGAGGTTGAACCGCCCTCCACCACCGCCGCCGCCCTGAATCGCCGTCCACCACCGTGGAGAGAAGAGGTGACGACCTTCTTCTTCTTCTTTGATGGGGTGAGATACAAATCGAAATCTCCCCTTCTTCTTAATCTGTCGTAGCTCCGAATAGCCCAGCCACCAGCGAACCCCATCCAATGAACTCAACAACCCACCCCCAAAAGACCAACCCCAAGCCGAGAAACTCAGATCTGGGAGAGCTTAGACCAGATCGACCAATCCACTCTGAACCGCGCCGCTGCACGAAAGCCACTGGGGTTGGGTTCAATCAGAGGAGACAATTTTCAAAGGCCGTGAAATAGGTTTGATTTCGGCGGTGTGACCGAGATTGAAAATCTTCGGTTTTCTGGAGTAGGGGTTCTGTTGGGTGCTGGATTGGTGGTATGAATTAGGAGGTAGGCAGGTTGTGGGTTGTTGCAGGTCACGGATTTGATTGGCTGCAGTTTGTTTTTGATCGGAATTTACAGGTGTTCTGTGGGGGTGAAATGGTGAAGGAAGTGATGTAAACAATTTGGTTGTGGTGTACTGGTGGTAGGTTCGGTTGTAATTGACGCAGAGAGGTATTGGTGTAATGGTTGGTGGCAGTGAAGATTATGGGGTTTGCTAGGTATTGTTGGGTTTGGTCGTGGCTGCTGTGAGGTGGTGGTGTAATGGTAGTTATTCAATGTGGTGTATTGGTTTGGTTTAAGGGTCTGGTAATTTTATGTATTGGTTAGGTGGAGGTTGGTTATGGGTGTTAAGTTATTCATGGTGAAATCTGTAGTAGTGAGGTCATGTTAGTTAACTAGTTAAGTTTTTCTTTTTTTTTTTTAAAAAAAAAATCTGGTTTAAGTTATGTAGGGGATGTATACACTGGAGATGATGATGGTGGTTTGATTATTAGAGGGGTTAATTGCAGGTTGTGTTGTTGGTGATTGAGAGGTGGAATGGTGTGCTGGTTAGGGAGTTGGTTAATAGGATGAAGACTGGTAATTCATGGAAGTTTGGTTAGGAATTGAGGCAGAGGTTATGGGGTTTGAGAGTGTGGTTGCGGTGGTGGTTGCGGTGGTGTGGTGATTTGGTGGTAGTCGAGGTGGTGCTCAAGAACACCAAGAACATCAAGAACATTAAGAAATTCAATAATAAACAAAAAAAATGTGTTATTTGTCCACAATTTGTAAGGGTAAAATGGTCACAAAAAGTCAGTTTACACCCCTCCACTAACGGATTGTAACAGAAGGGTGGTATCTGTCCACCCTCCATCCACTGACAAGGGTGCAAAAAGTATTTTTTCCATAAATCAGGGGGCAAAATGTATTTTCACCATAAATGGAGGGTGGTTTTTGTCTTTTACCCATAAAATAAAACCTTAGTTAAGACTTAACGGAACTCATCATCAATATTGGTGAGCTTGAATCTCTGAAGCCCGACTTTGAATCCGACGGTTCGCACGTCTTGTTGAACTTGGGATCTGAAATCAGCATAAGTGAACGGCTTGTATTTCGTGCTCTTGATCACACCGTCTTCTTTCGGAAAAACAAAGTACCCTATCGATATCCTCTCCTCATACTTGTTTGCTTTCACCCTATGTTTCACACTCTTGTATTTGTCATCGCTAACCACCTGCTCAAAATGATCAAATATAGACCAATATATTCAAAAACTAATGCAAGAGTAGTGAAAATGGCTTCTGTTAATTTCCACACCTGCATCATATCTCCAAGGTTAACCACCAATGTGTGGGCAATAGGTTTCACGTCGAGCCACTTCTCATCTTTCAAGATTTGTAATCCTCCAACCTCGTCCTGGTTCAATATGGAAAATACAGAACTGTCTGTGTGGACGTCCATACCCCATGCCTGTTTAGCCTTGAAACAACGTGGATACCGGTAGAAGCGGATGATTCCAGTGGCCGGGGATATGTAAGACTTCGATTGTTCTTCGTTTATGGCAAGATTATAGGACATGGCTTCGAATATCGTTATTGTTAGTCTTGATTGGTGTGTTCCGTACTCTTGCAGCAAAGCCCTGCAGTAAATGGTAATGCATGCCACGTCAACTCAACTCAACTAGTCTACCACTCTGATCTTCTTTTTCACATCATTCTAACTCGTATTTGGGTTATTTTGACATGATTATTCGCATCGCAAAACGAAATAAATTTTTCATAATTTTTCATCGTGTGATAAAATAATTTTTTTTACAACACCATAAAAAAGTTATCAAAAATTTGTATCATTTAGCTATCCAAGCTATTGAGTCAAACAAAATGACTCAGTAAATAATGATAAAAGTCAGAATGATGTGAAATAGAAGAATCAGAGTGGTACTTCTCAGTTTAACATGTCACATATGTATAAAGGTTAAGGACTAAAGTGAAATAATAGCTCATCGGGTTCAACTATTCGAGTTGTCGCATCAATACCTCTTCTCAATCCTGTGGCAGAGCCAGGTATTTACCGAGGGAGATGATTTCCTTAAATAAAGTCACCAACAACCGAAAAACTATATTGTGAAGCACCGTTTGATATGTAAGAGTATTCAAGACGAACCAATCTGCCTAAATAAATGACTGCGTGAATTTAAGAATATATTTGTAATTTTCAAAAACCCGGACTATTTGGTAACATCTTTAATAGCATGTATGCGTAAATATTTCAGAAGTTGAGGAACAGTCACAAGTTTTTGGAGAGCCATCTATGGTAAATGCAGGGTATAAATGTAACTGGATTTAGAAAATATGGGTAAACCTCTAGTTCTTGAAAATTTTGGGAGGAAAAGGGTCGTCCGCCAATTTTTCCGATGTAAGAACTGTTGGGTATCATGTGTGAGCAGTTTGTCCAATATCGAGATGGTGGACATGGGGTTCATGGTTAATATAGTATGATTTGGACCCTAACTCATAAGGTTGACCTTTTGGGTAAGTGGGTGTCCCAGATCATACTATCGTGCTCCTCTCTTGCGGTGCTTAATCTTCCTACAAGTAGTATCAGAGCCGATGGTTCGTGCGCGCTGCCATGGTGAATCAAGGGTGAGATGTGCGGTGTTCTCATGGATGGGTCTTCCATGAATGGTGGACCAGGTGTTTCTGCAAACGGTCAAAAACCTGTGTTGCTCCAGCAGGTGGTCTGGCAGATGGTGGTCCGGTGCACTCTCACAAAGGCGATTCCAAGAAATTCGGCAAAAGCTTCCGGGCGAGGGGGAGCATTTTGAAGGGCTCACACATGAAGGGGGAAATTGTTGAGTATCATGTGTGAGAAGTTTGTCCCACATCGGGATGGTGAACATGAGGTTCATGGTTAATATAGTATGATTTGGGCCCTAACTCATAAGGTTGACCTTTTGTGTAAGTGGGTTTCCCAGATCATACTATGATGCTCCTCTCTCGCGGTGCTTAATCTCCCTACAAGAACTAGGGAAGAATTATACAACCTCTGTTTCTATCTAAGTTCACGTTTTTTACTTTTACCATTATTCACTGGGTCACTTTTACTAGGTGATTTTGATAGCGAAAAAACAATACAATTTTTTGATAATTTTTTCCGGTATTGTAGATTAACTTTTACTCTACAACACCATAAAAAAATTAGACAAAATTACATCGTTTCGCTATCCAAATCACCGCGTCAAAGTGACCAGTTACGAGACAACAAGTCCAATTGTGGACTTATAGAAGAAATGGAGGTAGTACTTTGTTGAAGAACAAGTTCTCGTCACAACCATTTATTCCGTTCACTAAGTGTCATATAAGTTCATGTTTTTTTATTTTTTGTTTTTTAATAACAGGTAAAAACATATGTAGGTATCTTAACGTCTTGAGTTAACTCTGATGATATGCTGTAAAACTACAAATTTACATAGAAGAGTTAAGCCAGCCGGAAAAAAACCCAGTCATGGAACTCAGCATGCTTAGTTGTGCCCGTGCATTGTTTATGTCTTTTACAATCTTCTTTATCTGTTTGCATCGTCTGCGATACCATAAGCTACAAAAGCCCAACCAATGGTTTAATCTCGACTAAAGACAACTTGTACCATAACGAGGACAAATACTTTGTTTGGTTGCATAAAAAATCTCCTGCTTTCAAGATTATTTTTTTGGAGGACCTTTCAATATTCGAAATGCTATATCGTTTTTCTTTTAGACTTACTCATCCATCATCTACTGGGTTTGAACTCAAGACCTTATGGATGTTTTTAATTGCTCTACCACTTGAGCTGGCATCTATTTACCTACAACAACTTTTAGAGTAACTTGGACAACTGCTATAACTATCCTAGACCTCTTGATTTTGTGAAAAAAGCTAACAGAGATGTTGACGTGTTTGTCTCTTCTGAATCAATTTCTCTACTATATATATATATATATATATATATATATATATATATATATATATATATATGTGTGTACAGTTGTACACACACGCAATGGGAGCAAGTAGACAAACATGAGGGTTTGGATGATTATAAACGAGATTTTGGCGATGGGAACAAGGAGTCCTTGTCCTGATGATTGTTACGTTCCCTAAGATACCATTTGTTATTTATCCTAGAAAATATTGGATATGATCTACGTGCCCATTTTTTAAAATCCTCGCCAATTGGTGTATGACCTATAAGGCATGTTGAATTTCTCACTTCCTCCAATTTTATTTTTGCTATGGCAACAAGTGCTTTAACTTATTTTATGAGAATGGAGAAGAAATTGTCGAAATGTGGAAAATCCGATCTCGATGTACCTAACGAAATTCATGAAGTGAAAAGTTCCAACCCTGAAACTCACACGTGTCAAATTCAAGAAACACGGACTCTCTTCTCTGTTACCCTGTGGTGGAGGTCTGTCACTATCATTGTCACTGGTAGTAATTTTTGCCTTTTTTGGGGACAAATTTGCACAATCAGTTGTGCAAGTGTTCCAAAGTTTTAGCATACTAAAAGGAGGTGAAAGTGTCATTTATCAAACTTATAAGGGTAAAATTGTTTTTATACTAAACCTGAGGGGTGAAACCATGAAAGTGTATTTTTTATTACACAATAAAGTTTCAAAAACAGTGACACATCATGTCATGCTGACGTGGTGCTCTTAGAGCAACTAAAAATTTGCAGCGACGGTTAGTATTTGGTGACGGCATAAAAGTGCTTACCCGAAAGCATCAAGCATCGGTTCCTCCGCCGGCACCGACACCAACTCCGGCCCGGAGAGTTTCTGCTTAGTCTCCAGAGGAACATTGAAACCTTCGACCCAGTTCAAGTCCAAGGCACTGTTTGGTTGTCTCTCTATAGCTACACCACCTGTTGTAAGCGCAGGAGTCCCCCAAAAATAAGTCATCCCGTTGCTTATTCCTTGTTTGGACTCAAAAGCCATAGAGAAAAGCTCCTTCCCCAGTTTATGAAGTTGGCTTACAAGGCTTGTTGGAATCCCATGGTTCACCAAACGAAACATCCCCCATTCTCTACAAGCGTAAGCCAGCTTCTGCTTATTCTTGCCGTTGCTTAACTTTTCCAAGTCAATCACCGGTAGTGGGTCGGCCTCCGGGTTGTCCGTGGGGGAGTCATACGGGTTGTCGTCGGCGGCGTGAGCTAAGGGACTGTTTGGCCGGAACAGTGGAGGATAGGAGTCATAAGATGGAAGAAGCAAGTTGTTGTCGTCCATCGTTTCACAGGCTTATGGGGTGGTAGCTTTTAATTTGGGCTTTATAAATGACACAGGCTTATGGGGAGCCTTTAGTTTCTATTTTTGCAATCTTGTGTTTTTGTTTGCATCTTCGTCGATTATTAAGCCATAAGCTACAAAAGCCAACCAATGGTTTATTCTGAGACTAAAGACAAGTTGTACCACATGCAACGAGGACAAATGCTTTGTTTGGTTGCCTAAAGATCTCCACCTTTCAAGAATCGAAATGCTACAACGGCTTTTAGAGTATTGGGACAACTCCTACCATTGTGTTTTTTCTCTTTTACTCATTTGACGTTTTCCGACTTGTATTTGGGTCATTTTGAATGGGTGCGTCGGATTACAAAATGATGCGACTTTTTGATAATTTTTTCACCGTGTTATAGAGTAACTTTTACTCTACAACACTATGAAAAAATATAAAAAAAAAAAAAATTACATCGTTTTACTATCTAAATTACCGGGGCAAAGTGAAAAAAGTGAGTATAAACTAAACAAAACGTTAACATGTTTGTCTCTTTTGTATCAAGTTCTCTAAATTCCAAAGTCGGCCAACAATTACTCTAAATTTAATATACATGTATATATATATATATTGAGAAATATATATTATTGACTCAATGGGAGCAAGTAGACAAACCTGAGGGTTTGGATGATTATAAACGAGATTTTGTCGATGGGAACAAGGGAGTCCTTGTCTCATGATTGTTACGTTCCCTACCAACAAAATAAGATACCATCTGTTATTTTTCCTAGAAAAGATTGGATCTAAGTGCCAATTTTTGGTAATCCTAACCAATTGGTGTATGACCTATAGGCATGTTGAATTAGTCACCTCCTCCAATTATATTTTGCTATGGAAACAATTGCTTTAACTTATTTAATGGGAATGGAGAAGAAATTTTCGAAATATAGAAAAATCTGATCTTGATGTATGCCTAACATTTTAGTTTGTCGAATTATTTTTCCTATTTTTATTTTACCACTTTGTGCATGTAAGCCTAGCAAGTAGAATTCATGCTGTGAAATGTTCCAATCCTGACCGTCACACATGTCAAATTCAAGACATATACTCAGGGCTGGCCCTAGACATCTCAGGGCCTAAAGCGATGATAAATATTAAGACCCTGAACTAAAATGTTATCATTTTTATTGTAATTGAAGTTTCCGTTTACATATTCTTTTTGAGTAATGCTACATGGACATAATTTTAGACAAAAAACTAGACATAATTTCCTAATGTAGTAAAATCAAACCCTACTATGAAAATACTAAACTCTTAAGAAACATTGACATCTAATCAAAATCACCAAAACAATAAATTATGTCTAAAATTCTGTCTAAAATTATGTCCGTTTAGAATTATTCTTTTTTATATTATATATCTAAAAGGTAATGTAACTCCAACAAGAGATAATCTGCAATTCTTTAGACATGGCTTGAAAATAAGAAGAATTTAAATTAGTACTAAATCTGTTTCAGCAGGATCTTGCAGTTGATTTTTTTCCGCAATTATGTCGTTTTTGACCCGATGATTTTGATAGCAACACTATACATTTTTCGGTAATCTTGCATCATTTTGTTAATCAAATCACCGGGTCAAATTGATCTTGTGAATAGTGAAAAAAAAGTCTAACACATAAGACCCTGCTAATACAAAGATAGTACCACTCTCTCCCAGCTTTTTCTTCCCAATTTGACGTTTGTCACTATTCACTGGGTCACTTTGACCCGGTGATTTGAATAGCAAACCGATGTAATTTTTTGATAATTTTTTCATAGTGTTGTAGAGTAAAACTTGCTCTATAATATGGTGAAAAAATTATCAAAAAATCGTATTATTTTGTTATCCAAATCATCCGGTCAAAGTGACCCAGATACGAGTCAAAAAAGTCAGATGAGAAGAAAGAGCTGGGACGGTCGGGTATAAGATAAATTCCTTAAAATTTCTGCAGGTGTCTTAATTTCCCCAATGCTGGAGATACAAATTTCAATCGCATGTAACAACAATTTTTTTGAAAAATAATGAATGATCTAGGAATTACAAGTGACAGCAAGTGTGTCACATGCTTTGGAGACACTAATTAAGCATTTATGGAGAAAAGTGGAGTAAAAAACGTGGGCCATATTTTAGTCAAAGCGAGGAGGTGGCATGATTTTCAGTTTTACACTTTTACTTTAATGGGTGGGTTTGGTATGAGATTTTTTGTGGATTAAAATCTAGATCAACTTTTTAGCTTTTTGGACTTTTTTCAGGGGTTTGGTGTGAGCTTTTTTGAGGTGGAACTCAATGGATTTCTTACATGGTAACATGGAACCCCATGCTCATAAGCTGATGAAAGGACAGATTCTACAGATCGGATGTGATGTGATGAGTGGCGCCGCTGTCTAAGAGCCACGCCGGAGTCACTGGACTAGGTGCTGGGGGAGCAGTGGCAAGGTTAGCCCCGACAGGAGGCCTGAATGATCCACCTGAGGAGGTCCGGATTTAACAGAGACACTGAACTGGGGGCAGTCCTGAATCCGATGACCCTGGGCATTACACCCTCTACAAAACCCTTTGAAGGGTTTGGGAACACGGTTACCAGATGACTGCTGCTGGTAACCAGGTGGGTTCCATGGAGCGGACGGGGCTGACCACTGGTGGGACGGGGGATTCGGCCAGAACTGCTGAGAGGTCTGAGAGGGCTACGGATGTGGATGCTGCTGGCCACGGTTGCGACCTTTTTTTTTGGCGGAAGGCCCCGTGCTATAATTTGCAGATGCAGGAGATCCACTGATCGGAGTTAGAGACTGACTCTGGAGTGTAAGTTCCTGATGAGACAGTTTTTCAAATCGCTCTTCGTATCCAATATCAGTGTCTCTACTCCTGATAGCTGCAACCACGGGAGGATAAACCTCATTGAGGCCATCTAAGATCCGATCAACCACATCAACTTCGTCCATGGGTTTGCCACAACTGTCTATCTCATCAGTAGACTCCCTACTCGTACTCTCAACATGGTGTCTCCCTTCGAAGTGACTTTTAAACAGACTCCCAACTATCTCAAGCTTCGCATCTTTGGTTGTAGGGGCTATCCTTGGTTGCGTCCCTACACCACCCATAAGCTTGAGCCCAGATCTGTTCTCTGCATCTTTGTTGGCTACTCCCTTACTCAGAGTACGTACCTATGTCTTGATCCTATCACTCATAGTTTGTATGTCTCCAGACATGTTCAGTTTGATGAGTCCCCTGTTCCTCCCTCTTCAGTTTTAGTCCGTATGGTCGTGACATGGTTACCCACTCTAAAGATGGAACACTGCCGCCTCGTCAGAAGTACTCTCTCAGTGCCACAGTCAGTTCTTCAGATGCTGAGCCTTCTACAACCACTCAGGCTTTGCGTGACTCTCAGTGGCGGTCGACTATGGCTGCTGAGTTTGATGCTCTCCTGAGCAATGACACTTGGGAATTAGTTCCTGGCACTTCTGGACAAAATCTGGTTGGTTGCAGTTGGGTGTTTCGCATCAAGCCACGACAGGATGACTCTGTTGACATGTATAAAGCCCGACTTGTGGCCAAGGGTTTTCATCAACGCCCTGGTATTGACTATCATGATACTTTAAGTCCAGTTGTGAAACTGACTACCATTTGTGTTTTTCACACTATTGCTGTCAGTCAGGGTTGGCCTTTGAAGCAGTTGGATGTCAACAATGCCTTCCTACATGGTACTCTTCACAACCGGGTAAAACCACAGTGTTTTGGTTGTGGAAATGAGTAGTATGGTTGTGGAAATGAGTAGTACTTGGAGGACTTTGATGGCTTTTTGAGTTATCATCTTTAGTGTTTTTCTAGAGTTTTATGTGCTACTGACACGATATTTAGATTTGAAGTTAGTTTTGCTCGTATTTTGCATTACGCTTACTCATAGGATTTAGATTAGAAGAAAGGAATGGAAGGGGTGAAGATGCTGGAAGTTGAGGAATGGGATTAGAAAAAGGAATGGAAGGGGTGAAGGTGCTAGAAGTTGTGGTTGTCGAATGTTTAAAAAGTTGATTGGTTTATGGTAGATAAGTATTGAAACATTATTTGGACTATGATTTTCATTTTGATTTGTCATGGAACGGGGCCTCGTGCATAACTTGGTATTATGATGAAGTTATTTGAAAGAGAAGTTTGGAGTCTCATGTGAGTGTAATATCAGTCCTTTGGTTTTTAAACATCAATTCTCATGGTCGAGTATATCCATATCTTTCTTCTTCTGTCGAATGTGTAATGGTGAATTTTTAGTGGCATATTAAATCCATGCATGCAATTCTTCGATTTTATTGAAGATCATTTGATGTCGAATGCTCTGAAGCAAATGGATAGAATTTGAGTCCCTGGGATAGTTTCTATCGTTGACTATGTATTTACAGTTTAACTGATATGAACTTTTAAGGTCATTTTTTTAGTTTTATCTTGTTGCTGTTCTTTTCTAAGTGCAGGTATTGGTTGGTGGCAGGTATTTTCCCATTTTGTATTCTTCTTGAGTTGGGAGTGGGGATGATCAGAAACGTTTGAATTAATGTAGCATGAGGGTTGACAAAGTTTCTGCAATAGTGCATAGGAGTTTATATAATGGATTTGGGAACAGGGGAAATTATACGTGTGTGCGCATGCGGGTGTGTTCATATTGAAGTAGTTGTTTCTGATTTGAGTCGTTTTTCAAACATTTAGGCAAGAAATAGAGCCTCCTGAGAGTGGTGGATGGAATGGATATGGAGAATTGAGGTTGTTTTATGAGTGTGTAAAGTCGGAGTGGGAGCGCAAGAGCTGAAAATCTTAGAAGGATAATTTGTAGTGTCATAATTTAGTATGAATATATGAAAATTTATCCGTTAAATACTATAAATATAACTGATTTAGCGTGCTTACAGATTAAACATACAACTGATCTTACTCCACTTTGTTGAGTTTTCGTTTGAAACCAGTCTACTGTATCATGTCAAATTATAGAATAATGATAAGTAGCCCACTTCCGTAGCTAAAACGAGAGCTAGAATCTGATGTTGCATACACATCAAGACATTGAGGGAGGAAAAGAACAAAAATAACAAAAAAAAGGGCAAGAAATCAAATTAGAAAGAAAAAGCAGGTAGTTAAAAAAAAGCGATAAAAAATATTTTTTTTCCTCCATCAATGTGTTGATGTGGCATGCCACATCACATTCTGGTTACTGTTCTGGCTACGGTAGTGGGCTACTTATCATTACTCTATATCATATTCTAGGGACCTAGGTGTGAATTCTGAGGATGGATATATGTGTCGGGAAGCAAAGTAGTGTTGCAGTGTTGATATGGATAAAGGTGGAGAAAAGGGTTTGATGGATAAGTATCTTCTGCGGGGGAAAAAGATAGAGAATAAGCTTATTTGGTGTTATTTTCTTAAAACTATGTTAGGAGGAGAACGATCACTTGTAGTGCCACATCACATTCTGGTTACTGTTCTGGCTACGGTAGTGGGCTACTTATCATTACTCTATATCATATTCTAGGGACCTAGGTGTGTATTCTGAGGATGGATATATGTGTCGGGAAGCAAAGTAGTGTTGCAGTGTTGATATGGATAAAGGTGGAGAAAAGGGTTTGATGGATAAGTATCTTCTGCGGGGAAAAAAGATAGAGAATAAGCTTATTTGGTGTTATTTTCTTAAAACTATGTTAGGAGGAGAACGATCACTTGTAGCGGAACTGAATTTGAAGTGATGGACAACTTTTAATATGGACTGTTTGTTCTGGTGATGATATGTTTGGATTTGATGGCATGCGGATTGAAGTACTATTCTTGACAGAGTTATGTCTGGTGACGACTTTATTCTAACATAATTAAAAGTTGGTTTTAAGATACGGAGAATCACAGGGAGCTGAAAGAGAAAGATGATGACTTTCAGTAACTGGTGTTCAGCATAGAATGGATCTCATGTGTTTGGTTGGGGGGTTTGTTTGATAGGTTATTTTATGTGTCGTGGAGGTGAACTTGGAACCTCTTTCATATTAAAGAATGACCCGATGGGTGCAGACTACTCATATCTCTTGCCGTCTCATGTTGAACTCTGGGTGAGTTAGAAACAATGCAAATTGCAAGACTAGTGATATGACAGTTTAAGTAATTATATGTATCACTTCCATTCTATTCACATTGGTTGTTGATGTCACCTGACTTTTTTCTCGGATGTTAAGATTATCCAAGGGATTGGAAGAAACAGAAATGAAAAGAAAGGAAAGTAGAAAAAGACAAAATGAGTCAAACTACGATTATTGAAGAAAGAAAATCATTTATGATAAGAGGATATGATATTTTCCTCAGATTGTTCTGAAGAAGTAGATTCTCTTTCATGTAAGTAAAAGAAAGAGGGGGAGAACTAAAGGAATGGAAACAAGGAATACGTGTAGGATATGTTTCTCTTGTTCTCAGAATTTTAACGGTTACATGATTGGTCCATGTTCTTGCAATTGGCTTTTTACCCGACTGTTTCTGTATACTTATAAAATAATGTAAATGAGAAGACCAGTATTAATATTGGAAAACTTAAGATCCAGTCTTCCCCTGGAATCCGTGCGGAGAAGCAGAGTTTCTTTAGAAAATGAACTTCTGAAAAGGCTAAGTTCTCTCAGCAGGTGAGTTTTTCTGCGTGTTCAGAAAGTGAGATAATATTTAAAAGCCAAAGGGGCAGGCGAAGGTGAACATTCTTTGTTATTCAAGCAGTAGTAAAGGGTGCGAAAGTCTTAACCAAAAAAGGTAAGGGTGTCGGAACAAGCGATTTTTAATAGACGACTCCCTTGCATTGCTCTTGAATATCAAAGATTGAATCCCGGATTCATGTATTTTGTGGTAAAGTCTACCTTGCTGTTCTGTAGAAGTTATTCAGATATGTTGATATTGGATGGGGCAATAGTTCTATTATGTGTAGATTGTTTACTATGCTGTATGGTTTTCATCTTTGAAGACGCAACAATGATATAGTTGTCAGGGAAAAAATCAAAAGTTTGAAAGGACGAAAGGAGGCTTTGGAATATATAAAAACATAGGCAGAATGTTGTGTGATGTCTTGGATTTAATTATAAGATAATAGTCAATGGTGATCTATGGTTACTTTATATCTTCTCTTGTGGTGATTTTGCCTATGAAAATAATTGACCGAGGGATGGAAGTTGGAGGTGGAGGCTGAAAAAGAAAGTTGGAGATATCGAGATGTTATTTACACGGTGAATTTATTTTCAAAAAGGTGATCTCTATTTTTGGAGATGTCGAAGGGAATCGAAGGGCCAAGAAGAAGAGGCGAGAGTAGTGATGAATTATGAAGATGGACAAAGAAGAAGAAGGAGGTGAGGAAGAAGATGAGCTGAAGAAGAGGAAAGAGATGTATTCATCATTAATTGTAACAGAAAACAAAATACACCATTAATAGTATTTTCTAACTAATTTTCCCTCCTGCTATATTTTCAGTATTTGCACAATAACCCCTATAGTCTAACATCCCCCCTCAAAACAAGGTCTCTAGACTAATGATTTTTGAAAAACTGAACTGGAGTGAAAGAACACAAACAGAGACGAGGTAGAACATTCTGAAAAGCAGCTATGGGCAGTGCCTTGGTGAGAACATCAGCTAGTTGAAGCTTGGATGCAATGTGTGCAACCTGAAGTTGTTTTTTGGAGACTTGCTCTCTGATGAAGTGAAAGTCACACTCAATGTGCTTGCTTTTCTCATAAAAAACTGGATTTGTGCTGAGCATAAGAGCAGACACATTATCACACCACAACTGTGGTTTTTGAGACATAGAGATACCCAGATCAGCTAGAATGTAGGTCAGCCATTTCACTTCAGCAGCAGTTGTGGCCATGGCTCTGCATTCTGCTTCAGTTGAGCTTCTTGCCACTGTATGCTGTTTCTTTGAACCCCAGGAGATGAGATTAGAACCAAGAAATATGCAGAATCCAGTAGTACTTCTTCTGTCCTCATGATCACCTGCCCAGTCAGCATCTGAATATGCATTTATATCAAAATTACCAGCAGAGAACTGAAGGCCAACATGTAATGTACCCTTGATGTATCTCAGAATTCTTTTCACCCCCATGTAATCACACTGCCTGGGATTATGAAGATGCTGACAAGCTTTGTTAACAGCAAATTGAATATCTGGTCTTGTGACAGTAAGGTATTGTAGAGCACCCACAAGACTTCTATATTGATGCACATCTTTAAAGGGTTCATAGTCAGCTGAGGACAGCACTGATTTAGGTGAAATAGGGGATATACAAGGCTTGCAGTCTGTCATTCCAGCTCTAGCAAGTAGATCAGAAGCATATTTAGCTTGTTGGAGATGAAATCCTTGCATATGAGAGCTGATTTGAATTCCCAGGAAGTAGGACAGTGAGCCAAGATCCTTCATAGCAAAGCAGACATATGATGCACAAGAGTGTCAATATAGGTGTCATCACTCCCAGTGATAAGAATGTCATCCACATAGATGAGAACTACTACAGTAAGAGAGTTCTGTCTAAGGACAAACAAAGAAGCATCAGCCAAGCTGAGTTTGAAGCTAGTACTGAGAAGATAAGAGGAGAGGAGATTATACCACTCTCTGGGAGCTTGTTTGAGACCATAGAGGGATTTATGTAGCTTACGAACCAGCTCAGGGTGCTGGACAAACCCAGGTGGTTGTTCCATGTACACTTCCTCAGTAAGATGACCATGAAGAAAAGCATTACTCACATCAAGTTGTCTGATACCCCAGGACTTAGTCAAGGCTATAGAGAGAACAATTCTGACAGTTTGTTGTCTGGCAACTGGACTAAAAGTCTCTTCATAATCCAGACCATATTTCTGATGGAATCCTTTAGCAACCAATCTGGCCTTATATCTGGAAACTGAACCATCTGTGTTTTTCTTCACTTTAAACACCCATTTGCAACCAATAGGTTTCCTAGAAGCAGGTAGAGGTACCAGGGACCATGTATTTTGCTTAATGAGAGCAGTATACTCTTCAGTCATGGCTGAGAGCCAGTGAGAGCATTGCATAGCCTCTATATAAGAAGTAGGTTCAGCTAGTGGATTGTTGGAACAAGTATTTATTTGATACCTTGGATTAGGTTTGTGAATGCCTGACTTGGATCTGGTGTGCATCATATGAGTATTAGATAAGGGAATAGGGATAGGAGAAGAAGAAAAGGAAGTGGTTGGTGATTGTGGTGATGGTAATAAAGAAGGTGTTGATGGTGATTGTGGTGATGGTGGAAGAGGAGTGGAAGGTGGTAGAGGATTGGATGGGGCAGCTGTGTTTGGAGGAGGGGAAGGTGATGAAGAAGTGGTAAATATGGGTGGAAATTGAAGCCAAGAACTTATGTAAGAAGTTTTGAGGAGATCAGGGATTGTATGAGTAGAGGGATTAGTGAGTTTAAGAAATGGAAACTCATTTTCAAAGAATCTAACATGTCTAGATATGTAGACAGTAGATGTGGTAGGATCAAGACACTTGTAACCTTTTGTATTGGGACAGTACCCTAAGAAAACACAAGGTTTAGATCTTTGTTGAAGCTTGTGTTTGGTATAGGGCTGTAACCAAGGAAAACATAGACATCCAAACACTTTGAGAGAGTGATAAGAAGGTGAGTGATTATATAAAAGCTGATAAGAAGACTTGTATTGAAGAGTTTTCTTAGGAAGAATATTAATAAGAAAGTTTGCAGTAGCTACAGCTTCTAGCCAATATTTGGTTGGCAGAGAAGCATGATGCAGAAGGGCTAGTGCAGTTTCAATAAGGTGTCTATGTCTCCTTTCTACTCTCCCATTTTGTTGAGGAGTGTAGGGACAACTAGTTTGATGAATGGTGCCCTGATTTTGAAGATAAACACCAAAAGTAGTGTTTAAATATTCAGTACCATTGTCTGATCTGAACACTTTTATTGTGGCTTGAAACTGTGTTTGTACTAGTTTAGTAAAATGAACATAAGCAGCACAGGCTTTATCTTTTGTAAGGAGAGGATACAACCAGCAAAACCTTGTGTAATCATCAATGAACAAAATGTAGTATTGATATTTGGAACAAGAGGCTACAGGAGAGGGACCCCGTACATCTGAGTGAACAAGTTGAAATGGTGCAGTAGTGTGTGAAAGAGAGACAGGAAATTCAAGTTTATGTGATTTTGCAATTTCACAAGAGATACAGAGAAAAGAACATGTTGTAGCTTTCACTGGTAGAGTACTAGATAGCTGAGACAGCACATGAGAAGAGGGGTGGCCCAATCTATGATGCCACAAGTGTGTTGAAGCAGATGGAGAAGCTGCAACAGACATAGCATGTGGATCAGTAGAATGGGACACATTATGATCAGTGGAAAAATTGGTATTGGAACTAACCAGTGATGTAGGTATAGTATAAAGACCATCCTTACAAGGGCCCTGATAGAGTAATTTGTTGTTCAAATCCCTGATTTGGAAGTTCTTGGCAGAGAAAACAAGAAGACAATTATTGTCAAGTGTGAATTTAGAGATGGATAAAAGATTAGAGTGTATTTTAGGCACAAGAAGTGTGTTTAAGAGGTTAAAAGTACCATAAGGAGTTGGAAGAATACCATCACCAAGATGAGAAATAGGAAGTTTAGATCCATTTCCAACTGTCACATTTTGCACACCATGATAAGGCATAATAGAATGCATAAGTGAGGTATCATGAGTAACATGTATATTTGCACCTGAATCAAGAATCCAACAATTCAAACCTGAGTCCTGAGGAAAATGGCTGGAAAGAGCAGTGAGCTGAGGTTGATATGATGATCCAGAACTGCTTATAGGAGAATGTGGAGCTGAAGATACATGTCCAAATTGAGCTTGATATGTAGCCTGAGGTTGTTTGTGGACTGAGTGTTGTGGCTGAGGTTGTTTGTGGACGGCGATGAAGAAGATACAGTCGGCGACTGTAAATGTTAGCCGGCGATGAGCCTTTTAGGCTCTGATACCATGATGAATTATGAAGATGGACAAAGAAGAAGAAGGAGGTGAGGAAGAAGATGAGCTGAAGAAGAGGAAAGAGATGTATTCATCATTAATTGTAACAGAAAACAAAATACACCATTAATAGTATTTTCTAACTAATTTTCCCTCCTGCTATATTTTCAGTATTTGCACAATAACCCCTATAGTCTAACAAGTAGGTGTTAAGGGGTTGAAGATGCAACTTTGAGGGTGCATTTATCTTCAGATAGTTCTATTTTCTTGGAGATGGTGGAAGGAATTGAAAGTGCAAGAACAAGAGGCGAGAGTAGGAGGAAAGGAATAAGACATGAAAGTCTGGGCTATTATGCAAGACAATGTCATGGGATCATGTATCTTGTTACACTATTTTCACTAGAGTTCCATGCGTTGTTGGTTGGTTGGTCTTGTCTGGAGTAGAACATGATACTTGGGGACACTCGGCTGAATTGACTTTTTGATTTGTTGATATTTTGAGAATTCCTGGATTTGGTAGTTCTATGTAGTATCTGTAATTATCATGATTTTATTTTCTTTCCCTTTTCCTTCTTTTGGGTGGGGTGGGGTGGGGTGGGGTGGGGGGGGGGGGGGTGTGGAAGTCCTGGAGGATCAGGCGTATTCAAGTATCACCTGTTACAGGCACTATTCATTCGGGAGGAAGGGATAATTAAAGTGGGATGGTCGAGAAACTGTTTGAGTTCTTTAATCACTTGTTTCCCACTCTTAATTGACATGGTTAAGTATGGTCTGAGTGGTTAGGGGGTTTTGCTCGGAACAGAGAAGAGTTAGAGCATCTCCCACAGTTGACATCAAATTTTACACCAAATCCTATATTTGGTGGAGAAAAATGGTTTGGCCTCCCACAGTTAACCCTCAAAAACACCATTTCACCAATTTTGGTGGGAAAATAGAGCTTTTGGTCTCCCACAGTTTTCACCAAATTTTACATCAAATAGTTATTTCACCATTTCATCAAATTTAGAGGAATTGACATTTTTGGCCTCCCACAACAAATCATCAAATTTATCACCAAATCATGAATTTCATAACTATCAAAATAAAAAAATATTTTATTACCAAAAAAATATTACACGAAATTATAAAATGATTAAATAACACTTCAAAAAATCTAAAATTAACCAGTCTAATCTATTTGACCATGATTACCCCATATGTATAAGAAGGTTACTGAAGTTCTTGAGTTTAACATCAGTGTATTATGTTCGGCCAAACCTATTGCAACTACATTAGTTATTTCATTTTATCATCCCGCAGCATAATGCTGAAAATATTATGTAACACGCTATGGCTCAAAATCATATTATACAAAGTGGAAAAAGAAAAACGGATGGCGTATATACTGTAAAGACGAAATGCTACACTATTACATTAGAGCATATTATTACCATGAAAGTAATGTGAAAACATGCCTTAAACACTAATTAAAAATTTGGTGCAGATTACACCAAATCCTATTTTTGCCATCAAATTTGATGGTAAAAATAGGATTTGGTGATATGGGATAGGATTTGAGGGTACTGTGGGAGATGCACTTCACCATTTCACAAAAGCTACATCAAATATAGGATTTGGTGATTTGGTGTTTTTTTGGTCAACGACTGTGGGAGGCCTACAAAAAAATCACCATTTTTTGGTGATTTGGTGATTTGATAATTTGTTGTGGGAGGCCGAAAACACCAAATTTTACTATCAAAAATAGGATTTGGTGCACTGTGGGAGATGCTCTTATAGTTGTAAGAATGGTTGAGTGGCTGGTTTATTCCCTTATCATTTTGAATGTAAAATATCCAGTCTACTTTTTTTTTTTTTTTTTTTTATATATCTCTTGATCGGTTTAGGTTCTCTGGCACTAACATTCTAGTACCAGAGGTTGCATATATTTAAACCCTGCACATCCACCTCCAATACATCTAACTAAATTCTATGTATTCACTCTAATCCCCGTTGATACCATCCTATGAAATGGTGACCTATATCATCTCTAATCCCGTTAGTACCATTCAATCTCCCACGGTATCAGAGCTGAACTCCTAGCTCTCAATCCTCCTCCTTCTGCGGCCTCACGCCAAAAACCCCACACGGCTCGAATGGCCAATATCGTTGTCGACCGCCTTATTTCTCTCCTGCTCCGTCAATCCCAAGTTGTTGTCGCAGCCCTAGTCCCGATCTCTTCCGCTGCTCATCTCCCCGCTGCTCCCCTCCCCGTTCTTCACAATGTCCGGCACTCCCCAGGACAACGTCGAATCATTTGGCACATCTAAGGAACCCCTTAACCCGGTGTTTTTGGTGACAAACATCGACAAGAAGTTCTTGACAATGAAAAAGTCCAATATGATCATTGGCAACCTTCTTCCGACTTCAAACTGATTCATACGGTGTCTCCCATCACATCAACTCCCCTACCCCCACGGGAGTTCCTCTGTGGAAGTTTGTCGACTTCTTAATTCTGTCATGGATATACTAGTCTATCAGTGATAATTTGGTCCTTGCCATTCTTACGCCGAAACAAACCGCCCGAGAAGGTTGGGCCAAGTTGAAAAATTTGTTCCGTGATACCAAGGGGGTTCCGGAGTGGCTGAACTGAAACTCGAATTTGTCGCCCTGCGATTGGAACACTCCTCCTCCCTGGAAGAGTACTGCACCAAACTCGACTAGCTGATCTAATTGGGAATGTCGGTACACCTTGTATCGAATCAAAAGTTGGCTATCAAGTTAACGAACGGTGTCACCCCTCCGTATGGTGGCGTAGTGATGCTTATTCAGCAGACCCTCCCACTGTCCTTTTTCCTATCTGTTTTCTCAATGTTGCGCTAGGATGAGCGCCGCCTCGCCCGCAAAGGGATGCCTCAGCCCAACGTGCTAGTGTCTACGGCACCAAATTGCTAGCCACACTCACCAATCCCTCAATCTACAGCACTGCCTGTGACCCGTCTCATCATGACCGCGGCGGGGGAAGTGGTGGCAACGGCGGAATGGAAAACTGCCGCAATTGAGGAGGCCGCAAGGGCAGCAAAAGTGGCCAAACTCCACAAGCTTAGCCACCACCATCTGGTTTTCCCACGACACCAGGGTTTGGTGCCCGGCCCTGTCGCCCACGGGACTTAATCGCTGCAACCTCCCTGTCCATACCTAACCGCAGCTGAATGGACGTCGCCACCAACGCGGCCTAATACCGCTGGTGTACTCGGTCCTGGACCAGCAGCCCTTCCGCGTGCCCTCACGGCCACGACTGATTCTCTTGTGTCAGTAACAAACTTGGGCTCTCAGTTTTTGGGTATGACACTGAATGTTCCGGATCTGACTTGGTATTTCGATTCTGGAGCATCGTCTCATCTCACATCTCAGTCAGAAATGCTCTCCACTGTTTCATCCTCATGTCCAGTACCTTATATGTTGGTGGGTAATGGTCAAAGCATACCAATACATGGGTCCAGACAACAAACCATTAACACTCTCTCACGCGCTCTCCGTCTAAAAAACGTCCTTCTGACTCCAAACATCATTAAAAAATCTTACTTATATGTTCGTCAATTTACGACCGATAATAATGTTCCCATTGAATTTGATCCGTTTGAATTTTATGTGAAGTCCTTCGTTCGGGGACCCTTTTAACGAGGAGCAACAGCGCGATAGCTCTGTACCCATCCAGTCTGGCTTGTCCACTTCCTCTGCTCAATCACTCAGTGTCATTCCCGCTCTGTTGTGGCACAACTGCCTCGGTCACCCTGGACATCGTGTTTTAGACACTCTTTGGATCCGTAGCCTTATCTCGTATAATAAGGCTCAACGAGCCACTCTATGTCATGCTTGTCAAGTTAGTAAGCATGTTCATTTGTCGTTCTCTCCGTCATCATGTATTACTGCCTTGTTTAACATTATTCATAGTGATTTGTGGACATCTCCCGTTTTAAGTCAATCGCACTACAAGTATTATCTCCTCTTGCTTTATGATTACTCTTATTTTCTGTGGGTTTTACCCTTACAACAGAAGTCTGATGCCTTACTCAAATTCAAACAATTCAACACCTTTGTACATACCCAATTTGAGCGACCGGTCTAAGGTTTTCAGAGCGATCTTGGCGATGAGTTTGGTAACGGGCCTTTCCGTACTTATGCCGCTCATCACAGTCTTACTTTTTGTTTTGCTTGCCCTCAAACATCATTTCAAAACGGCAAGGCTAAGCGCATGATCCGTCGAATCAATGACATTACCCGTACGCTTCCATACCACCCTTGTTTTGGGTAGAATCACTTCTCATAACGCTCATCACAGTCTTACTTTTCGTTTTGCTTGCCCTCAAACATCATTGCAAAACGGCAAGGCTAAGCGCATGATCCGTCGAATCAATGACATTACCCGTACGCTTCCATTCCATCCACGTTTGGGTTGAATCACTTCTCACCGCAATCTACATCCACAACATTCTCCCCATGGAGGTACTTGGTGACAACATTCCTACTATTGTTGTCTATCGCCTACTTATGACCACCTACGTACTTTTGGCTGCTTATGCTATCCGAATCTCTCTGTTACTGCTCCGCACAAGCTTGCTCCTCTTTCTACTCGGTGCCTCTTCCTTGGTTATCCTCTAAATCACCGTGCGTACCCATACCTTGACATTGCAGGTCTATATATCTCGTCATGTCACTTTTGACGAGACGGTCTTTCCTTTCTTTCCTTTCTCCTCCCCTGGGCTTGCATCTCCTCATTTGTACGAGTCTCCTTCCCCCTTCCTATCATCACTCATCGGGTTCACAACCCCACTTTTACTCCTTAGATACCTAACCCATCCCGAGCGCATACTCATCCTCTACTGGTGCATTACGTGCGTCGAGCGGCCTCCACTCGTGCCCCACCTTCGGCATCACCACCCACGGCTATGCCTGACCGCAGCCGGCCCCACCAGAACCTGCGCATGAACATGAGTCATCTCCTCCATCTCCTCACTCCCCTCATATGACCACTTAGTCCAAGCATGACATCACCAAACCCATTCAGCGCCTCACTTTCTACACTCACAAGCCTGAACTCGTTTCCCCCTTACCCAAGTCCCACATCACTACCCAGTTCAACCCACACTGAAAAGCCGCCATGGATGATGAGTTTGGCGCTATAGTGAATATACTTGGGATGCAGTTCCAGGGCGAATGTTCTTTAGACGACGTGGCTCTTTCGTCATAAACTCTCGAGCTATGGCAGTCTACAACACTATAAGGCAAGACTAGTGGACAATGATAAGTCTCATAAGTCTCAGCTCGTTGGAGTGGATTTTGAGGAGACGTTTAGTTCAGTTGTTAAGCCGTCACCATTCATACCGTTCTCAACATTACAGTTGAGCGTTCTTACCCTATTCGGTATCTTGGTGTCAAGAATGCATTCCTTGATGGTGACTTGGACGAGAATGTGTATATGCATTGGCCGCCTGGTTACAGTGACCCCCCACCATCCTGATTTTGTTTGCCGCTTTGCGCAAATCGTTGTATTGTCTTAAGCAGGCACCTCAAGCATGGTTTCAATGATTCGCCAGTTAGTTTGTCAACATTCGTGGCTCCGACATGGTTTATCAACTTCTCTATGTGGACGATATCATTTTCACTGGCTCCTCCTCGCCTCTCTATCAACAGGTTGTTAGCTGTTAGGCGAATGTGCAATGTCTGATCTCGGTTTCCTTCATCATTTTTTGGCCATCGATGACCAGGTATTCCTCTGGCTTATTTCTCTCTCAGCGCCAGTATGTGATGTCTCCGACGTGCGTCCATGACGCCTTATAAGCCGGCTGTGACTCCTGTTGAAACCGGTTGCAATCTCACCGCCGTCTCTGGCATTTCGGTCTTCGATTCCACCCTATATCGAAATTTGGCGTGGGGCTTCAATGTCGCATTTTTACTCGGCACGAGCTCTCATATGTGGTTCAGCAAATATATCTTTTTGTGCATGATCTTCGTGAGTTGAACCTACACGCACTAAACCGTATACTATGGTATGTTAGTGGGACCCTAGTTTTTGGATATCTACCATGGGTGCTGATAGTCTTACGGCTTACACGGATGCGGATTGGCCTGACTGTTCTGATACTCGGCGGTCCATCTCTGGCTACTGTGTCTTTTATGGTGACAACCTACTTAGTTGGTCATCCAAGCGCCAGGCCACGGTATCTCGTTCTAGTGCCGAGGCTGAATATCGTGCTGTGGCCAATGCCGTTTCCAAGTTGTGCTAGATTCAGAATTTACTTCTTCAGCTTCGTGTCTCACCGCCTCGTGCCACTGTGGTTCAATGCGTTAATGTCAATGCAGTTTATTTATCAGGTAATCCTGTTCAGCACCAACACACGAAACACATGGAGATTGATTTTCACTTCGTTCGCAAGAAAGTCCGTTTGAGTCATCTTCGTGTTTTGCACATCCCAGCGCATTGGCGTACTACGCTGACATCTTCACAAACGGTCTTCCTCGTATATTGTTTGAGCGTTCCAGATCCAGCCTGAGCGTACGTGAACCTCCCGCTCCGACTGCGGGGGCGTAATAGTCTATGTTGCACAAGTTCTTCTAAAAGTTCCCTCACCCGCACCGGGTGCTTCTGGGTGCTTTGTGCGTGCTTTGCTGTGCTTTGTGGATATTTTGGGGTCATTTTGAAAGGTTAAGTTGAGACTTGAGAGGTCCTCTAAAATACAACTAACAGTTTAGCCAAAAAATCGTGCATGAAGACTTCTAACCATTAAATTACTCGTCCATTCAAAGCTTAGAGCAACGACAAGAAGAGATTATATTGTCAATATAGTAACTATGTTCCCTTGAATCAGTGTATGCATCTCTGCGTGATTATACTTTTTGGATTACTATTATTGTTTTTTATGTTAGTATTGTCACAAATAGTATAAAATAAAAATATATTAAAAGAAGTCGCTGCTGCACCTCAGCTGCACCCGCAACCTTGAATTTTGGAAATTTGTCGCAGCCGCGCACTCACACTTGTGCAACATAGGTAATACTATTATTTAGACTAGGTAATTATATCAATCACCACAGTCACTACTACATGATCTCCTATCGTAGCAGATTAGTCTTTATTTACATTTACCTTATTTGTAGATATAATGTCTGTAATCACTTGATATAGTGGTATGTTGTCGATGCACTCCTGTATTTATACTCTGGCTTTATCAATGGAAAGGACATGGAACATTCTCCAATCTCACAATAATGATGTTAGTCATGCTAGGAGGCATATTAAGATCAATAAGAACTTTTCTATTGAAGTCCTTGCCCAGGCCATCAAAGGCTTTCTCAAGGTTAATTTTGTAGATGAGGCTAAACTTCTCCTTATCTGTCTGAGGGTGTGAATAATTTCGCGAGTGATGATGTTATCAATTTTGGTTAGGAGATATAAGCTCATTCAATATAGGTCTAAGCCTTTTGACAATTTTGCTTATAATCTTGTAACTCGCATTGCAGAGGCTGATAGGCCTTAACTGGTTCACACTCTTAGGATTGTCAATCTTGGGGATGAGGTCAATAAAATTCCTACTAGTATCTTTCGGGACAGTTTCGTTTGCAAAACAGCTAGTGACAAAATTAATTGTGTCATGTCCTAGGATATCCCAATGCTCATGATAGAAACTAGCATTGTACCCATCAGAGCCAGGGCTTTATGGCATCAAGTCACCAATGGGAATAGCTCCAAGTAAAGTTTCTTTGTTAATGCTAAGAGTGCTGGTTTGAACCAACACATTTCTGTAATGGCAGTTAATATCATGCTTATAGAGCTGCTTAAAGTGACCAAGAACATAAATCCTAAGATCAATCACTTTATTAATCCAATTGCAACTGTTATATTTAAGTGAAGTGATAGGACTTTTGTTCTTTTTTTCTTTTCATAACAGCAGTAACGCGGAAGAAGCGAGTGTATCGTCTCTAAATTGAAGGTACTGAGTTCTAGACTTTTGCTTCCAAAGAACCTCTTCTTGGTAGAGAATGTAGTTGTACTCATCTTTTAAGGTCCCTCTCCAAAGAAAGGTTTAGTTGAGCTTTCTGGATTCTGTCTATCCTAGCAGGAATGTGCCGTTTTTCCTAAAGATGTTCCCATAGGTATTGTTTTTGCACTTGACTATGTATGATTTAAGGCTAAGAAGGGCACTATTGTGATCGACAGTTCCAGCTATTGCTGACAACATCTTTAAAAAAGGGATTAGTAAGCCAAAAAAATTCAAATCGAAATGGCCTATTGAGGGAGTTAAGAGGGATATTACCATCAGTTCGCATAAGGATAGGAGCAACATCTGAGTGTGTCCTTGCAAGGTTCAGCAATGTGGCATTGAGGTAGATTACCCTACAATCCTTGTTAGCAATGGTCCTGTCCAATCTTTTTAAAAGTTTTTGGCAAGCGTTGGTTTATAATTTGTCCAAGTAAACTAAGGTCCAAATCCATCAAAACACAGGAATCCATATTCTCTTGGATTTTCCCAATATTATGGGCGGTGCTCAAGAACCAAATCAGAAAGGGTTATTCTCAAATGATCGTTTCCGGCTCCCCGTTAATTCCAAATGTGGATACATCGAAAGAAGGTTAGAGAATATCGGAATCACTGAGTTGATATCCCATTCCTGCAACCTTCTCTAATTGTTCTGGTTGGTTAGAACTGCTTTGGTTGATGTCGCTTAGATTATGTGCATCGACTGTCCTTGTGTTGGAACACTCAACTCCAGCTCTAATCTCAGTTGTTCTCTCGTCTAGTTCACATGAACTATGTCCAATACCCGCGAACTATGTCCAATACCGGCCGAGAGTCCCCTTCCGGAATTAAAAGGGTTATCGGGTTCAACCGAAGATTGTGGATGATGCTTTCGCTCTCCATCAGGCCGCTTTTTGGGTTCACCCTCCTCTGTGTGATTAGCGGAATTGGTGGTATCATTTTCCGGATCCAAGTCGTGAAGATATAGGTCTTCTTCTATCGAGTTTCCCACCAATCAACAATAATAGTAATTAAATCTATAACCAAACCAAAATTCATATACAATACTCAAAGATACAGAGTTACTATGTCAGCGATATAATCTCTTCCTCTCGTTGCTCGTAGCGGTGGATAGACTAGTATTACAAGAGATACAAATGTGCACATAGATGCACGTATTTTTGGTTAAATTGTCGTTGTATTTTAGACGACCTCTCAACTAAAATTTTTAAAGTTACCCTGGCTTAGCCACAAAGCACCCGCGAAGCACCCAAGCACCCGGTGCGGGTGCGCGACCTCCAAGAAGCACCCGTGTTACATAGGTGGATAGGATCAATCTCACCACATATGAAGTATCTGCAGTCTGGTGAAATAAGTATATCAGGGTATTGCTAAGTGCCTTATCATTTTCGTGTAGTAGTAAACTACAGTTTTGGAAACGGTAAAGTTGCTCAAGTCATGCAGAAATGTAAGGTAAGGCTGTATACAATGGACCCCCAAAGTGGGTCCGATCCTTCGCCGGAACCCACGCATAGTTGGAGCTTTGTGCACCGGGCTGTCCTTTTTTTAGTAAACTACAGTTTTGTATGATTCAGGGCTTGTACCGAGTACGAACTCTCACTCACACGCGCACGCACAGACACGGGTGCCGCTCTGACTGGGGGGCGGGAACATCATAAATGATATAGAGTTTAGCTTCTTTTAATTTAGTTTTAGCCTCCAACCACGCGGCAACTTATTCCAAGTAATGATCTTGGGGAACCCAGTTATGAGGTTGTCAAGTATGCATATTAAACACCTATGATTCTTGTGCTTTGTTGTATGAGAAATGGGCTAAGTTGAGGATTTCTTTTTAAATGCTAGCTAACACAGTATCAAACCAGACTTTGACATGGCCATAATACTACTAGGGCGAATAGCAACTTGAGAAACTGACTTGTTCTTGTTTGCTTTGGCTTTAGGTCTAACACAGTTTCCTACATTACCATACTGACTTGTTCTTGTTTGCTTTGGCTTTAGGTCTCACACAGTCTCCTACATTACCATATACTTTTGTGCCGCACTAAAAGTTCTATGCCTTTCTCAATATGAACTATTGACGTTTGCTGGCAAACAGGAAGACGTTGAAAAGGAAATTGCTCAGGTAAATAACAAGCTGGAGATAAGAGTTAAAGGTTGTTACACACATACACACACGGCTGATTAGGTGACGCTTGAATGGGAGCATCTGAATATTGCAAAATTTGAGCTGGATTATGGACTGGAACCAACAGTAGACTTGACGAATAGGGTGTCTTCTCACCTTCTTGGAGTGGCAATTCCTAATTCAAACTGCGAGTACTCGGGCAGGACAATTTTATCTCACCTCAACTAGTTTTGTCGAATAGGGTGTCGTCCTCTCACCTTCTTGGAGAGTGGCACTTACAATTGTACCTTCTCACCACCGTGCTGACACTTTTAATACTAGTGTATCTTCACGTGTGATATTTCTTTTTTTGGAAAAATTGTAGTTTCATCCAAGACTCTTTCTAACGGAGAAAACTTGAAAATACTCCGAAAAAACTGAAAATTGATCTACATACATACATACATACATACATACATACATACATACATACATGTGTGTGTGGCATAGATGCTTCATGGATTTTAATATTAATAATGTATCTCTGATTCCATTGTTGGGGTTTGAATTTTTCCTAGTCTCAGACTACAAGATTATACCGAGCCATGGAGAGGTATATCTATTGGATGATAAGCCTTGCGGAGCTGCTCCTTTCGATAAATTGGAAAGACGCAAATCGAGATTTGTGTTTAGGGTTTGAGTTCATCGTTTCTCTTTGTAAAAAAAATAACGGTTTAGGGGTCCATAAGGTGAGCATACAAGAAGGAATATGAGTTTTACTTGCCCACTTTGCTAAATGGCGAGCTAACATGTTTGCTTCTCTATAAATGAAACCAAATAGAAGGGCAACAATAATTTAGACTTAGAGCTGGGTAAGGGATGTTATGGCCTTTAAGAAACCAACTGTGCTGCAAATGTTGTTAAAAAGTTGGTGTAGAAATTTACTTAAAAAGTATTCGGTAAATTTCATATATAACTTGTTATGGAAAATTATTCTTCGCATATTTATATTGCAATTACACGTCTTTTTTGAATTTATTATTATGACATAAATAAAAAAGTATATTTATAAAATTATCAACGAGCAAATCCAGAAAAGCAATATTTTTCTTGCTTCTAAAAAATGCGGTCGGAAAGCAGTTGGTGTCTAAAAAGCAGATAAATCAAAATGGCTAAATTGCACCGTAGGTACCTATATTTTGCAAAAACAGGCAAGTGGGTACCCAAAATTCAAAATCTAGCACCATGGGTTCGATTTTCGAGCAAATAGATACCATTCCGTTAACTTTCTGTTAATATTGGACGGAAAAAATATAAAAAGACTATTGTACTTCTTATTTTCACCTCCATTTTTTTTGAAATACTAGTTTTACTAACAAATCTTAAAAACCTTAAAAATAATAAAGTTTATTTTAGTAATTTGATATATGTAAGATAATGCAATTTATTTCATTAAAATTACATATTCTTACATCATTTCAAGATATGGAATGTGTTTTTTTTAGGGAAACATGTATTTTTAGAGGGAAGATATGGAATATGTTTTTATTAACATATATCGGTCAATCTTAAAGTCTTTAACTTTTAATTAACAGTTTTAAAAAAAATCTCAAATTTTCATAATTTCACATGTATTTTTTTTTAAAGAAAACAATAACATGCAAATATCTTTGTGCGTTTTGTAAACTGACACAAGTGTTGACCCCTGACATTCTTCAACAATTTTAGATTGTAATTATTTTTTTTAAAAAAATGCACAAAGATACTTGTATGTTATTGTTTTATTAAAAAATACATGTGAAATTATAAAATTTTGAGATTTTTTTTTTTTTTAAAAAAAGGTTAAAAAAAGGTTAAAGATTTTGAGATTGACAGATGAATGTTAATAAAAACATATTTCATATCTTGAAATGATGTAAAAATATTTTAATTATTAAATTAAAATTTTATTATTTTAGTTTGTTTAGATTTCTTAGTAAAACTTGTATTTTAAAAAAGTTAAAAGGGTGAAAATAAGGGGTATGAATAGTCTTTTTAGATTTTTCCGTCCAATATTAACGGAAAGTTAACGGAAGAGTACCTACTTGCTTGAAAACCGAAAATTTGGGACCCGTGGTGCTTGATTTTTAAATATGGGTACCCACTTGCTTGTTTTTACAAAATATGGGTACCTCTGGTGTAATTTAGCCAATCAAAATCTACCAAACACAACTATTTGGCTATAGAAAGTAAAAAAGCATAGCATGAAAACCACCTGCCAAGGCTGGCAAGCAATGACTCATGGTGAAAAGACTTGGGATGTGGGGAAGACTTCCCCCAACATGAAAACCACCTTCCAAGACCTGGTTGTGATGCTGTTAACAGCAAACAGTAGAGCCTAGTCATTCAAGGTGAGAGCGGATCGTGTCGTCCCGGGTTAAGGGCGAGTTGAAGGAGAGCTGGCCGGGGGCGGGCTGGGCACCCGTGTAGATCAAACGAGATTATTGCTGAAAACGTGAGCTGCTCCGTGTTCTGCTCTGCTCCAGTACTCCTGTTCTGATGATGAACTGAATGATGAATGGTTTTTCTGTGCTGGGACGCCTCTTATTTATATTGCCACAGTTTCCAAAACTGATGCCTGAAATTCCTGTTCTGCCCCTGTCTAAACTGTCTTTGAGAAGCTTCTGGAAGTCCTGACGTGCGTATGAAGGCACCTATCTGCGTCTGAACGCACATTCCTGCGTTTGGACGCACGCGCTGGTGACCTTTGACTTTTTGACTTCTGACTTCCGTTGACTTTTTGGCCTGCGTTTGAACGCACATGTGCGTCTGAACGCACATGTCTTCGGTCTTCTGGTTGACTTCTGCCTGATTTTCTGACCTTTCTGCAATTTGGAGTTTCCTGAGTTTGAATGCAGGATGTGCGTCTGAACGCACAATACTTGGTCTTTTTCTGGCCAATTTCTTGTCTTCTGTTGGGCTGTGTGTTTGAACGCATGATGTGCGTCTAAACGCACAATACTTGCTTTCTGCACTTGTCTGCTTTGACTCCTTGATACTCTGCCTCCATTCCGAGCCTCTCTAATGCATTTCTGGTACCTGTTTCCTGCACACAACAGCAAACACCCGCTATCATATCCAAGTAGATAAAATTATGCATGAAATTGCTCAAATATAGAAATTACACTTTCAGCGTTCTCTTTCCTGTATCAAGTGAAAAAATGACTAAAACCAGGCGAAATCAAGCTCAACAGGGTCAGAACCAACGGTAAAAGACGCCCCATACTAACTCTACCTGTGAGTTATCACATATACCTTATTTTTCTGTTCCGGATAGTACACATCACATGACCAAATCTGATCTCATCCGCATTGATCCTTTTTTGGATGACACTGATATAGATCATCCTCCCACTTCTACTTCCAGCAATACTTCTCGTGGTCTAATTTATCCTTTATCGCAACATGATACTCGCATGGATCATTCTGCACGTACTTCTGTTCCAGCTCCGATTGCTCAGAATTTACCCAGCCCCCCCTCCCCCCGCGCCGGCAGCCCAATTTGATCCACTTTGGCAACAGGCTATGACTGATGAACTAGATACTTTGCACAAGACTCACACTTGGGATTTGGTACAACTACTACTTGATAAGAGTGCAATTGGTTGTCGTTGGGTTTATAAAATCAAGATTAAGTCTGATAGGTATGTGGAACGTTTACTCAACAATACGGTACTGCTTATGAGGACACTTTTGCTCCAGTTGCTAAAATGACCACTGTTCTTACTCTTATTGCTGTTGCTTCTATTCGTCAATGGCATATTTCTCAGATGGATGTTAAAAACGCATTTCTACATGGTGATCTTAATGAAGAAGTATACATGACTCCACATCCAGGGGTCTCTCTCAAACAAGCTCCCCGAGGTTACTTCTCTTGGTTTTTATCCAAGCAACTATGATTCTGCTCTCTTTGTGAAGTATACAGCTGCTGGTCGTATTCTTCTTTCATTATATGTTGATGACATGATTACTACTGGCGATGATATAGTTAGAATTGTAGGGCTGAAAGTGGAATGAGCTTGCCAGTTTGAGATGAAAGATTTATGTCCTTTTGCGGTCATTCTTGGTATAGAAGTTGCCTACTCGCCAAAAGGGTATCTCCTCTCTCAGTCCAAGTATGCGGTTGATATCCTTGAGCGTACTCAGATTACAAGCACCAGAACATCGGATACGCCTTTGGAGGTTAATGTACGGTATTCTCTTTCTGATGGTACTCCATTGCTTGATCCTACTGTATATCGTACTATTGTTGGGAGTTTGGCCTATCTAACTATTACAAGGCCAGATATCGCTCACGCAGTTCACGTTGTCAGTCAGTTTGTTACTTCACCCACCACAGGTCATTGGTGTGCAGTCCTTCGTATCTTGCGCTATTTACGAGGAACTCTCTACCAGAGTCTGCTATTCCCTTCGACTTCGTCTTTGGAGTTGCGTGCATATTGTGATGCTGATTGGGCTAGTGATCCTACGGATCGCAAGTCCGTTACAGGATTTTGCATCTTTTTGGGCGATTCTCTTATTTCTTGGAAGAGCAAGAAGCAGAGTGTGGTTTCTCGATCCTCTACAAGGGCGGAGTATCATGACATGGCATCTACTACCACTGAGATTATTTGGTTGTGTTGGTTGCTTGGAGATATTGGTGTTTGACTTTCTCAGCCTACTCCCATGTCTTGTGATATTAAAAGTGCTATTCAGAACGCACACAACTAAGTCTTTTCACGAGATAACCAAGCATATTGAGATTGATTGTCATATCACTCACCATCATCTGTTATGGGGTACTATTACTTTGCCATTCGTACCATCGTCTCTCCAGCTGGCGGATTTCTTTACCAAGTCCCACCCTGTTCCGCGGTTCAGATTTCTTGTTAACAAACTCTCGATGATTCTTGCAGCATCGTGAGTTTGAGGGGGCATGTTAGAATTATTTGTCTTATTTTATTTATATGATAGTAGTTTAGTCTTTTAGCTCTTTAGCCTATATGAGGCTCCTTTTGCTTCTTTGTAACATTAGACTATCATTTTCTGTTCTGTATAGTACTGCAAAATCCTAGTTTTCTTCTCCCACTATGAATCATTCTTCCCATTCTTTAACACTTTGGTCCTGAGGTGGGTTTTACTACTATGATTTATGTGTTCGCTAGGGATTAATTTTTGTTAATTTCTTCTGAAATTTTGAGGCAAAACTTTGTGTTGTTGATCACTTATTTATTTGTGAACAATGTTCAAATTTATATGACTCTGTGAGTTAATAGCGCATTACGACAGGAGAACTTGAGAAACTATGACTCCTATTATTGACATGGTTTTCATAAACTTCATAAAGTGGGATATACAAGAGATCCATAGTGCATATTATGATAGCAAAAGCTATCGATAGAGAAGTAAAGTTAGAGTTTCTTCACTTTAATTCATAATCATTCATTAATACTTAATGCTGAACGGAACACACATATAAATACTATAGTCAATTACTTATCACCCACTTCCAATTTGGGGTAATAATCCATGTACCACCCCCAGTTTCAAAATGCTCTTATTACCACTTCGAGTTTGTAATTGCAAGCAATTAGCAATTGGGCAAATTTTCGTCCAAAATTTTCCATTATTTAACGACTTTTTGGGGGTAAAGTCATCAAATAAGAAAAATATGAACACTAAGAATAAAGCCGCCACTGCTCCTGCAACACCACCATCACTGCCACCATAGCCCAGAAACCGATGACCCACTATCACCATCACCACCATCATAGCCCAAAATCCGGCAACCCACCACCACCAACACCACCGCCCATCAACCAAAACCACTATTGTCGCTGTAGGGCTTTATATCGGATTACGCACCGGAAAACAATAACTAATATACGTACAAGACCCGTACAAGACCCCCCAATGATCATTGGAAGAGACATCATAACGATAGTAAGGATTTAGTAATAATTACCCTGTTTGTCTCCTTGGATGACTTCAAATGCAAAATATTGTTGACGTCTCTACGGATAGTCCACTCCTTGGATTGTCTCCGGATCCTCCACACCTTTGTGCTAGCTAGGGATGAATGAGGAATAAGAAGAATCACGCAAACCGGGGAAAAAGAAGGGTGGCACGCCTCTCTTGAGGCCGACGAGTTGAGGGGCGGACAGGGGGGGGGGGGGGGTTCGGCCCTCCTTGTCTTGTCTCTCTCCTTGTTTTTTTTTTCTCTCCATGTGTTATAACAATTATGACACTCTCTTGAGAAAATAAGCTAGGAGTGTTCTTTATATATGTAGTCTAACAACTCCTTGTTAACTACATATTAGCCCCTCTCCTAATCCTGTCCATACAGGGATTATTCCAACTTGAAAATTAGTCCTACTAAGTTTGAAAGTAGTTGAATATTGATCCTTCTATTTAATTAATCATATTAATTAATTCCCAAGTCCGTTTTAACCCATAGGGAGTGTGACCCCATAGGTTTCTACTTAGTTGGTAGTGACAATTACTAACATAGAGCGGTGTCTAGCAACACATCCATGCCACCCAACTAATAGAAATAGTCAGTAATCCGACAAAACTTGTGCAAGTACTGTCTCATCCCTTTGTCTATATATCCGGATTGAACACGAGACATAAAAGTCACACTCGTACATCCAATCCATAGTTTCTCGATTCTGGGATTAGTCTTATCCATGCATATGACATCAATATCCCATATTGATTTATCTGAGTCAGGCCATACATTCTATAAGCAACATCTCTCGAGTGGACGCGAATATTTGCTCCGGTTATGTGAGAGGAACAAATTCTATCTACATCACTACCATCTCTAAGCTTGCTTCTTATTGTATCCGACACGCGCCTTTATTGCTACCCAGTTATGATATAGTGTTTGACGATATAAAAACACTATATTCCACAACTAGAGGATCCATTGACTTCAAGTCTAAGGATGACAATACCGTTGTCACTACGAGAAGCACTTATGACTTACATAACTTGTATGTAGCCTCCTCATTATGGGTCAATCCAGTATGTCATTACCCTTAATGCATACCCATGTGTTGGATCGTGATATCTCCATATCAATCCAACCCCATACTAGTCTATAGATGATCGTCCTATTAAACAGTATAATCGAATATGGATATTTAAGATAAACAACACATTTTCAATCTAAGGACTTCATTATATTAAATATCTCCATAAATAATACAAAGAATATTCTAGCCAAAAGTAATGTTCATACTTAATAAGATTGCCTCTAAGGCATCTATTCCAACGGTCTCCCACTTGCACTAGAGTCAATCTGGTGCATCTCGTATGCCTGCAGATCTAGTGTGTCCTTCATGCTTTCGCTGAACAAGAGGCTTCGTGAGAGGATATGACATATTCTCATCTGTAGGAATCTTGCATATCTTCACATCTCGTCTATCGATGATATCTCGAATAAGATGGAACTTCATGAGCACGTGTTTGGATTTCTGGTGTGACCTGAGTTCATTTGATTGTGCGATCGCTCCAGTGTGGCCACAATACAACTCTATTGGATCCACAATGCTAGGAACCACACCAAACTCAGTAATGAACTTCCTAATCCAAACATCTTCATTTGTTGCGCCACTCGCAGCGATGTACGCAGCCTCTGTTGTAGAATCAGCAACCATCTCTTGCTTGTAACTTTTCCAGCTCACAGCTCCTCCATTCAGGCAATACACAACTCCCGAATGTGATCTGAAATCATCTTTGTCGGTTTGGAAGCTTGCATCCGTGTAACCCCTTACACGCAACTCTTTCTCCCAATATATAGATCAATAATGCATCCTTAGTTCTTCTCAAGTACTTTAGGATGTTCTTAACCGCTATCCAGTGACTTTCACCCGGATTAGTTTGATATCTGCTTTTCATACTCAATGCGTATGACACATCTGTTCTAGTACATAACATGACGTACATGACGGACCCTATAGCCGAAGCATAGGGGACCCGACTCATGCAGTCCTTCTCAATCTCATTGGAAGGACAATCATTCTTAGAAAGAGTGATTCCATGTGACATGGGAAAGAATCCCTTTTTGGAATCTCGCATGTTAAATCAATTTAGCACCTTGTTTATATATGTACTTTGACTTAGGCCTAGCAGCATCCTCGACCTATCTCTATAGATCTTTATACCAAGTATATAAGCTGCATCCCCTAAGTCCTTCATTGAGAAACAATTTCCTAGCAAATCCTTTACAGATTGCAACATAGGAATATCGTTTCCGATGAGTAGTATGTCATCCACATACAAGATCAGAAAAACAACACAGCTCCCACTAACCTTCTTGTAGACACAAGATTTATCTTCGTTCTTGATGAGGTCAAACTATTTGACTGCTTCATCAAAACGTAGACTCCAACTCCTAGAAGCTTGCTTCAATCCATAAACAGGTCGTTGCAACTTACATACTTTATTTACATGCACGGATCCACAAAACCCTCAGGTTGTGTCATGGACACATCCTCGAGGAGGTTTCCATACATAAGCGCTATTTTGACATCCATCTGCCATATCTCATAGTCGTAGTAAGTTGCGATAGCAAGTAGGATCCGAATAGATTTAGTCATTGCGACTGGTGAAAAGGTTTCATCATAGTCTAGACCATTAATTTGTCAGAATCCTTTTGCCACCAATCGACCCTTATAGGTAATCACATTACCATCCATGTCGGTCTTCTTCATGACGACCCACTTGCACCCTATGGGTCGCGACCCTTGGGGTGGTTCCACCAAAGTCCATACTTTGTTGGTATACACGGGTTCCATCTCGGATTCTATGGCTTTAAGCCACTTATGTGAATCCGGACCTTTCATGTCCTCTCCATAGGTAGTAGGCTCATCATCTATCTGCAACACATCACCATGCTCAGTCACGAGAAGTCCATACCTCTCTGGCTCTTGGCGCACTCTACTCGATCTACGAAGCTCTTTGTTGCTTGAACAGTTTCATCAACAACATCTTGTGGTTATTGTTCACGTTTCATAGTAGGATCAGTGGTTTGTGGTTCTTGAATTTCTTCAAGTTTTACAGTCCTCCCACTTGCTTCTTTAGAGACAAACTCTTTTTCTAAAAACACGCCAGATCGGGCAAAAAACACTTTGATCTCGATTGGATTATAGAAATAATATCCCTTAGTTTCCTTAGGATATCCCACAAACTTACACTTATCCGACTTGGGTCCGGGCTTATCTTTTTGTAAACGTTTTACATAGACCGCAGCCCCAAATCCTCATGAAGGACACTGTGGGACGCCTCCCACTCCACATATCATATGGAGTCTTCATGGCCGATTTAGATGGAACACAGTTAATGGTGAAAGCTGCACTCAATAGAGCGTAGCCCCAAAATGATAATGGAAGAACAGTTTGACACATCATTGATCGAACCATGTCCAACAGTGTTCGATTCCTCCTCTCGGACACGCCATTCCATTGTGGCGTTCCAGGTGGAGTGAGTTGGGACAAGATCCCACACTCTCTAAGATAGTCGTCAAACTCTTGGCTCAAGTATTCTCCTCCACGATCCGATGGTAGAGCCTTAATACTGTTGCCAAGCTGCTTCTACTTCATTCTTGAATTCTTTGAACTTTTCAAAGGATTCGGATTGTCCGTCATAAGTTACACAAATCCATATCTACTGAAATCATCAGTAAATGTAACAAAATAGACGTAACCACCCCTGGCATAAGTGGCAAATGGCCCACATACATCAGTATGCACGGTGCCAATTGCTCACTAGTCCTCTCACCTTTATTATTGAAAGGGGACTATGTCATCTTTCCTAATAAACAAGCCTCACATGTCTCATATGATTCAAAATCAAATGAGTCTAGAAATCCATCATTATTGAGTCTAGATACACGTTTCTTGTTTATATGGCTGTAGATACTGCTTTCTGAGCTGACAGATCTTGGCCACGTGGCAGCCATCCAGCACACCATATTGTGCTCCACACACACTGGATCACCAGCCGAGCTGATCCATGTGGGGGCTGCGAGACAGAGCCCTCGCATACCACTGCACGGGACTTGTAGGGACTTTGTGGTTTGGAGGCTAGAGTAAGCCCTGTCGCGTGCGAGCCAAGCCCGCACGCGACCTTTAGTAACCGTTTTGAGAGATTTATGGCACGAGCTCCATAAACCCGGTCAATCCGGTCAAACCCGGTCAACCTCGTAACGGTTCCGGTATTCGCGCACCACGTGCTGTAACGGTCCCTATATACTTGGACGAACGTGCCGTTATGGTTAAGCTAATTAAGCCGCCATCAATGGGCGCATTAACCACACTACAACGGTCATGTTCTCCAGTATATATAGATCGTCAACCTTTCCATACAAAGGAGAACACACTGCCATACGCGGAAGCTCTGCCAAACCTCTGTCTCTCTCTCAGACATTGCTACTGCCTTACTCTCTCCCTACACACAACCCTTCTCTTCCTGTGCGATCCCTGATCCACTACATACGGTGTACACGGAGGTCTCCTCGCCGGAATCTCTTGTGCACATTTTGGTGAACCCGACGTGAACTTACCAACAAAAGCAACCATGTCTCAGGAGGATGATGTCAGCAACCGATCGCCCTCCACCGAAACTCCCGCGGGAGACGAGACTCGCCGTACTCCTACGACTCCCGGCGAGACACCGACGCTGGAGTCCTTGGACGCCACTGTTCAGGGTCAGGCGAAAGCTCTCAAGGCTCAGTCTGCGCAATTAGAACAAATCTTGGCCGTTCTGGGTACCCTTGCGCCAAACCCTTCATCAGCCGCCGCTATCTCTCAGGGAGGAGGAACCCCTACCGTTCCAGGATTGGGAGTGTCAACCGCACCTCCCAACCCTCATCTGCAGACTCCACTGTCGGCTACGCAGCTGCCTTCGGTTCAGGGATCAACGGCACAGATGCTGCCTCCTGCTGCTCACGCTCCTCAGCCCTCGGCTTTGGCGTCCAACCCAACTCTGCAGTACCCTTTGCCTCCCCCAACGATGATCTGGGGAAATGCGGGTAGTCAGTATGCTCCCAATCCTCCGGCGGCGTATGTGTTGCCCTCGCCTGCCGCAACCCCTCCGTCAGCTACCGAGGGGAGCATTCCAGAATGCATGACGTCTTTGCAGAAGCGCGTGGACACTATTCTGGCTCATCAGTCATTCGCGGATACCATTATCCCAAAGTTAGACAACGATCCACCCATTCCACGAGAGATCTATCTCATGCCTAACCCGGCGGGGTACAAGGCTCCTAAATGGGATAAGTTCGAGGATGTCAACGGAAACGCTCATGAGCATGTCATGCGTTTCATTGATGTCATGGGTCCGTACGGAGCCGATCCCAAGCTGCTGATGCGAGAGTTCCCAAAGTCTCTAGGGAACGTGGCATACAAGTGGTACCGGACATTGGAGGCCGGATCCGTGAAGACTTGGGACGACATGGTCCAGAAGTTCTATACCAAGTTCTTCCAAATGGAAGAAAAGGTGACAATGATTCATCTCTCGCGGATGTACCAGAAGCGCGAGGAGGATGGGATCACCTTCATCAAGAAATTCCGGGCGAAATCCTTGGAGTGCAAAGATCCAATGCCCGAAAGCCGGCTGGTAGAGATATGCCTGCAGTGCATGCGAGATGAATACAAAGGTATGCTCATCAATTTGCAAACACCTACGTTTTCAAAGCTAATCGAATGCACGAAAAACATCGAGCCTATAGTCGAGAGATAGAAAAAGAAGAGCGCTCCAGAGCGACCTGCGAGCGGCACTACTTACAAGATCGGGAGGTTTAGCTACAAGAGGGGACGCGAAGCTGAGGTCAATACAGTTTCGCCCCAGAAACAAGCGAAGGTTGCGAACTTCGATGTACCGCCTCTGCCATGCTCGGTAGAGGAAGCAAGTGACCTCTGCAGACAGTGGCGCAAGGATGGCGTCCTGCCACCGCTCGAGAAAACACCCTCCAAGGAGATGGTGAGGGACCCTAAATGGTGCGAGTACCACGGCAAGGTCATGCATCCCACGGCCGAGTGCAAGAAGCTCAGGTTCGCGTTCGATCAGAAGATGAAGAACGGCGAGCTCATCGTCAGCGATCACCGGAAGGATGTGCGCAACAACCCGCTTCCCGCGCATGCGGAACAGGGCTCGAAGGGCAAAGAGGTCGCCATGATCTCGATCGTCGACTTGGAAGAAGTCGCAGAGGATGGCCTGCCCATCGTCGCCGAGGTCCATGAAGACGAAGACTTCAGCATGGACACAGAGGATGAACGTGCCGACCGCATGAAAGGGTCGCACGGCTTCAACAAATTCTTCGACGAGATGAATTTCTCCGAGAAGTGCCGGACTGATATGACGAAAGCGATTTTGAGAATAGCAGAGGACTACGAGGAGGACCTTGTAGTCTCCAACGGGAAAGTCGTCAGGGCATCCCGCTCTACAGAAAAGATTATGACCTTTTCTGCCAGCGACAAGAAGACGGATGCGAGTCACCAGAGACCTCTGTACGTGACCGCCATCATCAATGGCGTCGAGTTCAAACGAGCGTTCGTCGATGGAGGAGCAGCGGTCAACGTCGTTTCGCTCCACACACTGAAGCTAGCAAGGATTCCCGAGCACAAGATCGTCAGACGTCCATCTCCGCTCATGGGATTCGGAAGCGACTCTAGAATGACGATCGGGTGGATCCGCCTGGGCGTTCAGATTGGCAAAATCAAGTGCTCAGCAAAGTTCTATGTCATAGACGCGAACACCACGTACCACATGATTATAGGTCGAGCCTGGATTCATCGATTCGACGCAGTCCCTTCAATGGCTCACCAGGTTATGAAAGCTATCTGGAACGACAGAATAGTCGAGATACCGGCTTCGACAAACCCATTCAACCTGGATGAGGCACATCTCAGCGAGGCAGTGTGGTTCACTGAGATGGCGGACGAGCAAACACCCGGACCATTCAACCCTACCCCTTTGCCTCTCTGGGAGGACATCAAGGACCAGTCGCCTGCGGGAGTAATGGTGAAAAGGGAAGATGCCAAGGAAAAGCCGCCTACACGCGAAGAGGCGCTGCGTATCGCATATCATCGAAAGAACGTGTATACTCTGAAGAGGATCGCAAAGCACGACCCCGAAGGCAAGGAGATAGAGAGCTTCTACGCCAATGGGAAGAAATGCTATCGCATATGAAGGTGCGCGGGGATGTCCTCAAGCGGGCATGGGGATATCCCTGGGCAAATCAATCAAATCGAGCAAATCGCGCTGACGGAAGAGCCAACACAGGGCGCTCCAGACGAGAAACTCAAAGAGGCACCTGAATGCATGGAAGACAGGCCAAGACCACAAAAACAAGAGCTAAAGGAAGTATTCCTCAGCCCGAACGAGGAAAAGAAAAGGCCAGTCTTCCTAAGTGCGGACCTCACAAGTGAGGAAGAACAAGGACTGCTGCAGCTCCTAACTGAATACAAGGACGTGTTCGCATGGGAGTATGATGAGATGCCGGGTCTGGATACGAGCATCACCATGCACCGTCTAGACATCATTCCAGGGTCTAAACCAGTAAAGCAGAGTACAAGGAGCTTTAGGCCAGAGCTCAACGTGAAAATCAAACAGGATATTGTTAAACTCCTAGATGCCAAATTCATAGAGCCAAATCATCATCCCACATGGCTGGCCAACATCGTGCCAGTAGTAAAGAAGAACGGACAGCTCCGCATCTGCGTGGACTTCCGAGATCTCAATCGCTTCTGCCCAAAAGACGATTTCCCACTGCCCAACATCGATTTGCTTATCGATTCAACAGCGGGCCATCGCATGTTCAGTTTCATGGACGGCTTCAGCGGGTACAATCAAATCAAGATGGATCCCGAAGATGCGCGGAAAACTGCATTCATCACTCCTGTGGGGGTATTCAACTACACGGTGATGCTGTTCGGTCTTAAGAACGCGGGCGCGACCTATCAGCGAGCCATGATGGCTCTATTCCACGACATGATGCACAAAGAGGTGGAATTCTATGTGGATGACCTGGTGGTTAAATCCAAGCACGAAGCAGACCACCTCGCAGATCTGCGAAAGGTGTTCAATAGGTGCAGGCGTTTTCAACTGAAGATGAATCCCATGAAATGCGCATTCGGGGTGACATCAGGGAAATTCTTGGGATGCGTGGTTCATCGCCAAGGGATCGAGCCCGACCCCGCGAAAGTATCAGCTATCACTGGCATGACGCCGCCCCATAATCAGAGTGCATTAAAGACATTTTTAGGAAAGCTATCCTATCTGCGGAGATTCATCCCAGCAATTGCCGAAATCACATGCTGTTTCAGCACTCTTCTCAAGAAGGACGCCGTGTACAACTGGGCTCCGGAGCACGAAGCCGCATTCGAAAAGCTGAAGGATTTACTCACGTCCTCAAAGATAATGATCGCGCCTCAACTGGGATCACCACTTCTGCTATATCTGACATCAACAAGGAGATCTATAGGAGCGCTCTTGGCTCAAGAGTATGAAGGCCAAGAGAGGCCTATCTACTACATCTCTCGCATCGTGCAGCCTGCTGAATCAAGGTACACAGACATCGAACGTCATTGCCTTGCCTTATTCTTCGTAATAGAGAAGTTGAAACACTATTTTGCATCACACAAAGTAGTAGTGGTCACCAAGAGCGACCCCATAAGATACTTGCTAACTCACACTACTCCGGGCGGGAGATTGGCGAAATGGTACATGACCATTTCCCAATACGATATCACATGCGTGCGACCACGAGCGATCAAGTCGCAGGCGGTAGCAGATCTGTTGGCACAGTTCCCTGATAGCAGCCACGAGCCCGTGATCGAGGAAGAGCTCGAAGGCCCTGAAATCTACGCAATCGACGTGCCCTATTGGACTTTACACTTCGACGGTTCGTCAACCAGGAAAGGCGGAGGCATTGGGATAGTCTTGACAAAGCCAGACGGGGAAGTCATACAGATGTCCGCAAAGCTCAACTTCCCAGTCACAAACAACGAAGCGGAATACGAGGCCCTCATCGCGGGGCTCCGTGCGGCGAAAGCTCTGGAAGTGAACAACTTAACGGTCATGGGAGATTCCAAGCTGATTGTTAAGCAAGCCTCGGGCGAATATGGTTTGAAGGAGATCAACCTCCTGTCTTATCGCACCCTAGTACAAAAGCTGATGCAGCAATTCTGCGATGTGAAGTACGAGCACAAGCCCCGAGCAGACAACAGGCACGCAGACGCCTTAGCAACCTTGGGATCTAAGGTCAGCATAGACAAATGCCCCGCAAGGATTTCCATTGAAGTGCGAACATCGTCGGCATTGACAGAAGATGCGTGCGACGACGAACACATGGATGACGCAGACTGGCGGAAAGCAATCCTGCAAGCTATTGCGAAAGGCACCAGCAGCGAAAGCTGGGCACTCACAAAAGGATATTGCATCCACGACAACACCCTTTACTACAAAGGTCCTGAAGGAATACTCGTGCGATGCGTCTCCGAGCAAGAGGGACAACAGCTTTCACCAACACGCTTGCGGAGAAAGCGAGGTGTCAATCTACAGAAAGGCTCAGAGATATGGCATCCATTGGCCAGACATGTCAATAGCCGCAGCCCTGATACAAGGGAAGTGCGAAAGTTGCGCACTAATCAAGGATTCTCTACTCATCGCCCTAACCGATGACGACACGGACTGGAGGAAGCCACTATTTGATTTCCTCACCCAGGGCATCGTGCCCGAGTCAAGAAAAGAAGCCGAAAAATTGAAAAGGAAAGCGTCTCGATATGTGGTACAGGAAAACCTGCTTTGGCGAAAAGGTCACGAGGGCAACTTGCTGCGATGTCTAGACGGCAGAGAAGCACAAGAAGTCATGGACCTTTCTCATCAGGTAGAACACCAAGGAGGTGCGAAATTATGCAGGCAGCTCCTCTCAATTGGGTATTTCTGGCCCACGATGGAGGTCGATTGCCGCACCAAAGTGCGACGTTGCCAGGAATGCCAATTTAAAGGGAACCTAGTGCACGCTCCCGCTGTGGATCTACATGCACTAGGGACGCCATGGCCATTTCACACATGGGCTCTGGACTTCATTGGTCCCATCCGACCGACGTCGCACGGGAATCATTTCATTCTCACCGCAACTGAGCTTTTCACCAAGTGGGTGGAAGCAATACCACTAAAGACGGCAAATGCGTTGGCTGTGGTCAACTTCATCCAGGAAAGCATCATATGCAGGTTCGGAATCCCAAACACCATCCTTTCAGATAACGGTACTCCTTTTGTTAATCGCCAGGTAGCTGCGAAATTAGCGGAGTACAATATCAGGCAGATATGTTCTACCCCTTATTACCCAAAGGGAAACGGACAAGCCGAAGCGACTTACAAAACGCTGTTGAGAATTTTGAGCAAGATGGTCGCAGATGACCACAAGAAGTGGGCCGACTCTCTAAGCATAGCTCTGTGGGCCTACCGAACTTCTCCAAGGACACCCACAGGGGCCTCGCCATTTCTACTATGTTATGGGGCCGAAGCTGTAGTACCTGCGGAGGTTAGAGTCAATTCGGCAAGGTTGGATTTCCATGCACTCTATGAAAATCAACGCGACCACGACTTAGTCTTGCTGGAGGAAAAGCGAGAACAAGCCAAGAGAACCAACAAGCGGTACCAGGAAAGAATCGCTCGCGCCTACAATAAGACGGTCCAGCGAAGAGATTTCGCGGTCGGAGACTTGGTCTTGCGCGCATCTGATCACTGTATGCGAGAAGCGACTCACCCGAAGTTCGCAGCCAATTGGGAAGGACCCTTCGAAGTCACAGAAGTCTTTGACAGTGGCTACTGCAGCATACGAAGGTTGCACGGCACAACCTCTACTCCGAGTTCAGTCAACATGCGCTGGATTAAGAAGTACTATCCCTGACTTCTCTCATTTCATGCGTTTTATTATAACGTTGCTTGATATCTTGTATAGCTACGATTTACACAATCTCCTCCCCCATATGAGAGGATTGTAATCCCATCTCTCCCATATGAGAGCGTTATAATAAAAGAATTCTCCCAAATGAGAAGTTCACATTTCTAGCTGTTTATGTTGCTCTAGCAATCTGTACAACTGCGATCTTAATTGATCATCTAAGCCTATCTCTTACGATAGCAGCCTATGCGATCTTAATTGATCATCTAAGCCTATCTCTTACGATAGCAATCTATGCAAATGCGATCTTAATTGATCATCTAAGCCTATCTCTTACGATAGCAGCCTGTGCAAAATGCGATCTTAAGTGATCATCTAAGCCTATCTCTCACGATAGCAGCCTATGCGATCTTAACTGATCATCTAAGCCTATCTCTTACGATAGCAGCCTATGCAAATGCGATCTTAACTGATCATCTAAGCCTATCTCTTACGATAGCAACCTATGCGATCTTAACTGATCATCTAAGCCTATCTCTTACGATAGCAGCCTATGCAAATGCGATCTTAACCGATCATCTAAGCCTATCTCTTACGATAGCAGCCTGTGCAAATGCGATCTTAAGTGATCATCTAAGCCTATCTCTCACGATAGCAGCCTATGAAAATGCGATTTTAATTGATCATAAAAGCCTATCTGTTACGATAGCAACACATACAAATGCAATCTTAATTGATCTTTAAAGCCTATCTGTTATGATAGCAATTCATGTGCGCATGATCTTATCTGATCTTCTAAAAGCCTATCTATTGCGATAGTAGCTCATGCGAATGCTAAAAGATGATCCCGATTGATCTTCTAGTAAAGCCTATCTGCAACGATAGCAACTCGCACAATTTAACATCTTGATTGATCTACTAAAGACTATCTGCTACGATAGCAACTGGCAACATTGTGAATATGATCTTAAATGATCCACAATGGCCAACCACAAGCCCATCTGCCGGGATGGCACAGCTGCGAAAATATGATCTCGAACGATCTAGCGAAGCATCAGCGAATTAATATATCGCAAATGCGAAACCATTACATAGCATTATGCGAGGCTAAATATGACGAAACGCATGCGAAATTGTATTTTGTTGTAAAGAGACAGCAGATAATACAAAAGGCTATTTATCATTATGAGTCAAATGACTTACAATTTATCTGTCTAGATAGCAGCTTACAAGCGAAAAGCTCGAATCTAACTACGCAGCCAACATGGCTTACAATACATTCGAAAAGTAGCTGACAAGCCAGCAGAAACACACTACGGGAATTCCGACTAGAAAAGGATGAACCCACCGGTTTCAACACCGGCTATGCAACACGCAGATCTGCGGCCAAAGATCTGTAGCAAAAGGGATGCTGCCGCGAAGAGATCAGCTTGTCATTCGCTACATCCCTAGCAGCGAAACCTGGGAAACGATACGCCCAAGACCCCAAGGGGTGACAAAAGCCTCTGTCTGATCAAGGTAGGCGCCGGAGGAGCTTCCTGTTTCGACATATGCTGCTCTGCAAAACAGGCGAAGCAGTCATTCCTCTGGTGATGGACTCCTTGTCATGATAGACAAGGGCATTGACGAGCCACCTGAGTTCAAGAACGAAGAGGCAAGAAATCCTCCTCCAGGGATGCTGGAGGAGAATTCCGCCGTTCATTACGAGACGGTAGCACGGTCACTTCGGCGCTGCACCTCACCACGAGGCGGCCGGAAACATGACCTGCACACATAATACACGAAGAAATTTCTTCGAACACACATGAGATATTATCTGCATCTTCTTTATGATGGTTATAAAGAGCAATAAGCCTCATAAAGTGGATCTTAGAAACTATTTCTACAGCACAAAGCGCAAACTCAGGATTCACAACTTGAAGTTGCCATGAATCAACGAAAAATAAGCGTTGAAGCCAGCAGTCGTAAGGACTCACGGCAAAGCACATTTTTGGGATGAAGAACCCAAATAGCAAAGACAGGGTTTATATAGACCCTGTACAGACTCTTCGGTTGCCAAAGATGAGTCAGCAGAATTCAAAAAGAGGGTAAGTTCAATCACTTACGCCTTGAAAAGCGGTAACAATCAATTACCCTACTAAAGGCTACGACGATTCAGTTGCGTATCCTAATAAATGACGGATGGTCATGATTCGGATGGACTTCCCAACGAAAGCGTGCTTATCTGCCGAGAAATTAGCGCGAAAATCAAGCAGAGTATCAATTGCTGATGTCATATTTGGATATGCACAGAAATATCCAATTAAATCCCGGAAAAAGGGCAAAACAGGAAAATTCATTGTTGTTGTTAAAAAAAAAGGGGGAGAAACCCTAGCAACATTAAATTAATGTTTCAAACATTACATTAATGTTCCAGCTATTTTCTTGCTATTTTTCAAAATTCGAAAATCAAAGCAAATTCTTGATCAAGGAGTCTTGGGGCTCGAACCGATGACTCAGCTTCTCTACTTGTTCCACTTCTTGCTTCAATAGCTCACACCTGGCATTCATCTCATGATAGAGCTTCAGAGCTTCATCAACTTTTAGCTTTTGCTGCTCCACCTTCTGCTTCTCAGCTGCGAGATTCTGGTGGCCGAGCTTCAAAGTTATGGCTGCGCGAATCAGCGTGACTCTGTTCATAAGAAACTTGAAGCCCAGTCTGCCTTGGACTTTGGTCACGAGATTTTGGCACATGCCACATAGCAATTCAGCACTCTGGACCGAAATGGTCGCAGGCGTAGCCGCAGACAGCTGCTCCAAAATCCAGATGGCTTCAGTAAGAAACAGCCTCCTGTCGAAGGGCCCTATCTCCAGAGATCTCACAAACGACTGCGGGTAGGTGAGACGCATTCGAACCACCCAGTCTACATCGGTTTGCTTCAAACCTGAGAAGACGTCAAAACTAAGTTATGATGTCGAACTCGCAAGAAAATAATGCAAAATGCAAACAGTAAAGCTTTGCTTACCAGTTCCTTCCAGAATCTCATGAAGAGAAGGAATGCGCGCTGCTGGGGTAGTCGAAGACTGTCCTCGCTCCATAGCTCTCCTATCAGCCGCGAGCTCCAATCTCTTGTAGTCAGGAGGAAGAGTGTAGGCCGCACCAGCTGCGACTGCATTCCCAACCTGCGAGCCCCAAAAGCTCCACGCAGGAATAGGTGCCTCTGGCTCAGTCATCGCCGGAGGCGAAGGGACAGCCGAAGTCGCTTGGCGAAGGACGCTCTCAGATGCGAAAACATTAGCGGCACTTGTCCTTTCTTCCTCAGCACCGGTACGGACATCTTCATCCATCAACACAGCATCTGCTTCAGCATCATCGGAAAGTTCGATGATGCCCTCGAGAGGCTCACTTGCATGTTCAGCAGCCGGGACGGGCTTCTCAGTATGGGAGCTCGGAACCAGAACATAGGACGCAGAAGGCTGACCTCCCTGCTCCGGCACAGGTTCCTCAGCATGACCTGCGACATTAAATGCGATGATATGAGGTAACTTGCGCTATAAGTTATTTTGCTGTCTTTACTAAAGCTAAGAGTAAGCACCTCCACGCGAAGGTGGGATTGAGGTATCCTCGTCATACACTAAGGACGTGGAACCATGCCCTATCAGTGTGTCCTCACTAAGCAAGTCTTTAAGAGAAGCGTGACCTGGGATGCGAATAAACCAGTCATGATTCTGCCTCAAGTTTCTAAAGCCTAGTACGTGCGTATCACTCAAATAATTACCTGAGGGTTCTCCGCATTTGCCTACTAACCAACGGCGAATGTCAGCCTTTGACACACCATGCTTTAACGCACCCACAATAACATCTCTATAAGTTACTGCGAGATTGAAGATCTCACCTTTATCGCCACCTGCGATCTCTTCGAAGTCTGCTTGGACTTGCTCCAAGGCCGCTGCATCCTCTCTGGGAACCTCATCTTCCTCCTCCGCATGAGGAGCCACTTCTTCGGGAAGCTCGTCTTCCTCGTCAACTGGACGCACTAAGTCGTCAACATGCCGCTCTTCGAGGCTCCGCTGTTTCACACGCTCGAGCTCCTCTTCTTCTCGCCGCCTCCTTCTTTCAGCAGCCTCCGCGGCTGTCTTCCGGGACTCAGCAAGAACGTCCTCGCTTATGGGATCATTTGGAATGCCAGAATGGGCATCTCTCTTTTGTCTCTTGGCCCCAAGGCCACCAATGGTTTCATCATCATCATCTGCGAATACACGATTGGTTTAAAGAAAAGAAGTGCAAAGAAGTTACGATAACGGGAAAGGGAATGCGACGGAGGTACCTCCTGATTCTTCCTCATGCATCACAACTGTTACTTCTTCTTCTTCATCACTTTCTTGGGGCTCCTGCCTCTCTTCCTCTTCCTCTTGATTAAATGGAACGAAAGTCTCAACTGCGAGATCTTTCCGCACTTTGCTGGGCATGCGACCTTTGCCTTTGTCCTTGATAGAAAGGGACCTCACTGGAGGAGAAGCTGGAGCACTTCTAGGGGAAGAAATCGTAATTCCCTTTTGCCTAGGTCTCTTCACTCTTGGCGCCGCAGTCGCTGGAGGAGACGGGTCATCTCCAGGAGGAGACGGGTCATGTCCAGAAGGATTGTCTATCAGCGAGTCAGCAAAAGCATTCATGACTGCGCGAATCTTTGTTTCGAGCTCAGGTTCCATCCTCCATGCTAGCCGGAACGACTGCCTTTGTCTTCTGGTGGCAACAATGGCGTTAACCAATGACTTGGAGCGATCACCAGATGCGAATCGCCGCACATGACACTACAACCATACAGAATAAAGATGTCAGCATAAGGAAATCAAGAAGTTTAATGCACGTGAAGAAATTGCTTACCTCAGCAAATGCCTTGCTATATCTGACGACATGCGTATCGCCCTTCTTAATTGCGGCGACTTGCTCCTTCAGAATGACATCAGGGCACAAATGGTTCTCACGATCCCACAGTGAGTAGCAACCATACTCAGACTCGCTCAGACTGCAAGTGGGGCGAAACGGAAAAGAGTTTCTTTTGATCAAGGGAGCTCTACTTGGCTGCGCGGCTGACTCCGTCTCAATCCTCGTTTGCTGGGCAACCCAGTATGCGAGCCAGTTCTGGGAACAACCACCCTCGCGGGTTCCCGCAGGCTGCTCAAAGGGAAGATTGTTCATGAAAACCGTCTTGCACTCCTTTGTTAGCAAGCGCTTGTAGCATCCTCTGACAATGGACTGGGGCCAGATTGATGGGGCCACCGCATCAAAACCAAACTGAGGAGAAACTCGAGTGGGGTCAACGTCCACGGTAAGCTTTTCATACCTCGGCGCGAGCTCACGAATATGCTCTGCAAGGGCAGGAAGGGAACCTCGCAGACACCAGCAAAAGAACTCGCGATAGCGCTCGTGAAAATGCGGCCCCTCTTCAAAGAGAAGCCCTTCTGAGAAGACCATACCTTTAGAGGGGTACAGCTTTGGAAACCATCGCACATTCTCAATGCGCGTGGCATAGGGCCTGGCAGTAAACTCCTTTCGTTTGTCGCATATCAAACTCCAAACGCACTTGGTGTTGCCTGTTCCGAACCATCTCGCAGCTCTTCCGCTGTTGCGCGCTTCTGTCTCGCCTGGAGGACACCACTTGTCAAGTTGGAGAGCAGTTGGAGCATAAGACGGCCAGCGCTCGAAAACCCACATTGTCAAAAAGGAAATATTGACAAAGGTCAGTACATCGAGGCGACCACGCGACTCCCTCATAGCCAGAACCAGCTGATCAAGTCTATAGTACATCGTGCCCAAGACCAAGGGTCCGAGTGCGACTCTCTGGCCAAGAGCGAGCCTCACAGCAAGAGGCAACACATGGTAGAAGACTCCGTCATGGGGGTGACCATCAATCAAGTACCTCGACAGCCAGGCACAGAGAAAAGCACAAAGGGTCAAGTGATAACCCTTGCCCTCTACGTAATTCTCGGCCTCCCGATCTTCACTCAGAAGTTTCTTAGTAATGCTGCAGTTCGCATAGTCTCGGAAGAAGTACTGCAACCATTTGTTCCAGGTATTCTTCGCAGATGTATCAACCAGCTGCCAGTTCGGAAGAGGCTTCGTAGTGGTCCACCGAGTGGAGATTTTCTTCACCTCTGCTAGGCATTCCTCCATCTGCGTGTACAAGGCAATCTCCGCAGATGTCCTCAAGGGACTCAGAGGGTCCACCTCGCCCATGGGGGAAAGCTCGTACAGCATTTGAACGTCCTCGAGTGTGGGGGCAGCTTCGAATTCAGCAAAATGGAACGTGTGAGTCGCAGGCGAGTAACGGGACAGAAGGTCTAGAAGCATGGATTGATCCAGCTTCACGGCAGCACCCTTCATAGCACGGATAGCAAAGTATACGCCGGCTTCATCAAGAGTCGCGGCGTGATGATCCAACACGTGGTCGATCCACTCATCCATATAGTCCAATTTCTGGACGAACGCCTGGGTAGAAATCGCAGTATATGGGAAGTGCCCGTTCTCGATTCCCAATCGGACCACATCCTCGGAACCAACCAACTCGAGCAAGGCTGAGTTAACTGGGCGAGTTAGCGTCAGCAATCGCTCAACTGGGACAGGATCAGGCATCCTCTTCGCCTTTACCCTCGCATGGTAGAAATCTTTGCCGCCTAAAAAGGGGGCTTTTCGCCACAAGGCCTGCGGAAGGTCGGGTATCTCTTCATCTTCCTTGACGGGTCTGGTTACTCTTGTCTTGGCCATTCCTGCGGAAGAGCAAGAAAAAAAAGGGGGGAGAAATACCACACTTCAGTTTGAATTTTGAAATTCAAGATCTATGCAAAGGAAGACGAACAGTTCCGGTATCAATTTCAGAAATCGGAGAGTTGCAAGATCTCATATTGTTGAAGGATTAAAGTAAAGCGGGTTCAAAGATCAAAGCCTCTTCACAAATTCCATGGGTTTACAGATTCAACGCAGTTCAAGGCAAACACTGGTAACTTAAATCAAAAGTAAACGAGGCCAACCTTGTTTTCTTGAAGCCTGCTTGGATATGCACAATTGAAGAATACGATTTGCAGTTCTGAACTGGTGATTGATTATCTGGATCTGCTCTCGAAGATCTCCGGGTACCATTCACTTTAAGAGAAAGAAGTGATGCTTTGCAATAATGGGGGATACAAGGTATTTATCCAAAACAATGAAGGGTTGCGTCCTTTCGGTAGTCGAATCGCAACCGTCACCGTCGAATCGCGCAATCACAGGACAAGCTGACGTCACGCCTAAAACCCTAAAGGTCAGACGGCACGACTCTAGGGGTTTTAGGTCATAATGACACGCACGGGGGCTGAACTTACCCGTATTTGAATTGGTGCGTGGCGGCGACGCGTATGTTGGTTTCCGCGCATGGAAGTCTATACAGCTATGAGTCTTCACGCGCAGAAAGGGGGCTAATGTAGATACTGCTTTCTGAGCTGACAGATCTTGGCCACGTGGCAGCCATCCAGCACACCATATTGTGCTCCACACACACTGGATCACCAGCCGAGCTGATCCATGTGGGGGCTGCGAGACAGAGCCCTCGCATACCACTGCACGGGACTTGTAGGGACTTTGTGGTTTGGAGGCTAGATTAAGCCCTGTCGCGTGCGAGCCAAGCCCGCACGCGACCTTTAGTAACCGTTTTGAGAGATTTATGGCACGAGCTCCATAAACCCGGTCAATCCGGTCAAACCCGGTCAACCTCGTAACGGTTCCGGTATTCGCGCACCACGTGCTGTAACGGTCCCTATATACTCGGACGAACGTGCCGTTATGGTTAAGCTAATTAAGCCGCCATCAATGGGCGCATTAACCACACTACAACGGTCATGTTCTCCAGTATATATAGATCGTCAACCTTTCCATACAAAGGAGAACACACTGCCATACGCGGAAGCTCTGCCAAACCTCTGTCTCTCTCTCAGACATTGCTACTGCCTTACTCTCTCTCTACACACAACCCTTCTCTTCCTGTGCGATCCCTGATCCACTACATACGGTGTACACGGAGGTCTCCCCGCCGGAATCTCTTGTGCACAATGGCCTAGACGACAATGCCATGGATAAGCATAATTTAAATCATTCATTTTAATCCTCTTGGTATTTATGTTATAGACATGATTGCTTAGATCAAGGATATATAATCCATTAAATAATTGTGTACTACAATAGTGAATGCTATAAAAATAAATGGAGAAACAATTGTCCTTTATTGAAATAGTAAAACCTTTCTTGTGCAAACAAGAAATAGAAATAATGTTTCTGCTCATAGCAGACACAAGATAGCAATTATTTAATTCTAAAACTAATCCTGAAGGCAAAGACATCTCGTACACGCCCACGACCAATGCATCAACCTTTGCTCCATTCCCAACGCGCAGATCCATCTCCCATTTAGCTAATCTTCCACTTCTCTTTAGATCATGCACATTTCGACAGTGTGAGGTCCACATCCAGTATCCAATACCCAAGATAAAGAGATAGTTAAATTGACATCTATAACAAAAGTGCCTGGTGGAGGTGGAATCACTATTCCAAACCTCTTATCTTCCAGATAATTTAGACAGTTCCTCTTCCAGTGTCCAGGTTGACTGCAGTAGCGACAATCACCCTTATTCACACCTTGGCAACGCCGCCAGCAAATTTAAGGGCAGCTTCCTTAGGTTTGGAAACTGACTTGCCCTTCCCTTTGGAGGTAGAAGCAAACATTTTTATCTTTCCTTTGCTAACCATCATAATGACATTTCCCTTTCCTTTGTTGATGATTTTTTTAGCTGTCTTAAACATTGATTAGATCTGGCAGAGACTCGACGATCTCATTCATGTTATAGTTTATGATGAACTGTCCATAACTATTAGGCAACGATTGCAAGATGAGATCAGTCACCAACTCTTGGCCCACCGAATACCCTAGGCGTGTGAGGCTCTCAAAGTACCCAATCATACGGAGCACGTGAGGGCCCAATCATTAGCATCGTCCGCGATCTTTTGATGTGCCTTTATGGTTGCAGCATAATTATTTTCTGGACCCTCAGGAACTTGCTCCTCTAGAGTGTACAATTTCTTTTCTTGCTTGAGAACGATTCTCAAGTTTCTATACCAGTCTAGAAAGTTCGTTCCAGAAAGCTTGTCCTTCTCAAGCACGGCTCGTAGGGAATGTGATGAATTCGATGAATTGTTTTCCATTGGAATTATACAAAATGAGAAATATTCTAGTTTTAGTATTTTTTTGAACAAATAACTACATTTAATAATTTCTAGATTATTAAACATAGCTCCCACTATTTTTCTCGGATTAATAACCCTTAATATTAATGCAGAAAATATCATTATATTTTCTAGTGGGTCCAAGATCCATATTTCACTTTTTTTTAGCTTGCTTTGGCAAGTCATCAAAAAATAATTATTTAAGTAGGAAAAATTCCAATTGCATCCTTATGCAACTCTTGGTTGAATTGGGCAAATAAATCCTTATTTATCTATCCCATAAATAACCCCAATTGGTTGTCTCCAGACTTTTAATCCTATTAAAATCACCTAGTTGCGTCCAGCCTCTTACGCAAACAGTTGCACATTACTTACTTGTTCCATCGCATCACATCATGATGAACCAAGTCGCCCTGCTTTGGCACGCACGATCTTGGTAAAGCATGATCGTGATGAGTGTTTAAGTAACGAGAAGACAAAACGCAACTTTTAAAATTTGAGGGATTTTCTTTTTTAATTTTAATTGTTTTGTTGATCTATATCAACTGATCTAAATATTTTTAGTTGGGCAAACTCTCAATAAAAGATCTGTGTTGTATTATCTTGTTACCGATTTTGCTTGTATCATCCATACACCAACAATATGTAACAAGGCAATAAAATAAACAACCACAAACAAAAAACAAACGTGATATGGATATGGCCTCCAAGCTAAGATATTCCCAAACCAATGAGAATATCTATGAACCCTAAAATATAGCAAGCTCATCTCCATGCGCCTCCATCTTTTAGTCCATTATCCATAGCTTTGTGGAATGTCGCCTTTTTGTGGTTTCTTCTATTGTTTAGGCTTCTTCTCCATATCTTGGCTATCATCTACTCTATCTAATATTAACTAGCATCTTTACTAAATAGAGAGATCTCGCGAGTTGAGAAGAAGAATGGCTCGCAGTCCGTAAACCCTAATTAACTATTACATTAATTTGGCCGGCTGCAGACCGTAAAAACAAGCCACAAAATAAAACATTCACAACATTCACACCTAACGCCATATCCAATCACCATGAAATTAGCACATAAACAATTAAAATCCAATTTTAACGCGCTTGGTCAACTTTAGTTGATTTTGGATGGACTAGGGTCCAAATAGTCCAAGGGGGGTTACCATCACTATGGCCAAACCCCTAAAGGACCGCCTCAAGCCTTGGGTCGGCGGACCCCTAGCTCACACGGCTAGGTCGTGCGCTAGGGAGGCCCGGCCCCTTGGCCGTGGCTAGCTTGGGAGGCAAGGAAGAGAGGGACAGTCCCAAGGGGGGCCGAACCTCCTTTAGGAGTTCTTTCCAAAACAACTTCTTCCTCCTTGTTTCCCAAGTTTAGTTGTTTCCAAACTGAAAAACCCCTTTTTCCAATTTGTGCCCTAACCCTAGTTTTTAAGATCCAAAATTACACATTATATGTGATCCAAATTCAATAATCCTTACATTCTATGTAATATTAGATCTTATTAGGTTGATTCATATTCAAAGTTGCATCAATATGCTTAATTATTCAGTTTTACACGATAACCAACAAATAATGTGTAAATTGACATAATCGTAACACATAAACTACGTTATGCTCAACGACATGTGACTCTGATACCACTGTAGGGTTTTTTAACGGATTACGCAGCGTAAAAACATTAATTAAGATCCGCACAAGACCCTACAAGGATCACAGGAAGAGACATCATAACAATAGTAAGGATTTAGTAACAATTACCTTGTTTGTCTCCTTGGATGACTTCAAACACAAAATATTTTTCACGTCTCTACGGATAGTCCACTACTTGGATTTTCTCTGGATCCTCCACACCTTTGTAATAGCTAGGGATGAAGGAGGAAGAAGAAGAATCACGCAAACCGGAGCAAAAGAGGGGCGGCACGCCTCTCTTGAGGCCAAGGGGTAGAGGGCGGACCGGGGGGGGGGGGGTTCGACCCTCCTTGTCTTGTCTCTCTCCTTGCTTTTTTTTTTCTCTCCTTGTGTTATAACAATTATGACACTCTTTTGAGAAAATAAGGTAGGAGTGTTCTTTATATATAGTCTAACAACTCCTTGTTAACTACATATTAACCCCTCTCTAATCCTGTCCATAGACGGATTAGTCCAACTTGCAAACTTAGTAGGTTCGTATTGATCCATCTATTTAATTAATCATATTAATTAATTCCCAAGTCCTGTTTAATCCATAGGTAGTGTGGCCCCACAGGTTTCTACTTTGTTGGTAGTAAAGATTACTAACATGGAGCAGTGTCTTGCAACACATCCGTGCCACCCAAATAATAGAAATAGTCAGTAATCTGACAAATCTTGTGCAAGTATTGTCTCATCCCTTTTGTCTCTATATCCGGATTGGACACGAGACATACAAGTCACACTCGTATATCCAATCCATAATTTCTCGATCATGGGAATAGTCTTATCCATGCAGATAACATCAATATCCTATATTGATTTATCAGTGTCTAGCCAGACATTCTATAAGCACCATCCCTCGAGTGGCCGCAAAATATTTGCTCCTGTTATGTGGGAGGAACAAATTATATCTACATCACTACCATATCTAAGCTTGCTTCTTATTGTATCCGACACGCGCCTTTATTTCTACCCAGTTAGGGTTTAGTGTTTGACGATATCAATGTTGAGAAGTCCCACATCGGACATTCAAGAAGAAGAAATATAATTAATAAGTGTCCTGGGCTACTCCCCTCATTGCCAATTGGTTTTGAGGTGGAACCCCATGATTCTTACATGGTATCAGAGTCTTGGCTCACACACACGTGAATGGTCTAACAACCCACGTGCTCACCGCCACCCGCAGACAAAAAGATCCACGTGTAGGCCAAAGAATGCCACACGTGAGGGGGCGTGTTGAGAAGTCCCACATCGGACATTCAAGAAGAAGAAATATAATTAATAAGTGTCCTGGGCTACTCCCCTCATTGCCAATTGGTTTTGAGGTGGAACCCCAGGATTCTTACAATCAAAACACAATATTCCACAACTAGAGGATCCAGTGACTTCAAGTCTAAGGATGAAAATACCGTTGTCACTACGAGAAGAACTTGTGACTTTACATAACTTGTGTGTAGCCTCCTCGTTATGGGTAAATCTAGTATGTCATTACCCTTAATGCATACCCATGTGTTGGATGGTGATATCTGTATATCAATCCAACCTCATACTAGTCTATAGATGATCGTCCTATAAATCAGTATAATCGACTATGGATATTTAAGATAAACAACACATTTGCAATCTAAGGACTTCATTATATTAAATATCTTTATAAGTAATACAATGAATATTCTAGCCAAAAGTAATGTTCATACTATATAAAATTGCCTCTAGGGCATCTATTCCAACAGTCTCTACCACCGTCCTTCAACAAATCAAACACTCGTTCAACACTCAACAAACCCATGTCTTTCATTCGACAACACAATTCAACCTATCCCAACAAAACCCCAAATTCCCCATTCGAAAGACTCTAACTTCACCCAATTGAAATCCCCAAGCAAAACCCCAAAACCCCATTCAAGAGTGCATAAAATTACGGACTTCAATTCTAATAGAGTTAAGCTCTATCCCGAAACCCACAAAATTAGATTTTCGGGTAGGTCCAAGAACTGAGAGAAACAGAGGGTCGTGAGACATATTGAGAAAGAGAGGCATCAAATTGAGGTATCAACATTTCTCCTTCTCATATGCAGATTTGGAGAGAGATACACAGACCGAAAAGAGAGAGGAACTCGATTGAGACTCGATGTTGCATGCAAAACACCATAGTCAACTACCCCAATGGTCTCTTATTACCACCTTACACCTCTTTCTAACTCTTCCGCAGTCGATCCAATTGATCGTTCAAATCAACTATGGGTAATGTTCTACTGACCCATCACAAAAGAAAACCCATATTCGGACGAGAGATAAGATAGAGTATGATAGCCAAATCCGAGAGGGAGAAAAAGATACAACATATATCGTTTCATCTTCATCCTCTTCTTTCTTTTTTTTTCTCGTTATTTTTTATGTTTATATTTGTTTTGTTCTGGACGGTTTTATTCTTGACAGTGTTAGTTTTTTTTATGGATAATTTACCTTAGTTGTTGATTGCTAGCAATCATATACTGGAAATTGTAATAAGAGAGTTTTGAAACGGGGGGCGGGGGGATGGGTGTAGGAATTATTACCCTATACTGGAAGTGGGTAATAAGTAATTGACACTAAATACTAATTGAACTATAGCTAATTACCCCCTAAAGCGCCCCTAAATAATTAAATAACACTACTAGTATCCTTTAACCTTCAACTAATAAAAACAAATTGCCTAATTAATAATGGGCTAAAGGACAAAAACCACCCCTGAGTATGTGTTAAATACACATAAGCCCCTACTCTTTGAGGATATACGAATACCTCCCTGTCAGAAATCAAAAACCCCTGTCAGTGGATGGGCGTTAGACGAATAGCACCCTTCTGTTCCATTGAGTTAATATTTGGTTGCAATCCGACTTTTTATAAGCATTTTACCACTATATATATATATATATATATATATATATATATATATATATTTATATATATATATATATATTGTTTATGTTCTCGATGTTCTTGACCACCACCACCACATCCCCATCACCACCACCGTCACAACAATAACAAAACAAACAAACAAACAAGATTTGTGTTATCAAGAGGTCACGACAAACATAAAAGTATATTAATTAAACACGAACACAAGCGAGAACGAAATAAATTCAATCAATGTTGCCCTTGAATTCATAAGGTAACCTTGATTACTGGCTGTTAACTTCCAAAATGAAGTGCATGTGATATCTCTTTACATATTCAATGTTAAATTGATAATATAATTCGTTTGTAAATAATTAGCTAGATCAACTTCAGCTATTGACTTATATCTGTGATCTAATGTATTGATTTACTGTGTGCAGCTTAAAAACTTCAATCGTAAGCAACTGTCAAAGTCCGGGGAGCGTTGTCCGCTGTCAGAAAGCTGGACGACAACAAATTCAATCAACCTTCACTAGTTGCCCGAAAAATGATCTAACGTGTAAAGTGTCACGAGTGATGCTTACGTGGTGCTCTTGGAGCAGCTTAAAAATACTCGTGAACCATCCTGTGGTCGTGTGGTCTCAATGGTTTGAGTCGGTAAAAGTACGTTGTAATTAACTTTTACCCTCTTTAGTTTGATCGGAGAACACTTCCGCCTCGTCTATTCTAGTTGTATCATAGACTTTTGGCAAGACAAGGGAGCAAGTTGTATCCTAAACTATATTCAGTGACGAGTCCCACCGCAGACTAACGACGTTGCAATTTACTTTGAAGTTTGGCACACTTATGGGGTGAAAGTGTACTTTTCTAAATTGGAAGATGTGAAAATGTCACTCGGTCACAAAAGAGGGCGGTGAAAGTGTCTTTAAAATAAACAAATAAATAAATAAATAAATAAATAAATCTGATGAGAGTACTGAATTAGTATGTTTCATCCGTTAGATGCGCCTGTTTTCACCCACTCTGTCTTGATTTAAATTGTTCCCTTTGGTTGAATACTTTTTTTTTTTGAAATGAAATGTTTTTTTTTTTTTGAAATGGTCCGCCAGTGGTTGAATGTATAGAAGGGATCTCCCCCATAAATAAAATCCTATTCCTATGAGATAAATAAATAATTCCTATGAGATAACTGAAAACCTAAACCGCGGGTCTGTCTTCTTCTCTTGGCGGCGAGCTATTGTCTATAAAAGCATAGGACGTAGGGAGGATTAAACTCACTTTTTTTTTTTTTTTTTTTGAGGGAACTCTTCTATTATTTTCGTTAGATAGATCTCCTCTTGATCATCATCGTGCGTGAAGGTGCAATGGAGGCAAAGAGAAGAAAAATTACCGAGGAGGAGAAGAAGAAGGAGGCACCGGAGTTACCAGAAGAGATTATCAATCAGATCCTAGTCCGGCTTCCCGTGAGATCTGCTTTACTGTTTAAGTGCGTCTCCAAAACCTGGTACCATCTTATCGCTTATTTGAATTCGAAGGGCATGTTTGACGGCAACTACTATAGGCCCACAGAGAATGGGTCTTTCTACTGTCTTAAATGGCTCAACCCTAGCACTAGCACTATCATATCTTTCCAATTTTGCGACCGCAAAGTCGAATTATACCTCCACTTCCCGATACAAAAGGTGAAGATAGTGGGTTGCTCTAATGGACTAATTTGCTTGTCTCTCTCGTACCTGCTAGATGATTTCGTGATCTGGAACCCTTCACTAGGGAAGTTAGGCATCTTCCTCCTTCTCCTCTAGCCGAGCCGCTGCAGAAAGATGACTTTTTCTGTGGGTTTTATTCCGATCCGGTCACTAATATCTATAAGGTGACAAGGGTCACATTTGCTCAAAGAACTCGCGCGGTAATCAGTGTATTCACATCGACCGACAATAGTTGGAGGGAGGAGGAAGATTCAACACTTGTCCCTCCCGATACACATGATCTCACATGTAGCGAATACAACACCATTTGTGCCCAGAGGTGCATTTATTGGGTAAACACGACTTGTATTCTATGCTATGACATGGTTCACGAGAGGTTTAAAACAGTGATATTGCCATCACGTTTACAACGCAGCACTTGTTTTTTACGGTTCTCCAATTACAGAGATTCCCTTGCAGTGTTTGCTCGCAAAACGTCTGGTTTCAGCCACTCCCGTTTTGTCTTTGACATGTGGGTTTTGAATGATTGTGGAAACGGCAGTCGCGGGGTACAATCGTGGACTAGACCACTATCGTTACGACCATCCAACACCGATGTGACACAAACAGAAGGAGTTTTCAGTAAAGAAGAAGACGGGGCTGATTTCATACTTGTCAAAGATTATTATGGTGGCCTGTACTTGTGTGATCCAAAAACTGGGGACACCAGAAGTTTTCCTACCATTCCAACCGTGCTCTTCATGTACAGCAAGAGCCTCGCTACAATTGCTTGATCGCTCGATCATCCTCCGATGCAGAGAGAGACGCTAGTTGGTATTCCTGCGTTTATATGTTTTTCTATAGTTTCAAGTTTCATCTTTCTTTTCTTACTATCCCTACTAGAAAGTGTCTTAGGATTAGGATGATGGAAGAACTACCTAGCTTGGGCTACAACTCTCCTGGTTGATTATGTACTATTCCAGCTTCCAAAACTCTTTCCGTATTGTTGTAATAAATTATTATATCCCTCAAGCTTGTGCTCCTTTAAATTGGCATGTGCATTTATTTGATAGGAAATACTCATGTGTTGCAAATGTGTTTCCGTTGTTTTGAAGCACATCGCGAATGCTATGAAGACAGACACCATGGACGGAGCATGAGTTATACTCCCTCCGTGTGGAAATTGTTTGTTTCTCCAAACATTTAAATGAGATGGTTTTACTAGCTATAGGAGATACTGGAATACACATGTCTCACTATCATCTTCCGGGTTTTGCTCTTCGTCAACTTCTAACATCTTGTCATGCCCGGTCAAATAACCCACAACATTTTAATTCAGTCATGTAATTGCAGATCGAGTATTACTTACGCCTACAATTGGTGTATAACATCCATGAATGTGTTGCTCTATGTATTACTTTTTTTTTAGGTCTAATATAAGATATTGGAGAAAGCTACATTGACAATAATAGTATGTATTTATTTATCGTTCTCGTAATTTCCAAGCATGCGCTCTATGTGACCTTGTATCTAACGAGTAGTCCTAATCCCCCCAACTTGTCAGAGATTATGATGGTGTCCCGTACTTGTGTGATCCACAAACTGGGGACACCAGAAGGTTGCCTACAACTCCAGACATGCTCTTCATGTACAGCAAGAGCCTCGCTACAATTGCTTGATAATTCGATCATCCTCCGATGCAAAAAGAGACGCTAGTTTGTATTCCCACGTTTAGATGTTTTTCTATAGTTTCAAGTTTCAAGTTTCATCTTTCTTTACTTACTACCCCTAGAAAGTGTCTTAGGATTATGATGATGAAAGAAGAACCTAACTTGTGCTACAACTCTCCTGGTTGATTATGAACTATTCCAGCTTTCAAAACTCTTTCAGTATTGTTATAATAAATTAGAAGCTTGCGCTCATTTAAATTGGCATGTGCATTTATTTGAAGACAGATATACACCATGGACGGAGCATGAGTTATACTCCCTCCATGTGGAATTGTTTGTTTGTCCAAACATTTAAATGAGATGGTTTTACTAGCTAAACATTTTATTTGATGGGAGATACTGGAATACACATGTCTCACTTCCATCTTCAGGGTTTTGCTCCTTGTCAACTTCTCACATCTTGTCATGCCCGGTCAAATAACGCACAACATTTTAATTAAAATCGTGTAATTGCAAATGACGTGTATTACTTACACCTACAATTAGTGTATAACATTCATGAATGAGTTGCTCTACAAGAAGCATATTACTACCTTTTCTTTTTCTATCACACCGGTTTGACTTTTGTCACTATTCACTATGTCACTTTGACCCGGTGATTTGAGTAACAAAACGATGCAATTTTTTGATAATGTTTTCATGGTGTTGTAGAGTAAAAGTTGATCTATAACATGGTGAAAAAATTATCAAAAAAAGTGCATCGTTTGGCTATCCAAAACACCCAGTCAAAGTGACCCAAATACGAGTCAAAAAGTCAAACCGGTGTGATAGAGAAGAAACGGAGATAGTACTTTTTTATGTCTAATATAAGATATTGGAGAAAGCTACATTAGCAACAATAGTATGGATCGTTCTCGTAATTACCAAGCATGCGCTCTATGTGACCGCGTATCTAACGGGTAGTCCTAATCCCCTCCCCCCGAAAAGAAAACCAATTCGAGGAGATAAGGAAACATAAGGAAAACCTAAAAACCTTATTTGTGTTGATTTACTACTGTTACAATTACAATAACGTCGTCTGCATGGTTAAGATTGACCAATTAATTCCTTAAACTCACTTATTTTATTTTCACATTTTGATTTAAGACAGAGAATTCCACTTGATCATCATCGTGCGTTACCAAGTAAGACTAGTAGAAGAAGCCGGTGCAATGGAGGTAAACATCATGGACGGAGCATCAGCTACACTCCAAACATTTTAATGAGATGATTTGACTAACTAAACATTTTGTTTGATTGGAGATACTGAAATACACATTTCTCACCTCCATCTTCAGAGTTTTGCTCTTTATCCTTACAGGCACTGCGAGCATGTCATGGTATGAAAATTGTCCCTTCGGCCCTCAGATGTCCAATTGATGGAAGTACTATTACTACCACTCCGTCATTGGTTTTTCTTCCCAATTTTCATTTTATGACGTCCCTGCTCTTTCTTTCTATTTTTTTTAGATAACCTTAAACAGTGAAAAAGACTACAATACGCTCGCAAATAATATGTCACATAATTTTTCCCCTTTCCCAACCCCACTTCTGCCTTATCCTCTCACGGTCTCATCTCACACCACACACACCACTCTCACTCCACTCTCACACCACACACAGTAGAGAGAGAGAGGCGTAGAGAGACACGACATCGAGACTCCTCCCTTTCTCCGGTGCTCTGTCGACGATGATGATGGAAGCGAGGAGGATGGCGGAGAAGAAGACGACGACGGCGACGCCGGTACCAAGGTCATATCTCTCTCTCTCTCTCAGTTTGCGTCTCTTCTTCTTGCCCATGAAATATGCTAGAACTAATATATACTTCATCTGTTTCTTCTCTTTCTTTCATTTTTGAGTTTTACCACTATTCATGAGGCCGCTTTGACCCGATGATTTGATTAGCAATACGATGTAACTTTTTGGTAAATTTTCATGGCGTTGTACAGTAAACTTTACTCTACGACACCATGAAAATTTATCGAAAAATTGAATCGTTTTGCTTTCCTAATCACCGGATCAAAGTGACATGCCTACGGATAAAAAAGTCAAAACTGGAAGAAAAAGAAGAAACAAACCAAGTAACAAAGAAGAAACACAATGCATCATCAAGCAATTACAGAGACCCCAGTTCATTGTCACCAAAATTCCAACACAAGTTCTGCTGGAGAATGAACGATGATCTCTTGATGCATGTACGATGTAATTGCTTGCTAGCACACGAGAAGATTTTTTTATGCTCCATATCTTCTTTGCTAATAGACAATTCAACAAATTTACGTCCTTCATACTTACAACTGTATCATTATCATCTGATCAACACTGCTTGGAGCACAATTGTGTTTCAGGGAGGCGAAGTGTAGAATAGTGATACATAGTGAGAAGGCATTGTTTTATGGATAAGATATACCATTCAGACATCTCAGATCTGCAAAAAACAGAAGAAAAAAAATTCAGAACCTGTTTACACAAAAATGTATTAATATATATGTGCAAAAAGTGTAATATAAAAGTACATTTGAATTTTTTTTTTACACTGTTTATAATTGAAACATAATATTTTCATATCATAAGTAAAATATTTCTAAAACACAAGATACAGCATGTTACATTTTTTTAAACAGTGAACAATGTCTTGCCTCTCCCCCTGTCCCTAACGGGTGGAAACAGACTTCTAAAAGCAGTGAATAGTGTCTTGCCTCAGAGCCCCTTGCCTTCTGCCATGGTGCCCCAACGGGTGGACATGCCCTAATACACCAACATTAGCCTTGTGAAGTCTCAGTTGAGATGAGAATAAGAAATGTACTGTACCTGCTTAGGACGCCGATCGAGAGCCTCCATTAACCATTTTCGTGTAGTGAATAACTCTGGAAATGACAAAGAGGTGGGGAGGGGGAGGGGGAGGGGGATGGAAAAACCATATAAAATACGGTTCGAGTCCAATCCCATGGGGGAGGGGGAGGGGGAGGGCTGGGTGTAGGATGGTTAGGGAGGATTTTCACATGGGCATGCCCTTTCCCCTCCCGGAACACGAGTTAAAATGGATAGGAAAAAATAGGTTGAAAATGAGTTGTAGTTTAGGGGATTAGGGGATTGCCCGTGCCTGAGGGCTCTATTCAAAGAACACGTTTCATAATCGATTTTGCTGGAGGAGAAGATGAAAATGGCGTCCTCGATAATTTAATACGATATCCGAGAGAGAGGGTAAATTTTCAAGTTGTGGGTAGTTAAGTAGTTGGTAGTTAAGTGGGTAGTAGATGAGATCTAATGTCTGGGGTTGACTTGTTTAATCTAAAGGCTGAAAAGCCATAAGTTAATTAAACCATGTTGTTTAATGTGGTAGAACATATGAGGAGGGGAAATGGGAGAAATGATGGGCCCGTGCAAGGAGGGAGAGGGGAAGGGGGAGGTGGTGGAGGGAAAAAATGACATAAGTTAGAAGATATCCTTAGTCTTGTAGTTTTTGGTCTCAGTTGTATGTATACATATGTATACAATGTATGCTGGTTGTTTAGCTAGTTACGCTCTCTAGTGCCTATGTCGACGCTTTGTGCACCTTGTATCCGTCTTTTTATTCATGAAGTTCTTGCTAAGTATAAAAAAGAAGAACCCTGAACCTGGAGCAGTGATATAAAAAAATAAACAAATTCCGAAAAAACATAGCATTTCGCTTTAAGGAAATAACGCTTGTAAAGAAAACAAATAAAATAAAACCTTAGTTAAGACTTAACGGAACTCATCATCAATATTGGTGAGCTTGAATCTCTGAAGCCCGACTTTGAATCCGATGGATCGCACGTCTTGTTGAACTTGGGATCTGAAATCAGCATAAGTGAACGGCTTGTATTTCGTGCTCTTGATCACACCGTCTTCTTTCGGAAAAACAAAGTACCCTATCGATATCCTCTCCTCATACTTGTTTGCTTTCACCCTATGTTTCACACTCTTGTATTTGTCATCGCTAACCACCTGCTCAAAATGATCAAATATAGACCAATATATTCAAAAACTAATGCAAGAGTAGTGAAAATGGCTTATGTTAATTTGCACACCTGCATCATATCTCCGAGGTTAACCACCAATGTGTGGGCAATAGGTTTCACGTCGAGCCACTTTTCATCTTTCAAGATTTGTAATCCTCCAACCTCATCCTGGTTCAATATGGAAAATACAGAACTGTCTGTGTGGACGTCCATACCCCATGCCTGTTTAGCCTTGAAACAACGTGGATACCGGTAGAAGCGGATGATTCCAGTGGCTGGGGATATGTAAGACTTCGATTGTTCTTCGTTTATGGCAAGATTATAGGACATGGCTTCGAATATCGTTATTGTTAGTCTTGATTGGTGTGTTCCGTACTCTTGCAGCAAAGCCCTGCAGTAAATGGTAATGCATGCCACGTCAACTCAACTCAACTAGTCTACCACTCTGATCTTCTTTTTCACATCATTCTAACTCGTATTTGGGTTATTTTGACATAATTATTCGCATCGCAAAACGAAATAATTTTTTCATAATTTTTCATCGTGTGATAAAATAATTTTTTTTACAACACCATAAAAAAGTTATCAAAAATTTGCATCATTTAGCTATCCAAGCTATTGAGTCAAACAAAATGACTCAGTAAATAATGATAAAAGTCAGAATGATGTGAAATAGAAGAATCAGAGTGGTAGTTCTCAGTTTAACATGTCACATATGCATAAAGTTTAAGGACTAAAGTGAAATAATAGCTCATCGGGTTCAACTATTCGAGTTGTCGCATCAATACCTCTTCTCAATCCTGTGGCAGAGCCAGGTATTTACCGAGGGAGATGATTTCCTTAAATAAAGTCACCAACAACCGAAAAACTATATTGTGAAGCACCGTTTGATATGTAAGAGTATTCAAGACGAACCAATCTGCGTAAATAAATGAGTGCGTGAATTTAAGAATATATTTGTAATTTTCAAAAACCCCGACTATTTGGTAACAGCTTTAATAGCATGTATGCGTAAATATTTCATAAGTTGGGGAACAGTCACAAGTTTTTGGAGAGCCATCTATGGTAAATGCAGGGTATAAATGTAACTGGATTTAGAAAATATGGGTAAACCTCTAGTTCTTGAAAATTTTGGGAGGAAAAGGGTCGTCCGCCAATTTTTCCGATGTAAGAACTGTTGGGTATCATGTGTGAGCAGTTTGTCCAATATCGAGATGGTGGACATGGGGTTCATGGTTAATATAGTATGATTTGGACCCTAACTCATAAGGTTGACCTTTTGGGTAAGTGGGTGTCCCAGATCATACTATGGTGCTCCTCTCTCGCGGTGCTTAATCTTCCTACAAGCAGTATCAGAGCCGATGGTTCGTGCGCGCTGCCGTGGTGAATCAAGGGTGAGATGTGCGGTGTTCTCATGGATGGGTCTTCCATGAATGGTGGACCAGGTGTTTCTGCAAACGGTCAAAAACCTGTGTTGCTCCAGCAAGTGGTCTGGCAGATGGTGGTCCGGTGCACTCTCACAAAGGCGATTCCAAAAAATTCGGCAAAAGCTTCCGGGCGAGGGGGAGCATCTTGAAGGGCTCACACATGAAGGGGGAAATTGTTGAGTATCATGTGTGAGAAGTTTGTCCCACATCGGGATGGTGAACATGAGGTTCATGGTTAATATAGTATGATTTGGGCCCTAACTCATAAGGTTGACCTTTTGTGTAAGTAGGTTTCCCAGATCATACTATGATGCTCCTCTCTCGCGGTGCTTAATTTCCCTACAAGAACTAGGGAAGAATTATACAACCTCTGTTTCTATCTAAGTTCACGTTTTTTACTTTTACCATTATTCACTGGGTCACTTTTACTAGGTGATTTTGATAGCGAAAAAATGATACAATTTTTTGATAATTTTTTCCGGTATTGTAGATTAACTTTTACTCTACAACACCATGAAAAAATTAGACAAAATTACATCGTTTCGCTATCCAAATCACCGCGTCAAAGTGACCAGTTACGAGACAACAAGTCCAATTGTGGACTTATAGAAGAAATGGAGGTAGTACTTTGTTGAAGAACAAGTTCTCGTCACAACCATTTATTCCGTTCACTAAGTGTCATATAAGTTCTATGTTTTTTTATTTTTGTTTTTTAATAACAGGTAAAAACATATGTAAGTATCTTAACGTATTGAGTTAACTCTGATGATATGCTGTAAAACTACAAATTTACATAGAAGAGTTAAGCCAACCGGAAAAAAACCCAGTCATGGACAGCATGCTTAGATGTGCCCGTGCATTGTTTATGTCTTTTACAATCTTCTTTATTTGTTTGCATCGTCTGCGATACCATAAGCTACAAAAGCCCAACCAATGGTTTAATCTCGACTAAAGACAACTTGTACCATAACGAGGACAAATACTTTGTTTGGTTGCATAAAAAATCTCCTGCTTTCAAGATTATTATTTTAGAGGACCTTTCAATATTCGAAATGCTATATTGTTTTTCTTTTAGACTTACTCATCCATCATCTACTGGGTTTGAACCCAAGACCTTATGGATGTTTTTAATTGCTCTACCACTTGAGCTAGCATCTATTTACCTACAACAACTTTTAGAGTAACTTGGACAACTGCTATAACTATCCTAGACCTCTTGATTTTGTGAAAAAAGCTAACAGAGACGTTGACGTGTTTGTCTCTTCCGAATCAATTTCTCTACTATATATATATATAGGACAGAATGTTAATTAGTGCAAACTTGATGTTAATTAGTGTAAACAGTCTATTTATAGTCTAGTCCCTAGCTGTGTATTTATATATCTGTGTATTAGTTGATAATGAATTAACACGATCAGTTGTTTTAACATGGTATCAGAGCGGGTTTCAAACCCTAGCATCTGATTTTTCTCTTCTCTCACGAGGATCGACCAATGTCGTTCCCTCATCAGTCTGACGAAGGTCACACCGGTGCCCTTCACGCCGCCCACAAAAACCTAGCAAACAGCGCATCACCTGGGTTACTGCTCATGCGCAGATCCCTCACCAGTGACTGCGCCACCATCCCTCATCTTCTTCGCCTCAGTCTGGTCGTTTCTCCGCCTTGCTGCGTTGCCGTTCTCTGCGCCGAAGCCTTCGCGCCTACAGCAGAGCCTCTAGCCCCTTCTTCTGTGTTGCAACAGCCCCTCCTGTTGCGTCCAGGTACACCCGGTTTCAGTGAATACTCTCTGCTTCTTCTCCAACAGTGCCATGGCACCTCCCACTACAGTACCAGATCCCAACAACCCTAACAAGCCACTGATTGTGGTCGTTGCCCCGCCAACATTAATCAAACTTGATGGAAACAACTACTTGACATGTAAGGTACAAGTCCAAGCTCTTCTTATCGGACATGGAATGCTCAGCCACGTCGACGGCAGCAAGCCGCCGCCTCCACCGCTCATACCGCCACCAAACACTGCCCCGTCAACCACTGCCCCAGCACATCAGACCCAATCCTCAACCGGGGCAGATTCGTCCGCTTCATCGGGACTTGCTGACAGTACTGCGCTTCAAACCAATCCCGCCTACACATCCTGGTTTCAACAGGACCAGCTTGTATTCGCGTTTCTTGCTAGTACTCTCGCGCAATCCGCGCTTTCCCACATCACGACAGCCCACACGGCTCATGACATCTGGCGCACTCTCCACAACATCTATGCGCGCCCCTCCCGTGGTCACATTAATCAAGTTAAGGAGCATCTGAAAAATCCTCAACAGGGTACGCGGACAATCTCCGCGTTTATGCACTTTGTTAAGCACAAAGCTGACGAATTGGCACTCCTCGGCAAACCAATGGATGAATATGATATGGTGGACCGGATCCTAGATGGCTTGAATGAAATTTATCTTCCGATTGTTGCGGCAATCAAGGCGCGTGACACAGATATTGGCTTTGAAGAGCTCTTTGAGAAACTCACACAACACGAGCAGTACTTCGCCAAAGTGCAGCCGAATCCTGCCTCTACCCCTGCTTCGGCCAACATCTCATTTGGTCCTCCGCCGAAGGGCCGTGGCCGCGGTAAGCCCAACCGCAACCAACACCAGCCTCAACATCAGCCGCAACACTTTCCACCGTACACCTCCACGTGGGCATCTCCTGCACCACTTCCTCAAACTGGTCCTCGGCAGCCTCGTCCGTTTCTGGGATTTTGTCAGGGTTGTGGTGAACAGGGTCACCGTATCCGCCAGTGCTCCCAATTTGGTTGGATGCTCCAGCAGTACCAGGATCCTAGCTCCACCAGATCGTCCGGTTCTCGTCCTGGCTCTATGTCATCGGGGTACTCTGTTCCGTCCTCTCCCTGGACTCCTCGTGCTCATGTAGCCACAGCACAGTCCGGACTCTTGCCTACGCCCTCCTGGCTCCTTAACAGTGGAGCCACTCATCACATCACTGCTGATCTGGACAACCTGTCCCTACACCAGCCCTACGCTTATGGAGATGATGTCATGATTGGTGATGGTACGAGCTTGCCAATCACCCACACTGGTTCGCTATCTCTGTCTTTCTCTTCCCGTACATTTCATTTACATAATGTCCTTTGTGTCCCTGCCATTCGTAAAAACCTCATATCTGTCTCTCAACTTTGTGCCTCTAACAATCTCGTTGCTGAGTTTTCCTCTGTTGGTTTTGTTTTGAAGGATCGAACCACAGGGGCGTCCGTCCTAACCGGTCCTCTTAAAGACGGTGTCTATGAGTGGCCAGCTTCCACTCCCTCGCTGGCCCTTACTACTCAGTCTCGTCCGTCTTTTCAGTCATGGCACCACCGTCTTGGTCATCCTGCCGGTCCCGTCTGCCGTCACGTAGTTTCGAAGTTTTCTCTTCCATTTAGTAGTAGCAATGAGTCAGTGTCCTGTAATGCATGCCAATGCACCAAGAGTCATAGACTCCCCTTTCACAATTCTAGTATAAAATCGTCTCGTCCCCTTGAGATTGTCTTTTCGGATGTTTGGACCTCTCTAATTACATCTCACGATGGCTCCAAGTATTATGTAATATTTGTTGATCATTTCTCTAAATACATATGGTTTTACTCAATGCAACGAAAGTCTCAACTTTATGACATCTTTATTCGTTGGCGTGCGCTTGTTGAAAAATACTTCAACGTCTCTCTACAAACTCTCTACTCTGACAATGGTGGAGAATACATCAGTCTTCGCTCTTATCTCTCCGCCCATGGCATCTCTCACCTCACATCTCCACCTCATACCCCACAACACAATGGGTACTCTGAACGCCGTCATCGTCATATCGTTGAGACAGGTCTTGCCTTGCTCCATCATGCCTCTATGCCCACTCACTACTGGCCATATGCATTCACTGTTGCGGTTTATCTCATTAATCGCCTAATCTCACGAACTCTCAAACACAGGTCTCCCTTCGAAATAATCTTTCGCCAACAACCCAACTACGTTAAACTCCGTGTCTTTGGTTGCCTCTGTTACCCCTATCTTCGTCCCTATACCACTCATAAATTGGATGACAGGTCCACTCCTTGTGTCTTCGTAGGGTATTCCCTAACTCAAAGTGCCTACTTGTGTCTTGATCTCAACTCCCACCGTCTTTATGTCTCCCGACATGTCCAGTTTGATGAGTCGTCCTTCCCCTTCGCAACCCAGTCCACCTCTCCCACCTCTGATGATCCTTCCCCTCTGTGGTTCCACCCTACCACTAGCATTCCCACCCTACCTCCTTCTACATCCTTCCCAAATGTTGCTTCCTCACCTTCGCTACCGTCCCCTCCTCCACCACCTGATCCAGATGCACCACACAGATACTCTGGCAAACACTTTGTTCGCCGCACCAACCCCTCCGCTGCTCCCCCACCTCCTCTTACACAACCCCCTACAGCTCTCGATCCTCCCCCCACTTCCACTTCTCCTGATGGGTCACTCCCCTCCTCCCATCCTATGGTCACCCGATCTCGTGACGGGACCCTTCGCAGTAATCCCCGCTATACCTTCACAACCACTGCCTCCTCCATTGACACAGATAGCGAACCCAGTAGCGTCACCGAGGCTCTCAAACATCCTCAGTGGCGTACCGCTATGGCCGCTGAACTTGATGCCCTGGTTCAGAACATTACATGGACGCTTGTTTTACCGTCACGATCAACTAATGTGGTTGGTTGCAGGTGGGTGTATCGCATCAAGCGAAAACCGGATGGCTCTGTTGACAGGTACAAGGCTCGTCTGGTTGCTAAGGGTTTTCATCAAAGGCTCGAAATTGACTATCATGATACCTTCAGTCCCGTGGTCAAACCATCCACCATTCGGCTGGTTCTCTCTATCGCTGTCTCTCAGCAGTGGCCTCTTCGACAGCTGGACGTCAACAACGCCTTTCTCCAAGGTTCTCTCTTTGAGACTGTCTATATGCAGCAGCCTCCTGGTTTTGTGGATCAGGATCGTCCTCATCATGTATGTCGCCTCCACAAGGCGATTTATGGCCTCAAACAGGCTCCCCGAGCATGGTACGCTGAACTCCGCCACTTTTTACTTCAACAGGGCTTTGTCAATTCTCGTGCTGATACGTCCCTGTTTATCTATCGTCACGAGGGGGTTACACTCTATCTGCTTGTCTATGTGGATGATATTGTTATTACTGGCTCTAATGTGGATGTTTCCCAGCGCTGTATTTTTGATCTATCTCGTAGGTTCTCGTTGAAGGACCTTGGTGACTTGTCGTTCTTTCTTGGTGTTGAGGTCTTACCTCATCCTCAGGGCCTTATTCTCTCACAGCAGAAGTACATCCATGATCTTCTTCACCGTCTTGGCATGTCCTCCTCGAACCCGGTTCAAACGCCCATGGATACCTCCGCTGATCTTACTGTCACTAGTGGTACAGCGCTCTCTGATGCGAAGGAATATAGGATGGCAGTGGGCAGCCTTCAGTATCTTTCTCTTACTCGACCTGACATATCCTTCGCTGTCAATCGGCTCTCTCAGTTCATGCATCGCCCAACCACTGCTCATTGGCATGCCGTCAAACGCTTACTCCGGTACCTACATGGGACATCTGATTTTGGCCTGGTTCTTCGTCGAGGCCCACACAGTCTCTATGCGTTTTCTGATGCTGACTGGGGAGGTAACAAAGATGACTATACATCCACTACTGGGTATATTGTTTATCTTGGGGGCTCTCCCATCTCTTGGAGCTCCAAGAAACAGCGTACTGTTGCCCGCTCATCCACCGAAGCCGAGTACCGTGCTGTTGCCGCTGCTTCTGCTGAGTTACGGTGGCTTTGCTCTCTCTTGTATGAACTCGGATGTTCCTTACCGTCTGCTCCTGCTATTTACTGTGATAACATGGGCGCCAACTACGTCTGCTCCAACCCGGTTTTTCACTCTCGAATGAAGCATGTTGCTCTTGACTTTCATTTTGTTCGTGAACAAATTCGGGATGGAATACTTCGTGTCTCACATGTCTCCTCTGCTGACCAGCTAGCGGACTGTCTCACTAAGCCTCTTTCACGAGGTCCTTTTCTTCTGTTGCGGTCCAAGATTGGAGTCTCGTCCCGATCCTCCATCTTGCGGGGGCGTATAGGACAGAATGTTAATTAGTGCAAACTTGATGTTAATTAGTGTAAACAGTCTATTTATAGTCTAGTCCCTAGCTGTGTATTTATATATCTGTGTATTAGTTGATAATGAATTAACACGATCAGTTGTTTTAACAATATATATATGTACAGTTGTACACACACGCAATGGGAGCAAGTAGACAAACATGAGGGTTTGGATGATTATAAACGAGATTTTGGCGATGGGAACAAGGAGTCCTTGTCCTGATGATTGTTACGTTCCCTAAGATACCATTTGTTATTTATCCTAGAAAATATTGGATATGATCTACGTGCCCATTTTTTAAAATCCTCGCCAATTGGTGTATGACCTATAAGGCATGTTGAATTTCTCACTTCCTCCAATTTTATTTTTGCTATGGCAACAAGTGCTTTAACTTATTTTATGAGAATGGAGAAGAAATTGTCGAAATGTGGAAAATCCGATCTCGATGTACCTAACGAAATTCATGAAGTGAAAAGTTCCAACCCTGAAACTCACACGTGTCAAATTCAAGAAACACGGACTCTCTTCTCTGTTACCTGTGGTGGAGGTCTGTCACTATCATTGTCACTGGTAGTAGTTTTTGCCTTTTTTGGGGACAAATTTGCACAATCAGTTGTGCAAGTGTTCCAAAGTTTTAGCATACTAGAAGGAGGTGAAAGTGTCATTTATCAAACTTAAGGGTAAAATTGTTTTTATACTAAACCTGAGGGGTGAAACCATGAAAGTGTATTTTTTATTACACAATAAAGTTTCAAAAACAGTGACACATCATGTCATGTTGACAGGGTGCTCTCAGAGCAACTAAAAATTTGCAGCGACGGTTAGTATTTGGTGACGGCATAAACGTGCTTACCCGAAAGCATCAAGCATCGGTTCCTCTGCCCGTACCTCCAGCACCGACTCCGACCCGGAGAGTTTCTTCTTCGTCTCCAGAGGAACATTGAAACCTGTTGGAAGTAAAAGTTTTGACCCGACTTTGAGCTCGGTTATGCCGCGCTCAAATGAAGAGTTGTCAACTACAAACACGTCTTTGCAAAGAAGGCACCTTGGTGATCGTTTTGATAACTCACATACCGTTGAGAAATGAATGATCAAATTACCCTCTCAAAATGAGTTCTTGAGCCTTGAGAATAAAAGAACACCACATCATAAGTTGAGGGAGGAAAAGAAGAGTATATCTACTCAAAGTTTAGACTATAAGGGCACGCCCTTAGGGCGAAGCACATTTTGTGCAGGAGAGAGGACCTAGACAATGGTCGAACCACCACGCGCGCGCGCCGCCGCCGCCGTCCGGCCGGCCGGCTCGGCTCGGGCACGGGCCGGGCCGTGGCGGGGCCGTGGTGTGGTGTGGTGTGGGCTGTCTAGTTAGTGGGCCTCATTAATTTTTTGGGCCGAATGCTAACTTTTAATTAATTTTACTAACAGAATTTTATTTCTGTTTAAACAAAAATTAATAGACACCAACCAACAGATGCAACCGTTCTCCAACGGTTGCAACTGCTCCTTTGAAAGGCCAACTGCCCTCTATAAATGAACAGTTCATTTCTCATTATAACCATCTGAAAACCAACGAAATTTCATACCAGAGATATTCAAACTCCAACAGAAACTTCGTCGTAGTTCAGTTCGTTGTGTGCGGCGCTGTACACAGTGCTTTCCACCGCCGCACAGGGAAGGCTTTCATCCTGGGAAGCAGTCGTCCGATCGTTCCATAGCAAGCACGTGTGGGGGACGAATCTGCTTTAAGGAGCCTCGTTCTACATGATCGAAACTGTCTTCCAACTTTGTACAGCGTTCGGAAATCTCACTATCAGTAAGTTCGTTCTTTGTTTTGTTATTTTCTGGTACTGTTTGATTATTCACAACCTGTCCGGGTAATTAAATCTACTAACAATCTTAAAGCAGAATCGTTAAATTTTGTGGTATAATCTGTACGGTACCAAAACTGGTCTGTTCGTTGTTTTTCAAACTGACTGTGAGCAGTTAATTGTATTGTTGTGTTTGTATGTTTTGCACCTGTTCTGTTTGCATCACTCTGTTATTAGGTTTCTACTCCTATTAACGAGAAAGTATTCATTGGGTCTAGCCCCACCACTGTGGCATGCCTGCGTGGTGGGGCGCGCCATTCATCTTCTGACAAATATGCACTAGTCAGATGGAACCCACCAAATTTTGCTTGTTTGTCAGAAGATGAATGGCGCGCCCCACCACGCAGGCATGCCACAGTGGTGGGGCTAGCCCCAATGAATACTTTCTCCCTATTAACAAGTGTTACTGTTATTACAAAAGTGCAGTTGCGTCCTTAATGGTCAATTCTCTTTCATCTTGTCTCAGTTTCTGTGTTGGTTAAACAATTTTTGTAAATAAGCAGTACAGGCTGCAAAACAAAAACTTTGTTTCCCTTCAACTCACTGTTTCGTCTTTTTCAAATTAATTGGACAACTTTGTGATATATTACTGGAGAAGGCTAATTACTCATCTTTATCATCTTCAATCATTCCTTGTTGTTCAGTTCCTTTGTCCCTTACTGTTCGCTATTGGCTGTGACCATTTCACAGTTCCTTTGTTAATTCTCTTTGCAATTATTTATCATATGTAATTTGTTTATGATATTTGGTTAACAAACTTTATTTGTTATTGTTTTATTATAAGAGTTCAGTTTATTTCAATTTCATATTGTTAGTGTTTCTCCTTCGGACTTGCTTCAATAATTCAGCAAGTATTATTTCTGTTTAATTTATCGGTTTATTGTTAATTCTGTCAATAGTAACAGAAACATTTCTATTTGTAGAAATGGGAGACAATTCCGGAAAAGAGGCGGGTGAAACGTCAAACTTGACTTCCGTTACCGCCAACCCCGTTGTACCAGTGGGTTCGCATCTCGTTGAGAAGCCGGAGAAATTTACGGGCAAAGACTTCAAACGTTGGCAGCAAAAGATGTTGTTTTACCTGACGACTTTGAGTCTTGCGAAATTTCTTAACGAAGATGCTCCTCCATGTCCAGAAAATGCCGATAGACAAACCGTTGCAGCGGTGGAGGCTTGGAATCACTCCGATTTCCTTGCAAGGAACTATATTTTAAATAGTTTATACAACCAGTTGTATAACGTCTATTGTGCTGTAAAAACGGCTAAGGAACTTTGGCACTCGCTCGAAAATAAATATAAAACCGAGGATGCTGGTGCCAAAAAGTTCGTAGTCGAGAACTTCCTAGAATTTAGAATGGTAGATTCCAAGGGGATAATGCAACAGGTGCAAGAATTTCAGTGTATAATACATGATGTAATAGCGTAGAAAATGATTCTCCCTGAAGAATTTCTTGTAGCCGCAATGATACACAAACTACCCCCCTCGTGGAAGAACTACAAAAATTACTTGAAGCACAAGAGGAAGGAAATGAAGATGGAGGAGCTCATCGTTCGAATTCGGATTGAAGAAGGCAATCGACTAGCCGAAGACAAGCCGTCAACAAGCTATCAGTCTAAGGCAAACGTCGTAGAGGAAAAGCCGAAGAAAAATCTGAAGAGGAAGGCTACGGATGAGAAGAAAAAGTTCACGGGTAAATGTCACAATTGTGGCAAGGTCGGACACAAGATAAAAGATTGTCGGAAAAAGAAGAATACCTCCAAAGGGAAGAAACCCGAAGCCAACATGGCCGAGGATGGAGAAGACGGAAACGACTTTGCAGCCGTAGTCTCGGAAGTGAACCTCGCCGGAGGAAATCCCAAGGAGTGGTGGATCGACACCGGTGCCACAAGGCACATATGTTCCGACAAGGCTATGTTCTCATCGTTCGAGCCGACCGAAAATGAAGAACCATTGTACATGGGAAATTCAGCAACTTCCGCCATAAAAGGGAAAGGGAAAATAACGCTGAAAATGACTTCCGGAAAAACCCTTACCCTCAATGATGTACTCTATGTTCCCGATATTAGGAAGAACCTAGTTTCAGGATCAGTGCTTAGCAAGAAAGGGTTTAAGCTTGTATTTGAGTCGGACAAATTTGTTCGGACCAAAAATGGGGAATATCTAGGTAGAGGGTATCTCAAAGATGGGCTATTTAAGCTCAATGTATTGACTGTGTTTCCGACTATGAATAAGAAAGCGCAAGTTAATTATTTGTCGGATTCTTCTACTTCTTGTTTATGGCATGCACGATTAGGTCATGTTAATTACGAGTCGATTCGTAAATTAATGAAAATGGACCATCTTCCCAAAAGTGAGATTAATTCCGATCACAAGTGTGAAATATGCGTAGAGGCAAAATTGACAAGTAAGCCATTTCAACCTATCGGTTCGAAATCAACGAGCCCTCTCGAATTAATTCACACCGACATATGTGATTTAAAATTTGTGCAGACAAGAAGTGGAAAGAAATATTTTATAACATTTATCGACGACTGCACTAAATACTGCTATGTTTATTTATTGCATAGTTGAGATGAAGCGCTAGACGCATTCAAGAAATACAAGGCCGAGGTGGAAAATCAATTGAATAAAAGGATTAAGATCCTTCGAAGCGATCGAGGAGGAGAATATGATTCTCCATTTGCGGAAATTTGTTCGCAAAGTGGAATCATCCATCAAACCTCGGCACCCTACACACCCCAACAAAATGGGGTTGCGGAAAGGAAAAATAGAACATTAAAAGAAATGCTCAATGCATTACTTTTAAGTTCAGGGCTACCACAAAACATGTGGGGGGGAAGCTTTATTAAGCGCCAACTATATTCTAAACAGAATTCCTAAAAGGAAATTGGACAAGACCCCATATGAAATGTGGAAAGGCCGAAAACCCTCATACAAACACTTGAGGGTATGGGGGTGTCTTGCTAAAGTAGCAACCCCACTACCGAAAAAGGTCAAGTTAGGACCTAAAACAATAGATTGCATCTTCATAGGATATGCGGCTAATAGTAGTGCTCACCGATTTCTGGTTCACAAATCAGAAATACCGGATATTCACGAGAACACTATTATTGAATCAGCCAACGCCTCCTTCTTCGAAGATATATTTCCTTGCAAGATAAAGGAAGTAGAAGCGTCTGCAAAACGGTCGCATGATACCGCCATTGGCGAAAACCAGGAGGAAGAGGTAAGGCGGAGTAAACGAGCTAAAACGGCAAAAACTTTTGGACCTGATTTCCTAACATATTTAACGGAAAATGATCCAACAAGTTATAAAGATGCCATGTCCAGTGTCGATGCTCCTTATTGGAAAGAAGCTATAAATAGCGAGATTGAATCCATCTTACATAATAATACTTGGGAATTAGTAGATATTCCACCAGGCTCCAAGCCCCTAGGTTGTAAGTGGATTTTTAAGAAGAAGCTTAAACCCGATGGTACAATCGACAAGTACAAGGCAAGACTTGTCGCAAAAGGGTATAGGAAGAAAGAAGGACTAGATTTCTTCGACACATATTCTCCTGTGACCAGAATAACGTCTATTCGGATGCTTATCGCAATTGCTGCACTATTCAATTTTGAAATACACCAAATGGACGTTAAAACGACTTTTTTGAACGGAGAACTAGAGGAAGAAATCTATATGGAACAACCGGAAGGGTTTAAAGTTCCTGGAAGCGACAACAAATATTGTCGGCTAAAGAAGTCCCTTTATGGACTAAAACAGGCCCCCAAGCAATGGCACGAGAAGTTCGACAAAGTCATGAGCAATCATGGATTTCGAACTAATGAATGTGATAAGTGCGTATACTATAAGAAAATAGGAAAGGAATGTGTCATAATATGCTTATATGTCGACGACATGCTAATTATGGGGAGCAGCAAGGCAATAATTCTTGACACTAAGAAATTATTGTCCACAAAGTTTGACATGAAAGACCTAGGAGTGGCGGATGTGATTTTAGGGATTAAAATTACAAAGACTTCAGATGGTTACGCACTTTCTCAAACTCACTACATAGAAAAGGTGATCGAAAAATTTGACAAAGGGAATAATAAACCGATTACCACGCCAGTAGACGTGAGTTTACATCTCGCCAAGAATCGTGGCGAATGTGTTAGGCAACCGGAATATGCCCAAATAATTGGAAGCCTCATGTACATTATGAATTGTACAAGGCCGGACATCGCACAAGCTGTCGGGAAATTGAGTCGCTTTACTAGCAACCCTGGTAAGGATCATTGGACAGCCTTAATTCGAGTGCTGAGGTATCTTCGTTACACCAAGGACATGGGTCTACAATACTCGAACTATCCAGCTGTCTTGGAAGGATATTGCAATGCCAATTGGATCTCTGACTCAAGAGACTCCAAGTCCACAAGTGGATATGTATTCACTCTTGGTGGAGCGGCAATATGTTGGAAATCTTCAAAGCAGACATGCATTGCAAGGTCTACTATGGAAGCGGAATTCATAGCGTTAGACAAGGCAGGGGAAGAAGCAGAATGGCTTCGTCATTTCCTCGAAGATATTCCAACATGGCCAAAACCAGTGCCTCCTATCTGCATTCATTGCGACAGCCAATCGGCAATAGGTAGAGCACAAAGTAGCATGTATAATGGTAAGTCTAGACATATACGTCGGAGACATAATACCATTAGGCAACTTCTCTCAAGAGGAATAATATCGATCGATTATGTAAAGTCAAAAGAAAATATAGCGGATCCGTTGACTAAAGGTTTATCGAGAGAATTAGTTGCAATTTCGTCAAGGGGAATGGGATTAAAGCCAATCTCGTAAGAGTTGCACGTAGCGGCAAACCCAACCTAGGTGACTGGAGATCCCAAGAACTAGGTTCAAAAGGGACAACCCAACTACCAGTGCAAATAAACAAATCACTCACCCGGAAATAAAGTTTCCAAACTCATTCCTAGGGCGAACACCGAGTGATGGGACAGGGTAAGCTAAAGGCTTTTAATGAGACCACATCTCAAGGTTCCTTGAGAAGAGTATGGTAAGATACTCGTTGTGTGTCTCACCTATGTGAGTAGGAACGGGCCGGTTCTAGGAGGATGACGTGGCTACACTCCTCTAAGTCTACTCATGAAACCAGGAAAAGTGTTTCAAGGCCGAAATGAACACAACCGTGAGAACGGACTACGTCTAGGTTGTTAATTGTGTGCGATCTACCGACTAGGTATACAACGCGGCAAGCAGTTCAAGGCGTCTCGCTCACTGTCAAGCCAGTATACCCTGTAGTATCTCACTAAGAGGAAGGTTCAAAGTCTATGACTACCTTTCTTTACGCAATTAACCACCGCCAAGGGAGTTTCATCCACAAATAGACATTTTCAGTCTTAAAACGTGAATTTGTCATTCATGTGGGGGATTGTTGGAAGTAAAGGTTTTGACCCGACTTTGAGCTCGGTTATGCCGCGCTCAAATGAAGAGTTGTCAACTACAAACACGTCTTTGCAAAGAAGGCACCTTGGTGATCGTTTTGATAACTCACATACCGTTGAGAAATGAATGATCAAATTACCCTCTCAAAATGAGTTCTTGAGCCTTGAGAATAAAAGAACACCACATCATAAGTTGAGGGAGGAAAAGAAGAGTATATCTACTCAAAGTTTAGACTATAAGGGCACGCCCTTAGGGCGAAGCACATTTTGTGCAGGAGAGAGGACCTAGACAATGGTCGAACCACCACACGCGCGCGCGCGCCGCCGCCGCCGTCCGTCCGGCCGGCTCGGGCACGGGCCGGGCCGTGGCGTGGCGTGGCGTGGCGTGGCGTGGTGTGGGTTGGGCTGTCTAGTTAGTGGGCCTCATTAATCTTTTGGGCCGAATGCTAACTTTTAATTAATTTTACTAACAGAATTTTATTTCTGTTTAAACAAAAATTAATAGACACCAACCAACAGATGCAACCGTTCTCCAACGGTTGCAACTGCTCCTTTGAAAGGCCAACTGCCCTCTATAAATGAACAGTTCATTTCTCATTCTAACCATCTGAAAACCAACGAAATTTCATACCAGAGATATTCAAACTCCAACAGAAACTTCGTCGTAGTTCAGTTCGTTGTGTGCGGCGCTGTACACAGTGCTTTCCACCGCCGCACAGGGAAGGCTTTCATCCTGGGAAGCAGTCGTCCGATCGTTCCATAGCAAGCACGTGTGGGGGACGAATCTGCTTTAAGGAGCCTCGTTCTACATGATCGAAACTGTCTTCCAACTTTGTACAGCGTTCGGAAATCTCACTATCAGTAAGTTCGTTCTTTGTTTTGTTATTTTCTGGTACTGTTTGATTATTCACAACCTGTCCAGGTAATTAAATCTACTAACAAAACCTTCGACCCAGTTCAAGTCCAAGGCACTGTTTGGTTGTCTCTCTATAGCTACGCCACTTGTTGTAAGCGCAGGAGTCCCCCAAAAATAAGTCATTCCGTTGCTCATTCCTTGTTTGGACTCAAAACCCATAGAGAAAAGCTCCTTCCCGAGCCTATGAAGTTGGCTTACAAGGCTTGTTGGAATCCCATGGTTCACCAAACGAAACATCCCCCATTCACTGCAAGCATAAGCCAGCTTCTGCTTATTCTCGCCGTTGCTTAACTTTTCCAAGTCAATCACCGGTAGTGGGTCGGCCTCCGGGTTGTCCGTGGGGGAGTCACACGGGTTGTCGTCGGCGGCGTGAGTTAAGGGACTGTTTGGCCGGAACAGTGGAGGGTAGGAGTCATAAGATGGAAGAAGCAAGTTGTTGTCGTTCATCATTTCACGGGGTTATGGGTGGTAGCTTTTAATTTTGGCTTTATAAATGACAGGCTTATGGGGAGCTTTTGATTTCTATTTTTGCAATCTTGTGTTTTTGTTTGCATCTTCGTCGATTATTAAGCCATAAGCTACAAAAGCCAACCAATGGTTTATTCTGAGACTAAAGACAAGTTGTACCACATGCAACGAGGACAAATGCTTTGTTTGGTTTCCTAAAGATCTCCACCTTTCAAGAATCGAAATGCTACAACGGCTTTTAGAGTATTGGGACAACTCCTACCATTGTGTTTTTTCTCTTTTACTCATTTGACGTTTTCCGACTTGTATTTGGGTCATTTTGAATGGGTGCGTCGGATTACAAAATGATGCGATTTTTTGATAATTTTTTCACCGTGTTATAGAACAACTTTTACTCTACAATACCATGAAAAAATATCAAAAAATTATATCGTTTTACTATCTAAATTATCGGGTCAAAGTAAAAAAAAAAATGCTTATCAGCTAAACAAAACGTTAACATGTTTGTATCTTATGCATCAATTTCTCTAAATTCCAAAGTCGGCGACCAATTACGCTAAATTCAATATATATATATATATTGAGAAATATATATTATTGACTCAATGGGAGCAAGTAGACAAACGTGAGGGTTTGGATGATTATAAACGAGATTTTGTCGATGGGAACAAGGGAGTCCTTGTCTCATGATTGTTACGTTCCCTACCAACAAAATAAGATACCATATGTTATTTTTCCTAGAACAGATTGGATCTACGTGCCAATTTTTTGTAATCCTAACCAATTGGTGTATGACCTATAGGCATGTTGAGTTTGTCACCTCCTTTAATTATATTTTGCTATGGAAACAATTGCTTTAACTTATTTAGTGGGAATGGAGAAGAAAAATTCGAAATATAGAAAATCTGATCTTGATGTATGCCTAACATTTTAGTTTGTCCAATTATTTTTCCTATTTTTATTTTACCACTTGGTGCATGTAAGCCTAGCAAGTAGAATTCATGCAGGGAAATGTTCCAATCCTAACAGTCACACATGTCAAATTCAAGACAGATATACTCTCTTCTCACTTATGGTACTATTAGTTTGTCTGTGTGGTGGAGGTCTGTCATTGTTACTTGTACTGGTTCTTTGGGACGAATTTGCAAAATAAGTTGTGCAAGTGTTCCAAAGTTTGGCACACTAAAAAAGCTGAAAGTGTCATTTCTCAAATTAAAAGGGACGAAAGTGTCATTTCCTCACACTTCCCAATGCATCTCTCTCCTGCCTATTCTACGCAACATAGTCGGGAGATTTGTAATGATTTACTTAATTGGAGAAATGGGATAAATTTCTTGCAAACTCTATCTGGTGGTTCTTAAGTATGGTTTGTTGGGTTTTTGGAGTAGACAACAATGGAGGACAAGAGTGAGGATAGGTCATGGAGGTCGAGTGTAGTGTGTTGTGGTTCGGCAATGAAAAGGGGGGGGGGGGGGTTGTATTCGAGATGAGGTGTTTAGGTGGTTGTACTTGATGCTGAGGGCGCTGCCGTGGTGGCCGGATGTGACGGGAATCTTCTCCCCAAATAGGCCTATGACTGTCTAGCTCCTCTAACCTTCTCTCCGTTCTTCAAGAAATACTGGTATATGCATGACATAAACATGATCATTTTGAACTGTAATAGCATGCTGATGTGATACGTGTACCATGAAACAATACGTGCTTGGACTGTTGCCTTGATGTTCTCTACTGAGCTTGCAGTAAGCTCACCCCTAACATTTTACAGGTACAAGTTATGATGGTGGTGACGGTCCAGTCCCTGAATTGTCTTAGATGCTTGGAGTGCTAGTTTATCTGTAGTTTTTGAGACGAGTCTCAACTCGTTTTGTTTGTAACATAGTTGGGTTGGGAACCGTTAGTAGCTCTGACTACTCGGTAACATATTTCAGTTTGTGTAATATAACCCGTGCCCGAGGGCACGACTCTAAAGAAAAAGAAATAACGTGTCTCTATATTCTGAAAAACCAAACAAATAAAAAACAAATACCATAGGAACAAACAACATGGTTTTTAGCAAAAAAAAAGTACCATAAACTCCAAACACGGGTAAAGAAAAGAAATGATGTGCTTGTTTTAATCCGGGCCAATTTAAAGTAATTCGGGTCATAATCGTGTATGGGCCTAACCGACTTATGGAAGCAGTGGCTTCCCTGATGGGCCTAACCGACTTATGGAAGCAGTGGCTTCCCATAGGTATGTAGATACCAACATCCTTTACTATTGTTATGTAGTCTTTTTCTGTGATTTTTGGTGGGATTTGAGCAGGATTAATTTTGTTATTCCGCTGCATAACCTGCATCAAAACCCTACATTAGCTACTGGTGATAAGCTACTGAAGATTGGAGTGAAAACAAATGGGCTATGCCCTCTCTGTAGCAAGGAGAAAGAGGATGTCTCACATTTATTTATGAAGTGCAAGTTCATTAAGAAAATATGGGTCGCAGTGCTTGGTGATGAGATTCCGAAGGGCAGCAATGGTGATTTCGCATCTTGGCGACCTTCATTGATCAACGGTTTGAAATCAGAGGGAGCAAAATTGTTCAGTATGATTATTTGGGCGACTTGGAAGGAGAGAAACTTAAGAGTTTTCCAAAAGAAAGCTACGCCTCCTGATCGGGTTATTGAGAACATTAAAGCTCATATGAGCGAAGTTTCGCATAAACCTGGGACTAGAGTAGAGAGAGCTATGTCCTCACCTGTAGCAAAATGGAAGCCTCCTAATCCAGATTGGGTAAAGTTGAACACGGATGGTGCATGAAATCCCAATATGTTTCGTGGGAGGTGGTGGGGCTGTGATTAGAGATAACGCCAGAAAGTTTCTAGTCGGAATGAGTACCTTCCTAACTTTGGTGAAATCTGCCAAGGAGTCGGAAGCAGTGGCTTCCCTGATGGGTCTTTGTTTGGCCAGAAACCAAGGTTTTCATAGGGTTCACATCGAGCTTGATTCGTTAACAGTGGTAAATTTGATTCGGATGTGCCTGGAGGGAAGACTATTCGAGATTTCAGAAACAGCGGTCACCATTGAAGAGTGTAGATACTGCTTTATGACATGGCAGATCTAGGCCACGTGGCAACCATCCAGCACACCATATTGTGCTCCACACACACAGGATCACCAGCCGAGCTGATCCATGTGGGGGCTGCGAGACAGAGCCCTCGCATACCACTGCACGGGACTTGTAGGGACTTTGTGGTTTGGAGGCTAGAGTAAGCCCTGTCGCGTGCGAGCCAAGCCCGCGCGCGACCTTTAGTAACTGTTTTGAGAGATTTATGGCACGAGCTCCATAAACCCGGTCAATCCGGTCAAACCCGGTCAACCTCGTAACGGTTCCGGTACTCGCGCACCACGTGCTCTAACGGTTCCTATATACTCGGACGAACGTGCCGTTATGGTTAAGCTAATTAAGCCGCCATTAATGGGCGCATTAACCACACTACAACGGTCATGTTCTCCAGTATATATATATCGTTAACCTTTCCATACAAGGGGGGACACACTGCCATACGCGGAAGCTCTGCCAAACCTCTGTCTCTCTCTCAGACATTGCTACTGACTTACTCTCTCCCTACACACACCCCTATTCTTCCTGTGCGATCCCTGATCCACTACGTACGGTGTACACGGAGGTCTCCCTGCCGGAATCTCTTGTGCACATTTTGGTGAACCCGACGTGAAACTTACCAGCAAAAGCAACCATGTCTCAGGAGGACGATGTCAGCAACCGATCTCCTTCCACCGAAACTCCCTCGGGAGACGAGGCTCGCCGTACTCCGACGACTCCCGGCGAGGCGCCAACTTTAGAGTCTTTGGACGCCACTGTCCAAAGTCAGGCAAAAGCTCTCAAGTCTCAATCCGCGCAGTTAGAACGGATCTTGGCCGTTCTGGGCACTCTTGCGCCAAATCCTCCACCTGCCACCGCTATCCCTCAGGGAGGAGGAACCCCTACCGCTCCAGGATTGGGAGTGTCGGCCACGCCTCCCAACCCTCATCTGCAAACTCCACCGTCGGCCACGCAGCTGCCTTCGGTCCAAGGGTCAACGGCACAAATGCTGCCCCCTGCTGCTCACGCCTCTCAGCCCCCGGCTTTGGCGTCCAACCCAGCTCTGCAGTACACTCTGCCTCCACCAGCGACAATCTGGGGAAACGCGGGTAGTCAATACACTCCCAATCCTCCGGCGGCATATGTGTCGCCACCGCCTACGGCAACCCCTCCGCCAACTACCGAGGGAAGCATTCCAGAATGCATGACGTCTTTGCAGAAGCGCGTGGACTCCATCTTGGCTCATCAGTCGTTCGCGGATACCATCATCCCGAAGCTAGACAACGATCCACCCATCCCACGAGAGATCTATCTCATGCCTAACCCGGCGGGGTACAAGACTCCCAAATGGGACAAGTTCGAGGACGTCAATGGAAACGCTCATGAGCATGTCATGCGTTTCATCGATGTCATGGGTCCATACGGAGCTGATCCCAAGCTGCTGATGCGAGAATTCCCAAAAACTCTTGGGAATGTAGCATACAAATGGTACCGAACATTGGAGGCCGGATCTGTGAAAACTTGGGACGACATGGTCCAGAAGTTCTATACCAAGTTCTTCCAGATGGAAGAAAAGGTGACGATGATCCATCTCTCGCGGATGTATCAGAAACGCGAGGAAGATGGAATCACTTTCATCAAGAAATTCAGAGCGAAATCCTTGGAGTGCAAGGATCCAATGCTCGAAAGCCGGCTCGTAGAGATATGCCTGCAGTGCATGCGAGATGAATACAAAAGCATGCTGATCAATTTACAAACACCAACGTTTTCAAAGCTCATCGAATGCACGATGAACATCGAGCCCATTGTCGAGAGACAGAGAAAGAAGAGCGCTCCAGAACGACCTGCGAGCGGCACCACCTACAAGATCGGCAGATTTGGCTACAAGCGGGGACGCGAAGCTGAGTTCAACACAGTTTCGCCCCAGAAGCAAGCAAAGGTTGCAAACTTCGATGCACCACCTCTGCCATGCTCGGTGTAGGAAGCGAGCGATCTCTGCAGACAGTGGCGTAAGGACGGCGTCCTGCCACCGCTCGAGAAAGCACCCTCCAAGGAGATGACGAGGGACCCTAAGTGGTGCGAATACCACGGCAAGGTCATGCACCCCACAGCCGAGTGCAAGAAGCTCAGATTCGCGTTCGATCAGAAGATGAAGAACGGCGAACTCATCGTCAGCGACCACCGGAAGGATGTGCGCAACAACCCGCTGCCTGCCCATACAGATTCGGGCTCAAAGGGCAAAGAGGTCGCCATGATCTCGATAGTGGACTTGGAAGAAGTCGCAGAAGATGGTCTGCCCATCATTGCTGAAGTCCATGAAGATGAAGACTACAGCATGGACACGGAAGATGAGCGTGCCGACCGCATGAAAGGGTCGCACGGCTTCGACAAATTCTTCAACGAGATGAACTTCTCCGAAAAATGTCGAGCGGACATGACAAAAGCAATCTTAAGGGTAGCAGAGGACTACGAGGAGGACCTCGTGGTCTCCAACGGGAAAGTCGTCAGGGCGTCCCGTTTCACAGAAAAGATTATGACCTTTTCTGCCAGCGACAAGAAGACAGATGCGAGCCACCAGAGGCCCCTGTACGTGACCGCCATCATCAACGGCGTCGAATTCAAGCGAGCATTCGTCGATGGAGGAGCAGCGGTCAATGTTGTTCCACTCCACACACTGAAGCTAGCAGGGATCCCCGAGCACAAGGTAGTCAAGCGTCCATCCCCGCTGGTGGGATTCGGAAGCGATTCTAGAATGACGATCGGATGGATCCGCCTGGGCGTTCAGATCGGCAAAATCAAGTGCTCGGCGAAGTTCTATGTCATAGACGCGAACACCACATATCACATGATCATAGGTCGGGCCTGGATTCATCGCTTTGACGCAATCCCTTCGACGGCTCACCAGGTGATGAAAGCTATCTGGAACGACAGGATTGTCGAGATACCGGCCTCAACTAACCCGTTCAACTTGGACGAAGCACATCTCAGCGAGGCGGTGTGGTTCACCGAGATGGCGGACGAGCAAACACCCGGACCATTCAACCCTACTCCCTTACCTCTCTGGGAGGACATCAAGGACCAGTCACCTGCAGGCGTGATGGTGACAAGGGGAGATGCCAAAGAAAAGCCGCCTACACACGAAGAGGCGCCGCGCATCGCATATCATCGGAAGAATGTGTACACTCTGAAGAGGATCGCAAAGCATGACCCCGAGGGTAAGGAGATAGAGAGCTTCTACGCCAACGGGAAGAAATGCTATCGCATATGAAGGTGCGCGGGGACGTCCTCACACGGGCATGGGGGTGTCCCTGGGCAAATCAATCAAATCGAGCAAGTTGCGCTGACGGAAGAGCCAACACAGGGCACTCCGGACGAGAAACTCAAAGAAGCGCCCGAATGCATGGAAGACAGGCCAAGACCACAAAAGCAAGAGCTAAAAGAAGTGTTCCTCAGCCCGAACGAGGAAAAGAAAAGGCCAGTCTTCCTGAGTGCGGACCTCACAAGCAAAGAGGAACAAGGACTGCTGCGGCTCCTAACTGAATACAAGGACGTGTTCGCATGGGAATATGATGAGATGCCAGGTCTGGACACGAGCATCACCATGCACCGTTTAGACATCATCCCAGGGTCTAAACCGGTCAAGCAAAGCACCAGAAGCTTCAGGCCAGAGCTCAACGTGAAGATCAAGCAGGAGATTGTTAAACTCCTAGACGCCAAGTTCATAGAGCCAAATCACCATCCCACATGGTTGGCCAACATCGTGCCGGTGGTGAAGAAGAACGGACAGCTCCGCATCTGCGTGGACTTCCGAGATCTTAATCGCTTCTGCCCTAAGGACGATTTCCCACTGCCTAACATCGATTTGCTCATTGATTCAACTGCAGGCCATCGCATGTTCAGTTTCATGGACGGCTTCAGCGGGTACAATCAAATCAAGATGGATCCCGAAGATGCAAGGAAAACTGCATTCATCACTCCCGTGGGGGTATTCAACTATACGGTAATGCCATTCGGTCTTAAGAACGCAGGCGCAACCTATCAGCGGGCCATGATGGCTCTATTCCACGACATGATGCACAAAGAAGTGGAATTCTATGTGGATGACTTGGTAGTCAAATCCAAGCATGAAGCAGATCACCTTGCAGACCTGCGAAAGGTGTTCAACAGATGCAGGAGCTTTCAACTGAAAATGAACCCCATGAAATGCGCATTCGGCGTGACTTCGGGGAAGTTTTTGGGATGCGTAGTCCATCGCCAAGGGATCGAGCCTGACCCTGCGAAAGTGTCAGCCATCACCAGCATGACGCCACCTCACGACCAAAGTACCTTGAAAACATTCTTGGGAAAATTGTCATATCTGCGGAGATTCATCCCAGCAATCGCCGAAATCACATGCTGCTTCAGCACTCTTCTCAAGAAGGACGCCGCGTACAACTGGGCTCCTGATCACGAAGCCGCATTCGAAAAGCTAAAGGAGTTACTCACATCCCCAAAGATAATGATCGCGCCTCAACTGGGGTCACCGCTTCTGCTATACCTTACATCGACAAGGAAATCTATAGGAGCACTCTTGGCTCAGGTGTATGAAGGCCAAGAGAGGCCCATCTATTACATCTCTCGCATTGTGCAGCCTGCTGAATCAAGGTACACAGACATCGAACGTCATTGCCTTGCTTTATTCTTCGTAATAGAGAAGTTGAGACACTATTTTGCATCGCACAAAGTAGTGGTGGTCACCAAAAGCGACCCCATAAGATACCTGCTAACTCACACTACTCCGGGCGGGAGATTGGCGAAATGGTACATGACCATCTCTCAATACGATATCACATGCGTGAAACCAAGAGCGATCAAGTCGCAGGCGGTAGCAGATCTGTTGGCACAGTTTCCCGACAACAGTCACGAACCTGTGATCGAGGAAGAGCTCGAAGGCCCTGAAATCTACGCGATCGACGTGCCCTATTGGACCCTCCACTTCGACGGTTCGTCAACCAGAAAAGGCGGAGGCATTGGGATAGTCTTGACAAAGCCGGACGGGGAAGTCATACAGATGTCCGCAAAACTCAACTTCGCAGTCACGAACAACGAGGCGGAATACGAGGCTCTGATCGCGGGGCTCCGTGCGGCGAAAGCTTTGGAAGTGAGCAACTTAACAGTCATGGGAGATTCCAAACTGATTGTTAAGCAGGCCTCGGGCGAATATGGTTTAAAGGAGATCAACCTCCTGCCATACCGCACCCTAGTGCAAAAGCTGATGCAGCAATTCTGCGACGTGAAATACGAGCACAAGCCCCGAGCGGACAACAGGCATGCAGACGCGTTAGCAACTCTGGGATCTAAGGTCAGCATAGACAAATGCCCCGCAAGGATTTCCATAGAAGTGCGAACATCGTCGGCATTAACAGAAGATGCGTGCGACGATGAACACATGGATGACGCAGACTGGCGAAAAGCAATCCTGCAAGCTATTGCGAAAGGCACCAGCAGCGAAAGCTGGGTACTCACGAAAGGATACTGCATCCACGACAACACCCTTTACTACAAGGGTCCTGGAGGAATACTCATGCGATGTGTCTCCGAGCAAGAGGGACAACAGCTGTTAGAAAAGATTCACCAACACGCTTGCGGAGAAAGCGAGGTGTCAATCTACAGGAAAGCTCAGAGATATGGCATTCATTGGCCAGGCATGTCAACAGCTGCAGCCCTGATACAAGGGAAGTGCGAAAGTTGCGCACTAATCAAAGATTCTCTACTCGTCGCTCTAACCGATGACGACACAGATTGGAGGAAGCCATTGTTTGAATTCCTTACCCAGGGCACCGTACCCGAATCGAGAAAAGAAGCCGACAAATTGAAGAGGAAAGCGTCTCGATATGTGGTTCAGGAAAACCTGCTTTGGCGAAGAGGTCACGAGGGCAACTTGCTGCGATGCCTAGACGACAGGGAAGCACAAGAAGTCATGGACCTTTCTCATCAGGTGGAACACCAGGGAGGTGCGAAATTATGCAGACAACTCCTCTCAATCGGATACTTCTGGCCCACGATGGAAGTCGATTGCCGCACCAAGGTGCGACGCTGCCAAGAATGCCAATTCAAAGGGAACCTAGTGCACGCTCCCGCCGTGGATCTACATGCATTAGGGACGCCATGGCCATTCCACACATGGGCTTTGGACTTCATCGGCCCCATCCGACCAACGTCACATGGGAACCATTTCATTCTCACCGCAACCGAGCTGTTCACCAAATGGGTGGAAGCAATACCACTAAAGACGGCAAACGCGCTGGCTGTGGTTAACTTCATCCAGGAAAACATCGTATGCAGGTTCGGAATCCCAAATACCATTCTTTCAGATAACGGTACTCCTTTTGTTAATCGCCAGGTAGCTACGAAACTCGCGGAGTACAATATCAGGCAGATATGCTCCACCCCCTATTATCCAAAGGGAAACGGACAAGCCGAAGCGACTAACAAAACGCTGTTGAGGATTCTGAGCAAGATGGTCGCAGATGACCACAAGAAGTGGGCCGACTCCCTTAACATAGCTCTGTGGGCCTACAGAACTTCTCCAAGGACACCTACAGGGGCCTCGCCATTTCTACTATGTTATGGGGCCGAAGCTGTAGTACCTGCGGAGGTCAGAGTCAATTCGGCAAGGCTGGCCTTCCATGCACTCTATGAAAATCAACGCGATCATGATTTAGTCTTGCTGGAAGAAAAGCGAGAACAAGCCAAAAGGACTAACAAGCGGTACCAGGAAAGAATCGCTCGCGCCTATAACAAGACAGTCCAGCGACGGGATTTCGCAGTTGGCGACCTGGTCTTGCGCGCATCTGACCACTGCATGCGAGAAGCAACTCACCCAAAGTTCGCAGCTAATTGGGAAGGACCCTTCGAAGTCACAGAAGTCTTCGATAGCGGCTACTGCAGCATACGAAGGTTGCACGGCACAACCTCAACTCCAAGCTCAGTCAACATGCGCTGGATCAAGAAGTACTATCCTTGACTTCTCTTATTTCATACGTTTTATGATAACGTTGCTTAATGTCTCATGTGGCTATGATATTCGCAATCTCCTCTCCCATATGAGAGGATTGTAATCCTATCTCTCCCATATGAGAATGCTATAATAAAAGAATTCTCCCAAATGAGAAGTTCATATTTCTAGCTGTTTATATCGCTCTATTTTATTTGTTATTACTGTTAACAATGATTTATTCGCTGCAATAGCAGCAAATACAAGCGCGATCTTAATTGATCATCAAAGCCTATCTCTCACGATAGCAGCAAACGCAAACGTGATCCTAATCGATCATCAAAGCCTATCTCTTACGATAGCAGCGAACGCAAACGCGATCTTAATTGATCATCAAAGCCTATCTCTTACGATAGCAAACGCGATCTTAATTGATCATCTAAAGCCCATCCCTTACGATGGCAGCCAATGCAAATGCGATCTTAAGTGATCATCCAAAGCCTATCTCTCACGATAGCAGTCAACATAAATACGATCTTAATTGATCATCTAAAGCCCATCCCTTACGATGGCAGCCAATGAAAATGCGATCTTAAGTGATCATCCAAAGCCTATCTCTCACGATAGCAGTCAACATAAATACGATCTTAATTGATCATCTAAAGCCCATCCCTTACGATGGCAGCCAATGCAAATGCGATCTTAAGTGATCATCCAAAGCCTATCTCCCACGATAGCAGTCAACATAAATATGATCTTAATTGATCATCTAAAGCCCATCCCTTACGATGGCAGCCAATGCAAATGCGATCTTAAGTGATCATCCAAAGCCTATCTCCTACGATAGCAGCAAAATACAAAAACGATCTCAATCGATTATCAAAATCCTATCTCTCACGATAGCGGTTTACGCAAGTGCGATCTTATATGATCTTTTTTAAGCCGATCTCAATCGATCATCAAAATCCTATCTCTCACGATAGCGGTTTACACAAATGCGATCTTATATGATCTTCTCAAGCCTATCTGTTACGATAGCAATTTATACGCAAAGTGATTTTAGTTGATCACCCAAGCCCGTCTGTTACGATGGCAACGTAACTGCAGAACCATCTTGCTAGACCTTCTAAAGGTCTATCTGCTGCGATAGCAATTCATGCGAGAAACTATCTCAAGCAATTCTCTAATAAAGCCTATCTTCTATGATAGCAATTCGCACCGCTCAATGATCTTAATTGATCTGTTAAAAAACTATCTGTTACGATAGCAAAGTTGTGAACGTGATCTCATACAATTTACAACGACCACCTGCAAGCCCATCCGTCAAGATGGCACAGCTGCGAAATTACGATCTCGAATGATCTAGCGAAACATCTGCGCATTGACGTCGCATATGTGAAATCATTACATGGCATTAAAAAAGATCATATAAGATCGCGAAAATCAAGCAGAAAATCAATTGCTGATGTCATAATTGGATATGCACAGAAATGTCCAATCAAATCCCGAAAAGGGCAAAACGGGCAAACTCATTGTTTGTTGTTAAAAAAAGGGGGAGAAACCCTAGCAATATTACATTAATGTTTCAAAACATTACATTAATGTTTCAGCCATTTTTCTGTTTTCTTTTCAAAATTTGAAAAGTCAAAACAAATTCTTGATCAAGGAGTCTTGGGGCTCGAACTGCTCGCTCAGCTTCTCCACTTGTTTCACTTCTTGCTTCAGTTGCTCGCACTTGGCATTCATTTCATGATACAGCTTCAAAGCTTCATCAACCTTTTGCTTTTGCTGCTCCACCTTCTGCATCTCAGCTGCGAGATTCTGGTGACCGAGATTCAAAGTTACAGCTGCGCGAATCAGTGTAACTCTATCCTTGAGGAATTTGAAACCAAGTCTGCCTTGGACTTTGAACAGGAGATTTTGGCACATGCCACACAGCAATTCAGCACTCTGGGCCGAAATGGTCGCAGGTGTAGCCGCAGACAGCTGCTCCAATATCCAGATGGCTTCAGTAAGGAATAGCCTCCTGTCAAAAGGTCCGATCTCCAGAGATCTCACAAACGATCGGGGGTATCTGAGACGCATTCGAACCACCCAGTCTACATCGGTTTGCTTCAAACCTGAGACATCAAAAATGGTTATAATGTCAGAACTCGCAAGCAAATAATGCGACGTGCGAACGGTAAATCTTTACTTACCAGTGCCTTCCAGAATTTCATGAAGAGAAGGGATGCGGGCCACTGGGTTGTTCGAAGACTGCCCTCGCTCCATAGCTCTCCTATCAGCTGCGAGCTCCAACCTCTCATAGTCAGGAGGAAGAGTGTAGGCCGCACCAGCTGCGACTACATTCCCAACCTGCGAGCCCCAAATGCTCCACGCAGGAATAGGTGCTTCTGGCTCAGTCATCGCCGGAGGCGAAGGGACAGCCGAAGTCGCTGGGCGGAGGACACTCCCAGATGCGAAAATGTTAGCATCACTTGTCCTTTCTTCCTCACCACCGGTACGGACACCTTCGTCCATCGGCACAGCATCAGCTTCGACATCATCGGAGAGTTCGATGACATCCTCGAGATGCTCACTTACGTGTCCAGCAGCTGCGACGGGCTTCTCGGTATGGGAGCTCGAGATTGGAACATGGGATGCAGAAGGCTGACTTCTCTGCTCCAGCTCAGGTTCCTCAGCATGACCTGCGATACCAAATGCGATAAAGTGAGGTAGCTTGTGTTATAAGTTATTTCGCTATCTTTACTAAAGCTAAGAATAAGCACCTCCACGCGAAGGTGGGATTGAGGTATCCTCATCGTACACTAGGGACGTGGAACCGTGCCCTATCAGTGTATCCTCACTAAGCAAATCTTTAAGAGAAGCGTGACCTGGGATGCGAGTAAACCAGTCATGATTTTGCCTCAAGTGGCTACAGCCTAGTATGCGCATATCACTCAAAATAATTACCTGAGGGTTCTCCGCATTTGCTTACCAACCAACGGCGAATGTCAGGCTTTGACACACCGTGCTTTAACGCACCCACAATTACATCTCTATAAGTAACTGCGAGATTGAAGATCTCACCTTTATCGCCACCTGCGATCTCTGCGAAGTCCGCTTGGACTTGCTCTAGCTCTGCTGCATCCTCTCCAGGAACCTCATCTTCCTCCTCCACATGAGGAGCCACTTCTTCGGGAAGCTCGTCTTCCTCGCCAACTGGACGCACTAAGTCGTCAACATGCTGCTCCTCGAGGCTCCGCTGTTTCACACGCTCGAGCTCCTCTTCCTCTCGCTGCCTTCTTCTTTCAGCAGCCTCCGCGGCTGTCTTCCGGGATTCAGCAAGAACATCCTCGCTTATAGGATCATCTGAAGTGCCAGAATGGGCATCTCTCTTTTGCCTCTTGGCCACAAGGCCACCGACGGCTTCATCATCATCATCTGCGAATACATATTTGGTTCAAAGAAAAGAACTACAAAGAAGTCAAGATAAAGGGCAAGGAGATGCGACGGAAGTACCTCCTGATTCTTCCTCGCACATCACAACTGCTGCTTCTTCTTCATCACTTGCCTGGGGCTCCTGTCTCTCTTCCTCCTCTTGGTTGAATGGAACGAAAGTCTCAACTGCGAGATCTTTGCGCACTTTGCTGGGCATACGACCCTTGCCTTTGTCCTTGATGGAAAGGGACCTCACTGGGGGAGAAGTTGGAGCACTCCTAGGGGAAGAAATCGTAATTCCCTTTTGCCTAGGTCTCTTCACTCTCGGCGCCGCAGTCGCTGGAGGGGACGGGTCATTTCTAGGAGGAGACGGAGCCGGAGGGTTGTCTATCAGCGAGTCAGCAAAAGTGTTCATGACTCCGCGAACTTTTGTTTCGACCTCGGCATCCATCCTCCATGCTAGCCGGTACGACTCCCCCTTCCTTCTAGTGGCAACAATGGTGTCCACCAGCGATTTGGAGCGATCACCAGCTGCGAACCTCCGCACATGACACTGAACAATACAGAACGAAAAGCATCAGCGCAAGGAAATCAAAAGGCTTAAAGCACATAAGGAAGTTGCTTACCTCAGCAAACGCCTTGCTATATTTGATGACCTGCGCGTCACCCTTCTTGATTGCGTCGACTTGCTCCTTCAGAATGAAATCGGGGCACAAATGATTCTCGCGGTCCCACAGCGAGTAGCAACCATACTCAGACTCGCTCAAACTGCAATTGGGGCGAAACGGAAAAGAGTTTCTCTTGATCAAGGGGGCCTTTCCTGGCTGCGCCGCCGCCTCCGTCTCAATCCTCGTTTGCTGGGCAACCCAGTATGCGATCCAGTTCTGGGAACAACCACCCTTGCGAGTTCCCGCAGGCTGCTCAAAGGGAAGATTGCTCATGAGGACCGTCTTGCACTCCTTTGTCAGCAAACGCTTGTAGCACCCTCTGATAATAGACTGGGGCCAGATCGATGGGGCCACTGCATCAAAACCAAACTGAGGAGAGACCCGAGTGGGGTCAACATCCACTGTAAGCCTTTCATATTTTGGCGCGAGCTCACGAATATGCTCTGCAAGGGCAGGAAGGGAACCTCGCAGACACCAACAAAAGAACTCACGATAGCGCTCGTGGAAATGCGGTCCCTTTTCAAAGAGAAGGTCTTCTGACAAGACCATACCTTTGGAAGGGTATAGCTTTGGAAACCACCGCACATTCTCAACACGTGTGGCATAGGGCCTGGCAGTAAACTCCTTTCGTTTGTCGCATATCAAACTCCAAGTACACTTGGTGTTGCTTGCTCCAAACCATCTCGCAGCCCTTCCGCTGTTGCGCGCTTCTGTCTCGCCTGGGGGACACCACTTATCAAGTGGGAGGGGAGTTGGAGCATAAGACGGCCAGCGCTCGAAAACCCACATTGTCAAAAAGCTGATATTGACAAAGGTCAGAACATCGAGGCGGCCACGCGATTCCCTCATCGCCAGAACCAGCTGATCCAGCCTGTAATATAGCGTCCCCAGGACCAAGGGTCCGAGTGCGACTCTCTGGCCAAGAGCGAGCCTCACGGCAAGTGGCATCACATGGTAGAAGACCCCGTCATGGGGGTGACCATCAATCAGATACCTCGACAGCCAAGCACAGAGAAAGGCACAAAGGGTTAAATGATAACCCTTGCCCTCTACGTAATTCTCGGCCTCCGGGTTCTCACTCTGAAGCTTCTTAGTAATGCTGCTGTTCGCATAGTCTCGGAAGAAGTACTGCAACCACTTGTTCCAGGTATTCTTCGCAGACGTATCCACCAGCTGCCAGTTCGGAAGAGGCTTTGTAGTGGTCCACCGAGTGGAGATTTTCTTTACCTCTGCTAGGCACTCCTCCATCTGCGCGTACAAGGCCATTTCAGCAGATGTCCTCAGGTGACTCAAGGGGTCCACCTCACCCATGGGGGAAAGCTCATACAGCATCTGAACGTCCTCGAGCGTGGGGGCAGCCTCGAACTCCGCAAAATGAAACGTGTGAGTCGCGGGCGAGTAACGGGACAGAAGGTCTAGAAGCATGGACTGATCCAACTTCACGGCAGCACCCTTCATAGCGCGGATAGCAAAGAAAATGCCGGCTTTATCAAGACTCTCGGCGTGATGATTCAACACGTGGTCGATCCACTCATCCATATAGTCCAATTTCTGGACGAACGCTTGAGTAGAAATCGCAGTATACGGGAAGTGCCCGTTCTCGATCCCCAATCGGACTACATCCTCGGAACCAACCCACTCGAGCAGGGCTGAGCTAACTGGGCGAGTCAACGTCAGCAATTGCTCAACAGGAACAGGATCAGGCATCCTCTTCGCCTTCACCCTCGCATGATAAAAATCCTTCCCACCCAGAAAGGGGGCTTTACGCCACAGAGTCTGCGGAAGCTCCGGCATCTCTTCGTCTTCCTTGACGGGTCTGGTTACTCTTGTCTTGGCCATTCCTGCGAAAGGGCAAGAAAAAGGGGGGAGAAATACCACACCACACTTCAGTTTGAATTTTGGAATTTGAGATCTATGCAAACCAAAGCAAACAGTTCCGGTGCCGATTTCAGAAATTGGGGAGTTGATATTGTTGAAAGATTAAAACGAAGCGGGTTCAAAGATCAAAAGCCTCTTCACAAATTTCATGGATTTACAGATTCAACGCGATTCAAGGCAAACACTGGTATTTTAAATCAAAAGTAAACGAGGCCAACCTTGTTTCCTTGAAGCTTGCTTGGATATACACAATCGGAGAATACGATTTGCAGCTCTGAACTGGTGATTGATTATCTGGATCTGCTCTCGAAGATCTCCGGGTACCATTCACTTTAAGAGAAAGAAGTGATGCTTTGCAATAATGGGATACAAGGTATTTATCCAGAAGAATGAAGGGTTGCGTCGCTTCAGTAGTCGAATCGCAACCGTCACCGTCGTATCGCGCAATCACAGGACGGGCTGACGTCACGCCTAAAACCCTAAAGGTCAGACGGCACGACTCTAGGGGTTTTAGGTCATAATGACACGCACGGGGGCTGAACCTACCCGTATTTGAATTGGTGCGTGGCGACGACGCGCATGTTGGTTTCCGCGCATGGAAGCCTATACAGCTATGAGCCTTCACGCGCAGAAAGGGGGCTAATGTAGATACTGCTTTATGACATGGCAGATCTAGGCCACGTGGCAACCATCCAGCACACCATATTGTGCTCCACACACACAGGATCACCAGCCGAGCTGATCCATGTGGGGGCTGCGAGACAGAGCCCTCGCATACCACTGCACGGGACTTGTAGGGACTTTGTGGTTTGGAGGCTAGAGTAAGCCCTGTCGCGTGCGAGCCAAGCCCGCGCGCGACCTTTAGTAACTGTTTTGAGAGATTTATGGCACGAGCTCCATAAACCCGGTCAATCCGGTCAAACCCGGTCAACCTCGTAACGGTTCCGGTACTCGCGCACCACGTGCTCTAACGGTTCCTATATACTCGGACGAACGTGCCGTTATGGTTAAGCTAATTAAGCCGCCATTAATGGGCGCATTAACCACACTACAACGGTCATGTTCTCCAGTATATATATATCGTTAACCTTTCCATATAAGGGGGGACACACTGCCATACGCGGAAGCTCTGCCAAACCTCTGTCTCTCTCTCAGACATTGCTACTGACTTACTCTCTCCCTACACACACCCCTATTCTTCCTGTGCGATCCCTGATCCACTACGTACGGTGTACACGGAGGTCTCCCTGCCGGAATCTCTTGTGCACAAAGAGATAACACAGATGTTGAGGACCTTCGATGAGATAAAACTTGATCACATTAGGAGGAGAGGAAACGCAGTTGCAGATGTGTTTGCCAAACAAAGCTTTCAAATGCCAAACACACATGTTTGGTACACAGTGAATCCACCTGGGTAATTAAATTTCTTCAGAATGATGTAATCAGGCTCTCGAGCCAGTTTGATGATCATCAGTAATAGAAATTGTATTTTTCCTAAAAAAAAAAAGCAGAAAAAGAACAATAAACCCCAAACACGGCTGAGACAAGAAATGTCGTGCTTGTTTTAATCCGGGCCGATTTAAAGTAATTCGGGTGATAATCGTGTATGGGCCTGACCGAGTTATGGACAGGCCCACCCGGGGTACGAACATATACTTAGGACTGCAACTCGGTCGGGTCGAATTCGGGTAACCCGAGCCCAGACCGACTTGAAATCGGGCTCGGGCTATAAAATTATGTGCTTCGTGCGGGTTCGGGCAAAGTATTTCAGCCCGCTCTGAATTCGGGCCCGGGCCCAACAAGAGAAGATTAAATTCGGGCTTAACCCGGATAACCCGGGTAAATATATTATTAGTATGGTATAGTTCTTATTATATGTACACATCAATATATCTTTCTATTATTAAAAAGAGAAATCCCAAATTGAAGCATAAAATCCTAAATTGTGGTCAATCTACCATATTTTGAAGTTGAATTCTAGCCAATCAAGAATTCTAATGGCTGAAGATATCGTCAATCATAGATCAAATTCATTAAACCCTTTCCTAAAAAAAAAATCATTAAACCCTAGCATCAACAAGCAGATACAAAATCGCCATCATCAAAGGAGAGTTGGGGCAATAAACTAGAGGTAAGATCTCTAGTTTATAATGGTGGATTTGTGTTCCCTGTAGTGCATTTCTAATGGTGGCCTCTGTTTGAAGCTCGTGTTTTTCTATGTTTGTTTTTTCTTTCTTGTAGTCAGTAGAAGGCTACTGGTATACGGAAGTTAACACTTTTGACAATTGAACATAGCTCTCTTTGAAGTTTTACTCTAGAAGTTTTACTCTAGAAGTTTGTTTTTCTTTGTAATTTATGGAGACATGGGAACAAGTTATGTATTATACTAGGCAATGCGCTATAATGCAAATTTACCGTTCATTCTAAAGTTTGACAATTTGTATTTCAAGTTAAAATAACCATATAAAGAGTTAGGTTAATATAACTCGGGCCGGGTCGGGCTATCCCGATTTTATCATCAAAATCCTCGGGTTGGGTTTGTTCGGGCTTGAAAAGCTACCATCTCGGGCTCGGGCGGGCTCGGGAAACTTAGATGTAATTCGGGCTCGGGCTAATTTCATGTTTTCAGCCCGTCCAGACCGACCGAGTTGCAGTCCTACATATACTATTGAAGGTCGGTTTAATCATTTCATTTTAAGAATGTGGGGGTCTCGTCAGTTTAAAGCAACCTCCTCATTGTACCGTTATCTACAGAGAGAACACGAAGAGTTTCCATACGAGTCAGAGAGAGACGATGGAGAAGAAAGGAGGAGGCTGGGAGATGGGTTTAGGGTTGTGGGACCCACCCTCTCCTCCGTCAACCAACGCCGCCGCTAGTAGTGGAGATTTCCCCGACCTCCAGGTTTCCCTCATAACTCTCTCTCCGTCTTTCAAATTTCATGATCCAAATTCATGTTCATTCTCTCCATCTGATATCATATTGTTGCGGGCTTGTGAATTGATAGGTTAATTTCGGAAAACCGTGCAGTTTCCGTTATACTCTGTCTATGACTGAATTCAGTTGTGGGTTTGTTAATTTATGGTAGATATACTTTTAGATTCAGTTGGGCATATTTACTGATTGTAGTGAGTGAATTTATTCCATGCCAATAGAATTAATAATTTACCAAGAAATAAATAAATAAACCCATGTTTCAATTAGAATTTTGGAAGTTCAAATCAAGGAGAAATAATAATGCAATGAAGAAATCAAATCAGTGTTTGAGTTGCTGTCTGTAATTTTCTAGAGTTCGATTATGAGTTTACTAGGTAGCTGAATCAGATTAGGGTTGAAATTTTCACTTTTAAAAGGAGATGTTGTCCTGGAAGGCTGGATAAGTTTATATGAGTATTATGAAAAGAGGAGACAGTGGAAATTATAGAGACTTAGGGAACAGAGAGTCAAAGAGTGAAATAGGAAGATACATGGCTAGATGGATGATTGGTTTCCTTGGTCTTTGGAGGCCAGAGGTAGAATGTTAGTTTTGGGAATCTAAATCTAGAACTTCTGTTTCACCTGGAAATCATAGTTTGTGGAGAATCCACTTCAGTTTAAGTTGATATATGAAGGTGCGCATCGATTATGAGTTCCACTGGCTTTGATATTTCAGTTTAAAGAGACAATAAGTCATGAAATCCATGTAACTATGGCAGGGAGAATTCACTTCTATTTATGTCAATTGCAACTTCCCATTTGAGTCATCATATCCAATCTAAGCGAACTTCTCATGTTTGTTTATGTCAATTGCAACTTCCCATTTGAATCAAAGAAGAAAACAACTTTTCGATTGCACTTTTAATTTGAGTTAATTTACGAAGGCCCCTCCAAAATAATGTAATCGACCGACCCGATTTGTTGGTATCTGTTTGTTCTATTCTCGAGGTGGAAAGGGGAATGAATGGAAGGGCAAGGTGATATATGAAGTTATGTGATGGAAAGTTCAAATACCTTGAAATTGGTTTTCTTTTAGTAAAGTATTAGGAAAATCGTGGTGTTTCGGTATTTTCTAGTCGCTTTATGGCAGTCCATAAGGTATGTTCGAGATCTGGTTGTGGGAAGGAGTAGCATTTGGAAAAATTTGATGGAAATTGAGTTACTAAAATATAATTGTGTCCTTCTGGAGTTCAATGTGCTACTGAAAAGAACTTAGGATCTTTTAAGTTTGTTTTTTTTGGTCTACTTTGCATTAAGCCTTGCGAAGATGATTTGGATTGAAAGAATGGAATGGAAGAGGCTAAAGTGTTAGAAGTTGGGGCTGTCGAATATTAGATGCGTAAGTGAGGTTATAAGTTGTTTAGAGAGATTTGGAGTCACATGTGGGTCATGGAGATTCTGTGGAAAGTGAATGGGAAGTTCAAATTCCTTCGAATTGGTTTTGTTTTTGTTCAGGTCTAGGAAAATCGTGGTGTTTTGGTATCTATTAATCGGTTTATGGCAATCGATAAGGTATGTTCGAAATTGGTTTTTGGTAGTAGTAGCATTTTGGAGTGATTGAAATATCTTTAGTGTTTTTCTAGAGCTTGATGTGCTAATGAAAAGAACATAGGATTTGAAGTTTGTTTCTATTTTGTGTATTTTTGCATTAAGCCTTACCGAGAGAATTTGGATTATAAGAAATGAATGGAATAGGCTAAGATGTTGGAAGTTGTGGCTGTCAAATACTAGAAGTTTTAATGAATTTATGGTTCAAATGGACTACAATAGTCATTTGATTTGTCATTGAATTGTGCCCTGGTTTGACTTGATTATATGATGTGTTATTTGGTTAGAGAACTTGGAGTTACATGTGGCCATGTGGGTCATGGAGATGGTGTGGAGAGTGAACGGAACGGTTGAATGATCAAATAGACTGGAATGAAATCTATTATATTAGAAGTGGGGTCATTCAACTTGCTCAGGGTTTCAAAATTTAAGCGTATGATCTCAGAAAAAAAACTCTTCTTGTTACCGTCTTAAAATGTTCTATTTTTCCTATATTGTTTATACTTTGTTATCAAGCTTTTTGTTCCACTTTGTATTTCACTAACTGACCATTGATAACTTTCTAAGAATATTTGAAGTACTAAGGCCTTGAAGAGCATTGTACCTAGCCTATTTTTTTATACTCTTCAATCATTTTCCTTGTTGAGATTTGTACTCTGTTATGACAATGAAATCTCTTCCTTTTCAACTATATCCAACTGTTGTTATCCTAATGTGCTCTCGGGATTTGCATTTAAACATTTCAAACTTACTGATTTAAAACTCCCCATATGATTTTTGTTTTTCTGAATTTTAGTGAGGATATTTACAATTTTGCTTTAGAGTTTGCCGTAAAAGGGTTCTCCGAATCAAAAAATTTCAAAGATAAGCGGACTGCTCATGTTTGTTTATGTCATATGCAACTTCCTATTTGAATCAAAGAAGAAAACAATTTTTCATTGCCTTTTTAATTTGAGTTAATTTACGAAGGCCCCAGTAGAATAATATAATGGACCGACCCAGATTTGGTTGGTATTTGTTTGTTTTATTCTCGAGGTGAAAAGGGGAATGAATTGCTGGGCAAGGTGATATATGAAGTTATGTGTTGGAAAGTTCATATACCCTGAATTGGTTTTCTTTTCGTGATTACAATGAAAATCGTGGTATTTTGGTATCTTCTAGTCGCTTTATGGCAGTCGAGAAGGTATGTTCGAGAAATGGTTGTGGGAAGGAGTAGCATTTGGATGTCTTTGATGGAAATGGAGTTACTGAAATATCATTTGTGTCTTTCTAGAGTTTAGTGTGCTACTGAACTGAACTTAGGATCTTAAGTTTGTTTCTTTTTGGTGTATTTTTCATTAACCCTTACAGAAAGGATTTGGATTAGAAGAAAGGAATGGAAGAGGCTAGGGTGTTGAAAGTTGTGGCTGTCGAATATCAGATATTTAAGTGAGGCTATACAGTTGTTTAGAGAGATTTGGAGTTACATGTCGGTCATGGTGATAGTGTGGAAAGTTAATGGAAATTTCAAATTCCTTGAAATTGGTTTTGTTTTTGTTCAGTACTAGGAAAATTGTGGTGTTTTGGTATCTAGTAATCGCTTTATGGCAATCGATAAGGTATGTTCAAAATTGGTATTCGGAAGGAGTAGCATTTTGGAGTGATTGAAATATCTCTAGTGTCTTTCTAGAGCTTGATGTGCTACTTAAAAGAACATAGGATTTGAAGTTTGTATCTGCTGTGTGTAATTTGGATTAAGCCTTACCAAGGGCATTTGGATTAGAAGAAATGAATGGAAGAGGCAAAGATGCTGGAAGTTGAGGCTGTCGAATATTAGTTGTTTAAGTGAGGCAATAATGCTGTTTAGAGAGATTTGGAGGTACATTTGGGTCATGAAGATAGTGTGGAAAGTGAATGGGAAGTTTAAATTCCTTGAAATTGGTTTTGTTTTGTTCAGTACTAGAAAAATCGTGGTGGTTTGGTATCTAGTAATCGCTTTATGACAATCGATGAGGTATGTTCAAAATTTGTTTTTGGAAGGAGTAGCATTTTGGAGTGATTGAAATATCTCTAGTGTCTTTCTAGAGCTTGATGTGCTACTTAAAAGAACATAGGATTTGAAGTTTGTATCTGCTGTGTGTACTTTGGATTAAGCCTTACCGAGGGAATTTAAATTAGAAGAAATGAATGGAAGAGGCTAAGATGTTGGAAGTTGAGGCTGTCGAATATTAGAAATTTTAATGAATTTATGGTTGCTTCAAATGGACTACAATAGTCATTTGATTTGTCATCGAATTCTGTCCTGGTTATATGATTTGGTAATATGATGTGTTATTTGGTTAGAGAATTTGGAGTTACGTGTGGGTCATGGAGATGGTGTGGAGAGTGAACGGAATAGTTGAATGACCAAATAGACGAAAATGAAATCTATTATATTAGAAGTGAGGTCGTTCAACATGCTCAGGGTTTCAAAATTTAAGCGTATTTTGTTACCGTCTTAAAATGTTCTATTTTTCTTATATTGTTTTTACTTTTTCATCAAGCTTTTTGCTCCACTTGGTCTTTCACTCAGTGACCATTGATAACTTTCGAAGAATATTTGAAGTTCTCAATCCTTGAAAAGCATTGTAACTAGCGTATTCTTTATATACTCTTCAATCGTTTCTTTTTTTTTTTTGAAATTTGTACACAGTTATGAAAATGAAATCTCTTCCGTTTCAACTATGTCCAACTGTTGTAATCCTAACGTGTTCTCGGGATTTGCATTTAAACTTTTCAAACTTATTGATTTTAAACTCCTCGTATGATTTTTTCTTTCTGAATTCCAGTAAGGATATTTACAATTTTGCTTTAAAGTTTGCAAAAAAGGGTTCTCAAAATCAAAAATTTTCAAAGATAAGCGGTCTTCTCATGTTTGTATCAATTGCAACTTCCTATTTGAATCAAAGAAGAAAACAACATTTGGATTGCCTTTTTAATTTGAGTTAATTTACAAAGGCCCCACTAGAATAATACTACCTCTGTTTCGCCTGTTTCAGCCTACTTCACTTTTTGTCACTATTCACTGGGTTACTTTCATCCGGTGATTTAATTAGAAAAACAATATAAGAACTTGGTAATCTTTGCATGGTGTTATAGAGGAAAGTTTATTCTATAATACCATGAAAAAATTGTTAAAAAATTACATCGTTTTAGTACCCAAATTACCGAGTCAAAGTGACTCAGTTACGGGTTAAAAAGTCAAACGCAGACGAAACAGACGAAACGGAGGTAGTATAATGGACCGACCCATGTTCAGATGGTATCTGTTTGTTGTGGGAAGGAGTAGCATTTGGAAAAGATGTGATGGAAATGGAGTTATTAAAATATTATTTGTGTCTCTAGAGTTCATTGTGCTACTGAAATGGTCTTAAGATCTTTATGTTAGTTTTTTCTTGGTCTACTTTGCATTAAGCCTTACAGAGATGATTTGGATTAGAAGAAAGGAATGAAAGAGGTTTAGGTGTTGGAATTTGGGGCTGTCGAATATTAGATGTTTAAGTGAGGTTATAAAGTTGTTTAGAGAGATTTGAAGTTACATGTGGGACATGGAGATAGTGTGGAAAGTGAATGAGAAGTTCAAATTCCTGGAATTGGTTTTGTTTTTGTTCAGTCTAGGAAAATCGCGGTGTTTTGGTATCAAGTAATCGCTTCATGGCAATCGATAAGGTATGTTCAAAATTGGTTTTGGGAAGGATTAGAAATGTCTTTAGTGTTTTTCTAGATCTTGATGTGCTACTGATATGAACATACGATTTGAAGTTTGGTTCTGCTGTGTGTATTTTGCATTAAGCCTTACCGAGAGAATTTGGATTACAAGAAACGAATGGAAGAGGCTAAGATGTTGGAAGTTGTGGCTGTCAAATATTCGACTTTTAATGAATTTATGGTAACTTCAAATGGACTACAATCTATTCATCAAAAAAAAAAAGGACTGCAATCTGTCATTTGATTTGTCATTGAATTGTGCCCTGGTTATATGACTTGGTTATATGATGTGTTATTTGGTTAGAGAATTTGGAGTTACATGTGGGTCATGGAGATGGTGTGGAAAGTGAACATAATGGTTGAATGACCAAATATACGGGAATGGAATCTATTATATTAGAAGTGGAGTCGTTTAACATGCTCAGGGTTTTAAAATGTAAGCGTATTATCTCCAAAAAAAATATAATTCTTGTTACCATCTTAAAAATGTTCTATTTTTTCTATACTGTTTATACCTTTTAATCAAGCTTTTTGTTCCTCTTTGGGTTCGTTTGGATAAGAGGGTTGGGGGGGGGGGGTTGGATTTTCTAAACCTGAGGGGTGTTTGGATAAGAGGGTCGGGTTTGGTAGAAATTCGGTGACTGGCATACAAAAGCCGGGCAGCGATTACTTTTTTCACAATTTGCCCATATACTGTCCACCGGAAAAAAAAGACCAGTGCACGGGATTGTGCTGGCTTTTGTTTTTTTCCATTTCTTTTCTAATGTTCAATCTCACATCTCTCTCTCACATGATCAAAAGTAGGAAAACAAACATAAAGCCGGTCACCTCTTTTGTGAAACCGTGCACCGGTTAAGAAATTGGTGGACGCAGTGAATTTTGCCGGTGCCCAGCTTTTTAAGTGTTTGAGCAAATATTTTGCCGACCAGCCATCCACCGGCTTGAGAAAGCCATCCACCGGCTATAGAAAATACCGGACACCAGTTAGAAAAAAACTAGGCACTGGATATTGTTAACCTCCAAAAAGTAAGATCATGGTTGTGGTTAACCAAACCACGTTATCCAAACCCGCCCTTTGTCTTTCACTAACTGACGACTGATAACTTTCTAAGAATATTTGAAGTTCTCAATCCTTGAAAAGCATTGCAACTAGTGTATTCTTTTTATACTCTTCAATCATTTTTTTTCGAGATTTGTACTCCGTTATGAAAATGAAATCTCTTCCGATTCAATTCTATCCAACAGTTGTAATCCTCATATGATTTTTTCTTTCTTAATCTGTACGGATATTTACAATTTTGCTTTAAAGTTTGCAGTTAAAAGGTTCTCAAAATCAACAACTTTCAAAGATAAGCGGACTTCTCATGTTTGTTTATGTCAATAGCAACTTCCTATTCATATCAAAGAAAAAAGCAACTTTTCGATTGCCTTTTTAAATTGAGCTAACTTACGAAGGCGCCACTAGAATAATATAATTTGTTTGTTTTATTTTCGAGGTGGAAAGGGGAATGAATGGCTGGGCAAGGTAATATATGAAGTTATGTGGTAAAAAGTTCTAATACCTTGGAATTGGGTTTCTTTTTGTGATTTACTAGTCGAATCGTGGTGTTTTGGTATCTTCTACTCGCTTTACTGCAGTCGATAAGGTATGTTGTAAGATACGGGGAATCAGAAGGAGCTGAAAGAGAAAGATGATGACTTTCAGTAACTGGTGTTCAGCATAAAATGGATCTCATGAGTTTGGTTGGGGGGTTTGTTTGATAGGTTATTTTATGTGTCGTGGAGGTGAACTTGGAGCCTCTTTCATATTAAAGAATGACTTGATGGGTGCAGACTGCTGATATTTCTTGCCGTCTCATGTTGAACAAATTGCAAGACTAATGATATGAAAGTTTAAGTGATTATATATTTTTCACTTCCATGCATTCTATTGACATTGGTCGTTGATGTCACCTGACTGTTTCTCGGATGTTATGATTATCTAAGGGATTGGAAGAAACAAAAATGAAAAGAAAGGTAAGTGCAAAAAGACAAAATAAGTCAAACTATGATAAGAGGATACGATATTTTCAGATTTTTCTGAAGAAGTAGATGTTCTTTCATTTAAGTAAAAGAAAGAGGTGGAGAACTAAAGGGATGGAAGCAAGGAGTACATGTAGGATATGTTTTTCTTGTTCTGAAATCTTAACGGTTACATGATTGCAATTGGCTTTTTACCGGACTGTTGCTGTATACTTATAACATCACGTAAATGAGAAGACTAGTATTAATATTGGAAAACTTAAGATCCTTTCTTCCCCTGGAATCCATGCGGAGAAGCAGAGTTTCTTTAGAAAGTGAACTTCTGAAAAGGCGAAGTTCTTTCAGCAGATGGGTTTTTCTGCGTGTTCAGAAAGTGAGATAATATTTAAAAGCCAAACGGGCAGGCGAAGGTGAACATTCTTTGTTATTCAAGCAGTAGTAAAGGGTGAGAAAGTTTTTACCAAAAAGGTAAGGGTGTCGGAAGAAAGCGATTTTTTAATAGATTACTTCCTTGAATATCTAAGATTAAATCCCGGATTCATGTATTTTGTGGTAAATTCTACCTTGCTGTTCTGTAGAAGTTATATGTTGATATTGGACGGGGCAATAGTTCTATTATGTGTAGAATGTTTACTGTGCTGTATGGTTTTCATCTTGGTTTGAAGACAAAACAATGATATAGTTGTCGGGGAGAAAATCAAAAGTTTGAAAGGACCAAAGGAAGCTTTGGAATATATAAAAACATAGGCAGAATGCTGTGTGATGTCTTAAATTTAATTATAACATAACAGTCAAGGGTTCGAAAGTAACTTATTTAGAGGAGTGCTTCTCTTTCATGAAGTCTATATAATACACAAACTTTGTGAACAAATGGAATTTGAAGTTCATGGTGATCTATGGCTACTATGGCTACTTTATATCTTCTCTTGTGGTTTACATTTGCCTATGAAAAATAATTGACCGAAGGATGAAAGTTGGAGGAGGAGGCTGAAAAAGAAAGTTGGAGAGTTCAAGATGTTACTTACTCAGGTGAATTTATTGTCAGAAACTATTCTTGGAGATGGTGAAGGGAATCGAAGGGCCAAGAGCGAGAAGAGGCAAGAGTAGTTGTTCTATTTTCTTCAGATAGTTGGAGAGTTGAAGATGCTACTTTGAGGGTGCATTTATCTTCAGATAGTTGTTCTATTTTCTTGGAGATGGTGGAAGGAATTGAAAGGGCAAGAAGGAGAGGCGAGAGTAGGAGGAAAGCAATACGACATATGAGAAGCTGGGTTATAATGCAAGATAATGTCATGGTATCGTGTATCTTGTTACACTAATTTCACTAGAGTTCCATGGGTTGTTGGTTGGACTTGTCTGGAGTAGAACATGAAACTTGGGAACAGTAGACTGAATTGACTTTTGATTTGTTGATATTTGAGAATTCATTGTTTTGGTAGTCCTATGTAGTATCTGTAATTATCATGGTTTTCTTTTATTTCCTTTCCCTTTCCTTCTTTTGGGAGCGGTACGTGGAGGTCTTGGAAGATCAGGCGTATTCAAGTATCACCTGTTACAGGCGTTTGTCATTTGGGAGGAAGGGATAGTTAAAAGTGGGATGGTCGAGAAACTGTTTGAGTGCTTTAATCACTTGTTTTCCGTTCTTAAATGATGTGTCCTTGCTCTAACCATACAGCACAGACGTATTGAAGAAAGAGAATGAGTGACAGACAAAAGAAAGTGAATTCTTACATGTCCTGACGTGTCCTGTGATGTACTGATTAGAGTACCATGTCACATTTGCTCTTGGAGCAAGCAATATTTACTCCTTCTACTGCTCATCTCTCGGCTACTCTCCTCCCTGCCCTTCACAAGGTCCGACACCCCCAAACAGGACCGTCGAATCATCTGACACATCTGAGGAACCTCTTAATCCGTGTTTTTGGTGACAAGTATGGACAAGAAGTTCTTGACAATGAAAAGGTCCACTATGATCATTTTTGTCGACTCCGTCATTCTGTCATGGATATACTAGACTATCAGTGACGATTTGGTCTTTGCCATTCTCACGCCGAATCAAGCCGTCCGAGAAGCCTGGGCCAAGTTGGAAAATTTGTTCCATGATACCAAGGGTTCCAGAGTGGCTGAACTGAAACTCAAATTTGTTGTCCTGCGATTGGAACATTGCTACTCTCCGAAGAGTACTGCACCAAACTGGACTAGCTAATCGAAGTGGGAATGTCGGTACACCCTGTATAGAATCAAAAGTTGGCTATCTAGTTAACGAACGGTATCACCCCTCCGGCGTAGTGATGCTTATTTAGCAGACCCTCCGATTGTCCTCTTTCCTATCTGCTGTCTCGATGTTGCGCTAGGATGAGCGCCGCCTTGCTCGCCAGGGGATGGCTCAGCCTAGTCCCCAGCACTTGCTAGTGTCTACGGCACCGAATAGCCAGCCACACTCACCAATCCCTCAATCTACAGCACAGCCTACGACCCGTCTCATCATGGTCGCGGCGGGGGAGGTGGTGGCAACGGCGGAATGGAAAACTACCGCAATTGAGGAGCACGTAAGGGCCGCAAAAGTGGCCGAACTCCACAAGCTCAGCCACCACCTCCACCACCATCTAGTTTTTTCCATGACACCTCGGCACCGTCTCCCACGGGACCTAATCGCGGCAACCTCCCTTTCCATACCCAACCGCTTCTGGATGGACGTCGCCACCAACACGGTCTCATACCGCTGGTGTACTCCGTCCGGGACCAGCTGCCCGTCCGCGTGCCCTCACGGCCACCACTGATTCTCCTGTGTGAGCAACGAACTTGGGCTCTCAGTTTTTGGGTATGACACTGAATGTTCCGGATCTGATTTGGTACTTGGACTCTGGAGCATCCTCTCATCTCACATCATCTCACATCTCAGTCACGTATGCTCTCCATTGTTTCATCGTCATGTCCAGTACCTTATGTGTTGGTGGGTAATGGTCAAAGCATACTTAGTGCATGGGTCCGGACAAAAAACCATTAACACTCACTCACGCGCTCTCCGTCTAAAAAGTGTCCTTCTGACTCCAAACATCATTAAATTTTTTTACTTATGTTCGTCAATTTACGACCGATAATAATGTTACCATTGAATTTGATCCATTTGAATTTTATGTGAAGGACATTCGTTCAGGGGCCCTTTTACTTAGGATCAACAACTCCGGAGATCTGTACCCCATCTTGGCATGTCCACTTCCTCTCCTCAGTCACTTCTGCACTCATTTTCCTTCCCGCTCTGTTGTGGCACAACTGCCTCGGTCACCCTGGACGTCGTGTTTTAGACACTCTTCGGAGTCGTATCCTTATCCCGTGTAATAAGGCTCAACAAGCCGCACTTTGTCATGCTTGTCAAGTTTGTAAACATGTTCATTTGTCATTCTCTCCGTCTTAGTAATGTATTTCTGCCCGGTTTGACATTATTCATTGTGATTTGTGGACATCTCTTGTTTTGAGTAAATTTCACTACAATTATTATCTCCTCTTGCTTGATGATTACTCTCATTTTCTGTGTTTACAACAGAAGTCCGATGCCTTACACAAATTCAAACAGTTCAACACCTTTGTATATACCCCATTTGAGCGACCGATCTAAGGTTTTCAGTGCGATCTTGGCGGTGAGTTTGATAACGGGCCTTTATGTACTCACGCCGCTCGTCACGCTCTTACTTTTCGTTTTGCTTGCCATCAAACCTCATTGCAAAACGGCAAGGCTAAGCGCATGATCTGTCGAATCAATGACATTACCCGTACGCTTCCATTCCACCCACGTTTTGGGTCGAATCACTTCTCACCGCAATCTATTTCCACAACATTCTCCCCATGAAGGTACTTGGTGACAACAGTCTTACTATTGTTGTCTACCGCCTACTTATGACCTCCTACATACCTTTGGTTGCTTATGCTATTCGAATCTCTCTGCTACTGCACCGCACAAGCTTGCTCCTCTCTCCACTCGGTGCCTCTTCCTTAGTTATCCTCTAAATCACCGGGGGTACCAATGCCTTGACATTGCCACTGGACGAGTCTATATATCTCGTCATGTCACTTTTGACGAGACGTCTGTCCTTTCTCCTCCCCTGGGCCTGCCTCTCCTATTATGTACGGGTCTCCCTCCCCTTTCCTATCATCACTCATCGGGTTCACAACCCCACTTTTACTCCTTAGATATGTAACCCAGCTTGAGCGCCTACTCACCCCCTACTGATGCATGTGCGTCGATCGACCTCCACTCGTGCCCCACCTCCGGCATCACCACCCACGGCTGTGCCCGACTTGAGTCGGCCCTTCTGACAGCCCCACCATAACTTGCGCATGAACATGAGTCATCTCCTCCATCTCTTCACTCCCCTCAGATGACCACTCGGTCCAAGCACGACATCACCAAACCCATTCAGCACCTCACTTTCTCTACACTCACAAGCGTGACCTATTTCCCCCTTACCCAAGTCCCACATCACTACCCAATTTAACACACACTAGAAAGCTGTCATGGATGATGAGTTTGATGCTATGGTAAAGAGTCATACTTGGGATTCAGTTCGCCTCCCATATGGGGCAAATGTTCTTTGGACCACGTGGCTCTTTCGTCACAAGTTCCGAGCTATGGCAGTCTACAACATTATAAGGCGAGACTAGTGGCCAATGGTAAGTCTCAGCTCGTTGGAGTGGATTTTGAGGAGACGTTTAGTTCGGTTGTTAAGCCATCCATCATTCGTACGGTTCTCAACATTACAGTCGAGCGTTCTTGCCCTATTCGGCAGCTTGCTGTCAAGAATGCATTCCTTAATGGTGACTTGGGGGAGACTGTGTATATGCATCAGCCGCCTGGTTACCGTGACCCCCACCATCCTGATATTGTTTGCTGCTTGCGTAAATCGTTGAATTGTCTTAAGCAGGCATCTCAAGCCTGGTTTCTGCGATTCGCCAGTTTTCTTATAGATGTTGTCGGATCTTTTGGTTGGTCCTGTGATGAGTCTCTGTTTGTCTACATTCATGGCTCCGATATGGTTTATATGCTTCTCTATGTGGGCGGCATCATTATCAGTGGCTCCTCCTCGCCACTCTAACAATAGGTTGTCCGTTGTTAGGCGAATTTGCGATGTCTGATCTCGGTTTCCTTCATCACTTTTTGGGCATCGCTCTGACCAGGGATTCGTCTAGCTTATTTCACTCTCAGCGCAGTATGTGGCTGACATCCTCGGACGTGCGTCCATGACAGTTTGTAAGCTGGCTGCGACTCCTGTTGAAACCGGTAGCAAGCTCACCGCCGGCTCTGGCCTTCCGGTCTTCGATCCCACCCTATATCGCAATTTGGCGTGGGGCTTCAGTATCTCAATTTTACTCTGCCCGAGCTCTCGTATGTGTTTCAACAGATATATCTTTTCGTGCATGATCCCCGTGAGCCGAAGCTACACACACTAAACCGTATACTACGGTATGTCACTGGGACCCTTGATTCTGGTGTTTGGATATCTGCCATGGGTGTTGATAGTCTTACGGCTTACATAGATGCATATTGGCCTGGCTGATACTGGGCGGTCCACATCTAGCTACTGTGTCTTCTATGGTGAAAACCTACTCAGTTGGTCATCCAAGCGCCAGGCCACGATATCTCGTTCTAGTGCTGAGGGTGAATATCGTGATGTGGCCAATGCCATTTCCGAGTTGTGCTAGATTCAGAAGTTACTTCTTCAGCTTCATGTCTCACCGCCTCGTGCCATTATGTTTTAATGCGATAATGTCATTGCAGTTTATTTATCCGGTAATAACAGCACCAACACACGAAAGACGTCGAGATTGATTTGCACTTCGTTCGCAAGAAAGTCCGTTTGGGTCAACTTCGTGTTTTGCACATCCCGGCTGATTAGCAGTACGCTGACATCTTCACAACCGGTCTTGCTCGTATACTGTTGAGCGTTTCATATCCAGCCTGAGCGTACGTGAACCTCCTGCTCCGTGGTGGCGAATAGTATTATTTAGACTAAGGAATGATATCAATCACCACAATCACTATTGCATCATTTCGTATCTTAGCAGATTAGTCTTTGTTTACATTTACCTTATTTGTAGATATAATGTCTGTAGTCACTTGATGTAGTGTATGTAGTCGATGGCACTCTTGTATTTATACTCAGCTTGATCAATGAAAATGACAGGAACATTCTCCAGTCTCACAATAATGATGTTAGTCATGCTAGGAGGCATACTAAGATCAATAAGAGCATTTCTATTGAAGTCCTTACACAGGCCATCAAAGGCTTTCTCAAAGTCAATTTTGTAGATGAGGCTAAACGTTTGCTTATCTGTCCGAGGGTGTGATTAATTTCGCGAGTGACGATGTTATCAATTTTGGTTAGGAGATATAAGCTCATTCAACATAGGTCTAAGACTTTTGACAATTTTGGTTATAATCTTGTAACTCGCATTGCAAAGGCTGATAGGCCTTAACTGGTTCACACTCTTAGGATTGTCAATCTTGAGGATGAGGTCAATAAAATTCCTACTAGTATCTTTCGGGACAGTTTCATTTTCAAAACAGCTAGTGACAAAATTAATTGTGTCATGTCCTAGGATATCCCAATGCTTATGATAGAAGCTAGCACTGTACTCAGGGCCAGGGATTTATGGCATCAAGATTCACCAATGGGAATAGCTCCAAGTAAAGTGTCTTTGTTAACGCTAAACACATTTCTGTAATGGCCGTTAATATCTTTATGCTTATAGAGCTGCTTAAAGTGACCAAGAACATAATCCCTAAGATCAATCACTTTATTAATCCAATTGCCACTGTTATATTTAAGTAAAGTGATAGACTTTTTCTTTCTTTTCATAACAGCAATGACGCAGAAGAAGTGAGTGTTTCGGCTCTAAATTGAAGTTACTGAGTTCTAGACTTTTGCTTTCAAGAACCTCTTCTTGGTAGAGAATGAAGCTGTACTCATCTTTAAGGTCCCTCTCCAGCCTATCAAGATTGAAAGAAAGGTTTAGTTGACCTTTCTGGATTCTGTCTATCCTAGCAGGAATGTGCCTTTTTGCCTAAAAATGATCCCATAGGTATTGTTTTTGCACTTGACTATGTGAGATTTAAGGTTAAGAAGGGCACTATTGTGATAGTAAGTTCCAGCTATTGCTGACAACATCTTTAAAAAAGGAATCAGTAATGTGGCATTGAGGTAGAATACTCTACAATCCTTGTTAGCAATGGCCCTGCCCAATCTATCTAAAGTTTTTACCAACCGTTGTTTACAAGTAAACCTAGGTCCAAATCTATCAAACAACAGGAATCCATATTCTCTTGGAATTTCCTTGATCTACTTCCACTTCCTTGGGGCAGCAGCTTCTTTCAGAGTGGGAGAACCTCAAGGATGCTTAGTTCCAAGAATACCCACCATACCTGGTTTGTGCTCATGAATCAAATCAGAAAGGGTTATTTGCAAATGATCATTCCCGGCACCTGTGTTGCATAGGTGGACAGGCTCAATCTTACCACATATCAAGTGTCTGCAGTCTGGTGAAATAAGTATCAGGGTATTGCCAAGTGCCTCATCATTTTCGTGTGGTAGTAAACTACAATTTTTGGAAACGATAAAGTTGTTCGAGTCGTGCAGACAGCCTCTTGCAGAAATGTACGGTAAGGCTGCGAGCAATGGACCCCCAAAGTGGGTCCGATCCTTCTCCGGACCCCGCACATAGTTGGAGTTTCGTGCATGAGCCGTGCCCCCCCCCCCCCCCCCCCCCTCTTTTTTTTTTTAGTAAACTACACGTTTGTATGGGATTGTACCGAGTACGAACTCTAACAGTCTAACTCTCACACGCACGCACAGCCACGGGTGCCGCTCTGACTTAGGGGCGGGAACATCATAAATGATATAGAGTTTAGCTTGTTTTAATTTAATTTTAGCCGCCAACCACGCGGCAACTTATTCCAAGTAGTGATCTTGGGGAATCCAGGTATGAGCTTGTCAAGTATGCATCCTAAACACCTATGATTCTTGTGCTTTGTTGTATGAGAAATGGGCTAAGTTGAGGATTTCTTTTTAAATGCTAGCTAACACATTATCAACCCAGACTTTGACATGGCCATAATACTACTAGGGCGACTTGAGAAACTGACTTGTTCTTGTTTGCTTTGGCTTTAGGTCTCGCACAGTTTCCTACATTACCATATACTTTTGTGGCGCAATAAAAGTTGTATGCCTTTCTCAATATGAACTTTTGACATTTGCAGGCAAACAGGAAGACGTTGGAAAGGAAATTGTTCTGGTCTATAACAAGCTGGAGATATATATCCGCCCAGAGTTAAAGCTTGTTACACACACACACACACGGGTGATTACGTGACGCTTGAATGGGAGCATCTGGATATTGCAAAATTTGAGCTGGATTATGGACTGGAACCAACAGTGGACTTGACAAATAGGATGTCCTCTCACCTTCTTGGAGTGGCAATTCCTAATTCAAACTGAGAGTACTCAGGCAGGACAATTTCATCTCACCTCAACTAGTTTTGTCGAATAGGGTGTCCTCTCACCTTCTTGGAGAGTGGCACTTACAATTGTACCTTCTCACCACCGTGCTGACTAACACTTTTAATATTAGTGTATCTTCACGTGTGATATTCCTTTTTTTGGAAAAATTGTAGTGCATTCTAAGACTCTTTCTAACGGAGAAAACTTGAAAATACTCGAAAAACTGAGGGTTTTGAATTTTTCCTAGTCTCAGACAACAAGATCATACCGAGCCACGGAGAGGCATATCTATCAGATGATTTTGGAGCTGCTCCTTTAGATAAATTGGCACCAGGCATATCGAGTTTTTTGTTTAGGGTTAGAGTTCATCGTTTAGTTGTTACGGCTCCTAAAGTAAATTTGCGACAGGCAAATTGAACTAATGAAGTTCTCTATTTGAAAAAAAACTACGGATTAGGGGTCCACAAGTTTTTATCTGAAGAGTGAGGTCTGGGTTTTGGGTGAGCATACAGGAAGAAATATGAGTTTTACTTGCCCACTTTGCTAAATGGTGAGCTGACATGTTTGCTTGTGTAGAAATAAAACTAAATAGAAGGGCAACAATAATTTAGACTAAGGGCCAGTTTATGGATACTATGTCGTTCTAGAAAGCAACTGTGCTGGAAGTGTTGTGAGAAAGCTGGTGTAAAAATTCACTTAAAAAGTGTTCGGTAAATTTCATATATAACTTGTTATGGAAAATTATTTTTTTCATTTTTTGTTTGGTAATTATTGATTTAGAATTGTTGTAAGTGTCGAAATGACAATATCAAACATTATAGAGTTTTATTGCAATTAAATATATTTTTGAATTTATTGTTATGACATGAGTAAATAGTGTATTTATAATGTTTTTTAGCAATAAGTGTATTTATAAAATTATATCAAAGAGTAGTCCAAAAAAACAACATTTTTCATGCTTCTCAAGAACGCCGTCGAAAGTATTTGGTGTCTAAAGAACAGATAAATCAAAATCTCTAGACACGTTAACAATATCTTTTGGCTATAGAAAGCAAATGCTTAACATGAAAACCACCTGCCAAGGGAAGCAAGCAGTGACTCATTGCGAAAGACTTGGGATGTGGGGAAGAATTCCTCCAGGGCCTAGCTGCAAAGCTTCATACTCTGCTCTTTAGCCTTATCTTGACTATTTGACTCGTATCTGAGTCACTTTGACCGAATGACAGTAAAACAATGCGATTTTTTGACAATTTTTGCTATGTTATAGAGCAACTTTTATAACATCATAAAAAATTATCAATTTTTTTTTTCAATTTGATTTTCAAATCACCGGATCAAAGTGTTCCAGTGAATAGTGGTAAAAGTCAAGATAGAGGCTAAAGAGCAGAGACAGATTGGTAGTTGCAAAGTTGTTAACAACAAACGGTAGAGCCTAGCCATCCACTAAGGGTGTGCCAGCATTACAAGAATTGGATATGACCCAAAAAAAAAAAGTCTTAACCTAGATCACCTAAAACTTCTGGGAGGGTCTTCGCTCCCGCTCCCAATCCTCCCTCCGACTTTTTTCACCAACAATCTGTACTTTTTCAACAATAAGTCTCACTACTAAGTTATGAAGCCAATTCGAAAGTAAGTCAAACTTGAATTTCAACTAAAATGACATAGTCAACCCCCTATTGAGGTAGCCTCCTGCCTTACCGTACATCAAATTCTCACGACTAGCACTTACTCAAGCTGAACATCCATTACATATGTCAATATACGAGGTTATAATCTCATATATGAGATTTCTATCTATGGCCATAAATCTAGGTTATACAAAAATTATTATGTAATAGGTTTATATCTAAAACAATATTAAATATATAATTTAGATATGCTCTCTCAAGTCGCTCTCAAATACAATGAAATAGTGGGAAAAACGTTTAGTAAAGGGAAAATTCATGTTGAGTTACGTAATTAAAATTAAAAGGGTCGTGGTTTTTTTATTTCTTTTTTTTTTTTAGGAAAAAGTCGTGGTTGCTGTTGTTAATGTTGTTATTATTATTATTATGGGCCATTGAATAGCCCATTAACCTGGCCCTGTTTGAAAACCGGGCCAGCCCAATAGAATGGGGGCTCGGGCCGTATATGTCTTGCACCAAAACAATTCTCTCTGGAAAACCCTACCCGCTCGCTACCGTTTTCTTCTCTTCTCAGTCGACGGCGACTTCACCGGCCCGGTTTGGTTTCAGGTTCGCATCTCTCTCCCTCGCCGTCTATTTCCCGTAAAATATCGTAATTACGATCTCAACAGAATATTTTGTACCATCTCAACTTTGCTTGCTCTAGACTCTGCAAATTTCATGCTCTTTTTTCTATTTGTTCCGTAGCGGAGACTTTGATTATCTCTTCCCTTTCAATTGTTTCGTTTAAATACTACCTCCGTTTTGTCTGCGTTTGACTTTTTAACCGGTAACGGAGTCACTTTGACTTGGTGATTTTGGTACCAAAACGATGTAATTTTTTAACAATTTTTTCATGATATTTTAGAATAAACGTTCCTCTATAATACCATGCAAAGATTACCAAATTCTTGTATCGTTTTGCTAATCAAATCACCGGATGAAAGTAACCAGTGAATAGTGACAAAAAGGGAAGTAGGCTGAAACAGGCGAAACAGAGGTAGTACTAGTTTTGATTTTTGTTAGCTTTGGGATTAATTTGGGTTCAGTCAGAGTTCAATGAGATTATCATGTCCTAATTAACCTGAGAAGTTCTCAATTCTAGATTCAACAGGTTCAGAGTAAATCCAACTTCTCCTGGAAAGGGTTAAGGGTTTATACAAATTTGAACTTGGTCTATCAGATTAAGGGTTTGCTCCTAATGTAGACCGTAAACACGGCGTAGTTGCTCTGAAACATTAGAAATATAATAGAGGAGTTTTGGAATGGAGTACCTGTTTTTGGAAGATTTCGGACACGTGGAGATGCTGCTGATGGAGCAAATCGCACCTATGCAGATCTTGCTGAATCGGTCTTGAACTACTTTTTATGATGGTAGGATTTTGAGTGTCTATTTAGGCCTATCATTGTTTCTCCCCTACTAGACCATTGATGAATGCTAACAAGTTCCTGATAGTAAAAGGTATGTTGAGGTCATTGGGTGATAACGAGACGACTCATTGATGGAACTTATGTTTGCATGGCTAAAACTTTTGATGCACACAAGCCACCAACATACCGTTATGGACCACATGCATCTGGGATAGCTCCGAAGGCCGTAGTAAGAAAATCATAAACGTGGTCTTGGTGGCTAACGAGTGCGTTGATCATTGGGTCAAAGGTGGCACATCGGTAGTTTTGTAAGATGGACGTAGAGAAGGCGTGTGACCATGTTCATTGCATGTTTCTCCTCTTTCTCCTCGTCGTTGGGTTCAATCAGCGGTGGGATGGATGGATGCTGGTATAACCACTGTCAGACTGTCCATTTTAGTGAATATATCTCCTAAAGGCTTCTTTCAGTTTTCGTGGGGTCTTCGACAGGAGATCCTCGATCCCCTTTAATGTTTCATCATTATTATGGAGGCTTTCAGAGTTTCAGTAGGCTGCTTCATAGAGCAGTTCAGGGAGGTTTATTGAAGGGTTTCCGTATGGGAAGGGAGGGTGGTCGGTGGTCCGCGAGTTCAGATTTCCAATTTATTCTTTGCAGATGATAATATAGTCTTCTCAGAGGCGGAAGCCAGTTGCATTCATTATTTGCTGGGAGTACTCGGCTGATTTCAGGTGGTGTCGGGGTTGAGGGTTAATTTGGGCAAGTATAGCTGATTCCGATAGGAGATGTGCCTAGAAATGTTGAACTTACCAGTCTCCAGGGCTGCTAGGTCATTAATCTTCTTGGGCATGCCTTTGGGGATGCTTATATGGCCACCAAGGTGTGGGGCCAGATCATTGAGCATCATCGTCGTTGACTGGCCAGTTGGTTTGTTTTCTGTTCGATCTTATTATTCATCTTTGTGTTGGCCACATGTTTCCTGCTCCTTTGATTAGGAATGTAGGAGTCCTCTAGGGGTCTCTTTTTTGTGTGTGGTGCTCGTGATAGGATCTTGATGATTTTGTCTGGCACTGTCAGGTGTTCGCATGGTTTTGAATAACGGTATCGGCCGACGTATCGGTCCCGGTCGCGGGTATCGGTATTGGTCCGTATCGCTGAAACTGTAACGGGAATCGAAAACCGAACGCGTGAATGATAAATAATCGTCAAAAGATGCAAAAAGTATTTTTAAGAGAATGTTTTGTATACCTAATATATTTATAGTCATGCACTAGTTCTTTAGGCCATGCGTAACTAGTTTTTAGACAATTAGACATTGTACACTTCATTATATAACAAATTAATATAATGAGGATACAGCGTATTGGGTGTATCGCCAAGATATCGGTGCGTATCGGCCGTTACATGAGAATATCGGTACGTATCGGCTGTGTCACTTGTGAATATGATTCACGTGAACCGTATCGGGTGTATCGGACTCGGCCACTACCCTTTCAGTTAAATACCGGCCGTAACGTAACGGTACGGTAACGGCCTTTATTTGAAACTCTGGGTGTTCGTTAATATGTGACGTTTGTGCGAAGCCAGTTCAAAATCAGTTAACCCCCTTTTGCTTCATGGTCCGGCTGTGCGGTTACTGGTTCTATGGACTTCATTTGTTGGGTTGCTTGTGTATCTGAGTTCTAAATTGCTTTGGGAGGGGGGGGGGGGGGGGGGTAGAGAATGGTGCACACCGCTCTCTGGCATTTGGCCCTTTTGGTTGTCATGCGGATTGTTTGGAGGGTGCGTAACTGATAAGCCTTTGACGGGATTTGTATGTCCGATGCTTTTGTCAGAGACCGCAGTTGTTGCTGGGTTGGAAGGCATGTTTTCCGCTTGGCTCGATTGACCATTTGCTGGTCTTCCTAGACTCTTGGCATTGTTCCTTAGTGGTTTTAATTCTCTCGCTGTCTGTGTTATGAGTGTATAATTTATCTGTTCCTACGTACACTTCCTCTCAGTTTTATAAATTACTTATTTCCTGTAAGAAAATTCTGCAGCTCTGTGGGATTTGCTTAACCATCGTTGACACGCAAAAAGACGTCTAATTGTCGAAAGCAAACTGCCTTGCTCTTATGCTCAGTCGTACTTATCACCAGTCTTTAGAAATACCACTCCGATTCTTCTCTTTCTCCCCATTGGAGAGTGGCACACAGATTAAGAAAAGTGTCCCAAAGACAATATTGCCTTTCCCCTTCCACATATTTCCCTCTCTGTCCCCTCCAACAGTCTCTCTCTCATCTCTCACATGTTGGTTAACAACAACAACAACCACCATCGCAAAAACATATCTAAACTCACAAAAATACAGCTCTAATCAACAATAATACATATCCGAACATACAAAATCCAATAGTAAGAAGAAGAAGAAAAAACATAGGACAAGGACATAAGAAGTAGAGGAGAAGAGAAGAACATAAAGTTTTTACAAGTCCACCAAGGCCACCGCCACTCTGCCGTCGCCATCGCCACCGCTGGTGTAGAAGTCAGTGCCACTTCCTTGAACAGGAACACCACAAAGTTTCGCGGCGTATTTGAGTCCTGTCCGTACGGATCGGGCTTCTGGTGGCTCAGGACCCTGCGGATCTGCCAGATCGAAGCCGCCACTTGGACCGCCGTCTCAAGAAGAAGAAGAAGAAGATCTATACCTGATTTATCCACCACCACCACCAGATCGAAGCTCCACCGCCGTTGGGTCCGGCGCCTCAGCCAGATCTGTCTTTAGAACAGAGAGGGAGGGAGATTGAGAGCTCTAACCCAGATGGGACTTCCACGAGAGGGGATGACGACGAGGGAGACGGCGATGACGACGGCGAGGGTATAACGACGGCGGCGAGGGAGATGATTCCCCTTCTTCTCCTCCCTTCCCTCTGATCTTATCTTTCTCTCTCTCTCTCTCTATCCTCTAAGGGCATCTCCAACCCATTCCTTTTTCCCCCTCCCCTCACCTCCCCCTCCCTCCACGGGCCAACCATTTTTCTCCTCCCCCTCTCCCAAACTACTACTCGTCTCCAACCATGTGAGGGGGGGGGGGGGGGGGGGTGCTATGGGGACAAATTTAGTCTTGGGTGAGGGCATGTCCATGGGGATTTCCCCATTTCCCCATGGACATGCCCTCACCAAAGGCAAAAATTCTCCCCATAGCACCCCCTCCCCTTCCCCCCATAGGGTTGGACATGAACCGTATTATTATGCGAGTTTCCCCCTCCCCCTCCCCCTCCCCCCATAGGGTTGGAGATGCCCTAAACAAATGAGAGAAAATAGGTCAAAGTGGGTTGGTTAGATGAAAAGTGAGGTATTTGAATGTGAGGGCAAAATAGTCATTGCACTACCTTAAACTTGCCAAAAGAGGAAATTGGGAGAAAGAGAAGAATCGTCCCAAAATGGGGAAAAGAGAAGAATCGGAGTGGTATACAACATACTATGCTCTGCACTTTTAAAAGTCGTCACTTTTGTTTGCCCCAAGTCTAATTTTATTTTAATTAATCTGACAGTAGGATGAAAAAATAAAGCACTCCCCCTCAATAGAGGAGAGTGAGAAGATATGGCGAGGCAAGAGCACCAGGGTGAGAGATTGTGAAAGGAGAAACATTGAAACACAGGGATAGAAAGACATAGATCATCTGCTATCAAACAGTTCACATTGACTATTATCACTGATGAATCCCATTGGTATATGGTAATGAGGTGAGGCAAGAGAAGTAGGGTGAGAGCTATGATGCACGGGTACTCCATGTAGGGTGACGTCCCCGTTCCGGGAAGGTCCGGAACTCCGCCGGATCTCCACGAGACGTTCCGGGAACGCCATGTTAAAGTAATGAGTCCGGAACTTATGAGGAACTTCCCAGAGACGCGTTCCCCCCTTTCGGAACATTTTAGAGACGTCCCTGGGTATAAAATAACACTCGGGTGTCTTTTAATAAATTTGGAAAGATAAGGGATGCTACTTGTAAATAAAACAATATGATATATATTACTAATCCTATCAAGATCCCGACCCCAATCTGAACCCTCGCCACATATACTTTAAGGGAGAGAATAAATTTGGATACTTTCAAGACTTCCAAACAACCTCAAAGACTTCATGGAACTCTGATTTCTCAAGTACCTCCACATATTGATGGAGTAAATGTCCTTTTATTGATCTTAATTATTGTCTTTCAGTTTTGTCTAGTCTGTATTTATGTATCATTTACATTAGATTACATTCGTGTCTGTATCTATAGATATATGTATATATATAAATATTTCTGCGTTCCCCGGGCGTTTCGTCTCTCCAACTTTCGAAAATTGCCGTTCACGCGTTCCCGTCCCTGTTCCCGTTTCCCTGCTACATAGGGTGAGAGAATTGCGGAGGGAGAAACATTGAGACAATAGGTTTATGTTATAGCTGTCACCTGCTATCTAACAGTTCACAGTCCATGAAGCAAGAAAGTTAGGACTATTATCACTGATATTCCCATTGGTTTGTCTTATAATTGTCATATATGCCTAACACACTCTTATAGATTGTTGCCTTTAAAACAAAATGGCATCAGATTATCACAAGTGCCACTTGCTACTCTAATTAAATGGGAATCTGGCCTCAGTTACAGGAAGTCTCAATTACTGTTTGTTTCACTCTTTGCAGGATTGCACAAGACTGGTTGACGAAAAATCGAGCATGCTCTCTTGCCTCTCTCTCTACTTGTTCACTTGAATCCATGTTCATATTTAATAAAAAACAGAAGGTGTAGAGGAATAAGAACTTCATAGGACATGTCCAAAATGTAGGTCTTGCTTTGCCAACCGTCCTCCCCTTTCTCTCAGTCAGTGTGCAGAGGACACAAATTTAGTAGGACAAGTCCAAAATGTTTGTCTGACTCTTCCAACCATCCTCCCATTCGTCTCACTCAATGTCTTACTCCAACGTGATTTCTGTAGATTGGTATTGGCACTGACATGTGGTTCAGTATTCATGTCGAGGTCTAAGATTATAGACTGAAGCGAGCAACACTGTCAAGTTGAGGCTAATATCCAATTGTGTCTGTGTATCCAAAAATTTGTGAGGATTTAAGTGTATGAAAGACTGTGTTTCCTATCAGTTAGTTTTATGAAATTTGGGGTTTCTATTACCTACGAGAAGGGACCGTAGTGAATTAAATCCTTGTGATGAAGGTTAAAATCACTCTGTGATTATGTTTAAGATTTTTCTTCTTTTCCCTCTATATTCCTGGTTTCGTGAACTTACTGGAGCTCTCCAGATCTAGCTTTAAAGCTTTGTTTTTGACAAGCTTTAGGAGCTGAGTCTGAGCTTTTCTATTGTTTAACACATCTAAGCTCCAGCAGCTCTCCCATCTCAAGTGGGATATAAATAAAGTGCAGAGCCTTTAGATTTTGATGCTTTTTGTCCACGGTGGCTGCTACACATGGACTAATAAAGACAACATATTGTCAACAGACTCTATACAGGAAAGACAACAAAAGACCAATCAGATCATACTAGTCTGTTGATAATTTCATTTGTTGTTTGTTTGCTCATTGGTCCGTTGTCATTTGTCAAGTGTTTTACGATTTGAGTGTTTCTGAATGCAGGCTTTCGTCAATCTCAAGTTTAAGAGCGTGTTGCAGAAAGCATGGCCAAGCATCATCCTGATCTGATTATGTGCAGAAAGCAGCCAGGCATTGCTATTGGGCGTTTATGTGAGAAATGTGATGGCAAGTGTGTGATTTGTGACTCCTATGTCCGTCCATGCACGCTTGTACGCGTATGCGATGAATGCAACTATGGGTCCTTCCAAGGTCGATGTGTCATCTGTGGAGGAGTTGGAATTTCTGATGCCTACTATTGCAAAGAATGCACACAGCAGGAGAAAGATAGAGACGGGTGCCCAAAGATTGTCAACTTAGGAAGTGCCAAAACTGATCTGTTCTATGAACGTAAGAAGTATGGTTTCAAAAAGAGATGATACTTTGATTTGCTGTTTGTGGTCATGTACTAGATAAAGATGTTTGAACACATATGGAATCCACCTGTGGTGTTCATTTCCCAGAACAAAAGCAGTCTCTTGTGATGGCTGTGCTTGGAGATCCGTGGCTGTAAACTTTTTTCGTGCTTTCATTTGCCCGACTAGCTATAACTAGATATGCCGGTGTTATTGAAAATTGCTTTCCACCATCACATGGTTTAATGCCTTTTGGGATTAAACTCATCTTCCTCTGAAAATATTTCTTTGATGCAAGGTTTCTCCATGCCGGAGGAAGTTGGTTATTTTGGAAGTGGTAACAAGGCATGATTGCCTTCGTAGCTTTTATTCTCTGTTTTACTATTTAGCTGTGCATCTTTTTCTTGTTTCCATTTTGACTTCAGGTGTTCGTCTTCTATTCTTGGGGACCAAGTTTGCATTTTTAGCCATGCTTTCTTTTTCTTGTTTCCTTTCTGACTCCAGGTTTTGGTCTTCTAAACTTGGGGACAGTTTGTATTTTGGGAATATAACAATGTTAATCTTCAGGAAGAAAAGCCTATTTATGCTATATGGGAAGTTAGGTGTTCATTGTGCTTACAGGACTCGTCGGGGTTCACAGTTGCTGTGCGGTTGGAAATTGGTGTTGCGGAAGCTCTGTAATTGATAGTTCTGTTGCAGGTCAGCTTTCTCTGTTTTCTCTCCACATATACTGTGATGTTCTCAGGATTCATGCACCAGCAGTTTGTATTATGACTTGATTACCTTCCAAAGTTTTGCTCTGAAATTACTGTCTCAACTCTTAAAAATAGTATTTATTTTGCTCTGAAAAGAATATAACGCGTGTAGTTCATGGATTAATAGTTTTGACAATCATTTATCAACAGTTTTTGTTATTTTCTGATTATCTTCCACTTTTACTCTATGGATGTGGAAAATCTCAGAACGATTAAATTATAGTCTTCTGCACTTACGAACACAACATGTGTGGCTCATGGAAGATTAGTGGGTTTAACAACATTCCCTGATATGTTTTTTGCCTTGACGTTTTAAGCCGTTTGAATGATAAAGCAGAGTAGAGGACGATCATATGCTTTCAATATTTATCATAGACCCTTTCTTGGTTGTTGTCCAGTTACCGATGAGTTATTTCCTTGTTAAATGTGGTGAAATGCACTTCATCGTCTAAATTCCTTACAAGCTACTTCTCGAGCACTGAATCTGAAGGGAGAAAGCGAAGAACTATGCGTAGTCATATCCAGAGGGAAAAACAATAATTGAATTTTTCTTTTTAAATATTTGGAAGTAGTATTGAGTTATATTCTTTTAGCCTTCGCTGCTGCTGTTATTTTGATTCTTCAAATTTTGTTATTCTGCTTTATTCCCCGTGAGCACCTGTTGGTATACCTGAATCTGTTCATTAATCTATAAACTCACTTAAGACCTGTTTGATATCAGCTGAAAATCTGAAAATCGGCTGAAAATCATCTGGGTGAAAAATACTGAAAATCATAATCTGTTTGGTATGAGCTGAAATATTAGATTACTAACACAAAACTTCAAGTGCTTTGTAGTCAACTTCTTCAATACAACTACTTGTGGATGAACTATGATAGTGCTAATGTCAAACACATCTTAAAACTTTTTTCTTAGACATTTTCAACTACAAAATCTCAAATTTTGGGGATTCTATAACTGCCTCGAGTATATTTTAATCTAGGGATTTCAGCTTAAAATTTTACGTCGAAACAAATAAAATTGTCTAAAAATGCAAATTTTAATCGAAGTCTGATTAAAATCTGTTATATCAAACATGCGCTTAAGATAATGAACTTTGATGCTAGTTAATTATTGGGTTACTTTATTTTCCATTAAAACAGTTTCAAACAGTATTGAGTTGACTCAATGCAGGTTGAGATCAAGTCTGGTTAAATTTAGGAGATTGTCTCTGAAATCACGGCGAAGCACCATGCTGATTTGATCATGTGCACGAAGCAGCCAAGAATTGCTATTGGAAGAGTGTGCGAGAAAGATGATGGTAATTGTGTTATCTGCGACTCTTTTGTCAGAAACTCTGTGGAGGAGGAGTTTCTGAAGCTTACTACCACTCCGTCCCAGCTGAAACGCACCATTGGACTTTTTTCACTCGTAAGTGGGTCACTTTGACCCAGACATTTGGATCGCAAAATGATACAATTTTTCGTTAATTTTTTTTATTGTCTTGTAGAATAAGAGTTACTCTACAGCACTTCGAAAAAATTATTTAAAAATTACAAAGTTTTGCTATCCAAATTATCGGGTCAAAGTGAACATGTGAATAGTGGTAAAAGTCCAAATGGTGCAAAAGAGGTGGGACGGAGTGGTACTGCAAAAAGAGTACTCAGCTGGAGAAAGACGGGAAAGGCTGTCCAAAAATTGTCATTGTTGGGACTGCCAAAACCGATCTGTTCTATGAACGCAAAAAGTAAGGACTAAGGAGTTAAAGAAGGTGATTTAATTTGACTGCCCTTTAGATCTTTTTCCTTGTGTTCTGTAATATTGGAGTTCGCGTATGTTTTGCTCCCTGTGACTTGCCGCTCCTTGATATGTATGTGGGAATTGAGTATTTCATGTTTTAGAGCTAGTTAGGGATTGATGTGGCGGGGGAAGATGCACTTGATTGAGTATTGCATCGTACCCCCAGTTTCAGATGCAATGACTTATTCATTGTGCCCGAGTTTGCGATTGATGAGATGATGATGTTTGAATTGATTCGTAACAGAAAGACAACTTGAATTATACAAATTATTCATGTTTGTGTTTATTGGCATTTTTGCAACCAAATCAAAGAATTCATTAGGTTGCGTTGACTTGGTGAGATCCAATCCTTGCGATTTTGTTGGGGAAACTACATTTGCATTGTATAAAGACATGTTGTAGAAACTCAGTTATGTTGCTTGTAAGACAAATAACCTGGAAACATATCCTGTTTTCAGCTCACTAACACAACATCGAAGCGAACCCAACTAATGTTTTTTTTTTTTTTTTTGCCAAACACAATTTAATTAGACAACCTTAACCACCCAACTTACATTTGTCTCTCCTAACAGCATCAAAAAATAAAACATCAAGTTTAAACTGATTTTTAAGTAATCAGCAACTTCTGCGAATCCAGAAAAGCTCTGCTTCCAGTTCTTGCAGCCCTCTTCTAATATCATCTAAACCAAGTTTTGATGATCTTTTGGGAGCAAAATGTTAACCCCCAATGCTCAATCTTGCCGGCGTTATCCATGTTCACCTTTCGTTGAAGTGACAACATCTTTGAAGTGAAAACACACATATCTTGCTGAATATTGGCTGTGGGGTTTTAAATACCAAATTGGCATCTGCCTTCAATTTTTTTTTTTTTTACACTATTCTTTCCAGTGTCGGCAGTAAATTACTAGTATACTACTCATCTTATCCCAGCCAACATAATTTGTCAGATCAATTGCAGAGGTCTAGCAGTTATTTACTTTCCAAAAACATGTAACTTACTTGTTCATCATGGGAAAACTTGCATCCAGCTCCGCGAGTCCATTCACCCTTTTGGAAAGCACGACATACTCCACGCGCCTCCCTCTTCTCACGCTGCGTCTCCTCGTCTTCTTCTTCTATCTTTTTATACTTGGTAACATGGTCGACCCTAATGGTTCGGCCAAGAACCTGGAATGCATTCAGGTTGTCTGAGAATGAAAAAAATAAATAAATGATTACATAAATTTAGGAGAACCGATGGAAGTCAAATTATTTATTCATCGTCAACAGAGAGAAAGAGAGACCAACCCACTGCAAGATTTGTACTCCTCTGATCCTCGTATGCAACGAATGCAAAACCTTTCGATTTAACGTCGACAATCTCTCCATATCTGCAAATAGTAACATTCAACAGATTCCAGTGATGAAAAAGAAACAAAATGTTGGAATTGTTATCTCAAAACACAATAATAAACTTAACTCAAGTGTGGGCAGTTTTAGAGTGAAATAGTTTCAGAGAACACAATATCCAAAGAAGTTGTAGTCCATTCAAACTATAAAATACAATTTTTTTTAACAAGAAACATACAGTCATGTAACAAGATCAGCAACCTTTTGTAAATTTAGTTTCAAAAACTCGTCATCTAGTACAGCTTGTCTTGGAACTTCACCACATGTTGCCAATGCCTTATCCATCACTTTAAGTTTGAATCTTAGTTTCAAATATCTATAGGGGCGGCCAACAATCAGATTCCTAATACCCATGTGGACAGGAATACAGAAACATCAAAACAGAATATTTTTGCTATACAATGGAATTATATGCTCCTGGCCACTAGTATGGCCCATGAAATATGCTAGAACTAACATATAAGTAACAAAGAAGAAACACAATGCATCATCAAGCAATAACAAAGACCCCAGTTCATTATCACTAAAATTCCAACACAAGTTTCTGCTGGAGAACGAACGATGATCTCATGATGTATGTACGATGTAATTTTTTTTTTGAATAATTGTACGATGTAATTGCTTGCTAGCACACGAGAAGATTTTTCTTATGCTCCATATCTTCTTTGCTAATAGACAACTCAACAAATTCACGTGTTTGCAGATCACTTATAATGATCCCTTCATACTTACAACTGCATCATTATCATCTGATCACTACTTGGAGTACAATTGTGGTTCAGTGAGGCGAAGTATAGAATAGTGATACATGATGAGAAGGCATTGTTTTATGGATAATGTTACCAGAAGAGCCTCGGAAGTCCAACAAATGGTCAACCGAGCCAAGTGGAAAACATGACTTCCATTCCAGCAAACACTGCAAAATAAGGCATCGGACATAGGAATCCTGCCAAACGTCACATCTATCCACCCTTAATCCCCCCTCCTACCCTTGATCCCTCTACAAGCGAGCAAGAACTCCAATACGGATCAGCACCCAGAAGGACTACACAGACGGACAATGAAGCAAAAGGTGGTTAACCGATTCTGAAGTCTGAACTGGATTTGCAAAAGCAGCACTAATTAACAAACTGTACTGACAATACTCTTTTAGCTGGTATTTTCCCTGGCTAATGAACACTTAATTAATGAAATTATTTTTCTTTTTTCTCCAATTAACAAACTGTACTGAGATCATAATAATCCTTGATCTTTCCTCACTGTACTTTCAAAGGATTCCTTGTTTTTTTTTAAGTCTCAAAAAAGTGAAAAACGGTCTTCAAATAGAAACATTGACAAGGGAGCTCGTACGAAATAATAAACGGCTCGATTGGATCGATCTCAATCTAGACAGGGAGCTCAAGACATGAGAAGGCATAGTTTTATTAATAAGATATACCAGCAGATCATTCAGACATCTCAGATCCGCCATACATAAAGATGAAGGGTAGCTGACTAATTGGGTCACAGGATAAGACCAGGTTGGATAAAAGAACTGAGGGACAGTACAAGAGAGTTTTGTTACTGCCGAGAACCAATGCATTGGCTTTCGGATTCAATAGATGCATAAAGCTATTCCCATGTCCAACGACAGAAGCATAACTGTGGCAAAATGCATTTGTGAACTTCGATTGAAGCACCAAAAACTTCGGCACAACGCCAAAAGGCTAAAATACCGAAACAATGACCGTCCAATCATTTTCTTATGCTAGCTAAGCTAAAAACAAATACATAGATGGCAGCTCAGACACAAGTAGAAGACAAAAGATAAAACTTCATTTTGTACTGGGTCAGGCCCAAATTAGCGTAAATTCACTACTAATCTCATATTGCTTCAACTAACATCATATGTTTATACACACAGATCAGAAACAGTGTACGTATCTACTGATGGCTATCTGTAAACTACCAAGTACTACGGAGACATTACAGCGTTTGCTAGACTTCAATGTAAACTACCAAGTACTACGGAGACATTACAGCGTTTGCTAGACTTCAGAATATAACAAACTGAATAGAAGTATCAAAGTTTAGCTCAAACCAATGAATTCAGGTAGCCTAAGAAGAAGATTCCAAAAAGTGTTTAACTGAAAGATATGCCTTCATGAGCACTGTGAAGGGAGGAGATGAGCAGAGCAGTATACCACTGAGAAAAAGAAACCAACAAAGTCACTTAGTACAGGGATTGGTGTGACCGCCTCGCCAAGGTGGAGGAGACGGTGCTCGAACACTCCAAGGTGCTAGAGGATGAAGTGACTCCAAGGGATGAATTCACCGTGTGGAAGGAGGAATTCGAGGAGGGCTTCCATGCATCCGCGGAGAAGTTGAACGGGACCGTGAAGCGGCTCGACCGGGTGGAGGACAAGCAAGTGGAGTAGGAAGAGAACGTGGTCATCCTTCGTGAGGAGCTCAAGGAGGTGTGGGCTCTTGCTGTCTCAAAGGATGCTAGGATCGCGGCTTTGGAAGAGGAGCTGAAGGAGTTGAAGGGAGAATGGTCGGTGTACAAGCGGGCTCTCTTGACCAATGGTGCACCGGTCGTGACTCGGGAGGTGGCTCCAAGGGTGGAGGCACCCAAGCCAAAACCGTATGGAGGTAAGCGAGATTCTAAAGAACTTGAGGCTTTCTTATCGAATGTTGAACGTTATTGTAGGCATCTCAAGATCGAGGACGGGAAAGCCATGGTGAATACCGCTTCTCTTTACCTCAAAGACAATGCTCTTCTATGGTGGAAGAGGAAGGACGGTGAGATCAAGGAAGGTGTGACAACTCTTGACACTTGGGAGGACTTTGTGAAGGAGATCAAAGCCCAGTTCTACCCGAAGAATGCCAAGGACCAAGCAAGGGAGAAGCTACGTTGGTTAAAGCACACGGGGAGTCTCAATGACTACATCAACAACTATGCCAATTTGATGCTTGAGATACCCGATATGAGTGAAAGTGACAAGCTTTTCAACTTCAGAACCGGGTTAAAGGATTGGGTCCAAAGTGAGCTAGCACGGAGGAATGTCCAGACTCTCAATCAAGCAATCGTCGTTGCCGAGTCCCTTGTTGAGTACAAGAAGAGTGATGGCAAGCCCAAGGATTCAAGAGGTGGTCCGTACAAGAGTGGGGGAGCAAGGGACAAAGACAAGGGCAAGACCGACCGTCCAAGCACGTCAAAGGAGTCTTATGCACAGGAGGATAAGCCGGCTGCCCGAAATGATGGCAAAGGTAAGCGCCCTTGTTTCCTTTGTGGTAAAGAGGATCATTTGGCCTTTAATTTTCCAAGCAGGGGTCGGTTATCGGCAATGCTAGCCGGTGAAGAGAAGGAGGACGAGGCCAAGATGGGAACCTTAAAGATGCTCAATTTCGTCAAAACCAAGGAGCTCACGCCTAAGAGGGAAACCCGTGGGTTGATGTTCGTTGAGGCTCGGGTGAATGGCGCTGTCACCCCCGCCTTGGTGGACACGGGTGCTACCCACAACTTCATTTCCGTTGAGGAGGCCGAGAGATTGAAGCTCAAGGTCGTGAAGGAACGAGGAAACATCAAAGCCGTCAAATCCGATGCAAAAAATATGGTTGGTGTAGCTCGTGGTGTGGAGTTGCAGCTAAACAAATAGAAGGGTCCCGTGGACTTAACGGTCGTGCCCATGGATGATTACAAGTTGGTGATAGGGGCCGAGTTCATGGACAAGGAGAAGGCCTTCCCAATGCCGCCCTTTGACACCATGTGCATCGTGGGGGAGAGTTCTTCATGCATGGTGCCAATGAAGAGGGGAAAGGATGCCAGCAAGGTCCTTTACGCTATGCAGTTATCTAAGGGATTCAAGAAGGGAGAAGAGACATTCTTAGCAACCGTTAAGGAGGTCTAAGCCGTGGGAGACCAAGGAGAAATCCCGCATGAGATCGTGAAGGTGTTGGATGACTTCAAGGACGTCATGACCAAGGAGTTGCCCAAGTGTCTACCACCACGAAGGGAGGTAGACCATGTGATCGAGTTAGAGCCCGGGGCTAAGCCGCCCGCTAAAGCCCCAGACCGTATGCCGCCGCCGGAGTTGGTGGAGCTAAAGAAGCAGCTTAAGGAGTTGTTGATGCCGGGTATATCCAACCATCAAAGGCTCCATACGGTGCGCCGGTTCTTTTCCAAAGGAAGAAGGATGGATCACTTCGGCTTTGCATTGACTATCGGGCTCTAAATAAGGTGACCGTCAAGAACAAGTATCCCATCCCACTCATCGCGGACTTGTTTGATCAACTTGGTGGAGCACGGTACTTCACAAAGTTGGACTTGAGGTCGGGGTACTACTAAGTGAGGATCGCGGAAGGAGACGAACCAAAGACGGCATGCGTGACGAGGTATGGTGCGTATGAATTTCTTGTGATGCCGTTTGGACTTACTAATGTACCGGCTAATTTTTGCACTCCTATGAATAAGGTGTTTCAACCTTATCTCGATAAATTCGTAATCGTATACTTGGACGATATTGTGGTGTATAGCAAGACTATGCATGAGCAAATCGATCATCTAAGGGTCGTGTTCCAAGCTCTAAGGGAAAACGAGCTCTATGTGAAGAAGGAGAAATGTTCCTTTGCCATTGAGGAGGTGGATTTTCTTAGCCACAAGATCGCCCAGGCCAACTCATAATGGACGGTGCAAAGATTCGTGCTATTAAGGAGTGGGAGCTCCCACGAAGGTTACGGAGTTACGATCCTTCCTTGGCTTGGTGAACTACTATCGAAGGTTCATCCAAGGTTACTCAAGGCGAGCGGCGCCATTGACGGAATTATTGAAGAAGAACATACCTTGGGAGTGGAGTACCCGATGCCAAGAGGCCTTTGATGATTTGAAGAAGGCCGTTATGGAGGAGCCCGTGCTAAGGTTGCCGGACGTGACCAAGCCGTTCGAAGTACATACGGACGCATCCGAATATGCCACAGGGAGAGTTCTCATGCAAGAGGGCCACCCCATTGCTTATGAGAGTCGGAAGCTCAACGAGACCGAGCAGAGATACACGGTCCAAGAAAAGGAAATGACGGAGGTGGTGCATTGTCTAAGGACATGGAAGCACTACTTGTTGGAATCCAAGTTCGTGGTGAAGACCGACAACGTTGCCACTAGTTACTTCCAAACTCAAAAGAAGCTAAGTCCCAAGCAAGCTAGGTGGCAAGACTTCTTAGCGAGTTCGACTACGACTTGGAGGACAAGCCGGGAAAAGTTAACGTCATGGCGGATGCACTAAGCCGGAAGGCCTAGTTGGTGGCTATGACTCGACCAAATTCGTCCCTACTTGACCGCATCAAGGAGGGGTTGGAGCACGACGCTTCGGCCAAGAATCTCGTGGGGCTATTTAATGAAGGGAAGACAAGGAGATTTTGGCTCGAGAATGGAATTCTCTACGCCAACGGTGGCCGTATCTACGTCCCACGGTGGGACAACTTGAGGAGGGACATTCTTAAGGAGTGTCACGATTCGAAGTGGGCGGGTCATCCAGGGACTCACCGCACTCAAGCCTTGGTGAGTGAGGCTTACTATTGGCCACAACTACGGGACGACGTGGAGGAGACGGTGCTCGAACACTCCAAGGTGCTAGAGGATGAAGTGACTCCAAGGGATGAATTCACCGTGTGGAAGGAGGAATTCGAGGAGGGCTTCCATGCATCCGCCGAGAAGTTGAACGGGACCGTGAAGCGGCTCGACCGGGTGGAGGACAAGCAAGTGGAGTAGGAAGAGAACGTGGTCATCCTTCGTGAGGAGCTCAAGGAGGTGTGGGCTCTTGCTGTCTCAAAGGATGCTAGGATCGCGGCTTTGGAAGAGGAGCTGAAGGAGTTGAAGGGAGAATGGTCGGTGTACAAGCGGGCTCTCTTGACCAATGGTTCACCGGTCGTGACTCGGGAGGTGGCTCCAAGGGTGGAGGCACCCAAGCCAAAACCGTATGGAGGTAAGCGAGATGCTAAAGAACTTGAGGCTTTCTTATCGAATGTTGAACGTTATTGTAGGCATATCAAGATCGAGGACGGGGAAGCCATGGTGAATACCGCTTCTCTTTACCTCCAAGACAATGCTCTTCTATGGTGGAAGAGGAAGGACAGTGAGATCAAGGAAGGTGTGACAAATCTTGACACTTGGGAGGACTTTGTGAAGGAGATCAAAGCCCAGTTCTACCCGAAGAATGCCAAGGACCAAGCAAGGGAGAAGCTACGGTTGTTGAAGCACACGGGGAGTCTCAATGACTACATCAACAACTATGCCAATTTGATGCTTGAGATACCCGATATGAGTGAAAGTGACAAGCTTTTCAACTTCAGAACCGGGTTAAAGGATTGGGTCCAAAGTGAGCTAGCACGGAGGAATGTCCAGACTCTCAATCAAGCAATCGTCATTGCCGAGTCCCTTGTTGAGTACAAGAAGAGTGATGGCAAGCCCAAGGATTCAAGAGGTGGTCCGTACAAGAGTGGGGAGCAAGGGAAAAAGACAAGGGAAAGACCGACCGTCCAAGCACGTCAAAGGAGTCTTATGCACAGGAGGATAAGCCGGCTGCCCGAAATGATGGCAAAGGTAAGCGCCCTTGTTTCCTTTGTGGTAAAGAGGATCATTTGGCCTTTAATTTTCCAAGCAGGGGTCGGTTATCGGCAATGCTAGCCGGTGAAGAGAAGGAGGACGAGGCCAAGATGGGAACCTTAAAGATGCTCAATGCCGTCAAAACCAAGGAGCTCACGCCTAAGAGGGAAACCCGTGGGTTGATGTTCGTTGAGGCTCGGGTGAATGGCGCTGTCACCCCCGCCTTGGTGGACACGGGTGCTACCCACAACTTCATTTCCGTTGAGGAGGCCGAGAGATTGAAGCTCAAGGTCGTGAAGGAACGAGGAAACATCAAAGCCGTCAAATCCGATGCAAAGCCTATGGTTGGTGTAGCTCGTGGTGTGGAGTTGCAGCTAAACAAATAGAAGGGTCCCGTGGACTTAACGGCCGTGCCCATGGATGATTACAAGTTGGTGATAGGGGCCGAGTTCATGGACAAGGAGAAGGCCTTCCCAATGCCGCCCTTTGACACCATGTGCATCGTGGGGGAGAGTTCTTCATGCATGGTGCCAATGAAGAGGGGAAAGGATGCCAGCAAGGTCCTTTACGCTATGCAGTTATCTAAGGGATTCAAGAAGGGAGAAGAGACATTCTTAGCAACCGTTAAGGAGGCCTAAGCCGTGGGAGACCAAGGAGAAATCCCGCATGAGATCGTGAAGGTGTTGGATGACTTCAAGGACGTCATGACCAAGGAGTTGCCCAAGTGTCTACCACCACGAAGGGAGGTAGACCATGTGATCGAGTTAGAGCCCGGGGCTAAGCCGCCCGCTAAAGCCCCAGACCGTATGCCGCCGTCGGAGTTGGTGGAGCTAAAGAAGCAGCTTAAGGAGTTGTTGATGCCGGGTATATCCAACCATCAAAGGCTCCATACGGTGCGCCGGTTCTTTTCCAAAGGAAGAAGGATGGATCACTTCGGCTTTGCATTGACTATCGGGCTCTAAATAAGGTGACCGTCAAGAACAAGTATCCCATCCCACTCATCGCGGACTTGTTTGATCAACTTGGTGGAGCACGGTACTTCACTAAGTTGGACTTGAGGTCGGGGTACTACTAAGTGAGGATCGCGGAAGGAGACGAACCAAAGACGGCATGCGTGACGAGGTATGGTGCATATGAATTTCTTGTGATGCCGTTTGGACTTACTAATGTACCGGCTACTTTTTGCACTCCTATGAATAAGGTGTTTCACCCTTATCTCGATAAATTCGTAATCGTATACTTGGACGATATTGTGGTGTATAGCAAGACTATGCATGAGCACATCGATCATCTAAGGGTCGTGTTCCAAGCTCTAAGGGAAAACGAGCTCTATGTGAAGAAGGAGAAATGTTCCTTTGCCATTGAGGAGGTGGAGTTTCTTAGCCACAAGATCGCTCAAGGCCAACTCATAATGGACGGTGCAAAGATTCGTGCTATTAAGGAGTGGGAGCTCCCACGAAGGTTACGGAGTTACGATCCTTCCTTGGCTTGGTGAACTACTATCGAAGGTTCATCCAAGGTTACTCAAGGCGAGCGGCGCCATTGACGGAATTATTGAAGAAGAACATAGCTTGGGAGTGGAGTACCCGATGCCAAGAGGCCTTTGATGATTTGAAGAAGGCCGTTATGGAGGAGCCCGTTCTAAGGTTGCCGGACGTGACCAAGCCGTTCGAAGTACATACGGACGCATCCGAATATGCCATAGGGGGAGTTCTCATGCAAGAGGGCCACCCCATTGCTTATGAAAGTCGGAAGCTCAACGAGACCGAGCGGAGATAAACGGTCCATGAAAATGAAATGACGGCGGTGGTGCATTGTCTAAGGACATGGAAGCACTACTTGTTGGAATCCAAGTTCGTGGTGAAGACCGACAACGTTGCCACTAGTTACTTCCAAACTCAAAAGAAGCTAAGTCCCAAGCAAGCTAGGTGGCAAGACTTCTTAGCGAGTTCGACTACGACTTGGAGGACAAGCCGGGAAAAGATAACGTCATGGCGGATGCACTAAGTCGGAAGGCCTAGTTGGTGGCTATGACTCGACCAAATTCGTCCCTACTTGACCGCATCAAGGAGGGGTTGGAGCACGACGCTTTGGCCAAGAATCTCGTGGGGCTAGTTAATGAAGGGAAGACAAGGAGATTTTGGCTCGAGAATGGAATTCTCTACGCCAACGGTGGCCGTATCTACGTCCCACGGTGGGACAACTTGAGGAGGGACATTCTTAAGGAGTGTCACGATTCGAAGTGGGCGGGTCATCCAGGGACTCACCGCACTCAAGCCTTGGTGAGTGAGGCTTACTATTGGCCACAACTACGGGACGACGTGGAGGAGACGGTGCTCGAACACTCCAAGGTGCTAGAGGATGAAGTGACTCCAAGGGATGAATTCACCGTGTGGAAGGAGGAATTCGAGGAGGGATTCCATGCATCCGCGGAGAAGTTGAACGGGACCGTGAAGCGGCTCGGCCGGGTGGAGGACAAGCAAGTGGAGTAGGAAGAGAACGCGGTCATCCTTCGTGAGGAGCTCAAGGAGGTGTGGGCTCTTGCTGTCTCAAAGGATGCTAGGATCGCGGCTTTGGAAGAGGAGCTGAAGGAGTTGAAGGGAGAATGGTCGGTGTACAAGCGGGCTCTCTTGACCAATGGTTCACCAGTCGTGACTCGGGATGTGGCTCCAAGGGTGGAGGCACCCAAGCCAAAACCGTATGGAGGTAAGCGAGATGCTAAAGAACTTGAGGCTTTCTTATCGAATGTTGAACGTTATTGTAGGCATCTCAAGATCGAGGACGGGGAAGCCATGGTGAATACCGCTTCTCTTTACCTCCAAGACAATGCTCTTCTATGGTGGAAGAGGAAGGACGGTGAGATCAAGGAAGGTGTGACAACTCTTGACACTTGGGAGGACTTTGTGAAGGAGATCAAAGCCCAGTTCTACCCGAAGAATGCCAAGGACCAAGCAAGGGAGAAGCTACGTTGGTTGAAGCACACGGGGAGTCTCAATGACTACATCAACAACTATGCCAATTTGATGCTTGAGATACCCGATATGAGTGAAAGTGACAAGCTTTTCAACTTCAGAACCGGGTTAAAGGATTGGGTCCAAAGTGAGCTAGCACGGAGGAATGTCCAGACTCTCAATCAAGCAATCGTCGTTGCCGAGTCCCTTGTTGAGTACAAGAAGAGTGATGGCAAGCCCAAGGATTCAAGAGGTGGTCCGTACAAGAGTGGGGAGCAAGGGACAAAGACAAGGGCAAGACCGACCGTCCAAGCACGTCAAAGGAGTCTTATGCACAGGAGGATAAGCCGGCTGCCCGAAATGATGGCAAAGGTAAGCGCCCTTGTTTCCTTTGTGGTAAAGAGGATCATTTGGCCTTTAATTTTCCAAGCAGGGGTCGGTTATCGGCAATGCTAGCCGGTGAAGAGAAGGAGGACGAGGCCAAGATGGGAACCTTAAAGATGCTCAATGCCGTCAAAACCAAGGAGCTCACGCCTAAGAGGAAACCCGTGGGTTGATGTTCGTTGAGGCTCGGGTGAATGGCGCTGTCACCCCCGCCTTGGTGGACACGGGTGCTACCCACAACTTCATTTCCGTTGAAGAGGCCGAGAGATTGAAGCTCAAGGTCGTGAAGGAACGAGGAAACATCAAAGCCGTCAAATCCGATGCAAAGCCTATGGTTGGTGTAGCTCGTGGTTTGGAGTTGCAGCTAAACAAATAGAAGGGTCCCGTGGACTTAACGGTCGTGCCCATGGATGATTACAAGTTGGTGATAGGGGCCGAGGTCATGGACAAGGAGAAGGCCTTCCCGATGCCGCCCTTTGACACCATGTGCATCGTGGGGGAGAGTTCTTCATGCATGGTGCCAATGAAGAGGGGAAATGATGCCAGCAAGGTCCTTTACGCTATGCAGTTATCTAAGGGATTCAAGAAGGGAGAAGAGACATTCTTAGCAACCGTTAAGGAGGTCTAAGCCGTGGGAGACCAAGGAGAAATCCCGCATGAGATCGTGAAGGTGTTGGATGACTTCAAGGACGTCATGACCAAGGAGTTGCCCAAGTGTCTACCACCACGAAGGGAGGTAGACCATGTGATCGAGTTAGAGCCCGGGGCTAAGCCGCCCGCTAAAGCCCCAGACCGTATGCCGCCGCCGGAGTTGGTGGAGCTAAAGAAGCAGCTTAAGGAGTTGTTGATGCCGGGTATATCCAACCATCAAAGGCTCCATACGGTGCCCCGGTTCTTTTCCAAAGGAAGAAGGATGGATCACTTCGGCTTTGCATTGACTATCGGGCTCTAAATAAGGTGACCGTCAAGAACAAGTATCCCATCCCACTCATCGCGGACTTGTTTGATCAACTTGGTGGAGCACGGTACTTCACTAAGTTGGACTTGAGGTCGGGGTACTACTAAGTGAGGATCGCGGAAGGAGACGAACCAAAGACGGCATGCGTGACGAGGTATGGTGCATATGAATTTCTTGTGATGCCGTTTGGACTTACTAATGTACCGGCTACTTTTTGCACTCCTATGAATAAGGTGTTTCACCCTTATCTCGATAAATTCGTAATCGTATACTTGGACGATATTGTGGTGTATAGCAAGACTATGCATGAGCACATCGATCATCTAAGGGTCATGTTCCAAGCTCTAAGGGAAAACGAGCTCTATGTGAAGAAGGAGAAATGTTCCTTTGCCATTGAGGAGGTGGAGTTTCTTTGCCACAAGATCGCCCAAGGCCAACTCATAATGGACGGTGCAAAGATTCGTGCTATTAAGGAGTGGGAGCTCCCACGAAGGTTACGGAGTTACGATCCTTCCTTGGCTTGGTGAACTACTATCGAAGGTTCATCCAAGGTTACTCAAGGCGAGCGGCGCCATTGACGGAATTATTGAAGAAGAACATAGCTTGGGAGTGGAGTACCCGATGCCAAGAGGCCTTTGATGATTTGAAGAAGGCCGTTATGGAGGAGCCCGTTCTAAGGTTGCCGGACGTGACCAAGCCGTTCGAAGTGCATACGGACGCATCCGAATATGCCATAGGGGGAGTTCTCATGCAAGAGGGCCACCCCATTTCTTATGAAAGTCGGAAGCTCAACGAGACTGAGCGGAGATACACGGTCCAAGAAAATGAAATGACGGCGGTGGTGCATTGTCTAAGGACATGGAAGCACTACTTGTTGGAATCCAAGTTCGTGGTGAAGACCGACAACGTTGCCACTAGTTACTTCCAAACTCAAAAGAAGCTAAGTCCCAAGCAAGCTAGGTGGCAAGACTTCTTAGCGAGTTCGACTACGACTTGGAGGACAAGCCGGGAAAATCTAACGTCATGGCGGATGCACTAAGCCGGAAGGCCTAGTTGGTGGCTATGACTCGACCAAATTCGTCCCTACTTGACCGCATCAAGGAGGGGTTGGAGCACGACGCTTCGGCCAAGAATCTCGTGGGGCTAGTTAATGAAGGGAAGACAAGGAGATTTTGGCTCGAGAATGGAATTCTCTACGCCAACTGTGGCCGTATCTACGTCCCACGGTGGGACAACTTGAGGAGGGACATTCTTAAGGAGTGTCACGATTCGAAGTGGGCGGTTCATCCAGGGACTCACCGCACTCAAGCCTTGGTGAGTGAGGCTTACTATTGGCCACAACTACGGGACGACGTGGAGACCTTCTTTAGAACTTGTCTTGTATGCCAACAAGACAAGGGGGATCAACGCGCTCAAGGGGGACTATTGGAGCCACTTCACATACCGGAGAGGCCGTGGGAATGTCTAACTATGGACTTCATCACTTGTTTGCCAAAGTCGGATGGATTCGGGACTATTATGGTGGTCGTGGATCGCTTCTCAAAGTGCTCAAAGTATGCAACATTCATTCCGGCTTCAACCGCGTGTCCGGCCGAGGAGGCAGCCAAACTTTTTCTCAAGAATGTGGTGAAATATTGGGGAGTTCTGAAGTCGATCGTGAGTGACCGGGATAGGCGTTTCACCGGAAAATTTTGGATGGAGCTCTTCAAGTTGTTGGGCACGGAGATCAACTTTTCTACTAGCTTTCATCCGCAAACCGATGGGCAAACGGAGCGGGTGAATCATTTGTTGGAGATTTACTTGAGGCACTATGTAAGTGGAAACCAAAATGATTGGGCAAGGTTGCTTGATGTGGCCCAATTCTCGTACAAATTGCAACGGTCCGAGTCAACGGGGAGGAGTCCGGCCGAGATCGTCATGGGAAAAAAACCATTGACTCCAACCACATTGGTGACGCCTTATCGCGGGACAAGTCCGGGAGCATTTCACTTGGCCAAGGATTGGACGGAACAACAAAACTTGTCTCACTCATACTTGCACAAGGCAGCCAAGAAAATGAAGAAATGGGCCGACAAGAAGCGACGGCTTGTGGAGTTCCAAGAAGGGGACATGGTGCTCATCAAGTACAATCCGTCGCAACACAAGAGCACTCGTGGCCTTCACAAGGGTCTTACTCGGAAGTATATGGGTCCATTTCGGGTGTTGAAGAAGATTGGGAAGGCTTCCTACCGATGGAGTTACCGGCAAAGCTCCACATCCATAAAGTGTTTCATGTGAGCAACTTGAAGCCTTACCACGAAGATAAGGATGATGCTAGCCGTTCGGAGTCGAGACGTGCACCAATACATGTGAAAACCGCCTTTGACAAGGAGTTTGAAGATATCATCGCCGAGCGGGTCATGATCAAGAAAGGGACACGCAAGTACACGGAGTACTTGGTACTTTGGAAGGGTCTACCGAAGGAGGAGGCAACGTGGGAAGCGGATGACTTTTTATGGCAACACAAGGACGTGATCGACCGCTTCCGAGAGGCAACGAGGACGTTGCCAAATTGAGTGGGGGAGAATGTCATGGGCTGATCCATTTTTCCTTGGTTTATGCCTTATGGTCTAGCCCATGACTCATTAGCCCACTTGGGTCACTTATTATTTGGGTCTAGGATTCACCTAGCCCATTTTAGCCCACTTGTAGCCTCATTTCTAGAAGCTTCCATCATTTGTATGTAGCTAAATTGTGTAGGAGGCTCTAGATCCTTTTATAGAAAATATCTTAGGCTAGATGGTGGATGAAGGTTCTAGTCCTTCAATCCTAGCCGTTAGATCGTAGATCATCTAGATCCTTCCATGGAGAAGGGACTTGTATATAAGGGGTGGAGGTCATTTGCTCCAACCCATCCAAGCATTGTAAGCTCTTTACAAGTAATACAAAGCTCTTTCTCCAAGCTCTCGTGTGTTATTTCCGTTGTTAGGCTTACTTGAGAGGTTCAAGTGCCGCACGGGATTGCAAAGAAGTCAGCCCGTGACACTGAGCACACAATTCAGCTGCATAGAAAAAAGGACCAGTACCCCTATCATTTCCTGCACTATGTTAACAAAAGACCTCAAGCATCTAAGTTCTGACATCAGTTTACCATGAAGCTGGAGATTGTTAAGTCCCTGTAAAGCAATAGCCGCCTGATTCTCGGTCTCAAACTGCAGGTACACATTACCGAACTGCATCGACAAATTCTCAACGTATGAGAATGCTACATTGAGGAAAGACAAATAGAAAAATAAAATTGAAAATCTCACAGACCAGTTGGGTTGTCAGGTTCCGGCACACAATCATATCTGTTACGACCATAGATGGGAATCCGTTGCAGATAGCCACGACATTGACACAGAAATCCTGAAACAAAAACATACACCAATCTTAAATATGAAGCTAAGCATCTCAGACTCGCAAGTGCACCATGAACATGAAGCTAAGCATTTTTCAGATAAATGCAATCAAGATTATGAACAAAAACTACAAGATCATCCTAACTGATCCTACACCACTCTTATCAGAGTCTAACACATCTAAACAAAATGTAGGGGCACTATCAAAATTATGTCTTTCCTTACATGACAGGACAAGACTTAGCTAACAAATCAGCTAGTTTATTCTCCTCCCTCCAAATCCTGACCAAAGTTGAGCCAGTAGAACTGAGAAGACATCGAATGCCCTGAAACAAAATCCAAAATGCACTAGAGCTTGTACCATGTAAGACCAAATTGACTGCATCAGCCCAGTCTTGATTAGGGAGAATTTTCTTCCAAACTTGAGCAGCCCAAGGGCAATCTCTAAGTGCATGAATGGTGGATTCAACACCACCATGGCACAAGAGACAGACATCATCATTAATAATATCCCTCTTGGATTTGAGGGATTGAGTAATCTATCTACTCTTTTAATCTATCAACATGAATCTAACCATTTTTCAGATAAATGCAACCAAGATTGTGAACAATCTATCAACTCTTTTAATAACCAAACTAACAGATATGCAGACAGACTATCATCAACAATCAAAGTTGAAAGAAGAACCAAGATTATGAACAATCTATCAACTCTTTTGATAACCAAACTAACAGATATGCAGAAAGACTTATAATCAACCATCAAAGTTGAAAAAGAAAAACCAGTGAAGTGTGATTAACAAACTACTCACCCCAAAGGGGGCTTCCACAAACACTAAACCCAGGGTGAGATGACCTCAACTTGTTCTAGCCTTCTAAGGTTTCGGGGAACCACCGTAATTGAGGATTTCTGGTTTAGGGTTTGGGTTAGGTCTCATGAATTGCCAATTTGCGAGAGTGGTGGGTGGGTTTATCGGGCTTTTTTTTTTGAGATTGGTGGAGTTTTTCTGGGCTTAAATTGACATTACACGAACTATCGAACTGTAAACAGAGACGACAGAGACGCCACCGTGTCGCCGCCGTGAAAAATTACCTCAAGAAATCGGGGGGTTTCTGGGTTAGGGTTTGGTCTCATGAATCGCGTTCTCAAGGGTGGTGGGTGGGTGGTTCTCCGACGGCAAATTTGCGAGAGTGGTGGGTGGGGTTTATCAGCGGCGCTCGGGGGGGGTGGAGTGGTGGAGTCTTTCTGGGGTCAAATTGGCATTAAACAAATATTGAACCCCTATTGCAATATAAGATAATACCGTAAACAGAGACGACGGCGACACCACCGCGTCGCCGCCGTGACAAATTACCTCAAGAAAGTTTTGGAAGTCGTTCTCGGAAGCCAACAGTTGTCCATGGAAGAGGTGGGGAATGATGATGGACAGCGATTGTGCTGGCTGTGGGTGGAATCGCTGGCGGACGGTGGGGTTTGGGCACCTCCCAGAGGAGAGTTAAAATCTGCAATGTAAGCCGTCCACGGCGATGCCGTACAACTCCACCAAGTGAGAAGCCATCTTCTTGTTTCGCCGGTGGTCTCTCAACTTCGTACGGGCAAATTAAGCGGGAGAAGTTTCTTTTGATTTTAATCACTTGCAAGTGCCAACACCACACAACCGAGATGATCACCGGCCTTTCCATATTTATACACTCTTGAGGTAAAAGGACTCTTTCACCCCCCCCCCCCTAGTTCATTCAAAGACACTTTCACCACCCTCTAATTTCGCAAAAACAAAAAAAAAAAAAGAAAGAATACTTTCACCCCTTCTGTGTCCGAACTCAGAAAAAATTGCAACCCCCCCCCCATTTTGTCAAGCCATTAGTCTGGGATTGAAATCCGTCTGTAAAAATACTTATTTGGATAAATCTGCCCTCCTATGAAAATAACAGGCATTAACCAAGGGTATAGTAGACTTTTTTCATGATATGGGGTTCGAATTGGGGCTCTTAAATATTATCAGTGACATTCCCCACTCCCATACTAAGGGCGTCGCAGCCAGAGAGCGTAAATTACTTGAAGTTCGGCAAAGCGAAGGGATGAACCGTCCTTTTCAAAACTAGAGAGGGTTGAAAGTGTCCTTCAATGAATTTAGAAGGGGTCGAATTGAGGCTCTTAAATATTATCAGTGACATTTCCACTCCCATACTATGGCCGTCACAGCCATAGAGCAAAAGTTACTTGAAGTTCGGCACAACGAAGGGCTGAAGTGTCCTTTTCGAAACTAAAGGGGTATGAAAGTATCCTTCAATGAAGCTATAATGGGTGAAAGTGTCTTTTACCCTACTCTTTTTTCACTACCCCAAGTTGATTCGTATCTGGATCAATTTGATCGGCTAGTTTGGAAAGCAAAACGATGCGGTTTCTTCACAACTTTTTCGTCGTATTATAGAGATGGTAAATTACTTAAAGTTCGGCACAACAAAGAGGTGTAGTATCCTTTTCGGAACTAGAGGGGTATGAAAGTGTCCTTCAATGAATCTATAAGGGGTGAAAGTGTCTTTTACCCTATTCTTTTTTCCTTACCCCAAGTTGATTCGTATTTGGCTCAATTTGATCGGCTGATTTGGAAAGCAAAACGATGCGATTTCACGATAATTTTCTCACCGTATTATAGAGATGGTAAATTACTTGAAGTTCGGCACAACAAAGGGGTGAAGTGTCCTTTTCGAAACTAGAGGGGTATGAAAGTGTCCTTCAATGAATCTATAAAGGGTGAAAGTGTCTTTCACCTTACTATTTTTTCCTACCCCAAGTTGGTTTGTATCTGGTTCAATTTGATCGGGTGGTTTGGAAAACAAAACGATGCGGTTTCTTGATAAATTTTTCACCGTATTATAGAGATATTAAATTACTTGAAGTTCGGCACAGAAAAGGGGTGAAGTGTCCTTTCGAAACTAGAGGGAGTGAAAGTTTCCTTCAATGAATCTATAAGGGGTGAAAGTGTCTTTTACCCAAGGGTATAGTAGATTTTTTGCATGATATGGTGGTCGATTTGGGGCTCTTAAATATTATCAGTGACATTCCCCACTCCCATACCAAGGGCGTCACATCCAGAGAGCGTAAATTACTTGAAGTTCGGCACAGCGAAGGGATGAACCGTCCTTTTCGAAACTAGAGGGGGTGAAAGTGAAACGACCCGGGATCTCGGTTCAGGGTTAACGCGACAATCGATAACCAAAAGTAGATTATTAACTATTAAGTTTACATTGCGGTTAATGTACATTACAAAAACTCGATAATAAGAACAATCTAAAACAAATCGTGAGTGATCTACTAAGTGATCTAAGTTCAGCTATACTTTTTCGTCTCGTTCCAGCGTTCCTATCCCCCACTTTGATTGACGACCTACGGTTTTAAAATGGCAAAAGCCGACGCAGTTTTGAAGAAATTGATCAGTAAAAACTGAGTAAGTACACACTACGACATGTAAAGCAACGAGTGGCACGGAAGCATGAGTTGAAACAATTTAGAAGATTTAAACAGTAAAACTATCATATTGGAGAATTTGGATCAACTTGAAGTAACCGAGTAAAAAAACCTCTCAATTTAATAACATTGAGAAACCACGAGTAGTTGGTAAAATATCCAGAGTAAACAAGTTCATTTGAACTGATAAAGATAATAGTTCATGAGTAGCCAAGATTTACAATTCATTTCAATCGATTAGGGCATATCAAGAGCCACAAAAAACATTAATAAGTAGTCAATTTTTAATTTCGACTTCAATCAACAGTTTAATTTAGCTGAGGCGTGTCAAGAGCCACCAGCAGGATCGATGTAAGCAGAGGGATCACGAAATAATCACTAAGGGTTCCTTCTAGGGTCTATCAAACCCTATTTCACCGAGCGTTAAGGGAGCCCATTCGTCAACCCCGCTCATAACATTAGCTAAAATGCCTTAAGTGTCGACACCCCTATACCGTAGTGACCCTTACAAGTATAAGCAGCACTCTATAGCTCTATAAAACCCTTGGCCTCAATAACTTGGTACATTTTGGCTCATCGGGGGCGGATTTTTGTTTTTAACATTGACGTTCTATCCAATAATAAGAAGCATTGCTTCAATGGTCTTAGCCATAAGAAAATGGAGGATCGCTTGACGCCTCCCATTAATAACAGTACTCTGTACATCGTCCTAAGTCTATTAGAGGTATTTTATTTCTTCTCTTCCACATAACCAGAATCAGAATATCAAAATTTCACAAGTAGTTTCCGAGAGTTCTCAAAGGAGATGAATAAAATAGTTTAACAACTTTTGAGTGGAAAACATGCATTCTCATACTATTTCATATAACAAACATGCATTTGAAACATCAAGCACATACGCAGATTTTGATATAAAAAGGCCGTACATATGTACTTACCTCTGAGCCATGAAAGGCGCAAAGCAACGCTAGCACTCCTACAACGCTCGTCTCCGAGTCTCACAGTAAATGCAGCAACACGAAAACGTACGTCTACTTCGAACGATCCTTAATAACGGCTGGATATACACAAGTAAAGTATACAACCTATAAGCATATACCCTCTATATGAGGTTGTATGCAAGAATTCAATGGAAAGCGGGTCATGCAAGCTAACTTGACCAAAACGCCCCTCATACTCCAAAACTGTCTAGTTGCCCGGTCCCCAAATTATACTCATATTGGCCCAAAAACATGTAAGAATGATTCTAAACTCTCCCATCTGTACTTAGCATCGAAATCTACAACTTTCAATAATTTGCACTTAGGCCCCTAAAGTTTGGTAAAATTGCAAAAAGACCCCAACATTTGACTTGGTCAACACTAGCCCAAAATCATATACGAGTATTCCAAATACGCATACAAGACATGTTGACAAACTCCAAGTTACTAAACTAATCTCAATTCAAAGTTTAAGTGAAATTACTATTTTGCCCCTCCTATACAGTTCAGTCAAACTAGGGTTTGCGAAAAGTCAAACTTGATATTTAGAATCAGAATATGAATACGAGCAAGTTTTGTGAAGAACACTAAGGCTAGAAATGTCATTTAGAGTGTCGAATTCAAAAGTCAAATATTGAAAAAAAAATGACTCAACTAGTCAACTTTAGAGCTGATTTGTAATCAATTGAGGGGGATACTTGAAAATCTGAGAATAGGGTTTTGAAGACGATAGTTTAAGGATTCCTGACACATATTTGAACTCCTACAAACTCCAAGTATACAAAGAGATATCGCTAGTCAAAGTGGGATGAAAATTTAGATTCCAACACTTAGAAATTTAAGAGATTTACACGCGTTCAAAGCAACAACTTTAGGCTTGATTTATGGGAAATCTGTTACAAATTTGAACATGACCCAGAGAGGATAAAATGAAGTATTGTATTCAAGCTTTACACAGGAGAAAACAGATCTTAATTTCAGTAAGTTTTGAAGAAGATAAGAGGGTTAGAAAATGGGTGTTTCACCATGACATTCTATACTTAGAAAATTCTGAGTTTTTGCTAGAGAAGAACATCAACATTACAGCAACTTTAGAGCCAAAAAAAGAGGATCTAGAGGTCAAATTGGACCAAGAAATCAAAACGAAAGTTGTAGCCTATTCTCCAAGGATTCCAGAAAGCTAAAGATCATTCCAAACGGATCAAAAACGAGGGAGATACAAGCGTTTGAACAGGGGTAGTTTTTGTACCAAAAACACATGAACACCAAGAACACATCAACTACTTTGCTAACTAGCCATGTTCAAGCCCAATTTCAGGGGGTTTAGAGATCGAATTGAACCAAGAAATTAAAACGAAACTTGTAGCCAACATACCCAGGAGTATACAGGAAGAAACGGTGCATGATTTGGGTAAGAGACGAGTGAGATATATGCCCAAGAACAGGGCAGCAAAGTCATCGGAAAAACACACAAAACCGAATCAGAAGCCGATCAAATCTTGACGTAACATGAATCTGGGCAAGTTTAAGTCATTCAAACACATTCACAACATTATCAGGACCAATATGACACTTAGAACGCAGAATTTGGTGAAGGAAACGAGGTTTGAGAGCTTACCGTCGGCCATGGCGGATTCCGGCGGTTTGCCGACTGGTTTTGGGTGCTCCGGCGAAACCCAGCAGGTTATGAGAATAGAAAAGAGTTCCCCGACATCCAGAGGGAACGGGGAAGTCGCTGGGAGGAGAAGAACCGCTCAGAACGAAGCAAACGCCGAAGGTTCGAAGGCCGCCGGCGATTCCCGTCGGGTTTCCAAACCCAGAATCCGGCGAAGCTCAATCCGACGAATTGAAACAATTCCCAGCACCCCTAGACTCGATTTCACCCCAAGAACACGAATACAACAACCAATTAGACTGTAACACAACTGAAAACAAGAATTTCGCTAGAGGAGATGTTAGGGTTCTTCACCTTCAAATGCAATTTTCTCTCTCGATATCCGATGAAACTTCGAATTGATTTGTGCGTTTTGATCACTGGACTGAGGAGGTGCTACAGTAGCATCAGTTCTTGGTTTGGAAGAAAGAATAGGGTGGTTGCCTTGGTGGTGGTGGTGTTTGCATGGTGGAGAGGGTGGTGGTTGTTTTGAGTAGGACAAAGAAGAAGAATAGAGATGGTGATGATGATGAGCAACAAAATTTTCAGAATCTCTTGGTGGAGGAGAGGTTGGAGAAGTTGCCACATGAATGAAGAGGTTTCAAAATGAATTGGACAAGTGGCTATCATGCAAGGGGGGTGAAAGTGTAGTTTTCTAAATTTTAGTGTTCAAACTAGAATTACAAGTTCTACTTAATTTTTGGATAACTACATAACAACCCCAAACACTTCTACTGCTTTAAAATCATCCGAACAACTTCCAAACATTTCTAACACTCCAAATTTCAAACTTTAAAGTCGTGACAAACTATTTACAAATTCGCCCCCAAAGTCTTGATATTGCACTAAGAACTCTCTCGGGAATTAGGGGTGTTACAGAAAGAGTCCTTCAATGAATTTATAAGGGGTCGAATTGGCTCTTAAATATTATCAGTGACATTCCCCACTCCCATACTAAGGGCGTCACAGCCAGAGAGCGTAGATTACTTGAAGTTCGGCACAACGAAGGAATGGAGTGTCCTTTTCCAAACTAAAGGGGGGGAAAGTGTCCTTCAGTGAATCTATAGGGGTCGAATTGGGGCTTTTAAATATTATCAGTGACATTCCCCACTTCCAGACTACGGGCGTCACAGCCTGAGAGCGTAAATTACTTGAAGTTCGGCACAACGAAGGGATGAACCATCCTTTTAGAAATTAGAGGGCGTGAAAGTGTCCTTCAATGAATCTTTAAGGGGTCAAATTGGGGTCTTAAAAATTATCAGTGACATTCCCCACTCCCATACTAAGGGCGTCACAGCCAGAGAGCGTAAATTACTTAAAGTTCGGCACAACGAAGGGCTGAAGTGTCCTTTTCCAAACTAAAGGGGGTAGAGTGTCCTTCAGTGAATCTATAGGGGTCGAATTAGGGCTCTTAAATATTATCAGTGACATTCCCCACTTCCATACTACGGGCGTCACAGCCAAAGAGCGTAAATTACTTGAAGTTCGGCACAACGAAGGGGTGAAGTGTCCTTTTCAAAACTAAAGGGGGGTGAAAGTGTCCTTCAGTGAATCTATAAGGGGTCGATTTGGGGATCTTAAATATTATCAGTGACATTCCCCATTCCCATACTACGGGCGTCACAGCCAGAGAGCGTAAATTACTTGAAGTTCGGCACAACGAAGGGCTGAAGTGTCCTTTTCCAAACTAAAGGGGGTGAAAGTGTCCTTCAGTGAATCTATAGGGGTCGAATTGGGGCTCTTAAATATTATCAGTGACATTCCCACTTCTATACTACGGGCGTCACAGCCAGAGAGCGTAAATTACTTGAAGTTCGGCACAACGATGGGGTGAAGTGTCCTTTTCAAAACTAAAGGGGGTGAAAGTGTCCTTTACTGAATCTATAGGGGTCGAATTGGGGCTCTTAAATATTATCAGTGACATTCCCAACTTCCATACTACGGGCGTCACAGCCAAAGAGCGTAAATTACTTGAAGTTCGGCACAACGAAGGGTTGAAGTGTCCTTTTTAAAACTAAAGGGGGTGAAAGTGTCCTTCACGAATCTATAAGGGGTCGATTTGGGGATCTTAAATATTACCAGTGACATTCCCCATTCCCATACTACGGGCGTCATAGCTAGAGAGCGTAAAATACTTGAAGGTCGGCACAACGAAGGGGTGAAGCGTCCTTTTCAAAACTAAAGGGGGTGAAGGTGTCCCACTGTGAATTTATAGGGGTGAAAGTGTCTTTTACCGACTATTTTTTTCCTACCCCAAGTTGATTCGTATCTGGGTCAATTGATCTCCTAGTTTGGAAAGCAAAACGATGCGGTTCCTAGAGATGGTAAATTACTTGAGGTTCGTCACATCAAAAGGGTGAACTGTCCTTTTCAAAACTAGAGGGGGTGAAAGTCTCCTTCAATGAATCTATAAAGGGTAAAAGTGTCTTTTTACCCTATTCTTTTTCCCTACCCCAAGTTGATTCGTACGTGGGTCAATATGATCGGCTGGTTGTGAAAGCAAAACGATGCGGTTTCTTGATAACTTTTTCACCGTGTTATAGAGATGGTATGAAACAACCCTGGAACCTACGATTCCTTGCTAGTACAACCAAATAGAAATCCAAAGTGCACTTATTGAAATAAAACCGGAGAAACCCTCCAACTATAGTTTGAAATAAATAATAACATTGTTCAAATCTAAATTCCGAAAGAAAAGCTTCCTAAGATAAATGAAATACTTCCTAGCTGCCTGATCCTAATCTTCAAATCACGTGTGCGCGTTCCCCCACTTTATTCATAACCTGCGGATTTTCAAATAGCAACAGCCGACCGCAAAAAACGTTTATCAGTAAAAACTGAGTAAGCATACACCACAACATGTAAAACAGAGAGGGCTAACAGAAAAGAATAACCACATTTTAATCATTGCTTTGGTTGAGGCGTAGCCTACGAGCCCCAACAGGTACGATGTAAACAGAGAGGTCACGATGCAATAAATCCAATAATGGGGTACATTCTTGGGTATACCAATTTCTCCCCGGACGTTAGTAGATAGCCCTTCGCTATCCCGCCCTAACCATTCTAATGAGACCTTAAGTGTCGACACCCCTATACAGTCATGACCTAAACATGCATAGGTAGTACTCATAGATTCCACGATAAATAGAAAGGGTATGAACCCTAGGGAAATCACTCAATTGTGTTCCCGGCAATAGCCTTCACGCACATCCTCTGTACATCATTCCCAATTTCTATTATCATTCATTAATCCTTCCACATGATTCACACGAGTACTATATGTTTGAAATCCACATGCTTCTCAAAATAGTTTCACAGTATTGAAGTAACTCACACAAAACATCACACACATTTTGATAGTTGAAAGTGTTGTGCACATATACTTACTTGGATTGGAAGAGAGTTCGTCACACGAAAGCAAACAATCTCCTAATACTCGTAGTATGGATCCTCCACAAATTCACCGTCTACGAACTCGGTGTCTACAATAGCAAATATTCCTAATTAACACACCACTATCACAACAGATACAAATCCTATATGCAATGCATACCACCCCCTTACATTCCCAATTAAACTTATAACGACCTCATTACTTATTAGTACTAACCTAGCGAATATTCATTTAAAATGTATTTTTTTATAAAAGAACTAATTAAAAACAAACTCAAATTATTTATTTATTGACATAGTAAAGATAACTATTTAACTCAAAAGATTAAATTAAAAGCTAAAGACGTGTTTATTATTATTATTATAAAATTTATATTAACACAAAAATATTATTAACTAAGAAAAACTTTTCTTTTTTAAATTTACACAAAGCTATGTTATTTAGTCGCAAACGGATATAACTAGTACTTATTTGCATTAATAATACACTATTAACAAACAACGATATTTTTACTATGGAAAAAAGATTATTGGAGTATTTAATTAAAACAAGTTATGCTAATTTATACTAAATAGACAAGAAACTAATGTTACTACTAGTATCCCCAAAGTTTTCAGATCAAACCATAACAACCCCACAAATTTACAACATAATTCAGCCCACCCTTTTTTTTCTCCATGTATGACTATCACAACCCAAAAACAAAACAAACAAAAAAAGACAAAATAAAGTAATAAAAGAAAAGAGAAAAAAAACAGAGAACTGGGTTCTCTTTTTGTACCCGACAGAGGAAGAGAGGCAGCGGAAGGTCGGACAAGGCCGACGGTGACGACGACGAGGGCGTGGAAGGACGGAGACGATGGAAGGACGAACGGCGGCGATGGCGGAAGGGGTCGCCGGAGCTGGTCTCGGCTTCGGTCGGGGCTGGGCTCCGGTCGGTTTCCCGGCGGGTTTGCTCGCCAATTCGAACGGGAAGCAGAGAGAGAACGGGATTGAGATTGCGAGAGAGAGAACTGGGTTTGATTGTGTGGACTTCGAGCTAATCACAGGTTGGTTTAAATAGGCGGAGATTGAGAAATTGGAGGAGGAAGAGGAGACCCACCGGCGGTGAATTTTCGGATTGAATCGGGTTCGAATTGGGGCGAAATTAAATCCGTGATTGTGTTGGATTGCTTTGGAGTGAAGTCCGTGATTGAGTCTGGTCGATTTTGAAGGCGGTGGTGGCGTTGGAGTTGAAGTTGGAGACGGATTTGGAGATGGCGGAGAATTCGCCGAAGTTGGAGAGTCTCCTGTGCGTGAGGGAGGAAGATGAAGCGAGAAAAGATCTGGTGTGGCGGGTGTATGTGGCATTGCAGTGGTCGTTACGTAAAATTAAATTAAAACGCGACGTTTTGGACACGTTAAAAATGTTACACGACCCACAACTTTTAATAACTAAAACTTATATAACTTTTACTAAAACAATATATAAAAAATAAAAAGTACAAAAAATATTATTTTCCTTAACTTATAATTATATTTATATATATATTAAAAAAAAATCAATATAACACCTAAAATTAAAGAAAACTACTTTTATAAATCATATTGACGGCCCAAAATATTCAATAATATCCTAAAAATACCCCCAATATTACGGGGTATTACATCACATCTCCCTTAAAACAAAGCTTCGTCCCCGAAGTTTAAACTAACTCCCCAATAAACTAACTCCCCAATGCAATGTATGCAGTTCTAAATGCACAAGTAATAGCAAGACATGTAAAACGAAACAAGACGGGTATCTGAAATCTGAAATGCACGGCTGTTAAATCACATCTCCCTTAAAAGGAGTGACGTCCCCGTCACTCGACTCGTACCTGGTCGAAAAGGTGTGGGTAACGCTTTTGCATGTCTTCTTCGGCTTCCCACGTCGCTTCTTCAGTGAGATGGTTCGACCAAAGAACCTTAACCAACGCAGTTGACTTGGTACGGGTTTCCCTAGTCTTTCGATCTAAGATTTTGATTGGCTGCTCTTCATAAGTGAGGGATGGATAAAGTTCAACTGGTTCAGGATCGAGGATATGGTTTGGGTCATGGATATAAGGTTTGAGTTGAGAGACATGGAAAACATTATGGACTCGACCTAGGTTGTTAGGAAGATTAAGGCGATAGGCTACCTCTCCGATTCGATCCAAAACTTCATAGGGTCCAATGAATTTAGGACTTAGCTTTCCTCTCTGGTTAAACCGCATAACCCCCTTCGTCGGTGAGACCTTTAGGAACACTTTGTCTCCAACCTTAAATTCAAGTGGTCTTCTTTTCGTATCTGCGTAAGATTTTTGTCGATCCTGCGCCGCCTTCATCCTTTGCCGAATTATCCGAATCTGGTTTGTCGATTTCTCTATCATTTGAGGTCCTAGAATGACCGTCTCGCTAATGTCGCTTCAACACAAAGGTGTCCTGCACTTCCTTCCATACAACGCTTCATAGGGTGCCATGCCTATGCTAGCATGATAGCTGTTGTTGTACGAGAATTCGATAAGTGGTAACTTGTCCACCCATGAACCTCCAAAGTCTAAAATGCAAGCTCTTAGCATGTCTTCTAGTGTTTGAATCGCCCTTTCGGATTGTCCATCCGTTGCTGGGTGAAAAGCTGTGCTAAATCGCAACTCAGTTCCCATAGCTTTTTGCGATTCTTTCCAAAAGTGAGACAAGAAATTCGGGTCCCTATCTTAAACAATTGAACTTGGTACTCCATGTCCAAAGGTTGGTGGAGCGGGTGCGGGTAGGGAGGCCATATGAGAAGTGAAAAGAGAGTCTCCGAAGTGTTCTAAACCCACGCATACACTTATATTCTTAACAAAATTAATCTAAATAATCTAAAATAGTCAAACCACATTGATCACATATGCAGAGCAACTATCACAGTAATATCCATAGCACATAACGATCCTCAAATCCAGAAATCAGGGAATCTCAAAAAGGTAGCTAAGAATACATCTAAACTATCCCGTAACCCCGGCTTGTTTATATTTTATTGTCGAATTTTAGTTATCCTATATTCATTTTAATTTTTTGAAAAGTTATTAATTAGATTTTATATTTAGTGGAAGTCGTAGGGTAGCACTAGCGTCGGCATCGTCGGCTCTGATACCAACTGAAACAACCCTGGAACCTACGATTCCTTGCTAGTACAACCAAATAGAAATCCAAAGTGCACTTATTGAAATAAAACCGGAGAAACCCTCCAACTATAGTTTGAAATAAATAATAACATTGTTCAAATCTAAATTCCGAAAGAAAAGCTTCCTAAGATAAATGAAATACTTCCTAGCTGCCTGATCCTAATCTTCAAATCACGTGTGCGCGTTCCCCCACTTTATTCATAATCTGCGGATTTTCAAATAGCAACAGCCGACCGCAAAAAACGTTTATCAGTAAAAACTGAGTAAGCATACACCACAACATGTAAAACAGAGAGGGCTAACAGAAAAGAATAACCACATTTTAATCATTGCTTTGGTTGAGGCGTAGCCTACGAGCCCCAACAGGTACGATGTAAACAGAGAGGTCACGATGCAATAAATCCAATAATGGGGTACATTCTTGGGTATACCAATTTCTCCCCGGACGTTAGTAGATAGCCCTTCGCTATCCCGCCCTAACCATTCTAATGAGACCTTAAGTGTCGACACCCCTATACAGTCATGACCTAAACATGCATAGGTAGTACTCATAGATTCCACGATAAATAGAAAGGGTATGAACCCTAGGGAAATCACTCAATTGTGTTCCCGGCAATAGCCTTCACGCACATCCTCTGTACATCATTCCCAATTTCTATTATCATTCATTAATCCTTCCACATGATTCACACGAGTACTATATGTTTGAAATCCACATGCTTCTCAAAATAGTTTCACAGTATTGAAGTAACTCACACAAAACATCACACACATTTTGATAGTTGAAAGTGTTGTGCACATATACTTACTTGGATTGGAAGAGAGTTCGTCACACGAAAGCAAACAATCTCCTAATACTCGTAGTATGGATCCTCCACAAATTCACCGTCTACGAACTCGGTGTCTACAATAGCAAATATTCCTAATTAACACACCACTATCACAACAGATACAAATCCTATATGCAATGCATACCACCCCCTTACATTCCCAATTAAACTTATAACGACCTCATTACTTATTAGTACTAACCTAGCGAATATTCATTTAAAATGTATTTTTTTATAAAAGAACTAATTAAAAACAAACTCAAATTATTTATTTATTGACATAGTAAAGATAACTATTTAACTCAAAAGATTAAATTAAAAGCTAAAGACGTGTTTATTATTATTATTATAAAATTTATATTAACACAAAAATATTATTAACTAAGAAAAACTTTTCTTTTTTAAATTTACACAAAGCTATGTTATTTAGTCGCAAACGGATATAACTAGTACTTATTTGCATTAATAATACACTATTAACAAACAACGATATTTTTACTATGGAAAAAAGATTATTGGAGTATTTAATTAAAACAAGTTATGCTAATTTATACTAAATAGACAAGAAACTAATGTTACTACTAGTATCCCCAAAGTTTTCAGATCAAACCATAACAACCCCACAAATTTACAACATAATTCAGCCCACCCTTTTTTTTCTCCATGTATGACTATCACAACCCAAAAACAAAACAAACAAAAAAAGACAAAATAAAGTAATAAAAGAAAAGAGAAAAAAAACAGAGAACTGGGTTCTCTTTTTGTACCCGACAGAGGAAGAGAGGCAGCGGAAGGTCGGACAAGGCCGACGGTGACGACGACGAGGGCGTGGAAGGACGGAGACGATGGAAGGACGAACGGCGGCGATGGCGGAAGGGGTCGCCGGAGCTGGTCTCGGCTTCGGTCGGGGCTGGGCTCCGGTCGGTTTCCCGGCGGGTTTGCTCGCCAATTCGAACGGGAAGCAGAGAGAGAACGGGATTGAGATTGCGAGAGAGAGAACTGGGTTTGATTGTGTGGACTTCGAGCTAATCACAGGTTGGTTTAAATAGGCGGAGATTGAGAAATTGGAGGAGGAAGAGGAGACCCACCGGCGGTGAATTTTCGGATTGAATCGGGTTCGAATTGGGGCGAAATTAAATCCGTGATTGTGTTGGATTGCTTTGGAGTGAAGTCCGTGATTGAGTCTGGTCGATTTTGAAGGCGGTGGTGGCGTTGGAGTTGAAGTTGGAGACGGATTTGGAGATGGCGGAGAATTCGCCGGAGTTGGAGAGTCTCCTGTGCGTGAGGGAGGAAGATGAAGCGAGAAAAGATCTGGTGTGGCGGGTGTATGTGGCATTGCAGTGGTCGTTACGTAAAATTAAATTAAAACGCGACGTTTTGGACACGTTAAAAATGTTACACGACCCACAACTTTTAATAACTAAAACTTATATAACTTTTACTAAAACAATATATAAAAAATAAAAAGTACAAAAAATATTATTTTCCTTAACTTATAATTATATTTATATATATATTAAAAAAAAATCAATATAACACCTAAAATTAAAGAAAACTACTTTTATAAATCATATTGACGGCCCAAAATATTCAATAATATCCTAAAAATACCCCCAATATTACGGGGTATTACATGGTAAATTACTTGGAGTTCGACACAGCAAAGGGTGAATTGTCCTTTTTTGAAACTACGGGGTGAAAGTGTCCTTCGATGAATCTATAAGGGGTGAAACGGTCTTTTACCCTACTCTTATTTCCTACCCCAAGTTGATTCCTATCTGGTTCAATTTGATCGGCTGGTTTGGAAAGCAAAACGATGCAGTTTCTTGATAATTTTTTTCACCATATTATAGAGATGATAAATTACTTCGGCACAGCAAAGGGTGAAGTGTCCTTTTCGAAACTTGAGGGGGTGAAAGTGTCCTTTAATGAATCCATATGGGGTGAAAGTGTCTTTTACCCTACTCTTTTTTCCCTACCCCAAGTTGTTTCATATCTGGGTCAATTTGATATGCTGATTTGGAAAGCAAAGCGATGCGGTCTTTTGATAATTTTTTTACCGTATTATAGAGATGATAAATTACTTAAAGTTCGACAAAGTAAAGGGGTGAACTGTCCTTTTCGAAACTAGATGGGGTGAAAGTGTCCTTCAATGAATTTATAAGGGGTGAAAGTGTCTTTAATCATACTCTTTTTTCCCTAACCCAAGTTGATTCGTATCTGGGTCAATTTGATCGGCTGGTTTGGAAAGCAAAACGACGCGGTTTCTTGATAATTATTTCACCGTATTATAGAGATGGTAAATTAGTTGAAGTTCGGCACAACAAAGGGTGAACTGTCCTTTTCGAAACTAAAGGGGGGTGAAAGTGTCCTTCAATGAATCTATAAGGGGTGAAGTGTCTTTTACCCTACACTTTTTTCCCTACCCCAAGTTGATTCGTATATGAGTCAATTTGATCGGCTGGTTTGGAAAGTAAAACGATGCGGTTTCTTGATAATTTTTTCACCGTATTATAGAGAAACTTCTACTGTACAACCATCATGGAAAAAAATGTACGGCGTTTTGGTTGATTTGGGCGAACCGGGATCAAAAAGTTTTAAACGGTGGAGTGAATATCTCTTCAGCAGTGGTTAAACATACTGAAGATTACATGAGAGAATTTGACATGTTACGGCCTATGCTGCACAAGTTCTTCTAAAATGTCACGCACCCGCACCGGGTGCTTCTGGGTGCTTTGTGGGTGCTTGGGTGCTTCTTGAATATTGTAGGGTCATTTGAAAGTTTAACTTGAGACTTGATGGATCCTCTAAAAAACACCAGTACAATTTAACCAAAAAAATGTGCATTTGTGTGAACACTTCTAACCATTAAGTTACTCATCTGTTCAAAGCTAAGAACAACGACAACGACAAGAAGAGATTATATTGTTGATATAGTAACTATGTTTTGTTGACTCAGTGTATGAATTTTTGCGTGATTATAATTTGGATTACTAATATTGTTTTCTTATGTTCTTATAAAGTATCGCAAATATATAAAATAAAAATATATTAAAAAAAAAGTTGCCGCCGCACCCCCTCCACACCCGCACACTTGAATTTTGCAAATTAGTCGCACCCGCACCTGTAACGCCCCCGCACTTGTGCAACATAGGTTACGGCCACCAACAGAGTAGAACGCAATCCACATTTTAGCAGGTACACATTGAATCCCACGACTTCCAGTTAGTTAAAGGAAATTTTGACGGTTCTTGATGTTGTAAATAGCTTGTAAAAAGCTAAGAGTATTTTGTCCCACATCTTGGAAACTATAGTTATTGTTCACTTTATATATGGAAACACATTAATGCTATTAAAGTGAGTTAATATATAGAGTGGTTATCCTCTACAACTCGCACACGCGCGCGCGCGCGCGCAAGGCGCAATGTGGCGCTTTAGTGGCGCTTTTGTAGGCGCACTTAGGCACTTGGGCGACGTGGCACGTGCGCGTGTGGCGTGAGTTAGTTTAACCAATAACTGTTTTTCCGTTTTATATTTTGCTGGTAGTTATGGCGGTTATTTTCGGCTGGTGAAGGGTTGTGTTGTTATAAACAGTCACAACTGTTATGAACAAACACACCCTTTCATCCATGCACTTTCGTGAACTATAAATAAGCCAAACCACAGCAGAATTTGTATCAGTTTCAAACACAGTTTCACAGAGAATTCTAGAGAGCTTCTGCAGATTGCTGGCTGTAGAACCGACGCGACTTGTTGTATCCTGGAGGGGAATCGCCAGAACCCGGCAGCATAGTGGGGGCGATTTATCCCTTAAAGAAAAAGATCATCGTGCCTCAAGTCCTGTTATCTTCCACCATCCATTATAATAGGCGTAACAATTTTAAGGGATAAATCGTACAACAATGGAGAGTGGAGGAAAGACTGCAACTTTCAAGATGATGAATCAAGACTTCGTCAAACTGGACCGGTTTGATGGCACCAATTTCACCCGTTGGCAAGACAAGTTGATGTTTCTACTCACTGCATTGAAGGTGGCATACGTTCTGGACGAAAATTTGCAGCCAATACCAGAACCAAAGGACGACGACACTGACGAATTAAAGGCGCAGCGAACGAAGAGGGAGGAGGACGAACTGGTTTGCAGAGGACACATTCTCAACACACTGTCGGATCGTTTATACGATCTATTCACATCAGAGAAGTCACCAAGCAAAATCTGGAAGACGTTGGAGAACAAATACAAGGCTGAAAAGCAAGGATCAGATAAGTTTCTTATTAAGAAATTTTTTGATTTTACTATGGATGATAGTTCTCCCATTCTCGATCAGGTTTACGAATTCCAAATCCTCGCTAATAAACTTCGAGATCTCAAGATTGTTGTTCCTGATGAGTTGTTAGTGGGGGGTATTATTGCCAAACTTCCTGAAAGTTGGCATAAATACATGAAGGAACTTCTTCACACAACAGAAGACTTCAACCTTGAACAACTTCAGAAACATCTCCGAATCGAAGAAGAGACTCAAATCCGGAAAAGAAACCTGGCGGGTCCTTCTAGTTCTAAAGTGAACTTCGTGGATGACCAAGGTAGAGGGGGAAAGAAAAGGAAGTTCGATGAAACCGGTTCCAATCCAAACGGTGCTGCCAAGAAGAACAAGAAGAATATGAATTGTTACAATTGCGGCAAGAAGGGACACATCAAAAAGGAATGCAACAAGCCTAAGGTTCAGAATGGGAATTCCAAAGACAAGTCTAACGGAAATTCCAAACAGGCTAATGTCATTGAGAGTTCAGTTTCTGAATTAGTCGCCATGGTTTCCGACATGCATATTGGCATGATTATGGAGTTGAACATGGCGTCTGAAGATGCTTCTTATGATTGGTGGTATGACTCCGGTGCTACTGTCCATGTTTGTAACAACATGTCGCTTTTTGTGCATTATGAAGAGACTCCCAACGAACGTGAAGTTCTTATGGGAAATCACAATGCAGCCAAGGTTCTCGGAAAGGGAAATATTCAAATCCAATTCACTTCCGGGAAGAAGTTGACCCTACAGAATGTTCTCTATGTTCCTGAAATCAAGAAGAATTTGGTGTCGGCTAATCTTCTTTGTAAGAACGGCTTTAAGGCTGTGATTGAGGCTGACAATGTAATTTTATCTAAGGCTGGCATGTTTGTTGGAAAGGGCTATGCTTGTAATGGGATGTTTAAGTTATCTATTAATGAAATAAATGCTAGTTCTATCTACATGATTGACTCTATTTCTTTATGGCATTCTCGTTTGGCGCATTTAAATTTTAGATCGTTGAAATTCATGCGAAAAGACGGTTTGATATCTTGCACTAGTAATCACGACTCTAAATGTGAAATTTGCATACAAGCGAAAATGACTAAGAAATCTTTCCCAAGTGTAGAAAGAAAATCCCAACTTCTAGAACTTGTGCATTCTGATATTTGTGAATTAAATGGCATAGTTACTAGAGGTGGTAATAGGTATTTTATAACATTTATTGATGATTGTTCTAGATATACCTATGTTTATTTGATGAAAACTAAGGATGAGGCCTTTGACAAATTTAAGTGTTATAAGGCTGAAGTTGAGAATCTCATGGAAAGGAAAATTAAAACTCTTCGTAGCGATAGAGGTGGTGAATATTTTCCTCATGAATTTTCAGCGTTTTGTGAAGAGCATGGTATTGTACATCAAACTAGTGCACCATACACGCCACAACAAAATGGTTTGGCTGAGAGGAAGAATAGGACGCTAGTGGATATGGCCAATTCTATGCTCTTGAACGCAAAATTAAAATCCTCTTTGTGGGGTGAAGCGTTACTTACCGCCTGTTATTTGCATAATAGAATTCCTTCACGGAAATCAAAAGTTTCACCATACGAAGTATGGAAAGGCAGAAAACCAAACTTGAAGTACCTTAGGGTATGGGGATGCATGGCATTTTATCGCGTTACAGACCCAAAGAGAACAAAATTAGGGCCAAGAGCTCTCAAGAGCGTGTTTGTTGGATATGCCGAAAACTCAAAGGCATATAGGTTATTGGATTTAGAATCCAATGTGATAGTGGAATCAAGGGACGTAGAATTTATTGAAAATAAATTTATCGATGATTCCGACTCGTCAAAACCTACTCCAACAATGAATCCTGACCTATCTCTTGGAAATAAGAGAAAGGCTTCCGATGATATTGAACCTCCTCGGAGAAGTCAAAGGGCACGGAAGGAAAAAGGATTGGGCCCTGATTTTGTCTCACCTGATTCTCTTGTCTTTCTTATGGAAGGAGATAGAGAAACTGTCCTGAATAAAATTCCTATTGCACTCGATACGGAAGATGATCCAAAAACATTCGCTGAAGCTATGGCTTCTAGAGATTCAGGTTTTTGGAAAGAGGCTATAAACGACGAAATGGACTCGATATTATCAAACAATACTTGGACATTAGTCGATTTACCTCCAGGATCAAAACCAATTGGTTGCAAATGGGTGTTTAGAAGGAAGTATAATTCGGATGGGTCACTACAAACCTTTAAAGCTAGATTGGTAGCAAAAGGTTTCAAGCAGAAAGGGGGTATTGATTATTTCGATACCTATGCACCCGTGGCTAGAATAACATCCATTAGAGTGTTGATGGCACTTGCCTCCATTTTTAATTTACATGTACACCAAATGGATGTTAAAACCGCCTTCCTAAATGGTGAATTAGATGAAGAAGTGTATATGGAACAACCGGAAGGATTCGTGATGCCAAATAACGAAAAGAAGGTTTGCAAACTTGTTAAGTCCTTGTATGGGTTAAAGCAGGCACCGAAACAATGGCATGAAAAGTTCGATGCCGTTATTTTATCCCATGGATTTAAGCATAACCATGCAGACAAATGCATATATTCGAAATTTACGGATCGTTATGGTGTTATTATTTGTCTATATGTGGACGATATGCTTATTTTTGGGACTAACATGGAAGGGATTTCGGAAACTAAGAAGTATTTGACCTCCCAATTTAAGATGAAGGACCTTAATGAGGTTGATACTATCTTAGGTGTCAAAGTGAAGAAACATAGTGGGGGTTACGCTTTATGTCAATCTCATTACATAGAGAAGTTGCTTCTTAAATTCAAACATTTAGGATTTAAAGAAGCTAACTCACCTTATGATTCTTCGGTAAAATTGACTGAAAATGATGGAAGAGCGGTTGCTCAATTAGAGTATGCTAGTGTTATTGGGAGTTTGATGTATGCAATGCATTGCACTCGACCTGATATTTCCTTCGCAGTTTGTAAACTCGCAAGATACACAAGTAATCCTAGTGCCATGCATTGGAAAGCTGTTGGTAGAATTCTCGGTTATCTAAAACGGACTTCCAACCTGGGATTATTTTATAATAAGTTCCCAGCGGTATTAGAGGGTTACACAGACGCTAGTTGGATAACTGGCGCGGGTGACAATAAGGCAACTTCTGGCTGGATCTTTATGATTGGAGGAGGAGCAGTCTCTTGGGGTTCCAAGAAACAGACATGTATCTCTCATTCAACGATGGAGTCAGAATTTATTGCCTTAGCGGCTGCAGGCAAAGAAGCAGAATGGCTGAGAAATCTGCTATTGGATATAAAGTTGTGGCCACAACCGATGCCATCTATTTCTTTGTTTTGCGATAGTCAAGCTACAATGTCTAGAGCATATAATAAAGTTTATAATGGAAAATCTAGACATATTAGCTTCCGACATGAATATGTAAGACAGTTAATCTGTGATGGTATTATTACCATAGTTTATGTTCGGTCAAGCGAAAACTTGGCTGATCCGTTTACTAAGGGTCTTTGCAGAGACTTAGTAAGGAAAACATCTAGTGGAATGGGATTAAAACCTTACGATCACATGTAGCGGGAACCCAACCTTATGCTTAATTGCTAAACAAGGTTTAATGGGTAAAAACAAGTTGCATTATGATCGGGAAAACACTGATAATTTACGTACCCATTCTAGGATGATCAGTGTAATATTTACGAGGGTGAGTTAAGACTCTTAATGAAGTTCATATCTTCGAGGTAACATAGATACCAAGAAGATGAAACTTCACCTATATAAACATGAGAAGTTTAGCCGCTTCTAACAAAAGTTTAAAGGTTTACTTTTGTAAATGTTTATGAATCCAGGATCGAGCACATGGCTTAAGGTGCTAACATAATGTGAATTACTCACCGGAACTGGATATATTTATGTGTGTGATACTTCCGCTTCTAATTCAAGAGTTTTGGTTTAATCTGCGGACACCAAATACTTTATTAGAAATTTGAAGTATTTACACTAATTGGGGTTTAAGTCGAGAGACACCTTCTTGTATGCATAAATCTGTCACGATTGAACTGGAATTTACAAGCTAAGTGGGGGAATGTTGTAAATAGCTTGTAAAAAGCTAAGAGTATTTTGTCCCACATCTTGGAAACTATAGTTATTGTTCACTTTATATATGGAAACACATTAATGCTATTAAAGTGAGTTAATATATAGAGTGGTTATCCTCTACAACTCGCACACGCGCGCGCGCGCGCAAAGCGCAATGTGGCGCTTTAGTGGCGCTTTTGTAGGCGCACTTAGGCACTTTGGCGACGTGGCACGTGCGCGTGTGGCGTGAGTTAGTTTAACCAATAACTGTTTTTCCGTTTTATATTTTGCTGGTAGTTATGGCGGTTATTTTCGGCTGGTGAAGGGTTGTGTTGTTATAAACAGTCACAACTGTTATGAACAAACACACCCTTTCATCCATGCACTTTCGTGAACTATAAATAAGCCAAACCACAACAGAATTTGTATCAGTTTCAAACACAGTTTCACAGAGAATTCTAGAGAGCTTCTGCAGATTGCTGGCTGTAGAACCGACGCGACTTGTTGTATCCTGGAGGGGAATCGCCAGAACCCGGCAGCATAGTGGGGGCGATTTATCCCTTAAAGAAAAAGATCATCGTGCCTCAAGTCCTGTTATCTTCCACCATCCATTATAATAGGCGTAACACTTGAGTGGGCGAAACTTGACAAACTACTATCGTGGTGTTTTTTGGGACTCTGCCGAGAATTTTCTTTTCGGCTTTGCCACCCCTCTCCTAGCAGCCTCGTCCTCGGTGGAATTTGAAGCCATGGGTATTCTAGAGGGTTTGAAGGTCAAGCTTTTAAAATTACTTCTCAACTATTTATTACTTCTAACAGCATGCATTAGCGTGTAGCTTAAACAACACTCACAAGTTCTGGGGCCAACATCTAGTCTCGAAAGAGTAAAATAACTGTAAAGGTGCAACGAAGATTTTAGACGGGTTGACATTGTTATTTGCGAGCTAGGCTCACATTTAGACTTAATCCATTTACTTTCATGTGAAATTTATGCCGGACCATCATGACCCAAAGCGCGTTTGTGCTAAACCAGATTTAATAACTCCAAGGAAGTATGCATAGTATTCTCATCTCAGTTATTAAGACCCTCAGTTATTATGACCCATATGTGTATGAGATTAATTTGGTAAATGAGACATCATAAGTCAAAATATTGGTAAGTTAATTCAGTAATTGACATTTCAAAACACACAATCACTAAAACGAAAGATGAGTCAAAAAATTTCTAAAATAGTTAAACACTAGATCCTCTATAAATTCGGCATCGCTAGATAGTTGGATACGAATAAGTTGAGCGGAAATTCAGTCCATTAGCCTCTGCTAGAGAGCCGAAAGATGTAAAATTTTGTTTCACACTATGTTTGGATTATAAAATTTGGCGAAAAAAGAAAAGAATTTGTGAGAAAATATTTTCTCATTCGCGTTTGGGTAGGTTTTTAGGTAAGAATACATGAGAAAGTACGAGAAAATAAATCTCGCATAATTCAAATTTTGTATCTCACCAAAAGTGATGAGATTTGGTGAGAAAAGAAACCAGAAGAGAGCCAGTATTTTAGTTTTTTTTAGGGAAGAGCCAGTATTTTAGTTGTGACTGAATTGTCCTTCAAAAAATAAACATTGCCTTATCTTAACGTTAATAAGGGTTATTTTAGTAAAAAAAAGTTTTGAATTACTTTCTTTTTCTTTCCATTAATATGCAAAACCAAACAAGAAAGACGAGAGAGTATAATATTTTCTTATCACTTATTTTCTCATCATTTATTTTCTCACATAAATTAAGTTTTATTGTAATTCTTTTCTCACTTCTTTGTAAGCAAAGTTACTGTAAAAATATGAAGTTTTTTTTCTTTATGATTTGGTACGAAGACGACGTGCTACTCCGTTCACAATGAGTAAAAATTCGTCGTGCGGGGAACATCTTAGCGGTTTTAGGCTAGACCTGAAATCGTGGGGTGTTACACTGGAATTGGAGTGGTTTGTACTCATGAGAACGAAAAAGTGGGAGCCAATGTCACGAGGCCAAATGGAGGAACCTCAGCAAGAGGACTTCTTTAGTGCTCCAAAAGAACACCATGTGGTGCTCTACTTCCAATCACAGTGCACTACTTATACAAACTGTAAGTGGTTTGAGCACAATCATTGGTTGTAGAGCACTACAAGGTGCTCTTTTGGAGCACTAAAGAAGTTCTCTCGCTAAGGTTCCTCCATTTGGCCTCTTGACATTGGCTCCCATGTACTTTTTCGTTATGTGCACTGTGATTGGAAGTAGAGCACCACATGGTGTTCTTTTGAAGCACTAAATAATTTCTCCAGCAAGAGAGATAGAAGCTCAAGCTTTTAGAGAAGCAGTTGTTTTTGCAAATTCGCTGAAGTTGAAAAATATAACAGTTGAATGAGATTGTAAGACCATCAGCAATATCTTCAAGTAGGTGACACAACAAACTGCATAACGGATTGATGACCTGACTGAAGCTGGAAGATTCATTGAAGACTGTTTGGAAATGAGAAAGATGTTCTGACAATCTCGAAGCTAAGTTTAACTGTCGGCATGCGAACGAAAAGGCGAATTTAATGATGCAACTTTTTGGTAATTTTTTTATGGTGCTTTAGTATATAAGTTGTTCTATAACCCGGTGAAGAAATTATTAAAAAATCGTACCGTTTTACAATCCAAATCACTCAGTCAAAATGATCCAGATACAAGTTAAAAAAGTTAAATGATGTGGAAGAGAAGAATCAGAGTGATAGAGAATATATTTGGATTAATGAGCCACCGACTGTTTTGGCCAGTCTATTGCCAACATGCGGCCACGAAATAATTTCATATATTTGACAATTTGAAATCTAAAATGTCATAGAAAACAATTTGTTAAGCAAACTTAGAAGTCCGAATCGTCTGGATTCTTAATGTGTGTATGTATTCTTAATATGATTGGCCCACGTCATACTCTCTTATTTAATTTTAATATTACTAAATTTTATCATAATAATGTAAAATGAATTAGAAAAAAGAAAAACAGTCCCAATTGATAACAACAATCTAAAGGATAATAGTAATTACCGATTACAATTATTACTAATAACGATCAAAATTATCTTGTTGTGATGAAATATATTATTGATATTGTGAATATTCATAATATATTTTATTATAATATTTGGATGATAGTGATTGACCCCACACACTATATAAATGGTGATTTGATGGAGAATAATACAAACTTGATATTTCTCCATATGTCGTTTCTCCTTTTACTATCTTCTCTATTCTTGAGTTCACACCATGTTATTAGCACGCTCTAATGTCCACTTTGTGATATCTTAAACCCCCGGCGCCGTATTACGTTCAGAGTCCGAAGTTTCCCACGACGGAGTTGCTGTCAACGTCGGAGGCAACTCCGGGGTACAGTACGGACTCGCCATTGCAGAAACCGACCGCCAACCCACCACCACAAAACGACGGCCGGATCGACACCCAACCAGGTCGACACCCAACTCCAACGAAAATGGGAGAGGAGTTCTTGGTCTGGATCTTCTCCAGATCTGTGCTAAAGAGAGAGAGAGACAGAGATAGAGAGAGGGAGAGAGAGAGAGAGAGAGAGAGAGAGAGAGAGAGAGGAAGCGGCTAGGTTAGAAGAGGAGTAGGAGGAGAAGAAGAAGATCGAGTATGGAAGAACAAGGAGGGGCGGGTGTTGTTTTGTTCGTGTGTTCACATGAATAGAGAAAGAGGGGAAATGGGGAGAAGGCTAGGGTTCGAAAATGAGAAGAAGAGAAAAATTATACTTAAGGCTCTGTAATTTTTCCTCAACTCGAGGGTAGAATTGTCATTTAAGCACATGTATTAGAGTTCGTCAGTTACAAGGGTGTCTTGTGAATTGCTAATTTGTCATGGAGCATTCTGTCTTTTCATCAAAAGTGACTGGAGCAATGTGTCATTTACCCAATATATAATTAACATAAAAATGACTAAAAAAACACGAGAGCTTGTTGGTCCAAGGCCTAAAGCGGCCACTTCAACTACATGCCTATAGGACCGGCATAGAGCATAAGAATCCAATAGGTCAATCTGTAACCTAGTAGTCATGCAGGAGTAGATAATGACCTAGGTTCGTTTCATAGTCATCACATCAAAGAACCAAATTACACCGTGGCATCGGGGTACAAGGCACAACCGGAGTTTTTTTTTTTTTGAATTTTTTTTGAAGAGGGAAATTTCATTTCAGAGAGAAAAAATTACATCCAAGATTGTAGGGCAGTGGGCACAACTGGAGTTACTCACAGGTAATCCTTCAATTTCAGCTGGTAATGTTAATAGAACATGGCTACACAAACTTTGGAATCTGAAATTGCCGAAAAAGTTGATCTACCCGGTTTGGTGATTATGGCACGAATCACTACCAGTAACCTCCAAACTGCTTCGCAGAGGAGTTGAGGTCGAAACTGCTTGTCCTTTTTGCGGTGAGTTTACTGAAAATGAAGAGCACTTCCTTATGTTTTTTAATTTCGCCCGAAGTACTTGGACGGAGGCAATGGGTCCAGGCTTTCGAATTCCCTTAGCTGGTCAAGTTAAAGACTGGGTTTTTGATTTTTGATTTTTTCAATTCTCAGTCAAAACAAGACTGCGAGAAATTCACTGCTACCACATGGTCGCTATGGAGGTATAGAAATGAGAGGGTCTTCAACTCAACGCAGCGCACTCCGGCACAAGTCGCTCGCTTTGGGCTCGACTACCTGAACTGGTACAAGGAAGCCACACTGTGTGGACTACTGGGTGATGAAATGGGCACAACACAACCGGAGGTTAGCAAATGGACTCCGCCGCCTTCTGGTCGAATAAAAGTTAATACCGACGCTTCATGGTCGGAAGATGGTGCCGTCTCAGGTCTGGGAGTGTGTATTCGTGATGAGCTTGGAAATTTTTGTGTTGGAAGGTTTGCAGAGTTCCTCGGCAGAGATCTCCCTTGGTTGCTGAAGCGGTGGCTATAGCAAAGGGCCTAAAACTCGCATCGGAGCTCAATTTGACGGATGTTATCATTGAGTCCGATAACTTGAACGCGGTGAAACTGCTTCGTGAAGGTGTCGCAAACAAAATTACGGTGGCCAACTCTCTGTTCGACCTCAAAACGGCAATGGCAGAGTGCGCGAGAAGAGCTGAAGGTTTTCTGAGGCTGGAATTTTCCTTTACCAGGCGAGAAGGAAATAATTTGGCACACTCTTTTGCCAAAAAAGGCTTGTTAGAAGATGATATGTCCTTTTATTCTGTTATTCCCAGTTGGGTAAACGATGTGTACAACGATGAACTTTTGGGCATGACTACCCATGATTAATGATATTATCTTTCCCCTAAAAAAAAAAAAAGAACCAAACTTGTACGTAGATACCAAATCTCGGTATTCGTTCCAACTTTATCGGATGTCCCCAAAGAAACTCACACGGAGATCAAATGAGATCAAATAAATCAATTTGTTTCAGAGTATAATACTGAAATCTTCCATTTGTATTCCCTGGGTTGACCTAATGGAGCATATATAAATTGTTATTTGTAGTATTTGGAAGTCACCTTCTCATAGCCTATTCACAAGCGTGCATGTATCTCTTTATCTTACTATACCACCATATGATTGCATTTGCGGGCAAAGTAAACCCAAACCAAACCCGTTGACCTTTCCCATCAACGGCTGTGATTCGTTCCTAGCCGAAGCCGTTCAGGTTCACTTACCATGAACGTGTGTTACACGATTACAAAGTCAAACTCAATCATGCACCAATCAAGCGAAGCCACTTCGGAAACCAGTATTCTCCCACCACCCTCTTATAAATGCTTCCCTGCAAGGTGGTGATTCTATTTTTATCATCTTCATTTCCATTTCATCAAATCAAACAGAGAGAGAGAGAGAGAGAGAGAGAGAGAGAGATGGGCTTTGGAATGAGACTATGGTTGTGCCTCTTGTTCTGTTTTGTGTTAACCTGTGCTGCCCGAAACATCCCACAGGTTTCTGGTATGTGTCTACTTGTTTATCTTTTAGTATATATCGCTATGAAACATGCATGTGTATGAGCACAATAACGATAATAAGTCAGCAAACTAAGTACTAGCTCACACGTTGTAAGAGCGTTAATATTACGTGCATCATGTTTTAGATTACAGTCTCCCAAGTACCAGTACGACTGTTTTAGGTTGAGATTCGAGACTCCCAAGCAGTAAGTAGTGTGATAGTTTCTTTCTCGAGAAACGCAATATGATATGCGATACTAAAAATAATTCATATACACATTTAACGATAAGATTCGTGGTAATGAAAAGTTTGATGATGCAATGTGCAAAAGAATAGAGAGTGAAGCTGACTATATAGGCATTTTCAGCTGCAAGAATGTTAGTTAAGGCTTGCTCGGCTGGTTTGCATTCTATAGCACTAGAGTCAAAAATTACCCAATGCGCAATTAGCGACAATGAGTTGTTACATCATATAAGAAGAAAGTAGTGTGTGAACTAGGTACATCATTTTAACCATAAGAGCAATTTATGTAAATAAAAATTGACTTGATAGTTTGTGTTTGAGTTCATGTTCATGAGTGCATCTAAATAGATTCGTCGTAATTGAAAAACTAAAATTCATGAACTATTCGATCATGTCATGTAATGCCATATGGTTTATGTCTGCTTCTTTCGTACACAATTAATAATTTGATTCTTTTATGATATGTTTGAAGTGAACGGTTGAACTAAACATGAATGATTGATTACAGAGGAAGAAATAGCAGAGTTTGTGGAGGGAAGGTTGCTGCGTGTGAATCTTAACGATTACGGTCATGCTTCGGCAAACAAGGGGCACGATCCAAAGAAGAGCACCGGAGGCAGCAAAGGCAAAGGTCGAGGCCGGAAAAAGGCCGGAAAAAGCGGCCGGGAAACTCTAAATGATTAAAGGGTTGAAAATAAGTCTTTAGTTATTTTGCTATAAGCCTACCAATTTCGTGGCCCTTAATAGATCGTGGCCATGTAAGTTTGGTGATATATAATGTATTTGTCTGTGTATGTGTATGTGTACGTGATTGTGACTTGTTCTCCAAATTTGGGGACACCGAAGCTTATATTATTGGTATATTTTAGATAAAAATCAAGAATTTCAGATTTGTGAGGCTTTGATATTATTGTATTCTCAATCTTCTTTCAATTATTATTAAGTCAATAAATTCTCGTACATTGTCACTGGTGGTTTGATATTCTTTGTCGTTTCTATGCACTTCATTACATATCTGATTCAGATGATAAAACCAACCAAACTATTATAAATGTGAAATCAAATAGGACTATGATTATTCATCAAAAATAAAAGAGCGTCATCGTATTGATTCAAAAGTTTATGAAATATTTGTCCAAAAAAAAAAGGTTTATGAAATAGTAGTAGCTCAACCAGAGAATAATTGCATCGGGTTTCTCTTGTCAGAAACTGATGTGATACTGAGAGACCGGAGTAGGGCTAGCTAGCCGTTGGTTCATCGGCCCGACCTACCTGCCCAATTAAAGTTTCAAAGGATAAAGTTTGATACATTTCAGCCCACTTTAAAATTACCCGTAATGTTTGAACCTTACCAACATATGAGTTGAGATTGGATTTTCTACTTTTGGGCCACACATAGCCCAGCTCTACGACTCTTATTTATATATGTTACACTTATTTATATAATTAAATGTATGATAACTTCTTTTTAAAAAATATATATATGCTACAGACGTGTTTAACGTGTAATGAGATTGTTTCTGTTTGGGAAATAGTTAAATTTGCGATGTGATTAGTTTCTATCACATTTGAACTTAATGTAAATTAATTACAGTTAATTATATTTATAGTATTCGCGAGGCTACTCACTTCATGTTCGTGTTCATCTTTAGTCTACATCTTTCTTCTTCCTCCATCTCTACTTCCTCCTCCTGTTCTATCCTTGTTTTGGTTAATCTGCAGAGAGAAAAAGAGAGAGAAAAGAGCTAGAGATGCATTGTGTGAGCCGTGAGGTGAGAAAATGGTGGGATGATGGTATATATTTGAGGGAATTTTTGTTGCTACTATGTCATTATCTCCAAATATATTGGCAGTGGAAAGAGCTCAAAAGTGAGTGGTGTCAGTATCGTACCATATCCTTCCCACCCATTTCATAGCCTCTGAAGAAAAGGTGCAGTATATGGTATATCCTCTTAAAGCTTGTAAGCAAGGATGTAAGAGAATAATTTACCTGCTTGGACAGTACCGTGTCACATATCATGCTTTCGTTATTTTTAAATTCAAATAACATCGTGTAATATCTTTTTAGTCGTACATAATTTTGTGGATGAGCCTCACATTATTGTACCATATCCCCTCCACTCACCATTGAAGAAAAATTCAATTATGACTTTCCAGTCCTTAATCACTCTGGTCGAAAGATTATTATGAATCCAACATTACAAATGTGAATAGCGAAACATCAATTAGACATAAGTGTTAAACCAAACATAGAATGCTCATAATGTTTGCATGTTTTTAGATATATCGGCTTAGAGGGTTGGTTGTCCAAACCTCTCGTCTGTTTGGATAGGGGTTGGAAAAACTTATACTTCGTCGGTCGGATCAGCTTTACCCGATCATCGGCTAGTTGTTTCTTTCTTTTCGTTATTGGGCACTCCGGCACTCGCCGCAATAACCTAGTGGACACACTACAACTCAACCAACTTTTCCAATCCCTTAGGATGGAAAAAAATCACAACGGTTGTATTTCGATGCTTTGAGGTTGTAGTCATGGAACATCTGATTCCTCTTCCCTCAGGCAGTGTACATCACCTGTTCTCGACCCACTGATAGACAAATCCACAGACACCAATCACCAAAAACCCAACTGACAAACATATCCCCAATATGTAACGAAAATTACACACAACTCCCCACTCCGAGTTCTTCGGATGCACAAGATCAATTCGCCTTTCGCGACCCTCTCAAAAACGCCACCTGTGACCCACTGAGCGAAGCAGTCGCCACCTATCGCCGCCGTAGTCGGTGGTTTGTACTCGGCCGAGTCAAACCCCTCACTCTCGCTTCCTCAAAAACCCGTCAAACCCATCAACCACTCGTCGATTCATCGATTTCCAATCACCAATTCACATATGTCCAGAGACTGATAGAGAAACCCAGTAATCAATCACCAATGTCTTGGTTCAGAAGCGTTCTTCAAATCTCCACCAAACCCAGAAAATCCGATTTGAGTTTTTCTGGGTTTCGGTCTCCGATTGGCCTATGGCAGTTCAGTACTACGACGTCGTCTGCGGAGGCGAAGACACCTTACGCGGGTCTTGCTCCGACGAGGCCCGACGAGAAGCCGAGGGTGGTGGTGGTCGGGTCGGGTTGGGCCGGTTGCAGGCTACTGAAGGGGATTGATACGAGCGTATACGACGTCGTCTGCGTCTCGCCCAGGAACCATATGGTGTTCACTCCGCTCTTGGCGTCCACCTGCGTCGGAACTCTGGAGTTCCGGTCGGTGGCGGAGCCGATTGGGCGGATCCAGCCGGCGATTTCTACGGAGCCTGGGTCGTACTTCTTCCTCGCTAATTGCACGGCCGTTGATACTCAAAACCATGTGGTATGATATTCATAACCCCTCTCTCTATATGTTGAGATTTGTTTGATATCATCAGAAATTGTTTCACATTCTGAATCAATTTAGTTGCCCCATTTTGTGAATTGGGCATGCTTCATTAGCTTCTGTTTCATTTCCTTCATGTAATGGAGAAGAAAGTAATCAATTAAAGTTACAAGACCATTGATTTCAGAAGCTCTTAGGAAGTTAAGACCAGTTATGAGCACAGCTGCTGCTATCTGACAACAGAAGTATTACCTCTGTTTCTTCTCTTTCAACTTCGGTTGACTTTTTTACTCGTAGTTGGGTCACTTTGACTGATTTGGATAGCAAAACGATCCAATTTTTGGCAATTTTTTCGTAGTATTATAGAGTTAGGTTTACTCTACAATATCATGCAAAGATTACCAAATTTGTGTATAATTTTGCTAACCAAATCACCGGGTTAAACCCAGTGAATAGTGTCAAAAGTGAAGTAAGCTGAAAGAGAAGAAACAGAGGTAGTAGTTTTTAGTGTGTTTGGTAAAAATAACATTTCACACTTGTCACACAGTTTCTGCTCTCTAAGCGGAGATGCATTTCTGGAACTTGTTTTTTATTATTTTACCTACAACCGATTTTTACCTTGAAATTGTTTTAAATTTCAATATTTATCTTTACGGAACTGATATATGTCATATATTTTTGTCATCTTACTCTCTCAAAGCTGGTTCACAGCTGATTTTACCCAAACATGAAATTCTTATATCATTATTTCACCACAACTTTCACGTAATATTTACAAAACAAGTTTTTTATCTGAAATTCACAACAAATTTGCTACAGTGATTCTCACACAACAGCTTCTAGCACCGCCACAGCCAAAATAGCCCGTAGTCTGTGCAGTTTTGTGTTATGTTAAGTGTTGATGATGATGAATGATTCATTTATTGGGTTTTTATCTCAATTAGGTGAAATGCCAAACTGTGACCGAGGGAGTCGATACATTGGAACCATGGGACTTCAAAGTACATTATGACAAGTTAGTTATAGCGGCAGGAGCTCAGCCACTGACTTTTGGGATCAAGGGTGTACTTGAGCATGCGATCTTCCTCCGTGAAGTTTATCATGCTCAAGAGATCAGGAGAAAGCTGCTTCTCAACTTGATGCTCTCAGACGTGCCCGGTATGTGTTTTGATGTTGAGTCGATTGAGAATTCGACTTCTTCAATCTTGTAATATTCTTCTAATGGGTGTGAATTGGACAGGAGTTAGTGAGGATGAGAAACGTAGACTCCTACATTGCGTTGTTGTGGGTGGGGGTCCCACGGGAGTGGAGTTCAGCGGTGAACTCAGTGATTTCATTGTAAGAGATGTTCATCAAAGATACGCTCATGTGAAAGATTACATTCACGTCACTTTGATTGAGGTTAGTCCATTACAGCTTTTGTGATCAACGGTTATCCTCTTATAGTCTTATGTTTGTCTGGCTTACATGAAGCAATTAACTTTAATACCCCAAACTTTTTGTATTATCTAATATGAATTTGTAAAAGTTACTTTGTACTTCTGAGATGTTTAAATAGGATGGGTATTACAAAGGAAAATGTTAAAAAGCAATTCCCTTTCCATTTCTTATATGCAATTCAGATACTGAATGAACCTTGATGTTCCTCAGACCAGAATCAATATCCGACTTTTTTGTACTTTTTGCCCACTGTCTCAGATGGTGAGGAATAACTGTGGCGTATTCTCATGTGCTATTCTTTTTTTGCCTTCGTATAGAATGTGTCTCAGTTGATACACTTCATCATCTCTACAGGCAAACGAGATATTATCTTCTTTTGATGATCGCCTCCGGGTATATGCGACAAAACAGTTGGTGAAGGTGAGAATAACAGACAGCATCAAGAGTTTGTGTATTACTACTAATTTCACTGCATAGTTTGATTAGTTTCATTTGGATCCTCCAAACTTGAAGTGTTAACTTTCTAGTTTACCACAATCCAATACTCTCTTAACGTTATAACGCTTACACAATTACTAACCCTTCCTGATGATGCATCCACGTCAGATTTTAAGTAGTTATTTCTCAGATTTATACTGTCTAGACTCTAGATTAATTCTAAATTATGGGATAGGTTTGGTTTAAACATCCCTTTCCCTTGTTCATGTGATATCGTTCTCTGGTTAAGTACACAACAATTCGATGCAGTTCTTTTTGTGCCTATTCTATTACTTTCGTCTCAGATATCATGTAATATAGAATAATTAAGCTGATTTAAATTAAAATTTTATTTTTTCATTTATTTTTTCTCAAGGCAAAAATTAGTCTGGTTGCCCCTCCATGACACTATTCTCCAATTCCGTGGCTTCTGTCCGGATGCTGTTACAAAGCCCTTTATGCAGTTGAAATAACTTGTTTTTTCATGTGGATGAGTTCAGCCTTTTTGCTACGGCATTGGTCTGCTCTTAGTAAATTTATACAACTCATTGATCCTAGGAGTGTAATTAGACATACCCTTTGCTTTATGTTTTACTAGACTGGATATTGGTTTTTGATTCGAGGAGCTAACTAAAGAAAAACATGCTATTGTAAATAATATGCACCATATATTTGACTTACATTTCCATATATCTATGTAAATTTCTCAGTCAGGAGTCCATCTTGTCCGTGGGATTGTCAAAGATGTTCAACCTAAGAAGATAGTTCTTAGTGATGGTACCGAGGTCCCCTATGGGCTGCTAGTATGGTCCACCGGTGTTGGTCCATCACCTTTCATAAAAGAACTTGATCTTCCAAAAGCTCCGGGTGGAAGGTAAAATTTGCATTATTTTTCTAGCCATCAAAATATTTGGATTCAGATACATCATTATCCTCTTGAGCATTTCACCATGCTGATCTGCATTCCCCATGTTCTACCTTTCTCATCACTTTATCAGTCTTGCCATTGGACATGTAGTTGTGCCTATACAGTGGATAATATTAATAGTCGTAGGACGTTTTCGTATATACCTCACTTAGTTGAGGACTTTGTTTGTAATTAGGAGTAGTATTTGTAACCTCTATATACAGATTGTGAGGATGAAATAATAACGACGGAAATTATTCTCACTGGCATGGTATCAGAGCTCTGCTCTAAACCCTAACCCGCCACCGCACCAGCACCGTCGTCCCTCTCTGACGACCGTTGCTTGTTTCTCCCCATCTCTGTCACTCTCCGACAACGCACCACGCGTGCAAGCCTCTCCTCACCGCTGCTCTCCTCGCAGGCGTCCTCCGTCGCCGTCTCTCAGGTAGCATCTCCGTCCGTCTATCAGGTCCTCGCTGCCGTCTCTCAGGTTCTCGCCACCGTCGCCTGCTCCTTCACTCTCCGATCGCCTGAACCCGGTGAAAGTTTCTGGTCCGACAACTTCTGTCCGACGTGTTCTGCCGTCGCAGCCTCCCTCTGATCTCTCTGTTCGACCGCCACTGCAGTGCTCCTTCGCTGCCCTAGTCAACTGCTCCATCTTTGTTGCAGTAGACAGTTCACTTGTTTGGGTTGCAATTTTTACTTCCTCAAGTCAGCAGCTACTTTTTCTTTGTGGGGTACCATTATTGCTTGTTACTAAGCCACTATTCACCATTGATCTGTTGTGGTGGATTAGTTTTTCTCCGTTGGTAATCCAACTTTGATACAACAGACAGTTCAATTGTTCTAGTGGGTTACTCGTCTACTTTGTGATGACTACTCAACAATCTGACTCATCTGTTGTCTCCAAAGAACAGCTTCACCCCGTATTTCTCGTCACCAACATTGAGAAACGTGTACGTTTCGTCCTGGACAATGATAAAGTCCAATATGATCACTGGGCTACGTTCTTCCGCATCCAAACACACTCCTTTGGCGTTTCGGATCATCTCGACAAAGACCCGCCATCTGCTGACAGTGATCCCCTCTGGAGCTCTATTGATTCGGTAATCCTGTCTTGGATATACCAAACCATCAGTGACGACCTAGCTCTGGCTATCCTTACCCGTGGTCAGACTGCTAGAGATGCGTGGTTGAAGTTGGAGAACCTTTTTCACGACAATCAGGGATCTCGGCTAGCGGAACTGGAATTGGAGTTCGTCAACCTGCGCATGGACCATCTGCTCGTCTCTCGACGACTATTGCACCAAGTTGAAGAACTTGGGGGATCGTATTGGGAATGTTGGCTCTCCAGTCTCGAACCAGCGGTTGGTTATACAGCTCACCAATGGCCTGACTCCTGCCTACACTGGGGTTGCCATGATCATACAGCAGACTCGTCCTACTCCAGAGTATCTCTCAGCCGTTTCCATGATACGGTTACACGAGCGCCTTCTTGCTCGACAGGAGCCGGTCCACCCTAGCCCCCATCAGGTGTTGGTTTCGACTCTTTCGAACCGACAACCGAATGCCGCTCCTCACCAGTCCGGCGGCCACCCCAGTGGCGGGAATGGGAACCATGGCGGAGGACAGCGCAGGAACGGGAATGGCAGGAACGGACGTCGCAAATCCGGGACAGGGGGTGGTCAACCAGCTGCTCCGACACCCCCTGCTGCACCCTCGGGCTCCCAAGGCTCCTGGGTTTGGTGCCCCTGCCCTAGAGGACCCGCACCTCCCTGGCCTTACCCGACTACGGGCTGGAGTACTCCACGGCCTAGTCATGCTGGCCTTCTCGGTCCACCACCAGCTGCGCGTCATCAGGCCCTCGCTGCTCCTTTTGGCCATCCGACTGCTACTGATTTGGGTTCTCAGCTTTCTGGCATGACACTCAGCGTCCCGGATCAGACTTGGTATCTGGATTCCGGCGCATCAACTCACCTCACTCCGCAATCAGGTATCCTCTCCTCTCTCTCACCATCTTGTCATTTTCCTAACATACTGGTGGGAAACGGCTCTAGCATTCCAGTGAAAGGATCTGGCAATCACACCCTTACTACCAACACTCGTTCCCTTCACCTTAGAAATGTCTTACTAACACCAAATGTTATCAAAAACCTAGTATCTGTTCGTCAATTTACCACTGACAATCAGGTTTCTGTTGAGTTTGACCCTTTTGGTTTTTCTGTGAAGGACCTACGTTCGGGTGCTCTTTTACGGAGGAGCAACAGTTCGGGTGATCTCTATCCATTCCAGCCTGGCCCACCACATTCGCTCGCTGTCTCGTTAGCTGCTCTTCCTGCTTCACTTTGGCACAACCGCCTCGGTCATCCCGGGATTCCAGTTTTAGATTTGCTTCGTAGTAGTCAGTTCATAGCTTGTAGTAGGAATAAACCAGACACTCTTTGTCATGCTTGTCAGATTAGTAAACATGTGCGTTTGCCTTTCTTAGCTTCTACTTCTTCCACTGTTAGTCCGTTTGACATTGTTCACAGTGATTTATGGACATCTCCGGTTTTAAGCAAATCGCACTACAAATACTACCTACTACTCTTAGATGATTACACACATTTTCTATGGGTTTTCCCACTGAAACAGAAAAGCGAAGCAATATTGAAATTCAAACAATTCACCATCTTTGTCCAAACCCAGTTTCAGCGACCCATCAAGAGTTTCCAATGTGACCTTGGTGGAGAATTTGATAATGGCTCCTTTCACTCCCACGCCATTAATCATGGACTAGTCTTCCGGTTTGCGTGTCCTCAGACGTCATCTCAAAATGGCAAAGCTGAACGCATGATTCGTAGAATCAATGACATAATGCGTGCTCTCCTAGCTCAAGCTTCTCTACCAGCCTCTTTTTGGGTTGAGTCTCTTCTCACTGCTGTCTACCTCCATAATATTCTTCCCACCAAAGTCCTTGGCAACATTATCCCCACTGTTGCCCTCTATCATCGCTCACCCTCTTATGAGCATCTTCGCACGTTGGGATGCTTGTGTTACCCGAACCTCTCTGCCACCTCACCTCACAAGCTTGCACCCCGCTCTGTTAGATGTGTTTTTTTGGGCTACCCTCTTAACCATCGTGGGTACAGGTGTCTCGACTTGAGCACTGGTCGTGTTCACACTTCCCGTCACGTCACTTTTGATGAGACGGTGTTTCCTTTCTCCTCTCCTGGGTCCGTGTCTCCCTCTGTTCACAGGACGTCTGATCTCGATGACAGTCTTCCGTCTCACCTCTTCACTCATGGTGCTCTCCACCCTGTGGCTCCCGCACTCTCACCCACACCTCCGAGGGCAACCCCATCGCCACCCACACCTCTTAGGGCACCTACACAGCTTACCCCGTCCAGGACCCTTGTGGAACCTTTTCCTCAGCACTACGTCCGTCGGTCTGTGTCCACTCGCCCCTCTACTGTACCATCTGTGCCTGTGTTGCCTAACCCTCCAGAGTCACCCAAACCAAGCCCAGTGGCTACTTCTCATCTTCCTACCTCTCCTCAGATGACCACCCGATCCATGCATGGCATTGTCAAACCAGTCACCCGTCTTACTTTAGCGGTCCAGTCACCAGACCCCATCTCACCCCTTCCCAAATCTCCCATCCTAGCCTTGTCCGATCCTCACTGGAAAGCGGCCATGGATGATGAGTTTGGAGCTATGGTTACGAACCACACTTGGGATCTGGTTCCTCGCCCGGCAGGGGCCAATGTTCTGCGATCTATGTGGCTCTTTCGCCACAAGTTTCGCGCTGATGGCAGTCTGCAGCGCTATAAGGCGCGATTGGTAGCTAATGGGAAGTCCCAGATGGTTGGGATCGATTGTGAGGAGACTTTCAGCTCGGTTGTCAAACCGACCACCATCCGTACAGTTCTCAGCATTGCTGTCACGCGCTCTTGGCCTATCCGTCAGCTGGATGTCAAGAACGCTTTTCTTCATGGTGATCTCTCTGAGACGGTATACATGCATCAGCCCCCTGGCTACCGCGACACAGGCCATCCTGACTTTGTTTGCCGGTTACGCAAATCCTTATATGGTCTGAAGCAGGCTCCCCGTGCTTGGTTTCAGCGATTTGCCACCGTCCTCACACAGACTATCGGTTTCTCTGGTTGCTCATGTGATGAGTCTCTCTTCGTCTACAGTCGTGGCTCGGACATCGTCTACCTCCTGCTATATGTGGATGATATCGTCATCACTGGGTCGTCTCCGGTTGTCTTGGATCAGATTGTCTCCCAGCTCTCTGGAGAGTTTGCTATGACTGACCTGGGCCATCTGCATCATTTTCTGGGCATCGCTGTCACCCGTGATTCGTCTGGCCTGTTCCTGTCTCAGCATCAGTATGCGACCGACATTCTTCGTCGTGCCTCTATGTCGACCTGTAAGTCTACTGCCACCCCTGTTGAGGTAGGGAGTAAACTCACAGCCACATCTGGCCCACCGGTTGTTGATCCTACATTATACTGCAGCCTTGCTGGGGCCTTGCAGTACCTCACGTTCACTCGACCAGACATCCAATTTGCCGTTCAGCAGGTCTGTCTCTTCATGCATGACCCCCGTGAGCCGCACTTTCATGCCCTGAAGCGTATCTTGCGCTACATCAGTGGGACACTTGAGTATGGTCTTCGGCTCTCTGCCTCCGCCGCTGATTCCCTCACCGCCTACACTGACGCCGATTGGGCTGGTTGTCCGGACACGCGCCGCTCCACTTCTGGTTACTGTGTCTTCTACGGAGACAATCTTCTGAGTTGGTCGTCCAAGCGACAGGCCACGGTATCTCGTTCTAGTGCTGAGGCTGAGTATCGCGGTGTTGCTAACGCCGTCTCCGAACTCTGTTGGGTCCGGGATTTGCTTCTTCAGCTTCGTGTCCCCCCGCCTCGAGCCACTGTCGTGTATTGCGACAATGTGAGTGCTGTCTATCTCTCTGGTAATCCCGTTCAGCATCAACGCACTAAGCATGTTGAGATTGATCTACACTTCGTTCGTGAGAAGGTTCGTTTGGGTCAGCTTCGCGTGTTGCACATTCCAGCAGATTATCAGTACGCCGACATCTTCACCAAGGGTCTTCCTCGGCCCTTGTTCCAGCGCTTCCGTTCCAGTCTCAGTGTTGGCACGCCTACAGTTTCGACTGCGGGGGAGTAATAGTCGTAGGACGTTTTCGTATATACCTCACTTAGTTGAGGACTTTGTTTGTAATTAGGAGTAGTATTTGTAACCTCTATATACAGATTGTGAGGATGAAATAATAACGACGGAAATTATTCTCACTGGCAAATATAACCGCTGATTTGTGTTTATAGGCTTGGAGTTGATGAGTGGCTGCGCGTTCCTGCAGCCGAAGATGTATACTCAGTTGGTGATTGTTGTGGGTTCCTTGAAAGCACAGGCAAACCAGTCCTTCCTGCTTTGGCCCAGGTAAATTGCTAATCTTCTGGTTTTTGGTCCCAGGTAATTTTCATATAGGCAAGGTTTTGTTTCGTGGAATATTGCTCTCCTGGTTTTTGAATTCTATGACTTTCCGGTCTTTTAAAGTTTTCACCTTTTGATGCAAAGACACTCTCACGGCCTCAGGTTTGATGAAAATACACTTTCACCCCCTTCCTGTTTGGGAAATGACACGTTCACCCCTTTTGTGTTCCAAATTTCGCGATGTTTACACCCCATGATTGTGTTATATAATAATCTAAGGCTCTGTTTGGTTCGCAGTAAAATGTTTTACAAGAGATAATATTCTACGCGTAAAATGTTTTGTGTGAAAATGTTTTCTCTGCAATTATTTTCTCGTGTCTGGTTGACACTTGCCAAAACAGTGGTCCGTGACGGCAGTGGCGGTGATGGTGGGTGGCGGTGATGGATCGTGGTGGAGGTAGGTGGTGGTCGTGGTTATTGGTGGTGGAGGTGTTAGTATGAGTTGTTATTGTGCTCCTTCACTCTCCGAAAAATGGCTCATGGATTTGAAATGTGTAAATCAGTTTACATCATTTGAGGGAAAACATTTACAGAAAAATATTTTACATCCTACCAAACAGCACCAAAACACCGAAACAAGTGAAAACAGTTTACAGGAAATTAATTTACATCCAACCACCAAACAGCACCAAAACACCGAAACAAGGGAAAACATTTTACAGGAAAATGTATTACCACCAACTAAACGGAGCCTAAGAGCGAATTTGTCCCCGAAACTATTATTGACAAACAACTGCCCCAGGCTAATGATGTCACAATTAGCTAGGGAGTGTAAATATCTTTTGACAGAAAGGGTGGAAGTGTCATATCCCAAACTGGAAGGTGTGTAAGTGTCTTTTACCCTCGTGTAAATATATTCATCGAAATGGCCGGGCCGGGCGGGTTATTATGTGACTCGAAAATTTTGAGTAGCCACATACACATCGCTTGTTTTTTTTTTTGAGGCAACTAGTTCATCGTAGGTTTTTATTTAGACTCCAGTGTTTTATATTGCGGTGTCATTCTCGAGTCTTAAGTCCCTCTTGGGTGATTCCAAACAGGTTGCGGAGAGGCAGGGCAAATACCTAGCAAGCCAGCTGAACAAGTTGGGTAAAGCAGGTGCTGGGCATGCAAATGCAGCAAAAGATGCAGATTTTGGAAACCCCTTCGTCTACAAGCATTTGGGCAGCATGGCGACCCTTGGCCGTTACAAAGCTCTGGTCGACCTCAGGCAGAGCAAGGTAACATCATTTTGTTTATGATCTCTTCCACTGTATAACAAACCCAGAACAACACTCAACTAGTGAAATGGCTTTCACAGGAGGGCAAAGGTGTGTCTATGGCTGGCTTTGCTAGTTGGTTCATTTGGCGCTCTGCATATCTCACCCGTGTCGTCAGCTGGAGGAACCGTTTCTACGTTGCCATCAACTGGGCCACCACTTTCGTCTTCGGCCGCGATATCAGCCGGATATAGAGCTCTGAAAATCACGAGAGAAACTGAATGGATACAAATCACATACTGTGTTTCGCTCACGTTGTTTGTGATTCTTTCTTTCAACTTCACTGTCGAAATGAAATTGTGATTTGATTTGTTTTTGGCAATCGTAATATAGCTTCCATGTTTCTCCTTACAAAGCTTGTAAATGACAGAGCGCCACATTCGCTCTTGTGAAATACTACTAAATTACTAATTTTGATGTTCACGGGAGTTTCTGCCCATTTCAGAGTTGCTTATATATGTTCGATAACTGTTGATTGCACTTGGTCGCGTCAATACCATGTAGTCGAGTTTGGTGGCCGGCCATCATATTTTTGCAAGCCGATTCACTCACATTCCCTCAAGAAACAGTGCCCGACTCAGTCACATTGTATTTCGCTCAAGTTGTTTGTGATTCTTCAGTCAACTTCACTGTCGAAATGAAATTGTAATTGGATTTGGTTTTGGCAATCGTAATATAGCTTTTGTGTTTCCCTTTACAAAGCCTCTTCTGAATTACTAACTTCGACGTTCATTGGAATTTATGTGTATTTCAAGTCTTTCAAACACTGGTTCTTTATATCTGCTCAGTAACTGTTGAGTGCACGTGGTCACATCAATACGACATGGTCGAGTTTGGAGGTCGGCGATGATATTTTTGCAAGCCGATTCACTCACATTCCCTAGAGAAACAGTGTTCAACTCAATTCGACACCATCAGAAGACGGAAATGGGCGTATTTGACTAAATCTAGAGGTTTGTGGCATATTTATGATAACTTGAGAATAAGGGGATGTTATCTGTATAATAACATAGTTTTAAGACCATGCGGAAAAGTCTTCGCGCGTGGGTCAACGTTGCCATTTTTTAATTCAACTCCCGGAGCTCGGAGGCGGCAGTGTAGTTCCTACTTGAAACTTGAAATAGCTCCTTTGGCGTATCTCCTTCCTTCACTGACTTCCAACAATTCCGATCCACCGCAATTCCGCCGGAAACCGCCATACATGCCTGCCGCCGACGAGAAATGGCGTTGATCTCCTCCGCCGTGGAATCGATCCAGACTTCATTCTCCTCCGACGACCACTCCTACGCTTGGGAGAATCCGCGGCGGTTCTCCACCTACGCTCAGCGCCTTCAGCTCGTCCTCAGCCAGTTACTCCGGTCGTCTTCGCCGGAGAACCTCCCGGCCTCGGCGCAGACAGCACTGAAAGGCATCGCCGGAGATCTGGTAAAAGCTTCGGAGACGCTCTCCGTGTACCGGAAAAACAGTAAGATCTTCGTCCTCATAAACTGTCTCTCGCTAAGCGCTTCGCTCCAGGAATCGACGGCGGCGATTGGTGGATGGTTGGCTCTGGTTGATTCTGCTCTCGATGATGTTCCTGATCTTCGGAAGAAGGTCGCTGATCTCTCCATGGAGATGAAACAAGCTCAATTCAAGGTTCAGATCTCTTCTTCAAACCCTAGCTTTTGTTAATATGTTAAAATCTGCCAAAAAAAAATGTAATCTCGTTTGTTTCGTAAATTTTTCGAGTCAGATTTTAATTTAAGTTGGCTAATAATCTGCAGATTATATAATCTCTGATTTTGGAGATTTTTTAGGTATAACGTCTAAAATGCCATAGCCTATCATCTCGTTAATGCATAAATAGTCAATTTGTGCAAAAACATAGCATCTTAGACGTATCACAAATTCGAATAAAGACGTTTATGTAAATTTGGTAGTAAAAGCTACAGGTGTTGCAAACGCAATTAAATTTTAATTCCAAATTTTCATTGCATGCCAAACAGGTTTCAGATTATAATTTCATCCAGCTTATTCACCCCAGATTATTTCATCAGATTATTGAGATTTTAAGCTGGAACCAAACAGGCTCTAAGTGTTGCTTGCTGTGTTTAATTGTGAATAAATTTGGGTGATGATGGTGTATACCTACTCTATAGGTATCTGAAAATGAAAATAGGCTGCATTTTACATTGCAAAAAGAAGGGCAAGGAAGACAAACAAGCAAAGCAGTGCAGAGTGCTATAATCATGGACTTGGCTCGTGCTCTCGGCGTCGAATCTTCGAATCATATTGAATTATCTGAACAGATTAAGCTACTTGAGAATGATTTGACCCGATCGAGATCGAGTACGGCTTCGGAGAGGCGAATTTTGATATCACTAAAGAAAATCATGGACAATTGGTCGATTGAGCCGGACAATTTGATTCGGAGCTTCGACTTTGATTTCGACGACGACGCTCAAATCTCTCCTTTCAAGAACTTCCTATGCCCGTTGACGAAGCAGGTGATGAAGCAACCGGTGGTTTTGGACTCCTCGTCGCAGACTTACGAAAGGAGTGCGATCGAATACTGGTTTGAGCGGTGCGTGGAGGACGGACGTGATCCGACGTGTCCGGTGACTGGACAAATCGTCAAGTCTCTGGAGGTGAAACCGAATCTCGGATTAGCTGGAGCGATAGAGGAGTGGCTTAATAGGAATATCGACATTCAGATTAAGTTGGCTGTTCAGTGTCTGAGTGAGGATTCTCTCAAGGTGGATGAAATTAGTCGGATGCTGGACAAGATTTGCTTAATTTCAGAAGATCATCCCTCTAGCAGATATAAAGTTAGGAATGCTGGAATAATAACACTTGTAGTTCGGGTGATGAATAAGACTTCGAAGATTGCGGCGCCGGATTTGAGAAGCAAGTGTCTTATGCTGTTGCTTAGCATGTCGAAGGATGAAGAAAGTAAGGTGATTTCTTCATATCCCTGCTGTTTTTGTATTTATATACAATATTACTCCTCTATGGCGAATCTTTTTTTATCCAGATGTTGGGAACTTGGGATGTGACTTCTATAGCTTCTTGTTTGCATGGTATTAGACGTATCGAAGGTTCGATCAGGGATAGGTTAATGTATGATTTTGGAAATTATATTGGATCATTTTAAGAAAACAAGACAGGGGATAGTTGTTTTAACTTCGGTTTTTCCATCTTATATGTTGCTAGGTTTACGTGGCACTTTCATGGGAATTTTACGTACAAAATATATAAGATTACAAACTGATGTGGTTGTGGGTAGTTTGTACCAAAAAAGATTCTGGAAGAGAATAGATGAAAATGGGATCACAAGGACTTTGCTGCAGTTACCCTTCCTCCCAACAATTTCATGGAAATAAAACTTGGTTCTGAGGGTAACTGATAATTTTTATGAGGTAGAATAAAGACAACATGCCAGAGGGTTTAAGCAGCCACAGGGTTTTGCAGCTTGGAGGTGACACAAACAACTTTTTATGTTTAATATATTGGATTCTCATACTGGTGAATAGCTAAACATTGTCGAACGATCTTGATCATGTCAAGGTAAAGTGAAACCAAAAGACAATGTCTTCATTTGATCGTAATCTCAGTGACTTAATAGCATCTACAGAACTCCAGGGGCTACACCCGTAGCTAGCTTCCATAACCTAATGCGGACAGCCATGATTTTGGAAAGCACTAATAAAATTTTATTTATGGTAGGTCATATATACAGTTACAATAATTCATCTCTGGATTGTCTATTTTGGTATTATCCGTACTCCTGTTTCTGGTTAATACCTTTGTTATGCGTGATATTTGTTTGACACATTGAGAATTCAACCTTGAGGATGGGGGTTTTAGAATCCTTGAATTTTTGTAAAAAATATCAATGATACTAGTGTATAGAGACCACAGCATTTATTATTAGGTAAATTTGTTGCCTCGTAGCCCTGTCATTAGAGATGGCTACTGGTTGCATCTGGATCAAATGACCATGTAATAAAATTGAGATCTGTCAAGCTTATGCTAATTATGATCCCTATTTGTACTTCAATCAGATTGTCTACTGGCCTGTGTGATGCTCTTTCCTCCATTAAGCCTAAATTGTTCAGGGAATCAGGTCTAGATTACGGATTGAATCATACTTGCCTCTGAAGTGAAATTGTCAAGTTAGTTAGGATTGTCATTAATAATGTAATACTACTACCACTCAAATTCAATCTAGTGCACTCCTTAAAACAGCTAACATTTGGTGGATTATGTTTAATACGCCATATAAATAGATTAATTGGTTGAAACAGATCATAACTATCAGATGCATATACAACATGTTCACGGATAGATCGGATCAGACCCATTAGGATTTAATCTCTCTATGTGGAATCTGATTAGACCTTATTTTCAAAATCTGGTACTATGTAAGTTCAACCACACCATAACCATACACCAACGTAGTCATCATTGCCACCAACAGGACAGAGGGAGGGAGGGAGGGAGTGGAATAATCACCTCACCAAGGGAATCTGGACCTGCACCATTGTCTATTGCAGATTACCAACCCTGCAACCACGACCAATGGAAAATCCGACCCAACCCTATCTCTCCCATGTAGGATCTAGTTACAATTAAAAAACCTCAATATGATTTAGGCTAACCAATCGAAAATCCGAGATATTTTGACACAAGTCAGGACTTTTGGGATTTGAGTTCCTATTGAGAGGGAAGACAGAAAATTTTTGTCTTTGTAGGTGTGTGAGTTATGTTGAATCCATGTGTGTTGAGAGAGAGACTAGTTTCCTACTCTTGAAAGATGTAATAGCTCTAATAATTCTAACCAAAGTTCATTTGCAATTCTTTCTTTTCCTGGGGGTTTTATTCTGAAAAGAATTTTATGCAATTGATGTATATATTGGTGTTGCTAAATGAAGACTGGTTATGAACTTGCTAATCAAGCTTGTTACTAATATTTTCAGAAAACAATGCTTGAAGACGGTATTACTAGATTGGCTATACATAGCTTTATCGGGAGCTCCGAGAAAGAGAGAGAATATGCTGTCAAGTTAATACTCGAGTTCTCAAGCGATGAAACTTATTGTGCGAAAATTGCATCAGAAAAAGGGGCATTAGTTCTTCTGTCAAGCATGGCGGGAAATCTAGAGCATCCTGCTTTATCTAATTTAGCTGAGGAAACATTGAGGCAAATGGAAAAAGTAGACGACAATGTTCAGCCTTTAGCAGCGGCAGGAAGATTTGAGCCTTTACTCAGCAGGTTATGTGAAGGTAGATCTTCTACCAAATAATCGATGCTTCTACTTCCTTTTATGTCTTAGAATATACTAACTTGGGGACTCGAAATGGTCTTGATGATAAATACAAAATTCATCTTTTTTCTATGATTCAAAGTCGACATTTGTATTTTCATGAAGGAGGGAAGTCTTATTTAGGGCCAGTTTGGGAATGCTTCTGTTGCCAGTACAACTGCTTTTCGACAGCAAAAGCAGTTTTATTGCGTTTGGTAGAAATGAATTTTCTGACTTTTCAGACAATTTATGCTGTCTCAAAAGTCAAAACAGCTTCAGGAAGCAAGGGGGCGATGCTTTCCCGGAAATTGCTTTTAATTAATATCTACAACCAATTTCAACCGTAAAAATTTGAAAAAATCTCAATATTTATCTTTACACAACTGATACATGTAATATTTTTTTGTCATTTTACCTTCTCACAGCAGATTCACAGTTGATTTACCAAACACAAAATTACTATGTCAATATCTCACAGGTCACAGTAGCTTTCACATAATATTTACCAAACAATACTTTTAACTAAAATTCACAGCAGTATTTCCATACTGATTCTCACACAACAGCTTCTAGCACCGCCACAACATTCCCAAACTAGCCTTTAATCCGACTTCATTATTTGAACATAGTTCGATGATTCTCTGAAAGGTGAAGAAACGGAAAGCTGGTAGAAACCCTTTAAACACACACACGAAATATTATAATGTCTCAGTTCATTTCTACTGTGTGCCATACAGGTTCTGATGATGTTAAAGTAAGGATGGCATCTCTGATGGGGAGTATGACATTGACAAATTGCAGCAAAGAACATATCGCTCGGCGGAGTGCTAGAATACTTGTTGAACTACTAGCCAAACCAGAAGGAAGAAGTCCAAGCTTGGAAGCTTTGTATAACTTATCATCATTGGATGATAATGCAACCATCCTTGTCGACTCAGCTGTGCTTCCAGCTCTTACTGGTATCCTCTTTGATGATCGAGAAACACCATTGGAGGTGAAAGGACTGGCTGCATCAATAGTTGCTAACATTGTTTCAAAGCCTGGACACTGGGAATTAGCATCTGTACACAAGAAAGGTCACCCAATCCAATCAGAATCAACAGTCTATAGTTTCCTGGGGGTCCTATCTCTTGCATCTTCTCAATGCCAACTGTCAGTTCTAAAGATCTTGTATGGAATGGCATCTTCTCCAAAAGCATCAGGTAATTCTTTTAGTTTAATCATTTGTTTCTTCTGGGAAACATGCGTTCTTCAAGGAGGCTGGGCCAAAGCTATTATCTTCATTTAGATTAACATGCTTTTGAATCTCTGAGTTGCATTCTTCAGTATACTTCATTGTTCATAGCAAAATTACGAATATTACCTCTATTGTTACCCATCGCAACATCACTCATTTATGGTAATTTGTACCTCAAGCATGGTGTCAAGAGGGCCGGACCCCAGATCACCAACCCGGCCCCAGCCCGCCCCCCTACACAGTAGGTTGGGCCCCAAAACCGGTCGTGGTTGCGTTTAAGCCCCAGCAGCCCGGCCCGGTCCCCTCACAGAAGAAGCCCCCTCCGGATTAGCCAGCCCCCTCAGGTCCGGGCCGGCCCCCCAAAAAACCTCCAATTAGCTTCTTTTTTTTGAATTATTTTGACCATTTTAGTCCGGCCCGGTCCCGCCCTGAAACCAAGGGCTTTTTGCCCTTAACCGGTCCGGATCACTTTCCTCCCCAACAGCCTGGCCAGGCCCCCTCCTCTCCCAGCCCTCCTCCAAGCCTGGCCCCCATGCCAGCCCAGACCGGCTGTTTTACACCTAGTCAAGCTAGGTCAACAATTGTCCTCATGAAATAACGGAACGATCAAGATGCAAGCTTATAGGACCACCTTACATGGACTGCATTAAGTTGATTTAATTGTAAAAAGATTAAACAATGAAGACGCAAGTTGAAGAGAACATTTTGCATTTACAGTCTCACTTGACTACCTGCATAACCAAAATTACCACATAACGTCCAATGTCGATTTGCTGGGACCTTGAGCCGTAGCCTAATTCCATGCATGCACTAACTTGAAACAGAGGAAACATAGGATCACCAATTGCGCCTTCATCTTCAATGCATCTCATCACAGAAGTACTTTGGTTTCTGTGTTTCCCATCTTTTCCATCCCCTTCTTCAATCATGTTGGGGGATTGTGCCAAAGTGGAGCAATGTTGACAAAGTAGGGCGTAATGAGGTCCTCTTGGTGATGTGAGGAGTTGATTGGGGACAAAAGATATATATGAGCCATGAGGGTGTCTTTCGTACTATGTAGTAGAGCTTCACTTTCGGTTAACCGTAACTGGCCCAGAATTGCTTGAACCTTCCGGGCTCGGGTTCAGTTCGGGCTTGGGTTGAGGCTCTTCGGTTACGGTTAACCGACTCGGCCTGGGCCCATGTAACCATAACCGGTATACCGGTTCGGGCTCGGGCTCGGTTAACTGTCCGAGCTAGTGGGAAATTCATTCGTTGGCTAGTGCGACAGCCCCGGTTTCGGATCGGTTAACCCACCGGGCTCAGTTCGTTTCGGGCCGGGCTTGGGCTCGGTTCAACGGAGGCTCTAACATGCCCTAGCCCGGTAATAGGCGGTTCTCGTCCCTGTTCGGTCCAATCGGGCTCGGGCTCGTCGTGTTCTATTAAAAACCGGGCCAGGTTCAATGGTCCACCGCGGTTAACCAGCCCTTTGACAGCTCTACTATGTAGGTTCTTCCCCACCCCCACCCCCACCCCACAAAAGGAACAGTAAAAGGAAGAAGATAAAAGGTTTGCTAGAAGCTTGCTAACCTGTAACACAAGAAATAGTGTTATAAGAAAATTCCGTACATTGAAATCGCAATCTATTGGAAGTGCTGTCCAGATTGACTAGAGTTCGTTGATTGAGCAATGATTAGTAGTTGTTTCCGAAAGTGGACATTGCATATTCACTCTACGTCCAGGCAACATTTAGGGGAGCTACTGTCAAAATATGTTGTCATATCTTGTATGAACTGGTAATTTTAATCTGTTGTCTAGTCTAGCGTTCACTTGTTAGATGCCCTTCATAGGAACTGGTGAATGGAGGGAAAATGGCTATGATTCTTGAAGTTCCTGTCATTGTCATATCTTGTATGAATTGTTAGATGTAAATTACTCTTCAACTTCTCCACTGCCTGTTTTGAGTTGTGATCAGTTCCAAGTCCATCACGGTGCCCTAACGAAAAAAAAATTATGTTTCTGCTGCAGAATCTGTTTCAGCTCATGTCATATCCGGGGGCGGTCTGACAATCATAACAAAATTTCTTGAACACTCAGGAGATGAATGCAGAAGCTACGCATTTAAGCTCACACGAGTCCTCTCTGAAACATTCGGCAAGGAAGTAACCGATGTCCTCAAAGCTTCAACCAAGCTCTCCGTATTGAAAGATAAGCTATCGGAACATCAATCTTTTTCAGATGAAAGTTCCGACGCAGCATGCATACTCGCCAACCTCCCACTCTCTGAAGACGATGTGAAATCCCTTTTCGGACCCAGTTTCCTGAAATGGCTAGTCTCAACCCTCAAAGGCCAATGCCATGGCTCAAGTGGTAAGATCGCAAGACCTAAATCTAACACAATGGAAGGTCTACTCGGTCTCTCACTTCACTTCACCAGGAGCGCTGACCCAGAAAGTGTTACTTCGATCAAAGAAAATCGCCTTATGAGCATCTTCGTGGATCCTCTAGTTCTCAGTTCAATCCCAAAAGTGAAAAAGCTAGCCGCCCTTGGCTTGAAGTATTTGTCAGAAACTGGAATGGTTGTAGTCGCTAAGTTAGACTCAGAACCAAAACCTCCCCAGGGGTTCTGCTCTTCCTTAGTTTTCATGTGTGGAAAAACTCCCAAATCACCTCCTCTTTGTCCGATCCACAACTTCCCGTGTGAGGAAGAGAGCCAGTATTGCTTATTAAAGAGTGATTGCATTAAGCCTCTGGTTGATGTTCTGTCTGAAGAAGACACGAGCGTACAAATAGCAGCGACAGAAGCCCTCTCTACGCTCATTGTAAGATCTTCCCTTCAAAGAGCCGTGGAGGAGCTTGACTGTCTAGGTGTGGTGGATGAAATGATCCGGGTGTTTCTAGAAGCTCGACCGGGTGAGCTTCAAGAGAAAGCGATTTGGATGGTGGAGAGGATGTTGAGAGTGGAAAGTGTCACTCAGCAGCACTCTCTGAACCAGTCCTTGGTAAGGGCTTTAGTGGAAGCTCTCAAACATGGAAGTGCAGTGACCAAGAGGCTGTCTCAGGAGGCTCTTACCAATCTTAAGCAGATATCAGGAGTCAGCGGAAGAGCTACAAGTCAAACCCAGCCCAGAAGATGATGGAGCTGAACATCTGGTAAGATTAACCCTTATTTACACTAAATATATTTACTTGCCTTTTTAGGGGAAACCACGATATTATAGCAATTCGAGGTTTGTTGTAGATTTCATAGGGAGGGGAAAAACCCGGGAATGTTTCGTTGTAACTGTTGTTTGTAGAGGGAGTGAAGTTATGGTTAGTGAACCATAACCCGATGTATATTGGTCTCGTACCGTACTATGTATTTTCTCCTTAATTTTAATGATTAATGTATACATCATCAGCTTAGAGCGTCCAGAAAAGAAGTAAAAAGGAGCCGCATTTATTTTATTGCGGAAGACTTGTCGGGTTAGTGCAGTGGAACGTATGATTAGATCAATTAGGCAACTAGGTAGGAAAATGTTGCAAAATGTGGGGAAAGTTGTTCCAACGGCATAACAACCTTTATTAGTATGTATTTCGAATCACATACCAAAAACAGGTATGAAGTTGATTGGAGTACGAGGACGTCCTAACAACCTGTCTCCGCACCAGAAATGAACACGGGCCTAAAATTTAGACAACTTCGCACATAAAATTAACACGGGTTCCAAAATTTAGGTAACAGCTTCCTGAATTGTCCTCACAGTATTAGAGTTCGTTTTGTACCAGCTGAAAACCTAAAAATTTACTGAAAATAAATGAGTGGAAAAGTTAGTTACTTGTATAGTTAAGAAAGCTAAAAACTCGAGGTAGATGTTTGTCAATAATCTAGCTCTTCATTTGCTAATTAAATTATCTTATTAGAATAGTATTCGAAAGACAAATCGAACTAATATCTCCAGACCAGTATATAGTTTATCAGGGACACTGCTGAAACCCCCAAAAAGGTCAACAACTTCGGCGACAAAGTGGAGAAACCACACTTATGTACTCGGATCATCCATTGTCTTTGTCTTGCAGTACCTTCTGTCTCACCACTTACACTACAAACAGAAACAATACCCAACCCAACCCATTCCATCTTTCTCTATACACTGCCCCATCCCTCTCACTCTCTATAAAAGCCTACTGATTAGGGTTTGGGGACAAAGTCACAATGAGAACAAAAGGCACGCCATTTACCCCCTTTTCCCTTCATTATAATCAAACTACTTTACACGCTATCAAAGAAGAAGTGTTAGTTTCTTTCGGGTCTCAGTCAATTATCAAGTTTAGGTTCTCTATTACTCAGCCGAGGTACATTCTGCGATTTATATTTTCTACTGTTTTCAGATGTTAAGCTTATTTTCTGTCTTTCGATTTGGAAAGAATACAATATGGGGTGCTTGTTTGAACTGTTTTTCTTGTCTTTAAACTCTATCGGTATAAATTGACCCTTCAAAAGCGCGTGGGAACATCTCGCCTTCTCGTTTTCTATCAAAAGGAAGAAGAAGGCTGTTGTTATCTGATCTGCATTCAAACATAAAGCCCGCCACGACCATCCCTCTTTCTCTCTCTCTAGGATCAATCAACCCCTATTTTCAAATCCCCTCTTCTCTTTTTCCTGTCTCCTTTATCTTTTTTGATCACTGATTCTTCACTGTTACTTTTACTAAAGTGAAAGCAATCCATCACTCAAATTCAACAACCCCAGTTTTCACTTTCACACATTCTTCTTCTTCCACACACCCCACAAACACCATGAAGCTCTTCTTGTCTTCTCCATCATCTTCACCTTCCTCAGCCACCACCACCACCACCGACACCGCCTATTCAAGCCGTCCTCTAACCACCATGCTCCGCCGCCTTCTCTGCTTCAACATCCTCCCTCACCACACAGAAACGAGCTCAATTGAGCTCAACCACAACCCAAAAGAGTGTTTCAGAACAGAGTATGATTGCGATAAAGCAGAGCCAGGGCTAGTGGCGAAGCTCATGGGTCTGGAATCAATGCCAGTTTTCGAATTGGCCAATACCCAGATGAAATCTGATTCAATTCCGCGAAGCAGGTCCGTGGATTATGATTGCACAAAAGAGAAAGAGTCGCAGCATCACCGGCGGGTGAAGACATCGTTGTCTTTTCCAGAATTCCCGACATTTTTGGTTCTTGAAGACTTCTTTGTTCTGAGCTTTGAGAATTCAGAAGATGGGAAGGGACTTGGATCGAAATCGAGGCGAAGAAGAGCAGAGAAGAGCAGAAGGAGACGAAGAAAGCGCGAGAAACAGAGTGCGCCTGAAGAGATGAACAAAGAAAACAGACACCCAGAAGCGATGGCTGTGAGGATCATCCATGAGTCTCCAGAGAAACCAAACCATGAAGAAGAAGAACATGAAGAAGACTCTATAACCAAAAAGATTGAAGAAACAGAGTGCAATTTGGAGAATTCAAGCCCTATCTCAGTTCTTGATTTTCCAGAATCCATTCTTGATCCCAATGTTCATATATCAGGTCCGTTTCCTCGAATTCTCAACACAGAAGAATACTCCAATAATCCAATTCATAGCTCAAGTTCATTTTATTTTTTTACTTCAATCTAAAGCTAATTGTTGTTGAATTGCTCGAAACAGATGAAGATGAAAGATCAACATGTTCCAATTCCAGGAGGAGATTATTATCAGAAGAGCTTGAACATTCTGTAAGTGATGAAAAGGGTTTAAGGAAAACGGGTAGAAAATCAAGGAGAAGAAATGGGTACACGAGGGACTATGCAGAGATGTGGGATCGGAGTTGTAGATTAGTCGAAGAAGACATGAAGGAGTCGAGTTGGGGGTATAAGAATTCATGGAGATATCAAGGAGATAGTGGTGATATAGGAGCAGACTGTGAGCTACAAATCTTCAATAACTTGTTATTCGAGCTAGTAGATCAACTCATCGATGACTGCTCTCACTGATAGGTATTTTTTATCTGTAAAACTATGAGAAGAATCTGTATATACTCTGTTTCCGGCTTATAAGAATTACTACAATTTGTACATTACAGTTGAATTGTGCCGGATTTATGAAAGAATTCTTCTGTAGATCCTTGCGCTCAGGTTATGAATATCGTAAGTTCACGTAATAAACAATTTGCACTGAAGGGAGTAATCCGGTAACTCATGGTGGCATTAGGATCGGCCCGCAGGCAAAACCGGCCCAGCCCGGCCCCCAAACCAGCCTCAGACTGGCCCCTTACTACCCAAGCCCCCAGCCCAGCCCCCTACGAAGCTGTCCGGCCCCGAAATCGGTCCGGTCGCATTTGGCCCCCAGCGGGCCGGCCTGCCCACATCTCCCCCCCCCCCCAGAAAAAACACTCCAAGCCCCTAACCGGTCCGGATCACTTTCCTTCCCCACAAGCCCGGCCCGGCCCGGCCCCTCCCAGCTGTCCTTTAAGCCTGGCCCTTTGACACCATGTCCAGAAACTTGCACATATAGGTCTCAAACTCACAAGATCCTAATGTAGGACATCTGCTATTATCAATACGCTCCCTCACGCAGAGGGTAGGAAACAGTCGTAAGAAAATATTCAGTCAGATCAACAGAACACAACTCTGATGCCAAAATTGAGAATTACAGGTTTCTGCGTCAAAACTAATTGACAATGACAGAAAGATAATATATAACAATCCTCAACCTGCCTGCCTTATCATCTACTTCAGAAAAACATTCTTGAACTGATTCTTTGTACAAATATGCTCTTTCGACATACTGAATCTAACAAGCGTAAGCATATGACATAGTTTGACAGAATTAAATATCACCACGTGAAATTCCACATCGTGGAGAATAATTCTCCTCGGATAAAAGCATTTTTGTTATCAACTCAAGTAATGGAAGCCGTATCACCAGTCGAACAAATTCTTAGTGCAAAACAGATATGCCAATTAGTGGAAGCACTGTCACCAATCAATCGGATAAATTCTTTCAGAAAAGTAGTTTTCGGGCATACCTTCATTAGTGCATCCAAATTCCATAGGAGTGTCAAACCACCTGTTGCAGATGCAGACCTAACTTCACCAAGTCAATAAAAATACAGTAAATGCTACAAAAAATAGAAGCTTCGAAGAACTGATTAACCAAAAGTTTATAATTAATTATCAGGTGGAAGATCTTCTTGTACAAATATAAATATGATGATACAACTGCGAAAGAAATAAGGTATAGAGACCATTAGGGCCTCATATTTCTTCACCTTCTAATAATCAAAAAGAAATTCAGGAAGCGGGGGACCGGACAAAAAAAATAATCCCAAAAAGAAATCAAATATACCGACCCCTAAAAATTATGTTAAAACGACGAGATCTTAGATCTTCCCTACGCGGGTTGAAGTTGTTCCTTGTTCGCTTCCCGTTGCTTCTGTCACCTGTTCCCCCAATTCCCTTCCCCCAAAATACGATGAATATAATATAAATCCCCAAAATAAATTGCAATAAATATTAAGATTGAAAACCGGTGAAATGAGGCCAATGTTAACTCGCTAAGACACCAGCTGCTCCGCCCACGAGGGATGAATCTCAGAACTTCCACTGGCCAGGTGATAGTCGTGCATTTGCTGCTGTTCAACATCCGAACCCCCTTGCTTTGTACTCGGGCCGTCCTTCACTAGCGACTGCACCCAAGATACATCGGGCTCTTCCGCTACATATGCCGCCGCCGCCACGCCGCTGCTCCGGGTCCCAAACGAAGCAGATTTCCTCAGTTTGTTCAGCTCTTCTCTCTGGATGCCCCATTCCACTTTTCCACCGGGAGATCCCCAATCAGAGAGGTTCGAATTCATCGGACTCCCCGAACGAACAGGCGAATGAAACCCAGCGAGACGGTTCGCGGCGCTTCTATCGACAAAGCTGTGGCTCCGGTTTGCAAATGCAGCCGCCCTCGAAGCCGCTAGAGAATTATTCACCGGCGACGATTCGTTACCAAACGACGGCGGCGCCCTCGCCGGCGAAGACGGGTAACTTGACCGGAGCTGCTGATTCATGTTTTGACGGATCTGGACTCCGGTCGGGGACTGCCTATGGTTCGGACTCATCATAGCATGATCAAGAGATCCAAACATTTCATCAAGGTTGGTAGGGTTAATGCCTCCGAGACTGTTGCCGTCCACGCAACGGTCAAAAGGGGACGTGCCGAAGCCTGAATTATTCCAAGCAGACGGTGAGGAGAGCCCCGGCATCTCCTCCATCATGAAATCTTGATGTTGGCGGCGGCGGTAGTTTTCAATCCCGCGCAGTTCAGATTCTAGATTCATGTCTCTAGCATTCATCGCCGTTTTCAGCCTGCTACCAGGAAGCTGGAGTGCTGGAGGAACAATGTTAAGCTGGTTCTGCCACATTGATGATCCAAGAGGAGAAGAACCTCCTGAAGGAGACATGGGAGGGGTTGAAGTCGGCGGTGGCATCGACATCGCATAAGAAGGAGAACCTAGAGAGAGCGAGCTCATTGACATCATATCAAGAGCGGACCCCGGGGCGTTCGAGAAAGATCTCGGCGACGGCACCGCAGACCCCGTCGAAGCGTACAACGGACGGAGCTCTTCCGGCTTGTGAGCGAAAAAGCAAACTTTCCTAGCGCAACCAACCTCGTCCTTGCAGAGACGGGTCCGGTACTGAGCCGGGTGAAGCCAACACTCGAAGATCCCGTGCGCGTACTCGCACGCGTCCCCGTGCCGGCATGTCCCCTTTCGGAACTCGGGACACGGCACGCAGGTGTAGTGATACTTTCGTGGGTCCCGCCGCCTCGCATTCTCACCCGGGTGGACGAAAGGGCATTCGGTCCAGTCGTGGGAGTAAGCCCTCGAGCAAGGCTTCACCTTGAACGTAAACATCCTAAACTCATCCGTTCCATATAACCCCGTCTTGATATCCGGTAGAGAAATATCCATCGGATACTCTTTCAAAATCTTGAGTTCACTCCCATCCCTTACCGTGATATCTTGAATTTGCCCTTCTCCCAAAAAATCTACTTCATTATCACCCACACCCTTTAACAAGCCCTCAATCATCTTCTTCCTTGATGGGGGTATCAAGTCACAAGGTCGATTCCCATTAGCATCGACGCAACCTGTATCTGCAGAAGCATCGAGCAAAATCTTGATGACTTCGACCGAAGAAGGAGAACCGCCAGCAACTGCACAGTGAAGGGCGGTGGCTCCATCGGAACCACAAGCCCTATTGATATCAACTTTTCCAGTTTCAAGAATGTAAGACAAGACTTGTTTGCTACCAAACATGGCTGCAACCAGGAGAGGTGTCCTCTCCTCAAACCCCATCTTCTTCGAGCCCATTCTTCTACCGTACCAGTAACTTGATTCGTCGATGTCTCGGCCCTCTTCTTCCACAGCAATCCTAAAGGTCGCGAGATCATCAGAAGCCGATAACTCGAGCAAAAAACCCTCTTTTCCAAACTCACTTCCCTCAGATGGGCAGGGTTTCATCTTGGAACCACTACGCATAGTGTCCTACAAAAAAGAATGCCGAAATTCAATAACATGGAGTCTATTTCTGAACCGAATTTACCCTAAAATGTTCTTGGGACAAAAGGTAACAAAATTCAACATATTATCTTACATGGGTTTTTCTCTAAATCGAAATAGTTCAACCCACAAGATTCTAAATTGAGTTTACCCTAAAATGTTCTTGTACAAAATATGAGGGTTCTTTTCTGAAACAAAAAAATTTAACCCACCAGTTCTTGGACAAAGTATACCTAAATTCAACATCTCATTTGACAAAGGTTTCTTCCTAAATCAAAAAAATTAAACCATAAAGGTTCTTGTAGAATACAAGATACTAAATTAACAGCTATTTTTAACAAAAAAACACTGATCTTTCATGATTTACCAAGGAAAAAAACTAAAAATGAGAGTGAAAACAAAATCAGAGTTCCTCACGAATAAGATGAAATCGAACAAGAGAATCTTAGTTTCAATGATCAACTTCACACAATCATACATGAATCTGCACTTAGAAATCAGAAAAAATCAGTCTTATCTCCAGCAAGAAACGAAATTTCAGTACTTTTAACTCATTATTCTCCCCTCAAAATCAGAAACCCCAAACGAAGCATAAAACCCACAACTTCACAAAGCATCATCACACAATCACCGAAGAGAAAACCCACAAAGAAAAAGCAAGTCAATCAATAATTGAAGATGAAAAAAGTTGCATAAACAAGCTCAACAGTACAATCAATCATGGATAAACAATCGACCAAAAAACATAGATTTCTGCTAGTAGCGATTGAGCGTACCTTCATTCAATCAGCGATTAACAGATGGAGGGTTTTGGAGATGGGGCTCTTCTCTGAGTAGAGAGCCAAAAATGAAAAGGAGGAGCGGAGAAGTCGAACTGGTAAGAAAAAACCAGAGTCTCTGCTGCTTTAATTGCAATAAAAAAAAGGTGAGATTTTTAGAGGAGACGATGGAGACTTTTCTTGTTCTCTTTTGAGGATTTAACTACCACTTCGCCCCCTCAAGTATGGAGCAGTTTCAATCTGGTCATTCAATGGTAAAATTCACTTGCACCCCCTCAGTTTTGGTGATTTTCACTTACACTCATTTTAGTTTGAAAAACTTAACTTATACCCATATCACTACCAAACTTGTTGTCACTTACACCCCCTCTGTGTACTCTGCTAGTTGGTAGGGCTTAACTTCTCAAATTTAGTTTTTCGGACAGATTTACCCTAGTAGAGGCTGCTTAGGTCAATCTACCACAATGTAGATTCTTAACGTGCAAATATCGCAAGATTTCGAAAAGCGTTTCTGATTATGGCGCAGCCAATGCAAGAAAAAGTTTGGACTAACTCCATGCAAGGTTTGCAAAATTTGGAAATGCATTGGCCTTTGCAGTCTCTGTAGGGGTAAATGTCCAAAAAATTAAATTTAGACAATTAATCTACCAACTAACATAGTGGATACACAGAGGGGTGTATTTGACAACATGTTTGATAGTCGTAAGGGGTGTAAGGGAAGATTAACCAAACTTAAGGGTGAGTCTGAGTGGTAAGTTGCTAAATATTGTAAATGAAAATTCGAAGAAACGGCCTAAAATAAAAGAGTGACAAGTTTTAGGAGCAGCGGAGGAAGTACTAAGTTAGAGTTGTTAGTAATTATAAACGATTACCATTTGCAATGACCTTCCACATATGATAATCATGGAAAATGTAAGAAGAGAAGACCTTAACAATTAGCGATTGATGTGATCGATTTAGGGGTGCAAGCTAGTCGAGTCGAACAGTACTTGGTTTGGAGAAAAAAATAGCATCGGGCTCGACTCGAGCTCGCTGCGAGCTTGAAAAGTCATGGCTCAAGCTCGGCTCTAAAAAGATTGCAGGTTTAAACTTGTCTTGACCTTGTCGATTGCAGTTCTCGAGCTTTCAAGCTCACTAGATCTCATCCATAAGCGTCAGTGAGTAATAAAGTAATAATTTGTACAATACTTAACTTATACAAAAAGAGTTTTTTTTTTTAGGTAAACTTATACAAAAAGAACTTAAGATAACTATATCCGTAATAACAATAAATACCAAGTTAAAACACAAATATTAATTCTTAATTCACTTTAAAAGGGTGTAAGTGTCTTTATCAAAACAGAGTGGGGTAAACGTGTCCTGGTATCTCATCTGAGGGGTGAAAATACTATTTACCCTTCTTCCACAAAGGCTGCATCTTCTTTGTCCGCTCTTCGGATCATGAGAAGGTAGTCACTGCTCCACAAACACCACGAAGTCCACATAATTTGTGTAGATTCTTTTTCCCTCCCATCGAAGTGAAATCAGACTCACACTCAAGTGAAATAAAACCCAAATAAAAAGGCGGATGAAATTAAATTTCTGCCACAAAATATTATGTCACTAGTCAACTCACAATAACAGTTGTCGGATATAGATTTCCTTCTATGCATGTCTTGTACTTTGTCTGTTTTTTCTCTTTCTTTCGGTTTTGACTTTTTTATCCGTAAGCATGTCATTTTGATCCGCAGATTTGAATAGCAAAAAGATACAATTTTTCGATAATTTTTCTTGGTGTTGTAGAGTAAAGTTTACTGTACAACACCATAAAAATTTATCAAAAAATTACATCGTACTGCTAATCAAATCTTTTGGTCAAAGTGGCAAGATTAATAGTGGTACAACTGGAAAAAAGAGAAGAAACAGATGATACATGTGTTCCCTCTCTTTCTCCCCTGTTGGCTTTTTTACTCGTTGTTGGTTCACTTTGACCCGATAAAGTGGCAAGATTAATATTCAGATTCTCTGTTTTTTTAGGAGAATAAATGCTTCTATAAATGCAAAATCAGGGGTTGTTACACCATTTTACATCGTTTTCTAGAAGCTTAAGGGCCCACTGGGGGGTACTATCTAGCTAGAAATATTTGTTTGGAATAGCAAACTCGTGAGCTGCTATGTTTGATGTTATGTGGCTATAAATAAAACTAACATTAGCGAAGCGAGACATAATGACTCTGACTTCCCGGACGACATCCCCTGCTTCAGACCTATAACGTAGAGTTCTGGAATTATCGTTGAAAATGTCTATTGCCGTTTTTGCATCGGATTCGATGATGAGATTGATTACTCCACAATCAGCTGTCATAATCAAACATTCTTTGATCGCAAGAATCTCAGCCTCACATGCCGACGAGGTCGTTGGAAGAGGAGATGAAAAAATTGCTATTAGCTTCCCATTGCGGTCTCTGAGAAGTCCCCCCGTCGCTGCTTTCCTCTCGGACAAAGCCAAGCTGTGTCCGAATTGCACTTGAATGTTCCCATTGGTGGTGGCTTCCACAGCGATGTCACTGTCCCTGACGTGAGTCATGTGCTTGTATTGTCTCTGTCCGGAGGAAGTGTCTGCTCCACCATCAACTGAATTGCTCGGGAGAGTTCCTCAACTGGCCGACCATCATCGTCGAAAACGACGGCATTATGATTACGCCACAACACTGAAATGATAATACAAAAGGTTCTCCGATTGTTAGGAGACAGAGCCAAGAAGAAGATTGGAATCCAAGCCTTCATATCACTAGATCTTTTCAGAAGAAAATCGCCACCCAATAACTTTGTCCAAAACCAAATGGCAGTATCACACTCCATAAATAGGTGTGTTGCAGTTTCAGTCTTCACATGGCAAACTAGACAGATTGTAGAGACGTCCTTCATGAACTTACACAACTTGTCTCGGGTAGCCTATGAATCTTGAGAAGCCCTCCATACTCTGTAAATCTTCTTTGTTTGCACTCTTGTTTTCCAGATGTACAGTAGCCATGACTGAGAGGATAATGAAGAGGACCCCTCATGCGATGCTAGGAGCTTTTCTTTACGTACCATTGAGTAACCCGAAGATACTGAGAATTCCCCATCCGTAGAGTAATTCCATCGAAGGGAGTCCGACACCGAAGCTCTTGGGATGGGGACCCTTATGATTTCTTCGAGCTCGGATTGGAGGCCGCTTGCCACAATATCTTCAGTATTGCAACACTTTTCTGGGCTGATCAGATCCACTACCCTTAAGTTGTCAGCCAAACAGGGAGCTACAATAGGTCTGAACGTCAGCTCACTTTTGAGCCATGGATCTCTTGTAGCACTAATCCTTGTACCATCGCAGACCTTCCATCTACGGCCTTTGCGCACCAGATTTTTTGCATTAAGGATTGACCTCCAAGCATAAGATCAATTTTTATGTGCCCCTCAAAAGATCTGAATTAGCGACGTATTTATATTTAAGCATCCTACTTACCAATGAGTCCGTTTTCAGTAATCTCCAAAATTGCTTAGCTAAAAGAGAGTCGTTGAAATCTTCTAGGTCTTTGAAACCAATAACACCGTCTTCTTTGGAGCGTTTAAGCTTTTCCCAAGCAATCCAGTTCCCCCCTTTCTGATCCATTTGTTTGCCCAGAAGAATCTACAAGATAGCATCTCAATCTTATGACAAAGAGAGGGCACCAATTTAAAACAGCTCATCGTATAAACTGGAATTGCTTAAATAACAGCCTTTATCAGAACTTCTCGACCAGCAAAAGAGAGTTGATTCTGATTCCAAGTCTTGAGCTTTTTAGAGATCTTTTCCACCAAATCGCCAAAACAGGCCCACTTGCTTCCTGTTAGTGGATGGAGAGTGGATGGAGCTAACAGAATGGGCTAAATGACATATTTACCCTCACTTTGAATAATAATAATAATAATAATAATAATAATAATAATAATAATAATAATAATAATAATAATAATAATAATAATAAGAAGAAGAAGAAGAAGAAGAAGAAGAAGAAGAAGAAGAAGAAGAAGAAGAAGAAGAAGAAGAAGAAGAAGAAGAAGAAGAAGAAGAAGAAGAAGAAGAAGAAGAAGAAGAAGAAGAAGAAGAAGAAGAAGAAGAAGAAGAAGAAGAAGAAGAAGAAGAAGAAGAAGAAGAAGGAGATGATGGGACGCCCCCAGTCCTCTCTCTCTCTCTTTCCCGTCGTCCCCAAACCACCGCCTCCTCCTCTCTCTCTCTCATTCTTGAACCCGCCATCACCACTGCCGCCTCTTCTCTCTCTCGTGAAACCACCCATCGCCACTGCCGCCTCCAACTCCAGAAACCACCACGGCCTTCCCCAAAGACAATGGGGAATGACCGGCGAATTGGGTCGCCGGTGAGCACCCAAATCTTCCTTCCCATCAAGTGGAGTTGTTCAATTTCTATTGATTCAACCAAACACAACCCAGATGGGTTTGTTCAGTTTGACCTGGAGAATAACCCATTTCAATTGGGAGACCCCGATTTACTGTTTATCGTTTGAGCAGCCGATGCGGTCCTAGTTGCACGGATTTGGGTCGGACCAATTGAGTTGCTCTGTTGGGTTTAGTGTCTTATTCAGAGCTAACATCGCTGCTGCATTAGATTTGGCGGTCTGAGATTCAAAGACTGTGAAGATTGATGACAACAGATTAAAATGACAGGTAAGAACTTGAATCCGAGATGGGTACCCATTTTCGGGAAGCTCTGTATCCATTAATTAGTTGCTGAAGAGATAAGGTTGGAAGAAGATACTAATATGAGTTTCAATTTGTGTTTAAGGTTGTGCACCCGAGATGGGAACCTGAGATGGTCTTAGGGTGTTTGGAGGTTTGGTTGTTTGGGTTCGAGAAATCAGTGTCGATGGTGGTAAATTGGGTGTTGATGTGAAGTAAATAGGGTATTAGATTCAAGAAAAACAAAGTTCAAGAAAAAACATGGTTAGAGTCTTTTCTAGGATTCAAGGATTGTGTCTACTCTGGTTTTGGTTGAAGTTACCTTCTTCTTGCTTTTTTCTTCTTCTTCCACTTCTTCATCTTCCTTTGTTAAGTTTGTGCAATCTACTAAGGTTCAACAAGTTCTGGGACTTGTTTTTTGATTTGATTTGTTTTTCTGGTTTTGGTTTAATTGAAATTCAGTTGTTATTGTTATTGTTGTTGTTTGTTGTTGTTGTTGGTGGTGGTGGTGATTTGGTGATAGTGGAGGTGGTGTTCAAGAACACCAAGAACATGATTAACATTGTATTAAACAAAAAAAAGTGGGTTATTTGTCCACGATTTGTAAGGGTAAAATGGTCACAAAAGTCAGTTTGCACCCCTCCACTAACAGATTGTAAGGACATCTCCAACCCTATTGGGGGGGGGGGGGGGGGGCGGGGAAGGGGAATACCGCATAAAAATACGGTTCATTTCCAACCCTATGGGGGGGGGGGGTGCTATGGGAGAAATTTTGCCTTGGGTGTGGCATGGTTAGGGGGGGTTTCCCCCTGGACACCCCTTCTCCCTCCCCTTACATGGAGTAATAAATTAATTTAATATTTGACAATATTAAATACACTTAGTAATTTTTTAGATTATATCATATATTTGTTATGATTAATAAATTTTATCACATTTTTATTATTGAATAATTTACGCACGATTGTTGAAAATTATATTTACGAAAAATTATCGTTATCGTTCAAAATTTAATAAATCTTATCTTTCATACAGTTAACAATTATAATTATTAAATTTAAAAACACGATTAAAAAAGCATCAAATGTATTGAATCACAACGATACAAAAGTAGTATTCATATATAAAGCAAATATCACTTATTGTGCATAATAACTTTTCTTAGTATTAATAATTTATTTGTAAGTTATTAAATATATATTAAAAAATATTTTTGTTGGGTAGGGGGAAATGAATGGGTTGGAGATGAGTAGTTGTTTGGGGGGGAGGGGAGAAATGATGGGCCTGTGAGGGGAGGGGGAATGAGAGGTGAGGGGAGGAAAAAAATGTCATGGGTTGGAGATGCCCTAACGAGAGTGTGGTATATGTCCATCCTCCATCCAGTAACATGGGTGTAAAAAGTGTTTTTCCATAAATCAGGGGACAAAATGTATTTAATCCATAAATGAAGGGTGAAATTTGTATTTTACCCATAATAAAATGGAAGAGATGAACTAAAGGATACTTATTCTGGATATCTATTTTAAGAAATTAGGACAATCTGATTCTTCTTTTTCCTATCATTATGACTTTTTGACTCATATTTATGTCACTTTGTTAGGATGATTTGTTATACAAAACGATACGATTTTTTAATAATTTTTTAACCGTGTTATAAAATAACTTTTACTCTACAACACCGTGAAAAAATTATAAAAAAGTTACATCATTTAACTATTCAAATCATCATATTACAAAGGAAAATGTTAAACGTCATCATTTTTTCTTCACTCTTTAATTTTTTTTTTTTTTTGAGAGGAATCCAATGGATTGTATTATGGAGGCTGGGCCTCGAAGTGGTCCAATACATCTTCTAATAATACATCAGAAGCCCAAAGAGGGGGATTGTCAACCCAAGTAGTCGACCCGTTTACAGAAAGCCCATAATGGGTCATTCTATCCGCTACTCCGTTTTTGTTGCGTGGTACATGAACCACCACGTGGTCCTTCATTTACTCGAGAAGAGCGTTACAGCTATCAATAATCCTCTTGGCTTCTGTGATATCTGGATGCTTCTCTCCCTTCCGTTCATTTCTCATCTCTCTAGCTAGAGAGAGAGCGTCCGTTTCGATCCAGATCTGAGTTAGGTTTAGCTCCGAGGCAAGTTTGATGCTTTCGAGCATTGCTTATGCTTCAGCCATTCTCGCCGAGAGTGGAAAGGGGAGCCTCCTAACTCGGCCGGCGATGAAGACTCCTTCTCGTGTTCGGATAACCGTACCGGACGCTGCTGATTTTTTCTTGGAATTCCAGGCGGCGTCCGTGTTAACAACGAACCACCCCTCCGGCGGCCTCTATGCCGTTGAATCGGGGGGAGTTGTATAGATCTGAGCCGGCGCAAGGGGCTTCGTCTGTTGCATGTGTTCCTTGAACTCCTCAATTAGATTTAAGGTATTTGAAACCACAATTTCTGGGGTTTTTTCTTGATTTTCAAAGATCAGCTTGTTTCTAGCTGCCCAAATTTGATGAATAAACATGCACATCTTCTTTCTTTCATCTTGATTTGCGTTTAAAAACGCCTGTGGGAACCAGATCTGGAAAGGGCCTGTTAAATTTTGAGCAAAGATGAATCAAAAAGCTGTTTCCACCTTTTTATGCTGTATTGACACTGTAGAAATAAATGGGTTTCGGTTTCTGTGTATCGTTTACAGAAGGCACAAGCTTCTTCTACCTCCATCTTCCTTCTTCTGAGATTTGCACGAACTGGTAAACTATTGTGCATTATTCTCCAGATCGGGAAAAGGAATTTTTTTGGGAGCTTTTGTTTTCAAAAGGAATTCCACCAGTCCTGAGGTGGAGAAACAGAACCACCAAAGACTGACTTATCTTTCATGTCTTTCTGCTGTAATAATAGCTGATACCCAGACTTTACTGTATACTGTCCGTGTTCGGAATAATGCCAAATGAGGCGATCTGGAACTGGGATTTCAGGTATTTCAATTATCTTTATCTCAAAAATGTCATCTTCCCAGAATAGATTTTCCAATTTTTGATTGTCCCAATTTCTGTCTTCAGTGATGAGATCCGCCACTGCGATCTGTTGATTGGTGGTTCTTGGGGTGAAAGGTTTGAACTGATGGGGACGGTAGAGCCAGGGATCGGAGAAGGCATCAAGCTTTTCTCCGTTACCTAATCTCCATCTACACCCACTTAATACCAACTGTTTGCTCGCCATTATGCTCCTCCATAGATATGAGCAGCCCTGCTTTAGTTCTGCATTTAAGAGTCCTGTATCTCTGTAGTACTTGTGCCTTAGAACTCTGGAGAGTAATGTCTCTGGGTTGTTGAGAATTCTCCAAAACTGTTTGCCCAGCAGGGCTATATTGAACAATTGTAGATGATGAAAACCAAGCCCTCCTTCTGACTTTGTTCTTTTCAGTTTTTCCCAGGCAATCCAAGACATTTTCCGTCTCTCCACCGTCGAACCCCACCAGAATTGAGCCATCTTGGATTCGATATAGTCACATAGAGACACTGGGAGTTGGAAACAGCTCATCGTGTATGTTGGTGTTGCTTCGACAACGGCTTTAAGCAACGTCTCCCTACCAGCCGGATTAAGGTACTTTTCCTTCCAGGTGTTCATCTTTCCTTGAATCCGCTCCTCAATATTCTTGAATTTGACCATCTTCTTTCTTCCTATGTCGTTTGGGAGACCCAGGTACTTGTCATGAAGTTTGTCAATTTTCACACCGATGATTTGCCCGAGCTCAGTACCCTGCTGTTGAGAAACATTACTTGAGAAGACTACCGATGATTTAGCAAGATTCACTTGTTGACCAGTAGCTTTTTCATAGTCTTGTAGCATTGTAGTTAGGTCTTGCGCTTCTTTTGCATTTGCTTCTGTAAACAAAATGTTGTCGTCTGCGAAGAAGAGGTGCGTAACAGTAGGCCCTCCTCGAGACGCAGCAGCACCTGTAATAGTACCACTAGTAGACAAATGCGTGAGAGCACGAGAGAGAACTTCACCACAAAATAAAAACAAATAGGGTGAGATGGGACACCCTTGACGAAGCCCACGCTTGGGCACTACATTACCCACCATATGTCCCTTAAAAGAGAAAGAAAAGGTAGGCGTAGAAATGCAATCACGAACCAGATTAATCCATTTGGGCCCGAAGCCCAATTTCCCGAGAGTGTTCGTAATAAATGACCACTCAACTCGGTCATAAGCCTTGCTTATGTCTGTTTTAAGTGCAAGATAACCATCCTTCCCTTTGATTCTGTGCTTCATGGAGTGTAGAACTTCGTAGGCGATGATGATGTTATCTGTAATAAGTCTACCGGGGACAAATGCCGATTGACTTTCGGCTATGTTGATTGTAATACCCCGTAATTTGACCAGGGGTAAATTGGAAATTTTGGAGGCGAATTGTGAACTTTAAATTATTCGGGAAAGTTATTTATAATTTTGTGCGAATTCTAGAATGTGGAACGGTAATTTTTCGTGTGTTATCGCGTAGGTGACCACCGCGTTAGATGACGCAACAACCACATTATAACACTACCACTACTACTACTACTACTACTATTATTATTATTATTATTATTATTATTATTATTATTATTATTATTATTATTGTTATTATTATTATTATTATTAATTTATTATTTTCTCACACCCACTCTACTGTCACCCGTCAAATCCCCTCCCCCCTCTTGCTTTGTCTTCACGCACAAGGAACCTTAGCCGCCCCAACATCACCGCCTCCACCACCTTCTACAGCCTTCCATCACCGCCCTCAGCCATCTATTTAAACCCCCGAACCCCCGCTGCCTTCCCCAGCAGCCACCCTCACACACCCACCACCAGAAACGCCACCACCTCCTTCATCATCGTCGTCACTCTCACCACCACCATAACCTCAAACTTCAGCCAGAAACAACCCACCTCCACTACCTTCGTTCTCTTTCTCCCTCTCTGTTTCAGTACCCAGCAGCAGCAGCAGTTCACCACCTCCACCACCAGTTCACCATCTCCACCACCGTGCACCACCATCGTCGGCAACGTCGCCACCATCACCACTTCGCATCTCACTCTGCCTCTCTTCCCTCTCTCATTCACTCTCCACTTCTCTCTGTTTTGTGTGGAAAGCAGAGGCAGCAGCTGCAGCTGGCAGCAAACAGCCACCAGCCACCGCCGCCACTCTCGACGGGAACCACCGAGAGAGAAACCGCCAGAGCTCTCTCTCCCCATCTGTTTCCCTCTCGGCTCCATCTCATTCCACTCTCTGTTGCGACCCATAAAGAGGAAAGAAGAAGTTGAAAGGCACAACAGCCTCCGGTCGAAGCAGAGCCGCCATCGCCGCCGGCGGAAGCCATTAAAACCGGCGAGAATTGAAGCCCAGCAAATCCGAGGCCACCCAGCCTATTTCTCCGACCCAGATCGACCCCCTAGGGTCCGACCAACTTCCCGGAGGTCCCAGCAGCTTCCAGCGCCAGCCGGAGAGCCACCGTCGGCCTCACCACCGCGAGCTCCGACGAGTCGTCGACCCGGCTCAAATCTTCGCTGTTTCTTCTGTTTCTTCGATCAGGTGCACACTAAGTCCCTCCTTAGTTTGATTTCTGAACTCAAAATCCCATTTACATCCTCTGATTCATGTCTCGGTTGATGAAATTGGGTTGTTCTTGATAGGAGGGGTAAAAGTGTAGTTTTGGAAAAACTTAGGGGTGAAGATGTAGCTTAACAAACTATTTTTGGCCTTGTTAGGGGGTGTTTTGTTTCCTTATCCATAACTTGGGGGTTATTCTTGCAAACCTGAATTTGTTTTGAAAATAAAGTAAAATAGAGCTTAAACTATTTTCTAAATAAATAAAAATAATTAGTATTATAGAATTGTTTTCTTGGGAAAAATAAAAATAAAATAAAGCGTCAAGTTAGAAATATAACTTGTAACTAGTTATTTCCCCTATTTGTTGATTAAGTATTTGCTAGGAATTAAACGACTATTTAGTAGCATTTTAGAATTTAATGTTTCTAATATTTAATAATGTCTAAAGTATTATTTCTTAATTCTTCATAAAATCTAATAAATAGCCATCTTGGACTATACTTGGTTGTATGCAAATAATGTTAGCTAATTAAAATAATAAAGTGTTGGTTGGTAATTTTGACTTTAGTAAATTTGCAAGACTTGGGTTATAGACTCTTAAATAATAATTTTATTGGGAAAACAAATAAATATTGGAGAATTAGGTGACTCCCAATGAGACTCGCTAGACTTAGAGCAATACATGTTGTATACTTGCGTAGTTGATTTGTAAATTGAATAAGGAAATTCAATTTGTAGGTGACGAATTTATCGACGAGGGCTACGTGTCTTTCTAAAGGATCATTACGTGCTATTTGTTGAGGAATAAGGTGAGTATACATGCCAAGCCTTGCGTGCCAAGCTTCCTTCGTGTCAAACGTGGATTTTTATGTTATGTCTCAAAATTGTATTGTTTATTTGATACTTGTCGGTTTTGTTTATTCATTTCTTGAAAATCTCACACGATAATTATTAATCCGTAATAACGTAAAGTGAAAAGAGTTGTGCGGGGAACGTCATTTGGATTATTATTGATTTGGTTTGGTCGTCCACTCGACCCCTTATTATTTAGCCCGGTTGCCATTGCCCCGGATTCGCTCCATGCACTCACCTCTCTGGCCGCAAGAAGTCTTAGGGGGGTGCCGGCACTTAAGGTCTTGGTAGCTTGTGATGGGATATATTGATGATGTGATTGGATTTTCCCCGTTCAACTCAAGATTTAATATGGTTATTTCTGAATTGGCGGTTTATTGATGAGAAATTTGATGTTTATTATTAAATGAGGATATCAGAGTTGGATTATTGAAATTTGAACTTGGATTTTCATATAAGGATGTTGGATATGAGTTAAATGCTGGCTTCTGGAATTCTCTGGAATTGTGTTTGGAACATGAGAATATGTTATTACTCAATTATCCTTTACTTCCGCTTTATAAATGTTATAATTTACTGTTTTACTTAAATTATCATCTCCTCTGTGTTTGACATGCTTGGGTGTTGCTCACTCAGTATTTGTTGCTGACTTTCAAAACTGCGATTCCTGTTTTTCTTCCCACCGCAGGTTTAGAAGCAGGAGACTTGGTGTAGCAGGGTACGAGACTCACCTAGATGGATATCATCACGTTTTGATCTAGTTTGTTAGCTAAGCCTAGTGTAATAATTTTGAGACGCATGTTTTGAGACTTGTGTAATGCTTAAGACTTTTGTAATGTTTAATATTATAAATAATTCAGGATGTTATGCTATTGATTCCCACCGTCACTTTTAGCAGCGCCCTCCTGGGCTTTCCGGTCCGGAACGGGAAGCTTGGAAAACCGCGGGTTGTTGCATTGATGTTTCTTATTGGTGATATAATTATAGAAGTATCTTAAAATAAATAGTTACCAACATCATATTTTAATACACAAGCGTTAAAATGAAAAGGTTAAAAAAGTGATAAACATAGCAACCATCAATGACAAAATAAATGGTGATGAAAGTAATAGTATTGAGAAATATAAGAATCTGAGTGGTGGTACTGTTTTTCGGGTACGAAAATGGGAAAGCAACGTCACCACCTAGCAACATCATCATCTTGTACGTTTTGCTAGTGCGGGAAACGGAACCTAATCCTCTGCTATCCTCACCTGCCTGTCACCTCACCTCCACCTTTTTGTTACTACCATCCAAAGTCCAACGGACGGACAACGATTATCTAATGCTACAATGGACGGCTGCAGACATTAAAGTTTCCAGATTCGGTCGGGCTGTCGTCTGTTGTTCGATGTTGACTACCCCTACCTTTTCTCTTTGGTAACAGTACATCCATATAGGAGTTCGATCTCGTATTTTAGTATTAATTATTGTTTTCTTTGTTTAAAGTCTCATGGAGTGAAGTACATGCTAGCAAAGTGAGCAATGAATTTTAATCCCAACACACGGAGCGTTAAATCACTATTTTTCTTCTCTTTCTCCCTCTTTCTATTTTAGTACATTTCTTATCGTTCTCATATTTTTCTATTTTAGTAAATTTAATGATGATCAATTATCCATTTATCCTCAAAATATTACCCTACATTTTTATTAAATTAATTTATTAATTAGATTGGGCCACCAATCAACTCAAATTAGTAGCCCATTATACAAAACAAACCAATCCTCTTGATCTAACCCAACCCTATCCACCACACATATACCAACCCAATTTAACCTATCTCTCAAACCAATCCTCTCATTTCTCACAATTCAATATACCGAGAGACAGAGACCATGGTTTGTTTCCTGAGCTCGCCAGGAAACAAACCACGGAGAGGCGACTGGGTTCTTTAACAGAGACGACGGAGGTCTTGAAAGAGGACGATGAAGGTCGTTGACAATGACGAAGGAGGCTGGTGGATCGAGGACGAGGACACTGATCTTGACCTCTACAATGTAAATCTGCAATTTTTGTTCGCAGATCTTGGCTGCGGCAGTCGGATGCGGTGTTGCGGTGGTCAGTTGGCTGCGCCGGTGGGAAAGATCTTATTCTTCCGTATTGTTTATTTTCATTTGTAATTTTCTTTTCTTGGATCTAAAATTTTAGGGTAAAAGACACTAACCACCCCCGAGTTTAGGATAAATTCCACCCCGCTACCCTGTGTTTTGGAAAAGACACTCCGCACCCATTTAACGGAATATTCCGTGGACAATTTGCACCCTCTGTTAGGTTCCGTTAGAAAAGTGGTTAATTAATTTACTTAGGATAATATTTCCCTTGTGTATCTTTTGGATAATATTGCCCATCATTTATCATCAAGGACATCAATAACACTCCATTAAATTTCCAAACATTTTAGCTATAACAAAGATTCAGAGTAAAGAAAAACCTACAACATTAGAGCAAACAATCTCACCGAGATCGCTACTAGAAGTCCATAGCCTTTTCTTCCAACAACACGCCCAGATTCAAACTCAATCCACGCCTAAAATCATCAAAATTGTCTAGTTCACGCCTAAAATCAGCAAAAAACTGATTTGCTTCATCCCTCAGATCGAAGACCTGCTGCAATAGAAGAGAGAATTACTGGGGGGGGGAGAAGAAAATGATGATGATTTGTGGGTGAAGAAAAAGAAAAGAAACCCAACAAAACCAAAGCACAGAACCCAAACTCACACTTCAGAGCCATTCACTGTCGATTCAACCACGCTACAATCCATATTTTGCCTTCACCCATTCAAACAACAGCCAGACCATTCATCACAGTTCTCCTTCACCAATTCACCATCACAGCTTCCACGCTACTCAAAATCCACCATTATCTCCTGCAAAATTACACTTCAGACCCTTTCATCGTCGATTCAACCACCCAGAAGGACAGATCCATACCGAACCACCATCAACCATCAATTGGGTCAGCGCCGGCGACCTAATTGGCTGGTCGTTCGCCTGCGGCGACCTAGTGGAGGTCTTCGCCATCCGACTCAAGGGAGGGAGAGAGAGAAGATCTGAAACTTGCCCAATTTTGACATAATCATCTTTGTCGGCTTAATCGCTGATGTTTTGGGGGTAATCGATCGGCATACAGAGAGAAGACTCAATCCCCAACGACTCACAGAGACTTTAAATACGGACGGAGGGAGGAGAATTTAAGAAAAGCATTGATCGAATCATAGAGAGAGAGGGAGACGGAGGGAGGAGATCGACCGGATCTATCCCCATCTCCACCATTGATCTACTCATCTCCATCTCTCTGTCTGTCGATCTTCGTCGTGGGTGTGAGAGGGATAGTTCCACATGACCAGCGAGACAGAGACTTTAATCGATGAGGCCTTACGAGTTCTGAACATAGCCGATCCAGTCGAGAAGGCCCGAATCGGCGACGAAGCAGCAACCAAATGGATACAAGTTTTGTAATGCTTTATGGGTTCTTAAATTCTCTGCTTTCTCTTCGATCGGCTCTATCCCCATCTGGGTATGATTCAATTTACAGACAATCGTTCAAATCTGTACTTTTCTTGCCGAGAATCAAGAGCGTTGCAGCTCTACTCGTCGGCGCTGAGGACCGCCCAAAAACTCGGTTATAAAACTGGGTTTTCCAAAGGATTGGGTTTGGGAGCGTTTCTGTTGCTACGCTCTTTTACTTTTCTGGAGAGATAAGAAGAAGACAATAAAGCTGGTTTCTTTCTCTCTGTGTTTGTGTCTAGACTGAAAGTTCAAAGGGTAGCAGTAGAGGTAGAGATAGGATTTGGTTGAGGAGGAGGCTAGGGTTACAGATGATGCACAGACTAATGTGATGTTCGCAAGTATACGAATCTTGTAATACCGGGTGTAATTAAACTCGGGTGATCGTTCCCACGAGGACTATTTTGGGTTTTTCGAGAAATCAGTTTTAACTTGCAGAATGTAAAAGGAGGAGTAGTTTAGGATTGCGATTGACTATAAACAGAAAATAAACAAATAACACGTAAATATTTTTTTGTGACGTTTTCTGAAAATCTTGAAAGTTGTAAATTTAGGGTTTGGAATACTAGGTCCCAGGATCCTCTAGGGTTTCTTCAGAGTTATGTTCTTAGTTTTGATATGAAAACACTCAGCAGTTTTAATTACCCGTGCCACGTACCGATTGTGCAGTAACCTTTCAGATTCCACACGCTATCACGATCCTGCAGACTTTCAGGTTCCTGTTAAGCTGCCTAAGTCTGCAGTCTCGTTCTAAGTGTTCTAGGGTTTCTAACCTGTCCTGATGGCCCGGGTCAAATTCTCTAACAGTTGGTCTATACATTTTGGCTAGCCCTATCTCCCTTTCTCTGGTCGGTCTATCAAGGTAAGGTACTAAATCTTGTCTTTTCTTCCTAACCCTTACCTGACGTTTTCACCTACAGGCTCGGGTCTATAGCAATTCTGGTTCGCGACTCCGATCATGCATAAACATATATAATCAAAGACAGAATAACTGATAATACTGCTGAATTAAGATATCGTAATCATGAATTCATAATCAAACTGCAGAACAATGTCTGAAAACAAAACCCTAGGTTCACCGAGAACCTAGGTAAAAGGTTTAGCTACTAAACGACATAACGAATTAACAAAGTTTCTGAAATTAAGAGAGAGAATAAGATCAAAACTAAGTCTTCGGATCTGGATGAGTGCTTCCGTGCTTTCCGGGGATGCTCAGACTTCTCCTTTGATGAATTGTGTCTTCAAAACGAGTCTGGACGAGTCTTTATATAGTACTGGAGAAGTTTCTGGAACTTGTCTTTATTTACAAAACTGCCACTGCCCGAAACCGCCTCAATTTTTGTGATGTCTGCGTATTATACGCAGCCTGCTGCGTAAAATACGCAACCAGGGTGTTCTCTGTGCTATTTTTTCTCCACTTGTTGCTGTCTGCGTATAATACGCAGACCCTGCGTAAAATACGCAGGCAGGGACCCACTTGTGCCTTCTTCTTCTTCTTTCTACGTATTTTCTCCCCCTGACTGCGTATAATACGCAAGAGGCTGCGTAAAATACGCAGACACGGAAGAAAACTGGCCAAAAACCCCTCCCCAACCTTGCTGCCTGCGTATTTTACGCAGCCTGCCTGCGTATTATATGCAGTCAGCAAGGCAGGGTGCTCTTTTCTGCCTCTTTTTGCCTCCTGCTGCATTCCCGATCAATTCCTGCTGCATTCCCGAGCCCTGTTCCTGCATAGACAACACGAACACACCCGCGATCATATCCAATAAAAGTACGGAAAATGCAGAAATTTATAAAGATCAAATAACTGTCACGTTCCTAAAACCGAGGCCTTCCGAGGGTGAAAATTGGCTAAAACATGATTTTTCCGGCACAAATGCACAAAAACGAGCTATAAGATAACCCCTATTTGGGCGTTATCAACAGAAGAGAAGGGAAGAGAATGAGAAGAGAAAAGTGATATATAGTAGGTCATTTATCGAAATTATGAGGGTATAATCGTCTTTCGGCCTGGTCTGTTAGTCCGCCGTCAACTCCATCCAAAAAAGGGTTAAGAGTGTCTTTTTCCAAAACACAGGGTAGCGGGGTGGAATTTATCCTAAACTCAGGGATGGTTAGTGTCTTTTACCCATAATTTTATTGTTTGTATCTATATTTTCTGTTGTTGGTACTGGTGGTGGACTGGTGGTAGATGACTGGTGGTGGTGGTGGAGGACTGGTGGTTTTGTTGGTGGCGTTTTGTTGCTCTTCACAAAAGCAGAGTTTAGGTAGAGAGAGAGAAAGACATGATAGGAATATAGAAAAAAGGAAGATGCAATTTTCTTGATTTTCGTGACCTCTCCAAGGGGGAGAAAGAGATAGAATGGACAGGTATGTTGCTAACATTGAGCTAGTAATTATTTGTAACATTTGAAACTTTGTTAATTGCTTCAAAAGCATATCGTGACAAAAAAGGTAAAGTATTACAGTCTGAATCCTTAAATACCTATATAAAAGTAAATGGGTGATAGCTCAAGTGCTAGAGCGTTTAAAGTTTTTCCTGCATGAGATTCTGAATTCGAACCCGGTAGACAACAAACAAGTACCAGTCTGTCTCTCCTCTTTGTTCCCAATTTAATTTTTGTCACTACTCACTGAGTCACTTTGACCCGGTGATTTGAATAGCAAACCGATGTAATTTTTGATAATCTTTTCATGGTGTTGTAGAGTAAAAGTTGCTCTATAATATGGTGAAAAATTATCAAAAACTCGTATTATTTTGCTATTCAAATCACTCGGTCAAAGTGATCCAGAAACGAGTCAAAAAAATTCAAATGTGAACAAAGAGCAGAGAAGGACTGATAAAGTCTTAAAAAAACCCTCAAAAAAAAAAAAAAAAAAAAAAAAAAAAAAAAAAAAAAAAAAAAAAAAAAAAACCTCAAATGTATATGTAGTCTTTTATTTCCACGCATGAGTTAAGTAGAACTGTAGAACCAAACTAAGCAAGACTAGGCCCATATCGAAAGCCCAAAACTGGAACAGGCCACTAGCCCAAAATACTATCCGGATAAACATGTGTTGTTGCACATATTACATCTGTTCCATCTCTTCCTTCTCAGTTTAACTTTTATCTCTATTTATTTGTCACTTTGACACTGTTATTTGATTATCAAACGGTATAAAAATTTGAAAATGTTTTCATGGTGTTGTAGAGTAAAAATTGCATTATTTTGATATTCGACATCATGACAAAATTACAAAAAAAATGGCATTATTTTACTATTCAAATCACCGGGTCAAAGTGACACGGTTACAGGCAAAAAAAAAGACAATATGGAAAAAGAGATGAAACAGATGCCATATGTACTATCAATTGTATACCCTCCGCCCCAAAAAGTTGTCAGGGCAGACTATTATTGGTAGGAGTATCATGTCTGGGTTAAAAGAAATTTGAAGGTTTGGCCGTGTTCGGTGCACTTTCTAAGGCCTAAAACTATTTTCCTTTTTCAGGTAGTTATAGTCGAATTTGTGGTTGAATTTGCCCCATGCTCATATGCGTATTTAGACAAGGATGTCACAACGAAAGAAACTTGTTTTCAAGAGATTTGCAGAAGCCCTGCAGTTCACATCACATGGTTGCAAACTATTGGGGGTATGCATCTCCTTTCTATCCTTTTATACATTGGTTTTGGGAAACAAAATCAAATTGAATGTTGATATGGAGTTTGTAATATAACCCAATTTCTTACAACAATCAAATTTGTTTTCTGGAAAAACATTTATGCCAATGAAATGAGAAAGAAACAAATTCAACATTCTTTCTTGATTTGATTGGTTGTGCATAAAGCTTATCGCCGTCAAACAGGTTTCAGATTATAATTTCAGTCATTTTATTCACTCCAAATTATTTTGCAGGAGGATTGCTACAGCGGAGGAGCATTGAACAACTACGTACAATGGCCACCGCCGCCCCTGCCCCCATGAGGACAAATGTTGCTGTCACCGTCCTCTTCTTCGCGGCGCTCGCTGTCATCTCAGCGTCTGAAGCTCATTGGTGGAACAGGGAAACTCAGAAAACAGTCAAGATAACAAACATCGACGAAGTCAAACTCGCGGTCCGTTGCTTCTCTTTTGAAAACGGAACATTGAACGCCACAGTGCTACAGCCAAACGAATCATTCACTTTTTCTTTCGAGCAGAACCGGTTTTTTCCTTTGTCCACCATGTGGAATTGCTCCACCTACAAAGGGACGTTCATTGCTTTCATCGACTACTACGACTGTAACAAGAACGGTCACAATCTGTGCGAATGGAGTTTCGATCGGAAGAAGACATATCGGTTGTCACCCAATCACGAAGACAAGTGGATACCGTACGATTTCAACCCTAATTATCAGTCCGAGGTAAGAGGGGGTGTTGAGCCTCAACCTCAGGATTACACGCTAGAGAAAAAGAATACCACGGAATATGATTGAAAAAAGACATGAAGAACGGAAATATTCATGTTTCGTATGCCTAAGTTTATGTAAATAATCTTCATGTTTTATGTTACTTCAACGGAGTAGTCCGTTGTTCGCAGTGTTTGTTCCTACAATACTGTTTCAAAGATTACTAGGTGTATTAAGAAGAATCTGAAACAGAAAGATTAACAGAAATAATGAAAATACAGAAACGATAAAACTTACAGATAGTTAAATTGTTGAATGCTGAAGCAAGGTAGAAGAGAGTCTCGTTGTTCATGAACGATCTCCGTGAAGTGATATTTTCCCCCCACAGTTGGTTGTGCTTCGTTTTATTTATCTACAGATACGGGCAAATTTACTCCCTAGGATGAAAGTCTTCACGTACTGCAGACAAAAGCACAATCTGCAGTACCGGCCAACCGAACTTTATTTTGAGAGAAACTGGTTGTGAGAGAGAGAGAGAGAGAGAGAGAGAGAGAGAATTGTTGCTGGAGTTCGGATGGGAAAAACTGAGAGAGGAAGGCTGCTTTTATAGGCAGGGAGAGGAGCGGCTACAAAACCGTTTGTGACTGTTCAAATTGTAACTGTTCCAAAAGTTACAACTGTTAGGGACAGTTTATAACTGTTTCGGGTTATACTTTCAGACTAGTAATATGAATTTACTAACGGGCTGGATTAATAGTTAGCTTCTGGCCCAAAAAGATTAGGCGCAACCACCGCACCGCGCCACGGCCCGTGCCCGAGCCTGCGGCGCGCGTGCGCGTGGTGGTTCGACCATTGTCTAGGTCCTCTCTCCTACACAAAAAATGTGTATCACCCAAAGGGCGTTCCCTTAGTACTACCCTTGAGTAGATGAACTACTCTTCTCTTTCTCATTTCCAAGATGTGGGTGCATTTAAAATTGAGCAATTGAAGTGGCCAACTTCAACGCCTAATTTCTCATTCACCCGTTAATGGTTTTCGACGTTTGAGATCTTGAATCGATCCCCTTGTTACCTAGTTTAAGAATATGTTAAAGTTGATCCAAGTTCTTAATTATAACTTGACCGAAAATGGGTAACAAAAGCATGTCTCGAAAACCACTTTTACAACAAATACTTGAAGATTTATGGAAGAAGTTGCTATTTTCATTTAAATGGTGAATTTCTATCTATGGTTATAAAAACATCTCCAGTAATTCAAACTAGCTGTTTATGCAAAATATAAAGGCCTTAGTGCACCTACCTCGCCAAATTTGACGATAATACTTTCCATTGGTTCCAAAAACGGATTCATGCATGGTAAGATTATGTGGAGAAAGCTTAAATAAATGTGAGAGTGTAGTAAATATTTGTTTTTATAGTAGAGAAGATATTTTTTTGTATTTTTGGTGGTTAAATTCATTCCTATTTTTGAAAGATAATGCCTAATCCACATTCAACTTTCTATTACAAAATAGATTGGCAAAAAATTGCACACTTGTTAGTCTGCCTAGGAATCCAATAGACTTTGCAGGTCTTTAAGCTTTTGAGCACTTTGATATGTTCTATCACCACACTTAGCTTAATATGACCCGAAGATTGTCCATTCACAACACTGGCCACTTTTTGGTTATAAGTTTCAATCAGAATGCCTTCTGGCCTGTGAATGATGCCCATAAAGGCTTCCCTAAGAGCCATGGCTTCAGCTAGGTCTGCACTCATGGCCATCCCTCTTTTCACTCCTCCATCAATCAACATGCCAAACTCACCCCTCAATATCCAGGCCATGGTAGAGCGGAGAGAATTTTGATTCCAACATGCATCACAATTGAGCTTCAGAAAGTTAGTACCTGGAGGTCTCCATTTCTTTTGGCTACTGGGGTTGTGGAGAGTATCTTTCTGCTGAGGAGGAGGCTGATGTTTGCTTTAATACATTGGGCTCTCCAAGAATGAGCTTTAGCCAAAACATTTGATCTTCATCTTCTGAAAAATGAGAGCATTTCTGCTAGTCCAAATGCACCAAGCTTAGAAGATCACGCTTACCAAAAAGTCTACATAAGAGATCTCTTGCAACTCCTCTCTTCTCAATAGTCCAGCCCCAAACCAAACTGGGAAGGTCCAATAACAGGTGAAAAGGGCATGAGCTTCACTTTCATGTTTATCATCACATATCATGCAACTAGCACTTACACCCTTGTGTCTCCTAACCAAATCGGCATTACAAGGCAGGGCATTAGACACTACCCTCCACCAGAAGATCATCAGTTTTGGAGATAGGTTGAGCTTCCAAATAAAACCTTCATGGGAGTTGTTAACTTGGCTAGAACGCGACAATCGCAAGTGTAACCAGAATCTTCATGTTTGGCAGTTTTACACTCAAATGTACTCCAGGAGTAGTAGTAACTATAACCAAAATAACCAAGAGTGTTCTCCATATTTGTAGAATGATACATCCCCAAACACAGAACAAACCCTAATCTGAACTAGGAATACGATGCATTCATTATACAGCTGCAATGTATAACAGCAGAAAAATTTCTCAACAGAATACAACAACTATGAGAGAGATTACCCTTAGCCCACCAAAAGGCTGCTTACTAGTACTAAGTTCTACTACAACTTTATACACAACATACTTACAAATCAAATTTCCCAGAAGACCAACCAGACACATGATAATGTCTTTAGTCCAAAACAATTCTTGCAGGTAGAGAAATCCCAGGAGCTTGCTGCTCTTCACCACATAATAGCCCATCGCAAGCTTCCAGTTTCACTTTCGACTCAGCGGCGAACCCCTCCTTTAGGCTCCGTACCAGAACCTGTTCTACCCAATCACTCACTGCTTTCTTATTATCACATAACCAAACAGCTGCAAGTATCTGTACGACGACTTCTTCATCAATCTCCAGAAAAAACTCTGATCCTGCTGTTTTCTTCAAGCTCTGGTCGATTTCTTTCAACACTTGGTTAGCGAGTGCATCGAAATCAAACGGCTGGAACACTACCTTTTCATCCACCAGACTGAAGAAATCTTCCAACCAGGCTTCCGCGTTTTCTGAAATGGAGTCACTCTCAGATTGAGAATTCACATTGTGGTTGTCTTCGTCGCAAATGTCTTCCTCTTCCAATGGCAGATTCAAATCTAGGGACCATCTTGATTGTTTTTGCTCCTGTTGGGGCACGCCTGGCGCTGTTTCTGCTTCCACGGAATCGTTTATGTCGATGAACTTTCTCTTCTTTGAGATCTGCATCCTCTGCTTAACAGATATATTCAGCCCATGAATTCTGTTCGAATCAGCAGCAACTTCAGAAAGTTGCATTTTCCAGCTTTTCGCTCCTAATATTCTTTCCTCAGAATACCGGACGTGTCTTTCTTCAGAAACCGAATCTTTATTTGCAAATCGGGTACTACTCAAGGTAGTCACAAAGATGGCATTACTGATGCTGATTTCTCTACCACGTGAATCGGAAAACTTACCGTTTTTTAGAGCCTGGGATAAGCTATTCTGGAATAGGAAATCCGCCTTATCCACATTCTCCAGAAGCACAACAGACTGCGGCCTCCTGCTCAATTCCTCGGCAACGATATCAACAACCGTCTTTCCTCTAAACTTGGCGTCAGAACTATTCAAATCTTGTTGGCAAAAGATGGAGTTTGAGCAGCTTAATCCATCTTCCAAGCTTAAATCCACAGAGATAAAGCTATCCTTGCTTCCATACACAACCTCAGCTAGTGCTTCAGCAGTTTTCTTCTGTCCCAGCTTATCGGGTCCGAGAAAGCTTAGCCATAAGTCCCCTTTTTTATTTGAACCACGAGTCTTCCCCTGCCCATTTTTGGTCATTGATAGAGTACTACTCACAGTGCACATGGCTTCACCTTGCCGTCCAACTTTTTCAGTTAGGGCTCTCCAGAGAGCTTTGAAATCTTTAGGATCCACTGCCTTTCTGGACTTAGGATCTGATGAGGTCAAACAAGAGACATTGTGCCCATTTTCTGAAGTGACTGAAGCAGATACACATATAAGCCGATGACTTGGATCAGCACCTGCATAGAGAGTTCCCAAGCCCAAATCAGTGGTCACTGGGATTCGTAAAGAATGCTCAACCTGGTTCTCAGGGAGAGATTTGGCATTTATAGCTTCGCGAGATTCCTGAGGAGAAATCTTTTGTAGGCGATCCATTGGTGTTGAAGGATCAGGAGACCTGCTTTCTATTGAAGATGAATCTTTACTGCTACACCGGTTACTATCAACCCTGGGTTGCGAAAAGCCTGATTGGAATGGTAGTGGATGAAGACGCTGGCAAATATCATCCCATTTTCTCTGTACACCCTTGAGCTTCAGATTCAACAGAGTCCCACCATCTTCAGCCTGCAGAAGAAACTTTTTACATGATTTATACAAACACCTTACAAAAACACCAAGTGTAGGCTTATAGCAATAAGCATAAACATGAATGATGCACCATTTCTATAGCTTCAATGTTTTGTGTGGCACATACCTCGGGAACTTCTTGTCTTTTGCTTGCATCGCGTTCAGCCATCTGTAGCCAAGAAGGTTTATTTGATGAGCACTGATCAGTAACTGAAGTTGTTGATCCGCTCTTCAACAGAATGGAAACTTCTTGCTCATACTTCTCATTGCAGAGTTCACAACGAGTGGATCGATTTGGGCTACTTGATAAACTCTTCAACTCGGATGGAGTGGAAAAGAACCCTCCAAAGGGAACAAATGACCCCATCAAACTGCAAAATTTTACAATAGCATAGAATGTGAGATCCGCTATAGTCGAAATGGTAAACTCTCGCATTGATGCATATATTCAAACTAGGTGCATCTATCCAACCACTGCAGAGAAGGGGAATGATACAGCAAACACAGTATGTGCACCATGCACTAGTGTGTATTTCTCTTTGAATCATATCACAAGTCACTTTCATGATTGAGCCACAAACTGCCCAAATGAACCGAATGTCTGGGCATTAACTGCACTATAGATTGTAACACGGCATCTTGAGTTTTCCAAAAAAAAAAATCAAAGTGGAAAGTTGTAGTCTATGTACTCCTTTTTTGGTAGAGTAATCTACATATATGTTAAAGAGTAACATATTCCTAAGAATAATAAATGGAGATATTTCATACTTGTTAAAGGATAGGGTAGTGATTCTTACACTATTGAAAAAACTTCTTACACTATATTTAGCTTGTGAAGACCGTTTTGCCCTTATGAAAACATTGGAACTTGTCTGTTTACCATCCTCGTAATGGTAATGCATTTATTAAAGTATTTAGTATTTATTATCTTCGTGACCTCACCACTTCTTCCCCTACCTTAATCTTCTCCCTCATTTCTACTGCATCCCTTTCCATTCTTTTTCCTTTTTAGTTTATAGTCTGCTTCTTATCGTCACTCACCACCGGTAAAGTTTGTTTTGTTTTTTCAATAAATGTTGTGCCTCATATTATTTGCATATTTTATTTATTTCCAAGTGATTATCTTAAAAGGATCCCATCTCTGGAATTATTCATCTTTAGTTAAAAAGAGAAAATTCAGGGCACCCTTATAGCTCTGACTACTCACAAATGCAAAAATTTCGGGCAGAAGTTTTTAATCGAACCTGAAGTTCATCATTTTCAAATTCTTTTCATAACGTTTCCAACCTGGCTAGATGGTTTGGGACTTTGGGTGGCTAAGAGCAGCCCCATGTCAAGATGGTTTAGCCTGCGACCTTGAGTAAAGTTTTGCCGGAGCAACAACATCCATTGGCGTCCCGAAAACGCCATTCATGAGAAAGAAACGATTCTTGTAGATATAATAACAATACATACTATTATCAAAAAAAAAATAACAATACACACACACACACACACACACTTCATTTTTTCCCATACATTGATAAGAAAATATGGTATTATAGACGAAATATAATTGACGAACGAACGTATTTCGTTATACCACCTCACCATACTAGTTATAATAAATATTTTCTCCAGTTTAATGTACACCTGGTGCTTCTCTACAAAACCAGAAAAAGTACGTTTTAGACCCAATTTAACATAAAATTCATTCTCAATGTCAGTCAATTGAACTTCAGTCCTCCTACATGCCATAGTCACCCTTGATTCGGAGTGATAAATCACAAATCCTAGTGATTGTTATGTTTGTACTTAATTGATTCAGCCCCTTTTCTAACATAAGCTTTATAACTAATTGAAGCTGGATTGTTGGAGTCTTTTTCCTTCTATGTGTCGAGAGAAAATTGGAGTCAGAAAATGCTCCTGTCCAGGAGAGATGCAGAGTTTTCGGGGAGAGAGTAAGAATCTTTCACTTAAATAGAATGGACGCTCAAGAGGACTTTGAAAAAAGGGCATGCAAACATGAAGTTTTAATTACTTATGCTTATTAATTACAAGGATAAAAGGGTCATGACAGGTAAAATACCATAAAAAATAGGTAGTGGAAGAATCAGCTCCCTAAAGGATAATCCAAAAACTTTTCAGTTAAACTTCATAATGCGTAAACTAGATATTTTCCAAATGAAAACAATCCTTCTACAAGCATTCAACAACCAGATTTCAGTAATGTCATCTCATTCGGTTATGATGCTTAATTCACGTTATTCATGTTCTTATATTTTAGAGTAGGCAATTGACAATCTTATCATCCCTAACCTGGGGTATAACCCTGAACACCACCGGAAGGCTAAGGCCCCAAATAAGGTGAGGATTTCAGTCTCTTAACAGAATACTGGACCATGTTCATGGGATCTCTACCTGGAATTGTACTTCACCTCAAGTCTTCTTAGGTTGCAATCTTGTGGGTGATGATACTTGCCTCAAATAAATTAAACTTTTATTTATAAGTTGAAACTTCTACGCAGATCAGGAAGAAAACTTCAGACAGTTGCACAAATAAAGTGAATTGACGAAAAAAATGATTTGATTACAATGCAACATAAGTTTTGTCTTAATCATAATTCCTGCAACACGGAATAAACTCAATAGATGGACTGCAACATTTCTAGGGAAGTCGCCATTGACTATGAAAAAGGAAATTACCAGAGAGACCTCACTAGGATCGCCTCAAGGCCTTGTTTGGGTAACGGAGTATCAGATCTGGGCTCATAACCAAATGTAGGAGGAACACAAAGTTTCATATCCGACCTTGTCCTCCATCAATCAAATCCCACCTCATATCCAAAATATGAACTCTGTAACATGTAATTTCTTATCTCCAACCCGAAAACAAGACCCAAGGGTAAAAACTCTCTACCTTCCTATACAACCCCCATAACTGAGTAAGACAAATCTCAAATACTAGCTGGTTGTGCGCAGAAAGTTCATTCTTCGTAGAATTACCAGCTCAGAATCATACCTCAAAGGGCAAACATATACCTAGGTTAAGCCAACTTACATGTGCTTACTCAAGCCACCGGTTGCTCGATGCCGGTTATTTACCATCAGAACAAGGTTTCTTATGCAGTTTCCGTTGTTTATTTCACCGCTTATATTTGTAACCTACCTCCACTAACCACTCCAAATAACTAGAATGTTGCATACCACAAAAAGAACTAGAAACAAATTCAGGAAGTTACATACTTTCCATTTCTTCAACACGACATCTGCGTGAAAAAAGATAACACAAAGAGAATTTCCTAATCGGTTACTGAATGGAAAAGAATATGCCCTTTACTTCCACAAACTAAGGAAAGAGTACTTCTCCTGATGTACAAACTCCCACAACAAGTTATCTAGCTTCCTAGACGGGAGGTGATGCTCTCATCCAACATTATTCATTTTTATCACCAAAGGGTACAGAAAAAAAGGGAATGGAATTATTCGTAATGAACCATTTGCTACAATAGAAGGTCCACTGCCCTCATTTTCCGAAGAGTTGTTGGATAAATGGCTTAATTCACTACGTGTAAGTGTATGATATATTGATATGGAAGTATGTGCCGGTGGCTTAAGAGATGACCTCTCATCAATCATCCAAACACAGAATCTTTCTATCAATCACAAAAGCATCGCGTTCATTAAGATTGTTCAAACTTCACAATAACGTGGTTATAAGCAAATTATTGCCATATATAGAACAGCAGCATCAGCAGATTTACAGAGTATGATTACTACCAATCTAGTGCCATCTTTTACGGTCATCCCAGAAATGAAATGAATTATATAACCAATCAAAATCAAGACAAATCAACGCTACCATAACTGCGATTGTGTGGTCTGTTCGGCATAGCGAAGATTAGGTCAAAATCCCGGAATATCTAATTGCTAGACCTAGAAATCTGTAATAATCTATAAGAAAAACAATTATCCATTGGTTAACCGACACCGATTGCTAGTCATTGTTTGTTTATTCTTGATTCAACTTTCGACAAAACTCGGGGATCCATTCCCCTTCCTTTGATAGATTATTTCTTCACAATCCATGACATCAGAAGACAATGAAGTACTAATAAACAATGCAATAAAGCAATGAGAGACGCTGAATACTAAAATACCAAATGGACCACTGACCTGGGTTTTGTATATAATCCTCCTCCACTTGAAGAAGAAGATGTTGAGCTAGTGATTGGCAACAGATGCAAATCCCAATCCTTCTGGATCGAAGGAAACTGTGCCAAGATCTTCATATACGTCTCGTAACTCCCAGCTGCCCCAATCAACCTCACCTTCTCCCCATGAACCTCCAACAACTTGGTGATCTCTGAAACCACATACCTCACTTCTTCGCCGCCAACCAAACCCTTCAATTCTCCGATATTTAAAACAATCCCAGATGAAGAACAGTGCTCTAATGCATTACCCACTTCCCTAATCTTCAGATCAATCAATTCCTTACTCAACTCTGAAATTACAGTCTCTAGAGAAATCACACACATCTCATGGATTTCAGCCGGCAACAAACCGGTTTTATTCTGTTGAAGACGCTCAGTGAAAGACTTGAGAGCTTCATTGGCACAAATCCCAACCAGCAATGGGTTCTTCCCCTTCCCCTTCTCCTTCTTCCCCAAAATCTCCCCAATCCGTTTACAATTCTCGTCTCCGGCGTCACCGGAGACTTGAAATCCAGCAAAGGGGAAGTTGAAATTCCGGTGAGGTGACTCCGGATCGGTCAAATTACAAAGAAACAAAGGCGGGCAACGCGAGCGAGTGAATCTAGATAAACTTGGTGGGTTCATAATAGCGAGTTTTATATCACAGCTACGAAACCCCGCTTCACCGAAGACTCTACTCACAATTGGGTCATCTAAAATCGAGAGTATGAAATGCTTTAACTCAACCTTCACACACGACAACGACGACGTTTGATGATTCATCTGTTGGTAGAGATGAAACGTATCTGGGTGTCGTCTCTGGTTGGCTTGCGACCGCTTAATCGCCGCCATCAAGGAATTCGACACCGGCGGGTCTTCCGGCGACTTCGTCGTCGGAAGCCGGTCGAGGGAGACTCCGACGGAGAGCTCTAACGCGCGGAATTGTAGCCGCGGCGAGTAGGATGTGCTCCGGGCGCGTGCGCATGCCTCGCGGAGAGAAGAGGAGGGGAGAGAGATGAGGGCGGAGACGGCGTGGAGGGAGGTGGTCTGGGCGTGGCTGCGGCGGCGGGCGACGGTGACGGCGTCGTCGAGTGCACGCGCCGCCTCGTCAGTTAAGCATTGCCTGGCAGTGCTTACCGGCGTTGGCATCGCCGGCGAGCATGTGGGGTTAAATCCGTAAATGGGTATGTGTATCTATGGGGATTTGTAAATGGGTCGTTCTTCTTTCAGTGAAAATCGACCTGTGAACTAATCTCTCCAGAGAGAGATTAAAAAATTGGGAGAGAGAGAGAGTAAAGGGTAAACTTCAGTACCTTTTGCAATAATTTATTGAGAGAGGTGAAGGAGGAGGAGATGAAGTTTTTGGGTTGGTGTTGATGTGAGTGTGGGTATTGGTGGGACCTGGGGGGAGACTGTGGAGGAGCACAAATTCTCTATCTTTCTCTCACTAAAAGGGAGGAAGATCTTCTGCAAATCTGGCTAGAAAGAGAGAGATGAAGATGGTGGTGGTGTTGAGGAAGATGCCGTGTCCACTTGATTTTGATCAGATTGTGCCAAACCAGTCCAATCGTTATCGTAGCTTTTGAGACTGAAAACGAGAGCTTTTTCTCCTCCTCTTTTCTACTTTTTCTCGGGCCGGATATCTACTTGCTGAGAATGGTAAAAGAGTAACTTTAACCTTAGGGCATGGTCACCCGTTGGGGCACCAGGGCAAGAGGCAAGGGGTTCTGGGGCTCTGGGGCAAGACACTGTTCACTACTTTTTAAAATCTGTTTCCGCCCGTCTGGGGCAGGGGGAGAGGCAATACACTGTTTACTATTTAAAAAAAAAAGAAAATACTGTATTTTGTGTTTTAATAATACTTTTAATTATGTAATGATAATAATATGTTTTAATTACTATAAAGAGTGTACAAAATATTTCAAAAATGTTTTTGTATTACACTTTGTGCTTATATTAATAAAAAATTAAATTTTATCCCTCAAAAATATTATTATTTATAACTATAATGTACAAATATATGATAAAAAACAGATTTTCTTATTTAAATATTATTATTTATAACTAACTGTTTTTTTTTCAGTTTCATAGAAACTGTATTTTTTTTCCAATTTCCGCTATATTTTCTGAAACTGTTTTTAACTGTTTTTTTCCAGTTTTTAAAAACAGTTTCTGAAAACAGTTTCTGAAAACAGTTTTTTAAAAACAGTTTTTGAAAACAGTTTTTAAAAACAGTTTTTGAAAACAGTTTCTGAAAACAGTTTTTTGAAAACAGTTTCTGAAAACAGTTTTTAAAAACAGTTTTTGAAAACAGTTTCTGAAAATAGTTTTTGAAAAACAGTTTTTGAAAACAGTTTTTGTTTTTAACTTTTGCAAACTTTTTTTCAAAACAGTTTTTTCCAGATTTTTCAAACAAATTTTTAAACAGTTTTTTTTTTCAGTATTTTTGTAAATTAGTTTTCAATGGGGCAAAACTAGTAGTATTTGTCAAAAAACTAGAGTTTGAGGGTAAAAATTGGGTGGAATGTCTATGTGGCATTGGGGCAAGAAGGCAAGGCAAGAGGCTAGAATTGCCCAACCTCTTGCCTTGGGGCAACTCTAGCCTTGGCTAGAAAATGTGGGTGGAGAGGTGAATAGTGGGAAAAGGTGGTTGGAGAGGGCTAGGGTGAGGTGGTGCCAAGGCTAGAACCCCTTGGTGGACATGCCCTTATGGTGCACAATTGACTCCGGTATACCACTCCGTCCCAGCTCTTTCTTCTCATCTGACTTTTTTGACTCGTATCTGGGTCATTTTGACCGGGTGATTTGGATAGCAAAATGATACGATTTTTTGATAATTTTTTCACCATATTATAGAGCACCTTTTACAATACAACATCAAGAAAAATTTATCAAAAACTTACATCTGTTTGCTATTCAAATCACCGGGGCAAAGTGACTCAGTGAATAGTGACAAAAATCAAATTGGGAAGAAAGAGCTGGGACAGAGTGGTAGTAGAGTAATTTTTTAGTGCTCCAAAAGAATGTCACGTGTAGAGGTGACAACATGGGTCTACTTGCGTGCCAAAACTTTAAGGTTCTGGGTTCGAACCCTTAAATACTCCCTCCCCCATTCTTCACGATTGACTATTTTTGAACATTCGAACCCACAATACTCCCTCCCCCGGATTCTTCACGATTGACTATTTTTGAACATTTTGATCGATTGATTTGGTTAGTAAAACTATGAAAAGAATTTAATAATTTTTCACATTGTTGTAGAGTCCAAATTACTCTACGACACCGTGAAAAATTACCAAATGCTTGTATTGTTTTGCTAACCAAATCAACCGGTCAAAAGGCTCCAAAACGGTCAACCATGAAGAATCTGGAGGAACGGAGTAGTAAGATCTAATCTATGATGATGAAGGATTGCGTAAAAATTACTTTCCGATGCAACGATATAACTGTAAAGTATATCAGATAATACAATTGTTACATGAAAAGTAAAGATGCACGACACACGAGACTTTTCCTGGGGAAATATATAACGTGTTCTCTGCCTAGGAAGGACAGTTAGGATAAAACTCCTACCTGCTAGCACCAACCAGTGCTAGACACCTTTATTGCCGGAAATCGTCTGATACAAGATATATAACGAGCTATCACACATATCAGCTACTCACCACAATACTTTTACAAGCTCAGCTTATGCAATCTCTTGTGTAGCACCCTACGTGGTGGCAATTCATACTCCCTTGAATCTAGTTGGGAACTAATACGACATCTCAGTCCTTTGAACTAGCGAACTGAGATACACATGAGGCACCTGCTCTAGGTGTGCACTATTAGATGTTTTCCACCGCAGTTCGTCAAGCGAACAACTCTATCACCGTAGTTCGTGAGTGAACAAATCTATCACAGGTAAATACTATAAAAAAGTAACTGCAAGAAATATGAAACTCCAGACAAGACTAACAAAATCCTATACCTACAGGAAACGAGTATACAGCCCTAGCCAATGCTAAGATGATACTACAACGACATTATATTTGAAGCACAAGATCAATAAAAAGTTCAACACAAACTTAACTTCACATATCTGGAATAAGCATACTCTAGGATGAACAATACGTAAGAGAACCTAGATGTGATAAATTCAGATCTAATAAGAATATCAAGATAATAATATTTAAATATAAACCAACTACTATTGCTGATTCTAGACACATATAGATCAAACAAGCAGGAGTTCTAGATCTGAATGAGAGAGATACTCTATAACTCGAATGAACATTGAAGAACAGATGTAACCTAAAAACACTAAAATATAAATCAAATTTCAATACTTGAATGAAGTTGAATTGCCACAGGAACATGTAACCGAAGCTGAATCAAAACACCTGAAGATAGCAGCACAACAGTTGAATATGAACACGCTGCTGAAGAAAATGGGGGTTTTATCTCTAGGTCGTGTATTGCCAAAGGGGAATCTCTCTCTCTCTCTTTCTGTGTGTGGGGGGGGGGGGTTCGAAACCCTAAGGGGAGGCGGAAGAAATCTATTTCTCTCTCCCAAACGCATATGAGGAAATTTGATGACTTTCAGCTCTCTGATTTTCTCCTGAACCCTAGACCTCAATTTACAGAACGAGGAAACTTATTTTCCAAGAGAAAAGAATCTAGAGAAAAACTAATAATTTGGTTAGCAAAACGATAAAAAAAAATCTAATATTTTCATGGTGTTGTAGAGCAAAGTTTAGTCCACAACACCATGAAAAGATAACCAAATTCTTGAATTGTTTAGCTAATAAAATTACCGCGTCTAACTGATCCGGGAAAGTCAAAGTAGGAATTAAGAGAAGAAACAGAGGAAGTACTACGTTTCACAGCTTTCTTCCTAGTGCACTACTTACGAGTCACTTTGACCCGGTGATTTGATTAGGAAAACGATGCAAGAATTTGCTAATCTTTTCGTGGTGTTCTAGCTGTAGAGTAAACTTGGATCTACTACATCTTACAAAAATTATCAAATACTTACTTCATTTTGCTCACCTAAAAAAACTAGGTCAAAGTGATCCTCAAAAGTCAACTGAAAAGATATAGGTAGGGAGGACGAAGTACTTGATCGTGGGGAGAGTCTTAAGAGTTAGGGCATGGCACCATGATTAAGGAAGTTTCAACAAATTTTAATTTAGATCCTACAAATGTAGAGAGACACTTTTGACTACTTAAGTCAAAGTTAATTATGGACTATGAAGTACTAATAAGAAAAAGATAATCATAATATTTACAATTGTAACACCAGATCCGGAACAAAAAAATGATAAAAAAAATATTGTAGTTTTTGTTCTGAACTGCTTTGATGTTTGATGTTAGTTTGGTGGTGCCTTGAGTGCACAAATTATTTTCTAGTAATAATCTATATAATAAAATAAAATGATTGATTTTAAAATAACTTTCTGTCCATTAGATTGAATTGATCCTAAAAGGGAAGATATTTAAAAATTTATAGAAAGAAACATTGAGATGTCACATAAACATTTCAAGAATATTAAATTTTGGAGCATATTAATTTGTTAGTGACCACAACTGGTATTGGTCATAATCAATTTCACGTAGTTAGGGTTTTCTCCGAGAATTTCGGAGGCGACGAAGACGATCAGGAAAACTAGGGTTTCTCAGGCGGCGAGTCGATCGATCTCTCCCTTCCGAAAGCGCGGTTCCGATGGAAGAGATCAATGAGAGGACGGCGAAACTATCTTTGGAGGAGGAGGAAGCTGTAGACTTCTCAGAGGATCACTGTTTGGAAGCGGTTTCAAACTTGGGACCATGCCTAGCCGGATCATTTCTCCTACCGATCACCTTCAACGTATGGGCTATGAAACAATTGTTTATGAAGATTTGGCCGGAGGGGGAAGACATACGGTTCAACGAGCAACAAGCTAACAGATTCACCATCGAATTCCCATCTATGTCGTCCATGGAAGCTGTGTTGCACGGCGGACCATGGCTATTTGATTGGAACTTACTCTTTCTCCAACCATGGAAGGTGTCTGCACAAGCTCAACAGATTGAGTTCGATTTCATAGAGACCTGTGTCCAAATCCGGAATATGCCGGTATTCCTAAGATCCAAAGATGATATCAGGAAAGCAATTGGTAAGATGGGGGAGATATTAGAAGTGGACCAGAGAATTCTGTCGAGCAGTGATGGTGACTATGTACGCGCTAGGGTCAAACTAGATGTAAACAAACCTCTTAGGAGGGGAGTGTACATCAATGCCCTAGACACGAAGCGGCTTTGGCTCGATTATATGTATGAAAGATTGCCGTCTGTGTGCGAATGGTGTGGCAGACTTACGCACAAGACATGGCAATGTGAGAAGAGAGGTGAAGCGGAGAAGAACAATGAGATCCCAGGTTTCGGAGATTGGCTCATCTACAAACCCACGCCGAAGAAGAAGAGTTGGAATGGCAACAACACTGCCACAGATGAAGAATCAAAAGGAGGAATAGATCAGACGGGGAGTGATGCTGTGGTGAAGAGTACTCAAGCGGGGGGAAATCAAACTCAACCAACTGATAGTGATGAGATGGATGTGGAAAAGAGGGATAATACGAAGGAAAAAGAGGTCTTGGTCTTTGACAATCCTTTGTGCGATAATGCATGCATGAGCAGTGAGATCAAAAGCAGTGAGAACCAAGAAAACTCTTCGACTGTTGGCAAAAGAAAGGCAAGTGAAGCGAACTTCAGTCCAAACCCGAAGGGTAAATCAACCACTGTTTTGAGTTCAAGAGGACGAGGGAGGGGTAGGGGCCGCGGGCCAGGAGGAGGAGGCAGAGGCGCCACGGTCCAGAAAAACTTGATGCTCCAAAACAGTGATGAGAAGGAGGATGGAAGGCGATCCCAAAGTTCAGCAGCGGTGCTGAACAAAGAAGAGGTTGCTGCAAAAAGTAGAATTCCGTCTGTCCAGGCTCCACATGGTTCAACAAGGGATGTGAGTACCTCAAAATATCATAATGCGATATTGGCGGCGGGTGCGGAGCACCCCCGCCAAGCACAATGAGTCTCCTCATATGGAACGTGCGTGGGCTCGGGAACCCCAGCACGTTCCTATCGCTTCATGACCTAGTGAAGCGTCAGGTTCCCGACTTAGTTTTCTTAATTGAAACTAAGTTGAATGAGGAAGATATGAGGAAAATTCAACAAAGGCTTGGGTATGCAAACAGTGCCGTGGTTTGCAGTAGTGGAAGAAGCGGAGGACTCGCCCTTCTTTGGAAAGATAGTATGCAAGTTCAGCTCAACAATAAATCACAGTTTTTAGTTGGCGTTTCACGGGTTTCTACGGAGATCCGAGGAAAGAAGATAGACACCTTTCGTGGGAATTGTTGAGAAGACTAGCTCCACGCCCCTCTTGTCCGTGGTGTGTTGCCGGTGATTTCAACGCGGTAACGACAATTTTGGAGAAGGAAGGAGGTATGGGAGTAAGTTATAGCCAATTATCACAATTTAAAGAGGTACTCAATGAAGTCGAGCTTATTGATTTGGGTTTTGCGGGTAATCCATTCACTTGGAGTAACAATCAAGTGGAAGGTGACAATATTCGCGAACGGCTTGACAGAGTGGTCGCTAACTCTAGATGGATGGATAGATTTCAAGGCGCAAAGGTCACACACCTTTATGAACCAAACTCGGATCATGTGCCGATCTTTCTTGAGTGGAAGGTCGATAGAAAAAGGGTAGCAAGGAGGTTTCAATACGAACAGATGTGGACAACTCATGAACAGTTTGAAGATGTGGTTCGGCATAATTGGAACGGGAATACTCATCCACCATTAGGTCAGAAACTTTCGGATCTGGCAGGGGTATTAAAGTCTTGGGAGTCAAACACTTTTGGCAGTGTCAAGAGAGAAACGAAGAAGCTTCGGAAGCAGTTGGAACTACTTGACTTGCAGCCGCAGACTAGCCATGTGCTGGCTGAAAGTAAGCTTATCACTAATCATTATAATACTCTACTTCATCGTGAAGAAATAATGTGGGCTCAAAGGTCACGTACCAATTGGTTGAAGTATGGAGACCAAAATACAAGATTTTTTCATCAAAAAGCCACCATTCGTCGAGCAAGAAACAATTTCAGGGGGATTGAAGATCCGTCGGGTCAATGGGTCACGGATGACAACATGATTACTACTGTATTGGAAAACCATTTTAGTAATTTGTTTACTACCACTTCACCAACAATGAATGAGATTGATCCAATTTTACAGAATTTTGAAGGAAGTATTTCGCAGGAAGAAATAATCTCTCTTGAGGCCCCCTATTCGATGGAAGAAATTCGTAGTGCACTGTTTCAGATGGCCCCAGACAAAGCTCCTGGTACGGACGGCTTTAATGCGGGGTTTTTCCAAAAACACTGGGAGATTGTTGGCAAAGAGGTAACTACTACTGTTTTGGGAATTTTAAACGATGGTGATAGTGTTGAACAATTTAATTCTACTCTTATTGCGTTAATTCCCAAAAAAAAGCAACCCCGTTTGCCCAGCGATTACAGGCCTATCAGTTTGTGTACTGTGATTTACAAAATTGTTGCGAAATCTGTGGCCAACAGACTGAAGAGGATTTTGCCGAACCTCATATCTGAAAGTCAAAGCGCTTTTGTCCAAGGGAGGTTGATTTCAGATAATATCCTCACAGCGTTCGAGGTTATCCATTCTCTGAAAACACGGAAGAAAGGTAAAAAAGGCTTTTTGGCTCTCAAAGTCGACATGAGCAAAGCATATGACCGGGTTGAATGGGAGTTTATACGAGAAGCCCTCTTTCATCTAGGTTTCGGACCAAAATTCAATGCTCTTGTTCGTCAGTGCATTTCTACTGTTACATACAGTTTTGTTAGGAATGGAGCTGCCACTGGCAAAGTCATTCCCCAACGGGGTCTCCGTCAGGGATGTCCTTTATCCCCATATTTATTTCTAATTTGCAGTGAGTTTTTATCTCGCTCGGTCTCCAAAGCAGTGTTAGAAGGAAATCTAGATGGTGTTACGGCATCTAGGGAAGGACCAGTGGTCTCCCATCTGTTTTTTGCTGATGATAGTTTGTTTTTTACAGGTGCAAATTTAGAAAACATGCACACACTATTGAAAATTATCAATGATTATGGCACGGCAACTGGTCAGCAGATAAATCTGGACAAGTCTGCCTTGGTGTTTTCATCGGGGGTTCCAAATGATGTTCGGGAAAGTTTGCTACTTGCTACAGGAGTGCAGGAGGTGGAACAATATGACAAATATTTGGGTCTACCTACAACAATGGGTAGAAACAAATCAATTACTTTCAATTCGTTACTGGACAAGTTTGGAGGAAGATTAAAAGGCTGGAAAGGGAACTCACTATCAATTGCGGGGAAAGAAGTATGTATTAAGGCAGTGGCCCAAGCATTGCCCACGTATGCCATGAGTTGTTTCAAGTTACCCGATGGTGTATGTGAAAAAATGGAAGCTATGATTCGACAGTTTTGGTGGTCCAAAGGTGAGAAGGAAAGAGGAATTCACTGGATTGCTTGGGAAAAATTGCAGGGAACTAGGAAGCAAGGAGGTCTCGGCTTTAAGGATATGAAAGCTTTCAACCAAGCCCTGCTAGCTTAGCAAGCTTGGAGGCTTATCCAAGAGCCAAATTCCCTGCTTGGACGTGTTTTGAAAGGCAAATATTTTCCTTCATCTAGCTTTTTGGAAGCTGATTTGGGAAATAATCCTAGCTATGCCTGGCGTAGTCTAATGCATGGTAAATAGTTGATTGTCAAAGGCTCTCGGTGGTGCCTAGGGGACGGGCACAGTTTCACAATTTCGAACAGTTTCATTCCCAACCATCACAACTTCAAGACAGTGACCCCTCTGACGGGACCAATGCCTAAACTAAGTGATTTTATAAGGCCTGACAGGAGCTGGAATCTCCCTCTTCTTAAACAGTTTGTGTGGGATGTGGATGCCAACGCTATCTCAGCTATTCCAATCCCCACAACTACAAGAAGTGATCGACTGGTATGGAATGATACAGCAAATGGACAATTCACAGTCAAATCGGGTTATGACTTCATCAAAAGGCTCAACAGTTCAACCCACAACAGCAGTAACAATAGTGAAAGCTGGGCTCCTGTTTTTCAAGCTCTTTGGAAAATTAAAGCTCAGAAAAAAATCCTCCACTTTATGTGGAGAGTTTTTCATGAGATCCTACCTACGAGAAGCAATCTGAACAGAAGACAGATGAGAGTCCCCAATATTTGCCCTCTTTGTGGACAATTTGATGAAACAGAGCTTCACATTTTCAACAGATGTAAGAAGTCTACTGAAGTTTGGTACTTGTTGGGTTTTACTAGAGAACAGAGGATAATCCACTTAAGCTTTAAGCACTGGATAGCGGATTGCATCTCCTCCTTTGCTGATTCGGATAAAGAGCTCTTCTGTGTCTACATGTGGGAGATCTGGAACCTGAGAAATTCAATCATCTTCAGGGGGATACACAAGCCAAACAGCAAGATCCTTTTTGACATTCAAGCAAGGATTGAGGAATACAAAAAGGTCAAAAGTTCTAATTTACCTGTTGAATCTCAAGGGCAGCAGGCGAGTTTATGGAAGCCCCCCACGGACAGATCAACTGAAAATTAACTTTGATGGTTCCTTCGTCGAGGCCACAGGAAAAGCTGGAGGCGGTTTCATCATTAGAGATTTTGAAGGAAAATGCGTGGAAGCAAGAAGTTTTTCGATCCAAGGTTGCTTTGATGCAAAAGAAGCAGAGGCCACAGCTATGTTTCTGAGCATCAAAACAGCTTTTGATCGGGGTTTCCAAAAGATCTGCGTAGAGGGTGATGCTCGGTTGATGATTGAAGAACTGGGTAGAGCTTTCAATATGGAAGAAATTGCAGATCTCACAAACGCCAGGGACAAAATTGATGATGCGGTCCAACTACTGAAGGGTTTCGAAGAGGTAGAGTTAAGTTGGATTCCCAGAACAATTAATCATGTTGCAGACCATTTAGCTTCCAGAGGTAGAGATACAGGAGAAGGCGCCGGGTGGGGGACAGCTGTACCCACGTGGCTTTACGAAAAGATTGCCACTGATGTATCTTTCTTACCCATTTGATTTCTAATGAAAGTATTTTTACCTCAAAAAAAACTGATTTTGGTCATTGGTAGGAGTCGAGTGAGTTAAGGCATGAGATTAAATTTTTAGGGACTACATTCAGTATTAAAAGAGTTTTTGAAGTTAAGAATTACAATTTTGAATGGTCACTTCGAATTTTGAACCCCACAAACGAGAGATAATTTTTATACTCCAATTCAAATCACTGTTAATTTAGTTATCAAAAATGAAAAATTATTAAGAAAAAATTAATCACAATAGAAACTAATTTTTTTATAAAATAAGCAAGCTTTTATAATTTTTCTCCCGAATTATTTGATGTTAGGTGTGATAGTGCCCTGATGGCACGAGTTATACTCTAGTGTTAAAATAAAATTGTTCTATTTTTTCATTTCTGGTTTTCAGTGTTAGATTTTAAAAACCTATATATAGTGTTCAACCACGTTATAAACCTAATGATCTAAGTTTTGAAATTAGAATGAGTGCTAATCCTAGACCCTTGAACAACACTCTTGAATCTTGATAGCTCCATAGCGACTGTGAAACGTGTCAAGATTAATTGTTTGGCTTTGATCAAGTCGCAGCAGTCGGTTGGGTGGGAAGGAATTTGTGAAGAGGCGAATAGTCGAGATGGTGTAAAAGGCCTTTGATTTGACCTGCCTTTAAAGCCATTTTGGTTTTGTCTGCTTCACCTTTTCGTCCTTATCTTGTTCATCCTTTTAAATGTATTTAATCAAACTTCCCTCCCCTGAATTTTGAAAATGACACATCCTAACCTTTTTGTATGGTCTCAATAATAATAATAATAATAATAATAATAATAATAATAATAATAATAATAATAATAATAATAATGGTAAGCTTGTTGTATGGTACTCAATAAATTGGTAAGACAACCGGCTTGCCGAGTTGTTCTGCCCCACAAGTCCGTTAAGAGCCTAAGAACATGTTCATCCGTCAGAGTTTTTCGGGTTAGACACTGATGATGTACATGAGTGCCACATCTTGTGCTTATGGTACACTTCGTGCGTATAATTCAACTTTGATGAGAACGTAAAATTGATTTTCAGATAATTTAAATGATCAAATGAAGTGGAATTTAAGAACTCTGTTACAGGTGAATAGTGAATGGAGAGGCCTCTTTCAACCTTACCTTGAGAGTTGGGACCAAATACCCCTAATACCAATATTGATTTTTTTTTCTTTCTATACAATTAAAGTTTTATGAGAAAGAACACCTATGGAATAAGATAAAGGGTAAAAGACACTGACCACCCCTGAGTTTAGGACTAATTCCACACTGCACCCCTGTGTTTTGGAAAAAGACAGTCCGCACCCAATTAACGGAATATTCTATGGACACTTAGCACCCTTCTGTTAGGTTCCGTTAGAAAAAGTGGTTGAATGAATTTTTACTGACCATATTGCCCCTGTGTATTTTTCTGGACCTTTTTGTCCATGTGTATCATCAAGAACACCATAAACATCAAGCCAAGAACATCAAAAACACCAAGAATTTATCAATAAAGCAGAATACTAGATTAAACTTTTACCCGCGTGTATTTCTTCAGACTTTGAATCCTAAGAAGATATGAACACCATAAAAATTCAACTTCGTTAACAACTCAATCCAAGAACATCAAGACAAGAACACCCCAAGAATATTATTTTTTTTGCGAAGAACACCATTAATTTCTCAATAAATCTGACATTTTTTTTGCCATGTTTATCATCAAATCAAGAACAGTGAGAACATCAAAAAACCAAGAATTTCTCAATAAATATGTCATTTTTTGTCATGTTTATCAATCAAGAACATCACGCCAACACAACTCAATTTTCGTCGAAACCCAATATCAATATCAAATAATCTGTAAGAGTACATGCTCCAAAAAACCATTATTCCCTTCTAACGAACTACTCCGTATATATTAAGTTACACAAAGGTAGAAGTTACAAACAAATGATTTTATGTAGTTTAAAGATTTAAAGTTCTTTTAGGAACTTCTGACTACTTCACATCTTCTACTGTAGAAGCTCCCGTGTTAGGCAAAACAACAACAAAACTACCAAACCAAAATTCATCAACTATTCACTGAAGCAATCATCAAAAGCTCAAAATTTTCTTGCTGCAACATTCAAACCCAAGTTCCCAGTGAATCACAGTTTCAAGTAGCAAAACCCACATTCATCTGTTCAAGTAGAAAAAACAAGAAAACCCACCTAAATTGGACAAGAAACCCCGTTCCTAAACCCAGAACATTTGCTTTCGAGCAAGGGTTAACCATACCGTTTTCAAAACCTTGGCAGAGGGACAAATATTGCCGGCCGGAAGTATATTGGGTGGGGGCGAAGTGACAGAGCCACCGCTGGAGTAGATTCGCGAATGGGAAGTACCTGAATCGAATCTCCAATGGCTTGATTTTGGTACCGATCGGAGAGCTCGCCGGAGTGGTCTTTGCCACCGCCGCCTTCACCGTACGCCAACACCACCGCTCCAGAATCGGCGATCCCATGGCCGGTCGTTCGCTAGGCCGGTCGACGCCTCTCTCACAGTGAGAAAGAGAGGTGGGAGAGAGGCTAGAACGAGGGAGTGATGAGAGGCGGTAGGATCTTCCATCGATGGCGGCTAGGGTTAGGCGTGAAGGAGGAGAGGAGAGGAGAGGAGAGGAGAAAAAAGTTTCTGAATGTAGAGGAGAGAGAGGGGATAGGGTAATATATATGGGGTAATTTTATAACGTTTCAGGGATAAATTGGTCTTTTTTCTCACGCAGTTAGTCACTGTTAGCCTCTATCCAAAAAAAAGGTGGAGACTGTCTTTTTCCAAAACACAGGGGTGCAGTGTGGAATTAGTCATAAACTCAAGGGTGGTCAGTGTCTTTTACCCTAAGATAAATGGTTGTGAGTTTCAAATTTTCGAAATAATATGATTTATGTTTATAGTTTATTATTATATGACATAAATATTTTATAAAAACTTATAATATGATCCACAAATCTCTAAAGAAATATATAATATATAAACATATAAATTTATGAAATATTTTATGAAAATACAATGGGACCTATAAATGTTTATATAAATTATATCATGACCAAAGAATTTCACAAATATTTATAAAAGTTGTGGTCTATCAAATAAATTTTATAAAATAGGCTAAAACCTGTAAATTGTGTACAATTTATATTGTTTTTTTTAGGGTTGTACAATTTATATTGTGAGACACACACAATTCTTTTAAGGGTAAAAGACAAAAACCACCCTCCATTTATGGAGAAAACATATTTTGCCCCCTGATTTATGGGGAAAATACCTTTTGCACCCCTGTCAGAGTTAAAAGCTAACAACTCACTAACGAGGGGTAAAAAGACAAATTTACCCTCAAGATTAATGCAAATTACACACTATAAATGTAAATTCTTATCCATCTCCTCCCATTTGTAACCCTAGCAGCCCTCCTTAAAAAAAACCCTAGCAGCCTCCTTCCTTCTATCTCTCTCTCTCTCCCCAACAAACCCACCTATCCCTCTATCAATCCCACGACCCGCCCCAGCAGCCACGAATGTAAAACAATATGGCGGTCTTCGTCCTCCAAACCGTCGGCGCCCGATCCGTCGCCGTCTTCTTCCTATCCTACACTCCATATCTGATCCCGAAGCCCTCCCTACGATGGTGGCTGGGTTTGGCGAGCAAGAAGAACACACACACGGAGGAGAGAGAAGAAAGGTCGACGGAGGAAGGAGGAGGACGATGGTGGTGGTGATGTGGAGGATGGGGCTCGATCATGATGAGGGACGAATTTGGTGGTTCGATTTGAGAACACTCGCCCCTTCTCCCAGATCGGCGGCGGTGAAGGAATCTATGTTCGAACAGAAGTGTGTGTTTCGGTTGGGGAATCAAATTGGGGCCATCAAATTGGTGGTTCCGGGTTTGGTTTAGTAAAGGAATTAATGGTTCTGGAGGATTTGGAGGTCCGAGGTTTGATTGGATAAGTGGTTATGGTAGTTTGTTGGTAGACTGATTTGCAGGGCTGGTTATGGAGGACATGTTGTGGAGTTGAAGTAATGGGGGTATTTTCATTGAGATTAATGGTGATTTTCAGTGATGGAGCTGTGGCTGTGAGGTAGTTTTGCAGGTCAGTGGTGTTGGGTCTGGTGATTTCAGTAGGGTTTAGGTGTAGATGGGTGGTAGTTGCAGGTAATTGATGGAGAATGGTTATGATTTTGTCTCGACTTTGTGTTTGCTGTGGAGTTTGCTCAGGTGTTGCTGGTGGTGTAAGGGTGTAATGGTGGTTGAAGGTGAACTGGGTGAAATCAGTGGAGATTGTTATTGTGCTGGTATGGCTAAGAGGTAGCAGATTGGTTTAGGGGGCAGTGGTGTAGGATAGTGATTGAGGGCTCAATTTGTGTATGTTGATTATGTAGGATGAAGTTGAGTTGGGTAGGGAGGTGTTGTGGCGGTATTGGTGGTAAAACTGGTGATTGTTGGTGGTGGTGTTGTTGGTGGTGGTGGTGTTGGTGTGGTGGAAATGTGGTGGTAGTGGAGGTGGTGCTCAAGAACACCAAGAACATCAAGAACGTGATAAATTCAATAATAAACAAAAAAATGTGATATTTGTCCACAATCAATAAGGGTAAAACGGTCACAAAAAGTCACTTTGCACCCCTTCACTAACGGATTGTAACAGAAGGGTGGTATCTGTCCACCCTCCATCCACTGACAAGGGTGCAAAACGTATTTTCCCCATAAATCAGGGGGCAAAATGTATTTTTCCCATAAATGGAGAATAGTTTTTGTCTTTTACCCTTCTTTTAAACCAATATCAAGTGGACGGGTAAATTTAGATCAGTGCAATAGGTTTTATCCTTTTTTTTTTTTTTTGTGCTCTAAAGGAAATGATAGTAATAACCTATACTCGACCTAAATCATGCATCTGCCGCTAATTCAATTGATATAGACGAACGCATGAGGGTGACCTAACGCTGATAGGGAAAGAAAGATGACCATCACCGCAGTCGACTCAACCCTAACAATTACAGCGAAGCAAAGAACACGTGAAACAAACGGGGTTTCTTTTTCCAATAAATATATTTGTAATGGTTTCCCCCAGATCTCAACTTTCTACAAAAAGTGACATTTTTTCTTTGTGGTTCACCATTTAAGTCCACACCACAGTGTTTCAATAATTCGCAAAAGTCGTCCAAGCAGAGAATTATTGGGGGTCGGTTTCAATTTTTTGAGCCAAACATGACCACAAAACAACTTCGGGACCCACAAGACAGCCAATGCTTACCATGCCGTGGAGGTGCAACTAACATGGATGGAGAAACTGCTAGAAGTTTCAGGTGGCTATGTGATTTACCAAACAACTCTCTCATCTTTGGAACTATTTATCTTTTACACCCGTAATCAGGGGCGTCTCTTGCGTTTTGGAGGCCAAAGGCTAACATTCAATTTAAGGCTCTCAGAGCCTCTCTTCACATATTTTATATTGCGTATTTTATTTTATACAAAAATTATTTCCTTACTTTTAGAGATGCAAATGTACTAATTAAACTATCATACTCAACTCTTCTTATATTAATTTTTCTATAGATAAAGTTATTAATAAATGTCAAAATTCCATCATTATCTTTTTTCTAGAATAATTTCCATCACGATTCGTTAGAATATAAACATATATACAGTAAATTATAATATAAATTACTAAAATAACCCCTATTTTCTAAAGAATTTGGGGCCTTCATTTTTTTGGGCCTAGGCGGTGGTAGAGACGGCCTTGCCCGTAACAGAATCCTTCGACCCGATGATTTTAATCTTTTTCGTTGATTTTTTGATGACTCGTATGGAGATTACTTGTTCGAACTGTAGTAGCACTGTTCCTTCTACCTTTTGCTACATTTTAGACCATGTAATGAATGGACTGTAAAGTCCAGACAGTATTGTCATTTGTACATGTAGGCCCAAGCTTTTTGTCATCTTCTTCGTGGGGTCACTTGTGATTAGTGAGTGTGCATGCCTCATTCAACTCCAAATCTGAAGAAGATCTTCATGCCTAAACCTTTTGAGATTCCTACTCCTAATATAAGCGAACTAATTCTTGGATTTGTGAACTAAACTTCCACAATTTATAAGCACTTGTATGTAAACAGTGTTCAGCCATCAATTAAGCGTATATATAACATTTCACGGTGTAGTTGTGTTGGTTGTGTTGGTATTTTTTGAACTCTGAAATATTTTTCTTTAAGGTCTTTTTTGGTATTATGGAGTAGATTGTCCCGCATCGAAATGGTGAACATATGCCCATAGTTAATATAATATTATTTGAACTCTAACTCATAAAGTTGACATTTTGAGTAAATGAGTGTCTCTGTCTGTTATAAGTTATAACTCTCACGATCACTCACACCTCACGAACGATGAATTAAACAATGCAATCACACAAGATTTATGTGGTTCGCTAGCACAAAATATGCTAACTACGTTCACGGGAAAAAAAAGACCTTTACTCAACTGAGGATAACGTTTTACAATGCTTACATATCATTCTCAGACCCCAAAGGTGCTATTTATATCCCCCAAAACCGACCCGAGGTCATAAGAAATCGTTTTCATCCTCCACGTACATATGGCACTGCCGTTTAGGTCGTGGTTGACGAAGTCACCGTCGGCTGTAGCGTAGCCTTTCAACTCACAACAGAAGCTCCCAGAGAAAACACATAACGAGTCATTGATCTTCTACTATCAATATCTCCCGCATAATCTAAATTCGAGAAACCAGCTACCAAGATGTTTTCATTAGCCCCATAGCATAGGCCAAAGTCGTACGTACCTTTAAGATACATGAATACGCGCGTCTCCGCCTGCCAATGGTCCCTATCTGGATGAGTCATAAAACGACGAACCACACTAACAACGAATGCTATGTCCAGTCGAGTGCAGACCATAACATACATGAGACTTCCAACTGCGCTAGCATATGGAACTTTGGACATGTACTCTTTCCGCCTCCTCAATCTGAATGGTGTACATTCCTAGCTTGCTGTTAGTTTGCATTGGAGTATCTATAGCTTTAACTGATAACATCCCGAATCTTGCCAATATCTTCTTGATGTATCCCTGATTCGACAACAAAAGCTTCTTCTTCTTCTTCTTCCTGTCTCCATAGATCTCAACTCCTAATATCTTCTGAGCACCTCCCAGATCCTTCATCTTGAACTTCGTGCTAAGGGATCTCTTCAGTGCTCTAATTTCCTTAATATTCTGAGCTGGAATCAAAATGTCATCCACGTACAGAACTGGGTATGTACATGATCCACCGTGCAACTTCTTGTGATACACGCATCAATCATACTCGCACTTCTTGTAACCAATCTTCAACATTAAGCTGTCAAACCTCTTGTGGGATCCGACTCTCCCTCCACCTTCTTCTCTTCATCTCCAAGCTCTACCTCTATGAAATTCTTCAGCATTGAACTCTCATCAAAGACAACTGTCACGCCCGAAAACCGGGGTGATTTTTTTTTGAAATAAAACTAAAGGAAATGATCGAACAAGATGTGAACTGAACAACTCAAACTTCTATTACAAAACTGAAATATGTTACAGAGTAGTCAGAGCTACTAACGGTTCCCAACCCAACTATGTTACAAACAAAACGAGTTGAGACTCGTCTCAAAGACTACATATAAACTAGCACTCCAAGCAGCTAAGACAACTCAGGGACTGAACCGTCACCACCACCATAACTTGTACCTGTAAAATGTTAGGGGTGAGCTTACTGCAAGCTCAGTAGAGAACATCAAGGAAACAGTCCAAGCACGTATTGTTTCATGTTACACGTATCACATCAGCATGCTATCGCAGTTCAATATAGACATGTATGTCAAGTCATGCATATGCAAATCTTTCATCGTTTTATTATCTTCATGGAACCTGGGGTGCTCACATGCGCGGTCGCAGCCCGGAGTGAGTCAGCCGCCCTCCGCATACGTACTCTCAACTGGGAGCGGAGTGCCCCACCTGCCATCAAGCCGGCAGTGCTTTCTGCACCAGGCCTCGGGTGCAATCAGGGTCTTTGACCCAAGGGAAGTACAATCCCTAACCCCGTCCATTTATCTTTCCACTTTCATATTTAATTTCACATGCAAGTTGTGCATGAACATCAATATCGACAATATCATCATGCTAACAGCATATCAACAATCAAAACAGTTGATAGCATGTATCCAGCATAGTCACGAATATCAACAGTATATTCGAATAAAAATTTCAGCAGCATCTCTGTATGATTCAGATACTCAAATAACAATTTGACAGCATCTCCACATATATCAATTCACAAATTCGCAATAATCAGGTATAGCATCGACGCAGTAATAACAATTCAATAATTATAACAGTTATATCGAAGCAGTACAACGACTAGCATATAAACAGGCAACGCAATACGTTTAGGGCTATAACGTTGAGATTCCCTACCTCGGTCCGACGAAGCTGCTAATATAATAAGATAGAACCTCCAGAACCTCCAAATACAGTATCGAGAATACCCTCCACTATCTCTCTAACTCTCTCTCTCTAGTGTTCGACTGAAATCTGGAATGAAAACTAATTATAACGTCGGGTCGTATTTATAGGAGGGGCCGACGAGTAGCGTCGCGGCGCGTAGGGGGTATACGTGTCAGTTATCCGGACTGCTGACTCGTCCGAACTGGACACGTGTCGCATGAGGAGGTTGCGACAGTGCAACGAAGTACCATGTGGCATGCATGCACAATCTAATGCCCTTGCATGCATATGCATGCGTGGCCTCTTATGAAGAAGTCCAAAAGTCACAACTTGAGAACATACCACAATTACGTGCTAGATTTTTCTAATGTAATGAGAAACCAGCATGTTGTACTCCATCTTCATTCCTTAGTCATGAAGTAAAATGGTCATATCTGACCATGTGGCCTTGGCTAATCATATGGCGCCACATAATCTCTTTAACAAATGAAAGTCTAACATTCTACTCCATGAGTCTTACCCTGGTAGAGAATTTGAGTAGTACTTTTATGTGTGCTTATATTAGTATAATTTGAGTAGTACTTTTGTACTCACAAACGATTGAGGATAAATAATTCTTTGACCCTAAAATAAAATCAGTCAATGTATTTTTCATTCACTAGGGCCACTACACGATTTCTACTTCCTCTGACGTTATGGGTTGATCAGATAATTTTACAAACTTTCCTATAGTCTCCTTATAGTGCTTTAATGCAATACAAACCCTTTATTTAGTTCACTGGACCATTTACTCTAAGATACTACTGAGCTTATCATATAATAGTCCATTATATACGGAAGTATACAATAAGATTCTTAGTAATGTAAAAGTGACATACTGGCAGAGGCTATAGTCAACAGCAAGGTGATTAACATACTAACAAGTATGGTTCCACAAATGACTAGTATGATCCAACAAATTTTCTAACAAGTTAAATGAGCAATATAAGTTAAATTACAACTCAACGTCTTCTTTGTAAGAAGCAATAATGAGAAAAATGCGTATACAAAATATCTTCGGACAATATGTTAAACGATATTAGTCTGGAATATGTAATAAATTTCTTTTTCATCAAATCATAGGTCACTCCTTTTACTGTTGTAGTATTCAAATACAAAAAAAGAAATAGCATTATGGTTATTATTATATTTAAATGAGACATTACATCTCTACCTCCTTAAAGAAATTTTGTCCTCAAAATTTAAGATATACCTGAGTCTGTAAATAGATTAGGATAGTTCTCTCGCATCAGTGTCTCACGCTCCCACGTCATTTCTTCAACACCACCACGGCTCCATAAAACTTTCACTAAAGGAATTGCTCGTCCTCTAAGAATCTTTTCTTGGTGATCGAGAACTCGAATAGGTATCTCGTCGAATAATACGTCATCAGACACATCCAAGTCTTCAAAATGTAATACATGAGATGGGTCAGGCTCATATTTCCTCAGCATAGAAACATGAAATACACTGTGAACGCCTGAAAGCTGAGGTGGCAATGCTAAACGATAAGCAACGTTACCAATTCTCTCTAGAACTTCAAATGGGCCAATAAAACGTGGTGACAACTTTCCTTTCTTCCCAAATCGAATCAAACCTCTTCTAGGCATAACCTTCAAGAAAACGTGATCCCCCACCTCAAAGTATAGTGGCCTACGTCTCTGGTCTGCATAACTCTTCTGACGACTCTGAGCTGTAAGAAGTCTCTGTCTAATAAGTTTAATCTTCTCGGTTGTCTCCATAACAAGCTCAGGTCCAAGAATAGGAGTGTCTCCAACTTCAGCCCAACATAATGGTGATCGACAAGGCCTACCATACAATGCCTCGTAAGGTGCCATCCCAATGCTAGCCTGAAAGCTGTTGTTATAAGCAAACTCCACAAGTGGTAAATGATCTTCCCAACTACCTTTGAGATCCATGACACAAGCTCTAAGCATATCTTCCAATATCTGAATAGTCCTCTCAGATTGGCCATCTGTCTGAGGGTGAAAAGCAGTACTAAAACATAACTGAGAGCCTAAAGCATGCTGCAAACTCTGCCAAAACTGAGAAGTGAATCTAGGGTCTCTGTCAGAAACAATAGAAACCGGGACTCCATGTAAACGTACAATCTCTTTGACATACAATCGACTCAAGACGTCTAATGAGTCAGTCACACGAATGGGCAGGAAATGAGCCGACTTAGTCAAACGGTCAACAATAACCCAAACAGAATCATGTCCTCTAGGTGATCTAGGAAACCCAGACACAAAATCCATAGTAACGTGTTCCCACTTCCACTCAGCTATAGGCAAAGGCTGTAATAATCCTGCTGGTCTCTGGTGTTCTGCCTTAACCTGTTGACAAGTCAAACATCTAGACACAAACTGTGACACGTCTCTCTTCATCCCATTCCAAATGTACTGGCGACACAAATCACGATACATCTTAGTGCCTCCTGGATGAACTGCTAAACGAGAATAATGGAATTCCTTAAGTACTTCTTCTCTCAACTGATCCACCTTTGGAACGAATACTCTTCCTCTAAGCCTTAAACTATCATCTGCATGAATAGACCAACCCTCCTTTGCATTACCCCCTTTAACTTGCTTCTTAATTTCCTCCGATTCAGAATCAAGTCGTTGTGCCTCAATAACTCTAGTAAGAAGAGTAGGTGTAGCAACTAAGCTCCCCAGGAAACACAAGTCATCATGCTCCTCTAAACCCAAGTTATACTCATTGATTGAACTAATCATATGCCACTCTCTAATCAAAATACTTGCAATTATTCCTCGAGACTTCCGACTTAAAGCATCAGCAACAGTGTTAGCTTTCCCTGGATGATACTCTAAAGTAAAATCATAATCCTCTAAGTACTCCATCCATCTACGTTGTCTCATATTAAGATCTTTCTGAGTGAATATGTACTTCAGACTCTTATGATCAGAAAATACTTCAAAACACTCGCCATAAAGATAATGTCTCCAAGTCTTCAAAGCGAAGACAATAGCTGCTAACTCCAAATCATGTGTAGGGTAATTGACTTCATGAGCTTTCAACTGTCGAGAGCCATAAGCCACAACTTTCCCTAACTGCATCAATACACATCCCAAACCTTCCTTAGAAGCGTCACAATAAACAGTATAGCCCAAACCTCTTTCTGGAACCACTAAGATTGGAGCACTCGTCAATCTCTTCTTTAACTCTTGAAATACTCTCTCACAAGAATCATTCCAAACAAACTTCTCTCCCTTCCTAGTCAACTTTGTCAATGGGCCTGCTAAACGAGAGAAATTCTCTATAAACTTCCGATAATACCCAGCTAGCCCAAGAAAACTCCGAATTTCAAATACAGTCTTTGGCCTCTCCCAATTCATAACAGCCTCAACCTTGCTAGGATCAACTGCAACTCCAGATTCAGACACTACGTGCCCAAGAAATTTCACCTCAGTAAGCCAAAATTCACATTTGCTGGCTTTACCATAAAGTTGGTTGTTTCTAAGCAATTGTAACACCAACTTCAAATGTTCCTCATGCTCCTCTTCCGATTGAGAATAGATTAAGATGTCATCTATGAACACAATCACAAACTGATCCAGATAAGCCCTGAAAATACGGTTCATCAAGTCCATAAATACTGCTGGTGCATTAGACAAACCAAATGGCATTACTAAGAATTCATAATGACCATATCTAGTCCTGAAGGCAGTCTTTGGTATATCTTCCTCTCTAACCCTCAACTGATGATACCCCGAACGAAGATCAATCTTCGAAAAGCACTTAGAACTCTTCAACTGGTCAAACAAGTCATCTATTCTGGGTAGAGGATACTTATTCTTGATGGTGACACGGTTAAGCTGCCTATAATCAATACACAACCTCAAAGTCCCATCCTTCTTCTTAGCAAATAACACAGGAGCTCCCCACGGTGAGCAACTAGGTCTAATATACCCCCGATCTGATAAGTCTTGAATTTGGACCTTAAGCTCCTTCAACTCAGCTGGAGCCATACGATAGGGTGTAATAGAGATAGGTTGAGTACCAGGTTGTAAGTCAATAAAGAACTCCACTTCTCTGTGAGGAGGTAAACCGGGTAACTCATCAGGAAACACGTCAGCAAACTCGCTAACGACACGTGGTAAGGCAACGACTTGTCCAGACTCATCTGAACCTGATAAACTGGATAACCACCCATCCCGATGATCACGCCACTGAGAGTGTCTCAATGACGAAGGCAATACATCTCTAAAGTTTCCTGTGAACTGGAAACGAGTACCATCTGGGGTAACTGCCGTTACCCGCTTCTCGTGACAATCCAACACAACAAAGTGAGCAGACAACCAGTCCATGCCCAAAATGATGTCAAACTCGGCCATGTCTAGAACTCTCAAGTCAAAAGTAACTCGAGCATCAGAAATAACTAGCTCACAGTCTCTACATATTTTATCAACTCGAGATCTCCCACCTAACGGTGAGTTCACTCCCAAAACAGCATATAGAGGTTCCGCAGATAAGCCAAGTAATGAAACACATGCAGCAGATATGAAGGAATGCGAAGCACCAGAATCAAACAAGACATCTACCCATGTATTGTGCAATAAAAATGTACCTCGTATAACAGAGTGATCATATGAGGGTTCCTCAACTGGATAAAGTGCAAAAGCTCTGCCCTGAGACCCTTGACTGTGCGCACCAACTTTCCCTTTACCTCGACCATACCCTGTCTGCTGGGACCCTCCAGAAGTTTGTGAAACTGGTGGTCTAATAGACTGCTCAGATGGTGCAGGACGAAACTGCGACTGCTGGTTCACACTACCCTGCTGAGATCCCCCACCATAACCTGTAGCATTCCCACGAGGACACTCACTACGGTAGTGGCCTGACTGACCACACCCCCAACATGTAACACTACTTTTCTCTTGGAAACCACGACCTTGTGGACGAGGAGGCCTAAAAGATTGGCTTTGGGACTGGGAATAAAACGTCCTCTGCCTCTTGCCAGAATCGTTCTCCCTTTGGTTAGACTGCCTCCCCTTCTGTTGGTAACCTCGGTTCTGACCTTTATTCTCCCATATACCTTTAGAATCAGCTAACTCCCTCTCAGCGACTAAAGCAGACTCTACAACCTCCGAATAAGACTCCAAGCGTAAAACTGCTATCTTGCCTCGAAGAGATGGAGAAAGACTCCATTCAAACAACCTAGCCTTCTCTGTATCATCGGACACCATATTAGGGGCATATCGGGCAAGCTCAGTAAACTTTGCCTCATACTGCATCACAGACATACTACCCTGCTTCAAGTTTAAAAACTCTCGAGCCTTAGCTGCCCGAACCACCTCTGGAAAGAACTTTTTCAAAAACATAGTCTTAAAGGCTTTCCATGAAATAAGTGATATATCTAGGTTAGAGGTAACCAAATACCACCACTGGTCAGCCTCATCTTCCAACTGAAAAGTTGCTAACCTTACTCTAGTCTCATCTCCCAAGATCCCCATAACAACGAAAGTCTTCTCAATCTGTCTTACCCAATGCTCAGCTGCAACTGGGTCAGGGCTACCTCGAAAAACAGGTGGATTCTGCCTCTTAAACTCCTTAAGTGCCTTCATTGTATCAGGGTTAGCACCCTGATTAGGAACAGACGCACTACTATCTCCATTCGTCCCATCCCCCAAGTTTGTTGTAGCCATCTACAACAAAAACACCTAAAATGTCATAACTATAAACTTATGAGGTAGGATCAAGTCAAGCACATAAAAACACATAACACATAAGGTTCCTAAACCATTACCCCAAGCCCGAGGTGATTCGTATACCTAAGCTCTGATACCAAGCTGTCACGCCCGAAAACCGGGGTGATTTTTTTTTGAAATAAAACTAAAGGAAATGATCGAACAAGATGTGAAATGAACAACTCAAACTTCTATTACAAAACTGAAATATGTTACAGAGTAGTCAGAGCTACTAACGGTTCCCAACCCAACTATGTTACAAACAAAACGAGTTGAGACTCGTCTCAAAGACTACATATAAACTAGCACTCCAAGCAGCTAAGACAACTCAGGGACTGAACCGTCACCACCACCATAACTTGTACCTGTAAAATGTTAGGGGTGAGCTTACTGCAAGCTCAGTAGAGAACATCAAGGAAACAGTCCAAGCACGTATTGTTTCATGTTACACGTATCACATCAGCATGCTATCGCAGTTCAATATAGACATGTATGTCAAGTCATGCATATGCAAATCTTTCATCGTTTTATTATCTTCATGGAACCTGGGGTGCTCACATGCGCGGTCGCAGCCCGGAGTGAGTCAGCCGCCCTCCGCATACGTACTCTCAACTGGGAGCGGAGTGCCCCACCTGCCATCAAGCCGGCAGTGCTTTCTGCACCAGGCCTCGGGTGCAATCAGGGTCTTTGACCCAAGGGAAGTACAATCCCTAACCCCGTCCATTTATCTTTCCACTTTCATATTTAATTTCACATGCAAGTTGTGCATGAACATCAATATCGACAATATCATCATGCTAACAGCATATCAACAATCAAAACAGTTGATAGCATGTATCCAGCATAGTCACGAATATCAACAGTATATTCGAATAAAAATTTCAGCAGCATCTCTGTATGATTCAGATACTCAAATAACAATTTGACAGCATCTCCACATATATCAATTCACAAATTCGCAATAATCAGGTATAGCATCGACGCAGTAATAACAATTCAATAATTATAACAGTTATATCGAAGCAGTACAACGACTAGCATATAAACAGGCAACGCAATACGTTTAGGGCTATAACGTTGAGATTCCCTACCTCGGTCCGACGAAGCTGCTAATATAATAAGATAGAACCTCCAGAACCTCCAAATACAGTATCGAGAATACCCTCCACTATCTCTCTAACTCTCTCTCTCTAGTGTTCGACTGAAATCTGGAATGAAAACTAATTATAACGTCGGGTCGTATTTATAGGAGGGGCCGACGAGTAGCGTCGCGGCGCGTAGGGGGTATACGTGTCAGTTATCCGGACTGCTGACTCGTCCGAACTGGACACGTGTCGCATGAGGAGGTTGCGACAGTGCAACGAAGTACCATGTGGCATGCATGCACAATCTAATGCCCTTGCATGCATATGCATGCGTGGCCTCTTATGAAGAAGTCCAAAAGTCACAACTTGAGAACATACCACAATTACGTGCTAGATTTTTCTAATGTAATGAGAAACCAGCATGTTGTACTCCATCTTCATTCCTTAGTCATGAAGTAAAATGGTCATATCTGACCATGTGGCCTTGGCTAATCATATGGCGCCACATAATCTCTTTAACAAATGAAAGTCTAACATTCTACTCCATGAGTCTTACCCTGGTAGAGAATTTGAGTAGTACTTTTATGTGTGCTTATATTAGTATAATTTGAGTAGTACTTTTGTACTCACAAACGATTGAGGATAAATAATTCTTTGACCCTAAAATAAAATCAGTCAATGTATTTTTCATTCACTAGGGCCACTACACGATTTCTACTTCCTCTGACGTTATGGGTTGATCAGATAATTTTACAAACTTTCCTATAGTCTCCTTATAGTGCTTTAATGCAATACAAACCCTTTATTTAGTTCACTGGACCATTTACTCTAAGATACTACTGAGCTTATCATATAATAGTCCATTATATACGGAAGTATACAATAAGATTCTTAGTAATGTAAAAGTGACATACTGGCAGAGGCTATAGTCAACAGCAAGGTGATTAACATACTAACAAGTATGGTTCCACAAATGACTAGTATGATCCAACAAATTTTCTAACAAGTTAAATGAGCAATATAAGTTAAATTACAACTCAACGTCTTCTTTGTAAGAAGCAATAATGAGAAAAATGCGTATACAAAATATCTTCGGACAATATGTTAAACGATATTAGTCTGGAATATGTAATAAATTTCTTTTTCATCAAATCATAGGTCACTCCTTTTACTGTTGTAGTATTCAAATACAAAAAAAGAAATAGCATTATGGTTATTATTATATTTAAATGAGACATTACAACAACACTTCTGATAAGTATAATCTTGTTGTCTGCCCAAATCTTGTATCCCTTCACACCTGTTCCGAAACCCATGAACACTCCATTTTTAGCTCTTGGTTCTAGTTTGCCATCATCAAAGTGATAATAGAAAACATAACCAAAATCTGCTGCTCTTCTGGACCATACTTCATTAGGAATCTTGCATCCTACATCTGTATGCGGGATCCAATTTACGAGATAGCATGCCATGGAAACTGCTTCTCCCCATAAAACCCTAGAAAGACCTGCATTTGAAAGCATACACCTTGTTTTCGCCAAAAGTGTCTGATTCATTCTCTCAGCTACACCATTTTGCTGTGGTGTGTGCCGAACGGTGTGATGGTGAACAATACCCTGATCCTTGCAGAATCCACCAAACTCTGATGAACAAAACTCCAAGACGTTGTCCGTGTGCATCCTCTTCACCTTCTTTCCCACCTGTTCTCTAATAGCGTCTTCCACTCCTTGAATTTTGCGAATGCTTCACTTTCGTAAGTATGAGTAAGTATGTGTCCCATATCATACAATGGTGCTCCTCTCTCGCGATGCTTAGTCTACTCAATTAAAGACAAATGTCCAAAGTATTAAGAACTCAAGACCTCAAGACTGTCAACAGGCTTATTGGCCTACTCAACCTGCGGGCTGACAAACTCGCACTTGAGGAAGCCAATAGACTTTTAAAAAGACAACGTCGTGAAAATTTTGTTGTTGAATAAAAGTTATTACTAATACCATGCATTGTCTATTTATTAACTTATTATAATTGAATATAGAAGGTACTATTGCCGTTTTCATTATTAGGGGAAAAAGATCACACAAAATCTCATGAAACACAACTTTTTACTTCTATCAGCATTACACTACAAACTAAAAAACCAAATTAAAAATACCCTAAAAAAGTCCAAAATTTAAAAAGTATATTTTGGATTAAGAGAATAAGAATCTTTTTGAATTATGAGTTTATCGTTTCCTAAACTGGAGTATCGACATGTCGCCCAGTTGTTTTCTTACTTTAAATATCTCTAACCGACTAACCCTTACTATACCCACCACAACTCTGCCGCCCCTTCTCTCATCTCGCCCATACAAATAGAGAGAGAGAGAGAGAGAGAAATGGATAGAGAGAGGGAGAGAGAGACATACAGAGATACTACCTCTGTTTATTCTGGATTGTCCTACTTTGACTTTTCAACCCGTAACTGAGTTACTTTGACCCGATGATTTGGATAAAAAAATAGTGTAATTTTTTGACAAATTTTTCATGGTATTGTAGAATAAAGTTTACTCTACAAGACCAAGCAAATATTATCAAAGTGACTCAGTGAATAGTGACAAAAATTGAAGGAAGCTGAAAGTGAAGAAACAGAGATATTATGAGGAAGAGACCAGGAGAGGGGGGAAATGAAGATTAGAAAGCTCCTTCATGGTACGACGACGGGTTTGGTGGATTTAGGTTCCAAAGAAATATCCATATCATTCCCTCTCCTCCTCTGTGTTCCAAAGCAGATATGGGTTTCGGAGGTGGTTGGCGGTGGTGACGACCCCAACGCCAGTGTCGGCTTCGATTTGGCGGTGGTCGGCTGTCCAACCCCGATGCCAATGGCGAAGAGGTCCTCAAACCCGAAGCTAATGGGGAAGATGTCTATCTACCCCCCCCCCCACTCACTCACTCTTCCCCTTATTACATATATGGTCTTCTTTAAGGAGAAATCGTAGAAATCCGACAACGGTGGTGACCGACGGTTCTATGGTTGTTCCGAACGGTGAAGCCCAAGAGCTATTTTTTGGAGGCTTAGAACGATGTCGACTCGTTGGCGGTGAAACAGATCTGTAACCTACAAAATTCTTCATGCTCTTCTATTGTTCTTCTGTAATTTTACAGATCTGTAATTCTTTTTTCTTCCTTCTTCTTGCTCTTATGCTCTCCAGCTTTTTTGGTTCCAACCTGTAAACTTTGTTGCTTGCTTAAATTCGTATATGGTTCGGGTATTGGTAGATTCTTGTTGTTGATGTTGTGTGAATGAACTGGTGGTGGTGGTGGGTTTGTCTTTTGTAAGTTCAACCCCATGGAAGGGCAAAATAATGAAAATACCATTGTTATTTTCTCTGTCTTTTCTCCATGGGGAGACCATGGGGAGAAAGAGCTGGAACATATTGATACTTCAACTATTAACAGTAAAATATTGTGTTACAATATTCTCGAAAGAGAGAAAGAAAATTGTGTCCGTATTATACACATCTTCTTTTGGCACTTTCACCCCTACCCAAAAAGATTTAGAGGAGTAAAATGACGAAAAAATAAAGAAAAGGTGCATCAGAATCTCTTCACTTTATTTTCTCCGAAAAAAAAAGAAATCTCTTCTATTTCTTCTTCTTTAGCATAACAAAATTTTAGTAGGTTGAAGGTACATCAGCTGATAGAAGTGCCCCTCTATTGAAAGCTACCAGTCCGTCGTATCTGAGTCATTTTGACCGGGTGATTTGGATAGCAAAATAATGCGATTTTTTGATATTTTTTTCACTGTATTATACAGCAACTTTTACTCTACGACACCATGAAAAAATTATCAAAAAATTATATTGTTTGCTATCAAATCACCGGGTCAAAGTGACACAGTGAATAGTGACAAAAATCAAATTGGGAACAAAGAGGATAGACAGACTTGTTATATAAAAGTGATGTCATGTGACAGACCCTGGGTGAAATTGAACATACTATTCAACTATCAACACTAAAATATCATGCCATAAGTAAACTTTTTTCTATTAAGTCGTGCTGCATACTGCATAGACCGAAAACTGTATGACAAAAGATTGACAGAAATTAGCAGTTATTAACTTAGTGATGCAGGTAGATTTTTGCCACTTTCAGAAAAGCTGTTTCGCTCCATACGCAGAATCAGGGGCAGAATTGAAGGGTTAATGAACGGGGGCAAACCATACATGAATCTGACCACAAACGACGTTCTAAAATTAACTCGTGACATTAGTCACGAGCACCATGCTGTTTTGGCCAAATTCGTCTGTTTAGGTCACAAAATCTTCAAATTTGCTATTTTAGTAATAATCTCTTTGTTAATTAGGAGGTCAATTTAAACCCGATTTCGGTCAATCTTTTTCCAGCATTCTTTCATTTATTAAGACTTTAATTTAGAATATTTTATGAGATTTTGCTATTTTTGGCAAAATTCTTGTTTTTTGGCTATTTAAGTCCGGTTTGTGGATTTATTTCGTTAGTTAATCGAATATTGAATTTATTTCAGAAAACTTTGTGTTTTTATGAACTCTATGGAGGTTCTTTCATGATGTCCCTTCCATCTTCGTTGCTTCTTGCTGCTCCCATAAAACGCCTCGATTAAATTCGGCGTCACTTAGTAACTACTATCATCCGAAAAAAAAAATATACACACACTACTATTACTAAAATAATCATATCCAATAAGACATAAAACTTAAATCATAAAACTGTTATCACTTCTATCGATTCGAACAGATTGTGAAAAATCAAACAATACCCAAAAATAAGAAATGTGTAGAACGAACTTACTGACTGTGAGTTTTCCGAATTGTGTACAAAGATGAAAGACAGTTTCGTTCATATGAAAGAGGCACCTTAAAGCAGATTCGTCCCCCACACGTGCTTGCTGCGGAACGAGCGCGCGACTGCTTCCCAGGATGAAAGCTTCCCTGTGCGGCGGTGGAAAGCACGGCGTACAGCGCCGCACACAGCGAACTGAGAATATGACGAAGTTTCTGTTAGTGTTTGGAAGTTTTTTTTGTGGAGAATTTCGTTGGTTTCAGTTACCATGAATGAGGAAGGGGGCTGGACAATTTATTGGAGCAAAAGTGTTGGTTGGGAGCGGTTGCAACTGTTTAATTTTGCATACTGTTAATTAACAGATTAATTTGTTAGTTTCTGGCCCAAAAAAGTTAATACTTGTTGAAGCCCACAAACAACCCAGCCCAACACACCACGTCACGGCCTGTGCCTGAGCCAGACGGCGGCGGCGGGCGCGCGTGTGGTGGTTCTGACCATAGCTAGGTCCTCCCTCGTACACAAAATGTGTACTACCCAAAGGGCGTGTCCTAATGGGAGTAGATAAACTCCCAAGTTTCTTCCTTGAACCAAGATGTGGTTTCTATTTTCTTCACAAGTCAAGTTTGATCATGAATCCATTTTGAGAGCTTAATTTGATCATTCATTTCTCAACGGTTTTCGAAAAGTGAGTTACCAAAATGATCACCAAGGTGTTTACTTTACAAAGACGCGTTAGGCGTTGACAATTCTTCATTGAGCCGGGTTAGAACCGAGCTCAAATTCGGGTCAAAATCGGCTGTCAAAAACCTCTACTTTCAACAAAAACTATATACCCTACTACTACTAAAAAATAACCCCCAAAATTCCTCAAAAAATAAACCCAACACCTAAAATCATGTTCTAGAATGAGGATCTTCAAACTCTAAACCCCTAGGTGTAAAGCATATGAAAAAAAATATATTGAGTAGTGCTTGTCAAATAAAATGCCCACACAAAGAAGTTGGTTCGTGCACGGATAGACAGGGGCGGACCCATGTAGGGGTAAGTGGTTCCCCCCCCCCGAAAATAGCAAACTGCCCACTAGTTCAAGTGGTTAGTTGTTTTAATTGGCAAATCCCATTATTCGGGTTCGAATCTCCTCCCAGTCAACAATTTTTTCTCTCTCTTTTTTTTTTCTTCATTATTATTTTAATGTTTTGGTGTATGATTGCTTGTGAAATATAACGATTTTTGACAGTTGACTTTGACTTTTGACTTCGCAAATCTTGCCCCGGCTGACTATATTCCTAACTCCGCCACTGCGGATAGGGGTGGATGATCAATGGCATTTCTGTCTAATTTTGGTATAAAGACCAGCCCCTTAAAAAAAATTCTTCTTCTGCTGCTAACTTATTTCCTTGGCCTATGGAAGATCTACAAGATAAAAAGAAAAGAAAGGAGCAAGAAAAGAGAATTGAGATCTCGACTTCTTTTTAGCATAACAAATCTTTTGATCTTTCTTGAAAGGGTGTGATACAGTGGTCTCTCATAAAAGCAATATATGCGTGTATTGTTTAGTTTTACTTCATAAATCTGATTGCCTTGTATCAGGTTTTGAATTCAAGACTTTCGAATAACTAGTCAACTAGTAGTACTTCACACTTCCATGACAATATGCTCTCCTTTGCTGGGTGGTTGTCAATTTCACTTTCATGCGTCTCCAAATCTATTTTTGGTTCCAAATTCATCTTCATCTGGGGCAGGTGGTATCCGAATTTCCATGCAATAATTCATCATGTTTTAGGTGATAAATATCACTAATATGTTCCACATAAATCATCCTTCTTATGTTGTTGAGAGATCCCTCATTTCTGTCCACACCATTGTGTTATACCAGTACTAGCTCTCCTTTTAGATCTAATAACTAGTAAAAAAATCTGTGTCTGAAAAGAATAAAGATAAATGACTGTTCTAAAACAATTACTAACAGATGAAGTTTGTGGCACAAAAGATGGACTAAGCACAGTGTTTGTAGGAACTGTGTGTAGTTAATTATTTTGAAGGGAAAACTTATTTCTTTGTCAAATACTGATTTGAAATGTGATTTTTTCTTTTTGAAAGAAGATTTGAAATGTGAAATTCTACGAACATTTAAACATCCTTGCTTTCAAAAAAAAAAAAAAAACATCCTTTTGCAATTGCAATAATGAATTCGAAGTGCTGTTTGACCTAATCGTATATTGTAGCTAGTGGAATTTTGAATGCTTGTCCCAAATATCAAAACTTTGTCCTTCTACTAATATCATACTTAATGTTTAATGATCTACTGATCTTTATGGTGACACTTTTTGTTTAAAGTAAATAGAAAAAATACAGAAATAATTGCGTATCTGATGTCTATTTAGTATATTTGCAGTGTACAAGAATACACTTTTTTAGGTTGGTGACCATCAAGATTTCATGATGAATTGATTGAAATTGAGTGGCTAAAGGAGAAACCCACGTAAGGACGGCATTTGTCTACACACAGATAGGTCAATGATGTATACCTTAAGAAAGATTGTGACATTTGAATTAAAAAATTGTTCTTTTAAGCTAATTGTGACTCTTATCGACATCTCCATCAGAGTTTTATCGCCCAATTGGAGACAAACCATTGGTTAGTGATTTAAATTATACGTGAGTGTACACGGGAAATGGTCCCTCACATTTTCCTTTATGTCGTTTTAGTCCCTCAATTTCGAGAAATTGACACTTGTAGTCAACAAAAAACAGATAATGAAAGTTTATTTAATTCGTTCAGGCGAATACCTAGCTTACTTTATGTAGGCTACATATGTCGTGCAAATTGTGAACGTTCTAGTGTTTAAGAAGTTTCATATCCATGATGGAGAATGATATGGCTTATAGTATTACGCAATTCTTGTTGATAATGGCTTCTCGATAAGATAGGCTTCCATGAAGATGATGGCTGATTGATTTCTCGTTAATATCATAGCATACAATATTTAAGAGTTGAACAATAAATTACAGTAATTATTACTTGCTTCAAGAGCAAATATGACGTGGTGTTCTAATCAATATATCACAGGACACGTCAGGAACATGTAGCAAATTCACTTTCTTTTGTCTGCCACTCATTCTCTTTCTTCCTGATGTGTCCTGTGCTGTATTGATTATAGCAGCACGTCATATTTGCTCTTAGAGCAAACAAAAGTTTCTCAATAAATTGGTCCTCTAACTAGTATCCTTATCAAAACTATTTTGAATGTATATTTTGGCTAAGCCATCACTTTTGTGAAATAAAACATTTCATTTGGATATCAATGACTAACAATGTTTGACAAAATTGAAAACAATCGAAAAATGGTTTGGCATTTGAAGCATGATGTTCTACTATGGGAAAACCCGAAAGACGGCCTCTATATGGACAAAATGCATTGTAGAGATTTAAACTGACAGTTGGTGAAGGTTAGTATATGATTATGGGTTAAGAGATATTATTCGATTCACACCAAAGAGGACACTAACTTCATTGACCATATAACCTTTTCAAAAGCATTTCCAAGTAGAATTCTTTCCATACATTCCCAGAATGCTATGTTCGTAAAAATATGCGTCGCAAAATATCAAGTTTAAATAGATCATACAAATGACCATGCATTTTACAAAACATACATTCTCCCACCTTTTTGTATTTTTAAATCAGCCACCAAATAGAAGTATTAAATCTACATAATCATAATGCTTGTTTGAATTATCTTGAGCACGACTCCACGATATATTTCTAAATTCTAATGTTCTTTCGAAAGACTCTTTCTATCAATAGTATAAGACTTACAAACTGATAAACCCATTGTTTTTTATTGAACATTGGAAAGATGTTCACGTATGCTTTCCTCTTTGTGCTGTTTTTCTTCTTCTTTATCATGATCAAGCATTCCTAATCCACAGCCATAAGGTGGATTAGTTGCAGACATATCAAGCTCCTTAATTTCAAATTGGTGCTGGAATTCTATGGATCCACTATGATGGTTTTGACTTTTCTATTCAACATGTCTCCGTATTTGCTAGGAGAAAATGAAGAGAGAACCAAGGTCGCGTGACAACATACATATGTTGGTTTAAATTTCTGATGGCTTAATGCCCACCAGTGTCGTGCCCTTGACTCAACGATGCCACCAGTGTCGTGCCCTTGGTGCAACAATCCCACCAGTATCGTGCCCTTGGCTTAACGATGCCACCAGATTCTCTTTGTCCGTACCAGTTCAAAGTGGACTGTTCAGTGCACGAAGAAAACTCCCGAATGAGCCGTTCCCAATCCGTCCCCCGGCCGGCACACGGCGACCTGCTCTCGCCACAGAGCAGCTCAAGCATGAATTTGAAGTGGGACTCTTTTCATTCTTTTTTAATTGGAGGAGTGGTTGGGTTTCCCACTTATATGGTGCAGTGTGGAGTTTTGATAAACTCTACATATTCTGCTGTATTCGGACAAGTTTAGATACAGGAAAAACTTATCGGTAAACAACTTCAAAAGCAGGTAGATTAATCGACCGTCATTTTTGTCTTAACAATGTTCTTTTAAGTCATCATTGTTACGAGAATAGTCGGTTGAAACATCAAGTTTGGAAAACCCACGTCAGTAATAATTGTCAAAAGGTAATCATGTAGAGGTTTAATCATGCGATTAAGACTTCTAAAATTATTCATTATGGAGTCGGAAAGGTGTTGGTGGAAGGTGGATTATCAAATGCAGAAGTCTCACAACATGATGTCGGAAGTCTCACTCCATGACAATATGCAGTCATGTATCAGCATTTTGTTTCAAGATTACCATGATAAGAACGTAATCTAATTGAGATTAACAACATTACTACGGATTATTACCGTTTTTGACAAGAATGAATTTATGTTTCATTGATTGCTATAACAAGATTGTTAGTAGTCCAAGTTCCAGAAAACACATTTGATTACGACACTGTAAAGTTAAACATGGATGAATTCAGAGATTTCAAATTATCAGAACATTGTTTTATACTCCATACTAACTACTAGTACTAGTTAATAAATTTGCGGATATGTGACTGCTAACAAAAATCAAACCAAACAAATTTTTTGTTATATTTTTCGTGGACATCCTGGGATGAATACTAAACAGACAGAAATAAGAATGATTCAAAAGTTGTTAAAAGGGATGTTTGAAAACATACCATATCTTTTAGCTAGCGAGTGCATGAGAGCTTTTGTAAAAATATGATATAAATCATAGCTTCACTGTTCTGTGTCATTATCTCTTGGTCCAAAAGCATGTCTCACCTTATAGGAGTATTATACTCTTATCTGGGTTATGTGTCAACCCATCTCTCTCTCTTTGTACAACAAATGCACTTAAAAGTAAACGAACACTTTTTTCTTGTAACCAATTGGTGCAAGCAACGCTTCCAGTAAGTCAATGAGAGCATAAAAACGAAGAAGAATTTATTTAAGAGTAACGAAAACACATATATGTGTGTGTGTGTTACATAATTTTTAAGAATAAAATTATAGCAACTTTTTATAGATGTACGACGTGTACTCAAAACGAACACCGTGTTATCTAGAATGTAAAAGGTATTAAATACGCATAATAAAATCTCCTATGGCTTTGTAAGTATTAAAATCTTAAGGGATAAGAAGTTAAGAACGTTGTGTTATATTCAAGACATGATTTAACTTAAAATATACTACCTCTGTTTCTTCTCAATCACATTAGGTTGACTTTTTTACCCGTAATTGTGTCACTTTGACTAGGTGATTTGGATAGCAAAACGACGTAATTTTTTGGCAATTTTTTCATAGTATTGTAGAGTAAAGTTTATTATACGAGATCATGCAAAATTTACGTAATAAAAAAAAGTACCTAATAAAAAAGTGAAGTAAGATAAAAGAGAAGAAACAGAGGTTGTATCGTATTAGATTTTGTGAGTGGGTCCGACCATGGACGAATCTGACACAGGTGGTTGTGGAGGGCTCACCTTCTCAAATATGTAATTTTACCATGTATTTGTGAACTAAATGAAGTTTAGCCCGCATAACAGTTATACAATAACCCCCACATCTAAGGTTTAGGTTTATTATTCATTTGAATTTTTTTTTCATACTAGATTTTAGCATACTCTGACTCAAAATCTTGAATCTTCCCCTGGGTGCGATACCTGTCGAGAGGTTTTACACGACTAAAAGTTTCAGATATGACAAACAGCTTAATGGATAACGATATATACCAATACTGGCGGTGATGAGTTGACATTAATAGTTAAATGACTTTTTTTAGGAGAAATAGTTAAATGACTTAATTCACTGTAGTAATTAAAACTGTTATTTCAAAAAAAAAAAGTAATTAAAATTTTCTCCCGATGGGGACGTTGAGTAAGTGGGGGACCAAAATTGTGTTATAGAGATCGAGAGCACTTTGGTTGATTTGCTTTTGAATGAAGATATTCAACCTTCCACTCAAACTACTTTCCTTGAAAGGTACTACTACTTATATGTGGAAGGAATCATTATTTTTTCTTTTCAAACTTCAATCAATAAATCCTACAAAAAAAGGGAAAAAAAACTTCAATGTGTGAAATCTTCTTTAAAATATTTTGTTAAACAATTAGGAGTAGGGAGCTAGCCATCGGCCTAATGGTTCGACCTATCTTTCCAATTCAACCCCGGGTATTACAACTTTGGGTTCAACAAATTTCGGTGTACAATTGATTCACCTTTCCTACAACTAAGGGGAAGGGAATGAGAAGACTTGGGATTAAACTAACCGTAAACTCTTACGGGTTTCTCCTCCCGAAATTATTAGGAGTATAGTGTGAAATGTAATTAGTTAACCATGCTTATTAGTAACACATGAAGAATTGAGTTTAAATTGAAGGAAAAAACAAGTATGGAGTGTGCTACTTTACAATTGGCTATCACGCTTTTGTGAAGTAGAACGAGTTCAGGTCTGAGCTTGAGCTTTAACGTCGGCTCGATTGACAGTCGGGTTGGTCTTTGGTCACTTTTTTAAATATCAGGCGTAGTTTCGGTCCGGCCCAACTCAACCCAACATATCTCAACCAAACCAGATTATACAAATGCTCGCACATTTTTTTTAGATAAGCGCAGTGTCCGACTAACTTGCGCGCACCTCTACTAAATTTACACCGGTTCTAAAAAAAATTTAATAACTAAACAGAAAATTCCAACATTCCACTTAATTATAAGAGCTAAAAACTGTCAAAATTTGCTCCAGTAAATGCTAACATTCGATTTGAACTCTTTGTAGGCTACGTTGGGCCCGTATCAAAGCCCAACAATTGATATTAGCTCTTCGTCTGTTTATTTAAAAAAGCCCAGGAGGCCGTGGGCTCGTGGCTCTGGGTCAATATTTTTCTATATAATTATGCAAGTAAAGCCCAGAACTAGGTTTTTTTTTTTTTTTTATCCAACCCTGGAACTACTTCTTGCAAAAAAAAACCCTAAAACTACAATTACAAACTAATTATCCATTTGGTGCAAAAAAACTAATTATCCATTATTAGCGCCAGTTTAGGAATGTTTTTGCTCTCAGCACAACTGTTTTCCGACAGCAAAAATAAATTTACTGAGTTTGGTAAAAATAAAATTTATACTTTTTCGGACAGTTTCTGCCGTCCCACAGGGCAAAGCAGTTTTTAGGAAATAAGGGGAGATACTTTTCCGGAAAGTGCTTTTGATTAATTTATCTGCAATCGTTAAACCTTACAATTTTTTAAAATTTCAATAGTTATCTTTACGTAAATGACACATTTCATACATTTTTTGTCGTTTTACTCTCCCGCAGCAACTTCACAGATTATACCAAATCTATATTATAAAATAGCATGGTTTAACTAACTTTTGATTTTTCAACCGTTAGATTAAATCAACCACATCCCACCATTAGATCTCACCTACTTACTACATCTCTAACTACCCACTCTCCTTGGACATTCCTAACTAACCGCTCTCTTTGGACATCCCTAACTAATAGGAGAGAGGTTGTGAGTGATTCACATGTCCATACTTGGAAGTTGTTTTTTTTTCACCACATTTATAAGTATAAATTTTGGACAAAACCTCTAAATTTATTTAAAAAACACATATAAATTCAAAAACTATCCAATTTAGGGATAGTGCCCTCGGGCACGTGCAATACTCTAGTCATCTATATTGTAAATTAGGACGGTTGACTTTAAAATGTCTTTTAGACCGTTAGATGAAATTAACCCCATCCCTTAGATCTCACTTACCACCCACTTAACTACCCACTAATTAACTACTACCTTAACTACCCAGTCCTTTTATCATAATTATAAAAAAGGGGTTTCCTTTGTTCCTGATTATTTAATACAATTACCTATGTTGCCTTCGTTTTCTTCCCTTGCTTGTAGATGAAAATACTCATTTTATTTATGACATACAATAAGTTAAACGTGTTTTTGGGTAGTGCCCTCGGGCACGGGCAATTCCCTGGTACTAAAATATTATATCAATATTTTATTGCAGCTTTCACGCAATATTTACCGAGCAACATTTTATCTAAAACTCACGTCAGCTTTCCCACAATGTTTTGTCATAGCATTCCCAAAAAACCAATACTTTTTATGTAGTGCTTCACTAATTTGTGTTTGTGCCCCTTAGAACTTTTTGTTTGTGCCCCTATCAGTTTACAAAAATTCAATCAGACCCCCATATACAAATACTACCCTGTTAATTCCTTTTGTTCATTTTCTGGTTTAACCTCACGAAGCCACAAATCACAGAAGCGAGACAGAAATCGAAGGCTGCGAAGCCGTTGCTGTGCCTCCCGGAGTGAAGTCGCCGTCGCCGTCGTCAACACTCGCCGGACTACCGGAGTGAAGTTGTTGTGTCCCTCCCGAAGCTTCCAGGTATGGCTCTATTCTCATTCCGATTCGTCTTCTTCTTCTTCTTTACAATATCTCAATGTTTTGTGAAACCCTTTATTTTTTCTTGCTGAATTCATCTTCCTGTGTCTACTGATCTGTGTACGAAAATGTCAATTCACCATAAAAAAAAACTTAGGGTTCATTGTTTTACTAGTTATTTAGGGGTTTTTGAAATGTAGCTATTGGGTATGAATAAAATCTGGGAATTTGACTTGTTTGTTTGTTAATGATATGTTCTTTGATTTGGGTTTTGATTTTGCTAAGTTTTGCTCCTCAACCTTGCTTTGTTTACCCTAGTGGTAGTACTTCCAAGTGTTTTTTCTTCATTTTGTTGTGATATCTGTTCTGGGTTTAGTTGAATTTTCAAGGCACTGACTTGGATTGGATTGGTTTGGTTGATCACACTTCTGGGTGTTCTTGATTTCAAACCCTTGAGGGTTTTGGGTATTTCTCTACTGATTATGTGTTTCTTCCATGCTTTAACTATCATGGTTACTTTCATTTGGACAGTTTAATCCAACCATTTGTGTTTGGATTTCTGCCCTATGATATGCTGTTTGTTAGGGTACCAAATCCTCGGATTTGTTAAATTTTAATTATTCCAAAATTGAATTGGCTAGAATTGAATTGTATTTAAACTCAAACTTGTGTATAAAATACAAGTCATTTTGTAAATGAATCTGTGCGTTATTATATATGTAACATATTTCACTTTTGATTCGCCATGTTAGTTTTATGAAATTGTGCCGCCCCACTAACCAAAACCTGGCTCCGCCAGTGTAGGTCTTGTCTTACCCTCGTTTCATCTGCAAGGATATCCGGGATTTTTCTCTGTTTTAAGTTCCAACTTCTGTGAAATCAATCTCCTTGAACCCTAAGATGATTCACAATTTCTGTTCCCTTCGAATATCTATGCTCATGATTATCAGTATTCTGTTTGTTTAGCTCAAATTATTCTGGAAATTGACTTGAAATCTTCTTTCTTTACACGCTGCAAACACTTTCTCTAGTCATCCTGTTACCTCCCCAATTCTGTATCTTTGGTGTCATTGTCCTCTAGTCCTAGTGTTGTAGGCATGGTTCTAATTCCTCTCTTTTTGTCTTCTGTTTGTCGTTGTGATTGGATACTAACTAAGATAAACTTTTCGTGTAGGCGCAGATACCATATATTCATAGAAATGACGCTTGTTCGGAGTTTTTTGAGGGCTACTAGACATAGCTTCATCCGCCAGATTCAGCGCCCTCAGGCGGTGAGGGCCTTTTCTACAAATTCACCTCCAGGTACTTGCTTTTTCTGCATTTATCCTCCCATATGCCAGCGTAACTTGTTGAAGATCATGTAAACTTAGGAGTGTTCCGAAAAGCTACTTTACTTATTGTTGATGATGATAACTAATGTTGTCCTTATATCATGCTATATTTCTACTGAAGAAGCATGTTCAGTGCCGTGTTCATGCTGTCCGGTGATTTTTTTTTTCTTCTGTGATCATTTGACTATGATTCATCAACCATATCATAGCGATTGAATTAATTAACTACATTATTTCTGATTTCATGAATGTAATCTTCTGTCAAATTTATAATAAGAGTGATGTTTAGCCACTCGCCAAGTTGCTTGAAATGTGGATCAATCCATTTTAAGGAACATGAACGAGATTGCAGAATTCTTTATCATACTGAATTCGGTACAAGATGAATAGACTTCCTTGGCTTGCTTGATACATTAACAATGTAGAGTTACATGTATGAGACATTAACAATGCTCTTTACCTATGTTACCAGAAAAGCGGAACGCTACGGTACGTGGGACGGGAACGGGTATCGCGATAGTGTACGTTAGGGGTAGGCTTCTCCACAACATTGCCCGGAAGAAATACAATTACTGGGAAGGAGGAATACTAATTGGAACTAATAGCAATAAAGAACTCTTTGGAAGTCAGGATTATGTTTTCTTTAAAAAAATAGATTTTATAATTATTGTTTTACGTGACCGATTAGCTAGGAATGTTGTGGAATATGGGACTCATTTTAGTCTGTAAAATAAAGTAATAAATGATTTAATAATACTCTTACCACCCACGTTTCCTATAGAATATATGTTCCTTGAAAGCACGGACACTCCAAAACAGGTACCGTATCCGTGTCGGATACTTGGGACACTCGGACACTCGTACGACGCTTCAAACTACGCGTGAGACACTCCGGCTGGTGTGTCCCGGTATTTTAGAGAATTTTATTAGACTGGATGCTTGGGGGACACTTTAGGGACACTTAATGAGAGACGACAGTCGCCCCTTTGTGTTTATTACACTTTCACACGGGTTGTTTTATGGAATATTGTAACTTAACTGGGTTACGATATAATTAAGCTAAAATAGATATAATATCTATGACCAATTGAGGCTCAATATATGCTAAGGTTGCCCTTTTGAACGAAAAGTTCAAGCTGGGTTTTAAGTTCTCACATGCGACAAATTCAAGGGTTGGGACCAATATTTTATCTTCTATTAGTATACCAATTCAAAAAGATATTAATAATGTTGACGTATCGCTGCTGCGTCGTATCCTCGTTTTTTAAGAAAATGACTTATCAAGTGTCCGCTCCCGTATCTCATCTGACACCCGTATCCCTATCCGTGCTTCTTAGATATGTTCAAACCTAGCCTCCAGATGAAAGAGAACGACGAACGGACAACGTCTCCAAACTAGAGAGGACGGGCACTAGATACGACGAATGAGTAGATTAGTCTGATGGTCGAAACAACGATGATAAACAGGTCCATTCTGTCACTCACTCACCCCCTGGAATGTTCGGGACACGGCTTTCTGCAGTCGGGTTGAAAACCTACCTCATTAAGTAGAATGTACCTAATCAGAAAATGCTGCTAGTTTTACGTTTCTGGTAACATAGCTCATTATACCTTGTGATATTAATGAACAACTATTGGTACAATATAATAAGCTTGTTGTCTATTGAGGCAATTATTTTACTTGACATGAGTGTCGCTGTTTGCATTGCTTATACATTATATTTGTAATTAGGTTGACTACGTAATTGAAATAACGTCATGCAATTTACATGGAGCCTTAACCGCATTATACTGAATTACATATGCTACTTCAGCATGCATGTTTTACTAATTATATGCTGACTATAATTCCAGTAAATGACGCACTAGTTTTGGATGTGACCAAGAATCCAAGATGATACATTTAGAAGTTCTTTTTTTTATCATCAATGAGGTTCACTTAAAACAACAAATGGGGTGAAAATCATATACAAAAGCAGAAGAAATCGAATGACATCACTTACATATCACAATGTATGCAGAAACTTGAGTATATTGTCTTCTTGATCTCTGGAATTTCGGAGAATCATTACGGTTATAAATCAGAAATCAATCCGTTCTAACCTTGTGACTGAAAAATTAATAGCTTCCGGAGATTCTATCTCTTCAAATAACTGTTTAATATCTCTTTTGGCTCATTTTAAAGCAGGTAGCGGTGACGGCGAATCAGCAGATGATTTCCAACGTCGTATATTTGGTGAAATTCCTTTTGGTAACACGAGGTCCTCGGCATTCTATCAAAAGCTTGATAAACTTGAGAAGGCTTATGACAGATCAGGTTTTGGTCCTAAGTTGAACTTCACAAAAGAATCCGATGGGTTGGATGGGATAGATGAAAGCTTCAATAGAATCAACATAATGTCGGATGGAATGAATTCAAAATTGAAAGAAGCAGCCACATATTTTGAATTTGATGCTGATGAAGTAGCGTCAGATTTTTACTCTTACAGGCCAGATATGCCTATTAGGCCTGATACGACATATGACACAAAGGTATGAAATAAACATCCTGAGAGTGGTTTTAGTGATGCATTTTTGTAGCCTTTATTGTTTCTTTTTTTTTCTAATACGGAAGATAAAATGCAAACAAACAGTTCTTACACACCAACTAAAAACCAACTAGACATAAACATCGTAACCTAAAACATAACAGATACCAAAACACAACAATCACGTGAACATCCCAATACCCATCATGTCTGTGATCACCTAACCTTTCACAGCATCAGGGATCTCATACAGCAGCTTCATGTGAATCTCTTGTTCAGCCCCCATATTTGCCAGACCATTAGCAACCTCATTTGCATCTCTTGCCACATATTGAATTTGGCCATTCATTCTTGTCAAAATATGCATACCATCACTGATTTGAGATCTCATTGACATAGGCCCCTTCTTTGTGCCTTGGAAGATATTGATAGCTTCTTGGCAGTCACTTTCAAGAATTGCATTCATCCAATTTTGATTGTAGATCACAGTAACTCCTCTATAAATAGCCCAAAATTCACTTTCCAGACTTGTACAGTTCTTGAGTTTCCCCAGAAAGCCAATTTGCCATTCACCTCTTGCATTTCTTCCAACCCCTCCAAAACCAGCAACATCCCCATTGACCCTAGCCCAACCATCCACATTGATCTTCATAGATCCTGCAGATGGGAAACACCACTTATTATGTGCATTAAACAAATTAAAAGAAAGGAAATTAGGGTCGTTAGAGAATGCTCCCTGTATGAGCTTAACTTGCTTCCAGATTCTTTCCACACACAGATTGACAGGTTCAACCACTTTGTTGAACACAAACTCATTTCTGCGTTTCCAAATATATCACATAGTGACACTGAACAAAACATCCTGACTAGAGCCACTAAGACTCTTCTTGGATTTAATAATCATGCCAACAAAACTTCTGAAACTGTGGTCAGTCTTATTCCTACACCAATTGGCACCCCAGATAAATTTCCAGATATCCTGGACTTTGATGCATTCAAAAAACAAAATGCTCATGATTCTCAGGTTGCAACTCACATAAACCACACAAATCATTTTGAGTCATGCCTCTTAACTTTCTGCCCACATTGGTCATGAGTTTCTCATGAAGCACAGTCCAAAGGAAGAGGATCAGTTTGTGTGGAACTTTTAATTTCCACAACTTGATCCAAGTGCCACTGCTAACATCATTGTTGATTAGGTCTTCCTTATCAATGCAATGATAAGCAGCAGACACAGAGAAGGCCCCCTTATTGGAGCATTTCCAGAAAGGTTTGTCCACCATCTCAGAAAAAGAGTTGATAATAACTCCCTCAATACAATGCCTCACCTCATTATCAATGAGATGTTCAATGCAACTCAAATTCCAGTTGCCATCAAGATCAATAATGTCAGATACTTTTTGGCCTCTAACATCAACATTGCAATAATCAGCAAGAGGTTTATCCCCACACCACCAATCCTTCCAGAGATCAACTTTCTCCCCATTCCCCACATTCCACATGATATTGTTTTTGAACAGATTTTTGGTGAGGTTAATCCCCTTCCAGATGGGAGAAAAATTCCCAGAATTTTTACTAGCAATCAGGTTGCTTCTTCTCAAGTACTTTTTCCTTAAAACTTTGCACTAAAAAGCTTTATTGTTAAACTCAACTTCCCAACTTAGCTTAGATAAAAGTGCCGCGTTATGAAATCTAGCTTTTCTCAAACCTAACCCCCCTTTCTCTTTAGGAAGACAAACTGTAGCCTTTATTGTTTCGACATATCTTCTGCGGATGCATTCTTTCTGGAAGTGCTTACCTATGGAGATTGTATGGCTTGATAATTCCTTAGTGTGCACTAAATTCATTCTTTTGTGTGGCATTGGTAATAATTTTTAGTTTCATATCTATTGTTTAACTTTCCGTACTTATGGTTTAAATGTCCATGATAACATTCATAGCATGTGAAAGAAGAGAAGTTTGTAATATGAGTTGTATGTATGCTCGAGTAATTTCTTAATCTACCATGTGATATTTACTATCCGTCATGCATGTGATATTTATCACATTTACGTCCCTTGACTTCTCTAGAAAATAAATTTGATTAACTCCTTTTCTGGTATACTAATTTTACAAGCTACAATTTTTTTAATTCCCTTCCCTCTTAGGAGTAAAGAGTACCAGCTACTTATTTGAATCTTCTTCTGGTTCAACTCATACGGCTACTTCAGTTTGGGATGCTGACATGTTGTGTTGAAGAAGTTTGAGAAGAAAATGACGAACTTTAGAGATCTTCTGTAAATATTCTCTTTCAATTATATACTATATTTCTATTACCTATAAAAGAAAGAAGGTTTGAGAAGAAGTTAGAAAGGCAACCAACAAGGAGAAAAATGACGAACTCTAAAGGAACTTCTTAGTAGATGGCCTTGAAGGGTAAAAGAACGCTCATTTTGCCCACTGGGATTGTATACCATTACCTTTGCAGGCACTCAGGCAGGATGATTGGGGGCAATTTTATTATTATTATTATTATTGTTATTATTATTATTATTGTTATTATTATTATTATTATTATTATTATTATTATTATTATTATTATTATTATTATTATTATTATTATTATTTCAAGGGCCCTAAGGTAGATGGTTCTGACCTTTACGGAGTTGAGTTGGGGAGTCCTTGGAGAAGAACAATTGATTGCAAGTGTGGTACTGTGGTGCCAATGACGGGGAGGTCACAATGCTTGTAATGTGCATTATTGAGATGGATCCAATAAGGTTGGAAAGAATGCTCAAAAGTATATGTTATCCTTCCAGCTGGGGCAGGATTCTAGAGTCAATTTTGGGTAAATCTATGGTGTGGGAAAGTTCTTTCTAATGCTTTTCCTGCCCCTTAATGTAACTACTAAGTGCGTTAGTTTCATATTTGTGAGACTATAATGTGATTTTCAGGAACCAGTCTTGTCAAGAGCATTAATGTTTGGGAGCTAAACTTGGTGCAAAGAATATCTGTAGAAAATCTATTAAGTTGTCCATGCATAGTGACGATACAATGGAACAAGAGCGTGGCTGGATTCTGTGAAGAGATCATATGATTGTTGAGGCTGGACTCTGAGAATCTGGATTGCAAAGAAAGTTGGTTTCTTCTCTTGACGCTTGTCGGTGTGTGTTGGCAGCAGATAGTCTTAAAAGTCAAGGTGTCGGCCGTCAGTTAGCGAATTGGCATGTTTATGGAAGAGCAAGGAAAAATAGTCACATACTCTTGGACTGTAAGGTGAAGCGAACTTCTTGGGACATGTTACGTGTGACGTTCTAAATCTGTTGAGTGATGCTCAAGTGTTTGAGGAAAATTTTCTTTAGTGTTGACCTTGTATTTTGTGGTTTGTGTGAAGGGTAAATGATGGAGTGTGTTTTTCATAAAGAGACACGGGTTTTAGTTGCGGAGAAGGAACTCACTTTTTTGAACACATTACATTCTGTTGTAGAGACCAGTTAATGAATTCAGTTTGTGCTCTTGTACCAGTTTTACCAATCCCTCAAAATTACTAAGCAACACCGTTCCTTCTGTGCTAGTCTCAATCACTAAAAGTTGATCTGAGAGCCTGAGAAGTGAGAACCCACTACTGCAAAATTAAGTACTCCTTGGATTATTCACCAATGCCTCAGCACTATCTCTAAAGTAAGTTGAGATTATTCACCGATGCCTTAGAATTTGAAATAGCGTTATATATACCATTGAACATCTATACATTGGAGCATGAAATGCTATATATGGTCCAAATTCACTCTTCAGATGCTAAATTTGGAATTAGAATTGACATCTCCATTCGAGATGCTCTTAAGATATATATATATTATACACATTTTTTTTTTGTGGGGGGGGGGGGGGGGGTCTCTGAGTGGACAGTATTAGCGGTTGCTGACTTTCCGTGTCTAGCGAAGGAAGAAGGGAGTTGTTGGCATTTTTGGGTTGGACCATGCATCATTAAACAAAGGGTAAAAGACAAAATGCACCCTCGTTAGTTGGGTTATATACAAAAACAACCTCATTGTTCGGGGATATACAAAAACCACCCCTGTCAGAGTTAGTGGCTAATGGCACACTAACGGAGGGTAAAAAGACAAAAATTCCCCTAAAATTTTACGAAATTACCCACTTTGCATGCCCTTTCCTTCCCTTCTCCTCACTTCCTAACCCTAATCCAATATTATCTCTTCCTCTCTCTCTTCCTCCTCTCTTCTCACTTCTGTAACTTCTCTTCTACCTCTCACGGCACAACACCACCCACCACATGCGCCTCTCTCACCCCCCCCCCCCTCTCCCCGTCGGACCTTTTCTTCATCCCGTTCTTCCTCCACCTGCGGCTCCGACGCCGCCGTCCTGAAGATTGGGGACCTCGCAGAGAAGAGGCACTGGTTCCCGCTCTGGTTCCGACGGTGCCGTGCCTTGTTCGGTGTCTCCTTCGCAGAACCCCCTCAGGAAGGCGGTCTCGATGGTTGAAAAGGGATTTACCGATCTGGGTTCCCTCAGAATGGGCGTAAGTGTCGATGGTTCTGAAATCACTATCGGACCTCCCTCTCCAAATTGGTTCGACGAGCTGAGGGCTGTGATGCTTTTTGAGTTCTACGGCTCTGGGTTCTATGGCAATTAAAGCTTCGAACCCACTGACAAGAGAAGCCCTCTGTCAGTGCACCGCGATGGCGGTTCGAATTGGTTCTCGATCCTTCCCCGCTCTTTACCGACCCAAAACAGATCGAGCCTACCAGCGCCTCTCTCACCCACCTCCATCCCTCTCTCTCTCGCCTGCAAATCGAGATCTATGTGATCCTTTATCGTCTTCATTTCCTCTTCCTCGACGATTTCCCCAACTGGGAAGAAATGGTGGTAATTGGGTATAGCAGGTTGGTTAGGTGTAGTTTGCAGCAGGTGGCTTAGGTGGGATGAAGGTAACGGTGTTGGTGAAGGAGAATCGAGGAGGTAATGGTATTGGTTGTTTGTAGGTTGCTGTGGAGTTGGTGATGGTGAAATCTGATGGTTAGGTGAATTGTGGTACTGGGGTGTACTGTGAGATTAATTGGGAGTATTCAGGTGGGTTTAATGTAGGTGGAGTTGGTGTATGAGCAGTTAATGGTGGATGAATGAAGCAGTGGTATTGAATCATGGTGATGAATTGTGGAGAAGGAGGTTGAGGTGTAATGGAGGTAATGTGGTGAAGTTGCAGGCAGTTTAGGTTAGTTTGTTGTTTGGGCTACTGGTGGTGATAGCTACTGTTGGTGCTGAGGAAGGGACTGGTGATAGGTGGTGGTGTGTGTTAGGCTAGGAGGCAATGTTGGTAGAAGCAGGTTATAGGATATTGGTTGTTGGCTGATGGTGGAGGATGAATTGGATGTATGGTTTCATGGACAATTGATGGGTTTGGCTATGGTGGAGTAGTGTTTGTCATGGTAGTTTTGGTTATTGGGTTGTTTGTGGTTTTGGAGCAGAGTGTTTGAAGGTTACAGGTTGTAGATTGATGGTGATTTGGAGGTGGTTGTTTGGTTATTGGGCTGTTTGTAGGTTGCTGTGGAGTTGGTAATTGATGGAGGAATTGGTGGTTATAGAGGGCTGTTGGTTGTCAGTTTGGTAATGTACTGGTATTTTAGAGATGGTGATGGCTGGTTAAAGGCAGTGAAGGTGTTAGAAGGGAGTTAATGGAGGTGGTCTGTGGTGGTTTGCAGGTACTGGAGTTGTTTGGTTTTAATGGACGAAGGGGAAGGTTGCGGGTTGCAGGGTTTGAATTTTGTTGAAGGTGGTGTTGTTGTTGTTGGTGTGGCAGTGGTGGTGGTGGGGCTATGTTGTTGTTGTTGTGGTGGTGGTGGTGGTGGTGGTGGTGGTGGTGGTGGTGGTGGCGGCGTGGTGGTGTTGCTGGTGGGGATTCAGTGGTGGTGGTGGCGGAGATTCAAACATAAACTAATCAAACCTAAACTAGTCACAGACCCAACAGTTTGGTGTTGTTGGTTGTTTGTGTTGGTGGTGAGGAAGGTGGCGGTGAATCAGTGGCGTTGGTTGTGGTGGTGGTGGAGGTGGTGGCCAAGAGCTCCTAGAACACCAAGAACAAGAAAAAAAAAAACTAAAAACACAAATAAGGGCAAAATGGTCATGAAAAAGGTCAGATTGCACCCTCCTCTTAACTGACATTAACAGAAGGGTGGTATTTGTCCAACGTCCGTCACTGACAGGGGGCTTTTTGTCTCTGACTGGGGTGGTTTTTGTATATCCCCGAACAATAGGGATGTTTTTGTATATGGAGGGTGCAAATTGTCTTTTACCCTTAAACAAATTGGCAGAAAAGTAACTGAAATCAAGTGGGACACTGCAAACGTTTGGTATTAAGATGGCTGGTTGGGAGTAACGATAGTTTCAGTCTGAAACTGGAAGATACTCAGACTTAAGTTATAGAAGGATATTAGCACTTTGCTGCAACAGGGACAACCTATATCAGTGGTGACTAGCTGTCAAATGTCTAACTTTGCGTTTCTTCTTATAATTGTGAATAGTATAAGATAGGTACAGTTACCTACTCGTTAGTTTGTAACGTACGTTACGATACAAATTTTTAGTCAATGGTGTATTTATTAATGCATTAGGAAAACAGTAAATTTCTCTCCATTTACCCCCCCCCCCCCCCCCCCCCCCCCCCTTGACCGTCAAGTCACCATACTATCATATATTTACAGTGTTCCCCCTCCATTGAATAAAGCTGAAATTTACAGAAGCTCGTGCCAAACACAAGAGAAGCCTTGTACAAGTTGATTATTTTGTCCACAAAAATTGAAAGGATTTTCCATTTTTCTAGTAGGAATGGCAAAGCGGTCAATTTGCATAAATCTGTCATGTTTTGCGCATATGTGGCTCCAATAAACAGAACCCTTTTTTCAGTTATAACGGAAATTGTAAAAGTGTGGTTTACTGTTGTTGGCCAGATCAGTAGAAAGTAGCTTGTCAAATTAACCTTGAAAAGTAACCCTAACCCCTGATGTACATTGCTGGGGGTGTCTTGGCTAGGTGCTCTAATATAGAAAGAAATGGCAACTATTTCAGGTGATTTGACTCCGATATCTGCCTGTGTGATAGAACTGTTTGGATAGTACGTGTTTTCGTTTGTTTGTTTCTTTCTGAGATTTTTTTTGTGTGTGGATACTCATGTTATGATCTTCTTGATGAGCCTGGCAAATTAAGACCAACAAGATGAGAAATTGAGAATAGCTTGGACAGGGACATTATACAAATGGATCAATTTATATTTGAAGAAGCATGTAGCTCTGGAAAGGGAAGCAAATGAATGGTCATGAATTTGTTTCATTAAGTTGTCTCACTCCCTAGTCCGCTAGGGCCTGATCAAATTACTTCTTTTTCTGGGAAATAAGAAAGTCCCACCCATTGGACTGGTTTTTGGCTAATCCAATGAAGAGATGGCCTCTTGCACGGAAAGAGCCAGTTCTCGAGTATTTGTATTATAATATTGTTGTTGCAAACACCGTATTAGAAGACTTGTGATACATTTTGTTTTGTCGCTTATTTGGCAAATCTAATTTTGCGCTATGGCTTCATATATACAGGATCTTGATCTTACAAAACCTGCTACGCGCAAACCTCCTATAAGGCGGGAGTTCGAAACGACTACTGAGGAAGTGTTGAAGAAAGCTGATTTCAGGGTAAGCATGTATAGATAAGCCTTGTTAATGAGTATTATGTTGTGACAAGGCTTTTAATGAATAATGTGACTCCATTACTGCAATATTGTTTCGCAACAATCGGTTGCTACCACTTATTAGCTTCCATCTCTTAAAGCAATATGTCTAATTCATGTTAAAGAATTCTTCCCTGGGTTTTCTAATTTATAAGGGTAAATGTGCAGAATGTTAGATTCCTAGCAAACTTCATAACAGAGGCTGGGGTTATCATCAAGAGGAGCAAGGTATGACAAATTCAAATCTTTCCTAAAAAGTCCACAAGGAATATATATATATATATATATATATATATATATATATATATATATATATATATATATATATAATTTTTATTTTTAATGTGAGTGCTCCATTTTCAGACCAAAATCAGTGCAAAGGCACAGAGGAAAGTTGCTCGGGAGATCAAGACGGCCAGGGCCTTTGGACTAATGCCTTTCACTACAATGGGAACCAAACAGTTTGTATTTGGGCAGACAATGGAGAATGTTGACAAGGATTATGAATACGAGGCGTTTGACTCTTATGACTTTGTGGACAATGATAAAGAACCTCTCGATGGGTAGTGTGCTTGTTTAGGCTTTTTCGTTGCCCTCTCCCAAAATAACGTTCGCTCTAAGTTTAGTTGAGCTCATGGGGCAAAAAACCAGATACCCCCTTGGTAGAAATACTTCATCACCTTTGCTACTGTTGCTGTAGTTGAGAATTACATCATACATTGACTAGGATTTTTTTTGGTTCAGAAGATTGTGTTTTTTGTAGTGTTGTCACCTTTGCTATTGTTGCTGTTGTTCACAGTGCAACCTGGAATGCCATTTTTTTGTATGCTTTTGTAAAATGTGCTTCCTGGACAGGTAGATGGTTTCCTCTAGACCTCCAATCGCCGGCAGAGGCATCGTACCTGAACTGCGGAGATGAAAGCATCAATTAACCTAAATATAGCCTGCTGGCTCACTTTGACGATGCATTTGTTAGCTTTCGCCTTAAACTTCATCATGATCATGTCGTAAAAGCTAGCGTAACATTTTAATCAGACCCATGTGGTACTTTCGAAGTCAACTAAACTTAAGCTCAAGTTCAGGAGTGTCCGATGGTCGTATTAGCTTGTAATTATACTCTAATACCGATGAGATGAATCCACGCCACTTGGCGTATCATGCAACAACGAAACGTGGTTGGAACAATCCAACATATAACATTACATATAGTCGTGGACAACTATGGATTTTACAAGTGTAGCTCACCAAAAAGCAATACATCTTTAATCATAATTTAGGTGTGGGATATAGAATAATAAAATAAAAAATCGGTGCGGGATGTAAGTAAATCATTACTATATATGTCAATTCTCGTAGAGCATGTATCGCAATATCAGTGAACAAACTTATATAGCTTTGGGATTATATGTCAAAAGCTCTTGCAAATAATTAGAGGATAGCTTAGGTTACGGAATACAGAGTATCTCCTGTTTCACATTACAGAAAAGCTCTTATCTTACTATAAATTCTGGTAGTTCACTCGATCCGATGTAACGCTCAAGTATAACACCAGCTTACGAACCCTCCAAAGAGTTTATTTCATCTGGAGACACATTCTAAGTAATATTCAGGTGAACAATACTAGAGCTTTCAAGGTCACCAGAGATTTGAGAGGGCTTTTCCCTTTTGGCATGCTGTCACACATTTCAATGTCGCCTTCTTCAGCTGTTCCTCAACATCTTCGATAGCAAGGCAGGCGTCGATAGTCTGCGAGCAAGCCACAAAACATTAACAGAATCATAAAATTTCTCAAAAGATTCAAGTTTCAACTGTTTCATCTGTATTGTAACTTGTTTCTATCATTACAATAGATTGCAGCCCATGACTCCATCACCCTAGTTCTATGTCAAATGTTACAACAATAGCATTAGAAGGTACTCCATAGAAACAAAAGATATGCTAACCTTCCATGAGGAATCCTGCAGAATCCGATAGAAATCAGCCACTTTTTTCTGGAACTCAAGCTGCTCATATCTCTCCCCTCCATAGCCTCCTCTTTCAGCAGCTTTCTGGTATATTTTCAAAAACATTTTCAGCTTGCAACTACTAGTATTGTTTGACAGGCATGAATGAACAGAAGAAACTCGACTAGATTTTTTTTATACCTCTGGTGGTATGTCCAGGTATAATATCAAATCAGGTGCCAGCAGCCCCACCTCCGGTGCCTGCACAAGGACTCATTTTTAGCATTAAGGAGCTGAAGGAGTACAAAAAGAACTCGCGTCTATAGTACTAATCAATTGCCCGACTTCACCTTGCACCATTCAATATCAAGTCCTTTGGCAGCTGAAAAGGCCACACCGGAAAATGAATAGCGATCTACAATGAGGGTGGTTCCGCTTTTCAGCTTAGATTCCATCAATGATCTGCACATGTGCCCATAAGATCAGTTATAGGCCCCAACTGAAGACTTGAACTGGTTTGGTCCTTTCACAGGTTTACCCTATTTTTTTTTCCGACAAATGACACTAAACATATATGCACTTTGACACTAAACCTCCAGAACTTTCAATCATATAAACACACCCCCCCCCCCCCCCCCCTTGCAGTTTTCATTTTGAGACAAATTGCCTCGAATCGCTAAAAGGGTTAGATTAAATTAACTAAATTTACTGTAATACCCATCACGTGATGGGTTGGGTATTACAGTAAATTTCCGATTAACCTAGAGAACATGGATTGCTGAAAAGAAACAGGTGAAGGGAAGAAGAAACAGGAGGAAGGCATTTCACAGAGAAAGATTAACAAAACTCAGGACTCGATACTTTTGGGTTGTTAGGTTTTATAGTTCTAATATATTTGAGGTTCAATTAGGCCGTTGTTTGTGGCGGTGGTGGGAGTAACCATGGAAGCCGATTCAGCGGTGGCCATTCATTAGGGTTGGTAGGTGAAGAAGAAGAATGACAGATGTACCACTACTCGTTTTAGTCCCTAGACAATCAATAGCTAAAATGCATGTTTTAGGAGTGGGGGATGCAACAAGTCAAAATGTGTAAGCAAGTAGACCATATGTCTAAGGGCTCCGTAGGAAGCAAGCTTTAGGAACATGGGCAGAGGGGGAAAGGGGGTCAACCCTCCACCACCAATTCTTTTTGGTAACTACTCTAGTGCTCCTATTATTATGGAACACATTCATTTGTGCCCTTCCTGATGATACAAATGTGTCACTATATTCGCACATATGCCTAAGTTACTAGGATAGTGGGGCTGTGGTACATGGCATGACATGTGGGGTACGCTGGGTTGAGCTTCTTCCAAATGGTGTCCGGAACGAGGAAGACCAATAACTAACTTAGCATAACTCCACACATAATTTGCATCAATGAAAAAATCATTATATATAGTATTAGCATATTGTTGAAAATACTCAAATAAGTATCTTACGTAGTGATTTTGTTCGAATAATCAACAGTATTGCCACCTACAGAAAGAAGCACCAACAAAATGGTCTGTTAGCATAGTCGACTATATTTGTGTTCCAGATCGCAAACATACCCGTTTTGGGTCGTGCACCTCTACATAAAGTATTAATCATCCACAAATCACCTGTCCGATTACTTACCATATTCTTCAGAATATGTATAGCAGAGAGCGATCTCTCAACCGTAGCAGTGGAAACCAGTAAAATCAATGCCAATGTGATAATCTTGAAATTCAATGGATTTACTCCATCTCTTCCCATCTCTACCAATTTTCAAGCAAGATCACCAATACCATTCAAACCCGACGTAGCACTAGATTAATGCATCTCCATACGATAAGTATCAAGTTGATCACTAAGCTTCAAAAGTTCAAGTCTAGAGTATAAAGTTTGGTCATATGCATCTATCATATTTGCTCTTAGTCAAATCTAGTAAATAATTGAGAGTGAAACACGATGCACCAAAACCAAGAATCCTCAATCCAACTCAATGAAATACATATAAGCCAAACCACCTACAGTTGAATCCTATTAGTTCTGATTTTGGCATGCAAGAGAGACAGTCCAGGAAAGCTCCCATTTTGAGGGTTTCAATCCCATTGAAGGCAGAAATTAGCTAGCCAAGGAAAAACAAAAGCAACATTTGACATGAAACTCACAAAAGTCCCCCTAAATTAAAGATATGATAGCATCAATATTAAAATCAACGATAAGATCAATGAGATTCGGAAAAAATAGGGTTCTCCTATACAACCTCAAATTTACAAAGCTTATGTTTTCTTGTCAGTGATCATGTCTAAAGACTGTAAACTCACACACACCTCGTTCATGTTAACTAGCAGCTGATTAACCCAAGCTTCTCTTATCTAAAGAGTTGCCTCATGCCTGTATTTCTTGCAAAAGGGTCCAGTCTATTCCCAATTCTAACTTCACTTAAATTGTAGTGACTGCTCTGTCCTTTCTCAAACTCACTGATTTGTGGACTTGGAGAAGAGAAAAATCCCAACAAACTTATTTATAATTCGGCTCTTGGAAAAAAGGGATCATACATTTCCCCAGAGTGATTTCTTGCACATTCTTCTAAATGTACCACAATTTCACACTAGAATTTGTCACAGCTATAAGGTTGCAAAACAATTCTCTATTTCTCACTTTATTTCAAGTAGAAATTCTGGCTTTGCAAGTTTATCCTTGAACCTAACTCATCCAAGCACATTCTTCTAATATTCACTCCACGGTTCTACACAGCTATCTTTTGTGTTTCTAACGTAAAAAATGATGCAACATTAGTGCAGAAGAAAATGGGCGATAAGAAAAAAAAAAAAAAAAAAAAAAGGTAAGCAATGAGTATTAGTTACATTGACCTTGTTGCTTCAAACTCCGTTCGCTTTCTTTACAGTTGGAATGGATAGGGTTTCAGGGTCAAAGGTCCGACCCCAAGCTGCTTGAGCGAAAGTCGATCTCGAATGACCGGCTCCCTTTCGCTTCCCCGGAAAGAAAGAAGTGGAGGAAGTACCTTCCAGCAGAGCATTCCTGGGGAAAGGCTTGATTCCAACCTTTAAGTGTACAGGCTTATAGCCAAGTTTTTTTCTAAACAGATAATCAAAACCTCTACTTAATAGGAAACAAAATGTGCCTGTTTTCTAACTAAAGCTCTATTTTAGAAAATTCTTAAATCCTCTTGGCTTGACCATGCAATAACCTTAAGTTCAGGACACCCATGCGCGCTCTTTTTGGTTTCTATCCCGACAGAGCAACACTATAGGATGTTGAAGTATGCTTACACTGCTAGTCATGAAATTTCGTCTACCAAGGAAAAAAGTAACTTCTTTATCAGTCTTCTTTCAATTCATTATTTTCACTATTCTCATTTCTAACTAGCCTACATTTATTTATTTCTTCCTCAGGTCCTCTCCTCTCCACTTCATCAGGCGTCAACTGTTGATCTGTTCTTGGTGCTGAAACGTGATCAACTACACCTGCGTCATCTTCCTATTCTTCTCTTCATTATTTCACTTCAGTCCCTCTCACGTACCTCCTCTTTCATCACAAATAAATTTCTTTAGTTGCCGATGAAACAAAAAGGCAGGTCATCATACTATATAACTTCACCAACTAAGAACCTACTACCATGCTGTAGCCGTTAACTACTTAGTATGGAGAAGAGTATCAATGATGCAATAAGAGAAAGGATAACGGATGTGGTCATTGTTGCTTTCTAGTTCACGTAGTTTAACCTACGTCATCTGATAATATGGACGTGTCAAATCCTATGAGTATCAAGTTTGAGGGTTTAACCAGTCTATCTATGGAAAACATGTTGGCTAATTTCCTGCAATTTTAGGGTTTTATTATAGTGCTGAATACCATTCACACTTAGACCAGAATATTTCTTTTTTATCATTGTTCTCCTAGTTTGGAAGACAATATTATAGTAATTGATAACTCCCCTCGGCCATGCATGCCCCTATTCGAGTTACAGTCGCATAGTCAAAAGATACGAGTATTTCATAACGAGTTTCTAGCTTTGAAGTTTCAAGAACGTGCCAAGACTCGTAATGGAAATTAATCTAATATGCAAATTAGGTATCTCAGATGGAACATGAATAAAGATAAAAGAGCTCAAGGTAACAAAAGCAAACCTCTTCTCCCAACGATTTGCACTGAAGAGTAGGTGGATAGCACGATCATCCAACTGCGACTTGTTAGCTAAGTAAGATGATATCATTTTCCCAACACCGGTGTCCCTATCTGGATATCTCCATAACTCGACCGAATAACCAAGTCCATCCAAGTAGGAAACCAGTCTGCTCGACTGCGAGGTCTTCCCACTCCTATCCAATCCTTCCAGTACAATCAAAGCACCTCTTGAATCACTTTTGTTATCATCAGTATTATTATTATCCATTTGAACTTGCCTTTTAGCACAAGTCACTGAGACTCTTGAGTTCAGAGACTGACTAGTAGATCGTACCCCAATTCTTCTACAGAAATAGAAACAATTTGTCAAGAAAATCAAAATTACTGCAAAAAAATCATCTTTCTTCAGACTTTTCACCAAGTTTTGTTCGCCATGAAACCGGGCAATGATTCGTCATTAAGAACATAATTACAGATGCAAAATTCTTTAATTTTCTAAAGGCTCAAAATGTGAATTTTGCAGCCAAATTCACATTTTGACTGCAAAATCATATCTTTCTTTGACTTTTCACCAAGTCTTTTACCACGAAACTGGGCATCATCAAGTTGTTTTTTTTTTTTTTTTTTGAAAAACCCATCATCAAGAAAATAGTTACAGATGCAAAAAAAAAAAAATTGATTTTTCTTGGGGACCCAGATAAGGAAGTAATCAATCTTGGGAAGTAGAGTGGCTAATGAGAGGCTGAATACTTACAATGCGTTTAAAGAAGTCGAACGGCAATGTATCATGACACTCTGGGTCCTTTAAGCTGCGATCAAACACGAATCGGGGTTAGATTGGAACAGAAATTACCAAAAATCGTAACTTGGACTTTGATTTTGGGACCTAATTGGCAGAAATCGAGAACCCATATCGTTAAATAGCATACATAGATGAATAGCGTCTACTAGGGTCAGCAGTTAGCATACCATTGGATGGAGAGAGTCGTCGAAGTGAAGTTCAGAGGGAAAGCGAGGGTTGTTGATGAAAAAGGCGGCAAAATAGGGCTTCTTCCCTCCATTTATTTTAGGTGTCCACTTTTCTTTTTTTTTTTTTTCTTTTTTTTTTAAAAAAAATTTAGGTGTCCACTTTGTGAGTACAGTCTCCACATCGTCATCATTCGGATTGATAATTCCTTTGGTTACACATTTTTTTCTTGCAAATTACCAAATACTTCCCCGGTTCGAACAGGTTGACGACAAAACAATTTCTCTAAAAAAAAACAATTATGCATTCGTATGTTTTTAAGAAAAACTATACTTTTCTTTAAAAAATGATACAAATATATAAACACATATTTCAATTTCTTACTACTAATACTTATCCCATATAAATTTCAAGATTTGTCAGCGGTTTAATTTGGTCGGAATGAGTCGAGTCCATTAGATTTGGTTTTAGGTTTAAAAACAACTACTTCCTTCGTAACCTCTATCTACGGTTTGACTTTTATCACTATTCACTGGGTCATTTTGATCCGATAAATGTAAAGAAAGAGAGGTTACGGGAGAATTACAAGCTCTTGTGATTTTCGCATTACCCATTCTTTGGATGTTAAATCTCTTTTCGTTCTCTACCCAGTCTTTAATCTCTTTCACTAAGGTTATTCATTAATCGAATGGGTTAATAATTGGTGTGCTTGGATGGATTAGTTTTTGTTTTTTATAAAAGTATAATGAGGGTGTCAAAACGGAACATCTGTTTTTTAGGAAACTTGTGCACCGGTTACAAACACCCAGTCACCGGATGTTTATGTATCATCAGGTCATCTGTTTTTTAGGAAACTTGTGCATCGGTTACAAACACCCAATCACCGGATGTTTATGTATCAGGTCATCGGATGATCGTATCCAGGGAAGTATTATTATTGAGACGGAATTTTATGTTAGTCAAGTTAGAAAAGAAAACCGTGTATTTGGTACTTTGGTATGTGCTTGAAGTAGAAATTTGACTACTTACGCTCAGCATTCTTGCTTCAACGGCCAGAGCTGAAACTACAATTATACTTGGCCTCAACTTGTGTATGTTTGTACAATGAAATTCCGACAGTAGAAACAATGGAAGCTGAAGTGACAAATTATAAGATCATCATCTATGCAACATCTTCGAATTCAAAACGCATGAGAAGCTTGACGGACGGGTATTTTTCTCCCTTGCGATTAAACAGAGGAACTGCCCGTAGCCCATTTTTCAGCTCCCAAACAGGCAAGCAAGTCTGCCCTCCAAAGTCATTCCTGCCAGAGGTGTCGTACTCCATCACCTCAACTCTAAGCAAAGCTAATTCTGGAGCAGCAAGTTCAAATACAAATTCCTCGTTCCACACCGGATTCCACTGGTCTTCAATGGCTTTCGTCTTCCTCATCTTCTTGTCTTGTTGGATTCCAGCAATTCCAACCTGAAACGCGTGCCATATCAGGTGATTCATGCTTTATGTAAGTCACCATGGGATTCAATTGATGAAAACCAAACCAGTAGAGGTTGTAATCTGTGTTGTTACCCTGGTATAGAAGTCGGGTGGTGAATACAGATCAAAGTGGGTCTTGTGGAAATCCAGATGCCACCCTTCTCCCATATAAACCTTTACCTGCTCATGAATAGCGATTAACATAAATTGAGAGAGAGAGAGAGAGAGAGAGTTGCGGCACCTTCAAGATTTTCTTTTTAGGTAAAAACTTGTGTGGGTCATAAACCCTACAAGGATCTAGTAGAAAATCAGGTTTTTTCACGTAACCGCATCCTCCATTAGCCCTGAACATGCCTTGCATGGTCCATAGGTGTTTCCCGTATCCCTTGCAAATAGCAAAATGAAAAGAAAGAGTAAGAAAACCCAGTACTAGTTGTCAAATTCTCACCCAGCAGGTCTACAGTATGGCTTGTTGTAAAAAGGCACTCGAGAAGAAACTATTGTCCAGCATTGCACTATTTCTAATGTTGAGGGGGGATTCAGTGTTCAAGAAGTTGTTAAAAAGGTGAAATATTTGATGTAAAAAGGTCTGTGACCTACTTCAACTTTCACTTCTGTAGCCAATGTTTTTCTTACTATAATACCAATGTCATTCAAAGGACTACACTTGGATACGCCTTGGCAGTGAGTCATTGCCCTTCCCTGGGTACACATACAACCTGCATCCTAGATGTAAGAGGGATAGATATTCTTTCTTTGCTTGGTTTGCCCCCCCTTGCCTGGCCATGGGTAGTTTTCCCCTTTTGTCACTACCCTCATATTTTCCAAACCCCGTACTGTGACTTCATCTTCTCCTAATCTATCTAGTGTTGCATTCTCTTTTGTTCCTATAATTAAGCAATCATTATCCAAAACCGGTATAGGTTATAGACAGGTCTCTCCCATAATTTCTCAGGTATGGTTATATACAGAAACTCCTTCAAAGAAGAAAACATGTATTCAGTACGAGGAAGTAACTCTCTGCAAAGTCTTCATCAAGGTACACAACATACAATCCCACCCATCAAGGAAAAGTATCCTATAACATCCCTTTAAATGTCCAACAGTTCCTCACTTCCTCCTACTCTTTCAAAAGGTTTTCCCAAACTCTAAACTGGTTTCTTCAACATCATAAATAGGATACATCTCATTTACCATTTCCACTGTTCCACATGGTCACACCTGTTCCTACAATTTTGCTTTCATTAAAAGAGCAGAGAGATAAATACCCCTGCTCAAAGAAGTTCCATTTTTCGCAAGAAGGTAGTGTCATTAGAAATTGAAGAATAAGTGCAGCCCCAATTCACATATTGTACACGTCAATTTAAAGACTTTGCCAGTTCCCTTTAAATATTAGAATTATAAATCTGACCTGCATGTTAAAAGCAACCATTTGAGCTCCATGCATCCATCCAAGTAGAGGGTTGTAGTTCGAAGAGTCAAAGCGTATACCCTTGGGGTATATTCTCAGAAGGTTTCTTTGCGTAAACCTAGACAACAATCAATAAACTTATCCTTGGTGAGAAATATGACAAATTACATGAAACACCGAAATACAAAAAAAGCTGATGGATTGATTACAATATGTGATTGCATCTCCTCTTTAGATTAATCGACCGCCCAACAGCTAGTGAAATTGAAAAATAAGCTACAGCTCATCTCAACTGAAATGCATTTCACCTAACCCAAAAGACACAAATACATGATACCTACAGGATGACAGGCCATTAATATTTAAGACCACCTTCCTTTTCCTATTAAATCTTGTTTGGAAATGGTGGAACTCTCTTTTTTCTCAAAAGGGTATAATAGTGGTGGAATCAGAACTTGTTACTTTTACTTACTAGTTATACTACTCCTATAGAGGAAGAGAAAAATGTCATGGAGTGCTTCAAAAGGGAAATTGAGATGACATGGCAGATAGAACACAATGCTTATATGGATCTACAGTATCCCACCCTGTTACCTGACAATACGAGTAGCAAATGCTTTAATGGCATCTTCAAGCTCTTGCTCACTCAAGCTAAGTCGCCTAACTTTGTTAGGATCGTCAAGAAACCAGTTGGCCATTCCACCTTTCATCTTACCAGCATGGATAGCAATTAACCTCCTGTATTCAGGAATTTCATGATTGATATCCTCGTCCTGATGGTCACCTTCCTCATCTGGTTCAGCCTGAAACCAAAAGGGGTTTCTAAAGTTTCAGATAATATGACATGGTGAGTCAGTGGTGGAAAAAAAAGTATGTGAAAGCCGTAATCTTTGTAAGAAGTTCTTCACTTTTCCATGTCATACATAGTACACTTAACAATACTCTTCATCACTGGATCATAAAACTCAAAAATTTACTAGCAATGTTGAAGCAATTTCTATGTGTTTCTACTTACTGTGTGTACTTATTGGCACTCCTATGAAATTACCGCATTCTTGAAGCAATATCTAGAATTTTGACTGATTGTGTGTACTTATTGGCACTCTTGTAAAATTACCTCATCATCATCTGGTCTAATTTCATCAGCCTGGTTTCCTCCTTCTGCTGAAGCCTTGGCATTCTCTTGAGATTCTAGGTACTCTTTCGGTGGTTTAGTTGAGATGATAATCCTTCTTTTCAGTGATGCCGGAGAAGGGAGATCTTTTAACTGTGACTCTGGCAGGAACAGTGTGCCTTCAAATGTTTCAATCACCATCTACCATAGAATTTATTAGTAGTAACAATTTGGCACAAAAAGTGAAGCAGTACGTTCGTGGTGAAAGAGCGTACTCACCTTGGCCACTTTTGCTTGGAGATCTGGAGTAAGATGGTCTTCGAAAGTCACAACCACAGGATATTCTGATGTAATGAAGGCATGTTCCTTAATAGCCCACAAACATCTGATCAGTTCCACAGGAGAGGTCAATGTCCTAGAGAAATTATATTCTCCAATTCAGTTAGTCGAATCATTAATACAAAATATATCAAATGCATTCACTAGTTTATTTGTGAAAGAAACCAGTTCAATTAGCTGCATATGGTTGCAGGGATTCTATTAGAGGGCGATTTCGCTAGCCTTCAAAGCATTCCTTACGAAACAGGTAGCGATAACATACCATGCTATAATTCACTGTGATAGACTGCCCAGCCTCCCTGGGTTTGATTCTTTCTTTTATAAGGAAGCATTTTTGTTTATCATGAAAACGGAAGGTAGCGAAAGAGTCTTAACCTGGTTGTGGTGATCAGGTCACATGAGATATATGCTTTTCAGGAAACAAATAAGGAAAAATTAACTAGTCAAAGACAAGTTTTAGAAAAGTAAGACGCTCCTTACTCCAGAGGGATTTTTTGAGTGCAAGACAGTGTGAGAAGAAATTTGATTTTTTCAAGGAATTGCATGAAGAAAACCGGAACCTCTCCCTGATACCTCATAAATTTCTGAAATTCTCTCTTAACCTTCTAAGTTTCTCCTTTTTAGAGAAAGAAACCAAATAAAGAAAATGTGTGCACAGTGATTGATGGTGCAATGAAAATGAAGTACAAAATATCTGATCATAGTTCATACCCGCCATGGCGAACATCCACATCATCCTTGGTGGAATTTGGCCACAAGTCCAACTCAATAACCCGTACGCCTGCCCTTAGAGCTTTTATAATCGGATCAACACTGCAATCACTGCTTAGTTGATTCCCTGTTAAGTAAGAGTTATGGCCCGTGTATAAGAAATAATGAGCAAGTGGAGCATCCATATCCTGGTGCACCTGCATCACAAGAAAAAGTTTATAATGTCTTCAAACCAACTGCAAAAGTTTATAATGTCTTCAAACCAACTGCAACTACAATGCTTGGCCTTAACATCATGCAGTGGGTTAATGTCTCACCATTAGTGCACTGCAGATATCGTAAGACTTGAAGTCACCTTTTGAGCTCAACAGGCATTACTTATTCTCCAAAAGTTTATGAATCGGTAGAACTTCATTCTTTCAGTAGTTAAGCACACTCACCGAGTAATTCAGGGGAAATTAGCAGAGAACAAAGTTCTAAATTATTAAATTTAATAATCGGTGCATCAGCTGCTAAATTAAAGATTCGTTTATATTGAAAGAATGTCTTCGTATTAGAACACTAATACACTACACATAAAGCATAAAGAGGAGAGATAATTTCAAATTCCTCCTTAACTTTTCTTTCTTTTGAGTACTACTTATGCTAAGCATTACACTTCTCTTCCAGGAGAGGATATCCCAGAACAAAAAGAGGCTCCCACAATCCTCGTCTTTAACTAGGATAAATTATAAAATGGCTTGTTATAAAGAATATACAGTTTATAGAACAGCAATGACCTCTAACAAACATGTCTTAAAACTAAATATGATTCCTATATTCATGGTAACTTACTGAAATTATTTCTTATAATCTTTATAAATACAACCCTAAGAGGCGTCTTTGGTTGAGAATTGATGAGATCCGATTGAATTACGATCTAGGAGATAAGACGGAGGAACTACTTAAGGAGGCTGTTTGGATTGGCTTGGGTTTTTTGTTTTTTATAAAAACTTTATCTGGTTTTTAGAGTTTCAAAAAAAAAAACAAAAAAAACAAAAAACAAATTCCTGCACCCGAGTGAGATAAACCAGGCACCGGATAAATTGTCACGCGGCAAGATGTGGCGGGTCAGTCGTTATTTTTCTTTCTTGAAGACTCATCCGGTGAGCATGTTAAGTGACCAGGGTACCAGTTGGTAGAGCATGAAAAAATCATTCGGTGCCCCGGTTGTACTACCCCGACACCGGTTTGTAAGAAGAAACAAAAAAAACCACCACAGCCAAACAACTCAATTTATTGTTTAAAAAAACAAAAACCCGTGGAATCCAAACACACCTAATTACCTTACTTTAAGAAAACAATTCCACGGTACAGCACAAACCTCACGCTTTACAAAGTCATAACACGGGTCTGTTCTGATATGGTATAAAAATGTCAATAAATGGGCAGCATTGCTTCGAGGTACGGAGCCCAAATTACAATTCAGGTTATAAAGCTAATAAAAAGTTGTGAAAAGTAGACACTGAAATAACAAGCAAGAAACAGTTATTACCACAGGATATTGAGAGATGGGAGGATTAACATCGCTGAGAAGATAACGGAAGAACGATTCAAGATGTAGGCCCTTGCGGGGGAAGATACTCAGATGCTTGAAGCTATTGCAGATGGCCTCCGCATCCTCTTTCGTGGCACCTCTCTCCCCCTGGAACTCTGTCAGGAACCAATGCAGGTGATCAACACTCATTTTGCCATTCTCGGAGTACTGCAGGAAAACTTTCTTAACATCCAGAGGAGGTTCAGCCACCTTTATCCTGAACATTCTCCTGCAACAAAAGCACACCCTGAAAGAACCCTTGGGCTGCTGCTTAGACATCTATTCACAAAAATATAGAGACAGTGTGCAGGTTATGGCAGAAAGTGGTGCTTCCCGTTGTTTGCTTATATCCCAACACAGATCTGGGAAGATATAATAGACATGAAATATAAGGTGGAAAACATTACTTGCTTAGGTGATCAAAGAATGTAAGATGCTACTAAACAAAAGCTAGAAGCTAATCTTTCTTAGAAATTACTTGTCAGAAAAGAAAGAATATGTTCTCCAATAAATCAATTATCAAGAAGCCCTGAAAGTGTTGAAGTTTCTCAAGATGATCGTGATAAGATTCATGTCAGAAATGAAATAAGGACACTTACCTATGTACAGTTCCTTTTGTCTAAGGCAGATAGAGGGAATCCGGACGAAAATGGGGAGTGTGAACCCCTGAACTGACCACATGGTTGGAGTGACAATTTGTGGCAATGGTGTATCACCGCCGGAAGCAGTTGAAAAGATACTACAGTCACCTTGCCTCATGGATAAATATCGTCATCTAGATCGAGCTTTGCTCGACTGGTTATCACTGAACACGAGTAAACATCAAAAGAGGTTCAACTAACTTATTTTCAGAAGTACAAACAGTCATTCCATAGAGTTACAAGAGATTAGATATTTAAGCTTGATCGCGTGGTAAATTCCCACATATAAGCAAATGGCATTTAACACTCAAAGTATTATTAATAAACAACACACATTCAATATTTAAAATAGCACATATACAAACTGAAGTGAGCTAATATAGATACATAACTACAAAAGGCTGATGATACAAAATGAATGAATAATGTTCTTTAAAAAATTTCAAACAAATTCAACACGTATGAGAAGTCTCACTGAGTTATACTTCTCTCCTTTGTGATCACAGAGAGGAACTGCACGGATCCCTTCCTTCAGTTCAGAAACTGGTAAACAAATTTGGCCCGCAAAATCATCCTTCTCAGACATGTCATATTCGTGTACTTCTATCCGGAGTAATGCCAACTCAGGAACGGTCAAGGGGAAAATAAACTCTTGATCCCATACGGGTGTCCAGCTATCCTCTATTTTCTTCGTCTTTTTCATTATCTCATCAGCAGGAACTCCAGCAATGCCAACCTGCTTGACAAGTTATTTGGTGAATATGCAACAACATATACAGAGAATTACCGTGAATAATAATAATCCTCACTGAAATGACAATATCCTGAGAGGTGGAAAACTGAAAGCAGATTTACTAGGCTAACGAACCTCTACTACAAACTAGATTGACTGATAGTAGACGCACATGTAGGTAAAATGTATGAAAGTTAACAGAAATTTCACCAAAGAATATCAAAATAACCAAAGCTATTATGCACACTGCACCTATGCTGGGACAAAAATCATGACTCAACGTGAGCATTTAGTTAAACCCTACATTTTATATAATGGCTGTCATGGTCACATTGCTGAAGATCCCAGACATTGAGTAGGATAAGCCCATTGCTGAAGATCTACCATTTTCGGATGTAGGTGCATCTACGATTGAAGGGTCACATGCTACTAGATAGGGGATATTTGCTCTCGTGCGTCTCTAGATTTCTTTTCAAGTTGAATATGAGAATTTCATTAACATACTCTCAGAACATTTCTTACGGTTAACAATTTTGAAGCTACTAGTACATAAATAATGAACCAGCTGAATCCATGCCCATCCCGCCATGCAATAGCATCATATCTTTAACCCGTGTTAGAATTGTATAAGTATAACTCATGTTCTCTAGAACCAAGTACTTCAGCAAAGACAAAAAAGAAAGGTGATGCAGGGTAGCTTACTCTGGTGTAGAAGTCGGGCGGCGAATACAGATCAAAGTGTGTTTGCTTGAAATCTAAATGCCATCCATCACCTATGTATACTTTAATCTGCAAGAAAAATGAAATGCCTTAGGTTATGTACAACATCAAATAGATGGAATCACCTACTGCTTTGTGGTCTGATCAATCACCTTCAGAGTTTTCTTCACTGGCAACTGTGCTTTTGGATTAAACACCTCATCATGAGGTCCTTTGGACATCAGAAGATCAGGCTTCTTAACATAACCGCACCCCCCATTTGCTCTAAACATTCCGTGCATTAGCCACAGTGACCTACCATATCCCTGGAATTCATAGTGCACATTTAGTGCTCATAACTAATGATTATAGACTAGAATATTAATTTTTTCTAAAGATAATTACAGACACAGTCAATTCGTTTGTGGGATTGGTAGATAGCACATTTGGCAGATACCAGAATACTTCTCTTTTCAGCTACTAACTAGAGTTGCAAGTTTACTGGACTGCTAACTTCTCTTAGTAAACACACAAGTAGAATCAGTAGACTACCCAGCTAACCAATTCATGACATAACACTAAAAGCCGACATGTTTAATCCTATAGTGGTGTGCCACTATAACTTCTCCAGTAGAAGGCCAAATCTATTGGTATAAATTAAAGATTTCACACGAAGAAGTGGAAACGCATGCATTAGTTTCTTGTTTATATCTTTCAAATTTAAAGCTCTTGACAACTGAACGTTTTCAGCATATAAAGCTACCGGCACAAAGCTTCATATGGAAATAGGATGCACATAAGCATCAGTTAAATACTGAAACTGAATTTGCAAACTGAGAAAGCAACCTGCATGTTAAACGCAACCATTTGAGCTCCATGCATCCACCCGACAAAAGGCTTGTAATTGGAAGATGTAACCCGAGTACCCTTAGGATACACCCTGAGAATATTCTTCTGAGTAAACCTTTATATAAAAGAGAGTATTGTTACGATTGATCAAAAAAGAATAAATAAAAAACAGAATTAAATTTATCATACTGGTAGTCCAGTTACTACAAACCTTACGATATCAGTTCCGTGTGATTCAGCAGCCTTTTCAAGTGCTGGTTCACTCAAACTGAGGCGCCGAACTTTATCAACTTCGACTTTCAGCGCCTCCATTAGTCCACCTTTGGGTTTTCCCGCATGGATAGCAATTAGACGCTTGTATGCAAGTGGTTCTGATGATTGTACACTTTTGTCGAATTCTTCAATATCTCCATTATCAAGATTATGTTCACTTTTGGCATCATCACTCTGACAGTCGAAAAATAAAAAGACCCAAAATTATGTGCTGCACAAATTTAAGAAAGAGGTGGAGGCACCAGACATCTAAATTTCAGCTAACCTCATCATCATGTTCTCGGTCAGCTGTCAAATCTGATGGTTCCTTTCCCCAGACATCTTCATTAGTACCCTTTCCCTTTTGTGAGCTTGCTACCGTGAAACTTTTAGCTTCAAGGTATTCTTTAGGGGGTTTAGTTGAAATGATTATGCGGTACTTCAACTCTTCTGGAGAGGGGAATTCTATCAGATCTGATTCAGGATAGAACAACATATCTCCAAATGTTTGAATCAGCATCTACACAAAAGGAACATTGCAACTCAGACACAAAAGTTGTTCAAAGTCTAAACAAAGAATGGGTATATTCAGAAGAAAATCATTACCTGCGCAACTTTACCCTGAAGATCAGGTGTAAGATGGTCTTCGAGGGTTATTATCACAGGGTAGGGGGAAGCAGAAAAAGCATGCTCTTTTATGGATTTAAGACATTTAATGAGTTCTACAGGTGTTGTCAGAGTCCTGTAGTTCATACATACAGAGAATTAGTATCCAGAGAGACAGAGAGAGAGAGAAACAGGGAAATAAAAATTGCATGTTTTAAAGGTCAAGAAGAAGAGGAATAAGGTTAGAATTTCAGAACAGACCATTCATAGAGTGAGATGAAACACTACATGAATAATTAACACGGTTAGTCTAAATTTATCAAGTGGAGGTCATGTCATCAAGTGAACTTATTCTCCAACTGGGGAGGTAATTAAAAGTTTTAAACTTTTAGGGAGTACCATGAACTTCAGCCCATATACCAGGAATGATCTACATGAAGCTGTCTTTCACTTTGAGCTAGTATATTGTCCACATCTAAGTAGTTTGCAGGTGTTATAATATGATCCAGTGTATGGGTTTATAACTATATGAAACAAATTTTTGGCCTAGTAAAATAATTCTATGCTAAACCCTTCCGTGTAGCCTTCTACGTAGAGTAGTTTCCGTCCAGTGTATTAGGTTTATAACTATATGAAACAGATTTTTGGCCTAGTAAAATATGTCAATGCTAAACCTTCCGTGTAGCCTTCTACACAGAGTAGTTTCCGGAAACTACATCAAACCATAGAAATATGTGAAGGAGAAGATCACCGTGCAATTAAAAAAAAAAAACTCGAAAGCTGCCTTCTATGTTGCATTACCTTCCGTGAAGAACATGCACGTCATCTTTGGATGGATTGGGCCATATATCAAGCTCTATCACCCGAACACCTCTCATCAATGATCTAATGACAGGGACATCACTGCAGTCACTGCTGAGCTGGTTCCCAGTGAGGTAAGAATTATGTCCAGTGTAGATGAAATAGTGAGACAACGGAGCACTCATGTCATGGTGAACCTGAAATTTTCAGACCATTTCATGGTTAACCAGTGTGACATTACACCAGTGATAATAAACCATAGAGTCCCGTTCTCACGAACTCGTGTTCATTGATACTATCATGAGAACGCGATGTGGCATCTTCACAACCACAAAGTTCTTTTCATTGATGAAGGAGAAATCACACGAGCATATTCTTTAAGATTAAGAGTCATAATAAATGTGTATCTCTTTCATTACTGAAAAGAAATTTGTGGATGTGAGGATGCCACATCACGTTCTCATTATAGTATCAATAAACACGAGTTCGTGAGAACGGTGGGAAACTCTAAACCATAAATGAATAAATTAGTATTCAAAAGGAAATTGATATGGCAAGATCACAGATGCCTCTAAAATCTGGATTAAAACTAACCAGAAAACTTTACCAGCTTAAAAAGTGGAATTAACTTTTGTGAATATTCCATTCAGGACCTAGGCTTTGTAACCAACCAAAGTAGAGAACAACGCGAGAAAGCTAAGCCCGATAGGATATAAACAGAACTTATGTTTGCCTAACATTAAAAAAAAAAAGGAAAAAGATAAAAAGTGGAATCATAACCATCTCCAACCAAGCTATTCACAATTCACTTAGAAGGTTATTCCATAGATAGCTATGCTAATAGATTTATATAAGCACAAGATAGAACTATGTTATGGATGACTTAAACCACATATATAGTAGTAGATAAGAAAGTATATATACACAAACAGCAAATTAGGAGATATACACATGGATCAAAATGACAGTGACCGAATTGAACTCTTCCTATTCCAATCACATCGAATCTCTATTTTCTCGATCCCTCTATGAAAACGGAAATAATCGGACAAAATGAGCCCAATTTGTTCGGTAACCGAAAATAGAAAGTATATCATATCCTACCTGAGATACGATTGGGGGATTGAGATCGACGGAGAAGAGATAGTGATGGAAATCATCGAGAGTGAGGGAGTGCTTGATGAACCTCGCGATGTGGTGACGCCGACGGAGGACAAGCTCGACGACTCGCTCGGCGTCGGCGAGTGTGACTCCGGAGTCGCCTTGGAACTCGGTGAGGAACCGCTGCAATTGCTCGGCGGACATGTGAGTGCCGTCGGAGTAGCGATTGAAGGCCTCCTTGACGTCGGACGGCGGCTCCGCCTCCGTGATCCTGAACTTCCTCATGAAGCACATACAAATCCTGTAGTTGCTCCCCATGGTTCTCGATCGATTAATGTAAGCCAACAGATACAATAAATCGAAGGAGTGACGAAGAGGCGTTTCTGGTTTAGGGCTAATATATGGCACAGTCGCAGTGAATGTTGGAGAGGAAAGAGAAGGTGGTGGTGGTCAGCGATGTCGCTGTGTCTTCTTCACATTGGTCGCTGTGTCATTATGACGAGTGAACACTGGTTTCAGCGTGACGACGAGACGGAGATTTAAGAAAGGACCTAGTGGTGGTTAAATATGATTATCCTTGATGATTGTGTTGGATTTGAATCTCATAAACTAATGAGTGAAAAGGTTAAACAATTTTGGGTAATTTTTGATTTTTTTGGGATGATCGATGCGCTGGCAAGTGACATGTGTTACACGTTTGCGAGTCAAATTTGTACTTTTTTTACTAATAACTTTGTGCATTTTTTAATGAAATTGTCTGCCCAAGAAATTCAGAAAGATTGTGTCGACAAAATAAGAGTGTAGTTGTATAGCTAGTAATGTTGTTCACACCAATGTAATATTATTTGATACCAATGCTAGATCAGGTGGTCTCGTTTAGGACTATTGCATTTCCGCATTTATTTTAGATTATAGCGATGTATGAGTCTGAATGCGCGCACTTCGACTTAATCTACCGAAATACAAAAATTGTTAGTCATTGTAGATTTGAATAACTTGAGACCTCAATGTAGTAAATCTCAAGCGTCAACCATTAGGCCAATCTGTTAGGGTTCAAATATTATACTTAGCTGACACTTTTTAAGATAATGATATTATCGGTGACCCATAACATTTGTACTCTAATTTATTTTGATGATGTGGAAACTCTCAATCATTTCTTTTCGAGTGCGCATTGATTAAACAGTCTGAAAATATTTGAGCTCATAATTCAAGCAGACTCGTAGTTAAGGAGCCTAATATGCAACCTTTAAGTTGTCCATCGTAATAAATTGTTAGAAATGCGGGCACGCCTCAACACTTTCCTTGATGGTTTGATTAAAATGAGTGCAATATTTTACAGTGACATGTAACCAAACAGGAGTTCATACACTATGGCAATATGGTGGTTGTGTTCATAATGGAAGTAGTACATGTGAATCTTCTCTAACTGTACTAGTACCAATTCACACCCACCACTTTGACTCTTTTGGCACCACCTTGATGCAGTCTTGCTATACCAATCCTCAATTATGTTAACTACTTCTACCTAAACAAGTTTCCATGGCCATTGACTCTCAAACCTATTCAATTTGTAAATAAAAAAAACGTGCTTGATTCCTACCCCTACCAAAATTGTTTGAGCAGTGACTTCACATCTAGCGAATAAGTGCAGGCATGTTGAGAACATTCGAAAAGATCTCCCGAAAGTAAACTGTTAAAAGATATTCCTTCCATTTCATCCGTTCTAGTAATTTCTTTCCACTTTTTTTTAGTAGTTTCGGTCATTTCTTCACACTCTTCACTACCACCATCACACGTTCTCTCCCACCGACACCACAAACTTCCCCCACCTTAAAATGTGCAAATAGGGGTGAAATCCTATGGTAGGTAGTAATTGTTATACTGTTCAAAAGTTATTTATTTTTCACTTTAATTTTTTACATATATTTTTTTTTCTCTCATGGTTTTGACTTTACAAGAATGAGAGAAAAATATGTGACAAGACACTATTCAGTAAATTTATCAAGTCAAAAAAATCTCATTTGAAAAGTGCATCATGCCGCTAATATTAGGACGGAGGGAGTACACCACTCAAAAAAGAATAAAAAGTGCTAGCCCTCAACCACATCCATCATAGGCGATTTGCTCTACTCAAAAAAACATAAAAATAACAATTGTTCCCTCAATCTCTCTCTCGTACTTCGATTTGGTCACGGTCGGCCCTATAGTAAGGCAGTTGAGGCGGCTGCTTTAGAGCATCTCTCACAGTGCACCAAATTCTATACTTGATAGTAAAATTTGGTGTTTTCCGCCTCCCACAACAAATCATCAAATCACCAAATCGCCAAAAAAATGGTGATTTTTTTTAGGCCTCCCACAGTCGTTGACCAAAAAAACACCAAATCACCAAATCTTATATTTGGTGTAGCTTTTGTGAAATGTTGAAGTGCATCTCCCACAGTACCCTCAAATCCTATCCTATATCACCAAATCCTATTTTTGCCATCAAATTTGATGGCAAAAATAGGATTTGGTGTAATCTACACCAAATTTTTAATTAGTGTTTAGGGCATGTTTTCACATTACTTTTATGGTAATAATATGCTCTAAGAGCATCTCTCACAGTGCACCAAATACTATATTTGATAGTAAAATTTGGTGTTTTCGGCCTTCCACAACAAATCATCAAATCACCAAATCACCAAAAAAATGGTGATTTTTTTGTAGGCCTCCCACAGTCGTTGACCAAAAAAACACCAAATCACCAAATTCTATATTTGGTGTAGCTTTTGTGAAATGGTGAAGTGCATCTCCCACAGTACCCTCAAATCCTATCCCATATCACCAAATTCTATTTTTACCATCAAATTTGATGGCAAAAATAGGATTTGGTGTAATCTACACCAAATTTTTAATTAGTGTTTAGGGCATGTTTTCACATTATCATGGTAATAATATGCTCTAATGTAATAGTGTAGCATTTCGTCTTTATAGTATATACGCCATCCGTTTTTCTTCTTCCACTTTGCATAATATGCTTTTGAGCCAAAGCGTGTTACATAATATTTTCAGCATTATGCTGCGGGATGATAAAATGAAATAACTAATGTAGTTGCAACAGGTTTGGCCGAAGATAATACACTGATGTTAAACTTCAAGAACTTCAGTAACCTTCTTGTACATATGGGATAATAATGGTCAAATAGATTAGACTGATTAATTTTAGATTTTTTGAAGTGTTATTTAATCATTTTACAATTTCGTGTAATATTGTTTTGGTAATAAAATATTTTTTATTTTGATAGTTATGAAATTCATGATTTGGTGATAAATTTGATGATTTGTTGGGGGAGGTCAAAAATGCCATTCTCTAAATTTGATGAAATGGTGAAATAACTTTTTGATGTAAAATTTGGTGAAAACTGCGGGAGACCAAAAGCTCTATTTTTCCACCAAAAATGGTGAAATGGTGTTTTTGAGGGTTAACTGTGGGAGGCCAAACCATTTTTCTCCACCAAATATAGGATTTGGTGTAAAATTTGATGTCAACTGTGGGAGATGCTCTAATGTAATAGTGTAGCATTTCGTCTTTACAGTATATACACCATCCGTTTTTCTTCTTTGTATAATATGCTTTTGAGCCATAGCGTGTTACATAATATTTTCAGCATCATGTTGCGGGATGATAAAATGAAATAACTAATGTAGTTGCAACAGGTTTGGCCGAATATAATACACTGATGTTAAACTTCAAGAACTTCAGTAACCTTCTTGTACATATGAGATAATCATGGTCAAATAGATTAGAATGATTAATTTTAGATTTTTTGAAGTGTTATTTAATCATTTTATAATTTTATGAAATTCATGATTTTGTGATAAATTTGATGATTTGTTGTGGGAGGCCAAAAATACAATTCTCTAAATGAAACGGCGAAATAACTATTTGATGTAAAATTTGGTGAAAACTGTGGGAGACCAAAAGCTCTATTTTTCCACCAAAAATGGTGAAATGGTGTTTTTGAGGGTTAACTGTGGGAGGCCAAACCAAATTTCTCCACCAAATATAGGATTTGGTGTAAAATTTAATGTCAACTGTGGGAGATGCTCTTAGAACATCTTCCACAGTTCACCAAATCTTATATTTAATGATAAAATTTGGTGTTTTCGGTCTCTCACAACAAATCATCAAATCACCAAAAATGGTGATTATTTTGTAGGCCTCCCACAGTCGTTGACAAGAAAAACCAAAAAATCAAATCCTATATTTAGTGTAGCTTTTGTGAAATGGTGAAGTGCATCTCCCACAGTACCCCCAAATCCTATCCTATATCACCAGATTCTATTTTATCATCAAATTTGATGGTGAAAATAGAATTTGGTGTAATCTACACCAAATTTTTAATTAGGGTTTAGGACATGTTTTTACAGTACCTTTATATAGTTGGAGACATAATGTCATATTTTACAAATAATTAGTGTTAAAAAAGTTGACGACTAATAAAATTCATCTTAGTGATAGAATATAAAATATATAAAAAAATGACGACAAGAACAATGCATTAATAATAAACTCATAAAAATAAAAATATAACACATTATTAGTATAAAAATGCAATACGTAGTCAAACTAAAAAATTGAAGAAAGTTGAATGAAGAACAAACATAATAATGGAATGCGCCATGTCTATGTGACAATCTAGATGAAATCCTCTTTTTGGTAGTGAAATTTGGGATAACTTGCATTTGGTCGAGCATACATCTGGTCATTATTGCTAGGAGGTTCTGGGAGACCGGGACATACGATTCATGACTAATTCAACATTTACCCAATTTTCTAAAAAGAACATTTATCCACTTTTTAGGTCGACATCATGAATTGATAAACCAAGGAGCTCATAACGAACTAAGAAGAAGAATTATTGCACACTTATGGAATAATCAAATAGATTAGGGTGGTCAATTAGATTTTTTGAAGTGTTATTTAATCATTTCACAATTTGATTCATGATTTGGTGATAAATTTGATGATTTGTTGTGGGAGGCCAAATGTACCATTCTCTAAATTAGATGAAATGGTGAAATTACTATTTGATGTAAAAATTGGTGAAAACTGTAGAAAACCAAAAGTGCTTTTTTTTCACCAAAAATAGTAAAATGGTATTTTTGAGGGTTAACTGTGGGAGGCCAAACCATTTTTCTCTACCAAATATAGGATTTGGTGTAAAATTTGATATCAACTGTGTAAGATGCTCTTAGGCCCCTGGTCCAGCAAGACCCCGTTTTCATAAAATACAATTTTTTTAAAAGGAAGCTTTAGTGACTTTAATGAATTTTGATGTAACATTAACATTAATTGTATATTAATTTGGTGGTATTGCTGCCACAGACTTGACCCAAGTTCGAATTTTGATAGTATTATCATTGAACATTAGTTAAAGTTAACCTAACATATTCATTAAAAAATCAACCTAACATATAACACAAGTATAAAAAGTCTAAAAATATATATGTTTTCTCGAAAAAAAATATATGTTTTCGAAAAATAAACTATTATGTGTTATTTTTTCTTCAAATTGGGGTCTCAAATTTATTACTTGATGTAGGCTCCCGGGTGTCTTGGGCCGGTCGTGGATTTGGTACAACTCTTAAACTGAACTTGAGGTCTAAGCACAAAGCATAATAGGATAACGAATGGTTATGTGAAGGCAACTTAACGTTTAAACCTCACAAGCTAAGAGCCTTTTTGGTAATGTTTTGTTTTATAGGACACTATTTTATACCAAAAGCAGTATTTGATGTGTTTGATAACTTATTAGTTAGGGTAAAAGACAATAACCACCCTCAAGTTTAGGTAAAAATATAATTTGGTCCTTTGTATTTTGGACAATTCCACTTTGCTCCTTCGTAACTGACAGACCCTAACAGATGGACTGAAAAGATAAATATACCCCTGAAATGTAACGAAATTACCTCACTATATATTTACTCTAAATCCTAATCTCTCTCCTCCCCAAGGTTTAAAAAAACGGAAGCGGCCGACGTATCGGTCGCGGTCGCGTGTAACGGGATCGGACTATATCGGAGGGACTGTAACGGAAAACGAGGATCGAATGTGTGAATTTTAGAAAACATTCACGGACGTTTTCTCCGTTTTTCCCGTTTTTCCAACATGAAACGGACGTTTTTCCCGTTTTTCCGACGCGAAACGGCCGTTTTACCCGTTACCGAGGCGAAACGGCCGTTTTTTGTGTGAATAAAATTCACATGACGCGTAACGGGAAAAGCGGTCGCGCTCTCTGCCGTTTCCGTTACAACACGGCCGCTCTGCGCCGCTTTTGCCGTTTTTTGAAACCCTGCTCCTCCCCTCCTGCTTCACAGCCGCCGCTATCTCTACCTCCTCCTCCCCTTCTTCCTTCAACCCACCACCGCCATCTCCAATCCACAACCCACAAGGATTCGATAAAAATGGGGTCGGATTCATCAATTTAAAGGAGTTCGCCGAGGTTTTCGGCGGCTCTGCCAACGAGAAGGAGCCGGTGGTAATGGCGGCGTGGGGGCTCGCTGCTTTTGTTGACGCTGCTTCTGCCAGAAGGTGCTTTGTGGAGGAAACAAAATAAAAGCGGTTAGACTGATAAGAAAAGGAAGGAAAAGAGATACGGAAGAAAAGGGAGAAAATAATAAGCATTAAAGAATGATTAAATCATGAGAAAACTTTCCCCGATGAATTGGATGAGGAAACTTGATGAATCAAGGTACTAATAGTAGAGAATGATTCGGATGTTTCCATGCTGGGAAGTGTAGAATGGAGTGAATGCTCGGTCAAGAGCGGAGAGAGAGGCCAGAGACCCAAACTACGTGTCGTGTATATGTCTACATTTGCTTCATAGAGGTGAGAGTACTATCTCGTGCTAGCCCAAGGTTATTCTCCCTAAGGCGTTGTCAGGCCATTGAAGCTTGTCTTCTTGAACATGCGTTGGAATAACACCAGAGTTTTGGAATTGGTTTAGTTTTCTCTCTCTTGTTTTTTTTCTCTGACTTGGTTTCTGTGCCAAGATGAACAATCAAGTTCTTCCACCTTCTGTCGAAGAAACCGATCAACTCTCGCGAAGCGTGAGAAAGATGAAAGGTAAGGATCCGATGAATGGAACTGATACACTCGATGAGACCATGGTTGAGATAGAAGGGAAAGAGAGATGCTTCGGCAAGGGATCTCTTCCTGTATCCCCAAACTCATCGAGTAGATATGGCCAAGAGGGTATAACAGATTTAGATCTGGAAGGCGAATTCTCCCTCAAACAGATTCTTGTGGGAGATGCCACAAAGGAGAAACTGTTTGACTGGGATTTCGACAACCAATTGACTTCAGACAGTGAAGATATTGATCTCTCGGATCCTCTCAATCCCAAAATCCGTTTCTCGGAGGAGAAACTGAAAAGTCTCGCTGCTCCTTTCAAAAATTGCCTCACAGTTAAGTTGCTGGGTAGATCGTTGAGTTTCAAATTTCTAGAAGAAAAAGCAAAAAAAATTGTGGGTTTTGAGCGGAGATTGTCAGTTTAGAGACCTTGGGGAAGGATTCTACAATGTCTTTTTTGAAACCAGAGAGGATTTAGTCAAAGTACTCACTGGAGGTCCCTGGATCCTTATGGATCATTATCTTACAATTAGAAAATGGGAACGAGATTTTAAACCGGCTGCGGCAAAAAATCTCAAAACCGCTGTGTGGATTAGACTTCCCCAACTCCCCTCGGAGTACTATGAAGAAGATGCTTTGAGGAAGATTTCTAGGTGTTTTGGAATTCCCCTTAAAATAGATATGGTTACTGTTCTAGGAACAAGAACAAGATATGCTAGGATTTGTGTGTATGTGGATCTTGATAAACCGTTGATTCCGTTTTTTACCATTGAAAGTAATACTTTTTCGGTTACTTATGAACATATTTACAACATCTGTTTTGGTTGTGGCAAGGTTGGACACCGGAAAAATGATTGTCCGGCGACGAAAAGAGCCGCTCAAGATCATCATGAGTCATTGGTGGACATCCCAACGGATTGTACCGTTGGAAAATCTGGGAAAGGAGACACTCAACAGTTGCTGGATCAAGGAAAGAAAAAGATGGACGATGCTATTATTGAGAGAGAAGCCAGATGGGAAAGGCCCAAAAGAAAGCCCAAAAATTTTGGGCAGAAACAAAATACGAAACAAACCCAGTCTGACGGGCCCAAAGGTGAAAGCTCCTCAAATTTGTTTAGGCCGAATAAAGAGGGATCGAGAAATACCACCAAGCCCAGTAATAACAGGTTTGACCCACTTTCTGTGTCGGTTGATATCATCACTGATCGAGTTAAGAGACAAAGTTTTTTTAAAGCTACAGGAAGGGTGTTTGAGTTAAATCAGTCTCAGTTTGGGGGCACTATCGGGAATATTGATATGGACAGCTCGTCTACGATTCCCAAGAGTCTCAGCAACGAAGGAGTATCCAAAGTCCAAGAGAGCATTCATATCATTGGGGACCCCGAGAAAGAAGATCCATAGATGATTATGGAAGAAGATAATGGCAAGATATTAGATGGGACAACTCAAAGAAGAGATACAGTGGAGATGGAAGTGACTATCAATGGGGCTGAAGACTCTAGAAACGATGAATCGGTTAAAGAGAAAGTGAGAATTGTAGTTCCAAACTACCAGTTAGATTGTAACTGGGACTCAACTAGGAGCACTCCCGAGAAAAGATTTGGAAAAGTTGGGAGTATTAAAGCAAGCAGTAACAAGAAAGCGTACCAAAATCAACAGCATCCTTATGCAAAAAATCTTTCTGAATCTCACTCTACTCAAATCCAACCCCAGAGTGGAGATGGAGCTGCCAGAGGTCGAGGAGGTACTGCTGGAGACCATCTCGGTAAGGAAGAAATTGGAAGGGGAGACAGAGTCAGCACTGATCATGGGAGTAGTTTGGTGGAGGAGGGATGCCAGATTAAAGATCTCGATGGATTGGAGGGAAGACAAGGAGCAACGATGGCACTCGATCTCGCTCTCGGAGATGAGAGCAGTGGAACGGGATCAAAATAGGATCTGTCTAATTGATCCTTTTCTCGAAGTTCACCCCCCAATTCCTGATCATTGTCTTATGTCAATTAAAATACTTGCTTGGAATTGTCGTGGTGCCGGCAATAGCACATTTGACAGTACGTTTGTGGAGCTGCTTAAGCTGCATAAGTTCCAGATCGTTATCCTGTTAGAGACAAAGGTTCCTCTGTCGACTAAAGGCAAGTTTTTTAACGATTTGGGTTTTTTTGGCAGTACCTATGCTGACCCCATCGGCAGGAAAGGGGGAGTTTGGATGCTGTGGGATACCAGGGAGGTCTCTGTTAACACTCAATCCATGTCAGATCAAGTGATTACTGCGACCGTGAACAGAGACAGATATGGTGACTGGGTAATTTCAGCTGTTTACGGTAGTCCAAACCCTAGACTTCGTCAAGAAATGTGGGACGAACTTGAAGCACAAATGGGGGACTCAGATCAGCCGTGGTTACTTGCGGGGGACTTCAATGATTTTGCTGACTCGTCGGAGAAAAGAAGCTTCTCTTCCACCTGCAATAATAAGAGAATGGAGAGGTTTCAGAAGAATTTAAACCGCTGCAACTTGATTGATTTGGGAAGTCAGGGGCCAAAAATGACTTGGACAAATAACCGCGAGGGTTTCGCAAACACTGTGGAACGTCTGGATAGAGCAGTTTGTAACCCAGCGTGGAGGATGGAATTCCTGGAAGGTTTTGTTTCCCAGAACTTATTCGGACCATGCACCTCTCCTAGTTAATTTGGATGGTATGATTTCTAATCCCCTGCCTGTCGTCCGTTTAAATTTGAGCTTGCTTGGCTATCTCATCCTGATCTCACTAATATCGTTAAAAATTCCTGGTTTAACTGCAATTCGGATAATATTTGTTTGAAAACTGGGGTTCTAGCCAAAGATCTATCTAGTTGGAATAAAAATGTTTTCGGTAATATTTTTAGGAACAAAAGGTGGATTCTGGGGCGCCTTGAGGGTATTCAAAAGAATCAAAGTATTAGCTATTCACATAGTTTGTTCTGTCTCGAAAAGGACCTTATAAATAAATACAACTCTATCCTTAATGAAGAAGAGTTTTTTTGGTTCCAAAGAGCAAAGACCAACTGATTTTGCAAAGGTGATCGAAACACGAAATTTTTTTTCATGTCTCGGCTATTATCAAAAAGAAGAAAAAAGATATTAACTGTCTTAAAAATGAGATGGGTGAGTGGGTTGACAATGAAAAGGAGTTAAATTCTCATGTTTCAAACTATTTTAAAAAGCTTTTTAATCCGGAGCCCCATTCTGTCGAGACCCACTCTCTCTATTTTGATTGGAACAGAGGCATTTGTACTAAAATTTCGGATGAGTTTAGTCACTTATACAACAGATCCATCCTTCCTTCGGAGGTTAAAAAAGCGGTGTGGTATATGAAATCTTTTAAGTCCCCTGGAAGAGATGGTTTCCAACCCATTTTCTATAAACAATTTTGGGAGGAGGTGGGCCCGGATGTGTGTGATTTCGTTAATAAGTGCTTTATTGATAAAAATATTCCTGAAGAAATAAATAGAACCTTAATCTGTCTTATTCCTAAAGAGAACAATCCTGAAAGCATTTTAAAGTTCAGACCGATAAGCCTTTGTAACACGCTGTATAAAATTGTTTCTAAAGTGGTGGTTGACAAAATCAGAACTTTCCTAAATGATATCGTGAGCCCTTTCCAAAGTAGTTTCATTCCGGGTAGATCGACTATTGATAATTCTATAATTACCCAAGAGATTATTCATTCTCTTAATAAAAGAAAGGGTAAAGCGGGAGGTATGATTCTGAAAATTGATTTGGAAAAGGCCTATGATAGGCTCTCCTGGGATTTTATCCGTGAAACTCTTAAATTTTTTAACTTTCCCGCAAATATGATTGATCTTACCATGAACTGCATCACTAGTGTTAATTCGGCTGTTATTTGGAACGGTAATATCCTTGAGGAGTTTAAGACTGGGAGAGGCGTTCGTCAGGAGGATCCGTTGTCCCCGTATATTTTTGTTCTTTGTATGGAACGTCTCTCTCAAATGATTAATTATCTGGTGGGGGAAAAACTTTGGAAAGGTATTCGGGTGACCCGTGGGGGCCCGTGTATTTCTCATCTTTTCTACGCCGATGATATCATGCTTTTTGGGCAGGCTACCATGGATAATAGCCATATCATGATGGAAGTTCTCGAAGATTTTGCTAATATTTCGGGAATGAGGATTAACATGAACAAGTCGTTACTTTTCTTCTCCAAGAATACCCCTAGGAATGTCCAGTCTGAGATAAAGAATATTGTGAAGTTCCCGGTTAAAAAAGAGCTGGGAAAGTATCTGGGTTTTAATTTAGTTCACAATAGATTTAATGAGGAGCATGTGAAAAATGTTATGGTTAATCTTGAGAAAAAATTGGCCGGTTGGAAAGGTAGTCTGCTCACTATGGCAGGTAGGCTTACGCTTATTAAAAGTGCACTTGCTTCTATGCCAAATTATATTATGCAAATTCTTCCCCTGCCTGCGACTACGTGTAAAAAAATTGATAAAATTTGCCGTAATTTTGTTTGGGGGGATACTGTGGAAAAAAAAAAGAATACATCTTGTTAAGTGGGATAGAATTTGTACTCCTAAGGAAATGGGTGGGCTGGGCCTAAGACAAGCTAATTTTACTAACTTGGCTCTTTTATCAAAGCTGGTGTGGAAACTTGTTTTTGGTAATGACTGTTTATGGAAATCTGTGATGAAAGCTAAGTATCTTAAAAATCAAAATCTTTTTTATTATGATAGCAAAAAGACTTGCTCTCCTACTTGGAGGGGTATGTTAAGAACGAAAAGAATTGTGAAGGATAATGTTAGATGGGCTTTTGGCAATGGTAGAAAAATTGATTTTTGGAAGGATTGGTGGCTGGGAACTGGACCTTTAAATCTTTCTAATCCGAACCCTCCTTTGGGGTTTACTCCTGTCTCCAGTTTTTTGGACATAAATGGTGGCTGGATTGGGGAAAAGCTTGATGAAGTGGTAGATCAACAGTTTCTATTGTTAATATTAGGAGACCTTCTCAGGAGAACCCTTTAGAGGATTCCCCGTTTTGGAATGGCAACAATAAGGGAGATTTTACTGTTACAGCTGCCTACAAAAGCATCAATCTTTCTTTAAACCCTGAAAAGGGAAATTTTGATAGTGATTGGATCAGGATATGAAAATTAAAAATTCCAGCCAAATTGATCACTTTTCTCTGGACTATTCGGCATAGGAGATTATGACAAATGCCAATAGAAAGAGAAGAGGTTTCACTAACTCGGATGTCTGCCCTATGTGTAATGGGGGAGTGGAAGATATTGATCATATGTTTCGAAATTGTCTTAAAGTTAAGGATATCTGGAAAGAAATTTTTGGAGCTAACTGGCTGCACACAAATGGTCAAAAAAATTTCAAAGCCTGGCTGCATGATAATCTGTTATTCAAATCTAAAGCAAGCATTTTTGTTACTACCCTTTGGTTTATTTGGTGTCGAAGAAACCTGAAAGTCTTTAAAGACGAGCTGGAAGCGGTTGAGGTTTGTGTCAAAAAGATTCAGAGGTTTGATAAAACCAATCAGGAAGCTTTCTCTAACCCTAGCGCTATTTCTTTATCTCCATATACTGTTAATTCTTATTCTCGATGGATTTCTCCGTGTGCAGATATCTTAAAGATAAATGTGGATGGGTGCGCAAGAGGAGATCCGGGAGCTGCTGGGTTTGGAGGTGTGATTAGAGACAAGAGGGGAAAGTGGAAGCTGGGTTTCTATGGAAAGTTGGAGGACTGCACAAGTCTCGAAGCAGAAGTTTAAGCAATTTATAGAGCCATTTCGATTGCTTATCAAAACAACTGGCAGAATTATGTCATCGAAAGCGATTGTGTTGATGCAATGTACATCTTCCGGAAGTATACCTACGGACCGATGAGCATGAGAACGCAGATCAATGATGGGATCCATCTTCTGGAATGCAATGGAGGGAAAATCGAACACATTACTAGAGACGCAAACGAGGTAGCAAACGCTCTGGCTAATCTGGGTACCGAACAACAGAAACAGCTTCACATTATGATGGAGGCACCAGAAGGTGTCAAGGGTTTGCTTATTGCCGACATGTTGGGAATGGGCAATTTCTTCTAGGGAGGGGGTGGCCTCTTTTGTTTGTTTGTTTTTCCTGGTCCTTTTGTTTGTTTTCTGTTTCCCCTTCCTCTGTTTTCTCTTCTGTAACTTGTACTTTCTTTTCCGAAGCATCAAAAAGAAAAGAACATGCGTTGGAATGTAAATTCACATTATATCCTCAACGACCTCGGGCGGGTAAAACTTCGTGAGGATGGGTAAGCGCCAAGAGTTTGACTCTGAGCCAATAAAGAGGTGCAAAAAATGAGGGAGGAGGTCCGGTGAGATGGTGAATTGCTCAGGACGATCCATCTGTCCTTGAATGGGTCAATGGAAGACCCGTTCCCAAGGCTACATATATTCTTGCAAAGAGCTAACCCCATGAGCTAACCCATCCCAGGATGCGATAGACAGGATAGAAGAAGTCCAAATCGAGTTGTTGCGGCTGAATTTTACTAGGAGAGTTCTGCCTATAAGAGAACATGGGTTTTGCGTGACAAATGACAAAAGTAACCTCTTTTCTCTCTCAAAGTCAATAGTATACGCATTCTTCGCTTCACATGGTTGTCCGAAAGAGCCTATCATCTCCCCAACTCCACCATCGTCCATTCGTCCGTCAAACTACTGCAAGGGCCACAAAGCTGTAGCCCCAATGATCTTTTCAAATAATCAATCTTTTGCATTTGACATTAACAAAACCACATTGCACGTAGTAAGTATAAGGAGTGTTGTCTACTCTAAAATTTCAATTACTATGAACATGCTTCTTCCATTGATCCATTTCTTTCAACAATGGAATAGTCTCCATTGTCCAATTTGTCGCCAAGATTGTTGAATTAGGGTTCCGAAAATGACAAGCTTTGGCCAGATTCTAGAGAGTCAAAACTGGATTGGTCCATTTTTTTCTATCTGAACAAAAACGTACAAATGGCAAAAATCAGAGATGTTGAGATGAAATTCGCAAAACCCACAAATGTCTCCAATAGAAACCAACCGAAAAACCGACATTCGTACCGAGAATTTTGGTGGTGAACTACGGTTTTTACAAGGAAGCGAAACAGAGAGTAGTTATGGGTGGAGTGAAGGCGAACGCGAAGGCAAGTAGCAACATAGAAGACGTAGAATAGGTGAGGCTTCGACAGCCTTATCTCGTCGAGAAATGGATGGAGAAGAAGGCTAGGGAGAGATATCGGGCCGACGGCCTCAATCAATGCCGGAGATCCACAGGAAATTAGAGAAAAGCCTTAAGGGTGCTCTACTTTCTAACTCGACTTCTGATTCTTCCTATAGAAGCTCCGGCGGGCCTTGCCTTTCCATCCGGAGGTTCAGGTCTGACGACAAAGAACGGATATTTTGTTTTGCTTCTTCCTGGCTGAAGCAGGTGAAGGTAACAGTCGGCAATCAAGCGACTAAGTGCATTTTTGGTATCCATGTTTTAATCAAAATTGATTAAATACGCTGTTTTTTGAGACATTCATTTGACAACGCAGTTTTCATGCATGTTTAAGAACAAAAGCAGACTTTCTCAAAATAAATAATTAAATAACAAAAGCAGACAGAAAAATAGCTGTCTAGAAAAACTAACAATTTTTGTATTATCTTGATGTTTTTTTTTTCATACTTTGGGTGGTTCAAGATATTCATCATAAAGTAACAAATGTATATTGGTATTTTACGTAAAAATAATCCCAAATATGTTCTTTTGTTTTAAACAATATTTTTTAGCACATACCAAACAATTTTTAAATTCTATTTTTAAATGCGTTTTTCAGCATGTTTTTCCCCCTATTTTCCTTTTTTACCAAGCAGGCTCTAAGTCGGATGTGAGACACGACCTAAGGAATTTTTAAATTCTATTTTTAAATGCATTTTTCAGCATGTTTTTCCCCTACTTTCCTTGTTTTACCAAGCAGGCTCTAAGTCGGATGTGAGACACAACCTAAGGAATTATCGCCGTTACACAAGGGTAGTGAGTGCTGGCGAATGGTGTCGCTCGCAAGAGTCGCAACAGTAGCTAAAAATTAGATGTAAAGATGCCAAGGTAAAGAGAGTATGAGTGGGCAGTTGAAGAAATGTAGATAGAAGTCGATGTCAGAAAAAGATAAGAGAGCTATCTCACTGTGACGGAGAAGAGAGACACCAAGTTACATTTGTCATTTGCAAAGCATCAATCTCAGCTCAATAAGAATGACCTCCATGTGATTTATTTTATGATGTCTAATATTGATATTTAGACCCTTAAACAAGTCTAAAATATTAATTACCAAACACAAAATGTTCGAAGTACTTTTTCACATATGACGTTTACCAGTTATTTTTTATGTGTATTTCTGAAGCTAAAGCAACTTTCTCATAGTACTTCCTGCCCAACGTCTTCTTAAATGCATGAGCATTCCCATACTCGGCCTAAATCACTCGAGAGTTTTTTTTAGCTTAATCACAATCACCTCATACATGTTTTGATAGATCGATGAGTAAGGGGAAGTTGCATATAGGGACTTCATAAGTATTCAGAGTCGGAGAAAGTAATTGGTTCTCAAGCTACTTACGGGCGGTATGGAGATATATGCAGATGACTGCAAGTTAGAGGGAGAAACTGCCGGAAAAATATTCAGAGAATGCACCACAATGCACAGGAATAGTACGAGTAAAACTGTACTAGATGGCAATTGATAGAAGTTCTGTCGGTAGGAAGTCAATCGGGACAACCGTCGATCTCTCACCACAAGAATCTTGTATTTAATCCCTTAACCAATAAGAAGCTGAAGACTAACTTCCACACATACTTTTATCTTTTCTCCACTCAAGTATCTCCTACGCTTACGAGTTCTCCAATTTAAGAGCAGAACTAAACCTACCTCAATAATTTGAAAGGAGAAAAAAACAATGGAAGGAGTGATCATCAATAGATATTAACCTAAAAATATCTTGCTCCGAGTCTGAGCTATAGGAGGGGTCCCCTAGTAATAGATAAAAATAATCCTATAACTATGTCCGATCCTACAGGATCCTACTTTACATATAGAGATGAGCCTTCACCCAGTTTACGTGGTTTCCAAAGACAATGACACCTTCAAAATTAAGATCAATCTTAAAGTATATATTGCTTAAAGCCTACTTTACCTGGAATGCGATAGGAGAAATAAATCCAGAGAAACACCATGCCATCGCTATCTTATCCCCTGCCTTTTATCGCTCCGAAGGAATCCTAATCATACAAAGGCACGCCCTTTGGACCTTTCAGGATTTATCCTTTAAAAAGTTGAGCCCATTAAAAGAACCCGGACCAGGAACTTCTCGTTCGACTTAAACTTTTAAAGGCAACAGAGATTCAGTTTGTGAGCCTGTGACCAATATACCTACCTAGGTGAGGCAAGAGTATTTAATCCTATGTGCCTTCCCAGAGTCATCAGTGAGTACTCTTATGTTCAGTCAAAGGGACAAAGTGCAAATATCATCCTCAAGTACACTTCCATTCCTTAAACAATCAGGTCTCACCTACTCCACCAGAGTTAAATGTTTCTCAAGGATATTACCGAAAACACTTACTAGTAACTTGTGCCATATTCATCCAACATACAAATCTCCAGCCTGAATTTCAATCGAGAGAAATGAGTAATAGCTTCCCAAACAAAACTCGCTAATCTCTCTCTCTCTCTCTCTCTCTCTCTCTCTCTCTCTCTCTCTCTCTCTCTCTCTCTCTCACACACACACACACACACACATCAATCCAGTTTTACAGTGATTGGATTTTTATATTACTCATATTCTTGGTCGGGACTCTAAACAGATAGTCTACTTGGGAATACATCTACATATGTTTCTGCTTATAAGGAACCAGTGTCATACCGTATGTTTCAGATGCTACCTAGGAAGTAGGAAAGACTGCAGGAAATGACATTAAAATACAAGTATGTGGGACCCTAACTCGGCTTGGAAGGGATAATCTTTTCAGAGACCGGGTGTATTTCTGTTGCTAGTTGTTACCTTAGCTTGAAAAGGATAATGGAATATCTTCTTATCCTTCACCAAATAAACATAAGAACCTGAACCACACAACTCCACTAGAACGATTCACATCATTCATAGACAACTTGCACATTGGTGCAAAAACAACTACTGAACATTTAAGATCACCAGAGAGTACTTAAAATTTCCCACCACATATCTGAACCGAAAGATTAACCACTGGCTTCAGCCGAATTGCTCTGAAGTCACTTAGACTATTCCAGTACCATAAACTTGGAAATAGGACACGAATTTTAGTCGAATCTAGATACCTTAACCCGACTGAAGATCAAAGGGATCACTGACAATTATTGGACCAAAAAAGTTCAGGAAATAGGCAAACTCGGATTTAAGCTTTAAGACTTGAGAGACACCTCTTCTCACATTACTTTAAGCAAATACTGTACAAATACTTGATCACAGAACAAATAAATGTAACTGCATGAATGGGTTATAGGGAAACAGGGGAAAACATCTGAAGTTGAGATCTTTCACAGATTGGGATTACACAATTACAGCGAGACTGATGTGGGTAATGCAGAAAAATGTAAGTGCTAGGAATGTAATAAAATAATGACTTTCCACAAGTCTCATCTAGAGCCAAAAAAACTAACAAGGAAATACAGTAGCTATTTAAGAGAATGAGAAGCACACCAGTAGTCTCAGACTCAAATGCTTATGACACCCAACCGCTCCTAAGATACAAGGGCCTCTACTGTTATAATCCATGAACACTGAAATGCAAGTTATACAAATAGAAACATAGCAATACATTACTTACGGGTGGGCGCAGTCATATATTATACACGCAATATCTAAATCTTTTATGAACTAAGAACAGCAATAGGAAAATATTTCTCCCATTCCACCAGTTTAAGTTCGTTGTTAAAGTTATTCTTTAGCACAGCCGGTAAAGTAAGTAATTCTGTTTGAAGAAAATGGTTGGAAGTTCAAAATTTCCTGACAGTTTACTAATAGGCAACTGATAAGCCTTCACCCACTTTAACAATTCCAATTACTTTCTGTTCATGACTAATTTCACAAGGTTAAGCAAGGCATTCACAAACCTTGCCAACACCAAATCCAATACGGAATGGAAAGAATTCCTAAATTGAAATAAGCAAGATTGTCACTTGTCAATATCATGCATGTACTGGTCACCAATCTTGTCAACACCCAGCACAAATCCGAAGCCAAAGTGTAACCAAAGAGAGCTTATTCACTCATGTCCAAGTCATTCAACATGTTCAAGCCATTCAACACAACTGAAGATACTATAACAAACGAAACAGCCAGATATAGACAAACCATATAAAAACCAATGGTAGATGTACCATTAGATGTATTGGTATAAGAGACAAAATCCATTCCATAGAGAATACTAACAAAAGAAATCTTCAAAAACATGATAAAAATGAACAACTACTTATTGGTGAAACATTGAGATGTTTTTGGTTCTCACCTATCATCAGGAACGGAATTACTCTGACCTCTTAGCAAACCTCTCAACCTTTTCATCATTGAGATTAATCCCCACCATAGCTTCACCAAGACCAGAGCTCACATCCGCAAGCACAACCGGGTCACTGTAATGAGTCACAGCCTGCACAATCGCCCTCGCACGCCTCGCCGGGTCGCCGCTCTTGAACACGCCGGATCCAACAAAAACCCCATCACACCCCATCTGCATCATCAGCGCCGCGTCAGCCGGCGTCGCCACGCCCCCAGCAGCAAATTGCACCACGGGCAGCCTCCCCAGCTGCTTGGTCTGCATTACGAGGTCGTACGGAGCAGCAATGCTCTTAGCGAAGGTGAAAACCTCGTCATCATCCATGTTACGGAGGCGGCGGATGTCCCCCATGACTGACCGCACATGGCGGACCGCCTCCACGATATTTCCAGTCCCGGCTTCCCCCTTTGTACGGATCATGGCTGCCCCCTCGCGGATACGACGCAGAGCTTCTCCGAGGTTGCGGCAGCCGCAAACGAATGGGATGCGGAAGTTGTGCTTGTTGATATGGTGCTCCTCGTCGGCTAGGGTCAGGACCTCGCTCTCGTCGACGTAATCGATGCCGATGGCTTCGAGGATCTGGGCCTCGACGAAGTGGCCGATTCGGGCCTTGGCCATGACGGGGATGGTGACGGCTTGTTTGATTTCTTTGATGAGTTGGGGGTCGCTCATGCGGGCGACGCCGCCCTGGGCGCGGATGTCGGCGGGGACGCGCTCGAGGGCCATGACGGCGCAGGCGCCGGCCTCCTCGGCGATGCGGGCTTGCTCGGCGTTGACGACGTCCATGATGACGCCGCCGCGGAGCATCTGGGCGAGGCCGACCTTGACGGAGAAGGGGGATTTGTTGGAGGCTTCGGTGATTGCACCGTTGCCGTAGACCGTGACGACGCCGCTGCCGGCCATGGCTGAGATTGATGGATTGAAGGAGGGAGGGGGATGAGGAATGGGGAGAATTGAGAGGCGGATGAGGAAACCCTAGAGGAGGGGGGATTTGGGGGCAAAGGGTGTGATAGTGGTGCAAAGGGAGAGATAGAATTTATGAAGGAAAATGATGAAATGTGGAGGAAGATAACGGGATGCAAGTGGCTGGAGACTGCGGTGCTGATTTCTCGAATTTTCTTTTTAATTACTATTCTAAATTAGTTTTCTTTTTTTAGAAACGATTTTAATTTAGTTTTTCTATTTTTTTTTTTTGAGAATCTAGTTTTCTGTTCATGTACCTCCTTCTAAAAAAAGGAATGGGATGTTTAGATTGGTAATTTTTTTTGGGTCGAAATTTTCAAGTACTTCACCGTTTGGATAACGGGATTACTACTTTCTCCATCGGAAAAAATGTTTTGATTATTTTTACACCTAGATATAATCAAACTCCGCTTTCTTTACTTAAATTTAGATGACTTTTTATTTTTTTAAACATTATAGAAAAGTTCTAATCAAGTCATTTCGTTAAAATTTATGGCTAGTAATTTTTTTACCTCATTATTAGACTAAAAAAAGTTAGTTTTTTCTAACTTCGACTTTTTTATCTTTTTATTCATTTGAAGTTTAAACTATTTTTTAGGAGACAAAATAAAAGTTAGGTAAACAACATTTTCTATTAAAAATGTAACTAAAACTTTTTAGAAAACTTATTAGCCACAAAGTAAACAACCTTATTATATTTTTCTAAAATAAGATAAGTATTGAATATAGCGGGGTAGGTAGGTATAGTTTATGGAAATACTGTTATTACTATTTCCGTAAATAATCTTTAGTCGAGGGTATTAGTTGTAAATACCCAGGACTATTAATAGTCCTCCAGCTGTATCTGTTAGGTTGTTGAATGATCGAATGAATGAATTGTTTTCCTCCATTTCTTTCTTCATCTTCTCTTCTCAGATCCCCTTTTCTGTCTCATCCTTGTGATGATCAAGATCTTCTACATGGTATCAGAGCCTAAATCGGCTTGTCGCCTCTTCTGATCCGCCATCTCCGTCGTCTCCGTCGGTTCTGCAATTTCAATTTCACGAATATGCTGTCTCCAATGGCTGGATATCTGAGGGGTTGAAGTTCTTAATCGCAAATCTTCGATCTCTGGTTCCGATCAAACTTGACGGAAACAACTACATCGTCTGGAAAGCTCAAATGAGTACGATTCTTCAGGCGAATTCACTCTTGCAGTATCTTGTTCCTCCCTATTGTGTTCCGCCGCCGTCTACAATCTCCGATTCAGTTTCTGGTAACCTAATTCCAGATCCTTCGTTTCAGTCATGGTTTGTTATAAATCAGCATTTGAAGAGTTGTCTATTTGCCTCAATTTCCGCTTCTGTGGTATCTTCTATCATGCATCTGTTGATTTGGAATGCCCTAGAACAAAGGTTATCTCGGTCTAATATTCATCAGTTGAAGTCCAGTCTCTCATCTGTTATGAAGGGATCAAAGTCTATGCGTGCATATCTTGATGAAATTAAACTGATCACTGATCAATTGGCCATGGTAAATGAGTTTGTGAAGGAAGATGATATGATTCTTCATGTTCTCCGTGGATTACCTTCTGAGTATGAATATTTTAAGGCTGCTATTCGAGTCAGGGGGTGCTCCCATTACTGCTCAAGAACTTAGCTCTTTTCGTATGTGTGAAGAAATTCATGTTACAACAATTTCTGCTTTCAAGAATCTTGGTATTGGCTCTACTTGTAGTGCATCTCCTTCTGCTTCCTCTGAGTTACTTACTGTTTATCAAGCTTACAAGAAACCCCCACCATTCATCTCAGAAGAATTTCTCTCCCAAATTCTCAAATCAGTCTTCATACAGGGCACAAAACTATCATTCTCCCGATTCTAACTCCACGGGCATTCTTGGACGACCACCAGCTGCTGGATCTTCCTATAGGCCTGTCTCTGCAAATATTACATGCCAGATTTGTGGTCGTACCAAACACACTGCTTTTGATTGTTGGTATAGGTGTGATGCGAACAAATTTGCTAGTACAAGACCTAGGAGAGCCTACACTGCAACTGTTCCTCCATCCCCAGGGTATTCAGGATCTTCTTCTTCAACTTCTGATGCATTCATTGAACCATGGCTGCTTGACACTGGTGCCAACCATCACATTACTTCTCGTTCCCAAGGACTCTCTGACATCAATGCTTACACTGGATCAGACTCAGTCACAGTAGGTAATGGCAGCTCACTTCCTATTTTGTCTTCTGGTACTGCTTCAGTACTTGCATCAAAGCATCTATTTCATCTCCCTCAGGTATTGTACTCTCCTCATGTTTCTGCAAATTTGATTTTTGTTCACCAGTTTACTGCTGCTAATGACTGTAGCATTTTGTTTTCTGCTTCCAATTTTGTCATTCAGGACAACAAGTCCAAGGCTATACTCCACATAGGACCCCGTGAAAATGGCCTCTACTCTCTACCTTTTTCATCTTCAGCTTCTGTGTCTCAGTGTGCTGCTTTCTCTGCTACTGTTCAACCCTGCTCTACACCTACTTCTTTGTGCATGCAAGATTGGGACATCCCTCCTTTCCAATATTGCAAGGTTTACAACCATGCTTGAAGATTAGACTTGTTAAGCCTGTTTCTTTGTGTACTTCTTGTTCTGTTTCTAAGAGTCACAAATTGATGTTTTCTACTTCACTTAGTAAAACTACTGCTCCTTTTGAGCTTGTTCATTCTGATTTGTGGGGGCCTCTCCTGTGCCTTCTTCACAAAATTATCAATACTATGTTCAGTTTCTGGATGACTTTACTAAATTTTGTTGGTTTTATCCCTTGAAAGTAAAGTCTCATGCTTACAATGCTTATGTTCATTTTACAAAACTTATATCCACTCAATTTTGTGCAACTGTCAAAATGTTCAGATCTGGCAATGGGTATGAGTTTGTGAACAATACTTTTGCGCATTATTTACAAACTCCGGGGACTATTCATCACACTTCTTGTCCCCACACCCCAGAGCAAAATGGTAAAGTGGAAAGAAAGCACATGCATCTTATTGAAACAACTCTTTCTTTACTTTCTACTGCCTCCATGCCTACTTCTTTTTGGCTAGATGCAGTCATTACTGCAAATTACCTTATCAATAGGCTTCCCAAGAAGTATTTATCTTACAAATCTCGTTATCAACTTCTTTTTCACAAGCAACCTGACTTCATTTTTTTTTTAAAAAAAATGGTTGTTTGTGCTTTCCTTGGCTGAGACCTTACACATCTCACAAGTTAGAACCCAGGTCTACATCCTGTGTCTTTCTTGGCTACTGTAATCATACAAAGGGATATAGGTGTTATGATCCTGCTACTCATCATGTTTATCTTTATAGGCATGTTGTTTTTGATGAAACACAATTTCCCTTCTCTACGCTGTCATCAACATGTTTTAAGAAACCTTCTTACACATCTGCTTGGGCTTTTTTGCCACCTGTTCTGGTCACTGCACCTTCTTCTTCACCTCCCCCCTCTTCTATACCTGCATCTAATACTTACTCGTCCCTGTCTCCTCATTTGTCTCCTTCCTCCTCTACTCACTCCTCCCCATCTTCACCTTCTCCTGCTCATTCTATGATTACAAGATCTGAAGCTGGTATTCATAAACCAAATCCTAAGTATGCCAATACCTCTGTCACTAAGAATGATTCTGTTGAACCTTCAAGTTACAAACAAGCAGCTCTCTCTCCTCATTGGCAAGCTGTAATGCAAGATGAGTTTAGTTCTCTTTTAGCTCAGCAAACCTGGACATTGGTTCCTCTTCCACCCAATAGACTGGCTATTGGTTGTAAATGGGTTTACAAAATAAAGAAGAATGCAGATGGGTCTCTTGCTAGATATAAAGCAAGATTGGTGGCTAAGGGTTATTTGCAGCAACATGGTTTAGATTATGATGAGACATTCAGCCTTGTGGTCAAACCCCCTGCAATCAGACTTGTTCTCTCTTTAGCTCTTCATCATGGTTGGGAAGTTAGACAACTTGAAGTCTCAAATATTTTTCTTCATGGTGTTCTTGATGAAGAAGTCTACATTCAACAACCTTAGGGGTTTGAGAGCACCACTCATCCTAATTATGTGTGTAAACTACACAAGTCTTTATATGGCTTGAGCAGGCTCCTAGAGCATGGTATACTATGCTAAGCAATTTTTTTTTCCTATGGGTTCAAGTCTAGCAGTGCAGACTCTTCAATATTTGTGCTTCATGCTTCAGGTATTACTCTGATAGTTCTGGTTTATGTAGATGACATTTTAGTGACTGGCAGCTCTTTGGTGGCAGTCCATGAAGGGTTTGGGTGTTCTTCATTATTTTTTGGGGATTCAAGTTCTTTATACTTCTTCTGGGTTGCAGTTGAATCAGTCTAAATATGCTTCTGAGCTCTTACTTAAAGCTGGTATGCAGTCTTGTAAGCCCTGTGCCACACCTATTGCTACCAAGCCTCCAGTTGAGCAAGCCTCTGATAATGATGATTTTGAAGATGTAGAATGTTTCAAGCATTGTTTGAGGTCTTCAATATCTTACCATTACCAGACCTGATTTGCAGTTTGCTGTGAACAGTATTTGTCAACATATGTATCAACCCAAGATATGTCATTTTCATGCTTTGAAGAGACTTCTCAGATATGTTCAGGGTACTCTTCCACTTGGTCTGCAATTTTGGTCTTCTTCATTTTCTTTGCACACCTATTGTGATGTTGATTGGGCTGGTGATACTCTTACAAGAAGATCCACTACTGGTTATTGTGTCTTTCTTGGTGCCATTCTCATTTCCTGGGTTTCTAAGAAGCAACATACAGTGGCAAGGTCTTCTTGTGAGGCTGAATACAGCGCTCTAGCTGCAGTAGCAGCAGAAATTAAATGTATCAAGTTTCTTCTTGCAGATCTGGGCATAGTGCTGCCATCTCCTCCAGCTTTGTACTGTGACAACTTATCTGCTATTGCTATAGCTAGCAATCCAGTTTTCCATGCCAGAACAAAACTTATAGATGTTGATTTTAATTTCTTTAGAGAATTGGTTTTGTTCAAAGAATTAATTCTTCTTCATGTTTCTAGTTCTCAGCAACTAGCTGATGTTTTTACTAAACCTCTTAACTCTCCTGCATTCATCTCTTTCTTGCCAAAGCTGCAAGTGTTTTCACACACCCATCTTTGAGGGGGAGTATTAAATATATCAGGGTAGGTAGGTGTCGTTTATGGAAATACTGTTATTACTAGTTCTGTAAATAATCTGTAGTTGAGGGTATTAGTTGTAAATACCCAGGAATCCTCCGGCTGTATTTGTTAGGTTGTTGAATGATCGAATGAATGATTTTTTTCCCTCCATTTCTCTCTTCATATTCTCTTCTTATATCCCCTTTTCTGTTCTCATCCTTGTGATGATCAAAATCTTATACAATAAGAAGTCGCCTAATTAAGGTAAAGAAAGTGGGGCCTCAATATGTTATTGTAATATGATATACGGATCATACTATTCTTGCTTCGAAACAAAATTGGAATGCAGGTAAGCCTAGTTATGTTAGTCGATTATCTCTAACGGGGTTAGATTGTGTAGTACGCAGAGTTAAGCCAAGAGTACTTGAGACATACCACTCCGTCCTAGCTCTTTCTTCCCAATTTTCTTTATGGTACGTCCCAACTCTTTCTTCCCATTTTCAAATCGGGTAACCGTAAACAAGGCAAAAGACTACATTACCCTCCCTACAACAACACAACCCTACACATTTCTCTCTCACTTTTTCCTATCCTTATCCTAATATCTCCTTTCACTCCTCTCACACTACACAAAACACCAACCAGAGGGAGAAGAACACACCACACAAAACACAACTGAAGAGAGAAAAGAATGGAAGAGAAAGAGAGAGGCACAACAGTGAGTTGGGGGCAAAGAGGACGGTGGCTTCGACGGTGATGATGGCGGGGAGGAGGATGGCGGAGAAGAAGAGGACGACGCCGACGACGAGGAGGATGGCGACTTCGTTGTTGGTGGAAGACGACGATAACGACGCCGGAGAGCACGGCGGCGAGGACGGCAGCAATTCAGGTAGTTCTTCTTCTTCTTCTTCTTCTCTTGGTAGATCTGCTATATTTGCTTCAAATCTGCTTGTTTTCGCAGATCTCGGCGACAAGGCGGCCGACGGCGTGGAGAGGCGACCGACGGCGTGGAGAGGCGACCGGCGTAAGATCTTGGCGACGAGGAATAGATGATTGTATCTGTTTATACTTCTCTTTTCTACACCCTCTTGTAATTTTTCCAAGATTTGTAATTTTATACTCTAGATCTGTATTTTTTTGTATTGAATTTGTTGTGTTTGATTGTTCTTGTTTATGGTGGTGTTGATGGTGGCTGGTGGTGTTGTTGTTGTTACATAAGGGAGGATATAAGTTGGAATTAGAAAATATCTGAGGGGCAAAATAGCTAAAATGATTTTTTTTCTTAATCCCTGCGCTCTTTCTCCATTAAGAGGTGGGACAGACTGGTACTGGAATTGCCGTAACCTTTTTATTTCTTAAGAAATACAATCAATTTTTGTATCCCTCTCCCTCTGCTAAAAATGTAGCAGAAATTTGTTTATATGGACTTGGGGTTACAGGTAGTTACCTTCGGTCGTGTACGCAACCCCTGATTCGAATTTTTTTGTAATCGTAATTTCTCTCTATGTCCGAAATAATGAAAAATCGTATCGTTTCTCTTATTGAAAATAACAGCGTTACTTCTTAAAAACTAACAATAATGCTATTGTTTTTAGGATAAAATAATAATTTCATTATTAACGAAAGAAGGTTCAGTTCGACTGGTCACCTGCTCAATTTTAAACCCGACCTGTCTGGTAGAAAATTCCGATCTAATATTATACCCGGATTATTGACCTAAATGGTAGAGGGACATTGGGGCAAGGGATGGCTATTGTCACCCCTAATTTTAGGTAAAAACACATTTATATCCCTACTCTCACAGCACTTTGGTAAATGCATTAGAAAAAAATAAAGGGTAAAAGACAAAAACCACCCCTCGAGTATGGGGTATATACAAAAAAACCCCTCGTGTTCGGGGATATACAAAATCCACCCTCGGAGATGAACGGCAGCTAACGGAGATGGACGGAAATCGTTAAAGTACTATTTTACCCTCAAATTAAAAACAAATACCCTACTATATAAACTTTTTCTTCTCCTTCATTCTACACTTCTCTTCTCCACTTCCTCCGTCTCTCTCGATTGTCTCTCTCCCTCTCACTCTCCTAACCCTAGCCGGCGTTGGTGGCTTGGAGGCGATTGGAGTTCGTCGATTGGAGCAATCGGACCGGAGATGCTGAGAACATGAACCCGTTAGGGTTGGTTGCGGCGGCTGGTCTGGTGGTGTGGGGACGAATTCACCGGCGATTGGAGGTCGGGCGAGGCCGGAGATGGCCGTGCGGTGGTCGTCGACTGGGTCAGGGGGTCCAGGTGGCTGCGGATCTGGAGGTTGTGGCCCGTATTCGCCGGCGATTGGGAGGTTCTCGCCAGCGATGGTCGGGTTCTGCAACGATAGGAGGTTGTATTTGTTGGATACGAGTCACCGGAGAGAGAGTGATGGATTGAACTGTTGTTGAACGCGACTACTAGAGTTCTTCTACTCCGGCGTGGTCTATTGGAAGGGACGGCTGCGATTGGTGGTAACTGTCATTTCCCAAACAGGAAGGGCTTTGGCGGCGGCGACCTCAAACACCGCTGCAATCGGACTTGAGGTCTGAGCCTCCCCGATCCTCCCGACACGACGACGGAGAAGGCGGAGCAGAAACAAGAAGAAAGAAGACGAGGAAGAGGGGCCAAGGGAGGTCGCAGAGAAGCCCATCGATGGTCGTCTGACATCACCTCTCTCTCTCTCTCTCTCTCTCTCACTCTCTCTCTTCTTCGTCTTCTTCTTCTTCCTCTGTTTTGTTCGAGGGTTGTTTCAAAATCCTGTATTGGGTTCTCATTTGGGAGAAACAAATTGGGGTTTTTGGTGTACATAGGTTTTAGACTGCAAGTGGAGGGCAAGCTGGCGGTGATGGTTGTGGAGATGAAGACAATTTCCAATTTTGGGTTACTGGATGTTGGTGGCTCGATTTGAGCAAGGTAGGTCTTCAATTGATGGCCATGACCACCTCCAACCACCAGTGAAGCACATTCAGATTACCCCAGACCCAAAACCAAACCCACACCCACAACTATTTATGGCTGGATGTTTGTTGGGTCTTTCAATTGTTGATAATGACGATGATGAATGATGATGATGATGATGAAGTCTGTGTGAATAGCATATGTTGGGTTGTCCCCTTCAATTTTTGAAGTTTCAATTTTAATTTTAATTTCAGTTTTTGATGTAGGTTGACAAGTTTTGAAGTTTTGGACTTCAAACAATGTGGAATTACAAGTTGTTGTTGTTGTTGTTGTTGTTGTTGGTGGTGGTGGTGGTGGTGGTGGTGGTGGTGGTTGGGAAGGTGGTGGCGTTGTTGGCGGCGGTGAAAATCAGTGGTTGTATGGCGGGGATGTGGTGGTGGAGGTGGAGGTGGTCACGAACACCAACAACACCAAGAACATCAACAAAACAAACACAAAGGGGCAAAATGATCATAAAAAAGACAAATTGCACCCCCCTACTGACCAACATTAACAGAAGGGTGGTCTTTGACTAACTGCCGTCCTCTCCGAGGGTGGATTTTGTATATCCCCGAACACGAGGGGTTTTTTTGTATATACCCCATACTCAAGGGGTGGTTTTTGTCTTTTACCCAAAAATAAATTATTACCAACCTTCTATAGAAACACAACTACACGTTTCTAATTCTAAGTGTACCCCGATCTTCCAATATTATAACACATTCCAATGTACTCCTATTTTTACAGTTTTCACACCACGATTGAAGCGAAGAGGTGGGAACCACTGGGCCACACAATTGCTCGTGGCTCGCCGTGGACTTCATGTCGTCAACCCCTGCTCGGTTGCCCTGACTTATTTAATTTTCAAGCTCCGTCACTGGTGATTTTCCCAGCCCGGTAGGCACTATGGGTCACAATCTTGTAGATTTTTGTGGAGTATACCCATCACTATTGGGTATGCAGGATCTAGTGTTTATTCAATAAAATGGCTCAAATGTAGAATAGTGTATGCCACCAGCTCCTTTGGAACTGTGTTATTATATTAATGCAACCATGTTATGTTATTCTACTATTGACTATTCCGTATATTTAAGGATTTTATTTAGTAAGCAGCGTATGTGAAGAACACTGAACGCACTTGCATAGTAGTAAGACCCTAGCAATGTGAGAGGTCCCGTTTACGATAATAAAGAAGGTTATATAAGTAATCTTACATGCATATCTTATGTTTACCAAAGTCGGTCTTCAAGTTCTTAATATATTCTTTCGTATTTGCTGACAATATTACAATTATGATGTCTATTTATCTCCAAAATATATTAAATTATAATGGAATTATGTTCTTTAGTTGAAAAATCAAGTTCTTTAACTTCCTCCAGAGAATATGTGGTTTAAATATAACATATTTTTCTTATAGAAAGTGCCACTGACGTTGTAATCGCCTTGGCTATCCAAAAAACTATGGACCGGCCTAAAGGTCAGATGAACTGGTTGGTAAGCGTCTTAATTAGGGGTGTTGTGATTCAATTTTGTGCTGTTTGTGTACAAACCATGATCCAAACCGAGTAGATCAGTTTACAAATTTTATAACCAAACTGAACCCTTTGCAATGATAAACCGAACCAAATCAAACCAAAAAAATCCGGTTTGGTTTGGTCTGGTTCGATCGGTTCACCTAATCATGTTTGCACGGATATCATATTACTAATATGTTGACAAAATTTGAAATTTAACTGAAAGTTAAATTAAATAAATATTAAAATTTGCAAAACTACAGAATGAGAGAAATAGAGAAATTTAACATCAATTCGATCATTTTAATGACTCAAAAATATCCGTTTGAAATTCAATTTTATAAATTGTTACATATACTTAATATAACATATTCATAATAAAAATATAAAATGTATGCAACGTCTTGGTTCGGTCCAATGCGGTCTAATTTGTTAACAAACCGAACCAAGCTGATTAAGCCGGTTTGTGAAAAACCTGAACCGTTTGTAAACCGAATAACCATAAAAACCATCAAAAATTACGACATCCGGTTGGGTACGTTCGGTTTGACAGACTTATCGGTTTTCCTTACACCCCTAGTCACAATCACTGAGCTAATTGTGAGATGAACCAACTAACTAGCAAGCGTCGTAACCACAGAATCAACTGCCATGTTCAGGTTGGAGACGAGGAGAAGTCTGTGAATGTCATCAATCCTTGAGAAGGGAGTAGATAGAATAGTGTTTGTATGGTAAGCAAGAAGAGACTTGGCATTTGGGCAACTTCAAAAAATGTTAGCTTCTTCTAAAAATTGTATGTGAGCTTAAAGGCCCGGATGCAACTTTTTTGCCCTATTTCTTGAAAGGGATGGGACCATAGTTCCAAGTACATACATATTACATAGTGGACAAACTTGGAGATTGCCATTCATTTCCAATCTCTTGTGCCTTCCACACAAATTTTGCTAGTTGTGCATCGACAATCTACATGTAGTTGGTTATATGGCATGGAGGGAGAAAGAGAGTCCACAAAAACCAAATTCATTTGCAACCATCACTTTTCCATTTTGTTTAGATAGATATTGTTATTGATGTTTATCCCATATCATTTTGCTATCGATTTGGCCTTCCGAATGGATCTTTCATCAGTTTGGTCCTTCGAAACTATTAACTACTGACAATAAAGCCCTTTTGTAAGTTATCGGAGAATAATTAGGTGTTCTAGCATGACCCGTGTTGTTTGCTGATTCCCATAACTACCTAAACTTGTACTCCTTCCATCTACAGGCATGTTAAGGAGCTGGTTTGATATTTAACTATAGAGAGCCTTATTGTGGTAACACCCTCAATTTCTCACAGGATCCGATCTAAGTGGAATTTAAAAAAAAAATGGGATAATTGTGTAATTATTTTTTGAACTTTCAAGCTGAGTTTTGTGGTAGTCTCATGATAGCTGAGGGTTGTTCAGCAATTAAGGGGAAGATTGAAACTTTGTTTTGTTTTCCATATTCCATGAAGCATCTTAAAATTATTGAAAAGGCAAAATGATTTCCTATAATTTTGATGATGAGAGATACTTTCCATTAGTAAAGTAATTGCGCATAAATTTGTGAATGGTGGTTACGGATGTAATTGAGCCGAGCCGAGTCGAGTTTCATGGTGCTCAAGTTCGGCTCACCATATCTTACATGAACTCGAGTTCGAGCTTGAGCTTTTCACGAGCCAAGAAATGAAGGTCAAGCTTGACTCATATAATAGTTCGTCAAACTTGTGGCTCGTCTCGAACTTAGCTTGGTTTGTGAGTTCAACGAGCTTGAGTTTGATCTCTAGTTCGAGTCGAGCTGTTTAGAGAATGTTTTGGTTCAAGTTAACTAATAAATAAATAAAATAATGTGATTTAATACTTTTAGATGCATAAGTGATAAGACTATGGATAGAAGGGAAAATATACATATTTTCATGTAGGCATGTAGATTATAACAAATTCAAAATCTAAAATTTATTATGTGTAACTTCAATATTGCATTTCATTTTATGAAACAATAATGTAGTCGTAATAATCGTGATTTCGTGCATTTAAATGTGTAAGGTACCGAATTTAAATTTTTGTAGTCACATCTTTTTATTAATAAAAATACACAAGTTTGAGGTTCTAAACAAACACATAATATACAAGTTTTGAGTTATGTTAATGAACGTGTTTAATGAACGAGTATACGAGCTCAACTCACGAGTCAATAAAATAAGCGAGTTGACGAGTCGTGTCCAACCGAGTATCACCGTGCTCAAGCTCGACTAATTTATAAAACGATCTCTGAAATGAAGCTCAAGCTTGGCTCGTTTAGAATTCGATTTGATCACGACCGAGATTTTTTTAAGCCGAACACCGAGTTCCTCGTGAGCGGCTTGGCTCGTTAACAGCCCTAATGGTGGTGACAATCATGTCATAGTTGTCTTGATTTTCCGCACCCGGTATGTTATGACAGATCGTACCCGACGTCGGTGTTGGTGTTGGGGGCGGTGGGTAGATTTGTTGTGATTTTTTTTTTTGATAAAACGATAAGAAATAGCATTACTAGGCAAGTCAAGCATACAGAAGCACCGAGCCTCGACTGGCCTAAAAGGCATACACCACAAGCCAGAATGTCTACATGTGGTAGGGGCATTAGAGACATACAAGAATGTGTACATGTGATTTTTCTTTTAAGGGTGCCACCGTCCCTCTGCCACTGACTACCAGGACAATGTAATCCAAGACAAATGAATTCGCTTGAGCCCTCCATATAAACCGTCTCAAGAAGCTCCAGGCTAGCATGCACACATACATGTAACATGGTCATGTAAATGGCAACACTCACTTATACATATATATACCATGCACACACACACACACATATTTCCTTCCCAATAGCAATTTTAATCAAAACACGTAACAGAAGTACTGACTCAAAGCGCTACGATAAGTAGCCGACAAGAGTAGAGGTAACCATAGAAAATCTAAAACTGCCAGCAGTACACTAATACTATATAAATGTCCAACATAGCTCATGTGTCTACGCTAGAGGAACCTCCTCTGCCTAATGACCCTCCTGTGCTTCATGCTGATGAGGTGGCTCCTGAAGTACCTTGACACTGCAAAACAAAACTTGGTTCGGAAACCTAGTTAGGGTATTGTCCTTAAAGACTCCAATTATGTCCCAAGTTCATCCTTTGGGTTATCAAATGTGGTGAACCCACGAGTAGAACGCACCCTCGAAAACCGGTTAACAAAGGGGAGGGTGCTCATTTGTCTATATATAACCCATGCTAATCTCGTACTTAACCTAATGTGGGCGGAATCATAACAGAATCCTTTCAAGATACTTATTGACCATCTCTTGAGTATTAACTTCAAGTTCCAGTATGCTTCAGCGGAGCTTGATTTACTTTTACATCGTCTTATCAGCATCACTATTTAGCGTCATGCCAAGATGACCATAGCATTGATTATGAACTCTTTCAAGTAAACCTAAAAGAACGGAAAGAACAAAGAGAGATTTGATGAAGAGAACTTATATTACTTAGAGAGAGTGATTACAATGCTTGGATGATGGTTGTGGGAAATGAGGCCACTACTATTTATACTTGAGCCCCCCCCCCCCCCCCCCCTTGGAAGCTTCCACACAATCTAAGATCTAATGGTGGGGATTGAAGTCTAGAAGCTTCCCACCTCTTTACAACTAGATATTTATGTGGAAAATTCTCCATACCTATCACTTACAAGTGTGTAGATATTTCTTTCTACAACTAGTGGAGGAATTCTAGAGAACTCCATAGGTGCTAGAAAAATAATATGGGCGAAGATATTTAATGTGGGCCAAGATAGTGTCGTAACCCATAATATTGGTCCATTTAAGCTACAAAACAATGTAGCCCATGACACTAGGGCCCCAACATGGGGAGGGCCTTCTAAACTCTTGAAAATGTGCCGCATTTTGTGAAACCACGAAATAACTATATATTTATCTTTTATTTTCTAAAATTTGTTTAAAATTCTATATACTCAAATAATCCAAAAAGCCTTAATAGTTACTCGTGTAGTACTCGTATTATCATTTTCGTTTTGTTATGATTCTTATATATTTCATTCCTGAACTTTTAGATATTTAAACACCCACAACATTCAAAAAATGTCTTAATGTTACTTGTTAAATTAATGGGTAGAAGAGATTTTTCACCCTCAGTTTATCGATAAAATAAATGTTGCCCCCTGATTTATCGATAAATACATTTTGCACTCCCATCAGAGTTAAAAATTAACGATTAACTAACAAAGAGATATAAGGACAAAAATACCCCTAACATTTACGAAATTACCCTACTATAAATTCCATTTCCTTCCTTCTCCTCCTCATTTCCTAACCAGCCAAACCTCTCCCCCCTCTCTCTTCTCTTCCTCTTTCGACACAAAACTAACCACCTCCATCTCCGTCCCTCTCCCACCGAATCACCAACCCACCTGCTTCTTCTTCGTCTCTCTCCTCCTTCCCTGTCCCACTCTCTGCCCATCTCCTTCACCGTGTAACCTCTCCCCAGATGTGGGTTTCAATCGGCGGCTATGGAGCTGAGGGAAGCACCAAACTGAATCGATCCTTCTTGTACTGACAAGGTCGCCTTCAAGGTGTACGACGTCGGGGAGATCGTGCAGTGCGTGACTCGGGAGTCGTTGCCGGGCGTTTCGGAGGAGGAAAGGGCGGCGTTGGGTGATTCATTGCCGTTTTCTCGGATTTCGAATCTGAAAAGTTAGGAGCAGAAAGAGGGAGAAGAAAAGGATTGAGATTCCACCAGTGGGGTTCTAATGATGCGATTCTGGGTCTCGATTACTTTTTTTCGTCGATTTGGGTCTATTTCACGGTTGTTCTACCCAGTAAAAGAGAAAAGTATTATGTTTTGTCTCGTTTGTTGCATACTTCATCTTTGTCCTTCACCAACCAAAATGGCTAACACTTCTTCAAATTCGACCTTTTCATTAAATCAACATTCACTGTTGATGTATTTCAGATTTCTTATACGTACTCCCTAAATCACATTAATATTTACTCTTTATTACTCTTTTATTTTGTCTCCCTCCTCTTTCTCATAACCATAAAAAAAAGAAAGAGGGCCGGAATCTACACATTGGTTTTTTTTCACAATTTTTTTGAACCGTATGCGTCAAATCCCCCCTTTGCCGGATTATTACCGATGTAATCATAAAAAGCTAATTTTTCAGGAATTTTAGCTTGGAGTGTTTGACTGATCGATTGTGGAGTTCTCCTTCATTTATGTGCTTTATCGTGTTCTCATTCTCATTGTTTTCATTTTTCTTGTTTTATTGTGATATGGGCGATGGGTTCCCTTTTCTTTTTATCCTGAGTTTATGATATGTCCAGTAAAACAAAAATTATCATGCTTTGTATCGTCTATATAATCATTCAGCTATAAATAGAGCATTGTAATGCCCCAGTATGGGGTTCTCCTTCATTTGTTTCGATTTGACATGATTAGGGATAGTTGTGATCGGAAACGGTACTTTGTCATTGACATCAATTACTTTCCCGAATACGCCAAAATACCTGAGTATGAGACTATGGTGATGAATTTTCTCCTGAGAATTGTTGTTCCTGGGGAAAGGAAGCGATGGTGCTGAGGACTGAGTTCGTCTATGAGATGACTATTACCATGAGAATTTCGGATAATAATCTATTACTTCTTGTCGTTGTTGATGCTGCAGAAATTTCACTGAATAACATGTACTGTAACCTTGTTAAGAATTTTGTAATGACCGCATTTCATACGCTTATATTACTTAAGTTTTCATGTTTAAGAGAGTAGGATTTTGATAGATTTATCAATAACTGCAAAACTTTAACGCTTAAGCTCGTTCAGAAATACACCAAAAGTCTTAATATATTCTTCAACTGCTAAATTAAGGATGAAAATATTTAGAAAATAATCAGTACTAGTCATTTGTTAAGTGGTAATTAGCTTAATTAATCACGATTAGTACATAATGACAAGTATCATAGAGTGTTTAATTATAGCTAGTATGGGTGTAACTGTGTACCATGAGACACGTAGAGTAACATGTGTAATTGTCTTAGTTCCTGTCCCAAATGCTTGACACACGCCCTTGCTGCGTGTCGTCGTGTGGCAACTTTCGTCACATGTGCAATACGTGTCGTATTGCAAGTAGGATGTTTCTTACACATAACCCTCCTATGTGTCACCACCAAAGCCTCCTGCATCTGCATACGTGACACCCAAGCGACATGTGTCGTGACTTAGGCCTCTGACTCGTGCATGCCTGCCACGTGTCCCTACGACACATCGATACCTGCATGGTCGCCATCATCTATAAAAAGGGTCTAGTGCATTAGTTATCTCTCATTCCATATTCAAGTCTAATACTGATATGTGAGTGAGAGATGAGTACTAGGGTCATTATATAAGTTGCTGTTATTATTTTAGAGTCGTGATGCTACTATTGAGGTAGGGGTTATGCAGTTTACATTATTATTATCGCTTACGGTATATAGGAATGCTTCGTGTTAAATATATGTTGATTCGTTTATTGTTGTTGTTATTTGTCTGCGTGCTATTATGTGCTAAATGATTATTACGTGATATTGTGTGTAACCTGTCATAATTATATCGTTCATTGCATTTCACCCTACTATTGCGGTCAACGACCTACTGGGCGCGAGCTAACTCCCTAACAGTCTTGCAATAAAGTGATAGCTTTATTAGAGATTATCCAGAATATTATTTTGATCGTTGTAAATATTTATATTAAGCTCTTTTTGATAAATCCATATTTTTTATCGGAGTCACGTGCCGGAAAAAATGATTCTATTTAATAAATTGATCAATGTTTGGCACACGAGATTATATATGTATTTTGTACCAGCGGTGATGCGCAGATGGTACTGTAGGATTTTGATCATGGATACGCAGCGGAAAAACAATAAATTTATCCGATCAAGACCCTCCAATGATAACAGGAGGAGAAAGCATGACGATGGTAAGAGAATTGTGTTATGTACCTTGTAGGTCTCCTTGATGACTTCTAACGTAAAAAATATCGCATCTCTACGGTTGATCCATGCCTTGAGGTGAGATCTAGATCTTCCAAACACCTTGTGCTAGCTAGGATTGGTGGAAGAGAACGAAGAAATCACGCAACGGAGACAAGAAGAGGGTTCGGCCTCCTCTTTGTGGCCGACGGGTAGGGAGGACGACAAGGGGGCTTCGGCCTTTCTTGTTGTAACACCCCTAATTTCCGAGAGAATTCTTAGTGCAATATCAAGACTTTGGGGGCGAATTTGTAAATTGTTTGTCACGGCTTTAAAGTTTGAATTTTGGAGTGTTTGGGATTTGGAAGTTGTTAGAATGATTTTGAAGCACTAGAAATATTTGGGGTGGTTGTGCAAGTCTCTGAAACTTAGTAGTTATCCAATTCTAGTTATACTCAAAAGTTTGTAAAACTACACTTCTTACCCCTATGCATGATGGACACTTGTTCTAAGTGCTTTGACACAATGTCAATGAGTTGGAAACACCCAACAAGTCTATTCATCATCTTTCAGCAGAAAATTTCATTATCCTCCCATCATCTTGTTTTTTTTTCCCTCTCCCTCCTCAACCACCAAGAACACCACCATCTCCACCATGAAACCACCACCACCACCAAGGCAACCACCTCTCCCTTCATCCAAATAAAAAACTGCTCCTACCGTAGTACCCCCTCGGTCCGCCGATCAAAATGCACAAAACAATTTGAAGTTTCATCGGATATCGAGAGTGGAAATCGCATTTGAAGGTGAAGAACCCTAGGTTGATCTTGATGATAATTCTCTCACCTTGTTGTGATTTGGCGAGTATAACCACTTGATTCGTGATCCCCATCTCCGGGCGAGCTCAAAGACACCAAGAACACGCTGTAACTCACCGGATTCGCGACTGGTCGTCGGATTCTGCAAGTCCCGTCGCCGGCAAAGCGCCGACCGGCGAAAGAGAGGTAACTCTCTTGTTTCTTCGTCGTTTTCAGCGATTCTCGCGTCTTTGTGATCCCCTGACCTTATATAATCCTCCTAGGACTTTGTAATCAACCCATAAATTGATATGAGCGCGTTGAAGTGCCGGAAACCGAGCAGCTGGTCGCCGGATTCCTCCATGGCCGCCGGAGAGTGATGCAACAAGGTATCTCTCTCATTTCTTCACTGTTTTTCGAGTTTCTTGCACCAAAATCATCCCTATATCATCTAGAATGCATTAGAATCATTCAAACCTGCCCAGGATTCGGTTATATTCGAGTTTGATTTCACTTTTAACACATGGTTCGTTTTTCCGTCATGCATAAACAGCCCCTGTTCAAATGATCATATCTCTCTCGTTTTTAATCCGTTTTGAGCGATTCTGGACTTTAGGGAAACCTCAGACAATTGTCTACAACTTTCGTGTTTTAAATTTTGTTTAATTCGGTCTCTAAATCACCTGAAAATGTAGTTGAAGTTGCTGCAAAACCGTGTTCTTCAACCTGTCCAAGTGCACAAATTTTCTAAGTGTTGGAATCTGAATTTTCACCCAACTTTGAAATCTTGTATCTTCCTTGTTTTTGGTCCGTTTTGAATGATCCTTAGCTTTCTGGAATCCTTGGAGAATTGGCTAAAACTTTCATGTTGATTTATTGGTCCAATTAGGTCTCTAAACCCTCTGATTTTGGCCTTGAAGTGGGCTGGTTTGCGGTGTTCTTGAACCAACAAGAGCTGAAATTTTTCTAAGTGTAGAACAATGTTGAAGTACCCATTTTATGACATCTATAACTTTCTCAAATGTTAATGAAATCTTGTTCTGTTTTCTCCTATGTAAAGCTGGTTTATAATAATTCATTTTCTCGTCTCTGGGTCATCTTCAAATTTATAACGGATTGCTCACAAATCGAGCCTAAACTTGCTACTTTGGACCTATAAGAAACACTTAAAATTTTTCCCAGTGTTGAATCATTATTTGACCCAACTTTGAACAAGCATATCTTGTGTATTTGGAGTTTTTGGGAGTTCAAATATGTTCTGGAATCCTTGAATTACCATCTTCAAGTACCTGCTTTCGGATTTCCAAATATCATTCTCAAATGATCATAAATTGGCCACAAAGTTGACTAGTTGAGTCGATTTCTCTCAATCTTGACATTCAAATTCGATGTCGTAAACGACATTTTCAACCTTAGCATCCTTCACGGAAGTTGTTCGTAATGTTATTCTGACCCTAAATATCAAGTTTGACCAATTTTGACATTCTGTAAACCCTAGTTTGACTGAACTGTATTGGAGGGGTATAATAGTAATTTCACTTAAACGCTTGAGATTAGTTAAGTAACTTGGAGTTTGTAAGCATGTATTGTATGCGTATTTGGAGTACTCGTATGTCATTCTCGGCTAATGTTGACCAAGTCAATAGTTGGGGTCTTTTTGCAGTTTTACTAAACTTTAGGGGCCTAAGTGCAATTTATTGAAAGTTGTAGATTTCAATGCTAAGTTCATATGGGAGAGTTAAGAGTCATTCTTGCATGTTGATGGGCCAGTATGAATGTAATTTGGGGTCCAGACACAGTCAGGGACTGTACTGGAGAGTTTTGGAGTATCAGGGGGCGCTTTGGTCAAGTTAGCTTGCATGGCCTGCATTTCGTTGTATTCTTGCATACAAACTCATATAGAGGGTATATGCTAATAGACTTTATACTTTACTTGTTTATATCCAGCCGATGTTGAGGACTGTGCCAAATAGGCGTACGTGTTCGTATCGCTACATTGACTGTTAGACCCGGATTCACATGAGTCGAGCGATGTATGAGTGCTAGCTTCGCTTTGCAGATTTCTTGGCTCAGAGGTAAGTACATATGTACGATCTGTTCATATCAAAATCTGCGTATGTGTTTGATGTTTCAAATGAATGTTTGCTATATGAAATAGTATGAGAATGCATGTTTTCCACTCGAAAGTTGTTAAACTATTTTATTCTTCTCCTTTGAGAACTCTCGGATATTACTTGTGAAATTTTGATATTCTGATTCTGGTTATGTGAAAGAGAAGAAATAAAATACCTCTAATAGACTTAGGACGATGTACAGAGTACTGTTATTAATGGAGGCGTCAAGCGATCCTCCATTTTCTTATGGCTAAGACCATTGAAGCAATGCTTCTTATTATTGGATAGAACGTCAATGTTCAAAAATCCGCCCCCGATGAGCCAAAATGTACCAAGTTATTGAGGCTAAGGGTTTTATAGAGCTATAGAGTGCTACTTATACTTGTAAGAGTCACTACGGTATAGGGGTGTCGACACTTGAGGCCTTTTAGCTAATGTAGTGAGCGGGGTTGACGAATGAGCTCCCTTAACGCTCGGGTGAAATAGGGTTTGATAGACCCTAGAAGGAACCCTTAGTGATTATTTCGTGATCCCTCTGTTTACATCGATCCTGCTGGTGGCTCTTGACACGCCTCAGCTAAATTAAACTGTTGATTGAAGTCGAAATTAAAAATTGAATACTTATTAATGTTGTTTGTGGCTCTTGATATGCCCTAATCGATTGAAATGAATTGTAAATCTTGGCTACTCATAAACTACTATCGTTATCAGCTCAAATGAACTTGTTTACTCTAGATATTTTACCAACTACTCGCGGTTTCTCAATGTTATTAAATTGAGAGGTTTTTGTTACTCGGTTACTTCAAGTTGATCCAAATTCTCCAATATGATAGTTTTACTGTTTAAATCTTCTGATTTGTTTCAACTCATGCTTCCGTGCCACTCGTTGCTTTACATGTCGTAGTGTGTACTTACTCAGTTTTTACTGATCAATTTCTTCAAAACTGCGTCGGCTTTTGCCATTTTAAAACCGCAGGTCGTCAATCAAAGTGGGGGATGGGAACGCTGGAACGAGACGAAGAAGTATAGCTTAACTTAGATCACTTAGTAGATCACAAATGTTATGTTTTAAATTTTACTTATTATCAAAATTTTGTTATGTACATTAAGCGAAATGTAATCTTAATAGTATATTTCTACTTTTGGTTGTCGATTTTCTCTTTAACCCTGAACCGAGATCCCGGGTTGTTTCACTTGTTGTCTTGCTCTCTCCTTCCTTATCTCCTACTCAATGTATGTTATGTGCATTAGTCTAGGGAAGGAAGCTAGGAGCATCCTTTATATAGTCCAACAACTCCTTGTTTACTACATAAAGGCCCTCTCCTAATCCTACTCAAGTTCGAATTAGTCCAACTTGCATATTAGTCCTTCTAAGTTAGCAAGTTGTTGCGATTTGATACTTTTAATTAATTAATCATAATTAATTAATTATTTCCCAAGTCTAAGTTCACCTCTATATGACATGTGATCCCATAGGTTCTATTTAGTTGGTAGTAACTATTTACTAATATGGAGCGGCCTCTAACAAGACATCCATTCTAGCCAACAAATAGAAATAGTCATCATGGCAAACCTTGTGCAAGTATTGTCTCATGCCTTTGTCTCAATATCCGAATTGGACACGAGACATACAAGTCACACTCGTATATCCAATCCATAGTTCCTCGATCCTGGGAATAGCCTTATTCTTGCAAATAACATCAATATCCTATATTGATTTATTTGAGTCTGGTCAGACATTCTATAAGTACTATACCTCGAGTGGCCTAGGATATTTGCTCCCGTTATGTGGGAGGGAAAAATTCTATCTACATCACTACGATATCTAGGCTTGCTTCCTATTGTGTCCAATACACACCTTTATGACTACCCAGTCACGGTGTAGCATTTGACGCTACCAAAACACAATGTTCCACAACCAGAACAACTAGTGACTTCATGTCTAAGGATGATAATACCATTGTCACCACGAGAAGCGCTTGCGAATTTACATAACTTGTATAAAGCCTTCTTGGAGATGGGTCAATCCAGTATGCCATTACTCCTAATGCATACCCATGTGTTGGATCATGATATCTCCATATCAATCCAACTCCATACTAGTCTATAGATGATTGTCCCATATAACCACATTGTAGTATTGCCGTATTAGCTCACTGACAGTTTGCTACACGTAATATGAATTTTGTCACTTATTATATATGTAGTTTGTAAATTCCAAACACTTCGGTCAAATTTACTAACACCGCTAACTTCTGTTAGATGAGTGAATGGCATTTTAGTCTTTTCAGACTTTAAAAAGGGCGATATACTCTTTTCCACTTTATTTTTCTTTTTTCATTTTTTCTTCTCTTTTTCTTCGTATTCTTCTTGTTCCTTCGTTCCTTCTTCATATCTTCCCCCGCTTAACCTCAATCATTTTTGTCCCCAAAGCTATTTTAGCAACAAAACCTAACTCCTGACTAACGACGTTACAATGAGGGAGTGTGAGTTTTCTGAGGTCGACACGATAAAGGGGTGAAAATGTCATTTTCCCAAATGGAAGGGGTGAAAGTGTCCTTCAATCAAACTAGAGTGGTGAAAGTGTCTTTTATACATTAGAAAACATGAATTAACAACTCGAGAAATGGAAGTAAATATACAATCAATCAATTCACTAAAACAATTTTTCTTTGTCGTACCTTCTGGAATATTCTATTAGAGCTAATAACTTAAAGAGTTAATCTGATAAAAATCAGTGCACGATTTTTGAAGTACAACAGCAGGTTTAAATACATTCTAATTCCTAAATGAAAGCATAAGATCAGCATGAAATCTGACTCCTATAAATCATGGATAGATTGAACTAACTTCCTAAAGACCATTGTTAGTAAAATACGGGACGAAAATAAATCGTGGTACGGTACGCACGTGTATTATACGATTTTATGTTAATACGTTAGTAAAAATTCGGCTTAAAAATACAGAATTTGATTAATTCGAGTATTCTATACGTACGTGTATAATTCGTATACTAGTTATTCATTCGGAATTAAAAATACGAGTGCATTTCTTAGTATTTATATAATGAGTTAGTTGTGTTCCACATTGCCATCTTTTCATATTTTTACCAAATATTTAAAAATTATTTGTAAAGCATGTACTCATTTGTTTATCATTTCTGATAAATACACTATTTAGTCATGACTAACACATTACTTATGTAAAATAATATCAAACTACTTTTGGTCAAAGTTTTGATATAAAAAGCTATTGCGCATCTTAAGCCTTAATTGTTTTGAATATTAATAGTATAACACATAAGACTCAAGATGCATGTACATATATATACATGCATATATATATATATATATATATCTATTAAAAAAGACTCTTAAAGGTTTATGATAAATAATTGTAAATCTTTATACTAATAAATATTTATAATAAAGAAAATATCATTCTTTACACTATTATTATTTCTAAAAAATATTTATAATAAGGAAATAGTAAGAAAATATTTAATAATAACTAGTTACTATAACTTATAATATTTTGGATGACAATTTATTCGCTGTAATTTTGTATAGAAGAAGTTTTATTCGGAAGTATTATACGTTAAAACGTCAAATACGAGTATTAAACTTTTTTGGTCAAAAGTTCGAGTATTTTTGATTTGATCCACCAATAGTACGAAATACGGAAGTATTTTTCATTTATACGTACGGTCCTAGTTAGTAAATACTCCGAATTTTACCGTTTAATACCCGTGCGTACGTATAAATGAAAAATACTTCCGTATTTCGTACTATTGCTGGACCTAATGAAAAATACTCGAATTTTTTAGCAGAAAAATTTAATACTCGTATTTCACGTTTTAACGTATAATACTTCCGAATAAAACTTCTTGAAAACAAAATTGCCGTGAATAAATTATCATCCAAAATAATTTAACTTATAGTAATTAGTTATTATTAAATATTTTCTTACTTTTTGTGTATTTCAAATATTTATTGTTACAAATATTTACAAGTATTATTATAAAAGTTTGAAATATTTAAGTTAAAGTTACTATAATTATATATATGTGCATGTGTGTGTACATGCATCTTGATATGTGTTATATTATGAAGTTTTAAAATAATACATGTTTAAGATTAGGGAATGCGTAGTAACTCTTTTTTTAAAAAATAGTTTGAATATTATGATATTATTTTACCTAAGTAAATAGGTATGAGTAAATAGTGTAAATATCCGCAATGATAAACAATTGAGTACTTGATTTACAAAATATTTTTAAATATTTGATAAAAATATGAAAAGATGGCAATGTGTGACACAAAGAACTCATTATATATGCTAAAATACTAATAAATGCACCCGTATTTTTAATTCCGAATAAATAACTATTATACGAACTATACACGTAAGTATAGAAAACTCGAATTAATCAAATCACGTATTTTTAATCCAAATTTTTACTAACGTATTTTTAACCTAAAATCGTATAATACACGTACGTACCGTATCACGTTTTATTTCCGTCCCGTATTTTACTAACTATGCGTACGGACGGGTATTAAACGGAAAAATTCGGAGTATTTACTAACTAGGCTAAAGACTAGGACTTATCTCAAACAGATACTTGACTAATTAAACTCAAATCCTAGTTTTAAGCAAGAAATACTCCTTCATTCCCTCCCTTAAAATGACTGCATAATTGTGAAGTCCTTTTTGAATCAACAAAGTAGCAATCATTTTGCTCATGGTCTCTCACATACTCCCATCAAATTCCGAAGCTTGAGAAATGCATCTGAGAGGTTTGGTCATAATATTTGTAATCTGCTCCTGGAATTCACAATGAACCAATTCAAGAACTCATTCCTTCGGAAGATCACGCAAAAATGGAACCGAACAACGATATGCTTACAATGCTCGTGCATCACTGGATTTTTCGAAAATTTGATCGTTGAGCTGTTATCACATAATACCGTAGTACTCCCATTTTTCTGATGATCTAGCTTTTTCAAAATTCTTCTGACCCACACGAGCTGACTAGCATAAGAAGCTGGAGCTACAAATTCTGCTTCAGTTGTCGAGAGAGTAACGATAGACTGCTTTTTAGATGACCATGAAACAACTCCCAAGCTCAGCAAGAAAGCATTAACTAAAGTACTTTTTCTGTCTTCCAAGTCACCAGCATAATCACTATCTGCATATGCAACCAAAGTTACATTCCCGCCTTTCTTTACAAAATTCCAAACCCGATTGTTCCTTTTAAGTACCTCAAAACTCTTTTCACTGCCTACATATGCACCTCAGTTGGTTGTCCCATATATCGACTAATAAGGCTCAATACAAACATTAAATCGGGTTGGGTAGTTGCCATATACATGAGGCTGCCTACAATTTGTTTGCAAAAAGTTGGGTCAACTTTCACTCCATCTGCATCTTTGGAGACTTTGTGAGCAGGAACAATTGGATTGAGCACTGGATTACATTGCTCCATTCCAAACCTTTTGAGTATATCCATGGCATACTTCCTTTGACAAACATGGATTCTATCACTTCTCTGCAACACTTCAATACCAAGAAAATATCTCATCTTCCCAAGATCACTCATATCAAATTCATGCATCATAGAAGTCTTGAATTCACCAAACATGGATTCGTCATTCCCAATAAAGATAAGATCATCAGCATAAATACTAACAATCAAAATTTTATCTCTTTTTACTTTGACAAACAAAGTATGCTCGCTGTGGCATTTTTCGAAACCTTCCTTCAAGAGGTAATCTTCAATACGGTTGAACCAAGCTCGCGGAGCTTGCTTAAGTCCGTATAAAGTTTTCTTTAGCTTTAAAACTTTGTGTGGACAGTCTCGATTCTCATAGCCCCTTGGATGTTCTACAAACACATCCTCGGTAAGATCGCCATGTAGAAACGCTGATTTTATATCTAGTTGATATATTACGCATCCCGTTTGTGCTGCAAGAGCAATAATCAATTTAACTGTATCCATTCTTGCTACTGGTGCGAAAACTTCATTGTAATCAACTCCATGATGCTGCGTGTATCCTTTAGCAATGAGGCGGGCTTTGTACTTATCCACATTTCCATTCTCATTAAGCTTTGTCTTTTAAACCCACTTTACAGAAGAAAATGACTATATATCAATAGAACTTACCACAACATACCACTATGTTCCCTCTCTTTTATCCAAATTGACTTTTACTACTATTCACCGGGTCGCTTTGACCGGGTGATTTAAATAGCAAAATGATGCAAATTTTTGATAGTTTTTTCATGGCGTTGTAGAGTAAAAATTGCTCTATCACAAAGTGTGTTGGTGTGGGGTCCACCGCATATGGTGAACGCGCCACACCGGATTAGTTCTCATGAGATAATAAATGAAAAAGAAAAAAAAAGGTCACTCATTTGAATTTGTAGGCTGTCACCAGTGGATAACCCGTGGGTGGTTATGTGTGTGCACATGTGTGCATATATGTGGTGTTATTGGATTGGTCCATGTGGACCAATGGGTATTTGTTTTGATTCACCATTTGAGAGTTAGTGGGTGTCTCACGGCAGTAGCAAGAGAGAGTTGAGGGAAAAGCTTCGCAAGGAAGAAAACAGAGAGGTTCTGGGTTGTTTGAAGGCCACGACCAGCGGGTTTCTCCAGAGAGTTCAACGGTGAAACTTGGCCCGTTTCGTCTCAGATTTTGGGGGATTGATCCTTGCGGCGTGCTCTTCCAATCTACCAGTTCGGATTATCTTCTCTCCCTCTCTTTGTGTTATCCCCAATTGTTAGTAAAGTAGGGTTTCTACTTTGCTTGTTCATCTAGTTGATGTTGGTGGGGGTTGTTGATCCCAAGATAGTTGATTTCTTGGATGTGATTATACTCTAGTGGTACTAGAGTGGTGTATCCTACTATTGTTGATTATAGTGGAAGCTTTGAGTCGTGAGTGGCTCCGTGGTTTTTCCCGATTTCGGGTTTTCACGTTCAAAATTGTATTGTCTCGTTTTAGCTTATTGTCTACTTGCAATTGTGGTGCTCTCCGTTTAGTTGCACGAATTTGGGGAAAGTTTGATTCTTTGGGTTACTTGCTTCCGCTACGGCTTTGTTGATTTAGTCGTGTTTTGAGCCCGGATTTCCCAACAAGTGGTATCAGAGCCAGGTTCATTGTTGTTGGCTCGGTTGTAGCGTTGACTAAAATGGATGAGCATAGTGTTGGTGGCACGATGATAAAATTGACTTCGTCAAATTATTCAATTTGGAAGCCAAGGATGGAGGATCTCTTGTTTTGTAAGGACTTGTATGATCCTGTCGAAGGTGATGCTTCGAAGCCGGCCACTATGACTGACAAAGCTTGGGACACATTGCATAGGAAGACTGTGGCCACTATCAGACGGTGGATTGACCAAAGCGTTTTTCACAACGTCGCTAAAGAGACAAGAGCGGATGTTTTGTGGAAAAAGCTAGAGTCTTTGTATGAGAGACAGACGGCTCAGAACATGATGCACCTCATGAAGCGGCTTGTGAATTTGAGGTACAGGGATGGTCAGAGTGTGTCTGAGCATATGAGCAGGTTTCAGGAGCTCATGAATCAGCTGACGGCGATGCGGATTGTATTTGATGATGAGATTCAGGCATTGTTTCTTCTCAGTAGCTTGTCGGACAGTTGGGAAACTTTGACAGTGGATCTCAGCAATTCAGCTCCAGATGGAAAGTTGACCAATGATATGGTCAAGGATAGCTTGTTGAATGAAGAAGCTAGACGGTCCGAGTCAGGCATGAACTCGGAGGCTGAGGCACTGGTTTCAGAAAAGAAACAGGATAGAGGGAGAAGTCACAGCAGGGGTCCTAAGAAAAACAGGAACAACTCGAGAGGCCAGTCGAGTGATTGGAAGAAAAGTGTGAAATGCTACCATTGTGGGGGTATGGGACATTTCAAGAAATAGTGCAGGAAGCTGAAGAACAAGGGACAGAATGGGTCAGACAACAAGAATGAGAAGACAGTTGCTACGACGACTAAGGATGATACTCTCATTGTCTGTGAAGAGAATGTTGTCAGTATAGCTTGTCAGAGCAGCAGCTGGGTTATTGATAGCGGGGCATCCATTCATGTTACCTCCAGGAGGGAGTTCTTCTCATCTTACAGACCAGGTGACTATGGTGTTGTGAAGATGGGGAATGACGGTGTGTCAAAGATCATTGGCATGGGTGATGTATTCTTGGAGGCTAACACTGGAAGCAAGCTTGTTCTCAGGGATGTCAGACATGTTCCGGATATTCGGCTGAATTTGATTTCTGCAGGGAAGCTTGATGAAGACGGGTATAGCAATCATTTCGGTGATGGGAAATGGAGACTTACTCGGGGCTCATTGGTTGTTGCTAGAGGGATGAAGGAGTGCTCACTGTATGTGATGCATGCAAAGCTTACCAGTCAAGTGGTAAATGCAGTTGACGATTCCTCTACAGAGTTGTGGCACAAGAGACTGGGTCACATGAGTCAGAAAGGACTTGATGTCCTAACCAAGCGAGAGCAGCTCCCTGGTATTAAAGGCAATCCTTTGAAGCATTGTACTCATTGTTTAGCTGGAAAACAACACAGATTGAGTTTTCAGCATTCTTATGGTTCTAGAAAGTCTGCTATTCTAGAACTGGTACATTCTGATGTTTGTGGACCCATGAAGACTAGAACACTTGGTGGTGCGAGATACTTTGTCACTTTCATTGATGATCATTCAAGGAAAGTGTGGGCATACACTCTTCGGAGTAAGGACCAAGTGGCTGATGTGTTTAAGGAGTTTCATGCTAGTGTCGAGAGGGAAACTGGAAAGCCATTGAAGTGCATCAGGACTGACAATGGCGGTGAGTACAAGGGTTCCTTTCACTGGTATTGCAGGAACCATGGGATTAAGCATCAGAGGACACCTCCCAAGACCCCACAGCATAATGGTGTAGCAGAAAGGATGAACAGGACGATGATTGAGAAGATCAAATGTATGTTGTCACATGCAAAGCTGCCAAGAACCTTTTGGGGTGAGGCAATGAGAACAGCATTGGATTTGATCAATCTCTCTCCTTCAGTTCCTTTGGAGACAGATATACCTGACAGGGTTTGGACAGGTAGAGATGTGTCTTACGATCACTTGAGAGTGTTCGGGTGTCGGGCATTTGTACATGTCCCGAAAGATGAGAGATCGAAGCTTGATGACAAATCCAAGCAGTGTATCTTTCTGGGTTATGGCCATGAGGAGTTTGGATACCGGTTATGGGATCCAGTTACCAAGAATATTGTCAGGAGCCGAGATGTGGTATTTCTCGAAGATCAGACTATTGAGGACATTGATAGATGTGATAAGCCTCAGGCTGATGGTGATGATTTGGTGGACACGAGTCCAGTTCCTACTCCAGCAGAGCATGGTGATGAGATAGTGCAGGATGATCAGGGTGATGCAGGTGATGTTGATCCACCTCTAGTTGATGATCAGGAAGATGCACAGGATGAGGAGGTACCTCCAGAGCCACCAGCTCCTGCTATTACGGAGTTGAGGAGATCTAGCAGAGATCGGCAACCCTATCGGAAGTATTCTCCGTCTGAGTATGTGACACTCACGGATGAGGGGGAGCCAGAGAGCTATGATGAGGCCATGACAGTTGACAAGAAAGAGAAATGGCTGAAAGCCATGGAATCTGAGATGCGGTCCTTACATGATAACAACACCTATGAGTTGGTGGAGTTGCCTAAGGGTAAGAGAGCACTCAAGAACAGATGGGTCTACAGGTTGAAGTATGAGAACTCAGAACCAAGGTACAAAGCAAGATTGGTTGTGAAAGGGTTCAGGCAGAAGAAAGGAGTAGACTACAAGGAGATATTCTCACCAGTGGTGAAGATGTCGTCTATCCGGGTTGTTCTGGGTATAGCTGCCAGCAGAGACTGGGAGATTGAGCAGCTTGATGTCAAGACTGCGTTCCTTCATGGTGATTTGGAGGAGGAGATCTACATGGAACAACCGGAGGGTTTCAGAGTTCAGGGAAAGGAAAATCTGGTGTGCAAGCTGAAGAAGAGTCTGTATGGCTTGAAGCAGGCACCGTGACAGTGGTACAGGAAGTTTGACTCGTTCATGGGGGAGCATGGATATAAGAAGATAACTTCAGATCATTGTGTATTTGTGAAGAATTTCTCTGACGGTGATTCGATCATTCTTCTTCTGTATATCGATGACATGTTGATCGTTGGTCGTGATGCCAGCAAGATTGCAAGATTGAAGAAGGAGTTGGGAAAATCCTTTGCTATGAAGGATTTGGGGTCCGCGGAGCAAATTCTGGGTATGAGAATTTCGCGAGACCGGAAAGCCAAGAGGCTTTGGTTATCTCAGGAGTCCTACATTGAGAAGGTTCTGAAGAGGTTCAATATGGACCAGGCAAAGCCCGTTAGTACACCTCTTGCTGGTCACTTCAAGTTGAGCTCAAAGCAGAGTCCCAAGACAGAGGCAGAGAAGGAAGACATGATGTCGGTTCCATATGCGTCTGCGGTGGGTAGTTTGATGTACGCCATGGTGTGTACAAGGCCGGACATAGCTCATGCGGTTGGCGTTGTTAGCCGGTTTCTCTCCAATCCTGGTAGAGAGCATTGGTCTGCGGTTAAGTGGATATTCAGGTATCTCAGGGGTACTTCTCAGTTGTGTATTTGCTTTGGTAATGGTGATCCTACTCTTGTTAGTTTCACGGATGCTGACATGGCTGGGGATATCGATTCGAGGAAGTCTACGTCTGGGTATCTGAACACTTTTGCAGGGGGAGCAGTGTCGTGGCAGTCTAGGTTGCAGAAATGCGTTGCATTGTCTACTACCGAGGCTGAGTTTATTGCAGCTACTGAGGGTTGCAAGGAGTTGCTTTGGATGAAGAAGCTGTTACAACATCTGGGTTTGAAGCAAGAGAAGTATACTCTGTTCTGTGATAGTCAGAGTGCGATCCATCTCAGCAAGAACTCGAGTTTTCACTCGAGATCCAAGCACATCGATGTGAGGTATCATTGGATACGGGATGTGTTGGATGGGAAGTCGGTTGAACTTGTGAAGATTCACACCGACGACAATGGTGCTGATATGATGACGAAGTCCGTACCGGTTGCGAAGCTTGAAGTGTGTAGAAGCATCGCGGGTATGGAGTCCTCCATATGAGGTGGAGGGGGAGAATGTTGGTGTGGGGTCCACCGCATATGGTGAACGCGCCACACCGGATTAGTTCTCATGAGATAATAAATGAAAAAGAAAAAAAAATGTCACTCATTTGAATTTGTAGGCTGTCACCAGTGGATAACCCGTGGGTGGTTATGTGTGTGCACATGTGTGCATATATGTGGTGTTATTGGATTGGCCCATGTGGACCAATGGGTATTTGTTTTGATTCACCATTTGAGAGTTAGTGGGTGTCTCACGGCAGTAGCAAGAGAGAATTGAGGGAAAAGCTTCGCAAGGAAGAAAACAGATATGGGTTGTTTGAAGGCCACGACCAGCGGGTTTCTCCAGAGAGTTCAACGGTGAAACTTGGCCCGTTTTGTCTCAGATTTTGGGGGATTGATCCTTGCGGCGTGCTCTTCCAATCTACCAGTTCGGATTATCTTCTCTCCCTCTCTTTGTGTTATCCCCAATTGTTAGTAAAGTAGGGTTTCTACTTTGCTTGTTCATCTAGTTGATGTTGGTGGGGGTTGTTGATCCCAAGATAGTTGATTTCTTGGATGTGATTATACTCTAGTGGTACTAGAGTGGTGTATCCTACTATTGTTGATTATAGTGGAAGCTTTGAGTCGTGAGTGGCTCCGTGGTTTTTCCCGATTTCGGGTTTTCATGTTAAAAATTGTCTTGTCTCGTTTTAGCTTATTGTCTACTTGCAATTGTGGTGCTCTCCGTTTAGTTGCACGAATTTGGGGAAAGTTTGATTCTTTGGGTTACTTGATTCCGCTACGGATTTGTTGATTTAGTCGTGTTTTGAGCCCGGATTTCCCAACAAAGTGAAACATTATAAAACATCGCATCGTTTTGTGATTCAAATCACCCGAAACAGAGTGGTACCACAAACAGATAACAATTAGAGTGATGGAGAATTACTATTTATGTTTGACGGTGGATTTGATCATTTATTCCTCTCCTCCTCCTTGTTCTTTGAAGCTGAGATCCCGCGGCGCTGGCGGACGATGGCGGAGAAATCGACGGAGAGATGGAATAGAGGGAGGTGACTGTGGATACATTACCGTTGATCTCGCGAATTAGGGCAACGTTCTTGACGAGATTGTGAGGGATCTTCGACTGATGGTTGTCGTTCACCTGCTGAATCAGAGCAGGATTCTGATCCAGCGTCGATTGGACGCGACGAAAGCTCTTGCTCAGAGTGTTCCAAGCCTCTTTGTCACAGCCTTCGTCTTCCGAATCGATCACGCCGTCGCCGTCGTCGGACGGGTACTGGCTTCGGCTGATAAGACTATTAATTTTCAGTGATCATTTATTTTAGAGCTCTTGACATACAACCACGCTGTAGTATTGCAATATTGGTTCACTGATAGTTTGCGTAATATTAATTTTGTCACTTTATTATATATGCAGTTTGTAAATTCCAAATACTTCGGTCAAATATACTAACACCGCTAACTTCCGTTAGATAAGTAAATGGCATTTTAGTCTTTTCAGACTTTAAAAAGGGCAATATACTCTTTTCCATTTTATTTTTCTTTTTTCCCTTTTTCTTCGTATTCTTCTTGTTCCTTCGTTCCTTCTTCATATCTTCCCGTGCTTCGCCTCATTCATTTTTGTCCCTAAAGCTATTTTTAGCAACAAATCCTAACTCCTGACTAACGACGTTACAATAAGGAAGTGTAAGTTTTCTGAGGTCGGCACACTAAAGAGGTGAAAATGTCATTTTCCCAACTGGAGGAGTGAAAGTGTCCTTCAATCAATCTAGAGTGGTGAAAGTGTCTTTTAATTATTAGAAAACATGAATTAACAACTCGAGAAATATGGAAGTAAATATACAATCAATCAATTCACTAAAACAAATTTTCTTTGTCGTACGTTCTGGAATATTCTATTAAAGCTAATAACTCAAAGAGTTATGGTGAGTTGCTTCTGCTGCCAGCACAGCTGTTTTCCGACAGCAGAAGCAGTTTTAGTTGTGTTTGGTAAAAATTAATTTTTTGTTTTTTCGGACAGTTTCTGCTGTCCCACAGCAGTTTTCAGGAAGCAAGGGGGGGGGGGGAGATGCTTTTCCAGAAAGTGCTTTTGATTAATTTATCTACAACCGATTTTGACCTTACAATTTTTTAAAATATCAATAGTTATCTTTCCGGAAATGACACGTGTCATATATATTTGTCATTTTACCCTCTCACAGCAACTTCACAGTTGATTTTACCAAACACAAAATTACTATATTAATATTTCACAACAGCTTCTACGTAATATTTACCAAACAACATTTTATCAAGAACTCACAGTAGCTTTCTACTGTGTTTTCACACAACAGCTTTAAATACATTCTAATTCCTAACTGAAAGCATAAGATCAGCATGAAATCTACTCCTACAAATCATGGATTAGATTGAACTAACTTCCTAGAGACTAGAACTTATCTCAAACAGAAACTTGACTAATTAAACTGAAATCCTACTTTTAAGCAAGAAATACTCCTTCACATTCATACATCTTCCAATAAAGGTGTTCACAACGTAATATAAGATTGCACTGTTGAATTACTGGATTGCATAGAGCATGGACATTACACCAGAAATTTTTTCTTGAACATATCAAGACAACAAACCAATACTATATGTATTGACTCGGCAAACCCTAAAATGCAAAACCTAGTCTAATGCAGCTGTAAATTAGGAGGTTATTCAATCAAATTGATTTGATAACATTGCTTATGCATTTTTGTGACTAACAACCAGGACGGAAGTGAGTAGTATTTCATATCTATCTAGGTGAATTAGGTTCATAAACTCTGAGACCTAACCAAGAATCCGCTGTAGAGTACGGTAGCAAGAGTCATTTCTATTTGCTCAAGGACCATAATGTGATCTTAAATCTCACATATCGGAACAAACATACAACCACCCATAGCAGAAAAACAACGATACCACCACCATTTGCGCCCAACCAATGCAAGTTGCATCAGTGAAATGTCGTTTGAGTTAAATATTTACAAATTGTACAAATGGATATGTCGGACAGTCCCTCCCGACCCGGACTGTACAGACGGGATATTACAATGAACAGAACATCTAAGCCTGACCTTAAAATAAACCTGTGTTGCTGCTGCTGCTAGTCCTCTGATGTTAGTAGTCTACAAGAAGGAAAAAACTAGGGGATCATGTATGACTACAAACATAATATAGAATGGCCTCCTCTATAGATTCAGCAGGCCTTGAATTTTCTTAAACCCGCCAGAGATAATGGTAACGATCAGCAATAAATACAAAAAACTGGACTATTCGCTATCGCTTTTCGACTCCATAAGCGAGAATTCTTTCCGTCCATCGAGCTTGATCAGGATTGTACCACGGTTCTCTTCGGTTCAATGAATTCCTTCCTTCTCAATCAGGTTTATAGCCTGTAAATATGTTTCATAGCCTAGTTTAAGGGCGGAGTAAATCCAAATACACAATTAGCACAAGTGTAACATACAATATGCTAATAAGAGGGGGAAACCTCCATAAACTAAATTATAAAATGTTTGATCTATCTATCTATCTATCTATCTATCTATCTATCTATCTATTGGAAAACTCTAGGTGAAAAAAAAACTCTAACAAAAAAAGTACATAAGTGACGAGGATGGGAACAATAATTAATAAAAACCGAGGTTGAAGATCATTGAGAAAATATAAAGAATAAATCTGGTGGATGTTTAGGCATCTACTGATGTGGCAGAAGACACATCACTTTCTGTTCAATTTTTCTTTGCTTTTTTTTTCATTGTAGGACGACTCATATATTATTTGACTTATATTTAATTTTTTCAGATAAATTTTGATAATACATTTATATAAAATTATTTTTTTGAGAAATTTATATAAAATTATGTTGTTTATGTTAATACATGATTAATAACTAATTAGATAAAGACATGTTTTTTTAGATCTTTTTTGTTTGAAGTGTAGGGTATTTTTCTTGGTGTGGTCCTTGAACCAGTGAAGATCATAACCCCCGCTCTTTTAGATCTAATATACATTTCAAAAAGTTATCCAAGATAAAACGGGATTTTGAAATGGTTAGTTAGATGAAAGAGAGAGTTTAAGATATAACAATAACTTATCATTTATACGTTTTAACTAACTTGTCTTTTTAATAATGTCTCTAATAAAAAAGAATTGAAGATCAACGGATCAAAATGTCTCGAGACATTTTTTAAGATTGAACGGCTAGTATGTTTCCGTTGACTAATTTTTGGAGGGAAACACCTAGCTGATTTATTACATAGATATATACACACACAGAGAGAGAGAGAGAGATCAGTGTGGGTCTCATATGGAGAATTTTTATCTTTTGTTATAATATGACTCATAAACTTATTCTATGACCAAACTTGATAGTTGATATAATGTTTTATATCAAGGGGTGTGCCTAAAGGGACAACATCGTATATTTAATGTCGGATTTTTACCCTAAATTTACCTGCATTATTGAACTTGTGACACTTAACCTATTGCATTATAAATTTATCGTGAAAACCACATGCATTATTCAAATTTGCAACACTTAACCTACTTCATTATCTATTACCATGAAAATCGCGTGCATTATTCAAATTTGTTACAAATAGCATAGTCTAAGCTGGATAAAAGTAATGGGAATTGTGTATACGTTACACAATGAGGCATTTGCATCATTCATGTACCCCTTCATTAAATAAGGGCAAATGCGTCATTGCGTAACATTTACACAATTCTCATTACTTCCCGTAGATGAGACTAACTGAAATAAACTATTTGTCACAAATATGAACAATGCAGGTGGTTTCGTGGTAAATCGATAAAGCAGTGGGTTAAAAGTCACAAATTTGAATAATTCAGGTGATTTTCATGATAAAATGATAAGGCAGTAGGTTTAGTGTCATAAGTTCAATAATGCAGCTAGGTTGAAAGTAAAGAAATCCTATAATGCTGACATAAAGCGTGTGGGCTAGAATGAAACATTATAACAAAATTTATATAATAAATCAGCTAGGAGTTTCCCTCCAAACAATCTAAACAAGAAGATCCTAGTTATTTAATCCCTAAAAAACGTCTTGAGACATTTTGGTTCGTCGATTTGATTGATCATTATATTTCTTGTACTGTTATAAACTCAAAAGTAGAGAAGAGAGAACAATGTTGGGAGGAATATCAAGTTAGTATTATTCTCCACCAAACCACCATTTATATAGGGTGTGGGGGTCAATCAGTATCATCTATACATGGTAGTACAATATTCTGTGAATATTCATCATATCAATTATATATTTCATAACACCCCCCCTTAAATATTCACTAATACAATGCCTCGTTAAAACCTTGTCAAGCAAAATCCGTTGGGACAAAAGCTCTGACGAAGGAAAAAGAGTGCGTCTTGTGAGTGGAGATTTGGTGTAGTCTTCAACTAATTCATGGTTGCATGCCTGTGGGATAAAAACATCGGCTAAGAAAAAAGAGTACAGTGCCTTGTAATTTAATCTCCCCCTCTTTACATCATCTAGATGTCACACTTCATACCTGAAAGTGAATTTATGGGAAATACATAATGTCTAACATAATGTGATGCAACATGATCATTCAAGATAGTAATAAAAATTATCAGTTAATAAGTATGACATGTTATATACTCATGAGACATTCGTCATACTAAATAATATGCATATGCACCTAAACTACTCGCGAGTGTGTATCTTCGATTTGCTTTAGCAAAGAAGTATATCTCATGGGCAATAGCCTCCATGGATTTCACATATAGTTATTCGTACGATCATTTTGTGTAACTAGTTACTTTTATATTCGTAGTCTTCTAGACTAAACGAAATATCATAATCACTCTTATCAAAATAGAGGATTTGTGGGCTATAACTATAATTATAACCATGAGATATATGTTGCTATCATTTGGTCATCAATGACAATATAGCACATTTCTCTTTCAATAGTCTCACGCATTCAACCATTAGGGCGCGGACACTTAAATATATTGTTCTACATGAACAAGGATGCTAGAGGCATCTAAAGCACTTCAAAGTACTTTCATATATATGCTCAATGCATTAACTGCAAACCTCGTGTATACACGAGTGTTGACTTTGATTTTTGGCCAGTAAATAATCAACACATTACCACTTATAGTGGTTTAAGGAAATCATATGATTTCAAGCGCTTTAAAAGTAATATCATCAACGATCATATGAATAAACTCCAATGTAGGTAAATCTTAACTTCTACATGAGTTGTTGCCTCTTTAAGGGTATTGATTTCCCATCGTTGGTTGGATCTTTTATTGATGATTCTCTTGTGTTCTCAATTTCTATAGAATTGGAACTAACAAGGTCATGATCCTTACAGAGGATATTTGTAGTTGCATAAGCAACATTTACATGCTTCACAAATCTCATAATTTATAAGAACATTTGGATCAAGTTTGAATAAGACATCTAAATTAAAATTCATGTCTTGTAATAGGGTATATCCTCCCCCTCATGACATGAACCATATGATCAATGTCATACAAATACTTTTGGTATATTTAGATACTCGAGCCAAAAAAATCTAGGCGAGAATGTGTCTCCTTAGGAGATTAAATTTCTCATAATTCAAATTTGTAGTTCTCAAGAACTCTAAAATACTATCCTCATTGGGATAGGAGTTGCACTTATGAGAATACACAAATCTCATGCTCCTCCTTTAAAGGCGTTCAAATGAGATAGATAATGAGCGTAGAGCATGTAAATATATATAAATAACTCATTAAAAATTCATCTGAATGGATAGTTGTGCGCAATTCCTAAGAAATGCATATATGGTCAATCTACGAAGACTATTTGAAGCCTTACATCAATTATTCAAGCAACCAATCACTTTTAGTGATGTCAATGGTGAAAAACTCAATCTTGAAATTTCTTCACGAGTTCATGTAAAAAACTATTGATCTCTTCTAGAGACAATATGTCTTCTAGGTGCTCGAAATAAGATATGCACATTTTTCAAATGTGAGATTGACAACATCCAAGCCACTTTAGGGGCTGAATAATAAAATTTGGATGTTCTATGAAATTTGATATGGAATTACAATGCATCAAGTAGGCGTTGCTTGGGTGATGCAGTGCATCAAGCCATTTTTATGATAAAATTCTCTACGTTGGATAGACGATGTAATGCATCAAGTCTTTTTTTCAACGGAGAATGTCATTTATTTGAATTATACAAAATCACTTGGAATGTCCATAAATTCAAGTATAAAACTTATATAGTTCTATTACTTTGAATTTTAATATTCAAGGGGATCATTTGTGTTTCATGAACACAAGGTGATAAAAAGCTACAGTTTTGAGCCTTAAAAAGTCTCCCGTACATCCTTGAATAGAGTTTTTATTTTTTTCCAATTTGTCAGAACTTCTAGTTCGACAATTTGTAGGTTACCTCTTGTAGGATACCTTTTCATAGGCTCAAATATTTCATAAAATGAGTCAATAAACACGCTAGGGGGCTTATGTATTTTAATCTATTGTCTCTTTTTTCTTGTGTGAGCCATAAAAGAAATATGGGCCTCATAACAATCAAGAGAAAAAAAATCGAGATGTAGACACAATGTAAATAGAAGAAGCTAACATTGATACTAATGAACCACATATTCTGTAGAATTTCTCTAGAATTAATAAACAAGAGAAAAAAATATTTCTTATATTACAGATATATAGAACTTCATTGTATAATATACCAAAAGTATATTTAATAGATTTATGAAAAAAAAACATATTTAATTCAAAAAACTAGAAACTAATAATCTTGAATCTAAATTGTGTGGCGAAAAAATATGGCTTGGCAAGTTTAAATAATGTTCAAAATAACCAAGGGGGTGGGAGGATCTTGAGTCACTCAACCAAAAATTTGTGTATAGATATTGGGAGGATCTTGAGTCACTCAACCAAGTAATTGCATAGATATGAGCAATATCGCATCCACGTATGACAAGTACGCGATCATGACCACTTAAGGGGTGGCTTATTTGCAACCTTTATTTTTCTCCCCCTGTTTTTATGTAGTATTTTACTACAAAAGGTACTATGGGGGATCAATATGGGATCCTCATGGTACCAAGCTCATACAACAATCGCAACTAAGTCCGTGACTGTGCGGGTTGTTTCAACCATTTCATTTATAGGATTCGCTTCAGGGGATGAGTCGCTATTTACTTTAAGGGATCGAGTCGAGCGTAAAATCAATCATCCACTACAGATATAGAATGCCATTTTTTTTATATACTCAAACAATTATGAGTGCGATATTATACGCGTTCTTTTTTTTTTCTTCCATAACTGCAGGTTATGGGTAAAATGGCATAAGCAATAACAATTGCTTTATGTTCTTATCCATCAGTGATAACCTCACGAGGATTTATTTTTTTCATAGGAGTATAAAAATAGAAGATGAGAAGAATAAGAATTGAATTCGAATAAGTGATTTTCATTCTAGGGAGAAACATATAAAAAATACTATAACTTTGGTTATAGTTAGCCATTATGTGCTCTAAGATGTCATGTATATAACATGATTTAACTAAGCATATCAACATCTTATGACCAATTTTTGGACATGGGATCAAACCTCGCATGGGTTATGGGATCACACTTCTCATGTGATTCCTTTTTTTTCCTTGAAATTAAATAAAAGTCCGAACGAGGCGTCAACTCATCTAGAATATATGGTCGGAATTTAAATCCTAAAGAGCTGCAGATGCTTTTGAATGCATGCTATCAAACATTTCTTTTCTAGCAGCAACATATATACACATTTTTTTGAGGTTCCTTTCAAACCTTGTAGACTATTCTTTTTTTTTCATAGTTGAAGAGAAATGTGTATTAACATCGTCTAGATGCATCTAGTGGTCTAGATCAGATGAGCCATATGGGCCATTGGGGTCAAAACTCAGTAACAACATTTTTCATCTTCGTTCTCATCTCTGAGTGGTCACGAGTTGAAATCTCAAGTGATTTTTTTTTCCTTTTTTTCAGAGAGATTATATATAATGAAAACTCGCTAGATTTTAGCGATATTGTCACGAGTTCGAAACTCTAGTGACATATTATGTATTTATTTTTTCAATACACAACATCAAGAAACTCGATAGAGCTAAAGCCAGCGGTATTGTCACGTGTTTGAAACTCTAATGATTTTTTTTTTTCTCTTTCAAAAAGGAATAAAAAAAAAATGGAGAAACTCATTAGGCCTTAGTTGTAATGTCACGAGTTATAGACTCTAGTAACTTAATAAATCAAAAACGCGGGCCTTTTCATTGCACGACACCTGCGAATTTCGGATTCAAGTCTCCAAACATCGTTTTTTTAACAATTAATAAAAGGATATATAAGCGTGTTATGGCCTCTGTATTTCGGCTTGTAGCAAGTTTTGGAGCTTCTAGAGCTTCTTTTTTTTCGTATTCTAATTAAACAATTAATTCAATTGAGTAAACAATCTAGCTCTAGATCAACATGATACATTCCGTGACTCGTATAGCCTCTTCTTATTTTTCAAAGAAGTTAATCAAAAATTGAAAGATAAACACATAAACTAAATAACAAATAAGTGCATCTAGACCAGTTGCACACTCTTAGGGCATTATATGTTTATTATTATTATTTTTACAAGAATTTGGAACGAATAACAAATATAATGCACGGTAAATAGCACGGTAAATAAACTACGCAGGGTCATCTGTTAGATGGCACATCTCAATTAAATTTGCAGCCAGAGGATGCTGCGGTAGTCTGGGTGCCTAGGTTCACCCGGCAGCTATAATTTTATTTTTTTCCGGGTGTATTTTTTCAGAAAAATAGGAGAAAGATTAAAAATAATGCGCAACATTACTAGTTAAACTGGGGATTGGGGAAGCAGTGTGTGTGCCTGGCTTAAATATCTGGCAACAACAACTTTTTTTTTTCTTTCGCTGGGTTCGAATCATAGTTAGTAAAATACGGGACGGAAATAAAACGCGATACGGTACGTACGTGTATTATACGATTTTATGTTAAAAATACGTTAGTAAAAGTTTGGCATAAAAGTACGCGATTTGATTAATTCGAGTTTTCTATACGTACGTTTATAATTCGTAAACTAGTTTTTCATTCGGAATTAAAAAAACGGGTGCATTTCTTAATATTTTAGCATGATTTATTTGTGTCACGCATATCCATATTTTCATATTTTTATCAAATATTTGAAAATAATTTTTAAAGAATGTACTTATTTGTTTATCATTTATGATAATTAAACTATTTAGTCATAACTAATTACTTATGTAAAATAATATTAAAATATTTATGTTGCAAACTTCTGTAAAAAAAACTCACCAAGCATTCCCTAATCTTACGAATGATTATTTTAAAAATTAATAACATAACACATAACACCAAGTCACTCAAGATGCATGTACATACATACATACATACATACATACATACATACATACATACATACATACATACATACATACATACATACATACATACATACATACATACATACATACATACATACATTCATACATACATACATACATATAGCTATTTAAAATTAATATTTTTATTTTTTGTAATAATACTTGTAAAATTTTATAAAAATAAATATTTAAAATAGAGAAATAGTAAGAAAAATATTTAATAGTAACTAATTATTACAAGTTATAAAATTTTGGATGATAATTTGTTCACTGCAATATTGTATGCAAGAAGTTTTATTCGGAAGTATTGTACGTTAAAACGTTAAATACGAGTATTAAACTTTTTTGCTAAAAAATTCGAGTATTTTTTATTAGGTCCAGCAATAGTACGAAATACGGAAGTATTTTTCATTAATACGTACGGACGGGTATTAAACGGGAAAATTCGGAGTATTTACTAACTAGGGTTCGAATAAGAAAATCAAATCATATAAAAGATTGAACCCATATTTTACAACTCTGCACTTGGATCAGGCGGTTGTTCAGCCTTAATGCACCTACAGTGCTCTGGGGTGCTGGGTTCAAAGCTCTGCAGCAGTAGAATCTCTGGCTCTTTTTTTTCACCACTGGTCATTTTTTTTCCCCAAAAATAATCACAAACACACAAGGCGGAGCACACAATTGCTCTAGATAATAAAAAATAAAATTCATTACAAACGCACAAAGCGGAGCACATAATTAATCTGGATTATATGGTCCTCTCTAGATCTTAGTAGATCGAGGTTTAGGGTTCGACAACTCTTTTTTTTCTGATGAACCCATAGCATAGACTGATATTTTCTTTTCGATATACAATAACTTGATAAGAAAATAACGTCAGTACTGGCGGCGATATTAATATGTTTCGTTTAACAACCACAAGTACTGAAATCTATCAAATCTCAACAGCGGATTCATCATATATATATATATTAACTTAAACTGTTCGCGCTGGAGTTTTGATCTTTGGATTCATGAGTTTGATACTCAAGTAATTTCTCTCTTTTTTTTTCATTTAATTTGTACATCATCTAAAAGCATTAGTACAAAAGAAAAATAACATTAAGATACGAAAGGCAGGAAAGAACAGTTGGTCTGCCAGAAGCTCAAATCTTGTGAGCAGCAGCCAACTTTGTTCTTGTTCTTTTTTTTAAACAAAAAAGGCATTATCAAACTATTAAATGCTTTTTCTTTTTCACATGAATAAGAAATCTCATAAGAAAATTATAAATATGCCGTACAGGTCTTGATTATTTTCCGTCGATTTGAATCAACTTCAGAACATGTAGGATATAAGAACGGCCATATCAAAAATTGTATTTATTGTCTGATCGTTATTTTTTTTTTCTAACAAGAGTAATAATCGTAAACACATACCTTTAGTTTGAGTAAATTTGCTTGTCTGGTAGAGAAAAAGTGCTGATAACGTGTTATAAACTCAAAAGTAGAGAAGAGAGAACAATGTAGGGAGGAATATAAAGTTAGTATTATTCTCCACCAAACCACTATTTATATAGAGTGTGGGGGTCAATCAGTATCATCTATACATGCCAATACAATATTCTGTGAATATTCATCATATCAATTATATATTTCATAACATGCACTAAGTTATTTAAAAAATAATTCAGTTTAAGTGAATCAAAGATAAGATTTTGTCTATATTTCAAAAAATACATGTCTTACTTCATTAATTATTTAATATAATCTTTGCTAATTATCTATGGAGACCAACAAAATAAATCAGTATTCATTTATAATCTCATATTGCTTTAAGAAATTAAATATTATTTTAGTAATATATTTTAGAAGTGCCCTTATTTTCTAGTATAAACATATAATGCATTGTTTAAATGTGTGGGACCCGCACACTCAATCTTATGATATGCTCTATATACATTATATTTTTTTAATAGTAGACCGTTAATAACATATTTAACTAATATATTGTTATGAAATATGTTATTGGACTGATGTGAATATCCACCACATAGTTGGGTGTATTTTGTATAATTATATTCTGGTCCAGAAGCCCACCTAATGCCTATATAAGGAGGCTTAGGGTTGGAGAATAATACACATCTCAATACTCTCCTCCCTACATCTTGTCTCTCTTTATTTTCTTGTCTCTCTCGTCTTCTCGTCTCACAACACGTTATCAGCACGACAGTGCTCTTAATCAGATCCGCTCTATATAAAGAATCAACCGAGAAATAGCACTATGTTTCAAAGACCAATGGTGAAAGGTACAATGATAATTTATTTACACATGTTCCGCCAAATCTTTTCTAACTGATAATTGAGATCCTTGATCCCAGTTATTGAGGAACGCGGGGCTTTGTTTTCTTAACAGTAGATAGTCTCATAATTTGGTTCCAAACCCAAGCACTAATAAGATGGCGAACTCAAACTACATGATTTATGTTACCTTGATGTTCATGATATACAGTCGGATCTAAAGTATGTATATTAATTTGATGTTTATTTAAAGTTGCATGTCTAAACTTCGAACATGTCAGTACTCTTTCATTATCTGTTAAGTGAACTCTACATGTTTTTGTTAGGTCTCTTGAATCTAACCCTAAACCAAATGGCTTTTTCTTTGTTCATGATTGTCATGAAGTCAACGTTTTATGTGCTATGTGGCTACTGAGTTGTTAAGCTTTTTGTCATTATTGTTTTAATGATATTCTCGTGGTGGGTTTTGATTGAACCAAACCCTAGAAGCACATCTTTAAATCATTTTTTTTTCTACTCTTACTTCAAGACTGGTGTAAAATAATTGTTTGTTTATCTTGAAACTGAAATATTCAGAATTGTACCATACAAGAGTAGAATCAGAATTGTTACATAAATTTTTATCGTATTAATCCACGCGTAGTTTGTTTTAGAACAATTATGTGTTTATCTTGACAAAGATAATACCTCTAGTTGGGGGTTTCACCCGCTATTACTAGGCTTAAACTATTGATACTTTGATAATTAATGCCCATATTTTCACACCAGAAGTGTGAACGACAAACATTATCTCTCGTAACCTGAAGTTACTATGTCATTTTTTTTATGACCCGAAGTCATATATGAAATTATATCTCCTGAAGAGATGTCATATAATTCTTTTAACCTCCGGAAGAGGTCTCTAATAGACTTGCAAAAGTCATAATCCATACCTGAAGTTATGGATTACACGAAATATTACTCGTAACCTGAAGTTGCGAGAATTCTTCTATGACCTGAAGTCATAATTTTAGTTACATCTCCTGAAGAGATGTCCAATATTTTTCGTGTAAACCTCCCAAAGACGTCATACTTTGTTACTGCAATTTATTTAATTTTTATGCATTTTTTTTGCTACTTTTATTCTTTTGTTCTCTTAATGGATCAAAGACGAACCTCCTAAAGAGCATTCGTAATCGCCATCATGTTAAATTTGGCCATGTCATATGTACCCGAAGTTACATATTACATGATATCACTCATAACCAGCAGTTATGACTTCATTACCTGAAGTAATGAAATATTATAAATACCTATCTCCTGAAGAGACTACAATTCAAAAAATGATCCACCCTCCTAAAGAAGAGGTTTTATTGTGTTTTGTTTCTTGTATCATATACGCGTTTATTTTTAACCTTGTCTAGTACTTTACCGTTTATACATTGGTTATTGATTCAAGTAGAGCATCCAGAAAATGTTCTTAGTCCATGAGGGTGTATTGGACAAACGCATTTCGTATGCATAAAAAGGGATTTTCATACCATGAGTTATGAAACATAATATTATAACATGAATTATAAAATAACTTTAACAGATCTCCCTGAAGAGAGAATCTACAACCACTCATTTTTTTAATAAAATTATTGACATTTACGTCTCTTTTTGGGTTTCCTGAAGAAACTTTGATTAGAGAACTACGGCGTCCGAGAGATTGCTTATTGTCAATATTTTTATTTTAATTTGAGGATTGATTTACACAAAGTACATATGAGACAAATTGATGCATGAAGCATCAACAAAGTATCATTATGGTTATGATCATATTGCTCACGTCATGAGGGGGAGAATGGGTCCTATTACATGACATGAGCCAAACTATCATTGTCTATATGGGTATGCACTAATGCAAAAATCCCAATAAAATGGATAGCTTCTCGACTAATGGGTGTCGATTTGGGTATACACTTTAAGCATAAAAGGGTTGCTTGTGTACATACTTTGATCCTCCAGAAGAGGAACATAAATCAAAGCATCCAAAATAATTTGGGATATGGTTAAAATGCTCTACAAGTTAAGAACACAAGATTCTGGAGAAATCTTGGGGGAAAAATTCTATCTACATCACTACGATATCTAGGCTTGCTTCCTATTGTGTCCAATACACGCCTTTATGACTACCCAGTCACGGTGTAGCATTTGACGCTACCAAAACACAATGTTCCACAACCAGAACAACTAGTGACTTCATGTCTAAGGATGATAATACCATTGTCACCACGAGAAGCGCTTGCGAATTTACATAACTTGTATGTAGCCTTCTTGGAGATGGGTCAATCCAGTATGCCATTACTCCTAATGCATACCCATGTGTTGGATCATGATATCTCCATATCAATCCAACTCCATACTAGTCTATAGATGATTGTCCCATATAACCACATTGTAGTATTGCAGTATTAGCTCACTGACAGTTTGCTACACGTAATATGAATTTTGTCACTTATTATATATGTAGTTTGTAAATTCCAAACACTTCGGTCAAATTTACTAACACCGCTAACTTCTGTTAGATGAGTGAATGGCATTTTAGTCTTTTCAGACTTTAAAAAGGGCGATATACTCTTTTCCACTTTATTTTTCTTTTTTCATTTTTTCTTCTCTTTTTCTTCGTATTCTTCTTGTTCCTTCGTTCCTTCTTCATATCTTCCCCCGCTTAACCTCAATCATTTTTGTCCCCAAAGCTATTTTAGCAACAAAACCTAACTCCTGACTAACGACGTTACAATGAGGGAGTGTGAGTTTTCTGAGGTCGACACAATAAAGGGGTGAAAATGTCATTTTCCCAAATGGAAGGGGTGAAAGTGTCCTTCAATCAAACTAGAGTGGTGAAAGTGTCTTTTATACATTAGAAAACATGAATTAACAACTCGAGAAATGGAAGTAAATATACAATCAATCAATTCACTAAAACAATTTTTCTTTGTCGTACCTTCTGGAATATTCTATTAGAGCTAATAACTTAAAGAGTTAATCTGATAAAAATCAGTGCACGATTTTTGAAGTACAACAGCAGGTTTAAATACATTCTAATTCCTAAATGAAAGCATAAGATCAGCATGAAATCTGACTCCTATAAATCATGGATAGATTGAACTAACTTCCTAAAGACCATTGTTAGTAAAATACGGGACGAAAATAAATCGTGGTACGGTACGCACGTGTATTATACGATTTTATATTAATACGTTAGTAAAAATTCGGCTTAAAAATACGGAATTTGATTAATTCGAGTATTCTATACGTACGTGTATAATTCGTATACTAGTTATTCATTCGGAATTAAAAATACGAGTGCATTTCTTAGTATTTATATAATGAGTTAGTTGTGTTCCACATTGCCATCTTTTCATATTTTTACCAAATATTTAAAAATTATTTGTAAAGCATGTACTCATTTGTTTATCATTTCTGATAAATACACTATTTAGTCATGACTAACACATTACTTATGTAAAATAATATCAAACTACTTTTGGTCAAAGTTTTGATATAAAAAGCTATTGCGCATCTTAAGCCTTAATTGTTTTGAATATTAATAGTATAACACATAAGACTCAAGATGCATGTACATATATATACATGCATATATATATATATATATATATATATCTATTTCAAAAGACTCTTAAAGGTTTATGATAAATACTTGTAAATCTTTATACTAATAAATATTTATAATAAAGAAAATATCATTCTTTACACTATTATTCTTTCTAAAAAATATTTATAATAAGGAAATAGTAAGAAAATATTTAATAATAACTAGTTACTATAACTTATAATATTTTGGATGACAATTTATTCGCTGTAATTTTGTATAGAAGAAGTTTTATTCGGAAGTATTATACGTTAAAACGTCAAATACGAGTATTAAACTTTTTTGGTCAAAAGTTCGAGTATTTTTGATTTGATCCACCAATAGTACGAAATACGGAAGTATTTTTCATTTATACGTACGGTCCTAGTTAGTAAATACTCCGAATTTTACCGTTTAATACCCGTGCGTACGTATAAATGAAAAATACTTCCGTATTTCGTACTATTGCTGGACCTAATGAAAAATACTCGAATTTTTTAGCAGAAAAATTTAATACTCGTATTTCACGTTTTAACGTATAATACTTCCGAATAAAACTTCTTGAAAACAAAATTGCCGTGAATAAATTATCATCCAAAATAATTTAACTTATAGTAATTAGTTATTATTAAATATTTTCTTACTTTTTGTGTATTTCAAATATTTATTGTTACAAATATTTACAAGTATTATTATAAAAGTTTGAAATATTTAAGTTAAAGTTACTATAATTATATATATATATATATATATATATATGTGCATGTGTGTGTACATGCATCTTGATATGTGTTATATTATGAAGTTTTAAAATAATACATGTTTAAGATTAGGGAATGCGTAGTAACTCTTTTTTTTTGAAAATAGTTTGAATATTATGATATTATTTTACCTAAGTAAATAGGTATGAGTAAATAGTGTAAATATCCGCAATGATAAACAATTGAGTACTTGATTTACAAAATATTTTTAAATATTTGATAAAAATATGAAAAGATGGCAATGTGTGACACAAAGAACTCATTATATATGCTAAAATACTAATAAATGCACCCGTATTTTTAATTCCGAATAAATAACTATTATACGAACTATACACATAAGTATAGAAAACTCGAATTAATCAAATCACGTATTTTTAATCCAAATTTTTACTAACGTATTTTTAACCTAAAATCGTATAATACACGTACGTACCGTATCACGTTTTATTTACGTCCCGTATTTTACTAACTATGCGTACGGACGGGTATTAAACGGAAAAATTCGGAGTATTTACTAACTAGGCTAAAGACTAGGACTTATCTCAAACAGATACTTGACTAATTAAACTGAAATCCTAGTTTTAAGCAAGAAATACTCCTTCATTCCCTCCCTTAAAATGACTGCATAATTGTGAAGTCCTTTTTGAATCAACAAAGTAGCAATCATTTTGCTCATGGTCTCTCACATACTCCCATCAAATTCCGAAGCTTGAGAAATGCATCTGAGAGGTTTGGTCATAATATTTGTAATCTGCTCCTGGAATTCACAATGAACCAATTCAAGAACTCATTCCTTCGGAAGATCACGCAAAAATGGAACCGAACAACGATATGCTTACAATGCTCGTGCATCACTGGATTTTTCGAAAATTTGATCGTTGAGCTGTTATCACATAATACCGTAGTACTCCCATTTTTCTGATGATCTTGCTTTTTCAAAATTCTTCTGACCCACACGAGCTGACTAGCATAAGAAGCTGGAGCTACAAATTCTGCTTCAGTTGTCGAGAGAGTAACGATAGACTGCTTTTTAGATGACCATGAAACAACTCCCAAGCTCAGCAAGAAAGCATTAACTAAAGTACTTTTTCTGTCTTCCAAGTCACTAGCATAATCACTATCTGCATATGCAACCAAAGTTACATTCCCGCCTTTCTTTACAAAATTCCAAACCCGATTGTTCCTTTTAAGTACCTCAAAACTCTTTTCACTGCCTACATATGCACCTCAGTTGGTTGTCCCATATATCGACTAATAAGGCTCAATACAAACATTAAATCGGGTTGGGTAGTTGCCATATACATGAGGCTGCCTACAATTTGTTTGCAAAAAGTTGGGTCAACTTTCACTCCATCTGCATCTTTGGAGACTTTGTGAGCAGGAACAATTGGATTGAGCACTGGATTACATTGCTCCATTCCAAACCTTTTGAGTATATCCATGGCATACTTCCTTTGACAAACATGGATTCTATCACTTCTCTGCAACACTTCAATACCAAGAAAATATCTCATCTTCCCAAGATCACTCATATCAAATTCATGCATCATAGAAGTCTTGAATTCACCAAACATGGATTCGTCATTCCCAATAAAGATAAGATCATCAGCATAAATACTAACAATCAAAATTTTATCTCTTTTTACTTTGACAAACAAAGTATGCTCGCTGTGGCATTTTTCGAAACCTTCCTTCAAGAGGTAATCTTCAATACGGTTGAACCAAGCTCGCGGAGCTTGCTTAAGTCCGTATAAAGTTTTCTTTAGCTTTAAAACTTTGTGTGGACAGTCTCGATTCTCATAGCCCCTTGGATGTTCTACAAACACATCCTCGGTAAGATCGCCATGTAGAAACGCTGATTTTATATCTAGTTGATATATTACGCATCCCGTTTGTGCTGCAAGAGCAATAATCAATTTAACTGTATCCATTCTTGCTACTGGTGCGAAAACTTCATTGTAATCAACTCCATGATGCTGCGTGTATCCTTTAGCAATGAGGCGGGCTTTGTACTTATCCACATTTCCATTCTCATTAAGCTTTGTCTTTTAAACCCACTTTACAGAAGAAAATGACTATATATCAATAGAACTTACCACAACATACCACTATGTTCCCTCTCTTTTATCCAAATTGACTTTTACTACTATTCACCGGGTCGCTTTGACCGGGTGATTTAAATAGCAAAATGATGCAAATTTTTGATAGTTTTTTCATGGCGTTGTAGAGTAAAAGTTGCTCTATCACAAAGTGTGTTGGTGTGGGGTCCACCGCATATGGTGAACGCGCCACACCGGATTAGTTCTCATGAGATAATAAATGAAAAAGAAAAAAAAAGGTCACTCATTTGAATTTGTAGGCTGTCACCAGTGGATAACCCGTGGGTGGTTATGTGTGTGCACATGTGTGCATATATGTGGTGTTATTGGATTGGTCCATGTGGACCAATGGGTATTTGTTTTGATTCACCATTTGAGAGTTAGTGGGTGTCTCACGGCAGTAGCAAGAGAGAGTTGAGGGAAAAGCTTCGCAAGGAAGAAAACAGAGAGGTTCTGGGTTGTTTGAAGGCCACGACCAGCGGGTTTCTCCAGAGAGTTCAACGGTGAAACTTGGCCCGTTTCGTCTCAGATTTTGGGGGATTGATCCTTGCGGCGTGCTCTTCCAATCTACCAGTTCGGATTATCTTCTCTCCCTCTCTTTGTGTTATCCCCAATTGTTAGTAAAGTAGGGTTTCTACTTTGCTTGTTCATCTAGTTGATGTTGGTGGGGGTTGTTGATCCCAAGATAGTTGATTTCTTGGATGTGATTATACTCTAGTGGTACTAGAGTGGTGTATCCTACTATTGTTGATTATAGTGGAAGCTTTGAGTCGTGAGTGGCTCCGTGGTTTTTCCCGATTTCGGGTTTTCACGTTAAAAATTGTCTTGTCTCGTTTTAGCTTATTGTCTACTTGCAATTGTGGTGCTCTCCGTTTAGTTGCACGAATTTGGGGAAAGTTTGATTCTTTGGGTTACTTGCTTCCGCTACGGCTTTGTTGATTTAGTCGTGTTTTGAGCCCGAATTTCCCAACAAGTGGTATCAGAGCCAGGTTCATTGTTGTTGGCTCGGTTGTAGCGTTGACTAAAATGGATGAGCATAGTGTTGGTGGCACGATGATAAAATTGACTTCGTCAAATTATTCAATTTGGAAGCCAAGGATGGAGGATCTCTTGTTTTGTAAGGACTTGTATGATCCTGTCGAAGGTGATGCTTCGAAGCCGGCCACTATGACTGACAAAGCTTGGGACACATTGCATAGGAAGACTGTGGCCACTATCAGACAGTGGATTGACCAAAGCGTTTTTCACAACGTCGCCAAAGAGACAAGAGCGGATGTTTTGTGGAAAAAGCTAGAGTCTTTGTATGAGAGACAGACGGCTCAGAACAAGATGCACCTCATGAAGCGGCTTGTGAATTTGAGGTACAGGGATGGTCAGAGTGTGTTTGAGCATATGAGCAGGTTTCAGGAGCTCATGAATCAGCTGACGGCGATGCGGATTGTATTTGATGATGAGATTCAGGCATTGTTTCTTCTCAGTAGCTTGTCGGACAGTTGGGAAACTTTGACAGTGGATCTCAGCAATTCAGCTCCAGATGGAAAGTTGACCAATGATATGGTCAAGGATAGCTTGTTGAATGAAGAAGCTAGACGGTCCGAGTCAGGCATGAACTCGGAGGCTGAGGCACTGGTTTCAGAAAAGAAACAGGATAGAGGGAGAAGTCACAGCAGGGGTCCTAAGAAAAACAGGAACAACTCGAGAGGCCAGTCGAGTGATTGGAAGAAAAGTGTGAAATGCTACCATTGTGGGGGTATGGGACATTTCAAGAAATAGTGCAGGAAGCTGAAGAACAAGGGACAGAATGGGTCAGACAACAAGAATGAGAAGACAGTTGCTACGACGACTAAGGATGATACTCTCATTGTCTGTGAGGAGAATGTTGTCAGTATAGCTTGTCAGAGCAGCAGCTGGGTTATTGATAGCGGGGCATCCATTCATGTTACCTCCAGGAGGGAGTTCTTCTCATCTTATAGACCAGGTGACTATGGTGTTGTGAAGATGGGGAATGACGGTGTGTCAAAGATCATTGGCATGGGTGATGTATTCTTGGAGGCTAACACTGGAAGCAAGCTTGTTCTCAGGGATGTCAGACATGTTCCGGATATTCGGCTGAATTTGATTTCTGCAGGGAAGCTTGATGAAGACGGGTATAGCAATCGTTTCGGTGATGGGAAATGGAGACTTACTCGGGGCTCATTGGTTGTTGCTAGAGGGATGAAGGAGTGCTCACTGTATGTGATGCATGCAAAGCTTACCAGTCAAGTGGTAAATGCAGTTGATGATTCCTCTACAGAGTTGTGGCACAAGAGACTGGGTCACATGAGTCAGAAAGGACTTGATGTCCTAACCAAGCGAGAGCAGCTCCCTGGTATTAAAGGCAATACTTTGAAGCATTGTACTCATTGTTTAGCTGGAAAACAACACAGATTGAGTTTTCAGCATTCTTATGGTTCTAGAAAGTCTGCTATTCTAGAACTGGTACATTCTGATGTTTGTGGACCCATGAAGACTAGAACACTTGGTGGTGCGAGATACTTTGTCACTTTCATTGATGATCATTCAAGGAAAGTGTGGGCATACACTCTTCGGAGTAAGGACCAAGTGGCTGATGTGTTTAAGGAGTTTCGTGCTAGTGTCGAGAGGGAAACTGGAAAGCCATTGAAGTGCATCAGGACTGACAATGGCGGTGAGTACAAGGGTTCCTTTCACTGGTATTGCAAGAACCATGGGATTAAGCATCAGAGGACACCTCCCAAGACCCCACAGCATAATGGTGTAGCAGAAAGGATGAACAGGACGATGATTGAGAAGATCAAATGTATGTTGTCACATGCAAAGCTGCCAAGAACCTTTTGGGGTGAGGCAATGAGAACAGCTGTGGATTTGATCAATCTCTCTCCTTCAGTTCCTTTGGAGACAGATATACCTGACAGGGTTTGGACAGGTAGAGATGTGTCTTACGATCACTTGAGAGTGTTCGGGTGTCGGGCATTTGTACATGTCCCGAAAGATGAGAGATCGAAGCTTGATGACAAATCCAAGCAGTGTATCTTTCTGGGTTATGGCCATGAGGAGTTTGGATACCGGTTATGGGATCCAGTTACCAAGAAGATTGTCAGGAGCCGAGATGTGGTATTTCTCGAAGATCAGACTATTGAGGACATTGATAGATGTGATAAGCCTCAGGCTGATGGTGATGATTTGGTGGACACGAGTCCAGTTCCTACTCCAGCAGAGCATGGTGATGAGATAGTGCAGGATGATCAGGGTGATGCAGGTGATGTTGATCCACCTCTAGTTGATGATCACGAAGATGCACAGGATGAGGAGGTACCTCCAGAGCCACCAGCTCCTGCTATTACGGAGTTGAGGAGATCTAGCAGAGATCGGCAACCCTATCGGAAGTATTCTCCGTCTGAGTATGTGACACTCACGGATGAGGGGGAGCCAGAGAGCTATGATGAGGCCATGACAGTTGACAAGAAAGAGAAATGGCTGAAAGCCATGGAATCTGAGATGCGGTCCTTACATGAGAACAACACCTATGAGTTGGTGGAGTTGCCTAAGGGTAAGAGAGCACTCAAGAACAGATGGGTCTACAGGTTGAAGTATGAGAACTCAGAACCAAGGTACAAAGCAAGATTGGTTGTGAAAGGGTTCAGGCAGAAGAAAGGAGTAGACTACAAGGAGATATTCTCACCAGTGGTGAAGATGTCGTCTATCCGGGTTGTTCTGGGTATAGCTGCCAGCAGAGACTGGGAGATTGAGCAGCTTGATGTCAAGACTGCGTTCCTTCATGGTGATTTGGAGGAGGAGATCTACATGGAACAACTGGAGGGTTTCAGAGTTCAGGGAAAGGAAAATCTGGTGTGCAAGCTGAAGAAGAGTCTGTATGGCTTGAAGCAGGCACCGTGACAGTGGTACAGGAAGTTTGACTCGTTCATGGGGAGCATGGATATAAGAAGATAACTTCAGATCATTGTGTATTTGTGAAGAATTTCTCTGACGGTGATTCGATCATTCTTCTTCTGTATGTCGATGACATGTTGATCGTTGGTCGTGATGCCAGCAAGATTGCAAGATTGAAGAAGGAGTTGGGAAAATCCTTTGCTATGAAGGATTTGGGGTCCGCGGAGCAAATTCTGGGTATGAGAATTTCGCGAGACCGGAAAGCCAAGAGGCTTTGGTTATCTCAGGAGTCCTACATTGAGAAGGTTCTGAAGAGGTTCAATATGGACCAGGCAAAGCCCGTTAGTACACCTCTTGCTGGTCACTTCAAGTTGAGCTCAAAGCAGAGTCCCAAGACAGAGGCAGAGAAGGAAGACATGATGTCGGTTCCATATGCGTCTGCGGTGGGTAGTTTGATGTACGCCATGGTGTGTACAAGGCCGGACATAGCTCATGCGGTTGGCGTTGTTAGCCGGTTTCTCTCCAATCTTGGTAGAGAGCATTGGTCTGCGGTTAAGTGGATATTCAGGTATCTCAGGGGTACTTCTCAGTTGTGTATTTGCTTTGGTAATGGTGATCCTACTCTTGTTAGTTTCACGGATGCTGACATGGCTGGGGATATCGATTCGAGGAAGTCTACGTCTGGGTATCTGAACACTTTTGCAGGGGGAGCAGTGTCGTGGCAGTCTAGGTTGCAGAAATGCGTTGCATTGTCTACTACCGAGGCTGAGTTTATTGCAGCTACTGAGGGTTGCAAGGAGTTGCTTTGGATGAAGAAGCTGTTACAACAGCTGGGTTTGAAGCAAGAGAAGTATACTCTGTTCTGTGATAGTCAGAGTGCGATCCATCTCAGCAAGAACTCGAGTTTTCACTCGAGATCCAAGCACATCGATGTGAGGTATCATTGGATACGGGATGTGTTGGATGGGAAGTCGGTTGAACTTGTGAAGATTCACACCGACGACAATGGTGCTGATATGATGACGAAGTCCATACCGGTTGCGAAGCTTGAAGTGTGTAGAAGCATCGCGGGTATGGAGTCCTCCATATGAGGTGGAGGGGGAGAATGTTGGTGTGGGGTCCACCGCATATGGTGAACGCGCCACACCGGATTAGTTCTCATGAGATAATAAATGAAAAAGAAAAAAAATGTCACTCATTTGAATTTGTAGGCTGTCACCAGTGGATAACCCGTGGGTGGTTATGTGTGTGCACATGTGTGCATATATGTGGTGTTATTGGATTGGCCCATGTGGACCAATGGGTATTTGTTTTGATTCACCATTTGAGAGTTAGTGGGTGTCTCACGGCAGTAGCAAGAGAGAGTTGAGGGAAAAGCTTCGCAAGGAAGAAAACAGAGAGGTTATGGGTTGTTTGAAGGCCACGACCAGCGGGTTTCTCCAGAGAGTTCAACGGTGAAACTTGGCCCGTTTTGTCTCAGATTTTGGGGGATTGATCCTTGCGGCGTGCTCTTCCAATCTACCAGTTCGGATTATCTTCTCTCCCTCTCTTTGTGTTATCCCCAATTGTTAGTAAAGTAGGGTTTCTACTTTGCTTGTTCATCTAGTTGATGTTGGTGGGGTTGTTGATCCCAAGATAGTTGATTTCTTGGATGTGATTATACTCTAGTGGTACTAGAGTGGTGTATCCTACTATTGTTGATTATAGTGGAAGCTTTGAGTCGTGAGTGGCTCCGTGGTTTTTCCCGATTTCGGGTTTTCATGTTAAAAATTGTCTTGTCTCGTTTTAGCTTATTGTCTACTTGCAATTGTGGTGCTCTCTGTTTAGTTGCACGAATTTGGGGAAAGTTTGATTCTTTGGGTTACTTGCTTCCGCTACGGCTTTGTTGATTTAGTCGTGTTTTGAGCCCGGATTTCCCAACAAAGTGAAACATTATAAAACATCGCATCGTTTTGTGATTCAAATCACCCGAAACAGAGTGGTACCACAAACAGATAACAATTAGAGTGATGGAGAATTACTATTTATGTTTGACGGTGGATTTGATCATTTATTCCTCTCCTCCTCCTTGTTCTTTGAAGCTGAGATCCCGCGGCGCTGGCGGACGATGGCGGAGAAATCGACGGAGAGATGGGAATAGAGGGAGGTGACGGTGGATATATTACCGTTGATCTCGCGAATTAGGGCAACGTTCTTCGCGAGATTGTGAGGGATCTTCGACTGATGGTTGTCGTTCACCTGCTGAATCAGAGCAGGATTCTGATCCAGCGTCGATTGGACGCGACGAAAGCTCTTGCTCAGAGTGTTCCAAGCCTCTTTGTCACAGCCTTCGTCTTCCGATCGATCACGCCGTCGCCGTCGTCGGACGGGTACTGGCTTCGGCTGATTTAATTCATTTGACGCCTCGTTGGGGCTGACGCCAAGCCAGACTCCGCCGGCGACGAGGACTCGCGTGTCGTCAGATTCTCTCTCTCTGGTTTTGCTATGATTTTGCCTGTGAATAAAAATCAGAGCACAAAACATGTACTTTCTCTTCTGTACTTTTGGGAATAATCTAGATAAATCAACCCACTCGTGTGAAAATGGTGTTTATTTTTGCTTTTCCCCCACTAATATAAAATACTAATTGCACTAGCACCCCCTATTTTTAAATACATTATTCAAAATCCAAAACACATTTGTTAAGACTATTAATTTTCAGTGATAATTTATTTTAGAGCTCTTGACATACAACCACACTGTAGTATTGCAATATTGGTTCACTGATAGTTTGCGTAATATTAATTTTGTCACTTTATTATATATGCAGTTTGTAAATTCTAAATACTTCGGTCAAATATACTACCACCGCTAACTTCCGTTAGATAAGTGAATGGCATTTTAGTCTTTTCAGACTTTAAAAAGGGCAATATACTCTTTTCCATTTTATTTTTCTTTTTTCCTTTTTTCTTCGTATTCTTCTTGTTCCTTCGTTCCTTCTTCATATCTTCCCGTGCTTCGTCTCATTCATTTTTGTCCCTAAAGCTATTTTTAGCAACAAATCCTAACTCCTGACTAACGACGTTACAATAAGGGAGTGTAAGTTTTCTGAGATCGGCACACTAAAGAGGTGAAATTGTCATTTTCCCAACTGGAGGAGTGAAAGTGTCCTTCAATCAATCTAGAGTGGTGAAAGTGTCTTTTAATTATAAAAAAAAACATGAATTAACAACTCGAGAAATATGGAAGTAAATATACAATCAATCAATTCATTAAAACAATTTTTCTTTGTCGTACCTTCTGGAATATTCTATTAAAGCTAATAACTCAAAGAGTTATGGTGAGTTTCTGAATGCTTCTGCTGCCAGCACAGCTGTTTTCCGACATCAGAAGCAGTTTTAGTGTGTTTGGTAAAAATTAAACTTCTGTTTTTTCGGACAGTTTCTGCTGTCCCACAGTAGTTTTCAGGTAGCAAGGGGGGAGTTGCTTTTCCAGAAAGTGCTTTTAATTATTTATCTACAACCCATTTTGACCTTACAATTTTTTAAAACATTAATAGTTATCTTTCCGGAAATGACACGTGTCATATATATTATCATTTAACCCTCTCAAAACAACTTCACAGTTGATTTTACCAAATACAAAATTACTATATCAATATTTCACAACAGCTTCTACGTAATATTTACCAAACAACATTTTATCAAGAACTCACAGTAGCTTTCTATTGTGTTTTCACACAACAGCTTTCTACCACCGCCACAGCATTCCCAAACTAGCCCTTAATCTGATAAAATCAGTGCACAATTATTGAAGTACAGTAGCAGCTTTAAATACATTCTATTTCCTAACTGAAAGCATAAGATCAGCATGAAATCGGCTCCTACAATTCATGGATTAGATTGAACTAACTTCCTAGAGACTAGGACTTATCTCAAACAGAAACTTGACTAATTAAACTGAAATCCTACTTTTAAGCAAGAAATACTCCTTCACATTCATACATCTTCCAATAAAGGTGTTCACAACGTAATATAAGATTGCACTGTTGAATTACTGGATTGTATAGAGCATGGACATACACCAGAAATTTTTTCTTGAACATATCAAGACAACAAACCAATACTATATGTATTGACTCGGCAAACCCTAAAATGCAAAACCTAGTCAAATGCAGCTGTAAATTAGGAGGTTATTCAATCAAATTGATTTGATAACATTGCTTATGCATTTTTGTGACTAACAACCAGGACGGAAGTGAGTAGTATTTCATATCTATCTAGGTGAATTAGGTTCATAAACTCTGAGACCTAACCAAGAATCCGCTGTAGAGTACGGTAGCAAGAGTCATTTCTATTTGCTCAAGGACCATAATGTGATCTTAAATCTCACATATCGGAACAAACATACAACCACCCATAGCAGAAAAACAACGATACCACCACCATTTGCGCCCAACCGATGCAAGTTGCATCAGTGAAATGTCGTTTGAGTTAAATGTTTACAAATTGTACAAATGGATATGTCGGACAGCCCCTCCCGACCTGGACTGTACAGACGGGATATTACAATGAACAGAACATCTAAGCCTGACCTTAAAATAAACCTGTGTTGCTGCTGCTGCTAGTCCTCTGATGTTAGTAGTCTACAAGAAGGAAAAAACTAGGGGATCATGTATGACTACAAACATAACATAGAATGGCCTCCTCTATAGATTCAGCAGGCCTTGAATTTTCTTCTATCAGGTAACGATCAACAATAAATACAAAAAGCTGGACTATTCGCTATCGCTTTTCGACTCCATAAGCGAGAATACTTCCCGTCCATCGAGCTTGATCAGGATTATACCACGGTTCTCTTCGGTTCATTGAATTCCTTCCTTCTCAATCAGGTTTATAGCCTGTGTATATGTTTCACAACCTAGTTTAAGGGCGGAGTAAATCCAAATACACAATTAGCACAAGTGTAACATACAATATGCTAATAAGAGGGGGAAACCTTCATAAACTAAATTATAAAATGTTTGATCTATCTATCTATCTATCTATTGGAAAACTCTAGGTGAACAAAAAACTCTAACAAAAAAAATACATAAGTTACGAGGATGGGAACAATCATTAATAAAACCGAGGGTGAAGATCATTGAGAAAATATAAAGAATAAATATGTTGGATGTTTAGGCATCTACTGATGTGGCAGAAGACACATCACTTTCTGTTCAATTTTTCTTTGCTTTTTTTTTTTTTTTAATCGTAGCACGACTCATATATTATTTGACTTATATTTAATTTTTCAGATAAATTTTGATAATACATTTATGTAAAATTATTTTTTTGAGAAATTTATATAAAATTATGTTGTTTATGTTAATACACGATTAATAACTAATTAGATAAATACATGTTCTTTTAGATCTTTTTTGTTTGAAGTGTAGGGTATTTTTCTAGGTGTGGTCCTTGAACCAGTGAAGATCATAACCCCCGCTCTTTTAGATCTAAGATACATTTGAAAAAGTTATCCAAGATAAATTGGGATTTAAAAATGGTTAGTTAGATGAAAGAGAGAGTTTAAGATATAACAATATCTTATCATTTATTCGTTTTAACTAACTTGTCTTTTTAATAATGTCTCTAATAAAAAAGAATTGAAGATCAACGGATCAAAATGTCTCGAGACATTTTTTAAGATTGAACGGCTAGTATGTTTCCGTTGATTAATTTCTGGAGGGAAACACCTATCTGATTTATTATATAGGTATATACACACACACAGAGAGAGAGAGATCAGTGTGAGTCTCATATGGAGAATTTTTATTTTTTGTTATAATATGATTCATAAACTTATTCTATGACCAAACTTGATAGTTGATATAATGTTTTATATCAAGGGATGTGCCTAAAGGGACAACATCGTATATTTAATGTTGGATTTTTACCCTAAATTTACCTGCATTATTGAACTTGTGACACTTAACCTAATGCATTATAAATTTATCGTGAAAACCACATGCATTATTCAAATTTGCGACACTTAACCTACTTCATTATCTATTACCATGAAAATCGCGTGCATTATTCAAATTTGTGACAAATAGCATAGTCTAAGCTGGATAAAAGTAATGGGAATTGTGTATACGTTACACAATGAGGCATTTGCATCATTCATGTACCCCTTCATTAAATAAGGGCAAATGCGTCATTGCGTAACATTTACACAATTCTCATTACTTCCCGTAGATGAGACTAACTGAAATAAGCTATTTGTCACAAACATGAACAATGCATGTGATTTCGTGGTAAATCAATAAAGCAGTGGGTTAAGTGTCACAAATTTGAATAATGCAGGCGATTTTCATGATAAAATGGTAAGGCAGTAGGTTTAGTGTCATAAGTTCAATAATGCAGCTAGATTGAAAGTAAAGAAATCCTATAATGTTGACATAAAGCGTGTGGGCTATAATGAAATATTATAACAAAATCTATATAATAAATCAGCTAGGAGTTTCCCTCCAAACAATCTAAACAAGAAGATCCTAGCTATTTAATCCCTAAAAAACGTCTTGAGACATTTTGGTTCGTCGATTTGATTGATCATTATATTTATTGCACTGTTATAAACTCAAAAGTAGAGAAGAGAGAGAAATGTTGGGAGGAATATCAAGTTAGTATTATTCTCCACCAAACCACCATTTATATAGGGTGTGAGGCTCAATCAGTATCATCTATACATGGTAGTATAATATTCTGTGAATATTCATCATATCAATTATATATTTCATAACACTCCCCCTTGAATATTCACTAATACGATGCCTCGTTAAAACCTTGTCAAGCAAAACCCGTTGGGACAAAAGCACTGACGGAGGAAAAAGAGTGCATCTTGTGAGTCGAGATTTGGTGTAGTCTTCAACTCATTCATGGCTGCATGCCTCATTAAAACCTTGCTTAGAAACACCCTGTGGGATAAAAACCTCGGCTAAGGAAAAAGAGTACAGCGCCTTGTAATTTAATCTCCCCCCCTTTGCATCATCTAGATGTCACACTTCATACCTGAAAGTGAATTTATGGGAAATACATAATGTCTAACATAATATGATGCAACATGATCATTCAAGATAGTAATAAAAATTATCAGTTAATAAGTATGACATGTTATATACTCATGAGACATTCGTCATACTAAATAATATGCATATGCACCTAAACTACTCGCGAGTGTGTATCTTCGATTTGCTTTAGCAAAGAAGTATATCTCATGGGCAATAGCCTCCATGGATTTCACATATAGTGATTCGTACGATCATTTTGTGTAACTAGTTACTTTTATATTCGTAGTCTTCTAGACTAAACGAAATATCATAATCACTCTTATAAAAATAGAGGATTTGTGGGCTATAACTATAATTATAACCATGAGATATATGTTGCTATCATTTGGTCATCAATGACAATATAGCACATTTCTCTTTCAATAGTCTCACGCATTCAACCATTAGGGCGCGGACACTTAAATATATTGTTCTACATGAACAAGGATGCTAGAGGCATCTAAAGCACTTCAAAGTACTTTCATATATATGCTCAATGCATTAACTGCAGAGCTCGTGTGTACACGAGTGTTGACTTTGATTTTTGGCCAGTAAATAATCAACACATTACCAGTTATAGTGGTTTAAGGAAATCATATGATTTCAAGCGCTTTAAAAGTAATATCATCAACGATCATATGAATAAACTCCAATGTAGGTAAATCTTAACTTCTACATGAGTTGTTGCCTCTTTAAGGGTATTGATTTCCCATCGTTGGTTGGATCTTTTATTGATGATTCTCTTGTGTTCTCAATTTCTATAGAATCTGAACAAACAAGGTCATGTTCCTTACAGAGGATATTTGTAGTTGCATAAGAACCATTTACATGCTTCACAAATCTCATAATTTATAAGAACATTTGGATCAAGTTTGAATAAGACATCTAAATTAAAATTCATGTCTTGTAATAGGGTATATCCTCCCCCTCATGACATGAACCATATGATCAATGTCATACATAATATACTTTTGGTATATTTAGATACTCGAGCCAAAAAAATCTAGGCGAGAATGTGTCTCCTTAGGAGATTAAATTTCTCATAATTCAAATTTGTAGTTCTCAAGAACTCTAAAATACTATCCTCATTGGGATAGGAGTTGCACTTATGAGAATACACAAATCTCATGCTCCTCCTTTAAAGGCGTTCAAATGAGATAGATAATGAGCGTAGAGCATGTAAATATATAAAAATAACTCATTAAAAATTCATCTGAATGGATAGTTTTGCACAATTCCTACGAAATGCATATATTCTAACACCCTAAAAAAATTTAGGAGTTTAAGTGCAATAATTCATAATTATGGGCGAGAATAAAAAAATCATTTTTTTCTCCAGCCGAGTACAGACTGGGAAGTGATTTTAGGATAATGAAAAATGTTGGAGTAAAACTCTGGAAGTATGGGGTAAGAATGAAATTTTCAGATATATTGGGGTCATTGTGTAATTTTCATAAATCAGTACCATCTTAAATTTGGCATAGTGGAATTCCAAGAATGATAAGGGGTTAAGTTGTAGTTAAGTATGAACTAGTGGTTGAAATACAAAATTTCTAAAAAATTGATAATTCTTGATTCAGCCCTAGAGTTTCCTAAATTACACTTAATCCTCATATAAACTCAACTTGTGAACAATAGATACCTCACCATGTGAGGTGTTACTATCTCTTGGACAGCAAATGGATGACCTTAATATAATCACCCATTCATCCTCCTCCTTGAGGGGGATTCCTCGTGAACACCCATCACCTCTTCTCCTCTTAAAAGGGGGGGGGGGGACTGCAATGGGGAGTGGCTGCAATCATAAAACGAATGAAACCCAACTGCTATTGAATCGATTTTCTTCTCCGATGTCACTAGACATAGCAATTAATGGTTGAATCAGTGTTCCTGGTGCGTATTCAAACTCAGAGCACCCGTCTACAGCACCCAGATCGACGATTCCCTCTTGTTTTGCAGAATCCGGGCTTGTAATAGCCGCGAGAACCTTCTTGGCCGACGGGAAATCTGGTAAAGCCTTCTTTTTCGTTTATTTTCGGTCCTTTTCGCATCCCTGTGATCATTAGATAGTCTAGAAACACATTCGGAACTCGGAATCGGCCCTGATCAGTCTTCTTCATCTATTTTGTTATGCCTATTGTGTTCGTGAATGTTACTGAAAATGGATCGTTCCTTTGATTCAAGAGGTAATGAATGGAAACACTTCTTAAAATAACTCATGGTACTGAATGGGTTTTGTATTGTGATTCTAGCACTTGTGGAAAAGGCTTGACCTGTTTGAGGTTAGTTTATATATTTTTTTTATATCGGGTTTTGTCTTGAGAACTGATAAATTTTAAGACTGTTGGGAAGAGAATTGGTCAAATTTGTAAAAGACAAAGAAGATAAAGTGTGTTTTTAGCATAACAGAATGTTTCCGCCACTTCAGTAGTTCACATAATTGTTCTCTTCCCCTAGGCCTTGGGTTTTCCAAATAGTTTGAAGCAGACAAAGAATATAAAATAGGATTGGTTGATAAAATCTAAAAATATGAATTGTCCCCATAGTTCGCAAGTTAACCTCCTAAAATTGGTCATAATAGATGTATGAAATCTTTATCTCCCAACCGTAAGTTTGTGAATCCATATGGCACCGACACCTATATCCATGCTGTTGTAGCTCGAAACCTTTGGGGGGTGCCTTAATACTTGTTAGTGATACGGGCAGAAAAATCTTTAGTAGAAGCCATGTCACCCTATAAATGGAATTTCTAGATAAAAGGTTTTAGTTTTATGCTTCTGTCAGAAGCTCTAGTCTGAATGGTAGTAGTAAAAGAAAAGAAAAAAAAAAGTACCTTGCTTAAAATAGGTCTGACATGCAAAGTTTTGGTTGTTTAGCTATATCCGTAAAATACGTGGTTTCGAAAATGCTTTTGGGTTATGAACTATTCATTTCAAGGTTTCTCTTTATTCTGGCATATTATTCCTCTTTAAGGAAGAATTAGTTTGTTACTTCTGGTTGTTTTCCCTTCCTCAATCTCACCAGATTAGACATCACCAGGATATGGAAGGTTGTATTATCTCTCACTGGAATTGTGCTTGTGGATTTTGTATTGACACACAATGACCCAAATCCATTATTAGGAAATACCATTTGATCTCAACGTTTGTGTTGGTGATGGTTATTGTCGGTTCAATATTTGGCCAACTGGGAGCAGAATTCTATATATATATACTGAATGAAGTTGGTATTTTGACGGCAAGAAAGGATTTGGACTGCATCGGACGAAAATAACTTCTTGAGGCTCAAAAGAGGCAAAAGGGGTACTTTTGAAATTGGCCATGAAGACAGAAAGGAGATCCCAGAGGAATTAAATTTGAGATTGGCATACAGAGAAGAAACTAATGCTGTTCGAGCATGCTATTTTCCAGACCCCTATCGTCCTTTTATTGTGACAGATATTAATACTATCCGTAGACACTAGACAGCCGAAGATGCATTACATGGAATCAGCCGAAGAGGCGTTACATGGAATCCTGAAGGAGTTTCAAAAGGAAATCAGATTATGTGGACTCCATAGCTCGTGCATGTGCTCGCAAGTTCTTTAGAATTTCATCTGTAGGCGTTATTATATGTTCTTGTAATATAGTGGTTTCATTTTCTTCTTTTCTTTCTTGGGATGCAATTAAGGTTCTCCTTAGATTTAGTAGTAGCTGATATCTCGTCCATATGAACAATGTGCATTATCATGTGGATGTTGCGTGACCCGTGAATCTATTCTTGTTTTTCTTAAATATAAGAATATATCTATCGAGGTCACTGGTACTTACCTCTTGAATATTTATTGGTAAAACATGGAGCGAAAAGGGTTTGCACCCTCTCCACATCTTTATATAGGATCATTTGTGCTTGGGGCTGAAAACTTAGCATACAAATTAATTGTTGAATATTGGAATAAGTGTAGCTCAAATACAAGTATCATCCATTGATGCACATGTTTTAGACTTACTGCAAAATATGCTGGAACTTCTGCATTTATTCTATGTCCTACTATATTCTCATGAGCTATACAACAAATAATAATTCGAACATATAGTTGAGGGAATTTAGGACTTGCACCGTTGGTTTGGAAGACACGTATTCTTATAAATGCCTGATATAGACATTTTGGCATCTTCACCATGAAAGAAGCTAGTGTTTACTTCCACACTAAATAAAAACAGAAATAAGACTTACTGAAAGCACCCTGCAAAGAATGTTGAGAGTTTTGGATAAGAAGAGAGTGTCTCTTACATATATTAACTATTTGGAGATATAAATTGTGCAGACATGTCTACTATGAGGATTGTGGTTTCATAAAAAGAGAGTTTGGCTAAAACCATCATGTATTAACACGTTCATACCAATAATCAAAGCTTTGATGTTCTAACCGCTAATACAAGCATGCAAAGAAAATATCTATGTGTTGGTCAATAAATTTTATCCAACTTTGACTGAACTTATATCCTTGTGTACTGTGCATCTTGAGGAACACAAATATGTTCTGAAAATGTGGTACTTCTATCTACAAAATTCTATTTTCTGATTCTCAAAATTTCTTCCTCATTTAACTAGAAACGGATTGCAAAGTTTACCTTGTGAGCTAGTTTAACAGTTATATTTGAATTTCTGATTTCACTTAAAAGTATAACCATAAGCTTTTTCTTTCAAGTTAGAAGTTTCTTTTGTTCTGTCTCGTAACAGAACCGTTAGGGTTTAACTCCTTGCTGGGGCATACCCGTACCTTAGCGGAGGACACTCCCATGAGTCAGGGGGTCTTTTGGTAGATTTCCTAGCTCTGAGAGGTGGGGGTGTTACATATATGGTAAATCTACGAAGACTATTTGAAGCCTTACATCAATTATTCAAGCAACCAATCACTTTTAGTGATGTCAATGGTGACAAACTCAATCTTGAAATTTCTTCACGAGTTCATGTAAAAAACCATTGATCTCTTCTAGAGACAATATGTCTTCTAGGTGCTCGAAATAAGATATGCACATTTTTCAAATGTGAGATTGACAACATCCAAGCCACTTTAGGGGCTGAATAATAAAATTTGGATGTTCTATGAAATTTGATATGGAATTACAATACATCAAGTAGGCGTTGCATGGGCGATGTAGTGCGTCAAGTCATTTTTATGATAAAATTATCTACGTTGGATAGGCGATGTAATGCATCAAGCCTTTTTTTAAACGGATAATGTCATTTATTTGAATTATACAACATCACTTGGAATGTCCATAAATTCAAGTATAAAACTTATATAGTTCTATTACTTTGAATTTCAATATTCAAGGGGATCATTTGTGTTTCTTGAACACAAGGTGATAAAAAGCTACAGTTTTGAGCCTTAAAAAGTCTCCCGTACATCCTTGAATAGAGTTTTTATTTTTTTCCAATTTGTCAAAACTTCTAGTTCGACAATTTGTAGGTTACCTCTTGTAGGATACCTTTTCATAGGCTCAAATATTTCATAAAATGAGTCAATAAGCACGCTAGGGGGGCTTATGTATTTTATTCTATTGTCTCTTTTTTCTTGTGTGAGTCATAAAAGAAATATGGGCCTCATAACAATCAAGAGAAAAAAAATCGAGATGTAGACACAATGTAAATAGAAGAAGCTAACCTTGATACTAACGAACCACATATTCCGTAGAATTTCTCTAGAATTAATAAACAAGAGAAAAAAATGTTTCTTATATTACAGATACATAGAACTTCATTGTATAATATACCAAAAGTATATTTAATAGATTTATGAAAAAAACATATTTAATTCAAAAACCTAGAAACTAATAATCTTGAATCTAAATTGTGTGGCAAAAAAATATGGCTTGGCAAGTTTAAATAATGTTCAAAATAACCAAGGGGTTGGGAGGATCTTGAGTCACTCAACCAAAAATTTGTGCATAGATATTGGGAGGATCGTGAGTCACTCAACCAAGTAATTTCATAGATATGAACAATAGCGCATCGACGTATGACAAGTATGCGATCATGACCACTTAAGGGGTGGTTTATTTTCAACCTTTATTTTTCTCCCCCTGTTTTTATGTAGTATTTTAATACAAAAGGTACTATAGGGGATCAATATGGGATCCTCATGGTACCAAGCTCATACAACAATCGCAACTAAGTTTGTGACTGTGCGGGTTGTTTCAACCATATCATTTATAGGATTCGCTTAAGGGGATGGCTCGCTATTTACTTTAAGGGATCGAGTCGAGCGTAAAATCAATCATCCACTCCAGATATACAATTCCATTTTTTTTATATACTCAAACAAATATGAGTGCGATATTATACGCATTCTTTTTTTTTTCTTCCATAACTGCAGGTTATGGGTAAAATGGCATAAGCAATAACAATTGCTTTATGTTCTTATCCATCAGTGATAACCTCACGAGAATTTATTTTTTTCATAGAAGGAGTATAAAAATAGAAATAGAAGATGAGAAGAATAAGAATCGAATTCGAATAAGTGATTCTCATTCTAGGGAGAAACATATAAAAAAATACTATAACTCTTGGTTATAGTTAGTCATTATATGCTCTAAGATGTCATGTATATAACATGATTTAACTAAGCATATCAACATCTTATGACCAATTTTTGGACATGGGATCAAACCTCGCATGGGTTATGGGATCACACTTCTCATGTGATTCCTTTTTTTTTCCTTGAAATTAAATAAAAGTCCGACGAGGCGTCAACTCATCTAGAATATCTGGTCGGAATTTAAATCCTTAAGAGCTGCAGATGCTTTTGAATGCATGCTATCAAACATTTCTTTTCTAGAAGCAACATATATACACATTCTTTTGAGGTTCCTTTCCAACCTTGTAGACTATTCTTTTTTTCATAGTTGAAGAGAAATGTGTATTAACATCGTCAAGATGCATCTAGTGGTCTAGATCAGATGAGCCATATGGGCCATTGGGGTCAAAACTCAGTAACAACATTTTTCATCTTCGTTCTCATCTCTGAGTGGTCACGAGTTGAAATCTCAAGTGATTTTTTTTCTTCTTTTTTTTTTCCAGAAAGATTATATATAATGAAAACTCGCTAGATTTTGGCGATATTGTCACGAGTTCGAAACTCTAGTGACATATTATGTATTTATTTTTTCAATACACAACATCAAGAAACTCGATAGAGCTAAAGCCAGCGGTATTGTCACGTGTTTGAATCTCTAATGATTTACTTTTTCTCTTTCAAAAAGGAATAAAAATAATATGGAGAAACTCATTAGGCCTTAACTGTAATGTCACGAGTTATAGACTCTAGTAGCTTAATAAATCAAAACGCGGACCTTTGCATTGCACGGCACCTGCGAATTTCGGATTCGAGTCTCCAAGCATCGTTTTTTATAACAATTAATAAAAAAGGAAATATAAGCGTGTTATGGCCTCTGTATTTCGGCTTGTAGCAAGTTTTGGAGCTTCTAGAGCTTCTTTTTTTTCGTATTCTAATTAAACAATTAATTCAATTGAGTAAACAATCTAGTTCTAGATCAACATGGTACATTCCGTGACTCGTATAGCCTCTTCTTATTTTTCAAAGAAGTTAATCAAAAATTGAAAGATAAACACATAAACTAAATAACAAATAAGTGCATCTAGACCAGTTGCACACTCTTAGGGCATTATATGTTTGTTATTATTATTTTTACAAGAATTTGGACGGATAACAAATATAATGCATGGCGAATAAACTACGCAGGGTCATCTGTTAGATGGCACATCTCTAGCATAAATTTGCAGCCAGAGGATGCTGCGGTAGTCTGGGTGCCTAGGTTCACCCGACAGCTATAATTTTATTTTTTCCTGGTGTATTTTTTCAGAAAAATAGGAGAAAGATTAAAAATAATGCGCAACATTACTAGTTAAACTGGGGATTGGGGAAGCAGTGTGTGTGCCTGGCTTCAAGACCTGGCAACAACAACTTTTTTTTCTTTCGCTTGGTTCGAATAAGAAAATCAAATCATATAATTGAACCCATATTTTACAACTCTGCACTTGGATCAGGCGGTTGTTCAGCCTTAATGCACCTACAGTGCTCCAGGGTGCTGGGTTCAAAGCTCTGCAGCAGTAGAACCTTTGGCTCTTTTTTTCACCACTGGTCATTTTTTCTCCCCAAAAATAATCACAAACACACAAGGCGGAGCACACAATTGCTCTAGATCATAAAAAATAAAATTCATTACAAACGCACAAGGCGGAGCACATAATTACTCTGGATTATATGGTCCTCTCTAGATCTTAGTAGATCGAGGTTTAGGGTTCGACAACTCTTTTTTTTTTTTTTTTTTTTCTGATGAACCCATAGCATAGACTGATATTTTCTTTTCGATATACAATAACTTGATAAGAAAATAACGTCAGTGAAAGAGCTGCTAGGGTTTCATAGAAGAACCAGAGAGGAAGCAGCGAGAAGATGAGAGAAGATGAATTGTTGATTGATTCCACCGAACGGTTACAATGAGGATTATATAGGCCAAATCCAACGGTAGGATTTGGCCGTACAAGATCTAACGGTAGGAAGAGATTTAGGGTTTACAGAAACACATAAAAGACGAAAATGTCCCTGACTAGAGTAAAGAATTACAATAAATATTCAAACAAATGCTGGGCTTCCATTTGGGCTTTAAACTTCGCAGGCTTCCTTGGTGGGCTTGTATCTTGATATTTGGGCTGAATATTTGTTATGGCCTAATACGCCCCCTTAAACTGATGGGGGTGAAGAGCCCATCAGTTTACTTCTAAAACCTTCAAATTGAGCTGCTGGCAAGGATTTGGTGAAAAGATCAGCGACTTGTTCTGCACTTGGAAGAAAAGAAACAGTAAGATGCTTAAGAAGAGCCTGTTCTCTAACATAGTGATAATCAATTTCTATGTGTTTTGTTCTAGCGTGAAATATTGGATTATAAGTAAGTGCAAGTGCAGAAATATTATCAGTGTGTAGTAAAGGAGGTTTGGGCAAGAAAATTTGTAAATCATGAAATAGCTGCCTAAACCAAGAGGAGTCAGCAGCTGCAGTGGCCAATGCCCTATATTCAGCCTCGGTAGATGATCTTGAGATGGTGGGCTGTTTCTTTGCAGTCCAATGGACCGGATTGGGCCCAAGAAAAACAACCAGCCCAGTGGTGGTGCGACGATCAGTAGGATCGCCAGCCCAATCTGAGTCGGAATAAATTTGAAGAGGCAAGTGACCTTTTTGGTAATGAAGCCCAAAGGTTTTAGTGCCCTGAAGATAGCGAAGAACACGTTTTGCCCCGCTTAAATGAACATTAGTTGGGGCATGCATAAATTGACAAAGGTGGTTAACCGCAAAGGCAATATCTGGACGTGTAAACGTCAAATATTGTAAAGCTCCCAATAATTGGCGATAGGGAGTAAAGTCAGGAAGCAGTTCACCTTGGTTTAGATGATATTTAATGCCATCAGCAAGGGGGGTGGGACTAGGTTTACAATTAGACATATTGAAACGTTTAAGAAGATCAAGAATGTATTTTTCTTGATGAATGTAAATACCAGCAGAATCTTGAGTGATTTGTAAACCAAGGAAATAAGTAAGCGGACCAAGATTAGTCATTTGAAATTCTTGGCCTAATTGGGTTATGAGTGCTGAAATAAAATGTGTGTCATTACCGGTAACAATTATATCATCGACATAAAGTAATAAAAGAGTTAACTTGTAATTGTCATGACGAATAAATAGCGAACAATCAGCAAAAGAAGCAGTAAATCCAAGAGAAGATAAAAAGGAGGTAAAACGCTCAAACCAAGCCCGGGGGGCTTGTTTGAGGCCGTATATAGACTTGGTAAGAAGGCAAACATGATGGGGGTATTTTTTATTTTGAAACCCAGTGGGTTGTTTCATGTAAACTGTTTCGCGTAAAAAACCGTGAAGGAAAGCATTTTTAACGTCTAATTGTTGTAGTGGCCACGAAAAAGTAGCAGAAAGAGCTAAAATTGTACGAACTGTGGCGTGTTTTACAACGGGGCTAAATGTTTCATCATAATCCAACCCAGGAGTTTGGTGAAACCCCTTTGCCACTAATCGTGCTTTATAACGCGAAACAGTTCCATTTTGGTTGAATTTAGTACGATATACCCACTTATTGCCTATGACATTAACATTTGGTGGAGGAACCACCAAAGTCCAAGTCTGTTGCTCTAAGAGGCTGTCAAACTCAGAGGCCATTGCTTGGCGCCAATGAGTGTGTTTGACAGCTTCTGTGTAAGAGGTGGGATCAGTGTGTGTATTGTGACAAGTAGAAGCAGAAAAACCAACAGTAGTATAAGGAGAAGCATAATAAACAAGCTTCTTTTTGCTAATGCCTGACTTGCTGCGAGTTTGCATTGGGTGGCCTCCTTGAGTAGAAGGAGGAGGGGAGGGGTTTATCATCATTGGGTTACCTGAGCTTGCCAAGCCAGGGCTGGGAGAGGTGGAGTGTGCACCATGAGGGACATAAGATCCAGTAGTATCTGTGGGGTGTGTAGTATCTGTACACTGAGATGGTGACACTGCCACACTTTTGCCAGGTGGCTGCAAGGAATCAGGACCCTCAGAAATGGGGGTGTCTGGTATGGGACCAGACATGAACCCAGATGGGAACTGGGTTGTAAGGGGAGGGTCAGTTCCTGAAACAGAAGAAGAAGATGGAGAGTAAGTAGCAGTTGAAGTAGCATAAGGAAAAGAAAATTCATCAAAAAGAACATCTCTGCTTATATAAAATTTCTTTGAAATAGGTTCATAGCATAAATAACCCTTATAACCAGAAGCATAAGCCAAAAAGATGCATTTTTGAGTTTTGGGGTCTAATTTAGATGAAACATATCTAGGAAAGCAAGCACAACCAAACACTTTTAAGTGTTTATAATCAGGAACAGAATGAAACAAGAGTTCATATGGAGACTTGTTTGATGTATTTTTACTAGGTAACCTGTTGATTAAATAAACAGCAGCAGCCACAGCATGATACCAGAACAACTTAGGTAAAGAGGCATTATGAAGCAAAGTAATAGCAGTTTCCATTATATGTCTGTGTCTGCGTTCAGATATTCCATTTTGCTGAGGGGTATAAGGGCAGGATTTAATATGCATGATACCATTATCTTTGAGAAGTTTTTGAAAAACAAACGCAGTATATTCACCTCCTCCATCAGAGTGCAGAATTTTAATTGAGTATCCAAGCAGTTTCTCAATAAACAGTTTAAATGTGGCAAACACAGAAGAGACATCTGATTTTAATTTTAGAGGAAAGAGCCAAGTGAATCTGGAAAAGTCATCAACAAAGAGAACATAATATTTAAAACCATCATAAGACAATGTAGATGCAGGTCCCCATACATCACTGTGAAGCATGTGTAATGGTGTAGTAGAAGCAGTAACAGAGGCAGAGTAGGGTAAACGACTAATTTTGCCAGCCATACAAGATTCACATAGAGAGCCTAAAGTTTTAGCAGATAATTTAACAGATGGTGATAAACATTTAACACAATTTGATAAAACAGAAGCAGAGGGATGGCCAAGTCTTGAATGCCATAAATGAGATTTGACTCTTTGACCCAAAAAAGCTTGAGGATTTGATGAAGCAGACACAGAAGATAAAGGGTAAAGCCCATTTTTACTGGGTCCCTGAAATAGAGTTTGACCCGAAGACTTGTCCTGAACACAAAAAGATTCCTTATCAAATATAAATCTGGCATTGTGATCGGTGCAAAATTTATGTACAGACAGCAAGTTAACAGATAAAGAGGGAACATGTAGTGTATTATGTAATGAAAAAGAACGATTAGAGGTTGAGAGATAGGTAGTACCAGAATGCTGAATAGGGAGAGAAGATCCGTTACCGACGGTGACTGAGTCAGAACCATAATAAGGCTCAGCAAGAGATAGGTTGCGAAAATCTGCAGTCATGTGGTTTGATGCGCCTGTATCAGTCAACCAGAGATCCGAGGACGGTGGTGGAGATGGCTGTGAAGAGGTGGAAGCAGCCATGGCCAACAACTGCTCCGGTGGTAGGCGGCCTTGATAAGCAAAATCCATACGGTGATAACAATCGAGAGCAGAGTGATAATCGTAGCCGCAGATTTGACAGTTGACCGGAGTTGAACGGCCACGACCCGATCCACCACGCCCTCTGGATCCGGAGCGACCAGACCCGCGACCCGACCCGGAGGATGAACCATTTTTATAACCCGAACCAGGTCCGGATCCGGATCCATATCCGTTACTGTACCCGCCTGGGGATCCAGATCCAAACCCGGAAGAAGAACGGCCACCACGAGTATCTGAACGGCCTCCTCCGGCCGATCGGTTACCAAACCGGCCACCACGGTGGTTTGGGCCACTCCGACCACCGCGATTATGAAAGAAAGCGGTGGGGATTGACAGATCTGGAGATGGTGACTGTAAGGCATGCATCTGCTCTTCAGCTTTGAGGAGAACATGGAGTTCTTCAAAGGGGATCGGGGCGGAGTGAATACGCAGTGAAGATCTGAAGGAATTGTATTCAGGGGGTAGCCCATTTAGGGCATATAGAAGCAGATCTTCATCAGCAGTAACCACCCCAGCCACTGAAAGTTTGTCCCAAATCATTTTCAGGCGCTGCATGTACAGATCAATAGAATCGGACCCCTTGCGAAGAGAGTGAAATTCAGCTTTGAGCGATAATATGTTGGATCGAGTCAGGGACGCATAGCGGCGCTCAAGAACTGACCAGGCCTCAGCAGATGTGGTAGATCCAATCACCAGAGTGAGTGATTCTTGAGAGAGAATGGCGTTGAGTATTGTAAGAATGGCCTGATCTTGAAGGTGCCAGGCCGTATAAGCAGGATTTACAGTGTGAGATCCATCGGGGATGGAAGAACAGGGGGGGGGGACATGGAATCGTCCCGTCTAAATAACCTTATAGAGTATGGGTGCGAAAAATAGAGGTGATTTGGTGTTTCCACAGAACAAAATTGGTGGAATCGAGTTTGAAGGGTGGAAGATTATGTATGTTGGAGAGTAAGTAAAGAGGCGGTGAAGCCTGAGTAGTATTGGCAAGAGCCATGGTAGGGCTCTGATACCATGAAAGAGCTGCTAGGATTTCATAGAAGAACCAGAGAGGAAGCAGCGAGAAGATGAGAGAAGATGAATTGTTGATTGATTCCACCGAACGGTTACAATGAGGATTATATAGGCCAAATCCAACGGTAGGATTTGGCCGTACAAGATCTAACCGTAGGAAGAGATTTAGGGTTTACAGAAACACATAAAAGACGAAAATGTCCCTGACTAGAGTAAAGAATTACAATAAATATTCAAACAAGTGCTAGGCTTCCATTTGGGCTTTAAACTTCGCAGGCTTCCTTGGTGGGCTTGTATCTTGATATTTGGGCTGAATATTTGTTATGGCCTAATAGTCAGTACTGGCGGCGATATTAATATGTTTCGTTTAACAACCACAAGTACTGAAATCTATCAAATCTCAACAGCGGATTCATCATATATATATATATATATATATTCTTTTAGCTTAAACAGTTCGCGCCGGAGTTTTGATATTTGGATTCACGAGTTTGATACTCAAGTAATTTCTCTTTTTTTTTTTCATTTAATTTGTACATCATCTAAAAGCATTAGTACAAAAGAAAAATAACATTAAGATACGAAAGGCAGGAAAGATCAGTTGGCCTGCCAGAAGCTCAAATCTTGTGAGCAGCGGCCAACTTTGTTCTTGTTCTTTTTTTTTTTTTTTTTTTTTTAAAAAAAAGGAATTATCAAACTATTAAATGCTTTTTCTTTTTCACATGAATAAGAAATCTCATAAGAAAATTATAAATATGTCGTACAGGTCTGATTATTTTCCGTCGATTTGAATCAACTTCAGAACATGTAGGATATAAGAACGGCCAAGATCAAAAATTGTATTTATTGTCTGATCGTTATATTTTTTCTAACAAGAGTAATAATCGTAAACACATACCTTTTGTTTGAGTAAATTTGCTTGTCTTGTAGAGCAAAAGTGCTGATAACGTGTTATAAACTCAAAAGTAGAGAAGAGAGAACAATGTAAGGAGGAATATCAAGTTAGTATTATTCTCCACCAAACCACCATTTATATAGGGTGTGAAGGTCAATCAGTATCATCTATACATGCTAGTACAATATTCTGTGAATATTCATCATATCAATTATATATTTCATAACATGCACCAAGTTATTTAAAAAATAATTCAGTCTAAGTGAATCAAAGATAAAATTTTGTCTATATTTAAAAAATACATGTCTTACTTCATTAATTATTTAATATAATCTTTTATAATTATCTATGGAGACCAACAAAATAAATCAGTATTCATTTATAATCTCATATTGTTTTAAGAAATTAAATATTATTTTAGTAATACATTTTATAAGTGCCCTTATTTTCTAGTATAAACATATAATGCATTGTTTAGAATGTGTGGGACCCACACACTCAATCTTATGATATACTCTATATACATTATATTTTTTTAATAGTAGACCGTTAATAACATATTTAACTAATATATCACCCATAGGAACATACATATTTTTCTTGAATCAAGTCTCAACTATGTAAATCATATATCTGGGATCTTAATAGAACCGTCTCAAAATACACTGATTTACTACTAAATCTCCATTTCACCTTTGAAATTTATTAGCAAATGGTGGCTAACTCGGTGGAGCACTTGAATCCATCACCCATACATGTCCAGAGCCTGATCAGTGTTAGGTTACCATTGGATATCAGATGTTCTTATGAGCCATTTTGAATAAAAAGAAAATTCCAGACTTTATTATCCCCCTAGACGACGCCTTTTACAAATAATGGGACGAAGTGATGGCAAACTCATCATCTTGGAGAGGTAGCTTCAAAGGTTTTCAAATTCGTGGGTAAGCATAAACCTGCAGAGGGTGGGTAGACTCGACTCGTGACACATGATCCGAGACTCGTCTGGGTCACGTTTTACTTCAAATCTTCAAATTTTTACGCACACGTGACTTTTCACTTATGAGAAGTTGATTTTTTTGAATTTTTGATGATTTAATGCTACATTTGTCTTTATGAACATAAAATTGTTTCAATGCTACAAGCTTCAAATTTAAGAGTTTTAGAATTAAGCCTTTTTTATTTTAATTATTTATTAATTCATTTATATTTCTTCGTTGCATCGAGCCACTTATTAAAAGTAAGGCTGTAACTAAAATTTACTAAGCTAAATTTTATATACGTTCTCTTAATAAGTCCCTCAAAAAATGAAAAATAAACTTCCATATAATCTTAATCAACGTTCTCTTAATAAGTCTCTCAAAAAATGAAAAATAAACTTCCATATAATCTTAATCACTGTGGTCCTTTTGATATTTGCACAATCATCGGTGTGGTTGGTGGGATATTGGTGTTATGGTGTAGTGACCGGAAACATTTCATAAATTATCTAGTTTTATTCATAGTTATTATATCATTAAATAGTTATATTTGGTGCCTAAGTGTTACATGATTATTTGAGTGAATATTTTGCTTGTATGTGAATATGATTATAGGTAAGATGAGTTGATTAGTCTAAAATTATAAAGTAGCAAGGGCTTTAGAGCACTATGATGATTTTGGGGTCAAAACTGCAAGAATTACATAAGTTTATATGCAGGGGGTCCTAGGTGTATTTTAAACATAGTTAGAGGGCTGAAAGTGACTTAAATACAAACTTTTATACCTGATACATCAAAAAAAGGGGACCAACTTTGTTTTTCACGATTTTTCTTCATTCTCCTATCCGCTTTCTCACACACACGATGCATTTAAGGAGAATACTAAACCCTAGCATTCAAGCTTCCAATCGAAAGTCAATAAGAGGATTTTAGGCGCGATGAAGGGGAAGACACGGATCTTTACTCCAAGAGGCAGCCACCATTTAGGGATTCTAATCTTGGAGGTTCTTAATTGAAACTCTTTCTGTGAGGTAGGAGTTTTAGTTTAAATTGTTAATTTACTTGTTATGAAGTATGATGCACTACGTGTGTTCTATGTGATCATTGAACATGTTAATTGATCTTCTTGTGCTCTTATCATATGACTTTATAAATCTGATTTTTTTCCCATTATATTGGTTGTGTATGAATTGGACTTAAATATATGAATTACATTTGAATGCGGTAGTACTTGTGGTCTTCGGTGAATCAAATTACAGTAATGGGTTATAAATTCTAGAATTTGTGAGTGAGAGGTGTTGTTGATGATACCGGTTGGATACTGCTGAGAATGAAGTTGGGCTTGCTCAGCTCCGCGGTGGAAGACCGGAAACCTGTGCATGAGGTAACTAATTCCATCGGGTAGCACCCGTAAAGAGGGCAGAGCCTGTGTGGCTATTACGTGACGCGGTCACGGCAGAGCCATGTGTTTGCTAAGTTGAACGGGACGCGCTGTGTGCGGTCGCCACCAGAGCCATGTGTTGGATAGAACGTACATCACCGGTGGCAATTTGAGTGTTACATGGTTATGAGTTGATAAGAAAATGTAAGGTGTCACATATGTGAATTGTGTCTACGCTTGTAGTGTAAAGTTATGTGTGACTCTTTGATTTTGTGGAATACTTTCGGTGAATTGCATTTCATGACATGTCAAATAATTATCTCAAACTATTACTTCTACTGTCATTTTTCAGGTGCTAGATTGGAGCCGAGAGTCTAAACATGAGCTTCATACAAGGAGAAGATTTTAGCCGCATTTCGTTAATAAAATCTGTCTATGTGATGCACACTTGAACTTGATGAGATGTTGATTTTGTTTTGAAATTAATTTGAGGCCAGAGGCCATGTCATGTTCTATATATATTGGATTTGATGATTGAACTCGAATAGGATTTGGAGACATCTATTTGTCACTTTGCTCATCCTGAATTTTACGGACAACAATGCACGTTTTTCTCAATATGTGTAGGTTGGATTATTATTTAGCAAAATTGTTATATATGGGTATTCTACACTTATGTATCAATCTTGGGTTCAAATTTCATAATTTTTCACCGTACTGTTTAAGAGTTATTGAATTGTAAAGTTTATGTTGCTGTCCTGGGTAGTTTTTACCGGTAAGCCACGCGTTTGTGTCAATAAGTCAAACACCACTTTTTATTTTTCAAAACTGCTTCTATGGGGTATTATAAACTTGTATATCAATATTTTGTCAAAATTTCATATCGTCTAGGAGTTATCGAATTTTGAACTTGGAGTCGCAGTTCTGAATTTCTGAGCGGCCAGTCATACATTTTTGCTTATAGCTCCTACACTTCTTCTTCTTTGTAAAAAGTGTTCCAGCGGGTTATATTACATACTTATAGGATCCTTCCTACCAAATTTCACAATGTTTTGATGAACGGTTTGAGAGAAATTAATTTTTGAATCTAGACTTCCAATTTTGTACTTTCCGAAGTTCATTCCACCTCCAAATGTACAATCCGAGCCTTCGGTTCCTGCATTTCACAACACGAAAAAAATATTGAAAGATCAAATGTCACAATAAAAGCTCGAAATACACGTGGAATGCCCGGATTACACATTTATGCTCAAATGCTCAAACATGCTATCTTTTCTCTATTCGTAGTGTAAAACTAAGATTATCAACCCGGAAAGCACGCAAAACGGTATAAAATGTGCAACAAATATAACTCTCCTAGAGAGTTATATTCTACCCACTGACCTCAAATCTTATCCTCTCAGCCTCACACAACCACTCACAGCTCCACACATTGAGGAGAGAAAGAGAGGGAGAGAGATAGAGAGGCAGTGGTAGAGGTGGACGGACGAAGGTGGCTTTGATAAGGTGGTGAAGACGCCGGTCTCTGGCGGCAGCAACGGCGCAGGCCATGGAGAAAGATGGTAGTGAGTTCAACGGCGGCGAATTCGACTACGAATGATGGCTTCTTCGACGGTGGATGATGGCGGAGAAGAAGAGGAAGACGACAAAGCCAGTTGCAGTGATAGTGGCGGTCGAGAGTGGGTGCGGCGGTAGAAGACGACAGTCAGTTCCAAATCTTATACATTTGTTCTTCTTTTCTAAACCATCTTCTATTTTAGTTTAGATCTGTAATATTTGGATAATAATTTATTAAATTTGTTGTGTATGGTTGTTTTCATGTGTCTGGTGGCTGGTTGTGGTGTGGTTAATGGTGGCTGCCCGGCTGGTGGTGGTGTCTCTGTGAGAAATAGGGGATAGAATTCGGAATTGCAAAATGACCAGGGGCAAAATAGTCCAAAACGCCTCTTTCTTAATCCCCCGTGCGCAGCCGCAATGGGGAGAAAGAGTAGAGACGGACTGGTACACACCTTCATCCTTTCGGCGTGCCAAACTTGACCCCTAATTGTGACGTTCTTGGTCTGGGAGTGGAGTATGTCACTGAAAATGGTTTAAGTGACAAATTTGACCCCTATATCATGCAAAAAGTCTAATATACATTCGATAATTCCTACAATTTTCATAAAGCGGGGGGAAAAATTATCTCTAAAATTATTTTTACTGACAACTTTTAACTCCAAACTAACTAACGGTTTAATAATACGGGGTGTAAGTTTTATTAAAGTTCCGCCCACTCAAGGGGTGAAAGTGTCATTTACCAAACAAGTAGGGGTGAAAGTGTCTTTGCATCAAACATGAGGGGGTGAAAGCGTATTTTACCCTTAAACCCAACATAAACCATCTGGCCAAAACGGATTACAAATGGGACTGACTCGTGGTATAAGTATCCGGAGAGAATTCCCAAATTCCACACAGTCTCTCACTCGCTTTCTCTATCAGTCGATTGCTCGCTCGCACTCTCGTCGTCCTCAGGCTTTTCACTAGTAAACCGTAAACCCTATATCTTACTCAATTTTCGACACCTCACTCACTCTCCCCTGTGTGATTTGGTGACTGCAGCAATGGCAGATCTCCATCCAGTGTATGCGTATGTTTGTGGAGAGTGTCTCAGTCAGATTTGATACGCACAAAATGTTTGCTTCCTCTACATGCATCATAATTGATAGGTAAATTTAGGGATTCTTTCGCTTGCATATTGGATTTGGTGTTGGCAAGGTATTGTGGATGCCATGGGTAACCTTGTCAAATTAGTCCTTGCTAATTTGGTCAAAGGCTTATTGACTTGAGATTTACATTGTCACTTGCCTGTCACTATTGACTTTCCCAACTTTCTGGAAGTTTTGAAGTTACTAACCAGTTTCTTCAAACTTAATTACTTGTGCTATAGATTAATTCTCCACGGAACTTAAATAGAAGGTTGCTTGGAGTGTTGCATTTGGTGCCAAGCGGAGAGGTACATGTTGCGCCTTGTATCACGGGCCAGAATCCCGCCACAACCCGTGCGACACTCAGTCGTCGTCTCGCCAGTGACTTAGAGATTTTAAAAAATACAACAATTTGAATGTATGAGTGATGTATGGGAAGAGAATTTCTATTAGTATTCAAAAAAGAACATAGGAGAGCTTGAGAGATTGGTTGATTTTCTCCAAATAAGCTCCCGTCTATTTATACCAAGTCCTTCCTCTCCATTGAAGGATCTGCATACTCCAATTAATTGTAGCTCTAAAAGCTTCCTACTTAATTACATGGTTACACATTCTTCCTATCTTGAACATTCTAGAACTCTCTAACATATTCTTAGACATTTCACATAGATCTAGAATATTCTGGAACCATCTACATCCGTGTAGAACATTCGGTAACACTCTAGAGTATTTCGGAACCTTCTTCAATATTCTAGACTCTTCCAGAATGTTCCCATATTCTAGATTGTTCCATCATTATCTAGAATATTCCGCCATGTTCTAGATTATTCAACTGACTTCCAGAACATTCCGCCATGTTCTAGTTTATTCAACCAACTTCTAGAAAGACAAGCTATCTCCGCCTATAAACAAAAAGCTCTTGAGGGTGGTGTTTTGGAGATACCCTAGTTTTGGAGATTAAGTTAATGTAGTAGATACCCTAGTTTTCGAGATCTCAGCTTCTCGAACTGCCGAACTGTAGACCGAAGCATCTCGCATTACTTCTCCTTCTGCTATCCATTGGTGTTTTCATTGAGAGCGACACGATACAAATCTAACGTCGCGACTATTAACAGTATGGATCATTGTCAAGCCCAAACAGTAGCTGATGGACTCTCCTTGAAGCCCAAAGTTCTCAAGACAAAGCCCATAAGAAGTCTTGTCCTATTAGCTGTTATTTCTGTAAACCCTTAAGGGCATTAGCGTCATTTTGCAGATTGTACAAACCCTAAAGGTTTCCTACCATTAGATCTAGGTCGTACACTTTTAGCCGTTGGATCATAGCTATAAAAAGCTGTGTGTTGTATTACTTCATCAATCAATTCATTTTGTTCTGGTTCTTTCTTCTTCCGCCTCTCTGTTCTTCGTCTCTCACAAACGAAACCCTAAAGGGTTCGTTAAGTGACACGCAATTGTTGGCCGCACTCAAAGATATCCAAACCACAGTGGCCAACATGGATACACAGTTATCTAATCTCGATAAACGTGTTGCAGTCATGGAAGCTCGATTTCCACTGCCACCCAGCAAGAACCCCAGCCACCACCGCCACCGCAGCTAGGGTTCCAACAGCTAAACCATGTGGCTCCACTAACAGCACCGACCAGACCCAGCCGCCACAAGGGGTACAACATGCACAACCACAATAGTTGCAACTATAACTGCAACCAAGCCATTGGTTTCAACGCCGTTTCCATCCTTTTTTTTGCACAGTCGACCTACCAGCAAGACCTACAGCAGTCGAAGGTCAAGCCGAGCTACAAGCCACCGCTTTGGCCACAAAAACAGCATCTACCACTCGTGCAGCAGAAACTGCAGCCGCAACAGTCGTCCGTTGTTGCGTCGCCACCTCCATCGTCGCAGGGACAGCCGCCACATCAGCTGGCTCTTCCAACGTCTATGTCGTTGATCCAGCAGCAAACCCTAGCTAGGGTTTCACACCGGCACTGCAACTCGGCCCAGAAGCCGCCAACCCAGAATTTCGAGCTCGAGGCTGAAACCCTAGATCCTGACAAGACTGAGGTGTTCTTACAAAAATCAGATCAAGATGATTTTGGGCCCTTCCGTTGCTATTTTTGGATTTCTTGTCATAACCGAATAAGCCGAGGATGCAATACAGTTGCACCTCCAGCCGCTGATTACAACGCTCGTTCGACGCCAGTTTGCTCCTGAAAAAATGGAACAGCAATTTCACCTTGAGGTCAAGGTGAATGTCAACGGGAGGCAAATTGATACATGTACAAACCCAAGACATGGCGTGGGAACCGGACGCGTCGTGGTTAATTAATTTAGTTGTTTTTTACTTAGTTATTAAGAGTTTAGGGAGTACTTTAGTTGTTTGGGCATTTTTATAGTCATTAGGTAAATTGTTAGAGGGGGTCTTGGGTAATTAGTTGTTTAGCTATTAGTAGTAGAAACCCTAGCTTTGGAGATCCCAGTTTCTCGAACTGCTGAATTAAAAGCTGAAGCGTCTTGAACTGTTTCTCTATCGATAGCATCTGATATCACACTAGCAGACCAAATAGTCATCTAATCACAATTCTGCTGCCAAGATAATTAAGAATGTAATCGAGCACGAGTAGAGTCAGTTGAGCTCTATGAAACCATACGAAGGAGCTCCACGCTAGCACGCTCATGCTCATGCTCATGCTCATGCTCATGCACACATACAAGAAACAAAACATCTATTTCCTTCCTTATAACATAATCATCCCAATAACTTCCCAAATGACCCACACCGTCTATAGGACCCACCACAATCTAAAACAATTTTCACTATACTTGTCAATATAGCATATGTGGCAAGTTGGAGTATTTTTTGGACATCATTTCTAGGATATATAGCATCTTTGTACTTGTATAGATAAATGGGTACCTCTTGCTACGCTGAGTTATTACCAGATTAGACTAGAGAGATTATAGTAATGAAATAAAGAGCCCGCTCAGTTTGCTACTTTCTCAACTTACAGGAGCATCAGGCTAGTCTTGCCTTGCACTCACTGGGTCTTCATGACCCACTGGTGGTTCAGCGTATACACCACATCACTCCGATGACTCCCAAGCCCCAAAGGGAGTTGTTCGATTAGCTGTAAAACACTCATTCCAGGGAGTTCAGCTATACATTTTGTGATTTTGATGGGTCCTGCGAGGCCGAATGCTGCAGGAGGAGAGAAAATTCATGAGCACCTGAGTTTGCTAGCAGTTGGGTACAATGTTGCTTTTGGCAGTATGACATCTTTTGGCAATGAGGCTCAGTGTTGATTTCCATTTGCAAATTTCTTACCAGTTGGGCTTCAGGTTTGAGGTGGGGCCTCTCTTCTAGTGGTATAGGCAGTGATGAGTTATCAGAAAAGCATTCAGAATCTTTATCATGTCTTTACTCCATTCATCGTGATGGAAATATGATCACTGATGGTTTAGCTACTTGGAAGTATGATCACTGATCATTTAGCTACTTGGGCTCATTCTGACTGTTCCACAGAGCTATTGTTTCGCCTTCTATTACCATTTTCGGGTAAGTTTTTTGTCTTACTAGTATTCTTTTTGGGGGTTGGGATCCCGTTGATAATAACACACAGAGTCATGGCATCCCACCATCATGTAGGCTCTTATTTAGAGCTCTATCAGTCTTAGTCATGACTCTATCTCTTCTTATCAGTAACACCATTGAAATATGAAATTGAATGGTGTCGAACTTCTTATGGGAAGTTCAAAATTCTCTCACCTTTTTACCATGACAATGTAGTATCATTCTATTTGAAGACTAGTACATTTGTCTGAAATCTAGGATGTCTTTTGCACCGTGCCGGGGAAAAGAAAATTTAAGTCAAGATTTCAACTCCCTTAACATTCTCTCACCCAGAACGTTAATTCTTACCCAGGCTTCCCCATTCTACAAGCGGACCAATGGGCAACCTTTGAAATCTGGATCTCTTGAGATGACGTTCTCTGTCTCAATAGAATCTATCTTTATTGGTTCAATCTCCGGTTAAGACTCCAGCAGCAGAATACAGTCAGGATAACAGGACTTCCAAAGAAACTCAGATGGGACAGCCAAATTGTCAAAGGCGACCACAGGAAGCCGGGAATTAGAAGATATTAGGAACAAGAAGGGTGAATGGATGAGTTGGTACAAATAGCCATGAGCATAGACAAGAACTCAAAGAATATAGTTACCAAAAATCGGTCTCAAGCTCAAACTACATGTGCTAGATAGAAGAAGAAAGAATGGAGTGAGATGGTGGTATCCCTTCTCCTCATTTTGGTAGGCTGGGCAAGAGAGAAATCCATGTCACATTCCTCTCACAACGCAAAATTGAACAGTATCTCCAGTCGACTCAGCCACTCAGGTAATGTCAATGCACAAGTGCCCTTTGAGTCCTTAATGGAAAATGCATGGGATTATACTAAGATATTCCCCCACTAGAAGCGACTTGCAGTGTATCTAGTAATCAAAAAAGCATAAACCAAAGCGCCAAGCAGCCGACAAGGAGTTCAAAGAAGAGCCATTTCAATACTGTACATAGATGTACCCGTGCATATGTATGATCTTGTATGCTATGCCGTCAGAGAGCATATTATGTTGACATTCACTATAATTCCAGGACAACCGGGGGTCTCTTTAGTACCTAGAAGTTGTGCTTCCCATTGAAAAGAAATCAAGTGTAAGTGCACCATCTTGCATAGTTTAGAACTACACAATGTCTATGCGTTCGCGAAACATCTGTAGAACCCAGTACAGGGCTATCTTGAAAGAATTAAAGTCAAGTCAGCTCAAAGCCTCAAACCAGTGGCAATCTACAAAAAAGAATGCACTCCTATGTAATAAATCAAGCTGCGTTTGGTCTTTTTGGCTATGTTCATGAGTGTCAATTAGACCAAGTTAGAACACAATCAATCAGCAATATGGACATACTACCTCCGTTTCTTTTCTATCTTACCGGTTTGACTTTTATAACACAGCGAAAAAATTATCAAAAAACCGCATCATTTTATGCTATCCAGGGTCAAAGAAACTCAGATATGAGTCAAAAGTCGAACAAGTGTGATAGAGAAAAAAAAAATGGAGGTAGTACATGAATATATGAGTCAAAAGTCAAACCGGGGCTATTCACCAAAAGCTCCATAGTCAAACAGAAGAGTAATAATAGTACCTCAATTAATGCGGGCTGAAGAAATGATGAGTAATTCTGCAATCATGAGTTCTTAGTCTTTGCTCTAATGATGTTATGTATTTTACATAAATTTTTGTGTATTGAATTATAAAAAATTATATTTATTAAATTAAAGTAAAAAAGAGATAGACACAAAAAATTTACCTAACCAATTGGTGCTAGCTACTTGTAGAGAGGAGAATACATAATATGTAAAGTACTGAGTCATTTACCTAGCCCATTGGAGCTGGTTATTTCTAATTATGTATATTATAACTAAACTAACTTTTTAACCTAACCATGGAGATGCTCTTATAACACACAGAAGAAGATGACTGCAGATCAATAGACCTAACCACAGCACAACACAAAACAGATAACAAATTAGTGATGGAGAATTACTATTTGATCATTCCTTCCTCTCCTCCTTTGAAGCTAAGGTCCGGCGGCGGTGGCGGATGATGCCGGAGAAATCGACGGAGAGATCGGAATAGAGAGAGGTGACGGTGGATATATTACCGTTGATCTCTCGAATTAGGGCAACGTTCTTCGCGAGATTGTGAGGGATCTTCGACTGATGGTTCTCGTTCACCTGCTGGATCAGAGCACGATTCTGATCCAGCGCTGATTGGACGCGACGGAAACACTTGCTCAGCGTGCTCCAAGCCTCTTTGTCACACTCTTCGTCTTCTAAATCGGTTCCGCCGTCGCTGGCCGTTAATTCTTCGCCCGGGTACTGGCTTCGGCTGATTTGGTTCTTTTTAGGCCTCGCTGGGGCTGACGCCAAGCCCGACTCTGCCGGCGACGAGGACTCGTGTGTCGTCATACGATCTCTCTCTCTGAATCTTGCCAGTGAATTAAAATCAGAGCAAGAGCAGGTGCTTTCTCTTCTGTACTTTAGACTTTTGGGGAAGGATCTAGATAAATCAACCGACTCGTGTGAAATTGGCGGTTATTTTGCTTTCCCCTCACAATATAAAAGACTAATTGCACTAGCACCCCCTACTTTTAGAGCCCTCCGTTTAAAAACCGTGAAAAAGTATGCTGAAATAATACGCATGGAAATAAAATCAGAAAATTATTTGATATGTGTTTAACAACATTATTCAAAATAAAAAACACATTGATAAGACTATTTGACTTTCGGTGTTTATTTATTTTAGAACTTTTGACATAAAACCACCTTGCAGCATTGGCTCGACAGTTTCCTACACGTAGTAATCAGTATTGGTTTTGTCACTTATCATATCTGCAATTTGTAAATTCCAGACACTTCGGTCAATTTTATTAACACCACTAACTTCCGTTAGATAAGTGAGTGGCATTTAGTCTTTTCAGATTTTAAAAGGGGGCAACATAATCTTTTCCACTTTGTTTTTCTTTTTTCTTCTTCTTCCTCCGTTCCTTCTTCATATCTTCCTCTACTTCTTCGCCTCTTTAATTTTTTTCCCCATTGCCACTTTTAGCAACATACCCTAACTCCATACTAACGGCCTTACAATAATGGGGTGTAAATTTTCTGAGGTCGGCACACCAAAGGGGTGAAAATGTCATTTTCCGAACTGAAAAGCGTGAAAGCGTCCTCCAATCAAACTAGAGTGGTGAAATGTGTTATTAGAAAACGTTAATAAACAACTCAAGAAAATGGTGTGGGAACTCCTTGATTTGGACAACAGAAAGTGGAAAAGTGAGGTGCTTCAAAGGTGGTTCACTTCTGATGAAACTCAAGAAATTGATCAACTCAAAAGCCCTATTAGAGATACATCAGATTCTTGGATTTGGACAGCTAGTGCTACAGGGGTTCCATCAGCAAAATCTGTGTACCTAAAGCAGCACCATCACAATACCCAAAGTCAGGAGGACAAGATTTGGAAGCTAATCTGGAAACAAAAAATGCATAACAGACTCAAAATGGTTTTATGGAGAATTTATGCAAATGTCATTCCTATCTCTGAATATTACAAGGTAGAGTGCATAATCTGGAAGGTATGTGTCATTTCTGTTAGGGTCAGATGGAGTCTGTTACTCACCTTTTCTTTACTTGCAACTATGCTAGAGCTGTGTGGTTTGGAACCACAGGCTTGAGAACTGATATCTTTCGTCACTGGACAATTAAGGATTGGTTCAAATTGTTGTTAATAGAAGTAGATAACATTGGTAAGAAGGGTGATTTGGTAATCTAGCTGTCTGTTATATGTGACCATATTAGGATGAAGAGAAATGATATTTTCTTTGGTAAAGATGGACCAGAAAAGAAGATCACTAGAGTGAATAGAAAAGGTTGTGAAAACCTTAAAAGACTCCACAGCCAGTATAATGGAAGCCTCGATGATGTGGTAATGCCCAAGGAGGCTAACTCATGTATGTGGTCCAAACCAGGAAAATACACCATAAAGATCAACTGTGATGCTAGCTTAAAGGATAATGTTATTGGAATGGCTGCAGTGGCTAGAAGTGACAAGGGTGAAGTGATAAATTGGTCTTCTGGGCTTGTTGAATCAAACTCAATATCTGTCGCTTAATCTGAATATGAACTGGAAGCTACTGAGCTATTAAGCTTGCAGTTAATCAGGGGAAAATGTATTTTATCGATAAACTGAGGGTGGAAAATATCTTTTACCCTACATTAATAACTTTCTAGATATTTGTTTTTGACGAAGTCCAGATACTTTAGATATTAGCAAGTTGTAATTATCTAGAAGTATTTTGAATTGCTCAAGACATCTAGATAGTGGTGTAAGCTAGGACTTGAATATCACCAGAAAAGGTGCAAAAACATAATCAACTAAAAATTCATATGACCAAATCTGAGATTTTGGATGTTTCACATAGTAGGGATTCAAAGAACTTGAGCAACAAAGAATAAATTAATTGTACAATTTATTTATATAGAATGAATCAGTGAATGAGGTTTTAGAACAAGGAAGGGAGGAGAGGAATAAAAACTGTAGAGAGAAAGAGAGAGGAGAGAGATTAATAAATATTTTAATCAAATAAATGGAGGGCTGACCTGGCCATTTCGGCTTCTCACCGGAGCTATTTCGGCGTGTATAAAATTATTGTTTATAGAATAGTTTGGAAATTAATTTGTATATACTGGAAACACTAGGAACCTTGTTGTAGAAGGATGTAGAACCAAGACTAAGTAGAAAAATATAGAGAACTATTGATGGAACGTCCACTGACTTAGAGTTCTATAAATAAGACTTCTGTGTACCACGTTCCTAACAACTAAGCAAAGGTTTTCCCTCCACTCCAACACCACTACTCTCTTGTTACAACTATCTTCACTTGCCATTCAACTTGCACTACATCATTGTGTCTTGGCATATAAACAAAGAGTCTAAAGGTGTTTTATTGTGTAGATTTCAAGATTGTGGCTCAAAATTCTTACGAAATCCCTCGGAGCTTTCAAGAAGTTTATAGGCATAGAAAATGTTTCTTTTGGACACAGGGTCGTCTCTTGATTTTTTGGCGCCTTAGGCGACTATTAAATTTAGGCCTCTCACATCAAAATCATTTAAAATACCCATAGTATTTTTTATAAAAATAATTTCACATAATAAGTTCACAAAGAGAAACTACATTGATCGTAGTTTTATATATTTCAATTCGACACAAGAAATAAAGATCTACACCGAGATATTGTGCGAAATTAGCGAGAAATTATTGCGCGATTATATTTCTTGCAAGACAAAATTAAAAAAAAAATTAAAATTGCTGTACAATTATATTTGCACGACCAAAATGGAAGCTGCATCAAGAACCTCAACAAACGACAGCAAATTTTTTTCTTGGACGAATACGAAAGCTTCTCTAGTTTTAAGAAGAATCGTTGTGTGGATCATCAGAAAGCGGCTCACCCAAACAAGCTCCGAAACGGCCACATCCCTGTGTAAGTCTTAGCGTTTTGCTTCCTCTACATGCATGATAATTATTAGGTATAAATATTGTATATTTCGATTTAGGGATTCTTTCACTTGCATATTGGATTTGCGTTGGCAAGGTATTGTGGATGCCATGTGTAACCTTTTTAAATTAGTCCTTGTTAATTTGGGTGGAGGCTTATGAGTTGAGATTGACATTGTCACTTGCCCGTCACTATCAGCTTTCCCAACTTTCTGGAAGTTTTGAAGTTCCTAACCAGTTTCTTCAAACATTAGTACTTTCTTTACCAGTTTGTCTCTTATATGGAGGTGTCTTCGTGATTTTTCATTGATAAGTAGTTTTTTGTTTTGCAGGATCAGGATGATTCGAGGGCCACAGCAGCAGCGTTAGGAGGTCCACGAGCCCGACATCATGCATGGACTTCAAAATATAGAGTTGCGTAAAATGTGGGCATATTTGTTTCATGTGAGTTTAATGACTCATACTGATGTTCAGAGCGAGTTATTTGAAAGTAGACGATTCTTCTTAATCTCCACTAGGAAGGACAGTACGCTTACATTGGCTATGATATTATTTCGGTAAAGTTGAAAAGCATGAACATGTTTAACATGTCATTGCCTTAGCTATGATGGTATATTCATTTGTGGGTTCTGTGTATGTACAAGAGATGAGAGTGTGTAAAGCCCATTTCTTTGCTAGGCATGTCTGTCTAGTTTAAGACACTCCCTTGTCTTTTGTAGTAGGTAACTACATGTCTATGATGTGCTCCTTTGAGTAATCTATCTAGTTTAAGATACTTGTGTAGCTGCGAGGGATCTTTCAGAACTATTCCCAAGTGATAATGATGTTGTGGACTAACAATGGTTTCGCGAATCCAACAGTTGTTTTCTGTGACGATCAAAAGGCTCGGCGTTTAAAAGTAAGCATGATGAAGTATAGAATTAGCCACCGTTCCATATATGCAATTCCACACGAGTTGGATATCGACATGCTTTTGATAATGCATACAAATACGATGAGAGGGTAGCTTTGTCTCAGGCATGTTGCACAGATATGATGAAAGAGCATAGCTTATTAGCTTTCACATGAGTTGGATACTGGAGATGCATTGACATGTTATAAGGTCTTGTGATCGAATTCTGGCTCTCAAGGAAGGTGAGAGATGAGAGAGGGATTCAAATCTACATCCCAATTGAAATTACACACATAGGAAATTAATTGCGCTCTGGGATTTTTTGGAGCCAAGATGGGAACAAAAGCATTCTACTACTTTGATCAGTTTTCTTGTTATGTGTAAGGGAACACAAACACAGTTTGGGTTGTGAACAAAATTTGTTGATAAAAATTTGTTGACTTGTTATAAGTTGTTTTAACATACATGAAATGATTCTCCTTGTATTATTGTGGACTTTGAAATGAATTAGGGCAACGTTCTTCGCGAGATTGTGACGGATCTTCAAATGGTGCTTGTCGTCCACCTGCTGAATCAGAGCACAATTCCGATCCAGCGCCGATTGGACGCGACGAAATCACTTGCTCAGTGCAACAACCCCCTTTTTTGAGCTCGGGAGAGACCGGGAGGGTGCTACTTATAATGAAATGGCAAAAATTGAGAACAAAACATCCCATAGTTATATATTACAAACTGATAAATTGTCTTCAACATGATATACTACATACTATTACACAAGATGGAATTAAAATAAGTGTTCGACTAAACAAAATACGTTACATAACTAGTAGAATTTGCGCTCCCTCTAAATCGAGTTCCCTTCACCCATACCTGCGGGGAAAAGAAATAAAGACCGCAGTTTTCTAAAAGTCAGCAAGAAATGTTGTGTGAGATACACCTTAGCATGTAAAAACAGGAAAGTTAGGAAAGTTTGTAGGGTCACGTGTTAAATAAAATAAGAGTGACAGAGTATAAGTAAAACGTTAGACTTCAAGAAAAAAAACAGTGTTAATAAATATCGATTGTTTTCCACATAGCCAATCAGTTTACCAAGATGTTCCAATTAAGAATCGATACGTTAAAAGTTACCAAATATAGCAGTTGAATTCTCATTCATTTCTCGGTTCCCGTGTAGACCAGTGACCACATCAGAAATTCTAGACCTTAAGTGTTGCAACACCCTCCTAAGAGCGTCAATCAAAGGAGTGGTATCTAGAAGCAGTACTCCAGCCTACGGCGAAAAGAGTCGGGGTGCACGTAGAGCCATATCTTTAGGGACCAAAGCCCAGGGAATCATCACACGTAATAATTTAGCGACCGATGCCCAGGGGATTAAACCCGATATAACTGGTTCTGGTACATACGAATCATTTCACTTTAATCCGGGGATCTAACCCGAACATCTCTTTAGGGACAAGGTCCAGGGAATCATCACCCAATATAGGTAACATAACTTGTTCGTATTACGTTAATATTGATTTCTGATCAAGTGAGACAAGTATTCCAATCTCAATTAATATTTTTAAGATTTGAAAGCAAATAAAACACATTTATCAAGTTGGGGATAAAAAGGACAATTATTTTTCAATTAAACTAGTAGTGGACACGAAAGAAGGTAGCACGCAAGACTAAGCATGTAACTCACCTCAAGTCGATACAACAGTTAGTAGGAAGGAGCGTCGACAAAGCCTATGTCTACGAATCCGTTCCCTACAATTTACGAGTATCTAGTCACAAATGTAATACTTCCTACACAATAAATGTACTGACCTTATATGAATGTTCGGTTACGGTATATGGCCAAATCCAACCCTTATGATCTCAATAAATACCCAAATGATTTTTGCATGCAAATGGTGTGTTCCTAAGTTAATTCGTACCATACTAGTAGTAACTACTATTTTTAAGTAAATCTCGTATGAGGGAGTTATGAGTTATTGCAATAGGGTTCAAAATTAAAGTTGTCATCTTGACACAGTTTACGAAAATCAGTATTTAAAAAAAATTACAATTTATTTCAGTGTGAAACCACTTGGAGATGAAATTAAACACGTAGGGCTTCGTAACGGTATGAAGTGGAGCAAAAAACGGAGTTCGTATGAGTGAGTTATGACCTCACAAAGTTGGGTCAAATAATATGTCTGAATCCAGATTTTCAGACCCGACTCATCTAACAAAAAACGGCATTCTGGAAAAAGTATAAATAATTTGAATATGAAACCAGTTGGAAATGAAATTAGACTCGTAGACCTTCGAAACGATATAAGGTGGGACAAAAACCGAATTTTTGTGAGTGAGATATGACCTCTCAAAGTCAGGTCAAGAATTTTGACCGAAAATTGAGTATCAAAACGAGACTAACTTCTTTCGAATTTCATTTCTTTCCACAATCTTATGATAATACTTAATTTTATTTATATATGAAATAGAATGAAGACGTTCTATATGAAGAATTAATAATGAAATTGAATAACTCTTGTGAAGAAGATGCATGAATGATCAAAATAAAGAATCATGATTGAAACTTACCAAACTTGGTCTTTAGGAATACACAAATGAAGTGAAAAGGAAGAGAGAGCTTGAGGTCTTCAACTATGAAAGTAAGAGGAGTGTGGTGATGATTTCATCTAAGTGAGAGAGGTAGGTATTTATAGAGAGAGGTGGAGTATTGGAGTGGATGATGTAACTTGGCATGTAGAGTATTAGAGTGGAGTGATGTGACTACTAATGTTGAGTGTTGGATTGGATGTGACTACTCATATGGAGTATAAAAATGGAGTTATGTGACAAGTCATGTAGAGTGTTGGAATGGTGATGTGAGTATAAAAATGGAGTGATGTGACAAGTGTGTTGGAATGAATGATGTGACTAGTCATGTTGAGTATAAAAGTGAGATGATGTGACTAGTCGTGTTGAGTGTTGGAGTGTATGATATGGAGTGATGTGACTAGTCATATTGAGTGTTGAAATTATTTTACTTTACTTGAAAATAATACACAAAGGTTTGACCAAAGATGGCTTGAGTATTTTGTAAGAAAGTTATGTCTAGTCATTTAAGATTATGATGATAAATATTGATTTTTTGTGTGTTCATGCAATAATGTTCTAGTTATGATATATGGCTTGTTATTATAGCTTCTTTGTGGTCTATATTCATGAGAGATGGTAGAAAATAGTCATTGCGTCCATATATATACATATTTCTCTTATTTTTCTACACTTAGAGTAGTAAAATAGCAATACACTTAAAGTAGTAAAATAGCAAGTTTTGGTCATGTTTTGAGAGACCATCCTCTCAAATTTGGGAATACACTAGGAAAGTGTGATTGATTGGACAAGATAGCTTGAAAAAATGAGAAATATAAAGTGTATAGGGGGAATAAGCTTGATGGGACAAAAGAGATATGACTAGCATGCCTAAAGCTAGGAAAATCATGGGGTCTTAACCTTAGGTAAAGCATGAGCCTAACCCTTCCCTACACTAGATGTATATGCAAACCATATGTATCTAACATATTAGTACATATTCACATTTTAGAATACCTTCATACCATTAACCTTAATGACACAAATTGAATTCTTGTCTCAAATTACCAATTTACCCCTACTCTTAAAATGGGGTATTACACTCAGAGTGTTCCAAGCCTCTTTGTCACACTCTTCGTCTAACAAATCTGTTCCGCCGTCGTCGACTGTTACTTCGTCGGCTGGGTACTGGCTTCGGCCGATTTGATTCTGGTTACGACTCGCTGGGATTGACGCCAAGCCCGACTCTGTCGGCGAGGAAGACTCGCGTGTCGTCATACGATCTCTCTCTCTGAATTTTTCCAGTGAAACAGAGCAAAAGCATGTGCTTTTCTCTTATGTACTTTAGACTTTTGGGGAATGATCTAGATAAATCAACCGACTCGTGTGAAATTGGCGGTTAATATGTTTTTTCCTCACAATATAAAAGACTAATTGCACTAACAATCCCTAGAGTCCGTTCGATATCCATTTAAAAATAGTGAAAAAAAATATGTTGAAAAAACGTTTAAAGATAAAAATCAAAAAATTGGTAGGTATGTGTTTAAAAACATTATTCAAAATCAAGTACACATGGTAAGACAATTAATTTTCAATGTTAATTTAATTTAGACAGTTTTCTACACGTATTAATTTTGTCACTTATCATATTTTCAGTTTATAAATTTCCAGATACTTCGATCAAATATACTAACACCGCTAACTTCCGTTAGATAAGTGAGTGAGCATTTTAGTCTTTTCAGACTTTCAAAGGGGGCAATATATTCTTTTCTACTTTATTTTTCTTTTCTCCTTTTTTCTTTTCTCTTTTTCCTCGTACTCTTGTTCTTCCATTCCTTCTTCATATCTTCATCTGCTTCTTCGCATCATTCATTTTTGTTTAGCGACAAACTCTAACTCCAGACTAACGGCGTTACGATAAGGGGTGTAAGTTTCTAAAGTCGGCACACTAAAGCGGTGAAAATGTCATTTTTGCAACTGGAAGGGGGTGAAAGTGTCATTCAATCAAACTAGAGTGGTGAAAGTGTCTTTTAATTACTAGAAAACATGAATAAACAACTCAAGAAATGGAAGTAACGTACTACAATCCATCAATTCACTAAAACAATGTTTCTTTGTCATGATACCTTCTGAAATATTCATACCTCTTCCAATAAAGGTGCTCACACGTAATAAGGTGCTCACACGTAATGTAAGATTGCACTGCTGAATTACTGGATTGCATAGATCGTGGACATACGTCGATAATTTTTCTTTAACATGTCAAGAGAACAAACCAATACTAGTATTGACTCGCCAAACCCTAAAATGCAAAACCTAGTCAAACGCAGCTGTAAATTAGTATGTCATTGTATCAAATTGATTTGATAATATTGCTCAAGTATTTTTGGGACTTAAAACCAAGATGGAAGTGAGAATTTCATTTCCATCTAGTTGAATTAGGTTCACAAACTCTGAGTCCTAACCCCAGAATCGAGTGTAGAGTACGGTAGCAAAAGCCATTTCTATTTGCTCAAGGACTATAATGTGATTAAATCATAAATCATATTCCATATCGGAAAGACAATATCACCATTCACCACCCAAACCGGAAAAACGACAATACCACCACCATTTGCGCATAACCGATGCAAGTTGCATCAGTTAAATGTAGTATAAATTAAACTGTTTACAAATTGTACAAATGGAGACTGTCTAGATATATGTCGGACAGTCCCTCCGACCTGGACTGTACAGACAGGATATTACAATGAACAGAACATCTAAGCCTGACGTTAAAATAAACCTGTGCTGCTGCTAGTCCTCTCTGATGTTAGTAGTCTACAAAGAAGGAAAAAAACTAGGGGGTCATGTATGACTACAGACATAATATAGAATGGCCCTCCTCTATAGATTCAGCAGGCCTTGAATTTCCTTAGCCCGCCAGAGATGATAATGCTACCAACTTGAATGTAATCAGCAATAAATACAAAAAGCTGGACTATTCGCTGTCGCTTTCCGACTCCAGAAACGAGAATTCCTTCTGTCCGTCGAGCTTGATCAGGATTGTACCACGGTTCTCTTCGGTCCATTGGATTCCTTCCTTCTCAATCAGATTTATAGCCTGTATATATGTTTCACAGCCTAGTTCAGGGTGGAGTAAATCCAAACACATATAGCACAGAAGTAACGGACACAATATGCTAAGAGGGGGCAAACCTCCATAACCTAAATTAAAAAAAATGTCTGATCTATATATCTATTTCTTGAATCAAGTCTCAACTATGTGAATCATATATCTATAGATATGCTATTTATTGGAAAAGTCGAGGTGAACAAAAACTCTTGACAAAAAAATGAACAGAAGTGACGAGGATGGGAACACATCATTAATAAAAACCGAGGGTGAAGATCATTAAGAAAATATAAAGACTTAATATGGGGATGTTATAGGCATCTGCCCATCACTTTCGGTTCAAATTTTTGTTCGCTTTTTTGTCCCTATAGCACGGCTCATCTACATAACAAGAGCGGAGTGGATCCCACACATTTTATGGACACTTTATTTTTATATTTTGTTATAATATGACCCATAAACTTTGTATAGGTTATCCCATGACCCAAACTTCATAAAAACACAATATATAATGTTTTATATAAAGGGATGTGCCTAAATGGACAACAAGGTAAATTTATAAAGTGTTCACATAAAGCGCGAGGGTTATAGTATCTTATATATAATATAAAAGCAGAGAAGGCCTGAGGTTGAATCTCCTTCTGCCATGTGTCATTTACTAACTTGCAAAATAAAGCCATGTGTGATCCTTATTTGACAATTCAATGAATAAACTTATGCCAAATGGAATATCACTAATCTAATGATTCCATGTCAGCAAATTTTCAGCCTTAAATGTGTTAATTGTCCACTGTGCATTGAAGTCCACATCAGTTTTGGTTTTTAACAATTTATTGTTAATTAATAAATCGGTCAACTAATTAAATTTTAATATAGAAAAGAGAATTCGTTTCCTGAAAAAATATAATTTCAAAGAATTTGAAAATGGTAAATTGCTCTAACTATTGGTACAGCAGGTTGAAACAGTACCAAAATTGAAGGAAAATGTACAATTGCGTAACTGCTCTACATTTTAGGCTACACACACACAAATTAGGTTTAGTAATTCCTCAAAAAAATTAATAAAGTAGATAAAGTAGGTTTAGTATTTTTTGATGCGGGGAAGTCGTCCACTAGAATTCAAAAAGGCACGCCCCATCTGAATGGGAGTCGTGCCCAAGCAGACCCATCAACATTCAAGTCCATCGTTAATTTAAAGTTGTGATCGTCGCCGCTCCCCTTCAATGGCAGGTGATGTCTGGCGAGATCAATTAAACGAACACAAACAACCAATATTCACTGACTCTGATTGGATCGGCCATAAAAAAACGTTCATTTGTAAGATACAACCAGATTTAGTGTTTCTGTGATTTCTCGCTTAGTTTCTCTTCACATGCTTATGTTTACCTATACATGTATTTAGTTCATTGTGATAATATTTCTGCTCATAAGTTGTATGAATAATGTTGTCATCTAATCCAAATTAGTGCGGGCTGAAGTGGTCACTAAAGTAAATTTCTATGCCTGAAGAAACGAACACGAATAATACGAAGTTGAAATTCTCATAAACAAAAAAGAGTAGTGAAAGTTTACCTTGGCTTTTGAGTTTTGATTATGTGAGTCTTGATTATGCCTTCTGTTCATACTGGATCAATGTCATGCTCTCTCATCTCTCAAGTTGTGATGATGTTTATGTTACTCTAACATTCTTGGTCTTCAATATGGTCTAGGTGGTGTGTTCCATAATCAGAAATTACCAAGTGACGTCATTCCATTCATAGTAGAGATACAAGTGATTACTAATTCTAATTCAATTCTAAACAATTTCTTTCTTCTATTCTCCTAAAATGTCCTTCAATTGATTGAGCATCACCAATGATCAGTTAATGAACACCACTGGTTTCATTTAAGGTTTTCGTGAACAATTTAATTCTTGAACAAGAATGACTTGGTGCTTCTAACACCTAAAATATGTTTCTGCACAATGTTCTCGACAACTAATTAATATCTTATTTGAGGAGGTTAAAACTCATCTCCAGCATATTAACCACAGTCTGTCATTAGTAAGCAATCTCAAAGTTGTATTAAAATGAATGTTAACTCTAAGAATCATGATAACTTTTCACTTCTATAAGTTTATTTCTTTGCGAATTTCAAAGGAGCATCGTTTTCTTTTCCGCCAAGTATTCTATAAGCAGGTAGTAGTACTTGGGTTTTCCTTTGTACCTTTTTAGAAGTCCAAAAAGAGGCTTAAGAAGGTTGATAGATTAATCAAAGATGCAAAGAAATGAATCTCTATATTTTTCTTAAACAGGAATTGGAATCTTCAGACTTATGTGTTCCAATTCGTGTTCAAGAGAAATATAGAAATCTTTTCCCTTTGTTTGAGTTGATGTAATCGTTTTCTCAATGTTTTATTAGAAAATATCTTTTAAAGTTATGACGTTGCATATGTAAAGCGAATTACTCATCATTTTAGTGATAAATAACTCTCCATTGGAGAGAACTAATTGTTAAAAAAAATTAACAAGCTATTGACCCTTGCCTTGCCCTTCCTAATTAGTCGTTATCGGCACCTCTTCAATTGTCATAAATCATTGTTCAGCATTTCTTCTTCTACACCAAGTAGAAATTAAAATACAACCACATATTTTAGATACTCATATATGAGTTAATAAAATATGACATTTAAATGTTAAATTTATGCCAGTTAGAATTATCAACGCTTTGACTATTTCACTACATAAGAGTATGTAAAGGTAGTCCAGTATGTGACCACATTTTCACAATATCGATCGTAAAATAATGAAGTTATGTATAAAGTAATATTCCCAGGGACTGTAATCGGAATTTCACCAAATATTCTTTCAAGTATATATATTGTGAAAATAAATCAGGCGTGATATCTTGAGCCCCGTATGTCATTCTCATGAAATGAACTTAGCACTTATCTCAAAATGTCAAACATTTTCATATGATACTCTTGAACCCCGCGCGTATGCGCGGGGTAACGCCTAGTATATATAAAAGCAGACAAGTGCTCAGGTTTAACCTCGGTCTGCCATTTGTCATTAATTTTTTCTCTTGGTGGAGACATGTGTATGCTTATTTGGATCATCCAACCAATAATAATCATCCAACTAATATAATATGACAATTCAAATACAACTTGGCAAATCAGTCATACATAACCCCCACATTAATTGTTAGTAAATCACTTCTTAATCAACAACATTAATAACCACCATCACTGCTTTTCATGAGTTACTATTTTTTTCTCTTTGAATTCCAACACTTTTACAGATGAAAAAAAATATCTTTTAATAAAACTAAAATCATCAATTTTTATTATATATATATATGTACTAGGTTTAAAAGTTTAGTTACGAATAAAATCTTCTTCAAATTCCAACACATGTGGAAATGAGAAAAAACATATTTTTTTTAGAAAAGAGAAAAAATAAATTTGGATTATTAGTAGTGTTGACGGGTCTAATCATCATTTACAATAATACGATTATATATTGTATCACTACTATTTTTCATTCCCTATTTTTCATAGAACAACTTATTTAGAAATTGTTTTAAAATATTTTGATGTTATATTCTCTAATTCAGGGATGAGTACAGTTAGTCAACAAATGAGACTAACCTTAAAAAAAAATGAGAAAATTAAAATACAAAAAAAGAAAAATTACAATTTTGTATCAAATTTATATTATGTACTTGGTTTATAACTTTAGTTACGAATAAAATCTTCTTCAAATTCCAACACGTGCGGAAATGAGAAAAAATAGATTTTTGTAGGAAAGTGAAAAATTAGATTTGGATTATTAGTAGTGTTGAAGGGTCCGATCATCATTTACAATAATAAGATTATATATCGTATCACTACTATTTTTCCTTCTCAATTTTTCATAGCACAAGTTATTTAGAAATTGTTTTCAAATATTTTGATGTTATATTCTCTAATTCAGGGATGAGTATAGTTAATCAACAAATGAGAATAACCTTCAGAAAAAAAGAACAAATGAGAAAATTTAAAAAAAAAAAGAAAAATTACAATATTGCATCAAATTTATATTCATTGTTGTCCTAACATCATTTTCCTACAAGTTTTAAAACTAAAACATTAATGTCACACTTATGTGCGTAACCATAAATTGTTATCAACGTTTACTTATACATGTAATATTCCTAACATGTTTGTGACTTCTTCATTTTCTTGAGGTATGTTCTTCATTCCTTTACACATCATACGAAAAAGATTTTTAAGCTTTTTTCTCTCTGAAAATTTCTCCTTCAAGTATCTTCTTCAACTTATATATCATGTTCTGTTCTGACTTGCCAGATGTGATGTTAGAAGCCATCTAGCTCAATTTTTTAAATAATATGATTCTCAACTTTAACTATTCAAATATTTATTAATTTCATGTTTTTTGCGCTAGGAATGATCAATCTTAACATGAGTTATCGTTGGTGGTATATGTCCAGATTAAATTTATGTTTCCTGAATCATTTTATTTTGAGAAAAATATATTATGAATTTTTTTTATGAGAAAAAATAGATTTTTTTAGGAAAGAGAAAAAATAGATTTGGATTATTAGTATTGTTAAAGGGTCTAATCATCATTTACAATAATACGATTATATATTGTATCACTACTATTTTTCATAGCACAACTTATTTAGAAATTGTTTTCAAATATTTTGATGTTATATTCTCTAATTCAGGGATGAGTACAGGTAGTCAACAAGTGAGAATAACCTTCAAAAAAACATCAAATGAGAAAATTAAAATACAACAAAAAAGAAAAATTACCATATTGCATCAAATTTATATTAGTTGTTGTGCTAACATCATTTTCCTACAAGTTTTAAAACTGAAACATTAATGTCACACTTATGTGTGTAACCTTAAAATATTATCAACGTTTACTTATACATGTAATATTCCTAACATGTTTGTGACTTATTCATTTTCTTGAGGTATGTGCTTCCATTCCTTTACACATCATACAAAAAAAAAATTAAGATTTTTTCTCTCTGAAAATTTCTCCTTCAACTATCTTCTTCAACTTCTATATCATGTTCTGTTCTGACTTGCCAGATGTGATGTTAGAAGCGATCTAGCTCAATTTTTTTGAATAATATGATTCTCAACTTTAACTGTTCAAATATTTATTAATTTCATGTTTTTGCGCTAGGAATGATAAATCTGTAACATGAGTTATCGTAGGTTGTATATGTCCAGATGAAATATTTGTTTCCTGAATCATTTTTTTTTAGAAAAATAGTTTATGAATAGTTTTAGTTTTGAACGAGTAAGTACATGCTAATAAGTGGATACATGACAATAATATTTGAGACGTTTTGTTGGTCAGAGATGGATTTTGTCGTATCTAGGAAAGAAAAATGACATATTGGCTATGTACGAAAGCACAATAATTTAAATAGTTTTTTATTATTGATGTGGAAATAAATTATTCTTACTCTAAACATATGTATTCAAGATTTTTATTTTTATTTTTAATAATATACTCAAGAAAATCAGTCCCTATGTCTATGTAAATAAAATTTTGAAAAATAAAAGCGCCTAGACAGGATGAAGATAACAAATGTTGGAAATATCACTATGAAAATTAAAACAGCCTTATTGTAACATCTCTGAGCTCAAAGCATACAACTTACTTTGAACATCAAATTATAAATCTTTTGAGTTAACGAATGACACCCTTGGTTAGTGGGACTTCACTTGAACAAATTCATTTTTATTAGTTCCATCTACTTACTATTGTCACGAATTTCAAAATAAAGGTGGATTTCAATTTTTTTTAAGTGTGCAAGCATTGCTAATAAATCAAATCGGTGATCCTTTTTTGGATAGATGGAAAGGATATTGAAAAAAAATGTACCTTCGAAGTTTGAAATATTTTAAAGAGTACCAGTCATTGCAATTTGATACATTATCTTTCCTTATTGTTAACTTCAAGTCATTATCCTGAATATAAAATCATTTTATGTTTTGCGAAATTGTATGAAATGAAAGTATTAGATTATGGTTATTATTTAAAATTACTCTCATAATTAATCTACAAAAATTTGAGGTCAATATATAAGTTCTCTTTGTTGCTCAAGTCAGGTGAAGTTTCTTGGCTCGGTCCGAAACATCAATAGATGTTATAAAAATCTAAAAAATATAATAATATTATTTTCTACTAAATCCAAGGGCACAATACAAATAAATTGATATGGTACCATCAAAATGTTATGCTTACGAGCAGTGCATAAAAAATTGTAATTTTTGTTTCATTTGTGAAAATTCTTTTTTAAGGGTTTGTGTCAAACGAAAAATTCTCAAACCTTCGTCAATTAATAAAGATCAGCAGAGGCCTTATAAAAAATTGCGCACATAAAAGGATCCTTTGTTTATCAATATTCACAGAGAATAACCACGAACTTTATTTGCTTTCACTGCGTAACTCTATTCACATTTTCTCCAATGACTATTATTTGGGGTATTTTTTAAGGAACATTTTTGTAAACATAATGTTACATTGGTGAGAATGTATGACATTTCAAATTATCAAATAACACGGTCCTTTATAGTATGCATACATTAGCTTAATGCACCTCCTTTAAATATATAAATCGGTAAAAAGATAATAAATTTCCGAAGTTGACGTCATATCCTTATGCACATATAGAATATTCTTACAAATATTATGGAGCAACCAACATAAGGATAATATGCTAATATTAGTATAAAGATCGGCCACATGCTGTGTTTTAATTTTATTTCACCATTTATCATTTAAACCCTCTCTTGGTGAGAACATATGGCACCTACATGGACCTCCTAGCCAATCAATACTCTGCCAGTATAATTTTTTTTACTCGATGTCTTACATGGCACATTATTCATCAGCAGTAAATGCATTATACATTCAATTATGATTTACCACTAACTATGGCTGTAATGACGTAGGAGTTACAAAATTTGCAAACATAAATATGAACCTGTTATATATGATAATAATATCCTCAAAAGAACTATTTATAACTTTACGGTGAGATAACAATTAAAAGACAATCAAATAAACATATTACTACATATCCATTACCCTTATATCCTTTACACATAAAATAAATATAGTGAGCGAGAAAATCATTAAAACACATTATTTTTCTATCGGCCTTCTTTGTATTAACGCGCGGGGACACTGCCCTGATTCACAGTTTTTTATTATATTCTTGAAAATCTCCGACGAATGATTGATGCATTGTAATTTAAACACATTAATTATAATTTAAGGAAACTAATTTCAATTAGTTGATACTATGCGAATAAATAGAAATGCTCAAAACTAAAATTTTAACAATTTTACTATAGCTCTTGATGGTATGGTTGGTTCTCAATATGGTTTTTGGTATAATCATAATAGTACATACTATTTGATTGGTACAATTTGATATTAGTTCTAGCCGTTTATCCATAATTCAAAAATAAAATAAAAACAACTTATACATTTTCAAAAAATGAAATAAATTTATCGGTTAAATTAGAATGGTGAATTCAGACAGTAAATAAATATGCATTCATTCTGTTAAATGACAATTGAACAAGATGTAATATAACTTTTTATTCAAAAATTATACGCAAATTCTCAATAATTTATTATTTAAGATAGCATATGACATTTACCGTGCCAAATTAATATATGGTAAAATTATTTTCTAATGTCGTTACAACTCTACTCAAATTTTGAAACGATATTCTTAAATGCACGTTTTATTTTTTCTCTCTAACAAAGATGTATTGTATCGTATTTGTTCTCTTACTCATGTAAGTAAAAGAAAATACACATATGCCAGTAAGTATAAATGCTCAAACTCAAATTCTAACTTTTTCACTATCACTCTTGATGGTAAAATTGGTGCTCAAAGTGGCTTTTAGTATAAATGTAATAATACATAGTATTTCATATTTCAAATCATTTATCCATAATCTAAAAGCAATATATATATATATATAAGTTTTTAAACAAAACTAATGATTTTTTCAGTTAAATTAGTACCACGAACTCAAACAGTAAATAAATATGGATACATACGATTGGAGCTACGACCACTTCGGTGAAATGGTGATCTTAGTGTTATTTTCTACCAGATTCCATATCCATGCTCATTAGGATCTCCATGTAATTACATTATCACTTTTGGACAATTACAATGTAAACCTCAAGATTTAGCTCATATATTTATTGTGTGATACATCAAATAAACAATACCGTTGTTTCTTATTTTCGCGATTTTGTATTCAATTATATGAAATACATGTGCATATTAGGGTTCCCATCAAATAATAATAATAACATGATAGTGTAACTTCTATAACTGATTGTCTCTTACACGCTGTTAGTATTTATAAAAATATGAATTGTAAGCACAACTAAAAAATGTAATGGGTGTATTATGAAATAATCTTTTCATATAAAACACAACAATTGACTGAAAACAAATTGTTAAATTTCTCATTTGAAGTGGATTCGTTGTCGATATTGTAACATTTTAGAGTTAGTGTTTCGAAATTAGGTTAAAAAATTGACAATTTAAGTATATAATTTGCATGGTGTTATAATACTATAATCTTATGATACTTCATTACGTATAAGATTTTTTGTGCATAAGCCCGCGCTTTAGCGCGGGGTATCGCCTAGTGAAATATTATAGCAAAATATAAACATAAGTTGTTTGCGGGACCCATACCGCTCAATATTATGATATACTCCATATACTTGACAATTTTTTTTAATTAGACAGTTAATAACATATTTAACTAATATATCACCCATACGAACATCTATATTTTTCTTGAATCATGTCTCAACTATGTGAATCATATATCTGGGACCTTAATAGAACCTATTTACTATTAAATCTCCATTTCACTGTTGAAATTATTGGCAAATGGTGGCTAACTCGGTGGAGACTTGAATACATCACCCATATATGTCTAGAGCCCTGTTAGAATTAGATTAGCATTGGATATCAGATGTTCTTATGTGCTATTTGAAAGAATAAAATAATATTTCCAGACTTTATTATCCCCACAGAAAACGCTTTTTACGAATAATGGAAGTAGTAATGGCAAACTCATCATCGTGGAGAGGTAGCTTCATATCAAAGATGCACAATCCAAATGCAAATCCCAGAGGTGGAACTCACTGAAGGGTGGTCACACATTCTAAACGATACTCTACAATTCAAATTCCCTTAAAAGCACCTTAATACATCACCCACATGAACATGCGCGTCATTTAAAATTAGCACTATCTTAAGAACACCGTCCCACATGTAGCCATTGTGAGCTATTTGAAAAGGTGAGGCCATGAAAATCATCGTGGAAGTAAAAGAATTCAATGTGTCTTTGCAATCGTCTATAATAAGCTATACCAAAAAATAGAAAACAATTTGCAGATAAAAAGAACAAGACAGGATGGTAAGAACTCGTACCGCCTGCTTCAGCTTTGACTTTCCAACACCATGACTCCCACATCCAGTAATGACCCTGAAAATCTGGACGGCTACAGCAAAGAGGGAGAAAGCGTGTACGAATGGCATTAGAAATGTTAAAATACAGATACTTGGTTCAACCATCCAATGAAGGACACAAAACCATGCAAGAAACATCAGAAATGCAGCAGATACTTACAAGATGCATATACTCCAAAGAGCAGGTGAACTTTTAGAAGCCTCATGGCTTGTTTGACATGTTGCCCATGCAGATCAATTGGCAAAAACTTTGGTGCGTCCGGAAGTAACCGGCTCAGCCGGTACTTCCCGGTTATTACCAAAATACCCGCTAGCGGACAAAAAATGTGGTCCCAGGAGGGAATCTTTCTTGACCTAGATAACAATTATAAGAAACTAGTTAACAAATTATCCTGGAAGATAACAAACAGAACACATTAATAAACGTATAGAAAACAATTTAAGAAAATAGATAACCAAAAGCTTTGACAAGATAAAAAGTAATGATAAAAACATCAACAAAATCTAAAAACTTGAGTTAAACAATCAATGATCAGCTGGAGTTAGCTTAATTTGAAAGTAATGCGATAAAAATGACTAAAAATACTATATAAAACAATTTCACGTAGGTATCGTTAAGTTTTTGAAACCTTCTCGGCTTTCTCGACTCTCTTACGGATTGTAATTACTATCTCCTGCCAATTTGGGAGTTCTAGAGCACAACACGTGTTGAGAAACTCGTCTGCCCTGCAGATAACTTGGCATTGTCGACCTATACCCTTGGTTCAAGTTGCGTCCATCGTTTTTCGGCGTATGTGCGGTTCGAATAAGCGGGCTAAAGCCACAATAACAAAACTCCAGCCTACACCATAACACATATTTAGTGGGAGTGTTGTTTTGTGTGGTTGTAGAGTTGAAACTATGTTGAGACATTGTTGAGGGAAGGAAGAATAGAAGAGGTAAGGGTGAGAGAAGAAAATAATCTGTGAATGGGAGTGAATAGATAGGTGTATGTATTTGAAGTGGTTGGTTAGCTATAAATAAAAGAAGAAACTTGGTGTTGGGAGTTAGTTGGCAATAAATGCCCAGAAAACATTTTCAGAATAAATGGATAACAATTGTAAAATTATGAAAATTATTTATTAGATACACAAAGTGCATTTATGAATTTAATGTGGGTAGATGGGTTCCATGGTCTTTCATTCAATGAGAACAGATAGTTGAGAGTTAGTTGGCTATTAATGCCCATATAAATTTTTTTACATAACCAAAAGCTTTGACAAGATAAAAACATTTGATAAAAACATCAACAAAAACTAAAAACCTGAGTTAAACGATCAAAGATCAGCAGGAGTTAGCTTAATTTAAAAGTAATGCGAAACAAATGACTAAAAATACTATATAAAACAATTTGACATAGGTATAGTTAAGTTTTCAAAACCTTCTCGGCTTTCTCGAGTCTCTTACGGATTGTAGTTACTATCTCCTGTCGTTTTGGGAGTTCTAGAGCACAACACTTGTTGAGAAACTCGTCGTCCCAGCAGATATACTTGATTTGTCGACCTATACTCTTGGTTCAAGTTGCGTCCATCGTTTTTCGGCATATGTGCGGTTCGAATAAGCGGGATACGACCACAATAACAAAGGCCTACACCATAACACTTGATCTTTAGTGGGAGTGTTGTTTTGTGTGGTTGTAGAGTTGAAACTATGTTGACACATTGTTGAGGGAATGAAGAATAAAAGAGGTAAGGGTGAGAGAAGTAAATAATCTATGAATGAGAGTGAATGGATAGGTGTATGTATTTGAAGTGGGTGGTGAGCTAGAAATAAAAGAAGAAACTTGGATGTTGGGAGTTAGTTGGCAATAAATGCCAAGATTACATTATCAGCATATATGGATAACAATTGTACTTGTAAGGAAAATATTTGTTAGCTACAGATTGTTACTTACAAAAGCCCAGAATACATTATCAGTAATGAAGGATAACAGTTGTATGAGAATAGACAGTATTTTTAAGTTCAGCATGGTTACTTACATAGAAGTAGATAACAATATCAGTACTTATAAAATAGTTAAGTACTATATAATCCAAAATGATGTTCAATCTAAACCCAACCACCACACTTCCATAACCTCAACAAACACAACAAATTGTTCAAACATCAACCAACAAACCATCAGATGTTCAAACATGAAACCATCATATGTTCAAACATCAACCACACTTCCAACCACAACAAAACATCAGATTGTTCAAACAAACACAATAAATTGTTCTAGACATTTTCAAAAACAAATAACCAGAATCAAACTTTGGCCTTTCTCTTCTTTGCCTTGTCAGCCTTCTTCTTGAGAGCATTGGGTGATGACCAGGTAACTGAAGGAATCTTCCTATACCGGAAATCCCATTCTCGGACGTGGTACTCCTCCTTCTTCAGCTCCTTCATCCGGTCAAGGACTTCTTCATTCAGACTGTTGTATATAGAATCCACCATCTCATTTGCAAGCCAAATTCTCAGGTAGTCTGTGTTGACTCTGATATCTCTTCGCGGATTCGGCACCAAGTCTTTGATGTGCGTCATGAAGAAGCACATGAAAGGACCACAGTCACACCTGTTACAATATGCTAGAAAATATTAGTAAAAACATATATAAAATTGTCAGATTCTAAGAAAACAATTGAAAAGCCATAGAAAATTTTACCCATTTGGCTGTTGAGGCACGGCATCATTCATGTACCAAATTTCCCACTCGGTAATGTCGGTTGTATACTCAGGGTGCCCAGAGATAATGGTGTGCATTTCTTTGACCTTTTCCTCCACAAGTTCCTCAGTATAGCCTGTCCCAGATAGTGAGTCTAGAATGTAGATCTCTGAATCTACAAAACTGATCACCATCATAAACCAGTGCGAGTTCTTGACATTTAGAGGCAAGGCAACCTGTATTTTGAGAAAACAAAGTAGAATCAAAATAAAATCATCACTATCCTAGATAACAAAGATAAGTTTGTATAACTTGAGAATGTCACAGTAATGAATCACTTACATAGCCCATCTCGCTCCAGACGCCACAAAATGCATCATGCAACATCAACCCAGCCCTTCGTACACCGACCAACTGAAAGAGAATAACAACTCATTTGACCATTGGGAAATGAAATCAAACAAAACAAATACTCTAGAACAATGAAATAAACTGTGATTAATAAAATCAAACAAAACAAATATAAGAACAATGAAGTAGACTGCATATGGCTTGGGAAAATAATTTCAATACAAAACATAGCCCAAAAAAACAATCACAAGTTTTAAGTAAACAATTGTTATCTACTTGCAGCATTGTAAACAACATATTCATTTACTTGCAAGTAAATTAAAGATAACAATCACAACATGTTAATTTACAGAGGGATAACAGTTTCAATATTTTTCACAAAGGGAGAAAACAATCACAACATGTCAGTAAATTACTGTAATCAAATGATAGCATTTGACCATTTGGAAATGAGGTTGAAATATAATGAGATTATCAAAATGAAGAGGGTTGAAACTTACAGAATACTCGCAGGTCAAGTACCAAATCCTCTTTTCGTCTTCAAATGGGCGGTTCATTTCCTTGGCTTGCAGATACAAGATGTATCCGTCAATGACCTGATTGATTAAAAAGTCAATTTTATGACAACACAAATGCAAGAAAACATAATCAAATGTTTGATAACATTCTTCAACCGAGAGTAAAATACTGACATTGTTGTCGAACCATTCGCCATCGAGGAGTCGCCACGAGCTTCCCCTTGACATGTTGCCCATCTTCCCAATTCTCAACAGCACGTCACTGCATGTAATATCAATAAGTATTACTAATTTTTTTAAAAATGATGTTTTTCTTGAACGCTAATGAATCTTAAAAAAAACTTACTCATATAGGTGGTCTGGAATTTTAGCATCACTCTCGCTGTACTTCTTCTCGTACTTGTACGTGAGGAAGTAGTGAAGAAAACATTCGTCCCCAGAGGGCATTTGGGGAAGGTATGTAAGTTCACCTGACGACCTCTTCTTCAAGGCCCCACCGTGAGAACGAGGTGACCGTCTGATTATTCTATGCGACTTGCCCCATTCGTTTCCAATTATGTGTCCTCTTCTGACCTTCGGAGAACCAGAAACCAGAAAAGGCCTTGGCGGTATATTTGATGCCACCTAACATAATAAGATCATAGATAATATTTGTAAGGGAATATAAAACAACTATAACAGACTAGTTAACATTTTAATTGAATCATATATTTACCCTTGTGTCTTTGTTTGTTTGCTCGCTACTCAAAGAAATGTGCACTTTGGGACTGTTGACCTCCTCTTCCTCAAATCTTTTCCTCTTTGGAATCGGTGTTTTCAGATTTTCTTCTTTCTCTTCTTTCATCTCCTCTCTCTCCTCATCCTTTTTCTTTTCCTTTTCCTTCTCATTCTCTTCATGAACTTCCTCATCTTCCTTCTTTTTCTCGGCATTCTGTTGGTTCATCAATGAAATTAACTCCGCCGCCAGACGATTCATGGGAAAATTTTCTAACACTTTCTCAACGAGTACAACAATCTCTTTTTCCTGAACTTGTTCAACTTTTCTTTCCTCCTGGACTGACTCCTCCTGTCTCCTCAGCTTCAACTATAAAAAACAAAGTAGAAAATTTTAATAACATGATAGTTAAGTATGATAATCACTTGCATAACTATTTCAAGAAAATGATAACAATTGTAAATTTCATATGGATATCTACTTACTTTTGGGTTTTGTTCAACATATCTCCACCTCTCAGAAACAAGTTCAGTAGTCCAAAACTTCAGCCTTGGAAAATCATCTGGGTTGTTACACCCTTCTGGATTCTTACACAGCATGGGGCAGAATTTCTCTAAATAGAGAAGCTACATAATATTGATAACATTTGTAAGCTTAAAGAAAGTAACTTCAGCATTATAATCACATTTGTAAAAATGTAGAAGGCAAGATTAAAGATGTTTACCATTGGGATCAAAATACACCCACCGCCGCGGATGCTTTTCCCTCTCTGCACCTTGGTTTGCTGTTCTTGGAAGTGGTGAAGCCATGTTGCTGCCCAGTTGACCTTCTTCAGTTTCTCAAGGTCCACCACATAGCGAGCTAATGTTGACCGAACACCTTGTCTAGTTAGCGGCATTCCAAAAACTCCAAGGACAAACGCAACAGCCCGGCGCTTCCACTCATCGGTCAGAATATTCTCATTCTCCTCGGCTCTAAACCACTTCACATAAGATTCAACCGACGAAACTGGTTTCACAAGACCGATAGTTTGACCGATGAGCTGAGCCTCTTTTTCAGTTGGCTCAGGTTTGAAAACCTCACCTTTCCAGCTAATTCCAAGCAGCCAACCAACAATCTCATCTGTAATCTTGAGGGACCGGCCATGCGCCGTCAAGTATCCATCCACTTCGAATGCATTGTAGATGAATTTGTTGAAGTCTTCGGGGGTCCCTGTGATTTGAAGATGCTCCAAACCACCAAGACCCACCTCATACATCCAATTTTTCTTCTCATCCGTCATTTTTTCATAAAACTTCTTAATTTGCGGAAGCGATAGGTAGCTCTGGCACCGGCGTGGGTGTTTTAGTTTCTTCTTCTCTTTCCCCTTCTGTTTATCAGCAACTTGTTTCCTCTTCCTCTTCTTGTCCTTGACTCCCTCCCTTGCTTTCATCTCTGCCTTCCTCTTCTTTTCTTTAGCAGCATCACTAAGAAAAGGTCGCTGTTGATCCTTGGTCATAGAATGCCACTCTCTCAATATCTCATCTTTGAAGTCCCTTGTCATCTTCAAATTTGGGTTTTGCTTCTGTAAAGTAAAGAGCCTCACATTTCTACAAAAACAATGACAAAACAGAGAGAGATACGTTATGCTCAAAGATATAGTCTGTACATGTCAAGTAAGAAATTGTACAGTCTTGGATAACATTTTAACAGAGAGCAAAACTAAGAAAAAATCATTGAAATGAAAAACCACAACTTACTGAAATCTTATGAAGGCATTAGTAGCATTCCCATGATGTGATAGGTCATCATCTTCATCTTCCACCTCCTCTCCCACCTCCTCTTCCACCTCATCTTCCACCTCCTCTTCCACCTCCTCTTCATCCACATCTTTGTTAACTGATCTCGGTTCACAAACAAACTGCTGGAGATCTACATCTTCTCCTTCTGACTCATCTGCAGATACCACCAGTGCTCTTTCTTCGTACCACTTTTTTGTATCGCTCGGTAATTTGACAAACCTTCCATACAACAACTTCTCTGTTTTAGGGGGTATCTTTTGATTTTCCGTAATGTTGAACAGTTTTCTTATTTACCCAACATATCAACACAAAGAGTAGTAGGCCATAAATAAACATCCTAACTCGTGTGTGCTATTGCTGATTGAGTTAATTGTAGTCACCTCCCTCTAATTGACCCAAAAATACCGAAAAACAATTTTCACTCACTAATTGTATGAGATGGTTGGTTAGTTGTGGATCTCTCATGTTGAGTGAGATTGAAAATCCATATTATTAGTTTTGTAGTATGTTGGGTCACAATCATCCCTACAACAAAAGTTTTGTAACGTGTATGTCCATGTGCTATTCATTTTTTCTCTTACTATTTAAATAAATGTAAGGGATTCATATATTGGGAACTTTATGTTCTTTATAGTGTCAAATTCAGGAACTGTATCAAGTTCATTCTAGAAAAAAGCCCATCTGCCATCTCCCATGGACGTGACCCAACATTGTGTTGACATTATTATCCTTATATATGTAATTTTGCTCATTAAAGCTAAACCCTACTAATATTATTATCTTTTTTAATTACAACAATTATCTACTAGTTGATTCGTGTTTTTTATGCTTTTTCTTCATTTGAATTATCACGTGGGTCGAGAGGAACATCTGAGGCTCACATTAATCCCTAGAAACGAAAAATTTGTAACGTGTATCTCTACGTGCTTCTTATTTCTACACTACCTAAGTGAATAGCAATAATAAAGTCATATATTTGGTTGTTCAAGTTCATTATAGTGTCAAATTATGGCACTGTGATATGTAAATTCCAGAAAACAGGCTCTCTGCCATTAAAATAGCGTGTGATCCAACGTGTCTTTGAAGATGTTATCTGATTTCTTAAAGTTGAGATCCATTTTTCTAAACCCTAAAATAATTGTTATCTCAGTCTCTATAAATGGTTTCTGTGCTTTGAGCCTTGTTTTTAGACTTTTTTTTCATATGAATCATACGGTGGGTCAAGGAGAGGACATTGTTTTCATTCATAACTCGGGAGTGCTATTCCTGATTGAATTAAGTTTGGTCACCTCCCTCTAATTGACCCCAAAACGCGGAAAATCAATTCTCACCCGCTAATTGTGCGAGACGGTTTAGTTTATGTGGCTCGTTCATGTTGAGTGACTTTAACAATCCACGTATGTGGTTTAATTAAGCCTGAAAGCTCCCAAGTCACACGCTTGATGGAGACACGAACAATGGAACTCTTGCCATCACGCACTGTTCCATGACGTAAGACCTAGTGTTGTAGAACATCACGGTGTGCATTGAGCTTCTGGTGGTTGTGTTGTGGAGTCATATTGTGTCATTGAGCCATGAAATGTAAGTACGCTAGGGTTCTCCGTCCGTTCCGCCACGAGCATTCAACAACACGATGGTATCATGCCACGGGTGCATTCACCATTGGGTATAACTGGGTTCTTATTTACTTAACGTATCACCACAAAGAGTAGTGGGCCGTAAAGAAACATCATAACTTCCTAAGTCTACATTGTGTGAGTCAAATTACACCGAGTATAGCACCATTTTCTGTGAACGTGCTCAATTATACTGATATTATCTAGGATTTAAATAGAACTATCTAACTCTTAGAAATGTTTTATGTTACTCTGATATTGTTTACGAGTTTTGAGATTCAATATAAGGCAACTTTTAGATTACTTGGCTGAAATTTCTTCTTGAATGTTGAACATAATAGAACAAAGAACATCTGAGGCTCACATTAATCCCTAGAAACGAAAAATTTGTAATGTGTATCTCTACGTGCTTCTTATTTCTACACTACCTAAGTGAATAGCAATAATAAAGTCATATATTTGGTTGTTCAAGTTCATTATAGTGTCAAATTATGGCACTGTGATATGTAAATTCCAGAAAACAGGCTCTCTGCCATTAAAATAGCGTGTGATCCAACGTGTCTTTGAAGATGTTATCTGATTTCTTAAAGTTGAGATCCATTTTTCTAAACCCTAAAACAATTGTTATCTCAGTCTCTATAAATGGTTTCTGTGCTTTGAGCCTTGTTTTTAGACTTTTTCTTCATATGAATCATACGGTGGGTCAAGGAGAGGACATTGTTTTTATTCATAACTCGGGAGTGCTATTCCTGATTGAATTAAGTTTGGTCACCTCCCTCTAATTGACCCCAAAACGCGGAAAATCAATTCTCACCCGCTAATTGTGCGAGACGGTTTAGTTTATGTGGCTCGTTCATGTTGAGTGACTTTAACAATCCACGTATGTGGTTTAATTAAGCCTGGAAGCTCCCAAGTCACACGCTTGATGGAGACACGAACAATGGAACTCTTGCCATCACGCATTGTTCCATGACGTAAGACCTAGTGTTGTAGAACATTCACCATTGGGTATAACTGGGTTCTTATTTACTTAACGTATCACCACAAAGAGTAGTGGGCCGTAAAGAAACATCATAACTTCCTAAGTCTACATTGTGTGAGTCAAATTACACCGAGTATAACACCATTTTCTGTGAACGTGCTCAATTATACTGATATTATCTAGGATTTAAATAGAACTATCTAACTCTTAGAAATGTTTTCTGTTACTCTGATATTGTTTACGAGTTTTGAGATTCAATATAAGGCAACTTTTAGATTACTTGGCTGAAATTTCTTCTTGAATGTTGAACATAATAGAACAAAGAACATCTGAGGCTCACATTAATCCCTAGAAACGAAAAATTTGTAACGTGTATCTCTACGTGCTTCTTATTTCTACACTACCTAAGTGAATAGCAATAATAAAGTCATATATTTGGTTGTTCAAGTTCATTATAGTGTCAAATTATGGCACTGTGATATGTAAATTCCAGAAAACAGGCTCTCTGCCATTAAAATAGCGTGTGATCCAACGTGTCTTTGAAGATGTTATCTGATTTCTTAAAGTTGAGATCCATTTTTCTAAACCCTAAAACAATTGTTATCTCAGTCTCTATAAATGGTTTCTATGCTTTGAGCCTTGTTTTTAGACTTTTTCTTCATATGAATCATACGGTGGGTCAAGGAGAGGACATTGTTTTCATTCATAACTCGGGAGTGCTATTCCTGATTGAATTAAGTTTGGTCACCTCCCTCTAATTGACCCCAAAACGCGGAAAATCAATTCTCACCCGCTAATTGTGCGAGACGGTTTAGTTTATGTGGCTCGTTCATGTTGAGTGACTTTAACAATCCACGTATGTGGTTTAATTAAGCCTGAAAGCTCCCAAGTCACACGCTTGATGGAGACACGAACAATGGAACTCTTGCCATCACGCACTGTTCCATGACGTAAGACCTAGTGTTGTAGAACATCACGGTGTGCATTGAGCTTTTGGTGGTTGTGTTGTGGAGTCATATTGTGTCATTGAGCCATGAAATGTAAGTACGCTAGGGTTCTCCGTCCGTTCCGCCACGAGCATTCAACAACACGATGGTATCATGCCTCGGGTGCATTCACCATTGGGTATAACTGGGTTCTTATTTTATTCACATTGTCAGAGGATTATAGAGTAACGAAGGTTATTCCCATTGAAGAATCGAAGGTTGATCAATTCTACGTGATGAGAGGTGAAATAAAGCAAAGTGTGGTACGCATATTTCTCCCTTCATGTACTAATTGATATTAGTTTTTAGTGTACACACGTAGTACTTTTGATGCCTAATTATATAATATGTGTCTGTGTATTTACTAGGGTTTTCTTTAGATTTAAAACTGTTTTCTAACTGTTTATGGTCAGGGACGGAACCAGAAATTATTTGTAGGGGGGGCCATGTTAAATACATAAGGTAAAAGTTGAGTTTACAATGTTATTTTAACTAAGATAAGCCGCCAACATATGATTTTGTAATTATTCAAAATACTAGGGTAAAATTTGTCATTCTCTAAACTGTAGGGGGGGCCATGGCCCCTGGTGGGTTAGCCTTAGGTCCGTCCCTGTTTATGGTAATACTCTTCTGTTTCCTACATAAATTTTGTAATGAATGATTTCTTTCACATAACTATTGTTATCCGGCTTTTTAACATTATCTGCTCTACTGCTGCAGCAAATTGTTCAGTGTACACGATCTAATCGTGGTCTCTGCTGCACTTGCTTTAAGTTTGAGACATCGAAGATGATCTGCAAACATATGATTCTTGTTATGAAAGAGAAGGGTGTTAATAGGATCCCTACAAATTTAATTGTTGATAGGTGGGTAAAAACGGATAAGAAATTCTACGCAACCGAGCCTTCGATGAAGGAGCCTATTCAGAAGTCGTGTGACGACCCAAGTGTCCAAGCTTCTCGTCGGGGTGCCATGAAGAGCCAAGTGACATTGTACACCTCTTTGGGTTGTAGATCTTTTGCAAATTATAAGTATTGGAAGGATCATATGGCCGATGGAATCAGAACTATGAAGAGAATGATTTCACATTCTGAAGAGGGTACCCATGGAGTAGTGAAGAAAGAAGATAACCCCTACAGCCACGTGAAGAATCCGAACCCACCGGACACGAAACACCCAAAAGGACCCAAGCAGGACAAGCGCAGAAGGTGCGGTAACTGCAAGGAGCTTGGACACAACAGGACTACATGTCCCAATCCTCCCGTGGACTCCTACGAAGATGAAATCCATGCGGAAGATGATTAACGAGAGATACCAGTTGAATTTGATGACAAAGGGGACTTCTATTGGTCCCAATCAACAAATATGTCATGGAAAGGCAATCAAAACTTATGTTTGCTGGTTTTAAGATGGAATTACTCGTGAAGATCCATCAATGAGAACGGATGTTATCTAATTTGTAGGCTTCTGTTATCTACTTTATGCAACTGGTTATCTTTAGATCTCGTGCTGTTATCTTTCTGGGTAGTTTCTACAGCAGAAAGATTATAATTGTTTTCCAACTGCTATCTATTACACTAACAATGTTATCTTGTAACCCTAGTGACCTGCTATACCGGGTAAACTTTTTGTCTCGTAGTGACGGGGCCCGCAGAAAAAAACAAATTAGCTGACGTCCGCCCTAGTGGCGGACGCACTGTAGACCGACCCAGATCAATTGTTACGACATTTTCAATACTCTTATTTCTGCATAATGCAAACAATACAAGTTCACCACGGAGCATGAAAAGTAGAGGCAATGAAAGTAAAACTAAATGCTCTAAAATTTCCCTGCATGGTGTGTAACTCACCTAGCTTTGAATATCTCATGGCTTGCTTTTTCGTCGGCTTGCCGAGCCATATTGTTTCGTGACCTTCCCTAGAACCAGGAAGGAAAATCATGTCATTGTATGGCTGAACCCTAAAGTAGTTAGGCATTCCAGTTGTCTTAAATAGTTATATTAAATGTGGCACTCTGCGATTCCAAAGCCATATTGAAGCCCAGCCCTACACCACCACCACCACCACCACAACAGCCATCAATTTTTCTAGAATTGCTTACATGGATTAAACTCCACCAGTTGCGTCCTTCCAAATCCATTTGCTCATTTGGGTTTTAATTTAAACAGGTCTCTTCATACAGTCTCTACCTAGGTTTGTCGTGGTCTCCTCTCAATCACCTACCACATTGATCTGGACTGTATTATTTCTCCTAACCAGTTCATTAAACAGCTTAAGAACTACGATACACATGATCAAACCATCGTAAGTAAGTGTCAGTTTGTCTTCTATATTGGTGCAATGTCTAGCTTCTTCCAAATTGTGTCACTGCATGTCCCATCTTTCCTCGTTATGACCCTCTGATTCACCTTAGCATTCCCCCATTCAATATACTCAATTTTTCAGTACATTTCTGCCAATTCGCCCAATATTCCGTCCATACATCAAATTGTCTTACAGCGGGTCTACAAAACTTACCCTTCTACCAAACTTCTACAGTAAGAAAACACTTCAGAAGCGCTCCACTTCATCAACCCTGCTCTCATCCTATGGTAACATCTATTTCTCTATCACTACAAAAAATTGACCACAGATATCTAATGAAATACCCGAAGGTAATAGAAGTCAACAACTGGCTCATCTACCTCAACTTGACAGTTCATTCATTATGAGTGGTCAACAATTCTTCTTTATCGCGTGCTTTTCAACGTAGTGCTTTAGATTAAGCAGAGAAATCAACCTCAGTACTGGCAGTAAACGATAACAGAAACAAAAACCTTAATGTTTTTGAAAATGCCTTTGCAGCCTTTAGAGGATGAGCATAACCTTAATGTATTTATCTTAAAATTACAACCAGAAGTATAAAGAGAAGCAACGTTGATTTACTTTCTGATAGTATGATTTCATGGAATCCCAATGGTCCCTGGAAGATTTTCTTAGCACCTCATATTCATCTGCTTTTCCTGCAGCACATCAAGAAAGGTTGAATATGTAGCAATAAACCCTAAAGTAAAACCTCACCTATACAACTATGTAACCGCAGACAAACGTTCAACAATGTGATCACATACAGGGAGTATCGCAGAGAGTATAATCACAAGATATTACTGTAAACCAAGAAAATGGGGCAGAATAAATGTTATATCATTTTTCTTTCTAAGTAACTACAAAAACTCATCCCCGCCATCTACAAAAAATTGATGCTCCTGATTTTCTGCTAATTAAGTTGCTTTTAGGTGCCAATATTTCATACACGACAGTTAATGGGCAAAAGGCTAAACATGCATTTTTATTAATGGATATTTACTATTCCATATATGAGTTTTTTTTACACATTATAATAATCTGTGAGAAAAATGATCAAGTTTACAGTATTCTATGTCATAATCATGTTAATTTGATTCATGATCAGAATTATGATTAATATAACTTCAATCGGCCAAAGAATATAAGAAGCTTTGATCCACTGGATTATCTGATCCAAATCCAACACAGATCTGAATCCAATTGATACGAGTGCCACACATGTTCCCAGGTCCATAGAAGCGGATCGACCTCAGCGGATAAATGACCCTCTCGATTAGATGATTTTGTCTCTTAGACGTAGACGGGCGTATTTGGTACTTTTATTGCTTTTTTGGGTCATTACGGTAGTTTACTTTACTTTAGGGGTGTTATTCGTTTTTACCTTATTAGTTTTGGGATGACTATTTAAACACTTGTGTTTTTTTTTTTTGGGAATATATCAGAAAATTGCTCCAAACCCTTCTCCCGTTTCTTCTCCTTCTTCTCCGTTCTTCTTCTTCTTCTTCTTCTTCTTCTTCTTCATCTTCTTCTTCTTCTCTTATTTCTCTGGCTTCGCTTGATTTGTCGTTACTAGGATCAATCCGGTAACACCAATCCAATGCACATAAATCTAATGGACCTGGATTAAGCAAAAGAATGATGACTGGGATATGTTGCATGAGCGGCGCCTTCTTCTTCGCGATCTTAAGCAGCACTTGCTCGTCATGCGCCAACGCATGGTGACTCAGGCAAACCGGCATCGTCACGAGGTCAGTTTTTCTGTTGGTAACATGGTTTTACTTCGAGTGCAGCCCTATCGTCAGTATTCTGTTGCACGTCGTTCCTCGGCCAAGCTTTCTCCACGTTACTATGGTCCTTTCGAGGTTCTCGAGCGGATTGGTGTTGTGGCCTACCGTTTGCGCTTGCCGGATTCTAGTCGGATTCATGACGTCTTTGTTGTGTCTCTTCTTCGTCCCTATGTTTTGGGTTCTCCGTCGCCGCCACATTCAGGCACCTTACCAGAGGAGTTTCTACAGGGAGGGCCTCTTTCCGTTCCCTTACGAGCAACATAGCACCGTACGGTGTTGGTTAGCAGCGTTTCACAGGACCAGTGGCGGATTAAGTGGTCGGATGGGTCAGTTGATACATGGGAGCCGGTTTCCGTTATTGCTGAGCATTTCCCTCACATTCACCTTGAGGACAAGGTGGTTTCTAAGGAGGGGGGAGTTGATATGAGTGCCACACATGTTCCCAGGTCCATAGCAGCGGATCGACCTCAGCGGATGACTTAACGACTCTCTCGATTAGGTGATTTTGTCTCTTAGACGTAGACGGGCGTATTTGGTACTTTATTGCTTTTTTGGGTCATTACGGTAGTTTACTTTACTTTAGGGGTGTTATTCGTTTTTACCTTATTAGTTTTGGGATGACTATTTAAACAATTGTGTTTTTTTTTGTTGGGAATATATCAGAAAATTGCTCCAAACCCTTCTCCCGTTTCTTCTCCTTCTTCTCCGTTCTTCTTCTTCTTCAATCCTTATTTCTCTGGTTTCGCTTGATTTGTCGTTACTGGGATCAATCCAGTAACAATTGGTGCTTTCACTGTGGTTTTCGGAGCTCAGGTTGCTTGCTGCGCTTAATTGTCGGACTCACCCCTTTTCCGTACTGTTGTCGCCACAAACCCTAGCCACGGGAGTCTTCACTGCGGTTCGGTGTTGCTTGGGTCAGTGGGTTTTTTTTGCTTCGCCTTTGTTTCCATTAAGCTTTGTTGCTTGAATCAATTGTGATCCAAAGTTTCCACGTGCTAGTGGGTTTTTGTTTTTGCCCTGGGTATTACTTTCAGTGGGTGGTTATTGTCTTCTAGCGAGTTTGACAAGAGCAACTACTACCCATACCATGTCTGACGACACACAGACCACAAGGGGGGAACAACCATTCAACACCGCCGATGTGATGCGGCTTGTTCACAATTTGGAGCGTCAGATGGGCCGCCTAGAGGCACGTTTGCCGCCGGACAAGCCACCGCCGACGCACGGACACCACCTGCCGCCGACCCAGCAGCAGGTCCACTTTTCGCCGCCGCCACCGCCCCAGCCACAACACCTGGCCTGCTTTGTGCGCCGCCACAGGGGTCTGATCGTCGTGCACTCAAACCTCTCGACCGTTTGCAGTAACGGATGGCAGCCGCCGCAGTCGCGGGTCACCCTTGGCGCCAGTGGCGGAGCCAGAAATATGTAAGAGGGGAGGCACAAATCCGTAAGAGGAGGGGCACAACTGCAGAATGTAAATATTTTGGGGTGCACTACTGCTATTTAATAAGGGCCCAACTGAAATTATTAAAGCATTATGGGGGTATAATAGTAGTTATTCAAAATTTCAGGGGTGCACTTGCACCCCCATGCCTCTATGTGGCTCCGCCACTGCTTGGCGCTACGGACCAGACCCCGCGTATGCGGGTAGATGCACCCTGTTTCACCGGAAACGATGTCGTGGGTTGGATTTTTAAAATCCAGAAATATTTTGATTACTTTCGCACCACGGAGGACAATCGCTTGAACTTGGTATCGATTTTGATTGATCACCCGGCTTCCGAGTGGTTCCGCTATTTTTATCGCACACAACAAATCGGCAACTTGGATGGACTTCCTTTATGCGGTCAAACAGCGGTTTGATCCGGAACATTATGTGGACTATTTTGGCCTCTTGGCAAAGTTACAGCAGCAGAAAACTGTGGCACAGTACCAGACGGAGTTTGAGACGTTGCTTAACAAGGTCCACGTTACGGATGAGGAGACACTGATTTCATTGTTTCGCTCCGGCCTGAAACAGCCCCTACAGCGCGATCTCGGGTTACGCAACCCCGCTACTTTGGCCGAGGCTTTTTCTCTGGCACGAGAGTTGTCGGCATCTTATGCGGATCTCATTCAGGCTTATACACCGCCACCCCGACGGCCTGGGCCAGTCTCTAGGCCACAACAGCCGACCACTTCGGCCGCACCTACTACAGAACGGTCTACTACTGACTTGCCTCCACGCCTATATACGAGGGAGCAGCGCGCCGAAATGGCGCAACAGGGCTTATGTTTTCGTTGTGATGAGAAGTGGGACCGCAACCATAAGTGTGTTCCTAAGTTTCTGATGCTTTCCGCGGGATGATTCAGACGATCCTACCATGGATTCTTCCGACGACACTGATGTTATTACGGATTCCATTCCGACTCTCGACACACTGTCGGGTAATCTCATTCCTCGCTCCTTTAAGTTCCATTGATCTATTGCGGGTGCTAAAGTGCTGGTGCTGATTGATAGTGGTAGTACCCACAATTTCATACACCCGACTGTCGCAGAACAACTGCGTCTCATCTTACAGCCTGTCACGCCTTTCCGAGTTTATGTGGGCAATGGGGCATCCCTGCGTTGCTCCTATTACTGTCCCAAGACTGATATCACCCTTGAGGATCATACGTTTGCTATTGACTTGCACGTTTTAGCTGTTCACGGTCCGGATATTGTATTGGGTATGGATTGGTTGCAGACATTGGGCCAGGTTTTTCATGATTATGGGCGGATGACGATGACGTTTACGTGGCAGGATCATCTGGTGACTCTTCAGGGAGACACGACTGTGCCGCGGCAGATTTCGTTTCACCGCCTGGTTGCGCTTCGCCATCAGGACCCACAGGCCGAGTACTATGAGTTGGTTGCACTTCCGCTTTCTACGTCCGACGGGATGTCCCAGCCGCCGGGTTTTCCACCCGACTTCTCCCAAACGGTTTTATCAGTTTTGGAGGAGCATGCTACCGTGTTTTTTGTTTCGACCGAACTTCCGCCGACACAGGCCTATGACCATCACATTCATCTACTCCCGGGTTCTGCTCCAGTGAATGTGCGGCCGTATCGCTACCCCTACTTTCAGAAGACTGAGATTGAGAAACAGGTTCGTGAGATGCTTCAGCAGGGGATTATTCAGCGCTGTCGTAGTGCTTTCTCCTCGCCCGTCCTACTGGTGCGGAAGAAGGATGGGACTTTTCGCTTTTGTGTGGACTATCGTGCACTTAATGCGGGCACGGTGGCTTATCAGTATCCCATTCCGACGGCAGATGAGCTTTTTGATGAGTTAGGCGCATCAAGCTTCTTCACGAAGCTCGATTTACGTTCTGGGTATCATCAGATTCGCATGCACCACTCGGACATTCACAAGACTGCGTTCCGGTCCCATGAGGGACACTACGAGTTTCTGGTTATGCCGTTTGGCCTCACCAACGCTCCCTCGACTTTCCAGGCAGCTATGAATCAGATATTTCAGCCTTTTCTCCGGAGATTCGTGATTGTTTTCTTTGATGATATCCTAGTTTACACCACCACCCTCGAGCAGCATGCTCAACACCTCCATCAGGTTCTTGCTTTGCTGATTGCTCATTCTCTTTATGTCAAGCTCTCCAAATGTTCTTTTGGCAGGGATGCCGTGGATTATTTAGAACATATCGTCTCTGCTGGCAAGTTACGTGCCGATCCTCAGAAGCTTGAGGCTATGTCTGCCTGGCCAGTCCCTACTTCGGTTCGTCAGTTACCCGCGGTTTCCTCGATTTGATGGGGTACTATCGGCGTTTTATTCAGGGCTATGCGGTGCTTGCTTCTCCGCTTACTGATCTCCTCCGACGTGATGCTTTTTCTTGGTCAGAGCAGGCTGAGCAGAGTTTTGTGGCTCTCAAGCAGGCAGCGATTTCTCCACGGTTCTCAAATCACCGGATTTCAGCAGGGATTTTGTTATTGAGACGGATGCTTCTTCTGAAACGGGTATTGGCGTGGTTCTACTTCAGGATGGTCACCCAGTCACTCTCTTCAGTAAGAAGCTTGGTCTGCAGCGGCAATCTTCTTCTGCTTATCACAAAGAGCTTTATGCGATTGTTGAGGTTGTTCAGAAGTGGCGACAGTATTTTTTGGGCCACACGTTCATCATTCGTAGCGATCAGCGCATCTTGAAGGAGTTATTGTCCCAGGTTATACAGACACCTGATCAGCAGTTTTACATCCGCAAACTTATGGGGTTCAAGTTCCATATTGAGTACAAGACATGGGCTTCCAATCGCGTTGCTGATGCTCTTTCTCGCCGTGATACTGATTCGTCTTCTGCTGTATTGACTGCACTGGTTTGGCTCTTACCGAATTTGTTGGAGCGTATCCGTCTGGAGACGGCGTCCTTGCCTGATTTGCGTGCCATTCAGACGGCGTTGGCATCCCAGTCTCCTCCTCCTCAGTTTTCCTTTGTCGATGGGATCTTGTACTACAAGACTCGCATGTGTATTAGCAGGGACTCTGACGTGCGCCATGATTTGCTGACTGAGTTTCATTCGTCTCCTTTCGCCGGACATCCCGGTATTGATCGGACTCTACGTCGCTCAGCGGCCACTTTCTATTGGGCTGGTATGCGGGCCGATGTTGAGCTCTTCGTCCGTGCATGTCACATTTTTCAAACGACAAAGTATTCTACCCAGAAGCCTGGTGAGTTACTACAGCCGTTGCCGATTCCTGAACGCGTGTGGGACGACGCTTCTATGGATTTCATCACCGGATAGCCGACTTCACAGGGATTTGGCGCCATCATGGTGGTCGTTGATCGTTTGACTAAGTGTGCCCATTTTGCAGGATTGCCTGCAGCCTTTGATGCGGCTCGGGTTGCTCGGACCTTCATTGATACAGTGGTAAAACACCACGGTTTTCCCGCTTCCTTGGTCTCTGATCGTGATCCTCTTTTCACTAGTTCCTTTTGGAAGGATTTGTTGCGTCTGAGTGGTACTACGCTCAAATTCAGCACGGCACATCACCCAGAGACTAACGGTCAGACGGAGGTCATGAACCGTGGCTTGGAGCAGTATCTTTGTGCTTTTGTGCACAAACGTCCTACGCCATGGGCGCACTACTTGTCTTGGGCAGAGTTGGCCTTGAACTGCAGCTACAACCAGAGCATTGGGATGTCTCCGTTTCGGGCCCTCTATGGGCGTGATCCTCCTTCGCTCTTCCCCACGATTCCATCTCATGTTCGGGCACCACATGTATCGGATATGCTGCATGAGCGGCGCCTTCTTCTTCGCGATCTTAAGCAGCACTTGCTTGTCATGCGCCAACGCATGGTGACTCAGGCAAACCGGCATCGTCACGAGGTCAATTTTTCTGTTGGTAACATGGTTTTACTTCGAGTGCAGCCCTATCGTCAGTATTCTGTTGCACGTCGTTCCTCGGCCAAGCTTTCTCCACGTTACTATGGTCCTTTCGAGGTTCTCGAGTGGATTGGTGCTGTGGCATACCGTTTGCGCTTGCCGGATTCTAGTCGGATTCATGACGTCTTTATTGTGTCTCTTCTCCGTCCCTATGTTTTGGGTTCTCCGTCGCCGCCACATTCAGGCACCTTACCAGAGGAGTTTCTACAGGGAGGGCCTTACGAGCAACATAGCACCGTACGGTGTTGGTTAGCAGCGTTTCACAGGACCAGTGGCGGATTAAGTGGTCGGATGGGTCAGTTGATACATGGGAGCCGGTTTCCGTTATTGCTGAGCATTTCCCTCACATTCACCTTGAGAACAAGGTGGTTTCTAAAGAGGGGGGAGTTGATACGAGTGCCACACATGTTCCCAGGTCCATAGCAGCGGATCGACCTCAGCGGATGACTTAACGACTCTCTCGATTAGGTGATTTTGTCTCTTAGACGTAGACGGGCGTATTTAGTACTTTATTGCTTTTTTGGGTCATTACGGTAGTTTACTTTACTTTAGGGGTGTTATTCGTTTTTACCTTATTAGTTTTGGGATGACTATTTAAACAATTGTGTTTTTTTTTTTTTTTTTTGGGAATATATCAGAAAATTGCTCCAAACCCTTCTCCCGTTTCTTCTCCTTCTTCTCCGTTCTTCTTCTTCTTCTTCTTCTTCTTCATCTTCTTCTTCTTCTTCTCTTATTTCTCTGGCTTCGCTTGATTTGTCGTTACTGGGATCAATCCAGTAACACCAATCCAAGGCACATAAATCTAATGGACCTGGATTAAGCAAAAGAATGATCCTATCCAGATTGAATCCATTCCCATCTCTATTCTGAAGAGCACATTGGATAATCAAACAGGAAATAGCTGTCGATAGAAAGATCGTAAAATAACTTTGGAAGTTGCAATTGCTAAATATGCTATACCATGAACGCGTTCTTGTTCAGCAGCATCACTTGCAAATCTTGTTTGGCTCACGTTGTGAGCTCTCAGACTTGTTAAACAAAGAGTCCAGCACCTTCTGGGACTGCTCTGACTCGGAATAGATGGGAGGCGGAGTATGAACTTTAACACCAGTGAGAACCTCCGCAAAATTCCTATGGGACATCACAAGGGACCAAAAATATGAGAATAAATTGTGTAAACACTTATCAGGGCCAGGTTTCAAACAAGATCCTAAGAGCCAAAAAATAGTAGCAGACTTGCTACGGTTCAAAAGACCATATAATGTGTGTTGACAAGGCACAGGAGAATATGTGTGATGTACAATCAAGATTGATCCCTAACCAATCTTTATCCGTTCCCTTCAATTTCAACTATTCTTGATCTTTGTTGAAGGCTATGATTTATTGGATTCCAATTTGAAAAGAAAAATCTAACTTGGGAATAGTTTTAAGTTTCCGGATTAGGGAGATAGGTAAAGAGCCATAATATAGGGTAATGTGGATATGTACATGTGTGGTAGTATATCTTGTTACTTTTTCAAGGTGATATAGGATAGAGGATCGTGAATATTGCACGCCGGATTGTTAGTTATGTGTACAACACATGAGCCGATTTTTGTGCTTATATATTTTTCTGTGTCAAATCTGTTATAATTTCCATAGGGTACTTACTACTAAACTACTAATAGAGCTGCTAATGGCAGTTCAGGCATTGCACTATCAAACTCACATGCAAATAGAGTAAGTACTAGATTCCAGTTGCATTTTTTGGTGTTTATGTGCTCCAATGGGAATATTTTGTAACTATTGTTAGACAATGCATAATTTGTATTTATGTTGTTTTTGGTATATGTTTGTGTGAATTGTTGCATACATTGTCACTAGATTTGGTATGGCAGAACTCATGTGTATTAGTTAGATTTTCTCGTGTACTTTTGTTGAATATGCCCAACAATACTATGTTACTTTTGTTAGATTACAGGTTGAAAATGCATATTTGGTGCTCATGTGAGTTGTTGTTACTTTATTACAGAAATATTGTTGTTACTCTGTTACTGAGTATGGTAAGACAGTCCACAATTTATATTTCTGTTTGGTACAACAATTAGGTATTATTGATTTTTATTTGCTCGTAGTGATATGAGTATGTGACCAAATTTGGTACAAAAATTCATGTGAATTCTGGAAATGCGTATGAATGTGACTCTTGTTTGGTTCATCACAGGTTAACAACAATGGATGTAATGGAGGAAGACTTGGAACTGATGGAGCTGGAAGCTCAGTTTGGAGTTTCATGTGATGGCGTTTGAAGTTAGCTAACTTTTTTACTCATGGCTAGGTGCCCCCTTTTGTACACATAATTTGGTCCGTCTTTTGTGCACAATATTTGGTCAGACCAGTTGATGTGTATTATGTACTTAACTAGAACAAGTATGCTTGCGTTAGATCAAACTTGTGTTTTTGTGGACTTAGCATGTCCAGCGGCTAGAATGCTCTCTCTTGTACATTTGGTTAATTGAAGTTCATTGGCTGATGCCCCCTTTTGTGCACATAACAGTTCATGTGTATGATATGAAACCGTAATTTGATATTTTATGGAGTCTCGTTTAGCTTGTAAATGTTAGAAACTCATATTTTGGTTACATTTGTTGCTGAATGTTGCTTCTAGTGTTACAAAATCTTGTATAAAGTGCATACACTTAAATTTTGCGTACATGAAATGCATGTAGTTGATACAAAATATGAAAGAATAACAACTTTCATTGCACGTCAGCACTGGTAACGTGTGTTGTGGTTTTGTGTTAGAGTTGGGGAATATATAGGCATCAAGAGGGGTAAAACAATCCTAATGTTGGGTGGCAGACGTGGCAATGTAATACTACATCTGTTTCGCCTGTTTCAGCCTACTTCACTTTTTGTCACTATTCACTGAATTACTTTTATCCGGTGATTTGATTAGCAAAACGATACAAGAATTTGGTAATCGTTGCATGGTGTTATAGAGGAAAGTTTATTCTAAAATACCATGAAAAATTTGTTAAAAAATTACATCGTTTTGGTACCCAAATCATCAAGTCACAGTGACTCAGTTACGGGTTAAAAAGTCAAACGCAGATGAAACAGATGAAACGGAGGTAGTACCACTCAAGGTCAGAAGGGACATTTAAGGGCAATGGAGGGCAAAAGTGGAAGGATAAATTGTCCAACACATGTGTCCGACTGCCAGCACAGCACCTACTAACGTCTCTGGACGAAAGGGTGCTTTGAGTCATTATGTTGACACAAAATAGGGGTTTCGTATGTCAATCGATGAACAGTGAGGGTACAAATTACGTATTTACTATAATTCAGGGACACAAAGTGTAAATTACTCATAAAAATGTATGAGATTGCATTAAAAAAAAAAAAGTCACCTGAATTTCACTTGGACGACTTTCTCCTTCCAATGGTATGCTAAGTGCTAACCCTAGTTGACGGTATTCATCTATGTCTACCAATGCGCTATTTAAATATATGTGCTCTCGGTTTCTGCCAATTGGGGTCCTAAAATGCATGTCAAGCTACAATTTTTGGTTATTTCTGTTCCAATCTAATACTGATTTGTGTTTGACCGCAGCTCAAAGGACCCAGAGTGTCATGATACGTTGCCTTTCGACTTCTTTAAATGCATCATTGTAAGTATCCAGTCTCTCATTTCTGCTTTCCAAGATTGAGGACTTCCTTATTTGGGTCCCCAAGAAAAATCAAAGAATTCTGCCCCTGTAACTATGTTCTTAATTAGATTCTAATCGTTGCCCAGTTCCATGGTAAAAAAAACTTGGTGAAAAGTAGAAGAAAGATGTCATTTTCTAGTCAAATGTGAATTTTGATTTTTTTCTTGACAAATTGTTTCTATTTCTGTAGAAGAACTGGGGTACTAGAGCCAGTCGCTGAACTCGAGAGCCTCACTGAATTGTGCTATAAGGAAGGTTCATATGGATAATAATAGTGATAATAACAAAAGTGATTCAAGAGGTGCTTTGATTGTACTGGAAGGGTTGGATAGGAGTGGGAAGACCTCGCAGTTGAGTAGACTGGTTTCCTACTTGGACGGACTCGGTTATTTAGTATGCGTTGTGGAGATATCCTGATAGGGATAATGGTGTTGGGAAAATTATATCATCATACCTAGCTAACAAGTCGCAGTTGGATGATCGTGCTATCCACCTACTCTTCAGTGCAAATCGTTGGGAGAAGAGGTCTGCTTTTGTTACCTCGAGCTCTTTTTGTCTTACTTTATATGTGTTCATCTGCGATACCTAAGGCCATTTTCATTTGAATATTAGATTTCTTTCATTACGAGTCTTGGCACGATCTTAAAGCTTCAAAGCTAGAAACTCGTATCTGTTAACTATGTGACTGTAACTTGAAGGTCTGAATAGGATTATGCGTGCCCGAGGGGAGTTATCAATTACTATAATATTTTCATCCAAACTAGAAGAACAATGATAAAAAGAAATATTCTGGACTAAGTGAGAATGGTATTCCGTGCTGTAATAAAACCCTAACATTGCAGGAAGTTGGCAATCATGTTTGCCATAGATACATTGGTTAAACACTCGAACTTGATAATCTTAGGATTTGACACGTCCATATTATCAGATGCCATAGATTAAACTACATGAATAAAAAGCAACAGTGACCACAAGCCTTATTCTTGCTCGTATTTCATCACTGATACTCTTCTCCGTACCAAGAAGTAGTTCATGGCTACAGCATGATAGTAGGTTCTTAGTTGGTGGATTTATATAAATATATAGTATGACGACCTGCCTTTTTGTTTCATCAGCAACTTAAGACTTTTATTTATGATGAAAGAGGAGGCACATGAGAGGGACAGAGGTGAAATAATGAAGAGGAGAATAGGAAGATGATGCAGGTGTAGTCGATCAGGTTTCAGCACCAAGAAAATATCAACATTTGACGGAGCTGAGAGGAGAGGAAGAAAGAAATAAAGGAAGTATAGTTGGAAACAAGAATAGTGAAAATAATGAATAGCAAGAAGACTGATGAAGAATTTATTTTTTCCTTGGTAGACGGGATTTCATGAGTAGCACAATATAAGCATACTTCAACATCCTATAGTGTTGGGATAGAAACCAAGAAAAGTGCCCATAGGTGTCCTGAACGTCAGGTTATTGCATGATCAAAAGCCAAGACGATTTAAGAATTTTCTAAAATAGAGATTTAGTTAGGAAACAGGCACATTTTGTTTCCTCTTTAGTAGAGGTTTTGATAATCTGTTCAGAGAAAACTTGGCTATAAGCCTGTACACTTCCATTCCAACTCTAAAGAAAGCGAACGGCGAGTTTGAAGCAACAAGGTCAATGTAAAATCTATACTTATTGCTTACCTCTTTTTCTTATTGCCCATTATAGTCTGCACTAATGCTGGCGTTAGAAACCCAAAAGATAGCTGTGTAGAACAGTGGACTGAATATTAGAAGAATGTGCTTGGATAAACTTACAAAGCCAGAAATTATGAAATTGTGGTACATTTAGGAGAATGTGCAAGAAATTGTTCTGGAGAAACGCATGATCCCTTTTTTTCCAAGAGCCGAATTAGAAAATGTTTGTTGGATTTTCTCTTCTCCAACTCTACAAATCAGTGAGTTTGAGAAAGGAGGGAGTAGTCACTACAACCTAAGTGAAGTTAGACTCGGCCATAGACCAGACCGTTTGCAAGTAATACAGGCATGAGGCATCCCACCTTCCCTGGCAACTCATACTTAGTTTTTGAGCCAGCTGTGTGAAAAGGTGTGCAAGAAACTTTTGAACACTGACATGCAATGCTTTAGATAAACGAACTCTAGCTCCATCTGTCCCAGGCTATTTCCTCACCTAGGTCTAACTTTATTGGTGTCTTGTTATGGGGTCCTCATTTGTCAAGTCTTGTCTTATTGTCTTTATCCGGCTATCCGCGTTCGTCTTAGTCTCCCTCTTTCTTGCCGACCACCGTCAAGCTGGACTGTATCACTTCTCCTAATTGGTGTGTCCAATGGCTTACGATACACATGCAACTCTTTAAATAAGAGAAGCTTGGGTTAATCAACTGCTAGATAACGTACACGAGGTGTGTGTGAGTTCAGAGGTCTTTAGACATGATCACTGACTCTGATTTTGTGAAGTATCTCTTCTTGGAGGGATCAAGACAATCTATAATCATATGCTCGATTGGGTTGTTTATGCCTCTGTAGACTAGAATTTTAGTTGTGCACAAGTTGGAACTACTGCAAACCTTCTGAGTTATGATTTTGCTTGTGAGTTTATGAACATGTATGTGCGTAACTGTTCAACTACTATCCTTCGAATTATGATAAGATCTCTACGAACACCCAAAAATTGAGAGTTGATTCTATTCATGTTTTCTGGTGGGTGTCTTTGTTGGAAGAAATGGTTTAGACGGTAACATTTTATACCCGACTTTGAGCTCGGTTTGGACCCGGCTCACTTGCGGGTTAACAACACCAATCGCATCTTTAGAAAGAGGGCAACTTGGTGGTCGTTTCGGTAACTCAATCGTCAAAAACCATTAAGAAATGAATGATCAAATTGAGCTCTCAAAATGGGTTCATGATCAAACATGTGTTGTGAAGAAAATAGAAACCACATCTTGGTTCAAGGAGGAAATTTGTGAGTTTATCTACTCCAAGTTTGGACTATAGGGCACGCCCTTTGGGTGGAGCAATTTATTGCAGGAGAGAAGACTTAGACAAATGACGAACCACCACGCGCGCGCGCCGCCGCCGTCCGTCCGGCCGGCTCGGGCTCGGGCTCGGGCCGGGCGTGGTGTGGTGTTGGGCTGATTTGTTAGTAGGCTTCAAAAGCATTAATTTTTTGGGCCTGAAACTAACAAATTAATCTGTTAATTAACAGTTTTTATTACTGTTATTTTCGGATGCAAACTGAACGGTTGAACCATCTGAAAACCAACGAAATTTCATACCAGAGATATTCAAACTCCAACAGAAACTTCGTCGTAGTTCAGTTCGTTGTGTGCGGCGCTGTACGCAGTGCTTTCCACCGCCGCACAGGGAAGGCTTTCATCCTGGGAAGCAGTCGTCCGATCGTTCCATAGCAAGCACGTGTGGGGGGCGAATCTGCTTTAAGGAGCCTCGTTCTACATGAACGAAACTGTCTTCCAACTTTGTACAGTGTTCGGAAATCTCACTATCAGTAAGTTCGTTCTGCATTAATTTTTTTGTTTTCGGGTACTTTTTGATTATACACAACCTGTCCGGGTAATTAAATATACTAACAATCTTAAAGCAGATTCTGGATTCTTTCTTGTGATATAATCTGTTAGTATCTGAAAATTTTCTGTCATAAAACAAATCTTCTAATCTGTACAGATTGCTCTGTTCTTTCTTTGCGGCACTAGTAATTGTTAACAGAGTCTTCCTGCATATTTTCTGATTATCTGTATCCGAAGTTTTCTGTGTTAGCAAACAATCTGTTTTGTTTTCATTCGTTTGTACAATTTCATGAAACTGGTATTTTGTTTACTGCCTATTAATTGGATAACATTTGTAAAGAAGTTTTACTGCCTATTTGCAGTGCCTAGTTCTAGATCTTTCAATAAACACCGCTTGTTTCGTCAAACCGTTAAAGTTGTTAATTTCGCCTTCAATTAGTCACTGGCACTTTTCACCAAAATCTATTTTGTTTTCTAACTGCACATGCATGTAACTTGCAATTCATTTGGTATTGCATAGAAAAGTTTACTGTTTGTATTTTAAAATTCGTTTTATTGTTAGTTACAAAAGAATCATTGTGTACTTACTGCTCAGTTTCTTTTGTGAAATCTTAGTCTAATTGTCTGTGACCATTTCAGTTTTTTTTTCGTCTTAGCATAACAGTTCAGTTTATTGCAATTAATAATCGTTTAATTTGTTTAGCCTTTAGACTTGCTTCTATAAATTCAGCAAGTTCATTCATTATTTTATAGTACTGTAATTCAATTCCGATTTTCGGTTTATTGTCAATTCTGTCGATAGTAACAGAAATATTTCTATTTGTAGAAATGGGAGACAATTCCGGAAAAGAGGCGGGTGAAACGTCAAACTTGACTTCCGTTACCGCCAACCCCGTTGTACCAGTGGGTTCGCATCTCGTTGAGAAGCCGGAGAAATTTACGGGCAAAGACTTCAAACGTTGGCAGCAAAAGATGTTGTTTTACCTGACGACTTTGAGTCTTGCGAAATTTCTTAACGAAGATGCTCCTCCATGTCCAGAAAATGCCGATAGACAAACCGTTGCAGCGGTGGAGGCTTGGAATCACTCCGATTTCCTTGCAAGGAACTATATTTTAAATAGTTTAGACAACCAGTTGTATAACGTCTATTGTGCTGTAAAAACGGCTAAGGAACTTTGGCACTCGCTCGAAAATAAATATAAAACCGAGGATGCTGGTGCCAAAAAGTTCGTAGTCGAGAACTTCCTAGAATTTAGAATGGTAGATTCCAAGGGGATAATGCAACAGGTGCAAGAATTTCAGTGTGTAATACATGATGTAATAGCGGAGAAAATGATTCTCCCTGAAGAATTTCTTGTAGCCGCAATGATACACAAACTACCCCCCTCGTGGAAGAACTACAAAAATTACTTGAAGCACAAGAGGAAGGAAATGAAGATGGAGGAGCTCATCGTTCGACTTCGGATTGAAGAAGGCAATCGACTAGCCGAAGACAAGCCGTCAACAAGCTATCAGTCTAAGGCAAACGTCGTAGAGGAAAAGCCGAAGAAAAATCTGAAGAGGAAGGCTACGGATGAGAAGAAAAAATTTACGGGTAAATGTCACAATTGTGGCAAGGTCGGACACAAGATAAAAGATTGTCGGAAAAAGAAGAATAACTCCAAAGGGAAGAAACCCGAAGCCAACATGGTCGAGGATGGAGAAGACGGAAACGACTTTGCAGCCGTAGTCTCGGAAGTGAACCTCGCCGGAGGCAATCCCAAGGAGTGGTGGATCGACACCGGTGCCACAAGGCACATATGTTCCGACAAGGCTATGTTCTCATCGTTCGAGCCGACTGAAAATGAAGAACCATTGTACATGGGAAATTCAGCAACTTCCGCCATAAAAGGGAAAGGGAAAATAACGCTGAAAATGACTTCCGGAAAAACCCTTACCCTCAATGATGTTCTCTATGTTCCCGATATTAGGAAGAACCTAGTTTCAGGATCAGTGCTTAGCAAGAAAGGGTTTAAGCTTGTATTTGAGTCGGACAAATTTGTTCTGACCAAAAATGGTGAATATCTAGGTAAAGGGTATCTCAAAGATGGGCTATTTAAGCTCAATGTAATGACTGTGTTTCCGACTATGAATAAGAAAGCGCAAGTTAATTATTTGTCGGATTCTTCTACTTCTTGTTTATGGCATGCACGATTAGGTCATGTTAATTACGAGTCGATTCGTAAATTAATGAAAATGGACCATCTTCCCAAAAGTGAGATTAATTCCGATCACAAGTGTGAAATATGCGTAGAGGCAAAATTGACAAGTAAGCCATTTCAACCTATCGGTTCGAAATCAACGAGCCCTCTCGAATTAATTCACACCGACATATGTGATCTAAAATTTGTGCAGACAAGAAGTGGAAAGAAATATTTTATAACATTTATCGACGACTGCACTAAATACTGCTATGTTTATTTATTGCATAGTCGAGATGAAGCGTTAGACGCATTCAAGAAATACAAGGCCGAGGTGGAAAATCAATTGAATAAAAGGATTAAGATCCTTCGAAGCGATCGAGGAGGAGAATACGATTCTCCATTTGCAGAAATTTGTTCGCAAAGTGGAATCATCCATCAAACCTCGGCACCCTACACACCCCAACAAAATGGGGTTGCGGAAAGGAAAAATAGAACATTAAAAGAAATGCTCAACGCATTACTTTTAAGTTCAGGGCTACCACAAAACATGTGGGGGGAAGCTTTATTAAGCGCCAACTATATTCTAAACAGAATTCCTAAAAGGAAATTGGACAAGACCCCATATGAAATGTGGAAAGGCCGGAAACCCTCATACAAACATTTGAGGGTATGGGGATGTCTTGCTAAAGTGGCAACCCCACTACCGAAAAAGGTCAAGCTAGGACCTAAAACGATAGATTGCATCTTCATTGGATATGCGGCAAATAGTAGTGCTCATCGATTTCTGGTCCACAAATCAGAAATACCTGATATTCACGAGAACACTATTATTGAATCAGCCAATGCCTCATTCTTCGAAGATATATTTCCTTGCAAGATGAAGGAAGTAGAAGCGTCCGGAAAACGGTCGCATGATACCGCCATTGGCAATGACCAGGAGGAAGAGGTAAGGCGGAGTAAACGAGCCAAAACTGCAAAAACTTTTGGACCTGATTTCCTAACATATTTAACGGAAAATGATCCAACAAGTTATAAAGAGGCCATGTCCAGTGTCGATGCTCCTTATTGGAAAGAAGCTATAAATAGCGAGATTGAATCCATCTTACATAATAATACTTGGGAATTAGTAGATATTCCACCAGGCTCCAAGCCCCTAGGTTGTAAGTGGATTTTTAAGAAGAAGCTTAAACCCGATGGTACAATCGACAAGTACAAGGCAAGACTTGTCGCAAAAGGGTATAGGCAGAAAGAAGGACTAGATTTCTTCGACACATATTCTCCTGTGACCAGAATAACGTCTATTCGGATGCTTATCGCAATTGCTGCATTATTCAATTTTGAAATACACCAAATGGACGTTAAAACGGCTTTTTTGAACGGAGAACTAGAGGAAGAAATCTATATGGAACAGCCGGAAGGGTTTAAAGTTCCTGGAAGCGACAACAAATATTGTCGGCTAAAGAAGTCCCTTTATGGACTAAAACAGGCCCCCAAGCAATGGCACGAGAAGTTCGACAAAGTCATGAGCAGTCATGGATTTCGAACTAATGAATGTGATAAGTGCGTATACTATAAGAAAATAGGAAAGGAATGTGTCATAATATGCTTATATGTCGACGACATGCTAATTATGGGGAGCAACAAGGCAATAATTCTTGACACCAAGAAATTATTGTCCACAAAGTTTGACATGAAAGACCTAGGAGTGGCGGATGTGATTTTAGGGATTAAAATTACAAAGACTCCAGATGGTTACGCACTTTCTCAAACTCACTACATAGAAAAGGTGATCGAAAAGTTTGACAAAGGGAATAATAAACCAATTACCACACCAGTAGACGTGAGTTTACATCTCGCCAAGAATCGTGGCGAATGTGTTAGGCAATTGGAATATGCCCAGATAATTGGAAGCCTCATGTACATCATGAATTGTACAAGGCCGGACATCGCACAAGCTGTCGGGAAATTGAGTCGCTTTACTAGCAACCCTGGTAAGGATCATTGGACAGCCTTAATTCGAGTGCTGAGGTATCTTTGTTATACCAAGGATATGGGTCTACAATACTCGAACTATCCAGCTGTCTTGGAAGGATATTGCGATGCCAATTGGATCTCTGATTCAAGAGATTCCAAGTCCACAAGTGGATATGTATTCACTCTTGGTGGAGCGGCAATATGTTGGAAATCTTCAAAGCAGACGTGCATTGCAAGGTCTACTATGGAAGCGGAATTCATAGCGTTAGACAAGGCAGGGGAAGAAGCAGAATGGCTTCGTCATTTCCTCGAAGATATTCCAACATGGCCAAAACCAGTGCCTCCTATCTGCATTCATTGCGACAGCCAATCGGCAATAGGTAGAGCACAAAGTAGCATGTATAATGGTAAGTCTAGACATATACGTCGGAGACATAATACCATTAGGCAACTTCTCTCAAGAGGAATAATATCGATCGATTATGTAAAGTCAAAAGAAAATATAGCGGATCCGTTGACTAAAGGTTTATCGAGAGAACTAGTTGCAAGTTCGTCAAGGGGAATGGGATTGAAGCCAATCTCGTAAGAGTTGCACGTAGCGGCAAACCCAACCTAGGTGACTGGAGATCCCAAGAACTAGGTTCAAAAGGGACAACCCAACTACCAGTGCAAATAAACAAATCACTCACCCGGAAATAAAGTTTCCAAACTCATTCCTAGGGCGAACACCGAGTGATGGGACAGGGTAAGCTAAAGGCTTTTAATGAGACCACATCTCAAGGTTCCTTGAGAAGAGTATGGTAAGATACTCGTTGTGTGTCTCACCTATGTGAGTAGGAACGGGCCGGTTCTAGGAGGATGACGTGGCTACACTCCTCTAAGTCTACTCATGAAACCAGGAAAAGTGTTTCAAGGCCGAAATGAACACAACCGTGAGAACGGACTACGTCTAGGTTGTTAATTGTGTGCGATCTACCGACTAGGTATACAACGCGGCAAGCAGTTCAAGGCGTCTCGCTCACTGTCAAGCCAGTATACCCTGTAGTATCTCACTAAGAGGAAGGTTCAAAGTCTATGACTACCTTTCTTTACGCAATTAACTACCGCCAAAGGAGTTTCAACCACATAGAGACATTTTACGCTTTGAGACGTGAATTTGTCATTCATGTGGGGGATTGTTGGAAGAAATGGTTTAGACGGTAACATTTTATACCCGACTTTGAGCTCGGTTTGGACCCGGCTCACTTGCGGGTTAACAACACCAATCGCATCTTTAGAAAGAGGGCAACTTGGTGGTCGTTTCGGTAACTCAATCGTCAAAAACCATTAAGAAATGAATGATCAAATTGAGCTCTCAAAATGGGTTCATGATCAAACATGTGTTGTGAAGAAAATAGAAACCACATCTTGGTTCAAGGAGGAAATTTGTGAGTTTATCTACTCCAAGTTTGGACTATAGGGCACGCCCTTTGGGTGGAGCAATTTATTGCAGGAGAGAAGACTTAGACAAATGACGAACCACCACACGCGCGCGCGCGCCGCCGCCGCCGTCCGTCCGGCCGGCTCGGCTCGGTCTCGGTCTCGGGTTCGGGTTCGGGCACGGGCCGGGCGTGGTGTGGTGTTGGGCTGATTTGTTAGTAGGCTTCAAAAGCATTAATTTTTTGGGCCTGAAACTAACAAATTAATCTGTTAATTAACAGTTTTTATTACTGTTATTTTCGGATGCAAAACTGAACGGTTGCAACTTTCTGAACAGTTGCAACCGCTCCCAACCAACACCTCTGCATCAATAAATTGTGCAGCCCTCTTCTCAATTGAACCATCTGAAAACCAACGAAATTTCATACCAGAGATATTCAAACTCCAACAGAAACTTCGTCGTAGTTCAGTTCGTTGTGTGCGGCGCTGTACGCAGTGCTTTCCACCGCCGCACAGGGAAGGCTTTCATCCTGGGAAGCAGTCGTCCGATCGTTCCATAGCAAGCACGTGTGGGGGGCGAATCTGCTTTAAGGAGCCTCGTTCTACATGAACGAAACTGTCTTCCAACTTTGTACAGTGTTCGGAAATCTCACTATCAGTAAGTTCGTTCTGCATTAATTTTTTTGTTTTCGGGTACTTTTTGATTATACACAACCTGTCCGGGTAATTAAATATACTAACAGTCTTTTGGTGGAAACTTGATGAAAAAAGGCGTGTTCATATCATATTCACATTGATACATCTCGTGACAGACTCTTAAGTGCTCGAAATAGAAAACACATGTCTTCCTAAACAGCGGCGGAGCACGCAATTGGATAGGGGAAGGGGGTATATAAATTCAAACAGTCGAGTACAAAAGTCAAAATATTTATATGGCATTATACATGTTTTTGGTTCATAGAAACGCCTGTTTTTTTTTGTTACAAGCGGAAGTCACTCTGTCGTACACAAGACATTACAATTACAATTACGACAACTCTACTCTTCATTTTCTAGACAACTTTCTCCATCTAAACTACTAAACTATTATTCATTCGCAAATCACTTGTCCTATTCATTAACATACTTCACAATATTTGTGGGAGAGAATTACCTTTTGACCGTAGCGGTAGCAACCGGTAAAATCAATTGGAGGGTCGGGAAATCTGCAAGAGGATGATGTCGACTACAAGGTCAATACTCGTCGGCATAATCGGAGGAGCGTCCGGGGAACCAGCTACGAGGAAAAGAGGAAGGGGCGATATCGACGGCGACGAAAGACCCGTCACCGGTTTGATCATACGATCCATCCTCTACTTGCCCTGCCCAAGGTCTTTTACCGTCTTGGATCATTTTGATGAAGTATCGTACGATTACGTAGCCCAAGTATCAGTTTTTGACAGTTCCGCCCCTGATCACTCCTCAATCGTTGATCTGTCCAGTTTATCTCAACTTCCCAGACGACATTATTAACCCAACTGAGCTTGATCGTCAGCTATGTCGGGCTAATAAAAGGCTGCGCTTCCTTTTTCGAAAGAACACATGCCACAGGAGTACATAGCTCTGATTATATTACCTAAAGAAAGAGATACCGGGGGGAGACGAATTGCAAGTGGGAAAATTCAGTTGCCACTAGACCTGGCAAAATGGGTGGGTCAGTCGGATTTGGGTTGGGTTTATATGAGTTGGTTTTAATTGGAGCACTACCTAATTAAGTCCATAATTCTATTGGGTTTTTTTGGGCTAAATTTTGTGGGCTTGGTTATTAGTGGGTAGTCTCAATTATACCCAATCTGGGCCGAATAAATCATAAACTTTCAACAAAGCCCAATCACAACTTTAAGTAGGAAAGCCCATCTTTCTAACCTAGTCATACCGAATTTACCATTATACCCCTCAAAATGTTATATGATGTGCCCTCATACCTCATCCATCTTCTGTAGAAAAAAATTCTCCCGTCCACTGCACGGTGCCGTCACCATCGAGCTTGCGCCGTCGCCGCCGAGCTTGCGCCATCGCCGAGCTGCCGACGCCGTCGTGCTGGCTCCGTCGTCTTCCACCCCCACTGCATCTCTGAAGGCGTTCACCCAATTTTGATCCAAAGTTCACGCCGCCGAGCTTCCACCGCCGCAGAGCTTCTGTCGCCGTCGTCGTCCACCCCCACTCCATCTCTGAAGGCATTCAACCGACGCGAACTTCTCCGATTTCGACCAATATCAAAATCTAAATCCGAAATTGTGCGAATATGGTGACTTTTTGCATATTGGATATCCCTCAGTTTCACCGGAATCCATGGTGGACGGCGGCGCTAGAGGCGAGACAAAGAGACAGAGCAATTACACCGCCGGAATCCATGGCGGACGGCGGCGCTAGAGGCGGTGATGGTTACCTTTTCTTATTCGTCTCTACGACATCACCGCCTCTGTAATTGTTATAATTTTTTTTTTTAAATAATCTTATTTTCTTTTTTTAGTTTATGTTTTATGAATAATTGAATACTATGAGTCTTATTGGTGTCCAGGACAAATACCCACCTTACCCATCTACAAGCTGGTCTTAAATAGGTATAACCAATTAGTACCATTTATTAAATAGTCAGGACCCGCTCCATTTATTAGCCGGTTAAGTGGTCTAACCCAATGGGTAAATTCCCATTCTGCCAGGTCTAGTTGCCACATTCGACTCTACCAAACCCTGAGCCTAACACTCTGAACCATTATTCAAACAAAGACTGGGATGACATCCTCAATGTGATATTTGGGCGGATACTCTTGGGTATCAACCACATATATTGTGGCGGTCGAACATGTTGGCTTTTGTGACTTGAATTTTTTTGGTAATTACTTGGAGACTAAGAAAAAGAAATAAGGAAAAAAAAAACAAAAAAGAATTGGTCAAAATTAGCCAAGCCACCGTTCCTAATCTAAGGCGGTGGGTTGGCTATATAAGTAGTCTTTTTTTTTGCTTTGTTAGACACAGGGAGTAACACACTATCAGAGAGCTCTACCACTAGCACTAGCATTAGCATAGGCATAGTAGTGAGCTTGTTCTAAGTGTGTTGATCACACGGTTGTAAACGGGTTCGGGTTTGTTTCGGGTTTTGTTTCTCTCAGTAAATACCAGGTTCGGGTTGTGGAGTAGCTAGTATTTATACTAGCAAACCACGTTAAAATTCTTGTCTCTCGTTCTTTATATTTTGTTATCGTTCTTGTTTGATACCCGGATTCATCCGCTGCGTCATAACAAACTGGTATCAGAGCTAGGTTAGGTTAGGGTTTTAAACAAGAAACGATGTCGGGTACTATGAAGATCGAGAAGTTCAGTGGGAGAAACAATTTGAGTCTGTGGCAGATCAAGATGAAGGCGTTGTTGAAACGCGACGTTCTTTGCTGCCTCTGGCGTCCAACAAGGGCAACGTGGACACGTCCACATCGGCGTATCTGAAGATGGAGAAGAAGGCGCACGCAACGATCATGTTGTGTATGACAGACGACGTGATCACCGGTGTCGCAGATCAGGAGAAGGCGGCTGCTTTGTGGGTCAAGTTGGAGGAGCTCTACATGAAGAAATCTGTGGCAAACAAGTTGATGCTCAAGACGGCGATTCGGGTTGCGAATGTCTGAAGGTACGCAAATTAGTGATCGCTTAGATGTTCTAAACACTATTCTGCTTGAATTGCGTAATAGTAAGGAGAAAATAAGTGATGAGGATGCGGCCTTAATTCTGTTTGTATCGCTGCCTCCATCGTATGAGGGTTTCGTGCAATCTTTCATTGGTGGGAAAGATACGATAACCCTAGAACAGGTCAGATCTGCTCTTCACACTAGGAGTCTGAGGCACAAGGTTGCAGGCAATTCATGTGACCATTTTGCGGCTGGTTTAATGGTCAAAGTAGGAAAAGGTAAGGGATACAAGAGGTTGCAGGATCGAGCTTACCACAGGACGTTTGTGCCTACTGCAAGGAGAAATGTCACTGGAAGAGGGAGTGTCCCAAGAATAACCAGACGAATCTGGTTCTAGGTGGAGGGACCTCCTCCGAGGATGACCTTCTTCTCTGAGCCCCCTGGGGGCGATTCTGGGCTCCTGGCATGGAGCATCTGGCGCGTGAGATTTCTGGCACGCGAATCGGGTTCTGGTTCTAGGCGCGAAAAGATTTATGGCGCGCACTAGTTTTTCGGGCGCATCTGAGGCATACGGGGCGCATCTGGCATGACAATTTGTGGCACTCGTCGTCGGTGCATCTGGTCTGGACGACATCTGGGCACTTGTCATGGTGCACTGGTTCTGGCGCTGTTTGGAGCGCATCGCGAATACATTCGGTCCTGTATTCTCAGTGAATGTATTCGAGTCAGGTTCTAGGTGGAGGCGTGCTTGTTTCAGGTTCAGGGAGACGCATCAGTTTCAGGTTTCGAGAGAAGCATCAGTTATGGTTCAGGGTTGCTGAGACGATTCAAGTCAAGGTGGAGATTTGTTGGCTTTTGTGACTTGAATTGTTTTTGGTAATTACTTGGAGACTAAGAAAAAGAAGTAAGGAAAAAGAAAAGAAAAAAAAGGAATTGGTCAAAATTAGCCCAGCCACCGTTCCTAATCTAAGGCGGTGGGTTGGCTATATAAGTAGTCTCTTTTTTTGCTTTGTTAGACACAGGGAGTAACACACTATCAGAGAGCTCTACCACTAGCACGAGCATTAGCATAGGCATAGTAGTGAGCTTGTTCTAAGTGTGTTGATCACACGGTTGTAAACGGGTTCGGGTTTGTTTTAGGTTTTGTTTCTCTCAATAAAATCAAGTTCGGGTTGTGGAGTAGCTAGTATTTAAACTACCAAACCACGTTAAAGTTCTTGTCTCTCGTTCTTTATATTTTGTTATCGTTCTTGTTTGATACCCGGATTCATCCGCTGCGTCATAACAGAACATACGCAGAAGATATGAGGGAATTGCACGCCAGTCTCACAAAGTTTCGCTAATCGCAGGACTTGTACAAATTTGTGGACCATGTGGGATTGTGGTCGTGGGTTCGCTGGCAGAACTTTTTATGAAATTACTCCACATATGAGCAACTGATTCCCATTTCTAAGTATGATCTGCTCAACAAACCAAAAGAATATAAAAAGTATGTGCCCTGCCCAATACTCGAGAGTTTATCCGATAACTGCAGATTGGCATGTCATCATGGCCCATGCCAATGTCTGCCCAACCTTAAGACGAGCTTTTACTTTTCCACATGTAAAGGCTTATAAGAATAGCGAGGGAGAATGTGTGAGGTTCTCGTTCAACTCGCTCAGGCACTATGGACCACTGAATCACGCGAAACGCCCGACAACCATAACTGAGGCTTCACCCAAGTTTTGGAATATGAGCCTGAGTTTGAGCAGGTACCAGTCAGTTGAAACTCAATACGCTGATGCTCGGCCTCAGTTACGGATGCTGGGCGATTTGCGGGATTCGGTAGTCCATAATGCCTGAGTGAGTTGCACGAGAACATCAAGCATTCGGCCCCGCCCTTCTGATAAACCTTACATGTGGAGAAGTAAATACTCGTCTTAAGGTTGGGCAGGCATTGGCATGAGCCATGGCGGCAAGCCAATCAGCAGCTGTTGGATCGACTCTGGAGCGCTGGGAGGATCAAGGTGTCTGTCCACAAAGTTTGAGCAAAGACTTTTTATCTTTTTTTGGTTTGTTGAGCAGATCATACTTAGGAATGGGACTCAGTTGCTCATATGTGAAGTGATTTAATACAAGGGTTTGCCGGTGAACCCACGACCACAATCCCACATGGTCTGCGAGTTTATACAAGTCTTGCTAACAACGACAAGTTGTGATACTTGCGTGCAATTCCCTCATGTCTTCTTCATATGGTCGACCACCCCGATACATGACATATGTGTGTGATATCCAAGAGTATCTGTCGATGGGAATGTCATCCCAGTCTTTGCTCGAATAATGGTTCGAAACGTTAGGTCAGGGTTTGATCGCCTCCCTCCGACATCTCTTGCATCAGGTAATAGAATATGAGGTTCGTCATTACTACTGTGGGATGTGTTCTTTTGAAAGAAAGAAGCGTAGCTGTTGATAAGCCCGACAGCTAGCTATCTTCCAAACTCAGTCGGCTAATGACACCGTCTGGGAGGTTGAGATCAACCAGGGAGGTTAACGATTGAGGAGTGATGATCAGGTGGGAAACTATCAAAACTGATACAGGCGGTGGGGGAATTGACCCACACCCTGAAGAAACCTTCAAGCTTATGCAGAAATGGTGAAGAAGATGAAGAGGAAGAAGAAACGAGAGAAAGACAGAAATGAAGAGAGAGAGAAAGAAAGATTCTCATTAGCATTAACTGAAAACAATTACACTATTAATACTCAGTTAACCATACTAACAACTCTAACAACTTTTCCCTCTTTGTTACAAACTTATCACTAATTGCAGAATAACCCCTATAGTCTTACATCCCCCCTTAAGCTCAAGGTTCCTTTTTAGTGATTTTGAAAAATCTTATCAGAGCTAAAAGAGCTCAAGCACAGCTGAGACAAGACACTCTGAAAGGCAGCAATTGGCAGGGCTTTAGTAAAGACGTCTGCAAGCTGGAGCTTTGAAGCAATGTGAGCTACATGTAGTTGTCTCAGTGCCACCTGTTCTCTAATGAAATGAAAGTCAATTTCAATATGCTTACTCTTTTCATGGAAGACTGGATTAGTGCTGAGCATAAGAGCTGAGATATTATCACACCATAGCTGAGGTTTTTGTGATGGAATAATACCCAAATCTCTCAATATGTAAGTTATCCACTTGATTTTTGCTGTTGTGGCTGACATGGCTCTATACTCTGCTTCTGTGGAGCTTCTGGAGACAGTGTTTTGCTTCCTTGATCCCCAGGAGATAAGATTTGTGCCTAGAAACACACAAAAACCAGTGGTACTCCTCCTATCCTCAGGATCCCCAGCCCAGTCTGCATCTGAGTATGCTGTAAGATGATAGTTTCCAGGAGCAAAGTGAAGTCCAGTATTCAAAGTGCCTTTGATGTACCTCAGAATCCTTTTTACTCCAGTGTAGTCACATTGTCTTGGATTATGCAAGTGCTGTCAAGCTTTGTTGACAGCAAATTGAATATCTGGTCTAGTTACTGTAAGATACTGCAAAGCTCCCACTATACTTCTGTACAGGTGAATGTTGGAAAAGGGTTGAAGATCATCTGCAGTGAGTAGGACTTTTGGAGAGATAGGTGAAACACAAGGTTTACAGTCTGTCATGCCTGCCTTTTGTAGAAGATCAGAAGCATATTTTGTTTGTTGCAGATGAAAACCCTGAGCAGTAGTGCTAATTTGAATTCCCAAAAAATAAGATAAAGTACCAAGATCCTTCATAGAAAAGGTGGTGGACATATGATGAATCAAGGAGTCAATGTAGCTCTTGTTACTACCAGTGATGAGAATATCATCCACATAGATAAGCACCACAATTGTAAGACTGAATTTCTTGAGGACAAACAGAGAAGCATCAGATAAGCTCAATTTGAATCCATTTTTGATAATAAAAGTAGATAACATTGTGTACCATGCCCTGGGAGCTTGCTTAAGGCCATATAATGATTTGTGAAGTTTGCACACTAAACCAGAATGAGTCACAAATCCAGGTGGCTGTTCCATGTAGACCTCTTCATCTAGAACCCCATGAAGGAAGGCATTACTGACATCTAATTGTCTAACTTCCCAAGATTTAGATAGAGCTAATGAGAGGACAATTCTCACAGTTTGTTGTCTTGCCACAGGGCTAAATGTTTCTGCATAATCTAAGCCAAATTGTTGATGAAACCCCTTGGCTACCAGTCTTGATTTATATCTAGAAACAGTTCCATCAGCATTTCTTTTAACTTTGAACACCCATTTACACCCAATAGGTCTTCTGGGGTGAGGGAGAGGAACTAGAGTCCATGTTTTCTGAGACAAAAGAGCATGATATTCCTCTGTCATGGCCTTAAGCCAGTGTGATGAGCTCATAGCTTCTTTGTAAGAAGCAGGTTCTGTAGTAGTCAGATCACATGAGTGAAGCTGATATCTGGGGTTAGGTTTGTGAATACAGCCTTGGATCTAGTTTGCATATTGTGAGAGATAGGCAATGGTCGTGAAAGAGAAAAAAGATGAGAGGAGTTGGAGGAGAGAGGGAAATGTGGTGTATGAATATGAGATTGGGAAGAGGTAGGTGCAGGGCTAGATACATGAGAAGGAAGTGGAGGGGAATTAACAGGAGTAGGAGAAGAGAATAATGGTTTTGTTGAGGTATTAGTGTTAAAAACATGTGGAAATTGGAGCCAAGAACTGACATAAGAGGTGTTATGTAAATTTGACATGGTGGCAGAGGGAGAAGATGATTGAGATTTGAAAGGGAAAATGTTTTCAAAGAACTTTACATGTCTAGAAATATACATAGTAGAAGTGGATGTATCCAGACACCCAAACACTTTGAGAGAAGTATATGGTGGACATGTTTTGTAGAGGAGAGAATAAGAGGATTGAAACTGGAGAGATTTCGTGGGAAGAATATTAATAAGATAGTTAGATGCAGCAACAGCTTCTAGCCAGTATTTGAGAGGCATAGAAGCATGATGAAGAAGAGCTAGGGTGGTTTCAATTAGTTGTCTGTGTCTCCTCTCAACTCTACCATTTTTTTGAGGGGTGTGAGGACAACTAGTTTGATGAATGGTGCCTTGAGTTTGTAGATATACACCAAAGTCAGTGTTAAGAAATTCAGAACCATTATCTGTCCTGAACACTTGAATATTAGTGTGAAACTGTGTGTGAATAAGGGATGTGAAATTTTGATAAGCAGCAAATGCTTGATCTTTTGTAAGAAGGGGATAAATCCAACAAAATCTAGTGCAATCATCTATGAATAAGATGTAATATTGAAATTTGGAACAAGAAGCTACAGGAGAAGGTCCCCACACATCAGAGTGGACAACTTGAAAAGGAACAGTAGCATGTGATTTGGACACAGGAAATTCAAGTTTGTGAGATTTAGCAACTTCACAAGAGATACAGAGTGATGAACATTTAGTAGAAGATACAGGTAAAGTGTGATATAATTGAGAGAGAACAAGAACAGATGGGTGTCCTAGTCTTTGATGCCATATGTCTTTGGAAACAGCTGCTGTAACTGCAGTATTTGATGAGGAGGGTGTGTTAGCAGTATAAGCAGAATGAGAGTGTGTATATGAAGGAGAAGTAGGTGAACTAACCAAATTGGTGGGAACAGTGTAAAGACCATTCTTACAGAGGCCTTGATACAGCAATTTGTTATTCAAGTCCCTGATTTGAAAAGTCTTAGCAGAGAAGATGACAATACAATTATTATCATGTGTTAATTTGGAAATAGAGAGAAGAATTGAATGCATATTAGGCACATAGAGAGTGTGAGGGAGACTAAGATTACCAGTAGGTAATGGTAGAATGCCATCACCTTGATGGGTAATAGGTAGTTTGGATCCATTTCCAACTGTCACAGTATGCAAACCAGTATAAGGCAATGTATGATGTAAAAGAGATGCATTATGAGTAACATGTGTATTAGCTCCAGAATCAAATATCCATGACTGCAAACCTGAGTTGGATGTGTAAGTACTAGAAAATGCCATAGGAGAAGACATCATCTGTTGATCTTGATCTGGAAGATAAGAGCTGGGAGGACTAAAATCTGGAGTGTATGAGTGATTTGACACATTGCTGTATTGAGCTTGATAGTTTGGCTGATGTTGCTTGTAGTAGGGGTGTTGATTCTGAGGTTTGGAGCTGCTATATGTGGTTGTGTCAGTTTTGAACCAGCAGTTAAGAGCTGTATGTCTGCTCTTGCCACAAATTTGACAGACAACTTCATTGTAGGCAGATGAGTAACCAATGCCTTTGCCTTGTGACCACTGTTTTTGACCCCTTCCATACTGAGTAGATCCCCTAGAGAAACCACTGTGTCCTCCTCTAGAAAAGTGACCCCTACCTCTGCCATTAGGAGGTCTGAATGCTGCATAAGCTGTGAGAAGCTCAGAGGATTGTGGAGAGGATGGGAGCTGGTAGGAGGAAGAGGTGACAGATTTGGAAAAAGAAGTTTGAGGTTTAATGTGGAGATCTTCAGAGAGAAGAAGAGCAGACAACTCATTGACAGTTAGGGCTCCAGCTCTAAGTCTAAGATTGGATTTGACATGATCATAAGAGGATGGGAGACCTTGAAGAATAAAGAGAACTAGATCTTCTTCATTGATAGATTCTTGAACTTGAAGTAACTGATCAACTAAGTTCTTGGCATGATCCAAATATTCTAGCATTGACTGAGAGCCTTTGTGAAGACTTATCAACTGAGACTTGAGTTGATGTATATGAGACCGAGACAAAGAAGTATATCTCTGAGCTAAATGAGTCCAAATAGCATAGGAAGTTGGTAAATGCAATATTAGAGGTAGAACAGTAGGTGAAATAGATGCAATAAGGCAAGTTTTCAGATGCTGATCAATGTGTTTCCAAGAGCTATAAGCAGAGTTAGAAACAGATAAGCCAGAAGCAGAGAGACACATTTCTGAAGGTGGAGGTGTAGTGATGAAGTCTTGAAGCTCATTTGCTTGTAAGACTGCCTCTAATTGAGCTTTCCAAAGCATGTAGTTAGTATTATCTAGCTTGAGTTGAATTAGAGACCGTAGATTGGAAATCAGAAAAAGTAATCCAGCTGGTAGTGATGAGTCCATGTGATGCGCAAACTAACGTGCTATCGCAAGTGTACGAATCTTGTAGTACCGGGTGCAATTAGACTCGGATTATCGTTCCCACGAGGACTGTTTCGGGTTTACTTACGTTGTCAGTTTCGGGTTTCCTAGAGTAGTAACAAGGAGGAGTAGGTTGTGATTGTAGTGACTAAACTAAAAACAGAATTTAAAAACGTAAATATTTTTGTGACGTTTTCTGAAATAAGCTGATTTGGTTGTAACGATAATAGATGAAGACTAGGCTCCAGGATCCCCTAGGGTTTCTACAGATTTTAGTTTTACGTTTGATTATGAAAACACTCAGCAGTTTTGGTATCTGTGCAACGTACCAGTTGTGCAGTGACTTTTCAGATTCCACACGTAATCCCAATCCTGCAGACTTTCGGATTCTTGTTAAGCTGCCTAAATCTGCAGTCTCGGTCTAATCCTGTTAGGGTTTCTAACCTGTCCGAATGGCCCGGGTCAAATTCGCTAACAGTTGGTCTCACGTTTTTCGATGCTAGCCCTATCTCCCTTTCTCTGGTCGGTCTATCAGGGTAAGGTACTAAATCCCGGTTTTTCTTCCTAACCCTAACTTGTCGTTTTCACCTACAAGCTCGGGTCTATAGCAATCCAGGGTGATCAATCCTATAATGCATATACGATAATAATCAAAACCAGAATAACAGATACAACTTGCTGAATTAAGATAATCATCATGAATCCATAAACGTAGTAATCATAAAATCTGAGTACGAAACCCTAGGTTCACCGAGAACCTAGGTGAAAAGTTTAGCTACGACTAGACATAGTACAAAACGCAGTTTCTGAATATAAAGAGAGAGAACGAAATCAAACTAAGTCTTCGAATCTCGAATCGCGCTTTCGTGCTCTCCGTGAATGCTCTGACTTGTCCTTCGGTTGTGCTGAGAATTGTGCTGTGTCTCAGTGATGTCAAAACGAGTCTGGACGAGTCTTTAAATAGTGCTGTTTCCCGAAAACGCTTGTGCTCGAAATAACGGAATCTGCCATCGGTCCACCGTCTTTGACCAAAACTCAAAACTGGCTGCGTATATACGCAGGGGTTGCGTATATACGCAACCAGGGCCCAACCAACATCCCCCACCACCCTTACTGCCTGCGTATATACGCAGGGGCTGCGTATATACGCAGGCCGTGGGGGTAGGTGGGGCCCACTTGGTCCTTTGGTGGGCCAGGTCTGGTCCCCTGGGTCCCACTCTTCTGCCTGATGCTCCCGGTTTGCCTCTTCGGTGTACTTCTGCTTTTCCGTGTTTCCGTCGTGTCCCGGTCTTGTGCACGTTTCCCGAGACGGTCCCGGCTTGGTCCCGGCACGCTTCCCGATGCACCTCCTGAACCTGTTCCTGAAAAGACAACACGAACGAAAACCCGCGATCATATCCAAATATAGCAAGAAATAAGCAGAAATCCAGCAAATACAAATAAACGTCTCGTTCTAGATTCCCGGGGCATTCTAAGGCATTTTCCGGCAAAAACCGCTAATTCCGACACAAATACTCGTGAAATCAGGCTAAAAGATAACCCCTAATTGGGCGTTATCAAATACCCCCGCACTAAACATTGCTCGTCCCGAGCAATCCTGCCAACTCTAGCCTGTATTTCTGTCCTCGTGACTGACTCTGTACATACCCTACCGTTGCATACGCTTTCGACCCGAACCTTTCAACCGGACGACTCGATAGAAAAACTGACTCAGATAGAATATACACAGACTCAAACGACTCAAAACAGACTAGTGACAAAAATATTTTTTGCGAGATCGGGCAACCTCAAAAACATAAACAGTGTGTCCTCATGATCTCATCCTTTTCAGAATTTACTTCCCTGCAAGCGATCGGTAAGTCTGAACAGATTTATATGGTGGATTTAAGCACTGGACCGAAGTGCTATTACTTTGGTTATCAAACTGAGTAAATCCCTAGCTAACTTACCATCCGAGCTGTTTCCGAAAGGATCTATGTCTAATCAGGTAGGATAGATATATGTATCAAGGTACGGCATAATCCTACATGTTATGACATTCTCACAATTTACCAAACTCACACCCCTCACCGAGATCCCGAAAAACTGCCCGAAACACCTAAGTTCCTGCTTTCCCAATTCTCCTGTCCCCCGGTGTGTCTTTGCCGTGCTCGCGGCCACAAATGTGAAGCGGTGCAAAATGTCTCGAAAATTGTGCCACTCACTCAGCTTTTTATTTAAATAACAAAAACACAAAACACACTAAAAACTGGATCATAATAATTTTTCTTTTCTTTTTCTTTTTCTTTTTTTCCTTTTCTTTTTTTCCTTTTCTTTTTTTTTTAACACAACTATATACACACGTACACGAATATCAACAATACGAAACTGACTAAAGCTGAGTGAGTGAAAATAAATCTCTGTCGTGGGGTACGTAAAATGTCCTCATGTGAAGTACCCCCACACTAATCCTGAAGCGCTGATCCTGTAGTCGAGATAATACTGTGCAGTCCCACCGAACCTCCTCATCACCAAAGATGTAGAAAAATGGCACAACCACCAATTGACCCTACAACCCCCCGGAACCCCAGTTTTGTGCGAAAAGATACTCGCACGCGACTAACTCCTCCTGTGGTCACTATGTAGTGAAGTGATCCACCTCCGCAAATTAATGCACTGTCGCCTCTCATTCACCCTGTCCTTCCCTCGAAACACGTGTCAAAATCGAAACTGTCCAAAACTGATAACTCATGAAGCTCCCCTATCTAAAACCTGTCCTTACTCACTCCCTCCGTCATAACACGTAGAATAGCCAACTATCGACTGATGAGGTCTCAAAGAAGGCTGCCTAGGCTAAAGTGGCTACGAAGAAAGAGGGTACATGGCTTCAAACGGGTTGACTAATTGGACCTAGGGGTAAGAAACAGGACGTGAGGTCCCTTGATAGCCAGTCACTCCACCGAAAAATTGGACCTAGGTGTAGCAACTAGTCGGATTTTTCGCTCAGTTGATAACTACTTGCGGATTCCAAAGGTCACTGGCTCTCACCTATCTACTATACCTCGGTGCAAGTTTTCTTCTCTTTCAAAGGATTCAAACTCAATTTCTTCACTGTTTTCGTTATCTCGATTGCCCTTTCTCAAAATTTTCTGATTTTAAACTTTTTTTTTTTTGAAAAATAATTTATACTTGCTGTTTGCGTATATACGCAGGTCTGCGTATATACCCAACCAGCAGCATAAAAAATTTTTAATTTTTCATTTTTTTTTAATTATATACAATGCATGGCCAGAATGATTATGGTGGGTTGACTCAAATAAAGAAAATATGCTGACTCAAAAATAAAATAAAAAAAATAAAAATAAATACGAAAAAACGTGCAGACCGGGTTAATGCAGACACGACTACCACCCCCCCACTAAGAGGTGGCATGCCCTCATGGCACTCACTCGTCCGGAAAAAATGTCGGGTCTGACCCGGTCTCGGACGTACCGGATATGCTACCCGGCGAGCTGCTCTCTGAATCAGTCCTAAACACCGGCTGACGTGCCCGTGTACGGGGCCGGTAATCCGAGGACTGCGACTCGGACCCAGTCCAACTGCTGGGTGGCTGGGATCGCAAAGTCGTCCTGCCACTCGAATGCTGTTGAGTACCGGCCCCAGTCTGCTGGGTACGGGTCCCAGCCTGACGACCTGTAGGCTGCCGGGATCGTGTCCCAGGCTGCCGTCTCTCCTGTCTGGCAGGTGGCGGTGATGGCTGAGTCGGTGGAGGTGGCTGGGTCGGGGGTGGTGGAGCAGACGTGCACTCGCTAGAGTCCCCGTCATCCGACCATCCCTCGGTAAAGCTGCTGGAGTAGGTGGGTGGAAAATACAGCGGTAGTGGCGGGTCTCGGCCTGCGTGCCGAGCCGCATCCCGCTGCTCCTCTCGAATACTAGCTAGGGCAGCCTGGGTGTCCTTCGTGACCTTCCGCTGAGTCCGGCGGATATGCGTCAACGCTCTCCAAAGCTTGCCCGCTCCCTCAAACACCTTCTCTCCTATGGACTTGCGTCCGCCCCGACAGCCCTCAAATCTCTCATCCACTCGGGGTAGTCTACGGGGCGGGGCCGGTCTAGCTCGTGGGGTCGGGTTGGCCCGTGGGGCGGCTGCTCTCTCTGATGGGCAGGCTGAGGCTGGGCATTCCTCTCAGTCCCCTGCCTACTCGACTCGGGGCGCTCGCTCTCTCTAGTAGTACGACATCGCCGAAGTCCGGCCGATGTCTGGCGACTGACTAGTCGCTCCTGAGTCGAACGCCTCCTAGGGGCAGGGGCAGGGGCTGGTGCAGGATCCGGGTCCTCCTCCATAAAATCGTCATCCTCATCGAGGTCAACGACTGGCGGTGGTGGGCCCGGGTGACGAGCAATAAGCTTCCTATAAGGCCGTGGCACAGGAGGTTGTAGGTCACCCTCTAAATCATCCATCGGAACCTCATAATCCCGCGCCAGTTTGGCAATGAGGTTGGCGTACCCCAATCCCTTATGGCTACCGGAGCAGTTCCGCTCCATCATGTACACCCAAATTCGACGAGGAATGTCAACCTCTCGTCGCTGAACAAGGCAATAGACTAAGAGTACGTACTCGAAGTCAAGGTAGGTAAAGTGTTTAATACCTACAACCCTGTTTACTACCCACTCGGCCCACCACCGTGGCGGGCCAGCAATAAAACGAGAATGCAATTTCTTGCCTATCTCGCCTGGCCCCTCTCTCTCGAAATGGGCACCCGGGTGCCCCCCAGTCACAACCCGCAAAAGCTCAGCATCGTTAGGCGGGTAATCTGCACACTCAGCATATGCGCACGAGATATGGCGCATCGGGATCTGATACGCTTGGCGGATGGTATCCGCCGTGAGCAACATAAACGTACGCCGCATATAGACCCAACGGACATCCCCATTTGCTTCCCCCTCCCCCTTGTGCATGAGGTTCGCGTAGAACTCACGCACCAAGTCAGTATCGGACAAGTCCGGAAACCCCGCTAGGGACGTCCCGAAAATGTCCGGTCGACTCGCATAAGCGGCCATCTCTGGCGGCATGTAAGTATGGTCGACCTCAAACTGGTAGTCTATGGGAATGCTATGACCCATTTTGGTCCCGGTCATAAAGTAATGTTGGGCATGATGGTTGACGAACCTAAAACTGTCAAACAGCAAAGGGGTAAGCTCAGTCGCCTCATAGTCCGTAGGGATGTCATCTCGGTTAGGGTCTACGACGGGCACATGAAACTCCATAACAGACCAAAATCTCGAAAAACGTGCCGACTCGGGAAACAAAGCAAAAACGTGAAACGTGCACAAAAATAGTGTGTCTCAATAGATAGTCCACCTAAGATCTACCAGAGGTCCACACGGCAAGTGCCGCTCCAAATGCAAAATTACCGAAAATAACGGGCCCGGCTATGGGCCGTGCCAAAACGGAAAATAAAGCGAGGGATGAGATTTTCGACCTTCCCTAAACAGGGGTGAAGACCGGAGATTCTGCCCGGAAAGTCGCCGGAAAACCGCCGGTGGTTGCCGGAAAAGTCGCCGGAAAAGTCAACTGCCCGGAATTGAATTCCGAGCCCACCAAATCGAAGCCCTCGATCTCCTCGTTCACGTTCCCTTGTACGGATTTTGCTAGTTCTTGCTCTAACACCTTCGAATCTGCACTTTTCCTCAAGAACACCTCACTTTTTGATGGAATTTACCCGCTCGATTTTCGCTTGTTTCTGGATTTTGATGGATGAATCTTGCTCCTTGCGATGAGGGGATTCCAGAAATGTGCCCGGATTTTGATTTGGAGGTCCGAAGCAAAATCTTTGTTCTTCAAGTGAGAGGAAATGGAGGTAGAGAGAGAAAGGGAGGTGCCAACAAAGGCTAACCCGTCCCCCTCTCTTGGCTTTAACCTAATTGGTTGAAATGACCAAAATACCCCCGGGGTTTTGAAAAATTTCGAATTTTTTTTTTCTTTTCTTTCCTATTTACGTATATACGCAGTACTGCGTATATACCCAACCAGAAAACAACCAAAAAAAGAAAAAAAATTGCAATTTGCCCCCACGGGTTGCGTATATACGCAGGGGCTGCGTATATACGCAACCCGAGGCAAATTTCAATTTTGTTTTTTTTTTTTTTTTCAAAACTTCTCTCTTCCCCTGCTTTCCTGGTCTTGGCTGTTTTGGATGATTCTGTCTCTGCACATTCTCAAATTCAAAGTCAAAAACCCGCTCATCTCGCCTCTCTTGAAAATTCAGAACTGTTATAATAACGTAATAACTAACAAAACTAAATAAATAAATGGTAAATTTTGGGTTGCCTCCCAAACAGCGCCTTGTGATTTACGGTCGACGGCCCGACGTTGTTACCTCTCACGGGTCATCAAAATAGACCGGGTCTATTTTGACGACTTCGGCGGTCTCGAGATACGGCTTGATCCGGTTCCCGTTCACCCTGAAACTGGAGTTGTCTTTTGGATTTTCCAGCTCGAATGCCCCCCAGGCAAAAATCTGCTTGATGATGAACGGTCCCGACCAACGAGACCTCAGCTTCCCCGGAAAGAACCGCATCCGGGTATTGTAGAGAAGCACTTTGTCGCCATCGTTAAACTGCTTTGGCGTGATACGGTTATCATGCCACTTCTTTGTCTTCTCTTTGTAAATTTTGGCGCTCTCGAAAGCCGTTCTGCGGAATTCCTCCAATTCCAGCAGTGCCATCTTCCTCTTATCCCCTGCTAGATTCTGGTCCAAGTTCAGCAGTTTGATGGCCCAATACGCCTTGTGCTCCAGTTCCACCGGTAAGTGGCACGCTTTCCCAAAAACGAGCTGGTACGGTGACATTCCCAGCGGTGTTTTGAAAGCTGTCCTGTAGGCCCAAAGCGCATCGTCTAGTCTGACGGACCAATCCTTTCGGCCGAGATTCACTGTTTTCTCGAGTATGCTTTTGATCTCTCGATTCGACACCTCGGCTTGCCCGTTCGTCTGCGGATGGTAGGGTAACGAGACTTTATGAACTGACACGCCGTACTGCTTCAAAACTTTCGCAAAAATCCGATTGATGAAGTGAGAGCCCTCGTCGCTGATCATTGCCCTGGGAGTCCCGAAACGAGTGAAAACGTTGCGTTTCAGAAAACGCTCAACGGTAGCTGCATCGTTTTTCTGACACGCGATCGCTTCGATCCACTTTGTCACATAATCTACTGCCAGCAGAATGTAAAGATTCCCCATCGAAGACGGGAACGGACCCATGAAGTCAATCCCCCAGACATCAAATGGCTCTACCTCCTGCCACACGGTCATCGGCATCTCGTCCCGGTGTGACGTGTTTCCTGTCCTCTAGCACCTATCGCATCCCTGCACATAGTCGTGACAGTCTTTGAAGATTGTCGGCCAGAAAAACCCGGACTGCAGTATTTTATGAGTTGTTCGCGTTCCCCCAAAATGACCCCCACACTGTGATGAGTGGCAGTGTCGGATCACGTTCCAGGCCTCGTGGGTCGGGATACACCTTCTCAGGATGTTATCGGCCCGCTGTTTGAACAAGTACGGGTCGTCCCAGAAATACTGTCGACTCTCGGCAATGAACTTTTTCCGCTGCGACGGGGTGAGATCCTCGGGAAGCGTGCCAGTTACCAAGTAGTTGGCTATGGCATAGTACCACGGTCTCCCGATTTTGACTGCCATGATGTGCTCGTCCGGGAAGTTTTCCTTGATCGGCACCGGGTCCACCTTCGCGTTTTCAAGTCTGGATAGGTGATCCGCTACCACGTTCTCAACTCCCTTCTTGTCCCGGATTTCCACATCGAATTCCTGCATCAGTAGTACCCACCTCAACAGTCTCGGTTTTGCGTCCTTTTTGTCCAGCAGGTATTTCAGAGCACTATGGTCGGTAAAAACGATAACTTTTGACCTGACCAAATAGGGCCTGAATTTGTCCAGTGCATACACCACAGCCAGCAATTCCTTCTCTGTCGTGCCATAATTGAGCTGGGCATCGTTGAGTACCCGGCTTGCATAATAAATGACGTGGCATACCTTATCCTTCCGCTGTCCCAAAACTGCCCCGACTGCGTAGTCACTGGCGTCACACATCAGCTCAAACGGGAGTGACCAATCTGGCGTGGTTATAACCGGGGTTGTGGTCAGCTTTTCCTTCAAATGGTCAAAAGCCTGCCGACATGCTGCATCGAAATCAAAGGGTACGTCTTTTCCGAGTAACGCGCAAAGTGGCTTTGTGATCTTGGAAAAGTCCTTGATGAACCTTCGGTAGAATCCTGCATGTCCCAGAAAACTTTTGATCGCCCTTACGTTCGTCGGGTATGGAAGCTGCTTTATCACCTCGATCTTAGCCCTGTCCACCTCGAGTCCTTTGCTGGAAATTCTGTGACCCAGCACGATCCCCTCGGTGACCATAAAGTGACACTTTTCCCAATTGAGCACCAAATTTGCCTTCTTGCAACGGATCAGTACCTGGCCCAAATGGAACAGGCAGTCATCGAAACTGTCCCCGAAGAGTGAAAAGTCGTCCATGAAGACCTCCAGATTTTTCTCAATCATGTCGGAAAAAATCGCCATCATACATCTCTGGAACGTGGCAGGAGCATTACACAACCCGAACGGCATGCGCCGAAACGCGAATGTACCGTATGGGCAGGTAAACGTCGTCTTTTCCTGATCCTCCGGGGCTATGCAAATCTGGTTTTACCCGGAGTACCCGTCCAGAAAACAGTAGTAGGCGTGATGGGCGAGCCGGTCCAGCATCTGGTCCATGAATGGCAGCGGGAAGTGGTCCTTCAGTGTTGCATTGTTTAGCCTCCGATAGTCCATGCAGATCCGCCAGCCCGTAACGGTGCGCTGCGCAATCTGCTCCTGATCGTTATTTTGCACCACCGTAATACCCCCCTTCTCGGGCACGCACTGGACCGGGCTGATCCATGTACTGTCTGATATGGGGTAGATGATTCCCGCTTCCAGCCACTTCATGACCTCTTTTCGCACAACGTCCTTCATGTTCGGGTTCAGTCTCCGCTGGGGCTGAATCACCGGTTTCTTGCCTTCTTCAATTCGGATCTTGTGCATGCAGTAGGAGGGGCTGATCCCCTTGATATCTGCAATCTTCCATGCTATTGCTTCCTTATGCTCTCGCAATACTTCCAGCAGTTTCTGCTCCTGTTCCTGAGATAAACGAGACGAAACAATTACGGGCAGAGTACTATTTTCACCAATATAAGCATACCTGAGATGGCTCGGGAGCGGTTTCAGCTCCAGTGCGGGTGGTTCCTTGAGTGACGGGACCAGAATCATCTTTTGCCCGCCGTCTTCGTCCCGGTGCAAAGTGGTCCAGTCCTCGGCTCTCATGGCGTGCTCGCACCGAGTCTTCTCCTTTTCTTCCCCGTACATGCTATCGATCTCTTCCCATAATTGGTCCATCTCCTCGTTTTCCCAGCCTTCGTCCACCACATCGATAGCGAAGATGTCCTCGTGGTCGTAGTAATTTGGCAGTTGCAGATTTTTGAAAACGTTGAATTTCACTTTTTCCTCGTTAATCTGCATGGTCAGCTCCCCGCTCTTACAGTTTATCATTGCTTCGCCCGTGGCCAAAAACGGCCTGCCGAGTATGAGCGGTACCTCCCCTGCCTCCATGTCCAGGATGACGAAATCTTCCGGAAAAATAAGCTCGCCGACCTTGACAAGAATATACTCGATAACCCCGTAGGCCTGTTTTACGGACCTGTCTGCCATCTGCAGCATGATTCTGGTGGGTCGGGGTTCACCGACTTTCAAACTCTTGAAAATCGTCAATGGCATCAGGTTGATGCTGGCCCCTAGGTCACACAGAGCCTTTCCTGTGTAAGCGTTACCTAGGGTGACCGGTATGACGAAACTGCCAGGATCCTTTCTCTTCCTCGGTAGCCCATTCTTCACACAATTGCTCACTTCTGCCGTCAGGTTTATGGTCTCGAAATCACTCATTCGCCTCCTCCCATACAAGATGTCCTTGAGGAATTTGGCGTAAGTGGGCATCTTAGCCAAAGCCTCAGCAAAAGGTATGTTAATCTGCAGCTGCTTGAACATCTCGAGAAACCTGGCGTAGTCCTTGCTGTCATCCCTCTTTCGTGTTCGCAAGGGGTACGGGACCTCCTTGGAGACGGGTACAGTTTCTGCACCTGTCTCGTTCTGTACTGCATCCTGCTCAACCGAGCCCTTCGACTGGGGGCGATCGACTGTGCTGTTATCCTGGCCCGACAAGTTGCGTTCTACTTCTTTCGAATTTTCTGCACGTGCGTGGCTGGGATACGGTGGATCCTGCAGTGCCAATCCACTCCGAGTGGAGATAGCATTGATCTGAGCCCGTTGATTGTTTACTGTGTTCGAGGGTAGGTTTCCTGGCTGTCTCTCTGTTAGCTGCTGTGCTAACTGCCCCACCTGTACTTCCAAAGCGCGCAGTGACATTTTGGTTGTCTGCATATCTGCCGTCAAGGTGTCCATGTGCTTGAACCGGGACTCCATAGTCTGGAACATGGACTTGATCTCTTTCATCTGAGCGTCGTACTGCTGTGCTGACGGGACTGACTGAGCCTGCTGGGCTGGTGGCCTGTGCTGGAATCCCGGTGCATAAACTGCTGCGTTCGGGTTTCCGTACCGAAACCCGGGATGGTCTCTCGTACCCGGTCGGTACCGGCTCGGGTCCCACTGCTGCTGTACGTAATTGGTATCTTCGGTCCTTAGCTCCTCAATGGCTGTGTCCAGATCTGGTTCCTCGACTGCTGCAACAGTCTTTTTATCAGAATAAACTTTCTTGACCAAGTCGTGAACGATCTTGGCCAGGTTGTCTATACGGTCATCTTCTGCAGGTTCGGCTCTAGCCGCCATCCTGCGATCATCAAACAGTCGGGTGTCCTGCTTGGCCAACTGCTTCATCAGGTCATACGCACCTTCTTTGTCTACGTGATACAGGAAGTTTCCCCCGGCCTCTCTGTCAATCCTGTCGGCGTTCTCCCTGTCTAGGGCATGATAGAAAACCTGCAGGATTTTTGCATCTCCAAAACCGTGGTTCGGGCACCGTTTGACCAATCTCATGAGCCTGTCCCATGCGTCCACCACCGTCTCCCCCATCTTCTGTCTGAATGACAGGATTTCGCTCTGTAACTGTATGACTCGGGAGGCGGGATAGAACTTTGCCAGAAAATCCGTGACACACTCCTCCCATGTGGTGATGGATCGGGGTGGTCGGGATTCAAGCCAGTCTTTGGCTACTCCATAAAGACAGTACGGAAATAAGATCAACATGAGTGCCTCTGCTTCTACCCCCTTGTATCTGACCTTGTTGCAGTATTCTTCGAATTTCCCGATAAAATCGTTCGGGTCTTCGTCGGCCCTGCCATGAAACGGGCAGAGAGTTTGTACCGTCTGGATGGTGGATGTTTTGATGTCAAAGTGCTCGGCGGTGATCTCGGGCACCACAATGGCTCGCTCATGCCCCCCGGTGGGGACTTCGAAATTTTCCACCAACGCCTTCCCAGATCGGTTATATGTTCTCTGGTTGCTTCGGGCAGCAAGTCCCGCTGTGACAAGCTCCTCAATGTACCGCGCCATCTGGGCTGGGGTACGTGTCTCTCGTTCCTGTCCACCGGCTTCGGTGTTCTCGGGTGGATCTCTCTGGTTGGTTGCCATCCTGCTTTCTCGGTTTCTGCGGTTCTGTTCGGTATACAGTTTTTCCGGGTTGTCGAGTGGTGTCACCAAATCGCGAGGCAATCTGGGCATCAACTAAACAGTCCTGAAAACGCAGATTTGAAAACGCAGTGAGATAAAAAGAAAAATAACAAAACTGAAAATAAATAAAAACTCAGAAAACTAATTCTGACTACTAAATAGACCCTAAAAAGTCCCCGACAACGGCGCCAAAAACTTGATGCGCAAACTAACGTGCTATCGCAAGTGTACGAATCTTGTAGTACCGGGTGCAATTAGACTCGGATTATCATTCCCACGAGGACTGTTTCGGGTTTACTTACGTTGTCAGTTTCGGGTTTCCTAGAGTAGTAACAAGGAGGAGTAGGTTGTGATTGTAGTGACTAAACTAAAAACAGAATTTAAAAACGTAAATATTTTTGTGACGTTTTCTGAAATAAGCTGATTTGGTTGTAACGATAATAGATGAAGACTAGGCTCCAGGATCCCCTAGGGTTTCTACAGATTTTAGTTTTACGTTTGATTATGAAAACACTCAGCAGTTTTGGTATCTGTGCAACGTACCAGTTGTGCAGTGACTTTTCAGATTCCACACGTAATCCCGATCCTGCAGACTTTCGGATTCTTGTTAAGCTGCCTAAATCTGCAGTCTCGGTCTAATCCTGTTAGGGTTTCTAACCTGTCCGAATGGCCCGGGTCAAATTCGCTAACAGTTGGTCTCACGTTTTTCGATGCTAGCCCTATCTCCCTTTCTCTGGTCGGTCTATCAGGGTAAGGTACTAAATCCCGGTTTTTCTTCCTAACCCTAACTTGACGTTTTCACCTACAAGCTCGGGTCTATAGCAATCCTGGGTGATCAATCCTATCATGCATATACGATAATAATCAAAACCAGAATAACAGATACAACTTGCTGAATTAAGATAATCATCATGAATCCATAAACGTAGTAATCATAAAATCTGAGTACGAAACCCTAGGTTCACCGAGAACCTAGGTGAAAAGTTTAGCTACGACTAGACATAGTACAAAACGCAGTTTCTGAATATAAAGAGAGAGAATGAAATCAAACTAAGTCTTCGAATCTCGAATCGCGCTTTCGTGCTCTCCGTGAATGCTCTGACTTGTCCTTCGGTTGTGCTGAGAATTGTGCTGTGTCTCAGTGATGTCAAAACGAGTCTGGACGAGTCTTTAAATAGTGCTGTTTCCCGAAAACGCTTGTGCTCGAAATTACGGAATCTGCCATCGGTCCACCGTCTTTGACCAAAAGTCAAAACTGGCTGCGTATATACGCAGGGGTTGCGTATATACGCAACCAGGGCCCAACCAACATCCCCCACCACCCTCACTGCCTGCGTATATACGCAGGGGCTGCGTATATACGCAGGCCGTGGGGGTAGGTGGGGCCCACTTGGTCCTTTGGTGGGCCAGGTCTGGTCCCCTGGGTCCCACTCTTCTGCCTGATGCTCCCGGTTTGCCTCTTCGGTGTACTTCTGCTTTTCCGTGTTTCCGTCATGTCCCGGTCTTGTGCACGTTTCCCGAGACGGTCCCGGCTTGGTCCCGGCACGCTTCCCGATGCACCTCCTGAACCTGTTCCTGAAAAGACAACACGAACGAAAACCCGCGATCATATCCAAATATAGCAAGAAATAAGCAGAAATCCATCAAATACAAATAAACGTCTCGTTCTAGATTTCCGGGGCATTCTAAGGCATTTTCCGGCAAAAACCGCTAATTCCGACACAAATACTCGTGAAATCAGGCTAAAAGATAACCCCTAATTGGGCGTTATCACCATGACAGCAGAAGACCAAAAACAACAAAAATAGACAGAACTCGGAACGAATCGGTCTGAACTCGGCAAACTCGGTAGAGTAAGTAGTTCTGAACCGTGAACTCAGCTAAACTCGGCAAAACTCGGCAGATAAACTCGAGAATGAACTCAGTGCAGTAAAGACGAAATCCACAATTAATGAGATTCAGAGAACGAAGAGAGAGATTGAACCTTTGTCCGAAGAAGATGAATCGCAGAAATCATCGATGAAAGCGTCGAAAAACAACAAAGCTGGAGACAAACCCTAGGTTGAAGAACGAGGATCGCAGAGAGGAGAAAGGACCGGAAACAACCTCCGGTCGTCAATATTCGGCGGCGATGAGCCTTGCAGGCTCTGATACCATGAAGAAACCTTCAAGCTTATGCAGAAATGGTGAAGAAGAAGAAGAGGAAGAAGAAACGAGAGAAAGACAGAAATGAAGAGAGAGAGAGAGAAAGAAAGATTCTCATTAGCATTAACTGAAAACAATTACACTATTAATACTCAGTTAACCATACTAACAACTCTAACAACTTTTCCCTCTTTGTTACAAACTTATCACTAATTGCAGAATAACCCCTATAGTCTTACACACCCCCCCCCTCAGAATACGGCACTCTTGGGCCACGTAATCGTATGATACTTCATCAACAACCTCCAGAGAATTAGCGTAATGATCCAAGACGGTAAAAGACCTTGGGAGAGGGTGGATCGTATGATCAAACCGGTGATGGTGATAGTGCCGCGGATCGTACCTCAATCTGACGGGTCTTTCGTCCATATTGCCCCTTTTCCCTGTAGCTGGATTCCTGGACGCCCCTCTTATTTCCCCACTGAGTATTGACCTTGTAGTCATCATCTTCTTGCTGATTTCCCGGCTGACTGTTTGGATGAGAGTTGTAGGAAGGAAGTTGGGTTAGAAGATCTTATCAAATAATCCAGTAGAAGAGCCTGCATCGCCAAAACCAGGGGCGGACGCAGGAATTTATTGTCATGGGGCATGTTTACCACTAAAGTTGGACAAAAGTTTTAACATCAACAATTATTATCATAATGTACAATTTAAGCATCATACTCTTCCTCTCTGTGGGTAAAGTTTAGTATAACAAGTGTAAAAAGTTGTAGGCTCCAGAAGAATTTTATTTAATTTCGAATATACAAGTACAAAGATGATGCATTAGGAATATGTGGTGACTTCTTGTGGGGATTAGCTATGTAATTGTCTCCGCTGTTTATTTTGATTGTTTAGTTGGGTGAGTCTGAAAATACCACATAGGGCACAGTGTGTGTCCGTCCCTGGCCATAACTAATTACCAGATACCCATGTGTTAGTGATGGTGAAACTGTGATAGTCCCCATAAAGATGGAAATGGTCAGACAAGCCAGTTCTCTAATGCTGAATTTTGTTTTCGAAATAGAGCACTGAGTTGCAGCACCTCCATTTCATTATAGTAGCTCTTCTACTGGAGTAATTTAAAGAGTGGAATAATAAGGATAGTTGAGTGGGAGAAGAGGCAAGTAAAGGAAGTAAGAGAAAACGCTTCTTCAACCACCGAAGGTGAGATCATATCGATATTCCCCCAGTAGTGGCAATTTTAATGTAGTTCATGGAAAATTAAGCTTTGTTAATTTGAGGTTGTTTACAAAAAGTGTCTAAACTAACCTAACCCATGGGTTAACTTTTTTATTCATTTAAGAAAATGTAAATAATATAAGCATTATGAAACATAATTTTTTTAAAGAACATTATATTGAGCAACTACGATATTTTTGCGACAATGCTTTCTATATTATTTATTTTTTTGATCTCCTATATTATGTATTTAAACAAGTAAATTGAACGTATAATTTGTGTAGTACACTTACAAAAATATATGTAAAATCAACTATGCTTACGTGTAAACAGTTAACGTACTAGAGATTCGGGCCGGTCGGGCTCAAGTTTTAAGCTCAAGTTCATAGTGGGCCAGAATTTATTAAACATGCCTGTAATGCTGTAGCTAATTGGATTTCTCAAGCAGCTAAGTTGGGTAGTTTAGAAGCTGGGTGGACTTATCAAACCCCCAAGCACCTTCTAAGTTTTGCTCAACCTTTTTTTTTTGCTCAACCTTGATGTAGTTTTTGTTCGCCCTTAGTGGCTTAATGTATGTCCTCTATGTTTATGACAAAAGAAAAGAAAGAAAATGAGAAAGGTAAGCAGTTTTATAACATCTGGTTCAGATGAATATATAGAAATATTCATTCTAAAAAAATATATAGAAATATTCATCAAGAATTTTAGGATATATCTGTCCGCAAACATGACCAGAAATGACTTCTTTTTTTTAGGAGCTGGTCAAGTTAACGGCTTGACACTAAGCCTAGCCCTGGGATGTATAACACCCCCAAAATGACCAAGCCGGAAATTCGGGGGTGTCACTCCGTACCCGAGATTAAACCCGGATACAAGGAGGTTTAAATACAGAGGATCCAAGCATAACATCCATAATTTTTTAAATAATACTTATTAAAAATCTAAATATTTGTGCCTCAAACATGGGCATAAAACCAAACTAAAATTCAAAGGTACTAGAGATATTTCCAAGAAACTAAATGTGAAATTATTAATCGTCTAAGTGATGATTTGCGTCCCCGCTAAGCTATGCTTCCATCATCTAGACCTGTGGTGCAGAAAACAAAAGAGAACACCACAATTTTCAAAAGTCAGCGAAAATACTGAGTAAATAAACACCTAGACATGTAAATAGATTATGAGGCATTTTGCAAAACAGGAAGTATTTTATATTAGTTTATATCTTAAAAAAAAGTGGAAATAAAAGCTTGACACTTATAAGAAAACAAGAGAGATTCCACTTTTATTATTTGAACTAGGTCTGAGTCGCGCGCGTTGCGCGCAGTTGGCCTCTGTTCACATTGTGATACGGTACTCGTGGTATTGTTAGAGTTGTATGGATGATTCTGGATATATTGACAAGATAAATTTGATCATGGTGTATGTGCATTGCAACTTGGGTACATTTTATGTGATTTGTATGCGAATAGGTTCAATTAATGTAGATGCAGTAATGATTTCTACTTCTTCAGGTTTTGTGTTGCAGGCTACAATAGTAGTGTAGGTGCATGATTGGTATGGGAGATTCATCTGTGTTAGAGGTGCCAGTTACAATGAGCTGCATATTGATATCTTTTGTATGTGCTTTGTATGTGAATATGCATGGGCACAGGTACAATGAACATGGATGAAGAAATGAATTGGTCTTCTCATATTCTGTGATACATCGGGTATATATAGACCTGTGCATATTAGTTTGAGGTAAGATAATTTGTTTGCAAAATGGGTAGAAACAATCAGGACAATGATTCTGAAATTGAGGGAAGTGAGGATGAGTTGGAGAAGAGTGATAAAGAGTTTGATGAACAAGGAGAGTATGAGGAGGAAGGGGAAGAGGAAGTTGGTAGTGATGAAGAAGATGAATCTGAGATAGAGAGTTGGCACGAACACGGATATGTGGTGGGCAAAGGTTCCGAGACAACCATATATTCAGATGCTGATGAAACAGATGATGGGGGATCTGATAATGCTACGTCTTTCTCACCAGATGAAGTAGGCTGTTTGGCTTTATCTTCGAGGGCAGATGGGAAAGGGAAGAAGAAAAGAGATGACGAGAATGATGCTAGCGTAAACAAGAAAAAACCAAAGATGTAATACCCTTAGTTCGAGTACGTGAGATAATGTATGTTTGTATAGTATGATGTTAATATTGAATATGATAAAGTTGTGGTCGTGGTTTTGCATATCTTGCTGAAAGTTAGAAATATTTTTAGTTTTTCCTAAATCGATTTAAAAATCTGATCACAATATGAGAATTCTGGCCATTCATGTAATGGTGGCGATATGGAGAAAAATATGTGCTTAAATTTGCTATCGATGTTGGCCAATAATTTAGTTATGGGGATAAATTTAGTTATGGGGATAAAATATGATACTACAATTTGGTGATAGTTGCTTTACAATGTGTTGTTTGACATTTTTTTTTGTAGTAAACAGGACAAGTTACGTTTATAACCAAATGAATCACGTGCAGAACAACCTCTTTTATAGATGACGTTATAACGCATATTTATTTCTTCCAGTCGATTAATAGTAATTCAAGTTAAGAAAATAATGATATGATTAATTAGAATGATATTTTTACGATTAAGGATGTCATAAGTGTGTTTTTGTTGTGACGGGGAAAAAAATGTGTTAGAAATTGTTATTTGGTATGATTAGCGTGCGTGTAATTTAGAATATTATTTATTACGTTTTCATTTGCATATGAAGTTGATTGATATGCCAACTTTTCAGTTGTTTGGGTAGAAACATGGGTTTGTTGTTAAAAAAAAGAAGAAAAAAATGAAATTAAAAAAAGAAATAACAGGGGGAAGAAGAAGATGAAGAAGAGGGAGGTTTGACAATTCTAATTTCATAATTTATTACATTGCAGGTGAAAGGTACACAAAGAAATACAGTAAGCTGCATAACAAGCATAAGCACAACCCATGTGGATGATAGCAGTGTCAGTTTAAGCATCGTGGATACTGCGGACAAACCATTTTTTAAGTCGACGATTATGTGGCATGAAACCCTTGCGTAGCCGGACTATGAATCTGTAAGCGTTGTTGTTTGTGTTGGCTCTTTCAACAACCTCATGTTGTTCCTGAAATAAAAAATGGACGATGTCATGTAATATTGGTAATAGTATGTGATGTTGTTATGGTGTGTTTAGTATAGAAGTATGCAGTACTTGGTAGGTCATGGTTGTTAGTATTGATACGGTTTCCTTCAAAACAGTTTTCGCAGCCTTGTCATATATCATCATATCTAGTACTCCAGTATCATCTCGAAGTTCAACTCCCAGCTGTGCTCTGCAACAATGTAGTTATTTTGTGGGTGAAATACGTATACGGTATTATATCTGGGTACATTGTAATTGTGTAATTTATGTTGATGAGGTTGTGCTGACCTTGGAATTGCATGGTTTGCAGGGTCTCGGCAAGCAGCACAACGGGATGTTCGTGCAGCGTGACCTGTAGCTGGGCGTTTGCAAGCACTGAATACAGTTAATCATGTTGATTGATTTGTGGGTACAACATGTATTGCAACTGTTACATGTGCATCGTTCACGTAAGGCTGGAGGATAAGATGACATAATAGCTATTAAGTTAGCAATTTTCATATTGTAGTGGTATTATGAATGTGTATAGAACGATACGTGGAGTGTACATTACCGGCAAGCTTCGCAGTTCTGCAATGGTACGGTGCGTCATCTTAATGATATGCGTTAGTGAAAGTATTGTTGGAAATGATGTTGAAGTTGGATGAAGAGTAGGTTATTTATATGGTGATGAAGAGTGGTACTGTTGTTTCGAGGGTGTACAACAATTTATATGTATTTAATGTATGTTGTAGGCTGGCACGAAATTATGTTTTATTGAGATGCTAAATGGTCAGTTTTTTTGCTTTCTAAACCAGGGTTCAGATATTATATTGTAGGCCTGCTTTCAAGGTAAGTAGTCAATACAATTTTTGTGAAGATTAAGTCATATGTTCATCGCATTAGATAGAAGAGTAAGTTATATTATAAAATGGAAAGCATGATAATAAACATAATTTATACAAAATAAAGAGGACTACAATACACAGGACGAGAAGGAGGAAAAAAGGGGTTAAAAAAAACACATACACACCAACCAAATAGACAGAGATAAGAAGGATATATAAAAAAAACAAAAAAAAACAAAAAAAAAAAACACTAACAACTAATTTGTGTCATGAAACATAGTGCGTACAAGCATCTAATTGATCCTCGGTCATCAATTCTTCGATTTTTTCTGGGGCATGATACAATATTGTGCACAGTTTTGATTGCCGAGAACCCATAATTGCAAGTCTTCTGGCAACACTGTTTTGTACGATATGTGTAGGAGTTAAATTTATTTGTAGTTGTCGTAGTAGTATGTGTCCAGTATGGACCTCATTTCTCATGGAGGGCGGGCTATTTTTGGACGTATGAAGTATTTGTATAGCTTCATTACATGAAGTGTGTAGGTCAATGTTTTTCCAGTTGTTATCGAAAGCTAAATAGATGCTGTTATAAATTGCCCAAAGTTCACTTTCTAATTTGTTGGCACTACTTATTTTGCCGATGAAACCAAGCTGCCAGTTATCCATGTCGTCGCGGAATACTGCTCCGATACCGCTGCATGAGTTTCAGTGGATGCGAATCCACGAACATTTATTTTAGAGACTCATGTGGTCGTGCTGATTCTGTGAGAAAATTGCACATAGATATATGTATAATATGTAAAGATGAGTTTTATATACTTACGCCGGGTGATGAGAATTGGCCGAGGTGGCAGTTCACCTAGGAACAGTGTTGCACTTAACATATTTGAAGGTGTTGAAGAAGAAGTTGAACTGCGTTGTATGTTGAGGTTGCTGGTTTCTTCTTGCATAGATGAAGCATTGTTAGGAAGGGACATTGCAGTGGTTATTTTTCTACACAGTTGAATTGTTTGATTGATATTCTGAGTGTGTGTGGATTTTATATGTGTTTGCAAACAAACTTAGATAAACTAGTTGTGTGCACGTGCGTTGCACGTGAAACATATAATTATAGATGACATAGAAAAGTTGTCTATATGATATGTAGTGCATTACGTTTCCATGTTGCATGAATAATTTCGAACCTGTACCTTAAAAAATTTAATAATTTTTTTTGAAAGAACAATTTTAATACATTTTGGAAGCTAACTATTTATTTATTTATTTAATTTAATTAAGAAAATTATACCTCTCTCCTTTGAGGTTTAGGCATCACTTATGACATGCTCTGAAATAAATAATTTAACCATTAATGTTTGTTGGTTCTTTGTTTGAAAGTAATATTTAAAATTTATAGACATCAATCAGCACTTATACAGAGACATGTTCTACTATTACTCCAAAATTGTATCAAAATACAAAAATGCATGGCGACACATGTTTTACTTTTCTCACATTTTAAATATATATCTTCCAAATTTTTATTGTTGTTTACTTTACAGGAAAGTTACTTTATTGATGTTCACCCCACAAAAGTTATTTGTTGATCGAGTTGGACGTTGGTTGTATTTCTTCAACCATTAGTTGTCTTCATTGGGTTTGCATGTATAGTGCTCTTCTTTTAATAACAAAATGTAGCATGTAATCTTTATATATGTAAATGACTTATTACTAACTTGAATTTTTTATGGAATTCGATTTTCGTCATGGGTAAAACGAATGCTCGCATTGGTAAACACTCGGAAAGCAAAAATGAGAAACTGGTATTTCGTTTTAATTCATGAAATGAGATTCTGTCAAAAAAAAATAAACATTCGTTTATTATAACTTGCATTTTGATTATAAAAAAGACACAAATTTTTATTGACTTCTACTCTTCGAAGCATTGTCATAGTTTCCAGTCTTTCATTATATCAAATTTTCAGAGAATTGATTTAAATTTTTCTTTGTTTGTTGATTTCTCCACCTCTACAGATATGATCTCCATCTTAGAAAAGGAGTAAAGCCCCTTAAGGAATAGTTTAACAACTGCCACACATTTGCCAAAAGACAGCAAACAGTAGCAGAAGCATAAGGCTAAGAATATGTATTTGTAACATTCATCCAGTATCTGATGTGCATAAAGTCCATAATAGTTTATTGAATCTAAAAATACAAATGGGTATCGAGTTTGACCGAAAACCATGATAATCAACAATGAAAATTATATACTTCCAATTATAAACTTCCTTAACTTAAATGGTAGAATTGTATCCTCGGTCAAGCTCAGATACCATCATCAGTTAACTTTCCAAAAAACAACACGATGCATAACTATGAAATGTAATGTCAGAAAACATTATTAATTACACGACCTATAGCATCTACAACTCAAAAATATATACCAGGTAATAAGGTATAAACATTTTGACCGTAGATACTTGAAGTAGAGTCGAAAGCAAAGTTAATTTGAAGAAAATAAAAGGGGTAGTAGCTAGTAGACGGTGAAGAAGTTAGAAGATGAAGAAGAAGAAAAAAAGTCGTCTTTATATGCTCTACAGTTTCATTGAAAAGTAAATGGGATACCTCAAAAAAAATTAAATGGGCCAAAATAATTACATTCATTGCTCTTAAAGTTCTTCTTTGATGCATTTCAAAAAGAAAATTTCTTCTTTCATGAAGAAAATTAAAGATAGAGAAATCAGAGAAGAAACTTTTGGGTGTAACCATTTGGACTACAAGCTTTTAGTGTCCTAAAAAATTTTTTTGATTCACATGATTAATTTCTCCTATTAAAAAAAGAAATAAACTAAACTTAATCAATTTATGATGCATTTTACGACGCGCTCTCAGAAAACAAAAATTTCATAAAGACAACTAATTAAAATCTAAATCATTGTTAAATGAAAAATGTCCTTGATGAAAGTTATATTTTACAGTTTGGAAACATCTTTACTCCTAAGAGTACTAATGTGAGTACATGAAAACAATAACACTTTATTCATTAATTCTAGACGTTACAGTATTAGTACAATTAGTAGATTTTAATTTTGTAACCTCCTTTCAATAATTGTTTCATCCATCAGTTAAAAAGCTTTTTGGTTCCTTTCCATGCATATTGGACAATTTCTCCATGTTTGATATTCATTTTGTAAATGCATGTATGGTTCTTATATCAAAGAAGTTGAACGTTACAATAGCACAATTAATTTTTTTGAAAATTGATTATTGCAACAAAATAAAGCCGTTACATACCTTAATTAGAAGGGTAACGAATAAGAGTAATTGTTTTTATTATTCAAAAAATCAAATAAAAGAAAAATAAGTGATGAAGAACGACGAACGTACAATTTACAAAAGATGAAGACGAATTTCATAAACCTGTACATGAAGCAATCAGGATTCTTAAATTGGTATTCCCAACTAAAATAATATTAAAAATAATTCTTAGTTTATCTTGATGTGAACTCCAATGGTTACGAACTTGTTGTCACCAAAACAATACAAACTTATTTCATCTATATCTTAAACTGTCTTAGACTTTTACATAAATAAAGACAGACACCGAAATCGTGAAATTTCATACAAGTTCTAAGAATGACATATTATATGACTTCTAAGAAGGACAAATTAAGGAATCAATTGGCAGTTCTCACTATTTAGGCCCATACTATTTTACTTCGATTCCGAAATTTAATGCACATGTTCTTGAATTACCAGTAGATTTAGATCCATATCACCGTGCACAACATGATCTGAGAAGATAAATAGCGAGAGCCGCTAATTGGTTCCTTAATTTGTTGTTTCTTCCATCTGAAACGGAGTTGTCAAAAATCATCTTAAACAGAATATGAAGGTTTTAGAGAATGCATGAAGAAAGGAAAAAAACATACTTTTTCCAGATGAACTAAACCCTCTTATTTCAAGATATATCAACCATGGACTAAATTGTAAAACTTAATACTAATAAGTGAAAGTTGTAGAATCCAAGAATTGGTTTCAAGAAAGGCGCACAATCGTGCCTGACTTGGCATTTTCCAAAAGAATTTCCCACGCAAGACGAATTATTGATTATAAAGTTAAAAGTATCATGAAGGACTTTTTGTTTCTTAAAAAATACAAATCAACCGCAAAACTAAACTGTCATGATCGCCATCATAACCATAGAAGGCATGTTGCCTTCTGCTACGAAATTCATAGAAAGCTCTGGCAATACTGGATGGGTTAAACAAATGGAAGTCAACCCAGTTAAATTCAACATGAAAGAATAAAGAGGAAGGATGAAGAAGTCTTACCTTACACTTCCAATAAAAAATTGATGCTATCATCACAAACCAATAGGAGTGAAGAAAGCATAATCTACATTATTGAAAATGGGAGATGATTAGTAACGTTCTGTAACTGAATGATGAATGGCACAATAAAACCATTATCAATAAATTACTCATGACCAATAATTAATACATTCCTCGGTTTCATGTAAAATAATAATGAGATCTAGGGGTATTGTTGGCATTTGTGAAAAAGTAGGAAACAACCCAAGTGAAAAAACACTTGAAGTGGTTAAACACTAATATGCTCTTCACTCTTTTTAGTAGTAGAGATTTTGGTGCACAGTTCAATATGTATTTTCTCTTGATGATATAATTTGTCAGATAGTTTGGATTATACTTTGTTTTTTTGTATATGAATATATGACAGCATGATTTGAGGAAATGAAACTTTTCACCCGTGAAGTATTTTGTCACATTCACTGTTTTATTAGTATGGTGTTTATGTGTAGGCCGTGTTTGTAATACTTGTTATTGTACCTCAAAATAGTTTATTGTTGCGAAAATAATGCTCATGGGCCTCTGAGTAACACTGTTTTCAGTTGATCAGTATAATTCAGATATATGAATGTCTTCTGATATGATATACTAATCCGTCCCAAGTGCCTTGCACCATTTGGACTTTTTGACCTGTAATCGGTTCACTTTGACCCGGTGTTTTGGATAGTAAAATGATGCGATTTTTTACAAATTTTTGTATGGTCGAGTGAAACAAGAGTTATTCTGCAACACTACGAAAAAAATTGTCTAAAAATTATAGAGGTTTGCTATTTAAATGACCAGGTCAAAGTGACGTAGTGAATAATGGTAAAAGACCAAATCATGCAAAAGAGTTGGGACGGAGTGGTATTTGTTATTGATTTTGATTTTATTAGATGGTAGGTCACTGTTGGACATATCAGTTGAAGACTTTTATTCGTAAAGTATGTCTGTCCATTATCCAGAGCCCCTTGCCTGTTAACATTGTGGTTAAATGTTACTATTTCTTTTTTGTAAATCGACAACATTGTATATAGGGTACAATGTCTATTTCAGATACGCGATTATTATAGATATATGTGAAAGTTACGTATTAAAACATGTAAATCGACTTTCACATATAGATATATGTGAAAGTCGATTTACAAAAAAGAAATAGTAACATTTAGGAGTTAGAGTGTGCAAGTATTCTATAGAATAGCTATCACGACTATCTGGTAGACAACTATCAAAGCTGGTGTAGACACGAACACAACCAGGAAACCGTTGAAGAAAAATTTCATTGACCATATCAACACAATCATTTCTTGGAGTAAGAATAGCTCGGTGAGCAAGATATTCAGGTTCCAGACATTGACTTTTAAAATTAGGATATACTAAGTTTATGAAATCATTGAGCGAGGTGTTTACGTCTATGAAAGGAATGATCATTGAACGTGCTATTTGTATTGGGGAGAAATTCGCTACTGATAGGAGAAATTCGCAAAATGCTGGATCATGAAGGGCCCTCATTTTTTCCGTCAATCGCAATATGCACATATGTGGCCACATATGGGAATCCACCACACTATTTGAGATGCATTCCTCCTTGGTCGCACGCACTGTCACAGGAAGTACTTGCCTGAAATCTCCCCCAAACACCACAACCTTGCCTCCAAATAACATGTTGTTGGAACATATGTCTCGCAACATAAATTCAAAAGCTTCAATGTTTTCTTTTTGGCCATTGTTACCTCATCCCATATTATTATCTTCGCAGCACGAATTAGATGGGCAAGAGCAGTCTGTTTTCCAATATTGCAACTACTACTTTCTTTCGTATCTAGAGGTAGCTTAAAGCGGGAATGTGCAGTACGGCCACCTGGCAAGTTTGACGTTGCAATACCTGTGCTGGCAGTTGCTAAGGAATGTTGCCATTGCTGCGGACCTCAGCCAGAATAGCTTTATACAAGAATGTTTTCCTGTGCCTGCAGGGCCATCAACAAAAAAGCATCCACATATTTGCAACATGATCAATGATGATCTTGTTGGCACTGCGCTGCTCTCTGTTAAGTTGTTTGCTGCAGCAATATCTTCAGCTGGGATATGAACATATAGCTCCTCATCAATTTCACGATTGACCGACCCTGGACCATTTGAAGTAGGTGCACACGAAGGTAAGTTATAATCACTCAACAGCTTACCCACAGATCAAGCAACACACTTACATGTTTCAGGGTCCTTTATGAGATTTCATCCTCACTGTTGAGGCCTCCTCGCCGAAAATCCTCAGAAAGCTTGCTATAAAAAACGATCCCACAGAACTCGTGGGTTACTTGGCTGGCAAAACACAAGTATAGTGGCAAACAATCGTCGCAGAGCATGTGGCATTTGGAAACTCACAGCCTCTTCTAGGAAATCTTCCAATGCTGTGTCTTTCTCTAACAAGCCAAGTCGTTCACAGGCCTCTCGATATGTAGCACAAATATGATTTCCAACAGTACAGAGGTCCTCGTATGAACATGCATTAACAAGATTCGAAGAAAGAATCTTTCACCCTCTGATGGATTAGCAGCAACAATACGACCAATAGTCTGCCCTTGCTGAGGAGGTGTCCATTTCAAATGTGTGACATCCCAGACGTAATGTTGTGGGAATTCGTTGTAAAGCCATCGCTTAGCACTTGGATCCCGTTTATTAGTTTCAAAATACTCTGTCAGCATTGTTTTCTTGTACTTATTGTCAGATGCAATGTAAGGGAGCTTTGTATACTTGTTGAATGCAACAGATTGCATGCCTGGAAGATGAAGCGGGAGAGCGAGAACATGTGGATACATCTTGTTCATTGGAAACTTAAAAATGCGCCAAGCAGCCTCTGGGGGAGATATCCATCTAGCATATTGGAAAGCTGATATCTCATCGATACAACCACCCTGCTCTGAAACCACTTGGAATACTACCCGGTCGTGACCTTTGTAAATGTACTTGTACAGGTACTTGACAGCTATGATAGTAGAACAAACCTCAACATTTAGATGACGATCATACTTTGCAAGCAAGTAAGGATTGTATGGGACAACCCACTTGTTGTCTAATGTGCATCCCCTAATTTCCACAGTACGACCATTTCGTTGCCTGCGATAGACAGCAAATGCATTGTCTCCAGTTTTTGTTACTTCAGAGAAATCTCTTGGATATTTATTCTTGCATCCCTTTTTGGGCCGCATACAAGGACACTGACGATTAAGATGGCCACATGGACCATGCATCATATGTTTTCTAACAGCATCATGAAGATGAGCATTTGCTTCAGGGTCCGGTATTTCAGCAGATATATACATGTCAATCTGATCCGGAGTCATCAACTTAGCATGCTTCTTAAGTATCAGAAGGAAATGAACGTATGGCAAACCACGCTTCTGATACTCCACAACATACGTGTATGCTGCAATTGGACCCAAGATCTCTTTATCAATCAAATCATGCTTCAACTCTACAGTTTTTGCCCTAAATATTCGTGCAATCAAATCTGGTCGGTTCTACGGTTGCTCGAAGGGGAGAAGTTCTGATCGGATCTCTGCCCAGTTGGGATTGCATGTCATTGTAACAAGATAATCCGGTTTCCCATATTTTCGGACCAACGCCATTGCATCTTGATATCGGCGCTTCATATCACGTGGACCACCAACAAACGAAGGAGGCATAATCACATTCCGGCCTACATTGTCAGCATTCATCTCACCAACACCAATACTATCTAATATTCCCTGATACAACTCAGCTCGTATGGTATCCTGGTTGTAGCGAAGGTAGTCTAGTCGGCATGTTTCAATCTTGATATACATATCCACTATATACTGTTGCAACACGCGCCCAAACAGCAAGAATGATGACTGATGCATGCTTCGAATCTACAATCTGTGTAATACTGACGACAGCTGACTGTAGCCTCCTGCGATTCTGCATCATTCGAACCTACAAACACACACACACACACATATGTATATATATATATATATGCATAAGCACGTGTTGTAGTTCAAAAAAAAGAAGAAGAAGAAGAAGAAGAAGAAGAAGAAGAAGAAGAAGAAGAAGAAGAAGAAGAAAAGAAGTCAAAATTATACAATTACCTCTCTTTATTTTTCTCGTGGGCGGTTTTTTTTTTATTCTTGGATGCCACCCTGGCTGACCTTGGGGAAACATGATAGGGTACTGCAGAGGATCAAAACAAGCCACATGGTACTTAATATTCTTCGAATCACCACTCCGTCGCTGAACTCAAATATCACGTGAATATTTACCAGCACGTGCCTCATCATCAATCCAAATAGCCGCAACCTGATCAGACGTTGGCAAATTATGTGTTCGTTGATCAAGACCAGGATCACACTTGATCCGCACATCACATTCATAGTGCTCTGCGCTTTCTCGCATTGATTTGAATGATTGATTGTAAGGATTGCCATCTAAACTATCAGTCAAGCAAGATATAACTTCTGGATCAAGGTTGTCAAATGTTTTTACACGGCATTGCAACTGATAAGCGGGGTCATAGAAGTAGACATGCAAGTACCTAGGAGGCCGTTGTCCAGGATCAAGATCATGGATGTAATGATAAACCTGGCCCTGTACACGAAATGTGTATATGCCTTTGCTCTTATTCTTGGTTTCAGGATCTGCCTTGACACCCATTGACGTGAAAGAGAACAGACAGTTATACGCACGAACATTGCTTCTAAATTTTTCGCTAGTCAAATTATCACTGACAAGCAACCTAGTCAGCGATTCTTGTATCTCATGGGGTGCGAGAACTACACAATCTTCACCACAACAGAAACCAGCAGGTTCATATGCAAATAATTTAGAACCACAGTGAGGACATTTTCGAGGTGGAGGCAAGACACTTGGCTCCTGAGGAGAAGGAGGAGTATCAGCTTTATTCCGGGCACCCGTCCGCCTCTGCCCTGCACCACGAAACACACAATATCAGCGACCAATATACTCATATTATTAGACATTATACAAATAAATTTACATTTTCAAAGATACTTACGGGGTGGTTTTGGAATCGGAGGGTGCTCATCGACTTGCCTGCTAGACTCACCAACACAGTAACAAGATGATGTCCCAGACATATTCATGCCTTCACTTTCATGAGCTCTTACAGGACCATCAGATGATGTAGCTGGTACTGGTTCACTATCCATGGCCACATCAGACGGGCCTGTACCAGAAACTGAGACCTCGCCAAATGACACAGTTCTCGAAGCTGCAATTACAACATCCGGGAGGGAAGTACTATGAGGAGCTGTACAGTGTAAAATTGTACTTCGACCTGCAGTTTGACCACCACTGCGAGCTCCGGTACGTGCACCCGGAGGTCTACCCCGACGGCCACGGCGTGCACCAGCTGAGCTTGGTGGGTTTGTTCGGACCATCTGTTCACCAACACAGAAGGAAGGTGATGTACCAGATATATTCATGCCTCTAACAGGAACAGTTGACGATGTAGATGGAACGAACACCATCATATTATTGACTGAACCATTGTAAACATCATGAGCACTGCTGAATAGTTGTGGGAGACCCACACGCGATTCACACACTACTGATACTCGTTCACTGTCCATTGCTACGCGAGACAGACCTGTACCAGAACCCAAGACCTGACCAAATGCCGCAGTGCCCGAAGCTGGAGCGGCGACATCCGGGAGAGAAGTACTTTGGGGAGAAGGACAGGGAAAAATAGTTCTTTAACGTGAACTTTGACCACGACCGCGAGGTCCGGTACGTGAACCTGGAGGTCTACCCCGACGGTCGCGCCGGTCACCAGATGAGATAGTTTGATAGGTGTGGACCAACTGATCTGTAACAAACGGATTACTGACAACACTAAATACGGATGATGACGACGAACTTCCACTCTAGGGACGCTTTCCACGATCACCTGACGACATACTTACACTACAAACGGAATAGCACAAGAATACGGAAACATGAAAACCCATAAAAAGCATGTTATAGATTAACTGAGGGAAACCAATCCCAACCCACCCCCCCCCCCCACCCCAACCATTTCCAATTCCAACCACCATTGATGATCTCCTTACCAACTTAGTTTCTTAGTATAAATTAATCCTTATCAGTTTCTTGACCAATACCTAGGTGTAACTTCCTTAGATCAATTTTGATTCGCAGTTAGAACCAAACATCATTTTCAGATAACAGCAAAGCACCAACAAATACAGTAACCTTATGCACCCTTTTCCAATACCCATGGCATCAACAAACACCAAGTGACACACACACACATATGAACATTTACAAACCACACACAAAACAAGCCACGATGCGCAACAACATCATAGAGAACGTACCCAAGCAAGGAAACAATGCAAGCAACAACAACTTCCCAGCAGAGAGGGCAGAAAATTGACCTGCAGCACAACAACACAAATAGTCAAGAGACGATGACCAAATATTCAAAGCACACATCATAACAAACACAACAAACGAACCATCTGTAACCACACAAAACTAATGTACAACAGAGGCCAAAATCAACAAATTATCGAGAACACAACTAATCAATTTTTTTTTAATTATTTTCCATTACAATTTTATCATTAACACAGTCCGTTACTACCCATAGATAATGCAACTCAGTCAATAAATCAACACCAACACATGCATAACTCATTCAATTATGGCCCACACACACACATCACAGGAAACCAGGACAAGTAATAAACCATGTAAAACAAAACAATAACAATATTCAACCAGCGTCATCACACACAAATTATTTTACTAATCACAAAACAAACCATTACATATTTTTGGGCCACACAAATAGCCATTTCCATCTAAGGGATGTATACACACAACAAACCATTACAAATTATTGGATCACACAAATAATCAATTCCATCTAAGTAATGTATAGAGGTTAATTGTAGCCAACACCTAGAACCAACACATGCATAAAGCCCAGCTGTAGCCAAATTTGAAAATCCACCTACATCAAAATCACAGTCCCCCAAACATGCACTCCAGAATTGACACATGCATGTATCTCCCATAAATAGACACATGCAAGCAAATAATAACCCAATAAAAAGCATGAACACAACAACAGAGAGTAGAAGAAATTCAGAAAAACTTCATACAACCAACACCTGCAGATGGGTATTTAAACACCCACCTACATGAAAACCTCGAACCCCCAAACATGCATGTATTTCCCAGAAATAGACACATGCAAGCAGATAACAACCCATGAAAACACAGTCCTGGACTACATAGAGTTGCAGAAATTCAATAACTAACAATACCCCAATTTCAGAAGCCCACTCAAAACCATCAAAACAAATCCAACCTTTTCTGGCCACTAATCAACGATTCACTTGTCGAAGTGAGATATACAACCAACCCTAGCAACAACGGCATCAATTACAACCTCCATCACACGTCAACGATCAGTCCAAACCACAGGAGGATATCACAGATCTATAGAGAGATGCTTACCAGCAGAGACGGAATGCATGTATCATCTCCACTTCAAAATCAAGCCCGATATATACCATCGCCCGCCAACACGACACCTGTCCCACTACCAACGACGCCGAACACGGAGATCTCCGGAAGTCTTCAACCAAGAACAAAAGAAGCAAGGCACACACGACACATAGGAAGTCACCGAAGATGTTGCCACAAATTGACGAAAAAACCAGACAAGCTGAGCACACGGAGAAGAAAACACAAGGGCATTTTGGGTAACGCAACCCCCCTGAATTTACAACCAATTACAAAATGACACCTGGCGGTCAACAAAAATTTTTGACAACGTTCTCATTTATATAGGTAGATAGATTAATTCCAAAATCACATATTCATCAATTTCCATCAATCCCAAATCACATTGTTAATTTGCTGGTACGAAAAAAACAAAAAAAAAACAAAAAAAAAAACAAAAAAACAAAAAAACAAAAAAAAAACAAAAACAAAAAACAACAACAACAACAACAACAACAACAACAACAACAACAACAACAACAACAACAACAACAACCACTTCGCAAGCATCCAGGACCTTAAGTGTCGATACCCCCTTACAGACTTCTTGCTGCCAGAAGAGTGAGTACAAGGAGCTATCCAGGGCATTGCAACCGGATTAAATAAAATTAATTGGACGAGAGACCGAATTCAGCACGACCAAGCCAATAGTAACCAAGTAACAACCCCACACAACTCTTCCACTTTACGTTATCATGAATTATTAGATTACTTGATTTTTTCAGAAAGACGATTCAGCAAGTGGAAATCGAGAGTTCAGATAACACATAGCACATAAATTTATTTTGAGACAAGTAAGAAAGAAAAGCATTCGACATGAAAGGGCGTTAGGCACACTAGGCCTGGCATGTTTACTTACCTCAAATAAACACAACTATAGCAATTCAGTCATAGTACTCGACGTATCATATGTCTGAGAACTCGTTGCCTACAAGTTAGCAATATTCTAATTAACATATTGCTAACACGCATACACAAATAAAGTCATACATGCAATGCATACCTAGCCCTTGTTAATTCTCCAAAATTGAAAAATAATTATTAATAACAAACTGCGAGTTATAAGTTTAAATCATATAGGAGAACAATTGTTTACAAAGAAGTATAAAGTTTGAAGTATAAAAACTTTTTAGGCAAAATTGCACCGGAGGTACCCATATTTTGCCAAAACCGGCAAGTGGGTACCCAAAATTTCAAATCGTGCACCACGGGTATCCAAATTTTCAAAATCGTGCACCGGGGGTACCCAACGCTAACTGCCGTTAACTTTCCGTTAACTTTCCATCCAAATTGGACGGAAAAGTGCAAAAAGACTATTGTACCCTTTATTTCACCTCCAACTTTTTTTAAAATACAAGTGTTACTAACAAATCTAAAAAAATTTAAAAAATAAAATTTTAATTAAATAATTAGATATATATAAGATAAAGCAATATATTTCATCAAAATAACGTATTTTTACATCATTTCAAGATATGAAATATATTTTTATTAACATATATTTGTCAATCTTAAAGTTTTGAAATTTTTTCAAACAAAAATATCAAAATTTCATAATTTAATAATAGAAAATTAACGGAAGGGTACATGTGAAATTATCAAAGATACTTGTATGTTATTGTTTTATTAAAAAAAAATCATGTGAAATTATGAAATATTACGATTTTTTTAAAAAAATTGATAAAAAAAAAAGTTAAAAGAATTTGAGATTGACGGATATACGTCAATAAAAACAATCTATAAATTTCATAATTTCACATATATATTTTTTAATAAAGACAATAACACATAAGTATCGTTGATATCACATGTACCCTCCCGTTCATTTTCTATTTTGAGATTATGAAATTTTGATATTTTTGTTAAAAGAAAAGTTAAAGACTTTACGATTGACGGATTTATGTAATAAAAACATATTTCATATCTTGAAATGATGTCAAATATATAATTTTGATGAAATATATTGCATTACCTTACATATATCAAATTATTAAATTTATTTTTTTATTATTTTTAAATTTCTTTTGATTCGTTAGTAGCAGTTGTATTTTAAAAGAAGTTGGAGGTGAAAATAATGGGTATAATAGTCTTTTTATACTTTTCCGTCCAATTTGGATGGAAAGTTAACGGAAAGTTAACGGCAGTTAGCGTTAGGTACCTTCGGTGCACGATTTTGAAAATTTGGGTACCCATGGTGCACGATTTGAAAATTTGGGTACCTACTTGCCAGTTTTGGCAAAATATGGTACCTGCGGTGCAATTTTGCCAACTTTTTATTTAATATTCTAAAAGCAATTTATTTGATTTTCAAATGTAGATTTATATAATAATATGTAACTATTTTAAATCGACAATCACGTTGCAAATAAATGAATGTTTTTATAATTTAAAGAAATATACAGTTAATCAAAACTAAATAACTTACAAAGAAACATTTAACGTTATTATAAAACCAAACATAAACTATCACTAGTTACCCATATGCATAAACTTTGTTTTGTAAAAGATGTAGGGTAATTTTCACTAACACCCCCTCAGTTTTGGTTGATCTTCACTTACACCCCTTCTAGTTTGGGAAATTTCACTTACACCCCTTACGACTACGAAACATTTTTGTCACTTACACCCATACACACATTTACACTGTTGGTAGCATAACTTTTCAAATTCCGATTTTTGGACAGATTCACCCTTGCAAATGCGATAAAAGTCAATACACCTTTAATTTTGTGAACTCTACCTTGATTTAATCTTAATGTTTGCTTGTAGTAGCTGCACCATGTTCAGAAATGCATATAAAACATGTAATACAAATATTTTGCATGTTTTAAGAATATACATTGGGCTCGATTGACCTTTGTAGCATCTGCAAAGGCAAGTTTGTCCGAAACACTGATTTTGAGAAGTTACCATAAGAACTATCATAGCGAATGCATTGAGGGGGTGTAAGTGACAACATGTTAGGTAGTCATAAGGGGTGTAAGTGAAGTTTTCCAAACTACGAGGGGTGTAAGTGAAGATCAACCAAAACTGAGGGGGTGTAAGTGAATTTTACCCAAAGATGTAGTAATAACTTCTCATAAATCGGTAAAAGACAAACAAGTAACCCACAGTTTATACAAAAGATAACCGCTCACCCACAAGTTTCATAACGTGCAAAAACAACCCCCCAATTTACAACCAAACTTCAGCCCCCTTTTCTTTCCCCTACAAACACACTGGTCAACTAATATTAAACAAAAAGAAAGAAAAACAAAACAAAATAAAAGAAAAAATAATGAGAGAGAGAGTCGGGGTTGTGTACCCGAGAGCATAGTTGTGATTTCCGTTCCGGGAACGGGAGGAACGCTCCGTTTTGGTGCTAAAACGGAACGGATATGCTGTCATTCCGTACCGTTGCGAAATCCAGACCGTTCCGGGGTGATTCGGAAATTTCGGTGAGTTTCGGCGTATTTCGGTAAATTCCGCGGAACGGATCTTGGTGAATTTCTTACAGTTTTTTCCTTTTCCGTGGTACGCCTCAATCTTCCATTCACTTTACTTCGTCCAAATTAACCCTAGCCCCAATTCCAAACAATCGAAATCTAGTGGAGATTAACAAAGAAGTGACTGAGGCCTGTCTGGTATTCGATGAGAAGTGTTGTGGACTTGTGGGTCTTTGCTTGCCGGAATTAGTTGGCGTCGCTGGGTTGAGGCTGGCTTGGATCGCCGAGACCTCGCCTGAAGTTGGAGCTGCTGCGGGACACCGGTGACTGAGGCCTGTCGATCGAGGTTGTGGAGTCGGAGTGCTTGACTGCTTGGAGTTGGAGATGGGTTGCGAAGGATTGGGGAGGGAGGGGTAGAGGTGGAGATGGGAGAAAGACAGAGACATAAGAGTTTGACCGAGAGATAGGGGTAGTGGTGTGCTGGTGTTGTGGCCTTGTGGGTCTTCTCTTCAGTTTTTTTTTTTTTAAATTATTTTGTCTCTTATTTTATTGGCTACCGTAGCATTGAGGATGTTATTTTTTTCATAAAAAATTCCCCTACGTTATTGATAATCAACCAAAAAGAAATAGGAAGGAGCACATGAGTTCTTACTTTATATTGGGAGAGGGCGATATGTAGATAACCCTTTTGTTAATTGGATGAAAAATCTTTACTTTCAATTTTGTTTGGAAGCAAAACTGTTTAGTGAAGATTTTGAAATCTTTATGTATCATCTATTGTTTACGGCACGAAATATGTACTTAAATGTATTATAATAGAAAAAGTGCGGTGAATCCGGATCGGATCGATTTCTTGAGGCTAAAGATTCGATCTTTGTCGAATGAGGAGTGTATTGGGATGGTTTTTGGGTGGAAAGGAGGTCATGGTGGCGGTGGTTGTGTTGGAGGCGGCGAAGGAGGCTGATGGGAGAAGAATTCTCCTGCTAGTTGGAGAAGATGATAAGAAGTAATAGAAAAAGACACTTATCCCCCTAAGAGTTTATTTAAAAGACAACTAGCACCCCTTAAGTTGATTAAAAGACACTTTTTTAAGTTAGAAAAAGACATAAAAACCCCCCAAGTTGTTAATAAAAATAAAAATTAATTTTTACACAATAAAAATCCACTCCCAACATTTATAATAATATCGTAAAATACCCATATCTACAAAAAGGGGTATTTCAGGATGGGTTAGACATGGTTTGTTCATGCCGAATCGGACCGAATGTCTAAAAAGGTAAAACCCAAGCCCAACCTAATCCACCGTTCGAGCCGATAATCAAGCCAGATCTCGTAACATTATAACAAATAAAATCCAACCCAACCCATGGCCAAAATTATTAATTTAACTTCAATATTAAATAAAATTAATAATTAAAAAATATTACAAGACATTTAATATTATTTTACGAACAAATATCAATAATAACACTTACCAATCAGAAAGTGTCACGTGACTAAGTCCTCCTTCGAAGCCCGAGTTCTTCAACACCTTTGAATTGCTCTTCGTCGAAATCGAAGATGCATACGTGTTTGATTCTAAATTAAGCTGCAAAGCACCGTTCGACGTTCATGGAGAATAATTAGAGAATTGCAATTTCTGTATAGAAAGGTACATACATAGATTGTAATCCACTACATTACTCACACCAATAATATATTTGTTACGCCCGATTCCTTGCTTTTGTTTTCATTAGCATAAATTTGACAAGTGGCACAATGTGATTGGCCACACTTGCTAGTCTTGATAGCCGAATCTTTTTGACGAGTGACAGTATTTCATTGGCTTGCTGACTTGTACTCATGTCGTTTAGTAACGTGGTAGCATCAAAGCAGTCCTTACTTGTACATAAGTTTTGTCGCATTTACAATTTAGTCCTTCATTAACTAATGCTTAGGGGCTACAATTTAACGGAGAGTGCTATTCTATCCATCCCTTTAATTAAGCAACATTATGCTAGCTAAAATGTGTTGTTTCAAACCCGAAAAAATAAGTCTATGATATTCTCTCTAGCTATCTCGTCAAAGTATCCAAGATTTCATATAATTCATCTTGTTATGTGTAAAGCTAGCGCCCCCTTGCAGATTGCTTATGCTTCGCTGCTGATTCCCTTTCTGATGATGGCTCACTTTTTGATGCGGGTCAATTGTACCATCAACCAGATTATTTATTTATTTACTTAATTATTATATTTGTTAATTGGTATTATTTATATATTACTTGTTAGTTAGTTTATTAATTCAATTAGTTTAATTAGATGTTTATTTATTTAGTTAGTAGATCGGACAGAGCCCATTAAATCAAGTTGTCTAGCTAGGGTTAGTATTTTTCTATTTAAGATCTGTGATAGTTCGTATTATTGTTCATGGAATAAGAATTGTTTTCTTCAGTTTATTCAGTTTATTCTCGTAAGGTAGTTTTAGTTTACACCGTAGCTTGCTATGTGGCTTCACCAACGATACTGGTACGTCTCAATTTGTGCTTTCATTGTCTTCACCATCCAACTGGTGAATCTTGACGAACATCGAAGATTTGATCATTCTCGAAGATCCTGAAGACATTGAAGAACTCTTCAAGCGAGTGAATGAAACAATTGCTTATTTCACCTTTCCAGAGCCGGAACACCTCCAAGCGGGTGGGTATCGCACCATGACGGATGTGGAAGACATCAAAGCCAGTGGGGGACGTCTCCAAGTTGTGACCACCGAGAAGTTCTATCGCATCCAGCAGCAGATATTCGAAGGCCGCTTCGGTCCGGTTTTGACACCCGTCCAAACCTAAACCTAATGTGGACCGTTCATGGCTCCAAAGTCCAAATCGAACCAAACGTAACCGTTAAGGACCGGTTTGGTTCGGTTTTAAACCGTAGTTTCGATAAATTTATTATTTCACTTGAAGTTTCTTAATAATTCATTCTGCAATTAAATATTTTCTAACTTTTTAATGTCAATCAATTTTAAATAAAGTAGCAAACATTACATCGTTTTCAGTACCTAATGCATATGATATATGTGTAGAAGTTATTAAATGTGGCAATTGTATAACCTAATATGCTACATAAACGGTTTAGATTGGTTTATACGGTTGGGGATTTCTGCAAACCTGGATCGAACCGTATTATACAGTTTGGAATTTCTGTAAACCTGAACCGAACCGTAATAGCTTCCAAATCGAATCCAACCGAACCAAACCGCTCGATTCCGGTCGGATTGCGGTTTTTTCCGGTTTGAACTTACATCCCTAGTAGGGTGGGATTGCTTTGGAGGTGGAAGAAAATGAAGTAAGAAGTGGAAGAAGAAAGGATTTAGGCAAAAGGTTAGGGCCACTAATGTCATTTAGGCATTATTAAGGGCAAAAGTGTCCAAAGAATAATGTCTGGTATGGTAATTGGATGGAAGGGTTGTAACTGTCACACGTTTGGACTAACGGAGGGGTGGTTTAGTGTATTATCCAAACCACGGGGTAACTTCTTGATAATTGCCCATACCACCAGGGTGGTTTCTATCTTTCAAGCAAGCAAAGCCTGAAAAGTGTTTAAGGGTAATTTATACTTTGTGCCCCCGAATTATGGTAAATAGGCGATATATACCCTCACTGTTCATCGATTGACACTTAACACCCTTATTTTGGACGGTAGCTAACGGATACGGATGGAAAAGAGGAAAGTACGAAGTTGCCCTCGTACTTTATTCAATGTTTATACTAGCACTGACCTTTGCTTTTGCTATTGTTTTCTCTCTCATTTAATAGTCGTATCTCTCCTCCCTCTTCCCCCAATCCAAAAACCTAGTCGCCTCCCATCCGCCGCCTCCTTCATCTTACTCAGATATGTGTTCGATTGATTGGTTCTTTTGTCAAATAGTGACGGCGAGCAGGGATTGTAGGAGAGGAACCAGGGCTTTATTCTTTTGTCAAATAGTGACGGCGGCGGTATGATTCTGCTTCGTCTTCATAATCTTTGCACACCACCGCTGTCCTTGAAATTCTTATAGTCTGGCTCTGTTCAGAGTCGAGACTTGTTTTGTGTTCGAGAATTTGGAAATTTATGTGATTGGAGGCTACTGGTGGTGAAAGCTTTCACTAGTACTAACATATTGTCCAGGAGCATTTTCTCGATTTTGTTTCAAATTTTAGTTACAGTGGGTTGTTTAATCCTCGTGGTTGTAATCTTAGTGCTCTTTTTATTTTTCATCATATTCAATCTCTTCATTTTTTTAATCAGCATGGGTAATTTACTCTTTCATGTACCTAACAATAATGGATGAAATATAATAAATGGATGAAATATTGACATGATTTATACGTCAACTAAAAACAATTCATGAGTCACTTGAGTGCAACTTTTAAAATCACAAGTCCAAACATAAAGGTCCATGTCGTCGACTATCGAGGTCTGAGATATTTCGCGCTACTATCATTTGAATATCTCGTTCATTTATATTTATACAAATACTTTTGTTTTCGAAACTCTGTAACCATATTTAATTTTTAAGAAAGTCCAAAAAAAATCAACTCATCCAAAAAACATCATTATAACATGAATACATTAGTTAATTCAAGGAAATAAACTATCAAAAAGAGAAATAAAGAACAACAATAAACAATAAAACAATATACTTTTATGTGCAATATAAGAGAGAAAAGATAGAATTGCATATAGAAAGGTGAAGCAACCAGATTATGGAGTGGAGGTTGTATTTTAGGAATGGTGGAGGTGTAAATCGTTATAAAGAATTGAATGGGTAGCTTAGTGACACACATTTAGTAAATATATACACTTTTATAATAAGGTCAAAAAGGATATTACACAATTTGGAGGGTAAAATGGGCATAAAACAAAATCTACAGGTGGTCCACCGTCCAACTAACACCAACTTCACAGAAGTTGACAGAAGGGCGTTATTTGTAATTACTTTGACACAAAAGAAGGGTGTTTCCTGTCAATTGATAAACAGTAAGGGTACAAATTGCCTATTTACTATAATCCGGGGGCACAAAGTGTAAATTACCCTATCTTGTTAGATGAAGTTCTTGATGGTGATTTGTGAAGAAACACTGTGACCTCAGCTAGGTATCACGGCCATTACTAACGGAAGTACCAAACCACCAAAATCAAAACTGATACAACTATGTCTTTTCACTTTCTCCTCATCTTAACTTTTTGTCTCGTGGTCACTTTGACCGGGTGATTTGGATCATAAAACGACACAATATTTTGATAAATTTTTCACCGTGTTATAGAGCAAACTAGGAAATAATACATCATTTGTACACAATAACCCCTCGTACGTAGCTTTGTTTATTAAAATGTTCGTTTTCTAAATTTTAGCTTCCACGGTAACAATCCTAGATCCGCCCTGCATATGGGGAATGGGGATATCAGTAATGGACGACTGTGCACATCGCTGCTCAAGCCTGCAACACATGTGATGCTGCTGGTAGGAAGGAGGGCTAATGACGTCAATCAGTCAACTAGAAAAAGCGCTCAGAACCTTTGAGGCATCAATATATTAGGCTGAGTGCTGACTATTACAACTGGCAATGTTCTTTCTAAATAAAGAGACTGTCATCCCTGTCATCATCCTGAGGGAGGGATCTACTAGTACTGGTAGTAGTTCCTTTCTCCCTCCCTAACTCAAGCAAAGCAGCCATGGGAAAAAGTGAAGTGGGTTACACACACATCTTCACAAACTAGGTAGGTACATAAAAAATGGAACTACCCAGAGCTTAGACACCGTTCAAAAGAAAGCAACAACAAACATTCAAAATTTCAATAACCAGTATCAATGCTCAACAGAGGCCGGGCCGGGCTTGCACCGACTTGGCAATTCATCAGTTAAGCGACAAAGCAAACCCCGTCTGCCTATTGACAGAAGCATATAGTGTTTCAGAATATTTTCTTTGCCACCAGAAAATAATACTAAATCCTATTGTGGAGCACGCAGGGGTGATAAGAAGAGGTGTTGCACTCCGTCATCCTTTATAACAATACTATAAGTTTCATAACACATACTGATTGTTATTCTTGCACTTTGAATTACCCACCCAGCCCGGGTTGGACTTTGCTGCCAACACCTATGACTAATACTGTTTCAGGTAAGAGAATTGCTCAGAAACAAATCAGCAAAAAAAGGCCTGGCCTCCAAATTATATGGAGACGCGTTCGCACATCACAATCATTCAAAAAGATATTGGTCATGGGAGAAAATGTGTTGCTACCTAGAGAAAGAAACTGCTAATTACCATATCATGGTAGGAGCCTCATATATTTCGCAAACTCTGATGCAATTCACATAAGCAAATCACACGAGTATGCATGGTAGTTTAGTCGTATACATTAACTTATGGTAGCGAGTGTGGAGTGCAAACATTCTTGAACCACCGCAGACACAGGGCGGAGGGCCGGTCGGGGCTCACGGCCCCTCCAAAGTTTCAGATTTTCATCACTACCCCCACATATTTTGACCGTACTCTTCCTCCCCCTTCCCCCCCCCCCCCCCCCCCCCCCCCCAATTACATAATTAGAAGTAATGTCACATATTCAAAAAATAGTGTTGTTCTTACAGATATATTACTTCTTATAGCATTCAACGTATTAGTTAATAGTGCATTCTTTTCATGTATACACGCAACTAAGGTTTAAGGGTTTAGATTGTTGATACTTGATAGAAATAGAATTAGCAATAACATCATATTTTCTTTACAAATAACACCTTGTAACCCTGAAGTCTTTAAATCTACAAAAAGCCCTCTTAGTTTTATTATTTTTAGCCCTTGGATGTTCTCGTAGGGTTCAACAACAGGACCCATGAATTTCCTCACAAGTTCCAGACTCAATGTTTTCATGGGAACACCATGTGGCGTTTTTGGGAGCTCCGTACACGTAGTCACCCAACATGGAGTTCCCTTGCATCACAGGAATTTACTGTCTCGTACACATTGCATCACATAGTTAAATGTCGTAGCGCAAGTTAAACCCCCAAACCCACTACTACCGGCTAGGCTAGCTAACTGAAACACTGTCCCCGAACATGGCCTTATATGACTATTATAGATTAGTTTGCATGGAAAACAAGGAAACGTAGCTACTCATTTCATAAACATCATTTTCTTAAACGCTCAATAAAGTGTTCAACAACAAACGGAAAAAGAAAACATAGTTGCAAATACTTAGTTCTTAACGAAACGACTGAAGATAGAAACTTACTCAGATCCCTAGACAAGCCCCAAACTAAGTTAAGTAAGTGCGGGAATGAACCATTTAGGGGTAGAGTATGCAGACAAGGAATCAGCACCGTTGTAGAATCGTTCCCTAGTCTTCTCTTTGAAATAAAATATACCCATGTCGCGCCCCCCTTTGCGTTTGTCGTTGAACGATTCATAATTATCGTCGCAGAAGTATATGCAGTTGCTTCTACAGCTTACAGCTTCTGACGCCTCCAAGGCTATGGATTGACAGTCACCAACGAATATGGTCCGTCCGCCCAAATCATCAAGTTTAATCCATTTATTTTTCTTGTCGTCTAACTTGTACGCATCAAAACGATAAGTCTCGCGTCCTTCGTATGGTTTCACAAATCGAGACAGCATAAGAAGATCTTCTCGGGATTCTACTAGGTACAACCTATATTCTCGCCCAGTAAAAGTTTTTTCGTCTTGAGGTATAATTTCTTCTGCTACGGGATCAGGTCCATCTAAATTGCGGCATATGTAAAGATTACCATAAGTAGATAGCATATAGATTTGGCCATTGTGGCAAGCAATGTCAAATAAACGATCCGGAGCCTCGTCGTCGGAGAACTTGACCCTTTCCGAGGAGCTAGGCCTTATGACCCTCAATTGGTCAAAGAAACCGGTTGCAACAACAAGGAAATCATCATATTGGCAAGAAGACGATGGTTTTTTAACTAATATAGCCCGGTCAATGTAATAAGTTCGGCTCCAATTTACCTTCTCAGCTTCATCTTCAAATTCCTCCTCATCAAAGTCGGGCTGCGGAAGAAGTATGCGGCGCCGGGTCAAGGGGTTGAAGAGGTGTATTTGAAGATCGAGACCTAGGGTTACGATCCAACCATAGCGAGATCCCCAAGTGCGTCTTCCTTGTAGCTCAGGCAGATCCATGAAGAATTTCTTCGAGCCCATGTACATATTCAATAAACCCCTCTCGGTGCTAGGGGGATTTTCGCCATCACCGTCTTGGGAGCAGAGCAATAGCCATGGAGGCCGCCGAGTAGCAGACGGTAGACGCCAGTGCTCTTTCGGTATAGCAGAATTGAAAGATCGGCACAGCGAACTTATGGCCGCCAGATCTTCGATCGCAGAGAGCTGATCGGCGACAAGACGGACCAAGTCGGAAGGTAAGGTTCTCCAGTCGGCCATGGTCTCTAACCCCAGCGGCAGCCACACAGACGAGAGAGAGAGAGATAAATATAGGTGTTTGTTTAACCCTACCGATCACGAGATAGTTATGTATATGTAGGCCCTAAATAAAGCAAAGAATATTTATACACATGTACCCAAGTACGAAACTGAACACATGTACCAAGTACGAAACTGAATTGGTCTTGTTGTGCTCAAAAAAAAAAAAAAAAAATTGGTCTTTTCCTTTCCTCAAAATAAATACTGGTCTTTTTCCTAAAGAAAACTGAATTTGTTCCGGATGGAACCATATGTACTACGAGTAGTAATTATATCGGGTTCAAACCCGTTGACGACAAAACAATTTCTAAAAATAAAGTAATTATATTGGTTTTATTTATAAAAAAATAATATTTTTATTTATTTTTATAGTGTTGGAATCATTCCACAACGTTTTAGAAGTATTACTACTCATAAAAAAAAGAAAATAACTACGATTTACTCATGATTTCTAAAATTGGTCAAAATGTTCTAAGAATTGGAACCATATGTACTACGAGTAATTATATTGGTATCTCGTCATATTTGACTTTCCAATACTTTTTTAACCATTTTATTTGAGTACACAAAAGAAAATTGTAATGTTCTAGAATTGTTTTAACTCCGCACAACATTAGTACTATGATTTTTTTTTACAAGTTTCTATTCTATATCTCTTTATTAGTCTACAAGCAGTGGCGGACGAAAGGAGGGGCGGGAGGGGGCCATGGCCCCTCCATCAAATTTTTGAAACTGTATTACTATGGGTTAATGTTGTGAAGAGTTTGAGTTGTAGTAGAAGTTGGCCCCCTCAAGTTTTATAGTGCAATTGAACTTATGGACCACCATAGGCAGTAATCTTGAGCCACGTACCTTTTCTTTCTTCGAGTTTTTGTAATTTTGAGTTTAATTAATCAAAATAAATGAATCAATCATTATCTTTACAAATAAAGATATCACTCACTCTCTTTCAAAAAAGAAAGGATATCATTCGATCTTAACAAGATAAATCCATCGCATAAATGAGTCAGTAGAACCAATTTTGTAGGGAATTTAAGAAAATGTATTAAGCCTGTAGAAAAACTGACATATTAGGTCTCATCTTCTCAACACCTCGTAGTCTAACTCTCAAAGAAGCGATGGCAGATCGAATCTGAAAATTTTGTATACTGGGCACTTTATGTTTCGAATAATTTTTTAGTTGCTACTTGTCCTTTTTCTCAAATTTAGATTATGTTTGTAATGCGATTATAGAGACCAAAATTTGTCTAGAAAATTTGTATTTCTAAATCAATTCAAGGTTATGATTCTTTTTAAATTAGTCTTGGTATAAATCATTTATTTTTTGCTTATAGTTATTATTATTATTTCTACTATTTAAAGTTCAATCTATTGCAAAACCATTTTACCCAAATACTTATAGTGTAGATTCATTTGAACAATCGATAACTTTAGTGTTAAACTTCACAATTTTAATTAATTCGTCTTTGAAGACTTTAACACTGCTTATCAGCTCAAATTGAGAACTTTTATAATAAAACGGGTTAGTCGAACAAATATTCAATGTGGGTTCTTGTTGTGAATAGCTTGTAAAAGCTAAAGAATATTTTGTCCCACATCTTGGAAACTATAGTTATTGTTCACTTTATATATGGAAACACATTAATGCTATTAAAGTGAGTTATTATATAGAGTGGTTATCCTCTACAACTCGCACACGCGCGCGCGCTGAAGGCGCAATGTGGCGCTTAGGCGACGTGCGCGTGTGGCGTGAGTTAGTTTAACTAATAACTTTTTTCCGTTTTTATTTTGCTGGCGGTTATGGCAGTCACAACTGTTATGAACAAACACACCCTTTCATTCATGATATTTCGTGAACTATAAATAAGCCAAACACCCAGCAGATTCCATATCAGTTTCAATCACAGTTTCACAGAGAATTTTAGAGAACTTCTGCAGACTGCTGGCTGTAGAACCGACGCGACTTGTTGTATCCTGGAGGGGAATCGCCAGAACCCGACAGCATAGTGGGGGCGATTTATCCCTTAAAGAAAACGTTGATCGTGCCTCAAGTCCTAATTTCTTCCACCATCCATTATACTCGGCGTAACAGTTCTCAATAAGAAAAACGTTCATACAAATGTGTGTTATGTATTTTAATGGTCATGTAGACTTTGGCCCCCGCAATATACGAATCCTGCGTCCGCGACTGTCTACACGTATTTAAAAGTCAACCATCAGTTTACTTAAGAACAAAGTCAACTATCCTTGAGATATTGCCCTGCTAATCCACAATGACTCATCGGCAGTGGTGGCAGATTCGGCGCTATATTCACCAGTATATTCAGATTGAGCGGGAAAAAGAGCTTCCTCCCTTGCACGCAACTTTACCAGAATATCAGCGCATGTTTCTACCAGTGCCCATGAATGCCAGGTCGGGACTGTCAGATGACAAATTAGCTGGTGGAATCCACACAAAGGAAAGAGTTGGATGGCTGATTACACGACGTATGTAGCAGGGATGAAGGAGCGGCTGTGGGGTCCCGATTATAAGAAGTAATCAAATTCAAAAGATGTCCTGTGTAATTGGGAGTTCAAAATAGCCGATGCATTCGATTTCGGGGCTAGTATCTGCTTGGAAAAGGAGATACTATCTCCGTTTCTTCTCTCTCACACCGGTTTGACTTTTTGACTCGTATCTGGATCACTTTGACCGGGTAATTTGAATAGCAAAACGGTGCGATTTTTTTGACAATATTTTCACCGTGTTATAGAGAAACTTTTATTCTACAACACCTTAAAAAAATATAAAAAAATTGCATCGTTTTGCTACACAAATCATCGGATCAAAGTGATCCAGTCAATAGTGACAAAAGTCAAACCGGTGTGAATAGTATCAAAATTAAGGCTGTTGAGGCAACTAAATCTCATGTTGGACCTCAGTTTTTGTGTCAGCAGGTCCTTGGCAGTACGGTTTGCCATGGTTATCGCCTTATATCTATATACTAATTCATCTAGGTGTTTTACTGTAGACTAGCTTTTTTACTCGAGATCCATGGTTATCGGATGTTTAGAAACTTGGTTGAAACAAAGAGCGGAAAGAGCAATCAACATCACTTGTAAACTCTTTCAATTGAAATACATAGGAGTTTTGCTTGCACTATGTTGCTAAAAGCGAATTGTCATACCATCTAATTAGGTGCAGTTTTGGGCTTGATGTTCGATTGGTAAGCTGTTGCACCAGGTCTATTTACACTACTGAATTATACTATTACAAAAGCTAAGACTGATGAATCTGCATTTTCAAAAGTGACCGGCTTCTTCTAATCTATCAGCTGCAACCTCGGCATCCAGTCCAAAGAAGTGTACGAAGAACGACCGGCAGAAGTTGATTGGCTGCATTCAGGATTGTACTCGGGCATGTCCAAGAACTTAACAATGTGAACTTCTGATGCAATTGTCTTACCTTTCTGCTCTTCTACTTCAGAGTTTCAGCGGCCGACATAGCCGCAACGCCGTCGGTTGCACAGTAGTGGTTCACTAGACATTAACACATTATTTCTATACAACATTGGGAAAGCAAAAATAGCTTAAATCATTGGTCATTTGCTTTCACAATCTGCAGTTTAACTGCCTTTGAGTATGAAAGTACCTGATTTTCAATGATTTCACTATCTGGAGAGTTATAACTTGCTGTTAGCTAAAGAAATGTTTCTTTAAAAGCACAGGTGAAGAACTTCTGAGAGCAATTTCAAAGGAAAACAAACTCTACTATAGCAACATGTAGACTTCGAATTGCTTCACCATAAACATGTACGGAATAGTAGAGAAATATAGTGTGCATCACATACAAACTAATAAATTACCTCTAATCACAATGCTGGACTGTTAACTGTCATAATCGAGCAAGAATATTGCACAATACTAACACACCGAGGGAATCGGTAAAGAGAAGAGAGAAACACTCTGACCTGTGAGTCGGAGGGAGAACTGGAGGCAAATCACAGTGATACTATGAGAAAAGTACCTCCGAATCTCGTCTTTGGCATCAAAGAAGTACGAAAACTTCTTACTTCGGCGCTGAATTGCAGTGCAATTTCCTAAAACCTGCTTAAAAGTGTTGCCAAAAATGCGCATGTTAATAGCTACTCTGCTACAAAATTAACTTGTCAAGTACATAGTAGCATGGGAATTCTGGAGTTAAGGCATACAGAGGCAACGTCTTAATGTAACGGTATTAGCAATGGCGACTCTATAGCAAGAATTCAGCAACCAAATACAAAATGTTTCAAACACACTGAAATGTCCGTAACTTAGCCCATACATATGTCATAAGTGCAGAGTTTTAGCAAATATGTTATTTTATACTGGGCTTGTTATCAACATTGTGGTCAATTGTAATTTTTGCCATGTTTATACAGTGCAAACAATGGAAAATAGCTGAACGGAAAATCTTCATGAAAACTATACCGGCAAGTTTTTAACAGTGTTGACAATACTAAAAAAGGAAAAAAATATTTTCCCAAGGAAATGATTAAGACGCGCTCAGCATCCCTACATTGAGATAGACACATCTACTGTTAGGTTTAGAATTACCAACATTCTCGTTCTTTTGATACCAGCGCTTCAATTTGAGCAGTATCGGTAGTGGGCATGAGAGGCGGAACACCACTCGTGAAAGATTAGACCTGAAACTACCAACGACCACTCATCAGTTATTGAATAGTTGCAAGATAAAGAAGAGTAAATATTCTTATGTACCCAAAAAACATGAACATAGCGGAGAGAGAGCAAGCAATGCAGGTAGTCCCTCACGCAATATGCCATCTGGTTTTCTCCAATACTTCTTCTGTCCTCTGGATTTCTTTTCTTTTTCCTGAGTCAGTGATAATGGGGTTTTGAGTAATCCTAGGATGTCCTTCGATCCATCTCCACAAACGACCAATTCAGAAATGTGATTGTATGAATTGATGTTGGAAATAGAGGACTAATGACGTACACACAACAAAACATACCGTTAAACCAGCATTTCTTACTGCCACCAGATTTTTAAAGCTTCCCTGAAGTGGAAAAATACAGAAAGTTAGGAGCATAACAAAGATCTATGCTAATCCATTTATCATTATTCGGCCACTTTCTTAAAATTAGGGGCAATGCTAGAAGGTGCTGGTTTGTTCAACACTTTTGAAGAAAGCAGAAGTTAAAATTATCGAGCAATGGATAATCAAAATTACCAACTTCAGTAATTTCGTATTCTTTTCACTCGGTTATCTTCCTATCCAATTTAATAATGTATGATGGACCAAGGGCTACAAATGATGTGTTTACCTGAAGATACATTTGGTCAATCAACACACAGAGGGCATGCTGAACCATCTTTCTCATAAGCTTTGGCAACTTCAACCTGTAATGTAGGAAAATTGCCGGGAAAGGAAGAAGGATGCGGGGCTTGTAATCTGTAGCAGTAGTCCTACTGACATACTTTTCCAAGGAAAGATAAAAATTGCTGCTAGTTACACTGTCTTCACAAAATCATCATGTAATGAGGAAAGGACTTTATTCGTCAAAGCAAAAATCGAATTAACAAATGTTGTTGCGTACATATTGAGATATCCATGCCTTAATTTCCAATCTTACTGAAACCATATCATTACACCATTTACATGACTGGAACTCGGAGTCTTTACACAAATAAGAAGAATATATTAACACTGTGTATTTATACATATTATATATATGTGTGTGTGTGTGTGTGTGTGTGTGTGTGTATTCTATTCATTTTTGTCAAAAGATTAGAACAGAAAACATGCTATCTGGAATGATTATATAAGAATTATATCTCCGGGAAAGAATACTAAGAACAATAAGGGTAAAATACTCATGTGCACTTACAAGGAAGAGAAAAAAGTACCACTAATCTGATCTAGATTTGTAAGCTTATCACGAATCTTTAGAAGCTTACTTGAATGTTTAGTTTCACCGGTCACTCCATGGAATTTGGATCATGATAATGTTAACATCATGGTCAATTAACATATCTTCAGAAAAGGTGATTCTGAGTATCAGTAGCAAGATGACTACTTGCTACTGACATTCTTTCTACTAATTGGTAGCAATATCAACTTTGAAGGAACAGCGGTACACCCTCCAAAAAGTAATTTCATGGGAGTCAATTTTGAATTTATTTGTGCGATGTGATTATGTTTTTGTTTTATTAATGGACTTAGCATGGTCATCATACCTCTGCATTCGTACAGGAGCAACATCAGTTCGGTTTTCAATAATCTAATTTCGTCAGGCAAAAGAGCACAATGCGCTAAAGGACGGATATGCCTTATAAATGAAAACAGAAAAAAGCGCCAAGGCCAGAATTACAGGCATCAACAAAGATAACTTTAAAAACACCATATTTTCTTATATATATATAAAAAAAAAAAAAAAAAAAAAAAAAAAAAAAAAAAACACACACACACACACACACACACACACACACACCATATCTCAGGCTCGTGACGCCAAGCTAGGTGTAACTCACATTTGAAGTGGAAATTTTGATCATATTTTGCCATTTTAAGTGCCCAGACTTCATCTCAAGAAGATGCAATAGGTGTTCCAGATCAGTTTCCGTGACAATATCCTCCACAAGTCAGCTTTCAGTGCAGGGCCTGTTGGGAGAGTTATATCAATGGTTAAAGAGAGCCACAAACCAGTTCAGCAAATTTCAGTAATTACTCCCTTTTTACAGGTACAACCATTTAAATCAAGCTTCATTAGAACATGACGTGAAGTGATACTAAAAATCATTTTACAGTACTACAGATACATGAAAATATCCCACGCTCCTTTATTTCCTTAAATAATTGTTGAACTGATAGGTAAATTAAAAAATCTGTATGTGTGTGTGTGTATGAACTTTTGACAGATAACCACCTCACAGTTTCATCTCACTGACACTTAGGTACATACAGTATTGGTTTTACCACTTATCGTCCCTGCAGTTTGTAAAATTGCGACACTTACATCGAGTTGACTAACACCGTTAACTTTTAATAGATAAGTGAGTAGTATTTTAATACTTTAAAAGAGCAGTGTCGTCTTTTACTATTCTTTTTTTTTTATTGTTTCGTTTATATCTCTTCCAATTTTATTTCTTTTTTTCTTCTTCTTCCCCAGTACCTTCTGTTCTTCTTCCGCCTCCTCCCCCTCCATTCTCCCATCCTCCTCCTCTCCCCAACCACACCCACCTCAACTATCCCCACACCTCTCTCCCTCTGACCCTCTCTCTCTCTCTCTGTTGGCTGTGGGTTTTAAAGATGGAGTTTTCAAATTTGGGTTTGTTTGGTGAATCGGGTTCGTTTTCGAATCAAGTGGTGGTGGGTGCCATGTCTGGGTTCAAGCAGAGGAGGGGGATCGACGTTTTCGGCGGAAGTCGATTGGAGAAGCAGCAGTAGCAGCCTCAACTTCGCTCCTTCTAGAGCTTCAATCGGGATAGAAACTATAACAAAAATTTGGGGGAGAAACTGGAGGAAGAGAGGAAGAAGAAGCAGAGGCGGCGATCTGAGTTGGGGGTGGTTCTTGAGAGGCAGTGGTGGAGGCTGTGGTGTTGGTGGGGGTGTGGTCTGATGGTGGTGGATAGATGCGGTGGAGGTGGTTGGGGAAGAAGAGGGGGAGGAGAAACGGAGGAGAAGAAGATGGAGGAGGCGGAGGAGCCCAGATGATGAAGAAAAAGAAAAAAGAAAAAAAGAATAGAATAAAGACTATTTTGACCTCACCTAAATGAGTTTAACGGCCAGTAATAACGGACAATTAGCGTCCGTTATAAAATTGGAGTGGAGTGTCGCAATTTTACAAACTGCAGAGACGATAAGTGGTAAAATCAATACTGCATGTAGCTAAGTGTCAGCGAAACGAAATTGCGAGGGGGTTTTCTGTCAAAAGATCTATATATATACTATATTATATATATATATAATATTATTGAGAAAAAACTCTATACATTGGTTGCATCAGATGGCTAAGGATATGAATGATAAACATCCAACAAATCATTTAAAAGTACAAAGAATATTCGGAACCATCATGCATAACAAAATACCATATCCATAATTGTCGAACCCTATGTGAATTTAGAGTATACAACCGTAGTGCTGTGTAATTTCTAATGATCATCCTGAGGCCTCGCAAGAGATTGCCAAATACCGTAATCTGAATAGCAAACATGGCACATGTTATGCATCTGCATTTTTTATTTTTCAAATCGAGAGAAAAATACAACTCCAATACCTAAGAGAAGAAGGAGAAGATATACGAATAGCTATTATGCATCATAACACTTTAACTTATCTAGTGATTTCCGTGAACTGCTAATGTCAATAATAGTTTTTATAAGGACATATTTGGCATTGAAAAAATGCGACATACGCCACATTTTGATTTCACCATAATGGGTGCTGGCTATTTACTTTAGTACTGATGTCTGCTGAAAGAGGGGAAGTCTGACTAACTTTTCATGAATTACATTCACTTGTTGGTTCAGCCAGTCTCGAGGGCCAGCTCGAACCTAGTATCTTTCTTTCACATGGTTATTAACAGAGTGGTAAACCTCTAGAAAAGTCTGGTTTTTTTAAAACATAATGCACCCGGGTATGACCAAAGAATTGAAACTCCTGTGAGAAGTCTATATGGTGGAAAATGTCAAGTGTTCACTGGATGCTGAATAACAGACTGCATCTGACTGCGGACGACACACCCTATGTGTATGATCCAAACCTCCTTAACTTGAGAAACATTACAGAAACGTCATAGACAGGAAAAGAAGCTTAAGAGGAGACTACATATCACAGCTCAAAATGGATGCCAGAGAAGTCGGTATTACAAGGGGAAAATTCGTCAGTCATGCGTAGATTCGTAAAAAAACGTTGATATGACACATCATATAGTTTGAACTGACCTAAACATGATCACAAAACATGAAGGTAGATCTTCAGATAAATTAGTCCATCACCTTAGATACCAAAGAAAAAGGGTAGCTTTGTTCATATCCAAGTAATTGGAGGATATCAGATAAAATGGTACTTACAGCATCAATTCTTGTCTTTTCGTCAGCATTATTCAGTGTCGATAGAAGCACCGTATGTGCCACTTCATAAGTCGCTCTGCAAAAATCACAGACATTATCAACATGTTAGTAATGACTTAGGGTTGCATCATAAATAAGCACATGCACGTAGGGTAGGGTGGGGATGTAAAATGAATAAAGCATGACATAACTCTGATTCCTATTGCAGAACGTCAAGCATAGGAGCAAACCGCAAACTGAAGGTGCAACGAAATTCACATGAGCACCTCTATATCCTTGAAAATATGATCAAGTATAAGAGCCATGTTTAACAGAATCATCTCGTCTGCATCAGGAACTCCACTTCAGATGACCTGAAATCATAAAGGCGCATATCTGATAAATATATGGTAAGAAACGTTATTTTCTTCAAGATTAAGAATTACAACAATAAGTTGGTGGCCAAAAAAATTCTATACATGTTATTCACCATCACAACAATAAGTTTGTGGCCGTTAACCAAATCAAACAGTAGCTTCAAACTGGATTAATGCAAACGAAGAGGCTAGAAAAAGAAAAGCTGTGTCTTCTCACAAATTGCAGCATATGAGCTTCCGGCTTCAAGACTATTTCAAAACTTCTTATTTAATCTGAAATGTCAACTGGTGTGATTCCGGTGAGTTGTTAAATGTGATTGTGTACAAGAGGTCGAACATCTGTCCAGGTAGAAGAGTTCAAGTTCGGTCCTCACTTCTGTTGGAATTTTCGATAACCTTCTTGTTTCTCAATTCATGATCACCCAAGTACTGTACCCAAAAAAGAGAAAACTCTGCAAATTTTATCAGATAGTCCAATTTTAAAATTGTTGATGTGGCTCTAAAAACGGGAACCAAACCTTGTCACTCTTGTTATGATGCTTCTGGTGTTGTAGTCACAAATAATCCAATCCCTCCGCATTCCATTTTTCCCAGCTGCATCAACCCAAATATCAATCTCAACCACGACACCCCTGCCATATGTCATTAAATTCATACCAATTAATCCAACTAAGGCAGGCTTATAAAAGGGTTATTTAAAAATGGAAATGGGATCATTACCAGGAGCTATATTTCTCAACTTGAACATGTATTCGAGTCACGACCCATATGAGCTTCCTCAGGCTCATCTCCCTAGTCGCCCCAAACCCACTACCGGATAGACCAGAGCTCGTCACATGATTCAATGCTGTCTCCTGCAAATGAAAATTACCCATCATTTACATTAAAACTTCTCAAAATTTGAAGTTCAAATCATATCCTAATTGAAGAAGAAACCATGTGTAGATTACCTGAAGGAGATTCATGAAAGTCTCCATGGTGGTGGTCTTGTCCGGTCCAATCTCATAAGACCGGATGACAAAACTCTGTATAAACAAACCGTTCATCGACAAACCACCTGATGAGCCAATTTGTGTGACCAGTGTTGCTTTTCATCAAGAACTCACTGCTTATTGTGCTCAAATGGGAAACGCAGCCATCTGAAGTAGCAATCCCGTTCAATTTCATGCCATTCACCATCTCAGCGGCTCAGCGCTGATATGAAACCTCTCTGTAGTAGCTCTCAGCACTAAACTCTTAGGTGTTGAATGGCCACGAAAGCAAAACTTATTCGAAGTCTTGACGGCAGTTCCATGTATCTTAGTGTACAGGTCCTGTGGACAGGACATAGAAATGTTCTTGTTGCAGCCATTGATTGATTTTTTCTACGTTAAGATCACATTCGCCTAGAGGAAAGTAGGAAGAAGAAAGTTTTAAGAGCTGAGAAAGAGGGGTCATTGACACTAAACCTATACGCAGTTCGGGTTTAGTGACAACAAACCCCCTACAATTTTAAGTTCCCAGGACAACCCCTTGCACTTTAGCTTCCAGTAACAAATCAACCCATATCGCTAACACAGTTTGTTTTTTTGGACGGAAATCATCATATGGCCACAACGTGATGGACATTTAAGTCATTTAAGTGGCCACCACATGATGGATTTTCGTCCAAAAAACAAAATATGTTAGCGATTTGGGATGATTTGTCACCGGAAGCTAAAGTGCAGGGGGTTGTCCTGGAAAATTGAAACTGTAGGGGGTTTGTTGTCACTAAACTCAAACAGTGTATAGGTTTAGTGTCAATGGCCCGGGAAAGAGAGTTGGGCTAGCTTTTTTACTACTGTGAATCTATTTAATGGGAACAAGGTTTGAATATTAGTTAGGTGCAGCTATAAAGAAGAATTAAGTGAAGTGCAAACATAAATTAAGTACAGAAGAAGACCAAACATGTCGAAAATGTGTAGTAGACTTAGATTGTATCATACACTTCAGCACCATTTTTTGAAACAAGTCCTGCAACAGTGCATTATATCAAGACAAACACGTAACAACAAGAAGGAGAAGTGATTGACAATAGAAAATTTGTTCATAAGCCCATAAGTTAATTGTTCAGTGAATCTTTAATCAATTGCATTCTGGATAAAAGGATTCAATTGATAGTGATGTTCTAGACGTCTATGTATAATGTCACAAGCATCAACCCTCCAGGTTCTCTCCTACATCATTCACTTCCTGAAACTCCTTATTCTAATACATAGGTCTGCGTAATCAAGATTTTTACACCAATCAATAAACAGTTGTTGAATCGGAGGATATGCCTTCTCTGTATCAAGCTAGCACAAAAACCTGATAATAGTATACCTAGCACAGAACCTGAGAGTAAAATAATATTAAGATGGAAGGGAGAAACCTACGACAACTCAGAGTAAGGAACTCACCTGGAACTGGGAAACAGCGGCGTCAATTTGGTTCCGGTTGGGGCTTTTCATCCAAGCTGCCCCTTTCGCAGACATCACCGCCATCCCAAGAATCTCCTCTTCAGCATTAAACCACTTACTAGTATATGAGAGTGGGTTATTGCTAGTAGGATCCTAAACATACAAGACAAGTAATTTTCAAAATATTACCACAGCTAACAAAACCACTTCCAGTGCTAGTATCAGCCGGTAAACGTGTGTAACATTCACTATAATTCACCTGCTAATTTGTGTTTATATATGAGGAACTGCAAAAGGAGAGAGCTTTCTCACCACTGTGAATGACACCACATACAACGCAAGAACACATAACAAATAACAAGAAACATCACGAACTCAATCAGAGGATAAATTGCCCAATTAATAGGATCAAAGAACACAACTATGACCGATTTCATCTCATTAGGTAAAACACCCCAACAACAAGAATATGGAAATCAGTGATTTAGCCAAACAGAGAACCCCAGAAACCACATGAAGACTGAAGCAAATCGAAAATCAAACGAAACCCATATCGATCAACAAAAAAGTTGAAGACTACCAACAAATTGAAGATCAATCTGAGCAGTTTTAGAGATACAGAAATCAACTTGCAAGTGGGGATAAATCGTGATGGGTGAGAGCCAGGCCGTTGCTAGGACTTTACCTGTTCCGACAAGAGTTCCATCTCCATCCGGTCGTTGTTCATTACATTTTCAGCCACTCAGGAGCGATAGTATAATACTACCTGCGTTTCTTCTCTATCACACCGGTTTGACTTTTTGACTCGTATCTGAGTCACTTTGACCGGGTGATTTGGATAGCAAAACGATGTGATTTTTTGATAATTTTTTCATCGTGTTATAGATAAACTTTTACTCTACAACACCGTGAAAAAATTATCAAAAAATTATATCGTTTTGCTAAACGAATCACCGGGTCAAAGTGACCCAGTGAATAGTGACAGAAGTCAAACTGGTGTGATAGAGAAGAAACGGAGGTATTACGACGTAGCGTCTTCTAAATTACCTTTCTGAGCGAAAGCATGCGCAACCTCATTCCCCGTCCTTCCAACAAAAAGGATTTTGTGGTCTTCTAATCTGCCAGATAGACGGTGGGTTTGGTATGCATTTTTTTCAGTTTATAATCAACTTTAGACTTATAATCTGTTTTGAATTTTTCAAAAGATTTAATATAACTTTTTCTTTCAAAAAAAATATAACTTTTTTCTGACCGTTTTTGAATTTTGGATTTTGGCTTTGAAAAGTAAAACTAAGTTCAGAAAAAAGTTGGGTTTCACAAACTTTTTTTTTTATTTTTTTCTTCTTAAATAACAAAGACTATTATGTTCATACTTTTACATACAACAATTAAACTACTTTTACCAATTCAACTAATCCTCATATTTTCCATATGCAACCTAAATAGTGGCCAGATCAGTTGAAAGACAATCTTATTATTTATGACTAATAACTCACATCTCTCATCTACTGCCACTATGTTTTACACCTACCAATTTTACCTCTCCTTAAACTAATTTGATACTTTATACATGTTTATCTATAATTTCTGACCTTAATTTGACTTGTAAAATTATTTTCCTTTGCTAGGAAATTTATTTACAATAATTGCTAGAAAGTTATTTGATACTTATACATGTTTATCTTTAATGTCATATTGAAATAAATGTTTAGTAGTGCATATAATAAGGATAAATTGGTAATCTTTACTAAACAACAAAACTATCACATCACTAACTTTTTTACAGCACAATTTTATTACCAAACCCATAGAACTTTTTTCATCAGTTTTTTTGCCACAGTTTTTTTTACAACAACTAAAAAGTCGACTTAAAAGTCCAAAAAATCACACCATTATGACTCTTTGGATATTAAGCTGTATTTTAAGGTATTTTATGATAGTGTGAAAAAAGTCTGTGACACAAAAGTTCATAAAAAAATGTAGTATGAGTTTGGTAAGAAAAAGTTGGTGCTGTTAAAAAATCAGTGATGTGACAGTTTTGTTGTTTAGTGAAAAATACCATTATACCCTTTTGTGTCTATTTATTTGACTTCTTTAATAACTTTTACAAACGAAGCAACACTACTAAATTATAATTTAGTCAATCTTATTTTTTTTAAACGTATACTATTTTATAATATCTAATATAGTAAGGTGAAAATACAAATAAATAATTATGTGAATGTCATAAAACTATCGTACACAAATTGACATATTTAAAGAAAAATTACAACTTTGGGTGTAATGGAGGAGAAAAATTTGAGTCGTGGGTGGGTAGTGTAAGAAATATATAGCTAAGATGGAGGGAGTTAGGGTGGGTAGTTGGTGCGGTTGGTAGTGTTAATTAAGGTATAGAACGGTGAAAAGTAGCTAACAAGAGGGTGCAATTATAATTGATGATGGATGACAAAATTGTCATTTTAATGATTTCAGGAAAAAAAGACACAACAAATCTCCTCAGCCCCAACTTCTTTCTTCCACTCACTCTATACTACAAATTCAAAATCCAAAATCTAAAATTTGTTCAAAAAATCTCACAGCAAACCCTTGGAAAAAGTCCAAAAAGCCAAAAAGTTGATTTTGGATTAAAATCGACAAAAAATTTCACACCAAACCCCCAGAGAGAGTTCGATCAACAGAGAGATAGGAGGAGGGAAAGAGAGCATAGAAACATCGATCCATCGATAGAGCAGGGGCGGACCATGAATTTTCTTTAAGGGGGAAGGTAAAACAACAGTATAAGACAATAATTGTTTCGCGAAAATGGTGATTTCTTTTTTACAAAAGCTAATATGGTGAATTGTTCGTTAAACTAAGGGGTGTCATTCTAAGCAAAACTAATTCGATTTCATTTTTTTAGTAAAATATTTCATAAATGTTTCTGATAAAACTTCAATTACATATTTTACATACATGATAATAAGAAGTAGGTAACTTAGCAAATTGGTACCTCAAGGAGTAGAGCGTTTAAGGTTAGCATTACGGGGCCCAATCAGCCTCCTTTGCGAGTATCTGACCTTATTAACAAGGATCCAAGGTCTTGGGATATGAGTTCGCAAACAAAGTTTGAATTCGGCGGATAGAAATGCGGTTAGCAAGATATATAACCGATTACTGACCAAGTTGATTCTTGGGAGTGGTTCTACGACATGTTTGCGAATACACAGCCCGATCTGGCTATTATTTGGCGGAAGAGTTGTGAAAGAGTGATGAAGTCGATTCCAAGGGCCAAGCAAGCTCTCCTCAACCGGGGGTTCTAGAAAAAATTTTGGAGCGTAAATGTTCATCGTTCAGCTTTGCTCACAGCGTGGAGGCTCGGTTATGGTATTGAATTTCTCGAAGGAACTGTAAAATTGCTTCATGAGCATAAGCAAAAGTTAAAATTGAAAGATGAGGGTTGAAAACCCTAATATCCCAAATCAGAAAAAGGAAAGAAAACAAACGGAAAATTACATCAAATTGTTGTTGAAACACCAATCAGGACACGACACGTGTCTGAGAGGATGAGTCAGCTAATACGAACAATTAAAATACTAAACACGCGCTAATGAAGATTAAAACATCCGTTGAGATCAAAACGCCACTGTTTCATTTAAAGCTTTTAAATCAAGATGAACGTTGCAATCCAACGGCTCCTGAACGATTCCCACACTCCATCCAACGGCAACTGCTTCTTTATGATGTTACTGTTCATTTGGTAAAACTGATACCGAATGAACAGTAACTTTTCACTTTGCAAAACACTTCCTGAGCTCCATGATCTTCAAGACCCCCTCTCAAGTTGGAGAGTGTACTAGTCTAACTCCCAACTTGGACAATAAGAAACCAAAAACAGCTGGATGCAGAGCTTTAGTGAGTATGTCTGCCAAGTGGTAAGAAGTGTGAACATACCTCAAAGAGAATACTCCCTTTTGCACAAGATCTCTAACAAGGTGGCAATCAATATCAATGTGCTTGGTCTTGTCATGGAACACAAGGTTAGCAGCCAACTGAAGAGCTGAATTACTATCACAGAAAACCACTGGAACTTTGACTAAAGAAACCCCAAAATCAGCAAGAAGATATAGAAACCATTGAATCTCACAAGAAATTGCAGCAAGTGCTCTATATTCTGACTCTGTGGAGCATCTTGAGATAACTGTCTGCTTCTTGGATTTCCATGAAACTAAGGAGTCCCCTATATAAATCAGAAAACCAGAAGTAGACTTCCTTGTGTCTAAGCAACCTGCCCAGTCTGCATCAGAATACCCCACCAATTCAATAGCTGAAGAAGCAGCAAAGAATAGACCTTGAGAAGGTGCATTGCTGAGATATCTCAAAATGTGATGTGCTGCTTTGAGATGAATAGCTGTAGGCTTGGACACATATTGAGACAATTTGTGTATTGCATAGCACATATCTGGCCTTGAATTGCACAGATACAACAACTTTCCCACTAACTTTCTGTATTTCATACTTTCTATCCCAGATAAAATGTCACCTGGTGCTGCTTTGAGTTTCAAAAGAGGATCCATAGGCACTGATGCTGCTTTACACTTGCTGTAACCATATTCCTCCAAAATGTCCATAGCAAACTTCTTCTGGCATAAACTAATACCATGATCAGTTCTTGCTATTTCAAAACCAAGAAAATACCTGAGATTTCACAGATCCTTCAGCTGAAACTTGTTGTTCAAAACCACTTTGAGATCTTGTAACTGTGACAAATTAGTACCTCCAAGTACTATATCATCCACATAGACCAAGATACAAATAAAAAAGTCATGCGACTTCTTGATAAAAAGAGTATAATCAGTCTTGCATTGTGTAAAACTCAACTCAATAAGAGTGGCTGAAAACTTGCTATACCATTGTCTGGATGCTTGTTTTAAGCCATAAAGTGATTTTTGTAAATGACATACCATTCTGCCATTACCACCTTTCTGAGGAAGTGATTGAGCTGAAGGGGTATAGCCCAAAGGCAAACACATGTAGACTTCTTCATCTAGCTCTCCATGAAGGAAAGCATTATTAACATCAAGCTGCAACAAATGCCATCCTTTAACAGCTGCAAGTGCTAACAAACATTTCAAAGTAGGTAGTTTAGCAACTGGTGAAAAAGTTTCATTATAGTCTATCCCCTCAGTTTGAGTATACCCCTTTGCAACAAGCCTAGCCTTGTATCTTTCAATTGTACCATTTGAATTGATCTTAACTTTGTACACCCATTTACAACCAACAGGTTCATGTCCTGGAGGTAGTATAACAATTTTCCATGTCTGATTAGCCTCAAGAGCTGTCAACTCTGTCTGCATTGCCTTGACCCACTTTGGATCCTTGCAGGCTTCTTGATAAGTGTCAGGTTCACAAATAGCACTAATAGTGTTTAAACACTGAGAATACACAGAAGTGTTATCTGGAAGTGTATCAATTATGACTGGAGATAAGCAAGCAGAGACCATTCTTGGTGCAGTAGTCACATAATCTCTCAAGTAACCTGGAGTTCTTGTCTCTCTCCCACTTATTCTGGGTTGAAAAATTTGATTAGGTTGAACAGTAGTGACAACTTCTTGTACTTGCTGCTGAGTTCCTGATGGATTATCACCATAATTTGGTACATTATCAAAAACATTAGGCATGACAATGTCATCTGAGAATTGAGGCCATGAAGATGAGGGACTAGCAAAAGGAAAAACTGTCTCATGAAATGTGACATTTCTAGAGACTAAGAAACTGCACTCTTTCAAATTGTAAAGTTTGTACCCCTTCATCCCAAAAACATACCAAGAAACACACAAGGCACTGCCCTTGGTTCAAACTTGGTCCTACCCTGCATGAGAGTAGAGATGTAACATAAACATCCAAAGACTCTAAGTGAATCATGATCTGGAGCTACCCCATGAAGACACTCATAAGGAGACTTGTGATTCAAAACAGCTGCAGGAACTCTATTGATCAGATATGTAGCAGTCAAAATACTATCTCCCCAAAACTTTTGAGGCAAAGAAGACTGAAACATCAAAGCTCTGCCTACATTCAGCAAATGCTGATGTTTTCTCTCAACAACTGAGTTTTTTTTTTTTGAGAATAACTGAGTTTTGTTGATGTGCTTCCACACAACTAAGTTGATGCACAATGCCTTTTGAGAGCATAAAATCCACAAGAGCCAATTCTTTAGCATTGTCACTTCTAAATTTATGTATCTTCACCTTGAACTGTGTTTCAACTAGCTGATAGAACTGAGGAATAACAATTTGTGCTTCAGATTTGTGAACAAGAAGATATACCCATGTCATTCTTGTAGCATCATCAACAAAAGTAAGGAAATATCTGTGACCATCACATGTAGGAACTCTATAAGGTCCCCATATATCACAGTGAACTAAAGCAAATGGAGAAGATTCCATTTTACCAATACTAGGGTATGGAAGCTTTCTTTGCTTTGCTTGAGGACAAACTCCACAAAGAGAGTTATCTACTGCATCATGATTTCTCAAACTCTTCTGCATTCTTTTCAGCTTTATATCAGATAAATGACCAAGTATCTTATGCCAAGTTTCATTACTCACAACTGCATTTGCAGTAACTTGACACACTGTAACAACATCTGTTTTCAAAAGATACAAACCATTTGATTTGCTACCCTCTCCCAGAACAGCACGAGTAACTGCATGAATAATTTGACACCTCTCTGCATCACACGGAAACACACAACTTTGTTGTTTTGCCAATTGAGTCATAGACACCAAATTGAACTGAAAATCAGGTATATAAAGAACTCCCTGCAACTGCAACTTAGGAGTAACCTGAACAGAACCTGTGTGAGAAGCTTTAACCTTCTTACCATCAGGTAGACAAACATAGACCTCTGTAAATTCAACATGATCTAGTAAAATTTTAAAAGTAGAGCACATATGATCAGTTGCTCCACTGTCAATTATCCAAACACCTTGGACACTAACATCCCTCTTTAAAGTTCCATTAAAACACAAAGAGTGTATTACACTTCCCATAAATTGTTTACTGTAAGTAGAATCCCCTTTCTGATATTGATGAATTGGACTCTCCATGGAATGGTGGCTGTGAGATGGAGAAACTGAACCAGTGTCACTCACTGTACCAGGGGATGAGTTCTGCATCTGTGTATTAATGTAATGCATCATTTGCTGACACTGACTTTGTGTAAAAGGAAAAACACCTTTGCTTTCTGTCTTGTCTTGACTAGAGTGTCCCTCACTTGACACATTGTGTGCATGTGACTTGTGCTTACTCTTAAAATTTGCAGGATAGCCATGCAATTTCCAGCATTTGGCCTTAACATGACCAGACCCCCCACAATGGTGACAAGTGAGTCTAGACTTAGCAGACACATTTGAGTGAACTTCTGATTCCACGTGAGGTGGTCCACCATAAGACTAACCATTATGAAAAGGAGATGAATACATTGCCATAGAGGGTGGAGAAATCAGAGATGAAGGCTCAGAGATAGCTCCCTGCATCTCTTGTTGCACAATTTCACCCTGTTTAAACTTGGCAATGGATCCATGAGCAAAACTTGATCTCTAACAGATGAATAACCTGAATTAAGCCCCATCAAAAATTGCATAACATGTTCTTGTTGAACCTTGTTATGTATCATAGCCAGCACATTACAAGTGCAAGAATGGAGAGCTCCACAAGTACATCTAGGAATTTCTGTGTAATTTTCAAGTTCATCCCACAAAGACTTCAGCCTAGTATAATAGGCAGTAACACTTAAGTTACCTTGCTTAAGATTAACTATAGCACTGCTTAGTTGAAAAATCTTAGGCAAATTCTTTTGAGAAAATCTCTCCACAATATCAAACCAAATATCTTTAGCTATAGAATAGTAGACAAACACTAGAAGCAATTTCTTTGCTAACAGAGTTTAACAGCCATGAAATAACCATACGATCACAACGCTTCCATAATGAATTAAGCTCAGAAGTCCTATCAGGTTCCACAATCACACCGGTAACAAAATCTAATTTGTTCTTAGCTTCAAGTGCAACAATCATGGATCGGTACCATAAATTGAAATTATCACCATTAAGAACTTGAGAAACTAAGATCATACCCGGCGAATCTGAGTTGTGCAGAAAATAGGGAGAAGAACCATCCATAGCGCGAGATCCAGAACCGGAAGAAACCTATTCTTCGGGTAGAACCATGATGAGAAATAGACGGCTAGATCGGCGCTACAAAGAGCAACCCTAGAAACGGCGATGAAGAGATCAACCTGAGAGCTCTGATACCATATTGAATTTCTCGAAGGAACTGTAAAATTGCTTCATGAGCATAAGCAAAAGTTCAAATTGAAAGATGAGGGTTGAAAACCATAATATCCCAAATCAGAAAAAGGAAAGAAAACAAAACGGAAAATTACATCAAATTGTTGCTGAAACACCAATCAGGACACGACACGTGTCTGAGAGGATGAGTCAGCTAAAACGAACAATTAAAATACTAAACACGCGCTAATGAAGATTAAAACATCCGTTGAGATCAAAACGCCACCGTTCCATTTAAAGCTTTTAAATCAAGATGAACGTTGCAATCTAACGGCTCCTGAACGATTCCCACACTCCATCCAACGGCAACTGCTTCTTTATGATGTTACTGTTCATTTGGTAAAACTGATATCAAATGAACAGTAACTTTTCACTTTGCATAACACTTCCTGAGCTCCAAGATCTTCAAGACATGGCTCTCTCGCTACTACAAGTAATCTGGCAAGAAGGGGAGTGGAGGTGAGATGCACTTGTTCGTGGTGCGGGAAAAGCGATGAGACTGATGAACATCTATTTATGAAATGTAAACTGATGGAACACATTTGGGAGACGCTGCTTGGTCATGACTCCCGTCATGTCATGCTCGTCGTGGAAATATTTGTAACTGGATTGAGGACTCTCTGGACAGCCTTGGAAGGGAACAACAGAAGCACTTCATCCTCGCTATATGGGTCGTTTGGCGAACTCATAATTTGAGGCTTTTTGAACAAGTTCATACTTCATACACCCATTGAGGACACGATTCAACACATCTTGAAGCTCAAAGGTGAGATTGATTCTCTTCATGAACAATCCTCCGGAACTGGACGACGGCCCACACCGGGCCGGACTATCCCTGAGAATCACTCTCAGTGGGTGCCGCTGATGGAGGGGTCGGTGAAGATTAATACCGCTGGCGCGTGCATCCCGAAGGAGAGGACGGCGATTGGTATCATGATAAGAGATCACAAAGGGATTGCGATTGCATCTATGGCTGCCCCTATCAATTATTCGCCGGACCCGAGATTAGCCGAGGCTTTGGCGGTTAGAGAAGGCTTAATGCTGGCATGGCGATTAATCATGCGGACTGTGGAACTAGAGACTGACTTACAGTGCATTCCGCGACACCTACAGTGTGATCCCAAAGGTGGCATATTGGAGGATCGATCCAGTTTCAGGTCAATTATGCTAGACTGTAAAAGATTGATGTCACATTCTCGGAATGGGTGGTGTCCAAGAGCGTTAAATATCCAAGCGGATAGGATTAGCAAAATTTGGCCTTACGTTAGAATCAGCAAAAGTATGGATTGGTCAACCCCTGAATCTATGATAATTTTTTTAGGTTAATGAGAATTTAGTCCTTTGAAAAAAGGAATAGAGCGTTTAAAAAACATCTGCATGAGGTGTCGGGCACACCGTTATTTTAAAGAATCAAACTCGTCAATGGTAAACTAGCAGTGACTTTTCTACTATTTCTAATGAGTTTTTTCTAGATTGATACATTGGTCATGTATAAAAAACTAACAATCACAAATACTCCACTACGAATTAAATTGTTTTTGATATACCGGGATAACTACAAAATGTATAACTAGTTTCCTATTGCGAAGCAAATTTTGAGGGGGGCCACCTACCTCTGCGAAGTTCAATTTTAGTTTCATCCCTGGATATATATATATATATATATATATAGAGAGAGAGAGAGAGAGAGAGAGAGAAAGAGAGAGACGAGTTTCTCACCACCGCCACCATTGTAAGAGAGAGATACGAAGCAGCGACGAAGTCACAGCACTCCTCCTTTGGCGTCGTTGGCGGCCTCATCCTCCACCTGTTTCGGCAGAGTTCCTCCTTTGCCACCTATTTCGGCGTCGTCGTTTCCTACTCATCCTCATCCTCTCCTTATTCTCTCTCTCTCCTGGATGTGCGGTCAAGACCCCGGAGATTCTATTGGAAGCACCAAACGTTTTTTTTTCTCTTGGAATCTGTGTGCAAACTCTTCAAGGGCATTCTTCTCAACAATTATAGAAGGTCATCACCGTAATACCCCCGATTTCAAGAGGAGCCGAAGACCGGGAGATGCCCTCGTATTTTACCCTTTTTCGTACAAGGAGTTGTAACAACAAACAAGTGAAAAGGAACATCCAACTACTGATTAAAAGTATTCACGGCTGAATCTGAACTGGACGACAAGCCCAATAAAAGATATCTACAACAAAATCTGGCTCTCCGGATTAACTACTAAGTTTACTAGTGTTTGCAATAGAGAATAAGTTCGTGATTCCAGTGCGTCACCCCAAGCAAACAAGTCATATACCTACGGGTAAATTAAAAGAGCATGTAAAACATAGTGGCTAACACATGTTACGGGGTTTCTTGTTTGAAAGAGTTTGAGTGGTTTCAAGAGTATAAGTATCAAAATGAATGTACGCAAATACAATATACCTTTCTATAATCAATAGTGTTGTCTATAGATAGTTGTTTTTAGTAAGAAGACGTGATTTCACAAGTAGACAGTTCGATTACAAGGATATTCATAAGGTTTTTAGGGAAGGATATTCATAAGTTTCAAATGTAGAATGTTCTTGAAATAAAGATCTTCACAAGCAGTGTGTTAATCTGAACACTGTAAATATCGAGTTTCCAAGTCAAGATTAAAAGAACTTTATTATTATTATATTCCGAAATAATTGAAAAAATCATAATTTATATCTCTAGCCAACCATGAGCTTCCATGACCAATAAAGGGCCTCCATTGACAAAGGCCTCCCAATCCATACTAGACCTTAAGTGTTGCAACATATCCTTAAGAAGCAACCAGACGGGTGAGTACTAGATGGGGCTCTAGCCAACAAGGTGAAGATCGTGCCAACGAAGGGCAATACAAGCCAACAAAGGGCAACCCAAGCCAACAGACGACAATCCAAGTAACAATCAACTGACTCCGGTACATACGATCTTTCACTTTATGTTGTTCACGAATTCTGACATAGTGACATTTGAACAATAAATTTTCTGATTTTTAGAAGAAAGTGTAAAGTGCGGGCTTAAATCAAGTGGAGTACGTTTGAAAAATAGAGTTAATGTACGACCGTTATTTTCAAATAAACAAGTATATCACATTAAAAACTTGTCTCGTAAAACTAAGAATGTAAACTCCCGCGAGGAAAGAACAAGACATTCATGCTAAGCATGCGAACTTGTTGTGAGAGCCGTAGAGCGCTAGCTAAACTGCTACTCATAAATGACGTATTGATCTACTGGAATGTTGAAGTCAGGCTCTACAATCCATACATATAAATTCTTAATCACAAAGAAGTGCGTGTCGCAAGTAGATAATGCATATGTCCTATGTAATATGTGAATGACAACTCTAAATTATTATAAACACACAATTTATTTTTATATAATTAAATTATAAGTTTCCAATGAGTTAGAAATATCTAAAAAGATTTTAGGAAATTACAGAATGAACTTTAAGAGTGTAAAACTATTTAATACTCTAATTACGATAATAAGAAATTATGAGAAAATTAGAATTTTAATTATATAATTTAAAAGAATAATTCTTATGATTGTAGAAGTCATATTTCTAATTAATAAATTATTTATTAAAATTTCACAATTACTAAGTATTTTCTAACTAATTCATTTTTCTGTAAAATAAATTATTATTAATTAAGCAATTTAATTGTAAAAAATAATAATATTGACATTTCTAAATATCTGAATAACTCAATATTCTATTAATTAAAGTAATTTGAAATTTAATAAATAATGAAAACAATATTCTTTATCGACTATATATATCTATATATACACAAAGCGAAATTTTGTGAACTTATTTTCAAGAAAACAAATTGTAAATATTTAATTATATCTAATATTTAATTTATAAAAAATGCATTTTTATTTACATTAGCAAAACATTTGTTTTAATTTATTTATATAGAATAAATAATTATAACTTAAAATATAATATAAAAACTAAACAAAATTAGTAACATAAATAAAATCATGTTATGTAAGTACTCCCGTAGGGTTTAATAGAAACTACAATTAGTTACCCTCACTACTATAACAGACTTAACAGTTTAATTAAAGGGTAAAAGACAAAAACCACTCTTGGAATATGGGAAAATACAATTTGGTCCCCTGATCTTTAGAAAAAGACACTTTGGTCCCTTCCTAACGGAAAATCAGATGACACATAGCACCCCGTTGTTATATTCCGTCTATAAAGTCATTTTTCAACCATTTTTGACTGTTTTTCCCCTTGTTCTTGATTTTTTTGTGTTCATGTTCTTGATATTTTTGTGTTCTTTGTGTCCTTCACCACCAACACAACAATTAACTGAACATGATTTTAAGATATTACCAAAATAACCTTCATTAATATCATGATAAGACAATTGATACGGTATCCGTATCAATATTTTCGTATTATTTATTTATTTAGTTTTTAATCAATTATTAGTATTTAATTATGTTTTTCGGGTTAATTAATAATCCGGGCTTGGCCCGTTAGGTCTAGAGTTAGGGTCAGGGTCCAGCAGTTTATCTATTTAAGTATTTGCAATCCCCCAGCTTATTCATCAATCAAGAAGAATATTATTGTTTAGTCTTTTATTATCGTGTGTGTGAGTGTGTGCACCCGATTCATTACTCGGGTGGGTAACAATTGGTGCTTTCATTGAGAGCGCCTGTCGGACTTTTTGTTCGCGGCGCTCGCCTCCGAACTCTATGGATATTCCCTTCGCGATTGTCGATCTCAGTCGCAAAGGGGTCCAACTAGCGCTCCTCGATGAAATCGACGAGCTCTACCAGCAAGGTGACACAATCAATTGTCTCACCATTGCGGACTTGGAAAAACTTCAAACTAGTGGGTACATTACCACTGCAGATCTGGAATGCCTCAAAGCAAGTCGGAATCGATTCAGATTAATTTCGACGGATGAATTCTGCCGCCTCCAAGACATAATCAGAGACGGCGAATGAAATACCCCGTTATTTAGAAACGGGTATTATGTGTATTTTATATAGTATTAAGTGCATTTTAGGTAATATTAAGTGTTAGTATGTTAAAACGAATATTTTATAATAATATTGGGTGTTAATATGACATCAGTATAGGTGTTGAGAGCTAATCTTATTGATAGGAAGTTAATATTTATTACTAGTAACTATTTGGGGTTATTATGTATTTTCTCAACTTTATAAAGAGTCTTTTATTTAATTCAGGGGGGGTGCTAGTGAATTTTATCCAAAATAGTGGGGGTGAAAGTGTCTTTAACCATAAATATAGTCATCTTCTTCCTCAAACTCTCCCATGGAGGAAGAACTCCATCTCCAACCCAAACACCACCATTGCCACTCCGAATCTTCACCAAATGATGTTTGTCCCAAATCACTCCCTATTCGATTTAAACTCATTAAGGCTCGATAATTTAGCATCAAGCAACCCAATTTCGCCAATTTTTAGTCCCGATTAAAAATCGAAATTTTCGAAGTGGGTCTCCTAATCCTCGCCGGATTTCTCACCCTCTAGCCTATATAAACCCCCCAATCTCAGAGCAATTCTCATACCAATTTATAGCTCTCAATCTCTCCTTCAATCTCTCTCTCTCTCTCTCTCTCTCTCTCTCTCTCTCTCTCTCTCTCTCTCTCTCTCTCTCTCTCTCTCTCTCTCTCCCGTCCGCCGCTGCTCGGCCGCCGCCGCTGCCGTCGTCCGCCCACTATCCCGACGCCGCCGTCGGCCTCCACCATGCCTTTTCGTCATCGTTTTTTTTTCCTTTGTTCGGGTATGAAGAACAAACCAATTTGACTCACTCTCTCTCTCTTGTTTTTGTTTTGTTCTTTTTTTTTGACTATCATTGAAAGTTAGATCATATTAATAGTATCTGGGAAGAGATAACAAGTGGGACTGTGGCCCAGTGGTTAGAGCACATGTTAGTATTAGTGTTGGTGTTGGATTCAAATCTCATAGTTGACAACTATTTTTTTTACTACTCTACACTCAATATTTAAAAGAGAAGTTTTGGGGGAATGAAAGCCTTGTTAAGACACTAGAGAATGATTTCTTTAGGAAGTTTATTTTCTTGTTTGAAGGCTAATCTTTTGAAAAATAATACTCTTGGGTCATGTTTATAGTAGTAAAAAATAGATAATATTATAAGCTATGTTTTACGATAGTAAACAATAGTCCGTATAAATCACGTTTTAATAATAGAATTATTATTATTAAAGTTGGGGAAATAATAAGGGAGTTACGTTTTTATAAACAAAATTTTATACAAATCATATCTTAAATAGTAGTAGTATGTCATGTTATCAAGTTTGGAAAAAATAACATTCTTGGCTATTCATATATTTATTAATCTCTTTATAAGTTATATAATTATAGTTTGATATGTTTTTACAAATAATAAACGTTAGCTTAATAAAGCGTATTTTATTATAAAAGAGGTTGTTCACCTTAGCAACGGTTGGGGAGAGTTAATAAGAGATTATTTCATTTACATATAGGACTTCGTGTGCAATGTGTTGATTAGGATATTATTTAAATTTGTAGGCGATAATTTCGTTGACGAAGGACACGTCGAGTATTACTAGGAAGTGATTTGCTTTGCTTGAGATTAAAGGTAGGTAAATATGCCAAGCCTAGTGTGCTTATCTCTTTCGTGTCAAAACGAATTCTTGTATTTCTTTACGTCTCAAAATGTGTTTATGTGACGTGACATGCAATATGTGATTTCTACTTGATAAATGTTTTTCTTGGAAATATCACCATGATAATGATAATGCATTAATACGTAAAGTGGAATAGTTGTGCGGGGACATTTATTATTATTGTGGTATGGTTACCATTGGCATTGGACGGTTAGATCTCGGTCTTCCGTTTCAATTTATTTTATTTTAATCCGGTTGCAAGTCCCCGGATAACTCCCTGTACTCACTCCTCTGGACGCTAGATTCTTTGGGGGGTGTCGACACTTAAGGTCTTGGATGCTTGCGAGATGGTTTGGTTTCCCCCGTCATAACGAATTAATAATGGATTTTTGGTTTTTGTTAACGGAAAGAAGTTAACGATGGATTTTGGATTTTCCTAATGATTATGGAAATTGGTTGGAAATATTATGGAATTGGGAACTCTTATGTTTTAATACAAGAGTCAACTTTATTACCGTTGTGTTTGCGAAAAACTCTTACTTACAAATGAGTCATTGTTTTATAACTACATCATCATCGTTTTACATGTTTGGATGTTTATTTACCAGTATTTCATGCTGATTTTGTACTGTGGTGTTTCTTTTTCATTCCGCACCACAGGTTTAGAAGATGGTTATCTGGCGTAGAAGGGGACGCGCATCACATGGAATAATAGAAGTAGTATTTCATTTGAACTTGAATTCCTTTCTAGTTTAAACACTTTAGTTTGTTATGCCGGTTTGTGGCTAGGATGTTGGATTTTTAATAATGCAATATTGGATTTAATTATTATTGTGGATGTTTTGTGCTTGCGAACCATGTTATAAAATCTCCTTGTATCCGGGCTCCTCTCGGGTGCGGAGTGACATCCCCGGGTTTCCGGTTTGGTCAATTTGGGGGTGTTACAGCGAATTACCGCCGCTAGATGAAGAACAGCCGCCGCAGAGCAGGTAACAACCCAGCAGCCGCTACCTCCGCCAACGCAAGAACCGCAACAGCAGGTTATGAAACCAACTGTTTTTCCCGTTACCATCAGTTCGCCCCATCCTTGTGCCAAGGCTTTCCCAACCCAAAGCAATCCCACCAATGATTGCTCCAATCATTACCCACCAACAAACACCATAACTCCTTCACAAAGCCCCCATCAACCTTCCTCACAAACCACCAACCAAGACCCCCTTCTCGCAGATCCCACACCAACCCTCTACAACTCTAAAGCCCACTACGAAAAAAACCTCCAACACCCACTGCCGACCCCTTCCAGCCACCAATCACCGCGGCAATCGCAGCAAAAACCATTATTTCCGGCGATTCAAGCTCCGCCATCGCCGTCGCCCCAGAAGCCGGCCTACAACCTACAACCAACCCCCCAATTGACAGCCAACTCCGCAATCGCGTCGTCTCCGACACCGGCGAAACTCACCAAGCACCCCGACGACAACAACCCAATAACCCAAGGTCTCCACCACCTCACGTCGTCGATTCAACCGCCAGCAAGACCGCCAGATCCGAAACTCTCACCACCATCCTCGCCATCTTCGGCTCTCCTCCCGCCAGAACCGCCACCAGCCACCTACGCCAATAGCCGACTACTTCCACAACAACCACCGCCACCGTCGTGCTTCCTCCCAGATCTGCCGCAGCCACTCACGGGTTCTTCTCCTCCTCAGCAGTTGGTTCGTAGGGCACAAGAGGAGGTGAAAAACAATTGGGCTCCTGTGTTGTTTCGGGCCAACACAATTGATGCTCCAAGGGGGCCAACTCTTACAAATTGGGCTGATTTATTGCTTGGGGCTGACCCAACTCTTGGATTTGGGTTTATTTTTTCAAGTGGGGTTAATTTCTTTGGGCAGATGTTTGGGCTTAATGGAAATTTTGGACTACGATCTGGCATTTTCAAATACGTTCGAAGACAATTTGATTCGGGCAAGATAAGTGTGGTAAGTTGAGACTACGAAGTGGCGTTTTGAAGACCGTTCGACGTCAATTCGATCCGGGCAAGAATAGAAGCGATTTTTCAACGTCCGCCTTGAGGGCAAGACGATTTCCAAGCGTGGGGGAGTTGATACGGTATCCGTATCAATATTTTCGTATTATTTTTTTATTTACTTGTTAATCAATTATTAGTATATAATTATGTTATTCGGGTTAATTTATAATCCGGGCTTGGCCCGTTAGGTCTAGAGTTAGGGTTAGGGTCCAGCAGTTTATCTATTTAAGTATTTGTAATCCCCCAGCTTATTCATCAATAAGAAGAATGTTATTGTTTAGTATTTTATTATCGTGTGTGTGGGTGTGTGTGCCCGATTCGCGGGTGGGTAACAATTGGTGGTTTCATTGTTACCCGGGTGAATAACATAATTAAATACTAATAACTGATTAACAACTAAATAAATAAATAATACAAAAATATTGATACGGATACCGTATCAACAATGTTTTATTTTTTTATGGCTAATGTTGTCACCAAATCTCGTCTAGTTTCTTTTCTCACAAAATCTCATCACTTTTGGTGAGAAATAAAAATTGGATTATGTGAGATTTCTTTTCTCATGCTTTTTCATGAATTCTCATGGATTCTCACCTAAAAAGTAATCCAAACACGAATAAGAAACCTTTCTCTCACCGATTCTTTTTCTTTCTCACCAAATCATTTAATCCAAACATAGTGTAAGCTTTCAATTACAAGAAGAAGAAGAAGAAGAAGAAGAAGAAGAAGAGAGAGATGTAAAGAAGTGAAGATAGGGTCAGATTCTCTCAAAGAAGATCGATCATCAGAAGATAAGATTTGTCATCGGTCATATTTTCTTGTTTGAGGGTATAATAGTCTTTCTACTGGATCCGTTAGGTCTGTCGGTCAGTAAGGGACCAAAGTGTCTTTTCCCAAAGATCAGGGAACCAAAGTGTATTTTACCCATATTCCAGGGCGGTTTTAAATAAGATTAGCCACATAAATAAATCATGTTATCGAGAAACAAGGCGGGTCAAAGTTGTCATCGTTGATGCCGGTGGTGGAGCTGAACAGATCTGCTCCGGGGTTCTTGGTTGCGTCTAAGACTTCCTCGAGTCTCCTCGGACCTTCTAGGAGTGAGAGAGATGGAGCAAAGGGGCTGGGTGCCTCCCATTTGGTTGGGCCAAAAATCTCGCCGGAAACTATGGAGTTTTGGCGGTGTTGGCCGCTGTCACTTCCTCGGATGCTGTTCCTGATAGTGGATTCGGATCAAACAGAGGGAGATAGAGAGTAACAGAGTTGGAGGGACAAAATGGCGGTGTTGATGGTGGCTTCGGGTTCTGGCGGTGTTTGTTGTCGCATGTGTGGCTTCTAGGAGGGAATGGAGGTGGAAGTGGTGGTGGTGTTGGCACCGGTGGTTCTGGTGTTGGTCCTGCCGGAGGTGGTGGTTGATTCGGAAGTGAAGAAAAACATATGGAGTTGAGGAGGGGTTTGTGTTGCTCGGGCAAAGAGAAGGAGGTGTAGGGGCGGTGAGTAGGGGCGGTACGAGTAGGTGTGGCAGGGCGGGGAAGAGAACAGGGGAAAGGAGAAAGGAAAAAAAAAGAGAGAAGAGAATTGGGTGTGTCACGGTCGTGGGTGATTCAGTGGTCAGGACAACTAAAAGCCGCAACGGACGATTACATAAACGTGACAAAAATAAAACTGCGGCGAATGTTAAATATGCGACGGTAATTTTAAATAAAAATACACCGTGAATATTTAGACGTGATAATACGATAACGCGACAGCAAAGTTAAATTCGACTCGCGATGAACAATTAAGACGATCACGTTTAGCAAAATGGTTTATGACCCTTTCCTTGTATGATATGACATGCGCAAGACCCTATGCTGTCAAGTCTGATGCGGTCGCAGATCTATTGGCGCAATTCACAGATGGAAATTATAAACCAGTGACAGAAGATATGATCATGGAATTAGAAGTCAATGAGATTGAAGACGGATGATGGAGACTCAACTTTGATTGGTCATCTACGAGACCTGGCGGAGGGATTGGTATTGTGCTAACCAATCCGCGAGGCGAAGTAACCCAAATGCCCTATAAATTAAGCTTTCAAGTTACAAACAACAAAGCAGAGGATGACGCCCTCATAGCGGGAGTGATCACAGTAGAGGCCCTCAAAGTCAAAAGGCTCGTCATTATAGGAGATTCCAAGCTCATCATCAAGCAGTCTTCGGGAGATTTCGCATTTAAAGAAGCCAACCTCTTGAGCTACCAGACCATGATACAAAAATTACCAAGTACCTTTGAATCTCTCACCTTCGAGTACACCCCTAGAACCTCCAACCGCCACGAAGATGCACTTGCCACATTGGGGTTTAAAGTGGTAGAGGGAAAGTGTCCTGCGAAAATCTATATCGAAGTAAAGTCTAACCCTTAAATTATACTAGAGGTGTGCATAAAAGAAGAGCTCAAGCCAGAAGATTAGAGAAAACCTATCACAGAAGGACTACTCGATGGTGGTGAGGATGCGAAATTGCATACACTCAAATGGTTCAATATTCACGAGGATTTGTTGTACTTCAAAGGGTTTGGCGGAATTCTGCTGCGATGTGTACCAATACATGAAGGAGAATCACTTAGACAAGTTGCATGAACAAAATTGTGGACAGAATGAAGTGTCTCTTTACCGGAAGGCGCATCGACAATGGATTTTTTGACCTCAAATAAGCAGCTACACAGAGGCATCATACCTGAACTGCGGAGATAAAAGCATCGATCAACTTGAATATACCCTGCTGGGTCACTTTGACGATGCATTTGTTAGCTTTCGCCTTAAACTTCCATCATAATCATCTCGTAAAAGCTAGCATGACATTTTTATCAGACCCATGTGGATACTTTCTAAGTCAAATAACTTAAGCTTAAGTTTGAGAGCGTCCAATAGTCTATTAGTAGCTTGCAGTTATACTCAATACTGATGAGATGAAACCACGCGACTTCGACTTCTTGTATCGTGCAACAACAAAACGAGGTTGGAAGGAACAATCCATCATACTGCATCCGTTTTGCCTTCTTTCTACTTTGACCCGATGAACAGTTGTAAAAGTCAAAGTATAAACAAGATGGCGAAACAGGATAGTATAACATTACAAATAGAACTTTTGATATACAAACCAATGTCGACAATCGACAATATTGATTTTGTAGATGTAGTTCACCAAAAAGCATATACCGTTATCATAATATTTTTGTGCAATGTCAAGTAAAATAAAAAACAATCGTGCGAATACCAGATACCCCCTTCTTGGTAGAAATACTTCATCACCTTTGCTACTGTTGCTGTAGTTGAGAATCACGCCATAGTACATTCCAGGTTGCTGTTGTTCACAATGGAACCTGGAATGCCATCTTTTTTGTATGCTTTTGTAAAATGTGCTTCCTCCTGGAGAGGAAGATGGTTTCCTCGGTTACTTTAGACCTTCAATCGCTGCCAGAGGCATTGTACTCGAACTGTGGAGATGAAACCATCAATTAACTTAAAAATACCCTACTCGGTCACTTTGACGATCCATTTGTTAGCTTTCGCCCTTAAAATTGATGATCATGTTGAAAAAGCTAGCATAACATTTATATAAGACGCATCTGGTACTTCTAAAAGCAACTCCAATAGCTCATCTATATGACTGTTATTTTTAAAATATAAATAAGACAAAAAAAATGTTGTCTCCAATTGGCTCTTTAACTCCGTCATTATTTTAGCGGATAGTTATCACACTCTTTACATTTAAAGAGTCGAAAAATTGATAGCTAAAATTCTTTGTCTATCTCTCTCCTCATTTTATTTTTATTTTTTTTCCTTCTATCTACAAGAAATATAATTTAACTGACTTTTTCATAACACTATTGGAGCTAACGTTAAAATTCATTTATAATTATGATAAAGAAATGTGATTTTGGTTAACTTATACTACCTCCGTTTCGTCTGTTTCGTCTGCGTTTGACTTTTTAACCCGTAACTGAGTCACTTTGACTTGGTGATTTGGGTACCAAAACGATGTATTTTTTTAACAATTTTTTCATGGTATTTTAGAATAAACTTTCCTCTATAACACCATGCAAAGATTATCAAATTCTTGTATCGTTTTGCTAATCAAATCACCGGATGAAAGTAACCCAGCGAATAGGGGCAAAAAGTGAAGTAGGCTGAAACAGGCGAAACAGAGGTAGTACATAATATACATAGTACCATAGTTTTAAAAACCAGACTGGACTGGCCGGTGATCTAACTCCAACCCCATTGAGGGATGGGGAGGGGCATGTCCATGGGAAAATTTTCCATAACCATCCCACACCCAAGGCAAAATAGATAGGAGAAAAAGGGTTGGAGATGAGTTGTTGTTTAGGGGATGGGGATGAGGATGGGGATGGGGAGGGGTAAAGGGAAAATGGTGGGCCCGTGAGCGGAGGTGGAGGTGAAGGGAGAGAAAAAATGACTTGGGTTGGAGACGCCCTAAGTCAACTAAACTTTAAACAAACTCATGTTCGAGAGCGTCCGATAGTCTATTAGCTTGAAGTTCTACTCAATACCAGCGAGATGAAACCACGCCACTTCTCGTATCATGCAACAACAAAAAAATGAAGTTGGAAAAAACAACTCATCATATAACATTACAAAATAAAACTTTTAACATAAACCTCCCAAGCAATATGTTCACCGACATCATTGATTTTACAGACATAGCTCACCAAAAAGCATACATCTGTTATCATAATTTTGGTGAGCGATGTTGAGTAAAAAAAAAAAAACATGGTGTGGGATGTCAGTAAAATCACTAATGTATGAGGGTTGTCTGTCAATTCACAATGTCAGCGAATGAACATATACTGCTGTGGCGTTACATGTCAAAAGCTCTTACAAATAATTAGACGATAACTTTGATAACAGATTATCCCCTGTTTCACATTACAAAAGTTCTGTGATGAGATTCAAACAAAGTTTGAAATGTACTACAAGTCAGTGGAAGAGAATGACCTGGGGAAAGATGAAAGTAATGGGCCTACTAACCAGATTTGGTTTTCTCCTGAGCTCAATATGATGAAAGGCAACTGTGATGCTAGCTATAAGTGTGAAGATGGTATGGCTGGAGCTGCAGTGGTTTGGAGAAATAATAATGGTGAGGTGATGCAGATTATGGCTGAGTTTGTGAAGGCTGACAGCATTGAAGATTCAGAACTAAGAGCTGTTGAAATGGCTTTTCAATGGGTGGTGGCCGAAAAAATCCCCAGAATTCTAATTGAATCTGACTGCCTAAGGATCGTGGAAGCTCTTAATGGAAAGATCAAACCTGACTGGCAATGGAGAAACAGAGTTGAAGCCATTAGGAAAAGCTTGGGGGTTTTTCAGCAAATACAGTTTTGTCATTGTTCTAGAAAAGCGAATAGGGCTGCTCACTTAGTAGCTAACTGTGTTAGAGTTCAAAAGGGGGTTAGAGAGTTTAACATCAACAGTTTTGGCCCCGATTTGTGTCTAGTTATTGAGGAGGAAAAATTGTAAGGTAGAGATAGGGTGTGGTGTTTGTTTTCTTGCTTGGTTTGGTTTTATAAAATCTGGATTCATCAAAAAAAAAACATTCAGGTGAGCAATACCACAGCTTTCAAGGTCACCAGAGATTTGAGAGGGCTTTTTCCCTTGGGCATGCTGTCACACATTCCAATGTCGCCGCCTTCAGCTGTTCCTCAACATCTTCTATACCAAGGCAGGCGTCAATAGTCTGCGAGCAAGCCACAAAGAAATGAGAGAAATCGTAAAATTTCTCAAAAGATTCAAGGTTCGGTTGTATCACACTTCATCTGCATTGCCAGTTGTTTCCATTATTAGAAGAGATTGTGGGTCCAATGTTACAGCAATAGCATTAGAAGGTACTCCATAGAACAAAAGATATGCTAACCTTCCATGACGAATCCTGCAGAATCCGACAGAAATTCGCTGCCTTTTTTCTGGAACTCAAGCTGCCCATCTCTCTTTCGCCGGCTTTCTGCTATTCTCAAAAACATTTTCAGCTATCCGTACAACTACTAGTACTGGTTGACAGGTATCCCTTGAACAGAAGAAACTCAAGTTGACAAGCTTTGCCTCTGGTGGTATGTCGAGGTATACCAAATCAGGTGCCAGCAACCCCACCTCCGGTTTGCCTGCACAAGGACAAATTTTTAGCATTAAGGAGATGAAGGAGGGGGAGACAAAAGAATCGCGTCTAAAGTAAGTAGCAGCTAAGTGCATGACTTCACCTTGCACCATTCTTTTTCTACAAGTCTATTGAGAAGAGGAACAAAATTGAGCTTCCTTCTACACAAGATCTCTGCTAACTACAGAAAAATCATCAAAATAACAGATTCAAGAAAGTTTGGAACTTCTAGCCCAAGCAGCTAAAGAATGAGCCACTACAAGTTTGGCACCTTGGATGTGGAAGAACAGAGCTGCAGCTTTGTAGCTAACGCTCAACTCTAGAAATCACTTTGCACCATTCAATATCAAGTCCTTTGGCAGCTGAAAAGGCCACACCAGAAAATGAAAAGCGATCTACAATGAGGGTGGTTCCGTTTTTTCAGATTAGATCCCATCAATGATATGCAAATGTGCCATAAGATCAGTTATAGGCCCGACTGGAGACTTGAAAACAAAGAAAAAGACACCAATGTTCTGGATTCCATCAGCAAGAGCGGGGCTTCCTGTTTTTCAACTGTTGTAGAATTCATGTCGGCTCTCCTGCAGAATTCCAACATTAAGATGTATGTTAGGCTGCTGGCTTGCTGTACAAACCACCACCACTCCACCTTACCAAAATTCATATCTAACCTCCAACTACTCCATTTTCTCAACCACCGGTGAGAGAATACCGAGTTTACACCAGTCCACAAACATACAAACCCAAGTCAAATGAATACCCACCTAAAACTCAAATCAACACCAATCTCACCCAACATCCCGAAACCGCACCAATAATACCTTCGATTAGCACATGGATTGCTGAAAAGAACATGTTAAGGGAACAAGAAATAGGAGGAAGGCATTTCATAGGGAAAGGTTGCCAAAACTCACAATTCAAAACTTCTCATTTTGGTTGTTAGATTTTAGGGTAAAAGACACTGACCACCCCTGAGTTTAGGATTAATTCCACACCACTACCCTGTATTTTGGAAAAAGACACTTTGCACCCATTTAACGGAATATTCTGTGGATACTTAGCACCATTCTGTTATGTTCCGTTAGATAAGTGGCTGACTGAAATTTTTCGGACCATATTGCCCCTGTGAAATTTTTGGACTTTTTTGCCCATTTTATCATCAAGAACACCAAGAACACTAAATACCCCGAACAACCCATAAAATTCTCAAAAAAATGAGCTCCAACAAGTTGTCAATTAGAAATAACAAGAACAAACATTTCTAGACAATGTCAGGAACAAGAATCAGAATTTCCAAAACCTTTGTTTCACACAAATTTTATACAAAAATTCTAACAACAAATTCTTAGACTAGATCAACTGCAACTAAAAAAAAAATCATCAAAAATTACAACCATTCATAAATGAAAAACCTTAAAACTCAAAATTGCTTGTTGCATAGGAGCAGCACCTTGTCTCCAACCAGGTCCCTGCTGCACAAGAATCTTCTTCAGGATTGGTTAAAATGCAGCAAACCTTGCAGGAAGCACAAGAAGCTTCTTCAGGAGTTGAAAATGCAGCTAACCTTTTGCAGGAAGCACAAGAATCTTCTTCAGGAGTTGAAAATGCAGCAAACCTTGCAGGAAGCACAAGAAGCTTCTTCGGGAGTTGAAAATGCAGCTAACCTTTTGCAGGAAGCACAAAAAGCTTCTTCGGGAGTTGAAAATGCAGCTAACCTTTTGCAGGAAGCACAAAAAGCTTCTTCAGGAGTTGAAAATGTAGCTAACCTTTTGCAGGAAGTAGTTTTGCACCATACCCAGAAAACATTTCCTTCAGTTTTTCATCCTCATATCCGTCATCCAAGTTGATCTCAAGTAGAACTTGCTGTGTACTTCAGCTTCACAGAAGAACCAAATAGTCCTAAAACTATTTAAACAGTTCACAGAAAAACCAAAAATCTTCAGCAAGTTTACAGGAGTCTCATATCCAACCAAGAAAAGGTATATTTATACCAAACAAGTATGCAGGCAGATAACCGAGACACAGACACTGACATTTCATACTGATATCCAGAATGCTTAAGCTACTAATTTGCAATCTGCACTGGAGCATTGTGAAAAAAAAAAAAAAAAAAAAAAAAAGCAATCTAATCAGATGCATATGCAGATTCACTATATGAGTTCATACACGGAGATTAAACAACTCAGACACGCGACCGGTACATTTACATACCAAATGAATGCATCCCTCGAAATTATACCTGCTCGCAATGCCTGTAAGGAAACAGGAATGTGGTGACTTTTGAAAGGTACACCTGCTTCAATGCCGGCTTTCATATAGAAAAACGATTATAATGCATAAATAGTGTGCAAGGATACAACTACAAAAACCTACTTTTGGATATCCAATAACTTCACAAGTAGTAATACATCTTTGCCAAGTAAGAGAACTGGGGTAATTTGTGAAGTTACATATGAGAAACAACAGATTCAAAGACCTAATTTGGGCAAATCAAAGCAAAATGCTCTAGAATTGGAGCAATTTTCTTTTCCTTAGGCTGGTGTCTGATCTTCTGAAACATACCTTTGAGTCTGCCTTGGGTAAGCATCGTGCCACTCCTCAGAGCAAATGGTGTTTAGTTCTACTTCATCTTCAATCTGTAGTAGGTCATTTTAACATCAATTGTTCACTTTCACATTATAATAAAAATGAAGGCAGTGAATCAATTTATAGTCACATTATCAGATTGAATGATATTCACGAGTTGCCTCCCCAGCTCTCTCACACACACGGTGCATATATAGTCACTTGTTATAGGAGTATAAAAAATTGATCTCCTGAAAAATCGCACAACTAGTAGATTCAGAAACAAAAACAAAGGAAAAGGCTCACAATTTTGCTGCTTCCTAGATCTATTCAGTTTCACAAAGTACACAAAACAAAACCCCAACTCCAATCACATCCCCAAATTCAACTCATATGAAACAAATTCATCAACAAACTAGCCAAATGGCGAAATCGCATACCTAGCAGCATGAGAGAGCTCGATGTTGTCGTACCCGGCGAAATGCCCCAATTCCTCCGCCAAAACCCCAGGATCGGCCAGATTGGGGAACTTGAACGGCTTCTCGGCGAGCCTGGGACCGGCCAAGTGGTGCCCATAGCGATCGGCGACTGCTCGGGGAACAAATTGAGCTCCCGGATATGCTGCTTCGCCTGAAGCGACGGTAGTTTGGTGTTAGGCCGTACGCTGCTCCACGACCTCTCAATTCCACGAACCCATTCTCAAATTTCGATTCTTTAGGCTAAATCGAGATCCACCGCCGTCGAATTCATGACCCGTGGTGGTTTGGGTTTTGTGTTGGGTCTGCCGAACGGAAGAGAGGGATGGGGAAGAGGAGAAGAGAGAGAGGAATTAGGTTTAGAAAATGAGGTATTGAATGGAAGAAGTAATATACAGGGTGTAATTTTATAACATTCAAGGGGTAAAATAGTCTTTCTTCCGGGTCTGTTAGTCTACCGTCAGCTCCATCCAAAAAAAAAGGTGCAACGTGTCTTTTTCCAAACACAGGGTAACGGGGTGAAATTAAACCTAATCTCAGGGGGGTCAGTGTCTGAAAGGAATGATTTTTACCAACACCTACCTTAAGATAACCCCACGCATAATTTGCATCAATGACAAATACATTACAATTAGTATTAGCATATTGTTGAAAATACCATTTTTTTTTTAGAAACTATTTTGTAGTCAACCAGGTTCGAACCCGGGACCTCATGCAGGGGCTTCCAACGCTCTACCACTTGAGCTAGCACCCTAGCTGCTATTGTTGAAAATACTCAAATAAGTATCTTACGTAGTGATATTTTGTTCGATTAATCAAAATTATTTCTGCTTAGAAAAAGAAACACCGACGAAAGGTCAGGTAAACTGTTAACATAGTCGCCTATATTTCGCAAACATACCCGTTTTGGGTTGTGCACCTCTATATAAACTATTGTTCATCCACAAATCACTCGTCCGATTCCTTAACCTATTCTTCACAATCTCCATAGCAGAGGGTGATCTCTCAACCATAGCGGTGGCAACCGGTAAAACCAATGCCAATGTTAGCTCGAAAATCAACGGATTTCCTCCATTTCTTCCCATCCCCACCAATTTTTGAGCAAGATCACCAATATCATTCAAAACTGACATATCACTAGAATCATATGCATCTCCACACGATAAGTATCAAGTTGATCAATAAGCTTCAAAAGCTCAAGTGTGAAAAATCTAGAGGATAGATAGGGGTATTACATCACCTTCCCCTTAAAACAACGCTTCGTCCTCAAAGCGTAAAACAGTAACTCCCCTTCGAGGACATTTTGCCTATATGCACTATGCAATGATGCAATTTCTAATGCACAAGAAAACGCAAAGACCATACTGTACAAGCAAGCAACATACTGGGTGTTTTGATTTGCTCTAGTCAAGCAAATGATTGAGAATGACACAAACACAATGCACATAAAAGTAACTCCGTAGTCAAAACCAAGAATCCTGAATCCAACTCAGATGAAATACATAAAAGCCAAACCACCTACAGTTGAATCCTATAGATCTAATTTTGGCATGCAAGAGAGAGAGCCCAAGAAAGCTCCCATTTTGAGGGTTTCAATCCCAGCAAGGTGAAAATGTAGAAATTAACTTAGCCAAGGTAAAAAGACGAAAGCAATATTTGGCATGAAACTCACAAAAGTCCACCTAAATTAATGATATGATAGCATCAATATAAAAAAACCAAGAAGATCAATATGATTAAGAAGAAATAGGGTTCTCATAAACAACCTCAAATTAACAAAGCTTAATTTTCCATGAACTACATTAAAATTGCCACTACTGGGGGAAGATCGATATGATCTCACCTTCGGTGGTTGAAGAAGCGTTTTCTCTTACTTCCTTTACTTGCCTCTTCTCCCACTCAACTATCCCTATTATTCCACTCTTTAAATTACTCCAGTAGAAGAGCTACTATAATGAAATGGAGGTGCTGCAACTTAGTGCTCTATTTCGAAAACAAAATTCAGCATTAGAGAACTTGCTTGTCTGACCATTTCCATCTTTATGGGACTATCACAGTTTCACCATCACTAACACATGGGTATCTGGTGATTAGTTATGGCCAGGGACGGACACACACTGTGCCCTATGTGGTATTTTCAGACTCACCCAACTAAACAATCAAAATAAACAGCGGAGACAATTACATAGCTCATCCCCACAAGAAGTCACCACATATTCCTAATGCATCATTTTTGTACTTGTATATTCGAAATTAAATAAAATTCTTCTGGAGCCTACAACTTTTTACACTTGTTATACTAAACTTTACCCACAGAGAGGAAGAGTATGATGCTTAAATTGTACATTATGATAATAATTGTTGTGTTAAAAATCTTTTGTCCAACTTTAGTGGTAAACATGCCCCATGACAATAAATTCCTGTGTCCGCCCCTGGTTTTGGCTATGCAGGCTCTTATACTGGATTATTTGAGAAGATCTTCTAACCCAACTTCCTTCCTACAACTCTCATCCAAACAGTCAGCCGGGAAATCAGCAAGAAGATGATGACTACAAGGTCAATACTCAGTGGGGAAATAAGAGGGGCGTCCAGGAATCCAGCTACAGGGAAAAGGGGCAATATAGACGAAAGACCCGTCAGATTGAGGTACGATCCGCGGCACTATCACCATCACCGGTTATATCATACGATCCACCCTCTCCCAAGGTCTTTTACCATCTTGGATCATTACGCTAATTCTCTGGAGGTTGTTGATGAAGTATCATACGATTACGTAGCCCAAGAGTGCCGTATTCTGGGGGTGGGTGGGTCAATTCCCCCACCGCCTGTATCGGTTTTTGATAGTTTCCCACCTGATCATCACTCCTCAATCGTTAACCTCCCAGACGGTGTCATTAGACCGACTGAGCTTGGAAGATAGCTAGTTGTCGGGCTTATCAACAGCTACGCTTCTTTCTTTCAAAAGAACACATCCCACGGTAGTAATGACGGACCTCATATTCTATTACCTGATGCAAGAGATGTCGGAGGGAGACGATCAAACCCTGACCTAATGTTTCGAACCATTATTCGAACAAAGACTAGGATGACATCCCCATCGGCAGATACTCTTGGATATCACACACGTATGTCATGTATCGGGGTGGTCGACCATATGAAGAAGACATGAGGGAATTGCACGCCAGTCTCACAACTTGTCGTTGTTAGCAAGACTTGTATAAACTCGCAGACAACCACGTGCTAGAAATACTTGGGTATTGTGAACTTTCTTCCCCTGATTCATTGGTTTCGTATTACTGAGTACTCTATTTGGTCTGTCTGGACATACCCTAAATCATGAAGACAATTCCTAAATCATAAAGCACACAGATCTAGGAATACCAGGGCATGAGCTCCTGATATGACTATGGTGAAAATAACCAACTCATTTCAAACATGAAAGACGATAGTAAACTTCTTCCCTCTTTTCTGCGTCTACCATAGCTTACAACTTTCCCGTGCTTGCTCACCAATGCAGTCTGAGGCGGCGAGAAGTTCTCCCCCATTGTTGACCCCAAACAACATCAGAAATTTGCATAAACTGGCCAAACAAAACGACCGGGCATAACACAGTTCACAGGGGCAATATGGTAATTGGCCTATGCGGGCGAAAACAGCGTCTGATTGGGCCACGCTGCCCAAACCCCCTCTTTTTAATTCGCTTAGCCTCTTTATATATAGGTTATAAGAAATATATCTGCTTGCTAAAGAGTTCATATGCGCAGGTTGATCAATATTTGGACAGTTTCACATATATGCAAATTCCAATAGTGTATAGGATTAGGTGGATTAGTTTACAGGGAAAAATTCCTAAAGAAGTCACATGTCATCTCTTCTCAGTAACTCTGCATTACCCTTGACCATAGCCTAGCATGTATTTCTATGTTCAATTTATTTGTCTTCAATATATCCATGCCTACATGCAGTTAAGAAAACTATGTAAGCAATGTGCAATCTAATAATTATAGGTGACATGGAATTGTAAGGAATCGAGGCATGTGTTTTTCTAGCTGCCTCTCACTCGTTTTCTAATGGATTTTCGCAATCAAGTTCTAGTAACAATTAATTTTTTCTTAGTTCCTTAAAGAGTGAACTTACTGGAAATTCTGAATGATTTAAAAAAATGCGATTTAATTTTAACCCAAAACTCTTACTCTCACTATAATGAAGGATATAAAACAAACCTTGGGAGGTCAGCTGCATCTGGTATATACTTGGAAGCAGCTTGAAGATATTGACTGACATAGTCAGCGAAGTCCTATACTTTAAGAGGTTTCCCATTTAGCTATTTTCACTGGTTTATCAAGGGTACCTGCAAAGTTAACTACTCTTTTCCTCATCAGGGAAACAACCCTTGGACAGCACTTCTTCATAATAGCCAGTGTCGTATAGCATCCATCCTTCGCATATTATCCTTTCGTGAACGCATACCACACATCACAGCCTTTTGACGGTTTAACCTGAACAGTTCCAATGTGAGAACCCATTCAGCATCTGAAACTATTAAAAAACATGAGGGGCTAAAGTCTACCAATTCAAAACCTGCAAGGTGAAGTAAGTAAATCAATTCTATCAGTTCAACTTGCCTACACATGTCGAAGAACATGCCATAATTCTAGTTTTGAATTCCTTAAGCCCGACAATTCTGAAAGGGAAAGAAAATTGGAATAACTTACAAAAATGAAAACTCAATCGCTTACCTGAAGAATCGAGGACAAGGTCGACACAATTTCCAAACGGTGACCGCATCGTGCACCGAATTTCGACAGCCGCTGGAGGTGGATGCCGCTAAATACAAAAAAATATATATATATATATTATGCAAATTATTAACTGAGAAAATCAAAAGAAATCAAAACATAATTTTTAAACTTTCATCCTTTGAAGTCTGAAACATCACTGAAGGAAACGGCTGTCAATGTCATGATATCTCCAACTGATTGCACATTAATAGCAGAACCAACAACTGAAGCAAGATGATCACGCTCACCCTCCATAACCTCTCAGCAGCCTCAACACATTGCGCCGTCGCCGCCAAGGTGGCGACGGAAGCCATTGCCATGTCGGTCTTTGCTATCAGATAATCTTTTCCACAGCCAGAAGAAGCTGATTTGGCGGATGCAATGGTGGCGGAAGCTGCAGCAACACCAGCGACGTGGAGCAATGCATTATGTGCTCTCATCTCTTTCTTCTGCTTCTCCCGCCTGTCCTTCAACCATCTCCTAACCATCTCCTAACCATCTTCCCACCACCGTTATTACCACTAGCTCCCCAACCATAACAGGCATTCACCGTGTTGTTCAGGTGAGAAAACTACATATCCAGAAAAAACCATCAATCAACCATGTTAACAACAGAGTAAACAGACACAGACATAAAAGGGGGAGTGGGAAAAATCAGCGTACTTCATTTTAAGAAAAATGAACACGTGATACCAGCCCGCTCAGATAAGAGAAACATGCACTATACCAAACCTGCAATGAGCAGAAAGTAATAGCCTCATAGCCTAAAAAACCAACAGCAAACATGAGGGAGACAAAGTGCGCAAAGAGGAGAAAATAGTCACGTCTCATAGCAAAACTAACATCAATGATCAAACAGTAGCCGAACAAAGTTTTGTTCCTTCCTACAATACCCACCAAACAAATGAATCACATAAATGTATGTAATTTTTTCTTGAAAAGTGAGAAAGCATTGAAAAAAAAGGGTATTAGGAAAATAAAGTGAAACGGTTGATAACTTTTTGAAAGTATGACAATTATTTTGGGGCTTCCCTCTTAGGAAAGTATGACAATATAAATGGAACGCAGGGTATACAAATTGGGGTTTTATCACTCAGTTAGGTTAATTATAATTAAGCAATTAGCTAATGCAGTGCAATCAAACAAACTATCCAGATCGCACAGCAGAAACATCAGTAACAAACAAGTTATATGACATTCTTAATATTGTAGCTAAATCCCGAAAAATTCAGCGATCTACTCAAAATAACCATTCGCTGCTATGATGAAACAATACAAATCCAGAACCATCAAAATTGGTCGTTGTGGCTTCTCACAATGTTTACATAGAACTCACTTGAAGAACAATAGAACTAAGACTGAAATCAGTAAACTACTCAAGTTTGTGTTATGCATTCAACTTTCATTTACATATGTTTAAAACTCTACAATTTATAACTGGAAATTGGCAAAGCCAAATTTCATGAAAATTTACCACAACACTCTAATATGAGTGTAGAATACCCACCCTAAAACAGTTTTGAAAAATAATGACTCGAGCTACCAGTTATTGAGGAAAGCGTGTACTGATGTCCAAAAATTTAGGATGAGTAAAGTGACCAGCATAATCTTATTTCAGCTTCTCTATATTGAATTGCAGTTTCAACCAACACACATAAAAAAAAAAAAAAAAAAAAAAAAAAAAAAAAAAACACACTTTTGACAGATTACCCCGACAGTTTTGCCTCGCTGACACTTAGACTTAGCTACATGCGGTATTGGTTTTACCGCTTATCGTCCCTGCAGTTTGTAAAATCGCAACACTTATGTCAAATTGACAAACACCATTAACTTCCGTTAGATAAATAAGAAAAAGAAAAAAGAAGAAAATTTATAAATATAAATAAAGGGTAAAAGACAAAAACCACCCCTCGAGTATGGGGTATATACAAAAACATCCCTCGTGTTCGGGGATATACAAAAACCACCCCTGTCAGAGTTAAGAGATAACGGAGCATTAACGGAGGGGTAAGAAGACGATAATACCCCTAAAATTGACAAAATTACCCCCTTATAAAAGCAATTTCCTCCCTCTCATCCACATTTCCTAACCCTAGCCTACTTTATCCCTTCCTTTCTCTCTCTCGTCATCCCATCTTCTCTCCCAACAAAAGCCACGCCTCTGGTTCGTCATCTTCATCCTTCTCACTTCAACGTCCCTGCTGTCTCGCCGTCGTGCTCCGAGCTCTACTCCCACGAGACCAATTAGACTCAGAGCTCTCTCTAACACATCCAGATCGAGAAAGACGACGGTGGGCATAGCCTTCGTCTCCGCCTCTACTCCGCCCCGTAGCCTCCGTTGCGCCACCAAAGGGGGATCTGCACGGCCATCATCAGATCTCAAGAATCAACTGAATATTTGAAACCCACCACCGTAACCCAACCAATTGACGGTCCTTCATCCAGAAAACCAACCTCCACCGGTCTAGAGTTCGGCTCCTCTTCTTCTTCATCTTCATCCGTATTACGCCGGACACCGTTGGAAATCGGATTTTTTTACCGGAGAAGAAAGAAGACGGCGGTCAGACGAGTGAGGTTTAGAGCCATTTGTCGTGTATCCCCAAAGAAGTTCGTCAAAAAGACCATCTCGTCTCACTACATCGTCACCTTCTCCAAGTCTAACTGCCTGTAAATCTTTCTCCGCCCCCCTCTCTCATTTTGTTCATCGTTGTTCCTGATCTGTTAAAAAAGAGGATCTAATCTGTTTATCCCAAATTTGTTCGGAAATATACAATAAACCTATTTGTTAGTGAAGATTTGATAGAGGAGTCATGTTCTTCTGATTTTTAGATCCATCAATTTTCATACAAAATCACTAGCAGAACCATTGGATATGCAACACAGAGCTATGGTTCTTCAGCTGAAACCTGTGTTTCACTTTTCAGAATCATGATTTGTTCAGGATCCACAGGAATTTTGTTTTTTAAGAAATCTGGATTCACAAATATCAGCAATTTTTTTATTTATTTTTTATTTGATTGTTGAGGCCAGACTGAAATAGCACAGGTGGCCGGTGTTATTGTTTTTGTTAGTTTTCCAGATGTGTTACTTGAGTTGGTTTGTTAATGTTGTGTTTTTGTTAATCAGATCATCAATTTGATTATTAAAGAGACTCATAATGTGGTGGGTGTTTGAGGGGAGATTGAGAATTTCAATGAAAAATGTGCTCTTTGCATTTGATTCATAGTTACTGGGTTTCCTTGCGGTGATGGCGGCGAGGATGTGGTGGTAGTTGTAGCGGTGGTCAAGAACATCAAGAACATGACCAAATCAACAAAAAAAATACAAATAGGGGCAAAATAGTCATTAAATAGACAGATTGCACCCTCATAGTAATTGATTGTAACAAAAGGGTGCTTTTCGTCTAACGTCCATCCACTTACAGGGGTGGTTTTTGTCTCGACATGGGTGGTTTTTGTATATCCCCGAACACGAGGGATGTTTTTGTATATACCCCATACTCGAGGAGTGGTTTTTGTCTTTTACCCATAAATAAATTGGGTAAAAGACAAAAACCACCCCTCGAGTATGGGTTATATACATAAACAACCTCCGTGTTCGGGGATATACAAAAACCACTCCTGTCAGTTAACGGCAACTAACGGAGGTGTGAAAAGACAGAAGTACCCTTTGGATCAATGCAAATCACACAACATAAATACCAATTATTCTCTTATCTTCTCATTTCTAACCCTAAATCTCCCTCTCTTGCCCTTCACATTCAGCCTACCTCTCCTTTACCCACACACAAACCCACAATCTCCATAACAACCACCACTGCCATCTCCCCTCTGAGCACCGCCGCCGCCTGAACCCAACCGGAGGTGTGAAAACACCCTCTGCAACCCAGCCGCCGCCAACCTCTGTTCGTCCTCCAACGCCGCCCGTCGAGCGTCGTCCACACCACCGAAGCTCTCGAAGGTCGCCGGCTTTGAAAATACACCAGCGGCAGCGGCTCTGAAAATCAAAATCGGACCGCAACTTGGTCGGATTCATCAGAGGCGGCGGCTCTGCAAATTGAATTGGAGCAACCTCGATTGAATTTTCAGATCTGGGTTGGGTTTAAGAGGAGGAGAAGAATGAGAGGTTCGTCGTCCTCGTCCCTAGCCGCCTCTTCAATTGAATTTGCAGATCTGGGTTCCATGTTCCGGGTAACCCCACTCTAGTGGATCCGACGAAGAAAGCTTCAAACGTGTCGCCGCCAGCGGCGATTGAACACCAGGTCCGTGAGCTTCAAGCTTCAAACTCTCTTCGTAAGACATCTCTCCCCCAAGACATCTCTCTCTTTCTCTTTCTCTCTTTCTCTAACTCTCTGTTATTGGTGGAAAAAGTTTGTAACTTTTGATTAGGCATGTTTGTAAATTATACTATAGCAAATTCTGGTACCAAACTTGTGTGCTTGCTGTGAAATGTTGGGGAAAGATGTGGAATCATGGAGAGACTTGACGGATTGGTGGGTATGTTTATATGGGAGAGAAAGGTTCTGTAATTGTTGCAAACTAGTGAAGATCTATGCTGTGTAATTTGATTAATCTCACGACAAAATTTCCAGAAGAATTTTCTTTCTGGGTTTGTGAATTATTAAGTTTGTAATTTGTGACTTTTACTTCCCCTTTTCTTGTGGTTCAGTGTAATGTTACATACTTTGATTGTTGGTTACTTTTGTTGTTGTTTGTGTTGGTGGTGGTGTTGGCGGTGTTTGTGGTGGTGGGGGGGGGGGTGTGGTGGTGGTGGAGGTGGTGGCCAAGAACACCAATTGATAAATATTTGTTGTTTGTTTGTTGGGTAAACAACAATTGATAAACACCGTTGTTGGCCGTGTTCGTTTGTTTTGTTATTGTTGTGGCGGCATGGTGGTGGTGGTGGTCAAGAACATCAAGATAGGTGGTGTGTTTGTGTGTTTTGTTATTGTTGTGGCGGCATGGTGGTGGTGGTCAAGAACATCAAGATAAGTGGTCAAGAACACCAAGAACATCAAGAACATGAACAAAAAAAAAATAAAAAAATACAAATAAGGGCAAAATGGTCATAAAAAGACATATTGCACCTCATACTAATTGATTGTAACAGAATGGTGTTTTTCATCTAACGTCCATCCACTGACAGGGGTGGTTTTTGTCTCGACAGGGGTGGTTTTTGTATATCCGAACACGGAGGTTGTTTTTGTATATAACCCATACTCGAGGTGTGGTTTTTGTCTTAAATTGGAAGAGAGAAAAACGGAGTAAAAAGAATAACAAAAGGGAAAAGACCATACTGCCCCTTTTGAAGAATTGAAATACTGAAATACCACTCACTTATCTAACGGAAGTTAACGGTGTTAGTCAATTTGACCTAAGTGTCGCAATTTTACAAACTGCAGAGACGATAAGTGGTAAAACCAATACTGCATGTAGCTAAGTATCAACGAGGCGAAACTGCGAGGGGATTTTTTGTCAAAGTTCTTACAAAAAATACCCAATTTCAGAAACACAAATAAATCAGGGGATTGGACATAATCAACGATCCAACACATGCAAATTGGGATCTATAAAATCAGGGGATTGGACATAATTAATGATCGAAAACATGCAAATTGGGATCAATTCCATTGAAACCCATATATAAGAGCTTGAATAACTGGGACTGAATCATTCACATTGGGGACTTAATTGACGAAAATGAAATCGAATTGCTGATTACCTTGATCACTGGGATTTGTCCACCGGACATCAAAACAACACCCACCTGGAGGAGAATCCTGAAGGTATCACGGATGTTGTTAGCTTCTTCATGAACAAGCTAACCTCGTTAGGACCCACATGAGTCCTTCATATCAAAATCGACTTTCTAAAAGTGAAGTTCGGGCACAATCCAGATGAGTGTATTCATGTGCTCCAAACGAATATTCAACCCCGTGAACTGCAAAAAAAAGAAGCCGCTATTATATAGAGTTCTTCTTTCCAGAAATCAAATGAATATCGCACACAACCAATGAAATCGTACTACTAAGTACGAACACCACTAAAATAAGAATAACATAGGAATATAAGCCGAAAGAGATAATCTCTGTGTGGTCTGCAGAGTGGGGCGAGTAGAAAGTTCATATTACTAAGTTTTTGGTCCATAACGCTTGAGAAGTCGAAGCTTAGTTACAAATAACACATGTTTTCTCTTAAAAGTCATAACTACAGTGAAGACGAATTGAACTCTCGAACTAAGAAATTCAGACCCATCAATTATAATGACAACACCGCCAAGGACAATACATGGAATCAGTAACCTATTATTAAGAGGTCAATGTCAGGTTGTGACTGTTGTTCCATCCCCTGTGGGTCTGATAAGAATTGGAAAACATCACCGAGAAAGTGACAATACATGGAATCAGTAACCTGATGTTGATGTAGTTTTAGAGGCGAGACAAATGTGCACCCAAGTCAGGCATCAAAGGATATAACATACACAATTTCTCATTCTAGGGTCTTTTAAGTGTTAGACACAGATTTTTAAGAGAGCTTAATTTTATTGCTTTTTGGTTTAAAAATCTGCACAACAAATATCTTTGTTTAAGTGGATCCCGACTTCCTAAGTATTACCCTATCTAGATGAACCCCTGATTAATGAAACAAAAAATAAACATCTACGCAAGAAAAGAAGATACATTAAATCGACAATTTTATTGAATCAAGACGGGTTTTATACCCAAATCAATACAACTTATATGAATCGAAAAAAACTATATGTGGGTCTTCCTTTGAAGGATTTGGTTTCTAGAGCATATGGAGAGAGAGAGAGAGAGAGAGAGAGAGAGAGAGGTTTAGGGGGTTTGGAACCCTTTACCAGTTTGACGCCATTAGTCTGTTTTGGTGGACTTGGCTCTGGTGTCTGGGTCCTTGCCTCCTGGGACTCCGGCTTCGGCTTACTCCGACGTAGGAGTCGAAGTTTATAGCGTGTGGTGTGTTCTGTTTCTCGTGGTAGCTTTCTTCTCTCTCTGTGTTTCTCTGCTCCAGAAAAGAAGTCCCCAAGCTTGGGATGATCCTCCTATATGTAGAGGCTACAGTCAACTGATTAGAGATCGTACGTGATCCCGTGATTTTGGTGGATCTGGAGTAATATTTTATCTCCAGTGATTTGAAAATCTCTTGAGATTATTCTCTTCCGATGCTTCACTTTTCTGAGTGTCTGAGATCTTGACTAGATAAGCATCTATCTCCTCAATTTGAATTTGCCTGGGTCACTCCCAGTTTTGGCGCTCGTGGACTCTGTCTCTTCTCTGCATCTGAAGACATTCACGAGAGGAAGATACACAGAGAGAGGAACGGATTGCACTTTGGCCTCTGGCTTCTCCGAGAAGCTGCACCGCCACCGCCTCTTCATCGCAGCTCTCTCTCTCAATCTAGAGCGGAATCAAAGGAAGCCTGCAAAACCAGGGGTATAACAAAGGAAGCCTTATTTCAACTTTCAGCTGCCACCCTCTATCGTCAAAGAGGTAAATGATATTGATGGGAAGGGCATATTGGTAAAATCGACAAATACACCTGCTTACAGTTGGCGAAGAACGAATGGAACATGTCAGAAGCACCTAAGTGGCGCCTATGTGGCAAGGCTGTGATTTCTAGAGGTAGATAAAGTATTGTGGGATAGTTGATCATGATGTTAATTGTTAAGGGATGCAAGGTTATTAAGGAAAATAACCTTGATGTGGACAAAAATCCAAAGTTGTATTACGAGTGGTCAAAAGTGTTTGTGATGTCTAACAGGCTGCTCAGGGCAACCTGATTCTATGATTTTGAGGTCCTACCTTTTGCTTATGGTATGGAACTGCAAAATCCCCTTCCTATCCCTGCTCCTAGGAGATTCAGAAACCATGGAATCAGAATTGGAGAAAACACTGGTGAGAAGCCAAACAAGCATTAGGAACAACAAAGGAAAAGGTGTGTATCGAAGGTGGTCGTGCCTCCAAGTCGGTCAAGTATCTGAGCAATAATTTGGGAAGCCATCCAGAATATGTGAATAACTTTGTCGGTGTTCTAAAAGGTGCTGGTTCAGTTTAAGGGGGGGGGGGGGGGGGGGGGGGGGGGCAACCTACGATGGACGAGATACCCAAGAACAAATAACAAATTAAAGAATAGTCGTGCTTCGGAGATAACCAGAGATATAGTTGCAGGCGTGGCTATTGCTTTAAGCAATCAGAAAATCACTACATAATACAATACTACGGAGAAGAAGAGGTTCAGTGACGATGATTCTGAAAGCAAGAAAGTGACCGAAAAAACACGAGTTTCGAAAGTTGAGACTGTTCTCCCTTCGCCAAAGATATCGGCCTGGGTGATGCCCAACTCTGCCGGAAGCAATGATCCACCTTACATGGAACGTACGGGGATTGGGGAATACCCGTACGTTCAATTACCTTCACCATTTGGTGGTATGCAAATTCCCCAATATAGTCTTCCTCCATGAGACTAAATTTTGCGCGTCAAAGGCAAATCATGTACGTATGCGCTTAAATTCTCAGAATGGGTTACATATTCCTGCTAAAGGAAATTATGGTGGTTTGTCATTGCTTTGGATGCATGATGTTGATTTACGAATCTTATCCTATAATAGTTATCATATATACAGTTTTGTTAAAGACAATGTTCCTATGGGAGGGTACTATCTTACAGGTCTTTACGGTAATTCCAATACTGAAAACAGATATTTATCTTTGGAACTTTTACATAGGATTAACCGTGGGCATAACCAAAATTGGGTAGTCATGGGTGATTTTAACAAAATTTGTTACCATCATGAAAAATACGGCTCTAAGGATAGAAGATTTCAAAGATTACAGACAGTTGCAGGATTTAGGCTATTTTGGACCTAAATTCACTTGGTCTTGCGGCCGTCAAGAAAGTAACCATATCCAAGAAAGATTAGACCGTGTTTGTGCAACTGAAAGTTGGGAAAACTCGTACCTGTTTGATTCGGTATCTGATCATTGTCCTTTGCGTGTTTCTACATCTGCCTCAAGTCCAGTTGTTACTTCGCAACCTCGCTTTCACTTTGCAGCTGAGTGGGTTTTACATGAAGATTGCAAATCTATTATACAAAACCACTAGCAACAACAACGGCTTCATAATGATTACAAAACACTGAATTTTAAGAATAGGCTCCTCTCTGTAAATACCAAAGTACCAAACTTCAAAAAAGTTTGAAAGCTTCGTCTCCTTCTCATAGAATCTGGATGAGATTGAAGTTGTAAGTTCAACTACAAACACGATTCTTTGGGAAGAAGAGATCAAGTGGAGGAAACACTCTAGGACTTTATGGTTGAAAGATGGGGAAAAAATACTGCTTTTTCATAATAAAGCCACATATAGAAAGAAGAAATTTTTTATTCAGGAGTCCTTGACAATACTGGTAATTGGGTTACATGTTGACAAACTTTGTGGGGAATTTTTGAATTACTTCAAACATAATTTTTATTGCAGAAGATTGTTACTATGATCCTCTCATAAATGCAATTCCTAACAAACTGAAACCCCGCATGATTGATTATTTGGTCAAGGATTACACTTTAGAGGAAGTGAAAAATGCCCTTTTTAAAATGAACCCCCAAAAAGCTCCAGGTGAAGATGGTCTGCCGGCTATTCTTTATCATTATTATTGGGATGTTGAAGTAACAAATATAGTTTAAGGTTTTCTAAACAAAGATACTGACATTTCTTGTTTGAATAACACTATTATAGCTTTGATCCCGAAAGTTAAAAATCCAAAAACGGTTGAAGATTTTAGACCCATAAGCTTATGAAATGTATTATAAGATAATTGCTAAAGTTTTTGCCAATAGACTTTGCTAAAGTTTTGGCCTTTGAATCAATGCATACTATGAAGAAGCAAAAAGGTAAAATTGGGTCTTTTTCTCTTAAGCTGGATATGGTAAAGGCGTACGATAGAGTAGATAAGGGTTGTATGGAATCTGTTATGCTGGAGATTGGCTTTCCTACTTATTTTGTTATGAAAATTATGCACAGTGTTAAGTCAGTCTCTTTTTCACTTCTTATTAACGGACATAAATCCTTATCCTTTCATCCTACAAGAGGAATTAGGCAAGGATATCCGTTGTCTCCTTACCTATTTTTACTCATCACAGACTGGTTAACAAGTTTATTTAATAAGGAAGTGGCTAACAAGAGCTACAAAGGTCTGAAGATTGCAAGAAATGCACCTGTGATTTCTCAGCTTTTTTTGCAGACGATTGTCTTGTTTTTGGATCTGCTACATCTTCAAGCGCTTCTAAATTGAAGAATATTTTGGATTGCTATTGCGCTGCTTCTGGACAAAAGATCAACAAAGACAAGTCATTTCTCACTTTCAGTAAACATATACCAGAGGACACTAAAAATCAAATTGCCAATAATTTGCAGGTTTATCGCAGATAATAAGTATTTTGGAATGGCAGTTCTAGTTGGAAAAACTAAGAAGCAGATTTTTAGCAGTACCAAAGACAAGAGGATGGAAAGAAAAATATATATCAAGTGCTGGAAAAGAGGTAATGATCAAGGCTGCCATTCAAGCAATCCCAAGTTACATCATGTCAGTTTTTCAACTACCATTTTCTTTCTGTCTCAGGAGATTCAATCTTTGACAGCAAAGTTTTGGTGGGAGAATGGGGTACCACTCCGTCCCACCTCTTTTGCACCATTTGGACTTTTACCACTATTCACTGGGTCAGTTTGACCCGATGATTTGGATAGCAAAACTTCGCAATTTTTAGATAATTTTTTCGTAGTGTTGTCGAGTAGCTCTTTATCGAAAAATTTCATCATTTCTCTATTCAAATCGCCGGGTCAAAGTGACCTAGTTACGGGCGAAAAAAGTCCATATGGTGCGTTAGAGGTGGGACGGAGTGGTAGATAATAGAAAGATGCACTGGATGTCTTGGGAAAAAACTCTGTGACTCCAAAGAAACTGGAGGTTTAAGCTTCAGACAGCTACACTGTTTTAATTGGCTGCACAGGTTTTTAAAGCCACGTATTATCATCAAGATTCTATCCTCACAGCAAAAAAGAAGCAATCAATCTTATATCTGGAAAGGATTTTTGGTGGCAAGGGGTATTATTCTAAAAGGAGCGAGAATGAGAATTGGTAATGGTGAATCTATCATCATAAGTGGATTCCCATTGCCTATGGTAGAAAACCTTGCAGTTTTCCTCTTTTGAATATTGATTCTACAGTCAGTGTCCTTATTCATGAAAATGGTTCTTGGAAAGTTGGAATACAGGATTAGTGAAACAAGTATTTTCAGAAGAAGAAGCAGATGCAATTTTATATATACCTCTATGTAAGAACAAACAAATTTCTGTGAATTCAGCTTATAAGTTAATTTTTGATTTTTAAAAAATCAAAATAATTTAACTGAAAGATGTTCTTATTCAAATAATGGACTTTGGGAAAAAGGTTTGGTAAACTAAGATCCCACCAAAAATCAAATGCTTTTTTCTGGCGAAAACAAGAACTGTGTTGATTCAAAGAGGGAGAATGTTTACAAAACCACGTCTTGTTCAATTGTTCAGTTATGATCACCAGGGTTTTCAGATTCCTCATGTTAAAACTTCAATTAAAAGGATTGGTACTGTGATTGCTTGGACAAGATTCATCCTCATATCGAGCTTTGGGAAATCTGGAGAGCAAGAAATTGCTTAGTTTTTTAACACACGACATCAAGCAGATTATAAATCAAGCGGTGGATGTAAGTACTCAAACAAAATGTTATTCTAACTTATCTGAGCCAACAGATTTGCAGGACCGATGCAGCGATTTCATGGCGGATGTATTCTCCGGAACCATACCGGAGAATGGAGTTCCCGATCCCCTTGACGGATTCTACAATTTCGGAAGCTTACGCGATTACAGAAGCCCTAAACTTGATGGAACGCTTCGATTACTCACCAATCCTCAACTGAGAGAATAAGTAGTAACGTCTCGAGAAACACTGCGTTATTGATTGAAGAGAGGAAAGAAGACTAGAAAATCGGGGTAGCACTTGTTGACCTCATTTGAGGTTAACAAGTGTAGTTAACTCAAAAGAAGGGGCGGATACATAATTTTGTCTTAGTGTGGGCTAAAGTTAAGAGGGTGAGTATTTTAAGGGAAAAAAAAAAAAAACTACAAGTAATATGTTATTGTGTAATTTCGGAGGGGGCTAAAGTGTATACTATACATAAAATATGAGATAAAATTACAAGTTTTGAAAGTTGCGTGGGAGCTACAATTGTCTATGTGGATCCGTCCATGCTCAAAAGTAGTACAACTTAATCAAGGGGATCCTCTCTATAAAAAACAAAACGATTCATTTTGTCCTACCACACTTCTTATTTTAAACTCTCTCTCTCTCTCTCTCTCGATTGCAACTGCAACAGCTTCGTCTTACTCCTTCCTCCATGGCTTCCTCTGCAGCTGTTTCCTCGTCCTCCTCCGCTCCGACCTCCGGCGCAGCCCATCCCAACCCCGTTGACACCAATGTCACGGATGCCGGCCTACCCGCTGTCGGAGAATAGGTTGGGCTTTTGAAACTCTACACTTTCAATTCTTCAAATTCTTCACTTAGATTGACTGAACGTGTTTAAACTCGTAAATGCCTTCGCTCTAATTTGATTGTACGGCTTAGTTTGGCTAAGATGAATTTTAGGATAGATTAATGAAATTTTAAAAATTAATCGGACCTATTTGGTAAAGCTAGATAGATTAAGGATTTTCGGTTAGTAACCGGACTCGGTCAATGATTGACTCGGATCTTGATATTATATAATTATTTTATCACGGTAGATGAAGGAAACCGAACTCAGGTGTGATGCGGCCGGACCCGACTACGCATGAACCGATTTCGGGTGAGTCAGAAACGGATTCGGCCCTTCTATTTCTTCGCGTATAAATTGGTGCCCCCGGCCTCATTGGTCCCCTAGCCTCATTTATACGAGCAAGTATAGAATCTGCTCCGAAAAACTCCAGCAGAACTTGCATTACATATTTTTGCTATTTACTTTCAAAAGCTTTTGTTTTGTTTGTTAGCTGTGTTTGTTTGTTAGTACATAACTTGTTTGTTGAATACAGCATGCACGGTCGAGGAGGATCCAGTCTTGGTCGCCGTAACGCTCGCATGAGTGTCATTGAACACCTGAGATCATGGAGTTGCGATGACTAGCGGTTTTACATTCATCTGCTAGGTGAACAGAAGGAATCAGACTACATGCATGGGTCTCGATTTTCTCGTTATGCATTTGATACGATTGCCAGTGAAGTGATACCTCGCACCGGTCGTTCCCACAAGCCGACCCAAAAATCCATAAGGAATTAGTAACTGGGTCCGATTTTGTCAGCCAGGACCAGTTGTCTTCACGCAAAAATCCATAATTGAACTCAGATTTTGAAAAATCTATATATCTAAAAATTCAGCTTACTCAAACGAGCCCTATAAGTAAAATTATTAAAAAATTGTTTTAACTTACAAAAAAACGTTTAAGGTTGCATTAATGCCGTCCCAGTATTGTCATACGAGCAGCTGCTCGTCCCAGTATATTAAGACCAACATATGCTCGTCTGGCAAGTACTTAGAAAAAAACCAGTTATTCCATAACACTTGAACACTTAAAATTTAGTCAAATGTGAAACACTGAATGAAACGACCCGGGATCTCGGTTCAGGGTTAAAGAGACAATCGATAACCAAAAGTAGAATTATGCTATTAAGATTACATTTCGTTTAGTGTATACAACAAATCTTGTCGAAATAAGTCTACAAAAACGAGTAAATAAATAAAAAGTGCATGATATTCCAAGTGATCTAACTTAAGCACGCAACTTCGTCTCGATTCGCGTTCCCATTCCCCACACTTGATTGATGACCTGCGGTTTTAAAATGGCAACAGCCGACGCAGTTTTGAAGAAAATGATCAGTAAAAACTGAGTAAATACATACTACGACATGTAAAGCAACGAGTGGCACGAAAGCACGAGTTGAAACAAAACAGAAGATTTAAAACAATAATAGTAACATGTTGGGGATTTTGGAACAACTGAAAGTAACCGAATAACAAAACCTCTCAGTTTAAGAACTTTAAGAAACCATAAGTATTCAGTGAGATATCCAGAGTAAACAAGTCCATTTGATTTTATAACGATATTAAATCACGAGTAGCATATGATTTTCAATTCATTTCATTAGATTAGGCAATTAAGAGCCACAAACAGCATCAATAGAGTAATCAAACTTTCTTTCAATTGCAATTTAACCATTAAGTTTAGCTGAGGCATGTCTAGAGCCACCAGCAGGATCGATGTAGGCAGAGGGATCACGAAGTAATCACAAAGGGTTCCTTCTAGGGTCTATCAAACCCTATTTCACCCGAGCGTTAAGGGAGCCCATTCGTCAACCCCGCTCACAACATTAGCTAAAAGGCCTTAAGTGTCGACACCCCTATACCGTAGTGACCCTTACAAGTATAAGTAGCACTCTATAGATCAATAAACCCCTTGGCCTCAATATCTTGATACATTTTGGCTCATCAGGGGCGGATTTGTGAACATTAACGTTCTATCCAATAATAAGAAGCATTGCTTCAATGGTCATAGCCATAAGAAAATGGAGGATCGCTTGACGCCTCCCATTAATAACAATACTCTGTACATCATCCTAAGTCTACTAGAGGTATTTATTTCTTTTCTTTCACATAACCGGAATCACAATATCAACATTTCACAAGTAATTTCTGAGAGTTCTCAAAGCAGATGAATAAAATAGTTTAACAACATTCGAGTGAAAAACATGCATTCTCATACTATTTCATGTAACAAACATTCATTTGAAATATCAAACACAAACGCACATTTTGATATGAAAAGTCCGTACATATGTACTTACCTATGGGCCATGAAAGGCGCAAAGCAAATCTAGCACTCCTACAACGCTCGTCTCATATGAGCCCGAGTCTCACAGTCAATGCAGCAACACGAAAAGATACGTCTACTTGGAACGATCCTTAACAACGACTGGATATACACAATTAAAGTATAGAACCTATTAGCATATACCCACTATATGAGGTTGTATGCAAGAATGCAATGGAAAGCAGGTCATGCAAGCTAACTTGACCAAAACGCCCCTGATACTCAAAAATCGTCCAATACCGACTATGATTGTGCATGGACCCCAAACTATACTCATACTGGCCCAAAATATGTAATAATGACTCTAAACTCTCCCAATATGAACTTAGCATCGAAATATACAACTTTCAATAAATTGCACTTAGGCCCCTAAAGTTTGCTAAAATTACAGAAAGACCCCCTCCATTGATTTGATAACTCCCGAGTCAAATACTTCCTTCTTGAGACTTCAAATATCCTTCTAAGTCAGGTTTTTGGTCTCAAAACATTAACTTAGTCTAGTTCAAGTGTGAAGACTTAGTTAAATGCACATAGGCCCCCGAAGTTTAGTAAAACTGCAAAAAGACCCTAACATTTGACTTGGTCAACATTAGCCGAGAAGTACATACGAGTACTCCAAATACGCATACAATACATGCTTACAAACTCCAAGTTACTTAACTATTCTAAATTCAAAGTTTAAGTAAAATTACTATTATGCCCCTCCTATACAGTTCAGTCAAATTAGGGTTTACAGAAAGTCAAACTTGGTTAGGGATGATATTCAGGGTCAGATTAACATTACGAACAACTTCCGTGAAGGATGCTAAGGTTGAAGATGTCGTTTACGACATCGAATTTGAAAGTCAAGATTGAGAGAAATCGACGCAACTAATCTAGTTTGTGGCCAATTTATGATCATTTGAGAATGAGATTTGGAAGTCCGAAAGCAGGTACTTGAAGATGGTAATTCAAGGATTCCAGAACATATTTGAACTCCCAAGAATTCCAAATACACAAGAAGCTATCATTGTTCAAAGTTGGGTCAAATAATGATTCAACACTTGGAAAAAATGTAAGTGTTTCTTATAGGTCCAAAGTAGCAAGTTTAGGCTCGATTTGTGAGCAATCCGTTATAAATTTGAAGATGACCGAGAGACGAGAATATGAAGTATTATACACCAGCTTTACATAGGAGAAAACAGAACAAGATTTCATTTACATTTGAGAAAGTTATAGATGTCATAAAATGGGTACTTCAACATATTTCTACACTTAGAAAAATTTCAGCTCTTGTTGGTTCAAGAACACCGCAAACCAGCCCACTTCAAGGCCAGAATCAGAGGGTTTAGATACATAATTATGAAACAGCCCGAAGGACCACGGTTCGCAGCTAGTACAATTCAACCAAATCCCAAGTACATTATTTATAAACAAAAGAAGAAACCCTCTAGTAAAGTTTGGAAACATCGAAATAACAATGACTAAAATGTCTGAAATGTCTAAGTGATGAAATGAAAACTAAGCTTTATTTGCTGCAAAATCCTAAGCTTCAACATGTGCGCGTTTTCCACCACCTCAATGCCAACCTGCGGGTTTTACAATAGACAAAGCCGACCGCAGAAAAATTTTAATTAGTAAAAACTAAGTAAGATATACCACAACACGTAAAGACGAAGTTTTTGGCTAACACGAAAGTATAAGCAGGAAGATAAGTAGTAACCAAAACTTTATTATTTTATTTGGTTGAGGCATAACACGAGCCCCAACAGGTTCGATGTGGACAGAGAGGTCGCGATGGAATAATAATAAAGTATGGTGCTTCTACGGGATATCACAGTCCACCCCGATTCTCCCTAAAAGAACTAGTGAGACCTTAAGTGTCGACACCCCTATACAGTTGTGACCTAAACATGCATAGGTAGTACTCCTAGCTTTCACAATAAATAAGAGGGTATATACCCTAGGGGAATCAACGCACATGTGTCCCCGGCCGTAGCCTTCACACGCATCCTCTGTACACCGTTCCCAATTCTATTATCGTGCTATTAATGTTCATTATTTCACGAGGGTAAAAGATCACAATTTGGATAGTAACCACATGCTTTTCAAAATCGTTCAGGATAAATCACTAGAAAGGCTCAAAGTATTGTAAAGCATAAATCAAAGTTACAGTTTGAGATAACGCACACGAAATAACACATTTTAATAATTTAAAGATGTTGTGCATATACTTACTTGGATTGAAGAGAGCTCCACACAAGCAAGCACAGAACTAGTACTCGTAGTACGGACCGTCAAAGAACTGATCGTCTACGAACTCGGAATCTACAATATTCAAATAATCCTAATATTAACACGTGACCAAACTCATACAACAATTGCGATTATAACCTATATGCAATGCAAAGAATATTTCCCCGACAAGTTCCCAATTTAATTTACGTCACTCTAATATTAGAAAAGAATAATAGTTTACAAAGTTATGATAATAATAATAATAATAATAATAATAATAATAATAATAATAATAATAATAATAAAATAGAAACGAACTTTTAAAATAGTTAACTATATTCTTAAAAATCTATTTTCAACTAGTAATATAGAAAAGAGTATAATATTTGAAAGATGATAATAGTATTAAAGAAAAGTTAACTTTACTTATTAAAAGAGTAAATATCTAATTGTAAACAATATATATTTTATAAAGAGAAATCTTGAAATAAACCCATAGTATAAAGTTATCTAGATAATAGGAAACAAATTGTTATTTAGCAACAACTATTTATTTTTATTAATAAAACTCTACTTATAAAATTTATACTATACAAACTTATATTTATTTTTATATTAAAAGAAACTAATTAATTATAATTGTATAAATAAACAAAATACTAGTTATAAATATAAAATAGCCAATTAAACAAAACAGTTTCTACTTAACCAAATTACCTCCCCAAACGTTTCTGAAAGATACAACAACAACCACAACAGTTTCCTTAAATTACCAACAGTACCCCCACGTAACCAATTAACCCAGTCAATCAGACATCTTCTCTACACTATCGATTCACTGCCAAAACCCAGTTTCAAAAAATCAATTGACGAGAACAACATGTACCAACCATAGGTAATCAGATTCGTGTTTCAAAACGGTAATAACACAGAGCTTTTGGGTGTTTACCAATTGAAGAAGAACAAAGTGAAGAAAAAGACGGTGGTGGCGATGGCGATTGAAGAAGTTGTCGCCGCTGCTGCAACAACTACGGTTCTGGGTTCGCCGGAGCAAGGAGAGACGACGGAGCAGGGTGAGACAGCGATGGTGGCTTGGTCGGCGCTGCTTCGGGACTCCCGTCTCAACTTGGTTTCCAACCGGGTCAAAAAATTCGGGTCTGAAGAAAAACAGAGCCGACGAAGGCTCTGTTGGCTCCTGGTGGTTCGTCGGAGAATGAGAGGTGGGAGGCGAGTTTGGCTGCTAGTGGGTTTCGCCTGAATTTACAGGTACAGTGGTGGTGGTAGCGTCCGACGGTGATTTGGGGAAAACAGAGCAAGCCCTCTGGTTTTGCTTAGTTTCGGAAAACAGGGTGTGAATTAGATGAAGTGCTTGGGTGGTTTGATATACGATGACTGTGTGAAGAAATTGAGGAGAACGTGGACGTGTTTCTGTTTGAGAAGTGGTGAACGTTGAGGGAAGAAACTGAGGAAGAATCGGGGGTTGTGGGTTTGGTTTCCGTTGCAGTGAGAGAGAGAGAGAGAGAGGTGGGTACAGGTGGGTAATGAGTTTGAGAAATGACACTTTAACCCCCGAAGTAAAGTTACACTTATGTTTAAGAAACTACAAATGCATACCCCCAATTTAAAAAACAATAACAATTACCCCAATTTAAGAACAATACATACAAAAATGCCCTACTAAATATAGGGGTATTACAAATTAGACCAAGAAATCAACATGAAAGTTGTAGCCAATTATCCAAGGATTCCAAAAAGCTAAGGATCATTCAAAACGGACCAAAAACGAGGGAGATACAAGCAATTGAACAGAGGCGGTTATGCATGTCAAAAAAAACGAACCAATTGTGAAACAAGAAATCAAACTCGATACTAAACAAATTATGGGCGGGTTTTGAAGCTTCTAATGCATTCCTAAGTACACGGGGATCACATTGATGTAAGGAACATCGAATTTGGTGGAGAAATGAGGGAGTTACCATTTATCATCGGCCATGGAGGTTTGGAGGCGGCGGCACGGTGGCTGGAGCAAATTCTGGCGATTTGCAGGGCATGCTTATGCTTCCTAGGTTCTCCTCGACATCAGGAACAAGAATATGTGTGTTAATTGTGATGGGTTGCAACGAGGAGGGAGAAATCGACGAAAAACCGAACTAGGGTTCTTACCTTTAAACCCAAATTTTTCACTCGATTCTTGATGAAATCCCGAACTGTTTGGGGCGTTTTGATCCTTGTGGTGAGGGTTACTCCGGGTGGTAGCAGGTAAGGAGTTGGTGGTTGTTTGGTGGTAGTTCCTTGGTGGAGGTGGTGGTGTTCTTGGTGGTTGCATGGTGAAGAGAGAGGAAGAAGATCAAATTCAAACAAATGACAAGATGCCCATTGTTCTCAGCAACAAATGATAGAGGAGAGGGAGGAGATGATGTCATCTCACTAATGAGGTGTCAAAACTCTCTTGACAAGTGTCTCACATGCATAGGGATCAAAGTGTAGTTTTCTAAACTTTTGGGTACAACTAGAATTAGAGCTTCTACTTACTTTTAAATAATTCCACTACCACCACAAACACTTCAACTGCTTCAAAATCATCCGAACAACTTCTGAAAATCTCAAACACTCCGAAAATTCAAACTTTAAGGTCGTGATAGACTATTTACAAATTCACCCCCAAAGTCTTGATATTGCACTAAGAACTCTCTCGGGAATTAAGGGTGTTACAATCTACCCACCTCAACAGAATCTTTGTCCCCGAAGATCTCATACTATACTTACCCATTTATATGAAATGCAGAACAATAAATCAGTATTTTTGACTTAGTCAGACAAGTACATAAAGCGCTCTCGTCGGAGGTTATGGTCTCAATAGATGGCTTCCTTAGTTGGTCAGTTAGCAATACCTTAACCGGAAGAAATTTTTCATTCTTACTCTCCGCACGACGAGTTCTATTATGAGTCTCTATTACTATCCATCCTGGACTCGCATCACATTAGAGTTTCTGATACGATTAGCTCAAGTAAAATGTCGGCACCAAATTTGAAAGGTCTAGACCAACATACAAGTTATAATGTTTACAAAGTAATTCGGATTTTTTTAGCATTTAAACAAGTCCCGAAAATTTTAGGCACAAAATACTTTGATCGAAACTAACACGTCATTTTGCTTGGCTCATCCGTATGAAAAATGTTATCTTACCTGTGTAGGGTTTTATAAACCAATCACCTCAAGTGTTCCACACATACGAGGGAGAAAGAACACTATGTGTCGTCACATAACGTGTCTATCCATCACAACTCGAATGTGTTTCAAATGTTCCAACTTAGTCTACACAGCGGGTACAACTCATAGTACCGTCGTACTAAGAGTCACGCCAGCGGACTGCTAAACAAAGTGGGTCCATATAACTTGGCATTTGGTATTTCGACACCCAACAATTTTTTTTTCAAATCATTTTTTTTAAAGAATACTCCTTTTTTTGGGTCAAAACTTTCTAATTTTGGAAACGACCAAGTCGAATTAACTCAAAATAAAACAAAACAAGGTATTATCTTAAAATTCGCACTCAAAGGTATGAAATGAATGGTCTCACGGTCTTCTAAGTCAAAACGCCAATACTCTCATGTCGACAAAATAACATAAGCAATTAAGGGAACGTGCATACGCATCGCACGACAATGACAAATCATTTCTATATAGTAAGCAAACATGCTCATAGGATAACAAACATATAAATAAGCAAGTCGTTTTCGCATTGATCACATATCAATAAGCAGTTAACAGTCAACTAACAAGTAAGGTCCAAATAGAGTTTAATTATACGTAAGTACCCAACTCCACGACGGCTTGTTTACTTCATTTATACCCAAATTTAGTTATCCTAGTCAATTTTAAAATTTCGGAAACGTGTTATCTTTCTTATTCTGTACAAATGGAATCGAAAAGGCACTTTAACCAGAGAACCGATGCTCTGATACCAGCTGAAACAACCCGGGATCTCGGTTCAGGGTTAAAGAGACAATCGATAACCAAAAGTAGAATTATGCTATTAAGATTACATTTCGTTTAGTGTATACAACAAATCTTGTCGAAATAAGTCTACAAAAAAGAGTAAATAAATAAAAGGGCGTGATATTCCAAATGATCTAACTTAAGCACGCAACTTCGTCTCGATTCGCTTTCCCATTCCCCACACTTGATTGATGACCTGCGGTTTTAAAATGGCAACAGCCGACGCAGTTTTGAAGAAAATGATAAGTAGAAACTGTAAATACATACTACGACATGTAAAGCAACGAGTGGCACGAAAGCATGAGTTGAAACAAAACAGAAGATTTAAAACAATAATAGTAACATGTTGGGGATTTTGGTACAACTGAAAGTAACCGAATAACAAAACCTCTCAGTTTAAGAACTTTAAGAAACCATAAGTATTCAGTGAGATATCCAGAGTAAACAAGTCCATTTGATTTGATAACGATATTAAATCACGAGTAGCATATGCTTTTCAATTCATTTCATTAGATTAGGCAATTAAGATCCACAAACAACATCAATAGAGTAATCAAACTTTCTTTCAATTGAAATTTAACCATTAAGTTTAGATGAGGCATGTCTAGAGCCACCAACATTATCGATGTAGGCAGAGGGATCACGAAGTAATCACAAAGGGTTCCTTCTAGGGTCTATCAAACCCTATTTCACCCGAGCGTTAAAGGAGCCCATTCGTCAACCCCGCTCACAACATTAGCTAAGAGGCCTTAAGTGTCAACACCCCTATACCGTAGTGACCCTTACAAGTATAAGTAGCACTCTATAGATCTATAAACCCCTTGGCCTCAATATCTTGATACATTTTGGCTCATCGGGGGCGGATTTGTGAACATTAACGTTCTATCCAATAATAAGAAGCACTGCTTCAATGGTCATAGCCATAAGAAAATGGAGGATCGATTGACGCCTCCTATTAATAACAATACTCTGTACATCGTCCTAAGTCTATTAAAGGTATTTATTTCTTCTCTTTCACATAACCGGAATCAGAATATCAACATTTCACAAGTAATTTCCGAGAGTTCTCAAAGGAGATGAATAAAATAGTTTAAAAACATTCGAGCGAAAAACATGCATTCTCATACTATTTCATATAACAAACATTCATTTGAAATATCAAACACAAACGCACATTTTGATATGAAAAGGCCGTACATATGTACTTACCTCTGGGCCATGAAAGGCGCAAAGCAAAGCAAGCACTCCTACAACGCTCGTCTCATATGAGCCCCGGTCTCACAGCCAATGCAGCAGCACGAAAAGATACGTCTACTTAGAACGATCCTTAACAACGACTGGATATACACAATTAAAGTATAGAACCTATTAGCATATACCCTCTATATGAGGTTGTATGCAAGAATGCAATGGAAAGCGGGTCATGCAAGCTAACTTGACCAAAACGCCCCTGATACTCAAAAATCGTCCAGTACCGACTATGATTGTGCATGGACCCCAAACTATACTCATACTGGACCAAAAACATGTAATGATGACTCTAAACTCTCCCATATGAACTTAGCATCGAAAAATACAACTTTCAATAAATTGCACTTAGGCCCCTAAAGTTTGCTAAAATTACAGAAATACCCCCTCCATTGATTTGATAACTCCCGAGTCAAATACTTCCTTCTTGAGACTTCAAATATCCTTCTAAGTCAGGTTGTTGGTCTCAAAACATTAACTTAGTCTCAAATAGTTCAAGTGTGAAGGCTTAGTAAAACTGCAAAAAGACCCCAACATTTGACTTGGTCAACATTAGCCGAGAATTACATACGAGTACTCCAAATACGTATACAATACATGCTTACAAACTCCAAGTTACTTAACTAATCTAAATTCAAAGTTTAGGTGAAATTACTATTATGCCCCTCCTATACAGTTCAGTCAAACTAGGGTTTACAGAAAGTCAAACTTGGTTAGGGTTGATATTTTGGGGTCTGATTAACATTACGAACAACTTCCGTGAAGGATGCTAAGGTTGAAGATGTCGTTTACGACATCGAATTTGAAAGTCAAGATTGAGAGAAATCGACTCAACTAATAAACTTTGTGGCCAATTTATGATCATTTGAGAATGAGATTTGGAAGTCCGAAAGCAGGTACTTGAAGATGGTAATTCAAGGATTCGAGAACATATTTGAACTCTCAAAAATTCTAAATACACAAGAAGCTATTATTGTTTAAAGTTGGGTCAAATAATGATTCAACACTTAGAAAAAAATTAAGTGTTTCTTATAGGTCCAAAGTAGCAAGTTTAGTCTTGATTTGTGAGCAATCCGTTATAAATTTGAAGATGACCGAGAGACGAGAATATGAAGTATTATACACCAGCTTTACATAGGAGAAAACCGAACAAGATTTCATTCACATTTGAGAAAGTTATAGATGTCATAAAATGGGTACTTCAACATAGTTCTACACTTAGAAAAATTTCAGCTCTTGTTGGTTCAAGAACACCGCAAACCAGCCCACTTCAAGGCCAAAATCAGAGGGTTTAGAGACCTAATTGGACCAAGAAATCAACATGAAAGTTGTAGCCAATTCTCCAAGGATTCCATAAAGCTAAGGATCATTCAAAACGGACCAAAAACGAGGGAGATACAAGCATTTGAACGGAGGCGGTTATGCATGTCAAATAAACGAACCAATTGTGAAACAAGAAATCAAACTCAATTCTAAACAAATTCTGAGCGGGTTTTGAAGCTTCTAATGCATTCCTAAGGACATGAGGATCACATTGATGTAAGTAACATCGAATTTGGTGGAGACATGAGGGAGTTACCATTTCTCATCGGCCATGGAGGTTTGGCGGCGGCGGCACGGTGGCTGGAGCAAATTCTGGCGATTTGCAGGGCATGCTTATGCTTCCTAGGTTTGCCTCGACATCAGGAACAAGAATATGTGTGTTAATTGTGATGGGTTGCAACGAGGAGGGAGAAATCGACGAAAAACCGAACTAGGGTTCTTACCTTCAAACCCGAATTTCTCACTCGATTCTTGATGAAATCCCGAGCTGTTTGGGGCGTTATGATCCTTGTGGTGAGGGCTACTCCGGGTGGTAGCAGGTCGGGAGTTGGTGGTTGTTTGGTGGTAGTTCCTTGGTGGAGGTGGTGGTGTTCTTGGTGGTTGCATGGTGAAGAGAGAGGAAGAAGATCAAATTCAAACAAATGACAAGATGCCCATTGTTCTCAGCAACAAATGATAGAGGAGAGGGAGGAGATGATGTCATCTCACTAATGAGGTGTCAAAACTCTCTTGACAAGTGTCTCACATGCATAGGGGTCAAAGTGTAGTTTTCTAAACTTTTGGGTACAACTAGAATTAGAGCTTCTACTTACTTTTAAATAATTCCACTACCACCACAAACACTTCAAGTACTTCAAAATCATCCGAACAACTCCTAAAAAATCTCAAACACTCCAAAAATTCAAACTTTAAGGTCGTGATACACTATTTACAAATTCACCCCCAAAGTCTTGATATTGCGCTAAGATCTCTCTCGGGAATTTGGGGTGTTACAATCTAGCAAATTTTTGAGTCGCTTGTGAAATTGAGAACTTGTATGTTGTTATTGAACTTTCAAAATCTTGTTTCGAACTTTTACTTGTACTAAGCGTATATGAAACCCTAATGTGATGCGAGTCTATGGTGGTACGTATTATAGAACCATATTAAACCCCGTCGTGCGGAGAGTAAGAATGATCAATTTCTTTCAGTTAAGGTGTTGCTAGCCGACAAACTAAGCAAGTCATCTATTGGGAGCAGAACGTCTGACGAGAGCGGTTTATGTGCTTGTCTGATAAGTCAAATAGATTGAGTCACTTTGCTAAGTTTCATCGTAAATTCAGGTATATGGGTAAGTAGTTTATGAGATCATTGGGGACGAAGATTCTTTTAAGGTGGATAGATTGTAACACCCCTAATTCCCGAGAGTGTTCTTAGGTGAAACATCAAGTCTTTGGGGGCGAATTTGTAAATAGTCTGTCACGATTTTAAAGTTGGAATCTTAGAGTGTTGGAAATATTTGGAGTTGTTATAATGATTTTGAGTCACTAAAAATATTTGGGGTGGTGGTGCAATTCTCCGAAACTTAGTAGTAGTCTTAATTCTATTTGTTTACCTTAAAGTTTGAGAAACTACACCTACCTTCCCTCACAAGTGTCATCTTGCATGCATAGCCTAGTGGATTATTTGACACCTCAACCATGAGAAGTCAACCTCCTATATCATCTCTAATGCCTATTTGCTACATCACAAAATCAATTTCACACTTTTGGGTTTCTCTCTCAAGAACACTCAAGAACACAATCTTGTTATTCATCATCTTCTTCTTGAAATCTCTCATCTCCCTCAATCCTCCTCCTTTCTACGAGCTGCTGCAATAGAGTACTCTCCAAAGAGTGATCAAAATCCCCAAGCCAATTTGGCGAATCATGAAGTACCAAACTCAAAAATCGGGTAAGAACTCAAGAACCCTAGCTCTGTTTATTGTTGATTCCTCCCTCCTCGTTGCATTTAAATTCGATTGACCCACATATTCTTGCTCCTGAGATCAAGGCGAGTCTGGGAAGTACAAGCATGACCCTCAATTCGACGATTTTTTCTCCAGCCACCATGCATGCGAACATCGCCGCCGCCAAACCTCCATAGCCACCGGAGCTTGGTAAGCTATAATTTCTTGTTATTTTTCGATGGGTATTGCATCAAAATGACCCTTAGGGCTCGATTAAACCTATTAGAAACCCCCAACATGCTCAGAATTGGTTTTGAGTTGGATTTGGTGCGGGTTTTCTCGATTTTTCTTCTCTTTCGAGCATGCAAAATTTCCCCTGTTCGCGGGCTTGTATCTCCCTCGTTACTCACTCAAATTAGGCAAACTTTAGCTTTCTAGAATCCTTGGATGATTGGCTACAACTTTTGTGCTTTAAATTTTGTCAAAATCAGTCTCTAAACCACCCAAACATTGAGTTGAAGTCGCTGCATTTTTGTTCTTGAATCTATCCAGATTTGAAAAAAATTCAAAGTGTTGGATTTTTTATTGGAACAACCAATTTCAAACAATCATAAATCCCTCAATTCTTCATGAAATCATGTATTCTTTCTCCAATGTGTAGCTGATATATAATACTTTGAATCATTGTCTCTGGGTCATGTTCAAATTTATAACGGGTTACTCGCAAAACGAGCCTCAAGTTGCAAGTTTGAACTCATGAAACTTTCTTGAATTTTTTTTAAATGTTTGAATCGTAATTTTTATCCAACTTTGGCCAGCGATATCTCTTTGAATACTTCGAGTTTTAAGGAGTTCAAATATGTTCTGAAATCTTTGAACTATCATCAGCAAAACCCTATTCTTAGTTTCTCAAAACTCCTTCCCAACAGATCAGAAATCAGTCGCGAAGTTGACTACTTGAAACAACTTTTCGCTATCTTTGATATTCGGTTTTTACCATTTGAATGACACTTCTGGCCTTAGCTTTCTTCACGAAACTTATTCTGAGTCTAAATATCAAGTTTAACCAAGTTTGACTTACCGTAAACCCTTGTTTGACTGAACCGTATAAGAGGGGCAAAAGAGTAATTTCACTTAAGATTTGAATTGAGTTTCTTTTAGTAACTTGTAGTTTGTCAGCATGTCTTGTATGCATATTTGAAGTAATCGTATGTCATTCCTCGTTTGGATTGACCAAGTCAACAGTTGGGGCATTTTTGCAGTTTTACAAAACTTCGGGGCCTATGTGCATTAAATTAAAACTTCACATTTGAACTACTTAAGACAAAGTTAATGTTTTGAGACCAACAACCTTACTTATAAGGATATTTGAATTCTCAAGAAGGAAGTATTTGACTCGGGAGTTATCAAATCAATGGTGGGGGTCTTTCTATAATTTTAAAAAACTTTAGGGGCCTAAGTGTAATTTACTGTAAGTTGCAGATTTCGTTGCAAAGTTCATTTGGGAGATCCAGGAGTCTTTATTGCGTGTTTTTGTGCCAATATGAATATAATTTGGGGTCCGGCCAACTAGACAGTTTTGGAGTATCAGGGGCGTTTTGGGCAGTTAGCTTGCATGACCCCTCATTTCATTGCATTCTTGCATACAACCTCATATAGAGGACACATGCAAATAGGTTGTATACTTTACTTGTGTATATTTAGTCGTTATTATGGATCGTTCGAAGTAGACGTACGTATTCGTGTTACTGCATTTACTGTGAGAATCGGATCCAATATGAGACGAGCGTTGTAGGAGTGCTAGCTTTGCTTTGCGCCTTTCATGGCTCAGAGGTAAGTACATATGCGCGTCTCTTATTTATCAAAATTTGAGTGTTTGTATGATGACACGAATGAATATTTTGTTAATTGAAAAAGTATGCAAAGCATGATTTAATACTCGAAATTCTTTGGATATAAATTGAATCCTATTTTTAAGTCTTAGAACATTACTTGTGATAAGTTGATAATCTGATTTTATCTATGGTAAATTGAAGAAATAAAATACATATGTGCAAACTTTAATTATCACATTGTGCCCATGTGTGTGACGTTTTAAATGAATATCGTCTTATTTGGAAGAGTATGAAAATCATGATTTTTACTGAAAATAAAATTTCGATTATTGATATATACTGAGAACTCTTAGAATGACTTGTGAAGATTGTATACCAACTTTGGTTATGAGAAATAAAGGTAATAAGATACCTCTAATAGATTTAGGACGATGTACAGAGTTGTGTTATTAATGGGAGGCGCCAAGCGATCCTCCATTTTCTTATGGCTAAGACCATTGAAGCAATGCTTCTTATTATTGGATAGAACTTAATTGTTCACAAATCCGCCCCCGATGAGCCAAAACCAATGTATTGCGGCCAAGGGTTTGTTAGGGCTATAGAGTGCTACTTATACTTGTAAGGGTCACTATAGTATAGGGGTGTCGACACTTAAGGCATTTTAGCTATGTATTGTGAGTGGGGTTGACGAATGGGCTCCCTTAACGCTCGGGTGAAATAGGGTATGATAGTCCCTAAAAGGAATCCTTTATAATTACTTTGTGATTCCTCTGTCTACATCGATCCGCTGTTGGCTCTTGACATGCCTCAGCTAAACCTAACGGTTAATGGGAGTTGAACGAAAGGTTGTTACTGTACCGATCATGTTTGCGGCTCTAGATATGCCCAACTAAACTAAATGAAGTTTAAAGAAATTTGGTAATCGTGAATTAATACGTTTAACATGAAACATGATTTACTCATGTGAGATTGACATGGTTTAAGAATATCTTGACCACTCGTGATTTATAAACGTTTTAAAGTTGAGATGTTTGATATACATTTTATTTTATAATTGTTCCGAATTTTCCCAACACTTTTACTATTAGTTTTTCAAATCTATTTGAACTTATGCTTGTGTGCCCTTCCATGCTTTACATGTCGTAGAGTGTATTTACTCAGTTTCTACTGATCATTTTCTTCAAAACTGCGTCGGCTGTTGCCATTTTTAAACCGCATGTCATCAATTAAGGTGGGGTTATGGGAACGCGGATCGAGACAAAGACGTTTAGATCACTTAGTAGATCACATATCTTATTTCACACATTGATTTTTTTAAACTTATCGTCTCAAAGATTTTTGTATTTAATAAATTGTAATATTCGTAAGTATAGTTCTACTTTTGGTTATCGATTGTCGCTTTAACCCTGAACCGAGATCCCGGGTCAATTTCTATTAGTTGGATGGCATATATGTGTTGCTATACCCCGCTCTATGTTTGTAATGGTTACTACCAACTAAGTAGAAATCTATGGGGTCACACACCATATGGATCAAATTGGATATGGGAATTAATTAGTTGGACTAATTAATTAAAAGGATCATAATGCAATCACTAGCAAAGTTAGTAGGACTAATTTGCGAGTAGACTAATCCATGTAAGGACATGATTAGTATAGGGACCTTTATGTAGTTAACAAGGAGTTGTTAATCTATATAAAGGACACTCCTATCTTATTCTCAAGTGTGTGTTGTCATAATTGTTATCACACAAGAGAAAATAAAAGCAAGGAGAGAGACAAGACAAGGAAAGGAGCGCCGACCGCCCCTCCCCGTCCGCCCCTCAACGTGCGTCGACCCCCTTGGCGTGGCCGAGCCCCTTATTGCGTGATCCGTTCCTCCTTTCTTTCGTTGCTAGCACTACATGGTGGGAAAGATTCCAATCAAGGATCCAAGGTGTGGATACTCATAGAGACGTGAACACATTTTCACGTGACAAGTCTTCACAACCTTTCAAATCAAGGTACACGTTTGTTCTTCCTTTATCATGTTATGATGGCTTGCTTGTGATCCTTGGAGGGGTTTGAGCAGGATAAATTTTTTGTTATTCCGCTGTGTTACCTGCATCAAAACCCTACAAAAACAACCTATAAAGATATATGGAGATAGATCAAGATAGTTGTTTAACTTAAGTCAAAGTACATAAATTGACAAAGGTATTGAAATGGTCCAACATGCAAGATATGAATTCTTACCTATGTCAGATGGAATTAGTCTTTGGATGACTAATTGTCTTTCCAATTAGATTGAGTAATTGACCGTATGAGTGAGATTCCCGAGATACGCCATATTATGTACTAGGCCAGATGGGTCATATGGTATGACACAAAGATACCAGCCATATCCAGGTGAGAGTCATTGGATAATTATCAAGAATATCCTTAAGTACTTGAAAAGATCTTAAGATGAATTCTTGATAAATGGAGGATAGGAAGAGTTTACTGTAAATGGTTATAGTGATGCGAACTTCCAATCTAACAAAGAAGATTTCAGATTATAGTCAAGTTTTATGTTTTGACCTAGAGGAAGAGACTGTGAGCTGGAAAGGTTCCAGGCAAGATTCAGTTGCCGATTCTATCACATAAGACTGAGTATATTAATGCATAAGGTGCACATACTTAGAATATTCAATCTCAATTGATTGTCGATAGAGGAGATGTGAATTTATGCAAAGTACCAGCAAGGTGTCTCGCCTAGCGTCAATGTAAGCATGAGGGCCGCGCTAGATCAATAGGCATATGATGCATGAGATTGAATCTAGTGCAAGTGGGAGACTCTTGGAATTTTGCCCAGAGGCAATCAATTTGTCGTGACAAATATATGGACTTACTATTCATTATGTCATCGATATGGAGATATGTTAACATGAGTGAAGTCCTTAGAATATAAATGTTATATTCTTAAATATCCATAGTAGATTATATTGATTAACAGGACGATCAACTATAGACTAGTATGTGGGTAGTTTGATATGTAGATATCAACTATAACACATGTGTATGCATTAGGAGTAATGGCATACTGGATAGATTCACCACGAGAAGGCTACATTAGATTATGTCAACGTCACAAGCGCTTCTCGTAGTGCTAATGGTTTTGTAATCCTTGGACTTGAAGTCACTGGATACTCTAGTTGTGAAATATCATGCTTTGATATTTTCAAACGTTACACCGTAACTGGGTAACTATAAAGATAGTCATCGGGCATGATAGGAAGCAAGCTTAAAGGTGACATTGATGTAGATAGGATTTGTCCCTCCTGCATAATAGGAGTAAATATCCGCGGTCACTCGAGGGGTAGAGCTTATGGAATGTCTGGCCAGACTTAGATAAATCAATATGGAGATATTGATGTTATCTGCATGGATAAGCCTATTCTCAGGATCAAGAAACAATGGATTGGATATACGAGTGTGACGATTATGTCTCGTGTACAATTCGAATATTGAGACAAATGGATAATACAACACGGTAACATTGGGCACAAGGTTTTTCGGTATCACTGACTATTTCTATTAGTTGGGTGGCATAGATGTGTTGCTAGAAATCGCTCTATGTTTGAACAGTTACTACCAACTAAGTAGAAACCTATGGGGTCACACACCATGTGGATTAAGCTGGATATGAGTATTAATTAGTTGGACTAATTAATAAAAGGGTCATAACGCAACCACAAGCAAAGTTAGTGGGACTAATTTGCAAGTGGACTTATCCATGTAAGGACATGATTAGTATTGGGGAAATTATGTAGTTAATAAAGAGTTATTAACTATATAAAGGAACTCGAGCTTGTTATTTTCTCAACACAAGTAATTATTGAGAGAACATAACAAAGCAAGAGAAAGAGAGACAAGGAGGTTCGGGCCCCCTAGTCCGTCCGCCCCTTGCCGCCGTCGGCCCCCCCTTTGTGCGTTGGTGGTTGCTCCGTTTTGCGTGATCCTTTTCTCCTTTCTTCCGTTGCTAGCACTACACGGTGGGAAGGAGGTGTGGATACTCGTAGAGACGAAGACATAATTTTTCGCAGTGATTACACAAACTAAGGTACACATTTCTCTAACCTAATCATGTTATGATAGCTTGCCTCTGATCCTTGGAGGAGTGTGAGCAGGATTAATTTTTGTTATTCCGCTGTGTAACCTCATCAAAACCCTACACATATGACATATTGGAATGGGGGGCTTATAGGGAAGATGCATGAGTGGCTCAACTTTCCAAACCAAATTAGCAATTGGATTTAGATTCGGCTACCGTGTAAAATAAATTTAGTTTCTTAAATTAATTGTTGATAAATGTGTCGCGAATGTTTTATAATGTTATATATTACATTTATTAAAGAAAAACAAACACTTTTTAGGTTAATAGACACTTCCACCCCCTCTAGTTTGGAAAAGGACACCCTCACCCCTTCTAAGTGCCCTAATTGTGACGTCCTTGGTGTTGGCGTGGAGTTTGTCACTGAAACCGGTTTAAGTGACAAATTCTTCCCATGTATCATGCAAAAAGTCTAATATACATTGGGTAATTCCTACAATTTCCATAAAGCGGGGGGGGGGGGGGGGGGGTGGAAATTATCCATAAAATTATTTTTGCTGGCAAATTTTAACTCCAAACTAACTAACGGTGTAACAATACGGGGTGCACGTTTTTTTAAAGTTCGGCCCACTCAAGGGGTGAAAGTGTACTTTTCTCAAACTAGAAGGGGGGTGAAAGTGTCCTTCAACGAACCTAGACGGGGGAGTAAGTGTCTTTTACCCAACACTTGAGACAAACATTTGGTTTAAAACCCATGATAAAAGACACACTCGCCCCCTCAAGTTTGATGAAATACACTTTCAGCCTTTCTAGTTTGGGAAGTGGGCACTTATCTTCTAATTCCAGGATATTTACACTCCTTCATCGTGACTTGGGGGCGGATGTTCGTCAATATATTACTTTTGGGAACAAATCCGCCCTCTTAGAGTAAGATGTGACACAATCAGGGGGGGTTTAAGGTTTGGAACACAAGATGGGTGAAAGTGTGATTTCCAAAAGAAGTATGGGTGAAAGAGTTGTCGCATCAAACTTGAGGGGGGTGAAAGTGTCTTTTACCCTAAGACGGGCCCGTGGTATAAGTATCCTTCCAGAGGAGATTTCCCAAATTCCAGTCGCTCGCTCGTACTCCCCAATAATGAGATTTTAATTACCAATGAAAATTTAATTTAAATTGTAGGTGCAGGTAATTAAGGTTTCGGAGTTCAATCAGATTTTGGGAGATGTATCGCTTCCGTTATACCAGGTTATAACCGAGAAAGTAAACATCACAACGAGGGTTGCTTTAAAAGGATATAAGCTAAGAGAGTAGGATGTAAACATCAACACAACATCTGCATATGCATTCTTCCTTACTTAGAGGACATGTGTTAATAGGTTGTATACTTGAATTGTGTAGCAGTTGTTGGAATATGGAATCAGCTTTGCTGATCAGTATACTAGGTTGGATATCGGGTAAGTATATGTATGCTTTCTCTATTATATGTGGTTCCCTAAGCTGATAGCACTTATATGAATATTATGCTTACGTCTTGTGATATGTTGTGATATAGTTGTCTTCCGATACCTGGTGGTTGCTATCGTCGTCGAACTTTAAATTATCATCGGACACCTTAGGATTCTCTACGGACATGTAGGCAGCTAAACTACTCTCTGGACTGATGATCTAGTAGGGGGCGTGCACACTTAAGGTCTAGTATGTCTTGGTGAATTGTTTTGCCTTCCTTTTTGGAACTGAATCTGGTCTTCACGACCCTTTTGGGTGGTGAGATTTGGATCCTCCGTATAAGGCTGGTATGGTGGAGTCAGTGTGGATGATTGAGGATTTCCTGAGTTATAAGTTACCGGTTCTCTATCTGTGTTATATGTAGTAATGTGACAAGATAATGGCTCGAGTGTTTGTAAGTTTTAAATCATATTTACATTATTTTTCATAGTAATAAACAACTTGGTCTATTCACTGACATTCTGCTCGTCTGTATATTATTTTACTTTTAGGTGAGCACGTGGAAACCCGAGCCCAGTTAATCACTTGTAAATTCGTCAGATTGCTGTAATCTATTATACGAACTATGTAAGTAAGTTTTCAGTTTTCAGTTCCTTTAATTTTGTCTTGTAGCAGAACCGTAGTATTTTAATCCTTGCTGGGGCATTCCCGTGCCTTAGCGGAGGATACTCCCGTGAGTCTGGGGTCTTCTGGTAGATTTATATCTAGCTCTGAAGGGCAGGGGTGTTACGCATGGAGGAGGTGAGAGAGTGGCTGTTCTGAAGGAAACGAAGGACCAAATGCCCTGGTAAGCTGAGGGAAGGATCTCCCATGACCGAAAAGACAGAAATGCCCCTGCCCACTTGCTGAAAATCACCCTAAGGATTATAATGTCTTTTATTATCCACAAATGTGTCCGAATTTCTTAATATAAGCAATAAAATGCTGATAAATGTGTAATGAATTTTTATAATTTTATATATTACCTTTATTTAAAAAAAACATTCTCTTTAAAAAGACACTTTCACCCCCTCAAGTTTGAAAAAAAGACACCTTCACCCCTTCAGTACGCCGAACTTTGAGTAATTACACCCCCTAATTGTGACGCCCTTGGTCTGGGAGTGGAGTCTGTCGCTGAAAATATTTTCATAACGTGGGGGCAAATTTGTCGCTAACAATATGGGGCAAATTACTTTGAACTGACAGTTTTCAACTCCAGACTAACGGTGTAACTATACGGGGTGTAAGTTTTTTAAAGTTCGGCGCACGGAAGGGGTGTGAGTTTTTTTACAGTTTGGCACACTTAAGGGGTGAAAGTGTCATTCAATAAGACTAGAGGGGGGTGTAAGTGAATTTCACCTCAACGGAAGCCATTACAAAAATGTGACTCACTCTCGTACTACTACTATATGTATGTATCCGGAGGGGAGAAATCCCCAAATTCCCAACCAGGCTCTCCAGTGATTGCTCACTCTCGTCTCTCGCACTCTCGTCTCTCGCACTCTCGTCCTCAACCATAGGTAAACCCTAACCTCCCCTCTCTCTCTCTCTCTCAATTTTCTACTGTTTACCTCTCCCTCACTCACTACCGTCTGTTTGATTCGAAGCATTCTGACTCTAGCAATGGCGGACCCTAACCCCGTCTACGTCTTCCTGTGTGGAGAGTGTGAGGATAACAAGAAGAAGACTTCCAGGCAATTTGATACGCGTGAGATTTGTGTTGAACATCAGACGGCTTGTCACAAGGCCAAGCTCCGAAGGGCAAATGGAAACCTCCCCGTGTAAGTTATCTTAGGGTTTTGCATTCCTAGAACTTGTTTCCGATCAGAGCCTAAATATACTAGATTGAAACCCTAATGATGTGTTGAGCATATTATGATGGAAAAATATGCATGTTTAGATTTAAACCCTAATTGCCCGATCGATGAGACCATGGGTCTAGTGAATCATCTGATTTGTCGTTCAATTGGTTTACTTTGCTATATCAACTATATGTCAGGGTATTAAGCAGAAATGGGAGAGAAATGACTTGAATAAATGGAGAATTCACTGTTCATTTGGTAAATCTATTACCAAATGAACAGTAACTCGCATAAGTTTCAGCAGCCGTCCGATGAGCAGAGGAGGAAATAATCTTAGCCCTTGTTTCTTTAGACGTTAGGGTTTAAATTTTAGTAGAACGATGTCGTTTAGCATAACGGCCGAGTCAGCAGCTAGGGTACGTGTCAAATGATGATTGGTTGGGTCTTACGGGCGCGTGTGCGCGTGAGACATCACCTACAAAAGCTGTAACAAACTAGAGAGAGAATCAATGAAAATTATTGCAGAAACTTGTTCTTCCCCTTTTTACTTTTTGATCAATTTGGAGCTGCGAAATCCTAATTCCTTCTGGAAATAGGAGGATTCAGCCCGGATTATCATTGTCAGGCTCCGGGACCTGACACTATGCCATGAAATCTTTGGCTGATCTGTGTTTTCTTGTGATTGTATTAAAATATACTCTTAGAAGTGTGTAGTTTATTAGGACATGTGCTTGTTCAATTAGTATAATATTGTGTCTCCTACTTGTTCTTTGAATGACCTTCAAGTACTCATACTTAACTTGGTTCTTCCTTTTTCTAAGAATACTGGTATAAGAACAGTTTTATTCTTGAGCCCACAAGCTAATTAATTAACTGGCTGATTAATGGTCTAATGTTACAGAATGTCTAGACAGTACTTGCGATTCTGTTAATTGTCTTGAGCCCATCATATAGAAGTTTCATTCTCTCTTCTGATGGGCCTTGGTGTTATAGGGTTAAGCACGGGCAGTTTGTACCATTGTGGTTCTAGCAATGGCGACTTATTGAACTTTGTCTGGTTAATAACATCGTTTTTTAATTAACGATTGTATTAGTTCTTCTTTGGACTGAAGTTAACTTTTACATTAAACTTAATTACACTTTTTCCCGGTTAAAGTGAAAGGGCGTGATTCACGTTTAACTTTGTTAAGTTTTTCTTCATAACTTGTACTTGGTTGACAATGATGTTGGGTTTGTTAAGATACATGAAATTACTGGTAGTACAATAAATTGGCTTGTAATTGTATGAACCTTGTGTATCTTGTGTGCAAAAGGTAGTAGTAATTCTATGATGTTGCCTATGTATCAGTGGTGGAGAATCGATGATGCAACCACCCTTACTGTATTTTAAATAAAAGAACTTGATGCACAAGTTACGGCACTTTTTTCATGTTCATTATTTCTTCAGTTGATTGGCAGCGAGCTTGTTTCCTAGGCCCACCAATGAGAACTGTTCTACTACCATCGCCGCGCTGCTTGCTTCTTACCACTATAGCTTTCGTATAAATCGAAAGAAGGCATTATGCTTACTTTTAAATAATATGGGGGTGTTTGTTTTGCAGAATCAGAATCAGGATCATTGAAGGGCAGCAGCATTAGAGGCGTTTGGACTTCAAAATGCTCAGGATGGTGATTGATAAAGCAGCAGTTTTTGTTTTTTGTTTTTCATAGACTTCAAAATGCAGACATGTTATAAGGTCTAGTTTAAGACACTTTTGTAGTAGGTAACTGATGTGCTTCTTTGGGTAAACTATCTAGTTACAGATATTGACATGCTTTTCTACTTTATTTTTCCAGTTTCCTTTTTTCTTTTCTTTTTTTCTTCGTACTCTTGTTCTTCCATTCCTTCTTCATGGCAATTCGGGTATAAAAATCGGGTATCACCCGACCCATACCCGATCGGGTAAAAATAGGGCATGTGTTAATGCGGGTTCGGGCGGGTATGGGTACGGGTCGTTGAAAAACCCTTATGGGTATAGGGTGCCCGAAATACCCGATTCATACCCGAAGTAACCAATTCCCAAATATAAATTCCTTTTTCTAGCCTTCTACAGTTCCATTCGCAATTGTCTTTATCTCTCTCATTCTTGAGAGAACCCTCAGCCGCCGCAAAACAACCCGGTATGTCGAAGGTAACGTACTGCTCTCTCTCTCTCTCCAAAGCCATCTACTCCTTCTATTGGACCGGTGGCGGAATCAAATACCGGCGAAATCCGATATCGCATCGCTTAACCACTCCGCCATCACCGCATCTGGTTTGCAGCGGAATCGGGTGGTTCGGCTATGGTTACAACTGCTGTGAATCTGGTTTTGATAGGTTTTAGCTTCTACGATGAATGTGGATCAATCTGGTAGGTTGTTTCTGGTGGGTTTGGGTCAATCTGCTCCTTTTGCTCTTGATTTGCGGCGTTCTGGGTTTGAATTCTTAGATAGCAAAGAGATTTTAATCGGAGCATTTCTATTGCTTCTTGTCGGGTTCGGGTTTGGGCTCAGGGTCAGGCATAAACGGGTAAGATAATTTCAGGTATGGGCCGGGTTCGGGCATGATTTTTTCGGGCGAAACGGGGTTTTGCACCGGGTCGGGTCGGGCTCTCCGAAATTGTCCCCGAACCCGTCCGATTGCCATCCCTATGTCCTCTGCTTCTTGGGGACAATCTAGTTGAATTAGGTTCACAAACTCTGAGTCCTAACCAGTGTAGAGTACGGTAGCAAGAGCTGTTTCTATTTGCTCAAGGACTACGGTGTGATCGTAAATCATAATTCATATTCCAAATCGGAAAAACAATATCGCCATACACCACCCAAACCGGAAAAACAAAAATACCACCACCATTTGCGCCTAACCCATGCAAGTTGCATCAGTTAAATGTAGTTTAAATTAAGATGTTTACAAATTGTACAAATGGAGACTGTCTGGATATATGTCGGACAGTCCCTCCGACCTGGACTGTACAGACAGGATATTACAATGAACAGAACATCTAAGCCTGACGTTAAAATAAACCTGTGCTGCTGCTAGTCCTCTCTGATGTTAGTAGTCTACAAGAAGGAAAAAAAAAAAAAAAAACTAGGGGGTCATGTATGACTACAGACATAATATAGAATGGCCCTTCTCTATAGATTCAGCAGGCCTTGAATTTCCTTAGCCCGCCAGAGATGATAATGCTACCAACTTGAATGTAATCAGCAATAAATACAAAAAGCTGGACTATTCGCTGTCGCTTTCCGACTCCAGAAACGAGAATTCCTTCTGTCCATCGAGCTTGATCAGGATTGTACCACGGTTCTCTTCGGTCCATTGGATTCCTTCCTTCTCAATCAGATTTATAGCCTGTATATATGTTTCACAGCCTAGTTCAGGGTGGAGTAAATCCAAACACACATATAGCACAGAAGTAACGGACACAATATGCTAAGAGGGGGCAAACCTCCATAACCTAAATTAACAAAAATGTCTGATCTATATATCTATTTCTTGAATCAAGTCTCAACTATGTGAATCATATATCTATAGATATGCTATTTATTGGAAAAGTCTAGGTGAACAAAAACTCTTGACAAAAAAATGAACAGAAGTGACGAGGATGGGAACACATCATTAATAAAAACCGAGGGTGAAGATCATTAAGAAAATATAAAGACTTAATATGGGGATGTTATAGGCATCTGCCCATCACTTTCGGTTCAAATTTTTGTTCGCTTTTTTGTCCCTATAGCACGGCTCATCTACATAACAAGAGCGGAGTGGATCCCACACATTTTATGGACACTTTATTTTTATATTTTGTTATAATATGACCCATAAACTTTGTATAAGTTATCCCATGACCCAAACTTCATAAAAACACAATATATAATGTTTTATATAAAGGGATGTGCCTAAATGGACAACAAGGTAAATTTATAAAGTGTTCACATAAAGCGCGAGGGTTATAGTATGAAATATTATAGCAAATATAAACATAAATTGTTTGCGGGACCCACACCGCTCAATATTATGATATACTCTATATACTTGACAATTTTTTTTAATATTAGACAGTTAATAACATATTTAACTAATATATCACCCATACGAACATCTATATTTTTCTTGAATCATGTCTCAACTATGTGAATCATATATCTGGGACCTTAATAGAACCTTCTCAAAATTCACTGATTTACTATTAAATCTCCATTTCACTGTTGAAATTATTGGCAAATGGTGGCTAACTCGGTGGAGACTTGAATACATCACCCATATATGTCTAGAGCCCTGTTAGAATTAGATTAGCATTGGATATCAGATGTTCTTATGTGCTATTTGAAAGAATAAAATAATATTTCCAGACGCTTTTTACGAATAATGGAAGTAGTAATGGCAAACTCATCATCGTGGAGAGGTAGCTTCATATCAAAGATGCACAATCCATATGCAAATCCCAGAGGTGGAACTCACTGAAGTGTGGTCACACATTCTAAACGATATTCTACAATTCAAATTCCCTTAAAAGCACCTTAATACATCACCCACATGAACCATGCGCGTCATTTAAAATTAGCACTATCTTAAGAACACCGTCCCACATGTAGCCATTGTGAGCTATTTGAAGAGGTAAGGCCATGAAAATCGTCGTGGAAGCAAAAGAATTCAACGTGTCTTTGCAATCGTCTATAATAAGCTATACCAAAAAATAGGAAACAATTTGCAAATAAAAAGAACAAGACAGGATGGTAAGAAATCGTACCGCCTGCTTCAGCTTTGACTTTCCAACACCATGACTCCCACATCCAGTAATGACCCTGAAAATCTGGACGGCTACAGCAAAGAGGGAGAGAGCGTGTACGAATGACATTAGAAATGTCAAAATACGGATACTTGGTTCAACCATCCAATGAAGGACACAAAACCATGCAAGAAACATCAGAAATGCAGCAGATACTTACAACTTGCATATACTCCAAAGAGCAGGTGAACTTTTAGAAGCCTCATGGCTTGTTTGACATGTTGCCCATGCAGATCAATTGTTACGACATTTTCAATACTCTTATTTCTGCATAATGCAAACAATACAAGTTCACCACGGAGCATGAAAAGTAGAGGTGATAAAAGTAAAACTAAATGCTCTAAAATTTCCCTGCATGGTGTGTAACTCACCTAGCTTTGAATATCTCATGGCTTGCTTTTTCGTCGGCTTCCCGAGCCATATTGTTGCGTGACCTTCCCTAGAACCAGAAAGAAAAATCATGTCATTGTATGGCTGAACCCTAAAGTAGTTAGGCATTCCAGTCGTCTTAAATAGTTATATTAAATGTGGCACTTTGCGATTCCAAAGCCATATTGAAGCCCAACCCTACACCACCACAACAACAGCAGCAGCCACTAATTTAACTAAATTGCCTTTACGGATTAAACTGCACCAGTTGCATCTGTCCAAAGCCATTTGCTCATTTGGGACTGGTCTTTTCATGCAGTCTCTACCTAGGTTGTCGTGGTCTCCTCTCGCTCACCTACCATGTTGATCTGGACTGTATTTTTTCTCCTAACCAGTTCATTTAACAGCCTAAGAACTGCGATACACATGACCAAACCATCGCAAACAATTCTAGTCAGTTTGTCTTCTATACTGGTGCAATGTCTAGCTTCTTCAAAATTGTGTCACTGCATGTCTCATCTTTCGTAGTTATGACACTGATTCACCTTAGTATTCCCAGTTCTGCTATAGTCATTCTCATAGTTGTCAAATCGGGATTTAGATAGTGAAGAAATTCACCCTCACGGAATCGTAAATCGAATCGAATCGTGAATCGTTAAGATTCAGATTGCAATATTTTTATGTAGATATAATAAAATATATCATACAGCTATAACATTATTGAACAAAATATTCATATTTTTACAAAAAGAAAGCTCAGATTATTAAAAACTCGCTTCCATAACTAGTGATTAGGAGTTTCCACATCTAAAAGATAAAGAATAATCTAGATATAGATAGGCATGTGGAGCAAGGAACTACAAGATGCCAAGGAGATTTAAAATAATAGAAAATTTTAGCCTAGGACTTGAGAAAAATGCACTAGTAATTTAAAACAAATGCATGTTGCAAAACAGACATAAATGTATGAAGTAATGTAGGAAGTATCATTTCTTAGATTGATGTTGAAACTCCATTAGACCTTCAGATGAATCGAAGGTGAATCGTAGAATCGATCTGAATCGCAACTGAATCGTAGGATTCGGACTCTTGAATCGGGATTCAAATAATTTTTTGTCCATTAAAGATTCACTAAGGAATTCGAATCGTTTCATGGGTGTATCGAGTCGAATCGTAGGATACGAATCGTGAATCGTAAGATTTTGACAACTATGGTCATTCTTTTCAGTATATTTCCGCGCATTTGCCTGATATTCCGTCCATACCTCAAACTGTGTCTTACAGCTTTACAAAACTTACCCTTCAACCCAGCTTCTACAGTAAGAAAACACTCCAGAAACGCTCCGCCACTTCATCAATCCTGCTCTCATCCTATGGGTAACATCTATTTCTCCATCACTACATAAAATTGACCAAAGATATCTAATAAAATACCCACAGGTAATAGAAGTCAACAACTGGCTCTTCTACCTCAACTTGACAGTTCATTCATTATTAGTGGTCAAACAATTCCTCTTTATCGAGTGCATTTCTATGTAGTGCTTTAGATTAACCAGAGAAATCAACCTCAGTACTGGCAACATAAACGATAACAAAAACAAAAACCCACTTGTTCAGAAAGGTAAGCAGCATATTCCTTTTCCCCATTTGAAAATGCCGTTGCAGCCTGCAGAGGATGAGCATAACCTCAATGTATTTATCTTAAAATTACAATAAAATAACTAATATACTTGTGCACCAGAAGTACAAAGAGCAGCAACGTTGATTTACCTTCTGATAGTATGATTTCATGGAATCCCAATGGTCCCTGGAAGATCTTCTTAGCACCTCATATTCATCTGCTTTGCCTGCGGCACATCAAGAAAAGTTGAACGTATGCAGCAATAAACCCTCAAGTAAAAACCTCACTTATGTAACAATGATACAACTATGTAACCGCCCACAAAATGTTCGACAATGTGATCACATACAGGGAGTATCACCAACAGGAAAATCATAGCATACTGTAAATCAAGAAATGGGGCAGAATAAATGTTCCATCAATCATCTTTCTAAAGTTACTACAAAAATTCATCCCCACCATCTACAAAAAATAGATGCTCCTGATTTTCAGCTAATTAAGTTGCTTTTAGGTGCCAATATTTCCTACACAACTGTTAATGGGCAAAAGGCTAAACCTGCATTTTTATTAATGGATATTTACTATTCCATATATGAGCTTCCATTCAACACATTATAATAATCTGTGAGAAAAATGCAAGTTTACAGTATTTCTATGTCATAATCATGTATTCTCAAAAAAAAAATGTCATAATCATGTTAATTTGAGTCATGATCAGAATTATGATTAATATAACTTCAATCTGCCGAACAATATAACAAGCTTTGATCCACTGGATGATCTGATCCAAAACCAACACAGATCTGAATCCTAACCAATCCGCATAAATCTAGTCTGACATGGATTAAGCTAAAGAATGATCCTATCCAGATTGAATCCATTCCCATCTCTATTCTGAAGAGCACAGTGGATAATCAAACAGAAAATAGTAGTCCATAGAAAGATCGTAAAATAACTTTGGAAGTTGCAATTGCTAACATATGTTATACCATGAACACGTTCTTGTGCAGCAGCATCACTTGCAAATCTGTGTCCAAGAGACTCCATCTTTTTCGCTACATCCTTCCAGTTCATATTGTTTGACTCCCGTTGTGAGCTCTCAGACTTGTTAAACAAAGAGTCCAGCACCTTCTGTGACAGCTCTGACTCGGAATAGATGGGAGGCGGAGTATGAACTTTAACACCAGTGAGAACCTCCGCAAAATTCCTATGGGACATTACAAGGGGCCAAAAAATATGAGACTAAAGTGTGTTAACACTTTTCAGGGCCAGATTTCAAACAAGATCCTAAGAGCCAAAAAATAGTTACGGACTTGCTACGGTGCAAAAGATCATATAAGATGTGTTGACAAGGCACAGGAGAACATGTGTGATGTACAATCAAGAGTTCAAAGTTTATATCATATACTTAATAGCTTCAGATCCCTATACAATTCCCCGGGTAAAAGAAAGAACTAACCTAATATGCGCAGAACCAGAACAAAAAATATTTTTTTAAGAAACAGTCGGTGCCTCAAAAATCCAAAGAGGTCCTTTGTATAACACTCTAATGTGTCAGAAAAGTCGGCAATCTGTTTATCATATCACTTTGCACATCGACATTACTGAAAACTAAAACATGAAAGTAAGTGCTTCACAAAAGAAGTGAATGACTAATCTGTAGAGAACATCAACAGCTAATTCCTTCAAGCATAATAGTTTGAGAAGATCAATCAAGATATTCTCTTTTCATATGATTTTCACAAAGTTTTGGGATACCTAAAGGATGAATATTTGTACAAAATGAGTAATAACTTTTCTAACAAGAACAAAATGTTTCTATATAAACAAATTTCGAATATACGTTATGCTGGCCATCCCCACCAAGAAAGCACATCAGAAATCCAAGTACACGAGTACGTCAGCAGTAATGTCAAATCAAGGCAAGGCAAGATAGATTCACAAGCATATATAATGTCACATCTAAAAAAGATATACCTGCGACGAAACATAGGCCAAATGTTATCTTGATTGTCACTTTCAGACGAATGAGAAGTAGAGTCGGATGCCCTATCTGTAAACTGTAAAGATGTTGTAAGGAACTGTACTAACATCAATGTCTTACAAGCCAATTAATAATTCAGTTATTTCTACAATGTTAGTTAACACAAATTCAATACTGTTATTGATAGTGTTTGAGATATTCCAATGAGTGACAACTCCATTTTTAACAGCAGATTTAAATAATACATTACTCAGACTAAAGTAACTCAAATTTTATTTAGGAAAACTAAAGTAACTCAAACTACGTCACTACAAGTCAATGATGAATTGCGACAATCACGAACTTCCTGATAAGCAGGGGCGGAGCTATGTTGGGGCAAGGGTTGCACTTGTCCCCCGGATTTTTCCCAAATTCTACTAGTACCCTTAATATTATGGTTTTCTAACAACACCCTTATACATAAATGCCCCGGGTTCGGCTATGCTCTTTTTTTCACTAGCACCTTGAAAAGTTCAAAAAATGTGTGCCCAGCTGTTTCAATTTTTTGGGTCCACCACTGGATAAGCACAAGAGTATCGTGTAGACTGTAGACCCCATCAGCAATCCGAGAACATGGAAAATACAGAGGCTGATAAATTCAGTGCGCATATCAATCTAAGGTATAATTATCTTCTATGTTTGGTGAATTCCACGTCTGGAAACAAAAAGAAACTGCCAACGTCATGAAAGCTTACATTGTCGATGTCATGATGAAGCCTCGCATATTCTTTGTTTGCAAAATGTTCATAAGATTGACCATTCTTGGACCGTTCAAAGGAAGGAGCAGCTAATTCAAGCAATGCATCCAGTGCCTGAGAAAACATCCATGTTTAAACAGAAAAACAGGTCTTCAAGAAATTGATATTACTGCGCTTAAATTGAACAAAACTCCTTCGAAAACATTAACTAAAAACTACCAGCTACTGGAATATTTATTTTTTTCTAAAGGAACTTGATAAGCGTAAGAAGAAAATTGATCAGTGACACTGTGCAACCAGTCATAACTCAAAAGTATGCTTTAAACAAAAAAAAAAAAAAAAAAAAAAAAAATCTACTTGCTTTTGCTGTGGCCATGGCTTTGATACTCATCACGTCATTGCAATTGATATTAGCTGCAGCGCCATAAGGAGGATGAAAATGAGCCACTACGATATACCTAAAATACAAGATGTTTAAAATAACACAGAATGCAGCACCACCTCAATTTCTTTCTTACAATTTTCCTAACCGATCTATCCCTCCACCACGAGCGTTTTTAGTTAATTTCCATCTATAGTACAATATACTTCCAGCCGCTACAGTAGTTATGTGACAAATTAATGGAACACACTTAGATTAGTTCTGAATCGAAGACGCTATCTACACCCTATATGAAACTTCATGCACTTTGAGTATACATAGTTGTCAAAGCTTGATATGTATCGTGTATCGATAGTAGGATTTTCATATCGTGTATCCTATAGTATACCGCGTATCAGAACGATACGCACCCCCTTCTTAAAACAACTTAAAAGATATATACTGACCCTTATAGTGCAGAGTTTATTGGTTGAATCTGGCATTTACTTTCTTATACATTATGTCTTGAATACATATAGAGGTTGATCATGTAGTCTAACCAGCACGTATTAACATCTTTTGTAGGCAGCTAGATTATAGAGTCCCATTATAGGGTGATGTTAATATATTTTGGCCTCATGTCCAATAACGAATCACATATTCACATTACATACTTGAGACTTGAGAGTAATAGTTAATTAGAAGAATTGAGTGGATTGTCATTTATATGTAGGGTATATCTATGTGGCATTGTTTTAATAGAATGTTCTTGTTTATATGTGGCAAAAGAACCCAATTAATTGGAACATAAAACTGGAATACTAAAGTTAGGGATCTCTAATCAGTCCCCACTAGGAACACAACCGTATTCCACTAGAGTCATGTGAATAGAATATTATGTCTTCTATATGGCATTGTCTTCTCCAATCTTTCACTTCGGAAGGCTAGATCAATTATCAAGAATTCAAGACAATTGAGTTTTTTGACTAGCAAGATTGAGGCAAACCCGGAGAACTAGGACCATCGAACAAAATATTCATATAATCCATGTAATACGACATTCTATATCAATAGGTTTTGACAAACCTAGACCAGATTCAGTTGTCAAACGTATCGTGCGATACGGGATACGTACTGTATCGGATGTGTATTGCTCGATAAAGTTTGATACAATACAGAGAACGATACGTAACGCTGATGACATGTATCATATCGTATTGTATGATACGTATCGAGTAACGCTATGATACGTAACGATAAGTTTGTGGGACATTTCATATCGTATCGTATGATGACATGTATCGTATCGTATGATACGTAACGATAAGTTTGTGGGACATTTCATGATTTCTATTTGTTATGTATCGTCTTTCTATAAAGTTTTTCGGTCCTAGGATAGCTTTTATAAAGTTTCGTTTCATAATTTTACTTCTATAAAGTTTATGGACCACATTACAAAACAAAAGATAAATACCAAATGTCTCCATTAAATTTGTGCGGGACTCAAGCCACTCTATCTTATTATATAGATAGAGCTCAATATTACTTATGTGGAAAAAAAGATAATGATAATTATAAAATATTTTGATTAGGGTAATGAAATATATAATAATCATCCTAATAACAAACATTACTACGTGTATAGAGGATGTTAATATAGTTTAGATTCCTGCTCAACTTTGAATCACATATTCACGCTACGTAAGTATTGGTAGTCTAACTAAAGGAATAGAGTGGGAGGTCAGGACTCAGAGGGATGTATCTACATTCTTTCTCTTAGAATTTGTTGTTTATGTATAACAAGTTCACAACAAAACCCAAGTAAATGGAATATATCATACAAGGGTAAAAGAAAATCTGCACCCCTCCATTATGGGTTAAATACAATTACCCCCTGCACTATGGGGAAAAACAAACACCCCCCTGTCAGAGTTAAAAACTAACACCACACTAACGGGGGATTGAAAAGACAAAATTACTCTCCAGATTAAAGCAAATTACACCTGTATAAATCCCACTTCTCCTCTCATTTCTAACCCAAGCAGCCCCCCTCTTTCTCTCTCTCTCCCCACACCAAACTGAAACCCATTCAGCAGCTCAATCTGAGGTTCTCCATTGGATGAGACCTCAAAATACTCAGAGCGTCAGAGCTATGGCTAACACAGCCGGAATAACCCAATCTTCTCCAAAGTGATAACCTAGCCCTAAAATGGCGACTTGAAAACGAATTTGAACTCCATTGAAGCACCAAATCAAGATCTATCATCTATTTCAACAATGTCGAATGGATTGTTCACCTCTGTAAATCCATACCGGTGCAGCAGTGCGGCGTTGCCGGAGCATCCGTATGTGTTGAAGACCTTGTTTCTGCACTTGACGTCTTTCACCATGCTATTTTCAGAACATTCAGGTCGCCATCTTCTTTTTCATTATCTTCTGAATCGGAATCAGCAGATGTGTTAGATGTGAAATGAACATCCTCAGATCCGGTTTTGTGATTGAAGAGATCGGCCAACGGAACCATCCCGAAGCCATGGTGTTCATCGATCTCGAAGGAGCGAGATGTGATTAGGCTCTTTGCTGCCAAGTTCATCTCAACGGTGAAGAAATCTGGATTCAGATCTAGCGAAGAAAATGAATCCGAAAGAAGCGGGAGAATATTCTCCTTCCCATCTTCAAATACGAGAGCCTTGTCTTCTTTAACACAATCGTGAAGCTCGGTGCCGATTAACAGAGAATCGACTTCCTCCAAGCTCCATAGAAGCGGTATGGCTTCGTATTCAGGCAAAAGCTGAAGGTAGCCGAACCATAGGGATCAAGAATACCAAGAACACCAGGGGCAAAATAGGTGGTATGGGCATTTTTGTTATTCTACCCTTCCAAGGGTAGAATGGTCACAAAAAAGTCAGATTGCACCCCCCACAAACTGATTGTAACAGAAGGGTGGTATCTGTCCACCCTCCATCCAGGGGGGTATCTGTATTTAACCGTAGTTCAGGGGGTAATTGCATTTAACCCATAATGGAGGGGTGTCTTTTTACCCTACAAGAAAACTACAACTAGGGAACTATAATCGGTCCCCACTACTAGCAGGACCATATTCCACTTAAATCAGGGTAGTAAGTAGTTGTTCGTCTTCTGTCTGGTATCTTATTCTGTATTTCTCCCTTGAAAGTCAGATCAACTATCAAGAATTTAAGATATTTGAGTCTTTTTGACTTGAGACTTGAGAGGTTTAGGCAAACCTTTAGAAGTATATTTTAGGACTTCATGATTGTTCGGTTCTCCAAGAACAAAGTCATCTGGTTTTCACCACAATAAAAACTATATTTCAAAATTATGATTCTCATTCTCTCCCATTTCTATTTGTCAAGGGCATCAAATGTGGTGCTTGCTTTAAGCCACCAAATTATTGCGTATGGAATCTTATGGCAAACACTAGTCAAGATCATGGTACAAGATACGGGCTAAAAGTACAAAGTTAACCGCTTGGTCAACTGAAATAAAAAAAACCAAAAGCAGCTAACACAATTCACAAACTGATGAGAAAACGAACTCTAGACTATGCGCATTTTATAATAAAAATTAAACCATCCAAAACACAAGAAAAAATGACACAGAACCATTATATTACAAAAAGAAAACAGTTTGAACAGGTTGTAAATGACGTAATAGTGATATTGCTCACCTTTTCAACGTCATATCCGCATTGGCCTGCATACACGAAAACATCAGGTCACAATGCATCCTTGAACTTTAAATCAAACAAAAAGCACACAGATCTACAATGTCAAGATGTAATTGGCAACGTTCATCCAAAGCAATCATAATGAGTGCCTCTCTAAACAGCACGAGGGTACTAAAGCAGAAACAGATATAACCACAACAAAGAAGCATCATTGTTGACAGCTGAAACCATGACATGCATCTGATAAGAGTTGCAAAGGTATTGTTGATTCACGCAGTAAGAGCTCCTCTCCAAGACTGAATATTTTTCCACCAGTGCAGCCACACATTACCAGAAGAATCGAGACTAATCAACTTAGGTGTTAAACTGATCAACTTCAGCTTCAAATTTTCATATACTGAGAGTTTGTCAGCAGCAAGCACGCGGAAGCTGCGAAGTCATGCATTTCGCAGTTAAATTTCAATTGCGGACGTAGCATAGTCAGTGGATCATTGTAACGGCAGACTGCTAGTTCTTCATTCAAGATTGGTTCTGTTGCAAGCCAAAAACACACATTGAAAGAACCTTTCTTTCAGGTCCTCAAAACCGAAACACAACGCACATCAAGCCTTTCCTTATAACAGGTTACTAAAACATGTCCACTACTCAGAAATAACCCAATGTACATGCTTTACGCAAGTAAATACAGGTTACTAAAACACAAAATGCACATCAAACCAGTACCATTCTCAACATTAACAATAATCAACGTGGCATTGCCCCATCAGAGCAGTTACGAGTTTGGTTCTGTTGCAAGCCAAAAACACACATTGAAAGAACCTTTCTTTCAGGTCCTCGAAACCAAAATACGATGCACATCACCCTTTCATCATTACCGGTTACTATAACATGCCCACTACTCAGAAATAGCCGAATGTACATGCTTTACGCAAGTAAACATAGATTACTAAAACACAAAAATGCACATCAAACAAGTACTTCACCATTCTCAACAATAACAATAATCAATGCGGCATAAGAGAACTTACACAACACATCTGTAATCACAGCCATGCTCAGCTCACAATCCTCTCCAAGCATGGAACTCAAAAACTGCTCAGTGTCTTCCTTATTCGCATGCCCTTTAATTCTCAACCCTTTCCTCGGTCCTGAACTAACATACTCCTTCCCTAAAAGGTTCGACACGGTCCCAGAAGCCGCAATTACCTTCTTCTGCTTACCCCTCCCATCTCTACCACCACGACTGTTAGTCTCCATGAACAACACATCGTCTGAGCTCGAACCCACGCTTGAACTCACCCTCGAAGTCGAACCACTGCTCGAACTCGAACAACTAATCGTCCCCTGATCATCGGCAGTGGAGGCAGATTCTGCAGATTCAACCACACCGACGAGTATCTCCGCTGCTTTGTTGGGATCGCAATTGGCTTCACGGTAAGCTGAAGCGGCTTCTTGTAGAGAGACCGATGAAAAGGCCTCCATCAAGTTCTTCAAAGCTTCACATTCTTTGCTATCGATTGCAACGCCTTTGTTGTTGGTGGATGGGTTGTGAGGTTGCGATCTCTTCTTCTTCTTCGATTGTCTCATGGTATAGAAACCCTAACTATCTATCTATCTATCAACAATCTGTGAAATCAACAAAGGTGTGTTTCTGTGTGTACGAAGAGGCTAATCTACATGGAGAAATGGAAATGGAAACGAGTAGAGATCGGTGAAATTGATCGATTGAATCGACGAAATGGGGACTAAGGGAAGGGACTAGGGATTAGAGGAGAGAAATCGAGAGGATTGGTGGATCGTGATTTTGGTAGAACCCTAATTTTGGGAGACATTGACCAAATTAGGGTTTTTGGGGAGACCAAACCACGGGGGAGATTTGATTTGGGGGAAATGGGGTTGGTGTGTTTGGTGACGACGACGAGGAAGGAAGAGATGTGACCAGGAAAATAGAGAGAGAGAGAGAGAGAGAGAAATTAATGGTGGTGGGGTAATGGAAATGGGATTCGTCGAATCGGAGCTGGTCCGAAATACACGGAACGGAGGAGGCCAACGGATGCGTCGCAAATAACTTTTGATTGAACTACAGATTTGACCCCCCACCCCAAAGTGTCAGGTATATGGCAGGACAGGGACTAAAGTGAACTGATATTAAAACTAGTGACATATAATTAGGACCAAAGTGAAAACAGCTCTAAACTAATGACTTACCGTTGGATGGATTAGGTAGATGGATCGGGTCCGTTGATTAAGGTTTAGCCGTTGGTTTTGAATAGCTTAAGTGGGACGTCGTCGTTTGGCTACTAGGCTGGCGTGTGTGGCTGAGTTGGCAGCATGGCGCATGATGATTGGCTGGAGGGTGTCATCTCGGCTTAGTTGGCGTCCAGTCAGCCATGGCCGTTACTAAGTCCAGTTTATTACGTTTAGACCCAAATGTTTTTGTAATTACTTTTCATTCCGTGTATAAGAACAATTGTTCTTCATCATTTTAGGGTTATGAAATCAGAAACTTCTCAATTCAATTCTCTCTCAAATTCTCTCTTCTTCTTCCCAATTTCTCTGTAAATCAGGTCAGGAACTACTCGGTTCCTGACAAATTGGTATCAGAGCCTCGATTTTTCGGCAAATTCCGCAGAAATGGGGCAAAGGAAGCCAGCAGCAACGGTGGAGATGGAGACTATGGACGGAGTAATTGGCCACCTGCACGCGGTGGATGAAGCGATCATGGAGCTCCGACGAGAGTACGAAGAGCTCCGGCATGTTCAGGAGGAGTTCAGGCATGGACAGGACCTGATCCATGGCCAATTGACAGAGCTGAATCAGATTGGAGAGTTGAGACAAAGTCAAGAGGAGCTCAAGGAAGAGTTGAAGAAACTGACGAATTGTATGAATCTCATGGCGAACAACAAAGAGAAGGAGCGAATGGAGACCTCCAATACTGCTAGTAGAACTTCTGCAAGTCTATTAGGCAAAGGAAGGCCTCAGAACCAGAGTACTGGACCTCAAATCAACCCTAGAAGGGGTGAAAAGGTGGATGAACTCCAAAATGAGGTAACAAGGACTCCTAATCACTATGTTTTGCCCATACCTAAGATTGATTTCCAAAATTCACTGGCCTAGATCCTTTGGGATGGATTTTGAAGGCTAATAGGTATTTTCAGCTACATAATTTGAATGATCTTCAGAAACTCATACTAGTTTCACTCAATTTAGTTGATGAAGCTGAGAGTTGGTTTAGTGCTGAGTTTGAGTCACTTGAGGACATAACATGGAAAGATTTTTGTGAGATGATTTGTGTTGAGTTCCTAGAGCCAGGACATGAAAATGTGTTAGCAGAATTACAAAAGCTAGAACAGAAGGGAAGTGTGACAGAATATCAAGCTCAATTTGACAAGCTTAGACCTAGAGTCAAGGCACTTTTTCCCTGGGCTGATGATAACTATTTCATGAAGACATTTTTGGGAGGACTGAAATTAGAAATCATGAGTCAAGTTCAACAACTAGCACCTAGTTGTCTGGCTCAAGCCAAGGCCATGTCTAAGCTGCAAGAGGTGTATTACAACCACCAACACCAAAATGTCATGCAAACTATCACTAGTATGATGAAGAGTGGCACTAAAACAACTCCCCTCAAGACATATACACCTCTTGTAACTGACAAAAAGAGCTCAGCAGCTCCAAATGTGCCTTTCAAAAAGCTCACTCAAGAAGAGATGAAAGCTAGAAGAGCCAAGAACTTGTGTTATTTCCGTGAAGAATCTTATGTGCCAGGACATAAATGCAAAAAACCTCAATTGTTTCTGATAACTGGTGAAGAGGAGGTGGAATTTGTAGAGGAACCAGAGCCAGTTTCTAGTGTGCAAGAAGAGAAAGACAGCACTAATGAGGCTGCACCTGAAATGGAGATCTCCTTACATGCCACGACTGGTAATTGTGGAGCACAAACAATCAGATTACAAGGTCTGGTAGGGAAGCATAAAGTGCACATACTCATTGACTCTGGTAGTACACACAACTTCATAGACAAGAATGCTGCTGATAGGCTCCAATGTGTGATCAATCCTAGTCAGTCTATGAGAGTGACAGTGGCTAATGGCAGCCACATTGTAAGTGTTGGAACTTGTCCAAAAGTGAAGCTCAAAATCCAAGGACATAAGGTGGAAGCTAACATGAGAGTGATACCACTTGGGGGTTGTGACATGGTGCTGGGAGTGCAATGGCTACAAGAAGTCAGTCCTGTGGAAATGGATTTCAAAGAGATGACTGTCACAGTGAATTTGAATGGATCTCCAGTTCACTTCCAAGCTCACAAGGAGGCTTGCCAATACAAAGCTGCTAACTACAATGCAATTCAGTCTTATTGTGCTCAGAATGAAGGGGTCACTGTGGGACACCTCTACAGTATTACTATGACTGAACCTGGAGGAATTACTGATTTACCCCTGAGTTTTCAGCAAGTGATAGAGCAATATCACAAGGTGTTTGAGGAACCTAAGACATTACCACCTCAGAGGAGTCATGATCATCACATACCACTCAAACCAGGGTCACATCCAGTTTGTTTGAGACCCTATAGGTACCCTCATGTGCAGAAGACTGAGATTGAGAACCTGGTGCAGGAGATGTTAGAAAATGGTGTCATACAACATAGCTCTAGCTCATTTGCTTCTCATGTGTTACTAGTCAAGAAGAAGGATGGCTCTTGGAGATTTTGTGTAGACTACAGGGGTCTAAATGACATAACTATAAAAGATAAGTTTCCCATTCCTGTCATTGATGAACTCCTAGATGAGTTGAATGGAGCTAAGTTCTTCTCTAAGTTGGATTTAAGGTCTGGCTATCATCAGGTGAGAATGGCAGAAGAAGACACCCATAAGACAGCTTTTAGAACTCATGAGAGCTTGTATGAGTTCAGGGTAATGCCCTTTGGGTTAACTAATACTCCAGCAACTTTTCAAAGCTTGATGAACAAGGTCTTTAAACCCTACCTCAGAAAGTTTTTATTGGTCTTTTTTGATGACATCTTGATTTACAGCAAGACTGAAGAGGACCACCTACAACATTTAGAAATCACTCTGGAGGTCATGTTACAGAATGAGCTCTATGCTAAGTTGTCCAAGTGTTGTTTTGTGCAAACTTCTATTGAATATCTGGGGCATGTGATCAGCAGAGAAGGGGTACAAGCAGATCCTAGCAAGATTGCAGCCATGGTGGCTTGGCCTAGGCCACAAACACTAAAAGCATAGAGGGGATTTCTGGGTCTTACTGGCTATTACAGGAGGTTTGTGAGAGGTTATGGTGTGTTGGCTAGACCACTCACAGTCTTACTAAAGAAGGGTGCTTTTGGGTGGACTGAAGCTGCACAAGGTGCATTTGAAACTCTAAGAGCAGCTATGACCTCTACCCCAGTTTTGGCTTTACCAGATTTCACCAAAATGTTTGTACTAGAGACTGATGCCAGCCATTATGGTATTGGTGCTGTCTTGATGCAGGAGGGGAGGCCTTTGGCCTATTATAGTTATGCTCTAGCTGATAAACATTTGGGGACTCTACTTATGAGAAAGAGCTGCTAGCAGTTGTCCAATCAGTCTCTAAGTGGAGGTCATATTTAGAGGTGGGTAAATTTCAAATCAGGACTGATCACTACAGTCTTAAGTTCTTGCTGGAGCAGAAGATCAGCACACTCTTACAACAGAAATGGGTTAGCAAGCTTATGGGATTGGATTATGAAATTGTGTCTAGAAAAGGGAAAGAAAATGTGGCAGCTGATGCTCTATCTAGAGTGGTGGATGAGGGTCAATGCCAAGCCATCACTGTGGCAGTTCCTAAATGGATAGCAGAAGTGATCAGCTCTTATGAAGGTGATGTGTGGGCTGCTACCCAAATAGCTCAGTTAACTGTGGATCCAACACTTGGCACTGAATTTCAGATAGTTGATGGCTTGCTTAAGAAAGGGTCCTGCATCTATGTAGGCAGCTCCACTTCTTTGAGGTCTACTCTGATAGCTGAGATGCATAATAGTGGCATGGGTGGTCACTCTGGGATCAGGGGTACATTTAAGAGGTTGGATGATGTGTTCTTCTGGCCTCATATGCACAAGGAAGTGAAGAACTGGGTCAAAAATTGTGATGTGTGTCAGAGAATGAAGAGTGAACATGTCCCTTACCCTGGTCTTCTGCAGCCACTTCCTATTCCCAATAAACCATGGATTCACATAAGTCTGGATTTTGTGGAAGGCTTGCCTAAGTCAGCTGGAAAGAATTCCATTTTGGTGGTGGTGGATAGGTACTCCAAATATGGTCATTTCCTAGCTCTAACTCATCCCTACACAGCTGCTGATATAGCTCAAATCTTTTTGGATAACATACACAAGTTACATGGCCTCCCTGAGACCATAGTTAGTGACAGGGACAGCATATTCCTCGGTCAGTTTTGGAGTGCTTTGTTCAAGCAGTTGGGTACTAAGCCGCACTATTCCACTGCTTATCACCCCCAAACAGATGGCCAGACTGAGAGATTAAACCAGTGTTTGGAGAACTATCTTAGATGTATGAATTCAGAGAGGCCTCATTTGTGGTCTAAGTGGTTACCCTTGGCTGAGTTCTGGTATAACACTTCATTTCACAGCAGTCTGCAGGTTACTCCTTTTGAGGCTCTCTATGGATATTGTCCCTCTATTCCTTCCTTTCATCAACTTGACAAGAGTGGAATACCTGAGCTTGATCAGTTTATGGAAGACAGAAAGAAGATGGTATTGTTGCTCAAGGCAAACCTAGCTAAAGCTCAAGAAAGGATGTGCCATTATGCCAACAAGAACAGAAGTGAGAGGGAGTTTAATGTGGGGGATTTGGTGTTTCTGAAGCTGCAACCCTACAGACAGGGTACTGTGGTTCACAGAAGTAATCAAAAGTTAGCTGCAAAATATTATGGACCATTTCCTGTTCTGCAAAAAATTGGCAAGGTGGCCTATCAGCTTCAGCTTCCTCCCCAGTCTCAAGTTCACTCAGTCTTTCATGTTTCTCAACTCAAGAAGGCTCATGGTAATGTTGCAGCTCATTCTCTTACTTTGCCTGACATTGGTCCTGATGGTCAGTTACTGGTTGCACCAGTAGCCATTTTGGCTAGAAAATTGGTGAAGAAGAATAATGCCCCTGTGGTTATGGCATTAGTCCAATGGGCCAAATCACTTCCTTCAGAGGCCACCTGGGAGGATTATCTGTCTCTCAAACACAGGTTTCCTGAGCTAGATTCATGAGGACATGAATTTCAAAGGGGGGTGCTTGGTCAGGTATATGGCAGGACAGGGACTAAAGTGAACTGATATTAAAACTAGTGACCTATAATTAGGACCAAAGTGAAAACAGCTCTAAACTAATGACTTGTAATTCGGAAGAGCAGCTACCGTTGGATGGATTAGGTAGATGGATCGGGTCCGTTGATTAAGGTTTAGCCGTTGGTTTTGAATAGCTTAAGTGGGACGTCGTCGTTTGGCTACTAGGCTGGCGTGTGTGGCTGAGTTGGCAGCATGGCGCATGATGATTGGCTGGAGGGTGTCATCTCGGCTTAGTTGGCGTCCAGTCAGCCATGGCCGTTACTAAGTCCAGTTTATTACGTTTAGACCCAAATGTTTTTGTAATTACTTTTCATTCCGTGTATAAGAACAATTGTTCTTCATCATTTTAGGGTTATGAAATCAGAAACTTCTCAATTCAATTCTCTCTCAAATTCTCTCTTCTTCTTCCCAATTTCTCTGTAAATCAGGTCAGGAACTACTCGGTTCCTGACACAAAGAGACTCTCTGTCATGGAAATTACATTTAGTACTCCCTCCGCGCCATTGGGGTATCTCCAACTATTGGGGGGAGGAATCTATATTATAAATTAGAACGGTTGATATTAAAATGTCTTTTAGACCGTTAGATTAAATTAATCATAGTCATTAGATCTCACCTATCACTACTTAACTACTCACTTAACTACTCACTCTTTTTATCATAATTATAAAAAGGGGTTTTTTTTGTTCCTCATTGTTTAATACAATTATTCATGTTGTATTCGTTTTCTGCCCATGTTTGTAGATGAAAATACTCATGTTATTTATGACATTATAATAGGTGAAACGTATTTTCAGGGTAGTGCCCCCGGGCACGGGCAACCCCCTAGTGTATAAAAACATGATTCAAGTCAAACCATGTGAGGGGTGGGGAGGGGTGGACATATTTAAGGGAAAATTTATACGTTTTCCCCCCTCCCCTCCCCCGAAGAGTTGGAAATGCCCTTATATTGACATAATTTTTAAAACGTAAGTCCACAAAATTATTATTATTATTATTATCACACTTTTGTTTTGGCAGCCACTGGTATTCGGGTTTGAAATCGGAATATCATGCATGGGCTTCAAACGCTCTACAACCGAACTAGCACATATTTACTATTATCGCACTTTTAAAATGTTACAAATCTTTTTCACTGTACTTCATACTATTTCTCTTTCATAATTTTCAGTTATTTTAAAATGTAGCATACATTTTTTTTTAAGATTGTCCAATTCCAAAGACTATGACAAATATTGTTATCCTATACTATTATTTCAGATTACTCATAAGAGCTAATACTATTTTAGTATGGACGAAGCATTTTTTCTATAAAATTGTACAATTCAAAGACTTTGACGTGCAATGTCAATGAGAAGCGCTCTACGTAGATCTAAAGAAGCCACGCTTGTGGAGTCATGTAAGGTACTAAGTGTTGACAAACAGACAAAGTTGAATTTGAACCTTGATCATTTAGGTCTCGACTAATTCACGGGTAGAATTAATTAACAAGTTCTAAAAAAAATCCGAAGTTTTGACTGTGAAAGTCTCAACTTTGATCCCGACTTCAACTTAGAGGTCATGGAACCAGCACCCCCCTCCCCCCCGCAATATGTTTCGGGAATATGTTATAAGCTCACTCGGTATTGTCTATTTCCTCTTCCTCTTCCAGTTTCTTTTGCCAAACCTCGATCTCGAAATCAGACAGAATTCTTGACACCCAAACTGAGTGAGCAGACTGTTGATGTTAAACCATACCCCTGACCATCTACTCCTGTGTTCATCTTCGCGTGCATGACCTTGTTGACAATCAGCTCAGGGAAGTTATACTCTCCACAACGTATGTCCATCGTGAACTTCAACGGAGGGTTCCTAGCCTCAATCCACATCATCCCGAATGAGCGACATAGTTCTAGCATAGTGGTTCAAGTTCACTCGGGCTCACGATGTTCCCTTTCTCGACTGAAACTTTGGAAAGGGGGCGCGATACCTAGCCTAACGTCAACACCAAATTAACTGTACCTTCAATCATATTAGAAATAATAATTAATTAAATATCATAATTCAAATGCAATAATGTTTCAAGTATATCAAGATAATTAATTTTTTACATTTTCATAAGGGCTATTTAATTATTTAAGTATTCATATAGATTAACTCACAGTTTTATTACTTTTGAAACTGTAAACTCCTTACCGTATAGGTGTTATCTACTTATATTATTATTCAGGTGCTATTAAAAAAAGTATCTCGAAAAAAAAGGTGCTATTAAAAACACATTGTTGTTTAAGTGACAACCATTTTTATGCTCTTTTAATACTTGTTCACTTTTAATTGTACACTTGTTAGTTTTTCATATCAAACTCGTCTGGTTTCAGCTCACTCGTCTGATTTTTTTACACTTCACTCGTCAGTGTTTTCACAATTCACTATTCTGGTTTTGGATCACTCGTCTGGTTCTAAACTTGCTCGTCTATTTTCATTTGTGGTCACTTGTCGGATTCTTTTTCTCTTATCGTCTGGTTTATTTTGGGGTTATTCGTCTGGTTTTTTCTCACTTGCTCGTTTGGATTTTTCTATCTTGCATTCTTGCTCGTCTGGTTTTGACTCGTATGTAGATGAGCTAGCTAATATGACACTCGTCTGGTTCCATACGAGTGGTCATATGCTTGCTCGTCCGGACACTGGTCCGACCAGATGAGTGTCCAGACACGCAAGCTTGTGACCATTCGTCTGGATCCAGACATCATTAGCTTCCTCAGACGGATACAAGTTTGGGTTCATAACCGGAGGAGTCGCCATTTGAGTCTACTCATCAGGTCCACAAACCGGACGAGTGCACTTGTCCGATTCACATATCTGCGAGGGTGGTTCATCGCCCCCAACCCCCCCCCCCCCCCCCCCCCCCCCCCCGCCTAACCCCCTTAAACAACTTCTTCTCCATTGATTCAACATTAACAAAGGTTTACATATAAGTGTTCCTCCTCATTTTCGGAGTTATGGGTGCGAAAAGCATAATTTCCGATGTCCTCTACGGCGGTGGAGAATGGTTGGATGCAGGCAGTGAGGCGGGGAAGAGCACTGGTTGCTGAATAACCGGTGACAGCCAGTCAACCATTGATGAAGATGAAGACACCATAGAGAGAAAGAGAGAGAGTTGCAGAGAGTGATTTGCAGACAAAGGGAGAGTTGCAGGAGTCGAATTAAAAAGAAAATTAGTTTTTTTTTTTTTTTTTTTTTTTTTTTTTTTTTTTTTTTTTGCCGAGAAGGAGAACACCATATTAATATCACGGTTGAAAGAGTACATACCGAGCATACTAAACATTCAAGACGCGCATACATCAACTACTAGATCAGCTACCAGAAGACTAACCGAACAAGTAAGATACTAAGACAAGATTAAGGAACCTAGACATTCAACACCCAAAACGCTCAGCCAAACAGGCATCATAGCAAGACATCATAGAAACCCAGCCAACAAAACAGACCAAAACAATCGAAGTTTGCCAGAAACACGAAGATACATCAAGACAAAAACAAACAAAAAAGCCATAAACTTTGAATTTGTTTAGATTAATTCACTATTACTTTTAATTAGTTATGTGCTTTACCCTCAACTGAGGTCAATTGTTGATACAAAGTCAACCAAGCATAGATCGCTAATTCGAATTCACCAGCTGGCTCAACACCCAGTTTTTTAGACGGTAGCTGACATCTCACCAAACTTTTCAAGTGATTTTTATTTTTAGAAACCCTAAACACCAACTTAAGATTGCCAATAAAAATGTTCAAACAATGCTTCTTCTCCTGTCTCTGCTGCAGCTACTGGATAGAAAGCTCCTCGAGCTGGGAAGTTCGAATGTAACTTCGATGCTAGTTAGTGTAAGGAGACTCTTACCAAGACAGCTAGCTGGATTTTGAGAAATGATCAGGGTTCCATGGTGGATAGTGGTTGGATGAAGAACTTGGCCCATTCTGCCGTGGTCAGAGAAGGCTTGGCATTCAGAGAAGCAGTGTTTCAAAATTTAAATGTTCTTCAGCTATGCTCATTTGAAAGAGATTGCAAGCTACTAGTAGATATTTGGAAGGGTGTCTCCTCTGCTTCTTGGGATGTTGGGGGCATTCTACAGCACACCATGTCTTTGATTCACACAGAAGGAATTCAACTCAATTGGATAAGAAGATCTGGGAATTCTGTAGCTAATTTTATTGCTAAAAAACTCCACTCGTGAGAGACTGATGGTAGTGAACTGTTGACTAGTAGTATTGAGTTGTTAGAGTAAGTTGAAAATGATCGTTGTAATTTTTTGCAATTTACGGACTTTTTTTTTTAAAGACCTTCAGTGTTTATTTACCTAAGATTCATAAAACTAATCCATGATCCCACAACTATTCTCACACAACAGCTTACTGCACCAGAACATCATTCCCAACCTGTACCACATCATTCCCAACCTGTACCACATCATTCCCAAACTATCCCACTTTGTATAACACCCCGCCCTCAAACTGAGTGTATTATTTATACAGCATCGTGATGCAATGGTTTGCTGACAGAAAAAAACCTTGTATCGACTTTTCCTGCTTTTTCTCAAACCATTTTGAGGAGATGCCATTTTCAATCCTAACAAATATCTAGTATCGCATAAACTTGGACCAAATGAAACCATTGTGTTCTCTTCTGAGTTAGAAGTCATACATGATCTCACACATATGCAAGTCTGGTACAATGGAATGAATGAGAACAGCAGCAACACATGCTACAACAATATTTTTGGTACATTTACAAAGCATATGATGCTTTAGAGGGCTTCTATCTATATACTAGGAGAGAGGAATGAGAGAGCCAGAGGACATAATTAAGCAATAACTTCTGCTGACCAGACATACAGCCGTGGTTATTCTGCTCCACCGCCAAATGAAGAACTCATCGAGTCCTGTCCTAATTTAGCTGGAACTGACTGTGGCATAGTTGCACCGCGAATTTCAAATCTCAAACTAAATTATGGATGAAGTTGTTGCATCGTGTTTTTTTCTCTTCTCGACTTCAAGGGAGAATCTCTGCAAGAAGAGAAGGGCCGTCAGGAAGAGAATCATAAATCAGAAAGAACGCAAGAATCTGTCAAAAATAGAACCCAGTGTTTCCAGTAAGTTTTGGAATTTCCTATAAAGTGAGGTTCACAACAACAAGAATCTGTCAAAAGTTCCCTCTGCTGCATAATTTATCAAGTTGCAGGCAATGGGAAGGACCATTCCCCCTCACAGCAGGTGTGTAACTCATTTTTACTGGTGTGTGTGCCCAATGGCTTATTATCTACTTGCAGCATTGCTCACATACCCAGATATCACAAACTAAAACATTTAAGTCATGTCAGTAGCAAAGAAAAGACATGGTCAACTGTCCCCACTTCTATTTCAAAGAAATCTGTTGCTCATACAAGTTCTACTTCATACTCTTCAAGTTCAGCAAGTTATTCAAAAAAGGAAATAAAAAAAATAAAGGAAATGGTTAAGTAAATATTTGGCTTATATGCAGAAGTTCCAATTTCTTTTTTGAACTCCAACATCCGACAAAGACTAACTAATGGTGCAGTGTTACTAGATTATACAACCAGAGAGGATGAAAACTTAAACGGCTGTTTGTTCTCTTTGGACAGAGAAGACAATCTGAAAACTAAAAAGAAATACAACGCGACGTACTCAGTTTTCCATCTGAAGCAATCACTCTAGTTCTGAGGACAGTCCTATTCGACTTCTGTAAGTGTATCTTTTCAACACTACAGGCACAACAGAGTAAATGGACTGTTTCGAAAATCATAACAGAAGTAGAAAGATAACCAGTCACTAGAGTTCCAGGCACACAAACTTCCTTTAACTTGGCATTTCACCAGAGACCTATCTTCTTCATCTTCATAAGGATCGGCTTCTTCATCTTTAAGAGGATTGGTTTTCTAATAAATACGGAATATAAAGAAAGAGTTAGGTATTACAATGTTGAAAGCAGTAGAAAGATAACCAGTCACTAGAGTTCCAGGCACACAAACCTTCAACCCAAGTTTCTCAATTCCTATGTTTTTGGTAATAACAATATTGAAAGCAGGCCAAGAAGTACACTAAATGACCAGAAGGGTCACAAATTACAGTTAAATTAGTTATTACAAAATATATAATAATATGGATATATCTCCTGATAACCAGGAACCAATAAAGTTTCTTCTATAGAAATAATTTTAAAGGCGCCCCCACCCCGCTCATTGATTTGGCGGCTGCAGCCTGCAGGCACCCCAATTTGACATTTACCACTATTCATTCATTTATTCATCCCAATATGATTTTGATTATTCCCAAAGGCTTGATGTCGGAATAAAACTATTTAAGTTATGGACCAACATAGCAAATTAGCAACACTTGATGAACGAGTAACTAATGTCAAACCATAAATCGTGTCAAAACTTTGAAGTGAATAATAAAGCACAACTTGAAGGTAAAATGCCAGCACTTCACTGAGTAAAAGGGACAATGGCAATCAACACAGTATTGCTAGCTATGCAGTAAAAAAACTCATATGTACAGAAATCCAAAGTTAACAGAAACATGCACAACTCCTCTCTCACTGTTAACCCCATAAAGGATAAATAATAAGCCATACAAGAGGATGTTAAATTCATATTATTTGGTATACTAGAGTGTATATTTCCATAAACTGTCTTTTCATGAACTTTCCTGTAGTACCAGACACCAAGTTGTCCTTTGTTTTGAGTGCAACGAGAACAGGAAATATATATTAATGTTGATTCATCTGAAACCAACTTGAACCAGAACAAACGGTGACAGTGAGTGCAGAAAGAAGATGCTAACCTTATCACCACATAAAAAGAGCGTCACTGCTGGTTGGATGGAACTCGAAGCACGTACTTCATCTACTATGGTAGAAACTGGCCTCACAATGCAGTTGATCGGAATTGTAAAGACATGCTTGATCTACAACACAGGAAACAACTATGAGTTGCACTCTGATTTAAACTTCTGAAATGTACATATATCGATATTGGATTACCATTCAGAATTCAGAAAATGAAATTATCAACACGATGAACTCACATCCACAAAATCACGTCATCCATTACGAGGTATGAGTTATCAAACATCCTCATTCGATAACCCCGACCAGCAGAACCACAGAGGATACTAGCAAATAATCATCCATTTAAAGCACCTTAAAAACAAGTTCCAAAAAAGCAAACTAACTGCGACTGAAATATCTGATTTCCGAGAAAACTGTGTACAATAGCTTTCCTCATTTCATTGCAGGATAGAACCATCTGTATGCAATAACAAAGTCTTGATGGATAAAAGGTCAAAGGTTGTAAGTGCTATCTCTGGAATAAAGAGCTTAGTGATACTTCAGGAGAAGTTATAGTCTTATAAGTAACACGTTTGGACCTTCCGACAGAATACTTTAGTTTGAGGAGCTCCAGGCTAGCATGAGGGTATTATTATTTGTTAATAGAGACTAGAGATAATTAGATATCATATGCTATCGAGTAATCTAATATTTAACGGAAAAATAAACAAAACATAAGTATCCACAAGCAAAATTTACACAAGATATCTCTCTTTCTTGTACTATAAATAAGATGAACCTCTAAGAAAGAACATAATACTTTCTAAGTAACATAACACTATAAGAAATGTTTTCCTTCACATTAATCACATTGTCTAATTCGATGCATGAGGGAGTAGTTTCAACTCTTACAATAGTATATGAGCGATCCTCAAACCAACACTGGCGAGAATAATTGAACGGTTAATGCTACCAAAAATGTTCTGCAGTCAATATTCCAATACATTTGTTCGGAATCCAATAACAAGAGTAACTACATTTGATGATGTCATTTCATATTAAAGTCAATCTGTTTTCACTGTTCAACTCAGTTTTCACTGCACTGGGCACTATACAACAACACGAAGGCTAAAAAAACATATAAAAGATGCATTCAACAACAGCAAGCCACAATCAAATAACCTTGAAAAAAGAATGTTTAGACAACTTCCCAGGAGATGACAATGTTTAAAAAACTTCCAATAATTAGGTAAGGAATAGCACATGTGCGAGTATTACCTTAGGCACATTGGGTGCTTTCGAGGAAGTTGGATCATGTAACACAAAACTTTATGGAGATACTTCTATCTATATAAAACCAACAGGAACTTGGAGAAGAGTGTTTAAACAACACATGCTACTAGAATAATTTAATAGATTTACGACGCATATGGTGCTTTTAAGGAAGTCGGATCATACAACACAAAGCTTCATGCTTTGAGATTCATCTATTTATTAAAATCAAAAGGAACTTGGAAAAGAAAAATAAAATCAAAAGAGGAATAAAAAATCCAGAGGATGATTCCTCCATGTTAAGGTTCTTCTAATCATAATTAAGCAATAACTTCTGCTGACCAGAGATATGGTGGCGGTTATCCTGCTCTACTGCCAATGAAGAACTCATCAGGTCCTGTCGACACTCCTGACCATCGCATGAGGATGCTAATTTAGCTGCAGCGAGAGATGCCTGGAACTGACTGTGGCCTAGTTGCTTCGTGAACTTCAAATCTTTATCTAATTTATGAATGAAGTTGCTGCATTGTACTTTTGCCTTTTCGACTTCATAGTAGATTCTCTGCAAAAAGAGAAGGGTTGTCAGGAAAAGAATCGTACACCAAAAATTATACTTCACAATACCCTCCAAACTATCACGCAGACGGTATTGATTCGTGCAACAGCAAGAAATTTTCAAAGCGAACCCGTCGCTCCCTTTAGTCTTGGTTTTCCTATTAAGTACAAATTATATTACGTGACATTCATTGCATTCATTGCGGTGCTGCCACTCAATTAAATACTGAATATAAACAAAGCATTTCAAATCTCAATCTAGAAACCATAATAAGGAAGAAATCAATTGCGAACTCCTTCCATTCACACTAGCTCCTACACAGATGAAACCATCCAAGAACTGTACCGCGAAATGTGTAGTCAAGTTTAGTGCCCTAGAAAAGCAAATCACAAAATCCATCTTAGAAACTGCAACTTTCTTTTCACTAATGAAGAACACCATTTTGCAATAAGGTTACTGTTCAGCCAGAGCCATACACTCTTGAATACATCTACATAATAAGCTGCTATGGGGATTAGTGTATCCTTAAAATATGACATGTGGGATAGCTTATCTCCACCATGTCCTATGAACCAAGTACTTCATCTACATAATAAGCTACATGGGGATTAGTGTATCCTCAAAATATGATATGTGGGATAGCTTATCCCCACCATATCCTAGGAACCAAATACTTCGTAATTAGTCAATCTCGACCATATCCCAACCATATTCTAAAGATTAGTGTATCCTCAAAATATGACATGTGGGATAGCTTATCTCCACCATGTCCTATGAGCCAAATACTTCATCTACATAATAAACTGCATGGGGATTAGTGTATCCTCAAAATATAATATGTGGGATAGATTATCCCCCACCATATCCTAGGAACCAAATACTTCATAATTAGACAATCACGACCATATCCCCACCATATCCTAAGGAATTAACATACTTTGTTTGTGGTCGGGTTATGCACTAGTGTGTAATACAAACCAATGTAGCTCTCTCCTCTCTTGAAATTATACTAAGATTTTCACAGAGCTCACACCAAATTAACACATGAACCATTTTAACTCCACTAATAGGCAATTCAGTTCAAATCAAATACACATTCTAAAGAGATACATTTGCCACATACCTTAACCAATTTGGGGTCAAACCTCGGCAACCCAACATGCCCCACAGTGAGAGACCCAAACAAGTTCCCCAACAGCGCGGCGTCCGGAACCGGCAACCCATGAAACAATCCAGCGACAAGCCCGCCGAGAAAACTATCTCCTGCGCCGGTTGGATCAACCTGAACCGTCTTAAACGGCGAAACCCCCATCTCCCCATCCTTCCAATACACACTACAACCCTCTTCCCCATTCGTCACCACCACACAACACCACTTCCTCACCTCCTCAACATCAATAAACAAAGCTTCCTCAGCCGAAGCTTTCAGAAACCCGATTCGTGGCAAGAGGTGGAAGAAACCCGTTTCCTTGACCCGAATAAGATCCACTTTCCCGTCATTCGGGTCGAATACCCGAATCAAAGCCTGGATGTCCACGAACACGATGTTACACAGATCGAGCATTCGTTCGAGGGTTTCGGGGAGGATCTCGCCGGCGACGCCCACGGCCATGCCGAAGTCGAAGCGGTGGTTGGGGAGGTCGGTGGGGAGAATCGGGTCGCAGGATTTGACCCGGTTGAGGAGGCGGTCTTGGCGGTTGGATTTGTCCGGGTCGGAGGAGAAATGGGCGGTGAAGAGAGTGGTGGGGGAGGTTGGGGAGAGGATGGGGCGGTGAACGACGTCGTATTGGAAATCGGATCCGACCTTGGAGACGTAGGTGGAGGGGACGGAGAGGGCGTCGAGGACGGCGGAGATGAAGGAGACGGCGCCGCCGAGGGTGTTGGCGATTACGACGTCGTCTTTGATGAGGGTGTCGTGGCAGTAGTTGCCGACGATTAGGCCACGGCGAGAGGATTGTGGTGGGTCTGTTTCTCTCACCATGATTGATTTTGTTTGGATTTCGTTTTTTTTTTGGGGTGAGATTGGAGGTCTCAGGTGGGTGAGAGAGTTAGGCCGGTGGTGGGTTGTGAGATCGCCATTGAAGAGGTCGAGAAGACGAGAATGAGGACAAAATTCAGAGGGTTTATACGAAAAAGGACGACTTGGAGGTGACGCGCGGCAAGAGAGAGAAGAAAATGAAAATCAATAATTTTTTTTTGAGAATCAATAAATTACAAATTAAAATTAGTTTTTCTTCATTTGTAAAACAAAATACATTACTTCTCCAGGCTGATTTAGAAAGTAAAACGATGTGATTTTGATATTTTTTTTACATAGATCAATTATTACTTTATAGTATCAGGAATAATTTATTAATAATTGAATATTTTGACTATCCAAATAATAAGGTCAAAGTGATCTAGCAAATAATTATAAAAGTGGAATTGAAGAGAAAGAGCCGGACATAATGGCACAGTCTACGTTATCTTTTGACCTTGAAAACACAGCAAAATGATTGGGGTCTGCATTTACTTACCAGTCCGTCCCAGCTCTTTCTTCCCATCTGAACTTTTTTGACTCGTATCTGGGTCACTTTGACCTGGTGATTTGGATAGCAAAATAATACGATTTTTTGATAATTTTTTCACCATATTAGAGAGCAACTTTTACTCTACAACACCATGAAAAATTTTAAAAAAAATTACATCGATTTGCTATTCAAATCACCGGATCAAAGTGGCCCAGTGAATAGTGACAATTGTCAGATTGGGAAGAAAGAGCTGGGACAGAGTGGTAGGAATCTATACTTGGATTATAATACTCCCTCTGTCCTACCAGATTCTTTAGGATTTCTTTATTTGGAAGTCTCACTTGGTTCTCCAAAATTTCCTTATAAGGTAACATTTTACATTAAAAATATCATCTTACCCATTTTTTTAATTGGCTGACTAAGATTGCACTCAGCTTTTTAGTCACTTAACAGGGACAATTATGGATTTTCACAAATTTCCTTAAAAAAAAATCAACTTTTTCACTTTTTTAAAGAATCACATGAAACGGAGGAAGTATTTTCCTGAGCAATGTCACACTTATACATATCCCAGTAACATCTCGACTTACCCACATGACTTACTATTATTTAAAACAGTTTTTTAAATACTGGTCAATTAGACATACGTGGCAAATAGAGACATCGCTGAGACATCATAGTTGAGACATATAACAATTTATATTTTCTTTAGCATCAAAGGAATCTCTTTTCATTTTTTAGAGTACTCTGATGACCAGTTGTTAGAGTTTTTTGCATCTCAGCTTTATCAACACAATCATGCAATTGCAGCTAGCGTGGTGGCTCAAGTGTTAGACCGTTGGAAGCCCCTGCATGAAGTCTCGAGTTCAAACCCGGTTTGCAACAAGACAATTTCTCAAACAAAAAAACACAATCATACAATTTATGGGTAAAACGTCCATACCAGATATTAATATGGGGTATCCTCTCATATTTATGCTCAAGCCAAGTTTTCGTTCTTATGGCAGTGATGTATCCCGCTCATCTGCGGGGTTTATTGATTGCGATTCTAACCCTGGTACGGACATAATTACACCCATAATCCGCCATAACTCTGCTATCCGCATCAATACTTTCCCCATTTGATGACTCTTTTCCGGTCAGATTCCTCATCTAGTAGGAGAATCGAAAGATTCTATAGCTGCACTAACGCATCTAGGGTTTCAAAATGTACTCCCACTCATTGATCTCCGACTTCAGAGAGTTTCAAGACCTGGTTATGTCCATCGAAAATCATTGATCTGCAACTTCAACCCGATTTTTAAAGTTAAGATTGTGAACCTGATAATCATCTTGGCCAGAACAAGTACAATGATACGTCATTTCATAAAATCCGTCACATGTATATAAAACAGAGACTCCCTCTGTCTCAATATTTAAATCTCATTTAAATATTTGTAAGAAAAATCTAATCATTACCTTTAATTTAATTTTGAATATCCTAACTTATGTTATGAGTCACAAAAATAAAACTGGATGCAAATTTAATATAAAATAGAATAAGGGATCAAACTATTGAGACGGATGGAGTCTAGTATTTGGCAAAAAGCGGTCCCTGAAATAAGTTTTTAGAGTTCCTAAAATAACACTTCTAGTCACAAGCCCAAAGCACCTACTAGGCTACTACTACTACAGCTTTGAACATCCTACAAAAGAAAATACAACTCCTGTGCAATGAAGAGCATAAAAGAGATGTATTTTGTCACAGACTACTTGGCTCTAAGTGTTCCTGCAAAATCCTAGAATGTCCAAAAGGTGTTGGTCTGCAGCAAAAAGGTTAGACCGGCGCTTAACAAGTCAGCAATGTACAGAGTCCGCAAACACGAATCTCCCAGAACTGTTCACCGCTTGCTCTTTCCTTTAAGACTGGAACCAGCATATTTCTTCAAGCTTTTTACAGACTTGGACTTCTTGGATTCTTTGCCGCAGAAAATAACCCTCGTGTTAATTTCCTTCTCTTCAATGACAGATTCTTCATCCTTGGGTTTCCAAATGTACAGCGACCTGAAAGACCAATCTTAAGTTGTTATGCTTAAAAGGAGCAAACTCAACTGCAGATAGCAGTTACAAGAAGTCACAGCCTTCGTTGGATAAGCAACTAAACATCATGCAAAACTGATTAAATGAATGAGAGGAGACCCGAAAACCCCACACAAGGAAAATGTAAAATGAACATACACGAAAAACCATACTATAATATCCAGACTCATAACATACATCTAAACTCCACTCATTGCAAATTGTTATCTGACTTGGAATTCCAGGGATTCTTAATACAAGGGGCTGTTATTGAGGTGGTCCATTAGGGTGATCAACTTGTTTGGCTTAAATGAAGCTATACACACGAGGGAGAAAGTTAAGATTTTAACATAACACGTGGAGAGATGAGAATAACGCTTAGCTAACCAAATCAGCTCCCAAAGACCAAATGCTAAAGGCGTGAGACATCCAGCAAAAATAAGTGGGAAATAAAGTGTTGGCTTTAGAAAAGATTTCAAGTAATTGAGGTTATGAGTTCTGACTACTTCCGAGTGTAGTTCACTCTTCACAGTTATCACTAAATGTATTAGTGGAGCGTCTACCTAGTATCCATTCTGGACGAATTGTGCCTATCTCATAAGGGCCTGCCAGTTTTCTGACTTGAGGATCCATGATGGGAATAATGGGATTCACAAGCCTGAACAGTATGAGGATGCAGTTTGGTACTGAAATGAGTTAGGTATTGGTAATATTTGGTACCACAAATACGCAGGGCTCTAAAAGTATCAGGATGGGCAGGTATTTGTGAGGGCTTGGTTGTGAAACTACATGCTTGTCCTTCCTCTATATCAAATCTCTCTAGATATGTTACTCGGATTGGAACACTGTTTTACATACCATACTACTCCAATCCCATAAAGAAAATAAACATCTTATTTTCCACACAAAACTATCAATACCATCACTATTAATCCAACACTATCAATCCTTCGTATCTAAGCCAAAAAACAAACATGCCCTTGTGTGCTTGGTCAATCAAATACACATGGTGGTGATTCTGATCAAACATACAGGAAACCGCGACCAAGTTCTCATTAAGCATACTAAAGTCAACTCAACAAGCCTTTTTTCCAAGTTACCGAGTTCGCCTAGATAGATCACGTGTCTCCATTGGTGTCTATACAAATTACAAACTCATTATGCAATGTCTCACTGTCTCTTCCCAGATTCATTTTGGTCTCCTTCTCCCTTGTCTACCACCCTCGATCTGAACCGTATCACTTCTCCTATCCGGGGCACCCGACGGCTAGATACACAGGGGCGGATATATGTAGGGAGGAGTGGGGGCTACAGCCCCCAATCAATTTTTAAAAATTGTAATTTGACCCTGTATTTTGTCCAATAAATTCGTTTTTAGTCCCCACTGAAATCGAGCAATAACTCCCACTATTTATGTTTATTCGTCAAAGTATCTCTTTTAAAATTTAGCCCCCACTGACACAAAATCCTGGATCCGCCCCTGACCATACACATGACCAAACCACCACAAACGATTCTCCCCCATTTTGTCTTCTGTGGGAGCTAGGTCTAGATTATTTCTAATTGTGTCATTGTGTATCATATTGGCTTAGTTTGGCTAAGCTGAATTTTAGGATAGATAGATGAAATTTTGAAAAATAATCTCACCAGTTTGGTAAAGATAGATAGATTAAGGATTTTTTGGTATTAGCCGGATCCGGTCATTAACAGACCCGGATCCTGATATTTTTTAAATAATTTTTATCGGCAGAATGTACAAACCGGACCCAGGTGGTAGACCAAGTGGAACCGGATGGGTTGAAACCGGATCCGGGTTAGTCCAAACCGGATCCGGCTTGTCCATTTCTGTGCCTATAAATGGCTTCTCTGGCCACACTTTCTCCCCCTGCCTTGTTCAGTTGTGCCACGTGGCAATAATGCCAACATTTTTGTCCCCTCTGAAATACCCGGTTCCTGTTGTCTAATGGCCGGGTCCGGGTAGTTAATCAGCCGGGCCGGGTCCGGGTAGTTAATCAGCCGGGTCCGGTTGTATCACAACCGGGACCGGTTGTATCAGCCGGATCCGGTTTTTCTCCCGCAATAATCTAAATTTTAGCTCAAATTTTCAATAATCTATCTATCTAAAAATCTAGCTTAGCCAAACTACCCCATTGTTGCCAGATTACCCCACTCATCCACCTCAGGCTTAGCATTCTCATAGCATTCTCATTTCATTAAGCATAACCAACCAATCTAATCCCAGGTCTAAACCACAATTTAAAATGTAAGTGAAGTACTTATGCCTGCTTAACAAACATATGCAAGTTTTGTTATTCACAGTTCACTTAGTTGTAGAACCGACTGTTCAGAAAAGATGAAGCAGTGACTAATTATTATGTTGACAAGCAAGTAACATGATTATTTTAGCATGGAAGATCGAATCAGCTACAAAAATAAGATACTAACCTGTGACTGCCGGTTGCTAAGATATCTTCTCTTGGGTGAAGTTTATTCACAGGACTAACAGTGTGAACGATTGGATCCACGAGTTCAGCAACTAGTTGCCCAGTACTGATGTCTATAAAATCAATAGGACTCAAAGGGACCCCATTATGATTTTCACTAATGTAACGGCCAATTACTACTAGGGATTCTGATGGATCCTGCAAAAGAAAAATACTATGTAAATAGTTGAAAATGTTCGGAAGCAGTGTGCTACAAAAAGATACGTCACCTTTGGATCCCACTCAGCACGAAATGGAGTCAAGTGTCGGTTGAAATCATGACTGTGCACAATTTCTCGACTTGGGGAGTCTAAATTACCAAACAAAGAATCCCATACTCTGAGGCGGTTATCTATTGATGTAGTAAGTATTTTGCAGCCACTTCGTGGAGAAAAATACGCAGAGTTAACAACACGTCCATGAGCAAGACTGTGAAGAGAAGATCCAGCTTCTAGCTTACGCATGTCCCATATACGAGCCTGCAACATAAATGAAAAATGTCAATAGCCATTTCGCAGCTGACCAGAAAACTTAATCAACAATCAACACGACCAGATTCAAAGAGGCTCAAAAGAGGGAAAATCAGAGACATCTTCATAAGATATTTGGTGTTCTGTGGACTATCAACAGTTTTTCAGTTTTACTTCAATCATGTATTAACTGATCATACAACTTAGTCACCAGAAAAATCCCATGGGGGACAATCCGAAAATCACGTGTACAATAACAGCTAGCTTCTTAGAAGTTGCAATCCAACATCATAGAGCTTTACTAGACCTTCGTCTTGAAACGAAGCAAGTTGGAGAAGCTTTAGAATGACGGAACTAACCACCAAAAGGAGCAAACATTGCAAAGTTCTGTCAAATTGTCTGATAACGCATTTTTATTCTGACGTCCCAATTTTGCCGATAAAAAATCAAATATGTTGGACAATCCAGCTGAGCATTGTCCAATATATATAACAATCTAATTCAAACAAAATATAGTTCCATTACTAGACATAAACAAGCTTGAAATTTAACAAATGAAAGTGGATCAGGAAAATTCTTTAATTCGTCTTCAAGAATCAGCGGGTGAATTATGGTTAGGGATGAAATACCATTCGAAGCCAGAGCAACCTGATTCTCTTTGAAAAGCATTGCTAGAATTTATACTATAGCCTAAGTACCTACAAAGAGTTGAAGATGAGATAGTTTGGCAATGAAACCAGCCCCTAAAACGAGGAATTCCATGCTCTAAAGAAAAACAAAAGATCATCTACTTTTACATAACAACCTACTTTCTTCGTTGCTTATTGAATAAACCACTAGTACGATGCTGTCACATATATATTAAACATGTAGGCACTCTCCAACGCTCAGAACTGTCTGTATTCAAAAATAGCTATTTCTCACATGGGACCAGGGTTTCAAAAAACGGCAAAAGCGGCGCGGAGCGGCCGTGTTGTAACGGAAACGGCAGAGAGCGTGACCGTTTTTCCCGTTACGCGTCGTGTGAATTTTATTCACACAAAAAAACGGCCGTTTCGCGTTGGAAAAAACGGGGGAAAACGGGAAAAACGGCTGTTTCGTGTTGGAAAAACGGGAAAAACGGAGATAACGTCCGTGAATTTTAGAAAAAATTCACACATTGGATCTCCGTTTTCCGTTACAGTCCCCCGATATAGTTCGATCCCATTACACGCGACCGCGACCGATACGTTAGCCGCTTCCGTTTTTTAAAACCTTGCATGGGACGCAATCTCGCATGGCATTCTGAAGACTTGGCCTATAGGCTATAACCCAATATTTGAATGCAATTAACCAAAGGAGCTCACAAAATGATCATTCCCGCAGCTCAAGAGAAGATCTGGCTGGAGAGGATTGCAGTGGAGCCCCACGACTTTACTTCCTTTCTTATGGATCAAAACAGAGTTCTCCATTCTGTTGTTCGTCCGCATATCCACCCTGCATAATATGGAGAAAATAGAAAATAGAACACAAGTCAGTTTGTATTTCATCAAATTGTAACATACCTATCAGGTATCCGGTGCAGAGCACGAAGAGAAAACAAAGGAAAATTATAAAATCCGTGCATTGTTTGGGGTATTTTCTCTAATCATGCACTAAAGTCTATTTTGGTCTTCTTTTTTACAGTTTGTTTTGAAATTCATAGGTCTTACCGTCTTAAGAATTCGACAAATTGTTATTAGTTTTAGTACCAATAATACACTAATACTTCCACATATATGATTAAAAACTTTATTAAGTCAAAGTTACCTTCTTGCCCTTGTGAGTTGCCCTGATGATAGGGATTTAGTTTCTAACTCTGCCTTTGGTCAAGAGTCACCCTCACTGTGCGCTACCCAAATCTTTAGAATAAGTTCAATACAAATTGCAACGTGACACCTTCACAAATTGCCATATTCCTGATATTCAATATCCTCGAATTTTGTAATCCTACTACCTTAAATACATACATGCCATGAATATTGAATTGTGGGCACTGGAACATTGTAAAATTTTCTGACTTGATACATGCGGCCTCACATCTGAGGATGCTTCATAGATCAGATTTCTAACCTTCAGATCTTCTATTATTCTAAAATCTCTCCTTCCCCCAGTTATGTTATCTCATAGCAGCACTGAACATAAGCACTCTGACAGTAATTCTAAAAAATGCTTCTCAGGAGAAAGAAATTCTTAACTGGAGAATTTATCCAGCAGCATTCGGCTCAATTCTTCAACCCTACTTTAACTACTGCACAGAGCCACAGACCATCCAGTATCTATATCAAGGATATCTTACATCATGCTAATTTTATCCAAAACTAGTGTTCATCTACCAGCTCAAAAATCCTTCAGCCTTAGATAGTGTTGAATGATGACTCCGAAAACAATGGCTTTTGTGCAAATAAATAAAATGGCAGTGTTGCACTCAGAGCAAGGGTGACATGGCAACATAAGGAAAAGACGTGGAAGAAGGTTTACTTGACTAAATAAAAAAGCAGGGTTCAGCATCCTTTTGTCAAAGGGCTTGACTTGGAAAGTCAGCTGTGGCACCATGACCAAAGGGTGTCTCAGAGGAAGGGTAAAAAAGGGATGTTGGCTTGGAAGAGGGAAGGGGACATCATTTCCTCACAATTGAGAGAATACTATCAAGCAAGCTTCTCCAACTTGTTCTGAACAAGGCCCGATTCCCGGTGGGAATGACAGAGAGGAGAACACTAATCCCATCACACACACTCTTGGCTATACTTGGCTGATCCTACTAAGCCCAAGCTTCGTATATTTGATCCTAACTATCACTGTTCATTGGGTTCCTAACTTCCTAGTTCTTAAACTGACAGTTGACATCACGAATCCTGAGAAGGTATGAGAATTTCCATTCTTGAACACAAATATAGGCACATAGCTCCAAAATCCTCCCAAAATCTAAATCTACTGTGATATACTAGGTAGGCATCTAAGTCCCCCACTTCTGGATTTTATCCTACTACGATTTCCATGTACAAAACCACTTTTGATTGATGTTGACAGATGATAGTACTCATTGTGTAGACTATCTACCTTCATCCCAAGTTTCTCAATCCCTATGCCTGGTAATCACGATATTACGTTACTGAAAGCAGATAAAGAATTACGCCAAATGACTAAAAGGTCAAAACTACAGTAGCGCTTAATATTTTCAACATACATAATTATATATTTATATGAACATTTCTCCTTAAAGCTTTCTGAAGGTGAACAGTACCATAAACTAACTCATCAAACTAACTGCTGCAGTTACCCCAATTTGACATTTACCGCTATTCAACCATTATTTGTCGCAATGGGATTGAGTATTCCAACAGCTAGATGTCAGGAAATAAAACAATCTAGGAACATTTGACGGAATGAGTAACTAATGCCAATCATAAATCGTGTAAAAGACTTTCAAAGTGAATAACAAAGAAAAATTTCCTCGAAGGTAAATCTCAGCACTTTATAATGTAAATAAATAATAGCAAGCAACACTGTATTTCTAGTTATATGCTATATCACTTTGAAATTAGTGTTGCCAATAAACAGTAAAGATACTCACAGGTACAGAAAGCCAAAGTTATCAGCAACAAGCACAATTCCTTTCTCACTGTTCACATCCATGCCATAAAGCATTCTCCAACTTTTTTCACCCTACAACATAAACACTGGACCTCAAACTACGAAAAACTTGGACAACATTAATAAAATCGAATTTGAAACGAATTTTATTCAATGCATGCATGCAATTTGTGAATTCTCACAAGTAACGCAGGCAAATTCGCGCTGAGGTTTATCATTTATGGAATGCATGCATGCAGTTCGTTAATTCTTGCAAGTAAGAAAGGAAGGAAACAAACTCGCAATGAGGTTTATCTAATGCATGCATGCAATTAGTGAACTCTTGCAAGCAAGGAAGGAAAGAAGAAGGTGCTGAAGTTCGATACAGGTCCATGTAAACTGCTGAGAAAATGCTCAGTACATTGAAGCAAACCATCAAACTATAATGATCACAAGAGAATTCAAGACCTTCATACATATAAATCATTAGCTAGAGTGTGCAGACTGCTTAATGAACTTAGTGGTCGTAGAGAGTGTATCAAAATTAAGAATTTGCACCACACAGCTGTAAATATGATGATGCTCAATTATGAAGAGTATTCTCAATTCCGTCCGAAGACTAGAGAAACAGCTTTAGAAAGTCGCAGCATAAGAGATGTCCACAGACATTAAAACCAAATAATAGCAAGTGGCAACTTAAAAAAAAAAAAAAAAAAAAAAACATTCCATAATATTAGTTCTCCATAGATAGTTTTACTTCAAACAATATACCTGCCACCCATCAGGATTAAGGTTCATCAAGGATAATGGAATTCCAATCTCTAAATCAGTGCAACTGATAGTTCCATCTGAAGATGCAGTGTATAATGTACCGTCATTTGTGGGGTTGAACCTGCAAAATATTTGAAAGAACATCAACTCACATCTGGAAAGAGAATTTGGTCTCATCTATATTGAAAAAAAATGATTCATATCAGAGAATAAATAAATAAGCCATACAATGGGATGCTTACTTCATATTATTCAGTATGCAACTGTGTATGTTTCCATAAACTGTCTTTTCGTGAACTTTCTTGTAGTCCCAGACACCAAGTTGTCCTTTCTTTTGAGTGAAACCAAAACAGGAAAATATACGTTATTTCATCTGAAACCATACTTCATCCAGGATAAACTATGACAGTGAACGCAGAAAACAGATGCTAACCTTATCACCAGATAAAAGAATGTTATCGCTGGTTGGATGAAACTCCAAGCACGTTGTTCGCCTACTATGGTAGAATCTGGCTGCACAATGCAGTTGATCCGGAATCACAAAGCCGGGCTTGATCTACAGCTCAGAAAATAACAACCAATTGCATTCTAATTAGAACTTCTGAAAGGTACAAATGTCGACATTCGGTTACCATTCAGATCGATGTTATTTATTAACACAATGAGCTCACTTGTGCAAAATCACGTCGTCTATTACGAGGTATGGGTTATCACGCATTCCTCAAACCATAAACAGCGCTAAGATAGCCATAGAGGGTACAAAAATGGAATATCTACATGTGAAAAAAATACATGAGATCTCTATCACTCTGTCCTATAAATAAGACAAACCTCAAACAAGAAACACAAAACTTCAAGCTTGATGAAGTCTAAAGCTTCCTAAAATCCAAACACTCCACAATACTAAGATAATAGCACTCCAAGAAAGTTTTTCCCCTCACAATACTACATGTGAAAAGAAGTACATGACATCTCTATCACTCTGTCCTATAAATAAGAAGAATCTCAAACAAGAGACACAAAATTTCGAGTTTGATGAAGACAAAAGCTTCCTAAAACCCGAACAATCCACATTACTAATATAATAGTACTTCAAGGAAGTTTTTTCTTCACATTATTAACATTATCTCCTTCAAATCACGAGAGAATTTCAACTCTTAAACCATTATATGTCGCAAGAAAGAAGCATAATTGTTTCAACCCTCAAACCACACTCGTGGCAAGAAAAAATAGAAGATTTACACTACGAATAAGTCGACATTCTAATCCATTGTTAGGATTATAGGAGTAAATCATTCCATGATATTACATTATACGAGTGCCAATCATTTTCAATGTGTCACCGTTCGACTCAGTTATCACCATACTCCAAAGGGACCATAACAGCCACCAACATGGCACAGTCAAATTACCCAGACACTAGAATTTATAAGCAACTTCTAAACAAACACAGAGTAAACCATGACACATAGAAGAGGCTTACCTTAGGCACATTGGGTTTAAACTGCCTCCGGAAAACATAATCCAATGAACTATAAGTGCTCCTCGAAGCCGCCGGAACGACACCGTGCTCGGTCGCCAGGCGGTGAGGACAACTCATTGTAGTGTGCCCTTCAATCCCCAATTCCATCCAAAAAATTACATGAACACCAAATTTAACAAACTAGGGTATTATACACAATAAAGGGCAATCACCAAAAAATTACCGGGCAGTTTGCACAAATAACACGGTTTCATAGGGCAATCGATGTATGTCCCCGATTTAAACCCCGCCTCATGACCCGGTTGCTTGCAAACCTACGCCCAAAAAAAAATCAAAATAAAAAATTCGTAAAAAGAAATCAATTTTTTTCAAGTGGGTATTGGCTAAACCTTGCAGACTTTCTTGAGGAGGATGCTAATCGGCGCTTTGTCTCTCTTCGGAGCCGGTTCTTGGACTTCCATTTCATCGTCTTCGGAGTAGTCTTCTTCTTCTTCTCCGTCCGACGAAGACGAATCCGACACGGCGTCGTTCATGACGACGACTTTTGGGTACGACCGGCGACTCTTGGGTGCCATTTTCGGGGACTTCGCTAAGAGAGTGAAAGCAGTTTCTCTTCAGTCGCTTCGCAGAAGAAGGGGAAGAGGAAGATTTTGAAATTGGGGCAGGTTAGGGAATGTCGGTTGAGTTTACCATCGGGTGGGGCGGAGTGGGGAATGACGGTTGTGTCCTTGGGGAAAATCGGGTTTGTTTCATGGTACGTCGGCTATTGGAAGGTTATTTTCGGTATTGAGGGAGGAAGAAATGGCGGGAGGTGACGTGGCTTGTTAATGGCCATGATTATGGGCTGGAGGACTAATTAATGTATTAGCTAAAAAGACACTTTCACGGTTTCACCCCTCAGTTTTACATAAATACATTTTCACTCTTACCAGTTTGGGAAATGACACTTTCACTCCTCATGGTGTCATTTCATATGCTGAAATACAATTTTGTCCATAAAATTACTGTCAGTGAACACTCATTTGCCTCCACCCCCAAATTATTGATCATAATTAAGAAGTGTAGGTGTCCTGAAATTTGGCACACCAAGTGTCTGTTTGGTTTGCGGTAAAATGTTACTGCAATAATTTTAGACAAAATTATGAGTCATGACATAAAATTATGGATCAATCGGAATATGATGGATATAGATTAGGGCTGTAAGGAAAACCGAATAAACCGGTCAAACCGACCGAATCAAACCGAAATGCTTGGTTTTGAATGGTTTGTTTGGATATTCGGTTTATTAACGGTTCAATTTTTCACAAACCGGTCTATTCGGTTTGGTTTTTGGTTTGTAAAAATATCACACCGCACCAAACCGAACCGAACCGATATGTGCTTAACGTACTTTTACTACAATATATATTGCTTAAAAAAATTAACTAATCTAAAAACGAGAAACATGAGTAGATAGATTCAATTGAAATGATTTTATTAATCTAAGCTTCTCAATTTCTCTAACGTTTAATCATATTTTCTCTCTAAAACGATAGTTGTTCATATTTTTTAAATTCCATTTAATTTATTTTCACTTAAAACTTGAAATTCGTTGACAAAGTAGTATAATAATATCCATTCGATAATATTTACGCAAACCGACCGCACCGAACCGAACCAAACCGATGTTTTTCGGTTTGGTTTGGTTCGGTTCGTCCTTTCAAATGGTTTGGTTTGGTTACAAAATTAGTAAACCGATGTATTCGGTTCGGTTTATGATTTTAGCAGAAACCGCACCAAACCGAACCGCTTACACCCCTAATATAGATGACCTGGAGGACAAGGGTAAAAGACAAAATGCACCCTCTTTAGATGGGTTATATACAAAAACAACCTCATTGTTTGGGGATATATAAAAACCACCCCTGTCAGTGGATGGTGATTAACTGAAACTAACGGAAAAGAGTAAATACCTATTTTACCCTCAAATGAAAAAAAATTACCCTACTCTATAAGTTTCTCTTCTCCTTATCCCTCCATTTTATCATTACATCTCTTCCTCTTCCTCTTCCTCTTCTCTTCTCCCATCAAGATAAAAATAAACCCTAATTTGTTGACAGTCGCATCTCTCACAGTTGTCTCTCTCTCTCACTCTCCTTCACCAACCCACCACCGCCGAGACCTAGAAGTCGTCGTCGGCCTCACTTTCGTCCCTGTCTTCACGGACCCACAACAGATCGAACCCACCTCCGTTGCTGGTCGAAGAAGAAGGATCTGGCACCACCACCAGCGCCTCTCTCACCTCCGTCCATCTCTCTCTCTCTCTCTCCTTCTCCCCATCGGACCACCAGACCCAGTCGAAGCCGGCGACCCAAGCCGAGACCGCTTCAAATTGATGGGTCTCACAGAAGACGACGCTCTCAGATCTCGAGGGTCGAATCCTTGTTGAAGACGACATTGAATCACATGGTCGAGGGTTCTGCAAGATTGCATTGGTGGTAGCCGATGGTCAACGGCAACGGTGGGTCTTGCGATTGAGTTGTCGACGTCGTCGGGGCTCCATTTTTGGTGGTGGGCGAATTCGACGGTGCCGGTGTTTCCGCAAGACACGACACTGGGTTTGGTCGCAGGTCAGTGGGCAATTGGTTAATTGGGTGTAATGGTGACTGGGTTATGGTGTTGTGGTTCGGTTCTAGGCTTTGTTGTGGTGGATGTGGTAGGTTCGTGGGTGTTTGCAGAGTTGGTTCGTGGTGGCTTAAGGGAGGCAGAGAGAAGTGGAGGAGGACAATAGTTCGGTGAAATGGCCTAAGTCAGGTTAATGGAGATAGCAGTTGGAGAATGGTGATGGTAGTTGGAGTTGGTTGTGGTATTTTATGATGGTGGATTGATGAAGTAGGATTGTTCGTAGGTGTGTAGATTAGTTGGTTATGTTGGCAAGGAGATGGTGAAATTGAAGAATTGTGGTCTGGGACTCTGGATTACAGTTTGAGGTGAGGAATTATGGTGGTTAAGGTTGATAAGGTGGTTAGGAGATTCATGGAGCAGTAGTGTTAAGGTGGTTTCTTCTTCAGTTTCTTCTTCAATTCTTCTTCGGTTCTTCTTCAGTTTCTTCTTCAACAGTTGTGTTTTGATGTACCATGACTAGCATCAGTGGAATTCTCAATGGGATGAATGTGTTTTATGTGTAATGTATAAGTGTAACGAAAATTAATAATAAAAGAAAAAAAGTTTGTTAACTTTTGTTATATCTACTTTGTGAAAATTGTGTTGTATTTAATTGTGTTATTGGTTGAGTTTTGGTGGTTGTGGGGATTTGGCGGTGGTGGTGGAGGTGGTGTTCAAGAACACCAAGAACATCAACAAAATAAACAGAAAAACAATAAGAGGGGCAAAATGGTCATAAAAAGTCATACTGCACCCCCTCTCAACTGACATTAACAGAAGGGTGGTATTTGTCCAACGTCCGTCACTGACAGGGGTGGTTTTTGTATATCCCCGAACAATGAGGTTGTTTTTGTATATAACCCATTTAAGGAGGGTGCATTTTGTCTTTTACCCGGAGGACAATTATGGCCTGGAGGACACTTTCACCCCTCATTTTGACATAAATACACTTTGACCCCTATCATTTTGGTAAATGACACTTTCATCCCTCATGTGTGCCAAACCTCACCACTCTTCCCGTGCGTCATTTCATACTCTAAAATTACAACTTTGTCCCTAAAATTACTGCCAGTGACAGACTCCGCCACCAAATTATTGATCACAATTAAAAAGTGTAGGTGCCCTGAAATTTGGCACGCCGAGACTCTACTTTGTTTTGTGTAAATTGTTATTGCAACAATTTCAGATAATATTATGAGTCATGACTTATAATTATGGATCAAATCAGAATGTGATGGATATAGATGAGCACGTTACCATTCATCATAACAAAAATCAATGAGCAAAAAGTGTAACCACATAAATTAATCTGCATATATCATACTCTGACAACAAAATAAATGCATATATCATACAATTGCTCATAGATAGATCGACATCATAAATGGTGTCAGAACATGCACGCTAATAATATTGAAAATTAAATAAAACTAATCTTAACCCCGCGCCATGGCGCGTGCCACTTATGTAATTAATTCAATATTTTCTTAAAATGACTTATATAATACTGGAACACAATCCTTGATTAATGCATCTAAAACACAATAGTAATGGAACAACGAATCAGAAGCAATACTAATTGCACAAATTATAATTTTATCTTGAAGAGAATTTATAGAATAATTGTTACATAACAATGTAGTTGGACCATTTTTACAACTTGGAAGGAGTGTCCCAACATGGGAATATGTTAATGATAATAAGGAACTTTAAGACTAATTGTTACATTCATAGCTCAATTGAAAATGATGCGCTAGTGTCCGTAATATTGGTATTAGCAATTGGATCGCTTTAGTTGCATTTCTGCTTTCTATTTAGATAATCTTTTGAACTCTTGGCTTTTTTCGATTCATGTGTTCATTGAGCCTGTTTTGTTTGAGAATGTAGGGGTGTGTCCTCCCCCAATGCAAGCAAGTTTATAAAAAAGTAAATAATTAGATTAAAAAGTTTTGGATTTTTTAATCAATTCGGTCTAATTTTTCTCAATAAGCATCAAAGATCACTCATCTCACGAATTGACAATTATTTTTTTATTTTTTTAGATATGTTCATTGATGCTGCAATGAATATAGATGGCATGATGTGTGCATCATTAAAACTTAACAACTCTTTTATTTTCGTTGTTTTTTTTTTAAGTTGATCGTCAACGTTCCCAATTCAAAGCATGTGTGATTTTCTATCTACTTATATACTTCTTTTATAACCTAACTAGTTTTACTTAGGGAACCTACTTAGTGATAGCGTGGCACATGAAGAATAGTGGGAGGATTTATACATGATCCACTACAAACAACTACAAAATTTTATTCTAAAGTGAAGTATTGACACACTAACACCAAGCATATTTTTTAGGAACAGTAAATAAAATCCGGAGTTTGTGCACTCACTCGGTATGAACGTTAATTTCATGAACATACCATTGTGTTTATTGATCTGTAAGTATAGTTTTTGTCTTGGGCCCTTTGTCGGAACTTCGGGTAGGATCAACGACGACAGCCTTCCTATGTATTAGTGTATTAAATATTGGAACCTGAGAATGTTGTGCAATTATCTCTTAGAATGAATCTGGAACATTACTAACACTGCAAAACATCTTGTTCATACCGTTTTCATACATTTTAGTGTCAATTTGTTTTTATGCGTGGTTGCTTATGTTAAGCACTTTCTAAACAAACGGAAAAATATTGTTCTTTTGCAAAAAAAATAAATTTTAGTTTTCTCTTCCTTTTTTCTCAATAACTTACTCTTCCTTTGATTGTATGTATGTTTTTTCCACATTTTGCATTTTTAAAAACTTTTCCTAAATAACTTTGGAACACACTGATAAATTAAACACATTTTTTGCATGATTTTATTTAAAAAAACACTTTTATATGCTATTTTACCTAGGATTAGCACTTTATGACCATAAGTAAAAACATTATTGCACTAAGAATTCCAATTTTAAAATTATATGATTTTTTTTAGAAATTAAAAGACAAAAAAAGCATTAAATAAATTAAATTGTATGACTTCACTCTGTTTTATGTTTGCTCATACTAAGGCACATTCTTTATTATAATTTTCTTAAAATATATTGTTACACACTAAAAATTTAGCGTTCTTCTCCTCAATATATATATATATATATATATATATATATATAGTGTTCTACTTTTTTCTATAATTACACCAATTCTTACATCTAGTCGGATTCGATCCCGGGACATCATGCAGGGGTACTCAACCACTGAGCTGACACCCCGCGTTCTACTTCTATATTTTCTTATGCGCACATTTCCTTATGTTTAGCCCTTTTTAAATTTATAACAATAGAAAGTATGAATATTCTAAAAATGCTAACATGTTAGGTCTTTGCTTCAGTTATGTTTGTATGCTTCTATGCTTATGTTGAGAACTTTCTAGTTGAATGAGAAAAGATTATTGTTTGTCAAAAAAGAAAAAGAAAAAGAAAATATGATACATCTATACTAATATAAAAAGCCAACGGTGAGTTTGGTGAAATCAAAAAGTGAAGGCCGTCACATTTTGACATTGCCAAAATTATCCATTAAGTTAAACTAACTTTAGACAGATTAACAAGGGCCAAAATCGTAATTACCATAATTAAATCCCACCTCTGGTAACTTCTCTCCCCACTCTCTCACGTCTTTGACACTAGAATTTTCAATCACGCCATGCATACTCCCCAGTCTGATGATAGAGAAGTGGGAGAGTGGAGATAATGGGTCTCCTATATACCATAAATCCACAAAGTTTTCGTCTTTGTCGTTTTTGTCACTCGAGAATTTAGATTCAACAAATTAGATGTGGTGCTACAATCTGATTTGAGCAGTTTTTGTAGGTTGGATGGCCAATTGGTTCAGTCAAAATATTCATATTTCTCACTGTAGCGTCTAGAGGTATGTTTCTTTGGCATTTCTTTCTTCATTACAGTGTATCTTCATTAATAAGGGATTTGTGGATCATTGAGAATGTAGGCAATGTACAACTATTTCGTCACTTGAACACTACCAGTACCATGAAGTCATTAACTAACTTCTTTCAACTGATACTTTTCTTCTCTACAAATCTTGGGATGTCGCACACGCATCGCGTGTGCCAAGTATGCTAGTCTACTAAAAATTAAATGTTAGTTTTCTCTTCTTTTGCTGTGTGCTTGTTCTCTTTTATTTTGTATTCTTTTTACATTTTCATAAACTACCTTGTAAGACACTTAAAAAATTAACACTCCATTCCATCATTAAACTAAGTAACACTCCAGTTTTTAATTAAGTTTTCATTTTATACTTATTTTTTCAATCGTTAGCACTTTTTAACTAAAATTAAAAACATTTTTTTGCACTTAAATAATTGAATGTACGATTTTTTACTCCATTTTAATGACTGACCATACTTGGCATTTAGAAAAATCTTCTTTCAGATGGAACCATACTTGGCATTTAGAAAAATCTTCTTTCAGATGGAAAAATGTGTGTTTTCCAATTAGATTCGTTGAACTTGTTATAAGAAAATAAAGAGTTGTTGAATTTCAAAAAAAATAAAGAGTTGTTGAAAACTTTTCAATTTTCAGTGTATGGGTAAACAAAAAATGAACATTTCAATTTCTAGTGCTTAGAGATGTGAAAAGATTATGGGGATTTTTTTTGTTGACATGTCATTGAAATTGAGTTGTCAATATGTACTTGGCTCTTTGATTTCTTACATGTCATTAAAAATTGAGTTGGCAAAATGTAATTAGTCAAATGTTGTCACATAAGATGACACATGCTATATTATGAATTCTTTCAAATTCTATGTGTCATAAGGAGGATGAACCTTTCTCTATGTTTTGCTTTTATATAGATATAGATACTTCGAACAACAGCACACAAAAGCACATCCAGACTTTGAACAACTTCAAGCAATTAGTTAGAGCCAATACAAAGATAATGATTCAAATATTTTCCTAAAGGTTGTGTAATTAAACTCAACCACTATTCAGGTAAAAGAACTCTAACTCTAAATTTGAATCTTTTTTGTCAACCAAGTAAAAAGTTTATTCAAAAGGAATCATCTCATGGAAAATTGATGCTAGTGTAGTGATAGAGTAATGAGGTTGTAATTAGTTGAAAATACGTACACAACTATCTCCTTGAACTGTTCTATCCAACGCTTTCCTTGGACAAAGACTCAGTTCTTTCCTCTTCCCGGATGGTAAGTATTTTTCAGTACATTGAGTGTGAGTCAAATCCATGTATGAATAGGGATTGTGCTGCTGATGCAAGTTTTTCCATTATGAATTAGGCAGATTTAAATCTGAACGACGTTGACAATAAGTTCTTTTAAAATAGTCTATTTGTTCTTTTGTCAGAGGTGTTCTAAAAATGTCCGCGATCAAGTAAATAGATGTACGAACGAATGGATCGGGTCGACTTAAAGAAAAGTAAAGATTTATATAAGTTATACATTTTGTTACCAATTTGTTTATTCTTATTCTTTCTTACATATTAGTTTATAACCAAAATGCCCTTAAGATAGTAAAAAAAAAAAAAAAAAATCTCCTTAAGAGATCTGAAGTAATGAAGGTCGATCTCCTACCATCTTCTTCTCTTTAAATCCACAAAGGGCTGTTATGTGACATACAAGCAACTAGAATATCAGTCTGGAGTGAAGCAACAACAAATGTTTGTTACGTGACATATAAGTAACCACATATGACAACCACCTAAATCTCTATCTACATTTAACGCTTCTGGGTCAACTATATCGTGATCATGTGCAACTTCCGTAAAATTTAATTAAGCCCATTTAATTTCCCAATCGTCGATAGAAGCAAATAAGAAGCTGGAAAGATTTAGAAGCTAGAATTAATCACTTAGACAAAAAATGCAGTCCCTTTGCAGCTTCCAATACCAATCTCCTCTCAAAATCATTCCATCTCATTTCTATCAACAACCATTCCCTTCCATCACCTATAATCACCGGTTACACAAAATGAACACGACGTATCCCAGAATTCGTTGTAGCTCTCAAAATGTATCTGCCCAAATAAGAGGAGAAAATGGGATAGAAGAAGAAGATGTTGACAGTGTTTTGGGAGACGTGTCACGCAAAGGCGAAGTTGTGTTGCCGGAGGGGCTCAAGGGAGAGATGATGCCCAAACATGTAGCGTTCTTTCCTGACGATGATATGCTTACGGGAAAGAAGAGTGGCTTCGGGATGTATCTTGGTTATTTGGCTGCTGCACAAAAGTTGAAGGAAATCATTTCGATTGGTTACAAATGGGGAATCGAAGTTGTCTCGGTTTTCGCCTATTCTTCAGAGGATTGGATCCGCCAGGAGGTTAGAGCTATTTCACATTTTATGTGTCACGATATAATTGTCTATAACTATTTCTTTGATAAACTTTAAAAACGTGTACCATACAAAGTTTCTTTTAGAGAAGTGGTACCATGCTTTATACCTAAATGGTAAAAAAGATGTTTGTCCCCGCAAATTTGGCGCATAGACACTTTCACCTCTTCAGTTTGGGAAATGACACTTCCATTATTTTTTCTATCAAAAAAATTTTTAAAATATTTACCATCCCTAATTGTGAAATCGTTAGTCTTGGTGTAGTTGTTCGTCACTATAGTAGTTTCGGTGACAAATTCGCTCTCTTAGATTATACTACGACACAGTCAAGGGTGTAAGTATCCTAATACTAGGAACAAAAGGTATGAAAGTGTCATTTCATACAGAATGGGGTGAAAGTGTCTTTGCATTACACCTGAAGGAGTGAAAGTGTCTTTTACCCAAAAGTATGATGATATTAATAGCGTAGCTTAATTTATAGCGTAGCTTAACTATACATTATAATTAAGCTACGCTATAAATTAAGCTCGCTATTAGATATAGAGTCATGCTACATGGACAGAATTGTAGACATAAATTTAAACATAATTTCTAAAGTAGTAAAATCAAACACTACAAAGGAAATGATAAACCTCTAGAAAAAAAATAAAAACTAATTGAAATTACTAAAATAGGAAATTGTGTCTGATCTTATGTCTAAAATTCTGTCCGTTTAGAATTATTCTTAGATATATCCTCTACCTTGTCTTTTACCCAAAAGTATGATGTCTAAGTACAAGTGACTTACTGTTTGGTACTTCAAAAACACAACTTGACACACAATTTTCTATGCATGGCCCTCCTTGGGCTACTGTAATCCACATAAAATATTTATTTTGGCCCCTGCCAATAATATTTTTAGGTCCATCTCTGACAACACTTTTGACATTATTGTCCTGTTGTAAATTGCAGGAAAATGTTGTTTTCGGGAAGCAATTGCTTGATCAAGCTGTAAATAAATATGTGGAAGCATTTATCAGGTATACAATATAGTGAATATACTCAAAACAAGATTCTAACTTAAGACAGACTACAGAGTGAGTATCGCTTAATTTTATAGAGAAAATACTAATACTTCTAGTGAATTATCAGTCCCTTTGATTTTATAGAGAAAATACTAATCCTGCATTTATGCTCTCAACCGTTGATTTCTTTTAATGGTTGAAATTTCTGAACAATAAAAGATCTTACTATCTTACTTCGCAACACTGTTTTAGAAATAATTATATGCATGACCTATTCTTTAATAGATCTTACTATCTTACTTCGCAACACTGTTTTAGAAATAATTATATGCATAACCTATTCTTTAATTTACTTTTTATTTCTCAATCCTACTACAGAGTTAACTCCTTCATAAGTTTTGTTATAGTATTAAATTGCATCTCTGTAGATTCACTCGTTTACTGCTACAGTTACTTTTCTTTTCTTCTTTCATTTTATAAATAATGTTTTGTCATTGCTTCTTTTAACAGGAAAGGGATCCGAGTGTCTGTTATCGGTGACAGAACAAAATTGCCAGATAATTTGCTAGCAAAAGTAATCCAAGCCGAGGAAGCCACAAAGAACAACTCGGTGCTCCATATAGTTGTGGCATTGGACTACGATGGACACTACGATATAACACAAGCTTGCATACTACTAGCCGGAAAAGTAAGAGATGGGATGATTAACATTGAGGACATAGATGATGACACAGTCGAACGAGAGCTACAGACAAACTGCGCTAAGTTTTCAAACCCTGACTTGTTTATACGAACAGGCGGAGAATCAAGAACTGGTAATTTCACGTGTTGGCAATTAGCTTATTCTGAACTGTATTTTCTAGACAAAAAATGGCCGGAACTCGAAGAGGAACATCTTGCAAACGCTTTGCGGTCCTATCAAAACCGACATAGACGTTTTGGTGGTCGTGTCTCTTCAACTACTACAAGAGAGAATTAACATCGATATCAAAATCAGTTGAAAATTTGCCAAGACTTGTACTCTCATGCTATTTCATTTGGGGAGTGTAGTATTAAGCTCTTGATCTATTGCCATCATTTTTATTTCCATCTTAAAATGTCCAGTTATATTTGTAGTTGGTGGTTTGCAATTTTTTGCGTAAACATTTATAGAAGGATGCAACTCTTACTGAGTCGCAGCCACAATTAATCATTACATATATAGGTACTGCCTCTGTTACACAATTCTATTCTATTTTGATTTTTTTGATCATTTTTGTTAGAAAAAGTTAACACATAAATGTTGTGTCTGTAATCTGAACACAATAAATAAATGAAACACATAAAGCAAAACTTATTGATCGGAAGCTTCACGAATGCAGACGTTAAATTGAAGATTGAAGATAGTCTCACACTTGTATTGGTACTGGTTTCTTAAAACAGATTAGCCGCCTACCGTCGTTGGCTTCTACTTACTAGGATGGAAGTCTTACGGCGTGGTGTTTGAAAGCACGTAACCACCAAGTTCGACGAATGAGAAACTATAGCATATAGAGTTTTTTTTGGCAGAGTAAGTATGAATGCGTTGTTTCCAGTTGTTCCGAAATTGAAGGAGGCTGACTTTTATAGAGATAAGAGATGACAATTGGCACTGAATAGTTACAAATGTTGGTTGTTCAGATTTGAACAAAACAGTTATAACTGTTATGTTATTTAATTTGAAGTAATCGATTATAATTAGTTTTTGGCCCCAAAAGAGTAAGGCCTAACAGCCCAACAACGCTACGCCACATCACGTCCCGTGCTCGAGACCAAACCGGACGGAGGGGCACGCGTGTTGTTTGGAGTTTGTCCAACACTCCCCTCCTCTACAAAATTACGGTGCCCTAAGGGCGTGCCCATTTCGGTCGATTTGTACCGTTTCGGTCACAAAAGGAAATATAACCGGTATTTGCACATACCGGACTTAAATTCGGGACGTACCGGTGTGTTTAAGTCGATATTGGATGTTTTAGACATTGGTAATACTGGATTTTGTATCATTTAGTTGCCAAATAATTAAAGAATATAAACCGTCATAGTTTATTTTGAGCGAAGATTTTACATATGTGAATGTGTTTTGTGTTTGTCTATTACATGGACATTTGTATTGTATATTTAGCTTATTGTCTAGTAGTAGTATGAGACTATGAGCAGTTTTGTGGTGGAAGATGAATAATTTGTACACATATACATGTCTTATGGGTTATTTTGATAATAATTATAAAAGTTGAGGTCATTCCAAATATATAACTTATGGGTAATTATATAATTTAAGGAAGCTTTGATTCTAGGAAGTAGGAACCTTTCTTTTTTTAAGAAGTAAAACTTTTTTAATTGGGAGCTGATAATTACAGCACAAAAAACACTATTCACATGACAAACTAACTTCGAAAGGACTATATTGCCCCTCTCTCTGTTTTGTAACTCATTTTCTATTCTTGTTCCCTTTTTTATTTTCTTCTACACCGCTTCTTTTCTCCAAAACATGTTCAGTCTTTGCTCTGGGAAGACAAGGGGTCCTCCACCCCACCACAACTCCTCTATGCCAATGCTACCAGGTAGTCAGTTCCCTCTCTTCCTATCCATTATGACTTTTGTCACTATTCACCGGGTCACTTTGACTTGGTAATTTGGATAGCAATATGATACATCTTTTTATAATTTTTTCTTGGTGTTGTAAAGTAAGTTGTTCTATAATACGGTGAAAAAATTATCAAAAAATTACATCGTTTTGCGATCCAAATCACCTGGTCAAAGTGACCCGGATACGAATAAAAAAGTCACAATGGGTCGGAAGAGAGGAAACGGAGGTGGTACCAAGTACCAACAGTCTGTCTATGTGATTCTCTCATCATCGTTCTACTGCCATCACGTCACCACTTGAATTGCTCAACTAAAGAAAGCACTTATAAGCCAAGTTTTAAAAACCGGACCGGCCATCGAACCGGTGAGACACCGGTTTGAGGTTCAACCGGTCGGACCGGTGGTTCAACCGGTTTGACCGCATGTTTTTTATTTAATATATAAATTAATTATTTATATAAATATAAGTTTTTTGCATTAAAATTTAACTTTGCAAACATAGTATCTGGATCAAATTATGCAACAATAGCATCACATTATCTTTTTCTTTTTTGCCAGATAGCATCACATTATCTAAAGCTTATGTTTTAGAAATATTCCACTAACATTATTCTACATTAAAAATATTTTTAATACCAATTCCTATTTTCTGAAGTGCTTACGTTTTACAAAATCATATTTTTCTATAGAAAAACAAGAAAAGAGAAGTTAATCCTAATACTCCTACAATTTTGCGTTACAGTAAAAAATTGGGTGGGATGGCGTGTTTTTTCTTTTTGAGAAAGGTGGGTGATATGTTTGAAATGTTTATTATTTTATCCAAAAAATAATGCTTGTTGACTTGTTCCACATAGAAAATAAAAAAGAAAATAAAAAAAAATCAGTTTTATTAACTTGTTCTTATCTCTTCCCCTCATTCCTTATCACTTCCTCTGATTTCGTTCTCTCTCTTGAACTCTATCTAGTCTCTTGTACAACCGCACACGTACGCAAGTTCTTTCTCTCCTCTTTCTCCACCAGATTCGTTACATACTTGAGGAAGGTAATGAATTTGATGTATTTTGTTCCTCTACACTCCGATTCTCCCTTCTCTCTCTCAAAACTCGACGGACATGGCGACTTATGGTGGCAGCGACCTCTAATTTCAGTAATGGTTGCAATTTTGGGTTGTTGAGAAGAACATACAAAATCCACTCCGATTCCTTCTTTCTCTCTCTCTCTCAAAACTCGGCGGACATCGTGACTAATGGTGGCAGCGCCTCTGATGTCTGTAAACTGGTTACAATTTTGGGTTGTTGAAAAAATATACAAAAACCGGCGAAACCGGTCAAAACCGGCCGGTTCACCGGTTCGACAGTAAACTGGCGGTTTTGACCGGTTGGAATGCATAGGCGGTCCATTAGCTCAACCGGACCGGTAAGGTACCGGTTCACCGGTTCGACCGGTCGAACCGGCCGGTCCGGTCCGGTTTTTAAAACTATGCTTATAAGTTCCAAAACCTTCGACTAACAACGATATTCAATTCAGCCTGACGGGATGACCGAAGCTGGGAACCCCAAGCCATTAACGCCACCACCATCACTCGATGGACTAGAGAAAATTACCCTACCACCACCACAAACCAGGTTAGCTTAACAAAAGCATCAATTCTGAGATAAAAGATTAAATGGAGGATAAATTTCTAATCAAATTTGCATAACAAATTGAATGAGTATGACCAAACGATCCCAAAATGTAAAAGTTCAATCTTTTTCCTCATTTTTTAACGATATATTAAAAATTTACAGCTAATTTTGTCAAAAACTGCACCAAACAGATTTATGCTCTTATGCAATAGTGGTAAACCATATCCGATATGCAGATGAGTACTAGCTCAGCGATAGAGCGTTTGTAGCCTATACATGATGTCCTGAGTTTGAATGAGCTAAATGATAGTATAATTCTAAAAAAAGATCACATCAAATAGAGTGACATTGTAAAGAAAAAATCGGACTAATAAGCCAGAAGTTAGAAGACAATAAAATGCATTAAACGTGGAGAGAAAAAATGTCTGTATCAGTCTCTTTCACACTACTTGAGATCTCGATTCTTCCTAGACAATTGCCGAGTCCTATATATAATTGAAGTCGTTCCTTGCTAGTACGGTATAGTTGCTAGTAGTCTAGTACCACCACCACATATGAATGAATGACATATCCTCGGCTTATCCCTATTCCAAATCCAAACTAGTACTACCCCGTTCATAAATAGTCCCCTATTATCCGCTGTTTGTTTGACGTCATTCTGGCGGTAAAATCCAATTCATTTCTCCCACCAGTCTTCGCCCTCTCTATTCCTTTTCCCGATAGAATGCTATCCCTGTCACCTCCTATTCCGGCCCAGAACAATCTCCTCCTTCTCAAATCCAATCCAAATCCACACGCTACTCTCGCCTGGCCTCAGAGCATCCACAAGTTCCGGAGACTAGCTACGGCTGAGGAGAGAGGACCCGAAATCGGCGGAGATTTGCCGGCGGGGCTGGTGAAGGAGCTGATGCCGAGGCATGTGGCGGTTATCATGGACGGGAATGCGCGGTGGGCCCGGAAGAGGGGGCTGCCGGCGTCTTCTGGGCACGAGGCTGGGGTCAGGTCGCTGAAGAAGGTGGTTGAGTTGTGCAACAGATGGGGGATTAGGGTTCTCACTGTCTTCGCCTTCTCTTATGACAACTGGGTTCGTCCGAAGGTCAGCTCTTTTTGTTTATTTTTCCAAAATTTGAAATTGTTAGTAAATCTTTTTATGACGTGGGAATCCGTAGCCACGCCTGGCCAAGGGTTAAACCCCCCGCTCTAGTGTAATAGTCTGCATACCACACTAGAAAGTGAGAAAAACCTATACTAACATACTCGCAGTTGAGGAAGACAATAGGCAGCCCTTGGATTGTCCTAATGTTTGAACGGAAGACGTCAAGACAAATGTCTCTTAAGAATGGTAACCTGACCAACTCAACTACACCCGGAAGGGTATGACACTGTAGTAACTGATAACAAAAGGAGGGAGACCAAGACTAGTCTAGACTAAATCAAATTAAACCTAAGGCAGCCTTGTCTGGGTCATGTATAAGGAGGGTGGTATAGCGTTTGGGTGCGGTATAAGCAACAAATATAAACACTCGTATCAACCAGTGTAAGGAGTTTGGGAGATGGCGTGGGTGGTGGCAAAGACTGAAATATCTCTTAGCAAACCTATATGTGAGTCCAGGGGCGGATCCAGGAATTCGTTACAGTGGGGCTAAATTAGAAAACTTTAACAAAATAAGGGTAAAATGAAAATTTTAAAAAGTTGAGTGGGGTTAAATGAGGGCTAAATTGAAAAATATTGACAAAACAAGGAAAAAAGTGCGATTTCTGAAAGTGAGTGGGGGCTATAGCCCCCACCAGTCCTCTACTAGATCCGCCACTGTATGTGACTTCAATACGCTCATTTGTATAGCTACTTTGCAGTTCATATATAACATCTTATCCTGTCTCATATACTACTCTACCGAAACACTGAAAATACAAACAGTATAATCACATCCTATCTCATATCACATTACATGCCTTATACCCCTCTTTCTCAAACCTTACCTTAACGAGGCCTAACTGAGCAAATGACTTTGTTTGATCCATATAGCCGAATCCAACTAAAATGGGAAAAAGGCTTGGTGCGTTGAGTTGAGATTTATGAGTATGACAAGACAACGGGAGAGCGGTCGTGGTAGCCTCCCTCTTCAGTTACTGTTTGTGTTCAGGTGCATTGCGCTCAATCACCCAAAAGAAAACTCAACTTTTGGTGGTTGTTGATCCAGTGTTTATCACTCACTATCTCTGGTTGTAGTGCAGGTGGAGGTTGATTTTCTGATGAGGCTGTTTGAAAGAGGGATAAAGTCGGAGCTAGATAGCTTGGTAAGGTACATTTCTTCACTCAACTCAGAATTCGATTGATCTGTTGCAGTTGCATCCTACATACTTTTGCATAGTTCTGCATATTCAGTAGGCGATGAAAAGAAACGACCACATAACAAGTTTAAGATTGTAGAATCTCCCTCTTTCTGTGTTTTGTGAAACTTCAGTCAGGAAACTGCGTCTCTGATTGTGGCTATTAATTCCTAAAATTGGGGTAGCTGATTACTGGAAGGGTTTAGTAACTTTAGTTGGAAGAAAACTCACTCTTAGGTGATTTTTATAGACGTAGTCTTCAGCCCAAGATATGAAGTCATACACTAATACCAATACTCCTCCCAACATACCCATGTTTGCAGTCTTGTAAATGAACAAGTTTAGTGCGCAGTTTTGGGACTGAAGTTTGATAACTGTTCAAATCTCAAGGGTTTGAGAAAGGCGCCCTTGCCAAGTTCTTAGGTTATTTGGCCATTTTAGGTTCAAGGGTCAATGTTAGAACACTGACGCATTTTTATTTTACTAAAGATATCATTAAGAAAATGTAAAAATGTTGAAATTCGAAGGAATAAATTTCATACCATTACATGTACATGTTGATGTTTTTTGTGCTGGAAATTAGATACTCTTCACAAGATAGCTAAAGAATGAACCAAAAAAATCTGAAAACTCAAACAAACTAATTCCCGTCATCTCATAGTATCAATAAAGTCCCTTCTTATCCTCGATTCCTAAAGACTGTGGAGCGGAAAACTACTCGTGTTTGGCAACGAGATACCATGTCCAAATATCTAAACATATGACTCGGACTAGATGCCAACAACGACCTAGCCGAATTAGTTGCGAATAGTGGACAACATGAGGCATAGCCCGGAAATTCTACTCTTTCTTTTCCTCAATCTCACCTCAACTTCTTCTTCCTTCTTCTATTGCTCCCTTGGTGCAGTTTCCTTTCTTTGGCAATATGAAAGGAGTTCAGAGGATCATAGACACGGTTCCCTCTCTGGTAGGCATGTTGGATACTAAGGACCTACTTTGGAAGTTATTTTCTTGAAGTGTTTTCTATTTTGGAGCTTGTTTAGACAGCGAGGACCTTTGAAGGAAGGGTCCATTCATGAGTCCTAACTCCTAAGTAACTAGTGAAGCTAGTTAACGGAAAACAATCAACAGCAAATTACAGTTGTGGGTGTGAGAGCAATTTTATGTATTTTCCTTTTCACTCTGCAGAATTCAAATAGGATTTGTCAGCACAAGTGTGTGCAATGTGTTTGCTTATCTGGCTTTCACTTGCTGGGATGAAAGACCAAACAAAAATATGAAATTGATAGTGAATTTTGTATAAATGTTGTCGGGTGTAAGAAGAGAATGATGATGTGGCCAGTAGATTGTGTTCCGGTTGTAGGTAACAAGAGTTCCTATCGAACAAGTATTCAATCAACTCCATGGCATATACGGGTCAGAGGTGGCGTCAGACGAGTATATATACTGTAAGTTACACAACTCAACTCCATGGCATATACGGGTTGCGAACGGGACGGCACCCATTGGCGACGATCCTTGTTCCAGCATCCAAACCACTCCCCTAGCTCCTGTGCGAGGTAATGAGATGCGAGGGACCCTATCTCATGGCCCCATTCGGCTCTCATGATGCGATCCAATGTGTGTGGAGTATGGTTGCATTTACACTTGTAACAGATGATAGGTCTTGGACCATGTTTTAGACTGTCTACAACGGGCTAAAAAACATACGAGGAATGAAGCAGTCTATACGAAAATGATTAGTTTGTATACAAACATGATTAATTTAGATGTACGAAGAATGAAACACTAAACTCGACTTGCGAGTTGCGACCTTTGGCTCATAAACCGATGCTCTAACCAATTAAGCTATAGGAGCAAGTCTTTTCTTTGAGAAATGCTACCCACCAATATTGGTAACTCGTTACTTTGATATGATTGCATCTGTCTGGAAGGTAGCTGGGAGATAAGAGTGGGTGCTCTAGTATTTTCTTTTTAACTTTAACTAACTTTGATTAATCTTACTTTTGGTTTATGATAGGAATGGAATCCAGATATCCGTAATAGGAGACTCATCAAAACTCCCCGATTCTCTCAAGAAATTGGTTGCCGACGCAGAGGAGATGACTAAGAACAACTCCCTGCTTCAACTTATTGTGGGTTTGAGCTATAGCGGGCAACACGACATAGTACAAGCATGTCAAAGCATTAGTCACAAAGTCAAGGATGGTGTTATTCAACCGGAAGATATTGATGTTGCTTTGGTTGAACAGGAGCTGCTGACAAACTGTAGTGACTTCCCCTACCCTGATTTACTAATCAGAACTAGTGGTGAGCAGAGGGTTAGCAATTTCTTGTTGTGGCAGCTTGCTTACTGTGAACTCTTCTTTGATGGAACACTGTGGCCTGATTTTGGGGAAGCCGAGTTTGTAGACGCCTTGAAATCCTTTCAGTCAAGACAAAGACGCTTTGGTGGACGATAGTAAATGTATTGTTATTGCCAATGCTTAGAGGCACTATCTAAAAGTTCCCAAATGTATGTAGGTCAGATCATAAATTCATGAATGTGTGTAGGTCAGATCATAATTTTTTATGAAGTTAATGGGTCATACGGCATTAAAATATACTGTACTTTTTTTTAGGGATATACAATGTATATTATGAAGATACATAAATATATTCAAATTAGCTTACAACACTAATATATTTGGTTGTTTTATCTTCGTATATCTATCTTTACGTTGCCTCCCGACTATTTTGCAATTTTTTCTCTGGGTTATGCATGTTCTAGGGATATTATCAAAGTAAGCTAGAGTAAATTTAAGTCTTGATTTGAAATTTTATAACCAATACTTGGAGTCTCAGGTATTAGCTTTGAGCTGGGCAATCAAATACCAGGAGGAGCCAGGTTTCAAATAGAAGTCTTTGTAATCTCCTGATTTACAAAAAGAAATGGTCATTGTAGGTTGATGCCTTACATGACCTTCAACATTTATGTCTTATGAGATGTTGAGGTGTTTAAAATTTTAATTATCATAGGCTAAATTACCTTGTTACTTTACGGGCCTTTGGAAATACAAAGGATGAAGGCAACTAGAATTTCATTTAATCGGATACTTACACTATGTTTTCTTTGCCTAATTTTAGGTGCCTTTATCATAAATAAGTAAGACATGCAATTTTTTCTTAAAAAAGTTATATCTTGCTTCATGTTTCTTAAGAAATTCTGTTAGATAACTTTTTGTACCCATTACTCATAAATAAAAGATGATGTTTTTCTAACTCCATCTTTTATTCCTTTTAACTTATTTTAAGGTAATTTAACAATTTCAAAGTAGAAGTAGTAGTAAGTAATGTAAATATACATTTAAAAAAAAAAGATAAAAAATCACATAAAACTTGGTAAAGAATACGACATCTCAAAGCAACAATTTCTCCTCGTATAATTTCGTAAGCTTAACTCTTATTGAAATTCAGTGATGATAAAAAATATTGGGTAAAAGACACTGATCACCCCTGGGTTTAGGGAAAATTCCACTGACCACCCCTGGGTTTGAGATAAAGACACTCCACACCCAGATAACGGAATATTCCGTGGACAGTTTGCACCTTCTGTCATGTTCCGTTAGATAAGTGGTATATTTAATTTTTTCGGACCATATTACCCCTATACATTTTCTGATTTTTTTTTGCCCAAGTTTACAAGAACATCATGCCAAGAACATCAAGAACACTAAGAACATTTCAATAAGAACAATCACCAATCCAACTTATGAGAATATAAGTTTACAATACTAAAAAAAAATCAAATTATCAACTAAGCAGAACAACTAATCCAATTTGCACAAAAATGTAGAACTTAGAGCAGACCAACATCAAAGACATGACTTTTAATTGCTGTGTTCAGACTAATTTTATTCAAATATTGCAACAACTTTTATTGTTTCTTCTCAATTTACTAGCAAAATCAGAAGCAATTTAAACAGGAAATTGAATGGACGCTGCAAAACGTCATATAGGAAGAAGCAATCAAGCTTAAACTGATGAACCCCACCATTCTCATTCAAGCTGTTCATCAGATAAGCTTTCTGGTAATTCCCAACCGTCTTCTCAAAGAAATTAGTCTTCCCTGGAGACTAATCATCTCAATCCAATGAAATGGGTTTTGAACATCATACATCTGCCCATACCCAAATACATCTTCCCCTACCCAAAGATAATTGAAGCAAAACTCAGACATTTGTTGAAGCATTAATCTCTGTTATCACTAATTATGAAGCAACAAAGGTGAAGCAATTTCCCAAACTCTTCATCGTCCCTCACAACCTTCCAAAACCTAAATCCACATATTCCACATCAACAATCAATTTCCAAATCTAGCAACAGGAGAGATGGCGAGAAAGTTCGAGAGAGAGATAGAGCTTCTACCTCAGCGGCATGGTACTCTAGGACGGCGGCAAGCTATAGATCGGAGCGCCGGAACCTGTACTCTGGACATAGCGTCCTGTCGTCCGCGAGGTCTCCGTCTTCAAAATCCCTCCCCGGACCACCAGCGGCGGCCACAAGTGCGGCGAGTGGCTCCAGACCGACAAGATCTGGACCGGCCGGCTCCGCGTCGTCTCCTGCAAGGACCGGTGCGAGATCCGACTCGAGCATCCCAACTCCGGCGACCTCTTCGCCGCCTGCTTTGTAAACCCTGGCCAGCGAGACAACGCCGTCGAGTCGGTGCTCGATTCGTCGAGATATTCGTGTTCAAGATCGAAGAGGCTTGGGAACGTTGTGACATCGAAGAGGCTCTGGGTAGTGGGAGGAAGCCGGCGGTGAAGGTGGATTTGGGAGAGAGTGATGAGATGGTGGTGGTGGGGGAAGATGAAGGAGAAGATGGAAGGGAAGAGAACGCTGCTGCTGGGTTTCACAGCAAAGAGATGGAGAGAGAGAAAGAGATGGAAGAGAGTGAAGAAGGATTAGGTTAGAAATGAATAAGTGAGTGGTTAGGATAATATATATATGGGGTAATTTTATAAGGTTTTAGGGGTATAATTGTCTTTTCCTTCGTGCTGTTAGGCAACTGTTAAATTCCATCCAAAACATGGTGCAAAGTGTCTTTATCCAAAACCCAGGGGTGGTCAGTGGAATTTTCCCTAAACCCAGGGGTGGTTAGTGTCTTTTACCCAAAAATATGACTAAGATAATAAAGTTAGCACAATTAGTAGACGAGTTGACCCTTCAATGGTTAACTCTACATCTCAGTGAGGGCTCTTGTGACTCTGTGAGTATTGGTTGAGAGACGCGGCTTTACGAACACACCTTATGGTCTTATGCAGGCTGTGTGGAATGAGGGCTTTGATTTGCTATAAATGAAACCCAACTTTTTGGGAGTCGGGGATAAGCCGGTCACCGGCTGGAGCCGGTTACCGACATTTCCAGGGGCGGTGGACATGCCTTTTCAGGGGCGGAGCTACTTGAAGCCCAGGGTTGGCAATTGACTTCTTGAAAGCTCCACTAGAACTCCTAGATTTATAGATATTTTGCATTAAATTTTTTAAGAAAATACATTAATGCCCCCCTGAAATTAAAAATTTTCTATCACATTCAAATCTTGCCCCGGCTGGTTCGATTTCCTGGTTTCGCCACTGGACCGTTCTTTAGTCGGATGATTATGTGTGTGTGTGTGTATTTCCTCAGCCGGTGACCGGCTACAAAAAAGCCCGATCAACAAATTTTTTCAGCCAAAAATCGTGCAATCCAAACATCTACCGGTTACAGTTTACTGGAAGTCTAGAACCACTAAACCGGACAATCCAAACCGCCCTATGTATTATTACACATTTGGACGGAAAATGTTCACAGGGGTATTTTGTGTTAATAATCTGGGTCGACAACTTACAACTTTGAAATTTGAAGGGTCTTTTAGAAAAGACTACTACTATATTAACTTTTTGGGATCTATACGGCGTCGTAAAGTTTGGAGACAATAAACTTCTCCTTTCTAAATTCTAGGGTTCTTGAGGAAGCTCAGAATCTCTTCAATCGTCGTCTCGAACATCTTTCTCTCTCTCTGTATCGATATGAATCCGTTAACCCTAGTCAAAAGAATCCAAGAAATCAACTCGAAAGAGGCAGCGTTAGGTATATCCGAGCAAGCTTCATGGCACGCCAAGTACAAAGAGTCTGCTTACGTCTTCGTCGGCGGCATTCCCTTTGATCTCACCGAAGGCGATCTTCTTGCAATTTTTTCCCAGTAAGTGTTGTAATTCATCACTTTTCGCATAGCAGTTAGTTTGAATTACTTGACAAGTAGTTGATTTTGCTGATCTCCCTATCTGGTTTCGTCAAATCAAGTTTAATACACCCCCATGGCCCACAAGTATGGATTGAATGAGTTCACCTTCCCTGGATGAACAAGAAGTAGTTCTGATAATGGTAAAACAACTTCTGTTATTAGAAGATTGAATCAACTTATTAGTAAAGTGCTTATTTGAACAAAGAGAGAAATTATTTCATTAATTAAGTGTTCATTAGCCAGGGAAAATACTAGTTAAAACTCAAAAAGAGTATTCTCAGTACAGTTTGTTAATTGGTGCTGTTTTTGCAAATCCAGTTCAGAATTAGTTAACCACCTTTGCTTCATTGTCCGGCTGTGTGGTCCTTCTGGGGGCTGATCCGTATTGGAGTTCTTGATCGCTTGTAGAGGGATTAAGGGTAGGGGGGGGGGATTAAGGGTGGATAGATAAAGGTGGAAGATGTGACGTTTGGCTCCTTTTTTCGGATTCTTTCAAGGGTGTGTAATAGATAGACCTTTGGCAGGATTCCTATGTCTGAGGCCTTATCTTGCAGTGTTTGCTGGAATGGAAGTCATGATTTCCACTTGGCTCGATTGACCATTTGTTGGACTTCCGAGGCTCTTTGGCATAGTTCTTAGTAGCTTTAGTCCTTTTTCTATATAGGTTATGCGAGTAAGACTTATCAGTTCCTCCGTACACTGTACAGTATCGTTTTCAGTTAAATAATTTGCCCAACCTATAAAAAATGTTTATTGGATCTGTCTTTCCAAAATGTCCTCATACATCTCTGTATATCTTTTTCAGCTTACTTGAGAGTTGGGTAAGTTTGTAGATTTAATTCTGCCATAAAGTTGTGTAAAAGCACTCCTTAGAATCACACATAGAGGCCTACGATTGAGATGACCAAGCCATTTCAGATGGGCTTGCGTCATTTTTCCATGGATCTCCACGGCTTTGAGTTTTTCTAAGACGAACATTCTTTAATTCAGCTCATCTAGTTGTGCCCCTAATCCATCTCACCATTCTTATAAATAGTCATTGTTTTGTCACGCTCTTTTTGGGAATGTCACAATAGGATTTACGATTGCCCTTTATGCATTTGTTTTTAGCTTAGCTAGTATAAGAAGAAAGGTTGTAAAAATGATTGGCAACCGTCATTGTGTCTGTATTTTAGCATTCTCAGCAACCACAACAATGGGCATTGTGCCAAAGCTTTTGGTGCTCCAATCAAAGTTCACAAATGCATTATCCGACAGCCAATGCATTGGTTCTAAGCAGTAACAGAACTCTCTTGTACTGTCCCACAGTTCTTTTATCCAACCTGGTCTTATCCTATGACCCAAATAGTCTTCTACCCTTCATCTTGATGTATGGCGGATCTGAGATGTCTGAATGATCTGGTGGTATATCTTATCCATAAAACAATACCTCCTCACTATGTGTGTCACTATTCTATACGTCGCCTCACTGAACCACAATTGTACTCCAAAGTAGTGTTGATGGTAATGATCCAGTTGTAAGTATGAATGGATCATTAGCAGTGATCTGCAAACACGTAAATATGTTGAATTGTCGATTACCAAAGAAGGTATGGAGCATAAAAAAGTCCTCTCATGTGCTAGCAAGCAATTACATCGTACATGCATCACGAGATCATCGTTCATTCTCCAGCAGAAACTTGTGTTCGAATTTTGGTGACAATGAACTGGAGTCCATGTAATTGCTTGATGATGCATTGTGTTTCTTCTTTGCTACTTATATGTTAGTTCTAGCATATTTCATGGGCCATACTAGTGGCCAGGAGCATATAATTTCATTGTATAGCAAACATGTTCTGTTTTGATGTTTCTGTTTTCCTGTCCACATGGGAATTGGGAATCTAGTTGTTGGCCGCCCCTTTAGATATTTGAAAACTAAAATACAAACTTAAAGTGACGGATAAGACATTGGCAACATGTGGTGAAGTTCCAGGACAAGGTGTACTAGATGACAAGTTTTTGAAACTAAAATTTACAGAAGGTTGCTGATCTTGTTACATGACCATATGTTTCTTGTTTAAAAAATCGTATTTTATAGTTTGAATGGACTACTACTGTTCTGGATTTTGTGTTATCTGAAAATATTTCACTCTAAAACTGCCCACATTTGAGTAAAGTTTATTATTGTGTTTTGAGTTAACAATTCCAACACTTTGTTTCTTTTTCATCACTGGAATCTGTTGAATGTTACTATTTGCAGATATGGAGAGATTGTCGACGTTAATCTTGTCAGGGATAAAGGGACTGGTAAATCAAAAGGTTTTGCGTTCGTTGCATACGAGGATCAGAGGAGTACAAATCTTGCAGTGGGTTGGTCTCTCTTTCTCTCTGATGACGATGAATAAAGAATTTGACTTCCATCGCTTCTCCTAAATTTAAGTAATCATTTATTCTTTTTTTTTTTTCATTCTCAGACAACCTGAATGCAGCCCAGGTTCTTGGCCGAACCATTAGGGTCGACCATGTTACCAAGTATAAAAAGATAGAAGAAGAAGACGAGGAGACGCAGCGTGAGAAGAGGGAGGCGCGTGGAGTATGTCGTGCTTTCCAAAAGGGTGAATGCACTCGCGGAGCTGGATGCAAGTTTTCCCATGATGAACAAGTAAGTTACATGTTTTTGGAAAGCATAATTACCAATATAATCTTGCTTTTGTCTTTTTTTTGAATATACTCCTCTACCGCATGCACTTGAAAGTAAATAACTGCTATACCTCTGCAATTGATCTGACAAATAATGTTGGCTGGGATAAGGTGAGTAGTAAACTAATAATTTACTGCCAACACTGGAAAGAATAGAGATCAATTTGCGTCAGATTATTGCCGTTTTCTGTAAGAAAATGTTGAAATATCTTTTAATGTAAGGATTAAATCTGTTAGGTGAGCTTTTCTTATTGATAGCTTCATTTCTGGTGTCTCCCTGGGCTAAGACATGCAAACCGGGTCTGCCCAACACATTTGGGGGCCTGAGGCGAGTAATAAAATTGAGGCCCCCGATTAAGAAAAAATTTACACATAAAAGGGTTTCAGTTAGAAGGAAAAAGTCATTTTTAATATTAAGATATATCATATTTTGTTTGTTTTGACGAAGTTTAGTAAAGTAGAATTAAAATAGTAAAAAACTAAAATGTTCACATACCTCATCATTGAGTTTCGAGCTTGGCTCATAATTTTGGCAAAAGTATAGATTACCACCAAACTAACATATGATAATTATGCGTTAAAATATATAATTAACCTAACTACAGGTATAAAATACTGGGGCCTGAAAAGCGGCTACTTCGGCTGCCTCCTTATTGGGCCGGGCCGTCCGGCCCTGGGTGCAAATCTTAATATCACGATGATCGTAGTTCTCTCAGAATGGTATTCAAATGTCTTATCTGCTGTGTCCTGCATTATGAAATTATACTCATCTTATAGGACATCTTTTTTGGGTATCCGGTTCTCTTTATTGCTGAGAATGCACAAGGTTTTAGTAACAATAATTTATTACTCCTGGGGTTTAAATAATAATGACTTGTTCGAACTGTTAACTTGATTAATAATGCAAGATTAATTTGTTAATTACTAAGTGATGTACCCTCCGTCCCATGCTATCAGATCCCTTCCACCAGGCACAAAATCTAAGATTGCATGTTTGAAATATAGATAAATGGCTGGCTTGTCGTTTGACTTGCTTCAAGAGGTTCTTGGGTAAATGATCTGAATTTGAGATTATGATAATACGAAAGTCAAGTGTGACATGATGGTTCCCGGGACATCTTAAAATGGAAAATAGGAGTCATTAGATGGGTGTGTCTTAGCTAGAATTCAGGATATCATACATATCACGTTCCTTTTCCTCTACTCACTTTGTGCTGGAAGCCTGAAACCACTGAGCACCGGCATTTCCAAAAGTTCATGTTTTGAACGTATGGAGTCTCATATCTGCTAGCGGACATGGCACACATTGAGCATGTCCGTCGAAAGATGCAATCTCATAATTTTTGCTCATACTGGATTTGTTGCACTGTTAGAATATTTAGGATGGGAAGAGAAGTTTTGGAAAGCAAAAAATCGTTCATGGTATTGGTTATAGATCCACTTTTAAATTATGTAGACATTGATCTGTGGATAAACATTTAGGCTTTGTTGAATTATAAATCGCAATAAAATGTTTATGTTTAGTGTGTTTTAGGAAATAGAACCTAGTACACAATGGTGGAGGAGAGCACTGCCTTCAATAAGTAGACTCAATAATTTTGGACACGAATACCAACTGCTTTCTCCATTTCAGGAGTAAACCAGGACACCACATTCTGCGCCAATACATTTTTCATACAGAGATCTGGATCTTGATACGTTCTTAGAATGTAGACATCTCTATTAAATATCATAATCATTAACATAAATAAAGGTATCTACTACAACAGTTGAAATAACAATCTACATATTTAATTTATCGGTGCAATTTACTTGATATTGACTAGTAGCTTTCCTACAGCTCCATTTACATTTAAAGTTCTCAACAACATTCTTCTCTTTTTTGTTCTTCAACTTATGGGCCGTATCATCATGCAAATTTCCATATGACTGTCCTTGCTTTGAGTCCAAATCTAGCTGCATGGTGTATCAGCTAATTCAGTCATTCCTTTCCCTACTCTAGTTGCTCTTAGGCTGTGTTTGTTTCTTGGAAATCGAAATAGAAAAGACAATGCAAAGAAAAGAAAAGAAACGAAAAAGAAAGTTATTTTCTTACCTTTGTTTGGTGATCGCTAGAAAATAGAAAGAAAATACAACAATTTCCACAAATTTCATTTTCCTGTTTGGATTCCCTATGAACTTGAAAATGAATACTAAAAGGAAAATTTATGTGAAAACTTTTGTACACCGCTGGCACTGGAATTTTTTCTTACCCTCCACCGTACTCCAGCCACATGGGATCATCCCTCCCATCACCTTCTCCACCTTCCCCTCTATTGCGGTAACGGACCCACCAACAAACAACCCATTTCTCCCTCACTCAAATTGACCGGCTTCAACCACTTCTCCCTCAATCCCAACAGTTATAAACCTAGAAACACCATCTATCTCTCCCAATTTCTCACTCACAGAACCCCTCCCGTCTCCCTCAATTGCCGACCACCGCCGCAGCACTAGCACCGGCGTCCAACCATCATACCGCCACCACCAAAGCCCAACCCTCTCTGCGAACTGTTCACCACCGTCGTCATCTGCTCAAGCCGAGCAGAACAGCCAGAGAAGCCCGAACCAGAGGCTTCTTCGTCGTCGCCGCTCTGTTGTCTTCACTGCCGATCCAAATCGCCGTCGCTCTGCCGGTGAGTTCTTCTCTAGCGGAGGATACAGATGGGAGAGGAGGGAGATAACGAGAGAGAAGCAGATTGTGGGTGAGCCGTGTGAGCGGAAAGGAGTCAATGTTGGGTATGTAGTCTCGCAATTTTTTTTCCTTTTCCGTTTCTGCCCAAATTTGGATGGAAAATTGATTTTCCATTTCGGTAATAAAACTTTTCCTTTTCTTTTTCTTTTCTTTCCCAGATATATTCCCCTACCAAACACATAATAGAAAATCTTAAGAAAATTATTTTCTCTTCCATTTCGTTTTCCAACAACCAAACATAGCCTTAGAGAACCTACTCTAGTCATAAGTTTCATCTTTCTTTTCCTTTTTATGTCACAGAAAGGAGTAAGCTTCCTTCTTTGTAAAAGAGTAACTGACAAACTCCAAAAAGAATGAGTTGCTCTGAAGAGATTGAAAATATGAAGTTGGCTGTCCTCTTACCGTCGTTTCAGTTAGAAGTTTGGACTTTTGGTCATGGTTGATGAAATCGATCCTCACTCTATTTCAGTTGCTCGTGTTACTTCACACTGAGAAATATATATTTGAAATAGAGGCTAACAAGAAAAGTTATTTGATTAACATGGCAGAATTTCATAACTTGAACAGTAGATAATTCAGTAACTGATATTCTTCGCATCATCTTTCCCATTTTAGTAACACGGGAATGAAGGAGAATATTTAGTACTTGAAAAATATCAGAGGTAACATGTTTCACTACTAAGTCCATCCGCAGCAAGAGGGCTTCCCGAAGCACTATTATCCTCACTTGGCCCCCACACAACTTCTTAAATATTACAGAACTGCCATATTCTACTCAGCAAGAAAAAGTCTTCATGGAGCCCTAAACTAATATTATATTCTAAACATCTCATATATTTCTTAAATAATTCTTTTAATACAAATTGTTAACTGATTTATTATTTTTAATTCATGGAAACTAATTTAATCCGTCGAAAACGATTAAACTTAAAATAAACGTATACACTCTTTAATTTTACATCTTTCCCATTTTAGTAACACGGGAATGAAGGAGAATATTTAGTCCTAGTTAGTAGGGATGCAATTTCAAACCGGAAAAACCGCAATCCGAGCCGAACCGGGCGGTTTGGTTCGGTTCGGTTCGGTTTGGAAGCTACGACGGTTCGGTCCAGGTTTGCAAAAATCAAAAACCGTATAATACGGTTCGGCTTAGGTTTAAGATACCACAAAACCGTACAAACCGAACCGAACCGTTTATGTAGCTTATTAGGCTTTACAACTACTAAACTTGATAACTTCTACACATATATCATATACAGTATGTACCTCAAAACCGAACCGAGCCCATTAAATGGTTCCGGAAATGATGTAATGTTTTCTGCTTTATTTTTAATTGCTTGACATAGAAATTTTAGCAATCATTTGAATGTTGAATGAACTATTAAGAAATTTTAAATGGAATAATATATTTCCCGAAACCACGGTTGAAAACCGAACCAAACCGGTCATTCATGGTTCGGTTCGGTTCGGATTTGAGCCATGAACGGTCCGGATTAGGTTTCGGTTTTTCCCAAACCGTTACACGCGGTTCGGTTCGGATGGTTGCCAAAACCGGACCGAACCGTTTTCATCCCTACTAGTTAGTGCTTGAAAAAATCAGAGGAACATGTTTCACTACTAAGTCCATCTGCAGCAAAAGGGCTTCCCGAAGCACTATTATCCTCACTTGGCCCCCACCTAACTTCTTAAATATTACAGAACTGCCATATTCTACTCAGCCATAAAAGTCTTCATGGAGCCCTATGGCCTATACTAACATTATATTCTAAACATTTCATATATTTATTGAATAATTCTTTTAATACAAATTGTTAACTGATATATTATTTATAATTCATGGAAACTAATGTAATCCGTCGAAAACGATTAAACTTAAAATAAACGTATACACACTCTTTAATTTTACTAACAATTTTTTTTCCTATACTTTTTTAGTTTTTAAATAAAATATATGCTTATACAACTAATAACTGCTGTATCTATAAAACAAAGAAGAAACACAAACAAGAGTTTAATACATCATTAACTGTGTTTTTACTACTTCATTGGTAAAATTATGCTTATAATTAATTATTATTTTTCTATCCAAAAAGATAAACAACCAAGACTTTAGACTCCTAATTTAAATTAGAGTCCAAATTTATCTATAGCGCATCCCTACACGCACAGAGATAAACAGAGAAATTGGAAACATAAAATATCACCAATTCACATGGCGAGAGAACAGGGAGACTTCGGATAAAAAAAAGTCGAGAGCCGTCTCCACCATCGAGCCCTGAGAGCTTGGCAGCGTGCTCAGCAAGCCCGTTCAGGCTCTGTGACGCACTGAACAAGCTCCGGGCGCGCCTCCTTCTGCAAATGGCCTAAGATGAAGACCCGAGAAGCTTTCTTTGCTGTCAATGTACTCTGAAGTACACAGTTTTTTTTTTTTTTTTTTTGAGGAGTTTGGAGAGAGATAGGATATGAATCCTTATTTTGAATTTTAGTCCCTTCCAACAGGGGGAAAGGGTGTATCTATGAAGTGTGTTTAGCGCCTGTTTTACAAAAGGTCTTTGTAGCAAACATCAACCAAAGATTAAAAGCATACAGATCCAGGTGAGGAATTTGATAGTAGAACTTCGAGGGAGGAGTTTCAGTTGGGGGCTGTGGGGCGTTGAAGGTGGGTGTGGTTGGATATGTGTAGGAGTTACACTGATCAGGTTTTCCCATTTGAATTCGAGAGGTTTTAGCAAAGCACCGAGGATGGTATTGCCACGCAGCTAAGATGGTAAAACTTAAAGCCACATTTTCATAGGATAAGTGGAATTCTAAACATTCTAGTGGATAAAACAGAAGATGATCCCACTAAGACAAATGAATACAGTATGTAAAAGAACCTGGAAGTGCGAAAATGTATGTTTAGTCGAGATCAACCAGACTAAACATGTCAGTCAACAGGTTAGACAAAAGCGGAATTCTTCTTTTTCGTATAATTATCACTAAGACAGATGGATACAGTATGTAAAAGAACCTGGAGGCTGGAGTCCAAAAATCATACTAGAAAACACTGAAGTTCTTTTCCTTTGATAAGATAAACCCACTAAAACGACAAATGTTCCCCATAGCTCTCTTATTTGCAGTACATATTTACAGGTTCAAGTAAAGAAGAAAATTGTTATTGAAACTTGAAAGCAACTAAAATACATATTATCGAAGCTATGACAATTTGGGTAGTACAGATTTAGTTGTTTTAAAGTTCAAATGGAGTGCAGGTGTTTGGGCGGGTATAAACTGCAAATGCGTCTCTAATATAATGAACCAAGATGTCTAAAATTTGTGTTGTTGAATTGAGGTCTATGGTCTAATTTGGGTGGGTCCCACACCTCTCTAAATTGTTATATAGGTTATTGTATCAAAATTTGAACATCTCATATCCGTACATGGAATTTATCATTGAGATTTCAGAGAGTTATATGGTAAGAAACTGTGAATTTGGACAGGATGTGAGAATTGAAATGTAAACCTTATGCTGGTAACCTTGCATTTAAGCAATCTAGCTCATGACTACACAAAGACTGCACTTGGCTTAAATTTGGAATAGATGATTGAAGCCTAGTATAGTGGAGAAACCTGGTTTGCCATCGGGAGATGGGTTTAATTCATCTGACAAGTCACAGAAGGCATTTCTCATAGAATGAAGTATCACCATAAGATACTAGGATTACCTCTTTGGCTCTTTCCCTAGTTGAGAAAATAATCAGATGGCTCCTCTTTCTTGTATAGTGGGATCTACCCTATACGGGTCTCATCTACACCTGTTTATGTTTTTTTTTTTCCTTGCTTTCAAGATACTCACCCCCTTGCTATTTTCTCTCTGCTGTGTACTTCGGGTGCCAGCAAGAAAAAATATGCTTTTGATCCCAGCCACACTTGAATCCCTTTTAAGTGGACCGACATTGTTCTGATTTAATTTCGTAAACCCTATGTGTCTTGACTGACTTGTTTGTTAATCTTGTGCTGTGATTTGGCACTATCAACTGTTGTCGAGGCATGGATGTGATACACGCGATACTCTCTTTTCTTTCTTGGTGTTTTTGTGACATCATGGGTGTAAGATGAAGTCCATAAACAAGATACTCCAACGAAGAAATTTCTAACTGTATGAAAGTAACATTTACAAATGTACTAGCAGTTACTAAGTTACGCACTCTTGAAAATATGTTTCTACTCTTGAACTCTTTTAATTTCTTGCTGGTGTAGTTCTGCTACTGTTTATCACTATAAATTTACTGGTGTTGGTTATATAAATGTTTATAGAACTGGGAGATCTTGTCGCCTCTCGCCTCGGGTATTCAAACTTCTGCAACGGTTATTATGTCTTGATTTCAGTGCCCATTCGTTAAGATTGATCAATAATTGAGCTTCTGGACTTCGTTGGAGTGATATAGGAGAAAAAGCCATCTGCTGAAAGAGAGATGAAATTAGTAATCTCCACTGTTCCAAAGCTTTCTCTTGACCTTATCCAGCTGTTCCTTTTAGTGCCATTTGGGGTATAGAAGCACTCTTATTATCTTATGATTAGTTTGTTCTTTCAATGCAAGTATTGTTATCTGTTCACCCACTCGCTATTCAAACCATTATACTACTGTGGATCCTGTTTCATGATTCTTACTCGAGCTTCTTGTTTTCTGTTTTCAGAGAGCTGCAAACACCGGATGGGGTCACCAAGAGGATAGGAGTTCAAAGTGGGGCCACGATAGGTTTGACGGGTCTAAAAGAACTGAAAAAGATGCTAGGAACTCCAGGCCAGAGGGCAGCAATGTAGGCAGAGAGAGCCAGAACAAACCAAGAGAATTTAACCGAAGAAATGAGGACAGTAGAGACACTGAGAAGCGGGATGAAGGCAGAAATAAGGAAGATGCAGAGAGAAGACGCCGAAGGGGTGATGATGCTGAACCAGATCCAAGAAAAGAATATGATGATAGGAGGGTGGAAAAAAGATCGAGAAGGCATGAATCAGAATCTTATACTAGCAAAGAAGACCCAGAAATGAGGGGTAGGAGGGATGGGGATAGAAGGTCTTCGCATCATGATAGAGATTCCTCATCCCATCGCCATAGAAGAGATGAAGATCACAGATCGCGCAGATGAGCTTCCTAATTCTCTTCCTTGTTTTTAGCAGAAGAGTTACTATGGCGCGATGTTAAGAATTGAGTTTCTTCTTGTCTGTGTTTTCTGCCCTGCTTGGTAGTGACACCCTAGTTTGTCCTGAGAACAATGACTTCTGAAGGTGTTCATGCAATTCAAGAAAACAGGCCGCGAGTTTGTACTACTATTTAAGCATTGGGTCTGTGAAGCTCAGTCACTGCTTTTTCGACAGGGGTTTGAAGTGCCTGCTGGTTTTTTTAATGTCTGAGAGGCCATGAATGAAGGATTTAAAGGGACTAGGTACTCTGATCTGCCTTCTGATCTTACTTAGTTGCCAAAAGAGTTTCTTGCTTCTTATCTTCACTCTCTTAGAAGTGACTTCTTTAAATGTCGTACATAGCATTTTACTCGGACCCGGCCTTCTGGGTGTGGTCGATCTGGTTTGGGTTTCAGTGGTTGGAATATTTTTAAACCAAAAAATGCTAAATAATAGGATAAATGACACTAAACACTCATATGAAGTTTGAGGCTTGTGACGCTAAACCACCAGCACTTTCAGTTTTATAGAAAAATTTCATGCAATTTTCATTTTGAGACACAGCTTCCAATCATTGACAGAGTTAGATTAAATTAACGCAGTTTATTTAGATTAGATTAACACAATTTATTGTAATACTCACGTGATTGGAATTACGCCCCATCCTGTGACCTCACGTGATCGGTATTACAATAAATATTGTTAACTATGAATTGAAAGTACTGGAGGTTTGATGTCAGAAATGTCAAATTGCATGTAAGTTTATTGTCGTTTGTCTTAAATAATATTAAAAAATTAACTCCGATCCGGGCCTTACTCATACCTGGATCCGACGCCTTCCTCATCAGAACGCTTAATCTATCTCATCAAAACGTGTTGAATAGTTAACCAATAATTTACATTTACCCACCTAACCCAAACACCTTCCGAAATTTTTTATCAAATAGGTGAAACTACGAGGAACACCAGTTAAAAAAAAAATCTTTATTTTGAAGTTGGATTTGGAAATTAATACTAGTGTGTATGCCTTCACTATGCCATCGTCTTCGGCAATTATTACATATATACATTGCGAATTTGCTAAGTTAGGTTTTGAGCTTCTTTGCAACTTGAGCTAAATATTTGCCCTGATAATATGCCTGTTGGAGTTCAAGCTCTGTTGGCTGACGAGTTCCGTCTCCAGCATAAGTCCCAGAACCGTAACAAGACCCTCCTTTAACCTCGTTCATCTCAAACATGCCGCTTCCAAAAGTGTATCCGAGGGGGACAAATAACATGCCGTGATGCGCTAGCTGTGTCACTGCTGTCAATCTGAAAGTAGTAGCAATGGACAGAAGATCAGATACAATGTTGTTCAGGAAAACAATTAACGTGACAATGTTTTTCTCTTCTATTTCGCGCTTTTTGAATCGAAGCTGCCGATAAATCATGGATATCCTTTCACATATAAAACACATCATATTTAACTAAATTGTCCTCGCCAAGAACAAACATGTATCCTAATCGGATTATGATTCTTTCGCAACAGGGAAAGGGCGTGGTAGATGAATGTATATTGAGTTGTTGACTTCTTGAAAAATCAAATATACACTCAAATTAACCCACATAATTGCACTTCAGGAAATGAAACTAAAAGGACATACTACCTCCGTTTCTTCTCTATCACACCGGTTTGACTTTTTGACTCGTATCTGGATCACTTTGACCGGGTGATTTGGATAGCAGAATGATGTGAGTTTTAGATATTTTTTTCACCGTGTTACAGAGCAACCTTTACTGTACAACGCCATCAAAAAATTATGAAAAAATTACATCGTTTTGCTACACAAAGCACCGGGTCAAAGTGACCCAGTGAATAGTGACAAAAGTCAATACGGTGTGATAGAGAAGAAACGGAGGTAGTATTTATTTGTGGTATTTGTTTTTTAGGTTAATTTGACTAAGTGATTTGAGTAGCAAAACCCTACAAGAATTTGTCACTTCTACTAACGTTGTGGGTTTAAGATAACTCTACAACATTACGATAATGATAACCAATTTGTGTATCATTATTTACTTAAGTCTCATAGTCAAAGTGACGTCAAAAGTCAAACAGAATGGAAAATTTGGGACAGAACATAAGGGTACGCAATTTTCAAGTTTTAGGCACTAGCATCAACAATAGACTATTCAAATGGAAGTTATCACCAAATATAATGTCAATTTATATATGTACAGTCTGCAGTAGACTAGCTAAACAACATACTATTTTAGTCTCTTAAATTCTTGCTAGCTAGATGTGGCGAGTCAAAATATCCTAACTACATTTAATTTTTATTTCTTTATCTTAGTTTTAGATATTGTCGGTTCACCACTACTGGAGCAAAATCACTATGCTAAAATGTTTAAGTTGAATTTAGACTAAAATTTAGCTAATTTGTGCATAACACTATCGTGGACGCTCGTAGTCTATTACTTCAAACTGGTGCTAGCTAACGTGGTATAGCGAGCTGCATCAGGTCTCTGGGTCGACTTTTATTCAAAATTCCAACCCAAAATGTATTGGGTAATGAGGTAAGAAACATAGAGTCTCGATGTGGGATAAATAACGATTCTCAACCGTGACTAAAATTAGTTAATCTGAAGGAAAGAAAGAAAGAAGAAACTCACGCAGTAAGCTCCTGCCCACCTCCATGGAACCCAGTACTCCAGAAAACTCCGGCGGGTTTTCCGGCAAGCGCCTGTTTACCCCACAGCTCACCAGTCGCATCAAAGAAGGCCTTAGATTGCGCCGCCATCACGCCGAAACGGGACGGGAAACCAAAGAGGAACCCGTCGGCCTCCGCCAGCTGCTCCGGCCTGATCTCCGGCACATCATCTGCTTTCGGAGGGGCCTTCATCTTCTCCAATATCCGACTCGGAAGCGTCTCCGGCACCTGTAATTACAACATCTATATAACAACGGATTATGAAAAATAAGTTATCCCAAAATGTGACATGTGAAATAGCTTATTCTCACCGAATCCTATAAATCAAACACTTCATGAAAAAAAAAATTCAAATATTTTCGATAAATCTTCTTCTTTAGAGTCGTGCCTGAGGGCAAGAACCCACATCAAGAAACAACCTAATATAGCAATCATAACCTCTTTTCTATGAATCGATCATCAAAAATTACAGATTTCACAGGGAATTAGAAAGTGGGTGGGGGTGGTACCTGCCAAAGTGTGGCTTCTACGCCTTCGACTTCGTTAGCTCCTTTCTGGACTTGTCGTGCCATGATCTCCACATGGCCGTGCAAGGAGTAATATCTGTAAAACAGAGCAAAAAAAAACAGAGTGTGGAACTGATCATATGGTGATCGGAGAAATCAGAGAGATGAGAATTTGATGATTCTGCTTACACTATGTAGATTTTAGTGGTGGACATAGCTCCCGCATAAGCAGATTGTGATTTCAAACGAGAACAACACGAACACGAAGAAGAGTTTCAGTGAGACGTTTTGTTGAACAGAAAAGCGTGAAGGACAGTTTTTCTAAACGATAAAGCCAGCGAACCAAGACAGAAACATACTACTACTTGCCACGTGTGTGGGCGTTATCTGATGAGTTCAATTATTTTGGACTTTGTGTATTCATCATCATCACCTACTAGATAAATAGTAGACATAATTGGTCATTTTTTCGCTTCTAGTTTCTTAATTTGGGTGGTGTTTGGTCGGGAGATACAGACCTAAAAGTATTTGACAATTTGTCTGGGGTTATCATGTTCGTGAGCAGCCTAATTTATACTCTAGTGAGCTGTCTAATTTATACCACTCTAGTATGTTTTGTAGACTATATTATTGTAATAAAGTAGATATTTATTCAAGAAAAATAGTAGGTCAGGGTTCCTTGTCTTTACAACACATAAAAAAGTGAGGTGATACGAAGTGTCGGTTCAACTATAGTTTTTCCAGTAACACACTTTCACCCCCTCAATTTTAGTGTGTCAAATTTCTAGACACTTACGTATCCTAATTGTGACATTCTGTGGGGATAATTTGTCCCAAAACTACTGTCAGTGACAGAGTCCCATTCCGAGCTTAATGGCCTTACAATTAGGGAGAATAATAGGTGTCCTAAAATTTGACACAATTACGTTGTGAAAGTGTCTTTCCATGAAACTAGAGGACGTGAAAATGTCCTTTACCCTAGTTTTTCTTATTCAATATTGAGCTCAAAGTAAAAAGGGTAAAAGACACTTCACCCACTCAGGTTTGATACAAATACAATTTAACTCTTCCAGTATGGAAAAAAACAGTTCCACCCTTTTAGTGTGCCAAAAGAAACTATGATGGAGCCGCACGCAGTCTAACTGTGTCAAATAAGAAATGTAAGTGTCAAAATTAGGCACGTTGAAGGATGGGAGTGTCCATTTCCAAACTAGAAAGGGTATATTTGCGTCAAACTTGAGGGGCTCAAACAGTCTCTTGCCCAAGTAAAAATGATACCACGTGCCACGTTTCACTTCTATTTATTTCTTGGAATATTGAACATTTGAACTAGCCCATTTTTATTTTTATCATACTTTCTGTTTAGACTTTCACAATTTATTTTTATTTTTATCATACTTTCTGTTTAGACTTTCACAATGTTTGGTCAAGATTCAAGACAAAAAATTCACACCACTGAGTTCCACTAGATTGCGAAAATTTTATTTCGGTTTCTGCAAGCAAGATGTGTACATAGAACGACAAGATTGCAGCACAACAACTACACAGTTCGATCTACCAAATGAAGAACGTACCATGTATAACCTTTGACAACACTGACATGCAACACCCAAACACTAGTTCTTCCCTAAATGATAATTGCCTATTGTTATTCAGAGAGAATAGCTAACCTAGGATTCAAAGGATCATTTTCCAACCAGCTAACCCACTACGCGAAGTAGTTGCGAAATTCCCTAATTTCGCTCATTTTTTAGTCCAGAAGGAACTATCATTTGTCGACAAAGGAAGACTCTGCAAGATCAATGGCACGAGCAAGAGTGGCAGCTTTGTTTTCACACTCACGCTGCTCGTCACCAGGATCACTATCAGCTACAATGCCCGCCCCAGCTTGAAGGTGAGCAACCCAATCGCGGCGATTGTTCTTCATATCCTTGTACGAGTACATGGTGTCGTGGCGTACACTTGTAGGGAACACAATGGTTCTCAGTGCTAGAGCAATGTCCATGTCACCCGTAAAGGAAATGCCTCCGAAACCACCACTATATGGGCCCCGCCTTGTTACTTCTAGCTCATCTATCAACTCCATCGCCTTCACCTGGATAGAACAACAGGAGCAAATGCAACCAGCATGAGACCACAAACCTAACTAAATTGAGCACCAGATATACAACTTTTAGAAATATTAAAAATGTGAGATAGACCACCATTCCTTTTTGTGTGGGAGATAATTTGGACAAGCTATCTTCAGGAAACAAGAAGACAGGAGTAACTTGGACTTGGGAGTGTCAATGGTTTTGGAGAAACAACGGTTTTGGTTAGATATATTATCATAATCGAAGACAAGTGAGAACAAGTAGTATTAGCCTCAAGATGTTAGAAGAATCTAAATGTTAAAGTAGGAGGATTGCACAGATGGCCGACCCTAAGCCCTTTCTGGTTAAGGTCATTTCTATAAAAGTGACCTCGGGGAACTCAAACATGATTTCTGTTGAGTTTGTTACTTGCATATGATATAGTTTTGGTTGCGTTACATCTGAATATATATGTGTGTATTGAGATGTAATTTCGAACTACGGAAGATATTCTGATATTCAAGGACAGTTGTAGGACTCTGATACCAACTGTCACAGGCTATTTTTTCGTCCTTCTTTGTCGATTGTGGCTACACTGTACAAGGCGGGGGTTTACAGAATTGTTCGTAAAGAAATAGCGTGTATTGAGATGGGAATGTTGAGTTGGATGATAGGTGCCAGAAGAGATGATGCATGAGGTGCTCTCTATAGAAATAACCTGGAGTTGCATCAAAATGCAAGGAAAAACAGGTTGGCATGGTATGGTCATGGAGTAGAAGGGTGAATCAGGGAACCGCCAGAAAAGAAATGGCAATAGAACTGTGGCATTGAGAAGAAACAACTACAGGAAGTTGATCCATGTAACCAACTCCAAGTAATTGGGATAGCAAACAAACCTACAACTACAACAACAGCAAGAAATCATCCACTTCCTCAATTTTTCTTCAAGGTCAAGTAACGAGATGAAAATTTCTGGACTGATAGAAAAACCATTATCATACGGAATGGACATGTCATCAAAGGTAAAAGAGTTCAGGAATTTAACCTTGGGAGCGCCGCTAACAGTCCCAACAGGTAATGCAGCACGCAGAGCATCCCAGCTAGTTAAATCATCAAGCAACTCCCCAGTAACCTGCCAAGGTAGGAACAAACTATCACAAAGTGCATCTATTATCAATTTATCAGTATTAGAAGACAGGTGTTTAACGCCTTTCTTACCGAAGAGCTAATATGCATGACATGGGAATATCTTTCAATATTCATTAGCTTCTCAACTTTCACTGAACCAGGTTTTGAGACCTGCAAGGACAATGCGTACCGGTTACAGATTAATACAAAAAAGAAGGCTACTGAGAAAATTGAACCAGCAACTAGCTGCCACGGAAAATAAGGTTAATGGCTAACAGGTAACCATCAGATCACAAACAAACAAAAATTAAAGTATTGATGTACTAGTATGTTGCAGTACGAGAAAGCAAAACAGTTCTCATCGGATACAAAAGTTACAGTAATGTAAAGTTGTTTGACTTTATCGAAAGAGAAATTTCAGTCACACGTTCCATGAAATGCATCTCTCCTGGTTCATTAAATTCCTAAAGGCGTGATTTCACCAATATACAAGATACATATAGCAATCTTAAATCATCTCTAAGACGGGTAGAGAGAATCCTTGTCCATCTAATCTTTGTCGACAGTATAGTAAGGAATGCAGCAGCCTGATAGTATGATGCAAAATTCCAGAAGATTTTCACTTAAGAAAATATGAGAATACGACATGCAAGTGTCTTCTTGGTCTCATTCTAAAAAGGACACGAGTTCACAGAATTTAAGAGTAATATGCTGTTCAACAGTTAAGATCTCCATAAAAAATCCTTAGATTCAATGTGGCAAAGAGAAAAGACAATAACCCTTATCAATTCAAGCATATCAGCTATATCTAGCTGTGACATAATCCATCGGCATAGAAAAAGGGCAAGGAAGCTATACATTTTTACAGAAGTTAAATGGAGCAAGAATTCTGTAGGGTGAAGATAAAGCAGGCTAGCAACATAGCTGGACAAATAAGAATATGTACCTTCCCGACATCATTCCTTCCCAAATCAACAAGCATTATATGCTCGGCGCATTGCTTTTCATCGTTCAGAAGCTGCTTTTCCAACATGTAGTCTTCTTTAGGTGTCTTCCCTCTTCTAACAGTTCCAGCAAGGGGGCGATTAGTGATTACTCTCTGTAAAAAAAGTGTTATAGACACAAATTGAAATTAAAGTCATGAAAGCTGTTGCGAGGACAGTACTTCATAAATACATGGATGTAATCAAAAGATGGCAATGACAGCACTTAACCACGATGTGCTTGTCTTTGACGGTGTATAAGATAAACAGGAAAGCACAATTTTCTCAATACTATTTCAATAACTATACCCATCAGTCGTACCTTCTTCACACGAGTAAGAATTTCCGGACTTGAAGCGACCAAAATAGACCCTCTCGCCTGTCAATCAGGTTTGGCAAATGAAAATCTAGAATATGATTACATTTAATTTTACTTGATACAAAGAAAAAGAGAGGCCAGACATACTTGTAAGTAAGTCATGTATGGACTTGGATTGACAATTCTCAGTGCCCTGTAGACCTCAAATGGGTCTGCAAAAGTTCGTCTTTCAAATCGCTGACTTAATACAATCTGGAAAATATCCCCCGCCAGTATATGTTCTTTGGCTTGCAACACTGCCTCCTTGTACTTGTCACTCGTCATGGTTGACTCCTTCAAAGAGGGGCCAAAAAGGCTAGTGTACAACTTAATTGAACCTGCAGCTAGCCTTGGGCTGAAACCGGCAACTATATTAAAAATACAGAACTAAACATAACCAACAGTTGCAGTCACTGGATAAGAAAATGTGTTCTACTCACGGTACTATATCGTGCACTCTGGAAAGTAAAGAGTCCAACCGTCGCATCCCGTCTTTGAAGGCCTCATCAACTGAAGAGAATTGATCCAATCGCACCCAATGTATGACATAAGCTTTCTGTGGTTATGCGGAATCTTAGATTATGAAAACCATTAAGTTGAACAATCTCAAAAATTGCCTGATTATCAGGGTTTGAAGACATGTAAACATGAAGCTACACTGCCACAGACAATCAATATTTGGTAGATAAAGGAATGATTATGGAAAAATAAATGAATAATAACACCAGTTTTAAACTTAAAAGCATGAAGCAAAGCTGCAACATACACTCTGTGAGAACTGGACGGTTGAAACTCTATTCCTTATAGACCTAACTCAGTATATCAGAGAGTAGAAGTGTGAATTTTCCATCATCCAGGTCAAACGCATTTTAGGACAAAAGCCTCCTTTCGAATCAATGAATTAGAGGAAAAGAATGAGGGGCAGGCAACTAAGAGACCTTTTAACTGCTTTTTGTCAAGAATAAAGATAACTATAAGAGAAAAATGGTGAAAGGATAAGCCAACAACATGCAAACAATTGTTTTTTATAAGCAAAAAGTACCTTGTCTACATGATCAAACACAATCACGTCATCATAAAGGCCTAAATGGACGTCAGGAAGGTTTCTATCATCCTTAGGGGCACCTGAGAACGGAAGCTTTTTCTTCTCCACATAGCGCACTGTGTCATACGAGAAATAACCAACCCAGCCACCTGGTCAAGAAGTACATTGACAAATATAGGTAAGTGATACTGTGGTGGATTGATGAAAGAAACATCAACTGCATAAATGAAATAAGATGCTCAAACAAGCAACAGAAAACAGTTTAGCAGCCAAAATAAGGAACTAAACAACTGATATTCTAATAAGCTCCAACTGTTCCAAATACCTCAGAGCTAGACCATATTCTCAAAAGCAAATCCATTCAAGTATAATCATAAGAATTCAAAGTTAAAAGTTAAATTTCATCTTTACATATTAGGTACACATTTATTATAACAAGGCATTCAATCTCAACCAACATGCATCTTCAAGGTAATTGCAATAAGTGACTGCAGAACCTAATTAGTTCATGAAGACTGTCAAAAGCAGAGCATACACGATGCGTAATTAAAAAACCTAAGCCAAGACATTGTTGAACGGGTGCTTCCAGAAAATACCACAGTGAGGCACAGTAAAGGCTAAATAATCTTTAGCTTTTATTTATCACTATAATGCCAGATGCAGCTTTCCAAATCAATGATTATGATCCGTGTTGCACTGAGCACTGGTACATACAAGACATAGTGATATATAAGCTGATTAAGCAACGATAATGAAAGATCAAGTGATAATAGATGCTTCTAAGAGACAAAAATATCACTGCCTGAATCCAAATCGAGATTATAACATGACATGACCCTGTCCAAAGAAGAGCGTATAACATAAAGTTGTGGAGTTGTACAAGGAGAAACAGCAAATAGTAGCTGTTCTTCTAGAAGATGCTATCAAGCATCTAAGCCCAAATGTTGGAGAATCGAGCAGGGGTGATCAGCCAAGGATCTTAATCACAAGTGTTTAGCGCCATTCTCTTTTATTCAGATCATCTAAAGTATAAACAACCCTGCCTGACAGGAATACATTCCCAACTATCTTAACTCCTTCGGAAAAATCAAAACTGAGTAGAACATGTCTTACCGCAAAATGCGTCAGGAAGCTCGTCGATACGTTGAGGTTTCCAATTCTCCATGATTCTCCGAGGAACAACCATCGGATCTTCTTCAATCTCTTCAGTCATCTTTCCTTCATGGTGATCTATAACAGTAACCATGTTCTCTTTTGCCACAATTTCCATAGTCGGCTGCGCTCCAACCACACTATATCGTCCCTAACCAAAATCAATCCAACACTCAATATCCGTACTGTATACGCTCAACTGAAGCTCAATAGTTCAGTTCCTTTCTAACTGGAATGTCTGATTAATGACATTACTATACTTTTTTTTTGGCGAAAATTGGCATACAAATGAAAAGAATGTTTTATTATCAATCCGTAAAATTAAGCAGAATTGAACTAGCACATGACACTACAAACTATTATCCTCATATCCTCATCACAGAGAGAGATTGAGCCTTTTGTAATGAAAGCCATGAATTGACATTTGAAAATTCCATAGTCGGCTGCGCTCCAACCACACTATATCGTCCCTAACAAAAATCAATCCAACACTCAATCTCCGTACTGTATACGCTCAACCGAACCTCAATTGTTCAGTTCTTTTCTAAGTGCAATGTTTGATTAATGACATCACTATTTTATTTTATTTTATTTTATTTTGGCAAAATTTGACATACAAATACAGGTGAAGATGTTTTACTATAAATCCGTACAATTAAGCACATGAAACTACAAACTATTATCCTCATTACAGAGAGATTGAGCTTTTTGTAATGAATTGACATTTGAAATTCTAATTTGAGAAGGAGATTCAAAGGAATGATCAAATTACATAAACCTCACAGTGTAAAATCTGTAGAAGAGCCAAAATTAATGTGCCTACATTAACGAAAAAATCAGATAGTACTTACAACACTGGAGGAGAGCAAGCCAGGCTCGACAGATTCAAACAAGAAGCTCGGAGCGTCTCTTTCGTCTTCCTTAACCAAACAGCGGTAAGCCAGCACCGGAGTGAGATGATCGGAGAAGATACTCCGGTACAGAGGTATCAGATTCCCGTTCTTCGAAGCCTCCTTGAACTTCTCCGATTGGTCGACTGAACAAATCAATCAATCAATCAAGCAAACACCGTTTCATTTCAAATCAAAAGCTAATCAACAATCAAACATTACAGAAATCAATGGAGACTACTCCGAATCCGTACCTAATGATGGCGGAGAGGCGACGGCGGAGCATTTCAGAGCGGTGGGAGAGCGGAGGAAGGCGAGAGAGGTGCGAGAGGGGAAGGTGAGGGAGGGATTGGAGAGGAAGGGACGGTGAGAGAGAGCTAGGGTTTCCATTTTAGGTTGAGGTCAGGAGATTACATCAGAGATGGAGAAGAAGCAGAGGAAGAAGATGTTGTGTGTGGATTTATAGAGAGGGGTTTTCAGTTTTCTTCAGTCTGGTGGAATTGGTTGCGGCTGGGGGTTGTTCTGATGCGCATTCACTGCTAATGATAGATGCAGTAGTAGTACGCTACTCGCAGCCAGGATAAAAATATATTCCTTGCCACGGGTACATGAAATGTGGCATAAGGGAAACACTGTAACTAGAATAAACACCCATACAATTCACTTACACCTCCTCAGTTTTGGTCGATTTTTACTTACTCCTCTCTTAGTTTGAAAAACTTCACTTATACCATTTATGACTACTAAATCTGTTGTCACTAACACCAGTACATGTATCTACTCTGTTAATTGTGATTGTAACTTTTCAAAATCAGTTTATCGGACGAACATTACCTTTGAAGAGGCTCCAAAGGTCAATCCAGCCAAATGTTTATTCTTAACACGTGCAAAATATTTGTATTCTTTCACGTGTTTCATATGCATTTCTCAACATGTGCAGCTACTACAAGCAAAAATTAAGATTAACTCGAGGTAGAACTTACAAAATTAAGGGTGGATTGACCTTTTATAGCATTTATAAGGGTAAATATGTTCAAAAAATTGAATTTAGAAAGCTACCTACCAACTAACAAAATAGATACATGTAGCTGTCTAAGTGACAACAATGTTTGGTAGTCATATGGTACGTAAGTGTCCAAATTAGAATGGGTGTAAGTGAAGATCAACTACATCTGAGAGGGTGTAAGTGAAAATTACCCTCATTCGAGACCATTGCCTAAATGAATTAGACAAATAGTAGTAGCCATTAGTGAGTGTAATAAACTTTTGAAGCTTGAATCAATCTTGACACGTAGATCTAGATTATTGATCATATGGTTACTCATACACTCTAAAATTAATTGTCGTGCCCTAGGACACTGCCACACAAGATAAGAAATTTAAAATCAATTCTCAGCAGCTAGGGTGGTAGCTCAAGTGGTAGAGCGTTGAAAACCCCTACATGAGGTCCCAATTCAATCTCGGTTGCCAACAAAAACAATTTCTCAGAAAAAAATCAATTCTCTGATGTAATTCGTACTTGGATGCAATACAGAAATTTTAACGCAGATCATATAGGAACTAATGATATATGCATCATGTCATGGTACCCCTGCTATTGAATATTTTCTCCACTACAGACGAACAAGTTGAAATGTTTGAAACATATAGGAACGGGCCGGGTCAGCAGTCCAAGAACTTGACCCAATTGTCATGCACAAATAAGGAATGAGACAAATAGGTGTGTGATGATGTGTAAATATGTATCCTTCATATTTGTCAGAAGGGAAATTCAGATATATGTACATTTCAGTAAGGACAATAATTGTACATATCCGAGTTCGGTTCATGAATAGTTTGGCGGGTTAGATGTTTGCATTTATGAGCAAGGATGTAAATGGGTTCAACTGGGGGATTGTTCACCCAGTTTTAATTTAAATTAAATTCAATTTTACTCTCTTTCTAATTAGCTATCACTCCGTTACAACTCTTTGTCCTCATTTGACTTTTTTTGGAGTTCGATTTGACTGATAAATTTAACTGACGATATGATATGATAGTTTTCTAATTTTTTTATGGTACTATAGTGTTTAGGAAAAAATACAATCTTATAAAAATATTAACACATTTTCATATCATGTCATTACTTAAATTTGTCGGTCAAATTAAAGTTCCAAAAATCAAATGGGGACAAAGAAACAAATGTAGCTTCAATGGCCTCTCTTCTAATCCACTTGACCATGCAAATATCTCTTGATGACTTGAATGATTGAAGCTATCTGACAAGGAGATTTAAGATTTTTGTTGATAAGCTCTGCTAGCTTCTTGCAATTTGTTTCAGTTTCCAATTGCTCCATATAGTCACTTGCAGCTATACATGTTTGGCTAGATACGATACAAGCAAGCTATTGGGTGCATGTCTATCATTTTCGTACTACTAGAAATGCCATAAAATGCATATGAACTTAAAACAGTCAGTATACTCTTTTACAAATTGGCTCAGACCATAGTTGTATAATGATTTTATTTGTTTTCCAATCGATTCCCGTAATTCGGTCCAATCGTGGCGCATGCTTGGATTTGACAAGTGAGTCTCCCAATTGAACTTTTTTATAACACAATGCTTATTACTTGGACCAAATCCCATTATTCGAATACATAAATTTTCAATTGACCTAATGTAAAGTTGAATCACAACACAATCAAGAAAATATTGAGAGGAGGGAAAGTGAACCACGAAAGACGGGGGCAAATACAAATTAATACAATGAATTACGAAGCTTACAGTAGAGTTTTTGAGAAAGTATCACCAACCATTCAAGATGGCTGAATTGACATGGGGAGATAGTCAAATTCACTCAACTCGATGGAGATTGTGAGATACCTGGAGGAATTTCAATCAAATTTTGCGCAATTGCCCAAAACATAAAGAACTGTGGTACAAACTATTCAACTACTTCAATGCAGCGTTAGATAAAGAATCTGCGAAGAAATTGGTGGTGGAAATTTTATGGGACCTAATGAATGCAACGCAGAGAAGTTATTGAAAATATGTGGCAAAAAGGGAGACTACCTGTTTATTATTCCGTCATCAGATATTACTTAGTTTTCCGTCACATTTGAGGCAATTCATTATAGTCTTGCCTCAAATGGTATATTTGTAATTGAAGGGTTTAATTTATTTTCACACTCCCGGTAACAGTCACTTGCTAATTCATTTAAGTTTCACCTGATCGTTAATATTTATAGTCATCTACTTGTGCTTATTGAAATGGTAGAATTCAACTTTTTTTTTCTTCTTCTTTTTGAGAATTACATCATATAGTCAGGTTCGAATCTAAGACCTTATGCAGGGGCTTCAAACATGCTACCACTGAGTTATCACCATTTGCGTAGGATTCAACTTTATGAGAACTCTTCTTCGGCAAAAGCTTACTAAGATTAAAGGCCAGTTGGGAAGGAGAATAGAAATCCACTCGGTGAGAATGATCCGAAGAGGAAGACAAATGGGGCGAATATAGTTGTGGTCACCGATCAAGGACTTATAGTAGGTGGAGGAAAAAGACTATGCAGCAAGGTGGGAGAGAATAACAGAGACGAAGGCATGCCCATGTGTGAAGTGACAAACGAAAACATTGATAATTTAGAGGCGGTGACTGCTGTGCAGCACCGCCTATCACAATGAATGCCCTATGTTGGAACGTGCGAGGGCTTGGGAACCCTCGTAACGTTCGTTCCTTTCAGGATATCCTGAAGGATAAGAAGCCCACTTTGGTTTTCATTACGGAGACCAAGTCCCACAGTACGGAGATGGAAGTGCTACGAAAAAAGGTTGGTATGCAATTTGGTTTTTACGTGGATAGTCTTGAAAGAAGAGGAGGTCTTGCTCTTCTCTGGAGTGAGGATGTGGAGGTTTCGATACGGTCCTCCTCTTTTTTTCACATAGACTGTTTGGTGGACCTACGGGAAGGAGAAGAACCATGGAAACTAACTTGTTTTTATGGAGATCCGGTGAGGCAGGAAAGGCATAACTCATGGGAGTTGTTGCGAAAATTAAAACCTGCGAATTCGGCTCCCTGGTGTGTTATGGGGGACTTCAATGCCATACTTTCCAAGGATGAGAAAGATGGAGGAAGAGAAGTAACGCCAAGTCAAATAGAGCCTTTTCAGGAAGCTCTCCATCAATGTGAGCTAACTGATTTGGGATTTTCTGGCAATTTGTTTACTTGGGACAACAATCAGGATGAAGACAACATTAGAGAACGACTAGATCGGATTGTTGCCAACAAAGAATGGAGAGAATTGTTTGGAAACGCTCGGGTGAACCATCTAGTAGCTTCCACCTCTGATCATAGTCCGATCGAATTGATTATTGATGGCACCACACGGAGTGGTGGCGGAAACAATCCAAAACGATTCCTTTTTGAATCGGTTTGGACGGAAGAGGCGAGCTGTGGTCAACAAATTCAGCAAGTGTGGACGGAGCAGTCTCGTGATGTATCCATTAATCAAAGATTGGGGAAGGTTGCAGTAAGATTAAAAGAATGGGAAAAAGTGTCTTTTGGCAATATAAGGCGTCAGATTCGAGACTGCAAGAGGCAGCTCCAAGTGATGGAAGCTCGTAAGCAGACCCGATCTGTCAGGCTACAAAGGAAGAAGATTAGAGATCAGTTAAACAGTCTGCTTGAGCGTGAAGAGGAGCTATGGCAACAGAGGTCAAAAGTACAATGGCTCCGGAAAGGGGACAGGAATACCAAATTCTTTCACCAAAAAGCCTATGGCAGGAGGGCCAGAAACAAGATCCGAGGTATTGAAGACGGTCGAGGGAATTGGCATACGGATGAAGAACAGATTATCTCCACCTTGGAGGATTATTTTAAGGAGATTTTTACTAGCAGCAATCCATGCGAGGAGGACTCCCACAGGTTGTTAGACCCAATTACGGAGCAGATTTCGGCCACGGAGGCACAGTTTATGGAGGACTCTTTCACCAGAGAAGAAGTAGAGGCGAGTTTGCACCAGATGGGGTCTCTTAAATCACCAGGTTTTGATGGATTCCCGACGATCTTTTACCAAAAATTCTGGAGCACTGTTGGGGACGATGTAAGTGACTGTGTTCTTAAGATTTTAAATGGTGAAGCTAGTGCAGCAGATTTTAATCACACTATTATTGCGCTAATCCCAAAAATCAAGCAGGCTAGGAAACCGGCTGATTTTCGGCCGATTAGCTTGTGTTCGGTTATTTACAAGCTAGTTACTAAAACGATGGCTAATCGTTTTAAGAAGATTCTCCCAGGTATTATCTCGCAGGAGCAGGGGGCTTTTGTGCCGGGTCGGCTAATTTCGGATAATATCCTGATTGCTTTTGAACTGTTACATTCGATGAGAACCCGGAAGAAGGGCAAGGATGGCTACCTAGCTCTCAAAATTGACATTAGTAAAGCGTATGACCGGGTTGAATGGGGTTTCATCCGTGAAGTCTTTCTAAAGCTGGGATTTGGGCCAAAATGGACGAAGTTAGTAATCGATTGTATTACTACGACCTCTTTCTCGTTCAGTTTTAAAGGTGGTGTTCGAGGTTTTGTTAAACCGGGTAGGGGGCTGCGGCAAGGCTGTCCCCTATCGCCTTATTTATTTTTGATGTGTGGTGAGGTTCTCTCTCGCGCGCTCTCGCGTTCTGTACGTGATGGTTTGTTGTCGGGGGTCACCGCATCGAGAGGGGGTCCTGTCATTTCCCACCTCTTCTTTGCGGATGACAGTTTACTTTTTACAAAAGCTAATACAGAGGAGATAGCTCATCTCACTACCCTACTACATCACTACGAAAAAGCTACTGGACAAAAAATTAACTTGGATAAATCGGCGGTGGTCTTCTCATCCAATGTTAAACAAGAGGAGCAGATCCGGTTGAGTTCCCTTTGTGGTACGAAGTTGGAGAAGTTGCATGATAAATATCTGGGCCTGCCAACATCAATGGGAAGAAATAAGATGATCAATTTTCAGCAAATTGTGGACAAAGTCATGAACAAGTTAAAGATCTGGAAAGAAAGAGCCCTCTCGTTTGCAGGAAAGGAGGTACTTATAAAAGCTTGTATTCAATCGATACCCTGTTATGCTATGAGTTGTTTTTTATTGCCCCAGGGATTATGTAACAAATTGGAAGCTATTATTACAAAGTTCTGGTGGGGGAATAACGAAGAAGCCAAACCGATTTACTGGGTCTCTAAGGAGAATCTGCAACGACCCAAGTGCAAAGGGGGAATTGGGTTACGCGATCTTAGAAACTTCAATATTGCCCTTCTGGCTAAGCAATATTGGAGATTGCTAAAGAACCCAACTTCCCTTCTGGCTCAGGTTTTTAAGAGTAAATATTACTCCAGGACGCGGTTATGGGAGGCCAAAGCTGATTCACGGAGCTCCTTTGCATGGAGGAGTATAATGGCTGGGCAAAAACTGATTGTGCAAGGTTCTAGATGGGTTTTGGGGAATGTTCAGAGTCTGAGTGCTGCCCGTGACCCCTGGTTGTTGAGACCTTGGTCTTTCAAACCGATTACGTCTCGTTCTGGTTATGCAAATAAAACGGTGGCTGATTTCATAGACCAAGGGACACGTACCTGGGATGTGGATAAGTTGAAAGCAGCTTTTTGGGAAGAGGATGTCAAGGAAATTCAGCGGATCGCTATTCCTCGAGCTGATCTTCCGGACAAGCTCCGTTGGCACTATGAAGAGGACGGAGAATACTCGGTTAAATCGGGTTATAAAGTCTTACAACAACAAGGAAATTATTATACGGGTTCAAGTTCAGAAGAGGATACCTCAGCCTTTTGGAATGCACTCTGGAGTGTGGATGTTCCAAAAAAATTCCTCTTTCCGACTTGGAGGGCTGTCCATCACAGTTTACCAGTTAGACATAATTTGAGCAAGAGGGGTGTTTTTTTAGAAGACAAGTGCAGTATATGTAACTCAACAAGAGAGGATGAAACTCATCTGTTTTTTAGATGTAAGGACTCCAAGCAGATCTGGACCAAGACCTTCGGTGCTGAATTTGTGAAAAGAATGACGGGCTCCTTCCGAGGATGGTTCATGTCCACTTTTACAAGCCTTCAGAAGTTAGAAAGAGAAACCCTAGTCAGTGTTATATGGGGGATCTGGTGGAGGAGAAACAAATTCATTCATGGCAAACAGAAATTACTAGATGTGGAAGAAATTCTTACTCTGGTAAATGAGATGAGGCATGCACACAAACAAAGGAAGACAGAAGAGGAAGGGGGTCTTCCGGCTCGGAGTAATCGGATCTCTCCGATGAAGTGGAGCAAACCGCCTCCAGGGTGGCTCAAGATCAACACGGACGCGTCTTGGGACCACCGGAAACAGAAAGCCACCGCCGGAGTTGTAGTCCGTGACGAAAATGGGCTCTTCATCGCCGGTAAATGTTCCGAGATCCCCTTTGGGGAATCGGCAAGGTCCGCAGAAGCTCAAGCGCTCAAGATGGGAGCGGAGCTGATACATGAGATGAAACTCAATCCGGTAGTGATTGAGACTGATGCTCAAAGCATTGTGAAGCTTTGGGAGAAGATGAAAGATGAGAGAGAGAGGGGAGCTGGTTACCAAGAAGCCTCGGAGGCAGCAAAAGAAGTTGAAGATTTAATGGTGATGTTGGAAGGGGTGGTGTACCAGCTGGTTCACACTGCACGAGGGGGCAATAATTGTGCGCATGCCTTTGCCAAGAAGTGCCTCTTGGAAGGCTCCAGAGGGTACTGGTTGTATCAAGAGCCCGAATGGGCAGTAGAAGTTTTAAATGCTGATGTAATTGGTTTATTTTCGGAATAATAAAAATGTGTTTTCCTCAAAAAAAAAAAAAAGATTAAAGGCCAGTTTGGGAATAATGAGATATTTGAGAAAGTTGAAGTACATGAAGTAATGTGAGAAAGATGTAGTAGGAAATCTATTTAGAATGTGTTTGGTAAACTTTTTTTTTGAGGTAAGTGTTCGGTAAATTTACATAGTAAAAAACTAGAAATACTTTTTTTTTCTTCGTATTTTGTATATGGTAATTATTGTTTTTTTACTTGTTGACAGTGTTAAAATGACAATATCATACATGACCGAACGGAGCTTAAGACAATTAAAATTTGTGATGAAAACCATCAACAAAAACTATGGTAATGACAATAATTATATTTTAATTATGAATGGTTGTGGTGGTCATGTGGTAAATATGTATATTAAGATTTTTTCTTTCTCACGTCAAGTTCAAACGTAAAACCGCAAATTTGACCGGACTGAGCAGAACCGAAATGAAATCAACTGAATCGTAAAAATTATAAGCCAAAGTGAACCGAACCCCTTAAACTGACTTAAACCGTCCAAATCGATATGCCATAAAAAAATCATATACCCAAAGCATAAAATACCTATTATTTTGTATTGTTTTTGTTAATATTTTTATAACTCTTACTTTTTTTAGGGATTAAAGCTCTCACTTTGGCTTTATGTGAAATATACTTAAATAATCAAATTAATCGTTGTATGGTGGTCATGTGGAAAATAGCTATATTTAGATTTGTCATTTCTCACGTCAAGTTCAAACAGAAACCGCAAATTGAACCAAATTGAGCAGTACCGAAGTGAAAGAAACGGAACCATAAAAATCATAAACCAAATTGAACTGAACCTCTTAAACCAACTTAAACCGTCCAAATCGATATGCAATATATATACCTATTGTTTTGTATTATTTTTGTTAATCTTTTTATAGCTCTTACTTTTTTTTGAGGGATTATAGCTCTCACTTTGGGTTTGTGTGAAATATACTTAAAATTTCAAATAAATCGTGGTACACATAGTTTCCTCACTACTTAAAAATTATGTATAGTAATTCACACACTTTTAAGTTTTTGTAGGTTATATATCATATATCGAAGGATGATAAGTACTGACATGTAAATCATAAGTTTAGCCGAATCTAATTGCATGAAACCGAGACCGAACAAGAATTGAACCGAGATAAAACGAACAAAGCCAAGTCGAGAAAAAGACAAACCGAACTAAACCAAATCGTTTGCACCCCTTGTTTTACCATTGTTATTGGGCTGGGCGTACCACTGTCTACTATTGGGGGTGAAACTGGTAGTATAAAAGTGGGCTTACAAAATCCTATTCCAGCTTACACAAATTGGGCTCATAATTAGTGAATATGTTTGATTGGATAATGGGCTTCAGAAGGGATATTTACATTCTTCTCTAAAAAGATGATATTATTGGCGTTACATGGCTCAAAGCCTCTTTTATAGTGCTTGTAGGGGTTAGTGAGGTCCGGTTGGAGTAGGTTTTTTCAAAAAAAAATATGTTTCGAAATAATATGTACGAGTTGGAGAATGTTTGACCTAAACCCACCAAATTATCTTTTATACACAAACAAAAGATAACTTATCAACTTCGACCAACTCGGACCCGATTGCACGGGTTGTGAAATCTAGAAGAATTATTGTGAAAAACTATAAGTGTGGTTCAAAAAAGTTCAGATATGTGTGCATAAACTTTGGGAATTGCAATTGATATAGTGTCTTAATGGCATGTTTGGTTTTCTAGTATTAGTGGTATTAATTAGTATTGGACTAAATATAGTACTGGGATTATTAATACTCTGTTTGGTTTGTTCTTGAATAAATTTAATTCCGGTATTAAATAGTAAAAATCGGGTTTAATACTCTATTTTAATCCCCTCCCCCAGGAGAGTATTAACAGTATTTGACTATTCATAATACTTGGTATTGAACATTAATTACACCACCAACTCCGCAAATTTGGTCCATATGTTGCGATGAAACTTTCTACCTTACTCTCCATAAAATAAGAACATGAAGAAGACAAACACATCCAAAGAAGCTGCCTACCCCAAGTCCTCCGGAGAAGCTACAGGCCTTGGTAAGTCTCTCTTTTTCTAAGCTTTTCATAGTTGGATTGTAATCAATTATGCCCAGGTTTCATGTTGTGCCAATATTTTACTATGCATAACTACATGTATTGTACTAGTAGGGGTGAGCAAAACTCACCCAAATCGGTCGCCCCAAATCGGCCTGCATCAAACCTGTTCGAATTTAACACCCGTTCATGCTACTTGATTGGGTACGATTATAAAATCGCAAACCCGAACTAACTTTGATTGATCATGGTTTTAGATTTAGCAAAACCGTTTAGGACCGGTCCGGTCCAATTAAATTTTTATGTGAAGAAATTACATATTGTAGTTAGATAACATTGCCCGATAACTAAACTTATATGCCCGAATAATAGTTTTAGTTGATTTTCCTCAAATAACTCATCTTTTCTAACAAACTATGTTAAAATTTTCAATTGCAAACACGAAGCTTATGCATCTTTATCTTTTTAACTAAATTTATAATTTTTTTCAAATAACATATCTAGACTTAAGAACCCGTTCAACCCGGTCTGAATCGGGCCGAGTCGTTAAGTTTCGTTTGGGTATCGAGAATAATTGATTGTGTTTGGGTTGAAAGTTCTCCAACCCGTACCTATAAGGTCAGGGCAAAATTTTCGATAATACCCGCCCAAACCGGTTCGTGCTCACCCCTAATGTATTGTATACATTGTTAGTTACTTTTTTTATTTTTCTTGTTCTTCTTATGAGAAGATTTGTTATAAGTAAGATTAGAGAATCTATCTTGATGGTAATATGAAATATATTGGTTATTCTTTTTTTTTTTTAAATCGCATTTGCCCTTCATTATTGTGATAAAAAAATCATTTAAATGTATTAAGAGAGACCATTATGAAATCTTTGTACAAGTAGATAGGTCAAACTGTAATAAGAACATAATTATTAAATTTAATACTGAACAATACCAAACACAGTTTTAGTATTAATCAGTACAGTCCGAAAGTAATATGATACATAACCAAACACAATATTAAATATAATACAACTAATCCAGTTCACTCCTATCTGACTAATCCAGTCCAGTACAGTCCAGTCCTACTAATCCGGAAAACCAAACGTGACCTAAAAAGAAAAGCAATGTGAGAAAATTGATTAAAACAATCATCCGGACTTATAAAATTTAATTTTTGAATGTTAGATTTTTCATGTAAAATTTTAATAGAACCGTTCGGCTATATACGACCTTGTCAGCTACGTGATGACTGATCATGTTCAATCGAAGTCAATTCGGGTTGGCAATTTTGTAATGTAACCACTCAACTAACATGAAGGAGTGCTTAATCCGGAACTGCTTGGTGCAGAGCGATTCGGGACGGCCACAAGTTTTGTTCACCCCTAAATGTCCCTCGAAAGTAAAATAAAAAATAAGAAGATATATCAACCGGCTGGGCCTAATGGTAGTACGACCCATATATCAACTGACTGGGCCTAATGGTAATATGACCCAAAAAATCTTTAGCGGGCTTTTCATTGCCCATCGAAATTGCGCTTGAACACAGACAAGACAAGCGAAAAGCATGATTGAGGACATCATCAACCTCCTCTCAAACCAAAACTTTCTCTTTGAAGTGGATTAGTAGAGAGCCCAATGCAGCTGTGGATGTTTTTGAAACTGGCAAAGAAGGGAAGACTTAGACAGAATGTCTATCAAGCAGCTCCCCCAGAGTTACAACAATTCCTGGAGAAAGAAGAAGCAAAAGGGGTAGGCTGAGTTACATTTCTAGTTATGGTCTGTTGAATCAGTTTTGTTTTTCACTTTATAAGTTTGTGTTTCCCATTTTTCCAATGAGAATTCCTTTTGGGAACAAAAAATAAATAAATTGCGCTTGAACAATATTTTAAAACTACAAAAGAAATTACATTTTAGTAGACAAATTACAAAGTAATCATGTTTCTCCAAACAAAAAATAATTTAAATAAATGGATTTAAAATCGAGATAAACCAAAAGTGTTTATCCACTAGTTCGAAACTTCGAATGTTTCCATTATCTTCATTTCGTTTTTGTGAGTGTATGTGTGTGTGAGTTCAATGTTTTCATTATAGATTTAGGGGAATGAAATTTTTATTAAAAGTTGGTAGAAAAATAACTAGTCGTCCTTTTCTATTACAGCTAATAGCCATATAGGCGTTGTGGTGTCCCATGTCTCGGAACTACCATTTCTCACACGTGCTGAGCCAAAACGCGGGCTACTTCATTTGATTTTCGAGGCACCTATCTCCATTCAATTTTCTTGAAATCTTGACAATAAGAATGTCAGTTCAATTTAGAGAGTCGTTATTAACAGAAAATCGAAACTTGCTTGCATGAAATCTTACTTAAGGCCATGGCCTCTCCTTCTTTGGCTCGATTGCTCCACTTCTAGTTTTTTTTTGAAAGACACGTCTATTTATCTTCTAATATATATATTTCATTTTTCATTTTCTTGATTTTTTTACAGTTGAAACTATATACTACCTCCGTTCTCTGCGAATCTACACATTTTGACTTTTTCTTTCGTAATCAAATCACTTTGACCCGGTGATTTGGATGGGCAAACGATGCAATTTTTATTATAATTTTTTGATGGTGTTGTAGAGTGAAGTTTACTCTACGACATGGTGCAAAGATTAATCAAATTATTGCATCGTTTTACTAATCTAATCACCGAATTAAAGTGATTGAGTGAATTGTAATAACATAAAATTGGTGAAGATTCATAGAGAACAGAGGAAGTATAAAATATGTATCACACGAGCATTCTTGCTCCTCACAAAAAAAAAAAGAAAAAAAAAAGAAAGAATACACACACAAGCATTCTCAAAGTAGCTCGCGGACATTAAAAAAAAAAGAAAAAAAGAAAAAAAAAGAAAAAAAAGTAGCTCGCGGATGATACCGGGCCTGGCTGAAGCATATCAATAAAAAAATCTAGGCATGAAAATAGAACAAAATGTTTCCTAACCGAAGTTAATCACCATTTACCACTACTTCATTTACCATCATTAAACCTGAACCGTCCGATCAAACCCCTGCGCCGCTAACTGAATCCCGCATCTCCCGCATCACCCTCAACCTCCATATCAATCACGTCACTGATCAAAACCCACCACTGCACACTATTCCCATTTTTAGGGTTTCCATCTCTGAAAATCCCCTGAACCTCTCTCACTCTCTTCACTACTCTCTGCAACAACAATGGTGACCAAGCCTTCCAAGGCGGAGAGGAAGACCACGTACGACCAGAAGCTCTGCAAGCTCCTCGACACGTACCAGCAGGTGCTAGTGGTGGCCGCTGACAATGTCGGATCGACTCAGCTTCAGAACATCCGCAAAGGCTTGCGAGGCGACTCGGTGGTTCTCATGGGGAAGAACACCATGATGAAGCGGACTATTAGGGCTTATGCTGAGAGAACCGGCAACAACTCCTTCCTCAATCTCGTGCCTCTCCTCGTTGTAAGTTTCTCGATCGATCATCGTTTCTGTTTCGTTGACGTGACGATTTGGGGGGAAAAATTGCAGAAACTGTTACTGATTGATGAATTTTTGGTGTCGTGGTTGATGATTTGAATGAACTTCGTTTGATTTGTTCGGTTCTGATTTTTGCGATCTAGATCTGTAGAACTGTCTCGTCTGGTTGAATAATGATGTTATTTTCATGATATACTCTGATTTCTTCGTTCTGGTTTTGCAATCTGAGCTAATTTTCGTTTGGTTGAATCTGATGCTATTTTTGGGGAATTTTGTGCATCAGAATAACGTCGGATTGATTTTTACGAGAGGTGATTTGAAGGAAGTCAGTGATGAAGTGAGCAAGTATAAGGTATAAATTTGCTCTTGCATGTGATTTGGTTTTATTTAACTGCTTCCATTTCGTCGTGTGTGAGGCCATGAACATGACATCAGTGTGCAAATATTGAAATTATATCCCAAATAAAAAACGACATCTGTATGTTGCCTTGTTCTGATTTGCATTTCTGGTAATCTATTTCTGTGTGTATAGCCATTTTTATGAATGTTTCTTTTAAATCTGTGGTAGTGTTGATTATTTCTGTTCTGTATGAGTACTGATTATGCCATTGCGGCTTCTTGAATTAAGTGAGCAGTTTAGCTAATTAGGTCTTTAATCTACAGTCTTTTAATTTGGTAGATGAACGAAGATTTTTCTATTCCGGAAAGAGGATTCCATATTAGAGTATACATAAAATTTGTAAACAAATCTGGATTCATCACAAGTTTCCGAAATTTCGGCTATGGGATTACGTGGATTCAGGAGATAATTTTAGGAGCAACTTCCAAACACGGTAATTGGTGGTTGACATGTGGCAGCTCACAGACTAAATGGCGCCTTTTTTTATCGTCTGGACTTCCCATTTTGAAAAGAGGATTTCCAGATAAACCAATTCCAGAATCCGCTTACAATTGGCGGTGTTCCGGTTTTGGAGAGTTTGGATTGGTTTCTAAAAAGAGGATTTCAGATAAACCAATTCCAGAATCCTCTTACAATTATGTTGTCTGATTTATAACATTCTACTCACATTAAAGTAACTCTTACCCAAGGGGAAACGAAATAATGAAAACATAAAGCATGAGCATGCTTCATGATATCATTCATTGTCTTTCATCTGGAAAAAATGCTCTGCATTCCCATTGTCAATTTCACTTCCTTTGTCGCGTATCTACACAATCTGGTAATATTATCACAAGACTAACGTGCCCTGAAGGGAGGACAATTCGATTTATCAGCTTGCTGTGCATCCTACTTCACTACATTACAGCGAATTGGCACGCACAAGAGTTTACAAAAACATTTCTTGCTTCATGCAAATGCGCCAAAACATGCATGATTTTCTTTGGCTACATTCATGTCTTTGCATGAATACACAGTTCTCGCGTAATTCATCTGCTCATTCATTAGGTTGGAGCTCCTGCTCGTGTTGGACTTATAGCTCCAGTTGATGTGGTTGTGCCCCCTGGAAACACAGGACTTGATCCATCTCAGACATCCTTCTTCCAGGTTCATCCTCAATCTTGTAAAATAAATTAAATAAATCTCACTCCTTTCTTTGATTGATAACCTCAAATCAATTTTCTAATCGCAGGTGCTTAACATACCCACCAAAATTAACAAAGGTACTGTGGAAATCACCATTCCTGTTGAGCTCATAAAAGCTGGAGATAAGGTGGGCTCTTCAGAATCTGCACTTCTGTCCAAGCTAGGAATAAGGCCATTCTCTTATGGTCTTGTGGTGGTATCTGTCTACGACAATGGCTCTGTTTTCAGCCCACAGGTGCTCTATCTCACGGATGAAGACCTGATTGAGAAGTTCTCTGCCGGTGTTTGCAATGTTGCCTCCCTTTCGCTAGCTATCGCTTACCCAACACTTGCTGCGGCACCTCACATGTTCATTAATGCATACAAGAATGTTCTTGCTGTGGCTGTGGAGACTGAGTACTCCTTCCCACAGGCTGATAAAGTGAAGGAATACCTCAAGGTAAGTGTTCCTCTTCAAGTCTTGCCTTTAATTTTTTAAACCTCATTACACATTAGTATAGGGTATGGGTATGGTGTGTGTAATATATCCTAAGAGTCCCTCCCTCTATTAGGAATTTCAATAATGGTTTCCACAAGTTGTTCTATCATTTCGTAAATTCCAACAGACACTTTTTGTCAAACCTGTAAACTACTTCCTCTGTAACCTATCTATCTCTACATTTTGACTTTTTGACTCGTAATGGAGTCACTTGTACCCGGTGATTTGGGTAATAAAACCACCTAATTTTTTGATAATTTTCCAAAGTTATCAAAATATTTGATCGTTTTGCTATCCAAATCACCGGATCAAAGTGACCAAGTGGATAATGGTAAAAGTCAAAACGTAGAGAAAGAGAGGTTATGGAGGAAGTACTTTTTATATAGTTTCCTCCCTGTATTGTCTTTATTGATAAATGTCATATCAAGCTTGTTTACTTAACAAATCATGGAGATTATGGAGCTACCTTCCTGAAGGTGAAAATATTTGGCTAATTAAGGCTATTCCTATACCCCTGATTCAAGCAAGACATTGTTCCAGAGTAGACTTTTAAGCTAGGAATCATCCTGCAGAGTGTGTACTGAGATGGCTCAGGAGTCATGGCCCATACCTACTTGAACTTCTATTGCTAAATTTGAATTTCAGTTATTAACTAATCCAAAGGAGACACACTGAAAAGATGCCAAATGACTTTTATACCCTGTACTTCTACTTGCTGAAATTTCGTTTATTAAGTATCCGAAAAGAGACATGTAAAAGATGCCAAATGGCTTTTATATCCTGTAAAGTGTAAACCTTCATGGTAATTTTTAAGCTCCACTTGATCTTCTTACCATGAAAATCTCCCAGGATAAATTTGATCTCCAGGGTTATCCTGTTATCTTCTGTAGCTTCAAAGATTTTCGGGGTTTTCCAGGATATTAACAATCTAGTTCATTGACCCCAAAGCAAAAGTCGTTATTCTGTGATCTATTTGCATGTTGCCAAATAATACTCTTCAACGATTGAAAAACCTGAATGTTATATTGGCATTTCATATCTTCATAAAGAAAAAATCCCCTTTTGTGCTTGTTACTCCAGTTCAAATATCGGCTATCAACGGTGACAACATTTCAAAGCAATTTTCATCAATGCAAATGTAATTGAAAACGGAACTAAGCTTACCATTGAAGTCTCTGAGGCTAAGTTTGATCTCCAGGGTAATCCTGTTATCTTCTGTATCTTCAAATATATATATATATATATATATATATATATATATATATATATATATATATATATATATATATTTGGGGGGGGGGGATTTTAACTGAAATCTACTTCATTGACCCAAAAAGAAAAAGATGTCATTCTATCATCTAGCATGTTGCCATATAGTACTCGTCAAGGATTGAAAACCTGAATGTTATATTGGCGCTTCACATCTTCATGTTAAGAGAAATTCCCTTGATTGCCTTGTTTCTCCAGTTGAAAAATTGGCTATCAACAAAACATTTCAAAGCAATTTTGATCAATGCAAATGTAATTGGAAACTGAACTAGAATATCAGTCCTACTGTATGTATTGATAGTAGTAGTTCAAAAACTATATGCCTCTTTCCGTTTGTTTTAACTTTGGTAAGCGGGCTAAATTTCTTCATTTAACGAAACTGCAGGATCCAAGCAAATTCGCAGTTGCATCTGCTCCAGCATCTGGGGCTCCAGCTGCCGCTGCAGCTGCTGAGGAGAAGAAAGAAGAGCCAGCTGAGGAATCAGATGAAGAAATGGGTTTCAGTTTGTTTGATGATTGAGTGAGTGAATGGGTCTCTTCTATTTACAGTACCCAGCTTCTCATTGCTAGTTAAGCTTTTAGCTTGTAGAGGAACCTTTTCTTGTGGGATTTTTTAGCTGATTTACTCTATTATTATGCTTTCCACTTCCATTCTAGTAATAAATAATGCCTTTTTGAACACAGTCTATTTCTTTTCTTTTTTATTTCCAAGTCTTGGTACGTTGACCAAAACGTCGGCTATCCGTCAAGTTGGCAGCTCAATCCAAACATTCGTAAATATGTAAATCATATTTTAGAAAAACGCAAAATAAAGATAGGAGATAATGTTCATGATCAACGGCTTAGGTCGCTTAAGCAATTCTCAGTCGCCTTGGATCTCGTACAAGTCCACCTCGTGTGTTGGAACAAAATCCCAAGCCTAATTCTCATTGGCCCATTTGCTAACCGACCCTGTCCATGAAAGCGATTCCCCAAATGACTTGTCTCCAAGCTCTCAGATAGTTTTTCCTCCTTTTAATAGCCAAAACTGATCTTCCCTACTTAACCGGATGAATAAACTAATATGCTTGATTAACAGGATATATTAGTGAAAGATGTTATGTAGGGGTGTCTGTCTGGGAAGTGCACTGAGAGCGAAAAAGATGAGAAGATAAGGACAGCGTCGTGGACGCTGTGTCTTTCGATATGTTAAAAGTGTCACTCTCTGATGTTTGGAGTTAGCAAAACGGTGAGCGTGACTTGTGAGGTCTCTGGAAAATGTACTGCCAAAGATAGCATAGTAGTAATATGACCACCATTATGGGAGTTTGATATTCATATGGTATCAGCTGGCAAATGTTGTTGTCACAGATGATGGTTACATATTGTGATAAATGTAGTGAAAACTGTCATATTCTTCAAGGTTTATTTACATCATAGCGACTGTGCCACTGCTAGAACTAGCTCTCAGGTTTGGACCATGTGCAGAGGCAACGTGAATTAATTGAGTATGGATGCCTACATACAAAGTACCTGGGACGGACTGGTACTCATACAAGTGCGGGCTATAGCCCCACACAAGTTTTTCATTTATTTTATCCTTAATTTATTTAATTTTTCCCAGTCTAGTCCACTCTCAACTTTTATTGATTATTTTATCTTTATTTTATTTAATTTTTCTCAGTCTAGACTCAGAAAATTACAGATCCCATTAAGTTTTCGGAAATATGAACGATATCCTTTTTGTGTTTAAGTTTTCCGGTTTAACACTCATAGTAAGATCCATCCTTGCGAGTACTCAACACCTAACGTACACTATGTGTTGCTTAACAGATGATCAAGGTCTTCTTTAAACCCCGTGCAATGAGGGCATGTGTCATCCTAGTAACATGTCTGATCCTTCTCTGAGAGCTTGTTTGGTATCCGTTTAAAAACAAGAAAAACGGTGGAAAAAAACGTACCGAAAAAACACGTTTAAAAACAGAATCAAAAAACTGTTTGGTATCCGTTTAAAAACAGTGTTTAAAATCAAAAACACGTTTGGCAACATTACCAAATTTCAATGTTAATTTGCTTGAAAATCATTTTTACGCACAATACCGACATATATTCGATATTTGTTGCATCTAATCATAGTTGAAATGTCTTTAAACACCAATAGTATGAAAAAAAACACCAAAAAAACATCACATTTGCTGTTTTTTTAAACAGCTGTTTTTCAGCATGTTTTTGTTTTTAAACAGACAGAAAAACATGGATACCAAATGCGTTTAAAAAAACAACCCTGTTTTTAATCAAAGTTGATTAAAAACAGAGATGCCAAACATGCACTGAACATTGGTAAGAAAGTTTTTTATGTTTACTTTCTTAAATGAATAAAGTATGTTTGGGGGGACTTTTTAATTTCCAGATCCAATTCCAAATAACCATAGTGTTCTCCCCAAAGTTATAAATCATATGATAGGCCGAGCTAACCAAGAATTTCCCTTCACTAGTATCACCCCGAACCAAAATCCTTTCCGTCCCCAACACAAGCCACAAGGTAAGACTTTTGCTCTGATGGATTTAAAGTGGTTCTCAGAGATGGCATTTTCAAGAATAGTAAGATCCCATTGGCGGATAGCATTGATAAGAAGATTAACCAACAGAGCTAGGGTAACTCTCTTGAACGGAAAATTTTCCAATCCACTTGAGAGGGGTTGAAAGTGTCTTTTACCGTATTTAAATTTACAACTAAGAGCATCTCCAATAGGTTATTTATATGGCGGTTATCTTCAATATATAAATAAGATGGGAAAAATATTGTCTCCTATAGACTCTCTACTACGATTTCTTGAAGTATTGACTGCTCCAGATTGATCTAGTGAAGCTTTGGATTGATTTTTGGTACTGTTCATTTGGTATCCATTTTACCAAATGAACAGTAAGCCGGTTAATAGCAGTAGCCGTTGGATCAACTCTCAAGTGAAGCAGATGCCGTTCGATCATAACGTTTAGATGGTTTAAACGTTCATTAGTAGAACGTTGTCGTTTTACTATAAGCTGTGTCAGTTATTTTCTCTTCTTCCTATTGGTCTGTGTCAGCTGGAAAGGGTGTCGTGGCAGCACCTGATTGGCTGCCACACGAGGACTGTTATTAGCAACTTTTCCTTTTTTACATTTTGGCCACATTACTCTTAGTATTTGTAATTCCTCTCGTGTGAGGAATATAAACTCTAGATCTGTATCTCATTTGCTTTCATGTATAGATTTGATGCTTTCATCATCTTTCTCTCTTTCCATTTTTTGTTTTTCCATCTTTTTCAATATGGTATCAGAGCCACTGGCTCGTTCCTGATCTTCGTTTACAAAGGCTAGGGTTGTGTTTTCACGCCGATCTAGTCTCTGTTTTTGAAATTTTTCAAAATGGTGCTTCCGGAAGAAGCCGATGTATCATCGTCCCGAGGAACAGGTGATAGGCTTCATCTTGACGGATCTTCGCCGTTTTTCCTTCATAACTCGGATTCACCAGGTATGGTTCTGGTTACTCAAGTTCTGAATGGTGATAACTTCAATTATTGGTACAGATCTATGATTGTGGCTCTTGAAGCTAAGAACAAGTTAGATTTTGTTACTGGAGTTATTTCTGAACCAGATAGGACCTCTGAGTTGTATTCCTTATGGAAGAGATGTGACCGAATGGTTATTTCATGGCTAATCAACTCTGCAAGCAAAGAAATTGCTTCTAGTGTAGTCTATTATACTACAGCTAGAGAGATTTGGTTTGACCTAGTTGAGAGGTTTTCTCAGAAGAATTTACCTAAAAAATTTCAGCTCAGCAGTGCTATAGTTAATCTAAAACAAGGAGGTTTTAGTGTTACTGCCTATTTTACAAAACTTAAATCTCTATGGGATGAATTGGAAAACTATACAGCCCTACCAGTGTGTACTTGTGGTGTTTTGAGCTCTTGCACTTGCAATGAGCTTGCAATGATACATAACAAGACTCAACAAGAACACATAATGCAGTTTCTTATGGGTTTGAACTCCAATTTTGCTTCTGTAAGAGATCAAGTCCTGCTAATGGATCCTTTGCCAAGTCTTAATAAAGTGTTTGCTAAAGTGGTTCAACAAGAAATGCAGGGTACTATTAGTGCTGATTCTGGTGGTCTAACTCCTAATATGGTCATGTACTCTAATGTACCTAGCAATGCTGTTATGTACTCTTCTCCATTTCATCATGGACAGAGTTATGGGAATCCATCACATGGGGTGCATAATTCTCCTGTTGAATCAGGAACACCAAGGCCTAAACTCACTTGTAGTCACTGTGGGGGGACAGAACATGTCAAGGCAAAATGCTGGAAGTTGAATGGCTATCCAGCTAATTTCAAAAGTAAACATAAGTCTCAAGCTCATAATGCAAACACTAATCATAGTGTAAGTGTTGAAGGAGCTAAAAACAAAACCAGCTTCCCTTTCTCTCCTAGTCAATGCCAGCAAATGATGAATTATATTAACAATCAAATGCAGCATTCTTCTCAAGGGTCTCATAGTGATTCAAGTTCTAATTCTCCTTCTCACAGTCACCACTCTAGTATGATGGAGAGTCCTCACTCATATTCAAAGGGAGATTCCTCATATCAGCATTTTATGGGAGGAGTGCTTAATAGTTACAGTTTTCAAGGCTCTTTGAAGAATAATGAAGCTGATGTTGACACTTGGATTATTGATAGTGGGGCCACAGATCACATGTGCCATGATCTGGCTTCACTAAGTAATGTTGTTAAAGTTGATGATATTTCTGTTTGTTTGCCTAATGGTCAAAAGGTACAAGTGTCTCATATAGGTGAAGTTCAACTCACCCCTACTCTTCAACTACATGGAGTTTTATGTGTACCAGCTTTTCAGTTCAATCTCATTTCTATGACACAATTGGCCAAGAAGCAACACTGCAGTTTTCTTTGTGATGCTGAATCTTGTCATATATTGAGCAAAGAGACTAAGTCCTTGTTAGGAATGGGACTTAAGTTCAATGGTCTTTACTTGTTGAAGGTTCCAAAAATGACTTATTCTCATCTTACAATAAACTGCAATCATGTGTTAAGTGATCAAATTTGGCACAATAGACTTGGTCATCTCTCAGATATCAAATTGAGGTGGTTACATGATGTTTTGCACACTAGCAGTAGTATTGACAACTCTCAATGTGATGTTTGTCCACAAGCCAAGCAGAATAAGCTCCATTATCCAAGCATTGGCAAAATGGAAAGTGTTCCCTTTATTTTGATTCATCTTGACATATGGGGTCCTTATCATCATCCCACTTATGCTGGTCACAAGTATTTCTTGACTTTAGTGGATGATGCAACTAGAATGACTTGGGTATATCTTATGGTTCATAAATCTGAGGCTCAAACTTTGATTCCACAGTTTTACACCTTGATAGAAACACAATTTGGTGCCAAGATCAAGAAAATAAGAAGTGATAATGCAAAGGAGTTGGCTTTAGTGAGTTTTATGCTTGGGAAAGGAATTGTTCATCAACTCAGTTGTGTTGAAGCTCATGAGCAAAACTCTGTTGTAGAGAGGAAGCATCAGCATTTGCTCAAAGTTGCTAGAGCTTTAAAATTTCACTCTTCTCTTCCTTCAAGATTTTGGGGAGATAGTGTTTTGACTGCTGCTTATATCATCAATAGAATTCCTACTCAAGTTCTCAAGAATAAATCTCCTTATGAATGTCTTTTTGGCACTTTGCCAGATTACAAGAGTCTCAGGGTCTTTGGCTGCTTGTGCTACAGTTCTACACTTCTGCAAGGGAGAACAAAATTTGAACCAAGAGCTTTGCCATGTGTCTTCCTTGGTTATGTATTTGGTATGAAAGGTTATAAGTTGTATAATTTGAAAGAATGCAGGTTTGAGATCTCCAGAAATGTCATTTTTCATGAAGACACATTTCCTTTTGCTTCACCTCACTCTGCCTCCACTGATACTGATTTGGTGCTACCAATTTCTATACAATCAGACACCTGTTTTCATTATGGCCAACAGTCTCCAGCTACCTCTATCTCCTCTCCAGAAAGTGCTTCTCTTTCACCTCCATCTCCTGCACTTGTTCAACCTAGAAGAAGTACTAGAGAGGTTAGAGCACCTGGCTATTTACAAGACTATGTGCTAGCTAGACCAAGGTTGGTTTCAGCTTGTATTACACCTCCTGTGACCATTTCTGCTTCTAATTCACATTTGACAGAGCCTGCTAGCTATCAAGAAGCTTGTAAACACCCTTGCTGGGTTGAAGCAATGCAGATTGAGTTGAAGGCTTTAGAATCAAATCACACATGGATCATAACTACTTTGCCACAAGGACATGATGCAGTAGGTTGCAGATGGGTTTTTAAGGTTAAATTGAAATCTAATGGAGATCTTGAAAGATGTAAAGCTAGATTGGTTTCCAAGGGTTACACTCAGACTGAGGGGATTGATTATAATGAGACTTTTTCACCTGTTGCCAAGCTTCCTACTCTCAAGTGTCTTTTAGCATTAGCAGCTATCAAAAGATGGCATTTACTACAACTAGATGTCAATAATGCTTCTACATGGTGATCTTGAGGAGGAAGTGTATATGACTCTACCTCCAGGGTATGTTGTTCCTAAAACTGTTTCTTCTGCTTTTCCTACTCATGCTCATTTGGTTTGTCATCTGAAGAAGTCACTTTATGGCCTGAAGCAAGCTTCTAGGCAGTGGTATAGCAAATTCTCAGTCACTCTTTTGAGTCTTGGATTCAGGCAATGTAAGACTGATTATACTCTCTTTGTCAAAGGTACTTCTGCTTCTTTCATTTGCATTTTGGTATATGTGGATGATATTGTCTTGGGAGGTACTCATTTATCAGATTTGGAGCATTTGAAATCTCTTTTGAATGATCAGTTTCACCTCAAGGATCTGGGTTTCTTGAGATATTTCCTTGGTTTTGAGATTGCTAGAACTGATTCCAGTATCACTCTTTGTCAAAGGAAGTTTGCTATGGACATTTTACAAGAGTTTGGTTATTCACTTTGCAAACCTGCATCAGTTCCTATGGATCCCAGTATCAAGCTTTCAGCTTCTGTTGGTGATGTTTTATCAGTCCCTGATGCAATCACATATAGAAAACTTGTTGGGAAGCTTCTATACTTGTGCAATTCCAGGCCTGACTTGTGTTTTGCTGTTCACAAGCTTTCTCAGTATGTCTCCAAGCCTACAGCTACTCATCTCAAAGCTGCACATCATGTTCTTAGATATCTCAGCAATGCTCCAGCTCAAGGTTTGATATTTCCATCTAGCTCTCCTCTTCATCTTGTAGGTTATGCTGAAGTAGACTGGGCTGGCTGTTTGGATACTAGAAAATCTACTTCAGGTTATCTAGTTAATATTGGAGACTCTCTTGTTTCATGGAGATCAAAGAAACAAAGTGTTATCTCTAGAAGCTCCACTGAATCTGAATACAGAAGCTTAGCAATTATTGCTTGTGAAATGCAGTGGTTTCTTTTTCTCCTATCTGATTTTGGGATTTCTCTTCTTCAGTCTCCCATTTTTTATTGTGATAGCAACTCAGTCCTTCAGCTTGCTGCCAACCCAGTGTTTCATGATAAAACCAAGCATGTGGATATTGATTGCCATTTGATCCGGGACTTGGTGCAAAAGAAGGTGTTTCTTCTCCAATATGTGGCTTCTAGTCATCAACTTGCTGACATTCTCACTAAGCCCCTTCATCCAGCTGTTTTTGGTTTTCTGCTTTCCAAGTTGGGAGTTAACATCATCCACTCTCCAACTTGAGGGGGGGTCTTGAAGTATTGACTGCTCCAGATTGATCTAGTGAAGCTTTGGATTGATTTTTGGTACTAATCATTTGGTATCCATTTTACCAAATGAACAGTAACCAGGTTAATAGCAGTAGCCGTTGGATCAACTCTCAAGTGGAGCAGATGCCGTTCGATCATAACGTTTAGATGGTTTAAACGTTCATTAGTAGAACGTTGTCGTTTTACTATAAGCTGTGTCAGTTATTTTCTCTTCTTCCTATTGGTCCGTGTCAGCTGGAAAGGGTGTCGTGGCAGCACCTGATTGGCTGCCACACGAGGACTGTTATTAGCAACTTTTCCTTTTTTACATTTTGGCCACATTACTCTTAGTATTTGTAATTCCTCTCGTGTGAGGAATATAAACTCTAGATCTGTATCTCATTTGCTTTCATGTATAGATTTGATGCTTTCATCATCTTTCTCTCTTTCCATTTTCTGTTTTTCCATCTTTTTCAATACGATTTTTATTTTAGCGGATAGTTATCCCGCTCACTATTTTTAACGAGCCGGATAAATAACTTCATATTTTGATTACCCATGTTCTAGCGGTTATGTCATGAATTCCTTAAAATTTTCATACTAGAAATATTGAGAATGTGCCACGTGTTATTTAGCTAATCATTTAACTAACACTATTGGAGCACTAACTAAATTTTTACAATATCTAAAATAGAAATGTTAAATTTTCATTAAATTATAAATAACTTTTAACTAGTACTACTGGAGTTGCTCTAAGGAGTGTAAACTATCATGAAAAATGACAGACAAGGGGGGGGGGGGGGGTGTTTTACCTTAAACTTAAGGGGGTGAAAGTGTCTTTTACCCTATTTATAATATTGAGCGTTACTGGATCTACGAGCGAGTTTTTCTCATTGCATGATTGAGTAGACAGTCCCTCTGAAATTCAGGACGAAAAACCTCCAGACCTAGAGGCTCCGTCGTTCCCCGCTGAACAAAACGATGGAAGATTTGGAGGATGAACTGGCACAAATGAGCTTGGAGGAGGAGGAGGTAACGGCATCTTTGCAACTCGGCCTAGAAGGCTTTCAACCCCACTTTGGTGGGCAGTTTGCTCACCAACGACAACTTCAATTTCAGATCTATGATAGATCTATTCCGAAATATCTGGGTGGATGGAGAAAAGGTTCGAATACACCAAGTCAAACACAATAATTTCATTTTCAAGTTCTCCGATGGCGCAAGCAAACATAGAATCACAACAGGTGGTCCTTGGATCTTCGATGAAAAAATCTTATTACTTTTGAAGCGGTGGAAGTACGGGGACCCCGTGGAGGGTATTAAGTTTGAATCTATTTACGTATGGGTCTAGTTCGGGAACTTACCATACCACTACACCTGATCAAAGAGAAAGTGCTAAAACTAGCATGTGGGCCCATAGGTATCATACTATCATATTAGAGGTGGATCAAAGAATGGAGGAGGAAGACATCATTGATTTTATGAGGGTTCGAATTGTTAGTCATCTGCGTCAAAACACACATCACAAAATCATTGATTAGTCTCGTTAGGAATAATTTAAATTAGTCATGAACAGAACATATATTGTTAAACATGATAATTGGAAAATATGATGTAAATTAGGTTTGCTGGCCTGGGTGTGAGAGGCATGTTATGTAGGACATAGTCCTACAACGTAGATCCTCCCCACGTGAGGGTGCTACCGGTATGCTACGAAGTAGGATTCAACCCACACTCGAGCCAGCTCCTACAAGCGTCACGCCGGTTGTAGGACTTGTGAACCGTCACAAACCGTAGTTGCCCAAAACAAACATATATACGATATACTCAAATATGTATTGTGTGTGTATGGGGAAAGAAGGTTAAAAGCTCTACGACTTATCTTGTTTACATCCACCATTCTCCTCTCTATAGACCACACCAAATAGATCCATATATATATAGCCATATAAATCCAAATGGTAACTCCCAATATTAATATTAGTATTAAAGCAATAGTAACCACCACACTAATAATACTCATTTATACCAAATATTTCATATTGAATACACAATAATATGAGAGTTACAAATATAAAATAATAACATCTCAATTAAAATTATTAAATTATAAATATAATTATAAATAATAATTAAGTTTTGGAATTTTCCCTAATAGTCCCCCACAAAATTCAAAACTTTAAAATGACCACACACAAAAATAAAAAATAAAAATAAAAATAATAGAGTAATATATGAGACAATAAATAATGGGCAACTTTCATACTGTGCAATAGGTGAGGTGTCTTCCGACTTGAACCTCACTTAGTGATAACAGTCTCACCCGGAAGGATCATAGTGGACCAAGCCTTGAACTAGACCCTTTGAGCCCGAGTTCAACTGAAACACACACAGTACCGGTATCAGACATGGTTCGCGGGTTAGTGCGTTACGGCCATGCACTCGAATCAAATCATGAGAGCCTCTAGGGAATAGCCCAATCCCATAGCCCCGGCCTCAAGGCAACTCTCACTTAGATGAATCCTCCAAGGGTATGTGTGACCCATACCTTGCGACAATTACTAGCCTTGGATCCATTAAAGGTTAAAACCCATCCTAGACGTCACACTTTTCACATCACAGCACTATGTCATAGGGATGGGAGGAGAGTCTTAGACTTATCCTATAAATAAGTGCTGAAAATCTCAGTCACTCATCGTGGATTGTTTCTACCCATTGAATCTCCTTCATGGGATCTCCAGTCACAGAGATTGGGTTACCTCCAGCGGTGACTATATTTTGGGCTTAGCCCATCCCCCTCAACATATCTAGGACTACACTCCTAGATTTATTAGACTATCTATGGTCATTTTAATAAATACCGGCCATATGGCGATTTTATAAATTATTTTCCACTTTCAAATGGTGGCATCCATCAGGAGTTTTCAAACCCCATCCCAAGATTTAGGGACTATGGAACCATTACATATGTTTTTTTTTTTTTTTTGAGGAACAAACTTTTTTATTAAAAACTAGGCTGGGCTGATGAGGCCCAATACATCAGTTTCAACTATTTTTGATGCCCAATGGGGCTCACTCCCAATCCACTCCTGTTGGATTTGGGTTACAAGACCGTGCTTTGCATGTAAATGGGCTGCACCATTTGAGGCTCGGTTTACATGATGTATCGAGAATGACGAGAGACTTCTGGATAAATGAACCGCTTCATTTAATATAGCACCACATTCTGACCGACTTTCCCAATTCTCTTTCATCATCCTCTGCATCTCCATTACTGCATTCTTTGAATCCGCTTCCATCACCAGATCTTTGCAGCCGATCTTGAGGGCAAACCTTACTCCGTCGCGGATGGCTTGACCTTCTGCCGTTTGGGGTTTTGTACCGAAAGCCACCGGCTTGGCAAATCCGGCGATGTAGGTACCCTTCCCGTCTCTGATGACTCCACCGGCGCCGGCCCTACCCCTCTTGTCTGCATCCCTTTTCACATTGCTCTATCAATATCACGCCATACATGCATGCGGTGTACACTTTATTTCACCTGTGAAGCACAAAGATTGTACTAGATGCAAAATAATTAACTTTAGGGGTTAGAAACATAGGTCTCATAAAATATCATCACATCATCAACAACAAACACTACTAAAATCACATTATTGAGATCATACTTCAAATGTATTCTTTTGTAACCCCCACATTATCTCACGTTCATTGAGACACATAATAGTACTTAATGTAAAATTATTTATTCAAATAAACATGTTTAGGGATATTAAAGCATGACATATTATCTCCTAACAGAAAACTTAACGGATGACTATATAATTCACAAAATGATAACATGTTACACCATCACAATAATCCACATTTAATTCATACATGTATAGTTCACATGGAATAAAATTGTATAATGTTTCTCATGTAACCCCCACATATCAAAATGTCACAATTAATCATGTTTATGTTTTGTGTAACCCCCACATTTTAAAATTTCATAATTAATAAATACAATAATTCTCAAAGAAATAAGCTCATAATTAAATTTGTGGAAAAAAATGCAGCCTTCAGTAATTTGCATTTAAGTTGTGATATTCCATGATAGACTCTTTCAAAAGTTTATCATTTCACTTTAACCTAAAAACGGTAATTCTTTTTTTAAACATATCGTAACCTCTCATGAAATCAATTATATCAAAATGAAAAAGGACTAAGCATGCATTTTACTCAATATGGTTAAGCAATATAAGCTTCTCAATTATGCATGTATCATCACACAATTAAAAAAAAAAACATAAAATAGACAAACGAATATGCAGAAAGAGTTCAAGGGATCAAGCCTGTCACTTCATGTTTGAGAATTTGTCTTCCTTATTAGTCACCATATAAGATAATCTCCAATATATAAATAATATTAAGCGCCTTGTATTAAGCTCCTCGAAATAGATGCTCATATGTGGAAACCATTAAGAGTAATTGTCGATGCTCCATCTCAAATGAAATAATAATAGCAATCGCATGGCATCACAAGTCACGAGACACGAGGTGAAGAAAACCATAATAGTAAGACGCCTTCGTAGAGAAACTGTAGCACCAATTCCCTGGAGAGGGCCTCCACATAAATACGTTGATCATCTCCAATAATAATGCACAAGTACTGGTGGTCGTGACAATTTTAGTAATACTTGCTTTTGTACAAATGACTACCCTGCACATACTAAGACGCGATAAAAAAGTAAAATTGCCCAAATACCGAGAATTATATATTTTTATTTGTATAGCAAGAACATAGTAATAATAGGATAACTAGAACAATATAATAGCATGATCATATTTCATATAATGTGTAATAGCTTGCAGATTTAACACAACAACAATTTTGCTAACATATTTCTAGTTCACGCTATACAAATAACATGCGAATAATCAAAAGAAAATTACAACATGTGATAACTTTTTACTAGTTTGCTCAAATAAATAAATCTAATTATAAGGCATGAAAAATCAAAGAGATAAAAATAAACATGAACTCTTGATAGTCTATGACATTGATTCACTTACCAGACATTATTAGGAATGTCAATTAATGTTAATAATATTTTAATAGTAACTATTTCAATAGAATGTATTCTAATTATACTGACTATAATACAGCTATGACCGGTCAAACCTTTAACGTAAATTGTATTGAAGCTAATGTCTATAGGAGTTTTGTCCTTTTTTTAGAGTAAGCAGTTTTGTCTTTTGTTAACAAGTAAATATGAGCTCATATACTAAACATCAAAACTGATCAAAATTTTACCTTCGGAGAAATGAAACCAATGAGTGGGTATCATTGGGTAAACTAATAATTCAACATGCATGCAAATAAACCACATAGACATACAATTCAAACTGAATATGAGATACTTTCATAGATTTTTAAACACCACGCAGTTAATTCAAAAATCATGCCAAACAATAGGCCACTAAAATTGACATACTACACATCATCATATAGTGTTGGTTTCTTGATTCAAAAATTGTATATGATTAAGATATAACAATTTTTCGCATCAAGTTGACTCGTAAGACAGGAAACTAATTTAGAGAAAAAATAATAAGAAAATCTAGCCTGTATGAATATGGTTTCTATTTCTTGGATGAAAGGTAATATCATAACATTTTGATATCTCTAATTCTGCAAACACATTAGATCTACGTTGTAGATTGTTAGTCATCTGCGTCAAAACACACATCACAAAATCAATGATTAGTCTCGTTAGGAATAATTTAAATTAGTCGTGAACAGAACATATATTGTTAAACATGATAATTGGAAAATATGATGTAAATTAGGTTTGCTGGCCTGGGTGTGAGAGGCATGTTATGTAGGACATATTCCTACAACGTAGATCCTCCCCACGTGAGGGTGCTACCGGTATGCTACGAAGTAGGATTCAACCCACACTCGAGCCAGCTCCTACAAGCGTCACGCCGGTTGTAGGACTTGTGAACCGTCACAAACCGTAGTTGCCCAAAACAAACATATATACGATATACTCAAATATGTATTGTGTGTGTATGGGGAAAGAAGGTTAAAAGCTCTACGACTTATCTTGTTTACATCCACCATTCTCCTCTCTATAGACCACACCAAATAGATCCATATATATATAGCCATATAAATCCAAATGGTAACTCCCAATATTAATATTAGTATTAAAGCAATAGTAACCACCACACTAATAATACTCATTTATACCAAATATTTCATATTGAATACACAATAATATGAGAGTTACAAATATAAAATAATAACATCTCAATTATAATTATTAAATTATAAATATAATTATAAATAATAATTAAGTTTTGGAATTTTCCCTAACACGAATGAGATTCCCCATCCATAAACCCTTGCGAAGATCTGGTTGGACTTTAAGTACAAGAGAGTTCCTTATGTGTGTGAATATTGTGGTAAAATCACTCATCGTAGTGAGGAATGCGAGTTCCAAGCGACACGGGCAAAAGTTGAAGACTACATGATTGAGGATTTCTCTGACGGCGATATCGAGAAGTTCTCTGCTGCTGATTGGATTTCTAATACCTTTCGCTGGCAATTGCTTACCCAACACTTGCTGTTCGGCCTCACGTGTTGATCAATGCATACAAGAATGCTGTGGCTGTAGCACTGGAATACCTAAACGTACGCGTTGTTCCTCTCGAATTTCATCTGTTAACTGATGATGCATAGGAGACAAATTGAAGATTTTTTTGGCTAATACGGAAATTAAACATACAACAAACAGAACTTACAAACCATCACCCTCCTACACTTTAACCCGGCATGTTAGAATCATTTATTAAATTTAGAAGCCTACTTATCGGGATTGTTTGAATGAGGGAGATTAAGTGAGCGGTTTATCTAATAGACTCCTTCAATTTTCGTTGTTTGGAAATGGTTTATTGGTAGTTTTAATATTTTTTCTAGAATTACATCATATAACCGGGTTTTAATCCGAGTCCTCATGCATGGGTTTCAAACGCTCTACCACTGAGCTAACATCCATTTGATTTTATTCATAATTTAATGCATTCTTAGAATTTCTGAATCCTCAATTAATACAGGAATTCCGGATGTTTGATAGGAGGATTCTGCAAAATGATGGGAATTCCATACTAACCCCTTGTTTTTGCTATAAATACGGTGAAATCCCCAATAGGTGCTTGAAACGTGCCAAGTTAATACGGAAAATGACTATTTTTGACCGGCCTGCGGAGATGAGAGGAATCCAGAAACGACATTCCCGGAATGCCTTTTCCAAAACCGGAATTCTGGAATTTTCATTTCTGGAAATCCTCTTTTCCCCAAACGGAATCTGGGTTTTAGATTGTTGACCATATTTTTTCAAATTCTTGACCTTTCGGTTACTTACCAAAATTTATTAAGTAACCGAAAGGAGACACAATTTGGAACAAAAAAAAGGAGACACAATAAAGATGCCAAATGGCTTTTATACCCTGTTATACCCTGTAAAGTGTAAAACCTCCAAGGTAATTTTCAAGGTTGGCTTGATCTTCTTACCATGGAAATCTCCGAGGTTAAACTTGACCTCCAGGGTAATCCTGTTTCAAATATTTTCTAGGGTTTTCCAGGTTTTAACAGAAATCTAGTCCGTTGACCCTAAAAGAAAAAAGTCGGTCGTTCTATCATCTATTTGCATGTTGCCATATTATGCTGTTTTGAATGTTATATTGGTATTTCATATGAAGAGAAAATATCCTTTATGGCCTTGTTACTCCAGTTGAAATATCGGCTTTCAATAGTGACAAAAACATTTCAAAGTGTTTTTGCTCATTGCAAATGTAATTGAAAACTAAACTACATATATCAGTCCTTACTGTATGTATTGATACCTACCTTGATTGTAGTATTTCAAAAACAATATTCCTCTTTCGGTTGCTTTTACTTAGTAATACGTGGACTAAATTTCTTCCGGTGACGAAACTGCAGGATCCAGCTTCTGCCGCCTCAGCTCCCAAGGTGGAGAAAAAAGAAGTGTCAGCTGAGGAATCAGATGAAGAATGGGATTTCAGTCTGTTCGATGATTGAGCGAGTGAGTCTCTTCTATTGTTAGCCTTTTTTTTTTTTTTTGGGGGGGGGGGGGGGGGGGGGGGGGGGAGGGGGGAGGACATTTAGCTGAATTACTGTATTATTATGGTTTTCCGCTTCTAGTACTAATAAATAATGCCTTTTGAACATATTTACTATATCTTTATTATTTCCAACTCTTGTTAAGTAGACCAAGACGTCGGCTATCCGTCAAGTTGGCAGCTCAATCCAAACAATCCTAAATATAAAAACTTTTATTTTTTCAAAAAGCACAAAATAAAGATAGCAGATAATATTTATGATCTTGCGTCAACGGCTTAGCTCGGTTGCACGATTTCTCAGTGGCATTGGATGTCGTACAAGTCGACCTCGTGTATTGGAACAAAATCCCCAAGCCTAATTTTCATTGGCCCATTTGCTAACCGACCCTGTCCTCGTCCATGAAAGCGATTTCCCCCTCAAAGGACTTGTCTCCAAGCTCTCTCAGATATTTTTTCCTTCTTTTAATAGCCAAAACCTGATCCTCCCTACTTAAGCGGGTGAATCAACTAATTTGTTTGATTAACAAGATGGATTAGTGTTAGTGAGAAGTGTGTAGGGTGTTTGTCCGGGAAGTGCACGAGAGAGCGAAAGAGATGAGAAGATAAGGACAGTGTCGTGGACGCTGGGTCTTTCGATATGTGTTTTGTTTGCCACTCTCTGATGTTTGGAGCTAGCAAAAGGGTGAGCGGGACATGTGAGGTCTCTGGAAAATGTATCAAATATAGCATAGGAATATGACTACCATTATGGAAGTTTCACATTCATATGATATTGTCAGCCAGCATATGTTGTTGTCACCAATGATAGTTACTTACTACGATAAAATGTAGTAAAAAACTGACATATTCTTCAGGGTTTACTATTTACATCTTAGCGAGTGTGCCGCTGCTAGAAGTATCTCTCAGGTTCGGACCATGTCCAGAGGAAACGTTAATGAATTGAGTATCGATGCCTACACCCAGGTACTCATGGGCGGATTTGCATAGGTACAAGAGCGGACTACAGGCCGAACTCAAATTTTCTCAATTATCTTATCCGATTTTCTTTTATTTCTCTAAGTTTATACGGTCACAAAAACTTCATTATAGATCCCATTTAGTTATTCGAAATCTGAACTTTATCCTTAATGTGTTTAAGTTTTCCAATTTAGCTCTCATAGTAAGAACCACCCTTGCTACTTGCGAGTACTCGACATGTGTGTCTGACAACTCGGGTACCTAAAATATGAAATAGCATACACTATATGTTGCTTAAATTGTGATAATTTCAAAATAAATAAAAAGTGGATTTCACTTTCTTTGTGGATTGAGGCAAAGTACGAACCATATGTGATAGGAAGTAGCCTCACTCTGTGGATGGATTGAAGAGTTTCTTGACATTTGATACTTTTATAAAATACGATAGTTGTACGATTGCGGACTTGCGGTATATATCTGTACGGTTTATATGTCACATTGTGTTATTTATATGTCCGATCAGCATAATGAAAAGTCGTACTGGCCACTTGTGTGTGTGTATATATATACACACTACATACCCCACGGTGAAGGACAGTTTTTGGCCATGATGGAAGTGGACACGAAATCCTTTGTCACCAGTGTTCAGTGGTCGATTGGTAATTTGCTACCAAGGTTCATTTTTGCCTATACTCCTCACTTTTTCTTTCTTTTTTAATGATGTGGAAATCTAGAGTCATCTCGTTTCAACTGCGCACCGAATAATCCTTCGTTATTGTGCCACATTCTGCAAACCACTAGAGAGTTAATAGACTCGTAGTTGAGAAAGCTAACATGCAACATTTAAGTTTCCTCAAGTGAGGAAATTTGTCTGGTTTGTTAGAGAGAAAGACATTGCTGATAAGACTTCACCTGCCTTCCAAGGTCTAACCTCCATCCTACAATGTGAGAATCGATTCTTTCATCCGTGAAACCATGGTTTCGGATATGTGTTAATTAGAGATTATGAAATTGAAGGCAGAATTAATCCCATACATTTTTTGATCCTACACACAGGTTTGTTGAAAATCTAGATTAAGAGAAAGATAGAAAATGATAGAGAGATTAGTAATTTCTCATTAAATCTTTGACCCACGTGTGTTGAAAATCTAGATTAAGAGAAAAAAAAATGATAGAGAGATGAATAATTTCTCATTGAATCTTTGACCTCAAGCTGAGCTCCGCTGGAGTTAAAATGTAGAGAGGGAATTTTTTTTACAAGTCAGTTTCAATATTTTGTTTAGTACAATAGTACTCGTTTAACTTTTAATATCTACACCTAGCCCCCTTGACATATAAGCTTAGCACTTCACACACACCTGCACGCTCAACATGAAATTTAGGCGAAGCTTGGATAACATAGGATGAAACTTTTGTGCTGGAAGTGCTTATCAAGTAGATTGGTTGGCTGCTATGATGTTCGAATGTGTGTAACTTGAAGTTTTCATGCATTCACTTATTCCTTGATAAAATGAAGTATATCTCTCTATGTTTTGTATGATATGGAACACCAATTTCTATGGAGAGATACAGCTGATAAGATGTCACAGTATAGCATTATCTGTGAGTTTGTGTGTGAGGGAGTGATCTGCATATCTGGGTTTGAGGAGGGATTGTGGCAGACTAAAGTTCAGAAAGAATGATGGATGAAGAATAGAGGAGTTAGGGGATTAGAGCAAGTTGATTGCTTAGAGAGAGACGGCTCTAGGGATGTGTAACTTCTGCTACTGATAATCGTTTGTTAGCCCAAGTCCTCGCGAGCCTTTTAGTCATTGCTGGGGAATAAGTGAGGGTCTGTCCTTATACAGGCATGGGTTGGATTGCAATAGATGTAGGAGTTGTGGGTGTGTATATGGGAATCAATGGACTGGGATAATCTGAGTCGTGTTGATCACTCTCAGATTAAAGTATTTCGGTGGTATACACACTAAATCGATAATCGGATAAAACAGAGATTTTCAAGAACGAATATGGTTGCTATGGATTTCTGAACTCACATGTTCTCTATGTGTTTCTGAATTCGACCAAAACTGACAAATAGAGAGGGATCCGTTTTTCAACGGAAAAATAATTCGGAGACGTTTTTTGTGAAGCAATAAAACGTCCGAAATCCAATTTTTTCGCGCTGACCGGCCAGCGCGACCACGCCTCCTAACGTGTACAATGTATATGCCAATGTCCATTTTGGTCGTAAGTAAATCCGATTACACAAATGGCCGATGACACTAAAATCACCAACAATAGACCCAAAGCTATTAATAGCCAAAGGAGTCGATGAAGGGGTCAAATGAGTCAATTAAAGTCAAAACCAAACTTGAAGATCAAAATTGCATCTTTCCTTATTCATATGAGCCAAAATATCATTATTAGAAATCCGTAGCCTAGTTTAGAATTTGTTAGTGTTGTTTATGTATTATTTTTATTTATTTGAGGGCCTATGCAGCAAATATCCAATGTTGATTAATTAAATACTCAAATTGAGACTGTTGGATACTCTGTATAAAAGGGTTGAGTAAAACCTAATTAACCTCATCCAGCACATTTGTAATGACGTTCTCTAATGAAATACCTATTTTCTTTATGTCATTCTTCGTGTTCAACTTTGTTTTTCAGAACCCTTGAAGGTTTCATTTAGAAGTCACGGGCACCACGAGAGGTAGTTGGCGTGACAACTACCCCTCACCGCATGATCATCGGCACCTCGACCTTCTCCATCGCCGTCAAGTTCAAGTTCGATTTAGGGTTTATCAAGATCTCAACCCTGAAACCCAAAAAAACGTGTAGATCTTGCAGGGTACTTGGGAGATCTTCCTTAAATCGTAAGAACCATACACTAATTGGAGAACCCTATAAAGAATTCTAAGATTTCTCAACATGCAACCCAGAAAGCCCAATCACAGAGGACCCGGAAACCCCAATTCGGAGAGCCCTGAAATAGCGAAGGTGAGATTGAAGATTCAACATGGTTAAGGAGTCACAGCGAACAACAAAAAACTCAAAACATGAACTAGGATTCCAGGGTTTGAAGAAGAGAGAGGGGGTGTGGGATATGCTGATACATATCAGTTTTGGTAGGTGTTTACAAGGAAGAGTGTTGTGGCTAATCAATTGTGTTCCTGTTAGAGGTAAAACGGGCTATAATCTAATAAGTAAACCGAAGATGGAGACTAGAGAGATTTAATGCAAAAGGGGAAAGAAACAAGTCGTGTAAGCCATATAGAGAGAGAAGAGAGACAACTTTTTTGTGATAATCCAGCGATAATGATATCGAAATTAACCTCTTCTGTTTTACCATGAATAGATGGGGACCCCTCTATTTATACAAGTCCAACTATGTTAGCCGATGGAGAATTATGTGGCTATACGGAGCGGCACGACCCATGTGAGGCGGCTATGGCCAAGATCCCGGAGGATAGTTGTCAGCCAAACATATGGTTGAACAAGTCAACTCCACAGCATACATGGATCGCAAATGGGGCGGCAACCATCCGCGACGAGTCTTATTCCAGTTTCCAAGCCACTAGATCTCCGGGTTCTCCGTGCGAGCTGCAATCTACGAAAGGATCATGTCTCATGACCTCGATATGCTGATATGACATGATCTGGTGTGCATGGAGCACCATAAAGTAGTCAGTTGTGTGTTACTAATAGATTCACGTGTCTGCAGACTATGACCAAATTTTGGAATACCAACAGTAGGTTAGTTTCAGTGACTTTTTGTTTGATTGGGTCGTATTGCTTTGAGTTAACGAATATAATTAAAGATTTTGGGTTAGATTAGTGGCCAAAAAACTTGTTTAATTAGATTAGTTTGGTAAAATATTGAATTGATCAGGTTTCGATAGCTGTATAAAATAGTGGAGGTATTGTTTAAGGAAAGAAGAGTAAAACAACATTACAACTATTATTATCTTAAGAAAGTGGAAAAAAGAAAGAAGACGATTGTTTTAAGGAAAATAGAAAGAAAGAGAAGAAACACAAAAAACATCTGCAAGTGGCACGTGGATGACTCTTAAGGCACCAAATAATCAAGCGAACAAAGTACAACGTCGTCGATGGGGATGCTTGTGACTGGTCTCTGTACTTTTCAGCCACGTTTCGCAAAAATAAAAGTACCAACAACATTTAGGTGTCCGTCCACAACAAATCGGTCTTTATAAAACAGCGAACCTAGCTGGAAACATTTGTACTGGTTTAATCAACGGTAACGGACGCTTGATCACGACATGATCACCATGTGCGGTCCGATTTCACATCAACGGTCGTGCGATGATTGACACCTGTTCTTCATCTCCAATAATTGTTACTACAAACCAAACCAATTTCGCTATTAACTTGCTTTTCAAGTCATTTGTAGCCACCTCCAAGTAAACGTATTTGATCTCTAGCTATAATTGTAGTTATTCGAGAACTTTGTATTCAACTGGTGATCCGTTTCTTAGGGTTGAGGGCAGTGAAAAGATTGTTTAGGGAAGAAACTTCTTGAAGCTCGAATCAACTAAAATTAATGACAATGTTGTTGTGGAAGTTTGGCTAAATGGGTAGACATTTAGAACTTTAGAGGAGTAGAAGATGGTTATATTAATGTAGACTAAGATGTTCCAGAATTTCTGTTCAAGACAATAATTTCTTTCATTATACGGTATAAATGAGCAACTCAAAAGTTATTTCTACGAATAAGAAATAAAATTGCACTTTTTGTTTTCATCAAACTAGAATCCGACCAAAAGTTAGAAACTACAAGAAAACAAGGAGACGTAAACACAATGAAAAACTAAAATTGTTACTATATATTCATTTCATTTTCCACGTAGTTGGGTTATCTGAGAGCATCTCCAACAGGAGGAGGTGAAATTTTTTCAAGACTTTGAATATTTTACACAGAATTCAAGTCGCTAATTACAAAGTTCTTTAAGTTTTGTCAACTAAACCACACTATCAAAGTAATAATCTACAACTTTAGATAAACATATATCAGATGTATTTAAATTTTCTGTCGATACCAAACAGTCTAAATTATTTTGTAGAGGTAGAACCTGGGAAGGCTCCCTCCATGAAATGTACGTAACCACTTCCAAAGCCCAACTAGGAGGAAACGGAGGCGCCCGCCAACAACTCTCATTACTGTTCCAGTAGTTCCACTTATTCGACCAATCAGATGTCGCAACTTCCAGTGACACTTGCATGAACAAACCTACCGGTACGATTGTTCAATGTATGATGTATCCCCCCAATTGTTCATATTATTGGTTTCCTTACGAGGCAAAGATTAGGTGATTCGGAAACACCAAAATTGCCATTGTGTTTTTTTGAGGGAATTTACCATTGTGTTTGATGGACAAGTAATAATATCATCTCAATCCGATCTCTCCAATCTTTTATCACTCTAATTATTTGTGGCGTGGGTCAATTTTTTTCACCTGGAGAAGATATTAATTCTTAACAAGATGAGAAACGTGTGAAACAGACAATCTACTAGATACTTAATATCATCTCAATCCGATCTCTCAAGTCTTTTATCACACTAATAATTTGCAACGTGGTTCAGATTTTTTCATCCGCAGAAGATATTTATCCTTAACAAGATGAGAAACGTGTGAAACAAACAATCTACTAGATAGTTGTATCTCATAATTGATATTTCTTCTTGACTTTCACCTCTTTAATTTATTGGTCGCTTTTAGTTAATTTCTTTCACCTAAAACAGCTGAAGTAGTTCCGCACACTCTATCGCGTTATGTGAACAACCCAATCACACAAGGTATTGGCGATAATTTCTTCGTTAACCCATCGAAATTATGATCAGTTTTATTTCATTCTATTTTCGACAATGATTTAGTAGGTTAAACTCTTCAAATTTAGCATGTCCCTACAACAAGGTTACACACACTTCCTTAAAAGCGTAGTATTTAATAAAATCAACTTGATGATGTACGATGAAATACGACAAGAAATAGACTATGAAGATTCGATTCTCACCGAGAAATTATTAAATTTTAAAAAGATATTACGAGGAAAGATTGCGACCGTTGATAATTGAGGTGTTGTATTAAATCATGATGTAACTGTCAGTATCACTGGATTCCAGAAGAGTGAGTATTGGAATGATTCACAAGTACCATGTCATTTGCATTATTTTAAATGAAACAACAGTTTTCGCTTAGAAGAACTTAGGAAAATCACAATGATTTGATAAATGGTGAGTTCGTTTTGTTTTCTTTTTAATCTTTTAGTTAAAAATCATTTTTTTTTGTTTTTTTGAATATTTGGTATGAGTTTTTTTTTGTGTGTTTTGAATTTTGACTTTTTAGCTTGTAGTGTAAAATTGTTGGACAAATTAGAGTAAAAATAATTTCATGAGCAGATTAGCTTTAATTCCTCTTCTTCTGTAAAATAAATGAAATTAAAATATATCTTTGGATCCTATATCTTTCGTATTAATCTAATTTAGGATTATATTTTTTACAATATCTTTAATTTTGCTAACTCAGGGTAGAGCGTTTGTGGTTGTGGTACTAAAATTGTAGAGCGTTTGTAGATAAATTTATCAAAATCACTTTTGGAAAAAGTATCTTTCCCTTCACTTTGTGCAAGTTGTTGTGTGACAACAGAAACTGTCCGGAAAGTACTAAAACTGTTTCCGCTGTTGAAAAGCAGTTGTGTTGACTGCACAAGCATTCTCAAACTCCACATAAAGCCCCTGCATGAGGTCTCGGGTTCAAACCCGGCGATGACGTAATTTTAAAAAAGAAATCTCTAATTGTAAATTATGATATCAGTTTTATTGTTTTCTTAATTTGAGAATCATATCATTTTTATTATAATACGAGAAGATAAGATACCAATAATCCGATTGTGGTACTACAGAAGCACTAAGAACCTGCCCAAGTGATGTGCCTGCAACCTGCAAGTTGAGTTACTTGGTCCTCATACAGCTAAGTACCTGTTGCACGTTCTCCACCTTCTATTTAGGTCCGTCCGTTGCTTGCCTACCATCAAAAGGATATTTTTCTTTAATTTTTTTGGACGTCTATATTTGTCTTTATATATAATTCCGTACTATAAATAATTGTGACGATGATGTAATAAATACCTAGTAGTAAATTTATGTACTACTATAACATGTGCCATGTAGAAAACAAAACAATACATGGGACTATAGGAATGGGAGGACTCGAAAGGGAAAATATCATGGGCATAACATTAAAAAAAAAAAAAAAAAAAAAAAATGTCAAGCATGGGTGCAGTTTCTTTTTTCTTTTCTTTTGAAAGTACAGTTCCTATTTTTTTTTTAGAATAAAATTTGAACTTAATTAAACTGATGGTGTAAAGTTTACATCAGAGTGAATAACATTGGAAAGTCAAAGAGGAAAAATGTCTCTCCAATCTTCATCAGTTTGCACATCCCGAGCATGTATGTTCTGTAGATTCGACACTTTGTTGGCCTCTCTGTGTACCCGTCAAACTTGACTTGCTTCAAATCACGTGAGAAATTGGAGTGTTTTCTGTATTAACTCAACAACAATAGTTAAATCTTCTGACGGTCTTCCTCGAGCACCCATTTCCATCTCTTCCATTAATTTTTTTGCATCGACTCCAATACAAATTCTTCTCAGACCCTCCATGGCTAGTAGGACCCCACCACGTAACGCCTCTGCCTCCTTACTGTTGTGGCAAGCGCGAATTGGAAAGCTACAAGCCCCCAAATATTTGTGGGAGTTATCTCGAAATAATAACACCTCCCCCAGCATCGCCGATTGTCGGATTGAAGGCTATGTCAAAATTGACTTTGCCAAATCCAGCTACCGGAGGCTGCTAAATTCGAACCTCATCAATGGGGGATATAAATGCTTATTCTCTGTCATTGCTATATTTATCCCTTCCAATCAGCTGTAGATATCTGATACCAACTGTGAGATTCCTTTTGGACTACTGTTGAATACGGTAGCGTTGCGGCGGACGGCGGTTGCAAAGCTCCTAAATGGCCAAACAAAAAATTCTTCTTGCTTCCTTACTCAGGCGAAGCATGTACTTTATAACCCGCCTGGAGAAGCCTTGTGTTATCTCCATGCTGAGTTCGGAATGCCCAGCCTCTGTCACACCTCTTTCGTTACCTTACACCAATTGAAAATGGATTCCTCTAATTTACCATAACGACCACACTGAGCACATAAATTGGAATAACCAAATTTCTTCTAGCCAAATTTTGGAAAGTGGGAAGAGTTTGATGCACACATCTCCAAATAAAATGTAGAGTCACGTTCTCACGAACTCATGTTCATTGACAATATCATGAGAACGTGATGTGGCATACTCACAGCCACACATTTTTATCATTAAGGAAGGAGAAATCACACGCGCATATTCTTTACGATTTAGAGTCATAATAAATGTGTATGTCCTTTCTTAATGAAATTTGTGGCTGTGAGTATGCCACATCACGTGCTCATGATAGTATCAATGAACACGAGTTCGTGAGAACGGGACTCACTCTAAAATGTAACACATTTTTATGTAATTTCATCTTCTAAAGGATTTTGAAGGCTGGGTCGGTCGAACCAGTAGCGACTAAAATTCTCAGAACTTCGCATCGCCATTTGATACTTGGACTTGGCACTATAAATCTCATCGTTCTCAAAAATTGTCACGCAAGTCTATCTCCCCTCGGCATAGTAGGAGTTGGAATGGCTAATGTCATTTGGGGGTCAACCTCCCAAAGCTGATTCCGAATAAGATTCCGTTCCACTTACAATCATCATTAATAAAAGAAGAAACTTTAATTTCACCATTAGGATTCACGTTCCACGTACGATCCTCTTTTTCAGGCTAGATCATTTACACTCTCTTGGTTTCTCTGCTCTTCTGACCCCTCTCTCTTGCTAATTTCTAGATAGAGAGTCTCCATGACGTGGTTGCTCCTACGAATAACACTGTTTGAATGTTGTCCATTCACCGTCATTTCCCATGCACTCTCTCCTTTTGTTGGGGTACATATGTTTTGGTGGTATGTTATGATCTATATTCTTTGTTGTTCGGAGAGATTCAATTGGGGTCTTTAGTGTTTTGCGGGTTCTTGATATAAAATGCCCAAATCGATTTTGGTTCAATCAGTCTTTTTCTTTGCCCTAGCGCTACAAGCATTTTTTCACTCTAAATTAATTAGAGTCTCTTGATTTCTTTGATCTTCTTCTTCTCGGGGATAAGCTCTCACATGCCAAATGATACATTATTTTTTTGTATGTGTGGATTTTGCGGCAGCGATCCATATTTTTTCCCTTGACTTCCTCCTCGAACATTCAGTGTAACGCCCTGAATTCCCAACTAGGAATTTAGATGTACTATTCTGCATTTAAGATGACTCTTGAACGCTAGGATAACTGTAAACTAGAATTCAATTTCAGACACAAGTCTAATTAATTATGAAAAGAAAATACAAAGTTCCAAAGACAAAAAACAACAGAGTTCAATAACATGAAATATTGTCTAGATTCGAATCTGTTGTCTAGAAAAAAAATCAACAACTAAGTCCGGAAGCGCATAAGTTCAAAGTCTAACATGCACTAACCTATGGTGTTTTTCCAAACAAAACGACATAACACCACATGCAGGAAGCATCAATTAGAGTTGAGTAAGCAATAACCACAACATGAAAAGAGAAATAGGAAGATGCAACTACTCTTAATGAAGGAATATTTTGTTAAGAAGATAAGTTGAAAATAATTACCAAGTAGGGTTCATGTAAAGCTTTCCCATCATCAATAATAATCGTCAATATTAAGCAAAATCAATTTCATCTCTAAGGAGAAAAATGTTTCCCTTTAATAATAATAAATTTTCATATAATCTAAAACTAATTTATTATCAATATATCGGAGGGCTAAAGTAATTCAGTCCATTGATACATAATAAGTGCATTCCAAGGGCCTTTACAACCCGCGCTACAAGATATTTATGAACAAGGCCTTATAGTCCGCGCTTGTGTCCAATCTACCTCAGTCATAGTAGCCAAAAATGTCGACTCCCTGTTAGAGATCCCCAGTCCATTATGCCGAGTAGTAGATGCTTTAACCCTAGGAAATGCAATGTAGGGCTACAAAGCCATCATGGACTATCAAAATATCAAATGAACCATCGGAGGTTCATAATCAAAATATCAGCCACACATACAAACCAAACACACACACACACACTCACACACACATGTATGTTTGTGTGTGTAGATATGTGTCTATGTAAATACACACATATAAGCACAGGTATATACACATATATACACAAAATACCCACCTTATATATGGGGGTAATATCGTCATTTTCAAAGCACTGAGCTTACCCCCTCTCCCCTTATCCGGCCTTGTACCACCCGTAGGTTGTAGGCAAAAAAGTTATACTGGGATAAGAAAAAGTGATTTATATATGCTTATTATCTTGCACCCAAACACAGGATAAAAGAGCAGGAGGTACAAATTTATCTTTATCCCCCTCCCTTACCCTTACCCAAACAAGACCTTAGACTCAAAATTTTACTTCTAACAACTTTTATGAAGGACATTTTGGCAAATCCACCTGATAGATCGAATCAAAGTTACAGATAGGTGTGAAACTAGTACATAGAGTCAACTTTAAAGATGAATTTTGTCAATTTGGAAAGAATTTTGGAAATATGATTTTATGAATTTGAAGAAGAATGTTTGATTTCTAAATCAAGTGTTATCTCCTAAAATCACCAAGTTATCCATGAGATAAAAATGTTCGAAGTTGGCTAAATGATCATGCTTGAAAGGTCAACTTTTGAAGAAGTTTCAAAGTGTTCAAAATTGCACGTTTGTGCCTGAATAACTGAGAATCCAGAGGGATTTTGATTGAGCTCCTTTTGAAAAAATTGAAGTATTAATCTTAGTGTTTGCATAGAAGAAAGAATTACTGAATTCTATTAAAAGATCAAGAAGTTATGATCATTTAAAAATATGAAGAGGATATTCATTTATGACACTTTAGAGTATTTTTAAGTTTTTTTTTGAGAATAAATATTTTTAAGTTGGGAGAGCAAAGATTGATTCTTATAGAGCCACTTTCTAAATTTATGACTACAATGACAAATTTAACCCTCTTATTATTTGTTATGTTATCAAAAAGCATTTACTAATTCAAAGTTCTACATTTCCAATGTTAAACCACTTTCTTTTCTTTTCACCCTAATATAAAGAAAAGAATTGTATTCTTAAAATTCTGAATAACTATCTATAGTTCATATTAAACATACATCCTTGGTTTGTTCCATTTTATCACTTCATGTTTGTAGTATTTGTGCAACAAGACTTGTCATCAGGTTTTGTCACGATTTTCCATATTTGACTTCAGGTTTGTAGAATTTGTGGAACAAGATTTTTAGTATTAGTAAAAAACTACATACATCTCTTTCTAATATTTGGATTTTTCTCTTGAGGTGGTCTGAATTTTTAACACAGTGAATCCGCAAAAAAATAAAAAATAATTTGCTTAGAATTAATTCATGTAACCGGGTTCGAAGTCGAGACCTCATGCAAAGGCTTTAGACGCTTTACTACTAAGCTAGCACCCATTTGAAAAAAAAGATTGTTATGTGTGAGAGAAAAAGTTAATCAAAAATAATATGAAAATGAAGAAAAACATTTATAAAACTCTTAGAAACATCACCGCAAAAAAATTATTCATTCACACGAAAAGAAAATTAATTATTTTACCAATTCAACAATATCAGAAAATCTAGTTCATCTAAAATGAGGGAAATATTGTTCAATTTATTATGAAGCTCCACGGTAAGTAGATCGTCTATCCTTGTGAGAAAAGAAAATGTTATCTACGACAAGCAATTCATCCCCGTTATCACGCCACCAAAGTTGATGAAATCGTCATTGAAAAGAAGAAAAAGCATACCTATCTTATTGGTCACAAAATTAAACAAGAACAAAAAAAAACATGTCGTTACATGATTTTGCGACCTCATTTTTGTCACGGATCTGATCAAGTCTATGTTAACCAAGGGGTTGTCATGTTTAGTTAATTATGCATATGGAGTTTTGAAGGGCCATAAATAGTTTGAGACAAGTCGACGCCAAATCGGTAAAATTACCTTCCATTTTATTACTTATTGCCTACGCCAAACTAGTACTTCTTGTTACATATTACTCTGTTCCTCCAGGTTCTTCACAAAATTATTCGGGTATCATTTGGGTTGAGAAATTTGATTAGCAAAACAAAGCGAGAATTTGGTAATTTTTTGTGGTATTGTAGAGCAAAGTTTACTCTACGACACCATAAAAAAATTACTAAATTATATCATCGTTTTGCTAGTCAAATCGTTAAGCCCAAATAATACTCATATAATTTTGTGAAGAAACTGGTGAAACGGATAGAGTACTATAGTGAACCATGAAGGGTAAGATCGTTCAATTTAAATTAACTTCGCCCAAAGTTAACGTCCTAGCTAGAATGTAAAGTGTGAATCCAAGAAGCAATGGTCAATTTTCAAAGTTAAACATAATGGAGCTCTGCAAAAAGTACACTAAGATCAAGCAAGTATGGTATATGTAGTAACAAAAATAGTGGAGGAGATAAGAAGACATACCAATTACCAAACAATAATGACCAAAGCACCTCAATAAGATAAAAACAAAATGCAGATTTATACTTTTTTTTTTCAGAAATATTAATACTCTCTAATGTAACAGAGATATTTATTCAGATTGTTTAGAAATATAAAAAAAATATTGAAACGAGAAGATGGTAAGAAAGAGAATAGTTGAACATTGGAAATATAATTTTTTTACTAGGAGTAAATGGTTGTTGATAACATAAAAAATAAGTAATAAGAGGGTTAAATTTGTCATTCTAGACATAAAACTTATAAGTGGTTCTGTAAGGATCAATTTCTGCTCTGTAAGAATCAGTTTCCTTTTAAGTTATGCTCATAATAGATTTTCCTCACAACAACTTGAAAAGAAAATTCGATCTTGTTAATGACTGATTCGGTGGAAACTTAAGACATGAAACTTGTAGTATTGAGATAAGAGAGTAACCAAGTTTAAGTTGCAAGTCATTCCATCAAGAATTGAGTGAGTTCTAAGAGTTGAAAGTTGGCGAAAAATCACAACACAGGAACAGTTTCAGTGTTCTTCATATTGTCCAGAAACTTTAGCAAGGATTTCAGTGGTGGTGGTGGGGGGGGGGGGGTAGAATGATTTGGGGGGGGGGGGGGTGGTTAGAATGATTCAGGGGAAAAATTAACATGAAAGTTGTATCCAGATGTCGAGAGTGTAGATAGGGTTAAGTGGTATGAAAGCTCAGTAACATGGTATGAAAGCTGCCAAAACACAATGGGTTTCAATAATCAAAACTTGTGTTCCTGTTGTTATGGGTAAATGATAACTCTCTTTTAGGAGTTATTATTATACTTTCTTAGTACTTGTATTAGTCTTATTTCACATGATTTAGATGTTATATTTGCACAAATATGTGAATTTGACTATTTCTAAGCCTAAGAGTGAAAAGTTGTGTTTCTAGCTTATTTGTGCATGTTTTCTCTCATATTTTCTATGATAATTGCACGGGTTGTTTAGTTTTGTGTATCTCAGGTAAAATAGGTGCAATGGAGCTTATGAGATGCTTGGATATGCTTGGAATGGAGCTAGATGAAGAGGAGAAAAGGAGGCGCACAAACGAAGAGAAGTTGGAAAAGTCACACAGGACCAGCCTGCACTCTTTTCGATGCCCAGGAAAATCTACAAAGAATTTTGAAGCAAGGCTTGCGGCATTGGAAAGTAGACATCCGTAGCTTTCCAAAGGTATATGGTAGGCCTGAAGACGAGTCTGTATGAGGGAGATACAGCCCGCGCAAAATCAGCAAAGAATTCTGTCCGGGAATTACAAAGTAGAGGGGCTGAAGTGCAATTTCGGCATATTTTCATTAAAAAGCGTGCCCAGCTGGTAAAAAACGGGGAGGACGACCTAAGAGAGAAGGGAAGAAGGGAGAACAAGCTTGGAGCAAGGATCATCAATTACATTGAAGATTTTAGCGTTTGATCTTCGTTTCTTCATCTTTTCTTCATGAACTTCATTATGTTGTTTATGTTGAACCATATTATGTCTAGCTAAACATCTTAAGCTAGGTGATTGATGGAAAACTAGGGTTCGTTGGATGATTTTACGGATTTTGGACTTGATGCATGCTTTTGCTTAAATTCTATGAACATTCTTGTTAGCTTATCTATTCTTGTACTTATTTATTAATGTTTTGGCTTGATCACCCTTAGAACATTACTTGTTGATAGAGTTGCACGAAAGTGAATTCTTTGAGACGTGTTAAAGAATAGTTAGGTGATCTTGTAGTTTCTTGAGACTGAGAGGAGATAGGAACTTGATCAATCGTGTGAGGGCAGTTTCGATTGATTGTGTTAGAACTTAGTGAATTCGGTGGACCGATAGGACCCGGTGAACGAGCCTAACAAATCAATTAGATTGTAGTAATAGACGGAGGTGGACCGAGAGGACCCGAAATCTATTGTTTACACAAATTTACGTGAGATCGAGAGAAGATCGTGATGAGCATTACCCGGTATAACTAGAACGTGAGTAGAGTGTTTCAAGCATAACCCGGAAATCGTTAACAACCCTAGGGACATCAATTACCTAGTTCTTTCTCATTAATCGTATTACATCACAATTTATCTTCGTTTAAAGTGAAAATTCTCCAAAAATATTTAGTTACTTGTCATTTAATTTTAGTCGCTTGTTTGTGGGCGACAACTTTATAAAATCCAAACCCTTCTTACCGGTTACGTAGATACCTCATAATTACTTTCTAGTTAACTAATAATCGTAAATTCCCTTGGGTTCGATACTCGGAGTCGTAAAATACTCCACTTACTACTTGACCGTATACTTGCGTTTAAGCGCGTAAAGAATTCGCGTCAAGTTTTTGGCGCCGTTGCCGGGGACTTTAAAGGTTTATTAGTTTAGTAGAAATTGATTTAGGATATCTCTTTTACTTTTTGTTTAATTAGCTACTTGTTTTCTCACTTGTATTTGAGTCTGCTTTTCAGGTCATCAGTGTATGCCCAGGATCCCTAGAGAACTTGTGCCCCCACTTGAAGACCCAGAGCAGTTATTTAGAGATCAGAGGAGAAGACAGAAACAGAGCACTATGGGTGATCAATTGACAAACGCGCAGCTCAATGAGAAAATGGAAGAGTTGGCGAAACTGTTGAATGATCGCAACGCCCAGACACCGTACAACAAGTCTGGGCAGGCTATTGTGGAGAAATTCCAAACGTCCACGTATGGACACAATCCGGCAGTTGTAGTGCCAGACATACAGGCTGAGCATTTTGATCTCAAGCCAGCTACGATCTAGACAGTCACCAATCAGTTCCAGTTTTATGGGAACAAGGATGAGGATCCCAACGATTTCATTGGGAAGTTCAGTGCTTATATCAAGACTGTGAAGTATAAGAACGTGACTCCAGAGGCATTGAAACTTATTCTATTTCCCTATTGTTTGAAAGGTGCAGCTGAGAAGTGGCTTGAGTCGAGAGCTCCGGATTCAATCACTACATGGGCTCAATGTGTGGATGAATTCATGGCAAAGTTTTACCCAGTTCAGCGGGTGATTCAGTTACAAGGTGATATCCTTGGCTTTCAGCAGCAGGCCCATGAGACCGTGGTAGAGGCGTGGGATAGATTTATGCATTTGATCAGGAAGTGCCCAAATCACGATTTTGGGGACTACAAAATTTTGCAGGTCTTCTACCATGGCTTAGAACGCCATAACCAGGAGCTGGTTAACAGAGAAGCTGGAGGCAATTTTCTGTACTCTGTTGACAAGGAAGGAGCATATGCACTTATGAAACAGCTAGCCAAGCAGGATACGCAGTTTTATGATTCTAGAAGACTTTCGGCATTGCCTGAGGCGAAAGATAATGAGTGGAAGGATAGGATCAGCAAGATGGTGTCAGACTTGGCCAAGCATGTGTATCGGGATAAGAAGCCAGTTGCAAGAGTAGAGGAGCAGGAATTTGATTCAGCCTTGGCCCAGATTGCAAGTGAAGATGTGAACTTTGTGGGGGCACAAGGACAGCGGCAGAATTGGAACCAAGGGAACTACAGACCAGGCACAAGAGATCATCCAGGTTTCAGGTATGGGGATCAGTCTGGAGCTATATACGCACCTGGGTTTCAGCACATGCCACAAGCACCAGTGTCGCAGGCTCCACCACCGACTGTTGTAGCGCCAAACCCAGAGATTTCTGTACTCACTAAGGCGTTGACACAGCTTAGTAACAACATGAACGATATGACCACGACGATCAATGCTATGTCTTCTGATTTGCAGGCTACGAAGACTTCTCTTCGTGCACTAGAGGTTCAAGTTGGGCAAATTGCAACGCAATTATCTGATAGAGCACCTGGTTCTCTACCGTCTGACACAGAGAATGTGCGCCAGGTAAATGCCATTACCACTCGCAGCGGGGTTTCGTTGACTGATCCACCATACCCGAGCCATGCCAGAGCTGAAGCGTCAAAAGCTAAGGAACACGAGGTCTTCGATTCTGAAAAGACACCTGTCATGGTCCCCCAATCAAAGGGCATGACTCCACAGGATGAGGAAAATTCCAATGAGGTATTACCACCGCCCTCTTCTTCTAAAGATGTACCTTTTCCATTGAAAACTAGAAAGAAGAAGGATGACTCTGAGGAGCACAGAAGATTTCTCAATATTTTCTCCAAACTGCACATAAACATTCCGTTGATTGAGGTGCGACAGAAAATGCCTAAGTATGCGCGGTTTATCAAGGATGCAATCTATGGGAGAAAAGCTATGGATAACTTTCAGACAGTGAAACTGAATGAGCAGGTGAGTTCATGTGTCTTGCATGGGCTACCCAAGAAGAAGAAAGATCCAGGTAGTTTTGTGATTGAGGCTACACTTGGTGGGGCATATACAGGCAGGGCTCTATGTGATTTGGGGGCGAGTGTCAACCTGATGCCGCTTTCAGTATTTAAAAAGCTAGGTGTGGGGGAGCCTAGTAAAACCTGGATCAATCTGCAGTTCGCAGATAAGTCGTCCAAGAAGGCCATTGGGGTGGTAGAAGACTTACTTGTGAGGGTTGGTAGTTTGATCATGCCAGCTGATTTTGTGATCCTTGACATGCCAGTTGGTGACGTTCCGATCATTCTTGGTAGGCCCTTTCTGGCTACTGGTCGGACTTTAATTGATGTGGAGAATGGAGAGTTGATCATGAGGGTCAACGATATTGTTGAGACCTTTCAGGTTTTCAAACCGACTCCTCAGTACACTTATGAGGTGAAGCCAGACTTGCCATTTCCTGTGAAAGTTGTGCGTGGAATTTCAGAGCTGACACAAGGAGATCCGCCAGATCCTAAGGGTAAAGAATCGAGTGTGCAGGCGCACGAGGTAGTCATGAGTATCCAGCGCCAGAAGTTGGATGCGACACGACCTGCCAAACCACCTTTCTGAACTTCATGAGGTAACTGGGTCAGGCCGTCGACCGTAAATTACAAAGCGCTTGTTGGCAGGCAACCCAACGTATTTTATGCATTAGTGTAAAGATTGTGTTTTAAATACTGTTGTGTGCGTTTTTAATTCCGTTTTGTTATCTGAGGGGTGAGAGAGCGAGAATTTGACATTTAAATTGAGTCTCCGCAGGATTACATGTTATTACGCGATTCGGACTCCCCTTCTTGATGTGCGTAGACTCGCATGGAAATGCGCGCATCGGAGTTCGAACGTAAAAGAAAGGCGGAATTTGAACGAGAAAGTTGTGATCACGAGAGATTTCCGAGGATTTTGGAAAGCGTGTCGCGAAAAATGGGCTCAAGAACAAAAAGGGGAACGAGTAATGCAAAGCTAAGGACCCTCGAAGATCAAGCAAAGGAAACGGATCGAAAAAAAAATAAAAAAATAAAAAAAAAATTGGAGTCAGGGGTGTTCGTGCGAACACCACCTATGTTCGCAGGAACAGCCAAGCCCCAAAAACTCTCTGCCCGTTATTAAGAACAAGGAAAAGTATTCAGAAGAACACTGTTCGTGTGAACACCCCTTTTGTTCACACGAACAGGGGTAAAAAGGAGAATTCATTATATTTTTTAGGGTAAAAAAATGAAATGGGGCAAAAATAGTGATGTTCATCGGGCTGAACAGGGGCTTCTTCTTCATTCTCACGAACACAGCGAACACAGCCCCTTCATCCTCAGGCTAGTCCGATCGATTCTCCGGCGTGTCTCTCGATTCCCGTCGCGGTCCGGCCATCCCTTCACACCGGCGGCTTTCCCTCACTCCGGCGACCACGGCAATAGCAGTAGCAGCCCCACACCAACTCTCTCCGTCGAGTTTAAGCCGCCCAGGTTTGGGGTTTTGCCGTCGCGGTTTCAAGCCGCCTGTAACTCCGGCGGCGAGCTCTTCACGCCGTCTCTCACACCAGCGGCTCTCTCCCACTCCCACGCACAGCGAACCACAAGCAGCATCCCCGAAAGCTTCCCTCCACCCGTCGGGTTCAGGCCACCAACAAGCTGCCACCACCACAAGCAGCCACCGTCCCCAATTTTCCGGCGGATTGAAGGTGTTTTCCGGCGTCTAAACACGCCTCTAACACCAATCTTGGTGTTGAGGCCAATTGAAGTCAAATTTTCAGAATTGGGTCCGATTTGGGTTCGGCATTAATGGTAGTTGCAGGTGGTAGTTTATGGTGGGTTTAATGGTAGCAATTAGTTGTGTGAGGTACTGGTTGTTGATGAATTGGGAGGCTTCAGGTGATTTTGTGGGTTTAATTTGCAGGTTAGGGAATTGGGTTGATGTAAAGGATGATGGTGGAGTTGGTGGTGATAGGCAGGGATGTAATGGTGGATTTGTGCAGGAAGAGTTGGGTTTATTGGAGTTTACGGCTGAGCTGGTAGAGGTGTGGTATTGAATTGGGTTTGTAGTAGCAGGTTGGTTATGTGGGTGAAAACAATGGTGGGTTTTGGTGGCGGTGAAGTAGATAGTTAATTCACATCAACTCCTATCCACCCCTTGCTCCTGGAATCAACTCCGCTTGCGGTGATGGCAGCGACATCAAAATTGTGATGTGAATTGGAACTGTTTGGGTGGGCTGCTAATTGAATTACTGTTGGAATTGAGAAAAATTACCTGGTAAAAAAAAAGGAGAAACTGACACAACAACTATCTTCCACTAAATAATGTCTCACTTGTTATTACTACTTGTGGATCCCCATGAATGGAGATGATTATGCAGCAGCTGATATGGATTCGCCGAGTTCAAAATTGGATGAGAAGTATGACGCAGACATCGACCCCGGTGTGCCAGTTCACACTCGACCGCAAGGGAACTCACATAACGAGTTCGGGGATTTTTCGTTTTTTTTTCGTCAGCAGCAAGAATCAATCGACCCCGGTGTGTTCCACACACTTGACCGTCATGGGAGTTAGCATTGATGCGCACAATGTTTGCTCGGGGATTGTTCTTGCTAATTCAGTCAGCACTTATCGGATTTCGTCCCCGACCTTGTGTCGGTTTGTGAGTACTTTCTTTTCTCTCTCTGTATTTACCGTTTAGGCACATCGTACTTGCTCTAGGATTTTATTTTGACTACTTTGTCACGGTGCTTAGTCACTGCTGTGATTAGCTGTTAGAATCCTAGGGAATACTTGAGTACCTGCTTGATTTCGGTGGACACAACTTGTCACGTGCACGTAGTTCGTTTTAGCTCTAAATTTGTTGAACTACCTTCTTGTGCCGTGACTTTGACTCCGAGTAGAACCACCGCCCCTCGCATTTGAATGCTGAGTCTTCTTGGTTGATCTCTAAATTCGTTGAGGACAACGAAGCAGTCTAGTGTGGGGGGATTTTAGCTATTTGCTAGCCAGTTAGTGTCTGCATCGCCATGTCTGCATATAGTTGTTTGTGTCGTATTGTGTCAAGTTATGTAGTCCGTGTCGTGATATTGTGATAGTATGTCATATTGTTTGTGTTAGTCGTGTATATATTTGTTTATGTTTGTGTTTAATATTGCACGTTTTCTTATTTGAGTCTACCTACCCTATTGAATGTCTTGTATAGTTTCGTTTAGTTCGTGTCGGCTTGCATGTAGAGTAGGAATTATATGAAGAAAAAAAATCAAAAACTAGGAAAAATTCAAAAAAATAAAAAAATAAAAAAAATAAAAGAGAAAATTTTGAGAAAGGGCAATCAAAAGAGGCTAAAGTTTGATAAATCGCGAAGTGTGAGGATTTTAGGCGTAGAGCATGATTTGCGACCGAGAGTGACAAAGTGAGTCCCCCCTAGTAGGTATAGAGAGACTTTCTTTACGGGAGTGCCTACCTATTTCTAACACTTACGTGATTTTTAAACGCAAAGTGTGTGCCTATTTTCTTACAAGAGCTGAGCTAGGTGTGAGCTAAACAAGCCGAACATCCATGTGTACGTCTTAGGTAGTCGCCAACCCGCCTCGTAGTGGCACACGAAACAGCTGTGCGAGGACGTGTATTAGAGCACTCACTGCTTTTAGAACTCACCTTGTAGGACCATTAGACGCCCCAATTTGAACCTTGGATTCTTTGCTAGCCTTCGGACCTAGGGTGACGATTCTTGGCCTTCAACACAAATTGATTAGAATAACCACTTTAGTGCGTCACGAGGGGGTTGTGTAGTTGAGGGGGTTCGATGAGGGAGTGATTATACAATTCGTTGAGTTCTACATCTTGCTTGCGCTTCATTGATTATCTACGAGGGGATGCGAGGGTGAGTGAGTAGGCTTGCGCACTTCGGTGTGGCGGTGTTCCATGCCACTACATCATGGACACAGTTGTGGAGAGCCGTGAGTGCGTGAATCTAATACGCACGGAATTGGGTTGGGTGAACTTAATTGGTGGATCGTGCTAGGTACCGGTTGTGATTACTTTGGTGTAGGAGGATCGGTTGGATTAGGCACGAGATACATTCATCTTCGGGACTACTTGAGAGGGGATATGGTTATATTCGAGTGTGGGGGTGTCGACTTTTGACTCCGGACATTGAGTGTGAGCTTGCGACGACTCCACTCCCACACATGTACTTCATTGATTTCGCGGCTTGGATTTGACATGGGCTTTGATTGAGTTAGGAGGAGATGATATTTTATGTGATATTCATTCATCGATTTACGTGTTTCCTTCTCCTAGCATATTTAATTATTATTTGAAGACCACTCAGATATTGTTGTTGGATTGTGATGGTATTTTGAGAGAATTATAGAAAAAAAAAGAAAAAAAAAACAGAAATTGAAAAAAAATGAGAGAAAAAGAAAAGAAAAAGGAGAGATGAAATAAAGTTTGAGTTGGAATTGAATTGAAACAAGTGGTGGAGCTACTTTGACGACGACGGTTCACGTTTCATGCACGACGAACGACGTTGGCCACGGAGATCACTAGTGTACCGGGGTTTGAGGGAATTGAGGGCCGGAGGTGGTGAGATTTGGGTTTTGGTTTCTATCATTGTGGTGAGGGTGTGAGATGTGGGATTTGATGTGAGAATGTGACGCTTAGGACTTTATTTCGACGAGATTATCTTTATGTCCCTAAGCCTCATCATGTGAAAACCGTTAGCGGATTAGGAGCTCGGACCTTGGATGTGGCTTTGCCTAGCGTAGTCTCTTATTTTGTGGCACACGCGAAGAGGTAGCGTACTCTTGTACTTAGTAAAGTTAGGCTTTCTATAATAACTAGGGGAGAGTCTCGTTGTCGAGTTTAGTTTCAACTCATGCTTTGTTCCTAGGATTCTCATCACTTCATGATAATTGATTTAAGCCAATGGAGATTGCCCGATCTCAACCAAAAAGATAAAAAGTTTATTTTGTGTATATATGTGTTTGTGTAGGATCGAGTCGTAGTTGCATTTGCATCATATTGTTGCATTGTCGAGTCTTGTGTCGTTTGCGTCTTGAGTCGGCTAGTGAATAGTGGTTTTACTCGGGACGAGCAAAAGGTAAGTGTGGGGGTATTTGATAACTCTCTTTTAGGAGTTATTATTATACTTTCTTAGTACTTGTATTAGTCTTATTTCACATGATTTAGATGTTATATTTGCACAAATATGTGAATTTGACTATTTCTAAGCCTAAGAGTGAAAAGTTGTGTTTCTAGCTTATTTGTGCATGTTTTCTCTCATATTTGCTATGATAATTGCACGGGTTGTTTAGTGTTGTGTATCTCAGGTAAAATAGGTGCAATGGAGCTTATGGGATGCTTGGATATGCTTGGAATGGAGCTAGACGAAGAGGAGAAAAGGAGGCGCACAAACGAAGAGAAGTTGGAAAAGTCACACAGGACCAGCCTGCACTCTTTTCGATGCCCAGGAAAATATACAAAGAATTTTGAAGCAAGGCTTGCGGCATTGGAAAGTAGGCATCCGTAGCTTTCCAACGGTATATGTTAGGCCCGAAGACGAGTCCGTATGAGGGAGATACAGCCCGCGCAAAATCAGCAAAGAATTCTGTCCGGGAATTACAAAGTAGAGGGGCTGAAGTGCAATTTCGGCATATTTTCATTAAAAAGCGTGCCCAGCTGGTAAAAAACGGGGAGGACGACCTAAGAGAGAGAAATTGACGCATCTTTGAAGTCTTTGGAGCAAGGGAAGAAGGGAGAACAAGCTTGGAGCAAGGATCATCAATTACATTGAAGATTTTAGCGTTTGATCTTCGTTTCTTCATCTTTTCTTCATGAACTTCATTATTTTGTTTATGTTGAACCATATTATGTCTAGCTAAACATCTTAAGCTAGGTGATTGATGGAAAACTAGGGTTTGTTGGATGATTTTCCGGATTTTGGACTTGATGCATGCTTTTGCTTAAATTCTATGAACATTCTTGTTAGCTTATCTATTCTTTTACTTATTTATTAATGTTCTTGGCTTGATCACCCTTAGAACATTACTTGTTGATAGAGTTGCACGAAAGTGAATTCTTTGAGACGTGTTAAAGAATAGTTAGGTGATCTTGTAGTTTCTTGAGACTGAGAGGAGATAGGAACTTGATCAATCGTGTGAGGGCAGTTTCGATTGATTGTGTTAGAATTTAGTGAATTCGGTGGACCGATAGGACCCGGTGAACGAGCCTAACAAATCAATTAGATTGTAGTAATAGACGGAGGTGGACCGAGAGGACCCGAAATCTATTGTTTACACAAATTTACGTGAGATCGAGAGAAGATCGTGATGAGCATTACCCGGTATAACTAGAACGTGAGTAGCGTGTTTCAAGCATAACCCGGAAATCGTTAACAACCCTAGGGACATCAATTACCTAGTTCTTTCTCATTAATCGTATTACATCACAATTTATCTTCGTTTAAAGTGAAAATTCTCCAAAAATATTTAGTTACTTGTCATTTAATTTTAGTCGCTTGTTTGTGGGCGACAACTTTATAAAATCCAAACCCTTCTTACCGGTTACGTAGATACCTCATAATTACTTTCTAGTTAACTAATAATTTTAAATTCCCTTGGGTTCGATACTCGGAGTCGTAAAATACTCCACTTACTACTTGACCGTATACTTGCGTTTAAGCGCGTAAAGAATTCGCGTCAGTAAACGCTAGGTAAGTTATCATGTTCTACAACGCCTAGGGATCACGATGCAGTAATTTGCAGCAAGAGAATTCAATGAATGATAAGTTTAGTAAAATTCGATGAAGCTTTGAAGTTTTCTATTGCAGGATATTGCAAAAAAATTGGACGTTTCTTAATCAGGTTGATTGAGGTGGTGCAATTAGGTTATAGAGGTTTGTAATCACTGTAGAAAGAGAACGAAATGGTCAAATTGTTTTTTTTTTAAAGCAACAATACCATTAATTAAACAAGGACATTACAAAGTACAGTACAATAAAGAAAGCTAAGGACTTCATGACCAATGAAGTATACTGGAGCTATCAACCAAGACATTAAACACACAACAACGATAAAATAGGAAACTACAAGTAGATGATAGGAGAGGCTGTCCGTTGCAATTGGGCACCTTGGTTTGTTGCAAATTTTGGAATCCAAGTTACATTGGATGTTGGTGCTGGAGTAGCTCAACGTGATGGGGTCACAAACTGTTGAAGGGGGGAGGTTGCGAGAACTCAGACCCTGAAACGGTCGAGGGACGGCATATTGTGATTCAACAAGATGGATGAACAAGACATCCGTATTAGTTGAATTCGAACTCAGCCAAGTTTGCCATTAGGCAAAATAGAAGCATTGAAAAGCTTCGTTTGGGGGGGGGGGGGTTGTCCTTTTGAGGTTGCTGACTGGAATAGCAAATAAAAAGAAACCTTCATCCAGCTGACCCGAGAGATGCCTAGGCCATCAAGATCACAAAGAGAAGCAGTTGCAAACAAATTAAGATCAAGCAAAAGGTGGACCACGCGTGATTCAAGAACGAAAACAACTAGAAGACAAACACACCGAGGAAGGGACAAAACAAGAGCTGAATGAACTGTGCAAGACTGTCCCCGATCTTGGCAGTTCCAGCTTGTGGTCAACATGACACTTGTGGAGATTGTTTTGGAACAATCTCCAAAGACCCATGACTGAAGAGGAGCGTAGGAAAAGCGGGATTACGAAGAAAACCAAGATCGGATTCACCATGTTTCATTACCTTAGCTGGAAAAGGCTTTTCATCCGGTCGAAACTTTCGTTTCCTAGACAAAGTACCATTTCCTGCAGATGATTTACCACTGAAAATAAACCTTTGCTTCCTGGTTGAGATTCCGGGTTTCCTACTAACATTCCTGAGAAGTGAGCATGGTCGTTTAGAGCAGCCAATTTGTTGATGCGGGTACCAATTTCTATGTCGTTTCCGTGGTGTGAGGTGTGCAGGTGAGCTTGCGGCAAACTTCTGAATCTTTGTAGGAGGGGAAATGGTCCAATTGTTGTGATTATCAACATGTTACAAAGAATTTGATTTTAAAGTTTAAGCTATGTTCTTGAGGTTTTTTTACCAATTCCCGTTTACTGGGAGAGATTTTATCCAATTTCTCTTACATGCTAGTTTGAAATGAAGGGGTGGAGATGTTGTAGTAGCAGTTTTGAGGATGGTGAAGGAGATGAGAGAATTTGAATTCTCTGTACAATATATGCTTAAAGCTTGATAAATGTGTGAATGTTTTGAGAGAAATCCAGCCTTTATATAGGCTTGGGAAGGGTAGATGAGTCATCAAGTCACGACTTGAGGTGGTGACACCTTGGTGGATGATGTGTCATGTGCTCGTTGTGCATGTGACACATAGGAGGAGGGTAGGTAGTTGTAGTTTAAGAAACTTTATGATAGGTTTATAGTTTTTGTGGTTCTAGAATTTAAAAAATTCTAAACCAACTGTTTTTATTAATTATAAACCGACCCCTCCACATCATGCAGTTATCAACTTGCCCCAACTTTTGATATACTGCAGTGAGGGTTCTAAATTTTTTTAAGGTGTTACAGCTACACTTCCTTATGGGATATATTTTCATTCTTATAGTGCGGAGTGACACCATTAAGTGTCCTATAGTTTGACACAGTAAAAGATTAAAAAAGTCTTTTTCCATAATGAAAGGAGTGGGAGTGTCTTTACGTCAGCATGAGGGGGTGAAGGTGTCTTTTACCCCGCAAAGATTCGGAAACGTGCCATTCTTTTTCTTGTTGATAGTGTTTATTGTACATAAACTGGCCCTTTAAGTAATTAGAAAATGTAAGTGAGGTTGACTTTAACTTCTAATTATTTAATGATTGCTACAAAGAGGAGAATGATATTTAAAATTGGGTAGTATGGAACTGAGACATGCTTGCCCAATAACAAGCTAAAAATCATTAAAAAAGAATGACAAAGGTAACAAAAGCCCTATGCACGAATAAGAAAAAGGTCCGATGCATTTAGAGAAATGCCCGTAAAATAATTAACCTGAATACTGGTATTTCGAACTTTTAGTCATATGAGAGAATAGAATTTCGGATCTAACGGCTTCTACATGACCTGCAATTTAGTCGGTCTGCGTTAAAATTTACTATACATCACAGTTATAAAAATAAAAATTTAGAAAAGAAAACTCAAACTTTTTTCATTTCATGTTTTGCATTCAATAAGTCATGTGAAATATATTATTAATAAAAGTGTGTTGAATTTTAGAAACTATAAAATTCAGTAAATCATGCCCATGACCGTGAATTTTACATAATATGCATCATCCTTTTTCTAATTGGACAACTAGAAACTAAACATGCAAATGTATGTGTATTATCTCTGTTTTCTTATGTATATCAAATTTTTACATTACCATAAGTGTAAAATTTATGCTATAATTTTTTACTATAATTTTTTTTAGTTAATTAGAGTAAACCTCCCGATGCATTTCATACGAAATATGTAAAATTTGGATTTTCAAAGAAAATGTAAAATTTGACTTTCTCCATTCATCTCCCACTATTCTCTTTAGGCTCACATGATATCATTAAGCATTAATTAGGTAGAGGTAAGTTAGGTCGCAATTTAGAATATTTTTTACATGGAGGGGTTGATATGGAATAAAAGTCTTATTTTTTTGTTTTTTAAAATTTAGAAATGAGGACAAAAGTATGGGATAGTTTCTTTAGTAACCCTCTTAACAGGTGTCCGTGAAGTAACATCGGGTCGGTGATGTTATCACGTTTATAAGAAGACACATTAATGGTGGGATGGGAAGCTAGCTAGCATACTTGTGAACCGTCGGTGAATGCACGTGGCGTGCGGTGACTGCTTTATAGGTGGTGTCGTCCGTGAAGTGAGCCGCGTCGGACTCGATGAACACGGACTCATTTCTCTACCACTTTCATTTGCACTTTGACTCCTCCACTCGGAGACTATTCCTCAGTTCCCACTGTGACTGTTACAAGTTGAAAACTTAAAGGATGGAAAAAAGTAATTTTGACCCCCAAAATTTTGATGCAAATGCACTTTTACCTATACCCATTCTTGTTTGGGAAAAGACACTTACGTCCTCTCAATGTGCCAAATTTCACGAGACTTACATTCTCTAATTGTGACATCATTGGTCTCGGGCGGGATCCGTCTCGGGTACGGCTTTGTCCTCTTAGAGCATGAAATGACACAATCAATGGTGTAAATGTTCTAAAGTTTGGCTCACATAAGGGGGTGAAAGTGTCTTTCTCCAAATTAGACTAAGTGTAAGTGCATTTGTGTCAAACATGTTAAAAAAGTTATTGGAAAGTTTATTTTTTTCTTCGGAATGAAATGATTAAAACTAAGTGATAGTCCGTTTGAAATCCTTCAATGAAGTCTCGAGTTCTAGCCCGACTATATGATGTAATTCAGAAAAAATATAAATTAATTTTTCTTTTGATTGAAAATTTCAAAAAGAGTCTGATATAAATTGAAAATTATATAATGTACAAGAGATTGTTAACGTATATTTATGAATTTAATTAAAATTTTAATCAGAGTGCCAAGAGATTAATCTAACTTCAGGATTATTGTGCCAAAACAATTAGATGAAAATTTTAATTACAACCCAACCCAAACACTAAGATAGTTTCTTAAATAAATTTTTTTTGAGGGAAATTCTTAAATAAATTTCATTAAAATAAAATCATCAAAAGTACTACTACCACTACTTCTTTTGAAAAGTCTGCTACCTGCTACTTTTCTAATTAAGGAAAACCAACAACTTACTGCTGCTACTATTAAGTTTTGAAGGATTATGTAACGGTTTCAAATCATTGAAAGAATATTTCTTAATAGATGTTAGATCAAGTAACGTTAAACACATATTTTAACTATTAGATTTTAATGGTTTGATTCTTGACATCACTCCATTTAATTTTGTAGAATCCTTCACTTAAGGAGTGTGCTAATTTAGTGACAGAGTGTTTAAAGTCACTTCTTGAATTCCATGATTCAAGCTATGTTAACTACATGTTGGTTCTTTTTTCCCGTATTTATTTTGATCAAGTTTTTAGGAATTTTTTTAGTTTTCTCTTAGGCCTAGTTTGGGTAGAGGATAAGGAGGGAGCATAAGATAAGTTATGCCCTCTCTTTTTTTATCAAGTGTTTGGATGCTGGATAAGAGAGAGGATAAGTTATGTTGCCTTATGCTGATGGAGCTTTTAGTGAACAAATTTCATACCCCAAACATGGAGGTATAAGCTCGGATAAGAAAATATAGCATATTATGATGCTAGTATGTTGACAAAAATACCGCCACAAACTATCTAATTTCCCACCCTTGTCCTCAAACCCTGTCAGCTATTACACCATTTCACGTCCCTCCTTTATTTTGGAGGAGGCGTCATGGGTTTGATAACTATTATTTTGGCGTTGCATAACTATATTTGAGTATGTACGGTTGAGATAAATATGAAGACATTTTACTGTGCTTGCTGAAATTTCGTCGGTTTAATTTTTTTTTTAGAAAATTGTTTATTGTAGGTTTTGTAAAACCATGACAATATGCCATTAAGTACTATATAGTACTACATTCGTTTCTTCTTTAATGCACCAGTTTGACTTTTACCACTATTCACTAGGTCACTTTGACCCGGTGATTTGGATAGCAAAATGATGCAGTTTTTTGATAAATCTGTAATGGTGTTGTAGAGTAAAAGTTGTTCCATAACACGGTGAAAAAAGGTCAAAAATGCATCATTTTGCTATACGAATCACCCGGTCAAAGTGACTCAAATACGAGTCGAAAATTTAAATATGTGCCTTAGAGAACAAACGGAGGTAGTAATTTATACTTCATAATTTCCTATGACCATGTTGTATCCATGAATATTTGTTATGTATGCATTGTACTACAAGTTTATTTCCCGTATTAATATACATTTTGTATACATTTTGACCACGTCACTATTGTGTAGAAAAAAAAGAGTATTAAAATATAAACATAAATAGTGATACATTTTGTAAACATTTTTTTTCATCAATTTGAAACATCCAACCTTTTATCAAAATAACAATATTGAGGGTATGCTAGTCATTTTGGCACATATCCTGCTTCATATCCTGCATCATATCCGACAGCACCCAAACACAGACAGCCAACATATCTTATCAGGGCTTATCAGACAGCATTCATATCCTTACTCATATCCCAGCATAAGCTATCCCTACATACCATATTCTCTACCCAAACGAGGAGGGAATTGATTCTTACGCCGGTCATTATTAATTGTTACACCGAAATTTAGTTGGCATGACTTTTTTACCCTCACACATCAATTAATGGTGTTTTTCCTATTTAATTTGTAATACTTTATTTTAGGTAATTTTATATTTAAACTATTCTTGACTTTATTGCATTAGTTGACATTCCTTTTGAACTGTGTAGATGTACTACTGTGTAACTTTAGTTCAAATCTCTATTTTTTTTTGAGCAAAGTTCGAATCTCTAATTTGATAGTAAGGATTATGTGCTTTTGTTATCCTACCTTTGAACATCGTAGCTCAATGAAGCACACTTTTCAACTTCATGACTATCATACCAACCCGCATAAGCGCCATTAGCATTGTAAAAATACAAGAGTGTTCCCATTTTTTTGGTAAGCCTATTAGAAATTTTCAGAAGTTTCTAAAGCTATAGGTCATATATATAGCTGAAGGGAAAATGATATGTAATTGTGATGGAGGTAGTAAAATGAGATGTGAGAAGCAATAGACGTGAAGGTAGATGATGCCTTTTTCAGAAAAATAGAAGATGTATTAAGAGTAGTTTCTTAAGACATCGTAAGAAATTACGGGTAAATATGCCAAGAACAGAAAGAGAACGAATACGATTTCATCACATGAGACGAGGAAAACTGATGGACCTGAATTGTCCCTGTACTAATCCTGATCATGCTTGTAAAACTAATGTGGTCTTATAGAAGGAGATCGTAGAGAAAATTGATTCAACGAATAATTCTTTGGCGAAATCATGCAGGTCAAAATTTGCAAGAAATTATGCTAGAATTGGAATAGTAATAATTCACACGAATTTCACCATTCCTAAATTAAAAAGAAGAATTTCCAGTTCATTTTAAAAAAATATCGAGCTAGTGCAATAAATATAAAAAAACATTAGAGATATGAGATTACTTAAAATAAATTATTACAAATAATAAGAGAATATTTTTAATTAATGGGTATGAGTAAAAATGTCACCGCAACTAAAATCCGGTGTAAGCATCAATAATGACCGATGTAAGGATCAATTTCCTTCTCTTAAATATCATTTTTTATGTATTGTTTCAAAAAAATTAAATCTCAAATTCCTCCAAATAGATGCTAGCTCAGTGATAGAGCGTTCGAAGTCTGTGGATAATTTGACTGTAATTCTAAAAAAATATAATCTCAGACTAAGCTGACTGGTATAGTTGCCCCATTAGCATATGCCATATTTCATATGAAAATTTTGGAAAAAAGAAAATCATATGCCGTTGTACGAAGTAATTGAATTTTCAATGTGGCGTAGTAACATGAAAATTGACTGGCATCAAGAGTTTTACGAGTTATTTTTTATTTTTCGAAATTCTTTCATGAGTAGGAAGTAATGTTACATTTTTTTACTCAAACAATAATATTGTTACATTCGCTCAAGAAAAAAAAGTGATGCTACACATAATTGTGAACTATTCTTTTTCTCTTTTAAGATACATTGATCTGAATTATATATTATACAATACATGTATTTCAAAAAAATTAGATAATACATTTTTAATTCACTTAAGTCCCTACAAAAGTAATTTAAAAAAAAATCCTAAAAAGTAACATTTTTTTTATTACAACTAGAAGATCACTCGTCACTCAGTTTCTTCCATCTAATTAAATACTTTCACGAGAAGCATTAGACCCAAGACTTTGGCCTCAGTTTGGATTTGGGGGTTCGGTTAAACCGAACCCAAAACCCAACCAGAGACTCAGCCGGTGCCCGGGTAGTAATTGGCCGGTGACCGGCTTGGTGGTAGATGGCAGAAACCAGTGGCCGGTTGAGAATATTCGGTACCGCACCAGTGGTCGGGTATTTCTCAGTCGATGCCTGGGTTTGTAATTTTTTTTCTTTTGTTGTGGTCTGATGACACTCACGGGAGCGCATGGGGAGAAATGAAATGGGTTCACCCGGCCACCGGCCAAAACAAAACAGTGCCCTGCTTTTCTTTTCGCGACGACATTTTTTTTTTTTAAATTCCAACCGGTAACCGACTCAATCTTAACCGGTCATCAGGAAAAAATATACCCCACCTATTAATTCTTAAACCCAATCATTAAATTCAAACGACAGCGAGTTACGGTTCAACCAAACCCCAAAACTGTAAAATCCAAACAGGCCCTTTCTCCACTCACATATTTTGCCAAAAGAAATATAACATGCTTCTTCAAGACCACTAATGATGGGCTAACTTATAATTTGGCACGTTTTAGTGTACCCCCAAGTTCCCCAAGTTCAATTATAAATCTCATGGTGTACACATTCAACATTTTTTTTAAGGAATGTACAAAATCAATTATTATTTTGTTGAGAAGCTACAAAATCAATTCTGATTAGCTTTATTAGGCACCAAAAAAGGTCTTTAAGCAGGAAAATTTTGTTATAATTTTTGACTAATTGTGTAGGATTGTGAAAGAGAGTAGTTATAATCTTTCCACAAAAAAGAAAAAGGAAAGTAGCTATATTGTACATACGGCGTACAAAAAGCCAGTATATACGATTCGATTGTTTCCATGGGGGTGTTGATATTTTCTGTTCTTTGGACTTGTATATAAGCACACCTCCATGTGATAATGGAAAGCTACGGTCCTAATTCTCTCTCTTTCTACCAAAATATCAATTTCTCCGGCCTACCCAAATCGTACTTCGATCGGTGATTTCACCGCCGATCTGCATGTGAGTCCACTGTCCCTTCCCATTCCTAACCTCTCTTCTTTTGGGTCTCGTCAATTTCCTCTGTTTTCGTCCCCGATTTGGGTCATTTCTGGTTTTGATTGAACCAATTGTGACTCTGTTTTTGTGAAATTGCAGGTGGGTGTGAGTTCAACTGATTCCTTTTGTCTTCTCGATCGGATCTGTAAATATGGTAGTGAAGGTCGCCACATCGTGTTTCCACTGGTCACAACCAGCGGTGCCCCACTCGCCGTCTCTACGCCGCCGTAGCTTCAGCGACGGAGCTCTGGTTTTCCGACACGTCCAGGGTCTGGATCGGTCGGCTCTCTTCGGGACGAATCTGCACAGGTCTATAGAGAAGCAGCCGAAGAGGAGAGAAATCCGCCGGGCTTGTAGCGCCAGCTTGGAAACATTCTCCGACGAGGAGTTTTCCAAGCAGATTCAAGATTTGGCGATGCGGTTCCGGTTAAACGACGCCGTAGAAGAAGAGGATACCAATACCAATACCAACCAGGGTGTTGAATTAGAAGCGAGAATGGAGCCAATTGATTGTATCAATGCCGCGTTGGCACATCCGCGGCCGTTCGATCCGATTGAGGTTCCGGATTGGCCGGGAAGCGAAGGGATGATTCCGATGAGCGTGGAGTGGAGGGCGAACAGCGTCGATTTGCCGGTTTCGCTGCGGCTGATTAAGCGGAAGAAGCAATGGCAACAGGGTTTGAGAGAAGTCGGCGAATCGGCTTGTTGCTCGGTGAAAAAAGCCTTCTCGTCGATGGTTTTCATCATCCAAGAGCTTCAGAGTTTCTCTCTACAGATGCGAGAGAAGCTCTTGTACGAAGATTTACAAGGGGTTCTAGTCCGCGTACAACAAGAGATGCAAGCTTCTTTCGTGTGGCTGTTTCAGCAGATCTTTTCTCAGACCCCGACACTCATGGTTTATGTGATGATACTATTAGCTAATTACAGTGTCCATTCCATGACCGCCGCTTACGCCGCCGTACCGCCGCCGCACGCGGCGGCGACGGAGTCGGTTTCAGTACTCTCCGACCGGACCCACCAGCAGGAGAAGAAGTTCGATTCACGGTCGATCAAGACGTTCTCGGTTTCCTCCTCCGGTGGCCGGACCGCCTCCGTTGGTGGTAGCATTGGCGGCGGCGGAAATATCCGGCGGGTGGCGAGTGGAACAGAGGGAGACGGGTTGTTTCACGGGTCGGATCTGGTGTACGACCGGAGCGACCCGACGACGGCCAGGGAAGAGGAATCGGTTTCTGGTTCGGGTTCGGGTTCGGGTCAATTCGAGAGCGATGAGGAGGTGAGGCTGTGGAAGGCGGTGGTGGAGGAAGCGAAGGAGATGACGGAGAAGCTGAGAGGGGAGTCTTTGGATCAAGAGACGGTGGAGATGTTGGTTTCGCCGGTGACGGCGAAGATTCAGGCTGAGGATTATGAAGATTACTTCAAAACGGAGCTGCTGTATCAAACGGGTTTGGGTCAGGACCCGAATAACCCTCTTCTACTTGCCAATTTTGCTCAGTTCCTCTACCTCGTGGCTCACGACTATGATAGGTAATATTTCACCTCCCATATGACCTCAATTTTATTGCAGTTTTAATAATTTTATTATCTAGTTTTACTAGTTTTATCATCTAGTTTTAATAAAAATTTTAATCCATTTTCGTCATTTCGTTTTATAAAATTAATTAATCACGGCTTAATTCAGTCGAGAAACGTACTTGTTGTTTTCTCAAAAGAAAACCCGGTGGTTTGGTTAGTAATCTTTTCATGATCATGTAGAGTTAAGTTACTCTACAACACCATGAAAAAGTTACAAATTTCTTGAATCATTTTATTAACTAAATCATCATATCAATGTGATCGGTGAATAGTACTTTTTGAAGATTTTGCTGACGGACGGAGTAAATGTAGTGAGTCTAATGATTTTCATATGGTGAGCAATTATGTCAAATAATTTCCCCTTTCTATGTATGATTATTTCTGTAAATATGTGATTTATTCGATATTTGCAAGTCCGATATGTAGCAGGGCTTGTCGACACGAATTAGGTTTAACCCAATCTTGTAAGGTGGAGTGTAGTTGTGTGAGAGCTAAATTTTCCTTTTAGGGTTACATCCACACATCAAGGTTGAAATGTCTTGGAATGGAAAAGAGATGATATTTCTAGAGGCAAATTTGTCAAATAGCTAGAAACAAGAGGTGACTTGAGATATTTGATTGGGAACATGTGGTGTAAATTTCTGTAATAGGGAAAATGAAGATAGCCCCATCACTGTCACACTCTGTCTCATATAATGATCCATTTTCACTAGTGACCACTCAAAAAAGAGTCCAATCTTTAAATTATTTCATCCCTAAGATTTTATTTCAAGTTAGTTCGATTATTAATTTATTTATTCTTTGATTTAACAGAGCGGAGAATTACTTTAAGAAGGCGACTAAGGTGAAGCCAGCGGATGCAGAGGCATTCAATAAATACGCGAGCTTCCTTTGGCAAGCGAGAAAGGATTTGTGGGCTGCGGAAGAGACTTATCTAGAGGCCATCTCGACCGATCCTACAAACTCGTACTATGCTGCTAACTACGCTCACTTCTTATGGAACACTGGCGGCGAAGACACTTGTTTTCCAGCCGATGATGAAGCATAAGGGGAGAGATGCACTTTCAAGGCGACTCTTTGGGAAACGATGCACTAAACCCTGTCTGATGACATCAGACAGAGTTTAGTTATTCGACTGATGAAGCAGTGACGTGATTTCGCTCTATATCAGATGCGCTTCAAAGCGAGCTACGCGCTTTTTTCGAACTAATATGAGATACTATTACTCTATTAGTATTATAAAATGAAGTGAAGGGAAAGGGGAAGGAATCAAGGAAAGGAATGTGAAAGTTTTCTTGGTAGACTTTTTGGGTATTGACCTTTTTACCTAATTGGGATTGTGGAGGAATTGTTGGGGGAAAGGTGAAAAAAGTGGGTGTTTGGGTACAAGGGAAGCACATGGCTCATTGGAGGTTGAAGTTGAACACAATTTTTGGGATCAAGGGAAAAATTTTGGAACAAAGGGAAAGGGGTGATCTTTCTTGTAATTTGTTTTGCCCATCCACTTCTTGTTCCCTATTCATCATCATATGAAGAAAAATAATTGTAATTAAACTTTTTGTTGATACATAAAAACTTTGAATTTTCAATTTCTTACTAGTATCTTTTTAGAGATTTTTTTCAATTCTTAATCTTAGAACGGTCAGAATCAGTTCAACCCCACTCACTTCGGTCGGAAGTTGAAGAATGCCATTGTTATGGAAAATGAAAGGTTATCATCTTTTATTGCATATCATGACCAATTTCCAAAGCTACTGGTTCATGTTACAAAAACGTAGCTTATGAATATTCTATGGAACTTTGCGTTAGCTTATCAACTGAAATCCACAGACCAATGAAGTTTGACATTATAGCAAAATGGTGCACAACACGTTATATGTTGGCCTTTTTCGTAGCTTCATACGTGACATGAAAAGTCAGCCATCTTTACCAAGAGAATTAGTGGCAGAGCATAAGCCATCTACAAGGGTGCGCTAGCTTTACACATTACAATATGAATCATATGAATTCTTAGATACTTAGAGCCTGTTTGGTTCCAGCTTAAAATCTCACTAATCTGATAAAAATAATCTGGGGTGAATAAGCTGGCTGAAATTATAATCTGAAAACTGTTTGACATGCGCTAAAAATCTGGGATTAAAATTTAATTACGTTTGGCAACACCTTAGCTTTTACTACCAAATTTATAATAAATTCCTTTATTTAAATTTATTATACATCTAAGATGCTATGCGTTTGCACAAATTAACAATTCATGCTTAAAAAAGATGATAGACTGGTATTTCATACGTAATACCTAAAAAACTCCAAAATCGCAGATTATATAATCTGCAAATTATTAGCCAACTTAAATTAAAATCTGACTCAAAAAATCTACGAAACAAACGAGATTAAATTTTTTGGCAGATTTTAATCTCAAATGAGATTTTAATCTTGAACCAAACATGTACTTAAAGACGGTAACGCACCCTTGCAGATGACTTATGCTCATAAAGTTATTGTTCTGGGTTAAAATAACACATTTTAACTAGCACAATGCTAACAAGATTTTGCAGTAGTTTGAAGCCAGTGCCACTTATATGATTGCACCAAATTCTTGAAACCGTTTTACAACATGCCTTCGTGATATATTTTTCAACATGAATGCCTTCGTTGTGACACGGTTTCGTGGAATGAAACAACACTTAAATGCCTTTTAGACATCGTATTCATTAAACAACACCTAGTGCTGCGTTGTGTACTTTCTTCTCCGGTTGATGATCGTAGCACATAAGTAGCAATAATAATTACAAGCTTTTTGATAGAATGGTTCAATGAAGAAACACAAACACATGGAGGTCCATGATAGAACACGACTCTCCCTGATCAATTTTTCATGGGTAGAAACAAAGAGAAGAGTTTGAAGAGAGTAGGGTTTGTTAGCAACAACTTTGGTCTAAGAACATGACTGAGGTATGCAACAACATGTGTATGCTAGCAAGTGTTTGTTGAGGGGTCATTGATCGTCTCGTTTGATTAGGAGGAAGAGGATTAGGCCAAGCAGAAAATGATGGGAAAAAACACGTGAAGGCATGGTTTCATTTCATTTAAACCTACTCCCCTTCCCCAATGTCTCGCATCAATCTTCCCCATGCTCTCTCACGTTCAATGATAAGAGCTTGGTAATGAATCTTTCTAGAATTATTAGATACATTTGACTTTTTTTTTGGAGAAGTTAGTTTGATTTCACTTTTTTCTTACACGGAAAATGATTTTATCGACAAAATGTTACAAGATTTTAGTAGTCTTTTCTTGAGAAATTGTTTTGTCGTCCACCGAGTTTGAACCCGGGACCTCATGCCGGGCTTCCAATGCTCTACCACTTTGAGATATCATCGCAACTGTGATGTTACTAGTCTTTTGATAGTATTGTTGTGTTGTCTATTCCTAGATTACCTGAAACACCGGGGAGGACCTTCACTCCCGCTCCTTATCCTCCCTTACCTCCTTAAAACTGTTGTGGGAATGCAGAAACTGTCCCGAAAATCCTCATCCCGACACTTTCTTCATTGATAATTAGCGCTTAAAAAATTCTAGAGCGTGTTGTTACTTTCTCAGCCAATTGGTCTCAATACTAAGGGCTACTTTGGGAATGTTGTGCTGGTGCTACAAGCTACTGTGTAAGAATTGTTGTGGGAAAACTGCTGTTTTAGATAAGAAGTGTTTGGTAAATATGACTCCAAATTTGCTATAACAATTTTGTGTTTGGTAAAAGCAACCATGAACCCTGCCGTGACAGAGTAACATGACAAAAATATATTAAATGTATAAATTTCGTAAAAAATATTGAAAAATATAAAAATTGCAAGGTTAATTCGGTTGTAGATAAAATACCTGAAAGCAGGTTTCTGAAAAGCATATGCCCCCTTGCTTTGTGAAAATTGCTGTGGAACCGCAGAAACTGTCCATAATATCTGAAATTTTATTTTACATTTAACCAAATACATTAAAACACTTTATGTTGTCAGAAAGTAGCTGTGCTGTCAGCGGAAGCATTCCAAAACTGGCCCTAAGTTACTAGACGTGATAAGCTCTTATTGCACGGGGTAAAAATTGCTCTGATTGTTTCGGAGAACCTAGAGGCGAAACAAGGGTTCATGTCAATTTCTTTGATAAAAAACAGTGAGCTATGTCGGGACGAGATTACGATGGAGGACTAAACCGCTTAGGCACTTCGGCAAGCACCTCCGTATCACCACCATGAGTTATGGTCTCACCCAGAAGTTCATGTAGTTTTTACAATCTCTTCCTTACTTGCTTAGAGCATCTCCAACCATTATCTCCATTTTTTCCTCCATTCTCCATTTTTGGTGGAAAAAAATGGAGCAGCCTCCAACCATTCTACCTCCATTTCTCTATTTTTACATTTTTGGAGGAAGAATGGAGATTTTAGTCTCCAACCAATACAACCAAATTTTTCTCCAAATCATAAAATAATATATATCTCCATTTCTCCATTTATGGAGAATGGAGATTTCAGTCTCCAATGGTTAACACCGAAATTCCTTCCAAAAATTATTAGTGCTAGTTTCAACATAATTTTTAGCAATTTAATTTCAATACGATAATCTAAATTACAAAGCTAATTAAAGCATAAATCAAATGATTAAAATTTCACACAATACATCTCATTCACCATCATTTTCTGTTTGATCACGCATATCCCACAAGTGTGCAACGAGTCTTCTTCGTAGTTCATGATGGTCACCCTCATTTGTATGTGTTCAGTTTTTTATATTAATGTTTTGTCGGAAAATATTAATTTTTATTTTTATTTATAAGTTAATAGAATGAATATAAACTTATATTTTTATTATTTTTTATTCGCAATAGTTAACAATTGTCAATATATCATACTTTTACCAATAATATATATGTTTGAAGTCACTAATATACACAATTAGAGTTAAATTATTCATTGTACACGCTAATCGATGAAATGGAGATGAATCTCCATTCTCCATTTTTTCCTCCAGAATTGGAGGAAAAAATGGAGAATAGAGATTTTTTTGGAGAAATGGAGGATGGTTGGAGATGAACATCTCCACCTCCAAATAAATGGAGAAAAAATAGAGAATGGAGAAATGGAGATTTCTTGGTCAAACATGGTTGGAGGCCTAAAAAAAATCTCCATTTTTTTGGAGAAATAGAGAAATGGAGATTTGAGGTTGGAGACTAAAATCTTCAAAAAAATCACCAAATATGGAGAAATGGAGGATGGTTGGAGATGCTCTTATATTCCCAGTCAGTACATTCATTTTTTTTTTATTAATATCATATTGGGTAAAATTATTGAATTCTATCTATGCTCCGACGAGGCTAAGACAGTTGAGAAGGCCAATTGACTGTCCTTGGCTTGCCCCAAGGTTTGAACTCAGGACCTTAAGGCAAATGCCCAAAGTTGTAAGAATGCTCACCCGACTAACTCAACTATACCCGTGTATATACTAGATATTGGCCGTATCTAAAAGCACGACTGGATAAGGAAAATAAGCAAGCATGTCACATAATGCTCTAAAAGTGTGGATTCGACAAATTTTTCATCACAAAATATTCCATGCAAGGCGTCCAGATTTACACAAAAAAGTTCTACAATGTAGCCCTTTAGTGTACATGGAACATAGAAATATATGCAATCATAGCCTGGCTACAAAAGAGAGATAACAACTAATCTCACGGACAATACAAAAGAGAGATAACAACTAATCTCACGAACAATTACTAAGCTATAACACTTGCAGTTGCAGATATGCACCGAGCCTCACTGGATGAGGTTCAAAACTAGAATTCAGATAACACTACTACTACTTAAAAGCATACTTCATAATTAAGGGATCGACAATTCGAGTGAGACTGAGAGAACATCCTCTCATAACATCTGAATGCATAAAGATCATCTTAAGGGCTTTAGATTCTTCCGTCATTACACTCTATTAACTAAGTGAATCGAAGATGTCGCCTTAAATATGCCTCTAGAGGCTTAACTTAAAGAATCGTGCAAAAGCAATATATAAAAAAATGTATTACCATTCATGGGGATAAAGACAAACACACAAAATGCACGATTGTGCAACATGTATAAAGAGATCAATGTAACACACAAAAAATGGGGAAAGGGAAAGGTAAACATAGTCTTCTTAACCATTCCACGTTCGCATGTAAGGAAGTTATATGAAATAAGATTCAAAAAAAAAAAAAAAAAAAAAAAGGAAAAAAAAGGCTATATGGAATGCAATTTATAAATCTCAATGAAGCTATATGTAAAATCTTGTAGTGGTGGAAGGGGAGGATTTTATTCTCAAGTTGGAGTTGGCTCTCACAACAAGGGCAGAGCCTAAAATAGGGGGGGGGGGGGGGGGGACGCCCCTTTCCAATTTTCTCAGAAACACTAGGTTACCCTCATTTTATTAGCTCTTTTTTGGCTGTGCTGTTAAGAACATATACATCTGCCCTTCCCTCCACCCCACCCCCCAATCTAAACACAAATTGAATAGTTATCTAGCGGTTAGGAAATCGTACTGTATACATTTTTACTTGAGTTCGAATCATGGCAGTGGCAGAGCAATTTTTTGAATAAAAACACAAGTGCCACCCATTTTATATAAACAATTGTCCCTCTAATTTACAAAATGACCATGATTATTATTACATCAACATATTTTTTTCTTCATTGAAAATTTATGCTCTCTCCTCATAGAAAAAGATAAAAATTATGCCCCCCTCACCAAAATCCTGACTCTGCCACTGCCTCACACCCCCCCCCCCCACATTTGTCATGAGGATGATTCTCATGGGTCATGAGGCAATGAGAACATAGTAAACAACTAATGTTACTAGAATAGGAAGGAAGTAAGCGACAATTAATTGAAAAGTTGAAGCATAGAAGTGTAGGGTTTTGATTCATGGATCGCACAACGGAAGCATAATCAAACATAAAACCATGCAAAACCCTCCAAGGATCACAAGTCAAAAGACATAACGATGGTAAGGGTTTAGAAATCATAAACACACCTTTGGGTTCTCCTTGATGACTTCAAACGCGAATTATGTCACGTTCTCTATAGTTGATCCACGTCTAGAGTTGATCCTAGATCTCCCAACTCCTTGGTGCTAGCCCGGAATAGGAAGAGGAAGAAGGAATCACGCAAAACGAGACCCAAAGGAGGGTCTCGGCCTCCTTTGGCCGACGGGGACGGGGCGGCGGCAAGGGGGCGGTCGGGCCTCCTTGTTGCCTGCTCTCTCTCCTTTTGTTCTCTCCCACTCTTGTTATGTTCACTTAATGAGCATAAGTTATGTGTGAAGGAAGGAATGAAGGAAGGAAGGTCCTTTATATAGTCCAACAACTCATTGTCAACTACCTAAAGGACTTATTCTAGTCCTACTAGAATTCAATTTAGTCCCTTCCTTGCAAATTAGTCCCTACTAAGTTTGCAAGGGTTTGCAAAGTGATCCTTCTAATTAATTAATCCAATTAATTAATTCCCAAATCTAGTTCAACTCTATATAGCGTGTGACCCCATAGGTTCTATCTAGTTGGTAGCAACTATTTGCTAATATGGAGCGGTCTCTAGCAAAACATCCATTCTAGCCAACTAATAGAATAGTCATCTTGACAACCTTTGTACAAGTAATTGTCTCATCCCTTTGTCTCAATATCCGGATTGGACACGAGACATACAAGTCACACTCGTATATCCAATCCATAGTTTCTTGATCCATGGGAATAGCCTTATTCGTGCAAATAACATCAATATCCCATATTGATTTATTTGAGTCTGGCCAGACATTCTATAAGCACTATCCCTCGAGTGGCCTAGGATATTTTCTCCCGTTACGATCTCTAAGCTTTCTTCTTATTGTATCCAGTACACGCCTTTATAATTACCCAGTTACGGTGTAGCGTTTAACGCTACCAAGATCACAATAATCCACAACTAGAATATCTAGTGACTTCAAGTCTAAGGATGACAATACCATTGCACCGCGAGAAGCGCTTGTGACTCAACATAACGTGTATGTAGCCTTCTCGAAGATGGGTCAATCCAGTGCAACATTCCCTAATGCACACCTATGTGTTGGATCGTGATATCTCCATATCAATCCAACCCCATACTAGTCTATAGATGATTGTCCCATTAATCATTATACTCGACTAGTGATATTTAAGATAAACAACACAATTGTAAATCTAAGGACTTCATTATATTAAATATCCAATAAATAATAAATGAATTTCTAGCCACAAATAATTCATACTAAACTAGATTGCCTCTAGGACATCTATTCCAACAGTCTCCCACTTGCACTAGAGCCAATCTGGCGCATCTCGTATGCCCATACTCCTAGTGTGTCCTTCATGCTTCTACTGCGTGAGAGGCTTCGTAAGCGGGTCTGACAGATTATCATCTGTAGGAATCTTGCATATCCGAACGTCTCCTCTATCGATAATATCTCGAATAAGATGAAACTTCCTGAGCACGTGCTTGGACTTCAGGTGCGATCTGGGTTCCTTTGATTGCGCGATCGCCCCAGTGTTGTCACAGAACAACTCCACTGGATCAGCAATGCTAGGGACCACACCAAGTTCAGAAACAAACTTTTTGATCCAAACAGCCTCCTTTGCTGCGCCATTTGGTGCAATGTACTCAGCCTCTGTTGTAGAATCAGCTACCGTCTCTTGCTTGGAACTCTTCCAGCTCACCGCTGCTCCATTCAGGCAAAACACATATCCCGATTGCGATCTAAAGTCATCTCTGTCGGTTTGGAAGCTTGCATCAGTGTAACCCCTTACACGCAACTCTTCCTCACCGCCAAATATCAAGAAAGCACCCTTAGTTCTTCTCAAGTACTCTAGGATGTTCTTGACTGCAATCCAGTGACTCTCACCCGGATTGGATTGGTATCTGCTTGTCATACTCAAGGCATATGACACATCTGGTCTAGTACATAACATGGCGTACATGATAGATCCTATGGCCGAGGCATAGGGAATTCTACTCATGCGTTCCTTCTCAATCTCATTGGAAGGACAACCACTCTTCGAAAGAGTGATTCCATGTGACATGAGCAAGAATCCCTTCTTGGAATCTTGCATGTTGAACCGTTTCAACACCTTGTCAATATATGTACTTTGACTTAGGCCTAGCAACTTCTTAGATCTATCCCTATAGATCTTTATACCGAGTATATAGGCTGCTTCCCCTAAGTCCTTCATTGAGAAACACTTTCCTAGCCAATCTTTTACAGATTGCAGCATGGGAATGTCGTTTCCTATGAGTAGTATGTCATCCACATACAAGACCAGAAAAGCTACAGAGCTCCCACTAACCTTCTTGTAGACACAAGACTCATCTTCGTTTCTGATGAAGCCAAACTCTTTGAACACTTCATCAAAACGTCGATTCCAACTCCTAGAAGCTTGCTTCAATCCATAAATGGATCGTTGCAGCTTACAGACTTTGTTGGCTTGCTTTGGATCCTCAAAACCCTCTGGCTGTATCATATACACGTCCTCGAGGAGATTCCCATAAAGGAATGCTGTTTTGACATCCATCTGCCAAATCTCATAGTCGTGGTATGCTGCAATCGCAAGTAGGATTCGGATGGATTTGGTCATAGCGACTGGTGAAAAGGTTTCATCATAGTCAATACCATGAATATGTCTGAATCCTTTAGCCACCAATCGGCCCTTATAGGTAATCACATTACCATCCATGTCCATCTTCTTCTTGAAGACCCACTTGCACCCTATGGGCCGCGCCCCATTGGGTGGTTCCACCAAAGTCCATACTTTGTTGGTATACATGGATTCCATCTTGGATCTCATGGCTTCCAGCCACTTCTGAGAGTCTGGGCCACTCATGGCCTCCTCATAGGTAGTAGGCTCATCATCTATGAGCATCGTGTCACCGGAATCGGTTACGAGAAGTCCATACCTCTCGGGTTCCTGGCGCACTCTACTAGATCTACGAAGCTCTTGTGTTACCTGAACAGGTGGCTCCAACATCAGAAGCATCACCAACATCAGAAGCATCTCCAACATAAGAGCTTTGAGGCTTGAGCCCAAGGAAAAAAATCAAATTTGGAGTAGGATGAAGAAGGAGATGACGAAGCATCACCAACATCAGAAGCGTCGGCGTTGCGTCATTGTCCTCCGCGTCGCCAGCGTCGGCGGGGTCCTCCCACTTTCTCCTTTTCCTTTTTCTCATCATCCCGATTCTTCTCCAGATCTGTCTTCTTCCTCTTATTCTTAGGGTGAGCTTGGGAATGCTTCTGTTGCCATCACAACTGCTTTCCGACAACAGAAGCAGTTTTAGTGTGTTTGGTAAAAGTAAAATTTCTGCTTTTCCGGACAGTTTCTGCTGTCCCACAGCAGTTTTCAGGAAGCAAGGGGGGAGATGCTTTTCCAGAAAGTGCTTTTGAAATATTTATCTACAACCGATTTTAACCTTACAATTTTCTAAAATATCAATAGCTATCTTTACGAAAATGACACGTGTTATATATTTTTGTCATTTTACCCTCTCACAGCAACTTCACAGTTGATTTTACCAAACACAAGATTACTATATCAAAATTTCACAGCCGCTTTTACGTAACATTTACCAAACAACATTGTATCAAGAATTCACAGCAGCTCTTCCACAGTGTTTTCACACAGCAACTTTCTAGCACCGTCACAGCATTCCCAAATTAGCCCTTAAAATCTTTGTCTTTATTTTGTTTTTTTCTCTTGTTTTGTATTTACTTTGACGTGTTCTTATCCTCCTGTTCTCGATCTTATCCTTCCACTTCTCCTCAGATTCAATCTCTATCCTCTCTCTCTTGCTTTGTACCATCTTGGCGATACACAAAATGATAAGGGTATAATGGTAATTGTAAGTATATTTTTGACGTTCCGTTAGCTTTAACGGAATCGCACAAAAACCAAATCGGAGGGAGGCTTTTTGCAACATTTGGAAGCACATAGAGGTCTTTCGCACAAACTTTAACCCCAAGGGGGTAAAATGAAATTAACCCTAACAAATTATCATTGCTACAATACACATTTTTCGAAGGATTTTCAAAAGAAAATCTTACCGAAGGTAAAACGTCTGTCAAAGTTCTCTAAACACCATAGTCAACCAAGTACATTTAAGAAACCTCCTAATGAAGGGAATTTTTAACAGGAATATTGGATTTACCAGCTAGAGTAGATATGCCTACTTCCCCATAGTTGTGCATCAAAATCTTGAGATATTCTTCCTGCTGCAGGAGTATAGAATTGAAAGTCGTCAAGAAGCTATTAATGGCTTTCAATGCTGCCTGTAAAATACCATACATCTTACTATATAAGGCTATGACATTTCGGGATTCAGAATTAACATTAGCTGACATGACACTTAGTTCGACATTATACTGGTGTCCATCATGACACGAAACCTATGGCAATGAGCAGCAAAAATTGCAAAATTTTCTTGCTACAGTATATACATTGAGGGTAGAGGTTCTGCGAGTAAAATTGGTATAATCAAATAACTATTGATTCTATGAAGTTTCTGTTACCAGCTATCATATTGGGATTCAATAGAACCAAGGCCTCAAAAGATATGCCAAATTCTAAAAAAATATGACGTTTCTTATTTGATTTTCAGAAAGTAAAGTAGATATGTTTATTCAACTTCAGTTGGGAAACACTCACAGCAAAACATACACTATAGATAATGGAAAGAGTGATCTTGTGCAGTACGAAAGGAATCACTCAATAGTAATCCATCACCACAACCGGGTTGCTTTCAGTTCTTCACTGGCCGAGTTTCGGTCCTCTGAGGTATGTCTGTTACTATATATGGAGATCAACTTTGCAAACTAAAAAAGGGCGAAAATGATAATTAAGGATGTATGCTTCAGCATTTTATGCATACTCAGCCATGGTAATAAAATTTCTAACCAGGTAAACGTTTGTTTACTTCTAGGCTGTAGCCATAATCATATTCCCCATATTGAAATAAAATTTTCAGTCAGAGTCGCATTTACCTGCTAGAGTAGATCTGTCGATTATCTTGAGTCGATATAAAAAACTTGGGAAAAAAGAATAATGTTACTGGAATTCTGAAAAAAAAAAAAAAAAAACTCGTGAACAAATTAACGAATCTCCCAACTCAAGAAACAAACGAGAGGTGGGGAACAATTTACCTTTCCCAACCTGCAACTATACTTGCAATCTAATAGCATTGCGCTTTGCTAGTTCCTCTGCCTTTCGATCTCAATTCTATCATAAAAGCAACATATTTCTCAGTGATATTGAGATAAAAACAACATATTGATTGAGCTTGTATTTTGAATGTTGTACCTCATGAACTTGTCTTTTACTGATTTCGTGCTCATCCACCGATGTTTCGCTCTTTCAGTAACCGAACATGTACTCAGTAAAAGGTGAGATTAGATAATTTTCGTCGAGGGACTAGGACCTTTAGCTCTTGTCAGGATACTCACCCTTGCACGTAGATGGAAGTTGAACCTGTAGCACCCAATATCAGTTTGAAGTTGATGCTAGAGTCCGAATGCAGCAGTATCCAAAATCAGCAAATATCGACAAATTAGTGAACAATATCCAAATATCAAATGAGCTATTGGAGTCGGGAACTATTCCCAATCACATAAATTATGGTGCAAAAGAGGTGGAACGGAGTGGTCCTTGTACATTCCATAAACCATGCACTTGTAGAACGCTGTACCTATTGTTATAAGGCTTAATTACTTAATGGTACCCCCAGTATAGCGAAACTATCACTTTGCACTATCCACTATCAAAACTTGCTGATAATGTTCCCCATTTGCAATAAATCAGTCACTTTGAAACTGGGAAAAATTTCCATCCAAACATCATCATCACAGTGAGGGTAAAATTGTCAATGAAAAAAAAATTAACATAAATAAAATGCAAAAGAAAAAAAATATAAGAAAAAGAAAGAAAATTAAAAAGATGAATAAGATAAGGATCCAGAAGGAGATGAAACTGAATTGCCGTCTATTTCTCTCACATTCCCATCCCCATCCCCATCGGTCCCTCAATTAATTTCTCTCTATCTATCTCTCTCCTATCGATCTCCCGTCCCTCTCTCAATCTCCCCATCCCCATACTAACTACTTCTACCAGAGCTTCAGGAACAGAGATATAACCCAATAGAACTACGAATCAACCAGATTTAGCTTCGGAGAATTTCAAATCAAGTATTTCATCAACAGAAGCAGAAACCCCAGGATCAGAGAAGACGAAAAAACGAATTGGAAAGAGAAACAGCAAAGAAGACGACGAAGCTAACCTGAATGGAAGGAGAGATTCGGCTGAATTGCTTGACGATTCAGTGATTTCTCCGATCGGGAAGTGATAGAGCTTAGTCGTGGGTAGATGAAGAAGGAGAGGATGAGGCTGGTTTGTGTCAAGATTTTGTTTCGATTGTTAACCCGTTTCAGCTTCTTTTCATTCTTCTCAATTTCACAATACTAGCCCTTCTTCTTCTCAATCTGTGAGGCTATATGTGGATCGATCTGAAAATCAATCTGGGGAATTGATTTTCAGATCTGGAAAAGAACACTGCTCTCCAACAATTTATATGGAATTAATTGAAACTTGGGGGTTCTTGATTTTGGGTTGTTGATCTAGGCAGAGTAAGGAGTTATTGAATCTTGGTCCGTGTTAATGGCGGGCAGGTGACAATCAAACATGGGTGTATTTGGGGGAGGGTTTGAGTTATGGTCTGAGTAATGATCGAGGTAGTGTTGGGTGGGTTTTGATCGGAAAATGTTAGTCCGAATCTGATTAATGTTTGTCGGAAAAATAGGGCTAATATTCGCCGGAAACTGGGTTTGTAGAGACAGCGTTGGTGGTGGCTCAGGCGGCATTGGTGGCGGAGTTGGTCTTGGCAGTTGGTGTTCATATTTTTAACGGATAGACATTTTTACCCTCGAAAAAGAGGATTTAGTTGTCAACTAACAGAAAATTCTGTTAAGTTAGTAACGGAATTTTTTTACCAGTTTCAAAGTGACTTATTAATTGCAAATGGGGAACATTTTCAGTAAGTTTTGAAAGTGGGTAATGCAAAGTGATAGTTTCGCTATACTGGAGGGTACCATTAAGTAATTAAGCCTTGTTATAATGTCTAATCTATTGTATACTAGGGGATTGCCCGTGCCCGTGGGCACTACTCATAAAAAACGTTTCATAATCGATTTTGTTGGGGAAGAAGATGAAAATGGCGTCCCCGGTAATTTACGTAAATTAATCCGAGAGAGAGGGTATATTTTCAAATAGTGGATAGTTAAGTGGGTAATTAAGTAGTGGGTAGTTAAGCGGGGGTAGGTGGGATCTAAGGGTTGTGGATGATCTAAGGCATCTGAAGGCTCAAAAAGGATAAGTTAGTTAAACCATGCTCTTTTATAGAATAGATGTTGTACAACATTACAGTTTAAATTCTGGATGAATTATGCACCCCTCATTCCTACAGTTACGACATAGGGTAAAAGACAATAACCACCCCTATCTTTTGATAATAATACATTTTGTTCCCCTGATGTTTGAAAATTTTCACTTTGCAGCCCTGAAACGGAATATTCTATGGACACTTGGCACTCTTCTGTCATGCTCTGTTAGAAAAGTGGGTGATTAAGTTATTTCGGACCATATAGCAAATGTCCAGAAATCTGTTAGGATGCGAACAAGATTGGAAGAGGCAACGAAAAACAAGCAATCGAAGAATTTAAGATCTGTTATTTCGAATCATCAGGCAACCAGCACTTGCTAGCTAGTCAACTGAACTCCACCACAAACATCATCTGCTCAAAATATATCCGAGCCCACCACCACACATCCACCGTCTCTTGAATCAGGAATCAATTTGTTTTCTTGGACAAATTTTTCTACTTCTCTTGAAGAAAGGTTAAATTTTACAACACATAATTAGGGTGACAAGACTCTTTTTCTTTCCCCATGCTTCCTCGTGCTCTCTGTAAACCAGCCACCACCACCACTCTATCTCTCTGACCAACCCGATCCCTAACTAAGTCCACCACCACCACCAACAACAGCAACAATCCTCACCACCACCAACAACAAGTCTAAATCAGCTACATATGAACCCAAAATACAAGCTACAAACCTAAAGAAGAAGACTATAACCAAACCTCGGAGTTTTGAACCATAACAAAAAGAGAAGTTTTATACCACAACCAAAAAATAACATTACAAATTCCCTACTATCTGTACCAAAAATTACAATAACTTCTTTTTTCCTGTTTAGTTACCCAAAGCATGAAGAAAGGAAAATGAAGATGAAAATTCAAGTTGTTTAACACAAAAAGCAGTCCGATCCGCGGCTCACTTGTGTTTGATCAAAATAATAGTTAGGGGAGACAGATTCGTGATGTGTGGTTACCACTACATTTAAGAGTGGCACATTAACATCAACATCAACATTACTACTGAAAGAATCGTATGATTCTGTGAACAACTATGAAGAAGAAGAAGAACAGTAGAGAGAAAAACAAAGGTGTGCTGTATATTTACAGAAATGATTCATGAACCCTAACAGACGGAAGAGGAGCTTATATACACACAATCCAACGGCTGGATTGTAACGGTAGGATCGTACGGCTGTGGTGCTAGGGTTTGCTAGAGTAGGGAAAAGACTAAAGTGCCCTTATAAGAATGGGCTAATTACATTGAATATAGTTGGGCTAAACATAAGGCAGGGCTTTTGATCTTCTTGGGCTTTTGGGCCTTCACCAGCAGGCCTGTTGAATATTTCTCGCTAATACGCCCCTTTAAACTGAAGGGGAAGAATGGACCAGAAGTTTAAGCTTGTGATCATCAAATTGCTGTGTAGGAAGGGACTTGGTAAAGATATCTGCTACTTGATCTGCACTAGACAAAAAAGAAATAGTAAGTTCTTTGCGGAGAGCCTTTTCACGAACATAGTGATAATCGAGCTCGATATGCTTAGTACGAGCGTGAAATAAGGGGTTTGCAGTGAGTGCAATAGCAGAGTAGTTATCTGTCCATAATATAGGCGGTTCGGGAATGCGAAATTTCAAATCATGGAATAACTGTTTGAACCAAGAAATATCAGCAGCAGCCGTGGCAAGGGCCCGGTATTCAGCCTCGGTGGATGATCGGGCCACGGTGGGCTGTTTTTTTGAAGCCCAATGGATTGGGTTGGGCCCAAGGAACACAACAAGCCCAGTTGTGCTTCGTCGGTCCGTGGGGTTCCCAGCCCAATCCGCATCAGCAAAAACTTGAAAGGGTAAATGTCCAGGTCGATAAAAAATGCCATGAGTTTGAGTTCCTTTTAAGTAACGTAAAATACGTTTTGCACCACTCAAATGTAAAGTAGTTGGTTGATGCATAAACTGACATAAGTGGTTAACGGCAAACGCGATGTCGGGACGACTAAAAGTCAGGTACTGTAAACCACCCAATAGTTGCCTAAAAACAGTAGGTTCAGTAAGAGGGGAACCATCTAAAATGTGGTATTTAACACCACCAGCCAAAGGGGTAGAGGCTGGTTTGCAATTGTGCATGTTGAAACGAGTTAAAAGATCAGAAATATACTTCTCTTGAGTAATAAGAATACCAGCAGAGGACCTTTTAATTTGAAGGCCAAGAAAATATGTGAGAGGACCCAAGTTTGTCATCTCAAACTCTTTGCCTAGAGTGGTGACAAGAGTTTGAATATAAGTTAAATCGTTACCGGTAACAATGATATCGTCAACGTATAAAAGTAGAATAGTAATACGATTCTGAGAATGGCGAATAAACAGAGATGAATCAGCAAATGACGCAACAAAACCCAGTGATAACAAGTATGTAGTGAAGCGTTCAAACCAGGCCCGTGGGGCCTGTTTCAAACCGTAAATGGATTTATTTAAGCGACAAACATGATGTGGGTATTTCGGATGTTTAAAACCAGTGGGTTGATGCATAAAAACAGTTTCACGTAGATACCCATGTAAAAAGGCGTTTTTCACGTCTAACTGCTGCAAAGGCCAAGAAAAAGACGTAGCAAGAGCTAAAATACAGCGAACAGTAGCGTGTTTCGCAACGGGACTAAATGTTTCTGAAAAATCAACACCAGGTGTCTGGTGGAACCCCTTAGCTACAAGGCGAGCCTTGTAGCGAGAAACAGAACCATTGGGGTGATACTTGGTTTTAAAAACCCACTTATTCCCAATAACATTAGCATTAGGGGGAAGTGGAACTAAATCCCAAGTCTGCTGATGTAGGAGGCTTCTAAATTCATCAGCCATAGCATTACGCCACTGTGAATGCTTAGAAGCCTCCGTAAAACTAGTAGGATCACTAGAAATAGCAGTAGAAGCAGTAAAGCCAGTATAAGGAGTTATGACAGATTTGTAAAGTAACTTCTTTTTAGAAATACCCGATTTGCTGCGGGTTTGCATTGGGTGCCCAGAAACAGGGATAGAGGGAGAGGGGGGGTGGGGGGGAATCATCACTGGGTCCTCTGTTGGAGCCAAGTCAGTCCTAGGAGATGTCATGTTCGAATCCAGTATCTGTTCTTGCAATATCTGCTCTTGTAATATCTGTTCATGAGGAGAAGAAGGCTCCTCAGATGGAGTAGAAGCATGATCACCTCCTAAGGGCTGCTCCAAATCAGAGAAACCCTCAGATAAGGGGTTATGCACTATAGGAGAGTGCATAGGGCCAGAGAGGCCAGAGGGACAACCTGAAACAGAGTCAACAGATTTATGTGAGTCACAAGAAGAGATAGGAGAAGCAAAAGGAAAATTAAATTCATCAAAGATAACATCGCGACTGATAAAGAATCGATTAATGCTTCTATCAAAGCACAAGTAACCACGATAACCATCTGCATAGCCAAGAAACACACAAACTCTTGTTTTAGGATCAAGTTTGGATTTAATATAAGGTGTGAGACGAGGATAGCATGCACATCCAAAAACACGAAGCATAGTATAATCAGGTTTAGTTGAAAAAAGCAATTCATAAGGTGATTTATTTGCAGTATTCTTACTAGGTAAACGATTTATCAAATATGTGGCTGTAGCAACTGCATGATACCAGAAATATTTGGGCAGAGATGCAGTCTGCAATAATGTAACAGCAGTTTCAATAATATGACGGTGTTTGCGTTCAGCAACACCATTTTGCTGAGGGGTATGTGGACAGCTCTTTTGGTGAGCTATCCCATTATCAGATAAATTTTTTTGAAAGGTGTAGGCAGTGTACTCACCACCTCCATCAGAACGTAGGATTTTAATAGAATGATTAAGTAATTTTTCAATAAAGACTTTAAATTTAACAAACACAGCAGTAGTATCAGATTTAAGTTTCAAGGGAAAAAGCCAAGTGAATCGAGAGTAATCATCAATAAACAGTATGTAATACTTAAAACCATTGAAAGATTGAATTGTAGCAGGTCCCCATACATCGCTGTGAAGCAGATGTAGAGGATTAGGACTTACAGAAGTAGAAGAAGTATACGGTAAGCGTGACATTTTACCAGCTAAACAAGGTGCACACAAAGTATCAGCAGTTTTAACAGAGTTTGGAATTTTGCATTTAACACATTGAAATAAAATTGAGTCAGAAGGGTGACCAAGCCGAGAATGCCAGAGGTGAGACTTGACTGTTTGTCCCAACAGAGCTTGGGGACCAGATTGAAGAGAAACAGAGGAGATAGGATATAGTCCATTTTTAGAAAGACCCTGAAAAAGTATTCTGCCCGTAGTCTTGTCCTGAATGCAGAATGAGTGTTGATCAAAAATAAATCGTGTATTATGCTCAGAACAAAATTTGTGAACAGATAGTAGGTTTGCAGATAAGGAGGGAACATGTAAAGTATTTGATAATTGAAAAGAATTATTTGCAGTAGATAAAAAAGGCATTACCAGAGCTGTGTATAGGGAGAGATGTGCCATTACCGACTGTAACATGATCCGTGCCAGTGTATGGTTCAGAGAGGGAGAGATTGCGTAGTTCAGCTGTCATATGGTTTGAGGCTCCTGTGTCAGTGAGCCAAACATCAGGAGGAGCAGAGGATGGGTGAGAAGAGGCAGCCATGGCAGAGAGCTGTTGAGGAGGAAGACGACCCTGGTAGGCGTAATCCATCCTATGATAACAGTCCAAGGCAGAGTGGTAATCGTTGCCACATATCTGGCAATTTATCGGACCATTGCCTCTGTAAGAACCATAACCAGACCCGGATCGTCCTCTGGATCCACCTCGGCGACCAGAAGAGGATCGACCCGAACCATATTGCTGAAACCCGGGACCCGATCCTGACCCGTAACCAGATCCGTACCCGGATGATTGACCCGAACCGTAACCAGACCCGGGTCCACCACCTGACCCGGATCCATACCCAGAGCCACCGTATGAACCGGATCCGAACCGTCCGCCTCGGTTAGAGTCGGAACGGCCACCACCACCTCTTGGACCGGATCGGCCTCCGCCGCGTGAACCACCGCTATTGTGGCGGCCGCCACCTCCGCCACGGTTAGAATAGGTGTTTGGTGTGTAAAACGCGGCGGGAGTGTGGAGATCTGGGTTTGGAGACTGAGATTCAAACATCTGTTCTTCGGATCGAAGCAGAACATGAAGATCTTCGAAGGTCAAGGGTTCGGATCTGGTTCGGAGAGAGGAGCGAAATGAATTAAACTCAGGGGGTAGGCCGTTTAAGGCGTAAAGCAACATGTCCTCATCATCGATGAGCACTGAAGAGACGGCTAACTGGTTGCGAATCATCTTAAGCTTCTGCATGTAGGAATCAATAGATCCAGAACCCTTCTTGATAGTTTGAAGGTCGTTTTTCAATTGCAAGATGTTGGATCGAGTAAAGGAGGCATAGCGCCTACTCAGAGAGAGCCACGCAGATCTGGAATCGGAACAGCCGATAACCAGAGTGAGAGCTTCTGTAGAGAGGGTAGAGTTTAATACTGTAAGCACCGCCTGGTCTTGAAGAATCCAGGAGGTGTAAGCAGGGTTAACAGTGGGTTCACCACCATCAACAATTGGTAAAAACTGATCTGGACAAGTAGTGGTTCCATCTAAGTGACCAAAAAGACTGTGTGCGCGAAATATAGAGGAGATTTGATGTTTCCAGAGGACAAAATTGGATCCATCTAATTTGAAAGGGAGTAAGTTGTGTATGTTTGATAGAAGATGTAAGGGTGTAGTTGGTGGTGGATTTGTGTTTGTAGCAAGAGCCATAGCTCTGATACCATGAAAGAATCGTATGATTCTGTGAACAACTATGAAGAAGATGAAGAACAGTAGAGAGAAAAACAAAGGTGTGCTGTATATTTACAGAAATGATTCATGAACCCTAACAGACGGAAGAGGAGCTTATATACACACAATCCAACGGCTGGATTGTAACGGTAGGATCGTACGGCTGTGGTGCTAGGGTTTGCTAGAGTAGGGAAAAGACTAAAGTGCCCTTATAAGAATGGGCTAATTACATTGAATATAGTTGGGCTAAACATAAGGCAGGGCTTTTGATCTTCTTGGGCTTTTGGGCCTTCACCAGCAGGCCTGTTGAATATTTCTCGCTAATAACTACAAGTGTAAAACAAACAAGTACGAGAAAGTACGCGATACATTACCACCGTTTACATAGGTTAGAACATTCAGTAACAAAGATGAAGTAGAGACGACTAAAATACAGCCGAATCAGGTGTTTGTTATTGAGTTCCAAATCAGGTGGTTCAATATATAGTGCCACTAAACTACTAGCCTACTAAACAAATCACTAAATGAGTTTGGAAGTGCTTAAACTAAAATTCAATGTGTAGATTCATAATTCTTCTCGATTATCAAATCAAGAAAGCATTAAATTTGGATTTGCAGTCTTCTGAAAACCCCATATCTTGTAAGCATTAAACTAGCTCGGGAAGCGCCGCGAGCTTCGGCTTCCCATTGACAGATCTTGAGGATCGGTCGACCAAAATGCGTGGACTTTGCGTTGGGGGTGGGGAATCAGCAGCAGATTGAGCAACTCCCTTGTTTAATACACCAACTCTAGTAGGAGCTGCTGGTGACACCTTGTTCTTGGGAGTTCAGGTAATGAAGCTGGCGACACTTTGTTCTTGGGAGTGTCAGGTAATGAAGATCTGTTCAGATTCATTTTATTTTTGTGGCATAACAATGAGAACCCAATTCACAAAATGGAAAATGCTGTGTATGCAATTGAAACTAATACTTTATATAAAAATCAAGGACAAAGCAAAAACAGATTGATCCAAGCATAAGAAGCACACTCTGTTACAGAATTTCACTGGGGAATTTTGACAAACATGTGCTGTGTAGCAATTAGGCCTGAGAATTCGCCAGACAAATTGAAACTTTTGATGTGGGATCCAAACATATAAAGATCAAGACTATGAAATCAAATCAATCAAGAAACCATTCTAATTCCAGGGAGAGAACGAAGAGAAGGTTAAAGAAGAACTGGAGAGGAGAAAGTAGGGTGAGGTCGCGTAAGGATAGAGATGGGAGAAGGTAGGGTGAGGTCTGCGAAGAGCAAAGCGGACACAATATGGAAATTGTTGGGAAAATTGTTTTCATTTCTCTTCTGTTTTCCAAGAACCAAACATAGCCTTAAATCATGCGGACCTCACATGCTGACATTGAACTTCATAGAGTTCTGAGTCTTTCACTTCATTTGTAGTACCTAATTGCCCGATGCACAAATTACTCAGAAAATAAAATGCATTACCTCATGTTTCTGAATCATTCACCTTACATGCACCCACAAATTGTTCTCCCATCCTGAATAAGCAAAATATTTGCACATAAGGAACTTCATAGGGCCATGCATTCCCATAGCGCCAAGGTTACAACAAGGTGATTCACACTGTCGTATTTCTGTAAGAGCACGTGTTTTAATACAATGAAAAAGAAAAATTAGCAAACAATAACCAGACAAAACTCAGTTTATATCGAAGAGGCATAGTCGTAACCCATGTAAACCCAGAAAATAATCAATAAAAATACACAGGAATAAGTACCCATGTAAAATCAACAATGAGATAGACAACATACAAAGTGATAAACGGCGTCCAAAGAGGATTTGTCGTGTGTTGGCAGTTACCAGTTCGGCTTAGTCCCAACATGATGCAATGTTTTATGGAGTTCAGTTCGTCTGATCCTACTCTTTACCATTTTCGTAATGGTCTGAGACATATCTCTGCTTTTAGGTTATATTGGCATAGTCGGAACCTTAACCCAAAAGCCACACATTCCAACCGAAATGATGCAATAAGGTAAATAAAAAATATGCAATTTAACATTCAGTCCACACCCATCATATATGAACCCACCATGACCAATTTTTGAGTGTTGATTCATATTCGATGATGATGACTGAATCGAACCCTAGTTTACCAATAGACAAAACCAGCAATGCCCGATATGAGCGACAGAGAAATAAGAAGAAGAAGCAGAGAAATCAGACGTGTATTGTAAAGAAATAAGAATAAGAAGCAGAGCACAAGTGTGAATCCGTTGCCAGGCCTATTCTAAAATCTAAAGTGTGAATTCGTTTAACTTAGCCATCTCAGGATAGACTACAAGTTCGAAATTGTGAAAAGGTTACAAGAGAGAAAGTACATACATGGAGTGGAATGACAAGAGATGCCCCGCGGTGAAAAAGATATTGGAATAGCTACTGCGGATTGGTGGTGATGCCACCCTGTCACATTGTCCTCATATGTAGTGTATTCTTTTTCTTTAGCAAATTAAAACGTCTATTTAAATTACTGGTTTTTGTTCGGAATGTTCAAATATCAAACTTGCTGAATCTCTCATTGTTAAGTCGTTCTAGGTATACAAGGAGGGCGAAAAATCTGACGCAGGTTTTGCTCTTTTTTGAGCTAGCCACTGAAATGGTCTGGTTTGTGGAATTTGATGTGGTGATTTTCTTTTTCCACGCGGCTTTCTAATACTGTCGTTCCCTTGTGTATATGAGGTGTTTAACCTTCAAAACTGTTCAAGTAATGTTTTGCAGATTTTTCACTGGCAGAATGAAGTTGCTGCCCTGATACTTTATGCCTATAAGTTGACTTTTTACCGCCATATACAGCACCAGACCGGATGCAAAGCAAAGAAGACAATGTGGAAGAGTAGCCGGATGAGAACGAGACATTGAAGAGAAGCAAACTAAGAAAGAATAGTTATATTCTAATCCAAATGTATTCAAGCAGGCAAAGTCCTGGAATGTGTTTATCTTGTTAGACGAAGTTCTTGATGGTGATTTGTGAATGAAACACTATTACCTCAGGTAGGTATCACAGCCATTACTAACCAAACCACCAAAAGCAAAGTTGATAGGTTCGAGCGAGCAGTCAACATATATTTCTCTCCTCCTCGTCGTCATAGTTGTTAAAGCTTGATACGTATCTTGTATCGATAGTAGGATATTTGTATCGTGTATCGTATAGCGTATTGGAACGATACCCACACCCTTCTTAAAACAACTTGAGAAATATATACTGACCTTATAGTGAGGAGTTTATTGGTTGCATCTAGCATTTATTTTCTTATACAGTATGTCTTAAATACATATATAGGTTGATCAGGTAGTCTAACCACCACGTATGGACGTCTTTTGTATGGAGCTAGATTATAGTGTCCCTTTATATGGGGTTGTTAACATATTATATAAACTCGTGTCCAATAATGAATCACATTCACATTACATAAGAGAGAGTAATAGTTAATTAGAAGAATTGAGTGGATTGTTAGTTATATGTAGGGTATATTTAGGTGGCATCGTTTTAGTAGTTCAATATTATTCCTTATGTGTGGCAAAAGCACCCAATTAAGTGGAACATAAATCCGGAATACTAAAGTGAGGGATATCTAATCTGTGCCACTACGAGCACAACCGTATTCCACTAGAGTCAATTAGATATAACAATTTGTCTTTTATCTGGCATTGTCTTCTTCAGTCTTTCTCTACTGAAGGTTAGATCAATTATCAAGAATTCAAGATAATTGAGTTTTTTGACTAGCAAGATTGAGGCAAACCAGGAGAAGTAGGAACATCAAACAATATATTCATAGAATCCATGTAATACGAAGTTCTATATAATTAGGTTCTAAAAAACCTAGCCCGATTTCAGTTCTCAAACGTATCGTCCGATAAGCGATACGTATCGTATCGGATGTGTATCGCTCGATACAGTTTGATACACTTTCATTAGCGATACAGTGAACGATACGTAACGTTGATGGTATGTAACGTATCATACGATACGTATCGAGTATCGCTCGATACTGATAACAGAGCTCGTCGTCACGTATGCCGGTGCCATCCATTTATCGCTGCGGCTCAACTAATCACCACGACCTTGAGCTCAATAGCATACCCAACCCACATACCCCAACCACACCGGCAGCCTTTCAGTTAAAACCTTAAATGCCCCGATCCGGGCCTCAGACTTTAGAGAAACATGAAATTCAAGTGAGACTGTCTTCAAGATTAGGTATTCTCTTAAAACATTCGAGCACTTTGGTAAGAGCTACTACTATGGCATGTTACATCTAATCAGCTATGTTACCTATATCCCAATTTTTTGTTTCTAGGGGAACCTCCTCATATGGAAACCCTTGGAATACTTGTCACTAGGGGCAAAGTAAGATTGAATCTAAATTCAAAACCCAACTAATCAAAATTTCAAAAGAAAGTAACCACAAACATTCAAAATTTCAATAACCATTATCAATGCTCAACAATCCCAACAGATGCCGGTCAATTCGTCAGTTAAGCAACATAGCAAACCCCGTCTGCCTATTGACAGAAGCATATAGTGTTTCAGAATATTTTCTTTGCCACAGGAAATAATACTAAATACTATTGTTATTCTTGCACTGTAAATTACCCACCCAGCCCGGGTTGGACTTTGCTGCCAACACCTATGGCTAATATTGTTTCAGGTAAGAGAATTGCCCAGAAACAAATCAGCAAAAAAGTGCATGGCCTCCAAATTATATGGAGACGTGAAAATTGGCACATCACAATCATTCAAAAAGATATTGGTCATGGGAGAAAATGTGTTGCTACGTAGAGAAAGAAACTGCTAATAACCATATCACGGAAGGAGCCTCACATATTCCGCAAACTCTGATGCAATTCACATAAGCAAATCACACGAGTATGCATGGTAGTTTAGTCATATACATTAACTTATGGTAGGGAGTGTGAAGTGCAAACACTCTTCACCCACTACATACACAAGGAGAGAGCGAGGGGCGGGCGGGGCCCAAAGCCCCTCCAAACTTTCGGATTTTCATCACTATCCCCATATATTTTGACCGTACTACATCCCCCCTCTCAAAATTACATAATTTCAACTTGTTCCTTTAAGTTTCTAGAATCAAACACTATTCCACTACATATACAAGTAATGTCACATATTCAAAGAATAAGTGTTGTTCTTACAAATATGTCACTTGTTATAGCATGCTCGTTCCTCACCTACGTATAGTTAATAGTGCATTCTTTTGTAAAAAAAATATTGATGCATATACAAGTATGTATACAAATTATAACACTGAAGGAAGAAAACAACTAATTAACTAATTCCTCCCCCCCCCCCCCCACTAAAAATACTGTTGTGGCCTTGTCGGCCACTGTATATATGCATGTATATAGTACACTTATGTGTATACACAATGTTATTCTAATGCAAATGATATATAAATATTGTACATACTAAAAAGTTGGAATACATGAAATTGAAAGACAATAACTACGATCAATACGAGAAGAACAAGGAGAGAGAACAACAACAAGAAGAAACATAGGTGATAAGAACACATATACTTCATAAACATGCGGAGGTACTTGAGAAATAATATGTTGTCAAAGTCTTTGGGGTCAAATAGACTGTTTTCTTTCCGTTCATGTATGCGTTAGGGGTTTAGAATTTAGATTGTTGATACTTGATAGAAATAGAATTAGTAACAACAACATACTTCATTTAAAATTAACACCTTGTAACCCTTATCTCTTTAAATATACAAAAAGCCCTCCTAGTTATATTATTTTTAGTCCTTGGATGTTCTCGTAAGGTTCAACAACAGGACCAGGAAGTTCCTCACAAGTTCTGGACTTAGTGTTTTCATGGGAACACCATGTGGCGTTTTTGGGAGCTCCGTACAGGTACATCACCCAACCTGGAATTCCCTTTGCATCACAGGAAATCACAGTCTCGTACACGTTGCATCACATAATTAAGAGTGATAGATTGGAACATGTGGATAATGTCATAGCGCAAGTCAAACCCCCAAACCCACTACTACGGTACTACCGGCTAGGCTAGCTAACTGAAACACTGTCCCCGAACATGGCCTTATATCATTATTATCGATTAGTTTGCATGGAAAACAAGGAAACGTAGCTACTCATTTCACAAACAATCATTTTATTAAACGCTCAATAAAGTGGTCAACAACAAACGGAAAAAGAAAACATAGTTGCAAATACTTAGTTCTTAACGAAATGACGGAAGATTGGAACTTACTCAGATCCCTAGACAAGCCCCAAACTAAGTTAAGTAAGGGCAGGAATGAACCATTTAGGGGTAGAGTATGCAGAAAACGAATCAGCACCGTTGTAGAATCGTTCAGTTGTCTTCTCTTTGAAATAAAATATACCCATGTCGCGCCCCCCTTTGCGTTTGTCGGTGAACGATTCATAATTATCGTCGCAGAAGTATATGCAGTTGCTTCTACAGCTTACAGCTTCTGACGCCTCCAAGGCTATGGATTGACAGTCACCAACGAATATGGCCCGTCCGCCCAAATCATCAAGTTTAATCCATTTATTTTCCTTGTCGTCTAACTTGTACGCATCAAAACGATAAGTCTCGCCCTGTGTTTCTCCTTCGTATGGTTTCATAAATCGAGACAGCAAAAGAAGATCTTCTCGGGATTCTACTAGGTACAACCTATTTTCTCGCCCAGTAAAAGATTTTTCGTCTTGAGGTATAATTTCTTCTGCTACGGGATCAGGTCCATCTAAATTGCGGCATATGTAAAGATTACCATAGGTAGATAGCATATAGATTTGGCCATTGTGGCAAGCAATGTCGAATAAACGATCCGGAGCCTCGCCGTCGGAGAACTTGACCCTTTCCGAGGAGCTAGGCCTTATGACCCTCAATTGGTCAAAGAAACCGGTTGCAACAACAAGGAAATCATCATATTGGCAAGAAGACGATGGCTTTTTGACTAATATAGCCCTGTCAATGTAATAAGTTCGGAGCCAATTTACCTTCTCAGCCTCATCATCAAATTCCTCCTCGTCATAGGCTTGTTGCGGAAGAAGGATACGACGTCGACTCAAGGGGTTGAAGAGGTGTAATTGGAGATCGAGACCTAGGGTTACGAACCAACCGTAGCGAGATCCCCAGCAGCGTCTTCCTTGTAGCTCAGGCAGATCCATGAAGAATTTCTTCGCGTCCTTGTACATGTTCAGTAAACCCCTCTCGGTGCTAGGGGGATTTTCGCCATCGCCGTCTTGGGAGCAGAGCAGTAGCCATGGAGACCGCCGAGGAGCAGACGGTCGACGCCAGTGCTCTTTTGGTGTTGCGGAGTTGAAAGATCGGCACAGCGAACTTATGGCCGCCAGATCTTCGATGGCAGAGAGCTTATCGGCGACGAGACGGACCAAGTCGGAAGGTAGAGAGCTCCAGTCGGCCATGTTCACTAACCCCAGCGGCACCCACACAGATGAGAGAGAGTGTACACAAAGCAAATAGTAACAATTTATACACGTACGTACCCAAACGCGGTAGTCGTACACTACTGTATACCTCGTTTCTTTTTTATGACACCGGTTTAAATTTTACCGTCACTTTAACCCGAAGGTTTGTGTAACAAGACGATACATTTTTTATAATCTTTTTATGATGCTGTAGAGTAAAAGTTGATCTATAATGCTGTCAAAAATTATTAAAAAAGTATTGTTTTGCTATCTGAATTCGTCATTCAAAGTGATTCACATACTTTTTTAATAAAAAAAGTGACTCTGACACGAGTCAAAAAGTCGAACTGATGTCATATAAAAGAAAACGGAGGTAATACGAAACTGAATTGGTCTGAATGGAACCATATGTACTAGTAATTATCTTGGTATTTTTATTCATCTTTTTAGTATTGGAATCAGCCCACACGGTTCAGAGGAACCACTCTGATTTCTCTTCCATTATCCTTATTTTTTGACTAGTATATATGTCACTTTAATCGGGTGATTTGGATTGCAAACGATATAATTTTTTGATGAGTTTGTTACGTTTTATAGAATAACTTTTACTCTATAACACCATAAAAAATTGGGAAATGCTAAACGTTATCATTTTTTCTTCACCTTTCTAGTTCATCCCTTATATAGATGTTTTTGATTGGTGATATTATTATAGAAATATCTTAAAATAAATAGTTACTACAATCATATCTTGACATATAGGAGGTGAACTTGAAGGGTGAAGAAAAAAAAGTGAAGCATAACGGCCCTCTAAAAAAGGGAATAGCTGTAGACTACATAGTAAAACCTATCTCTTCCCAAGTTAGTTTGTGGCTTTCCCATTTCTCAACACCATTACTTCGCATTCCTCTCTGAGCTAACCAGTACCTTCGATGTTCTTCTCTCTACCCACAAATTTCCAGTTGATCTTGATTTGCTCTCTGCTATCTTCTATCTTCTTTATCAACTCCTTTACCCAAAGGTACGTGATCACCAATACGCGTACCTTTAACCATCCAAAACTGAGTAGTTGCTGCTTCAACATCAATTTGTTGGCCACATATTTCTTCACGTAGAGATCCTCAAACTTTGTCCATAAGCCAACTTCTTAATCCTGATATACGACTCTAGTGATTACATCATCCGCGAGGCACAACATGATCGTTCCATGCGCCTTCTCCTCCATCTTCACAAACGCCGGTGTGGTTGTATCAACGCCCGATTTGTTAGCTAGTGGAAACCACATATCTTGTTGCTTCATTAAAGCACACATCTTTATTTGCCACAAGCTAAACCCATTATTCCCATCAAAACGATCAATCTTTTATCATGTTCGAAATCACTCCTCACCAAACTCTAACCCAACAATCTGGCTCCAATATCACTTGTTAAAAACGAACACGGGAGCGATATACTAATTTTTAGGAAACAAGAAGAAACGATAAACCAAGAACAAGAGGGTGAAGAACAAACAAGAACGAGACAATACTTAACATGGTTCACTAGTTATCAGACTAGCTATGTCCACTACCAACCCGAAATCGGCCACTATATTTATGAGAAGAGACAATTACAAGCACATACCAATTATGAGCAATGCATATGCCTTTATATATAGGCTTACAAACCCTAACTTGCTCCCAAGCCAAGCCCAACGCGAACTAGGAAAGCCGAAGGACGGCTAACCCTAGCCGCCACCAAACCCAGACTGCCTAGCCCTAGCCGCCTCGGTTCTTGCATTGCCAATTCAATGCTAGAGTTTTGATCACCCAATTCATAACAAGATATTATGTAATTAGAATAAATTTGGTTATTTGTTTCATTTGAGAGACAGAAAGAGGGAGAGAAAGATGCTTCACATGAATGGTGGAACTGGAGAAGCTAGTTATTGTAGCAACTCATTGCTCCAGGTTTGTTCATTACAGTTTCATCTAACACTGAAGAAGCTGAATTGTCCTTTTTTCATGTTTCTGAATACTTCAATTTTTTTTGGGGTCAAGTATGTATTATTAACTAAAGTATTGTCAAATTTAAATCAACAGAGAAATGTAATATCACTAATAGCACATAAGAGAGCTTAGCATTAATGAAGCCTATACCAACACCTTCCCCAGAACCTTCTGCATAGCAGACTTGGGTGCTCCTCAGGCCCAAACACTCTCCTAGTGGTCTCTGAAGCTGTGGAAACAATCTTCAAGACATGTCAAAAGCTTGGGAGAAAAACACCAGAAATCCAACTTCACTTGAGAGTGATCTTCCAAGTAATGGCTTCAACACTATTTTCAACTCCTTGCCAAGCTTCCAAGCCCGAATGAGAGACTGGACCGGTACTGGGTTCGGGCCTTGCTTCATTAGCGGAGTGCCCGTTTCGTTTTACGGAAGGCTCTTCCCGTCAAAAAGTCTCCATTTTATCCACTCGTCTTATAGCCTTCATTGGCTCTCTCAGGTAGTCAGTCACATATTCCCAAAAAATGATAATTATAATTTGTTTTGTCTTCTATTCCACCAATTTATGCCATTTTTCCACTCAGTTTCACCACTTTATGTAACCAGCTACGTGACATTAATTGATTTATTTCTTATTATTGGTTAAATACTCCAATCTATTGAAACTATCAAATTGCACTCCTCATTAACAAATTAATTTGCAATGTGTAACTGACAAAAAATTACCTCACTGGATTAACAGACTCCGGTGGCATTTTCATCAAGCTCACATCCTCAATATCACAAATAATCACATTTTGAAAGATAACTCCCTCTAATTCGGTGACAAAATTTTAAACTATTTGCACTTTTACGAATAAAGTTACAATTTGACAGTTTTGGTGAAGTGACTGTATGCAACCTGTAATTAAGTCAATATTATACTTTCAACTAATGTACAACTTTTTGGGAAATTTTGGCAAAAAAAACATAAAATAAAATAAAAATAAAAATGGGAAATCCATTAGGTTCCTAAAGGAATAGAAAGCAACGGGAGGAACATTTATGGATCAAGAAATAGCCCACCAGGTGTGCACGAAGCATATTATTACCAACAGTTCCAAGCAGATTTTTCTCTATTTCTGAAGTGTCGTTCCAAACAAATGGAAGATGGTGGGTGTATGGTTTTGACAGTTCGTGGTAGGATTAGCAATGGTCACATGGAAGATGGTGGGTGTATGGTTTTGACAGTTCGTGGTAGGATTAGCAATGGTCACGGATGCAAGGAGGACTGGGACCTGTAAGAGATTTTTATGAAAATTCCAAAACTTTTATTATAAATCATTATTATAATTATATTTCTAAAATAGTGTTAAAGATGTTGGTTACAACATATTTGTAACTCCCTCATTATTAGAGTATTAAACATAAAATATTAGGTTTCATGTAGCATTATTGGGAGGTGTTTATTATGACCATAACTCCAATATTAATACCAGGGGGTTACTAGTTTCTATACACATCTATATATACGTGAGTGTCATTTTGTATGGGAGATGGATGGAAAGAATATGAGATGATAATAGTGTGCACTACCATACATATGCAATATTATTTGACTATCCTATATTATACTATAAAACTCTTGTTCTTGGGCAACAACGGTTCGTGACGGTTCACAAGTCCTACAACCGGCGTGACGCTTGTAGGAGCTGGCTCGAGTGTGGGTTGAATCCTACTTCGTAGCATACCGGTAGCACCCTCACGTGGGGAGGATCTACGTTGTAGGACAATGTCCTACATAACATGCCTCCCACACCCAGGACAGCGTTATTATTTCCTTTGTTATTGTGTTTTATTCTATTTGATCTTTTATGAGTTATCTAAATTACTTTAATTGATAATGCTAATGCTTATTTGTGTGTTTTCTTGTCGCAGATGACTAACAATCTACAACGTAGATCACTTAACAATATGTGTTTACAGTTGAAGTTACTATGTAGAGATATCAATCAAAAGAGTGCTACCATATTTTCATAAAAATATTTTAGATCTTTTCCAGGCTTGATCATATACCTCTTCTACGTTAATTATTAGTCAATTATCTTGTGTCATATATAACAACACAATTATGTGAAATGCATCATCTTTCGATCACTTTACCAATATGGGACTTTTGCAGTGGTGACTAGTTTAAAGTACAAAAAGTGATTTTAAAATATTAACGCATAGGAGATGTTGTGGTCTTGTTAGTTCCTATCAACCATTGAGGTAGAGGATCTACTTTTCATTTCCAATTTAGACATGCCTAAACATATATTATGTTAACTTTGATGTGTTCATAATCATTTTTTTTTTGGTTTTCATGCTGCGTACTAATGAATGTTTTATTTCTTATTCTAATAGTTGGATGTAGAAACACATTCATAAATTAGTATACCCATCATATATAAGCTTTTATTTATTTATTTTTTGAAGAAAAATGGATACTCTCATATTGTTCCTTAATCTATATAAGTATGTAGCTTACTATTTTATTTTGAGAGATAACAAGTCAAACTATGTCTAGAGCATGTAAATATTCTTTTAAGAAGATAATTGCATATAGAGTATTGCATAATTGTTTTCTTACAATAATTTTGATGGTAGTTGAAATTGAGTTTTCTTCCAAATAGTATGGATACTCGGGGTCGATGTCTATTTGGAAATGTGTTGCTTGGAGCACTAGATTCTAGTTTTCAATTCCAGTACATGTAATTTTCTTCTTTGTTTTAAAATTAATTAGATTGATATTTCTTATAGCCTACTTTTCCAGGGTTCTTCATGGAGTTCTATTAAGCTATTGAGACTTCATTGCTATTGATGGATGATATGTGGAGGTTATCGATTTTATTAGATTTATTATTCTCATATGACGAGACATTCTCATATTTTTAGCACAAGTGAAACGAATCTCCAAAAAGAGTTATATAGTTCTTGATCTTGGTAGCTTATGGAGTACATATGTTATGGAGCAATTATTTCTTGGAGTAAATGGAAGATGTTTATTCTTGAAGACAAGGCATTTGGAATATGTGGTTTACTATGGCGCCCATGAATATTCTTATTGGTCTTCCATATACGGGCTTCTTATCAATTTTCGAGGAACTCCATATTATTCTCATAATGAAGAACTTCTATATTCTCAAAGAAGATGAAAATTATTTGGACGTCATTTGACAGGCTCGGTTTCTTAAACTCTTTCCTCAATATATTTATTTTTATTGTTTTTGTGTAGCATTCTATAAAAATCATGTTGTGAGAAAATATTGCTCCACGTCAATGAAAAATTTTGTTGGTATATTCAATTTCATGAGGAGTTATAATATAACTTACTTAAGTGAGAATAAAAAATATAAGGGGTTGACATAAAATTGAAATTAACCAAATCGTTCGTAATGAAATTTCACAATTTAGAAATAATTTATTGGAGGATGGAATATATTTCTGTAACTTGAAAAAATTGTGTTTATTTTCCGTTTTTGAGGATCATTGTTTAAATATATTTTTGTCCATTTGTGAAGTTTTGAAATGTGGGGGGTTACTTGATTACATTTAATTCTACATTTTTATGAGCATTTGATATGTGGGGGTTACATGAGGAACAATATATAATTTCATTCCATGTGATGTATGCATTAAATGTGAGTTTATTGTGATAGTGTAACCTATATATATCGCTTGATGATAATAATACTGTGGTCAACTAAAATATTGTTGTTGTTTCTTAAAACTTATATTGTCATTCTTAACATCTTTTGCATTGATTATTCGAATTTAGATTAAGTGCAATTTATGTGATTCCATTGACAAGAAAAAATGTGGGGGTTGTATATGAAAATTGTTTATCATGATCTTATGCACATTTGACTTAACTAATAGCAATGTTTATGGAGATGTAACATGCTATCCTTTTTTGAAATATATAGTCATCCCTTATTGTCTATTGTTTTACATTAAGTACAATTAGGTTTCTCATTGAATATGAGATAATGTGGGGTTTATAAAGGAGACATGTGAATCATTATCTTAGTGACGTGATTTTGAATAGTGATATTCTCGATGATGCGATAATTCTTTGATGACATTTATATTTTCTTTTACCAATAAATTACTAATTTTTCATCTAGTTCAAATGTTGTGCTTCACAGGTTTAATTTGGTGTGCACCGCATATGTGACATAACGTTGATGGATAAATTTGAAAGGTGATTCAAAGAAGTGAACAAGCCGCAAGATCACAAATAATAAAAAATATGTATTGGTTCCATAGTCCCTAAATCTTGGGATGAGGTTTGAAAACTCCTGATGGATACCACCATTGAAAATGGAAAATGCCTAATAAATTGGCCAATAAGCATATGCTTTAAATAAAGTAAAATGACCATTGAGAGTCAAGTCTAGGAGCGGAGTCCTAGATATGTAGAGGGGGATGGGCTAAGCCCAAATATAGTCACCGCTGGAGGTAACCCAATCTCTGTGACTGGAGATCCCATGAAGGAGATTCAATGGGTAGAAACAATCCATGACGAGTGACTGTGAGTTTCAGCACTTTTATAGGAGAAGTCTTAGACTCTTCTCCCATCCCTATGGCAGTGTGCTGTGATGAAAAAAAAAAGTTGTGACGTTAAGGTTGGGTTTTAACCCTAATGGATCCAAGGCGAGTAATTTGTCGCAAGGTATGGGTCACACATACCCTTGGAGGATTCACCTAAGTGAGAGTCGCCTTGAGGCCGAGGCTATGGTATTGGGATTTTTCCCTAGAGGCTCTCATGATTTGATTCGAGTGCATGACTGTAACGCACTAACCCGCGAACCATGTCCAACACCGGTACTGTGTGTGTTTCAATTGAACTCGGGTTCAAAGGTTCTAGTTCAAGGCATAGTCCACTATGATCCTTCCGGGTAAGACTGTTATCACTAAGTGAGGTTCAAGTCGGAAGACACCTCACCTATTGCACAGTATGAAAGTTGCCCATTATTTTACTGTCCTATATCTTATTCTATTATTTTCTTTATTTGAGCTTATTCAATGTCATTTTAAAGTTTTGAAATTTTGTGGGGGATTGTAAGAGATTTTTATGAAAATTCCAAAACTTTTATTATAAATCATTATTATAATTATATTTCTAAAATAGTGTTAAAGATGTTGGTTACAACATATTTGTAACTCCCTCATTATTAGAGTATTAAACATAAAATATTTGGTTTCATGTAGCATTATTGGGAGGTGTTTATTATGACCATAACTCCAATATTAATACCAAGGGGTTACTAGTTTCTATACACATCTATATATACGTGAGTGTCATTTTGTATGGGAGATGGATGGAAAGAATATGAGATGATAATAGTGTGCACTACCATACATATGCAATATTATTTGACTATCCTATATTATACTATAAAACTCTTGTTCTTGGGCAACAACGGTTCGTGACGGTTCACAAGTCATACAACCGGCGTGACGCTTGTAGGAGCTGGCTCGAGTGTGGGTTGAATCCTACTTCGTAGCATACCGGTAGCACCCTCACGTGGGGAGGATCTACGTTGTAGGACAATGTCCTACATAACATGCCTCCCACACCCAGGACAGCGTTATTATTTCCTTTGTTATTGTGTTTTATTCTATTTGATCTTTTATGAGTTATCTAAATTACTTTAATTGATAATGCTAATGCTTATTTGTGTGTTTTTTGTCGCAGATGACTAACAGGACCTTCTGGAAATGGCGGTGAATGAAATGGTAACCGAGGTATGTTATAAGGTTCTTGGATTATTTATCTTTGACATTTAACCAGGTCACAATAGAAGGTGAATTTTTACCAGCTAACCTAAATAAAGAAGACAAACATATAGGTTTATATATCAAACATTTAGGTTTATATATTTTTCCAAACTTTTGACAACTAGCTGCTTTGTCGCTTGGATTGGGTGACACTGTGATACATAAAGTATAAAAAATAACATTTAACTCCACGCATTTTCGAAAGTGTTGACATCGCGCTCTAAATATTTTTCCAGTACTTTCTTTAGAATTTTCTCAATGCCAGAGGTTAAAAAAAGTTTGAGGCAATTTATATAGGTTTATAGACATTTTTTTTATAGAATTGCTACTACATCATATAGCTGAGTTCGAACCCCAGAACTCGTGCAAGGGTTTCAAACACTCTGCCACTGAGCTAGCACCTATTTACATGTAATGCATAGAGTTAAATGTCAATTTTCATTGCATGTATCTCTGCTGCTGACCTAATTTTTACCATGCAGGTACAATGAAAAAATAACCAAATTAATTATATGAGTTACTACTAATGCAGGGTTTAATTGAGGAAGAGAAGATATAACATTCATGAATATTCACCATCTCCGGATGAAATAAAATCCCGAGATTGAAAAAGAAGGCTCGTTTGTTGTTGTTGATAGCTTAGATGTCTCAACTGTCAATTGGAGTGCATCTGGGAAAGAAGATGGTTCCAGTTTCGCGGAATGCATTAGGGCTGTGGTGGAACCCATACTTGCCACTAGATTTGAAAAGCCACTGATCAATGAGATTTTCCGCCGCTATGAGGAGAAAGTTCTTCAGCAGGTGAAAATTAACAACGTGACTGTTTTGGAGAGTGATTAAGCGTGATTATTGATCATATTACTATTAAATCGAATTAACGAGGACACGTGTTAAGTCATGGTTGGTCGAGTTGGTTAATTTCCTTCGCTACCCTTTTCTTACAACGTTTTTGGGGGTATAAATCAAACATTAAATTTGAGACTATCAAATAATTTCTCCGCGTGCCTTTGCTTTTTCTTAGGAAAGAAGATTGCATGGAATAGGGCTCAAAGCTCGTATTATCACCATTCAATATATTGGTAGCCCAGTAGGGTGGTGATCGGACCCAAATTACATTCCTCCCATGTTGTGAAGCCCACTTACCTAACAAGTGTGCTCGACAAGAACTTCTTTTCATGGAGAGTTTGATTGTATTAACTGTGAGTAGTAATGTCCAGCAAATCAGAAAACAAAAACATCTTGAGCCCAGTTAGATGCTTGATCATGATAAAAACATGTCTTTCTCTTCTACGCCTTTTTGGGCAAAAGTGCGTGCAAGCTCATTTCTTGTCCGACTCACATAATTGAATTCCACATAAACGAATGAATATATCAGTCCGGTATGTGACAACTTTCAAGAATGACCTTCATTTCTGACATTGTTTTTACGCTCTTCATCTTCCCAGTCTCCCCATCACGGAGCAGTTGAAACGAAAATTTGAGCTCCATCGCAAACCATAGCCCCTCCTCCATCGTTACAATCTCAGCCATAAAAGTTGTCATTTGTCCTCGCATGTATTTCATTCACCGTCGTCGTCACCACTGCTGTTTACCGCCTTCTATCCAGGGCCGTCTCTACCATTATGCCAACTTATGCCTTGCCTAGGGCCCAAATAACGGGAGGGGCCCATTTTTTAATAACAATGATAGTTATATAAGTAAATTCACATATATATAGCATGATTCACACGTTTATCTAACAAAAATACATTGAATTATAGTCAAATGTATTCTTTAGGTAACAAAACCGAATTCTTCTAATTTCTTATAGTAATATGTAGTTCTGCTATACATATTTTTCGTTTACAAAAAGGGCCCGGGGAGTTGGAATCGCTTAGGGCCTCCGAAAACCTAGAGACGACCCTGCTTCTATCTTGATCCAGAGGCACCGCCTCCACCGCCGACTTTTCACCACTGGTCTCTGGTGGATTCACGAGATTATGACCGTGTTGGGTTAAGACTTAAAGACTTAAGACCGGTCCAGGAGTCTGTGGGCCTGCTTTTCTTGGGCCATGATAAGCCCAATATTTCTTAGCCCGTTTTTCTTCTCATGAGTTAATTTTAGCTATTATTTTACATTAATAGCTAAAATTATTTTCTTAGTCCGGTTCCGGTCCACCGGACTGAATGGTCCAACCGCCAAGGAACTTAGTTGGAATTCGCTCCAGTAGAGATACGAACCCCAAAGGCCCAAACCACGCAGAATTATGGCCGAAGATTTAACCACTGGACCAACTTGACCAACTTCTGATTTGTTTTCAAATTGGAAACTAAAAGTACATAACATATTTCTAAACACTACTATTAAATATTTACAGTTAATTTTTTTGATAAAGTTATATTTAAAAATCATTCTACATATATATATATATTAAATAGTAAAGAAATCTAGTAATTAAACATGTAATTCATATATAAATTGATGCTTGAATAACAATGGTGTTGTTTTCTATTCTTCTAGTCAATAAAAAATCTTTGTAACAATTCTTATCAATTTGTATGCTTGAATATGTAAATTTGTGTCGATGATGTTAGTGTTTATTTTAGGTAGATAATGATGCTATTATTGTGTATTGATCAATGTATGAGTCATATTAAAAAAACGAGTTATTTTTAATTTTATTTAGTATGTATTAATATAGAAAAATTATGTTATTTGTAATTAGAAAACATGCCGGTTGAACTGTAAACTATGAGTCAAAGTGACCCATTAAATAGTAGGAAAAAGTCAAAGAAAGAGTGAAAGAGAGTGGTATGGCTAAAACTACCATGCATATAAGTCAACTGAGTTATTTTCAGAAACCAATTCGCCCGCCAGCAGGTTATCGAGCCAACTTTTTAGGGTGCCGCTGGGGTTAGAGACCATGGCCGACTGGAGCGCCTTACCTTCCGACTTGGTCCGTCTCGTCGCCGATAAGCTCTCTGCCATCGAAGATCTCACGGCCTTAACCTCGGTGTGCCGATCATTCAATTCCGCAACACCAAAAGAGCACTGGCGTCGACGCTCCACTCCTCGGCGGTCTCCATGGCTATTGCTCTGCTCCCAAGACGGTGATGGCGTCGGCAAAAACCCCCCGAGCACCGAGAGGGGTTTATTGAATATGTACAAGGACTCGAAGAAATTCTCCATGGATCTGCCGGAGCTACAAGGAAGACGCTGCTGGGGATCTCGCTACGGTTGGATCTTAACCCTAGGTCTCGATCTCCAACTACACCTCTTCAACCCCTTGAACCGACGTCGTATCCTCCTCCCGCAACCAGCCTATGACGAGGAGGAATTTGATGATGAGGCTGAGAAGGTAAATTGGATCCGGATTGGTTACATTGACAGAGCTATATTAATAAAAAATCCACCGTCTTCTTGTTTTTCCTCTTCTTGCCAATATGATGATTTCCTTGTTGTTGCAACTGGTTTCTACAACCAATTGAGGGTCATAAGGCCTAGTTCATGTGAGAGCGTCAAGCTCTCCATGCTGCCCAAGTATGCCGACGAGACTCCGGATCGTTTATACGACGTTGCTTGCCACAATGGCCAAATCTATATGCTTTCTATCTACGCTAGTCTTTTCATATGCCGCAATTTAGATGGCCCTGAACGTCCCGTAGCAGAACAAATTACACCTCGTGATCATGTATCTTTTACCGGACGAGAAAATAGGTTGTACCTAGTAGAATCCCGAGAAGATCTTCTACTGTCTCGATTTAGAGCACCATACTGACGCCAAATTGAATCGAGGCGTGTGGCGAGCAGCGGAATCAACAATGAAAAGGGAAAAGAACTAGGGCACCAAGCTCTCTAGAGTTCTGAAATATTCGATAATCAAAGTCTGCTCAAAAATTACCCACAAGCCGGGTATAAATAGCTAAAAATCATAAATATTCCAAATATGGAAAAAAATCCTAAAATTAATGCTAAATAATAATACTAACCTAATAAAACACTCAGCAAAAAGATCTACTTAAATCGGGTTCAAATCAAAATCCTAATTAAGAAATAAATATTCTGAAAAATATAAAACTGGCAATTTCGACCCTTAAACAGTCGATTTTTGCCAAATTGAGGCGGTGCCCGTGATGTATCACAGGTTGTTTTTAGAACGTCGTTTCTGATCAGAATTATGTATGGTTCGACCCAAATCTCGCATCCTTCAATTCTGCCTCTGATTCTGCGTTTTGACCGAAACTGCTTTTCTGGACGCGACTGATTAATTCCCCAATTTTGTCCTGCATCAGTCACCCCCTCTTCAAAAGAACTCGTCCTCGAGTTCAATCTAGACACATGAATGGAAGTGTCCACCAAGAATGGATCACAGTAAAACGATGATGGTTTTATCGGAACGATGAAAAACTTATCTAATTCAACTGCAACCTCTTCAAATCCATCTTCATCTTCTTCATTATCTCCAATAATAATACTCGGTGGAAAATATAATGTTGATGAATATGAAATTACCTCAACTTGAACAGAGACATCGAAATTGACCTCGCATTCCTCCAGTTCATGGTAGCGAAGTGCGAAACTGGTCGCGTCTGACAGCTCTGCCTCGTCTGTGTCATGTGCGAAGCTGGTCGCCTTGGATAACTCTGCCTCGCCTTCGTCTCCATAATCATCGTAAACGGGAGGTTTTGTCCAATCCACCTCACGTTCACATGAATTTGAAATACGCTCATAAAAAACTGCATCACGGAAAATATGCTCGATTCGTAACATACCCGAAGAATCAGGAACATATGTCTTCAAACTCTCTCCTCCATAACGCTCGCTCCAACCACCGGAATCACCGTCGTAGCAGATCTCGAACGCGGGCTGCGAGTCTTGATCAAAGGCCTTGCAATCCTTGAACTCCTGTGCCGCTAAGTGTCGAGTTAAATATGCAACTTTACGCTGCAAATACCGCACCGCAAGGCTATGAGTTAGGCATGCTATATGCCGTTGCAAGTCTTGTATCATCATAATGTCTTGGACGTTTCGTCTCCGTTGGGGGGCTTCCTCAGCCGGAACCTGCCCGCAGCCGCCAGGACGTCCACGCACCATCGCTGATGATGATCTTCCTCCCAAGTCGAACTTGCTCTGATACCAACCTGACGCCGAATTGAATCAAGGCGAGGGATCAAACGCAGCAGAACAACGAAAAGAAAGGCACAAACCAGTAGAGAGACTCTAGGGTTCGAAGAAAATATCTATTGACCAAAAACTGCTCAATTCTGCCCACAAGCCGGGCATATATAGCTGAAATCATAAAATATGCCAAAAATGGCAAAATCTCGAAATTGGCCCAACAGTTTGGCCTTATTGAAAGAAACACGTACGTGAAAGTTTGACCCAAAACGGTGTCAAACTGAGGTCCTAATAAGCAATGGAAATGTTACCAAAAATAGTAAAAAATAACTAAAAACGCCCGTTTGATGGGTCAAACAGTGGAATTTGGGGATGAAGATGGACCCCGATTCTCGTCGAGAGCTTTCCGAATTGGGGTGGCTTGCGTCATTCTGATACCCGTAGCCAAAGTTATGGCCCAAACAGTGCGGCGACACCAAAAGCTGCAATTTCTTCCGTCCCTTGCGCTTATCTTCCATCTCATGGTAGAGAAGCGCCAAATTAGTCGAATCTGACAGTTCAGCTTCATCCGGATCGTCTGCTCCTGCATCACATACGAAGGAGAATCACTGGGCGAGACTTATCTTTTTGATGCGTACAAGTTAGACGACAAGGAATATAAATGGGTTAAACTTGATGATTTGGGCGGACGGACAATATTCGTCGGTGACTGTCAATCCATAGCCTTGGAGGCGTCAGAAGCTGTAAGCTGTAGAAGCAACTGCATATACTTCTGCGATGATTATTATGAAATGTTCAACGACGAAAACAAAGGGGGTCGCGACATGGGTATATTTGATTTCAAAGAGAATACTGTTGAACGATTCTACAATGGAGCTTATTCGTTTTCTGCATACTCTACCCCTAAATGGTTCATTCCTTCCCTCACTTAACTTAGTTTGGCGCTTGTGTATGGATCTGAGTAAGTTTCTATCTTTCGTCGTTTCGTTAACAGCTACCAGCCCGTCCTAGCTCTTTGTTCCCGTTTGACTTTTTTGACTCGTATATGGGTCATTTTGACCGAGTGCTTTGGATAGCAAAATAATAAGATTTTTTGATAATTTTTTCACCATGTTATAGAGCAACTTTTACTCTACAACACAATGAAAAAATTATCAAAAAATTACATCGATTTGCTATTTAAATCAGCGAGTCAAAGTAACCTAGTGAATAGTGACAAAAATCAAATTGGGAACAAAGAGTCGGTACAGACTGGTAAGTATTTGCAGCTATGTTTTCTTTTTCCGTTTGTTGTTGAACACATAATCGGGCGTTTAATAAAATGATTGTTTATGATATGAGTTAGCTACGTATCCTTGTTTTTCATGCAAACCAATCAATAATAATGATATAATGCCATGTTCGGGGACATTGTTTCTGCAATTAACGCCGCAATATGGTCGAATCCTACTCAACTTGTTAAATAAAGGGGTGAGCCGAATAGCCCATTAGGTACCGCCTAACCATTGGCGTAGAAATCTAAAATATACTTAATAAAACAGCCAGTTATTACACAATAACATGCGGCACTAAATACACAAATAGCGTGATTTATCAATCACCAGTCAATCAGCATATAACTAAAAAGCTGTAAAAATTACACCAGCAATAATACATATTTAGACTGTGACTGCAGAAAATTTAGAAGATAGATTTCTCCTACCTAATTTCGAAAGTCAACACAAAAACCGGACTGAAATATGCCGTCCCAGAGTTCGAACCACAACTCACTGTCAAGACTACTAATGGAGTTAAACCTTTTGTTCATAACATATGTTAATGATGAGCTTGTATGGGAACTCCCTGAAGGATACTTCTAATGGAAATGAAGGACACATATGATTCCTCTCTAGTACAAAAAATCAAGAATATGGTTCATAAAGAAATCAATTATATGAATTCTTTGAAAGGTAATTGGTGTACTTTGAAACCAAGTGAAGAAACTACAAAGTGCTACCCTTCCCAACCTTACAAAAAGATGACTAACTAATTTATTATAGATAGTAATGCACGTGCACATATATCCACAAAATCATTACATATTTATAATAGTTATATATTCATTTATCAAATATCACCTTCATAAATAATACTTTCTCTGTTCTCTTTTTATCTTTCAAGTTTGCATTTTATCACTATTCACATGGTCCCTTTGATTCAGTGATTTGATTAGAAAAACGATATAAAAATTTGATAAACTTTACAAGGTGTTGTAGAGTAAACTTTATTCAACATACCATAGAAAAATTATCATAAAATTACATTGTCTTGCTATCCAAATAACCGGGGCAAAGTGACCCGGTTACGTAAGAAAAAGTCAAACGTGAAAGATAGATAGAGAACGGAGTAAGTATGTAAATCATGCCACACCTAATATATGTACTTCATGCATACAACGTGATTTCATGCACTAAGTATGAAATCAAAAAAATCATCTTATTAAACTTTTAAAAGTATAATCAACAATCTGCACAGAGAATTGAAAAGATATCCCATTGACAGAAACAAATTTTCAAGTTTCTGGTATGTAAAAATTGATGTAACTAAAATCCTCTAGTCACGGGTCTCACAACTAACCCTAGCAGCCGCTAAACCCTAGCTGCCAAACTCTAACCGCCTCCTTTCTTGCTTTGCCAATTCAAGACTAGCGCTATGATCACTAATTCATAACAAGATATTATATAATTGGTATGAATTTGCTGATTGGTTTCATTTGGGAGAGAGAAAGATGCTTCACATGAATGGTGGAAGTGCAGAAGCTGAGTTATGGTAGCAACTCATTGCTCCACGTTTGTTCATTACACCTTTCATCCAACAGTAAAGAAGCTAATTTTGTCCTTTTTTCATGTTTCTGAATTCTTAATTTTTTATGGGGTCAAGTAGTGTTATTAACTAAATAATTGTTAAATTTAAATCAACAGAAAAATGTAATATCACTAAGGGTATCTCCAACCCCATGAGGGAAGGGGGAGGGGGAAAATCGTATAAAAATGTGATTCAACTCCAACCCCATGAGGGGAGGGGGATGGGGAGGGGGTGTTATGGGGAGAAATTTTGCCTTGTCTGTGGGATGGTTAGGGGGGATTTCCCCATGAACATGCCCACACCCAAAGCAAAAATTCTACCCATAGCACCGCCTCCCCATCCCCCTCCCCTCATGGGGTTGGAGTTGAACCACATTTTTATACGATTTTTACCCTCCCTTCATGGGGTTGGTGTAGGCATCAATGAAACCTACACCAACACCTTCCCCGGAACCTTCTGCATAGCAGACTTGGGGTGCTCCTCAGGCCCAAACACTCTCCTAGAGGTCTCCGAAGCTGTGGAAACAATTTCCAATACATGTCAAAAGCTTGGGAGAAAAACACCAGACATCCAACTTCACTTGAATGATCTTCCAAGTAATGACTTCAATACCATTTTCAACTCCTTGCCAAGCTTCCAAGCCCGAAAGAGAGACCAGACCCGTAGTGGGTTCGGGCCTTGCTTCGTTAACGGAGTGCCCGGTTCGTTTTATGGAAGGCTCTTACCCTAAAAAAGTCTTCATTTTATCCACTCTTCTAAGAGCCTTCATTGGCTCTCTCAGGTAGTCACATATTGCCAAAACAAATGATAATTATATTTAGTTTCGTCTTCTTCTTCACCAATTTATGTCAATTTTTCACTCAGTTTCACCACTTTATGACGTAATAATTTTAGAAATAAGTTGGAATGATAATTATAACTAGTTATGTTATAGGCTTATTATCAGTTAAATACCCTAGTTTATCGAAACTATCTGATTGCACTCCTCATTTACAAATTAACTTGCAATGTGTAACTAAAAAAAACTACTTCACCAGATTAACAGACTCCACTGGCATTTTCATCAAGTTCACATCCTCAATATTACAAATGCATAACATTTTGAATGATGATTTCCTCTTAATCTGTGACAAAAATTTTAAACTATTTGCACTTTTACTACCAGTCTGTCCCAGCTCTTGCTTCCCATGGCGGCTGGGCTCTGGGATTAAGAGCTGGGACGGAATGACCAAAATATCCCTGCTCCACTTAAAAAATCACAAATGTACCCATCAGTCAAATCAACCTTTTTAAAAAGGGTTGTTTTGACTAAAACTAAAATCGGAGGTAAACTCTCCCTCCCAAATTCTAAAACAAAACCAAAATTTACATAATTTGAATTTGTGGAGCCAAAAACTGGCACTTCTCCACAAATTCTATAAATATCAACACAATTTCACATTCTACTTTCTATTACAGTCCAGTTCTTACAACAACAAATACATTCTCTCCAGTTTCGCCATCACCTACAGGTTTCACCAAACTTATCCACACCTCTCGTAAGCTTCTTCTCCAGCCTTGAATTACTTAGCACCTCCATCTCTATCCTTCTTCCTGCAAAAAACACTACCCAGACTGTGTCATCAATGACTTTGCCAAACATAAAGCTAACATTTCAGCAAAGGTGTGACATCAAAGACTATCTGCGACATGGATGTACAGATATGAAGCCACGTATTGAATTAATCAACAATGCAGCAGACAAGTTTGGTGTTAGTCATAGAACAGTTGGGATAATCTGGAAAATAATCTAGTAGTGTCACAAGGATGGAGTCCACATTGATGTTAAATCAAATCAACAAGGACACAAGGTGCCAAAGAAGCAGCTGGACAAGGAGACAATGATGAAACTCCCCAAATCAGATAGACACACCATCAGACAACTAGCAGGTGCATTTATTGTTTTTTACGCCAACTTTCAGATTATATTTTCATCTCAGATCTGTATATACAATGCATTTGAATTGCATTGCTGCAACTCTCACAAGTCATTGAGTTGCAAATAAGGCAGATCATCATAAATGAACCCCCCCCCCGACCCAAACAATCTCAGATAGCATTGTCAAATGCTTCATCATAGATTGCTTGGTGTTTCTATGCAAATAGGAACCACCACATATAATGTGTCCATTACAAACATCACACAAGCATAAGCATTTATAACTCTAACTGAATCTGTGAAATCAACTACTCTCAGTTTGCACATCATTGAGTAGTGGACAGAGAGATAAACAGATCACATATCACAGATGACATAACCAGGATCAACAATATCACATATACCAGAATCACATAGATCACATATACCAGTATCATATATCACTAATTGCATAACCAGTATCACAGATCACTAATTGCATAACCAGTATCGCCAATATCACATATACTAGTATCACATAGATCACGTTTACCAGTATCACAGATCACTAATTGCATAACCAGTATCCAGAGATCACATATACCAGTATCAAATAGATCACATATACCAGAGACATGCATCATAGATCATCATATATCACATATATAACATGAACATAAAGAGAGAGATAGAGATAACTGAACCTCCCTTGTTCTTCTTTTAGCCTTTTCCATGCCGGACAATAGATACAAAGAAATAGATCCACAGTTGCTTCAGTTTCTGGATGCAAAGGAAGAGACGGAGGGCCATCGTCGGGGGGTTGAGTAGCGTCGGAATCAGATTCAACTTCATCTGGAAAGAACTCTGACTCCGGTACAAATTCGCCGCCGTCATCTTCGGAATCACAGACCCATTCACCGGTGGAATCAGACTCACCCATGACTAGGTTTTTGGTTGATTTGAGGGAAAATCAACCAATAACCAACAAAAACCACCAGATCTATCGATTAGACACACAAAAACAACCACCAGAGATGAAGACTTTGCCGGAATCGAAACCCTATCCACCGAGGGTCTAGGCCATCGGTTGATTTGAGGGGAAATTAACCAAGGACCAACAATAATCACCAGATTTATCGATTAGACACACAGAAACAACCACCGGAGATGAAGTCAACGACGGCGATCACTGGTTTGGGGAAGAACAAACGAGAGTGTGAGAGAGAGAGTTAGAGAGAACTAGAGAGGTGAGATGAGGATATGTGTTCCGTCTATTGGGTAGAGAGGGAAGGGTTAGGGTTAGATTAAGGTTAGTTTAGGTTAATGGTTAGGTTAGGTTAGGTTAAGGGCTGATTTGGGTTAGTAAAATAATTGGGCTGATTGGTCTAATTAGCCCAGTAACAAAGGCCTAATATTTTATTCAACAATAATAAAACAATAATTGGCCCAGCTAGTCAGAAGGGTAAAATTGTCTTTTGCCTTGTTTAAGGTTTCCCAATTTGGCAATGGGAAGGAAGAGCTGGGACGTACCAAAATGAAAATTGAGAAGGATGAGATGTGACGGAGTGGTAATTAAGTTGCAATCTGACAGTTTTGATAAAGTGACAGTATGCAACCTGTAATTAAGTCAATATTATACTTTCAACTATTGTTCAACTTTTTTGTGAAATCCACTAGGTTCCTAAAGGAATAGAAAGCAACAGGAGGAACATTTATGGATCAAGAAACAGCCCACCAGGTGTGCTCGGAGCATATTACCACCGTTCCAAGCATTTTGTCTATTTTTGAAGTGTCGTTCCAAAGAAATGAAGGATTTTTGGTGTATGGTTTTGACAGCTCGTGGTAGGATTAGCAATGGTCACGCATGCAAGGAGGACTGGGACCTTCTGGAAATGGCGATGAATCAAATGGTAACCGAGGTATGTTATAAGGTTCTTTGATTATTTATCTTTGACATTTAACCAGGTAAACAGTAAAAGGTCAATTGTTTTACCAGCTAACCTAAATAAAGAAGACAAACATCTAGGTTTGTATATATTTTTAAAACTTCTGACAACAGTTTTGTCGCTTAGATGGGCAGACACCGCGACACATAAAGTATAAAAAAACGACATTTAACTCAACACATTATCGAAAGTGTTGACATTGCGCTCTAAAAAAAAATTCGGTACTTTCTTCAGAATTTTCTCAATGCCAGCGGTTAAAATAAATTGGAAGCAATTTTATATAGTTTATAGACTTTTTTTTTTGGAATTACATCATATAGCTAAGTTCGAATCTGAGACTTAATGTAAGGGCTTCAAACACTCTATCACTGAGCTAGCACCCACTTACATATAGTGCATATAATTAATTACCAGTTTTCATTGCATGTATCGCTGCTGTCGATCTATTTTTTTCCATGCATGTACAATGAAAAATATACGTAAATTAATTTATATAAGTTAATACTAATGCAGGGTTTAATTGAGGAAGAGAAGACACGAGAATTTAACATTCTTGAATATTCACCATCTCTGGATGAAATAAAATCCGCGGTTGAAAAAGAAGGCCCGTTTGTTGTTGATAGCTTAGATGTCTCAACCGTCATTTGGAGTGCATCTGGGAAAGAGAATGGTTCTGGTTTCACGAAATGCATTAGGGTTGTGATCGATCCCTTGCCACTAGGTTTGAAAAGTCACTAATCAATGAGATTTTCCGCCGCTACAAGGAGAAAGTTGTTCAACAGGTGAAAAAAGAGGTTACTCGCCTAACAAACGTGAGTGTTTCCGCCAAGAGAGTGATTAAGCGTGGTTATTGATCATATTACTATTATATCGAATAATTGAGGACACGTGTTAAGTCTTGGTTGGCCGAGTTCGTTAATTTCCTTCCCTTCCCTTGTCCTAAAGAATTTTTGGTTGTATAAAGCAAACATTAAATTTGAGGCGTAATAATCTCTTCCCGCGGGCTTTTGTTTTTTCTTAGGAAAGAAGAGTACCACTCCGTCCCACCTCTATTGCATTATTTGGACTTTTATCATTATTTATTGGGTCACTTTGATCCGATGATTTGAATAGCAAAACCTTACAATTTTTAGATAAATTTTTCGTAGTGTTGTAGAGTAGCTCTTATTCTAGAAGACCATAAAAAAATTGTCAAAAAATTACATCGTTTTGCTATTCAAATCACCGGGTCAAAGTGACCCAAAAAGTCCAAATAGTGCATTAGAGATGGGACGGAGTGGTATATGAAATCTGGGTCAAAGCTCTAATTATTACCAGTCCGTCCCGGCTCTTTCTTCCCATCTGACTTTTTTGACTCGTATCTGGGTCACTTTGACCGGGTGATTTGGATAGCAAAATAATATGACTTTTTAATAATTTTTTCACCATATTATAAAGCACCTTTTACTCTACAACACCATGAAAAAATTATCAAAAAATTACATCGGTTTGCTATTCAAATCACCAGGTCAAAATGACTCAGTGAATAGTGACAAAAGTCAAATTGAGAAGAAAGAGCTGGGACAGAGTGGTATCATTCAATATAGGGTTAATTGCTTTCTACACCCCAGTGGTTAAGGGTTTGTTCAAAAAGCCCGCTTGTAGTTCCAAAGTGTGCAAAAAGCCTTCCTGTGGTTTAGTTTTTATGCGGGAAGAGATATTTGTGCTGTTAAATATGATAGAAAGACCGAAATACCCCTCTCATATATACCATAATCATCTCATTTTTTATCTTCTCACTTTCTCTCTCTAACTCTTATTCTCTATTTTTTCTTTGCACTAATTGAAGATGTTGAAGAGAATGAAGGCACAAATCTCCTCCTCCTCTCATCCTACTACTTCTTCTTCTCCTATTAACTTAGTTAATCTCTTTGTTTGTTGCAATTTCAAGCTGAAGCAAAAAAAACGAATATTTGTTCAAGAATGGAAAAAGATGAAGATGAAGGAGAGAAGAGTTGGGTGGTGCAGATCTGTGGTGGTGGTTGAGTCGGGGCTGTGACGTCGTGAAGAAGGGTTGTGGCGGCCGGAGACGCCGCTGCGAGGTGCAGAAGCGGGGTGACATCGGCGGCAGCGGCGTGTCTTCGTCGCTGTTCTCCTCCGTTGGCGACGGCGTCCTCGTCACTGTTCTCCTCCGACGTTGACTTTTTCTTTCTCTACCTTTTACCTCCTCCTTCTTCTCCACCTCCACCTTCTTCCTCTTTTCTCAGATCTAGTTTTTCTTTCTTCCTTTTTTTTTTTTTTAAATCTGAGGGTATATTGGGCATTAAAGTAAGATTTTGATGGATTCTGTTAATTTTAACAGAATCACTCAAAAATTAAACTACAAGGAGACTTTTTGCACTTTTCAAAACTATATGGGGCCTTTTCGCACAAACTTTTAACCAGATGGGGGAGGGGGGTAATATGCAATTAACCATTCAATATATTGGTAGCCCAGTAGGGTTGTGATCGGACCCAAATTACATTCCTCTCATATTGTGAAGCCCACTTACCTGAAAAGTGTGCGTAACTCGTTAAAAAACTTCTTTTTGTGGAAAGTTGGATTCTATAATAAGACATATCTTCCTACTCTATAGCTTTTGGGCAAAAGCATGTGCGAGCTCGTTTCGTGTCCAACTCACATAATTGATTTCACTGAAACAAATGAAGATATCAGTCTGTGACAACTTTCAAGAATGACCTTCATTTCTGGCATTGATTTAACGCACTTTATCTTCCCGGACTTCCCATCACGGAGCCGTTGAACCCCAACCAGACAGTCTAATTCAATTACGATGTACGAAAATTTGAGCTCCATAGCCAACCATAGCCCCTCCTCCATCGTTACAATCTCGGCCATAAAATGTGTCATTTGTCCTCGCCTGTTTTTCATTCGCCGTGGGAGTCGCCTTTTCCACTACTGCTTACCGCCTTCCATCTTGATCCAGATGCACCGCCTCCACCGCCACCGACTTTTTCACCACTGGTCTCTGGTGGATTCGCGATATTACGGCCGTAGTTGGTTAAGACCGGTACAGGAGAATGTGGGCCTGCTGATCTTGGGCCATGATAAACCCAATCTTTCTTAGCCCGTTTCTTCTTGTAATGTTTTTCTTCTCCTGGGTTAATTTTAGCTATTATTTATATTAACGTGCAGGTCAAGTTTTTTGCGACGGGCTATGCTGCCGTTGTTTTCCTCATCGTCTGTGTAGCTGCCACTGGGTTTACCGACCATGGCCGAGTGGAGCTCCTTACCTTCCGACTTGGTCCGTCTCGTCGCCGATAAGCTGTCCGCCGTTGAAGATCTCGCAGCGTTAACTTCGGTGTGCCGATCATTTAATTCCGCATTACCAAAAGAGCACTGGCGTCGACACTCTGCTCCTGGGCAGTCTCCATGGTTATTGCTTTGCTCCCAAGACGGCGATGGCGAAAATCCCCCTAGCACCGAGAGGAGTTTACTGAATATGTACAAGGACACGAAGAAATTCTTCATGGATCTGCCTGAGCTACAAGGAAGACGCTGCTGGGGTTCTCGCTACGGTTGGATCGTAACCCTAGGCCTCGATCTCAAATTACACCTCTTCAACCCCTTGACCCGGCGCCGCATACTCCTCCCGCAGCCCGCCTGTGATGAGGAGGAATTTGATGATGAGGCTGAGAAGGTAAATTGGATCCGATCTTTTTACATTGATAGGGCTATATTAATCAAAAGGCCTCCGTCTTCTTTTTCCTCCTGCCAATATGATGATTTCCTTGTTGTTCTAACTGGTTTCGTCAACCAATTGAGGGTCATAAGGCCTAGCTCCTGGGAGAACGCTAAGTTCTCTAGGCTGCCCGAGTATGCCGGCAGTACTCCCAGTCGTTTATACGACTCGCTTGCCACAATGGCCAAATCTACATGCTATCTATGTTAGGTAGTCTTTACATATGCCGCAATTTCGATGGACCTGGAGATCCGGTAGCCGAACAAATTACACATCCTGATAAAGTATATTTTACCGGAGAAGAAGATAAGTTGTACCTAGTAGAATCGCGAGGAGATCTTCTTATGGTGTCTCGATTTAGAGCATACGACGAAGGAGAATCACTGGGCGAGACCTATCGTTTTGATGCGTATAAGTTCGACGACAAGGGAAAAAAATGGATTAAACTTGATGATTTGGGCGGACGTACCATATTCGTGGGTGACTGTCAAACCATAGCTTTGGAGGCCTCAGAAGCTGTAAGCTGTAGAAGCAATTGCATATACTTCTGCGATGATGATTATGAAGTCTTCAACTACAAAGACAAAGGGGGACGCGACATGGGTATATTTGATTTCAACGAGAAGACTATAGAAAGATTCTACAACGGAGCTGATTCGTTTTCTGCATACTCAACCCCTAAATGGTTCATTCCTGCCCTCACTTAACTTAGTTTGGGGTTTGTGTATGGATTTGAGTAAGTTTCTAGCTTCCGTCAGTTTCGTTAAGAACTAAGTATTTGAAGCTATTTTTTTTTTTTTTCCGTTTGTTGTTGAACATTTAATCGGGCGTTTAATAAAATGATTGTTTATGAAATGAGTTAGCTACGTTTCCTTGTTTTCCATGCAAACTAATCAATAAATAATGATATAAGTCCATGTTTGGGGACATTGTTTCAGCAATCAACGCCGCAATCTGATCCAATCCTGCTCAACCTGTAAAACAGAGGGGTGAGCCGAATAGCCCAGCAGGTACCGCCTAACCACCGGCGTAGAAATCTAAAATCTACTTAACACAACAGCCAGTTATTACACAATAACATGCGGCACCAAATACACGAATAGCGTGATTTATCAATCACCAGTGAATCAGCATTTAGCTAAAAAGTTGTAAAAATTACACCAAAAATAACACAGACTTAGAGTGTAACCGCAAACATTTAGAAGATAGATTCCCATACCAGATTTTGAAAGTCAACACAAAAACCGGACTGAAATCTGCCACCCTAGAGTTCGAACCACAACTCACTGTCAAGACTACTAATGGAGTTTGTTTCATAACATATGTTAATGATGAGCTTCTATGAGAACTCTCCGAAGGATACTTCTATGGGAAATGAATGACATATATGATTCCTCTCTAGTACAGATTCATTTAAGAATTTGGTTCATAAAGAAATCAATTATAGGAATTCTTTGAAAGGTAATTGGTGTATTTTTAAACCAAGTGAAGATGAATATCCCGTGCCCGAGGACACGACCATTAAAAAATTATGATAATTCCGTAAGTTTCAATGACTGATATTGACTTATTATGTTGGTATTTAGTTGTTAGAATATAGTGAGAATAAGCTATTCCATACGTCACATTTTGGGGATGACTTATTTCACATAACAACTTATTATATATATATATATATATATATATATATATATATATATATATATATATATATATATATTCTACATGTCACATTTTGGGATATCTTATTTCGCATAACAGCTTATTATGTAGATAGTTATATATTCATTTATCACAACATCAAATATGTAGGATATCAAGCCACACAAAATATATGTACTTCATGCATACAACGTGTCATGCACAAAGTATGAAATCAAAAAATCATCTTATTAAACTTTTAGAATTATAATAAAAATTGAAAAGATATCACATTGACTGTAATAAATATTCAAGTTTCTCTTACGCAAAAGTTGATGTAATGAAAACTTTCTAGTCACGGGTCTCATAGCTAACCCTAGCCGCCGCCAAACCCTAGCCGCCTCCTTTCTTGCTTTGCCAATTCAAGGCTAGCGTTTTGATCACCAAATTCATAACAAGATATTAGATAATTAGAATGAATTTGGTGATTGGTTTCATTTGAGAGAGAGAGGCGGAGAGAAAGATGCTTCACATGAATGGTGGAAGTGCAGAAGCTAGTTATGGTAGCAACTCATTGCTCCATGTTTGTTCATTACACTTTCATCTAATAGTGAAGAAGCTAATTTTTGTCCTTTTTCATGTTTCTGAATACTTTACTTTTGTATGGAGTCAAGTATGTATTAACTAAATTATTGTTAAATTTAAATAAACAGAAAAATGTAATATCACTAACAAGCCACATAAGAGAGCTTAGCATTAATGAAGCCTACACCAACACCTTCCCCCGAACCTTCTGCATAGCAGACTTGGGTGCTCCTCAGGCCCAAACACTCTCCTAGTGGTCTCTGAAGCTGTGGAGACAATCTACAAGGCATGTCAAAAGCTTGGGAGAAAAACACAAGAAATCCAACTTCACTTGAATGATCTTCCAAGTAATGATTTCAACAGCATTTTCAACTCCTTGCCAAGCTTCCAAGCCCGAATGAGAGACCGGACCGGTACTAGGTTCATGCCTTGCTTTGCTAACGGAGTGCCCGGTTCGTTTTACGGAAAGCTCTTCCTGTCAAAAAGTCTCCATTTTATCCACTCTTCTTATAGCCTTCACTGGCTCTCTAAGGTAGTCACATATTGTCAAAAAATGATAATTATAGTTAAATGATAATTAGAGTTAGTTTCGTCTTCTTCTTCACCAATTTATGTACTTTTTCACTCAGTTTCACCACTTTATGACCGCCACGTGACATTAATTGATTTATCTCGTTATAATTTTAGAAATAAATTGGAAATGATAAGTATAACTAGTTATGTTATAGCCTTATTGTCGGTTAAATATCCCAGTTTAACGAAACTATCTACAAAACAATTTCTCAAAAAAAAAAAAAAAAAAGCCTATCTGGTTGCGCTCTTCATTTACAAATTGACTTGCAATGTGTAACTGACAAAAAATTACTTCACCAGATTAACAGAGACTCCGGTGGCATTTTCATCAAGCTCACATCGTCAATATTACAAATGCATCACATTTTGAAAGATAATTCCCTCTGAATCTGTGACAAAACTATTTGCACATTTACGAATAATGTTGCAATCTCACAGTTTTTATAAAGTGACAGTATGCTACCTGAAATTAAGTCAATATTATACTTTCAACTTATGTTCAATTTTTTTGGGAAATCCACTAGGTTCCTAAAGGAATAGAAAGCAACAGGAGGAACATTTATGGATCAAGAAACAGCCCACCAGGTGTGCTCGAAGCATATTACCAACAGTTCCAAACAGATTTTTCTCTATTTCTGAAGTGTCGTTCCGAAGAAATGGAGGATGGTGGGTGTATGGTTTTGACAGTTCGTGGTAGGATTAGCAATCATGGTGGCAATATGGGCCGACCCGCGTGCCGATTTAGCACGGCCCGCTCCAACCCGTCCTAAGCACGCCCCGTGTGGTACCCGACCCGGGCACGGCCCGCACAGTGGCGTGCCTAGCCCGTGAAACGGGCGGTTCACATTTCTCTGCTCCCCGACCCGGGCACGGCCTGGCTCGCCCTCCTCTTGACCCGGCACGTGCAAGCATGGATCGACCCGCTCCGCTCCACTTTTTGTTTTCCACGCCGAACGGCTATAAAGCCTTCAATTACCCTTTAGCCCTCATTTTTGAATAATAACGGCTAGTTTGAGGGGCAATAATGGAAATCAGGGTATATATATCTCACAAACGACTATTTTAACCCTCCCAATTGCCATAAACCGGCAAGTTTTAGGGGTAAAAAGGATTCATCCCAACTAGTGCCAACCTAGTTGGGATGTATTCAAACTATAGTGATGCATTATTTCGAACATTTCTAATATCAAAAGTTAATTAATAAATTGTTACAATGTTTTTATTAACTATTAGTTGTTTGTTATTTTTAGTAATAGTTTGTTTCTTTATTCAAATAATAATTATTATTAATAATAATAGTATATATATATATACACATATTACTAAAAAAAATCTCTCGACCCGGCCCGCTACCGGGTCAGCACGTGCAAATGACCCGGCCACGGGCCAAGAATTCCCCCACTCCGAGCCCGGCCCAGCCCAGCCTACCCCTCGGCACGACCCGTCCCCAGCCCGCCGCGCCTAGGCACGACCTTTACCCGGCACGACGCCGCCCGACACGAATGCAAGGAGGACTGAGACCTTCTGGAAATGGCGATGAATGAAATGGTAATCGAGGTATGTTATAAGGTTCTTGCATTATTTATCTTTGACATTTAACCAGGTAACTGTAAAAGGTGAATTGTTTTACCAGCTAACCTAAATAAAGAAGACAAACATCTAGGTTTATATATATTTTCAAAACTTTTGAAAACTGTTTTGTCGCTTAGATTGGCTGACACCGCGGCACATAAAGTATAAAAAGACATATAAATCCACGCATTATCGAAAGTCTTCGACATTGCGCTCCGAAGAAAATGTCAGTACTTTCTTCAGAATTTTCTCAATGCCAGTGGTTACAAAAAATTGGGGGCAATTTATATAGTTATAGACATTTTTTTTGAAATTACATCATATAGCTAAGTTCGAATCCGAAACTTCATGTAAGAGTTTCAAACCCTCCATCACTGAGCTAGCACCCATTTACAAGTAGTGCATATAGTTAAATATCAGTTTTCATTGCATGTATCGCTGTTGTCGATCTTAATTTTTCCATGCAAGTACAATGAAACAATAACATAAATTAATTTATATGAGTTAATACTAAGCCGGGTTTAATTGAGGAAGAGAAGATACAAACATTTAACATTCCCGAATATTCACTATCTCCGGATGAAATAAAATCCGGGGTTTGAAAAGGAAGGCTAGTTTGTTGTTGATAGCTTAGATGTCTCAATCGTCAATTGGAGTGCATCTATGAAAGAAGATGGTTCCGGTTTCACGGAGCATTAGGGTTGTTGAGGTGCCTTGAATTTTGAAAGTAAAAGGCGATGAAAACAAATTGGACCAAGGGTTTGAATTATGGTCAAAGGCAGTAGGGTAGCTAAGGAAACAAAGTGGGGCGGTGGAGTGTATTTGTCCCACATTGTCAAGTGAGGTGGTTCTCACCTCCAGGCTCTCTACTAGATATGCAAACAAGAGTGTAATTGTTCTTCTTAAGTGAACAAATGATGCTTTTTCGCCGTCGACGTAGTTAGCGAATTTCTTCGCTAGCGAACCACGTAAAATCACGTGTTCTTCTTTTATTCGTTCTTCGTTCGAGAGGTGGTTTGTCATAACAAACTGGTATCAGATCTTAGTTTTGGCGGTGTTTCAAGATCAAGAACAAGGCGGAGCAAAGCTGAGTTTCACAACTTGGTGAAATCAAAGCTAGGGTTTTGCGATCTAGGTGGAGCACGCGAATAGGGTTTAAGATCCACCAAGAACGATGTCCGGATCGATGTTGAAGATCGACAGGTTCACAGGAGGGAACAACTTCAGTCTGTGGAAGATAAAGATGGAGGCTTTTCTCAAATCGCAAGGCTTGTGGTCACATTTGACCGCGGAAAAGGGAGGCATAAATGTTGCATCGTCGGAGTTCAAGGTATCGGAGGAGAAGGAACACGCAACGATTATGTTGTGCTTATCGGATGACGTGATCATCGAGGTCGTAGATCAGAAGGAAGCAGCAGGTCTTTGGCTCAAGTTGGAGAGTCTCTACATGACGAAGAGTCTCACTAGAAAGTTGATGCTAAATCAAAGGCTCTTCACTTTGCGGATGCTCAAAGGTACGACTCTCAATGACCATCTTGATCAATTAAATGCAATTCTTTTAGACTTGGGTAATATTGGCGAGAAGGTGGGAGATGAGGATGCCGCAACCTTTTTATTGATCTCGTTACCTACATCATACGAGAACTTCGTTCAGTCGTTCATAGTGAACAAGGACGACTTATCCCTAGAGGAGGTCAGATTGGCGCTCTATGCTAGGGAACTGCGCCATAAGGGTGCATGCATGGGTACAAAGGACCATGCTTCCGGACTGATGGCAACGGGGGGAAGCAAGAAGGGTAAGAAGAACAAGAAGAAGCAGTTCTCCGGTTCTAAGTTACCCAAGGATGTCTGTGCCTTTTGCAAGGAAAAGGGGCACTGGAAGAGAGATTGCCCGAAACGAGGTCAACAGGGGCAGAATGGATCCGCAGCCGTAGCAGAAAAATGTAAATCGTCCGAGGATGATTACGTTCTAATGGCGGATGTTGTCACTCACTCTCAAAATGCGTGGGTCCTTGATTCCAGAGCTTCCTATCACATTTGCTCTAACAGGGAGCTATTCTCGACGTACAACCAAGCGGATGGAGGGTCTCTCTACATGGAAAACGGAGCCGTCAGTAAGGTGATTGGGAGCGGTTCAGTTAGATTGAAGACGAATTAAGGGAAGTTTTGTACCTTGGAGCAGGTCAGACATGTACCACTTATTAAGAAGAATCTGATCTCCTTGAATCTACTCGACAGCAAGGGATATAGTTTCAAAGGTGAAGGTGGAGATCTACAAGTCTCCAAAGGTTCTAAGGTGATTCTCAAGGGAGTCAAGAGCGGGACTTCGTACATATTGCAAGGTTCGACGATCACAGGTTCCGCTGGAGTTGTCTGAGATGAGATTAAGGAAGCTGATCTAACTAAGCTGTGGCATATGAGGCTCGGTCATATGAGTGAACGTGGAATGCAGGAACTTCACAAGAAAGGCTATCTCACCGGGCATGCGCCCAAGAGCCTAGGGTTTTGTGATCATTGTGTGTATGGGAAGCTACAGCGTAGCAAGTTCCCTAAGGCGGTTCATAGAACGAAAGGTACTCTTGATTATATCCCTTCGGATTGCTGGGGTCCATCTCGAGTTGAGGCGATTGGCGGGTACATGTATTTTCTAAGCATCATAGACGACTACTTCAGGATGACTTGGATATTCGTGATGAAGCACAAGAGTGAAAGACACTAGTAGAGAATAAGGTGGGAAAGAAGGTGAAGAGGCTGCGCACGGACAACGGCTTAGAGTTTTGTTCATCAGAGTTTGACGGATCCTGCAAGAATCAGGGAATAGCACGCCATCGCACCATTCAGCACACACCGCAGCAGAACGGTGTAGCCGAGAGAATGAATCAGACAATTTTAGCGAAAGCAAGGTGCATGCTTTCGAATGCAGGTCTTTCTAGAGGTTTCTGGGGAGAGGCAATTTCTATGGCATGCTACCTCATAAATCGGAGCCTGCACACAGGTATAGGATGCAAGATTCCCATGGAAGTGTGGTCCGATAATGCAGTGGATTACTCGGATTTGAGAGTTTTTGGTTGTGTTCCCTATTATCACGTTGATGATGGCAAACTAGAACCAAGAGCTAAGAAGGGAGTATTCATGGGTTTCTGAACTCATGTGAAGGGATACAAGATATGGGCAGACAACAAGATTATACTTAGCAGAAGTGTAGTCTTTGATGAGACTCATATGTTGAAGAAATCCGTGGAGGTAGAGCTTGGAGGTGCAAAGAAGAAGGTGGAGGGAGAGTCGGATCCTACTGATCCTAAGGATTCTGAAATCCCTACACCGCCGCCATAAGCAGAAGAGGAAGAAGCAGAAGATTCTGATAGTGAGGATGCGTCTACACCAAAGGAACCGGTTCATCAAAGTATTGTTGAAGGAAGACCAAGGAGAGTCATAAAGCCTCCTGCGATATACAGAGACGATGGCATGGTGGGATATGCATTACAGGTAGCGGAAGAGGTAGAGGACGAGCCATCCTCTTACAAGGCCGCTATATCTAGTTATGAGTCAGCACAATGGATTGCCGCGATGGGATAAGAGATGGAGTCTCTTAGCAAGAACTCGACTTGGGAGCTTGTTAAATTGCCAGCGGGAAGGAAGATAGTCAATTGCAAGTGGGTCTTCAGAAGAAAGGAAGGAACTAAAGCTGGGGAGGGCATGAAGTATAAGGCAAGACTAGTTGCAAGAGGGTTCAGTCAGAAAGAGGGAGTTGACTACAACGAGATCTTCTCCGGTGGTCAGACATACTTCTATCCAGGTGTTACTAGCTTTAGTGGAACACCACGACCTAGAGCTTGACCAATTGGATGTCAAGACAGCTTTCCTGCACGGAAAGTTGGAGGAGGAAATATACATGAGACAACCGGAGGGGTTCCAAGTTCCCGGAAAAGAAGAATATGTGTGCAAGCTGAAAAGATCTCTCTATGGACTTAAGCAGTCGCCAAGGCAATGGTACAAGAGGTTTGACAACTTAATGTTGAAGATTGGTTATCACAAGTGCGAGTATGATTGCTGCGTGTATCACAAGTTATTGCGAAGTGGATCAGGTATCTACCTAGTTCTATATGTGGATGATATTTTGATTGCAACTCTGAATATCAAGGACACTAGAGAACCGAAGAGGTCTCTCAGTGCGGAATTTGAAATGAAGGATCTAGGAGCTGCTCGAAAGATATTGGGAGTTGAGATCTATAGAGACAGGAAGAAGAAGAAGCTTTTTCTGTCACAGCATGGATACATCAAGAAGATCTTGAGCAGATTTGGGATGTTATCAGCTAAAGTTATAGATACTCCTATGGTTACTAACAGCAAGTTAGGAATGTTCATCGTTCAGACTGAGGAGGAGAAGGAGTACATGTCCAAGGTTCCATATACTAGCGCAGTTGGAAGCCTCATGTATGATATCGTTTGTACTCGACCAGACATATCATTCGCTGTTAGTGTAGTTAGTCGTTTTATGGCTCATCCAGGGAAGGACCATTGGCAGGCGGTGAAGCGCATATTCAGGTACCTTAAGGGTACGTCAGACATTGGCCTATGCTATGGGCTAGTGAAGACATCTTGGTAGCTGGTTTCTCGGATGCTGACTATGCAGGGGATATAGTAGAAGATCAATGACATGCTATGTGTTTTCTTTGGGAGCATCTGTTGTGAGTTGGAAGGCGACGCTACAGCCGACGGTGACTTTGTCGTTGGCGGAGGCAGAGTACATGGCTCTAACGGAAGCAACAAAGGAGGCAATATGGCTTAAAGGTATGGTCAATGATCTAGACCTACTTCAAGATCAAGCGATAGTCAACTGTGATAGCTTAAGTGCGATTTTCTTGACTAAGGACCAGGTTCATCATGAAAGGACCAAGCATATCGGCGTCAGGTATCATTTTCTGAGAAACGAGAGCAGGATCAAGGTGAAGAAGGTGGGGACAGTTGACAACCCCGCGGATATGTCCGGTTCCAAAGAGCAAGTTCCAGCATTGTCTGAAATTGCTCAACATATTGATCCAGTGAGGCCCTTAGGGGCATGTCATGCCCGGTGGGGTCCAATGAGTCTCTGTGACGAGAGACATTAGATGCGGAGAAGACGTAGCTTTATTTATGAGAAGAGGAGCAGCTGCTATTGATGGAGAATTCAAGTCAAGGTGGAGATTTGTTGAGGTGCCTTGAATTGTGAATGTCAAAGGCGGTGAAAACAAATTGGACCAAGGGTTTGAATTATGGTCAAAGGCAGTAGGGTAGCTAAGGAAACAAAGTAGGGCGGTGGAGTGTATTTGTCCCACATTGTCAAGTGAGGTGATTCTCACCTCCTCACTAGTACTATATATAGGAGCTAGTAGGCTCTCTACTAGATATGCAAATAAGAGTGTAATTGTTCCTCTTAAGTGAATAAAGGATGCTTTTTCGCCGTGGACGTAGTACGCGAATTTCTTCGCTAGCGAACCACGTAAAATCCCGTGTTCTTCTTTTATTCGTTCTTCGTTCGAGAGGTAGTTTGTCATAACAAGGGATGTGGTCGAACCATTTCTTGCCACTAGGTTTGAAAAGCCACTTATCAAAGAGATTTTCCGCCGCTACGAGGAGAATGTTGTTCAACAGGGTAAAAAAGAGGTTACTTGCCTAACAAACGTGACTGTTTCCGCCAGGAGAGTGATTAAGCGTGGTTATTGATCCTATTACTATTATATCGTATAAATGAGGACATGTGTTAAGTCTTGGTTGGCCGAGTTCGTTGATTTCCTTCCCTTCCATTTTCCTGTAGAGTTTTGGGTTGTATAAAGCAAACATTGAATTTGAGGCGCTTGAATAATCTCTTCACGTGCTTTTGTTTTTTTCGTTTTTTTCCTTAGGAAAGAAGATTGTATGAAATCTGACTCAAAATCTCTAATTATTATCATTCAGTATAGGGTTAATTGCATTTTACACCCCTGTGGTTAAGGGTTTGTGCGAAAAGTCCCCTTATAGTTCCGAAGTGTGTAAAAATCCTCCTCGTTGTTTAGCTTTTGTGCGGGAGGGGGTATTTTTATGTTATTTATGATAGAAAGACCTAAATAACCCTTTGATATATACCATAATCCTCTCATTTTATCTTCTCACTTTCTCTCTCTAACTCTTATTCTCTCTATTTTTTCTCTACACTAATTGAATATGTTGAAGTGGATGAAGGCACAGATCTCCTCCTCCTCTCATCCTACTACTACTACTACTACTACTACTACTACTACTACTGCTACTACTACTACTACTTCTTCTTCTTCTTCTTCTTCTTCTTCTTCTTCTTCTTCTTCTTCTTCTTCTTCTTCTTCTTCTTCTTCTTCTTAGTTAATATCTTTGTTTGTTGCATTTAATCTGAAGCAAAAAAAAAAAAAAAAACAAACGAATCTTTGATGAAGAATAGAAAAAGATGAAGATGAAGGAGAGTGGAGGTGGGTGGTGCAGATCTGTGGAGGTGGGTGTTGCATTCAACTACTACTACTACTTCTTCTTCTTCTTCTTCTTCTTCTTCTTCTTCTTCTTCTTCTTCTTCTTCTTCTTCTTCTTCTTCTTCTTCTTCTTCTTCTTCTTCTTCTTCTTCTTCTTCTTCTTCTTCTTCTTCTTCTTCTTCTTCTTCTTCGTCGGCGTTGACTTCTTCCTTCTCCTTCTCTACCTCCACCTCCTCCTTCTTCTCCACCTCCACCTCCACATTCTTTCTCTTTTTTTAGATCTGATTTCTCTTTCTTCGTTTTTTTTTTAACTTTTGAAATATGAGGGTATATTGGGCATTAAAGTAAGATTTTGACGAATTCCGTTAGTTTTAATGGAATCACACAAACTTTAAACCATAATGAGGCTTTCAGCACATTTTGGAACTACAAGGGGACTTTTTGCACAAAACCCTTAACCACATGGAAGTAATATGCAATTAACCCTTCAATATAATGGTAGCCCAGTAGGGTTGTGATCGGACCCAAATTACATTCCTCCCATGTTTTTTTATAGAGTAAAACTCATAAAAGGAAAACAAGGAGACAAAAGAAGAACTATTTAGGACTGAAACCCTTTCAGACCAAGTCTCTATGTTTTCAATCTCTACACTACGCTGCGCTAACCAGTGAGCTTCTACATTTCTGTTTTTGCCAACAAATCTCCACTCCATCTCCTTGTAGGCTTCATTGTTCGATGCTATCTTCTGGAGAATTTCGCGAACAACAGATCTGTGGCTATCTTGGTCACGTTCTTGTTGTAGAATCTCTATCAAAATTTGGGCATCTCCTTCGACGGTGAACTCTCTGATCTTAAGGGAAAGAGCCAGATCTGGAGCCCTCTTTGCTGCATGCGCCTCAATTTCGAAGGCACTATTCCCCCATTGAAGGTGAGCGGCTTCTGCTGTGATGATCTTTCCGGCAGGGTCTTTAACAATAATACCTATGCCAGCAATGCGTCTTTGGTAAGACCACACGCCGTCAAAGGAAATTATGTGCCTGAAATTAGCTTGCCGGTTGTCGGCGGTGATTGGGAAGGAGCAGTTATCGGACTGTTGTTGGTTTGTACTAGTGATGTCGCACAAAACATTTGTCGCTGAAGTCGCCATTCTTTCCGGTGGTGTTCTACATCCTTCAAAAGTTATTTTGTTGCGATTGACCCACAGGCTCCACAAACCGACACACAACCGCTCCTGGTCCGAAGTTGAGCTTCGGTCGAAGAATCGTCGGACCCAACCCCTACCGGTAGGTAAATTGAAGTTATTTCCAGTAAATAGATTCCGAAATTGCCTCTCCACTGGAAAATGATGAAAAATATGCTCTGAGTCCTCATCGTCCCCGTCGCAAACTTTGCACACACGGTTTACGGGTATGTTCCTTCTTTCCAGATTATCAGTGGTTGGTAGTGAATTGTTATTGATTCTCCAAACTAAGAAAATATATTTTCTGGGAATTTTGAGCTCCATAGTTTCTCGAACCATTTCTCTTCTATGAGATCGCCACTGTTGTTGATATTGATTGCCCCTCTAGTTAATTGTCTTGCTGTTTCATAGCTACTTTTCACTGTGTAATTCCCAGAATCTGTCCATTTCCAGATCCATTTATCGGGGCCTGGATTTTGGAAAATTGGAATTCTGATATTATCATTGATATCTGCACTAGAGAGCCCCAATTGCTGCATTTTTACTTGATCCCACTGGTTCCTTTGCTGGTTAATGATCTCACTGACTGACTGGGGGATTAAACTCTTCACTGTGAGTTGTAAACGTTCTCAATGTGCCTTGCCTTGGGATCCATGGATCATAGAAGACTCCTGTGGATTTACAATCTCCAATTTGTTTGATAAGTCCTTTGTGTAACACTTTTAGACCTTCCTGTAGCCTGCGCCAAGCAAACGACGAATTGCTTCCCAATTTTGCGCACTGTAATTCATCTCCTTTGTAATATTTGTGCTCCAAAATCCGTTCCGTTAAGCTAGTTGGGTTTGTGAGCAGCCTCCAGCACTGCTTGGCCAGCAATGCTTTGTTGAAATCAAGTATGTCTTTGAAACCCAAACCACCTTCAATTTTTGTCAACTTTAATTGATCCCAAGCAACCCAGCAGATGCTTTTTTTATTCGTTTGATTCCACCAAAAATTTCTCATGGCTTGTTCAATTTTTGGCAGGAACCCACTGGGAGGATAAAGCAGCTCATCGCAAATTTGGGGATAGCTTGTACTACAGCTTTTAGAAGAACTTCCTTCCCTGCCGAAGTCAGGTATTTCTCTTTCCAGCCCTTAGTTTTTTGGAGGACTCTATCCAGCGAGTAGTTAAAGGTCCTGCTTTTATTCTTACCAATTTTTGTAGGGAGACCAAGATACTTTTCATGCTGATTAGCTTCTGGGACTCCGCACAGTAGACTTAACCGAGTTTTTTCTTCGTCGTTTACATTGGTAGAGAATAAAGCTGCTGATTTTTGTAAATTCATCTTTTGTCCCGATGCGTTTTCATAGTCTGTAATAATTTGTAGCAGCCTTGTAATGTTTTGATCATCTGCACCAGTAAAAAATATACTGTCGTCAGCGAAAAACAAATGAGACACCAACGGCCCGCTTCTCGAGGCTTTAACGCCCATCAACGTTTTTGCCCTGACATGAGCTTCAATAGTACGAGGGAGTCCTTCACTGCAGAGTAGGAAGAGATAAGGTGACAACGGACAACCCTGCCGAAGGCCTCTTTCACGTATTACACTTCCCTTGACTTCCCCATTAAGTAGGAATGAGAAGTTAACTGAAGTGATACACTTTCGGACAATGTTACAAAACCTGTCGCCGATTCCCATTTTTTTCATAACTGCAATTAGGTAATTCCACTCTACTCTATCGTACGCCTTAGACATGTCAACTTTTAAGGCCACATACCCTTTTTTTTCCTTTCACCCTTGTTTTCATAGTATGGATTACTTCAAACGCGGCAAGAATATTATCAGAAATTTGTCGATTTGGGACAAAAGCACTCTGAGTTTCACCAATCAACTTCAGGAGAATAATTTTGAGTCTGTTTGCTACCACTTTTGCTGTAATCTTGTAAATCACTGTGCATAAGCTGATAGGCTGATACTCAGCCGGGCTTACGGGTTGCTTGACCTTAGGGATTAGTGCAATAAGGGTAGAATTTAGATCTCCCATATTTTTCTCGCCATTTAAAATATTAAGACATTCAACTGTAACTTCCGGACCAACTGTGTTCCAATGTTTCTGAGAAAACATAGATGGAAAACCATCTATACCTGGAGCTTTTAGAGGATTCATATCCTTGAGCGCGTTCCAGATCTCATCTGCTATAAATTGAGCTTCAAGATGATTATTATCACTTTCGGTGCATAGGTGGGGAATATTGGACAGTATTCTTTCCATATCGTCCGGGGTCGGAGAATCGGAGCAAAAAACCGAATTAAAATATTGTTCAAAACATACCTGGACTTCATTAGGGTCATCCACCCACATGCCGTTCTCATTCTGGATAGCATTGATACTGTTACGGGCTTTGCGATTGGACGCCTTTTGGTGAAAATATCTTGTGTTTCGATCACCCTGTTTTAGCCATAAGGCCCTGCTTCTTTGTCTCCATATCTCCTCTTCTGAATTTAATAATTTATTGAGCTCATGTTGTGTTTTTTTATTTCATTACACCAGCCATGAACCTAGTACTGTTGGTTCAATGAATGAAGCTTTTCCTTGAGACACTTAATTTTGGATTTGACGTGTCCAAAATCCTTTTTCTCCCACTGTTTGAGGGCAGTGGCAGTGCTTCGAAGTTTGTCTCCTAAGCCTCCGTTTCTCTCCCAACTTCCTTGGACTACTGGAGTATATCAGCTGTCTTGTACCCAAGCCGATTCGAATTGAAATCTTATGTTCTTCTTACGAAATTGTTGAATGATCGGGTTCATCTCCACAAGCAAAGCTTGATGGTTAGAATTTGCCAAACCTTTGTGAAGAACTCGGATAGATGGGAATTTTGTACGTAACTCTTCATTAGCCATTGCACGATCCAAACGTTCACGGATTAAGCTTCCATCGTCATGTTTATTAGTCCACGTAAATTTTGATCCCACGTAGCCTAGATCTCGGAGTTCACATCTGTCAACTGACTAAATGAATGGCTCAATCTGAGAATAATTAACATTTCGTCCTCCCTTCTTTTCTGAACTAAACATAACTGAATGAAAATCGCCTACCACTATCCATGGCATTTCCGGACCAGGATTCTGGCCTTCCAACATACTCCATGACTGACTTCTTTTTTCCACCGCCGGGTCACCATAGAACCCCGTGAATAACCATTCTCTACCCAAATCATTACAAATCCATCCACTTAAATGGTACTTAGAGTAGTTACGGAATACTAACTTTATCTGATCTGACCAAATCAGTGATAAGTCGCCACTTCGACCCTCACTTGAAAAATGCAGACCGTTTGCAAAGTTTAATCTTCGTTTTACTCTTTCCATATCATTCGCCTGAAGTCTAGTCTCCATAAAGAAGACCATGTCGGGATTTGAACTCTTCACTTCATCGCGAAGAGTGAGGAATGTGCAGGGATTCCAGAGACCCCGCACATTCCAGCTGAGAATTTTCATTGCGCATGGCGGGGGTGCTCAGCAGCCCCCGCCTTTACATTTGGTGTAGTATCTTCCTCCATCTCTTCGTCCGTTTCACCCTCTATGACTATACCTGTGTTTGGCTCTGTTCGAGAAAAGCTGAGTCTTCGTGCTTTCTTGCGTTGTTCTTGATCCACTGTTTTTGTTGGGGGAGGCGTGAATGGAGTCGTAGATCCTTTTCTTTTTTGGGTCATTCTCTGCTGTATTTTTACCTTCCTCAATTTGGAGAGGCTTTTTTGCGTGAGCTTGAGCCTTGAGATTTACTTTCACACTCTCTGCGTACTTCGAGTTGAGTTTGGCTATCAACCCTTGAACACCCTCTGCCCTTTCTTTTACTAGCTGGGAATAGCTAGTGCCAGTCTTTGCATTGTTAGGTCCCAATTGGTTTGTTTTTGGCTCAGCTTGTGTTACTTTGTCACTTAGATCTTCTGTTTGGTGTACCCAGGACTCCTCGTCTATGTTTGGGATTATTACGAGTTGTTTTGAGCTTTCACCTTCGTTCCCTCGAGGCATGATGTTTTGTCCCCGTTGCTCTTTACCCCCACTGTCCGTTGCTTGTGTCTGCTCCTTTTGTTTTCCCGTATCTTTACTTGGATCCTCTCCTTCAGCGTTTCCCGATGCTTTTCTAGCTGGATGAACCAGCAGCCAATCTCCTTACCCAGCTAATTCGGTCTTGTCCATGTCACATTGTTTGTTCTCATGTGTTACTCGTCCACACCAGTTACATACGCACGGGACGCGTTCATACTTAAAATCGACCCAATGTTCCTTGCCCTTGGCTACAATATGAACCCCCCTTTGGGATGGGTGCCATAATTGTAACCCTAGCGCGGACACGAACATAATTAATTCCATTGTCACTTTCAACACGAGGATCTGAATCAATTATCTCCCCTACTGCAGAAACCGCTCTACAACCTGATTCTTCTTTTACGAGGTGCAGAGGCAGGTTATGAACTTGGATCCACACGTCAAAACGATTAAATTCCACATCTTTAACTGGGTCTCCAATCGTCCATGGTTTCAAAAGGAGGATTTTCCGATTGAAAACCCATGGTCCGCCTGAGATGACTCTATCAAGACAAGATTGATCCGGAAAACTGAATATAAAAGTATTAAAATCTACCTCGTACATATCAATAAGTTGACCTTGATTCCAGATTCGTCGAAACGTACTCCTCATTGCCTTCCCATTGATCTTCTCGTCCGAAGCAAACATCCCTATCATACAGAACCGGAAATCCCCTTCAGCTGAGTCGCAATAATCATCTTCAAAGATCACTCTCTGACTTTCGATCCGAGGATACCCAAACCCAAATTCCTGTTCCGTTGAAGCATTCGTAGCCATTGGAGTTCCTTTGATCTCTGCCTTTGTTACCCGTCGTGATACTTCTTCGCAGCTAGCCGCGCTATGAACGAACTAGGTTTCTAGGGCACCAAAGTTCTCAGCCGAAAAACTCTCTACCAAACTCTCTACTAAAACTATAGCCTGCCAATTCAATTAAAATAATTACATTCCTCCCATGTTGTGAAGCCCACTTACCTGACATGTGTGCGTAACTCGTTAAGGACTTCTTTTTGCGGAAAGTTTGACTGTATTAATTGTGGGTAATCACGCCCAGCAAATCGGAAAACAAATACATCGTGATCTCAGTTGGGTGCTTGATTATAATAAGACATATCGTCTTCCTCTATGGCTTTTTCGGCAAAAGTGTGTGCAAGCTCATTTCTTGTCCGACTCACATCATTGAATTCCACTGCAACGAATGAATATATCAGTCTGTGTCAACTTTCAAGAATGACCTTCATTTCTCACTTTGCTTTTACGCTCTTCATCTTCCCGGACTACCTATCACAGAGCAGTTGAATCCCAACCAGAGAGTCTGATTCAATTACAATGTACAAAAATTTGGGCTCCATAGCCAAGCGTAGCCCCTCCTCCATCGTTACAATCTCGGCCATTAAATGTGTCATTTGTCCTCGCCTGTTTTTCATTCGCTGTGGGCGTCGCCTTTGCACTGCTGCTTACCGCCTTCCATCTTGATCCAAACGCACCGCCTCCACTGCCACCGACTTTTTCACCATTGGTCTCTGGTGGATTCGCGATATTACGGCCGTAGTTGGTTAAGACCGGTACAGGAGAATGTGGGCCTGCTGATCCTGGGCCATGATAAGCCCAATCTTTCTTAGCCCGTTTCTTCTTGTAATGTTTTTCTTCTCCTGGGTTAATTTTAGCTATTATTTATATTAACGTGCAGGTCAAGTTTTTTGCGACGGGCTATGCTGCCGTTGTTTTCCTCATCGTCTGTGTAGCTGCCACTGGGTTTACCGACCATGGCCGAGTGGAGCTCCTTACCTTCCGACTTGGTCCGTCTCGTCGCCGATAAGCTCTCCGCCATCGAAGATCTCGTGGCCTTAACTTCGCTGTGCCGATCTTTCAATTCCGCAACACCAAAAGAACACTGGCGTCAACACTCTGCTCCTCGGCGGTCTCCATGGTTATTGCTTTGCTCCCAAGACGGCAATGGTGAAAATCCCCCTAGCACCGAGAGGGGTTTATTGAATATGTACAAGGACACAAATAAATTCTCCATGGATCTACCCGAGCTACAAGGAAGACGCTGCTGGGGATCTCGCTACGGCTGGATCGTAACCCTAGGTCTCGATCTCCAATTACACCTCTTCAACCCCTTGAACCGGCGCCGCATACTCCTCCCGCAGCCCGCCTATGATGAGGAGGATTTTGATGATGAGGCTGAGAAGGTAAATTGGATCCGAACTTTTTACATTGACAGGGCTATATTAATCAAAAGGCCACCGTCTTCTTTTTCCTCCTGCCAATATGATGATTTCCTTGTTGTTCTAACTGGTTTCCTCAACCAATTGAGGGTCATAAGGCCTAGCTCCTGGGAGAACGCCAAGCTCTCCATGCTGCCTAAGTATGTCGGCAGTTCTCCGCATCGTTTATACGACTTTGCTTGCCACAATGGCCAAATCTATATGCTAGCTATCTTAGGTAGTCTTTTCATATGCCGCAATTTCGATGGACCAGAAGATCCTGAAGCAGAACAAATTACACCTCCTGATAGAGTATTTTTTACCGGACAAGAAAATAAGTTGTACCTAGTAGAATCGCGAGGAGATCTTCTTTTGGTGTCTCGATTTAGAGCACCATACGAAGGAGACGACGAAGACGAAGGAGAATCACTGGGCGAGACCTATCATTTTGATGCGTATAAGTTTGATGACAATCGAAAAAAATGGATTAAAATTGATGATTTGGGCGGACGTACCATATTCGTGGGTGACTGTCAAACCATAGCTTTGGAGGCGTCGGAAGCTGTAAGCTGTAGAAGCAATTGCATATACTTCTGCGATGATTATTATGAAATCTTCAACGACAAAGACAAAGGGGGACGCGACATGGGTATATTTGATCTCAAAGAAAAGACTATTGAACGATTCTACCACGGAGCTGATTCGTTGTCTACATACTCTGCCCCTAAATGGTTCATTCCTGCTCTCACTTAACTCGCTGTGATGATGACAGTGATCATTCATGGCTTCAATTAACTTAGTTTGGGCTTGTGTAAGGATCTAAGTAAGTTTCTATCTTCCGTTGTTTCGTTAAGAACTCAGTATTTGAAGCTATGTTTTTTTTCCGTTTGTTGTACTCGTTAAGAACTAAGTATTTGAAACTATGTTTTTTTTCCGTTTGTTGTACTCGTTAAGAACTAAGTATTTGAAACTATCTATTCTTTTTCCCTTTGGTTGTGGAACACCTTATCGGGTGCTTAATAAAATAATGGCTTAATTACTTAATGGGTACCCCCAATATACCTAAACTAACATATTGCAACCTTCACTTCTAAAATAAGCTTATTACATCCCCCATTTGTAGTAATTTATTCTTATTGAAACTGGTAATTTTTTTTTTGACTATCACATCCTATTAATGAAAGGGTACAATTGTCTATTCACTTTCTTGTAGGAACACTCATAACTCACCACTGCAATTGTCACGCAACCCAGATCCCGATAACTTCAACCCAGCTTTCCAGCGATCAAATCTCAGATTTCCGCGAATAAATGAAATTACATGAGCAAAAATCAGACAATTGAACCAAATTCACAGAGTGAATAGATGTGAGAGGAAGAGGGAAAATACTTAAAATGGTCTATTCGACAAAATAAGAACACCACCACCATCATCGCCAGTCACCACCAACGCTGCTGCACTATACCAAATCCCGGTCACCATACTCACTACCTCCATCCACAACCTCCTCCAACCCTAACCTCCACTGAAGTTGAACACCACTACTCCTACAAATAAATCAAAATAGAAATAAGCCTCCAACAAGCCAAAAAACCCAACTCACAACAACCCAAAAACCTCATAACCCCTGCTACCATCTCCGCCACATAACCTGTAATCAGCCCACCTAAACCCAGATCCAGGCGACTCAGATTCTGATCCGCCAAAATTTTTCCACCTCCACCACCTACACTCTGTTTGCAATACAAACTAAAAACGAATAGAAATTAGATGAATCTGAAGAGCAATAAAAAATAAACGATTCTGGTTTGGGTCTTTTCCGGTATCCCTCGTCAGGACCATAGATGCCTTTTTCCGGCGATGGCTGGTAGTTGGTTTTGAGTAGAGAAGAAACATAGAAGATGGTTGCAGTGAAGGAGGCAAAGAAAAGTGAAGAAGGTCTTGCCAACACCATGGAAAGGCTTGATCATGCTTTTTGCAACCCAAGCTGGATTGTTCAGAATCCTAATGCAACTGTTGAAACTCTGCCTAGGATCTATTCTGACCATGCTCCTATTATTGTTCATGTGGATGGTATGGTTCCTTCTCCCTCTCTCTGTAAATTGTTTAAGTTTGAGGCTGCTTGGACTACTATTCCTGATTTTAACTCCTTTATAAATAATGGTTGGAACACTGGCCAAGGAAATAATTTACTTGCAGAAACCACGAACATTACTTCTAAAATAAAAAATTGGTGCAAGTCCAATTTTGGAAATGTGTTCAGAAACAAAAGATGACTTCTTGGCAGACTTGAAGGTATTCAAAAAGCCCAAAGTTTATCTTACTCCCACAATCTCTTCCTTCTTGAAAAAGAACTTATAAAAAAATACAACATTATTCTTCAACAAGAAGAGCTGGTTTGGTTTCAAAAGTCCAAAACTAATTGGATATGCCATGGAGACATGAATACTAAATTCTTTCATATCTCCACTATCATCAGAAGCAAGAAAAAATAAATTTTAATGTTAAAACAGGACAATGGTGTTTGGATTGAGAATAGTGATGATCTCAAAAACTTTGTTACTTCCCACTTTGTTGATCTCTTTAAAGCTCTTGATAATGACTATGATGGGTGCAACTTTGACTGAAATCATGGTTTATGTCCCAAAATTGACATTGTTGAGCATGATAAAATCCTCCAACCACCTTCTATTTCTGAGGTGAAAGATGTTGTCTGGTCCATGAATGCTTATAAAGCACCCGGCAGAGATGGATTTCAAGCTCTATTTTATAAAAAATTCTGGCACAGTGTGAGTTCTGATGTGCATAATTTTATTTTGAAGTGCTTCTTGAATGGCTGTTTTGATGAAGAGATAAATAAATCCATTATTTGTCTCATACCTAAATGTAATATGCCTGAAAGTATACACTTTTTTAGACCTATTAGTCTTTGTAATACTAGTTATAAGATTCTTGCCAAGTGCATTGTCAACAAAATTAGACCCTTACTTGATTCCATTGTTGCCCCCTTTCAAAGTAGTTACATCCCTGGAAGGTCCACTAAAGACAACATCATCATTACCCAAGAAGTTATCCATTCTCTTAAAAAGAGAAAAGATAAATTTGGGGGTATGGTTGCTAAATTGACTTAAAAAAATCTTATGATAGGCTTAGTTGGAAATTTATTGCTGAAAATTTAGATTACTTTAATCTTCCTATGCATTTTATTAAACTCATTATGTGTTGTATCACCTCTGCCACCACTGCTATTATGTGGAATGGAAAATTGTTGAATGATTTTAAAATGGAGAGGGGTCTCAGGAAAGGAGACCCCATATCTCCTTATATTTTTGTGTTATGCATGGAAGGGCTCTCCCAAATGATTGGGAACCTTGTTAAAAGCAAGAAGTGGTATGGGATCAAAACTTCTAGTAATGGTCCTGTTCTCTCACATCTTTTTTATGCTGATGATTTAATGCTTTTTGGTAGATGTGACCTTAATACTAGAAAATGCATGAAAGAAGTTCTTGAAGATTTTGAAAATATCTCTGGTTTAAAAGTTAATGTTTCAAAATCTAAAATCTATTTTTCTAAAAATACCCCTACTAGCAGCAAAAATGCTATTATGAGTATTATTGGTATGCATGAAACTGGTAACCTTGGTAAGTATCTTGAAATAAATTTGATCCATGATAAATTGGATAAATATTGTGTTAAAGATGTTATTAACAAACTCAGAATCAAACTCTCTGGCTGGATGAGTAAGCTTCTCTCTTTTGCTGGTAGAGTTACACTCACCAAGAGTGTTCTTGCAGCTTTACCCTCCTATGTCATGCAAATTTACCCCATTCCTATCTCTTCTTGTAACGAAATTGATAGAATTTGTAGAAATTTTATTTGGGGTGATAAGGAGAATCAAAAGAAGATTCACCTCATTAACTGGAAAAATGTTTGCTTACCTAAAAAAGAGGTGGTTTAGGTGTCAAAAAGGCCAGAGTTCAAAACTTAGCCATGTTGGCCAAACTTAGTTGGGACATTGAATTCAACAAAGATTCTCTTTGGTGTACCATCATGAGAAAAAAATATCTCAAAGCTGGTACTATTTCTGCTAAGAACTTCAAAGGAAGTAAATCTCCTATTTGGAGAGGTATTGAACTCAACAAAGAGTACTTGAGAAAGAATTTAAAGTGGAAGTTGGGAAATGGAAAGAATATTGATGTCTGGAAGGACTGGTGGTGTGGTACTGAGGCTTTGAACAATATTGTTCCTGGGGTTCATAACCCACAAACTGTTGACAGTTTAATTAATGATGAGGGTAACTAGAACCTTAGCTCTATGCATTTGGTGGGTTATGACACCACTGTTAACTCAATTCTTGAGGTGTGCATTCCTCATTCTCCTAAGGGGATTGACACACCCTTCTGGAAAGGCTCAAACCATGGAGCCTTCACTGTTGTTGCTGCCTATCAGTCTATTGATGATGAGATCTCTCAAAATCAAGTGACTAGAGGAAGTGGCATTTGGATTACATTGTGGAAATTGAGAGTTCCACATAAGTTGATCCATTTCCTTTGGATTTCTCTTCATGAGAAACTTCTCACCAATATGGCTAGAAAAATCAGGAGTATTACCCCAAATGGTACTTGTTTACTTTGTGGCACCAGTGATGAAACCCATAAACATCTATTTTTGAGTGTACCAAAGTTGGTGACATCTGGCTCAGAATATGGGGAATTGTCTGGGTTATGAAGAGTTCACAGTATTCCTTTAAAGATTGGCTTGATTATAATATCAAATTGAAAGGAACTATTGGGAACTTGAACTCAAATGTCCTATTTACTGTCACACTTTGGAATATCTGGATCAGAAGAAACAAGATGATTTTCCACAAAACTTTAGATCATACTAATGTTTGTGTGCAACAGATATGGAAGCAGGCAAAGCTCATCCAGGGAGCCTTTTCTCAAATCCCTAACCCCTTCTCTTTTAATCTTACCAATCCTCTTGCTAATTGGGAGTTTCCCTTGACGGGTACAATCAAGGTCAATGGATGGCTGTGTTAGACTGAATAAAGATCAGGCTGGATTTGGAGGTGTGGGAAGGGATGACAAAGGCAACCGGAAATCTGGATTTTTTGGAAGACTAAGAAATGTTTCAAGCCTGGAAAGCGAAATCTGGGCGATCTACAGAGGAATCACCATGATATACAACAACAACTGGATGAATGCTATTATTGAAAGTGACTGCCTAGATGCAGTGTTGATCTTCAAAGAGCAGAAAACTGGACCAACTTCTATGCACACACAGATTAATGATGGACTACACATCATGAATAGAATGAAAGGAAGCATCTCTCATGTGAGCAGAGACAAGAATGAAGTTGCCAATGCCTTAGCTAATTTGGGTTGTGAACAAGAGGGACATATGAAGAGATGCCTGATGCCATCAAAGGACTGATGATAACTGACAAACTTGGTGTTGGGATGTTTGTTTAGTTTGATTTTGGTTTGTTTTGGTAGTTTGTAAGTTGTTAATTTTCCGAAGTATCAAAAAAAAAAAAATAAATAAATAAAAAAGAAAAGTGATTATTAATAGTAATCATAAAAATTCCATCCATGAAGTAGGCCGATAGAGAGGGAGGCGGAGAAGTGTGAAACATGGCTTCTCATCTTCTTCATCTTATCTTCATCCCCATTACTTCTATTTATTTTACTTTAAATTTTTAATATGATGTTTTTTGTATTGACGAATTTACCCTCTCTATTTAGATGGTGCTTTGATGGAACTTTTAACCAGTTTGCAATTAGTATGAATTATTGCAAACGGGGGATGCACTAAGCATATTCTACAAGTGGAGGTTGTAATGTGTTAGTTTTGGTATACTGGGGATATCCATTAAGTAATTAAGCCTAAAATAATTGGTTATGAAATTAGTTAGCTATGTTTCCTTGTTTTCCATGCACACAAATGCGGAGACATTGTTTCATTTAGCTAGCCTAGCCGGTAGCAGTGGGTTCGCTATGACAATATTCACATGTTCCAATCTATCACACTTAATTATTGGATGTAACTGGTATGAGACAGTGACTTCCCGTGATACAAGGGAACTCCATGTTGGGTGACATACCTGTACGGAGCTCCCAAAAACGCCACATGTTGTTCCCATGAAAACATTGAGTCCAGAACTTGTGGGAAACTTTTTGGTTCCCGTTGTTGAACCGTAGGAGAACATCCATGGCCTAAAAGTAATATAACTAGGAGGGCTTTTTGTAGATTTAAAGAGACAAGGTTACACGGTGTTAACTGTAAATAAAATATGATGCTGTTACTAATTAGTATCAACCTTAATCTAAACTCCTAAACCTTAGTTGCTCGCATACACACACGGAAAGAAAACAGTGTTGAGATGACCTCAAAGACTTTGACAATCTCTTATTTCTCAAGTACCTCCGCATGTTTATCAAGTATATGTGTTCTTGTCGCCTTTGTTATGAAATTTTCTTCTTCTTGTTCTCACTCCTTGTTCTTCTCTTATTGATCGTAGTTACTGTCTTCCAGTTTTGTGTATTATAACTTTTTAGTATGTACAATATTTATATATCATTTACATTAGAATAACATTGGGTATTTAAATATATAATATACATAATTGTACTGTATACATGCATATATATAGTGGCTGACAACAGTATTTTTAGGGGGGGGGGTGGCGCAACTTGTCAAGGAATTAGTTGTTTTCACTATTAACTAATACGTAGTTGAGGAACGAGAATGCTATAACAAGTAACATATTTGTAAGAACAACACTTATTCTTTGAATATGTGACATTACTTATATTTGTAGTGGAATAGTGTTTAATTTTAGAAACTTGAAGGAACAAGTAGAAATTATGTAATTTTGAGGGGGGGGGGGGAGCTCCCAAAAACGCCACATGTTGTTCCCATGAAAACATTGAGTCCAGAACTTGTGGGAAACTTTTTGGTTCCCGTTGTTGAACCGTAGGAGAACATCCATGGCCTAAAAGTAATATAACTAGGAGGGCTTTTTGTAGATTTAAAGAGACAAGGTTACACGGTGTTAACTGTAAATAAAATATGATGCTGTTACTAATTAGTATCAACCTTAATCTAAACTCCTAAACCTTAGTTGCTCGCATACACACACGGAAAGAAAACAGTGTTGAGATGACCTCAAAGACTTTGACAATCTCTTATTTCTCAAGTACCTCCGCATGTTTATCAAGTATATGTGTTCTTGTCGCCTTTGTTATGAAATTTTCTTCTTCTTGTTCTCACTCCTTGTTCTTCTCTTATTGATCGTAGTTACTGTCTTCCAGTTTTGTGTATTATAACTTTTTAGTATGTACAATATTTATATATCATTTACATTAGAATAACATTGGGTATTTAAATATATAATATACATAATTGTACTGTATACATGCATATATATAGTGGCTGACAACAGTATTTTTAGGGGGGGGGGGGGTGGCGCAACTTGTCAAGGAATTAGTTGTTTTCACTATTAACTAATACGTAGTTGAGGAACGAGAATGCTATAACAAGTAACATATTTGTAAGAACAACACTTATTCTTTGAATATGTGACATTACTTATATTTGTAGTGGAATAGTGTTTAATTTTAGAAACTTGAAGGAACAAGTAGAAATTATGTAATTTTGAGGGGGGGGGGGTGGAATGTAGTACGGTCAAAATATATGGGGGTAATGATGAAAATCCGAAACTTTGGAGGGGCCGTGAGCCCCGACCGGCCCTCCTGCCCTCCTTCCCTGTGTCTGCAGTGGGTCAAGAATGTTTGCACCTCACACTCCCTACCATAAGTTAATGTATATGACTAAACTGTTGGAAAATATCGATTTCGGTTCGACTTTGGACCCGATTTGTGAAGAATCGGGTTATCGATTCGTCGAGGTAAAAGTAGTTTTAGAAACCTTATGTCGAGGTGATCGTCATACTACTTTATTTCGACTCAAATCGAGTTCAGGTGAATGAAAACTTCATGGGTGAAGATGGCTACCTCAAGAGGTGAAGGAGGCAAATTCAAGTGGGAAAATTAATTCATCCCACATTGGAGGGAAGAACGAACTTGTTCACCTTATGTAGTTCAAGTTTGCACTATAGGGCACGCCCTTTGGGTGGTACACATTTTGTGTAGGAGGGAGGACCTAGCTATGATCTGAACCACCACACGCGCGCGCCGCCCCCGTCAGTCCGGCCGGCTCGGTCTCGGGCCGTGGGGGTGTCTGTCTTCTTTAAAAGGTAGACACCTTCCTCTGTTTCATCATTTCGAAATTCGAAATCCAGTACTCTTCCTCCGAGAGATATTCACACCAATTAACAGGTTCGACGGGTGCAATTCCAGACGGTACTTCTGCTTGCACGGTGAGAGGCGATTATCTTGGGAGGCCTCCACTCCGGATCAACAGTACCAATTGGGAGCGAATAAAGCCTTAAGGGCATTGTGTCTATGCACGAGATCGTCTCTGCTTTACTGCTGCAATTCTCCATACTCTGTAAGTTTTGTTCTTTCAGTTTATTTACTTTTTCGGGTTAGATTCTTGTACAGGTTCCAACATAAACTACCATGCATACTCTATGTGATTTGCTTATGGGAATTGCATCAGAGTTTGCGGAATATATGAGGCGCCTTCCATGATATGGTAATTAGCAGTTTCATTCTCTACGTAGTAAACACATTTTCTCACATGTCCAATATATTTTTGAATGATTGTTATGTGCCAATTTTCACGTCTCCATATAATTCGGAGGCCAGGCACTTTTCTCTTACCTGAAATCGTATTAGTCATAGTTTTTGGCAGCAAAGTCCAACCCGTGCTGGGTGGGGTAATTTAAAGTGCAGGAATAACAATCAATATGTGTTTTGAAACGTATAGTATTGTTAATTTGTTATGAAGGATGATGGAGTGCAGCACCTCTTCTTATCACCCCTGCGTGCTCCACAATAGGATTTAGTATTATTTCCTAGTGGCAAAGAAAATATTCAGAAGCACTATATGCTTCTGTCGATAGGCAGACGGGGTTCGCTATGTCGCTTAACTGATGAATTGAAAAGTCGGTGCAAGACCGGCCTCTGTTTGGATTGTTGAGCATTGATATTGGTTATTGAAATTTTGAATCTTTGTGGTTGCTTTCTTTTGAACCGTGCCTGAGCTCTGGGTAGTTCCATTTTCCATGTACCTGCCTAGTTTGTGAAGATGGAGGAATTGGATTGTTTGTTGTCAACACTCTGTCCAACCCCCTTCTCTTTCCCATGGCTATTGGCTTTGCTTGATTTAGGGAGGGAGAAGGGAACTACTACTAGTAGAACCCTCCCTCAGTCATGGATAATAAAAAGAGCTACGTATGGGGGTTATTGTGTAGTTGTAGTGGGGGCTAAAATGTAATATATACAGAAAACATAGGGTGAAATTGCAAATTTTCAGAACCCCACACTCCTCTATGTGCATTCGCCCTGGGCGATATGTTATTATTTTGTATTTCGCTGAGGGGATGGATGGCTCCCAATTAGTTGGTGGTGAATTCAGATTCAATCTTACTTTGCCCCTAGTGACAAGTATTCCAAGGGTTTCCCCATCAGGAGGTTCCTTAGTAAAAAAAAATCGGGATATCGGTAAGATAGCTGATTAGAGCTGATATCCTATAGTAGTAGTTCTTCCCAAAGTACTAGAATGTTTTAAAGTAGAGAATACCTAGAGTCAGGCTCAATTGAATTTCATGTTGCTTTAAAGTCTGAGTCCCGGATTGCGGCATTTAAGGTTTTAACTGAAAGGCTGCCTTTGTGGGGTTAGGCTATAGAGCTCAAGGTTTTATTAGTTGAGCCGCAACTAAAAATGGATGAAATATATGTTGACTGCTCACTCGAATCTATCAGTCTTTATTTTGGTGGTTTGGTTATTAGTAATGGCCGTGATACCTACCTGAGGTCACAGTGTTTTATTCACTAATCACTGTAGAGAACTTCATCTAACATGGTACACTTTCCAGGCTTTGCCTGCTTGAATACATTTGGATTAGAATATAACTATTCATTCTTCATTTGATTCTCTTCAATGTCCTCGTGCTCATCCGGCTACTCTTCCTCATTGTCCTCTTTACTTTACATCAGGTCTGTATATGGCGGTAAAAAGTCAACTTATAAAGCATTTAAGGCAGCAAATTTTATTCTGCCAATGAAAAATCTGCAAAACATTACTTGAACAGTTTTGAAGGTTAAACACCTCAAAGGGAACGACAGTATTAGAAAGCCGCATTGAAAAAGCAAAATTACCACATCAAATTCCACAAACTAGACCATTTCAGTGGCTAACTCAAAAAGAGCACCTGCATCAGATTTTAGCCCCTCCTTGTATACTTAGAACAACTTAACAATGAGAAAATTTGACAAGTTTGATATTGAAAATTCTGAACAGAAAGCAGTAATTTAAATAGACAAATTTTCTCTGCTAAAGAAAAAGAATACACACTACATATGAGGACAATGTCACAGGGTGGCATCAGCACCATCCGCAGTATCTATTCCAATGTCGGCCTGTTTCACCGTGGGCATCTCCTGTCATTCCACTCCACATATGTACTTCATCTCTGGTAACCATTTCACAATTTCAAACTTGCGGTCTATCCTAGAGATGGCAAAGTTAAACGAATTAACACTTTAGATTAAGCCTGGCAAGGAGCCGGGTTTGGACCCGATCTGACCCCGATCCTTTATGGGACACCCAGGCCCGACCCTAGCTTTGCGACTCGCTGTTTCAAAACCCAGACTCGACCCTTGGGTCAAACCCTAAGCATTAATTAATGAAGGATTAAATTATAAATCGACCAAGCTTATGTACAAGGACGGCTTATGACACCGCCACGTTACTATATGACGTGTACAAACATCAAGCCAATCAAAGACTATCACTTGTCAAAATGATTCAGCCATCAAGACCAACAAGTTCGGCCAATCACATTGCGCCATTTTATTGATGTGAGTAATGTAATGGATTACAATCTATGTATGTACTTTTCTAAAAGGAAATTACAGTTCCCCGATTCTTCCCTTGAACTTCGAACGAGGGTTTTGCAGCTTAATTTCGAATAGGTACTTGTCTTCGAATTAATGGATTACAATTAATGTATGTACTTTTCTAAAAGGAAATTACAATCCCCCGATTCTTCCCTTGAACGTCGAACGAGGGTTTTGCAGCTTAATTTCGATTCGAATAGGTACTCGTCTTCGATTTTGACGAAGAACACTTCAAAGGTGTTGAAGAAGACGGGCTTGGAACAAGGGATTAGTCACATGGCACTATTTGTTTTTTTTTTCCCAAAACCAAATTTTTATTACTAAACTCTGTTTACAAAATTGGTGCCACTTCTATTACATATCCTCCTCTCCTTTTCAACTATAGTATGAAACTTTGAGTCACCTGAAAACAATCTATTTCTTATTAGTGTAACCACTTTCCCAAAGGCATTTTCTGCTTCATTAGCCTCTCTGGATATCCAAAGCAAAGAACCATTCAAATTGCTCATCCCCAGTTTGATGTCCTTTACGACATTGCATATTTCCCAGCATTTGATGCCACCCAAAATACTTTTAGCCACCATTTGACTATCAAATTCAAACAAGATCTTATCATTGGAGACATTCTGCATTTTCCACACTGCTTGCCTCGGAGCTAGAGCTTCTGCCATAATAGCTGATCAGCACACTCAAAGCTCCAGCCTTTGTCAATCACATCTTTACTATCTCTTAGGGTGAGTTTGGGAATACTTCTGCTGCCAGCACAACTGCTTTCCGACAGCAGAAACAGTTTTAGTGTGTTTTGTAAAAATAAAATTTCGCAGAAGCAGTTTTAGTGTGTTTTGTAAAAATAAAATTTCTGCTTTTCCGGACAGTTTCTGCTGTCCCACAGCAATTTTCAGGAAGCAAGGGGGGATGCTTTTCCAGAAAGTGCTTTTGATTAATTTATCTGCATTCGATTTTGACCTTACAATTTTTTAAAATATTAATAGTTATCTTTCCGAAAATAACACGTGTCATATATTTTTGTCATTTTACCCTCTCACAGCAACTTCACAGTTGATTTTACCAAACACAAAATTACCATATCAATATTTTAAAGCAGCTTCTACGTAATATTTACCAAACAACATTTTTTCAAGAATTCACAGCAGCTTTCTACAGTGTCTTCACAGAGCAACTTTCTACCACCGCCACAGCATTCCCAAACTAGCCCTTAGAACCCAGTTGGAGCAGCTTTTGTTTAGATATCTTGCACCAAGTTGCATCTATATTACACTTTAAACAACCATCTCGAGGAGGGTGCCACTTGACATACTTATGCTCTTTCTGACCCGGTTTAGAACTGGCGTTGTACTTCAATTTATTTTCTTGAGCTTGATCCCACCACGACAACTCTTCTTTATTATTGATATTTGTTCATAAAATAATATTAAATATCTTATAGTTATTTTTTAAATTGTTAATTTTATTTAAAATTGAAGCTAAATTAATATTTAGGCCATGGGTTGGGTTGGATTTAATTTTTTATACTGTTACGAGCTCGGGCTTGATTATCGACCCGATTTGTGAATTAGGTTGGGCTTGGGTTTACCCTTTTAGACATTCGGTCCGATTCGGCATGAACAAACCCTATCCAACCGGTCCCACGGCTAGGCTGATATGGGTAGCATATTTGTTTATTTAGTTATTAATTAGCACTTGAGTTATTTAATTATGTATTTGGTTATTTAGTGATCCGGGTTTGCCCTGTAGGAGTCTAGGTTATGTTAGGATTCCCAGTTTATCTATTTAAGCAGTGTAATTCCCCAGTATTATTCAGTCAATGAAATAACCAGTCTCTCTCCCTTTATTTTTATCGTTTTTGTTAGCTTCGAAACGTTTAGCCGTATCAATTGGTGCCTTCATTGAGAGAATGGGCTGGTAGGTGGTGTGGGTTGGTGGTCCAAAAGTTTTTTGGAGCGGCGACGCTGGTGGGTGGGTTTGCGACGGTAGAGGCGGTCGAGGGTCGCGATTGGCCGTCATTGCGAGGTTGCTTAGGCTGTTGGTGATGAAGTTGTGTTCGTCAGAGGGTTCTGGTGGAGGACCGATTGGGATTTGGACCTGCGGCAGTGGTTGTTATGATTTGAAGGGCAGAGGCGGTGGTGAATGGGTGTGCTGAGGCAGCGGCGTTGTATGGGGAGGCTCGCCGGTTGTTTTAAGTGTTATCTCTGGCCGTTTTTTGGAACAGAGATGGTGGTGCTTGGTTTGCCGCCTTTTGCTGCTGCTGCTGGTGCTGTAGATCGTGCTCCAGCGGCTGTTGGGTTTGTACAGGCGGTTGTGCCTCCAACGACAGTGGCTTCAGCAGCCATATTTGCGCGGCGGCGTCTCGCTCTTTTGCCCACCGCACGGCTTGGGCGGTGTCTCCTTCTGCCCAACGCGCGGCTCGCAGTTGATCGGCGACTCGCTCTTCAGCCCGACGCTTCAACATATTGATACGGGTAAGAATTTGGAGGATTTTTTCGACATCCACCTTGAGGGAAATGTGGTATTCAAGCGTGGGGGATTTGATACGGTATCCGTATCAATATTATTCGTTATTTATTAGTTAGTCAATTATTAGTATTTTAATTCTGTTATTTGGTTAATTAGTTATTCGGGCATGACCCGTAAGTCTAGGGTTAAGTTTAGGGTCCAATATTTCATCTATTTAAGCAGTGTAATCCCCCAGTATTATTCAGTCAATAAAGAATATCAATCTCTCCTTCAAACTCTCGTCTCTCTCTCTCTTTCGTCTATCTCTCTCAACTTCTTCATCATCTATCAACTTCTTTATCTCGATACCATCACATATCATCTGGTGCTATCATTGAGAGAATGGAGGTCACGGGTAATCTCCCTCGCGCCGTTCTAGGACTCAATGATGATTTTGTACTCAGTGAAGAAGACAAAGACGTCCTCCACAAACTCCTCGACAAGCTCGATGATATGCAGAGGCGTTGGGCAGAAGAAGACTCTGTCGCGCAAAAGTTCATCGCAAACCTCGCCGATTTAGCGACGCGATTTGTGGAGCAAAAGAAACAGAAGATTCAATCGCCGCCACCAATGACGGTCTAGCATCCACCATCTGCTCCAAGTCCCCAACATCTTGTTGGAATAGATGCCCTAGAGGCAATCTAGTTTAGTATGAATTATTTGTGGCTAGAAATTCATTTATTATTTATTGGATATTTAACATAATGAAGTCCTTAGATTTACAATTGTGTTGTTTATCTTAAATATCCCTAGTCAAGTATAATGATTAAATGGGACAATCATCTATAGACTAGTATGGGGTTGGATTGATATGGAGATTTCATGATCCAACACATAGGTGTGCATTAGGGAATGTTGCACTGGATTGACCCATCTCCGAGAAGGCTACATACACGTTATGTTGAGTCACAAGCGCTTCTCGCGGTACAATGGTATTGTCATCCTTAGACTTGAAGTCACTAGATATTCTAGTTGTGGATTATTGTGATCTTGGTAGCGTTAAACGCTACACCGTAACTGGGTAGTTATAAAGGCGTGTACTGGATACAATAAGAATCAAGCTTAGAGATCGTAGTGGACGTAGATATAATTTGTCCCTCCCACATAACGGGAGCAAATATCCTAGGCCACTCGAGGGATAGTGCTTATAGAATGTCTGGCCAGACTCAAATAAATCAATATGGGATATTGATGTTATTTGCACGAATAAGGTTATTCCCATGGATCGAGAAATTATGGATTGGATATACGAGTGTGACTTGTATGTCTCGTGTCCAATCCGGATATAGAGACAAAGGGATGAGACAATTACTTGTACAAAAGGTTGTCAAGATGACTATTCTATTAGTTGGCTAGAATGGATGTTTTGCTAGAGACCGCTCCATATTAGCAAATAGTTGCTACCAACTAGATAGAACCTATGGGGTCACACGCTATATAGAGTTGAACTAGATTTGGGAATTAATTAATTGGATTAATTAATTAGAAGGATCACTTTGCAAAACCTTGCAAACTTAGTAGGGACTAATTTGCAAGGAAGTGACTAAATTGAATTCTAGTAGGACTAGAACAAGTCTTTTAGGTAGTTAACAAGGAGTTGTTGGACTATATAAATGACCTTCCTTCCTTCCTTCCCACAATAACTTATGCTCATTATTGAACATAACAAAGAGTGGGAGAGAACAAAAGGAGAGAGAGCAAGCAACAAAGGGACCCGACCGCCCCTTTGCTGCCGCCCGTCCCCGTCGGCCACAAGGAGGCCGAGACCCTCTTTTTGGGTCTCGTTTTGCGTGATTCTTCTTCCTCTTCCTCTTCCGGGCTAGCACCAAGGACTTGGGAGATCTAGGATCAACTCTAGGCGTGGATCAACCATATAGAACGTGACACAATTCGCATTTGAAGTCATCAAAGGAGAACCCTAAGGTGTGTTATTGATTTCTAACTCTTACCATCGTTATGTCTCTTGACTTGTGATCCTTGGAGGGTTTTGCATGGTTTTATGATTGTTTGTGTTTCCCTTGCGCATCCATGAATCAAAACCCTACAGTGGTATCAGAGCCACAGGTCGTAGAGCATAAACGTGGTTTATGTGTTACGTTTTAGTTGTTTTACACCTTAATTTGATTGTTTATCGCGTAAAACAAGACAAATCAAGCATGGGATGCAATTTGTCAATAATTAATCATAACAAGATCCAATTTTGCATTGGATGCATCAATTGGTGAGTTTGAGAAATTTTAGGATCTTAGATCTAGGGTTTGGGCATCCTTGGGGAAGAAGGAGTTCTCCCAAAACAAGGAAACAACCAAACTTGGGCACCAAGCAAGGGAGTTGTTTTGGAAACAACTCCCATAAGGAGGTTCGGCCCCCCTAGGGACCGTCCCCCCTTGCTTGCCGCCCAAGCTTGGCCGCCTTAGGGGCCGGGCGGCCCTAACCCGCGGCCTAGGCTTGTGGGTTTTGGGCCGGCCCGGCCCTAGGGCCTTGTGGTTCATCTTGTTGGGCCCGGGCAATTTGATTGTTGGGCCCATGGACCGTTTTAACCCTAGAAATCCTAAAATCAATTAAAATTGACCAAGCACGTTAAAATTGAATTTTAACTGTTTATGTGCAAATCGCATGGTGATTGGATACGGCCTTAGGATGTGGTTTGATGTGGATGTTTAATTTTGTGTTTTGGTTTTACAGCCTGCGAGCTGATCAGTTAATTGTAATAATTAATTAGGGTTTTATGGCCTGCGTGCCATTTTTTTTCTCAACTTGTGAGATTTATTTTATTTAGTATAGAAGTTAGCTAGTGCTAGATAAAGTAGATTGTTAGCCAAGATTGAAGAAAAGAAGCCCAAAGCCAAAGAAGCCACAAAAGATGGAGCATGGAGCATTCCACATGACTATGAAGGATGGACCAAAAGACCAAGACGCATGGAGATGTGTTTGTTTTAGGGTTCATAGATAATTCCATTGGCTCGGAATTATCTTAGTCTAGAAAAGGCCATATCCACATCACGTTTAATTTCTGTTTTGTGGTTGTTTATTTTAATGTCTTATTATTGTGTGGTTGGTGTATGGATGATGCATGCAATTAGGATAATAAGATAATTAGACAACCCGGATCTATTATTTGGAGTTGTGCCCAAACTCAAATAGATAGATTAGTTGATATTGATCAACAAAACAATTAAAAATTGAATTTAAAATCCCTCAAAATTCAAATATTGTGTTCTTGCCTTCTCGTTACTTAAACACTCATTATCATCATTATTTACCAAGTTCGTGCGTGCCAAAGCATGGCGACTTGGTTCATCATGATGGAATGCGATGGCACGTAACAATGTGCAATTGTTTAGATAAGAGGTTGAACACAACTAGGCTATTAATTTGATTAAGAAACCTAGAGGCAATCAATTGGGATTATCCATATGGATGGATAAATAAGGAGTTATTTGCCCAATTGAACCAAGAGTTGCATATGGGATGCAATTGGAATTGTTCCTACCTAAAGTAGTCAAATTATGGGTGACTTGCCAAAGCAAGCTCATAAGGAGATGAAAGATGGATCTTGGCCCACTAGAAAATACAAGGATATTTTCCGCATTAATATCTTGAGGGTTATTAATCCGTAGAAAGATAGTGGGAGCTATATTTGATAAACTAGTCATTATTGAATATAGTCAAAAAATTCACAAATACTAAAACTTGCGTATTTTCCTTTTTGTAGAATTCCAAATGGCAAACAACTCATCGAGTTCACAACATTCCCTACGATCTGTCCTTGAGAAGGACAAGCTCTCTGGAACCAACTTTCTTGATTGGTACAGAAACTTGAGAATTGTTCTCAAGCAAGAGAAGAAACTGTACGCAATAGAGGAGCATGTTCCAGAAGGTCCAGAGAACCAAACACCTGCTGCCCTAAAGGCGTATCAAAAGCGTGTTGATGACACTAATGATGCGGCCTGCCTTATGCTTTGCACCATGACTTCTGAGCTTCAGAAGCAACACGAAAACATGAATGCTGTCGATATGATCGAACATCTAAAGCAGCTCTTCCAAGAGCAGGCGAGGGTAGAGAGGTATGAGGTATCCAAGGCACTGTTCAAGTGTCATCTGGCAGAAGGGAACCCGGTGGGACCCCATGTACTCCGAATGATCGGGTACTTGGAGAATCTCGCCCGACTGGGGTTCCCGGTCGGCCTAGAGTTGGCAACCGATCTCGTGTTGCAATCGTTGCCCGAGAGTTATGGACAGTTCATTATGAACTATAACATGAACGAGATCGTTAAACCACTGCCAGATTTACTCAATATGTTGAGGACGGCTGAACAGAGCATCAACAAGGGTAAAGGCAAGGCCATAATGATGGTACAGAAAGGAAAGGGCAAAAGGTTTGCCTCTTCCTCCAAGGGCAAAGGCAAGTCAGTTGCCAAGTCCAAGGAACCTGCCCTTAAGCCTGTTGGTGGCATTGCCAAGGGTGTGAATAAAGGTGAATGTCACTACTGCAGTCAGCCTGGACACTGGAGGAGGAACTGCCCAAAATATCTGGAGGACAAGAGGCTTGGAATAGTGATTCCACCACCACCATGTATTTTTGTTGTAGATGTCAATTTAACTTTCTCTACATCATGGGTATTAGATACTGGATGTGGATCTCATATTTGTCGAAATATGCAGGATCTAAAGAGAAGTAGAAGATTGGCTAAAGGGGAGGTAGATCTGCGCGTTGGGAATGGAGCAAAGGTTGCTGCGTTGGCCATAGGCGTGTGCGATGTTTGAATAGATGCCCTAGAGGCAATCGTAGATTTAGTATGAACAATGTTTTGGCTAGAATATTCATTTATTATTTATGGCGATATTTAATATAATGAAGTCCTTAGATAAATTGTGTTATTTATCTTAAATGTCCCTAGTCCATTATATTGATTAATAAGGACAATCAAATATAGACTAGTATATGGGTAGATTGATATGGAGATATCAAGTCTAACATATGGGTATGCATTAGGAGTAATGGCATACTGGACTGACCCACGACGAAAAGGATACATTAGATTATGTGAAGTCACAATCGCTTTTCGTAGTGCTAATATTATTGCAATCCTTGGACTTGAAGTCACTAGATACTCTAGTTGTGAAATATTGCGCTTTGATGTTATCAAACGTTACACCGTAACTGGGTAATCATAAAGGTGGCTATCGGGCGTGATAGGAAGCAAGCTTAGAGATCGTAGTGATGTAGATAGGATTTGTCCCTCCCATATAATGGGGGTAAATATCCACGGCCACTCGAGGGATGAGGCTTATTGAATGTCTGGCCAGACTCAGATAAATTAATATAGAGATATTAATGTTATCTGCAAGCATAAGCATAATCCCAGGATCGAGGAACTATGGATTGGATATACGAGTGTGACTATTTATGTCTCGTGTCCAATCCGGATATGGAGACAAAGGGATAATGCAATATGACATATTGGGCACAAAGGTTTGTCGGGATCACTGACTATTTCTATTGGTTGGGATGCATGGATGTGTTGCTAGACACCGCTCCATGTTAGTAATAGTTACTACCAACTATATAGAAACCTATGGGGTCACACGTCAAATAGAGTAGAGCTAGATTTGGGATTAATTAATATGGATTAATTAATAGAAGGATCATTGTGCAACACCTTGCAAACTTAGTAGGACTAATTTGCAAGGAAGGGAATAGTTCTAGTCCTACTAGAACAAGAAAACTCTTTTATGGAAACAACAAGGAGTTGTTGGAGTATATAAAGGAGGCTCTAGCTTCCTTCCCACGAGAGATGAGTTATTAGTCATAACACATAAAGAGTGGGAGAGAGCAAAAGAGAGAGCAAGACAAGGTGCTAGGGCCGAAACCCTAGCCACCCGTCCGCCCCCCTACCCGACGGCAAAGAGAGGCCGCCCCTCTCTTGTGCTTTTGGTGATTTGTTGCTTGGTATTCATTCCTCTTCCTCCAAGGTTCAAGCTAGCACTTGTTGTGAAGGAAGAATCTAGATCTCACCTCTAGACGTGGATCAACCGTAGAGACGAGGACATCATTCTTCGTGTGATCTCACAAATCAAAAGGTACACATCTTCTATGTCCTTAATCATGTTATGATGTCTCTTCCTGTGATCCTTGGTGGGATTTGAGTAGGATTAATTTTGTTATTCCGCTGCGTTACCAACGTCAAAACCCAACAGTGGTATCAGAGCCACAGGTCGTAGAGCATAACATGATATTATGTGTTTACGATTTCTGTTCATACACCGTATTATTGTTTATTACGCGAAAACTGAAAAATTGGCATAGTAGATGCAATATTGAATTTGATTCAATCAAACAAGACCCAATTTAACATTGGATGTTAGAATTGGTGAGTTTAATCACATAGGATGTGAATAATTGGGTTCTTGAAAAATTAGGGTTCATGGGCACATGATTGAAAAGGGGTTTTCAATTATGGAAACAAAATTATGGAATGAAATCCATAAGGAAACAACCTTGCTTGGGCAACAAGGAAGGAGGAAGGGGACTAGGGCCGAAACCCTAGCCGCCCGCCCCTCCCTTGCGCGCCAAGCAAGGCCGCGGCCCCTTAGGCGTGCGGCGGTCCTAGGGTTCGGTTCACTTGTTGGCTTGGACCCTTTGGACCGTTGTGAAACCCTAGTTACCCAATTTCATTAAAATTAAACAAGCGCGTTAAAAATTGGTTTTAACTGTATTATGTGCTTTATTGCATGGTGGATGGATATGGCCTAGGATTGTTGATGTTTATTGTATTGTGGTTTGGTTTACGGCATGCGAGCTGATCAAATTAATTTAATAATTAATTAAGTTTTACGGCCTGCGAGTCGTTCTTTTTCTCCTCGACATGAGGCTTTTGTTATTTATTTATTCTAGATGTTAGGCTAGAATTAGAAATATTTAGATGATAGCCAAGAGCATGGAGAAGAAGACTGGAGAACCAAAGGAGCCAAAGGACATCCCTAGGCGCGCAGCTATGGTGGAGCACATGGTGATGAGCTCGGCACTTTAGGGCAATTAGATATTATCATTGGCTTGATAATATCATTAGTCTAGAGGCCATATCCATGCCACGTTTTTTTATTTTTGTGGATGTTTATTATTCATGCCTTGTTATTTATTTTGTGTGTATGGCGCTACAAGCAAAAACGATAACAAGATAATAATAAACAAAGTTGGTCTTTTATTGTGGATGGCCCAATCCAAATAAGTAGACCATGTTGATAAGATCAACCAAACATATTAAAAGAAATCCCTCAATTAAATATTGCGTTTTGCCTTCTCTTGCCAAAACACCCTTCATGATCGTGGCCTATTAAAATTCGGGCTTGCCAAAGCAAGGCGATTTTAATTTCCATGATGTGTCGCGGACGACGCAAGCTAGTAATGCGTGTATGTTGAAAGCAAGAGGTTGGACGCAACTAGGCAAGAGTCAATTTGATTGATGAGCTTAGAGGCATGACAATTAGGAGTTATCCAATTGGATAAAGAATAAAAGGAATTTATTCACCTAATTGGACCAAGAGTTGCATGGGATGCAATTGGAATGGTTCCTACCTAAATAACCAATTCTTGGGTGACTTGCCAAAGCAAGCTCAAGAAGAAGTGAAATAAGGATCTTGGACCCACTAGAAAATATAAAGATATTTTCCGCTTTAATAGTGAGGGCTATTAATCCGAGAAAAATAGTGGGAGCTATATTTAATGATCTAGCCATTGTTAAATATAGTTAAATTGTTCAAAATACTAAATTGCATATTTCTCGTTTTGTAGAATTCCAAATGGCAAACAACAACGCATCGAGTTCATCCCTACGATCTGTCCTTGAGAAGGATAAATTGTATGGAACAAATTTCCTTGACTGGTACAGAAACTTGAGGATTGTCCTCAAGCAAGAAAAGAAGCTGTACGTCTTGGACACTCCAATTCCAGACCCACCACAAGATGAGTCTCTATTAGCGGAAGTAAGGGCACGTCAGAAACATATTGATGATTCTAATGACGTGACTTGCCTCATGCTTTGTACCATGACTGGTGAGCTTCAGAAGCAACACGAGAACATGGAAGCCTATGATATGATCAGACACTTGAAACAATTGTTTCAGGAACAGGCAAGGCATGAGCGCTATGAAGTGTCTAAAGCATTGTTCAAAATTAGTCTTGCAGAGGGGAATCCAGTAGGCCCTCATGTACTCCGAATGATCGGGTACATAGAGAACCTTGAGAGACTGGGGTTCCCACTCGGCCAGGACTTGGCGACTGATCTCGTCTTGCAATCGTTGCCTGACAGTTATAATCAGTTCATTATGAACTATAATATGAATGAGATCAACAAGTCTTTGCCAGACCTATTGAACATGCTAAAGACAGTTGAGCAAAGCATCAATAAAGGCAAGGGCAAGGCCATAATGATGGTACACAAGAAGAAGGGCAAGTCAGTTGCATCTACTTCAAAAGGAAAACGCAAGAAAGTTGCGAAATCCAAGGATGCCCTAAAGCCTAGTGGAGGTGTGGCTAAAGGTGAATGTCACTACTGCAGCCAGCCGGGTCACTGGAGGAGGAATTGCCCTAAATATCTGGAGGATAAGAAGCTTGGAATAGTGATTCCACCACCACCAGGTATTTATGTTATAGACGTTAATCTTTCTATTTCATCATCCTGGGTATTAGATACCGGATGTGGTTCTCACATTTGTCGTAATGTGCAGGATTTGAAAAGAAGTAGAAGATTGCGAAAAGGGGAGATAGACTTGCGCGTCGGGAATGGAGCAAAGGTTGCTGCATTAGCTGTAGGCGTTTATGAGCTATCTTTGCCTTCTGGACTTATTTTAGAATTAGACAATTGCTTTTATGTGCCTGCTATGAGCAGAAACATTAATTCCGTTTCTTGTTTGAACGAGAAAGGTTTTTCTATTTCAATAAAGGACAAGTGTTGCTCCATTTATTTTGATAGTATGCACTATTGTAGTGCGCATTTGTCTAATGGATTGTATATCCTTGATCTAAATAATCCAATCTATAACATAAATACTAAAAGGATTAAAACTAATGATTTAAATCCTACATATCTATGGCACTGTCGTTTAGGCCATATAAATGAGAAACGCATATCTAGACTCCATAAGGATGGACTTCTAGACTCATTTGATTTGGAATCATATGAGACATGTGAATCCTATTTATTAGGAAAAATGACAAAGTCCCCTTTCAATAAGAAAGGCGAGCGGACTAGTGAGTTATTGGCACTCATACATACTGATGTATGCGGACCATTACCCACGCCTGCCAGAGGTGGTTATACCTACTTCATCACATTTACTGATGATTTCAGTAGATATGGATTTGTATACCTTATGAAGGCCAAATCCGAATCCTTTGAATTGTTCAAAGAATTCAAGAGTGAAGTAGAGAAGCAACTTGGCAAGAGTATAAAAGCTCTACGATCAGATCGTGGAGGAGAATACTTAAGCCAAGAGTTTGATGAGTATCTTAGAGAGTGTGGGATAGTATCCCAGCTCACTCCACCCGGAACACCACAATGGAATGGTGTATCTGAGAGGAGGAATCGCACTCTATTAGATATGGTGCGATCTATGATGTCTCAAACAGATCTTCCGATATCCTTTTGGGGACATGCTCTAATGACGGCAGCTTTTACCATTAACCGTGTTCCATCCAAATCAGTCATGAAGACGCCATATGAGATATGGACTGGGAGGCGTCCCATAGTGTCGTTTATGAAGATTTGGGGCTGCGACGTTTATGTAAAGCGTTTACAAACAGACAAGCTCGGGCCTAAAGCGGATAAGTGTAAGTTTGTGGGATATCCTAAGGAAACTAAAGGATATTACTTCTATAACCCTACCGAAAACAAAGTGTTTGTTGCTCGGACCGGCGTGTTTCTAGAAAGAGAACTAGTCTCTAAAGAAGCAAGTGGGAGGGTTGTAGAACTTGAAGAAATTCATGAACCACAAACCACTGAACCAATAATGGAACATGAACAGGAACCACAAGAAGTTGTGGAAGAGCCTGTTCAGGTAACACAGGAACTCCGTAGATCAGGAAGAGTGCGTCATGAGCCAGAGAGGTATGGACTTCTCGTGACTGAGCCCGATGACGTACCACTCATGGATGATGAGCCTGCAAACTATGGAGAAGCCATGAGTGGCCCAGACTCTAAGAAGTGGCTAGAAGCCATGAGATCCGAAATGGATTCCATGTACACCAACAAAGTATGGACTTTGGTGGAACCACCCGAAGGGGCTCGACCCATAGGGTGCAAGTGGGTCTTCAAGAAGAAGACCGACATGGATGGCAAGGTAGTTGCCTATAAAGGACGATTGGTGGCCAAAGGTTATAGACAGATTCATGGTATTGACTATGATGAGACCTTTTCACCAGTCGCCATGACTAAATCCATTCGAATCTTGCTTGCTATTGCAGCATACTACGACTATGAGATTTGGCAAATGGATGTCAAAACAGCGTTCCTTTATGGGAACCTCCTTGAGGATGTGTACATGACACAACCAGAGGGTTTTGAGGATCCAGAGAATGCCAATAAAGTCTGTAAGCTGCAAAGGTCCATTTATGGATTAAAGCAAGCTTCTAGGAGCTGGAATCGACGTTTTGATGACGCGGTCAAAGAGTTTGGCTTCATCAAGAACGAAGATGAGCCTTGTATTTACAAGAAGGTTAGTGGGAGCTCTATAGTATTTCTGGTCTTGTATGTGGATGACATACTAATCATTGTCAATGACATTTCTACTCTGCAGTCTGTTAAAGATTGGCTAGGAAAGTGCTTTGCGATGAAAGACTTAGGAGACGCAGCCTATATACTGGGTATAAAGATCTATAGAGATAGATCTAAAAGGTTGCTTGGCCTAAGTCAGAGTACATATATTGACAAGGTGTTGAAGAGGTTCAACATGCAAGATTCCAAGAAGGGATTCTTGCCCATGTCACATGGAGTCACTCTTTCCAAGAATGACTGTCCCTCCAATGAGATGGAGAAGGACCGCATGAGCAGGATACCCTATGCTTCGGCCATAGGATCCATCATGTACGCCATGCTATGTACTAGACCAGACGTATCATACGCGTTGAGTATGGTGAGCAGATATCAGTCCAATCCGGGTGAGAGTCACTGGATTGCTGTTAAGAATATCCTAAAGTACTTGAGAAGAACTAAGGATGTGTTCTTGATATTTGGAGGAATGGAAGAGCTAAGTGTAAAGGGTTACACTGACGCAAGCTTCCAAACCGACAAGGATGATTACAGATCGCAGTCTGGATACGTGTTTTGCCTGAATGGAGGAGCTGTGAGCTGGAAGAGTTCCAAGCAAGGCACAGTTGCTGATTCTACAACAGAAGCTGAGTACATTGCTGCTGCGGAAGCAGCAAAAGAGGCAGTATGGATAAAGAAGTTTATCACTGAGCTCGGTGTGGTCCCTAGCATAGTGGATCCCGTAGAGTTGTACTGTGACAACTCTGGGGCAATCGCACAGGCGAAGGAACCAAGATCGCACCAAAAGTCAAAGCATGTACTTAGGAGATTCCATCTTATTCGTGATATGATCGATCGAGGAGATGTGAAGATATGCAAGATTCCGACAGATGACAACGTGTCAGATCCGCTCACGAAACCTCTTGCGCAGCGAAAGCATGAAGGGCACGCCAGATCTATAGGCACACGAGATGCGCCAGATTGGCTCTAGTGCAAGTGGGAGACTGTTGGAATAGATGCCCTAGAGGCAATCGTAGATTTAGTATGAACAATGTTTTGGCTAGAATATTCATTTATTATTTATGGCGATATTTAATATAATGAAGTCCTTAGATAAATTGTGTTATTTATCTTAAATGTCCCTAGTCCATTATATTGATTAATAAGGACAATCAAATATAGACTAGTATATGGGTAGATTGATATGGAGATATCAAGTCTAACATATGGGTATGCATTAGGAGTAATGGCATACTGGACTGACCCACGACGAAAAGGATACATTACATTATGTGAAGTCACAATCGCTTTTCGTAGTGCTAATATTATTTCAATCCTTGGACTTGAAGTCACTAGATACTCTAGTTGTGAAATATTGCGCTTTGATGTTATCAAACGTTACACCGTAACTGGGTAATCATAAAGGTGGCTATCGGGCGTGATAGGAAGCAAGCTTAGAGATCGTAGTGATGTAGATAGGATTTGTCCCTCCCACATAATGGGGGTAAATATCCACGGCCACTCGAGGGATGAGGCTTATTGAATGTCTGGCCAGACTCAGATAAATTAATATAGAGATATTAATGTTATCTGCAAGCATAAGCATAATCCCAGGATCGAGGAACTATGGATTGGATATACGAGTGTGACTATTTATGTCTCGTGTCCAATCCGGATATGGAGACAAAGGGATAATGCAATATGACATATTGGGCACAAAGATTTGTCGGGATCACTGACTATTTCTATTGGTTGGGATGCATGGATGTGTTGCTAGACACCGCTCCATGTTAGTAATAGTTACTACCAACTATATAGAAACCTATGGGGTCACACATCAAATAGAGTAGAGCTAGATTTGGGATTAATTAATATGGATTAATTAATAGAAGGATCATTGTGCAACACCTTGCAAACTTAGTAGGACTAATTTGCAAGGAAGGGAATAGTTCTAGTCCTACTAGAACAAGAAAACTCTTTTATGGAAACAACAAGGAGTTGTTGGAGTATATAAAGGAGGCTCTAGCTTCCTTCCCACGAGAGATGAGTTATTAGTCATAACACATAAAGAGTGGGAGAGAGCAAAAGAGAGAGCAAGACAAGGTGCTAGGGCCGAAACCCTAGCCACCCGTCCGCCCCCCTACCCGACGGCAAAGAGAGGCCGCCTCTCTCTTGTGCTTTTGGTGATTTGTTGCTTGGTCTTCATCCCTCTTCCTCCAAGGTTCAAGCTAGCACTTGTTGTGAAGGAAGAATCTAGATCTCACCTCTAGACGTGGATCAACCGTAGAGACGATGACATCATTCTTCGTGTGATCTCACAAATCAAAAGGTACACATCTTCTATGTCCTTAATCATGTTATGATGTCTCTTCCTGTGATCCTTGGTGGGCTTTGAGTAGGATTAATTTTGTTATTCCGCTGCGTTACCTACGTCAAAACCCAACATGCGAGCTATCTCTTCCTTCAGGATTAGTTTTAGAATTAAATAATTGCTATTTTGTGCCTGCTATGAGCAGAAACATTATTTCTATTTCTTGTTTGGACAAGGATGGTTTTATTATATCAATAAAGAACAATTGTTGTTCCTTTTATTTAAATAATATTCACTATTTTAGTGCGCTATTATTTAATGGACTTTATGTCCTTGATCTAAGCAATCCTGTCTACAACATTAATACCAAGCAGATTAAAATAAATGATTTAAATCCTGCTTATTTATGGCACTGTCGTTTAGGCCACATAAATGAGAAACGTGTATCTAGACTCCATAAGGATGGATTACTAGACTCATTTGATTTTGAATCATATGAGACATGTGAGGCTTGTTTATCGGGAAAAATAGCAAAGTCCCCTTTCAATAACAAAGGTGAGAGGACTAGTGAGCAATTGGCGCTCATACATACCGATGTGTGCGGGCCATTTGCCACGCCTGCCAGGGGTGGTTATGTCTACTTCATTACATTTACTGATGATTACAGTAGATATGGATTTGTGTACCTCATGAGGGCAAAATCCGAATCCTTTGAAGTGTTCAAAGAATTCAAGAATGAAGTAGAGAAGCAACTTGGCAAAAGTATAAAGGCTCTACGATCGGATCGTGGAGGAGAATACTTGAGCCAAGAGTTTGACGACTATCTTAGAGAGTGTGGGATCGTGTCCCAACTCACTCCACCCGGAACGCCACAGTGGAATGGCGTGTCCGAGAGGAGGAATCGAACCCTATTGGATATGGTTCGATCTATGATGTGTCAAACCGATCTTCCATTATCATTTTGGGGCTACGCTCTATTAAGTGCAGCTTTCACCATTAACCGTGTTCCATCTAAATCAGTCATGAAGACACCATATGAGATGTGGAGTGGGAGGCGTCCCACACTGTCGTTCATGAGAATTTGGGGCTGCGATGTCTATGTAAAACGTTTACAATCAGACAAGCTGGGGCCAAAATCGGATAAGTGTAAATTTGTGCGGTACCCTAAGGAAACTAAGGGTTACTACTTCTACAATCCAACCGCGAACAAAGTGTTTGTTGCTCGTACCGGCGTGTTTCTAGAAAGACAGTTTGTCTCTAAAGAAGCAAGTGGGAGGAATGTAGAACTTGAAGAGGTTCAAGAACCACAAATCACTGAACCAATTATGGAACATGAACAGGAACCACAAGCAGTTGTGGAGCAACCTGTTCAGGTAACACAAGAGCTTCGTAGATCTAGTAGAGTGCGCCAGGAACCCGAGAGGTATGGACTTCTCGTAACCGATTCCGGTGACACGATGCTCATAGATGATGAGCCTACTACCTATGAGGAGGCCATGAGTGGCCCAGACTCTCAGAAGTGGCTGGAAGCCATGAGATCCGAGATGGAATCCATGTATACCAACAAAGTATGGACTTTGGTGGAACCACCCGATGGGGCGCGGCCCATAGGGTGCAAGTGGGTCTTCAAGAAGAAGATCGACATGGATGGTAATGTGATTACCTATAAGGGCCGATTGGTGGCTAAAGGATTCAGACAGATTCATGGTATTGACTATGATGAAACCTTTTCACCAGTCGCTATGACCAAATCCATCCGAATCCTACTTGCGATTACAGCATACCACGACTATGAGATTTGGCAGATGGATGTCAAAACAGCATTCCTTTATGGGAATCTCCTCGAGGACGTGTATATGATAAAGCCGGAGGGTTTTGAGGATCCAAAGCAAGCCAACAAAGTCTGTAAGCTGCAACGATCCATTTATGGATTGAAGCAAGCTTCTAGGAGTTGGAATCGACGTTTTGATGAAGTGGTCAAAGAGTTTGGCTTCATCAGAAACGAAGATGAGTCTTGTGTCTACAAGAAGGTTAGTGGGAGCTCTGTAGCTTTTCTGGTCTTGTATGTGGATGACATACTTCTCATTGGAAACGACATTCACATGCTGCAATCTGTTAAAGATTGGCTAGGAAAGTGTATCTTAATGAAGGACTTAGGGGAAGCAGCCTATATACTCGGTATAAAGATCTATAGAGATAGATCTAAGAGGTTGCTAGGCCTAAGTCAAAGTACATATATTGACAAGGTGTTGAAACGGTTCAACATGCAAGATTCCAAGAAGGGATTCTTGCCCATGTCACATGGAATCACTCTTTCGAAGAGTGATTGTCCCTCCAATGAGATTGAGAAGGAACGCATGAGTAGAATCCCCTATGCCTCGGCCATAGGATCTATCATGTACGTCATGTTATGTACTAGACCAGATGTGTCATATGCCTTGAGTATGACAAGCAGATACCAATCCAATCCGGGTGAGAGTCACTGGATTGCAGTCAAGAACATCCTAAAGTACTTGAGAAGAACTAAGGATGCTTTCTTGATATTTGGCGGTGAGGAAGAGTTGCGTGTAAGGGGTTACACTGATGCAAGCTTCCAAACCGACAGAGATGACTTTAGATCACAATCGGGATACGTGTTTTGCCTGAATGGAGCAGCGGTGAGCTGGAAGAGTTCCAAGCAAGAGACGGTAGCTGATTCTACAACAGAGGCTGAGTACATTGCTGCAAATGGCGCAGCAAAGGAAGCTGTTTGGATCAGAAAGTTTGTTTCTGAACTTGGTGTGGTCCCTAGCATTGCGGATCCAGTTGAGTTGGTATGTGACAACACTGGGGCGATCGCGCAATCAAAGGAACCCAGGTCGCACCAGAAGTCCAAGCACGTGCTCAGGAAGTTTCATCTGATTCGAGATATTATCGATAGAGGAGACGTTCGGATATGCAAGATTCCTACAGATGATAATCTGTCAGACCCGCTTACAAAGCCTCTCACGCAGTGGAAGCATGAAGGGCACACTAGGAGTATGGGCATACGAGATGCGCCAGATTGGCTCTAGTGTAAGTGGGAGACTGTTGGAATAGATGCCCTAGAGGCAATCTAGTTTAGTATGAATTATTTGTGGCTAGAAATTCATTTATTATTTATTGGATATTTAATATAATGAAGTCCTTAGATTTACAATTGTGTTGTTTATCTTAAATATCCCTAGTCAAGTATAATGATTAAATGGGACAATCATCTATAGACTAGTATGGGGTTGGATTGATATGGAGATATCATGATCCAACACATAGGTGTGCATTAGGGAATGTTGCACTGGATTGACCCATCTCCGAGAAGGCTACATACACGTTATGTTGAGTCACAAGCGCTTCTCGCGGTACAATGGTATTGTCATCCTTAGACTTGAAGTCACTAGATATTCTAGTTGTGGATTATTGTGATCTTGGTAGCGTTAAACGCTACACCGTAACTGGGTAGTTATAAAGGCGTGTACTGGATACAATAAGAAGCAAGCTTAGAGATCGTAGTGGACGTAGATAGAATTTGTCCCTCCCACATAACGGGAGAAAATATCCTAGGCCACTCGAGGGATAGTGCTTATAGAATGTCTGGCCAGACTCAAATAAATCAATATGGGATATTGATGTTATTTGCACGAATAAGGTTATTCCCATGGATCGAGAAATTATGGATTGGATATACGAGTGTGACTTGTATGTCTCGTGTCCAATCCGGATATAGAGACAAAGGGATGAGACAATTACTTGTACAAAAGGTTGTCAAGATGACTATTCTATTAGTTGGCTAGAATGGATGTTTTGCTAGAGACCGCTCCATATTAGCAAATAGTTGCTACCAACTAGATAGAACCTATGGGGTCACACGCTATATAGAGTTGAACTAGATTTGAGAATTAATTAATTGGATTAATTAATTAGAAGGATCACTTTGCAAAACCTTGCAAACTTAGTAGGGACTAATTTGCAAGGAAGGGACTAAATTGAATTCTAGTAGGACTAGAACAAGTCTTTTAGGTAGTTAACAAGGAGTTGTTGGACTATATAAAGGACCTTCCTTCCTTCCTTCCCACAATAATTTATGCTCATTATTGAACATAACAAAGAGTGGGAGAGAACAAAAGGAGAGAGAGAGCAAGCAACAAAGGGACCCGACCGCCCCTTTGCCGCCACTCGTCCCCGTCGGCCACAAGGAGGCCGAGACCCTCTTTTTGGGTCTCGTTTTGCGTGATTTTTCTTCCTCTTCCTCTTCCGGGCTAGCACCAAGGACTTGGGAGATCTAGGATCAACTCTAGGCGTTGATCAACCATAGAGAACGTGACACAGTTCGCGTTTGAAGTCATCAAAGGAGAACCCTAATGTGTGTTATTGATTTCTAACTCTTACCATCGTTATGTCTCTTGACTTGTGATCCTTGGAGGGTTTTGCATTGTTTTATGATTGTTTGTGTTTCCGTTGCGCATCCATGAATCAAAACCCTACACATCTGACCCCCTCCAGCCACCAATCTCACCAACCATCCCTCCAAACATCTCACCCACAACCCTCAACTACTACACCTACGAACCTAAAGCCACCCACAAACACTTGTGTTACTCAACCATCCCATGCACACGACACACACATGAACCACCAACCGTCGCGAAACCAGAAGGAGCAGATCTAGTCGCCGGCGCTCCAGCAAATGTCATCGATTCCGGCGAACCAGAAGGAGCAGATCTCAACTGTTTACATATATGTATAGTTGATTTTACTTACCACTATGTCCCAGTTCTTTCTCCCCAATTTGACGTATCTAGGTCACTTTGACCGCCTGATTTGGATAACAAAACGATGCAATTTTGTGATAATTTTTTTCACTGTGTTTTGGAGCAAATTTTACTCTACAATACCCTAAAAAGATTCATCAATTTGTTATCTTAATCACCGAGTCAAATGACTGTGGGTCTGCTGTTCTTGGGCCATGATAAGCCCAATCTTTCTTAGCCCGTTTCTTGTTGTAACGTTTTTCTTCTTCACGGTTATTTTAGCTATTTTATTTTATATTAACGTGCATGTCATCTCATAGCGACTGGCAATCCTGCAGTTTGATGATTTCTCCTCATCGGTGGAAATCACCAAATCGTCTGTGTGGCTGCCGCTGGAGTTCGAGACCATGGCCGACTGGAGCTCCTTACCTTCCGACTTGGTCTGTCTTGTCGCCGATAAGCTGTCTGCCATCGAAGATCTGGCGGGCATAAGTGTGGTGTGCCGATCTTTCAATTCTGCTATACCAAAAGAGTACTGGCGTCGAGAGTCTGCTCTTGGGAGGTCTCCATGGCTTTTGCTCTGCTCCCAAGACGGTGATGGCGAAAACGCCCCTAGCACCGAGAGGGGTTTACTGAACATGTATAAGAACGCGAAAAAAATTCTCCATGGATCTGCCGGAGCTACAAGGAAGACGCTGCTGGGGATCTCGCTACGGTTGGTTCGTAACCCTAGGTCTCGATCTTCAATTACACCTCCTCAACCCCTTGACCCGGCGCCGCATACTCCTCCCACAGCCCGCCTATGATGAGGAGGATTTTGATGATGAGGCTGAGAAGGTAAATTGGATCCGAACTTATTACATTGACAGGGCTATATTAATCAAAAGGCCCCCCTCTTCTTTTTCCTCCTGCCAATATGATGATTTCCTTGTTGTTCTAACTGGTTTCCTCAACCAATTGAGGGTCATAAGACCTAGCTCCTGGAAGAACGCCAAGTTCTCCAGGCTGCCTGAGTATGCCGGCAGTACTCCGAGTCGTTTATACGACTTCGCTTGCCACAATGGCCAAATGTACATGCTATCTTTGTTAGGTAGTCTTTTCATATGCCGCAATTTCGATGGACCTGGAGATCCGGTAGCGGAACAAATTACACATCCTGATAAAGTATATTTTACCGGAGAAGAAGATAAGTTGTACCTAGTAGAATCGCGAGGAGATCTTCTTATGGTGTCTCGATTTAGAGCATACGAAGGAGAATCACTGGGCGAGACCTATCATTTTGATGCGTATAAGTTCGACGACAAGGGAAAAAAATGGATTAAACTTGATGATTTGGACGGACGTACCATATTCGTGGGTGACTGTCAAACCATAGCTTTGGAGGCGTCGGAAGCTGTAAGCTGTAGAAGTAACTGCATATACTTCTGCGATGATGATTATGAAGTCTTCAACGACAAAGACAAAGGGGGACGCGACATGGGTATATTTCATCTCAAAGAAAAGACTATTGAACGATTCTACAACGGAGCTGATTCCTTTTCTGCATACTCTGCCCCTAAATGGTTCATTCCTGCCCTCACTTAACTCGCTCACTCGCTGTGATGATGTCTGTGATCATTCATGGCTTCAGTTAACTTAGTTTGGGGCTTGTGTATGGATCTAAGTAAGTTTCTATCTTCCGTTGTTTCGTTAAGAACTAAGTATTTGAAACTATGTTTCCGTTTGTGTGGAACTACTTTACCGGGTGTTTAATAAAATGATTGTTTATGAAATGAGTTAGCTATGTTTCCTTGTTTTCCATGCAAACTAATCAATAATAATGCGGAGACATTGTTTCATTTAGCTGGCCTAGCCGGTAGTAGTATGACATTATTCACATGTTCCAATCTGTCACGCTTAATTATGTGATGTTGAATTCCCGTGATGCAAGGGAACTCCACCTTGGGTGATATACCTGTACGGAGCTCTCAAAAACGCCACATGGTGTTCCTATGAAAAACATTGAGTCCGAAACTTGTGAGGAACTTCTTGGTCCCGTTGTTGAATCTTACGAGAACATCCATGGCCTTAAAAGTAATATAACTAGGAGGGCTCTTTGTAGATTTAAGGAGACAAGGGTTACAATGTTAACCGTATGTAAAATATGTAAGAGATTTTTATGAAAATTCCAAAACTTTATTATAAATCATTATTATAATTACATTTCTAAAATAGTCTTAAAGATGTTCGTTACTACATACTTGTAACTCCCTCATTATTAGAGTATTAAACATGAAATATTTGGTTTAATGTAGCATTATTGGGAGGTGATTATATGACCATAACTCCAATATTAATACTAGGGGGTTACTAGTTTCTATGCACATCTATATATATGTGAGTGTCATTTTATATGAGAGATGGATAGAGAGAATGAGAAAGTGTGCACTACCAAATATGTTCAAGTATTTTATATAGACTACGTATTTTGTTTTGGGCAACTACGGTTCGAGACGGTTCACAAGTCCTACAACCGGCGTGACGCTTGTAGGAGCTGGCTCGAGTGTGGGTTGAATCCTACTTCGTAGCATACCGGTAGCACCCTCACGTGGGGAGGATCTACGTTGTAGGACAATGTCCTACATAACATGCCTCTCACACCCAGGCCAGCCTTATTTTATCCTTTGTTATTGTGTTTTATTCTATTTGATCATTTTATGAATTGTCTAAATTATTTTAATTGATAATACTAATGCTTATTTGTGTGTTTTTGGTCGCAGATGACTAACAATCTACAACGTAGATGATTTAACAATATGTGTTTACAGTTGGAGTTGCTAAGTAGAGATATCGATCAAAGAAGTGCAACAATATTTTCATAGAAATTTTTGAGATCTTTTCCAGGATTGATCATATACCTCTTCTATGTTAATTATTAGTTCAGTATTTGTTTGTCTTATATATAACAACATGATTATGTGAAATGCATCATCTTTCGATCACATTACCAATATGGGACTTTTGTGGTGGTGACTAGTTTAAAGTACAAAAAGTAATTATAAAATGTTTATGCATAGGAAATGTTGGGGTCTTGTTAGATCTCCTATCAACCATTGAGGTAAAGGAGCTTTTTTCATTTCCAATTTAGACATGCGTAAACATATATTATGTTTTGATGTGTTTATAATCAAGATTTTTTTTTCTTGTTGCGTACTAATGCATGTTTTATTTCTTATTCTAATAGTTGAATGTAGAAACACATTCATAAATTAGTATACCCATCATGTTATTTTGAGAGATAACAAGTCAAACACTATGTCTAGAGCATGTTAATATTCTTTTAAGAAGATAATTGCATATAGACTATTACATAATTGATCTCTTATAATAATTTTGATGTTAGTTGAAATTGGGTTTTCTTCCAAATAGTATGGTCACTCGGGGTTGATGTCTATTTGGAAATGTGTTGCTTGGAGCACTAGAGTTTAGTTTTCAATTCCAGTACATGTAATTTTCTTCTTTGTTTCAAAATTAATTAGATTGATATTTCTTATAGCCTACTTTTCCAGGGATCTTCATGGAGTTCTATTAAGCTATTGGGACTTCATTGCTATTGATGGATGATATGTGGAGGTCATCGATTTATTGGATTTATTATTCTCATATGACGAGACATTCTCATATTTTTTGGCGAAAGTGAAATGGATCTCCAAGAAGAGTTATATATTTCTAATCTTGGTAGCTTACGGAGTACAAATGTTATGGAGCCATTATTTCTTGGAGTAAATGGAAGATATTTATTCTTGAAGACAAAGCATTTGGAATATGTGTTTACAATGGCGCCCATGAATATTCTTATTGGTTTTTCATATACGGGCTTCTTATCAATTTTCGAGGAATTCCATATTATTCTCATAATGAAGAACTTCTATATTCTCGAAGAAGATGAAAATTACGTGGACGTAATTTGACAGGCTCGGTTTCTTCAACTCTTTCCTCCATATATTTATTTCTATTGTTTTCGTGTAGCATTCTATAATAATCATGTTGTGATAAAATATTGCTACACGTCAATGAAAAATTATGTTGATATATTTTATTTCATAAAAAGTTATAATATTACTTTTAGAAGTGAGAATGAAAAATGGGGGTTGGCATAAAATTGAAATTCACCAAATGGTTCGTAATGAAATTTCACAAGTTAGAAATGATTTATTGGATGATGAAATATATTTCTGTAACTTGACTTTTTGAGTATTATTGATTTGCCTAAATATTTTTATGTCCATTTGTGAGATTTAAAATGTGGGAGTTACTTGATTACATTTAAGTCTACATTTTTATGAGCAATTAATATGTGGGGGTTACATGAGAAAATATATATAATATAATTTTATGTGCATGCATGAATTAACTGTTGGTTTGTTCTATTAGTGTAACATATGGATACCACTTTATAAAATAATATTGTGGTCAAGTAAATTATTTCTATTATGTCATAAAAGTTATATATTATCATTGGTATCATCGTTTTCATTGACTCTTTGGAAAAGTGCAATTTATGTGATTCCATGGGTAAGTAAAAATGTGGGGGTTTCATATGAATTTTTTTTATCATAATTCTACACACGTGTGACTTAACTAATAGCAATCTTGTGGAGATGTAACATGTTATCATTTTATGGATTCTATAATCATCATTTAGTGTATATTTTTTTTAGAAGAAGAAAAATGCCATATTTTAGTGTCGTCGCTAAACATGTCTATTCAACAAAATTATTTTTCATTAAGTGCTATTATTGGTCTCGATAAATGCGAGTTAATGTGGGGTTATATGATGAGACATTCTAAACATGATCTTAATTATGTGATTTCAGTAGTGTTGGTTATGACGTGATAATATTTTATGAGACTTATATTTCTAACCCCTCAAATTACTAATTTTGCATCTAGTGCAAATATTTTTATTCTCATGTGAAATTTGGTGTACATCAAATGTGACATAGAATTGATGGTGTTAAAACATAGCAAGATGGGAAGCGCACATTTCACGATGCACGAGAATGAGAATGATTCAATAAAAATATATACATGTATATTATTGGTTCCATAGTCCCTAAGTCCTGGGATGGAGTTTGAAAACTCTTGATGGATTTCACCGTTGATAAATGGAAAATGCCTAGTTGGCCAATAAGAATATGCTTTATATAAAGTCATACGACCATTGAGGGTCTAATTAATCTAGGAGCGGAGTCCTAGATATGTCGAGGGGGATGGGCTAAGCCCAAAATATAGTCACCGCTGGAGGTAACCCAATCTCTATGACTGGAGATCCCATGAAGGAGATTCAATGGGTAGAAACAATCCATGATGAGTGACTGCGAGTTTCAGCACTTTTATTTTAGGAGAAGTCTCTGACTCTCCTCCCATCCCTATGGCATAGTGCTGTGATGTGAAAAGTGTGACGTCTAGGATGGGTTTTAACCCTTAATGGATCCAAGGCGAGTAATTTTCGCAAGGTATGGGTCACACATTCCCTTGGAGGATCCACCTAAGTGAGAGTTGCCTTGAGGCCGGGGCTATGGGATTGGGCTATTCCCTAGAGGCTCTCATGATTTGGTTCGAGTGCATGGCCGTAATGCACTAACCCGCGAACTATGTCCAATGCCGGTACTGTGTGTGTTTCGATTGAACTCGGGCTTAAAGGGTCTAGTTCAAGGCTTAGTCCACTATGATCCTTCCGAGCGAGATTGTCATCACTAAGTGAGGTTCAAGTCGGAAGACACCTCACCTATTGCACGGTATGAAAGTTGTCCATTATATAATCGTCGATATTTTAGTCTATTATTTTTATAACTTATACTATATTAAGTTACTTTTATTTGAGTTTAAAGTTTTGAAATTTTGTGGGGGATTGTAAGAGATTTTTATGAAAATTCCAAAACTTTATTATAAATCATTATTATAATTACATTTCTAAAATAGTCTTAAAGATGTTCGTTACTACATATTTGTAACTCCCTCATTATTAGAGTATTAAACATGAAATATTTGGTTTAATGTAGCATTATTGGGAGGTGATTATATGACCATAACTCCAATATTAATACTAGGGGGTTACTAGTTTCTATGCACATCTATATATATGTGAGTGTCATTTTATATGAGAGATGGATAGAGAGAATGAGAAAGTGTGCACTACCAAATATGTTCAAGTATTTTATATAGACTACGTATTTTGTTTTGGGCAACTACGGTTCGAGACGGTTCACAAGTCCTACAACCGGCGTGACGCTTGTAGGAACTGGCTCGAGTGTGGGTTGAATCCTACTTCGTAGCATACCGGTAGCACCCTCACGTGGGGAGGATCTACGTTGTAGGACAATGTCCTACATAACATGCCTCTCACACCCAGGCCAGCCTTATTTTATCCTTTGTTATTGTGTTTTATTCTATTTGATCATTTTATGAATTATCTAAATTATTTTAATTGATAATACTAATGCTTATTTGTGTGTTTTTGGTCGCAGAGGACTAACAAAATATGTTGATGTTACTAGTTCTATTTCTATCAAGTATCAACCTTAATCTAAACCCCTAAACCTTAGTTGCTCGCATACACGAACGGAAAGAAAACAGTCTTGAGATGACCTCAAAAGACTTTGACAATCTCTTATTTTTCCAGTACCTCCGCATGTTTATCAAGTATATGTGTTCTTGTCGCCTTTGTTATGAAATCTTCTCCTTCTTGTTCTCTCTCCTTGTTCTTCTCTTATTGATCGTAGTTATTGTCTTCCAGTTTTGTGTATTATAACTTTTTAGTATGTACAATATTTATATATCGTTACATTATAATATCATTGTGTATTTAAATATATAATATACATAATTGTACTATATACATGCATATATACAGTGGCTCACAACAGTATTTTTAAAGGGGGGGGGGGGTTGGGGCAACTTGTCAATGGAATTAGCTGTTTTTTTTCCTTCACAGGGTTATAATTTGTATACATACTTGTATGTACATCAATATTATTTTCATAAAATAATGCACTATTAACTAATATGTAGTTGAGGAACGAGAATGCTATAACAAGTAACATATTTGTAAGAACAACATTTATTCTTTGAATACGTGACATTACTTGTATTTGTAGTGGAATATTGTTTAATTCTAGAAACTTGAGGAACAAGTGGAAATTATGTAATTTTGAGGGGGGGGGGGTTGATGTAGTACGGTCAAAATATATGGGGGCCTCTACGTAGCAAACACTTTTTCTCACATGAACAAAATCTTTTTGAATGTTTGTGATGTGCCAATTTTCACGTCTCCATATAATTTGAGGCCAGGCACTTTTTTCTGATTTGTCTCTGAGTAATTCTCTCACCTAAAATCGTACTACCTCCGTTTCTTCTCTATCACACCGGTTTGACTTTTTGACTCGTATCTGTGTCACTTTGACCGGGTGACTTGGATATCAAAACGATGTGATTTTTTGATAATTTTTTCAGCGTGTTATAAAACAATTTTTACTCTACAATACCATGAAAAAAATATCAAAAAATTAGATTGTTTTCCTATCCAAATCACCGGGTCAAAGTGACCCAGTGAATAGTGACAAAAGTCAAACCAGTGTGATAGAGAAGAAACGGAGGTAGTATTAGTTATAGGAGTTGGCAGCAAAGTCCAACCCGGGCTGGGTAGGCAATTCAAAGTGCAGGAATAACAATCAATAATAGTATTGTTATGAAGGATAATGGAGTGCAGCACCTCTTCTTATCACCCCTGCGTGCTCCACAATAGGATTTAGTATTATTTCCTAGTGGAATGGAAAATATTCTGAAGCACTATATGCTTCTTGTTAGGATCCGATACGCGAGAAACAAGAGAAAGCAAGAAAAAAAAAAAAAAAAAAAAAAAACAAGATCAAGAACACAAACGATTTAACGTGGTTCACTAGTTTTGAGACTAGAAACATCAAAGGCCAACCCAAACCCGATTTATTGATGCCTAAAACCAATTACAAGCACCCACACACCCAAAAAGTCTTGACCCTAGCATCTATTTATACTAGTACAAAACTTGGTGCCAAAGCTATGATCAATACGAGTCTTAGACAAACTAGGAGTGTATCTATCCAATATTGTTTCCTATACAAATAAGGAGACTACCAATTAAAGCTAACAAAGACGTCCAAGTACATTGTCGTCCAAGTACAATGTACTTTGCTAGCTTCAATCGCAAAGTCATAGTAGGACTTTGCCACTTCAATGAATTGTGTTTGGATCACAATTCTAACAAATCTCCATAGCTTTTGTTTGGCGAAATTTCAGCTTCAACATTTGAATCAAAACTAAACCCAACAAACCTCCCCCTTGATTCAAGCCCCATAGCTACCGAAACAATTCTTCTCATCAATCCAACAAACCCAACCCGAGTGTATTCCCCATTTGTGGAATGTGAACACACTCCCAATGCATCCCAACAAACGCCTCTTCAATGCACCATGACTAATTCATAACCCAACGTTGCGCTAATGACACTTCGCAACAAAGTGTATATCAAACGATGTCATGCCAATATGCGCCGCCAACCGCACCAATGCGCACAAAACCAATAACCGAAACGCGCCAATCAAATATCCAATCGCGCCACCAACCGATGTGTGCACAATAACACGCCACCAACTCACGTGCCCAATAACACGCTCCCATGCTCCATGCCCGGAGCCCGAACCGCCCCGAAGGGTCCTAGAGAGTTTCATCGTCCTCGAGCATCCCTCCTCCTCCCCCTGAAGCGAGATCTCCAGGTGCACGATTCTTGGGACACTCCTTTTTCCCATGATGTTTCTCCCTCAATTTGCTAGTTGATTCAAGCCGCCTCCACATAGACTTGAATCCTCTTAGCTGTCAAATCCAGATATAGATCCAGATCACTCGCCGGGTTGAGCACGCCATATCGATTGACGCATGCTGGAACCGAAAGCGTGTTGGACGTACTAGAACTAGATCCACAATTCCAATGCTCCACAAAAAGAGCCCGATAGCTCCCCCAACAAGGAACCCGATAGCCTCCCAACAAAGGCTTGGTGTGCTTGCACCCCCTGTTTCAGAGGCCAACCAGCGGAAACCCAATCTTCCCATCAAACCCGACATATCTTGATCACGAACACACGCCATCGCTCCTCTTGAACCTCGACGAACCTGGCTCTGATACCACTTGTTAGGATTCCGATACGCGAGAAACAAGAGAAAGCAAGAAAAAAAAAACCAAGATCAAGAACACAAGCGATTTAACGTGGTTCACTAGTTTTGAGACTAGATACATCCACGGCCAACCCAAACCCGATTTATTGATGCCTAAAACCAATTACAAGCACCCACACACCCATTTATACTAGTACAAAACTTGGTGCCAAAGCTATGATCAAAAAAAGTCCTAGACAAACTAGGAGTGTATCTATCCAATATTGTTTCCTAAACAAATAAGGAGAATACCAATTAAAGCTAACAAAGACGTCCAAGTACATCGTCGTCCAAGAACAATGTACTTTGCTAGCTTCAATCGAAAAGTCATAGTAGGACTTTGCCACTTCAATGAATTGTGTTTGGATCACAATTCTAACAAATCTCCATAGCTTTCGTTTGGCAAAATTTCAGCTTCAACATTTGAATCAAAACTAAACCCAACACTTCTGTCGATAGGCAGACGGGGTTTGATATGTCGCTTTACTGATGAATTGCAAAGTCGGTGCAAGACCGACCTCTGTTTGGATTGTTGAACATTGATATTGGTTATTGAAATTTTGAATGTTTGTGGTTGCTTTCTTTTGAACGGTGTCTGAGCTCTAGGTACCTGCCTAGTTTGTGAATATGAAGGAATTGGATTGTTTGTGGACAACACTCTGTCTAACCCACTTCTCTTTCCCATGGCTATTGCTTTGCTTGAGTTAGGGAGGGAGAAGGGAACTACTACTAGTAGAACCCTCCCTCAGTCATGGATAATAAAATGAGCTACGTACAAGGGGTTATTGTGTAATTGTAGTGGGGGCTAAAATGTAATATATACAGAAAACATAAGGTGAAATTGCAAATTTTTAGAAGTTGAGTGGGGGCTATAGCCCCGACACTCCTCTATGTGCATTCGCCCTGGCCGATATGTTACTATTTTGTATTTCGCTGAGGGGATGGATGGATCTCAATTTGTTGGGGGGGGGGGGGGTGAATTCAAATTCAATCTTACTTTGCCCATAGTGACAAGTATTCCAAGGGTTTCCCCATCACGAGGTTCCCTAGTAACAAAAAATTAGGATAGCGGTAAGATAGTTGATTAGAGTTGATCATATGCCATAGTAGTAGCTCTTCCCAAAGTACTAGAATATTTTAAGTAGAGAATGTCTAGAGTCAGGCTCAATTGAATTTCATGTTGCTTTAAAGTCTGAGGCCTCGATCGGGGCATTTAAGGGTTTAACTGAAAGGCTGTCTTTGTGGGGTTGGTTAGGCTATAGAGTCAGGTCATGGTTATTAGTTGAGCCACAACTAAAAGGATGAAATATATGTTGACTGCTCACTCGAATCTATCAGTTTTTATTTTGGTGGTTTGGTTACTAGTAATGCCCGTGATACCTAACTAAGGTCATAGTGTTTCATTCGCAAATCACGGTCGAGAACTTCATCTAACAAGATAAACACTTTGCAGGCTTTGCCTGCTTGAATACATTTGGATTAGAATATAACTATTCCTTCTTAATTTGCTTATCGTCAATGTCCTTGTGCTCATCCTTGTCCTCTTTGCTTTGCATCCGGCCTGGCGCTGTATATGGCGGTAAAAAAAATCAACTGATATGCATAACGCATCAAGGCAGCAACTTTATTCTGCCAGTGAAAAATCTGCAAAACATTACTTGAACAGTTTTGAAGGTTAAACACCTCATATACACAAGGGAAAGACTATTAGAAAGCCGCATGGAAAAATAAAATTACCACATCAAATTCCACAAACCATACCATTTCAGTGGCCAGCTCAAAAAGAGCAAAACCTGCATCAGATTTTTGCCCTTGCTTGTATACCTAGAACGACTTAACAATGAGAGAATTCAACCAGCTTGATATTTGAATATTCCGAACAAAAAGCAGTAATTTAGATAGACATATTTTCTATGCTAAAGAAAAAGAATACACTACATACAAGGACAATGTCACAGGGTGGCATCAGCACCATCCACACAGCTATTCCAATGTCTGCCTTTTTTGCCTTGGGGCATCTCCTGTCATTCCACTCCACATATGTACTTTATCTCTTGTAACATTTTCACAATTTCAATCTTATGGTCTATCCTGATATGAAAAAGTTAAAATGAATTCAGACTTTAGAATAAGCCTGGCAACGGGCTGGGTTTGGACCCGATCTGACCTCAATCCATTATGGGACACCCAGGCCCAACCCTAGCTTTGCGACTCGCTGTTTCAAAACCCATACTCGACCGTAGGCCCGATGGGTCAGAGACCCTCAATTTTAAATTTTTATACACGGAGGTAAAAAGAAGGCAAAATTGCACCCGGGTACCCACAATTTGGTTTATCCGGCAAGTGGGTACCCAAACTTTAAAACCATGCAGTCTCAGTCCTATACTTTCAAAAATTGTTAAATTGAGTACCCTTATGTTAACTTTCCATCCATATTGGATGAAATAATGTAAAAGATACTATTGCACCCCTCGTCATCACTCATCACCATATAGAGAGAAACTCGATACGAATACAACCAACTTACAATAGCCACGACTATAGACATGAATATATATACTAGGATACGGATTTGTGCCCAAAGCAACATCAAAATAATGCCTAAACAGACTTAGAAACAGAACGAACCGACTCAGCCCAATACCATTCGCACCACTGGCACACCCATTCGCACAAATCATTCATGCGAAAGCCCTCTGCATTCGCGCGAAAGGACAGTGAGTTTACCTTTCTCCGTTGCTTTCTTGTCTTGATGTGCAATACCAGTGTGAACAAATCTGACAATTAGGTAAAAGAAAGGAATGCGTTTTAGTGTTAAGGTGTCCAATACCAGTGTGAGAAATGGAGGAGGTCTGACCATTACCCATAGTGACATAATCAGATCCAGAATAGGTATCAGCCATAGACATGTTTCTCATCTCAGCTGTCATGTGATTAGTTGCACCAGAACCAGAGAGACAACAGTCAGAAGAACCAGAAGTAGAGGCCTTATAGGCAGTAAGTTGATAAGGAGGGGTTTTTCCCTGATATGAATAATCCATTCTATGCCAACAATTCACGTCAAAATGGTAATCAAGACCCATATTTAGGGTTGCGCCTACCAGTGGATTGACCACGGTTGTGATGAACTCTGTGGTTTCCTCTGACCTTAAGGTTATAGTCGAAGCGCCCACTAGGGTTATGACCAGAAGATTGAACGGTGCGACCGTAGCCACCACCGGTGTGGAAATAGCCATCACGACCGGTGGATGGTCCAGGACAGAGGACACCACGACCACGGTAGGTAGAACCAGAGAAGCCAGTAGAAGAGGAAAAGGCAGTAGGAAGGTCATTTAGAACATATAAGAGAATGCCTTCATCATCAATATTAACCATAGAAACAGCAAGTTAATCACCAATAGCTTTAATATTTTGCATATATAGGGCCACAGAACCAGAACGTTTCTTTAAGGTTTGTGACACGTCCAACCACAAGTGTATGTCCGTCGTGTGTAGTAATATTCGGAAATCCGGGTTTATCGAACCTAAGGGACTTGTTGTGAACTAATTAGATTGATTAACCTCGTGCGGGCAAGCAATTGAGTTGATAATTAAACTAAGAAAATTGAAAAGACAAAGCGAGTATTTAAATATTGATATTAAGATAGATAAAAAACAACCAGGACATCTCGTTTAGGGGATTGCAAGAATTTTATTGACAACAGTTTATGATTTGTGAAACACATACTAAGTTCACTTTGCTAATCGAGCAATACTAACTCACTGAGTTACCAAGTGAGCATCATATTCCTAGGTTAGATTAAAACCGAGTTACAAGTTCTAATTATCCCTAAACATGCATTAACAATGAATTCCATTATACGATTCCATTCAACGTAGCCGAGTTATCAAGCCTACGAACGGGTGATTGTTTGCTTTTCTGGTTTAACAATTACCGAGTTACCAAATAATTACAAACTAAGTTCTAGCTAACATGACGTCTCTACTAGCTAGATAGGATGAAGATCACACAAAAATCATAGCAAACGTAGTTTCAACAATTAGGTTTATGAAAACATAAATATCAATTCATAAAATGCACAATCAATGTGAAAACTCTAACCCCAAATTCAGGTCATGATCTAATAGGTTTAGTTACACATACTCATGATCACAACGACAAGAGTTCATGTGATCATGACGGAGGAGAAAAGAGATCAAACTAGGTTTCCCAAGCTCCACGATGTGCTCCAAGCTCTAAGTTGTTGTCCCGTCCTTCAAAACGGGTCTAATTCACGTTCTAGGGTGCTCACATATGTTTCCTGATAGTTAGGACATGTTTGGGACTAATTACGAGCGAGCCCCAAGAATTTTGCAAAATCTTCTCGCGCGTCCAGGTCGTGCGACGTCAATTTCCAAGTCCTGCGACCTCTGGGTTTGAGATTCCAGGTCGTGCGACCTATGAACGAGGTCCTGCAAGAACTCCTTTTTGCTACTGAAGTACTGTTTGCTGGCACCCAGGTCGTTCGACCTCAATTTGAGATCGTACGACTTCCCTGGCGATTTTTCCAGGTCCCGTGACCCCATTTCCAGGTCGTGGGACCTCGTGCAAGACCTGGAAAATCAATGTTTTTATTCGAAATGTTCTGTTTTGCTTCCAAAGCCTTCCTTTCATTGTCTTTTCTCCGATTCCTTTCCCCAGCATCAACTCATCACTTTCCGGATATTTTCTAAGTAAAAGTGATCATACGTTCACCTATCCTGGAAAAGCAACTAAGCTTTTTGAAAAGAATATAAGGACCCCGATTTTGATCCGGAACTCCGATGAACGTGATTTTTGCACCTATGGAGTCCTTTTGCGGCGTTTCCGAAGCGTTTTCTCATTTTTCTCGATTATTGCTCAACTTTCACAAAAATATCCAAAATAAGCCAAATTCGTGTTTTTCTTCAATTCCGAAGCTCGTTTATTCTCTTCACTTGATTCCCGCATGCATAATTCCTGTCACACAACAACATGAACACTACCGTGAAGATCATATGAGATAAATCATTCAAATCATACCCAAAATCAATAAGAAACGCCTAGATTGTACTTTAAAACTCAAAAACATCCAATAGTGCATTTTCTTCTCTTTTTAGCTCGAATCTCATCACTTTAACCGTAGAATGTACGTTGGAGAACTCTTATGAAGGATTTATGAGTTTGTAACTTAGATTTCATTGCAGAATATGAGATCGGGACAAGGATGCATACCTCCCCTCAAGAACGAGCCAAGTGGCATGAAGTGAGGTCTCACGAATCACATGGGTGAGGGTTTCAGGCGTGAGAGTGGTGTTGATTAGAGTATGAATTGATTGATCTTGAGTGAACCCGTCACGATAGGCTGGATTCGGAACTGAACCGCCAGGGAAATCGGAATCAGAGAGGCTGGCCGGCGGCGGTGGAATAGAACCGTCCATATACCATTAGAGATTATGGGTACGAACAAATAGAGGAGAGTTGATGTCGCCATAGAACATGGTTGTCAAGCTTAAAGGGCATGAGATTGTGGATAATGGAGAGGAAATAGAGGGGATTTATGGATGATTGAACCATGGTAGCCAAAATGATGCTCTGATACCATGAAAGCTTGTGTAAATCAAAGTAGGGTTTTGCCATATAATTGAAGAGAGAAGAGAGAAGAGGAAACTAAGATGAAGGCGTAGAATAATGAAACGACTGCCTTAGGTTTTCTCATTAAGAAAGGTGATTAAATACAAAGAGTCCAACGATCTCATTGTGAGCCATTGGATCAAATCATAATATCTACAAATTCTAGTAATGCCCACATAACATAAGATGCTTACAATAAAATCCATGGAATAATATTGCTAAGACACATAAGTCTCTGGAATGACATAAAGACCACTTCTCTGTTCTTCTCCGTAAACTGCTGTTCCAATGCACCCTTTTTCCGTTAAAAAAAAACATGTCTTTCTCTTCAATGTCTTTTTGGGCAAAAGTGCGTGCAAGATCATTTCTTGTCTGACTCACATAATTGAATTTCACTTAAACGAATGAATATATCAGTCCGTGACAACTTTCAAGAATGACCCATCATTTCTGACATTTCTTTTACGCTATTTATCCCCATCACGGAGCAGTTGAACCCCAACCTGAGAGTCTGATTCAATTACGACGTACGAAAATTTGAAATCTGTAGCCAACCGTAGCCCCTCCTCCATCGTTACAATCTCAGCAGGTGTCATTTGTCCTCTCTGTTTTTTCATTCGTTTTCGTCGTCACCACTATTGATTACTGCCTTCCATCTTGATCCAAACGCACCGCCTCCACCACCACCGAATTTTTTAACACTAGTCTTTGGTGGATTCATGAGAATACGGCTGTGCTGGGTTAAGACCGGTCTAGGTGTATGTGGGCCTGCTATTCTTGGTCCATGATAAGCCCAATATTTCTTAGCCCGTTTCTTGTTGTTGGCTAAATTGCACCGGAGGTACCCAAAGTTTGCCAAAACGAGCAAGTAGGTACCCAAATTTAAAAATCGAGCACCGCAGGTCTCAAATTTTGAATTTTCGAGCAAGTAGGTACCCTTCCGTTAACTTTCCATTGGACGGAAAATAATAAAAAGACATTTGTACCCCTTATTTTCACCTCCATTTTTTTAAATACAAGTTTTACTAAAAATCTAAAAGAAATTTAAAAACATAAAGTTTAAATTTAATAATTTGATATATGTAAGATAATGCAATATATTTTATCAAAATTACATATTTCTACATCATTTCAAGATATAAAATATGTTTTATTAACACAAATCCGTCAATCTTAAAGTCTTTAATTTTTTTGCAGTGTTTAAAAAGAATCTCAAATTTCATAATTTCCCATGTAACAATAATATACAAGTATCTTTGTACATTTTATACAATAGTCTATTTTACATTTGCATGAAAAATACAAATCATTACGATAAAAGCTACTCAAGTTGTATGTTATTGTTTTATTAAAAAAAATGTGAAATTACGAAGTTTTGAGATTTTTCTTAAAAACTGTTAAAAAAAAGTTAAAGACTTTAAGATTGACGGATATATGTTAATGAAAACATTTTTCAAATCTTGAAATGATGTAAGAAAAATATATAATTTTGATGAAATATATTGCATTATCTTACATTTATCAAATTGTTAAATTACTTCATTTCAAAAAAAAAAAATTTTTTGAATTATTTTTTATATTTTTAGTAAAACTTGTATTTTAAAAAAAGTGTGAGGTAAATAAGGGGTAAGAAAGTCTTTTTATAATTTTCCGTCCAATTTTAACGGAAAGTTAACGGAAGGGTACGTACTTGCTCGAAAATCCAAAATTTGGGACCTGTGGTGCTCGATTTTTAAATTTGGGTACCTACTTGCTCGTTTTGACAAACTTTGGGTACATCCGGTGCAATTTAGCCAATCTTTTTCTTCTCCTGGGTTATTTCAGCTATTTTATATTAAGGGTTAATTATATTTTACCCCCTGTAGTTAAGTGCTTGTGCGAAAGATCCCCTTAGAATTTCAAATGTTGCAATACACCTCCACGTGGTTTTGTTTTTGTGCGTAGGGGGTAATTTTTTGTTAGTTAGGGCAGAAAGTCCTATATACCTCTCTATATATAAATTCTATTCAATCATTTTCTCTACCCATTTTCTTTCTCTAACTTTGGTCTCTCTCTCCCCCCTTTCTCTTTCGACATATCTTCTTCTCTATTCTCCAAAATTCTTCTATCCCGATCTAGAGCAGCGACTTACAATGAGGGAAATATTCTTCTTCTTCTTCTTTTTCTTCTTTTTCTTCTTCTTCTTCTTCTTCTTCTTCTTCTTCTTCTTCTTCTTCTTCTTCTTCTTCTAGATACACTGTTTATTTATTTATTTTCCCTTTATCTTTTTTCTTCTCAAGACCTGTTTTATTTTCTTTTTTATTGCCTTCTTCTTCTCTTGGCTGCAGCTAGGGCGGTGATGGGAGCTAGTTTGTCGGAATTGATGGCGGACCATGTGGTTATTTCGGACATAGGAGAGGTTGTGGTGTTCTAGTGTTTTTCGGTTTCCAAATTTGGGGAAAAAGTATCAAGAGAGAGAGGGAGAGAAGACAAATAGTCACAGAGAAGAGATGAAACGAAACTAAAATTGAAACATGTGGTTCTCTTCTTCTCCGTCAGATCCGTTATGGGTCTTTTAGTCTTCTTCTTTGTTCTTCTTCTTCCTCATCTTCTTCTCCTTCAGACCCATTCTCTTTGTTCAAAATTTTTTGACCTTCTTTCATATTTGTTTTTTTATTATATTTTCTTTTTTTTCATAAAACTTATATATTGATTGAAATTAGAGGGTATAAATGACATTTCAAGTACAATATTTAACGTTTTCGTTAGTTTTAATGGAACCACACAAAAACTAAACTACAAGGGGGTGTAGTCTAACATTTGACATCTTTAGGGAATATTTTGCACAAACCTCTAACTATAAGGGGGTGAAATGCAATTAACCCTTATATTAACGTGCAGGTCATCTCATAACGGGTAGTGTGGTGAACCCTCGTGGGTATATTTTTCAGTTATTGAATGGTGGGAGCAAATAAAAATTTCTCCTCATAGCAACGGGAAATCCTTCCTGCAGTTGTACTTCGTTTTCATACTTAATAAAATTTTGCACCTTCATCCACGAAGTATGATGATTTTTCCTTATCGTCTGTGTGATGATTTTTCCTTATCGTCTGTGTGGCTGCGTCTGGGGTTAGAGACCATGGCCGACTGGAGCTCTTTACCTTCCGACTTGGTCCGTCTCGTCGCCGATAAGTTCTCTGCCATTGAAGATCTCACGGCCTTAACCTCGGTGTGCCGATCTTTCAATTCCGCAACACCGAAAGAGCACTGGCGTCGACACTCTGCTCCTCGGCGGTCTCCATGGCTATTGCTCTGCTCCCAAGACGGTGATGGCGAAAACCCCCCTAGCACCGAGAGGGGTTTACTGAATATGTACAAGGACGCGAAGAAATTCTTCATGGATCTGCCTGAACTACAAGGAAGACGCTGCTGGGGTTCTCGCTACGGTTGGTTCGTAACCCTAGGTCTCGATCTCCAATTACACCTCTTCAACCCCTTGAACCGACGTCGTATCCTCCTCCCGCAACCAGCCTATGACGAGGAGGAATTTGATGATGAGGCTGAGAAGGTAAATTGGATCCGGATTGCTTACATTGACAGAGCTATATTAATAAAAAATCCATCGTCTTCTCGTTTTTCCTCTTCTTGCCAATATGATGATTTCCTTGTTGTTGCAACTGGTTTCTACGACCAATTGAGGGTCATAAGGCCTAGTTCATGTGAGAGCGTCAAGCTCTCCATGCTGCCCAAGTATGCCGACGAGACTCCGGATCGTTTATACGACGTTGCTTGCCACAATGGCCAAATCTATATGCTTTCTATATTCGCTAGTCTTTTCATATGCCGCAATTTAGATGGCCCTGAACGTCCCGTAGCAGAACAAATTACACCTCCTGATCATGTATCTTTTACCGGACGAGAAAATAGGTTGTACCTAGTAGAATCCCGAGAAGATCTTCTTCTACTGTCTCGATTTAGAGCACCATACGAAGGAGAATCACTGGGCGAGACTTATCGTTTTGATGCGTACAAGTTAGACGATAAGGAATATAAATGGGTTAAACTTGATGATTTGGGCCGACGGACAATATTCGTCGGTGACTGTCAATCCATAGCCTTGGAGGCGTCAGAAGCTGTAAGCTGTAGAAGCAACTGCATATACTTCTGCGATGACTATTATGAAATGTTCGACGACAAAAACAAAGGGGGTCGCGACATGGGTATATTTGATTTCAAAGAGAATACTGTTGAACGATTCTACAATGGAGCTGATTCGTTTTCTGCATACTCTACCCCTAAATGGTTCATTCCTTCCCTCACTTAGTTTGGCGCTTGTGTATGGATCTGAGTAAGTTTCAATCTTTCGTCGTTTCGTTAAGAACTATCAGTCTGTCCCAGCTCTTTGTTCCCGTTTGACTTTTTTGACTCGTATATGGGTCATTTTGACCGAGTGCTTTGGATAGCAAAATAATAAGATTTTTTGATATTTTTTTCACCATGTTATAGAGCAACTTTTACTCTACAACACATGAAAAAATTATCAAAAAATTACACCGGTTTGCTATTCAAATCACCGGGTCAAAGTAACCCAGTGAATAGTGACAAAAATCAAATTGGGAACAAAGAGCCGGGACAGACTAGTAAGTATTTGCAGCTATGTTTTCTTTTTCCGTTTGTTGTTGAACACTTAATCGGGCGTTTAATAAAATGATTGTTTATGATATGAGTTAGCTACGTTTCCTTGTTTTTCATGCAAACCAATCAATATTCGGGGACATTGTTTCTGCAATTAACGCCGCAATATGGTCGAATCCTACTCAACTTGTTAAACAAAGGGGTGAGCCAAATAGCCCATCAGGTATCGCCTAACCATTGGCGTAGAAATCTAAAATATACTTAATAAAACAGTCAGTTATTACACAATAACATGCGGCACTAAATACACAGATAGCGTGATTTATCAATCACTAGTCAATCAACATATAACTAAAAAGCTGTAAAAATTACACCAGCAATAATACATATTCAGACTGTAACTGCAGAAATTTAGAAGATAGATTTCTCCTACCTAATTTCGAAAGTCAACACAAAAACCGGACTGAAATATGCCGCCCCAGAGTTCGAATCACAACTCACTGTCAAGACTACTAATGGAGTTAAACCTTTTTGTTCAAACATATGTTAATGATGAGGTGTATGAGAACTCTCTGAAGGATACTTCTAATGGAAATAAAGGACACATATGATTACTCTCTAGTACAGAAAATCAAGAATATGGTTCATAAAGAAATCAATTATATGAATTCTTTGAAAGGTAATAAGTGTACTTTGAAACCAAGTGAAGAAACTACAAAGTGCTACCCTTCCCCAACCTTACAAAAAGATGACTAACTAATTTATTATAGATAGTAATGCACGTGCACATATATCCACAAAATCATTACATATTTATAATAGTTATATATTCATTTATCAAATATCACCTTCATAAATAATACTTTCTCTGTTCTCTTTCTATCTCCCAAGTTTGCATTTTATCACTATTCACATGGTCACTTTAATTCAGTGATTTGATTAGTAAAACGATATAAAAATTTGATAAACTTTGCAAGGTGTTGTAGAGTAAACTTTACTCTAAATACCATGAAAAAATTATCAAAAAATTACATCGTCTTGCTATCCAAAGTGACCCGGTTACGTAAGAAAAAGTCAAACGTGAAAGATAGTTAGAGAACGGAGTAAGTATGTAAATCATGCCACACATAATATATGTACTTCATGCATACAACGTGATTTCATGCACAAAGTATGAAATCAAAAAAATCATCTTATTAAACTTTTAAAAGTATAATCAACAACCTGCACAGAGAATTGAAAAGATATCACATTGACAGTAACAAATTTTCAAGTTTCTCGTATGTAAAAATTGATGTAACTAAAATCCTCTAGTCACGGGTCTCACAGCTAACCCTAGCAGCCGCGAAACCCTAGCTGCCATACTCTAACCGCCTTCTTTCTTGCTTTGCCAATTCAAGGCTAGCGCTATGATCACTAATTCATAACAAGATATTATATAATTAGTATGAATTTGCTGATTGGTTTCATTTGGGAGAGAGAAAGAGGCTTCACATGAATGGTGGAAGTGCAGAAGCGAGTTATGGTAGCAACTCATTGCTCCAGGTTTGTTCATTACACCTTTCATCCAACGGTGAAGAAGCTAATTTTGTCCTTTTTCATGTTTCTGAATTCCTAATTTTTTTATGGGGTCAAGTATGTATTATTAACTAAATAATTGTTAAATTTAAATCAACAGAAAAATGTAATATCACTAAGGGCATCTACAACTCCATGAGGGAAGGGGGAGGGGAAAAATCGTATAAAAATGTGGTTGAACTCCAACCCCATGAGGGAATGCGGTGTTATGGGAAGAAATTTTGCCTTGTGTGTGGGATGGTTAGGGGGGATTTCCCCATGAACATGCCCACACCCAAAGCAAAAATTCTCCCTATAGCACCGCCTCCTCATCCCCCTCCCCTCATTGGGTTGGAGTAGAACCACATTTTTATACGATTTTTACCCTCCCCTCCCCTCATGGGGTTGGTGTAGGCATCAATGAAACCTACACCAACACCTTCCCCGGAACCTTCTGCATAGCAGACTTGGGGTGCTCCTCAGGCCCAAACACTCTCCTAGAGGTCTCCGAAGATGTGGAAACAATTTACAATACATGTCAAAAGCTTGGGAGAAAAATACCTGACATCCAACTTCACTTGAATGATCTTCCAAGTAATGACTTCAATACCATTTTCAACTCCTTGCTAAGCTTCCAAGCCCGAAAGAGAGACCAGACCCGTAGTGGGTTCGGGCCTTGCTTCGTTAACGGAGTGCCCGGTTCGTTTTATGGAAGGCTCTTACCCTAAAAAAGTCTTCATTTTATTCACTCTTCTTAGAGCCTTCATTGGCTCTCTCAGGTAGTCACATATTGCCAAAAAATGATAATTATATTTTGTTTCGTCTTCTTCTTCACCAGTTTATGTCATTTTTCACTCAGTTTCACCACTTTATGACGTAATAATTTTAGAAATAAGTTGGAATGATAATTATAACTAGTTATGTTATAGGCTTATTATCAGTTAAATACCCCAGTTTATCGAAACTATCTGATTGCACTCCTCATTTACAAATTAACTTGCAATGTGTAACTAACAAAAAACTACTTCACCAGATTAACAGACTCCAGTGGTATTTTCATCAAGCTCACATCCTCAATATTACAAATGCAACACATTTTGAATGATGATTCCCTCTTAATCCGTGACAAAAATTTTAAACTATTTGCACTTTTACTACCAGTCTTTCCCAGCTCTTGCTTTCCATGGCGGCTGGGCTCTGGGATTAAGAGTTGGGACGAAATGACCAAAATGTCCCTGCTCCACTTAAAAAATCACAAATGTACCCATCAGTCAAATCAACCTTTTTAGAAAAGGGTTGTTTTGACTAAAACCAAAACTGGAGGTAAACTCTCCCTCCAAAATTCTAAAGCAAAACCAAAATTTACATAATTTGAATTTGTGGAGCCAAAAACTGGCACTTCTCCACAAATTGTATAAATACCAACACAATCTCACATTCTACTTTCTATTAGTCCAGTTCTTACAACAACAACAAAGAAGAAGAAGAAGAAGAAGAAGAAGAAGAAGAAGAAGAAGAAGAAGAAGAAGAAGAAGAAGAAGAAGAAGAAGAAGAAGAAGAAGAAGCTGTTTAGTCACCATCATCCTCTCCAGTTTCGCCATCACCTACAGGTTTCACCAAACTTATCCACACCTCTCGTAAGCTTCTTCTCCAGCCTTGAATTACTTAGCACCTCCATCTCCATCATTCTTCCTGCAAAAACACTACCCAGACTGTGTCATCAATGACTTTGCCAAACATAAAGCTAACATTTCAGCAACGGTGTGACATCAAAGACTATCTGCTACATGGATGTACAGATATGAAGCCACGTATTGGATTAATCAACAATGCAACAGACAAGTTTGGTGTCGTAGAACAGTTGGGACAATCTGGAAAATAATCTAGCAGTGTCACAAGGATGGAGTCCAAATTGATGTTAAATCAAATCAACAAGGACACAAGGTGCCAAAGAAGCAGATGGACAAGGAGAGAATGATGAAACTCCCAAAATCCGATAGACACACCATCAGACAACTAGCAGGTGCATTTATTGTTTTTTGCGCCAATTTTCAGATTATATTTTCATCTCAGATCTGTATATACAATGCATTTGAATTGCATTAAGTGCTGCAACTCTCACAAGTCATTAAGTTGCAAATAAGACAGATCATCATAGATGAACCCCCCCCCAACCCAAACAATCTCAGATAGAATTTTCAAATGCTTCATCATAGATTGCTTGGTGCTTCTGTGCGAATAGGAACCACCACATATAATGTGTCAATTACAAACAGCACACAAGCATAAGCATTTGTAACTCTAACTGAATCTGTGAAATCAACTACTCTCAGTTTTGCACATCATTGAGTAGTGGACAGAGATAAACAGATCACAGATCACAGATGACATAACCAGGATCAACAAGATCACATATACCAGAATCACATAGATCACATATACCAGTATCACAGATAACTAATTGCATAACCAGTATCACAGATCACTAATTGTATAACCAGTATCACCAATATCACATATACTAGTATCACATATATCACATATACCAGTATCACAGATCACTAATTGCATAACCAGTATCCAGAGATCACATATACCGGTATCAAATAGATCACATATACCAAAGACATGCATCATAGATCATCATATATCACATATATAACATGAACATAAAGAGAGAGAGACAGAGATAACTGAACCTCCCTTGTTCTTCTTTTAGCCTTTTCCATGCCGGACAGTAGATACACAGAAATAGATCTACAGTTGCTTCAGTTTCTGGATGCAAAGGAGGAGAGGGAGGGTCATCGTCGGGGGGGTTGAGTAGCGTCGGAATCGGATTCAACTTCATATGGAAAGAACTCTGACTCCGGTACAAATTCGCCGTCGTCATCTTCGGAATCACAGACCCACTCACTGGTGGAATCAGACTCACCCATGACTAGGTTTTTGGTTGATTTGAGGGAAAATCAACCAATAACCAACAAAAACCACCAGATCTATCGATTAGACACACAAAAACAACCACCGGAGATGAAGACTTTGCCGGAATCGAAACCCTAACCACCGAGGGTCTAGGCCATCTGTTGATTTGAGGGGAAATTAACCAAGGACAATAATCACCAGATCTATCGATTAGACACACAGAAACAACCACCGGAGTTGAAGACAACGACGACGATCGCTGGTTTGGGGAAGAACAGACGAGAGTGTGAGAGAGAGAGTCAGAGAGAACTAGAGAGGGAGATGAGAGTATGTGTTCCGTCTGTTGGGTAGAGAGGGAAGGGTTAGGGTTAGATTAGGGTTAGTTTAGGTTAATGGTTAGGTTTGGTTAAGGGCTGATTTAGGTTAGTAAACTAATTGGGCTGATTGGTCTAATTAGCCCAGTAACAAAGGCCCAATATTTTATTCAACAATAATAAAACAATAATTGGCCCAGGTAGTCAGAAGGGTAAAATTGTCTTTTTCCTTGTTTAAGGTTTTCCAATTTGGCAATGGGAAGGAAGAGCTGGGACGTACCAAACTGGAAATGGGGAAGGATGAGATGGGACAGAGTGGTAATTAAGTTGCAATCTGACAGTTTTGATAAAGTGACAGTATGCAACCTGTAATTAAGTCAATATTATACTTTCAAATAATGTTCAACTTTTTTTGGGAAATCCACTAGGTTCCTAAAGGAATAGTAGAAAGCAACAGGAGGAATATTTATGGATCAAGAAACAGCCCACTAGGTGTGCTCGAAGCATATTACCACCGTTCCAAGCATTTTGTCTATTTTTGAAGTGTCGTTCCAAAGAAATGGAGGATTGTGGGTGTATGGTTTTGACATTTCGTGATAGGATTAGCAATGGTCACGCATGCAAGGAGGACTGGGACCTTCTGGAAATGGCGATGAATCAAAATGGTAACCGAGGTATGTTATAAGGTTCTTTGATTATTTATCTTTGACATTTAACCAGGTAACAGTAAAAGGTCAACTGTTTTACCAGCTAACCTAAATAAAGAAGACAAACATCTAGGTTTGTATATATTTTTAAAGTTTTGACAACTGTTTTGTCGCTTAGATTGGCAGACACCGCGACACATAAAGTATAAAAAAATGACATTTAACTCAACGCATTATCGAACGTGTTGACATTGCGCTCCAAAAAAATTCGGTACTGTCTTCAGAATTTTCTCAATACCAGCGGTTAAAATAAATTGGAAGCAATTTATATGATTTATAGACTTTTTTTTGGAATTACATCATATAGCTAAGTTCGAATCTGAGACTTCATGTAAGAGCTTCAAACACTCTATCACTGAGCTAACACCCACTTACATATAGTGCATATAATTAATTACCAGTTTTCATTGCATGTATCGCTGCTGTCGATCTAATTTTTTCCATGCATGTACAATGAAAAATATACGTAAATTAATTTATATAAGTTAATACTAATGCAGGGTTTAATTGAGGAAGAGAAGACACGAGAATTTAACATTCTTGAATATTCACCTTCTCTGGATGAAATAAAATCCGGGGTTGAAAAAGAAGGCCCGTTTGTTGTTGATAGCTTAGATGTCTCAACCGTCATTTGGAGTGCATCTGGGAAAGAAGATGGTTCTGGTTTCACAAAATGCATTAGGGCTGTGATCGAACCCTTACTTGCCACTAGGTTTGAAAAGTCACTAATCAATGAGATTTGCAGCCGCTACAAGGAGAAAGTTGTTCAACAGGTGAAAAAAGAGGTTACTCGCCTAACAAACGTGACTGTTTCCGCCAAGAGAGTGATTCAGCGTGGTCATTGATCATATTACTATTATATCGAATAATTGAGGACACATCTTAAGTCCTGGTTGGCCGAGTTCGTTAATTTCCTTCCCTTCCCTTGTCCTAAAGAATTTTTGGTTGTATAAAGCAAACATTAAATTTGAGGCGTAATAATCTCTTCCCGTGCTTTTGTTTTTTCTTAGGAAAGAAGAGTGTATGAAATCTGGGTCAAAACTCTAATTATTATCATTCAATATAGGGTTAATTGCTTTTTACACCCCCGTGGTTAAGGGTTTGTTCAAAAAGCCCCCTTGTAGTTCCAAAGTGTGCAAAAAGTCTTCTTGTGGTTTAGTTTTTGTGCGGGAAGACATATTTTTGCTGTTAAATATGATAGAAAGACCGAAATATTCCTCTAATATATACCATAATCATCTCATTTTTATTTTCTCACTTTCTCTCTCTAACTCTTATTCTATATTTTTTCTCTGCACTAATTGAAGATGTTGAATAGAATGAAGGCACATATCTCCTCCTCTCATCCTACTACTTCTTCTTCTCCTATTAACTTAGTTAATCTCTTTGTTTGTTGCAATTTCAAGCTGAAGCAGAAAAAAACGAATATTTGTTCAAGAATGGAAAAAGATGAGGATGAAGGAGAGAAGAGTTGGGTGGTGCACATCTGTGGTGGTGGTTGAGTTGGGGCTGTGACGTTGTGAAGAAGGGTTGTGGCGGCCGGAGACGCCGCTGCGAGGTGCAGAAGCGGGGTGAAATTGGCGGCAGCGGCGTGTCTTCGTCGCTGTTCTCCTCCGTTGGCGACGGCGTCCTCGTCACCGTTCTCCTCCGGCGTTGACTTCTTCTTTCTTTATCTTTACCTCCTCTTTCTTCTCCACCTCCACCTTCTTCTCCACCTCCACCTTCTTCCTCTTTTCTCTGATCTAGTTTTTCTTTCTTCCGATTTTTTTTTTTTTTAAATCTGAGGGTATATTGGGCATTAAAGTAGGATTTTGACGGATTCTGTTAATTTTAACAGAATCACTCAAAAATTAAACTACAAGGAGACTTTTTGCACTTTTCAAAACTATATGGGGCCTTTTCGCACAAACTTTTAACCAGATGGGGGAGGGGGGTAATATGCAATTAACCATTCAATATATTGGTAGCCCAGTAGGGTTGTGATCGGACCCAAATTACATTCCTCCCATGTTGTGAAGCCCACTTACCTGAAAAGTGTGCGTAACTCGTTAAAAAACTTCTTTTTGTGGAAAGTTGGATTGTATAAATTGTGGGTAATCTCGCCAAGTCAATCGGTAAACAAATACATCGTGAGCCCAGTTAGGTGCTTGAATATAATAAGACATATCTTCCTACTCTATAAATTTTGGGCAAAAGCATGTGCAAGCTCCTGTCCAACTCACATAATTGATTTCACTGAAACAAATGAAGATATCAGTCTGTGACAACTTTCAAGAATGACCTTCATTTCTGGCATTGCTATTACGCTCTTCATCTTCCCATACTCCCCATCACGGAGCAGTTGAATCCCAACCTGAGAGTCTGATTCAATTACGATGTACGAAAATTTGAGCTCCATAGCCAACCGTAGCCCCTCCTCCATCGTTACAATCACGGCCATAAAAGGTGTCATTTGTCCTTGCCTGTTTTTCATTCACCGTGGCCGTGGCCGTGGCAGTCGCCACTGCTGCTTGCCGCCTTCCATCTTGATCCAGACGCACCGCCTACACTGCACCGACTTTTTCACCACTGGTCTCTGGTGGATTCGCTAGATTATGACGATGCTGGGTTAAGAGTGGTCCAGGAGTCTGTGGGCCTTCTGTTCTTGGGCCATGATAAGCCCAATCTTTCTTAGCACGTTTCTTGTTGTAATGTTTTTCTTATATTAACGTGCATGTCATCTCATAGCGACTGGCAGTATGATGATTTTTCCTCATCGGTGATTAACAGCAAGGAAATCACCCTCTCGTCTGTGTGGTTGCCGCTGGGGTTAGAGACCATGGCCGACTGGAGCTCCTTACCTTCCGACTTGGTCCGTCTCGTCGCCGATAAGCTCTCCGCCATCGAAGATCTCGCGGCCTTAACTTCGCTGTGCCGATCTTTCAATTCCGCAACACCAAAAGAACAGTGGCGTCGACACTCTGCTCCTCGGCGGTCTCCATGGTTATTGCTTTGCTCCCAAGACGGCGATGGCGAAAATCCCCCTAGCACCGAGAGGAGTTTACTGAATATGTACAAGGACACGAAGAAATTCTTCATGGATCTGCCTGAGCTACAAGGAAGACGCTGCTGGGGTTCTCGCTACGGTTGGATCGTAACCCTAGGCCTCGATCTCAAATTACACCTCTTCAACCCCTTGACCCGGCGCCGCATACTCCTCCCGCAGCCTGCCTATGATGAGGAGGATTTTGATGATGAGGCTGAGAAGGTAAATTGGATCCGAACTTTTTACATTGACAGGGCTATATTAATCAAAAGGCCACCGTCTTCTTTTTCCTCCTGCCAATATGATGATTTCCTTGTTGTTCTAACTGGTTTCGTCAACCAATTGAGGGTCATAAGGCCTCGCTCCTGGGAGAACGCTAAGTTCTCTAGGCTGCCCGAGTATGCCGGCAGTACTCCGAGTCGTTTATACGACTTCGCTTGCCACAATGGCCAAATCTACATGCTATCTATGTTAGGTAGTCTTTACATATGCCGCAATTTCGATGGACCTGGAGATCCGGTAGCCGAACAAATTACACATCCTGATAAAGTATATTTTACCGGAGAAGAAGATAAGTTGTACCTAGTAGAATCGCGAGGAGATCTTCTTATGGTGTCTCGATTTAGAGCATACGACGAAGGAGAATCACTGGGCGAGACCTATCGTTTTGATGTGTATAAGTTCGACGAGAAGGGAAAAAAATGGATTAAACTTGATGATTTGGGCGGACGTACCATATTCGTGGGTGACTGTCAAACCATAGCTTTGGAGGCCTCAGAAGCTGTAAGCTGTAGAAGCAATTGCATATACTTTTGCGATGATGATTATGAAGTCTTCAACTACAAAGACAATGGGGGACGCGACATGGGTATATTTGATTTCAACGAGAAGACTATAGAAAGATTCTACAACGGAGCTGATTCGTTTTCTGCATACTCAACCCCTAAATGGTTCATTCCTGCCCTCACTTAACTTAGTTTGGGGTTTGTGTATGGATTTGAGTAAGTTTCTAGCTTCCGTCAGTTTTGTTAAGAACTAAGCATTTGAAGCTATGTTTTCTTTTTTTCCGTTTGTTGTTGAACAGTTAATCGGGCGTTTAATAAAATGATTGTTTATGAAATGAGTTAGCTACGTTTCCTTGTTTTCCATGCAAACTAATCAATAATAATGATATAAGGCCATGTTCGGAGACATTGTTTCAGCAATCAACGCCGCAATCTGGTCCAATTCTGTTCAACCTGTAAAACAGAGGGGTGAGCCGAATAGCCCAGCAGGTACCGCCTAACCACCGGCGTAGAAATCTAAAATCTACTTAACACAACAACCAGTTATTACACAATAACATGCGGCACCAAATACACGAATAGCGTGTTTTATCAATCACCAGTGAATCAGCATTTAGCTAAAAAGTTGTAAAAATTACACCAAAAATAATACATATTTAGAGTGTAACCGCAAAAATTTAGAAGATAGATTCCCCTACCAGATTTTGAAAGTCAACACAAAAACCGGACTGAAATCTGCCACACTAGAGTTCGAACCACAACTCACTGTCAAGACTACTAATGGAGTTAAACCTTTTTGTTCATAACATATGTTAATGATGAGCTTCTATGAGAACTCTCTGAAGGATACTTCTAAGGGAAATGAATGACATATATGATTCCTCTCTAATACAGATTCATTTAAGAATTTGGTTCATAAAGAAATTAATTATAGGAATTCTTTGAAAGGTAATTGGTGTATTTTTAAACCAAGTGAAGAAACTACCAAGTGCTATCCTTCCCCAACCCTACAAAAAGATGACTAATTAGTGCACATATATCCACAAAATTATTACATATTTCTAACTAGTGAATATCCCGTGCCCGATGGCACGACCATTAAAAAATTATGATAATTCCGTAAGTTTCAATGACCGATATTGACTTATTATGTTGGTATTCAGTTGTTAGAATATAGTGAGAATAAGCTATTCCATACGTCACATTTTGGGGATAACTTACTTCACATAACAACTTATTATATATATATTCTACATGTCACATTTTGGGATAGCTTATTTCCCATAACAGCTTATTATGTAGATAGTTATATATTCATTTATCACAACATCACCTTCATAAATAATATGTAGGATATCAAGCCACACAAAATATATGTACTTCATGCATACAACGTGTCATGCACAAAGTATGAAATCAAAAAAATCGTCTTATTAAACCTTTAGAAGTATAATCATAAAATTGAAAAGATATCACATTGACTGTAATAAATATTCAAGTTTCTCTTACGCAAAAGTTGATGTAATTAAAACTTTCTAGTCACGGGGTCTCATAGCTAACCCTAACCGCCGCCAAACCCTAGCCGCCTCCTTTCTTGCTTTGCCAATTCAAGGCTAGCGTTTTGATCACCAAATTCATAACAAGATATTATATAATTAGAATGAATTTGGTGATTGGTTTCATTTGAGAGAGAGAGGCGGAGAGAAAGATGCTTCACATGAATGGTGGAAGTGCAGAAGCTAGTTATGGTAGCAACTCATTGCTCCAGGTTTGTTCATTACACTTTCATCTAATAGTGAAGAAGCTAATTTTTGTCCTTTTTCATGTTTCTGAATACTTTATTTTTGTATGGAGTCAAGTATGTATTAACTAAATTATTGTTAAATTTAAATAAACAGAAAAATGTAATATCACAAACAAGCCACATAAGAGAGCTTAGCATTAATGAAGCCTACACCAACACCTTCCCCGGAACCTTCTGCATAGCAGACTTGGGTGCTCCTCAGGCCCAAACACTCTCCTAGTGGTCTCTGAAGCTGTGGAGACAATCTACAAGGCATGTCAAAAGCTTGGGAGAAAAACACAAGAAATCCAACTTCACTTGAATGATCTTCCAAGTAATGATTTCAACAGCATTTTCAACTCCTTGCCAAGCTTCCAAGCCCGAATGAGAGACCTTCATGCCTTGCTTTGCTAACGGAGTGCCCGGTTCGTTTTACGGAAAGCTCTTCCTGTCAAAAAGTCTCCAATTTATCCACTCTTCTTATAGCCTTCACTGGCTCTCTAAGGTAGTCACATATTGTCAAAAAATGATAATTATAGTTAAATGATAATTAGAGTTAGTTTTGTCTTCTTCTTCACCAATTTATGTACTTTTTCACTCAGTTTCACCACTTTATGACCGCTACGTGACATTAATTGATTTATCTCGTTATAATTTTAGAAATAAATTGGAAATGATAAGTATAACTAGTTATGTTATAGCCTTATTGTCGGTTAAATATCCCAGTTTAACGAAACTATCTACAAAACAATTTCTCAAAAAAAAAAAAAAGCCTATCTGGTTGCGCTCTTCATTTACAAATTGACTTGCAATGTCTAACTGATAAAAAATTACTTCACCAGATTAACAGACACTCCGGTGGCATTTTCATCAAGCTCACATCGTCAATATTACAAATGCATCACATTTTAAAAGATAATTCCCTCTGAATCTGTGACAAAACTATTTGCACTTTTACGAATAATGTTGCAATCTGGCAGTTTTTATAAAGTGACAGTATGCTAACTGAAATTAAGTCAATATTATACTTTCAACTAATGTTCAATTTTTTTGGGAAATCCACTAGGTTCCTAAAGGAATAGAAAGCAACAGGAGGAAAATTTATGGATCAAGGGTGCGTTTGGCACATTGGTTTTTTTTGGTTTTTGGTGGAAAAACCAAATCGTTTTTATTTTTTGTTTGGTTGGGGTGGTTTAAAATCTGGTTTTTAAACCAGTTTTTTTCAAGTTTAGGCATGTGAAAAAAAACCACCTTTCTATGGTTTTTTTTCCAGTTTTTTCCTACTTCTTGGTAACCCCATAATACCCTCATATATTCTTGATATTACCAAACTCGTATCTAAACTTTCTTAATTTTATCCTTCAAATATTAGAGAAATTTTTATAAGTAGACAACTTGACCATTCATTCTCACAGTACTATGGTTGCTTCAATTGTACCAGTAACATTTTTTTTAACTTTGTTGAGTAAGAAGTTTGATATTTTCGTTAACTTTTTATTAAATTAGTATGAAAATTTAATTTTCTGGATGACAAAAATATCGTTAACTTGTTCTTCAATTTGTTAACTTTCATGAAACCGTTGCAACATATGAAATCGTTAACTTTTTGCCTCACATTTGTTGTTCTTGAATCTATAAAGGAAAAATAAATTGAGGGTATATTTTTCATTTAATCTACATCATCTAGTTTAAAAACCACTACCAAACACATTTCTCCAGTTTTTAATCTAGTTTAAAAACCACTACCAAACACACTGGTTTAAACAAAATCTCTAAAAAAAACCAAAAAATTTCCACCACAATCTAAAAACCAGTTTTTCCACCAGAAACCATTCTAACAAACCCACCAGGTGTGCTCGAAGCATATTACCAACAGTTTCAAACAAATTTTTCTCTATTTCTGAAGTGTCATTCCGAAGAAATGGAGGATGGTGGGTGTATGATTTTGACAGTTCGTGGTAGGATTAGCAATCATGGTAGCAATATGGGCCGACCCGCGTGCCGATTTAGCACAGCCCGCTCCAACCCGTCCTAAGCACGCCCCGTGTGGTACCCGACCCGGGCACGGCCCGCACAGTGGCGTGCCTAGCCCGTGACACGGGCGGTTCACATTTCTCTGCTCCCCGACCCGGGCACGGCCCGGCCCGCCCTCCTCTTGACCCGACACGTGCAAGCATGGATCGACCCGCTCCGCTCCACTTTTTTTTTTCTTTCCTTCCACGCCAAACGGCTATAAAGCCTTCAATTACCCTTTAGCCCTCATTTTTGAATAATAACGGCTAGTTTGAGGGGCAATAATGGAAATCAGGGTATATATCTCACAAACGACTATTTTAACCCTCCCAATTGCCATAAACCGGTAAGTTTTGGGGGTAAAAAGGGTTCATCCCAACTAGTGCCAACCTAGTTGGGATGTACTCAAACTATAGTGATGCATTATTTCTAACATTTCTAATATCAAAAGTTAATTAATAAATTGTTACAATATTTTTATTAACTATTAGTTGTTTGTTATTTTTAGTAATAGTTTGTTTCTTTATTCAAATAATTAATAATAATAATAATAGTGTATATATACACATATTATTAAAAAAATCGCTCGACCCGGCCCGCTACCGGGTCAGCACGTGCAAATGACCCGGCCACGGACCAAGAATTCCCCCACTCCGAGCCCGGCCCCGCCTTGCCTACCCCTCGACACGACCCCGCCCGGCACGAATGCAAGGAGGACTGGGACCTTCTGGAAATAGCGATGAATGAAATGGTAATCGAGGTATGTTATAAGGTTCTTGGATTATTTATCTTTGACATTTAACCAGGTAACTGTAAAAGGTGAATTGTTTTACCAGCTAACCTAAATAAAGAAGACAAACATCTATGTTTATATATATTTTCAAAACTTTTGACAACTGTTTTGTCGCTTAGATTGGCTGACACCGCGGCACATAAAGTATAAAAAGACATTTAACTCCACGCATTATCGAAAGTCTTTGACATGGCGCTCCGAAGAAAATGTCAGTACTTTCTTCAGAATTTTCTCAATGCCAGTTGTTACAAAAAATTGGGGGCAATTTATATAGTTATAGACATTTTTTTTGAAATTACATCATATAGCTAAGTTCGAATCCGAAACTTCATGTAAGAGTTTCAAACCCTCCATCACTGAGCTAGCACCCATTTACAAGTAGTGCATATAGTTAAATACCAGTTTTCATTGCATGTATCGCTGTTGTCGATCTTAATTTTTCCATGCATGTACAATGAAACAATAATGTAAGTTAATTTATATGAGTTAATACTAAGCAGGTACAATGAAACAATAACGTAAGTTAATTTTTCCATGCATGTACAATGAAACAATAACGTAATTGAGGAAGAGAAGATACAAACATTTAACATTCCCGAATATTCACCATCTCCGGATGAAATAAAATCCGAGGTTGAAAAAGAAGGCTAGTTTGTTGTTGATAGCTTAGATGTCTCAATCGTCAATTGGAGTGCACCTATGAAAGAATATGGTTCCGGTTTCACGGAGCATTAGGGCTGTTGAGGTGTCTTGAATTGTGAAAGTCAAAGGCGGTGAAAACAAATTGGACCAAGGGTTTGAATTATGGTCAAAGGCAGTAGGGTAGCTAAGGAAACAGAGTGGGGCGGTGGAGTGTATTTGTCCCACATTGTCAAGTGAGGTGATTCTCACCGCCTCACTATTACTATATAAAGGAGCTAGTAGGCTCTCTACTAGATATGCAAATAAGAGTGAATTGTTCCTCTTAAGTGAATAAAGGGTGCTTTTTCGCCGTGGACGTAGTTAGCGAATTTCTTCGCTAGCGAACCACGTAAAATCCCGTGTTCTTATTTTATTCGTTCTTCGTTCGAGAGGTGGTTTGTCATAACAAACTGGTATCAGAGCTTGGGTTTGGCGGTGTTTCAAGATCAAGATCAAGGCGGAGCAAAGCTAGGGTTTCACAACTTGGTGAAATCAAAGCTAGGGTTTTGCGATCTAGGTGGAGCACGCGAATAGGGTTTAAGATCCACCAAGAACGATGTCCGGATCGATGTTGAAGATCGACAGGTTCACAGGAGGGAACAACTTCTGTCTGTGGAAGATAAAGATGGAGGCTTTTCTCAAATCGCAAGGCTTGTGGGCACCTTTGACCGCGGAAAAGGGAGGCATAAATGTTGCATCATCGGAGTTCAAGGTATCGGAGGAGAAGGCACACGCAACGATTATGTTCTGCTTATCGGATGACGTAATCATCGAGGTCGCAGATCAGAAGGAAGCAGCAGGTCTTTGGCTCAAGTTGGAGAGTCTCTACATGACGAAGAGTCTCACTAGCAAGTTGATGCTAAATCAAAGGCTCTTCACTTTGCGGATGCTCGAAGGTACGACTCTCAAGGACCATCTTGATCAATTAAATACAATTCTTTTAGACTTGCGTAATATTGGCGAGAAGGTGGGAGATGAGGATGTCGCACCCTTGTTATTGATCTCGTGACCTACATCATACGAGAACTTCGTTCAGTCGTTCATAGTGAACAAGGACGACTTATCCCTAGAGGAGGTCAGATTGACGCTCTATGCTAGGGAACTGCGCCATAAGGGTGCATGCATGGGTACAGAGGACCATGCTTCCGGACTGATGGCAACAGGGGGAAGCAAGAAGGGTAAGAAGAACAAGAAGAAGCAGTTCTCCGGTTCTAAGTTACCCAATGATGTCTGTGCCTTTTGCAAGGAAAAGGGGCACTGGAAGAGAGATTGCCCGAAACGAGGTCAACAGGGGTAGAATGGATCCTCAGCCGTAGCAGAACAAGGTAACTCGTCCGAGGATGATTACGTTCTAATGGTGGATGTTGTCACGCACTCTCAAAATGCATGGGTCCTTGATTCCAGAGCTTCCAATCACATTTGCTCTAACAGGGAGCTATTCTCGACGTACAACCAAGCGGATGGAGGGTCTCTCTACATGGAAAACGGAACCGTTTGTAAGGTGATTGGGAGCGGATCAGTTAGACTGAAGACGAATTAAGGGAAGTTTTTTACCTTGGAGCAGGTCAGACATGTACCACTTATTAAGAAGAATCTGATCTCCTTGAATCTACTCGACAGCAAGGGATATAGTTTCAAAGGTGAAGGTGGAGATCTACAAGTCTGCAAAGGTTCTAAGGTGATTCTCAAGGGAGTCAAGAGCGGGACTTTGTACATATTTCAAGGTTCGACGATCACAGGTTCTGCTGGAGTTGTCTCAGCTGAGATTAAGGAAGCTGATCTAACTAAGATGTGGCATATGAGGCTCGGTCATATGAGTGAACGTGGAATGCGAGAACTTCACAAGAAAGGCTATCTCACCAGGCATGCGCCCAAGATCCTAGGGTTTTGTGAGCATTGTGTGTATGGGAAGCTACAGCGTATCAAGTTCCCTAAGGCGGTTCATAGAACGAAAGGTACTCTTGATTATATCCATTCGGATTGCTGGGGTCCATCTCGATTTAAGGCGATTGGCGGGTACATGTATTTTCTAAGCATCATAGACGACTACTCCAGGATGACTTGGATATTCGTGATGAAGCACAAGAGTGAAAGACACTAGTACAGAATCAGGTGGGAAAGAAGGTGAAGAGGCTGCGCACGGACAACGGCTTAGAGTTCTGTTCATCAGAGTTTGATGGATCCTGCAAGAATCAGGGAATAGCTCGCCATCGCACCATTCGGCACACACCGCAGCAGAACGGTGTAGCCGAGAGAATGAATCAGACACTTTTAGCGAAAGCAAGGTGCATGCTTTCGAATGCAGGTCTTTCTAGAGGTTTCTGGGGAGAGGCAATTTCCATGGCATGCTATCTCATAAATCGGAGCCTGCACACAGGTATAGGATGCAAGATTCCTATGGAAGTGTGGTCCGGTATTGCAGTGGATTACTCGGATTTGAGAGTTTTTGGTTGTGTTCCCTATTATCACGTTGATGATGGCAAACTAGAACCAAGAGCTAAGAAGGGAGTATTCATGGGTCTCAGAACTGGTTTGAAGGGATACAAGATATGGGCAGACAACAAGATTATACTTAGCAGAAGTGTAGTCTTTGATGAGACTCATATGTTGAAGAAATCCGTGGAGGTAGAGCTTGGAGGTGCAAAGAAGAAGGTGGAGGGAGAGTCGGATCCTACTGTTCCTAAGGATTCCAAAATCCCTACACCGCCGCCATAAGCAGAAGAGGAAGAAGCAGAAGATTCTGATAGTGAGGATGCGTCTACACCAAAGGAACCGGTTCATCAAAGTATTGTTGAAGGAAGACCAAGGAGATTCATAAAGCCTCCGGCGATAAACAGAGACGATGGCATGGTGGGATATGCATTACAGGTAGCGGAAGAGGTAGAGGACGAGCCATCCTCTTACAAGGCCGCTATATCTAGTTATGAGTCAACACAATGGATTGCTGCGATGGGAGAAGAGATGGAGTCTCTTAGCAAGAAATCGACTTGGGAGCTTGTTAAATTGCCAGCGGGAAGGAAGATAGTCAATTGCAAGTGGGTCTTCAGAAGAAAGGAAGGAACTACAGCTGGGGAAGGCATGAAGTATAAGGCAAGACTAGTTGCAAGAGGGTTCAGTCAGAAATAGGGAGTTGACTACAACGAGATCTTCTCCGGTGGTCAGACATAATTCTATCCAGGTGTTAATAGCTTTAGTGGACCACCACGACCTAGAGCTTGAGCAATTGGATGTCAAGACATCTTTCCTGCACGGAGAGTTGGAGGAGGAAATATACATGAGACAACCAGAGGGGTTCCAAGTTCTTGGAAAAGAAGAATATGTGTGAAAGCTGAAAAGATCTCTCTATGGACTTAAGCAGTCTCCAAGGCAATGGTACAAGAGGTTTGACAACTTAATGTTGAAGATTGGTTATCACAAGTGCGAGTATGATTGCTGCGTGTATCACAAGTTATTGTACCTAGTTCTATATGTGGATGATATTTTGATTGCAACTCAGAATATCAAGGACATTAGAGAACTGAAGAGGTCTCTCAGTGCGGAATTTGAAATGAAGGATCTAGGAGCTGCTCGAAAGATATTGGGAGTTGAGATCTATAGAGACAAGAAGAAGAAGAAGTTTTTTCTGTCACAGCAGAGATACATCAAGAAGATCTTGAGCAGATTTGGGATGTTATCAGCTAAAGCTATAGATACTCCTATGGCGACTAACAGCAAGTTAGGAATGTACACCGTTCAGACTGCGGAGGAGAAGGAGTACATGTCCAAGGTTCCATATACTAGCGCAGTTGGAAGCCTCATGTATGATATGGTTTGTACTCGACCAGACATAGCATTCGCTGTTAGTGTAGTTAGTCGTTTTATGGCTCATCCAGGGAAGGACCATTGGCAGGCGGTGACACGATTTCTTACGTGGATATGCAAGTGCACGGTCAAAGTAATAAAGAGTGAGTATTGAAACTCAGGTTGTCGAACCCACAAGGACATATAGTAGGTTTACTGTTAATTAGAGATTAAATCTAAAGAGTGTAATTGAAATAACAGGAAGACAGTTGTTGATTTGAGAAGTTGTCACCCCCAATCAAGTGACTGTATTACACTAACTAAAAGACAATATTTTTTGATTTTTATAATTAAACAAGGTTTGATTAACTAAGAAGAAAGACTAGGCGATCTATGGATCACCTAGGGCAGTAGACAATTCCGGATATTGCTTTGAAACATGTAATATTGAATGTGCTCTTGATCACGTCTAACTACTTACAATCTCCTCTCGGTCTCATGTAAGCCTATGCTAGGTTCTGTAATCGTCATCTGTCGATCCATAAACTACATAACCTAACAAGCATTAACAATAATCCTACATTTTGATCCAAACCCTAACACTTCGCCTTTCGGTCCATCATGATACGGGGTTACTAGCAATCTTAGATTCACAAGCTAATTAATCTTCACTTGTCAGTCCATCGATCTTTCACCAAGTAGTTACCCTAGTTCATGACGCTAGGTTAACATAATATTAAGATCAAGATTACTAGAAGATGAAATTTCAATGTTACTTTAAGCTAAGATAACACAATATGTATTGAAACATCTCATATGATCATAGATCACATGAATCCATAAGCACGAATCAATCCACATATCCGGAAAACTTGTCTAACAAAGCCCAAGGCTCTCCATAGAGCTTAGCAAATAAAACTACTCAAATAATCTGAAAATAGAATCTAACAAGTTCATAGCATTGAGAAACGATAGAAAAGATAGGAGGGATAGTCAAACTTGTGACGAAATTCGCGTTCCGGCGACTCCGGCGTTGTTCTCCATGATCCTCGTCTCTCCTAGCCTTCCACCCTCGTTCCCCAGCAGCTTCTTCTGTGTTTTTGGTCTAAGAATACGTTTCCCAAGGCATGGGCACGCTTGTTAATGAAATCTGGCCGAAATCGCACTTCAGCCCCTCCAGTTTGTAATTCCCGGACATAATTATTTTCTGATCTTGCGCGGGCTGTATCTCCTTCGTACGGACTCGTCTTCGGGCCTACCATATATCGTTGGAAATCTACGGATGTCTAATTTCCAATGCCGCAAGCCTTGCTCCAAAATTGTTTGCATATTTTCCTGAGAAACGAAAATAGTACAGGCTGATCCTGTGTGACTTTTCCAACTTTGCTTCGTTTTTGTGTCTCATTTTATCCTCTTCATCTAGCTCCATTCCAAGTATATCAAAGCATCTAATAAGCTCAAATTCACCTATTTTACATGAGATACACAACACTAAACAACCCGTGCAATTATCATGACAAATATGAGAGAAAACATGCACAAATAGGCTAGAAACACAACTTTTCACTATTAGGCTTATAAATCGTCAAATTCACATATTTGTGAAAATATAACATATAAATCATGTGAAATAAGCCTAATACAATTAATATGGAAGTATATTAATAGCTCCTAAAAGAGAGTTATCAAATACCCTCACACTTACCTTTTGCTCGTCCCAAGTAAAATCACCGTTTACTAGCCGACTCAAGACGCAAACGACTCAACACGACTCACAACTATGCAACTACATGAACTAACTATAATGCAACTCGATTATACACAATGCAAACATTTAAACAACACGTATTTTTCTTCTTTTTCCGAGATTGGGCAACCTCTCTATCATAAACCGAAATCATCAAATCCTCACAAGCTCACTTCGAAATTTCACGACACGTAGCAAGAAATGATATATGATGATCATATGCGCAAACTCACTAAGGCGTCCCCAAACATCCACCAAACCAAATCAAGATACGACACGTCTTTTGACTCGGAGGGTCTAGGCATCTTAAGTCACTAAGTGGTCTTTCTTCGCCAAGTCATTTGAGGTTTTCAGACTCTCTTAGCCGTTATTGATTTTGAAATGCAAATTATCCCATTGACGGGAGACACAACTCCTGTGTAATACGGCTTGACTTTAATTTCCCTCTTAAGCTCTACAATGGATTGAATCCAAATTTTATGCGCGAACGGAAGCACATTAGGTTGTTTCTCCTTGAAGCACATTTTTTTTTCAGATTTTTATTTCTTTTCTTTCCTCCACTGTTTTTACAACCGTGCATTAGAGCTTAAGAGTGGGGGCTTTTTAGGATTTTCTCTTGGAACCACCTTAAGGGATGGTGGTGTACGCTCCCCGGCTTCGCTTAGGCCTAAGACTCGTACCACATGGAACCGACTCTACACGAAGGTCCACCCCAGATTCCAAGAGTCCACAAGTTTCCCCGGGAAACGGATTATTCAACCACCTAGATACTGAATCCTCCTAGCACACTAGAGAAGTTAAAAGTATGCCCGTAATCTACTTTCACCATTCCCAAATACCTGGGACATCCTTTCGTGAGACTCGCACACAAGATACTAGAATTAAAGTATCCTTACTACGGTGCTTCCTACTCTCATGAGCTCTTTCACTGGATTCTCTTCGGTTTCTTGGTCTTAAGTTGCCCTTTTTCTCAATATTTTTTTTCCATTTTTTTTTTATTTTTTCATATTTTCCTAAACTCCTATATGCTTTTGGCCAACTCGACTAACCACAGGACAGTTGGGTAGGGGGACTCAATAAAGTAGAACTACAACCTAAACATAAACTACACTAAAACTAAGCACAATACAACAATATATTAAAATACGACACAGACTACAGATACGACACTGACTCACTATACGACATTCTAATCTAAATGTAACGGGTGATGCAAGACACAGACATGGCTAGCAAATAGCTAAAAATCCCCCCACACTTGAGCGCTTCGTTGTCCTCAACGAATTTAGAGATCAACAAGAACACTCGACATTCAAATGCGAGGGGCGGTGATTCTACTCGGATCAAAGCCACGACACAAGAAGGTAATTCAACAAATTTAGAGCTAAAACGAACTACGTGCACGTGACAAGTTGTGTCCACCGAAATCAAGCAAGTACTCAAGTATTCCCTAAGATTCTAACAGTTAATCCCATCGGCTACTATGCACCGTGACCAGGTAGTCAAAATAAAATCCTAGAGCAAGTACAATGTGCCTAAACAGTAAGTAAAGAGAGAGAAGAGAGACTCACAATCGACACAAGGTCGGGGACGAAATCCGATAAGTGATGACTGAGATAGCAAGAACAATCCCCAAGCAAACATTGTGCGCACAAATGCAAGCTCCCTTGCGGTCGAGTGTGTAAAACACACCGGGGTCGATTGATCCGTTGTTGCTGAAGAAAAAGGAAAGAAGAATCCCCGAGCTCGTGATGTGAGCTCCCATGGCGGTCGAGTGTGCCCTAGCACACCAGGGGTAGATGTCTTCGTTAAATTTCTCATTTTTTCCCGAATTACGACGGACAATATCATACCAATCATCGATTTTTAGCATAATACTCTTCTTGTGCTTGGTCCTGGTGGTGTCAATTTCTCCGTTTTTAACCAATATATTTTATTCCATCATCTCACCTTCAACATCCCCATATGATAACCCAAACACCCACCCAAACAATTGCAATAAAACAATCCCAGAATACGCAACTATTTTGTTTTTTCCCCTGTGTCCTGAGGCCACTAGTGGCTGTGGTTGCGTCGGAGAAGAAGGAAACATGTATATGTGACGATTCTGGTTGGTTTATGGTCGGACTTCATGGGGTCTGTGTGTCGGGTTGATTCAGGGGCTATTTGGTGTGATTGATTGGGTTCGGTAATGAGTTTCTGGGCTGATGGGTTCGATTAGAGGTCGGCTATGGTGGAGATGGGGAAGACGGTGATTGCAGAAGGAAGATGGTGGCGATGGGATGGAGGTCGCAGAGAGATTTCAATCGGATTTAATGGAGGAGAATGGTGGTTGGGTTTACAGAGAGGGTTGCGATGGAGACAGAGAAGACCGCCGGCTGATGGTGAAATCAGAGAGAGGGAGTGGAATTGGGAGATTTTGTCATAATTGGGCGGTGGTTCGAAGTCGGGGTGGAGTTCGATTTTGTCATAATTGGGAGGTGGTTGTGAAATTGGTGGTGTAGGGAGCGGTGATTGGAGCAGGGGTTAGGTCCGGATATAAGGTGTTCGACGGTTTCAACGAATTCAGAGAGAGAGAAGAGGGTGGAGAAAAGGGTTGATTCAGAAAGAGACGGTGCTTGGTTTATGTCTCTGTCGGATTCATGGGGTGGGTTCGCTGTTAATGGCGGTCGAGGATTGGGTTTGCGATGGAGGAAGCTGCAGCTGTATCTGGGTTTGGGCTTCGGTGATGGTGAACGGAGGTGGAGCAGAGGTGGTTGATTGGTTGTGGTTGTGGCCGGAGTTTGGAAGTTCTGGGTTGAAGTATTGTTTCACAGGTGCTGCGTGTAACTAAAGAAGAAGCTGCAAGCGGATCTGAACGTTGCAACATTGCGTTGCGATATGGGGCACCAGGTGTAGTTTCTAGAGTTCTTGATAATTTCACTACCCTCCCCAAAATCTAAGAAACAGCGCACGTCACATCATCATACATTGTGAAACTACAACCTTCATCCCAGCTGCTTGAACATCAATTTTTCTCGCCATTTTTTCTTCCTCCACCATCTCTTCTCTTTCAATATCCTCTCAATTGAGCACAAATAAACACTCACAAGGATCACGTATCTCAACAACGATGAACACGTGTTGCTAAAGTGAAAGTTCGCCGGAAATTTTTTCTTCTTCTTCCAATTCATGATAAATGACATCATAACGATTTCAAAAATAATCTCAAGTTTCCCTTTCGTTGAAACGAGATCAATGTCCTCTTTGATTGTCTTCTCAATTTCTGATAGCTTTATTGAAGTTTCAAGAGACAAATCATAAACTATGAATGTTTGAGTACCTTTATCTCCTTCGTTTGAAGCACCCGAACCATCAACAAATTCAATTTCGGCGTCTTGTTCATCTTCAATAAGCTCAAACGTGAGAGGCTCCAACAAATTTGTAACCGGAAAGTCAAGATCATCAATATTAATTCCGTGAAGGATGAAGTCAATCTCACCAAAAAGTTCATCATGCTTGACCCCCATACTTGACTCAAGCAATAAGTCGATGTTTGGACAACATAGGATACACGACGGCTCATCATGATCTTCATCGGGGTTCGAAAAATTTGGAGCACATTCTTCTTTAGGATGGAGAGTGATCCTAGTATAAAGTTCTTCAATTCTTTCTTTAATTTTTGTCCCGTCCAACCCCATTCTTCGATTCCCTTATGCAGTGCTCCAAACAATTTCTGAAGCAAGTATTGGCGGCTATACATCATGCTTTTGCTGGCATAATTTTTTGCAATATCTCCTTAAGGGTAGAATCCATCCTCGCGATCAATCAGTTCCGCTAAACAGACAAAACGTCCTTCGTTATTATCCCCCATGCTCAGCAAAATTCCTGCACACCAAAGATCTCAAAAAATACCGTGAGGTAATAAGAATAAATAATAACAATAAAAAAATAAAAACTCTCTAAACTAATTTCTAATTAGCAAATAAACCGCTGTCCCCGGCAACGGCGCCAAAAACCTGAAACGATTTCTTACGTGGATACGCAAGTGCACGGTCGAAGTAATAAAGAGTGAGTATTGAAACTCAGGTTGTCGAACCCACAAGGACAGATAGTAGGTTTACTGTTAATTAGAGATTAAATCTAAAGAGTGTAATTGAAATAACAGGAAAAAAGTTGTTGATTTGAGAAGTTGTCACCCCCAATCAAGTGACTGTATTACACTAACTAAAAGGCAATATTTTTGGATTTTTATAATTAAACAAGGTTTGATTAACTAAGAAGAAAGACTAGGCGATCTATGGATCACCTAGGGCAGTAGACAATTCCGGATATTGCTTTGAAACATGTAATATTGAATGTGCTCTTAATCACGTCTAACTACTTACAATCTCCTCTCGGTCTCATGTAAGCCTATGCTAGGTTCTGTAATCATCATCTGTCGATCCATAAACTACATAACCTAACAAGCATTAACAATAATCCTACGTTTTGATCCAAACCCTAACACTTCGCCTTTCGGTCCATCATGATACGGGGTTGCTAGCAATCTTAGATTCACAAGCTAATTAATCTTCACTTGTCAGTCCATCGATCTTTCACCAAGTAGTTACCCTAGTTCATGACGCTAGGTTAACATAATATTAAGAACAAGATTACTAGAAGATGAAATTTCAATGTAACTTTAAGCTAAGATAACACAATATGTATTGAAACATCTCATATGATCATAGATCACATGAATCCATAAGCACGAATCAATCCACATATCCGGAAAACTTGTCTAACAAAGCCCTAGGCTCTCCATAGAGCTTATCAAATAAAACTACTCAAATAATCTGAAAATAGAATCTAACAAGTTCATAGCATTGAGAAACGATAGAAAAGATAGGAGGGATAGTCAAACTTGTGACGAAATTCGCGTTCCGGCGACTCCGGCGTTGTTCTCCATGATCCTCGTCTCTCCTAGCCTTCCTCCCTCGTTCCCCATCAGCTTCTTCTGTGTTTTTGGTCTAAGAATACGTTTCCCAAGGCATGGGCACGCTTTTTAATGAAATCTGGCCGAAATCACACTTCAGCCCCTCCAGTTTGTAATTCCCGGACATAATTATTATCTGATCTTGCGTGGGCTGTATCTCCTTCGTACGGAATCGTCTCCGGGCCTACCATATATCGTTGTAAAGTTACGGATGTCTAATTTCCAATGCCGCAAGCCTTGCTCCAAAATTGTTTGTATATTTTCCTGAGCATTGAAAATAGTACAGGCTGGTCCTGTGTGACTTTTCCAACTTTGCTTCGTTTTTGCGTCTCATTTTCTCCTCTTCATCTAGCTCCATTCCAAGTATATCCAAGCATCTCATAAGCTCCAATCCACCTATTTTACCTGAGATACACAACAATAAACAACCCGTGCAATTATCATAGCAAATATGAGAGAAAACATGCACAAATAGGCTAGAAACACAACTTTTCACTATTAGGCTTATAAATCGTCAAATTCACATATTTGTGAAAATATAACATATGAATCATGTGAAATAAGCCTAATAAAAGTAATATGGAATTATATTAATAGCTCCTAAAAGAGAGTTATCAGGCGGTGAAGCGCATATTCAGGTACCTTAAGGGTACGTCAGACATTGGCCTATGCTATGGGCTAGTGAAGACATCTTGGTAGCTGGTTTCTCGGATGCCGACTATGCAGGGGATATTGATAGTAGAAGATCAATGACATGCTATGTGTTTGCTTTGAGATCATCTGTTGTGAGTTGGAAGGCGACGCTACAGCCGACGGTGACTTTGTCGTTGACGGAGGCAGAGTACATGGCTCTAACGGAAGCAGCAAAGGAGGCAATATGGCTTAAAGGTATGGTCAATGATCTAGGCCTACTTCAAGATCAAGCGATAGTCAACTGTGATAGCTTGAGTGCGATTCGCTTAACTAAGAACCAGGTTCATCATGAAAGGACCAAGCATATCGACGTCAGGAATCGTTTTCTGAGAAACGAGAGCAGGATCAAGGTGAAGAAGGTGGCGACATTTGATAACCCCGCGGAAATGTTCACCAAGCTGGTTCCAAAGAGCAAGTTCCAGCATTGTCTGAAATTGCTCAACATCTTGAGCCAGTGAGGCCCTTAGGGGCATGTCAGACCCGGTGGGCTCCAGTGAGTCTCTGCGACGAGAGACATTGGATGCGGAGAAGACGTAGCTTTATTTAATTAGAAGAGGAGCAGCTGCTGTTGATGGAGAATTCAAGTCAAGGTGGAGATTTGTTGAGGTGCCTTGAATTGTGAATGTCAAAGGCGGTGAAAACAAATTGGACCAAGGGTTTGAATTATGGTCAAAGGCAGTAGGGTAGCTAAGGAAACAAAGTGGGGCGGTGGAGTGTATTTGTCCCACATTGTCAAGTGAGGTGATTCTCACCTCCTCACTAGTACTATATATAGGAGCTAGTAGGCTCTCTACTAGATATGCAAATAAGAGTGTAATTGTTCCTCTTAAGTGAATAAAGGGTGCTTTTTCGCCGTGGACTAGTTAGCGAATTTCTTCGCTAGCGAACCACGTAAAATCTCGTGTTCTTCTTTTATTCTTTCTTCGTTCGTGAGGTGGTTTGTCATAACAAGGGCTGTGGTCGAACCATTACTTGCCACTAGGTTTGAAAAGCGACTTATCGAAGAGATTTTCCGCCGCTACGAGGAGAATGTTGTTCAACAGGTGAAAAAAGAGGTTACTTGCCTAACAAACGTGACTGTTTATGCCATGAGAGTCATTAAGCGTGGTTATTGATCCTATTACTATTATATCGTATAAATGTGGACATGTGTTAAGTCTTGGTTGGCCGAGTTCGTTAATTTCCTTCCCTTCCATTTTCCTATAGAGTTTTTGGTTATATAAAGCAAACATTGAATTTGAGGCGCTTGAATAATCTCTTCACGTGCTTTTGTTTTTTTTCTTAGGAAAGAAGATTGTATGAAATCTGACTCAAAGCTCTAATTATTATCATTCAGTATAGGGTTAATTGCATTTTACACCCCTGTGGTTAAGGGTTTGTGCGAAAGTCCCCTTATAGTTCCGAAGTGTGTAAAAAACCTCCCCATTGTTTAGTTTTTGTGCGGGAGGGGGTATTTTTAAGTTATTTATGATAGAAAGACCTAAATAACCCTTTGATATATACCATAATCCTCTCATTTTATCTTCTCACTTTCTCTCTCTAACTCTTATTCTCTCTATTTTTTCTCTACACTAATTGAAGATGTTGAAGTGGATGAAGGCACATATCTCCTCCTCCTCTCATCTTACTACTACTACTACTACTACTACTACTACTACTACTACTACTACTACTTCTTCTTCTTCTTCTTCTTCTTCTTCTTCTTCTTCTTCTTCTTCTTCTTCTTCTTAGTTAATCTTTTGTTTGTTGCAATTTCAATCTGAAGCAAAAAAAAAAAAAAAAAAAACGAATCTTTGATGAAGAATAGAAAAAGATGAAGATGAAGGAGAGAGGAGGTGGGTGGTGCAGATCTGTGGAGGTGGTTGAGTTGAGGCTATGACGTCGTGAAGAAGGGTTGTGACGGCCGGAGACGCCGCTGCAAAGTGCAGAAGCTGGGTGACCTTGGCGGCGGCGTCGTGTCTTCGTCGCTGTTTTCCTCCGTCGGCGGCGTCCTCGTCACCGTTTTCCTCCGGCATTGGCTTCTTCCTTCTCCTTCTCTACCTCTACCTCCTCCTTCTTCTCCACCTCCACCTCCACCTCCGCCTCCTTCCTCTTTTCTCAGATATGATTTCTCTTTCTTCATTTTCTTAACTTTTGAAATATGAGGGTATATTGGGCATTAAAGTAAGATTTTGATGAATTTCGTTAGTTTTAATGGAATCGCACAAAATTTAAACCACAAGGAGGCTTTTAGCACAATTCAGAACTACAGGGGGCTTTTTGCACAAACCCTTAACCACATGGGAGTAATATGCAATTAACCCTTCAATATATTGGTAGCGCAGTAGGGTTGTGATCGGACCCAAATTACATTCCTGCCATGTTGTGAAGCCCACTTACCTGACAAATTTGCGTAACTCGTTAAAAACTTCTTTTTGTGGAAAGTTTGATTGTGTTTATTGTGGGTAATCACGCCCAGCAAATCGGAAAACAAATACATCGTGATCTCAGTTGGGTGCTTGATTATAATAAGACATATCGTCTTCCTCTTTGGTTTTTTGGGCAAAAGTGTGTGCAAGCTCATTTCTTGTCCGACTCACATAATTGAATTCCACTGCAACGAATGAATATATCAGTCTGTGTCAACTTTCAAAAATGACCTTCATTTCTCACATTGCTTTTACGCTCTTCATCTTCCCGGACTCCCTATCACAGAGCAGTTGAATCCCAACCAGAGAGTCTGATTCAATTACAATGTACAAAAATTTGGGCTCCATAGCCAAGCGTAGCCCCTCCTCCATCGTTACAATCTCGGCCATTAAATGTGTCATTTGTCCTCGCCTGTTTTTCATTCGCTGTGGGCGTCGCCTTTGCACTGCTGCTTACCGCCTTCCATCTTGATCCAAACGCACCGCCTCCACTGCCACCGACTTTTTCACCACTAGTCTCTGGTGGATTCGCTAGATTACGACTATGCTGGGTTAAGAGTGGTCCAGGAGTCTGTGGGCCTTCTGTTCTTGGGCCATGATAAGCCCAATCTTTCTTAGCACGTTTCTTGTTGTAATGTTTTTCTTATATTAACGTGCATGTCATCTCATAGCGACTGGCAGTATGATGATTTTTCCTCATCGGTGATTAACAGCAAGGAAATCACCCTCTCGTCTGTGTGGTTGCCGCTGGGGTTAGAGACCATGGCCGACTGGAGCTCCTTACCTTCCGACTTGGTCCGTCTCGTCGCCCATAAGCTCTCCGCCATCGAAGATCTGGCGGCCTTAACTTCGATGTGCCGATCTTTCAATTCCGCCACACCAAAAGAACACTGGCGTCGACACTCTGATCCTCGGCGGTCTCCATGGCTATTGCTCTGCTCCCAAGACGGCGACGGCGAAGGGGAAAACCCCCCAAGCACCGAGAGGGGTTTATTGAATATGTATAAGGACGCGAAGAAATTTTCCATGGATCTGCCGGAGCTACAAGGAAGACGCTGCTGGGGTTCTCGCTATGGTTGGATCGTAACCCTAGGTCTCGATCTCAAATTACACCTCTTCAACCCCTTGACCCGGCGCCGCATACTCCTCCCGCAGCCCGCCTATGATGAGGAGGAATTTGATGATGAGGCTGAGAAGGTAAATTGGATCCGATCTTTTTACATTGATAGGGCTATATTAATCAAAAGGCCTCCGTCTTCTTTTTCCTCCTGCCAATATGATGATTTCCTTGTTGTTCTAACTGGTTTCCTCAACCAATTGAGGGTCATAAGGCCTAGCTCCTGGGAGAACGCCAAGCTCTCCATGCTGCCAAAGTATGTCGGCAGTTCTCCGCATCGTTTATACGACTTTGCTTGCTACAATGGCCAAATCTATATGCTAGCTATCTTAGGTAGTCTTTTCATATGCCGCAATTTCGATGGACCTGAAGATCCTATAGCAGAACAAATTACACCTCCTGATAAAATAAGTTGTACCTAGTAGAATCGCGAGGAGATCTTCTTTTGGTGTCTCGATTTAGAGCACCATACGAAGGAGACGAAGGAGAATCACTGGGCGAGACCTATCATTTTGATGCGTATAAGTTCGACGAAAATGGAAAAAAATGGATTAAAATTGATGATTTGGGCGGACGTACCATATTCGTGGGTGACTGTCAAACCATAGCTTTGGAGGCGTCGGAAGCTGTAAGCTGTAGAAGCAATTGCATATACTTCTGCGATGATTATTATGAAATCTTCAACGACAATGACAAAGGGGGACGCGACATGGGTATATTTGATCTCAAAGAAAAGACTATTGAACGATTCTACCACGGAGCTGATTCGTTGTCTACATACTCTGCCCCTAAATGGTTCATTCCTGCTCTCACTTAACTCGCTGTGATGATGACAGTGATCATTCATGGCTTCAATTAACTTAGTTTGGGCTTGTGTAAGGATCTAAGTAAGTTTCTATCTTCTGTTGTTTCGTTAAGAACTCAGTATTTGAAGCTATGTTTTTTTTCCGTTTGTTGTACTCGTTAAGAACTAAGTATTTGAAACTATGTTTTTTTTCCCGTTTGTTGTACTCGTTAAGAACTAAGTATTTGAAACTATCTATTCTTTTTCCCTTTGGTTGTGGAACACCTTATCGGGTGCTTAATAAAATAATGGCTTAATTACTTAATGGGTACCCCCAATATACCTAAACTAACATATTGCAACCTTCACTTCTAAAATAAGCTTATTGCATCCCCCATTTGTAGTAATTCATACTTATTGAAACTGGTAATTTTTTTTGACTATCACATCCTATTAATGAAAGGGTACAATTGTCTATTCACTTTCTTGTAGGAACACTCATAACTCACCACTGCAATTTTCACGCAACCCAGATCCCGATAACTTCAACCCAGCTTTCCAGCGATCAAATCTCAGATTCCCGCGAATAAATGAAATTACATGAGCAAAAATCAGACAATTGAACCAAATTCACAGAGTGAATAGATGTGAGAGGAAGAGGGAAAATACTTAAAATGGTCTATTCGACAAAATAAGAACACCACCACCATCATCGCCAGTCACCACCAACGCTGCTGCACTATACCAAATCCCGGTCACCATACTCACTGCCTCCATCCACAACCTCCTCCAACCCTAACCTCCACTGAAGTTGAACACCACTACTCCTACAAATAAATCAAAATAGAAATAAGCCTCCAACAAGCCAAAAAACCCAACTCACAACAACCCAAAAACCTCATAACCCCTGCTACCATCTCCGCCACATAACCTGTAATCAGCCCACCTAAACCCAGATCCAGGCGACTCAGATTCTGATCCGTCAATATTTTTCCACCTCCACCACCTACACTCTGTTTGCAATACAAACTAAAAACGAATAGAAATTAGATGACTCTGAAGAGCAATAAAAAATAAACGATTCTGGTTTGGGTCTTTTCCCGTATCCCTCGTCAGGACCATAGATGCCTTTTTCCGGCGATGGCTGGTAGTTGGTTTTGAGTAGAGAAGAAACATAGAAGATGGTTGCAGTGAAGGAGGCAAAGAAAAGTGAAGAAGGTCTTGCCAACACCATGGAAAGGCTTGATCATGCTTTCTGCAACCCAAGCTGGATTGTTCAGAATCCTAATGCAACTGTTGAAACTCTGCCTAGGACCTATTCTGACCATGCTCCTATTATTGTTCATGTGGATGGTATGGTTCCTTCTCCCTCTCTCTGTAAATTGTTTAAGTTTGAGGCTGCTTGGACTACTATTCCTGATTTTAACACCTTTATAAATAATGGTTGGAACACTGACCAAGGAAATAATTTACTTGCAAAAACCATGAACATTACTTCTAAAATTAAAAATTGGTGCAAGTCCAATTTTGGAAATGTGTTTAGAAACAAAAGATGACTTCTTGGCAGACTTGAAGGTATTCAAAAAGCCCAAAGTTTATCTTACTCCCACAATCTCTTCCTTCTTGAAAAAGAACTTATAAAAAAATACAACATTATTCTTCAACAAGAAGAGCTGGTTTGATTTCAAAAGTCCAGAACTAATTGGATATGCCATGGAGACAGGAATACTAAATTCTTTCATATCTCCACTATCATCAGAAGCAAGAAAAAATAAATTTTAATGTTAAAACAGGACAATGGTGTTTGGATTAAGAATAGTGATGATCTCAAAAACTTTGTTACTTCCCACTTTGTTGATCTCTTTAAAGCTCTTGATAATGACTATGATGGGTGCAACTTTGACTGAAATCATGGTTTATGTCCCAAAATTGACATTGTTGAGCATGATAAAATCCTCCAACCACCTTCTATTTCTGAGGTGAAAGATGTTGTCTGGTCCATGAATGCTTATAAAGCACCCGGCAAAGATGGATTTCAAGCTCTATTTTATAAAAAATTCTGGCACAGTGTGAGTTCTGATGTGCATAATTTTATTTTGAAGTGCTTCTTGAATGGCTGTTTTGATGAAGAGATAAATAAATCCATTATTTGTCTCATACCTAAATGTAATATGCCTGAAAGTATAAAATTTTTAGACCTATTAGTCTTTGTAATACTAGTTATAAGATTCTTGCCAAGTGCATTGTCAACAAAATTAGACCCTTACTTGATTCCATTGTTGGCCCCTTTCAAAGTAGTTACATCCCTGGAAGGTCCACTAAAGACAACATCATCATTACCCAAGAAGTTATCCATTCTCTTAAAAAGAGAAAAGATATATTTGGGGGTATGGTTGCTAAAATTGACTTAAAAAAAGCTTATGATAGGCTTAGTTGGAAATTCATTGCTGAAACTTTAGATTACTTTAATCTCCCTATGCATTTTATTAAACTCATTATGTGTTGTATCACCTCTGCCACCACTGCTATTATGTGGAATGGAAAATTGTTGAATGATTTTAAAATGGAGAGGGGTCTCAGGAAAGGAGACCCCATATCTCCTTATATTTTTGTGTTATGCATGGAAAGGCTCTCTCAAATGATTGGGAACCTTGTTAAAAGCAAGAAGTGGTATGGGATCAAAACTTCTAGTAATGGTCCTGTTCTCCCACATCTTTTTTATGCTGATGATTTAATGCTTTTTGGTAGATGTGACCTTAATACTAGCAAATGCATGAAAGAAGTTCTTGAAGATTTTGAAAATATCTCTGGTTTAAAAGTTAATGTTTCAAAATCTAAAATCTATTTTTCTAAAAATACCCCTACTAGCAGCAAAAATGCTATTATGAGTATTATTGGTATGCATGAAACTGGTAACCTTGGTAAGTATCTTGGAATAAATTTGATCCATGATAAATTGGATAAAGATTGTGTTAAAGATGTTATTAACAAACTCAGAATCAAACTCTCTGGCTGGACGAGTAAGCTTCTCTCTTTTGCTGGTAGAGTTACACTCACCAAGAGTGTTCTTGCTGCTTTACCCTCCTATGTCATGCAAATTTACCCCATTCCTATCTCTTCTTGTAACGAAATTGATAGAATTTGTAGAAATTTTATTTGGGGTGATAAGGAGAATCAAAAGAAGATTCACCTCATTAACTGGAAAAATGTTTGCTTACCTAAAGAAAGAGGTGGTTTAGGTGTCAAAAAGGCCAGAGTTCAAAACTTAGCCATGTTGGCCAAACTTAGTTGGGACATTGAATTCAACAAAGATTCTCTTTGGTGTACCATTGTGCACAAGAGATTCCGGCAGGGAGACCTCCGTGTACACCGTGCGTAGTGGATCAGGGATCGCACAGGAAGAATAGGGGTGTGTGTAGGGAGAGAGTAAGTCAGTAGCAATGTCTGAGAGAGAGACAGAGGTTTGGCAGAGCTTCCGCGTATAGCAGTGTGTCCCCCTTTGTATGGAAAGGTTAACGATATATATATACTGGAGAACGTGACCGTTGTAGTGTGGTTAATGCGCCCATTGATGGCGGCTTAATTAGCTTAACCATAACGGCACGTTCGTCCGAGTATATAGGAACCGTTAGAGCACGTGGTGCGCAAGTACCGGAACCGTTACGAGGTTGACCGGGTTTGACCGGATTGACCGGGTCTAGGGAGCTCGTGCCATAGATCTCTCAAAACAGTTACCAAAGGTCGCGCGCGGGCTTGGCTCGCACGCGACAGGGCTTACTCTAGCCTCCAGACCACTAAGTCCCTACAAGTCCCGTGCAGTGGTATGCGAGGGCTCTGTCTCGCAGCCCCCACATGGATCAGCTCGGCTGGTGATCCTGTGTGTGTGGAGCACAATATGGTGTGCTGGATGGTTGCCACGTGGCCTAGATCTGCCATGTCATAAAGCAGTATCTACATTAGCCCCCTTTCTGCGCGTGAAGGCTCATAGCTGTATAGGCTTCCATGCGCGGAAACCAACATGCGCGTCGTCGCCACGCACCAATTCAAATACGGGTAAGTTCAGCCCCCGTGCGTGTCATTATGACCTAAAACCCCTAGAGTCGTGCCGTCTGACCTTTAGGGTTTTAGGCGTGACGTCAGCCCGTCCTGTGATTGCGCGATACGACCGTGACGGTTGCGATTCGACTACTGAAGGGACGCAACCCGTCATTCTTCTGGATAAATACCTTGTATCCCATTATTGCAAAGCATCACTTCTTTCTCTTAAAGTGAATGGTACCCGGAGATCTTCGTGAGCAGATCCAGATAATCAATCACCAGTTCAGAACTGCAAATCGTATTCTCCAATTGTGTATATCCAAGCAAGCTTCAAGGAAACAAGGTTGGCCTCGTTTACTTTTGATTTAAAATACCAGTGTTTGCCTTGAACTACGTTGAATCTGTAAATCCATGAAATTTGTGAAGAGGCTTTTGATCTTTGAACCCGCTTCGTTTTAATCTTTCAACAATATCAACTCCCCAATTTCTGAAATCGGTACCGGAACTGTTTGCTTTGGTTTGCATAGATCTCAAATTCCAAAATTCAAACTGAAGTGTGGTGTGGTATTTCTCCCCCCTTTTTCTTGCCCTTTCGCAGGAATGGCCAAGACAAGAGTAACCAGACCCGTCAAGGAAGATGAAGAGATGCCGGAGCTTCCGCAGGCTCTGTGGCGTAAAGCCCCCTTTTTGGGTGGGAAGGATTTTTATCATGCGAGGGTGAAGGCGAAGAGGATGCCTGATCCTGTTCCAGTTGAGCGATTGTTGACACTGACTCGCCCAGTTAACTCAGCCTTGCTCGAGTTGGTTGGCTCCGAGGGTGTGGTTCGATTGGGGATCGAGAATGGGCACTTCCCATATACTGCGATTTCTACTCAGGCGTTTGTCCAGAAATTGGACTATATGGATGAGTGGATCGACCACGTGTTGGATCATCACGCCGAGACTCTCGATAAAGCCGGCATTTTCTTTGCTATCCGTGCTATGAAGGGTGCTGCCGTGAAGTTGGATCAGTCCATGCTTCTAGACCTTCTGTCCCGTTACTCGCCCGCGACTCATACGTTTCATTTTGCTGAGTTCGAGGCTGCCCCCACGCTCGAGGACGTTCAAATGCTGTATGAGCTTTCCCCCATGGGCGAGGTGGACCCCTTGAGTCACTTGAGGACATCTGCTGAAATGGCCTTGTACACGCAGATGGAGGAGTGCCTAGCAGAGGTAAAGAAAATCTCCACTCGGTGGACCACTACAAAGCCTCTTCCGAACTGGCAGCTGGTGGATACGTCTGCGAAGAATACCTGGAACAAGTGGTTGCAGTACTTCTTCCGAGACTATGCGAACAGCAGCATTACTAAGAAGCTTTTGAGCGAGAACCCGGAGGCCGAGAATTATGTAGAGGGCAAGGGTTATCATTTGACCCTTTGTGCCTTTCTCTGTGCTTGGCCGTCGAGGTATCTGATTGATGGTCATCCCCATGACGGGGTCTTCTACCATGTGCTGCCACTTGCCGTGAGGCTCGCTCTTGGCCAGAGAGTCGCACTCGGACCCTTGGTTTTGGGCACGCTATATTACAGGCTGGATCAGCTGGTTCTGGCGATGAGGGAATCACGTGGCCGCCTCGATGTTCTGACCTTTGTCAATATCAGCTTTTTGACAATGTGGGTTTTCGAGCGCTGGCCGTCTTATGCTCCAACTCCCCTCCCACTTGATAAGTGGTGTCCCCCAGGCGAGACAGAAGCGCGCAACAGCGGAAGAGCTGCGAGATGGTTTGGAGCAAGCAACACCAAGTGCACTTGGAGTTTGATATGCGACAAACGAAAGGAGTTTACTGCCAGGCCCTATGCCACACGTGTTGAGAATGTGCGGTGGTTCCCAAAGCTATACCCTTCCAAAGGTATGGTCTTGTCAGAAGACCTTCTCTTTGAAAAGGGGCCGCATTTCCACGAGCTCTATCGTGAGTTCTTTTGTTGGTGTCTGCGAGGTTCCCTTCCTGCCCTTGCAGAGCATATTCGTGAGCTCGCGCCAAGGTATGAAAGGCTTACAGTGGATGTTGACCCCACTCGGGTCTCTCCTCAGTTTGGTTTTGATGCAGTGGCCCCATCGATCTGGCCCCAGTCTATTATCAGAGGGTGCTACAAGCGTTTGCTGACAAAGGAGTGCAAGACGGTCCTCATGAGCAATCTTCCCTTTGAGCAGCCTGCGGGAACTCGCAAGGGTGGTTGTTCCCAGAACTGGATCGCATACTGGGTTGCCCAGCAAACGAGGATTGAGACGGAGGCGGCGGCGCAGCCAGGAAGGGCCCCCTTGATCAAGAGAAACTCTTTTCCGTTTCGCCCCAATTGCAGTTTGAGCGAGTCTGAGTACGGTTGCTACTCGCTGTGGGACCGCGAGAATCATTTGTGCCCCGATTTCATTCTGAAGGAGCAAGTCGACGCAATCAAGAAGGGTGACGCGCAGGTCATCAAATATAGCAAGGCGTTTGCTGAGGTAAGCAATTTCCCTGTGTGCTTTAAGCTTTTTGATTTTTTTTTTCATTCGCTGATGCTTTTCGTTCTGTATTGTTCAGTGTCATGTGCGGAGGTTCGCAGCTGGCGATCGCTCCAAATCGCTGGTGGACACCATTGTTGCCACCAGAAGGAAGGGGGAGTCGTACCGGCTAGCATGGAGGATGGATGCCGAGGTCGAAACAAAGGTTCGCGGAGTCATGAACACTTTTGCTGACTCACTGATAGACAACCCTCCGGCTCCGTCTCCTCCTAGAGATGACCCGTCCCCTCCAGCGACTGCGGCGCCGAGAGTGAAGAGACCTAGGCAAAAGGGAATTACGATTTCTTCCCCTAGGAGTGCTCCAGCTTCTCCCCCAGCGAGGTCCCTTTCCATCAAGGACAAAGGCAAGGGTCGTATGCCCAGCAAAGTGCGAAAAGATCTCGCAGTTGAGACTTTCGTTCCATTCAACCAAGAGGAGGAAGAGAGACAGGAGCCCCAGGCAAGTGATGAAGAAGAAGAAGCAACAGTTGTGATGTGCGAGGAAGAATCAGGAGGTACTTCCGTCGCATCTCCTTGCCTTTTATCTTGACTTCTTTGCAGTTCTCTTCTTTGAACCAATTATATATTCGCAGATGATGATGATGAAGCCGTTGGTGGCCTTGTGGCCAAGAGGCAAAAGAGAGATGCCCATTCTGGCATTTCAGATGATCCTATAAGCGAGGATGTTCTTGCTGAATCCCGGAAGACAGCCGCGGAGGCTGCTGAAAGAAGAAGGCAGCGAGAGGAAGAGGAGCTCGAGCGTGTGAAACAGCGGAGCCTCGAGGAGCAGCATGTTGACGACTTAGTGCGTCCAGTTGGCGAGGAAGACGAGCTTCCCGAAGAAGTGGCTCCTCATGCGGAGGAGGAAAATGAGGTTCCCGGAGAGGATGCAGCAGAGCTAGAGCAAGTCCAAGCGGACTTCGCAGAGATCGCAGGTGGCGATAAAGGTGAGATCTTCAATCTCGCAGTTACTTATAGAGATGTAATTGTGGGTGCGTTAAAGCACGGTGTGTCAAAGCCTGACATTCGCCGTTGGTTGGTAAGCAAATGCGGAGAACCCTCAGGTAATTATTTTGAGTGATATGCACATACTAGGCTGTAGCCACTTGAGGCAAAATCATGACTGGTTTACTCGCATCCCATGTCACGCTTCTCTTAAAGATTTGCTTAGTGAGGATACACTGATAGGGCACGGTTCCACGTCCCTAGTGTACGATGAGGATACCTCAATCCCACCTTCGCGTGGAGGTGCTTATTCTTAGCTTTAGTAAAGATAGCGAAATAACTTATAACACAAGTTACCTCACACTATCGCATTTGGTATCGCAGGTCATGCTGAGGAACCTGAGCTGGAGCAGAGAAGTCAGCCTTCTGCATCCCATGTTCCAATTTCGAGCTCCCATACCGAGAAGCCCGTCGCGGCCGCTGGACACGAAAGTGCGCATTTCGAGGATGTCATCGAACTCTCCGATGATGTCGAAGCTGATGCTGTGCCGATGGAGGAAGGTGTCCGTACCGGTGGTGAGGAAGAAAGGACAAGTGATGCTAATGTTTTCGCATCTGGGAGTGTCCTCCGCCCAGCGACTTCGGTTGTCCCTTCGCCTCCGGCGATGACTGAGCCAGAAGCACCTATTCCTGCGTGGAGCATTTGGGGCTCGCAGGTTGGGAATGTAGTCGCAGCTGGTGCGGCCTACACTCTTCCTCCTGACTATGAGAGGTTGGAGCTCGCGGCTGATAGGAGAGCCATGGAGCGAGGGCAGTCTTCGAACAACCCAGTGGCCCGCATCCCTTCTCTTCATGAAATTCTGGAAGGCACTGGTAAGTAAAGTTTTACCGTTCGCACGTCGCATTATTTGCTTGCGAGTTCTGACATTATAACCATTTTTGATGTCTCAGGTTTGAAGCAAACCGATGTAGACTGGGTGGTTCGAATGCGTCTCAGATACCCCCGATCGTTTGTGAGATCTCTGGAGATCGGGCCTTTTGACAGGAGGTTATTCCTTACTGAAGCCATCTGGATACTGGAGCAGCTGTCTGCGGCTACACCTGCGACCATTTCGGCCCAGAGTGCTGAATTGCTGTGTGGCATGTGCCAAAATCTCCTGTTCAAAGTCCAAGGCAGACTTGGTTTCAAATTCCTCAAGGACAGAGTTACACTGATTCGCGCAGCTGTAACTTTGAATCTCGGTCACCAGAATCTCGCAGCTGAGATGCAGAAGGTGGAGCAGCAAAAGCAAAAGGTTGATGAAGCTTTGAAGCTGTATCACGAAATGAATGCCAAGTGCGAGCAACTGAAGCAAGAAGTGAAACAAGTGGAGAAGCTGAGCGAGCAGTTCGAGCCCCAAGATTCCTTAATCAAGAATTTGTTTTGACTTTTCGAATTTTGAAAAGAAAACAGGAAAATAGCTGAGACATTAATGTAATGTTTTGAAACATTAATGTAATGTTGCTAGGGTTTCTCCCCCCTTTTTTTAACAACAAACAATGAGTTTGCCCGTTTTGCCCTTTTCGGGATTTGATTGGACATTTCTGTGCATATCCAATTATGACATCAGCAATTGATTTTCTGCTTGATTTTCGCGCTAATTTCTCGGCAGATAAGCACGCTTCCGTTGGGAAGTCCATCCGAATCATGACTATCCGTCATTTATTAGGATACGCAACTGAATCGTCGTAGCCTTTAGTAGGGTAATTGATTGTTACCGCTTTTCAAGGCGTAAGTGATTGAACTTACCCTCTTTTTGAATTTTGCTGACTCATCTTAGGCAACCGATGAGTCTCCACAGGGTCTATATAAACCCTGTCTTTGCCATTTGGGTTCTTCATCCCAAACATGTGCTTTGCCGTGAGTCCTTACGACTGCTGGCTTCAACGCTTGTTTTTCGTTGATTCATGGCAACTTCAAGTTTTGAATCCTGAGTTTGCGCTTTGTGCTATAGAAATAGTTTCCAAGATCCACTTTATGAGGCTTATTGCTGTTTATAACCATCATAAAGAGGATGCAGATAATACCTCATGTGTGTTCGAAGAAATTTCTTCGTGTATTATGTGTGCAGGTCATGTTTCCGGCCGCCTCGTGGCGAGGTGCAGCGCCGAAGTGACCGTGCTACCGTCTCGTAATGAACGGCGGAATTCTCCTCCAGCATCTCCGGGGAAGAATCCGTTGCCCTCACATTTGTGAGGTCGGGGTGCTCGTCAATGCCCTTGTCCAACATGACAAGGAGTCCATCACCAGAGGAATGACTGCTTCGCCTGTTTTGCAGAGTAGCATCTGTCGGCACAGGAAGCTCCTCCGGCGCCTATCTTGATCAGACAGAGGCTTTTGTCATTCCTTGGGGTCTTGGGCATATCGCATCTCCGACCTTGCTGCTAGGGATGTAGCGAATGACGAGTTGATCTCTTCGCGGCAGCATCCCTTTTGCTATAGATCTTTGGCCGCAGATCTGCGTGCTGCACTGCCGGTGTTAAGACCGGTGGATTCTCTCTTTTCTTAGCCGAGAGTTCCCTAGTGCATCTCTGGCTTACCAGGCCATTTTTCGAATGTATTGTAAGCCATGTGGGCTGCGTAGTTAGATTCGAGCTTTTCGCTTGTAAGCTGTTATCTAGATAAATTGTAAGTCATTTGACTCATAATGATATATAGCTTTTGTATTATCTGCTCTCTTTGCAAAAAATACAATTTCGAATGCCTTTCGGCTTGTTTTGCCTTGCATAATGCCATGTAATGATTTCACATATGCGACGTCAATGCGCAGATGTTCCGCTAGATCATTCGAGATCGTAATTTCGCAGTTGTGCCATTTTGACGGATGGGCTTGCAGTTGGTCGTTGTAAATCATATGAGATCATGTTCACAACTTTACTATCGTAACAGATAGTTTTTAACAGATCAATTAAGATCGTTGAGTGGTGCGAATTGCTATCATAGAAGATAGGCTTTGTTAGAGAATGGCTTGAGATAGTTTCTCGCATAAATTGCTATCGCAGCAGATAGACCTTTAGAAGATCTAGCAAGATGGTTCTGCAGTTACGTTGCCATCGTAACAGACGGGCTTGGGTGATCAATTAAAATCACTTTGCGTATAAATTGCTATCATAACAGATAGGCTTAAGAAGATCATATAAGATCGCACTTGCATAAACCGCTATCGTGAGAGATAGGATTTTGATGATCGATTGAGATCGTTTTTGTATTTTGCTGCTATCGTAAGAGATAGGCTTTGGATGATCACTTAAGATCGCATTTGCATTGGCTGCCATCGTAAGGGATGGGCTTTAGATGATCAGTTAAGATCGTATTTGTGTTGACTGCTATCGCGAGAGATAGGCTTTAATGATCACTTAAGATCGCATTTGCGTTTGGCTGCTATCGTAAGAGATAGGCTTTAGATGATCGATTGAGATCGCGTTTGCTATCGTAAGAGATAGGCTTTGATGATCGATTAAGATCGCGTTTGTATTTGCTGCTATCGTAAGAGATAGGCTTTGATGATCAATTAAGATCGCTTTTGCGTTTGGCTGCTATCGTAAAAGATAGGCTTGAGATGATCGATTGAGATCGCGTTTGCTATCGTAAGAGATAGGCTTTGATGATCAATTAAGATCGCGTTTGTATTTGCTGCTATCGTAAGAGATAGGCTTTGACGATCAATTAAGATCGCGTTTGTATTCGCTGCTATCGTAAGAGATAGGCTTTAGATGATCGATTGAGATCGCGTTTGCTATCGTAAGAGATAGGCTTTGATGATCAATTAAGATCGCGTTTGTATTTGCTGCTATCGTAAGAGATAGGCTTTGACGATCAATTAAGATCGCGTTTGTATTCGCTGCTATCGTAAGAGATAGGCTTTGATGATCGATTAAGATCGCGTTTGTATTTGCTATTGCAGTGAATAAATCATTGTTAACAGTAATAACAAATTAAATAGAGCAATATAAACGGCTAGAAATATGAACTTCTCATTTGGGAGAATTCTTTTATTATAACACTCTCATATGGGAGAGATAGGATTACAATCCTCTCATATGGGAGAGGAGATTGCGTTAATCATAGCCGCATGAGACATTAAGCAACGTTATCATAAAACGTATGAAATAAGAGAAGTTCAAGGATAGTACTTCTTGATCCAGCGCATATTGACTGAGCTTGGAGTTGAGGTTGTGCCGTGCAACCTTCGTATGCTGCAGTAGCCACTATCGAAGACCTCTGTGACTTCGAAGGGTCCCTCCCAATTAGCTGCGAACTTTGGGTGAGTTGCTTCTCGCATGCAATGATCAGATGCGCGCAAGACCAGGTCGCCAACTGCGAAATCCCGTCGCTGGACTGTCTTGTTATAGGCGCGAGCGATTCTTTCTTGGTACCGCTTGTTAGTCCTTTTGGCTTGTTCTCTCTTTTCTTCCAGCAAGACTAAATCATGATCGCGTTGATTTTCATAGAGTGCATGGAAGGCCAGCCTTGCCGAATTGACTCTGACCTCCGCAGGTACTACAGTTTCGGCCCCATAACATAGTAGAAATGGCGAGGCCCCTGTAGGTGTCCTTGGAGAAGTTCTGTAGGCCCACAGAGCTATGTTAAGGGAGTCGGCCCACTTCTTGTGGTCATCTGCGACCATCTTGCTTAGAATTCTCAACAGCGTTTTGTTAGTCGCTTCGGCTTGTCCGTTTCCCTTTGGATAATAGGGAGTGGAGCATATCTGCCTGATATTGTACTCCGCGAGTTTCGTAGCTACCTGACGATTAACAAAAGGAGTACCGTTATCTGAAAGAATGGTATTTGGGATTCCGAACCTGCATACGATGCTTTCCTGGATGAAGTTAACCACAGCCAGCGCGTTTGCCGTCTTCAGTGGTATTGCTTCCACCCATTTGGTGAACAGCTCGGTTGCGGTGAGAATGAAATGGTTCCCATGTGACGTTGGTCGGATGGGGCCGATGAAGTCCAAAGCCCATGTGTGAAATGGCCATGGCGTCCCTAATGCATGTAGATCCACGGCGGGAGCGTGCACTAGGTTCCCTTTGAATTGGCATTCTTGGCAGCGTCGCACCTTGGTGCGGCAATCGACTTCCATCGTGGGCCAGAAGTATCCGATTGAGAGGAGTTGTCTGCATAATTTCGCACCTCCCTGGTGTTCCACCTGATGAGAAAGGTCCATGACTTCTTGTGCTTCCCTGCCGTCTAGGCATCGCAGCAAGTTACCCTCGTGACCTTTTCGCCAAAGCAGGTTTTCCTGAACCACGTATCGAGAAGCTTTCCTCTTCAATTTGTCGGCTTCTTTTCTTGATTCGGGTACGGTGCCCTGGGTGAGGAATTCAAACAATGGCTTCCTCCAATCTGTGTCGTCATCGGTTAGAGCGACGAGTAGAGAATCTTTGATTAGTGCGCAACTTTCGCACTTCCCTTGTATCAGGGCTGCAGCTGTTGACATGCTTGGCCAATGAATGCCATATCTCTGAGCTTTCCTGTAGATTGACACCTCGCTTTCTCCGCAAGCGTGTTGGTGAATCTTTTCTAACAGTTGTTGTCCCTCTTGCTCGGAGACACATCTCATGAGTATTCCTCCAGGACCCTTGTAGTAAAGGGTGTTGTCGTGGATGCAGTATCCTTTCGTGAGTGCCCAGCTATCGCTGCTGGTGCCTTTCGCAATAGCTTGTAGGATTGCTTTTCGCCAGTCTGCGTCATCCATGTGTTCGTCGTCGCACACATCTTCTGTTAATGCCGACGATGTTCGCACTTCGATGGAAATCCTCGCGGGGCATTTGTCTATGCTGACCTTAGATCCTAGAGTTGCTAAGGCGTCTGCATGCCTGTTGTCCGCTCGGGGCTTGTGCTCGTATTTCACGTCGCAGAATTGCTGCATCAGCTTTTGCACTAGGGTGCGGTATGGCAGGAGGTTGATCTCCTTTAAACCATATTCGCCCGAGGCCTGCTTAACAATCAGTTTGGAATCTCCCATGACTATTAAGTTGCTCACTTCCAAAGCTTTCGCCGCACGGAGCCCCGCGATAAGAGCCTCGTATTCCGCCTCGTTGTTCGTGACTGCGAAGTTGAGTTTTGCGGACATCTGTATGACTTCCCCGTCTGGCTTTGTCAAGACTATCCCGATGCCTCCGCCTTTTCTGGTTGACGAACCGTCGAAGTGGAGGGTCCAATAGGGCACGTCGATCGCGTAGATTTCTGGGCCTTCGAGCTCTTCCTCGATCACGGGTTCGTGGCTGTTGTCGGGAAACTGTGCCAACAGATCTGCTACCGCCTGCGACTTGATCGCTCTTGGTTTCACGCATGTGATATCGTATTGAGAGATGGTCATGTACCATTTCGCCAATCTCCCGCCCGGAGTAGTGTGAGTTAGCAAGTATCGTATGGGGTCGCTTTTGGTGACCACCACTACTTTGTGCGACGCGAAATAGTGTCTCAACTTCTCTATTACGAAGAATAAAGCAAGGCAATGACGTTCGATGTCTGTGTACCTTGATTCAGCGGGCTGCACAATGCGGGAGATGTAATAGATGGGCCTCCCTTGGCCCTCATACACCTGAGCCAAGAGTGCTCCTATAGATTTCCTTGTCGATGTAAGGTATAGCAGAAGCGGTGATCCCAGTTGAGGCGCGATCATTATCTTTGGGGATGTGAGTAGCTCCTTTAGCTTTTCGAATGCGGCTTCATGATCAGGAGCCCAGTTGTACGCGGCGTCCTTCTTGAGAAGAGTGCTGAAACAGCATGTGATTTCGGCGATTGCTGGGATGAATCTCCGCAGATATGACAATTTTCCCAAGAATTTTTTCAAGGTACTTTGGTTGTGAGGTGGAGTCATGCTGGTGATGGCTGACACTTTCGCAGGGTCAGGCTCGATCCCTTGGCGATGGACTACGCATCCCAAAAACTTCCCCGAGGTCACGCCGAATGCGCATTTCATGGGGTTCATTTTTAGTTGAAAGCTCCTGCATCTGTTGAACACCTTTCGCAGGTCTGCAAGGTGATCTGCTTCATGCTTGGATTTGACTACCAGGTCATCCACATAGAATTCCACTTCTTTGTGCATCATGTCGTGGAATAGAGCCATCATGGCCCGCTGATAGGTTGCGCCTGCGTTCTTAAGACCGAATGGCATTACCGTGTAGTTGAATACCCCCACGGGAGTGATGAATGCAGTTTTCCTTGCATCTTCGGGATCCATCTTGATTTGATTGTACCCGCTGAAGCCGTCCATGAAACTGAACATGCGATGGCCTGCCGTTGAATCAATGAGCAGATCGATGTTAGGCAGTGGGAAATCGTCCTTAGGGCAGAAGCGATTAAGATCTCGGAAGTCCACGCAGATGCGGAGCTGTCCGTTCTTCTTCACCACCGGCACGATGTTGGCCAACCATGTGGGATGGTGATTTGGCTCTATGAACTTGGCGTCTAGGAGTTTGACAATCTCCTGCTTGATCTTCACGTTGAGCTCTGGCCTGAAGCTTCTGGTGCTTTGCTTGACCGGTTTAGACCCTGGGATGATGTCTAAACGGTGCATGGTGATGCTCGTGTCTAGACCTGGCATCTCATCATATTCCCATGCGAACACGTCTTTGTATTCAGTTAGGAGCTGCAGCAGTCCTTGTTCCTCTTCGCTTGTGAGGTCCGCACCCAGGAAGACTGGCCTTTTCTTTTCCTCGTTCGGGCTGAGGAACACTTCTTTTAGCTCTTGCTTTTGTGGTCTTGGCCTGTCTTCCATGCATTCGGGCGCTTCTTTGAGTTTCTCGTCTGGAGTGCCCTGTGTTGGCTCTTCTGTCAGCGCAACTTGCTCGATTTGATTGATTTGCCCAGGGACACCCCCATGCCCGTGTGAGGACGTCCCCGCGCACCTTCATATGCGATAGCATTTCTTCCCGTTGGCGTAGAAGCTCTCTATCTCCTTACCCTCGGGGTTATGCTTTGCGATCCTCTTCAGAGTGTACACATTCTTCCGATGATATGCGATGCGCGGCGCCTCTTCGTGTGTAAGCGGCTTTTCCTTGGCATCTCCCCTTGTCACCATCACGCCTGCAGGTGACTGGTCCTTGATGTCCTCCCAGAGAGGTAAAGGAGTAGGGTTGAATGGTCCGGGTGTTTGCTCGTCCGCCATCTCGGTGAACCACACCGCCTCGCTGAGATGTGCTTCGTCCAAGTTGAACGGGTTAGTTGAGGCCGGTATCTCGACAATCCTGTCGTTCCAGATAGCTTTCATCACTTGGTGAGCCGTCGAAGGGATTGCGTCAAAGCGATGAATCCAGGCCCGACCTATGATCATGTGATATGTGGTGTTCGCGTCTATGACATAGAACTTCGCCGAGCACTTGATTTTACCGATCTGAACGCCCAGGCGGATCCATCCGATCGTCATTCTAGAATCGCTTCCGAATCCCACCAGCGGGGATGGACGCTTGACTACCTTGTGCTCGGGGATCCCTGCTAGCTTCAGTGTGTGGAGTGGAACAACATTGACCGCTGCTCCTCCATCGACGAATGCTCGCTTGAATTCGACGCCGTTGATGATGGCGGTCACGTACAGGGGCCTCTGGTGGCTCGCATCTGTCTTCTTGTCGCTGGCAGAAAAGGTCATAATCTTTTCTGTGGAACGGGACGCCCTGACGACTTTCCCGTTGGAGACCACGAGGTCCTCCTCGTAGTCCTCTGCTACCCTTAAGATTGCTTTTGTCATATCCGTTCGACATTTTTCGGAGAAGTTCATCTCGTTGAAGAATTTGTCGAAGCCATGCGACCCTTTCACGCGGTCGGCACGCTCATCTTCCGTGTCCATGCTGTAGTCTTCATCTTCATGGACTTCAGCAATGATGGGCAGACCATCCTCTGCGACTTCTTCCAAGTCCACTATCGAGATCATGGCGACCTCTTTGCCCTTTGAGCCCGAATCTGTATGGGCAGGCAGCGGGTTGTTGCGCACATCCTTCCGGTGGTCGCTGACGATGAGTTCACCGTTCTTCATCTTCTGATCGAACGCGAATCTGAGCTTCTTGCACTCGGCTGTGGGGTGCATGACCTTGCCGTGGTATTCGCACCACTTAGGGTCCCTCGTCATCTCCTTGGAGGGTGCTTTCTCGAGCGGTGGCAGGACGCCGTCCTTTTGCCACTGTCTGCAGAGATCGCTCGCTTCCTCCACCGAGCATGGCAGAGGCGGTGCGTCGAAGTTTGTAACTTTTGCTTGCTTCTGGGGCGAAACTGTATTGACCTCAGCTTCGCGTCCCCGCTTGTAGCCAAATCTGCCGATCTTGTAGGTGGTGCCGCTCGCAGGTCGTTCTGGAGCGCTCTTCTTTCTCTGTCTCTCGACAATGGGCTCGATGTTCATCGTGCATTCGATGAGCTTTGAAAACGTAGGTGTTTGCAAATTGATCAGCATGCTTTTGTATTCATCTCGCATGCACTGCAGGCATATCTCTACGAGCCGGCTTTCGAGCATTGGATCCTTGCACTCCAAGGATTTCGCTCTGAATTTCTTGATGAAGGTGATTCCATCTTCCTCGCGTTTCTGATACATCCGCGAGAGATGGATCATCGTCACCTTTTCTTCCATCTGGAAGAATCTGGTATAGAACTTCTGGACCATGTCGTCCCAAGTCTTCACAGATCCGACCTCCAATGTTCGGTACCATTTGTATGCTACATTCCCAAGAGTTTTTGGGAATTCTCGCATCAGCAGCTTGGGATCGGCTCCGTATGGACCCATGACATCGATGAAACGCATGACATGCTCATGAGCGTTTCCATTGACGTCCTCGAACTTATCCCATTTGGGAGCCTTGTACCCCGCCGGGTTAGGCATGAGATAGATCTCTCGTGGAATGGGTGGATCGTTGTCTAGCTTCGGGATGATGGTATCCGCGAACGACTGATGAGCCAGGATGGAGTCCACGCGCTTCTGCAAAGACGTCATGCATTCTGGAATGCTTCCCTCGGTAGTTGGCGGAGGGGTTGCCGTAGGCGGTGGCGACACATATGCCGCCAGAGGATTGGGAGTGTATTGACTACCCACGTTTCCCCAGATTGTCGCTGGTGGAGGCAGAGTGTACTGCAGAGCTGGGTTGGACGCCAAAGCCGGGGGCTGAGAGGCGTGAGCAGCAGGGGGTAGCATTTGTGCCGTTGACCCTTGGACCGAAGGCAGCTGCGTTGCTGACGGTGGAGTTTGCAGATGAGAGTTGGGAGGCGTGGCTGACACCCCCAATCCTGGAGCGGTAGGGGTTCCTCCTCCCTGAGGGATAGCGGCGGCTGGTGGAGGATTTGGCGCAAGGGTGCCCAGAACGGCCAAGATCCGTTCTAACTGCGCGGACTGAGACTTGAGAGCTTTTGCCTGACTTTGGACAGTGGCGTCCAAAGACTCTAAAGTTGGTGCCTCGCCGAGAGTCGTCGGAGTACGGCGGGCCTCGTCTCCCGAGGGAGTTTCGGTGGAAGGCGATCGGTTGCTGACATCGTCCTCCTGAGACATGGTTGCTTTTGCTGGTAAGATTCACGTCGGGTTCACCAAAATGTGCACAAGATATTCCGGCAGGGAGACCTCCGTGTACACCGTGCGTAGTGGATCAGGGATCGCACAGGAAGAATAGGGGTGTGTGTAGGGAGAGAGTAAGTCAGTAGCAATGTCTGAGAGAGAGACAGAGGTTTGGCAGAGCTTCCGCGTATAGCAGTGTGTCCCCCTTTGTATGGAAAGGTTAACGATATATATATACTGGAGAACGTGACCGTTGTAGTGTGGTTAATGCGCCCATTGATGGCGGCTTAATTAGCTTAACCATAACGGCACATTCGTCCGAGTATATAGGAACCGTTAGAGCACGTGGTGCGCAAGTACCGGAACCGTTACGAGGTTGACCGGGTTTGACCGGATTGACCGGGTCTAGGGAGCTCGTGCCATAGATCTCTCAAAACAGTTACTAAAGGTCGCGCGCGGGCTTGGCTCGCACGCGACAGGGCTTACTCTAGCCTCCAGACCACTAAGTCCCTACAAGTCCCGTGCAGTGGTATGCGAGGGCTCTGTCTCGCAGCCCCCACATGGATCAGCTCGGCTGGTGATCCTGTGTGTGTGGAGCACAATATGGTGTGCTGGATGGTTGCCACGTGGCCTAGATCTGCCATGTCATAAAGCAGTATCTACAACCATCATGAGAAAAAAATATCTCAAAGCTGGTACTATTTCTGCTAAGAACTTCAAAGGAAGTAAATCTCCTATTTGGAGAGGTATTGAACTCAATAAAGAGTACTTGAGAAAGAATTTAAAGTGGAAGTTGGGAAATGGAAAGAATATTGATGTCTGGAAGGACTGGTGGTGTGGTACTGAGGCTTTGAACAATATTGTTCCTGGGGTTCATAACCCACAAACTGTTGACAGTTTAATTGATGACCCACAAACTGTTGAGGGTAACTGGAACCTTAGCTCTATGCATTTGGTGGGTTATGACACCACTGTTAACTCAATTCTTGAGGTGTGCATTCCTCATTCTCCTAAGGGGATTGACACACCCTTCTGGAAAGGCTCAAACCATGGAGCCTTCACTGTTGCTGCTGCCTATCAGTCTATTGATGATGAGATCTCTCAAAATCAAGTGACTAGAGGAAGTGGCATTTGGATTACATTGTGGTAATTGAGAGTTCCACATAAGTTGATCCATTTCCTTTGGATTTCTCTTCATGAGAAACTTCTCACCAATATGGCTAGAAAAATCAGGGGTATTACCCCAAATGGCACTTGTTTACTTTTTGGCACCAGTGATGAAACCCATAAACATCTATTTTTTGAGTGTACCAAATTTGGTGACATCTGGCTCAGAATATGGGGAATTTTCTGGGTTATGAAGAGTTCACAGTATTCCTTTAAAGATTGGCTTGATTATAATATCAAATTGAAAGGAACTATTGGGAACTTGAACTCAAATGTCCTATTTACCGTCACACTTTGGAATATCTGGATCAGAAGAAACAAGATGATTTTCCACAAAACTTTAGATCATACTAATGTTTGTGTGCAACAGATATGGAAGCAGGCAAAGCTCATCCAGGGAGCCTTTTCTCAAATCCCTAACCCCTTCTCTTTTAATCTTACCAATCCTCTTGCTAATTGGGAGTTCTCCTTGACGGGTACAATCAAGGTCAATGGATGGCTGTGTTAGATTGAATAAAGATCAGGCTGGATTTGGAGGTGTGGGAAGAGATGACAAAGGCAACTGGAAATCTGGATTTTTTGGAAGACTAAGAAATGTTTCAAGCCTGGAAAGCGAAATCTGGGCGATCTACAGAGGAATCACCATGATATACAACAACAACTGGATGAATGCTATTATTGAAAGTGACTGCCTAGATGCAGTGTTGATCTTAAAAGAGCAGGAAACTGAACCAGCTTCTATGCACACACAGATTAATGATGGACTACACATCATGAATAGAATGAAAGAAAGCATCTCTCATGTGAGCAGAGACAAGAATGAAGTTGCCAATGCCTTAGCTAATTTGGGTTGTGAACAAGAGGGACATATGAAGATCCTCTTTGAGATGCCTGATGCCATCAAAGGACTGATGATAACTGACAAACTTGGTGTTGGGATGTTTGTTTAGTTTGATTTTGGTTTGTTTTGGTAGTTTGTAAGTTGTTAATTTTCCGAAGTATCAAAAAAAAAAAGAAAAGAAAGAAAAGTGATTATTAATAGTAATCATAAAAATTCCATCCATGAAGTAGGACGATAGAGAGGGAGGCGGAGAAATGTGAAACATGGCTTCTCATCTTCTTCATCTTATCTTCATCCCCATTACTTCTATTTATTTTACTTTAAATTTTTAATATGATGTTTTTTTGTATTGACGAATTTACCCCCTCTATTTAGATGGTGCTTTGATGGAACTTTTAACCAGTTTGCAATTAGTATGAATTATTGCAAACGGGGGATGCTCTAAGCATATTCTACAAGTGGAGGTTGTAATGTGTTAGTTTTGGTATACTGGGGATATCCATTAAGTAATTAAGCCTAAAATAATTGGTTATGAAATTAGTTAGCTATGTTTCCTTGTTTTCCATGAACACAAATGCGGAGACATTGTTTCATTTAGCTAGCCTAGCCGGTAGCAGTGGGTTCGCTATGACAATATTCACATGTTCCAATCTATCACACTTAATTATTGGATGTAACTGGTATGAGACAGTGAATTCCCGTGATACAAGGGAACTCCATGTTGGGTGACATACCTGTACGGAGCTCCCAAAAACGCTGTTAGGATTCCCAATACGTGAGAGACAAGAGAAAGCAAGAAAACAAAAGCAGAAGATCAAGAACACAAGAATTTACGTGGTTCACTAGTTTTGAGACTAGCTACATCCACGGCCAAACAAAACTAAATTATTGATGAGAGAAACCCGAATACAATGCACACCGTGGCCACAACGACCACGGCGGCCACCCAAAACAACACACACGCACCCAAGAGCACTCAATTGTGTCTCACACACACTAACAAAGGCTCACAATTCCAACCGTGTGTATTGCTACAAATAACACCAAAACATGTGAATATACTACTACAAGACTTGGAGCCAAAGTACCTTCCAAAAATAATCCAAGACGAACAAGGAATTATTTCCATCCAATTGTTTCCAATACAATTTGTAAACATTCCACCATTAACTTTGACCCTTGCTACCAAAGTAATGACTTGTTTCCAAAATCATGTGATGTTTGAATCAACAATAAAAAACCCCAACAAACCTCCACCTTGATTCAATGCACCATGACTAATGCATACCCCCAACGTCGCACCAATGACACTTCGTAACAAAGTGCCTACCAAACGATGTCATGCCAATTTGCGCCGCCATCCACACCAATGCGCACAAAACAAATAACCAAAGCGCGCCAATCCAAGATCCAATCGCGCTACCAACCAATGCATGCACGATAACACGCCGCCAACCCCGCGTGCCCAATAAAACGCTCCATGCTTGGAGCCCGATCCGCCTTCAAGGGGCTTAGAGATCATCACCAACCTTGAACGTCCCTCCTCCTCCACCTGAAACGAGATCTACAGGTGAACGATTTTTAGGACACTCCCTCTTCCAATGATGTTTATCCCTCAATTCGTTAGTTGATTCGAGCCGCCTTCACCTAGACTTGAATTCTCCTAGCCGCCAAATCCAGATAGAGATCCAGATCACTCGCCGGGTTGAGCACGCCATATCGATTGACGCATGCCGGAACCAAAAGCGTGCCAGATGTACTAAAATTAGATCCACAATTCCAATGCTCCAGAAAAAGAGCCCGATAGCTCCCCCAACAAGGAACCCGATATCCTCCCAACAAAGGCTTGGTGTGCTTGCACCCCCTGTTTCAGAGGTCAACCAGCGGAAACCCAATCTTCCCATCAAACCCGACAGATCTTGATCACAAACTCGCCATTGTTTCTCTTGAGACTCAACTAACCTGGCTCTGATACCACTTGTTAGGATTCCCAATACGTGAGAGACAAGAGAAAGCAAGAAAACAAAAGCAGAAGATCAAGAACACAAGAATTTACGTGGTTCACTAGTTTTGAGACTAGCTACATCCACGGCCAAACAAAACCAAATTATTGATGAGAGAAACCCGAATACAATGCACACCGTGGCCACAACGACCACGACGGCCACCCAAAACAACACACACGCACCCAAGAGCACTCAATTGTGTCTCACACACACTAACAAAGGCTCACAATTCCAACCGTGTGTATTGCTACAAATAACACCAAAACATGTGCATATATATACTACTACAAGACTTGGAGCCAAAGTACCTTCCAAAAATAATCCAAGACGAACAAGGAATTATTTCCATCCAATTGTTTCCAATACAATTTGGAAACATTCCACCATTAACTTTGACCCTTGCTACCAAAGTAATGACTTGTTTCCAAAATCATGTGATGTTTGAATCAACAATAAAAAACCCCAACAAACCTCCACCTTGATTCAAACTCCATAGCTACCAAACCAATTCTTCTCATCAATTCAACAAACCCGATCCGAGTGTATTCCCAATTTGCGGAATTGAACACACTCCCAATACGCCCCAACAAGCGCCTCTTCAATGCACCATGACTAATGCATACCCCCAACGTCGCACCAATGACACTTCGCAACAAAGTGCCTACCAAACGATGTCATGCCAATTTGCGCCGCCATCCACACCAATGCGCACAAAACAAATAACCAAAGCGCGCCAATCCAAGATCCAATCGCGCTACCAACCAATGCATGCACGATAACACGCCGCCAACCCCGCGTGCCCAATAAAACGCTCCATGCTTGGAGCCCGATCCGCCTTCAAGGGGCTTAGAGATCATCACCAACCTTGAAAGTCCCTCCTCCTCCACCTGAAACGAGATCTACAGGTGAACGATTTTTAGGACACTCCCTCTTCCAATGATGTTTATCCCTCAATTCGTTAGTTGATTCGAGCCGCCTCCACCTAGACTTGAATTCTCCTAGCCGCCAAATCCAGATAGAGATCTAGATCACTCGCCGGGTTGAGCACGCCATATCGATTGACGCATGCCGGAACCGAAAGCGTGCCAGATGTACTAAAATTAGATCCACAATTCCAATGCTCCTGAAAAAGAGCCCGATAGCTCCCCCAACAAGGAACCCGATAGCCTCCCAACAAAGGCTTGGTGTGCTTGCACCCCCTGTTTCAGAGGTCAACCAGCGGAAACCCAATCTTCCCATCAAACCCGACAGATCTTGATCACAAACTCGCCATTGTTTCTCTTGAGACTCAACTAACCTGGCTCTGATACCACTTGTTAGGATTCCCAATACGTGAGAGACAAGAGAAAGCAAGAAAACAAAAGCAGAAGATCAAGAACACAAGAATTTACGTGGTTCACTAGTTTTGAGACTAGCTACATCCACGGCCAAACAAAACCAAATTATTGATGAGAGAAACCCGAATACAATGCACACCGTGGCCACAACGACCACGGCGGCCACCCAAAACAACACACGCGCACCCAAGAGCACTCAATTGTGTCTCACACACACTAACAAAGGCTCACAATTCCAACCGTGTGTATTGCTACAAATAACACCAAAACATGTGCATATATATACTACTACAAGACTTGGAGCCAAAGTACCTTCCAAAAATAATCCAAGACGAACAAGGAATTATTTCCATCCAATTGTTTCCAATACAATTTGGAAACATTCCACCATTAACTTTGACCCTTGCTACCAAAGTAATGACTTGTTTCCAAAATCATGTGATGTTTGAATCAACAATAAAAAACCCCAACAAATGTCACATGTTGTTCCCATGAAAACATTGAGTCCAGAACTTGTGGGAAACTTTTTGGTTCCCGTTGTTGAACCTTACGAGAACATCCATGGCCTAAAAGTAATATAACTAGGAGGGCTTTTTGTAGATTTAAAGAGACAAGGTTACACGGTGTTAACTGTAAATAAAATATGATGCTGTTACTAATTCTATTTCTATCAAGTATCAACCTTAATCTAAACTCCTAAACCTTAGTTGCTCGCATACACACACGGAAAGAAAACAGTGTTGAGATGACCTCAAAGACTTTGACAATCTCTTATTTCTCAAGTACCTCCGCATGTTTATCAAGTATATGTGTTCTTGTCGCCTTTGTTATGAAATTTTCTTCTTCTTGTTCTCACTCCTTGTTCTTCTCTTATTGATCGTAGTTACTGTCTTCCAGTTTTGTGTATTATAACTTTTTAGTATGTACAATATTTATATATCAATTACATTAGAATAACATTGGGTATTGAAATATATAATATACATAATTGTACTATATACATGCATATATATAGTGGCTGACAACAGTATTTTTAGGGGGGGGGGGGTGGCGCAACTTGTCAATGGAATTAGTTGTTTTCACTATTAACTAATACGTAGTTGAGGAACGAGAATGCTATAACAAGTAACATATTTGTAAGAACAACACTTATTCTTTGAATATGTGACATTACTTGTATTTGTAGTGGAATAGTGTTTAATTTTAGAAACTTGAAGGAACAAGTAGAAATTATGTAATTTTGAGGGGGGGGGGTGGAATGTAGTACGGTCAAAATATATGGGGGTAATGATGAAAATCCGAAACTTTGGAGGGGCCGTGAGCCCCGACCGGCCCTCCTGCCCTCCTTCCCTGTGTCTGCAGTGGGTGAAGAATGTTTGCACCTCACACTCCCTACCATAAGTTAATGTATATGACTAAACTGTTGGAAAATATCGATTTCGGTTCGACTTTGGACACGATTTGTGAAGAATCGGGTTATCGATTCGTCGAGGTAAAAGTAGTTTTAGAAACCTTATGTCGAGGTGATCGTCATACTACTTTATTTCGACTCAAATCGAGTTCGGGTGAATGAAAACTTCATTGGTGAAGATGGCTACCTCAAGAGGTGAAGGAGGCAAATTCAAGTGGGAAAATTAATTCATCCCACATTGGAGGGAAGAACGAACTTGTTCACCTTATGTAGTTCAAGTTTGCACTATAGGGCACGCCCTTTGGGTGGTACACATTTTGTGTAGGAGGGAGGACCTAGCTATGATATGAACCACCACACGCGCGCGCCGCCGCCGTCAGTCCGGCCGGCTCGGTCTCGGGCCGTGGGGGTGTCTGTCTTCTTTGAAAGGCAGACACCTTCCTCTGTTTCATCATTTCGAAATCCTGTACTCTTCCTCCGAGAGATATTCACACCAATTAACAGGTTCGACGGGTGCAATTCCAGACGGTACTTCTGCTTGCACGGTGAGAGGCGATTATCTTGGGAGGTCTCCGCTCCGGATCAACAGTACCAATTGGGAGCGAATAAAGCCTTAAGGGCATCGTGTCTATGCACGAGATCGTCTCTGCTTTACTGCTGCAATTCTCCACACTCTGTAAGTTTTGTTCTTTCAGTTTATTTACTTTTTCGGGTCAGATTCTTGTACAGGTTCCAACATAAACTACCATGCATACTCTATGTGATTTGCTTATGGGAATTGCATCAGAGTTTGCGGAATATATGAGGCGCCTTCCATGATATGGTAATTAGCAGTTTTATTCTCTACGTAGTAAACACATTTTCTCACATGTCCAATATATTTTTGAATGATTGTTATGTGCCACTTTTCACGTCTCCATATAATTCGGAGGCCAGGAACTTTTCTCTTACCTGAAATCGTATTAGTCATAGTTTTTGGCAGCAAAGTCCAACCCGTGCTGGGTGGGGTAATTTAAAGTGCAGGAATAACAATCAATATGTGTTTTGAAACGTATAGTATTGTTAATTTGTTATGAAGGATGATGGAGTGCAGCACCTCTTCTTATCACCCCTGCGTGCTCCACAATAGGATTTAGTATTATTTCCTAGTGGCAAAGAAAATATTCAGAAGCACTATATGCTTCTGTCGATAGGCAGACGGGGTTCGCTATGTCGCTTAACTGATGAATTGAAAAGTCGGTGCAAGACCGGCCTCTGTTTGGATTGTTGAGCATTGATATTGGTTATTGAAATTTTGAATCTTTGTGGTTGCTTTCTTTTGAACCGTGTCTGAGCTCTGGGTAGTTCCATTTTCCATGTACCTTCCTAGTTTGTGAAGATGGAGGAATTGGATTGTTTGTTGTCAACACTCTGTCCAACCCCCTTCTCTTTCCCATGGCTATTGGCTTTGCTTGAGTTAGGGAGGGAGAAGGGAACTACTACTAGTAGAACCCTCCCTCAGTCATGGATAATAAAAAGAGCTACGTACGGGGGTTATTGTGTAGTTGTAGTGGGGGCTAAAATGTAATATATACAGAAAACATAGGGTGAAATTGCAAATTTTCAGAACCCCACACTCCTCTATGTGCATTCGCCCTGGGCGATATGTTATTATTTTGTATTTCGCTGAGGGGATGGATGGCTCCCAATTAGTTGGTGGTGAATTCAGATTCAATCTTACTTTGCCCCTAGTGACAAGTATTCCAAGGGTTTCCCCATCAGGAGGTTCCTTAGTAAAAAAAAATCGGGATATCGGTAAGATAGCTGATTAGAGCTGATATCCTATAGTAGTAGTTCTTCCCAAAGTACTAGAATGTTTTAAAGTAGAGAATACCTAGAGTCAGGCTCAATTGAATTTCATGTTGCTTTAAAGTCTGAGTCCCGGATTGCGGCATTTAAAGTTTTAACTGAAAGGCTGCCTTTGTGGGGTTAGGCTATAGAGCTCAAGGTTTTATTAGTTGAGCCGCAACTAAAAATGGATGAAATATATGTTGACTGCTCACTCGAATCTATCAGTCTTTATTTTGGTGGTTTGGTTATTAGTAATGGCCGTGATACCTACCTGAGGTCACAGTGTTTTATTCACTAATCACTGTAGAGAACTTCATCTAACATGGTACACTTTCCAGGCTTTGCCTGCTTGAATACATTTGGATTAGAATATAACTATTCATTCTTCATTTGATTCTCTTCAATGTCCTCGTGCTCATCCGGCTACTCTTCCTCATTGTCCTCTTTACTTTACATCAGGTCTGTATATGGCGGTAAAAAGTCAACTTATAAAGCATTAAGGCAGCAAATTTTATTCTGCCAATGAAAAATCTGCAAAACATTACTTGAACAGTTTTGAAGGTTAAACACCTCAAAGGGAACGACAATATTAGAAAGCCGCATTGAAAAAGCAAAATTACCACATCAAATTCCACAAACTAGACCATTTCAGTGGCTAACTCAAAAAGAGTACCTGCATCAGATTTTAGCCCCTCCTTGTATACTTAAACCAACTTAACAATGAGAAAATTTGACAAGTTTGATATTGAACATTCTGAACAGAAAGCAGTAATTTAAATAGACAAATTTTCTCTGCTAAAGAAAAAGAATACACACTACATATGAGGACAATGTCACAGGGTGGCATCAGCACCATCCGCAGTATCTATTCCAATGTCGGCCTTTTTCACCGTGGGCATCTCCTGTCATTCCACTCCACATATGTACTTCATCTCTGGTAACCATTTCACAATTTCAAACTTGCGGTCTATCCTAGAGATGGCAAAGTTAAACGAATTAACACTTTAGATTAAGCCTGGCAAGGAGCCGGGTTTGGACCCGATCTGACCCTGATCCTTTATGGGACACCCAGGCCCGACCCTAGCTTTGCGACTCGCTGTTTCAAAACCCAGACTCGACCCTTGGGTCAAACCCTAAGCATTAATAAATGAAGGATTAAATTATAAATCGACCAAGCTTATGTACAAGGACGGCTTATGACACCGCCACGTTACTATATGACATGTGTACAAACATCAAGCCAATCAAAGACTATCACTTGTCAAAATGATTCAGCGATCAAGACCAACAAGTTCGGCTAATCACATTGCGCCATTTTATTGATGTGAGTAATGTAATGGATTACAATCTATGTATGTACTTTTCTAAAAGGAAATTACAGTTCCCCGATTCTTCCCTTGAACTTCGAACGAGGGTTTTGCAGCTTAATTTCGAATAGGTACTTGTCTTCGAATTAATGGATTACAATTAATGTATGTACTTTTCTAAAAGGAAATTACAATCCCCCGATTCTTCTCTTGAACGTCGAACGAGGGTTTTGCAGCTTAATTTCGATTCGAATAGGTACTCGTCTTCGATTTTGACGAAGAACACTTCAAAGGTGTTGAAGAAGACGGGCTTGGAACAAGGGATTAGTCACATGGCACTATTTGTTTTTTTTTTCCCAAACCAAATTTTTATTACTAAACTCTGTTTACAAAATTGGTGCCACTTCTATTACATATCCTCCTCTCCTTTTCAACTATAGTATGAAACTTTGAGTCACCTGAAAACAATCTATTTCTTATTAGTGTAACCACTTTCCCGAAGGCATTTTCTGCTTCATTAGCCTCTCTGGATATCCAAAGCAAAGAACCATTCAAATTGCTCATCCCCAGTTTGATGTCCTTTACGACATTGCATATTTCCCAGCATTTGATGCCACCCAAAATACTTTTAGCCACCATTTGACTATCAAATTCAAACAAGATCTTATCATTGGAGACATTCTGCATTTTCCACACTGCTTGCCTCGGAGCTAGAGCTTCTGCCATAATAGCTGATCATCACACTCAAAGCTCCAGCCTTTGTCAATCACATCTTTACTATCTCTTAGGGTGAGTTTGGGAATGCTTCTGCTGCCAGCACAACTGCTTTCCGACAGCAGAAGCAGTTTTAGTGTGTTTTGTAAAAATAAAATTTCTGCTTTTCCGGACAGTTTCTGCTGTCCCACAGCAATTTTCAGGAAGCAAGGGGGGATGCTTTTCCAGAAAGTGCTTTTGATTAATTTATCTGCATTCGATTTTGACCTTACAATTTTTTAAAATATCAATAGTTATCTTTCCGAAAATGACACGTGTCATATATTTTTGTCATTTTACCCTCTCACAGCAACTTCACAGTTGATTTTACCAAACACAAAATTACCATATCAATATTTCACAGCAGCTTCTACGTAATATTTACCAAACAACATTTTTTCAAGAATTCACAGCAGCTTTCTACAGTGTCTTCACAGAGCAACTTTCTACCACCGCCACAGCATTCCCAAACTAGCCCTTAGAACCCAGTTGGAGCAGCTTTTGTTTAGATATCTTGCACCAAGTTGCATCTATATTACACTTTAAACAACCATCTCGAGGAGGGTGCCACTTGACATACTTATGCTCTTTCTGACCCGGTTTAGAACTGGCGTTGTACAGTGGCGGAGCCAGGATTTTGGTAAGGGGGGGGCACACATTTAAGAAAATGAAATTTATTTTTTTTTTTGTCCAAAAAAAAAATAAATTTACCTAGGAACGTCAAAAATATATAATATGGCATCATAGATATTTTTTTACAAAAGAGGCTTGTATTTTCGTACAAGCAAAGTTCACTACATCGAATTCAAAAGATGTTACTACAACGGCAAAAAAACTTTTCTTGGCTTCATTTGTTGGAATCGTTGAATGATAACATCATCATCGATCCCTTTGAATACATCTTTCTCGATATAAGCAATTAAATTATCATTCATCCACACATCTCCCATCCTATTTCTTAACCTATTCTTCACAATATTCATCGCGGAGAATGATCTTTCAACCGTAGCGGTGGCAACCGGTAAGATCAATGCCAATGTGACAAGCTTAAAAACCAATGGATATACTCTATCGGTTTCCATCTCCACCATCTTTTGAGCAAGATCGCTAATACCTTTCAAATTTGACATGCCGTTAGAATGACGCATATCCGTAATGTAAGAATCAAGTTGACCACCAAGAGCTAGAAGATCAAGTGAAGAAAAGTCAAGAGGATAAAGTTCGGCCATACGCAACAACTTGCTCTTGTCAAATCTAGCAAACGAATTAGAAGGACACAAACATGCCGCACATAGAAGCAACTCCGTAGTCGAAACGGCGAATCTTCTATCCAACTCTTGGAATTGTGTGTCTAATACCGTGTTAAACACTTCGACTTTGTAATGGTGCGAGTTGGAAACTTTAGCTCCCCTTCTAATTTTCCCAAATGGCGCATATTCATCTTCCATGGAGAGCACATTGATACCATATTTTCCACAAAATGCATTGACATCCATAACTAGAGGTTCCCACTGTGTGCGTTCAGCGTTCGTCTTCGTGGCTCGTGGCTCTGTCTCTGTGGCGCAGCGACGGTGGACGGCTGGAGGCGGAGTGGCGGACGCAGTTCGTGGCTCTGTCTCTGACTCTCTGTGTGCGTTCAGCGTTCGTCTTCGTTCGTCGTTTTGTCTTCTCTTTTTTTTTTGTTTTTTTGTGTTTTGTTTTGTGAAAAAAGTGTATAATAAAAAAAAAGTGTATAATAGTTAAAATATAATAGAATATCTGATCTGTTTTTGTAATTCTTAAAAATTGTAAGGGTTTTCATGTAATTGGGTAGTTACTTTTTCATTAAAAAAGGTAAAAAAAATTGTCTTTGCAGAGTTTCGAACCCTGCTTGAAGAGGACGCACAGCGGATACTTTACCGCTCGGGCAGGTAGCCTTTTGTGTCCAGATTAGGGGGGGCACCAATATATCTTAAAGGGGGCACACTTCAAAAAAAAATAAAAAAAATAGGGGTACCCTAGGGGCTCTGGGAAAGTTCGGGGGGGCACGCGCCCCCCCGTGCCCCTACATGGCTCCTCCCCTGCCGTTGTACTTCAATTTATTTTCTTGAGCTTGATCCCACCACGACAACTCTTCTTTATTATTGATATTTGTTCATAAAATAATATTAAATATCTTATAGTTATTTTTTAAATTGTTAATTTTATTTAAAATTGAAGCTAAATTAATATTTAGGCCATGGGTTGGGTTGGATTTAATTTTTTATACTGTTACGAGCTCGGGCTTGATTATCGACCCGATTTGTGAATTAGGTTGGGCTTGGGTTTACCCTTTTAGACATTCGGTCCGATTCGGCATGAACAAACCCTATCTAACCGGTCCCACAGCTAGGCTGATATGGGTAGCATATTTGTTTATTTAGTTATTAATTAGCATTTGAGTTATTTAATTATGTATTTGGTTATTTAGTGATCCGGGTTTGTCACGTAGGAGTCTAGGTTATGTTAGGATTCCCAGTTTATCTATTTAAGCAGTGTAATTCCCCAGTATTATTCAGTCAATGAAATAACCAGATCTCTCTCCCTTTATTTTTATCGTTTTTGTTAGCTTCGAAACGTTTAGCCGTATCAATTGGTGCCTTCATTGAGAGAATGGGCTGGTAGGTGGTGTGGGTTGGTGGTCCAAAAGTTTTTTGGAGCGGCGACGCTGGTGGGTGGGTTTGCGACGGTAGAGGCGGTCGAGGGTCGCGATTGGCCGTCATTGCGAGGTTGCTTAGGCTGTTGGTGATGAAGTTGTGTTCGTCAGAGGGTTCTGGTGGAGGACCGATTGGGATTTGGACCTGCGGCAGTGGTTGTTATGATTTGAAGGGCAGAGGCGGTGGTGAATGGGTGTGCTGAGGCAGCGGCGTTGTATGGGGAGGCTCGCCAGTTGTTTTAAGTGTTATCTCTGGCCGTTTTTTGGAACAGAGATGGTGGTGCTTGGTTTGCCGTCTTTTGCTGCTGCTGCTGCTGCTGTAGATCGTGCTCCAGCGGCTGTTGGGTTTGTACAGGCGGTTGTGCCTCCAACGACAGTGGCTGCAGCAGCCATATTTGCGCGGCGGCGTCTCGCTCTTTTGCCCACCGCACGGCTTGGGCGGTGTCTCCTTCTGCCCAACGCGCGGCTCGCTGTTGATCGGCGCTCTTCAGCCCGACGCTTCAACATATTGATACGGGTAAGAATTTGGAGGATTTTTTCGACATCCACCTTGAGGGAAATGTGGTATTCAAGCGTGGGGGAGTTGATACGGTATCCGTATCAATATTATTCGTTATTTATTAGTTAGTCAATATTAGTATTTTAATTCTGTTATTTGGTTAATTAGTTATTCGGGCATGACCCGTAAGTCTAGGGTTAAGTTTAGGGTCCAATATTTCATCTATTTAAGCAGTGTAATCCCCCAGTATTATTCAGTCAATAAAGAATATCAATCTCTCCTTCAAACTCTCGTCTCTCTCTCTCTTTCGTCTATCTCTCTCAACTTCTTCATCATCTATCAACTTCTTTATCTCGATACCATCACATATCATCTGGTGCTTTTATTGAGAGAATGGAGGTCACGGGTAATCTCCCTCGCGCCGTTCTAGGACTCAATGATGATTTTGTACTCAGTGAAGAAGACAACGACGTCCTCCACAAACTCCTCGACAAGCTCGATGATATGCAGAGGCGTTGGGCAGAAGAAGACTCTGTCGCGCAAAAGTTCATCGCAAACCTCGCCGATTTAGCGACGCGATTTGTGGAGCAAGAGAAACAGAAGATTCAATAGCCGCCACCAATGACGGTCTAGCATCCACCATATGCTCCAAGTCCCCAACATCTTGTTGGAATAGATGCCCTAGAGGCAATCTAGTTTAGTATGAATTATTTGTGGCTAGAAATTCATTTACTATTTATTGGATATTTAATATAATGAAGTCCTTAGATTTACAATTGTGTTGTTTATCTTAAATATCCCTAGTCAAGTATAATGATTAAATGGGACAATCATCTATAGACTAGTATGGGGTTGGATTGATATGGAGATTTCATGATCCAACACATAGGTGTGCATTAGGGAATGTTGCACTGGATTGACCCATCTCCGAGAAGACTACATACACGTTATGTTGAGTCACAAGCGCTTCTCGCGGTACAATGGTATTGTCATCCTTAGACTTGAAGTCACTAGATATTCTAGTTGTGGATTATTGTGATCTTGGTAGCGTTAAACGCTACACCGTAACTGGGTAGTTATAAAGGCGTGTACTGGATACAATAAGAAGCAAGCTTAGAGATCGTAGTGGACGTAGATAGAATTTGTCCCTTCCACATAACGGGAGCAAATATCCTAGGCCACTCGAGGGATAGTGCTTATAGAGTGTCTGGCCAGACTCAAATAAATCAATATGGGATATTGATGTTATTTGCACGAATAAGGTTATTCCCATGGATCGAGAAATTATGGATTGGATATACGAGTGTGACTTGTATGTCTCGTGTCCAATCCGGATATAGAGACAAAGGGATGAGACAATTACTTGTACAAAAGGTTGTCAAGATGACTATTCTATTAGTTGGCTAGAATGGATGTTTCGCTAGAGACCGCTCCATATTAGCAAATAGTTGCTACCAACTAGATAGAACCTATGGGGTCACACGCTATATAGAGTTGAACTAGATTTTGGAATTAATTAATTGGATTAATTAATTAGAAGGATCACTTTGCAAAACCTTGCAAACTTAGTAGGGACTAATTTGCAAGGAAGGGACTAAATTGAATTCTAGTAGGACTAGAACAAGTCTTTTAGGTAGTTAACAAGGAGTTGTTGGACTATATAAAGGACCTTCCTTCCCACAATAACTTATGCTCATTATTGAACATAACAAAGAGTGGGAGAGAACAAAAGGAGAGAGAGCAAGCAACAAAGGGACCCGACCGCCCCTTTGCCGCCGCCCGTCCCCGTCGGCCACAAGGAGGCCGAGACCCTCTTTTTGGGTCTCGTTTTGCGTGATTCTTCTTCCTCTTCCTCTTTCGGGCTAGCACCAAGGACTTGGGAGATCTAGGATCAACTCTAGGCGTGGATCAACCATAGAGAACGTGACACAATTCGCGTTTGAAGTCATCAAAGGAGAACCCTAAGGTGTGTTATTGATTTCTAACTCTTACCATCGTTATGTCTCTTGACTTGTGATCCTTGGAGGGTTTTGCATGGTTTTATGATTGTTTGTGTTTCCGTTGCGCATCCATGAATCAAAACCCTACAGTGGTATCAGATCCACAGGTCGTAGAGCATAAACGTGATTTATGTGTTACGTTTTAGTTGTTTTACACCTTAATTTGATTGTTTATCGCGTAAAACAAGACAAATCAAGCATGGGATGCAATTTGTCAATAATTAATCATAACAAGATCCAATTTTGCATTGGATGCATCAATTGGTGAGTTTGAGAAATTTTAGGATCTTAGATCTAGGGTTTGGGCATCCTTGGGGAAGAAGGAGTTCTCCCAAAACAAGGAAACAACCAAACTTGGGCACCAAGCAAGGGAGTTGTTTTGGAAACAACTCCCATAAGGAGGTTCGGCCCCCCTAGGGACCGTCCCCCCTTGCTTGCCGCCCAAGCTTGGCCGCCCTAGGGGCCGGGCGGCCCTAACCCGCGGCCTAGGCTTGTGGGTTTTGGGCCGGCCCGGCCCTAGGGCCTTGTGGTTCATCTTGTTGGGCCCGGGCAATTTGATTGTTGGGCCCATGGACCGTTTTAACCCTAGAAATCCCAAAATCAATTAAAATTGACCAAGCACGTTAAAATTGAATTTTAACTGTTTATGTGCAAATCGCATGGTGATTGGATATGGCCTTAGGATGTGGTTTGATGTGGATGTTTAATTTTGTGGTTTGGTTTTACGGCCTGCGAGCTGATCAATTAATTGTAATAATTAATTAGGGTTTTATGGCCTGCGTGCCATTTTTTTTCTCAACTTGTGAGATTTATTTTATTTAGTATAGAAGTTAGCTAGTGCTAGATAAAGTAGATTGTTAGCCGATATTGAAGAAAAGAAGCCCAAAGCCAAAGAAGCCACAAAAGATGGAGCATGGAGCATGGAGCATGGAGCATTCCACATGACTATGAAGGATGGACCAAAAGACCAAGACGCATGGAGATGTGTTTGTTTTAGGGTTCATAGATAATTCCACTGGCTTGGAATTATCTTAGTCTAGAAAAGGCCATATCCACATCACGTTTAATTTCTGTTTTGTGGTTGTTTATTTTAATGTCTTATTATTGTGTGGTTGGTGTATGGATGATGCATGCAATTAGGATAATAAGATAATTAGACAACCCGGATCTATTATTTGGAGTTGTGCCCAAACTCAAATAGATAGATTAGTTGATATTGATCAACAAAACAATTAAAAATTGAATTTAAAATCCCTCAAAATTCAAATATTGTGTTCTTGCCTTCTCGTTACTTAAACACTCATTATCATCATTATTTACCAAGTTCGTGCGTGCCAAAGCATGGAGACTTGGTTCATCATGATGGAATGCGATGGCACGTAACAATGTGCAATTGTTTAGATAAGAGGTTGAACACAACTAGGCTATTAATTTGATTAAGAAATCTAGAGGCAATCAATTGGGATTATCCATATGGATGGATAAATAAGGAGTTATTTGCCCAATTGAACCAAGAGTTGCATATGGGATGCAATTGGAATTGTTCCTACCTAAAGTAGTCAAATTATGGGTGACTTGCCAAAGCAAGCTCATAAGGAGATGAAAGATGGATCTTGGCCCACTAGAAAATATAAGGATATTTTCCGCATTAATATCTTGAGGGTTATTAATCCGTAGAAAAATAGTGGGAGCTATATTTGATAAACTAGCCATTATCGAATATAGTCAAAAAATTCACAAATACTAAAACTTGCGTATTTTCCTTTTTGTAGAATTCCAAATGGCAAACAACTCATCGAGTTCACAACATTCCCTACGATCTGTCCTTGAGAAGGACAAGCTTTCTGGAACCAACTTTCTTGATTGGTACAGAAACTTGAGAATTGTTCTCAAGCAAGAGAAGAAACTGTACGCAATAGAGGAGCATGTTCCAGAAGGTCCAGAGAACCAAACACCTGCTGTCCCAAAGGCGTATCAAAAGCGTGTTGATGACACTGTTGGAATAGATGCCCTAGAGGCAATCGTAGATTTAGTATGAACAATGTTTTGGCTAGAATATTCATTTATTATTTATGGCGATATTTAATATAATGAAGTCCTTAGATAAATTGTGTTATTTATCTTAAATATCCCTAGTCCATTATATTGATTAATAGGACAATCAAATATAGACTAGTATGTGGGTAGATTGATATGGGGATATCAAGTCTAACACATGGGTATGTATTAGGAGTAATGGCATACTGGATTGACCCACGACGAAAAGGATACATTAGATTATGTGAAGTCACAATCGCTTTTCGTAGTGCTAATATTATTTCAATCCTTGGACTTGAAGTCACTAGATACTCTAGTTGTGAAATATTGCGCTTTGATGTTATCAAACGTTACACCGTAACTAGGTAATCATAAAGGTGGCTATCGGGCGTGATAGGATCAAGCTTAGAGATCGTAGTGATGTAGATAGGATTTGTCCCTCCCACATAATGGGGGTAAATATCCACGGCCACTCGAGGGATGAGGCTTATTGAATGTCTGGCCAGACTCAGATAAATTAATCTAGAGATATTAATGTTATCTGCAAGCATAAGCATATTCCCAGGATCGAGGAACTATGGATTGGATATACGAGTGTGACTATTTATGTCTCGTGTCCAATCCGGATATGGAGACAAAGGGATAACGCAATATGATATATTGGGCACAAAGATTTGTCGGGATCACTGACTATTTCTATGGGTTGGGTGGCATGGATGTGTTGCTAGACACCGCTCCATGTTAGTAATAGTTACTACCAACTATATAGAAACCTATGGGGTCACACGTCAAATAGAGTAGAGCCAGATTTGGGATTAATTAATATAGATTAATTAATAGAAGGATCATTGTGCAACACCTTGCAAACTTAGTAGGACTAATTTGCAAGGAAGGGAATAGTTCTAGTCCTACTAGAACAAGAAACCTCTAATATGGAAACAACAAGGAGTTGTTGGAGTATATATATAAGAGGCTCTAGCTTCCTTCCCACATGAGTTATTATTAGACATAACACAAAGAGTGGGAGAGGGCAAAAGAGAGAGCAAGACAAAGAGTTAGGGCCGAAACCCTAGCCCCCGTCCGCCCCCTCTACCCGACGGCAAAGAGGAGGCCGCCCCCTCCCTCTTGTGCTTTGTTGTTTTGATCTTCTTCACTCTTCCTCCGAGTTCAAGCTAGCACTTGTGGAGAAGGAAGAATCTAGATCTCACCTCTAGACGTGGATCAACCGTAGAGACGAGGGCATCATTCTTCGTGTGATCTCACAAATCAAAAGGTACACATCTTCTATGACCTTAATCATGTTATGATGTCTCTTCATGTGATCCTTGGTGGGCTTTGAGTAGGATTAATTTTTGTTATTCCGCTGCGTTACCTACGTCAAAACCCAACAGTGGTATCAGAGCCACATGTCGTAGAGCATAACATGATATTATGTGTTTACGATTTCAGTTCATACACCGTATTATTGTTTATTACGCGAAAATTGAAAAATTGGCATAGTAGATGCAATATTGAATTTGATTCAATCAAACAAGACCCATTTTAACATTGGATGTTAGAATTGGTGAGTTTAATCACATAGGATGTGAATAATTGGGTTCTTGAAAAATTAGGGTTCATGGGCACATGATTGAAAAGGGGTTTTCAATTATGGAAACAAAGTTATGGAAATAATTCCATAAGGAAACAACCTTGCTTGGGCAACAAGGAAGGAGGAAGGGGACTAGGGCCGAAACCCTAGCCGCCCGCCCCTCCCTTGCGCGCCAAGCAAGGCCGCGGGCCTCTAGGCATGCGGCGGTCCTAGGGTTCGGGCCACTTGTTGGCTTGGACCCTTTGGACCGTTGTGAAACCCTAGTTACCCAATTTCATTAAAATTAAACAAGCGCGTTAAAAATTGGTTTTAACTGTATTATGTGCTTTATTGCATGGTGGATGGATATGGCCTAGGATTGTGGATGTTTATTGTTTTGTGGTTTGGTTTACGGCCTGCGAGCTGATCAAATTAATGTAATAATTAATTAAGTTTTACGGCCTGCGAGTCGTTCTTTTTCTCCTCGACATGTGAGGCTTTTGTTATTTATTTATTCTAGATGTTAGGATAGAATTAGAAGTATTTAGATGATAGCCAAGAACATGGAGAAGAAGATCGGAGAACCAAAGGAGCCAAAAGACATCCCTAGGCGCGCAGCTATGGTGGAGCACATGGAGATGAGCTCGGCACTTTAGGGCAATTAGATATTATCATTGGCTTGATAATATCATTAGTCTAGGGGCCATATCCATGCCACGTTTTTTTATTTTGTGGATGTTTATTATTCATGCCTTGTTATTTATTTTGTGTGTATGGCGCTACAAGCAAAAACGATAACAAGATAATAATAAACAAGGTTGGTCTTTTATTGTGGATGGCCAAATCCAAATAAGTAGACCATGTTGATAAGATCAACCAAACAACTTAAAAAGAAATCCCTCAATTAAATATTGTGTTTTGCCTTCTCTTGCCAAAACACCCTTCATGATCATGGCCTATTAAAATTCGGGCTTGCCAAAGCAAGGCGATTTTAATTTTTCATGATGTGTTGCGGACGACGCAAGCTAGTAATGCGTGTATGTTGAAAGCAAGAGGTTGGACGCAACTAGGCAAGAGTCAATTGGATTGATGAGCTTAGAGGCATGACAATTAGGAGTTATCCAATTGGATAAAGAATAAAAGGAATTTATTCACCTAATTGGACCAAGAGCTGCATGGGATGCAATTGGAAAGGTTCCTACCTAAATAACCAATTCTTGGGTGACTTACCAAAGCAAGCTCAAGAAGAAGTGAAAAAGGGATCTTGGACCCACTAGAAAGTATAAAGATATTTTCCGCTTTAATAGTGAGGGCTATTAATCCGAGAAAAATAGTGGGAGCTATATTTAATGATCTAGCCATTGTTAAATATAGTTAAATTGTTCAAAATACTAAATTGCATATTTCTCGTTTTGTAGAATTCCAAATGGCAAACAACAACGCATCGAGTTCATCCCTATGATCTGTCCTTGAGAAGGATAAATTGTCTGGAACAAATTTCCTTGACTGATACGGAAACTTGAGGATTGTGCTCAAGCAAGAAAAGAAGCTGTACGTCTTGGACACTCCAATTCCAGACCCACCACAAGATGAGTCTCTACTAGCGGAAGTAAGGGCACGTCAGAAACATATTGATGATTCTAATGACGTGACTTGCCTCATGCTTTGTACCATGACTGGTGAGCTTCAGAAGCAACACGAGAACATGGAAGCCTATGATATGATCAGACACTTGAAATAATTGTTTCAGGAACAGGCAAGGCATGAGCGCTATGAGGTGTCTAAAGCGTTGTTCAAAAGCAGTCTTGCAGAAGGGAATCCAGTAGGCCCTCATGTACTCCGAATGATCGGGTACATAGAGAACCTTGAGAGACTGGGGTTCCCACTCGGCCAGGACTTGGCGACTGATCTCGTCTTGCAATCGTTGCCTGACAGTTATAATCAGTTCATTATGAACTATAATATGAACGAGATCAACAAGTCTTTGCCAGACCTATTGAACATGCTAAAGACAGCTGAGCAAAGCATCAATAAAGGCAAGGGCAAGGCCATAATGATGGTACACAAGAAGAAGGGCAAGTCAGTTGCATCTACTTCAAAAGGAAAACGCAAGAAAGTTGCGAAATCCAAGGATGCCCTGAAGCCTAGTGGAGGCGTGGCTAAAGGTGAATGTCACTACTGCAGCCAGCCGGGTCACTGGAGGAGGAATTGCCCTAAATATCTGGAGGATAAGAAGCTTGGAATAGTGATTCCACCACCACCAGGTATTTATGTTATAGACGTCAATCTCTCTATTTCATCATCCTGGGTATTAGATACCGGATGTGATTCTCACATTTGTCGTAATGTGCAGGATTTGAAAAGAAGTAGAAGATTGCGAAAAGGGGAGATAGACTTGTGCGTCGGGAATGGAGCAAAGGTTGCTGCATTGCCTGTAGGCGTTTATGAGCTATCTTTGCCTTCTGGACTTATTTTATAATTAGACAATTGCTTTTATGTGCCTGCTATGAGCAGAAACATTATTTCCGTTTCTTGTTTGGACGAGAAAGGTTTTTCTATTTCAATAAAGGACAAGTATTGCTCCATGTATTTTGATAGTATGCACTATTGTAGTGCGCATTTGTCTAATGGATTGTATATCCTTGATCTAAATAATCCAATCTATAACATAAATGCTAAAAGGATTAAAACTAATGATTTAAATCCTACATATCTATGGCACTGTCGTTTAGGCCATATAAATGAGAAACGCATTGATGCGCAAACTAACGTGCTATCGCAAGTGTACGAATCTTGTAGTACCGGGTGCAATTAGACTCGGATTATCGTTCCCACGAGGACTGTTTCGGGTTTACTCAAGTTGTCAGTTTCGGTTTCCCAAGAGTAGTAACCAGGAGGAGTAGGTTGTGATTATAATGGCTAAACTAAAAACAGAAATTAAAAACGTAAATATTTTTGTGACGTTTTCTGAAATAAGCTGATTTGGTTGTAACGATAATAGATGAAGGCTAGGCTCCAGGATCCCCTAGGGTTTCTACAGATTTCAGTTTTACGTTCGTTTATGAAAACACTCAGCAGTTTCGGTATCTGTGCAACGTACCAATTGTGCAGTGACTTTTCAGCTTCCACACGTAATCCCGATCCTGCAGACTTTCGGATTCTTGTTAAGCTGCCTAAGTCTGCAGTCTCGGTCTAATCCTGTTAGGGTTTCTAACCTGTCCGAATGGCCCGGGTCAAATTCTCTAACAGTTGGTCTCACGTTTTTCTATGCTAGCCCTATCTCCCTTTCTCTGGTCGGTCTATCAGGGTAAGGTACTAAATCCCGGATTTTCTTCCTAACCCTAACTTGACGTTTTCACCTACAAGCTCGGGTCTATAGCAATCCTGGGTGATCAATCCTATCATGCATATACGATAACAATCAAACCAGAATAACAGATACAACTTGCTGAATTAAGACAATCATCATGAATTCATAAACGTAGTAATCATAAAATCTGAGTACGAAACCCTAGGTTCACCGAGAACCTAGGTGAAAAGTTTAGCTACGACTAGACATAATACAAAACGCAGTTTCTGAATATAAGGAGAGAGAACGAAATCAAACTAAGTCTTCGAATCTCGAATCGCGCTTTCGTGCTCTCCGTGAATGCTCCGACTTGGCCTTCGGTTGTGCTGTGAATTGTGCTGTGTCTTCGTGTATCCTCAAAACGAGTCTGGACGAGTCTTTAAATAGTGCTGTTTCCTGAAAACGCTCGTGCTCGAAATTACGGAATATGCCATCGGTCCACCGTCTTTGTCAAAAAGTCAAAACTGGCTGCGTATATACGCAGGGGTTGCGTATATACGCAACCAGAGCCCAACCAAGATCCCCCCACCTCCCCACTGCCTGCGTATATACGCAGGTGCTGCGTATATACGCAGGGCCTGCGTATATACGCAGGCCGTGGGGTAGGTGGGGCCCACTTGGTCCTCTGGTGGGCCAGGACTGGTCCCCTGGGTCCCACTCTTCTTCCTGATGCTCCCGGCTTGCCTCTTCGGTGTACTTCTGCTTTTCCGTGTTTCCGTCGTGTCCCGGTCTTGTGCACGTCTCCCGAGACGGTCCCGGCTGGGTCCCGGCACGCTTCCCGATGCACCTCCCGAACCTGTTCCTGAAAAGGCAACACGAACGAACACCCGCGATCATATCCAAATATAGCAAGAAATGAGCAGAAATAAGCAGAAATGCAGCAAGTATGAATAAACGTCTCGTTCTAGATTCCCGGGGCATTCTAAGGCGTTTTCCGGCAAAAACCGCTAATTCCGGCACAAATACTCGTAAAATCAGGCTAAAAGATAACCCCTAATTGGGCGTTATCAAATACCCCCGCACTAAACATTGCTCGTCCCGAGCAATCCTGCCAACTCTAGTCCTGCAGTTCTGTCCTCGTGACTGACTCTGCACATACCCTACCGTTGCATACACTTTCGACCCGAACCCTTCAACCGGACGACTCGATAGAAAAACTGACGCAGATAGAATATACACAGACTCAAACGACTCAAAACAGACTAGTGACAAAAATATTTTTGGCGAGATCGGGCAACCTCAAAAACAGAAACAGTGTGTCCTCGTGATCTCATCCTTTTCAGAATTTACTTCCCTGCAAGCGATCGGTAAGTCTGAACAGATTTATATGGTGGATTTAAGCACTGGACCGAAGTACTATTACTTTGGTTATCAAACTGAGCAAATCCCTAGCTAACTTACCATCCGAGCTGTTTCCGAAAGGATCTATGTCTAATCAGGTAGGATAGATATATGCATCAAGGTACGGCCTAATCCTACATGTTATGACATTCTCACAATTTACCAAACTCACACCCCTCACCGAGATCCCGAAAAACTGCCCGAAACATCTAAGTTCCTGCTTTCCCAATTCTCCTGTCCCCCGGTGTGTCTTCGCCGTGCTCGCAGCCACAAATGTGAAGCGGTGCAAAACGTCTCGAAAATTGTGCCACTCACTCAGCTTTTTATTTAAACAACAAAAACACAAAACAAACTAAAAACTAGATCATAATAATTTTTCTCTTTTTTTTTTCTTTTTCTTTTTTTTTCTCTTTATATTTTTCTATTTATATTTTTTTTTTTTAAACACAACTATACATACAAACTCACACGAATATCAACAATACGAAAACTGGCTAAAGCTGAGTGAGTGAAAATAATTCTCCGTGGTGGGGTACGTAAAATGTCCTCATGTGGAGTACCCCCACACTAATCCTGAAGCGCTGATCCTGTAGTCGAAATAATACCGTGCAGTCCCACCGAACCTCCTCATCACCAAAGATGTAGAAAAACGGCTCAACCGCCAATCGACCCTACAACCCCCCGGAACCCCGGTTTGTGCGAAAAGATGCTCGCACGCGACTAACTCCTCCTGTGGTCACTATGTAGTGAAGTGATCCACCTCCGCAAATTAATGCACTGTCGCCTCTCACTCACCCTGTCCTTCCCTCGAAAAACGTGTCAAAACCGAAACTGTCCAAAACTGATATCTCATGAAGCTCCCCTATCTAAAACCTGTCCCCTACTCACTCCCTCCGTCATAACACATAGAATAGCCAACTATCGACTGATGAGGTCTCAAAGAAGGCTGCCTAGGCTAAAGTGGCTACGAAGAAAGAGGGTAAATGGCTTCAAGCGGGTTGTCTAATTGGACCTAAGGGAAAGAAACAGGACGTGAGGTCCCTTGATAGCCAGTCACTCCACCGAAAAATGCGATGACCGTGACGGCGCCCGTGGGCGGGTTGTCGACTACCTATGTGACGGTGGTGTAGCAACTAGTTGGATTTTTCGCTCAGTCGATAACTACTTGCGGATTCCAAAGGTCACTGGCTCTCCCCTATCTACTATACCTCGGTGCAAGTTTTCTTTTCTTTCAAAGGATCCAAACTCAATTTCTTCACTGTTTTCGTTATCTCGATTGCCCTTTCTCAAAATTTTCTGATTTTAAACTTTTTTTTTTTTTTTGAAAAATAATTTATACTTGCTGTTTGCGTATATACGCAGGTCCTGCGTATATACCCAACCAGCAGCATAAAAAATTTTTAATTTTTCAATTTTTTTTTTTTTTTTTTTTAAACAATGCATGGCTAGAATGATTATGGTGGGTTGACTCAAATAACGAAAATATGCTAACTCAAAAATTAAAAAAAAAAAATAAAAATAAAAATGAATACGAAAAAACGTGCAGACCGGGTTAATGCAGACACGACTACCACCCCCCCCACTAAGAGGTGGCATGCCCTCATGGCACTCACTCGTCCGGAAAAAATGTCGGGTCTGACCCGGTCTCGGACGTACCGGATATGCTACCCGGTGAGCTGCTCTCTGAATCAGTCCTAAATACCGGCTGGCGAGCCCGTGTACGGGGCCGGTAATCCGAGGACTGCGACTCGGACCCAGTCCAACTGCTAGGTGGCTGGGACCGCAAAGTCGTCCTGCCACTAGACTGCTGATGAGTACGGGCCCCAGTCTGCTGGGTACGGGTCCCAGTCTGTCGGGTACGGGTCCCAGCCTGACGACCCGTAGGCTGCCGGGATCGTGTCCCGGGCTGCCGTCTCTCCTGTCTGGCAGGTGGCGGTGATGGCTGAGCCGGTGGTGGTGGTGGCTGGGTCGGGGGTGGCGGAGCAGACGTGTACTCGCTAGAGTCCCCGTCATCCGACCATCCCTCGGTAAAGCTACTGGAGTAGGTGGGCGGAAAATACAGCGGGAGTGGCGGGTCTCGGCCTGCGTGCCGAGCCGCATCCCGCTGCTCCTCTCGAATACTCGCAAGGGCAGCCTGGGTGTCCTTGGTGACCTTCCGCTGAGTCCGGCGGACATGCGTCACCGCTCTCCAGATCTTGCCCACTCCCTCTAACACCTTCTCTCCAATGGACTTGCGTCCACCCCGACAGCCCTCAAATCTCTCATCCACTCTGGGCAGTCTACGGGGCGGGGCCGGTCTAGCTCGTGGGGCCGGGCTCTCTCTCTGGTGGGCAGGCTGAGGCTGGGCATTCCTCTCAGTCCCCTGCCTACTCGACTCGGGGCGCTCGCTCTCTCGAGAAGTACGGCACCGCCGGAGTCCGGCCGGTGCCTGGCGACTGACTGGTCGCTCCTGGGTCGAACGCCTCCTAGGGGCGGGGGCAGGGGCAGGTGCCGGGTCCTCCTCCATAAAGTCATCATCCTCATCGAGGTCAACAACTGGCGGAGGCGGGCCCGGGTGACGAGTAATAAGCTTCCTATAAGGCCGTAGCAAAGGAGGCGCTAAGTCACCCTGTAAATCATACATCGGAACCTCGTACTCCCGAGCAAGTTTGGCAATGAGGTTGGCGTACCCCAGTCCCTTCTTGCTACCGGAGCAGTTCCGCTCCATCATATACACCCAAATCCGACGAGGAATGTCCACATCTCGTCCCAGCACAAGGCAATAGACTAAGAGTACGTACTCGAAGTCAAGGTAGGTGAAGTGTTTAATACCTACAACCCTGTTAACTACCCACTCGGCCCACCACCGTGGCGGGCCGGTAATAAAATGAGAATGCAATTTCTTGCCGATCTCGCCTGGCCCCTCTCTCTCGAAATGGGCACCCGGGTGCCCCCCAGTCACAACCCGCAAAAGCTCAGCATCGCTCGGCGGGTAGTCAGCACACTCGGCGTATGCGCACGAGATGTGACGCATCGGAATCTGATATGCTTGGCGGATGGTATCCGCCGTGAGCAATATAAACGTGCGCCTCAGATAGACCCAACGGACATCCCCATTGGCTTCCCCCTCCCCCCTGTGCATGAGGTTCGCGTAGAACTCTCGCACCAAATCAGTATCGGACAAGTCCGGGAACCCCGCTAGTGACGTCCCGAAAATGTCCGGTCGACTCGCATAAGCGGCCATCTCTGGCGGCATGTAAGTATGGTCGACCGCAAACTGGTAGTCTATGGGAACGCTATGACTCATTTTGGTCGCGATCATAAAATAATATTGGGCGTGATAGGTAACGAACCTAAAACTGTCAAATAGCAAAGGGGTAAGCTCTTCCGGCTCATAATCCGTAGGGATGTCATCTCGGTTATGGTCTAAGATGGGCACATGAAACTCCATAACAGCCTAAAATCTCGAAAAACGTGCCGACTCGGGAAGTAGAGCAAAAACGTGAAACGTGCACAAAAATAGTGTGTCGCAATAGGTAGTCCACCTAAGATCTACCAGAGGTCCACACGGCAAGTGCCGCTCCAAATGCAAAATTACCGAAAAAAACGGGCCCGGCTACGGGCCGTGCCAAAACGGAAAATAAAGCGAGGGATGAGATTTTCGACCTTCCCTAAACAGGGGTGAAGACCGGAGATTCTGCCCGGAAAGTCGCCGGAAAACCGCCGGTGGTCGCCGGAAAAGTCGCCGGAAAAGTCAACTGCCCGGAATTGAATTCCGAGCCCACCAAATCGAAGCCCTCGATCTCCTCGTTCACGTTCCCTTCTACGGTTTTTGCGAGTTCTTGCTCTAACACCTCCGAATCTTCACTTTTCTTCAAGAACACCTCACTTTTTGATGGAACTTGCTCTCTCGATTTTCACTTGTTTCTGGATTTGGATGGATGAATCTTGCTCCTTGCGACGAGGGGATTCCAGAAATGTGCCCGGAATTTGATTTGGAGGTTCGAGTCAAAAATTTTGTTCTTCAAGTGAGAGCAAATGGAGGTAGAGAGAGAAAGGGAGGTGCCAACAATGGCAACCCGTCCCCCCCCCCTTGCATATGACCTAATTTGGTCGAAATGACCAAAATACCCCCGGGGTTTTGAAAAATTTTCAATTTTTTTTTTTCTTTTCTTTCCTGTTTACGTATATACGCAACCCCTGCGTATATACCCAACCAGAAAACAACCAAAAAAACAAAAAAAATTCACTCTTGCCCCCACGGGTTGCGTATATACGCAGGGGCTGCGTATATACGCAACCCGAGGGCAAAAATGGAATTTTTCAAATTTTTTTTTTTTTTTTTTTTTTTTTCAAAATTCCTCTCTCCCCCTGGTTTCCTGATCTTGGCTGTTTTGGATGATTCCGTTTCTGCACACTTTCAAATTCAACGTTAAAAACCCGCTCATCTCGCCTCTCTCGAAAATTCAGAACTGACATACTAACGTAATAACTAATAAGACTAACTAAATAAACGATAAATTTTGGGTTGCCTCCCAAACAGCGCCTTGTGATTTACGGTCGACGGCCCGACCTTGTTACCTCTTACGGGTCATCAAAATAGACCGGGTCTATTTTGACGACTTCGGCGGTCTCGAGATACGGCTTGATCCGGTTCCCGTTCACCCTGAAACTGGAGTTGTCTTTTGGATTTTCCAGCTCGAATGCTCCCCAAGCAAAAATCTGCTTGATGATGAACGGTCCCGACCAACGAGACCTCAGCTTCCCCGGAAAGAACCGCATCAGGGTATTGTAGAGAAGCACTTTGTCGCCTTCGTTAAACTGCTTTGGCGTGATACGGTGATCATGCCACTTCTTTGTCTTCTCTTTGTAAATTTTGGCGCTCTCGAAAGCCGTTCTGCGGAATTCTTCCAATTCCAGCAGTGCCATCTTCCTCTTATCCCCTGCTAGGTTCTGGTCCAAGTTCAGCAGTTTGATGGCCCAATACGCCTTGTGCTCCAGTTCCACCGGTAAGTGGCACGCTTTCCCAAAAACGAGCTGGTACGGTGACATTCCCAGCGGTGTTTTGAAAGCTGTCCTGTAGGCCCAAAGCGCATCGTCTAGTCTGACTGACCAATTCTTTCGGCCAAGATTCACTGTTTTCTCGAGTATGCTCTTGATCTCTCGATTCGACACCTCGGCTTGCCCGTTCGTCTGCGGATGGTACGGTAACGAGACTTTATGAACTGACACGCCGTACTGTTTCAGAACTTTCGCAAAAACTCGATTGATGAAGTGAGAGCCCTCGTCGCTGATCATTGCCCTGGGAGTCCCGAAACGAGTGAAAACGTTGCGTTTCAGAAAACGCTCAACGGTAGCTGCATCGTTCTTCTGACACGCGATCGCCTCGATCCACTTTGTCACATAATCTACTGCCAGCAGAATGTAAAGATTCCCCATCGAAGACGGGAACGGACCCATGAAGTCAATCCCCCAGACATCGAATGGCTCTACCTCCGGCGACACGGTCATCGGCATCTCGTCCCGGTGTGACGTGTTTCCTGTCCTCTGGCACCTATCGCATCCCTGCACATAGTCGTGACAGTCTTTGAAGATTGTCGGCCAGAAAAACCCGGACTGCAGTATTTTATGCGCTGTTCGCGTTCCCCCAAAATGACCCCCACACTGTGATGAGTGGCAGTGTCGGATCACGTTCCAGGCCTCGTGGGTCGGGATACACCTTCTCAGGATGTTGTCGGCCCCCTGTTTGAACAAGTACGGGTCGTCCCAGAAATACTGTCGGCTTTCGGCAATGAACTTTTTCCGCTGCGACGGGGTGAGATCCTCGGGAAGCGTGCCCGTTACCAAGTAGTTGGCTATGGCATAGTACCATGGTCTCCCGATCTTGACTGCCATGATGTGTTTGTCCGGGAAGTTTTCCTTGATCGGCACCGGGTCCACCTTCACGTTCTCAAGTCTGGATAGGTGATCCGCTACCACGTTCTCAACACCCTTCTTGTCCCGGATTTCCACATCGAATTCCTGCATCAGCAGTACCCACCTCAACAGTCTCGGTTTTGCGTCCTTTTTGTCCAGCAGGTATTTTTCAGAGCACTATGGTCGGTAAAGACGATAACTTTTGACCCGACCAAATAGGGCCTAAATTTGTCCAGGGCGTACACCACGGCCAGCAGTTCCTTTTCTGTCGTGCCATAGTTGAGCTGGGCATCGTTGAGTACCCGGCTCGCATAATAAATGACGTGGCATACCTTATCCTTCCGCTGTCCCAAAACTGCCCCGACTGCATAGTCGCTGGCGTCACACATCAGCTCAAACGGGAGTGACCAGTCTGGCGTGGTTATAACCGGGGCTGTGGTCAGCTTCTCTTTCAAGTGGTCAAAAGCTTGCCGACATGCTGCATCGAAATCAAAGGGTACGTCTTTTCCGAGCAATGCGCAAAGTGGCTTTGTGATCTTGGAAAAGTCCTTGATGAATCTTCGGTAAAATCCTGCATGTCCCAGAAAACTTTTGATCGCCTTTACGTTCGTCGGGTATGGAAGCTGCTTTATCACCTCGATCTTAGCCCTGTCCACCTCGAGTCCTTTGCTGGAAATTCTGTGACCCAGCACGATCCCCTCGGTGACCATAAAGTGACACTTTTCCCAATTGAGCACCAAATTTGCCTTCTTGCATCGGATCAGGACCTGGCCCAAATGGAACAGGCAGTCATCGAAACTGTCCCCGAAGAGTGAAAAGTCGTCCATGAACACCTCCAGATTTTTCTCGATCATGTCGGAAAAAATTGCCATCATACATCTCTGAAACGTGGCAGGGGCGTTACACAGCCCGAACGGCATGCGCCGAAACGCGAACGTACCGTACGGGCAGGTAAACGTCGTCTTTTCCTGATCCTCCGGGGCTATGCAAATCTGGTTGTACCCGGAATACCCGTCCAGAAAACAGTAGTAGGCATGATGGGCGAGCCGGTCCAGCATCTGGTCCATGAATGGCAGCGGGAAGTGGTCCTTCAATGTTGCATCGTTTAGCCTCCGATAGTCCATGCAGATCCGCCAGCCCGTAACGGTGCGCTGCGCAATCTGCTCCTGATCATTATTCTGCACCACCGTAATACCCCCTTTTTGGGCACGCACTGGACCGGGCTGATCCATGTGCTGTCCGATATGGGGTAGATGATTCCTGCTTCCAGCCACTTCATGACCTCTTTCCGCACAACGTCCTTCATGTTCGGGTTCAGTCTCCGCTGGGGCTGAATCACCGGTTTCTTGCCTTCTTCAATTCGGATCTTGTGCATGCAGTAGGAGGGGCTGATCCCCTTGATATCTGCAATCGTCCAGGCGATTGCTTCCTTATGCTCTCGCAATACTTCCAGCAGTTTCTTCTCCTGTTCCTGAGATAAACGAGACGAAACAATTACGGGCAGAGTACTATTTTCACCAATATACGCATACCTGAGATGGCTCGGGAGCGGTTTCAGCTCCAGTGCGGGTGGCTCCTTGAGTGACGGGACCAGAATCATCTTTTGCCCGCCGTCTTCGTCCCGGTGCAAAGTGGTCCAGTCCTCGGCTCTCATGGCGTGCTCGCACCGAGTCTTCTCCTTTTCTTCCCCGTACATGCTGTCAATCTCTTCCCACAATTGGTCCATCTCCTCGTTTTCCCAGCCTTCGTCCACAACATCGATAGCAAAGATGTCCTCGTGGTCGTAGTAGTTTGGCAGTTGCAGATTTTTGAAAACGTTGAATTTGACTTTTTCCTCGTTAATCTGCATGGTCAGCTCCCCGCTCTTACAGTTTATCATCGCTTCGCCTGTGGCCAAAAACGGCCTGCCAAGTATGAGCGGTACCTCCCCTGCCTCCATGTCCAAGATGACGAAATCTGCCGGAAAAATAAGCTCGCCGACCTTGACCAGAATGTCCTCGATAACCCCGTAGGCCTGTTTTACGGACCTGTCTGCCATCTGCAGCATGATTCTGGTGGGTCGGGGTTCACCGACTTTCAAACTCTTGAAAATCGTTAACGGCATCAGATTGATGCTGGCTCCTAGGTCACACAGGGCCTTTCCTGTGTAAGCGTTACCTAGGGTGACCGGTATGACGAAACTGCCAGGATCCTTTCTCTTCCTCGGTAGCCCATTCTTCACACAATTGCTCACTTCTGCCGTCAGGTTTATGGTCTCGAAATCGCTCATTCGCCTCCTCCCATACAAGATGTCCTTGAGGAATTTGGCGTAAGTGGGCATCTTAGCCAAAGCCTCAGCAAAAGGTATGTTAATCTGCAGCTGCTTGAACATCTCGAGAAACCTGGCGTAGTCCTTGCTGTCATCCCTCTTTCGTGTTCGCAAGGGGTACGGGACCTCCTTGGAGACGGGTACAGTTTCTGCACCTGTCTCGTTCTGCACTGCATCCTGCTCAACCGAGCCCTTTGGCTGGGGGCGATCGACTGTGCTGTTATCCTGGCCCGACAAGTTGCGTTCTACTTCTTTCGAATTTTCTGCACGTGCGTGGCTGGGATACGGTGGATCCTGCAGTGCCAATCCACTCCGAGTGGAGATAGCATTGATCTGAGCCCGTGGATTATTCACTGTGTTCGAGGGTAGGTTTCCTGGCTGTCTCTCCGTTAGCTGCTGTGCTAACTGCCCCACCTGTACTTCCAAAGCGCGCAGTGACGTTTTGGTTGTCTGCATATCTGCCGTCAAGGTGTCCATGTGCTTGAACCGGGACTCCATGGTCTGGAACATGGACTTGATTTCTTTCATCTGAGCGTCGTACTGCTGTGCTGACGGGACTGTCTGAGCCTGCTGGGCCGGGGCAGCCTGCTGAGCTGGTGGCCTGTGCTGGAATCCCGGTGCATAAACTGCTGCGTTCGGGTTTCCGTACCAAAACCCGGGATGGTCTCTCGTGCCCGGTCGGTACCGGCTCGGGTCCCACTGCTGCTGTACGTAATTGGTATCTTCAGTCCTTAGCTCCTCAATGGCTGTGTCCAGATCCGGTTCCTCGACTGCTGAAACAGTCTTCTTATCCGAGTAGACTTTCTTGACCAAGTCGTGAACGATCTTGGCCAGGTTGTCTATCCGGTCATCCTCTGCAGGTTCGGCTCTAGCCGCCATCCTGCGATCGTCAAACAGTCGGGTGTCCTGCTTGGCCAACTGCTTCATCAGGTCGTACGCACCTTCTTTGTCCACGTGATACAAGAAGTTTCCCCCGGCCTCTCTGTCAATCCTGTCGGCGTTCTCCCTGTCTAGGGCATGGTAGAAAACCTGCAGGATTTTTGCGTCTCCGAAACCGTGGTTCGGGCACCGTTTGACCAATCTCATGAGCCTGTCCCATGCATCCACCACCGTCTCCCCCATCTTTTGTCTGAATGACAGGATCTCGCTCTGTAACTGTATGACTCGGGAGGCGGGATAGAATTTCGCCAGAAAATCTGCGACACACTCCTCCCATGTGGTGATGGATCGGGGTGGTCGGGATTCGAGCCAGTCTTTGGCTACTCCATAAAGACAGTACGGAAATAAGATCAACATGGGTGCCTCTGCTTCTACCCCCTTGTATCTGACCTTGTTGCAGTAATCTTCGAATTTCCCGATGAAATCGTTCGGGTCTTCGTCGGCCCTGCCATGAAACGGGCAGAGAGTTTGTACCGTCTGGATGGTGGATGGTTTGATGTCAAAGTGCTCTGCGGTGATCTCGGGCACCACAATGGCTCGCTCGTGCCCCCCGGTGGGGACCTCGAAATTTTCCACCAACGCCTTCCCAGATCGGTTATATGTTCTCTGGTTGCTTCGGGCAGCAAGTCCCGCTGTGACAAGCTCCTCAATGTACCTCGCCATCTGGGCTGGGGTACGTGTCTCTCGTTCCTGACCACCAGCTGCGGTGTTCTCGGGTGGATCTCTCTCGTTGGTTGCCATCCTGCTTTCTCGGTTTCTGCGGTTCTGTTCGGTATACAGCTTTTCCGGGTTGTCGAGTGGTGTCACCAAATCGCGAGGCAATCTGGGCATCAACTAAACAGTCCTGAAAACGCAGATTCGAAAACGCAGTGAGATAAAAAGAAAAATAACGAAACTGAAAATAAATAAAAACTCAGAAAACTAGTTCTGACTACTAAATAGACCCTAAAAGTCCCCGGCAACGGCGCCAAAAACTTGATGCGCAAACTAACGTGCTATCGCAAGTGTACGAATCTTGTAGTACCGGGTGCAATTAGACTCGGATTATCGTTCCCACGAGGACTGTTTCGGGTTTACTCAAGTTGTCAGTTTCGGTTTCCCAAGAGTAGTAACCAGGAGGAGTAGGTTGTGATTATAATGGCTAAACTAAAAACAGAAATTAAAAACGTAAATATTTTTGTGACGTTTTCTGAAATAAGCTGATTTGGTTGTAACGATAATAGATGAAGGCTAGGCTCCAGGATCCCCTAGGGTTTCTACAGATTTCAGTTTTACGTTCGTTTATGAAAACACTCAGCAGTTTCGGTATCTGTGCAACGTACCAGTTGTGCAGTGACTTTTCAGCTTCCACACGTAATCCCGATCCTGCAGACTTTCGGATTCTTGTTAAGCTGCCTAAGTCTGCAGTCTCGGTCTAATCCTGTTAGGGTTTCTAACCTGTCCGAATGGCCCGGGTCAAATTCTCTAACAGTTGGTCTCACGTTTTTCTATGCTAGCCCTATCTCCCTTTCTCTGGTCGGTCTATCAGGGTAAGGTACTAAATCCCGATTTTTCTTCCTAACCCTAACTTGACGTTTTCACCTACAAGCTCGGGTCTATAGCAATCCTGGGTGATCAATCCTATCATGCATATACGATAACAATCAAACCAGAATAACAGATACAACTTGCTGAATTAAGACAATCATCATGAATTCATAAACGTAGTAATCATAAAATCTGAGTACGAAACCCTAGGTTCACCGAGAACCTAGGTGAAAAGTTTAGCTACGACTAGACATAATACAAAACGCAGTTTCTGAATATAAGGAGAGAGAACGAAATCAAACTAAGTCTTCGAATCTCGAATCGCGCTTTCGTGCTCTCCGTGAATGCTCCGACTTGGCCTTCGGTTGTGCTGTGAATTGTGCTGTGTCTTCGTGTATCCTCAAAACGAGTCTGGACGAGTCTTTAAATAGTGCTGTTTCCTGAAAACGCTCGTGCTCGAAATTACGGAATATGCCATCGGTCCACCGTCTTTGTCAAAAAGTCAAAACTGGCTGCGTATATACGCAGGGGTTGCGTATATACGCAACCAGAGCCCAACCAAGATCCCCCCACCTCCCCACTGCCTGCGTATATACGCAGGTGCTGCGTATATACGCAGGCCGTGGGGTAGGTGGGGCCCACTTGGTCCTCTGGTGGGCCAGGACTGGTCCCCTGGGTCCCACTCTTCTTCCTGATGCTCCCGGCTTGCCTCTTCGGTGTACTTCTGCTTTTCCGTGTTTCCGTCGTGTCCCGGTCTTGTGCACGTTTCCCGAGACAGTCCCGGCTGGGTCCCGGCACGCTTCCCGATGCACCTCCCGAACCTGTTCCTGAAAAGGCAACACGAACGAACACCCGCGATCATATCCAAATATAGCAAGAAATGAGCAGAAATAAGCAGAAATCCAGCAAGTATGAATAAACGTCTCGTTCTAGATTCCCGGGGCATTCTAAGGCGTTTTCCGGCAAAAACCGCTAATTCCGGCACAAATACTCGTGAAATCAGGCTAAAAGATAACCCCTAATTGGGCGTTATCACGCATATCTAGACTCCATAAGGATGGACTTCTAGACTCATTTGATTTGGAATCATATGAGACATGTGAATCTTGTTTATTAGGAAAAATGACAAAGTCCCCTTTCAATAAGAAAGGAGAGCGGACTAGTGAGTTATTGGCACTCATACATACTGATGTATGCGGACCATTCCCCACGCCTGCCAGAGGTGGTTATACCTACTTCATCACATTTACTGATGATTTCAGTAGATATGGATTTGTATACCTTATGAAGGCCAAATCAGAATCCTTTGAATTGTTCAAGGAGTTCAAGAGTGAAGTAGAGAAGCAACTTGGCAATAGTATTAAAGCTCTACGATCGGATCGTGGAGGAGAATACTTAAGCCAAGAGTTTGATGAGTATCTTAGAGAGTGTGGGATAGTATCCCAGCTCACTCCACCCGGAACACCACAATGGAATGGTGTATCTGAGAGGAGGAATCGCACTTTATTAGATATGGTGCGATCTATGATGTCTCAAACAGATCTTCCGATATCCTTTTGGGGACATGCTCTAATGACGGTAGCTTTTACCATTAACCGTGTTCCATCCAAATCAGTCATGAAGACACCATATGAGATATGGACTGGGAGGGGTCCCATAGTGTCGTTTATGAAGATTTGGGGCTGCGACGTCTATGTAAAGCGTTTACAGACAGACAAGCTCGGGCCTAAGGCGGATAAGTGTAAGTTTGTGGGATATCCTAAAGAGACTAAAGGATATTACTTCTATAACCCTACCGAGAACAAAGTGTTCGTTGCTCGGACCGGAGTGTTTCTAGAAAGAGAATTAGTCTCTAAAGAAGCAAGTGGGAGGGTTGTAGAACTTGAAGAAATTCATGAACCACAAACCACTGAACCGATAATGGAACATGAACAGGAACCGCAAGAAGTTGTGGAAGAACCTGTTCAGGTAACACAGGAACTCCGTAGATCATGGAGAGTACGTCATGAGCCAGAGAGGTATGGACTTCTCGTGACTGAGCCCGATGACGTACCACTCATGGAAGATGAGCCTGCAAACTATGGAGAAGCCATGAGTGGCCCAGACTCTAAGAAGTGGCTAGAAGCCATGAGATCCGAAATGGATTCCATGTACACCAACAAAGTATGGAATTTGGTGGAACCACCCGAAGGGGCTCGACCCATAGGGTGCAAGTGGGTCTTCAAGAAGAAGACCGACATGGATGGCAAGGTAGTTGCCTATAAGGGCCGATTGGTGGCCAAAGGTTATAGACAAATTCATGGTATTGAATATGATGAGACCTTTTCACCAGTCGCCATGACTAAATCCATTCGAATCTTACTTGCTATTGCAACATACTACGACTATGAGATTTGGCAAATGGATGTCAAAACAGCGTTCCTTTATGGGAACCTCCTTGAGGATGTGTACATGACACAACCAGAGGGTTTTGAGGATCCCGAGAATGCCAATAAAGTCTGTAAGCTGCAAAGGTCCATTTATGGATTAAAGCAAGCTTCTAGGAGCTGGAATCGACGTTTTGATGACGCAGCCAAAGAGTTTGGCTTCATCAAGAACGAAGATGAGCCTTGTGTTTACAAGAAGGTTAGTGGGAGCTCTATAGTATTTCTGGTCTTGTATGTGGATGACATACTAATCATTGGCAATGATATTCCTACTCTGCAATCTGTTAAACATTGGCTAGGAAAGTGCTTTGCGATGAAAGACTTAGGAGATGCAGCCTATATACTTGGTATAAAGATCTATAGAGATAGATCTAAAAGGTTGCTTGGCCTAAGTCAGAGTACATATATTGACAAGGTGTTGAAGAGGTTCAACATGCAAGATTCCAAGAAGGGATTCTTCCCATGTCACATGGAGTCACTCTTTCCAAGAATGATTGTCCCTCCAATGAGATGGAGAAGGACCGCATGAGCAGGATACCCTATGCTTCGGCCATAGGATCCATCATGTACGCCATGCTGTGTACTAGACCAGACGTATCATACGCGTTGAGTATGGTGAGAAGATATCAGTCCAATCCGGGTGAGAGTCACTGGATTGCTGTCAAGAACATCCTAAAGTACTTGAGAAGAACTAAGGATGTATTCTTGATATTTGGAGGAATGGAAGAGCTAAGTGTAAAGGGTTACACTGACGCAAGCTTCCAAACCGACAAGGATGATTACAGATCGCAGTCTGGATACGTGTTTTGCCTGAATGGAGAAGCTGTCAGCTGGAAGAGTTCCAAGCAAGGCACAGTTGCTGATTCTACAACAGAAGCTGAGTACATTGCTGCTGCGGAAGCGGCGAAAGAGGCAGTATGGATAAAGAAGTTTATCGCTGAGCTCGGTGTGGTCCCTAGCATAGTGGATCCCATAGAGTTGTACTGTGACAACTCTGGGGCAATCGCACAGGCAAAGGAACCAAGATCACACCAAAAGTCAAAGCATGTACTTAGGAGATTCCATCTTATTCGTGATATGATCGATCGAGGAGATGTGAAGATATGCAAGATTCCGACGGATGACAACGTGTCAGATCCGCTCACGAAACCTCTTGCGCAGCAAAAGCATGAAGGGCACGCCAGATCTATAGGCATACGAGATGCCCCAGATTGGCTCTAGTGCAAGTGGGAGACTGTTGGAATAGATGCCCTAGAGGCAATCGTAGATTTAGTATGAACAATGTTTTGGCTAGAATATTCATTTATTATTTATGGCGATATTTAATATAATGAAGTCCTTAGATAAATTGTGTTATTTATCTTAAATATCCCTAGTCCATTATATTGATCAATAGGACAATCAAATATAGACTAGTATGTGGGTAGATTGATATGGGGATATCAAGTCTAACACATGGGTATGTATTAGGAGTAATGGCATACTGGATTGACCCACGACGAAAAGGATACATTAGATTATGTGAAGTCACAATCGCTTTTCGTAGTGCTAATATTATTGCAATCCTTGGACTTGAAGTCACTAGATACTCTAGTTGTGAAATATTGCGCTTTGATGTTATCAAACGTTACACCGTAACTGGGTAATCATAAAGGTGGCTATCGGGCGTGATAGGAAGCAAGCTTAGAGATCGTAGTGATGTAGATAGGATTTGTCCCTCCCACATAATGGGGGTAAATATCCACGGCCACTCGAGGGATGAGGCTTATTGAATGTCTGGCCAGACTCAGATAAATTAATATAGAGATATTAATGTTATCTGCAAGCATAAGCATATTCCCAGGATCGAGGAACTATGGATTGGATATACGAGTGTGACTATTTATGTCTCGTGTCCAATCCGGATATGGAGACAAAGGGATAATGCAATATGATATATTGGGCACAAAGGTTTGTCGGGATCAATGACTATTTCTATGGGTTGGGTGGCATGGATGTGTTGCTAGACACCGCTCCATGTTAGTAATAGTTACTACCAACTATATAGAAACCTATGGGGTCACACGTCAAATAGAGTAGAGCTAGATTTGGGATTAATTAATATAGATTAATTAATAGAAGGATCATTGTGCAACACCTTGCAAACTTAGTAGGACTAATTTGCAAGGAAGGGAATAGTTCTAGTCCTACTAGAACGAGAAAACTCTAATATGGAAACAACAAGGAGTTGTTGGAGTATATATATAAGAGGCTCTAGCTTCCTTCCCACATGAGTTATTATTAGACATAACACAAAGAGTGGGAGAGGGCAAAAGAGAGAGAAAGACAAAGAGCTAGGGCCGAAACCCTAGCCCCCGTCCGCCCCCTCTACCCGACGGCAAAGAGGAGGCCGCCCCTCCCTCTTGTGCTTTGTTGCTTTGATATTCTTCCCTCTTCCTCCGGGTTCAAGCTAGCACTTGTGGAGAAGGAAGAATCTAGATCTCACCTCTAGACGTGGATCAACCGTAGAGACGAGGACATCATTCTTCGTGTGATCTCACAAATCAAAAGGTACACATCTTCTATGACCTTAATCATGTTATGATGTCTCTTCCTGTGATCCTTGGTGGGCTTTGAGTAGGATTAATTTTTGTTATTCCGCTGCGTTACCTACGTCAAAACCCAACAGACACTAATGATGCGGTCTGCCTTATGCTTTGCACCATGACTTCTGAGCTTCAGAAGCAACACGAAAACATGAATGCTGTCGATATGATCGAACATCTAAAGCAGCTCTTCCAAGAGCAGGCGAGGGTAGAGAGGTATGAGGTATCCAAGGCACTGTTCAAGTGTCATCTGGCAGAAGGGAACCCGGTGGGACCCCATGTACTCCGAATGATCGGGTACTTGGAGAATCTCGCCCGACTGGGGTTCCCGGTCGGCCAAGAGTTGGCAACCGATCTCGTGTTGCAATCGTTGCCCGAGAGTTATGGACAGTTCATTATGAACTATAACATGAACGAGATCGTTAAACCACTGCTAGATTTACTCAATATGTTGAGGACGGCTGAACAGAGCATTAACAAGGGTAAAGGCAAGGCCATAATGATGGTACAGAAAGGAAAGGGCAAAAGGTTTGCCTCTTCCTCCAAGGGCAAAGGCAAGTCAGTTGCCAAGTCCAAGGAACCTGCCCTTAAGCCTGTTGGTGGCATTGCCAAGGGTGTGACTAAAGGTGAATGTCACTACTGCAGTCAGCCTGGACACTGGAGGAGGAACTGCCCAAAATATCTGGAGGAAAAGAGGCTTGGAATAGTGATTCCACCACCACCAGGTATTTTTGTTGTAGATGTCAATTTAACTTTCTCTACATCATGGGTATTAGATACTGGATGTGGATCTCATATTTGTCGAAATATGCAGGATCTAAAGAGAAGTAGAAGATTGGCTAAAGGGGAGGTAGATCTGCGCGTTGGGAATGGAGCAAAGGTTGCTGCGTTGGCCATAGGCGTGTGCGAGCTATCTCTGCCTTCAGGATTAGTTTTAGAATTAAATAATTGCTATTTTGTGCCTGCTATGAGCAGAAACATTATTTCTATTTCTTGTTTGGACAAGGATGGTTTTATCATTTCATTAAAGAACAATTGTTGTTCCTTTTATTTAAATAATATTTACTATTTTAGTCGCAATTATTTAATGGACTTTATGTCCTTGATCTAAGCAATCCTGTCTACGACATTAATACCAAGCGGATTAAAATAAATGATTTAAATCCTGCTTATTTATGACACTGTCGTTTAGGCCACATAAATGAGAAACGTGTATCTAGACTCCATAAGTATGGATTACTAGACTCATTTGATTTTGAATCATATGAGACATGTGAGGCTTGTTTATTGGGAAAAATGACAAAGTCCCCTTTCAATAACAAAGGTGAGAGGACTAGTGAGCAATTGGCGCTCATACATACCGATGTGTGCGGGCCATTTGCCACGCCTGCCAGGGGTGGTTATGTCTACTTCATTACATTTACTGATGATTACAGTAGATATGGATTTGTGTACCTCATGAGGGCAAAATCCGAATCCTTTGAAGTGTTCAAAGAATTCAAGAATGAAGTAGAGAAGTAACTTGGCAAAAGTATAAAGGCTCTACGATCGGATCGTGGAGGAGAATACTTGAGCCAAGAGTTTGACGACTATCTTAGAGAGTGTGGGATCGTGTCCCAACTCACTCCACCCGGAACGCCACAGTGGAATGGCGTGTCCGAGAGGAGAAATCGAACCCTATTGGATATGGTTCGATCTATGATGTGTCAAACCGATCTTCCATTATCATTTTGGGACTACGCTCTATTAAGTGCAGCTTTCACCATTAACCGTGTTCCATCTAAATCAGTCATCAAGACACCATATGAGATGTGGAGTGGGAGGCGTCCCACACTGTCGTTCATGAGGATTTGGGGCTGCGATGTCTATGTAAAACATTTACAATCAGACAAGCTGGGGCCAAAATCGGATAAGTGTAAATTTGTGGGGTAACCTAAGGAAACTAAGGGTTACTACTTCTACAATCCAACCAAGAACAAAGTGTTTGTTGCTCGGACCGGCGTGTTTCTAGAAAGAGAGTTTGTCTCTAAAGAAGCAAGTGGGAGGAATGTAGAACTTGAAGAGGTTCAAGAACCACAAATCACTGAACCAATTATGGAACATGAACAGGAACCACAAGCAGTTGTGGAGCAACCTGTTCAGGTAACACAAGAGCTTCGTAGATCTAGTAGAGTGCGCCAGGAACCCGAGAGGTATGGACTTCTCGTAACCGATTCCGGTGACACGATGCTCATAGATGATGAGGCTACTACCTATGAGGAGGCCATGAGTGGCCCAGACTCTCAGAAGTGGCTGGAAGCCATGAGATCCGAGATGGAATCCATGTATACCAACAAAGTATGGACTTTGGTGGAACCACCCGATGGGGCGCGGCCCATAGGGTGCAAGTGGGTCTTCAAGAATAAGATCGACATGGATGGTAATGTGATTACCTATAAGGGCCGATTGGTCGCTAAAGGATTCAGACAGATTCATGGTATTGACTATGATGAACCTTTTCACCAGTCGCTATGACCAAATCCATCCGAATCCTACTTGGTATTGCATCATACCACGACTATGAGATTTGGCAGATGGATGTCAAAACAGCATTCCTTTATGGGAATCTCCTCGAGGACGTGTATATGATACAGCCGGAGGGTTTTGAGGATCCAAAGCAAGCCAACAAAGTCTGTAAGCTGCAACGATCCATTTATGGATTGAAGCAAGCTTCTAGGAGTTGGAATCGACGTTTTGATGAAGTGGTCAAAGAGTTTGGCTTCATCAGAAACGAAGATGAGTCTTGTGTCTACAAGAAGGTTAGTGGGAGCTCTGTAGCTTTTCTGGTCTTGTATGTGGATGACATACTTCTCATTGGAAACGACATTCCCATGCTGCAATCTGTTAAAGATTGGCTAGGAAAGTGTATCTCAATGAAGGACTTAGGGGAAGCAGCCTATATACTCGGTATAAAGATCTATAGAGATAGATCTAAGAGGTTGCTAGGCCTAAGTCAAATTACATATATTGACAAGGTGTTGAAACGGTTCAACATGCAAGATTCCAAGAAGGGATTCTTGCCCATGTCACATGGAATCACTCTTCCGAAGAGTGATTGTCCCTCCAATAAGATTGAGAAGGAACGCATGAGTAGAATCCCCTATGCCTCGGCCATAGGATCTATCATGTACGCCATGTTATGTACTAGACCATATGTGTCATATGCCTTGAGTATGACAAGCAGATACCAATCCAATCCGGGTGAGAGTCACTGGATTGCAGTCAAGAACATCCTAAAGTACTTGAGAAGAACTAAGGATGCTTTCTTGATATTTGGCGGTGAGGAAGAGTTGCGTGTAAGGGGTTACACTGATGCAAGCTTCCAAACCGACAGAGATGACTTTAGATCACAATCGGGATATGCGTTTTGCCTGAATGGAGCAGCGGTGAGCTGGAAGAGTTCCAAGCAAGAGACGGTAGCTGATTCTACAACAGAGGCTGAGTACATTGCTGCAAATGGCGCAGCAAAGGAAGCTGTTTGGATCAGAAAGTTTGTTTCTGAACTTGGTGTGGTCCCTAGCATTGCGGATCCAGTTGAGTTGTTTTGTGACAACACTGGGGCGATCGCGCAATCAAAGGAACCCAGGTCGCACCAGAAGTCCAAGCACGTGCTCATGAAGTTTCATCTGATTCGAGATATTATCGATAGAGGAGACGTTCGGATATGCAAGATTCCTACAGATGATAATCTGTCAGACCCGCTTACAAAGCCTCTCACGCAGTGGAAGCATGAAGGGCACACTAGGAGTATGGGCATACCAGATGCGCCAGATTGGCTCTAGTGCAAGTGGGAGGCTGTTGGAATAGATGCCCTAGAGGCAATCTAGTTTAGTATGAATTATTTGTGGGTAGAAATTCATTTATTATTTATTGGATATTTAATATAATGAAGTCCTTAGATTTACAATTGTGTTGTTTATCTTAAATATCCCTAGTCAAGTATAATGATTAAATGGGACAATCATCTATAGACTAGTATGGGGTTGGATTGATATGGAGATATCATGATCCAACACATAGGTGTGCATTAGGGAATGTTGCACTGGATTGACCCATCTCCGAGAAGGCTACATACACGTTATGTTGAGTCACAAGCGCTTCTCGCGGTACAATGGTATTGTCATCCTTAGACTTGAAGTCACTAGATATTCTAGTTGTGGATTATTGTGATCTTGGTAGCGTTAAACGCTACACCGTAACTGGGTAGTTATAAAGGCGTGTACTGGATACAATAAGAAGCAAGCTTAGAGATCGTAGTGGACGTAGATAGAATTTGTCCCTCCCACATAACGGGAGCAAATATCCTAGGCCACTCGAGGGATAGTGCTTATAGAATGTCTGGCCAGACTCAAATAAATCAATATGGGATATTGATGTTATTTGCACGAATAGGGCTATTCCCATGGATAGAGAAATTATGGATTGGATATACGAGTGTGACTTGTATGTCTCGTGTCCAATCCGGATATAGAGACAAAGGGATGAGACAATTACTTGTACAAAAGGTTGTCAAGATGACTATTCTATTAGTTGGCTAGAATGGATGTTTTGCTAGAGACCGCTCCATATTAGCAAATAGTTGCTACCAACTAGATAGACCTATGGGGTCACACGCTATATAGAGTTGAACTAGATTTGGGAATTAATTAATTGGATTAATTAATTAGAAGGATCACTTTGCAAAACCTTGCAAACTTAGTAGGGACTAATTTGCAAGGAAGGGACTAAATTGAATTCTAGTAGGACTAGAACAAGTCTTTTAGGTAGTTAACAAGGAGTTGTTGGACTATATAAAGGACCTTACTTCCTTCCTTCCCACAATAACTTATGCTCATTATTGAACATAACAAAGAGTGGGAGAGAACAAAAGGAGAGAGAGCAAGCAACAAAGGGACCCGACCGCCCCTTTGCCGCCGCCCGTCCCCGTCGGCCACAAGGAGGCCGAGACCCTCCTTTTGGGTCTCGTTTTGCGTGATTCTTCTTCCTCTTCCTCTTACGGGCTAGCACCAAGGACTTGGGAGATCTAGGATCAACTCTAGGCGTGGATCAACCATAGAGAACGTGACACAGTTCGCGTTTGAAGTCATCAAAGGAGAACCCTAAGGTGTGTTATTGATTTCTAACTCTTACCATCGTTATGTCTCTTGACTTGTGATCCTTGGAGGGTTTTGCATGGTTTTATGATTGTTTGTGTTTCCGTTGCGCATCCATGAATCAAAACCCTACACATCTGACCCCCTCCAGCCACCAATCTCACCAACCATCCCTCCAAACATCTCACCCACAACCCTCAACTACTACACCTACGAACCTAAAGCCACCCAAAAACACTTGTGTTACTCAACCATCCCATGCACACGACACACACATGAACCACCAACCGTCGCGAAACCAGAAGGAGCAGATCTAGTCGCCGGCGCTCCAGCAAATGTCATCGATTCCGGCGAACGAGATGATGCCGCCATCCCCGGCGCTGCCCTTTCCGCCGGATTTACAATCGGGGCTTTCCCTCGCTACCAATCCGACGACCAAGCAGCAGGATACGCCACAAAAGGACGACCCAGCCAGTAAGAAGGTCGCAGAAACCACCCTCGTTGTTGTTCCGCTGCTCCAATCACTGGCCTGCCAAACAGCGGCTTCCGACAACCACCAGACGATCAACAACCTCAAGCCACCACAAACTCTGTTTCACCAACCGCCCACGACCTCAGAACCCTTCTCTCTACCTCGTACATGGACTTCCTCATCCTCAACAAAGGAAACCAGGTCCAAATTGACAGTTTGAAAGAGAAAAAAGTTGGCATTTACTTCTCGGCTTCATGGTGTGGGCCATGTCGACAGTTCACCCCAAGTCTAGCAGAGGCTTACAATGAACTGCTCCCAAAGAATGATTTCGAGGGTGTATTTGTTTCAGGAGATCAAGATGACAAATCCTTTAATGAGTTCTTCTCCAAAGACCCATGGCCGCCTCCTGCTAGGGTCCAACAATTCATGGGGATGGAGTTTAATATTTGGGCTCCAATATTTACTTGGGCTCCATTTATGCTTTGGGCCAAGAGAGTTAAGTGTAATAAGCTTGGGCCCACTTTATGTGTGGGTTATCAAGCTAGTTTGGGTCAGCCCATACTATTGGGATCTGGACTTCAAATTGTTGTTCTCAAGTTTGTTCGACGTCAATTCGACCCGGGCAAGAATGGACGAATTTTACGGTCTACCTTGAGGACAAGGTGGTTTTCAAGCGTGGGAGAGATGATACGGGTAGCGTATCAGTTTATTTAGTTATTTATTAGTATTTGAGTTATTTAATTATGTATTTCGTTATTTAGTGATCCGGGCTTGGCCCGTAGGAGTCTAGATTAGGTTACAGTTCCTAATTTATCTATTTAAGCAGTGTAATTGTCCAGTATTATTCAGGCAATGAAATAATCTGTATCTCTCCCTTTATTTTTATCGTTTTTGTTAGCTTCAATACGTTCAGCCGTATCATAAGCCTAGTGGGCAACATATTATTTCTCTATATTCATTTGAGCCAAATGTTATATAATTGCGTACATTTTTTTTTCCAGAAAAGTGCGTCCCTTTTCAGACATCCAGCTTCTTAAGATGAGCCGTCATTGGGGTTGGCCATCGGTCTGGTACTCCCATAAACTCAGTGTGGAATCTTACGAGCATGTTTAATAAATTCGGCCCACTATAAGCTTGAGATTAAAACTTGAGCCCGAGGTCGGACCGGCCCGAATCTAAGCTGTTTACATATATGTATAGTTGATTTTACTTACCACTCTGTCCCAGTTCTTTCTCCCCAATTTGAGGTATCTGGGTCACTTTGACCGCCTGATTTGGATAACAAAACGATGCTATTTTGTGATAATTTTTTTCACTGTGTTTTGGAGCAAATTTTACTCTACAATACCCTAAAAAGATTCATCAATTTGTTATCTTAATCACCGAGTCAAATGACTGTGGGTCTGCTGTTCTTGGGCCTTGATAAGCCCAATCTTTCTTAGCCCGTTTCTTGTTGTAACGTTTTTCTTCTCCACGGTTATTTTAGCTATTTTATTTTATATTAACGTGCATGTCATCTCATAGCGACTGGCAATCCTGCAGTTTGATGATTTCTCCTCATCGGTGGAAATCACCAAATCGTCTGTGTGGCTGCCGCTGGAGCTAGAGACCATGGCCGACTGGAGCTCCTTACCTTCCGACTTGGTCTGTCTTGTCGCCGATAAGCTGTCTGCCGTCGAAGATCTGGCGGGCATAAGTGTGGTGTGCCGATCTTTCAATTCTGCTATACCAAAAGAGTACTGGCGTCGAGAGTCTGCTCTTGGGAGGTCTCCATGGCTTTTGCTCTGCTCCCAAGACGGTGATGGCGAAAACGCCCCAAGCACCGAGAGGGGTTTACTGAACATGTATAAGAACGCGAAAAAATTCTCCATGGATCTGCCGGAGCTACAAGGAAGACGCTGCTGGGGATCTCGCTACGGTTGGTTCGTAACCCTAGGTCGCGATCTTCAATTACACCTCTTCAACCCCTTGACCCGGCGCCGCATACTCCTCCCGCAGCCCGCCTATGATGAGGAGGAATTTGATGATGAGGCTGAGAAGGTAAATTGGATCCGATCTTTTTACATTGATAGGGCTATATTAATCAAAAGGCCCCCGTCTTCTTTTTCCTCCTGCCAATATGATGATTACCTTGTTGTTCTAACTGGTTTCCTCAACCAATTGAGGGTCATAAGGCCTAGCTCCTGGGAGAACGCCAAGCTCTCCATGCTGCCAAAGTATGTCGGCAGTTCTCCGCATCGTTTATACGACTTTGCTTGCCGCAATGGCCAAATCTATATGCTAGCTATCTTAGGTAGTCTTTTCATATGCCGCAATTTCGATGGACCTGAAGATCCTGTAGCAGAACAAATTACACCTCCTGATAAATTACTTTTTACCGGAGAAGAAAATAAGTTGTACCTAGTAGAATCACGAGGAGATCTTCTTTTGGTGTCTCGATTTAGAGCACCATACGAAGGAGACGAAGGAGAATCACTAGGCGAGACATATCGTTTTGATGCGTATAAGTTCGACGACAAGGGAAAAAAATGGATTAAAATTGATGATTTGGGCGGACGTACCATATTCGTGGGTGACTGTCAAACCATAGCTTTGGAGGCGTCGGAAGCTGTAAGCTGTAGAAGCAACTGCATATACTTCTGCGATGATTATTATGAAATCTTCAACGACAAAGACAAAGGGGGACGCGACATGGGCATATTTGATGTCAAAGAAAAGACTATTGAACGATTCTACAACGGAGCTGATTCGTTCTCTACATACTCTGCCCCTAATGTTGTGAAATTTTGAGGATGTGAAGAAAATTCAGAATTTTGGTGAGGAAAAGTAGATGACGATTTTAGGTGTAGGCTAAGGCGGTCTAGCACCTCTCTTCAAGATAGTGATTTCCCCCACTAGTTGGTGCAAAATGGGCTGCCCGGAAATCCTACCTCCCGATACAATGCCTATCGCGGTGGAGAAAAAATAAGATTGCACTTCTTTTTATTCTCCCAAACTAGAACCCGAACCCGGAAAGATAGAAACACAAAATAGCAGTATAGCAAAGCAGACAATATAGATATACGCTTGGTTGGAGTGCAGAATTTTTTTCTTGCTCCGAGGTCAGAGCACAGAGGCTTTTAAAGGGACGAATTGGTGCCTTTGCCACCTCTGTGATGCTTTCGGAGAGACACAACAGTTAAGGGGGGATACAACTTTTTGATAACAAACACATTATTTAAAAAGGAAGAAAAAGGTAACTGCCAGGTAGTTACCCATATGACCGTTGTTAACAAGTACAAGGCCACTGATGCCTTCAATGTGAACAACAAAAAAGTAAAAAGTAAACCAACTCATGAAAAACAAAAGTGTTACAGCCATACAAATGGGATGACACACAAATTATTATTATTGAATACTAATATACAACAATCCCCCACTTATTCATAATAATAATGAAATACGAAAATAATAATATTCGGGTATAGTACAACGTATCACCAACGGTGGACTGGGCCTTGAACCGTGGCTTGAATAATGACTTATAACCTTGAGAGATGATAAGAAATTATTCACGTTAGTACCGGGTTCTAATTCTCAAAAGGCAGCGCGTTATGGGCCTTGCGCTGAATCGGTCTTAGCAAAGTACTCTCGGGGTCTTACCGTTAACCCCTAGGAAGCGGCCACTAACTTCCTTACTTGCAAAGGCAAACTTCATCAAGAGCGTCCACAACCGCTTTAGCGCTCCACATATAACATGCTATGAGTTTGTTAAGGACGTATGTCCAACCTTCTTATAATGTTGTGGATAGACAGTGCATTGATCAAATATGGGATTTTGAAGGAATAATGATTCATTTCTTAGTAAGAAGATTAATCACCCCCACTATTCCTCGAATAAAGTAATGCACTGGGAATGTAGTCTCACACTATCATTCCTCGGGTAGTCTTTTAACCGAATTGCCCTTGAACCTCGATGCATGTGATTTTCGGCAATGACCGACATCATCATGATGAGGTAGGTTTCGATTTAGACACCTCTATTAGTCGGTAATAATCCCACATTTCCCATGATCTTCTTAATCCTCTCGCCCGATAAGGGTTTTGTTAGAGGATCCGCCAACATTTGATCCGTAGGTAAGTATTCAATTGATACTTTACCTTTTTTTCACCATACAACGAATATGGTTGTAACGCATATCAATATGCTTGCTATTATTCGTCATTCTCTTGTTCTTGCTATTCATAATAGCCGCCTGATTATCACAGTACATTGTGATAGGCCCTCTTGGCACATCCATAAAAGGAACACATCTCAAAAAACGCTTAATCCACAAAATATCTTTACTAGCAAGTGACATTGCAATAAACTCAGATTCCATAGAAGATAGTGCAATGCAAGACTGTCTTTTAGAATGCCAAGCAATGATAGCACCACCTAAAGTAAATAACCAACCACTAGTAGATTTGGAAGACCTCCTATCGGAAGCCCAATTTGCATCACTATAGCATTCTAATACCAAACTAGAACATTTATAATGCAAACCATAATCCAATGTATGCTTCAAGTATCTCATAACTCTACCAAGTTCATTCCAATGTTCATGACTAGGATTACTAGTGAATCTACTCAAAATACCAACGGCACATGCAATATCGGGTCTAGTATGATTCATGGCATAAATCAAACTACCAATAATTTAGCATACAATTCTTGCTCAACGGGTTTCCCATTATTAGGAACAAGTTTAGTAGAAGGATGAAAAGGTGTTCGACTAGGCTTGCAATCAAAGTAATTGAACCTTCTCAAAATTTTTTCAATATAATGTGATTGTGACAAAACAAAACCTTCATCTTGTCTAATCACTTTAACACCCAAGATAACATCAACCGGTCCCAAATCTTTCATGTCAAAAATTTGAGTAAGCAAACTTTTTGTTTCATTAACACAATCAATGTTAGTACCAAAAATCAACAAATCATCAACATAAAGAGTAAGTAAAACTTTATAGCTAGGCGTGCATTTAAAGAAAACACAATCTTCTACCTTGCTACTCTTATAACCAAAACGTCTAATTTTCTTCCTAAACTTCTTATGCCATTGTCGAGGGGCTTGTTTGAGATCATACAAGGACTTGTTCAATTTACAAACTTTGTCCTCTTCACCTTTAACAACATAACCTTCGGGTTGATTAATATAAATTTCCTCATCTAAAATTCCATTCAAAAAAGCCGTTTTAACATCCATTTGATGAACAACTAAATTAAACATGGAAGCAATAGCAAACATGATTCGAATAGAATCAAATTTAGTAACGGGAGAAAAAGTTTCAAAGTAATCGATACCTTCCTTTTGGCTATATCCCTTAGCCACTAACCTCGCTTTGTATTTGTCGATGCTCCCATCAACCTTCAACTTCTTCTTTAAAATCCACTTACACCCAATTGGCGTGGTGTTTGGTGGAAGATTTGTCAAGGTCCATGTATTTTTCTCGAGTATTGACTTTATCTCGTCGTCCATCGCCTTTTTCCATAAACCTGCATCGGGTAAAGACATTGCTTCTCGAAATGTTTTGGGATCCTCCTCAATTGAGTATGTGAACATATCGGGACCGAAATCTTTTTCAATTCTCATTCTTTTACTCCTTCTTAATTCCGGTGTAGGAGTAAGTGTCTCATTAGATTTTTGTTCCATATTTTTGGAACTCTCACCTTTGGAACTTTCTCCAAGTTCCTTGATATGTTCAATTGAACTCTCTTTATGGAGATTAGAGTCAAGTTCTAACTCCGTAGATAAATCCCGCTCCATTTCAAGCTTATCGGCATCTCTTATTGTTAGGTGCTCAAAATAAATAGCATGAATGGACTCAATAACACTATTAGTACGAAGATTAAGAAATCTATATGCTTTACTATGCATGGAATAACCAATAAAAATGCACTTTGTTGCTTTGGAACCAAGCTTAGGCCTCTTTTTAGTAGCATCTAAAACATATGCAACACATCCCCAAACTTTAAAATAACCAATATTTGGTTTTTTATTGTAAAGAAACTCATATGGGGTTTTGTCTTGATTCTTATGCAAAATTCTATTAGAAATGTAACAAGCGGTATATAAAGCTTCACCCCAAAAACTCATAGGCATATGAGAATGCAAAAGCATAGCACTTACCATTTCAAGTAACGACCTATTTTTTCTTTCGGCTACACCATTTTGTGGAGGAGAATTAGGTGCGGACAATTCTCTAACAATTCCATTTTTCTCACAAAAAGAAATAAACTCGCCCAACATATATTCTCCACCTCTATCGGACCTTAATATCTTAATTTTCTTACCCGTCAAATTTTCAATTTCCTCCTTAAAAATCTTAAATTTCTCAAAAGCCTCGTCTTTTGTTTTTAGCAAATAAACAAATGTAAATTTAGAAAAATCATCAATGAAAGTGATAAAATAACGTTTTCCACTTCTAGTAGTGAAATCCTTATTGTCACATAAATCGGTGTGAATCAATTCTAACAAAGATGTAGTTCTAGAAACGGACTTGAAAGGAACTTTTGTAATTTTTGCTTGTGCACAACATTCACAAGTGTGTGTAGTCAAAATAGAACTAGAACTAGGAACATAATCATGTGAAATCATGCGATGCATAGTATTACTACCAATATGACCTAATCTATAATGCCAAATATGAGAAATATCATCCACGATGTAAGTAGAAATAGCATCTTTATTCATACTAAGCAAATACATATTGTCTTTAGCATAGCCTCTCCCAACAAATGATCCCTTCTTAGAGATGATCACCTTTTGGGAATCAAATACAACTTTAAATCCATGATCATCAAGTTTCTTAACGGAAATAAGACTCTTCCTAATCCCCGGAATGTGATATACATCCTTCAAAGTGAGAACCTTTCCCGAAGTAAGAGGGATTTGGATATTTCCTTTCCCTACAATAGCACTTGTGGAAGAGTTTCCCATGAACACGGATTTCTCCTCTTCAATGGGCTCATATGTCTTGAAAAGACTTTTGTATGGAGTGACATGGCATGTTGCACCCGACTCAATCCACCATCCTTCTTCCACGTCAACCATGTGAATTTCGGTCACCATGGCCACCATCTCACTTTCTTCAACAACGTTGGCCTCATCTTTCTTTTGTCCTTTGCGATGACGACAAACCCTAGCCATATGGCCACTTTTGCCGCAAACATAGCAAGTACCCTTGAATTTCTTTTTGCCATCATTGTTGGAATCCTCTTGCTTTTGCTTGTTGTTGGAAGAGTTCCCCTTCTTTGGAAACTTGTTGGACTTAGAGTTGTGCTTTGACGGCCCTTCGACATTGTGAACCTGTTTTTGATTAGCAAGTCCATCGCGCATTCTAGCCTCACTTTCAACTTGAATTTGCTGAAGCAAGTGATCCAAAGACATAGGTTTTTTCTTGTATTTAAAAATCTTGCGGTAATCATTCCAAGAAGGTGGAAGTTTACCAACAATAGTAGCAACTTGAAAAGTTTCAGAAAATGTTTCACCCGCTTCGGCACATTGGATCGCAATTTCATTAAGTTTGTTAACTTGATCAATGAGAGGCTTAGAATCATCAAAGCGAAATTCGATGTACTTGTTAACCAAAAAAGATTTATTACCGGCATCTTCATTTACGTACCTCCGTTGTAATGCACACCAAAGTTCGTATGCGGTGTTGTGGACATGAAAGACATTGAATAATGCATCCGTCATGGAGTTGAGAATGATGAACCGGCATAGACAATCGTCCTCCAACCATTTTTGTTGCTCCGTTGTGAGTGGGGCCTCCGGTGTCTCGCCTTGAGGATATGGAGTATGCAACACATAGGCCACCTTTGCAATCGTGAGTTGATAATTCAATTTTGTGCTCCATCGCTTGAAATTCATCCCGTTGAAAGTCTCCAATTTCTCCACGTTCTGAATTTGCGTCTTCACTATTGCGGACTCCATTGGAAGATGATCACTATCTTGAAATTGTTGTGAAATTTTGAGGATGTGAAGAAAATTCAGAATTTTGGTGAGGAAAAGTAGATGACGATTTTAGGTGTAGGCTAAGGCGGTCTAGCACCTCTCTTCAAGATAGTGATTTCCCCCACTAGTTGGTGCAAAATGGGCTGCCCGGAAATCCTACATCCCGATACAATGCCTACCGCGGTGGAGAAAAAATAAGATTGCACTTCTTTTTATTCTCCCAAACTAGAACCCGAACCCGGAAAGATAGAAACACAAAATAGCAGTATAGCAAAGTAGACAATATAGATATACGCTTGGTTGGAGTGCAGAATTTTTTTCTTGCTCCGAGGTCAGAGGCTTTTAAAGGGACGAATTGGTGCCTTTGCCACCTCTGTGATGCTTTCGGAGAGACACAACAGTTAAGGGGGGGATACAACTTTTTGATGACAAACACATTATTTAAAAAGGAAGAAAAAGGTAACTGCCAGGTAGTTACCCATATGACCGTTGTTAACAAGTACAAGGCCACTGATGCCTTCAATGTGAACAACAAAAAAGTAAAAAGTAAACCAACTCATGAAAAACAAAAGTGTTACAGCCATACAAATGGGATGACACACAAATTATTATTATTGAATACTAATATACAACACCTAAATGGTTCATTCCTGCCTTCACTTAACTCGCTGACTCGCTGTGATGATGTCTGTGATCATTCATGGCTTCAGTTAGCTTAGTTTGGGGCTTGTGTATAGATGTAAGTAAGTTTCTATCTTCAGACGGGGTTTGTTATGTCTCTTAACTGATGAATTGCAAAGTCGGTGCAAGACCGGCCTCTGTTTGGATTGTTGAGCATTGATATTGGTTATTGAAATTTTGAATGTTTGTGGTTGCTTTCTTTTGAACGGTGTCTGAGCTCTGGGTGGTTCCATTTTTTATGTACCTGCCTAGTTTTTGAAGATGGCGGATTGTTTGTGGACAACACTGTCTAACCCGCTTCACTTTTCCCATGGCTTTGCTTGAGTTAGGGAGAGAGAAGGGAACTACTACGAGTAGAACCCTCCCTCAGTCATGGATGATGACAGGGATGACGTCTCTTTAATTAGAAATAACATTGCGAGTTGTAATAGTCAGCCTAATATATTGATGCCTCAAAGGTTCGGAGCGCTTTTTCTAGTTGACTGATTGATGCCATTAGCCCTCCTTCCTACCAGCAGCATTACATGTGTTGCAGGCTTGAGCAGCGATGCGCATAGTCATTTATTACTGATGTCCCGTTACGAGGGGCGGATCTAAAATTTTGTCATAATGGGGGCTAAAATTTAGAAAACGAACATTTTAATTAATAAAGCTAAAATTCAAAAGTTGTGTGGCTCCTTTATGTGCATTTGCCCTTTGCCGATATGTAACTATTTTGTATTTGGCTGAGGGGATGGAAGCTCTCGATTAGTTGGGTGGTGAATTTAGATTCAATCTTACTTTGCCCCTAGTGACAAGTATTCCAAGGTTTCCATATCAGGTGGTTCCCTAGTAACAAAAAATAGGATCTCGGTAAGATAGCTTATTAGAGCTAATATGTACTAATAGTAGCTTTTCCCAAAGTACTCTGAATGTTTTAAGTAGAGAATACCTAAACTTGAAGTCCGGCTAACTTGATTTTTTTTTTTTTTTTTTTTTTTTTTTTTTGAGGAAAAAAGACTCATCAGATAAAATCACCATTTTTTTTTTTTTTTTTTTGAGGAAAAAAGACTCATCAGATAAAATCACCAAAATTAGGGTACTGGTACATGATAGTCATTATTTAATAATGATAAAAGCCAATCTGGCTTGTCTTCCCACAGTAGTAGCTGCGACGTGTGCGGTTGCTGTTTTGCCACGTGGTCGGCCGCTTGGTTGACACCTCGGGGAACCACCCGTGCTTTAACTTCCTCCAGTTCTCGAGAAGTCTCTCTTATCTTCTCAATTACTTCTGCAGCATTCGAGAAATCCGTCCACTCCTCTCCATTGATAGCTCTCGAGATCTACTTTGTCGCCGTTGTAGAATCCCCTTCCAAGATGACTCGCCGGATTCCTTTTGATTTCGCCGTCTCCATGGCCAGAAGCGCCGCTCTCAGCTCGGCTTCTTTCGCATTTTCACACTTACACAGTTCACGGGCGCCAGCAATCACAAACCTCCCTCTGTCATCTCTGAAAACAAAGCCTCCTCTAGCCATTTTTGAAGCTTGATTCCACGATCCATCATAGTTGACCTTCATCATACCCGACAGTGGTTTCTCCCACTTCTCCCCCTTTACTGTTCCGGACTCAGGTACCGATCTTTCTTCTGATGTGTGCACTTCGTTGATCTCTTCAAATCTTGCAATGATTTCTTGTGGTAAAATTTTTAGATCTGCCGTATGTCCTTGATATATAGCCTTGTTTCTGTAGATCCAGATTGCCCAGAGCGTTAGACACACCATTGTTTGATGTTTTGAGTCTCTTTCGACAAACTGTTCATTTAACCATGTTGTAAAGCTACTGGATGCCATTGATTTTGCAAACTCTGTGCCAAACAGAGATTCCCAAACCTTTATCGTTTCTTTGCACCGCTGAAATAGATGATTACTTGAATCTTCGTACTTGTTGCAGAAAGGGCACGGCCGCCTGATGTCTATTCCTCTCTTTTTCAGGTTCTTCATCGTTGCTATGCTGTCCAGGCTTGCTCTCCATACAAAATGCTTGATTTTTGATGGCATTCTAAGCTTCCAAACCTTGGAGATTGGCACCGCCTGCACTTCTGAAGGTCCCTCTTGCGTGGTGAGCTTCTTATCCATTGTCAGTTTATAGCCTGATTTCACTCTATACATCCCGTCTTCTTGAAAGTGCCATATGAGACAATCCTTCTTCTTCTTTTCTGGTAGTTGTATTTTCTGTAACCTCCATCTTACCCCATGGCTTCAGTAGCTGATCTAATTTTGCTTCGTCCCATTCGTTGCTCTCTTTCTTGATCAGGTCACACACCTTCAAAAGCTCGGTTTCAGGTGTTTTGGTGATTAGCGTGAACGAAGGCTCTCTATGGACCCATCTGTCATGGATGCCAACTGATTTACCATCCCCGATTTTCCACCGGAGTCCCTCTTGCAGCAGGTTCCTGCCTTCTAAGATGCTTCGCCAGGCGAAAGAGGGGCTATTTCCCAGTTTAGCTTCAAGGAAATTCTCATCGGCAAAATACTTTGCCCAGAGGACCCGAGCAAGGATCGACCCAGGTTGCTGTATAATCCTCCAGCTCTGTTTCGCAAGCAGAGCTGTGTTGAAAGCTAAAAAGTCCCGAAAAGCTAAGCCACCATATCTTTATGCTGCTGTATTTTATTCCATTTTACCCATGGTATGCCTCTTTCTTGCCATGTCTTGCTCCACAAGAATTGTCTCACTATTTGTTCCATTCTTTCGCAGATCCCATCCGGTAATCGGAAACAGGACATAGCGTACGTTGGGATCGCCTCTGCAATTGAACGGACGAGTACTTCCTTTCCTCCTGGGGTAAGAGTTCTTTCTTTCCACCCTTTAAGGGTACTGGTTAATATTTCTAGCAAATGATTGAAAGATATTGACTTGTTTCTCCCCATTGTGGTAGGGAGCCCGAGATATTTGTCATATTTATCCACCTCCACCATGCCGCACAAATCAAGTACTTACTTTTTAGCTGCTGCCGTCACATTGGAAGAGAACACGATTGCGGATTTGTCCGTGTTGATTCTTTGTCCTGAGGCTGTGCTGTAGTTTTGTATAATCTGTAATAACGTAGATAGGTCCTCTGTATCTGCCTGTACAAAAAACAAACTATCGTCAGCAAAAAACAGGTGGGACACAGCTGGCCCACCGCGAGACGCTGTAACTGCCGCCAGTTCTCCTCGCCCAACTGCCGCAGTTACAGCTCTTGATAAAACCTCACTAACGAGGAGGAAGAGATATGGGGATAAAGGGCAACCCTGTCTCAATCCTCTTTCTGGGACAACTCTCCCCGAAATAGCACCGTTTCGCACAAACGCAAACTGCACCGTACTTATACAATTCATCACCTGACTAGTAAAAATAGGGCCGAAACCCAATTTTGTTAGGGTATCATTAAAAAACTGCCACTCAACTCTATCGTAGGCTTTACTCATATCCACTTTCATGGCTAAATAACCCGTCTTCCCCTTCTTTCTCGTTTTGAGAGAGTGGATCACCTCAAAAGCCGTTAAGATATTGTCCGAAATCAGACGTCCTGGAACAAAGGCGCTTTGATTCTCGCTAATAACATTAGGAAGAATTCTTTTTAACCGGTTCACAATAGCCTTTGCGATAATTTTGTAAATAATAGTACAAAGACTAATGGGGCGAAAATCACCTGGTTTCCGCGGCTGTTTCCCTTTTGGGATTAAAGCAATTAGGGTCCGGTTGTGCTCATCGAGGCTTTCACCCTTGTTTAGCACTGCTAGGCAGGCAGCAGTGACCCCACCTCCCACAATGTTCCAATACCGCTGGAAAAACCCAGCATTAAACCCGTCATAGCCCGGCGCCTTATCCGCCTGCATCATAAACAAAGCAGCCCGAATCTCCTCTGCAGTATACTCTGTTTCCATAGTCTCCCTTTCGTCTTGGTTGATACTTAATTATACATCGGCTAGAGCCACCTGGATATCCCCACAGCTGGGGCTGTCTGACTTGAAAATCCCCGAGAAGTGCTCTTCCAGAACCCCTGCAATTTTCCTCTTCAGAGGTTACCCACTTTCCTTCACTGTTTTCGAGACCTTGGATCGAGTTCTTTGCCCTTCTGATTGTGGCTCTTTGGTGGAAAAAACGTGTGTTTCTGTCCCCGTATTTCAGCCACTCCACCCTCGAGCGTTGTTTCCACATTAACTCTTCGGATTTTAGCAGTCTGTTATACTCCCGCTCTATGTCTGCCTTCTTAACCTTGTTCTGATACGTTACCGGCTGATTATCTAGTTGCTCGAGTTCACGCCTACATCTGCCTGTTTGCTTTTTAACTGACCCGAATACTTCCTTATCCCACCTTTTTCACTCTCTTCCTAGGACCATTAGTCGGTCCGCCAGTTCTTCCCCAACCGTTAGTCCCCATGTTTGCTTGACAAAATCTTCAAACCCCTCGTGGCGATGCCACATCAGCTCTGCCTGAAAGCGGCGAGCGTTCTTCTACTGGCATCCCTCCCCCCACTGCACCGAAAGGGGTTTGTGGTCCGAGTTGGGCCACAAAATGTTAGTAACACGGGTTCCCCTGTGTTCATCCATCCAGCGCGTTGTTGCAACTGTCCGGTCAAGGCGTTCTCTAATGTTCTCCTCTACTCTATTATTATTCCAAGTAAAGGTATTACCTTGGAATCCCAAGTCATGCAATTCAAGATCACTTAGAGCTTCCTTGAAATCCGCGACTTGACTATACGTTACTGCCCTTCCTCCTTCCTTCTCTTTGCTGGAGACAATAGCATTAAAATCTCCAATTACTAACCAGGATCTGTCGGGTTCAACTTTCAGCCTTCTAAGCAATTCCCAAGAATGCTTCCTCTCTTCCTTTGACGGGTTCCCATAAAAACATGTTAGGTTCCAACAACGTCCATTTTCTTTTACCAGCACATCAATGTGGTGAATCGTGGATGATCGAACTGTGACATTTAAAGAGGGATTCCACATCATACCTAATCCCCCTTTGGTTCCATCCGGCTCCACAAAAAAACCACTTGCATACCCCACCTTTTTACAAACTTCTTTCATCGTATCACAATTAACTTTGGTCTCCATCAAGAAAACCAAATCGGGGCCTTGACACTTCACTAAATCGCGAAGTGCTAGGACCGTGCAGGGGTTCCCAAGCCCGCGCACGTTCCAAATGAGGAGATTCATTGTGCGTGGCGGGGCTGCTTAGCAGCCTCCGCCAATTTTGCATTTAGAGTTTTAGAGGCACTCACCGCCCGGTTCATTGTCTGTCCCGTAGTTCTTTCACCTTCTTTCCCCGCCCTTATGGCTCCTAGGTATCTTTTCTCCAACTCGATTTGTTTGTTTCTCTTTGAATTTTCCTGCACAAGTGTTGAGGATGGACTTAACTTGGGTGCATTCTTCCTCTTTGGCGAGGCAGGCCGTAGTCCGGCTCCTACCTCCTTATCCGCAGCCGCTCCCGCAGCTCTAGTGTCCTGCCTCGGGGTTCGCGCTTCCTCTCGGATCTCTCGGTGAATATTCTGTTCCTTCTCCCCGTGATTGTTTACCGCAGCCCCCTTCGTGCTTTCCCCCTCCTTGTCCGCCGTCATGTTTGACCTGCCTCCCCCCACTGGTTCATCACGGTGTACCAAGACTTCCTCTCCACCCTGTGCAGCACCCTCCATTACTGGATCGTCTAAATTTTTGTTGAGATCGAATCTTCCACCATCTTCGTCTGCTTTCCCGCTCTCTTTTTCCTTTTCTCCCCCAGTTGGCTTCCTTCTAGGGTTCCTTGTTTGGGTCAGTCTGGACTTTTTTGGTGGCTGGAATAACATCCAATCTCCATATCCCGCCTCTTCTTCGATATTGCTGCCTGGTTCATGTTGATCACAGATGTTACTGTGGTGGTCCAAGTAGCCGCACCACTGACAGATCATTGGAATCCGTTCATACTTGAAGTCCAGCCATATACGTTCCTTCTTGACAGTGATATACACACCTCTCGGGAGAGATTCGAAAATAGGCATTCGAACCCTAACCCTTACATAGTTCTCCATCCCTTCATTGTCTATTCTCGGATCTGATTCAAGGATTTCTCCAACGTTACGAACAGCTTTTCTTCCTGCCTCTTCCGTGGTCAGATGGACTGGAAGGCTATGAACCTGGACCCAGACGTCCATCGTTTCAAACCTTGGATGTTCTGTATCGTCTCCCAAGGACCAGGGTTTTAGCATCATGATTGCCCCTTCAAAAACCCACGGTCCTCTAGAGGATATGCGATCCCGAAGGTTTTTGTTCGGAAACTTCAGCAAAAAAGTATTCCGACTCACATACTAAAAGTTAACAAGATCACCTTTTGTCCAAATCCTTCGAAGGTAGGCCTTTGCTGCTCTAGGGTTTATCTCGTCCCCTGTTAGAAACCTTCCTATCAGACACCACTCGAACCCCTGTTCAGCCTTTATGCAAAAGTCGTCTTCAAACTCGATCTCGGTTGACTCCTTCGCCGTCAGTCGGAGGGATTCGAACGCCGTCGCCGTTGCTTCGGTTGCTTCCTCCATCGTCTAGGGTTTCGTTCCGTCTCCTTAGGTTTCGGAGAGACTTGCAAATCTTTTTGAAAGTAACACATCAATGAAGTTCAGCTAACTTGAATTTCATGGTGCTTTAAGTCTGAGGCCCCGATTGGGGAATTTAAGGTTTTAACTGAAAGGCTGCCTTTGTGGGGTTGGTTAGGCTATAGAGCTCAAGGTCATGGCTATTAGTTGAGCCGCAACAATAAATGGATGACACCGGAATCGGTGATGACGACGAGGAGAAAAATACATGTTTACTGCTCACTCTAACCTATACTTGAGGTCATAGTGTTTCATTCACAAATCACCGTTTAGAACTTCATCTAACAAGATAAACACTTTTCACGCTTTGTCTGCTTGAATAAATTTGGATTAGAATATAACTATTCTTTCTTATTTGCTTCTCTTCAATGTCCACGTGCTCATCTGGCTACTCTTCCTCATTGTCCTCTTTGCTTTGCATCCGGTCTGACGCTGTATATGGCGGTAAAAAGTCAACTTACAGGCATAAAACATCAAGGCAGCAACTTTATTCCGCCAGTGAAAAATCTGCGAAACATTAGTTGGAATAGTTGAAGGTTAAACACGTCGTATACACAAGGGAACGACAGTATTAGAAAGCCGAATTGAAAAGGAAAATTACCACGTCAAATTCCACAAACCAGACCATTTCAGTGGCTAACTCAAAAAGAGCAAAACCTGCATCAGATTGTTGCCCCTCCTTGTATACCTAGAAGGCTAGAACGACTTAACAATGAGAGAATTAAAAGTAATAGCACTCTCTCTCTCTCTCTCTAAAACCCACCCTCTGCAGAGTAACCCTAAACCCACCCCCTCAGGCGGCGACGGCTCCTCCTCCTCCTCTATGGAGCTGTCGCCCGCCACTCACTCCCGGTGAACCTCCTCTGCCCCTCCGACCACGCCGCCACCTCCTTCTCAGCCTTCGCCGCTCCCCACCAGCTCCAATCGAGGAATCGTCAAGCCTGTGCCGGATTTGCTCCAGATCCACGCAGCACTGACCATCACGCCGGTATCAAATTCGGGAGCACCCCTCTTCGACGTCCCAATGGGACTCCAGTCCTGACTTTCAACTACCCTGACTCCTCTCTTGACGCCGCCGCCGCCATGGTTAGAAGATTTGATGCCCTTCTTCTCCACGCTTCTGCCTCCCCCTCGCCCATCCCCCACTAGCCACCCCCCGTCTCGGCCTCAACCCTCGATATGTGGTGTTCCATGTCCCTCCCTTCCACTTATTCTAGATCTGGTCATTAGTGTTTGTCCTCCCCCTCCCCAGTAGTGGGGTTGCTCCATCCCCCTCGACTAGGCTGGACCACATCCTTGTAAATTTTCACGGATTAGTCCCCTCACCGCCCACCGACACTACTAATGCCGCACCTAAAACGACTCTCCGGGAGATGATTGGGACCCCCTCTAGATTCTCCAGTCACCGACACTTGTGTCGGCTGGTGGATTCTGCTTTGGCGGTCCTACGGTGATGTTTTGTTGGTCAGCTGCCTCGTGTCTTAGCATCTCTTCAGCATCCCCTCCTTCTGGATTAGGCCCGGATGTGCTTTGTGCCGGGCCATCTTACTTTGGGCTTTCTCATGTGGTGTTCTAAGGATATTGGAGGCTCTTGGGCCTTACTGGGCCGGATCTTTCTGCATATGGTAGTTTATTGGGGCCTTCGAGCTTGTATCCCAATAGGTGAAGTCAAGGTGGCAGGCCGGGTCGACCCGCGTGCAAAAATGGCCCGACCCGTTCCCAAGAGGGGTCAACCCGGCCCGAGCACGCCCCCTCCTGACCCGTGCCCAGCCCGCTGAATATGGAATTCAGCCCGTGCACTCACGGGTTATGTTCCTCCTGAAGAAAACCCGACCCAGCCCGACCCGCCCCTGGGTCGTGCACGACCCGCACAAAACGGCCCCTCCACCCTCGAACCGTGCACGACCCCCCCCCCACCCCCAACCACCCCATCAGACCCGGCACGTGCAGAATTTCGCGCATTCTAGGCCCGGCCGCTCCACCCTACGACACAGGACGCCCCCAGCCCGCTCACCTTCAGCCCGCCCTTATCCCGGCATGGCCCGGCCCGCTCTCACCTTGAAGGTGAAGTCTATTTTTAAATAGTGGCTAGTTTATGATAGGAGATTTGTATCTTTTTCTTTTTCAGTCTTGGGGTATGTCCCTTTGTTGTTGGTATTATTTTTCTTAATTGAAGTCTTTCGTTGCCGGTGAAAAAAAAAACAATGAGAAAGTTTGAAAATTTTGATATTTGAACATTCCGAACAAAAAACAATAATTTAAATAAACATATTTTTTCTGCTAAATAAAAAGAATACACTGCATATGAGGATAATGTCACATGGTGGCATCAGCACCATCCGCAATAGCTATTCCAATGTTTGCATTTTCTACCAGGGTGGGGGCGGGGGGGGGGATCTCTTGTCATTCTACTCCACATATATACTTTATCTCTTGTAACCTTTTCACAATGTCAAACTTGTGGTCAATCCAGGAGATGGAAAAGTTAAACGAATTCACACTTTAGAATAAGCCTGACAATGGGCTGGGTTTGGACCGATCTGACCCTAAGCCTGATGGGTCAGACCTTACAAACCCGGACGCGACCCTCAATTTAAAATTGTTATTCACGAAGGAAAAAGAAGGCAAAATTTCACCACGCGTACCCCACAGTTTGGTTTTTCCGGCAAGTGGGTACCCAAACTTTAAAACCATGTATTCACGGTCCCAAACTTTCAAAAGTCATTGAATTGAGTACCCTTCTGTTAACTTTCCTTCCATAATTGGATGAAATAATATAAAAAGACTATTGCACCCCTCGTCATCACTGATACCGGTGTCATCCATTTATAGCTGCAACTCAACTAATAACCATGACCTTGATCTCTATAGCCTAACCAACGACACAAAGGCAACCCCAAGAAGAGAGGTAATGTTTCGGGGGTTCCCAAGGCCCCGAACGTCCCAAATAATGAGACTCATTGTGCCTCGCAATGATGCATGACAACAATTGCCAAAAATGTGTCTTGGGTCTTTGGGCGCCCACCTCTATTGTTGGAATCCGAGAAGCAGAAATCGGGATATCTAGTACCTTTACGTGAGCTATTGTTGGTTGAACTGTCACCTTCGCCTCGTATTATACGAAAAATTTAGCCACGCCCTTCCACTTTGAGTTGGGACTCGGTGCTGCATCACTCGTCTTATCCATGAACGATGGCTTGCTAGGAATATTCGTGATCTGTTGGCCCTTTGATCTAGTGGATTTTGTTAGTTTGTCTTCATTTACCATTGCAATGGTTGTTCCCTTCACATGTACAGGCGACACAGTAACTTGACCAAGGGGATTATCATGGAAAATGATCCCCTGCTGATCACCACTTTATCTACACTGTCTTCATCAAGCGCCATATGAGCTTCTGAAACTTAGTTTGAGGAGTTGTCCTCCGATTCCAGGACAACATCAAATCCAAAAGATACTTCTCCCATCATCTCATCATCATCTTCATCTCTGCCAGGATGGTCAACTACCTTCTTGGCAAAGCCTTTCTTCCTCAAAGGTGGTTGTATGTTAGCCAAGTCTCGTAACCTGGCATTATGTCCTCTTCCCCGTTCATCTTATGAGAGCATTCAAAAGACAAATAGTTAATGCACCCTTACCACTAACATAAATTGGGAAGTCTTTCGTATTTGTAGTTTAACCAGATTTTATCTGCTCTTCTAATAGGAATTACGGAGCTCATACGAACCCGAACTCACATGTAATCACCATCTCCGGACATAACACAATCATCTTAATCATAGATAGTACTCAAAATTGAAGCAGCCTTGCAGGCATCATCTGCAGTTAGGAGAAAATGAGGAAGGTTCTTGATTTGAACCCAAATATTCATAGAGTCGAAAGAAACGTTCTCAGCCTGGTGCCTTAGATCCCACAGCTTTAATAATAGCATATTTTCATCAAATACCCAAGGGTTGCCGACTACTACTCGATCCATAGCCGACTTCTTGGAGAAATTGAAAATAAATATATTGGGACGAGTTTCAATAATATCGATGTGCTCACCTTCTAACCAGATGTTTTCAAGAGCACCATCATAGCTCAAGCGTTGATATTTCCTTTAAGTATAAGGGAGCCTATGAGGCAGTGTTGAAAACTCTATATCGCAGTTTGGCAGTGGGATTCTTCGCAGCCGATAAATTCCTCCTCTTCCTCTGACAGTAGGGTTGCATAACGAGCATAGGAAGGCTGATCCCTCCGGAAGCAGGGATCGGACGGTGGGGGGTGCAAGAGACGAAATCACGACCTCTGGATGAACCGCACAGATCTTGAACGACTATAGACGACGCTGTACAGCGGTGAATAAACTCTTCAAATTCGGGTCACTGTACCTGCATTTCACAGTAGTTGTAGAAACAACAGTGAGAAAAATCTAGAAAGAGGCATGAAGCCTGGAATCGAAACCTAGTCAATGAAATAGGGAAACAAACTAAGGGAAGAAGACGAGACCATGACCTCTGGGTGAGGGGGGTGGGTGAGAGCAAAAGGCGACTTGCGTATCAGTGGTTACAGAACATGAAGAAAAAGGAGATGGGAAACAGAGCATTATGCTATTGAGATCGAAGGGAATCAGCCGTCGATCTTACCCCGCAATGCCTTAGAGAGAAATCTGGGGGATGAGGAAATGGTACTTTACTCTCCTCACTCTCACCTTCTACGGCTTCACCATTGATCGGAGAGCGAATATGGAGGGAAGAAGGCTCTGCTCCTTTGTGAATCAGTAGTCCGTCCATACACACTGGTTTGTTTCTCATACCCAAATCCGGCGAATATGGCCTACTACGGTAACACCCAACAACATCATCAAGGCCGTTGATCCACACAGTTGATCGGATAGAACATTCGGTCGTAGGGCCTCGATTGCACTTGGACCTGTGTAAAAACACCCAAAAAACACCTGATAACTCCTTTGCAAGATCAACCTGCATCTTAATACAAATGTAAACGACACATGTTGCCATCTGCAGCTACAGTGAATTCCACGTGTGTGCGAGTGGAGTGGCGTCAAATTTGAAAATTATGTACCCTCTGCAAACTCTCTCCCCTACTTTTTGATAATTAAAAATTCGGACACCTGCCTCTGAAGACATAATTACCCCTATATTCCACCGTTCTCCCTGAAGCCAACCAAATTTTATGACCCAAATTACCAATCCCTGCCCTACACCATTTTCGTAGCTGGGATTGGAGCATCTTTAATCGACAAGTGATTTGAAAACTAGGCAAGCCAAAAACATGAACATTACAATAGCTTTTAATCAGTTCTTTACATTTCGGGTAGCGAAGCTAGAAGGCATCAAAGCGGAAGGGTCTACGTAACACTGTTTGGGAACCCTGAATAAAAACAACCACCGCTCCATGATCGGAGGAAGCAATAGGTAGATTCAACAAAGAAGATCGCGCTAACAGAGAAACCCAGTCAGGGTTGGTGAAAGCTCGGTCCAAACGTTCGTTGGTAGTGTGAGGAGATGGCATGTAGTTGCATCATGTGAAAAAACAACCTCGATGGTTTAATTCGGATAAACCCAGATGGGTGAGAAAACGCCTAAAGCAAGTAGCACCAGGAGTAGAGTCCCAAAATTGTTCCCACTTATCGGTTTTCCCAAGTACTTTATTGAGAACTCCCACGCAAATAAAAGGACCAGACACATTAGAGGGATAGGAATAGAGATGCTTCCAAACTTGCGACCGAACCAAAAGATAGGGAGAACCGTGAATACAAGCAAGAGTGAAGGAAGCCTCGAAGATGAATAGGGTTCGTGGATTAAGTGAGGATCTTTATATATAGTAAGAAAGCAGGTGTGAATTTTCAAGCTACTAACAGCCCCCTTAGAACCGATCGCATCAATACCATCATCAGATAGAACACCCCATTTATACACAATACTATCTACGTGAACAACATGAACTTTTGGTTCACATTAAAATAAGAAATTGGGCTTATAGTACGATGAAGGGTATGAATTGTCAAGGGTTTCCCCACCCATCGACTATTCAGCGCCAAGAGAGTCACGGCGCCCTCCGTGACTGATACACGTCAGTCACGGCGAACTAACAGTGATAGCGTAAGGTAACAGCGGTATAGAGCGATGCAGAAACTTTAAAATAAGCAAGAGTGATACGGGTATTCGGACACCAACAGTGAATGGTTGTGGGAGTGAATATGTTTCTAGTGGCTCAGACGTCCAAGTCGCTGGACGAGCCAAGCGCGAAGTGGGTCCTCCGTTATATCTTAAGGATTACGTTTGGCCTCACCTGAGACGTTAGGTTATTTTAATTAATTTGCTTATTCCATTATTTTTTGATTTAGGTATCATATTGAATTTTCAGTTTTATCCGAGTTGTCTTTATGGTTCTTTAATCGAATTAGCAATAGGTCGAACGGCCAGGGTTAGTGGTATAAAAATGGTATAAATTTTCTAAAAGTTAATGAGAAAAATTCAAGCCCTAATCTTTTTTCTTCTCTCTCTCGCCCCTTCTCTTTCCTTGTTATTGAGTTCACACAATACACATATGTTATCATCTTGGTACTTTCATCGCGTTCGTCGGACTGTTTCAACCGCGGCGTTCCTTCTTGCTCACTCACCGTTGACCATGGTGGAAACAACCGCCCCCTTCCCATCGGTCAAAAAACCCTTGTCCCCAGGAAACCGTGATCGCATTCAACAATCTCCAAAAAGACATGTTTACACGGACGAAAACAGTCTAGGCGTGAACCGATCAGATTCAGGCGGACACCAGCGCTCTAGGCCGGCATATGGAGACAGAGTTTGTTGAGATCAAGGCCTCCCTCCACCAGTTGGCCAATCGCTACTCGGGTCTGCTGCCCGTAGCGTCCGTTCAACCAACTGTCCGCACCCCAAGCATTCTGGGTTCCCCGATGGCTTGGCAGCCACCACCATCATGTCCAACCGTCAGCGGCACAATGAACAATAACCCACGAATGAGGGTTGATTCACCCCTCTTCAACGGTGAGGACCCGGTTGTGTGGATTTTTCAGATACAGGAGTATTTTGATTACTATCGCACAGTTGACCCAGATCGCATATAGATTGTTGCGATGTTAATTGACAATCCCACATCCGAATGGTTCAAGTACTATCAGTCCAATAATCTCACATCAACATGGATGGATTTTTTTTTACTGTAGTAACGTTTTGACTCTGGACATTATGAGGATTATGTGGAAATGTTTTCCAAGTTGAAACAATCCGCCACCGACATGGCTTGTCAAATGGAGTTCGAAACGGTTTTGAACAAGATTTTGGGCGTCGATGAAAACGGTTTTGGTATCCCTATTTCGTGCCGGTTTAAAACAGTTGGTCAAGCGCGAATTGACGTTATGGAACTCGCGGATTCACACGGAATTGTTCTCGTTAGCTCGCGAATTATCAGCTGGCCATAGGGAATTTTTACAGTCTTACGTGCCAAAGCGGTCTTGGACCTCGCCCTCCAATCGGACAGTTGCCCCACCAATTGACGCCTCCGGCGTCGTTCTTGCTGCCCAAATTGTTGTCGGTCGTTGTCCTCGTCGATTTCCACCAGGACTCGTTACCAACGGACGGCCAAATGCTTCCTCGAGCACCTAGAACAGAGGTTCCTAGGCCAGAGGCGGTGGATCTGACCGTCAACATCACCCACGGCGAACCATCCCTTTCTTTCGACGAATCCAAGCAGCCATGGCCGCCCCTTCAGCTGCTAGGGTTAGTTTCTTGGTCTGATGGTGCCCCGCCTTACTGCGCTCCATGCGTCTTTCCCTGAGTTACAGCTTGAGGACAAGCTGGTTTCCGAGACCGGTGGAGTTGATACGAGTATTCAGACACCTACTGTGGACGACAGTGGGAGTGAAGATGATTCTAGTGGCTTAGACGTCCAAGTCACTGAACTACCCAAGCGCAGAGTGGATCCTCCGTTATATCTTAAGGATTACGTTCGGCCTCAGCTGAATGTTAGGTTATTTTAATTAATTTTTTTATTTCAGTATTTTGTGATTTAGTAGTTGTCATGTTCAGTTTTAAGTTTTATACGAATTTTATTTACGGTTCTTTACTCGGATTAGGAATAGGTCGAACCGTCAGGATTCGAGATATAAAAATGGTGTAAATTTTCTAAAAAAGGTAATAAGAAAATTTCCAATCTAATCTTATTTCTTCTCTCTCTCCTTCTCTTTCCCCCTTAGTGAGTTCACACTATACCCAAAGGGCTCGTTTGGGTAGAGGATAAGGAGGGAGCATAAGATAAGTTATACCCTCTCATTTTTTATCAAGTGTTTGGGTGCGGGATAAGAGAGGGGATAAGTTATGTTGCCTTATGCTGATGGAGCTTTTAATGAACAAATTTTATACCACCAACATGGAGGTATAAGGTTGGATAAGAAAATAAAGCATATTAGGATGCTAGTAGGTTGACAAAAATACCCCCACAAACTATCTAATTTCCTACCCTTGTGCCCAAACCCTATAATTTTAGGATTGATAACTATCATTTTGGGATTGATAAGTATCATTTTGGAGGAGATCCTCATGGAGTTGATGACTATTTTTTGGGGATTGCATAACTCTATTTGAATATGTATGGTTGAGATAAATATGAAGACATTTTACCGTGCTTGCTGAAATTTCGTTGGTTTAATTTAATTTGTTTATTGTAGGTTTTGTAACACCATGCCAATATGCCAATAAGTATTAGTAATTTATACTCCATACTTTGCTATGGTCATGTTATATCCATGAATATTTGTTATGTTTGCATGTTACTACAAGTTTATTTCGCGTATTAATATACATTTTGTATACATTTTGGCGTCACTATTGTGTAAAAAAAAGTATTAAAATATAAACATAGATACTAATACATTTTGTATGCACTTTTCCTCGTCAATTTTAAATAAACAATCTTTTATACGAAATAACAACACAAGGGATATTACAGTCATTTTGGTATATATCTTGCTTCATATCCTGCATCATATCCGACAACACCCAAACACAGACATGCAGCATATCTTATCAGGGCTTATCAGACAGCATTCATATCCTTGCTCATATCCCAGCATAAGCCTTATCCCTACATACCATATCCTCTACCCAAACGAGGCCAAAGGGTATAAAGAGGGTCAGTGAAGGATGGGTAAATTAAACTTAGAGAAAGGTAAAATGCGACATTCACCAAGGGGCACGGTATTTGAAGGGGATGCAGAATCTTTCCTCTTCTTGCCCACATCAGGTGTAGAGAACAAAAACACGTTTTTTTTTCTTTTCTTTTTTTTTGGCCACCGTAGCATCAGGTCAGCTTAGTCAATGTATATAAATATATAGCATACATAAGTGTACTATATACATGCATATAGACAGTGTGTAGAGTTTGTACACACACTTGTATGTACATCAATAATTTTTTTAAAAAAAAATGCACTATTAACTAATACGTAGTTGGGGAACGAATGCTAACATACTTGTAAGAACAACATTTATTCTTTGAATATGTGATATTAGTTGTAATTATGTAATTTTGAGGGGAAGGAAGGGGGGGGGTGGACGGTCAAAATATATGGGGTAGTCATGAAAATTTAAAACTTTGGATGGTCGTGGTCCCCGACCGGCCCTCGCTCTGTGTCTGTGATCGGTCAAGAATGTTTGCACTTCACAGTTCACACCGTCACACTCCCTACCATAAATTAATGTATACCACTCTCTCGTCTCTTTCACCATTTAACTCGTACTTGAGTCACTTTGACCTGGTGATGTGGATCGCAAAATGATGTTATTTTTTTATATTTTTTCATCGTGTTATAAAGCAATCAAAGGCGGACGCAGAAATTTAAACGTACATCAAGGAATAATAAGTAACATTCCACCTGTATAAACCAATAAACTAGCCAACTAGGATTTCATAATTCTCATCATATATAGGTAACTCGATATGATACCACCTGTAATAACATAAATCTAACAATTTTAGTTAGATTTATACCAAAATAATCGTTGAAAATTATGAAACTTATGAACTTTTAACTGAAAACGATGAAATTGGGGGGGAGGGGGGAGAGACTTACTTAACAAATAAATATTGGAGCAAGAAAGGGAATAGAGGACTTATACCTAATCACTCTTCTACTGCCGCGAGTTTCGTGAGACGTGTGAGTGTCTTCGACCCTTCTTCTCCAGTTAGTCTGACCGTTTCTTGTTTGTGTGCCCTATTTTTTTATTTTTTTGCTTGTGAAATGGAGACTATAATATTAATTGGGTTTTATACTAGGGTCTTTAGTATACTAATTAAAATTACTAGTGTCATTAAAATAGGGCATTTTGAATAAATTGCCACTAGTGGGGTGTTTAGAGGAATTATGTGGGTGCATATTCGAATGATTTACAAATAATTGAAAATTATTAGTACCAAAATTTTTATCGGTGTGACCCCATGGGGCACACTGTGTGTCCGCTTCTAAAACAACTTTTATTCTACAACATCATAAAAGTTATTTGATTTTTCATGGGTAGCATGGGACAAGATTCAGAAAGCAAAAGAGCAGGGAGGGCTTCAATTTAGAGATCTCAAGAAATTCAACCTCGCGCTGCTGGCCAAACAAGCTTGGAGATTGATACAACAATGTAACTCTCTAAGTAGCCGAGTTCTTAAAGCAAAATACTTCCCCGACAAAGATTTCATGAGTGCAGACTTGGGATACAGCCCTTCGGCGGTGTGGAGAGGAATCATTGCAGGCAGAGGCATTATTAAACATGGGCTGAGATGGAAGATAGGCAACGGGGAAAGTATCAGACTAACTGAAGCTTGGGTCAGCGAACCCGAAGGCGAAGTTAATTACAAGAATCCCACTGGAAAGCAACTTGAGGGTTAGCGATTTGATGCGAGAAGGGGAGAACAAATGGGACAATCAGGTAGTCAGCAATACCCTGTGGAGCATAGATGTACCATCAGTTTTAAATATCAAGCTTCCAGCCCAGATAAACTAATATGGGGAATGGAAGATACAGGAGTATATACAGTTCATTCCGGCTATAGACTAGCTTGCGGTATTGAAGACGAGAATACTTCAGGGGAGAGTTCTTCAGCTAATCGAGCAGGGTTGTTTAATGCAATCTGGAAGGTGAATGTCCCAAAGAAATGCAACCATTTTGTATGGCGAGTTCTTCACAAGGCCATTCCCACCCGGAGAAATCTAATTCGTAGGGGGATCAAGATTGAAGACCTCTGTAATATGTGTGGAGGAGGAGCGGAAGATATGGATCATGCGCTACTTGATTGTCAAAGGGTCAAAGAGGTTTGGTCAAGCTTATTAGGTCCGGATCACAACCGAGCAAAACTGGGGATTAGGAGATGGATTCAACATCAACTGGAAACGAGGAGCACAAGAGACCTTCAATTGATATTTACAGCTCTATATACGATCTGGTTGGAAAGAAATAACATCATTTTTAACAATAAGAGAGTCTCGTCGAGCGAAATGACAACTGCTATAATCGATCAAATCGAAGAGTTCAATGAGGCACATGAGATCGAAGTCCCACATGCCGACAGCAACAGAAATTCGTGGGCAAGCCCAGCCTCTCCCTGGATTAAGATAAATTTTGACGGATCCAGGTGTGTGCGTACTGGGTCTTCTTCGGCCGGAGTAGTAGCCAGAGATCATCGGGGGCTAATCATAGCAGCGGAAGCAAGAGACACGGGTGTTGCTCAATCGGCGAAGATCTCAGAGGCAAGAGCCCTGAATGTGGCAATTGACGTAGCCATCAAGATGAACCTAACCCACTGCTGCTTCGAAGGGGATTCAAAGATTATCATCCAGGAGCTCAATTACAGATTCAATGGCGACCAACCGAAGGATTTGACAGAATTGGAGGATGAGATAAACAGAGCAGCTACAGAAGTTAAGAAGATAGCAGAGTGCACTGCCGTGTTTTCAAGAAGAGAAACAAACATTGTAGCTCATAGTCTAGCAAAGCATAGAAGAAAGATTGATAGTGATGTTGAATGGGTAGCTAATTTTCCCAGTTGGCTAGGACATCTAGTTGCTACTGATAATGATGTAAGAGCTCCTCTTCCCCCTTAGTGGGTTTTATAAAGTCCCTTTTCTCAAAAAAAAAAAAAGTTATTTAATTTTATTATTCAAATTACCGGATCAAAATGACCCCATAAATTAGTAGAAAAAAGTCAGAGAAGAAAGAGAATGATATGACTAAACCACCATGCATATAAGTCAACTGAGGGTATTTTCAAAGACAAATTCGCCCGCCTGCAGGTTATCAAGCCAATTTTTAGGGTGCCGCTGGGGTTAGAGAACATGGCCAACTGGAGCTCCTTACCTTCCGACTTGGTCAGTCTCGTCGCCGATAAGCTGTCCGCCATCGAAGACCTCGCGGCTATAAGTTCGTTATGCAAGTCTTTCAATTCTGCAACACCAAAAGAGCAATGGGGTCGACACTCAGCTCCTCGGCGGTCTCCATGGCTCTTGCTCTGCTCCCAAGACGGCGATGGCGAAAACCCCCCTAGCACCAAGAGGGGTTTACTGAACATGTACAAGGACACGAAGAAATTCTTCATGGATCTGCCGGAGCTACAAGGAAGACGCTGCTGGGGTTCTCGCTACGGTTGGTTCGTAACCCTAGGTCTCGATCTCCAATTACACCTCTTCAACCCCTTGAGTCGACGTCGTATCCTCCTTCCGCAACCAGCCTATGATGAGGAGGAATTTGATGATGAGGCTGAGAAGGTAAATTGGATCCGATCTTATTACATTGATAGGGCAATATTAATCAAAAGGCCACCGTCTTCTTTTTCCTCCTGCCAATATGATGATTTCCTTGTTGTTCTAACTGGTTTCTTCAACCAATTGAGGGTCATAAGGCCTGGCTCCTGGGAGAACGTCAAGTTCTGCGGGCTGCCCAAGTATGCCGGCAGTAAACCGAATCGTTTATTCGACTTTGCTTGCCACAATGGCCAAATCTATATGCTATCTATGTTAGGTAGTCTTTTCATATGCCGCAATTTCGATGGACCTGAAGATCCTGTAGCAGAACAAATTACAAATGAAGATCATGTATATTTTTCTGGGGAAGAAAATAGACTGTACCTAGTAGAATCGCGAGGAGATCTTCTTATGGTGTCTCGATTTAGAGTACCATACGAAGGAGAATCACTGGGCGAGACATATCGTTTTGATGCGTATAAGTTCGACGACAAGGGAAAAAAATGGATTAAACTTGATGATTTGGGCGGACGTATCGTATTCGTGGGTGACTGTCAAACCATAGCTTTGGAGGCGTCGGAAGCTGCAAGCTGTAGAAGCAGCTGCATATACTTCTGCGATGATTATTATGAAATGTTCGACGAGGATGACAAAGGGGGACGCGACATGGGTATATTTGATTTCAAAGAGAAGACTATCGAAAAATTCTACAACGGAGCTGATTCGTTTTCTGCGTACTCTGCCCCTAAATGGTTCATTCCTGCCTTCACTTAACTCGCTGACTCGCTGTGATGATGTCTGTGATCATTCATGGCTTCAGTTAGCTTAGTTTGGGGTTTGTGTATGGATCTAAGTAAGTTTCTATCTTCAGACGGGGTTTGTTATGTGGCTTAACTGATGAATTGCAAAGTTGGTGCAAGACCGGCCTCTGTTTGGATTGTTGAGCATTTATATTGGTTATTGGAATTTTGAATGTTTGTGGTTGCTTTCTTTTGAACGGTGTCTGAGCTCTGGGTAGTTCCATTTCTTATGTACCTGCCTAGTTTTTGAAGATTTTTTGAATTGGATTGTTTGTGGACAACACTGTCTAACCCGTTTACTTTTCCCATGGCTTTGCTTGAGTTAGGGAGGGAGAAGGGAACTACTACTAGTAGAACCCTCCCTCAGTCATGGATGATGACATGGATGACGTCTCTTTAATTAGAAAGAACATTGTGAGTTGATAGTCAGCCTAATATATTGATGCCATTAGCCCTCCTTCCTACCAGCAGCATTACGTGTGTTGCAGGTTTGAGCAGCGATGCGCATAGTCATTTATTACTGATATCCCGATATGCAGGGGCGGATTTAGGATTTTGTCATAATGGGGGCTAAAATTTAGAAAACGGACATTTTAATTAATAAAGCTAAAATTCAGAAGTTGTGTGGCTCCTTTAGGTGCATTCGCCCTTGCCGATGCGTAACTATTTTGTATTTCGCTGAGGGGATGAAAGCTCTCGATAGTTGGGTGGTGAATTTAGATTCGATCTTACTTTTCCCCTAGTGACAAGTATTCCAAGGGTTTCCATATCAGGTGGTTCCCTAGTAACAAAAAATAGGATCTCGGTAAGATCGCTTATTAGAGCTAATATGCCATAGTAGTAGCTTTTCTCAAAGTAGTCCGAATGTTTTAAGTAGAGAATACCTAAACTTGAAGTCCGGCTCACTTGAATTTCATGGTGCTTTAAGTCTGAGGCCCCGATTGGGGCATTTAAGGTTTTAACTGAAAGGCTGCCTTTGTGGGGTTGGTTAGGGTATAGAGCTCAAGGTCATGGCTATTAGTTGAGCCGCAACAATAAATGGATGGCACCGGTATATGTTTACTGCTCACTCTAACCTATCAGTTTCGATTTTGGTGGTTTGGTTATACTTTTTTTATGGAAGTGGTTTGGTTATTAGTAATGGCCGTGATACCTACCTGAGGTCATAGTGTTTCATTCACAAATCACCGTCAAGAACTTCATCTAACAAGATAAACACTTTTCACGCTTTGCCTGCTTGGATAAATTTGGATTAGAATATAATTGCCCGGCCCGCTCTCACCTTGAAGGTGAAGTCTATTTTTAAATAGTGGCTAGTTTATGATAGGAGATTTGACTCTTTTTCTTTTTCTGTCTTGGGGTATGCCCCTTTGTTTTTGGTATTATTTTTCTTAATTGAAGTCTTTCGTTGCCGGTGAAAAAAAACAATGACAGAATTTGACAATTTGATATTTGAACATTCAGAACAAAAAACAATAATTTAAATAGACACATTTTTTTCTGCTAAATAAAAAGAATACACTACATATGAGGACAATGTCACATGGTGGCATCAGCACCATCCGCAATAGCTATTCCAATGTTTGCCTTTTCTAGGGGGGGGGGGGAGCATCTCTTCTCATTCTACTCCACATATATACTTTATCTCTTGTAACCTTTTCACAATGCCAAACTTGTGGTCTATCCTGGAGATGGCAAAGTTAAACGAATTCACACTTAGAATAAGCCTGGCAATGGGCTGGGTTTGGACCGATCTGACCCCGATCCTTTATGGGACACCCAGGCCAGACCCTAGCTTTGCGACTCGTTGTTTCAAAACTCATACTCGACCCTAGGCCCGATGGGTCAGACCCTACAAACCCGGACGCGACCCTCAATTTTAAATTGTTATTCACAAAGGAAAAAGAAGGCAACGCGTACCCCACAGTTTGGTTTTACCGGCAAGTGGGTACCCAAATTTTAAAACCATGTATTCACGGTCCCAAACTTTAAAAAGTCATTGAATTGAGTACCCTTATGTTAAATTTCCTTCCATAATTGGATGAAATAATATAAAAAGACTATTGCACCCCTCGTCATCTCCTATACCGGTGTCATCCATTTATAGCTGCAACTCAACTAATAACCATGACCTTGATATCTATAGCCTAACCAACGACACAAAGGCAACCCCAAGAAGAGAGGTAATGTTTCGGGGGTTCCCAAGGCCCCAAACGTTCCAACTAATGAGACTCATTGTGACTCGCAATGATGCATGACAAAAACTGCCAAAAATGTGTCTTGGGTCTTTGGCGCCCACCTCTATTGTTGGAATCCGAGAAGCAGAAATCGGGCTATCTAGTACCTTTACGTGAGCTGTTATTGGATGAACTGTCACCTTTGCCTCGTATCATACGAAAAATTTAGCCACGCCCTTCCACTTTGAGTTGGGACTCGGTGCTGCATCACTCGTCTTATCCATGAACGATGGATTGCTAGGAATATTTGTGATCTGTTGGCCCTTTGATCTAGTGGATTTTGTTAGTTTGTCTTCATTTCCCATTGCAATGGTTGTGCCCTTCACATGTACAGGCGACACAGTAACTTGACCAAGGGGGTTATTATGGAAAATGATCCCCCTGTTGATCACCACTTTATCTACATTGTCTTCATCAAGCGCCATATGAGCTTCCGAAACTTAGTTTGAGGAGTTGTCCTCCAATTCCAGGACAATATCAAATCCAAAAGAGACTTCTCCCATCATCTCATCATCATCTTCATCTCTGCCAGGATGGTCAACTACCTTCTTGGCAAAGGCTTTCTTCCTCAAAGGTGGTTGTATGTTAGCCAAGTCTCGTAACCTGGCATTATGTCCTCGTCCCCGTTCATCTTATGAGTGCATTCAAAAGACAAATAGTTGATGCACCCTTACCACTAACATACATTGGGACGTCTTTCGTATTTGTAGTCCAAACATGATTTTATCCCCTCTTCTAATAGGAATTGGGGAGCTCATACGAACCCCAACTCACATGTAATCACCATCTCCGGACATACGACGATCATCTTAATCATAGATAGTACTCAAACTTGAAGCAGCCTTGCAGGCATCATCTGCAGTTAGGAGAAAATGAGGAAGGTTCTTGATTTGAACCCAAATATTCATAGAGTCGAAAGAAACGTTCTCGGCCTGGTACCTTAGATCCCACATCTTTAATAGTATCATATTTTCATCAAATACCCAAGGGTTGCCGACTACTACTCGATCCATAGCCGATTTGTTGGAGAAATTGAAAATAAATATATTGGGACGAGTTTCAATAATATCGATGTGCTCACCTTCTAACCAGATGTTTTTCAAGAGCAGCTTCATAGCTCAAGCGTTGATATTTCCTTTAAGTATAAAGGAGCCTACGAGGCAGTGTTGAAAACTCTTTATCGCAGTCTGGCAGTGGGCTTCCTCGCAGCCAATAACTTCCTCCTCTTCCTCTGACAGTAGGGTTTCATAACGAGCATTAGGAGGCTGATCCCACCGGAAGCAGGGATCGGACGGTGGGGGGGTGCAAAAGACGAAATCACGACCTCTGGATGAACCGCACAAATCTTGAACGACTATAGATGAGGTTGTACGACGGTGAAGAAACTCTTCAAATTCGGGTCACTGTACCCGCATTTCAGAGTAGTTGGAGAAACAACTGTGAGAAAAATCTGGAAAGAGGCATGAAGCCTGGAATCGAAACCTAGTCAGTGAAATAGGGTAACAGACTAAGGGAAGAAGATGAGACCGTGACCTCTGGTTGAGGGGGGCGGGGGAGAGCAAAAGGCGACATGTGTATCAGTGGTTACTGAACATGAAGAAAAAGGAGATGGGAAACAGAGCATCAAATGCTATTGAAATCGAAGGGAATCAGTCGTCGATCTTACCCCGCAATGCCTTAGAGAGAAAACTGGGGGATGAGGAAATGGTACTTCACTCTCCTCACTCTCACCTTCTACGGCTTCACCATTGATCGGAGAGCGAATATGGAGGGAAGAAGGCTCTGCTCCTTTGTGAATCAGTATTCCGTCCATACCCAGTTATTTGTTTCTCATACCCAAATCCGGCGAATATGGACTACGACGGTAACACCCACCAACATCATCAAGGCCGTTGATCCACACCGTTGATCGGATAGAACTTTCGATCGTAGGGCCCCGATTGCACTTGGACCTGTGTAAAAACACCAAAAAAACACCTGATAACTCCTCTGCAAGAACAACCTGCATCTTAAAACGACACATGTTGCCACCTGCAGCCACAACGAATTCCACGTGTGTGCGAGTGGAGTGGCGTCAAATTTGAAAATTATGTACCCTCTGCACACTCTCTCCTCTCCGTTTTGATAATGAAAAATTCAGACACCTTCCTCTGAAGACATAATTACCCCTATATTCCACCGTTCTCCCTGAAGCCAACCAGATTTTATGACCCAACACTACAAAAAAAATGGACAAATACGACAGTCAAAAACCGTCGTTATAGGATAAAAAACCGTCGTATTTTCTAAATACGACGGCCAATTGACCGTAGTATCGAAAGGGGTCGTATTAGATTATACGACGGCTTCTGACCGTCGTTTTTGACAATTTACGACGATCAGGTGTTAGTCGTCGCTTTTAAGGGCCTGATACGACGGGATTAGAGGATACGACGGCTCCTTAGTTGACCGTCGTTTGTACGATACCCGACGGCTGGAGGGCGTCGTTTGTGCTCCTAATGCGACGGTTACTTACCGTTGTAATTATTTTTTTCAAACAAAAGAATTATTTATTTACATACCCGCTTTAATTACAATTTTCATAAGCCAATACCCAAAAAAGAAAATGAAAAGTAAATTCATAGATACTATTTAGTCAACAAGCTGAACACAATAGAATAAAAAAATTCATTAAATCATTGCCATAACACAATAGATACTACATGTGTTAACTCCAAGAAAACATTGCCATAACATTTTTCACATAATATATCCACATGAAATAGAGTTGAATCAACTAATTTGTCTATTACATATGGGTAGTAAAATACGCTTCCTCTTGCTCCCTGACCATCTTCTTTGAAGGCAACAAATCTGCCAGAGGACAACCAAACATGTATAAATTAGCAGTCAAATAATACACACACACATACATATTTAGTTAACAATGACAAGAAGTGCCCTCAATGAAATAATGGCGAAGAGGAAATCACCTCTAGTACTGCAGCTGGTAAAAGTTGCTATGAATTATGCACATCTTTGTCAAAGGAATACCGTTTTTACCAAATGTAAACTCTGGTGTCTACTTCTCTTCTTTTTTCTTGTCTTATTTTCTAACGAAAACATCTTCAGTCAGTATCTTATAATTTCGTCACTCAATTGCCCACTGTTTCCTGAAACACATTGTGAAAAGTTTAGTTCTACCTTCTACATATTGATGGAGAACCGAGTTTGAGACAACTTGTTATTGAAGCAAAATATGTGTCAACTAAGCACGCTATGCCTGTCTCATGGTAAATTCTGTAGAGATTCTCAAGTAGTAAGGTAACAGAAGTTAAGATGGCATTTTAGTTGCTCTGCACCTAGCAAAACAGTTTCATACTAGTACAAGATGTACATCGAATACCAATAGATTCTATAGTACAGTGGACTACGCTCATAACAAAAAATGTAGATCGAATCCACTAGTTCCCACACTAACAACCAAAATTCCAATCTGAACAAATCTCTTGGTCAGATTAACTATACTGTTGACGACTTATACATTCTAGTTTGGCTCAAATGAAGTTACATGCTGAAAAAGTTTTGTTCGTTATCTGAGATGGTGCTATCTAGCGGAAAGATTACCAACACAAGAACTTTATTCCTGAACAAATTTGAAGTTCTAAACTTCGAGAAATCCCAATTTTACTGTTCGGGATTCCTTTCAAGCTCTATTCAATTTGAAGGAGTGATCTTAATACATTCCCGAGGAGGACCTAGTTCTAATACAAGATTTGATCGATCCGTTCACCAATCAGTGGAATCTCACCCGCATCAGAGAGACTCTCAATCCCCCTGATGAGGCGGCAATTCTATCGATTACTCTTCCAATTACCGCCCAAGAAGATAAGTGGGCATGGTATTTTGATAAAGAGGGGAATTACACGGTCAAATCGGGATATAAGATTGCCGAAGAATTGAGAAGAGATGTCCTGATAGAGGGTGGAGTATCAAGTACTAGCAGAAATTGCTTTTTGACAAAGTTATGGAAGTTGAATATACCCAGAAGCAAGTTATTCACAGTTTGGCGGGTGTCCCACTACTCCCTACCAACGAAGGATATGCTAATAAGGAGAAAAGTTGAGGTGCCTGCGCTCTGCTCGTGGTGCGGAGAAAACGAGGAGACACATGACCATCTATTTATTCTCTGCAAACAAGCGAAAAAATGTGGAAGTCTGTGCTGGGTAGTGATTCACTTCACAAACAAATCCGGCAAGTTTACAAGTGGATAGAGGCTTCGATGAAGAGTCTTGATGATAACAAAAAGCTCTGTTCGTGTTTGGAATCTGGACGATTTGGCGGTGTCGGAATCTGCGCATTTTTGAGGATAAGGTAATCGACCTAGATGAGATTGTTCACTGGATTCATCTAGCTGCAGACGAAAGTTCACAGCACAAGGCCGCCAAGCTGCAGCAGGCGAGTTTTTCCACAAACAGTACCACCCACGGACCCCTTTTGGGAGGGGTTACTGAAGTTACGGGCTGGTGTAAGCCCTCCGAAGGTTTTGCTAAAATAAATTCGGACGGGTCGTGGAAAGATGATGACTTCAGAGGTGCGTTTGGGGCAGTTCTTCGTGACCACAGTGGGAGATGGATGGCTTCCATGGCGGGTCCATTACGGTGGTGCACATCGCCAAAAGTGGCTGAGGCCATAGGATTGCACGAAGGCATACTGCTAGCTCGAAGAATGGGGGTACAGATAATACACATTGAAGTGGACTATCAAACGATGATTACGGACCTTCAGTCACCAATATCGGATAGAACAGTTTATGGAACAGTGCTGCAGGATTGTAAAAATCTACTTCCTTCTTTCAAGGAGGTTAAATATTCTTGGTGTTCTAGAATTGCAAACTAAGCTGCCCATGAGGGAGCTAGAATTGGTAGATTGTTCCAAGAACCAAAAATATGGATTCTCTGAATACCTGAATCATCTGGATGTAACGAGTTGGGCTTAGTCTCGTGATTAATGAATTTCCTTTACTCAAAAAAAAAAATACATTACAACCAAATCTAGATAAACAAACAGAGCTACTAGGTTCAACAACACACATAAACTTCCTTGGAACACAACAATATATATATTGCCGGCTTCTTTTACTTCAGGAACAGAACCAACAAAACAAAAATCACCCAAGTAGGCGTACAACTTTGAGTTGGAATTAAGAGCTATACACACAGAAATCTACAAGATCTAAAGGACTTGTAATAACTATTGAGTAATTCATTTTCTCTTACTTGGACATGACACTAATTCACACCAAATTCAATTTAAACTTAACTTCAGGAATAACTAAGCCACTGGTTCAGCCATAAAAAGAACTGATGCGGACTATAAGCTATGAATTTTATTCGTATACATGGATGAAATATTAACGTAATGAGATCATTAAGGAATAAGATTTAATGGATGCTAAATCATACCTCTGAAGATGTGAAAACTGAAGAGCCAGAGAAATTGTGGCATGTAGACTAACGGAAATCCCAATCGAGCAGAGACCCGCGGGTCAATAGATCGTCTGCAAAATCAAAAGAAAAAAAAAATGAAATTGCGAACAAGAATGGCATACCAGAGATCGGCTAACATGAAGCTGCAACATCCTATTCTTGAAGAGATTGGGGAACAATGGATTGAAGGTCAAGAGAGATTAGGGATAAAGTTACCTCAGATCTAAGCCTGGACACGATGGGCAACAAATACCCATTATTGTCTGCTTGGTTGAACTTTGATCTACATCAGAAAGACGCGATGGGCGTCCATTGACGACTATGGAGATGTGAGACGGTGACCATTGATCGGCGATAACTGACCTACGATTTGGAGAGAGAGAAAGAGAGAGTGACGAAGAAGTGTGAGAGAAGGGGTAAAATCTCAAACAGAACCGACTGACTTTTAGAATTGTGAATAAGTGTATTATTTACGGTTTCTCAAACAGGCAAAACGGGGTCGTTTGTCTAGCCCTATACGACAGTAGGTGTATTTGGAAACGTCGTAATTGACTGTTAAATACGACGGCCATTTCACCGACTGTCGTACACCATAATAAATACGACGGTTTTAAAGCCAGCCGCCGTTATTGAAGATAAATACGACGGTCAGGCTTTGACCATCGTTTAAGATCAAATACTACAGTGAAAGTGTCCGTCGTTTTTACTGGCCGTCGTATATGCTTGCTTTTTCTGTAGTGCAAATTACCAACCCCAGCCCTATTCCACTTTCGTAGCTGGGATTGGAGAATCTTTAATCGACAAGTGATTTGAAAATTAGGCAAGCCAAAAAAATAAACATTACAATAGCTTTTAATCAGCTCTTTACATTTCGGGTAGCGAAGCTAGAAGGCCTCAAAGCGGAAGGGTCGACGTACCACTGTCTGGGAACCCCGAATAAAAACAACCACCGCTCCATGATCGGAGGAAACAATAGGTAGATTCAACAAATAAGATCGCGCTAACAGAGAAACCCAGTCAGGGTTGGTGAAAGCTTGGTCCAAACGTTCGTTGGTAGTGTGAGGAGTTGGCATGTAGTTGCATCATGTGAAAAAATAACCTCTATGGTCTAATTCGGATAAACCCAGATGGGTGAGAAAATGCCTAAAGCAAGTAGCACCAGGAGTAGAGTCCCAAAATTGTTCCCACTTATCGGTTTTGCTACTTTATTGAGAACTCCCACGCAAATAAAAGGACGAGACACATTAAAGGGATAGGAATAGAGATGCTTCCAAACTTGCGACCGAACCAAAAGATAGGGAGACCCGTGAATACAAGCAAGAGTGAAGGACCCCATCGAAGATGAATAGGGGTCGTGGATTAAGTGAGGATCTTTATATATAGTAAAAAAGCAGGTGTGAATTTCCAAGCTACAAACAGCCCCCTTAGAACCGATCGCATCAATACCCGCATCAGATAGAAAACCCCATTTATACGCAATACTAGCTACGTAAACAACATGAACTTTTGGTTCACATAAAAATAAGAAATTGGGCTTATAGTAAGATGAAGGGTATGAATTTTCAAGGGTTTCCACACCCCTCGACAATTCAGCGCCAAGAGAGTCATGGCACCCTCCTTGACTGATAAGCGTCAGTCACGGCGAACTCACAGTGATAGCGTAAGGTAACAGCGGTATAGAGCGATGCAATAACGTTAAAATAAGCAAGAGTGATACGGGTATTCGGACACCAACAGTGAATGGCAGTGGGAGTGAAGATGTTTCTAGTGGCTCATACGTCCAAGTCGCTGGACGAGCCAAGCGCGGAGTGGGTCCTCTGTTATATCGTAAGGATTACGTTCGGCCTCAGCTTAAACGTTCGGTTATTTTAATTAATTTGTTTATTCCATTATTTTTTGATTTAGTAGGTATCATGTTGAATTTTCAATTTTATCCGGGTTTTCTTTATGGTTCTTTACTCGAATTAGCAATTGGTCGAACAACCAGGGTTAGTGGTATAAAAATGGTATAAATTTTCTAAAAAAGTTAATGAGAAAATTTCCAGCCCTAATATTTTTTCTTCTCTCGCTCGCTCCTTCTCTTTCCTTGTTATTGAGTTCACACAATACACATATGTTATCATCTTGGTACTTTCATCGCGTTCGTCGGACTGTTTCAACCGCGGCGTTCCTTCTTGCTCACTCACCGTCGACCATGGTGGAAACAACGGCCCCCTTCCCATCCGTCAAAAAACCTTGTCCCTAGGACACCGTGATCGCATTCAACAATCTCCAAAAAGACATGTTTACACGGACAGAGACACTCCAGGCGTGAACCGATCAGATTCAGGCGAACACCGTCGTTCTAGGCCGACATATGGAGACAGAGTTTGCTGAGGTCAAGGCCTCCCTCCGCCAGTTGGCCAATCGCTACTCGGGTCTGCTGGCCGTAGCGTCAGTTCAACCAACTGTCTGCACCCCAAGCATTCTGGGTTCCCCGATGGCTTGGCAGCCACCACCATCGCGTCCAACCGCCGGCGGCACAATGGACAGTAACCCACGAATGAGGGTTGATTCACCCCTCTTCAACGGTGAGGACCCGGTTGGGTGGATTTTCCAGATACAGGAGTATTTTGATTACTATCGCACAGTCGACCCAGATCGCATATAGATTGATGCGATGTTAATTGACAATGCCGCATCCGAATGGTTCAAGAACTATCAGTCCAATAATCCCACATCAACACCGATGGATTTTTTTGCTGCAGTAACGTTTTGACTCTGGACATTATGAGGATTACGTGGAAATGTTTTCCAAGTTGCAACAATCCACCACCGACATGGCCTGTCAAATGGAGTTCGAAACGGTTTTGAACAAGATTTTGGGCGTCAATGAAACGGTTCTGTTATCCCTATTTCGTGCCGGTTTAAAACAGCCGGTCAAGCGCGAATTGACGTTATGGAACTCGCGGATTCTCGCGGAATTGTTCTCGTTAGCTCGCGAATTATCAGCTGTACATGAGGAATTTTTACAGTCTTACGTGCCAAAGCGGTCTTGGACCTCGCCCTCCAATCGGACAGTCGCCCCACCAATTGACGCCTCCGTCGTCGTTCTTTCCGCCCAAATCGCTGTTGGTCGTTGTCCTCGTCGATTGCCACCAGGACTCGTTACCAACAACGGCGAAATGCTTCCTCGAGAACTTAGAACAGAGGTTCGTAGGCCAGAGGCGGTGGATCTGACCGTAAACATCACCCACGGCGAACCATCCCTTTTTTCGACGAATCCAAGCAGCCATGGCCGCCCCTTCAGCTGCTAGGGTTGGTTTCTTGGTCTGATGGTGCCCTACCTTCGTGGGAACCAGTTACTCCGCTCCAGGCGTCTTTCGCTGAGATACAGCTTGAGGACAAGCTGGTTTCCGAGAGCGGAGGAGTTGATAAGGGTATTCGAACACCTACAGTGGACGGCAGTGGGAGTGAAGATGATTCTAGTGGCTCAGACGTCCAAGTCACTGAACGACCCAAGCGCGGAGTGGGTCCTCCGTTATATCTTAAGGATTACGTTCGGCCTCAGCTGAACGTTAGGTTATTTTAATTAATTTGTTTATTTCAGTATTTTGTGATTTAGTAGTTGTCATGTTCAGTTTTAAGTGTTATCCGGATTTTATTTTATGGTTCTTTACTCGGATTAGGAATAAGTCGAACCGTCATGGTTAGAGATATAAAAAGGGTGTAAATTTTCTAAAAAAAGTAATAAGAAAATTTCCAACCTAATCTTAATTCTTTTCTCTCTCCTTCTCTTTCCCCGTTACTGAGTTCACACTATACCCAGAGGGTATAAAGAGGGTAAGTGAAGGATGGGTAAAACTTAGAGAAAGGTAAAATGCAACATTCACCAAGGGCCACGGTATATGAAGGGGATGCAGAATCTTTCCTCTTCTTGCCCACATCAGGTGTAGAGAACAAAAACACGTCGTTTTTTTTCTTCTCTCTCTTTTTTTTGGCCACCGTAGCATCAGGTCAGCTTAGAGCATCTCCAACCATTATCTCCATTTTCTCCTCCATTCTCCATTTTTGGTGGAAAAAAATGGACCATCCTCCAACCATTCTACCTCCATTTCTCTATTTTTGGAGGAAGAATGGAGATTTTAGTCTCCAACCAATACAACCAAATTTTACTCCAAATCATAAAATAATATATATCTCCATTTCTTCATTCATGGAAAATGGAGATTTCAGTCTCCAATGGTTAACACCAAAATTCCTTCAAAAAAATATTAATGATAGTTTCAACATAACTTTTAGCAATTTAATTTCAATACGATAATCTAAATTACAAATTTAATTAAAGCATACATCAAGTGATTAAAATTCACATAATACATCTCATTCACCATCATTTTCTGTTTGATCACGCATATCCCACAAGTGTGCAACGAGTCTTCTTCGTAGCTCATGAGGCTCACCCGCGTTTATCAATTCTCGATGGCGATCAAGGAAATCCATGAATGTTGTCTTATTATATTCTCTGGAAAGCACAATAGGAGGCACCGAAGATGAAATTTCGTAGTCTAGGTTAGTGGGTTGTTGCTCATCATCAAAAGTGTAACCATTCAGATATTGATCGCGCTCTTGTTCCACTATCATGTTATGCATTATGATGCAAGCTAGCATAATTTGATGTAAATCATATTTATCCCAAAAAACGAGCTCCTCCTCTTACGATTGCAAATCGAGCCTGAAGAACCCCATGGCTCAAACTACATATGCGACTTCTTAGGTGGAGGAAGTCCGAAATAAATTATCATTTCATGTGCTTTCTTAGAACCGTTTTCGATGTTTTATTTTTAACCATGTATTTCATTTTCATGTAATGTCTTTATGTTTTTTTTTGTAATATATTCATTTAGTAATATTTGTATGTCTTCACGTTTTTATACTAATGTTCTGTCGGAGAATGTTAATTTTAATTTTTATTTATAAGTTAATAGAATTAATATAAACTTATATTATTATTTTTATTCGTAATAGTTAACAATTGTCAATATATCATACTTTTAACAATAAATGTATATGTTTTAAGTCACTAATATACACAATTAGAGTTAAATTATTCATTTTACACGCTAATCGATGAAATGGAGATTTTTTTAGAGAAATGGAGGATGGTTGCCAAATAAATGGAGAAAAAATAGATAATGAAGAAATGGAGATTTTTTGGTCAAACATGGTTGGAGGCTTAAAAAGAATCTCCATTTTGTTTGGAGAAATAGAGAAATGGAGATTTGAGGTTGGAGACTAAAATCTTCAAAAAAAATCACCATAAATGGAGAAATGGAGGATGGTTGGAGATGCTCTTAGTCCATGTATATAAATATATAGCATACATAAGTGTACTATATACATGCATATAGACCGTGTGTATTGTTTGTACACACTTGTATGTACATCAATATTTTTTTAGAAAAAAATGCACTATTAACTAATACGTAGTTGGGGAACGAGAATGCTAACATACTTGTAAGAACAACATTTATTCTTTGAATATGTGACATTATTTGTAATTATGTAATTTTGAGGGGAAAGGGGGGGGTGGACGGTCAAAATATATTGGGGTAGTGATGAAATTTAAAACTTTGGAGGGTCGTGGTCCCCGACCGACCCTCCCTCTGTGTCTGTGATCGGTCAAGAATGTTTGCACTTCACAGTTCACACCGTCACACTCCCTACCATAAGTTAATGTATTACACTCTCTCTCGTCTCTTTCACCACATCTCATGTTTTAACTCGTATTTGGGTCACTTTGACCTGGTGATGTGGATCGCAAAATGATGTTATTTATTGATATTTTTTTCATCGTGCTATAAAGCAATCAAAGGCGGACACAGAAATTTCATACCATGAGAGCATAATTGGTGACATTGAAATGAACTTTTTGCATAAACATACATCAAGGAATAATAAGTAACATTCCACCTGTATAAACCAATAAACTAGCCAACTAGGATTTCATAATTCTCATCATATATAGGTAACTCGATAAGATACCACCTGTAATAACATAAATCTAACAATTTTAGTCAGATTTGTACATGAAACATATGAACTTTTAACTGAAAACGATGAAATTGGGGGGAAGCGCGGAAAGGAGACTTACTTAACAAATAAATATTGGAGTCCGAAGGTCGTTAGAGAGAGAGACTAGGGTTTGATTGACAAGATCTATCACATACAGATCTACAACATGAATTATTGCGGAAGATTCATGTGTTTATAGAGATTCGAGCCAGATTCGATCAATTGTCATCTCGTAGACCATGAGCACCTTCCTTGTCCCGAAGGTCGTGCACCAATGAGTCTACATCTGCTTTATTATATTCATATCCTTCATGATCCTATAAGATCTTGTAGGTGGGCCCAATGAAAATACCAAAGAAGTGATGCAATGATAATCTTCATTTCCATCCATTGTGCCACTTTGATTCGGATTGGCTGGATCAAAAATCACTCAACAAAGTAAATTTGGAGAATTTTGAATCACTTGACCAATATTTTTCATAGATATAAGCAAAATTTCGACGTCTAATTACGCGACCATGACCACTAAAATGTGGGCGGGGGGGGGGGGGTGCGATATTTGCAACTATATATATATATATATATATATATATATATATATATATATATATATATATATATATATTCTTTTCTCCCCATATTGTCATGTTGTCTTCCTTTACAAGAGATATTATGGGGGATCAATATGGGATCTTCATGGTACCAAGACCATACAACAATAGCAACTAAGTCTGTGACTGTGCGGATCGTGTCAACCATATAATTTGTAGGATTCACTTCAGGGGATGGCTCGCTATTCCCTTAAGGAACTGAGTCGAGCATAAAATCAATCATCAAATGCCATTTTTTATTAACTCAAACAAATATGAGTGCGATATTAAACATATTCTTTTTTTTCTCCACAACTGCAGGTTATGGGTGAAATGGCATAAGCAATAACAATCGCTTTGATGTTCTTATCCATCAATGATAACCTCACGAGATTTTTTTTTCATAGAAGGAGTATAAAAAAAATAGAAATAGAAGATGAGAAGAATAAGAATTGAACCTTCTAATTCGAATAAGTGATTCTCACTCTAGGGAGAAACATATCAAAAATAGTATAATTCTTGGTTATAGTGAGTCATTATGTGCTCTAAGATTTCATGTATAATAACATGGTTTAACTAAGCATATAAATAGCTTAGGAGAATTTTATAACAATGGGGTTAGACCTCCCGTGGAGGTCCCTCTTTTCCCCACAATTAGAACAAATTGCTTAAGGTTAATACTATGTCAAACAAGGAAATATAATTTAAGACTATGTTAGAAAAAAGAATGATAAAGAAACTCCATCACGAAGAATCTGCGGTGCTAGACTTAAGCCTTGACACATTCTTTCTCTACGCAGATATATAAAAAATACAATCATGGAGCTTAACAATCTGAACAGCCTTTTTTTTCACCTCAAAATGGTCACAAGTTCATTGCAAACTCCAGCGACTCTTTCTTGTTTTCGTAGAGTAGAAGAGTAAATTTGAGGTATGTGATGCAGATGATGTAACAGTTTAGCTTATATTGTGCGAGCTCGATTGTATGAGTTTTGAATCCCATAAATATTTTGTTTATGTTTGAGCACAATGCAATATCAGTATAATCTTGTTAAGCGGTAATAAGCGATAAAATCCGCTTTCTTTTTATTTATCAAAGTTATTTTGTTAGGGCAAGCGCCTCGAGGTCAAGAGTTGAAAACACTCTAGTGACTTTTTTTTTCCCAGAAAGAGTACCAAAACGCGTGCTTTTGCAACACATAGCACTTGCGGGTTTCAGATTCGGACCTTTGGTAAAGTGGCAGCAGTATGAATTAAGTTGTTGCTACACTGTGTGCACGTTGTTGCCTAGGTTCAAGACATGGCAACTCATTTTTTTTTTCATAAACTACTTGCTTTTCTACAAATATTGCAAGATGCGGCTGTGAAACCAAGTATCAATCTCAATCATAGATGATTATGGTTGGGAGTACAATACTCAAACCAAATTGCAAGTATAGCACTCAAACTCAAACCATTCCTTTTTTTGGACGGAAAAATCCCATCAAGCATCAGCATATTTTTTTTTCGCAGAAAGATAAAAACAAAAAGTCATAGATAAACCCGCAAGGCGGAGCAAGTAATTGCTCTATATCATATGTTCATCTCTAGATCTAAATAGATAGAGATCTTCAAAAACGCACAACGCGGAGCACATATTTGCTCTAGATCTAATTATCGACACTCTAGATGAAAATTGATCGGGGAAACGCTCAAAACGGAGCATCTAAATGCTCTAGATCATATAAAATAATTTCGTCTCGAAGAAGAAACGCACTAAGCCGAGCATCTAAGTGCTCTTATAAGTATCCCCGTATTTTTCGTTTGTTCTCAGAGCTAAATCTAGAGACAGTAAAAGAACGCAATAAATTTCCCTGATATATGGTCACTGAGAGCTGCTAGATCAATTGGCAATTAAGCACAAGTGGCTGATAAGATTTATTTTTCTTTGTTTAGCTGTGAATCAGATTTTTGTTTCTTTGTTGAACATTGGCAGCAGCAGTAGAGCAAAAAATTTAATAATTGCATGTATCTTCACTAAAGTGCTGCTTGCTCGGATGGCAACGATGCAGCTTGTAGGTGCTTGCACACGCTGGACCAGAGTTCAATTCTTAGCAACAACAAATATGTTTTTTATTTATTTATTTTTCGGTGCTGTTTGTAGCAGCTGTAAAAGTGAAATAATAAGTAAACAAAGATGCTGCTGTCTTGAACAAGCAAGTGCTACTAGATCAATTGGCAACTAAGCTGTAGATAAGAACTAACTGCGACAACCATGCTTGGAATCGATTCCTAGCGGCGGCATCTTCTTCTTTTTTTCTTTGTAGCACCAAACATAAATAATAGAATTGATGAGCACAAGAACAATAGTTGTTGTTGGCTCAAGTGGTGCAAGCAACCTCTTTTAATCTTGTTGCGTGAGTTCAAGTCTAAGCAGCAGCTTTTTTTTTCCAATCCGGATCATGCCGGAATAACATCGCTTTTGGTCGTCTCTAGATTTAGGAGTAGATATAGATCTAGGGTTTGAGTAGCATTTTTTTCGATGAACCCGTAGCATTGACCTATTTTATTTCTCAATGAAAAAAATAACCAATTTTATTTCTCAATGAAAAATATCGCAAAGAAAAATTATTGATATGACGTACCGTTGATTTGGATCAAATCAAGGAAGAAATTAGACAATCAATATCGAAAATTAATTTTTCGTTTGATCATCTTGATCTTGACAACATTCATAATAATCGTACATTTTCTTTGGTAGATCTTCTCTTCCGGTAGAGCGTGCTGATAACGTGTTATAAATTTAGAACAACAGAAGAGAGACAGTATATGAAGGAATATCAAAAGCTCTTTTATTCTCTACCAAAGCATTCTTTATATAGAGTGTGTGAGTCAATCACAATCCTCTACGAGTCAATCATAATCTACTAGGAGTCAATCGTAATCTACTAAGGACAATTCATTATAATATTCCATAACAGATTGGGTTATATACTAGGGTCTTTAGTGTAATAATTAAAATTACTAGTGTCATTATAATAGGGGCATTTTGAATAAATTGTCACTAGTGGGGTGTTTAGAGGAATTATGTGGGTGCATAATGATTTACAAACAACTGAAAATTATTAGTACCAAAATGTTTATCGGTGGGGACAAGTGACCCCATGGGGCACACTGTGTGTCCGCTTCTAAAATAACTTTTATTCAACAACACCATAAAAATTATATGATTTTATTATTCAAATTACCGGATCAAAATGACCCGACAAACAGTAGGAAAAAGTCACAGAAGAAAGAGAATGATATGACTAAACCACCATGCATATATAAGTCAACTGAGGGTATTTTCGAAGACCAATTCGCCCGCCTGCAGGTTATCAAGCCAATTTTTTAGGGTGCCGCTGGGGTTAACCATGGCCAACTGGAGCTCCTTACCTTCCGACTTGGTCCGTCTCGTCGCCGATAAGCTGTCCGCCATCGAAGACCTGGCGGCTATAAGTTCGTTGTGCAAGTCTTTCAATTCTGCAACACCAAAAGAGCACTGGTGTCGACACTCCGCTCCTCAGCGGTCTCCATGGCTCTTGCTCTGCTCCCAAGACGGCGATGGCGAAAACCCCCCTAGCACCAAAAGGGGTTTACTGAACATGTACAAGGACACGAAGAAATTCTTCATGGATCTGCCGGAGCTACAAGGAAGACGCTGCTGGGGTTCTCGCTACGGTTGGTTCGTAACCCTAGGTCTCGATCTCCAATTACACCTCTTCAACCCCTTGAGTCGACGTCGTATCCTCCTTCCGCAACCAGCCTATGATGAGGAGGAATTTGATGATGAGGCTGAGAAGGTAAATTGGATCCGATCTTATTACATTGATAGGGCTATATTAATCAAAAGGCCCCCGTCTTCTTTTTCCTCCTGCCAATATGATGATTTCCTTGTTGTTCTAACTGGTTTCCTCGACCAATTGAGGGTCATAAGGCCTAGCTCCTGGGAGAACGCCAAGTTCTCCAGACTGCCCAAGTATGCCGGCAATTCTCCGCATCGTTTATACGACTTTGCTTGCCACAATGGCCAAATCTATATGCTATCTATGTTAGGTAGTCTTTACATATGTCGCAATTTTGATGGACCTGGAGATCCTGTAGCAGAAGAAATTACACCTTCTGATAAAGTATATTTTACCGGAGAAGAAAATAAGTTGTACCTAGTAGAATCGCGAGGAGATCTTCTTTTGGTGTCTCGATTTAGAGCACCATACGGAGGGGGAACACTAGGCGAGACCTATCATTTTGATGCGTATAAGTTCGACGACAAGGGGAAATAATGGATTAAACTTGATAATTTGGGCGGACGTACCATATTCGTGGGTGACTGTCAAACCATAGGTTTAGAGGCGTCGGAAGCTGTAAGTTGTAGAAGCAACTGCATATACTTCTGCGATGATTATTATGAAATCTTCAACGACAAAGACAAAGGGGGACACGACATGGGTATATTTGATTTCAAAGAAAAGACTATTGAACGATTCTACAACGGAGCTGATTCGTTGTCTACATACTCTGCCCCCAAATGGTTCATTCCTGCCCTCACTTAACTCGCTGACTCGCTATGATGATGTCTGTGATCATTCATGGCTTCAGTTAACTTAATTTCGGGCTTGTGTATGGATCTAAGTAAGTTTCTATCTTCCCTATTTTCTTCAAGAACTAAGTATTTGAAACTATGTTTTCTTTTTCCGTTTGTTGTGCAACACTTTATCGGGTGTTTAAATAATACGATTGTTTATGAAATTATGAAATTAGTTAGCTATGTTCCTTGTTTTCCATGCAAATTAATTAATAAAAGTGCGGAGACATTGTTTCATTTAGCTAGCCTAGCCGGTGGCAGTGGGTTCGCTATGACATTATTCACATGTTCCAATCTATCACACTTAATTATGTGATGTAACTGGTATGAGACAGTGAATTCCCGTGATGCAAGGGAACTCCATGTAAGGTGAAATACCTGTACGGAGCCCCCAAAAACGCCACATGTTGGGTGAAATACCTGTATAGGATTCTCTCGAGGGGCCGGAGAGAATCCTATCATCAGTTTTAACGACTTGCTCTGCACGCCCTGCAACTCTTCTGAGGTCAGCTTCAGTTTGGAGAAAAAGAGGTAGATTCAAAACCTGTGTCCAGGTTTCAATGGTGTCTTAATCAAGGTCATCAATGCGCGCCGTAATCGTCCAAAGCTTGAGTTAAAGAACATTGTTATCAAAGACCCACGGACCCCCCTGTAAGACTTTCTCCAAAGCAGCCATAGATGAGAACTGGAAAATAAAACAGTTAGGTCTCGGTCTTCAGTTCTTCACCTTCTGGCCATATTTTTTTGCACATGACATTTGTTACCCTCCGGGTAACGATCGGACACACACACGCACACAAACACGATAAATAAAATAATAAAAGGAGAAAGACTGATTTGTTTATTGATTTTCTGAATAAGTAGGGAATTACATCTCTTAAATAGATAAAATACTGAATCCTAAACCTAACCCTGGACCTAACGGGCCAAGCCCGAATAATTAATAACCCAATACTTAATTAAATAACTAAATAAACTAAATATCATTGATATGGCTACCCGTATCAACCTTCATTGCCCAAACGTTGAATAGTGTTGGGAAGAGGAAAGAACCAACAAGGCAAGGGCCGCGGCCTTCAATGGCGTTTGTGCAGTACTCATCGTCGAAAACATTGACCGTTTCCTCCACCACCGAAAGCTTCCCGAAACCATGTGTGAGATTCTCAACGTCGTAACCAGAGTCTTTGCTTGGTGCCGTAGCCATCATGTGGTGCTGCTCTGCCGTCAGCGAGATCAGATACGATGGTAAGAAGCACCGGCGCTGAAGACGAAAAAACCTTCTGAAACCCTAGTCGCCCTCTCAAGACCTCTGAACCATTCGGAGCGTTTTTACCTTGCGAAAAAACCTTAGCAGTGGGTGTAATTAAAATACAATTGAGTTTAACCACAGTACTTTAGTATACCTGGTGGGGGAGTTGAGTCATCACCTTAACTTCTTTTCCATTTCTAACTGTTTATCTTATGGCACTTGTGAAGGAACAAGATTTGTGATCCTAATACAGTTTTGTAGATGCAAAAACCTCTACCAAGCTGTTGTAGTACGTGTAACGATGAGAAGTGCGAACATTGTCGAGGGAAGGCAAACACTTCTTTTAATATGCGAGTTTATGTCAGTATAGTAATTTACCATTGAAACCCGGTTGGCCTCTCTTGGAAAATTACATTTTAACCAGTGACATAGTCAAAGGTTATTGTATTACTTGTTAGGATTTCAATACGTGAGAAAACAAAAAAAATCAAGAACAATCAAGAGTAAGATTAATAATACAAGAATTACATGGTTCACTAGTTTTGAGACTAGCTAATCCACGGCCAAACCAAACCAATTTATTGATGAGAAGTCAAACCAATTACAAGCACACACTAAGTCATGACCCTCGCATCTATATTATAAATTAGCACGTTTGACTTTAAAATGTCTTTTAGACCGTTAGATTGAATTAACCCCATCCTTAGATCTCACCTACCACCCACTTAACTACCCACTACTTAACTACCTACTCAACTACCCACTCCTTTTATCATAATTATAAAAAAGACTTCCTTTGTTCCTGAGTATTTAATACAATTATTTATGTTGTCTTCGTTTTCTGCCCATGTTTGTAGATGAAAATACTCATTTTATTTATGACATTACAATAAGCCGTGAAACGTGTTTTTGGGGTAGTGCCCTCGGGCACGGGCAATCCCCTAGTAACTAATAGGAGACAGGTTTTTCTCAATTACATCCCTAACTTGGAATTTGTTATTTTTTTTATTTCTTTTTTCACCACATTTGTAAATATAATTTTTGAATAACACCTCTAAATTTATTTAAAAAAACACCCCTAAATTAAAAAATTTATCTAATTTAGGGATAGTGCCATCGGGCACGAGTAATACTCTAGTAACTTATATACAGTAGCATTGGAGATGCTCTGCTATTATCAACGACTTTGAACCTCTTCGTTCGGGGTTTACATCTCTGGGGTTCGCTGCGATGGGTGACATGGGGTTTCAAAATTCTTCGACGATCCACCATGTTGGTAATTCATAAGGTACGCATACCCAATCATTCCACACTGATTTCTCATCATCTGTATTCAAGTAGTTCATAAGGAGGACACATAGCTAGCAGTTTGGGAGATTAGACAAATCACACACATTATACTCCCACAACCATCATGGATCGATGTTGCTACTCTTAGTTGAGAACTTTGTGCTATATGATATAGTAGTAATCTCATAGACAATTGGATACTGTTGAAAACCAAAACCACCAAGTAGACTGTGAATCAGTGATCAAACTGAGCGGATCGCACTTCAAGTGTGAACAGTGATCGTTATCTGTGTATAATAGAGAGTGATATCTCATTCAGTTGTAATCGAGAAAGTATCAATTCATATGAAAATGTGTATTCTTCCACTCTAACCCGCTTGTTTGGAATGTGCCATTGTCATGTTCCAGTAGTTCACTCTGTCCCTTTGATGTTTATTTCCAGTTTCCGGCCACTTTCTCCGGCCAATTTACCAAATTAGGACCTCCGGTGACCAAATAGTGTCACCGTCGGCGGAATAATCCATAAACGTTGTCGTTCCAATAATCCTTTAGTAGATCGATTTCGTTTTGATTGGAGAACAGCTGTTAATTTAGAAGGGCAGGTTAGTTAGGCGAATAGCTGAGTTGGCAGGGGCTTTTTTGTCTTTTTGGGTTGTAATTCACAGCTTAAGAGAGATTTCCTCTCTTCTGCGAATATCATGAATGATGAATGTTAGTTAGGCGAATTGCATTTGGATGTTTGCCTGAATAATTTTTATTTCAAGCTTGATAAATTTTGCATTCGCACAGAGCGATGCTGCTATAGCTTGCTATCTAAACAGATAGGCTTGCAGACAAGTTAAGATCGTGATTAAATATTATTATTTATTACTATCTTAGCAAATAGGCTTGGCTCACACAAAGACGTTTATCATAATTGCTGCTATCTAAGCAGATAGGCTTTTTGATCAGTTAAGATCATATATCACGGCTGTTATCTAAGCAGATAGGCTTTTAGATCACTTAAGATCGTTTTTGAACATTGCTGCTATCTCGGCAAATAGGCTTTGGATCGCATAGGATCATACATTATGGCTGCTATCTAGGAAGATAGGCTTTTGGATCACTTAAGATCGCATTTGAACATTGCTGCTATCTCGACAGATAGGCTTTGGATCGCGTAAGATCGCGTGTTATGGCTTCTATCTTGGTAGATAGGCTTTTGTTGTAAATAAGTAGAGAAGTAAATAGATGATAAGAGACGACTAAGGTAATAAAATTCTTCTCATATGGGAGAATTATTTTATTAAAAGCACCCTCACATGGGAGAGGCAAGATTAAAAGTCCCTCATATGGGAGAGGCAAGATTACAAGTTCCTCATATGGGAGGAAACAACGCATGAATTTATCAGAGTACTAGACATACATTTCAATGGACATTTGAATCCAAAAAATACTAAAATAGGTGAAACGTGTTTTGGGGGTAGTGCCCTTGGACACGGGCAATCCCCTAGTCTACTTATATACTAGTACAAGACTTGGAGCCCAAGTAATGTCCAAAACTAATCCGAGACAAACTAGGAAATTATTCATCCTAAATTATTTCATAACCCAATAAGTACACTACCAAATATATTAGTTAGAGTAGACCCCTACAAGGAATCAAGGAGATTCCTTGCTGCCAAAGTAATGTAATTACTTCCAAAATTACCAGCCTCCTTTGACCATCCCATGCTAGAATTTTGAATCAACCAAAAAACCCAACAAACCTCCACCTTGATTCAAACTCCATAGCTACCGAACCAATTCTTCTCGTCAATCCAAAAATACCCCAATCCGAGTGTATTCCTAATTTGCAGAATTGAACACACTCCCAATACGTCTTCAACAAACACAAAGACAATGCATCCCAATAAACGCTCCACTAATGCACCATGACACAATGCATGCCCCAAAATCATTCATATGACACTTAATGATGAAAAGTATCCATCAATCAATGTCATGCCAATTTGCGCCACCAAAGACCGCACCAGGCGTACCCAAAAAAACAACCGATGCGCGCCAATTCAATGATCCAATCGCGCCACCAACCGATGTGTGCACAATAACACACCACCAATCTGCGTGCCTAATAACACGCACCCATGCTCCATGCCTGGAGCCTGAAACCGCCCCCAAGGGGCCTAGAGAGTTTCATCGTCCTCGAGTGTCACTCCACCTCCACCTAAACCGAGACCTACAGGTGCACGATTCTTGGGACACTCCCTCTTCCAATGACGTTTCTCCCTCAATTTGCCAGTTGATTCAAGTCGCCAAATCCTGATATAGATCCAGATCACTCACTGGGTTGAGCACGCCGTATCGATTGACGCATGCCAGAACGCAAAGCTTGTCGGATATACTAAAACTTGATCCAAAATAATGCTCCACAACAAGAGCCTGATAGCACCCCCAACAAGGAACCCGATAGCCTCCCAACAAAGGCTTGGTGTGCTTGCACCCCGTGTTTCAGAGGCCAACCAGCGAAAACCCAATCTTCTCATCAAACCTGACAGATCTTGATCGCGAACCCACGCCATCGCTCCTCTTGAATCTTGACGAACCAGGCTCTGATACCACTTGTTAGGATTCCAATACGTGAGAAAACAAAAGAAAGAAAGAACAATCAATAGTAAGATCAAGAACACAAGAATTACGTGGTTCACTAGTTTTGAGACTAGCTAATCCATGGCAAAACCAAACTAATTTATTGATGAGAAGCCAAACTAATTTCAAGCACACACCAAGTCATGACCCTAGCATCTACTTATATACTAGTACAAGACTTGGATCCCAAGTATTGTCCAAAACTAATTCGAGACAAACTAGGAAATAATTCATCCTAAATTGTTTCCTAACCCAATAAGGACACTGTACACACAAATTTTATGCTAATGAAAACAAAAGCGATAAATTCGGAATATCAAATATTTTATTGATGATATTGAAGTAGCGGATTACAATCTCTGAAACGAATTTCTAACAGAAATTACAAATCCTCTGATTCTTTTCCTTGAACTTCGAACGAGGGCCTTGGCAGCTTGATCTCGGATCGAACGATTAGGCGTTCTTCGATTTCGGCGAAGAACGTGAAGAACTTGCTTGAAGATCTTCGAATGTCTTGAAGAAACGGGTGACGATCTTGTTGTTGGATGTATGAACTCTTAAGGGCTTTTAGCAGCTTGATCTTCAGAGCTCTCTACTTCTTGCAAGATCGAATTATTTTTTTATGCCTAGGGATGGATCCTTTATATGGGCATGGGCCGACTTGTTGGCCAAGGTAGAAAATAAATAATATTTATTTATTTATTTATTTCTGCATCAATTTGACAAGTGGCGCGACGTGATTGGCCGAACTTGCCAGTCTTGATAGCTGCATCATTTTGACAAGTGGCGCAATGTGATTGGCTTTACTTGCTAACTTATAGCCATGTCATGTAGTGAGGTGGCGTCGCCATACGCAGTCCTTGCTTGTAAATAAGGTTTTGTCTCATTTACAATTTAGTCCTCTATTAATTATTGCTTAAGGGTAGCAATTTGGCAGTGCCTGCTTTTTCACCCCAACATTTAATTAGGCGATCAAAGACACGTGGCACTATTTAATTTGATGTAAATTTTGCATGTCTACAGACACTACCAAATATATTAGTCAAAGTAGACCCCTACAAGGAATCAAAGAGATTCCTTGCTGCCAAATTAATGTAATTACTTCCAAAACTACCAGCCTCCTTTGACCATCCCATGCTAGGATTTTGAATCAACCAGAAAAACCCAACATTACTTTTAGCCTACTAGCCGCTCCCCGATTCAAGACATTGGAATACTTGTACTGGGAGGGGACGTTGTTAGAGTACTTGTTTCTGGAATGTGACAATAATGCTCGTGTCTGGTTTAAATCCATCTTTACAATTAGGACTGGCCTGTAACGGAGTTTAAATTTATTACCAAAATAAGATCAATTGAGATCCATAAAGGTTCAAGATAGGGCACTCGAGTTGAATCAACAACAGAAAACTGGAACAATTAATCAAAAGAAGACTAATGTTGCTTTGATGAAACAGTTAAAGAAGCATTCCGTTATTCATTAATGTATGACATGCATTTTAGTTGCTATATTAACTTTGGTGTAAATTTCATGTCCCATGCGCAAAGCACGGGCCACCTACTAGTTATTCATGTGGTGGTGCACACACAATGAGTGTGCCATGTATGCTAGTAACTAATGAAATTCCACACCTTCATCCAAAAAGTACGATGATTTTTCCTCATCGGTGGTTAACAGCAAGGAAATCACCCTCTCATCTGTGGGGCTGACGATGGGGTTAGAGACCATGGTCGAGTGGAGCTCCTTACCTTCCGAATTGGTTCGTCTCGTCGCCGATAAGCTGTCGGCCATCGAAGATCTGGCGGCCCTAAGTTCGCTGTGCCGATCCAATTCCGCAACACCGAAAGAGCATTGGCGTCGACACTCTGCTCCTCGGCGTTCTCCATGGCTATTTCTATGCTCCTAGACGGTGATGGCGAAAACCCCCTATCACCAAGAGGGGTTTATTGAATATGTATAAGGACGCGAATAAATTCTTCATGGATCTGCCGGATCTACAAGGAAGGCGCTGCTCGAAATCTCGCCACGGTTGGATCGTAACCCTAGGTCCAGATGATCTCCAATTACACCTCTTCAACCCCTTGAACCGGCGACGCATACTCCTGCCGCATCCCAAATATGATAATGAGGAGGAACTTGATGACGAGGATGAGAAGCAGGGCCGGCCCATCCACTAGCCGGATTAGGTGTTCGCCTAGGGCCTCCAATTTCAAGGGGCCCCCGTAGAATTTTTTCAGGAGTAGTGGGTAAGGTTTAATGTCCCCCAAATTTTTTTTACGGGTTAAAACCCGAACTATTAGTAAAATGCGGGGTATATGCCGCCCTACAACCGAGTAGGGTGGTTTTTTGTTTCTTTTTTTTTATTCACAGTTATACTTATGTAAAATGGGCCTCACTTTCAAGTATCGCCTAGGGCCCACAAAAGTCTAGGGCCGGCCATGATGAGAAGTTAAACTGGATCCAGACTTGTTACTTTGACAGGGCTATATTAATAAAAAAAAAAAAAAGCCATCTTTTTTCTCTTCTTGCCAATATGATGATTTCCTTGTTGTTGCAACTGGTTTCCTCGACCAATTAAGGTTCATAAGTCCTAGCTCCTTTGAGAGCGTCAAGCTCCCAATTACGCCCAGGTATGACGGAAGTTGTCAATACGACTTTGTTTTCCACAATCGCCAAATCTATATTCTTTCTATCTACGCTAGTCTTTTCATATGCCGCAATTTCGATGGACCTGAAGATCCCGTAGTAGAACAAATTACACCCCCTGATACATCTTTTACCGGAATAGAAAATAAGTTGTACCTAGTAGAATCGCGAGGAGATCTTCTTATGGTGTCTCGATTTAGAGCACCATACGAAGGAGAATCACGAGGCGAGATCTATTGTTCTGATGCCTTAAGGTTCAACGACAAGGAAAATAAATGGATTAAACTTGATGATTTGGGCGGACGTATCATATTCGTGGGTGATTGTGAATCCATAGCTTTGGAGGCGTCAGACGCTGTAAGTTGTAGAAGCAACTGCATATAATTCTGCGATGATTATTATAAATGGTTCGTCGACAAAGACAAATGGGGACGCGACATGGGTATATTTGATTTCAGAGAGAAGATTATTGAACGATTCTACGACGGAGTTGATTCGATTTCTGCATACTCTACCCCTAAATGGCTCATTCCTGCCCTCACTTAACTTTGTGACTCGCTGTGATGATACTTAATGTGGGGATTGTGTATGGATCTGAGTAAGTTTCTTTCTTCCATCATTTTGTTAAGAACTAAGTATTTGCAACTATGTTTTCTTTTTCCATTTGTTGTTGAACACTTTATGGGGCGTGTAACAAAAAGATTGTTTATGAAATGAAATAGTTACGTTTCCTTGTTTTCCATGCAAACTAATCAATACTAGTAATAATGATATAAGGCCATGTTCGGGGACGTTAGCTAGCCTAGCTGGTAGTAGTGGGTTTGGGGTAGGGATGGCACTATGGTCCGATCCGATCTGAGATTCGAGCGATCTGAGCCTAAAGGATCAGATCCGAATTGGATCCAATTGTAAATGGATCAGATTTGGATTCAGAAAGCCAAACCCGAACGGATTTGGATCTGAGGGCAGATCCACCGGGTTCCGACCCGATCCGATCCGACGTATATATGTGCTTTACAAATATACATCTATTACCTCTCCCCTTACACTTACAAGAAGAATACTACACTAACTCCAACCTACAAAGCAATTTCTTTTGTTTTTTACGCTTCATAACTTACGAACATGCCTTAGCGTATGAAATAGTGTTTACTTTTATGTGATATTTTCTATTTTTTTGCAAATACGAGCCGGATCCGATTTGAATCCGATCCGGCCACGTACTATATGGATCTACGGATCAGATTTGGATCAGCTGAATGAAAACCCGATCCGATCTGATCCGAATCCGGTGATGATCCGAAAGGATCTGGATTGGATCTGGATCGAGAAGGGCCTAATCCGATCCGGATCCGACCCGTTGCCATCCCTAGTTTGGGTGTTTAACTTGCGCTATGAGAATGACATTATTCACATGTTCCAATCTATCACACTTAATTAATTATGTGATGCAACGTGTACGAGACAGTGAAATTCTATGATGCAAGGTCCATGTTGGGTGGCGTTCATGTACGGAGCTCCCCAAAACGCCACATGGTGTTCCCATGAAAACATCGAGTTCGGGACTTGTGAGAACTTCCTGGGTCCTGTTGCTGAACCCTAAGAGAACATCCTAAGGGCTACAAATAAGAGGAGGGATTTTTGTAGATTTAAAGAGGTAAGGGTTACAAGGTGTTAATTTTAAATAAAATAAAATGTCATTGCTAATTGCAACTGGAGTAAAGTTTCGCTAGGTTTTAGAGCTCCAAATAAATCGGAGACGAGACAGGGCGATTTCTCTTTCGACGGCCGAAAACAGGAACTTCGTGCAACGGCGAGTGAGGAAACTACAAGTGCGATCCTTTGTTCTGAACATCAGACATGGCTTCGACTATAGATTTCGGAAAGATTTCTCTCGAGGAGGAGGAAGTTGAGGTATTTGGCAGAGAGTATAGCTTGGCGGCCATCAAAGCTAGAGGACCTTGTTTGGCGGGTAAGTTATTGCTACCTATTAGATTCAATGTGTGGGCGAGGAAGTTGCTATTCGAGAATATTTGGCCAGGAGGAGACGAAGTTAGCATCCATGAAACCGGATCAAGCAATTTTGTTTTTCAATTCCCAAACCAAGAAACCCTAGAAGCTGTTTTCTCGGGTGGACCATGGATTTTTTATGAAAATTTGTTGGTGTTAAAAGAGTGGGATATTGCGGGTACTACGAACAAGATTTCTTGTGAAACAATAGAAATTTGGGTGCAGGTTAGTAAGCTACCAATCTATCATCAAACAGATGAAGATCTACGTAAAGTTCTCAAAAACATGTGAATAGTTCTACGTACTGATCCAAAGATATATTCTGGCCCTGACGGTGATTATATGAGAGCAAGGGTGCGTCTTAAAATCGGTAAACTTTTGCGTAGGGGAAGATATATTGAAGTCTTGGGAAAAAACAGTGGTTGGACTATAAGTACGAGAGGATTCCGAGCCTCTTTCCGTGGTGTGGAATGCTAACTCACTATGGAGATGATTTCTTGATCCGGAATGATCTTGAAAAAACTCAGGACCTACCTGGGTTTGGAGATTGGCTGCTATATAGGCCGCCCCCAAGAAGAAGGTTAGTTGATGCCTTCAATGAAGAGGGAGGTGTAGAAGGTCAGATTGGTGCTGAGGATGAGATGTCTAAGCCGACAACTGACAAAGAAGATGAAGACATGCGAAGCACAGGAAAAGTCAATGGGGGATAGCGATGAGGATACACACGGTGAGGTAGGGATGCAGAATAGCACTGAAATCAAAGGAAGTAAAGATAACATGCAAATTTTTGAGAACCCTCTGGAAGAATTCAACAAACAAACTCGTTTCTCAACTGAAGAAAAGGGTAAGGGCATCACAGTGACGCTCAGTCAAGCTAGCCCAAGGATGAAGAGAAAGGTAGTTGAAGCAAACTTAAGTCCTAGCCCAATGGAGAAGACAAAGAACAGACATGCAGTATTGGATAAGGGCTACAGCACTGGTTTGTACGGCAGGGGCACATGTCTAGCTGGTCAAAGTGAAAGAGGACAGGGTAGGCGAGGCTCTAGAGGGGCAAAAAGCGCCAATGTCATTGAAAGTGGACGTGGCAGTGGGCAAGGAAAAAGGAAACACGTTCAAGCGAATCATTGTGCACATAAAAACCCGACGATTAACAAGGAGGAAGAAAGTAATTCAGGTAAACCAAACATACAGGTTTCTGCGACGCGGATTCCGACACAGGAGGGGGATGCCTTAAAGAACCCACACTTAAATTGGCTGAGGCTGCAATGCAGCCTAGCCAGTCGCAATGAATCCAATAAGCTGGAACGTGCAGGGGCTTGGGAACCCCTGTAGCGTTATTTCTCTTTACGATTTAGTAAGGAGATAGAAGCCCAATGTTGTCTTCTTAATGGAGACTAATATGTATGCAACTGAGATGGAAGGAATCAGATTGATGTTGGGTTTCCGCAACGGGATTTTCTGTGATTGTGAAGATCACAGAGGAGGTTTAGCTTTGATGTGGGATGACGAGGTTTCTTTCTCCTTGGTGACGAAGTCGAAGCACTATATCCATGGTTTCTTCACTATTCTAATTGAAGCAAAACATGGGTAACGGGTTTTATTGGTGATCCTATTAGGGATCAGCGGCACAATTCTTGGACTTTGTTGGAAAGATTGTTTCCCCCTAACCAACCTTGGTGTGTAATCGGGGATTTCAACGCTTTTACGTCTATTTCTGAAAAGGAATGAGGAAGATTAGTATCCTTCAGTCAGATAGAGGATTTTGGAAGCGTTATAAATCGGTTACAACTAAGGGATCTTGGTTTCTCAGGAGTCCGATATACTTGGTCAAATAACCAAGCTGATGAATGGAAAATTAGAGAGCGGTTAGACAGATTTCTAGTCACTGGTAATTGGATTGATGTATTTGGATGGGGAAAGGTTGATCATCTTATAGCTGAGATTTCGGATCATGTACCGCTCCCGACAGTATGGCCTTCGGGGATTATTAGAAACGGCAGAACTAGAAGACGTTTTCAGTTTGAGATGATGTGGCTCGAAGATCATAGATGCGGTCAGTTTGTCAGAGATAGCTGGGTAGGTGCAAACGGTAATGTGTCCTCAAAACTTCATCACATGGCTTCAGCACTTCGAGGGTGGAATAAGGACGTGTTTGGAAGCGTGAAAGCTCGGTTGAGGAAAAACATATTCAGACTACAACAATTGGCAGTAGGTGTCCAAACGGCTGCCGCTGTGGCCGAGGCAAAAGTGTTGAGGCACGCTACTCTACAACTTCTTCTTCGTGAGGAAGAGATGTGGAGACAGAGATATCGGGAAGTGTGGATGAAGAAAGGGGACCAAAACACAGGTTCTTTCATCGTAAATCTTCTATACGGCGAAACAGAAATCGTATTGAAGGTCTTGAAGATACTCAGGGTTTGTGGAGTGTGGACAACAGAGAAGGCTCAGGTGATTAACATACTAGAAGATTCTTTCACTGGAATCTTTACCTCTTCAGACCCGTCGCTGCAATAGATGGAAGGGCTGATTCAACATGTTGAAGAGATACTACTACCAAACCATAGGGCAGCTCTGGATGCTCAGTTTACGGCAGAGGAGGTCAAATAAGCGCTCGGCAAGTTGGCTCCTGCCAAGGCCCCTGGCCCCGACGGCTTTCCGACTATTTTCTTTCAACGGTACTGGAATCTAGTAGGTGGAGAGATTTTTGAGCTCTGTTTGTCAGTTCTTAAAAAAGATGGAGATATCACTGCTTACAACCATACGCTGATTGCTTTGATCCCATAGGCGAAACAGGTAAGGAAATCTACATATATACGTCCTATTAGCCTTTGCTCTACAATTTATAAAATTATTTCAAAAGTATGAGCTAATAGATTGAAGGGATCTCTTGATTATTTGATATTAAAAAATCAGTCAGCTTTCCAGGCAGGCTGATTTCTGATAATATCTTGATTGCTTTCAAATTACTTCATACTATGAAAAACCGGAAGAAGGGGAAGACCGGACTCCTAGCTCTTAAGGTTGCTATGAGTAAAGCCAATGATAGAGTAGAATGGGATTTTCTACGCGCAGTGATTGAAAGAATGGGATTCGGGTTTTGCCGGATCAATCTGATTATGAAATGCATCACTACTATTTCATACAGCATCATTATTAATGGAGAGGTACAAGATCGAATCGATCCTAAGTGGGGGCTTCGTCAGGGCTGTGTCCGCTTTTACCTTATCTGTTTCTCTTAGTCAGTGACTTTGTCAAGAAGTCTAACAATGGCTATGCAGGAAGGGAGACTTTCAAGGTTGGGAGCGTCACATGGAGATCCCAAAATTTCACATTTATTTTTTGCAGATGACAGTTTGTTATTCGCTAAAGCAACAGTGGAAGAGATTACAGTATTAAAAGGGATTTTGTCATAATATGAGATTGCGTCAGGACAGAGGCTCAACTTGCAAAAATACTCCGTAGTGTTTTCGGACAATGTCGGGGAAGAAGACGGCATCACTCTGAGTGAACTATGTGGGGTCCAGCTTGACACGCAACATGACACTTACCTGGGTCTTCCAACTCAGTTGGGTAGAAGCAAGACGGCTACCTTCAGTCCTCTAGTAGATAAGGTATATCACAAGTTAAAGGGGTGGAAAGGGAAGTCTCTATCAAAGATAGGCAAGGAATTTTTTGATTAAAACTGTTATTCAAGCAGTTCCCACTTGTACTATGAGCTGCTTTCTGCTTTTGAATAAGATTTGCCAAGATCTTGAGAGAGTCGTCAGACAGTTCTGGTGGGGAGGTGACGAGCATGCGAGGAAAATACACTGGATAGCCTGGCATAAACTAAAAGAAGATCGCGATCGTGGTGGAATGGGCTTTCGAGATTTCAAGGAATTTAACAAGGCAATGCTTGCAGAGCACACATGGAGGTGGATTCGCAATCCTGATTCATTGGTATGTCGTGTTTCAAAGGAAAATATTTCGCAATTCTTCAATTTTAGATTACAAGTCGAAAGATACGGCCAGGTCTCTTTTGCTTTTAGAGAAATTATTGCAGGACGAAATTTGCGGAAGCAAGGATTAGTGTGGAAAAGCAAGGACGGCAGTGATGTTAAGCTCTTCAGAGACAAATAGTTGACTCGTCCAGATACTCTTTCCGTAATTACGACGTTTCCTCCAGGAGCAGAAAATGTGAGAGTCAAGGAGCTTATGCGAGAAGAAAATGGCGGCTGGAATATAGAGAAGATTCAACAGCTCATGTGGCCAATTGATTGGGAGGCAGTGCTTCAAGTTCCAATAGCACAGAACATAGCACCGCATTCAATGTTTTGGTTACACTCGGAGGACGGGAATTATTTAGCGGGGTATGAGACACAAAGAAGGATCAGGACAACTTCGTCATCTTCATCGGGGGCTATCAAACAACCAATGGCTGCACAAACTGTGGATTTTAAAAATCCAAAAGAAGTTCCTGCTTCTAACATGGAGAGTGTGGCACTCCTTTCTACCACTAACGTGCAACCTAAGTAAAAGAGGTATTAATATACCACTGGAATACAAAGTCTGTAAAGAAGAAATAGAAACAATGGAACATTTGTTTTGCAGTGCCTACATGCGAGAGAAACCTAGAGGTGTATGATGGGGGAAGACTTTTTGAAGAATAGAAGAAATGGTATCCGAGATTGGATTGTTGAAGTCTTGCGGTCATAAACAAAACAGAATTGTGAGCTTTTCATGATGACTATCTGGGCCATATGGCATAACCGGAACGAGGAGAACTTCAATAACAATGGCAGACATCTCGAGGAGGTAGCCAGAAGATGCAAAGAAAACTTGCTTTGGTACAAGGAAGTCCTAGCGGATGGCTTATTGAAGGACACGATAGAAGATGGCGGGAACAATCAAAGCAAATGGGTGCGGCCGAAACATAATTTCTCGAAGATAAACTGTGACTCGTCTTGGAAGAAGTATGGAATGACCAGGGTCTGGGAATGGTGATTCGAGGGGATCAAGGCCCATTTGTAGCAGCGAGACAGCGAGGAGTGGCTAGGCAGCGCTCTCCACTGATGGCAGAGCTTCTGGCAATTAGTGAGGGCATCAACTTTGCTGTCGAAATGAACCTAAACAATGTGCATATAGAATCCGATAATTTGATGGCAATTCTTTTACTTAAGAATGGTGTGGTAGGACGTTTAAATGAGAAGGAGGCGATCTCGGATCTCAAAGAATTACTACAAGAATGCAGGAACAAGCTGATAAGAATCCAGGAATATGAATTTTCTCATGTTCTTCGAGAAGGAAACGATTTTGCTCACTTGATGTCTTCAAAGGCAATGGAGGAAGAAGACATTAGTTACTCTTCACAAACGCAAGTTGAGCGTTAGATGTGCAAACTTTGATTTGGGAGTGGCGTACCGTTAGTTGAATCAATATTTTCTTTCTAAGAAAATAGAATGTCGGAGGTACCTTTGGAGGTGCCAAAGGATATGTCTTGTGTCCATGGAAGCCTGTACTGCAAATAATCCACATTCGTCAGATTTTTGGAAGAAACCCATTGATTTGCAGTGTTTTTCGCAAGTTGTACGAATGGCGAAGAAAAAATAGCAGTGAGAGGGGGTCGAGACGATAATGAAGATAGGATTTTGTGGGTGACAGTTTGATACGTGAAAGTATCGAGATAGGAAGAAATTGAGAGAGGAGTTGAAGAAACTAGGAAGAGATAGATGAAAAAGAGGGGAGACAGTTCTTATTTCATTGCTTTTCATTGCTTGACTGAATAAATTGGGGGATTATATATATTTAAATAGACAAACAACCTAACCCTAACACAAGGGACCACTCTACGATGGGCCAAGTTGTATTAATAACTAAATAAACAACTTAATAAATAGATGATAATTAATTGATACGATACTCGTATCAACTCTCCCACGCTTAAAACCACCTTGTCCTCAAGGTGGATGTTGAAAATCTTAGGAACGTCTTGTACTTTTTGCATACATGTTTCCCGGATCAAACGGATGGAAGATGATGTTTAAAACATCACATTGTAGTCCCAAATGAACACTAGGCCGACATTAGGCCAGTAGAATACATGTAGTTGTCCCAAAAGAAACACTAAGGTTACATGACAAATTAGGCTCAATAAAATAGTTTGGTCCAATTATGAGTTTCAGCCTAAAAGGAATACTTAGGCCCAAAGAAGGATGAGAGTCCCAAAGGATAATTTTTCAGCCCATTGTCTTCTCCAACTCTAGCAGCTGAAGGTGGCGGCCATGGCTGCTTGGGTTCGTCGGAACAGGTGGGTGGCGCGTCGTGGGTGACGGCGACGGTCGAATCCACCGCCCCTGGCTTGCGAACGGCGGACCTGAGTGCTCGGGGAAGCACTTGAACATCCTCTGGAGGCGAGTCCTGATGGAAATCGAGGACGATGACGTCCGGCGACGATTTAGGCGACAAGGTTGCTTCCGTCGAGATGATTAGGCCCTCGCTATGGGTGGCCGGGAAGCCCAGGCCGTGCCGGGGTTGGCTGAACGACTTCTTGCCCTCTGTTCCTTGTGGCTCCTCTGTTCCCCTTTTGGTTTAGCTTGCTCAACGGGTTGTGTTAGTTGATACTCATTCAGAGATAGAATGGCAATTTTTGCTCCCAACGGGATAAAAGATTGACCTGGTAGTGCATGTCCACAACGTGCTTAATTTATTACGGGAGCATTGAGTGGTGAAAGTGTGTTATCTTTGTTGGTTTCTTGCGGCGGCAATGGAGGTAATGGTTGAATCTATGTTTCTCTTTATTCACAAATCGCGCCAATAAATCGGCGTACCTTGCGATGGACTTTTGTTGCGCGGCTAGGTCTCCTTTCATACGCATCTCAAAATTACACACTTTCTGGTAGAGTTTGTTGCAGAGATTGTTGACATCGTCGATGTCTTCTTGACCGAGATAGTTCATCTCCATCATAATGCTTGAGAACGTGAGCGACGCATATCAGATCTGACCGCCGCTCTCAACGAGAGCACCAATTGTTACGTGAAAGTATCGAGATATGAAGAAATTGATAAAGGAGATGAAGAAATTGAGAAGAGATAGACGAAAAATGGGGAGACAGTTCTTATTTCATTGTATGACTGAACAAACTGGGGGATTACAAAAAAAATGGGCAAATAGGAATTACAAATATTTAGATAGACAAATAACCTAACACTAACCTAACGGGCCTACTCTACGACGGGCCACGCCACATTGATAATCAAATAAACAACTTAAATAAATAGATGATAAATAATTGATGCGATACCCGTATCACAGTTGTCGGGTAAAGACTTAGATCGATACAAGTTGTCGTTGCTGTGCTATCGAGTCGATAGGGGAGAATTGCGCAGCTCTAGCAGGGAAGCTTTGGTCCAAGCCCTCTGATTTTCCTTTTGGTTTGGAGTCGCTGGAGATGTGTTGCCCACTTTGTTGCAGAGAGCAGCCACCGCCAGTAATGCCTGTTGTCAATCTTTTTCAGTGGCTTACACCATCTCCTGTGACTGGTGAGAATCTGAACCATAGCTTCTTCCAACTTGCTGGGTTGTGCGTCTTCGATTGCCGAATTTTTCGCTTTGGAAGCCTTGCTCGCCGGAGTTTTCCCTGGCGTCTTTGCAGAGAGAGTAGATTCATATTGACAAGGATCTGAACATATTGACAAAACGTAGTGTGGTAAGATTCATTTCACTAAGCCAGTTGTTGCGAGGGAGTTTTTTTATTGGAATGTTGGGACGGAGTTTTGCACCACATTGTTTTCCGATTTTCTTTTTCCAAGTTTTTAGCATTTAATAATTGCTATCACATTTTTTTTTTGAAATCACTATAACATTTTTTTGTTCATACATAATAAATGAATTTAAAATATATTGCACAATTTTTAGATGAATCCTTTTAAGTTTCAAACGTATTAAATCATTTTTTATTACAATAAATATTGTATTAATTTTGAAAATTGGTGTTAACTTTTCTCAAAAAAAAATGGTGTTAACTTGCGTATGGTCCCAAATTCGAACACGATAGTTGTAGGCCTGATTATGAATACGTGAAAAGAAATGTAACAATCTGAAACATGATGTATTTATTTCATCTGTTAATGATAAAATATTATAATAATTTGAAACCTAGTATGATAGCCAAAGGAATACCTTTGATAGCGCTCCAAGAATGAGTTGCGAGTTCAAGACTGCTTCGAGGGGTGAAGGCTAACCAAAAATAATTTGTAAATAAGCGAAAGATATCTCTCAATACTGCCCTGCCTCCGACATCAATTAAAACTTCGAGATTATTTGAGCAATTTTGACTTATTCCACAATATTCAATAAGTTCAAAAATCAAAATTAATAACAAAAACATATGTCGAAGTTACTTCGAAGGAAGATAGTGAAAACTTTTGCTTGGAAGAATCACTCGATGAGAGAACCCGCGAAGAGGTGATGGACAAGAAGATGGAGAAAATCCGGTCTTCTCTCGCTAAGCCCAAACAACTTTAGATCTTTCATATCTCTATGGGGCCGGGCCCGCCGTAGCAACACAACAAGCTGGGGCATTCTCTTGCTTAACCTTCTCTCGCTCACCAACAAGTCACCTCTCTCATTCTTGCACCACCGTCGAATCAAACGATCTAACCCAAACCTGAACCATGTAACACCACAGGAGCTAGTCTTTGACTAGGAACCTCTTAAGTTGTAATGCCAAAGGGTAAGTAGTACGGATGAATAGAATTAAACCTAACCTGATATTCATTTATTCTTAGCCGCTTGTTTCCATCTTATCAATGAATTGGAAGAAGCAAACCAAGGAACTCAAAACCCAATCTGGTATGTGTATATAGATATATATATTGTTAAAATCTGAGTTGTGCGACAGTAACAAACACGAGAATTAAGAACACGACACAAAATATAATGTGGTTCCCTAGCATGATTGCTGGCTACATCTACGGCCAAAACCCTTGTTTATCGAGAGAAACTCGATAAGAATACAACCAACTCACAATATCCACGACTCTAAATATGTATATATACTAGGATACCGACTTGTGCCCAAAGCAACATCAAATCAATTCCTAAACGGGCTTAGAAACAAAACGAACCGACTCAACACAGTACCGTTCGCACGAATGGCACGCCCATTTGCACGAATAATTCGTGCGAAAGCCCTCTGTATTTGTTCGAAAGGACAGTCAATTTGCTTTCCTCCGTTGCTTTCTTGTCTTGATGCTTTGTCTTCTAATTCCTGCTTGAGCCTAGGTGAGTCCATTGAAGGCAAATTCAACTAACTATACATATTAGAGGGCTACGAGATTCTGACCATATGTACTAACAAAGTGTAGGGACCATATACATACATAATAAAATTGTACGCAAATGTATTAATATCAAACTCAAATTACTCAGACCTCATTCGCTCAAAATTTTCTCTATTAAAATTTTAATATAAAATGATATAATACACATAAGTATTATATGCATTGTTAGCACTGTTATATTGGCAGGAGCGGAGTCAGAGTGCGACACGGTGGGGCACGTGCCGCACCCTATGTCCGAAAATAACACTAATACTCCTATTTATATTTAAAAAAAAATTAATAGTGCCCTTGGTAAAATTAAGAAAATGCCCCATCTTTATTTACAACTATGATTGTGCCTACTAGTTCAATAATCCTGTCTCCGCCCGTGTATATTGGTACGTATAACATTTATATACCAAGAAAATATTTCAGTCAGTGCCTTGTGGCCGAGGATCTGAACATATTGACTAAACGTAGTGCCATAAGATTCATTTTGAACTCGCTAGATCTGGTGAAGGAGTTGATCCACATTGTTTTTCTGCTTTTTTTTTAAGTCTTCAGCATTTAATTTCTTTAATTGCTTTTTGTCCATTTTTTTAGGAGAATTGCTTTTTGTTCATTAGGAATGAATGACTTTAAAATACATACTGCATAAACTTTGGAAGGATCCTATGAGTTTCAGACGTGTTAGATTACTTTTTATTACAATAAAAAATAAATATTGTTGTAAACATCTAAAAATGGGTGTTAGCTCCCGCATATGATCTAAATTCAAACATCGTAGCGATAGGCCAGATTATTTCATGTAAAAAAATAATAATAATAATTTTGTTGGGAGTATGTCTTGAATAGCACAAGAAAGCTTGATGAGGAGTTGGCGACAAAACGAGGCAAGAAATGGACCAGATGGATGAGCACAAGACGAAGGAAGTGATCTGCAGTAGCAGACTCTTCGTGCGAAGAGTACGGGGCCTTCGTGCGAAGGTTATACAACCAGTATCGTATCAGTAGCTTGAGAGGCTACGAATCTCTACCCAATATCTTGAAAAGCTACGAAACGAAACCAAACAATATAAATTGAAATAAACTCAAAACAATAATTCTTATTCGATGCTGAATAAAACGAACTATTACAGTGTTTAAATAGAAAAACACTAACCCTACTAGACATCTTGACCTAATGGGCTCGGCCCAGTCAACTAAGAAATTAAATAAACGACGAACTAAATAAATTAATTAGCAATAACGCGACAAACTAATTAAATAAAGTAATTAACTAACTAATAATATTAACGGAAGATGATGATACGGTTGACCTGTGTCAACTCCCCCGCACTCGAAAAGCACCTTGTCCTCAAGGTTACGCTCAAAGTAATGTCGGGATCAAATTGGCGTCGAACGAGTCTTGAGAAATCACAGACACAATTTAACCCAAGTTATAATGGGCAAGCCAATGTAATGAAATAAAATAGGCCCACTGTTGGAATTAAGCCCAAAAATAATGTGCCCTCTAGTTTCTGGTGGGTTAATAACTGGAAGAGGCCCAAAAGGAACTGTACCCCACAATAGGAGTCCAACCCAAAAGAGGTGTGAACCCTAGCTAATTTGTCCTCTCCTGTGAGTCTTGTCCCTTCTCGTTGGTGACTAGGGGTGTTCATAAACTGACCGCACCGGCAAAACCGGACCGCACCAAACCGAACCGTACCTAAACCGATGGTTCAACAAGTTTTCTTCTTATAGAACGGTTTTATTATTTTGAAAACCGAACCGGGCACCAACCGAACCGAGACCGAACCGACAAAACCCATAAAAATCGCACCACACCGAGAAAAGTATTAAATACAAATTTTAGTATTTTACGACCACACCATAGTCCTAATTTACTAAATTAAAAATTATTATCTCTCCATGAGATAAAAGAGAAGTAGGGAACCACTGTATTTTTAAAATGTTGAGTTTATCTTAGGTTTTTTAGATGTATTTGGTAAGTAACAAAGATATAAGTAAACCAGTCTTTTTATTATAGTTAGTTTACTTTGCGTCGAAGTTATGACTTAATACATAATATAATGGGTTCTGAACCGAGTGGTTTAACCGGACCGAACGGGAATTTTCGGTGCGGTTTTTTAATTTCTAAGTTTCAAACCGAAGGTATTTCGGTTTTGAAAATATTAAAACCGAACATTTCGTTTTAGGTGTCTCATTTCCTCTAAAATCGACCGAACCGGACTGTGAACACCCCTATTGGTGACTATGGAGGATTGAGTTGGCTGAAGTGGCTGGTGGTGGTTCTGGCGGAATCGTTGGGAGCTCCGGCGGGCAGAACGAAGGTTGGGTGGCCCGAGGCGTTGGAGGTCGTCGAGGGTGTTCAGGTGTGTGTCGTTGACCCGTCGAGAGTACCTGGACAGAGAAAGCAAACAATGGTGGCGCTGGGAGGCCGTCGCCGGTCGATTGGGTTCACCTGAGGCCGGTGACGGTCGTGTTGTGGTCGACGACCTCTGTGGCGGTGTTGGACGATGAAGGAAGCGAGGAATTTTGATGGGCTTTCCGGTCTTCCTCTGCAATGGAGTCGCCAGTGATTGGGTCCAGTCCTCGCTGGTGTTGCATCGCCGGTGGGTCCGAGTGGTTCCTTCGGTAGGTCGGCGGCGGCGGCATCTGAGGCTTGTCTTGCGGCGGCTGGGTCACACCCAGGGCTTGCTCGATTGGCGAGGCTACGGAGAAGGGCTTGGCAGCCATGGATTCCGGCGGAAGGGCGGGTGGAGTTGGCGTGAAGGACTGTTTTGGCGGCGACGATGGTAGCAGTTGTTGTGTTTTAGCCGGTGGCTGCATATCCATCGGAGGAGGTGGTTGTTCTTGGTCTTTCTGCTGTTTTTGCTTCTGTTCTTGCTTCTGATGTTGCTCTTGTTCTTGCTTATGCTTCTTTTATTCTTTGATCGTTTCTTGGAGATGAGATATTAGCTTCAAGATATTAGCAATGTTCGCTTTGATGTCAACGGAAAGTTGCTGAAACGAGATTGACATGATTTCACCAGCTGAATGGTGAATATCAATGAAAGCACCAGATTGATACAACCAGTCTCGTACCAGTAGCTTGAGAGGCTACGAATCTCTACCAATAGCTTGAGAAGCTACGAAACGAAACAAATCAATGTAAACTGAAATTAACTCAAAACAATAATTATTATCCCTTGCTGAATAAAACGAACTACTACAGTGTTTAAATAGAAAAACACTAACCCTACTAGACATCTTAAACTAATGGGCTCGGCCCAGTCGACTAAGTAATTAAATAAACGATTAACTAAATAAATAAACTAATTAGCAATAATGTGATAAACTATTTAATAAGGTAATTAACTAACGAATAATACTAACAGACGATGATGATACGGTTGATCCGTATCAGAAGGTCTTCGTGCGAAGAGATATTCTCTTCGTGCGAAGAGAATCCTGGAGGCGGCCATTAGTTGTTTCCTTGTTCGTTAGCTCGGTTTTTGGTACTTCTTGGGCACCAAGCTGTATAGTAGGCCTATATAAAGGTTGTAGGTTGTGCTCTACTGGTGTGGGTTGTATTCGTGAGTTTCTCTCTAATAAACAAGGGTTTTCAGGTCGTGGAGGTAGCTAGTTCGTCGCTAGTGAACCACGTTATATCGTGTGTGTTCTTGTGTTCTTGTTTTTGTCCAATTCATCGTTCTCTAAGCTCTGTCCGGATCATAACAAATTTAAATGTGGTAAATTTATTTCATTTTACTAGTGATAAAAAAAATATAGTAGACTGCTGTGCACAAGAGATTCCGGCGGGGAGACCTCCGTGTACACCGTATGTAGAGGATCAGAGATCGCACAGGAAGAGTTGGGTTGTGTGTAGGGAGAGAGTAAGGCAGTAGTAATGTCTGAGAGAGAGACAGAGGTTCGGCAGAGCTTCCGCGTATGGCAGGTGTGTCCCCCTTTGTATGGAAAGGGTAACGGCCTATATATAGCAGAGAACGTGACCGTTGTAGTGTGGTTAATGCGCCCATTAATGGCGGCTTGATTAGCTTAACCATAACGGCACGTTCGTCCGAGTATATAGGGACCGTTATAGCACGTTGTGCGCGAATACCGGAACCGTTACGAGGTTGATCGGGTTTGACCGGATTGACCGGGTTTATGGAGCTCGTGCCACAAATCTCTCAAAACAGTTACTAAAGGTCGCGTGCGGGCTTGGCTCGCACGCGACAGGGCTTACTCTAGCCTCCAAACCACTAAGTCCCTACAAGTCCCGTGCGGTGGTGTGCGAGGGCTCTGTCTCGCAGCCCCCACATGGATCAGCTCGGCTGGTGATCCAGTGTGTGTGGAGCACAATATGGTGTGCTGGATGGTTGCCACGTGGCCAAGATCTGTCAGCTCAGAAAGCACTATCTACATTAGCCCCCTTTCTGCGCGTGAAGACTCATAGCTGTATAGACTTCCATGCGCGGAAACCAACATACGCGTCGCCGCCACGCACCAATTCAAATACGGGTAAGTTCAGCCCCCGTGCGTGCCATTATGACCTAAAACCCCTAGAGTCGTGCCGTCTGGCCTTTAGGGTTTTAGGCGTGATGTCAGCTTGTCCTGTGATTGCGCGATTCGACGGTGACGGTTGCGATTCGACTACTGAAAGGACGCAACCCTTCATTGTTTTTGGATAAATACTTTGTATCCTCCATTGTTGCAAAGCATCACTTCTTTCTCTTAAAGTGAATGGTACCCGGAGATCTTCGAGAGCAGATTCAGATAATCAATCATCAGTTCAGAACTGCAAATCGTCTTCTTCAACTGTGCATATCCAAGCAAGCTTCGCGAAAACAAGGTTGGCCTTGTTCAATTTCGATTTAAAATACCAGTGTATGCCTTGTACTGAGTTGAATCTGTAAACCCATAACATATAATCTGTTGAAACTTGTGAAGAAGCTTCAAGCTTTGGACCCAATTGCGGCTTAATCCTTCAATAATAAGGACCTTGGATAGGGTTTTGAAATCCCTGATAATGCAACCCTCTAATTTCTGAAATTGATACCAGAAACTGTTCATCTTTCTTTTCATAGATCTTGAATCTCGAAATTCAAACTGAAGTAGCATATTTCTCCCCCCCCCCCCTTTTTCTTGCTCTTCCGCAGGAATGGCCAAGACAAAAGGAACCAAGCCCACCAAGGAGGACGAAGAGATACCCGATCTTCGCAGGCTTTGTGGCGAAAAGCCCCCTATCTAGGTGGCAAAGATTTCTACCATGCGAGGGTTAAGGCGAAGAAAATGCCTGATCCTGTCCCGAATGAGAGATTGCTGACACTGACTCCCCTGGTTAACTCAGCCTTGCTCGAGTTAATTGGCTCCGAGGATGTGGTTCGATTGGGAATCGAAAATGGGTACTTCCCCTACACTGCGATTTCTACCCAAGCTTTTGTCCAGAAATTGGACTACATGGATGAGTGGATTGACCACGTGTTGACCAATCATGCTGCGACTCTTGATGAAGCCGGCGTATACTTCGCTGTTCGTGCTATGAAGGGTGCTGCCGTGAAGCTGGATCAGTCCATGCTTCTAGACCTTCTTTCCCACTACTCGCCTGCGACTCACACATTCCACTTTGCTGAGTTCGAGGCTGCCCCCACACTCGAGGACGTGCATATGCTGTACGATCTTTCTCCCATGGGTGAAGTGGACCCTTTGAGTCCCTTGAGGACGGCTGCGGAGATTGCCTTGTACACGCAGATGGAGGAATGCCTATCAGAGGTAAAGAAAATCTCCACCCGGTGGACTACTACCAAAGCCCTTCCAAACTGGCAGTTGGTTGATACGTCTGCGAAGAACACCTGGAACAAATGGTTGCAGTACTTCTTTCGAGACTATGCGAACAGCAGCATCACTAAGAAGCTTCTGAGTGAAGACCCAGAGGCCAAGAATTACGTGGAGGGTAAAGGCTATAACTTGACCCTTTGTGCTTTCCTCTGTGCCTGGTTGTCGAGGTACTTAATTGACGGTCACCCGCATGATGGGGTCTTCTACCATGTCTTGCCGCTTGCTGTGAGGCTCGCCCTTGGCCAGAGAGTCGCACTCGGACCCTTGGTCTTGGGCACGCTGTACTATAGGCTTGATCAGCTGGTTCTGGCCATGAAAGAGTCGCGTGGCCCCCTCGATATACTGACCTTCGTCAACATTTCCTTCTTGACGATGTGGGTCTTCGAGCGATGGCCATCCTATGCTCCAACTGCTCTTAAACCCGACAAGTGGTGTCCCCCAGGCGAGACGGAGGAGCGCAACAGTGGCAGGGCTGCGAGGTGGTTCGGAGCGAACAATACCAAATGCGTTTGGAGCTTGATATGCGAAAAACGGAAAGAGTTTACTGCCAGGCCCTATGCCACACGCATTGAGAACGTGCTATGGTTTCCAAAGCTGTACCCCTCTAAGGGTGTTGTCTTCTCAGAAGAGCTCCTCTTCGAAGAGGGATCGCATTTCCATGAGCGCTATCGCGAGTTCTTTTGCTGGTGTCTACTAGGTTCCCTTCCTGCCCTCGCAGAGAATATTCGTGAGCTTGCGCCAAGGTATGAGAGGATTACCGTGGATGTTGACCCCACTCGAGTTTCTCCCCAGTTCGGCTTTGATGCAGTGGCACCATCAATCTGGCCCCAGTCCATTATCAGAGGTTGCTATAAGCGCTTGCTAACAAAAGAGTGCAAGACAGTCTTTATGAACAATCTTCCCTTTGAGCAGCCTGCAGGTACCCGCGAGGGCGGTTGTTCCCAGAACTGGCTCGCATACTGGGTCGCCCAGCAAACGAGGATTGAGACGCAGTCGGCCGCGCAGCCAAGTAGAGCTCCCTTGATCAAGAGAAATTCTTTTCCGTTTCGCCCCAATTGCAGTCTGGGCGAATCTGAGTATGGTTGCTAATCATTGTTGGATCATGAGAACCATTTGTGCCCTGACGTCATTCTGAAGGAAAAGATCGCCGCAGTTAAGAAGGGCGACACGCATGTCGTCAGATATAGCGAGGATTTTGCTAAGGTAAGCAATTTTTCCGCGTGCGTTAGGCTTCTTGATTTCCCTATGCTGACGCCTTTATTCTGTACTGTTTGCTGTAGTGGCAAAAACAGTCGTTCCTGCTAGCATGGAGGATGGACCCTGAGGTCGAAACCAGGATTCGCGCAGTCATGAACGCTTTTGCTGACTCGCTGATAGACAATGCTCCGGCCTCATCTCCTCCCGGAGATGATCCGTCCCCTCCAGCGACTGCGGCGCCGAGAGCGAAGAGACCCAAGCAGAAGGGAATTACAATTTCTTCCCCTAGAAGTGCTCCAACTTCTCCTCCGGCGAGGTCCTTTTCTGTCAAGGATAAAGGCAAAGGTCGCATGCCCAGCAAAGTGCGGAAAGAGCTCGCAGTTGAGACTTTCGTTCATTCAACCAGGAGGAAGAAGGAGAGAGGCAGGAGCCCAGAGAAAGTGATGAAGAAGAAGAAGAAAGAACAGTTGTGATGCATGAGGAAGAATCAGGAGGTACCTCTGTCGCGTTTCCCTTCTCATTATCGTAATTCTTTTGCAATTCTTTCTTAAACCAATCATATCTTCGCGGATGATGATGATGATGAGATCATCGGTGGCCTTTTGGCCAAGAGACAAAAGAGAGACACCCATTCTGGCATTCCAGACGATCCCATAAGCGAGAACGTTCTTGCTGAGTCCAGGAAGACAGCCGCGGAAGCTGCTGAAAGGAGAAGGCAGCGGGAGGAGGAGGAGCTCGAGCGTGTGAGACAGCGGAGCCTCGAAGAGCAACATGTTGACGACTTAGTGCGTCCAGTTGACGAAGAAGATGTGCTTCCCGAAGTAGTGACTCCTCAGGCGGAGGAGGAGGATGCGGTTCCGGAAGAGGATGCAGCAGCCCTGGAGCAAGCCCAAGCAGACTTTGAAGAAATCGCAGGCGGCAATAAAGGTGAGATCTTCAATCTCGCAGTAACTTATAGAGATGTTATTGTGGGTGCGTTAAAGCATGGTGTGTCAAAGGCTGACATTCGCCGTTGGCTAGTAGGCAAGTGCGGAGAACCTTCAGGTAATCATTTGAGCGATATGCATGTACTAGACCTTAGCAACTTGAAACAGAACCATGACTGGTTTCTTCGCGTCCCAGGTCACGCTCATTTTAAGGACCTGCTTAATGAGGACACACTAATAGGGCATGGTTCCACATACTTAGTGTATGACGAAGATACTTCAATCCCACCTTCGCGTGGAGGTGCTTGCTCTTAGCTTTAGTAAAGATAGCAAAATAACCTATAATACGGGTTACCTCATACTATCGCACTTAATATCGCAGGCAACGCTGAGGAACCTGCGCCGGAGCAAAGAAGTCAGCCTTCTGCGTCCTATGTTCCGATTCCGAGCTCCCATACCGAGAAGCCCGTCGCAGCTGCTGAATACGCAGGAGAGCCTCTTGAGGACATCATCGAACTTTCTGACGATGCTGAAGCTGACGCTGTGCTAATGGAGGAAGATGCCCATACTGGCGCTGAGGAAGTAAGAACAAGTGCTGCTGATGCTTCCGCATCTGAGAACGTCCCACGCCAAGCATCTTCGGCTGTCACTTCGCCTCCGGCGATGACTGAATCGGTGGCACCTCTTCCTGCGTGGAGCTTTTGGGGCTCGCAGGTTGGGAATGCAGTCGCAGCTAGTGCGGCTTATACTCTTCCTCCTAACTATGAGGGGTTAGAGCTCGCAGCTGACAGGAGAGCCATGGAGCAAGGGCAGTCTTCAACTACTCCAGCAATGCGCATTCCTTCTCTTCGTGAGATTCTTGAAGGAACTGGTAAGTAGTGATTCGTTGTTTGCGTCTCGCATTATTCGTTTGCGAATTTGATATCATAACTTAGCTTTGACATTGCTTTAGGTTTGAAGCAAACTGATGTGGACTGGCTAGTTCGAATGCGCCTCACCTACCCCCGGGCATATGCAAGATCTCTGGAGATAGGGCCCTTTGATAGGAGGCTGTTTCTTACCGAGGCCATTTGGATTTTGGAGCAGCTATCTGCGGCCACGCCTGCGACCATTTCTTTCCAGAGTGCTGAATTGCTCTGTGGCATGTGCCAAAATCTTCTTACCAAAGTTCAAGGCAGACTAGGTTTCAGATTTCTTATGAAAAGAGTCACTCTGATTCGCGCAGCCGTAACTTTGAAGCTCGGCCACCAGAACCTCGCAGCTGAAAAGCAGAAGGTGGAGCAGCAGAAGCAAAAGGCTGAAGAAGCTACGAAGCTCTATCATGAGATGAATGCCAAGTGCGAGCAATTGAAGCAAGAAGTGGAGCAGGTAGAGAAGCTGAGCCATCAGTTCGCGCCCCATGACTCCTTGATCAAGAATTTGCTTTGACTTTTTTGAATTTGAAAAATAGCAAGGAAATAGCTGGAACATTAATGTAATGTTGAAACATTAATGTAATGCTGCTAGGGTTTCTCCCCCCCCCCTTTTTTTTTTTTTTAACACCAAGAATCAACTTGCCCGTTTTGCCCTTTCCGAGATTTGATAGGATATCTCTGTGCATATCCAATTATGACATCAGCAATTGATACTCTGCTTGATTTTCGCGCTAATTTCTCGGAAGATAAGCACGCTTTCGTTGGGAAGTCCATCCGAATCATGACTATCCGTCATTTATTAGGATACGCAACTGAATCGTCGTAGCCTTTAGTAGGGTAATTGATCGTTACCGCTTTTCAAGGCGTAAGTGATTGACCTTACCCTCTTTTCGAATTCTGCTGACTCATCTTAGCAACTGAAGAGTCTCCACAAGTTCTATATAAACCCTGTCTTTGCTATTTGGGTTCTTCATCCCAAAAATGTGCTTTGCCGTGAGTCCTTAGGACTGCTGGCTTCAACGCTTGTTTTTCGTTGATTCATGGCAACTTCAAGTTGTGAATCCTGAGTTTGCGCTTTGTGCTGTAGAAATAGTTTCCAAGATCCACTTTATGAGGCTTATTGCTCTTTATAACCATCATAAAGAAGATGTAGATGATATCTCATGTGTATTCGAAGAATTTTCTTCGTGTATTATGTTTGCAGGTCATGTTTCCGGCCGCCTCCCGGTGAGGTGCAGCGCCGAAGTGACCGTGCTACCGTCTCATAATGAACGGCGGAATTCTCCTCCAGAATCCCTGGAGGAGGATTTCTTGCCTCTTCGTTCTTGAGCTCAGGAGGCTCGTCAATGCCCTTGTCTATCATGACAAGGAACCCAGTACCAGAGGAATGACTGCTTCCCCTGTTCTGGGCGACTGTGTACGCCGGAACAGGAGGTTCCTCCGGTACATATCTTGATCAGACAGGGGTCTTGTCAGATCCTGAGATCTTGGACATAGGACCACCCAGACCATTGCCGCCATGGATGCAGCTAATGGCGAGTTGATCTCTTCGCAGGAGCATCCTACTTGCTACAGATCTTTGGCCGCAGATCTGTGTGTCGCATAGACGGTGTTAGGACCGTTAGGTTCATCCTTTTCAGTCAGGGTTCCCGTAGTGTGTCTCTGCTGGCTTGTCAGCTACTTTTCGAATGTATTGTAAGCCATGTTGGCTGTGTAGTTAGATTTGAGCTTTTTCGCTTGTAAGCTGCTATCTAGACAGATAAATTGTAAGTATTTCTGACTCATAATGATAGATAGCTTTTGTATTATTCGCTGTGCTGTTGCAACAAAATACAATTTCGCATGCGTATCGGCATATCTCGCCTCGCATAATGCTATATACATGTTTCGCATTTGCTATCTGCCATATAAATTCGCAGATGTTTTATTAGATCGTTCGAGATCGTATTTTCGCAGTTGTGCCATCTTGGCAGATGGGCTTGTGATTTGCTTTCAGATTCAAGTGCTATCATATCAGATAGACCTTTGTAGATCACTTAAGATCGTTTTGCACAATATTTCCATCGCATTTGTATAATGCTGCCATCTCCGCAGATAGGTTTGGAAGGTCAATTAAGATCACTTTTCGCATGAGTTGCTATCGTAGCAGATAGGCTTTAGTAGATCAATTAAGATCGTTTTTCGCATAGGCTGCTATCGTGGCAGATAGGCTTTAGTGGATCAATTAAGATCGCATTTGCATAGGCTGCTATCGTAACAGATAGGCTTAGATGATCAATTAAGATCGCATTTCGCATGAGCTGCTATCGTGACAGATAGGCTTAGATGATCAATTAAGATCGCATTTGCATAGGCTGCTATCGTGGCAGATAGGCTTTTAAAAGATCAATTAAGATCATTTTGCATAGACTGCTATCGTAACAGATAGGCTTAGATTATCAATTAAGATCGCATTTCGCATGAGCTGCTATCGTGACAGATAGGCTTAGATGATCAATTAAGATCGCATTTTGCATGGGCTGCTATCGTGACAGATAGGCTTAGATGATCAATTAAGATCGCATTTTGCATGGGCTGCTATCGTGACAGATAGGCTTAGATGATCAATTAAGATCGCATTTTGCATGAGCTGCTATCGTGACAGATAGGCTTAGATAATCAATCAAGATCGCGTTTGTACAGATTGCTATTGTAGCGGATAACCCACTATTAACAGTTATAACAAACTAAAATGAAGCAAAATTGACAATCCAGAAATATGAAGTTCTCATTTGGGAGAATTCTCTTATTATAACGCTCTCATATGGGAGAGATGAGATTACAATCCCCTCATATGGGAGAGGAGATTGTGTAAATCGTAGCCATACAAGACATTAAGCGACGTTATAATAAAACGCATGAAATGAGAGAAGTCAGGGATAGTACTTCTTAATCCAGCGCATGTTGACTGAACTCGGGGTTGAGGTTGTTCCGTGCAACCTTCGTATGCTGCAGTAGCCACTGTCGAAGACTTCTGTGACTTCGAAGGGTCCTTCCCAATTGGCTGCGAACTTTGGGTGAGTCGCTTCTCGCATACAGTGGTCAGATGCGCGCAGGACCAAGTCTCCAACTGCGAAATCTCTTCGCTGGACCGTCTTATTGTAAGCGCGAGCAATCCTTTCTTGATACCGCTTGTTGGTCCTTTTGGCTTGTTCTCGCTTTTCCTCCAGCAAGACTAAGTCATGATCACGTTGATTTTCATAGAGTGCGTGGAAGGCCAATCTTGCCGAATTAACTCTCACCTCCGCAGGTACCACAGCCTCGGCCCCATAGCATAGTAAGAACGGTGAAGCCCCCGTGGGTGTCCTTGGGGAAGTCCGGTAGGCCCACAGGGCTATGATTAGGGAATCAGCCGACTTCTTGTGGTCATCCGCGACCATCTTGCTTAAAATCCTCAACAACGTTTTGTTAGTCGCTTCGGCTTGCCCGTTCCCCTTCGGATAGTAGGGGGTGGAACATATTTGCCTGATATTGTACTCCGCTAACTTCGCAGCTACCTGGCGATTAACAAAGGGAGTACCGTTATCTGAAAGAATGGTGTTTGGGATTCCGAACCTGCATATGATGTTTTCTTGAATGAAGTTGACCACAGCTAGCGCATTTGCCGTCTTCAGTGGTATTGCCTCCACCCATTTGGTGAATAGCTCAGTTGCCGTGAGAATAAAATGATTTCCGTGTGACGTTGGTCGGATGGGACCAATGAAGTCCAGAGCCCATGTGTGAAATGGCCATGGTGTTCCTAATGCATGTAGATCCACGGGGGGAGCGTGCACTAGGTTTCCTTTGAATTGACACTCCTGGCAGCGTCGCACTTTGGTGCGGCAATCAACCTCCATCGTGGGCCAGAAATATCCAATTGAGAGGAGCTGCCTGCATAATTTCGCACCTCCTTGGTGTTCCACCTGATGAGAAAGGTCCATGACTTCTTGTGCTTCTCTGCCGTCTAGACATCGCAACAAGTTGCCCTCATGACCTCTTCGCCAAAGCAGGTTTTCCTGTACTACGTATCGAGATGCTTTCCTCTTCAATTTCTCAGCTTCTTTTCTCGATTCAGGCACGGTGCCCTGGGTGAGAAAATCAAAGAGTGGCTTCCTCCAATCCGTGTCATCATCAGTTAGAGTGATGAGTAGAGAATCTTTGATTAGTGCGCAACTTTCGCACTTCCCTTGTATCAGGGCAGCAGCTGTCGACATATCCGGCCAATGAATGCCATATCTCTGAGCCTTTCGATAGATTGACACCTCGCTTTCTCCGCAAGCATGTTGGTGAATCTTTTCCAGCAGCAATTGTCCCTCTTGCTCGGAAACACACCGCATGAGTATTCCACCAGGGCCTTTGTAGTAAAGGGTGTTGTCATGTATGCAGTACCCTTTTGTGAGTGCCCAGCTTTCACTGCTTGTGCCTTCTGCAATAGCTCGTAGGACCGCTTTTCTCCAGTCCGTGTCCTCCATGTGTTCGTTGTCGCACGCATCTTCTGTCAATGCCGACGACGTTCGCACTTCGATGGAGATCCTTGCGGGACATTTGTCTGTACTGACCTTAGATCCCAAGGTTGCCAAAGCATCTGCATGCCTGTTGTCTGATCGGGGCTTGTGCTCGTACCTCACATCGCAGAATTGATGTACCAACTTTTGTACTAGAGTCCGGTAAGACAGAAGGTTAATCTCCTTTAGACCGTACTCGCCCGAGGCTTGCTTGACGATCAACTTGGAGTCTCCCATGACTGTTAGATTGCTTACTTCCAAAGCCTTTGCTGCGCGCAGTCCCGCTATGAGGGCTTCATATTCTGCCTCGTTGTTGGTGACTGCAAAGTCGAGCTTTGCGGACATCTGTATGACCTCCCCATCTGGCTTGGTCAAGACTATCCCAATGCCTCCGCATTTTCTTGTCGACGAACCGTCGAAATGGAGTGTCCAATAGGGTACATCGATTGCATAGATTTCAGGTCCTTCGAGCTCTTCTTCGATCACGGGTTCATGGCTGTTGTCGGGGAACTGTGCCAACAGATCCGCTACCGCCTGCGACTTGATCGCTCGCGGTCGCACGCATGTGATATCGTATTGAGAGATGGTCATGTACCATTTCACCAATCTTCCTCCAGGAGTAGTGTGGGTTAGCAAATATCGTATGGGATCACTCTTGGTGACCACTACCACTTTGTGTGACGCAAAGTAGTGTTTCAATTTCTCTATTACGAAGAACAAAGCAAGGCAATGACGTTCGATGTCTGTGTACCTTGATTCAGCAGGCTGCACGATGCGAGAGATGTAGTAGATAGGCCTTTCCTGGCCTTCGTACTCCTGAGCCAAGAGTGCTCCTATGGACCTCCTTGTTGACGTCAGATATAGCAGAAGTGGTGATCCCAGTTGAGGTGCGATCATTATTTTTGAGGACGTCAGCAGATCCTTCAGCTTTTCGAATGCAGCTTCGTGCTCCGGAGCCCAGCTGTATACGGCATCTTTCTTGAGAAGGGCACTAAGACAGCAAGTGATTTCAGCAATCGCTGGGATGAATCTCCGCAGATAGGATAGCTTTCCTAAAAATGTCTTCAAGGCACTCTGGTTATGGGGCGGCGTCATGCCGGTTATGGCTGATACTTTCGCAGGGTCAGGCTCGATTCCTTGACGATGAACTACGCATCCCAAGAACTTCCCAGATGTTACCCCAAATGCGCACTTCATGGGATTCATCTTCAGTTGAAAGCGTCTACATCTATTGAACACTTTCCGCAAATCCGCGAGGTGGTCTGCTTCGTGTTTGGATTTAACTACCAGGTCGTCCACATAAAATTCCACTTCTTTGTGCATCATGTCGTGGAACAGGGCCATCATAGCCCGCTGATAGGTTGCACCTGCGTTTTTGAGCCCGAACGGCATCACTGTGTAGTTGAACACCCCCCACCGGAGTGATGAATGCAGTTTTCCGCGCGTCTTCGAGGTCCATCTTGATCTGGTTGTACCCGCTGAAGCCATCCATGAAACTGAACATGCGGTGGCCCGCTGTTGAATCGATAAGCAAATCGATGTTGGGCAGTGGAAAATCGTCCTTGGGGCAGAAGCGATTGAGATCGCGGAAGTCCACGCAGATGCGAAGCTGTCCGTTCTTCTTCACCACTGGCACGATGTTGGCCAGCCATGTGGGATGATGATTCGGCTCTATGAGTTTGGCATCCAGGAGTTTGACAATCTCCTGCTTGATTTTCACGTTAAGCTCCGGCCTGAAGCTTCTTGTGCTCTGCTTTACCGGCTTAGACCCTGGAATGATGTCTAAGCGGTGCATAGTGATGCTTGTATCCAGTCCCGGCATCTCATCATACTCCCATGCGAACACATCCTTGTATTCAGTTAGGAGCTGTAGCAGTCCTTGCTCCTCCTCGCTTGTGAGGTCCGCACTTAGAAAGACTGGCCTTTTCTTTTCCTCGTTCGGGCTGAGGAACACTTCCTTTAGCTCTTGCTTTTGTGGTCTGGGCCTATCTTCCATGCATTCAGGTGCTTCTTTGAGTTTCTCGTCCGGAGCGCCCTGGATTGGCTTTTTCGTCAGCGCAATTTGCTCGATTTGATTGACTTGCCCAGGGATATCCCCATGCCCGTGTGAGGACATCCCCGCGCACCTTCATATGCGATAGCATTTCTTCCCATTGGCGTAGAAGCTCTCTATCTCTTTGCCTTCGGGGTCATGCTTTGCGATTCTCTCCAGAGTATACACATTCTTTCGATGGTATGCGATACGCGGCGCCTCTTCGCGTGTAGGCGGCTTTTCTTTGATATCTTCTCTTGTCACCATTACTCCCGCAGGTGACTGGTCCTTGATGTCCTCCCAGAGAGGAAAAGGAGTAGGGTTGAATGGCCCCAGTGTTTGCTCGTTCGCCATCTCGGTGAACCACACTGCCTCGCTAAGATGTGCTTCATCCAAGTTGAATGGATTCGTTGAAGCCGGTATCTCGACTACTCTGTCGTTCCAGATAGCTTTCATAACCTGGTGAGCCGTTGAAGGAACCGCACCGAAGCGATGAATCCAGGCTCGACCTATGATCATGTGATACGTGGTGTTTGCGTCTATGACATAGAACTTTGCTGAGCACTTGATTTTGCCAATCTGAACGCCCAGGCGGATCCATCCGATCGTCATTCTAGAGTCACTTCCGAATCCCATCAGCGGAGATGGACGCCTGACGATCTTGTGCTCGGGGATCCCTGCTAGCTTCAGTGTGTGGAGCGAAACGACGTTGACCGCTGCTCCTCCATCGACGAATGCTCGTTTGAACTCGACGCCATTGATGATGGCCGTCACGTACAGAGGCCTCTGGTGGCTCGCATCTGTCTTCTTGTCGCTGGCAGAAAATGTCATAATCTTTTCTGTAGAGCGAGACGTCCTGATGACTTTCCCGTTGGAAACTACAAGATCTTCCTCATAGTCCTCCGCTATCCTCAAGATTGCTTTCGTCATATCTGTCCGGCACTTCTCGGAGAAGTTCATCTCGTCGAAGAATCTGCTAAAGCCGTGCGACCCCTTCATCCGATCGGCACGCTCGTCTTCTGTGTCCATACTGTAGTCCTCGTCATCATGGACCTCGGCGATGATGGGTAGACCATCCTCTGCGACATCTTCCAAGTCGACGATCGAGATCATGGCAACCTCTTTGCCTTTTGAGTCTTGCTCCGCATGGGCAGGAAGCGGATTGTTGCGCACATCCTTCATGTGATCGCTGACGATCAGCTCACCGTTCTTCATCTTCTGGTCGAATGTAAACCTGAGCTTCTTACATTCCGCTGTGGGGTGCATGACCTTGCTGTGGTACTCGCACCACTTAGGGTCCCTCACCATCTCCTTGGAGGGTATCTTCTCGAGCGGCGGTAGGACACCGTCCTTGCGCCACTGCCTGCAGAGGTCGCTTGCCTCCTCTACCGAGCATGGCAGAGGTGGTACGTCGAAGTTCACAACCTTCGCTTGCTTCTGGGGTGAAACTGTATTGACCTCAGCTTCGCGTCCCCTCTTGTAACTGAATCTCCCGATCTTGTAGGTGGTGCCGCTCGAAGGTCGCTCCGGAGCGTTCTTCTTTTTCTGCCTCTCGACTATAGGCTCGATGTTCTTCGTGCATTCAATCAGCTTTGAAAACGTAGGTGTTTGCAAATTGATGAGCATACCTTTGTATTCGTCTCGCATGCACTGCAGGCATATCTCTACGAGCCGGCTTTCGAGCATTGGATCTTTGCACTCCAAGGACTTCGCCCTGAATTTCTTGATGAAAGTGATCCCATCCTCCTCGCGCTTCTGATACATCCGCGAGAGATGGATCATTGTCACCTTTTATTCCATCTGGAAGAACTTGGTGTAGAACTTCTGGACCATGTCGTCCCAAGTCTTCACGGATCCGGCTTCCAACGTTCGGTACCACTTGTACGCTATGACAAAGATTTTGGGAACTCTCGCATCAGCAGTTTGGGATCAGCTCCGTATGGCCCCATGACATCAATGAAACGCATGACATGTTCATGAGCGTTCCCGTTGACATCCTCGAACTTGTCCCATTTAGGAGCTTTATACCCTGCCGGGTTAGGCATGAGATAGATCTCCCGCGGGATGGGTGGATCGTCGTCTAGCTTCGGGATAATGGTATCCGCGAATGACTGGTGAGCCAGAATAGTGTCCATGCGCTTTTGCAGAGACGTCATGCATTCTGGGATGCTTCCCTCGGTAGCAGGAGGAGGGGTTGCCGCAGGCGGAGGCGACACATATGCCGCCGAAGGATTGGGGACATATTGGCTGCTAGCATTGCCCCAGATCGCCGTTGGAGGAGGCAAGGGGTACTGCAGAGCCGGGTTGGATGCCAAAGCCGAAGGTTGAGGAGTGTGAGCAGTGAGAGGCAACATCTGAGCTGTTGACCCCTGAATCGAAGGCAGCTGCGTAGTCTCCGGCGGAGTCTGCAGGTTAGGGTTGGGAGGTGTGGTGGACACTCCCAATCCTGGAGCGGTAGGGCCTCCTCCTCCTTGAGAGACGGTGGTGGTTGTTGAAGGATTTGGTGCAAGGGTGCCCAGAACGGCCAAGATCCGTTCTAGCTGCGCAGATTGAGCTTTGAGGGCTTTCGCCTGACCTTGGACGGTGGCATCCAAGGATTCTAACGTCGGTGCCTCGCTGGGGGTCGCAGGAGTACGGCGGGTCTCCTCTCCCGAGGCAGTTTCGGTGGAAGGTGATATGTTGCTAACATCATCCTCCTGAGACATGGTTGCTTTTGTTGGTAAGTTCACGTCGGGTTCACCAAAATGTGCACTAGAGATTCCGGCGGGGAGACCTCCGTGTACACCGTATGTAGAGGATCAGAGATCGCACAGGAAGAGTTGGGTTGTGTGTAGGGAGAGAGTAAGGCAGTAGTAATGTCTGAGAGAGAGACAGAGGTTCGGCAGAGCTTCCGCGTATGGCAGGTGTGTCCCCCTTTGTATGGAAAGGGTAACGGCCTATATATAGCAGAGAACGTGGCCGTTGTAGTGTGGTTAATGCGCCCATTAATGGCGGCTTGATTAGCTTAACCATAACGGCACGTTCGTCCGAGTATATAGGGACCGTTACAGCACGTTGTGCGCGAATACCGGAACCGTTACGAGGTTGACCGGGTTTGACCGGATTGACCGGGTTTATGGAGCTCGTGCCACAAATCTCTCAAAACAGTTACTAAAGGTCGCGTGCGGGCTTGGCTCGCACGCGACAGGGCTTACTCTAGCCTCCAAACCACTAAGTCCCTACAAGTCCCGTGCGGTGGTATGCGAGGGCTCTGTCTCGCAGCCTCCACATGGATCAGCTCGGCTGGTGATCCAGTGTGTGTGGAGCACAATATGGTGTGCTGGATGGTTGCCACGTGGCCAAGATCTGTCAGCTCAGAAAGCACTATCTACAACTGCATACACGGAGTTATGCTTTACACTACTCTGGAAGTCTGGATGCTCTAACTCAACACACGAAACACTATTATGCAGATAGATGGGATGTCGATGCAACGCTCTTTTAGACATGCATACTTCTCGTGATTAGTTGTGTTATTTTACAAACAAAAACAATCGTCAAAGCAACAATTTTCAACTTTTCCGCCGACGTTTTACAAGTATCACCTTTTCTTATGAGCTCAGTAACGTATAACGGTCTTGTCTAACGGTTCTGAAAGCAAATATAGTAAAACGGTTAAGTAATTGCACGTAACAATGTAAAGCATTCTGCCTCAAAAGGAGAAATCATTTCATCAAATTTCCATAGAAATAGATGGATAGAAACACAAAGCAAATAAAATGTCAAAAGTGTTCACACATTAGAACACAGATAATCCCCAAGCCCAAATTGTCAATTTTTCTAAAACAAGAATTACTTTGATGATATAAACAAGAGGCATAGAGGGCAGTGAAGAGATAGGTAAAACATTCTGCCTCAAACGGAGAAATCATTTCATCAAACTTCCATAGAAATAGATAGATAGAAACATAAAGCAAATAAAATGTCAAAAGTGTTCACACATTAGAACACAGATAACCCCCAAGCCCAAATTGTCAATTTTTCTAAAACAAGAATTAATAATGTGAACTTTGATGACATAAACAAGAGGCATAGAGGGCAGTGAAGAGATAGGTCTAGTGATGAGGGAAGTGAGAATGAGCAGCAAACATCTCCATCAAATCTTTGTCATTCTTGTTCTCACTCAAACACTCCACCACCTTCATGTTGCTTCTTCCATCATTGTAGCTATTATAGTAATCAGAAGATGATGATGCAAAAGCCCCATCCAACAACTTTGATATGAACAAATCAGAAGAAGCATGGCTAGTTCTTGGAGCCACTTCTTCATTTGCAGCCACACTAGGTTTCAACCCTCCATCATCACTCTCAGCCTTGTCACCGAACACTTTGATCATGAAATTTTGCTCCTCATCGCACGTTTGGGTCAACATGTGGTAGGATTCGTCGATAGAGGAGGATTCTGATGCGTCCCCGAGGGAGAGACTGTTGTTAGGGTTTTGTTGGTCTTCAGGGAGGGTGGAGATTGTAAAGGAGGTGGTGGCAGCGGCAGCAGTCTTGGTCCTGATGTAGTCTTGGAGTATTGAAGGTTGGGTGGTTTTACCCTTTTGGGCCTGTGGTTTCTTGCCAGTTCTCTTTGAATTCTGCTTCCTCTTGGTCGCGTTCCAATGGTTCTTTATCGAGTTCTCCGTCCTCCCTGGGATCCTCTTTGCGATCTCCGCCCACCTGTTCCCGACTTTCTTGTGTGCCTCGACGAGCATCCGCTCCTCTTCTTCGCTCCAAGTATCTTTCTGGAAATGACATTTTGAAAAAATAAAAACACGAGATAATCAAACCGCTAGCTATGAATTTCAAAATGACGATTGCAATATTAGATGTTAGCTGCGAATAGAAAAAATACAAATGCGTATGACGAAATCATGTTGTGTAACCATATCGCGATGTCACAGTTTATAGTTTGCAACGATTAACTGCCACAAAATATAGTGCAACAACAGTATTGTGCTATTATACTGTATAGTTGTGTTAAACACATAATGACTATATTATTATATTATCAAATTGTGCTTGATTTTTATGACAAATGAATTCGAATTTTTAGACTTAGTAAACTAGGTTGAAAGTAGCACAAGGAAAATTCTCTCCTGGGTGCATCGGGGGCAAAAAATGACGAAGTGTTTTCCCTAATTTCTGAAAGTTTACATGTTCGATGCGTCAAGATGTCAATTTCCTTATAGAAAGTAGTTCGAATACACAATGTTGTAAATTTCAAAGACACATTGAAGTTGAAACTGATTTTTTCATGTGAAGTTGATAGTTTGATACCTAACTCTAACCCTAAAAACATAGACATGAAAACCATAAACATTGTTTAAAGCAGGTACTAGTCTTATAAGGGTGTGTTATATTCCCAAAAGAAAATAAACATTGATTTCATGTAATATGAACGTGAAAAACACACATCTGCTCTTGATAAATGTTTATGATAGATGACAACTGGTGTGATCAAACATAGGCCAAAAACCTCATCACAAAAAATGCATGACATGTGTAAGAAAAAAACAAAACCCTAGCTTGACCACTTTTTGAACAAGATAATTTTCCATGATTACCGATTAGATAATGTCCAAAAACTACCCTAAATTTTCTAAAAAAAAAATACTCAATCAGATCTAAACCAGAAACGAGAAATCTATTTCTGACATCTGCAAATGTTGCGAGAAAACAAAAGCATCTGCTAACCAAAAATCACACCAAGATAAGAAAAATAGCGCGTTTTCGGGCAAAGAACTTTGAATCAGGAAGAACAAAAATACCTTAATATCCGGGCGCAAATGATTATGCCACCGCTCGCGACACTGTTTCCCAGCCCTGCCGACCATCTTCTCCGATATCTGCGCCCACTTCCGATCCCCAAATTGCCTCACCAACTTCAGCAATTTCCTTAATTTCACCAAAAAAAAACAAAAGACATGCAAAGAAAAGTATAATTATTACAGATTATCGCAGTTTCTGTGAGATCACTACTTCTGAAATATCACTTAGCATCACTTAACTCTAATAGTGGAATGTGTAAGAACTAATTTTTTTACCTGTCTTCTTCATCAGTCCATTGGCCTTTGATGAGATATGAAGAATTAGAGCCACCTTTTGTTTTCTTCTTAGAACCCTTGTTGGTTGATGATCTGATCTCTTCTTCACTACTGGCACCCACATAATTAGGGTTTACAAAACTTTCCCTATCAAGAAAAAGACTATCTGGGAAGCCAATCTCTGGTAGACTTGGCCATGGCAAACCACCTATTGCACCACCACCACCACCACCACTACCACCACAAGAAGATGGAGAAGATGAATTGGACAAAAACCCATTGACGCCACTAGGGGAAATCTGTGGTTCTTGGCTTTTGAAACTAGCTTTCTCATGATGATTGGTTTGGTAGTGAGTAGAAGATGAAGAAGAAGTGTTGGAGTGGCCCATCAAGAACCTATCTATGGCTGTAAATGGTGGACTTGGCCTATACATGGTGATGGTATGGTTGTTTTGTGACATCCCATACCCAAAGCATCCACCACCACCACCACCACCACCACTATCTTCCATGAGAGAGAGAGAGAGAGAGAGAGAGAGAAATGAGAAGGGAGGTATTGGTTTTCTTTTTTTTTTTCTCTCTGGCGAGGTGAAGAAAATCACTCCTAAGAGAGAGCTAAGTGAGAGCTAAAGTTAAGCCTTTACGAGCTCCATTTGATAATGGCCGTTGATCTAGGAAACAATCGGACGGCTGTGGATTCAAGATGAGTGTAACTCCTCAGCTTCCTCTTCAGACAGAAGTAGAAAATATAGGTGCTGGAGAGATTAAAGGGTTTTGTTAATTAAAGCTCATAATAAATTTTTTTTATTGGGATAAACTTGGGAAACTTGGTAAGTTACTAATTCTTTGGGGAATATATGGAAGGTCTTGCCCTTTGTGTAATCTCCTAAATTAACCTAGTTTGATGCTAAGCTACTAAGGGTAATCTGGGTAATTTAATCATGGAGGTGGAACTTTCTTTTTAGGGAGATCATGGAGGTGGAACTTCTTACAATTGTGAATGACACAAAATAATTTTTTTTAAAAAAGTAATTGGAATAGGAAATGTGTAGAACATGCATATATGTGTGTGTATATCAAGTGGAAATTAAAATTGTAATTTTTCACTAAGACTACATGCTTAGTCATATATTTGTCTTTTTGTGTCACTAGTAACGTAAAAATGTGATTGTTTACAGCTGTGCTTTCGGTATCTTTCTAAACTTATAACACTAATACGATAACCTCACATAAACGGTGCAATCAAATAATTGTCTTTTCAGTCATTGCGAACTTAGTGACACAAATAATACGTTTATGTTTAGCCAAATGGGTGGTAGCACAGTCGTAGAACATTTGAAGTCCCTGCATGAAATCCGGGATTCGAACTCGGCTATTTGATGTCATTCTAAGAAAAAGAAAAAACTTTTACCACTAATATAGTGCAATTTTTCCTCTTCTTACGGAAATATGTAGTGCAATTCAGTAATGAAGTACAATGGGCTGCGCATAATGAAAGACTTTTAAATTTGATTGAATTAAAATAAATTATGTAGTTGAATTAGTTGCGAAAACATTATGCAACATGTGTGGAGACGATAAACAAATATCAGTCTCCTTTTAACTTGTTCTCACATATGTCATTCTTAAACGATGATACGGGTTAACATTTCAACATATGTTTCTTGGGTTAGGATCAAATCTAGTGGCGTTAAAAATCAAATTTGACGATCCAGGTCCCTAGCTTAAAGGTTGGACGCTAAAGAGGTCAGGGTTCCCATGTTTCTTATAGTATTAGTTTAATTATAGAATCCAAGTTCCACGCATGTACGATTTGAGAACCAAAATGATAAATATTGTGTTCAAAGGTTAAAATGTGAAGTGATTTAGTAGATTGTAAGTTGATAATCCTGAGTTAAGGTGAAATTTGACTAGTTTGTCAACAGTCAAAAGGGTTTGAATTATTCTAAAAAAAAGTGTTTGAATTAAAATGACAACAAAACCCACTTTTTTTTAGAATAACAAAAAAAACCCCACTTTTGCTACATTCATGGAACATAAATATATGCGTTAATGACACATTTAATATCACATTTACATAATTTACCTTAAAATAGTAATATTATAATTGTGATGGCCGCTTATAACAACAATTTCACTGGCTGAAAAAAATAAAAGGCGTCTGAACTCCAACAATTGAAAAATGGTAAACAAGAATAGTATGGCCGCTTCTACATGAAACCCAACATTTTATTTCTTCTGGTGTTATTGTTTGTAATTCTTCCCTACATGCTCTCACATAATTTATGAATGACCCACGAATGAGTGAAATCAGTTTATATGTACCTCTAATTTTATACGTCGTATATTGTTTTTTTTAGAAATATATATTGTTAAGTAATATAGTATAATTACGCGTGTTCTAGTTGTTGGAACTATATTGTCAATATATCTATCTATCTATTTCGCCAGCACTCCCACACGAGTCATTCGAGAAAAAAGAAATAGTATAGATACACAGAAAGTGTGTATGTAATTGTTATAGTATGATGTGATAAACTGGGGAGTTAGGTGTAGTTTGATATACTTTGTAACTAACGCAAAAGACACCACCAACAACTTTATGCCCCCTTTACCCACGTGAATGTGAATGACTTCATCATCTTTCTTCTATCTCTCCATTCTCTTATTTACTGTCTTTCGCTCTGAAATTATGGTAGAAGTATAGATTTCTACATGGTATCGCCGTATCGGAGCTTGCGGAAGCTCGCTGCCCTCATTTAATGAAGACGATTATCATATGAAAAGCACTAACATCGAATGAGCAATGTTTAATCTTTTGTTCGTTAACGTTATAAAGTTATATAAGTACGGAACATGAAGATATTATCTTTTACAACACCGTGATAATTTTTGTTATACAATTTGCAAATGCAATACATTTCTCACTCTATATAACATGATGTTTGGTTTGAGTTTTTCCTTTTTTTTTTTTTGTCCGAATTTGGTTTGAGTTTTTGTTACAGACTTATAAAATTAATAGTTTTGTTCTTAATAATACTCGCTTTTTTGCCAAAAAAAAACCTTTAGTTCTCGCTTTTCACGGAACGTCCGAATAAAAATTATTCAGACACAATTATAGAATATAAAATATCTTTCAAAATGTTACAAACTCCTAGTATTTTTTAGAAATATCATGCATCTAGTAATTGTGACGAATATGATATTGCTATTTCATATTTCTGCTAATTAAATTTTGTTAAATTTTATGATAAAATATTATGAACACACACACATATATGAATATGTGTGTGTGTGTATATGTATGTACACACAGATATGAATATATATATATATATATTGAGATTTAGTTTCTAACAATGATCTATAGACACAAATATATTCTCTGTTATTTATATAATTCATATATAAGATCGATAGAGGGACATCGATCTTTATAGAAAAATAAATTAAATGCATTAGAAGAGTGTGAGTTTATAATAGTACTCTATGTATTTCCTTAAGAAAAAGTACTGTATGTCTTACACAAGTTGAATTTGGTAGAAAATGATACATATATATGGGACATAAAAGCTAATTATATATCTTAAATGAGTACAAAAATAAACCCATATTTATAAGCCCGATCACACACATATTATATATATGCGTATTGAAAAATCGGACTATTTATATCTCATATTTTAAATTCAAATTGTAATACCCAAGATATATACCTATAAACATTATAGTAAATTGACTTGCGTGAACTATTTTTTTATTATAAATTAATTCCTAAATCGTTGTAGTTGTATTTTAAGTTTATTGCCATAAAGAATTTCAAGTGATAGTTTTATCCAATAAATTAGTTAGTAATTTTAACTCGCGTTTATATACAAATTATTATATCAAAATGTAATTACTTATTTACGTAAAAAATAAATAATATTAATAATAATAATAATAATAATAATAATAATAATAATAATAATAATAATAATAATAATAATAATAATAATAATAATAATAATAATAATAATAATAATAATAATTTTATTATTATTTTCACGCGAATTATCGTTCTGAGATTTAAGTTGAAATCCTTGCATTTTTTTAATATCTAGTTGCATATCATTTTTAGTCACGTGCCAAAATATGAGTCGCGTATTAACTATTCGCCGCGTAATTAACTGTTATCGCATAATTAATCGTTCGTCGCCTTTTAACTTTTTCTTAATTTGTTTCATTTTGCTTATCTGTTTTATTTTCGTCACGCGTCGGACCACCACATCACCTGGTGCGTGCGCCGTCACTTTTTATTTCCCTCCCTTTCTCTTCTTTTTCCTCTTTCGTATGTTTTTTCTCTCTCTTCCCTATAACCTATTGTTTTCGCCGCCTAGACCTACCCTTAGCTGATAGCAGAAGCTACCGATAAGAAGGGATTCGATATGCTTCAATACCGTTGTAGCGATACGAGAGGCTACTGTCTCCAATTCTAGGGTTTCTACGAAATACTAAACTCTTTCATTCAATTCGATAACTAAAATGAAAGTGTGTAATGTAGACTAAATACAGGACCTAAATACTCTAGAAGGGGAGGTTGAATAGAGTATGAAAACTTTTTTTGCAAGAACTTAAAGTTTAACAGAAAGACTTTGTGTAAAGCTCAAATCTCAAGGCCTTGAGATTTTAGTAAACTGTCTTAAACTTACAAAGGCAAAATAGTAAGCTTCAAGGCCTTGAGCTGTGGACAATTCAAAACAGCTTTTAAACCCTAGTTTGATTTGAGTTGTGTGATGCAGATAATAATCAAACAGAAAAGTAAAGAACACAAAGCAATTTACAGAGTTCATTCCCAATGGACCTAATCTCTTCCTGAGGGATCTAATCCCACCAGGATTGGGCAAACACTTCGTATTACTCACACAGAAACAGCCCTAGATCTTCAAGCCTAAGTGATTTCCCTTACACCTATACAGCTTGTGGTTCCAAACCTATCTAGTTCCAGCTACTAACTGTTGAGCTAACAAGAACCTCTTGTTGTTCACTTGAACAACCAACCACTAGGTTAAGTGAGGTTTAAGATAATCTAGAGATACACAGATAGAAGTACAAGTGAAGAACACAGTATGAAGATAAGCTGTTTTAAGCCTGGAAGTGTTCTTCTGGAAAGCTGGATTGTTTTGATCTTCAGGAATCTGGAATGAAGCTTGAATGATTGTGTGTATGAATGAATGATCTCCCACGATTTTGTCACACCTCTCAGAGTATTCTGCAAGCCTCTTTTTTTACTTCAAAATTCAAACCAGTCTCTTTTATCCACAGCTGCAACTGATTGAGAGATTTTAGGATCTCAGTTCCTACAAATCCTCCTTCTGTTTTCAACTGAAATTCAAACAGCTTCAATTGGATATACGTTGGAGTTTGTTGAGATTGCTTCTGCACATTTAACAACCCTGATTCAACATAAAACACTGACCCGCGCAACATATAAATACTAATAGCACTTCTACTAATTACCCCAAGCCCTCTAATAATCAATTGGTATGTTCTAATTGTTGGGTTTTGACGTAGGTAACGCAGCGGAATAACAAAAATTAATCCTACTCAAAGCCCACCAAGGATCACAGGAAGAGACATCATAACATGATTAAGGTCATAGAAGATGTGTACCTTTTGATTTGTGAGATCACACGAAGAATGATGTCCTCGTCTCTACGGTTGATCCACGTCTAGAGGTGAGATCTAGATTCTTCCTTCAAACAAGTGCTAGCTTGAACCCGGAGGAAGAGGGATGAAGATCAAAGCAACAAAGCAACAAAGGCACAAGGGAGGGGCGGCCTCCTCCTTGCCGTCGGGTAGAGGGGCGGACGGGGGCTAGGGTTTCGGCCCTAGATCTTGTCTTGCTCTCTCTTTTTCTCTCTCCCACTCTTTGTGTTATGTCTAATAATAACTCATGTGGGAAGGAAGCTAGATCCTCTTATATATATACTCCAACAACTCCTTGTTGTTTTCATATTAGAGTTTTTCTTGTTCTAGTAGGACTAGAACTATCCCCTTCCTTGCAAATTAGTCCTACTAAGTTTGCAAGGTGTTGCACAATGATCCTTCTATTAATTAATCTTTATTAATTAATCACAAATCTAGCTCTACTCTATTTGACGTGTGACTCCATAGGTTTCTATATAGTTGGTAGTAACTATTACTAACATGGAACGGTGTCTAGCAACACATCCATGCAACCCAACCAATAGAAATAGTCAGTTATCCCGACAAACCTTTGTGCCCAATATGTCATATTGCATTATCCCTTTGTCTCCATATCCGGATTGGACACGAGACATAAATAGTCACACTCGTATATCCAATCCATAGTTCCTCGATCCTGGGAATATGCTTATACTTGCAGATAACATTAATATCTCTATATTAATTTATCTGAGTCTGGCCAGACATTCAATAAGCCTCATCCCTCGAGTGGCCGTGGATATTTACCCCCATTATGTGGGAGGGACAAATCCTATCTACATCACTACGATCTCTAAGCTTGCTTCCTATCACGCCCGATAGCCACCTTTATGATTACCCAGTTACGGTGTAACGTTTGATAACATCAAAGCGCAATATTTCACAACTAGAGTATCTAGTGACTTCAAGTCTAAGGATTGCAATAATATTAGCACTACGAAAAGCGATTGTGACTTCACATAATCTAATGTATCCTTTTCGTCGTGGGTCAATCCAGTATGCCATTACTCCTAATGCATACCCATGTGTTAGACTTGATATCTCCATATCAATCTACCCACATACTAGTCTATATTTGATTGTCCTATTAATCAATATAATGGACTAGGGATATTTAAGATAAATAACACAATTTATCTAAGGACTTCATTATATTAAATATCGCCATAAATAATAAATGAATATTCTAGCCAAAACATTTTTCATACTAAATCTACGATTGCCTCTAGGGCATCTATTCCAACAGTCTCCCACTTGCACTAGAGCCAATCTGACGCATCTCGTATGCCTATAGATCTGGCGTGCCCTTCATGCTTTCGCTGCGCAAGAGGTTTCGTGAGCGGATCTGACACGTTGTCATCCGTAGGAATCTTGCACATCTTCACATCTCCTCGATCGATCATATCACGAATGATATGGAATCTCCTAAGTACATGCTTTGACTTTTGGTGCGATCTTGGTTCCTTCGCATGTGCGATTGCCCCAGAGTTATCACAGTACAACTCTATGGGATCCACTATGCTAGGGACCACACCGAGCTCACCGATAAACTTCTTTATCCATACTGGCTCTTTCGCCGCTTCCGCAGCAGTAATGTACTCAGCTTCTGTTGTAGAATCAGCAACTGTGCCTTGCTTGGAACTCTTCCAGCTGACAGCTCCTCCATTCAGGCAAAACACGTATCCAGACTGCGATCTGTAATCATCCTTGTCGGTTTGGAAGCTTGCGTCAGTGTAACCCTTTAAACTTAGCTCTTCCATTCCTCCAAATATCAAGAATACATCCTTAGTTCTTCTCAAGTACTTAAGGATGTTCTTGACAGCAATCCAGTGACTCTCACCCGGATTGGACTTATATCTGCTCACCATACTCAACGCGTATGATACGTCTGGTCTAGTACATAGCATGGCGTACATGATGGATCCTATGGCCGAAGCATAGGGTATCCTGCTCATGCGGTCCTTCTCCATCTCGTTGGAGGGACAGTTATTCTTGGAAAGAGTGACTCCATGTGACATGGGAAAGAATCCCTTCTTGGAATCTTGCATGTTGAACCTCTTCAACACCTTGTTAATATATGTACTCTGACTTAGGCCAAGTAACCTTTTAGATCTATCTCTATAGATCTTTATACCAAGTATATAGGCCGCGTCTCCTAAGTCTTTCATCGCAAAGCACTTTCCTAGCCAATCTTTAACAGATTTCAGAGTAGGAATATCATTGCCAATGATTAGTATGTCATCCACATACAAGACCAGAAATACTATAGAGCTCCCACTAACCTTCTTGTAAACACAAGGCTCATCTTCGTTCTTGATGAAGCCAAACTCTTTGACTGCGTCATCAAAACGTCGATTCCAGCTCCTAGAAGCTTGCTTTTATCCATAAATGGACCTTTGCAGCTTACAGACTTTATTGGTATTTTCTGGATCCTCAAAACCCTCTGGTTGTGTCATGTACACATCCTCAAGGAGGTTCCCATAAAGGAACGCTGTTTTGACATCCATTTGCCAAATCTCATAGTCGTAGTATGCTGCAATAGCAAGTAAGATTCGAATGGATTTAGTCATGGCGACTGGTGAAAAGGTCTCATCATAGTCAATACCATGAATTTGTCTATAACGTTTGGCCACCAATCGGCCCTTATAGGCAACTGATGCGCAAACTAACGTGCTGTCGCAAGTGTACGAATCTTGTAATACCGGGTGCAATTTAGACTCGGGTGATCGTTCCCACGAGGACTATTTCGGGTTTTTTCGAGAAATCAGTTTTAACTTCCAGAGTATAAAAGGAGGAGTAGTTTAAGATTGTGACTAACTATAAACTAGAAATAAACAAAATAAAATGCAAATATTTTTTGTGACGTTTTTCTGAAAATCCTTAAAGTTGTAAATCTAGGGTTTGGAATACTAGGTCCAGGATCCCCTAGGGTTTCTTCAGAATTATGTTCTTCGGTTTGATATGAAAACACTCAGCAGTTTCAATTATCCGTGCCACGTACCGATTGTGCAGTAACCTTTCAGATTCCACACGCTGTCACGATCCTGCAGACTTTCGGGTTCCTGTTAAGCTGCCTAAGTCTGCAGTCTCGTTCTAAGTCTGCTAGGGTTTCTAACCTGTCCTGGTGGCCCGGGTCAAATTCTCTAACAGTTGGTCTATACGTTTTGGCTAGCCCTATCTCCCTTTCTCTGGTCGGTCTATCAGGGTAAGGTACTAAATCCTGTCTTTTCTTCCTAACCCTAACCTGACGTTTTCACCTACAGGCTCGGGTCTATAGCAATTCTGGTTCGCGACTCCGATCATGCATAAACAGATATAATCAAAGACAGAATAACTGATAATACTACTGAATTAAGATAACGAGATCATGCATTCATACTCAAACTGCAGAATAATGTCTGAAAACGAAACCCTAGGTTCACCGAGAACCTAGGTAAAAGGTTTAGCTACTAAACGACATAACTAAATAACAAAGTTTCTGAATTTAAAAGAGAGAATAAGATCAAACTAAGTCTTCGGATCTGGATGAGTGCTTCCGTGCTCTCCCGGGGTGCTCAGACTTGTCCTTGGATGAATTGCCTTGTGTGTTGTGTCTTCAAAACGAGTCTGGACGAGTCTTTTTATAGTGCTGGCGAATTTCTGGAACTTGTCATTATTTACGAAACTGCCACTGCCCGAAACCGCCCCAGTTTTTGTGCTGTCTGCGTATAATACGCAGCCTGCTGCGTATAATACGCAGACAGGGTCTTCTCCTGTGCTGTTTTCTCCACTTTGTGCTTGCTGTCTGCGTATTTTCTGCGTATTTTCTGCGTATAATACGCAGACAGGGACCCATCTTGCTTTCCAACCTCCTCACTCTGCGTATTTTCTGCGTATTTTCCCCCTGGCTGCGTATTTTCTGCTTATTTTCTGCGTATTTTCCCCCTGGCTGCGTATTTTCTGCGTATTTTCTGCGTATAATACGCAGACAGGGGAGAAAATCTATCCAAAAACCCCTCTCCCTCCTTGCTGCCTGCGTATTTTACGCAGGGTCTGCGTATTATACGCAGACAGCAAGGCAGGGTGCTCTTTTCTGCCTCTGTTTGCCTCCTGCTGCATTCCCGATCCATTCCTGCTGCATTCCCGGGCCCTGTTCCTGCATAGACAACATGAACACACCCGCGATCATATCCAAATAAAGTACGGAAAATGCAGAAATTTATAAAGAGCAAGTAACTGTCTCGTTCCTAAAACCGAGGCGTTCCGAGGGTGAAAATTGGCTAAAACGTGAGTTTTCCGGCACAAATGCACAAAAACCGAGCTATAAGATAACCCCTATTCGGGCGTTATCAAATACCCCCGCACTAAATATTGCTCGTCCCGAGCAATCCCCTTGCATACCAACCTGCTTGCATACCTCTCGATTTTTGCAAAACCGACCCTGTCGTGCATACACTACCTTTGCATACTTCCTGCAATTGCATACTCTTTCAACCTGAACCGTATAACCAGACGACTCGATAGAAAGACCGACTCAGATAGAATATACACAGACTCAATATACACGACTCAAAAAATATACTAAACAATTATTTTTTGGTGAGATTGGGCAATCTCAAAAACATAACCGAGTGTCCTCAAAACCTCACCCTTTTTCCAGAAAATACTTCTCTGCAATCGATCGGTAAGTCTGAACAGATTTCTTTGGTGGATTTAAGCACGGGACCCGAGTACTGTTACTTTTGCTATCAACCTGAGCGAATCCCTAGTTAACCGACCATCCGAGCTATTTCCGAATCAAGGGTCTAAATCTAACAGGTAGGATATATATATGTAAAGGTACGGCATGATCCTACTCGTTATGACATTCTCACAATTTCCCAAACTCACACCCCTCACCGAGTTCCCGAAAAACTGCCTGAAACACCTAAGTTCCTGCCATATCAATCTTCCTGTCCCTCGGTGTGTCTTCGCCGTTCTCGCGGCCACAAATGTGAAGCGGTGTAACTGTCTCGAAAATCGTGCTACTCACTCAGCTTTTTGACTCGATAACATAAACAACATAAATAACTGAAAAACTGCACAACTAGATCATTTTCTGTTTTTTTTTTTCTGTTTTTTTTTTCTTTCTTTTTCTCTTTTTTTTTCATCATTTTTTTTTTTTATAATACGACTCTATATACACATAATTACACGAATAACGATAAATAAACTGACTAAAGCTGAGTAAATAGAAATAAACTGTCGTCGTGGGGTATGAAAGATGTCATCATATGGAATACCCCCACACTAATCCTGAAGCGCTGATCCTGTAGTCGAAATAATACTGTGCAGTCCCACCGAACCTCCTCATCACCAAAGATGTAGAAAAACGGCACAACCACCAATTAACCTCTCAACCCCCCGGACCCCATAATGTGCGGAAAGATGTCTCGCACGCGACTAACTCCTCCTGTGGTCACTATGTAATGCAGTGATCCACCTCCGCAAATTAATGCACTGTCGCCTCTCACTCACCCTGTCGTCCCCTCGAAAAGCGTGTCCATGTCGAAACTGTCCAAAACTGATATGTCATGAAGTGCTCCATTCAAAACCCTCCCCAACTCACTCCCTCTGTCATAACTCGTAGAATAGCCAACTAATCGACTGATGAGGTCTCAAAGAAGGCTTCCTAGGCTATAGTGGCTAAGAATAAAAGGGGTAAATGGCTTCAAACGGGTTTACTAGTTGGACCTAGGGATAAGAAACAGGACGTGAGGTCCCTTGATAGCCAATCACTCCACCGAAAGATGCGATGACCGTGACGGCGCCCGTGGGCGGGTTGTCGACTACCTAGATGACGGCGGTGTGGCAACTAGTCGGATCCTTTGCTCAGGTGATAACTACTTGCGGTTTCCAAGGGTCACTGGCTCTCACCTATCTACTATACCTCGGTGCAAGCTTTCTTTTCTGTCAAAGGGTTTAATCTCGATTTCTTCCCAGTTTCTGTAATCTTGATTGCCCTTTCTCAAATTTTCTGATTTTTTAATTTTTTTGGATTTTCTGAAAATTTTCGATTTTTTTTTTTTTTTTAAATATACACAATGCAAGGTCAGAATGGTGTGGTGGGTCGACTCAAACAAAGAAAATATGCTGACTCAAAAAATAAAATAAAAACTGCAAATAAATATGAAAAAAACGTGCAGACCGGGTTATGCAGACACGACTCCCACCCCCACACTAAGAGGTGGCATGCCCTCATGGCACTGACTCGTCTGGACTATACGGCGGGTCTGACCCGGTCTCGGATGAACCGGACATGCTGCTAGGTGAGCTGCTGGTCTGCCTGAATCTGGCACTACTCGACTGTCGTGGGTGCGAGCTCGACGACTGGCGGGACCGTGAGCTCGATGACTGTCTGGACTGTGTCCGGGATCCTGACCGACTGCTAGGTGGGTGTGAAACCGGCGCTGTGGCATGCTCACTCGAGCTCGCCTCGTCCGACCAGCTGGTAGTGTACTCACTGGAATAGGAGGGAGGGAAGATAATAGGCAATGGCACCTCTCGGCCCGCATGACGGGCTGCCTCGCGCTGCTCCTCTCGGAGTGCAGTAATCGCATCGCCATGGTCTTTGGCTATCTTCTTCGTGGTCTTCTTGAGGTGCTTTAGGTATCGGAAAACTTTCCCTAACTTGTTAAGCACTTTCTCGCCTAAAGACGCCTGGCCAGCACGGCACCCCTCAAGTCCCTCCTCAACTCGGGCCAACCGACGGTTCATGACCGAAAGTGGCGGTGGACCGGTCGGACCTCTCGTACCTCTCGTACTAGGTCTAGCCCTCTGACTCGGCCCGGCTCTCTGGCTCGGCTCCCCGTGGTCATGGGTGGACTGAGAACGCCTAAGTGTAGACGCGCTCGTCCCCCGAGTAGGTCTGTCCTGAGTCGATCGCCTCCTAGGGGCAGGGGCAGGGGCAGGCTCATCCTCCTCCATAGGATCTGCATCAAGGTCGATGACTGGGTCATTCGGTCCCGGACCTCCCCCTCTAATCTTCCTATAGGCCTTAAGTAGAGGAGGATTCCAGTCACCCTCAAGCTCGGAGAGAGGAATCTGGTAATTACGAGCCAGTTGGATAATCAGGTTGCTATACCCGAGTCCCTTCTTGCTCGATGAGGCATTCCTCTCCTGAATATAAACCCAAATGCGCTGAGCAACATCAATCCGTCGCCTCATAATCAGACAGTACACTATCATGGTCGCCTCATTCTCTAGGTAGGTAAAGTGTTGGATCCCCATAATGCGGTTCACCACCCATTCAGCCCACCACTTGGCAGGCTTGCACAAAAATCCCGAGTGCAGTTTCAGCCCCACGTTTCCTTCTTCCTCAAAGTGGGCCCCCGCGGCTCCACCTGTCAAAACCCTCAAAACCTCCCCAGCTGACGGAGGGTTACTCACGGCTAGCTGGTATGCACACGGCTCTTGGGATGGTGGAATCCCGTAAGCCTGCCTAATAGAGTCAGGGGTCAGCAAGATATAGTCACGACGGCAGTAAATCCACCGCACATCAGTGTTCTCGGCATCGCCGGCATGCATAAGGTTGCAAAAGAACTCCCTAGTCAGCCTAGAACTAGACGTACCCTCAAATCCGGCTAGTGAAGTGCCAAAAATGTCTGCTCGACTGGCAAAATTCACCATCTGGATTGGCATCCTATCATCGTCTACCTCGAATCTGTGGTCCTTAGCCAACCTATAGTTCGGCTTTTTACCGGTCAGATAATAGTCATGGGCACGGTGGGTCACAAACCGATAACTGTCAAAGTTATGCGGTGTAAGTTCGCTGACAGGGATATCAATCGGCTCGTGCCGACGGTTCGGGTCAATGACAGGTTTGACTAAAGCCATGAAAATGCAAAAACGAGCAGAAACAGAAATCTAGAGTACGTGCGCGTGAATAGTGCGTCTCAGCAAATAAGCCCCCTAAAATCTACCAGAGGTCCACACGGCACGGAAACCGAGAAAAATTTCAGAAATAATGACCCGGCTACGGGTCGTGCTTAAAACTGAAAATTTTAAAGAGAGGGAAGAAAATTGGACCTTCCCACAACGGGGGTGAAGTGCAGAATCCGGCAAGGTTATCGCCGGAAAGCCGCCTGTAAACCGCCGTCCAGCCGCCGCCTAAGCCGCCGGAAAAGTCAAATTTGCCGGAATGAAATTCCGGGCACACTCTCACGTAGCCTTCTTCCTCCTCTTCAACGTTCCCTTCTGTGAATTTTTCCGGTTTGGCTTCAAACTCAACAAATCTGAGATTTTTCCTCAAGAACACCCTTCACTTTCCTTCCACCCCCACACTTGCTCGGTTGGAATTTCTGAAAACCGAGAGTAGTTCCGTGCTCCTTGCGACGAGGGGATTCCAAAAATGCCGTCGGTTTTTGATTTCGAGCACTTTTGAAAAATTTGGAGTGTTGGTGCTAGAGAGGAATGGAGGTAGAGAGAGAAAGCTTAGAAGCAACAATGGCTTCCATAGGGCCGGACTCCCACTTTTAAACCCTAAGGGTCAAAATGACAAAAATGCCCCTGGCTTAAAATGGTCCAAAACAGCTTATTTTGTGCGTATAATATGTATACGTTGCGTATTTTACGCAAACAGGGGTACCGGGTGATCAAAAAATTTTAAAAAAATTACATTTTCCTTCTCTGTCTGCGTATAATACGCAGGAAGCTGCGTATTTTACGCAGACAGGGAGGGAAAATGAATTTTTGATTTTTTTTTTTTTTTTTTCAAAAACTGATTTTTCAGTGCTGTCTGCGTATAATACGCAGGAATCTGCGTAAAATACGCAGACAGCCCTCAAAATAATTTTTCAATTTTTCCAAAAAAGTCAATTTTTGGTGCTGTCTGCGTATAATACGCAGAAAGCTGCGTAAAATACGCAGACAGCAGCAAAAATTAATTTTTTTTTTTTTTTTTAGAAAACTCATTTTTCTGAGCTGTCTGCGTATAATACGCAGGAATCTACGTAAAATACGCAGAAAGCTCTGAAAATAATTTTTCAAGTTTTTCAGAAAAATCCATTTTTGGTGCTGTCTGCGTATTATACGCAGAAAGCTGCGTATTTTACGCAGACAGGGCCAAAATAAATTTTTCAATTTTTTTTTTTTTTTTTTAGAACAATACAGTTTATACTGCTGGCTGCGTATAATACGCAGAAACCTGCGTAAAATACGCAGACAGCAGTTAAAATAATTTTTCAAAAATTTTCAAAAGTAAGTTTTTCTTTGCTGGCTGCGTATAATACGCAGAAAGCTGCGTAAAATACGCAGACAGCAGAGAGAAATTATTTTCAATTTTTTTTTTTTTTTGTTTGTTTTTCACCTCGGTTATTTTGACACTGTGGGTTGAATGGGGGTCACTTTTCTCTCTCTCTCCTTTCTGTTTCTTTTCGTCTGCTTCTTCTGTATCTGCACATGCTCAATTTTCATTAAATACCCACTCATCTCACCTCTCTCAAAAATTCAAAACTTAAAATAAAAATAATATAATTTAAACTTACTACGTTGGGTTGCCTCCCAACCAGCGCTTTGTAATTTACGGTCGACGGCCCGGCCCAGTTACCTCAGGTTCGATCACGGGTCGTCGAAGTAGATTGGATCTACCTTGGCGACCTCGGCGTTCTCGAGATACGGCTTGATTCGGTTTCCGTTCACCCTGAAGCTTGAGTTGTCTTTTGGATTCTCTAGCTCAAATGCGCCCCACGCGAATATCTTCCTGATGATGAACGGCCCCGACCAACGAGATCTCAACTTTCCCGGAAAGAACCTCATTCTTGTGTTGTAGAGAAGTACCTTGTCTCCTTCGTTGAACTGTTTTGGCGTGATACGCTGATCATGCCACTTCTTCGTCTTCTCTTTATAAATTTTGGCGCTCTCAAATGCCGTCCTGCGGAACTCCTCTAATTCCAGCAGCGCCATCTTTCTCTTATCTCCGGCCAGACTCTCATCCATGTTGAGCAGTTTGATAGCCCAATAGGCCTTATGTTCCAGCTCAACCGGGAGGTGACACGCTTTCCCAAACACGAGCTGGTATGGTGACATTCCCAGCGGTGTTTTGAAAGCTGTCCTGTATGCCCATAACGCATCATCCAGTCTTATCGACCAATCCTTCCGGCCCAGATTTACGGTTTTCTCAAGAATGCCCTTGATCTCTCGGTTTGACACCTCTGCCTGTCCGTTAGTCTGGGGGTGATAAGGCAGTGATACCTTATGGATAGATACCCCGTACTGCTTAAGTACCCTGGCAAACACTTTGTTAATAAAGTGTGACCCTTCATCGCTGATCATTGCTCTGGGGGTCCCGAATCGTGTGAATATGTTGCGTTTCAGAAAACGCTCAACTGTCGCTGCATCGTTTTTCTGACACGCTATCGCCTCGATCCACTTCGTAACATAGTCCACTGCCAACAGTATGTACAGATTTCCCATAGAAGACGGGAACGGCCCCATGAAGTCAATCCCCCATATATCGAAGGGTTCAACCTCCTGCCAAATAGTCAAAGGCATCTCGTCCCTATGTGACGTACTCCCTGTCCTCTGGCATCTATCGCATCCCTGTACATAATCATGACAGTCCTTGAAAAGTGTTGGCCAAAAGAAACCTGACTGCAGTACCTTGTGTGCCGTGCGGGTCCCTCCGAAGTGACCCCCACACTGAGCCGAGTGGCAGTGCCTGATCACGTTCCAGGCCTCGTGGGTCGGAACACATCTCCTCAGAATGTTGTCGGCTCCCTGCTTGAACAGATACGGGTCGTCCCAGAAATACTGCCGGCTTTCAGAAATAAACCGTTTCCGCTGTGACGGGGTTAGGTCCTCGGGAAGCGTGCCACTCACCAGATAGTTGGCTACAGCATAGTACCACGGTCTCCCCAGTTTGACCGCCATGATGTGCTCGTCCGGAAAGTTTTCCTGGATCGGTACCGGGTTCACCTCAGCATTCTCAAGCCTGGACAGGTGGTCCGCTACGACGTTCTCGACTCCCTTCTTATCCCGGATTTCCACATCAAATTCCTGCATCAGCAATACCCATCTAAGCAGTCTCGGCTTTGCGTCCTTCTTGTCTAGCAGATATTTCAGGGCACTATGGTCGGTAAAAACGATGACTTTTGACCCGACCAAGTACGGCCTGAATTTATCCAGGGCATATACCACAGCAAGCAGCTCCTTCTCAGTAGTGCCATAGTTGATCTGGGCATCGTTGAGTACCCGACTTGCATAGTATATCACATGGCACACCTTGTCCTTCCGCTGCCCCAAAACTGCACCGACTGCATAGTCGCTTGCGTCACACATCAGCTCAAACGGAAGTGACCAGTCCGGTGTCGTGATAACCGGGGCTGTGGTCAGCTTCTCCTTCAGATGGTCAAAGGCCTGCTGACAAGCTGCATCAAAGTCAAAGGGCACGTCTTTTCCAAGTAAAGCGCAGAGTGGCTTCGTGATCTTGGAAAGTCTTTGATGAACCTCCGGTAAAATCCTGCATGCCCCAGAAAACTTTTGATCGCCTTTACGGTTGTCGGATATGGGAGCTGTTTTATCACCTCGATCTTGGCCCTGTCCACCTCGAGTCCCTTGCTGGAAATTTTGTGACCCAGCACAATCCCCTCGGTGACCATAAAATGACACTTCTCCCAGTTCAGCACCAAATTCGCCTTCTTGCATCGGATCAGGACCTGTCCCAGGTGGTGCAGGCAGTCGTCAAAACTGTCCCCGAACAGTGAAAAATCGTCCATAAAGACCTCCAGATTTTTCTCGATCATGTCGGAGAATATCGCCATCATGCATCTCTGGAACGTGGCTGGAGCGTTACACAACCCGAATGGCATGCGCCGGAATGCAAACGTACCATACGGGCAGGTAAACGTTGTCTTCTCCTGATCTTCCGGGGCTATGCAAATCTGGTTGTACCCGGAGTACCCGTCCAGAAAACAGTAATAGGCGTGATGAGCTAGCCTGTCCAACATCTGGTCCATGAATGGTAGCGGGAAGTGGTCTTTCAATGTTGCATCGTTTAGCCTCCGATAGTCCATACAGATCCGCCAGCCTGTAACCGTGCGCTGCGCAATCTGTTCCTGGTCCTCATTCTGCACCACCGTAATACCCCCCTTTTTGGGCACGCACTGGACCGGGCTGATCCAAGTGCTGTCTGATATGGGGTATATGATTCCTGCTTCCAGCCACTTCATGACCTCCTTGCGCACAACATCCTTCATGTTCGGGTTCAGTCTCCGCTGGGGCTGAATCACCGGTTTCTTGCCTTCTTCGATCCTGATCTTGTGCATGCAGTAGGAGGGGCTGATCCCCTTAATATCTGCAATCGTCCAGGCGATTGCTTCTTTATGCTCTCGCAATACTTCCAGCAGTTTCTCTTCCTGTTCCTGAGATAGAAGAGAAGAAACAATTACGGGCAGAGTATTATTATTACCAATGTACGCATACCTGAGATGGTTCGGGAGCGGTTTAAGCTCGAGTGCAGGTGGCTCCTTGAGTGACGGAACCAGGATCATCTTCTGCCCGCCATCTTCGTCCCGGTGCAAAGTGGTCCAGTCCTCGGCTCTCATGGCCTGCTCGCACCGAGTCATCTCTTTCTCTTTTCCGTACATGCTGTCAATTTCTTCCCATAACTGGTCCATCTCCTCGTTTTCCCAGCCATCATCCACTACGTCTATGGCGAAGATATCTTCGTGATCATAATAATTTGGCAGTTGCAGATTTTTGAAAACATTAAATTTAACCTTGTCCTCGTTAATCTGCATGGTCAGTTCCCCGCTCTTGCAATTTATCATAGCTTCTCCAGTGGCCAAAAACGGCCTGCCCAGTATGAGCGGTACCTCCCCTGCCTCCATGTCCAGGATCACGAAATCTGCTGGAAAAATGAGCTCACCGACCTTCACCAAAATATCCTCGATAACTCCATAAGCCTGTTTTACGGACCTGTCTGCCATCTGCAGCATGATTCTGGTGGGCCGGGGCTCCCCGACTTTCAAACTCTTGAAAATCGTCAATGGCATCAGGTTAATGATGGCCCCTAGGTCACACACAGCCTTTCCTGTGTAAGCGTTACCTAGGGTGACCGGTATAACAAAACTGCCAGGATCTTTTCTCTTCCTCGGTAGCCCATTCTTCACACAGTTGCTCACTTCTGCCGTCAGGTTTATAGTCTCGAAATCACTCATTCGCCTCCTCCCATACAAGATGTCCTTGAGGAATTTGGCGTAAGTGGGCATCTTAGCCAAAGCCTCGGCAAAAGGTATGTTAATCTGCAGCTGCTTGAACATCTCAAGAAACCTGGCATAGTCCTTGCTATCGTCCCTCTTTCGTGTCTTCAAGGGGTATGGTACCTCCTTGGAGACAGGTACCGTTTCTGCATCTGTCTCATTCTGTACTGCATCCTGCTCAACCGAGCCCTTCGGCTGGGGGCGGTCGACTGCGCTGTTATCCCGGCCAGACAGTTTGCGTTCTACTTCTTTCGACTTTTCTGCGCGTGCGTGGCTAGGGTACGGTGGATCCTGCAGTGCTACTCCACTCCGAGTGGTGATAGCATTGATCTGAGCACGTGGATTATTCACTGTATTCGAGGGCAAGTTCCCTGGCTGTCTCTCCGTTAGCTGCTGTGCTAACTGCCCCACTTGTACCTCCAAAGCACGCAGTGACGTTTTGGTCGTCTGCATGTCGGCTGTCAGGGCGTCCATGTGCTTGAACCGGGACTCCATGGTCTGGAACATGGACTTGATCTCTTTCATCTGGGCGTCGTACTGCTGCACGGATGGGACTGACTGAGCCTGCTGGGCCGGTGCAGCCTGCTGGGCTGGTGGCCTGTGCTGGAAACCTGGTGCATAAATTGCTGCGTTCGGGTTTCCGTACCGGAACCCGGGATGGTCTCTCGTACCCGGTCGGTACTGGCTCGGGTCCCACTGCTGCTGTACGTAGTTGGTGTCTTCGGTCCTTAGCTCCTCAATGGCTGTGTCCAGATCAGGTTCTTCGACTGCTGCGACAGTCTTCTTATCCGAGTAGACTTTCGTGACCAGGTCATGAACGATCCTAGCCAGATTGTCTATCCGGTCATCCTCTGCGGGTTCGGCTCTAGCCGCCATCCTGCGATCGTCAAACAGTCGGGTATCCTGCTTGGCCAACTGCTTCATCAGGTCATACGCACCTTCTTTGTCCACGTGATACAAGAAGTTTCCCCCGGCCTCTCTGTCAATCCTGTCGGCGTTCTCCCTGTCTAGGGCATGGTAGAAAACCTGCAGGATTTTCGCGTCTCCAAAACCGTGGTTCGGGCACCGTTTGACCAATCTCATAAGCCTGTCCCATGCGTCCACCACCGTCTCCCCCATCTTCTGCCTGAATGACAGGATCTCGCTCTGTAATTGTATGACTCGGGAGGCGGGGTAGAACTTTGCCAGAAAATCTGCGACACACTCCTCCCACGTGGTGATGGATCGGGGTGGTCGGGATTCGAGCCAGTCTTTGGCTACACCGTAAAGACAGTATGGAAATAAGATCAGCATGAGTGCCTCTGCTTCTACCCCCTTGTATCTGACCTTGTTGCAGTAATCTTCGAATTTCCCGATAAAATCGTTCGGGTCTTCGTCGGCCCTGCCATGAAACGGGCAGAGAGTTTGTACCGTCTGGATGGTGGATGGTTTGATGTCAAAGTGCTCGGCGGTGATCTCGGGCACCACAATAGCTCGCTCATGCCCCCCGGTGGGGACTTCGAAATTTTCCACCAACGCCTTCCCAGATCGGTTATATGTTCTCTGGTTGCTTCGGGCAGCAAGTCCCGCTGTGACAAGTTCCTCAATGTACCGAGCCATCTGGGCTGGGGTACGTGTCTCTCGTTCCTGTCCACCGGCTTCGGTGTTCTCGGGTGGATCTCTCTGGTTGGTTGCCATCCTGCTTTCTCGGTTTCTGCGGTTCTGTTCGGTATACAGCTTTTCCGGATTATCGAGTGGTGTTACCAAACTGCGAGGCAATCTGGGCATCAACTGCACAGTCCTGAAAAACGCAGATTCAAAGAGCAGTGAGATAAAAGAAAAATAACGAAACTGAAAAATAAAAATTCCGAAAACTAATTCTGATAACTAAATTAACCCTAAAAAGTCCCCGGCAACGGCGCCAAAAACTTGATGCGCAAACTAACGTGCTGTCGCAAGTGTACGAATCTTGTAATACCGGGTGCAATTTAGACTCGGGTGATCGTTCCCACGAGGACTATTTCGGGTTTTTTCGAGAAATCAGTTTTAACTTCCAGAGTATAAAAGGAGGAGTAGTTTAAGATTGTGACTAACTATAAACTAGAAATAAACAAAATAAAACGCAAATATTTTTTGTGACGTTTTTCTGAAAATCCTTAAAGTTGTAAATCTAGGGTTTGGAATACTAGGTCCAGGATCCCCTAGGGTTTCTTCAGAATTATGTTCTTCGGTTTGATATGAAAACACTCAGCAGTTTCAATTATCCGTGCCACGTACCGATTGTGCAGTAACCTTTCAGATTCCACACGCTGTCACGATCCTGCAGACTTTCGGGTTCCTGTTAAGCTGTCTAAGTCTGCAGTCTCGTTCTAAGTCTGCTAGGGTTTCTAACCTGTCCTGGTGGCCCGGGTCAAATTCTCTAACAGTTGGTCTATACGTTTTGGCTAGCCCTATCTCCCTTTCTCTGGTCGGTCTATCAGGGTAAGGTACTAAATCCTGTCTTTTCTTCCTAACCCTAACCTGACGTTTTCACCTACAGGCTCGGGTCTATAGCAATTCTGGTTCGCGACTCCGATCATGCATAAACAGATATAATCAAAGACAGAATAACTGATAATACTACTGAATTAAGATAACGAGATCATGCATTCATACTCAAACTGCAGAATAATGTCTGAAAACGAAACCCTAGGTTCACCGAGAACCTAGGTAAAAGGTTTAGCTACTAAACGACATAACTAAATAACAAAGTTTCTGAATTTAAAAGAGAGAATAAGATCAAACTAAGTCTTCGGATCTGGATGAGTGCTTCCGTGCTCTCCCGGGGTGCTCAGACTTGTCCTTGGATGAATTGCCTTGTGTGTTGTGTCTTCAAAACGAGTCTGGACGAGTCTTTTTATAGTGCTGGCGAATTTCTGGAACTTGTCATTATTTACGAAACTGCCACTGCCCGAAACCGCCCCAGTTTTTGTGCTGTCTGCGTATAATACGCAGCCTGCTGCGTATAATACGCAGACAGGGTCTTCTCCTGTGCTGTTTTCTCCACTTTGTGCTTGCTGTCTGCGTATTTTCTGCGTATTTTCTGCGTATAATACGCAGACAGGGACCCATCTTGCTTTCCAACCTCCTCACTCTGCGTATTTTCTGCGTATTTTCCCCCTGGCTGCGTATTTTCTGCGTATTTTCTGCGTATTTTCCCCCTGGCTGCGTATTTTCTGCGTATTTTCTGCGTATAATACGCAGACAGGGGAGAAAATCTGTCCAAAAACCCCTCTCCCTCCTTGCTGCCTGCGTATTTTACGCAGGGTCTGCGTATTATACGCAGACAGCAAGGCAGGGTGCTCTTTTCTGCCTCTGTTTGCCTCCTGCTGCATTCCCGATCCATTCCTGCTGCATTCCCGGGCCCTGTTCCTGCATAGACAACATGAACACACCCGCGATCATATCCAAATAAAGTACGGAAAATGCAGAAATTTATAAAGAGCAAGTAACTGTCTCGTTCCTAAAACCGAGGCGTTCCGAGGGTGAAAATTGGCTAAAACGTGAGTTTTCCGGCACAAATGCACAAAAACCGAGCTATAAGATAACCCCTATTCGGGCATTATCAGCAACTACCTTGCCATCCATGTCGGTCTTCTTCTTGAAGACCCACTTGCACCCTATGGGTCGAGCCCCTTCGGGTGGTTCCACCAAAGTCCATACTTTGTTGGTGTACATGGAATCCATTTCGGATCTCATGGCTTCTAGCCACTTCTTAGAGTATGGGCCACTCATGGCTTCTCCATAGTTTGCAGGCTCATCTTCCATGAGTGGTACGTCATCGGGCTCAGTCACGAGAAGTCCATACCTCTCTGGCTCATGACGCACTCTTCCTGATCTACGGAGTTCCTGTGTTACCTGAACAGGCTCTTCCACAACTTCTTGTGGTTCCTGTTCATGTTCCATTATTGGTTCAGTGGTTTGTGGTTCATGAATTTCTTCAAGTTCTATAATCCTCCCACTTGCTTCTTTAGAGACTAGTTCTCTTTCTAGAAACACGCGGTCCGAGCAACAAACACTTTGTTCTCGGTAGGGTTATAGAAATAATATCCTTTAGTCCTTTTAGGATATCCCACAAACTTACACTTATCCGCCTTAGGCCCGAGCTTGTCTGTCTGTAAACGCTTTACATAGACGTCGCAGCCCCAAATCTTCATAAACGACACTATGGGACGCCTCCCAGTCCATATCTCATATGGCGTCTTCATGACTGATTTGGATGGAACACGGTTAATGGTAAAAGCTGCCGTCATTAGAGCATGTCCCCAAAAGGATATCGGAAGATCTGTTTGAGACATCATAGATCGCACCATATCTAATAGAGTGCGATTCCTCCTCTCAGATACACCATTCCATTGTGGTATTCCGGGTGGAGTGAGCTGGGATACTATCCCACACTCTCTAAGATACTCATCAAACTCTTGGCTTAAGTATTCTCCTCCACGATCCGATCGTAGAGCTTTAATACTCTTGCCAAGTTGCTTCTCTACTTCATTCTTGAATTCCTTGAACAATTCAAAGGATTCAGATTTGGCCTTCATAAGGTATACAAATCCATATCTACTGAAATCATCAGTAAATGTGATGAAGTAGGTATAACCACCTCTGACAGGCGTGGGGAATGGTCCGCATACATCAGTATGTATGAGTGCCAATAACTCACTAGTCCGCTCGCCTTTCTTATTGAAAGGGGAATTTGTCATTTTTCCTAATAAACAAGATTCACATGTCTCATATGATTCCAAATCAAATGAGTCTAGAAGTCCATCCTTATGGAGTCTAGATATGCGTTTCTCATTTATATGGCCTAAACGACAGTGCCATAGATATGTAGGATTTAAATCATTAGTTTTAATCCTTTTAGTATTTATGTTATAGATTGGATTATTTAGATCAAGGATATACAATCCATTAGACAAATGCGCACTACAATAGTCCATACTATCAAAATAAATGGAGCAACACTTGTCCTTTATTGAAATAGAAAAACCTTTCTCGTCCAAACAAGAAACGGAAATAATGTTTCTGCTCATAGCAGGCACATAAAAGCAATTGTCTAATTCTAAAATAATTCCAGAAGGCAAAGATAGCTCATAAACGCCTACAGCTAATGCAGCAACCTTTGCTCCATTCCCGACGCGCAAGTCTATCTCCCCTTTTCGCAATCTTCTACTTCTTTTCAAATCCTTCACATTACGACAAATGTGAGAACCACATCCGGTATCTAATACCCAGGATGATGAAATAGAGAGATTGATGTCTATAACATAAATACCTGGTGGTGGTGGAATCACTATTCCAAGCTTCTTATCCTCCAGATATTTAGGGCAATTCCTCCTCCAGTGACCCGGCTGGCTGCAATGGTGACATTCACCTTTAGCCACGCCTCAACTAGGCTTTAGGGCATCCTTGGATTTCGCAACTTTCTTGCATTTTCCTTTTGAAGTAGATGCAACTGACTTGGCCTTCTTCTTGTGTACCATCATTATGGCCTTGCCCTTGCCTTTATTGATGCTTTGCTCAGCTGTCTTTAGCATGTTCAATAGGTCTGGCATAGACTTGTTGATCTCATTCATATTATAGTTCATAATGAACTGATTATAACTGTCATGCAACGATTGCAAGACGAGATCAGTCGCCAAGTCCTGGCCGAGTGGGAACCCCAGTCTCTCAAGGTTCTCTATGTACCCGATCATTCGGAGTACATGAGGGCCTACTGGATTCCCTTCTGCAAGACTACTTTTGAACAACGCTTTAGACACCTCATATCGCTCATGCCTTGCCTGTTCCTGAAACAATTGTTTCAAGTGTCTGATCATATCATAGGCTTCCATGTTCTCGTGTTGCTTCTGAAGCTCACCAGTCATGGTGCAAAGCATGAGGCAAGTCACGTCATTAGAATCATCAACATATTTCTGACGTGCCCTTACTTCCGCTAGTAGAGACTCATCTTGTGGTGGGTCTGGAATTGGAGTGTCCAAGACGTACAACTTCTTTTCTTGCTTGAGGACAATCCTCAAGTTTCTGTACCAGTCAAGGAAATTTGTTCCAGACAATTTATCCTTCTCAAAGACAGATCGTAGGGATGAACTCGATGCGTTGTTGTTTGCCATTTGGAATTCTACAAAACGAGAAATATGCAATTTAGTATTTTGAACAATTTAACTATATTTAACAATGGCTAGATCATTAAATATAGCTCCCACTAATTTTCTCGAATTAATAGCCCTCACTATTAAAGCGGAAAATATCTTTATACTTTCTAGTGGGTCCAAGATCCCTTTTTCACTTCTTCTTGAGCTTGCTTTGGCAAGTCACCCAAGAATTGGTTATTTAGGTAGGAACCATTCCAATTGCATCCCATGCAACTCTTGGTCCAATTAGGTGAATAAATTCCTTTTATTCTTTATCCAATTGGATAACTCCTAATTGTCATGCCTCTAAGCTCATCAATCCAATTGACTCTTGCCTAGTTGCGTCCAACCTCTTGCTTTCAACATACACGCATTACTAGCTTGCGTCGTCCGCAACACATCATGAAAAATTAAAATCGCCTTGCTTTGGCAAGCCCGAATTTTAAATAGGCCATGATCATGAAGGGTGTTTTGGCAAGAGAAGGCAAAACGCAATATTTAATTGAGGGATTTCTTTTAAGTTGTTTGGTTGATCTTATCAACATGGTCTACTTATTTGGATTGGGCCATCCACAGTAAAAGACCAACCTTATTTATTATTATCTTATTATCGTTTTGCTTGTAGCGCCATACACACAAAATAAATAACAAGGCATGAATAATAAACATCCACAAAATAAAAAAAAACGTGGCATGGATATGGCCCCTAGACTAATGATATTATCAAGCCAATGATAATATATAATTGCCCTAAAGTGCCGAGCTCATCTCCATGTGCTCCACCATAGCTGCGCGTCTAAGGATGTCTTTTGGCTCCTTTGGTTCTCCGGTCTTCTTCTCCATGTTCTTGCTATCATCTAAATACTTCTAATTCTAGCCTAACATCTAGAATAAATAAATAACAAAAGCCTCACATGTCGAGGAGAAAAGGACGACTCGCAGGCCGTAAAACTTAATTAATTATTACATTAATTTGATCAGCTCGCAGGCCGTAAACCAAACCACAAAACAATAAACATCCACAATCCTAGGCCATATCCATCCACCATGCAATAAAGCACATATAATACAGTTAAAACCAATTTATAACGCGCTTGTTTTAATTTTAATGAAATTGGGTAACTAGGGTTTTACAACGGTCCAAAGGGCTCAAGCCAACAAGTGGCCCGAACCCTAGGACCGCCGCACGCCTAGAGGCACGCGGCCTTGCTTGGCGCGCAAGGGAGGGGCGGGCGGCTAGGGTTTCGGCCCTAGTCCCCTTCCTCCTTACTTGTTGCCCAAGCAAGGTTGTTTCCTTATGGAATTATTTCCATAACTTTGTTTCCATAATTGAAAACCCCTTTTCAATCATGTGCCCATGAACCCTAATTTTTCAAGAACCCAATTATTCACATCCTATGTGATTAAACTCACCAATTCTAACATCCAATGTTAAATTGGGTCTTGTTTGATTGAATCAAATTCAATATTGCATCTACTATGCCAATTTTTTCAGTTTTCGCGTAATAAACAATAATACGGTGTATGAACTGAAATCGTAAACACATAATATCATGTTATGCTCTACGACCTGTGGCTCTGATACCACTGTTGGGTTTTGACGTAGGTAACGCAGCGGAATAACAAAAATTAATCCTACTCAAAGCCCACCAAGGATCACAGGAAGAGACATCATAACATGATTAAGGTCATAGAAGATGTGTACCTTTTGATTTGTGAGATCACACGAAGAATGATGTCCTCGTCTCTACGGTTGATCCACGTCTAGAGGTGAGATCTAGATTCTTCCTTCAAAAAAGTGCTAGCTTGAACCCGGAGGAAGAGGGATGAAGATCAAAGCAACAAAGCAACAAAGGCACAAGGGAGGGGCGGCCTCCTCCTTGCCGTCGGGTAGAGGGGCGGACGGGGGCTAGGGTTTCGGCCCTAGCTCTTGTCTTGCTCTCTCTTTTTCTCTCTCCCACTCTTTGTGTTATGTCTAATAATAACTCATGTGGGAAGGAAGCTAGAGCCTCTTATATATATATACTCCAACAACTCCTTGTTGTTTCCATATTAGAGTTTTTCTTGTTCTAGTAGGACTAGAACTATCCCCTTCCTTGCAAATTAGTCCTACTAAGTTTGCAAGGTGTTGCACAATGATCCTTCTATTAATTAATCTTTATTAATTAATCCCAAATCTAGCTCTACTCTATTTGACGTGTGACCCCATAGGTTTCTATATAGTTGGTAGTAACTATTACTAACATGGAGCGGTGTCTAGCAACACATCCATGCAACCCAACCAATAGAAATAGTCAGTGATCCCGACAAACCTTTGTGCCCAATATGTCATATTGCATTATCCCTTTGTCTCCATATCCGGATTGGACACGAGACATAAATAGTCACACTAGTATATCCAATCCATAGTTCCTCGATCCTGGGAATATGCTTATACTTGCAGATAACATTAATATCTCTATATTAATTTATCTGAGTCTGGCCAGACATTCAATAAGCCTCATCCCTCGAGTGGCCGTGGATATCTACCCCCATTATGTGGGAGGGACAAATCCTATCTACATCAATACGATCTCTAAGCTTGCTTCCTATCATGCCCGATAGCCACCTTTATGATTACCCAGTTACGGTGTAACGTTTGATAACATCAAAGCGCAATATTTCGCAACTAGAGTATCTAGTGACTTCAAGTCTAAGGATTGCAATAATATTAGCACTACGAAAAGCGATTGTGACTTCACATAATCTAATGTATCCTTTTCGTCGTGGGTCAATCCAGTATGCCATTACTCCTAATGCATACCCATGTGTTAGACTTGATATCTCCATATCAATCTACCCACATACTAGTCTATATTTGATTGTCCTATTAATCAATATAATGGACTAGGGATATTTAAGATAAATAACACAATTTATCTAAGGACTTCATTATATTAAATACCGCCATAAAAATAAATGAATATTCTAGCCAAAACATTGTTCATACTAAATCTACGATTGCCTCTAGGGAACCTATTCCAACACTAATACGGTCCGTACCCGTATCAACCTCCCTCTCGTTGACATTCACCTTCACCTCAAGGTCGCTGTTCGTTTTTCCAAGATTTTATGGGACATTTCAGCTGATGCGGTACTAACCAAGTGATGCTCTCCTTGAGGTCGGGTACCGTTAATAGCTTTACGTCCAGTAATAAGCTCCAAGAAAACTACCTGACTTTAGTGTCACGTGTTCATTGCAGATTCATGAGCACAGTAACCACAAGTACCAAGGAATCTGGTGGAAACATGAGGTTTGTCTCCTGTAGGAACCACCTTTGCAATTCCAATGCTTCAACAACGGTTGATGGTCCTATTGTGGTTGTGGTGCTGGGCTCTGGTCGTCCACGACGGTGGCTTCGATTTGCAGCGCCTGGAACCCTAGTCGAGGCGGCGAATGGATCCCTAGCCGTGGGTGTAGGGTTTTAATCATGGATACGTAGCGGAAAAACATAATACATCCATTCAATACCCTCCAAGGATCACAGGACAAGAGACATAACGATGGTAAGGGAAGAAATCAAGTTACACACCTTAGGGTTTCTCCTGTGATGACTTGTAACGTGAATTGTGTCACGTCTCTACGGTTGATCCACGCCTAGAGGTGAGATCTAGATCCTCTAACTCCTTGTTCTAGCTAGGAAGAATGGAAGAGGAAGAAGAAATCGCGCAACAATGGAGCACCAAAGGTAGGCGGCTCTCCTTTTAGGCCGACGGGTAGGGGCGGTCCCAATGGGGGGTTCGGCCCTCCTTGGGACTTGCTCTCTCTCCTTACTTTATTCTCTCCTACTCTATCATATAGATGTGTGTAGAGAAAATAAGCTAGTAGTGTTCTTTATATAGTCCAACAACTCCTTGTCCTACTACATAAAGAACCCCTCTCCTAATCCTACTCAAATAATGATTAGTCCCTCTTTGCAAACTAGTCATAATCATGTCCATACATGGACTAGTTCTTTTTGCAAACTAATCCTAACCATGTCTCTGCATGAATTATTCCACCTTGGAAAATCCTAATCATGTCTCTACATGAATTAGTCCAACTTGCATATTAGTCCTACTAAGTTAGCAAGTTGTTGCGATTTGATCCTTCTAATTAATTAATCGTATTAATTAATTATTTCCCAAGTCTAGTTCACCCCTATATGGCGTGTGACCCCATAGGTTCTATTTAGTTGGTTGTAACTATTTACTAATATGTAGCGGCCTCTAGCAAGACATCCATTCTAGCCAACAAATAGAATAGTCATCATGACAAACCTTGTGCAAGTAATTGTCTCATCCCTTTGTCCCAATATCCGGATTGGACACGAGACATACAATTCACACTCGTATATCCAAATAGTAGTTTCTCGATCCTGGGAATAGCCTTATTCGTGCAAATAACATCAATATCCCATATTGATTTATTTGAGTCTGGCCAGACATTTTATAAGTACTATCCCTCGAGTGGCCTAGGATATTTTCTCCCGTTATGTGGGAGGGAAAAATTCTATCTACGTCCACTACGATATCTAAGCTTGCTTCTTATTGTATCCGGCACACGCCTTTATAACTACCCAGTTACGGTGTAGCGTTTAACGCTACCAAAATCACAATAATCCGCAACTAGAATATCTAGCGACTTCAAGTCTAAGGATGACAATACCAATGCACCGCGAGAAGCACTTGTGACTTTACATAACTTGTATGTAGCCTTCTCGGAGATGGTCAATCCAGTATGACATTACTCCTAATGCATACCCATGTGTTGGATCAAGATATCTCCATATCAATCCAACCCCATACTAGTCTATAGATGATTGTCCTATTAATCATTATAATCGACTAGGGATATTTAAGAATATAAAACTTATATTCTAAGGACTTCATTCATGTTATCATATCTCCATAACGATAACATATTGAATTGTAAATCCACATATTTGTCACAATAAATTGATTGCCTCTAAGGCACAATTCCAACAGTGGGGGTAGCTGGAACCCTAGTTAAGGTTAAGGCTATAACCCTATTTGAGGCTATGGCGTGGTCTGGTAGGGGTGTGGAAGGGGAAACATGTGTTGTTGCGACTGTAGTTGGATCTGGGGTGGTGGTTCTTGCTGGGTAGGCGGCGTAGAAGCTTGTGGCGTCGGTTGCTTGCTTGCCACTTGGTGGTGGTTCGCCGCCTGTACCGTCGGAAGGGATGCGACACAAGGCTTAACGCTTGTGCGGACCTGCTGCTGTTGGATCAGCGGGGGAGGCTGCTGGTAGGTCGGGGGCATCAATAGCCTATAGGGCGCCGGAAATAGCTAATGTGGCAGCGGCAGAAACGACAGTTGTGGCTGCTGCTGTTTTTTGCGCCGGGTTTGGCTAGGAAATCGGGGAGTACGCCATCGGCGGCTGATCTGTCTGATGCAGTTGTTATAGTTATGCCTGTTGTAGCCCTTGCGACAGCTGGGTCAAGTCGCTACCTATTGGTGGAGTCGGCTGATAGGGCTACTAGATCCCTAGCTGCGGCGGCAGAAATCCAGCTTCTTGGGCTGCAAAACAATTATCAAGATTAGATAACCGTGCATCCATGTTGGTCGTTGTTGCCTGGATATCTTTGAGAGCGGTCAGCAATTGCGTGTCGCAATCGTCGGATTTTTCTCCTGTGTTCGTCATTGATGAAAGCACCAGTTGATAGCAGAAGCTATCGATACAATGCTTCAATCTCCGTTGTAGCGATTTGAGAGGCTACCATCTCCAATTGTAGCGTTCCTACGAAATACTAAACTCTTGTTCATTCAATTTCATAGCTACACACTAACCCTGCGCAACGTATAAATACTAATAGCCCTTCTACTAATTACCCCAAGCCCCCTAACAATTAATTGATAGTACTAATACCCCTGAATTAATAACACTTTCAAGAACTATTTAATTAACTAATATCACTTTAAATAAATCTAATACTTCACTGCAACGTTGTGTCCTGCGCCGTGTTCTGATACGGTTCGTACCCGTATCATTAGACCATCACCTCCATCCTACCTCATTTATCTCCTTGTCCTTGTCCATCTACTTCATCTTCTCTTCTTCTTCACCATCAGTCAACATAAAAGACAACTCATCCCAATCTCCCTCTCTCTCACTTCACCGAACCATCACCTACACCACTACCTCCGGTACCACCTATGGCGGATGCATAATTTATTGGAGTGGGGGCCAACCTATCAATGAAAGCAATAGTTATTTTTATGTCATAATCTAAATATATTTACATCAATACTTTTAGAAGAATAATTACTGCTAGTTGATATGTAATACGTAGTTGAGAAATGAGTACAAGTAACACTTTTTCGTAATGAGAATGTACATAACTTGATTTGTAGTGGAATTAATTCTAAAATAATTAAAGGATCAAGTTGAAAAACATATTTTTGCGGGGGGGGGGGGGGGGGGGGGTGGACACAGTACTTTCATGAAAATGCTCGCATTTTATAGGGGTTAATAATGAAAATGCTGAACTTTCGAGGGGTCATGGCCCCCGCCCGCCCCTCCCTGTGTCCGCCATTCGTTACCACAACAACCACTGCTCCCCCACTCCTCACACCTCCTCCTCCATCCCCCTCTCTGGCTCCATATGATTTTTTCGAGAAAATAACCCAGAAGAACCACCGCCAACACCACCCAATATCATCACAATCGACTGAACCACCACCTCCAACACCTACATCTTCTCTGCTTTCACTTAATGCCATCTCTCGACCTCTCTCGACCTCTCTCTGTCAGCCACCCACGCCGCCATTTTCAGCGGCCATTAAAGCTCGACCGAGCTTTTCACCGGACCAAACCCATAAACACCCGACCCCCGAACTCATTCCCTCTTGCATTCTGAAGGTCCGAGAAGCTCGAGGAAGATTCAACCGAAGCCTAGACCGTCGAGAAACAGCCATGTCGATCTTTATTGCCGAACTTCACAATTTTCGTCATTCTTGGTGTGGGCAAGCTCTCTAAATCTTCTCCTCTTTCATTTTCTATTGTCAAAATTCGATATTCGGTTCGGAGAAGATGGCAAGAATGAAAATGATTTTATGTTTTGCGGTAGTTGTGCAAAATATGAAACCTTGAAGGTATAAACTGTTAAAAATAGAACTTTGTTCATAAACAGAAACGTAGTTTTTCTAACTTTGGGGAGCCCCTCGTCTTTTAATTAAACTGATATTATGGTAGGGGTATGTAGTTGTAGTTTCTAGTATACCATAGGAAACTACCTGTAGTTATATAATCATATTTTATTAACATGATTATTTATGTTTAGTTATTTTATACAATTATTTAAATTTTTATGTTAAGTAATAAATAAAAATAAATATTTTGATAATGAAAATAAAAATATTAATATCTATAAATATAAATCATTTATAATAAAATATTCGGTAGAAGACAAAAGCCACCCTCCGTGTTCGGACTAGATATAAAATTAACCCTCGTGTTTGGGGATATACAAAACCCACCCTGTCACTAACGGCATACTAACGGAGGGGTAAGAAGACATATTTACCCTTATTTTGGCAAATAAAATGCCACACCATAAATATTTTTTTCCCTTTCCGCCTCATTTTGTAACCCTAGATGCCTCCCCCTTCCCCACCCCCTCTCTCTCAAATCGACAGAATCTCTCGCTCAAATCGTCGCCGTCCTCCGCCTCTCTCTGTGCATCATCGTTGATTTGTAGGATTCGTCGCGGGTGAGCAGATTGCGAAGGAGGATGGCGGACATGGAACAAGCCTCAGGGTGGACAGAGGAGTGGAGAAGCTCTACATGCTTCATGGTGAGAGCATCGGATTGCGTCTGCTTGCAGAGACTGGAGAGAAACTCGGCTTGGGAATGCCGGATCAGGTCCGAGGACGGCGGCGCATTCTCCATTCTCACTTCTTCAGCTCTCTCCTCGCCCTCAAAGGTGCCGTCACCGCCGACCAAACTCGCTTCCTCGCCGCCTGGTCCGAATTCGACACCAACACATGTTAATTGCCGGGAATCGACTGTGACTGATAACTCCCAGACAGGAGTTATCTATTGAGCTTAATTGAGATAAAATTGCCGAGTGTTCTTGAGTTTTGAGCCGGTTTTAGCTCTAAAAGTCTCGGTAATGCACACGACATGCATTTGAGCTAATATCGGGATGACGAGTACTTTCTGCATTAGTTTCGTATACATATTAATATTTGGATATGATAGCGGGTTTGTTCATGTTGTCGTTACAGGAACAGGTTCGGGAAGTGCATAGAGATGAGTGCCGAGACAAAAAAATGGTTTGCCTCGAGAAACGTGCAGAAAATGCTCGGGGTAGGATTTGACCGAGACTTGTAAAAGGGACAGTGGAACAGAAAAACAGAAAGATTGGAGGAGAAACGGGCATTGAAAACCGACCGAGAAAACAGAAAACTCTAAAACCGAGAATGACCAGGATACACTCGGTTGACAATATATTGAGCTTTACTTGGAATTTTGGAGTGAAACCTGCGGCAAAAGAAAGGAGACATCAAGGGCTTTTCGAAAACAGGTCATAATGCTGAAACGGAGTCCGGCCAAAAAACCGACCTCCCGCCAAGTGTGGGTCCCAGACAGACCACACCCAAGTAGGAGTCTCGGGTCCCGGTGTCCGGAGTCGTGAGCAACTATTTCATGTTCGTGACGATTTCTGGGACAGTTCTGACCCAGGGGTATTTTGGTCATTTTGGCACTGGGCCCGGGTTTCCGGAGTCGAGTTCAAATTTTGTCTCCCAAATTCAGTCAGCAGTTTTCTATGGCCAGAGTCAGGATTGGGCAGAATTTGGAGCGGTTTTGACCCGGGGGTATTTTGGTAATTTTGACAAGTTTCGGGTCAAAATGCAGGATGAGGCACAAAGTGATCCGAGGAGAGCATTGTGTGCGTATTTTACGCGCACCCTGTGCGTATTGTACGCACACAGCAGGCAGAGGAGCTGATTCTGGCAGAAAGGCATTGTGTGCGTATTTTACGCACACCCTGTGTGTATTATACGCACACAGGGGGGGCAAATAGGCACAAAGAGAGGAAATCAGGAGACAGTGTGCACTGTGTGCGTATTATACGCACGCCATGTGCGTATTATACGCACACAGCAAGGCGAAATACGCACACAGGAGAGAAAACTGCACACCCCAGGGCCACTGTGTGCGTCTTATACGCACACAACACGTACACCGAGGCGGTTTTGGTCGGTGGCAGTTTCGTAAATAAAGGTAGTTTCCAGAAACTTCTTCGGCACTATATAAAGACTCGTCCAGGCTCGTTTTAAAGGACATCAACACATCCAAGGATAAATCTGAGCATCCCCGGAGAGCACGGAAACGCGAATCCAGATTCAAGACACCCGTTTGCTCTTATTCTCTCTCTCATTCAAAAACTGTGTTATTTACGTCTTGAATTTCAGTAGGTAAACTTTTTACCTAGGTTCTCGGTGAACCTAGGGTTTCGTACTCAGAGATTAGTTCTATGTTTTGATTATGAATTCATGATTGCAATATCTTAATATCAGCAGCTTTGTTCGTTATTCTGTCTTTGAATTTTACTGTCCATGCATGCTCGGCTTGATCACCCAGAATTGCTACAGACCCGAGCCGGTAGGTGAAAACGTCTGGTTAGGGTTAGGAAGAGAAGACATAATTTATCACCTTGCCCAGATGGACCGACCAGAGAAGGGGAGTTAGGACTAGCCTGAAATCGTTTGACCAACTGTTAGAGAATCTAACCCGGGACTTTAGGACAGGTTATAAGCCCTAGCAGACTTAGAACGAGACTGCAGACCTAGGCAGCTTAACAGGAATCGGAAAGTCTGCAGAATCATAATAACGTGCAGGAAAAGAAAAGATACTGCATAACTGGTACGTGGCACGGATAACGAGACTGTTGTGTGTTTTCATGTCAAACAAAGAACGAAAATCTGAAGAGACCCTAGGGGATCCTGGAATCTAGTATCTCAACCCTAGTTTTACAACCTTAAGATTATTCTGAAAATTCTCACAAAAATATTTACCTTTCAGTATTTACTTTCAGTACTTAGTTCGTAATCGCAACTCTCAAAATATTCCTCTTTTTTACACTCTGTTCTTTAAAACTGATTATTAGAAAAACCTGCAAAGTCCCTGTGGGATCGATAATGTGAGTCGAAAATACTCTCTATATTACTTGATTCGTATACTTGCGAATAGTACGCTAGAAAGTGCATCAAGTTTTTGGCGCCGCTGCCGAGGACTTTTTACGGTTTATTTAGTAGTCAGAATTAACTTTCTGAGTTTTTCTTTTTATTTTTATTTTTTTGTTATCTCACTGCTCTTGAGATCTCTATTTTTTTCAGGATGGGCGACAGTACCGAAGGAACGCCAGAACTGCTCGAGACACGTACCCCATCCCAGATGGCTCGGTACATCGAAGAGCTTATCACAGCGGGCTTTGCTGCCCGGAACAACCAGAGGACATACAACAGATCTGGAAAGGCGCTGGTGGAAAATTTTGAGGTCCCCACGGGAGGGCACGAACGAGCTATTGTGGTGCCCGAGGTCACCGCATAACACTTTGATATAAAACTCTCCACCATCAAGACTGCTCAGACCCTCTGCCCGTTTTATGGCAATGCCGATTAAGACCCAAACGACTTTATCGGGAAGTTCGAGGACTACTGCAACAAGGTACGGTATAAGGGAGTCGACGCAGAGGCACTTATGCTAATTCTCTTTCCATACTGCCTATACAGAGTGGCCAAAGACTGGCTCGAATCCCAACCACCCAGATCCATCACTACATGGGAGGGGTGTGTCACGGATTTTCTGGCCAAATTTTACCCTGCTTCTCGGGTAATCCAATTACAGTGCGAGTTCCTGCCATTAAAGCAGAAGATGGGAGAAACGGTGGTAGATGCGTGGGACAGGCTGATGAGATTGGTGAAAAAGTGCCCATACCACGGCTTTGGAGACCCAAAGATCCTGCAGGTATTCTATCATGCCCTAGACAGGTAGAGTGCTGACAGGATTGACAGAGAATCCGGAGGAAACTTTCTCTACCAGGTGGACAAAGACGGGGCCTATGAGCTGATGAAGCAGTTAGCCAAGCAGGACACTCGACTTTTTGACGATCGCAGAATCACGGCCCGAGCTGAACCAGTGGAAGACAACCGGATAGATAAACTGGCCAAGATCGTTCAAAATTTGGTTAAGAAGGTTTACTCAGACAAGAAGACTGTTGCAGCGGTGGACGGGCCAGATAAGGACACAGTCATTGAGGGGATTAGGACAAAGGATGCCAATTACGTACAGCAACAGTGGGATCCGAGCCGGTACAGACCGGGTACGAGAGATCATCCCGGGTTCCGGTACGGAAACCCGAATTCTGCGATTTATGCACCAGGATTCCAGCACATGCCACATGCACAGCAAGCAGTACCTACAGAACAAGTACAGCCAGGACCATCAACACAGCAATACGATGCTCAGATGAAGAAAATCGAGTCCATGTTTCAAACCATGGAGTCCCGGTTTGCACATATGGACGCCCTGACAGCCGACGTGCAGTCGGCCAAAAAACTTCACTGTGCGCTTTGGAGATACAAGTAGGGCAGTTAACACAGCAGCTAACTGAAAGAGCACCAGGGAACTTACCCTCAACCCCAGTGAATAATCCACGTGCTCAGGTCAATTCCATTACCACTCGGAGTGGATTAGTACTACAGGATCCGCCGTATCCTAGCCATGCACGTGCAGAAAAGTCGAAGGAAATCGAGCGCGAAGTATTTGGCCAGGATAACAGCTCAGCCGAGCGCCCCCAGCCGAAGGGCTAAGTTGAGCAGGATGCAGTGCAGAACGAAAAGGAAGCTGAAACGGTGCCTATCTCCAAAGAGGTGTTGTATCCTTTAAAAACGCGAAAGAGGGATGATAGCAAGGACTATGCCAGATTTCTCGAGATGTTCAAATTGCTGCAAATCAACATCTTGTTTGCTAAGGCATTGGCAAAGATGCCCACTTATGCCAAATTCCTCAAGGACATTCTTTACGAGAGGAGGCGGATGAGCGATTTAGAGACTATAAATCTGACGGCAGAAGTGAGCAACTGTGTGAAGAATGGGCTACCAAGGAAAAGGAAGGACCCCGACAGTTTTGTAATCCCGGTAACCCTAGGTAATGCTTACACAGAAAAGGCTCTGTGTGACCTAGGGACCAGTATCAATCTGATACCCTTATCGATTTTCAAATGTCTGAAAATCGGTGAACTAAGGCCCACCAGAATCAAGTTGCAGATGGCAAACAGATCCGTGAAGCAGGCTTACGGGGTCATTAAAGATATTCTAGTGAAAGTCGGAGAGTTAATTTTTCCGGCAGATTTTGTGATTCTGGACATGGAGGCAGGAGACGTACCACTCATTCTAGGAAGACCGTTTCTGGCCACTGGAGAAGCCATGATAAACTGCAAGAGCGGAGAATTGACTATGCAGATTAATGAAGACAAGGTGAAGTTCAATGTTTTCAAAAATCTGCAACTACCGAATTATTACGAGCATGAAGACATCTTTGCAGTGGAGGTAGTCGAAGAAGGCTGGGAAAACGAGGAGATGGATGAGCTATGGGCAGAGATTGACAGAGTGGACAGATAGAACGAGGAGAGATTCCAGGAGGAGCGGGCCATGCAAGTTGAAAACCGGACCACTTTACAGTTGGACGAAAAAAGTGGGCATAAATTGGCCCTGGTCCCTTCACTCAAAGAGCCACCAACCCTAGAGTTGAAACCGCACCCGAGCCATCAAACTTCAGCAAAGCCAAATTAGTTTCAAGAAGGGCAGAAAGTACTTCTCTGCGAGTCTCGGAAGCAGATTTTCACGGGAAAATTGAGATCTCGGGGGTCAGGGTCGTTTATCATCAAAGATGTACTGTCATGGGATGCGGTTGAATTGGAGAATCCGCATGATAGTACAACTTTCAGGGTGAGTGGAACCTGGGTCAAACCATATTTTGGCCCGGAAGTGGACGTCAAGGTAGATTGTTTTGACGTCCCTTGAGCAAACATGAGGTAATTGGGTCGGGCCGTCGACCGTAAATTAGAAGCGCTGGTTGGGAGGCAACCCAACGTAGTAAGTTAGTTTAAATTATTTCAATTTTATCTAAGTTTTGAATTTTAAGAGAGGTAAGATGAGTGGGTATTAAGTTTGAATTGAACATGTGCAGATACAGCAGAGCAGAAAACGAGAACAAAAAGGAGTAGAAATACTCTGTGTGCGTATTTTACGCACAATACGCACATCCTGTGCGTATAATACGCACACACGGGGTAGAGAGAGAGAAATAAAATTCTATGTCCGGGCTGCGGTGTGCGTATTTTACGCACAGCCTGTGCGTATTATACGCACACAGCAGCCCAGACTACCAAAATTTTGAAATATAAAAAAAAGTTACCAGGATGAGTTGTTGTGTGCGTATAATACGCACAGTGTGCGTAAAATACGCACACAGCAGCCCAACCTCGTAAAAAAAATTAAATTTTTCAGCCCAATGCCACTATGTGCGTAAAATACGCACATTATGCGTATTATAGGCACAAAAATTCAGTTTTTTCAAATTATAAAGGAGAGGTATTTTCGTAATTTCATTAAAATTAGGGTTTTAAGGGGGGAGGCCGACGGGTTGGAGCCATTTTTGGCCTCTTTTATCACTCTACCTCCAAACGCAGATCCGTGGAGTTTGAAGCGAATTAAGAAAATTTCGGAGAAGGAAAGGCGAAAGAAGAGAGAAAAGACATATTTCCGAAAACTTGAAGAATTGACCCCGGTGCGCTCTGGCACACTTGACCATCACAAGGACTCGTACGAGTTGGGGATTTTTCAGGAACAGTTTTTCTGCACAACAGAGCAATCGACCCCGGTGTACGAAAATACATTCGACCATATGTGAGCACATTGTCACACACAATGGTGCTTGGGGATTGCACATTTGAAGAGCGCATATAGAGCCCGGAAGGTTGACAACTTCCGTCGAGAAATTTTCCGGCGACCGGTCAACGGTTCTTCTCCATCAAAATCTGCAAAAAATACAGCACCTGTAAGAACTGACTCCGGGTGCACAGGTTCAATTTCTGTCTCTCGCTTTATTTTTCTGCATATGCTACCATATGCTACCAGTTGCTCTCGTTCGATGAGGCAAGCCAGCTCATCCAATCCAGATTATATGCCTGATGACTAGTACCACGAGGGCATGGCATCATCCAGTGTGGGGGTGGTGGCGTCGTAACTGCATTACTTTTTATTTTAAAAAAATACATTAGTGAAAAATTAAAGAAAAATGATAAAAATTAATTTTTTTAGAATGGGCGAAGGATTTAGCTTAAAACTGGAGAGAGCTTAATGATAGAAAATTTTTCGAAAGTGGACGAAGTTAAGTGAGGAAGAGCTGCGAGAATCTGTCTAGGGGAGTGTATAGAGCCACTACACTTCAGAAAACGTAAGTAGCTGTCTCCCGAGCCATGTATTCGACTAGCTCCCAGACCACCGTCACCAGTTAGTCGTCAACCCGCCATCACGGTCACCACATCATTTGGTGGAGTGATAGGCCATAGGGGACCTCACGTCCTGTCTCGCGCCTTAGGTCCACTATTGAGCCCCGGTTATCCATTATTCCTTTTTCTTGGTACCTTTTGACCTAGGAAGTTGTTTTTTATACTCGCATCATTGTTAGTATTTTGATCTTTCCTACGCGTCATGGCACGAGGGAGTTGAGTTGAGGGGGATTTTCTGGGGTAAAGCAGTATTGTCATACTTGATAGTGGATGAGCGTCATACTTTTATATTTGAGGGTGTGAAAGGGTGAGATAGTGACGGCAGCACACTTCGGTGTGGCAGTGACTCACGACATTACACCGTGAGCACAGGAGGAGAGCCGTAGAGCGTGAATTTTCCGCACGAAATGGGGGACTTGGGGTTGACAGAGTTGATTAGAGGACGCGTTGTGCTATTTAGACATCCTTGGAGTGAGGAGGATTAGTTGGAAAAGCGCAATTAGTTTACAAATTGACTACATGGTTCGAAATTAGTGTGGGGGTGGTCGTTTCAGATTCTATTTCAGTATTTTTCTGCCACCACGTTTTTTGTTCATCATAGAGTTGGCCTGGTTTGTATTATTGTTTTTTATTGTGTTGCCCCGCATTGAAACGCAAAAAAAATGAGAAAAAAAGAAGAAAAAAAGGAAGAAAAGAAGAAAAAAAAGAGTATCAAAGGCAGAAAATGCAGGGTGCTTGGTTGATTTTATTTCAAAACGCCATGCCGACAATTTTTATCACAATTTCACATTCGTTCACAGTTGTGTCCGCGAGAACGGCAGTTACACCGGGACTGGGGAAATTGAGTGTCTAGAATCTTAGGTGATTTGGGTCAGTTTCTATCATCTTGGTGAGGGAGTGTGAGATTGGGGTATGTGTGAGTGTGTTGTGACGTTTAAGACATCGCTTCTAAATGACTTATCCTACCGTTCCAAAGCCGGCAGATTTACTTTACACCCGGAGTAAAAGCTCGGAAGGTGTGCGTTAGGGATACGTTCGGTTTGCGTGCAAAAGCAGAAGTATGGTTCGTGCTTGTTCCTAACCTAGGCTGGCCGCAAGTTCTTCCGATCACCGCAGTTTCTGAAATCTAGGGGAATATGAGTGTTTGATGATGTTCAGTTTGAGTTCAAGAGATTGCCCAGTCTCACCAAAAAGATAAATTGTTTTTATATTACTTATACTGTTTTTAAATAGGTGCAGTTACACCGCTCTGGATTGATATGGGATAGTATGCATTGGTAGTATATAGATGGAGTTTGCTCGGGACGAGCAAAGTTTAGTATGGGGGTATTTGATAACTCCCAGACATGAGTTATCTATTGAGCTTAATTGAGATAAAATTGCCGAGTGTTCTTGAGTTTTGAGCCGGTTTAAGCACTAAAAGTCTCGGTAATGCACACGACGTGAATTTGAGCTAATATCGGGATGAGGAGTCTTTTCTGCATTAGTTTCATATACATATTTATATTTGGATATGATTGCGGGTTTGTTCATGTTGTCATTACAGGAACATGTTCGGGAAGTGCATTGGGATGCGTGCCGATACAGAATCAAGTTTGCCTCGGGAAATGTGCAGAAAATGCTCGGGGCAGGATTTAATCGAGACTGGTAAAAGGGAGAGTGGAAGAGAAAACGGAAAGACAGGAGGAGAAACGGGCATTGAAAACCGACCGAGAAAGCAGAAACGCTAAAACCGAGAATGACCAAGATACGCTCGGTTGACAATATCTTGAGCTTTACTTGGAATTTTGGAGTGAAACCTGCGGCAGAAGAAAGGAGACGTCAAGGGCTTTTAGAAAACAGGTCATCATGCTAAAGCGGAGTCCAGCCAAAAGAACAACCTCCCGCCAAAGTGTGGGTCCCAGACAGACCACACCCAAGTAGGAGTCTCGGGTCCCGGTGTCCGGAGTTGTGAGTGACGATTTCCGGGACAGTTCTGACCCAGGGTTATTTTGGTCATTTTGGCACCAGGCCCGGGTTTCCGGAGTTGAGTTCAGATTTTTTCTCCCAAATTCAGTCAGCAGTTTTCCTATGGCCAGAGTCAGGATTGGGCAGGATTTGGAGAGGTTTTGACCCAGGGGTATTTTGGTAATTTTGACAAGTTTCGGGTCAAAATGCAGGCTGAGGCAGAAAGTGAGTTGAGGAGAGCACTGTGTGCGTATTTTACGCACACCCTGTGCGTATTATACACACACAGCAGGCAGAGGAGCTGATTCCAGCAAAGGAAGGCATTGTGTGCGTATTTTACGCACACCCTGTGTGTATTATACGCACACAGGGGGCAAAATACGCACAAAGAGAGGAAAAGCAGGAGACAGTGTGCACTATGTGCGTATTATACGCACGCAGCAAGGCGAAATACGCACACAGGAGAGAAAACTGCACACCCCAGAGCCACTATATGAAGACTCGTCCATAAACTTTGGTCGGTGGCAGTTTTGGTCGGTGGCAGTTTTGGGTTAATTAAAAACTTGGGTTTTTCAAATATTTATAAATAACGTTTAACCAATAAATAAAATTCATTTAATTAAATATTCTATTTATTAAAGTTAAATAAATTGTTTTTAAATTATATAGTAACTTTGAAATACTAGGAAACAATTTTTTAAATAAAAATACATATTTTTTATTATAATAATTTTCTTTTACAATATTAAAATCAAAATCTAATTTTATTATAATTACTAGTAATTTTAATTAGATATTAAACAGTTATCAATAATAATTATTTATTTTAATCAATATATTAAATCATTTATTTAACTATTTATTATTAATTTTTCAATTTATTAAATTATTATGCTCTATGAAATATAATAGCGATTGGTTATTTAAATGAGTAAATCAATTTTAAGATTATTTAATACTTATAATTAGTTTTACCTTGTTAAAATTCATTACTTAAATCCTAATAGTTTTGGGGATTTCGGACTTGTGTCATTTAAGAATTTAATTTTCTAATAATAAATTAGGTGTTTATAACTACTTCGAGGCTTTCATTTGCATATATGCATTATCGGTTTTTAAATAAAATTGTTTGTAATTAGGAATCTGTGTTTATTTGTAGAGCTTGATTTTGACGTTCCAGTAGAGCCGTCGTTTACGATTATCTTGCACTCTTTGACTCTCACGATGAGTCTACATTCTTAGCATAATATGTCTTATTCCTTTTTTGCGTGAGTTTGCATGCTTAGTTTTACGTGTCAAGTTCTTTCATGTAATCTACTTGTTTTCTCTGTAAATAATTTTCATAATTTATTCAATAATTGTTAAACGTACTTGCTCTAGAATCCACACTTACTACTCTTCTCAAATCAAAAATATTATTATTAAAATATCACTAAATATGAATCAATTAAATAACATAAAATGAAAGAATCGCAAGTTTCGGAACCAGTTGGGTCTGCGACAGTGCTATACACAAAAATTGTGTTACTTTACATAAATCAGGGTATGAATTCTTAGACTCCGGTCCCTAGAAATTTGAAACTCTGTGTGCCCCGACTCCTTTCGCCGTAGGCTGGAGTCCACCATCTAGTAGCACTCTTTTAACTTAAGTTCTTAAGAGGGTGTTGACACATAAGGTCTAGTTTGGTTTATTGTTTGTATGGGGGAGATGGATATATCCAATAACGCAAGGCATTGTGGAAAATGTTTTCTCTATCGTTGTCGTCATATTTTGGTAATTTTTTTTTTCGAGAAAGGTTTTTCCCTGGAATGTTATTCCGAATTCTTGATGTGGATCTCCAATCGGAAACTATTTCTATTTTCCCAGGTCTCCCCTAGTCACTGTGAATTGATAATCTGACTTGTCTCATTTTCCGTTTGGAATCTTATGAATATTTCGGTAAACGGATTGACTACTTGCGTATATCATCTCAGAATGGGAAACAACTTTTGGGAAACTCCGTTGATAAGCAAACTTTGATTTTGGCCCTATGATATTCATGATTATGCTTTCGAAATAGTTTAAAACTTGAACATTCGTACGTATACTTTGAAATTGTTTAACTCTTTTAAACTCAAAATCCCGCAACGTTTCTTATTTATTATGTTTCACATGGTAAGTTGTTTTCACTCAGCTTTTACTGATACTCTCACTGCAGTGTTTGTGTTCCTTTTTAATTTTCTAAAGCAGATATATGACCGGTTACTTGGGGTAATGCGCTGGAATCAAGAACACAATTTCTCATGCAAACATTTGAACATAGTAATTTACCGGAGAGCTAGTTTTTGTTGTAAAATATATTTTGTTAGAATTGGTGTCTAGTTTGAACCGAACATTGTTAACTTTTATCATAATGGGATGTTTCTTTTCACTTATTTTTTGTTACCACACATTTTACGAAAGCGTAAAATCCCATATACGGAGGCACTTCCCGGTCTTCGGCTCCTCCAGAAATCGGGGGTGTTACACAAATTATTTATTTTATATTTTTCACAAAAAATCGTATATTATGTGTATACTTTGCACTGAGTTTTTATCCACGTATTGTATTTTGCTAACTATACTTTAAACAAGCGAGCTGATAATTACAACACAAAATGTAATATTTACATAAGTAATGTTACATAGACATCAATACATTCTCTCACTTCCACACTCACCTCCACACTTATACGATTCTTCCACACAAAAGCATCACAAATGAACAACCGTCTGACTCCGTTGTAGTATTCCCCAACCAAGTCCACATATACGCAACATTCCAACAACCACCCAACATTCAGTTCAGCCTCTCAAATAGACTCATCGTCGCAGGCCAAATCCGTACACTTTCTTTGAAGGCTAAACCACCATGAAAATTGAGACCCACACATCGCCTTACTTTCTTTGAAGGCTAAACCACCATGAAAATTGAGACCCACACATCGCCTTTGCCAACAGCTTTCCAAACCTTGCTCACGACCACCAATATGTGACATGCGGAAACAACTATTTCATGGCCTGACATCTGCCTTCTCGTCTATCTCACTAACAACTCAATAAATTTTCACCACCCTTCGTCGTTTAAAACTCCACATACACAATTACCACAAATCTCGAAAGCCCTGTCTTCTCTCCTATTGATCTCGTCACTCAATTTACCACCTTCGATTCACCCCAATTGTTTAACGCAATTGATCGCGACTGCATTCATCTCGTCACCAAATTCTAATATGCGCAACATTAATATTCCCATGCGGATTTAATGGAAAAACCTAATGACCCTTTCAAGGAATATACTTGCACGTTGACATTTATACACATAGGGTTGGTGCTTGTTTATTTAGCAAATGAAGCAACATACCACTATGTTTTCTCTCTTTCTCCCCACTTTCCTTTTCGGTACGCTCCCTCTATATCTCTCCATTTTCCTTTTAGGAAGTTTAATGAAACATATTGACAAATTTTCCCTTACAAAAAATACGTCACTTTTTCCTATTTTCTCAATCCTACCAATTTCTCTCACGCAATGTACTACATACAACAGAAAGAGAAAGAGGGCCGAGAGAAATATATGAAGAGTGAGGAGACGACGAAGTGGAGAGCACGACAAAGAGGACGAGTTCGGCCAAGAGAACGACAACTTTGATACGTAAGACCACGATGGAAGACGACAACAAGGATGCCGGTGAAATGTGACGACGAAGAGGACGCCGACTCTTCCAATCAGGCCATGGAGGGGGCGGCGACGACCCATATACGAGATTCGAGATCTGTATTTTTGTGGGATTTGTATTTTTGTTTGGATAATCTGGATCTGTTCTTTTAGACCTAATTCTTCGTTGGATACGTATTTTTGCACATGCTTTGTTAAATTGGTGATAGCGGTGGACTGTTGGTGCTGTTATTGTTAACTAAGAAGAGAGATAGACAGTTGAGGCACAGAGGGGGGGGGGGGGGGGCATATATCGATTTTTGTGGAAGGGTGGCGGCAAAATAGTCAAATGCACACTTTTCTTAATCCATGTCCCCCCGCCCCACGTGAAAAGAGAGGGATATATTGATCTTTTTGACATTACTTGTTCGATAAGGACATCTCCAACCCCATGGGAGAAGGGGAGGGAAAAATCGTATAAAAATATAGTTCAACTCCAACCCCATGAGGCGAGGGGGATGGGGAGGGATGCTACGAGGAGAAATTTTGCCTTGGGTGTTAGATGGTTATGGGGGATTTCCTCATGGACAATTTCTCTCCATAACACCCCTCCTCCTCCCCATGAGTTGGAGATGCCCTAACTAATGCATTTTGTGTCATGATTGTCAGCACTCTTAACAATGATAATATTATGGGTAAAAGACACTTTCACCCCTCAAGTCTCAAGAAAAGACATTTTCAGCCCTTCCAGTTTTAGAAATGACACTTTAATCCTTTTTGTCTGTAAAATTTTAGAATATCTACACTCTCCATGGTTAGTCTAGGGGCAGTTATCCCTTACTATAGTAGTTTGGAGGACACCTCCTCTCTGAGAGTATGATATTAAACAGTCGGGTGTAAGTGTCCTGAAATTTGGAACACAATTGGGAGCGGGGGAAGAAAGTGTCATTTCCCAAATCTTCTATCCCCTGCAAAAAGACACGCGTCAAAATGACAACCATTAAATATCCCCTTCGCGCCCTCCTCCATGGAAAAAAATTCCCTCACACACCTTCACAGTAAAGTAAAATCTCACACTCTCATGGCGATGAAGATGATGAACAGTAACTAGAAAGGTCACCCCACCGTTCTCGACTCTCACCATGAGCTTGAGAGCTCTTCTCGTCTCTCTCCCCTCCGATTTCACTCCATCGCCGAACCACAACCGGAGGAAAAAAATCTCCTGCTCCGTCTCACCCTTCCGTCTCCGGTTCCGGTTCCGTTTCGCATCTCCGGAACGAGGCGGCTTCCTTCATAATTGCGATGCTACGGCGAAGTTAGGTTTTGTCGGGAGGGGAATCGGGAGGGTTTGGGCGGAGGTGAAGTCGGAACCCTACGACGTCGCCGGTTCCGCTCCCGAATCGGTGAAGTTTGAAGGCGTTTCGGGGAGAGACGGAGAGGATTTGTTGGACGATGCACTGCCGTGGTGGGAGGAGTTCCCGAAGCGTTGGGTTATTGTGATTCTCTGCTTCTCGGCGTTTCTGCTCTGCAATATGGATAGAGTAAGCTAAATTTTCTACTCCAAATCTAAAATTTAACGCTTGATAAGAATACATCGTGTTAGTGATACTAAATACTGTGATTGATTATGTTTTAGTGTAGATTTAGACCTGTTTTTACTGGCTATGAGTACTGATTAGTCTTCTCAATTACTCCATCTGTGAATTGATGTAGTTCAATAATGAGCTTAATTGTTAGCTCTTCTGAATTCACATCCCAAAATGGAATATTCATCAATAGAGTGAAGTGCATACAATGTAAATTGGGCAATCTACACGCAGAAAGCAAAAACCAATTGGCGCAAACAAATATTGTTTTTATAAATTGAGTATAAGATACTATGAAGTACCGAGTATTAGTAATCTGAAAGCATATAACCATAATAATGACCATTTAAACCTAAGAGATCAAGTAGCCATGATTGACACCATCATGTCCGCTTAGGAGAATGATTGAAATGCTAAATAGTTTGGCCGATCATGGTTGTAAAATTAAATACACAAATAGATTGAAGTATGTACAGATGGACACTAAAAATGAGTTTTATTTAGGGTTGGCCACAATGGGATAAATGCTCGAATTTGTATACTAGCAAGCATAGTTTGTATCAGGCTAAATGTGAGGGTCTAGTAGTACCTTGTTCGAAGAATGTCAATGACTGTCTAGTTGCAGCACTTAAGAGTCCAGCCTTGCAAACTTTTGACATGAAACATCCTCGTTCAAACATGAGACATGATTCAGTTTTAGGAATTAACAGGAACCACTGGCATTCACTTGATTAATTCGGTATCCTCGACACATTTCATAGTGCGAACCATAATCCCACATAGCCGCGGTGTAACAGTGTCATACCATCACAAAATGTTATGGTAACCCAGTTACCAAAGTTGGATTCTTGAGCATCAGAGAATGAAGAACATTCGTAGTTAAGCATTTCATTGTCTGATTTGATCATAAATTTATTGCTTTAGTAATGGGCATTGAAATCGATTTCTCTTTATGGAGTTGTTTACTGAAGAGTTGAGCCAAAGCTGCTAGGTACGAGAGAATCTCTTCAGATATCTTGGTAATCGTTCCACTTTTACAATGCCACTGCTAAGAGAATCTAGGTTGACTTGTTATTCAGTTTGAGTCCTCATCTAGGTTTTAAAAAACGGAAGCGGCCGACGTATCGGTCACGGTCGTGTGTAACGGGATCGGACTATATCGGAGGGACTGTAACGGAAAACGGGGATCGGATGTGTGAATTTTAGAAAACGTTCACGGACGTTTTATCCGTTTTCCTGATTTTTCCCGATTTCCTCGACACGAAATAGCCGTTTTTTCCCTTTTTCCTGATGTGAATTGGCCGTTTTCCCATAACCGACACGAAACGGCCGTTTTTTTTTGTGAATAAAATTCACACGACGCATAACGGGAAAAACGGTGGCGCCGTGTGCCGATTCCGTTACAACATGACCGCTCCGCTCCGCACCGCTTTTACCCTTTTTTAAAACCCTTGTCCTCATACGAAAATAAAAACATGCCATGGTGTTAAAGTGACATTCTATTGATGGAATTACAGTGAAACTCATTCTCACTATCCAATCAGCTGTTAAAGTGTCACCCTCCCAAATTCCAATAATATGGTTGAAATGCAATACTGAATCTATAATCCGCATGTACTCAACTTATTCTTGTAAGATGGAACTATTTCGGAAAGGGTTTTGATAGGAATTAGCTACGTAGGTATTCTAGAAGACACACACGTGGCACTCATCTATTAATTCCAGGAGTTTAGATCAGTTATTAGGCAGTAGGCAGTTACCTAGCAATTATTTAGCCGTTATCTAGCAGTTGTTTCCTGTGTTTTCTGTAAGTATCCTCCCAATATTATTCGAGTATGTACTGAATGTTCGTCTGAATAATTGGGAGACTTGTCCTCTCCGCACGTACGCTTTAATTCTCTGTTTCTATCCTATTGGTATCAGAGCCATCTGATCCTACACGCAATTCCGCTACAGACCCACCAAACCCACCCGCTAATTCCACATCATATCCAATGAGCACATCCTCGCCTCCCCAAAACTTTGACCTAATCACATCCAACTTTCAGCCAATTAAATCTACAATTTAACGCTTGATAAGAATCCATCATGTTAGTGATACTAAATGCTGTGATTGATTATGTTTTATTGTAGATTTAACCATCTTTTGCTGCCACTGGTTATGATTACTGATTAGCCATCTTAATTATTCTTATCCGTAAATCAATATAGTTCGATAATGCACTTGATTGTTAGCTCTTCTGAATTCACATCCCAAAATGGAATATTCATCAATGAAGTGAAGTGCATACAATTAAATTGGGCATCTACACGCAGAAGGCAAAAACCAATTGGCACATAAGATACTATAACGTACTGAGTATTACTAATCTGGAAGCATACAACCATTGTAAAGACTATTTAAACCTAAGCAATCAAGTAGCCATGATTGACCCTCGACCATGTCCGCTTAAGAGAATGATTATAAGGCTAGAGAGTTTGGCTGATCATGGTTGCAATATTAAATGTACAAATAGATTGAAGTATGTACAGAGGGACGCTAAAACTAAAATAGAATTTAGGTTCAATAACAATGGGAGAAATGCTCGAACTTGTATACTAGCAGGCTTAGTTTGTATCAGGCTAACTCTGAGGCACAGAGGGTCTCGTTGTACCTTGTTCGAAGCAACGTCAAAGACTGTCTAGTTGCAGCACTCCAGCCTTGCATAATTTGACATGAATCATCCTAGTTCAAACAGGAAACATGTTTCGGTTTTATGAAAGATAAGAGACCAATGGCATTCACTTGATTATTCCGGTATCCTTCGACACACTTCTTAGTGCCAACCATAATTCCGTGTAGCTTTGGTGTAACAGTGGCATACCATCACAAAATGATATGGTATCCCAGTAACCAAAGTTGGATTTCTTGAGCATCACAGACTGAAGAACGTTCAGTGTTAAGCATTTCATTTGCTGATTTGATCATAAATTTATTGCTTTTAGTAATGGGAATTGAAATCGATTTCTCTTTTTGGAGTTTATGCTTGAATCTTTTGTTTACTGAAGAGTTGAATCAAAGCTGCTAGGTACGAGAGAATCTCTTTGGATAACTTGGTATTCTTTCCACTTCTACAATGCCACTGCTAGGTGGACTTGTTATACAGTTTGAGTCCTCATACGAAAATAAAACATGGCTACATGGTGTTAAAGTGGCATTCCATGGATGGAACTACAGTGAAATTCAATATCACTATACAACCAGCTGTTAAAGTCTCAGACTCCCAAACCCCAGTAATTTGGTTGGAATGCAATACTGAATCTATAATCTGCATGTTTTCAACTTATTCTTGTAAGAGGGAACTTTTTGGGAAGGGAGTTTGATAGGAATTAGCTACGTATGTATTCCAGAAGCCACACACGTAGGACTCATCCTAGTCACCAAAGTTGGATTTCTTGAGCATCAGAGACTGAAGAACATTCATGGTTAAGCATTTCATTTTCTGATTTGATCATAAATTTATTGCTTTAGTAATGGCCATTGAAATCGATTTCTCTTTTTGGAGTTTGTGCTTCAATTGTTTGTTTACTGAAGAGTTGAGCCAAAGCTGCTAGGTACGAGAGAATCTCTTTGGATATCTTGGTAATCTTTCCACTTTTACAATGCCACTGCTAAGAGAATCTAGGTTGACTTGTTATTCAGTTTGGGTCTTCATCAAGGTTTTAAAAAACGGAAGCGGCCGACGTATCGGTCACGGCCGCGTGTAACGGTATCGGACTATATCGGAGGGACTGTAACGTAAAACGGGGATCGAATGTGTGAATTTTAGAACACGTTCACAGACGTTTTATCCGTTTGTTTTTTCCCGATTTCCTCGACACGAAATGGCCATTTTTCCTGACGTGAAACGGCCGTTTTTCCCATAAACCGACACGAAACAGCTGCTGTTTGTGTGAATAAAATTCACACGACGCGCAACGGGGAAATGGTGGGGCCCTCTGCCGATTCCGTTACAACACAAACCGCTCCGCACCGCTTTTACCTTTTTTAAAACCCTGGTCCTCATGCGAGAATAAAACATGACTACATGGTGTTAAAGTGACATTCTATTGATGGAATTACAGTGAAACTCATTCTCACTATACAATCAGTTGTTAAAGTGTCAGCCTCCCAAATTCCAATATGGTTGAATGAAATACTGAATCTATAATCCACGTGCATTCAACTTATTCTTGTGAGATGGAACTATTTGAGAAAGGATTTTGATAGGAAGTACTACCTCCGTTTCTTCTCTATCACACCGTTTTGACTTTTGTCACTATTCACTGCGTCACTTTGACCCGGTGATTTGTGTGGCAAAACGATGCAATTGTTTGATGATTTTTTCATGGCATTATAGACTAAACGTTGCTCTATAACACGGTGAAAAAATTATCAAAAAGTCGTATTGTTTTGCTATCCAAATTACCCGGTCAAAGTGACTCAGATACGAGTCAAAAAGTCAAACCGGTGTGATAGAGAAGAAACGGAGGTAGTAGCTACGTATGTATTCCATAAGACACACACGTGGCACTCATCTAGTAATTCCAGAAATTTAGATCATTTATTAGGCAGAAGGCAGTTATCTAGCAGTTACCTAACAATTATTTAGCCGTCATCTAGCAGTTTTTTCCTGTGTTTTCTTTAAGTACCCTCCCAGAATTATCCAAGGGTATGTACTGAATGTTTCTCTGAATAATTGGGAGACTTGTCCACTTACGGACACTTTAATTCTCTGTTTCTATCATTTTGGTTCCAGAGCCATCTGATCTGAAATGGTTACTACACGCACTTCCGCTATAGACCCACCAGATCTACCCGCAAATACCACATCATATCCAATTAACACATCCCCGCCTCCCCAAAACTTTTACCTAATCACAGCTCAACATTCAGGCTTGGCAAGTCGTCTTGAAGCTATTGACGCCTTGAAAGTTGATATCGCTGTCCTCAAAGCCCAAACCATTGATGACAAGCAACTCGATTCCGTCGGTGGAGCAGCCAGAGGAAAAGCTAAGGATATCCCTGAGAATTCCTGCCGATCTTTATGGTCGAAAGACGAAGATCATAATGACGAAAACCCTTGGTGGAAAAAAGTCCCTGCACAGCGGCCGCATACGAGGATTGAGTTTCCAAAATTCGAGGGAGGGGAGCCACGAGGCTGGATCCTAAAGGCACAGAAGTATTTTCGTTACTATAAGATCCCAGATGAATTAAAAGTTGACATAGCCGCCATGTATCTTGAAGGAGGTGCCCTGAAATTATTTTTCTGGCTCGACAATGAGCGCACCCTAGTCTACTGGGAAGAACTTGTGAAAGCCTTACAAGAAAACTATGGGCCTGCTGAAGTTCATAACTCAGATGAACACTTGTGCAATGTTCGTCAAATAGGGACTGTTCAACAATATAGGCAAGAGTTTGCAAGCGTCCATCAATGGTGTTAAATTGGCCCTAACACTGCATTTTAGGCGTGTTTATTACTGGCTTACAAGAGTATCTCAAAGAGGATGTGCGCATACACAACCCCAGGAGTGTTTGCAAAGCCATGAGCCTAGAAATGGAATTTGAATCCAAATTAAGTCAGACACGAGAAACAAGAGAATCCAATTGGCCTGACTCCACACACACCAATTTCAGCGCGACGAACATAATGCAAGCTCATCAACCCCAGCCAAAAGTCACGAGTTTTCATCAAACATCCAGCAGCCAACCCACTCCATTCCATCTAGTTCTTGGAATTCCGAGCGACAGAATCGTTGTGCTAAAGGGCTGTGTTTCCGTTGTAACGAAAAATTTGTGCCAGGCCATCGTTGCAAACTAGCGTCTTTTTCCCTCATGGAACTTACTGAAAAGTCGCACACGGAGCAGCAAATTGACGACGCCAGCAGAGATAAAGAAACTTCTGCCAACCTTGCAGAGCTTTCTTTCCATGCAATTTTGGGTAAGCAGAATAGTAATACTATGAAGCTATTGGGCACTCTTGGCGGCCGAGAGGTCATCCTGTTGGTAGATAGCGGGTCAACTAACAATTATTTCTAACACGTTGGTGGAAAATCTGAAATTGCCGGTACTACAAGTGGCTGAATTTGGACTCCAGATTGGCAATGGAGATGTGACATGCTGTAATCGTTTTTGCCCCATTATTCGAGTGCAACTCGTAGGATTAACAATTACGGACGATTTTTATGCCTTTTCTATTGGGAGTGCTGACATCATCAGATGGCTGGTATCCTTGAATACTGTGCAAGCAAATTGGAACAAGATGTTCCTCATATTTTACCATGAGTGGTACAAGGAGTACCTAAGATTGAGCAATCCGAACCCTTGAGGACAAGACGGTTTTCCAAGGAGGGGTGTACTGATAGAAATTAGCTACGTATGTATTCCAAAAGACACACACGCGGCACTCATCTAGTAATTCCAAGAGTTTAGAGCAGTTAGCCAGTTATCTAGCAGTTACCTAGCAGTTATGTAGCAATTATTTTCTGTGTTTTCTTCGAGGATTATCCGGGGGTATGTACTGAATGTTTGTCTGAATAATTGGGAGACTTGTCCACTCCATACGGACACTTTAATTCTCTGTTTCTATCATAGTTCATCATGTATGCAAGTTTCGAATACAAAAGGCTAGATTGTTGAACTGATTCGTACTTCCATTGTTATTCTTCCTTTACAATGGCATATCAACTGAATGTTGGGGGAATGTTGGTCCTCTCCGTGGTTCACACCCTAGCAACTATAAAAACTCTAATTCTTGAACATCATAACCTTAAAGAGATCAACTTTGGCAGGTAAACATGAGCATTGCCATCCTTCCAATGTCCCAAGAATATCACTGGAATTCAACAACTGTTGGTTTGATACAATCATCTTTCTTCTGGGGCTACCTTCTAACTCAAGTAAGCAAATGGATTATCCCAGCCAAAGTGATAGGTTATTTGGATGGCATTATGCTTAAATTCGATTTCCAAATTGTGACTTGCACTCAGGTTGCTGGAGGTATTTGGGCTGACAAAGCTGGTGGAAAGCTCGTCTTGGGGTTTGGCGTAGTATGGTGGTCAGTTGCCACGATACTGACACCTGTTGCTGCAAAGCTTGGTTTACCATTCTTGCTTGTTGCTCGTGCCTTCATGGGAATTGGCGAGGTTGGTTAAATGTCTATATCTCTTTAGTACGTTATTTGGAAAATGAATATCTGCCACCATTAAGGTAAAAGGGTAGCATGCTAGATCACTTAGTATTATAAGCTGCATCCACGAGTTGATTTGAGAATAGTAACCTTTTCGCACACAATAATAGTTCATGTTGTTATTATACTAATGCATTTTTGACAGTGTCTTTGTTCATTTGCTTCTTCTTCAGGGTGTTGCCATGCCAGCTATGAATAACCTACTATCAAGGTGGGTTCCTGTACAAGAGAGGAGTAGGTCATTGGCCCTGGTATACAGTGGGATGTACCTCGGGTCTGTAACCGGTCTTGCATTTTCACCCCTGCTAATACATAATTTGGGGTGGCCATCTGTCTTCTACTCATTTGGTTCACTAGGCACAGTTTGGGTTGCAGTATGGCTGGCTAAGGTAATTATATAATAGTAATATGCCGTTCTTAAGAATGAAATCCTTTTTGATACTGGTATTGGTTACTTATTGTTATTTCACTGTTTGCATATATTGCATCTTCTTTCTTGTTCCGGTAAATCATTTGTATTTAAGCAAAACTTGTGTTGCAGGCCAAAAGCTCACCACTTGAGGATCCTACACTACGGCCTCAAGAAAAGAAGTTAATACTTAGTAACAGCGTATCAAATGAAGCTGTTAAATCCATTCCTTGGAAAGCAATTTTGTCAAAAAGGCCTGTTTGGGCCTTAATATTTTGTCACTTCTGTCACAATTGGGGAACATTTATCCTTCTAACGTGGATGCCAACTTACTATAACCAGGCAAGTTTTTTCATCGATGATATTTTTATTTGTTTCTCTATTTTGAGACCAATAAGTAATGATAATGTGATATCTCCGTTTCCACAAGTCAAACAACTTGGGTAACTTGTGAGCTATAAGATTCTGTTACTTGTAAGTGGTGGTTGCTGATCATGCATAAACACTCGAAAAACTTCTCTATGCACTGGTAGTTATAAACTTCTAAGAAATATCAGCAACAAATACACCTCAGATAAATTGTAAAAGGTAACTGTAGCAAGTAATAGGATACAAAATTGAAGATTTAAAATTCAGTGCAAGACAGTAGAACACAACCCAGATGTGTGTTTGATAATAAGCTTGTAGCCTTGTACCTTCTGCTTTTAGGTCATTAGTTCCTAGCATTCTCTTCCCTGTTTCAATCTTAAAAAAAGCACAGGGGAACTTCCTTGTTAGCTTATCGTCACTATTTCTAGACTTTTAGGACTAAGAGGATAACATTTCAGATAAAACGATGTCTGTATCTGCAACCATATCTCCCATGGAAATCACATGTACTGCCAAATTCAGATTTTTATATTTACCTGTGTGACCAGTACCTAGCCAAGTAAGGGTATGTGATTAACTGATTAGTCCCTCCATCCCCAACTTAACTGTGCCGCAGGTCTTGAAGTTCAATCTTACAGAATCAAGTCTCTTCTGTGTTCTACCATGGCTTACAATGGCATTTTCCGCAAACCTCGGCGGATGGATCGCAGACACCCTTGTGAGCAAAGGTGCATCTGTTACCACGGTTAGGAAGGTATATCTCACTTTTCAACTTTTTTTATTCTCATACAGTAAATGAAGTGAACTTTTTCTTGTCCGAATGTTCAAGGTATGTAAGTTCATGAGGGAAATGTTATTTACAAAACTAATTAATCATACATATAACCATAAAATGATGCATCGAGTCTACATGCATTTTTGGGCTTAACTACTTCTACATCAACTTCATCTCATTATTTTTATATTTGGACCAACTCATCTTTTGGTGGACATATAATTACTCGTAGCTTCATGTTGCCTGGAGGCACCACATTCCTATTTGATTGCAGCTTTTTGATCAATAGCGCCTCTGAATAAGATGAGCTCCTGTGGTTTTCTTCGCAGATCATGCAGACCATTGGATTTCTTGGTCCTGCTTTTTTCCTAAGTCAGCTGAGCTACGTTGATTCTCCGACATCAGCAGTTTTGTGCATGATGTGCAGCCAGGTTTGTTTTTTTTTTCTTTCTTTTCTTGGGCTTTTTGTTGGGTTCGACTGCGGAAATAGACAAATGAGTATGAGAAGTTAGTTGGTATCTCCATTTTGTGTACAAAAGATAGAATCCACCAGGAAGGAGTGCAATTTCAAATAGTTCTGGAATGGGTAAATGACACAAACCACCCCTGTGGTATGGCAAGATACCGGGTTACTACCCTGTACTTTGGATAATACCCCAAACCATCCCTCCGTTGGCCCAAACGTGTGACACATCCAACCCTTCCATCCAATTTCATCCAATCAACACATGAGGTCCATACAAGACACTATTATTTGGACACTTTTGCCCTTAACAATACCTGAATGACATTATTGCCCTTACAATTGTTGCTAAACAACCAAATGAACTATCACCAAATCATTTCGTTTACTTCCTATTTCTTTCATCTTCTTCATCTTCCTTCAAAGCAAACACCCTCTTATCTGAAAGAAACCCTTCGTCTGCCTTTCACCAACCAACATTGCCACTACCTACATCCCAACATCTCGCTTCCACTATATCAAAACCAACTATGAGCAAATCCAATTGTTTTTCATACAAATCCCAGCGAAATCAAGAGCCTTTTTTTCTGAAATCAAGAATCAAGAAAAGATTATCGAGTGGAGTTCATGAACCCCGAAATGAGTACATAAATTGACAAAAAAAATTGAAGAAAATCCCCAAATTGTTGTAAAGTTATCTACAAATAAATAGTAGTTCTGGGATTCAAGATTGACTCCTTTTTGTTGGTAATCTGAGAATCAGTAGCAACAGACCTGTTGCAGGGAGCTGTGGTAGGATTAGCTAGCGATCGTGGGTTGTATTTGGTGTAGAGTTAATTTGGTGGAGAGTTTGGGCAACGTTGGGTATCCGAACTGGGTTGCTGGACTTGTGGAGGAATTGGGGGTTTGTTTACGGTGACTGAATCATGGTGGTGCTGGGTTGTGGACTTGGAGGTTCTGGGTTGAAGGTCGAGTAGGTCGAAGCGTCCACCAGTTCCAAATCGATTGTTTTTACGATTCGCAGAACCATTGATGCCTATCATCCACCGCCAAGCCGCCTATCATCGTCCAAACCACCCTTTGATCGGTCAACGCAGGGAGAAGACACATCTGATGGAGGTAGAATCCATCCCGTTTGAAAGTGAACAGTGTTTTCTAAGGTCTTCTGTTGACGATGATCACATGATGGTTTAGATCTGAAGGTTGGGTTGTGGTGATGGCAATGATTTCTGTAGAATGGTCGTTGCTGGTGGCTACGGTGAGAGAGAGAGAGAGAGAGTTTTTAATCTACTACCTAACTCATTGACGTAAATTATGGAAAATAATAGGGGTGAAACAGACTTTCCCTTTCTCCGTTAGCCCCCGTTAGTAATAAGTGCGGTTTGAGGTATTATCCATACATGAGAGTAGTAAACTGGTAATATACCATACCACAGGGGTGGTTTGTGTCATTTACCCTTCTGGAATTGTACTACTACCTTGCCCTTCTAGAATGTCCAGCAAACTAGATTACTGAAACCTATTCCGCGAGCGCATCATACCTTGGATGCTAGTTGAAATTGACTTGTCTTGATCATCAAAGATAAATATCATTTTCCTGTTTATGTAAATTGTTATTTTTCTTCAAGCTATTTGCCCAATCGCCATTTGTAGTATAAATTTATTTCCATATAATGCTTCATTTGCAAAACAGGGGTCTGATGCATTCTCACAGTCTGGCTTGTACTCAAACCATCAAGATATCGCCCCTAGATATTCTGTGAGTAATGTTTCTGGTGCTTTTATTTAAAAAGCACGTCATATCCGATCTTTTCTTTTAGAGTATTCACTCAATATCTGCAGCTTTAGGCTCTATAGTATGACTGTTTTAATCATTGTGCAGGGTGTATTGCTTGGTCTATCGAATACTGCTGGAGTACTGGCAGGTGTTTTTGGAACCGCTACAACTGGATACATCTTGCAGCATGGTATGTCTTTGTACTATCAAGCAATTTAATGTTTCCTTAGCAAGACATACTATGTTTGTAAAGCAATGCAATAATCAAACATCTTTCACTATGTAAGATATTTATGTCACCACATGCAAACTTACACACTTCAGTGCTACACACTGTCCAACTTTGGTACACCAACTCAACATTGCATTGATGGTTTGTACATGAAGAAATTAATCAGAGTTGTCAAAATCTAGCATGCTATACAATGTTTGTAGAAAGGGGTTTCACTACAATGTCCAAAGCATCTTTTTTCCATGTTTCACCACTTGCCCTGTTCTGTCATACACAAACTAATACTATAGAACTGAGTCAAGTTTTGGTAAGCCAACTCAAGATTATAATCATGTCTTGTCTTTGCAGAAATTGATCAGAGAATAGAAAGTTATAGCTGTATTCATTGTTTTCAATAATCTCTGTGGACTTGTGTCTCCTTTTTCTATGCATCTCTTACTCAAGCTTATATTGTACATTCAGTACATTTTGGCATGTTTTAGTCCTGCCATTAGGTTAGGTTTGTGGAAAGATTACAGTGTATGAGGTCAAAGGGAACTATTGTTTAGTAATTAGATGGTTCAGCTACCGCAGAACTGGGTTGCCTGGGTATGTCTTGAGAGGTGTGAAGTAATTTATTGCCTTCTTGTGATCAAAGTTACCTATGAGGTGGCACCTACTTCTATTGGGTTCTTAACCATGCAGATTTTATAATATGTTTGGTGGGAAAGACAGTGGAAATAAGATCTCTAAACCCCAAAGGGTTAGTGCAGTGGTAAAGACCTTAATCTTGTGGGTTTGTTCAATCTCCATGAAAGTCAAAATCTCTTGGAGTGAGTCATTGAAGCTTTACTCGGTCGTAAATTTCAGAGCTTTGGATTAGTTGAGGAGCAACAATTTGGGGCGGACATCCACGGCTATAAAATGGGCATGAAAATAAACCAAATTCAAAATGCACCTACACCTTCGTCACATAATAATTTAGGAAGTTAACATAAATCACACTATTGAGAGCGAATGGCAGCTAGGCCAGTGGCAGAGCATGTTGTGCTTGTGATTGCAAGTTCAACCTTCCCCTATTATCATGTATTAACTCATGAAATAAATCTCACTACTAAATTCTTTTGGATGAGATGATCGTAAAATAATTACCAAGAACCACCGTGCGGCATGGTGAGGCACGTGCCTCACCCTAATTATGAGAGAACTCTAACACCCCTATTTTTTATTCAACAGTCCCTTTGTAAAACGACAAAATCGCCTCACATTTATGTAGAAAATAGGATAGTGCCCTAAGACTTTGTTATTCTTGGCTCCGCCCCTGCAAGTAGTACCCATATTTTTTCTGAGACCTTGCTGATTTTCGTGAACCAACATCTAAATATCTAATACATGGAGTATACTTTAATGAGAGAACATCCTTGGAACAAATTTGCAGTTTACACATTGTCATATGTGCAATATCAATTGCACATATAATTCTATTTGAGGCAAACCTTGAACTGAAACTTGCAGGTTCATGGGACGATGTTTTCAAGGTTTCGGTTGGGCTATATTTGGTGGGAACTGTAGTGTGGAATCTCTTCTCAACTGGTGAGAAAATACTGGATTAAGTTGTATAGACCTCATTAGAAGAGGAGAATTCAGTGTTTTGCGTGCCCGCACTAGCCATTATGACGAGGGAAATTCGGTTGGGAGATTGTGGCAGAGCTCATTCATTTCATCTCTTGGCTTAATGAGTACACTAGCAGCTAGCTCAGGACCTATTCGCACACATTCCAAAGAGCCTAGATCATCGCCGCGATAAAAGTACTAGAGTGCTAGTTACTCTATCTGCAACGAAGGATGGAATATGCAGAATATGCAGCGTGCATCGCGCGGCTAGCTTGTACATGTAATCCATATACATCAAACATTAATTTTGTCACCACATTATTGTAAATCTATGTTCGATAGGGTTTTTGTTGTACATGTATATTCTCACTGTATGTGCACACAAGTTACTACGCTGTGAGCAGATTTATGAGGACTCGGACAATTCATTTTGAAATTGTATTGGCACGTTTCGTCACGTGTTAAATTACTCAGTTACGTTAAGGCTAATGTAGTACTTGTAGAAAACTACATGCTTGATGTGATCATAGATTTTGGTTAGACGGATTGTCGTCATATTAAAGTTGAATTCGTGAGATGAAATCAACCATCTAACAGGCTGACAAAAAGGGAATCTATTTTAGATCATACGTGTGGATACTGAGGCGCTCGTGTTAGTAGTGTATGACATTTACAATTACACTGTGATCTTGCAATGTAAAAAATATTTAATTTAACCACCAAAATCGAAACACAAATTTAAATTAAATTTATAGGGGGAAGTATGTATTACAAACTGAAAGTACAACAAATGACCACCAATATACCCTTTGAAGCAGACCCAAGAGCAGCACACCCTCGTGTTCATCCTGGACAATGCACAATTCCAATAAAAGAGAAAACAAGAAAATGATTTTTTAAAAGACGAAACAGCCCCTCCCTCACTCAGCCCCAGTAACGGTGGTGATGGTAGCAAGATCACGAGGTTGCAAGTACACAAGAAGCCCATTCTTCATGAACAGCGTCAGCGACATCTTCTGCTCCACCCGGTGGCCGGGAACCAGCGAAAGCCGGTACCGGAGCAGCACCGCCGACACCACCGATTTCATCTGCAAATAAGCCAAATCCTTCCCCAAACAAGTCCTCGGACCACCATTAAACGCCACAAACTTATACCCATCTTTCGGCGGCTCAAACCTGTCTCCGGCCGCCGACAGCCACCTCTCCGGCTTAAACTCCAAGCAATCCTCCCCCCAAATCGTCTCCATCCTCCCAACCGAGTAAATCGAGTACGTCACCGTCGACCCCGCCGGCACCCGAGTCCCGTCCGGCAACACGTCGTCGGAGACCACATACTTGAAATCCTCCGGCACCGACGGGTACAGCCGGAGAGTCTCCGCCAACGCCGCCTTCAAGTAAACCAACTTGTCCGCTTCATCGAAAACCAGTGGCTCCTGGGCCCACAGCGACACGTCAGCGCCCCGAGATTCCCGCAAAACGGTTACGATCTCACTAATGATCTTCTCCTCGACACTTGGATTGTTCATTACAAGCCAAAAAAACCAGCTTAGAGCAACCGATGACGTGTCACGTCCGGCGAGGACGAAGTTGAGAGCAATTCTTTTCAAGACCGACGTCGGGAAATTGTTCCCGTCGACGTCCTTCTTCTTCATGAACCGCGACAGGAGGTCGTCCGACGGCCTCTCTTTCCGGGCATCAATCGCCTCCGTCATGTAATTCTCCACCACGTCGAGGCTGTTCCTCAATCGGAGCTCCGCCCCGAACCCGAATAGCTTCTTCAACCGCCAGAGGAAACCCGGGTAGAGTAGCCGTTGGAGAGTCGCCTCCGTAGCGGAATCAAAAGCTCGTGCAAACGGGTTCTCGGGTAAATCCACGGATAGAGTTTCCGGGTCTTTACCGAATGTGAGACCGCAAATGTTGTCAAATGTTAACCTGAGCAACAAGTCTTGTAAATCCACCGCAATGTGTTCATTTGCGGCTCTTTCTAAAATGCGCCATAAGCGTGTTTTAATCGTCCGGTTCACCCACCGCGCCATCGCTTGCCGGAGAGTCCTCGTCGTGAACTCTAGCGCTGCAGTTTTTCTTTGAATCAACCACGTTTCTCCGTCACTGTTGAAGATGCCTTGACCGAGAAGATCGTGGAACGCGGTCTGCCACGTGGGTCCTTTCGGGTAGTTGTCGAACCGGGTCCGGAGAATGTGCTCAATGTTTTTGGGGTGGCAGGTGACGGTGTAGAACCCTTGGCGGCGGGCGAAGAAGGGAATGCAGATGGTGGAGGTCTGGTAGGTGGCGGCGGCGCCGGTGGAGCGGAGGTTACCGGCGACCCAGTCGTGGAAGCGTCTCCGGTTGATGAAGACGTGGGGGAGGCTTCCGACGAAGGGCCAGACTTTGGGTCCGGTGAGGGTTCTGGCCAGGAGGTGGAACCAGAGGAGGTAAGCTGATGTGGCAGCTACAATGGTGAGTACGAGTATTGGTTCCATTGTAGTGTAGGAGGAGAGAAATGAGAGTGAGGTGAGGGACTTGCACAAACTATGTTTTGAATTTATTTTTGGGAGTGGTGAAGGTGGTTGTGAGAAATAAGAGACTTTATGGGGGTTATATATAAGGGTTGTGTTTAGTTTGAGAAAGATTTAGGAGAGAGTTGTTGGGAAATTTTGGTGGGATAGCTTGTTTTGGTTTGATAGTAACATTTACAAGAAAAGAAAATGTGAGGATCTGATTCTTCTTGCTTAAGCGCTACTTTGTTGTCACTCTGTATTTTGCAGGATCGTACTGTTTTTTATATTTTGCAGGATCGTCAACGTTGTGCATAAGCTGAGAATCTAACCGTGAGTTCTATAAAAGTTACAAGGTGAGAAATTATATTCTATCTTATGTTTATTAGGAGTCTTGAACTCAAAACCGGGAGAACTGCCTCACAAGACTCTAGCTACTGGTAGGCAGGGGCGGATCTAGGATTATGGTGCAGTGGGGGCTAAGTTGCACTAATTTCAATTGAAGGACTAAAAAGTAGTGCCAAATGTGAAATAAGCAAAAAATTTGGGGACAAACCTAAAGTTCAGTGGGGGCTAAACTGAAAAATAACATCAAAATAAGGGTAAAAATACAAAATCAAAAATTTGAGTGGGGGCTATAGCCCCCACTAGTCCTCATGTGGCTCCGCCACTGCTGGTAGGGACGGATCCAGGAACATGCTTGAGTGGGGGCTGAAAAAAAAAATTACGAAAAAATTGGTGAGCTAGTGGGGACTAAACTCTAAATTACAAGGACAATAAGGACTTATCTAGATTACTTGTGGGAGTTATATTGAAATAAAAAAAAATTAAGGTGAAATGACAAAATTTGAAATTTGAGTGGGGGGGCATCGGCCCCTCCAGTCGTCATGTGAGGCAGCCACTGGCCACTGGACTAAACGTCGAGTTCTATAAAGTCGGTTGCATTCTAAGACTTTTATATACATTCTCTGAAAACGCGTGTGAGGGCGCATGTCCTATCAACTAAAACAAAGAATAGCGTTAGATAGTTTTGGATTTGTTTCCAAGTTTCAGCTTTGTCAGTTCGTATATATAGTCACTAGTATTCTTGCCTACGCGTTGTGTGGGAGTATAACTGAAGAGAAATAATTAAGCATTAGATAATGTGTTAAAACTGTTCATATGCAACAACCACTTGATTTTAGAAATTCACAATTTTCTAAATATGTCTGCAAGTTACACAAATCTATTAATGGTCTCAAACAGGCTCCTAGAACCAAATTTGAAAGATTTACGACCTATTTGCACTTTCTTAGCTTTGTTGCTTTTAATGCAAATACTTATCTCTTTGTTAGATTTTCACATGAACACAAAATCACAACTCTTTTCACTATATGTCGATGTTATTATTGGGACTAACAATAATATTGCACACATTTGAACTTTTGTCACTCAGCTCCTCTATAAGTTTGAAATGACAATTTTGGGTCATCTCACGTACTTTCTGGGTCTTGAAATTTCCAGAACTTCAAAGGTCATTTTTCTGCATCAACGCAACTACACTTGTGATTTACTTCAGAGATATAACATGTAGAATTGTAAACATTCTCCTATTCCTGCTGCTCCTTCTTTGAAATTTTACATTCATGATGGTACTCCCTTAACTGATCCCACTCATTGTAAACAGTTAATGGGTGCTTTACAGTTCTTGACTTTCACTAGACCAAATATTGTGTGCTTATTTACCCAAAAGAAAAAATATTGTGTGCTCTGTGAATCACTTATGTCAATTCACGCACTCCTACCAATCAACACTCCATTGGTGCCAAAAGAATTCTCAAATACTTGCAAGATAATATTGATCATTGCATTCACTACTTAAATTCATCTCTTGACTTGCACTTCTGATGCAGATTGGGCTGGTAACCCAAATAATAGAAGACCTACTATTGCTTTCGTTATCTATGTGGACTCTAATCCCATACACTAGTCTTCTAAGAAGCAATCAACATTGGCCAGATCTTCAATTAAAGTTGAATATAGGGGTTTAGCTACTTCTGCAGCTGAATTAATTGGTTTCAATATCTCTTTTAAAGATATGCACGCTGTTATGCCTTTAGCTCCCTCTCTTTACTGTCATAACTCCTCTGCAATTTTCATGACTCCTCTACGACACCATTTTGTTAGATAAAAATTACTTAAGAAACAATTACTACAGAATTCTTGGAGCTAAAGTCAAACTCATGATTCTTCCACCACCATAATTTTGAGGGATCTTATTAAGCTAAATGATCAAAATAGAGTCAGTAGAGTAAAATGGAGTCAAAGACAAAGTCTAGGGTGCTTGTGTCAAAGTCAAAGGAACATGTTGCTGTTCACTTCTCACTCCAGATCTCTTTGTCAATTCTCACCTAAAAGTAGTGCTCAAATATCATTCTCCAAATGTTCTGGGCCTTAGTCATATTCTCTAGAGATCTGTTTTGAGTGTTAGCCAACTCTTTGTGGCTTTTGTAGTATTCTGAAAGTTTCGCAATCCAACAGCCATGATTTGTCCCGTTTGGATTCTCTTGTAATTTAAGGTTTCTGATGAAACCCTAATTTGTACTCCCTCCGTTCCTCCAGTTTCTTCACAAAACTATTTGGGTATTATTTGGGCTTAGGGATTTGGTTAGCAAAACAAAGCAAGAATTTGATAATTTTTTGTGGTATTGTATAGTAAAGTTTGCTCTACGACACCATGAAAAAATTACCAAATTCTTAATAGTTGTAGGACTCGTCTTGTAATTACTATAGGACTAATTTTTGTAATTAGTGTTGTAATTACCTATTTAATGGTGTGAATACTCAATGAATAACTACCCACTTTCATGGTATCAAAGCCCTAGCCATAGCCACTGCCGCCGCACGCCTCCTGTGCACCGCCGCCGCCGCCTTAGTGCTTCGGTCCGCTCCCCCTTGCTTCCGCACTCTCTCTCCGTTCCTCTCTCTCGGTCGCACTCTGCGACGTCGACTGCACAAGCGCCGCCCGCTGCCTCGCACAGTCGCGTTCCAATCGCCGCCAGCTTCTTCTCTTGCACGTCCGGCTGCGCCAAGATCACGCACGACCTCTGTCCTTGTCGTCCAAGCAGATCGTCGTCCCCAGCGCTGCCCCAGCGCCTCAGTTCTAGACGTCATCCAAAAAAGCCACCTCGCGGTCTGATCTGTGTCTCCGTCGCCGCTGCTCTCAGCTCTCTCTCCCATCAACGGTGATTGTCTTTGTGCTATCATCTAGGACCTCTTCTCAGATCCCTCCCTTTGCTGCGGTCTCTCTCTTGGCGTCAATAGCTCTACTGGCCCCACGATCTCTCTCCCGGTGATTGCCTTTTGTGAGTCATCTTGTGAGTCATTTAGTTGCGAGTTCACATCTCCATTGGTCTCTTGTGAGTAATCAAATTGTGGGTCCATCTCCACTGGTCTCTTGTGAGTAATCAAATTGTGGGTCACTTGGTTGCCTAACCGACAAGAGCTCTTAAGTTTGATTCAATTATTTGATTCAAAGCAGATTGTGGTTTTGTTTGTTTTTGAAATACAATATGTACTTTCGAGTTTTGTTGGGGTTGGTTTCTTTTGGAGCTTTGTTGGGGTGGATTGTTAGTTGCGGGTCAGTTCAAATGGCCGCTACATCGACCACCAAGCAATCCGCTTCTCTTCCCCTTTCACGCCGAGGCAATAGTAATCGTCGTCCGTCTGGCCGAAAAGGTTAGGTACACACTCAACAGCACCCACAACAACACCCCGCCTCCCCTCACGGCAGTTGGGTGTGGTGTCCTGCCCCATCGTCCCCGACTGTTCAGTCAGGCCCATATCCTCCGACACTGGGTTCGACACAGTCAGGACACTCTCCGCCTACAGTTACGTCAGGTATTCTTGGTCCAGGACCTTCTCAACAGGGCCTCACAGTCGCTTCTGCCTACCCGCCTGCTACTGATTTGGGATCTCAGTTCTCTGGCATGACACTCAACATTCCGGATCAGACTTGGTTTCTTGATTCCGGCGCATCTGCTCATCTCACTCCGCAGTCAGGTATACTCTCCTCTCTCTCGTCATCTTGTCCTTTTCCTAACATACTTGTGGGAATCGGCTCTAGCATTCTAGTGAAAGGATCCGGCAATCACACCCTTACCACCAACTCCCGTTCCCTTCACTTTAGAAATGTCATACTCACCCCAAACTTTATCAAAAACCTACTTTATGTTCGTCAATTCACTACTGACAACAATGTTTCCGTTGAGTTTGACCCTTTTGGTTTTTCTGTAAAGGACCTACAATCGGGAGCTCTTTTACAGATGAGCAACAGTTCGGGTGATCTCTATCCATTCCAGTCTGTCCCACCACCGTCGTCTGCTGTCTCTTTTACTGCCTTCCTTCTTCCGTTTGGCACAACCGCCTTGGTCATCCCGGGCGTCTAGTTTTAGATTCGCTTCGTAGTAGTCATTTCATTTCTTGTAGTAGGCATAATTCAGAAGCTCTTTGTCATGCTTGTCAAATTAGTAAACACGTGCGTTTGCCTTTTTCACCATCTACTTCTTCTACTTCTAGTCCATTTGACATTGTTCACAGTGATCTATGGACATCTCCGGTCTTAAGCAAATCGCACTACAAATACTACCTTCTACTATTAGATGACTATACCCATTTTCCCTGGGTTTTCCCACTTGAACAGAAAAGCGAAGCGATATCAAAATTTAAACAATTCACTACCTTCGTACAAACTCAATTTGAGCGACCCATCAAAACTTTTCAATGTGACCTTGGTGGAGAATTCGATAATGGCTCTTTTCACTCTCACGCCATTAATCATGGACTTGTCTTCCGGTTTGCGTGTCCTCAGACGTCATCTCAAAATGGCAAAGCTGAACGCATGATTCGTCGAATCAATGACATCAGTTGTGCCCTCCTAGCTCAGGCCTCCCTTCCAGCCTCTTTCTGGATTGAGTCTCTTCAGACTGTTGTCTACCTTCATAACACTCTTCCCACCAAAGTCCTTGGCAACAATATTCCTACTGTTGCCCTCTACCATCGCTCACCATCCTATGAGCATCTCCGCACGTTCGGATGCTTGTGTTACCCGAACCTCTCTGCCACCTCACCTCACAAGCTTGCACCACGCTCTGTTCGATGTGTCTTTCTGGGGTACCCTCTTAATAATCGTGGGTACAGGTGTCTAGACTTGAGTACTGGTCGGGTTCACACTTCCCGTCATGTCACCTATGATGAGACGGTGTTTCCTTTCTCCACTCCTGGGTCTGTGTCTCCCTCTGTCCACAGGATGTCTGATCCCGATGACAGTTTTTCGTCTCCCCTTTTCACTCATCGTGCTCATAACCCTGTGGCACACACACCCTCACCCACCCTCCTAGGGCATCCACATCACCACCCACACCTACTAGGGCACCCACACAGCTTTCCCCGTCCAAGACCATTGTGGAACCTTTTCCTCAGCACTACTTCCGTCGATCTGTGTCCACTCGCCCTCCTCCTGTACCCTCTATGCCTGTGTTACCTGACCCCCCTGAGTCACCCACACCGAGCCCAGTGGCCACTTCTCCTCCCCATCTCTCTCCTATGATGACTACCAGATCCATGAATGGCATAGTCAAACCAGTCACCCGTCTCACTTTAGCGGCCCAGCCACCAGACCCCATCTCGCCCCTTCCCAAATCCCCAATCCTAGCCTTTTCGGATCCTCACTGGAAAGCGGCCATGGATGATGAGTTTGGAGCTATGGTTACGAACCACACTTGGGATCTGGTTCCTCGCCCGCCAGGGGCTAATGTTCTGCGATCTATGTGGCTCTTTCGCCACAAGTTTCGCACTGATGGTAGTCTGCAGCGCTATAAGGCGCGATTGGTAGCTAATGGGAAGTCTCAGATGGTTGGGATTGATTGTGAGGAGACTTTCAGCTCGGTTGTCAAACCGACCACCATCCGTACAGTTCTCAGCATTACCGTCACGCGCTCTTGGCCTATCCGTCAGCTGGATGTCAAGAACGCTTTTCTTCATGGTGATATCTCTGAGACGGTATACATGCATCAGCCTCCTGGCTACCGCGACACACGCCATCCTGACTTTGTTTGCCGGTTACGCAAATCCTTATATGGTCTGAAGTAGGCTCCCCGTGCTTGGTTTCAGCGATTTGCCACCGTCCTCGCACAGACTATCAGTTTCTCTGGTTGCTCGTGTGATGAGTCTCTCTTCGTCTACAGTCGTGGCTCGGACATCGTCTACCTCCTTCTCTATGTGGATGATATCGTCATCACTGGGTCGTCTCCGGTTGTCTTGGATCAGATTGTCACCCAGCTCTCTGGAAAGTTTGTTATGACTGACCTGGGCCATCTGCATCACTTTCTGGGCATTGCTGTCACCCGTGATTCGTCCGGCCTGTTCCTGTCTCAGCATCAGTATGCGACCGACATTCTTCGTCGTGCCTCTATGTTGGCCTGTAAGTCTACTGCCACCCCTGTTGAGGTAGGAAGTAAACTCACAGCTACATCTGGCCCACCGGTTGCTGATCCTACATTATACCGCAGCCTTGCTGGGGCCTTGCAGTACCTCACGTTCACTCGACCCGACATCCAGTATGCAGTTCAGCAGGTTTGCCTCTTCATGCATGACCCTCGTGAGCCACACTTTCATGCACTGAAGCGTATCTTGCGCTACATCAGTGGGACACTTGAGTATGGTCTCCGGCTCTCTGCCTATGCTGCTGATTCTCTCACCGCCTACACTGACCTAGATTGGGCTGGTTGTCCGGACACGCGCCGCTCCACTTCTGGTTACTGTGTCTTCTATGGGGACAATCTTCTGAGTTGGTCGTCCAAGCGACAGGCCACGGTATCTCGTTCTAGTGCTGAGGCTGAGTATCGCGGTGTTGCTAACGCCGTCTCCGAACTCTGCTGGGTCCGGAATTTGCTTATTCAGCTTCGTGTCACCCCGCCTCGGGCCACTGTTGTGTATTGCGACAATGTGAGTGTTGTCTATCTCTCTGGTAATCCTATTCAGCATCAGCGCACTAAGCATGTTGAGATTGATCTACACTTCGTTCGTGAGAAGGTTCGTATGGGTCAGCTTCGTGTGTTGCACATTCCAGCAGACTATCAGTACGCCGACATCTTCACCAAGGGTCTTCCTCGGCCCTTGTTCCAGCGTTTCCGTTCCAGTCTCAGTGTTGGCACGCCTGCAGTTTCGACTGCGGGGGAGTAATAGTTGTAGGACTCGTCTTGTAATTACTAGAGGACTAATTTGTGTAATCAGTGTTGTAATTACCTATTTAAAGGTGTGAATACTCAATGAATAACTACGGAAGATTTATCCCACTTTCAATTCTTGCATCGTTTTGATAACCAAATCGCTAGGCCCAAATAATACCAAAATAGTTTTGTGAAGAAACTGGAGGAACGGAGGGAGTATTGATTAAGGAATATTTTCTCATTGACTCAGCCGTTTTGGCTCTCTAATGAATCTTCATCGTATTCACCTTTCTGGGTTTGTTCTTTCTGTTCATGTAAATTTTCGCAGAGCTTTCTAACAATCTGGAGCGGATGCGGTTGAAGGCGAATAATCGTGTATTCAACTTTTGGAATTGGGAGCTATACATGATCGCTAAATATAGACCACAGTTGCCAGATCCGTTATGTTCCGTTTCAGATATCGAACTGATCTTGTTGAATTGGGAGTTACACGGAATTGATCTTGTGCAGATATATACCAGTGAAAATTTTGGTCAGTTCCACCTTGTTTCAGACCAATCCGGTGAATTTCGGCGAATTCCAGCTCCTGCTCGGTTACGAAACCTTCCAGAGTGTATTTTTCATTTTTTTAAAATGTGTAGATCCTGCGAATTTGAACTTGTGACCAACAGTGATACGGTTAGCCAAGTATCTATCCGCTGGGCCAACGACGTGTATATGAACAAAATATTATTTTAAATATACTTAAAACATGCCAGCTTCATTATTTGATTCGGTTCATTTCTTTTTATATCTTGATATTTTGAACTCAAATGCTACTAAATAACACACAATTATTAAAAATGTCACGAGTATAATTGTGAGTGTATTGTTTTACCAAATTAAATTTTAAAATCACATGTGTTTTTAAAGAGTAGTGTAAAATCATATGTTAAATATACTAAATAATGCAATTATACGTTGATTTATACAAAGTGAATCAAGATTGGAATGTCAAACAACATTGCAGTATTTTAGAAAAAAAAAAGTTTGCTATTGCTACGGGCATCATTAATTATTTGTATATTATGTATATTGTATATATATACAAAATATAGTAAAAAGTGTAACACATCCGGAACGGGCTGTCGTTCCGTCCGAATCCCGGATCGTTGCGATGAAAAAAAGTTTGATATTGCTATGGGCATCATAAATTATTTGTATATTATATATATTGTATATATATACACAATATAGTAAGAAGGTGTAACAAATTCAGAACGGACCGTTGTTCCGTCAGAATTCCGGATCGTTGCGATCCACAAGGGCGTAATGGAACGGCGACCAGAACAGAATTTACAACTGTGATATAGACTAAATCAAATCTCTATACAAGGAAAGTCAACTATCTAATAATAATAATAATAATAATAATAATAATAATAATAATAATAATAATAATAATAATAATAATAATAATAATAATAATAATAATAATAATAATAATAATAATACAAGCATGCAAATATATGGGTTAAAATTAATGGTTTTTAACTTGGAAAGTATTTTTGAGTTTTGATTTGACTTCAGTAGAAAGAGAATGAAGTTACTGGGTAGGAAGATAGACGAGTGTGAGTTGGAGCATGCATTGACCCAATAATGACGTGCCACCATCATCTCTAGAGAGACTGCATACAAGTTTTTAGATGGTAGAGGATTCTTTCAAATCTATTTATTGTGTTATGAGATTCTCACAAGGATTCTCACTTTTGTTGAGACGAATGGGTGGATTCATGGCCTGAAAATGAAAAAACTCTATCCCAATACACAACCTCATGTTTGCGGATGATGTGATCATTTTCTCCAGGGCAAGGAAGATGCTCTTTATCTATCTCAGTGTCTACAATTGTATGAGGAGGTGTCTGGTCAGAAAGTCAACAAATGTAAAAGTGCAGTTTTCTATAGTAAGAATGCAGACAAAGAAACCAGAAGACAAGTGAAGGGGGTTCTACAACTGAAAAAGGGTACAAAGGAATCATTTTACCTAGCTTACCCATGTTCCAAAAGAAGTCAAAAAGTCAACTTTCATCCCAGTTATGGAAAAGATGGATCAAAAGACTGCTGGATGGAAAGCAAAATTGATGTCCTATGCTAGAAAGAAAATCCTTATAAAAGTTGCTCTTAGCTATGTATCCTCCTATGTGATGTCTATTTTTATACTTCCTAAGAATCAGTGCAATACCAACAACTCCTGATCAGCAAATTTTTGATGGGTGGCTCAAAGGAAAAGAAATAATTAGCACTTTTATCTTGGTATAAACTCTGCCAGGTTAAGCTTTAGAGAAACCACAAATTACAATATTGCCATGCTAGCTAAACTGAGCTGGCAACTCTGGATAAAAAAATACAAGACCTGGGTTCAACTTCTGATGGATAAGGACTGCAAAAATCCTAGACTTCAAAGATGCAGAGGTGAAAAATGGTGATTCTTACTTTTGGAAAGGGATGCTGAAATGTAGTGATATCATTTCTCCGATGATGTGTAAGGTGATTGGTAATGGCAGACAGATTAATATTTGGTTGGACCATTGGGTTACCAACCTTAAATCAAAGCCAAAGCCCCCAGATAATCTTTTGAATGCTCCAAAAATGGTATGGTAATTGTTTGATCAACATACAAGAAAGTGGAAGAGGGATGTACTTAAATAATGGTTCTCCCCAACTGAAGCTGAAGAGATTGAAAAGTTGCAAATCCAAATTCATGACACTGAAAACATTTGGGTGTGGACTGGGAGCCCTATAGGAGTACCTACAGTTAAGGCTGTATACATGAAGCAAACTACCACAAGAAGCAACAAAAATGAAGATAAAGTATGGAAGACAATCTGGACCATGAAGATGCATAATAGACTCAGAATGGTCCTTTGGAGAATCTCTGTTAAAGCTATCCCACTTTGTGAAAACATCCAACACAAGGTTAGTAATCTGGATGGTGAATGCACACCTTGCAAAAAGGAGGTGGAAACAACTAGCCACCTTTTTTGTCACCTATAAATATGCTAGAGCTTTATGGTTTGGCACAACAGGTTTAAGAACTGACTTCTTTCACAACAACACTCTTAAAGATAGGTTCAATTTTATACTTGTGAATGAAAGAGTTCAATCCCAATAGTGGAACATGGGAATTTGGCTTGCTAGCATATGTGATCATATTTGGAGAAGAAGAAATGGAATTTTGTTTGAGAGAGATGCAAAGAATAAATTGCATTTAAATGGTAGTAGAATCTCTCAAAATTTGCAGAGATTGTGTTATCAATATTTTGATGGTAAAGAGGTGAAAACAACTCACAAAATAGGTGGCAAAGGTTCATGGTCAAGAATTGACGTGGGATGCATGAAAATCAATGTTGATGCATGTTTGAAGAATGGGGTTGTTGGTCTGGCTGTAATAGCTAGAAAATAGGGGTGTACAGAAACCACTTGACCCATCCAATCCGGCTCACCCAACCCAATTCAATCACATTTTATTGGTTTGAAATGGCTTGGGTTGAATAGAAATTATATTTTAGCCCAAACCGATATTTTGGTTTGGGTTGTGGGTTTTAATTATAAAATCTAGAAATTAACCCAATCTAAACCAAAATAGGTAATTTGTGTAATAAATTCATAATGTCTATAAAATTTGTATCATATCAATTAAATAATTTATTATTTGTAAAGGTCAAAGACTTTTCATTTCATCTTCTATCAAATAGACGTAAGATCCGCCATAAGGGAAAATTACTCCCTATTTTTTCGTCCGGTTTTTCCTTTCCCCTTTCTAATTTTGACTTCACTGTATATAATGGATTCACTATCAGCAAAATTCTTTGATCTTTCTTTGCTTGAAAAACTATTGGTTAACTTTTCAATTGATTTTCTTTATGCATTAGATGTTTCAATATTTGAAATAATATTTCTTATTCTATGCCCTATTGTTGCTCTGTGCACCAATATTTAAGTATTGTGAAACTTACAATAATATTTTGTTTATAATAAAGGCAAACCGTCTAACCCACCAAAACCGAATCAATCTATATTATTAGTTCAGGCTAATTTGTCAAGTAGACAAATTGGTTTTGACTTGCATTTAGCTAACTTAGTGATTATTGGATCAAGTGATTTCCCCCCTACTAAACCACCCAAACCTAACCATGTACACTCCTAGCCAGAAAAGATGAAGGCAAAGTGGTGCAGTGGGTCACAAAGTTCTTAGAGCAAAGCCAGATCACTGTTGTGGAGTCTGAACTTACTGCAATTGAAATGGCTTTTGATTTGGTGAAGAAACAAGGGTGAACAAACTTTGTTGTGGAATCAGACTGCCTAGAAACCACCACAGGTACTAAAAACCCTTCAAAAGCTGATGGGAGACTCAAATGTAGAAGCTTCTAGAAAATGTGTTTCTTATATCCCTAGGTCTGCAAATTTTGTTGCAGACCTAGGGATACTTTTCCAAGAATTTTAATTGCTTCTTTTTTTCATTTTAATTGTGAACCAGACTATTATAAAGGGAATGCTTTTCCAAGAATGAAGTAGCAACATAACACAAGTCGTTGGGTCAAATTTCGGAAAGCCCCCATTGACTGTCATTTACCTCCGTATGGCCACAATCTTTATGGTTAATATTATGGGTCACTTTGACCAACTAATTTAGCTAATGATACGATTTTCAAATTTGCTAATATCTTTTATAATATTGTGATATTAAGAAAGATGGACAATAATATAAAAAGGTTACTACAATTTCGTATCATGCTGTTAGCTAAATTAGTCGGTTAAAATGACCGCTAAATTCAATGGAAAGAAACTTGCGAAACAGACCAAGTAATTTGTTTTCGGTAAAAAACTCGTGCAGCTAGATCAGGAGAGAGATCGAATTGTCCAACTGCATACGGGCAAGAAGTTATTGTTTCTCCAATATAGTGAGTTTTAGCTGCTAGGTTCTATCATATACAAAATGATGATGTCTAAAAGAATAGTACTTCTAACTTGTCCGGTTTGGTAGTTAGACATCTCATGCAAAATACAGTCAAATCAATCAAATAACCATCACTACAACTACATAAGTACAAAAGTCTTTTTTTTCCACTTTTCTATACTGCTCAATGGCTCTCTATAAGACTCAACAAGGTACATCTCATACTTACCCTTGTCATCTTAATTTTTTTCTTGTTATCCACATAACTTCACTATTATTCTCCACAATTGATATCATCCTCTATCCGGGTAAAACTCAACTTTACTTACTTTTTCAATCTAATCCAATGTCTTATGAGTACGATTTCGAGCTTTTGGATAATGAGAAATAACTAGCAATATGAAAGCGCTATAAGATGGAGGAAAACATAAGTGGTGAGGCGATGTATGACATGTTGTATTCTACATTGGCAACTGCTGCTGAAGATAAGAAAATGTGCGAAATTTACATTTTTTTTTTCAACACCGCAAACTCTAGTTCTTCCTCCATAAAGGGATCGTGATAAATACGTACTAGGTTTCAAATTTTCTTGGCTATTTAGGTCTTCTTGATTTGCTGATCTGGACGTAGCTTCCATTTATCCATTCAGAGAGCGTCGCAATATGAGTTGGTACTATCTTCTTTCTATTCTATTTAATATTTTAAGTTGATCAACTTAATTGTTTAAATGTGTATTTTTTCAAATCTTTTATGCATAAATCTTATTGTTTAGTACGCTTCCATTCAAACAATCATCTTGTGTTTGAACCCTGCTCCAACGCGATATACATGACTCATGATCTTGTCCCAAGAATAATCAAACTAGAAGTCGACGAGTGTGTGGAAAATGCAATTGTCAAATTTTCCAACTTCTTGGAATTTATACATTGGTCGATACAACATCAGCCTTTTAATCGCAATCACTTCTTTCATGCTCTGTAATATTTCTGTAGTAACATATAAGCATTTATGTTGTACTAGTTATTAGTATTAAATGTGTTCATGTTATGATGCAAATATTACTCTTCACTTGCTACATTCTTTTAATTGTTGTTTGCTTATATTTTATTGTTATTTTTTATAGTTGAAGTGATGGTGCCTTCTGTTGGGTGTACTACCACCTCTTCTTATGGTCACACGATGATACTATCTCATTCTAAGCAAACATGGGTGATGAGAACTAGCGCAATATACATGTACAACCACCCCTTCGTGACATCATGTTACCTCTTCCGAATATTCTTGTTGATACGAATGATGCACTACTTCATCATAATGCTTTCTGGGATAAATACATCTTCTGTAACTGTAAATTGTTTAGTAGTATAATTTTTTAATTATATTTTGGTTAGGTATTTGCACTATTTTTTTCCCTTTACACATGCATCTTGCTCTCATATTATGAGTTTTATCTAACAGCCCTAAGAGAGGAAACAACCATTTGAGTATTGTCGAACTGACATGAAATAAGTGTACGGTAAAAAAGAAATCATGTTTGTGAGGTATACTGAAACTCTATGGAGTTCCTTTGTTTATATGAGAGTATTGTTCAACCACATACATAACTGTTCCTACCCACCAAATCTAAAAAATATGGTACTTCGTGACATCACATGCAAAATACAGTTAAAATCAATCAAATAACTGTCACTACAATTATAGAAGTACGTAAGTCTTTCTTTCTTCTCTTTTGTATGTTGTTCAATGGCTCTCTGTAAGACTCAAAAAGCTACATCTACTACTTACCTTGTCACATTCTTTTTTTCTTGTTGTCATAACTTCAGTGTTATTCTCCACAATTGATATCATTCTCTATCCAAGCAAAAAATCTACTTAAGTTATTCTTTCACTCTAATCCAATTCCTTATGAAAACTATTTCAAGATTTTGGATAATGAGAAAGAACAACTAGCTATTGGAAAACGTTATAAGGTGGAGGGAAACATAAGTGGTGAGGCGATGTATGACATGCTGTATGCTACATCTGCATCTGCTGAAGATAGAAAAAATATAAGACATTTTCTGCGAAATTCATGTGTTTTCTTTTTCCAATACCCCAAACTCTAATTCATCTTTCGCAAAAGTATCATGATAAACACGTACTATGTTTCAAATTTTTGGGGTTATTCATGACTTGTTAGTTTACGGATCTGGAGAGAGCTTCCATTTATCCTTGCGTATAGCGTATCAATTTGATTTAGTACCATCTTCTTTCTATTCTAAAACAATTGCCATGTACGTATCTAATAGTACTTTTCCAGAACTCCTATAAAAAAATGTCTCCTATAGATATAATAAATGTCTCCAATAGCTAGCAGTTAGGGCATATCATCCCAAAATATCTACTTAAAGACATCATCCTCAAAATACCTAGTATAGTTAAGACATTTCATCCCAAAATACCATCATCCTCAAAATAGTCTAGACATCATCGTCAAATTACCTATACAGTCAAGACATATCATCCTAAAATACCTAGTTAAGACATCACCCTCAAAATAACCAGTACCATTAATTCTTGCGCAAGTTAGAAACACACAACCAACTCACAACGACAGACATATTTTGCATTTCAAGCTTCATCAAAATAGGGCCAAACTATCTCCGGCATTTCAGTTCCAGCCTCTCGAGCGTTTTCCATTTGAATGGCGAGCGTATGAAAAAACATATGGGTGGCAGGAGATGCAAATGACCCATCCTCCAGCACAATTCTCTGTGGGTTTTCATTGTCGAGCAGCTGCTCAAAGAAGTCCTTCAGGAGCAAAGAGTCGTACATTTCTATGGTGAGCATCAACAGCCCATCAGTCACACCGTCCCAGTTGACGCGCTTCTCCTCATAATCAGTATTCATAACGATCCAGTTGAACATATTCTGAGAAAGTTCAAGGTCAGCTTTTCCATTCCACCCCGGCTAGACAGGTACTTGTTCCACCCCCTTCGATTGTTGCTCCGGGAGAGGAACATGAACTTGTTCCACAACTGACCGAGGATCCAGCTATTCTTGGAGAGCATCCTCCAGTAGCCGGAGCCCATCCGGCTGATGAGGAACCTAAGGCTGGAGTACCTGATACGCCTGTAGGAGAGGGTGATAGAAAGGACGGTTCCGGAGCGTACCCACCGAGAAGGGGTTCGGGGGACCGAACGAGAGAGGGAGAGGCCTCGGGTGGGAAATTAGAATATCTCCCACAACATCCACCTTAAAATCGATGAGTTCGCTCTCAGGTTGAGCAGCAAAGAAGAGAGCGTGGTGAGGGGTCACACTCAACATGTTGAGCCACCTTGCCGCCGTGAGAATCGTCTGGGCTCTACCGACGATACTTTGAGTTTCCTCCATCCTTCTGAGGGCAGAGGTACTTTGAGAATCTTAGGAGGAGGTGGTCTGAAAAATCCTAGAAATGGAAAAACCCCCCTATTCTATTTAGTAGTTTATGTTGGTCAACTTAATTGTTTAAATCTGTAGTTTTTTAAAATTTTATGCAAAAACCTTATAGTTTGTCAACGTTTAGTGCACTTCATTCAAACGATCATCTTGTGTTTGAACCTAACTCCAACGCAATATACATGACTCATGATCTTGTCCCGAAAATAATCAGACTACAAGTTGACGAATGTGTGGGAAATGCAATTGTCAAATTTTTCAACATTTTGAAATTTATACATTGGACATTACAACATCAGCCGTTTAATTGCAACCACTTCTTTCATGCTTTGTAGTGTAATAACATATAAGCGTTTATGTTGTACTAGTTATTAGTATTAAATTTGTTCATTTTATGATGCAAATACTACTCTCTACTTGATCCATTTTTAAAATTCTTGTCCGCTTATATTTTACTGTGATCTTTACGATGGAAGTCATGATTCCTTCTGTTGGTGTACTACCACCATTTCTTATGGTCACACGATGATATTGTCTCATTCTTAACAAACATGGGTGACGAGAACTCACGCAATATACATGTACCATCACCCCTTCGTGACATCATCTTATTCGTTTCAAATATTCTTGTTGATGCGAATGATGCACTACTTCATCATAATAATTTCTTGGATAAATACATCTTCTGTAACTGTAAATTGTTTAGTAGTACAATTTTTTAATTATATTTTGTGTCACGTATTTGCACTATTTTTTTCACCTTTACACATGCATCTAGCTCTCATATTATGATTTTTATCTAACAGCCCTAAGAGCAGAAACAACCATTTGAGTATTGTCGAACTGACATGAAATATGTTTATAATAAAAAGAATTCTAATTTGTGAGGTATCCTGATTGTCTATTAGGTTTTTTTCTTTATATGTGAACATTGTTCAACCACATACATAACTGCTCCTACCCACCAAATATTAAAAATATGGTACTTTGTTGACATGTTATGCAAAATACTGTCAAAACCAATCAAATAACTATCACTACAACTATATAAGTACGGAAGTCTTTGTTTTTTTTTTTTTTTTTTTTTGTAAGTTGTTCGATGGCTCTCTATAAGACTCAACAAGCTATATCTACTACTTACCCTTGTAATCTACTTTTTTTTCCTGTTATCCACATAACTTCACTGTTATTCTCCACAATTGACATCATCCTCTATTCTTTTCCGAATATTCTTGTTGACGCGAATGCGGCACTTCTTTATCATGATGCTTTCTGTGATAAATACATTATCCGTAATCGGTAATTATTTAGTAGTACAATATTTCAATTATATTTTGTGTTAGGTATTTACACTATTCCCCGTTACACATACATCTTTCTCCCGTATTATGATTTTTATCTAATAACATTAAGGGACTCCTACGAGTGGAAACAACCATTTGAGTATTGTCGAACTAATATGAAATATGTGTACAATTAAAAAGAATTATGGTTTGTGAAGTATCCTGATACTCTATGGGTTTTTTCTTTATATGAGAGCATTGTTCAACCACACACATAACTGCTCCTACTCACCAAATAAAACAATATGGTACTTCGGAACATTTCAAGCAAAATACAATCAAAACCAATCAAATAATTGTCCCTACAACTACAGAAGTACGAAAGTCTTTATTTCTTCTCTTTTATATGTTGTTCAATGGCTCTCTATAAGACTCAACAAACTACATCTACTACTTACCCTTGTCATCTTCCTTTTTTTTCATGTAGTCTACAAAACTTCACTGTTATTCTCCACAATTGATATCATTCTCTATCCGAGCAAAAATCCACTAAAGTTATTCTTTCAATCTAATCCAATGTCTTATGAAGATGATATCGAGATTTTTATAATGAGAAAGAACAAGTAGCTATTGGAAAGTGTTATAAGGTGCAGAGAAACGTAAATGCTGAGGCGATGTATGACATGTTGTATGCTACATTTGCATCTGCCGAAGATAAACAAATTGTAACACATATTTTGTGACATTTAATTTTTTTTCCAACACCCCGAATTCCAGTTCATCTTCCACCGTATCATGATAAACACGTACTCGGTTTCAAATTTTCGGGCTATTTATGTATTCTTAGTTTACGAATATGGACAGAGCTTCATTTATCCTTGCGGAGAGCGTCGCAATATGATTCGGTACTATCTTCTTACTATTCTATTTAATAGTTTAAGTTTTTCAACGTAAGTGTTTAAATGTGTATTTTTTTTCAAATATTTTATGCATAAATCTTATTGTTTGTCAATGTTTAGAGCGTTTCCATTCAAACAATCATCATGTATTTGAACCCCACTCCAACACAATATAGATGAGTCATGATTTTGTCCCGAGAATAATGAGACTACAAGTTGACAAGTGTGTGGAAATACAATTGTCCAAATTTCTAACTTTTTGGAATTTATACATTGGTCGATACAACATCTGTCGTTTAATCGCAACCGCTTCTTTCATGCTCTGTAATATTTCTGTAATACCACTATGTTTCTTCTCTTTAGCCCCCTTTCTAGTTTGGTACGTTTCCTTTCTTTCTCCCCTTTTTCTTATTTGGCAAGATTTTTGTTGCAAAAAAGATTGTTTTACCCTCCAAAGAATACCCCACTTGATTTGTTTATAATATTTTCAATCATAATTTTTTGTTTTCGCTCACCACTCTTATCTCTCACCACTCTTATCTTCACCTCATACCCATATCTTACCTTCTTCTTCTTCTCCCTCACACTCACCAACAACACCATGACTCCTCCATCTTCACTGGCTACCGAAACCCACTGACCATCCCCCTCTCCCTCACCATCTCCATCTGTGAAGGAGGACGCCGTCAGTGATGGAGGACGCTGCCAGCGTTACCGATCGATGGAGGCAAGACTCACTGATGGAGGACGCCGCAACGGCCGCAGCTTACAGATCGAAGCGGCGGGAAGAGCCACTGTCGCCACCACAATAAGGTAAGAGTATCTATGTCAATCAACCGACTCCTCCCTCCCTCTATCTCCTCTTATCTCCTCCACTCTCAAAATCTCCAATCTGTGTTTTTGTTTGCAGATCTAAAGATGGAGGTTCAGATTTGCGTTGGGGGACAATCTTCTTCTTTTTCTGGTGTCTCTTCTTCAAATCCATCTTTGGAGGAGGCGGATCTGTGCTCTCCGGCGGTGGTGGCGACCGGGTCTTGCTCTTCGGCGACCACAACAGCTTCGTCCTCCTCTCTTCTTCCTTTTTTTTTCTTCAATTTGTTTTTTTATTTGTAATTAAACTCTTCATTCTGTAAATTTATTGTTGTCGGATTTAGTGTTGGTAGTGGTTTTTGACTAGTGGTGGTGGAGGTCTTGTGGTGGGGGTGGTGGTGGTGATGGTGGTGTTGTTCTTGTTATCAAATAGAGAGAGACGGGACAAGGACAGAAGAGAGGGGACGGGTAACAGGGTCAATTACCCAATTTCCTTGATTCTTGTGCAAACCCAAAGGGGGCTAAACACAAGAAACGGAGTGGTAACATATAAGAATTTATGTTGTACTAGTCATTGGTATTATCATTGTTCGTTTATATTTCATTGTAATCTTTACAGTGGAAGTCATGATGCCTTCTGTTGGTGTACTACCACCCTTTCTCAGAGTCACATGATGATACTGTTCGATTCTTAGCAAACATGGGTGATGAGAACTTACACAATATACATGTACTACCACCCTCGTGACATCATGTTATTTCTTCCGAAAATTCTTGTTGATGCGAATAATGTATTTTTATATCATAATGATTTCTGGGATAAATACATCTTCCGTATCTGGAAATTGTTTAATAGTACAAATTTTTAATTATATTTTGTGTTAGGTATTTGCACTATTTTTTCCCTTTACTCATGCATCATGCTCTCATTATGATTTTTATTTAACAGCCCTAAGAGCGGAAACTTCCATTTGAATATTGTTGAACTGACATTAAATATGTGTACAATCAAAAAGAATTCTGGTTTGTGAGGTATCCTGATACTCTATGGGGGTTTTTTTCTTTATATGAGAGCATTTGTTCAACCAAATACATAACTTCTCATTCCCACCAAATATAAAAAGTATGGTACATCGTTACATCTAATGCAAATTACATTTAAACCAATCAAATAACTATCACTACAACTACATAACTACGGAAGTCTTTGTTTCTTCTCTTTTGTATGTTGTTCAACGACTCTCTATAAGACTCAACAAGCTGCATCTACTACTTACCCTAATAATCTTATTTTTTTCTTGTTGTCCACATAACTTCACTATTATTCTCCGCAATTGATATAATTCTCTATCCGAGCAAAAATTCTACTTAAGTTATTCTTTCAATCTAATCCAATGTCTTAACAAAACGATTTTGAGCTTTTGGATAATGAGGGAGAACAACTAGCTATTGGAAAGCGCTATAAGGTGGAGAGAAACGATAATGGTGAGGCAATGTATGACATGTTGTATGCTACATTTGCATTTGCCGAAGATAGGAAAAATGTAAGTCATTTTTTACGAAATTTACATTTTCTTTTTTTCGAACACCCCAAACTCTAGTTCATCTTCCACATGATATCATGATAAACACGTACTAGATTCCAAATTCTCCAGGCTATTTATGCCTTCTTGGTTTGCCGATCTTGACATAGCTTTCATTTATCCTTGCGGAGAGCGTCGCAATATGATTCGGTACTCTTTCTATTATATTAGGTAGTTTAAGTTGTTCGACTTAATTGTTTAAATGTGTATATTTTCAAATCTTTTATGCATAAAATTATTGTTTGTCAATGTTTCATGCGCTTGCATTCAAATAATCATCTTGTGTCTGAACCTCACTTCAACGCAATACACATGACTCAAGATCTCGTCCCGAGAATAATCAGACTACAGGTTGACGAATGAAAATGCAATTGGCAAATTTTTCAACTTTCTGGAAATTATACATTGGTCGATACAACATCAGCCGTTTAATGCAACCACTTCTTTCATTCTTTGTAATCTTTATGTAATAACATATATGCATTTATGTTGTACTAGTTATTAGTATCAAATGTGTTCATGTTATGATGCAACTACTACTATTTATTTGCTACATTCTCTAAAATTGTTGTTCGTTTATATTTTAGTGTAATCTTTACAGTGGAAGTCATGATCGTCAACCATAAGATACCTACAATCAAGGAAAACTGGCCCTAATGTCTATCTAAGACATCAAGATACAACAAGATAATGCACCATGTCATGTCTCAGGTCCTCAAAAAAAAATGTCATGTCTCAGCTGATGACTCAGAATTCATAGTTGCAGCCACTAGTGATGGCTTAAATATCACTATGGATAATAAACTAGCTAGGAGTCTAGACACTAATGTAACTGACTCATGATTTTTCAATACATTTCAAAGTCTGCTACAAGAGATGCAAACAGTGAATATGAAAGAATTTAGAGAGGCATTTCAGATAACATTTGAGGTATTGAAAGAAGAAACACTTTTATGATGTGTTTCTAAGAAGCCAACGGTGCATGATAGAGATAGTCAAAGTGAATGGATACAACTAGTATGCAACACCACACGTGGGTAAGCAACATCTCAAATTAATAGGCATGTTGCCAAGAGACTTGACTGTAGACATTGGACTGGTATTGGAATGCATTTGATATTTGATGGAGAAGAGTCAACAAATAGACAATGCATTCCTTTTAGAGTGGGATATTATGTTTAGACATACATAATATACAATGCAACTTCTACTAATCAGACAAACGTATGATTAGGTAGACAATCATGTGTCTTGCATATTTTTGGTATATGTGAGACAAACATTCTAACCTACAAATTCTCTTAGTGTTGATGTAATAAAACAGAATATTGTTTGCGTATTAACCAAGAGCATCACAAAATTGTGTCGCTGATCAGTTGGATACACGAAGTTAATTCTAATTACTACACAAGTTCACAAAGTAAGTAAGGTTATGCAATACACAGTTCTACAACCAAGAGTAACAAGAGTATAATACAAACAAGTTTTTTAATTGTTACAACATTAAACGTAATACAATAGAGAGTAGCAAGAGTGTAATTCAATCAAATTTCTCAATTGCTACAAATAGTATGACACAAGATATTCTCAGAACGGATGCACAATCCATCATCATTGAATAAGTCTCACCAAATCAGTCTAAGAAACACAAAATTTGTAGCATCCATCTATATAAAACGCAAACCCATGCGTCAAACAATAAGAATAGTAGCTCAACAGAGTGTAGAAAGAGAAGAGGAGTAGCAAATCATTTACACATAAACCAGATCAGTAGATCACATAAACAAAGATCAGTAGATCACATGGTTGGGTTTAGAGATCATAGATCATCAATCAAATAATATCATGAATCAAATAAAAAAGTTGACCAAATTCGTAGATAAACAAATATCATATCACATAAATAGATATCATTTACACATCAACCAGATTAGTAGATCACATGGTTACGGTTTAGACCTAAGATTCCAGATCACATACTCCAAGATTACCCCTTGTCGCCGGATCTACCACCACCCACTGGGTGCCACAACCGGTTTCTCAAAATCATCCGGTGTTTTGGGTTTCATCTGAATTGAATGGAACAGACTCGTGCATGGCACCGAAGCCCACCACCGCATCACCATGGTCGTCTGGTGGTTCGGTTTCATCAGTATCAACAGTATCAGACACGAACAACCCACCAACGTTGAAGGGGACTAAATCGACATACTCTCTCCAGTCTACACAGTCGTTAGAATCAAGGCATAAAGGTCCTTCAACCTCATCTGCTATGGCGAATCGAGGTTCAACACTCAAAAAATCGAAGAAAACCAAAAGATTGGCTAAATCCTAGATGCAGAAGGATAGAGAAAGAAATGAGAGAATTGAGGAAGAACGCCGAAAGGATGAGAGCAAATGAAGAGATACAGCTTGTTGATGTAAGGGTTACTATCAAATTGGGCAGTTGATTTGTCAAACCAATTGGTTGACTTTGCAAGTAAAACAAATACTAATTCAGGGGGCCCAATTAACTTGGGTTAGTTTTACTAATCTAATTTAATTAAGCCCAATTAAAATGAATGTTTATTTTAAAAAGAATGGTAAGATAGTATTTTTCAAATGGAAGTTAATATTTTTGAAAAGTTTGAACAATCAGGTGGGACGTCTTACGAAAGATTTAACAATCTGGTGGGACGGAGGGGGTATGTGTAATCCTAAATTTTAAAAACTATGGCTACACTCTTTTTTAAATAAAATTGCCTTTGTGTCACTTCTTAGGCATATTCAATCAAGAGAACTTGCAAATAAGTGCTAGCTCAAGTGGTAAAACGTTAAAAAGCTCATGTATAAAATTCTAGGGTTAAACCCAGTTGACGACAAACATGCAAGACAAAAAAAGTCAAGGAAACATGATCGGACGTCATGCATGAGGTATGTAGCTCCTATAATTTTTAGTTACGAGATATACTGATTGCGGTACTTCGTTCTCAAACTTTTCTAAATTTTATTTGATTACCATGTATATAGGTCATGTGACGAGCTCAACTCGTCCCATTTTTAAAATAGTAAGTTATGGGTACTACTACTCATTCTAACTCATAACCACTTGTAAATGTAAACGTTTACAAAAAAACTACTTGTAAATGTTTTTTTTCCACTTGTAAATGTAAACGTTTACAAAAAAACTACTTGTAAATGTTTTTCTTGTTATGAAATAAATGTTTGTGTTTTATGTACTATTTCTGATCTCGACTCCTAAATTAACAAGAGAAGAAATTAATAGTTTGTGCCATCTTTGTTCTCGACTCATCAAAATATCACTCATTTTCTGGATGTGACAAAAAGAGAAGAAATCAATCGTCGACTTACCCCCGTAATTAACAAGGATCGTGACATTAGTTTCTAGTAGTAGAATGCTACAAATGTTTACTTTAGTACTTTGCAGTTTATAGATCGTTTGGGTACCCACCACAACAGTGTCGATCTTTCCTCTTACCAGTATTTGGTTTTGTGTGTGTGTGTGTTTTTTTGGAAACTTGAACTAGCTATAGCTAGCAAGGTGTTCCACAAGAGAGAGAAGAGTGGTTAGAAACGGTTTACCCATATTGCGACTGAGAAGGTTTGCTTTAAAACTGGAACAGAATACTCCCCATATTGATTCTAAATATACGCTCACAATAGGGGGCAATTACGATTGAGCTTGAGCTGTGGCTAGTTTAGACTTCTTTGAAACTCAAAGCCCAGACCACGGGCCCAAAGAAAGTTCTTGTTTTGCTCTCCCGTGCTACTTTAAGCTCGTGGAAATTTCAGTCCTACTTCCAATGGCCCAATATGTTGGAACAAAAAAATGGGTCATTACGGGCCTTAGGGTGAGCACTAACCGGTTTGGGATAGTTGTGCAGACAATTTCAACCGATCCAATAGGCTCAGAATGGGGAATGCTCAACCTAAATTTAGGTATTTGTTTTCAAAATTCAAACCAAACATAGCTTGTCGACGGGGTCTTATTCGAGCTTGGTTAAACGAGTTGGTAAGTCTAGAAAATTTTATTTGAAATAAGTGTGCATTTGGTTTAGTTCCTTTTCGAGTGGCTGTTTAATTCTTTACTTTAAATTACATGGAAGCGTAATTTTATAAGTTGAACACTTAAAATAATTTGCTAGAAAAGATTAGTAAATTGAGAAAAATAATTTAAGGTGACTGTGTGGGCTCATAAAACTTAATCTGCGAGCACCTTACTAAAATATATTATAATTTTTTTTCATTCTAAATTTGTATCGGACTAGTTCAGCTCTAAACTGTTCAGTTCTAGACTGTTTCGTCAACTCCCGAGCCATGATAAATCAAAGCTCGAGTGACGATCTTGTAATCATTAACCAATCAAATATCATAAATGTATGCTAAATTCAGACTAGTTAGATGCGGAAAATTTTGAAACTGACAGTTTGGTCAATTTAGCTCACCCTAAGATTGTGTGTCTTCAACTTGTACGTCATACGTGGACACATCTTGCTAGGGGTGCAAATTGGACGGGCTGAGCCCGACCAACCCGAACCCAGCCCGGACTAAAGTCTCGCTTGGGCACATATTTTGAGAAATCGGGACGGGCTCGGGCAAAAATTCTCAACCCGAATTTCAATTAGGATTGGGCTTGGATACGGATATTAAACAACGGGCTAGCCCGAATTGCCCGATTTGTATACTCATTACCTATAAATGTTATATTTGAAGAGTATTATATAACATATTTATCAAGAATATACTTTTTTCTATTAATTATTAGTGGTATTTTTAATTATGTTTATGTTCTTAACTAATAAATTTTTCTCATAAAATATTTAGTATCTTATTGTATAAATGGATAATTTTAATTCATTCGAACAATATATAATCATTGTTGTTTAGCCTTAAATTAAAGAAAAGTGAAGTATCTACATTCGGTATCTATATTTATGTGTAAGTTAATAACTTAATTTTAAGAAGACAATCTTAATTGAGTTGAGTGTGATAATTATGTTAATTTACTTAGTTTAATGGGCTAGCCTGAATTCAACCGAAACCCGAATTAGTTTGTTCGAATTCGGGCTTAGACGGGCTGGCAATGCTCCTAACCCGGGCTGGGCTGGGCTTGGGAAACCACGACAGAACTCGGGCCTGGGCTTGAACAAGGGTGTCAACCTGCCCAACCCGCCCGAGTTGCAGTCCTACATCTTGCAAGGGCATATCCACATACATCACTTTGGGGGCTATAGCCCCACTAATTTTTTTTTCTTTTTTTTAGCCCTATAATTTATTTAATTTAATTGCCACTCTAACAAAATCCTGGATCAACCCTTGACATCATGGGCTTCTCTGTAGCCAAACCTGTGATGTCATCATCTTGTGGAGAATTGTTTTAGTGCTGGGAACACATTCGAATTCCTCAAAAAATCTTTGTCGCTAGATCACGACTGCCTGTTGCAAGTGCAGGATCCAATTCCAAATACCGTTCTTTTGCTAACGTTGTGCTAAACCAGTGTGTGCTGTGTGCACGATATGACGCCGAATACTGCAAAGCAGGATCTTTTAACAGGAGGGGCCTATGCATAATGTAGTGTTGTAAACGAGTCGAGCCGCTTAAAACATCTTTATAGGCTATAGCTCAGTGGCTATCTCACCTTCAGACTAACGACATCACATGCAAGTTGCTAGCCACACTAAAGGGGTGAAGGTGTCCTTTTCCAAACTAGAATGGGTGAAAGTGTCCTTTAGTGAAACTAGAGGTGGTGAACATGTCTTTTACACTTTCTATTTTCACAAATTGGCTCTACAATTTATTGACCATGGATGACTAAATTGAGCAGAACTTCAAAGTTCATGGATTAGAAGTGCAATTTATACCACAATGTATTAGCAACCAGAAAAAAAGAAAAAGGGAGAGCCCTGCAGATAAGGAGCTTGTGGAGGGCTCATGACTACATATATATTCACAATCTCATCTCATCATAAGCCCCAAGTTGATACTTCCCTCTCAAACCATCCACCACAACCACAACCACCTTCTTATTTTGTGGAGCAGGTGATTCCCACAGCTTCTTGGTCTGCAAATGGCTTCACTCAATCTTTTCGTCCCGCCGGTGATGCCGACCACCCGGCGATCAGCAATAGTCTGCAAAGCGACTGCGGCCAAGGGCGGCGGCGGAAGCGAAGAGAAAGGCTTCCTAGACTGGCTTGGCACTGCGCTGCAGAAGGAATCACTATTGGAGGTCGACCCAATACTCCAAAAGACCGATGATGATACCCCTCCTCCCAAGAAAGGCACTGTATCATCAGGTCCTGCTAAGAAAGGCACTGTATCATCTGGTCCTGCTAAGAAAGGCACCGTATCGTCTGGTCCTGCTAAGAAAGGCACCGTGTCGTCTGTTGCACCCAAGAAGAAGAACGGTGGCGCCTTTGGCGGACTTGGTGGCCTCTTCCAAAAATGAGCACCACCACCACCACCGGAAAATCTAGTAAAGTACTCATTTGATTTTATCGCGCTAAGACGATTATTCCATTTTATAAATTCTGCCTCCTGTGAACTCAAATATTGTATGCTAAATTTTTCATCATTTCATTACTGAGCATCTATAGATACTGAATTTCTATTCTTACAATAGGAGGGTGATGCTATGTAGTTCAAACACATAACTACTTGGTCAGTTTCTCCAGGAGGGACAGACTAATTTAGCTAATATGATACACAAGTAATTTTTTCGTAATATTGTACACAATATAATATTACAAAAAAACAAATACTACTACTTATGTTTCTTCTATATCAGCTTACTCAACTTTATATCACTTTCACTTGGTCAATTTGACCCAGTGATTTGATTAATATAATGATACAAAAATTTGGTAATCTTTGCATGGTCTTGTAGAGTAAACTTTACTCTACAACACCATGGAAACATTGCCTAAATATTACAGCGTTTTGCCATCTAAATCACCGACTCAAAGTTACCCAGTTACGGGTTGAAAGTCAAAGTTACCCAGTTCATAAGAACTGGAGGTAGTAGCAATTTTTGTATTGTTATGATAAGATTAACACATTTTTGTATCATATCGTTAGTTAAATTAGTCGGTCAAAGTGACTGATGAATAGTGTATTGTGAAGATTCTGGCGAAACGGAGGTATACAATTTAGCAAAGAACTGGAGTAGAAAAACATAGGAGGTATCTAGGAAGAAGAGGAGTTACAGAACTCGATGCAGTCGTTGATGGCTTCATCGAGGTGAGAATTAGATGGGGATATTGCCAGGCTATGTCTTCCTGAAGAAGAGGAACTAACTCTGTTGTCAGAAGATCTCTTTCGTGGCACCACGAAACGGAGAGCTATGGCCAACTTGCCTCTGAGATGAGAGAGAAATCTCAGAGGCGATAGCCGCGACTTTCTAGGCAACACCTGTCTGAAACTGCCTGTCTCGGATGATTTCAGTTTCCGGAAGTTACTCTTATCACTGAAATTGGGTTGGGAAGCGATTCGTCCGCTGCTCGCAGACATCGGAGAGAGAGAGAGGTGCCATTGGAGCTGCGAGTGAAATTAAATAGGTGAATGTGGGAAGAGAGCACAAAGCTGAAAGGGTCAAACTGAGCCCAGAAATGTTTTGTTCTTGAGGAAGGGGAAGATTACAAACATATAGAAGCCAAACCGAATAGTTTAAAAGGAAATGGTTAAGAGATTAACATTGTACTAAGACTAGGTCAATCTTTATTATGCAAAAGAAATATTCCGTAAATCAGAAGGAAATAACTAATAAGACACGTATCGAACTGTAATGAGATTCCAGTACAGAGTTATTTGGACATTGTTAAGAATTAGCGTGTTCTAGAGTGTCATGATTCCAAAGCTTAAGAACTCAAAACAGCGGAAAGAACAAATTATAACTAATACTTATATAGTTATATACTACCACGTATCATAGCCGAGGCTAGAGCAAACTTCGAATTCTACCAGATACATATTTTGTGGTATGGATTAGGTTTTAGGAACAAACATGGGAACACGGGCAAAATAGGAATCAGATGCTACAAAGAACTGTGATACTACCAAAAGTATATCAGAAGTCTTAGCACGGGTATATGCATCCACCTAACCCCCAGATACATACCCATACCAACTCCTGATGAAACTAGTCATCCGGGTATAGCTCAGATTGCAAAGAGCCTGAGTGATGTGGTGGCTACCGCTTTGGTAACATGAAGCTGGGAGTTTGAACTCTATTCTATAAAAAAAAAAAAAAAAAAAAAAAAAAAAGAATTTGAGCACGAGCTCCTTCTAGACTGGATCAGTGGACAACTCAAGTACCCTAGTTGGCTGAGTCACATCCTGCAAATTACCTCCTCTACTGTTCCCAGTGGAGTAGAGTGGGGGATCCGTAGGGATGGGGTTCAACCTCTTTTTGTCCCGATGAAACTAACACTTGGAATTTGTGTACAATGAGTGCTCTTCTTTCTCTTGAGGCAAGATGATAAACAAAATAGATTATCAAAGTCCAATAGTTCAATTGTCAAACCCTCGGAGTACTTTTGCTATCAGCCAAAGGGCATGAGTATGAACTTGATAGAAAAACCCAGTTAAAGGGATCCGAAATTCTAAAGATTCTGAATTGCCACATGAAGTAGGAATATCTGGAAGGGAAATGCCATAATCTGCAAAAAAATTATCGCTTGATACAGATACTTTATGGCCCAGGCACAGGAATCAAGGGGACAGAAACAGAGGAGAATTGACCAGAAATAACAAGGTAACACCTTATCAGAGGTGATGTACTCTAGTGAAAAGCCAAAATCTGAAGCGTCTAACGGTGGGATATGAAGCTTCCTAGCCAACTTGCAGCATCCCAGTCCTAACAAACACATTGCCCACAAGTGTTGTGCAAACAACTATATTCCATGGTTCAAGTGTTATCTAAGAGGAGTGAGCTTTCAACTGCTGCAAATCTGCAATACTTCAAGGCTATGCCTTTATGTTGTTAGTTTCCAAATAAGTATGCTACTTTAATCTGGTTAAATACTACAATTTTGTTCCGTCTCTTTTCTCTCCTTCACATAAAAGTTAACAATTAAACCCTCACCCATCAGAAGTGACGGGTTTTAAATTTTTAAGTGAGCAGCTACAGGGTCAACAAAGCAAAATTGATCCTAATCTGACGACAATGTGAGTAACAGACAGTCATTAATATCTTCAACAAATCAAACAAATCCGGAAATGCAAGAAGAGGGGAACAACATTTTTTTTTATACACTGAATGTATGGTTTCCATAATAGACATAATATGATAACAAAAGTTTACATGCTTATTGTTATCACCTAAGTATAAAACATTGATATGGATACAATCTCTGGCGCATTCTTTCACTAACCAGATAAGTACTCAAGGGTAGCTGAATCCAGATCGCCTCCTACTGTCACAGAGCTTGAACTCAACCCGAAACCAGAGTTCATGAACATCCATTGACGATATTACAACAATCACTTCTCTTCTGATAATGATGGCTTTTTCTTCATTTTGATCACAACCAAGGAGCGGTATGTCATCTAAAGTAGTCCAAGGAGGAACAACAAAACCCAAATAGCAAACAGAGCTCCATCACCACGAATTAGGAAGGAAAAAAAAGAGAGTAGATTTCACTCCTCATTCAGAATTAGCATGACTTCAGACCCATCGGCAATCATGGCATCCAAGAAATGCCTCACTTCCCTACTATCCCCAAAAGAGTGAGGAGCAGCCAAATCACTATCCAAATTATACCAAACCCCTCGAATCTTTTTCAATGCTATCCAATGCCTGCTTTTATAGAGACCACCAAATTTCTTCACTGGTACATTAACCACAATACCCATCAACTTTTCTCCTTCATCATCAAGGTCAATTGAAGAAGCTCCGCTACGTCTGTCATGCCAAACTACTCTTTTGCCTCTTTCCTCAACTGCTCCAATCAAAACGTTGACATCATAGTTTCCAGTAAATGCATTGCGATGAGGTTTGAAGATCACTGAAAGAGGCGTCCATGTTCGCTTGTCCGGGTCATCAAGCTCTAGTTTCTTAGCAACAGTGTTCAGTTTTTCAGCTGTGAATGCATCTTTGGCCTGAATTATGACAGAGTTGAATACAAAATTAATGACATCATTTACCAGAGTTTAAAGAACAATAAGAAGAAAAATGCCAGATATATCGTGAAAACTAATCATATCATGGGGATAACTTAATAGAAAGTGGATATACTATTTTTCTCTGAAGTTACAAAATCTTCACACTGTTTTGGACCAATTAAGGCTATAATGGAATGTTTGGACTTCGAATAACACCTCAAACAAGACTATCAGACCTAAGATATGTCAACCCCTGCATAGCTATTTTCCAAGGCAAAAACTGTAGCAATTAGCTGGTCACCAGTTTCACTTCTCTGGAGCAACACCACAACGGTCCCACATATGCTTCCCCGTGATCAGAAACAACAAGCTGTCCTGAAATTTATCTATCTCCTAACAAAACCTTGACAACTTTTCCTTAATCCTTAATAATTTTATTGGCAGAAGTCTTCTAAGAGCATCTCCATTGGAGCTCGTTATTTCCTTTAGTTATGTAAATTTTAACTAACTTTTTAACCTAACCAATTGGAGATGCTCTAAGGCCCAATCATTCATTATTCATGAAGAAGTGCAAAATTTTCCAGTGAATCTACTAATAAAGTAGTAACTAGTATCGGCATACCTCTCCTACCAATCCCAACCAAAACCTTCTTTCGATATTTTTCAACTTCTTAGTAACTGAGGAAAGTTAATAGACAATCCCAAGTGATCACATCGGAATCCTCTTTACAGGGGAAGTGATGTCTTTGCCCTGAGGGAAGTAATGCCTTTGCCCTCATTTAGTACAGAAGACTAGTAACCGGTGGAATATGGTTTAAAACAACCTCATTTCCTCTTGTTTCGACTCAAGTGTGGTAAAGGAACGTGAGCATTTGTCATCCATAGTAACAAGATATCAGTAGATGTCGATGGAATTGTCAAGAAAAGTGAGCAATGCCCCCAAATCCCCCTTCTTCATAGAATTAAGTCAATCAATGAATCAACAATCACATGCTTCAACCTTAAACAACTCCTTCACACTATTATGTTAGAAAAAGGGTTTCTAAATCTCAGGATAATTAAAGGAAAGGATCAAACTTGTGTTTTCACAGTGGATGCCTAGAACATATTCTGGTTCTGTTAATTTACTTTTGGTTCAAACCAATGGGTACAGTGACAGTGCGGAGAATTGCGAGAGTTGAAAATTTGGGCAACCCATCAATCAATTGCAACTTCGAACTCAGCTCTGTGCTTCTATAGGGGTTCAATTACGTAGATAGGGTGAGGAAATAGATTAGGGTTTTTTTTTTTTTTTTTGTTTGTTTACCTGGAAGAGATTGTTGAGGGAGTGTAAGAGGCAGAATTGGAGCCTCTGCTTCTCGTGATAGACCTCTTCGTGTGCCTTCTTCTTCTTCATCTTCATCTGACGCTCTTCCTCCATCAAGTTTCAATCTTCGAATTAGGGCTTTTTTTGCCAACTCCGATTTGGGGATAACTATGGCGGAAATTGGGAAAGTAACCAAGCAAGGAGGGGAGGAAGAAGACGGACGTTTGGTTGAAACGGAAAGAAGACGTGTGTTAAGTAGTACCACTCCGTCCCAGCTCTTTCTTCCCAATTTGACTTTTGTCACTATTCACTGGGTCACTTTGACCCGGTGATTTGAATAGCAAACCGATGTAATTTTTTGATAATTTTTTCATGGTGTTGTAGAGTAAAAGGTGCTCTATAATATGGTGAAAAAATTATTAAAAAGTCGTATTATTTTGCTATCCAAATCACCCGGTCAAAGTGACCCAAATACGAGTCAAAAAAGTCAGATGGGAAAAAAGAGCTGGGACGGACTGGTAGTAATTTATATTTAATTGCACTACAGCACCCTCAGTTATTCATTAATCTCTTATGCATATCTTCAACAAGGATTATTAACTAACCAAGAGGGTTGGGTTGGGCTTATATTGGTTTGGTTTATACACTCCAAAACGGGAGGCCGTACCCGTGTCGGACACTCAAATACTCGGTCAGTCTGATATCCTGAAATAGTTGTCATACCCTCCACTTGGCGTATACACTCCACTTCGCGTATTAGGGTATTTTACCCTTTTCTAATTCCTGAAATACTTGGAAAACATTTATTGAGACGCAGCAATGTCCATTTTATTATTATTGAACTTTTCTTTTAAAAACGTTAAATCGTCTATTGTATAAAATATTGAAACACTTCGGAAACACTTAATTGAGACACAACAATGTCTATTTTATTTTTTGGAAAATTGAATCATTTGTTATTATAAACATTTATCATATAGTTTTAAGTTAAGGCGTTTTCATATCACGGGTTGGAGCGATAATCTCTCCTCTTACAAAAGAAATAGTACCATAGTCAAAATTAAACATAATTTTAATATTCTTGAGCGGACCTCTATCGGATACAAGTCATTCTAAAGACAAGTTAGAGTCATCGCAGTCCGTCTTTACAATGGGAATCCATGGGCTTCAGAATTTCTCTAGTCTCCGCTTGGAACAGTGAGTTTGCTTGAAAAATTGGACGGTTTGCAGTGGAGTTCTTGCTTTTTGATCCAAGCCGCTGCAAATCTATAGCCTTTCTTCCGAGTGGCGTCCACTAAAGAAAAGATGTTTACTGTTGGAGCCCTCATTTTGCTACAATGCGGTAGTGTAAGCAAGGGGAAAACTCTTTGAGTCCAATTTGTGTTTTTTTTGTTTTTTTGTTTTTTTTTTTTTTTTTTTTTTTTTTTTTTTTTTTTTTTTTTTTTTTTTTGGGTTAGTTGCAATTTATCCCATGTGATTAGGAGTTTGTGCGAAAACTCCCCTGTGGTCTCAAATGTTGCACATAACTCTCATGTGGTTTGTTTTTTGTGCGGTTGCGTTAAAACTAAAGGAATCCGTCAAATTACAACTTTTATACCCATTTTAACCCTCAGTGTTAAAAATACACTAGTGGGCGCCCCGCGCGCGCTGCGCGCGGCGGTGATGTTTGTGTCGGTGAAAAATCTGACAACACCACGTTGTCTCTGAATTTGAGTTTTTATTACATTATTGGATAGTCATTACACAGAGGCAAATTAGGAAAGCTGGATATAAAATTGGCAGAGTTTTATGGAGTAGGAGCAACACTTCGGACTACCCATTTGGTTATTCTGGGGTTCCCGTTTTGGATATTTCTTTGGACACGAACGTGGAATGTTGATGCTGCATTTGTTGTATTTGCGTTGATTACCACCTGCTGCTGTTCCTGCAAGTAAGATGTGTTAATTTTGTATATAGCAGTTGGGTCTTCATAGTGTATTCATTGTATTTTTGTAGATACCTGATCAGTCAGTGCCGAAATTTCAGTGAGGCTTTTGTGCAGCACTGTTTCTACAGCCCTACCAAATATAGTTGCATCCATGATAGCTGTTTCATCCTTAAGTTCCACGTACATACGGCCACTGTAATTGGAATTGCGTAAGATCCAGGCTAGTATAATCATAATTATGTAAGATGCAGAAATATGTTTTTAATATGTATAACCTTGGTACAGTATCGTGCTGACGGTTGCGACAGTTATATCCTCGGGCACGGAATCGTTGGCGTTTGCAGTGTAGGCAAGCATTGTACCATACTTGTTGATTTGTTGGCATGACAAGTATGGAGACTTTTATTATTGTTTCCTCATTCCTTCCCTGCAATAATGATAAGCAATGTTGTGATACTTATGTAGAATGGAATATTACTCTAATTGATTGCTACAATGTAATGAACACAGAGTGGTACCAACAGGAGTTAATGTCAGAAGCCTAAGTTACTGTGGGTAGATTACAAATAACCAGATTGAATATGCATGTCATATGTGAATTCTAGCTATACATATCATTTCATATAGCAATTCTGTCTAACCGCTAACTACTTGAGAACATCATATACAGATTTATCTCAGAGATGAAGCATGATGGTGATTTCGTAAGCAGTGATGGGATCAAAGGACTGTCTTCCTAGAGGGTCCTTCACACATACCTTAATTGAGATGAAATTGGATTCAAAGGTGTCAGCAAATGGAAAAGCTCCTGACGTGCTTGCTTATAAATTAGAACTTTTGACAGAAAACCCCCTACAGTATAGTCTCGCTGACACTTAGCTACCAGCAATATTGATTTTGTCAGAAAACCTCCCTGCAGTTTCACTTATACCGACATCCCGCACCATTTTTCAAAAAAAAACCTCCTTGCAGTTTCACTTTTACCGACACTTAGGTACCAACAGTTTTAGTAAAATTGTGCGCGATGTCGGTAAAAGTGAAACTGCAGGGGGTTTCCTGACAAAATCAATACTGCTGGTAGCTAAGTGTCAGCGAGACTATACTGTAGGGGGGTTTTCTGTCAAAAGTTCTATAAATTATTTCCAGTGTTTCTGCTTCCCAGTGTATTGTTTCCTGTATAATAACAGTGCAGTTAACATGAGCGCCAAAACTAACCAATGTGGTTCACAGTTCATCAACAACACATTTTGCTGTCCAAGAGAGAGCCAGTTTTCACTTCATCATAGGACTAATAGCAGAACTTTATTAATTCTAACAAACTATGTAGTCTATTTTGTTCTGAAAATCCAAGTTCCGAAGTCATCACACATATATAAGCATTAAGCAAGCAGAGTTATCTAATGTTTCTGAGATTTAGAAGTAGGAAACCCAAACAGTCAGACTCCTCATAAGCAATGGCTTCTGCAATATCATCTCCTGTAAGCGCCAAAAAAATTGCAAGAAAACGAACAATTAGTAGGAACTTATATTGATCCACGTCATTCAGATAAAAAAAAGTAACGATTGAACATATAAGATATTACCCAAACATTCACAAAACTTGGACCAGATTTCAGCGTGGATGGATTGATTACTCTCAGCAATACCAGTCAGCTCCAGATAAGCAGTAAGAGGCAAGAGTGGCGAGCCTTTTATGATCAACCGTTTATCATCAGTAGATTGTCCAATTATTCCAAAAAAGACTATCAATTCTGAAACAAAACCACTCATACCAGGCAATGCAAGAGAAGCCATTGAAAAGCTACTGAACAACGTAAATATTTTGGCATTGGGATAGCTATTTCACCCATTTCATCGAGATAAGCAAGGCGCACTCTATCATAACTCGTTCTTGCCAAGAAAAAAAGGACAGTACCAATAAATCCATGAGAAATTATTTGTGAAATGGCTCCATTGAGTCCCGTATCAGTTATAGAACCCATTCCTATAATTGTGAAACCCATATGAGATACAGAAGAATATGCTATTCTTTTTTTTTAAATTACGTTGACCACGAGATGTATAAAATAGTATTTCTAATGCTGCGGGATATGATTGATTAGCTAATGTTTCAAAATTTAATGTTGGTTCATTAAAAACACTCACACCGGTGACGGAATACTTTGCAAACCCTCCACCACCAAGTGAAGAAGAGAACTGAACTCCAGGAGTAGCACCTACTGCTATTTGATTTTTCAGCTTGATATAAAGTAAAATAACAACTTCCCCACACCAAACTATTTTATACTTTCATAAGAATTTCCAAATTGCAAGTGCTTATCTCATTATTGAATTCCATCCAAATGACGATGCATATAATATCACTTAAAAAAAAAGTAATTTGACATTTTTGAAAAATGATTGTCTAACACCAGAAACATTTCAAACCAAAAACTCATGGACGTATAGCAGAAAGAAGATTAAGTATGTCAAGCAAGCAAAAACACATATCTAAGGCATTGAGAAAACTGCTAATACCTGTAAGGTGCAACATTTTCGTAGTCTCCTGGCCTTAACCCATCAAAGAAGATCCTTGATAGATCAATCATGTCGTAAATAACTTGTGAGTTGAGGCAATCATTGATGTTAGGTGAAATATGAAAGAAAAAAAACATGAGCAACTTGATTACAATAACATAAAACTAAGTGAGAGACACTCCGCATTTTATTGAGCGGATATTAGGAGGAAGGGACGTAGAGTACTGAACAGAGCTCAATTTCACTGATCATCTCAACGCTTGCAGAGAAAGACTCTATTTTGAACCCTCTATAATTTACTTCTGCTATGATCCTATCCACCTCTTTTAGTAAACACATTACTATATAAAGTACATATTCATAAGACCCGGGGGGGCACAGTTCTACTAAACCTGGCATTTTTTCATTTAAAGAACGTTGTAGCAAAATTCCATCCAACCTCAACGATGTACCAATAGTTCAGATTACCATTAATTAGAATTTCAATATCATGAAGACAACAACCTATATGTCGATTAGTTCGCAGTCAATGACCAACAAAAAGACGTTTGTGCGCATAATTGGTGCATAAATATCCTTTCACTCAGCTATATTTTTATTTCAAGCTAAAAATAGCGCTGCAAGGGCGCATCCTCACCCACAGTATAAAATAATAAGCACATTCATTGGACTGAAAAACAGATGGGCCTCCAACACTAAAAAGAATACATTAATAAACTCGGAAATTCAATGTGTTTACAGTATCTATCTTTACTCTGCTTATTAGGGACTCCACTACTGCATGAACATCACATACACACAAAGCATAATTGGTGAGGATTTGATCCTCCCTGTGTTCTCTGATACTTGCTCGTAGGTGCTTTCCTATATTAGGCATTTTCCCTTTAATATAGATATCCCTGGACTATATTAAAGGGAAAATGCCTACTTTGAATTTTTTTAATAAACGAAAACAAAGAAGTTTCTGTTATTCTCCAAAAAGGAAACTGGACTTTCGTAACCCCAAAATGGAACTAGGACAAGCTTCTACATCAACCATTTACTATACTTATTTCAGGTTTTGCTTTTGTTCGTAAAATGAATATGTAAAGTTTACCAGTCACAATCAAATTTCTATATACTGGAAATATGAATTCTTGACATTCTTTTCTTACTTGGAGCAGTCAGGGTTCCTTATCTTGTATATCCTCCATTCATCATAATCCCTATTGATCTTAGATGAGCAAATCCCCATGCTTTCAGACTCACAACTTTATATGATGAACAACTCAAGTATACATCCTCTAATGGCTTTTACCTTAAATGTAATCACTGTTGGTGGAGAAGTATGATGCATAACCACTTCCATTTGTGCAGACCCCTTGTGTACCAATCTTCGTAATAAGCCTTGATAAGAGCTAAGACCAAATGCGACTCCTTGTCAGATAATTTTGATACGACGTACTTCCACTCAAAGCTTCAATTGCAGCCACAATCTGTTCAATTTTGACAACCAGCACTCAAAAGAAACTCACGAAAAACTTGAAATTTGAAATACACAAGCCAAACCATCATTGCTAAGAGGGTTGGATCTGTTAAATTACCACTTTACGAAGCTTCTTGATCAAAGCCAACATCTTTCTTTCGATTTGCAGAGGAACTTCTAGACACGATTCAGAAATCCAATTTCTCGTTCCGCTTCAACCCATCATCGACGATAAAACCTACAAATTAAGAAGATATACGACAAACCCAGTAAGTACGATCATTAAAACCCTTATCTGAGAACCTCAATTGATATTATTGTTTACAGAACCTCAATTATTCAGGAAACCTATCACATAGAAACAATTTCTACATTTCATTTTGAACTTTCAGGAAATCAGCTTCTCAGGGCGATACAGCGGTAGTGGCTGGAGCAGCTGCAAGAAAAGAACCAGAAAAAACTGAAACTTTTCCCAAACCTAAAATTAGCGTAGTAGTAATCAATATTTCTACTCTGAATCTATTAAGCCGTTGAGTTGTGGTGTGGTTATGGTGTGGGTTTGCTCTGGTTCAGGTTTGTCTCTCTCTTTCTACCGGTGTCTTCAGCTTCTTTGAATTCTGTCACTCTGGGTTGTGCGTCTTCCTGGCTGTGAGTTTCAGTGGTTCTGTTCTTCCATGGTTTGTTGTTGTTGTGTTTGTGATTCGATCAGATCTGTTAGAGTGGTCGGATGAGAACGAACCCGCCGTGGCTGCAACTACGGTGGAAGAATACCTCCGAGTCACCCTGCCAACACAAGGTTCGATCTCCGTCCTTAATCACTTGATTGAGAGAATTCATCGTCACAGCCTCATATCAACCTAAACCAACAACATTACAGAGTATTCGTCGTCTCCAAAACTCTGCACCCATCAAACAAAGCTAGGAAATATTCGCTGTGAAATGAATGTTTGCCTGAACTTACTTGAATAACTTAAATGAAGATATATCTGTAATTTCATAAGCTTTTTTCACGTAGCTGGCTCAGATCTGTTAGAATGATCGGCCGAGAACGAACCCGCCATGGCTTCAACTATGGAGGCAAAAATACCTCCGAGTCGCCCCGCCAACACGTGGTTCGATCTCCGTGCCTTAATCACTTGCTTGAGAGAATACATCGTCACAGCCTCGTACGAACCAAAACTGGAGGGGAACATTCTTAAAACTATTCAGATGGAGATCCACAAGCATTTATAAAGAGGAAGAAGTAGAAACAACTACGTAAGTAGTGATATTGAAACAACAAATGTAAATTGCAGCAAGGTTGGCAATGTAAATGGCGGGGGAGCTCGCACAACCATCAATAAAACCAACCATGATAAACAGCAAGAACTCGGTACATGACAAACAGCATCAATAGCAAAAACTACAAACTGGGACTATGCGAGCTGAAAGGCGTAAAACCATTATTTTGGGACTCTTTCAAGAACATGAACATTCTTCGCCTTTGTTCAAACTGAACAAACAAATCACACCAATTTTATTTCAATATCTCTGGTCTGATGAAACTCTTCTCGAAAAAGCTAAATAGAAATTGAGTTATAGTTATCCAATCGGAATGCCATCCAATGTGAACCCTAAAAGAAAGAAAATAAACAGAAGTAACAGATTAAGAGAACTGACAATGTGTACCTAACAATGCACAGGTCCCACTGCCGCTGCAAGACAATGCATATGTCCGCGTCGGTTCCTGATCAAAATCACATGAATTTAAGTTCTGAAAGCATTATACCATCGTGAGCTGTTCAGTCAGACAATGAAAGGGTATTTCCTCTTCTCATACCTAAGCTGAGGACAATAACCAACTGGTACATTTAGGGAGACTTATATCAGCCTGAAAAAGGTTGGCCTCTTTTGCTGACTCTTTTTTCAGTGAAGCATAAGCAGTCGGAGCTAAATCATGCCAATAGTAACGCCCTCAACTGTCCTGAAATCAAAATGAAGTTCATGTTCATGATGACACGTTCAAATAGAAAAACTAATACTAAGATAACTATAGAATAATTCAATTTGTTGTTTTAACGGGAAAACACAAAGTATATTGAGACTTAGTTGATGCAAGCAGAATCACAGGGAAGTAGCACACCGGTGTAGGGTGTGCTACACTACACTGGAAACTTTAGGGTTTCTCAATTTCCATCCACTTTCAGGTTGCGAAACTGCATCGTTTCTTTGCTCAGAACTAAGTAAAAATAACTTGGTATATGATGTATTCAAGACAATTCATGCCTAAATAAATACAAAACCAAGATGATACCACGGAGAATAAACATAATAGAAACTCTGTTTCTTCGGAATTTCCTCTCATCAGCAATTGAGCACCTCAAATTGAACATATGTTCCTACACCAAATTAAAAAACAAATCTCTTTAGATGCCATAGGATGACCCGAAAGATTAAACCCTTAAACATCAATCAATAAACCCTAGCATACAAAGTTGACCCAAAATATGAAAGAAAAGGGTGACAAAACTGCAATAATTGGAGAAGTATTCTTTACCTGCAATTGGGTCAACTAGATCTGAAATTCTGCATCTTTGCCCTCCCCAATTCCACAATTCCAAGTTAATTTCATCAATCGGTTGCTCGATTGCCACATGCAGGTGGGAAACATCAGTCACATCTTTTATTTGATTTTTTTGCTGCAAATTGAAGAACAAACAGACACAAGTAACCAGCGATTTGAGATTTTGCAGAGGAGGAGGACGGCATGCTGGAGGCCAGAGCCGCCCTCGGCTCTCGACTCCTTCGGACGAAGAGAGAGAAGAGGTGAGACTACAAGCCCTAGCCACCAGCCATCCTAGCAGACCGCCACAAAGCTCCGCCACCACGATGAACAGAGAAGAAGCGAACCTAATCTGCGTCTGTAGATGTAGAGGTCATGTTTCGACCGAACGGAGAGACAGAGGAGTGAGAGATACATCGGTGGCAATCAAAAGGAAAGGGACAAGAGGGAGAGAGAGAGCAGCTTCTCGTGGAAGCTAATTCCACGACTAAAAGACACTTTCACCCCTCAGGTTATGCTTACACATCACTTAATTTTGAAGGACAAAATAGGTATTTTGAGAAGCAGATATGGCATGAGATGAAACGAACACGGTGGAAAAAAGGTTGAGGTGGCGCCAGGGTGTAACAGCCCTATTCTCTTTATATATAGGTAGTAAGATATTTGAAAACAGATCTGATGGAGGAGTTAGGAGGAGGAGGAGAGAAGGAAGAGGATGGAGGATCTAATGAAGGAGGAAGAGGAGGATGAGGGAAGGAGGAGGAAGATGATGAGGTCGGGGAAGAAAAAGGATGAGGAGGAGGTCGGGAAAGGAGGAGGTCTGGCAAGAAGGAGGAGGTCGACGATGAAGCCGACCGCGACTGCAGCGCAGACCGCAGACGGAGAGGACGACAGCGGCTCAGTTCGGAGACGGAGAGGACGGCGGCGGCGGCGGCACAGATCGTAGATGGTGACTGCTCCAGCGAAGCTGGGTTTGGAGAATGAGGAAGAAAGAGAAGAAAGAAGAAGGAATGACAAGAAGAAGAAGAAGAAGAAGAAGAAGAAGAGAGAGGTTAGAGTTCAGAGAGAGAAAGTGAAATGAAAAATAAATTATTTGTGCTATTTATAGCGAAGTCTTTTTACCCTAATAAACGGAAAATTACCCTCTTATCGCACAAAAATGAAACCACTAGGGGGTATAATGCAACATTTGAGACCACATGGAGGGTTTTTGCACGAACCCCTAACTACAGGGGGTAAAATGCAATTAACGTCCCCTTCTTCTTTAAAGAACTTACTTCAATTTGTTTAGTTCAATGCTTCTGCGCACATGAGTGGTTATGTATTGGTCATGGGCCTCCGACAAGACAAATGGCTGTGCTTTTTGGTCGAGATCGGTTCGGTTGATTAATGACTTTTTCTACACTTACAGTTTGTGCTTCTAGATAGGCAATCTCTACCCTTATTGTTCATTAATTAACAGGGGACACTCCTATTTTGAATGGTTTGTAACGGTCATGGACAGAAGATGTGAAAAATACTAATTTGCCCATATGACAATTTACAGAAAGCACCCTCGGGTTATGGTAAATGGGCATTGGGTACCTCTACTGTTTGCTAATCGACAGAGGATACCCTTAATTTAGACAGACGGGTAAGTACTATTTTACATTCAATCATGTTTAATCTGCAAGTTACATAAAGTCTAAAAAGACCAATCTATCCATGATTTGTTGCTTCATTTAAGACTTCAATAATGTTATTGTGTGTAATTTTTTAGTGCTCCAAAAGAGCACCACGTTGTGCTCTACAACCAATGAGTGTCTACCAATCACTGTTAATTTGTTTAAGTGTTGCATTTTTATTGGTTGTAGAGCACCACGTGATGCTCTGATGGAGCACTAAAAAAATTCTCTAATTTTGCCACAGAAAAATCCCCTCCGCGACTGTCCGACGCCCAAGGCCAGCCCTAGACTTTCAGGGACCCTACGCGATAGTTGAAAGTGAGGCCCCTTTTACCATAAGCATAATTGTGAATAAAAAAATTTACTCAGTTGTAGGGCGGCATATACCCCACGTTTTATTAATAGTTCGGGTGTTTAACTCGTAAAAAAATGTGGGGGACATAAAACCTTACCTACTACTCCTGAAAAAATACTACGGGGCCCCTAGAAATTGGGGACCCTAGGCGAACACCTAATCCGGCTAGTGGATGGCCGGCGCTGCCGACGCTGATGGATGAAAAAGATGGAGGGTTAATCAATCTACCGCAACTTATAGAAAGCACTCAACTTGGATGAAAAAAATATCGCATATGTGTAAACCTCATCTGCAAGTTGAAAAGCTGAGTCACCAAAAAAACCACACATTTTCGCACATAATTCAACGCTTGATTTTTTATCATATTACAATAAGTTGAATGCTTGATTTTCTTTTTAATTAAACGCTTGAATTTTAATAAACTTGGATTGTATTAACTACTATAATCTTTGATAAAAAAAAAACTACTATAATCCTCTTTAGTTTAGTTTCGGATAATTTTTAATGATATTATTTAGTTTCAATTTAAAAAAATCATTAATTTGTTAAATAAAAATTCAAATTCATTCAGTGTTGATTTTTGTTCTCGACAAATTTACTTTTTGACAACAACAAAATATATTCTCGAGGTAATAAAGTCATACTAAATTTAATTGTATAAATAGTAATATCTAAGTTTCTAAAGGTTAAAAAATGACATTATATATCACTACAGGGCATAATAGGCATGAACCAACACCCAAAGGTGTACCCCACTACCAACTCACAAAATAGGGGTGTTCTATGTCAATTGACTAACATTAGGGGTGTACATTACATATTTACCTAAACTTGGGGGGTAACAAGTGAAAATTACCAAAATTCAGGGGCAAAAGGGGAATGAAAAATACACCCAAAAGTGAGACCCACTATCACTTCACAGCTCCCTAACAAAAATGGACGGAGGGGTATAATTTATGATTATTATAGCACAAAATAGGGGTGTCCCCTGTCAATTGATGAACAATAGCGGTAGGAAATGCCTATTTACATAATTCCGAGGGTGCAAAGTGTAAATTACCCCCTTTTCCACCCGAACAAGCTTGAGAGATTCTTATATGCACCTAGAGTAAATAATACGTGATGTTCTACGTCATTCCCGTTTTGACATGTATAATAAAAGCGAATGAGTGGGAGAGAAACATATTCCTAGTAGACATATGTGTCAGTTTGAATGGTGTGAGCACCACATTTCATACTGACGTGAACAACTATAAATTCTCGATTTGAAGACATAATTCATCCTATCTCATATGGAGAATCAGAAATTAGGATATCCGTGAAACCAGTAGTGGTCAAAGAATACCGAACATACTATTAACTATGGCGTGCATCTAGGGGTGTAAATGAATCAAGCCGCTCGTAATCAACTAGTGTTCAGTGCACCTAAAACTCATTTGTGACCGATCAGCAGAAATAAACAAACAAGCTCAAACACACGATTTTGTTCGATTAATAAACAAACACAAGTTTGACTCGATTGTTTATTATGTTAGCTTTTTTTTTCTATGATAGTTTTATGGGTAAAAGACAAAAATCACTCTGCGTGTTTGGAATATATACAAAAACAACTCTCGTGTTCAGGGATATACAAAAACCACCCCTGTCAGAGACAAAAACCCCCAGTCAGTGGATGGACGTTGCACAAATACCACCCTTCTATTACAATCAGTTAGTATAGGGGTGCAATCAGACTATTTATGACCATTTTGCCCCTTTTGTATTTTATTTATTGTGTTCATGTTCTTTGTGTTCTTGGTGTTCTTGACCACCACCACCATCACTACCACCGCCGCCTCCGCCACCATCAAGAAGAGCTCCAGCAAATCGAACACAGGGAATGATACACAGCACAGAGCCTCCATTTCCAGGATTGCGAACACAAGAGGAACATCCACATAAACAACCTACCAACGTCAAGATTGAACGTGCCATCACCAAAACCCACCAGTAATCATCATTCGAATTGCTACAAACCTTTCCCAGCTACTACAACCTCCTAACAACCACCTACTTCCATATGTTGGAATTGTGCCCTAGAGACAATCAATTACTTGTTACATTTATAGATTTACGATTCATTATGTTATCGATATAGAGATATGTCAACATGAATGAAGTCCTTAGAATATAAATGTTATAGTCTTAAATATCCCTAGTCGATTATAATGATTAATAGGACAATCATCTATAGACTAGTATGGGGTTGGATTCAGATCGAGATATCACGATCCAACACATGGGTATGCATTAGGAGTAATGACATACTAGATTGACCCATATCCGAGAAGGCTACATACATGTTATGTAGAGTCACAAGTGCTTCTCGAGGTGCAACGGTGTTTCCATCCTTAGACTTGAAGTCACTAGATCATCTAGTTGTGGAATATTATGTTTTGGTAGCGTCAAACGCTTCACCGTGACTGGGTAGTCATAAAGGCGTGTATTGGACACAATAGGAAGCAAGCTTATATATCGTAGTGATGTAGATAGAATTTTTCCCTCCCACATAACGGGAGCAAATATCCTAGGCCACTCGAGGGATAGTGCTTATAGAATGTCTGGCCAGACTCAAATAAATCAATATAGGATATTAATTTTATTTGCACGAATAAGGCTATTCTCAGAATCGAGGAACTATGGATTGTAAATACGAGTGTGACTTGTATGTCTCGTGTCCAATTCGGATATTGAGACAAAAAGATGAGACAATACTTGCACAAGGTTTGTCATGATGACGATTCTATTTGTTGGCTAGAATGGATGTCTTGCTAGAGGCCGCTCCATATTAGTAAACAGTTACTACCAACTAAATAGAACTTATGGGGTCACACACCATATAGGGTGAACTAGACTTGAGAATTAATTAATTAATTAATATGATTAATTAATTAGAAGGATCAAATCGCAACAACTTACTGACTTAGTAGGACTAATATGCAAGTTGGACTAATCCATGTATAGACATGATTAGGATTTGCCAAGGTCGACTAATTCATGTAGAGTCATAATTAGGATTTGCAAAGAAGAATTAATCCATGTATGGACATGACATGATTAGGACTAGTTTGCAATAGGGACTAATCCTTATTTGAGTAGGATTAGGAGAGGGGTTCTTTATGTAGAAGGACAAGGAGTTGTTGGACTATATAAAGAACACTCCTAGCTTATTTTCTCTACACACATCTACTTACTTAGAGTAGAAGAGAATAAAGCAAGGAGAGAGAGCAAAACCCAAAGGAGGGTCGAACCCCACCTTGGGACCACCCCCTACCCGTCGGCCTCACAAGGAGGTGCCACCCACCTTGTTGCTCCGTGTTGCGTAATTTCTTCTTCCTCTTCTATTCTTCCTAGCTAGCACATGGACTTGGAATATCTAGATCTCACCTCTAGGCGTGGATCAACTGTAGAGACGTGATGCTTTTCGCGTTTGAAATCATCAACGGAGACCTACAAGGTACATAACACTATTCTCTTACCATCGTCATGATTTCTCTTCCTGTGATCCTTGGAGGGTCTTGATCGGATAAATTTCTATTATTCAACTGCGTATCCATGATCAAAACCCTACACCATCACCATGACTCAATACACCACCATAACAGCCACCTGAAACTCCAAAAATCACCAGCCAAAATCACAATTCAACCATTACACCACACAGTCCATTACCGGATCAAAGCACTTCTAATTACCATCTCCTACCATCATTGACTTCACATCCTCAACCACCCGAATAAACTTCCAGCTACACCAAAACAACTCACCTCCTTCACCTGCCACTGACATCTCCACCTGAACTCACAACCAGCAACCTCAATTACCAACAACCTTCACAACTAGCAAACCAGGAACTCCACCTCAACCATAACAGCAGCCCAAACGACATTAATGCTAGATCTGGTTGAATCCGGGAACCAGATCGGTTTGGTGTAGACACAAATCGAGTTTCAGACTGGGAGGAGGCTCAATGGAAGGAGGCTCGCCAGACGCACAACAGTAGCAAACCGGCGGTGCTCAAAGGGCAGATGGCAGTGGTGGTTGTTGCGGAGATCTCCTCTTCCTCCTCTTCCCTCTCTCTCTGTGGTTGTAATAAAAAAAACCCAATTCGAATTAGCGCTAATTTCGACCTCTCCGGTCGTCGATTAGGGGTCACAGCGATGCAGAAATCGGGGCCGCCTAGCGCGCGGCTCCTGCGGAAGAAGAGGGACGACCGACGTGGATTCGGGGAAGTGGGAGGGACGGCGGCAGAGTGCGCGGCGGTGTGCTGCTGCTTCTCGTGCGTCGTCGTGAAGCTTCTAGTGCTAGCGGTGTACAGGGTCCCGACGGTGCTTCGTCGAGGCTGATGATGACTTCAACCTTGGACGAATCAGAGGTGGGGAAGCCGGCCGGAGGCGATGAGCTGGCCGCCGGTGAGTGTTTTGATGTGGAGCTCTGGGACTTCTCAACATGTGGGTTGTGTGTGGGTAAAGGACAGGAAGGAAGAATGTGAAGGGGAAGAGAGAGAGAGAGACAGAGAGATTGATTTAGGGTTAGAAATGAGAGAAAAATGAGAATAATTGGGACTTATGTGGCGTAATTTGCTTTGAACCGAAGGGTATTTTTGTCTTTTCACACATCCGTTAGCTCGCCGTTAGATGCTAACTTTGACAGGAGTGGTTTTTGTATATTTCCGAACACGAGGATTGTTTTTGTATATATTCCAAATACGGAGGGTGGTTTTTTTCTTTTACCCTAGTTTTATAGTATATGTGAAAGAAATTATTGAGAAAAGAAAGAAATTATTGAGAAAAGATTGTCTTAAAATATAAATATTAAAAGTTTGGCACATTATTGCATCGATTTCTCTCAAACATGAGCTCGATTTCTAGTTCGAATAAAATTTAATTAAACAAACTCAAACATGCAAAAGAAACGTTTGCTCGAGTTTATATTTGTTCGAATAATTTTGATTTTAAGCAAATCAAACTCAAACCGTCAATATTCAATTCAGCTCGGTTTGTTTGCGGTCCTAGTTACTTCAACAAGAGACTACGATAGCCAGACACATCACATGAGGCACCTATCCAGAAGAAGACTTGAACTTAACCTAGCCAGACACATCACACGAGCCCAACCCGTATACCTAACTGGCAACTGTTGGCATTATTTATTTAAAATAATAATATTGAGAATTAAAAAGTTAATGATTAAGATAATATACTATTACACACGTTCAGTACAAATATTACCGAAATTAACCACATAATGAACTCATTTTTCAACAATATTTTTTACATCAACTAATTTACATAACATGGTAAACACATCGGGCGCATTATACTTTAAGCTAGATATGTATATATTTGTATTGCCATGCCAAAAGTACCAAAATGGACCCAAACTCACACCAAATGCTATTCAGGCTCAAATATTGAACCGGAGGCCAAGGCGGGCTGAAATTGGATCAACCCTAAACCCTTAACATGATGGGCCAGGTTGAACGGGCATGTTGTGTCACTGGGCCATTCCTAGTAGAAGCTTAATCCAAAAATAGGATATGGAAAAATAAACAATAGCTCAATCCAAAAATACGATTTGGAAAAATAAACAATAATGACTAAATAGTGTATACTACACTGGTACTGTTAAGGCGGGTTTGCTTGCAATTTTACAGGTGGAGCTGTTTACAGCTGTTGGCAGCCATGGAAGAATGTTTCGGAACAACAAATACTAGGTGAAAAAAACCTCCTAAATTTCGTTGTAGCGAGTAAAGATGTGTTCTTCCAGTACTCTATGTTGGGCTAGTATTTTATCACAAATGTCAGTAGTTGAATCTGCATAAACGATTTGATGTTGCTTCCACAAGTTGCACTACCTATTATTGTTAGCAAATATGTAAACTGGCTTGTAAACATAATTCAAGTCCCAGTTCAACAATAAAATGCATACAGACACTAGCAGTAGTAACTGCTGCTACTTCTGTGAAGTCAACCACTCGCTATAACAAACTTAATTTCCCCACACAATTCTTCGGCTGTCTTGCATCTCATGGTCTCATGGAATACATGTCCAAGCAGCAAGAGGAGAAGATGACAAGCTCTTCCACAATAGCTCGAAAAGAATCAAAATTGAGCTTCTCATGGGATAATTGAAAGAGCTAGAGGAATGGTTGAAAGCATGGAAACTTAAATCACTTGAATCTTCCGAAGTGAAGGAGGTGAGAAACAGTGCACCAAAGACGGGGTAATTAAAAATAAATAAAATTAAAACTGACATCTGCGGCTGGTCACAACCCATCAACAAAGCTCTAGCTAAGAGGGAACTGAGATATTGAGACTTGAGAGAATTGCTGAATGACATTAGCAACACAGGTCATACTAAGTTTGGCTCTCATGCAGTTAATTGATTCGTATAGTAACTCCGGTTTGTTTTTAGGCCAGTAGCCACACCAGAGATGTGAACCAGTCTGATAAAAACTGATACGGGTCAACCGTATCGTAGAAGTCAACATTATTATTATGATTATTAGAATTGTTTATTTAATTATTTATTTAGAGTTAATTAGTTATTTACATTAATTATTTATTTAAATAATGATCGGGCCCGTTAGAGTCTAGGGTTAGGGTTTGTTTTATCTATTTAAACAAGTTGTAGTCCTCATTTATTTTTATCGAATGAATTGATTAATGAATGAAATCTTTGTTCGATCATCAATAGTTGTTAGAATAGCGCCGTAGGCTATAAGCTACGTAGTCAGTTTTGTCGATTTTCACAAAATCGTCAACCTCGTTACCTTTACGGTAACAAATTGGTGCTTTCATTGTTTTTCACCAATCAGCTGGTGAATCGATGACGAACAGAGCAAGAATTTCTGCAACTCTGGGCGAACGATTGCTTGCTGCAATTGAACGCCTAGAGACCCGAATCGGCGTACTTGAGAACAAATTCGACGTGTTTGAAGCCCGATTTGACGCCCTAGAAGCAAGGTTGCAGCCGCCGTCTCCGACTGATTTGTCACAGCAAGTTCAAAAGTCGGAGCAAGAAAAACATTTGGTGACGGGTCTGGAGGAAGCGCAAGCGAAGAGTACAGAGCTCGAGTCGATGCAGAGTCCTCGGAGAAGAAGAAGAAGGCCATGGAGATTCGAGATTCTGCATCTCCAAACGAAGAGGAAGCCGAGGAGCAGCACGACGCCGACAAAGTCCAGCCTCCAATGGGCTTTCTCACTGGCAATATCAGCAGATCGGACACCCCACCAGCAACGCCAAAGCCTCCCGACCCCCCGCCGTCGTCTCCATCACCGACGACACCACCCTCTTCTCCGAAGCCGGCGACCCACACCCAACCAGATATCGCCAAAGACCACGCTAAGGCCCTGCAACAGTCGATGATTCCGCAAGCCAAGGTCCCGTCGTTGTCACAGCCGCCCCATTCTCCGACGGCTCAACCACCAGATCCGTCCGTCCCTCTCGCCGACGAAATCCGAGCCCAGACGTTCCCAACCACCAAGGAGAAACCCCCTGACCCACCAATCAACCTCCATCCAAATCCACCTCCTTCTCCACCAAAGCCATCCGTTATTTCGGCCGCCATGGTTTCTCCAACCGTACCCCTGCAAAGCCCTGCACAAACCCCTGAATCCTTCGCCACACAGCCATCACCTGCGAAGAAGCCACCAGATCCCCGCCTTCCACCGGAGTTACAGGTCGCCACCGTGTCCAAGCCAAAGCCGCCAGATCCAATTCTGCTCCGCCCATCTTCCCTCACATCGGCGAACCCAACCGAGGCATCCCCGGCCTCTCTCCCGTCAGTCTTCTCATCGCCAACACCACCCGAACCACCAGACAGAGCCGGCGATCTGCGTCCGAACCCCCCACCCACTTCTTTCAGCCACCACCACTCTCACGTCCGTACGACGCGCACACAGGAGAAACGGACTAGAGCAACCAACCCAAATGGGCTGCCATCAACAAATGGACCAACTTCTCCAAATGGGCCTACTTACAAGCTCAAGCCCACTTCCACATTTGGGCCAATTTCTTCATATGCACCCAATTCAGGTGGCGAGTATATTGAACCTAATTCTTACCGTAGGTTTCAAGATCCATATGATTCTGATTATTCTGGGTATCATTTTATGCCCAATTCATCCTCTACATATGCTTTAGATTATTTTGGGTCACCAGCTCGCACATCACGATACAACCACTACTACGAAGACGACCCGATATTGTACGAAGAAGCTCATTTTCGGCCTCCTGACCCGCCAATTTCCAGGACGCACGAAGCTTACCGCCGTCGTTCAATCGCCGCGAACCGCCTTGAGGACAAGGCGATTTTCAACCGCGGGGGAGTTGACACGGGTCAACCGTATCGTAGAAGTCAACATTATTATTATGATTATTAGAATTGTTTATTTAATTGTTTATTTAGATTTAATTAGTTATTTACATTAATTATTTATTTAAATAATGATCGGGCCTTGTCAAGCCCGTTAGAGTCTAGGGTTAGGGTTTGTTTTATCTTTTTAAACAAGTTGTAGTCCTCATTTATTTTTATCGAATGAATTGATTAATGAATGAAATCTTTGTTCGATCATCAATAGTTGTTAGAATAGCGCCGTAGGCTATAAGCTACGTGGTAAGTTTTGTCGATTTTCACAAAATCATCAACCCCCGTTACCTTTACGGTAACAAAAATCCATACTAATAGGCTCGCAACCGAGAACGCCAATATATAGCCATAGGGTTTCTCCAAAGTTGCGAAATCAAAACCTTCTACGCATACACCCTAAGACTTGAGCATGCATGTCCAACAGCTCAACTACACACTCATTTCAAGTATGCTCGTCCAAAAAAGACTGAATGATACTACAACAACTTACCTTATTTTCCATATTTTATCTCCTGGTTTATCAAACAACTCTCAAGAGATCATTTGGGTCTCGTATAAAACCAGAGACGGGGATAAAACCAGTTGAGGCACAAACAAATAGAGAGAGCTCTTAAACCATATTTCGATTAACGGTATAGCTTGGAGGGGATGGAGCTTATCTTCCCGGCCAGCCACGTGAGAAGAAAATAGCCCCCAAACCACATGAATGGAAGCTCCATTTTTTTTTCCTGTGTGCAAGCAAAAGGAAAAGAAAAAGCACTCTCCCTACGCAGGCATTATCCTGTTCAGGTTCAAAGGGACTTTCTCAGCCTGACCCGCCTGCATCTTGACCAAACAGGCCAGAACTGAAGCAAGCAGATACAGACACCCCCGGTGCGTTTCTTACGTCAATCAACAGAGCAAAATAAGCTTAAATTGAATTTAACACACTTCCACAAGTTTTTCTTATTACTCGCAAACTGGAAAAGACAAGACCGGCCTGTTTCTTGGTGAACATTATTGAAACTATGTACTCACCTACGGCTTGAAATTGAAGACCAAAGGTAACCATTCTTCTCCGCCCTCTGAGAAGCTTCAGATCAGTTCCATGCAGTGCACCCTGTAGAAAACTGCGATTAGATAAACCCATGGGAAATAATGTTAAGAACCATGGTCACAGATCCTAGGAACTAGTACTTTGTCGTTTGTCAAGAGCCACGAAACTTGAAATGCAAGCACGTTGACTCTTAGTGCCTTTTTGGTATCACTTTTTTAACGTTTTTCCAAGAAACAAGTTTGGAAGCGCCTGTTTCTGCCCTGTTTAAAAGCAAAAACAGGCTGAAAAACATCCGTTGGTGTTTTTTATGTTTCTTCGTACTTTTGGTAGTTAACTCTTGCTGGATGCATAAAATAACAATTACACACTGTTGTATGTACAAAATGATGCCAAAGAAAATTAACACTTAAATTTAATAGTGTTGCCGAATGTGTTTTTAATTATAAACAGTGTTTTTCATTACATGTCAAACAGATTTCTGATTTTGTTTTTAAACATGTTTTTTCCACTTTTTTTTTTTTTTTTTTTTTCATGTTTTTAAACGGACACGCTCTAAGTCCTAAGTGATTTTAACTATCCAGCATATAGTTAGAAACCATTCCGGCCTTAGATTTTAACGACCTGAGCTATACGTTAGAAGTTGATTTTAACGACCTCAGCTTTACGTTAGAAGTTGATTTAAGATGCTACCACATATTTTACAAGGGGAGGAAGTACGAAATCAAGTCATGTGTTGTTTAAGCCTGCGCCCGACTTCCTTTATCCATTTGTCTAAATTTCAAATGTTATCATATGATAAATTTCCCACATAAGACTTGTAAAGTGAACTAAAACCATACTGACCTTCAATTCTTCACAGAATTAATGTAGTCTGCAGGCAAGTAGATCTCTCCACCAACCTCACCATGTTGCTCCCCACTGACCGTCTTTTTAGCAGCGAGAAACTCAGCACTCATAGCATCCATCCCCTGCCTCACAGCTTCCTCAGCACTTCCATAACCATGCTCTTCAGCATACTTCCGCACATCCTCCGTAATCTTCATAGAGCAGAACTTAGGCCCACACATAGAGCAGAAATGTGCCACTTTAGCCCCATCAGCTGGCAAGGTCTCATCATGGAATGACATGGCAGTCATAGGGTCCAATGACAAAGCAAATTGATCCATCCACCGAAACTCAAACCTGGCCTTGCTTAGTGCATCATCCCACTCCTGAGCATGTGGATGTTGTTTAGCTAAATCAGCTGCATGAGCAGCTATCTTATATGCTATAACTCCAGCTTTGACATCATCGCGATTGGGCAAACCAAGGTGCTCTTTTGGCGTCACGTAGCAGAGGAGCGCTGTGCCAAGAGCCCCAATGTTGGCAGCTCCAATGGCTGAGGTGATGTGATCATATCCAGGTGCAATATCAGTTGTCAATGGTCCAAGAGTATAGAAGGGTGCTTCATTGCACCACTCTAGCTGCTTCTGCATGTTTTCAGGAATTTTGTGCAATGGAATGTGTCCAGGGCCTTCATTCATGACCTGAAAATCACAGATTTATAAGAGCACGAAAACCTTTTCCAAAATCTAACTTTAACTAAAATTTCACTAGCAAAAACAATGTCTAACAAGTAACAAGTACATCAAGGAACAAAAGAGGTCTACCTATTCATAGAACTCCTCCTTTGACATTTTAGTCAAAAAAGAAAGAGAACTCCTTGAAATAGCTTGACAAGTACTGGTGTTAACTTTTTTGATGGTCAGTTCTAATATTACCCTCCAAATTCCAGATATTTTAGTGCTACTTTTGCTTACCGTCAGAACAACCCCAGCTCCACTGGCCCGCCATCTCCCTCCATTGGGGATAGTTAGCGCAAGAAGCAAGTACTTAATTTTGAGGGAAAGCACTGTTATAAGTGAAGCTGATAGGAGACTAGGAGTGACATTCTTCCAAATTGTGACTGTGACTCTGTGTACGAGAGCCAAGAGGTTTCGTAATTTTTGGAATGTAAGAAGAGGGGGGGGGGGGGGGGGGGGTGTGGTATTAATGTGAAATCTCAAGGATAGTTCTCTTGACGTGCCCTAAGCTGAAGTCCAACATGTCTAATGTAAACTAATCTCAACCTCATTAACAGAAAACTTCCCTTAACAAAACAAATTCTTACTTTTTTTTTTCTTAGGATATGTCAAACAACTTCTTACTAGTTAAGACAGGTATGTAATTGAAGAACACATAAGGTACTGTAAACTGAGGCAAGTATACTCCAGATCAGTAATCAAAGAACTTAGCTATCACAACTTGAGTAAAGCATATTCCTGGTAAATACCTGAACATCCTTCTTCCAAGCTCTACGGGTCAGCTCTCCTTGAGTTAAGAGCTCCGCGAACTGAGCAGTATCATTGGCATCGTAAATTGATCCAGGCCTCAGGCCATCCCCTATTGAAAGTGATATGTCATACTGGTTACAGATGTCCAATATGTCATCCCAGTGTTCATAAGCGAAATTCTCTTTGTGGTAAGCCAAGCACCACTTTGCGTGAATGGACCCTCCGCGAGAAACAATACCAGTCATTCGCTTGGCCGTTAATGGGATGTATCGGAGAAGGACTCCAGCATGAATTGTGAAATAGTCCACACCCTGCTCAGCTTGTTCAATCAATGTCTCCCTGAATACTTCCCAGTTCAGGTTTTCAGCAATTCCATTCACTTTTTCAAGGGCTTGATAGATGGGCACAGTTCCAACTGGGACAGCAGAGTTACGAAGGATCCATTCACGGGTTTCATGGATATGACGACCTGTAGAGAGGTCCATAATAGTATCAGCACCCCACATAGTTGCCCACTGAAGCTTGTGGACTTCTTCCTCTATGGAGCTCACAACTGCAGAATTTCCAATGTTTGCATTCACTTTTACCAAGAAGTTTCTGCCAACTATCATTGGCTCTAGCTCCAAGTGCTTCTTGTTAGCAGGTATGATTGCACGACCACGAGCAACCTCTGACCTCACAAACTCTGGGTCGAGCTTCTCACGTGCAGCACAATACACCATTTCCTCAGTAATGACTCCCTGTTTGGCGTAGTACATCTGAGTGTATCTAGGTCCACCCAACTTATCCCGCCTATCAATCCAGTCTTTGCGCAATTTAGGTAGTCCTGTTAAAAAAAAAACCCATTTGCTTAGCAAAACCAAATTAAGTAGCCCTTAAAGAAGATTAATACAAACTAACAGAGGATTCTGAGGGGTAGATTAGGGAAAATTTACATGTCAAAGGATTCCAGGCTATAATTTTTCCAGTTTACCAGGTTGTACTAAGAGGAAGACAAGATGGAGTTCAAGATTTTGTCACATACCAAGACACTTTACAACAAATAATTGTCAAACAATTGAAAGTTCAAGCTGCAGACTGTAAACATTAAAGGAAACCGAACCCATCTTTGGCCTATAATCCACAGTAAAAAGGTTGCAATAATCATCTTAAGCTTATAGATATAGTTGCTGTCCTTCTAGCAGTTAGCTTTGTTAGTTGTTAATGCATACAGAGCTAAAGTTCCACACAAATACTCGTGCAAGTTCCGTTCAATAATACATCAGAAAAGAAGATGATAACATTGCTAGGAAAATGAAAGAAACTAAGATATTGATGCCTACCAACGCGTGGGCTTATGTTCTGGGGACCACTGGTATCATAGGTGTCAAAGTGTGGTTCATCTCCAGCTAAGTGAACTCTTCGAAATGGAACCTTGAGGACATGGCCAGAAGGCTCATGCACCACTTCCCTGCAAAGCAAATCCATGAGCCAAATCCTTGCTATTGAAAGAATCATAAAACAAATGGATATATGCACTGCGTTGCTATGCTTAATTAACTCCAGATGTAAAACCTGGAGATGATTGGCAAGACATGAGACATCTTAATAGTTAAATGAATAATCACAGAATACAGAAAAGATTAACCACCATTTACCTGCTCTCTTTTGTGCTTTTCGGGAAGCATTGTTCAAATGATGGAAGGGGGAGAAAGTCAGGGGAAGAAGGATCAACAGTGTGCTTCGGTTTTGACTTATTCTCTGAATTGGTTGCTGGAGGATCAAACGTCAATGTGGCTTTTGCACCCGAAAAGTAAGGAGACGATTCCTTCTTCCGGATACTGGCAGCGTTCCCAGCCAAATCAAACCCAGGTAAGAAGGAAGAGCTAGCCAACTTTGATGTCGACGAGTGGTTTCCATTCTTGGAGACAACTGATGCAAAAGTAGCTTGCAGAGAAGCCATATCTGGAAATGAATTAACAACCACCATAATATTATTCAAATGGAACCAAGGAATATTAACAACAATACGAAGGGATTCCTTTTCATAATGCGGATGGTAAAGACCCCTATATTATCTTTATGTCAAGCCAAAATAAACCAAGACAGATCATGCTGGAGACTTCTGTCTTCACTGCAAATCATGAAACCAATTTTTTCAGAGAAAATGTAGACAACTAAAACTAGTAGTAAAATTCATAGGAACAACACTTCCTTGAGAACTCAGATCACACTAAGGACCAAAGGCCTCTTGGCCTAATGGTACCCGGTAGATGGTAATTGGAGTCTCAAAAAATCATCCAAAGGTTATACTCCATTATGTCCCTGGTTTATGTACCTACTGGCTGTTGGAGAAAAACAGTTTTGACACCAACTTTAGACCCAGTTTATGAAGAGCTCACTCGAGAGCTCGCTCTAACAAATGAGTATTCTTAAACTAGGGTGAATGAGGATTGATTCAAGACCTCACTCGTCAAAAACCATTTAATAATGAATGAGAAATAAGCCGTTGAAGTTGGGGGTTTACATTTCCAAAATGTAAGAGTCCCACATCGATGGAAAGAGAGAGATTGGAGTGTTTAAGCACTTCAAGTTTATACAGTAAGGGATCAATTTTGTTAAGGAGGTGGACCTAGCTATGGTCTGAACCATCACACACATGCCACCGTCCTGCAACCCAACCCACACAATTATTAACTCTCAACACATTCTCCTTCTCCTCTGCTAATCTTGTTTTGTTGGATGTGCATCATCTAGTCCTAGGGAAATCGTGAATGCACGGGACTGTTCTTCAACAGATTGTATTTGCACTCAGTCGACTCTTGCTTTGTATGTGCGTTCGTTGATTTATTCTGTTTTCTTCACTTATCGGTTTCTCTTCTATTAAGAACAAATCGGGTCATTTTTTTCTAACACTGGCTTTGGTCATGAAAGAACCTGAGCTAGTAAAATCAGTTATTATTATTTATTTATTATTATTATTATTATTATTATTATTATTATTTTTTTTTTTTTTTTTTTTTTTTTTTTTTTTTGCATTTCAACCTGGTGATGAAGCCGCTTGAGTTCATAAAGCTTAACCAATTCTCGTTCACAACACATGCACAACCCCATGTATAGAGATATGACTTACAAGGTTAAATCCCAAGGGGAAATCACACACAACATAGAGCCGTACCACCGCAGACGAACAGAGATTAAAAAAAAAAAAAAAAAAAAAATCGAAAATTTCCAGTAGAATCAACCAAAACCAGAAAACAGCAAATTTAGGTCAATGTTCAAAATTTCGCAGCAGAATCAAATCAACAACACAATTCCATCAAAATCCAGCTAAGGAAATCAAGCGATTCACCGCACAATCGGAGACCTAATACAGTAACAACCGTCGATTCTTCCAAAACTACAACATCAGAGACGAGATCTCAACATGCATTGCGTTTTAAACACAGCAGAAACTCGGAAAAAGCGATTGAACTGGACATGCAAGCACGGATATGAAAACCAGAGCAGAGAAGAGAGAGAGAGAGAGAGAAATCGAACCTGTGAAGCGGTGAGGTGTGGACTCGTCTGATCCTCTTCTTCTTATCTCTTCAGCGAACAGAGATGGAAATGGTTGATCGATAGAGAGAGTTGGTGGGTTTTATATAACGAGAGAGTGAGAAAGAGAGCAGACGAAGTAGAGCCACCGAGAGTGAGCATAAAAGAGAAAGTGTACGTGGACAGACACTACCTGGTGAGTAGATATTTTTTTGGTTCTTACCGAACGGGTCATGCCCTAATCCTGACCCGAGAGTGTACCCGTGAAATCTTGAAAGTGATTGAGACTTCAATTCTAGCCATAAAATTTGAGGGGCCATCTTCAACAATAATGGTACCACTACCTAGGGCATAGTTTTAGAAACAAGATCGGACATTAAATCGGGGAGAACTACCTAAGGGCTTAGTTTTAGAAACAAGATAGGGACATTAGGTCATAATTGTCATCTCAAGAGATCGGTTTAGTGGGTGAGACTTGACATATAAGGATTTTCTTCCCTTATGTCTCACGTTCGAGCCTCACGAAAATCAATAAAGTTATCAGAAAATTGATTTTGCTTTTAAGAAATAAATTTAATTGGCTTTTGCATAAATTGTAAGTATTCGTGGATTAGTCGAGATGGGGGCAGTAGCGGATGTGGATAGTTAAATGTGGGGGCTATACCCCACTCAATTTTCAAAATCTGAGATTTTACCTTTTATATTTTAAGTTTTTTCAATTTAGCTCCCCATAAGTTGCACTATAATCCCCACTCAGTATTACAAAAATCAAAATTTAACTTTATATTATTATAATTTCTAATTTAGTCCCACTGTCATGAAATCCTGGATCTCGATGCCACCTTTAACAAAAAATTCTATAAAAATGCGATTATAAGTGATTTTAATACTATACATGTATTTGTTTATATATAGTTGTATTATTAAAGAAATAATCTAAATATTGTGGGTATGACACACATAAATACAAAACCATAACATTACTCAAAAACTCATGAAATAGATATTAACATCATCTATACAAAAGCATCAACATGTATATTAATCGATTGTCAAAACAATAGAATATGATATTATGAACCTCCAGTGTAATTAAATTTTTTTTGCTATATAATGCATAGTTGCAAAATCCGTTATGGTCGGCGTTTCGTCTTACTCTTGGGAACGGAACGATCTGTGATTCGGACGTAACGGCGATCGGTACCGGATTTACTGCACTTTTTTACTACATTATATATATACAATACACATAAAATGTATTTTAATAAAACTATATTATAAATTTAATTAAATTATAATAGAAAGTTTCATATGACTAATTCATTAATCAAATAATTCATCAATAATATTGTTATGGATGTAGTTAATGAATTATGATAAGAAAATAGAACAATATGATTAGTTGAGAAGAGAATAAGTTATTTGTACTTAATATGTTAATATGAATTTTAATTCAAAATATAATCTTTTTTGATATTTTTTTGTAAATATTTGGTATAGTTTTTTTTTGAGTGGGTTTTGGATTTTGAATTTCCTAGTTGTAGTCTATAATTTGTGAAAGAAAAGGTTGAATTTGGGTGAAATTTTGTTTTTTTTCCCTCAAATCATAAAAATGACAATAAAAATATTTTTTGTAAAAGATAAATAATATAAATCCATAAGTAACAAAAAAGTAGTATAATGGTAACTTTCACCAAACAATAAAATTGTCGCATCTATTTCAAAAAAAAAATAACAAAACTGTCGCATCACTGACATTTTAGCAACACAACTTTTCTTACAAATTCCATACATATTTTTTCGTAAACTTTTGTGTCACAAACTTTTTGCACGCCATCTTAAAAGACAACTTAATATTCAAAAAGTCCACATCAAACCAACATGTTGCCTTCTACTCTACATATTTACTTCCTCTGTATCATTTCTTTTTCATTAAAGAGGATATACATAACTATTAAGAAAACAAAGATGATATGTGTCCCAACATAGACATCCCTACCATGTCTCAATTTGCCATATCAACGATACTCACCAATCACTTTGAAAATAATAAATATAGTGGTGCTGTTGAGGTGGTCAAGTTGTGACATGACTGTGATGTTTATGTAGGGATATGTAGCATTGCTCTTAAGAAAAATGTGCCTTTTACATTTCTATTCCTGGTTCACACACATAATTACATGGTGAGTCTATCTAATTAATATAGTTTTGTATTTTTTATAAGTAACTGTGAAATTTCACCGAAAAAAATGTTACTAAAAATGAAAATGTAGAGAAAGAGAAGATACGTCTCAAAAAAGAAACTTTAGAGAAAGAAAGAACACGAAGGAAGTATAACTCACTAGCTTTCTTCGATGTACGTGAATAATGTGTGAATCGGTATGCATGGTAGCCATAACGTTTGCAACTGTGGCTATCTTCCACATAAATGAACAATTACATTGTTTAGTCCGCGTATCAGCATTTTGCATGGTTCAAATTACACATGTACCAGCCCGTTTCTTGTGTTTAGCCCCCTTTGGGCTTGCACAAGAATTAAGAAAAACTGGTAATTGACCCTGTTACCCTCCCCTCTCTCCTGTCTCAGTCTCTACTGTCTATGTCCCCCCTCTCTCTCGTTGATAACACCACCACCAACACCACTAGTAGAACAACCAGTCAACAACCACTATCAACAACATTAACTAAAGCCAACAATATATTTACAGAACATATAATTACAGATTAAAGAAAAAAAATACAACTCGAAGAAAAAATAAGAGGAAGAAGAAGAGAAGAGGAAAATAAGAGGAAGAAGAAGAACACTGAACCGTCGCCACCATCGCCACCACCGCCGCCTCTGAACCGTCTCCTCCACCGGAATAAACATAGATTCGCCTCCTCCACCGGAAAAAGATCTGTTTCGAGGATATGATTCGAGTATCTGATGGATCTGATTCCGGAAGAAGAAGAAGAAGGAGGAGGAGGAGGAAGAGAAAAGATCTGCTTCGAGAGAAAAGGCATCGCCACCATCGCCACCACCGCTGCCTTTGAACCGTTTTCGTCGAGGATCTGGTGGATCTGATAGTCGTCCCCTTCATCTGCCATCTCCTTCATGTTCTTCTTTCTCTCTCTTTCTACTCCCGTTCTTCTCTCTCTTTCTCTCTCTTTCTACCACCGTTCATCTGCTTCCTTTTCTCTCTTCTATCCTCAGAATATGTGGTGAAAAATATGTGGGTAGGATTCTTTTTTAGAGAAAAAAGTGGGTGTGGTGGGGTAGTGAAATGAAAAGTGAGGTATTATTTGTAAGGGCAAATTCGTCTTTAACCATCATTAAACATGCTTAAAAGAGGAAAGAGGGCTAAAGAGAAGAAACGTACCAAAATAGAGAGGGGGCTAAAGAGAAGAAACAGAGTGGTAGATGAGAAGATACTTCAATCTCATTTTACTAGTGCACAATTTGTAAACAATAGTGAACGACTCTTGCCCTCAGGCCAGTTGAGAAAATGACACATTCCGCACCAAATGTTAGAGTGATTGTGTACTAGTAAAATAGAAAGGGGGCTAAAGCGAAGAAACAGAGTGGTAGATGAGAAGATATATACTCCCTCAGTCTCAGCATGTTGTTCAAAGAGTACTATTCACCGATCAATTTGATCTGATGATTTAGTTAGGAAAACAATGCAAGAATTTTGTGATTTTTTCATGGTGTTGTAGAGTAAACTTAACTCTACATCACCATGAAAAAATTATCGAATTCTAGTATTGTTCGGGTAACCAAATCACCGGGTCAAAATAACTTCAAAAAGTCAATTTTGAACTACCTCATGGAACGGAGGGTGTACTTCGTTCTCATTTTACTAGTGCACAATTTGTAAACAATAGTGAAGACTCTTTGCCCTCAGGCAAGTTGAGAAAATGACACATTCCGCATCAAAGGGAATTAATTTTTCAACAGCCCCTTTATATTATTATATTCTACTTTACGTACTAGATTTTGCCTAAGATTGACCCTATTTCGCATATAATTTTTCATAGGTTATAGTATTAGATTTGTAGAGTGTAAAAATATCTTGTGATGATGATAACAAGGCATAATGGAATCGAATGATTATTTCTAGTAGTACTAGTTGTAGTAAGGACAGACTTTGTCTTAATACCGCCTCATAATATGATTAATGAATAAACATAAGCAACAGTTATTAGTATTTAACTTTTGGTGGAGGCGGGGCTAAACTGAATTTACTGGACAAAACAGAGTAAAAGTGTAATGATCCGCCTTTGCTCGCATTCAGATATCATGAATTCTCTATCGACTTTGTTCTGGTATCTGTTATGACCAATTAGTATGTACATTACTCCTACCACTTTATTTCTTCTATTTCATCACATTTAACTGTTTTTTACTATTCACCGAATCACTTGACCGGTGATTGAGATAGAAAAATGATGTAATTTTTTGATAATTTTTTCATTGTGTTGTAGAGTAAAATTTGTTCTATAACACGATAAAAAATATCAAAAAATCGCATCGTTTTGCAATTCAAATCACCCGGTCAAAGTGACTCAAATAGTCAAATACGAGTGAAAAAGTAAAATGGAGTGAAAGAGAAGAAATAGAGTGGTATGTTGTTGAAAGATTATCATTACATTTTAGTTGCATTTCGAGAAAATAATAATATTATGAGATTACGAGAACTTCTACTACTAGTTATTTCATCAGAAAAACTTACTACAAAGTATAAGATATGGCGAGTGCAATGAGCCAAATGTGACATGTGCAACAGTGTTTTAAAGTTTTCATGATGTGTTATCGAAAGTGATTGAATCACAAAAGCAAGAGCAATAGAAGTGGTCCATAAGGGGCAAGTGTCTCTATACTTTGGCTTTTACAAAAATGATGCTAGAAATCAGAGAAAGCTAGCACTGACATTTATGCTTTGTTGGTTTTCGAGCTCAAGGTGACAAAGGGCCGGACCGGGCCGGTTAGGATGCGGGCTAAAGGGGATGGGGCCGGGCCATGTTAACAAGCAAAATATGTGTTAGCAATTGGTGCGCCCATGTGGGGTGCCCAATGCAATTAACATAACCTTATGGGGTTAGTTGCACTAATACATAAACTAGAGGGGTTAGTAGCTAAGGCTCAAACTCTAGGGGTTTATGTGCAAACTTAGGAGAAGTTTTGCCTATATAAGGAGGCAGCCTCCTACATATTATATTGGCTATTCCATACAGAAAAGTCTCTCTGTCTAGATTCATACTAGTTGTAGAGAACCCTAGTCTCTCTCCAACTTCATCCAAGGAGGTGGAACGTGGTGTGGAAATCAGTGTTCGTCCTCGAGATTCGCACTCGATTGGTGGGAGCAAGATCAAGGAGTAGGCGCGTGAAAGCAAGCAACACAACGATCATCCGCTGCACTAAGGAGCTTAGGAAGACAAGGTAAACACATGAATATTCCGCTTTAGTTCATGTTGTTGATCTGAGCATGTTAGATTCTTCCTGCCCTTCATTGGTATCAGAGCCCTAGGCTTACTTTTTGTGCCTCGATAAGCGTTCCCGAACCTGTTATTAAAAATCGCGTTTCTGAAATTTCATAACCAGTAGACGAAACCTATATGGTTAGGTAGGGTTTTTCACGAGGATTCCAGATATATAAATTTTATATTTTTTGGATTTACGGTGAATTAGTTATGAATTTTCAAAGTTTCGGAACAGTATTAATCTGGACTGCTAGATCCAATAATTAGAACACGTTTTTCAAAAACTTGTTAAAATTGGATTTTGACCACATAATCGGGATCAGGACGAAGAGACGATCACGGGAAAATTTTTCTCGTCGCGATCGGAGCACGGGAAGGCGGCGCGTGGGCTTCACGCGCCACCGACGCCGCCCCCACGCGCGGCCACGCGCCGCCACGCGCCGCACGCGCCCAAGGGCTGGCGGCGGCTGCTGACGTGGCCCTAGGGCTGACGTGGCAGATGACGTGGCGGTGCCACGTCAGCAAGAGGCTGACGTGGCGACCACGTGGCAGCTGACGTGGCGATGACGTGGCGGGCTGACGTGGCAGCTGACGTCAGCATAGGTGCTGACGTGGCATGCCACGTGGCATGCTGACATGGCACATGGCCGACGTCAGCGCGTGGCGGAGGCGGACGCGCCCACGCGCGGCGGCCCTTGTCGGCGCGTGCGGCCTCCTCCCGCCGTCATTTTTCGTCCGGTTTTTTCCTAGGGACTCCAAATTAAATTTCCTATTTTATGGGTATTTTTTCATAATTTTTGGAGCGACGGAAAATTTTAGTAATTTCCAGATTAATTAATTAGTGTTTAGCACACTTCCCGAGGCAGTTTGACGACCTTAAACACACTGTTTTGAGCCCAAATTTTTTCTGGAGACTTAGGTCATTTTTCCCTACGTTTTGCCATAGGTGGTGAGACCCTAAGTGGTAGGGAGCAATTTTCGATCTTTTTAGTTGATTGGATTATTGCTTATTAATTTCCAGTAATTATTGCTTAATTCCGGAAATTTCCAGAAAATTCCAGTATGTTTATTATATTGTTATACATGCTGTTGTGGGTTGAATGGATGTGTTTGGTGCATGGATGTGGCATAGATGTTTTATATTTTGGTTTTGGTATTGGTTTTTGAATATGTAATCAAAATACGGCCTGCGTGTCGTGCCTCTCTACACTCTAGTGTCTTCTCTTCTCATCCACTCGCCTCTATGAGGTTACTTCTTATTAGAAATAAGATAGTTAGTAGAGATTGAAGATTGAAGCTTCAAGAGAGGTGGCCAAACCAAAAGCTATGGCGCAAGGTGCATGGAGCAATTAGACGGTCTAATGGAGCCTCAAGCTTGGAGTCCTCAAATAGGCGAGGTGGCGTGAGATGGAGTTCAGGACCTGCTCAAGAAGTGCTCTCAATAGTGGGAGTGCACCTTAGGGGCCACATCCATTGCATATTTATTTATGCTTGTGCTTGTTTTAAGTTATAACTGCGTGTGATTGGATATATATGTTTAACCTCGCATGCTAAAGAACTAAAACAAAAGAGCTCACATGATGACATGATTAAAATTGATAGGAAATCACAAGTGATGAGATTTGATTCCTAGGATATACGCTAGGTTTTGGTGGAGTCCTTGTGAGGAACTATTGAGATTAATCGATGTCACATGTTACTTAGGAGCTAAAACAAAGCTAGTAACTAATGTCCATTTTGTCTCGTTTTTCAGTCACGATGAACACGAATCTATTTCCTAAATCTGCTATAATTCTAAAGGGAGACAACTTCCGTGCATGGTACAGAAGTGCGATATGTCGCATGATTGAGCTAGAACTGTCTGATCATTTGCATATGGCAAAGATGGAGCCATGGGTACCACCGGGCGGCCCAACTGATGCATATAGACGTGATCTTGAGGCTTACCAGAAATGGGAAGTTGATGACAAGAAAGCATGTCTAGAATTGATGGATCTAGTGAGGACTGATCTCCTAGAGTCAATTGTGATTGATTATGCAAAGAAGCTCTGGGAAGACATTCTAGGACTGTACGGAACTGCAGACGAATTCCAAAAGACATGTCTATGGATGATGCTCACTTCCACGGTGAAGGAAGATAATGTCTCTATGGATACGCACCTAAAGACTTTATCGTTCTATATTACTGAGCTTATAAACTCTGGGCATGATGTATCCGATGAGAGACAGCTAAAGGCTGTGAGAATGTCTCTACCAAATTCATGGGATTCCGTGAGAAAAGTGTTGCAAGGATCAGATGACATTAAGACATTTGATGATGCAAAGCGATATTTATTGTTTGAGGAAAAGAGACTGGAATTTGCCAGAACTTCTAGTCCACCATCGCAGGTAGAGAGCCCTCCCATGGCATATGTGCCAAAGGGTCAGGAAGTCATCGTAGAGCACGAGAGTGGAGGCCACATGGGCCCATGCCGCAAGATCAGTAAGCGCCAAATGTGGAAGAGGTCCAAGAGGGATATGAGACAAGTTATGTGCTATAACTGCCAGGCATATGGCCACTTTGCTCGTGACTGCGCCGAGCCAAAGGTACACTATAATCCAAACTCTGACTGTTATGTTATAAGTCAAGTTTATATTGCTGATTCCCCTAATGTGTGGGTATTGGATTCAGGTGCGAGTGACCACCTAGCATGTGACCGAGACGCGTGCACGGATTATAGGCGAGTACCAGTGGGCAGTAGAAGAGTGTACATGGGGAACAACTCTTTCGTTGATGTGGTGGGCATTGGCACATATCAGCTGAAGATGAAGTCTGGAAAGACGCTTGTTCTTCATGACGTTTTATACGCTCCTGATGCACGCAAGAACTTAGTTTCAGTTTCTAGACTTTTGGATTTGGATTTTAGACTTGTTTTTGAGGGTAGTTTTGCCAAACTGTTTGTTGGCAACTCATGTTTTGGTACTGGTTATATTTCTCGTGGTTTATTTTATTTAGACATTGTTGGTTCTAGCATTGATGATGTTTATGATTCTCGTTCATATATTACATCTTCTAGTGATGACGATGCCACTAGATGGCATGCTAGATTGGGACATATAGGACAGGACAGGATGAACAGGCTGGCTAAGGCAGGCCTACTTGGAGATATGCCCAAGATATCATTACCTGTATGTGAGTCTTGTCTTGCAGGAAAAGCTAAACGCAAACCGTTCGGTAAAGCAGTAAGGGCTACTGAGCCTTTACAACTTATTCATTCTGATGTTTGCGGTCCATTAAATGTTAGAGCTAGACATGGTGCTCGCTATTTCATCACATTCATAGATGATCACACTCGTTTTGGTTATGTGTATTTGATGGCACATAAATCTGAAGCGCTAGGGTGCTTCAGAAAATTTCTGCAAGAGGTAGAGAACCAACTGGACAAGAGAGTTAAGGCTCTTAGGACAGATCGAGGGCGTGAATATCTATCTGAGCAATTTAAGGAGCTCTGTGAGACTAAAGGAATAGTGAGGCAGTTGACTATTCCCTTCACACCGCAGCAAAATGGTGTAGCGGAAAGAAGGAATAGAACACTGTTAGAGATGGTTCGTAGTATGATGGCAAACGCGAGTCTGCCTATCTCCTATTGGGGAGATGCATTGATGACTGCCACATACATACTGAACCGTGTGCCCACCAAGTCTGTAGCCACAACCCCTTACGAGATGTGGACCAAAAGGCAACCCGAATTGGGTCACCTTAGGCCATGGGGGTCGGCCGCCTATGTACGTAACGTCTCCCATGTTCATGGGAAATTGGGTGCTAGAGGAAAGAAGTGCATCTTCATACGATACTCTGAGCACTCTAAGGGTTACGTATTCATAGCGCAACAGCCGGATGGTAGTCTAACAGAGATGGAATCGCGAGATGTAGAATTTCTCGAAAGAGATTTTCCTAGTCAGGGAGAAGCACGTGGAGATGGCATTCTCTACGAAGAAGAGGAACCACTGGATGACACTCAGTTCTCTACAGACCTACAGGGAACAGTCCCTATGGATCTTCAGAACAGTGGGAGTGACTTGCCTAGTGAGCAGCCCATCATATATGATGATGAAGCTGAAGAAGAACCCTCTTTGCGTAGGAGCGCTCGTGGGAGCGTACCCCGTCGACGATTTGACATCGAAGGGGAGGCCATGATGGTCACCACGCAAGAAGATGATGAACCTAGGACATTGTCTGAAGCTCTTTCATCCCCTGACAAGAAAGAATGGAACATTGCTTTACAAGAAGAACTGGAGTCAATGAAAACCAATCATGTTTGGGATTTAGTTGACTTGCCTCCTGGACGAAGGGCCATTGGAAACAAATGGGTTTTCAAGGTCAAAAGGAAGGCAGACGGAAGCGTGGAGAGGCATAAGGCCCGGCTAGTGGCGAAAGGCTACACCCAACAACAGGGTATGGATTACGAGGAGACGTTCTCACCGGTTGTGAGAATTGCCTCCATTCGTCTTATACTTGCAATAGTGGCTAGCATGGACTTGGAACTACATCAAATGGATGTTAAGACTGCATTTCTCAATGGAGAACTAGATGAGGAGATCTATATGGCTCAACCGGAAGGTTTTGAGAAGAAAGGTCAAGAGCACAAAGTGTGCAAACTGATTAAGTCCATATATGGACTGAAGCAGTCCTCAAGACAGTGGTATTTGAAGTTTCATCAAGACATTGTGGCATATGGCTTCACAATGGTAGATGAAGACCACTGTGTGTATGTCAGGCGTTCCGGAAAGAAGTTCATGATACTGTCATTATATGTAGATGACATACTACTAGCCAGCAATGATAAAGGAATGCTCGGAACTACCAAAGGGTGGTTATCCTCTCGTTTTTCAATGAAGGATATTGGAGAAGCGAGTTACATCCTTGGGATAAAGATCCTAAGGAACCGCTCTAAGAGACTTCTTGGCTTGTCTCAAGAGACATACATCAAGAAGATACTTGAACGGTTCCAGATGATGGACTCTAAGCCATTCGAGACTCCCATTGCACATGGCGAGAAACTCAGCCTTGAAATGTGTCCCAAGACCCAACACGAGAGAGACCAGATGGCCAAAGTACCCTATGCAAGTGCTGTCGGAAGTTTAATGTACGCAATGATGTGTACAAGGCCCGACATATGTCATGCTGTCGGTTTAGTTAGCAGATATCAGTCTGATCCCGGTGTTGGACACTGGAAGGCTGTTAAGAGGATTCTCCGATATCTCAAAGGGACTAAGGATTACGTGTTATGCTACCGAGGCTCTGAGCTAAGGCTCATTGGCTACAGTGATGCTGACTGGGGTGGGGACCTAGACGCACGTAAATCGACCTCAGGCTACGTCTTCATGCTGGGTGGAGGAGCCATCACATGGCACAGTAGCAAGCGGACTTGCACTGCCTTATCAACCATGGAAGCTGAATACGTTGCCTGCTCCGCGGCAGCGCAGGAGAGTGTTTGGCTGAAGAGATTTCTGGTCAGCTTAGGAGCGGTTGACGAACCAAGACCAGTAACGCTTCGTTGTGATAGTATGTCGGCCATAGCTTGTGCTAAAGATCCGAAATACCACAGCAAGGCCAAACATATTGAGATAAAGTACCACTTCATTAGGGAAGTAGTAGCTAAGGGAGATATCACTCTAGAGCATATTCCTACGAATCAGATGTTAGCTGATCCAATGACCAAGCCTCTTCTTAAGGCTACTTTTGTTGGTCATACTAGGAATATAGGGTTAGGCAAATGGAACTAGATGTGAGACTGATTAAACATTTTGAGACATTGATTGATTGGATATTAGGAATGGATTTGTCTATTTATGCTACATGTTATTTTGATACGTGTATGATATGTTACATTTCCTGTACTAGCTTAGAGCATGTCACACAGACACTAAGTTGGCTCACTCACACGAGCAACTGCCTTCGCAGTATCCTGGATATGTCTGGGTGTGGCGGAAGATGAGACGGAATCCAGATAAGCGCTGAAGGCCTACGATATGATATGAGATGCCTTCTTCATATGAGCATATGGCCTATGATAAGAGCTTGAAGTCTATCAGTAGAGCTAGGAGCCTGTCAGACGGATTCAACTGTCGCATTGGAAATAAGTTCCAAGATGAGATCGGTTATGGCCAATCGAACATGGTTACTACCCCGAGCCATGTATAGTCTGTGTAGAAGAAGCCAGATGCGAGAGCTGATAAATGATCACAACCGTGTGACATGGCAGCACTCGGGCTGGTGGCCATAAGGGCTACCGGATAGACATCTGCATAGTGGTCCTTTTGAAAGGATAAGACATGCGCTCTCATCAGAGTGTAAACACTATGGCGCATATTTCCCCTTGAATAATGCGCGCTTATGAGTGACCATGAGGTGATGAGTAGAATTAGTCCCTGGGATTCCTCATCGTGTGAGCCTCGTCGATCGTATGAGGATGATCGACACTGTATACCCTTTGTACTTACGTCTGTGTCATGAGGAGACGGGTCGGTGGTGCTACTTTGGCGTGACACCTTACGGCTATGGATGATTCGGCCTTCCGGACACTGCTGGGAAAGCAGCTGAGCCGAATCTGAGTGACACATGTATGTAAGGAAAGATTCTCGTTGCATCGCTCTTTATTATCTTCATTGGGCCCACCTGCAAGATCTTATGGGATCATGTAGGATATGAAAATATAAAGGAGATGTGGACTCATTGGAGCATGGCCTTCGGGACAAGGCAGGTGCTCATGATCCACGAGATGACAATCGGAGGAATCTGGGGGATACGAGAGTTACGGAGAGCATTATCACTGTTTTATGTTTTAAGGGTGCCTTCCTGCGCTGGCTATACGAGTTTGGTATGTGGATCTCCCGAGAGGGTGCCTTCCCATGCTGGCTATACGAGTTTGGTGTACGGATCTCCCGAAATGCAGGTACTCTCACCGGTCACACGCCACGGCCACACAATACTCTTTTGTAGATGATAGAAAGTTGGAGATTGATGGAGACTGGATGAATTGTGCAACCCCACTGTGCGAGTGGGAGATGTTAGCAATTGGTGCGCCCATGTGGGGTGCCCAATGCAATTAACATAACCTTATGGGGTTAGTTGCACTAATACATAAACTAGAGGGGTTAGTAGCTAAGGCTCAAACCCTAGGGGTTTATGTGCAAACTTAGGAGAAGTTTTGCATTATAAGGAGGCAGCCTCCTACATATTATATTGGCTATTCCATACAGAAAAGTCTCTCTGTCTAGATTCATACTAGTTGTAGAGAACCCTAGTCTCTCTCCAACTTCATCCAAGGAGGTGGAACGTGGTGTGGAAATCAGTGTTCGTCCTCGAGATTCGCACTCGATTGGTGGGAGCAAGATCAAGGAGTAGGCGCGTGAAAGCAAGCAACACAACGATCATCCGCTGCACTAAGGAGCTTAGGAAGACAAGGTAAACACATGAATATTCCGCTTTAGTTCATGTTGTTGATCTGAGCATGTTAGATTCTTCCTGCCCTTCAATATGTGATTCGGGACAATTTGTTGGGGGGGGTGGGGAGCTAGGGGTAATGGGGCTGGGCTGAGTTAGGGGGTGGGAGGGAGCTGGCTGGGCCGGGTTTTAAGGAGCGGTTCAGCCCAATTTAGGTTGTGGGCCGGTCCTGTTGACACCTTAATTTGGACCTCTCTTAACTCATCTACATGGACAATTAGACATAATTTCATGCATAATTGTAACACAACGGTAACAAGTGACTCTAAATTTAGTAAATGGTTGCCCCTCTATGCTTTTTTAGAAGTAAATTACTAAAGTACAAAATTTAGTAATTTATTACTTTTTTAGACAAAATAAGAACTTCATTCAATAAGTGATTATATAAAAAATATTTTTTCAAATGCTTCAAACGCAATATCCGTAAAGGAACACTTGAGTTGAGAGATTGAAGATGAGGGAGAAGAAGATAATTAAAGGCACCAACTGACACCATGCTAGTATTTTCATAGTCAATGCCAACATGTTTTTTATCCTTCATACGTGAGTTTATATTTCTTCATTTATCAACAAAACGCCTCTTTATAGCAAATTAAGATTTGAAGGCGCAGTTCATTGTTATTGTTATTTATACACTCAATTATGTTTAAGGTGGAGTCATGGAGATAAGTAGGGGTTACTGTACACCACTCACTGAGATAAGTTTCGAGTGCTTTTCAGACGTTGTTTTGTGACTCTCTTCCAGTCACTCTTTATGGCATGCTTTATCGTTGGTGGGGTCATACTGATATATCTTTTCAGATTCGTTTGCGTCGAAATATTTCCCCTTTAGTCATATGCTGGGAACTTTGGACAGCCAGAAATCGGGTTATTTTTTTAACAACAGCCCATGTCATGTTCTTCAATCCTCAGAAACGTTTTTCGTTGGCTCAGAGAACTACTTTCAATGTTTGTTCCGTCGTCTGACATGTGCATTCTGGACCGACTTACCTTAGCACATCTTTGCCTGCCATGCCTTCCTATTCCAATTAGGAGGGGCTCGTGGATTCGGTGGACGAGAGCTGATTCTGGTCAAAAATCCCTCCATTTTGACGGGTATGTTCTACTAGGGCAGGGAGCTGGGAAATAATTTTTTCGGGATCACGACGGGTGCTGTATAGTTGCATTTTCTTGTAGCTTCGGCCATATTTCATCGATGGAGGCAGAGGACAATGCTTTACTAGCTGGTCTGACATTCGCTTACAGTCAAGGCATCCTTGTGGACCGAGTTTTTGGAGATTCTATGTTGGTGATACAAGCTATTTTAGGCACTACGGTGATTCCACGGTGTATTCTTCCCACTATTATAGATTGTTGTGCTCTTTTGTTTAGGTCTTCGGTACATAATCGCCAGGGTAATATGGTCGCCGATGCTTTTGCGGCGCATTGACATACTTGCTTATCTTTCCAGAGTTTCCTATATGAGGTGGAGCTTCCCTCAACCATTCGTAGTCTATGTTGGCAAGACGAGTTAGATCTTTTGTATTATCGACCTCCGTGAGATCATCAATTTCATTTGTTTTCTTATTGCTAGTGGGTCAGGTCTAATGCCCCCCCTTTTGATTACGGGTTGGGAGTCCGATTTTCATTTATTTAATAAATGTGGGGTTATGCCGCCCTACCGCCCGATATGTTCCCTAAAAAAAGCATTTATTTTATAATTTAAATCTTTATTATATAGGGTTCTAGTTTCGTCTCAACAAACATTTAACTCAGCCAATATTGTTTCAATAATTTACAGTGCAACTTCAATTGTACATGTGTTTTGCTTAATTTTGTTTCTCGGCCCCCATATTTTACCTTGTTCTTTGACATGATCCGTTGCGTTTAATATTATCCATGTAGTAATATCTATCAGTAGATTAAATGTAGGGTTGTAAACGAACCGAATATCGCTTGTTTGAGCTTGACTCGTTTAACTTGGCTACTAAACGATACGAACACGAACTCGAGTTGAACAGTAAAATCTTGTTTGAGTTCGGCTCGTTTAGGGCTCGAGTTGTTCGTTGTTCGGCTCGTGACTCGTTTAACTAGCTCGTTTACTGGCTCGAATTCGGTTTGACGAACTTTATTTCTCTCGGATAGGTATGATAATATACAATTCTTAAATTAAAATATCATGTGTTATTACTTAAAATAAAATGTTTAAAAGAATCAAATAACATAAAATGTATTGGTATAGAGATATGCATTATTCGTACTAATGATAGATTCAAAGCATCCAATTTTATTCTTATATAGTAGTAAATATTTGTGGCGTCTAATTACCTTTTGAAATCCTAGTTAAGAAGTCACACTCCTATTAAATTGAGATCATATATTAATTACGCCACATTTAAGAAATTACACATAAAAAAGACACAAATAATATAATTATTTCTAACTATATATACATATATACTGCTAAAACTTGTTCGCGAACACTGACGAACGAGCTCCTTGTTCGGCTTGTGTTCGGCTCGTTTAACAAACAAACACATTTTCATGTTTGAGTTTGTTTGATTAATAAGTCGAATCAAACACGAATGTGCTATTACCGAATCGAACCCGAGTTGTTCACGAACGGCTTGGTTCCTTTACAGCCCTAATTGAACGATATTGAACCGTTTATAATAACCTTCGTGATTACGTAAGGCCAATATTTGCATTTTTCCCCTACTTTCTCCCTTTGCATAAATGCGGATAGCGGAGTCTTTTAAAAAAAAAAAAAAAATCTTAAGAAGCAACACTACTAAGTTTACCAAAACATACCAAAATCATTTCCTAACAAAGTATATGGCGAGTCTCTATGCTGGTCAAACCTGGTCTTGCAATGTCAGAATGATCAATAACCACCGCTTCTCAAACTACCTAAATTCTATCTTGTCCTTTTGTCCTCTTAACTAACCATTAACAAGAATTGAGGGTCCTAAATTGGAGGATCTAACAAAAGCTATCAACCAAACAAAATTTTCTCATCACTTCACCAACACCAAAAACAAAAATCACTATGATCAGAACCAAACATAGAAAACCTAGTCATTTCATTGTTTCTCCATTCTTTTTGTTAACTAGTTTCATCCTCTTCTCACAAGGAACTCCATTTGATTTTGCGATATTCATTGCAGAATCAAAGTAAAAAACAAAAAACAAAAAATGGGTATTGATGTGAAGGAAATTCAAGTCTCCATCAAGAGATTTCCTGGGGTTTTCGGCAAATCATGTTCTACATTCGTCCAGAAATACCCGATTCATTCGGGTGTTTTCTTGTTCTTCTTCCTTCTCTACATGTTCATTCCTTCTCTGTTCATCTTCATTGTCTTCTCTATTCCCATTCTTGTATTCGTCGCCATTGCCTTTAGACAAATTTACAGAATCCATAGCCAAAACTTAAAGATTGCCAAAGGTGAGAAAAGGGATCATCCGATTCCCTCCCATAACCACCCCAGTGCAGTTGTTGAGGCTAGAGATGCTGTAGTAGGAAGTAAAAGAGATAGATCTTCAGCTATTATACAACGCCTACCAGGAATTCGACGAAATGAGAATGAAAAAGACAAAGGCCATTCCAAAGAAGACACGGAGCAAGAAAATGACCCAATGTCTTTGATTGACAATGCAACTATAGAGGATGACAAACCAGAAGAAAGGGCTGATTCTGTTGCTAATTATGCTGAAAGTTCATCTACAGCATCACAAAAATTGGATCCTAATGAGGGAAGAAAGCCCAAATCCGACGGCCATGGAAGTGAGGCAGTTTCTGTAAGTTCAGACGATGGAGACGAGGAAAAAACACGCGAGGAGCGAACCAAAGCTGTGGAATGGACAGAAGATGACCAAAAAAATCTCATGGATCTTGGGAATTCTGAAATAGAAAGGAATAAAAGACTCGAAAGCCTTATTGCGAAAAGGAAAGCTAGGAAATTGTTGAGCATGCAGGTGAGGAGGACATTGATGAACTTGGGAAACAATGATCCTTGTAACCAAATTCCTCGCGTTTTGGTACCTAGAGAGAATCCATATGCATTCAACGAGTCGAGTTCAGGTCAAACTTCGCCTGTTCCTGGCTCAGCACCTTCGGTGTTGTTACCGATGCATAATCCTTATGATCTTCCTTATGATCCTCAAGAGGAGAAGCCTAATCTCTTGGGAGATAGCTTTGATGAAGATTTTCGTGATCATGGTCAGCAGAAGGAAATGATGTTTTGCAGGCATGAGAGCTTTAGCTTGGGGACTTTTTTTCCTGGGCCGTCTGAGTTTGATCAAAGCCGGGAACCGTTTTTTTCTCATAACTTCTACTCGGGACAGAAGACTCCGGAGATACCAGAGTACCCTGCCTTAGAAGAGCAATCAGGTAAATGATGTTGCATTTTCCAAATCACGGTATCTTATCATTTGTTCTTGTAATTTTGCTAAGAGTTCATTTGGTAATGTTTTTTCTTTCTAGAACTCAGTTTTCTGATGCTAAAAACAGTTTTTTTTTAGTGAAAAAAACAGTTTTTAATGTGTTTGGTAAAATATCATTTTTTTTTTTTTGGATAACAACTGAATTTCCTCCGCAACTATTAAGAGGTAAGGGAAGGGTTTCCTTTCCAAACTTGCTTTTTTGATTATTTTATCAATAGACTTTTTTATCCATATTTTAAAAAATGCCTATTTAATTGAATTAAATTACAGCAAGTATAAAAGAATAATTACCAAACACAAAATGCAAATAATGTCATTCCACAACATGTTATATACGAACTTTATCCAATACCTTATACATAGATTTCTACAGCAACTTTCTCACAGCACTTACGGCACTGCAACTTTCTAAAACAAAACAGCATTTCTAAACTAGCACTAACTCAATTTCTTGAGTTATGTTATATGCATAACACATCCATTGTCATGTAGGGGAAGAAGGCTCCGGGGAAAGAGTTGAAACAGAAGCATTCAAAGAAGGCCAACCATCCGAACAGGTGTCTAACCATGATGACGATGGAAGTAGACTTCACAAAGAACCGAGTGTGACAGAGTCCTCATCTCCATCACCATCCAAGAACATTGTTGTAGACGGTGAGCGTGAATCTCAACCAGACGAGGTTTTATACGATCGCAGCCCATCTTCTACAGAAAAGGAAAGACCAAATCACAGCCTCTTTTACCTAGACAAGAGGGAAGACCATACATGTAGACATTCCATTGCGTCTGACTTGCAGGTTGAAATCTCGGAACTCGGTTCACCTGTGTTAACAGAAGACGAAAACACTTCACCGTTGGATAGAGAATCAAAGACATCTGAGAAAGATGCGAATGCCAATGAAGAACCTTGGGTTGCAAAGAGAAAATTATCTGGGGTGGAAGAGAATGAGTCCAAGTCAACAGAGGTGAACGAGGTTAGCGAACAAGACATAGTAGAAGTCGGATTTTCAAGGATTAAGGAGGATTCTGATGATCCTGGTAATGAATCGAACGTGCCATCAGAAGTGAAAGTTGAACAAGATGCAGTGCATTCAAGCCCTTCATCTCCAAAGGATGATGCAGAAGTTCATAATGGAGACCTACATGGAAGTTTTTCTCAAGTTTCAGTTACATTGCCTCGCGAGAACTTGGCGGACTTGCTAGCACGCGAGGATAGTCCACAATCAACCGATAAGTTACAGGTCAGTGTTGAGATTTGTTGTTTCTCCCAGATCGGGACTTTCCTGTTTGTGATACTTGGGCTAACCACATGATTCTTAACAGGGTAAAAGACACTTTCACACCTTCACCCTTCAGTGTGCCAATTCGGGAAACTTACACCCACTTACACCCCTGCCCCTGATTGTGGTATTGTTTTTCTGGAGCTGGGGTACACCACTGAAAATAGTTTTGAAGACAAATTTGGCCCCCATATCATGCAAACAGTCTATTATACCCTTGGACAACCCCTAATTTTGCATAAAATGAGGGTAAATTTATCCCAAATACTATTTTTAGTGATATATATTTCATAATACGAGGTTTAAGTTTCCCAAATTTGACACATGGAAGGGATGAAAGTGTCATTTTAAAAACTAGAAGGGGGTGAAAGTGTCCTTCAATCAAACAAGAGGGGGTGAAAGTGTCTTTTACCCTTCTTAACATGGTATCAGAGTCGTGTGATGTTGATCTGTCTCTGTTCCTGCTTGTCTGTTTTGCACGTTGCGCATGAAGGGTTATGTTGAGAATCGTTACTTGTCAATTACTATGCCGATGATTGTTTATACTTAACTGATGATTTTATAACTTATTGAACAGGAGGATCAACCATCTTATTCAGCAGAAAGATCCATGGAGGGGAGTGTGAAATATGATACAGATGATCAATTCTCTATTGCCCCCAATGAAGCAGAAATTTTGGAATTCATTCAAAGCACATATGGTGAAGTCCCTACTTTGATCAGAGACATTTCAAAAGCTTCTGCTGCCTTTGAAGATGATACTGTACATCCAGAAAATGAACATCCACACTCCACTCAACATTCAGAAGAGGAAGTTCTGAATACAAGTGAAGACAATCACAACGCCGAGGGATCAAATATAGAGGAAATAGGTCCTCAAGAAGCTGATAATGCAGATGCTTCAGTTGAGCCGGATGTAGTAGCAGAACGAGGCCCTACTCGTTCAAGCTCCTCTTCGTCTTCGTCTTCCGAAACAGAAGAGAAGGTAGTGACTAATCAAACGGAAACTCATATGTTAAATGTTCACAAATATCCTTAAAGCTTTCCTTAAAGCAAATCAGACTAGTTTCTGAAATTTTGATGTTTTGGTGTTGAACAGGAACAAGAAATTTCTTTGGAGAAGTCTACACAGGAGGCAAATTCAGATCAGGAGATCATTGTTACAGTCTCTAATGGCCCTGATACAGGGAACTCAAGTAGTGCTGAAGAAAGGGTAATTGAAGAGGTTGTTCCTGAACCTACCAGTGACTCATCTCCTTCAGTCATTCCACAAGAATCAGTAAATGACCAAGTACCTACCGTGTTAAGCGCGTCTTCATCTCCAATGACAGAAGAAAAAAGATTAAAGTCTATTGAAAATTCATCTTTTGAAGATCAATCCGAAGGAATGGGTGATAACCAAGCGGTTTTGGAGTCAAAGAGTGATGTTGAAGTTCTCCAAGGACATGATGAATCTAGGAACATAAGAGATGAGGCTCTAGGAGTTGGGACATCTGAGGCTGGCACAAGTGAGCAAGATCAACCTGGTGAGCATGCAGAGGTGGTGGTGGTTGAACAGGTTCCGATTGCTTCAAGTTCATCTTCATCTCCCAAATCTGTGTTACAAAAGGATTTCTCAGTGGCAAGTTTTGAACAAATGGTATCTGTGGGGATCCAACGGTCTGAAATGGAAGCCGAAGAAATCAGCACGCGTGAACTCACACCTCAAGATTCGACAACAACTTCCCCTCAGAGTGTGCTGCATTCTGTAGAGGAGGCGACTACTCCTGTATTCAATGGTGCAGAGTCTAATACCTTGGAGGTCAGTTTACTATTATCGCAAAAAAATTACTATGATTATGCAACTTTAAAACACGAGTATAAAATATTGAAATTTGCATGATATGGAAACTATCAGGAAACATCAGCTTCTCAAGGAACCTCAATGGAAGAACATAGTGTCATCTACAATGAAAACAGTGCATCCAGTAATGAAGATGAAGAGAAGCTAAGATCAGAAACTAACAAAGGCGCTGATGAAGGTCAAACCAAGAATGAAACGTCAACATATTTGCAGCCATCAAATGAAAGTCCAGGAGGTGAAGGTGAACACAAAAATGAAATTTCAAGAGATTTAGGACCACCAGATATTGCAAGTGATGGAGTTCTAGGAGGTGAAGTCCAAGAATTGAGCAGTGGAGCTGAAGGTGAACATGAACATGAAACTTCCACAGAGTCGCGACCTCCTGAAGGTGAAGTCCATGAATTGAGAAGTGGAGCTGAACATGAAACTTCAGGAGATTCTCAGCCATCAATTATAGCCAGTGATGGAGGTCTTGGAGGTGAAACACAAGCATTGAGCATCGGTGCTGAAGAACCCAAACATGAAACTTCCACAGTTTCGCCACTATCAAAAGCACAAGCATTGAGCATTGGTGCTGAAGAAGAACCCAAACATGAAACTTCCACGGATTCGCCACCATCAAACATAGCCAGTGACGAAGGTCCAGGAGGTGAAGTCCAGAGCAGTGGTGTCGAAGAAGAACCTAAACATGAAACTTCTACATCTTCTCAACCATCAAATATATCAAGTGAGGGAGGTCTTGAAGGTGAAGTCCAGGAATTGGGCAGTGTAGCTAAAGGTGAACCTAAACATGAAGCTTGAAGTGATCTGCAAACCATCAATTATAGCTAGTGATGGTGGTCCTCCAAAGATGAAGTCTAGGAATTGAGGAGTAGGACTGAAGATTGCATGTCCTAAGCGAGAAGTCGTAAACCAATCCAAGTTTCCAAGAATCTGGATATGTGTCACTGTAGATTAATACCATGTATGACTTTGAGGTGCTTAACCTCTGCAACCTAGTTTTTAGAAATCCATCAAAATCAGTACAGAAATTTGTCATTTGAAAGACTGTAGGACAGAATGATGTAGTAAGCTGTTTATCTTCTCTTGTTATGCTAACAACAGTTTTGATGAAAGAGTTGAAATGAATTTGTGTCATAGTAGAGGTTATGATAGTAGAAATTTTGTGAATCTTAGAACTATGGGGTGGTGGTTGTCATTTCTCAGTTGTCTTTTCATATAAGTAGAGGGTGCTTATTTGTAATTTTTTAGTTCTTTAGTTGTTGATCCTAATTAGCAAGAGTTGTACCAAACTGTCAGCATTAAGAGTGTCACCTATTCCAGGTGTCACTCACTAACTGGTTGAGTTCTTCTCTGCGTTAGGGTTAGTTAAATTCACTTTCCCATTTTGCTTTGGTTGTAAACTTCATCTTCTTCATGAATAATAGGTTTTCCAGTTTTTCCCTCCAATTTTTGTTTTCTCTTTGATCTTTGCTTTGAGTTCTCTGTTATGGTATCAGAGCAACTCGTCTAGTCTCTGCTCTTCGTTGTCTCCTCTTTGTTTGTTTTCTCTCCGTTCTGATGGCCTTGACCGATGAGTCTCCTGCATTGTCGTCTAATTCCAGTGTTATTCCGGCAGCTCTCGACGGCTCTTCGCCGTATTATCTGACGAATTCTGATCATCCAAGTATTACACTTGTTTCCCAGCCTCTTACGGGTGATAATTTCAACACCTGGTTCCGATCTATGACTTTGGCGTTGGAAGCCAAGAACAAACTTGATTTTGTTAATGGCTTGTTACCAATTCCTTCGGTTTGTGGTGCTCTCTTTTCTCTTTGGCGTCGCTGTGACAGTATGGTCATCTCTTGGATTTTGAATTATGTATCTAAGGACATAGCTGCTAGTGTAGTTTATCGATCTACTTCTGCTGAGATTTGGCAAGACCTAATTGAACGTTTTTCTCAGTAGAATCGTCCTAGGGTTTATCAACTGCGTAAGGCTATCTCTGTTTTGCGTCAAGATGCTCTTTCTGTCACTGCATATTTTACTCAATTTATAACTCTTTGGGATGAGCTTAGCCATCACAAATCCATGGTTGTTTGTTCTTGTGGGGGGTGTAGTGCTTGTACTTGCCAGGTTTTGTCTCATTTGTATGCAGAACAGCAAGAGGAACTCATCATTCAATTTCTTATGGGACTTAATGATTGCTATACAGAAATTAGAGAACAAATTCTCTTGAGTGAACCGTTGCCTTCTATGAACAAAGTGTTTTCTCATGTTCTACAACAAGAAAAGCAAAGAGCAATAAGTGCAGCTTCACCTATATCTCCTATGGCTATGTACTCTCATTTTATGGATATGAATGTTGGTCATTATTCTTTTGATCATACAGCACATTCAGTCAATTCAGCACAAGGGAATCATAGGCATAATGGGAGACCTAAACATGTCTGTTACCATTGTGGGGGTACTGGTCACATCAAAGAGAAGTGTTGGAAGCTTCATGGCTATCCTCCAGGTTTTAAGGGAAAGTACTCTCAGTCACCTAAACCTCAGGTTCACAATGTTACAAACCATAGTACTGTTATGCCACCACCTCAAGCAACTGCACCTCAACTTTCCTCTTCTCAGTGTGAGCAAGTCATGCACTACATTAATAATCAAAAATTTGGCAAAGCGATTTCAGATACTCATTCTTTGGAAGTTCTGGGGATAGTACTGCTTCACATTCTGGGCATCCACCACAATTTGATAGTCCTTTGCAACTTTCAGCTGCAAATAAGTTTTCTAATTCAGCACACTCCTTTATGGCAGTTGTTATCAACTCTTACTCTTTTCATTCAGCTGTTGCTACTGATTTTTATCTACCTAAATCTTGGATTGTAGACTCTGGAGCTACTGATCATATGTGCTGTGACCATTCTTATTTCACTTCATATATGCCAGTTACCAATACTTTTGTGCATTTGAGAAATGGCAAAAGTATTGTTGTTTCAAATCTTGGTGATGTTCAACTCAATGATGATATTCTTCTTGAGAAAGTACTTCATGTTCCCAGCTTTCATTCAATTTGTTGTATATGTCACAATTGACTCAATCTCATGATTGTCATTTTGTCTGTGGGGCTGATAGTTGTTCTATAGTCAGAAACAATTCTAATATGATTCTGGGACATGGTGACAAACATGAAGGTCTTTATTTGTTTAAAATGAGCAATCTAAGATCATTATCTTTTAGTGGTAATGCTTCTAGTTCCCCTCCTGTTCATGTTTGGCATAACATATTTGGACATCCTTCTGAAACAAAATTGAAACTGCTTCTCAAGTCTTTGCCTCATTCCTCTACTGGATGTGCTACTCCTTGTTTTGTGTGTCCTCAATCCAAACAGAAGAGATTGCCTTTTCCACATTGCAATAACATTTCACCACTCTTATTTGAGTTAGTTCGATACATGGGGTCCTTATAAAGTACCTACTTATGGAGGACATCAATTCTTCTTGACTTTAGTAGAGGATCATTCAAGGACTACTTGGGTGTTTCTTATGGTTCATAAGTCAGAAGCAGTTACCATTATTTCCAACTTTTGTGAAATGGTTAAAACTCAATTTCAGAAGAAAGTCAAGAAGATAAGAAGTGATCAAGCTCCAGAACTGAAAATGGTTGAGTTTTTCTCTAGTAAAGGGATTGTGCATCAAATGAGCTGCATTGAGACACCTCAGCAAAATTTTATAGTTGAAAGAAAACATCAACATTTGTTAAATGTTGCTAGATCTCTGAGTTTCCAATCTCGATTACCACTTAAGTTTTGGGGTGATTGTGTGCTGACAGCTGCCTACATTATTAATAGATTGCCTGCCAAAATCTTGAGGAATAAGTCTCCATTTGAGGTATTGCATCAAAAATCACCTTGCTATGATGATTTCAAGGTATTTGGTAGTTTGTGTTTTGTGTCTACCTTACATCATGGTAGAACAAAATTTGACAGTAGGGCTGATAAATGTGTCTTTATTGGTTATGTATATGGGATAAAGGGGTATAAGGTGTACAATTTGGAAACTGGCAAGATCACTATATCTAGAAATGTGGTCTTTCATGAACAAATATTTCCTTATTAAGAAAGTCCAAGTGTTTCTCCTCAGTTTGAAGACTTCTCTCTGCCTGTTCCTACCACAAACTGTGATAATGATGTTCTGATCAGTGATTCAACTGCAACGACCCCCTTATCCGTCTCGGACGAGACGGGGAGGCCGAAGCTAAAAGTAACGGCGGAAAATCGAAAGCACAAAATCCCAACACTTAAATTACATATTATTATACATTACATTACTTCTCAAGTCCTTCGTATGTTACTATTACACATTATATCTACCATTATTCATTCTATCTTACAACTTATGACAGCGCCTCCTCAGTGAGTCTCGTACCCGGCTATGCCATAGTCTTCATCCTCTAATCCTGCGGTGGGAAAGAAAACGGAACCGCAAAGTTTCTAAAGTCAGCTGGGAATGCTGAGTAAATAAATATCCTAGCTCGTACACAGATGATGCATAATTTATTCTCAAAACAGTAATAAGAGGAAATAAATCTTTAAAAGAGTAAACAAAGCACAAATCCATCTTTAAACTTCTCAACCTTTAAATTACTTCCTTCTTGATCTTGAAACGGGGAGTAATATCCCGATCTTGTCTTCCTTTATATTCATAGACATTCTTGTCCTTGAAGAAAACCACATTTTAACTTTGTTGATACAGGGAAGATCTACTATCACTACGCATCCAAGACCTTAAGTGCCAGCACCCCTCTAAGACTACTCGCGGCCAGAGAGGTGAGTACATGGAGCGACCCACCAGGTTGCGACCGGGTTAAAATAAACGGGTCGGGTGAACGTAGTCAGCCACGACCAATCTTATAGAAAATCGAATATAACGATCCCCGCACAACACTTTCCACTTTACGTTATTAGTGGATTTTTATTATTCGTGTGACAGTTCACAGCAAATCAACTTCTTTAACTTGCAAAGAAATCACAAGTAAAACATTCAACTCGAAAATATACTTTGAGACAAATACTAGAAATCACATTCAGACACGAACATGGGCTAAGCACGCTAGGCCAGGCGTATTTACTTACCTCGATTCCGTAGCGTCAAAACATCCTACTTGTCGTCGTTGCTTACGAATCCGTTACCTACAAATCGGAGCTTCTAATTCGTCACAACTCTGTATAATTCTACGAGTCTTATTAAGAATCCTAAATCTTAAACTAGCCCCAACTCGCGCATTAATTTCTTAACGTTTCTTTATTTCGTTATATTTTCTTATTAGCAAAATTATTAAACAACGAGTGTTTATTTGAGGAATTACTAAATGCTCTGTTCCAAAAGTCCTTTATAATTATAGGAGTTATTTTTATAAAATACTAGTAAAATAAATGGTAGTTGATATTTTTATCTAAAATAAATATTAGAATTAACAACTAAACGATATCGAATTTTTAAGAAAATCGCTTTTAAATACTTTGAAATGATGCAACAATATTTATGAGTTCGAAAAAGTCATTTTTATAAGTATTTAAACAACCTAATTTAAATTTAAAAAATTAAACGCAACGTTTGGTTTAGTTTTTAATAAAATATTACTTGTTTAATTTTTAACGAGCGACCCGTATACAATTTCAACGCCCGATTCACTTTTTTCATAACCGGGACAAAAACTGTTATTTTTAGAAAATATTTTTAATCCAAAAATAACATTTTTATTTTCGCGAATAATATAAAGTTTATATAAACTACACTTAAATCCCCACAAGTTATGTCAAAAGACAGCAAGATCCCCCATCCTACTCACATGGCAGTTTATTTAACATGAAATACTACCCACTAAGTTCTTACATATACAAACAGCTACCCCCTTAATAAAATTATCATGCTATAAACAGTTTGGGGAAAAGACACTTTAACCCCCTTTAACAAGAACACCAAATTCATCAAGCTAAATGTGGATTCGAGCATTCAAGATACGATTTTGATTGTTTAAATGAAATCACGGCGAGATTTAGAGCATACCTAGGCCAAGAATGGCTGGAAGCGGTCAAGAAACGAAGCTATACGAATTCGCTGACGGTGGGTCACGACGGTGCTCTTCGTTGCCAACGATGGAGGACCTCCTTGCTTCGGTTAGGACCTGGTTTCGTCTCGTGGGAGCTCTAGGAGTCGTTTGGTGGCGATTTGGAGAGGCGGGTGTTGTTGGGTTGGTTGAGCCAAGCTTCCCGTCGGCAACAATGGTGGCCGACGGTAGTGACGCTTCTCCGCTCTGTTTTTGGTGGTTTTTGTAGCTGCTTTTGTCTCTGTTTTGGGACAGAGAGGATAATGAGACAGAGAGTAAAGGGTGGGGAAAGGAAGGGAGTAAGAGAGAGCAGTGGGTTGCTCTCGTCTCTTGCCGTCGGAGCTTCGGCGGCGGTGGTGGTGGCAGCTTGCCGCTGCTGCTGCTGTTGTGGCTCTGTTTGTGTGCTCTGTTCTGGACTGAATAGAGAGTGAGACAGAGAGAGAGAGAGAGAGAGAGAGAGAGAGAGAGAGAGAGAGAGAGAGAGAGAGAGAGAGAGAGAGAGAAAACAGAGAGTTAGAGAGGAGATGGAGGTGGACGGGGGTGGTGATGGTGGTGGTGTGGGTGTGGCCGCGGGAAGAAGGTGAAGAAGAAGATGAAGGTGAAGAGAAGATAAATAAGAAGGTGATGATGATGCTAGTGATGACTCATTTTATAAGGGACAAAAAGAAGGGAGAATGATGATGATGGAGGCGGTGATAGTGGCGGTGAAAACTATCTCCGAAGGAGATAAGTTTGAGAGGTAGAAGACAACTAAAAAATATATGGTGTAGGTGGCACACCAAGTATTTGGGGTGATTGGGTGTGTTTCACACGCCAATTTCGCGGTGGTCGTACACGCGTAAATATATGTAGTAATAAATAAAATTCTCGCATCATTATATACAATTACAAACTTATTCTAAAATTCTAAAAGAAGTTCTTGTCTATAAATACTATGTTTGACAAACTATATTTCTTTATTTTTTTTCTCAATTAAATTCTTTGTCTAGCCTTTTAGATTACTATTCTACCCTTGTAAATTTTACAAGGTATTACATCAACCACCCCTGTTATGCCCTCCTCTCTAATTCTTGAAGATTTTGTGACATTTTCTGATAATGAGGATATGTAGTTACCTCAAGAAGATTCATCTTTGTTGCCTGCTACCTCAAGACCTTCAATAACTATCAGACAACCCAGACACTTACAAGATTATGTGGTTACTGTTCCAAAGTTGACTTCTATGGTTCAGTTTAGTGCTCATTTTAAACATTTAATGGCATCTGTTAGTAGTGTCAAAGAACCTTCCACATATCATGAAGCTTCTAAGGATCCTCTTTGACATTCTAATGATAATGGTTATAGTACTTGTAAATCTGTGTTTGTTCCTATAAAGGTCAATTTGAAATTGTCAAAGATTTCAGCCAATTATCTTTCTGATTCAGATGCTGTGATCTATAGAATCCTTGTTGGCAAGCTCCTTTATTTGTGCATCTCTAGGCCAGACTTGTGTTTTGCTGTTCACAAGTTGAGTCAGTATGTTGCTAAACCTTCAATTGAACATTTAAAAGCAGCTCACCATGTTCTGAGGTATGTGCAAGGAAGTGTTGGACAGGGTTTATTCTTTCCAGCTGCAAATGAGATAGTTCTTAAAGGTTATTCAGATGCAGATTGGGCTGGGTGTCTAGACACAAGGAGATCAACAACTGGGTATTTGATCTATTTGGGAGATTGTCTAGTTTCTTGGAAATCTAAGAAACAAACAGTTGTGTCAAGAAGCTCTGCAGAATCAGAGTATAGAGCTCTTGCAGCTACTGCTTGTGAGGTACAATGGTTCCTTTTTCTGGTTAAAGATCTCTGTGTTCAGCTTCAGGCTCCTCCAGTTATATATTGTGACAGCAACTCAGCAATGTACATTGCTCAAAACCCAGTGTTCCATGAAAGAACTAAACATATTGAGTGTGATTGTCATCTGGTTAGAGATATGGTGAATGCAGGTGTTCTCAAATTGGTTCATGTGGCATCTTCTCACCAACTTGCAGATCTTCTTACCAAACCCTTATCTTCACCTATTTTTCATTTTCTGAAGTCCAAGTTGGGAGTGTTGAACATCCACACTCCCACTTGATGGGGCATCTTAGAACTATGGGGTGGTAGTTGTCATTTGTCAGTTGTCTTTTCATATAAGTAGAGGGTGCTTATTTGTAATTTTTCAGTTCTTTAGTTGCTGATCCTAATTAGCAAGGGTTGTACCAAACAGTCAGCATTAAGAGTGTCACCTATTCCAGGTGTCACTCACTGATTGGTTGAGTTCTTCTCTGTGTTAGGGTTAGTTAAATTCACTTTCCCATTTTGCTTTGGTTGTAATCTTCATCTTCTTCATGAAAAATAGATTTTCCAGTTTTTCCCTCCAATTTTTGTTTTCTCTTTGATCTTTGCTTTGAGTTCTCTGTTAGTGACATTCTGAGCAAGAACACTTATTATCTTATTAGGTGACAATGCAATATCTAACAAGTGACACAGTGACTAATTTACTAAGGGTTTCATTTGTTGATGCGAGTATTTCGACTCTGGATAATGGCATCGATTGTTTTCGATAAGGCAAGAGGATAATATACCATTTCACTTTTACATGACTGTCCATTTAACGATTTACACACATTTGAGGAGGCTGGTTCTCTTGTTAAACAACATAATTATTAGTTAATATTTTTGTACTAGTATAAGATTAAGACTACGTCAATATGAAAAAAACGAACAAGTAATTTTTACAAGTGAAATCACCTATATAAGATGTGTGAAAAAGTCAAATGCAGAGTTATTTTGGGACGAAGGAAAGTGTAAAAGACAAAAACCACCCCTCGAGTATGGGATATATACAAAAACACCCTTCGTGTTCGGGGATATACAAAAACTATCCCTGTCGAGACAAAAACCACCCTTGTCAGTGGATGGACGTTAGACGAAAAACACCCTTCTGTTACAATCCATTAGTATGAGGGTGCAATCTGTCTTTTTTATGACCATTTTACCCTATTTGTGTTTTTTTTTGTTCTTAATGTTGTTGGTTTTCTTGACCACCCCCACCCCACCAGCCACACCACCACCATGTCGCCGCCTCAAAAATAACAAAACAAACAAACAACAAATTTTTATCATAGCCATTGCTGCAAAAATCTCCTCCACCCCTACTACCACTAAATCTCCACCACCACTGCCGCCGCCGCCGCCAACAACACAGTAACACCAAACACAAAAGATCACTCTCATAGGTCAGTGAAGAAGAAAAAAGTGGTTGGTTTTCATTTGCAAACTATCAAATATTCCATTTCAACCTCACGTCCTGACCTTCTTTATCCCTATCTCAAAATCTCTCAAAATCCCCAATTCTTCTTCTCCAATTCGTCATATAACAAGTAAATAAACATCAATCAATCGGAAAATCATACATGATGGAGGCACAAATGAGGAGCTCCGGCGCAATTCCAGCCGACGCCGAACCTGTGGTGTTCAGGAGGAGGAGGCTATACCGCTCAATCTCACCTAGAGTTCTCTTCTTCATCTTCTACGCAGGCCCGGAAAAAGGAGCTAACTTTCTCCCTTTGGATCAAAGCTCCGAAAACTTCGAATCAATTGGTGGAAGAAGACAAAGAGAACGGGAAAATGAGAGCAGATCTGGAAGTGATAACACCACCATCAGTCCTTCTCTTCTTCTTCATCTGTCGCCGAAGAAACATCATCACCGGCAGGCGGCATCTGCCTGCAATTCTCCCAATTCCGATTTAAAACCCACAACGAGATTTCAAAATCAGAGGGAGCAACGCCTGATTTGCATCTCCCTGTTCAGATCCGAACCTCTTAGCCCTAGCTCTGGACTGCGACGCCGTCGGGAATGAAGGGTCGGCGGCGGCGACGGACTCCTCGGGGTCGTGACGCCGAACAAGTTCTGAGTTTCATCGAGAGAGTTCTGGATTCGGTTGTGGTTGCGGTGTTTCAGCAGGAACTTGAAGAGGCTGGTAGAAAGGGACGGGTGCGAGGAAAGGAGTGGAGAAGGGGACGGCTCCGGCGGTGGACGGAGGTGAAGTGTGAGGAGTGCAGAAGTTCTCACGGGGAAGGAGAGACAGGTGGGAAGAAGGAGGCTAGGGTTAGATTTTGGGGAAGAAGATAAAATGTATTTATAGTGTGGTATTTTTCTTTAACATGAGGGTAATTATGTCCTTTACCACCTCCGTTAGTGCACAGTTAGATGCTTACTCTGACAGGGGTGGTTTTTGTATATCCCCCAACACGAAGGGTGTTTTGTATATATCCCATACTCGAGGGGTGGTTTTTGTCTTTTACCCCGAAGGAAATGGTTATCTTCTTGATATTTCTAAAATTACTCACTAGTCAGAGCCTCCACATAATTTATATATAAATGATAAAGAAATACAATGTGTTATATGATTTCTCTAAAGTTTAAATGATATTTTGAGTGTTTGGATGGGCTAAATTAAGTGAGCATTGTAGCTAATAAACTTCTTTATAGTTGGGTGCTCCAGTATAATTAGATTATTAATAGATTATCAGTTTATTTTATAAAATTCGGATTCCAGAACCCTTTTTTTTTCAGACTTACTTTTTTATGAATACTCGTGAAAAATTGGAACTCCAACATTTGAATCCAGAACCCTATAATAAATCCAGAGATCCAAAAGTAGTAGACGGGAGATCTGTGTTTTTTTAAAAAGGGCTCCGGATAATTTTTGCCCAGTCAAACCAAAACGTGGCATGTGAAAAGAGAAAGTCGGTATATTGAAATACCGCTTTCAAATCCTGAATTCCCGGATTCAAACTCGGTGGACGACAAAATAATTTCTCAAAAAATCCTGAATTTCGCCTCTACAGGAGGTTTGACCAAATTTTGACCAAACCGTCCATCTGATTTTTAACCAACTATTGTTATAATTTAACTCTTTTTATTTTTACTTTGGGTAAAAGACATTTTCCACCCTCCAATTATGGAAAAAAGACATTTTACCCCCTGATTTATGGAAAAAGACATTTTGTACCCTTGTTAACGGATGGAGGGTGGACAAATACCACCCTTCTGTTACAATCCGTTAGAGGAGGGGTGCAAATTGACTTTTTATGACCATTTTACCCTTACAAATTGTCGATAAATACCACCCTTTTTTTTATAGTAGTGTTCATCATGTTCTTGGCACCACCACCACCACCACCAACACAAGCCCTCTATCTTTTCACTTCAGATGAGTGATTGCCTCAACAAACAAGACAAGAGAAAAAAAATAAAAAATAATAAATCTTGATGCTCAAATCAAATCTTATGAGAATTGCATATAGATAAACAGAAAATAGTCAAAATCAGTTGCAAAATCCAAAATTTTCAGAAAGAAAGATTATCTTAATAGCAATACTCCGACCAAACCCACAGCTCCAACCACCCATCACAGTCGCCCTTCCCGACGACCTAGAAGGGCCCAGAAGCTCGGGAGCACTTTTCGGTGAGTTACACAGCAACCAACCACATAGAGGATTTCAGCGATTATCACAGTGCACAACCCATCAATCTGAGACCATAATCAAACATGCTTTGATGTCTGAGACCATACGACCAAGTCAGACAGATCGAAGTTGAACCAAACTCTAAAATCAGACTGCAAGATCCGCGATCCAGTATCCATATACAAACACCGAAAGACTATTAGCAGTTGGGTTCTCTTTACTCTTTTTCTATTATGCAGCAGCGAACTTTGGCTTCTCCTTGCTTCTCAACCTTCTTTTCGTGCTCATCTTTCTTAGCTCTGACGACCCTGTCCACTTCCTTCCATTGCTTCAGCAGCACAAACGTCGGCATAGCCTGGACGGAAAACTCCTGAGCCACATCTACATCATCACCATTCGCAAGCAGCAGTTTCAGATAAAAAGATCATCATCGGTAAATCAAATTCGAAATCGCTAGAAGGCAATGAAATCAGAGGGCTCACCGGTAATTCATCAACATCGATCTTCACGAACTCCACAACACTGAATTTTCCGGCCCTAGGGTGGATCGCCGGATCTATGAATTTGCAGGGACCGCACCACGACGCCGAGAAATCCACCACCATCTTCACATAATCACAACAATCGGATCGCGAATCCGTCGATTAGGACTTGAAATTTCGAAAAAGGAAACGGCGATTTGACAATGTTTGAGGGAGGGAATTGAGAATACAAACCAGCTTGGGGATCTTCTTGATGTCGTTGAAGTGGAGCTTCCATCAGGCGGATGAGTGGAAAGCGAGGACGCGAGATGGATCCGATGAAGGCCTTCAGATCCGAGAGAGGGAGATCGTGGATCTTGGTGGTAGAGGAGAGACTCATTGTTCATGGAGGAGGGTGAGGAAGACTGTTGTGCCATGAGGAGGAGAAGAGAGAGAGAGATGAGAGGGGGAGATGAAGATGCCTGGACCAGAGGGACATAGGAGGAGGGAAGGAGGCGTGATAGGGTTATGAAATGAGAGGAGAAGGAAAGGATTTATAGTTGTGTCATTTCCTTACATCTCGAGGGTAATTATGTCTTTTCGCCCCTCTGTTAATGTGGTGTTAGTTTTTAACTCTGACAGGGGTACAAAATGTCTTTTTCCATAAATCAGGGGGTAAAATGTCTTTTCTTCATAGATGGAGGGTGGAAAATGTCTTTTACCCTTTTACTTTTTAATTTTGAGAAAAAATATGGGTTGCATTAATTATTGGGCTGTGGGCCGTAGCCCAATAGGTCTGGATCCAATATACTTTTAACCCATTCTGGGCTTTGAGAGAAATATCACTCATCTATCTGGATAGCCCACTTAGCAAGAACGTGGCCCGCCTCATTTCTTTTCTTATAACATAAGCAATTTCTATTTGTTGAAAACTCTCCAATAGCACTACACTTTCCTATCTTCGGCACCTTTCAAGGATTTATACTCCGACCAGAGAGTGCGACTCCATTCCCACCTTCGATAAGTCGAGGTCTCAATCCTGCTATTTCTTGATTCTCTGATTTGGCTACACAGGTTTTGATCTTTCAGAAACCGGTCTTGATTTCTACCACTTGTCCGTTACTCAATCCTGCATAGGTGTTTTGAGAGGGGGGGAGGGGGGCGATATTTGTTGTATATAGTTTGTAAAAGCTAAGAGTATCTTGTCCCACATCTTGGAAACTATAGTTATTGTTCACTTTATATATGGAAAGGGTTATCCTCTACAACTTGCACGCGCAAGGCGCAATGTGGCGCTTCTGTAGGCGCACTTAGGCGTATGGCGCGAGTTAGTTTAACCAATAACTATTTTTTCGTTTTATATTTTGCTGGTAGTTATGGCGGTTATTTTCGGTTGGGGAAGGGTTGTGTTGTTATAAACAGTCACAACTGTTATAAACAAACACGCCCTTTCATCCATGCTCTTTCGTGAACCATAAATAAGCCAAACAGTCACAACTGTTATGAACAAACACACACTTTCATCCATGCTCTTTCGTGAACCATAAATAAGCCAAAAACCAGCATAATTTGTATCAGTTTTCAATCACAGTTTCACTAGAGAATTCTACAGAAACTTCTGCAGATTGCTGGCTGTAGAACCGACGTGACTTGTTGTATCGTGGAGGGGAATCGCCAGAACCCGACATCATAGTGGGGGCGATTTATCCCTTAAAGAAAACGTTCATCGTGCCTCAAGTCCTGTTTTCTTCCACCATCCATTATACTCGGCGTAACAATATTTAGGGTCGGCCCTAGAGTTTCATGGGCCCTTTGCGATGTTGGAGGCGGGGCCCTTTTTAACATAAACATTATTGTGTCAGATTAACAAATAGTTTATATAGGATGATAAGTTAAAAAGAAGGTAAAAAAATATGATCTTCCAAAATTGAAGGCTAAAAACTAGGAACTACTCATGGCTATAATCCAAATCAGTTAGTATTTTTATGAAGTTCAATCTGCCACATAAGTTATATTCTTACGGACTATTTTTCCTCTTATCTATGTATTATGAATTATTATATTACCCTTGCTACAAAAACATTATGAGCCCCTTGGGATCGGGGGCCTTAGGCGACCACCTAATTTGTCTACCTGATGGGCCGGCCTTGGGGATATTGGACATAAATCATTGTTTTTTGGTTTAGAAACCATAGACTTCTACTTCTATCCATATTGTTAGTTTTCTCCCATAATTGTTACAGTTTTATGTTGAGAGGGTAGGTAGTTGCAATTACTAGTAACTTTGTTGTTAGGGTTATTTTGTAATTAGCTCTTATTGCAAGGACTAGGTTTGCAATTTATTAGTTGATATAAATTCATGTATTGGGGAACAATTTTCAGTTGGAATGAAATTAATTTTTCCCTCTTTCAAATTCTCTCAAATTTGATATGGTATCAGAGCCAAATCACTCCGGTGATGCTCGTTTCGTGGTCGCTTTCTTCTCCGGCAAGCCTGAGGTCGTCGATTTCATCATTTCTCTTCTCGGCACCTTCTAATTGATCTTCCGTCATGCCTCCTACAGAGGATTCGTCGTCGCATGGTGTTAGGCAGCTGAATCTCAGTTCAGCGTCGCCGTACTTTCTCAGTCACTCAGAATCTCCAGGTATCGTCCTCGTCTCTCAGGTTCTAACAGGAGAGAATTATAACACTTGGAGCCGTTCAATTTTGGTTGCGCTCAAAGCGAAGAACAAGTTAGGGTTTATCAATGACTCTCTCTCTGAACCTGAAATTGATGATCCTTTGCATGAGTACTGGATTAGATGTGATAATATGGTGATATCGTGGTTGCTTAATTCTGTTTCTAAGGAGATCTCGGCTAGCATTGTTTATCATGAAACAACTCTTGCCATTTGGAATGACTTGAAAGCTAGATATTCACAGAAAAATTTGCCTCGTATATTTCAATTTTCCACTGCAATTGCTGAGCTTAGACAAGGTGATCTAGGAGTTACTGCTTATTTTACAAAATTGAAGTCTCTGTGGGATGAAATGTCCAACTACAAGTCTATTCCTACCTGTGTTTGTGGTGTTTTGAAGAATTGCAGTTGTCAAATTGTTAGCACTATCATGAAAAGCTATGAGCAAGACTGTATTCTCAAATTTCTTATGGGCCTCAATGAGAACTATACTACTGTGAGAGATCAGATACTTCTCACAGAGCCTCTACCAGATCTTCTGGCAATTTTCTCTAAAGTGGTTCAACAAGAGAGGCAAACTGAAATCACAGGTCATCATGTCTCCAATTCACACAATGTGGCATTATTAGCTCATCAAACATCTACTTCTCATGAGCCAGCTTCATTAGCAGCTCAAGTTAACACTCAATCACAGACTGCACACAAGTATAATGCCAAAAATAGACCTCAATGCACTTATTGTGGATGGCAAGGACATACAAGGGATAAATGCTATAAGCTTCATGGCTTTCCTCCAGGATTTAAGTTCAAGAAGTCTTATGGAAACTCTTCTCAGGGTTCATATCAGGGGCAGCCTCCATTTCACACAAGTTCTAGAGTTAATACTGTGCAAGGGTCTTCAAATATGTTGCAGGATCAACCACCTTCCAATTCAGGGGGCCAGGACAAGATTACTCTTACTCATAATGAATGTTCTCAGCTCATGAAAATGCTTGGAGATAAAATGCAGCTTTCATCTTCAAGCTCAGTTAGCTCTTATGGATCCTCCCAAACTGCAGAAGGATTCTCTTCTGCAGATTCTCCATTCAGCACATCATTTTCTGGTATGGCTCAGTCGTACATATCTAGTGGAGTTGTCAATAACTTTGCATTTGCTTCCTTGTTAACTGATGCATCTTCCTCTTCACATTATTCCTGGATTTTGGATAGTGGTGCCACTGATCACATGTCATCTTCTTTGTCTCATTTTGAAACAACCACCCCAGTCACTAATGCATATGTGCACCTCCCTAATGGCTTGTCAGTTGTTGTGACACATATAGGTGTTGTCAAAATTAATCAACATTTGACTTTGACAAATGTCCTATGTGTTCCCTCTTTCAAATTCAATTTGATTTCTATTTCCAAATTGATTTCTTCTCTAAATTGTTGTGTTCATTACTCTAATGATGGATGCATTATTCAAGATCAAAACAATAGTCATGTGCTGGGAAAAGGGGTTAAGAAAGATGGTTTATATCTTCTCATGTCTTCTCCTTCTATTGTTGCTTGTAATTCTGTGATTAGTCTGTCATTTGACATCACAGTTTAGGTCATTTACCTGATCATAAACTGCAAATGGTAGTTCCTCAATTGAAAGAAAAGCCTCTAAATACATCTCCTTGTGACACATGTCATCTTGCTAAGCAGAAAAGGCTTCCTTTCACTGTTTCCACCTCTGTTTTTCACTTAATTCATTGTGACACTTGGGGTCCTTATAAGGTCATGTCACATGGGGGGTATAGATACTTTCTCACCATCGTGGATGATTTCAGTAGAGCAACTTGGGTCTATTTAATGAGATCTAAGACTGAAGTTTCCACTCTCTTACCAGCCTTCCATGCTTTGATTCATACTCAATTTGGTCAATATATTAAAGTCATTAGAAATGAAAATGCACCTGAATATGAATTACTTGAGTTCTTTGCAAAAAATGGCATTCTACATCAACACTCTTGTGTGGAAACTCCTCAGCAGAATTCAATTGTTGAAAGAAAACATCAGCACTTGCTGAATGTTTCAAGGGCTCTTAGATTTCAATCTCATGCACCATTGTCTTTGTGGGGAGAGTGGGTTTTGACTGCTGCTTATCTCATTAATAGAACACCCTCTATCTCTCTGCATAATAAAACTCCATATGAACTATTGTATGGTGTTGTTCCCTCTTATGATCATTTGAAATATTTTGGTTGCCTTTGCAATGTCTCTACCCTTCTTCAAGGCAGAAATAAATTTTCTCCTAGAGCCACAAAGTGTGTTTTTGTTGGTTACCCTTTTGGGGTCAAAGGTTACAAGGTTTATAATCTGGATACACACACCATCACTGTTAGTAGAAATGAGATTTTCTATGAAGATGAATTTCCTTTTTCATGCTCCTCTCCTGCAGTTTCTCTTCCTTCTTTGCCTGTTCAATTAATTTTGCTGATTTGAATCATTCAGAAGACATGGTTACTTCTCTGGATCATGATTCTTCTTCAGTTTCTCCTGAACTTTTAACTAGTACTGTCTCTGCTAATGCACCTGTTAGACACTCCACTAGGTCTAGACATTTGCCATCTTATTTGCAGGATTATCAATTGAATAGCAAGACCTGTCATCTTGTTTATAGCACAGAGCATGATTTGGGTTCCTATTTGTCATATGATAATGTCTCTACTGAACACAAGGCTCTGTTAGTTGCTGCTTCTGCTGTCACTGAACCTAAGACTTATAAAGAAGCAGCTGCTTCTCCTCATTGGCAGCTAGCCATGCAACAAGAGCTGGATGCTCTTGTTAACAAAAAACCTGGCATTTTGTTCACTTGCCTCCAAATCACCATACTATTGGTTGCAAATGGATTTATAAAATCAAGCATCATTCAGATGGTAGTATTGAAAGGTATAAGGCCAGATTGGTGGCAAAGGGGTATACACAAACTGAGGGCTTAGATTACTTTGACACTTTCTCTCCAGTAGCAAAATTAGCTACTGTTAAATGTGTCTTGGCTGTAGCTGCAATTAAAGATTGGCATCTCCTTCAATTGGATATCAATAATGCTTTTTTGAATGGAGATTTGAATGAGGATGTGTACATGGATGTACCTCCTGGTGTTGTTCCTCCCTCTTCTGATATGGTGTGTAAGCTGGATAAGTCTTTATATGGACTCAAGCAGGCTTCCAGGCAGTGGTTTGAAAAATTTTCTTCTACTCTTGTCTCTTTGGGTTTTGTTCAATCCAAAGCAGACTACACATTGTTCACAATACAAGTTGGAGATTGCTTTGCTGCTCTCCTAGTTTACGTAGATGATATTGTTCTTGGTGGCAACAATATCTCTTTTCTTCAAGATCTCAAGAAACAGCTGCAGAGTCACTTTCATCTTAAAGATTTGGGTAATTTGAGTTTTTTCTTGGGATTTGAAGTTTATAGAACCCCTGAAGGAATCTCTCTTTCTCAGAGAAAATTTTCTCTTGATGTTCTTGAAGACACTGGGTTTCTGGGCTGCAAGCCTGCATCCACTTCCATAGAGTATAATTGCAATATTAGTGCTGAATCTGGAGATTTATTGGATGCTGCTGCTGTTACTTCATATAGAAAACTTATTGGAAGACTTATCTATCTCTGCAACACTAGACCTGACCTTACCTATGCAGTCCATATGCTCATTCAATATGTCTCTAGCCCCAGAACTTCTCATATGGATGCTGCTCATAGGGTGCTGAGATATCTCAAAACAACTCCAGGTCAAGGCATTTATTTTGCTAAGTCTTCATCCCTTCATCTTAAAGCTTTTTCTGATTCAGACTGGGCGACCTGCCCTGATACAAGAAGATCTACTACTGGTTATCTTGTCTACTTGGGTGATTCCTTAATCTCTTGGAGATCCAAGAAGCAAGACATTATTTCCAGAAGTTCTGCAGAAGCTGAATACAGGAGCATGGCTGCAACTTCTTGTGAGGTGAAATGGTTCGAGTTTATTCTTCATGATCTGCATATTGCCTTGTCTTCTGTTCCAGTTATGTATTGTGATAGCAACTCTGCTATTCACATTGCCAATAACCCAGTATTTCATGACAGAACCAAGCACATTGAGCTTGATTGTCATTTAATTAGAGATAAATTGGTGGCTGGTGAGTTGAAGCTTCTCCATGTTAACTCCAAGCATCAGCTGGCAGATATTCTCACCAAGCCTCTGGGGTGTGCTTCTTTTCAATTCTTGCTTGTTACGTTGGGAGTAAACAATGTTTACTCTCCAACTTAAGGGGGCCTGTTAGTTTTCTCCCATAATTGTTACAGTTTTATGTTGAGAGGGTAGGTAGTTGCAATTACTAGTAACTTTGTTGTTATGGTTATTTTGTAATTAGCTCTTACTGCAAGGACTAGGTTTGCAATTTATTAGTTGATATAAATTCATGTATTGGGGAACAATTTTCAGTTGGAATGAAATTAATTTTTCCCTCTTTCAAATTCTCTCAAATTTGATACGTATTATTGTTGGGACCTTTACACTGAAACCCGCACAACAGAAAAATACCATCGCATACACAAAGACGAAATATAGGGGAAAGTGAAAATAGACAACACAAGAATTTAACATTATTAAAGATCTACTAATAATCGAATGCCACTTTTTTGGATAACTCGTTATTTTTCTTGTGACACATGATACGATTATGTTCTAGTGATAACAACCACATGAGAATAAAATTATTTTAAAATTGAAACTCAGCTTGTTTAAGCAAGTTTTTCAATATTTCAAATGCATGGAAGGGTATAAATTCAACGATTGAAAAGTAACCCGGTAACAGAGTTGGAAGAGAATAGACGTTCATACAATGTAGAATACCATATGATATTTTATTGGGTGCTTTCAGTGCAAAGACATTAACTTCAAATTAACGTAGATTGGATAGTTTTCTTGTCATGTACTCTGTATTTTGGAGTTATTTCTTACCGTGCATGGTTTGATCATCTATGATAACTATTTTCGCATCAGAACTGCATGCTGATCATGAGATATTGGCATAACTCAACAACGTGATAAAGATTCAATAAAATTACAGCAAGAAATGAGATAAAATGAAATTAAACGTTGTAGAAGTTACACTTCATGCCTACATTAGAGACTTTTCTTTTCATGTACACTGCAGAATACGGGGTCCCAAATAATTTCCATGGTAGTAGCTACAGCTAAAAGACGTTGACATATATGCACAACGTGATAAAGATTATATGAAAATAATAATAAGAACTTGGATAAAATGGAATAAAGCACAGCAGAAAATTTGAAAAACGTAATGTTATGACCCATGCAGGCAAATAACATGTGACCTTCGCGTTATAAGTACGATGCTCAAACCAATCGAGATAATAAACTCAATGGTTGTTATTTGTTATGTTATTTCATAATCTAGCTATTTATGTTTTATGTTATAGCCATTTATTTTTGGAGTAAATTATTTTTCATGTGAGAGCACCGAGTAATCATATTTCATGAAGTCTGTTCGACAATCATTTGGATCTTGAACCATCTATCCTCTTAGGGTTCAAATTCGAACTTCGGATTTAAATTAGTTTTCTCCAACATTTTACAATCTCGAAGTAGTTTTCTTTCAGCAGTTAGCAGTTACACTACACATATTTGCAACTTATCATATGTGAAATTACATGGAATTGTTATATGCAAGTAAGTCATGCTGAAAGTATTAAGCCTATATACATAACAAATTCATGCACGTGGTTCATGCAAACAAGACAATGGAATGTATCACACTAACCCTCCACTACAACAGTTGGTGACTTATAACTTTTGCAAAGTTCTTACCAATGAGTTCTTTGGCATCTTAACGTTATTCGATTGTGTCAATTGCCAATAATCCACTATCTATCTACTAAGAGCAGAAACAGGAAGGTGAAGAGCAGCTAAAAGCATACTGAACATCTATTTATAACTACTCTACTTAACAGTCCAAAAACAAGCCCGTATAAGTTAGGGCCGGACCTCCTAGAGCGTGCACTTCTTCAACCCCAAACTATTGGACACGGATCAATAAATTAAAAAATTAAAAGAATTTTGACTCCCATAGGTCGACATAGGTCGATTCAACTACACTAACTGCTCGACTGCTCGTTGTAAGAACAACCCCAAACTCTTGAAAGATCAAACATGTATCAAATTTAATTGAACCATGCTTGCAATGCAATGTGCAGTGTAGGCAAAGACCGTGAAAGATAGCCATACGACTCCACTAGAAGAGCTAAAGGTGGCGAATATTTTTATATGAATTTTAGAATTGTTTTAAGTCTTCGCCACTTGAAGGGCAATGCCAATACCACCATTAGGAGAATGATGATTTCAGGAACCATTCATAACATTATAACAGGAGTTTAGGGTCCTTTCATCCAGAAGATCTAGTTCTTGTTAGTGAACAATTGGAATAGCCTTGCAAATGACTACAAAATTTCGGACATTTGGTTGGTCGATGATATAGTCACTTAACAAAAGAAATAAAATAAAGAACAAATTGTAAACAAACCAATGTTTCGTGGTTGGGAGAATGAATCTTCCACCAAAGATTTCCACTTTGTTGGGATTTTAACGTCGACTTCCCGTACCACAAGCACGAAGACGCAATATAGAAGAATGAAAATATAAAGAACACAAGAATATAACATTATCGACTATGTACTGATAACTGCATGCCGGCTTCTATATCATTTTGTCACTTTTTAATGTGATACATGCTATGATCGTGTTAGAGTGATACCAAGCAAAAGAGAATATATGGTCTTTTAGTGCAAAGGCTTAGACTCCAAACATTGGGACTTATCTTGTCACGTATCCCACACATGGATTTGGATTCCCCCGTATCTTGTTAAAGTTCAAATTCAAAATAGTGATTTAAATTAATTTTCTCCAACATTTTACAATCGCAAAGTAGTTTCCTTTGACATGTTACACTACATTTTCGGTCCAGATTGCTACGCATAATTGCACCTTATTGTCATAGGTGAAATTACACATAAGTGGTGTACGCAATGAAGTCATGCTTAAAGTGCAACCCATTAACATAACAAATTCATGCTTGTGGCATCATGCAAAAACTTTTGACAGCCCCCAAGAATGTGCTGGTGCTTTATAAATGTTGTTGAAACCTCCAGTCGGTCAAGAATATGCTCGTGTTTCAGTTGTATTGTTCTCCACAGTGTTTCTTATTCTTCGATCATAATGGTGTACCAGAGAACGAATAGTTGGTCTTTGACTGGCAATACACGCAACACAGGGAGATCAAAGCTGGAGTTGGATCACCAATGTTACTAATAATAATACCGAAAAAAATCCCACATCGTTATGAGAACCTTTCCCTGGCAGAGAGTCTAATTTAAAAAGCCAGCAAAACAGTGATGAAAACTATCTTTGCGCTTGGGGCAATGACGCAGCTAGTGAGGTAATAATAGTGAGGTAATAACCGATGCGTGTCAATTGCTGGGGTTGAAAACTATTTCCAACCCCCTCCTTGGCCTTGGTTCTGCCTCGGCCGTCGAGAATATCTGGAAGGGCTCCATGGTGTCAATTCGGGCTCACCTGCGTGGCACGACCCGCCCTCGACACGACCCTCCCCCCCTCGTGGCACGACCCGCCCTCGACACGACCCTCCCCCCCCCCCAAGGCACGATTGCTCAAAGGCGTGCCTAGCCTGTGGCACGAGCGGTAGGGCTGAGCACGGGTCGGCCGGGTATTTCGCCGAATTCCTGATCGAACCGAACCCTCGGGTTGAGGAAAATCTCAAACCGAACCCAATCGAATTAAGTTGGAAACCGCCAACTTCGGGTTTTCCGGTTCCGGGTCGGTTCGGCCGGTTTCCTTCGGGTTTTGATATGAACTTGTCTCCGACGATAAAGTCACCGGAAAACTATGCAGAGGAGAGAGCTCCTCTCATGGTTGTTTCGATCTATGGTGAGAGGAAAGAAAACAGAGACTAACTAACTGAGTTTATGATATAGCCATTACCATTTCAATGTCGATCTGAGGATCTCTTCGCTCGCCTGTGCTTATCGCCTTCTCCACATCTGTTATCCAACCGATTCAGTCTCCAATCTCTCTCTCTCTCTCTCTCTCTCTCTTACTCTCTCTTATCTGATTAGTTGGGACTTGGGAGGTGTTATGACAAACCCCCTGCGGAAACGAGCTCTGATACCAGTTTGTTATCCTCTGGACCTAGCTTAGAGAACGATGAATTGATGAAAACAAGAACACAAGAACACACACGATGTAACGTGGTTCACTAGCGATAAGCTAGCTACCTCCACGACCCGAAAAACCCCTATTCATTAGAGAGAAACCCACGATTACAACCCACACTATGGCCAAAGGCCATAGTGACAACCCACAATGTTTATACACAACCTAAGTCTCTTATATAGACATATATGACCGACTTAGTGCCCAAGACATTCCAAAACGACTATAGAACATATAAGTAAACAACTCAGAAACTGCCAAAGATGGCCACCCAATTTGTTTCCTAAATCTCTTAGCCCCCTTTAACTTTTTTCGTCTTTGACTTCAAGTCATATTCAACAAATCTCCACCTTGACTTGAATCATCTCAGCAACCCGAACCTGAACCAATGCTTCTCTCCAATAACCCCAAATTCACAAGTTGTTCCTGTTGGATTGAATACTAAAAGCCATGCTTTTTGTATTGGATTATATGAATTTGATATTTATGAGAATGGTTTTGGGCAATGTTTTTGCATTATATTATTATTGTGCATAGTTGTCTATTGTTCTGCATAGTAGAAGATCTGGTGTGTAGAGTATAGCTTACACACAGAAGATCTTATCTTCGGTTCTTGTGGAATGAAAGTTGTGAGTTCACAATCTAGATGGAATTAGACAAACCATCGGAAAGATTGTAGCACATTGTTTTAGTAGGTCTATCTTGGCTACAGGAAACAGTATAGTTCATACTATAGTTTCAACTCAATGTGCGAGTATACTTTGTGTATATTGAACAGGACCAAGTTGAGATCATTGTCCTTGTACTGACATAACAAGACAAACTATGTCTCATGGTTATTATGATTACTTATTCTCTTAATCCTTAGATAGTCAATGTGCACATGTATTTAGTAGTTATTGCTTTGACAAGTCAGGTGAGTGAGATTCCTATGGAGTCATTAACCTCGATGAGTTGGGTGATACTATTGAGTCCATGGTGTAAATTAATATATCGAAGGAATCCATGTCCCGGTTATGGGATTGATGATATCCCCTTGATGAAGCTTATAAGTTTTGATTATGTCAAACCCTGCAGGTAGATTACTTGGTAATCTGGACATATCAAATAAGTTAAGTGTTAAGGATCAAGGAATTGGGAAGAGGTCGATTAAATGAATTAGTCAGTAATTAATTTAAACGACGGATATCTGTAATCTTAACATGGGGAGATAATAAGTATTTAATAACAGGAGCTCGAATATTATTTTTTGAGAATATGGACAGGAGTGCAATATCAGTTATTTAGTGGTACTAACTGTTATTAGCTTTATTCGGGCTAGGTTCGGGTGGAACCAGAAGTCCTAATAAAGTTAGGAGCCTGATTCGTATTTTCTCCTCCAGGTCCCTCCCGTAGCCTATATAAGTGTCCTTAGTCTTCAGAATTCGGAGGCTTAAAATACACACCGAAATCTAGGGTTTGCAGATCGAATCGTGTCCTGCTATTATGGTCATAATGTTTGATGTATGTGGTTTGATTTGGTTTTGATTCCCACACTGTTTTTCGTGGATGAAATCTGTAATCTGTAATAGTAAACCCTAGGTTATCTTATTCCGGTTTTAGAAGAACATGTGAACTCCTTGGAGGCATTTAAAGTCCATAGCAGTCTCTGGTACTCTGTTATAGACTGATTTGCGGAATCCATGGAGGCTAGGGTTACTGTAATTATAGTGAAGACAGAAGGGCGAAGATGGCATGGCGATTTTCAGAAAAAGGGCACACCGGGTTAAAAACGATGTACAGAAATCGCACCCCAGAAACACCAACTCAGCCAACTTAGCGCCGAGTTGGATCGGCGGGAAACTCATCGGAAAAGCTGGGACTGAAGCATGATAGCGCGGATAATGAAGCTTGGACCATAATAGCAGGGCTTTGTGTGGTTGAATGCTTATTATGTGTTTGATTGTATCTATGTGTATGATTATTGTGGATGCTTTCATGTTAATCATGGACAACATGGATAAATAATTTAATTTGTATTAAATTGTTCAAACAACTAAGTGGGAGAGGGAGTCTAATGGTTATAGATCCCACGGTCTCCATCATTGATTTATAAGTGATGTAGTTGGTTGTGTGTGTTAGCCTTGGAGTTAACCTTCTTATCGAACATAACCACTACAGGATCACTAGTATAAATTTCTATTAGGATACTTCTAATAATTACTGTTTATGTGTCATCTCTCCATCTGAGAGGCATGTAATAGGGTAATGGGTTTCGAAGTAAAATGATGGTATACACTTAGATGTAAGTTATAGTATTTTCCCCATCGGAGTCACTGCTATGGCTTGCAGGACCAAATGTACCATGTCTAGCTATAGAATGAATGGTAGACGTCCACCCATCGTGGCATAATATTTTTTTTGTGTTAGACTACTGGTGGTTTACATTGCCCTTATATGTTTTATTTTTATGATTCTCAGGTTCAAAATGTCGAACTCATTCAACCCACTATCTATTCTCTTAAATCAAAACAAACTCACTGGATCGAACTATATTGATTGGAAGAGGAATTTGAATATTGTGCTAACTGCTGAGGATTACATATTTGTGCTTATTGAGGAATGTCCTGCAGAACCTCTAGAAGAGGCTTCTGAAGAAGAAGCCAAGTCTTATAAGAGGTGGCAGAAAGCTGATAAGATGGCTAAATGCTACATATTAGGCTCCATGTCTAATGTGTTGCAGCATCAGCATGAGAACATGGGCTCTGCCCTTGAGATCATGGAGAACCTCAAAGAAATGTTTGGGGATCAGGATCGTGCTGCCAGGCAGGTTGCTATGAAAAACCTCATGAAAACAAAAATGGTTGAAGGATCCTCTGTAAGGGATCATGTTCGGAAGATGATAAGTCATCTAGGTGAACTAGAGATCCTTGGAGGGGTAATCGATGAGGAAACTCAGGTCGATATCGTGCTCATGACGCTGTCTGATTCATTTAACAGTTTTCGGCTAAATTATAATATGAACAAAAAGACTTATTCTTTAGCCGAATTGTTAAAGGAGCTTCAAGCAGCTGAGGGGCTCCTACAGAAACCGGTTAATGTAATGGTGGCTGAAAAGGCTTCTGCTTCTAACCCTAGGGCTAAGAAGAAGAAGAAAGTTGCACAAGCAGTAGTTCCAAAGGTTGCTCCGGCACCTCGAGGAATAGCTCGTGGGCCACAGCAAGCACTTGCTCCTCAGGGGACATTGGGAAAGCCGAAAGGCAAGTGTTTCCTCTGTAACCATAGAGGGCATTGAAAGAAGCAATGTCCAAAGTTCCTGACTCGTCCAATCCAGAACAACTCAGGTATATCTCTTTCACTAATAGTTGAATCATGTTTAGCGGTTCGATCTACTAGAACCTGGTGTGTAGATTCGGGAGCCACTGACCATGTCTGCAATTCATTGCAGGGGTTCCAGGAAACCAGACAGCTTAGTGATGGCGAGATTTATCTACACTTGGGCAACACGAATAAAGTAGCTGCAGTTGCAATAGGAATTTGTTTCTTACATTTTGGGAATGATAGAATTTTAGTTTTGAAAGATTGTCTTTATGTACCTTCCATTAGAAGGAATTTGATTTCAGTTTCTAAGTTGGTTAAGAATGAATATTCAGTTTATTTTAATGACTCTGTTGTTATTAAGAAAAATAAATGTTTTATTTGTTCAGGTACATTGGTGGATGGTCTTTACATTATAAATCCTGAGACTCCCATAGCGCAGCTATATGAACTGAATAACTCGGATAGCTTACCTAAAAAGAGAAAGGAACCTTGCGAGATAAACCAAACATATCTTTGGCATTTACGTCTTGGTCATATCAATATAAACAGAATACAAAGGCTGGTTGAGAATGGACCATTAGGTTCATTAAAAGTGGAGGCACTACCAGCATGTGAGTCATGTTTAGAAGGTAAGATAACCAAGAGGCCATTTTTGGCAAAGGGTAATAGGGCCAAAGAGCTGTTGGAGCTTATCCATTCAGATGTTTGTGGACCAATGAATGTCCAAGCGAGGGGAGGTTTTGAGTATTTCATTACTTTTATTGATGATTACTCTAGACATGGATATATTTATTTGATGCGGCGTAAGTCTGAGGCCTTTGAGAAATTTAAAATTTTTAAGGCAGAATCAGAGAAGCGTGTAGGAAAATATATCAAGTCATTTCGATCTGATCGAGGTGGCGAGTACCTCTTGGGACATTTCAGGGATTACTTGGAGGAACAAGGGATTCAATCCCAGTTGTCTGCTCCAGGTACGCCACAACAGAATGGTGTGGGAGAGCGAAGGAATAGGACTCTTTTAGAAATGGTGAGATCCATGATGAGTTATTCAGATTTACCCACTTCTTTTTGGGGGCATGCTTTAGAGACAGCTGCATATATTCTGAACTTGGTTCCGTCTAAGTCAGTACAAACTACACCCACAGAACTTTGGACTGGGCGCAAGCCGAGTCTACGGCATGTTCGGATTTGGGGTAGTCCAGCACATGTGCTGAAGGGGAACGCAAGTAAGTTGGAATCAAGGACAAAAGTATGTGTCTTTGTAGGATATCCGAAAGGAACAAAGGGTGGTTTATTTTATAGTCCGAAGGATCAGAAAGTCATTGTTAGCACCAATGCGAGATTCTTAGAGGAAGACTATATTATGGATCACAAGCCTAAAAGTAAAATTGTTATGGAAGAAATGCGAGGAAATCAAGTAGTCCAAGGTCATGATATACCAACTGTACAAGAGGAAATACCACAAGAAAATGATATCGACATTCAACTACCTTTTGGTGGTTGGAGAAATGTAGATACTCGTGATACACAACAAAATAGTGTTGACATCCCACCGCAAGAGGGAAGTGGGGGAAATGACAATACTAGTGATCGACAAGATAGTAGTGACATTCCGCCGCAACCGAGCAGTGGGGAAAATGTTACTGCTAGTGAACCACAAGTACAGCCTCGTCGTAGTGGGAGGGTTTCTCGTAAACCAGACAGATACATGTACTTGGGAGAGTCTTTTGACAAGGTCCCTGATGAACATGATACGGATCCCAGTAACTATAATGAAGCTGTTAGAAGTACGGATGCGGAAAAGTGGAAAAATGCTATGATTTCTGAGATGGAGTCTATGTACTCCAATCAGGTCTGGGATCTTGTAGATCCAACAGATGGGGTAAAACCCATCGGGTGTAAGTGGATTTACAAGAAAAAGAGAGGGGTAGACGGGAAGGTTGAAACCTTCAAAGCAAGGCTTGTTGCGAAAGGTTTTACTCAGAAAGAAGGAATCGACTATGAGGAAACTTTTTCGCCAGTAGCCATGATTAAGTCTATCAGGATTCTCTTGTCCATTGCGGCTCATTTCGATTACGAAATTTGGCAAATGGATGTCAAGACAGCTTTCCTTAATGGAAGTCTTGATGAGTGCATTTATATGATGCAACCAGAAGGATTCGTAGCTAAGGGCCAGGAGCACAAGTTGTGCAAGCTTAAGAGGTTTATTTATGGACTTAAGCAGGCATCTAGATCATGGAACATCCGTTTTGATCAGGCAATCAAATCTTTTGGTTTTGATCAATGTCCGGATGAGCCGTGTGTGTACAAGAAGTGTAAGGAAAACGTGGTGGTATTCTTGATACTTTACGTTGATGATATATTGCTCATTGGAAACAATGTGGGTGTATTATCTAGTGTGCGGGTATGGTTATCAAGTCAATTTGATATGAAAGACTTGGGAGAAGCAGCATACCTTCTAGGGATCAAGCTTATGCGAGATCGGAAAAATAGGATGTTGGGCTTGTCACAAGCCAATTATATTGATACTCTTCTTGCAAGGTTTAGCATGCAAGATTCCAAGAAAGGGTTGATCCCTTTCAGACATGGAATCAGTCTATCTAAGGATCAGTGTCCTAAGACACCTGATGAGATAGAAAGCATGAAATCAGTTCCTTATGCTTCTGCAGTAGGAAGCCTCATGTATGCGATGTTATGTACTAGACCTGATATTTGCTTTGCTGTTGGCATGGTTAGTAGATATCAGTCTAACCCTGGCAGAGAACATTGGACTGCGGTCAAACATATATTGAAGTACCTGAAAAGGACTCGAGACTATATGTTGGTTTACCATGAAAATAGTCTTGTACCCATTGGGTACACAGACTCAGATTTTCAGTCAGATAGGGATTCGAGGAAGTCTACCTCTGTATATGTTTTCACTTTAGGAGGTGGAGCCATTAGTTGGAGGAGCATCAAGCAATCTTGCATTGCTGATTCCACTATGGAAGCTGAATATGTGGCTGCTTCGGAAGCTGCTAAGGAAGCTGTTTGGCTCAGAAACTTTCTAATGGATCTTGGAGTGGTACCGAGTGCACAACCAGCTATGACGCTTTATTGCGATAATAGCGGTGCGGTTGCAAACTCAAGGGAACCAAGAGCTCACAAGAAAGGAAAACACATAGAGCGTAAGTATCATTTGATTAGAGAATTCGTGCACAGAGGTGATGTGGCAGTGATGAAGATTGCATCAGCGGATAACCTGGCAGACCCATTTACGAAGTGTTTGACAGCTAAGGCTTTTGATGGTCACGTAGAGGGAATGGGGTTGAGGTGTGTTGCTGCATGGATTTGAGTCTTAGTGGGAGATTGTTGGATTGAATACTAAAAGCCATGCTTTTTGTATTGGATTATATGAATTTGATATTTATGAGAATGGTTTTGGGCAATGTTTTTGCATTATATTATTATTGTGCATAGTTGTCTATAGTTCTGCATAGTAGAAGATCTGGTGTGTAGAGTATAGCTTACACACATAAGATCTTATCTTCGGTTCTTGTGGAATGAAAGTTGTGAGTTCACAATCTAGATGGAATTAGACAAACCATCGGAAAGATTGTAGCACATTGTTTTAGTAGGTCTATCTTGGCTACAGGAAACAGTATAGTTCATACTATAGTTTCAACTCAATGTGTTAGTATACTTTGTGTATATTGAACATGACCAAGTTGAGATCATTGTCCTTGTACTGACATAACAAGACAAATTATGTCTCATGGTTATTATGATTACTTATTCTCTTAATCCTTAGATAGTCAATGTGCACATGTATTTAGTAGTTATTGCTTTGATAAGTCAAGTGAGTGAGATTCATATGGAGTCAATAACCTCGATGAGTTGGGTGATACTATTGAGTCCATGGTGTAAATTGATATATCGAAGGAATCCATGTCCCGGTTATGGGATTGATGATATCCCCTTGATGAAGCTTATAAGTTTTGATTATGTCAAACCCTGCAGGTAGATTACTTGGTAATCTGGACATATCAAATAAGTTAAGTGTTAAGGATCAAGGAATTGGGAAGAGGTCGATTAAATGAATTAGTCAGTAATTAATTTAATCGACGGATATCTGTAATCTTAACATGGGGAGATAATAAGTATTTAATAACAGGAGCTCGAAATATTATTTTTTGAGAATATGGACAGGAGTGAAATATCAGTTATTTAGTGGTACTAACTGTTATTAGCTTTATTCGGGCTAGGTTCGGGTGGAACCAGAAGTCCTAATAAAGTTAGGAGCCTGATTCGTATTTTCTCCTCCAGGTCCCTCTCGTAACCTATATAAGTGTCCTTAGTCTTCAGAATTCGGAGGCTTAAGATACACACCGAAATCTAGGGTTTCGAGAGTGAGAGCAATTCGTCTGGAGGCCAAGAAGGATTCTGGAAGCAGCAAGCCCACACTTGCATCCAGGAGGAACTTCAGGAATACGGGAGAAGATCCAGAGGATTTCAGACCTACATCAACTAGCTTGGACGCAGGTATAAACCCTAATTCCGCCTAGTAGGGATTATAGCGTTCATGTTGAAAACGAAATTTTAATCGGTATAGCAGACATGCAATCGAACTGGTCCAGGGATTCGCCTCCCTACAATTCCATCTTCGCCAAGATCCTACAACATGTGCCCCCAGCAATGCTTCAACCCCCGTGTAGTTCCTGCAATCGACCCCTATCGATGCTCCAACTACGGCCGAGTTCCTGCAATCGAATCCCCTGCATGTTGTTCCAACTCCCACCGAGTTCCTACAACAAGATTCATGCAACGTTTTGCGAAATTGCTCCAATTCCCACTGAATTCCTGCAATATCGCCCCCTTGCGCGCCTCATACGCGCCCCCTTGCACGTCTCACATGTGTCGTGTCCCTCGTCCAAGACTCCCCCATGCCAAATCGGCCTCCTCGTCAAGAGCACGGATTCCATGCCCCCCAACGGGGCCTAGAGAACTAGACCACCCTCCGAAGTACCCTCCACCTGCAACCAAACCTGCAGATCATGAGTTCATCCTTCGTCCACTGGCGTCTCTTTTCTCTACCGTTTGAACAGACGTCACCGTAGCTTCCCTTGGCCGCCATCATCGCGCCGGAACTCTGACTGTATGAACCCCCATACGCAGCCCTATGTCGCGTCCCCTCTTGCTGAGCCTCGAACTCAGCGGTGGTTGTATCGAGCCCCTCTTTATCTTTGGCCAATGGAAACCATAGGCCTTGCTGCTTCGACAAAGCACGTACCTTGATCTGCCATAAGCTAAAGCTGTTTCTCCCCGTGAACTTGTCGATCTTGGTCATCCCTCCGGTCATTTCTCTGCAACTCCTTTTCTAGATCCATCACCCCCGAATGCGTGCTCCACCTTGATCGCGAAACCCTAGCTATGAATTTCACGAATTGTGAATCCCTAGCCCTATAGCTCCACCTTGATCTTGGAACACCGCAACCTAATCTCTGAGCTCCCCCTGAATCGCTGAACCTGGCTCTGATACCAGTTTGTTATGACAAACCCCCTGCGGAAACGAGCTCTGATACCAGTTTGTTATAATCTGGACCTAGCTTAGACAACGATGAATTGATGAAAACAAGAGCACAAGAACGCACACGATGTAACGTGGTTCACTAGCGATAAGCTAGCTACCTCCACGACCCGAAAACCCCCAATTTATTAGAGAGAAACCCACGATTACAACCCACACTATGGCCAAAGGCCATAGTGACAACCCACAATGTTTAGACACAACCTAAGTCTCTTATATAGACATATAGGACCGACTTAGTGCCCAAGACATTCCAAAACGACTATAGAACATATAAGGAAACAACCCAGAAACTGCCAAAGTTGGCCACCCAATTTGTTTCCTAAATCTCTTAGCCGCCTTTGACTTTTTTCGTCTTTGAGTTCAAGTCATATTCAACAGGAGGATAACAATTTAATATTGAACGGGCGGTTCGGGTTTATCCGGGTAAAGAAATGTTCAACCCGTAAACCGCCCGTTTCCAGTCGGGTTAGAGAGTTAGTAACCCATATCCAATCATTTATTACCGGTTTTGCTCGTTGTCGGTCAGTTTCGGGTCGGGCCGATCGGGTTGACCGGGTTGCTCAGGTTTTTGCTCACCCCTATGTGATCCGTGCACGACACGCCCTACCCCTCGATCCGGCACGTGCCGAGATTCATTAATATTCTAGCACGGCCCACCCGACATGCCCTACCCCTCGCCACGGCCCCGAGCACCCCCGCCGGGCCAAGGCACGGCCCGTTGCCACCATGAGCTCCCTCTATCCCAGGGTAATGCCCTAAAATTTCAAAGTTCATTTTTTTTTGTTTATTGCCCAGTTTCACAGAGTGAGAGAGACGCTAAAAATATGAAGTAACTATATGCAGTGACTGGAAAAAGAATTATGATGTTTGAGAATCACTTTATAGAAGGTATTCTAGTTATCTCTTTGATAAAACAATCTCCTTTTCTTCCACTTTCTCCTAAAACCGGAAGTAATTTATTATTCTCTCTGCAATTGAGATATTTGCCCCACATAGGCAATTATACATAATTTCATGTTATCAAACACATTTGTGAAAGTTGTTTTTTGAGTGTGAAGGTTGTGTTTGTTTGAAAGGTTGGTTTGTATCGGTTTATCAGTCTCATCTGGGTCTAGTAAACCATATCATTTACGCTAACCAGTAAGTTTTAGAACCATTTTCATGCAGCAACAGAGTGAGCCAAACAAATTTCTTCTTCTTCTTCTTCTTCTTCTTCTTCTTCTTCTTCTTCTTTTAGCAGCTGTTGAAGAACATTCAAGTACAAAATTGATATATAACTACTCGTCACACTGCATTTATTTCTTCAGAGACGGCTCTTGGCATATCCATGACACCTTGCCCCTTCCATAAGTAAAAACTTCTGTGTAGAAGAAGTTGGGTAGATACATCGGAATTCCCTTCTAATTTCAGTATGCAATAGTTCACAGTTTGGCCACACTCATTTGACGCCGATGGTCTCCTCTCCTCAGCTTTACCCTGAGCATCGAATGCCTGCTGGAAATAAGCAGGTCCCAACATTCCTCACAGTTTTACCTTGAAACATAACCAAATACTAGGCTGTAACCTCTGGTGTGTGATGTTAAGGGTGTTGTAAAATGGGTTGTAAGTGACACCGTTTTGTTACCCTTTTTCGATCAAGTTCAAATCAAGAACTTGGACCAACATTAACATATCCTTAAAGTAGGTAACAAGGAGATCGATTTAAGATATTAAACGTCGAAAACCATTAACGGGTGAATGAAAAATTAGACTTTGAAGTTGGCCACTTCATATGTTTAATCTTAAATGAACCCACATTTTGGAAATGAGAGAGAGAAGAGTAGGTTCATCTACTCAATGTTCTGAGGGATGTGATTTCGTCTGCAATACAACGACGAACCATCATTGTGAGGTCAAATATTCCTTCATTCAAGGAGATAGTTTTATCACTGTGGGGTCAAATATGACTTCACGGAGATCGTTTTAACATTTCAGTATTTTTCATCTTTCTGTTTTTATTTTGTTTCAGATTCTAATTAACACAATTAATCTCTTTCAAACAAAGGGAACCAATCCCATCCCTACATAAACCCGACGATTGAACATTCCTCCTCAAGAGCACGCGATACAAATGATGTTCTCTCAAAATGGAACCAGGCGAAGCTGACAATAATGGTAAAACACTTGTCATCAGTTTCATGAATAAACAAAACTAGAATGTTTCATCACAGTCTGCGTTGAATAACAACAATACAATGTTGAACACATGGAAATCATAGAAGACTTTGGTTTTTGTTTCAGGAAAAGATTTGACAGACAACCTGCATATCCCCTTCATGTCGTTGTGAAAGAATATCATTCAAGCTTCCAATCTTCTGACGGATAGAAAGAGATGCTGTATGTTCTTCTCAGTTCATCATCCCACATCGGAACGCTATTCCTTCAGGAGAAAGAGGAGTGATACAAAAGCAGAGACCAAACTCGAGAAGAGGCATACCTTTCTCGGCCTTTTGGCTAAGATTAAGTGTAGTATCTGTTCTTATCAGTTTAATATCTGATATGTGAGCCATTGGCTCACACGATATTAAATTTATTTTTCTAGGGGGAGAGGTCCATCACAGTAGCTTGCTGCTGGGTCCTCTCAAGTGTCGCCTTGGCGTTGCACTACAGCTTTGGCCTGGCGCACCCCACCCAAATCTAGTTCCTAAGTTTTCTTCTGATGATCAAAGGTTGTTAATGTTTTATAGCTAGCTACCTACCGATCGTCTTTTGAGCCAGATGTTTCATAGCTAGCTAACTACTTATCGTCTTTTGATCCAGTTGAGTACATCTCACAAAGGACTACCGTAAATCTATATTTTTTATTATGAAAACTTAAGAGATACTTTTTTTTTTTTTGCACAATCATTAATATTTAAGAAGTGCAAGAAGAGAATTTGCGTACAAGGGAACAGAAAACCACAGCCACAAAGAGAAACACCAGGAGGAGGAGAACAAAACAATGGCTGCATCACTAAAAAAGAAAAAACCAAAACAACCACTAACTCATATTACTAGATGATAAAAGAAGAGCCCGTAGAAAGTCGTTTAATAAGGTGCAATTCTTCTATCATTTATGAGACAGAACTTTACTGGATCGGTTTAGGATTCCCAATAAAGGTAGAATACAATTTGAATAACTAAACAGGCTTTTGTTTTCTTGCAGGTGCAGGCATAGGCATAATAAGAGATCGAATGGTGCTCCAACAAGAATTGTGCCACATTCTCAATTTCAGTACTTAAGGCCACGGCAATGGATAATATTGTTCTCGTGTTTCTTTCCTACAGCTTAACAGGATCTTAAACAGAAAGTTCTCTGAGCGTTTTGTTCGGTGCGTTGCTATTTACGCTAATCCAACAAAACTAATTTAAAGGCACCAACTAGTAGTTTTCTAAGGTGACCTAGAAAGCAAGAAGTATAGAAAACGAATATGCATAAAACCGTCCCACATTGCAGTGTTTTCACTGAAACTGGGTGTACTTGTCATCTGCCTTTGGTACATCTGGGCACGACCTTACTTGAGCAGGATCTGTTCTATAGGTTCGTACGTCCCTCTCTTAGAGTTCTACTTAGACAAGAACATCAGTCTGGTGGATGAACCATGACTGCATGATCAGAGCGTGATTAACGGCCCTGATGCTCCTTGGAGTACTCACAGCTGTAGATGATCGTTCTCAGCCTCCTAGTTGAAGCTGGGGTGATCTTGCGGTTGTCTGACAGACCCTCAAATATTTTTTTGTATTTCTTTCGTTTTGAAGATTGTGTTTCTTTGCTGAAAGGAGATAGGGCATGAATGCATCTTATCAAGTTTCTGAAGTGGCCATGAGGTGATCTGAAGATTTCACACAAACGCACTATTATTGATCAAGCTAGAGTACATGAGGAAACAAGCACCCTATAGATTGTCCCTCAGGACTCAAGTGAACATCCATTGCCTATCGCCTTTTTCCTAATTCTACTTGGTGCCTGGAGTTAGCCTATTATTGTACTTGGAACAGAAACTATGATTTGCAGAATCTCGATATCATTGTGTTCAAATTCTATCTTGTTCTGGGCCACTTTTCTCTTCTTAATCGTTCCTTATCATGAGTTCTTGTGTTGTGATGTTTTTATTTTCTCTCTTGCAAAGCCGCGCAACTCTACATGATTCATAAAGTTGTGTTTCCGTCGGCTCCCACACCGAATGCACCATAGGAATTTTTAACTTTGCCGTGAAAGGAAGGTTTCGTTGCTTCTTGGCTCATTATGTCTATTTTTTTTTGTCTACGGACCAGGAGTGTAAAGGTAATGTCCTTGGAATAGCCCAAAGGAGACCGGACCCAACAATCAACATCGGATTTAAATTATTTTTCTCCAACATTTAACAATCGGTAAGGAGGTTCTCATAAAATCAGTTGTGCAAGCTATGCCAATTTATACTATGAGTTGTTTTCTTTTGCCTAACAAAATCTGTCAAGATCTAGAGAGAGTGGTTAGCCGCTTTTGGTGGGGTGGTGATGATCAAAAGAGAAAGAAACACTGGGTGGCATGGGGAAAGATCAAGGAAAACAAGGAAGATGGCTTCGTGATTTTCCAGATTTTAATAAAGCAATGTTAGCAAAACAATCCTGCAGATTAATGCAAAATCCAAATTCGCTAGTTGGTCGGGTGCTGAAAGATCAGTATTTTGGCAATACCCTCTTTTTGCAACTAGAAGTGTTATGACAAGCCACCTCACGAACAAATGAACGAATAAAGAAGAACACGAGTATTTTACGTGGTTCTCTAGCAAAATATTTGCTAACTACCTCCACGGCGGAAAAGCGCCCTTTATTCACTTAAGAGGAACAAGACTACAAGAATGTTTTGCATGCCTAATAGTGTGACTACTAGGTTCTTTATATAGTGCTAGGAAAATCCCTAAAGATTTCAAATCCGATTTGGAAACAACTTGTTTCTTAACTAATCCTCCACCGCCTTTGACTTCCAATGTTTAGTTGGAAACAAAGAGTTTGATAGCCTTTGATCAATTCAAGGCACCAACTCAACAAATCTCCACCTTGACTTGAATTGTCTCGTCAACAGCAGTTGCTCCTCTTCTCGTGAACAAAGCTACGTCTTCTCAGCACCCAATGTCTCTCGTCACAGAGACTCACTGGACCCCCACCGGGTCCGACATGCCCCGAAGGGCCTCACTGGCTCAAGATGTTGAGCAATTCCAGACAATGCTGGAACTTGCTCTCCGAAACCGGCTTTGTGAACATATTTGTGGGGTTGTCAGCTGTCCCCACCTTCTTCACCTTGATCCTGCTCTCGTTTCTCAGAAAATGATACCTGACGTCGATATGCTTGGTCCTTTCATGATGAACTTGGTCCTTAGTCAAGCAAATCTCACTCAAGCTGTCACAGTAGACTATCGACTGATCTTGATGTAGCCCTAGATCATTGACCATTCCCTTAAGCCAAATTGCCTCCTTTGCTGCTTCTGTTAGAGCCATATACTCTGCCTCCGTGGTGGACAAAGTCACCGTCGGCTGTAGCGTCGCCTTCCAACTCACAACAGATGCTCCCAGAGAAAATACATAGCCCGTCATTGATCTTCTACTATCAACATCCCCTGCATAGTCCGAATCCGAGAAACCAGCTACCAAGATGTTTTCACGTGACCCATAGCATAGGCCAATGTCTGACGTACCCTTAAGGCACCTGGATATGCGCTTCACCGCCTGCCAATGTTCCCTACCCGGATGAGCCATAAAACGACTAACCACCCTAACAGCGAATGCTATGTCTGGTCGAGTACAGACCATAGGATACATGAGGCTTCCAACTGCGTTAGCATATGGAACCTTGGACATGTACTCCTTCTCCTCGTCAGTCTGAACGGTGTACATTCCTAGCTTGCTATTAGTTGCCATAGGAGTATCTATAGCTTTAGCTGATAACATCCTGAATCTTGCCAAGACCTTCTTGATGTATCCCTGCTGTGACAAGAAAAGCTTCTTCTTCCTGTCTCTATAGATCTCAACTCCTAATATCTTCCGAGCAGCTCCCAGATCATTCATCTCGAATTCCGCGCTAAGGGACCTCTTCAGTTCTCTAATGTCCTTGAAATTTCGAGTTGCAATCAGAATATCATCCACATATAGAACTAGGTAAATACGTGATCCACCATGAAACTCTTTGTGATACACGCAACAATCATACTCGCACTTGTGGTAACCAATCTTCAACATGAAGCTGTCAAACCTCTTGTACCATTGCCTCGGTGACTGCTTAAGTCCGTAGAGAGAACTCTTCATCTTGCACACGTGGTTCTCTCTTCCGGGAACTTGGAACCCTTCCGGTTGGCTCATGTATATCTCCTCTTCCAACTCTCCATGTAGAAAAGCTATTTTGACATCCAATTGCTCAAGCTCTAGGTCGTGGTGTGCCACAATTGCTAGTAGCACCCGGATAGAAGTATGTCTGACCACCGGTGAGAAGATCTCGTTGTAGTCAACTCCCTCTTTCTGACTGAACCCTCTTGAAACTAGCCTTGCCTTATACTTGATGCCCTCTCAAGATTCAGTTCCTTCCTTTCTTCTGAAAACCCACTTGCAACTGACTATCTTCCTTCCCGCTGGCAATTTAACAAGCTCCCAAGTCGAGTTCTTGCTAAGAGACTCCATCTCTTCTACCATCGCGGCAATCCATTGTGCTGACTCAGAACTAGATATAGCGGCCTTGTAGGAGGATGGCTCGTCCTCTACCTCTTCCGCTACCTGTAATGCATATCCCACCATACCATCATCTTTGTATCTCGCCGGAGGCTTTATGACTCTCCTTGATCTTCCTTCAGCAATACTTTGATGAACTGGTTCCTCTGGTGTAGACGCATCCTCACTATCAGAGCTTCTTCCTCTTCTGCTTCTGGCGGCGGTGTAGGGATTTCGGAATCCTTAGGATCAGTAGTATCTGACTCTCCCTCCACCTTCTTCTTTGCACCTCCAAGCTCCACCTCCACGGAGTTCTTCAACATATGAGTCTCATCAAAGACTACACTTCTGCTAAGTATAATCTTGTTGTCTGCCCATATCTTGTATCCCTTCACACTTGTTCCGAAACCCATGAATACTCCCTTCTTAGCTCTTGGTTCTAATTTGCCATCATCAACGTGATAATAGGCAACACAAACAAAAATTCTCAAATTCCGAGTAATCCACTGCATTAACGGACCAGACTTCCATAGGAATCTTGCATCCTATATCTGTGTGCGGGCTCCGATTTATGAGATAACATGCCATGGAAACTGCCTCTCCCCAGAAACCTCTAGAAATACCTGCATTCGAAAGCATGCACCTTGATTTTGCTAAAAGTGTCTGATTCATTCTCTCGGCTACACCGTTCTGCTGCGGTGTGTGCCGAACGGTGCGATGACGTGCTATTCCCTGATCCTTGCAGAATCCATCAAAATCTGATGAACAGAACTCTAAGCCGTTGTCCGTGTGCAGCCTCTTCACCTTCTTTCCCACCTGATTCTCTACTAGTGTCTTCCACTCCTTGAATCTTGCGAAGGCTTCACTCTTGTGCTTCACCACGAATATCCAAGTCATCCTGGAGTAGTCTTCTATGATGCTTAGGAAATATCTGTACCCTCCAATCGCCTCGAATCGAGATGGACCCCAGCAATCCGAATGGATATAAATAAGAGTACCTTTCGTTCTATGAACCGCCTTAGGAAACTTGCTACGCTGTAGCTTCCCATACACGCAGTGCTCACAAAACCCTAGGTTCTTGGGAGCATGCCCGGTGAGATAGCCTTTCTTTTGAAGTTCCTGCATTCCACGTTCACTCATATGACCGAGCCTCATATGCCACAGCTTAGTTAGATCAGCTTCCTTAATCTCGACTGAGACAACTCCAGCAGAACCTGTGATCGTCGAACCTAGCAACATGTACAAAGTTCCACTCTTGACTCCCCTGAGAATCACCTTAGAACCCTTGCAGACTTGTAGATCTCCACCTTCACTTTTGAAACTGTATCCCTTGCTGTCGAGTAGACTCAAGGAGATCAGATTCTTCTTAATAAGTGGTACATGTCTGACCTGCTCCAAGGTACATAACTTCCCTTCATTCGTTTTCAATCTAATTGAGCCGCTCCCAATCACCTTACAGATGGATCCGTTTGCCATGTAGACAGACCCTCCATCCGTTTGGTCGTACGTCAAGAATAGCTCCCTGTTATAGCAAATATGATAGGAAGCTCCGGAATCAAGGACCCACGCATCTTGAGAGTGCGTGACAACATCCGCCATTAGAACGTAATCATCCTCGGACGAGTTACCTTGTTCTGCTACGGCTGCGGATCCATTCTGCCCCTGTTGACCTCGTTTCGGGCAATCTCTCTTCCAGTGCCCCTTTTCCTTGCAAAAGGCACAAACATCCTTGGGTAAATTAGAACCTGAGAACTGTTTCTTCTTGTTCTTCTTACCCTTCTTGCTTCCTCCCGTTGCCATCAGTCCAGAAGCATGGTCCTCTGTACCTATGCATGCACCCTTATGGCGCAGTTCCTTAGCATGGAGCGCCGATCTGACCTCCTCTAGGGATAAGTCGTCCTTGTTCTCTATGAACTACTGAACAAAGTTCTCGTATGATGGAGGTAACGATATCAATAACAAGAGTGCGGCATCCTCATCGCCCACCTTCTCGCCAATATTACGCAAGTCTAAAAGAATTGTATTTAATAAATCAAGATGGTCCTTGAGAATCGTACCTTCGAGCATCCGCAAAGTAAAGAGCCTTTGCTTTAGCATCAACTTGCTAGTGAGACTCTTCGTCATGTAGAGACTCTCCAACTTGAGCCAAAGACCTGCTGCTTGCTTCTGATCTGCGACCTCGATGATCACGTCATCCGATAAGCACAACATAATCGTTGCGTGTGCCTTCTCCTCCAATACCTTGAAATCCGATGATGCAACATTCATGCCTCCCTTGTCCGCGGTAAAAGGTGCCCACAAGCCTTGCGATTTGAGCAAAGCCTGTATCTTTATCTTCCACAAACTAAAGTTGTTTCCTCCGGTGAACCTGTCGATCTTCAACATCGATCCGGACATCGTTCTTGGTGGATCTTGAACCCTAGTCGTGTGCTCCACCTAGATCGCAAAACCCTAGCTTTGATTTCACCAACCTGTGAAACCCTAGCTTTGCTCCGCCTTGATCTTGATCTTGAAGCACCGTCAACCTGGCTCTGATACCAGTTTGTTATGACAAGCCACCTCACGAACAAATGAACGAATAAAGAAGAACAAGAGTATTTTGCGTGGTTCGCTAGCAAAATATTTGCTAACTACCTCCACGGCGGAAAAGCACTCTTTATTCACTTAAGAGGAACAAGACTACAAGAATGTTTTGCATGCCTAATAGTGTGACTACTAGGTTCCTTACATAGTGCTAGGAAAATCCCTAAAGTTTCCAAATCCGATTTGGAAACAACTTGTTTCCTAACTAATCCTCCACCGCCTTTGACTTCCAATGTTTCCTAATCAAAGTTGGAAACAAAGAGTTTGATAGACTTTGACCAATTCAAGGCACCAATTCAACAAGAAGAAAAGAAAACGTCTCAATTCTCTTATGCTTTTAGAAGTATATTGGCGGGTAGGGAATTGCTAAAAAGTAGTGGATGGAAGAAAAATAAAAGTTTTTGGCGATAGATGGTTTAATCACAACGTGTCCGCCGGGTCTGGAGAATATGACAGTGAATGAGCTTATAAAATCTGATATGGGTGAATGGGATGTGGAAAAAGTGAAACAAACGGTCTGGGCTTTAGATGTGGAGGATATACTGAGGGTGCCAATAGGCTGCAATGAAACTGTTGATACTCCCTACTGGGCTTATTCAGAAGATGGAGTTTATTCGGTGAATTCGGGATATAGAGCTCAAAGGAGGTTAACAACTGATGCGCCAGCAACGTCAGGTGGTATTAATGATAGCAAGAGGTTGAAGAAATTGTGGACTTTGAGGATTCCCAAGAAATTTATAATGCCTTGTTGGAAGATCTATCACTCGTCTTTACCAGTGACTACCAATCTACGGAGAAGAGGCGTGAATGTGTCCGGGGAATGTAAGTTATGCGAGCATGAGTACGAAACAATGGACTATCTTTATTGTCACTGTTCTCATTCCATCTCAGTGTGGAAGAAAATGTTACGAGAATATTTTGATCCAGGTAATTTTGGATGTATAAAGAATCTGTTATTCCAAGCTTTGGATAATGAGAATAGGCAACGATGTGAGCTGGTGGCGACGGCTATTTGGGCAATTTGGACGAATAGAAACGAAGCGGTATTCAACGGCAGGAGCAAGAGCTTGGAGATGGTTGCTACAGATTGTATGGATTTTCTTTCATGGTTTAAAGAAGCAAAAACTTCAGGTTTTTTGGAAGATCAACGTCAACAATATGAGTTTAGCAGCAGCACATGGAATTTCCCTAAACAAGGTACTGTTAAAATTAATGTCGACACGGCATGGAGGGATTTCTGTCCGGCTACCGGGGTCGGATGGACTCGGATCTTCTGCAGCGTGCAGCTCCTACAGCCAGAGATCCGGGTCGTCCGATATGAAGGCAGCACTTGTGACAAGTGTCAAATTGAGTTTTGTGTCGCCCACACCGAACCTCCTTCCTCTCCTCTCTCCAGATCCCCATTTCTCTCCTCTGAACTCTCTCTGTCTCCCCTCTCCAGATCCAAAATTTTGTCGTATATGGCGATGGATCGAAAGCTACAACCCTCGTAGACGCATGAATATCCACGAGTAATTTTATTGAAATAACCCTCAATGCAGATGAGTTCTCGCGGCTTGGAAAATCATGTTCAGCAATACTGTCAAAATTATGTAGTTATGCGTTTGACTAGTTGAATAGCTTGTATTTGCAGCGAAGATATCAATTTTTTTGATTCAAACGAAGTTCAAATTTACAATCTTTCCAAAGACATGACGGTGTTTCAAGGAATGAAAAAAGAAATTGTGCCCATATCATTTATTCAGCATCAATGGTGAACACATGGAAATCATAGAAGACTTTGGTTTTTGTTTCAGGAAAAGATTTGACAGACAACCTGCATATCCCCTTCATGTCGTTGTGAAAGAATATCATTCAAGCTTCCAATCTTCTGACGGATAGAAAGAGATGCTGCATGTTCTTCTCAGTTTATCATCCCACATCGGAACGCTATTCCTTCAGGAGAAAGAGGAGTGATACAAAACCAGAGACCAAACTCGAGAAGAGGCATACCTTTCTCGGCCTTTTGGCTAAGATTAAGTGTAGTATCTGTTCTTATCAGTTTAATATCTGATATGTGAGCCATTGGCTCACACGATATTAAATTTATTTTTCTAGGGGAGAGGTCCATCACAGTAGCATGCTGCTGGGTCCTCTCAAGTGTCGCCTTGGCGTTGCACTACAGCCTTGGCGTGGCGCACCCCTCCCAAATCTAGTTCCTAAGTTTTCTTCTGTTATTCAAAGGTTGTTAATGTTTTATAGCTAGCTACCTACTGATCGTCACAAAGGACTACCGTAAATCTATATATGCTCTCAGTTACACAAGATTGACCAAGTCTTCAAGCAACTCCAAACACATGTTAGCGATCAACTTATCTATAGTCAAAAATAAACAAGTTCCAGAGGCCACAAGTTCCAAACACTGATTTACACCTGGGGAGGGTATTATCTTTTTATCCAACTTCTCATCACTTGTGAGAACTTGTCTTCATACTCAGCCAATGTCCTCAAGAATTAAATATCCAAGGGTTGCGCTAAAAAGTCGTGCTACAAGCCTACAACACCTCAAGAATTAAATATCCAAGGGTTGCGCTAACAAGTCGTGCTACAAGGCTACAACACTCCGGCCAAAGTTCGAAACCTTAAGAGATACTTTTTATTTATTTATTTATTTATTTTTTATTTGATTTTATTTTTGCACAATCATTAATATTTAAGAAGTGCAAGAAGAGAATTTGCGTACAAGGGAACAGAAAACCACAGCCACAAAGAGAAACACCAGGAGGAGGAGAACAAAACAATGGCTGCATCACTAAAAAAGAAAAAACCAAAACAACCACTAACTCATATTACTAGATGATAAAAGAAGAGCCCGTAGAAAGTCGTTTAATAAGGTGCAATTCTTCTATCATTTATGAGACAGAACTTTACTGGATCGGTTTAGGATTCCCAATAAAGGTAGAATACAATTTGAATAACTAAACAGGCTTTTATTTTCTTGCAGGTGCAGGCATAGGCATAATAAGAGATCGAATGGTGCTCCAACAAGAATTGTGTCGCATTCACAATTTCAGTACTGAAGGCCAAGGCAATGGATAATATTGTTCTCGTGTTTCTTTCCTACAGCTTAACAGGATCTTAAACAGAAAGTTCTCTGAGCGTTTTGTTCGGTGCGTTGCTATTTACGCTAATCCAACAAAACTAATTTAAAGGCACCAACTAGTAGTTTTCTAAGGTGACCTAGAAAGCAAGAAGTATAGAAAACGAATAGGCATAAAACCGTCCCACATTGCAGTGTTTTCACTGAAACAGCGCCCTTTATTCACTTAAGAGGAACAAGACTACAAGAATGTTTTGCATGCCTAATAGCGTGACTACTAGGTTCTTTATATAGTGCTAGGAAAATCCCTAAAGTTTTCAAATCCGATTTGGAAACAACTTGTTTCTTAACTAATCCTCCACCGCCTTTGACTTCCAATGTTTCCTAATCGAAGTTGGAAACAAAGAGTTTGATAGCCTTTGGCCAATTCAAGGCACCAACTCAACAAATCTCCACCTTGACTTAAATTGTCTCGTCAACAGCAGTTGCTCCTCTTCTCGTGAACAAAGCTACCTCTTCTCAGCACCCAATGTCTCTTGTCACAGAGACTCACTGGACCCCCACCGGGTCCGACATGCCCCGAAGGGCCTCACTGACTCAAGATGTTGAGCAATTCCAGACAATGCTGGAACTTGCTCTCCGAAACCGGCTTTGTGAACATATTTGCGAGGTTGTTAGCTGTCCCCACCTTCTTCACCTTGATCCTGCTCTCGTTTCTCAGAAAATGATACCTGACGTCGATATGCTTGGTCCTTTCATGATGAACTTGGTCCTTAGTCAAGCAAATCGCACTCAAGCTGTCACAGTCATAGTTTTCAGAACCGGACCGGTCATTGAACCGGTGAGACACTGGTTCACGGTCGGACCGGTCGGACCAGTGGTTGGACCGGTTCAACTGCTTGTTGTTTTTTGGTATATAAATATTATTTTTATTTATGTATAATAATAAATTCGCTTTAAAAAATGATATATCTTATGACTAACAATATATAGTTTATTTAAAAAAACAATATAGTTAATTTTTTTCTGCAAATAGTATAATATAGATAAAATAACAAATAACATTTTGTTTTGTTTTATTCTTTCAAAAAAAGGAAGCAGCATTTGCAAAAAAAAAGAAAAAAGGAAGCAGCAACATAAACGTTACCCTTTCATTCATTTTGTTCTGTTCTTATCCATAACCACTCATTTCTCTCTCTCTGCGACCTTATCTTTACCAGTTACCACTCTTCCTCTTCATCTCTTTCTCTCCCCCACCACTTTCACACGGCCTAAAATCTTCTTTGCCCTCTTCGCGTCACTCAGCACTCTTCGCTTCACTCTTCTGTGGTTCATAGTTCTGCGTACTACTTTCTCTTTGGTACGTAGTCAATTTGTGGATCTTCAATTTTGTGCCCTGTTCACTTCACTCGGCAGAGATTCAGCGAGAGAATCAACAGGCTGAAGGTTGAGGAAGAGAGGGTCGGGATGAGAGATTTGTTGAAGGAATTACGCTTGAATTTTGATTTTCAATTTTTTGTGCAGAAACCGGTAGAACCGGTCAGAACCGGCCGGTTCACCGGTTCGGTGAAAACCGCCGGTTTTTGACCGGTTTTGACCGGTTTTTTGCATACACGGTTCATTAGCTCAACAGGACCGGCTACCTGCCGGTTCACCGGTCGAACCGGTCGAACCGGCCGGTCCGGTCCGGTTTTTAAAACTATGGTCACAGTAGACTATCGACTGATCTTGATGTAGCCCTAGATCATTGACCATTCCCTTAAGCCAAATTGCCTCCTTTGCTGCTTCTATTAGAGCCATATACTCTGCCTCCGTGGTGAACAAAGTCACCGTCGGCTGTAGCGTCGCCTTCCAACACACAACAGATGCTCCCAGAGAAAATACATAGCCCGTCATTGATCTTCTACTATCAACATCCCCTGCATAGTCCGAATCCGAGAAACCAGCTACCAAGATGTTTTCACGTGACCCATAGCATAGGCCAATGTCTGACGTACCCTTAAGGTACCTGAAAATGCGCTTCACCGCCTGCCAATGTTCCCTACCCGGATGAGCCATAAAACGACTAACCACCCTAACAGCGAATGCTATGTCTGGTCGAGTACAGACCATAGGATACATGAGGCTTCCAACTGCGTTAGCATATGGAACCTTGGACATGTACTCCTTCTCCTCCTAATTCTGAACGGTGTACATTCCTAGCTTGCTATTAGTTGCCATAGGAGTATCTATAGCTTTAGCTGATAACATCCTGAATCTTGCCAAGACCTTCTTGATGTATTCCTGCTGTGACAAGAAAAGCTTCTTCTTCTTCCCGTCTCTATAGATCTCAACTCCTAATATCTTTCGAGCAGCTCCCAGATCATTCATCTCGAATTCCGCGCTAAGGGACCTCTTCAGTTCTCTAATGTCCTTGAAATTTCGAGTTGCAATCAGAATATCATCCACATATAGAACTAGGTAAATATGTGATCCACCATGCAACTCTTTGTGATACACGCAACAACCATACTCGCACTTGTGGTAACCAATCTTCAACATGAAGCTGTCAAACCTCTTGTACCATTGCCTCGGTGACTTCTTAGGGCCGTAGAGAGAACTCTTCAGCTTGCACACGTGGTTCTCTCTTCCGGAAACTTGGAACCCTTTCGGTTGGCTCATGTATATCTCCTCTTCCAACTCTCCATGTAGAAAAGCTATTTTGACATCCAATTGCTCAAGCTCTAGGTCGTGGTGTGCCACAATTGCTAGTAGCACCCGGATAGAAGTATGTCTGACCACCGGTGAGAAGATCTCGGTGTAGTCAACTCCCTCTTTCTGACTGGACCCTCTTGCAACTAGCCTTGCCTTATACTTGATGCGCTCTCAAGATGCTGTTCCTTCCTTTCTTCTGAAAACCCACTTGCAACTGACTATCTTCCTCCCCGCTGGCAATTTAACAAGCTCCCAAGTCGAGTTCTTGCTAAGAGACTCCATATCTTCTCCCATCGCGACAATCCATTGTGCTGACTCAGAACTAGATATAGCGGCCTTGTAGGAGGATGGCTCGTCCTCTACCTCTTCCGCTACCTGTAATTCATATCCCACCATACCATCATCTTTGTATCTCGCCGTAGGCTTTATGACTCTCCTTGCTCTTCCTTCAGCAATACTTTGATGAACCGGTTCCTCTGGTGTAGACGCATCCTCACTATCAGATTCTTCTGCTTCTTCCTCTTCTGCTTCTGGCGGCGGTGTAGGGATTTCGGAATCCTTAGGATCAGTAGGATCCGACTCTCCCTCCAACTTCTTCTTTGCACCTCCAAGCTCCACCTCCACGGAGTTCTTCAACATATGAGTCTCATCAAAGACTACACTTCTGCTAAGTGTAATCTTGTTGTCTGCCCATATCTTGTATCCCTTCACACTTGTTCCGAAACCCATGAATACTCCCTTCTTAGCTCTTGGTTCTAATTTGCCATCATCAACGTGATAATAGGCAACACAAACAAAAATTCTCAAATCCGAGTAATCCACTGCATTATCGGACCAGACTTCCATAGGAATCTTGCATCTTATACCTGTGTGCGGGCTCCGATTTATGAAATAGCATGCCATGGAAACTGCCTCTCCCCAGAAACCTCTAGAAAGACCTGCATTCAAAAGCATGCACCTTGCTTTCGCTAAAAGTGTCTGATTCATTCTATCGGCTACACCGTTTCCTGCGGTGTGTGCCGAACGGTGCGATGGCGTGCTATTCCCTGATCCTTGCAGAATTCATCAAACTCTGATGAACAAAACACTAAGCCGTTGTCCGTGCGCAGCCTCTTCACCTTCTTTCCCACCTGATTCTCTACTAGTGTCTTCCACTCCTTGAATCTTGCGAAGGCTTCACTCTTGTGCTTCATCACGAATATCCAAGTCATCCCACAGTAATCGTCTATGATGCTCAGAAAATACCTATACCCGCCAATCGCCTCGACTCGAGATGGACCCCAGCAATCCGAATGGATATAATCAAGAGTGCCTTTCGTTCTATGAACCGCCTTAGGGAACTTGCTACGCTGTAGCTTCCCATACACGCAGTGCTCACAAAACCCTAGGCTCTTGGGCGCATGCCCGGTGAGATACCCCTTCTTGTGAAGCTCTTGCATTCCACGTTCACTCATATGACCGAGCCTCATATGCCACAGCTTAGTTAGATCAGCTTCCTTAATCTCGGCTGAGACAACTCCAGCAGAACCTGTGATCGTCGAACCTTGCAACATGTACAAAATCACGCTCTTGACTCCCTTGAGTATCACCTTAGAACCCTTGCAGACTTGTAGATCTCCGCCTTCACTTTTGAAACTGTATCCCTTGCTGTCGAGTAGACTCAAGGAGATCAGATTCTTCTTAATAAGTGGTACATGTTTGACCTGCTCCAAGGTACATAACTTCCCTTCATTCGTCTTCAATCTAATTGAGCTGCTCCCAATCACCTTACAGATGGCTCTGTTTTCCATGTAGACAGACCCTCCATCCGTTTGGTCGTCGAGAATTGCTCCCTGTTATAGCAAATATGATAGGAAGCTCCGGAATCAAGGACCCACGCATCTTGAGAGTGTGTGACAACATCCGCCAATAGAACGTTATCATCCTCGGACGAGTTACCTTGTTCAGCTACGACTGCGGATCCATTCTGCCCCTGTTGACCTCGTTTCGGGCAATCTCTCTTCCAGTGCCCATTTTCCTTGCAAAAGGCACAGACATCCTTGGGTAATTTAGAACCTGAGAACTGCTTCTTCTTGTTCTTCTTGCGCTTCTTGCTTCCCCCCGTTGCCATCAGTCCGAAAGCATGGTCCTCTATATCTGTGCCTGCACCCTTATGGCGCAATTCCCTATCATGGAGTGCCGATCTCACCTCCTCTAGGGATAAGTCGTCCTTGTTCACAATGAACGACTGCAGGAAGTTCTCATATGATGGAGGTAACAAGATCAATAACAAAAGTGCAGCATCCTCATCCTCCACCTTCTCGCCAATATTACGCAAATCTAACAGAATTGTGTTCAATTGTTCAAGATGGTCCTTGAGAGCCGTACCTTCGAGCATCCGCAGGGTGAAGAGCCTTTGCTTTAGCATCAACTTGCTAGTGAGACTCTTCGTCATGTAGAGACTCTCCAACTTGAGCCAGAGCTTCGCTGCTTGCTTCTGATCTGCGACCTCGATGATCACGTCATCCGATAAGCACAACATAATCGTTGCGTGTGCCTTCTCCTCCAATACCTTGAACTCCGATGATGCAACATCATGCCTCCCTTGTCCGCGGCCAAAGGTGCCCACAAGCCTTGCGATTTGAGCAAAGCCTATATCTTTATCTTCCACAAACTGAAGTTGTTTCCTCCGGTGAACCTGTCGATCTTCAACATCGATACGGACATCGTTCTTGGTGGATATTGAACCCTAGTTGTGTGCTCCACCTAGATCGCAAAACCCTAGCTTTGATTTCACCAAGCTGTGAAACCCTAGCTTTGCTCCGCCTTGATCCTGATCTTGAAGCACCGTCAACCTGGCTCTGATACCAGTTTGTTATGACAAGACACCTCACGAACTAATGAACGAATAAAGAAGAACACGAGTATTTTGCGTGGTTCGCTAGCAAAATATTTGCTAACTACCTCCACGGCGGAAAAGCACCCTTTATTCACTTAAGAGGAACAAGACTACAAGAATGTTTTGCATGCCTAATAGTGTGACTACTAGGTAACTTATATAGTGCTAAGGAAAATCCCTAAAGTTTCCGAATCCGATTTGGAAACAACTTGTTTCCTAACTAATCCTCCACCGCCTTTGACTTCCAATGTTGCCTAATCAAAGTTGAAAACAAAGAGTTTGATAGCCTTTGACCAATTCAAGGCACCAACTCAACAAGAAGAAAAGAAAACGTCTCAATTCTCTTATGCTTTTAGAAGTATATTGGCGGGTAGGGAATTGCTAAAAAGTGGTTTGGTGTGGAAAATCAAGGATGGAAGAAAAATAAAAGTTTTTGGCGATAGATGGTTTAATCACAACGTGTCCGCCGGGTCTGGAGAATATGACAGTGAATGAGCTTATAAAATCTGATATGCGTGAATGGGATGTGGAAAAAGTGAAACAAACGATCTGGGCTTTAGATGTGGAGGATATACTGAGGGTGCCAATAGGCTGCAATGAAACTGTTGATACTCTCTACTGGGCTTATTCAGAAGATGGAGTTTATTCGGTGAATTCGGGATATAGAGCTCAAAGGAGGTTAACAACTGATGCGCCAGCAACGTCGGGGGGTATTAATGATAGCAAGAGGTTGAAGAAATTGTGGACTTTGAAGATTCCCAAGAAATTTATAATGCCTTGTTAGAAGATCTATCACTCGTCTACTAGCAATCTACGGAGAAGAGGCGTGAATGTGTCCGGGGAATGTAAGTTATGCGAGCATGAGTACGAATCAATGGACTATCTTTATTGTCACTGTTCTCATTCCATCTCAGTGTGGAAGAAAATGTTACGAGAATATTTTGATCCAGGTAATTTTGGATGTATAAAGAATCTGTTATTCCAAGCTTTGGATAATGAGAATAGGCAACGATGTGAGCTGGTGGCGACGGCTATTTGGGCAATTCGGACGAATAGAAACGAAGCGGTATTCAACGGCAGGAGCAAGAGCTTGGAGATGGTTGCTACAGATTGTATGGATTTTCTTTCATGGTTTAAAGAAGCAAAAACTTCAGGTTTTTCGGAAGATCAACGTCAACAATATGAGTTTAGCAGCAGCACATGGAATTTCCCTAAACAAGGTACTGTTAAAATTAATGTCGACGCGGCATGGAGGGATTTCTGTCCGGCTACCGGGGTCGGATGGACTCGGATCTTCTGCAGCGTGCAGCTCCTACAGCCAGAGATCCGGGTCGTCCGATATGAAGGCAGCACTTGTGACAAGTGTCAAATTGAGTTTTGTGTCGCCCACAGCGAACCTCCTTCCTCTCCCCTCTCCAGATCCCCATTTCTCTCCTCTGCAACTCTCTCTGTCTCCCCTCTCCAGATCCAAAATCATGTCGTATATGGCGATGGATCGAAAGCTACAACCCTCGTAGACGCATGAATATCCACGAGTAATTTTATTGAAATAACCCTCAATGCAGATGAGTTCTCGCGGCTTGGCAAATCATGTTCAGCAATACTGTCAAAATTATGTAGTTATGCGTTTGACTAGTTGAATAGCTTGTATTTGCAGCGACGATATCAATTTTTTTGATTGAAACGAAGTTCAAATTTACAATCTTTCCAAAGACATGACGGTGTTTCAAGGAATGAAAAAAGAAATTGTGCCCATGTCATTTATTCAGCATCAATGGTGAAGACATGGAAATCATAGAAGACTTTGGTTTTTGTTTCAGGAAAAGATTTGACAGACAACCTGCATATCCCCTTCATGTCGTTGTGAAAGAATATCATTCAAGCTTCCAATCTTCTGACGGATAGAAAGAGATGCTGTATGTTCTTCTCAGTTTATCATCCCACACCGGAACGCTATTCCTTCAGGAGAAAGAGGAGTGATACAAAATCAGAGACCAAACTTGAGAAGAGGCATACCTTTCTCGGCCTTTTGGCTAAGATTAAGTGTAGTATCTGTTCTTATCAGTTTAATATCTGATATGTGAGCCATTGGCTCACACGATATTAAATTTACTAGGCGATACCCCGCGGGATGCGCGGGTCTGTCATAAGTTCAATTTGTTAATTTTTAAGAAAATAATAATAAAATAAATGTATCTAACTGTATTAGATAAAATCTTATTAAAAAAAGTAACAAATTTGACCAGGATTCCTGGGAAATTAGCTCTAAGAAGAGCATGTTAATTTTTTGTACCAATCGTGTTGCTGATATTGAGCTCTAATTGAATCTCAAGAGGAAGAAGCAAAGAAAATCATAACATCATCTAGTATACATATAAGAAACTTAAATTTAATTTAAACCATTATAAAACTGATTTCTTACAAAATCATTTTCATTTAATGAAAAATCTATTTGAAAACTATCAAAATATTTTTATTTAATCTTCTTATATTTTTGAGGCATTATTGTTTTTTGTTTTTTGTTTTTTTTGAGGTAAGAAAATTGGTTAGTTTATGATGGTTGAAATGTAATTATTTTCATTTTTCTTCAAGTGAAATCATAACATCTTATGAAATACATTTCATGTCTTGTCTTTGAACAACATGAAATTCTTCTAAAATCACTAAGAAAAACACTAAAGTGAAAACTAAGCATAATGTAATCCATACTTTTCACATAAACTAATAACATAATATCGACAATTATATCACTGTCAACGTGGTTTGTTATACTAAAGAATATGTAGAGAAATCAAACCAATGACATTCATAAAAGGCATGACTTCAAATATTGTATGAAATATTTGATTTATGTTGCTCAAAATGCAGATATTCGGAAAAATAAAACCTAACAATTTCTTACTCCCGAAGTCTCAATGATGGTAGTGATATGGATAGTGGATTTGACCTGAGAGATCACGTACATCTGATTCTCAAGACTATGTTCATAAAGAATAAAACAAACCATAGGGAGAAGAAAGATATTACGAAAAAAATCTAATTATACGTCACCTTCATTTTTTATTTTATGAGATAAAAATGATGTTGATATTCCTCTAAAATTGAATAATAATATTTGACCAGCGGTTCTATACTTATTTAATAGTAATTAACATTTTATCATTTAAAATACAATTTTGGTGATAGACAATTTTGAATTCACGCGCATTCATAATCTCTCATATGTAACTCCTAGAAATATTATGAATCAACATTTTTTTATTTAATATTTATAAAATATTAACCAAATGTTCATAACAGACAATCTCAACTTAAAAGTAAATCCGCTCATTACTCTATGAATGCAAATCAGCTCATCCCATTTTAGAAAAAAATAAAGATTGTGCCAATAAGAGTTTTTTGTTTTCACCTTCGTCGAAACTGTGAAACATGAAAAAAACTATGTTTCTAGGAGAGTAATGAAATTAAAACTTTTACATAAAAAAAGTGAAATTGTAGACTTAGTGCATGTTTGGTATTGGATTAAAATCGACATCTTTTCAACAATTCTGTTTGTTATGCCTGCAAATTTTAATCTGATAATCTGCAGATTAAAATAATCTGTGTGCAATTGTAGAATCTCCAAAATTGGGGATTATGCAGCTGAAAATCTCTACAAAAATAATTTTGATATTTTTTTTTACATTAGCATGATCACAGTTCATTTATAAATAGGTGTATTCAATTACTTAAATTTGGAGCTCTTTAGATTTTGTTGAATGGATCAAGTTAGTAATCTATAATTTCAGCTCATACCAAACAGATTGTGATTCTCAGTTAAGTTGGATTTTCTTTTCAGATTATTTTCAGCTGATTATTGAGATTTTCAGCTGGGACCAAACATGCTCTTAGATGAACACCAATTTTTTTTTTGTTTTGTTTATCATATTTATTTTCATTTTCGATGTGATTTCACGTAAAAGCGTGGTTGAAAATTTTATCATCATTCATAGAAATCACTTACCATAGTTCTATCAGTCTTGGGACCTAGAGGTGGTGGTTTAATTTGCGGGGAATGGGACCACTTTGAGTTTTTTCTCCAGTTCGTGAACTAATTTGATGAAAATTTATATAATTGTACCATTTTAATATGATTCAATGGTGCATCTATGATTTGTCATTTACGAAGGTTGATAAGATCCTACAATTGAGCAACACCCGGTGATATGAATTTATTTTTTCTCTGCTGAAAATTAAAATGAAAGAATGTAAGGATTTTTCTCTTTTTTTTTCTTCTAATAAAAGGTTATCCTTATAGTATCGCTATTGGACCAAAAAAAAATTGACATTATTTAGTGATACTATTTTCAGCGTTTACAAAAGTGCCAACCAAAAATTAAAATAATTGATAGTAACTTTTAAAGAAAATTAAAGCAAATTTATAAACATAAATGAGAACAGACAATTTTCGCAATTACCGGATTCGTAAGGTCAATAATTATAAACTTACATAATATTGACATAAGTTTATACATGCAGCAAAGCTAACACTTTAGAGTATTGCCAGAGCAGATCAAAACTCGTTAAAAAGTTGCTTGAATGCAATAGACCTATTGTGCGTTTTGTGTGCAGATTTATTACGAAAACGGTCATCTAAAATGAATTTTGGATAAGACATAGAATATTATAAGTGATAACAGTAGTAAAAGGATGAAGTGAATGCCAAAATTATTACAACATACTGAGAAAGTCTAACTATAGATCGTCACTATAAAAATAGTGAAACATGTAATATTGTTGAGCGTCGTAGTTCTACCACGATTACATGTTCCCTTTTTCATTTTTCTATCTCTTTTTGTACCTATCTTCAGCACTAATTAGAGAAATCTTAATGAGTATGGACAATATTTTTTAATTATCAGATTTCTTATGTTAAGATTTGTGAACTTACACGATAATATATAGAGCATCTTAATTGATAACAATGGTAAAACTATAAAGTAAAGTATCTAATCATATTAAGAAACTAAGAAAGTTTAACTGTAAGACATCAATATATAAATAGTTACTTATAAGAATGTGTAGAGTCGTAATGGTGCCACGATTATAAGTTTAAAGCTCATTCATTTATCTTTTGTTGTGTGGAGTCGGAATGGGAGTATTATCAATCATTATATTTTTCATCACGTGTGTAATCTTTTTTTATATCGCTAAAAAAAGTTATTACAATATATGATGCAAGTTTTCTATTTATATAAGTGATCCGATTTTCTTGTATAACAGAAAAAAAAAAATATTGGTAATTCTAAATTTTGCTTTCTCTTTCTTGAATAAAAGTATTTTTTTTAAATTATTTCAAACCATTTGCCCAATTTGGTTAAGCATTTTCGTCTTCGGACATAAAGTTTATCAATTCAACTCTATGATGGACCATGTAGAGGTTAAACGGCGTATTATGAAATTGATACTGTAATATTTGTATTTGCATATTTAATTATGCAAATCTTAAAGAGTATGAACAATATTTTTCAATTATCAGTTTTCATATGTTAAGTTTTTTAAACTTACATGGTAATATATATATAGTGAATCATTGATAAAGCGAATAATATTGTTATATCAAATTGAATATGAAATAAAAATAATAAAACAATAAAATGCATTATTTAATCATATTAAAATACTAAAAAAGTATAACCATAAGACATCAATATATAAAGAGTTAATTGTAATAATGTGCAAAGTCGTGATGATGCCACGATTATACGTTTTATGCTCTTTTTCATTTATTTGTTGTTGTGTGCAGTCGGAATGAGAGTATTATCAATCTTTATATAATTGTCATCACGTGATGTAATTTTTTTACATTGCTAAAAAGTTATTACAATATTTGGTTCAAGTTTTCTATTTATATAAGTAATCAAATTTTCTTGTATAACAAATAAAATTCTATTGATAATTCTTAATTTTCTTTCTCTTTCTTAAATAAACGTTTTCCCAACGTAATTGGTTAAGCATTTTCGTCTTCGGACATAAATTTTATCAATTCAGCTCTATGATGGACCATGTAGAGGTTAAACGGTGTATTACGAATTTGATAATGTAACATTTGTATTTGCAGAATAAATTATGAATTACTTGTTATACAATACATCCAAAATACGTTATTAGTTGTTGAAAAAATGTCTTATATCTATTCAGCTCTATGATGGACCATGTAGAGATTAAACGGTGTATTATGACGTTGATAATGTATTATTTGTATTTTCATATTAAATTATGAATTATACTTTTCATACAATACATCCAAAATACGTTATTAGTTGCTGAAAAAAAGATTTTATATTTAACAATTTAGGAATTTATTTTATTATTGTAATTCTTATCCAGTTTAGGATTAGCAATTTAGTAACTCATATAATCAAATTATTTAGTAGTTGTCATTAAGAGTAAAATGGAGGAATTGAATAATAATGTGGGGGTTACATGATGAGTCATTTTCCATGGTGGATATTTATTTGATAAGTTGGCACTAAGAATGATCTTCATTGGTTAAAAATCCAAGTAATCGCTCCACATGTCTTCACCTACAACAATTAATTGACAAATGGCATATGGAGAGTGAATTTTTCCTCACCTCCTAGCTTTTATATATAACATAGATTTTTCTAGGGGGAGAGGTCCATCACAGTAGCTTGCTGCTAGGTCCTCTCAAGTGTCGCCTTGGCGTTGCACTACAGCCTTGGCCTGGCGCACCCCACCCAAATCTAGTTCCTAAGTTTTCTTCTGATGATCAAAGGTTGTTAATGTTTTATAGCTAGCTACCTACCGATCGTCTTTTGAGCCAGATGTTTTATAGCTAGCTAACTACTGATCGTCTTTTGATCCAGTTGAGTACATCTCACAAAGGACTACCGTCAATCTATATATGCTCTCAGTTACACAAGATTGACCAAGTCTTCAAGCAACTCCAAACACATGTTAGCGATCAACTTATCTATAGTCAAAAATAAACAAGTTCCAGAGCCACAAGTTCCAAACACTAATTTACACCTGGAGAGGGTATTATCTTTTTATCCAACTTCTCATCACTTGTGGGAACTTCTCTTCATACTCAGCCAATGTCCTCAAGAATTAAATATCCAAGGGTTGCGCTAACAAGTCGTGCTACACGGCTACAACACTCCGGCCAAAGTTCGAAACCTTAAAAGCTACTTTTTTTATTTTATTTTATTTTATTTTATTTTTTGCACAATCATTAATATTTAAGAAGTGCAAGAAGAGAATTTGCGTACAAGGGAACAGAAAACCACTGCCACAAAGAGAAACACCAGGAGGAGGAGAACAAAACAATGGCTGCATCACTAAAAAAGAAAAAACCAAAACAACCACTAACTCATATTACTAGATGATAAAAGAAGAGCCCGTAGAAAGTCGTTTAATAAGGTGCAATTCTTCTATCATTTATGAGACAGAACTTTACTGGATCGGTTTAGGATTCCCAATAAAGGTAGAATACAATTTGAATAACTAAACAGGCTTTTGTTTTCTTGCAGGTGCAGGCATAGGCATAATAAGAGATCGAATGGTGCTCCAACAAGAATTGTGTCGCATTCTCAATTTCAGTACTTAAGGCCAAGGCAATGGATAATATTGTTCTCGTGTTTCTTTCCTACAGCTTAACAGGATCTTAAACAGAAAGTTCTCTGAGCGTTTTGTTCGGTGCGTTGCTATTTACGCTAATCCAACAAAACTAATTTAAAGGCACCAACTAGTAGTTTTCTAAGGTGACCTAGAAAGCAAGAAGTATAGAAAACGAATAGGCATAAAACCGTCCCACATTGCAGTGTTTTCACTGAAACAGGGTGTACTTGTCATCTGCCTTTGGTACATCTGGGCACGACCTTACTTGAGCAGGATCTGTTCTATAGGATCGTACGTCCCTCTCTTAGAGTTCTACTTGGACAAGAACTTCTGTCTGGTGGATGAACCATGACTGCATGATCAGAGCGTGATTAACGGCCCTGATGCTCCTTGGAGTACTCACAGCTGTAGATGATCGTTCTCAGCCTCCTAGTTGAAGCTGGGGTGATCTTGCGGTTGTCTGACAGACCCTCAAATCTTTTTTTGTATTTCTTTCGTTTTGAAGACTGTGTTTCTTTGCTGAAAGGAGATAGGGCATGAATGCATCTTATCAAGTTTCTGAAGTGGCCATGAGGTGATCTGAAGATTTCACACAAACGCACTATTATTGATCAAGCTAGAGTACATGAGGAAACAAGCACCCTATAGATTGTCCCTCAGGACTCAAGTGAACATCCATTGCCTATCGCCTTTTTCCTAATTCTACTCGGTGCCTGGAGTTAGCCTATTATTGTTACTAGGAATATTAGTATTGGGTGTTCAGATTTTTATCGATTTCACTGTATCCGACTCATTCAGTGGGTGGGTGGTTTGTCAAGTTAATTAGGCTATGCTACTACGAAGTGGTTTTAGATTGATGGAGGATCCTCCAGATGGTGGTGTAACTGTTTGGTTTAAGCGTGGATGTTCAGATGGTGTAGCTCTGAATACTATAGAAGACTGGGTTTGAGGCTTTGATGAGATGAGAGCTAGAATAGCTACTATGTAGACTAATTATTTACTTGGAACAGAAACTATGATTTGCAGAATCTCGATATCATTGTGTTCAAATTCTATCTTGTTCTGGGCCACTTTTCTCTTCTTAATCGTTCCTTATCATGAGTTCTTGTGTTGTGATGTTTTTATTTTCTCTCTTGCAAAGCCGCACAACTCTACATGATTCATAAAGTTGTGTTTCCGTCGGCTCCCACACCGAATGCACCATAGGAATTTTTAACTTTGCCGTGAAAGGAAGGTTTCGTTGCTTCTTGGCTCATTATGTCTATTTTTTTTGTCTACGGACCAGGAGTGTAAAGGTAATGTCCTTGGAATAGCCCAAGGGAGACCAGACCCAACAATCAACATCGGATTTAAATTATTTTTCTCCAACATTTAACAATCGGTAAGGAGATTCTCATAAAATCAGTTGTGCAAGCTATGCCAATTTATACTATGAAGTGTTTTCTTTTGCCTAACAAAATCTGTCAAAGATCTAGAGAGAGTGGTTAGCCGCTTTTGGTGGGGTGGTGATGATCAAAAGAGAAAGAAACACTGGGTGGCATGGGGAAAGATCAAGGAAAACAAGGAAGATGGAGGATTGGGTTTTCGTGATTTTCCAGATTTTAATAAAGCAATGTTAGCAAAACAATCCTGGAGATTAATGCAAAATCCAAATTCGCTAGTTGGTCGGGTGCTGAAAGATCAGTATTTTGGCAATACCCCCTTTTTGCAACTAGAAGTGTTATGACAAGCCACGTCACGAACAAATGAACGAATAAAGAAGAACACGAGTATTTTACGTGGTTTGCTAGAAAAATATTTGCTAACTACCTCCGCGGCGGAAAAGCGCCCTTTATTCACTTAAGAGGAACAAGACTACAAGAATGTTTTGCATGCCTAATAGTGTGACTACTAGGTTCTTTATATAGTGCTAGGAAAATCCCTAAAGTTTTCAAATCCGATTTGGAAACAACTTGTTTCTTAACTAATCCTCCACCGCCTTTGACTTCCAATGTTTCCTAATCAAAGTTGGAAACAAAGAGTTTGATAGCCTTTGACCAATTCAAGGAACCTACTCAACAAATCTCCACCTTGACTTGAATTGTCTCGTCAACAGCAGTTGTTCCTCTTCTCGTGAACAAAACTACGTCTTCTCCGCACCCAATGTCTTTCGTCACAGAGACTCACACTGGACCCCCACCGGGTCCGACATGCCCCGAAGAGCCTCACTGGCTCAAGATGTTGAGCAATTCCAGACAATGCTGTAACTTGCTCTCCGAAATCGGCTTTGTGAACATATTTGTGGGGTTGTCAGCTGTCCCCACCTTCTTCACCTTGATCCTGCTCTCGTTTCTCAGAAAATGATACCTGACGTCGATATGCTTGGTCCTTTCATGATGAACTGTAGGGTTTTGATTCATGGATCGCACAACGGAAGCATAATCAAACATAAAACCATGCAAAACCCTCCAAGGATCACAAGTCAAGAGACATAACAATGGTAAGGGTTAGAAATCATAAACACACCTTTGGGTTCTCCTTGATGACTTCAAACGCGAATTATGTCACGTTCTCTATAGTTGATGCACGCCTAGAGTTGATCCTAGATCTCCCAACTCCTTTGGTGCTAGCCCGGAAGAGGAAGAGGAAGAAGAAATCACGCAAAACGAGACCCAAAGGAGGGTCTCGGCCTCCTTTGGCCGACGGGGACGGGGCGGCGGCAAGGGGGCGTCGGGCCTCCTTGTTGCTTGCTCTCTCTCCTTTGTTCTCTCCCACTCTTGTTATGTTCACTTAATGAGCATAAGTTATGTGGGAAGGAAGGAAGGAAGGTCCTTTATATAGTCCAACAACTCCTTGTTAACTACCTAAAGGACTTATTCTAGTCCAACTAGAATTCAATTTAGTCCCTTCCTTGAAAATTAGTCCCTACTAAGTTTGCAAGGGTTTGCAAAGTGATCCTTCTAATTAATTAATCCAATTAATTAATTCCCAAATCTAGTTCAACTCTATATAGCGTGTGACCCCATAGGTTCTATCTAGTTGGTAGCAACTATTTGCTAATATGGAGCGGTCTCTAGCAAAACATCCATTCTAGCCAACTAATAGAATAGTCATCTTGACAACCTTTGTACAAGTAATTGTCTCATCCCTTTGTCTCTATATCCGGATTGGACACGAGACATACAAGTCACACTCGTATATCCAATCCATAGTTTCTCGATCCATGGTAATGGCCTTATTCGTGCAAATAACATCAATATCCCATATTGATTTATTTGAGTCTGGCCAGACATTCTATAAGCACTATCCCTCGAGTGGCCTAGGATATCTGCTCCCGTTATGTGGAAGGGACAAATTCTATCTACGTCCACTACGATCTCTAAGCTTGCTTCTTATTGTATCCAGTACACGCCTTTATAACTACCCAGTTACGGTGTAGCGTTTAACGCTACCAAGATCACAATAATCCACAACTAGAATATCTAGTGACTTCAAGTCTAAGGATGACAATACCGTTGCACCGCGAGAAGCGCTTGTGACTCAACATAACATGTATGTAGCCTTCTCGGAGATGGGTCAATCCAGTGCAACATTGCCTAATGCACACCTATGTGCTGGATCATGATATCTCCATATCAATCCAACCCCATACTAGTCTATAGATGATCGTCCGATTAATCATTATACTTGACTAGGGATATTTAAGATAAACAACACAATTTTAAATCTAAGGACTTCATTATATTAAATATCCAATAAATAATCAATGAATTTTCTAGCCATATACAAATTCATACTAAACTAGATTGCCTCTAGGGCATCTATTCCAACAGTCTCCCACTTGCACTAGAGCCAATCTGGCGCATCTCGTATGCCCATACTCCTAGTGTGCCCTTCATGCTTCCACTGCGTGAGAGGCTTCGTAAGCGGGTCTGACAGATTATCATATGTAGGAATCTTGCATATCCGAACGTCTCCTCTATCGATAATATCTCGAATCTGATGAAACTTCCTGAGCACGTGCTTGGACTTCTGGTGCGATCTGGGTTCCTTTGATTGCGCGATCGCCCCAGTGTTGTCACAGAACAACTCAACTGGATCCGCAATGCTAGGGACCACACCAAGTTCAGAAACAAACTTTATGATCCAAACAGCCTCCTTTGCTGCGCCATTTGCAGCAATGTACTCAGCCTCTGTTGTAGAATCAGCTACCGTCTCTTGCTTGGAACTCTTCCAGCTCACCGCTGCTCCATTCAGGCAAAACACATATCCCGATTGTGATCTAAAGTCATCTCTGTCGGTTTGGAAGCTTGCATCAGTGTAACCCCTTACACGCAACTCTTCCTCACCGCCAAATATCAAGAAAGCATCCTTAGTTCTTCTCAAGTACTTTAGGATGTTCTTGACTGCAATCCAGTGACTCTCACCCGGATTAGATTGGTATCTGCTTGTCATACTCAAGGCATATGACACATCTGGTCTAGTACATAAAATGGCGTACATGATAGATCCTATGGCCGAGGCATAGGGGATTCTACTCATGCGTTCCTTCTCAATCTCATTGGAAGGACAACCATTCTTCGAAAGAGTGATTCCATGTGACATGGGCAAGAATCCCTTCTTGGAGTCTTACATGTTGAACCGTTTCAACACCTTGTCAATATATGTACTTTGACTTAGGCCTAGCATCCTCTTAGATATATCTCTATAGATCTTTATACCGAGTATATAGGCTGCTTCCCCTAAGTCCTTCATTGAGAAACACTTTCCTAGCCAATCTTTCACAGATTGCAGCATGGTAATGTCGTTTCCAATGAGTAGTATGTCATCCACATACAAGACCAGAAAAGCTACAGAGCTCCCACTAACCTTCTTGTAGACACAAGACTCATCTTTGTTTCTGATGAAGTCAAACTCTTTGACCACTTCATCAAAACGTCGATTCCAACTCCTAGAAGATTGCTTCAATCCATAAATGGATCGTTGCAGCTTACAGACTTTGTTGGCTTGATTTGGATCCTCAAAACCCTCCGGCTGTATCATATACACGTCCTCGAGGAGATTCCCATAAAGGAATGCAGTTTTGACATCCATATGCCAAATCTCATAGTCATGGTATGCTGCAATCGCAAGTAGGATTCGGATGGATTTGGTCATAGCGACTGGTAAAAAGGTTTCATCATAGTCAATACCATGAATCTGTCTGAATACTTTAGCCACCAATCGGCCCTTATAGGTATTCACATTACCATCCATGTCGATCTTCTTCTTGAAGACCCACTTGCACCCTATGGGCCGCGCCCCTTCGGGTGGTTCCACCAAAGTCCATACTTTGTTGGTATACATGGATTCCATCTCGGATCTCATGGCTTCCAGCCACTTCTGAGAGTCTGGGCCACTCATGGCCTCCTCATAGGTAGTAGGCTCATCATCTATGAGCATCGCGTCACCGGAATCGGTTACGAGAAGTCCATACCTCTCGGGTTCCTGGCGCACTCTACTAGATCTACGAAGCTCTTGTGTTACTTGAACAGGTGGCTCCACAACTGCTTGTGGTTCCTGTTCATGTTCCATAATCGGTTCAGTGATTTGTGGTTCTTGAACTTCTTCAAGTTCTACATTCCTCCCACTTGCTACTTTAGAGACAAACTCTCTTTCTAGAAACACGCCGGTCCGAGCAACAAACACTTTGTACTCGGTTGGATTGTAGAATTAGTATCCCTTAGTTTCCTTAGGGTACCCCACAAACTTACACTTATCCGATTTAGGCCCTAGCTTGTCTGATTGTAAACGTTTTACATAGACATCGCAGCCCCAAATCCTCATGAACGACAGTGTGGGACGCCTCTCACTCCACATCTCATATGGTGTCTTCATGACTGATTTAGATGGAACACGGTTAATGGTGAAAGCCGCACTTAATCGAGCGTAGCCCCAAAATGATAATGGAAGATCGGTTTGACACATCATAGACCGAACCATATCCAATAGGGTTCGATTCCTCCTCTCGGACACGCCATTCCATTGTGGCGTTCCGGGTGGAGTGAGTTGGGACACGATCCCACACTCTCTAAGATAGTCGTCAAACTCTTGGATCAAGTATTCTCCTCCACGATCCGATCGTAGAGCCTTTATACTTTTGCCAAGTTGCTTTTCTACTTCATTCTTGAATTCTTTGAACACTTCAAAGGATTCGGATTTTGCCCTCATAAGGTACACAAATCCATATCTACTGTAATCATCAGTAAATGTAATGAAGTAGACATAACCACCCTTGGCAGGCGTGGCAAATGGCCCACACACATCGGTATGTATGAGCGCCAATTGCTCACTAGTCCTTTCACCTTTCTTATTGAAAGGGGACTTTGTCATTTTTCCCAATAAACAAGCCTCACATGTCTCATATGATTCAAAATCAAATGAGTCTAGTAATCCATCCTTATGGAGTCTAGATACACGTTTCTCATTTATGTGGCCTAAACGACAGTGCCATAAATAAGCAGGATTTAAATCATTTATTTTAATCCGCTTGGTATTAATGTTGTAGACAGGATTGCTTAGATCAAGGACATAAAGTCCATTAAATAATTGCGCACTAAAATAGTGAATATTATTTAAATAAAAGGAACAACAATTGTTCTTTATCGAAATAATAAAACAATCCTTGTCCAAACAAGAAATAGAAATAATGTTTCTGCTCATAGCAGGCACAAAATAGCAATTATTTAATTCTAAAACTAATCCTGAAGGTAGAGATAGCTCGCACACGCCTATGGCCAACGCAGCAACCTTTGCTCCATTCCCAACGCGCAGATCTACCTCTCCTTTAGCCAATCTTCTACTTCTCTTTAGATCCTGCATATTTCGACAAATATGAGATCCACATCCAGTATCTAATACCCATGATGTAGAGACAGTTAAATTGACATCTACAACAAAAATACCTGGTGGTGGTGGAATCACTATTCCAAGCCTCTTGTCCTCCAGATATTTTGGGCAGTTCCTCCTCCAGTGTCCAGGCTGACTGCAATAGTGACACTCACCTTTAGTCACGGCCTTGGCAATGCCACCAACAGGCTTAAGGGCAGGTTCCTTGGACTTGGCAACTGAATTTCCTTTGCCCTTGGAGGAAGAGGCAAACCTTTTGCCCTTTCCTTTCTGTACCATCATTATGGCCTTGCCCTTACCCTTGTTGATGCTCTGTTCAGCCGTCCTCAACATGTTGAGTAAATCTGGCATAGGTTTAACGACCTCGTTCATGTTATAGTTCATAATGAACTGTCCATAACTCTTGGGCAACGATTGCAACACGAGATCGGTTGCCAACTCTTGGCCGACCGGGGACCCCAGTCGGGCGAGATTCTCCAAGTACCCGATCATTCAGAGTACATGGCTCATTATGTCTATTTGTTTTTTGTCTACGGACCAGGAGTGTAAAGGTAATGTCCTTGGAATAGCCCAAGGGAGACCAGACCCAACAATCAACATCGGATTTAAATTATTTTTCTCCAACATTTAACAATCGGTAAGGAGATTCTCATAAAATCAGTTGTGCAAGCTATGCCAATTTATACTATGAGTTGTTTTCTTTTGCCTAACAAAATCTGTCAAGATCTAGAGAGAGTGGTTAGCCGCTTTTGGTGGGTTGGTGATGATCAAAAGAGAAAGAAACACTGGGTGGCATGGGGAAAGATCAAGGAAAACAAGGAAGATGGAGGATTGGGTTTTCGTGATTTTCCAGATTTTAATAAAGCAATGTTAGCAAAACAATCCTGGAGATTAATGCAAAATCCAAATTCGCTAGTTGGTCGGGTGCTGAAAGATCAGTATTTTGGCAATACCCCCTTTTTGCAACTAGAAGTGTTATGACAAGCCACGTCACGAACAAATGAACGAAAAAAGAAGAACACGAGTATTTTACGTGGTTCGCTAGCAAAATATTTGCTAACTACCTCCGCGGCGGAAAAGCTCCTTTATTCACTTAAGAGGAACAAGACTACAAGAATGTTTTGCATGCCTAATAGTGTGACTACTAGGTTCTTTATATAGTGCTAGGAAAATCCCTAAAGTTTTCAAATCCGATTTGGAAACAACTTGTTTCTTAACTAATCCTCCACCGCCTTTGACTTCCAATGTTTCCTAATCAAAGTTGGAAACAAAGAGTTTGATAGCCTTTGACCAATTCAAGGCACCTACTCAACAAATCTCCACCTTGACTTGAATTGTCTCGTCAACAGCAGTTGCTCCTCTTCTCGTGAACAAAACTACGTCTTCTCCGCACCCAATGTCTCTCGTCACAGAGACTCACTGGACCCCCACCGGGTCCGACATGCCCCGAAGGGCCTCACTGGCTCAAGATGTTGAGCAATTCCAGACAATGCTGGAACTTGCTCTCCGAAACCGGCTTTGTGAACATATTTGTGGGGTTGTCAGCTGTCCCCACCTTCTTCACCTTGATCCTGCTCTCGTTTCTCAGAAAATGATACCTGACGTCGATATGCTTGGTCCTTTCATGATGAACTGTAGGGTTTTGATTCATGGATCGCACAAAGGAAGCATAATCAAACATAAAACCATGCAAAACCCTCCAAGGATCACAAGTCAAGAGACATAACGATGGTAAGGGTTAGAAATCATAAAAACACCTTTGGGTTCTCCTTGATGACTTCAAACGCGAATTATGTCACGTTCTCTATAGTTGATGCACGCCTAGAGTTGATCCTAGATCTCACAACTCCTTTGGTGCTAGCCCGGAAGAGGAAGAGGAAGAAGAAATCACGCAAAACGAGACCCAAAGGAGGGTCTCGGCCTCCTTTGGCCGACGGGGACGGGGCGGCGGCAAGGGGGCGTCGGGCCTCCTTGTTGCTTGCTCTCTCTCCTTTGTTCTCTCCAACTCTTGTTATGTTCACTTAATGAGCATAAGTTATGTGGGAAGGAAGGAAGGAAGGTCCTTTATATAGTCCAACAACTCCTTGTTAACTACCTAAAGGACTTATTCTACTCCAACTAGAATTCAATTTAGTCCCTTCCTTGAAAATTAGTCCCTACTAAGTTTGCAAGGGTTTGCAAAGTGATCCTTCTAATTAATTAATCCAATTAATTAATTCCCAAATCTAGTTCAACTCTATATAGCGTGTGACCCCATAGGTTCTATCTAGTTGGTAGCAACTATTTGCTAATATGGAGCGGTCTCTAGCAAAACATCCATTCTAGCCAACTAATAGAATAGTCATCTTGACAACCTTTGTACAAGTAATTGTCTCATCCCTTTGTCTCTATATCCGGATTGGACACGAGACATACAAGTCACACTCGTATATCCAATCCATAGTTTCTCGATCCATGGGAATAGCCTTATTCGTGCAAATAACATCAATATCCCATATTGATTTATTTGAGTCTGGCCAGACATTCTATAAGCACTATCCCTCGAGTGGCCTAGGATATCTGCTCCCGTTATGTGGGAGGGACAAATTCTATCTACGTCCATTACGATCTCTAAGCTTGCTTCTTATTGTATCCAGTACACGCCTTTATAACTACCCAGTTACGGTGTAGCGTTTAACGCTACCAAGATCTCAATAATCCACAACTAGAATATCTAGTGACTTCAAGTCTAAGGATGACAATACCGTTGCACCGCGAGAAGCGCTTGTGACTCAACATAACATGTATGTAGCCTTCTCGGAGATGGGTCAATCCAGTGCAACATTGCCTAATGCACACCTATGTGCTGGATCATGATATCTCCATATCAATCCAACCCCATAATAGTCTATAGATGATCGTCCGATTAATCATTATACTTGACTAGGGATATTTAAGATAAACAACACAATTGTAAATCTAAGGACTTCATTATATTAAATATCCAATAAATAATAAATGAATTTTCTAGCCATATACAAATTCATACTAAACTAGATTGCCTCTAGGGCATCTATTCCAACAGTCTCCCACTTGCACTAGAGCCAATCTGGCGCATCTCGTATGCCCATACTCCTAGTGTGCCCTTCATGCTTCCACTGCGTGAGAGGCTTCGTAAGCGGGTCTGACAGATTATCATATGTAGGAATCTTGCATATCCGAACGTCTCCTCTATCGATAATATCTCGAATCTGATGAAACTTCCTGAGCACGTGCTTGGACTTCTGGTGATATCTGGGTTCCTTTGATTGCGCGGTCGCCCCAGTGTTGTCACAGAACATTTCAACTGGATCTGCAATGCTAGGGACCACACCAAGTTCAGAAACAAACTTTCTGATCCAAACAGCCTCCTTTGCTGCGCCATTTGCAGCAATGTACTCAGCCTCTGTTGTAGAATCAGCTACCGTCTCTTGCTTGGAACTCTTCCAGCTCACCGCTGCTCCATTCAGGCAAAACACATATCCCGATTGTGATCTAAAGTCATCTCTGTCGGTTTGGAAGCTTGCATCAGTGTAACCCCTTACACGCAACTCTTCCTCACCGCCAAATATCAAGAAAGCATCCTTAGTTCTTCTCAAGTACTTTAGGATGTTCTTGACTGCAATCCAGTGACTCTCACCCGGATTAGATTGGTATCTGCTTGTCATACTCAAGGCATATGACACATCTGGTCTAGTACATAAAATGGCGTACATGATAGATCCTATGGCCGAGGCATAGGGGATTCTACTCATGCGTTCCTTCTCAATCTCATTGGAAGGACAACCATTCTTCGAAAGAGTGATTCCATGTGACATGGGCAAGAATCCCTTCTTGGAGTCTTACATGTTGAACCGTTTCAACACCTTGTCAATATATGTACTTTGACTTAGGCCTAGCATCCTCTTAGATATATCTCTATAGATCTTTATACCGAGTATATAGGCTGCTTCCCCTAAGTCCTTCATTGAGAAACACTTTCCTAGCCAATCTTTCACAGATTGCAGCATGGGAATGTCGTTTCCAATGAGTAGTATGTCATCCACATACAAGACCAGAAAAGCTACAGAGCTCCCACTAACCTTCTTGTAGACACAAGACTCATCTTCGTTTCTGATGAAGCCAAACTCTTTGACCACTTCATCAAAACGTCGATTCCAACTCCTAGAAGCTTGCTTCAATCCATAAATGGATCGTTGCAGCTTACAGACTTTGTTGGCTTCATTTGGATCCTCAAAACCCTCCGGCTGTATCATATACACGTCCTCGAGGAGATTCCCATAAAGGAATGCAGTTTTGACATCCATCTGCCAAATCTCATAGTCATGGTATGCTGCAATCGCAAGTAGGATTCGGATGGATTTGGTCATAGCGACTGGTAAAAAGGTTTCATCATAGTCAATACCATGAATCTGTCTGAATACTTTAGCCACCAATCGGCCCTTATAGGTAATCACATTACCATCCATGTCGATCTTCTTCTTGAAGACCCACTTGCACCCTATGGGCCGCGCCCCTTCGGGTGGTTCCACCAAAGTCCATACTTTGTTGGTATATATGGATTCCATCTAGGATCGCATGGCTTCCAGCCACTTCTGAGAGTCTGGGCCACTCATGGCCTACTCATAGGTAGTAGGCTCATCATCTATGAGCATCGCGTCACCGGAAACGGTTACGAGAAGTCCATACCTCTCGGATTCCTGGCGCACTCTACTAGATCTACGAAGCTCTTGTGTTACTTGAACAGGTGGCTCCACAACTGCTTGTGGTTCCTGTTCATGTTCCATAATCGGTTCAGTGATTTGTGGTTCTTGAACTTCTTCAAGTTCTACATTCCTCCCACTTGCTTCTTTAGAGACAAACTCTCTTTCTAGAAACACGCCGGTCCGAGCAACAAACACTTTGTTCTCGGTTGGATTGTAGAATTAGTATCCCTTAGTTTCCTTAGGGTACCCCACAAACTTACACTTATCCGATTTAGGCCCTAGCTTGTCTGATTGTAAACTTTTTACATAGACATCGCAGCCCCAAATCCTCACGAACGACAGTGTGGGACGCCTCCCACTCCACATCTCATATGGTGTCTTCATGACTGATTTAGATGGAACACGGTTAATGGTGAAAGCCGCACTTAATAGAGAGTAGCCCCAAAATGATAATGGAAGATCGGTTTGACACATCATAGACCGAACCATATCCAATAGGGTTCGATTCCTCCTCTCGGACACGCCATTCCATTGTGGCGTTCCGGGTGGAGTGAGTTGGGACACGATCCCACACTCTCTAAGATAGTCGTCAAACTCTTGGATCAAGTATTCTCCTCCACGATCCGATCGTAGAGCCTTTATACTTTTGCCAAGTTGATTTTCTACTTCATTCTTGAATTCTTTGAACACTTCAAAGGATTCGGATTTTGCCCTCATAAGGTACACAAATCCATATCTACTGTAATCATCAGTAAATGTAATGAAGTAGACATAACCACCCCCGGAAGGCGTGGCAAATGGCCCACACACATCGGTATGTATGAGCGCCAATTGCTCACTAGTCCTTTCACCTTTCTTATTGAAAGGGGACTTTGTCATTTTTCCCAATAAACAAGCCTCACATGTCTCATATGATTCAAAATCAAATGAGTCTAGTAATCCATCCTTATGGAGTCTAGATACACGTTTCTCATTTATGTGGCCTAAACGACAGTGCCATAAATAAGCAGGATTTAAATAATTTATTTTAATCCGCTTGGTATTAATGTTGTAGACAGGATTGCTTAGATCAAGGACATAAAGTCCATTAAATAATTGCGCACTAAAATAGTGAATATTATTTAAATAAAAGGAACAACAATTGTTCTTTATCGAAATAATAAAACAATCTTTGTCCAAACAAGAAATAGAAATAATGTTTCTGCTCATAGCAGGCACAAAATAGCAATTATTTAATTCTAAAACTAATCCTGAAGGCAGAGATAGCTCGCACACGCCTATGGCCAACGCAGCAACCTTTGCTCCATTCCCAACGCGCAGATCTACCTCTCCTTTACCCAATCTTCTACTTCTCTTTAGATCCTGCATATTTCGACAAATATGAGATCCACATCCAGTATCTAATACCCATGATGTAGAGACAGTTAAATTGACATCTACAACAAAAATACCTGGTGGTGGTGGAATCACTATTCCAAGCCTCTTGTCCTCCAGATATTTTGGGCAGTTCCTCCTCCAGTGTCCAGGCTGACTGCAATAGTGACACTCACCTTTAGTCACGGCCTTGGCAATGCCACCAACAGGCTTAAGGGCAGGTTCCTTGGACTTGGCAACTGACTTGCCTTTGCCCTTGGAGAAAGAGGCAAACCTTTTGCCCTTTCCTTTATGTACCATCATTATGGCCTTGCCCTTACCCTTGTTGATGCTATGTTCAGCCGTCCTCAACATGTTGAGTAAATCTGGCATAAGTTTAACGATCTCGTTCATGTTATAGTTCATAATGAACTGTCCATAACTCTCGGGCAACGATTGCAACACGAGATCAATTGCCAACTCTTGGCCGACCGGGAACCCCAGTCGGGCGAGATTCTCCAAGTACCCGATCATTCGGAGTACATGGCTCATTATGTCTATTTTTTTTTTCTACGGACCAGGAGTGTAAAGGTAATGTCCTTGGAATAGCCCAAGGGAGACCAGACCCAACAATCAACATCGGATTTAAATTATTTTTCTCCAACATTTAACAATCGGTAAGGAGATTCTCATAAAATCAGTTGTGCAAGCTATGCCAATTCATACTATGAGTTTTTTTCTTTTGCCTAACAAAATCTGTCAAGATCTAGAGAGAGTGGTTAGCCGCTTTTGGTGGGGTGGTGATGATCAAAAGAGAAAGAAACACTGGGTGGCATGGGGAAAGATCAAGGAAAACAAGGAAGATGGAGGATTGGGTTTTCGTGATTTTCCAGATTTTAATAAAGCAATGTTAGCAAAACAATCCTGGAGATTAATGCAAAATCCAAATTCGCTAGTTGGTCGGGTGCTGAAAGATCAGTATTTTGGCAATACCCCCTTTTTGCAACTAGAAGTGTTATGACAAGCCACGTCACGAACAAATGAACGAATAAAGAAGAACACGAGTATTTTACGTGGTTCGCTAGCAAAATATTTGCTAACTACCTTCGCGGCGGAAAAGCGCCCTTTATTCACTTAAGAGGAACAAGACTACAAGAATGTTTTGCATGCCTAATAGTGTGACTACTAGGTTCTTTATATAGTGCTAGGAAAATCCCTAAAGTTTTCAAATCCGATTTGGAAACAACTTGTTTCTTAACTAATCCACCACCGCCTTTGACTTCCAATGTTTCCTAATCAAAGTTGGAAACAAAGAGTTTGATAGCCTTTGACCAATTCAAGGCACCTACTCAACAAATCTCCACCTTGACTTGAATTGTCTCGTCAACAGCAGTTGCTCCTCTTCTCGTGAACAAAACTACGTCTTCTCCGCACCCAATGTCTCTCGTCACAGAGACTCACTGGACCCCCACGGGGTCCGACATGCCCCGAAGGGCCTCACTGGCTCAAGATGTTGAGCAATTCCAGACAATGCCGGAACTTGCTCTCCGAAACCGGCTTTGTGAACATATTTGTGGGGTTGTCAGCTGTCCCCAACTTCTTCACCTTGATCCTGCTCTCGTTTCTCAGAAAATGATACCTGACGTCGATATGCTTGGTCCTTTCATGACGAACTATAGGGTTTTGATTCATGGATCGCACAACGGAAGCATAATCAAACATAAAACCATGCAAAACCCTCCAAGGATCACAAGTCAAGAGACATAACGATGGTAAGGGTTATAAATCATAAACACACCTTTGGGTTCTCCTTGATGACTTCAAACGCGAATTATGTCACGTTCTCTATAGTTGCTGCATGCTTAGAGTTGATCCTAGATCTCCCAAATCCTTTGGTGCTAGCCCGGAAGAGGAAGAGGAAGAAGAAATCACGCAAAACGAGACCCAAAGGAGGGTCTCGGCCTCCTTTGGCCGACGGGGACGGGGCGGCGGCGAGGGGGCGTCGGGCCTCCTTGTTGCTTGCTCTCTCTCCTTTGTTCTCTCCCACTCTTGTTATGTTCACTTAATGAGCATAAGTTATGTGGGAAGGAAGGAAGGAAGGTCCTTTATATAGTCCAACAACTCCTTGTTAACTACCTAAAGGACTTATTCTAGTCCAACTAGAATTCAATTTAGTCCCTTCCTTGAAAATTAGTCCCTACTAAGTTTGCAAGGGTTCGCAAAGTGATCCTTCTAATTAATTAATCCAATTAATTAATTCCCAAATCTAGTTCAACTCTATATAGCGTGTGACCCCATAGGTTCTATCTAGTTGGTAGCAACTATTTGCTAATATGGAGCGGTCTCTAGCAAAACATCCATTCTAGCCAACTAATAGAATAGTCATCTTGACAACCTTTGTACAAGTAATTCTCTCATCCCTTTGTCTCTATATCCGGATTGGACACGAGACATACAAGTCACACTCGTATATCCAATCCATAGTTTCTCGATCCATGGGAATAGCCTTATTCGTGCAAATAACATCAATGGGAAAAATTCTATCTACGTCCACTACGATCTCTAAGCTTGCTTCTTATTGTATCCAGTACACGCCTTTATAACTACCCAGTTACGGTGTAGCGTTTAACGCTACCAAGATCACAATAATCCACAACTAGAATATCTAGTGACTTCAAGTCTAAGGATGACAATACCGTTGCACCGCGAGAAGCGCTTGTGACTCAACATAACATGTATGTAGCCTTCTCGGAGATGGGTCAATCCAGTGCAACATTCCCCAATGCACACCTATGTGCTGGATCATGATATCTCCATATCAATCCAACCCCATACTATTCTATAGATGATCGTCCCATTAATCATTATACTTGACTAGGGATATTTAAGATAAACAACACAATTGTAATTGTAAGGACTTCATTATATTAAATATCCAATAAATGAATTTTCTAGCCATATACAAATTCATACTAAACTAGATTGCCTCTAGGGCATCTATTCCAACATGAACTTGGTCCTTAGTCAAGCAAATCGCACTCAAGCTGTCACAGTAGACTATCGACTGATCTTGATGTAGCCCTAGATCAGTGACCATTCCCTTAAGCCAAATTGCCTCCTTTGCTGCTTCTGTTAGAGCCATATACTCTGCCTCCGTGGTGGACAAATTCACCGCCGGCTTTAGCGTCGCCTTCCAACTCACAACAGATGCTCCCAGAGAAAATACATAGCCCGTCATTGATCTTCTACTATCAACATCCCCTGCATAGTCCGAATCCGAGAAACCAGCTACCAAGATGTTTTCACGTGACCCATAGCATATGCCAATGTCTGACATACCCTTAAGGTACCTGAATATGCGCTTCACCGCCTGCCAATGTTCCCTACCCGGATGAGCCATAAAACGACTAACCACCCTAACAGCGAATGCTATGTCTGGTCGAGTATAGACCATAGGATACATGAAGCTTCCAACTGCGTTAGCATATGGAACCTTGGACATGTACTCCTTCTCCTCCTCAGTCTAAACGGTGTACATTCCTAGCTTGCTATTAGTTGCCATAGGAGTATCTATAGCTTTAGCTGATAACATCCTGAATCTTTCCAAGACCTTCTTGATGTATCCCTGCTGTGACAAGAAAAGCTTCTTCTTCTTCCTGTCTCTATAGATCTCAACTCCTAATATCTTCCGAGCAGCTCCCAGATCAATCATCTCGAATTCCGCGCTAATGGACCTCTTCAGTTCTCTAATGTCCTTGAAATTTCGAGTTGCAATCAGATTATCATCCACATATAGAACTAGTTAAATACGTGATCCACCATGCAACTCTTTGTGATACACGCAACAATCATACTCGCACTTGTGGTAACCAATCTTCAATATGAAGCTGTCAAACCTCTTGTACCATTGCCTCGGTGACTGCTTAAGTCCGTAGAGAGAACTCTTCATCTTGCACACGTGGTTCTCTCTTCCGGGAACTTGGAACCCTTCCGGTTGGCTCATGTATATCTCCTCTTCCAACTCTCCATGTAGAAAATCTATTTTGACATCCAATTGCTCAAGCTCTAGGTCGTGGTGTGCCACAATTGCTAGTAGAACCCGGATAGAAGTATGTCTGAACACCGGTGAGAAGATCTTGTTGTAGCCAACTCCCTCTTTCTGACTGAACCCTCTTGAAACTAGCCTTGCCTTATGCTTGATGCCCTCTCAAGATGCAGTTCCTTCCTTTCTTCTGAAAACCCACTTGCAACTGACTATATTCCTTCCCGCTGGAAATTTAACAAGCTCCCAAGTCGAGTTCTTGCTAAGAGACTCCATCTCTTCTCCCATCGCGGCAATCCATTGTGCTGACTCAGAACTAGATATAGCGGCCTTGTAGGAGGATGGCTCGTCCTCTACCTCTTCCGCTACCTGTAATGCATATCCCACCATGCCATCATTTTTGTATCTCGCCGGAGGCTTTATGACTCTCCTTGATCTTCCTTCAGCAATACTTTGATGAACTGGTTCCTTTGGTGTAGACGCATCCTCGCTATCAGAGCTTCTTCCTCTTCTGCTTCTGGCGGCGGTGTAGGGATTTCGGAATCCTTCGGATCAGTAGGATCCGACTCTCCCTCCAACTTCTTCTTTGCACCTCCAAGCTCCACCTCCACGGAGTTCTTCAACATATGAGTCTCATCAAAGACTACACTTCTGCTAAGTATAATCTTGTTGTCTGCCCATATCTTGTATCCCTTCACACTTGTTCCGAAACCCATGAATACTCCCTTCTTAGCTCTTGGTTCTAATTTGCCATCATCAACGTGATAATAGGCAACACAAACAAAAATTCTCAAATCCGAGTAATCCACTGCATTACAGGACCAGACTTCCATAGGAATCTTGCATCCTATACCTGTGTGCGGGCTCCGATTTATGAGATAGCATGCCATGGAAACTGCCTCTCCCCAGAAACCTCTAGAAAGACCTGCATTCGAAAGCATGCACCTTGCTTTCGCTAAAAGTGTCTGATTCATTCTCTCGGCTACACCGTTTCCTGCGGTGTGTGCCGAACGGTGCGATGGCGTGCTATTCCATGATCCTTGCAGAATCCATCAAACTCTGATGAACAGAACTCTAAGCCGTTGTCCGTGCGCAACCTCTTCACCTTCTTTCCCACCTGATTCTCTACTAGTGTCTTCCACTCCTTGAATCTTGCGAAGGATTCACTCTTGTGCTTCACCACGAATATCCAAGTCATCTTGGAGTAGTCGTCTATGATGCTTAGGCAATACCTGTACCCTCCAATCGCCTCGACCCGAGATGGACCCCAGCAATCCGAATGGATATAATCAAGAGTGCCTTTCGTTCTATGAACCGCCTTAAGGAACTTGCTACGCTGTAGCTTCCCATACACGCAGTGCTCACAAAACCCCAGGTTCTTGGGAGCATGCCCGGTGAGATAGCCTTTCTTTTGAAGTTCCTGCATTCCATGTTCACTCATATGACCGAGCCTCATATGCCACAGCTTAGTTAGATCAGCTTCCTTAATCTCGACTGAGACAACTCCAGCAGAACCTTTGATCGTCAAACCTTGCAACATGTACAAAGTTCCACTCTTGACTCCCCTGAGAATCACCTTAGAACCCTTGCAGACTTGTAGATCTCCACCTTCACTTTTGAAACTGTATCCCTTGCTGTCGAGTAGACTCAAGGAGATCAGATTCTTCTTAATAAGTGGTACATGTCTGACCTGCTCCAAGGTACATAACTTCCCTTCATTCGTTTTCAATCTAATTGAGCCGTTCCCAATCACCTTACAGATGGCTCCGTTTGCCATGTAGACAGACCCTCCATCCGTTTGGTTGTACGTCGAGAATAGCTCCCTGTTATAGCAAATATGATAGGAAGCTCCGGAATCAAGGACCCACGCATCTTGAGAGTGCGTGACAACATCCGCCATTAGAACGTAATCATCTCGGACGAGTTACCTTGTTCTGCTACGGCTGGGGATCCACTCTGCCCCTGTTGACCTCTTTTCGGGCAATCTCTCTTCCAGTGCCCCTTTTCCTTGCAAAAGGCACAAACATCCTTGGGTAAATTAGAACCTGAGAACTGTTTCTTCTTGTTCTTCTTACCCTTCTTGCTTCCTCCCGTTGCCATCAGTCCAGAAGCATGGTCCTTTGTACCTATGCCTGCACCCTTATGGCGCAGTTCCCTAGCATGGAGCGCCGATCTGACCTCCTCTAGGGATAAGTCGTCCTTGTTCACTATGAACGACTGAACGAAGTTCTAGTATGATGGAGGTAACGATATCAATTACAAGAGTGCGGCATCCTCATCGCCCACCTTCTCGCCAATATTACGCAAGTCTAAAAGAATTGTATTTAATAAATCAAGATGGTCCAAACAGAACTGGACGTTTGTTTTTTACATTTAGATGAAGTACTTATTTCAGTGCATAAATTTACTTGTTTTCATTTCATTGAATCAATAATCTGTATATTCTTTTTTTCTCGGTAACTTTGTAATAGATTCAATGGATACAATTTTCTATCTACAGTGTATTACATGCATTGAGCATCAACATTTCTTCTTTGTAGAACCATCAATATTTAAACGTTTGGGTCAAAAAAGTTTACATTCTCAATGCAATATTAAATTTTAAAAATAATATGATCCCACTTTTTAAAATTACATGTCATCCAAATCTGAATTGTGAAATTTTGATTGGCACACTTATGTCATGTGTATGCCAGTTGAAAAAATGCTTGACAAATGGCAACCAAATATTGATTCTGAAATCACAAATGGTGAAAGAAGAAACCTATTCCTTTACTTTCATATATATAGAGAGATTTGTTTTACTCACTTAAGCCTTACTCTTATATTTCTTCTGAACAAATTTGATAGAGATAGGAAGCATCTATAGCACATCCTTTCTGCAGAACTGTCAAAGTAGAAGAGAACCAACCTAACAAAAGCTTCAAAAACTATATGAAGATGAATGTTTTTAAGTTAGATATGAATTATAAACAAACAGAGTGTAGCAAAGTAGAATTTTAGAACAAATATTTATATATAAGGCTTAAAATGGAGACAAAGAGAAACTAAAAAAAAAAGAGACAAATAATATACAAAACCGACCTCACAAGAAATTCCAAAAAGCTAGACGATTTAATAACAACAGCCTCTAGCACTTTTCTGCAAATTAAAAAAAAAAAAAAAAAAAAAAAAAAAAAAAAAAAAAAAAAAAACACAACAACAAGAACAACAACAACAAACTAAGGTTAACTTTTAGCTCCATCCATATTCAAAGTTCAAATAACCTAAAGTCACTACAAAGAAATCAAACTCTCCCATAATTATTTTTCAGTTGAACACTCATGACTAATACACCTTAATAGTGAAAGCGGAGTGCTATCAAAGAATTCTCTTAAATCTAAATTACAAACACAACCAAAAGAAAAATATAAGGATATACAAAATCGGATGATCATCAGTAAGACATAAGAATTTTGATGTTCATATTCTCTGTAAGAGAGAATAGCACGGATTACTTCGGTGACCCCTGGAATCATAGTAAGATAAGGAAACACTCGTGAATCCTTATTTGATAGCCTTTGACCAATTCAAGGCACCAACTCAACAAGAAGAAAAGAAAACGTCTCTATTCTCTTATGCTTTTAGAAGTATATTGGCGGGTAGGGAATTGCTAAAAAGTGGTTTGGTGTGGAAAATCAAGGATGGAAGAAAAATAAAAGTTTTTGGCGATAGATGGTTTAATCACAACGTGTCCGCCGGGTCTGGAGAATATGACAGTGAATGAGCTTATAAAATCTGATATGGGTGAATGGGATGTGGAAAAAGTGAAACAAACGGTCTGGGCTTAGATGTGGAGGATATACTGAGGGTGCCAATAGGCTGCAATGAAACTGTTGATACTCCCCACTGGGCTTATTCAGAAGATGGAGTTTATTCGGTGAATTCGGGATATAGAGCTCAAAGGAGGTTAACAACTGATGCGCCAGCAACGTCGGGGGGTATTAATGACAGCAAGAGGTTGAAGAAATTGTGGACTTTGAAGATTCCCAAGAAATTTATAATGCCTTGTTAGAAGATCTATCACTCGTCTACTAGCAATCTACGGAGAAGAGGCGTGAATGTGTCCGGGGAATGTAAGTTATGCGAGCATGAGTACGAAACAATGGACTATCTTTATTGTCACTGTTCTCATTCCATCTCAGTGTGGAAGAAAATGTTACGAGAATATTTTGATCCAGGTAATTTTGGATGTATAAAGAATCTGTTATTCCAAGCTTTGGATAATGAGAATAGGCAACGATGTGAGCTGGTGGCGACGGCTATTTGGGCAATTTGGACGAATAGAAACGAAGCGGTATTCAACGGCAGGAGCAAGAGCTTGGAGATGGTTGCTACAGATTGTATGGATTTTCTTTCATGGTTTAAAGAAGCAAAAACTTCAGGTTTTTCGGAAGATCAACGTCAACAATATGAGTTTAGCAGCAGCACATGGAATTTCCCTAAACAAGGTACTGTTAAAATTAATGTCGACGCGGCATGGAGGGATTTCTGTCCGGCTACCGGGGTCGGATGAACTCGGATCTTCTGCAGCGTGCAGCTCCTACAGCCAGAGATCCGGGTCGTCCGATATGAAGGCAGCACTTGTGACAAGTGTCAAATTGAGTTTTGTGTCGCCCACACCGAACCTCCTTCCTCTCCCCTCTCCAGATCCCCATTTCTCTCCTCTGCAACTCTCTCTGTCTCCCCTCTCCAGATCCTAAATCATGTCGTATATGGCGATGGATCGAAAGCTACAACCCTCGTAGACGCATGAATATCCCCGAGTAATTTTATTGAAATAACCCTCAATGCAGATGAGTTCTCGCGGCTTGGCAAATCATGTTCAGCAATACTGTCAAAATTATGTAGTTATGCGTTTGACTAGTTGAATAGCTTGTATTTGCAGCGACGATATCAATTTTTTTGATTCAAACGAAGTTCAAATTTACAATCTTTCCAAAGACACGACGGTGTTTCGAGGAATGAAAAAAGAAATTGTGCCCATATCATTTATTCAGCATCAATGGTGTAGACATGGAAATCATAGAAGACTTTGGTTTTTGTTTCAGGAAAAGATTTGACAGACAACCTGCATATCCCCTTCATGTCGTTGTGAAAGAATATCATTCAAGCTTCCAATCTTCTGACGGATAGAAAGAGATGCTGTATGTTCTTCTCAGTTTATCATCCCACACCGGAACGCTATTCCTTCAGGAGAAAGAGGAGTGATACAAAAGCAGAGACCAAACTCGAGAAGAGGCATACCTTTCTCGGCCTTTTGGCTAAGAGTAAGTGTAGTATCTGTTCTTATCAGTTTAATATCTGATATGTGATCCATTGGCTCACACGATATTAAATTTATTTTTCTAGGGGGAGAGGTCCATCACAGTAGCTTGCTCATGGGTCCTCTCAAGTGTCGCCTTGGCGTTGCACTACAGCCTTGGCCTGGCGCACCCCACCCAAATCTAGTTCCTAAGTTTTCTTCTGATGATCAAAGGTTGTTAATGTTTTATAGCTAGCTACCTACCGATCGTCTTTTGAGCCAGATGTTTTATAGCTAGCTAACTACTGATCGTCTTTTGATCCAGTTGAGTACATCTCACAAAGGACTACCGTAAATCTATATATGCTCTCAGTTACTACCGTAAATCTATATATGCTCTCAGTTACACAAGATTGACCAAGTCTTCAAGCAACTCCAAACACATGTTAGCGATGAACTTATCTATAGTCAAAAATAAACAAGTTCCAGAGGCCACAAGTTCCAAACACTGATTTACACGGTATTATCTTTTTATCCAACTTCTCATCACTTGTCTTCATACTCAGCCAATGTCCTCAAGAATTAAATATCCAAGGGTTGCGCTAACAAGTCGTGCTACAAGCCTACAATACCTCAAGAATTAAATATCCAAGGGTTGCGCTAACAAGTCGTGCTACAAGGCTACAACACTCCGGCCAAAGTTCGAAACCTTAAGAGATACTTTTTTTTATTTATTTATTTTTTATTTTATTTTATTTTTGCACAATCATTAATATTTAAGAAGTGCAAGAAGAGAATTTGCGTACAAGGGAACAGAAAACCACAGCCACAAAGAGAAACACCAGGAGGAGAACAAAACAATGGCTGCATCACTAAAAAAGAAAAAATCAAAACAACCACTAACTCATATTACTAGATGATAAAAGAAGAGCCCGATTTAATAAGGTGCAATTCTTCTATCATTTATGAGACAGAACTTTACTGGATCGGTTTAGGATTCCCAATAAAGGTAGAATACAATTTGAACTAGTCGTTTGCCCGCGCTATGCGCGGGGCTAGTGTTGTAATGGAGAAATTCTTTAGTGCTCCATTAGAGCACTACAAAATGCTCTACAACCAATTAAAGTGCAACAATTAAACAAACAGTTGGTAATTAGCAGACATTCAGTGGTTGTAGAGCACCACATATGGTATTTTTTGGAGCACTAAAAAATTGCTCGTTGTAATGAGGTTCAAATTGTCACTGTGGCACATCACTCAACTAACAAATTTATAAAACAGTGATAAGTGTGAAGGTAAAGAAGAACAACATGGAAGATTGACGACTGACTAAATAAATAGACGTTCCGCAAGACTATGACGATATGTAAAAAAAAAGAAAATAATTTAAGAAAGAGGATAATCGGTATTTTGAAAAATTCCTGCAAGTGGCTCTTGCTAATGGAAAAAAGGATAATCCTCAATCAGTGATAGTGTGAAGAAGACCGGTATGTCTTATATTTCTCATAGTTTATCACTCACTAAAGAAATGACCTGGTTGCTCATTTCAAAAATGTGAAGGAGACCATACGGAGAATTAAGCAGAATGAGGGACATATATGACTACGAAGCAACTAAATATGAAACAAAAAGATGGATCTACCGTTGCACAACAAAAGGGTGATCTTATTTCTTCTGGTCGAAAATCACATGGAAGTCTGTTGCTTGCCGGAAAGAGAAAATCAAAGCCATAATTATAAGTCGATGCACCTGTTACATCGATGTATAGACAAAGTGAAGAGGGACAAATCAAATGTTAGGTATTTAAGTACAAAGTTTAATTTAAAACGTTCGATAAGCTATGGTGAAAACAAATTTATTAAGATGATTATTTAAACTGAGATATTATTTTCCTCAAAAAAATAAACTAAGATATATTTTGAGGATTTGCAATAGAACGTGTAAAATCATGATTTAAGAAATCATTACCAATTATGAACCTTAGCACAGAAATTTGAGAGCGACTTTCGGATGAATGAAACTTGAAAGAAAAGTCAATGCATAGAACTAACATAAACAGAAACCTTTTCAAACCCAGAATAGGATGAACAGTCACAAAAAGATAGGCCACACTTACATAAGCCCGTGATGGAATTATTGTTTAAAACTATTAGAGTAGTAGTGCATAAAATCCTTCAATAACATTTGTTATGGTATTCTTCTACAACAGTATTGGTTTGAGTAGAACCTAATTTGCACTATTTTAACACGTACTAGGCGTTACACCGCGCCAAGGCGCGGGGCGAGTGGATGAATATAGCCTCCGTAAAATGGAGTTAAGTAACTTATATGACTGTGAAATATGTTAGGGAAGCATGATCTATAATTTTGATAAATTCGTTCAATATGATTGAATAAGTTCTTTACATAAATTACCACAATCAAATCCCGTTTCTTTTATTTTTTTCGTCAATGAGTGAATCTTGAATTTTATAATAAATATATTTCAAGTTCTCCGATTGAGAACCGTCGTAACTGAATCTTAAGAGACACGTCTGGCATAAAATTGAACGGGATGAAAGTTGACAAAAAATTAGCATGGAATAATCAGCGAAACACAATTCTCATAAAACCACTAAACCAAAAAAATAATATTATAAACCTATTTATTCAACTTTCAAATTTGAAAATGCGAATACAATTCATGTTACTAAAGGTTAAAACTATGTAGCATGCATAACTAAAAGATTGTGGAAGTACTATTTATTTTTAAAGAATAAGAAATTTTACTACAAAAGTTCATATACCAATATTATTTACTGAATCTATTACGATATTATCATTTATAGTTTACACTATAACAATTCATGTTATGAAAGGTTAGAACACTGTAAGATGCATTACTGAGAATTCGTGAAAGCTTTATTTCTTTTTAAAGAATAAGAAGATTTATATTTGTATACTTATATTATTTACTGAATCTTTTATGAATATAATGTATAATTTTTTTGGAGAAATTTATAATGTATAGTTTAGATTAATATGAAAAAGAATTATATTCTTGGATCACAAAATTGAGAAATCTTCAGAGAATCGCCTAACATAAAATAACCGGATTAAAAGTTGAGAAAATTACCATGGTCTAATTAATGAGACACATTTCTTCAAAAACCACTAATTTCATTAAAAATATAATTTATTTCCCTAAAAAGAATGTATCTCTTCCGAATTTATTTACGTAATTGCTAAATTTGAATATGAGATCATAATTTACATTGTTAAGGGTTAAAACTACTAAAAATATTTATGAAATAATTGATTCCTTTTAAAAAATAAGAATTACTAATGAAGGTCATGTACCTATATAGTTATTGAAATTGTTATGATGATTTGATATAGTACGCATAATTACTATTGAAGTTAATGTTTGTATATTATTTATTGAACTTATTATGATATTATAATATATATTTTAGACTAATATAAAAAAATATTCACGGATAAAAAAATCAAGCAATATTTAGAGAATCATCTAACATAAAATTAACCAAGATCAAAGTTGAAAAAATTGCCAGGACTAATTACTGAGAAATATTTCTCAAAAAATCATTAATGTCATTTACATACATATAGATGCTTAAATGTTTTATTGTACATAATCCATACAATAGACATTTTTATAACAAAGTTTCTTTCCCCTCAGTTGAATATAATTTTGTACAACTACATTTACATGAATGCTAAATTTTTATGTGATCACTATTTATGTTATTAATTAAAATTATATAATATGCATCAATTGAGATTTAATTGAAGATGTTTATTTAAATAATAATAAATACATCTTCCGAAGTTCACATACCTATAAAATTATTGAAGTATTATGCTATTGCCAAAAAAAATTATATTATTATTACATATTTTACACTAACATATAAAACATGTTTATATTCAGGTAATAAAATTAAGGATGAACATTCATTACTAATTTAACATTGCAATATTAAAATGAATATTAATTGCTCATGAGTTACAAACAATAAGAGTAACCTTCAAATTATAATGACAAAACAATATTTGAGTATGTGTCTATTTGTAATTGGTTAACGTTGATAAAATAAACACGTAAGATGACAAATGTCTTACTCATAATGAATATTTTAAGACAAATGGCGGAACGTGGTTCAACCTCGGGGCTTCTCTGCTTTTATATTATATATAAGAATAGAGGTAGTAGATGTGGTTCATAATTAAAGAATTTTTGAGTATAGCGCAATACTGATGAATAAACAATTTAAAAGATCTATTCCTCCAATTTTTTATAGTCTTACTGGAAATTACTATTAATTTCTTAGTCTGTACGAAATGAAAAGTCATCGAAACAGAACTGGACGTTTGTTTTTTACATTTAGATGAAGTACTTATTTCAGTGCATAAATTTACTTGTTTTCATTTCATTGAATCAATAATCTGTATATTCTTTTTTTCTCGGTAACTTTGTAATAGATTCAATGGATACAATTTTCTATCTACAGTGTATTACATGCATTGAGCATCAACATTTCTTCTTCGTAGAACCATCAATATTTAAACGTTTGGGTCAAAGAAGTTTACATTCTCAATGCAATATTAAATTTTAAAAATAATATGATCCCACTTTTTAAAATTACATGTCATCCAAATCTAAATTGTGAAATTTTGATTGACACACTTATGTCATGTGTATGCCAGTTGAAAAAAATGCTTGACAAATGGCAACCAAATATTGATTCTGAAATCACAAATGGTGAAAGAAGAAACCTATTCCTTTACTTTCATATATATAGAGAGATTTGTTTTACTCACTTAAGCCTTACTCTTATATTTCTTCTGAACAAATTTGATAGACATAGGAAGCATCTATAGCACATCCTTTCTGCAGAACTGTCAAAGTAGAAGAGAACCAACCTAACAAAAGCTTCAAAAACTATATGAAGATGAATGTTTTTAAGTTAGATTTGAATTACAAACAAACAGAGTGTAGCAAAGTAGAATTTTAGAACAAATATTTATATATAAGGCTTAAAATGGAGACAAAGAGAAACTAAAAAAAAAAGAGACAAATAATATACAAGACCGACCTCACAAGAAATTCCAAAAAGCTAGACGATTTAATAACAACAGCCTCTAGCACTTTTCTGCAAATTAAAAAAAAAAAAGAAAAAAAAAGAAAAAAAAAAACACACACATACACACACACAACAACAACAACAACAACAACAAAAACAAAAAACTAAGGTTAACTTTTAGCTCCATCCATATCCAAAGTTCAAATAACCTAAAGTCACTACAAAGAAATCAAACTCTCCCATAATTATTTTTCAGTTGAACACTCATGACTAATACACCTTAATAGTGAAAGCGGAGTGCTATCAAGGAATTCTCTTAAATCTAAATAACAAACACAACCAAAAGAAAAATATAAGGATATACAAAATCGGATGATCATCAGTAAGACATAAGAATTTTGATGTTCATATTCTCTGTAAGAGAGAATAGCACGGATTACTTCGGTGACCCCTGGAATCATAATAAGATAAGGAAACACTCGTGAATCCTTATTAGATTAGGCCTATTATTCGTAGCTTAGAAATTGGAATACCAACCGGCCTAAACTATATGTTGTCATGAAGTGTACTCTCAACCTTTCATACACAAAATGAATGACCGATAGAATAATAATAAGGGTGAAATTGCTTACAAATGGACTTTACTCATTGGATTTTCTCATTTTTCTTTGGTTTCCCGAGAAGAATTATCCTAGTCTTGCACTTTCCTTCCTAACATTTCGATTAAATTGTACTAAAACAACGGTTTTCAGTTGACCCTGCAAATAAGTAATGTTGTCAAGCTAATGAAAGATGAGTTAATTATCAGTGACCCTATTCAATGTTAGGTAAAAGTACTGAAAATATTGCTAATGCGACCTATAAATCTATCGGATTATTAACACACGAAATAGTTACATCGGCGAAAATATTTGGAGTTAGACAAATGGCACAAATAGGCTGCATACTTGTATTGTTCTTGGTGCGAAACAATGGTTGCAGGAATTAAGAGTTATCGGTGTTGGTCGATTTGTGTAGTTTGTGATCCCAAACTAAAGTAGACAGCCATACAGTGGTTGTCAAAAACTTTTGTCGAGAGAAAACAGCCTCAGATACATTGATACTGGATATGTGGGTGACAACTACGTACCTGGTGTATGATCTGTTAGTGGCATATTCAGGGACAATGGAAACTACAATATCTACTTTTTATATCAAGTATGGTTGTCCTGTATTTGGGAAATCGCCTGACATAGAGAAAGGAACAAATAAGTATTATTAGTATGCCAGTTGACGAGAAAAGCAGGTGGAAATCTCAAAATTAGGAAAGAAGAGCGTGAAAGGAAGAGGATAAAATACTTCAAACAATAATTTGTATGAGTGCAAAAAATTGAAGAGAAAATACAGCAAAATTAAAATACTTATTCAGAAGTTGTAATTTGGTATGTGCTAAAAGAGTGATGGGTAAACTCTTAAACTCACTCATAGACCCGCTTCAAAATCTTTACCTCACCCAAACTATTGAGTGAGTTTTTACTGTGAGTAAAATTCATTATTTTCTTTTCAATTTTTGAAATAAGGCCAGTAGATATTTAAAACCACACCCAACCCTATGAATACCAATGAATTGGTAGATGTGAAAGTGCATCTTAAAACTTACCAGAGGTTTATGTTCTTGAGCTTTGATTCATGCACATTCATTGAATTAAAAAGTCATGGAAATAACAAAATATGAAGTTATAATTTTCATTTGACTCATTCAAAGAATCAGAAGAACCACATTTCTGAATGCATAGGAAGTGCAAATATTTGTGTCAATTCATTTATCAAGAAATGGGGATGATTATGTGTCATGAAAGTCCAAGTTGGTAATATTTGATTGGCTTAGATGTGCCATGTGTTTTGCCACATGGAGCAAGAACATGCCATATGTCATGGATAGAAAGCTTCTTAAATCACACATGGCACAAAGAGAAGGCATTTCCCTTCCTTTTATATATATATAGATATAGATAACTAAACAGGCTTTTGTTTTCTTGCAGGTGCAGGCATAGGCATAATAAGAGATCGAATGGTGCTCCAACAAGAATTGTGTCGTATTCTCAGTTTCAGTACTTAAGGCCAAGGCAATGGATAATATTGTTCTCGTGTTTCTTTCCTACAGCTTATAACAGGATCTTAAACAGAAAGTTCTCTGAGCGTTTTGTTCAGTGCGTTGCTATTTACGCTAATCCAACAAAACTAATTAAAGGCACCAACTAGTAGTTTTCTAAGGTGACCTAGAAAGCAAGAAGTATAAAAACGAATAGGCATAAAACCGTCCCACATTGCAGTGTTTTCACTGAAACAGGGTGTACTTGTGATCTGCCTTTGGTACATCTGGGCACGACCTTACTTGAGCAGGATCTGTTCTATAGGTTCGTACGTCCCTCTCTTAGTTCTACTTTGATGATCGTTCTCAGCCCTCCTAGGGGTGATCTTGCGGTTGTCTGACAGACCCTAAAATCTTTTTTTGTATTTCTTTCGTTTTGAAGACTGTGTTTCTTTGCTGAAAGGAGAGAGGGCATGAATGCATCTTATCAAGTTTCTGAAGTGGCCATGATGTTATCTGAAGATTTCACACAAACGCACTATTATTGATCAAGCTAGAGTACATGAGGAAACAAGCACCCTATAGATTGTCCCTCAGGACTCAAGTGAACATCCATTGCCTATCGCCTTTTTCCTAATTCTACTCGGTGCCTGGAGTTAGCCTATTATTGTTACTAGGAATATTAGTATTGGGTGTTGAGATTTTTATCGATTTCACTGTATCCGACTCATTCAGTGGGTGGGTGGTTTGTCAAGTTAATTAGGCTATGCTACTACGAAGTGGTTTTAGATTGATGGAGGATCCTCCAGATGGTGGTGTAACTGTTTGGTTTAAGCGTGGATGTTCAGATGGTGTAGCTCTGAATACTATAGAAGACTGGGTTTGAGGCTTTGATGAGATGAGAGCTAGAATAGCTACTATGTAGACTAATTATTTACTTGGAACAGAAACTATGATTTGCAGAATCTCGATATCATTGTGTTCAAATTCTATCTTGTTCTGGGCCACTTTTCTCTTCTTAATCGTTACTTATCACGAGTTCTTGTGTTGTGATGTTTTTATTTTCTCTCTTGCAAAGCCGCGCAACTCTACATGATTCATAAAGTTGTGTTTCCGTCGGCTCCCACACCGAATGCACCATAGGAATTTTTAACTTTGCCGTGAAAGGAAGGTTTCGTCGCTTCTCGGCTCATTTTTTTTTTTCTACGGACCAGGAGTGTAAAGGTAATGTCCTTGGAATAGCCCAAGGGATAACAGACCCAACAATCAACATTGGATTTAAATTATTTTTCTCCAACATTTAACAATCGGTAAGGAGGTTCTCATAAAATCAGTTGTGCAAGCTATGACAATTTATACTATGAGTTGTTTTCTTTTGCCTAACAAAATGTGTCAAGATCTAGAGAGAGTGGTTAGCCGCTTTTGGTGGGGTGGTGATGATCAAAAGAGAAAGAAACACAGGGTGGCATGGGAAAAGATCAAGGAAAACAAGGAAGATGGAGGATTGGGTTTTCGTGATTTTCCAGATTTTAATAAAGCAATGTTAGCAAAACAATCCTGGAGATTAATGCAAAATCCAAATTCGCTAGTTGGTCGGGTGCAGAAAGATCAGTATTTGGCAATACCCCCTTTTTGCAACTAGAAGTGTTATGACAAGAAACCTCTCGAACAAATGAACGAATAAAGAAGAACACGAGTATTTTACGTGGTTCGCTAGCAAAATATTTCCTAACTACCTCCACGGCGGAAAAGCGCCCTTTATTCACTTAAGAGGAACAAGACTACAAGAATGTTTTGCATGCCTAATAGTGTGACTAATAGGTTCTTTATATAGTGCTAGGAAAATTCCTAAAGTTTTCAAATCCGATTTGGAAACGACTTGTTTCTTAACTAATCCTCCACCGCCTTTGACTTCCAATGTTTCCTAATCAAAGTTGGAAACAAAGAGTTTGATAACCTTTGACCAATTCAAGGCACCAACTCAACAAATCTCCACCTTAACTTGAATTGTCTCGTCAACGGCAGTTGCTCCTCTTCTCGTGAACAAAGCTACCTCTTCTCCGCACCCAATGTCTCTCGTCACAGAGACTCACTGGACCCCACCGGGTCCGACATGCCCCGAAGGGCCTCACTGGCTCAAGATGTTGAGCAATTCCAGACAATGCTGGAACTTGCTCTCCGAAACCGGCTTTGAGAACAAATTTGCGGGGTTGTCAGCTGTCCCCACCTTCTTCACCTTGATCCAGCTCTCGTTTCTCAGAAAATGATACCTGACGTCGATATGCTTGGTCCTTTCATGATGAACTTGGTCCTTAGTCAAGCAAATCGCACTCAAGCTGTCACAGTAGACTATCGACTGATCTTGATGTAGCCCTAGATCATTGACCATTCCCTTAAGGCCAAATTGCCTCATTTGCTGCTTCTGTTAGAGCCATATACTCTGCCTCCGTGGTGGACAAAGTCACCGTCGGCTGTAGCGTCGCCTTCCAACTCACAACAGATGCTCCCAGAGAAAATACATAGCCCGTCATTGATCTTCTACTATCAACATCCTCTGCATAGTCCGAATCCGAGAAACCAGCTACCAAGATGTTTTCACGTGACCCATAGCATAGGCCAATGTCTGACGTACCCTTAAGGTACCTGAATATGCGCTTCACTGCCTGCCAATGTTCCCTACCCGGATGAGCCATAAAACGACTTACCACCCTAACAGCGAATGCTATGTCTGGTCGAGTATAGACCATAGGATACATGAGGCTTCCAACTGCGTTAGCATATGGAACCTTGGACATGTACTCCTTTTCCTCCTTAGTCTGAACGGTGTACATTCCTAGCTTGCTATTAGTTGCCATAGGAGTATCTATAGCTTTAGCTGATAACATCCTGAATCTTGCCAAGACCTTCTTGATGTATCCCTGCTGTGACAAGAAAAGCTTCTTCTTCTTCCTGTCTCTATAGATCTCAACTCCTAATATCTTCCAAGCATCTCCCAGATCATTCATCTCGAATTCCGCGCTAAGGGACCTCTTCAGTTCTCTAATGTCCTTAAAATTTCGAGTTGCAATCAGAATATCATCCACATATAGAACTAGGTAAATACTTGATCCACCATGCAACTCTTTGTGATACACGCAACAATCATACTCGCACTTGTGGTAACCAATCTTCAACATGAAGCTGTCAAACCTCTTGTACCATTGCCTCGGTGACTGCTTAAGTCCGTAGAGAGAACTCTTCAGCTTGCACACGTGGTTCTCTCTTCCGGGAACTTGGAACCCTTCCGGTTGGCTCATGTATATCTCCTCTTCCAACTCTCCATGTAGAAAAGCTATTTTGACATCCAATTGCTCAAGCTCTAGGTCGTGGTGTGCCACAATTGCTAGTAGCACCCGGATAGAAGTATGTCTGACCACCGGTGAGAAGGTCTCGTTGTAGTCAACTCCCTCTTTCTGACTGAACCCTCTTGCAACTAGCCTTGCCTTATACTTGATGCCCTCTCAAGATGCAGTTCCTTTCTTTCTTCTGAAAACCCACTTGCAACTGACTATCTTCCTTCCCGCTGGCAATTTAACAAGCTCCCAAGTCGAGTTCTTGCTAAGAGACTCCATCTCTTCTCCCATCGCGGCAATCCATTGTGCTGACTCAGAACTAGATATAGCGGCCTTGTAGGAGGATGGCTCGTCCTCTACCTCTTCCGCTACCTGTAATGCATATCCCACCATACCATCATCTTTGTATCTCGACGGAGGCTTTATGACTCTCCTTGCTCTTCCTTCAGCAATATTTTGATGAACTGGTTCCTCTGGTGTAGACGCATCCTCACTATCAGATTATTGTGCTTCTTCCTCTTCTGCTTCTGGCGGCGGTGTAGGGATTTCGGAATCCTTAGGATCAGTAGGATCCAACTCTCCCTCCACCTTCTTCTTTGCACCTCCAAGCTCCATCTCCACGGAGTTCTTCAACATATGAGTCTCATCAAAGACTACACTTCTGCTAAGTATAATCTTGTTGTCTGCCCATATCTTGTATCCCTTCACACTTGTTCCGAAACCCATGAATACTCCCTTCTTAGCTCTTGGTTCTAATTTGCCATCATCAACGTGATAATAGGCAACACAAACAAAAATTCTCAAATCCGAGTAATCTACTACATTACCGGACCATACTTCCATAGAAATCTTGCATCCTATACCTGTGTGCGGGCTCCGATTTATGAGATAGAATGCCATGGAAACTACCTCTCCCCAGAAACCTCTAGAAAGACCTGCATTCGAAAGCATGCACCTTGATTTTGCTAAAAGTGTCTGATTCATTCTCTCGGCTACACCGTTCTGCTGCGGTGTGTGCCGAACGGTGCGATGGCGTGCTATTCCCTGATCCTTGCAGAATCCATCAAACTCTGATGAACAGAACTCTAACGCGTTGTCCGTGCGCAGCCTCTTCACCTTCTTTCCCACCTGATTCTCTACTAGTGTCTTCCACTCCTTGAATCTTGCGAAGGCTTCACTCTTGTGCTTCACCACGAATATCCAAGTCATCCTGGAGTAGTCGTCTATGATGCTTAGGAAATACCTGTACCCTCCAATCGCCTCGACTCGAGATGGACCCCAGCAATCCGAATGGATATAATAAAGAGTAACTTTCTTTCTATGAACCGCCTTAGGGAACTTGCTACGCTGTAGCTTCCCATACACGCAGTGCTCACAAAACCCTAGGTTCTTGGGAGCATGCCCGGTGAGATAGCCTTTCTTGTGAAGTTCCTGCATTCCACGTTCACTCATATGACCGAGCCTCATATGCCACAGCTTAGTTGGATCAGCTTCCTTAATCTCATCTGAGACAACTCCAGCAGAACCTGTGATCGTCGAACCTTGCAACTTGTAAGAAGTTCCACTCTTGACTCCCCTGAGAATCACCTTAGAACCCTTGCAGACTTGTAGATCTCCACATTCACTTTTGAAACTGTATCCCTTGCTGTCGAGTAGACTCAAGGAGATCATATTCTTCTTAATAAGTGGTACATGTCTGACTTGCTCCAAGGTACATAACTTCCCTTCATTCGTTTTCAATCTAATTGAGCCGCTCCCAATCACCTTACAGATGGCTCCGTTTGCCATTTAGACAGACCCTCCATCCGTTTGGTCGTACGTCGAGAATAGCTCCCTGTTATAGCAAATATGATAGGAAGCTCCGGAATCAAGGACCCACGCATCTTGAGAGTGCGTGACAACATCCGCCATTAGAACGTAATCATCCTCGGACGAGTTACCTTGTTCTGCTACCGCTGCGGATCCATTCTGCCCCTGTTGACCTCGTTTCAGGCAATTTCTCTTCCAGTGCCCCTTTTCCTTGCAAAAGGCACAAACATCATTGGGTAAATTAGAACCTGAGAACTGTTTCTTCTTGTTCTTCTTACCCTTCTTGCTTCCTCCCGTTTCCATCAGTCCAGAATCATGGTCCTCTGTACCTATTCCTGCACCCTTATGGCGCAGTTCCCTAGCATGGAGCGCCGATCTGACCTCCTCTAGGGATAAGTCGTCCTTGTTCACTATGAACGACTGAACGAAGTTCTCGTATGATGGAGGTAACCATATCAATAACAAGAGTGCGGCATCCTCATCGCCCACCTTCTCGCCAATATTACGCAAGTCTAAAAGAATTGTATTTAATAAATCAAGATGGTCCTTGAGAATCGTACCTTCGAGCATCCGCAAAGTAAAGAGCCTTTGCTTCACCATCAACTTGCTAGTGAGACTCTTCGTCATGTAAAGACTCTCCAACTTGAGCCAAAGACCTGCTGCTTGCTTCTGATCTGCGACCTCGATGATCACGTCATCCGATAAGCACAACATAATCGTTGCGTGTGCCTTCTCCTCCAATACCTTGAACTCCGATGATGCAACATTCATGCCTCCCTTGTCCGCGGTCAAAGGTGCCCACAAGCCTTGCGATTTGAGCAAAGCCTATATCTTTATCTTCCACAAACTAAAGTTGTTTCCTTCGGTGAACCTGTCGATCTTCAACATCGATCCGGACATCGTTCTTGGTGGATCTTGAACCCTAGTCGTGTGCTCCACCTAGATCGCGAAACCCTAGCTTTGATTTCACCAAGCTGTGAAACCCTAGCTTTGCTCCGCCTTGATCTTGATCTTGAAGCACCGTCAACCTGACTCTGATACCAGTTTGTTATGACAAGCCACCTCACGAACAAATGAACGAATAACGAAGAACACGAGTATTTTGCATGGTTCGCTAGCAAAATATTTGCTAACTACCTCCACGGCGGAAAAGCACCCTTTATTCACTTAAGAGGAACAAGACCACGAGAATGTTTTGCATGCCTAATATGTGACTACTAGGTTCCTTATATAGTGCTAGGACAATCCCTAAAGTTTCCAAATCCGATTTGGAAACAACTTGTTTCCTAACTAATCCTCCACCGCCTTTGACTTCCAATGTTTCCTAATCAAAGTTGGAAACAAAGAGTTTGATAGCCTTTGACCAATTCAAGGCACCAACTCAACAAGAAGAAAAGAAAACGTCTCAATTCTCTTATGCTTTTAGAAGTATATTGGCGGGTAGGGAATTGCTAAAATGTGGTTTGGTGTGGAAAATCAAGGATGGATGAAAAGTAAAAGTTTTTGGCGATAGGTGGTTTAATCACAACGTGTCCGCCGGGTCTGGAGAATATGAGAGTGAATGAGCTTATAAAATCTGATATGGGTGAATGGGATGTGGAAAAAGTGAAACAAACGGTCTGGGCTTTAGATGTGGAGGATATACTGAGGGTGCCAATAGGCTGCAATGAAACTGTTGATACTCCCTACTGAGCTTATTCAGAAGATGGAGTTTATTCGGTGAATTCGGGATATAGAGCTCAAAGGAGGTTAACAACTGATGCGCCAGCAACGTCGGGGGGTATTAATGATAGCAAGAGGTTGAAGAAATTGTGGACTTTGAAGATTCCCAAGAAATTTATAATGCCTTGTTGGAAGATTTATCACTCGTCTTTACCAGTGACTAGCAATCTACAGAGAAGAGGCGTGAATGTGTCCGGGGAATGTAAGTTATGCGAGCATGAGTACGAAACAATGGACCATCTTTATTGTCACTGTTCTCATTCCATCTCAGTGTGGAAGAAAATGTTACGAGAATATTTTGATCCAGGTAATTTTGGATGTATAAAGAATCTGTTATTCCAAGCTTTGGATAATGAGAATAGGCAACGATGTGAGTTGGTGGCGACGGCTATTTGGGCAATTTGGACGAATAGAAACGAAGCGGTATTCAACGGCAGGAGCAAGAGCTTGGAGATGGTTGCTACAGATTGTATGGATTTTCTTTCATGGTTTAAAGAAGCAAAAACTTCAGGTTTTTCGGAAGATCAACGTCAACAATATGAGTTTAGCAGCAGCACATGGAATTTCCCTAAACAAGGTACTGTTAAAATTAATGTCGACGCGGCATGGAGGGATTTCTGTCCGGCTACCGGGGTCGGATGGACTCGGATCTTCTGCAGCGTGCAGCTCCTACAGCCAGAGATCCGGGTCGTCCGATATGAAGGCAGCACTTGTGACAAGTGTCAAATTGAGTTTTGTGTCGCCCACACCGAACCTCCTTCCTCTCCCTTCTCCAGATCCCCATTTCTCTCCTCTGCAACACTCTCTGTCTCCCCTCTCCAGATCCAAAATCATGTTGTATATGGCGATGGATCGAAAGCAACAACCCTCGTAGACGCATGAATATCCACGAGTAATTTTATTGAAATAACCCTCAATGCAGATGAGTTCTCGCGGCTTGGCAAATCATGTTCAGTAATACTGTCAAAATTATGTAGTTATGCGTTTGACTAGTTGAATAGCTTGTATTTGCAGCGACGATATCAATTTTTTTGATTCAAACGAAGTTCAAATTTACAATCTTTCCAAAGACATGACGGTGTTTCAAGGAATGAAAAAAGAAATTGTGCCCATATCATTTATTCAGCATCAATGGTGAAGACATGGAAATGATAGAAGACTTTGGTTTTTGTTTCAGGAAAAGATTTGACAGACAACCTGCATATCCCCTTCATGTCGTTGTGAAAGAATATCATTCAAGCTTCCGATCTTCTGACGGATAGAAAGAGATGCTGTATGTTCTTCTCAGTTTATCATTTCACATCGGAACGCTATTCCTTCAGGAGAAAGAGGAGTGATACAAAAGCAGAGACCAAACTCGAGAAGAGGCATACCTTTCTCGGCCTTTTGGCTAAGATTAAGTGTAGTATCTGTTCTTATCAGTTTAATATCTGATATGTGAGCCATTGGCTCACACGATATTAAATTTATTTTTCTAGGGGGAGAGGTCCATCACAGTAGCTTGCTCATGGGTCCTCTCAAGTGTCGCCTTGGCGTTGCACTACAGCCTTGGCCTGGCGCACCCCACCCTAATCTAGTTCCTAAGTTTTCTTGTGATGATCAAAGGTTGTTAATGTTTTATAGCTAGCTAACAACTGATCGTCTTTTGATCCAGTTGAGTACATCTCACAAAGGACTACCGTAAATCTATATATGCTCTCAGTTACACAAGATTGACCAAGTCTTCAAGCAACTCCAAACACATGTTAGCGATCAACTTATCTATAGTAAAAAATAAACAAGTTCCAGAGCCACAAGTTCCAAACACTAATTTACACCTGGAGAGGGTATTATCTTTTTATCCAACTTCTCATCACTTGTCTTCATACTCAGCCAATGTCCTCAAGAATTAAATATCCAAGGGTTGCGCTAACAAGTCGTGCTACAAGCATACAACACCTCAAGAATTAAATATCCAAGGGTTGCGCTAACAAGTCCGTGCTACAAGGCTACAACACTCCGGCCAAAGTTCGAAACCTTAAGAGATACTTTTTTATTATTTTTTATTTTTTGCACAATCATTAATATTTAAGAAGTGCAAGAAGAGAATTTGCGTACAAGGGAACAGAAAACCACAGCCACAAAGAGAAACACCAGGAGGAGGAGAACAAAACAATGGCTGCATCACAAAAAAAGAAAAAACCAAAACAACCACTAACTCATATTACTAGATGATAAAAGAAGAGCCCGCAGAAAGTCGTTTAATAAGGTGCAATTCTTCTATTATTTATGAGACAGAACTTTACTGGATCGGTTTAGGATTCCCAATAAAGGTAGAATACAATTTGATAACTAAACAGGCTTTTGTTTTCTTGCAGGTGCAGGCATAGGCATAATAAGAGATCGAATGGTGCTCCAACAAGAATTGTGTCGCATTCTCAATTTCAGTACTTAAGGCCAAGGCAATGGATAATATTGTTCTCGTGTTTCTTTCCTACAGCTTAACAGGATCTTAAACAGAAAGTTCTCTGAGCGTTTTGTTCGGTGCGTTGCTATTTACGCTAATCCAACAAAACTAATTTAAAGGCACCAATTAGTAGTTTTCTAAGGTGACCTAGAAAGCAAGAAGTATAGAAAACGAATAGGCATAAAACCGTCCCACATTGCAGTGTTTTCACTGAAACAGGGTGTACTTGTGATCTGCCTTTGGTACATCTGGGCACGACCTTACTTGAGCAGGATCTGTTCTATAGGTTCGTACGTCCCTCTCTTAGAGTTCTACTTAGACAAGAACTTCAGTCTGGTGGATGAACCATGACTGCATGATCAGAGCGTGATTAACGGCCCTGATGCTCCTTGGAGTACTCACAGCTGTAGGTGATCGTTCTCAGCCACCTAGTTGAAGCTGGGGTGATCTTGCGGTTGTCTGACAGACCCTCGAATCTTTTTTTGTATTTCTTTCGTTTTGAAGACTGTGTTTCTTTGCTGAAAGGAGATAGGGGTATTTCTTTCGTTTTGAAGACTGTGTTTCTTTGCTGAAAGGAGATAGGGCATGAATGCTTCTTATCAAGTTTCTGAAGTGGCCATGAGGTGATCTGAAGATTTCACACAAACGCACTATTATTGATCAAGCTAGAGTACATGAGGAAACAAGCACCCTATAGATTGTCCCTCAGGACTCAAGTGAACATCCATTGCCTATCGCCTTTTTCCTAATTCTACTCGGTGCCTGGAGTTAGCCTATTATTGTTACTAGGAATATTAGTATTGGGTGTTGAGATTTTTATCGATTTCACTGTATCCGACTCATTCAGTGGGTGGGTGGTTTGTCAAGTTAATTAGGCCATGCTACTACGAAGTGGTTTTAGATTGATGGAGGATCCTCCAGATGGTGGTGTAACTGTTTGGTTTAAGCGTGGATGTTCAGATGGTGTAGCTCCGAATACTATAGAAGACTGGGTTTAAGGCTTTGATGAGATGAGAGCTAAAATAGCTACTATGTAGACTAATTATTTACTTGGAACAGAAACTATGATTTGCAGAATCTCGATATCATTGTGTTCAAATTCTATCTTGTTCTGGGCCACTTTTCTCTTCTTAATCGTTCCTTATCATGAGTTCTTGTGTCGTGATGTTTTTATTTTCTCTCTTGCAAAGCCGCGCAACTCTACATGATTCATAAAGTTGGGTTTAATTCCGTCGGCTCCCACACCGAATGCACCATAGGAAATTTTTAACTTTGCCGTGAAAGGAAGGTTTCGTTGCTTCTTGGCTCATTATGTCTTTTTTATTTTTTTTTGTCTACGGACCAGGAGTGTAAAGGTAATGTCCTTGGAATAGCCCAAGGGAGACCAGACCCAACAATCAACATCGGATTTAAATTATTTGTCTCCAACATTTAACAATCGGTAAGGAGGTTCTCATAAAATCAGTTGTGCATGCTATGCCAATTTATGTTATGGGTTGTTTTCTTTTGCCTAACAAAATCTGTCAAGATCTGGAGAGAGTGGTTAGCCGCTTTTGGTGGGGTGGCGATGATCAAAAGAGAAAGAAACACTGGGTGGCATGGGGAAAGATCAAGGAAAACAAGGAAGATGGAGGATTGGGTTTTCGTGATTTTCCAGATTTTAATAAAGCAATGTTAGCAAAACAATCCTGGAGATTAATGCAAAATCCAAATTCGCTAGTTGGTCGGGTGCTGAAAGATCAGTATTTTGGCAATACCCCCTTTTTGCAACTAGAAGTGTTATGACAAGCCACCTCACGAACAAATGAACGAATAAAGAAGAACACGAGTATTTTACGTGGTTCGCTAGCAAAATATTTGCTAACTACCTCCACGGCGTAAAAATGCCCTTTATTCACTTAAGAGGAACAAGACTACAAGAATGTTTTGCATGCCTAATAGTGTGACTAATAGGTTCTTTATATAGTGCTAGCAAAATCCCTAAAGTTTTCAAATCCGATTTGGAAACAACTTGTTTCTTAACTAATCCTCCACCGCCTTTGACTTCCAATGTTTCCTAATCAAAGTTGGAAACAAAGAGTTTGATAGCCTTTGACCAATTCAAGGCACCAACTCAACAAATCTCCACCTTGACTTGAATTGTCTCGTCAACAGCAGTTGCTCCTCTTCTCGTGAACAAAGCTACGTCTTCTCCGCTCCCAATGTCTCTCGTCACAGAGACTCACTGGACCCCCACCGGGTCCGACATGCCCCGAAGGGCCTCACTGGCTCAAGATGTTGAGCAATTCAAGACAATGCTGGAACTTGCTCTCCGAAACCGGCTTTGTGAACATATTTGCGGGGTTGTCAGCTGTCCCCACCTTCTCCACCTTGATCCTGCTCTCGTTTCTCAGAAAATGATACCTGACGTCGATATGCTTGGTCCTTTCATGATGAACTTGGTCCTTAGTCAGGCAAATCGCACTCAAGCTGTCACAGTAGACTATCGACTGATCATGATGTAGCCTTAGATCATTGACCATTCCCTTAAGCCAAATTGCCTCCTTTGCTGCTTCTGTTAGAGCCATATACTCTGCCTCCGTGGTGGACAAAGTCACCGTCGGCTGTAGCGTCGCCTTCCAACTCACAACAGATGCTCCTAGAGAAAATACATAGCCCGTCATTGATCTTCTAGTATCAACATCCCCTGCATAGTCCGAATCCCAGTAACCAGCTACCAAGGTGTTTTCACGTGACCCATAGCATAGGCCAATGTCTGACGTACCCTTAAGGTACCTGAATATGCGCTTCACCGCCTGCCAATGTTCCCTACCCGGATGAGCCATAAAACAACTAACCACCCTAACAGCGAATGCTATGTCTTGTCGAGTACAAACCATAGGATACATGAGGCTTACAACTGCGCTAGCATATGGAACCTTGGACATGTACTCCTTCCCCTCCTCAGTCTGAACGGTGTACATTCCTAGCTTGCTATTAGTTGCCATAGGAGTATCTATAGCTTTAGCTGATAACATCCTGAATCTTGCCAAGACCTTCTTGTTGTATCCCTGCTGTGACAAGAAAAGCTTCTTCTTCTTTCTGTCTCTATAGATCTCAACTCCTAATATCTTTCGAGCAGCTCCCAGATCATATCTCGAATTCCGCGCTAAGGGACCTCTTCAGTTCTCTAATGTCCTTGAAATTTCGAGTTGCAATCAGAATATCATCCACATATAGAACTAGGTAAATACATGATCCACCATGCAACTCTTTGTGATACACGCAACAATCATACTCGCACTTGTGGTAACCAATCTTCAACATGAAGCTGTCAAACCTCTTGTACCATTGCCTAGGTGACTGCTTAAGTCCGTAGAGAGAACTCTTCAGCTTGCACACGTGGTTCTCTCTTCCGGGAACTTGGAACCCTTCCGGTTGGCTCATGTATATCTCCTCTTCCAACTCTCCATGTAGAAAAGCTATTTTGACATCCAATTGCTCAAGCTCTAGGTCGTGGTGTGCCACAATTGCTAGTAGCACCCAAATAAAAGTATGTCTGACCACCAGTGAGAAGATCTCGTTTTAGTCAACTCCCTCTTTCTGACTGAACCCTCTTGCAATTAGCCTTGCCTTATACTTGATGCCCTCTTTAGATGCAGTTCCTTCCTTTCTTCTGAAAACCCACTTGCAACTGACTATCTTCCTTCCCGCTGGCAATTTAACAAGCTCCCAAGTCGAGTTCTTGCTAAGAGACTCCATCTCTTCTCCCATCGCAGCAATCCATTGTGCTGACTCAGAACTAGATATAGTGGCCTTGTAGGAGGATGGCTCGTCCTCTACCTCTTCCGCTACCTGAGATGCATATCCCACTATACCATCATCTTTGTATCTCGCCGGAGGCTTTATGACTCTCCTTGCTCTTCCTTCAGCAATATTTTGATGAACTGGTTCCTATGGTGTAGACGCATCCTCAGTATCAGATTCTTCTGCTTCTTCCTCTTCTGCTTCTGGCGGCGGTGTAGGGATTTCGGAATCCTTAGGATCAGTAGGATCCAACTCTCCCTCCACCTTCTTCTTTTGCACCTCCAAGCTCCACCTCCACGGAGTTCTTCAACATATGAGTCTCATCAAAGACTACACTTCTGCTAAGTATAATCTTGTTGTCTGCCCATATCTTGTATCCCTTCACACTTGTTCCGAAACCCATGAATACTCCCTTCTTAGCTCTTGGTTCTAATTTGCCATCATCAACGTGATAATAGGCAACACAAACAAAAATTCTCAAATCCGAGTAATCCACTGCATTACCGGACCAGACTTCCATAGGAATCTTGCATCCTATACCTGTGTGCGGGCTCCGATTTATGAGATAGCATGCCATGGAAACTGCCTCTCCCCAGAAACCTCTAGAAAGACCTGCATTCGAAAGCATGCACCTTGATTTTGCTAAAAGTGTCTGATTCATTCTCTCGGCTACACCGTTCTGCTGCGGTGTGTGCCGAACGGTGCGGTGGCGTGCTATTCCCCGATCCTTGCAGAATCCATCAAACTCTGATGAACAAAACTCTAAGCCGTTGTCCGTGCGCAGCCTCTTCACCTTCTTTCCCACCTGATTCTCTACTAGTGTCTTCCACTCCTTGAATCTTGCGAAGGCTTCACTCTTGTGCTTCACCACGAATATCCAAGTCATCTTGGAGTAGTCGTCTATGATGCTTAGGAAATACCTCAACCCTCCAATTGCCTCGACTCGAGATGGACCCCAGCAATCCGAATGGATATAATCAAGAGTACCTTTCGTTCTATGAACCACCTTAGGGAACTTGCTACGCTGTAGCTTCCCATACACGCAGTGCTCACAAAACCCTAGGTTTTTGGGAGCATGCCCGGTGAGATAGCCTTTCTTGTGAAGTTCATGCATTCCACGTTCACTCATATGACCGAGCCTCATATGCCACAGCTTAGTTAGATCAGCTTCCTTAATCTCGGCTGAGACAACTCCAGCAGAACCTGTGATCGTCGAACCTTGCAACATGTACAAAGTTCCACACTTGACTCCCCTGAGAATCACCTTAGAACCCTTGCAGACTTGTAGATCTCCACCTTCACTTTTGAAACTGTATCCCTTGCTGTCGAGTAGACTCAAGGAGATCAGATTCTTCTTAATAAGTGGTACATGTCTGACCTGCTCCAAGGTACATAACTTCCCTTCATTTGTTTTCAATCTAATTGAGCCGCTCCCAATCACCTTACAGATGGCTCCGTTTGCCATGTAGACAGACCCTCCGTATGTTTGGTCGTACGTCGAGAATAGCTCCATGCTATAGCAAATATGATAGGAAGCTCCGGAATCAAGGGCCCACGCATATTAAGAGTGCGTGACGACATCCGCCATTAGAACGTAATTATCCTCGGACGAGTTACCTTGTTCTCCTACGGCTGCGGATCCATTCTGCCCCTGTTGACCTCGTTTCGGGCAATCTCTCTTCCAGTGCCCCTTTTCCTTGCAAAAGGCACAAACATCCTTGGGTAAATTAGAACCTGAGAACTGTTTCTTCTTGTTCTTCTTACCCTTCTTTCTTCCCGTTGCCATCAGTCCAGAAGCATGGTCCTCTGTACCTATGTCTGCACCCTTATGGCGCAGTTCCCTAGCATGGAGCGCCGATCTGACCTCCTCTGGGGATAAGTCGTCCTTGTTCACTATGAACGACTGAACGAATTTCTCGTATGATGGAGGTAACGATATCAATAACAAGAGTGCGGCATCCTCATCGCCCACCTTCTCGCCAATATTACGCAAGTCTAAAAGAATTGTATTTAATAAATCAAGATGGTCCTTGAGAATCGTACCTTCGAGCATCCGCAAAGTAAAGAGCCTTTGCTTTAGCATCAACTTGCTAGTGAGACTCTTCGTCATGTAGAGACTCTCCAACTTGAGCCAAAGACATGCTGCTTGCTTCTGATCTGCGATCTCGATGATCACGTCATCCGATAAGCACAACATAATCGTTGCGTGTGCCTTCTCCTCCAATACCTTGAACTCCGATGATGCAACATTCATGCCTCCCTTGTCCGCGGTCAAAGGTGCCCACAAGCCTTGCGATTTGAGCAAAGCCTATATCTTTATCTTCAAAAAACTGAAGCTGTTTCCTCCGGTGAACCTGTCGATCTTCAACATCGATCCGGACATCGTTCTTGGTGGATCTTGAACCCTAGTCGTGTGCTCCACCTAGATCGCAAAACCCTAGCTTTGATTTCACCAAGCTGTGAAACCCTAGCTTTGCTCCGCCTTGATCTTGATCTTGAAGCACCGTCAACCTGATACCAGTTTGTTATGACAAGCCACCTCACGAACAAATGAACGAATAACGAAGAACACGAGTATTTTTCATGGTTCGCTAGCAAAATATTTTGCTAACTACCTCCACGGCGGAAAAGCACCCTTTATTCACTTAAGAGGAACAAGACCACGAGAATGTTTTGCATGCCTAATATGTGACTACTAGGTTCCTTATATAGTGCTAGGAAAATCCCTAAAGTTTCCAAATCCGATTTGGAAACAACTTGTTTCCTAACTAATCATCCACCGCCTTTGACTTCCAATGTTTCCTAATCGAAGTTGGAAACAAAGAGTTTGATAGCCTTTGACCAATTCAAGGCACCAACTCAACACGAAGAAAAGAAAACGTCTCAATTCTCTTATGCTTTTAGAAGTATATTGGCGGGTAGGGAATTGCTAAAATGTGGTTTGGTGTGGAAAATCAAGGATGGAAGAAAAGTAAAAGTTTTTGGCGATAGATGGTTTAATCACAACGTGTCCGCCGGGTCTGGAGAATATGATAGTGAATGAGCTTATAAAATCTGATATGGGTGAATGGGATGTGGAAAAAGTGAAACAAACGGTCTGGGCTTTAGATGTGGAGGATATACTGAGGGTGCCAATAGGCTGCAATGAAACTGTTGATACTCCCTACTGGGCTTATTCAGAAGATGGAGTTTATTCGGTGAATTCGGGATATAGAGCTCAAAGGAGGTTAACAACTGATGCGCCAGCAACGTCGGGGGGTATTAATGATAGCAAGAGGTTGAAGAAATTGTGGACTTTGAAGATTCCCAAGAAATTTATAATGCCTTGTTGGAAGATCTATCACTCGTCTTTACCAGTGACTAGCAATCTACAGAGAAGAGGCGTGAATGTGTCCGGGGAATGTAAGTTATGCGAGCATGAGTACGAAACAATGGACCATCTTTATTGTCACTGTTCTCATTCCATCTCAGTGTGGAAGAAAATGTTACGAGAATATTTTGATCCAGGTAATTTTGGATGTATAAAGAATCTGTTATTCCAAGCTTTGGATAATGAGAATAGGCAACGATGTGAGTTGGTGGCGACGGCTATTTGGGCAATTTGGACGAATAGAAACGAAGCGGTATTCAACGGCAGGAGCAAGAGCTTGGAGATGGTTGCTACAGATTGTATGGATTTTCTTTCATGGTTTAAAGAAGCAAAAACTTCAGGTTTTTCGGAAGATCAACGTCAACAATATGAGTTTAGCAGCAGCACATGGAATTTCCCTAAACAAGGTACTGTTAAAATTAATGTCGACGCGGCATGGAGGGATTTCTGTCCGGCTACCGGGGTCGGATGGACTCGGATCTTCTGCAGCGTGCAGCTCCTACAGCCAGAGATCCGGGTCGTCCGATATGAAGGCAGCACTTGTGACAAGTGTCAAATTGAGTTTTGTGTCGCCCACACCGAACCTCCTTCCTCTCCCTTCTCCAGATCCCCATTTCTCTCCTCTGCAACACTCTCTGTCTCCCCTCTCCAGATCCAAAATCATGTTGTATATGGCGATGGATCGAAAGCTACAACCCTCGTAGACGCATGAATATCCACGAGTAATTTTATTGAAATAACCCTCAATGCAGATGAGTTCTCGCGGCTTGGCAAATCATGTTCAGCAATACTGTCAAAATTATGTAGTTATGCGTTTGACTAGTTGAAAAGCTTTTATTTGCAGCGACGATATCAATTTTTTTGATTCAAACGAAGTTCAAATTTACAATCTTTCCAAAGACATGACGGTGTTTCGAGGAATGAAAAAAGAAATTGTGCCCATATCATTTATTCAGCACCAATGGTGAAGACATGGAAATCATAGAAGACTTTGGTTTTTGTTTCAGGAAAAGATTTGACAGACAACCTGCATATCCCCTTCATGTCGTTGTGAAAGAATATCATTCAAGCTTCCAATCTTCTGACGGATAGAAAGAGATGCTGTATGTTCTTCTCAGTTTATCATCCCACACCGGAACGCTATTCCTTCAGGAGAAAGAGGAGTGATACAAAACCAGAGACCAAACTCGAGAAGAGGCATACCTTTCTCGGCCTTTTGGCTAAGATTAAGTGTAGTATCTGTTCTTATTAGTTTAATATCTGATATGTGAGCCATTGGCTCACACGATATTAAATTTATTTTTTTAGGGGGAGAGTTCCATCCCAGTAGCTTGCTGCTGGGTTCTCTCAAGTGTCGCTTGGCGTTGCACTACAGCCTTGGCCTGGCGCACCCCACCCAAATCTAGTTCCTAAGTTTTCTTCTGATGATCAAAGGTTGTTAATGTTTTATAGCTAGATACCTACCGATCGTCTTAGCTACCTACCGATCGTCTTTTGAGCCAGATGTTTTATAGCTAGCTAGCTACTGATCGTCTTTTGATCCAGTTGAGTACATCTCACAAAGGACTACCGTAAATCTATATATGCTCTCAGTTAAACAAGATTGACCAAGTCTTCAAGAACCTCCAAACACATGTTAGCGATAAACTTATCTATAGTCAAAAATAAACAAGTTCCAGAGCCACAAGTTCCAAACACTAATTTACACATGGGGAGGGTATTAACTTTTTATCCAACTTCTCATCACTTGTGGGAACTTCTCTTCATACTCGGCCGATGTCCTGAAGAATTAAATATCCAAGGGTTGCGCTAACAAGTCGTGCTACAAGCCTACAACACCTCAAGAATTAAATATCCAAGGGTTGCGCTAACAAGTCGTGCTACAAGGCTACAACACTCCGGCCAAAGTTCGAAACCTTAAGAGATACTTCTTTTTTTTTATTTATTTTTTATTTTATTTTATTTTTTGCACAATCATTAATATTTAAGAAGTGCAAGAAGAGAATTTGCGTACAAGTATACAGAAAACCACAGCCACAAAGAGAAACACCAGGAGGAGAACAAAACAATGGCTGCATCACTAAAAAAGAAAAACCAAAACAACCACTAACTCATATTACTAGATGATAAAAGAAGAGCCCGTAGAAAGTCGTTTAATAAGGTGCAATTCTTCTATCATTTATGAGACAGAACTTTACTGGATCGGTTTAGGATTCCCAATAAAGGTAGAATACAATTTGAATAACTAAACAGGCTTTTGGTTTACTTGCAGGTGCAGGCATAGGCATAATAAGAGATCGAATGGTGCTCCAACAAGAATTGTGTCGCATTCTCAATTTCAGTACTTAAGGCCAAGGCAATGGATAATATTGTTCTCGTGTTTCTTTCCTACAGCTTAACAGGATCTTAAACAGAAAGTTCTCTGAGCGTTTTGTTCGGTACGTTGCTATTTACGCTAATCCAACAAAACTAATTTAAAGGCACCAACTAGTAGTTTTCTAAGGTGACCTAGAAAGCAAGAAGTATAGAAAACGAATAGGCATAAAACCGTCCCACATTGCAGTGTTTTCACTGAAACAGGGTGTACTTGTGATCTGTCTTTGGTACATCTGGGCACGACCTTACTTGAGCAGGATCTGTTCTATAGGTTCGTACGTCCCTCTCTTAGAGTTCTACTTGGACAAGAACCTCAGTCTGGTGGATGAACTATGACTGCATGATCAGAGCGTGATTAACGGCCCTGATGCTCCTTGGAGTACTCACAGCTGTAGATGATTGTTCTCAGCCCTCCTAGTTGAAGCTGGGGTGATCTTGCAGTTGTCTGACAGACCCTAAAATCTTTTTTTGTATTTCTTTCGTTTTGAAGACTGTGTTTCTTTGCTGAAAGGAGATAGGGCATGAATGCATCTTATCAAGTTTCTGAAGTGGCCATGAGGTGATCTGAAGATTTCACACAAACGCACTATTATTGATCAAGCTAGAGTACATGAGGAAACAAGCACCCTATAGATTGTTCCTCAGGACTCAAGTGAACATTCATTGCCTATCGCCTTTTTCCTAATTCTACTCGGTGCCTGGAGTTAGCCTATTATTGTTACTAGGAATATTAGTATTGGGTGTTGAGATTTTTATCGATTTCACTGTATCCGACTCATTCAGTGGGTGGGTGGTTTGTCAAGTTAATTAGGCTATGCTACTACGAAGTGGTTTTAGATTGATGGAGGATCCTCCAGATGGTGGTGTAACTGTTTGGTTTAAGCGTGGATGTTCAGATGGTGTAGCTCTGAATACTATAGAAGACTGGGTTTGAGGCTTTGATGAGATGAGAGCTAGAATAGCTACTATGTAGACTAATTATTTACTTGGAACAGAAACTATGATTTGCAGAATCTCTATATCATTGTGTTCAAATTCTATCTTGTTCTGGGCCACTTTTCTCTTCTTAATCGTTACTTATCACGAGTTCTTGTGTTGTGATGTTTTTATTTTCTCTCTTGCAAAGCCGCGCAACTCTACATGATTCATAAAGTTGTGTTTCCGTTGGCTCCCACACCGAATGCACCATAGGAATTTTTAACTTTGCCGTGAAAGGAAGGTTTCGTTGCTTCTCGGCTCACTTTTTTTTTTTTTTTTTTTTTTTTTTTTTTCTACGGACCAGGAGTGTAAAGGTAATGTCCTTGGAATAGCCCAAGGGATAACAGACCCAACAATCAACATTGGATTTAAATTATTTTTCTCCAACATTTAACAATCGGTAAGGAGGTTCTCATAAAATCAGTTGTGCAAGCTATGCCAATTTATACTATGAGTTGTTTTCTTTTGCCTAACAAAATCTGTCAAGATCTAGAGAGAGTGGTTAGCCGCTTTTGGTGGGGTGGTGATGATCAAAAGAGAAAGAAACACAGGGTGGCATGGGAAAAGATCAAGGAAAACAAGGAAGATGGAGGATTGGGTTTTCGTGATTTTCCAGATTTTAATAAAGCAATGTTAGCAAAACAATCCTGGAGATTAATGCAAAATCCAAATTCGCTAGTTGGTCGGGTGCAGAAAGATCAGTATTTGGCAATACCCCCTTTTTGCAACTAGAAGTGTTATGACAAGAAACCTCTCGAACAAATGAACGAATAAAGAAGAACACGAGTATTTTACGTGGTTCGCTAGCAAAATATTTCCTAACTACCTCCACGGCGGAAAAGCGCCCTTTATTCACTTAAGAGGAACAAGACTACAAGAATGTTTTGCATGCCTAATAGTGTGACTAATAGGTTCTTTATATAGTGCTAGGAAAATTCCTAAAGTTTTCAAATCCGATTTGGAAACGACTTGTTTCTTAACTAATCCTCCACCGCCTTTGACTTCCAATGTTTCCTAATCAAAGTTGGAAACAAAGAGTTTGATAACCTTTGACCAATTCAAGGCACCAACTCAACAAATCTCCACCTTAACTTGAATTGTCTCGTCAACAGCAGTTGCTCCTCTTCTTGTGAACAAAGCTACCTCTTCTCCGCACCCAATGTCTCTCGTCACAGAGACTCACTGGACCCCACCGGGTCCGACATGCCCCGAAGGGCCTCACTGGCTCAAGATGTTGAGAAATTCCAGACAATGCTGGAACTTGCTCTCCGAAACTGGCTTTGTGAACATATTTGCGGGGTTGTCAGCTGTCCCCACCTTCTTCACCTTGATCCTGCTCTCGTTTCTTAGAAAATGATACCTGGCGTCGATATGCTTGGTCCTTTCATGATGAACTTGGTCCTTAGTCAAGCAAATCGCACTCAAGCTGTCACAGTAGACTATCGACTGATCTTGATGTAGCCCTAGATCATTGACCATTCCCTTAAGCCAAATTGCCTCCTTTGCTGCTTCTGTTAGAGCCATATACTCTGCCTCCGTGGTGGACAAAGTCACCGTCGGCTGTAGCGTCGCCTTCCAACTCACAACAGATGCTCCCAGAGAAAATACATAGCCCGTCATTGATCTTCTACTATCAACATCCCCTGCATAGTCCGAATCCGAGAGACCAACTAACAAGATGTTTTCACGTGACCCATAGCATAGGCCAATGTCTGACGTACCCTTAAGGTACCTGAATATGCGCTTCACCGCCTGCCAATGTTCCGTACCCGGATGAGCCATAAAACGACTAACCACCCTAACAACGAATGCTATGTCTGGTCGAGTACAGACCATAGGATACATGAGGCTTCTAACTGCGCTAGCATATGGAACCTTGGACATGTACTCCTTCTCCTCCTCAGTCTGAACGGTGTACATTCCTAGCTTGCTATTAGTAGCCATAGGAGTATCTATAGCTTTAGCTGATAACATCCTGAATCTTGCCAAGACCTTCTTGATGTATCCATGCTGTGACAAGAAAAGCTTCTTCTTCTTCCTGTCTCTATAGATCTCAACTCCTAATATCTTCCAAGTCGAATTCCGCGCTAAGGGACCTCTTCAGTTCTCTAATGTCCTTGAAATTTCGAGTTTCAATCAGAATATCATCCACATATAGAACTAGGTAAATAAGTGATCCACCATGCAACTCTTTGTGATACACGCAACAATCATACTCGCACTTGTGGTAACCAATCTTCAACATGAAGCTGTCAAACCTCTTGTACCATTGCCTCGGTGACTGCTTAAGTACGTAGAGAGAACTCTTCAGCTTGCACACGTGGTTCTCTCTTCCGGGAACTTGGAACCCTTCCAGTTGGCTCATGTATATCTCCTCTTCCAACTCTCCATGTAGAAAAGCTATTTTGACATCCAATTGCTCAAGCTCTAGGTCGTGGTGTGCCACAATTGCTAGTAGCACCCGGATAGAAGTATGTCTGACCACCGGTGAGAAGATCTCGTTGTAGTCAACTCCCTCTTTTTGACTGAACCCTCTTGCAACTAGCCTTGCCTTATACTTGATGCCCTCTCAAGATGCAGTTCCTTCCTTTCCTCTGAAAACCCACTTGCAACTGACTATCTTCCTTCCCGCTGGCAATTTAACAAGCTCCCAAGTCGAGTTCTTGCTAAGAGACTCCATCTCTTCTCCCATCGCGACAATCCATTGTGCTGACTCAGAACTAGATATAGCGGCCTTGTAGGAGGATGGCTTGTCCTCTACCTCTTCCGCTACCTGTAATGCATATCCCACCATACCATCATCTTTGTATCTCTCCGGAGGCTTTATGACTCTCCTTGCTCTTCCTTCAGCAATACTTTGATGAACTGGTTCCTCTGGTGTAAACGCATCCTCAATATCAGATTCTTCTGCTTCTTCCTCTTCTGCTTCTGGCGGCGGTGTAGGGATTTCGGAATCCTTAGGATCAGTAGGATCCGACTCTCCCTCCACCTTCTTCTTTGCACCTCCAAGCTCCACCTCCACGGAGTTCTTCAACATATGAGTCTCATCAAAGACTAAACTTCTGCTAAGTATAATCTTGTTGTCTGCCCATATCTTGTATCCCTTCACACTTGTTCCGAAACCCATGAATACTCCCTTCTTAGCTCTTGGTTCTAATTTGCCATCATCAACGTGATAATAGGCAACACAAACAAAAATTCTCAAATCCGAGTAATCCACTACATTACCGGACCAGACTTCCATAGGAATCTTGCATCCTATACCTGTGTGCGGGCTCCGATTTATGAGATAGCATGCCATGGAAACTGCCTCTCACCAGAAACCTCTAGAAAGACCTGCATTCGAAAGCATGCACCTTGATTTTGCTAAAAGTTTCCGATTCATTCTCTCGGCTACATCGTTCTGTTGCGGTGTGTGCCGAACGGTGCGATGGCGTGCTATTCCCTGATCCTTGTAGAATCCATCAAACTCTGATGAACAGAACTCTAACCCGTTGTCCGTGCGCATCCTCTTCACCTTCTTTCCCACCTAATTCTATACTAGTGTCTTCCACTCCTTGAATCTTGCGAAGGCTTCACTCTTGTGCTTCACCACGAATATCCAAGTCATCCTGGAGTAGTCGTCTATGATGCTTAGGAAATACCTGTACCCTCCAATCGCCTCGACTCAAGATGGACCCCAGCAATCCGAATGGATATAATCAACAGTACCTTTCGTTCTATGAACCACCTTAGGGAACTTGCTATGCTGTAGCTTCCCATACACGCTGTGCTCACAAAACCCTAGGTTCTTGGGAGCATGACCGGTGAGATAGCCTTTCTTGTGAAGTTCTTGCATTCCACGTTCACTCATATGACCGAGCCTCATATGCCACAGCTTAGTCAGATCAGCTTTCTTAATCTCGGCTGAGACAACTCCAGCAGAACCTTTGATCGTCGAACCTTGCAACGTGTACAAAGTTCCACTCTTGACTCCCCTGAGAATCACCTTAGAACCCTTGCAAACTTGTAGATCTCCACCTTCACTTTTGAAACTGTATCCCCTTCTATCGAGTAGACTCAAGGAGATCAGATTCTTCTTAATAGGTAGTACATGTCTGACCTCCTCCAAGGTACATAACTTCCCTTCATTCGTTTTCAATCTAATTGAGTCGCTCCCAATCACCTTACAGATGGCTCCGTTTGCCATGTAGACAGACCCTCCATCCGTTTGGTCGTACGTCGAGAATAGCTTCCTGTTATAGCAAATATGATAGGAAGCTCCGGAATCAAGGACCCACGCATCTTGAGAGTGCGTGATAACATCCGTCATTAGAACGTAATCATCCTCGGACGAGTTACCTTGTTATGCTACGGCTGCGGATCCATTCTGCCCCTGTTGACCTGTTTCGGGCAATCTCTCTTCCAGTGCCCCTTTTCCTTGCAAAAGGCACAAACATCCTTGGATAAATTAGAACCTGAGAACTTTTTCTTCTTTTTCTTTTTACCCTTCGTGCTTCCTCCCGTTGCCATCAGTCCAGAAGCATGGTCCTCTGTACCTATGCCTGCACCCTTATGGCGCAGTTACCTAGCATGGAACGCCGATCTGACCTCCTCTAGGGATAAGTCGTCCTTGTTCACTATGAACGACTGAACGAATTTCTCGTATGATGGAGGTAACTATATCAATACAAGAGTGCGACATCCTCATCGCCCACCTTCTCGCCAATATTACGCAAGTCTAAAAGAATTGTATTTAATAAATCAAGATGGTCCTTGAGAATCGTACCTTCGAGCATCCGCAAAGTAAAGAGCCTTTGCTTTAGCATCAACTTGCTAGTGAGACTCTTCGTCTATGTACAGACTCTCCAACTTGAGCCAAAGACCTGCTGCTTGCTTCTGATCTGCGACCTCGATGGTCACGTCATCCGATAAGCACAACATAATCGTTGCGTGTGCCTTCTCCTCCAATACCTTGAACTCCGATGATGCAACATTCATGCCTCCCTTGTCCGCGGTCCATCACAGTAGGTTGCGCCAGAAACGTCGGGGGGTATTAATGATAGCAAGAGGTTGAAGAAATTGTGGACTTTGAAGATTCCCAAGAAATTTATAATGCCTTGTTGGAAGATCTATCACTCGTCTTTACCAGTGACTAGCAATCTACGGAGAAGAGGCGTGAATGTGTCCGGGGAATGTAAGTTATGCGAGCATGAGTACGAAACAATGGACCATCTTTATTGTCACTGTTCTCATTCCATCTCAGTGTGGAAGAAAATGTTACGAGAATATTTTTGATCCAGGTAATTTTGGATGTATAAAGAATCTGTTATTCCAAGCTTTGGATAATGAGAATAGGCAACGATGTGAGCTGGTGACGACGGCTATTTGGGCAATTTGGACGAATAGAAACGAAGCGGTATTCAACGGCAGGAGCAAGAGCTTGGAGATGGTTGCTACAGATTGTATGGATTTTCTTTCATGGTTTAAACAAGCAAAAACTTCAGGTTTTTCGGAAGATCAACGTAAACAATATGAGTTTAGCAGCAGCACATGGAATTTCCCTAAACAAGGTACTGTTAAAATTAATGTCGACGCGGCATGGAGGGATTTCTGTCCGGCTACCGGGGTCGGATGGACTCGGATCTTCTGCAGCGTGCAGCTCCTACAGCCAGAGATCCGGGTCGTCCGATATGAAGGCAGCACTTGTGACAAGTGTCAAATTGATTTTTGTGTCGCCCACACCGAACCTCCTTCCTCTCCCCTCTCCAGATCCCCATTTCTCTCATCTGCAACTCTCTCTGTCTCCCCTCTCCAGATCCAAAATTATGTAGATGAGTTCTCGCGGCTTGGCAAATCATGTTCAGCAATACTGTCAAAATTATGTAGTTATGCGTTTGACTAGTTCAATAGCTTGTATTTGCAGCGACGATATCAATTTTTTTGATTGAAACGAAGTTCAAATTTACAATCTTTCCAAAGACATGACGGTGTTTCGAGGAATGAAAAAAGAAATTGTGCCCATATCATTTATTCAGCATCAATGGTGAAGATATGGAAATCATAGAAGACTTTGGTTTTTGTTTCAGGAATAGATTTGAAAGACAACCTGCATATCCCCTTCATGTCGTTGTGAAAGAATATCATTCAAGCTTCCAATCTTCTGACGGATAGAAAGAGATGCTGTATGTTCTTCTCAGTTTATCATCCCACACCGGAAAGCTATTCCTTCAGGAGAAAGAGGAGTGATACAAAAGCAGAGACCAAACTCGAGAAGAGGCATACCTTTCTCGGCCTTTTGGCTAAGATTAAGTGTAGTATCTGTTCTTATCAGTTTAATATCTGATATGTGAGCCATTGGTTCACACGATATTAAATTTATTTTTCTAGGGGGAGACTTCCATCCCAGTAGCTTGCTGCTGGGTCCTCTCAAGTGTCGCCTTGGCGTTGCACTACAGCCTTGGCTTGGCGCACCCCACCCAAATCTAGTTCCTAAGTTTTCTTCTGATGATCAAAGGTTGTTAATGTTTTATAGCTAGCTACCTACCGATCCTCTTTTGAGCCAGATGTTTTATAGCTAGCTAACTACTGATTGTCTTTTGATCCAGTTGAGTACATCTCACAAAGGACTACCGTAAATCTAAATATGCTCTCAGTTACACAAGATTGACCAAGTCTTCAAGCAACTTAGCGATGAACTTATCTATAGTCAAAAATAAACAAGTTCCAGAGGCCACAAGTTCCAAACACTGATTTACACGGTATTATCTTTTTATCCAACTTCTCATCACTTGTCTTCATACTCAGCCAATGTCCTCAGGAATTAAATATCCAAGGGTTGCACTAACAAGTCGTGCTACAAGCCTACAACACCTCAAGAATTAAATATCCAAGGGTTGCGCTAACAAGTCGTGCTACAAGGCTACAACACTCCGGCCAAAGTTCGAAACCTTAAGAGATACTTTTTTTTACTTATTTATTTTTTATTTTATTTTATTTTATTTTTGCACAATCATTAATATTTAAGAAGTGCAAGAAGAGAATTTGCGTACAAGGGAACAGAAAACCACAGCCACAAAGAGAAACACCAGGAGGAGGAGAACAAAACAATGGCTGCATCACTAAAAAAGAAAAAACCAAAACAACCACTAACTCATATTACTAGATGATAAAAGAAGAGCCCGTAGAAAGTCGTTTAATAAGGTGCAATTCTTCTATCATTTATGAGACAGAACTAAACTGGATCGGTTTAGGATTCCCAATAAAGGTAGAATACAATTTGAATAACTAAACAGGCTTTTGTTTTCTTGCAGGTGCAGGCATAGGCAAAATAAGAGATCGAATGGTGCTCCAACAAGAATTGTGTCGCATTCTCAATTTCAGTACTTAAGGCCAAGGCAATGAATAATATTGTTCTCGTGTTTCTTTCCTACAGCTTAACAGGATCTTAAACAGAAAGTTCTCTGAGCGTTTTGTTCGGTGCGTTGCTATTTACGCTAATCCAACAAAACTAATTTAAAGGCACCAACTAGTAGTTTTCTAAGGTGACCTAGAAAGCAAGAAGTTTAGAAAACGAATAGGCATAAAACCGTCCCACGTCGCAGTGTTTTCACTCAAACAGGGTGTACTTGTGAGCTGTCTTTGGTACAACTGGGCACGACCTTACTTGAGCAGGATCTGTTCTATAGGTTCGTACGTCCCTCTCTTAGAGTTCTACTTAGACAAGAACTTCAGTCTGGTGGATGAACCATGACCGCATGATCAGAGCGTGATTAACGGCCCTGATGCTCCTTGGAGTACTCACAGCTGTAGATGATCGTTCTCAGCCTCCTAGTTGAAGCTGGGGTGATCTTGCGGTTGTCTGACAGACCCTTAAATCTTTTTTTGTATTTCTTTCGTTTTGAAGACTGTGTTTCTTTGCTGAAAGGAGATAGGGCATGAATGCATCTTATCAAGTTTCTGAAGTGGCCATGAGGTGATCTGAAGATTTCACACAAACGCACTATTATTGATCAAGCTAGAGTACATGAGGAAACGAGCACCCTATAGATTGTCCCTCAGGACTCAAGTGAACATCCAATGCCAATCGCCTTTTTCCTAATTCTACTCGGTGCCTGGAGTTAGCCTATTATTGTTACTAGGAATATTAGTATTGGGTGTTGAGATTTTTATCGATTTCACTGTATCCAACTCATTCAGTGGGTGGGTGGTTTGTCAAGTTAATTAGGCTATGCTACTACGAAGTGGTTTTAGATTGATGGAGGATCCTCCAGATGGTGGTGTAACTGTTTGGTTTAAGCGTGGATGTTCAGATGGTGTAGCTCTGAATACTATAGAAGACTGGGTTTGAGGCTTTGATGAGATGAGAGCTAGAATAGCTACTATGTAGACTAATTATTTACTTGGAACAGAAACTATGATTTGCAGAATCTCGATATCATTGTGTTCAAATTCTATCTTGTTCTGGGCCACTTTTCTCTTCTTAATCGTTCCTTATCATGAGTTCTTGTGTTGTGATGTTTTTATTTTCTCTCTTGCAAAGCCGCGCAACTCTACATGATTCATAAAGTTGTGTTTCCGTCGGCTCCCACACCGAATGCACCATAGGAATTTTTAACTTTGCCGTGAAAGGAAGGTTTCGTTGCTTCTCGGCTCATTTTTTTTTTTTTTTTTTTCTACGGACCAGGAGTGAAAAGGTAATGTCCTTGGAATAGCCCAAGGGATAACAGACCCAACAATCAACATTGGATTTAAATTATTTTTCTCCAACATTTAACAATCCGTAAGGAGGTTCTCATAAAATCAGTTGTGCAAGCTATGCCAATTTATACTATGAGTTGTTTTCTTTTGCCTAACAAAATCTGTCAAGATCTAGAGAGAGTGGTTAGCACCTTTTGGTGGGGTGGTGATGATCAAAAGAGACACTGGGTGGCATGGGGAAAGATCAAGGAAAACAAGGAAGATGGAGGATTGGGTTTTCGTGATTTTCCAGATTTTAATAAAGCAATGTTAGCAAAACAATCCTGGAGACTAATGCAAAATCCAAATTCGCTAGTTGGTCGGGTGCTGAAAGATCAGTATTTTGGCAATACCCCCTTTTTGCAACTAGAAGTGTTATGACAAGCCCCCTCACGAACAAATGAACGAATAAAGAAGAACACGAGTATTTTACGTGGTTCGTTAGCAAAATATTTGCTAACTACCTCCACGGCGGAAAAGCGCCCTTTATTCACCTAAGAGGAACAAGACTACAAGAATGTTTTGCATGCCTAATAGTGTGACTACTAGGTTCTTTATATAGTGCTAGGAAAATCCCTAAAGTTTTCAAATCCGATTTGGAAACAACTTGTTTCTTAACTAATCCTCCACCGCCTTTGACTTCCAATGTTTCCTAATCAAAGTTGGAAACAAAGAGTTTGATAGCATTTGACCAATTCAAGGCAACAACTCAACAAATCTCCACCTTGACTTGAATTGTCTCGTCAATAGCAGTTGCTCCTCTTCTCGTGAACAAAGCTACGTCTTCTCAGCACCCAATGTCTCTCGTCACAGAGACTCACTGGACCCCCACCGGGTCCGACATGCCCCGAAGGGCCTCACTGGCTCAAGATGTTGAGCAATTCCAGACAATGCTGGAACTTGCTCTCCGAAACCGGCTTTGTGAACATATTTGTGGGGTTGTCAGCTGTCCCCACCTTCTTCACCTTGATCCTGCTCTCGTTTCTCAGAAAATGATACCTGACGTCGATATGCTTGGTCCTTAGTCAAGAAAATCTCACTCAAGCTGTCACAGTAGACTATCGACTGATCTTGATGTAGCCCTAGATCATTGACCATTCCCTTAAGCCAAATTGCCTCATTTGCTGCTTCTGTTAGAGCCATATACTCTGCTTCCGTGGTGGACAAAGTCACCGCCGGCTGTAGCGTCGCCTTCCAACTCACAACAGATGCTCCCAGAGAAAATACATAGCCTGCCATTGATCTTCTACTATCAACATCCCTTGCCTAGTCCGAATCCGAGAAACCAGCTACCAAGATGTTTTCACGTGACCCATAGCATATGCCAATGTCTGACGTACCCTTAAGGTACCTGAATATGCGCTTCACCGCCTGCCAATGTTCCCTACCCGGATGAGCCATAAAACGACTAACCACCCTAACAGCGAATGCTATGTCTGGTCGAGTACAGACCATAGGATACATGGGGCTTCCAACTGCGTTAGCATATGGAACCTTGGACATGTACTCCTTCTCCTCCTCAGTCTGAACGGTGTACATTCCTAGCTTGCTATTTGTTGCCATATGAGTATCTATAGCTTTAGCTGATAACATCATGAATCTTGCCAAGACCTTCTTGATGTATCCCTGCTGTGACAAGAAAAGCTTCTTCTTCTTCCTGTGTCTATAGATCTCAACTCCTAATATCTTCCGAGCAGCTCCCAGATCATTCATCTCGAATTCCGCGCTAAGGGACCTCTTCAGTTCTCTAATGTCCTTGAAATTTCGAGTTGCAATCAGATTATCATCCACATATAGAACTAGGTAAATACGTGATCCACCATGCAACTCTTTGTGATACACGCAACAATCATACTCGCACTTGTGGTAACCAATCTTCAACATGAAGTTGTCAAACCTCTTGTACCATTGCCTCGGTGACTGCTTAAGTCCGTAGAGAGAACTCTTCAGCTTGCACACGTGGTTCTCTCTTCCGGGAACTTGGAACCCTTCCAGTTGGCTCATGTATATCTCCTCTTCCAACTCTCCATGTAGAAAAGCTATTTTGACATCCAATTGCTCAAGCTCTAGGTCGTGGTGTGCCACAATTGCTAGTAGCACCCGGATAGAAGTATGTCTGACCACCGGTGAGAAGATCTCGTTGTAGTCAACTCCCTCTTTCTGACTGAACCCTCTTGCAACTAGCCTTGCCTTATATTTGATGCCCTCTCAAGATGCAGTTCCTTCCTTTCTTCTGAAAACCCACTTGCAACTGACTATCTTCCTTCCCGCTGGCAATCTAACAAGCTCCCAAGTCGAGTTCTTGGTAAGAGACTCCATCTCTTCTCCCATCGCGGCAATCCATTGTGCTGACTCAGAACTAGATATAGCGGCCTTGTAGGAGGATGGCTCGTCCTCTACCTCTTCCGCTACCTGTAATGCATATCCCACCATACCATTATCTTTGTATCTCTCCGGAGGCTTTATGACTCTCCTTGCTCTTCCTTCTGCAATACTTTGATGAACTGGTTCCTCTGGTGTAGACGCATCCTCAATATCAGATTCTTCTGCTTCTTCCTCTTCTGCTTCTGGCGGCGGTGTAGGGATTTCGGAATCCTTAGGATCAGTAGGATCCGACTCTCCCTCCACCTTCTTCTTTGCACCTCCAAGCTCCACCTCCAAGGAGTTCTTCAATATATGAGTCTCATCAAAGACTAAACTTCTGCTAAGTATAATCATGTTGTCTGCCCATATCTTGTATCCCTTCACACTTGTTCCGAAACCCATGAATACTCCCTTCTTAGCTCTTGGTTCTAATTTGCCATCATCAACGTGATAATAGGCAACACAAAGAAAAATTCTCAAATCCGAGTAATCCACTGCATTACCGGACCAGACTTCCATAGGAATCTTGCATCCTATACCTGTGTGCGGGCTCCGATTTATGAGATAGCATGCCATGGAAACTGCCTCTCCCCAGAAACCTCTAGAAAGACCTGCATTCGAAAGCATGCACCTTGATTTTGCTAAAAGTTTCTGATTCATTCTCTCGGCTACACCGTTCTGCTGCGGTGTGTGCCGAACGGTGCGATGGCGTGCTATTCCCTGATACTTGCAGAATCCATCAAACTCTGATGAACAGAACTCTAACCCGTTGTCCGTGCGCAGCCTCTTCACCTTCTTTCCCACCTGATTCTATACTAGTGTCTTCCACTCCTTGAATCTTGCGAAGGCTTCACTCTTGTGCTTCACCACGAATATCCAAGTCATCCTGGAGTAGTCGTCTATGATGCTTAGGAAATACCTGTACCCTCCAATCGCCTCGACTCAAGATGGACCCCAGCAATCCGAATGGATATAATCAACAGTACCTTTCGTTCTATGAACCACCTTAGGGAACTTGCTACGATGTAGCTTCCCATACACGCAGTGCTGACAAAAACCCTAGGTTCTTGGGAGCATGCCTGGTGAGATAGACTTTCTTATGAAGTTCCTGCATTCCACGTTCACTCATATGACCGAGCCTCATATGCCACAGCTTAGTTAGATCAGCTTCCTTAATCTCGGCTGAGACAACTCTAGCAGAACCTTTGATCGTCGAACCTTGCAACGTGTACAAAGTTCCACTCTTGACTCCCCTGAGAATCACCTTAGAACCCTTGCAAACTTGTAGATCTCCACCTTCACTTTTGAAACTGTATCCCCTTCTATCGAGTAGACTCAAGGAGATCAGATTCTTCTTAATAGGTGGTACATGTCTGACCTGCTCTAAGGTACATAACTTCCCTTCATTCGTTTTCAATCTAATTGAGTCGCTCCCAATCACCTTACAGATGGCTCTGTTTGCCATGTAGACAGACCCTCCATCCGTTTGGTCGTACGTCGAAGAATAGCTTCCTGTTATAGCAAATATGATAGGAAGCTCCGGAATCAAGGACCCACGCATCTTGAGAGTGCGTGATAACATCCTCCATTAGAACGAATCATCCTCGGACGAGTTACCTTGTTATGCTACGGCTGCGGATCCATTCTGCCCCTGGTTACCTGTTTCGGGCAATCTCTCTTCCAGTGTCCCTTTTCCTTGCAAAAGGCACAAACATCCTTGGGTAAATTAGAACCTGAGAACTTATGGCGCAGTTCCCTAGCATGGAGCGCCGATCTGTACCTATGCCTGCACCCTTATGGCGCAGTTCCCTAGCATGGAGCGCCGATCTGACCTCCTCTAGGGATAAGTCGTCCTTGTTCACTATGAACGACTGAATGAATTTCTCGTATGATGGAGGTAACGATATCAATAACAAGAGTGCGACATCCTCATCGCCCACCTTCTCGCCAATATTACGCAAGTCTAAAAGAATTGTATTTAATAAATCAAGATGGTTCTTGAGAATCGTACCTTCGAGCATCCGCAAAGTAAAGAGCCTTTGCTTTAGCATCAACTTGCTAGTGAGACTCTTCGTCATGTAGAGACTCTCCAACTTGAGCCAAAGACCTGCTGCTTGCTTCTCATCTGCGACCCCGATGGTCACGTCGACCGATAAGCACAACATAATCGTTGCGTGTGCCTTCTCCTCCAATACCTTGAACTCCGGTGATGCAACATTCATGCCTCCCTTGTCCGCGGTCCATCACAGTAGGTTGCGCCAGAAACGTCGGGGGGTATTAATGATAGCAAGAGGTTGAAGAAATTGTGGACTTTGAAGATTCCCAAGAAATTTATAATGCCTTGTTGGAAGATCTATCACTCGTCTTTACCAGTGACTAGCAATCTACGGAGAAGAGGCGTGAATGTGTCCGGGGTATGTAAGTTATGCGAGCATGAGTACGAAACAATGGACAATCTTTATTGTCACTGTTCTCATTCCATCTCAGTGTGGAAGAAAATGTTACGAGAATATTTTGGTCCAGGTAATTTTGGATGTATAAAGAATCTGTTATTCCAAGCTTTGGATAATGAGAATAGGCAACGATGTGAGCTGGTGGCGACCGCTATTTGGGCAATTTGGACGAATAGAAACGAAGCGGTATTCAACGGCAGGAGCAAGAGCTTGGAGATGGTTGCTGCAGATTGTATGGATTTTCTTTCATGGTTTAAAGAAGCAAAAACTTCAGGTTTTTCGGAAGATCAACGTCAACAATACGAGTTTAGCAGCAGCACATGGAATTTCCCTAAACAAGGTACTGTTAAAATTAATGTCGACGCGGCATGGAGGAATTTCTGTCCGGCTACCGGGGTCGGATGGACTCGGATCTTCTGCAGCGTGCAGCTCCTACAGCCAGAGATCCAGGTCGTCCGATATGAAGGCAGCACTTGTGACAAGTGTCAAATTGAGTTTTGTGTCGCCCACACCGAACCTCCTTCCTCTCCCCTCTCCAGATCCCCATTTCTCTCATCTGCAACTCTCTCTGTCTCCCCTCTCCAGATCCAAAATTATGTAGATGAGTTCTCGCGGCTTGGCAAATCATGTTCAGCAATACTGTCAAAATTATGTAGTTATGCGTTTGACTAGTTGAATAGCTTGTATTTGCAGCGACGATATCAATTTTTTTGATTGAAACGAAGTTCAAATTTACAATCTTTCCAAAGACATGACGGTGTTTCAAGGAATGAAAAAAGAAATTGTGCCCATATCATTTATTCAGCATCAATGGTGAAGACATGGAAATCATAGAAGACTTTGGTTTTTGTTTCAGGAAAAGATTTGACAGACAACCTGCATATCCCCTTCATGTCGTTGTGAAAGAATATCATTCAAGCTTCCAATCTTCTGACGGATAGAAAGAGATGCTGTATGTTCTTCTCAGTTTATCATCCCACATCGGAACGCTATTCCTTCAGGAGAAAGAGGAGTGATACAAAAGCAGAGACCAAACTCGAGAAGAGGCATACCTTTCTCGGCCTTTTGGCTAAGATTAAGTGTAGTATCTGTTCTTATCAGTTTAATATCTGATATGTGAGCCATTGGCTCACACGATATTAAATTTATTTTTCTAGGGGGAGACTTCCATCACAGTAGCTTGCTGCTAGGTCCTCTCAAGTGTCGCCTTGGCGTTGCACTACAGCCTTGGCCTGGCGCACCCCACCCAAATCTAGTTCCTAAGTTTTCTTCTAATGATCAAAGGTTGTTAATGTTTTATAGCTAGCTACCTACCGATCGTCTTTTGAGCCAGATGTTTTATAGCTAGCTGACTTCTGATCGTCTTTTGATCCAGTTGAGTACATCTCACAAAGAACTACCGTAAATCTATATATGCTCTCAGTTACACAAGATTGACCAAGTCTTCAAGCAACTCCAAACACATGTTAGCGATCAACTTATCTATAGTCAAAAATAAACAAGTTCCAGAGGCCACAAGTTCCAAACACTGATTTACACGGTATTATCCTTTTATTCAACTTCTCATCACTTGTCTTCATACTCAGCCAATGTCCTCAAGAATTAAATATCCAAGGGTTGCGCTAACAAGTCGTGCTACAAGCCTACAACACCTCAAGAATTAAATATCCAAGGGTTGCGCTAACAAGTCGTGCTACAAGGCTACAACACTCCGGCCAAAGTTCGAAACCTTAAGAGATACTTTTTTTTTATTTATTTATTTTTTATTTTATTTTACTTTATTTTTGCACAATCATTAATATTTAAGAAGTGCAAGAAGAGAATTTGCGTACAAGGGAACAGAAAACCACAGCCACAAAGAGAAACACCAGGAGGAGGAGAACAAAACAATGGCTGCATCAATAAAAAAGAAAAAACCAAAACAACCACTAACTCATATTACTAGATGATAAAAGAAGAGCCCGTAGAAAGTCGTTTAATAAGGTGCAATTCTTCTATCATTTATGAGACAGAACTTTACTGGATCGGTTGAGGATTCCCAATAAAGGTAGAATACAATTTGAATAACTAAACAGGCTGCAGGTGCAGGCATAGGCATAATAAGAGATCGAATGGTGCTCCAACAAGAATTGTGTCGCATTCTCAATTTCAGTACTTAAGGCCAATATTAGCAGAAATGAAGATAAAGATAGCAGAATTGAAGCTGAGATGTTGAAGCCAAAAGATTGTTGAGATTTGTTGCTGTTCTTCTCAAGATAAGATCAAAGTTTTATGCAAAACCACTCAAAGGGGTATTTATGCATTTTTCCAGAACTTGACAAAACCCAGAAACTAGCATCTTTGTGCCTTTTTTGTCATTTGTTAAAGTTCTGTGGTTAATATGTAATTCCTCTAGACTTACTTGTTATTGTTGCCAAAAGATCTGGGCCTTAGTGTAATTTCTCACAAGCCTTCAACGGCTGTGATGAAATCTTGTGATCCAACGGTCCAAAATAAGACCGTTGGATATCCGGGTATAAAACCCTGCTGTAACAGCTAGGGTTCATTAGTTCTTCCCCTTCTTCGTCTCCAGAAAATGTAGGGTTACTCTGTAAAAAATTCTCTCTGAAATTTCAATGAAATTGTTCTATTTTTGATTCACTTGTTTGATCTTTTCTGGAATCATTCGATTCCTTTCATGGTATCAGAGCATGGTTCTTTCCACAAATCAATCTGAGGGTTCTTCAAATCCCTTTTATCTTCTCTCACAAGTTCATAATCTCGTCTTCTTCAAGCTAGATAACACAAACTATGTTATCTGGCGCTATCAAATCTCTACACTCCTCAAAACTCAGTCCCTTTTTGGTTTTGTTGATGATTCTCGGGAGTGTCCGCTCGAGTTCTTGACCGACGGTGATGGAACAGTCACCACAAATCGCAATCCAGACTACGACGCTTGGGTTACTCAAGATCAAATCGTCCTCTCTTTGCTCACAACAACTCTCTCTCAAGAGGCCTTGGTTCAGGTGGTTGGTAAGCCCTTCTCTCGTGATGTTTGGGTTTCTTTGGAGAACAGGTACTCCTCTCTCACTATATCTAATATCATGCAATTAAGATCTGAGTTGCAAACTATTAGAAAGAAGTCTGATTCTGTTGATGTCTACATGCAAAAGTTGAAAACCCTAAGAGACAAATTATCTTCTGCTATGGTGAATACTGATGATCAAGACATGATTCTTTATGCTTTACATGGTCTGCCTCCTGAGTATAACTCTTTTAGATCTGGTTTGCGTGTCTCCATGTCTGTGTCACCTGATAAAATCAATTTTGAAGAACTGCATGTTCTGTTAAAGGCTGAAGAACAAATGATTGAATCTCAATCTATCTTGGGAAATGAATTGACTGGGTCTGCTGCTTATGTCTCTAACATGTTTAATGGTGGAAGAGGTAAAGGAAATGGGTATGATAACAACAAGAATCAAGGAAATGGTTATGGTAGAGGTCAAGGAAACAATTATAATGATCAAAACTCTAAGTTCAATCAAGTTTCTGGTTATCAAAGTCCAAATTCTAGTCAAAACCCTAATTATCAAGGTCAGACTTATACTCACAACTATCCATCTGGAAGAGGAAACACTAATGGGGGAAGAATTAATGACTCTTCCAGAGGTGGTAGAGGGTATAACAGAGGGGGAGGTCAATCTAAGAACAAGGGTCCTAGCTTTGATAGCAATGGAAACCCTATCAATTGCCAAATATGTGGTATGGATTATCACTCTGCTGTTGACTGTTGGCATGGATTGGACTTTGCTTACCAAGGTAAGAAACTTCCACCTCAGCTGTCTGCTATGACAAATGTTGCTGCTCCTACTATGAATGTCAATCAAGAACATCATCCTCAGAACAATGTGTCTGCTCCTGTCACTAGTTATCAACCTCAAATCAATGCTTTCAATGCTAGTCTTCTTCGACCAACACCTAGCATTAATCCAAATTATTGGTTGTCTGACACTGACAGCTGAATTCAATAATCTTTCTCTGGCTTCTCCCTATCATGGTAGTGACAAGGTTGCTGTTGGAAATGGTCACACTCTTCCTATCTCACATTCTGGTACTGCCATTCTCAACACACCTTCTCACCCTTTTACATTAAACAATACCTTACATGTTCCAAATCTTTCAACAAACCTCATTTCAGTTTACCAACTTTGCAAACAACATAATTGTTTCTTTTACTTTGATGCTGACAAGTTTTATATTCAGGACAAACTTCAGGGCACAATCCTCTACCAATGATTGAGTGAACATGGCCTATACCCTATCCACACACAACCTTTCTCTACAGCTTTTCAAGACAAAGACACAATACAAGCTCACTTAGGAAAAACTTTGAAGTCTCCCCTCTGGCATGCTAGACTGGGACATCCTTCTGAAGACACTTTAAGACTTATATTTATTTCTTCTTCTCATATGTGTAAAGACCTTAAAGTTTCTGACATTTCCTCTCATTCTGTTTGTGAACATTGCTTGCTTGGTAAAATGACTAAACTACCTTATAAATCCTCCACTTCACACACCAAATCACCTCTTGATCTTTTGCATAGTGATGTTTGGGGTCCTGCAACTGTGAAATCTTATCATGGATATAGATTCTATGTCTTGTTTGTAGATGATTATTCTAAATTTACATGGATCTTTCCTTTGCATCACAAGTCAGAAGTAGCAACTATCGTTCAAAAATTCAAACTTGAAATTGAAAAACAGTTAAGTTCTCCAATCAAGATTTTGAGATCTGATGGAGGTGGTGAATATATGTCATACACTTTTCAAACTTTCTTACATTCTCAAGGCATTGTTCATCAAAAATCATGCCCTTACACACCACAACAAAATGGTGTAGCTGAAAGAAAACATAGGCACATGGTTGAAACTGCTGTGACTTTGCTTGTTCATGCTAAATTGCCTAAATATTTTTGGTATCATGCTTTTAGTGCTGCTGTTTATCTGATCAACTACATGCCTAGCAAGAACACTCAGAACAAATCTCCTTGGGAGTTACTTTATAAAACTAAACCTGATTACAATAGACTTAAAGTGTTTGGATGTGCATGTTATCCTTATCTGAGACATTACAACAATTCCAAATTGGATCCAAAAACTAAACAATGTGTGTTTCTTGGTTATGCTCATGATTATAAAGGGTATGTCTGTTTTGACAAAGAATCTCAGAAATTCTTTATTAGTAGAGATGTTATCTTTGATGAGAACTCTTTTCCATTTGATATAAACTTTTCAAAATCAGTGTCTGACAACTTGAATTCTTCTGATACAATGCATATCGGTGATATTCCTATCTCTCTACCTTATGATTATATGACTTCTGCTTCTGTTCCATCTTCTCACATTGTCAATGATGGTCCTGTTTCAGGTGTTTCTGATGAGAACATTACTACACAAGATCATATGCCACATTCTGAACATGATACCTCCATGATCTTGCCCAATGTCACTGATGAGAACAGATCACAACACATTGATGAGAACAGATATGACACTTCTGCTGCTGGAAACTCTCAGACTCGGGATGTTCCTCACACTCAGTCTCAGCAGCCTACTTCAAATGATGATCACAATACTGATGATCAAACTACAACCAGTACTGGCATGGCAGATACTGATGTGGAAAGGCATCATCCAGCTGGGAGTCACCCCATGCAGACAAGGAGCAAGTCTGTAATTTTTAAGAAAAAGACATATGGGTTCAATACCACAACTGGTAACTCTGATATCTCTCCTTTCTTAACTGATCCAACTTTTTTCACAGAGGCTAGAAAACACTCTCAGTGGCTCAAAGCAATGACTGAAGAGTTCTCTAGCCTCATACAACAAAACACTTGGACTCTAGTTCCAAGACCCTACCATGCAAACATTGTAGGGAACAAATGGGTTTTTAGAACTAAACATAACCCTGATGGTTCAATTAGACATAAAGCCAGATTAGTGGCGAAGGGGTTTAGTCAAACTCCTGGCATTGACTTTGAAGATACTTTTAGTCCTGTGGTCAAACATGCTACTGTTAGAACAATTTTGTCTTTGGCAGCCACTTTTAATTGGCCTTTGCATCAGTTAGATGTCAAAAATGCATTTCTTCATGGCTATCTCAAAGAAACTGTTTATATGCAACAACCTCCTGGATTCAAAAACTCTCAATTTCCTGATTATGTGTGTAAACTCAACAAAGCTATATATGGTCTCAAACAAGCTCCTAGAGCTTGGTTTGAGAGATTTACAGAATTCATTTTATCTCTTGGTTTCACACAATCCAAAGCTGACACTTCCATGTTTTTTAGGCACAACTCTAGTTCTTCTGCAATTACTGTATTACTTCTATATGTAGATGATATTATTCTCACTGGTAATGATTCTGACTATACAACTTATATTATTTCAAAATTGAAAAGTGAATTTAACATGAATGATCTTGGTCCTTTGACTTATTTTCTGGGATTACAAATTGATAGAAGTCAACATGGTATTTTTGTGCATCAGTCCAAATATGTGAATGATTTACTTAGTAGATTCAATATGCACAATTGCACACCTTGTCTCACTCCTACCATTTCTGGAATCAAATATAATTTCAATGATGGTGAACTGTTATCTGATCCAACTCCTTTTAGACAATTGCTTGGTGCATTGCAATATTTAGTCTTTACAAGACCTGACATTTGCTTTGCTGTTAGTTACTTGTGTCAATTCATGCATTGTCCTACTACTCAACACATGTTAGGTGCCAAAAGAATTCTTAGGTATCTAAGAGGCACAACAAGTGATGGAATTTTGTATAAGTCAAGTGATTTAAATTTTTGTGCTTTTTCTGATGCAGGTTGGGCTGGTAACCCATCTGACAGAAGAAGCACAACTGGTTTTGTCTTATTTTTAGGCAACAACCCAATTCACTGGGCTGCAAAAAAACAGCCAACTGTCTCTAGATCCTCCTCTGAGGCAGAATATAGAGCCTTGGCAACAACTGCTGCAGAAATAACCTGGTTTCAATATTTATTTCAATATCTTCACATCTTTTTAAAACAACCACCACTTCTATTTTGTGATAATGAGTCTGCAATTCACATGACTGCAAATCCTATAATGCATTCCAAAACTAAGCACATTGAGTTAGACTACCATTTTATTAGAGAAAAGGTGTTAAGAAAACAGTTACTGGTGGATTTTGTTTACTCTGCAGATCAGCTAGGAGACTTATTCACCAAGGGTCTAGCAGCTGCTGCTTTCACATATTTGAAGTCCAAGTTAATGGTCTCTTCAGCACCATTAACTTGAGGGAGGGTATTAGCAGAAATGAAGATAAAGATAGCAGAATTGAAGCTGAGATGTTGAAGCCAAAAGATTGCTGAGATTTGTTGCTGTTCTTCTTAAGATAAGATCAAAGTTTTATGCAAAACCACTCAAAGGGGTATTTATGCATTTTTCCAGAACTTGACAAAACCCAGAAACTAGCATCTTTGTGCCTTTTTTTGTCATTTGTTAAAGTTCTGTGGTTAATATGTAATTCCTCTAGACTTACTTGTTATTGTTGCCAAAAGATCTGGGCCTTAGTGTAATTTCTCACAAGCCTTCAACGGCTGTGATGAAATCTTGTGATCCAACGGTCCAAAATAAGACCGTTGGATATCCGGGTATAAAACCCTGCTGTAACAGCTAGGGTTCATTAGTTCTTCCCCTTCTTCGTCTCCAGAAAATATAGGGTTACTCTGTAAAAAATTCTCTCTGAAATTTCAATGAAATTGTTCTATTTTTGATTCACTTGTTTGATCTTTTCTGGAATCATTCGATTCCTTTCATGGTAAGGCAATGGATAATATTGTTCTCGTGTTTCTTTCCTACAGCTTAACAGGATCTAAAACAGAAAGTTCTCTGAGCGTTTTGTTCGGTGCGTTGCTATTTACGCTAATCCAACAAAACTAATTTAAAGGCACTAACTAGTAGTTTTCTAAGGTGACCTAGAAAGCAAGAAGTATAGAAAACGAATAGGCATAAAACCGTCCCACATTGCAGTGTTTTCACTGAAACAGGGTGTACTTGTGATCTGCCTTTGGTACATCTGGGCACGACCTTACTTGAGCAAGATCTGTTCTATAGGTTCGTACCTCCCTCTCTTAGAGTTCTACATAGACAAGAACTTCAGTCTGGTGGTGAATTTTGGGCTAGGAAAATCCCTAAAGTTTCCAAATCTGATTTGGAAAGAATGTTTTGCATGCCTAATAGTGTGACTACTAGGTTCCTTATATAGTGCTAGGAAAATCCCTAAAGTTTCCAAATCCGATTTGGAAACAACTTGTTTCCTAACTAATCGTCCTCCGCCTTTGACTTCCAATGTTTCCTAATCAAAGTTGGAAACAAAGAGTTTGATAGCCTTTGACCAATTCAAGGCACCAACTCAACAAGAAGAAAAGAAAACGTCTCAATTCTCTTATGCTTTTAGAAGTATATTGACGGCTAGGGAATTGCTAAAAAGTGGTTTGGTGTGGAAAATCAAGGATGGAAGAAAATTAAAAGTTTTTGGCGATAGATGGTTTAATCACAACGTGTCCGCCGGGTCTGGAGAATATGACAGTGAATGAGCTTATAAAATCTGATATGGGTGAATGGGATGTGGAAAAAGTGAAACAAACGGTCTGGGCTTTAGATGTGGAGGATATACTGAGGGTGCCAATAGGCTGCAATGAAACTGTTGATACTCCCTGCTGGGCTTATTCAGACGATGGAGTTTATTCGGTGAATTCGGGATATAGAGCTCAAAGGAGGTTAACAACTGATGCGCCAACAACGTCGGGGGGTATTAATGATAGCAAGAGGTTGAAGAAATTGTGGACTTTGAAGATTCCCAAGAAATTTATAATGCCTTGTTGGAAGATCTATCACTCGTCTTTACCAGTGACTAGCAATCTACGGAGAAGAGGCGTGAATGTGTCCGGGGAATGTAAGTTATGCGAGCATGCGTACGAACAATGGACCATCTTTATTGTCACTGTTCTCATTCCATCTCAGTGTGGAAGAAATGTTACGAGAATATTTTGATCCAGGTAATTTTGGATGTATAAAGAATCTGTTATTCCAAGCTTTGGATAATGAGAATAGGCAACGATGTGAGCTGGTGGCGACCGCTATTTGGGCAATTTGGACGAATAGAAACGAAGCGGTATTCAACGGCAGGAGCAAGAGCTTGGAGATGGTTGCTGCAGATTGTATGGATTTTCTTTCATGGTTTAAAGAAGCAAAAACTTCAGGTTTTTCGGAAGATCAACGTCAACAATACGAGTTTAGCAGCAGCACATGGAATTTCCCTAAACAAGGTACTGTTAAAATTAATGTCGACGCGGCATGGAGGGATTTCTGTCCGGCTACCGGGGTCGGATGGACTCGGATCTTCTGCAGCGTGCAGCTCCTACAGCCAGAGATCCGGGTCGTCCGATATGAAGGCAGCACTTGTGACAAGTGTCAAATTGAGTTTTGTGTCGCCCACACCGAACCTCCTTCCTCTCCCCTCTCCAGATCTCCATTTCTCTCATCTGCAACTCTCTCTGTCTCCCCTCTCCAGATCCAAAATCATGTCGTATATGGCGATGGATCGAAAGCTACAACCCTCGTAGACGCATGAATATCCACGAGTAATTTTATTGAAATAACCCTCAATGCAGATGAGTTCTCGCGGCTTATTCAGCATCAATGGTGAAGACATGGAAATCATAGAAGACTTCGGTTTTTGTTTCAAGAAAAGATTTGACAGACAACCTGCATATCCCCTTCATGTCGTTGTGAAAGAATATCATTCAAGCTTCCAATCTTCTGACGGATAGAAAGAGATGCTGTATGTTCTTCTCAGTTTATCATCCCACATCGGAACGCTATTCCTTCAGGAGAAAGAGGAGTGATACAAAAGCAGAGACCAAACTCGAGAAGAGGCATACCTTTCTCGGCCTTTTGGCTAAGATTAAGTGTAGTATCTGTTCTTATCAGTTTAATATCTGATATGTGAGCCATTGGCTCACACGATATTAAATTTATTTTTCTAGGGGGAGACTTCCATCACAGTAGCTTGCTGCTAGGTCCTCTCAAGTGTTGCCTTGGCGTTGCACTACAGCCTTGGCCTGGCGCACCCCACCCAAATCTAGTTCCTAAGTTTTCTTCTGATGATTAAAGGTTGTTAATGTTTTATAGCTAGCTACCTACCGATCGTCTTTTGAGCCAGATGTTTTATAGCTAGCTAACTACTGATCGTCTTTTGATCCAGTTGGGACTACCGTAAATCTATATATGCTCTCAGTTACACAAGATTGACCAAGTCTTCATGCAACTCCAAACACATGTTAGCGATGAACTTATCTATAGTCAAAAATAAACAAGTTCCAGAGGTCACAAGTTCCAAACACTAATTTACACCTGGGGAGGGTATCATCTTTTTATCCAACTTCTCATCACTTGTGGGAACTTGTCTTCATACTCAGCCAATGTCCTCAAGAATTAAATATCCAAGGGTTGCGCTAACAAGTCGTGCTACAAGCCTACAACACCTCAAGAATTAAATATCCAAGGGTTGCGCTAACAGGTCGTGCTACAAGGCTACAACACTCCGGCCAAAGTTCAAAACCTTAAGAGATACTTTTTTTTTTATTTTTTTTATTTATTTATTTATTTTTTTTTTTTGCACAATCATTAATCTCTACTATATAAAAGATTGAAGTGGTTCCTAACCAAAATTGTTCCTAACCTTTTCGAAATTCTTAAAATACCCTTAAGTCAACACCATTAATACCTAAAGTACCCCCAAGCTGCCTATACGTCGCTTCTCTCCTCCTACACCTAGGCGGCGGTTCCGAATCGCTTCTCGCCTTCTTCCATATAAGTTCTTCTGCAGAACAAAGCCGACGGGATCTACGGCATCTCTTTCCAAAACGTCAAGTTGCTTCTTACTCCAGAAAAACAAGCAGCGAGTCAGAAGAGATTCCTTGGTTTTGTTCTCTTCCTCTCGGAGTCCTCTTTGTGTTTTCATCCGTCGTCATGTTCTGATAACACCGAAGGATCCATATATGCCACCGATCAGAGGATTCGCCCATGTGCTATAGTCTCACATTCTCTTTATCTCGCGTCTCCAATTTGGTATAATTGATGTGTTGCTCACAAACTAGGGATTAAATTTAAGATACTATGTTTTTTTATTTATTTTCTCATTCGAGTAGTGGTTTTAGTAGAGATTGTGATTCCTCCTACTAGGTTTGATTCTTGCCAGTTCACCTATAGGTCATGAAATCTCTCGTGCTCAGAGTAAGAAATCTAACTCATGTTAGTACTTGTTTTAAGGTATCACATGTTAGTACTTCTTTAAGGAATAAGAAGCAAAAGATAATTTGTCTTTTCTAAAAAAAAACGATAATTTATGATCTCATGATTGTGTTATTAGCAGAATCAAGCCATTCGCTATGGTAGACTAATTGTTTGATACAATATATATGAAACATAATTCTTGTTTGGACTTGTTAAGTTTGGATTTCTAGATATTTTAAACCTTCAATCGTACCACTTGTCACGATATTGGCTGAGAAAAATTTTCGGATTTTACCGTACAGTTTTAGATATGAGAAAAATGAAGCGAGGTATAGAAAGAAAAGCTTGGAGAGCACATGAACTATTTTCAAGATTCATGGTCTAAGAAAACAGAAGAAATTAAAAGGTAGAACATAGTTCAATTTCAATGTCTTAAGATGCTTGCTTATCATATGTCCAAACATGTCATCTGAAGCCTGATTGTGGTACTGAAGGCCTTATCTTCTTTTACCCAGTTTTTTTAGTTTTAGATTCTTATGAAAACAATATTAAGCTCTATAATCTAACATGCAAGATCACAAATATGTTTAATGCTTGATATGTTTGAAACTTCCACGAACATTCCCATCATTCTCAAATGTTATGTAATCGGGATAGAATCGCTTCACTGAGTGTCCTAATAAAGGCTCCTTTTGTAAGAGGAGCCTTTGATTACTTAATGTTCTGACAGAATCTTAATCGTTGAAGCCTTCTTTGGGAAGTCCATGTTTAGTTTTGCAGGTGTACAATATAGATGTGGCCAACACTGACATTTATAGGACTTTCATATAATTTGTATACCGTAGATCGAATTTAATTAGGGTTGTGAGACTTTAAACATGTGGCTATCTGTTATGCTAAATGCTTTTTAGCGTTTTCTTCAATGAGATGGGATTTTGTTCCGAGATCATGTTGTCTGTATAGTTAATGCTTTTTCAGAGTTTCTTTCTCGAGTTGGGATTTGATTTCGAGATCAAAAGTTGCAATTCTTGGTATTGATTCGAGAAAGCAAGTTTTATCTTTTCATGCCTCAATCAAGGCAGCTTTCAAAACTTAGAACAATTCAGGCTGCTTTTTTTTTAGTTAATTAATCACCATTACCTTTGAAGGTCGAGTAATGATGTGGCGGCCCAATTGTCTGGATTTTCTCCTATATAAAGAGTTGTGTTTTATAGGTAATCACTGCTTCATACGAAATAAAAACTGAATCTCAGCAATGAACAAGAAAAAGATATTTTCTGCTCCCCGCATCTTTTTAAATTATCCCGCTTCTTCTTGAAGAGCATGCTTTTTTCTTAAATTTATCATATTGATGCAGAAATAGGAGACAAATAAGCAATTATCGCCTGAACCTGGTTTGCTGGCCGAGTTGTTCAATGGTCAATTCGTACAGTAATTAATCACCATTAACCTGGTACTTGTAAGCTCTTTTTGTAGTAAAATATCAAAAACAATGGATTGTAGTACTTTTATCGGTATGAACTATATCTTGTTTTGTTTTTATTTCCTAAATTCATAGTATGAAAATTAGTTGGTTGACTGCCTTTTCTTGTTTGGTCTTGTATTTTCCCCTTACCTCCGTTATTGCCTCCCAAATATTTGTGAGACTACTGGATGTTGGATTTTTGGTTGATTCAAAATCCTAGCATGGAATGGTCAAAGGGTAGTTTTTGGAAGTAATTACATTACTTTGGCAACAAGGATTCCTTGCAGGGGTCTACTCTGACTAATATATTTGGTAGTGTCCTTATTAGGTAAGGAAACAATTTATGATGAATTATTTTCTAGTTTGTCTCGGATTAGTTTTGGACATTACTTGGACTCCAAGTCTTGTACTAGTATATAAGTAGATGCTAGGGTCATGACTTGGTGTGTGCTTGTAATTGGTATTGGCTTCTCATCAATAAATTGGTTTGGTTTGGCCGTGGATGTAGCTAGTCTCAAAACTAGTGAACCACGTAAATTGTTGTGTTCTTGATCTTGCTTTTGTTTTCTTGCTTTCTCTTGTTCTCTCGCGTATTGGAATCCTAACACTGGACACCAAAAATTAGTTGGCTGGCTCTTATTATTATTACATTTGTTGTCTCTGGTTGTTCTTCTCTGCCAAATGTGTGTCAAATACAATGTTTTAGCCCTGTTGGTGAAGAATTTGAGAACGTCATTGATGTTTGTGTTGAAGATAGCTTGTAAAAGTCTTGGGGAAATTTGTCCCACATCTTAGAAAATAGAGTTATTATGCACTTTATATATGGAAACTCATTAATGACATTTAATTGAGTTACCATATAGAGTGGTTATCCTCTACAACTCGTACGCGCGCGCAAGGCGCAATGTGGCGCTTTAGTGGCGCTTTTGTAGGCGCTCTTAGGCACTTAGGCACTTGTGGCGTAAGTTAATTAAATAATAACTGTTTTTCGTTTTATTTTTCAGGTTGTTATGGCGGTTATTTTTCGGTTGGTGAAAGGATGTGTTTGTTCATAATAACAACACATCCCTTCATTCATGTTCTTTCGTGAACTATAAATAAGCCAAACAACCAGCAGATTCCCATATCAGTTTCAATCACAGTTTCACAGAGAATTCTAGAAAACTTCTGCAGATTGCTGGCTGTAGAACCGACGCGACTTGTTGTATCCTGGAGGGGAATCGCCAGAACCCGGCAGCATAGTGGGGGCGATTTATCCCTTAAAGAAAACGATCATCGTGCCTCAAGTCCTGTTTTCTTCCACCATCCATTATACTCGGCGTAACAGTTTGGACATAGGGGGTTTACAAATTTGTCTACTATACACAAGCAACAACAGATTGAAGAACGGAAAGGTTGATTGAATCAGAGTTCGAGATGATAAGCTGTCAGTATGCCTCACTTAAGACATAACTTTTATAAAGGGCAGGAACGAGTGCGGAGAGATGAATCCTATCAACTGAAAGCATAGAAGAAACAAAGAAAAGTACTGATTGTGGGGTTGGAGAACTATGAAAAAACTTTGGAAAAAAAATAGTCGTCTTTTCAAGAAAACACGCATCCGTGTGTATTCTAGAACATTGTAATTCTTAGTATGACGAACTTTTAGATGTTTTATTTAATGTTTTCACATATCATGCAGATTCATTCTAGATATTTCTCCGGAGTCATTAATCGTGTGGTTGAAGCTGTTGACCTCGTCCTTTCTGTTTTACTACACCTGTTCGAATTGTTTTCAATGCCAAATAATTCAAGCTTATAGTAGTGATGTACAGTAAAGATCTCAAATGTTAAGGAACCAGCAGAGGAGCGGTTTTGAGGTTTTGAATTTCGTTATTTGAATTGCGGTTATCTTGTATAGTGCTAATTAAAGATTCACAAAATTTTATTTGCAAAAAAAAAAAAGATTCACAAAATTTTAATTTTTGTTTGTGTGTGTGTGTGTGTGTGTATATATATAGCACGGTCATTATAATTGAAAATTTAAATACAAAAGAAGAAGAAACCATGATAGAAGCAACACGAAAACATAAATAAGATGACCACTATCACTTGACCACTTAGGTAAATTAGATTAGACCACGTGCAAGGCACGTTTTGCTTACTAGTATTTAAGAAGTGCAAGAAAAGAATTTGCGTACAAGGGAACAGAAAACCACAGCCACAAAGAGAAACACCAGGAGGAGGAGAACAAAACAATGGCTGCATCACTAAAAAAGAAAAAACCAAAACAACCACTAACTCATATTACTAGATGATAAAAGAAGAGCCCGTAGAAAGTCTTTTAATAAGGTGCAATTCTTCTATCATTTATGGGACAGAACTTTACTGGATCGGTTTAGGATTCCCAATAAAGGTAGAATACAATTTGAATAACTAAACAGGCTTTTGTTTTCTTGCAGGTGCAGGCATAGGCATAATAAGAGATCGAATGGTGCTCCAACAAGAATTGTATCGTATTCTCAATTTCAGTACTTAAGGCCAAGGCAATGGATAATATTGTTCTCGTGTTTCTTTCCTACAACTTATAACAGGATCTTAAACAGAAAGTTCTCTGAGCGTTTTGTTCAGTGCGTTGCTATTTACGCTAATCCAACAAAACTAATTAAAGGCACCAACTAGTAGTTTTCTAAGGTGACCTAGAAAGCAAGAAGTATAGAAAACGAATAGGCATAAAACCGTCCCACATTGCAGTGTTTTCACTGAAACAGGGTGTACTTGTGATCTGCCTTTGGTACATCTGGGCACGACCTTACTTGAGCGGGATCTGTTCTATAGGTTCGTACGTCCCCTGATGCTCCTTGGAGTACTAACAGCTGTAGATTATCGTTCTCAGCCCTCCTAGTTGAAGCTGGGGTGATCTTGCGGTTGTCTGACAGACCCTAAAATCTTTTTTTGTATTTCTTTCGTTTTGAAGACTGTTTCTTTGCTGAAAGGAGATAGGGCATGAATGCATCTTATCAAGTTTCTGAAGTGGCCATGAGGTGATCTGAAGATTTCACACAAACGCACTATTATTGATCAAGCTAGAGTACATGAGGAAACAAGCACCCTATAGATTGTCCCTCAGGACTCAAGTGAACATCCAATGCCAATCGCCTTTTTCCTAATTCTACTCGGTGCCTGGAGTTAGCCTATTATTGTTACTAGGAATATTAGTATTGGGTGTTGAGATTTTTATCGATTTCACTGTATCCAACTCATTCAGTGGGTGGGTGGTTTGTCAAGTTAATTAGGCTATGCTACTACGAAGTGGTTTTAGATTGATGGAGGATCCTCCAGATGGTGGTGTAACTGTTTGGTTTAAGCGTGGATGTTCAGATGGTGTAGCTCTGAATACTATAGAAGACTGGGTTTGAGGCTTTGATGAGATGAGAGCTAGAATAGCGACTATGTAGACTAATTATTTACTTGGAACAGAAACTATGATTTGCAGAATCTCGATATCATTGTGTTCAAATTCTATCTTGTTCTGGGCCACTTTTCTCTTCTTAATCGTTCCTTATCATGAGTTCTTGTGTTGTGATGTTTTTATTTTCTCTCTTGCAAAGCCGCGCAACTCTACATGATTCATAAAGTTGTGTTTCCGTCGGCTCCCACACCGAATGCACCATAGGAATTTTTAACTTTGCCGTGAAAGGAAGGTTTCGTTGCTTCTTGGCTCATTATGTCTTTTTTATTTTTTTTTTGTCTACGGACCAGGAGTGTAAAGGTAATGTCCTTGGAATAGCCCAAGGGAGACCAGACCCAACAATCAACATCGGATTTAAATTATTTTCTCCAACATTTAACAATCGGTAAGGAGGTTCTCATAAAATCATTTGTGCAAGCTATGCCGATTTATACTATGAGTTGTTTTCTTTTGCCTAACAAAATCTGTCAAGATCTAGAGAGAGTAGTTAGCCGCTTTTGGTGGGGTGGTGATGATCAAAAGAGAAAGAAACACTGGGTGGCATGGGGAAAGATCAAGGAAAACAAGGAAGATGGAGGAGATCCAGTGACTCTCACCCGGATTGTGATCTAAAGTCATCTCTGTCGGTTTGGAAGCTTGCATCAGTGTAACCCCTTACACGCAACTCTTCATCACCGCCAAATATCAAGAAAGCATCCTTAGTTCTTCTCAAGTACTTTAGGATGTTCTTGACTGCAATCCAGTGACTCTCACCCGGATTAGATTGGTATCTGCTTGTCATACTCAAGGCATATGACACATCTGGTCTAGTACATAAAATGGCGTACATGATAGATCCTATGGCCGAGGCATAGGGGATTCTACTCATGCGTTCCTTCTCAATCTCATTGGAAGGACAACCATTCTTCGAAAGAGTGATTCCATGTGACATGGGCAAGAATCCCTTCTTGGAGTCTTACATGTTGAACCGTTTTCAACACCTTGTCAATATATGTACTTTGACTTAGGCCTAGCATCCTCTTAGATATATCTCTATAGATCTTTATACCGAGTATATAGGCTGCTTCCCCTAAGTCCTTCATTGAGAAACACTTTCCTAGCCAATCTTTCACAGATTGCAGCATGGGAATGTCGTTTCCAATGAGTAGTATGTCATCCACATACAAGACCAGAAAAGCTACAGAGCTCCCACTAACCTTCTTGTAGACACAAGACTCATCTTTGTTTCTGATGAAGTCAAACTCTTTGACCACTTCATCAAAACGTCGATTCCAACTCCTAGAAGCTTGCTTCAATCCATAAATGGATCGTTGCAGCTTACAGACTTTGTTGGCTTGATTTGGATCCTCAAAACCCTCCGGCTGTATCATATACACGTCCTCGAGGAGATTCCCATAAAGGAATGCAGTTTTGACATCCATCTGCCAAATCTCATAGTCATGGTATGCTGCAATCGCAAGTAGGATTCGGATGGATTTGGTCATAGCGACTGGTAAAAAGGTTTCATCATAGTCAATACCATGAATCTGTCTGAATACTTTAGCCACCAATCGGCCCTTATAGGTATTCACATAACCATCCATGTCGATCTTCTTCTTGACGTCGATATGCTTGTTCCTTATCATGAGTTCTTGTGTTGTGATGTTTTTATTTTCTCTCTTGCAAAGCCGCACAACTCTACATGATTCATAAAGTTGTGTTTCCGTCGGCTCCCACACCGAATGCACCATAGGAATTTTTAACTTTGCCGTGAAAGGAAGGTTTCGTTGCTTCTTGGCTCATTATGTCTATTTTTTTTTGTCTACGGACCAGTAGTGTAAAGGTAATGTCCTTGGAATAGCCCAAGGGAGACCAGACCCAACAATCAACATCGGATTTAAATTATTTTTCTCCAAAATTTAACAATCGGTAAGGAGATTCTCATAAAATCAGTTGTGCAAGCTATGCCAATTTATACTATGAAGTGTTTTCTTTTGCCTAACAAAATCTGTCAAGATCTAGAGAGAGTGGTTAGCCGCTTTTGGTGGGGTGGTGATGATCAAAAGAGAAAGAAACACTGGGTGGCATGGGGAAAGATCAAGGAAAACAAGGAAGATGGAGGATTGGGTTTTCGTGATTTTCCAGATTTTAATAAAGCAATGTTAGCAAAACAATCCTGGAGATTAATGCAAAATCCAAATTCGCTAGTTGGTCGGGTGCTGAAAGATCAGTATTTTGGCAATACCCCCTTTTTGCAACTAGAAGTGTTATGACAATCCACGTCACGAACAAATGAACGAATAAAGAAGAACACGAGTATTTTACGTGGTTCGCTAGCAAAATATTTGCTAACTACCTCCGCGGCGGAAAAGCGCCCTTTATTCACTTAAGAGGAACAAGACTACAAGAATGTTTTGCATGCCTAATAGTGTGACTACTAGGTTCTTTATATAGTGCTAGGAAAATCCCTAAAGTTTTCAAATCCTATTTGGAAACAACTTGTTTCTTAACTAATCCTCCACCGCCTTTGACTTCCAATGTTTCCTAATCAAAGTTGGAAACAAAGAGTTTGATAGCCTTTGACCAATTCAAGGCACCTACTCAACAAATCTCCACCTTGACTTGAATTGTCTCGTCAACAGCAGTTGTTCCTCTTCTCGTGAACAAAACTACGTCTTCTCCGCACCCAATGTCTCTCGTCACAGAGACTCACACTGGACCCCCACCGGGTCCGACATGCCCCGAAGGGCCTCACTGGCTCAAGATGTTGAGCAATTCCAGACAATGCTGTAACTTGCTCTCCGAAACCGGCTTTGTGAACATATTTGTGGGGTTGTCAGCTGTCCCCACCTTCTTCACCTTGATCCTGCTCTCGTTTCTCAGAAAATGATACCTGACGTCGATATGCTTGGTCCTTTCATGATGAACTGTAGGGTTTTGATTCATGGATCGCACAACGGAAGCATAATCAAACATAAAACCATGCAAAACCCTCCAAGGATCACAAGTCAAGAGACATAACGATGGTAAGGGTTAGAAATCATAAACACACCTTTGGGTTCTCCTTGATGACTTCAAACGCGAATTATGTCACGTTCTCTATAGTTGATGCACGCCTAGAGTTGATCCTAGATCTCCCAACTCCTTTGGTGCTAGCCCGGAAGAGGAAGAGGAAGAAGAAATCACGCAAAACGAGACCCAAAGGAGGGTCTCGGCCTCCTTTGGCCGACGGGGACGGGGCGGCGGCAAGGGGGCGTCGGGCCTCCTTGTTGCTTGCTCTCTCTCCTTTGTTCTCTCCCACTCTTGTTATGTTCACTTAATGAGCATAAGTTATGTGGGAAGGAAGGAAGGAAGGTCCTTTATATAGTCCAACAACTCCTTGTTAACTACCTAAAGGACTTATTCTAGTCCAACTAGAATTCAATTTAGTCCCTTCCTTGAAAATTAGTCCCTACTAAGTTTGCAAGGGTTTGCAAAGTGATCATTCTAATTAATTAATCCAATTAATTAATTCCCAAATCTAGTTCAACTCTATATAGCGTGTGACCCCATAGGTTCTATCTAGTTGGTAGCAACTATTTGCTAATATGGAGCGGTCTCTAGCAAAACATCCATTCTAGCCAACTAATAGAATAGTCATCTTGACAACCTTTGTACAAGTAATTGTCTCATCCCTTTGTCTCTATATCCGGATTGGACACGAGACATACAAGTCACACTCGTATATCCAATCCATAGTTTCTCGATCCATGGGAATGGCCTTATTCGTGCAAATAACATCAATATCCCATATTGATTTATTTGAGTCTGGCCAGACATTCTATAAGCACTATCCCTCGAGTGGCCTAGGATATCTGCTCCCGTTATGTGGGAGGGACAAATTCTATCTACGTCCACTACGATCTCTAAGCTTGCTTCTTATTGTATCCAGTACACGCCTTTATAACTACCCAGTTACGGTGTAGCGTTTAACGCTACCAATATCACAATAATCCACAACTAGAATATCTAGTGACTTCAAGTCTAAGGATGACAATACCGTTGCACCGCGAGAAGCGCTTGTGACTCAACATAACATGTATGTAGCCTTCTCGGAGATGGGTCAATCAAGTGCAACATTGCCTAATGCACACCTATGTGCTGGATCATGATATCTCCATATCAATCCAACCCCATACTAGTCTATAGATGATCGTCCGATTAATCATTATACTTGACTAGGGATATTTAAGATAAACAACACAATTTTAAATCTAAGGACTTCATTATATTAAATATCCAATAAATAATAAATGAATTTTCTAGCCATATACAAATTCATACTAAACTAGATTGCCTCTAGGGCATCTATTCCAACAGTCTCCCACTTGCACTAGAGCCAATCTGGCGCATCTCGTATGCCCATACTCCTAGTGTGCCCTTCATGCTTCCACTGCGTGAGAGGCTTCGTAAGCGGGTCTGACAGATTATCATATGTAGGAATCTTGCATATCCGAACGTCTCCTCTATCGATAATATCTCGAATCTGATGAAACTTCCTGAGCACGTGCTTGGACTTCTGGTGCGATCTGGGTTCCTTTGATTGCGCGATCGCCCCAGTGTTGTCACAGAACAACTCAACTGGATCCGCAATGCTAGGGACCACACCAAGTTCAGAAACAAACTTTCTGATCCAAACAGCCTCCTTTGCTGCGCCATTTGCAGCAATGTACTCAGCCTCTGTTGTAGAATCAGCTACCGTCTCTTGCTTGGAACTCTTCCAGCTCACCGCTGCTCCATTCAGGCAAAACACATATCCCGATTGTGATCTAAAGTCATCTCTGTCGGTTTGGAAGCTTGCATCAGTGTAACCCCTTACACGCAACTCTTCCTCACCGCCAAATATCAAGAAAGCATCCTTAGTTCTTCTCAAGTACTTTAGGATGTTCTTGACTGCAATCCAGTGAGTCTCACCCGGATTAGATTGGTATCTGCTTGTCATACTCAAGGCATATGACACATCTGGTCTAGTACATAAAATGGCGTACATGATAGATCCTATGGCCGAGGCATAGGGGATTCTACTCATGCGTTCCTTCTCAATCTCATTGGAAGGACAACCATTCTTCGAAAGAGTGATTCCATGTGACATGGGCAAGAATCCCTTCTTGGAGTCTTACATGTTGAACCGTTTTAACACCTTGTCAATATATGTACTTTGACTTAGGCCTAGCATCCTCTTAGATATATCTCTATAGATCTTTATACCGAGTATAAAGGCTGCTTCCCCTCAGTCCTTCATTGAGAAACACTTTCCTAGCCAATCTTTCACAGATTGCAGCATGGGAATGTCGTTTCCAATGAGTAGTATGTCATCCACATACAAGACCAGAAAAGCTACAGAGCTCCCACTAACCTTCTTGTAGACACAAGACTCATCTTTGTTTCTGATGAAGTCAAACTCTTTGACCACTTCATCAAAACGTCGATTCCAACTCCTAGAAGCTTGCTTCAATCCATAAATGGATCGTTGCAGCTTACAGACTTTGTTGGCTTGATTTGGATCCTCAAAACCCTCCGGCTGTATCATATACACGTCCTCGAGGAGATTCCCATAAAGGAATGCAGTTTTGACATCCATCTGCCAAATCTCATAGTCATGGTATGCTGCAATCGCAAGTAGGATTCGGATGGATTTGGTCATAGCGACTGGTAAAAAGGTTTCATCATAGTCAATACCATGAATCTGTCTGAATACTTTAGCCACCAATCGGCCCTTATAGGTATTCACATTACCATCCATGTCGATCTTCTTCTTGAAGACCCACTTGCACCCTATGGGCCGCGCCCCTTCGGGTGGTTCCACCAAAGTCCATACTTTGTTGGTATACATGGATTCCATCTCGGATCTCATGGCTTCCAGCCACTTCTGAGAGTCTGGGCCACTCATGGCCTCCTCATAGGTAGTAGGCTCATCATCTATGAGCATCGCGTCACCGGAATCGGTTACGAGAAGTCCATACCTCTCGGGTTCCTGGCGCACTCTACTAGATCTACGAAGCTCTTGTGTTACTTGAACAGGTGGCTCCACAACTGCTTGTGGTTCCTGTTCATGTTCCATAATCGGTTCAGTGATTTGTGGTTCTTGAACTTCTTCAAGTTCTACATTCCTCCCACTTGCTTCTTTAGAGACAAACTCTCTTTCTAGAAACACGCCGGTCCGAGCAACAAACACTTTGTTCTCGGTTGGATTGTAGAATTAGTATCCCTTAGTTTCCTTAGGGTACCCCACAAACTTACACTTATCCGATTTAGGCCCTAGCTTGTCTGATTGTAAACGTTTTACATAGACATCGCAGCCCCAAATCCTCATGAACGACAGTGTGGGACGCCTCCCACTCCACATCTCATATGGTGTCTTCATGACTGATTTAGATGGAACACGGTTAATGGTGAAAGCCGCACTTAATAGAGCGTAGCCCCAAAATGATAATGGAAGATCGGTTTGACACATCATAGACCGAACCATATCCAATAGGGTTCGATTCCTCCTCTCGGACACGCCATTCCATTGTGGCGTTCCGGGTGGAGTGAGTTGGGACACGATCCCACACTCTCTAAGATAGTCGTCAAACTCTTGGATCAAGTATTCTCCTCCACGATCCGATCGTAGAGCCTTTATACTTTTGCCAAGTTGCTTTTCTACTTCATTCTTGAATTCTTTGAACACTTCAAAGGATTCGGATTTTGCCCTCATAAGGTACACAAATCCATATCTACTGTAATCATCAGTAAATGTAATGAAGTAGACATAACCACCCTTGGCAGGCGTGGCAAATGGCCCACACACATCGGTATGTATGAGCGCCAATTGCTCACTAGTCCTTTCACCTTTCTTATTGAAAGGGGACTTTGTCATTTTTCCCAATAAACAAGCCTCACATGTCTCATATGATTCAAAATCAAATGAGTCTAGTAATCCATCCTTATGGAGTCTAGATACACGTTTCTCATTTATGTGGCCTAAACGACAGTGCCATAAATAAGCAGGATTTAAATCATTTATTTTAATCCGCTTGGTATTAATGTTGTAGACAGGATTGCTTAGATCAAGGACATAAAGTCCATTAAATAATTGCGCACTAAAATAGTGAATATTATTTAAATAAAAGGAACAACAATTGTTCTTTATCGAAATAATAAAACAATCCTTGTCCAAACAAGAAATAGAAATAATGTTTCTGCTCATAGCAGGCATAAAATAGCAATTAGTTAATTCTAAAACTAATCCTGAAGGTAGAGATAGCTCGCACACGCCTATGGCCAACGCAGCAACCTTTGCTCCATTCCCAACGCGCAGATCTACCTCTCCTTTAGCCAATCTTCTACTTCTCTTTAGATCCTGCATATTTCGACAAATATGAGATCCACATCCAGTATCTAATACCCCTGATGTAGAGACAGTTAAATTGACATCTACAACAAAAATACCTGGTGGTGGTGGAATCACTATTCCAAGCCTCTTGTCCTCCAGATATTTTGGGCAGTTCCTCCTCCAGTGTCCAGGCTGACTGCAATAGTGACACTCACCTTTAGTCACGGCCTTGGCAATGCCACCAACAGGCTTAAGGGCAGGTTCCTTGGACTTGGCAACTGAATTTCCTTTGCCCTTGGAGGAAGAGGCAAACCTTTTGCCCTTTCCTTTCTGTACCATCATTATGGCCTTGCCCTTACCCTTGTTGATGCTCTGTTCAGCCGTCCTCAACATGTTGAGTAAATCTGGCATAGGTTTAACGACCTCGTCATGTTATAGTTCATAATGAACTGTCCATAACTCTCGGGCAACGATTGCAACACGAGATCGGTTGCCAACTCTTGGCCGACCGGGGACCCCAGTCGGGCGAGATTCTCCAAGTACCCGATCATTCGGAGTACATGGCTCATTATGTCTATTTGTTTTTTGTCTACGGACCAGGAGTGTAAAGGTAATGTCCTTGGAATAGCCCAAGGGAGACCAGACCCAACAATCAACATCGGATTTAAATTATTTTTCTCCAACATTTAACAATCGGTAAGGAGATTCTCATAAAATCAGTTGTGCAAGCTATGCCAATTTATACTATGAGTTGTTTTCTTTTGCCTAACAAAATCTGTCAAGATCTAGAGAGAGTGGTTAGCCGCTTTTGGTGGGTTGGTGATGATCAAAAGAGAAAGAAACACTGGGTGGCATGGGGAAAGATCAAGGAAAACAAGGAAGATGGAGGATTGGGTTTTCGTGATTTTCCAGATTTTAATAAAGCAATGTTAGCAAAACAATCCTGGAAATTAATGTAAAATCCAAATTAGCTAGTTGGTCGGGTGCTGAAAGATCAGTATTTTGGCAATACCCCCTTTTTGCAACTAGAAGTGTTATGACAAGCCACGTCACGAACAAATGAACGCAAAAAGAAGAACACGAGTATTTTACGTGGTTCGCTAGCAAAATATTTGCTAACTACCTCCGCGGCGGAAAAGCGCCCTTTATTCACTTAAGAGGAACAAGACTACAAGAATGTTTTGCATGCCTAATAGTGTGACTACTAGGTTCTTTATATAGTGCTAGGAAAATCCCTAAAGTTTTCAAATCCGATTTGGAAACAACTTGTTTCTTAACTAATCCTCCACCGCCTTTGACTTCCAATGTTTCCTAATCAAAGTTGGAAACAAAGAGTTTGATAGCCTTTGACCAATTCAAGGCACCTACTCAACAAATCTCCACCTTGACTTGAATTGTCTCGTCAACAGCAGTTGCTCCTCTTCTCGTGAACAAAACTACGTCTTCTCCGCACCCAATGTCTCTCGTCACAGAGACTCACTGGACCCCCACCGGGTCCGACATGCCCCGAAGGGCCTCACTGGCTCAAGATGTTGAGCAATTCCAGACAATGCTGGAACTTGCTCTCCGAAACCGGCTTTGTGAACATATTCGTGGGGTTGTCAGCTGTCCCCACCTTCTTCACCTTGATCCTGCTCTCGTTTCTCAGAAAATGATACCTGACGTCGATATGCTTGGTCCTTTCATGATGAACTGTAGGGTTTTGATTCATGGATCGCACAAAGGAAGCATAATCAAACATAAAACCATGCAAAACCCTCCAAGGATCACAAGTCAAGAGACATAACGATGGTAAGGGTTAGAAATCATAAAAACACCTTTGGGTTCTCCTTGATGACTTCAAACGCGAATTATGTCACGTTCTCTATAGTTGATGCACGCCTAGAGTTGATCCTAGATCTCACAACTCCTTTGGTGCTAGCCCGGAAGAGGAAGAGGAAGAAGAAATCACGCAAAACGAGACCCAAAGGAGGGTCTCGGCCTCCTTTGGCCGACGGGGACGGGGCGGCGGCAAGGGGGCGTCGGGCCTCCTTGTTGCTTGCTCTCTCTCCTTTGTTCTCTCCCACTCTTGTTATGTTCACTTAATGAGCATAAGTTATGTGGGAAGGAAGGAAGGAAGGTCCTTTATATAGTCCAACAACTCCTTGTTAACTACCTAAAGGACTTATTCTAGTCCAACTAGAATTCAATTTAGTCCCTTCCTTGAAAATTAGTCCCTACTAAGTTTGCAAGGGTTTGCAAAGTGATCCTTCTAATTAATTAATCCAATTAATTAATTCCCAAATCTAGTTCAACTCTATATAGCGTGTGACCCCATAGGTTCTATCTAGTTGGTAGCAACTATTTGCTAATATGGAGCGGTCTCTAGCAAAACATCCATTCTAGCCAACTAATAGAATAGTCATCTTGACAACCTTTGTACAAGTAATTGTCTCATCCCTTTGTCTCTATATCCGGATTGGACACGAGACATACAAGTCACACTCGTATATCCAATCCATAGTTTCTCGATCCATGGGAATAGCCTTATTCGTGCAAATAACATCAATATCCCATATTGATTTATTTGAGTCTGGCCAGACATTCTATAAGCACTATCCCTCGAGTGGCCTAGGATATCTGCTCCCGTTATGTGGGAGGGACAAATTCTATCTACGTCCATTACGATCTCTAAGCTTGCTTCTTATTGTATCCAGTACACGCCTTTATAACTACCCAGTTACGGTGTAGCGTTTAACGCTACCAAGATCTCAATAATCCACAACTAGAATATCTAGTGACTTCAAGTCTAAGGATGACAATACCGTTGCACCGCGAGAAGCGCTTGTGACTCAACATAACATGTATGTAGCCTTCTCGGAGATGGGTCAATCCAGTGCAACATTGCCTAATGCACACCTATGTGCTGGATCATGATATCTCCATATCAATCCAACCCCATACTAGTCTATAGATGATCGTCCGATTAATCATTATACTTGACTAGGGATATTTAAGATAAACAACACAATTGTAAATCTAAGGACTTCATTATATTAAATATCCAATAAATAATAAATGAATTTTCTAGCCATATACAAATTCATACTAAACTAGATTGCCTCTAGGGCATCTATTCCAACAGTCTCCCACTTGCACTAGAGCCAATCTGGCGCATCTCGTATGCCCATATTCCTAGTGTGCCCTTCATGCTTCCACTGCGTGAGAGGCTTCGTAAGCGGGTCTGACAGATTATCATATGTAGGAATCTTGCATATCCGAACGTCTCCTCTATCGATAATATCTCGAATCTGATGAAACTTCCTGAGCACGTGCTTGGACTTCTGGTGATATCTGGGTTCTTTTGATTGCGCGATCGCCCCAGTGTTGTCACAGAACAACTCAACTGGATCCGCAATGCTAGGGACCACACCAAGTTCAGAAACAAACTTTCTGATCCAAACAGCCTCCTTTGCTGCGCCATTTACAGCAATGTACTCAGCCTCTGTTGTAGAATCAGCTACCGTCTCTTGCTTGGAACTCTTCCAGCTCACCGCTGCTCCATTCAGGCAAAACACATATCCCGATTGTGATCTAAAGTCATCTCTGTCGGTTTGGAAGCTTGCATCAGTGTAACCCCTTACACGCAACTCTTCCTCACCGCCAAATATCAAGAAAGCATCCTTAGTTCTTCTCAAGTACTTTAGGATGTTCTTGACTGCAATCTAGTGACTCTCACCCGGATTAGATTGGTATCTGCTTGTCATACTCAAGGCATATGACACATCTGGTCTAGTACATAAAATGGCGTACATGATAGATCCTATGGCCGAGGCATAGGGGATTCTACTCATGCGTTCCTTCTCAATCTCATTGGAAGGACAACCATTCTTCGAAAGAGTGATTCCATGTGACATGGGCAAGAATCCCTTCTTGGAGTCTTACATGTTGAACCGTTTCAACACCTTGTCAATATATGTACTTTGACTTAGGCCTAGCATCCTCTTAGATATATCTCTATAGATCTTTATACCGAGTATATAGGCTGCTTCCCCTAAGTCCTTCATTGAGAAACACTTTCCTAGCCAATCTTTCACAGATTGCAGCATGGGAATGTCGTTTCCAATGAGTAGTATGTCATCCACATACAAGACCAGAAAAGCTACAGAGCTCCCACTAACCTTCTTGTAGACACAAGACTCATCTTCGTTTCTGATGAAGCCAAACTCTTTGACCACTTCATCAAAACGTCGATTCCAACTCCTAGAAGCTTGCTTCAATCCATAAATGGATCGTTGCAGCTTACAGACTTTGTTGGCTTCATTTGGATCCTCAAAACCCTCCGGCTGTATCATATACACGTCCTCGAGGAGATTCCCATAAAGGAATGCAGTTTTGACATCCATCTGCCAAATCTCATAGTCATGGTATGCTGCAATCGCAAGTAGGATTCGGATGGATTTGGTCATAGCGACTGGTAAAAAGGTTTCATCATAGTCAATACCATGAATCTGTCTGAATACTTTAGCCACCAATCGGCCCTTATAGGTAATCACATTACCATCCATGTCGATCTTCTTCTTGAAGACCCACTTGCACCCTATGGGCCGCGCCCCTTCGGGTGGTTCCACCAAAGTCCATACTTTGTTGGTATACATGGATTCCATCTAGGATCGCATGGCTTCCAGCCACTTCTGAGAGTCTGGGCCACTCATGGCCTCCTCATAGGTAGTAGGCTCATCATCTATGAGCATCGCATCACCGGAAACGGTTACGAGAAGTCCATACCTCTCGGATTCCTGGCGCACTCTACTAGATCTACGAAGCTCTTGTGTTACTTGAACAGGTGGCTCCACAACTGCTTGTGGTTCCTGTTCATGTTCCATAATCGGTTCAGTGATTTGTGGTTCTTGAACTTCTTCAAGTTCTACATTCCTCCCACTTGCTTCTTTAGAGACAAACTCTCTTTCTAGAAACACGCCGGTCCGAGCAACAAACACTTTGTTCTCGGTTGGATTGTAGAATTAGTATCCCTTAGTTTCCTTAGGGTACCCCACAAACTTACACTTATCCGATTTAGGCCCTAGCTTGTCTGATTGTAAACTTTTTACATAGACATCGCAGCCCCAAATCCTCATGAAAGACAGTGTGGGACGCCTCCCACTCCACATCTCATATGGTGTCTTCATGACTGATTTAGATGGAACACGGTTAATGGTGAAAGCCGCACTTAATAGAGCGTAGCCCCAAAATGATAATGGAAGATCGGTTTGACACATCATAGACCGAACCATATCCAATAGGGTTCGATTCCTCCTCTCGGACACGCCATTCCATTGTGGCGTTCCGGGTGGAGTGAGTTGGGACACGATCCCACACTCTCTAAGATAGTCGTCAAACTCTTGGATCAAGTATTCTCCTCCACGATCCGATCGTAGAGCCTTTATACTTTTGCCAAGTTGATTTTCTACTTCATTCTTGAATTCTTTGAACACTTCAAAGGATTCGGATTTTGCCCTCATAAGGTACACAAATCCATATCTACTGTAATCATCAGTAAATGTAATGAAGTAGACATAACCACCCCCGGAAGGCGTGGCAAATGGCCCACACACATCGGTATGTATGAGCGCCAATTGCTCACTAGTCCTTTCACCTTTCTTATTGAAAGGGGACTTTGTCATTTTTCCCAATAAACAAGCCTCACATGTCTCATATGATTCAAAATCAAATGAGTCTAGTAATCCATCCTTATGGAGTCTAGATACACGTTTCTCATTTATGTGGCCTAAACGACAGTGCCATAAATAAGCAGGATTTAAATCATTTATTTTAATCCGCTTGGTATTAATGTTGTAGACAGGATTGCTTAGATCAAGGACATAAAGTCCATTAAATAATTGCGCACTAAAATAGTGAATATTATTTAAATAAAAGGAACAACAATTGTTCTTTATCGAAATAATAAAACAATCTTTGTCCAAACAAGAAATAGAAATAATGTTTCTGCTCATAGCAGGCACAAAATAGCAATTATTTAATTCTAAAACTAATCCTGAAGGCAGAGATAGCTCGCACACGCCTATGGCCAACGCAGCAACCTTTGCTCCATTCCCAACGCGCAGATCTACCTCTCCTTTAGCCAATCTTCTACTTCTCTTTAGATCCTGCATATTTCGACAAATATGAGATCCACATCCAGTATCTAATACCCATGATGTAGAGACAGTTAAATTGACATCTACAACAAAAATACCTGGTGGTGGTGGAATCACTATTCCAAGCCTCTTGTCCTCCAGATATTTTGGGCAGTTCCTCCTCCAGTGTCCAGGCTGACTGCAATAGTGACACTCACCTTTAGTCACGGCCTTGGCAATGCCACCAACAGGCTTAAGGGCAGGTTCCTTGGACTTGGCAACTGACTTGCCTTTGCCCTTGGAGAAAGAGGCAAACCTTTTGCCCTTTCCTTTATGTACCATCATTATGGCCTTGCCCTTACCCTTGTTGATGCTATGTTCAGCCGTCCTCAACATGTTGAGTAAATCTGGCATAAGTTTAACGATCTCGTTCATGTTGTAGTTCATAATGAACTGTCCATAACTCTCGGGCAACGATTGCAACACGAGATCAATTGCCAACTCTTGGCCGACCGGGAACCCCAGTTGGGCGAGATTCTCCAAGTACCCGATCATTCGGAGTACATGGCTCATTATGTCTATTTTTTTTTTCTACGGACCAGGAGTGTAAAGGTAATGTCCTTGGAATAGCCCAAGGGAGACCAGACCCAACAATCAACATCGGATTTAAATTATTTTTCTCCAACATTTAACAATCGGTAAGGAGATTCTCATAAAATCAGTTGTGCAAGCTATGCCAATTCATACTATGAGTTGTTTTCTTTTGCCTAACAAAATCTGTCAAGATCTAGAGAGAGTGGTTAGCCGCTTTTGGTGGGGTGGTGATGATCAAAAGAGAAAGAAACACTGGGTGGCATGGGGAAAGATCAAGGAAAACAAGGAAGATGGAGGAATGGGTTTTCGTGATTTTCCAGATTTTAATAAAGCAATGTTAGCAAAACAATCCTGGAGATTAATGCAAAATCCAAATTCGCTAGTTGGTCGGGTGCTAAAGATCAGTATTTTGGCAATACCCCCTTTTTGCAACTAGAAGTGTTATGACAAGCCACGTCACGAACAAATGAACGAATAAAGAAGAACACGAGTATTTTACGTGGTTCGCTAGCAAAATATTTGCTAACTACCTTCGCGGCGGAAAAGCGCCCTTTATTCACTTAAGAGGAACAAGACTACAAGAATGTTTTGCATGCCTAATAGTGTGACTACTAGGTTCTTTATATAGTGCTAGGAAAATCCCTAAAGTTTTCAAATCCGATTTGGAAACAACTTGTTTCTTAACTAATCCTCCACCGCCTTTGACTTCCAATTTTTCCTAATCAAAGTTGGAAACAAAGCGTTTGATAGCCTTTGACCAATTCAAGGCACCTACTCAACAAATCTCCACCTTGACTTGAATTGTCTCGTCAACAGCAGTTGCTCCTCTTCTCGTGAACAAAACTACGTCTTCTCCGCACCCAATGTCTCTCGTCACAGAGACTCACTGGACCCCCACCGGGTCCGACATGCCCCGAAGGGCCTCACTGGCTCAAGATGTTGAGCAATTCCAGACAATGCTGGAACTTGCTCTCCGAAACCGGCTTTGTGAACATATTTGTGGGGTTGTCAGCTGTCCCCAACTTCTTCACCTTGATCCTGCTCTCGTTTCTCAGAAAATGATACCTGACGTCGATATGCTTGGTCCTTTCATGATGAACTATAGGGTTTTGATTCATGGATCGCACAACGGAAGCATAATCAAACATAAAACCATGCAAAACCCTCCAAGGATCACAAGTCAAGAGACATAACGATGGTAAGGGTTAGAAATCATAAACACACCTTTGGGTTCTCCTTGATGACTTCAAACGCGAATTATGTCACGTTCTCTATAGTTGCTGCACGCTTAGAGTTGATCCTAGATCTCCCAAATCCTTTGGTGCTAGCCCGGAAGAGGAAGAGGAAGAAGAAATCACGCAAAACGAGACCCAAAGGAGGGTCTCGGCCTCCTTTGGCCGACGGGGACGGGGCGGCGGCGAGGGGGCGTCGGGCCTCCTTGTTGCTTGCTCTCTCTCCTTTGTTCTCTCCCACTCTTGTTATGTTCACTTAATGAGCATAAGTTATGTGGGAAGGAAGGAAGGAAGGTCCTTTATATAGTCCAACAACTCCTTGTTAACTACCTAAAGGACTTATTCTAGTCCAACTAGAATTCAATTTAGTCCCTTCCTTGAAAATTAGTCCCTACTAAGTTTGCAAGGGTTTGCAAAGTGATCCTTCTAATTAATTAATCCAATTAATTAATTCCCAAATCTAGTTCAACTCTATATAGCGTGTGACCCCATAGGTTCTATCTAGTTGGTAGCAACTATTTGCTAATATGGAGCGGTCTCTAGCAAAACATCCATTCTAGCCAACTAATAGAATAGTCATCTTGACAACCTTTGTACAAGTAATTGTCTCATCCCTTTGTCTCTATATCCGGATTGGACACGAGACATACAAGTCACACTCGTATATCCAATCCATAGTTTCTCGATCCATGGGAATAGCCTTATTCGTGCAAATAACATCAATATCCCATATTGATTTATTTGAGTCTGGCCAGACATTCTATAAGCACTATCCCTCGAGTGGCCTAGGATATCTGCTCCCGTTATGTGGGAGGGACAAATTCTATCTACGTTCACTACGATCTCTAAGCTTGCTTCTTATTGTATCCAGTACACGCCTTTATAACTACCCAGTTACGGTGTAGCGTTTAACGCTACCAAGATCACAATAATCCACAACTAGAATATCTAGTGACTTCAAGTCTAAGGATGACAATACCGTTGCACCGCGAGAAGCGCTTGTGACTCAACATAACATGTATGTAGCCTTCTCGGAGATGGGTCAATCCAGAGCAACATTCCCCAATGCACACCTATGTGCTGGATCATGATATCTCCATATCAATCCAACCCCATACTATTCTATAGATGATCGTCCCATTAATCATTATACTTGACTAGGGATATTTAAGATAAACAACACAATTGTAATTGTAAGGACTTCATTATATTAAATATCCAATAAATGAATTTTCTAGCCATATACAAATTCATACTAAACTAGATTGCCTCTAGGGCATCTATTCCAACATGAACTTGGTCCTTAGTCAAGCAAATCGCACTCAAGCTGTCACAGTAGACTATCGACTGATCTTGATGTAGCCCTAGATCAGTGACCATTCCCTTAAGCCAAATTGCCTCCTTTGCTGCTTCTGTTAGAGGCATATACTCTGCCTCCGTGGTGGACAAAGTCACCGCCGGCTTTAGCGTCGCCTTCCAACTCACAACAGATGCTCCCAGAGAAAATACATAGCCCGTCATTGATCTTCTACTATCAACATCCCCTGCATAGTCCGAATCCGAGAAACCAGCTACCAAGATGTTTTCACGTGACCCATAGCATATGCCAATGTCTGACATACCCTTAAGGTACCTGAATATGCGCTTCACCGCCTGCCAATGTTCCCTACCCGGATGAGCCATAAAACGATTAACCACCCTAACAGCGAATGCTATGTCTCGTCGAGTACAGGATACATGAAGCTTCCAACTGCGTTAGCATATGGAACCTTGGACATGTACTCCTTCTCCTCCTCAGTCTAAACGGTGTACATTCCTAGCTTGCTATTAGTTGCCATAGGAGTATCTATAGCTTTAGCTGATAACATCCTGAATCTTTCCAAGACCTTCTTGATGTATCCCTGCTGTGACAAGAAAAGCTTCTTCTTCTTCCTGTCTCTATAGATCTCAACTCCTAATATCTTCCGAGCAGCTCCCAGATCAATCATCTCGAATTCCGCGCTAAGGGACCTCTTCAGTTCTCTAATGTCCTTGAAATTTCGAGTTGCAATCAGATTATCATCCACATATAGAACTAGTTAAATACGTGATCCACCATGCAACTCTTTGTGATACACGCAACAATCATACTCGCACTTGTGGTAACCAATCTTCAATATGAAGCTGTCAAACCTCTTGTACCATTGCCTCGGTGACTGCTTAAGTCCGTAGAGAGAACTCTTCATCTTGCACACGTGGTTCTCTCTTCCGGGAACTTGGAACCCTTCCGGTTGGCTCATGTATATCTCCTCTTCCAACTCTCCATGTAGAAAATCTATTTTGACATCCAATTGCTCAAGCTCTAGGTCGTGGTGTGCCACAATTGCTAGTAGAACCCGGATAGAAGTATGTCTGACCACCGGTGAGAAGATCTTGTTGTAGCCAACTCCCTCTTTCTGACTGAACCCTCTTGAAACTAGCCTTGCCTTATGCTTGATGCCCTCTCAAGATGCAGTTCCTTCCTTTCTTCTGAAAACCCACTTGCAACTGACTATCTTCCTTCCCGCTGGAAATTTAACAAGCTCCCAAGTCGAGTTCTTGCTAAGAGACTCCATCTCTTCTCCCATCGCGGCAATCCATTGTGCTGACTCAGAACTAGATATAGCGGCCTTGTAGGAGGATGGCTCGTCCTCTACCTCTTCCGCTACCTGTAATGCATATCCCACCATGCCATCATTTTTGTATCTCGCCGGAGGCTTTATGACTCTCCTTGATCTTCCTTCAGCAATACTTTGATGAACTGGTTCCTTTGGTGTAGACGCATCCTCGCTATCAGAGCTTCTTCCTCTTCTGCTTCTGGCGGCGGTGTAGGGATTTCGGAATCCTTCGGATCAGTAGGATCCGACTCTCCCTCCAACTTCTTCTTTGCACCTCCAAGCTCCACCTCCACGGAGTTCTTCAACATATGAGTCTCATCAAAGACTACACTTCTGCTAAGTATAATCTTGTTGTCTGCCCATATCTTGTATCCCTTCACACTTGTTCCGAAACCCATGAATACTCCCTTCTTAGCTCTTGGTTCTAATTTGCCATCATCAACGTGATAATAGGCAACACAAACAAAAATTCTCAAATCCGAGTAATCCACTGCATTACAGGACCAGACTTCCATAGGAATCTTGCATCCTATACCTGTGTGCGGGCTCCGATTTATGAGATAGCATGCCATGGAAACTGCCTCTCCCCAGAAACCTCTAGAAAGACCTGCATTCGAAAGCATGCACCTTGCTTTCGCTAAAAGTGTCTTATTCATTCTCTCGGCTACACCGTTTCCTGCGGTGTGTGCCGAACGGTGCGATGGCGTGCTATTCCCTGATCCTTGCAGAATCCATCAAACTCTGATGAACGGAACTCTAAGCCGTTGTCCGTGCGCAGCCTCTTCACCTTCTTTCCCACCTGATTCTCTACTAGTGTCTTCCACTCCTTGAATCTTGCGAAGGATTCACTCTTGTGCTTCACCACGAATATCCAAGTCATCTTGGAGTAGTCGTCTATGATGCTTAGGCAATACCTGTACCCTCCAATCGCCTCGACCCGAGATGGACCCCAGCAATCCGAATGGATATAATCAAGAGTGCCTTTCGTTCTATGAACCGCCTTAAGGAACTTGCTACGCTGTAGCTTCCCATACACGCAGTGCTCACAAAACCCTAGGTTCTTGGGAGCATGCCCGGTGAGATAGCCTTTCTTTTGAAGTTCCTGCATTCCATGTTCACTCATATGACCGAGCCTCATATGCCACAGCTTAGTTAGATCAGCTTCCTTAATCTCGACTGAGACAACTCCAGCAGAACCTTTGATCGTCAAACCTTGCAACATGTACAAAGTTCCACTCTTGACTCCCCTGAGAATCACCTTAGAACCCTTGCAGACTTGTAGATCTCCACCTTCACTTTTGAAACTGTATCCCTTGCTGTCGAGTAGACTCAAGGAGATCAGATTCTTCTTAATAAGTGGTACATGTCTGACCTGCTCCAAGGTACATAACTTCCCTTCATTCGTTTTCAATCTAATTGAGCCGTTCCCAATCACCTTACAGATGGCTCCGTTTGCCATGTAGACAGACCCTCCATCCGTTTGGTTGTACGTCGAGAATAGCTCCCTGTTATAGCAAATATGATAGGAAGCTCCGGAATCAAGGACCCACGCATCTTGAGAGTGCGTGACAACATCCGCCATTAGAACGTAATCATCTCGGACGAGTTACCTTGTTCTGCTACGGCTGGGGATCCACTCTGCCCCTGTTGACCTCTTTTCGGGCAATCTCTCTTCCAGTGCCCCTTTTCCTTGCAAAAGGCACAAACATCCTTGGGTAAATTAGAACCTGAGAACTGTTTCTTCTTGTTCTTCTTACCCTTCTTGCTTCCTCCCGTTGCCATCAGTCCAGAAGCATGGTCCTTTGTACCTATGCCTGCACCCTTATGGCGCAGTTCCCTAGCATGGAGCGCCGATCTGACCTCCTCTAGGGATAAGTCGTCCTTGTTCACTATGAACGACTGAACGAAGTTCTAGTATGATGGAGGTAACGATATCAATAACAAGAGTGCGGCATCCTCATCGCCCACCTTCTCGCCAATATTACGCAAGTCTAAAAGAATTGTATTTAATAAATCAAGATGGTCCAAACAGAACTGGACGTTTGTTTTTTACATTTAGATGAAGTACTTATTTCAGTGCATAAATTTACTTGTTTTCATTTCATTGAATCAATAATCTGTATATTCTTTTTTTCTCGGTAGCTTTGTAATAGATTCAATGGATACAATTTTCTATCTACAGTGTATTACATGCATTGAGCATCAACATTTCTTCTTTGTAGAACCATCAATATTTAAACGTTTGGGTCAAAAAAGTTTACATTCTCAATGCAATATTAAATTTTAAAAATAATATGATCCCACATTTTAAAATTACATGTCATCCAAATCTGAATTGTGAAATTTTGATTGGCACACTTATGTCATGTGTATGCCAGTTGAAAAAATGCTTGACAAATGGCAACCAAATATTGATTCTGAAATCACAAATGGTGAAAGAAGAAACCTATTCCTTTACTTTCATATATATAGAGAGATTTGTTTTACTCACTTAAGCCTTACTCTTATATTTATTCTGAACAAATTTGATAGAGATAGGAAGCATCTATAGCACATCCTTTCTGCAGAACTGTCAAAGTAGAAGAGAACCAACCTAACAAAAGCTTCAAAAACTATATGAAGATGAATGTTTTTAAGTTAGATATGAATTATAAACAAACAGAGTGTAGCAAAGTAGAATTTTAGAACAAATATTTATATATAAGGCTTAAAATGGAGACAAAGAGAAACTAAAAAAAAAAAGAGACAAATAATATACAAAACCGACCTCACAAGAAATTCCAAAAAGCTAGACGATTTAATAACAACAGCCTCTAGCACTTTTCTGCAAAAAAAAAAAAAAAAAAAAAAAAAAAAAAAAAAAAAAAAAAAACACAACAACAAGAACAACAACTACAACAAACTAAGGTTAACTTTTAGCTCCATCCATATTCAAAGTTCAAATAACCTAAAGTCACTACAAAGAAATCAAACTCTCCCATAATTATTTTTCAGTTGAACACTCATGACTAATACACCTTAATAGTGAAAGCGGAGTGCTATCAAAGAATTCTCTTAAATCTAAATTACAAACACAACCAAAAGAAAAATATAAGGATATACAAAATCGGATGATCATCAGTAAGACATAAGAATTTTGATGTTCATATTCTCTGTAAGAGAGAATAGCACGGATTACTTCGGTGACCCCTGGAATCATAGTAAGATAAGGAAACACTCGTGAATCCTTATTTGATAGCCTTTGACCAATTCAAGGCACCAACTCAACAAGAAGAAAAGAAAACGTCTCTATTCTCTTATGCTTTTAGAAGTATATTGGCGGGTAGGGAATTGCTAAAAAGTGGTTTGGTGTGGAAAATCAAGGATGGAAGAAAAATAAAAGTTTTTGGCGATAGATGGTTTAATCACAACGTGTCCGCCGGGTCTGGAGAATATGACAGTGAATGAGCTTATAAAATCTGATATGGGTGAATGGGATGTGGAAAAAGTGAAACAAACGGTCTGGGCTTAGATGTGGAGGATATACTGAGGGTGCCAATAGGCTGCAATGAAACTGTTGATACTCCCCACTGGGCTTATTCAGAAGATGGAGTTTATTCGGTGAATTCGGGATATAGAGCTCAAAGGAGGTTAACAACTGATGCGCCAGCAACGTCGGGGGGTATTAATGATAGCAAGAGGTTGAAGAAATTGTGGACTTTGAAGATTCCCAAGAAATTTATAATGCCTTGTTAGAAGATCTATCACTCGTCTACTAGCAATCTACGGAGAAGAGGCGTGAATGTGTCCGGGGAATGTAAGTTATGCGAGCATGAGTACGAAACAATGGACCATCTTTATTGTCACTGTTCTCATTCCATCTCAGTGTGGAAGAAAATGTTACGAGAATATTTTGATCCAGGTAATTTTGGATGTATAAAGAATCTGTTATTCCAAGCTTTGGATAATGAGAATAGGCAACGATGTGAGTTGGTGGCGACGGCTATTTGGGCAATTTGGACGAATAGAAACGAAGCGGTATTCAACGGCAGGAGCAAGAGCTTGGAGATGGTTGCTACAGATTGTATGGATTTTCTTTCATGGTTTAAAGAAGCAAAAACTTCAGGTTTTTCGGAAGATCAACGTCAACAATATGAGTTTAGCAGCAGCACATGGAATTTCCCTAAACAAGGTACTGTTAAAATTAATGTCGACGCGGCATGGAGGGATTTCTGTCCGGCTACCGGGGTCGGATGGACTCGGATCTTCTGCAGCGTGCAGCTTCTACAGCCAGAGATCCGGGTCGTCCGATATGAAGGCAGCACTTGTGACAAGTGTCAAATTGAGTTTTGTGTCGCCCACACCGAACCTCCTTCCTCTCCCTTCTCCAGATCCCCATTTCTCTCCTCTGCAACACTCTCTGTCTCCCCTCTCCAGATCCAAAATCATGTTGTATATGGCGATGGATCGAAAGCAACAACCCTCGTAGACGCATGAATATCCACGAGTAATTTTATTGAAATAACCCTCAATGCAGATGAGTTCTCGCGGCTTGGCAAATCATGTTCAGTAATACTGTCAAAATTATGTAGTTATGCGTTTGACTAGTTGAATAGCTTGTATTTGCAGCGACGATATCAATTTTTTTGATTCAAACGAAGTTCAAATTTACAATCTTTCCAAAGACATGACGGTGTTTCAAGGAATGAAAAAAGAAATTGTGCCCATATCATTTATTCAGCATCAATGGTGAAGACATGGAAATGATAGAAGACTTTGGTTTTTGTTTCAGGAAAAGATTTGACAGACAACCTGCATATCCCCTTCATGTCGTTGTGAAAGAATATCATTCAAGCTTCCAATCTTCTGACGGATAGAAAGAGATGCTGTATGTTCTTCTCAGTTTATCATCCCACACCGGAACGCTATTCCTTCAGGAGAAAGAGGAGTGATACAAAAGCAGAGACCAAACTCGAGAAGAGGCATACCTTTGGGGTTGTCTATGGTGCGTCCCTTAATAGGGTTCCGTACAACTTTTTTTTTTTTTTGTGGTCCCCGCTACTACAGGACAAAAACTTTTACCCGCTATAGCAGGTAACCTCGGCTGGAGATATAGCTGTTAACAGTTTTTCTCGCTTTAGATAAAGTTCTTAATATCTACGCGGCTAAAAGATAGAAAAGACTACCCTATAGTTAGTAGAGTTCAACAGGTAGAAGGAGTTGTCTCATTTAAGAAAGCAGTATTAACAACTTGAGTTTTATTGTTAATAAATAACGATGAAATTAACTACAAGCAGACGAATATCAACTCAGAAGTACTTTAAAGGCATGTTTAAAGATTAATACCAGAACAATTCAACAATAACATTAAAATAAGGTGGTACTTGTTCAATATCATCTCCCGGGTCGTCTTTCTTGTCAAGAAATCACGAATAAAATCACTCTAAACAGACCTATATCATTCATGCTTGTTTTTCTTGGACTGACTACTCGATTGAGACCAGAAGTATTCCTCTTTAACATCAAACTCAAGTGGCAGTTCTGCAAAATCGTCTTCTGGATCGTCCACTTGTTCGACGGAGTCCACCGGAGGATTGGGGCATGTTGTCCTGTTGTGTCCCAGCTCCTTGCAATTGCCACACCTCCTTCTCTTGTCTTTCTTTGGTCCCTTTGGGCATTTAGTGTCCGGGGGGTTCGGATTCTTCACATGGGCGTAGGGATTTTCTTCCTTCTTAATCTCTCCTTGTGTCCCGGCTCCTTGTGTACCCAGAAAAGTTTTAGAAACCATTCTCTGCATTTTCCGAATCCCGTCGGCCATATGCTCTCTGAAGAACCTCATTGTCTCGCCAGTAGTACAACCCAAACTGTAATACAGTTGAACTTCGTTCCTCGAGGAAGCCCGGCGCATGGCTTGCAAATCTGGGTCATCAGTTTTCTTCCCAACAGGCTCCTTCATTGATGGCTCGGTTCGGTAGAATTCTTTGTCAGTTTTGGTCCACCTTTTGGCAATTAAAGAGTTTGGGATCCTCTGTACTCCCTTTTGTTTCAGAACAAACAACATGTGTTTGCAAATCATATACGATGTTTCCCAACGAAAACACGTGCAACGGAGAAGCCTATTATCATGACGACATTGAACAACTTGCTGAAGCAAGAAAAGATAGGGTGGTTAGAAATTAAGAAGGAAATGAAAATACAAATGAACACAAGGATAGACAGATTGTAACCTGGTACTAGATAGAAGAGGACAATAGTTCAAAGACTGTGACATTAATACTTATTTGTTACACTTTAAGACTTAAGATAGCATTGATAACATTAAGGAAACATGACAAGATTATTTAGAAATAAAAATGCAGTACACGAGTACATAGTATATAAATATGTAAATTGAAGCAGATGTACATACCACGGATCTCTTCATTTGACCTCTCATCACGTAGAACAAGTCCAAGCTCTCTTCTGGAACAGTTTTGACTTCAAAGACTCTATAATCATCACCCTTTGCAGCTTGTTTCCTAAACATGTTGAAGACATTTTCGGTGAAGACCTCTGCTGCATGGCGTTCGAGTTCCGTGAACCCTGTTGTTATCACCGGGTCTGATTGGTCGGAGCGATGGTGTGCCTTACGCTCGTTGTTGCGTAGCTTGTCAACCCCTGTCGTGAATCCCTTGCAAGCATTGGTCAATTTGTCCGAGTGGGACATATAATCCTTGACAAAACTGTTGATGCTCTCGCATCTCGAGGTCGTCGTTTGCAACGCAAAAAAATGATCCTTCAAGTATGTCTCCGCCCACAAGTGGCGGTTCATATATGTGACCTGGACCCAATTCCTATCAGCAATGTTCCATCTGGTAAGCATTGCATGCCAATCATCATGCCAAAATTTTTCAGGTTTCCTACTATGCAAGCACTTTTTAAAATCAACCATGAAGCCATCTCCCAACTTCAGATTAGCCTGGGCGTTCCGACAAAGATGCCAAGAACACAGACGATGTCTTGCCTCTGGGAAATTATCCATAATAGCTTTTCTCATTGCCAAATCGCCATCCGTGATGACGGACAAAGGCTTCTTATCATTCATTACCTTCATCAGGCACTTCAAAACCCAATCATATGTTTCTGCCGTCTCATCGTTGAGAAAAGCACAGGCAAAAATAGTCGTCTGGTAGTGATTGTTCACGCCAGATAGAATTACAAATGGTTTTTGATAGATATTGGTCTTGTACGTTGCATCAAAAATGAGTACATCGCCAAATCTGTGGTAATCTACCACTGATCTCCTATCACACCAGAAAACACTTTCAAGCTCATGATTTTTACCTGTTCTGAACCTACAAAAAAAATAAATAACACTTAGGGAAACAGAAAGATTAGTTACATAAATGATGTTAACTCTAACAGGTCAGAAAGTAAGTTTAACAAATAAGTATGAGCCTAACTGAACAGTAAATAGACATAAACAGATAAGATAGCACGCTTAATTGTTAAGAAGTAAACTTACTCCCTGAACACGCCATAGTGACTGTGCTTCAAACTGTCAATGTACATCAAGGTCTGCTGCCCATCTCCTTCATTTGAATATATCTTGTCCATAGAGGCCATTTTATTGTAAAGATCTTTCTGTGTGTAACCCAACTTGTTATAACCGCCGGCTTGTTTAACCATCAAAAGAAAGCTTTGGCAATACTTGATCCCCACCTCCTTCAAAGATCTGACCAGTTCAACATCAGCCTCAGAGACCTTTCGGTGTGACCGGTGGTTGCTCGCGCATTGTGGTTCCGAAAGTTCGTGTGAATGACCGGGTTCGAATTGAACCACCTTAAAAGGCTCGGTAGGTGAAGTTCTTGATATTTTTACACGAGCTTTGCATACACACCTAGTGTTTCTGGTATGCTCCCGTTTCCTATTTTCTTTGTACAGGACCTTCTCGGAGCGCAAGCCTTGTCGGGCACACACGTATATCCTTGACTTTATGCATTCTTTCGTTTCCGGGTCGAAGTACCGGCGGTTGCACCTTCTAATCCCGAAGCCAAGAATCAGTGCGTAGAGGTTGTACCAGTCATAAGCTTGAACCTCATTTTCAAAAGTCATTTCCATAACATCTTCCTTGGTAACCATTATTCCTGCATAAAACTTGAAATTAATATCTATATAACTACAGTCATTAACTTAAACTGTAAGAAAGCATACCTGGTATGATCTCTCCATTTGGAACTTCCATAATAGAGTTTCTGGTTGCATCTTCTCCATAGCTCTCTGTAAGAGTGATGTCCAAACATTCATCTTCATCTAAGACCTCGAAATCGTATTCTTCTTCCTCATAATCATGAGGCAAAGATACCAAACCCTTGCCACGAACTCCACTCTCACAAATTTCCCTCCCTCTCATCTGAAATTGGTTTGTTTCACTTTCTGGTTCTCAGATTGACCTCCTTCTCAACCTTATATTCAAAGAAGAAGACCCCAACAACCAAAAGGTAGTATTGCACTATTTTGGATACAAAATTTTTAAAGACATGAAGAACTCTTTAATTTTTTACCTTAATGAATACGAAATCTCTGAAAAGTTTATCTCCTCATTAATATATGGATGTAGTATAATAAATTCCTCAGCTACCAAGACTGTGGTGTCAGTGAGATGAAACTTTAATATTCTCGAACCCAGTTACAGGATTTAAGAAAGCAACCTTAATAGTTTAAAGAGAAACAGTTCACTAAGCTTATTTTGTGGGCAGCAGAACCATTCAATGCCTAACATAAATGAGCCAGACCAACCATATCCTTAAATTCTAGCCACTTTGGCAGGAAAAGCTGAAGTTTCATCAAGGATACTTTAATTCTGCTAACTACCAAGCCATATGAGGTGTTCATATGAAACTGTTCCATCCTATCTAAGATTTTGAGATACCTTAAAATAGCAGATTTTCAAAGAAGAAGACCCCAACAACCAAAAGGTAGTATTGCACTATTTTGGATACAAAATTTTTAAAGACATGAAGAACTCTTTAATTTTTTACCTTAATGAATACGAAATCTCTGAAAAGTTTATCTCCTCATTAATATATGGATGTAGTATAATAAATTCCTCAGCTACCAAGACTGTGGTGTCAGTGAGATGAAACTTTAATATTCTCGAACCCAGTTCTAGGATTTAAGATAGCAACCTTAATAGTTTAAAGAGAAAAAGTTCACTAAGCTTATTTTGTGGGCAGCAGAACCATTCAATGCCTAACATAAATGAGCCAGACCAACCATATCCTTAAATTCTAGCCACTTTGGCAGGAAAAGCTGAAGTTTCATCAAGGATACTTTAATTCTGCTAACTACCAAGCCATATGAGGTGTTCATATGAAACTGTTCCATCCTATCTAAGATTGTGAGATACCTTAAAATAGCAGATTTTCAAAGAAGAAGACCCCAACAACCAAAAGGTAGTATTGCACTATTTTGGATACAAAATTTTAAAGACACATAGATTGCTTTAAGTTATTACCTTAATGAATACAAAATCTCTGAAAAGTTTATCTCCTCATTAATATATGGATGTAATATAATAAATTCCTCAGCTACCAAGACAGTGGTGTCAGTGAGTTGAGAATCTAACAATCTTGATTTTACTTTTTAGAGAGCATCTTTAAAATTTTTAACTGCCCTTAAAGATTTAAGATATCATCTTTAATAGTTTAAAGAGAAACTTTTCACTAAGCTTATTTTGTGGGCAGCAGAACCATTCAATGCCTATTATAAATGAAGCATACAAACAATATAATACAGTTATAGCCACTTTGGCAGGAAAAGCTGAAGGTTCATCAAAGTTGATTTAACTCTGCTAACTACCAAGCCATATGAGGAGTACAAAAGATGCGACATCCAAAACAACCCACAACATCCAAAAGGACAGAAACATTGTTCGTAAAACAAAGTCACAACAACATTACACAAATTTACTTTTTCTGCTGCTTCTTCCCCGCCGTCTTCTTCTTCTTCTTCTTCTTCTCCGCAGACCTCAATGCAACATAGGAAACAGTCGAAAACTTGCGGTACAAACTGTAAAATGCATACCGGTGGTCCTCATCCTCCATCAGTTCCTTTAACCCAAGATAATTCTTGTTAAATACGCAGTTATAGCTCGATCTCCCCATTTCATTCGCAATCCAGATTCTGAGGTTGGGAGCCTGGACAGAGAACTTCTTCTTTGGAACTGGAATCAGGTCCCTCAAATGACTCATGAAGAAGCAGACATGAGGACCACAGTCATTCCTGACAGATGAAAATAGAATGCAGCATTAATATATATCACAGACATGTAAATGGATTAGTTAGCTATGTTAAGTAGTTAGCTTATTACCCATTTGATTGCTGGGGAACATCGTCGTTCATGTACCACACCTGCCAGCGTCGTATGTCATCATTGTATTCTGAGTAGTTGGTGAGCATTGTGTGCATTTGCCCAATTTTGGCAGCAACGTCGACCTCAGAATACCCCATGCCGGTATGCGAGTCCAAGACGAATATTTCTTGGTCAACAAAAGAAATAACCATCATGAACCAGTGCAGGTGATCGACATTCAACGGAACGGCGATCTAATCATTAAAAATTCAAGATAAAGTAAGTCATACAAAAGAACAAAGTAGCTTGTATTGATAGTATTCGGAATACTTACGTATCCCATCTCGCTCCACTCTCCTCCCGACTGTTCGTGTGCCTTGACGTATTCGAGGACTTTTGTGGGCTGAACAAAAATTATAACTAATCAGGTATTTTCCTAGATGAATTTTGAATTGAGTCATATCATAAAAATGACAAGGCAGTGAACTTACAGAATAACACGTGCCGAGGAACCAAATCCGCTTGATTCCTTGGAATTCCCGGCTACGTTCATGAAGATGAAGGAATTGCATGTAAGCATCCATCACCTCATCGTCAAACCATTTTTCATCCCGGAGGCGCCAAGCGGACGACCTCGTCAGTTTGGCCATGCCACCCATATCAGCAACTATCTCACTGCATATTATATATGATACACAACCAGAAGTATAAACATAATGCATGCCACACATAAGAATTATTTAGGAAGTTTGAATGTAAATAAAACTTACGTTTCCAATTCTGGGGGAAGATAAAAATTCTTGTTGGTGTGTTCGTACGTGCTCGCATACTTGTGCGACATGTAGTAATGGAGCCAGCACTGTTCTGCTTCAGGCATGGGTGGGATAAGAGTCAATTCTTTAGGATTCATGTGTTGCTTATACAACGATATCCTCGAAGACGCTCTAATGATCCGATCTGCCTTTCCCCGGACAGTCCCAACCAAGTTTCCCCTTGGGTTCTTCGGAGAACCATGAACAAGGAATGGCTGGGGAGGTACATTGGAGGCCACCTAATAAATCAACAAAGTCATTAGGGGTGTTAAAACTTTAAAAATAAATCTCAAATATTAAGATATCAACTTTAAGACATTTACCTCAGTGCTGGAGCTGATTGTGTAGACCACCTTCATGGGAGAGTTAGCCTCAGCCTCCTCCATCTTCTGCTTCTTCTTAGCTCTTAGTTCTTCTTCACACTTTTCCTTCTCTTTCTTCTTCTGAGCTCCTTCCTCTTCCCCCTTTTTCTTACCCCCTTCCTCTTCCTCCTTCTTCTCATCCTCTTCATTCTTCTTCTCTTCTTCCTTCTTCTTCTCTTCTTCCTTCTTCTTCTCTTCTTCCTCATCCTCCTTCTTCTTCTGTTCTTCCTTCTCCTTTTCCTTCCACAGGGACATAAGATACTCTTTGTCAAGCTTTTCAACCACCTGTCCCACAATGCACTTCCAAAAATCCTCTGGTAGAGGTGGAGGCAGTAGTTGGACTACTGGTGCAACAACTTTTTCAGTTTTGGGCTCATCATCAGCTTTTTTCAACTTCAACTACATACAAAAACAGAGTTGAGAGACATAAACTTAAGATAGTAATCTTAATATATAAACAGGACACTTTAATGTCAATGTTAAAGTTCACTCACATTGTTGTTTTGTTGGACATACTTCCATCTCTTGGAAACATCAGAGGTTTCCCAGAATTTCAACCTTGGAATTGCTTCCTTATCCTGACATCCTTTTGGGTTTTCCAGATACTTTGGGCAGAACTTTTCCATGTACAAAAGCTAGAAAAGTAAAATTGAGATGGCAGAATTTAAGAATGTGCTCTTAATATTTTAAACTTCATGGTCAAAATAACTGAAAAAGAGTTAGAGATTTACCAAAGGAATCAGCACGCAACCAGTTCCGCGAAGGGTTGTTCCAGTCTGAGCCTTAACTTGCTGTGTCTTGAAGTGATCCAGCCATAAGGCTGCCCAGTTTACCTCTTTCAGGTGCTCCAAATTAACAACAAGATTAGCAAGACCTCTCCGGACTCCTGCTCGTCCTATCGGCATTCCCAGTGCACCCAAGATCAAGCAAACAGCCGTTCGTTTCCACTCATCATTCAACAGCAGCCTGTTCTCATCCGCCTTGAACCACGGCGCGTACTCACCGAAAGTTGTGTTGTCCTTAACGAGGCCGATACTTTCTTCAACTATGCGGAGTAGCATCGGATCGACCTCCGGGAACTCTGTTTCTCCGTAGCATCGGATTCCAAATAGCCACCCGACAACTTCCGGTGTTATCTCCACGGTGCGGCCGTGCGCTGTCAAGTACCCGTCGGTATCGTAGCACTTGTAAATGAATTGGTTGAATTTCTCTGGGGTTTCCGTGATCTGTAGGTGCTGTAGTCCTCCAAGGCCCACTTCGTGCATCCATGCTTTCTGTTCAACCGTCATTTCTTTAAAAAGATTCTGAACAGAGGGCAGGCTCATGTAACTCTGAAATCGCCTTGGATTCTTCAACTTTTTAACTGACTTACCCTTCAGCTTGGCTTCAGCCGCCTTCTTCTTCAACTTTTCCTTCTCCCCCGTCGAATTCCTTTTCAAAGAACCTTCTCTTTTCCGCTTGTCTTTTTCTTGATGAGCCGCTGTGAGATAAGGTTCCTTCTGGATATTGGTCATGCATTTCCACTCCAAGTTGATGCTTTGTAGGACCGCTTTGGTCATCCTCATTTTAGGATCTATTTTCCGAAGACTGTGCATCCTCACATTTCTGAAAATCAACCCATAATTTAAATTTACAGAGGCATACAATAAACTAAAACAGCAACAAACAATTAAAATTAAACTTGGGTTGGCCATTAGAGATGAAGTAATAACATGCAAACTTTAACAGAAAGGGCAGTAAATATATTAGATTGAGGTTCTAATAGATAAGAAATTAACTGCAGATCAGGAGACACATAATTTAAACAAACTTTTTGCGAGAGTAAAATCATACTTGTATCTGATGTAGGCACTCATGGAATTGCCATGGTGAGCTTCATCATCACTCTCATCCTCATCTCCTTTGTATTCCTCCACATCTCCATTCTCTTCCTTCTCTTCCTCATCTGACTCCTCCTCATCTGACTCCTCCTCATCATTTTCTTGCTGTTCAATCTGTTTGTCCTTCTCATTCTTCCTCATCTCAAAGCTGTACTTGCTTACATCATGATCCTCATCACTAGAGGATTCCAAGGCCCTTTTCTCGTAATTGTCTCGTTGCTCCCGTGGTAAATTGCAAAATAGGGCATACATCTGTAACAAAAGTTGGGGAGGCATATCCTTGTCTCTCAATTTGAAAGCATATTTCCTCTCCTCACTGTCATATGTAAACAGTCGCAATTTAACGGAACCCCCAAATTAACAGTCATATGTAAACAGTTGCAAAAAAAGGCTATCAGTTTTATAACAATAGTAAGATTTATCAAAAATTAAGAAAAAGCAATTAACAGCTAAAGTCAGCAGAACACATTACTAAAGTTTGAAAGGTCAATTCTTTAGATAGCATATTTAATAAAGTTCATGTTTTTAACAGAAGATTACTTACATGAACATGTCAAATCCAGGTGTGTGCTGGATGTTCTTTACTTCATCTTCTAAGCTCTTTCCCCTTTTCTTAGAAACCTTTTTCTTTCCCCTTTTCTTCAATGGTCTTGGTGGGGCTGGCTTTTTCCTTGGTGACCTCCTTGGGATGTTCACAATTTTGTCCTCCTCCGAAGTGAAGTGAAGCTGCTTCTTGGCTTTCTTCTTCCTCTCAATGTCTTCTTCAATAGTCTCTGGATTCTTTCTCTTCTCAACTGAGGCAGCAGCATCGGCCAATTGGATTATGCCACTAGCATCCTCGAACTGTGGTCCTTCGACCATTGATAAAGGAAGGACTTTTGTTGAATCTTCCCAGATTTGTCTACCAATTGCGTCGGTGGAGTTAGGGTGTGCCTCTTTTGCCTCTTCATCTGAATCCCCACCTCCAATTTTGGTTTTGATGGAGTTTCCCTCTTCTGTTTTGGAGCCCCCATCTCCTACTGGTTCTCGAGGGCTAGATCCTCGATCTTTGGTTGGGTTCAAGACAGGAGTGAGGGGATTTGCAGTTAAAAGGACTTCCAAATTAACCGAGCTTACCTCCTGGTTTAGATCTGAAATCACCTTATCGATGTCTTTGGAAGGTGAAATCTGCTCCCCTACGCCTGTATCTTCCTGGTCCGCCATGGATTTGTGATAGAGATGGAAGGGGAAGTTGAATTCGGGAAACTGATGAGAGAGAGAGAGAGAGAGATTTGTGATAGGGCTGGTCTGGGTTCGTCTGGTTTGTGGTTGCTAGTAATGAAGAAACCTCGGAGAGAGAGAGAGATATTTGGTTGTGTGGTTGCCAGTAATGAAGAGGATGGGACAACTGACATTAAAATTTGCAAATTTCAAATTTTTCATAAAAAGCTATCTACATTTTTAGACAAAAACACAAATATTTTAAAGACTCCATCTTAACGTAACAAACATATTGTTTTTTTAATTTCTTTAGTTGTGGAGTGTCATAATTAATTTTATTTTGTATTATTGGTATATTATTATATTAGTATTGCCATGACAGTGTGTACAAATGTAGAAAACACAAGTATCGCCATCTTTGCGTTTGCATTTGACTGTCTCTTAACATCTCCTTCTAAATATATTAATATAATTTTCATAATTCTGAACTCTAGAGAGAACTCTATCTTATTTTTTAATACACTCATCACTGTAAAATTTTATTAACTTTTTGTTTGTTCATCAATTGGTTAACTCAAAGATGCCTATTTGTTGGTTTTTGGAGGTTGTGCACACTGCCATGCATGGTACAAACACAAGGCAGGCACAAAGCCCTCAAATTGGGTACAGAATTGTGCTGGTGATGTAGTTAATGGGAAAGAACAATGTTTCCAACGGGTACGCGTTACCCAAACTGAGTTTGATTGACGTCTATGCATCTCATATGTGCCACCACTCAACACATACTAGCACTATGTGACATTTTAAGACCAATTCTGATACCTACAACACACGGTCACTTCTCACGACGTCAAGTCTCACAATGTCGATAGTCGGTTACACCCTTATCCCTCGGTGTTCAAGTCCCATGGTTGGGTGTGACCTCAAAACTCCCAGTCTTGTTAAAATGACCCAAATACAACATTAAATCAGAGTTGGCATGCTGGGGGCACATTTCATGGCTAAACTCGTACAATTATCGAGTTTTCATTCGATTTTTGCCCCTTTATGTCACTTAGAGGAGCAAAACTTGAAGCCATTTCAAAATAACTCCCAGCACTGTCCTTGGCATGTTTTCCAGGACACATGGTGACACCCCGAGTCATTCCATCGACGAAGAAACCAAAATAAGTGGCATTTTAAAGGGATATACATTTTAAAGTTTAAGATAGACCCCTCTCTAGGGTTTAGCATTTAAGAAGGTGCATGCATTTTTTTAGAATGAGTTGTTAATACTCCATCAACTCAATACTCAAAGATGCCTATTTGTGGGTTTTTGGAGGTTGTGCACACTGCCATGCATGGTACAAACACAAGGCAGGCACAAAGCCCTCAAATTGGGTACAGAATTGTGCTGGTGATGTAGTCAATGGGAAAGAACAATGTTTCCAACGGGTACGCGTTACCCAAACTGAGTTTGATTGACGTCTATGCATCTCATTTGTGCCACCACTCAACACATACTAGCACTATGTGACATTTTAAGACCAATTCTGATACCTACAACACACGGTCACTTCTCACGACGTCAAGTCTCACAATGTCGATAGTCGGTTACACCCTTATCCCTCGGTGTTCAAGTCCCATGGTTGGGTGTGACCTCAAAACTCCCAGTCTTGTTAAAATGACCCAAATACAACATTAAATCAGAGTTGGCATGCTGGGGGCACATTTCATGGCTAAACTCGTACAATTATCGAGTTTTCATTCGATTTTTGCCCCTTTATGTCACTTAGAGGAGCAAAACTTGAAGCCATTTCAAAATAACTCCCAGCACTGTCCTTGGCATGTTTTCCAGGACACATGGTGACACCCCGAGTCATTCCATCGACGAAGAAACCAAAATAAGTGGCATTTTAAAGGGATATACATTTTAAAGTTTAAGATAGACCCCTCTCTAGGGTTTAGCATTTAAGAAGGTGCATGCATTTTTTTAGAATGAGTTGTTAATACTCCATCAACTCAATACTCAAAGATGCCTATTTGTGGGTTTTTGGAGGTTGTGCACACTGCCATGCATGGTACAAACACAAGGCAGGCACAAAGCCCTCAAATTGGGTACAGAATTGTGCTGGTGATGTAGTCAATGGGAAAGAACAATGTTTCCAACGGGTACGCGTTACCCAAACTGAGTTTGATTGACGTCTATGCATCTCATTTGTGCCACCACTCAACACATACTAGCACTATGTGACATTTTAAGACCAATTCTGATACCTACAACACACGGTCACTTCTCACGACGTCAAGTCTCACAATGTCGATAGTCGGTTACACCCTTATCCCTCGGTGTTCAAGTCCCATGGTTGGGTGTGACCTCAAAACTCCCAGTCTTGTTAAAATGACCCAAATACAACATTAAATCAGAGTTGGCATGCTGGGGGCACATTTCATGGCTAAACTCGTACAATTATCGAGTTTTCATTCGATTTTTGCCCCTTTATGTCACTTAGAGGAGCAAAACTTGAAGCCATTTCAAAATAACTCCCAGCACTGTCCTTGGCATGTTTTCCAGGACACATGGTGACACCCCGAGTCATTCCATCGACGAAGAAACCAAAATAAGTGGCATTTTAAAGGGATATACATTTTAAAGTTTAAGATAGACCCCTCTCTAGGGTTTAGCATTTAAGAAGGTGCATGCATTTTTTTAGAATGAGTTGTTAATACTCCATCAACTCAATACTCAAAGATGCCTATTTGTTGGTTTTTGGAGGTTGTGCACACTGCCATGCATGGTACAAACACAAGGCAGGCACAAAGCCCTCAAATTGGGTACAGAATTGTGCTGGTGATGTAGTTAATGGGAAAGAACAATGTTTCCAACGGGTACGCGTTACCCAAACTGAGTTTGATTGACGTCTATGCATCTCATTTGTGCCACCACTCAACACATACTAGCACTATGTGACATTTTAAGACCAATTCTGATACCTACAACACACGGTCACTTCTCACGACGTCAAGTCTCACAATGTCGATAGTCGGTTACACCCTTATCCCTCGGTGTTCAAGTCCCATGGTTGGGTGTGACCTCAAAACTCCCAGTCTTGTTAAAATGACCCAAATACAACATTAACTCAGAGTTGGCATGCTGGGGGCACATTTCATGGCTAAACTCTTACAATTATCGAGTTTTCATTCGATTTTTGCCCCTTTATGTCACTTAGAGGAGAAAAACTTGAATCCATTTCAAAATAACTCCCAGCACTGTCCTTGGCATGTTTTCCAGGACACATGGTGACACCCTGAGTCATTCCATCGACGAAGAAACCAAAATAAGTGGCATTTTAAAGGGATATACATTTTAAAGTTTAAGATAGACCCCTCTCTGGGGTTTAGCATTTAAGAAGGTGCATGCATTTTTTTAGAATGAGTTGTTAATACTCCATCAACTCAATACTCAAAGATGCCTATTTGTGGGTTTTTGGAGGTTGTGCACACTGCCATGCATGGTACAAACACAAGGCAGGCACAAAGCCCTCAAATTGGGTACAGAATTGTGCTGGTGATGTAGTCAATGGGAAAGAACAATGTTTCCAACGGGTACGCGTTACCCAAACTGAGTTTGATTGACGTCTATGCATCTCATTTGTGCCACCACTCAACACATACTAGCACTATGTGACATTTTAAGACCAATTCTGATACCTACAACACACGGTCACTTCTCACGACGTCAAGTCTCACAATGTCGATAGTCGGTTACACCCTTATCCCTCGGTGTTCAAGTCCCATGGTTGGGTGTGACCTCAAAACTCCCAGTCTTGTTAAAATGACCCAAATACAACATTAAATCAGAGTTGGCATGCTGGGGGCACATTTCATGGCTAAACTCGTACAATTATCGAGTTTTCATTCGATTTTTGCCCCTTTATGTCACTTAGAGGAGCAAAACTTGAAGCCATTTCAAAATAACTCCCAGCACTGTCCTTGGCATGTTTTCCAGGACACATGGTGACACCCCGAGTCATTCCATCGACGAAGAAACCAAAATAAGTGGCATTTTAAAGGGATATACATTTTAAAGTTTAAGATAGACCCCTCTCTAGGGTTTAGCATTTAAGAAGGTGCATGCATTTTTTTAGAATGAGTTGTTAATACTCCATCAACTCAATACTCAAAGATGCCTATTTGTTGGTTTTTGGAGGTTGTGCACACTGCCATGCATGGTACAAACACAAGGCAGGCACAAAGCCCTCAAATTGGGTACAGAATTGTGCTGGTGATGTAGTTAATGGGAAAGAACAATGTTTCCAACGGGTACGCGTTACCCAAACTGAGTTTGATTGACGTCTATGCATCTCATTTGTGCCACCACTCAACACATACTAGCACTATGTGACATTTTAAGACCAATTCTGATACCTACAACACACGGTCACTTCTCACGACGTCAAGTCTCACAATGTCGATAGTCGGTTACACCCTTATCCCTCGGTGTTCAAGTCCCATGGTTGGGTGTGACCTCAAAACTCCCAGTCTTGTTAAAATGACCCAAATACAACATTAACTCAGAGTTGGCATGCTGGGGGCACATTTCATGGCTAAACTCTTACAATTATCGAGTTTTCATTCGATTTTTGCCCCTTTATGTCACTTAGAGGAGCAAAACTTGAATCCATTTCAAAATAACTCCCAGCACTGTCCTTGGCATGTTTTCCAGGACACATGGTGACACCCCGAGTCATTCCATCGACGAAGAAACCAAAATAAGTGGCATTTTAAAGGGATATACATTTTAAAGTTTAAGATTGACCCCTCTCTGGGGTTTAGCATTTAAGAAGGTGCATGCATTTTTTTAGAATGAGTTGTTAATACTCCATCAACTCAATACTCAAAGATGCCTATTTGTGGGTTTTTGGAGGTTGTGCATACTGCCATGCATGGTACAAACACAAGGCAGGCACAAAGCCCTCAAATTGGGTACAGAATTGTGCTGGTGATGTAGTTAATGGGAAAGAACAATGTTTCCAACGGGTACGCGTTACCCAAACTGAGTTTGATTGACGTCTATGCATCTCATTTGTGCCACCACTCAACACATACTAGCACTATGTGACATTTTAAGACCAATTCTGATACCTACAACACACGGTCACTTCTCACGACGTCAAGTCTCACAATGTCGATAGTCGGTTACACCCTTATCCCTCGGTGTTCAAGTCCCATGGTTGGGTGTGACCTCAAAACTCCCAGTCTTGTTAAAATGACCCAAATACAACATTAAATCAGAGTTGGCATGCTGGGGGCACATTTCATGGCTAAACTCGTACAATTATCGAGTTTTCATTCGATTTTTGCCCCTTTATGTCACTTAGAGGAGCAAAACTTGAAGCCATTTCAAAATAACTCCCAGCACTGTCCTTGGCATGTTTTCCAGGACACATGGTGACACCCCGAGTCATTCCATCGACGAAGAAACCAAAATAAGTGGCATTTTAAAGGGATATACATTTTAAAGTTTAAGATTGACCCCTCTCTAGGGTTTAGCATTTAAGAAGGTTCATGCATTTTTTTAGAATGAGTTGCTAATACTCCATCAAATCAATACTCAAAGATACATTAGATTTTTTTTTTTTTTTTTTTTTTTTTTTGCTTTACTTTTAAATATTTCATACTAAGTGCCAGAAATTTGGGGCACATTTTGAAATTTTTGAATTTCAGGAACGAAAATAATAATTTGAAAATTTAAAAAAAGTGAGAGAGTGGTCCAATCAAATCAACCGCCTCAACTGCCACTCACAGCCCACCTTGCCTTTAATTTCGGAACAGTTCCATTTGCAGAGTCCTTCAAGTAATTGACTCTGTGGTTGGCAGTTTTAATCAATTTTCTGAAACTGACGATTCTCTCTCTCTCTCTCTCTGTCTCTCTCTCCAGTTCGCAACTTTCCTCTTCATCTTCCCCATCTTCATCTTCTCCATCTTCATCTTTTCTCCTTCAATCAACATACAAAATCCATGGCGAAGAAGAAGATTATTCGAGAAAGACGATCCAAACAACAAGATCTTGCCGGTAACAAGATCGATAGCAACACTAGCAACACGGAAAGACAACGGAGTTCACAGGAGGGAAAGACAACGGAGCCCACGGATGAAATTGGTCTGAAGAATTTTGGAGATGGTCTCGATGCAATTCCATTATCAAGGGTTGATTTTGAAATGGCGGATGTTGAAGCAGACAAATTGAATAAATTGGCTGAGGCTGCTGCCTTAATTGAGAAGAGTACGAGTACAGAGGAAGAAGCCAGTACAGAGAAGAAGAAACTAAAGAAGAAAGAGAAAGCAAAGAAGGAAGAGCACGTTGAGGAAGTCCCTAGGAGATCGACCCGGAAACATCCAGCACCACCGAAGGCAGTGAAGAAACGAACAAATCAGAAGGCTTCTAAGCGCAAGAATGAAGATGTAGAGGTGAAGCATACTCCTGGATTTGACCTATTCCTGTAAGTAATCATTTTTTTTTAAATGTCCTTCTTTTTTATCATGCTGTTTAATGAATTAATAACTCCTTCTTAAAATCAAATTACATCACAAATTTTTTCTACCTTCTCACTTTGTCCTAAATTAATCTTTGTTAATTGTCATGTTTCACAATGCACTGTTATCCCATGTAACTTAATTGTTAATTCTGTAATCTCTGAAATTTGCATTTGCTTCTGTGTTATTTGAAGGTTTTACTTAAGTTTTTCAACTGTTTACTTATGACAGTAACCATCAAAAATCTACAATGGGATATAGAGGGAAGGATATGCCTCCCAAACTGATAGCACAGCAGTATAGAGTATTTCTCAACTTACCTGAGGATGAACAAAAAAGGTACGATCAGAAAGCGACGGAAGTCTCGAGTGATGAGGAGATTGATCTAAGCCAATACACTGTTCAGAAAAGAACAAATGATAATATCCAACCTGAGGCTGAAGAGCAACCGGAGGATGAGGAGGATGAGGAGGATGAGGAGGAGGAGGAGGAGGAGGAGGATGAGGTCCAAGAGGAGGAACAGAATGACGATGACGAAGAATACAAACCCGTGGAGGATAAGAGCGATGATGATGAAGAAAATGAGGAGGATATGGAGGAGGATAGGGAGGAACAGAAGGAAGATGAGGTAAGTGACCAACCTGTGGAACAGAGGAGGGAAGATGATAGTGACGATGAAGCCCATCATGGCAATGCGATGAATGCGTACATAAGATTCAAGTAAGTTTCTTCCCTAATCAATCATCTCGTAAAATTTTGTTTCAATTGTGAAGCCAATGTCTACTATTCTGCACCCTCGTTCTAAACTATTAAAGTCCTTTTCTAAACAATTAACTGTTCAAACAACATAATGCATGTTATTACTTTAAAGTCTAATGACTTTATTTGATTTTAAATGTTTGAGGCTGTGTCTTATATGTTATGGATCTAGTACTTGGAATTGTAATTTAATTTTCTTTATTGTCTCATGATTGTTGTAGAAATGTTCAGACGCACAAGCTCAAGAAACAAGATCCTCGTTTGAAGATAACCGACGATGTCAAAAAGATGATAAACGATGAATGGAAAAGCCTGACAAAGTCCCAACAAGAACCCTATATCACAGCTGCCACCGAAGAAAGAGAGAAGAGGAAATCAGCTGGCACATTGAAGAGAGGACCAACCGGTGAGAAGGCCAAGAAGAAGAAGAAATCGGCTGCAGCCAAGTTGAAGGGCAAATCAAAGAAGAAGCTGAAGAACCCGAGGCGGTTCCAAAGCTTTATGAGCCTGCCCTCTGTTATCGCTCTCTTCGAAGATATGACAGATGAACAGCATTCATGGTTGACTGAAGTGGGGCTTGGAGGACTAAAGCACCTACAGATTTCAGAAACCCCCGAGATGTTCAACAAATTCCTCTACAACTCATTTGACACCGAGGGGTCCTTGACGGCTCACGGCCGGACTGTGGATGTAACCCCGGAAGTTGTCGGCTGGCTCCTTGGAGTAAAATGCACCGGAACAACTGAGTTTCCGGAGGTCCATCCAAAGGTTGTACAAGAAGTGGCACGCAAAATTGGCCTCGTCCAGGACAACACAAAGGTCGGTAAGTATGTTCCGTGGTTCTTGAAAAATAGGAACCTGTTCAATGATGAGTGGAAGCAGAGGGCTGTTTGTTTAATCTTGGGGGCCCTAGGGATGCCGATCGGGCGACAAGGAATCCGGTCTGGGCTGGCCAAACTTGTTGTAGATTTGGAGCACCTGAAAAAGGTGAACTGGGCGGAATTGTGGCTTGATCATCTGGTGAAACAAAATGTGAAGGCCCAGACTGGGGAAACCTTGCGAGGAAATGGTTGCGTGCTGATTCTTGTGGTAATAATTTAGCATTTTGTCATTTGTTTTATGATTTCTGTTTAATATGTTAATAGCTCCTTCTTAAGTTCTAATGTTGTGAGTATATTTTGTAGCTTCTGTACTTGGAAAAGTTTTGCCCCAAATTTCAACAAAATCCCAAGGAATGCAAAGACAAGAATGCAAGTCCCAGGTTGAAATTCTGGAAGACATCTGATGTTTCTAAGAGATGGAAGTATGTGTGTATGAATGAAAATGTGAGTAACCTTTTACATAAAACTTACAAATATGTTTTTATCAATTAACAACCTTATCTTAATTGTTAAACTTTATACTTCTGTTGTTCTTTGTAGTTGAAGTTGAAGAAAATGGATGAAGAGCCAACTACTGAGAAGGCTGTTGCACCAGCAATTCAATTAGTTCTCCCACCAGGGGACTATTTGAAGGATCTTTTGGGACAGCTGGCGCAGAATGCTGACCCGCAAACATTATTGGCCATGTTCGCGACTGCTAACAAGAGAAAGTCTGAGTTGGAGGAAGAGGAAGGAGGGGAAAAGAAGAAGGGAGGTGAAGAGGATAAACAAGAAGAACCTCCCAAGAAGAAGCAGAAGAAGAATCAGGATGAGGTTAGCTCTTCGATGGAGGTGGTCGAAGAAGTCAGATCTGACGATGACGATGAGGTAAGTGTATTAACTGTTTTAACTTTAGACTTGATGTCTCTGTTTCCAATTCTAACATTTTGTTGATTTATTAGGAGGAGGCATCCTTGGCTTCTTGGGTGGACCCAAGGAAAAACATTGATGGGTCTGTCCGGGGAAAGGCGCGGTGGATCATAAGGGGGTCGAATCGGGTGTCGCTTAAGAAGCAACAAAGCAATCCTGAGGAAATGACATGTCTGCCAGAGATGCCTAGCCTGGAAGATTGCTGGATCAACTTCTTTTTGTCTCACAAATATGAGCCTAAGTTCGATAGAAACCCTCGGGATCCCAAAATTCCACTAAGCTTGCGAGAGTAAGTGTTATTTACATTCAGATTTCCTAAATAAGCTGTACAAGACACAAATTTTGTTTTTACTTATGGTTTGATTTGTTATTATATCTGCAGTGAGTTGGTTATTAACATTGCTGATTATGAGAAGGTGACGAGGTATGCCGCGTGGCGCTTGAGGGATGGTAAATGGTTTGACAACGAAGTAAGTATTTCTTTTTGTTGATTTAACGTAGTTTCTTAACACATTCTCCCATCATCATCATAACACTTTTCTATTCACTTTTTAAACAATTAGGTCATCGATGCATATTTGCAATTGCTTCATCTGAAAGAAAGAAGCCGACCATTTGGTGGAATCCCTCGCATTTGGTACCTCGGAACATATTATGCCGTAAGTTCATTCCCTTTTCATTGGATAAAAACTCAATTTAAAATTCTTCCACAAAATAGCATCATTAATTTTAATTCTTGTTCAGCCAACGAAGGGTAATCGATATTTCCAAGTGTCCGATAAATACGGAGGAACGTGGGACGAGATGGGCTACGTAAGATTTACGATTTCTATCAATGCAATCTGCTTAATACATTCATATTTTGTTGAACTTATTTTATGTTGAATTGTTAATGAAATAGATTGCCCTGCCCATGAATGTACATCGAACCCACTGGTTCATGATGGTCATTTCCTTTGTCGACAAGGAAATATACGTCTTGGACTCGCTTTCTGGACATGGGTATAATGAGAGGGATGTGGCTAGAAAAGTTAATCAAATTCACCAGGTGCTATCCTCCTATCCAGAGTACCATGATGACATCACAAAGTGGGATGTGTGGTACATGAATGACGACGTTCCCCAACAACCAAACGGGTAAAAATCTTATTCATTAACTCCACCCATTATTTTCTTAAACTCACTATCTTATACATCACAACTGCATTCTATTTTAATCTCTCAGGTGGGATTGTGGCCCTTTTGTATGCTTCTTCATGACCCACTTGAGGGACCTGATTCCTAATCCAAAGAAGAACTTCTCTATTCAAGTGAAGCATCTGAGAATCTGGATAGGCAATGAAATGGCTAGATCAGACTACAACATCCACAAGGCCAAGATGTTTGAAGAGTTACTGAGCTTCAAGTCTATTGATGAGAATAATCATGAGTTTGAAAGGATGTACAATTTCACTTCTTTTCCTACTGTTCCATTGGAATCCGGGGCGAAGACGAGGAGGTCGGCGCGAAAGTCGCCGGGGAAGAATGGAAAAAAATGAGTTTGTCTGTTATGTTGTTTGGGAATTTGTAATATGAACAATGTTTATGTCATGGGTTGTATGTTTGAGATTGTATGTTATGAACAATGTTTCCCAATGATGATTAGGCAATGTTTGTTTGCTTATGATTTGATGACTTGTGTTGTTTTCTGAAAAATTGCTTGTGATTTTTTGTGAACACAAACTGTACATTTAAGGTGCATTTGGTGTTGGCCAACTACCCTCACCTACCAAAACTGAATTAATAAATGCACTACTACGTTATTAGGTACCAATTCTAAATTGTTAAGTACTCTATCTTAAAGTTAGATACCTGCATTTATATCAGCCAACCTACCCACTGCCCGCTTTGAATACAATCTCCAACCACACTCAACTAACTCTTTATTATTTCTCTTCACTCTCAGATCTCATCTGTTCTCCTTCTCTTTCACCCTTCTCTTCTTTCTCTCTAAGAAATGTCTCAACATAGTGTAAGCTCTTCACCCTCACCAAGCAATCCACCTTCATATTCAAGAGGAGATTCATCCCGGAGGTCAGGGTGTAGGCCTGGGCAGTGTTTCTGTGGCCGTTACCCGGTAAGTCGTACCGCACATACGCCCGGAAATGACCGACGCGTGTTTTGGAATTGTGCCAAGCCTAGAGGTCAACAATGCAACTATTTCTACTGGGAAGATGAATTTCCCAGTCCTTGCTGTGCTCCAGATCTCCAACAACTTCAGGAGGAGGTAACAACGTTGAGTAGGAGAGTCGTAGGGGCCGAGAATGCTTCCAAAGCCCAATCTTTTCATGTGAAACTGCTGTATGTTGTGATTTTTGTCATTCTCATCGTTTTAATTTCAAAGTAAGATAGTTTGCTTCTCTATTCTGTTGTGTTCAGTTAAGTGTGAGACTCGAAGGGGCCGAGAATGCTTCAAAAGCCCACTATTTTTGTGTGAAACTGTTGTATGTTGTGATTTTTGTCATTTTCAACATTTTAATTTCAATGTATGATAGTTTATCCTGTATTTAATTCTAATTCTGCTGTGATTAGTTAAGGATTAAAGTTTTGTTAACAATGATATCTCAGCTTTTATCTTAAATGAAAGTGTTAATATCTTAACTGATAAACTTACTAACTAAAGATTAATCAATGATATCCTCGTGCAATCTTATTCAGCTTAGTTCATTCTATAGTGTTAACAATGCTATCTAGGTTAAAAAGGAATCTTCCTGGGACCACTTTTTTTGTCCCGTAGCTGGCCTCTGGGACCACTTTTTTCGTCCGGTAGCTGGCATTTTCGTAATAACCGGCTAGTACCGGCTTAGCCGGTTACCTTTGGGACGCACCAAAGTTTTTTCCCATACCTTTCTCGGCCTTTTGGCTAAGAGTAAGTGTAGTATCTGTTCTTATCAGTTTAATATCTGATATGTGAGCCATTGGCTCACACGATATTAAATTTATTTTTCTAGGGGGAGAGGTCCATCACAGTAGCTTGCTCATGGGTCCTCTCAAGTGTCGCCTTGGCGTTGCACTACAGCCTTGGCCTGGCGCACCCCACCCAAATCTAGTTCCTAAGTTTTCTTCTGATGATCAAAGGTTGTTAATGTTTTATAGCTAGCTACCTACCGATCGTCTTTTGAGCCAGATGTTTTATAGCACAAAGGACTACCGTAAATCTATATATGCTCTCAGTTACACAAGATTGACCAAGTCTTCAAGCAACTCCAAACACATGTTAGCGATCAACTTATCTATAGTAAAAAATAAACAAGTTCCAGAGCCACAAGTTCCAAACACTAATTTACACCTGGAGAGGGTATTATCTTTTTATCCAACTTCTCATCACTTGTCTTCATACTCAGCCAAAGTCCTCAAGAATTAAATATCCAAGGGTTGCGCTAACAAGTCGTGCTACAAGCATACAACACCTCAAGAATTAAATATCCAAGGGTTGCGCTAACAAGTCCGTGCTACAAGGCTACAACACTCCGGCCAAAGTTCGAAACCTTAAGAGATACTTTTTTATTATTTTTTATTTTTTGCACAATCATTAATATTTAAGAAGTGCAAGAAGAGAATTTGCGTACAAGGGAACAGAAAACCACAGCCACAAAGAGAAACACCAGGAGGAGGAGAACAAAACAATGGCTGCATCACAAAAAAAGAAAAAACCAAAACAACCACTAACTCATATTACTAGATGATAAAAGAAGAGCCCGCAGAAAGTCGTTTAATAAGGTGCAATTCTTCTATTATTTATGAGACAGAACTTTACTGGATCGGTTTAGGATTCCCAATAAAGGTAGAATACAATTTGAATAACTAAACAGGCTTTTGTTTTCTTGCAGGTGCAGGCATAGGCATAATAAGAGATCGAATGGTGCTCCAACAAGAATTGTGTCGCATTCTCAATTTCAGTACTTAAGGCCAAGGCAATGGATAATATTGTTCTCGTGTTTCTTTCCTACAGCTTAACAGGATCTTAAACAGAAAGTTCTCTGAGCGTTTTGTTCGGTGCGTTGCTATTTACGCTAATCCAACAAAACTAATTTAAAGGCACCAATTAGTAGTTTTCTAAGGTGACCTAGAAAGCAAGAAGTATAGAAAACGAATAGGCATAAAACCGTCCCACATTGCAGTGTTTTCACTGAAACAGGGTGTACTTGTGATCTGCCTTTGGTACATCTGGGCACGACCTTACTTGAGCAGGATCTGTTCTATAGGTTCGTACGTCCCTCTCTTAGAGTTCTACTTAGACAAGAACTTCAGTCTGGTGGATGAACCATGACTGCATGATCAGAGCTTGATTAACGGCCCTGATGCTCCTTGGAGTACTCACAGCTGTAGGTGATCGTTCTCAGCCACCTAGTTGAAGCTGGGGTGATCTTGCGGTTGTCTGACAGACCCTCGAATCTTTTTTTGTATTTCTTTCGTTTTGAAGACTGTGTTTCTTTGCTGAAAGGAGATAGGGGTATTTCTTTCGTTTTGAAGACTGTGTTTCTTTGCTGAAAGGAGATAGGGCATGAATGCTTCTTATCAAGTTTCTGAAGTGGCCATGAGGTGATCTGAAGATTTCACACAAACGCACTATTATTGATCAAGCTAGAGTACATGAGGAAACAAGCACCCTATAGATTGTCCCTCAGGACTCAAGTGAACATCCATTGCCTATCGCCTTTTTCCTAATTCTACTCGGTACCTGGAGTTAGCCTATTATTGTTACTAGGAATATTAGTATTGGGTGTTGAGATTTTTATCGATTTCACTGTATCCGACTCATTCAGTGGGTGGGTGGTTTGTCAAGTTAATTAGGCCATGCTACTACGAAGTGGTTTTAGATTGATGGAGGATCCTCCAGATGGTGGTGTAACTGTTTGGTTTAAGCGTGGATGTTCAGATGGTGTAGCTCTGAATACTATAGAAGACTGGGTTTAAGGCTTTGATGAGATGAGAGCTAAAATAGCTACTATGTAGACTAATTATTTACTTGGAACAGAAACTATGATTTGCAGAATCTCGATATCATTGTGTTCAAATTCTATCTTGTTCTGGGCCACTTTTCTCTTCTTAATCGTTCCTTATCATGAGTTCTTGTGTCGTGATGTTTTTATTTTCTCTCTTGCAAAGCCGCGCAACTCTACATGATTCATAAAGTTGGGTTTAATTCCGTCGGCTCCCACACCGAATGCACCATAGGAAATTTTTAACTTTGCCGTGAAAGGAAGGTTTCGTTGCTTCTTGGCTCATTATGTCTTTTTTATTTTTTTTTGTCTACGGACCAGGAGTGTAAAGGTAATGTCCTTGGAATAGCCCAAGGGAGACCAGACCCAACAATCAACATCGGATTTAAATTATTTGTCTCCAACATTTAACAATCGGTAAGGAGGTTCTCATAAAATCAGTTGTGCATGCTATGCCAATTTATGTTATGGGTTGTTTTCTTTTGCCTAACAAAATCTGTCAAGATCTGGAGAGAGTGGTTAGCCGCTTTTGGTGGGGTGGCGATGATCAAAAGAGAAAGAAACACTGGGTGGCATGGGGAAAGATCAAGGAAAACAAGGAAGATGGAGGATTGGGTTTTCGTGATTTTCCAGATTTTAATAAAGCGATGTTAGCAAAACAATCCTGGAGATTAATGCAAAATCCAAATTCGCTAGTTGGTCGGGTGCTGAAAGATCAGTATTTTGGCAATACCCCCTTTTTGCAACTAGAAGTGTTATGACAAGCCACCTCACGAACAAATGAACGAATAAAGAAGAACACGAGTATTTTACGTGGTTCGCTAGCAAAATATTTGCTAACTACCTCCACGGCGTAAAAATGCCCTTTATTCACTTAAGAGGAACAAGACTACAAGAATGTTTTGCATGCCTAATAGTGTGACTAATAGGTTCTTTATATAGTGCTAGCAAAATCCCTAAAGTTTTCAAATCCGATTTGGAAACAACTTGTTTCTTAACTAATCCTCCACCGCCTTTGACTTCCAATGTTTCCTAATCAAAGTTGGAAACAAAGAGTTTGATAGCCTTTGACCAATTCAAGGCACCAACTCAACAAATCTCCACCTTGACTTGAATTGTCTCGTCAACAGCAGTTGCTCCTCTTCTCGTGAACAAAGCTACGTCTTCTCCGCACCCAATGTCTCTCGTCACAGAGACTCACTGGACCCCCACCGGGTCCGACATGCCCCGAAGGGCCTCACTGGCTCAAGATGTTGAGCAATTCCAGACAATGCTGGAACTTGCTCTCCGAAACCGGCTTTGTGAACATATTTGCGGGGTTGTCAGCTGTCCCCACCTTCTCCACCTTGATCCTGCTCTCGTTTCTCAGAAAATGATACCTGACGTCGATATGCTTGGTCCTTTCATGATGAACTTGGTCCTTAGTCAAGCAAATCGCACTCAAGCTGTCACAGTAGACTATCAACTGATCATGATGTAGCCTTAGATCATTGACCATTCCCTTAAGCCAAATTGCCTCCTTTGCTGCTTCTGTTAGAGCCATATACTCTGCCTCCGTGGTGGACAAAGTCACCGTCGGCTGTAGCGTCGCCTTCCAACTCACAACAGATGCTCCTAGAGAAAATACATAGCCCGTCATTGATCTTCTAGTATCAACATCCCCTGCATAGTCCGAATCCCACTAACCAGCTACCAAGGTGTTTTCACGTGACCCATAGCATAGGCCAATGTCTGACGTACCCTTAAGGTACCTGAATATGCGCTTCACCGCCTGTTAATGTTCCCTACCCGGATGAGCCATAAAACGACTAACCACCCTAACAGCGAATGCTATGTCTGGTCGAGTACAAACCATAGGATACATGAGGCTTACAACTGCGCTAGCATATGGAACCTTGGACATGTACTCCTTCCCCTCCTCAGTCTGAACGGTGTACATTCCTAGCTTGCTATTAGTTGCCATAGGAGTATCTATAGCTTTAGCTGATAACATCCTGAATCTTGCCAAGACCTTCTTGTTGTATCCCTGCTGTGACAAGAAAAGCTTCTTCTTCTTTCTGTCTCTATAGATCTCAACTCCTAATATCTTTCGAGCAGCTCCCAGATCATTCATCTCGAATTCCGCGCTAAGGGACCTCTTCAGTTCTCTAATGTCCTTGAAATTTCGAGTTGCAATCAGAATATCATCCACATATAGAACTAGGTAAATACATGATCCACCATGCAACTCTTTGTGATACACGCAACAATCATACTCGCACTTGTGGTAACCAATCTTCAACATGAAGCTGTCAAACCTCTTGTACCATTGCCTAGGTGACTGCTTAAGTCCGTAGAGAGAACTCTTCAGCTTGCACACGTGGTTCTCTCTTCCGGGAACTTGGAACCCTTCCGGTTGGCTCATGTATATCTCCTCTTCCAACTCTCCATGTAGAAAAGCTATTTTGACATCCAATTGCTCAAGCTCTAGGTCGTGGTGTGCCACAATTGCTAGTAGCACCCAAATAAAAGTATGTCTGACCACCAGTGAGAAGATCTCGTTTTAGTCAACTCCCTCTTTCTGACTGAACCCTCTTGCAATTAGCCTTGCCTTATACTTGATGCCCTCTCAAGATGCAGTTCCTTCCTTTCTTCTGAAAACCCACTTGCAACTGACTATCTTCCTTCCCGCTGGCAATTTAACAAGCTCCCAAGTCGAGTTCTTGCTAAGAGACTCCATCTCTTCTCCCATCGCAGCAATCCATTGTGCTGACTCAGAACTAGATATAGTGGCCTTGTAGGAGGATGGCTCGTCCTCTACCTCTTCCGCTACCTGAGATGCATATCCCACTATACCATCATCTTTGTATCTTGCCGGAGGCTTTATGACTCTCCTTGCTCTTCCTTCAGCAATATTTTGATGAACTGGTTCCTATGGTGTAGACGCATCCTCACTATCAGATTCTTCTGCTTCTTCCTCTTCTGCTTCTGGCGGCGGTGTAGGGATTTCGGAATCCTTAGGATCAGTAGGATCCAACTCTCCCTCCACCTTCTTCTTTTGCACCTCCAAGCTCCACCTCCACGGAGTTCTTCAACATATGAGTCTCATCAAAGACTACACTTCTGCTAAGTATAATCTTGTTGTCTGCCCATATCTTGTATCCCTTCACACTTGTTCCGAAACCCATGAATACTCCCTTCTTAGCTCTTGGTTCTAATTTGCCATCATCAACGTGATAATAGGCAACACAAACAAAAATTCTCAAATCCGAGTAATCCACTGCATTACCGGACCAGACTTCCATAGGAATCTTGCATCCTATACCTGTGTGCGGGCTCCGATTTATGAGATAGCATGCCATGGAAACTGCCTCTCCCCAGAAACCTCTAGAAAGACCTGCATTCGAAAGCATGCACCTTGATTTTGCTAAAAGTGTCTGATTCATTCTCTCGGCTACACCGTTCTGCTGCGGTGTGTGCCGAACGGTGCGGTGGCGTGCTATTCCCCGATCCTTGCAGAATCCATCAAACTCTGATGAACAAAACTCTAAGCCGTTGTCCGTGCACAGCCTCTTCACCTTCTTTCCCACCTGATTCTCTACTAGTGTCTTCCACTCCTTGAATCTTGCGAAGGCTTCACTCTTGTGCTTCACCACGAATATCCAAGTCATCCTGGAGTAGTCGTCTATGATGCTTTGGAAATACCTCAACCCTCCAATTGCCTCGACTCGAGATGGACCCCAGCAATCCGAATGGATATAATCAAGAGTACCTTTCGTTCTATGAACCACCTTAGGGAACTTGCTACGCTGTAGCTTCCCATACACGCAGTGCTCACAAAACCCTAGGTTTTTGGGAGCATGCCCGGGGAGATAGCCTTTCTTGTGAAGTTCATGCATTCCACGTTCACTCATATGACCGAGCCTCATATGCCACAGCTTAGTTAGATCAGCTTCCTTAATCTCGGCTGAGACAACTCCAGCAGAACCTGTGATCGTCGAACCTTGCAACATGTACAAAGTTCCACACTTGACTCCCCTGAGAATCACCTTAGAACCCTTGCAGACTTGTAGATCTCCACCTTCACTTTTGAAACTGTATCCCTTGCTGTCGAGTAGACTCAAGGAGATCAGATTCTTCTTAATAAGTGGTACATGTCTGACCTGCTCCAAGGTACATAACTTCCCTTCATTTGTTTTCAATCTAATTGAGCCGCTCCCAATCACCTTACAGATGGCTCCGTTTGCCATGTAGACAGACCCTCCGTATGTTTGGTCGTACATCGATAATAGCTCCATGCTATAGCAAATATGATAGGAAGCTCCAGAATCAAGGGCCCACGCATATTGAGAGTGCGTGACGACATCCGCCATTAGAACGTAATTATCCTCGGACGAGTTACCTTGTTCTGCTACGGCTGCGGATCCATTCTGCCCCTGTTGACCTCGTTTCGGGCAATCTCTCTTCCAGTGCCCCTTTTCCTTGCAAAAGGCACAAACATCCTTGGGTAAATTAGAACCTGAGAACTGTTTCTTCTTGTTCTTCTTACCCTTCTTTCTTCCCGTTGCCATCAGTCCAGAAGCATGGTCCTCTGTACCTATGTCTGCACCCTTATGGCGCAGTTCCCTAGCATGGAGCGCCGATCTGACCTCCTCTGGGGATAAGTCGTCCTTGTTCACTATGAACGACTGAACAAATTTCTCGTATGATGGAGGTAACGATATCAATAACAAGAGTGCGGCATCCTCATCGCCCACCTTCTCGCCGATATTACGCAAGTCTAAAAGAATTGTATTTAATAAATCAAGATGGTCCTTGAGAATCGTACCTTCGAGCATCCGCAAAGTAAAGAGCCTTTGCTTTAGCATCAACTTGCTAGTGAGACTCTTCGTCATGTAGAGACTCTCCAACTTGAGCCAAAGACATGCTGCTTGCTTCTGATCTGCGATCTCGATGATCACGTCATCCGATAAGCACAACATAATCGTTGCGTGTGCCTTCTCCTCCAATACCTTGAACTCCGATGATGCAACATTCATGCCTCCCTTGTCCGCGGTCAAAGGTGCCCACAAGCCTTGCGATTTGAGCAAAGCCTATATCTTTATCTTCAAAAAACTGAAGCTGTTTCCTCCGGTGAACCTGTCGATCTTCAACATCGATCCGGACATCGTTCTTGGTGGATCTTGAACCCTAGTCGTGTGCTCCACCTAGATCGCAAAACCCTAGCTTTGATTTCACCAAGCTGTGAAACCCTAGCTTTGCTCCGCCTTGATCTTGATCTTGAAGCACCGTCAACCTGATACCAGTTTGTTATGACAAGCCACCTCACGAACAAATGAACGAATAACGAAGAACACGAGTATTTTGCATGGTTCGCTAGCAAAATATTTGCTAACTACCTCCACGGCGGAAAGGCACCCTTTATTCACTTAAGAGTAACAAGACCACGAGAATGTTTTGCATGCCTAATATGTGACTACTAGGTTCCTTATATAGTGCTAGGAAAATCCCTAAAGTTTCCAAATCCGATTTGGAAACAACTTGTTTCCTAACTAATCATCCACCGCCTTTGACTTCCAATGTTTCCTAATCAAAGTTGGAAACAAAGAGTTTGATAGCCTTTGACCAATTCAAGGCACCAACTCAACACGAAGAAAAGAAAACGTCTCAATTCTCTTATGCTTTTAGAAGTATATTGGCGGGTAGGGAATTGCTAAAATGTGGTTTGGTGTGGAAAATCAAGGATGGATGAAAAGTAAAAGTTTTTGGCGATAGATGGTTTAATCACAACGTGTCCGCCGGGTCTGGAGAATATGATAGTGAATGAGCTTATAAAATCTGATATGGGTGAATGGGATGTGGAAAAAGTGAAACAAACGGTCTGGGCTTTAGATGTGGAGGATATACTGAGGGTGCCAATAGGCTGCAATGAAACTGTTGATACTCCCTACTGGGCTTATTCAGAAGATGGAGTTTATTCGGTGAATTCGGGATATAGAGCTCAAAGGAGGTTAACAACTGATGCGCCAGCAACGTCGGGGGGTATTAATGATAGCAAGAGGTTGAAGAAATTGTGGACTTTGAAGATTCCCAAGAAATTTATAATGCCTTGTTGGAAGATCTATCACTCGTCTTTACCAGTGACTAGCAATCTACAGAGAAGAGGCGTGATGTGTCCGGGGAATGTAAGTTATGCGAGCATGAGTACGAAACAATGGACCATCTTTATTGTCACTGTTCTCATTCCATCTCAGTGTGGAAGAAAATGTTACGAGAATATTTTGATCCAGGTAATTTTGGATGTATAAAGAATCTGTTATTCCAAGCTTTGGATAATGAGAATAGGCAACGATGTGAGTTGGTGGCGACGGCTATTTGGGCAATTTGGACGAATAGAAACGAAGCGGTATTCAACGGCAGGAGCAAGAGCTTGGAGATGGTTGCTACAGATTGTATGGATTTTCTTTCATGGTTTAAAGAAGCAAAAACTTCAGGTTTTTCGGAAGATCAACGTCAACAATATGAGTTTAGCAGCAGCACATGGAATTTCCCTAAACAAGGTACTGTTAAAATTAATGTCGACGCGGCATGGAGGGATTTCTGTCCGGCTACCGGGGTCGGATGGACTCGGATCTTCTGCAGCGTGCAGCTCCTACAGCAAGAGATCCGGGTCGTCCGATATGAAGGCAGCACTTGTGACAAGTGTCAAATTGAGTTTTGTGTCGCCCACACCGAACCTCCTTCCTCTCCCTTCTCCAGATCCCCATTTCTCTCCTCTGCAACACTCTCTGTCTCCCCTCTCCAGATCCAAAATCATGTTGTATATGGCGATGGATCGAAAGCTACAACCCTCGTAGACGCATGAATATCCACGAGTAATTTTATTGAAATAACCCTCAATGCAGATGAGTTCTCGCGGCTTGGCAAATCATGTTCAGCAATACTGTCAAAATTATGTAGTTATGCGTTTGACTAGTTGAAAAGCTTTTATTTGCAGCGACGATATCAATTTTTTTGATTCAAACGAAGTTCAAATTTACAATCTTTCCAAAGACATGACGGTGTTTCGAGGAATGAAAAAAGAAATTGTGCCCATATCATTTATTCAGCACCAATGGTGAAGACATGGAAATCATAGAAGACTTTGGTTTTTGTTTCAGGAAAAGATTTGACAGACAACCTGCATATCCCCTTCATGTCGTTGTGAAAGAATATCATTCAAGCTTCCAATCTTCTGACGGATAGAAAGAGATGCTGTATGTTCTTCTCAGTTTATCATCCCACACCGGAACGCTATTCCTTCAGGAGAAAGAGGAGTGATACAAAACCAGAGACCAAACTCGAGAAGAGGCATACCTTTCTCGGCCTTTTGGCTAAGATTAAGTGTAGTATCTGTTCTTATCAGTTTAATATCTGATATGTGAGCCATTGGCTCACACGATATTAAATTTATTTTTTTAGGGGGAGAGTTCCATCCCAGTAGCTTGCTGCTGGGTTCTCTCAAGTGTCGCTTGGCGTTGCACTACAGCCTTGGCCTGGCGCACCCCACCCAAATCTAGTTCCTAAGTTTTCTTCTGATGATTAAAGGTTGTTAATGTTTTATAGCTAGATACCTACCGATCGTCTTAGCTACCTACCGATCGTCTTTTGAGCCAGATGTTTTATAGCTAGCTAGCTACTGATCGTCTTTTGATCCAGTTGAGTACATCTCACAAAGGACTACCGTAAATCTATATATGCTCTCAGTTAAACAAGATTGACCAAGTCTTCAAGAACCTCCAAACATGTTAGCGATAAACTTATCTATAGTCAAAAATAAACAAGTTCCAGAGCCACAAGTTCCAAACACTAATTTACACATGGGGAGGGTATTAACTTTTTATCCAACTTCTCATCACTTGTGGGAACTTCTCTTCATACTCGGCCAATGTCCTGAAGAATTAAATATCCAAGGGTTGCGCTAACAAGTCGTGCTACAAGCCTACAACACCTCAAGAATTAAATATCCAAGGGTTGCGCTAACAAGTCGTGCTACAAGGCTACAACACTCCGGCCAAAGTTCGAAACCTTAAGAGATACTTCTTTTTTTTTATTTATTTTTTATTTTATTTTATTTTTTGCACAATCATTAATATTTAAGAAGTGCAAGAAGAGAATTTGCGTACAAGTATACAGAAAACCACAGCCACAAAGAGAAACACCAGGAGGAGAACAAAACAATGGCTGCATCACTAAAAAAGAAAAACCAAAACAACCACTAACTCATATTACTAGATGATAAAAGAAGAGCCCGTAGAAAGTCGTTTAATAAGGTGCAATTCTTCTATCATTTATGAGACAGAACTTTACTGGATCGGTTTAGGATTCCCAATAAAGGTAGAATACAATTTGAATAACTAAACAGGCTTTTGTTTACTTGCAGGTGCAGGCATAGGCATAATAAGAGATCGAATGGTGCTCCAACAAGAATTGTGTCGCATTCTCAATTTCAGTACTTAAGGCCAAGGCAATGGATAATATTGTTCTCGTGTTTCTTTCCTACAGCTTAACAGGATCTTAAACAGAAAGTTCTCTGAGCGTTTTGTTCGGTACGTTGCTATTTACGCTAATCCAACAAAACTAATTTAAAGGCACCAACTAGTAGTTTTCTAAGGTGACCTAGAAAGCAAGAAGTATAGAAAACGAATAGGCATAAAACCGTCCCACATTGCAGTGTTTTCACTGAAACAGGGTGTACTTGTGATCTGTCTTTGGTACATCTGGGCACGACCTTAGTTGAGCAGGATCTGTTCTATAGGTTCGTACGTCGCTCTCTTAGAGTTCTACTTTGACAAGAACTTTAGTCTGGTGGATGAACTATGACTGCATGATCAGAGCGTGATTAACGGCCCTGATGCTCCTTGGAGTACTCACAGCTGTAGATGATTGTTCTCAGCCCTCCTAGTTGAAGCTGGGGTGATCTTGCAGTTGTCTGACAGACCCTAAAATCTTTTTTTGTATTTCTTTCGTTTTGAAGACTGTGTTTCTTTGCTGAAAGGAGATAGGGCATGAATGCATCTTATCAAGTTTCTGAAGTGGCCATGAGGTGATCTGAAGATTTCACACAAACGCACTATTATTGATCAAGCTAGAGTACATGAGGAAACAAGCACCCTATAGATTGTCCCTCAGGACTCAAGTGAACATTCATTGCCTATCGCCTTTTTCCTAATTCTACTCGGTGCCTGGAGTTAGCCTATTATTGTTACTAGGAATATTAGTATTGGGTGTTGAGATTTTTATCGATTTCACTGTATCCGACTCATTCAGTGGGTGGGTGGTTTGTCAAGTTAATTAGGCTATGCTACTACGAAGTGGTTTTAGATTGATGGAGGATCCTCCAGATGGTGGTGTAACTGTTTGGTTTAAGCGTGGATGTTCAGATGGTGTAGCTCTGAATACTATAGAAGACTGGGTTTGAGGCTTTGATGAGATGAGAGCTAGAATAGCTACTATGTAGACTAATTATTTACTTGGAACAGAAACTATGATTTGCAGAATCTCGATATCATTGTGTTCAAATTCTATCTTGTTCTGGGCCACTTTTCTCTTCTTAATCGTTACTTATCACGAGTTCTTGTGTTGTGATGTTTTTATTTTCTCTCTTGCAAAGCCGCGCAACTCTACATGATTCATAAAGTTGTGTTTCCGTCGGCTCCCACACCGAATGCACCATAGGAATTTTTAACTTTGCCGTGAAAGGAAGGTTTCGTTGCTTCTCGGCTCATTTTTTTTTTTTTTTCTACGGACCAGGAGTGTAAAGGTAATGTCCTTGGAATAGCCCAAGGGATAACAGACCCAACAATCAACATTGGATTTAAATTATTTTTCTCCAACATTTAACAATCGGTAAGGAGGTTCTCATAAAATCAGTTGTGCAAGCTATGCCAATTTATACTATGAGTTGTTTTCTTTTGCCTAACAAAATCTGTCAAGATCTAGAGAGAGTGGTTAGCCGCTTTTGGTGGGGTGGTGATGATCAAAAGAGAAAGAAACACAGGGTGGCATGGGAAAAGATCAAGGAAAACAAGGAAGATGGAGGATTGGGTTTTCGTGATTTTCCAGATTTTAATAAAGCAATGTTAGCAAAACAATCCTGGAGATTAATGCAAAATCCAAATTCGCTAGTTGGTCGGGTGCAAAAAGATCAGTATTTGGCAATACCCCCTTTTTGCAACTAGAAGTGTTATGACAAGAAACCTCTCGAACAAATGAACGAATAAAGAAGAACACGAGTATTTTACGTGGTTCGCTAGCAAAATATTTCCTAACTACCTCCACGGCGGAAAAGCGCCCTTTATTCACTTAAGAGGAACAAGACTACAAGAATGTTTTGCATGCCTAATAGTGTGACTAATAGGTTCTTTATATAGTGCTAGGAAAATTCCTAAAGTTTTCAAATCCGATTTGGAAACGACTTGTTTCTTAACTAATCCTCCACCGCCTTTGACTTCCAATGTTTCCTAATCAAAGTTGGAAACAAAGAGTTTGATAACCTTTGACCAATTCAAGGCACCAACTCAACAAATCTCCACCTTAACTTGAATTGTCTCGTCAACAGCAGTTGCTCCTCTTCTCGTGAACAAAGCTACCTCTTCTCCGCACCCAATGTCTCTCGTCACAGAGACTCACTGGACCCCACCGGGTCCGACATGCCCCGAAGGGCCTCACTGGCTCAAGATGTTGAGAAATTCCAGACAATGCTGGAACTTGCTCTCCGAAACTGGCTTTGTGAACATATTTGCGGGGTTGTCAGCTGTCCCCACCTTCTTCACCTTGATCCTGCTCTCGTTCCTCAGAAAATGATACCTGGCGTCGATATGCTTGGTCCTTTCATGATGAACTTGGTCCTTAGTCAAGCAAATCGCACTCAAGCTGTCACAGTAGACTATCGACTGATCTTGATGTAGCCCTAGATCATTGACCATTCCCTTAAGCCAAATTGCCTCCTTTGCTGCTTCTGTTAGAGCCATATACTCTGCCTCCGTGGTGGACAAATTCACCGTCGGCTGTAGCGTCGCCTTCCAACTCACAACAGATGCTCCCAGAGAAAATACATAGCCCGTCATTGATCTTCTACTATCAACATCCCCTGCATAGTCCGAATCCGAGAGACCAACTAACAAGATGTTTTCACGTGACCCATAGCATAGGCCAATGTCTGACGTACCCTTAAGGTACCTGAATATGCGCTTCACCGCCTGCCAATGTTCCGTACCCGGATGAGCCATAAAACGACTAACCACCCTAACAACGAATGCTATGTCTGGTCGAGTACAGACCATAGGATACATGAGGCTTCTAACTGCGCTAGCATATGGAACCTTGGACATGTACTCCTTCTCCTCCTCAGTCTGAACGGTGTACATTCCTAGCTTGCTATTAGTAGCCATAGGAGTATCTATAGCTTTAGCTGATAACATCCTGAATCTTGCCAAGACCTTCTTGATGTATCCATGCTGTGACAAGAAAAGCTTCTTCTTCTTCCTGTCTCTATAGATCTCAACTCCTAATATCTTCCAAGTCGAATTCCGCGCTAAGGGACCTCTTCAGTTCTCTAATGTCCTTGAAATTTCGAGTTTCAATCAGAATATCATCCACATATAGAACTAGGTAAATAAGTGATCCACCATGCAACTCTTTGTGATACACGCAACAATCATACTCGCACTTGTGGTAACCAATCTTCAACATGAAGCTGTCAAACCTCTTGTACCATTGCCTCGGTGACTGCTTAAGTACGTAGAGAGAACTCTTCAGCTTGCACACGTGGTTCTCTCTTCCGGGAACTTGGAACCCTTCCAGTTGGCTCATGTATATCTCCTCTTCCAACTCTCCATGTAGAAAAGCTATTTTGACATCCAATTGCTCAAGCTCTAGGTCGTGGTGTGCCACAATTGCTAGTAGCACCCGGATAGAAGTATGTCTGACCACCGGTGAGAAGATCTCGTTGTAGTCAACTCCCTCTTTTTGACTGAACCCTCTTGCAACTAGCCTTGCCTTATACTTGATGCCCTCTCAAGATGCAGTTCCTTCCTTTCCTCTGAAAACCCACTTGCAACTGACTATCTTCCTTCCCGCTGGCAATTTAACAAGCTCCCAAGTCGAGTTCTTGCTAAGAGACTCCATCTCTTCTCCCATCGCGACAATCCATTGTGCTGACTCAGAACTAGATATAGCGGCCTTGTAGGAGGATGGCTTGTCCTCTACCTCTTCCGCTACCTGTAATGCATATCCCACCATACCATCATCTTTGTATCTCTCCGGAGGCTTTATGACTCTCCTTGCTCTTCCTTCAGCAATACTTTGATGAACTGGTTCCTCTGGTGTAAACGCATCCTCAATATCAGATTCTTCTGCTTCTTCCTCTTCTGCTTCTGGCGGCGGTGTAGGGATTTCGGAATCCTTAGGATCAGTAGGATCCGACTCTCCCTCCACCTTCTTCTTTGCACCTCCAAGCTCCACCTCCACGGAGTTCTTCAACATATGAGTCTCATCAAAGACTAAACTTCTGCTAAGTATAATCTTGTTGTCTGCCCATATCTTGTATCCCTTCACACTTGTTCCGAAACCCATGAATACTCCCTTCTTAGCTCTTGGTTCTAATTTGCCATCATCAACGTGATAATAGGCAACACAAACAAAAATTCAAATCCGAGTAATCCACTGCATTACCGGACCAGACTTCCATAGGAATCTTGCATCCTATACCTGTGTGCGGGCTCCGATTTATGAGATAGCATGCCATGGAAACTGCCTCTCACCAGAAACCTCTAGAAAGACCTGCATTCGAAAGCATGCACCTTGATTTTGCTAAAAGTTTCCGATTCATTCTCTCGGCTACACCGTTCTGTTGCGGTGTGTGCCGAACGGTGCGATGGCGTGCTATTCCCTGATCCTTGTAGAATCCATCAAACTCTGATGAACAGAACTCTAACCCGTTGTCCGTGCGCATCCTCTTCACCTTCTTTCCCACCTAATTCTATACTAGTGTCTTCCACTCCTTGAATCTTGCGAAGGCTTCACTCTTGTGCTTCACCACGAATATCCAAGTCATCCTGGAGTAGTCGTCTATGATGCTTAGGAAATACCTGTACCCTCCAATCGCCTCGACTCAAGATGGACCCCAGCAATCCGAATGGATATAATCAACAGTACCTTTCGTTCTATGAACCACCTTAGGGAACTTGCTATGCTGTAGCTTCCCATACACGCTGTGCTCACAAAACCCTAGGTTCTTGGGAGCATGACCGGTGAGATAGCCTTTCTTGTGAAGTTCTTGCATTCCACGTTCACTCATATGACCGAGCCTCATATGCCACAGCTTAGTTAGATCAGCTTTCTTAATCTCGGCTGAGACAACTCCAGCAGAACCTTTGATCGTCGAACCTTGCAACGTGTACAAAGTTCCACTCTTGAATCCCCTGAGAATCACCTTAGAACCCTTGCAAACTTGTAGATCTCCACCTTCACTTTTGAAACTGTATCCCCTTCTATCGAGTAGACTCAAGGAGATCAGATTCTTCTTAATAGGTAGTACATGTCTGACCTGCTCCAAGGTACATAACTTCCCTTCATTCGTTTTCAATCTAATTGAGTCGCTCCCAATCACCTTACAGATGGCTCCGTTTGCCATGTAGACAGACCCTCCATCCGTTTGGTCGTACGTCGAGAATAGCTTCCTGTTATAGCAAATATGATAGGAAGCTCCGGAATCAAGGACCCACGCATCTTGAGAGTGCGTGATAACATCCGTCATTAGAACGTAATCATCCTCGGACGAGTTACCTTGTTATGCTACGGCTGCGGATCCATTCTGCCCCTGTTGACCTGTTTCGGGCAATCTCTCTTCCAGTGCCCCTTTTCCTTGCAAAAGGCACAAACATCCTTGGATAAATTAGAACCTGAGAACTTTTTCTTCTTTTTCTTTTTACCCTTCGTGCTTCCTCCCGTTGCCATCAGTCCAGAAGCATGGTCCTCTGTACCTATGCCTGCACCCTTATGGCGCAGTTACCTAGCATGGAACGCCGATCTGACCTCCTCTAGGGATAAGTCGTCCTTGTTCACTATGAACGACTGAACGAATTTCTCGTATGATGGAGGTAACGATATCAATAACAAGAGTGCGACATCCTCATCGCCCACCTTCTCGCCAATATTACGCAAGTCTAAAAGAATTGTATTTAATAAATCAAGATGGTCCTTGAGAATCGTACCTTCGAGCATCCGCAAAGTAAAGAGCCTTTGCTTTAGCATCAACTTGCTAGTGAGACTCTTCGTCTATGTACAGACTCTCCAACTTGAGCCAAAGACCTGCTGCTTGCTTCTGATCTGCGACCTCGATGGTCACGTCATCCGATAAGCACAACATAATCGTTGCGTGTGCCTTCTCCTCCAATACCTTGAACTCCGATGATGCAACATTCATGCCTCCCTTGTCCGCGGTCCATCACAGTAGGTTGCGCCAGAAACGTCGGGGGGTATTAATGATAGCAAGAGGTTGAAGAAATTGTGGACTTTGAAGATTCCCAAGAAATTTATAATGCCTTGTTGGAAGATCTATCACTCGCCTTTACCAGTGACTAGCAATCTACGGAGAAGAGGCGTGAATGTGTCCGGGGAATGTAAGTTATGCGAGCATGAGTACGAAACAATGGACCATCTTTATTGTCACTGTTCTCATTCCATCTCAGTGTGGAAGAAAATGTTACGAGAATATTTTTGATCCAGGTAATTTTGGATGTATAAAGAATCTGTTATTCCAAGCTTTGGATAATGAGAATAGGCAACGATGTGAGCTGGTGGCGACGGCTATTTGGGCAATTTGGACGAACAGAAACGAAGCGGTATTCAACGGCAGGAGCAAGAGCTTGGAGATGGTTGCTACAGATTGTATGGATTTTCTTTCATGGTTTAAACAAGCAAAAACTTCAGGTTTTTCGGAAGATCAACGTAAACAATATGAGTTTAGCAGCAGCACATGGAATTTCCGTAAACAAGGTACTGTTAAAATTAATGTCGACGCGGCATGGAGGGATTTCTGTCCGGCTACCGGGGTCGGATGGACTCGGATCTTCTGCAGCGTGCAGCTCCTACATCCAGAGATCCGGGTCGTCCGATATGAAGGCAGCACTTGTGACAAGTGTCAAATTGATTTTTGTGTCGCCCAAACCGAACCTCCTTCCTCTCCCCTCTCCAGATCCCCATTTCTCTCATCTGCAACTCTCTCTGTCTCCCCTCTCCAGATCCAAAATTATGTAGATGAGTTCTCGCGGCTTGGCAAATCATGTTCAGCGATACTGTCAAAATTATGTAGTTATGCGTTTGACTAGTTCAATAGCTTGTATTTGCAGCGACGATATCAATTTTTTTGATTGAAACGAAGTTCAAATTTACAATCTTTCCAAAGACATGACGGTGTTTCGAGGAATGAAAAAAGAAATTGTGCCCATATCATTTATTCAGCATCAATGGCGAAGATATGGAAATCATAGAAGACTTTGGTTTTTGTTTCAGGAATAGATTTGAAAGACAACCTGCATATCCCCTTCATGTCGTTGTGAAAGAATATCATTCAAGCTTCCAATCTTCTGACGGATAGAAAGAGATGCTGTATGTTCTTCTCAGTTTATCATCCCACACCGGAACGCTATTCCTTCAGGAGAAAGAGGAGTGATACAAAACAAAAACCAAACTCGAGAAGAGGCATACCTTTCTCGGCCTTTTGGCTAAGATTAAGTGTAGTATCTGTTCTTATCAGTTTAATATCTGATATGTGAGCCATTGGTTCACACGATATTAAATTTATTTTTCTAGGGGGAGACTTCCATCCCAGTAGCTTGCTGCTGGGTCCTCTCAAGTGTCGCCTTGGCGTTGCACTACAGCCTTGGCTTGGCGCACCCCACCCAAATCTAGTTCCTAAGTTTTCTTCTGATGATCAAAGGTTGTTAATGTTTTATAGCTAGCTACCTACCGATCCTCTTTTGAGCCAGATGTTTTATAGCTAGCTAACTACTGATTGTCTTTTGATCCAGTTGAGTACATCTCACAAAGGACTACCGTAAATCTAAATATGCTCTCAGTTACACAAGATTGACCAAGTCTTCAAGCAACTTAGCGATGAACTTATCTATTGTCAAAAATAAACAAGTTCCAGAGGCCACAAGTTCCAAACACTGATTTACACGGTATTATCTTTTTATCCAACTTCTCATCACTTGTCTTCATACTCAGCCAATGTCCTCAGGAATTAAATATCCAAGGGTTGCACTAACAAGTCGTGCTACAAGCCTACAACACCTCAAGAATTAAATATCCAAGGGTTGCGCTAACAAGTCGTGCTACAAGGCTACAACACTCCGGCCAAAGTTCGAAACCTTAAGAGATACTTTTTTTTACTTATTTATTTTTTATTTTATTTTATTTTATTTTTACACAATCATTAATATTTAAGAAGTGCAAGAAGAGAATTTGCGTACAAGGGAACAGAAAACCACAGCCACAAAGAGAAACACCAGGAGGAGGAGAACAAAACAATGGCTGCATCACTAAAAAAGAAAAAACCAAAACAACCACTAACTCATATTACTAGATGATAAAAGAAGAGCCCGTAGAAAGTCGTTTAATAAGGTGCAATTCTTCTATCATTTATGAGACAGAACTAAACGGATCGGTTTAGGATTCCCAATAAAGGTAGAATACAATTTGAATAACTAAACAGGCTTTTGTTTTCTTGCAGGTGCAGGCATAGGCAAAATAAGAGATCGAATGGTGCTCCAACAAGAATTGTGTCGCATTCTCAATTTCAGTACTTAAGGCCAAGGCAATGGATAATATTGTTCTCGTGTTTCTTTCCTACAGCTTAACAGGATCTTAAACAGAAAGTTCTCTGAGCGTTTTGTTCGGTGCGTTGCTATTTACGCTAATCCAACAAAACTAATTTAAAGGCACCAACTAGTAGTTTTCTAAGGTGACCTAGAAAGCAAGAAGTTTAGAAAACGAATAGGCATAAAACCGTCCCACGTCGCAGTGTTTTCACTCAAACAGGGTGTACTTGTGAGCTGTCTTTGGTACAACTGGGCACGACCATACTTGAGCAGGATCTGTTCTATAGGTTCGTACGTCCCTCTCTTAGAGTTCTACTTAGACAAGAACTTCAGTCTGGTGGATGAACCATGACCGCATGATCAGAGCGTGATTAACGGCCCTGATGCTCCTTGGAGTACTCACAGCTGTAGATGATCGTTCTCAGCCTCCTAGTTGAAGCTGGGGTGATCTTGCGGTTGTCTGACAGACCCTTAAATCTTTTTTTGTATTTCTTTCGTTTTGAAGACTGTGTTTCTTTGCTGAAAGGAGATAGGGCATGAATGCATCTTATCAAGTTTCTGAAGTGGCCATGAGGTGATCTGAAGATTTCACACAAACGCACTATTATTGATCAAGCTAGAGTACATGAGGAAACGAGCACCCTATAGATTGTCCCTCAGGACTCAAGTGAACATCCAATGCCAATCGCCTTTTTCCTAATTCTACTCGGTGCCTGGAGTTAGCCTATTATTGTTACTAGGAATATTAGTATTGGGTGTTGAGATTTTTATCGATTTCACTGTATCCAACTCATTCAGTGGGTGGGTGGTTTGTCAAGTTAATTAGGCTATGCTACTACGAAGTGGTTTTAGATTGATGGAGGATCCTCCAGATGGTGGTGTAACTGTTTGGTTTAAGCGTGGATGTTCAGATGGTGTAGCTCTGAATACTATAGAAGACTGGGTTTGAGGCTTTGATGAGATGAGAGCTACAATAGCTACTATGTAGACTAATTATTTACTTGGAACAGAAACTATGATTTGCAGAATCTCGATATCATTGTGTTCAAATTCTATCTTGTTCTGGGCCACTTTTCTCTTCTTAATCGTTCCTTATCATGAGTTCTTGTGTTGTGATGTTTTTATTTTCTCTCTTGCAAAGCCGCGCAACTCTACATGATTCATAAAGTTGTGTTTCCGTCGGCTCCCACACCGAATGCACCATAGGAATTTTTAACTTTGCCGTGAAAGGAAGGTTTCGTTGCTTCTCGGCTCATTTTTTTTTTTTTTTTCTACGGACCAGGAGTGTAAAGGTAATGTCCTTGGAATAGCCCAAGGGATAACAGACCCAACAATCAACATTGGATTTAAATTATTTTTCTCCAACATTTAACAATCGGTAAGGAGGTTCTCATAAAATCAGTTGTGCAAGCTATGCCAATTTATACTATGAGTTGTTTTCTTTTGCCTAACAAAATATGTCAAGATCTAGAGAGAGTGGTTAGCCGCTTTTGGTGGGGTGGTGATGATCAAAAGAGACACTGGGTGGCATGGGTAAAGATCAAGGAAAACAAGGAAGATGGAGGATTGGGTTTTCGTGATTTTCCAGATTTTAATAAAGCAATGTTAGCAAAACAATCCTGGAGATTAATGCAAAATCCAAATTCGCTAGTTGGTCGGGTGCTGAAAGATCAGTATTTTGGCAATACCCCCTTTTTGCAACTAGAAGTGTTATGACAAGCCCCCTCACGAACAAATGAACGAATAAAGAAGAACACGAGTATTTTACGTGGTTCGTTAGCAAAATATTTGCTAACTACCTCCACGGCGGAAAAGCGCCCTTTATTCACCTAAGAGGAACAAGACTACAAGAATGTTTTGCATGCCTAATAGTGTGACTACTAGGTTCTTTATATAGTGCTAGGAAAATCCCTAAAGTTTTCAAATCCGATTTGGAAACAACTTGTTTCTTAACTAATCCTCCACCGCCTTTGACTTCCAATGTTTCCTAATCAAAGTTGGAAACAAAGAGTTTGATAGCATTTGACCAATTCAAGGCAACAACTCAACAAATCTCCACCTTGACTTGAATTGTCTCGTCAATAGCAGTTGCTCCTCTTCTCGTGAACAAAGCTACGTCTTCTCAGCACCCAATGTCTCTCGTCACAGAGACTCATTGGACCCCCACCGGGTCCGACATGCCCCGAAGGGCCTCACTGGCTCAAGATGTTGAGCAATTCCAGACAATGCTGGAACTTGCTCTCCGAAACCGGCTTTGTGAACATATTTGTGGGGTTGTCAGCTGTCCCCAGCTTCTTCACCTTGATCCTGCTCTCGTTTCTCAGAAAATGATACCTGACGTCGATATGCTTGGTCCTTAGTCAAGCAAATCTCACTCAAGCTGTCACAGTAGACTATCGACTGATCTTGATGTAGCCCTAGATCATTGACCATTCCCTTAAGCCAAATTGCCTCATTTGCTGCTTCTGTTAGAGCCATATACTCTGCTTCCGTGGTGGACAAAGTCACCGCCGGCTGTAGCGTCGCCTTCCAACTCACAACAGATGCTCCCAGAGAAAATACATAGCCCGCCATTGATCTTCTACTATCAACATCCCCTGCCTAGTCCGAATCCGAGAAACCAGCTACCAAGATGTTTTCACGTGACCCATAGCATATGCCAATGTCTGACGTACCCTTAAGGTACCTGAATATGCGCTTCACCGCCTGCCAATGTTCCCTACCCGGATGAGCCATAAAACGACTAACCACCCTAACAGCGAATGCTATGTCTGGTCGAGTACAGACCATAGGATACATGGGGCTTCCAACTGCGTTAGCATATGGAACCTTGGACATGTACTCCTTCTCCTCCTCAGTCTGAACGGTGTACATTCCTAGCTTGCTATTAGTTGCCATATGAGTATCTATAGCTTTAGCTGATAACATCATGAATCTTGCCAAGACCTTCTTGATGTATCCCTGCTGTGACAAGAAAAGCTTCTTCTTCTTCCTGTGTCTATAGATCTCAACTCCTAATATCTTCCGAGCAGCTCCCAGATCATTCATCTCGAATTCCGCGCTAAGGGACCTCTTCAGTTCTCTAATGTCCTTGAAATTTCGAGTTGCAATCATATTATCATCCACATATAGAACTAGGTAAATACGTGATCCACCATGCAACTCTTTGTGATACACGCAACAATCATACTCGCACTTGTGGTAACCAATCTTCAACATGAAGCTGTCAAACCTCTTGTACCATTGCCTCGGTGACTGCTTAAGTCCGTAGAGAGAACTCTTCAGCTTGCACACGTGGTTCTCTCTTCCGGGAACTTGGAACCCTTCCAGTTGGCTCATGTATATCTCCTCTTCCAACTCTCCATGTAGAAAAGCTATTTTGACATCCAATTGCTCAAGCTCTAGGTCGTGGTGTGCCACAATTGCTAGTAGCACCCGGATAGAAGTATCTCTGACCACCGGTGAGAAGATCTCGTTGTAGTCAACTCCCTCTTTCTGACTGAACCCTCTTGCAACTAGCCTTGCCTTATATTTGATGCCCTCTCAAGATGCAGTTCCTTCCTTTCTTCTGAAAACCCACTTGCAACTGACTATCTTCCTTCCCGCTGGCAATCTAACAAGCTCCCAAGTCGAGTTCTTGGTAAGAGACTCCATCTCTTCTCCCATCGCGGCAATCCATTGTGCTGACTCAGAACTAGATATAGCGGCCTTGTAGGAGGATGGCTCGTCCTCTACCTCTTCCGCTACCTGTAATGCATATCCCACCATACCATTATCTTTGTATCTCTCCGGAGGCTTTATGACTCTCCTTGCTCTTCCTTCTGCAATACTTTGATGAACTGGTTCCTCAGGTGTAGACGCATCCTCAATATCAGATTCTTCTGCTTCTTCCTCTTCTGCTTCTGGCGGCGGTGTAGGGATTTCGGAATCCTTAGGATCAGTAGGATCCGACTCTCCCTCCACCTTCTTCTTTGCACCTCCAAGCTCCACCTCCAAGGAGTTCTTCAATATATGAGTCTCATCAAAGACTAAACTTCTGCTAAGTATAATCATGTTGTCTGCCCATATCTTGTATCCCTTCACACTTGTTCCGAAACCCATGAATACTCCCTTCTTAGCTCTTGGTTCTAATTTGCCATCATCAACGTGATAATAGGCAACACAAAGAAAAATTCTCAAATCCGAGTAATCCACTGCATTACCGGACCAGACTTCCATAGGAATCTTGCATCCTATACCTGTGTGCGGGCTCCGATTTATGAGATAGCATGCCATGGAAACTGCCTCTCCCCAGAAACCTCTAGAAAGACCTGCATTCGAAAGCATGCACCTTGATTTTGCTAAAAGTTTCTGATTCATTCTCTCGGCTACACCGTTCTGCTGCGGTGTGTGCCGAACGGTGCGATGGCGTGCTATTCCCTGATACTTGCAGAATCCATCAAACTCTGATGAACAGAACTCTAACCCGTTGTCCGTGCGCAGCCTCTTCACCTTCTTTCCCACCTGATTCTATACTAGTGTCTTCCACTCCTTGAATCTTGCGAAGGCTTCACTCTTGTGCTTCACCACGAATATCCAAGTCATCCTGGAGTAGTCGTCTATGATGCTTAGGAAATACCTGTACCCTCCAATCGCCTCGACTCAAGATGGACCCCAGCAATCCGAATGGATATAATCAACAGTACCTTTCGTTCTATGAACCACCTTAGGGAACTTGCTACGATGTAGCTTCCCATACACGCAGTGCTCACAAAAACCCTAGGTTCTTGGGAGCATGCCTGGTGAGATAGCCTTTCTTGTGAAGTTCCTGCATTCCACGTTCACTCATATGACCGAGCCTCATATGCCACAGCTTAGTTAGATCAGCTTCCTTAATCTCGGCTGAGACAACTCTAGCAGAACCTTTGATCGTCGAACCTTGCAACGTGTACAAAGTTCCACTCTTGACTCCCCTGAGAATCACCTTAGAACCCTTGCAAACTTGTAGATCTCCACCTTCACTTTTGAAACTGTATCCCCTTCTATCGAGTAGACTCAAGGAGATCAGATTCTTCTTAATAGGTGGTACATGTCTGACCTGCTCTAAGGTACATAACTTCCCTTCATTCGTTTTCAATCTAATTGAGTCGCTCCCAATCACCTTACAGATGGCTCTGTTTGCCATGTAGACAGACCCTCCATCCGTTTGGTCGTACGTCGAAGAATAGCTTCCTGTTATAGCAAATATGATAGGAAGCTCCGGAATCAAGGACCCACGCATCTTGAGAGTGCGTGATAACATCCTCCATTAGAACGAATCATCCTCGGACGAGTTACCTTGTTATGCTACGGCTGCGGATCCATTCTGCCCCTGTTGACCTGTTTCGGGCAATCTCTCTTCCAGTGTCCCTTTTCCTTGCAAAAGGCACAAACATCCTTGGGTAAATTAGAACCTGAGAACTTTTTCTTCTTTTTCTTTTTACCCTTCTTGCTTCCTCCTGTTGCCATCAGTCCAGAAGCATGGTCCTCTGTACCTATGCCTGCACCCTTATGGCGCAGTTCCCTAGCATGGAGCGCCGATCTGACCTCCTCTAGGGATAAGTCGTCCTTGTTCACTACGAACGACTGAATGAATTTCTCGTATGATGGAGGTAACGATATCAATAACAAGAGTGCGACATCCTCATCGCCCACCTTCTCGCCAATATTACGCAAGTCTAAAAGAATTGTATTTAATAAATCAAGATGGTTCTTGAGAATCGTACCTTCGAGCATCCGCAAAGTAAAGAGCCTTTGCTTTAGCATCAACTTGCTAGTGAGACTCTTCGTCATGTAGAGACTCTCCAACTTGAGCCAAAGACCTGCTGCTTGCTTCTCATCTGCGACCCCGATGGTCACGTCGACCGATAAGCACAACATAATCGTTGCGTGTGCCTTCTCCTCCAATACCTTGAACTCCGATGATGCAACATTCATGCCTCCCTTGTCTGCGGTCCATCACAGTAGGTTGCGCCAGAAACGTCGGGGGGTATTAATGATAGCAAGAGGTTGAAGAAATTGTGGACTTTGAAGATTCCCAAGAAATTTATAATGCCTTGTTGGAAGATCTATCACTCGTCTTTACCAGTGACTAGCAATCTACGGAGAAGAGGCGTGAATGTGTCCGGGGTATGTAAGTTATGCGAGCATGAGTACGAAACAATGGACCATCTTTATTGTCACTGTTCTCATTCCATCTCAGTGTGGAAGAAAATGTTACGAGAATATTTTGGTCCAGGTAATTTTGGATGTATAAAGAATCTGTTATTCCAAGCTTTGGATAATGAGAATAGGCAACGATGTGAGCTGGTGGCGACCGCTATTTGGGCAATTTGGACGAATAGAAACGAAGCGGTATTCAACGGCAGGAGCAAGAGCTTGGAGATGGTTGCTGCAGATTGTATGGATTTTCTTTCATGGTTTAAAGAAGCAAAAACTTCAGGTTTTTTGGAAGATCAACGTCAACAATACGAGTTTAGCAGCAGCACATGGAATTTCCCTAAACAAGGTACTGTTAAAATTAATGTCGACGCGGCATGGAGGGATTTCTGTCCGGCTACCGGGGTCGGATGGACTCGGATCTTCTGCAGCGTGCAGCTCCTACAGCCAGAGATCCAGGTCGTCCGATATGAAGGCAGCACTTGTGACAAGTGTCAAATTGAGTTTTGTGTCGCCCACACCGAACCTCCTTCCTCTCCCCTCTCCAGATCCCCATTTCTCTCATCTGCAACTCTCTCTGTCTCCCCTCTCCAGATCCAAAATTATGTAGATGAGTTCTCGCGGCTTGGCAAATCATGTTCAGCAATACTGTCAAAATTATGTAGTTATGCGTTTGACTAGTTGAATAGCTTGTATTTGCAGCGACGATATCAATTTTTTTGATTGAAACGAAGTTCAAATTTACAATCTTTCCAAAGACATGACGGTGTTTCAAGGAATGAAAAAAGAAATTGTGCCCATATCATTTATTCAGCATCAATGGTGAAGACATGGAAATCATAGAAGACTTTGGTTTTTGTTTCAGGAAAAGATTTGACAGACAACCTGCATATCCCCTTCATGTCGTTGTGAAAGAATATCATTCAAGCTTCCAATCTTCTGACGGATAGAAAGAGATGCTGTATGTTCTTCTCAGTTTATCATCCCACATCGGAACGCTATTCCTTCAGGAGAAAGAGGAGTGATACAAAAGCAGAGACCAAACTCGAGAAGAGGCATACCTTTCTCGGCCTTTTGGCTAAGATTAAGTGTAGTATCTGTTCTTATCAGTTTAATATCTGATATATGAGCCATTGGCTCACACGATATTAAATTTATTTTTCTAGGGGGAGACTTCCATCACAGTAGCTTGCTGCTAGGTCCTCTCAAGTGTCGCCTTGGCGTTGCACTACAGCCTTGGCCTGGCGCACCCCACCCAAATCTAGTTCCTAAGTTTTCTTCTAATGATCAAAGGTTGTTAATGTTTTATAGCTAGCTACCTACCGATCGTCTTTTGAGCCAGATGTTTTATAGCTAGCTGACTTCTGATCGTCTTTTGATCCAGTTGAGTACATCTCACAAAGGACTACCGTAAATCTATATATGCTCTCAGTTACACAAGATTGACCAAGTCTTCAAGCAACTCCAAACACATGTTAGCGATCAACTTATCTATAGTCAAAAATAAACAAGTTCCAGAGGCCACAAGTTCCAAACACTGATTTACACGGTATTATCCTTTTATCCAACTTCTCATCACTTGTCTTCATACTCAGCCAATGTCCTCAAGAATTAAATATCCAAGGGTTGCGCTAACAAGTCGTGCTACAAGCCTACAACACCTCAAGAATTAAATATCCAAGGGTTGCGCTAACAAGTCGTGCTACAAGGCTACAACACTCCGGCCAAAGTTCGAAACCTTAAGAGATACTTTTTTTTTATTTATTTATTTTTTATTTTATTTTACTTTATTTTTGCACAATCATTAATATTTAAGAAGTGCAAGAAGAGAATTTGCGTACAAGGGAACAGAAAACCACAGCCACAAAGAGAAACACCAGGAGGAGGAGAACAAAACAATGGCTGCATCAATAAAAAAGAAAAAACCAAAACAACCACTAACTCATATTACTAGATGATAAAAGAAGAGCCCGTAGAAAGTCGTTTAATAAGGTGCAATTCTTCTATCATTTATGAGACAGAACTTTACTGGATCGGTTGAGGATTCCCAATAAAGGTAGAATACAATTTGAATAACTAAACAGGCTGCAGGTGCAGGCATAGGCTAATAAGAGATCGAATGGTGCTCCAACAAGAATTGTGTCGCATTCTCAATTTCAGTACTTAAGGCCAATATTAGCAGAAATGAAGATAAAGATAGCAGAATTGAAGCTGAGATGTTGAAGCCAAAAGATTGTTGAGATTTGTTGCTGTTCTTCTCAAGATAAGATCAAAGTTTTATGCAAAACCACTCAAAGGGGTATTTATGCATTTTTCCAGAACTTGACAAAACCCAGAAACTAGCATCTTTGTGCCTTTTTTGTCATTTGTTAAAGTTCTGTGGTTAATATGTAATTCCTCTAGACTTACTTGTTATTGTTGCCAAAAGATCTGGGCCTTAGTGTAATTTCTCACAAGCCTTCAACGGCTGTGATGAAATCTTGTGATCCAACGGTCCAAAATAAGACCGTTGGATATCCGGGTATAAAACCCTGCTGTAACAGCTAGGGTTCATTAGTTCTTCCCCTTCTTCGTCTCTAGAAAATGTAGGGTTACTCTGTAAAAAATTCTCTCTGAAATTTCAATGAAATTGTTCTATTTTTGATTCACTTGTTTGATCTTTTCTGGAATCATTCGATTCCTTTCATGGTATCAGAGCATGGTTCTTTCCACAAATCAATCTGAGGGTTCTTCAAATCCCTTTTATCTTCTCTCACAAGTTCATAATCTCGTCTTCTTCAAGCTAGATAACACAAACTATGTTATCTGGCGCTATCAAATCTCTACACTCCTCAAAACTCAGTCCCTTTTTGGTTTTGTTGATGATTCTCGGGAGTGTCCGCTCGAGTTCTTGACCGACGGTGATGGAACAGTCACCACAAATCGCAATCCAGACTACGACGCTTGGGTTACTCAAGATCAAATCGTCCTCTCTTTGCTCACAACAACTCTCTCTCAAGAGGCCTTGGTTCAGGTGGTTGGTAAGCCCTTCTCTCGTGATGTTTGGGTTTCTTTGGAGAACAGGTACTCCTCTCTCACTATATCTAATATCATGCAATTAAGATCTGAGTTGCAAACTATTAGAAAGAAGTCTGATTCTGTTGATGTCTACATGCAAAAGTTGAAAACCCTAAGAGACAAATTATCTTCTGCTATGGTGAATACTGATGATCAAGACATGATTTTATGCTTTACATGGTCTGCCTCCTGAGTATAACTCTTTTAGATCTGGTTTGCGTGTCTCCATGTCTGTGTCACCTGATAAAATCAATTTTGAAGAACTGCATGTTCTGTTAAAGGCTGAAGAACAAATGATTGAATCTCAATCTATCTTGGGAAATGAATTGACTGGGTCTGCTGCTTATGTCTCTAACATGTTTAATGGTGGAAGAGGTAAAGGAAATGAGTATGATAACAACAAGAATCAAGGAAATGGTTATGGTAGAGGTCAAGGAAACAATTATAATGATCAAAACTCTAAGTTCAATCAAGTTTCTGGTTATCAAAGTCCAAATTCTAGTCAAAACCCTAATTATCAAGGTCAGACTTATACTCACAACTATCCATCTGGAAGAGGAAACACTAATGGGGGAAGAATTAATGACTCTTCTAGAGGTGGTAGAGGGTATAACAGAGGGGGAGGTCAATCTAAGAACAAGGGTCCTAACTTTGATAGCAATGGAAACCCTATCAATTGCCAAATCTGTGGTATGGATTATCACTCTGCTGTTGACTGTTGGCATGGATTGGACTTTGCTTACCAAGGTAAGAAACTTCCACCTCAGCTGTCTGCTATGACAAATGTTGCTGCTCCTACTATGAATGTCAATCAAGAACATCATCCTCTGAACAATGTGTCTGCTCCTGTCACTAGTTATCAACCTCAAATCAATGCTTTCAATGCTAGTCTTCTTCGACCAACACCTAGCATTAATCCAAATTATTGGTTGTCTGACACTGACTGTTGAATTCAATAATCTTTCTCTGGCTTCTCCCTATCATGGCAGTGACAAGGTTGCTGTTGGAAATGGTCACACTCTTCCTATCTCACATTCTGGTACTGCCATTCTCAACACACCTTCTCACCCTTTTACATTAAACAATACCTTACATGTTCCAAATCTTTCAACAAACCTCATTTCAGTTTACCAACTTTGCAAACAACATAATTGTTTCTTTTACTTTGATGCTGACAAGTTTTATATTCAGGACAAACTTCAGGGCACAATCCTCTACCAATGATTGAGTGAACATGGACTATACCCTATACACACACAACCTTTCTCTACAGCTTTTCAAGACAAAGACACAATACAAGCTCACTTAGGAAAAACTTTGAAGTCTCCCCTCTGGCATGCTAGACTGGGACATCCTTCTGAAGACACTTTAAGACTTATATTTATTTCTTCTTCTCATATGTGTAAAGACCTTAAAGTTTCTGACATTTCCTCTCATTCTGTTTGTGAACATTGCTTGCTTGGTAAAATGACTAAACTACCTTATAAATCCTCCACTTCACACACCAAATCACCTCTTGATCTTTTGCATAGTGATGTTTGGGGTCCTGCAACTGTGAAATCTTATCATGGATATAGATTCTATGTCTTGTTTGTAGATGATTATTCTAAATTTACATGGATCTTTCCTTTGCATCACAAGTCAGAAGTAGCAACTATCTTTCAAAAATTCAAACTTGAAATTGAAAAACAGTTAAGTTCTCCAATCAAGATTTTGAGATCTGATGGAGGTGGTGAATATATGTCATACACTTTTCAAACTTTCTTACATTCTCAAGGCATTGTTCATCAAAAATCATGCCCTTACACACCACAACAAAATGGTGTAGCTGAAAGAAAACATAGGCACATAGTTGAAACTGCTGTGACTTTGCTTGTTCATGCTAAATTGCCTAAATATTTTTGGTATCATGCTTTTAGTGCTGCTGTTTATCTGATCAACTACATGCCTAGCAAGAACACTCAGAACAAATCTCCTTGGGAGTTACTTTATAAAACTAAACCTGATTACAATAGACTTAAAGTGTTTGGATGTGCATGTTATCCTTATCTGAGACATTACAACAATTCCAAATTGGATCCAAAAACTAAACAATGTGTGTTTCTTGGTTATGCTCATGATTATAAAGGGTATGTCTGTTTTGACAAAGAATCTCAGAAATTCTTTATTAGTAGAGATGTTATCTTTGATGAGAACTCTTTTCCATTTGATATAAACTTTTCAAAATCAGTGTCTGACAACTTGAATTCTTCTGATACAATGCATATCGGTGATATTCCTATCTCTCTACCTTATGATTATATGACTTCTGCTTCTGTTCCATCTTCTCACATTGTCAATGATGGTCCTGTTTCAGGTGTTTCTGATGAGAACATTACTACACAAGATCATATGCCACATTCTGAACATGATACCTCCATGATCTTGCCCAATGTCACTGATGAGAACAGATCACAACACATTGATGAGAACAGATATGACACTTCTGCTGCTGGAAACTCTCAGACTCGGGATGTTCCTCACACTCAGTCTCAGCAGCCTACTTCAAATGATGATCACAATACTAATGATCAAACTACAACCAGTACTGGCATGGCAGATACTGATGTGGAAAGGCATCATCCAGCTGGGAGTCACCCCATGCAGACAAGGAGCAAGTCTGTAATTTTTAAGAAAAAGACATATGGGTTCAATACCACAACTGGTAACTCTGATATCTCTCCTTTCTTAACTGATCCAACTTTTTTCACAGAGGCTAGAAAACACTCTCAGTGGCTCAAAGCAATGACTGAAGAGTTCTCTAGCCTCATACAACAAAACACTTGGACTCTAGTTCCAAGACCCTACCATGCAAACATTGTAGGGAACAAATGGGTTTTTAGAACTAAACATAACCCTGATGGTTCAATTAGACATAAAGCCAGATTAGTGGCGAAGGGGTTTAGTCAAACTCCTGGCATTGACTTTGAAGATACTTTGAGTCCTGTGGTCAAACATGCTACTGTTAGAACAATTTTGTCTTTGGCAGCCACTTTTAATTGGCCTTTGCATCAGTTAGATGTCAAAAATGCATTTCTTCATGGCTATCTCAAAGAAACTGTTTATATGCAACAACCTCCTGGATTCAAAAACTCTCAATTTCCTGATTATGTGTGTAAACTCAACAAAGCTATATATGGTCTCAAACAAGCTCCTAGAGCTTGGTTTGAGAGATTTACAGAATTCATTTTATCTCTTGGTTTCACACAATCCAAAGCTGACACTTCCATGTTTTTTAGGCACAACTCTAGTTCTTCTGCAATTACTGTATTACTTCTATATGTAGATGATATTATTCTCACTGGTAATGATTCTGACTATACAACTTATATTATTTCAAAATTGAAAAGTGAATTTAACATGAATGATCTTGGTCCTTTGACTTATTTTCTGGGATTACAAATTGATAGAAGTCAACATGGTATTTTTGTGCATCAGTCCAAATATGTGAATGATTTACTTAGTAGATTCAATATGCACAATTGCACACCTTGTCTCACTCCTACCATTTCTGGAATCAAATATACTTTCAATGATGGTGAACTGTTATCTGATCCAACTCCTTTTAGACAATTGCTTGGTGCATTGCAATATTTAGTCTTTACAAGACCTGACATTTGCTTTGCTGTTAGTTACTTGTGTCAATTCATGCATTGTCCTACTACTCAACACATGTTAGGTGCCAAAAGAATTCTTAGGTATCTAAGAGGCACAACAAGTGATGGAATTTTGTATAAGTCAAGTGATTTAAATTTTTGTGCTTTTTCTGATGCAGGTTGGGCTGGTAACCCATCTGACAGAAGAAGCACAACTGGTTTTGTCTTATTTTTAGGCAACAACCCAATTCACTGGGCTGCAAAAAAACAGCCAACTGTCTCTAGATCCTCCTCTGAGGCAGAATATAGAGCCTTGGCAACAACTGCTGCAGAAATAACCTGGTTTCAATATTTATTTCAATATCTTCACATCTTTTTAAAACAACCACCACTTCTATTTTGTGATAATGAGTCTGCAATTCACATGACTGCAAATCCTGTAATGCATTCCAAAACTAAGCACATTGAGTTAGACTACCATTTTATTAGAGAAAAGGTGTTAAGAAAACAGTTACTGGTGGATTTTGTTTACTCTGCAGATCAGCTAGGAGACTTATTCACCAAGGGTCTAGCAGCTGCTGCTTTCACATATTTGAAGTCCAAGTTAATGGTCTCTTCAGCACCATTAACTTGAGGGAGGGTATTAGCAGAAATGAAGATAAAGATAGCAGAATTGAAGCTGAGATGTTGAAGCCAAAAGATTGCTGAGATTTGTTGCTATTCTTCTTAAGATAAGATCAAAGTTTTATGCAAAACCACTCAAAGGGGTATTTATGCATTTTTCCAGAACTTGACAAAACCCAGAAACTAGCATCTTTGTGCCTTTTTTTGTCATTTGTTAAAGTTCTGTGGTTAATATGTAATTCCTCTAGACTTACTTGTTATTGTTGCCAAAAGATCTGGGCCTTAGTGTAATTTCTCACAAGCCTTCAACGGCTGTGATGAAATCTTGTGATCCAACGGTCCAAAATAAGACCGTTGGATATCCGGGTATAAAACCCTGCTGTAACAGCTAGGGTTCATTAGTTCTTCCCCTTCTTCGTCTCCAGAAAATATAGGGTTACTCTGTAAAAAATTCTCTCTGAAATTTCAATGAAATTGTTCTATTTTTGATTCACTTGTTTGATCTTTTCTGGAATCATTCGATTCCTTTCATGGTAAGGCAATGGATAATATTGTTCTCGTGTTTCTTTCCTACAGCTTAACAGGATCTAAAACCGAAAGTTCTCTGAGCGTTTTGTTCGGTGCGTTGCTATTTACGCTAATCCAACAAAACTAATTTAAAGGCACCAACTAGTAGTTTTCTATGGTGACCTAGAAAGCAAGAAGTATAGAAAACGAATAGGCATAAAACCGTCCCACATTGCAGTGTTTTCACTGAAACAGGGTGTACTTGTGATCTGCCTTTGGTACATCTGGGCACGACCTTACTTGAGCAAGATCTGTTCTATAGGTTCGTACCTCCCTCTCTTAGAGTTCTACATAGACAAGAACTTCAGTCTGGTGGTGAATTTTGGGCTAGGAAAATCCCTAAAGTTTCCAAATCTGATTTGGAAAGAATGTTTTGCATGCCTAATAGTGTGACTACTAGGTTCCTTATATAGTGCTAGGAAAATCCCTAAAGTTTCCAAATCCGATTTGGAAACAACTTGTTTCCTAACTAATCCTCCTCCGCCTTTGACTTCCAATGTTTCCTAATCAAAATTGGAAACAAAGAGTTTGATAGCCTTTGACCAATTCAAGGCACCAACTCAACAAGAAGAAAAGAAAACGTCTCAATTCTCTTATGCTTTTAGAAGTATATTGACGGCTAGGGAATTGCTAAAAAGTGGTTTGGTGTGGAAAATCAAGGATGGAAGAAAATTAAAAGTTTTTGGCGATAGATGGTTTAATCACAACGTGTCCGCCGGGTCTGGAGAATATGACAGTGAATGAGCTTATAAAATCTGATATGGGTGAATGGGATGTGGAAAAAGTGAAACAAACGGTCTGGGCTTTAGATGTGGAGGATATACTGAGGGTGCCAATAGGCTGCAATGAAACTGTTGATACTCCCTGCTGGGCTTATTCAGAAGATGGAGTTTATTCGGTGAATTCGGGATATAGAGCTCAAAGGAGGTTAACAACTGATGCGCCAACAACGTCGGGGGGTATTAATGATGGCAAGAGGTTGAAGAAATTGTGGACTTTGAAGATTCCCAAGAAATTTATAATGCCTTGTTGGAAGATCTATCACTCGTCTTTACCAGTGACTAGCAATCTACGAAGAAGAGGCGTGAATGTGTCCGGGGAATGTAAGTTATGCGAGCATGCGTACGAACAAGGGACCATCTTTATTGTCACTGTTCTCATTCCATCTCAGTGTGGAAGAAATGTTACGAGAATATTTTGATCCAGGTAATTTTGGATGTATAAAGAATCTGTTATTCCAAGCTTTGGATAATGAGAATAGGCAACGATGTGAGCTGGTGGCGACCGCTATTTGGGCAATTTGGACGAATAGAAACGAAGCGGTATTCAACGGCAGGAGCAAGAGCTTGGAGATGGTTGCTGCAGATTGTACGGATTTTCTTTCATGGTTTAAAGAAGCAAAAACTTCAGGTTTTTCGGAAGATCAACGTCAACAATACGAGTTTAGCAGCAGCACATGGAATTTCCCTAAACAAGGTACTGTTAAAATTAATGTCGACGCGGCATGGAGGGATTTCTGTCCGGCTACCGGGGTCGGATGGACTCGGATCTTCTGCAGCGTGCAGCTCCTACAGCCAGAGATCCGGGTCGTCCGATATGAAGGCAGCACTTGTGACAAGTGTCAAATTGAGTTTTGTGTCTCCCACACCGAACCTCCTTCCTCTCCCCTCTCCAGATCTCCATTTCTCTCATCTGCAACTCTCTCTGTCTCCCCTCTCCAGATCCAAAATCATGTCGTATATGGCGATGGATCGAAAGCTACAACCCTCGTAGACGCATGAATATCCACGAGTAATTTTATTGAAATAACCCTCAATGCAGATGAGTTCTCGCGGCTTATTCAGCATCAATGGTGAAGACATGGAAATCATAGAAGACTTCGGTTTTTGTTTCAAGAAAAGATTTGACAGACAACCTGCATATCCCCTTCATGTCGTTGTGAAAGAATATCATTCAAGCTTCCAATCTTCTGACGGATAGAAAGAGATGCTGTATGTTCTTCTCAGTTTATCATCCCACATCGGAACGCTATTCCTTCAGGAGAAAGAGGAGTGATACAAAAGCAGAGACCAAACTCGAGAAGAGGCATACCTTTCTCGGCCTTTTGGCTAAGATTAAGTGTAGTATCTGTTCTTATCAGTTTAATATCTGATATGTGAGCCATGCTCACACGATATTAAATTTATTTTTCTAGGGGGAGACTTCCATCACAGTAGCTTGCTGCTAGGTCCTCTCAAGTGTTGCCTTGGCGTTGCACTACAGCCTTGGCCTGGCGCACCCCACCCAAATCTAGTTCCTAAGTTTTCTTCTGATGATTAAAGGTTGTTAATGTTTTATAGCTAGCTACCTACCGATCGTCTTTTGAGCCAGATGTTTTATAGCTAGCTAACTACTGATCGTCTTTTGATCCAGTTGGGACTACCGTAAATCTATATATGCTCTCAGTTACACAAGATTGACCAAGTCTTCATGCAACTCCAAACACATGTTAGCGATGAACTTATCTATAGTCAAAAATAAACAAGTTCCAGAGGTCACAAGTTCCAAACACTAATTTACACCTGGGGAGGGTATCATCTTTTTATCCAACTTCTCATCACTTGTGGGAACTTGTCTTCATACTCAGCCAATGTCCTCAAGAATTAAATATCCAAGGGTTGCGCTAACAAGTCGTGCTACAAGCCTACAACACCTCAAGAATTAAATATCCAAGGGTTGCGCTAACAGGTCGTGCTACAAGGCTACAACACTCCGGCCAAAGTTCGAAACCTTAAGAGATACTTTTTTTTTTTATTTTTTTTTATTTATTTATTTTTTTTTTTTTTGCACAATCATTAATCTCTACTATATAAAAGATTGAAGTGGTTCCTAACCAAAATTGTTCCTAACCTTTTCGAAATTCTTAAAATACCCTTAAGTCAACACCATTAATACCTAAAGTACCCCCAAGCTGCCTATACGTCGCTTCTCTCCTCCTACACCTAGGCGGCGGTTCCGAATCGCTTCTCGCCTTCTTCCATATAAGTTCTTCTGCAGAACAAAGCCGACGGGATCTACGGCATCTCTTTCCAAAACGTCAAGTTGCTTCTTACTCCAGAAACACAAGCAGCGAGTCAGAAGAGATTCCTTGGTTTTGTTCTCTTCCTCTCGGAGTCCTCTTTGTGTTTTCATCCGTCGTCATGTTCTGATAACACCGAAGGATCCATATATGCCACCGATCAGAGGATTCGCCCATGTGCTATAGTCTCACATTCTCTTTATCTCGCGTCTCCAATTTGGTATAATTGATGTGTTGCTCACAAACTAGGGATTAAATTTAAGATACTATGTTTTTTTATTTATTTTCTCATTCGAGTAGTGGTTTTAGTAGAGATTCTGATTCCTCCTACTAGGTTTGATTCTTGCCAGTTCACCTATAGGTCATGAAATCTCTCGTGCTCAGAGTAAGAAATCTAACTCATGTTAGTACTTGTTTTAAGGTATCACATGTTAGTACTTCTTTAAGGAATAAGAAGCAAAAGATAATTTGTCTTTTCTAAAAAAAAACGATAATTTATGATCTCATGATTGTGTTATTAGCAGAATCAAGCCATTCGCTATGGTAGACTAATTGTTTGATACAATATATATGAAACATAATTCTTGTTTGGACTTCTTAAGTTTGGATTTCTAGATATTTTAAACCTTCAATCGTACCACTTGTCACGATATTGGCTGAGAAAAATTTTCGGATTTTACCGTACAGTTTTAGATATGAGAAAAATGAAGAGAGGTATAGAAAGAAAAGCTTGGAGAGCACATGAACTATTTTCAAGATTCATGGTCTAAGAAAACAGAAGAAATTAAAAGGTAGAACATAGTTCAATTTCAATGCCTTAAGATGCTTGCTTATCATATGTCCAAACATGTCATCTGAAGCCTGATTGTGGTACTGAAGGCCTTATCTTCTTTTACCCAGTTTTTTTAGTTTTAGATTCTTATGAAAACAATATTAAGCTCTATAATCTAACATGCAAGATCACAAATATGTTTAATGCTTGATATGTTTGAAACTTCCACGAACATTCCCATCATTCTCAAATGTTATGTAATCGGGATAGAATCGCTTCACTGAGTGTCCTAATAAAGGCTCCTTTTGTAAGAGGAGCCTTTGATTACTTCATGTTCTGACAGAATCTTAATCGTTGAAGCCTTCTTTGGGAAGTCCATGTTTAGTTTTGCAGGTGTACACTATAGATGTGGCCAACACTGACATTTATAGGACTTTCATATAATTTGTATACCGTAGATCGAATTTAATTAGGGTTGTGAGACTTTAAACATGTGGCTATCTGTTATGCTAAATGCTTTTTAGCGTTTTCTTCATTGAGATGGGATTTTGTTCGGAGATCATGTTGTCTGTTATAGTTAATGCTTTTTCAGAGTTTCTTTCTCGAGTTGGGATTTGATTTCGAGATCAAAAGTTGCAATTCTTGGTATTGATTCGAGAAAGCAAGTTTTATCTTTTCATGCCTCAATCAAGGCAGCTTTCAAAACTTAGAACAATTCAGGCTGCTTTTTTTTTAGTTAATTAATCACCATTACCTTTGAAGGTCGAGTAATGATGTGGCGGCCCAATTGTCTGGATTTTCTCCTATATAAAGAGTTGTGTTTTATAGGTAATCACTGCTTCATACGAAATAAAAACTGAATCTCAGCAATGAACAAGAAAAAGATATTTTCTGCTCCCCGCATCTTTTTAAATTATCCCGCTTCTTCTTGAAGAGCATGCTTTTTTCTTAAATTTATCATATTGATGCAGAAATAGGAGACAAATAAGCAATTATCGCCTGAACCTGGTTTGCTGGCCGAGTTGTTCAATGGTCAATTCGTACAGTAATTAATCACCATTAACCTGGTACTTGTAAGCTCTTTTTGTAGTAAAATATCAAAAACAATGGATTGTAGTACTTTTATCGGTATGAACTATATCTTGTTTTGTTTTTATTTCCTAAATTCATAGTATGAAAATTAGTTGGTTGACTGCCTTTTCTTGTTTGGTCTTGTATTTTCCCCTTACCTCCGTTATTGCCTCCCAAATATTTGTGAGACTACTGGATGTTGGATTTTTGGTTGATTCAAAATCCTAGCATGGAATGGTCAAAGGGTAGTTTTTGGAAGTAATTACATTACTTTGGCAACAAGGATTCCTTGCAGGGGTCTACTCTGACTAATATATTTGGTAGTGTCCTTATTAGGTAAGGAAACAATTTATGATGAATTATTTCCTAGTTTGTCTCGGATTAGTTTTGGACATTACTTGGACTCCAAGTCTTGTACTAGTATATAAGTAGATGCTAGGGTCATGACTTGGTGTGTGCTTGTAATTGGTATTGGCTTCTCATCAATAAATTGGTTTGGTTTGGCCGTGAATGTAGCTAGTCTCAAAACTAGTGAACCACGTAAATTGTTGTGTTCTTGATCTTGCTTTTGTTTTCTTGCTTTCTCTTGTTCTCTCGCGTATTGGAATCCTAACACTGGACACCAAAAATTAGTTGGCTGGCTCTTATTATTATTACATTTGTTGTCTCTGGTTGTTCTTCTCTGCCAAATGTGTGTCAAATACAATGTTTTAGCCCTGTTGGTGAAGAATTTGAGAACTTCATTGATGTTTGTGTTGAAGATAGCTTGTAAAAGTCTTGGGAAAATTTGTCCCACATCTTAGAAAATAGAGTTATTATGCACTTTATATATGGAAACTCATTAATGACATTTAATTGAGTTACCATATAGAGTGGTTATCCTCTACAACTCGTACGCGCGCGCAAGGCGCAATGTGGCGCTTTAGTGGCGCTTTTGTAGGCGCACTTAGGCACTTAGGCACTTGTGGCGTAAGTTAATTAAATAATAACTGTTTTTCGTTTTATTTTTCAGGTTGTTATGGCGGTTATTTTTCGGTTGGTGAAAGGATGTGTTTGTTCATAATAACAACACATCCCTTCATTCATGTTCTTTCGTGAACTATAAATAAGCCAAACAACCAGCAGATTCCCATATCAGTTTCAATCACAGTTTCACAGAGAATTCTAGAGAACTTCTGCAGATTGCTGGCTGTAGAACCGACGCGACTTGTTGTATCCTGGAGGGGAATCGCCAGAACCCGGCAGCATAGTGGGGGCGATTTATCCCTTAAAGAAAACGATCATCGTGCCTCAAGTCCTGTTTTCTTCCACCATCCATTATACTCGGCGTAACAGTTTGGACATAGGGGGTTTACAAATTTGTCTACTATACACAAGCAACAACAGATTGAAGAACGGAAAGGTTGATTGAATCAGAGTTCGAGATGATAAGCTGTCAGTATGCCTCACTTAAGACATAACTTTTATAAAGGGCAGGAACGAGTGCGGAGAGATGAATTCTATCAACTGAAAGCATAGAAGAAACAAAGAAAAGTACTGATTGTGGGGTTGGAGAACTATGAAAAAACTTTGGAAAAAAAATAGTCGTCTTTTCAAGAAAACACGCATCCGTGTGTATTCTAGAACATTGTAATTCTTAGTATGACGAACTTTTAGATGTTTTATTTAATGTTTTCACATATCATGCAGATTCATTCTAGATATTTCTCCGGAGTCATTAATCGTGTGGTTGAAGCTGTTGACCTCGTCCTTTCTGTTTTACTACACCTGTTCGAATTGTTTTCAATGCCAAATAATTCAAGCTTATAGTAGTGATGTACAGTAAAGATCTCAAATGTTAAGGAACCAGCAGAGGAGCGGTTTTGAGGTTTTGAATTTCGTTATTTGAATTGCGGTTATCTTGTATAGTGCTAATTAAAGATTCACAAAATTTTATTTGCAAAAAAAAAAAAAAAATTCACAAAATTTTAATTTTTGTTTGTGTGTGTGTGTGTGTGTATGTATATATATAGCACGGTCATCATAATTGAAAATTTAAATACAAAAGAAGAAGAAACCATGATAGAAGCAACACGAAAACATAAATAAGATGACCACTATCACTTGACCACTTAGGTAAATTAGATTAGACCACGTGCAAGGCACGTTTTGCTTACTAGTATTTAAGAAGTGCAAGAAAAGAATTTGCGTACAAGGGAACAGAAAACCACAGCCACAAAGAGAAACACCAGGAGGAGGAGAACAAAACAATGGCTGCATCACTAAAAAAGAAAAAACCAAAACAACCACTAACTCATATTACTAGATGATAAAAGAAGAGCCCGTAGAAAGTCTTTTAATAAGGTGCAATTCTTCTATCATTTATGAGACAGAACTTTACTGGATCGGTTTAGGATTCCCAATAAAGGTAGAATACAATTTGAATAACTAAACAGGCTTTTGTTTTCTTGCAGGTGCAGGCATAGGCATAATAAGAGATCGAATGGTGCTCCAACAAGAATTGTATCGTATTCTCAATTTCAGTACTTAAGGCCAAGGCAATGGATAATATTGTTCTCGTGTTTCTTTCCTACAACTTATAACAGGATCTTAAACAGAAAGTTCTCTGAGCGTTTTGTTCAGTGCGTTGCTATTTACGCTAATCCAACAAAACTAATTAAAGGCACCAACTAGTAGTTTTCTAAGGTGACCTAGAAAGCAAGAAGTATAGAAAACGAATAGGCATAAAACCGTCCCACATTGCAGTGTTTTCACTGAAACAGGGTGTACTTGTGATCTGCCTTTGGTACATCTGGGCACGACCTTACTTGAGTGGGATCTGTTCTATAGGTTCGTACGTCCCCTGATGCTCCTTGGAGTACTAACAGCTGTAGATTATCGTTCTCAGCCCTCCTAGTTGAAGCTGGGGTGATCTTGCGGTTGTCTGACAGACCCTAAAATCTTTTTTTGTATTTCTTTCGTTTTGAAGACTGTTTCTTTGCTGAAAGGAGATAGGGCATGAATGCATCTTATCAAGTTTCTGAAGTGGCCATGAGGTGATCTGAAGATTTCACACAAACGCACTATTATTGATCAAGCTAGAGTACATGAGGAAACAAGCACCCTATAGATTGTCCCTCAGGACTCAAGTGAACATCCAATGCCAATCGCCTTTTTCCTAATTCTACTCGGTGCCTGGAGTTAGCCTATTATTGTTACTAGGAATATTAGTATTGGGTGTTGAGATTTTTATCGATTTCACTGTATCCAACTCATTCAGTGGGTGGGTGGTTTGTCAAGTTAATTAGGCTATGCTACTACGAAGTGGTTTTAGATTGATGGAGGATCCTCCAGATGGTGGTGTAACTGTTTGGTTTAAGCGTGGATGTTCAGATGGTGTAGCTCTGAATACTATAGAAGACTGGGTTTGAGGCTTTGTTGAGATGAGAGCTAGAATAGCGACTATGTAGACTAATTATTTACTTGGAACAGAAACTATGATTTGCAGAATCTCGATATCATTGTGTTCAAATTCTATCTTGTTCTGGGCCACTTTTCTCTTCTTAATCGTTCCTTATCATGAGTTCTTGTGTTGTGATGTTTTTATTTTCTCTCTTGCAAAGCCGCGCAACTCTACATGATTCATAAAGTTGTGTTTCCGTCGGCTCCTACACCGAATGCACCATAGGAATTTTTAACTTTGCCGTGAAAGGAAGGTTTCGTTGCTTCTTGGCTCATTATGTCTTTTTTATTTTTTTTTTGTCTACGGACCAGGAGTGTAAAGGTAATGTCCTTGGAATAGCCCAAGGGAGACCAGACCCAACAATCAACATCGGATTTAAATTATTTTCTCCAACATTTAACAATCGGTAAGGAGGTTCTCATAAAATCATTTGTGCAAGCTATGCCAAATTATACTATGAGTTGTTTTCTTTTGCCTAACAAAATCTGTCAAGATCTAGAGAGAGTAGTTAGCCGCTTTTGGTGGGGTGGTGATGATCAAAAGAGAAAGAAACACTGGGTGGCATGGGGAAAGATCAAGGAAAACAAGGAAGATGGAGGATTGGGTTTTCCTGATTTTCCAGATTTTAATAAAGCAATGTTAGCAAAACAATCCTGGAGATTAATGCAAAATCCAAATTCGCTAGTTGGTCGGGTGCTGAAAAATCAGTATTTTGGCAATACCCCCTTTTTGCAACTAGAAGTGTTATTACAAGCCACCTCACGAACAAATGAACGAATAAAGAAGAACACGACTATTTTACGTCGTTCGCTAGCAAAATATTTGCTAATTACCCCCACGGCGGAAAAGCGCCCTTTATTCACTTAAGAGGAACAAGACTACAAGAATGTTTTGCATGCCTAATAGTGTGACTACTAGGTTCTTTATATAGTGCTAGGAAAATCCCTAAAGTTTTCAAATCCAATTTGGAAACAACTTGTTTCTTAACTAATCCTCCACCGCTTTTGACTTTCAATGTTTCCTAATCAAAGTTGGAAACAAAGAGTTTGATAGCCTTTGACCAATTCAAGGCACCAACTCAACAAATTTCCACCTTGACTTGAATTGTCTCGTCAACAGCAGTTGCTCCTCTTCTCGTGAACAAAGCTACGTCTTCCCCGCACCCAATGTCTCTCGTCACATAGACTCACTGGACCCCCACCGGGTCCGACATGCCCCGAAGGGCCTCACTGGCTCAAGATGTTGAGCAATTCCAGACAATTCTGGAACTTTCTCTCCGAAACCGGCTTTGTGAACATATTTGTGGGGTTGTCAGCTGTCCCCACCTTCTTCACGTTGATCCTGCTCTCGTTTCTCAGAAAATGATACCTGACGTCGATATGCTTGGTCCTTTCATGATGAACTTGGTCCTTAGTCAAGCAAATCGCACTCAAGCTGTCACAGTAGACTATCGACTGATCTTGATGTAGCCCTAGATCATTGAACATTACCTTAAGCCCAATTGCCTCCTTTGCTGCTTCTGTTAGAGCCATATACTCTGCCTCCGTGGTGGACAAAGTCACCGTCGCCTGTAGCGTCGCCTTCCAACTCACAACAGATGCTCCCAGAGAAAACACATAGCCCGTCATTGATCTTCTACTATCAACATCCCCTGCATAGTCCGAATCCGAGAAACCAGCTACCAAGATGTTTTCACGTGACCCATAGCATAGGCCAATGTCTGACGTACCCTTAAGGTACCTGAATATGCGCTTCACCGCCTGCCAATGTTCCCTACCAGGATGAGCCATAAAACGACTAACCACCCTAACAGCGAATGCTGTGTCTGGTCGAGTACAGACCATAGGATACATGAGGCTTCCAACTGCGTTAGCATATGGAACCTTGGACATGTACTCCTTCTCCTCCTCAGTCTGAACGGTGTACATTCCTAGCTTGCTATTAGTTGCCATAGGAGTATCTATAGCTTTAGCTGATAACATCCTGAATCTTGCCAAGACCTTCTTGATGTATCCCTGCTGTGACAAGAAAAGCTTCTTCTTCTTCCTGTCTCTATAGATCTCAACTCCTAATATCTTCCGAGCAGTTCCCAGATTATTCATCTCGAATTCCGCGCTAAGGGACCTCTTTAGCTCTCTAATGTCCTTGAAATTTCGAGTTGCAATCAAAATATCATCCACATATAGAACTAGGTAAATACGTGATCCACCATGCAACTCTTTGTGATACACGCAACAATCATACTCGCACTTGTGGTAACCAATATTCAACATGAAGCTGTCAAACCTCTTGTACCATTGCCTCGGTGACTGCTTAAGTCCGTAGAGAGAACTCTTCAGCTTGCACACGTGGTTCTCTCTTCCGGGAACTTGGAACCCTTCCGGTTGGCTCATGTATATCTCATCTTCCAACTCTTCATGTAGAAAAGCTATTTTGATATCCAATTGCTCAAGCTCTAGGTCGTGGTGTGCCACAATTGCTAGTAGCACCTGGATAGAAGTATGTCTGACCACCGGTGAGAAGATCTCATTGTAGTCAACTCCCTCTTTCTGATTGAACCCTCTTGCAACTAGCCTTGCCTTATACTTGATGCCCTCTCAAGATGCAGTTCCTTCCTTTCTTCTAAAAAACCCACTTGCAACTGACTATCTTCCTTCCCGCTGGCAATTTAACAAGCTCCCAAGTCGATTTCTTGCTAAGAGACTCCATCTCTTCTCCCATCGCGGCAATCCATTGTGCTGACTCAGAACTAGATATAGCGTCCTTGTAGGAGGATGGCTCGTCCTCTACCTCTTCCGCTACCTGTAATGCATATCCCACCATACCATCATCTTTGTATCTCGCTGGAGGCTTTATGACTCTCCTTGCTCTTTCTTCAGAAATACTTTGATGAACTGGTTCCTCTGGTGTAGACGCATCCTCACTATCAGATTCTTCTGCTTCTTCCTCTTCTGCTTCTGGAGACGGTGTAGGGATTTCGGAATCCTTAGGATCAGTAGGATGCGACTCTCCCTCCACCTTCTTCTTTGCACCTCCAAGCTCCACCTCCACGGAGTTCTTCAACATATGAGTCTCATCAATGACTACACTTCTGCTAAGTATAATCTTGTTGTCTGCCTTATCTTGTATCCCTTCGCACTTGTTCCGAAACCCATGAATACTCCCTTCTTAGCTATTGGTTCTAATTTGCCATCATCAACGTGATAACATGCAACACAAACAAAAATTCTCAAATCCGAGTAATCCACTGCATTACCGGACCAGACTTCCATAGGAATCTTGCATCCTATACCTGTGTGCGGGCTCCGATTTATGAGATAGCATGCCATGGAAACTACCTCTCCCCAGAAACCTCTAGAAAGACCTACATTCGAAAGCATGCACCTTGATTTTGCTAAAAAAGTCTGATTCATTCTCTCGGCTACACCGTTCTGCTGCATTGTGTGTCGAACGGTGCGATGGCGTGCTATTCCCTGATCCTTTCAGAATCCATCAAACTCTGATGGACATAACTCTAAGCCGTTGTCCGTGCGCAGCCTCTTCACCTTCTTTCCCACCTGATTCTCTACTAGTGTCTTCCACTCCTTGAATCTTGCGAAGGCTTCACTCTTGTGCTTCACCACGAATATCCAAGTCATCCTGGAGTAGTCATCTATGATGCTTAGGAAATACCTGTAGCCTCCAATCGTCTCGACTTGAGATGGACCCCAGCAATCCGAATGGATATAATCAAAAGTACCTTTCGTTCTATGAACCGCCTTAGGGAACTTGCTACGCTGTAGCTTCCCATACACGCAGTGCTCACAAAACCCTAGGTTCTTGGGAGCATGCCCGGTGAGATAGTCTTTCTTTTGAAGTTCCTGCATTCCACGTTCACTCATATGACTGAGCCTCATATACCACAGCTTAGTTAGATCAGCTTCCTTAATCTCGGCTGAGACAACTCCAGCAGAACCTGTGATCGTCGAACCTTGCAACATGTACAAAGTTCCACTCTTGACTCCCCTGAGAATCACCTTAGAACCCTTGCAAACTTGTAGATCTCCACTTTCACTTTTGAAACTGTATCCCTTGCTGTCGAGTAGACTCAAGGAGATCAGACTCTTCTTAATAAGTGGTACATGTCTGACCTGCTCCAAGGTACATAACTTCCCTTCATTCGTTTTCAATCTAATTGAGCCGCTCCCAATCACCTTACAGATGGCTCCGTTTGCCATGTTGACAGACCCTCCATCCGTTTGGTCGTACGTCGAGAATAGCTCCCTGTTATAGCAAATATGATAGGAAGCTCCGGAATCAAGGACCCACGCATCTTGAGAGTGCGTGACAAGATCCGCCATTAGAACGTAATCATCCTCGGACGAGTTACCTTGTTCTGCTACGGCTGCGGATCCATTCTGCCCCTGTTGACCTCGTTTCGGGCAATCTCTCTTCCAGTGCCCCTTTTCCTTGCAAAAGGCACAAACATCCTTGGGTAAATTAGAACCTGAGAACTGTTTCTTCTTGTTCTTCTTACCCTTCTTGCTTCCTCCCGTTGCCATCAGTCCAGAAGCATGGTCCTCTGTACCTATGCCTGCACCCTTATGGCGCAGTTCCCTAGCATGGAGCGCCGATCTGACCTCCTCTAGGGATAAGTCGTCCTTGTTCACTATGAACGACTGAACGAATTTCTCGTATGATGGAGGTAACGATATCAATAACAAGAGTGCGACATCCTCATCGCCCACCTTCTCGTCAATATTACGCAAGTCTAAAAGAATTGTATTTAATAAATCAAGATGGTCCTTGAGAATCGTACCTTCGAGCATCCGCAAAGTAAAGAGCCTTTGCTTTAGCATCAACTTGCTAGTGAGACTCTTCGTCATGTATAGACTCTCCAACTAGAGCCAAATACCTGCTTCTTGCTTCTAATCTGCGACCTCGATGATCACGTCATCCGATAAGCACAACATAATCGTTGCGTGTGCATTCTTCTCCAATACCTTGAACTCCGATGATGCAACATTCATGCCTCCCTTGTCCGCGGTCAAAGGTGCCCACAAGCCTTGCGATTTGAGCAAAGCCTATATCTTTATCTTCCAAAAACTGAAGATCTTTCCTCCGGTGAACCTGTCGATCTTCAACATCGATACGAACATCGTTCTTGGTGGATCTTGAACCCTAGTCGTGTGCTCCACCTAGGTCGCAAAACCCTAGCTTTGATTTCACCAAGCTGTGAAACCCTAGCTTTGCTCCGCCTTGATCTTGATCTTGAAGCACCGTCAACCTGGCTCTGATACCAGTTTGTTATGACAAGCCACCTCACGAACAAATGAACGAATAAATAAGAACACGAGTATTTTGCGTGGTTCGCTAGCAAAATATTTGCTAACTACCTCCACGGCGGAAAAGAACCCTTTATTCACTTAAGAGAAACAAGAATACAAGAATGTTTTGCATGCCTAATAGTGTGACTACTAGGTTCCTTATATAGTGCTAGGAAAATCCCTAAAGTTTCCAAATCCGATTTGGAAACAACTTGTTTCCTAACTAATCCTCCACCGCCTTTGACTTCCAATGTTTCCTAATCAAAGTTGGAAACAAAGAGTTTGATAGCCTTTGACCAATTTAAGGCACCAACTCAACAAGAAGAAAAGAAAACGTCTCAATTCTCTTATGCTTTTAGAAGTATATTGGCGGGTAGGGAATTGCTAATAAGTGGTTTTGGTGTGGAAAATCAAGGATGGAAGAAAAATATAATTTTTTGGCGATAGATGGTTTAATCACAACGTGTCCGCCGGGTCTGGAGAATATGGCAGTGAATGAGCTTATAAAATCTGATATGGGTGAATGAGATGTGGAAAAAGTGAAACAAACGGTCTGCGCTTTAGATGTGGAGGATATACTGAGGGTGCCAATAGGCTGCAATGAAACTGTTGATACTCCCTACTGGGCTTATTCAGAAGATGGAGTTTATTCGGTGAATTCGGGATATAGAGCTCAAAGGAGGTTAACAACTGATGCGCCAGCAACGTCGGGGGGTATTAATGATAGCAAGAGGTTGAAGAAATTGTGGACTTTGAAGATTCCCAAGAAATTTATAATGCCTTGTTGGAAGATCTATCACTCGTCTTTACCAGTGACTAGCAATCTACGGAGAAGAGGCGTGAATGTGTCCGGGGTATGTAAGTTATGCGAGCATGAGTACGAAACAATGGACCATCTTTATTGTCACTGTTCTCATTCCATCTCAGTGTGGAAGAAAATGTTACGAGAATATTTTGGTCCAGGTAATTTTGGATGTATAAAGAATCTGTTATTCCAAGCTTTGGATAATGAGAATAGGCAACGATGTGAGCTGGTGGCGACCGCTATTTGGGCAATTTGGACGAATAGAAACGAAGCGGTATTCAACGGCAGGAGCAAGAGCTTGGAGATGGTTGCTGCAGATTGTATGGATTTTCTTTCATGGTTTAAAGAAGCAAAAACTTCAGGTTTTTGGGAAGATCAACGTCAACAATACGAGTTTAGCAGCAGCACATGGAATTTCCCTAAACAAGGTACTGTTAAAATTAATGTCGACGCGGCATGGAGGGATTTCTGTCCGGCTACCGGGGTCGGATGGACTCGGATCTTCTGCAGCGTGCAGCTCCTACAGCCAGAGATCCAGGTCGTCCGATATGAAGGCAGCACTTGTGACAAGTGTCAAATTGAGTTTTGTGTCGCCCACACCGAACCTCCTTCCTCTCCCCTCTCCAGATCCCCATTTCTCTCCTCTGCAACTCTCTCTGTCTCCCCTCTCCAGATCCAAAATCATGTCGTATATGGCGATGGATCGAAAGCTACAACCCTCGTAGACGCATGAATAGCCACGAGTAATTTTATTGAAATAACCCTCAATGCAGATGAGTTCTCGCGGCTTATTCAGCATCAATGGTGAAGACATGGAAATCATAGAAGACTTCGGTTTTTGTTTCAAGAAAAGATTTGACAGACAACCTGCATATCCCCTTCATGTCGTTGTGAAAGAATATCATTCAAGCTTCCAATCTTCTGACGGATAGAAAGAGATGCTGTATGTTCTTCTCAGTTTATCATCCCACATCGGAACGCTATTCCTTCAGGAGAAAGAGGAGTGATACAAAAGCAGAGACCAAACTCGAGAAGAGGCATACCTTTCTCGGCCTTTTGGCTAAGATTAAGTGTAGTATCTGTTCTTATCAGTTTAATATCTGATATGTGAGCCATTGGCTCACACGATATTAAATTTATTTTTCTAGGGGGAGACTTCCATCACAGTAGCTTGCTGCTAGGTCCTCTCAAGTGTCGCCTTGGCGTTGCACTACAGCCTTGGCCTGGCGCACCCCACCCAAATCTAGTTCCTAAGTTTTCTTCTAATGATCAAAGGTTGTTAATGTTTTATAGCTAGCTACCTACCGATCGTCTTTTGAGCCAGATGTTTTATAGCTAGCTGACTTCTGATCGTCTTTTGATCCAGTTGAGTACTACCTCCGTTTCGTCTGTTTCGTCTGCGTTTGACTTTTTTACCCGTAACTGAGTCTATTTGACTTGGTGATTTAGGTACCAAAACGATGTAATTTTTTAACATATTTTTCATGATATTCAAGAATAAACTTTCCTCTATAACACCATGCAAAAATTACCAAATTCTTGTATCGTTTTGCTAATCAAATCCCCGGATGAAAGTAACCCAGTGAATTGTGACAAAAAGTGAAGTAGGCTGAAACAGGCGAAACAGAGGTAGTACATCTCACAAAGGACTACCGTAAATCTATATATGCTCTCAGTTACACAAGATTGACCAAGTCTTCAAGCAACTCCAAACACATGTTAGCGATCAACTTATCTATAGTCAAAAATAACAAGTTCCAGAGCCACAAGTTCCAAACACTAATTTACACCTGGGGAGGGTATTATCTTATTATCCAACTTCTCATCACTTGTGGGAACTTCTCTTCATACTCAGCCAATGTCCTCAAGAATTAAATATCCAAGGGTTGCGCTAACAAGTCGTGCTACAAGCCTACAACACTCCGGCCAAAGTTCGAAAACTTAAGAGATACCTTTTTTTTTGTTTTGCACAATCATTAATATTTAAGAAGTGCAAGAAGAGAATTTACGTACAAGGGAACAGAAAACCACAGCCACAAAGAGAAACACCAGGAGGTGGAGAACAAAACAATGGCTGCATCACTAAAAAAGAAAAAAACCAAAACAACCACTAACTAATATTACTAGATGATAAAAGAAGAACCCGTAGAAAGTCGTTTAATAGGATTCCCAATAAAGGTAGAATACAATTTGAATAACTAAACATGCTTTTGTTTTCTTGCAGGTGCAGGCATAGGCATAATAAGAGATCGAATGGTGCTCCAACAAGAATTGTGTCGCATTCTCAATTTCAGTACTTAAGGCCAAGGCAATGGATAATATTGTTCTCGTGTTTCTTTCCTACAGCTTAACAGGATCTTAAACAGAAAGTTCTCTGAGCGTTTTGTTCGGTGCGTTGCTATTTACGCTAATCCAACAAAACTAATTTAAAGGCACCAACTAGTAGTTTTCTAAGGTGACCTAGAAAGCAAGAAGTATAGAAAACGAATAGGCATAAAACCGTCCCACATCGCAGTGTTTTCACTCAAACAGGGTGTACTTGTGAGTTGCGTTTGGTGCAACTGGGTGAGCAGGATCTGTTCTATAGGCTCTACGTCCCTCTCTTAGAGTTCTACTTAGACAAGAACTTCAGTCTGGTGGATGAACCATGACCCGGGCTTGTGAAGATCCATACTGTTCCCATACAGTTATAGATCAGACTGGCCTCGCCCGAGTTTAAAGTCTCGGCGCGAACTTCATCTGCAAGCATTCATCTGCAAGCATTATAGATCAGACTGGCCTCGTCGGAGTTTAAAGTCTCGGCGGCAACCATCAATATTCGAGAGTCCTCGAATAACCTCGCGAACTTCATCTGCAAGCATTATAGATCAGACTGGCCTCGTCGGAGTTTAAAGTCTCGGCGGCAACCATCAATATGAGAGAGTCCTCGAATAACCTCGCCGTGTCCAATCGCGGAGATGATTTTATCACTGCTATTGAATGGCACCGGTGAACCAACAAGAGATCTCCAAAACAAAACGTGAAAACAAACCTTCCGCAACTAGCGAGCGAGCATCCTCAGGTGGCTTTTTTGGCTGCTCAAAATCAATGGCAGCAACCGTCGCAATCGAACTCCTAAATTCGTCTCTAACAAAACCTTTTTCTTTTACCAGAAATTGATGAATCTTAAGTGCTGCTTCCAACAAATTGAAAAAAATCGTTTTGTTTTTGGTGTTTTCGACGGACGATCTGGACTGAAAAGTCATCGGAATGTTATAGCTATTTTGAAGGAAGTGAATGAAGGTTGGTTTTCAGGTTTGATGGACGGAGGGAGCAGAGAGACATCGGCGCGTGTGGTCTTCAAAAGAGGCAAAGTCATAGTGCTACTTTGCTATAAACAGGATGTGACGTGTCTCAATATAATCCATTAGATTTGAACCGGACGAGAACCGTACGGATCTCAACCGGACAGAAGCCGAACCCGATGCTCCTTGGAGTACTCACAGCTGTAGATGATCGTTCTCAGCCTCCTAACTGAAGCTGGGGTGATCTTGCGGTTGTCTGACAGACCCTCAAATCTTTTTTTGTTTTTCTTTCTGTTTTAAGACTGTTTCTTTGCTGAAAGGAGATAGGGCATGAATGCATCTTATCAAGTTTGTGAAGTGGCCATGAGGTGATCTGAAGATTTCACACAAACACCCTCTGGACTCAAGTGAACATCCATTGCCTATCGCCTTTTTCCTAATTCTACTCAGTCCTGGGGTTAGCCTATGATTGTTTCTAGGAATATTAATATTGGGTGTTGAGATTTTTATCGATTTCACTGTATCCGACTCATTCAGTGGGTGGGTGGTTTGTCAAGTTAGGCTATGCTACTACGAAGTGGTTTTAGATTAATGATCTCCAGATGGTGGTGTAACTGTTTGGTTTAAGCCGTGGATGTTCAGATGGTGTAGCTCTGAATACTATAGAAGACTGGGTTTGAGGCTTTGATGAGATGAGAGCTAGAATAGCTACTATGTAGACTAATTATTTACTTGGAACAGAAACTATGATTTGCCGCATCTCGATATCATTGTGTTCAAATTCTATCTTGTTCTGGGCCACTTTTCTCTTCTGAATCGTTCCTTATCATGAGTTCTTGTGCTGTGATGTTTTCATTGTCTCTCTTGCGATGCCGCGCAACTCTACATGATTCATAAAGTTGTGTTTCCGTCAGCTCCCACACCGAATGCACCACCATAGGTATTTTTTTTTATTCACATCCGGTTCCGGAGCATTGCCCCTTAGTCCAGGGCGGCTTCTGTGGCATGCCTGGAAAGGCAGGTTAGTCTCTCAGAGGAAATTTTCTGCATACACAAGGACTCGAACCCGAGACCTCTTAAGCGGAACCAAACTGCTTTACCACTTGGACCAACTCCAACTGGTGAATTTTTAACTTTGCTGTGAAATGAAGGTTCGTTGCTTCTTGGCTCATTATTTCTATTTTTATGTGCACGGTCCAGAGTGTAAAGGTATTGCCCTTAGAATAGCCCAAGGGAAACCAGGCCCAACAATTAAATCCTGGTCAGCCCAAACTCATACCACCTCTCTCTCTCTCTCTCTCTCTCTCTCTCTCTCTCTCTCTCTCTCTGTTCCTGTGGACTTTCTAGACAAGTGAGGCGGCGAGCTGGTGATGTTGCGGCTGGCGGTGGTAGAACTTTCGGTTGATACAGGCAAGCGAGGCGGTGAGTAATGTTGCAGGTGGCGGTGGTGGAGATGAAATGTTGTTTGGTAAATATAACATGAAAGCTACGATGGAATGTTAATATAACAGTTTTGTGTTTGGTGAAATCAACTGTGGACATGCTGTAAGAGAGTAAAATGACAAAAATATATGACATATATTAGTTTCTTAAAGATAAACATTAAAAAAATTTAAAAAGCGTAATGTTAAAATAGGTTGTAGATAAATTAATCAAAGATACTTTTCGGAAAAGTATCTTCCCTTTTGATTCATAAAATTATGGTGGGATAGCAGAAATTGTACGAAAAATAAGAACTTTGAATTTTATCAAACGGACTAAAACTGTTTCTACTGTCGGAAAACAGTTGTGCTGGCAGCAAAAGCATCTCCAAAATGGCCATGAATCGGCACGTTATATCATTACAACCCTTTCAAATAAATTTCAACAACAAAAGCAATAAAACTATGTGGAGAAAACTTATCATTGCATTGAAACTAACCAGCTAGCTTATAGTTCCCATGACGAAACCACAAACTTGTTTAACCAAACAAACCAAGAAGTCTATCAGCAAATTAAGTATCATTTTGCTTAAGATTAGCTCTTTTATGAAGCGAGCTCTCCAATTAAAGTTCAGATTGTATCTTTCCCAACAATGAAAGATTGTACGAGGATTTTGTATAGTCTTTCATCGTTGGGAAAGATACTGCAACCTTGGGAGAGGTTAGGTCATCTCTTCACACCAGAGATATGTGGCACATGACTACATATACAGGCTCAGACGATCGTGCTTCCGGAATGATGGTCAAATGAGGCAAGGGTAAGGAGCATTCACGCACTAAATGAGACAAGCGATTTGCAGGCTCCAAGTTATCAAAGGATGTATGAGTCTACTGTAAGGAGAAAGACCATTGGAAGATGGAGTGTCCCAAGAAGAATCTTGGATCTCCAGCTTGGCTGAAGGTGGAGGGACCTTCGAGGATGGTCTAGTTTTCTAAGCCCCTTAGGGGCTCTCTGGGCTTCTGGCATGGAGTATTTGGCGCGTGAGTCTGGTATTGGCACGCGATCTCGCTCTGGCGCGCACTATACATGAGTCCGCGAATGAACGCCCCCCCCCCCAATTATCATATGATAGAGGGTTTTTTTTTCATCAATCACATAAAACTTGTGGCAAAAAATAAACAAGTTCCAAACATTAATTTACACCTGGGGAGGGTAATACTTTTTTATCCAACTTCTCATGACTTGTGGGAACTTATCTTCATACTCAAAACCAATGTCCTCAAGAATCAAATATCCAAGGATTGCGCTAACAAGTCATGCTACAAAACACTCGGGCCAAAGTTTGCAAATATAGAAGAGATACTTGTTTTTTGACACAAAAGACAGAACTTCATTAAGATTTAAGAAGCACAAGAAGAGTTTTTGCGTACAAGGGAACAGAAAACCACGAGTACAAAGGAGAGAACCACAACTACAAAGGTAAATACCAGAAGGAGAAGAACAAAACAATGGCTGCATCACTAAAAAGGAACCAAAACAACCACTAACTAATAGATGATTGTTGAGCAGGTGCCTTGAATGCGTTGAATTAGTCAAAGGCGGTGGAATAATGAGGTAGCAATTGTTAGAAATTGTTTCCATATCAAAGATGGAAACTTATGGGCAGCAAGTTTGTTTCCAATTTGGTTTTGGAAACCTTTGGCCTGTGGGTTTCCTCTAGGGTACTATATAAAGAAGTTAGTAGTCTCTCTACTAGGTATGCAAAAACATTGTAATTGTTCCTCTTAAGTGAATAAAGAGTGCTTTTCCGCCGTGGAGGTAGTTAGCAAATATTTTGCTAGCGAACCACGTAAAATACTCGTGTTCTTCTTGTATTCGTTCTTCGTTCGTGAGGTGGTTTGACATAACAATGATAAAAGAAGAGCCAGTAGAAAATTGTTTAATAAGGTGCAATTCTTCTACCATTTATGAGACAGAATTTTATTGAATCGGTTTAGGATTCCCATTAAAATTAGAATGCAAGTTTGACTTACTTAACTGGCTTTTGCTTTCTTGCAGGTGCAGGCATAGACATAACAAGAGATCAAATGGTGCTCCAACAAGAGTTTTGTTGCAGTCACAATTTCAGTACTTAAAGGCCATGGCAATGGAAAACATTGTTCTCGTGTTTCTTTCCTACAGCTTTACAGGATCTTAAACAGAAAGCTCATGGAGGGTTTTGTTCGGTGCGTCACTGTTTATGTTAATTCATCAAGCTAATTTAAAGGCACCAAGTAATAGTATTCGAAGGTGACCTAGAAAGCAAGAAGTATACAATACGAATAGGCATAAAACCGTCCCACATCGCAGTGTTTTCACTCACACAGGGTGTACTTGTGAGCTGCCTTTGGTGCAACTGGGCACGACCTTACTTGAGCAGGATCTGTTCTATAGGCTCGTACGTCCCTCTCTTAGAGTTCTACTTAGACAAGAACTTCAGTCTGGTGGATGAAATGAGCATGATTAACGTCCCTGATGCTCCTTGGAGTACTCACTAGGACTCACTACTCACAGCTGTAGATGATCGTTCTCAGCCTCCTAATTGAAGCTCTGGGGTGATCTTGCGGTTGTCTGACAGACCCTCAAATCTTTTTTTGTATTTCTTTCGTTTTGAAGACTGTGTTTCTTTGCTGAAAGGAGATAGGGCATGAATGCATCTTATCAAGTTTGTGAAGTGGCCATGAGGTGATCTGAAGATTTCACACAAACGCCCTCAGGACTCAAGTGAACATCCATTGCCTATCGCCGTTTTCCTAATTCTACTCAGTCCTGGGGTTAGCCTATAATTGTTTCTAGGAATATTAATATTGGGTGTTGAGATTTTTATCGATTTCACTGTATCCGACTCATTCAGTGGGTGGGTGGTTTGTCAAGTTAGGCTATGCTACTACGAAGTGGTTTTAGATTGATGGAGGATCTCCAGATGGTGGTGTAACTGTTTGGTTTAAGTCGTGGATGTTCAGATGGTGTTGCTCTGAATACTATAGAAGACTGGGTTTGAGGCTTTGATGAGATGAGAGCTAGAATAGCTACTATGTAGACTAATATTTACTCCAAACATAAACTATGATTTGCCGAATCTCGATATCATTGTGTTCAGATTCTATCTTGTTCTCGGCCACTTTTCTCTTCTGCATCGTTCCTTATCATGAGTTCTTGTGTTGTGATGTTTTCATTGTCTCACTTGCGAAGCCGCGCAACTCTACATGATTCATAAAGTTGTGTTTCCGTCGGCTCCCACACCGAATGCACCCTAAAAAGAAATACTTTGCCGTGAAAGGAAGGTTCGTTGCTTCTTGGCTCATTATTTCTATTTTTGTGCGTGTAAGGTACTGCTGCCCTTTGAATAGCCCAAGGGAGACCAGGCCGAACAATCAACAATAACTCCTGGTCAGCCCAAACTCATACCACCTCTCTCTCTCTCTCTCTCTCTCTCTCTCTCTCTGTTCATGTGGACTTTCTAGACAAGTGAGGCGGCGAGCTGGTGATGTTGCGGCTGGCGGTGGTAGAACTTTGGGTTGATACAGGCAAGCGAGGCGGTTAGTGATGTTGTAGCCGGCGGTGGTGGCGATAAAATGTTGTTTGGTAAACATAACATGAGAGCTACGATGGAATGTTAATATAACAGTTTTGTGTTTGGTGAAAACCAACTGTGACCATGCTGTAAGAGAGTAAAATGACAAACATATTGACATATATTAGTTTCATAAAGATAAACATTGAAAATTTTAAAAAGCGTAATGTTAAAATAGGTTGTAGAATTAAAAAAAAAAAAAAAACACTTTTCAGAAAAACATCTTCCCCTTTTGATTCATAAATATTACTGTGGGACAGCAGAAACTGTACGAAAAATCGAAACCTTTAATTTTACCAAACGGACTAAAACTGTTTATGTTGTCGGAAAGCAGTTGTGCTAGCAGCAGAAGCATCTCCAAACTGGCAATGAATCGGCTCGTTCTATCATTACATTTCAAATAAATTCCAACAACTGGTACAACAAAAGCAATAAAACTATGTTGAGAAAATTTATCATTGCATTGAAACTAACCAGCTACGATAGCTTATAGTTCCCGTAAAGAAACCACAAACTTGTTTAACCAAACAAACCAAGAAGTCTATCAACAAATTGAGTATCATTTTGCTTAAGATTAGCTCGTATATGAAGCAAGCTCTCCAATTAAGCTTCACATTGTATCTTTCCCAACAATGAAAGATTGTACGAGGGTTTTGTATAGTCTTTCATCGTTGGGAAAGATACTGCAACCTTAGAAGAGGTTAGGTCATATCTTCACACTAGAGATATGTGGCACATGACTACATATACAGGCTCAGACGATCGTGCTTCCGGACTGATGGTCAAATGAGGCAAGGGTAAGGAGTACAAGCGATTTGCAGGCTCCAAGTTATTGAAGGATGTATGTGCCTAGTGTAAGGAGAAAGACCATTAAAGATGGAGTGTCCCAAGAAGAACCCTGAATCTCCAGCTTGGCTGAAGATGGAGGGACTTGCGAGGATGAACTAGTTCTCTAAGCCCTCTAGGGGCTCTCTGGGCTTCTGGCATGGAGTATTTGGCGCGTGAGTCTGGTATTGGCTCGCGATCTCGTGTCCGCAGATGAACGCGCTTCCATTATCATATGATAGTGGTTTTTGCATCAATCACATTAAAACTTTTCTGAGTAATTGGTCTTTCAGACTTGCAAATTCACTCGAATGAATCCCATCGTCATCTTTGAATCATTCCCAAAACCGCAGAGGGGCATGGGACGCTTGACAATCTTGTTCTCTTTGAATACCTCCGATCTTTAAGCTATTGAGTGAGATACCATTTACTGAAGTTCCTCCATCGACTACAACTCTCTTGAACTCTACTCCATTCACAGTTGTGGTCACATATAGGGGCTTATTGTCATGCAGCTCTTCTTTCTTATCAGCCTCATAAGCACATTGTGGTGGAACCTGTGAGAACAACCTTAAACCACTGATCCATTAATGGTGAAACATCTTTCATTGTATTCCTTTGCTACGCATAGAATGGTCTTCGTCATCTCCATGCGAAAAGCTTATGAGAAACCCATTTGGTCATAGAAGAAAGCGAACTTGGGTATGTGCACGACCCTAGCTACCCCCATGTCATATGTTCCCATTCTGTAGTCTTCTTTCCCATGAAATCAAGCAACCATGCTCTCCATTTTCTAAATCATCTTAACAACGATCTCCTTTTCCCTTGGGATCCTCCGAATGTGAAGGAGGTGGGTTATCCCGCACATCCTTTGTTGGTTCTTCGGTAACCAATTCTTCTCCCTTAACCTTATTTTACATTAGCCATCATAGTTTCTGTAGTCTTTGGTAGGGTGAGAAATGTTGCCATGACATTTGCACCATTTGGGCTCTCGCAGCTGCCTACTGTTGGTGGCTTCTCCTGTGCGATAAGCACTCTGTCCTTTCTCCAATTCTCGCAAAGTCGTACTATTTCTCCCATTGAGCTTGGTAGCAGTGGGAGTGGTGCACGTTTCGCAGTACATTGATAATTCTCCGGGGAGGAGTATTTCTGGGAAGGTGGCACAATATGAACTTCGAGTTCGCGGCCTCTCTTGTAACTGACGATGGAGCGACCAATTTTGCAAGGTGACAAAGCGTACGAGGGTTTCTTTATCTTCTTCTCAACGGTAGGCTCAATGTTGCACGTGCAATTTATAAGTTCAGAGAAGGTAGGCAGATTGTGGTTAATCATTATTTTCTTGTACTCCAGCAACATGCATTGGAGAAAAAACTTGACCAGCCAATGCTCTGGAACATCCTCTATACACTCCAAGGACTTCAAACGAAACTTCCTGATGAATGCAAGTCCCTCTTCGTCCTCCTTATCCGTCATGTAGGACAAGTGTACGGTAGTTAGTAGTTACCTTCTCTTGTACTTGGAAGAATTTCGTGTAGAATTTTTTTCACCACCTCTTTCCAGGTGCGAATGGAATTGGGATCAAGGAGCAATGTAACACTTGTAGGCCACATGACCTAGAGATTTGGGTAACTCTCCCATCCTCAAATTATTGTCCGCGTCGTAAGGTCCCAGCAAGTCTATAAATCTCATGACATGCCTGTGAGCTTTACCACTTCATCATATTTACTATCCCACTTTGGGGCATGTAACCTGCAGGGTTAAAAATAATTATTTTACTTTGTAAGAATCACTACCTTTTTTTCACGATTTACAAAATTGAAAGTGGTGGGTTAGCTTAGTTGGCACCATCACAATTGCCACATGAAAGTTGGCGCACTCAGCATTTTTCTATGTTTGCATCTTCCATCGCCATCTCCGGGTTTGATTTGGATAGCCGTTTCATCCCATTGTCATATCCGAGTCAACTTATCTTCAACCATCGACACCCTCACTGGTACACACATTACACACACTCGTCGTCCTCATCATCGTTTCAATCTCGTCCTCACCGCAACAAGATGAGCAAACTGGATGACATCAATTGTGTTTACAAGAACCCTAACGCTCCCGTCGAAGCCAGATACGGAGACCTCCTCTCTCGCATGACCTTGCAAGAGAAAATCGGTCAGATGGCTCAAATCGACCGCCAAGTCGCGACTCCTTCCTCCATTCGCGACCTTTCCATAGGTAAAATCCATCTTTCTCCTCCTTCCCCATCCTCAATCTCTCCTCTCTCCTAAATTTCTCGTTTTTGCAGGGACCATTCTCCCCGCCGGCGATGGTGGACCGTTCAAAAAGGCTTCGTCCTCCGATTGGGCCGACGTGATCGACCGATTCCATAGATCGGCGCTGGAGTCTCACCTTTCCCTTTCTTTACGACACTAATGATGTTCACTGCAATAACAACGTCTATGGTGCTACTGATTTTCCTCATAACGTTGTTCTTGGAGCCACCAGGTTTGTGTTAATTTCTGCTACCAATTGTTTTGATAGATGATGAATCGTGAATGTGCTGATTAGTTAGTATTTTTTGGTAGAGATGCATAATTGGCTAGAAGGATTGGGGTTGAACCTACTCTTGAAGTTAGGGCTTCTAGAGCTCAATTCACATTTTCTCCTTGTGTGGCGGTAAGTTTCGTAGTGTTTAATTAATCTTAGCAACCTCGTTTGACTAATTTTACTGAGGAAGTGGTGGAGATCATTGCTCATTCCGGTTACCTCTGAGGTTAGATTCGCTTGATAATTTAGTCACTGAGGAAATTTAATTAATTTCCTAACCTATTCCTAGGGTTAACGCCGAGTGACGTTTGCATTGGACAAGGTTAAGCGTGAATCTTTTGATGAGCTCATATTTTGGGTAAAATACCAAGTCGGGTATGGCAAGATACTCTTTATGAGACTCACCTATATGAGTGGGAAATGGGGGTCGGTTCTAGGAGAATGACGATTCTAAATTCTCTAAGACTCATGAAACAAGGGTATACGTGTTCCATGACTAATAGGGGCACGACAATGTGAACCGTAAATGGAATAATGATAACTGTGTGGGCACTAATGACTAGGTATACATCACGGTGTCGGTAAGCAGTTCAAGGCGATTCGCTACTGACTAGCCAGTATACTTGTTATTACTTCACTAATAGAACGTTCAAAGTCTCTGACTACCTTATCGATGTGATTATCGTTCGCCTGATATCTCTCTCAATCCTTTTGATATTCCGGCTACTTCGCAAATTTTATCATTCATGAAGGGGATTGTTGAAAATTGTCGATTTTGGGTCGACTTTGGACTCGATTTGTGAAGAATCGGGTTATCGATTCGTCCAGGTGAAAGTAGTTTGGGAAACCTTATGTCGAGGAGATTGTCCTACTAATTTATTTCGACCCAAATCGAGTTTGGGTGAATGAAAAAGTCAAAGGTAAAGATGGCTACCTCAAGTAGTGAAGAAGGCTATCTCAAGAGGGAAAACTTATTCATTCCACATTGGAGTGAAGAAAAAACTTGTTTAATAATTTTGGGAGGGAGCTTAGCTATACCACACGCGCGGTGGTTCAGACCATAGTGTGAGATTCCTCTTGATATCAATTACTTTCTTGCAATTCTTAGCTATAACTAGCTTTTCCATTTGTTTTGTGGACGTTCAACCCATATAGGTTATAGACTAGCTTTTAACCCATGTGATGCACGGTGTTATACTGCCCAAAATGTTCGGTTTGGTTTGGTTCAGTTTGTATTTTTTACGGCTTTGCATGGTTCGGTTTAGTTTGGTTCGGTTCTCGTTAGGTTCAGTTTTATGCAGTTCAGTTTCGGTTAAATCTACATTTCACATATTAGTACATATAATTTTCTAACATTAAAAAATTAAAACTGTGTGAAAACTACACATATGTAGAGTGAAGTAATGGTTAAATTAATTCACAATTTAATTTAAGGCTAGAACATATTTTTCATAAATCCTAAGTAAGAGCTAAAAAAATTAAACAAAATCATGTGAAACAATAAGAATATTATGCTTTGTGTGCATAACTTTTGTGAATATTAATCCGTTCGGTTTAACCACGCTTTAAGCTACTCAGTTCGATTAACGTTTTCACGGTTCTGATTCGGTTAGGTTTATTTCCCTTCGATTTTGATAAGTTTTATTTGCGGTTTTTCTTTGTTTAAACTTGACGTCCTACCCGTTATTTGATGATAGTATCATTTGTTGTAGAGCATTTAGAACATCATTGTGGAAAATGAAAGAAATGTTTCTTAAACTGAAAAAGAAAATAAAAAGGTAAACATATTTCAACTTACAGATTCCTCGGAAGGTTGAGAGAAATCTTAAAATAATTGACAATCGTCATAGATATTTCAAAAAAAACAATACTTTAAAATAAATTAATAATGATGGGATAACAATAGTGGGCAATGTCACAACCAGCTCGAATTTTATATATTTACATACATTTATGTTCTCACACACATATCTCTGCTTAAACATATTGATAAGTAAATCTCAAAGACATTATGTGCATGTTTGACATGCGATTAAAGAAAAAGTACATATGAACAAAAAATCGTACAAAAAGCTGAACATAAAATGACGACGTGGATGAAAACACATCATAAATAAAAGGCTTAATTACTTAATGCATACCCCCAGTATACTGAAACTAATACTTTGCAACCCCCTCTTCCAGAATAGGCTTATTACATCCCCCAGTTGCAATAAATCATACTTGTTAAAATTGGTAAAAAAATCTTTTCAAACACAATCAACTAAAGGAGGGTATATTTGTCAATAGAAAAATAAATTTACATTTAGAAATTTAAAAAAAAAAGTAGGGATATACGAATAAGATTAAAGAGATGAGAAGAATTTCTCAAAAAAAAAAAGTAGATGAGAAGAAGAGGAAGAAGATCAGTCGTGTCTTCCATCCACGATCATATCCCCCAAAATCTCTCAACAACCTACAATTTCTCACACCTGTATATGTCGCTCTTCCTCCTTCTCGTTCTTCTCTCTCTCTCTTTCCTTCGGTGTTATGCGGAAGGAGCCCATCAGAAGTTTCAGCCGACGGAAAAACGCCGGATCCGCCACTGTTGTTGGTCGAGCCATCCCCTAACACCAGGAACCCACCGGCAGTATCTATCTGGTGGAGGTTTTTCTCCCGTCAATCCATCCTTGTAGCCTCTCGGTTTAGTCAGGAGCGAGCTACAGCTGAAATTGCGACCTCCAGCCCGACGGAAATCGCCTCAATTTTGGTTTAGATTGATTGATTGAGAAGTGATTGTCGAGATCTAAAGCTAGGGTTCACGACATTTTCTGATCTACAGAGAAACCCCAAGTCTAATTTCTTCTAATTTTTGCATTTCTAGAATTTGTGTAATCTGGTCTTCTCTAAACTGGGTTTGGTTCCATTTGTCGTTGATATGAAAATGTTACAGTCAAGTTCTAATTCTGTTTCTGTTATCAAAGTTCTATTTTTTGCTATCTTGGTCTCTCTTCTCTCCCTCCCACTCTCTTCAATTTGTTACCATACGGCTGGGTTTAGATCTATTCTAGGTTGGGGATGGGCTCAATCCATTCTTGGTGATGAACATAAGTTAGGAATGGTGGCCTCGATGATTCGGTCATGAAGCAATCACTGTTACTTCTGCTTATTCATGGTTGAAATCTCTGTCTTATGTTGCCGGATTCTGGGTTTGAGTGGCGGTGATGGTGGTGGTTGGGTGGTTATAATGATGAGGCTCTTGGTGTTCATAGGTAAAAATAGATTGACTATTTTACCCTTAAGTGTGTGATATAACTTTTTTACTAGTTTTAACAAATATGATTTATTGCAACTGGGGGATGCAATAAGCTTATTCTGGAAGAGGGGGTTGCAAAGTGTTAGTTTCAATATACTGGGGGTATGCATTAAGTAATTAAGCCTAAATAAAATCTCTGGTGAATATTATGAAGAAAATAGAATGAATAATCAGGGTAATTTTGGGCATCTACAGATGTGGCAGATGCCACATCACTTTTTGTTCAAATTTTTGTTTAGTTTTTTGTCCCTATAGCACAACCTAAACTAAATTTGGTAAATTATTTAATTTCATCTTCTCGTGCATTTTTAACCCATATTTAAATTTAGGCTTAATTACTTAATGCATACCTCCACTTTACCAAACTAACACATTACAACCTCCAATTCGAGAATAGGCTTATTGCACCCCCCATTTGCAATAAATCATACTTATTGAATCTGGTAAAAAGAATTCACTATCATGTCCTATTATTCAGAGGGTACAATTGTCTATTCGCTTTCATATATGAACACTCACAACACACCATTATAATCATCACCGGAGCCGCCCAAACACCGCCACATAACCCAGATTCCGGTGGTTGAAGTCCAGATTCTGAATCTGCGAACTTAATCCCCATTTGAGTAAAATGTCCTTCCACGACTTCAAAAACAATCTCATTTGTAATCTAATTACCGAAATTCACTACCTGACCATAGAAAAACCCTTCATTCATTTATCATTCATTTAGGTACCATTTCTGGACCTTTTCCTAATCTTCTGCAATAATAGGGCAGTGACCTTCCCTTGATCCATCCAAATCTGAATAATTTCCTTGTGTACTGAATCAGGCAACAAACCTGACCTTGATATCTCAATTCTCCTTGTGTAATCCTTCTCTTGACTCCTCATATACTCCAATTTCTCGTTTTCATGTCAGGACGATCTCCATCGGTTTTGACTGCGGAATCAGTCCTGAACTTCTCCGCAGTTAGCCATGTACTCTCAAGGAACGTACTGTAACTCCAATTGTTCCATCTGGATTGGTCTTCCCACGCAGATCATTTTTTCAAACAACCTGCAAGTCGCTAGGGCTTCGAGCTCCTTCTATAGCTGAGGTTTGGTGTACACGTCGCCGGCCGGAGAGAGACCATCTCGAAGAAGGTATCATCTGTGCGGTATTTCCCTCGCCTTTATCGAATTCGTATAGATCGGAGACTTCGTAAGTTTTGAATCCACTGAGTTTCCAAGATTTCTTCAATCGAAAACATCTTTCGAAGAAATTGGTTCACTGTGAGTTGTGCTCTGTGCTTGTACATAAAACACGAGAGAGATGGACGACAGAGAGGGATAAAGAGGGATAAGAAAGACCGGAGCTAACCTCATCTTCTCATCTTCTTCCCCTGCTTCGTCATCCTTATCTTCACCCATTTCTCTATTTCTTTTTCATTTTTATTTAATAGCTATTTAGGTGTTGACATATTTACCCTCAACATGTGACTGGTGTTGGGATGATTTCTTTTTACCAGTTTCAATAAGTAGGATTTATTGCAAACGGGGGATGCAATAAGCCTATTCTAGAAATGGGGGTTGCGATGTGTTAGTTTCGGTATACTGAAGGTATGCGTTAAGTAATTAAGCCTTAAATTTAAGCGGGTTAATAATATGTTGATTCTTCCGTATCTATTCATTGAGATAGTTTGAAGTTCATTTGCTGAAATAAAAAAATTTACTATTTTTTAATGTATCGATTATCAATTTTTCCCAAAACGTGACTTTTTAAATGTATGATTTATTGTAATAATATCGTGAACCTTATAATAAAATCTACATTAGTTGGAATGTCCTTATATTTTTATTCAGATTATGTGTGCCTGCCAAATAGCTTCAAATAGTTTCATTTCTGGTAGATTATTTGCTCGAATATGAAAGTTGAAAAAAAAAACTAAATCAAATAGTTACAAATAAAATGAATAGCAAGTGATCAGTAAGTTTGCCTAAAAAAAAGTGATCATAAATATTTCCTCAAAAAAGTGATCAAAAAATACTAAATTGTAGGAATCAAAGGATAACTTGTAAACTTATTAAATATATTACAAAAACGTTACCAAACATGATGTAATTTCTCCTAAAAATGATGTAACGAGTAGTTATCGTATTTACTTTTATGTAAGACCAATGAATAGACAAATTAATCAATTATATTAACATTTAAACAATTTTCATATATGAATTTTTACATTTATTGATTATTTATTGATTACTTAATTAAAAATTTCACGTGGCAATTCCTCAGACAAAACTGAAGAAGACATTCTCAAATTGTATATAGTATAGATACCAAGGCATACATATTGTTAATAAAGCATCATCACTCAGCAACACAAGTAGAAGTATGATTCTTTCAAGCTCTTGTTGTGCAACACAAAATTTGAGCTAAAACAGTCTAATGCAACTTGTCATAGGTGAAATTACACATAATCGGTGTCCACAATAAAGTCATGCTTAAAGTGCAACCCATAGACATAACAAATTCATGCTTGTGGCATCATGCAAAAACTTTTGACAGAAAAAATGTATCACGCAAAACCTTCTTCACTACAACAATTGGTTAATAGCACAAATGTCAGTATAGTAATGTATAGCACAAATGTCAGTACAACAACGTATAGGAACGTTTATATAAATACATTTTCTGTATTGTTCTTTATATATAGAAATAACATTATATGTCCTATGAAGGACTTTCACAATCGAGTCGAGATCATCTGTATCCTTTGTGTGTATCCTTCCATGTATCCTTACTATAATTGGTATATTTCATATTATTTTATTCAATTTGATAGAATTTTGAAATAATTAAGTTGAATTAAAAAATTAAAAATATACCAATCACAGGAAGGATACATGGAAGGATACACACAAAAGATACAGAGGATCCGGACTCTTCACAATCTTACCTCAAGTACGGAATTGAGATGTAACTATTCGTCAACATGGACATTATTCCTCCAGAAACGGCTCTTTTTTCATATCCACGATTCTTCCCCAAGTCAACTTTTGTGTAGAAGAAGTTGGGTAGAATCATTGGAATTCCCTTCTGATTTCACGCTCTTTTTGTTGGAAGAAATGGTTTAGACGGTAACATTTTATACCCGACTTTGAGCTCAGTTTGAATCCGACTCACTCGAGGGTTAACAACACCAATTGCATCCTTAGAAAGAGGGCAACTTGGTGGTCGTTTCGGACACTCACTCGTCAAAAACCATTAAGAAATGAATGATCAAATTGAGCTCTGAAAATGGGTTCATGATCAAACTTGTGTTGTGAAGAAAATAGGAACCACATCTTGGTTCAAGGAGGAAACTTGGGAGTTTAACTACTCCAAGTTTGGACTATAGGGCACGCCCTTTGGGTGGAGCAATTTATTGCAGGAGAGATGACCAAGGAGAGATGACCTAGACAAAGGTCGAACCACCACACGCGCGCGTGCTGCCGCCGCCGTCTAAATTGTCGAAATTAATTATGAACAGTTGTTAGTTCCTACGGTTGCAACTGTTCTGTTTGAACAGTAACCGCTCCAACCACCTTGTATAAATTGCCAGTTTCATTCCTCATTTGGGTATCTGAAACCAACGAATTTTCACAACCACAAATATTCAAACTTCAACGTAGTCTCAGTTCGCTGTGTGCGGCGCTGTACGCAATGCTTTCCACCGCCGCACAGGGAAGGCTTTCATCCTGGGAAGCAGTCCTCCGATCGTTCCATAGCAAGCACGTGTGGGGGACGAATCTGTTTTAAGGAGCCTCGTTCTATGAACGAAACTGTCTTCCATCTTTGTACACAATTCGGAAAACTCACAATCAGTAAGTTCGTTCTTTGATTTATCTTTTTAGGGTACTGTTTGATTATACACAAACTGTTCGGGTCATACTTTTGATAACACTTTTACGACGATGGTTTTCTCTCAATTTTACCTGAGCATCGAATGCCTACTTGAAATAAACAGGTCCCAACATTCCTCTCAGTTTTACCTTGAAACATAACTATCGCCGTCGGGTGTGTGATGTTAAGGGAACTAACCAATGCCATCATCGCAGAAGACCGGACCGGCCGGTTCGACCGGTCGGACAACGGTCCGGTTCGGTGAAAAGACCGGCCATGCACAGGAACCGGGCCACGTCATCCGAACCGGCGGTTCACCAATGCCATCCTCGCAGAAGACCGGACCGGCCGGTTCGACCGGTCGGACAACGGTCCGGTTCGGTGAAAAGACCGGCCATGCACAGGAACCGGACCACGTCATCCGAACCGGCGGTTCAACCGCCGAACCGGTCGAACCGGCCAGTTTTTGACCCGCCCGGTTCCTTAATTAAAAGGAATTTCGCTCCTGGCGAGAATCGAACAGCCGACCTCATGACAGAGGCAAGTAATGCTTACCACCAGGCCAACTCCGCGTTGTTGGTTGGATAGATCAAAAAAAATAATTAACCCTTCTTTGCATGATAAGGAAGGCATCTTCCAGATACTTTTTGCCTTTTCATTTTTTTTATGAAAGACTTTTTGTCTTTTTCTATTGTTCTCTATTGTTTGTTTCGTTTTATTATTTCATTTTCGAAATCTATTCTCTTTTTAAGAGGTCCAATATAAATATTATGTTTTTTCAAAGTACTTTATCCGTAAATTATATTGTAAATTTGGAATTATGCATATAAATTTATATTTTTACAACTATAAATGTCTACTGCTCCCATAGAAAGTTATTAAAAAATGAAAATGTGTTCCTTAAAAAATAGACACGATTATTTTATTTGTCTGTTAAATGGGTTCTAAAAAGTTCTGTCTAATTGTATATAAACCTCAAAATATATTTGTTAATGCCAATCAACATTTTTATATATATTATAAATACCAAAATATATTTGATGTTAACCATAATTTAGTTATTTTTGTGTGTTTGTTTATTTTTGTAAAGATAGTTATTACTATAAAAATGTTACAACGCTAAATGAGGTTCAAAATAAAACAATCAAGGATCTTTTTGGCTATATTTTCATTATGTTTACTATTTTTTAAATAAAAAATAACATATATATATATTATTAAATAAACGTGCAATTGAACCGGTCCGACCACCAGTCCGACCGGTCCGACCATGAACCGGTGCCGCACCGGTTCGTTGGCCGGTCCGATTTTTAAAACTATGGTTTTAGCCCTCACTCAATTTTTGAAATTTGATATTTTACCCCTATTTTTTACATAAATTATTATTATTTAGCCCCCACAAAAAATTTAGAATTTATAATTTGGAGCCCACTCATTTATATATATTTGCCTAATTTTTACTTTTAGCCCCCACTCCATCAAATTCCTAGATCTGCCCCTGCGCGTGGCACAAATGAAATTCTGCGCGTGGAACCAGGCAAAGTTGACAGTAATGTTTGTGCAAAAAAAAAAAAAAGAAGTGCCAGTACAAAACAATGGCCGTATCACTAATAAAAGAGCCAAAACAACCACTAACGAATAGATGATAAAGAAGTGCCAGTAGAAAGTTGTTTAATAAGGTGCAATTCTTCTACCATTTATGAGACAGACCTTTACTGGATTGGTTTAGGATTCCATTAGAATTAGAATGCAAGTTTGAATTACGAAAGTGGCTTTTGCTTTTTCTTGCAGGTGCAGCCGTGCAGGCATCGGCATAACAAGAGATCGAATTGCGCTCCAACGAGAATTTTGTTGCATTCTCAATTTCAGTACTTAAGGCCAAGGCAATAGAGAACTTTGTTCTCGTGTCTCTTTCCTATAGCTTAACAGGATCTTAAACAGAAAGTTCTCGGAGGCTTTTGATCGGTGCGTTGCTATTAACGCTAATCCATCAAACTATTTTAAAGGCACCATGTAGTAGTTTTCTAAGGTGACCTAGAAAGCAAGAAGTATGGAATACGATGTAGGCATAAAACCGTCCCGCATCGCAGTGTTTTCAATCTAACGGGGTGTAGTTGTAAGCTGACTTTGGCAAAACATAGCACGACCTTACTTGAACAGGATCTGTTCTATAGGATCATACGTCCCTTCTTAGAGTTCTACTTAGACAAGAACTTCAGTCTGGTGGATGAACCATGACCGCATGATCAGAGCGTGATTAACGGCCCTAATGCTCCTTGGAGTACGTACTCACAGCTGTAGATGATCGTTCTCAGCCTTAGACAAGAACTTCAGTCTGGTGGATGAACCATGACCGCATGATCAGAGCGTGATTAACGGCCCTAATGCTCACAAGAACTTCAGTCTGGTGGATGAACCATGACCGCATGATCAGAGCGTGATTAACGGCCCTAATGCTCCTTGGAGTACTCACAGCTGTAGATGATCGTTCTCAGCCTCCTAGTTGAAGCTGGGGTGGTCTTGCGGTTGTCTGACAGACCCTCAAATCTTTTTTTGTTTTTCTTTCTGTTTTAAGACTGTGTTTCTTTGCTGAAAGGAGATAGGGCATGAATGCATCTTCTCAAGTTTATGAAGTGGCCATGAGGTGATCTGAAAATTGTTTCTAGGATTAGTATTGGGTGTTGAGATTTTATCGTTTTCACTGTATCCTACTCATTCAGTGGGTGGGTGGTTTGTCAAGTTAGGCAATGCTATTAGATTGATGGAGGATCTACAGATGGTGTGTAACACTGTATGTGTTTGGTTAAAGCCGTGGCTGTTCAGATGGTGTAGCTCTGAATACTACTATAGAAGACTTGGGGTTTGAGGCTTTGATGAGAAACTGTGAACAGCAACTGTGATTTGCAGAATCTCGATGTCATTGTGTTCAAATTCTATCTTTGCTCTGGGCCACTTCTCTCTTCCGAATCGTTCCTTGTCATGAGTTTTTGTGTTGTGATGTTTTCATTGTCTCTCTTGCGTTGAATGTATTCTTTTGCGCAACTCTACGTGATTCATGAAATTGTGTTTCCATCTGCTCCCGCATCGAATGCACCATATGAGCTTTCAACTTTATGTCGTGAAGGGAAAGCAAAAACAAAAAAAACAACCAAATATTTCCCGAGATCTTAACTTTTTTTTTCCAGAGGTTTGGTGTTTCTATATTGTGAAGTGATCTATTTTTTTCTCGGTTTTTCTGATTTGAGGTTTGATTTTATTCGCAGTGGAAATTTTGGTTACCATTAAGGGACTTTTGGTTGTTGTTGCCTCAGGTGGCCACTTGCCACCAACGCCAGCTCGAACATCACTAGCTCGCTGACTCGGTTTTCTATATCTGCCACCGCCAAACGCAACATCACTAGCTCGCCGGCTCGCTTGTCTAGAAAGTCCACAGGTCTTAACTTCTTTGTAGTATGTATAAATCACGCAATATTTTTAGAGTAGTAACTTGTTAGATGCAGAGTTTATTAGGATTTTGCCAAAAGGTAAGTGTAATGGGTGATTTTTTTATTTTTTTGAGAAATTATTTTTATAGTCAACCGGGTTTGATTCGAGACCTTATGCAGTGGTTTGCAACGCTCTACCACTTGAGATACCACCCTAGCTACACTGTAATGACATATAGTCTTATTATTATTTTTTCAAACACTTTCATTTCTTAAAAGCAAAAGAGATTGCCCAAAGTCCCTTAAAAAAAAGAGAGATGGCCCAAGGATAGTTGAAAGTGGTGGGTCCTATGGCTTAGTTGGCACCATCACAGATTCACATGAAAGTTGGCACACTCAGCATTTTTTTTAGATTTATTTGCCTCTCCCATCGCCATCTCCATTTTGACTCGGATAGCCGTTTTCATCCCATCATCATCTCTTCGTCAACTTAACTTCAACCATCCACATCTTCACTGGCACACACACTCCCCACACTCGTCGTCACCACCCTTCCGATCTCCTCATCACCGCAACAAGATGAGCAAATCAGAGGACATCGATTCCCTTTACAAGAACCCTAACGCTCTCGTCGAAGCTAGAGTCCCCGACCTCCTCTCTCGCATGACCTTGCAAGAGAAAATTGGCCAGATGACTCAAATCGACCGCCAAGTCGCCACTCCTCTCGCCATCACCGACCTCACCATAGGTAAACCTTAACTTCCTCCTCCCTCCCACATAAACTTCATCGTGAGCTTACTGTAATCATGAGCTATCTCGCCCAACGTCTGCAACCACTGAACACCCAAGACTGCATCAATACTGTGGACAGCTAAAACATAGAGATCCACCTCGAAAGTTGTACCCTGAATAGTCAACGTTGTCTTCGGTCAATAATATGTGCAGCGTAAATGCTCTCCATTACCGACATATACTCTAAAAGGAGGAATCGGATGAAGTAATAATGCTAAATGTTCCGCCATCGTCGGATGTGTAAAATTATGCGTGCTAACCCCATCAATGAGGACCTGCACACAAACATCACTTATCGTACCAGTCAATTTAAGTGAACGGGGGTACGGATTACCTGCCAAAGTGTGGAGATGGGAGAGATTATCGATAATAATCCCTGGATCGTCGTCGTCGGATGGCAAGTGTGAACCGTCGATGTCATCCTCGTCTACGCATAACAAGAAGAACTGATGTGTGCACTTGTGGCCTCTGAAATACTTCTCATCACAGTAAAAACAAAGCCCCTGACGCTGCCTATCCGCTTTCTCGGCTGGTGAGATACGACGAACAGGTGGGGTGGTGATATTTGCTGTACCCGTGGGCTGCTTGGAAGCCATTGTAGTGGTGGTTGTGGTTGTAGGAGCCGGCTGACGAGCATCATAAGGAGTCCTACTCTTCTTGGGCAAGTACGTTTGTAATACATCGTCATGGCTAGCGGCTAGCTCTTGAGCTAACGCAAAGGCTTCGGCTAACGAACAGGGGTTGCGCAGCTCAAGCTCGCGCTGCACAGGTTGTTTCAGACCTGACGTAAAAATAGAAACCAAATGCGAATCGTCTACTCCGGTTATGTGGTTCAATATGGATTCAAATTCAGTTTGGAAAGCGGTGAAGGTGGTGGTCTGTTGAAGTTTGGAGAGCTTCCCGGCATAGTCTTCGTAGTGGCCAGTGTCAAAACGTAACTTCACGGCAGTGAGGAATTGCATCCATGTGGCTGCTACGTTGTTTTTCATATAATACCGGTACCAATCGGAGGCGGGAGCGTCAATTAACATAGCAACAACCTGCAGTCGATCTGGGTCAGCAGTCCGGTGGTAATCGAAAAAAATTTGGACCCGGAAGATCCACCAGACGGAATCTTGTCCGTCGAACCTGGGTGATTCCACCCTTACACGCGGTGCACTGTCCGAAGTCGTGGCAGTGGCTGTGTTGGCTTGCGATGGAGGGGGTTGCCGAACCGGAGGGGGACCGAGGATGCTCGGCGGCGTGGTCGTCGGTAGGTTTGGCGGAGGTGGGGTCAAACCGGCGAACCGTTTGGTGATTTGTAGGAGGGTGTCGCGAATTTCCGCCAGCTCCGTACGAATCTCCGCTGTGTCTGTGCGTAAGGCGGCGGTCTCGGTTTGAAGGCCGTCGGTCCGGCCATAAAGATCTCGCTGCATATTGGTGAAAGCCGTGACTGTTTGGTCCTGTGAAAGGGGGTTCTTGGACGATTGGGAGGAAGTAGTTAGGTCTTCCATTGATGGCGAAGGCTGAGAGTTCGATTGCCGCCGCGAAGAATAGCCGACCGGCGAGCTCAATGAAGAAGCACCAGATGATACCTTCTGGTATCGTGAGGCAGAGAGCTAGAAGAAGAGAAGAGGGACGGGAAGGAGAAGGGAGAAGAAAAGAAAGAATAGATTAGGGCAAGTTAATTTTCTGATTAATTTCTCAAGAAAGTTACACCCTTTTTATACCTCTAATCCTGGCGGTTCGACCTAGCCCTAGTCCGAGTAAAGAACCGTATAGAAACCCCCGGACGAAACTGAAAATCCAAACAACCTTCCCAAAATTAATCGTAACTACAAAACACAAAATAAATTAACGCTTAACATAATCCTTAAGATATAAAGGTGGACCCGCACTGCGTTGGGGTCGCACGGTAACGGGAACATCTGGAGTGCCAAGATCATCGTCACTAGTGTCGTCCTCATTCGTAGGAGTGTGGATCACCGTATCAACAGGTCCTAACATTCCTCTCAGTTTTACCCCGAAACATAATGTTTGCCGTCGGGTGTGTGATGTTAAGGGAACTAACCAATGCCATCCTCGCAGAAGCCCGAGGATTTAACATTCCTCAAGAGCATGCGTGGCGGTGTGGCACAAATGAGATGCTGTCTGTTCTAATCAGTTTATCATCCCACATCAGAACGCTATTTCTTCAAGAGAAAGAGGAGTGATAAAAAACTAGAGACTAAACTCTAGTAGAGAAATACATTACTCGGCCTTTTGGCTAAGATCAAGTGTAGTATCTGTTCTTATCAGTTTAATATCTGATATGTGAGCCATTGGATCACACGATATTAAACTTATTTTTTTAGGGGGAGAGGTCCATCACAGATTCACAGTAGCTTGCTGCTGGGACCTGTCAAGTATTGCCTTGGTGTTCCACTACTGTGTTCCACTACTGCCTTGGGCTGGTGCAACCCACCCAAATCTAGTTAAAAAAATTTCTTCTGAGAATCTAAGGGTATTAATGTTAATGGTTATAGCTATTATTTACAAGTTCATGAAACAAACTATTTTGCTTAACGATTGACACCCACCCTGCCAAACTTAAAACTAACAAAGGACTACCGAAAAGGTGAAAACTAGACTTGTATGTAAACCACTATTATATATGTGTTCTTCGTTCCACAAGATTGACCGAGTCTTTGAGCAACTCCAAACACAGATTAGTGATCAACTAACTACAGCCAGATATAAACAAGTTCCAAACACTAAATACCTTTTTATCTAACTTCTCATCACTTGTGGGAACTTCTCTTCATACTCAACCCACAGCTACAAAGGGAAACACCAGAAGGAGAAGAACAAAACAATGGCCGTATCTATATATATATAAAAGCAGAGAAGTGCTACTGTTGATTGAGAATTTGCCATGTGTAATTTATTATAATATAAGAAAATAACAATTGTCATGCTTATTTGGACTCTTAATCCAATAAAATTCTGCCAAGTTGTTTTGTGCTAATGAATGTGTAAGAGATCTGTCAATTGGTCATTCATATTGGAAATAAATGCAAATAAATTGAAATGGTCAATAAATGTCAAGCTCTTATCAGTTACAACTTCAGAAAATTATGCTAGCACTAATACAAAAACTCACGTAAAAATTCAAAGGTCTATTTTTGTGGCGTCCTTATCATCTAATTCATATTTTTGATCAATACAGCTATACAATAAAAATTCAAAGGTCAATAAATTGAATTCAATGCGAAAGCGAGACCCTTTGTTATGCATAACTGCCAGAAGCAACGGAAGAAAATGTGCCTTCATTTGCCTACCCATTAGCGGTTGTTCTTCTACCTCATTCACTTTCATTCAGTTTGCTAACAAATAACAACCCACCTCCTCATTCACTTTCAAATCTGATCTAACCTCTGCATTTGACATTTTTTTTCTCCTTTGAACAGTTCTCGAATTCAGAACTTCATCTTCATCTTCATCTACATGGTTCTTTGCCCCAGGTATTCAAAATTTTCACCTATACTACTACGTTTTGAACTCCTTTTCTCAGGGAATTCACCAAGATGATTTTTCGTTTGTAATTCAGTAGTCACATAACATTCATGGAAAATATAAGATTTCCTTATTTTATTTTTTATGATGCTTTGTGGCTTGGCATCATGCTCTTGAATCACCATATTTCTTCTTTAAAAGTTATTTTATTTTTATGAAGTTAATATGATAAAAAATAATTTAATATACCTGTCAAAGCAAGTAATATGAACTTCTAATAGCCTTTTCCTTTTCTAAAAAAATTGAACTTTCCGGGTACTTTCTGGGTTCTATTTTACTGAACATTCTTTGTCACAATCATTAATTCCTAAAAATTGAAGTTATTGTTTTAATCCTTAATATTGTAAGCACTATTGTCTTTGAAGAAGTAGTTTATCACGTCCTTTCAAGAAGAGGTTGTGTATTGATATTTCTTCTTTAATCCAAATGTTAATTGTAATTTCTTTATTTTAGTATGATTCAAAAAAGTAAATTAAATTTGCATGTCAATTCCGATATTAATATATGACTCTAATAGTCTTTTCTTCTCTTAAAATGTTTAAACTTTCGAGTTATTTTCTGGGTTATCTTCTATTTACCATTCTATGCCACCGTAGATATGCATCAATCATCATTTTGGGAAAATTCAGGTTAGTGTTTTAATCTTTGATATAGTAGATAAGCTCTATTGCCTTTTATTACATTTTGGTACACCATTAATATATATACACTCATGAAAAGTCTTCATTCCTAACTCTGTCGGAATTTTTTATGTTGGAAACCAAAAAAATTAAAATGATAGAAATAAGCGAGTAAGATCCTCCCAAATATTTGACGTTATAAAAAAAATTAGAAAAGAAAACATTGCATGAAAATCAAATAGAAAACTAGGTTGAGAAGATTCAGATTAAAGCAAACCTAAATGATCGAAATCATAATAGAACTGTAAATCAGAAACGATCAAGAGTCTGAATGACTAACATGTTAACCAAGTCAATAATGCGTCATATTTGAATGAATTATCATCGAATAATTTTTCGAAAAGCTTTCGATAGCCTTCAGTCCAATATTTTATTTCACAAACCTTTTAACTTTATTTTGAGAAGATTTAACTAATCGTAGCATGATAAGATGGAATGCGAAGATATTTTGTCAATGAAAAGGTTTATAGCTTTTACAATCAAGACATGGTAAGGCTATAGTAACTGAATGCCATAGGTTTCTGTTTTTATGTTTTTTAGAACTCAAAAGTTTGTCGTCTACTGAGTTCGAACTCAAAACCTCATGCACGGGCGTTTAAATTCCATATTTTGAAAAGTTATTAACATAACAAAACACATAAAAATTATTACTAAAAAGGAAGAAAATAAGGGAAATTTTCTTGATAGAAGATTTTGTGAGTGATAGTCAAAATTTTGAGCAAAATGTAATTCTATAATTTTCTTCTCACTATCGATCGAATATTACTAATTAAAAAAGTTCATAGATTTCTTTATGGTAGGCAATGTCATAATTGAAACAAACCGTATGATATTTTTTTGCTGTGTCAACTTCACCTTAGAATAGAGCCAAAATGTCGGGAATTAAAAGATATGGTTCTTTGCACGAGTGAGTCAAATCCTTATCATTTTTTGAGGAGTAAATCATTATAATTTGTTTTCAATAATTTTTCCTTAGTATTGGTTTTGAAATGAAATCACATGTTTCAATTTCATGCATCTTCACCTGTATTTTTTAGGAAAAAGTATTTTCATCTGAAAATTGCTACTAAAAGCTCAGTCATTTCTCTGAGTGAAACAAGTGCCCGTAGAATTCAAGCCTTTCAAACTCAACACCAAGAGACGCAAAATAGGAGTTCATTTTTTCTATCTGTTTGCCAACAGTTAACTAAAGCTCCAATTTCCTTGAGTTTCAAACTAAATTTGTTTTAGGACTAAAAAACTAAATTTGTTTCAATCGACTACATCTCTAACTCAAATACCCGCGCATAGCGCGGGTTCTCGACTAGTCACTAATAAAAGAGCCAAAACAACCACTAACGAATAGATGATAAAGAAGTGCCAGTAGAAAGTTGTTTAATAAGGTGCAATTCTTCTACCATTTATGAGACAGAACTTTACTGGATTGGTTTAGGATTCCAATTAGAATTAGAATGCAAGTTTGAATTACGAAAGTGGCTTTTGCTTTTTCTTGCAGGTGCAGCCGTGCAGGCATCGGCATAACAAGAGATCGAATTGCGCTCCAACGAGAATTTTGTTGCATTCTCAATTTCAGTACTTAAGGCCAAGGCAATAGAGAACTTTGTTCTCGTGTCTCTTTCCTATAGCTTAACAGGATCTTAAACAGAAAGTTCTCGGAGGCTTTTGATCGGTGCGTTGCTATTAACGCTAATCCATCAAACTATTTTAAAGGCACCATGTAGTAGTTTTCTAAGGTGACCTAGAAAGCAAGAAGTATGGAATACGATGTAGGCATAAAACCGTCCCGCATCGCAGTGTTTTCAATCTAACGGGGTGTAGTTGTAAGCTGACTTTGGCAAAACGTAGCACGACCTTACTTGAACAGGATCTGGTCTATAGGATCGTACGTCCCTTCTTAGAGTTCTACTTAGACAAGAACTTCAGTCTGGTGGATGAACCATGACTGCATGATCAGAGCGTGATTAACGGCCCTGATGCTCCTTGGAGTACTCACAGCTGTAGATGATCGTTCTCAGCCTCCTAGTTGAAGCTGGGGTGGTCTTGCGGTTGTCTTGACAGACCCTCAAATCTTTTTTTTGTTTTTCTTTCTGTTTTAAGACTGTGTTTCTTTGCTGAAAGGAGATAGGGCATGAATGCATCTTATCAAGTTTATGAAGTGGCCATGAGGTGATCTGAAGATTGTTTCTAGGATTAGTATTGGGTGTTGAGATTTTATCGTTTTCACTGTATCCTACTCATTCAGTGGGTGGGTGGTTTGTCAAGTTAGGCAATGCTATTAGATTGATGGAGGATCTACAGATGGTGTATGTGTTTGGTTAAAGCCGTGGCTGTTCAGATGGTGTAGCTCTGAATACTACTATAGAAGACTTGGGGTTTGAGGCTTTGATGAGAAACTGTGAACAGCAACTGTGATTTGCAGAATCTCGATGTCATTGTGTTCAAATTCTATCTTTGCTCTGGGCCACTTCTCTCTTCCGAATCGTTCCTTGTCATGAGTTTTTGTGTTGTGATGTTTTCATTGTCTCTCTTGCGTTGAATGTATTCTTTTGCGCAACTCTACGTGATTCATGAAATTGTGTTTCCATCTGCTCCCGCATCGAATGCACCATATGAGCTTTCAACTTTATGTCGTGAAGGGAAAGCAAAAACAAAAAAATAACCAAATATCTTCCGAGATCTTAACTTTTTTTCCAGAGGTTTGGTGTTTCTATATTGTGAAGTGATCTATTTTTTTCTCGGTTTTTCTGATTTGAGGCTTGATTTTATTCGCAGTGGAAATTTTGGTTACCATTAAGGGACTTTTGGTTGTTGTTGCCTCAGGTGGCCACTTGCCACCAACGCCAGATCCAACATCACTAGCTCGCTGACTCGGTTTTCTATATCTGCCACCGCCAAACGCAACATCACTAGCTCGCCGGCTCGCTTGTCTAGAAAGTCCACAGGTCTTAACTTCTTTGTAGTATGTATAAATCACGGAATATTTTTAGAGTAGTAACTTGTTAGATGCAGAGTTTATTAGGATTTTGCCAAAAGATAAGTGTAATGGGTGATTTTTTATTTTTTTGAGAAATTATTTTTATAGTCAACCGGGTTTGATTCGAGACCTTATGCAGTGGTTTGCAACGCTCTACTACTTGAGATACCACCCTAGCTACACTGTAATGGGTGACATATAGTCTTATTATTATTTTTTCAAACACTTTCATTTCTTAAAAGCAAAAGAGATTGCCCAAGTTCCCTTTAAAAAAAAGAGAGAGATGGCCCAAGGATAGTTGAAAGTGGTGGGTCCTATAGCTTAGTTGGCACCATCACAGATTCACATTTGGCACATGAAAGTTGGCACACTCAGCATTTTTTTTAGATTTATTTGCCTCTCCCATCGCCATCTCCATTTTGACTCGGATAGCCGTTTTCATCCCATCGTCATCTCTTCGTCAACTTATCTTCAACCATCCACATCTTCACTGGCACACACACTCCCCACACTCGTCGTCACCACCCTTCCGATCTCCTCATCACCGCAACAAGATGAGCAAATCAGAGGACATCAATTCCCTTTACAAGAACCCTAACGCTCCCGTCGAAGCCAGAGTCGCCGACCTCCTCTCTCGCATGACTTTGCAAGAGAAAATTGGCCAGATGACTCAAATCGACCACCAAGTCGCCACTCCTCTCGCCATCACCGACCTCTCCATAGGTAAACCCTAACTTCCTCCTCCCTCCCACATAAACTTCATCGTGAGCTTACTGTAATCATGAGCTATCTCGCCCAACGTCTGCAACCACTGAACTCCCAAGACCGCATCAATACTGTGGACAGCTAAATCATAGAGATCCACCTCGAAAGTTGTACCATGAATAGTCAACGGTGTCTTCGGTCAATAATATGTGCAGCGTAAATGCTTTCCATCACCGACATATACTCTAAAAGGAGGAATCGGATGAAGTAATAATGCTAAATGTTCCGCCATCGTCGGATGTGTAAAATTATGCGTGCTACCCCCGTCAATGAGGACCTGCACACAAACATCACTTATCGTACTGTTGAGAAGTCCCACATCGGGCATTAAAGAAGAAGAAATTTAATTAATAAGTGTCCTGGGCTACTCCCCTCATTGCTAATTGGTTTTGAGGTGGAACCCCCATGGATTCTTACATGGTATTAGAGCCTCGGCTCACACACACGTGAATGGTCTAACAACCCACGTGCTCACCGCCACCCGCAGACAAAAAATCCACGTGTAGGCCAAAGAATGCCACACGTGAGGGGGCGTGTTGAGAAGTCCCACATCGGGCATTAAAGAATAATAAATATAATTAATAAGTGTCCTGGGCTACTCCCCTCATTGCCAATTGGTTTTGAGGTGGAACCCCATGGATTCTTACACGTACCAGTCAATTTAAGTGAACGGGGGTTCGGAATACCTGCCAAAGTGTGGAGACGGGAGAGATTATCGATAATAATCCCTGGATCGTCGTCGTTGGGTGGCAAGTGTGAACCGTCGATGTCATCCTCGTCTACGCATAACAAGAAGAACTGATGTGCGCACTTGTGGCCTCTGAAATACTTCTCATCACAGTAAAAACAAAGCTCCTGACGCTGCCTATCCGCTTTCTCGGCTGGTGAGATACGACGAACAGGTGGGGTGGTGGTATTTGCTGTACCCGTGGGCTGCTTGGAAGCCATTGTAGTGGTGGTTGTGGTTGAAGGAGCCGGCTGACGAGCATAATAAGGAGTCCAACTCTTCTTGGGCAAGTACATTTGTAATACATCGTCATGGCTAGCGGCTAGCTCTTGAGCTAAAGCAAAGGCTTCGGCTAACGAACAGGGGTTGCGCAGCTTAAGCTCGCGTTGCACAGGTTGTTTCAGACCTGACGTGAAAATAGAAACCAAATGCGAATCATCTACTCCGGTTATGTGGTTCAATATGGATTCAAATTCAGTTTTGAAAGCGATGAAGGTGGTGGTCTGTTGAATTTTGGAGAGCTTCCCGACATAGTCTTCGTAGTGGCCAGTGTCAAAATGTAACTTCACGGCAGTGAGGAATTGCATCCATGTGGCTGCTACGTTGTTTTTCATATAATACCGGTACCAATCGGAGGCGGGAGCATCAATTAACATAGCAACAACCTGCAGTCGATCTGGGTCAGCAGTCCGGTGGCAATCGAAAAAAAATTGGACCCGGAAGATCCACCAGACGGGATCTTGTCCGTCGAACTTGGGTGATTCCACCCTTAGACGCGGTGCACTGTCCGAAGTCGTGGCAGTGGCTGTGTTGGCTTGCGATGGAGGGGGTTGCCGAACCGGAGGGGGACCGAGGATGCTCGGCGGTGTGGTCGTCGGTAGGTTTGTCGGAGGTGGGGTCAAACCGGCGAACCGGTTGTTGATTTGTCGGAGGGTGTCGCGGATTTCCGCCAGCTCCGTCCGAATCTCTGCTGTGTCTGTGCGTAAGGCGGCAGTCTCGGTTTGAAGGCCGTCGGTCCGGCCATAAAGATCTCGCTGCATATTGGTGAAAGTCGTGACTGTTAGGTCCTGTGAAAGGGGGTTCTTGGACGATTGGGAGGAAGTAGTTAGGTCTTCCATTGATGGCGAAAGCTGAGAGTTCGATTGCCGCCGCGAAGAATAGCCGACCGGCGAGCTCAATGAAGAAGCACCAGATGATGCCTTCTGGTATCGTGAGGCATAGGGCTAGAAGAAGAGAAGAGGGACGGGAAAGAGAAGAAAAGAAAGAAAAGATTAGGGCAAGTTAATTTTCTGATTAATTTCTCAAGAAAAATACACCCTTTTTATACCTCTAATCCTGGCGGTTCGACCTAGCCCTAGTCCGAGTAAAGAACCGTATAGAAACCCCCGGACGAAACTGAAAATCCAAACAACGTTCCCAAAATTAATCGTAACTACAAAACACAAAATAAATTAACGCTTAACATAATCCTTAAGATATAAAGGTGGACCCGCACTGCGTTAGGGTCGCACGGTAACGGGAACGTCTGGAGTGCCAAGATCATCGTCACTAGTGTCGTCCTCATTCGTAGGAGTGTGAATCACCGTATCAACAGATCCTAACATTCCTCTCAGTTTTACCCTGAAACATAATTTTCGCCGTCGGGTGTGTGATGTTAAGGGAACTAACCAATGCCATCCTCGCAGAAGCCCGAGGATTTAACATTCCTCAAGAGCATGCGTGGCGGTGTGGCACAAATGAGATGCTGTCTGTTCTAATCAGTTTATCATCCCACATCAGAACGCTATTTCTTCAAGAAAAAGAGGAGTGATAAAAAAGTAGAGACCAAACCTAGTAGAGAAATACATTTCTCGGCCTTCTGGCTAAGATCAAGTGTAGTATCAGTTCTTATCAGTTTAATATCTGATATGTGAGCCATTGGCTCGCACGATATTAAATTTATTTTTTTAGGGGGAGAGGTCCATCACAGATTCACGGTAGCTTGCTGCTGGGACCTGTCAAGTATTGCCTTGGTGTTCCACTACTGCCTTGGGCTGGTGCAACCACCCAAATCTAGTTAATAAATTTTCTTCTGAGAATCTAAGGGTATTAATGTTAATGGTTATAGCTATTATTTACAAGTTCATGAAACAAACTATTTTGCTTAACGATTGACACCCACCCTGCCAAACTTAAAACTAACAAAGGACTACCGAAAAGGTGAAAACTAGACTTGTATGTAAACCACTAGTATATATGTGTTCTTCGTTCCACAAGATTGACCAAGTCGTTGAGCAACTCCAAACACAGATTAGTGATCAACTAACTACAGCCAAATATAAACAAGTTCCAAACACTAAATACCTTTTTATCTAACTTCTCATCACTTGTGGGAACTTCTCTTCATACTCAACCCACAGCTACAAAGGGAAACACCAGAAGGAGAAGAACAAAACAATGGCCGTATCACTAATAAAAGAGCCAAAACAACCACTAACGAATAGATGATAAAAAAGTGCCAGTAGAAAGTTGTTTAATAAGGTGCAATTCTTCTACCATTTATGAGACAGACCTTTACTGGATTGGTTTAGGATTCCAATTAGAATTAGAATGCAAGTTTGAATTACGAAAGTGGCTTTTGCTTTTTCTTGCAGGTGCAGCCGTGCAGGCATCGGCATAACAAGAGATCGAATTGCGCTCCAACGAGAATTTTGTTGCATTCTCAATTTCAGTACTTAAGGCCAAGGCAATAGAGAACTTTGTTCTCGTGTCTCTTTCCTATAGCTTAACAGGATCTTAAACAGAAAGTTCTCGGAGGGTTTTGATCGGTGCGTTGCTATTAACGCTAATCCATCAAACTATTTTAAAGGCACCATGTAGTAGTTTTCTAAGGTGACCTAGAAAGCAAGAAGTATGGAATACGATGTAGGCATAAAACCGTCCCGCATCGCAGTGTTTTCAATCTAACGGGGTGTAGTTGTAAGCTGACTTTGGCAAAACACATCACGACCTTACTTGAACAGGATCTGTTCTATAGGATCGTACGTCCCTTCTTAGAGTTCTACTTAGACAAGAACTTCAGTCTGGTGGATGAAACATGACCGCATGATCAGAGCGTGATTAACGGCCCTGATGCTCCTTGGAGTACTCACAGCTGTAGATGATCGTTCTCAGCCTCCTAGTTGAAGCTGGGGTGGTCTTGCGGTTGTCTGACAGACCCTCAAATCTTTTTTGTTGGGCATGAATGCATCTTATCAAGTTTATGAAGTGGCCATGAGGTGATCTGAAGATTGTTTCTAGGATTAGTATTGGGTGGGGTGGTCTTGCGGTTGTCTGACAGACCCTCAAATCTTTTTTTGTTTTTCTTTCTGTTTTAAGACTGTGTTTCTTTGCTGAAAGGAGGTAGGGCATGAATGCATCTTATCAAGTTTATGAAGTGGCCATGAGGTGATCTGAAGATTGTTTCTAGGATTAGTATTGGGTGGGGTGGTCTTGCGGTTGTCTGACAGACCCTCAAATCTTTTTTTGTTTTTCTTTCTGTTTTGAGACTGTGTTTCTTTGCTGAAAGGAGATAGGGCATGAATGCATCTTATCAAGTTTATGAAGTGGCCAAGAGGTGATCTGAAGATTGTTTCTAGGATTAGTATTGGGTGTTGAGATTTTATCGTTTTCACTGTATCCTACTCATTCAGTGGGTGGGTGGTTTGTCAAGTTAGGCAATGCTATTAGATTGATGGAGGATCTACAGATGGTGTGTAACACCGTATGTGTTTGGTTAAAGCCGTGGCTGTTCAGATGGTGTATCTCTGAATACTACTATAGAAGACATGGGGTTTGAGGCTTTGATGAGAAACTGTGAACAGCAACTGTGATTTGCAGAATCTCGATGTCATTGTGTTCAAATTCTATCTTTGCTCTGGGCCACTTCTCTCTTCCGAATCGTTCCTTGTCATGAGTTTTTGTGTTGTGATGTTTTCATTGTCTCTCTTGCGTTGAATGTATTCTTTTGCGCAACTCTACGTGATTCATGAAATTGTGTTTCCATCTGCTCCCGCATCGAATGCACCATATGAGCTTTCAACTTTATGTCGTGAAGGGAAAGCAAAAACAAAAAAACAACCAAATATCTCCCGAGATCTTAACTTTTTTTTCCAGAGGTTTGGTGTTTCTATATTGTGAAGTGATCTATTTTTTTCTCGGTTTTTCTGATTTGAGGTTTGATTTTATTCGCAGTGGAAATTTTGGTTACCATTAAGGGACTTTTGGTTGTTGTTGCCTCAGGTGGCCACTTGCCACCAATGCCAGCTCGAACATCACTAGCTCGCTGACTCGGTTTTCTATATCTGCCACCGCCAAACGCAACATCACTAGCTCGCCGGCTTGCTTGTCTAGAAAGTCCACAGGTCTTAACTTCTTTGTAGTATGTATAAATCACGGAATATTTTTAGAGTAGTAACTTGTTAGATGCAGAGTTTATTGAAAGAACCCGTTAGGGTTTTGCAGAAATCAATCGAAGGAGATGAAGAACCAGAGAAGAAACCATGTTTGATTGATAATGAAACGGCATAAAACCCTAACCACAATTCTAGTGAGTATTTATACTCACAGCCTAACCATGGTCACTTACCTAACTATGGTAAGTGACCGTTACAAATATTACCAGCTGGCAACATAAGTTAAGTAAATTACACAGAAACCCCTCCAAACACTTTAGGAAAATTACAACTTCTCCCAACACTCTCATTTACTCTAATATGCCATCTCAAACACTAGTCAGTTTGTGACTATTGTTTGTTGCAAATTAATCCATGAACAAATATGGGACTGAAAGTTCCAAAAGCCAAATATGGTAATTTGGGAGAAGAGGCAGTAAGATAATTGTTGCAGCTGGGAGCAACACCATCAAAGAAACCAAATTTGAAGGTCTTGGAAGCAGTACCTTGTTGAGTGTGGCATTTTGGCTTCTTGTAATTGTTGAAAGTAGTTATGTGCAGCTTTTGAGGAGGACTTCTATTTCTTTGTTGCAATCTGGCCATGTATGTGATTTTTGGACACCACTTTGTCAATTTGCCAATTTGAGCATTGGTTGGACATTTCTGGATTTCTGGGTGTGATGGCTGAAGCTTGTGATGTCTTGAGTTTCTTGAATTTCTTGAGATCAGAGTTGCAGCAGCAGCAGTTAAGTTGCCTCCCTCAAGCTGAAGTGGCCTCACCATGAGTTGATCTCTCAAATGTGCAAAATGATCACCTAGCAGCCCTTTGGTGAAGATGTCTGCTACCTGATCTGCACTTGACACAAAATTAACAGTAAGTTGTTTAAGAAACACTTTTTCTCTAATAAAATGATAATCTAAATCAATGTGTTTGGTTTTTGAATGGAGAACTGGGTTGGCTGACATGGCAATAGCAGATTTACTATCACATTGAATAGAAGGTGCTTGTGGTATTGGAACTTTAAGAAAACATAAAATCATTTTTATCCAACAAATTTCAGCTCCAGTAGTAGCTAAACTCCTATACTCAGCTTCAGCTGAGGATCTAGAAACAGTAGGTTGTTTTTTTGCACCCCAATGAATGGGGTTATTACCAAGAAAAATAACAAATCCAGTGGTGCTTCTCCTATCAGTGGGATTACCAGCCCAGTCAGCATCACTAAAAGCATGAACAGGTAGATAACCAGGAGTATAAAACAAACCATAATTTTTTGTGCCTTGGAGGTATCTAAGGATTCTCTTGGCACCCATCCAATGAAGATCAGTGGGATTATGCATAAATTGACATAAGTGATTGACATCAAAACTAATATCAGGTCTAGTGAATGTAAGATATTGAAGAGAACCAAGTAATTGTCTAAATAAAGTAGGGTTTGGAAAGATCTCACCAGAAGCAGCATGGTATTTAGTACCAGCAGGTAGAGGAGTAGGACTGGGTTTGCAATCCTGCATGTTAAACTTTAGCAAGAGATCTTAAATGTATTTAGATTGATGGATAGCAATACCAGAATCAGATCTCTGAATTTGGAGACCAAGAAAATAAGTGAGATCACCAAGATTTTTCATGTCAAACACAGATTGAAGTTGTGTGACAAGAGTTGCAATATATTCAGGATCACTGCCAGTGATAATAATGTCATCAACATAGAGTAATAATATGATAACCTTGCCATTATGGCATTTGAGAAAGAGTGAAGTGTCAGCAGCAGTATTTGTAAAACCCAGAGAGTAAATATGAGTAGTAAAGCTTTCAAACCAAGTTCTAGGTGCCTGTTTGAGGCCATATATGGACTTGTGCAATTTACACACATAATGTGGAAATTTGGGATGTACAAAACCTTGAGGCTGGCTCATGTAGACAGTTTCTTTTAAAACTCCATGTAAGAAAGCATTTTTGACATCTAATTGTTGGAGTTGCCAACCAAAAGTTGCTGCTAGAGATAAAATAATTCTAACTGTTGCATGTTTGACCACTGGACTAAAGGTTTCTTCAAAATCTAGACCAGCAGTTTGATGAAAACCTTTTGCAACTAACCTAGCCTTATATCTAGAAATGGTGCCATCTGGGTTATATTTGGTTTTGTACACCCATTTAGTTCCAACTATGTTTGCATTTAGAGGAGGTGGCACAAGTGTCCATGTATTTTGCTGTATGAGAGACTCAAACTCTTCAGTCATGGCATTAATCCACTGAGAGTGTTTTTGAGCTTCTCTGAAGCTAGTTGGATCATCAAGAGAAGCAGTACAATCAATACATTCATTGTCCTTAAATGCAGGATTTAAAGCTGCATTAAACACAGTATGATATACCTTTTTCTTTGAGATGCCAGACTTACTTCTGGTTTGCATTGGATGTCTCACTGGTGTGGGGTGAGGCACAGGTGGCACCACTGGTGCCCTACCTGGACTGATAGACTCCATGTCAGCAGTATCTGTTGGTGATGTGGCCAGATCAGCAGGATGCAGCTCAGTGGTGGTCTCTGGTACATCCAGCACACCAGTAGACTCACTAAATGCAGGAGTAGTAGGACAGGAGACACCAGCATTTATTGTGATATCATTAATATCTTGTCCTGAAACAGGAAAGACAGAGGGACAATGTGAGTGATCACAAGTAGCAGTAACATTTGAGGAGTCATGAGAGACAGTACAAAGAGGGAAAACAGATTCATCAAACACCACATGTCTGCTAACATGGAATTTTTTGGTGTTAGGATCAAAGCAAATATATCCCTTGTAATTGGATTCATAACCTAAGAACACACACTTTGTAGTTTTGCTGTCAAGTTTTGAAGTGTTATAGTGTCTCAAGTATGGATAGCATGCACAACTAAAAAATTTAAGCCAAGAATAATCAGGTTTATATCCAAACAGAACTTCAAAAGGAGATTTAAATTTCAACACTTTAGTTGGCATTCTATTAATGAGAAACACAGCAGCTTGAAAAGCATGATACCAAAAATATTTTGGAAGACAAGCTTGATGCATTAGTGTGACAGCAGTCTCAACAATGTGTCTATGCTTTCTTTCAGCAAGACCATTTTGTTGAGGAGTATAGGGACAAGACTTTTGATGTGTAATTCCATTTGCAGACAACAATTGTTGAAACACATAAGACATATACTCACCACCACCATCACTTCTCAATATTCTAATAGGACAATTTAATAATTTCTCAATTTGATTCTTGAAGACAGGAAACACATTAGAGAGATCAGATTTGTTAACAAGAGGAAAGATCCAGCTAAACCTTGAGTAGTCATCAACAAATAATACATAATATCTGTAACCATGATAGGATTTAACAGAGGCAGGACCCCACATATCACTATGCAATAAATGCAGAGGTTGAGTGGTATGATGAACTGCATCAGAGAATGGTAACTTTGTAATATTTCCCTTTAGACAGGATTCACACATAACAGAAGAACATGATTTAAGATCTAAATTAACATGAACTTGTTTCAAAACTTCATCAGAGGGATGTCCCAATCTGGAATGCCACAAAGAGTTACTCACTTTCTTACATAAATTAGAACTATGACTGTTTGTTTAAGAAAATAACTTAGAAAGAAAAGCATTTCTTGGAGTTGAGTGAATTGGATATAATCCATTTTCACTCTTGCCTTGATAGAGAATTGTTCCTGCTGCATTGTCCTGAATATAAAAGAAATCAGCATTAAACACAAACTGACAGTTGTGTTCAAGACACATTTTATGAACTGAGAGAAGATTTGTTGCTATGGAAGGCACATGAAGGGTATTAGAAAGTTTAAACACATGAGAAGAGGTTGTGATATGACCAGTACCAGAGTGATTTATGGGGAGAGTTTGGCCACTCCCAACAGAGACTTGATCATAACCATTATAGGGTTCCACCAAGGAGAGATGACTCAAGTCTGAGGTCATGTGATTGGTAGCTCCAGTGTCAGTGAGCCAGGATGGGTGAGAGAAATGAGACTGATTAGTAACAGCAGACATTGCTGTCAAACTTTCAGGTGGAGTCTTGCCTTGATAGGCATGGTCCATCCTGTGCCAGCAATCAAGGGCACTGTGGTAATCATAGCCACATATTTGACAAGTAACAGGTGCATTGTTAGATCCATTGGACCTTCCTCTACCTCCATTTCCAGTTCTATTGTTACCACCTCTATACCCATTTTGATTCCTCCCTCCATTGTTATAGCCTTGATAGCCTCTACCTCTAGACTGTCCATTACCTCTTCCACCATTTCTGCCACCTCTATTTGTTCCTCCTCTATAGCCACCCCTAGAGTTACTATAATTGGCACAAGGGTTTTGAATTGTTTGACCACTAGACACAGGTGACATAGATGCAGTAAAGGCAGTAGAGTTCAAGTCATTTCCAGCACTTATCTGAGCCTCAAACATTTGTTCTTGAGTTTTAAGAAGAACATGCAATTCCTCAAGGGACATAGATCCAGAACCAAGGGTTATACTGAGAGTGGTACGAAAAGAATTGTATTCAGGTGGCAGACCATTCAGAGTAAACAGAAGAATATCTTCATCATCAATTATAACAAGAGCAGCATGTAGTTTGTCTCTAAGAGATTTGAGTTTCTGAATATACACATCAATAGAATCACCCTTTTTCTTTAGGGTTTGCAGTTCGGTCTTCAATTGCAGAATATTAGAGCGAGTCAAAGAGGCATACCTGCGTTCTAGGGCTAACCATACCTCTCGAGAAGTTGTACGGCCAATAACCAGAGTTAGAGCTTCCTGGGTCAGAGTTGCGTTGAGAAGAGTCAGGATCGCTTGATCTTGGATCTGCCATGCAGAGAAGGCTGGGTTTATCACCGAAGAAACTGAACCATCATCGGCCGTCAGATACTGTGGAGGACAAGGAATCGAACCGTCAAGGTAACCAAATAGAGATTGAGTACGAAAGATTGAAGAAATCTGGTGTTTCCAGATCACAAAGTTGGTATTATCCAACTTGAAAGGCATAAGATGATTGATACTAGATAGAAGGTAAAGGGGGTTTTGATTCCCCGAGTTGTTTGGGTTACTCATGGCGAGGGATGGAGGAGTATGAGTGATCTGGGTATCAAACTGAGTGGGTAGCATCAGAGCAACCAGACTCTGATACCATGAAAGAACCCGTTAGGGTTTTGCAGAAATCAATCGAAGGAGATGAAGAACCAGAGAAGAAACCATGTTTGATTGATAATGAAACAGCATAAAACCCTAACCACAATTCTAGTGAGTATTTATACTCACAGCCTAACCATGGTCACTTACCTAACTATGGTAAGTGACCGTTACAAATATTACCAGCTGGCAACATAAGTTAAGTAAATTACACAGAAACCCCTCCAAACACTTTAGGAAAATTACAACTTCTCCCAACACTCTCATTTACTCTAATATTTATTAGGATTTTGCCAAAAGATAAGTGTAACGGGTGATTTTTTATTTTTTGAGAAATTATTTTTATAGTCAACCGAGTTTGATTTGAGACCTTATGCAGTGGTTTGCAACGCTCTACCACTTGAGATACCACCCTACCTACACTATAATGGGTGACATATAGTCTTATTATTATTTTTTCAAACACTTTCATTTCTTAAAAGCAAAAGAGATTTCCCAAGTTCCCTTTAAAAAAAACAGAGATGGCCCAAGGATAGTTGAAAGTGGTGGGTCCTGTAGCTTAGTTGGCACCATCACAGATTCACATTTGGCACATGAAAGTTGGCACACTCAGCATTTTTTTTAGATTTATTTGCCTCTCCCATCGCCATCTCCATTTTTACTCGGATAGCCGTTTTCATCCCATCGTCATCTCTTCGTCAACTTATCTTCAACCATCCACATCTTCACTGGCACACACACTCCCCACACTCGTCGTCACCACCCTTCCGATCTCCTCATCACCGCAACAAGATGAGCAAATCAGAGGACATCAATTCCCTTTACAAGAACCCTAACGCTCCCGTCGAAGCCAGAGTCGCGGACCTCCTCTCTCGCATGACCTTGCAAGAGAAAATTGGCCAGATGACTCAAATCGACCGCCAAGTCGCCACTCCTCTCGCCATCGCCGACCTCTCCATAAGTAAACCCTAACTTCCTCCTCCCTCCCACATAAACTTCATCGTGAGCTTACTGTAATCATGAGCTATCTCGCCCAACGTCTGCAACCACTGAACACCCAAGACCGCATCAATACTGTGGACAGCTGTGCACAAGAGATTCCGGCAGGGAGACCTCCGTGTACACCGTGCGTAGTGGATCAGGGATCGCACAGGAAGAATAGGGGTGTGTGTAGGGAGAGAGTAAGTCAGTAGCAATGTCTGAGAGAGAGACAGAGGTTTGGCAGAGCTTCCGCGTATGGCAGTGTGTCCTCCTTTGTATGGAAAGGTTAACGATATATATATACTGGAGAACGTGACCGTTGTAGTATGGTTAATGCGCCCATTAATGGCGGCTTAATTAGCTTAACCATAACGGCACGTTCGTCCGAGTATATAGGAACCGTTAGAGCACGTGGTGCGCGAGTACCGGAACCGTTACGAGGTTGACCGGGTTTGACCGGATTGACCGGGTCTAGGGAGCTCGTGCCATAGATCTCTCAAAACAGTTACTAAAGGTCGCGCGTGGGCTTGGCTCGCACGCGACAGGGCTTACTCTAGCCTCCAAACCACTAAGTCCCTACAAGTCCCGTGCAGTGGTATGCGAGGGCTCTGTCTCGCAGCCCCCACATGGATCAGCTCGGCTGGTGATCCTGTGTGTGTGGAGCACAATATGGTGTGCTGGATGGTTGCCACGTGGCTAAGATCTGTCATGTCAGAAAGCAGTATCTACATTAGCCCCCTTTCTGCGCGTGAAGGCTCATAGCTGTATAGGCTTCCATGCGCGGAAACCAACATGCGCGTCGTCGCCACGCACCAATTCAAATACGGGTAAGTTCAGCCCCCGTGCGTGTCATTATGACCTAAAACCCCTAGAGTCGTGCCGTCTGACCTTTAGGGTTTTAGGCGTGACGTCAGCCCGTCCTGTGATTGCGCGATACGACGGTGACGGTTGCGATTCGACTACTGAAGGGATGCAACCCTTCATTCTTTTGGATAAATACCTTGTATCCCATTATTGCAAAGCATCACTTCTTTCTCTTAAAGTGAATGGTACCCGGAGATCTTTGAGAGCAGATCCAGATAATCAATCACCAGTTCAGAACTGCAAATCGTATTCTCCAATTGTGTATATCCAAGCAAGCTTCAAGAAAACAAGGTTGGCCTCGTTTACTTTTGATTTAAAATACCAGTGTTTGCCTTGAACTCTGTAAATCCATGAAATTTGTGAAGAGGCTTTGATCTTTGAACCCGCTTCGTTTTAATCTTTCAACAATATCAACTCCCCAATTTCTGAAATCGGTACCGGAACTGTTTGCTTTGGTTTGCATAGATCTCAAATTCCAAAATTCAAACTGAAGTGTGGTGTGGTATTTCTCCCCCCTTTTTCTTGCCCTTTCGCAGGAATGGCCAAGACAAGAGTAACCAGACCCGTCAAAGAAGATGAAGAGATGCCCGAGCTTCCGCAGGCTCTGTGGCGAAAAGCCCCCTTTCTGGGTGGGAAAGACTTTTATCATGCGAGGGTGAAGGCGAAGAGGATGCCTGATCCTGTTCCAGTTGAGCGATTGTTGACACTGACTCGCCCAGTTAACTCAGCCTTGCTCGAGTTGGTTGGTTCCGAGGATGTGGTTCGATTGGGGATCGAGAATGGGCACTTCCCATACACTGCGATTTCTACTCAGGCGTTTGTCCAGAAATTGGACTATATGGATGAGTGGATCGACCACTAGTTGGATCATCACGCCGAGACTCTCGATGAAGCCGGCATTTTCTTTGCTATCCGTGCTATGAAGGGTGCTGCTGTGAAGTTGGATCAGTCCATGCTTCTAGACCTTCTGTCCCGTTACTCGCCCGCGACTCACACGTTTCATTTTGCTGAGTTCGAGGCTGCCCCCACGCTCGAGGACGTTCAAATGTTGTATGAGCTTTCCCCCATGGGCGAGGTGGACCCCTTGAGTCACTTGAGGACATCTGCTGAAATGGCCTTGTACGCGCAGATGGAGGAGTGCCTAGCAGAGGTAAAGAAAATCTCCACTCGGTGGACCACTACAAAGCCTCTTCCGAACTGGCAGCTGGTGGATACGTCTGCGAAGAATACCTGGAACAAGTGGTTGCAGTACTTCTTCCGAGACTATGCGAACAGCATTATTACTAAGAAGCTTTTGAGCGAGAACCCGGAGGCCGAGAATTATGTAGAGGGCAAGGGTTATCATTTGACCCTTTGTGCCTTTCTCTGTGCTTGGCTGTCGAGGTATCTGATTGATGGTCACCCCCATGACGGGGTCTTCTACCATGTGCTCCCACTTGCCGTGAGGCTCGCTCTTGGCCAGAGAGTCGCACTCGGACCCTTGGTCTTGGGCACGCTATATTATAGGCTGGATCAGCTGGTTCTGGCGATGAGGGAATCGCGTGGCCGCCTCGATGTTCTGACCTTTGTCAATATCAGCTTTTTGACAATGTGGGTTTTCGAGCGCTGGCCGTCTTATGCTCCAACTCCCCTCCCACTTGATAAGTGGTGTCCCCCAGGCGAGACGGAAGCGCGCAACAGCGGAAGGGCTGCGAGATGGTTTGGAGCAAGCAACACCAAGTGTACTTGGAGTTTGATATGCGACAAACGAAAGGAGTTTACTGCCAGGCCCTATGCCACACGTGTTGAGAATGTGCGGTGGTTTCCAAAGCTATACCCTTCCAAAGGTATGGTCTTGTCAGAAGACCTTCTCTTTGAAAAGGGGCCGCATTTCCACGAACGCTATCGTGAATTCTTTTGTTGGTGTCTGCGAGGTTCCCTTCCTGCCCTTGCAGAGCATATTCGTGAGCTTGCGCCACGGTATGAAAGGCTTACAGTGGATGTTGACCCCACTCGGGTCTCTCCTCAGTTTGGTTTTGATGCGGTGGCCCCATCGATCTGGCCCCAGTCTATTATCAGAGGGTGCTACAAGCGTTTGCTAACAAAGGAGTGCAAGACGGTCCTCATGAGCAATCTTCCCTTTGAGCAGCCTGCGGGAACTCGCAAGGGTGGTTGTTCCCAGAACTGGCTCGCATACTGGGTTGCCCAGCAAACGAGGATTGAGACGGAGGCGGCGGCGCAGCCAGGAAGGGCCCCCTTGATCAAGAGAAACTCTTTTACGTTTCGCCCCAATTGCAGTTTGAGCGAGTCTGAGTATGGTTGCTACTCGCTGTGGGACCGCGAGAACCATTTGTGCCCCGATTTCATTCTGAAGGAGCAAGTCGACGCAATCCAGAAGGGCGACACGCATGTCGTCAGATATAGTAAGGCGTTTGCTGAGGTAAGCAATTCCTTCGTGTGCTTTAAGCCTTTTGATTTCCTTGCGCTGATGCTTTTCGTTCTGTACTGTTTCAGTGTCATGTGCGGAGGTTCGCAGCTGGTGATCGCTCCAAATCGCTGGTGAACACCATTGTTGCCACCAGAAGGAAAGGGGAGTCGTTCCGGCTAGCATGGAGGATGGATGCCGAGGTCGAAACAAGGGTTCGCGCAGTCATGAATACTTTTGCTGACTCGCTGATAGATAACCCTCCGGCTCCGTCTCCTCCTAGAGATGACCCGTCCCCTCCAGCGACTGCGGCGCCGAGAGTGAAGAGACCTAGGCAAAAGGGAATTACGATTTCTTCCCCTAGGAGTGCTCCAGCTTCTCCCCCAGTGAGGTCCCTTTCCATCAAGGACAAAGGCAAGGGTCGTATGCCCAGCAAAGTGCGAAAAGATCTCGCAGTTGAGACTTTCGTTCCATTCAACCAAGAGGAGGAAGAGAGACAGGAGCCCCAGGCAAGTGATGAAGAAGAAGAAGCAACAGTTGTGATGTGCGAGGAAGAATCAGGAGGTACTTCCGTCGCATCTCCTTGCCTTTTATCCTGACTTCTTTGCAGTTCTTTTCTTTGAACCAATTATGTATTCGCAGATGATGATGATGAAGCCGTTGGTGGCCTTGTGGCCAAGAGGCAAAAGAGAGATGCCCATTCTGGCATTTCAGATGATCCTATAAGCGAGGATGTTCTTGCTGAATCCCGGAAGACAGCCGCGGAGGCTGCTGAAAGAAGAAGGCAGCGAGAGGAAGAGGAGCTCGAGCGTGTGAAACAGCGGAGCCTCGAAGAGCAGCATGTTGACGACTTAGTACGTCCAGTTGGCGAGGAAGACGAGCTTCCCGAGGAAGTGGCTCCTCATGTGGAGGAGGAAGATGAGGTTCCCGGAGAGGATGCAGCAGAGCTGGAGAAAGTCCAAGCGGACTTCGAAGAGATCGCCGGTGGCAATAAAGGTGAGATCTTCAATCTCGCAGTTACTTATAGAGATGTAATTGTGGGTGCGTTAAAGCACGGTGTATCAAAGCCTGACATTCGCCGTTGGTTGGTAAGCAAATGCGGAGAACCCTCAGGTAATTATTTTGAGTGATATGCGCATACTAGGCTGTAGCCACTTGAGGCAAAATCATGACTGGTTTACTCGCATCCCAGGTCACGCTTCTCTTAAAGATTTGCTTAGTGAGGATACACTGATAGGGCACGGTTCCACGTCCCTAGTGTATGATGAGGATACCTCAATCCCACCTTCGCGTGGAGGTGCTTATTCTTAGCTTTAGTAAAGATAGCGAAATAACTTATAACACAAGTTACCTCACATTATCGCATTTGGTATCGCAGGTCATGCTGAGGAACCTGAGCTGGAGCAGAGAAGTCAGCCTTCTGCATCCCATGTTCCAATTTCGAGCTCCCATACCGAGAAGCCCGTCGCAGCCGCTGGACACGCAAGTGAGCATCTCGAGGATGTCATCGAACTCTCCGATGATGTCGAAGCTGATGCTGCGCCGATGGACGAAGGTGTCCGTACCGGTAGTGAGGAAGAAAGGACAAGTGATGCTAATGTTTTCGCATCTGGGAGTGTCCTCCGCCCAGCGACTTCGGCTGTCCCTTCGCCTCCGGCGATGACTGAGCTAGAAGCACCTATTCCTGCGTGGAGCATTTGGGGCTCGCAGGTTGGGAATGTAGTCGCAGCTGGTGCGGCCTACACTCTTCCTCCTGACTATGAGAGGTTGGAGCTCGCAGCTGATAGGAGAGCCATGGAGCGAGGGCAGTCTTCGAACAACCCAGTGGCCCGCATCCCTTCTCTTCATGAAATTCTGGAAGGCACTGGTAAGTAAAGATTTACCGTTCGCACGTCGCATTATTTGCTTGCGAGTTCTGACATTATAACCATTTTTGATGTCTCAGGTTTAAAGCAAACCGATGTAGACTGGGTGGTTCGAATGCGTCTCAGATACCCCCGATCGTTTGTGAGATCTCTGGAGATCGGACCTTTTGACAGGAGGCTATTCCTTACTGAAGCCATCTGGATACTGGAGCAGCTGTCTGCGGCTACACCTGCGACCATTTCGGCCCAGAGTGCTGAATTGCTGTGTGGCATGTGCCAAAATCTCCTGTTCAAAGTCCAAGGCAGACTTGGTTTCAAATTCCTCAAGGACAGAGTTACACTGATTCGCGCAGCTGTAACTTTGAATCTCGGTCACCAGAATCTCGCAGCTGAGATGCAGAAGGTGGAGCAGCAAAAGCAAAAGGTTGATGAAGCTTTGAAGCTGTATCACGAAATGAATGCCAAGTGCGAGCAACTGAAGCAAGAAGTGAAACAAGTGGAGAAGCTGAGCGAGCAGTTCGAGCCCCAAGACTCCTTAATCAAGAATTTGTTTTGACTTTTCGAATTTTGAAAAGAAAACAGGAAAATGGCTGAGACATTAATGTAATGTTTTGAAACATTAATGTAATGTTGCTAGGGTTTCTCCCCTTTTTTTTTTAACAACAAACAATGAGTTTGCCCGTTTTGCCCTTTTCGGGATTTGATTGGACATTTCTGTGCATATCCAATTATGACATCAGCAATTGATTCTCTGCTTGATTTTCGCGCTAATTTCTCGGCAGATAAGCACGCTTCCGTTGGGAAGTCCATCCGAATCATGACTATCCGTCATTTATTAGGATACGCAACTGAATCGTCGTAGCCTTTAGTAGGGTAATTGATTGTTACCGCTTTTCAAGGCGTAAGTGATTGAACTTACCCTCTTTTTGAATTTTGCTGACTCATCTTAGGCAACCGAAGAGTCTCCACAGGGCCTATATAAACCCTGTCTTTGCCATTTGGGTTCTTCATCCCAAACATGTGCTTTGCCGTGAGTCCTTACGACTGCTGGCTTCAACGCTTGTTTTTCGTTGATTCATGGCAACTTCAAGTTTTGAATCCTGAGTTTGCGCTTTGTGCTATAGAAATAGTTTCCAAGATCCCCTTTATGAGGCTTATTGCTGTTTATAACCATCATAAAGAGGATGCAGATAATACCTCATGTGTGTTCGAAGAAATTTCTTCGTGTATTATGTGTGCAGGTCATGTTTCCGGCCGCCTCGTGGCGAGGTGCAGCGCCGAAGTGACCGTGCTACCGTCTCGTAATGAATGGCGGAATTCTCCTCCAGCATCCCTGGAGGAGGGTTTCTTGCCTCTTCGTTCTTGAACTCAGGGTTGCGAACCGCTGTGTTCATCCCCGTCTACAAGGAGCCCTTGCCCTTTGGAGCTTCTGCTTGCAGTTTGATCGCTGGAACCGGTGGTTCCTTGGGCAAATGTTATGGGGAGCATATCTGACAACGGTCTTGTCGGATAGCGGGATGTCGAGCGTACGGCTTCATGTGGCTCTTTTTAGAGCAAGATCCCCCTTGCTACAGATGTTCACCCGCAGATCCGGGCATTGTGTAGCCGGCATTTGAAGCCAGGGCGGTTCATTCTTTGCAGTCCGGGTTTCCGTACCGTGTCTCTGCTGGCTTATCAGCCATTTTTCGAATGTATTGTAAGCCATGTGGGCTGCGTAGTTAGATTCGAGCTTTTCGCTTGTAAGCTGTTATCTAGATAGATAAATTGTAAGTCATTTGACTCATAATGATATATAGCTTTTGTATTATCTGCTCTCTTTGCAACAAAATACAATTTCGCATGCGCTTCAGCTTGCTTTGCCTTGCATAATGCCATGTAATGATTTCACATATGCGATGTCAACTCGCGGATGTTTCGCTAGATCATTCGAGATCGTAATTTCGCAGCTGTGCCATCTTGACGGATGGGCTTGTAGTTGGTCGTTGTAAATCATATGAGATCATGTTCACAACTTTACTATCGTAACAGATAGTTTTTAACAGATCAATTAAGATCGTTGAGTGGTGCGAATTGCTATCATAGAAGATAGGCTTTATTAGAGAATTGCTTGAGATAGTTTCTCGCATAAATTGCTATCGCAGCAGATAGACTTTTAGAAGATCTAGCAAGATGGTTCTGCAGTTACGTTGCCATCGTAACAGACGGGCTTGGGTGATCAACTAAAAGCACTTTGCGTATAAATTGCTATCGTAACAGATAGGCTTAAGAAGATCATATAAGATCGCACTTGCATAAATCGCTATCGTGAGAGATAGGATTTTGATGATCGATTGAGATCGTTTTTGTATTTTGCTGCTATCGTAAGAGATAGGCTTTGGATGATCACTTAAGATCGCATTTGCATTGGCTGCCATCGTAAGGGATGGGCTTTAGATGATCAATTAAGATCGTATTTGTGTTGACTGCTATCGTGAGAGATAGGCTTTGATGATCACTTAAGATCGCATTTGCGTTTGGCTGCTATCGTAAGAGATAGGCTTTAGATGATCGATTGAGATCGCGTTTGCTATCGTAAGAGATAGGCTTTGATGATCAATTAAGATCGCGTTTGTATTTGCTGCTATCGTAAGAGATAGGCTTTGATGATCAATTAAGATCGCGTTTGTATTTGCTGCTATCGTAAGAGATAGGCTTTGATGATCAATTAAGATCGCGTCTGTATTTGCTGCTATCGTGAGAGATAGGCTTTGATGATCAATTAAGATCGCGTTTGTATTTGCTGCTATCGTAAGAGATAGGCTTTGATGATCAATTAAGATCGCGTTGTATAAATTGCTATTGCAGCGAATAAATCATTGTTAACAGTAATAACAAATTAAATAGAGCAATATAAACGGCTAGAAATATGAACTTCTCATTTGGGAGAATTCTTTTATTATAACACTCTCATATGGGAGAGATAGGATTACAATCCTCTCATATGGGAGAGGAGATTGCGTCAATCATAGCCACATGAGACACTAAGCAACGTTATCATAAAACGTATGAAATAAGAGAAGTCAAGGATAGTACTTCTTGATCCAGCGCATGTTGACTGAGCTTGGAGTTGAGGTTGTGCCGTGCAACCTTCGTATGCTGCAGTAGCCACTATCGAAGACTTCTGTGACTTCGAAGGGTCCTTCCCAATTAGCTGCGAACTTTGGGTGAGTTGCTTCTCGCATGCAGTGGTCAGATGCGCGCAAGACCAGGTCGCCAACTGCGAAATCCCGTCGCTGGACTGTCTTGTTATAGGCGCGAGCGATTCTTTCTTGGTACCGCTTGTTAGTCCTTTTGGCTTGTTCTCGCTTTTCTTCCAGCAAGACTAAATCATGATCGCGTTGGTTTTCATAGAGTGCATGGAAGGCCAGCCTTGCCGAATTAACTCTGACCTCCGCAGGTACTACAGCTTCGGCCCCATAACATAGTAGAAATGGCGAGGCCCCTGTGGGTGTCCTTGGAGAAGTTCTGTAGGCCCACAGAGCTATGTTAAGAGAGTCGGCCCACTTCTTGTGGTCATCTGCGACCATCTTGCTCAGAATTCTCAACAGCGTTTTGTTAGTCGCCTCGGCTTGTCCGTTTCCCTTTGGATAATAGGGGGTGGAGCATATCTGCCTGATATTGTACTCCGCGAGTTTCGTAGCTACCTGGCGATTAACAAAAGGAGTACCGTTATCTGAAAGAATGGTATTTGGGATTCCGAACCTGCATACGATGTTTTCCTGGATGAAGTTAACCACAGCCAGCGCGTTTGCCGTCTTTAGTGGTATTGCTTCCACCCATTTGGTGAACAGCTCGGTTGCGGTGAGAATGAAGTGGTTCCCATGTGACGTTGGTCGGATGGGGCCGATGAAGTCCAAAGCCCATGTGTGAAATGGCCATGGCGTCCCTAATGCATGTAGATCCACGGCGGGAGCGTGCACTAGGTTCCCTTTGAATTGGCATTCTTGGCAGCGTCGCACCTTGGTGCGGCAATCGACTTCCATCGTGGGCCAGAAGTATCCGATTGAGAGGAGTTGTCTGCATAATTTCGCACCTCCCTGGTGTTCCACCTGATGAGAAAGGTCCATGACTTCTTGTGCTTCCCTGCCGTCTAGGCATCGCAGCAAGTTGCCCTCGTGACCTCTTCGCCAAAGCAGGTTTTCCTGAACCACATATCGAGACGCTTTCCTCTTCAATTTGTCGGCTTCTTTTCTCGATTCGGGTACGGTGCCCTGGGTGAGGAATTCAAACAATGGCTTCCTCCAGTCTGTGTCGTCATCGGTTAGAGCGATGAGTAGAGAATCTTTAATTAGTGCGCAACTTTCGCACTTCCCTTGTATCAGGGCTGCAGCTGTTGACATGCTTGGCCAATGAATGCCATATCTCTGAGCTTTCCTGTAGATTGACACCTCGCTTTCTCCGCAAGCGTGTTGGTGAATCTTTTCTAACAGCTGTTGTCCCTCTTGCTCGGAGACACATCGCATGAGTATTCCTCCAGGACCCTTGTAGTAAAGGGTGTTGTCGTGGATGCAGTATCCTTTCGTGAGTGCCCAGCTTCCGCTGCTGGTGCCTTTCGCAATAGCTTGCAGGATTGCTTTTCGCCAGTCTGCGTCATCCATGTGTTCGTCGTCGTACACATCTTCTGTTAATGCCGACGATGTTCGCACTTCGATGGAAATCCTTGCGGGGCATTTGTCTATGCTGACCTTAGATCCCAGAGTTGCTAAGGCGTCTGCATGCCTGTTGTCCGCTCGGGGCTTGTGCTCGTATTTCACGTCGCAGAATTGCTGCATCAGCTTTTGCACTAGGGTGCGGTATGACAGGAGGTTGATCTCCTTTAAACCATATTCGCCCGAGGCTTGCTTAACAATCAGTTTGGAATCTCCCATGACTGTTAAGTTGCTCACTTCCAAAGCTTTCGCCGCACGGAGCCCCGCGATAAGAGCCTCGTATTCCGCCTCGTTGTTCGTGACTGCGAAGTTGAGTTTTGCGGACATCTGTATGACTTCCCCGTCTGGCTTTGTCAAGACTATCCCGATGCCTCCGCCTTTTCTGGTTGACGAACCGTCGAAGTGGAGGGTCCAATAGGGCACGTCGATCGCGTAGATTTCTGGGCCTTCGAGCTCTTCCTCGATCACGTGTTCGTGGCTGTTGTCGGGAAACTGTGCCAACAGATCTGCTACCGCCTGCGACATGATTGCTCTCGGTTTTACGCATGTGATATCGTATTGAGAGATGGTCATGTACCATTTCGCCAATCTCCCGCCCGGAGTAGTGTGAGTTAGCAGGTATCTTATGGGGTCGCTTTTGGTGACCACCACTACTTTGTGCGATGCAAAATAGTGTCTCAACTTCTCTATCACGAAGAATAAAGCAAGGCAATGACGTTCGATGTCTGTGTACCTTGATTCAGCGGGCTGCACAATGCGGGAGATGTAATAGATGGGCCTCTCTTGGCCTTCATACACCTGAGCCAAGAGTGCTCCTATAGATTTCCTTGTCGATGTAAGGTATAGCAGAAGCGGTGATCCCAGTTGAGGCGCGATCATTATCTTTGGGGATGTGAGTAGCTCCTTTAGCTTTTCGAATGCGGCTTCGTGATCAGGAGCCCAGTTGTACGCGGCGTCCTTCTTGAGAAGAGTGCTGAAACAGCATGTGATTTCGGCGATTGCTGGGATGAATCTCCGCAGATATGACAATTTTCCCAAGAATGTTTTCAAGGTACTTTGGTTGTGAGGTGGCGTCATGCTGGTGATGGCTGACACTTTCGCAGGGTCAGGCTCAATCCCTTGGCGATGGACCACGCATCCCAAAAACTTCCCCGAGGTCACGCCGAATGCGCATTTCATGGGGTTCATTTTCAGTTGAAAGCTCCTGCATCTGTTGAACACCTTTCGCAGGTCTGCAAGGTGATTTGCTTCATGCTTGGATTTGACTACCAGGTCATCCACATAGAATTCCACTTCTTTGTGCATCATGTCGTGGAATAGAGCCATCATGGCCCGCTGATAGGTTGCGCCTGCGTTCTTAAGACCAAATGGCATTACCGTGTAGTTGAATACCCCCACGGGAGTGATGAATGCAGTTTTCCTTGCATCTTCGGGATCCATCTTGATTTGATTGTACCCGCTGAAGCCGTCCATGAAACTGAACATGCGATGGCCTGCCGTTGAATCAATGAGAAAATCGATGTTAGGCAGTGGGAAATCGTCCTTAGGGCAGAAGCGATTGAGATCTCGGAAGTCCACGCAGATGCGGAGCTGTCCGTTCTTCTTCACCACCGGCACGATGTTGGCCAACCATGTGGGATGGTGATTTGGCTCTATGAACTTGGCGTCTAGGAGTTTGACAATCTCCTGCTTGATCTTCACGTTGAGCTCTGGCCTGAAGCTTCTGATGCTTTGCTTGACCGGTTTAGACCCTGGGATGATGTCTAAACGGTGCATGGTGATGCTCGTGTCCAGACCCGGCATCTCATCATATTCCCATGCGAACACGTCCTTGTATTCAGTTAGGAGCTGCAGCAGTCCTTGTTCCTCTTCGCTTGTGAGGTCCGCACTCAGGAAGACTGGCCTTTTCTTTTCCTCGTTCGGGCTGAGGAACACTTCCTTTAGCTCTTGCTTTTGTGGTCTTGGCCTGTCTTCCATGCATTCGGGCGCTTCTTTGAGTTTCTCGTCTGGAGTGCCCTGTGTTGGCTCTTCCGTCAGCGCAACTTGCTCGATTTGATTGGTTTGCCCAGGGACACCCCCATGCCCGTGTGAGGACGTCCCCGCGCACCTTCATATGCGATAGCATTTCTTCCCGTTGGCGTAGAAGCTCTCTATCTCCTTACCCTCGGGGTCATGCTTTGCAATCCTCTTCAGAGTGTACACATTCTTCCGATGACATGCGATGCGCGGCGCCTCTTCGTGTGTAGGCGGCTTTTCCTTGGCATCTCCCCTTGTCACCATCACGCCCGCAGGTGACTGGTCCTTGATGTCCTCCCAGAGAGGTAAAGGAGTAGGGTTGAATGGTCCGGGTGTTTGCTCGTCCGCCATCTCGGTGAACCACACCGCCTCGCTGAGATGTGCTTCGTCCAAGTTGAACGGGTTAGTTGAGGCCGGTATCTCGACAATCCTGTCGTTCCAGATAGCTTTCATCACCTGGTGAGCCGTCGAAGGGATTGCGTCAAAGCGATGAATCCAGGCCCGACCTATGATCATGTGATATGTGGTGTTCGCGTCTATGACATAGAACTTCGCCGAGCACTTGATTTTACCAATTTGAATGCCTAGGCGGATCCATCCGATCGTCATTCTAGAATCGCTTCCGAATCCCACCAGCGGGGATGGACGCTTGACTACCTTGTGCTCGGGGATCCCTGCTAGCTTCAGTGTGTGGAGTGGAACAACATTGACCGCTGCTCCTCCATCGACGAATGCTCGCTTGAATTCGACGCCGTTGATGATGGCGGTCACGTACAGGGGCCTCTGGTGGCTCGCATCTGTCTTCTTGTCGCTGGCAGAAAAGGTCATAATCTTTTCTGTGGAACGGGACGCCCTGATGACTTTCCCGTTGGAGACCACGAGGTCCTCCTCGTAGTCCTCTGCTACCCTTAAGATTGCTTTTGTCATATCCGTTCGGCATTTTTCGGAGAAGTTCATCTCGTTGAAGAATTTGTCGAAGCCATGCGACCCTTTCATGCGGTCGGCACGCTCATCTTCCGTGTCCATGTTGTAGTCTTCATCTTCATGGACTTCAGCAATGATGGGCAGACCATCCTCTGCGACTTCTTCCAAGTCCACTATCGAGATCATGGCGACCTCTTTGCCCTTTGAGCCCGAATCTGTATGGGCAGGTAGCGGGTTGTTGCGCACATCCTTCCGGTGGTCGCTGACGATGAGTTCACCGTTCTTCATCTTCTGATCGAACGCGAATCTGAGCTTCTTGCACTCGGCTGTGGGGTGCATGACCTTGCCGTGGTATTCGCACCACTTAGGGTCCCTCGTCATCTCCTTGGAGGGTGCTTTCTCGAGCGGTGGCAGGACGCCGTCCTTGCGCCACTGTCTGCAGAGATCGCTCGCTTCCTCCACCGAGCATGGCAGAGGCGGTGCGTCGAAGTTTGTAACTTTTGCTTGCTTCTGGGGCGAAACTGTATTGACCTCAGCTTCGCGTCCCCGCTTGTAGCCAAATCTGCCGATCTTGTAGGTGGTGTCGCTCGCAGGTCGTTCTGGAGCGCTCTTCTTTCTCTGTCTCTCGATAATGGTCTCAATGTTCATCGTGCATTCGATGAGCTTTGAAAACGTAGGTGTTTGCAAATTGATCAGCATGCTTTTGTATTCATCCCGCATGCACTGCAGGCATATCTCTACGAGCCGGCTTTCGAGCATTGGATCCTTGCACTCCAAGGATTTCGCTCTGAATTTCTTGATGAAAGTGATTCCATCTTCCTCGCGTTTCTGATACATCCGCGAGAGATGGATCATCGTCACCTTTTCTTCCATCTGGAAGAACTTGGTATAGAACTTCTGGACCATGTCGTCCCAAGTTTTCACAGATCCGGCCTCCAATGTTCGGTACCATTTGTATGCTACATTCCCAAGAGTTTTTGGGAATTCTCGCATCAGCAGCTTGGGATCGGCTCCGTATGGACCCATGACATCGATGAAACGCACGACATGCTCATGAGTGTTTCCATTGACGTCCTCGAACTTATCCATTTGGGAGCCTTGTACCCCGCCGGGTTAGGCATGAGATAGATCTCTCGTGGAATGGGTGGATCGTTGTCTAGCTTCGGGATGATGGTATCCGCGAACGACTGATGAGCCAGGATGGAGTCCACGCGCTTCTGCAAAGACGTCATGCATTCTGGAATGCTTCCCTCGGTAGTTGGCGGAGGGGTTGCCGTAGGCGGTGGCGACACATATGCCGCCGGAGGATTGGGAGTGTATTGACTACCCGCGTTTCCCCAGATTGTCGCTGGTGGAGGCAGAGTGTACTGCAGAGCTGGGTTGGACGCCAAAGCCGGGGGCTGAGAGGCGTGAGCAGCAGGGGGCAGCATTTGTGCCGTTGACCCTTGGACCGAAGGCAGCTGCGTTGCTGGCGGTGGAGTTTGCAGATGAGGGTTGGGAGGCGTGACTGACACTCCCAATCCTGGAGCGGTAGGGGTTCCTCCTCCCTGAGGGATAGCGGTGGCCGGTGGGGGATTTGGCGCAAGGGTGCCCAGAACGGCCAAGATCCGTTCTAACTGCGCAGACTGAGACTTGAGAGCTTTTACCTGACTTTGGACAGTGGCGTCCAAAGACTCTAAAGTTGGCGCCTCGCCAGGAGTCGTCGGAGTACGGCGAGCCTCGTCTCCCGAGGGAGTTTCGGTGGAAGGCGATCGGTTGCTGACATCGTCCTCCTGAGACATGGTTGCTTTTGCTGGTAAGTTCACGTCGGGTTCACCAAAATGTGCACAAGAGATTCCGGCAGGGAGACCTCCGTGTACACCGTGCGTAGTGGATCAGGGATCGCACAGGAAGAATAGGGGTGTGTGTAGGGAGAGAGTAAGTCAGTAGCAATGTCTGAGAGAGAGACAGAGGTTTGGCAGAGCTTCCGCGTATGGCAGTGTGTCCTCCTTTGTATGGAAAGGTTAACGATATATATATACTGGAGAACGTGACCGTTGTAGTATGGTTAATGCGCCCATTAATGGCGGCTTAATTAGCTTAACCATAACGGCACGTTCGTCCGAGTATATAGGAACCGTTAGAGCACGTGGTGCGCGAGTACCGGAACCGTTACGAGGTTGACCGGGTTTGACCGGATTGACCGGGTCTAGGGAGCTCGTGCCATAGATCTCTCAAAACAGTTACTAAAGGTCGCGCGCGGGCTTGGCTCGCACGCGACAGGGCTTACTCTAGCCTCCAAACCACTAAGTCCCTACAAGTCCCGTGCAGTGGTATGCGAGGGCTCTGTCTCGCAGCCCCCACATGGATCAGCTCGGCTGGTGATCCTGTGTGTGTGGAGCACAATATGGTGTGCTGGATGGTTGCCACGTGGCTAAGATCTGTCATGTCAGAAAGCAGTATCTACAACAGCTAAAACATAGAGATCCACCTCGAAAGTTGTACCCTGAATAGTCAACAGTGTCTTCGGTCAATAATATGTGCAGCGTAAATGCTCTCCATTACCGACTTATACTCTAAAAGGAGGAATCGGATGAAGTAATAATGTTAAATGTTCCGCCATCGTCGGATGTGTAAAATTATGCGTGCTACCCCCGTCAATGAGGACCTGCACACAAACATCACTTATCGTACGAGTCAATTTAAGTGAACGGGGGTTTGGATTACCTGCCAAAGTGTGGAGATGGGAGAGATTATCGATAATAATCCCTGGATCGTCGTCGTCGGGTGGCAAGTGTGAACCGTCGATGTCATCCTCGTCTACGCATAACAAGAAGAACTGATGTGTGCACTTGTGGCCTCTGAAATACTTCTCATCACAGTAAAAGCAAAGCCCCTGACGCTGCCTATCCGCTTTCTCGGCTGGTGAGATACGACGAACATGTGGGGTGGTGGTATTTGCTGTACCCGTGGGCTGCTTGGAAGCCATTGTAGTGGTGGTTGTGGTTGTAGGAGCCGGATGACGAGCATAATAAGGAGTCCAACTCTTCTTGGGCAAGTACGTTTGTAATACATCGTCATTAGGGATGGCAATATGGTCCGATCCGATTTGTGACCCGAGCGATCCGGGCCGAATGGATCGGATCCAAATCCGATCCAATTGAAAATGGATGGATCGGATTTGGATCTGGAAAGCCAGATCCGATCGGATTCGGATCTGTATTTGGATCTAAGGGCAGATCCACCGGGTTCCGACCCGATCCGATCCGACGTATATGTGTGTTTTACAAATATATTCATACTACCTCCCCACTATCACTTCCAAGAATAATACAATAGTGATTCCAACCTACAAAGCTATTTCTGTTGTGTTTTAGGCTTCATAACTTGCGAACATGCCTTAGCGTATGAAATAGTGTTTATTTCTTATGTTATTTTTTTTTATTACAAACCCAAGTTGGATCTAATCCGACCACGTATTATATGGATCTACGGATCGGATTTGGATCAGCTGGATGCAACCCGATCCGATCTGATCTGAATCCGGTGATGATCCGAACGGATCTGGATCGGATCTGGATCCCATTTCTCCTAGTCGGATCTGGATCGGATCTATCCTGATCCGATCCGGATTCGACCCGTTGCCATCCCTAATCGTCATGGCTAGCGGCTAGCTCTTGAGCTAACGCAAAGGCTTCTGCTAACGAATAGGGGTTGCGCAGCTTAAGCTCGCGTTGCACAGGTTGTTTCAGACCTGACGTAAAAATAGAAACCAAATGCGAATCATCTACTCCGGTTATGTGGTTCAATATGGATTCAAATTCAGTTTGGAAAACGATGAAGGTGGTGGTCTGTTGAAGTTTGGAGAGCTTCCCGACATAGTCTTCGTAGTGGCCAGGGTCAAAACGTAACTTCACGGCAGTGAGGAATTGCATCCATGTGGCTGCTACGTTGTTTTTCATATAATACCGGTACCAATCGGAGGCGGGAGCGTCAATTAACATAGCAACAACCTGCAGTCGATCTGGGTCAGCAGTTGATGCGCAATTTAGCGTACTATTCGCAAGTATACGAATCAAGTAGTATAGAGTGTATTACGACTCAGATTATCGATCCCACAGGGACTTTGCAGGTTTTTCTAGTAATCAGTTTTAACGAACAGAGTGTAAAACGGAGGAGTAGTTTGAGATTATGGTTGTAGACTAAGTACTAAAAGTAAAGACTAAAACGTAAATATTTTTGGTGAAAGTTTTCTGAATAATCTTAAGGTTGTAAAACTAGGGTTTAAGATACTAGGTCCCGGGATCCCCTAGGGTTATTCAGATTTTCGTTCTTTGTTTGACATGAAAACACACAGCAGTCTCGTTATCCGTGCCACGTACCAATTGTGCAGTATCTTTTCTTTTCCTGCACGTTATCACAATCCTGCAGATTGTCGGATTCCTGTTAAGCTGCCTAAATCTGCAGTCTCGTTCTAAGGCTGCTAGGGTTTCTAACCTGTCCTGATGGCCCGGGTCAGATTCTCTAACAGTTGGTCTCAACGATTTCAGGCTAGTCCTAACTCCCCTTCGCTAGTCGGCCCATCGGGGTAAGGTGCTAAATTCTGTCTTCTCTTCCTAACCCTAACCGGACGTTTTCACCTACCGGCTCGGGTCTGTAGCAATTCTGGTTCGCGACTCCGATCATGCATAAACAGTAAAATTCAAAGACATAATAACGAATAAAGCTGCTGATATTAAGATAGTACGATCATGAATTCATAGTCAAAACGTAGAACTAATCTCTGAAAACGAAACCCTAGGTTCACCGAGAACCTAGGTAAAAGTTTAGCTACTAAAATTCATAACGTAAATAACACAGTTTTTGAATAAGAGAGAAGAAGAGCAAACGGGTGTCTTGAATCTGGATTCACGTTTCCGTGCTCTCCGGGACGCTCCGACTCCTCCTTCGGTTGTGCTGTCTTGTGTTCTGTTCTGTGTATTCTGTCTCAAAACGAGTCTGGACGAGTCTTTAAATAGTGCTGTTTCCCGAAAACGCTTGTGCTCGAAATTACGGAATGTGCCATCGGTCCACCGTCTTTGACCAAAAGTCAAAACTGGCTGCGTATATACGCAGGGTTGCGTATATAGGGCCCAACCAACAACCTCCACCACCCTCACTGCCTGCGTATATACGCAGGGGCTGCGTATATACGCAGGCCGTGGGGGCTAGGTGGGGTCCACGTGGTCCTTTGGTGGGCCAGGTCTGGTCCCCTGGGTCCCACTCTTCTGCCTGAAATCTCCAGTTTTCCTTCCTCGGTGTCTTCCTGCTTTCCCGTGTTCCCGTCTTGCGTTTTGACCCGAAACTTATCAAAATTACGAAAATACCCCTGGGTCAAAACCGCTCCAAATTCTGTCCAATCTTGGCTCTGGCCATAGGAAAAGTGCTGACTGAATTTGGGAGACAAAATCTGAACTTGACTCCGGAAACCCGGGCCCGGTGCCAAAATGACCAAAATACCCCTAGGCCAAAACTGTCCCGGAAATCGTCACGAACATGAAATAGTTGCTCTTGAATCTGGACACCGGGAACCGAGACTCCTTACTCGGGCGTGGCCTGACTGGGACCCACACGTGACGGGAGTCGGTTTTTCGGCCGGACTCCGTTTCAGCATTATAACATGTTTTCGGAAAGCTCTTGACGTCTCCGTTCTTTTGCCCCTGGTTTCACTTCAAAACTCCAAGTCAAGCTCAAGATATTGTCAACCGAGCGCGTCCCGGCGATTCTCGGTTTTGGCGTTTTCAGCTTCCTCGGTCGGTTTTCACTGCTCGTTTTTCCTACAGTCTTTCTGTTTTCCATTCCACTCTCCCTTGTACCAGTCTCGGTCAAATCCTGCTCCGAGCGTTTTCTGCACGTTTCTCGAGGCGAACCCGGTTCTGTCTCGACACGCATCCCAATGCACTTTCCGAACCTGTTCCTGTAAAAACATGACAAAACCCGCGATCATATCCAATAAAAGTACGAAACATGCAGAAATTCACGAAGAGCAAATAAACGTCTCGTTCCTAAAACCGAGGCTTTCCGAGGGTGTATTCTGGCTAAAACGCGGTTTTCCATCACACATACACATCTTTTCAGGCTATAAAATAACCCCTATTTGGGCGTTATCAAATACCCCCACACTAAACTTTGCTCGTCCCGAGCAAACTCCAGCAATATACTACCAATGCATACTTATCCCGAATCAATCCAGAGCGGTGTAACTGCACTTTTTTTTTAAAACAGTATTAATATTATAAAAACAGTTTATATATATATATATATTTTTTTTGGTGAGACTGGGCAATCTCTTCAACTCAAACTGAACATCATCAAGTTCTCATATTCCCCTCAATTTCAGAAACTGCGGTGATCGGAAGAACTCGCGGCCAGCCTAGGTTAGGAACAAGCACGAACACCACTTACTTCCGCTTTTGCACGCAAACCGAGCGTATCCCTAACGCACACCTTCCGTGCTTTTACTCCGGGTGTAATGTAAATCTGCCGGCTTTGGGACGGTAGGATAAGTCATCTAGAAGCGATGTCCTAAACGTCACAGCACACTCACACATACCCCAATCTCACACTCCCTCACCAAGATGACAGAAACTGACCCAAATCACCTAAGATTCTAGACACTCAATTTCCCCAGTCCCGGTGTAACTGCCGTTCTCGCGGCCACAACTGTGAACGAATGTGAAACTGTGATAAAAATAGCCGGCCTGGCGTTTTGAAATAAAACAATCAAGCACCCTGAATTTTCTGCCTTTGATACTTTTTTTCTTCGTTTTTTTTTTTTTTTTCTTTTTTTTGCGGGGCTACACAATAAACAATATAAACCAGGCCAACTCTATGATAAACCAAAAAATGTGGGGTGGCTGAAAAATACTGAAATAATCTGTAATGACCACCCCCACTCTAATTCCGAACCATGTAGTCAATCTGTAAAATATTCGCGCTTTTCCAACCGATCCTCCTCACTCCAAGGATGTCTAAGTAGCACAGCGCGTCCTCCAGTCAACCCTGTCAACCCAAAGTCCCCCAGGTCGTGCGGAAAATTTACGCACCACGGCTCTCCTCCTGTGCTCACGGTGTAATGTCGTGAGTCACCGCCACACCGAAGTGTGCTGCCGTCACTATCTCACCCTTACACACCCTCAAATATAAAAATAAAGCTCATCCACTATCAAATATGACAATTCTGCTCTACCCCAGAAAATCCCCCTCGACTCAGCTCCGTCGTGCCATGACGCGTAGGAAAGGTCAAAATACTAACAATGATGCGAGTATCAAAAAAACGGCTTCCTAGGTCAAAAAACGGTTACCAAGAAAAGGGTTAATGGATCAACGGGGCTCACTAGTGGACCTAAGGCGCGAGACAGGACGTGAGGTCCCCTATGGCCTATCACTCCACCAAATAATGTGGTGACCGTGATGGCGGGTTGACGACTACCTGGTGACGGTGGTCTGGCAGCTAGTCGGATACATTGCTCGGGAGACAGCTACTTGCGTTTTCTGAAGTGCATTGGCTCTATTAACTCCCTTAGACAGATTCTCGCAGCTCTTCCTCACCTAATTTCTTCCACTTCGGGAAATTTTCTATCATTAAGCTCTCTCCAGTTTTAAGCTAAATCCTTCACCCAGTCTCAAAATTTTCAATTTTTATTTTTTTTATTTATTTTTTTTTTTACATTTTTTTTAATAAAACGTTATGCAGTTACAACGCCACCACCCCCACACTGGATGGTGCCATGCCCTCATGGTACTAATCATCAGGCATATAATCTGGATTGAATGAGCTGGCTTGCCTCATCGAATGGAAACAACTGGTAGCATATGCAGAAAAATAAAGCGAGAGACAGAAATTAAACCTGTGCACCCGGAGTCAGTTCTTACAGGTGCAGAACTTCTCGCAGATTCCGGTAGAACGAAACCGTTGACCGGTCGACAGAAAATTTCTCGCCGGAAGCTATCAACCTTTCGGGCTCTATGTGCGCTCTTCAAACGTGCAATCCCCGAGCACCATTGTGTTTGACAATGTGCTCCCATATGGTCGAGTATACTTCCGTACACCGGGGTCGATTGCTCGGTTCTGCAGAAAAACTGTTCCTGAAAAATCCCCAACTCGTACGAGTCCCTGTGACGGTCGAGTGTGCCAGAACACACCGGGGTCGATTCTTCAAGATTTTGAAAATCTGCCTTTCCTTCTACGAAATTTTCTGAATTCGCTTCAAACTCCACGGATCTGTGTATGGAGGTAGAGAGAGAAAAATGGGGCAAAAACGTGCTGCTGTCCGAAAAAAAATATATATTTTTTCTTCTTCTGCCTGCGTATATACGCAGTACTGCGTATATACGCAAACAGGGAGCAATTTAAAAAAGTTTTTTTTTTTTTAAATTCCATATTTTCACTGCAGGGTTGCGTAGCAGTCAGCAACAATAATAATTTTTTTTTTCAATTTTTTTTTTTTTTTTCAAAATCCTGAAATTTTCGCTGCTGACTGCGTATATACGCAGGTCTGCGTATATACGCAAGCAGCAGGTAAAAAAAAATTTATTTTTTTCAAAATTCTGAAATTTTACTGCAGGCTGCGTATATACGCAGCAGCCTGCGTATATACGCAGGCAGCAAGTAATTTTTTTTTTTCAAACATAATTTTTTTTTTTCTCTCTCTACTCCTTTTTTGTTCTCGTTTTCTGCTCTGCTGTATCTGCACATGCTCAATTCAAAGTCAATACCCACTCATCTTACCTCTCTCAAAATTCAAAACTGAAAATAAAACTTGAAATAATTTAAACTAACTTACTACGTTGGGTTGCCTCCCAACCAGCGCTTGTAATTTACGGTCGACGGCCCGACCCAGTTACCTCATGTTTGCTCAAGGGACGTCAAAATCGCCAGGCCTGACGTCCGCTTCCGGGCCGAGATATGGCTTGACCCGGTTTCCGCTCACTCTGCAAGTTATACTGTCACGCTGATTCTCCAATTCAACTGCCTCCCATGAAAGTACCTCTTTGATGATAAACGGTCCTGACCCCTGAGATCTCAATTTTCCCGGGAAAAACTGCTTCCGAGAATCGCAGAGACGTATTTTCTGACCTACTTGAAACTGCTTTGGCTGTGCTGAAGTTTGATGGCTCGGGAGTGGTCTAACCTCTCGGGTCGGTGGCTCCTTGAGTGACGGGACCAGGGCCAATTTCTGTCCACCTTTTTCGTCCAGCTGTAAAGTGGTCCGGTTTTCGGCTTGCATGGCCTGCTCCTCCTGGAATCTCTCCTCGTTCTCTCTGTCCACTCTGTCAATCTCTCCCCATAGCTCATCCATCTCTTCGTTTTCCCAGCCTTCTTCGACTACCTCTACTGCGAAGATGTCTTCATGCTCGTAATAATTCGGTAGTTGCAGATTTTTGAAAACGTTGAACTTCACCTTGTCTTCATTAATCTGCATGGTCAGTTCGCCGCTCTTGCAGTTTATCATGGCTTCTCCGGTAACCAAAAACGGTCTGCCCAGAATGAGTGGTACGTCCCCTGCCTCCATGTCCAGAATTACAAAATCTGCCGGAAAAATTAATTCTCCGACTTTCACCAGAATATCCTCAATAACTCCGTAAGCCTGCTTCACGGATCTGTCCGCCATCTGCAGCTTGATTCTGGTAGGCCTGAGTTCACCGATTTTCAAAGTTTTGAAAATCGATAACGGCATCAGATTGATACTGGCCCCTAGGTCACACAGAGCCTTTCCTGTGTAAGCATTACCTAGGGTCACCGGGATGACAAAACTGCCAGGGTCCTTCCTCTTCCTCGGTAGCCCATTCTTCACACAGTTGCTCACTTCTGCCGTCAGATTTATAGTCTCGAAATCGCTCATACGTTTCCGTCCGTACAAAATATCTTTGAGGAACTTGGCATAAGTGGGCATCTTAGCCAACGCCTCCGCAAAGGGTATGTTGATCTTCAGCTGTTTGAACATCTCGAGAAACCTGGCGTAGTCCTTGCTGTCGTCCCTCTTTCGTGTTCGCAAGGGGTACGGCACCTCCTTGGAGACAGGTACCGTTTCTGCATCTGTCTCGTTCTGCACTGCATCCTGCTCAACCGAGCCCTTCGGCTGGGGGCGGTCGACTGTGCTGTTATCCTGGCCCGACAAGTTGCGTTCTACTTCTTTCGAATTTTCTGCGCGTGCGTGGCTAGGATACGGTGGATCCTGCAGTGCCAATCCACTCCGAGTGGAGATAGCATTGATCTGAGCCCGTGGATTATTTACTGTATTCGAGGGTAGGTTTCCTGGCGGTCTTTCTGTTAGCTGTTGTGCTAACTGCCCCACTTGTACTTCCAAAGCGCGCAGTGACGTTTTGGTTGTCTGCATGTCGGCTGTCAGGGCGTCCATATGCGCGAACCGGGACTCCATGGTCTGAAACATGGACTCGATTTTCTCCATCTGAGCATCGTACTGCTCTGCCGATGGGCCTGGCTGAACCTGCGGTGTCGGTGCGGCCTGCTGAGCCAGTGGCTTGTGCTGGAATCCCGGTACATAAACTACGGAATTCGGGTTTCCGTAACGGAACCCGGGATGATCTCTCATACCCGGTCTGTACCGGCTCGGGTCCCACTGCTGCTGTACGTAACTGGCATCTTCGTATCTGAGCCCCTCAATGGCTGTGTCCAAATCTGGCCCGTCCACCACTGCATCAGTTGAGTAAACTTTCTTGACCAAATCTTGAACGATCTTGGCCAGATTGTCTATCCGGTCGTCTTCCACTAGCTCGGCTCGGGCCGTGATCCTGCGATCGTCAAACAGGCGAGTGTCCTGTTTGGCTAATTGCTTCATCAGCTCATAGGCACCGTCCTTGTCCACATGGTATAGAAAGTTTCCTCCGGCTTCTCTATCAATCCTGTCAGCACTCTCCCTGTCTAAGGCATGGTAGAATACCTGCAGGATCTTCGGGTCTCCAAAACCGTGGTTTGGACACTTTTTCACCAATCTCATCAATCTGTCCCATGTGTCTACCACCGTCTCCCCTGTCTTCTGCTTGAATGACAGAATCTTGCTTTGTAATTGAATGACCCGGGAGGCGGGGTAAAATTTGGCCAGAAAATCGGTGACACACCCCTTCCATGTTGTGATGGACCTGGGTGGACGGGATTCGAGCCAGTCGTTGGCTACTCCGTACAGGCAGTATGGAAAGAGTATTAGCATGAGCGCCTCGGCTCCAACTCCCTTATACCGGACTTTGTTGCAATAGTCCTCAAACTTCCCGATGAAGTCATTTGGATCTTCGTCAGCTTTGCCATGGAATGGGCAGAGGGTCTGAACAGTCTGGATGGTGGATGGTTTTATGTCGAAGTGTTCTGCGGTGATATCGGGCACCACAATAGCTCGTTCATGCCCCCCCGTGGGGACTTCGAAATTCTCCACCAACGCCTTCCCAGACCGGTTGTACGTCCTCTGGTTGCTCCGGGCAGCAAGGCCCGCTGTGATCAGATCTTCGATGTACCGAGCCATCTCGGCTGGAGTACGTGTCTCGGGCAGTTCTGGCGTTTTCTCGGTATTGTCGCCCATCCTGAAAAAGTAGAGATCTCAAGAGCAGTGAGATAACAGAAAAATAACAAATAAAATAAAATAAAAATAAAATCTCTGAAAATTAATTCGGACTACTCAATAAACCCTAAAAAGTCCCCGGCAACGGCACCAAAAACTTGATGCGCAATTTAGCGTACTATTCGCAAGTATACGAATCAAGTAGTATAGAGTGTATTACGACTCAGATTATCGATCCCACAGGGACTTTGCAGGTTTTTCTAGTAATCAGTTTTAACGAACAGAGTGTAAAACGGAGGAGTAGTTTGAGATTATGGTTGTAGACTAAGTACTAAAAGTAAAGACTAAAACGTAAATATTTTTGGTGAAAGTTTTCTGAATAATCTTAAGGTTGTAAAACTAGGGTTTAAGATACTAGGTCCCGGGATCCCCTAGGGTTCTTCAGATTTTCGTTCTTTGTTTGACATGAAAACACACAGCAGTCTCGTTATCCGTGCCACGTACCAATTGTGCAGTATCTTTTCTTTTCCTGCACGTTATCACAATCCTGCAGATTGTCGGATTCCTGTTAAGCTGCCTAAATCTGCAGTCTCGTTCTAAGGCTGCTAGGGTTTCTAACCTGTCCTGATGGCCCGGGTCAGATTCTCTAACAGTTGGTCTCAACGATTTCAGGCTAGTCCTAACTCCCCTTCGCTAGTCGGCCCATCGGGGTAAGGTGCTAAATTCTGTCTTCTCTTCCTAACCCTAACCGGACGTTTTCACCTACCGGCTCGGGTCTGTAGCAATTCTGGTTCGCGACTCCGATCATGCATAAACAGTAAAATTCAAAGACATAATAACGAATAAAGCTGCTGATATTAAGATAGTACGATCATGAATTCATAGTCAAAACGTAGAACTAATCTCTGAAAACGAAACCCTAGGTTCACCGAGAACCTAGGTAAAAGTTTAGCTACTAAAATTCATAACGTAAATAACACAATTTTTGAATAAGAGAGAAGAAGAGCAAACGGGTGTCTTGAATCTGGATTCACGTTTCCGTGCTCTCCGGGACGCTCCGACTCCTCCTTCGGTTGTGCTGTCTTGTGTTCTGTTCTGTGTATTCTGTCTCAAAACGAGTCTGGACGAGTCTTTAAATAGTGCTGTTTCCCGAAAACGCTTGTGCTCGAAATTACGGAATGTGCCATCGGTCCACCGTCTTTGACCAAAAGTCAAAACTGGCTGCATATATACGCAGGGTTGCGTATATACGCAACCAGGGCCCAACCAACAACCTCCACCACCCTCACTGCCTGCGTATATACGCAGGGCCTGCGTATATACGCAGGGCCTGCGTATATACGCAGGCCGTGGGGGCTAGGTGGGGTCCACTTGGTCCTTTGGTGGGCCAGGTCTGGTCCCCTGGGTCCCACTCTTCTGCCTGAAATCTCCAGTTTTCCTTCCTCGGTGTCTTCCTGCTTTCCCGTGTTCCCGTCTTGCGTTTTGACCCGAAACTTATCAAAATTACGAAAATACCCCTGGGTCAAAACCGCTCCAAATTCTGTCCAATCTTGGCTCTGGCCATAGGAAAACTGCTGACTGAATTTGGGAGACAAAATCTGAACTTGACTCCGGAAACCCGGGCCCGGTGCCAAAATGACCAAAATACCCCTAGGCCAAAACTGTCCCGGAAATCGTCACGAACATGAAATAGTTGCTCTTGAATCTGGACACCGGGAACCGAGACTCCTTACTCGGGCGTGGCCTGACTGGGACCCACACGTGACGGGAGTCGGTTTTTCGGCCGGACTCCGTTTCAGCATTATAGCATGTTTTCGGAAAGCTCTTGACGTCTCCGTTCTTTTGCCCCTGGTTTCACTTCAAAATTCCAAGTCAAGCTCAAGATATTGTCAACCGAGCGCGTCCCGGCGATTCTCGGTTTTGGCGTTTTCAGCTTCCTCGGTCGGTTTTCACTGCTCGTTTTTCCTACAGTCTTTCTGTTTTCCATTCCACTCTCCCTTGTACCAGTCTCGGTCAAATCCTGCTCCGAGCGTTTTTTGCACGTTTCTCGAGGCGAACCCGGTTCTGTCTCGACACGCATCCCAATGCACTTTCGGAACCTGTTCCTGTAAAAACATGACAAAACCCGCGATCATATCCAATAAAAGTACAAACATGCAGAAATTCACGAAGAGCAAATAAACGTCTCGTTCCTAAAACCGAGGCTTTCCGAGGGTGTATTCTGGCTAAAACGCGGTTTTCCATCACACATACACATCTTTTCAGGCTATAAAATAACCCCTATTTGGGCGTTATCAGCAGTCCGGCGGTAATCGAAAAAAATTTGGACCCGGAAGATCCACCATACGGGATCTTGTCCGTCGAACCTGGGTGATTCCACCCTTACACGCGGTGCACTGTCCGAAGTCGTGGCAGTGGCTGTGTTGGCTTGCGATGGAGGGGGTTGCCGAAACGGAGGGGGACCGAGGATGCTTGGCGGTTTGGTCGTCGGTAGGTTGGGCGGAGGTGGGGTCAAACCGGCGAACCGATTGTTGATTTGTCGGAGGGTGTCGCGGATTTCCGCCAGCTCCGTCCGAATCTCCGCTGTGTCTGTGCGTAAGGCGGCGGTCTCGGTTTGAAGGCCGTCGGTCCGGCCATTAAGATCTCGCTGCATATTGGTGAAAGCCGTGACTGTTTGGTCCTGTGAAAGGGGGTTCTTGGACGATTGGGAGGAAGTAGTTAGGTCTTCCATTGATGGCGAAGGCTGAGAGTTCGATTGCCGCCGCGAAGAATAGCCGACCGGCGAGCTCAATGAAGAAACACCAGATGATACCTTCTGGTATCGTGAGGCAGAGAGCTAGAAGAAGAGAAGAGGGACGGGAAGGAGAAGAGAGAAGAAAAGAAAGAAAAGATTAGGGAAAGTTAATTTTCTGATTAATTTCTCAAGAAAGTTACACCCTTTTTATACCTCTAATCCTGGCGGTTCGACCTAGCCCTAGTCCGAGTAAAGAACCGTATAGAAACCCCCGGACGAAACTGAAAATCCAAACAACGTTCCCAAAATTAATCGTAACTACAAAACACAAAATAAATTAACGCTTAACATAATCCTTAAGATATAAAGGTGGACCGGCACTGCGTTAGGGTCGCACGGTAACGGGAACGTCTGGAGTGCCAAGATCATCGTCACTAGTTTCGTCCTCATTTGTAGGAGTGTGGATCACCGTATCAACAGGTCCTAACATTCCTCTCAGTTTTACCCCGAAACATAATTTTCGCCGTCAGGTGTGTGATGTTAAGGGAACTAACCAATGCCATCCTCGCAGAAGCCCGAGGATTTAACATTCCTTAAGAGCATGCGTGGCGGTGTGGCACAAATGAGATGCTGTCTGTTCTAATCAGTTTATCATCCCACATCATAACGCTATTTCTTCAAGAGAAAGAGGAGTGATAAAAAACTAGAGACCAAACTCTAGTAGAGAAATACATTTCTCGGCCTTTTGGCTAAGATCAAGTGTAGTATCTGTTCTTATCAGCTTAATATCTGATATGTGAGCCATTGGCTCACACGATATAAAATTTATTTTTTTAGGGGGAGAGGTCCGTCACAGATTCACAGTAGCTTGCTGCTGGGACCTGTCAAGTATTGCCTTGGTGTTCCACTACTGCCTTGGGCTGGTGCAACCCACCCAAATCTAGTTAATAAATTTTCTTCTGAGAATCTAAGGGTATTAATGTTAATGGTTATAGCTATTATTTACAAGTTCATGAAACAAACTATTTTGCTTAACGATGGGCACCCACCCTGCCAAACTTAAAACTAACAAAGGACTACCGAAAAGGTGAAAACTAGACTTGTATGTAAACCACTAGTATATGTGTGTTCTTCGTTCCACAAGATTGACCGAGTCTTTGAGCAACTCCAAACACAGATTAGTGATCAACTAACTACAGCCAAATATAAACAAGTTCCAAACACTAAATACCTTTTTATCTAACTTCTCATCACTTGTGGGAACTTCTCTTCATACTCAACCCACAGCTACAAAGGGAAACACCAGAAGGAGAAGAACAAAACAATGGCGGTATCACTAATAAAAGAGCCAAAACAACCACTAACGAATACTACCTCTGTTTCGCCTGTTTCAGCCTACTTCACTTTTTGTCACTATTCACTGGGTTACTTTCATCCGGTGATTTAATTATCAAAACGGTAAAAAAATTGGTAATCTTTGCATGGTGTTATAGAGGAAAGTTTATTCTAAAATACCATGAAAAAATTGTTAAAAATTACATCGTTTTGGTACCCAAATCACCAAGTCAAAGTGATTCAGTTACGGGTTAAAAAGTCAAACGCAGACAAACAGACGAAACGGAGGTAGTAGATGATAAAGAAGTGCCAGTAGAAAGTTGTTTAATAAGGTGCAATTCTTCTACCATTTATGAGACAGAACTTTACTGGATTGGTTTAGGATTCCAATTAGAATTAGAATGCAAGTTTGAATTATGAAAGTGGCTTTTGCTTTTTCTTGCAGGTGCAGCCGTGCAGGCATCGGCATAACAAGAGATCGAATTGCGCTCCAACGAGAATTTTGTTGCATTCTCAATTTCAGTACTTAAGGCCAAGGCAATAGAGAACTTTGTTCTCGTATCTCTTTCCTATAGCTTAACAGGATCTTAAACAGAAAGTTCTCGGAGGGTTTTGATCGGTGCGTTGCTATTTACGCTAATCCATCAAACTATTTTAAAGGCACCATGTAGTAGTTTTCTAAGGTGACCTAGAAAGCAAGAAGTATGGAATACGATGTAGGCATAAAACCGTCCCGCATCGCAGTGTTTTCAATCTAACGGGGTGTAGTTGTAAGCTGACTTTGGCAAAACATAGCACGACCTTACTTGAACAGGATCTGTTCTATAGGATCGTACGTCCCTTCTTAGAGTTCTAATTAGACAAGAACTTCAGTCTGGTGGATGAACCATGACCGCATGATCAGAGCGTGATTAACGGCCCTGATGCTCCTTGGAGTACTCACAGCTGTAGATGATCGTTCTCAGCCTCCTAGTTGAAGCTGTGGTGGTCTTGCGGTTGTCTGACAGACCCTCAAATCTTTTTTTGTTTTTCTTTCTGTTTTAAGACTGTGTTTCTTTGCTGAAAGGAGATAGGGCATGAATGCATCTTATCAAGTTTATGAAGTGGCCATGAGGTGATGGAGGATCTACAGATGGTGTGTAACACCGTATGTGTTTGGTTAAAGCCGTGGCTGTTCAGATGGTGTAGCTCTGAATACTACTATAGAAGACTTGGGGTTTGAGGCTTTGATGAGAAACTGTGAACAGCAACTGTGATTTGCAGAATCTCGATGTCATTGTGTTCAAATTCTATCTTTGCTCTGGGCCACTTCTCTCTTCCGAATCGTTCCTTGTCATGAGTTTTTGTGTTGTGATGTTTTTATTGTCTCTCTTGCGTTGAATGTATTCTTTTGCGCAATTCTACGTGATTCATGAAATTGTGTTTCCATCTGCTCCCGCATCGAATGCACCATATGAGCTTTCAACTTTATGTCGTGAAGGGAAAGCAAAAACAAAAAAAACAACCAAATATCTCCCGAGATCTGAACTTTTTTTCCAGAGGTTTGGTGTTTCTATATTGTGAAGTGATCTATTTTTTTCTCGGTTTTTCTGATTTGAGGCTTGATTTTATTCGCAGTGGAAATTTTGGTTACCATTAAGGGACTTTTGGTTGTTGTTGCCTCAGGTGGCCACTTGCCACCAACGCCAGCTCGAACATCACTAGCTCGCTGACTCGGTTTTCTATATCTGCCACCGCCAAACGCAACATCACTAGCTCGCCGGCTCGCTTGTCTAGAAAGTCCACAGGTCTTAACTTCTTTGTAGTATGTATAAATCACGGAATATTTTTAGAGTAGTAACTTGTTAGTTGCAGTGTTTATTAGGATTTTGCCAAAAGATAAGTGTAATGGGTGATTTTTTATTTTTTTGAGAAATCTATATCTATATATATATAAAAGCAGGAAAGTGCTCAGAGTGAACCACATCTCGCCATTTGTCGTTGAAAATATAGCAAAAAAATTGACATGTGGCATCCTATATGTGTACATGTCACTATCATACCAATGAAACTTTGACATGTATTTATTCCATGCTTTGTCATTTCATTTCAAATTTTTCTTTCATTTTGTAACTGACGAATCATTACTATTCCCTTCAATGTCATAATTGCCAAATAAGTTAATGGGAAATTTTGATAACTGAATTTACTCCTACAGGCTACATTCTCATAATCATAAATGAGCTTTGAGTCGTTACAAATCTTCTTGCTATGTATCTTCTCCGCATTATGCACTCATTCCTCCCTGTATTGTCAAGAATGTAAGTAAAGGTTTTGTCGTGGTTTTGGTTTTGTTACTAATCATGTAATTTTACACAGGCTATCCTGCATATGGGAAGTGGATCATACGACTGTTTTATGTAGCAACCCAAAAATTGAAGGTAGGCAGGATCTCTCTTTCTTTTGTGTTCCCTTCATTCGAACTATTTTTCCCATTGCAGATTCTAGACACTCTTCCTCTAATGCCTTTCTATTTCAGTACCTTTTGTTTATGTATATCTATTTGGCGGCTTATCACACCATGTGACACGCTTCAATTTCTAACCCGGTTTTGTGCATATCGTTTGCTTCGTTTAGGCCACGACTCAACCATTTGGTTTTGTTTCAAACATTTCCTCTTACAAGGACTGACTTTTATATGGAGAAAAGAAGTTGGGTCATTTTGAAGATGCGAGAAGCCAATTACATTCGGGTATCCAAATTAGTGACAAGTACAAATCGTAAGTTAATGGAACCATCATATCGTCATTCAGCATCTTAGTTTGGACTATATAGTTCAATAATTGGTACTTTACATGAAAATGTATTTTGTTCAGGCCATTTTCTTATCCAACTTTGAACTACATGGAAAATTGTTTTTCTAACCCGGTTTTGTGCATATCTTTTGTTTCGTTTAGGCCACGACTCAACCATTTGGTTTTGTTTCAAACATTTCCTCTTACAAGGACTGGCTTTTATATGGAGAAAAGAAGTTGGGTCATTTTTGAAGACGCGTGAAGCCAATTACATTCGGGTATCCAAATTAGTGACAAGTACAAAAACGTAAGTTAATGGAACCATCATATCGTCATCCAGCATCTTAGTTTGGACTATATAGTTCAATATTTGGTACTTTACATGAAAATGTATTTTGTTCAGGCCATTTTCTTATCCAACTTTGAACTACATGGAAAATTGATTGTTTCATTGCCTCTGTTATTCGAATTTGATTACAGTTCACCCTTAAAACATTTCAGGCTTTATGTATCCATGAGTTTCTCTCATTTTCATCCATGTAGCTCAAAGAGTCTGAAATTGAATATCCACCGAGATATTCGTGAGTTATCAAATCTTTTATAAGACCATGCATTTCGTCATATTTTCTTCACAAAAATTCCATATCGAATAACTTATCATGAAAATAAACTCTTAACTGCACATTATGACCCATCCATATGCTATTGATCTATTTTTTGTAGTTCATCAATCCATATTTTCTTTATTGCAATTCATCCTCTCACATTCATACATATAGCTCAAGATTGCCGCACTTTTCACCCACATTTTGTTTGTGTGATTTACAATGTAAACCATGAATCTCTTAGACTTACATGTAAAACCATCCAATATGATTGTTATTTTCTTTCTGTGATTGACCAGTCCATTTTCCGGCTTATATATTTCATCACTTTCTCTCATTTTTAAATTACATTTTTCCGTGAGGCACAAAGCGTGCATCAAAACAATTATTGGCGCTTGAACAGAGCCATTCATTTATTTTCTTTAATACCTGTTTTCTCTCATAATTTAATTAACGAAATAAAATTAAGAACCAAGGTCTGACTTCTCTATGTAACAACGAAATAGATTGCAAATTATGGCAGTGTTCTACAAGAAAGCATATTTGTTACCACAAACCATGAATTGTGCTATTCGCCAGTGACATCTTATATCTTATATCTTATATATCTATATATATATAAAAGCAGGAAAGTCCTCAAGTTGAATACGGAATAGCCATTTCGCGATTTCTAATGTATGTAATGAAGACACGTGTATAACCATGTCATGATGAGTTATATATACTCCCAATAAAATTGTGGCATGTAATGCATGACTCATCCAAATAAAACTTAAATGTGCAATTATTCTTATAGCTATAAATATGAAAACAGTTACAAGTATTGCTAGAGATTTATTATGTTAATCAGTATTAATATGTAAAAATATATCATTATAAAGAAAATTGATACATTTAATCAGTATATAATTCATGTGAATGTAAGAACAAAATTTGCCTAATATACAGACTATGAAAAATACATAAATTTCTTAAATCATAATTTGCACAGCTATAATGGCACAATATATTATGTCTAAATTTTGTCTAATCAAATTTTCAGTAATAAGACGGTGAATTATTATTACAGTTATAAATTCGAAAGAGTTACAAGTGTTCCTACAAGTTTTTTATGTTAATTTTGAATAATAGGTATGAACAATTAATCTTATTATAAATAATATTTGTACTTCTACCTGTGTATAATGATGCATGAAATATATAAGAAAAATAACCTTATACTATTATACCTTAGGATGGTGAAGTATTATATAAACTATTTAAACTGTAGTTTGCAATACTGAAGTAACAACCATGTAATATGTTAATGTATTTTCTTATAATAAATTCTGAATAATACGTATGAACCATTAATTTTTATGATTAATATTTGCACATTTAATCAGTGCATAATAGGTGATTGAATCAATGTATAATAACACATGTAAATATAAGAGAGAGGCAACCTTTTATATCTGAGTATAAAAAGACAAAGTATTATAAGAATCGATAAAAATGTAAATGTGCAATACTAAAATGTAACACAATGTAATATGTGTAAATATTTTCGTCTAATAATTTTTTATTTTTGAATGTGTCACATAATTACAAATTGCACTTCTTTTCACTTTTTATTTTATCTTCTTACCAAAACTTATTTTATGAACGGAATTTCCATTGATTATATGCACTTTTTGTTGTCTTGACATAAATTCTTTACTCGATAATTTATTACGTTAATTTTGAATAATATGTATGAACAATTAATCTTATTATAAATAATATTTGTACTTTTAACCGGTGTATAATGATGCATGCAAATATATAAGAAAAGTAATCTTATACTACTATACCTTAGGATAGAGAGACGAAGTATTATATAAACTATTTAAACTGTAATTTGCAATACTAAAGTAACAACCATGTAATATGTTAATGTATTTTCATCTAATAAATTTTTAATAATAGGTATGAACCATTAATTTTTATGATTAACATTTGCACATTTAATCAGTGTATAATAGCTTATTAAAAAATTAGTGTATAATAATTGGAGCCTAATAACTGATTGAATCAATGTATAATAATGCATGTAAATATAAGAGAGAAGCAACCTTTTATATCTGAGTATAGAAAGACAAAGTATTATGCGAATTAATTAAAATGTAATATGCAATATTAAAAGTAACACAATGTAATATGTCTGAATATTTTCGTCTAATAATTTTTTATTTTTGAATGTGTCACATAATTACAAATACAAGCACTTCTTTCCAGTTTTTATTTTATCTTCTTACAAGAATTTATTTTATGAAAGGAATTTCCATTTAATAGCATGTTTTTTTACTGTTTCGAGCATGCTTATTAGTTAAGAAAATTGATTATATGCACTTTTTGTTGTCTTGACATAAGTTCTATACTCGATAACCATTCGATTTTGTTTTTTACAGTGAGATCTTAAGGCTTTGGGCATATCAAGTTGCTCTATGATTCTCTTTTTATTCTATAATAATATGTTACATATGAAATAGTAACCCATATTATTAAGCTAATTAAATAATGATGATGATGATGATGATGATGATGATGATGATGATGATGATGATGATGATGATGATGATAATAATAATATTAATTAAACACTAATATAATATTAAAAAGAACAATAATAATGTTTAATAATAATTCTAATGCTCATCATAAATTTAGATTTATTAAACTCGACATTCTTACCGATCTTATGCACGATCGGGTCGTTCAATCCCATAAATGATACGTTTCAACAATATTATATCCATTTTCTTTTCCACTTGACGGATATGTATTAGATCAATCACATAAATTTGACAATATGTATTACTAAAATTTCCACATATGAATTGGGCTTAGATTTTTCCACAAATATCTCTCAAGATTATTGCAATATTTTTTAAAATAAATTATGTACCATGCTCTTGAATCTGTCGCGTCCTTCAATATTATGAGCACTACTTGATACTTAACTCAAATATATAATAGCAATTCCGCGCATAGCGCGGGTTAACGACTAGTTATTTTTATAGTCAACCGGGTTTGATTCGAGACCTTATGCAGTGGTTTGCAACGCTCTACCACTTGAGATACCACCCTACCTACACTGTAATGGGTGACATATAGTCTTATTATCATTTTTTCAAACACTTTCATTTCTTAAAAGCGAAAGAGATTGCCCAAGTTCCCTTTAAAAAAAAAGAGAGATGGCCCAAGGATAGTTGAAAGTGGTGGGTCCTATAGCTTAGTTGGCACCATCACAGATTCACATTTGGCACATGAAAGTTGGCACACTCAGCATTTTTTTAGATTTATTTGCCTTTCCCATCGCCATCTCCATTTTGACTCGGATAGCCGTTTTCATCCCATCGTCGTCTCTTCGTCAACTTATCTTCAACCATCCACATCTTCACTGGCACACACACTCCCCACACTCGTCGTCACCACCCTTCCGATCTCCTCATCACCGCAACAAGATGAGCAAATCAGAGGACATCAATTCCCTTTTTAAGAACCCTAACGCTCCCGTCGAAGCCATAGTCGCCGACCTCCTCTCTCGCATGACCATGCAAGAGAAAATTGGCCAGATGACTCAAATCGACCCCCAAGTCGCCACTCCTCTCGCCATCACCGACCTCTCCATAGGTAAACCCTTACTTCCTCCTCCCTCCCACATAAACTTCATCGTGAGCTTACTGTAATCATGAGCTATCTCGCCCAACGTCTGCAACCACTGAACACCCAAGACCGCATCAATACTGTGGACAGCTAAAACATAGAGATTTACCTCGAAAGTTGTACCCTGAATAGTCAACGGTGTCTTCGGTCAATAATATGTGCAGCGTAAATGCTCTCCATCACCGACATATACTCTAAAAGGAGGAATCGGATGAAGTAATAATGATAAATGTTCCGCCATCGTCGGATGTGTAAAATTATGCATGCTACCCCCGTCAATCAGGACCTGCACACAAACATCACTTATCGTACCAGTCAATTTAAGGGAACGGGGGTTCGGATTACCTGCCAAAGTGTGGAGATGGGAGAGATTATCGATAATAATCCCTGGATCGTCGTCGTCGGGTGGCAAGTGTGAACCGTCGATGTCATCCTCGTCTACGCATAACAAGAAGAACTGATGTGCGCACTTGTGGCCTCTGAAATACTTCTCATCACAGTAAAACAAAGCTCCTGACGCTGCCTATCTGCTTTCTCGGCTGGTGAGATACGACGAACAGGTGGGGTGGTGGTATTTGTTGTACCCTTGGGCTGCTTGGAAGCCATTGTAGTGGTGGTTGTGGTTGTAGGAGCCGGATGACATAATAAGGAGTCCAACTCTTCTTGGGCAAGTACATTTGTAATACATCGTCATGGCTAGCGAGTAGCTCTTGAGCTAACGCAAAGGCTTCGGCTAACGAACAGGGGTTGCGCAGCTTAAGCTCGCGCGGCACAGCTTGTTTCAGACCTGACGTAAAAATAGAAACCAAATGCGAATCATCTACTCCGGTTATGTGGTTCAATATGGATTCAAATTCAGTTTTGAAAGCGATGAAGGTGGTGGTCTGTTGAAGTTTGGAGAGCTTCCCGACATAGTCTTCGTAGTGGCCAGTGTCAAAACATAACTTCACTACAGTGAGGAATTGCATCCATGTGGCTGCTACGTTGTTTTTCATATAATATCGGTACCAATCGGAGGCGGGGGCGTCAATTAACATAGCAACAACCTGCAGTCTATCTGGGTCAGCAGTCCGGTGGTAATCGAAAAAAATTTGGACCCGGAAGATCCACCAGACGGGATCTTGTCCGTCGAACCTGGGTGATTCCACCCTTAGACGCGGTCACTGTCCGAAGTCGTGGCAGTGGCTGTGTTGGCTTGCGATGGAGGGGGTTGCCGAACCGGAGGGGGACCGAGAATGCTCGGCGGTGTGGTCGTCGGTAGGTTTGGCGGAGGTGGGGTCAAACCGGCGAACCGGTTGTTGATTTGTCGGAGGGTGTCGCGGATTTCCGCCAGCTTCGTCCGAATCTCCGCTGTGTCTGTGCGTAAGGCGGCGGTCTCGGTTTGAAGGTCGTCGGTCCGGCCATAAAGATCTCGCTGCATATTGGTGAAAGCCGTGACTGTTTGGTCCTGTGAAAGGGGGTTCTTGGACGATTGGGAGGAAGTAGTTAGGTCTTCCATTGATGACGAAGGCTGAGAGTTCGATTGCCGCCGCGAAGAATAGCCGACCGGCGAGCTCAATGAAGAAGCACCAGATGATACCTTCTGGTATCGTGAGGCAGAGAGCTAGAAGAAGAGAAGAGGGACGGGAAAGAGAATAGAGAAGAAAAGAAAGAAAAGATTAGGGCAAGTTAATTTTCTGATTAATTTCTCAAGAAAGTTACACCCTTTTTATACCTCTAATCTTGGCGGTTCGACCTAGCCCTAGTCCGAGTAAAGAACCGTATAGAAACCCCCGGACGAAACTGAAAATCCAAACAACGTTCCCAAAATTAATCGTAACTACAAAACACAAAATAAATTAACGCTTAACATAATCCTTAAGATATAAAGGTGGACCCGCACTGCGTTAGGGTCGCACGGTAACGGGAACGTCTAGAGTGCCAAGATCATCGTCACTAGTGTCGTCCTCATTCGTAGGAGTGTGGATCACCGTATCAACAGGTCCAAACATTCCTCTCAGTTTTACCCCGAAACATAATTTTCGCCGTCGGGTGTGTGATGTTAAGGGAACTAACCAATGCCATCCTCGCAGAAGCCCGAGGATTTAACATTCCTCAAGAGCATGCGTGGCGGTGTGGCACAAATGAGATGCTGTCTGTTCTAATCAGTTTATCATCCCACATCAGAACGCTATTTCTTCAAGAGAAAGAGGAGTGATAAAAAACTAGAGACCAAACTCTAGTAGAGAAATACATTTCTCGGCCTTTTGGCTAAGATCAAGTGTAGTATCTGTTCTTATCAGTTTAATATCTGATATGTGAGCCATTGGCTCACACGATATTAAATTTATTTTTTTAGGGGGAGAGGTCCAACACAGATTCACAGTAGCTTGCTGCTGGGACCTGTCAAGTATTGCCTTGGTGTTCCACTACTGCCTTGGGCTGGTGCAACCCACCCAAATCTAGTTAATAAATTTTCTTCTGAGAATCTAAGGGTATTAATGTTAATGGTTATAGCTATTATTTACAAGTTCATGAAACAAACTATTTTGCTTAACGATTGACACCCACCCTGCCAAACTTAAAACTAACAAAGGACTACCGAAAAGGTGAAAACTGTTATGAAATATTGGGCTAGTTTATTGGTGAATATCCACCACATGTTGTAAGCCCATTGTATATTACTATTAACCCATTAGCCCACTCTAATGCCTATATAAGAAGGCTTAGGGTTGGAGAATAATACACATCTCTCATCACTATTCTCCCTACACATCTTGTCTCTCTAATTCTTACCTCTCTCTCAAATATCGTTTCACAACACGTTATCAGCACGTAGACTCTACTATGTTCAGATCAAAAGAGAGCAGGTATGAAATTCCTTGAATCAGGAAAAAAAGTTGATCAAGCGAAAAATAAAATTTTCGTCTTTAATTATTCTTTAATCCGGGCATTACCCAGAGAAAACGGTCACTGATCACTGACAAATCACATTGGGTGGCTAAAATCATAAGTTCGCTGTATTTTTTTTTATTGGTATGTATTGATCTACGAATTGAGGGAAAAGTTATCTGTTAGGGTTTGCCATGTTGAACCCATCAAGCTATTGTTAGTCTATGTATGTTCAATATGATTCATCTTTTCACCCTTTTTCAATAAGTAGATCATATGTATTTTTTTATTGTGAACAGTAAAAACCATGATTAAAATTTTATTAATTGGTCGGTTGTTATGAACATAGTGTAATAGTCTTCCACTACTTTTTGATCTATTTGCCTTTAACTTGTCATGTGTTCACTCACAGTAAAAGCCACAACTCTAAGACTTGGACCATGAATCTGCTATATGGTCTGTTCATAAGCTCTTTCATGAAAAAGATACACGTAGGTATATTTGATATAAACTCTCTGCCAATTTTTTTTAGTTGCAGCTAGTGGTTTCACCTAAGAAACCAAAGATATAAACAAAGAATTGTTACATTTTTTTTAAAATGATTTTTAACATCATAAAATGTCATGACATAATGCATATGGGTATGCACAGAGGGTTTTATTCATGAATCATAGTGATCTCACAACCTTTTTTTATGTGTGTTTTGTTTATCTTTACCTTATTTGTGAGTCAACTGCACTAGGACTGGAAACGATTTCCGAAATTTTACGAGTAGTTCAGTAACCTGATTAGCTTCGACTTTGAGCCATGTTCTTTATTTGTCTCTAACCACGGCCCGTATGTTACGCAAAAGGTTAGTAATCATCCAGTCATATTAGTCCTGCTTATCAGCTTCATATTATTGATTATTATTTTTTTTGTTCCCTTTAGACAAAAAAAAATAAATAAAGTTGGCATATGCTTCCATTGTTTTATTTTAGATGGAAGGGTAACCTCCAGAAGAGTGTTAACCATGGACAATTATTGTTATAAGGTTGTAAAAGCCAAATTTTCACACCAGAAGTTGTGGGTTGCATAGTGATTTTATCGTAACCTGAAGTTACGACACTTTCTTATGACTTGAAGTCATAGGTATTATCACTACAGCTTCTGAAGAGATGTCTGAAATTCCTAAAACGCTTGTTATTACCAAGCCTCCTGAAGAGGTAGCGTTTTTTATTAGTTTATTTTACATTTATGCACTTTAATTTTCTGCATGCCATTTTTTTTATATACTTCATATGGATCAAAAACGAAACTCTAGAAGAGATTTTCGTACTGGCTATTGACACACATGTCTAGCCATGAAATCACTCACAACCCGTAGTTATGACTTTCATAACCTGAAGTTATGAAATATAGTGATCTCCTGAAGAGATTACTACAATTCAAATTATGATCCACCCTCCTGAAGAGGTCGTGCTCCGTCTTTTTCTTTTACTTTACTTTTACGTTTATTTTGCTACAGTCTTGATTTTTATTTGATTATTGATCAAAGTTGAATCTCCAGAAGAGGTTTTTAGTCCATTGTTTATATTGGACATAATGGGCATAAGTTTGTATCGTACTTGGAGTTACGAATTACATGATGTATTGATCATAACCTGCAGTTACGATACCTCTCCTGAAGAGAGATATACAAACTTAATAATTGATCAATCCCTTTCAGAGCATCCAGAAGATGTTCTTAGTCCATGATTATTATTGGACATACGCTCTTTACATGCGTATATAATCGTCTTCATACCAGAAGTTATGAAAGACATGAAGAACTTATAACATGATGTTATAAAGTTATGTCAAAAGATCTCTTTGAAGAGAGAATCTACACTCATCGAACCAGAAGTTTCGATTGCCTATTTTTTTCTACTAATTTTCAATTTTTTGGTAGTTTTATTATTATTCTCCTTTTATTTTTGTTATCTTAAAAGAAGAAAACAACTCCAGAAGAGACTTGTATACCATACAATGGCTTGATAATGCTTGTGGGTGTAAAAGAAAATAATTCACACCAGAAGTTGTGAATGGAAGTTACATTGTCAATAACTTGAAGTTATGACATTTAAACTATAGCCATTGTTCATGACCGACTACTTCGACCTCATTCCCATGAGTGAATGGTAGTGCATTCCCAGAAGCGAATCACTTTGTTATATCCGGTCGAAATTCACGTGACGATAGAGGCGGTCATGGTTGTGAATGTGAAAATCTCTAAAAGAGATTAAACTCATAAGAAGATCTTTATTTTGTATAAAGAACCTCCGGAAGAAGTTCTTAGTCCACATTAATATTTGCTGGACATATTTTATAACTCATATCATGCATTCATGAGGTATTTTATGACCCGAAGTCATAAAATTTTGATAGAGTTGAAAGGCTATTTTCTTAGATTCATTGAACCTGAAGTTCAATTCAGAAAATATGAACTGCTAGAAAAGGCCAGAATTCTGACTGCGTACTAGAAGTACAACTATGCTGCCATAAGTCACTCATATGAAAGACTCGAGCGCTTATGAATGGATGAATATGAGTTTGTTGTTTCGATCATCGCAAATATGAATCATCCTGTTTGAAGAGGATCTTTAATTATGGCCTCTCCTTGATATGAGCATCTAATCATTAAATGGTAGACTCATAAAGCCGTCGATATTGATATATGCGGTATTTCATGCCAGAAGTTGTGAAATACATGTTATACCCAAGAGTTATAGCATATTATCAAATGGAAACTCATGTAGAATAATGCGAAAGATTTAATGATCAACAATATGATAAGTTGGTCCCATGTTGAGAAGTGGGTTGTAGAGCATTTCCAGAAGCAAATGCCTGCTCTACAACAGTTTTTTTAAGAAAATGGTGACGCATTCTCTTAAGTGAACCAATCTATGGTGTCACAATAATCGCTGCAGTCATGGACTCAAGTTGCAATGATATGCACATCCATTGTCATATATTGAAGTGCATCTTTATGATTTATCCGAAAGAGAAAAACTGCATAAAAACAGGGGGAGAAAATAAATGCATCAATAGTTGCAAAAAGAGCATCCCCTATGAACTTTGTTGCGTTCTGGAGCTTTATTGGGTTATTTGAGAAGCTTCTAGTTGCTTGGCATCTTTAGAGCTATGACTCCATGAATCAAACTTCAAATCATTTGGAGAAAGAGGGCATTCTCTACGAAGATATCTTTATGAGGGAATGCATAAGGCTTGATGGTTACATCGCCAAACCAACGCCTAGTTGTTGCGTTGTATTTTTGTATCCATGGGAAAGAAAATATTCAAATTACAATCAAGTCCCTGAAGTGGTTTTGATGTTATATTGCTATTTATGATGAATATTTGTTAATGACGTATAGTCTCTCAATGACCAACCAAAATTGACCCACATTCCCAGAAGTGAATGTCATATGGTCCAAATAGTCTACAAGATAATGGACAAGTTGTGGTTATGGATAGAAATTGTCATTGAATTTCTCTAAAAGAGGTTGAGCTATAACAATCAACCCCTGCAGTGGTTTCGATGTTATCATTCATACATTTAGAAATATCTAAATATTGTATGAAGCCTCACGAAGAGTATGAAACTTGCTATCCTCCCTCCACGAAGATTCTTTTGAGAACTTTAGCATGTTATTCTAAATATTCATAGAAGAATTTATGCTTGATGGAGGATATTATGATCCAATTTTGAGAGATTTCATTAATTGATCCTAATCCCACAAGGATTATTTTTTGGGGATTATTTCTACCTCTTGCGTTCCCCAGAGAGAACGACCAAATTATCTCATTAAACTTCTTGAAGGAAGTCAGAATCACGACATATTTCTCAATGAATAATAACTCGTCGCATGGTAGTAGTGACTAGAGTTTATGAGAATATGAAAATTGGAAATGTGACATATCATATCTCATAGAGAGATAAATTGCATGGCATGGCTTTAATGTCTGCTTGGATTTTTTATGCCAGAAGCATAAATCGAGAAGTTATTACAGTCATGAGTTTCACGTCATGAGGGGGAGATAGACCATATTGCATGACGTGAACTTTATTTTTATCTCATTTACATCCAGCTATACTGATGCAAAGTTAGATGTTCCATTATAGACTGGATTCTAATTGACTAATGAGTATTTGGTTTGAAAGCATGCTAGTAGCATGTAAGGATTTCTTGTTCAAATATTATGATCTTTCAGAAGAAGATTTAGAAAGCATCCAAATCTTGTGCAATTTAAAGTCCCAAATTGAGGACACAAGATATGAAAAATTCTCTTGATTTATGAGAAAAGAAGTGATATCATCAACATTAGATCAAAGCCAACGTTGGAAAGCAAATAGCCATTGAAGAGGCATGAAGCTCTTGAAGAAGCTAAGGTACCTAATTTGAGATTGATCTCATGATCTTATGGTTGATGATACTTTAATTAGAAAAGCTCTTGAAATCATATATGATTTCCATTTACCACTTGAAGTGGATGAAGTTGACTTAAAATATTTGGCCAGACATAAGTCAAGAAATACATGGACACGAGGATACAAACTCTGCAGATTTATCAATGCATGGAGTATAAGTAAAAGTACCAAGAGTACTTGTGATGCTTGAAGCATCAATGTCCATATTGAATTAATGCGTGTAAATATACACGAGCTCTGCAGTTAATGCATGGAGCATATTTGGGAAGTACTTTGAAGTACTTTAGATGCTCATAGCATCCATGTTCTTATAGAACGTTATATTCAAATGTCCGCACCCTAATGGTTGAATGCGTGAGACTATTGAAAGAGAAAAATGTAGTAGTGCAAGTGATGCCTAAATGACATTAGTATTTCTCATGGTTATAATTATAGTTATAACACACAAATCATCTCTTTTGTAAGAGTGATTGTGATATTTCGTTTAGTCTAGAAGACTACGAATGTAAAAGTAACTAGTTACACCAAATGATCGTACGAATCACTTTATGTGAAAGTCATGGAGGTTGATACCCATGAAAGATATCTAGTTGCCTGAAGCAACTCAAAGTGTACACTCGCGAGTAGTCTAGGTGCATTTGCATTTTGTCACATATCACCTGACATTACATACAGCCACATGACATGACGACAATTGATAAATAGTTTTGTTTACTATCTCTACATGGTCATGTAATATTGCATCATATATTTGGATGTGTTTGTATGTCTATTCACAAATGGCTAGATTTTGTTTTCTCTGTGACTTTATATTACAGGTCCTAAGCCCCAAATGACTTATGATGATATACTTCCAAGAAAGTATTGAAGGAAGTGAAATTTATATCAATTGATGCTATGAAGAGGGGGAGTTTCAATGTTCAATCATGAAACTATGAGGCGCTGTACTCTTTTCCTTCGCTGAGGTTTTTATCCCACATGGTTTTTCCTAGCAAAGGTTTTTAATGAGGCACGCAGCCAAATGTGAGTTCTTGAAGAATGTCTCCACAATGAAAGTCAACAAAGAATCCAGAAGATTCGCTATGACAAGGAGAATGTTATTTTGGTCAGTACTCTTTTTCCTTAGCCAAGGTTTTTGTCCCACTGGGTTTTACTTGGTAAGGTTTAACGAGGCAGACGATACAAGTTTCCAAGCACCGATGTACTCTTTTTCCTTCGTCAGAGATTTTGTCCCGCTGGGTTTTTCTTGACAAGGTTTTAACGAGGCATCCTTATGGTGAATATTCAAGGGGGAGTGTTATGAAATATTGGGCTAGTTTATTGGTGAATATCCACCACATGTTGTAAGCCCATTGTATATTACTATTAACCCATTAGCCCACTCTAATGCCTATATAAGAAGGCTTAGGGTTGGAGAATAATACACATCTCTCATCACTATTCTCCCTACACATCTTGTCTCTCTAATTCTTACCTCTCTCTCAAATATCGTTTCACAACAAAAACTACACTTGTATGTAAACCACTAGTATATATGTGTTCTTCGTTCCACAAGATTGACCAAGTCTTTGAGCAACTCCAAACACAGATTAGTGATCAACTAACTACAGCCAAATATAAACAAGTTCCAAACAGTAAATACCTTTTTATCTAACTTCTCATCACTTGTGGGAACTTCTCTTCATACTCAACCCACAGCTACAAAGGGAAACTGTTGGGTTTTGTTTCGAATTCCGCAAGACGAATCGGTGTACCCGATGCGTCTAATTTGTCCTCTGAGGAGGTGATCTCTGAGGAGGTGATCTCTGAGGAGGTGATGGCTAGGGCTTGGTGGGCTTTTCCACCTCCTCTATATTAGTATAAATAGAGGTGCTAGCTATTGTTTCTAATCGAGTTGAGTTGAGAGAGATTGGTGAGGGATATCTTTGAGCGGATGTGTGTGGTTAGGGTTTCATGGTTGTAGGCCATGAGGATGAGAGTACCGCATCGACGTGGTCCGCGGATTGAGCCGTCTCTCCCCTACGATGTATTCCCTCATTGATATAATGAAATTCTCCTCCTCCCGTGGATGTAGGCGGTTTGGCCGAACCACGTTAAATTCTTGTGTTGTCGTTTTTCTTCTCCTATATGGCGTGTGTTGAGTGTGTGATCGTGTGGCGTATTTTTTGCTTCCGTTGCGGCGGGAATTCGACGAATAATTCCCCAACAAGTGGTATCAGAGCCTGGTTCACGATCCGGGTGGAGCACGCAGGTGAAAGGACGAAGGAAAAAAAAAAAAAAAACATCGGAAAAGAATTGAAAAAAAAGGGACAAGGAAAAGAAGGAAACAAATTGGGTTTCTTTCTTGTTTGTGTGTCACGTGCATGTGTGCTGGCTGGACTTGCTGCTGTTGGTGTAGAAAGGCAGCGAGAAGTTGCTGGGTGCAGCGCATGCATGGTGCTCCAAGACGTGAATCGAGTGGTCCAATTTGTTTTGGGTGTTCTGAGCTGCCTGTAAGTCCGATTGGGCTCGAACAGGAGGTGAACCCTAGGTTTTTGGACGTTCCCGACGCGATGGCGCGGTCAGATTCTGCAAATTGTCGCTGGATTTTGCAGAATGCTGACGTGGCAGTTTGCGGTGAGATCCAACGATCCAAAATTGTTCGGGTGGTTACGGCGTGCCTATAGATCGAATTGGGATGAGTCAGGAGTCTAACCCCATGTTTTTGGAAGCTGCAGATTCATCGGTACGGTCAGAATTTTGAGATTCTGAGTTGATTGAGAAGATCGGCATCAATCGATATCGGTAGGCAGATCGAAGAAGACGGGATGCGATCAGGGTCAATCAAGTTCAAGTCCAATCAGGTGGGGTCAATTAGAGGCGTTTTCCTAATTGAACGTTCGATTGGCAACCTATGCAGGCTTGGGTGTGTGTTGACAGGTGGAGCTGCTGTTCAACATAGACAAGAAGCATAGGCGTTGTGTGATTGCGAGCACGTGACGCAACAGTTGCAGAGGGTGTCTGGTTAGAGACGTGGGCAACTATTGCAAGAAAATTCACAAGAAGCTCCAGCGGCAGAGATCGAGACGGTGGACGCAGTTGACAAGGCCATGGCAGAGGTGGCGTCCTGATATCTCTGTATGTGTGGGTTCGTGACGATAACTCTTGAGCAGCTCGAGGCAAGAAGAGAGGTAAGTCAAGAGGGTTTCGCAAAGCAGTGGCTTTGCAAGACGTCTTGGTGAAGGCGTAGGATCGAACAGGAGAAGCAACAACGCAAGGAGAAGCACTCAGGGCTGGCGTGGAGAAACACGTGGTTGACGTGTGAGGACGCTGAAGCATGGAGATAGTGCAAGCTATGAAACAGTTGCAGGTTGTTCGAGACGGTGCTCAAGTGACGAGAACGGTGATGAAGAATACTACTGCAGTAGTGGAGGTGAAGTGAGTCTCGTTTGCACTTGACATGGTTGGTGGTGAACTCTCCATTGATGAGCTAGCTGGTGGAGAGATGGAGCCACACTACTCCCCAAAGTGTCATGCTTTGGGACGCACCTGTGTCGGGGGTGCGAGGCGTGCCCTAGGAGGGGGTGCGGAGCATCTCGGTAGAGGTGCGATGGCGGTCCATGCAGTTGGAGCATGGCGGATGTGGCGGAGTTGACATCAACAACGGAGTTGGCTGAGGAATTTGCTAGGCGCTTGCAGAATTCAAGCCAAGGTGGAGTTTGTTGGGTTTTGTCTCGAATTCCGCAAGACGAATCGGTGTACCCGATGCGTCTAATTTTTCCTCTGAGGAGGTGATCTCTGAGGAGGTGATCTCTGAGGAGGTGATGGCTAGGGCTTGGTGGGATTTTCCACCTCCTCTATATTAGTATAAATAGAGGTGCTAGCTATTGTTTCTAATCGAGTTGAGTTGAGAGAGATTGGTGAGGGATATCTTTGAGCGGATGTGTGAGGTTAGGGTTTCATGGTTGTAGGCCATGAGGATGAGAGTACCGCGTCGACGTGGTCCGCGGATTGAGCCGTCTCTCCCCTACGATGTATTCCCTCATTGATATAATGAAATTCTCCTCCTCCCGTGGATGTAGGCGGTTTGGCCGAACCACGTTAAATTCTTGTGTTGTCGTTTTTCTTCTCCTATATGGCGTGTGTTGAGTGTGTGATCGTGTGGCGTATTTTTTGCTTCCGTTGCGGCGGGAATTCGACGAATAATTCACCAACAGAAACACCAGAAGGAGAAGAACAAAACAATGGCCGTATCACTAATAAAAGAGCCAAAACAACCACTAACGAATGGATGATAAAGAAGTGCCAGTAGAAAGTTGTTTAATAAGGTGCAATTCTTCTACCATTTATGAGACAGAACTTTACTGGATTGGTTTAGGATTCCAATTAGAATTAGAATGCAAGTTTGAATTATGAAAGTGGCTTTTGCTTTTTCTTGCAGGTGCAGCCGTGCAGGCATCGGCATAACAAGAGATCGAATTGCGCTCCAACGAGAATTTTGTTGCATTCTCAATTTCAGTACTTAAGGCCAAGGCAATAGAGAACTTTGTTCTCGTATTTCTTTCCTATAGCTTAACAGGATCTTAAACAGAAAGTTCTCGGAGGGTTTTGATCGGTGCGTTGCTATTTACGCTAATCCATCAAACTATTTTAAAGGCACCATGTAGTAGTTTTCTAAGGTGACCTAGAAAGCAAGAAGTATGGAATACGATGTAGGCATAAAACCGTCCCGCATCGCAGTGTTTTCAATCTAACGGGGTGTAGTTGTAAGCTGACTTTGGCAAAACATAGCACGACCTTACTTGAACAGGATCTGTTCTATAGGATCGTACGTCCCTTCTTAGAGTTCTAATTAGACAAGAACTTCAGTCTGGTGGATGAACCATGACCGCATGATCAGAGCGTGATTAACGGCCCTGATGCTCCTTGGAGTACTCACAGCTGTAGATGATCGTTCTCAGCCTCCTAGTTGAAGCTGTGGTGGTCTTGCGGTTGTCTGACAGACCCTCAAATCTTTTTTTGTTTTTCTTTCTGTTTTAAGACTGTGTTTCTTTGCTGAAAGGAGATAGGGCATGAATGCATCTTATCAAGTTTATGAAGTGGCCATGAGGTGATGGAGGATCTACAGATGGTGTGTAACACCGTATGTGTTTGGTTAAAGCCGTGGCTGTTCAGATGGTGTAGCTCTGAATACTACTATAGAAGACTTGGGGTTTGAGGCTTTGATGAGAAACTGTGAACAGCAACTGTGATTTGCAGAATCTCGATGTCATTGTGTTCAAATTCTATCTTTGCTCTGGGCCACTTCTCTCTTCCGAATCGTTCCTTGTCATGAGTTTTTGTGTTGTGATGTTTTTATTGTCTCTCTTGCGTTGAATGTATTCTTTTGCGCAATTCTACGTGATTCATGAAATTGTGTTTCCATCTGCTCCCGCATCGAATGCACCATATGAGCTTTCAACTTTATGTCGTGAAGGGAAAGCAAAAACAAAAAAAACAACCAAATATCTCCCGAGATCTGAACTTTTTTTCCAGAGGTTTGGTGTTTCTATATTGTGAAGTGATCTATTTTTTTCTCGGTTTTGCTGATTTGAGGCTTGATTTTATTCACAGTGGAAATTTTGGTTACCATTAAGGGACTTTTGGTTGTTGTTGCCTCAGGTGGCCACTCGCCACCAACGCCAGATCCAACATCACTAGCTCGCTGACTCAGTTTTCTATATCTGCCACCGCCAAACGCAACATCACTAGCTCTCCAGCTCGCTTGTCTAGAAAGTCTACAGGTCTTAACTTTTTTGTAGTATGTACGTATAAATCACTGAATATTTTTAGAGTAATGGTATTTCTTTCTAGACTACAGAGTTAGATTCATATCAAACTGCCACCATATATTTTTACCCTTTCACGACATAAACCCGGTACCTCTGGCATGATTTTTATGAAACAATAAAAAAATTGAACAATAAGTGTTTTAAGTGTTTTATTTTTCGAGTACATAGTTTTTGTATACACATTGGTTTAAATTTAAAATGCTAAATCGGTTTAAGCTGTTGGATTCGGGATTTGGTTTCTGTTTTTCACAGTTTAATTAGTGTTCTATTTGGCGATTTTCTGGTTGGGACTTTTTTTTTGACCAAAATTAAAATATTTAATTAAACCAAGGAGCTCCACTATTACAAAGCACCTTATCTGCCTCTAGAAGGGCATATATGTTGTCTGGAGGGTTGCAAACCCAATTCCAAGAGAGATTTCCTCCAACTTGACGCCCTGGCTGATAGTTGTTTTTTGGGCTAGGCTCTTTATTTTATTTGGGCTTGCCTGAATGGTGTTAATTATTGAACCATATAGCTGTGAGTTATGAGTGGTTATGGCCTTTTTATGAGAAGGATTCAGGCTTTATGTGTACATAATGGGCTTCTGTGTGGCAAAGTGGGCATTATGAGTTCTGATTTAGGTCTCAGAAAAAATGTGAACTTGTGATCGGTGATAATTTTTCTTTTTACTTGTATAATTTGGGTTGGCACAAGTTCAAAATAAGTTGGCACAAGTTCAAATTAAATGACCTTTTTTTAGTGAACAAATTAAATGACCTTTGAAGTCATCTATCCAACTATATAGTTTGAACATATAAATCTTCGCACGTCCTAGAGATTTGGGGAACTCTTACATCCTCAATTTTTTGTCCGCGCAATAATGTCCGAGCAAGTTTATGAATCTCATAACGTGCTCTTGGGCGTCACCACTTACATCATCGAGTGTATCCCACTTTTGGGGAGGATTTTCCTAAAATACCACAGTTTGGTTTCATAAACACCTAAATACAGGTGACAAAAAATCCCAAAATGCCACCATTTTAAAAACCCTTTTTGTTGTTGAGGTTTCAGTGCAAAGTAACCTCACTTTTATCTTCAGGTTTCTAATGAGTTTGGGCAAACGGGCAGGACACATTATTAGATCAGTGCAATAAACATGTTGGGTTTTGTTCAGCTCTAACTCTTATTTACGTGTCCTTGTGTCTGTTCAAATTGTACATTTCATGCCAGAGATTAAGGTTCCTTTATATGCCTACATTCAATCCCTTTGATGCTTTGATTGAACCACAAAATTAGATCATGGTATTTGGCATCAGTTTGTACTTTTTATTTTTTCACAATTGTGTTACACAAATTAATGATGTGCTCTTTTGTGATTACATTTTCTCTCTATCTATATACCTCATAGTTGACTCTGGTTTTCCTCAAGCCCTAGTAACTGTTCTGACCAAAACGAAACCCATATATTTGCACTGCAAAATACCGATAATGCTTAAACAGTAAGTGTGAATAAGCTCGGAAACACATGGAAGGATAAGGAACTTATCTCATAAGTCGGAATACTTCAGACGTCAACGACTAGGGTTCAGAAATTATAACCGCGTTACCCTACAATTGTATATAGATATAGAAGACTCGAAACTACTAAGAGTGAAAACGATGGAGAGAGTCTCCAATGTCAATGAAGATCTGATTCGACCAAGAGGGTGTAGTTGGAGAAAACGACCGTGTTTTTCTTTTCTCGAAAATAGACTCCTGATTTTAGTTTTTTCAACTCTTTTTTATCTAGAGTTCCAGCCCTGTCCGATCTGCCCAGAATTCAAACAAACCTATTGACGGAAATAAGGTTTCAAAAGAAGATTCTAAATCTCTAGATAAAAAGAAGAATCTAAAATAGTGGCATTTTAGGATTTTTTATTCAAATGATGGCATTTTGGTATTTATTATACAGAACAAGGGCAGTTTGGGAAATTCCTCCACTTTTGGGGCCTTGTAGCCTGCGGGGTTAGGCATCTGGTAAATGGCCATGGGAATTGGAGGTATGTACTATGTGCTGGGCATAACAATGTTGCTAGTGCCTTGGCTGGCCATAAGACTCTCCAGACTTTGCTTTAGTGTAGTCGTCGTATGTTTTGAGCTTGAATAATTTGGTTGTCTTGAGTGGGACTAGGGGTTAATCGTTGAAGACAAGCTTCTTCGGGTTGCTGAGAGTTCCCAAGCTCAGCTTCTGTCTGCGCAGAGGATGTGGGCGGAGGAGGTGGCAAACTTGAAATGTTCAGAGCGTTTTGTACAACTGAGATCTCTTTGGCTAGATCCTTGTTTCTCTAGTTGTTAGTGGTAGCTATGTCGCTGATGAGTTGCATCATTTAGGCCATTTGAGCCTGCATGGTAGCCGTGGTTGTAATACCCCGATATTTTGGGGGTATTTTTGGGAGTTTAACGAATATTCCGGGTCACTATTCGATATTATAAAAGTGTTTTCCTCTTACTATATAGTTTTTTTCCTCTCATTATATTATTAGTATTATTATTAGTAGTAGTATTATCACTATTATTAGTACTATTATTATAATTAGTTTTTAACAAAAAGTAGTTTTGTTTCCTTTATTAAATAGTTTCTTTTCTTCCTATTAGAATTATCATTATAAGTGTTATAGTTATTATTAATATTATTATTATTTTTATTGCTTTTATATTTTATCAAAAACATTGTTTTTTTAACGATTATTGTTGTTTTAGTTAGTTATGTGTATAGAAGTTGGTGAAGTGTAACGGGTCGTGTAATGTTTATAGCGTGACCAAAAGTGTGACTTTTATTTTTATTACGTAGCGGACCACCGCGATAGCCGTACATCCTGCCACACCCAATTATTTCCACTTCATCCCCAACCTTAACATTTTTTCTCAGTGAATGCTCTTCCGCCATTACCGGCGAAACCCCCACGGCAATATCTCAATTTGACCTCCAATCTTTCCAATTTTCGTCATGATTCGTCCCAATCAAGCCAAGATCTCATCTTCCCATTCAATTCGCCATTTTGACCTTCCGATTTGAACCCAAAAATGCCATCGTCGGAATTGATTTTTCCCGATTGGGTTTTCACCCAAGAACACACCCAGACCCTCCCCCTCTGCTCTCTCCCTCGTCTCTCTCTCTCGCTCTCTCCCTCTGATTCTCTCCCTCCCTCTGCGTTGTGTGTGTGTGTGCCGAAGGAGAAGTCGGCCGAACCCGAGCCCGGCAGAGCCGAACCCAGGTCCGGCGGGGAAGACCCAACAGCGCCGCCCCCTCTCTGCGCCGACCCACCACCGTCTCCGTCCCCCTCCTCCTCTCTTCGTCGTCGTCCTCCCTCGCCGGCGAGCCAGAGGACCGAAGCCCAGGAGCCGCAGCAGCGGCGGTTTGATCCCGACGACTCTCCCACCATCACCGCCATCATCTCCTTCGGTTCTCCGATCGGTAAACACCCCAAGCTCCGTTGACTACTCCAATTCAATTCCCTACTTTCAATTTCACTTGTGGGTCATTGCATATCATTGTGGGTTTTGGGTTGATAATGTTTGAGGATGGTGTTACAGTAGTGTTTGGGGAAGATGATGAATTGAGTGTGGGTGTAAAAAGGGGGGGTGCCAAAAGTGTTATTAGTGAAACTGGTGGGGGTGACATTTGTATGATATGAAACTATGTGGGTATGTTCTTGTAGTTAAAACAATCTGTTTTCTTTATGTATTAACAAAGTGTAAATCTAAATTGTTTTAACATAATACAAACTAGTTTTTTTCCTATATATACATACACTATTAAAAATAAGTTTAACAATCATTTTTATGAAAATAAATTTATATTATTATAAACGTTGAATCGATATTTTATTTATATTATATGTTCTTGACGACTAAATGGTCATTTTGTATATATTCGGAAAATAAGACCTTTTCACTTAATAACATTGTTGGTACTAATATGACTTTTATAACAATATTTGACCCTTTAGATTTTAATGAAAGTTCACATTTATTTTTATAACGATATTGTCAAATTAGAATAACTACCTTTTTATTTATATAAAGTAAATCGACCTTCGTAAATAAATATTCTAGATTATTAAATAAAGTTTCTTTACCTCAATTATTCTTTTTATATTTATAAAAACTAGCCGCTATGAATATTCTATAACATTAAATAAAGTTTCTCCACCACAATTATTATTTTATATTTATACACCAATATTTTTCTTAATAAATATATATTCAAAATGTGCAACTCGCGACTAGTAAAATATAATTTGTTTGGGGGAATATTTGGGGGTTGCACTTGCATTCATATAGGACATTTAATTGTAATTGTTGCGTGAACGAAAATGTGTTAATATAGGATTATGTGATATTGTAGATTCAGAATTCGTAGGAGACGAATTCGTTGAGGACCCCTACTACTAGCTGCGTGCTTGCTTGTGTGTGAAGCTCTATCTGTTTTCAGGTAAGTTTATGCGCACAATACTTTAACTATCAAAATATGTCTTGGCGTGTGTTACTCGTGTTTCGAACAACTATTTTAAGTCTCAAATTTTGACAATCTCTCTTGCAAATATTCTTTTGAAAGATATGTGGTTACTTCTGAATTTCGAACCGATGTTTATAAAATGATCTTGTGGGATATAAATGAACGATAAATGATATGGGGCGATGTACAGAGGATGTGTGTGAAGGCTATGGCCGGAGGCGCACGTGAGACGACCTCCTAGGGTTTCATACCCTACCCTATACGGGTTTATAAAATTGTGAAAGCTATAGAGTACTACCTATGCATGTGTGGGTCACAACTGTATAGGGGTGTCGACACTTAAGGTCTTTTAGCTATGTGATGGGCGGGGTAGTGTCGGGCTACCTACAAACGCTCTGGGTGAATTGGGATGGACTGTGATATCCCAAGAGGTACCTCTGTGATGATATTATTGCATCGTGACCTCTCTGTGGGCATTCGTTACCCGCTGGGCTCTAATACGCCTCAGCTCAACTAATAAGTTAAAATGTGGAATCTCTTCAGTTACTTTCTTTTCATTGTTTCAGCCAAAACTCTGTTTTACATATTGTGGTATATTTCTTACTCAGTTTTTACTGATAAAATGTTTTGCTGCGTCGGCTTTTGCTATTTTAAAACCGCAGGTTTGAACAGGCTAGCTGGGGTGGAACGCGCACACGAGTTAAAGAGTAGGATTGACTAGCAAACATATTGTAGTAGATGTTTCTTTTGGATTTCAAACCAAGCTTTATTATTTCTGTACCAAAAATTGTTGGAGGTTTCCTCCTTTTATTTCAATAAAGTATTCTTTGGATTATCGTTAAGTTGTACTAGCAGGAACCGTAGGATCCGGGTTGTTGCAGATGGTATCAGAGCCGACGGTTCCAACGCTAGTGCGACTTCTCGATTTCCATTAATAAAGATAAATAATAATTGAAAGCTTTTCAAAATTAAATGGACATAGGATAACTAAAACTGGAAATTAAAACTAAACAAGCCGGGGATGTGGGTTAGCTTAATCGTTGTTTAAAATTTTCTATGTGTTTTATGCTTATCTGAGAATCCATGTTCGTTAAGAATAGATAAATTGCTTTGTGATTACAACTTGTTAAGTTGTTAGCTATTCATCCTACATACTTACTTTATTTGAGTTTATTTTTGTCGAGTATTGAGATTGGCGCTGTTGATATCGAGTTCATGTTCACCACTGATAATGACGAGTAGATCCACACCCATCCCACCCTTAGGATTATCAATTATGCATCTCTTTTACCACGAGAGTGAACGTTTAGCTAGCTTTAAGATTGTTATTTCCTTTTTGAGATTGTTATGTTTCATTTAATTGTTATGTGGATTATTTGATGGATGGATTAATATATGTTTAAGTGTTTAAACTTATTTGGTGCATGCATGTGTACTGAAGTAGATTCTTTCCTTCATATCATCTACCTTGCTAAGAAGACAGACTTACCACTCCTACCCCAATATCTATCGTCACCTCTTCCCTTAGTGGAGAAGTCATATCTTGTAATACCATGTACCCCGAAGTCAACCTAGAAGTCTTAGGAGCCAAGCTACCTTTTGATTTGACTCTTTTCGATCTTGGTAACCTAGACATCATTTTAAGTATGGACTGGCTTAGCAAAAACGAAGCAACCATAGAGTGTGCCAACCAAAAGTTAGATTCCATGGAACCGAAATGTGAACGTCTATCCTATAAGGGTATAACCAGTGGACCCAAAATCCAAATCGTGTCAACCTTAACCATCCTCTCATATGTGAAGATTTATGCAATATCTCCTATACAATCCAGCACTTCGTGTGGTCCGATAAATCTGGGACTCAGCTTTCCTTTCTGATTAAAAGCATAACCACTTTTGGTAGGGGAAACCCTTATGAACACTTTGTCTCCAACCTTGAACTCAAATGGTCTTTTCTTCAAATCCACATTAGACTTTTGTCGATCCTGGACTGCCTGCATTCCTTGTTGAACCATCCGAATCTGGTTAGTCAAGTCCTCGATCATTTACTTTGCAAGAATAATCGTATCGCTTTTGTCGCGCCAACACAATAGTGTCCTACACTTCCTCTCGTGCATTGCTTCATAGAATGCCATCCCTAAGCTATCATGGTAGCTCTTGTTATAAGAAAATTCGATTAGTGATAACTTGTCCATCCATGAACCTCCAAGTCCCAAAATGCCAGCTCTTAGCATGTCTGCCACCGTCTGAATCGTCCTTTTAGTCTTTCAATCAGTATCTGGGTGAAATGTTCTGCTCAACCTTAGCTCGGTACCCATGTTCTTTTGTAACTCCTTCCTGAAATGTGATATGAAGTTTGAATCGCTATCTGAAATATTCGAGCTAAGTGCTCCGTGTAGTCTTACCACATTCTTGATGTATGCGTCTTCCATCTTTCTCATGTTCCATGTGTTCTTCACGGAATGAATCTTGCCGTCTTGTTCAGTCTATCGACTACCATCTAGATCTGGATCAACCTATTCGTCAAAACAGGTAAAGCTATAACAAATTCCATTGAGATGGAGCCCCATTTCCAATCTCCAATTATTGCAATATCCCGCCTAGTCTCCGGTGCTCGGGCATGACCTTTTTACAAGTCAAATACCGAAAGTTTCTTTTGACAAAATCAGCTATTTTCCTTCTTCATATCTTTCCACCCGAAGTACTTTTCCAAATCCTGGTATAACTTGCCTGATCCTGGATGTACCGATTATGGTGTGTTATGAGATTCCTCCTTAATCTTCTCTTTTACATCCGCACATTTCATTAGTACACACCATCTTTCCTTAATTTCACCCTACCATCTTTCTCCACCTTGAAATCGAGTTCTTCACCCATGTTGATTTCTCCTCGATCTTTTGTTCGAAAGCACTATCTTTCTGTCTTCCTTTTATCTACGTAGATTTCCATTACTATCGTCAAATTACACAGAATGTTACTCGTGTTTCTGTTCATGCAAACTCAAACCTCTAGCCTTCGAAACTCTTCGCAAATCTTAATTGGCAAAACCCACATTGATTTTACCGTATAATTCGTATTCCAACTCAATGCATCCGCTACTACAGTTGCTTTTCTTTCGTGGTATTGGATATTAATTTCGTAGCCTTTCACTAACTCTAGCAAATCTCCTTGTCGCATATTCAATTCTTTTTACGTTAATATGTACTTCGAGCTCTTGTGATATGTATATTTTTGCAATTCGTACCTCTGATATAATGTCTTCTGATCGTCATTGCAAACACAATGACTGCCAACTCCAAATCATGAGCAGGGCAATTCTTGTCATAAGACTGTTGTTGCCTAGAAGCATAAGCGACCACCTTGTCAGTTTTTCTTCGCATTAAAACACATCCTATCCCAGGCTTGAACGCATCGTTTTAGTTTTCAAATTCTTTTCTTCAATTGGTAACATTATCACATGTGCTGACTTCATCATATCCTTCAGCGTTTGTATTGGGTAGACTCTATAACGTTTTTCACGACCCAAACTCAAAAGCTTATGTTCCTGACCCGAATCATATCCTCGTTGCGAGCACGTCGAACTTGATCTCTCCCTTACCGACACCTCTTCGACCAAATTCGACTCGAGTGACGGGGACGTCACTCCTTTTAAGGGAGATGTGATTTAACAGCCCTGCATTTAATTACCTATGTTGTCTTGTTATATGTGCACACTATAACTGCATGCTTGCTTGGGCGGATTTGATTTATGCTGCTTTGGGATATTAATTTATACTTGCATTGGAAGATTTGGATTTATAATTGCATTGGGCGATTTGATTTATGCTTGGGCGCTTTGATTTATACTCGCATTGGGAGACTCGTTTTACCTTAAGCTTCGGGGACGAAGCTTTGTTTTAAGGGAGATGTGATGTAATACCCCGATATTTTGGGGGTATTTTTGGGAGTTTAACGAATATTCCGGGTCACTATTCGATATTATAAAAGTGTTTTCCTCTTACTATATAGTTTTTTTCCTCTCATTATATTATTAGTATTATTATTAGTAGTAGTATTATCACTATTATTAGTACTATTATTATAATTAGTTTTTAACAAAAAGTAGTTTTGTTTCCTTTATTAAATAGTTTCTTTTCTTCCTATTAGAATTATCATTATAAGTGTTATAGTTATTATTAATATTATTATTATTTTTATTGCTTTTATATTTTATCAAAAACATTGTTTTTTTAACGATTATTGTTGTTTTAGTTAGTTATGTGTATAGAAGTTGGTGAAGTGTAACGGGTCGTGTAATGTTTATAGCGTGACCAAAAGTGTGACTTTTATTTTTATTACGTAGCGGACCACCGCGATAGCCGTACATCCTGCCACACCCAATTATTTCCACTTCATCCCCAACCTTAACATTTTTTCTCAGTGAATGCTCTTCCGCCATTACCGGCGAAACCCCCACGGCAATATCTCAATTTGACCTCCAATCTTTCCAATTTTCGTCATGATTCGTCCCAATCAAGCCAAGATCTCATCTTCCCATTCAATTCGCCATTTTGACCTTCCGATTTGAACCCAAAAATGCCATCGTCGGAATTGATTTTTCCCGATTGGGTTTTCACCCAAGAACACACCCAGACCCTCCCCCTCTGCTCTCTCCCTCGTCTCTCTCTCTCGCTCTCTCCCTCTGATTCTCTCCCTCCCTCTGCGTTGTGTGTGTGTGTGCCGAAGGAGAAGTCGGCCGAACCCGAGCCCGGCAGAGCCGAACCCAGGTCCGGCGGGGAAGACCCAACAGCGCCGCCCCCTCTCTGCGCCGACCCACCACCGTCTCCGTCCCCCTCCTCCTCTCTTCGTCGTCGTCCTCCCTCGCCGGCGAGCCAGAGGACCGAAGCCCAGGAGCCGCAGCAGCGGCGGTTTGATCCCGACGACTCTCCCACCATCACCGCCATCATCTCCTTCGGTTCTCCGATCGGTAAACACCCCAAGCTCCGTTGACTACTCCAATTCAATTCCCTACTTTCAATTTCACTTGTGGGTCATTGCATATCATTGTGGGTTTTGGGTTGATAATGTTTGAGGATGGTGTTACAGTAGTGTTTGGGGAAGATGATGAATTGAGTGTGGGTGTAAAAAGGGGGGGTGCCAAAAGTGTTATTAGTGAAACTGGTGGGGGTGACATTTGTATGATATGAAACTATGTGGGTATGTTCTTGTAGTTAAAACAATCTGTTTTCTTTATGTATTAACAAAGTGTAAATCTAAATTGTTTTAACATAATACAAACTAGTTTTTTTCCTATATATACATACACTATTAAAAATAAGTTTAACAATCATTTTTATGAAAATAAATTTATATTATTATAAACGTTGAATCGATATTTTATTTATATTATATGTTCTTGACGACTAAATGGTCATTTTGTATATATTCGGAAAATAAGACCTTTTCACTTAATAACATTGTTGGTACTAATATGACTTTTATAACAATATTTGACCCTTTAGATTTTAATGAAAGTTCACATTTATTTTTATAACGATATTGTCAAATTAGAATAACTACCTTTTTATTTATATAAAGTAAATCGACCTTCGTAAATAAATATTCTAGATTATTAAATAAAGTTTCTTTACCTCAATTATTCTTTTTATATTTATAAAAACTAGCCGCTATGAATATTCTATAACATTAAATAAAGTTTCTCCACCACAATTATTATTTTATATTTATACACCAATATTTTTCTTAATAAATATATATTCAAAATGTGCAACTCGCGACTAGTAAAATATAATGTGTTTGGGGGAATATTTGGGGGTTGCACTTGCATTCATATAGGACATTTAATTGTAATTGTTGCGTGAACGAAAATGTGTTAATATAGGATTATGTGATATTGTAGATTCAGAATTCGTAGGAGACGAATTCGTTGAGGACCCCTACTACTAGCTGCGTGCTTGCTTGTGTGTGAAGCTCTATCTGTTTTCAGGTAAGTTTATGCGCACAATACTTTAACTATCAAAATATGTCTTGGCGTGTGTTACTCGTGTTTCGAACAACTATTTTAAGTCTCAAATTTTGACAATCTCTCTTGCAAATATTCTTTTGAAAGATATGTGGTTACTTCTGAATTTCGAACCGATGTTTATAAAATGATCTTGTGGGATATAAATGAACGATAAATGATATGGGGCGATGTACAGAGGATGTGTGTGAAGGCTATGGCCGGAGGCGCACGTGAGACGACCTCCTAGGGTTTCATACCCTACCCTATACGGGTTTATAAAATTGTGAAAGCTATAGAGTACTACCTATGCATGTGTGGGTCACAACTGTATAGGGGTGTCGACACTTAAGGTCTTTTAGCTATGTGATGGGCGGGGTAGTGTCGGGCTACCTACAAACGCTCTGGGTGAATTGGGATGGACTGTGATATCCCAAGAGGTACCTCTGTGATGATATTATTGCATCGTGACCTCTCTGTGGGCATTCGTTACCCGCTGGGCTCTAATACGCCTCAGCTCAACTAATAAGTTAAAATGTGGAATCTCTTCAGTTACTTTCTTTTCATTGTTTCAGCCAAAACTCTGTTTTACATATTGTGGTATATTTCTTACTCAGTTTTTACTGATAAAATGTTTTGCTGCGTCGGCTTTTGCTATTTTAAAACCGCAGGTTTGAACAGGCTAGCTGGGGTGGAACGCGCACACGAGTTAAAGAGTAGGATTGACTAGCAAACATATTGTAGTAGATGTTTCTTTTGGATTTCAAACCAAGCTTTATTATTTCTGTACCAAAAATTGTTGGAGGTTTCCTCCTTTTATTTCAATAAAGTATTCTTTGGATTATCGTTAAGTTGTACTAGCAGGAACCGTAGGATCCGGGTTGTTGCAGTGGTAGTTGGTAACGCTTGCACATCTATCGTTGCTGGGTCAACAACTGTCGGGTTTTGATGATTAGCCAATTGTTGTCTGGCTTGGACTGATAGTGGAGCCTCCCGCTTGCCGGGACAAAACAGTTCCATCTAGGCCATCTCCTTCATGTGACATGATTGAATCACCTAAATCTTGTTGAAGCTTCAAGTTTGAGTGATGGGGATGATGACAAGGAATTCTTGGAGACAACCAGTACAATCTTCAGTGATCCTAGAGTATGGAAACACAATAAGATTGGTGGATATGAGGGTTGAAAATAAACAATGCGCGATAAAAGGATATAGACAACTTGGAGTGGCTTATGAATAATGAATTATTTGAACCTCTATAAAGAGGATGCCCCTTCTATATATATACACCCTGTAGTAACGGTCATGGGGGAGTTACGACGTTAATCACGCCCTCATGAGGCCATTAAGTTGGTCGTTGCGGATATCACAACGAATATCCTGGGGAAACAGTTACTAGATCGGCATATATAGATGTTTGACCAAGTCTCCCTTATGACACACAAGCGTCACATGTGGGACAACAACCACCTACGTCGAGCCTTATTCCAGTCTCCAAGCCACTAGATCCCCTAGTTCCTGTGCGAGGTGCAATCTGCGAGGGACTCTATCTCGAGATCCCTATTTGTTGATATGGCATGATCTAGTGGACATGACGCATGATGAGGTAGCCAACTGCAGGCTGTTAATCGATCCACGTGGTTGCGGACTTAGACTATCTACAACAACTGACTTTATAGCTTGAAGTTTACATTTTTGTACCGATTCTAGTAGTAACTTGTTAGATGCAGATAGAGGTGTCAAACGGGGGGGGGGGGGGGGGGGGGGGGGGGGGGGGGGTTCGGGTCACCCGACCCGTTTATAAATGGATTTATTTTTATATGGGTCCAACCCGTTCTAACCGTTTATATGTTGCGGGTTAGATGGGCGGGTCATAAACGGGTCAATGTGACCCGTTAACCCATTTCTAACCCGTTTTTTACCCGTATATGCTAAAGCAAGAGAAAGACAAATACCCATCTACTTTTATTAATAAATTGTTAAACATTTTTTTTTGTCAGAATAAATTTTTAAACCACTTTTTATTTTCCTTTTGAACTATACAATCTATTGCTCTAATGTATTTTTTTTTTCTTTCATTTTTCTAGAAAAAAACCTAAAAAAGAAAAGAAAAGAAAAAGAGATAGCCTTCGTTTCTTTATCTCATTATCTTTTTTTTGGATCGTCTTTATCTCATTATCTCTTTCGTTTCTCCCTCTCTTATTAGTTCTATCTGTCGATGCAAATTGATGGGAAGTATATTACTAAGAAGCTTATTATGAAAGAAACTTTGGACAAGTCAGTTGAGAAGACGAGCTGGGGACAGGATCTTAATTCTTTGACACTGGGTTCAAAAACCAGACTCTATAAAGTATAAACCACGGACTTGGTTTTTATTTATTTTTTTCTTTTTTTAAAAACTGCCTGGTATGAGTAAAAATAAAGAAAAGAAATAGCAGAAGGGTGTTAATTGCAATTATACAGATATGCCGAAATTGCACTCACAACTCCAATCCCCAATTCGCACAACGTCTTCATCGTCCTCGAACCGTTCCACCCAGAAAATCGACCTCCACGAACGCAGGTGAGTCCTTCTCCAACCCAGAATCACCCTCTGTTCTCATTCCTTCAAGCCCAACAACCCGACCCTCCAATCCTGACCGCCCCTAGCCGCCAATCGAACCCAGTTCTCCATCCGTCTGAGCATGTCAGCCATTAACTCCAGCCAATTCACCTCAGACCTTGATACCCCAACTCCGACCATAACCCACACCAACCATGAGATGGTAGAGAACGGGTGTAAAACGATGATGACGAAAGAAGTTAATCGGTGGACACGGGTTAATTTGTGAACCCGCCTAACCCTTATACGTCACAGGGTTGAACGGGTTGACCCACAACCACCCGTTTACGTATTTAACAAGACCCGAACCCGACCAACTTATACGAAAACGGGTGAGTTCACGGGTCCGGGTTGGATTTGCCAGGTCTAGATGCAGAGTTATTTGGATTTTGCCAAAAGATAAGTGTAACGGGTGATTTTTCTTTTGAGAAATTATTTTTATAATTAATCGGGTTTGACTCGAGACCTCATGCAGGGGTTTGCAACGCTCTACCACTTGAGATACCACGGTAGCTACACTGTAATGGGTGACATATAGTCTTATTACTTTTTTTGCAAACACTTTCATTTCTTAAAAGCAAAAGAGATAGCCCAAGTTCCCTAGAAAAAAAGAGATGGCCCAAGGATAGTTGAAAGTGGTGGGTCCTATAGCTTAGTTGGCACCATCACAAGTTCACAACTGCCCCATGAACGATGGCGCACTCACCATTTTTTTTTAGATTTATTTGCATCTCCCATCGCCATCTCCATTTTGACTCGGATAGCCGTTTTCATCCCATCGTCAACCTATCTTCAACCATCAACATCTTCACTGTCACACACTCCCCACACTCATCTTCACCACCCTTCCGATCTCCTCACCACCGCAACAAGATGACCAAACCGGAGCACACCGATTCCGTCTACAAGAACCCTAACGCTCCCGTCGAAGCCAGAGTCTTAGACCTCCTCTCTCGCATGACCTTGCAAGAGAAAATCGGCCAGATGACTCAAATCGACCGCCAAGTCGCCACTCCTCTCGCCATCACCGACCTCTCCATAGGTAAAACCCTAACTTCCTCCTCTTTTCCCCATCCTCAATCTCTCCTCCTCAATTTCTCGATTTTCGCAGGGAGTATTCTCTCCGCCGGCGGCGGAGGACCGTTCGATAAGGCCTCGTCCTCCGATTGGGCCGATATGATCGACGGCTTCCAGAGATCGGCGTTACAATCTCGCCTGGCGATTCCGTTGCTGTACGGTACTGATGCTGTTCACGGCAATAACAACGTCTATGGTGCGACTGTGTTTCCTCATAACGTTGGTCTTGGAGCCACTAGGTTTGTGTTTTGCCTTCTGGTTTGAATTGTTTTGATAGATGATGAATTGTGAATGTGCTGATTTTAGTTGATTTTGTTGGTAGAGATGCGGAGTTGGCGAGAAGGATTGGGGCTGCGACTGCGCTTGAAGTTAGGGCTTCTGGAGCTCAATTCACTTTTGCTCCTTGTGTCGCGGTATGTTTTCAATTTTTGATAGTGTTTAATTGATCTTAGCAACCTTGTTTGACTAATTAGTGATCGAGATCATTGCTCATTGCGGTGACCTCTGAGGTTAGATTTGCTTGATAATTCTATTTACATGCTCCCTACTCCTTTATGTGCTTAGTTTAAGAAGCTCAATTCACTTTTGCTCCTTGTGTGGCGGTAAGTTTTTGTAGTGTTTAATTAATCTTAGCAACCTTGTTTGACTAATTCAACTAAGGAAGTGATCGAGATCATTGCTCATTGCGGTGACCTTTGAGGTTGGATTTGCTTGATAATTCTATTTACATGCTCCCTACTCCTTTATGTGCTTAGTTGAAGAATTGGGGACTCATATGCATATTATGTATTCCAAGAGGTCTGGACATGGTAGCAGTGTTCTGACCGAATAAATATAAGAGCTGTATACAATTTGTGGTTGTGAAGGGTAGTGGAGAATGCTGGTTAAGTTCAACTTCCATTTCCATGATTAGTTTTGGAGTGTAAGACCTCCATGAATAAGTAGGCTTCTACGAAGGGATTAGTGCAATTCAGTAGAGTTGGTATTGTAACAGTAATGAACCTGGAGAGTACATGACGATGTGCTTCACTATCGACAAATAAAATTCAAGTATTTGAAGATATCAATGGTCATGATTAGTTCATAGATCAAAGCGTGTTGATACTGACATGTTAGAGAAGAGTCAAACTAATAAAGTGTTGGGCAATGCTAATTAAGTTCGACTTCCATTTCCATGATTAGTTTTGGAACGTAAGCTGTCCATGAATAAGACGGATTCTAAGAAGGGATCAGCGCAATTCAGTAGAGTTGGCATTGTAACAGTAATGATCCTGGAGAGTACATGGAGATGCGCTTCACTATCGACAAATAAGATTCAAATATTTCAAGATATCAATGGTCATGATTAGTTCATAGATCAAAGCTTGTTGATACTGAAATGTTAGAGAAGAGTCAAACTATGACACTTCCAAGAGCATCCTAGAAACGAAGATGGTAAGACCTTGTATTTAAGTTTGCAAGTAGTTGTGAAGCAGGGATTGGAGAAAAGAAATTCAATATCACCTCTATTTCAAACACGAGGCTTCACATATCAAGTAGTGGCTACACTGCTTTGGGAAAGATGGTGTTGTCTAGGAGGAACTTCACACATATGAAAATCATAAAGAGAACCACATTGTGAATGTGGGACATGCTCGCAAAAGAAAGTATAATGGACGTTTTAGGGAAAAGCTACAGAATTCCGTGAAATACTGAGAACAAAGTTCAAGAGAAAACGCAACAAGATTTGAAAAGATTGGATGTGCTAAAAGAAGAAAGTATGTTAGTGTGATGGTCAACTAGTGAGAGATTGGGAAAAACATACTCCCTCCGTCTCATAGAAAGAAATGGACTAACATTTGAGGCATCTTAAACTGGAAAAATAGACCAAAATTAAGAGACAAGGAGAGTAATTTAAAAGGTACGATTAGTTTTCAAACCTATTTTTCTGAGGGTAAAAACAGAAATTTAAGTCCCTCATCCTTTTAAGTTGTAAAATCTTGTAAAATTGGCTTTCTCAGATCCATAATGTGATGTAACAAATGCAGTAAACACATACAAATAAAGAAGCTGAACAGCTCGCAAGTTCGAGCTTATTGAGTACTTTTATCCTTTATAGTAGAGGAAATGAATGATAACTGAGAAATGTAGTTGTAGAATCTAACTAATTGATGGTTATCAATAATTTGGTAGGGCATCCAATCCGTTTCAATGATTCATAAAACTCTCCCTTGGATACCCACTATAAAACATTGTGCATCATTAAAACCTTTGCTTAAAATCTTGAGGAATAAGACTAAAGTGCACAGATACATTACTAGTAAGGATATCCTGCTCGCTATACCACTACCTCTTTCAACTCATCGATTCAACATTGATTACCAGTATGAACTAACTGATGGATAACGTGGCCGGGCTGCCAATCAGTTTAAATGATTCTTAACACTTTCCCTTGGATACCCTATGTAAAACAATAAGCCTCATCAGCCATCAGTAAAATTTTAATTGTGGAAGAAGAGCAAAGTGTATTGATTTATTGCTACTAAGCTTACCCCCCTTAGTATTCCATGACCTCTTTCAACTGACCCATTCAACATTGATTTACAGTGAAAATTGTTGTTGGCAGAGTTTGGTGAACAATTCAACAATATCTTTGACAGTTCTAGAGGTGAATATAGCAGTTATCAGGACAGAATGAGACAACCGCGGAATGGGATAATCAGCAAGCTGTTGCTCATTTAATGACTTTTGCTATAAATCTACCATTTTCTACATTTCTATAAAAATAAGTTGTCCATCTAGAAGAAGTTTCAATGATAACCATAGAGTATTAAAAGGAACTAGTAGTATTAGGTGAATAATCCAAATGTATCTCCTTGGAGGTTCACAACAATAGTAATAGAAGATGACCTTATATTAGTTTTCAGAGAGCATGCAAGACATAATAGTCACAATATTCTTAATTATATCAGTAATTGATAAAACTACACATTTAAATTATTCTTATTCTCTTGTATAAAGGAAGATTTAATGAAATGGATCATTGGACAGCTTAATAGCTGTTCATTTTCTTTCATAATTTCTATTTCTATGTATACTATATGGGATGGGATATTTCAGTGCTTGATTAGGCCACATTGTTGATCTAAGAAAATCAATCTTTCAACACGTTATCAACACAAATCTCTACCAAGCTCAACGTCAATAGTAAATTGAATACGCACGCCCTTTACATCACACCATTCTCTTCATGTGTAAAGAGAACGATTTTTAAATAAATGTTGTATATTTCAAGTTTCACGTATATTTATGCAACTCTGTTGAGACGCGTGCTAATAATTTGTTGTGACGTTGACTTTCTAAGATCAACAATGTGATGTGACTAAACACATTTAAAATATTCCACATAATATTCACGTACATATGTTAATGAAAATGATATTGCTAGTAAGCTCTCCAGACATCTATTTCTTTAAGTAACTTTTCCTTTAATGTAAGGAGATTAACGATACTTGAGAAGGGCGGAATACAGTATGTGGCCGCGTGGTTTGGCAAAAACGGACGCTTCCCTTACTTTTGCCAAACTTATAACACAAAATACTCCTTTGACTAATGGAGCCATTAATCAAAGCTATTGCTGATGAGGTCAGGTTTACAAAGCACCAACTTAGTTCTTAACTCCACAGTCGACATCTTATGAAAAGACCACAAACATCTCATTCAACCTCCTCTCCCCACCTCTTGTTTAGAGTTCAGACATCTATTTTATCAAAATTTTCCTTTAATGTAAGGAGATTAAGAATAATTGAGAAGGGTGAAATACAGTATGTGCCCACGTGGTTTGGCAAAAACAGACGCTTCCGTTACTTTTTGCCAAACTTATAAAAAGAACACTCCTTTGACTAACATAGAGCTATAGCTGATGAGGTAAAGTTCATAAAGCACCAACTTGACTGTTAACTCCACATCTTATGAAAAGACCACAAACATCTCATTATTGGATTTTCTTATGAAGAATTCTAAGTGCATAGATACATTCCTACTAAGCATCCCCCCCCCCCCCCCCCCCCACCCCCAATTGTATTATGAGCTCTTTTAAGTCGCCCATTCAACAGATTATCACTATGAACTTACTGATGGATAATGTGGTTGGGCTGCCAATCAGTTTGGATGATTCTTAACTCTCGATTGGATACCCTATATAAACTAATATGCCTCATTAAAATCATCAGTAAAATATTGGTTGTGGGAGATAAGTGAAGTGCATAGATGCATTGCTACTAGGCGTCTCCCCCTTTTCTTCCACGGGCTCTTTCAACTGAGCCATCCAGCATCAATTTACTGTAAAAATTGTTGTCAGCAGAGATTTGGTGAATAAATTGTGACAGTTTTACAGGTGAATATAGCAGCATTATCAGGACGGAATGAGACAATCACGGAATGGGATAACCAGCAAAATTTTGCTCCTGATTATTGCTGTAGATCTAGAATAGTCTACATTTCTTTTAGAATTAAGCTGTCCATCTATTAGAAGTATCTATGATAACCATAGAGTTATAAAATGAACGAGTGCTAGTAGGCGAATAAACCAAATACATCTCCTTGGAGCTTCACAATAATCTTAGCAGATGATGACCTTGTACTAATCTTCTAAAGAGCATGCAACTGATGCAAGACATGATAACCACAATTTACTTAGTTGTATTAGCAATACATACAGTTACACACATTATTCTTCATTTTCTTATACAAATGAAGATTTAAGAAATGTATCCTTGAACAACTTACTAACAGTACCTTTTCTTTCGTAATGTCTATTTCTTTGTATACTATATGGGATGTTTTAGTAAGTGATCATCCCACATTGTTGACCTAAGAAAATCAATCTTTCAGCGCGTTGTCAACATGAATCTCTTTAAAGCTCAGTGTCAATAGTAAATTGAATATGCACATCATTGATATACATCATTCTCTTTCATTGGTGGATGAGAATGATGTAATATAAATTTTGTACGTTTCAAGTTTCTCCTATAGACATCGAAATCGGTTGAGACTCGTACTGATAACGTGTTGTAACGTTGGCTTATTAGGATCAACAATGTGATGTGACTCAGCACATTCAAAATTTGAAATCTCGCATAGTTTGCAAGGACGTGGACATATATTAAAGAAAAATGATATTGCTAGAATGTTGTGCAGACATCTCAATAAGTAATAATTTTTCCTTTAATGGAAGGAGATGAACAGTAATTCAGAAGGGTGAAATACACATAGTAGGGGCCAAATGACAGAAAGCAACCCTGAAGTATGGCACAATACCGTGAAATACACAAGGTAGAGGGATAAATGACAGAAAACAGCCCTGACGTATGAGTGTATGACAATACCAAGTCGCCACCTTTAAGTATGACAAATGCCCAAAACCACCCATATGAATGACTGGAACTAATGGATAAGAAGAGGAGACCATCACACCCCAGCAATGGGTCTCTCTCTTTTCTATCTTTGTCCTCTCTCTTTAACTTTTTCTAGAACAGGGCATCGTCCACCACGACCGGCAACAAATATTAGCTCTGTCTCGTCCCTAACCATCCCAACCCCGCCACCACCACCACCACTTATGATTCCTGAACCACCATCCCACCGCCACCAAGCCTAATTCAGCAAATTAAATCCGCAGTCGGGTTCCTTGAATTGCGGATGGAGAAGAAGCATGGTGTAACGAGATGACTATTTTTTTTGATCATTCAGAAATTACAAACAAAACAAAGAAAAGGGGAAACAAACAACAGAAAAGTAAAAAAGGAAGAGAAAAACAAAAACTAGAGGATCACTTATGATCCTCCTACATTACTTCCCACAACGCCATTGACGAGCAGTTTAGCAATGGAGGCAGGGGGATTGTCAATAATAACCAGAGTATCAGATTGGTTTCTTCGCATCCTAGCAAGAGCTTCAGCCACACAATTTGCAGTTCTTTAAATAAGGTTGAGCTGACAATTGCAGAGTTGGATCAATCTTCTTATCTCCCCCACAATCTGGCGATAGTGGAAGTTTGGGGGGAGTGAGCTTGCATTGATGATAGAGATGGCCTCAGTAGAATCACAATCCAAAATGACATCCTTCACGTTCTCCTCGTAGATAATCACCAAACCACAGTGTATCCCCCAGAACTCAGCTTCAATGATGGTACCGTGTCCGATTTGACCCATGAAACTCTGAATCCAGGAGCACTCCTCATCTCGTAGCACTCCTCCATAGCTGGCAATACCATGTTCACCGTCCTTGCTTCCATCCGAGTTGAGCTTGATATGACCTGCGAAATCCGGGTTCCAATTAGAATGGTTACCAAAATGAGTGCTAGAATTACTCCCTGAAATTGTGTGAACAATTTCATGGTTGTACTTCTGCACTAAGTTCTAGCTTCTGGACATGGTTATCTTCTTCCTTTTGAAGATGCAAGTGTTTCTATTCTTTCAAATTTGCCCACAAGTGACAATAAAGAGGATAGCAGTGTCGTTAATGTCTTTTTTATTTTCGAAGATAAGTCCACAGAACCAAACATTGAAATTATTCTCATTCTTGTGGTCATTCACCCAAAGTTGTCTTATGTCGTTTAGCAAATATGCCTCTTCATGCACGACCTCTGAGAGCCTTATTTTCTTGCACTGAAGCGCATTCTCCGATATGTCCGCAGAACTCTCGACTATGGGTTTCGGATCTCTGCATCGACCCCCACTTGTCTAACTGGCTACACCAATGCTGACTGGGTCGGCTGTCCAGACACTCTGCGATCCACCTATGGTTATTGTGTTTTCTACGGTGACAATCTTCTCAGTTGGTCATCGAAACGCCAGGCCACGGTATCCCGCTCTAGTGCAGAAGCCGAATATCTTGGGGTTGCTAATGCCGTCTCTGAGTTGTGCTGGCTAAGCAATCTTCTCATTGAGCTCCGGCTCCGTCCGCCACCCTCATCCATTGTGTACTGTGACAACGTGAGTGCTGTTTATCTTCCGGTAACCCGGTTCAGCATCGACGCATGAAGCATGTTGAGATTGACATACACTTTGTTCGTGAGAAGGTTCGTTTGGGGGCAACTTCGTGTCTTACACATACCGGCTGACTACCAGTACACAGACATATTCACCAAGGGGTTGTCTCGTCATCTTTCCGAGCATTTTCGATCCAGTCTGAGGGGGCGTAATAGCAATAATGTCAATTTAAAAATGTATAGGGACTATTCATGTAAATATCTTCTTGTATAGCTCGATATATACAGAAATAATACAACAGTCCCGATTGAGGACACTCACACGATTTCCTAAACTTACAGACGAGTAAGGAGACTGGCCGCTCATAGACATCACTTTAAGAGGAGTTGTTAAAAGACCCGCCTCGTAATATGATCATGTGAGGAAAAAGCCGTCATATTATTGGATGAACATAACTTGGAAATAATAATAAGATTGCGCTTTATAGGTGGACTACAAAGAGCTTTAGTTAAGAGAAAGATACAGAAATGAGAAGAAAGAGATATCGAACCAGTGTGGGTTATAGGCAGGGTCGTGCCATCATTGATCAGAATGCTGATAAGGTTGATGGAGGGATATATTGTCTATGTAATGTGGCGGGTAGCCCTTGTGTCATAAGCAAAGACGGTGAAGACATGGTTGGGCAGTAGGTGTTGTAGCAACATGTGGTCATGGAGGACATTGAGAGGAACTCTGATATCCAGTTGCTGAAGATGGTGTGCGGGGCATAAACAGGCGGGTAATGTGGCGGGTAGCTCATGTGTCAAGAAGCCAAGCCGGTGGTGACGAGGGTGGGCGAGTAGGTATTGTAGCAACATGTGCTCGTGGAGGCCATTGAGAGGAACCCTGATATCCAGTTGCCGAAGATGGTGTGCGAGGCATAGACGGGCGAGGAGGTTTTTGCTCAAACTACTTTAACATCCACCCAAATTGAGGACAAACACGAATACAATCACCGTGCACCTCACTGTCCTGACATAGCCCTACAAGGGCTGTGGTGGAGGACGGGACTATGGAGCTGGACCCCACGGCCTGAAGGAGGGAGCGTAGACCATTGGTGGAGTGCCCGAGAGAGAGGGTGCAGGCGCTGGATGATATGCGCACTGGCCGTGTGGCTGCCCACGGTCGCGACCCCGCCCCCGCCCGGTCAGGCCGAACGAGACGTTGGCGAATGCCGGTGTAGAAAGATCAGTTGCAGGGTTCAGCTTGTTTAAGGATTATTCCTTGGGTCAGTGAGCTTTTCAAACAGCTCCTCGAAGCCTGTCTTATTATCGAGCTTTGATTGCTTCAAATATAGGAGCATAAACTTCATTCAGGTCATCAAGAATAGTCAATTAGATCCGTCTCATCCTTAGATTTTCCTAGAAGCGCAAGTGCGATAGCTTTTGGCTTGATAAAGTGCATGAAGTCAGAAATTGTTTGGTTGCTTTGAAGCGGACGTTTCAGGTGTTCCTTTATCCGAAATAATTTGTACGAATTTGGGCTTGGATGGGCTGACGGTGCTCTTAATTTGAACTAGGCTGGGCTTGGGCAGCCTCGACAGAACTCGGGCTTGGGCTAGGACAAGGGTGCCAACCCGTCCAGCCCGCCCGAGTTGCAGTCTTTAGTAGGACCTTGGATGCACCAATTAAGAGAAATGATACCGTTCAAACCGACAGTGGTAGACGAGGAAGACCTAGATGAATCTGGGAAGAGACAATAAGACAGTAATCAGTCAAGTTGAACCTAAGTGAGCAAATGGTTTTGGAGAAAAGAAAATGGAGTTTGGTACACGTAGCCAACCGCGGTCAATGTGAGAAAAGACATGGTGAGTTGAGTTGAATAATAATGTTGTGGACACTTCATTTCTATAGGGACATTGTCCCCTCGATCCTCAATTCTCGTTTATTATTTGGTTTTAGAACTCGAAGCTTATAGACATGAATCTTACGACTTAACTTGTTTATCTAAAGACATTGTGTCTGAGTTGTTAACAGAAACAACAACCAGAAGTATATATTTAAATATCTGGTGTATCAACTTTAAGAGCAAAACCCAAGCAACCCATTCCTGAATGTGGCTATGCCTGGTGGCTAATGCCTTTCGTCTTTCCCCTTCATGTGGTCATATGTTGGTTTACTTTAATCGAGTAATCGAATATACATATATATATATATATATATATGTATGTATGTATATATATATAGGGAAGAGTGCGTGATTTGTCTATTCTGTCTAAAATAGGGGGTTTATATAACCTTCTGTTATGGAGCATGTGTTCTTTTTCTGAATTTTAGAGAACTTGTAGGATCCCAGTCACAAATTGTGTTGTGAGTTCTCTATTTATGTGGTCATTTACTTTGCCCGTTTTATTTGTGTTTTTATTTTTTGACTGTTCTTTCCACTTACAACAATGTATGACAGCTATGTCGAGATCCCAGATGGGGAAGATGTTACGAGGCTTACAGTGAACATACTGAAATCGTCAGAAAGATGACTTCTATAGTGAACGGTTTGCAAGGGCAGCCACCCCAAGGATACCCAGAGGATTATCCTTTCTTAGCTGGGAGGTAAAGATGAGTCACTGTCATGTAGCTCTCAAGTTGTAGTCTTCTGATCTTTTATGTGGTACATTTCGTAAATCTACTCATACTTGTTAGGGGAGGAAAGGAGGAGCATGTACATTTAGTCTAATCTGTTGTCAGTTAGACTCGGAGTCAGTCTCGGACTTACAGCTATCAGTGTCCAATGAAAGCTAAATAGGTGCATCACTTGAACTGTTAGTTTATTTTTTTTAATTTTTTTTTTCTGAATGCTTCATTTCTAGCATTTTTTTCATCTGTACGCTGCTATCTTCTCAAATTTGGATCTCTTTAATATAATTACTATGACCATATGGGGCTGAAAATAAGACTTTAGACCTTGCAGTCCTCCATTGGCGTACTTAATTATTTCTTAGTTAATCACATGTCGTTAACAACGATCTACTTGCTTCCAGAGAAAACGTCGTTGCATGTGCCAAACATTTTGTTGGAGATGGGGGTACTGACCAAGGTATTAATGAGGGGAATACGATAGCATCCTATGAAGAATTAGCGCGAATCCATATGGCTCCTTATCTGGACTGCATCTCTCAGGGGGTTTGTACTATCATGGCATCCTACTCTAGCTGGAATGGAACCAAACTACATGCTGACCGCTTTCTCCTTACAGAAGTATTGAAAGAAAAGCTTGGATTCAAGGTGGTTATACTTCAGTATATGGTTTCTAATTATTGAATCTCATCTATACTAATAATATATACAGACACCTCAGTTTTTTGTGAAATGTTTGATCTTCCAAAAATACTCGACCAAAACCTAAATACTAGGGGTAAATGAGTACAAATGCCATAAACTCGAAGCTTTTGTAAATCTCCTCATAACTGAGGGTTATAGATTTTAAATTTAAAATTAAACCTAATACACATAACCCCAACTTACCACATTCCCTTCCCACAATTTGTGCAGTTAGGATAACCCCACTTTTCTACCACTTTAGCATTTATTATTACCACAAATTATTTCATTAATATCTTATTATTTTTTTCATTTTTAAAATTGAACCGAGCAAACGGAAATGGTAATGTCCCCAGAGAAAATACAAACAGGTCGCGAGAATACAAGTAATGCAATGCTCAGTGTGGTATTTAAAGACTATTGAAATAATAAAATATCGGTCAACAACTATCAACATTAAGAGTTAACCCCAAAAAACTATCAACATTAAGAAGTAGGAATGTAATGAAAAGCACACAGTGTGGACATCGTTAACCCACGAACATCCAAAATTTTCTTCTAATGGTAAACCGTGCTAAACTATATGCTTTCACTGTATTGGTTCCAGTTCGTAAACTGTGGGCTTTCTATCTATAAAGATGACAAAGGTGATCTGTAATGTGAATCTGCTTCCTGTGAAGTTCATTTAACAATGTAATTGGTGCAGGGCTTTGTCATTTCAGACTCTGAAGCACTTGACCGACTTTCAGATCCGTTTGGATCTAATTATCGGAATTCCGTCTTTTTGGCTGTCAATGCTGGAATTGATATGGTAGAGAACTCTTTAGTTTCCTTAAAAATCAGACTTGAAAGTTCATTTGTTCTTATCTCTTTTCCCCACCAAAATATATGCAGGTAATGGTTCCTTACAGGTATGGATTATTTTTAAGGGATTTGACATCTTTAGTGGAGTCAGGGGAGATACCGATTGCCAGAATCGATGATGCTGTTCAAAGAATCCTGAGAGTGAAATTTGTTGCTGGTCTGTTTGAACATCCCCTTGCAGATAGATCTTTGCTGGATACTGTTGGTTGCAAGGTAAGCATCTTTAGGAACAAAACTAGATAAGTTGTAAATGAACAAAACTAGACAAGTTGTATATGGACATAATAATATTGTCCACACTGTAGGGAACTTGACTTATTTCTCCCCATTCTGAACAATTTAAGTTTGGCAGTCATCTTGTGGGAGGCCCTGTTTGGTATAAGCTGAAAGTTTGTGAAATCGGCTGAAAAAATCTGGGTGAATAATCCAGCTGAACTGAAAATCAAAATCCGTTTGGCATGAGCTGAAATTGTGGATTATTAATTTGATCCATTTGATAAAATTTAAAGAGATATATTGTCAATTGCTTGAATACACCCACTTATAAATGAATTATGATCATGCTAGTGACAAAAACGTTAAAATTATCTTTTCTGAGATCTTCAGCCGCATAATCCCCAATTTTGGAGATTCTACAATCGCACTGTTATTTTAATGTGCAGATTTTCAGCTTAGAAAATTTCGTGTCATAACAAACGGAAATAATTAAAGGGACCGATTTTAATCAAAGTTGATTAAAATGAATAGTTCCCAAACATGCACTGAGTGTAGTAGAAAAAATATTTGTCCATTTCTCTAGAACATCTGAACTTAAGTTTATCCGTATTTTATGTTAACATTGTAAAACAGAACCATATTAATGCATCTTGAATATTCATATTCTCTCTCTTGATACTGGGTTGATGATTATGTGTTACTTTTTCCTCCTTTCATACTTATGGTAGTTTGCTATATATTGTAATCCTTGCAGTTGCATAGGGAACTAGCTCGTGAGGCGGTTCGGAAATCCTTGGTTTTGTTGAAGAATGGAAAGGATCCGAAGAAACCTTTTCTTCCCCTTAAAAAGGACGCTGAAAGAATACTTGTGGCGGGAACACACGCTGATAACCTTGGATATCAGTGTGGAGGCTGGACGTCTACTTGGAATGGAGCCAGTGGAAATATTACTGTTGGTACATAACTTATCTGGCATATCCTTGAAAATTGTTGGTCATCATTTGTCAAAGAGTTATCATTGGCATGATTTTGGTAAAGAAGGCATTTCTAGTGATTGTGAAGTACCACAAAGAGAAAAAATGGTAATAGAAATTCTATATTTTGACCGTCATATGTTGGTGGTGCATGTCATTGCCAGCATGCTACACTTTCGTTCAATAAAGAACAAGTTTTTGACTGTGAATATGTTTTATTTGCATAAACTAAACTTCTTCCTTATTGAAAAAGCTAAAAGAATATGCATTCACCATTAAGTAATTAGACGAAAAAGAAGAATTACAGATCTACCGTTTCGCTCCTTGAATAAAGGGTTTATCTTAGATGCATTAATTTGTAACTTGCAAATATGTAAATGAGCTGATCCAGCAAAGCGGATTCGTTCGATTTCGAATTTTATAATTTCGTAGTTTTATAACGTGTAATGGTTTGTAAGTTGTTTGATAATAAGCTATGAAGCACCGGAACGTCAAATAGGCTGTCGTCCCCGTTTCGTACCCGTCTGGAACGCCGGAGCGGCGCCGGAACGCCCCGAAACGTTCCCGGAGCGACAGGTGGCGTCCCCGGAAAAACTGAAGTTCGGAACTTAATGGGAACGGCGCCGGGACGCGTTCCAGCTTTCCGGAGCTCCTGGGGAACGTCCGTAGCCGACTCTCAAGAGTTCGACGGACCTCTCGGCGGCGTTCCCGACATCAGGCGACTTCGACCTCCACGAGATCGACGGCGTCAGGCGACCATCTCCAGCAGATCCTCGAAAAGGACGGCGGACGCGACTGTTCATTCACCGGCGACAGGAATGATGAGTTTTGCGGCCATCGCTCACAGAAAGGAGAAACTGCGGCCATCGCTTGAACATCAGCGTTGTTGGAGAGGAAAACCTACTTTTTTTCTTGCTTGTTTTTACTGTATTACCCATACTTCTTCTCAATTTTACAAAAATACCATTCCTCATAAAGGCTTTAATTGGCTTCTGTGGTCTTGTTTAATTGGGCTTCTGTATAAATAAGTAAACAGCCCAATGAGTTGGGCTTTCTAATTAGATATAACTTTTGTGTCATATATATTATAAAAAATGTAAATAAATAAGAAATTTATGTTATATTTATATAAAACATATATATATATATATATATATAAATTGCCGTTCCCCCGGCGTTTCGTCTCCTAAATTTTTGAAAATTGCCGTTCCGGCGTTCCCGTCCCCGTTTCGTCTCGTCCCCGTCCCCGTTTCGGTGCTCCATAGATAATAAGCATCCAGCTAAATAATATTTTGTTTATGTCATAGGAGCAATAGTAATTTAGTTTTCCAGGGATTGAGGATGTTCGTTTGGTTTGGTTTGGTTTGGTTTTGTTTCAGGGCTGCATGGTTAGCTTTGGTTTAGAACTATCAAAAAATGTTATTCCTCAATAGTTTTCTATTGTTTCCAGTGCAACTATATATAGCGTAGTAGCCTACCTCACTAAACCTCACTTTTTGCGTACAAATCTACTAACTCTTTGTTCGCATACTTAGTGTTGCTGCAACGGCTCACTGATCATAACGATTACCTGGTCCTGAACATGCCATTTTATGATTTTAGTTGGTTCTATTTTCTTAATCAAATGGACTTTGTTTAGCTGTTGGGTAAACCATCCGAAACTTCATGGTGTGGTTTCATTTGGATTTGTGAGGCACGGCGTTGGTTTATAATTGAAAATATCCCGATCCACTCTGTTAATGTTTATCTTTGAGCTATAGACTGTATACACCTCTAGCTTTGGATGTTCAAAGTTTTGTTTTCACTGATTATAGAAAATTACGCAAGTCTTCACATGTATACTGCCTGCACGTCGTCGTAGGCTTGCAGCTTTCGTATGAGAACTTGTTAACATCGGATCATCATCTACAGCTGGTAAAAAGTGAAGTAAAAAAGTAGTCGAGTGATACTTAAAGTTACTAATTCGCAAATTCAGTAATATTATTGTTTATCTTGAATACACTGATCGGGTGCCTTGTAAATTTTAGGTACAACCATATTGGATGCCATCAGATCCGCCGTCGGCGAGGACACAGAATTGGTATTTCAAGAACGTCCCACATCAGAAACCTTCACAAGTAAAGATTTCTCCTTCGCAATTGTAGCCGTCGGCGAACCTCCATATGCAGAAACAACTGGCGATGATCGCGAGCTCGCAATCCCCTTCGACGGCACCGAATTGCTTAGTTCCGTTGCTGACAGAATTCCCACATTGGGGATTCTCATATCTGGCAGGCCTTTAGTTCTAAAGCCATGGATGTTGGAGAAGGTTGATGCCTTGGTGGCTGCTTGGTTACCTGGCTCTGAAGGAGAGGGGATAACAGATGTTATCTTCGGAGATCATGAGTTCCATGGGAAGCTTCCTGTGACATGGTTTAAATCCGTGGATCAACTGCCAATGCACGTTGAGGAAAATTCGTATGATCCGTTATTTCCTTTGGGGTTTGGGCTGACTAGCAAGAACTTGAGGCTTCCGGACTAGTTACATCCCGAGGAAAGAAGCAGTCTACCTAATGCTCAGGCTCGTGCAATCACTGCCAGAGTGCCACAAGGCAAAAGAAAAAGTTTGAGATATGGAGGGCTTATTTTGTAAGTTTTCGCATTCTGAATAAATTTGTGCATTTACTTCCTCATATGGATTAATTCGTTACACTTGTCATATAATCGAGCCCCGAACTGTTCCTATCTATTGGTTCAAAGGGTTGCATATTATGTGTGTTGGGGAGATGAGTTTATTACATTAATTTATAGATTAATCGAAGCAATTCATGGTTGTTAGGGGTTATTAGGGTACTCCAAAATTCTTATATGGATACTTGTACTTTATTGTAGGTTGTAAGTTCTTAGATGTGTAATGGGACCTGTTACAGGACGTGGTACCTATGCCGAAACGGTATCATATAATGTGTGTATATATTATATATATATTCTTACACAAATTTATTCTAATGAAAATTATACTACTTAGAGATTAGGATAGTAATCAAGTAATTAAAACAATACGAGCTCAAACAAGAAGAGAATAGCACGAAATATATTTCAGAAAAGATTGGAATAAGAACATGTATACTAACTAAGATGAGGTACTTGAAACATCAGAGGTTGTCAGTCATCTAGAAGTCTGGAATGTCTCCAAACGTTCTCCTGTTGATGTATACATTGTGTAACGGTCCAGCTGTCCGGCACTTCGAGAACCCATAAGCACGCTCCGATGAGCGCACGAGGTCAATTGTCTCCAGAGTTGAACCATCAAGCTTGTCATATGTCAACACGATACTTTGGATAAAGGATGCGAACATACCTGAAAATACAGCCTAACGTCGGTACCATTCCCTGATCATTTCACGAGGACACCACTCCGGAAGACGATCCGTTGCCGCTTCCGTGATGTCCAGGCGATGTTTGCTCTAATACCAGTTGTGACAACCCAACAGTCCGGCACCTCGAGAGCCCGTAAGCACGCCCCTACAAGGGCACGGGGTTGGCCGTCTCGAACCCTGAACTAGCAAGCTTGGCATATGCCAATATGATACTTTGGGTAAAGAATGCCCGCATACCTAAAATTACAGCCAACCGTCAGTACCATTCAAATATGAAGCCTACACAATCTACACATGTCAACCGTGCCGCACACATGGATGGGGCACGTGCCAGTGACAAGTTTCTCTACACAATCCGCTAACGTCCTCGTGCAATGCCCGAAGAGAATCGTGCCATGGCACACCACCACGAGAGTTGAAATACACGCACGAACACGACACCATCTCAATGGACAGCCTCTCTGTACTCCCTCTATCCACAGCATGCGGTGTCTACCCTTGCCTCATTAACAAGCTTTAGTCTCAGTCTTCACCATATGCCTCCGCGCATTAGTACCTGAGTCGAATGTATGTCTGTCAAATGTTCAAAGAGCTCCCATCTCACTTTCGTCGCCACAACCTGGCATATTGAACCACACACATTGCGACCACTCGTAACCAACATTGCCCCAAAGCTTTCTCACCTTTTAGCTTGCTGATCTAGACGCGACATGCGTTGTGACCACACCTTCCCTGATCGTTTCACGCTGACACTACTCTGGGAGACGATCCGTTGCCGCTTTCGTGATGTCGAGGCGATGTCTGCTCTTATACCAGTTGTAACAACCTAGTCGTGCGGTGCCTCAAGAGCCCGTAAGCACGCCCCTACGAGCGCACGAGGTCAGTCGTCCCCTGCCAACCATCAAGATTGTCATATGTCAATATATACTTTGGGTAAAGGATACACGCATACCTAAAAATACAGTTAACCGTCAGTACCATTTATATATGAATGTCACACAATCCATACATGTCAATCCTGCCGGACGTATAGATGGGGCACGACGCTGAGCCCGTGACGGTAGGCAGGATTTAGATTGGGATTGGGGACCTGATTGGATTAGTAATGCACATCGTATTTTGTTTACATGTAACAGTTATAAATTTATATAAAGGTCCCAAAGTTTTATTCTTTAGACATTCCCCAAACGTGTTTCTCAAATTGGGGGAACGGGTCACAAGAAAGTTTCACATGAATTCCAGAGTCAATATTTTTACGAGAACACCATTTGGCTTAAGTATTCGCATTCTAATGTAAATTGAGCATTTCCTTTTCCATACGGAATAGTTTGCGACAGTGTCATGGTATTGAATCTCAAACTGTTCCCCTCTATTGGTTCCCTTAATCGGCAAGGCTTGCATATTATTGTCAAACTGGTGGCGTTTGACAAATATCCGAAAAGTAAATCATAGATGCTCTCTCTCTCTCTCTCTGGCATCTCGCCATGCAATTGGGGAGGATAAAGAATCAGAATAACGTTTACTATAGAGAAGGGGACATTTGAATAACAAGATGGGCCGGAAGAAGAGTTGCGATTTCATATCTGTGGCTGTGAAGTTGTGAACTGTACATTCTGATGAATCTAGAATAAAGTAAAAGAGTCAAGTCAATTGCTTTCATTTGCAACTTGTTCGCATAAAAGGCAGGCACCAATCAACCCTTGAAGTGACTGGTTTTTGTCACTCAACTGTATAGCATAATGTGTGCTAAGTGCAAATAATCTAGTATTGCTCTTATCCCCAACCCCTCAATAATTTTTCTTACCAGGGTCTGTAATGAAGGATATGCACCTCTAATTGCAAGGAACCAAATATGCAGGACCCGCTTCAGCGACATAATACTATTGGAATTCTTATTCGGATGGAACTGAAGAAATTATAGCTAATCTATCTAATACAGGGAAATTGCTGATAATAGTTATTCAACCCCCACCAGAATTACCTCTCGTGTACATGACCTTATAAGAGTAATGATTACTCCCCTCTTGGTTTGAGTTTAAAGAACCTTAGGATTCTTCACTTAGTATCGGATTTTTATATTTTTTTATTTGTTTTGCACGCTGCATGAGGAGCCGCGTAAAAAAATCATTATTTATCCCACGTTAGAATTATGTCTCTTGTATCCCTTGTCGCTAATTGCTTTTGAGGTGGAACCTGTGATTCTTAACTTAAATTATTACAACTTTGGTAGTCTGCGTAGAATCTGAGACTCAACATTTAGAGCTTTCATATCATTAAGGTAGTATGTTCCTGCTTTATCTTAGTAATGATTCCTGGGGAGAGATCATAACAAAGTGGAAAGATTATCAGAGAGAGTGAGAGAGAGCATACGATGCTTGAATGGAAGTGGAATACAGAGTCAGCCCCCGATTTGAGCTTGAAGTTTCCAGCCTCTGCGTTGTACTTAAAGCAACACACACCTTTTCTGGTCATCTTCGTCATCATCAACGAGCGTCTTAACAATAATCCCGGCAAATCAATACCTGTAATATTCGTTTTTTGTGAACCTGAGTATGATTCTTCTAACCTTAGTTGGACCTTCCAATATATGTTAGCCTTGGATGAAGCGCAAGCGACTTCATAAGTGATTCAGAAGTCATACATTCCTGTCTGCTTACCTGTCTTTCATCAATTGTGTCAATTTCTCTCCTCTGGAAGTCATTCATTCCTTTCTGTTTATCTGTCTTCAATAATTGTGTCAATCTCTCTCCTCTCGAACGTTTTGGTTAGCGCAACGATGCCATGTTTTGAGTAATTAATGGGAGAAGCTTCGAGGTCAAAGGTCACGTCGGATAAGGCCCTCCTAGTTTGTACTAGTATTCAAAAAATCGAAGCTTCTTTCTTTAATCAACTTAAAACATGAAAACAATGTCGTCCTTCTGACCTGACCTTGAACAACCATTTTGATGGTGCCTCGTGTTATTGAGCCATGAGTTTCAAATTGTGATTCACATATTCATATTATATGACCATTTTGAAGCTTCCACAAAATACTAAAACTCGGCTCTATCTTTTCCATGCATAAACATCAACAACTACCCAATTCCAAATCATATATTCACATTAGAAAAACCAAAAGGAAAAAGGAAAAAGAAACAAGCATAAGCAAATTAAGCTAACTTGATGGGAAAAAAAAGAAGGAAGATTAAGCATCAGCAAACCCATGAGGATAGTTATGAGCAGATTGCATCTGAAAATAAGACTCCTCCATAGCACTTCTCTGCATATTCTGTGCCTGCAATTTGTTAATCCCATAAGTAGCCACAAACATGTTCCCATTTCTAGGGTTCAAGGCCATTGCTGCCCCTCCACCATTTTGCTGATTCCATTGTCCAAAAGGTGTCTGTTGAACTGAACCCGAATCCGGCGAAGGCCTCTGGCTATCCGGCGACAGTGTCTGCTCGGCCTCATTTAGGTTAACAGTGGTTATGTCGTGAATGCTGGCTCTCCTCTTGTCTTTCCCACCTGAAAGCTGCCTTATGAAGTATTTCTGGGCGTGGCTAGCCACTTGAGTCGGCGTTCTGGTCACCACAAAGTTCCGCGAAATGTTCCTCCAGTCTCCTTTCCCATACTTTTTTAGCCCCAGCAGAAACAACCTAGATGGAATCACCCAAAAAAAACCCATCTCAGAAACTGAATAAAATTTAGAACCCAATGTTTGGAAAAAGCTAAAATTGCAGCCACCCATGTCAAAAAGTGCAGGTAAAATTAAGAGAATTTCATCAACTAGATAAGAAAGTTGTTTGATATATTTAGAATATGTTATCGCATAATGATTCCTATTGCTGTTTTATTTATGCAAGACGATACCCGATTCTTCAATAATCTTAACTGATCAAGAAACAAGCATTATTCCAAGATCACCACAGCTAAAAATTATTTATAATCACATGAAAGTGAAGTTCCAACTTCCAACAGCTATGACAAAATCTTCATGCGGTGTCATTGACTCGCCTTTGAAAAATATTATTCATAAATCAAATCTGCATAATTCAAATTCAAGTAGTTGTTCGACAGCCTAATTTTCAACTTAGCCACAAGTTGACTTTGCTTGAGAGTACCACATTTTAGCTAGCTCTCGAAAAAAATCACTCTAGTTATAACTATAAGTAAATTCGACCAATTTTCTACCTGTATTTTCAACTAATACCAGACATGCTTCACCACAGCTAAATTAACGATAAAACTCGATTTAAAGGACATAAATAGTGACATTTTTAAGCCAAAGACTTACTTGTGTTCTTCCTCTGTCCATGGAATCCCTTTCTTCCTCTCCTGCTCCGCCGCCCGGCCGCCAGAGGACCGTTTTCCCGCAGCCCCATAAGAAGGCTTGAAGCCATCAAACCCATGACTACTACCCCAATCCAATGTAAAAGGTGAAGTACTATAACCAGGGATTGGAACTAGCCCAGCCTCAATACTACTAACATCATCCTCCAATTCCTTGTACTGCTTCATCACATCCCCCACCGTCTTCCCCGGTATCATCGCCGCCACTTTCTGCCACCGGTCCGGCGTGTCCTTGTCGTAGTAAGCCAAAGCATTCTCAAACATCTTGTTCTCCTCAGGAGTCCATCTCCTGCTCCTGATCTCTTCAACAAACCAATTTGGCTCTGAATGGTACGATACCGGCGACAAAATCTCCATTTCCCACTTCATCTCTCTCAATTGGGAGCTAAAAAATGGTGGGTCAATGGGTTGTTGTTCAGAGAATCTTGGTTTCTGGTGGTAGATCCATTTGGTGGGTGTGAATTCAAGAGAGTGAAAACTGAAAACAGAGAGTGCCCAGATGGAGAATGCAGAGAGGTGGAGATTAAATCAAGAGGAATCAGAATAAACCTTTTCTTTCTTCTTTCTTCTTCCTAATAGAGACAGCTTTTCTCTAAGAGGAATCTGAAGAAAACCCACCTTTTTAATCTCAGAGATAACACCTAGAATGGTATAATTCAAAGGAATTTCTGGAGATGAAAACCATAGTAAACTCAGACAAAAAAATCTTCAAGAAAACAGAGAGTTCTAGATTTGGGTATCTGCAAACCTGGAAAGTGGGAAGAGGGCAACAAAAGCTGGTGACTGAAAACCACCCAATTGAGAAATTTTTTGGATTTGAAAATTCCCAAGAATTGGGGTTTGAGTGAAAGAGGAATTGAAGTGAGAAAGGTCTTATGGTTTCTTTCTTTCTTTTCCTTGAGAGGGTTGTGACCAAAAAACCAAAAGGAAAAGGGAAGATAGCTTTGGAAAAAGCCAACTAACAAGCTTCAAGCAATGAATCTAAAACTGCTCAAAGCTTTGATGATGAGGAGGAGAGACATAGGGGGGAGAGAGAGATCTGAATGATGAGGTGAAAACAGAGAGAGAGGACAGAGGACAGACAGAAGAGAGAGCGACAGAGGAGAGAGAGGGCGATTGTGGTGTTGAGCAGTGATTGGATAATATGGCGATTGTGGGTGCTGCAACTCATGTGAAAAGTTGGGAGTATTATAGTACTCCAATAGAGACCCCTCTCCTTGTTCTCTTTCTACCTCTTTTACAATTTTTTATCATTTGGTCGACATACAGAAACTAATCTTCTCGAAAGTTTTCAGAAAATGTTAAACCCTACTCTACAGAAAATCCAATTTGCATTCTTCAAATTAGTCGAAGAGATACATTGCAGAATTTGCATTAACCAATCAAAGTATCTGAGTTTGTCAACTAATCAGTCTGTAATAGCTCGCGCATGATGCCTCGTTTTTTTTTTGCTTAGAGCATTACTTAAACTCTCACATTTCAGGTCGCTTATAGTCACACACATGTATACCTCTAGGGCTTCGAAAATGTGGGAGACGTCTGTTCACTATATCTTTACTCATACGCAACGACTGAATTCGACTGCATACTGTAATGTTCAAGAGACTATGGGAATTCACTTAGATGCTGTATGTGCCTCCAAAAGATTACTTCGTTTTTGTAGTTACTTTCTTATCCACGCCCAAAATAAAAGAAAGGGTAAGAGAACATAATTCATAACGCAGGATTAGAACTCCTCCTCTAAATATCACTAGCCACCTTTACTCAATCATAACTTCTACAGTTAAGACTTTTTATGATATTATAAAATCAGAAAATATTAATAAATATTCAGTAGTGTAGTGGAGGAGACACGTATCATGATAGTTAACACTTGTCAGAAGATTAGGGTTGCTAATATCTTAAGATTAACATTCTTAATTTGAAGAACATGGATGCTGTGGTCCGTACTCCAAAGTTTTTTATCTTGTGGACCAATAAAATGTTTGCTTGCAAAATATTATACGAGGTTGACCATGCTAAACTTTACCTTTTGAATTACTCTATGCAGTAGCGATATGATAGGTTGATGGCTCCTAGGGTTGATAACCTGGGTAATTTATAACGGAATCACTATCTAACTATTTTTTTTCCGGTTACGGTGTTTTTGAACAGTGTTATCTTGTTTTAAACTAGTACTACAAAAAAGGATCGGTGAAATTGGTATATACTTTATGAAACGAAAAATTAGTTTGAAGGGTAGTTTAATTCAGTTAAGAAAAGCAAATTTATTTGGTAATGTCAAAAGCAAAAGACACATCGTTTTCAAAATTAAACAAACATTGTCAAAACAACTCTGATAAATTCTCAAGAAAACCTAAACTTTTGAAGATTACTTACGGCGGATCAGTTATTAGAGCTTTTTGTGTTTTTAGCGATGCCCTTGTAGCATCATTGAGTTATGACATTTTCTAATAGACGAGAGCTGAGTTATAAGAGTTGTTCCCTTCCTCTATGTATGATAGATATTTTAATTTGGTGCGGTGTTACAGGCGCAGCAAATTATTACTACTGTGAGGAAAGAACTGGCCCTTGGGGAAGACGTGGGGACCGGCTATTGGATGTGTTGAATAGCCTCAATGATTGGCCTTTCCAATAAGATACAGCCACGTGCAGGAACAAGTATGTGTCATCTGTAGAAATTTCAGTGTAAAGTAAATGCAGGTGATCGGCACTCTTCCCATGTCAGGCCAGCCTAGCCAACCACCGCCCGCAACCCAATGAGATGTTATTCAATGCTCCTCCACCACATCTAAATGATGCCACTGCAAAATATTATGACTCCAATTTGTTCCAAGACCAAAATTTTACCACTCGTTCCCTTTTAAAACTGCAATTCGGGCAGGTTTGATGAGTTAACACCCTTGTACAAGTCTAAGCTCAAGTTTTGTCGGGGTTGATCAAGTCTAGCCCAGCCCGGATTAGGAGCAATGTCAGTCCGTCCAAGTCTAAATTCGATCAAACCAATTTAAGTTCGTTTGAATTCGAGCTAGCCCATTAAACTAAATAAATTAATATTATTATTTCATTTAACTCAATTAAAATTATCCCCTTAAAGTTAAGCTAATACTAATTTACATATAAAAATAGATGTCGAATGTAGACACTTCATTTTTTTTCAGGCTAAAAAATGATGAATACTACCTCTGTTTCTTCTCTTTCACCTTCGACTGACTTTTTTACCCGTAGTTGGGTCACTTTGACTCGGTGATTTGGATAGCAAAACGATGTAATTTTTTGTAATTTTTTCATAGTATTGTAGAGTAAAGTTTACTCTACAAGATCATGCAAAGATTACCAAATTCGTGTATTGTTTTATTAACCAAATCACCGGGTCAAAGTGACCAAGTGAATAGTGTCAAAAAGTGAAGTAAGGTGAAAGAGAATAAACAGAGGTAGTATATATTGTTAGAGTGAATTAAAAAAGAATGTCCATTTATACAAGAGAAAACTAAGTATTTTGTGGGAAAAAATCTTTTTTTAGACTTGCTTGTTTGTCCCCTATCTGGTTTCAATGCATGACCTCGTGCAGGGGTTTTTAAATGCCATAATTAAAAATATCACTAATAATTAAAAGAAAAATAATATATTCTTGATAAATATGCTATATAATACTTTTCAAAAATAACATTTATAGGTAATGAGTATACAAATCGGGCAATTCGGGCTAGCCCATCATTTAATATTCGTACACAAGCGCGATCCTAATTGCAATTCGGGTTGAGAACTTTTGCCCGAACCCGTCTTAATTACTCAAAACATGTTCCCAAACACGACTTTAGTCCAGGCTGAGTTCGGGTTGGTCAGGTTCGGCCCGTCCACGTTCCACCCCTACTTTCTTTCTCCTCATTTATCATTTTGGGACGTTTGCTATATTTTTTTGTATTTTCTTTTATGGTAACTTTTATTGATGTTGATTTACCAACTTATCCTCCAAAAATACTCCACTATTAATTTAAGTTTTCCCAACTCCACTCACTTTCTCTCAATTTTCATTTCCCACCTCACATATACTCCACACAGGGAGTGGAATTTTTCTGGAAAGGCAGGTGCAAAATAGTCAAAAGACCCCTTTTCTTAATCCACGTGTCATTTCTGAATAGGGAGAAAAAAGAGGAACTAAATGGTTGATTTTTAAAATTATGTTAAAATTTTGTTCGATTTTTACACGTATTTTGGAGGGTCACGTACTTTTTTTTTGAACCTGAGTGCAGGTACTCAGGTTCTTAGATGCCGTTTGGTAATGCTTTTGCTTTCTAGAACGCTGCTTTTCAAATCCAAAAACATTATTTATGTGTTTGGTAAATTTTTATTTTTCTGTTTTCTAGAAAGCAACTGCTTCCCCACAGCAGCTTTTGAAAAACAGGGGATGTGTTGCTTTCTACAACCTGCTTTTTGATTAATTTATTATTTGACATCGTTATCTATTAATAAATATTAATAATATATTATTTAATAGTAATATTTATTATATCATGTCTGAAATGGTCGTTTCGACATTTGTAACAAGCCTAAAGCACTAATTACCAAACACAAAATGTCAAAAGTGTGTTTCCACAGCAGGTTAAATACGAAGTTTACCAAACACTTTATGTGCAGATTCTCACAGTAGCTTTCTCACAGTGCTTTCTATACATCAGTTTTCTAGACCGCCACAACATTATCAAACTAGCCCTTAGTCATTGACTCATTGATAGCAAAATTTGATGAGAAGGAAATGAAAATTAAATTGAGAAGACGAGCCGGATTACAGTATTTATACCTTAGAGCATCTCCAACAGTAACATGTATTTTTAATGCAAATTATACATAATAATGTTGTTTTGCATTTTGTAAAAGGTGTCCTACTCCAACAATGATTTGTAAAAGTTATGCAAAATATTTTTTTTATTTAATCTTCACTCACAACACGTGCAAATGATGAATTGTGGATGAGAGAGAAAAATAAATTGTAGGAACACATATGTCATTATGTAATAATTATAGGAACATGAGTTGAGAAAAAATAGGAAACATGTTCAAAATATTTTGCAGAACCAATTATCCTCGCCAAGTTTGGCGAGAGTTTTGCATGTTCTGCATTTTGCCTCTCAAGATGCATGTACTGTTGGAGTCTAATTTTTTACAAAATCCTTCATATTTTGCATAAAATGTTGATTTGCATGATCTGTTGGAGATGCTCTAACGTCTAGCTAACCGTGCTAAAAGAAATAACAAACTACCTTCCTATATTTATTTACAAGCTCTTCCTCACAATCTCTATATATTACACATTCAACTATACATTTTACCTGTTATAGCCCTCCTTAAACAGGAGAGTACAAATTATGAACTCCCACACCCTAGATAGCCCATACTAAAAAGGTCCAGAAGCTAGTGACTTTGTTAACAAGTCTGCCAACTGATGTTGTGATTGAAATGGAGGAGTTTCAATATGTGCACTTGAATTTTGTCTCTGACTAAATGACAACCATATGTTTGGTTCTCTCCTGAAAAAACAAAAATTAGAAGCAATATGTATGACTGCTTGACTATCACAATACACAATATGTGCTTGTTTGATATTAGCTTTGAAATATGCAAGTAAATACCCCAACCATTGCAACTCCCAAGTAACTGATGCAAGACTTCTGTACTCAGCTTCAGTCGAGCTCCAGAAAATCACACCTTGCTTCTTTAATTTCCAAGACGCTAAAAAACTTCCCAAATAAACTAAGGGTGAGTTTGGGAATGCTTCTGCTGCCAGCACAGCTGCTTTCCGACAGCAGAAGCAGTTTTATTGTGTTTGGTAAAAATAAAATTTCTGCTTTTTTGGACAGTTTCTGCTGTCACACAGCAGTTTTCAGGAAGCAAGGGGGAGATGCTTTTCCAGAAAGTGCTTTTGATTAATTTATCTACAACCGATTTTGACCTTACAATTTTTTAAAATATCAATAGTTATCTTTCCGAAAATGACACGTGTCGTATATTTTTGTCATTTTACCCTCTCACAGCAACTTCACAGTTGATTTTACCAAACACAAAATTACTACATCAATATTTCACAGCAGCTTCTACGTAATATTTACCAAACATTATTTTTTCAAGAATTCACATCAGCTTTCTATAGTGTTTTGACACAACAACTTTCTACCACCGCTACAGCATTCCCAAACTGCCATAAGTAACCAGTGGTGGACCTTTTAATATTTGGACAACTAGCTCAGTCAGAATCTTCATATGCTTTGAGCACCATCTCTAATTGTTTGGCAAAAAACAAGTATTGACCTGGTGTTGCCTTGATATATCTAAGCACTATGTATACAACATCCATTTGAGGCTTCTGAGGATGAGCCAATAACTGTGATAGCTTATTCACTGCAAAACTAATATATGGCATTCTATTTGACAAGTATAGTAGTCTTCTCACAAGCATTCTATACACAGAAACTTCATTGTCATTGTCATGTAAATCCTTTCGCATACTGCATTAAGCTGGTAGCTTAGGTGCATTGGTCGTTAGCTGGGACAGTAATCCGCTCGATTCGTTACAAATGATATCAGAGTCGACCCTGATCCCGTAAGGGCTCCGTGGCGGTGCGCCGCTAGCCAAAGAGATACGTGACTGGAAAGTCTGGACAAGTACGTCAAGTATATAAAGTGGGGGATTATAATTTCCCGTCCAACATTGAGATATTAATTGTGAATTAGATGTGTGGTATATAGTAAACATTGTGGATTACTGCTAGCACCTTCAAGAATTAAGCAATTGTATCTGGTGCTTAGGATAAAGAAGTAGCCAGTAATCCGTTCGTGTCGTTACAAATCCTCTCCATAACTAGGAAACGACCAATTAGATGGTGCTCGTGTTCTTCTTTGATCGTCTTACAAAACTCATCCTAGTATTCTACAACTTCCTCTTCTTCTGGACATCAAGCTGACTCTTCTTGGACGCACGCCATGGGAGATGGCGTTCGAAACCCCAACAACCTTTCTTGTATTCGCGGAGAGAAAACCTAATAATTACTCGTGCACTTAATCTGTTAAGAATCAATCATGGTAGAAAGAAATTATATTTCATACCTAGTATATTCATGTTTAGTCCTTTAGCAAACTCTCTATAGACATAATTTTATTTTGAGCCTAGTTAGAGGGACAAAAATTGAACAGAAAGTGACGTGGTATATGGCACATCAGTTGATACTTAAATATCACACAAATTTATTTTTTGTATTTTGGTAATAATCTTCACAACCATTTTTTATTAATGACGTGTTCCCGTCACCTTATCTCATTTTTTCTTGGAGTGTTTGTTCATCTAGACTTCTCATTTTGTTTATCTTTTCAATGAAGACATTTTGCAACAAATGCCGATTTAAAATTCCTACTTTTTCGTCTTAAAAATGTAATTAAATTACAATATACTTCTTTTAACATTTATTTTAGTGAGAAAAACTTGGATTTCTCCTATTATGACACTTTTGTTACTAAAATTTCGTCGCTCGGGCGAATTCCTTGTATGTTTGATGAAAAATTTAAGCATATAACTCAAATAGGGGTAAGGTAATAACTTCTCCGGCTCAATAGGATACCCGCAATATATACGTACCCCTATTTAGGGCATAAGATAATAGTTGACACTCATAGTGCAGTTATAGGGAAGTCGCAATATAGATGATGCATTAAGTAGTAGTTTTTTGTTTTGTTTTTGTTTTTTATAATTACATCATAGAGCTGGATTCGAACACAGAATCTCATGCAGGACTTCAAAAGCTAAGTGGTAGAAAAACTTACACTAATAGAAAAATGCAAAACACCTTATATTAATTAAAGTTTGAAATGCCTTTCTATGCAATGTCACGATGAATATAGACTAATAATAGTTTGGTATATTAACCACCTACCCTCCTCCCTAAACACCTTAGATTTAGACTACTTCCGGTTTCTTTTATGTACAAAGAAATCAAAAAGTACACTTTGATAGACACATATGAAATTATTTAAATGTCAAATAAGTAAAAGAGACTCATAATTATTGAAAAGCAAGAGAGTTCGAATAAGTTAGCAGACAGACATGGCAACTGGCAAGAGCTTTATTATTTATTTTTTTGAGGGAAAGAGCTTTATTGTTTAAGTTCAACAATTAGACCATTTTGAATTTATATATTTATTTTGAAAGAATTTTGGATATTTATAACTCATTATTTCGTGCCATCATTGCAAATACATCTTTTAACTTAATTAAGGTACGTCCAAAAATGTCAAATTAACTAATTCACTAACTAAGGAAAACAAAGCTGGGACTGATTAATTAAAATCAAATTAACTAACGGAAAAGTACTAATTGATATTGAAGGCTTGGAGCTCGAATTATCGACCATGACTGCTTCTCACGGTTGGTCCCGGGATGGGCAATGTAATTAAAAATATAAGATGCTGTGTACTTCAATTTTTTGAATATTTGTTGTCGATCTATTAGCTAATTAGAAATAATTTTTAAAGTTGTTAAATAAATGTAGGAAGCACAAGAACATATAAAATCCCCTTATTGAATTATTGAAGCTATAGAATATTGTTCCTTTTGAAAAAGCATTCATTTTGACTAAAACAACACACCAATAATTGGCTGATAAGTCTCCATTTGATTAGGGTTCTTTTAGGTCAAAATACCAATGTAAGGACAACAATTATTCCAATAAGTAGAACTGTTATATTGCAAGTTATAACAGCCAAGTGGTACACATCACCTACTTACTATTACAAACATCTAAAACAACTATCAAACTACACCTTAGACCTACTACAGACATCCGAGTTGAACAAGAAAAGCTACAAGACCAAGAAATAAAGACCGGAGCTAAAGCAGAGAGCTCCAAAGCCAATACAAGACCTAAGAAACTACCAGTACTAGCAGAGATACATCAGCAAAGTACAAACTACTGGCAATTATAGATAACTACTTAGTTAATAAACCCCTAAAACATATAGCATCTTCGCCAAGAATACTTCAATGAGTGGTACATAATTCAAATCACCGTATCAATTTACTTTATAAGTTTAAGGTAATCCGGTCAGTGCCTATCAGTAAGGTGTTAAAGTAATTACTTAGTGCCACTAAAACTACAGGGTCTCAAATTTTAAAATATAAGAGCATTTTAAATTTTTTCTAGAAACAAGTCACATATCTTTTCTTTTTGTTTGAGAAATTGAAAAAAAAAAAAAAAAAAAGATATGTGACTTGTGAAACAAAGTTGTCACATATCTTTTCGAGGGTTTGCATTAACCATTCTCTTGTATGATTTAAATATAATTGGAAGTTTTCATGAAAAAGCAAACAAATAATAAATTGTAACAAAATAAAAGAGAAATTTGAAGTGCAGATGTCAACGCTCCCTTAACACGACACTTCGCAACACAAGACATTTGCAATACAAACATACTCAAAAATATTGAAGAGACTCAAAATTTAATACTCACTTAACGTCACTAACATGCTGGAGACAACCCCATAAGTAATATACCACTCCGTCCCAGCTCTTTCTACCCAAACTGACTTTTTAACTCGTATTTGGGTCACTTTGACCGGGTGATTTGGATAACAAAATAATATGATTTTTTGATAATTTTTTCACCGTATTATAGAGAAACTTTTAATCTACAACACCATGAAAAAATTATTGAAAAATTACATCGGTTTGCTATTCAAATCAACGGGTCAAAGTGACCAAGTGAATAGTGACCAAAGTCAGTTTGGGTAGAAAGAGCTGGGACGGAGTGGTATACCGGAGGAGCGAAAGGACAATAAAGCTTAACTTCTAGTTAACTTCTACCTAACACAAAATATCCAGGGCCGGCCCTAAGGGCAAGCAGGCGGTGCGGCCGCGTTAGGCCCCCAGGTCACAGGGACTGACCCAGAATGTTTTTGGAGGGGGGCCACGTTAAAAACGAAAAATAAAAATTGAGTTCACAATGTTATTTTATATAACATAGGGGGGCGACGACATATATTTTTGCAAATATCCAAAAATATTAGGATAATATTTGTTATTCTCAGAAGTATAGGGGGGCCATGGCCCGTGGTGGGTTGTACATGGGTCCGTCCCTGCCAGGTCGGTAGTGCCCGTGTTTTCTTATAACTGTGGTTATGTTCAACACATTATATTTTAAGTACATTAAATAACTAATATACAAATACAAATAAATGTACATTAGTTGGCGACAATTCATATTTTTTCCACAAACTTGAGACAGACTCGAAAGTTCGAATCTTCTTAATGACATGTGACTATTTTAATTTACAAAAATTTAATGTTACTGAGTAATAAGTGAAATCAGCAAAATATATATTCTATGAATAACATATCCTATTACACAAAAGTGTTTCAAGCCTGATTTTCTCTTTTCAAAAGAAACTAGGTTCCACCCCGCGCGCGTTGCGCGCGGTGTGGCCTTGACCTGACATGCGTAGCCGAAAGGCGGAGTAATAAGATAATCATGAAGACAGGTTGATTCTACACTGCATTTGTACTCATTGTTATCTTCTCCAGCACTTCAGCACTTTGATAGATAAAAATACAAAGCAAGTATGTCTTGAGGAGGTTGCATATGAAAATGCATGGAAGTTGATGCTTCTGTAATTGATGTTTCCTCACTGTTTCTGCTCAGCTTTCTTATTGGCCTTGGTCTCCTTTTTCTTTCTCTTCAACTCTTTCTTCTGTGCTCTAAGTTGTTGACCCAACTAAGTCAGTTACACCTCTGTTGCATCCTGCACACCCAAGAGAATACAAGCTTTTAATATACAAATCAAATGGATTATCAGCAATGGATGAATGATTATCATTTGACAAACGAACACCAGTTCAGCTCTACTCATGGAGGTAACAACAAACAATATATGGAGAAGATGAGAGATTGTCAGATGAGAAGAATCAAAAAGCAGCATGTCCAATTTGAGTCAGCCTGCTAAATCAAGAAAATAGATTAACAGTAGTTTCATGTCCAAGGAACACCCTAACTGAAATTCTACACCAGATTTATAGCTACATATACAGGAATTCAGGCTATTTATTATAAGATCACACTGTAAGATACCCCAAGCAAGCTCTATGTATCCAGTGAATGTGAAAAAGCATTCAAGAAAAAAAGCATTAGGGCTAGTCGAAAAACGATTGCACCCTAGCTTTCAGATATCCAGATAAGGATATACTACCAGTTCAGATGGTTAACATCATGTACAAAACAAACATTAAGCAATTCATTAATTACTTCTCAAGGCACAAAAGCATTATGACACAGAAATCTTCAAGGGTATTAACTTGGCACAGGACGAGTGCGACAACGACAACAACCTGGGTAGAACAAATATGAAACTATATGGATGCGATCAGGAAACGATGACATAGGCATTGCTGCAAAAAAGCAAGATGTGATCCGAACAATAAGATTTCGGATCGGATCGGATTCGGATCTGATTTTTCCGGATTCAAATAGGATTATCCATCGGATCTTGGCGAACAACATTTTTAGTTCATCTCACCTAGTATTACTATGAATTAGAATCAAAATTGGATTAAAATACACTTAATATCTAGAATATATATATTCACAATAAAAATATAGATATATCAAACTTAGGATGTTAACTGAAGTAAACATAGTAAAAGTTATATATATAATTACATTAATACATGTACGTTACTGAATTTATTAGGTACGATAATCTGATCGGTTTGGATCGGGTTAAACGGATCTAAAAACCTGTGATCCATATCCGATCTATTTGTATACGGATCGAATCTGATCCATTAGGATCGGATCATCTCGGATATCCGATCGGATCGGACCCAATTGCCATCCATATATTTTAGTCCTAACCAACATGAAGCCTTAACTGCAGCCTCCAATCATCAAATCTCTAGTGGTCTCACAACATTGGAGAGACTTAGGCTCTTCATAAACTATGTCTGATTCAGAGCTTTGGTGGGGAAGGGGTCGTCATCGTATAGTGTGTCCGTATTGGAGTATAAGATCCGAGTTACCAGATTGAACTCATCAAAGTACCACGATTGCATACGATGTGCCCAAAATTAAGTTTACAAAATACATAAAAGAAAATGACAAAGAAGAACTCACGGCTTCCTTCTTCTTCGTACATATTTTTTATTATGTCAATCGACCTTTGTTGAGCCTCCTCAATATCCCGCAACTTAATCTGCACGCAAGTTAAACCAACGGTCAAAGGGGCTGAATACAGAAGAAAATAGTTTTGAACCAACCAAAACAGACTTGGGTTTGTTGTCCACAGTTACCTCGTACAACGTTTTCCAATTATACGATACTCCCTTCTGTTTCATCCTCTTGATGACCTCTTTGAAGTTTTTAATACCGAATTCTTTTTTGTAAGACCCCTGCCAAAGTTCAGCAGTTGTTGGACTAAAATCCCTTCCCTGCATGATTCGAGCAAAATATGTAACCATAGAACACCAGAATCAGGATTAAACACACGAAAAAAAATAGTAAAGAGGATAAATCTTGTTGCTGTCCTTGTTGCTTCATTCATGTTTCAGCTGAAGATGAAGCCTATCTTGCAAACTGTGTTTAATATGAACCTTTTGATTATACATCCTCGATAGCTCTTACATGCGTTCAACTCAAACTCTCGTTTCACCAACCAAAAATGAATCATTTGCCATTCCATATCTTGATGAACACCTCTTAGTCCCCTACTAAAATCATTCATCACTAATTTAACCAAGTAAGATGATCTTGTCAGTCGTATATGTGAACCTACTGCTACGCTCAAATGTCATGTTGACCCTGCTAAAGCTTTCACACTATTAGTTTCCCTAAATCTTTCACTTTATTGTGTTGCTACTTGATGTAAACCTATTGAAACTATTTCCTCTGTCGCATATCTCTCCAGCATAAAATAGTAACATATTATCCAAAACCAATGATCATATCTCATACCAATAACTCACTCCACAGTAGCATCGTATGGTCTGGAACTTTTATTATAGCAAAATGAAGTATCAGGATGCTGTTTACATTATATAGTCAATGCATTGCAGGTAACATTATTAACATTCATCATCTGTTACCATGCAAGTGCAATATACAACTGGGACCAAAGAAATTATAGGGAATCAGACCTGGTAGTTAGAGAAATCACTTTCTATAGCTGCTTCGAACGGGGCAAGGAACTTATCAAGCCCATCATTACCACTTAGCACCGGAAACTTTAAAACCTTTGACAACAACATCATCATCTGTTCTTCACTCTGCAAAAGTATCAATAGGTCTAATCCAACGCGCAAGACTTTGATAAGGGATCCAAACGCCTTTACCTGCACCATCATCAAAGACATGTTACAAACTTTTTCTTCCAGCAAGGTGAGATCATAGATGTAGTATTTCACTCAAGTATACACATAAATGCGTATGAAAACTTAGGACACAGAAGTGAGAAAAAGGCTCTTACCCGTTGCTTTAAGACTTTGATTCCAATCAAAGGAAGTACAAGTGAGGCAGATGAGTGAAAGCTCGCCTTGACCCGTCCAAGCAATCTTTCCAAGTCAGGAAGCCTGCGAAGATATTGGGCGGTAACTAACACTATCTATGAATGTCAGATTAACTCTTCAACAACATTAAGTCTATAGTTGATTCCTTGCACATCCTTCAGTGGATGACAAATCCAGTTCTTCAGAAGCCGCTTACCAGATGGAGTTATGCAGTTATTAAGATAGCTGTACAGTACCTGGAAATCAAGTAAATTAAGTTACAAAACAGGAAACAAATAAACGAAGTTCAAAAGTTGCATCTAATTCTATGTATCATGATTGAAGTAACATGTCAAACAACAAATAGGAAGCTAATAATGTTACTTTCTAACTTCTAATAACCAAATGAAAAAGAAATCATGCATCACTCGAATAAGTTAAAGTCACACAACCCTTGCTCAATATAGTAATCAGATGGTTTATATCATCAAAATTGTGTTAGATAACTGAAGGGCACAAAAGCGTAGTTATCTATGAACTTGGAAATCGCTCTATTCTCAAAGCTAATGGACTCAAAAAGCTTAAGCCAGAGAAAATTATCAACAGATATTTCTAACACGAAACCATCAACAACTTGCTTTAGAGAGCAACAGCACCACTACACTGAAACCTATTCCGAGTCTACTGTATTGTACAAAATGATATGTGTACTGTATTTTTCATTGATTCCATGCACGATACTTTGTTAGAGTGTCCGTGCAGGAGATGAATGGGAGAACATGAATACAGGAAATAATGCAAATATAAAAGCAATAACATGCTTCATCCCTGTCATAACGCTCTATATAAGAATACAATTATTGTCCAATAGACACATTTCTCTCCTATATATATGTTTCCTTTAATCATTTGTTTAATTCTCGAGAGGGGCTTACTCGAGAGGACGCATATATTTAAAACGCTCCCCAGTCTTCAAGCTGTCACATACCCCAACTTGGCCTCCTTTTCCTCGAGCGCCTGTACGAGAGCTCTATCTATTTGTCCAAAAACGTCCTCCTTCAAGGCGTTTCTGTTCACCTGCAACAACAATAATTGTATGAGATTGCTGCTGAAGTAAAGATTATAGGCACGATGACTCACAAATCCCATTATTATGCATTTAAAACGCACCCGTGCAGGTGAAGTTGTGTGATTAATAATAATTTTATTAATTCTACCTACCTAACCCTCTCTCCTGCAGGATCAACAAGGCAAACTTGACTTGTTACAGAAGAGACAAAGTTGATTAGAAAACCCCGCCCCATAGCAACAAACCATGGTTGCGGCATCTTAGGCTTCAGGCCCGAAATTTCTATGCGAAATCTGATGATTTAAAGCTCGAGATCGGAAATCCTAATTTAGATTCAACCTAAAATTTTCAATTAAGAAAAGGGGGGCTCATCGCAAAGACCTCCATAATACCTCCCCAATGAATTTGGTGTATCAAGTTAAACTTCAAGTTAAGCAATCAAAGTAGATCTCAGTTTCAGCAACACAATGCTGACCACTTTCTGTATATGCAGCTGCTGGTCTTCGACTGAAAGAAAATCACAAGCGTTATCAAATCAAGCCCTAACTATTACATGACTAAATATACTACATCAGATTTATTGTTACCGAAATACGTACAAACACAAATTTGAATAGCTCTTTAAACAAGAGAGTAATATGCAGGCCAAATATGAACTACTACAACTACAGAAACCCAAGTGGTTAACTAAGCAGTTAGCAATGTGACTTGTTCATTAGAGGATTAAAGTGTTTCTATTGTATCACAACCTTCAAATTTCTATCAATTGCATCTTTTTTATTTTCCTTCAGAATTTACATCAAGACAAGCTCTAAAATTACAGACCTTTAAACGATAAGTATGAAGTCTCCTCGACATTCGTAAAAAATCTAAACGTAGAATTTTAAGAAAGAAAAATAAGTGGACCTCAATGGTAATGGACCAATAGGCAATAGCACATGGGAATATTACACAAACATCAATAACATCATTCACCTAATTTCTTTAAACAACTACATGCACGCCAAGGATGAGCACACTCACATGATATAATGCTGTCGGGACCGGAGTTTCATACGGCTCGTTCAATGTTACCACTCCAGAAACACCAAGTTCCTTCAGGCGGGGAACATCGGTAGGGAAAGGAGCAGCACCTAACAATACAAACTGGTAACAGGAGAAGGTCAGCTCATCATGAAAAACTCTGAAAGAAGGCTAACGTGCAAACAGTGTGAAATTCAATAGCCATGACTAAAACTAAATGAAGGTGACATGATCCCGACACATAAAGTGTATCAAGTAATCAAGACATTAAAATTTGAGATATCATGCATAACCAAATAGCAGTATCAGATTACCTAGGTTTTATTCGAACAGCGACACGTTTACTCCTATAAGCAGTACCGGTGCTTTACATAAATTTGAATAATTATAATCTTGACATATAAATGAACATAGAAAACTATCACCAGCTAGGGAGGGTGTCCATTAGTGAGGATAAGAACACGCCATTTCTCGATTTCTCCTTCCCAACATTTATAGTCTGAAAATCAAAATTCAGATAAGAACACCAAGTGTTGGTCAACTAAGCATCATAAGTCCTTTCCAACAACTTCGGTATGACAAGTTTTATCAGTTACATCACTTTGTGTCTTGCATGAAAAGAACTGGACATGAATTACTATTGCAAATTTGTAACCCCTCACCATCTAATAAGGTTCCCTGACCCAGGCTACCGTCCTACATTCTTTTCATCTTTCTATCTGACCGGAACAGATTGGGAACATAAACGAGATGGTGTTTCGGTGCCCCAATACTAATATGAATATACGTACATCCGCGCTTCAAACAACCGCTCCTGAGCTACCTTCCCTTGCCTCTCTTTCTCGGTTGTGTGTAATAAGTGCTACTTCAATTTCTGGAGAATTTCCAACTTAATTTTTTCCAAGGAAATGTATGATTACCAACTACATTTTGATACAGTAATATTGATGTTTAGCAAAAACAAAAACAAAAAAAAAAAAAAAAAAAAAAAAAAAAAAAAACTACCAATTTCTAAAACTATTAAAAAAATGCTAAAGAATGACACTTCCAATCTTAAACCATCATTGAGAGTTTCAGGTAGACACATTGCAAACCGCTAATAGCAAGTCATACTCATAATATGAATAATTAAGGTCGAAATGCAAAAAATAGAAACAATTGAAAACATAAGACGTATTCTTACAAAAAACTACTTACCAGGAAGTAACCAATCTATCACCACCATATAATTTCAGAGAATAACAACAAGCATGTTTGCCTTCAAAATCAATAGGGAAAATTTGTAAACTGGCTTTTGTTACGAACTCCAAGAAAAAAAAATGAAAAATAAAGCTGAAGATACTACGGCATGCTATCCATACCGGTGAGAGCATATAAAAAGTTGTAAGAAAAGACTAACATAAAGCCATATAGCCATGGTAATTCGTCTCCCAATTAGTTGGAATGGGATATCACAATTTTTGAACCACGACTTCTCAATTACACAGTAAATCGAATCAGCTCATTACTAATGTTATACGAACGTGCTCGTCAAATACAGTGCAATGAACTTAAAGGCTACTTCTATACTGATTCCACAACCAAAAAAGTCAAAGAAGCTTAGGCAGCCAAGGCTCGACATAGTACCTTCATAACTCTACTATACATGAGCAAAACCAAAACAATGTCAAGTCTTTATTCCTTCAACCCTAATTCATGTAAAAAGGTTTTGGTGATTTAAACTATGCATCTGTATGTTAGTCCTTTCCTAGAATTTCTTATTCAGACGTTACATCAAACACCTTGAATATAATTTTTATTTTGATTCCATGAATGCAGGTGTATTCGATGAAATTAAGCTTGACCTATTGAAATTGGGTGTATTTCCTATGTGATATAGAGATATAAGGAACAACCAGGCAATTTAAGGCAATAGCTACGAAAAGCTTCTCTCTTCTCCGAAACAAAAGCTTCTCTTGGAAGCACTGTGAAAAGTAAAAGCCCACTAAGGGATGGGTCAGCGGAGCGCACTTCTGCAGGTCCTGATGCAAGTAGGAAGAAGAGATAGGGGTACAAGGGTAATTGGCATATAGGAGAACTGTAAATTCACCAAAACAGACTGGGCAGAGACATATTGGAACTCGAAAAATCAAAAAATAGAGTCCTACAACATAAATGAGTGTCAAGTCCTACATATATGCCACTGCCATGCATTGCATCAGGGCAGACCAGAGGTCTAGGGAAATACCATACATATTACAGCCTCAAACCATGATTCTGGCAACAAATCCATCAGATGTAAGATAATCAACACATATATAAAGCTCTTTCAATCACACCAGTTCATGAAGGTATTCACAAAAGTTCAATCTATTATATGTTGATATATATTTGAGGTACATGCTCTCATGGCAGAAGCCGAGCATCAAATTCTGATGCTTTTAACATTTCCATTTTATACTTTCTGGGATCCGGTTTTGCTACTGAGGAAGCAAACTATCAGTTAGAGGGGAATTCGCAAGCCTCAAATGGTATTCGTGGCAATGAGGAAGAATAGCTTATAGATTATATATTCTTGGATGTAACTAAAAATAAAAAGGTGAAGAACTTAGGAAACGTGAATAATGACAGCTAATAAACTGTTGCAGGTTTGGTGCATACCTTTGATTCTTCAACTGCTCAAGAAATTGAGAGCACCATCTAGGATGAGATCCTCTGGATAGATGCTCCTTCCGTTAAGGACCAGAGTATATTTTCCCGTGATAGAATAGCCTCCCTCCTTCACTTTACTGCGCACATATGCATAGTAATGCCCCACGCAGTATATCCAAGTAGCAAGTAAGCAAACTTCAAAGACAAAAGGAAATAAATTAATAAATACTGAGAAATCTGTATCCACGACCACTACAGAACCATCTTAAACTTAATTACTTACAAAGACAGCATCGCCATGCAAAGTAATGAATAAATCTGTCCTATCTTCAGGATCTTTTGCAACAAGCATAGAACATTTTCGATTAGATAATAGATCCTGCAAACAATGAAGCGCCAACAAGTGAAATAACTACTTGTAACTTGGAGAATTCAGAACGAAGAAAGGAGTATGATGCAAATAGGAAAAAGTACTGAATATTAAGTAGTAAAGTCACCAGTTACCTGTACTTTTTGAATACCCAACTTGAGATTCATTGAAAATCCAACATTCCATATGTTAAAATACAGAATTTCTGAGCAAACATAAAACCAATAACTTGAAGCTTCCAACCTATAACTCCACAGTAACACATAATATTCTTCTGACTGTATTTGCACTGCCATCATTGAAGGAGGCAGTGGAGACTTTACCTCCTTCAGGAACCCAAACCTGTTCATTGCTTCTGAGATAATTAAACCTTAACATATCAGCCCCCCGAAGGCTACAGTGTGGCAAGAAAAGCTGATTTTGACCATGTTTGTTAGCAAGTATACCTCTTTAAAACAGTTGTGACCAAGCAGATGTATCAACCATCTAAAACCTCTTTAGCAATGGTTACTTGTCTAATATTTCTGGCCAATTATCAAGTAGAGTAATGCAATAATCCTAATAATCAAGTGAAACCATCATAGGATACCGCTTGCATAGTTCAGCCATTCGTACCGGATTATTATTCTTTCCTTCTCTTTCAAATATAACAACATTTTCAAAACCATAATATAACAGAATGAATAGAAACTTATGCAAGTATCTAATAAATCCAGGCTTCTCATGAATTAAGAAACTAAATCACAGGGAAGGCAGATTGTCTATGCAATAAAACAGGAAACTTACAGGAGAAAGAAAACTATATTTGGCAACATATAGTTTAAAGAGTACAACGGCAGAAGTATCTGTATCCAGCGATTACGGATAGTTTATTTTGGAATATAGCAAATCAGATCATAATGATAGTTTATTTTGAAATATAGCACTGAGCAAAATGTATACATCAATTGTATCGCTATAGAGTGAATTAAATAAGAGGGGAGTGAGTACTTGAACGCCATGGCTGAGCTGTTAGTAGTAGTTATACCATTTTTTTATGACCATGAAAGAATGGACTGCAATAATACATGCAGCAGCTTAAATGGATAGCATTGCTATCTGGACAAGTAAATACTTTGGTCAAGGAGTTGCGACAATCAGTAAAAAGCAGAAGGCAAAAAAATAACAATAACCATTGCAAGTCAAAGCAGTTGCAGTTACTACTAAGTTTCATTGACAATCTTAATCAATGAGATACTCTAATTTTTCATCAATATTGTTAAAACAACTATCCATTTGAGGTCCACAAAGTCAATAATTTGAATACAAATAGCAAACATAAATCAAATAAACTATCTCAACAGTAAGAACTGGCATGTCCTACTATTTATGCCAAAAATCGTCTGTAACGGTCGTGTCACGGGTTAGTCCTATACAAGTCAAGGGTGTTATGGGTGGTGATCGTCTCTGTTCGTAACCCAACCAAAAATCATACAAACGTAATCAATCAGCTGAACTATGACAAAACCTAGATAACCAAACTTCTCAAGCATGGAACAACCAAAAAATCCCATTTTTCCAACACTTTGCTTCAGCAATTGTGCTGAATGATTTCATCATTTATGGGAAGCCAAATACGACAGAGGAGATTAGAAGAAGAGGTGAACAGACCAGAAGAAGAGTACTCGTACCTATTTCTTCGATTTAGATAACATGACCTGAAACCAAACAATCAACCCCAATTTCGACAACAGATCAAGCAAAAAAGAAATTAGGGTTCCAAATATTAAAATTCAAAGCAAAAGGCTAATCCACCAATATAAACATCCTCAAAAACATAGCCTAAGGGCAATGTTGAGACTGCGCTCCTCCCAGTAGCGGGTGAGCAAAACCCCGCCATTAAAATAAGCTCCCCCATACTCATGAGCATATCCGTAGGGCATCCTTGATGCAAACACATTTTCACTCCCTCAAGTTCGATGCAAATACACTTTTACCCTTCTAGTTTGGACAATATAAACAACCAGTGTCCCAACCAACACAGTCATATTAGAGTCTGATTGAATGTTAGGGAGAGGCTCAGATATGTTAGAGTGATAGGCTGAGAACGAACCACCATGGCTGCAACTACGGTGGCCAAAAGACCTCCGAGTCGCCCCGCCAACACGCGGTTCAATCTCCGTGCCTGAATCATTTGCTTGAGAGAATTCATCGTCACAGCCTCGTATCAACCAAAACCAGAAGGGGGTGAAGGTGCAATTTAGTAAAGTGAATATGTAAATACCACTCTGTAATATTACTACCTCAGTATAAAAGAAAGTCTTTGCCCTCCAAAGAACATCAGTTCACACAAATCTGAGACCCAATGAACACATCAATCAAAACCCAAAAGGATTCTCAGAACCAAAATGAAACAAATTGCAAACTATAAGAGAATGTTGAGAAGTCATTAGAAAAAAAAATAAAAGTTCCTTTACCAAGAATATATAAATCGTTTCAAAGAAAACAGAAACAATTTGTACCTGACCAAATGCAAAACTGTTACAGTGACCAGTTTCTGGGTCAGCAGGTAGTCGCGTTGCGCAAGCTCTACAGCCCAAATGCATAAAAGACCTGCTTACTCACACTGAAAACAAAGAAGTTCCACAGCAATGCTTCCGTTACAATATACACTTTTACCCTTCTAGTTTGGACAGTATAAACAACCAGTGTCCCAACCAACACAGTCATATTAGAGTCTGATTGAATGTTAGGGAGAGGCTCAGATATGTTAGAGTGATAGGCTGAGAACGAACCACCATGGCTGCAACTACGGTGGCCAAAAGACCTCCGAGTCGCCCCGCCAACACGCGGTTCAATCTCCGTGCCTGAATCATTTGCTTGAGAGAATTCATCGTCACAGCCTCGTATCAACCAAAACCAGAAGGGGGTGAAGGTGCAATTTAGTAAAGTGAATATGTAAATACCACTCTGTAATATTACTACCTCAGTATAAAAGAAAGGCTTTGCCCTCCAAAGAACATCAGTTCACACAAATCTGAGACCCAATGAACACATCAATCAAAACCCAAAAGGATTCTCAGAACCAAAATGAAACAAATTGCAAACTATAAGAGAATGTTGAGAAGTCATTAGAAAAAAAATAAAAGTTCCTTTACCAAGAATATATAAATCGTTTCAAAGAAAACAGAAACAATTTGTACCTGACCAAATGCAAAACTGTTACAGTGACCAGTTTCTGGGTCAGCAGGTAGTCGCGTTGCGCAAGCTCTACAACCCAAATGCATAAAAGACCTGCTTACTCACACTGAAAACAAAGAAGTTCCACAGCAATGCTTCCGTTACTAACTCATCTGAGAATGATGACAGCAGCCAAGAGTTTTGATCTAAATTTTATTAAAAAGTGACATGACATATAATGACAGAGTATAAAAAATTAAAATCGAAAACTAAATCATCACTGATCTTACTTAACCATTTCATGTTACCGCATGTGGGTTCTCCAATTGAAGCTTTCTCCCTGTTATGATGTGATATAAAAGAAAGGTAAATGCGAGCCATCTCAAACACCTTTTGGAAAATAGAATAGAAACATAAAAGAAAAAGGTTGCTGCAGTACTTATTTTGTTACATATTCAAAGTCTATTCCCATTCATTATTTTAATTTGGGGAAGTGAATGGCAAAAAGAGATGGTTAAAGAAGCACATCGGTACCTTTTCTTTGAACTTAATTCATGGCGGTTGATGCACTTTCTTATTACCATTGCGACCGATTTCCAGGATCTTTGACCAAGCTTATGATACCTCTCACTCCCACCCTGAGAGCGAATTCGCATCATCTGAAGGGCACAAGTGGAACCTCAGGGAGAAAGTCGTTTACTCGGATCGAATACCAAATTAGAAGCCATAAAAGAAAGAGATTCGATAAAGTCACCTGGAGGCTGACAACCACTTTCTGAGCGCTCTTCACAACAAATTCCTTTTTAATGCCTCGTAGAACATGCCTTGTACAACACCTGACAACAAATAATATCAGTTTTAGACTTTAAAATTAGCGAAACATTGTATAACTCTTATCAACGTAACCAAAGAAGCCGACCCCTATCATACCAAATTCCATAAGGCTTTGTGTTCCCGTTCCACGAACCAGAACCAGCCACATTCCAGGTATCTTGGGGGTGAATTGTTGTGGTTAGTTTAGTAACAGAAGCTGAGATATACCTCCCTGGTCTATTTGTTATTGGTAATTACAGTGAATTACCAATAACCTCAATTGAATTTAACAATATCTGCCAATGATGTAGTCGCAGGAAGATCAATTTAGTCCATTTCAGAGAAAAATTATTCGATGAAATGCACCAACAGAGTTAGATCATCATGTTCATTCATGCATTATATGGTAAATTTCAGCAGGAAATCAACACAGAGGACTGTAGGCTTGGACTCTAATTGTTCTTTAATTTGCCATATTTAAACTGTGGGAAGATTCTCTTCTGTGCGAAATCGTAACTTCATAGACTGAGCCCTAATCAGCTGCTCATAAGACCAATTCCTTCATGAAACCCAGCACCAAACCCACAAAACAAATTCAACCTTTTCCGAACATCAACGAACAATTAACCCAAACAGAGAGCAATATCGGACTACCGTAACCAAAAGAACGGCCACACACACACTTAATCGAACCAAAGCACGCGAGCAAGAGGTACCACTAAGGACAAAATACAGATATGGCGCCACAGTGGGAGAAGCTTAGCACCTTCAGTATAAATGTTATAGATTCATATTCTGAGATCACAGTTTTGTTCCCCAAAATACCATCGGTGACGGACCAAATTCCATGAAATTGTCAAAATCTTCCCCAATTGACTGAAGCCTGAATTTGATTCAAGTTACCACCACTTTGGCTTTTCGGTCCGCTGGTACCCATCCGTCCTGCAAAAGCAATTAAATAACGATTTCCAAACAATTAGACGAAAGCAGCGGATGCCTTGACTATAATAATCCCTTAATTTAAAAATCAACTAAATTATGTAATTTCAGTTCCATAAATAACAATGAAGCTAGCTGAAGAAGACAAAGCAAGAAGATCTTTAAAATCACCAGCAATCAATCATCTTCTTTGTGAGTTTACCCACAACCAATTCTCTCTCTAACTCTAATCTAACCCCTTTGTACCTTAATTGAATATTATATGAAGATTACCTCTCAACAAAATCATCTCCAATTGATAAACCTAGAAGAAAATCACAGCAGGTGAATGAAATTAGGGTTTATGAATCTCGGAATGAAACAATAATCAACATGCATATGAAGGTAAACCGAAATTCACGACAAAAAAAACAGACTTTGAAGGTTCGTACCTTCGATTTAGTAGACGAGAGTGAATCCACAAGGCCAAAGCCCTGTAGATGCTGCTCTGAATCTCTCCCTGTTCGTTTGCGTCTCTTCAGTCTCCGTCATTTTCCGCTATTTCGCCGTCGTGGTTCATTCCCCAGGCTCAATTGAGATTGGCAGAGGAAGGAGCAGACAGAGGCGGCATCGAAGGTAGAAGATTCGCCAAGTATACAGACGGACAAAGAGAGAGAAGGATAACATCAACAATCAATCGCCACAAGACCCACCAACATAATCAGACAAAAAGTCGAATCTTTTCGCGGACCCAGTAAAAATTCAACAAATAAACCCGCAATTATGTTAGACCCACCACAGAAATCGACAGAAATTGCCCCCAATCTTCGCAAACCCTAGTTACAAGCGACCAATATGTGCCCCCATAGTGTTTGATTGCAGTTTGATTGCAAACAAATGGACTGAATCCAGACGGATAGAGAGAAAAGTGTATACCTTTGTGACAAACGAAGACGAATCGAAGAAAGCGGCATGCAAGTGCGAGGGTTCACCGTCGGCGGTGGAGAAAGAAGAAGAAGAAGAACAGAAGCCTCTAGGGCACCGGCTAGAGGCTATGAGCCACCTTCATCTCCGGCGACCACCTGAACCACGCCCATCACCTTCGTCTTCTTCGACGGCCAGACGATGAGAGAAGAGGAGTGACAGAGAGATGGGAGAGAGCTACGGGTGCCGTAGAAGAGAGAACAGAGAGAGATGAGAGAGAAGAACGAAGCTTCTAGTTGAAGCTGGCTTCTCTCAGAAGCCTTGTGATATCAAACCAGGCAAAGAAGATCCAAAATGACCACAACGCCCTTCAACCACAACCTACCTGTTCCACGTCAGCAAGGGCATAACCGACCTTTTCTACACGTCACTATTTTGTAAGCATTTCGCTGGCACTTTGTCCGAATTGGCAGCACATGATTGGACCACCACTGCCACGTAAAGTGGCTGTAACTTCTTTTATATAGGTAGTAAGAAACATTGTGTGTACAATTTTTTTGTGGGTATAGAATTGTGACCCCAAACTAACTTTGATTGATTACGGGTTTGAAGTTGGAAAACCCGATTAAAGCCTGTCCGGTCCGATTAAAATTTTATATGAAAAATTTACATATTTTTAGATAATACTGTCCAAATTAAATTTTATAAGACCGAACAATAGTTTTAGTTAATTTTCCTCAACTTATGCATTAATATGATTTTCTCCATCGACTAGAATGTCATATTCGACTTTGTTATGTATTAGTAAGATTTAAATTTGTTTCTTTTTTACCGGTTTGCATTAAATATGTCTTGTTAATAGACATAAGTTTGTTAACGATTTACAATATTTAGAACCCGTCTAAACCCGGCCGAACCGGTCCGAGTCGAAGGGTTTGATCGGGTTTGGGTTTGTCGACGAATTGATTGGGTTTGGATATCGATATGACCAACCTGGAATCATTGGGTTGGGTAGAAAATAAAACCTTCACCCGCCCAACAATGTCCGTGCTCTGCCTACAACCCATTTCCCAAGAGTAACTGTTGTAGATTTCAGATGATCATCGGGACAAAAATTGAGGACTGCAAAATGTTATTCTAATAAATAAATTGATGTCACAAAACGTTTGTGAATGAAGATATTCCAAAATCCAAAGTCTACAAGTTTTGTCCTCTCACAAATTGAAGGGTTAGGATTTGGTGGTGTAGGAGATGCTGACTGACTACACAATCACACCATAATATATAAAATGATTGTGTAAATGCATGAATATGGAGCATATTTGTGTAGTCAACTATCACACCCCATTATGTTCTGGACAGTTTTGAATAATATAAGCATTTTTCTTTTTTTTTAGAAAAAAGCGTGTGTTCTAAAAAAAATAGGGTAAAATACATTTTGCACCATTTTGTTCAGGCATAAAGACACATGACACCATTGGATTTTGGATAATTACACTTTGCATCCTTAGAATGGAAAAAACGTTAGGACACTTAAGACGCCTTTGTCACATTCGACACCATTTATCGCGACCATTTTACCATTAACGTCCTTATGAACAACAACAGCGCTCTCAACAGTATCCCCAATTTTAAGCCCAGCGACACCCCAAAACTAAGCCCTCCACTTAGTGACATCCACTGCCACCACCAAAATCAACAGCACACCAACACCAGATATAGTTCACTCTGCCATCTTCTTCCCACAACACTACCCCTCTCTTCACCTTATACCCCTACCCCTATCTCTTTCCTCTTTGAGCCGATGCACACCAAGAACGGGGTAAAACTTTGTCTATGGCACCTCCGCTTTCACCTCCACCGATCAACAAAACATTGTTTATTCCCGAATCAAGAGTTTAAGTTCGGTTTTGATTTTGGTGCAAACCAAATCGAAACGAACCGTTTACATTTGTGGGATTTACTTTTTGAATGTAATGAAAACACATTTTTAAGAGTCATTTGATTGTGTATTTGAGAAATGGGAGGGTAATAATTGCATAGGACTGGTGGGCTGGCAGCACCAAACAAGTTGTTTCCTAAAGAGGAAAGATTCCTTTTCTCAATGTCTTTGGTTGGGTTTCTCTGTTTGGACAGGTTGTGTGTGCCGGTTCATCTAACCAACCAATGAACCAACTACACCAAGTCAAAATTCTTGAACAAAAGGAATTACTCCCTGCACCTACAGTACGATATGACATGGCTTATACGAAGATGGCGTATACAAAGTCTGTATTACTGACAGTTAAACAAGTTTGCAAATTGAAATGGATTCCTCAATTTCCATGACTCCATGTATCAAGGTATCGGTAGTCTGAACCTTAGTCACCTAAAATATCTCAAAAGGGTCGTCAACGCTTCAAAAACTTGCTCCGGCACTATAAATGTCAAATCGCGGAATAAGGTCGCTCCAAAAAATAGAGTGTGTTTTTTTAAGCGAATTGATTTTCGAAGACTGTTTTCTAAAATTTTAGCTGTTAACTCCAACTGTTTATTTTTCGATTTGATGATTCTAAATAAACAACCTCCTTTCTAAAGAGGCCACCTATTTGACGAATTGTTTTTTAAAGTTGTATAAATATGAGACATGAAGATTTATATCTTACACTATTGTGAGAGTTTTTACCATACTGCAAAGTTTAATACATTTCTCTCTCTATGTATAACATGATGCTCAATATGAGTTCATGTTGCACTCATGAAGATATCAGTTTTATGTCCGAAGTTAGCAGGCGTTGAGTGTATCATCAGAAACTCCGGCGGGGTTTTGTTGTAGGTCACCATGCGAGAATACACTTCGACAACTCAATGCTTCTTCTCGAGCTAAGGGCAATTTTGATAAAGACTCCAAGCTGCTCTTGCAACCACACGCCAGAAAGTTATAGTAGAATCGGACTCAAAGGTCGGAGTTGAGCTAATTCGGCAAAGGTCTGTGCTAGTTCCTCAATTAAGTCTTATACCCGTCAACTTTATTGGGCTACTCTTCTACTTGTGAGTTGAGATAGACCTTTTGGGCCATAACAATTAACTAAGTCTTATAACACACCCCCCCCCCCCCCCCAAACAAAAAAAAGAAAAAAGAAAATACCAGTTTTCTAATCAAAATTCTATCAAATAATATTACGAAAGCCACGCACCACTTCTTATTTGTCATCAAGTCACCCTTATATTTCAACTCATATGTGTTGGGTTGTTTGGATTTCGGGGTTAGGTTGAACCCAACCTAACCCCAACTATGACAAAGACCCGGTCACCGGACCGGGTAATTTTAACCGGTGACCGGGTAAGTAGGCCGGTGATCGGGTGTGGGGATGATGTGGTGACAAAAATTATAGTTTTAGCGACAAAAAAATAATAAAAACATCGGTGACCGGCTCCAACTAAACTGGTCACCGGAAAAATTCTACCCCACCCACTAAACTTAAAATCCCAACCATTAAATTCAAACAACAACAGGTTACGGTTCAACCTAACTCCAAAACCATTAAATCCAAACGACAATAGATTGCGTGTTAAGATATGATCATTTTTTATCAAATTAAATAGAACTCCTACATTTAACAGGGTTTGAATCCTGAACATGAACCTCATGCACGAGCTTTAAACGCACTCTTACTGAGCTAGCACCATTTTACAACAAAATGTGATTGTTGACAATTATTTATCTGATTATCTTTCTAAAATGCTACGATCAATTGAATAACTCTTCATATGAGATAAAATTAACATATGAAGAAAAAATGGTAACATTTAAATGTTTTCTTAATAGAGAGCCGCTATGCTTCATCATTATTTTCTTCACAATTCAAGTTCACCTCATTTCTATAATCACATTACCAATCAAAACATTTATATAAGGGGTGAATTTGAAGGTTTCAAATTCATTTTTTTTAAAAATTATACTGCTTTTTCCTGCCCGCTCCGATTGTCATTGAAGCTCTTCCACCCGGCTGTAGATGACAACATTGTGTTTCATATGCAGCTAATACTTCCCGACAACCAACAACCCATATGCCTGATGTTGACACCTCACCATTCCCACTTTATGGAACCGTGTTCTGAGCACCCACACGTGCGCGCGTGCAGCTCGGAATCTTGGCTAGCAGCTCATTCCCGCCTTCCCTCACGTGAACCACAATACCTTCTTTTATTTTTAATTTTTTTTTTGAGAAAATTCATTTTATTTTTCTGCTTACATAAATACTCTTTTCTTCTGGTTTTATTCCCGATAAACTTTTGCGGAATTAGTTTATTTTATTGTTATCTCATATTAGGCTATAATTTGGTACCAAACATTGTATTTTAACACCTGTGACACTACATTTTTATTACTTTCAATTTCATAAAAAAATCTCCGCACTTTTTATTTTGAGACAAATAGCCTCAATTGTTATCAATAATAGATTAAATTAACAAAATTTATCATAGTGCTCATCACGAGATGGTTATTACTTATTACAGTTCATCATGTGACCTCACGTGCCGAATTACAGTGAATTTCGTTAATTCAATCGAACTCTGTTAAAGATTGGAGCCTACATGTCTCAAAATATAAAGTGCATAACGTCTAGCTATAAAATTGAAAGTGCTGAAGGTTAAGTGTCACAAGTGTCAAATTAGATATGAATTTAGTGCCATTTGTCCTTTTATAAATGTAATATTGTCTCTGTGTCTTCTATCATGATATTTTATCAAAGTATATTTTTAACCGTCTAGAATGGACAGATAATGTGACTAAATGTCCGATTTAGTTGTTTTGTTGTGGCCTTAATGGTACCGAGTAGTTATCGAACCATTTATCCTTATTTAAAGCAAAATGAGAAGTGACAGAGTTGAAACATTTGGTCAAACTAAACAAATGAAATCGACAAACTTTGTGCTACAGTGTACACAATTATTTTTGGTGGTGGAGAATAAAACTCAAGAAAATAGAAAAGAATATGTCAATTAAGATTCAATATATCTTGTAGAGTACACAAATATATTAGCCCATGAAACTACCAAAGAAAATACTCCAAAGAAATGGGCTTAGGTCCTTATTCAGCATAGAGCAGCTTAGTTTCATTTCCTTGGGCTGCACCAAAAACAACTCTTCTTCTTGTAAGCTCTTATCTTTCTTTCTTCTTTGAAGCAAATAGTCGACATCAAACACTTGTGTTAGGATTGGACTATGAAGACATTTGAGTTCTTCTACTTCATATCTTAGCACTTGGGAAGGTCACTAGGAGGAGGCAATAGAGATTGGTTTGGGCCTTTTCCATTATCCACAACAAATGCCATCTTGAGACCCCAAGTTGTGTGTACCTCCAAATGGCAGTGCATGAACCAAACCCCTACAATCACATACACAAAGAAGGAAGACACAATGTCACAAAATAAGAATTTTTTGATGATTTAAACCATAGTGATATCGTTGCCACAATAGTTGCCACACAACTGCTAGGGCGTGTTTTATATTAATTTGAACCACCAGGTCAATATGGAATATGGCCACAAGACACAAAATTGTTTAATATAATATAACCCTGATATTATTGGACGACATGTGAGTTTAAGTGTACCTGGATTATCAGCCCTGAATCGAATGGCGACCCATCCTCCAGACGGCACTCCGATCGTGTTCCTCTCGACTGGGTCAACGAGGTTAAATTTCTTCGGATCTTTCTTCGGATTGAAATTCCCTATCCCTCTTCCGACGACAAAGAAATTGAAACCATGGAGATGAACCGGGTGGTTCTCCGGTAGTATCATTCCGGTGTCTTGCAACACTAGCTCAACGGTAGAATTATAACGAAGTCTGTAAAGTCTCGTCCCACTCGTAGTGGCCAAATTAGTCGGTTGCGTACCTGTAAAATTGTATTTCACCGGGGGGTTTGCAGGGAAATCATCAGTAAATACGCCACTAATGTTGAAGAAATGCGCTTGAAGGAGCGCGGTTTTAGGCATGACAAAAGTGACATTGTTGATATCCGCCACAACCCGGCTCCCGTTAACACAACTAGCACAAGGGTTGACACCAAGCCCAATAGTGAAGAAAAGTTTGTGGTTTATCTTCAAAGGTACCAATGCAGGGTATTTTTTGGAATTCAGGCTCCGGAGGGAGTCGGTGAAGTTTGTGGCAACTGGGGTGGCGTTTCTAGGCGGCGGGACGGTGAGTTTTGTGGCGGCAGAGGCGGCGGTGAGGCCGCCGGAGTAACGCACGGTGGCAGTGGCGGTCACGTTGTCCACGGCGATCGGTGCATCCATGAAAGGTGAGGCTGCCACCAAGTACTTGCCTGAGCCAAGATTAGCATGTAGGAGGACATTTGTAGTTTGGCCTGGTGCTATTAGGACAGTGTCTGTTTTAAATGGCTTCACATAAGTTGCATCAACTTCTACCACTGTGAGCTTGTGTCCAGCAATCTTGAAAAACAGCTCTTCATTAAGTGCAGCATTGATGATTCTCAACAAGTATGTCTTCCCTGGTGAAACTGCCAAATTGTACCCTCCTGAAAAAAGCACAAAAAGTTGTGGGTCTTAATCAACATTTTCGATATTCTACTGACGACTTCTTAATATTTACATGGAATGATAAGAGTAAGACTGATACTGATGGTGATATATGATCTTACGTACCTTGTGTTAAGCAGTTTGAGACGGGACCAGGATGGCCATTGATGGTGTGGGCATCAGAAACATTAGGAGCAAGGCCTGACTTCAGAGCTTGATTGATCACAGCTTCAACATCTGATTTCCACCATTCACCTACAAAAGTATACAAAATGTTTTTTCATCCCTTAGCACTTCACTTGGAAACTCTAGGGGTAAAAGTGCAATTTGAGCAATCTCTTTCTCACCCAATAGAACAACTGTTTCATTGTCTGGTTTAGGGAAAGGATAAGGCACCCCACGCTTTGGCAAAATTACAATAGCACCATGGACAGTTGCTCTTAGCCACAAGATGTGTGCGTGCCACCAAAGAGTCCCTCTCTGTCCAGTGAGGGTAAAGTTGTAAATGTAGTTCTGGCCGGGTTGGATCGGGCATTGGGTTATGAATGCCGGCCCGTCAGCCCATCCGGTCCGCAGTTGTCGAATCCCATGCCTAATAAAAACATCAATAGTACTAAGCAAAATGCTAAATCTAAGAAAGTTACAGCTGATGAAATTACTAACCAGTGAATGCTGAGGTTGTACTGAACATGATTGACAACCTTAACGAGTACAGTATCATCCTCCCTTGCATAAATAGTCGGGCCAGGAAACCGTCCATTAACCGTAACAATAGGCTTCGTCGAACACAGTTTCGTAGTATTCTTTAAAACTACCTGTATCCGTGGATCGACCTTGTTAATGGAGTGTAACATTTCTGAATAATTTATGAAATAGTACATGAAATTATATTTGTCACGCACGTGGTGGAGCAAGAATAGCCGGGGGAAAAATCAATAAGTCAATAACAATGACACTAGTAGAAGAGTTACGAATTAGTCGAGACATTTATGCAGTTAATAAAAGAACACAACTATCGATATATTCAAAATAATGAGGTATCAGTTGAGTTTTTGAGAACTGTCATTTTTCTTTCGACCCTCCAAGTTCATAATATATCCCCAAATTTCTATATCAGGATTAGAAATCGGGTAAAGACACTTTCACCCCCTCTAGTTTGACTGAATGATACTTTCTCCCCTTCCAGTTTGGAAAAGAACACTTTCACTCTTTCATTGTGCTAAACTTCAAAAAACATATAGTACTACTTTTTGTGATGCCGTTAGTCTCAATCTAGGTCTGTAACTAAAATTTTTTGGAACAAATTTGCCTCCATATTATGCTAAATAGGTAGGGAGGGGGGGTGGGGGGTGGGGGAGGTTAGATAAGCGTATAATAGACTTTTTGCATGATGCGGAGACAATCTCCAAAAAAAATTCACCCGTGGACCTCACATCACGTCGAACGGCGTCACGAGCAGGCAGTGGTGTAAGTTACCTGAGTTTGGCAACGTAAAGGGGTCAAAGTGTCCTTTTTCCAAACTGGAAGGGGTTAAAGTGTCCTTCAGTCAACCTAGAGGTGTAATAATGTATTTTACCCCTAGAAACCACATTTTTTTGAAAAGTTGCATCATAGCCGGTTTGAACTCGGGACCTTATGCAGAGATTTCAAACGTTGCACCACTTAGCTAGCACCCATTTGCTAGAAACCAGCTTCTGAAGTCGTATCAAATTCTGGGAAAATATCAAACATGCGATAACTCTACTATACTAGCGACCTTGCCTACACAATATTGTACAACTTTTTAGCATTATACCAAGTAGTATGGTTTGCCTAAAAAAAGAATGTATCATACTTGTAGTACTTACATTGAACTTGTAATGACGAACTCTGCATTCCACCGCTGCCGGAAAAAATAGACAAGCCGCCGTCAGCGCCACCACAACCACCCGGAGTATCCATGCCGCCATCTCTCTGTCTGTCTCTCTCTTCCTCTCTCTGTCTGTGTCTTCTTGTACTTTGTTGTTGTACTTAGGAGGGTTTGTGTGATATAGACCAATATATACAAGGAAATGGACTGGACTCTGCTGCAATGTCGTTATAATCTGTTAGGTGTATGGTGAAGGAACACACTTGAGGGCAAAGAAAAATGTGATTGGAGAAGAAGAAGCCAGAAACAAAGCCAATCGATAGATGGATAGACTTGAGACCTCTTAGGGGTTTCTTGTGTGTTACCCAAAGTAGTTGTGATCGGTTTGGATACTTTTTGAAGCTAAGAAAGACAACAACACAACTTGTGAGTTGTAGGCATGCAATAAGTTGTTGGATTAGAATTTTGGTTGGTCCAACCATTCAAATCAGAATGTTATTATAACAAACTCTCTATCTAACACGACCAAACAAAGCCCTAATTTGCATCATCGTTCCGACAATCAGAAAAAGTCAACGAGATCGTGACTGTTCATCAACTGAATCTAACTAATCTCTCTACAGCTTCCTTGCTTGTTGCTTTTTTAACCAAAGAGGAGGGTAAAAGACATTTTCACCCCCACTAGTTGAATGAAGGACATTTTCACCCTTTCATATTTGGAAAGGGACACTATCATCCCTTTAGCGTAAGGAACTTCAGAAAATTTAAAAGTCTTTTTGGCGAAACTAGTCTAGAGTTGTGGTATGTCAATAAAACTAGTTTTGGGGTTAAATTTGCAGCATATTATGCAAAATATGAGGTTAACCAATGATAAAATAAACTTGTGCATGATATATGGGACACACTTATCTTAAAAAATAATTATCAATAGTGGACTTCACATCCATACTAACGGCTTTACAATGAGGGAGAGCATAAGTTACTTGCAGTTCAACATACTGAAAGGGTGAAAACATCCTTCAATCGAACTAGAGGGGATGAAAGTGTCTTTTACCTGACCAATCGGAATGATGCATCAGAACCCGAGTCTAACACACAAGTGAACTTCTTGTATTTTACTCTCTCTGTCTGCTTTTATGTGTCATTTTCAGGTCAGCATGACGAAACATTTGAGGAGGTTATTTGATTAGCCAAATAATATAAGAATGAGTGAATCTTTTCGTAATATTGTAGGACTATAATCCCTCTACAATGTTTATATCAAGAGAATTACAAGTCCTGACATAATTTGACGGATTAAATAACTTCCTCAAAGTGCTTCGTCATATTGGCAAAAAAAGGACATAAACGCAAGCGGAAGGAAAGTACAAGTTGTTCAATTAGTTTGTGGCTGGAAAACCTACTCCCTCATTTCTTTTCGTCTCTTCATGGCCCTGTTTGGATATCATGGTTTGGTTAACGTTCAAAAAAAGTTAATCAAATTTTAACCCAAAATTTGTAAGACTCACATTCCACTCATTTCTCTACTCACATAAAAGTCAAAACCTCAAAACCAAAACCATCAAATCCAACCATCCACCTGGTTTGGTTAACCAAACAAGCCCAACCATGTTATCCAAACAGGGCCCATTTTAGATTGTTGCCATCAGAAAAGAATTACATACCGTTCAATATATGGTGATGAAGAAGGCGATTTTAGAAAGCGATTACATTACAGCTCTTCGATTAATTAAGATAAAAGGAACAATTGTTATAGGGTGGGTTTGGTATGACTTTTTGGACTTTTAAGTCGACTTTTAAGTTGTTGCGAAAAAAGTTTGTGACAAAGAAGTTGATGAAAAAAGACGTATAAGTTTGGTGAAAAAAGCTATGCTGTAAAAAAGTTAGGATGCAACACTTTTGTTTGTTAGTGAAAATTATCATTTTATATTTTTTATATTTATTAATAAAATTATAATAGGTCTAATTAGATGTCATAGTGAGTTGGTAAAAAAAAAGTAGAGGTAAATTGGTCATTTGTATTTAGGAAGAAAAAAGTCCAAAATAATTTCATGAAACCCAACTTTTTTCAAAAGTTAATTTTACACTACAAGACAAAAGCCAAAATCCAAAAGCTGTCACAGAAAAAGTCATACCAAACTTTTCAGAAAAGCTCAAAACAAATTAAAAGTTCAAAGTGGATTAAAAGCTAGAAATAAGTCATACCAAACCCACCCATAGAGGGAGAAGTGTTCTCCGACCGGAAGCGGAAGGTGTATATGGAGCAGTGTAGATCATTATTGGGTGAGTTTGACGAGGTACACATGTCTCACACTCGGCAAAACGGAAATCACTTGGCGGATGAGTTTGCAAAAGAGACCCTTGAGTTTTCAGAAGAATTATCTTGCATTGAAAAGTCTTTACTTGGGCTGAAACTGTAACGGATGAAATGATTGTGGGCTTTGAAGCCCAATATAAATATTGATCGGTCGCATCCCCAGGAAAATCTTTTGTCATTACTAGGTAAAAGGTTTCCATCATTGATTTACTCATATGATTTAGATGAGCTTTGATAAGTTGGGATCTAAGTTACATAGCTGTGATCAATTAGGGAGGAATACGTAGAGAGTAAGCAATCGTGGGGGCTGGCTATGTGATGTTAACCCAAAGAAGATATGCAACTAGTTGGTTGATCACTGATTGAAAATAACAATCCTTTTCTGAAAACATCTTCTAACTAGAAGTATTGACCATTTTTGAAATTAAAAAATTTTTTTTTTGCAAACAAAATTAAAAAAATTCGTAATTTATCATTAGTGAATTAATTTTACTCTTTTTTGGTCATAAACAATTATTCCACCCTTCGGAAAGAAAATTTTATCCCCTAAGAATATCTCCAATGCTACTAGTTACTAATTGTGTACATCTTCATGCCTACGAAGTGAGAGAAAGAGGAGAGAGAAAAGTGAGAGGGTTGCAGAATTGCAGTAACTACCAAAGCAGAGAGGAGTTGTGCTCTATAACCAACAAGTGTCTGTCAATCACTCACATATTGTTTAAGTGTTGCACATTAATTGAGAGAGGCAAAAGAGGAACTGTCAATCACTTCTTCTCCAACAACATCAATTCTTCTCCATCTCCGATTGCTTCTTCACCATCTTCGATTACACCTTCTGTAATATCTCGAAATTTTGAAATGAGAAATTATTGTATTTATTTTGAATTCGTGGCTTTGACATAACCCGTTAGCATGCTTAATTGCTATTGTATGCAGTATAGTCGTTGCATTGTGTAGAAAATGCAATGGTTGTGTTTCTTAAGCTTATATTGCTTTAGTGAGTTTTATTTAGTATCCTGATTGATGAACTCATATTCGCAAAACTATAACAGTTAAGCTCGTATAGAAATACCCCAGAATTCTTAATATCTTCTTTAATCGCTAAATTAATAATAAAAAAATTTTGGGGAACAATTAGTACTAATCATTTATTTAAGTGTTGATTACCTTAATTAATTATGATTATTACATATTGACAAGTATTGTGGAGCATGTTAGCTTGTATGCACGTTAGTTGCAGAAAAAGACACATAGGGTGACACGTGTCACTGCCTTAGCCCCTGTCCTAGATGTTTGACACATGCCCCTATTGTGTGTTGTTGTGTGGCAAATTTTGTCACATGCGAGACACGTGTCCTACTGTAAGTCATATGCTTCTGACACGTAACCCCCCCGTGTCACCGCCATATCCTCCTGCTTTGCATGCATGACACCAAAGCGACATGTGTCGCGACTTAGGCCTCCGACCCCTGCGTGGATGCCACATGTCCGTACGACACATCAGTGCCTGATTGGTCGCCTACTTCTATAAATAGGGTCCAATGCTATGAGAGATACTTTTAGAAGTCCTGGAGGTTCTCGTAGAGTCGTCGGAATTGAGGTAAGGGAAATCTAGTCTCCACGTTGACTGTAGTTGCGGTCTATATGTGATTATATATCTGCTGAGATATTGACTGTTTAAATATCATCTGTATATCTGTTTTTCGAATATTGCTCATGAAGCATGATATTGGTGTGCTGCATGATCCATGCTATTGTTTGATAACCTCCTACAGTTTAATTGATTAGTATATTTCTACGCCAGTGGTTATGCAGTATTTACTAGGCTATTTGACTCACCATAATATTTTTCAGGTTATGACGAGTCGATCGAATGGTAGATTCGAGAAGGAATAGTAGTTAGCTTTGAAAGTTATATATCGAGTATCGCTAATCTGATTATTGTAATCGTTTATTTGTCATCACTTGTATATAAAGGTAACTTTTCAAATTCAGAGTCACGTACGCTCTATCAGATTTTATGAAATTAAATGAATCAGTGTATTGAAATATCAGATTGTCTTTGGTACCTGAGCTGGTGGCTCAGACGATACCTGTTTGGCATACGAGTCTTTATTTTGGTAGCAACGGTGATCCGCAAATGGTAGCCGTTCGATCGTCGTGCTGATTTAGTTTACAATTTATTAAATTGACCCCTCGGTTCCGGAGCGTCACACCATCATCTCTGATTACTCCACTTCTTATTCTTCATCTTATATAAGTTTTTGTGCCATTATTTTATCCGGCAAGCCCATCGCAGTAGAGAAACCGCTAAAACCTGCAGAATTGCCCCGATTGATTCTCACCACCAACGAAAACTCCGAGAAAAGTGTCTCTTCTCCACCTCCGATCTCTAATTTTTGTCTTTGCTTTGGGGTTTCTTCTCTAACTCCGAACCCATTGAACCTGATCGAACCCGACGAACCCGGAATGAACGGAATTCACTTGTGCTTTGATCGGGGTCGGACTTAAGATCCCCATACCCGAGAGGTCAAGTCGGTTGCCGGACTGCCGAAATACCCGGCCGACCCGACCCGTACTCAGCCCTAGCCCACGACGGTGGCGTAGTTTTTCTTAGTTCCAAAAAATTACTAATAATTACATGTAATTTCAGTTGTGCCCTGATCCAATTCTTTTTCATTCAGATAAGTCCCTCCACGTCTTTTTCTCTGAGACTCCCTAGTCCGTCCCTAGTTCTCTCGACGGACGAACACAGCTTCTTTCCGAGTACTCCAAATACTGGAGAACGTCGCCGCCGCCTCCGCCTCCGCCTCCGCCAAGGCCGAAGTTGTTCGCCTTCCTCTGATCTATCTTCGCCGGAAAAGCAGGTATGATTTCGACTCCGGTATCCACTAATGTTTTGGCGAAAATGGTTGAGTTTTAGCTGTTTCAATTCGTGTTTGATATGTTATTTCTACTGATATGTATCAAACATTTCTATTTAGACTTGTATTTCTAATCAAAATCTGCGATGACTCTGACATGTACCATTAGGGCTTTTGAGCTATAGCGATTGGGTGAGCATAGAAATTGGGGCTCTTTTTTATGTTGATTGCATTTTCATTAATTTTCTGGTTTGCTAACTTTTGTTCCTGAACTTGTTTTCTGGGTACCCAATTGGAGTAAGGGGTAAATGATGATTATTGAATTGAAATCATTTGTAATCTTCTGGTTCTCATAGGCATGGACAGATACTATAATAAGAAATTGAGGATTGATAAAAGCCAAAGCATTAACATTAAAATGAAATGAAAGGGATATATCAAGCAAGCTATGACGTCCTTGGCACAATTCATGATCAGTTACGTTAGAAGTTCTAGAAATAAAAGAAGTTACGGTTGATGAATTGAGATGCTGAAAACTGGTACCAGCGGAAACTTTTAACTGACTTCGTGAGCTTCTGCAATTGCAGCTTTGTAGGAGACGTGGGTTAATCCTACTTTATCATCAGCCATCCAGAAAGATGTCTCCACTTCCCGGATATGCATAGGTCAAGACCAGGTCTCACTGTGCGGTTTAAATTGTTTATGAACAAGCTAAGGTATGTCACTGCATGAAAAAAAATCTTCAAATAGGACTAGTAGTTACTCTCTACAACTCAATCTCCATTGGTAGTAGTAAATATTTTCAGTTCTTTCCGTGTACCCCATAACTCAGTTGACCCCTATGAACAACTCCAAAACACTTATGCCCATGTATTATTGCTAAGGTAGGCAACCGAGGCAAAATGCTAACACGAAAACCGTTAGGAAGTTGACTTGTCCAATCATCCAGATTATTATTGTTCTGCCCTCAAAAAATACCAAACAGAGAATCAAGCACCATCCGTGGAGAAACTAAAGCTTAATCAGTTTCAGTTGCACCCGTAGACATGATGGGGGTCAAATTTTCCATTGAATATATGAAATTTCCATTCATTTAGCCTCTTCCACTCATCTCTCAACTGCTTTTGAACCATTCAAACACTGATGTTGATGGAAGTTGGACCAGGCATTTTGGTCGACATGGGAGAAACCAGTGGGTACCCATGAGCAGAATCACACAAAAATAGATGGAAAAGAAGCAGAAGGTATTAGAACCTGAGAAATCTCCATTTTCAATGATAATTTTTTATTACAAAGCTTAAGGAACAATGAAGAGAGCTCTGCTCTATATACCCATATAGAAGGGGGGAGGTAAATGTAAATAACCGAAACTAATAACAACCTAGCCCAGTCAGCAACTACTTGGCAAACAAGAGCCAATCAGACTGTGCCACGCAGTCTGATGGTTGCTGCCTTATTGAGACGACACCGTTCCACTTAAGGGACGGAAAATTCAAAAGCTAACGTTCAATCAAATCCAACGGCAGCTGCTACTCTTCCTCTTCTGATCCAACGGTCACTGAACACTCTCAGTTCATGTCATCAGTTTGGCATGAGTTGCAGTTTAGTCCAAGTTGAAGTTGATATCTTTCACTTCATTTCGGATAGAAGGTTATACTAAAATTACATCATGAAACTAGAGCTTCAGAGGGATGGTTCACCTGAGCTCAATGCTTCGAGTTCAGAGAAGACCGTCACGCCCGTTTGCCCATCATAAGCGAAGTTAGGGTGAGTCTAGTTCAGAGGAACAGATTTATACTTATTATTACTTAATATTAGTTATTTAACCTAAAAAAGGTAAAACTGTGTGAATGATGACGACTTTGAATTGATAGCATCATTACCAATCTTTTGAATCTGAGAAGGGATGAAGCCTTTGAAAACCCTGGTCTTCGGCAAGAAGCGAAGCTTTCATTGATAGCTAGAGCTTCCAAGACTAAAGCATGATAGGTATAGGGAAGGGAAACAAGAACTTTTCACTTGTTGGGGTTAGTGAAAACAATTCCAAGGCCACCACATCCTCTGTTTCTGCTGATTACCGCATTAGTAAATATTTAAATTTTGTTTCCTCCAAGCTCAGGACTCACAGAGTCAAATACACTAACACGGTGTGAAGGAGGTTTATGGACGATGTAGTATCTATCAAAATACTCGTTAAATCTTATTAGAGCAGTCTCTGGTATTTGTTTTGGCTCCCATTTAATCCTGCTAAAAAGCCATTCTTTCCTTGCCCACCAAATTTCCCGACAAGTTTGATCCACAATTCCAAGTCTCTTCTTCTTTTCAGGACCTGAAGAAGCAATATTATTAGTAGTTAACCACCAGGACTGCAAAGATAAATTATCAGGGGTGAGTGCCACAAATCTAACTATAGATGATTTTCAACCCATCTTTGAATTGGGGCAAAATATTAAAATATGGTGGTCCGACTCTTGATTCTCTCCACATCTTGAGCACATTTCATCAATATGATTGCATCCTCTTCTTCTTAGAGAAGCACCAACAGAAACACTCCCATTAAGAACTTTCCACAAAAAAATAATTCACTTTGGGGGGATGTAATGACTCCAAAGTCTGTTCTATTAAAGGTTTTCTGATTCTCCAAGCGTAGGATAAATTGGTTAAATTCATAGGGTCATTGTATTTTGAGGTAAAGGCTTGACTTGTATATAAAATACGTTATATACAAGTCCTCTAATAAGATATATGTATTTTGATATGTAAGCTTATGTCTTAGGGTGGGTTTGGTATGACTTTTTGGACTTTTAAGTCGACTTTTTAGTTGCTCTGGAAAAACTTCGTGATAGAGAAGTTCACGTAAACAGATGTATGTGTTTGGTGAAAAAACTTATGTTGTTAAAAGAGTTAGTGATGCAACACTTTTGTTTGTTAGTAAAAATTACCATGTTACATTTTTTATACCTACTAATAAAATTATGGTAGGTCAAATTAGTTGTAGTATGTTAATACAAAAGAAGTATGGGTAAGTTGGTCATTTTGTTGTTTCAGAAAAAAAAAATGTCCAGAAAAAGCTCGCGAAACCCAACTTTTTTCGACATTCAGTTTTACACTATAAAGCCAAAATCCAAAAGCTGGCGCAAAAAAATCATACCAAACCTTTCAAAAAAGTTCGAAACAGATTAAAAGTCCAAAGTGGATTAAAAGCTGTAAATAAGTCACACCAAACCCACTCTTAACCTCTATTTTGGGAACATGTATTTTGAGATGTAGACTTCATTTATGTATTAAATAGAAGTTCTTTTGTAAGATAAATGTATCTACATCGCATATGTTACATATGTTCACTTTTGGTACATTCAGTAGGTTTTTGAGAAAATGGTGCCATCCCATTAACTAAAATCCTGGCTTCACCAGTCCACAGTAGTTTGCTTTAAAAAGTTAACCTTACTGTAATTATAGCAAAGTTGAGGAACTTCCCAGCAATTTAGCAAATAATGACTTCCCAATACTATTTTTCAGATTCAGGGAGAACTTTAGCGAGATATTCAGGAACTGGAGAGACCCGGTCCCAATACCACCACCATTCGAAGTTCGTCAATTTGATCATCGGAACAGATCATATTCGCCTGGCGTCCCTGTTTTCCTCTCACGATGGTTCGTAAACGGTTTCAAGCGGCAAAAACTGGTAATTTTGTTAATACCAATCTTTGATCTCGTACCAGTCACAATTGGGGTTGCTGATTACTGGGATTCCCAATCTCAAAACCCAGTTTAGTTTACTGAGTATGAGCATAGTTTGACATTCATCTGGTCGTATGGATTAAGTTGATGTGAAATGTCAATCTGGCTGAGCAATCACATCTGCTGCACATAAACTGTTCGATGAAATGCCTGACTGAAAATGACATTATTTTTTGGCAGGGCTTCAAGCATTTGATACGCAAAAGTTCCTGACAAAGATAGGACTTGGCGAGGAAGACCGCTACTTCTGGAAACAAATCGGCAAAGGTCTGATATGCACTTATGCTCTGTTTGGCGTCGCGTGGTTGTACAACGAGACTTCGCCTCTGGGTTGGTGGACGCTGAAGCCGCGGCCAAAGGAGGAAAAAGAGCTAGCCCATTTATATGAGCGGCGGAAGTTTCCCTACCCGGGTGACGAGGAAGCCATGGAGGAATTCGTCAAGAAAGGTGGGATGATTGGTACCACAATTGGCCCCAAAGGGACTGTTGAAACAGACAAAGACGCGTTCAATTACCAGAAGCAGCTTCAGGACAAGAAGCTGGAGCAGGAAGCGATGAAGCTATGGATCAGAATGAGAAATGAAGTTGTTTCTGAGCTTCAAGAGAAAGGGTTTGATGTCGAGTAAATTGGGTTGTTGTAAAAGTTGCATCTTTTAGGTAAAATTGTTCGAATAGCAATAATGTGCACTGATGCTGAGAGCTTTCTTCTGGTTTTGGTCCGCTGAGGTTGATTATATTTGTGTGATCAGTGTCCAGACAATTACATGTTGGGTTGATGTCTTTGCTGAGATTCAATACATTAGTGCATGTTTGAGATGAATACACATATACTTGGGTAGTCCACTTTTCATTGTTTTTGCCTCTGGTCACTGTGCTTGATGCGCGCAGGTCCTGAAGTTGACATGTAAGCTGGTATGGCTAGAAAGTACAAGGACACTTTATAAACAAAACATCAGTGAAAGGAGATTTTAATGAGACAAAAAGTTACAGGAGGGGAGATTTTACAATTACCAACAACACTTGTTGAGTGAAGAGAGAATCAAGATTTTAATCCCAATTCAGAAGAACAAGATCACTTTTTCTCTCTCTAACTTTCCTTCTCTGACTTGGGATCTGTGTTTGACGATGGGTTCCAATTTTGACACCACTGAGGAGGAAAAGGATCAACATGTTAGAAGTGTTAGGAGACCAAAGGATGCAGAAGATCTATGCAAGAAAGCGGAGTGTTAGGAGATCAAAGGATGCAGAAGATCTATGCAAGAAAGCGGAGGATTTACACATGGAAGACGGTGATAGGGAGATGGATAGAGCCAATTCAAAGGGAAAAGAGCCAATGGAGGAAAAGTCGGGTCTTGATGATGGGGCTAGTAAGCTTTCTTTCAAGAACATTTTAGTGGGGGACAAAAACAAGGAGAAGCTGTTTGAGATTACTGAAGAAATAGAGGAAGACGAAGAGGATTAAGTTGAGAAGGAGCGAATCGAAGAGCTTAACAAAGCTAACCCTCTCAACCCCACAATCTTCATCCCTAACAGATTGAAGGAGAAGATCATAAGACATTTTAGAAGGAGTTTGATTGTGAAGATTCTGGTAAGATCGATTTCTCAAAAATTTCTTGAGGACAGAGCTATCAAGTTGTGGAATTTGATTGGGAAATGTAGGTTCAAGGAAATGGCGGATGACTACTTCCTCGTCGATTTCCAGGAGGAACAAGACTGTGTGAAAGTTTTATTAGGAGGACCATGGATTATTTTGGACCACTACCTCACGGTGATGAGATGGGAAGCCGATTTCAAACCGTCGGAAGAAAAAAAGAGGATGACGTCGGTTTGGATTCGACTTCCACAACTGCCACCGGAGTACTATGATGAAGCTGTTTTGAGAAAAATTGCTCGTGAATTCGGTGAACCACTCAAGGTGGATGTGGTTTCTGCTACCGGAAGTAGGATAAAATATGCTAGAGTCTGCGTTAACATCGATCTCAATCAACCTCTGATTCCGGAGTTCACTTTGGGAAGGTATTCGTATAAGGTTTTATATGAACATTTGAATAACATATGTTTTGGTTGTGGAAGGATTGGACACCGTCGTGAATTCTGCCCAGAAACCGGTAAGAAGCTAAACGCCGGAGATATACAGGGGCAAGAGAAGCAACCGGCGACGGCGGGTGAGAAACGGTTGGAAAATGGACCGTTGAGAAATGGCAGAGAGGATGATAAGGCCTCCACAAGTAAATGGGAAAACCCTAGAAGGCCTAGAAAGCCTAAAAACCAGAAAGGAAAAGATGTGGGCCAGAACCAAAATAATAAAGGAAATGGGCTGGGGGGAAGCCCAACAACAGATTCAAGGGACTTGGGGAGCCCAATGATGAAATTAGGAATTTGAACCAAGCCCAGGGTACGAATGCTAACCCGGGTACGAGTTATGCCCCAACGGGTCGGTTATTCGAACCACCCAGGTTCAGTTTTGGGGGTAATATGGAAATTGCTGCCATCGATAGAAACCCTAGTTGGGACACAGAGGAGAGAGAGATGATGGATGGAGTCAAAACTTCTGGTAACGAAGGAGGCGTTGAAGCTAATCTGACACCGGAAGAGATAGCTGTGATGGAGACTTCACAAGATAAAGCGGTTGATACTCTCATGGATAAAGCTGAAGAATTTGGAGTTGGTACAAGCCACGAGTTCGTAGGATTTCTTGCAGGCTTGGGAGGAACGATTCCCAAAGCTATCCAGAAATCTGCGGCTAAGAAATTCACAGCTAAAATCGGTAGAAATACAATTACCGGCAAAGGTAAAGATAGAATCAGCAGCGGACAGGAGATGAGAGATCAAAATCAACATGATTATGGAGACAATGGAGGAGGAAGTCAAGATCCTGATGGTAGAAGAATTGGAGAAAGATTGGACGCCGAGACGCATGGAGGATTTATGATGGGGACGATATGGTGGAGGAAGGAGGCCAAGTTGACAATACGAACGAATTGGAAGGAGGACCAAGAGATGAGATGGCATCGGATCAACCTGAAGGGGGCGAGATCGGCGGAGGAGGATGAAGCCAAACTGAGCAGACTAGATCCGTGGTTTCTGAGGATTTTTTGATGTCTGTGAAAATTATTGCGTGGAATGTCCGGGGGGGGGGGGGGGGGGGGCAACAAAAAATTTGAAGGTACGTTTGTTGAGCTCCTTAGGTTACACAAATTTCAGATCTCCATCACCATCGAGGAGCCTAAGGTCCCTGTCTCTTCCATGGGATTTTTTTTCAATGACCTTAGGTTCACTGGGATGTCTATCTCTGATCCCATTGTGAGGGAAGGGGGGATTTGGGTCCATTGGAACCCTGAGGTAGTTAATGTGGTTACACACAACATTTCTAGCCAAGTCATCAATGCTACTGTGTATAGAACCAATTATGGTAATTGGGTGCTTTCAGCTGTGTATGATAACCCAATCCAACTGTGAGAGAAAGAATGTGGGATAATCTGGAGGAATTCATGGGGGATACAGATGGGTTCTTGCTGGAGACTTTAATGATTTTGGAAGTGTGGATGAAAGGAGGAGCTTCTCTACCAACTCTGTAGCCAGACGCATGAAAAAGTTCAATGATAATCTGAACAGATGCAATCTTATGGATCTTGGAGGAAAATGCCCCAAGCTTACTTGGAATAACAATAGACAGGGCTTGGCTAACAAAATGGAGTGACTGGATCATGCTCTGTGTAATACCAGCTGGAGAGTACAGAACCCAAATGCTGTGGTTCAAAATCCGCCAAGGACCTACTCTGACCATGCTCCTTTGCTGGTGCATGTTGATGGTATGATTTCTTCAAAACCTATTCCTAAAATGTTTAAATTTGAGGTTGCTTGGTCTACTGTACCTGAGTTTAATGATTTTGTGAGTGATTGTTGGAGCAATCTTTTTGGTGATGGTCTTCTTGCTAAAACCAGCATTGTCACTTTGGAGATTGTCAAATGGTGTAAAAAAATTTTGGAAATATTTTCAAAAATAAAATATGGCTCTTGGGTAGGATTGAAGGAATCCAAAGAGCCCAAAGCCTGAGTTTTTCTCATAATTTGTCTATTCTTGAAAGGGAGCTTATTGAAAAGTATAACATTATTCTCCAACAAGAAGAGTTGCTTTGGTTTCAAAAATCTGGAACTAATTGGTTGTGTCATGGAGATAGGAATACCAAAATTTTTCATGTGTCTACTATCATTAGGAGCAGAAATAAGGAGATTCTACTGCTCAAGAATGAAGAGGGTTTGTGGCTGGATAATGCTAATGATATTCAGTTTTAAGTGACTAATTATTTTAAGAATCTTTTTACTAAGAACTATAGTAGCAATCCTGTGTTTCATTGTGACTGGAATCATAGCTTATGCCCTAATATCAGTTTGGATGACCATAGCCTCTTTGGCACCCCTCCTTCTTTGAAAGAGGTTAAAGAGGTGGTGTGGTCTATGAATGCTTACAAGGCTCCTAGAAGGGATGGTTTCCAAGCTTTATTTTATAAAAAGTATTGGTCTGCGGTGGGTAAAGATCTTCACAAGTTTATTGAGTCTTTTTTTATGAAAGGAGATTTTGATGTGGAGGTGAACAAGTCCATTATATGTCTGATTCCAAAGTGTGACGTGCCTGAAAATTTGAAGAATTTTCAGGCCTATTAGCCTCTGTAACACTAGTTATAAGGTGCTTGCTAAATGCATTGTTAACAAGATAAGACCTATTTTAGATAAAATTGTGGGGCCCTTTCAAAATAGTTTCTAACCTGGGAGATCAGCTAGAGATAACATCATAATCACCCAGGAAGTTATCCATATCCTCAAGAAAAGAAAGGATAGATATGGAGGAATGGTGGCTAAAATTGACCTTGAAAAGACTTATGATAGATTGAGTTGGAATTTCATTGCTGAAACTTTGAGTTTTTTCAACTTTCCCCCCATGACCAATAAGTTAATTATGCACTGTATTTCTTCTGTTACTACCTCTGTGTTGTGGAATGGTAAAATATTGCAGGATTTCAGAATGGAGAGGGGGCTTAGACAAGGTGACCCTCTTTCTCCCTACATTTTTGTTTTATGTATGGAAAGGTTGTCTCAAATGATTGTTGATTTGGTTAAAAAGAAAAAGTGGTATGGTGTTAAAGCTTCTTCTAATGGGCCTGTGTTGTCTCATCTTTTTTATGCGGATGATTAAATGTTTTTTGATAGAAGTGATTTGAGCACTAGTAAATGTATGAGGGAGGTGCTTGAAAATTTTGAGGCTTTATCTGGGTTGTTAACTGTCAAAAAACCAAAATCTACTTCTCCAAAAATACCCCTTTAGGTAGAAGAAATGCTATCAAGGGCATTATTGGCATGCCTGAAACAGAATTTGAGGAAGTATTTGGGGATTAATTTGATACATGACATATTGGATAAATATAGCAACAAAGAGGTTATGAACAATTTGAACTTAAAACTGTCTGGGTGGATGAGCAAGTTGCTGTCCTTTGCTGGTAGAGTGACTCTTACTAAAAGTGTTCTCTCTGCTATCCCCTCTTACTGTATGCAAATTTACCCTTTACCTATTAGTATTTGCAATGGCATTGATAAAGTTTGTAGAAATTTTATTTGGGGAGACTCTACGGTTAAAAATAAATTCCACCTTGTCAATTGGGAGACTGTATGCCTTCCCAAAGACAGAGGTGGGCTTGGAGTTAAAAAAGCTAGAGTTCAAAATATGGCTCTCATTGCTAAAATCTGTTGGAACATTGAGTTTAACAAAGAAGCTCTTTGGTGCAAAGTTTTGAAACGAAAGTACATGAAAAAAAAAACACTATTCGTGCCAATAAGAAAAAGAGAAGTGTGTCCCCTATTTGGAGAGGGATGGAGATGAATAAGAACTATATGAAAAAGAACCTTAAGTGGAAGCTTGGGGATGGTCATACTATTGATATATGGAATTATTGGTGGTGTGGTTCTGAAGCTTTGTGTAACAAGATCAATACTGAGACTTTACCTCGGAAGGTGGGGAGCATTATCAATACTTAGGGGGTCTGGGATCTCACTGTGTTGAATCAATGTTGTAATGATGATATCAGAAGCATTATTCTTGGTGAGATCATTCCCTCCCTTCCTAGGGGAATTGATACCCTTTTGGAAAGGCTCCAATTCTTGGGCTTTTACTGTTTCTGCTGCCTATAATTCTATTGATAATGGTCCTAACCAAAATCAAGGAAGTAGAGGTAGTGGAGTGTGGATTACATTGTGGAAATTGAAAGTTCCAAATAAGTTGATCCACTTCATTTGGATTGCTCTTCATGAAAAGTTACTTACTAATGAATCCAGGAGATTCACAGGATTGACTGCAAATGACTTTTGTACTCTTTGTGGGGCTGACACTGAAAGCCATAAGCATCTGTTTATTACTTGCAATAAATTTAAGCAAATTTGGATTGATATTTGGGGAAATGATTGGTACTATGAAAGTGCCAATGTGTGTTTGAACTTCAAATACTGGCTGGATAGAATATCAAAAGCAAAGGTTTGGTAATTTTTTTTAAAGGAAATATTGTTTTCACTGTGACATTGTGAAATATCTGGATTAGAAGAAATCAACACATTTTCGACAATGTGCTGGATTCTGAGACTGTAATTGTGCAGAAAATATGGAAGCAAATCAAGCTCATACAGGGAGCCTTTTGTCAAATCCCTAATCCTTTATCTTTTCATCTTCATAATCCACTTTCTAAATGGATGTTTCCCGTGGCATGATCTATCAAAGTGAATGTGGATGGATGTGTAAGGCTCAACAATGATCATGCTGGGATTCGTGGTGTTGGAAGAGATGACAGAGGAAACTGAAAGATAGGATTCTTTGGGAGACTCAAGGATGTTACAAGTCTGGAAAGTGAGCTTTGGGTCATCTACAGAGGCACAACTGCGATATATACCAACAATTGGCACATGGCTGTGATTGAAAGTGATTGCTTGGAGGCTATTGCTATATTCCAAGGACAGAAGCAAGGACCGAATTCAATGAGTGCTCATGTCAAAGATGGCATCCACATCATGAATAGAATAAATGGAAGCTTCTCCCATATCAGTAGGGACGCAAATGAAGTGGCTAATGCTATGGCCAACCCGGGATGTGAGAAAAATGAACACATGAAGTTCTGTTTTGAATTTCCAGATGCTGTGAAAGGGCTTTTGGTGGAGATAGAATGGGGATTGGGATGTATGTGTAATGGGGTTGCGTTTTGGTTTGTTGGGGTTCCTCCCCTTGTGTAACTTTGAACTTTGATGTTGTTTGATTTCCGTAGTATCAAAAAAAAAAAAAGCTCAAGTGCTTGCGTTACACGGCTGAAGCAAATGAACTTTTTTTCCCAATTTTTCAAAATCCACTATCTTCTGCAATGCTCTGGTAATGTCATATGCCCATCCCTGGGTAAGCGTTGGTATTCAAAATCAAACTCAAAACACAAACACTTTTTGAAGAAAGTCAAACGACAACACAGACATTTTATTAGTCACAGACTTCTCTATAAGGAAGAAATAATTCATGGGAACACTGGTAGCTAATCTTCTATGATTGGCATTGTCTAAGTAATAGAAATAAGGCTAATATAGAAATCTTCGAAGAGATTGGCCCAAACAAGAGAACAGTGAATGTTTTAGATAGAAATGTAGGGTTTTGATTCATGGATGTGCAACGGAAACAATAATTAACCATGCAAAACCCTCCAAGGATCACAAGTCAAGAGACATAACGATGGTAAAGGAAGAAATCAATAACACACCTTAGGGTTCTCCTTTGATGACTTCAAACGCGAATTGTGTCACGTTCTCTATGGTTGATCCACGCCTAGATTTGATCCTAGATCTCCCAAGTCCTTGGTGCTAGCCCGGAAGAGGAAGAGGAAGAAGAATCACTCAAAACGAGACAACCAAAGGAGGTGTTCGGCCTCCTTTGGGGCCGACGGGGACGGGGCGGCGAGCTAGGGGGCGGTCGGCTCCTTAGCTTGTTGCTCTCTCACCTTTTTGTTCTCTCCCACTCTTGTTATGTTCAATTATGAGCATAAGTTGTGGGAAGGAAGGAAGGAAGGTCCTTTATATAGTCCAACAACTCCTTGTCAACTACCTAAAGGACTTATTCTAGTCCTACTAGAATTCAATTTAGTCCCTTCCTTGCAAATTAGTCCCTACTAAGTTTGCAAGGTTTTGCAAAGTGATCCTTCTAATTAATTAATCCAATTAATTAATTCCCAAATCTAGTTCAACCCTATATAGTGTGTGACCCCATATGTTCTATCTAGTTGGTAACAACTATTTGCTAATATGGAGCAGTTTCTAGCAAAACATCCATTCTAGCCAACTAATAGAATAGTCATCTTGACAACCTTTGTACAAGTAATTGTCTCATCCCTTTGTCTCTATGTCCAAATTGGACACGAGACATACAAGTCACACTCGTATATCCAATCCACACTTTCTCGATCCACGGGAATAGCCTTATTCGTGCAAATAACATCAAATCCCATATTGATTCATTTGAGTCTGGCCAGACATTCTATAAGCACTATCCCTCGAGTGGCCTAGGATATTTGCTCCCGTTATGTGGGAGGGACAAATTCTATCTACGTCCACTACGATCTCTAAGCTTGCTTCTTATTGTATCCAGTACACGCCTTTATAACTACCCAGTAACGGTGTAGCGTTTAACGCTACCAAAATCACAATAATCCACAACTAGAATATCTAGTGACTTCAAGTCTAAGGATGACAATACCATTGCACCGCGAGAAGCGCTTGTGACTCAACATAACGTGTATGTAGCCTTCTCGGAGATGGATCAATCCAGTGCAACATTACCCCTAATGCACACCTATGTGTTGGATCATGATATCTCCATATCAATCCAACCCCATACTAGTCTATAGATGATTGTACCATTAATCATTATACTGGACTAGGGATATTTAAGATAAACAACACAATTGTAAATTTAAGGACTTCATTATATTAAATATCCAATAAATAATAAATGAATTTCTAGCCACAAATAAATTCATACTAAACTAGATTGCCTCTAGGGCATCTATTCCAACAGTCTCCCACTTGCACTAGAGCCAATCTGGCGCATATCGTATGCCCATACTCCTAGTGTGCCCTTCATGCTTCCACTGCGCGAGGGCCTTTGTAAGCGGGTTTGACAGATTCTCATCTGTAGGAATCTTGCATATCCGAACGTCTCCTCTATCGATAATATCTCGAATCAGATGAAACTTCCTGAGCACGTGCTTGGACTTCTGGTGCGATCTGGGTTCCTTCGATTGCGCGATCGCCCCAGTGTTGTCACAGAACAACTCGATTGGATCCGCAATGCTAGGGACCACACCAAGTTCATAAACAAACTTTCTGATCCAAACAGCTTCCTTTGCTGCGCCATTTGCAGCAATGTACTCAGCCTCTGTTGTAGATTCAGCTACCGTCTCTTGCTTGGAACTCTTCCAGCTCACCGCTGCTCCATTCAGGCAAAACACATATCCCGATTGTGATCTAAAGTCATCTCTGTCGGTTTGGAAGCTTGCATCAGTGTAACCCCTTACACGCAACTCTTCCTCACCGCCAAATATCAAGAAAGCATCCTTAGTTCTTATTAAGTACTTTAGAATGTTCTTGACTGCAATCCAGTGACTCTCACCTGGATTGGATTGGTATCTGCTTGTCATACTCAAGGCATATGACACATCTGGTCTAGTACATAACATGGCGTACATGATAGATCCTATGGCCGAAGCATAGGGTATTCTACTCATGCGTTCCTTCTCAATCTCATTGGAAGGACAACCACTATTCGAAAGAGTGATTCCATGTGATATGGGCAAGAATCCCTTCTTGGAATCGTGCATGTTGAACCGTTTCAACACCTTGTCAATATATGTACTTTGACTTAGGCCTAGCAACCTTTTAGATCTATCTCTGTAGATCTTTATACCTAGTATATAGGCTGCTTCCCCTAAGTCCTTCATTGAGAAACACTTCCCTAGCCAATCTTTAACAGATTGTAGCATGGGAACGTCGTTTCCAATGAGTAGTATGTCATCTACATACAAGACCAGAAAAGCTACAGAGCTCCCACTAACCTTCTTGTTGACACAAGACTCATCTTCGTTTATGATGAAGCCAAACTCTTTGACTACTTCATCAAAACGCCGATTCCAACTCCTAGAAGCTTGCTTCAATCCATAAATGGATCGTTGCAGCTTGCAGACTTTGTTGGCTTGCTTTGGATCCTCAAAACCCTCGGGATGTTTCATATACACGTCCTCGAGGAGATTCCCATAAAGGAATGCTGTTTTGACATCCATCTTCCAAATCTCATAGTCGTGGTATGCTGCAATCGCAAGTTGGATTCGGATGGATTTGGTCATAGCGACTGGTGAAAAGGTTTCATCATAGTCAATACCATGAATCTGTCTGAATCCTTTAGCCACCAATCGGCCCTTATAGGTAATCACATTACCATCCATGTCGATCTTCTTCTTGAAGACCCACTTGCACCCTATGGGGTGCGCCCCTTCGGGTGGTTCCACCAAAGTCCATACTTTGTTGGTGTACATGGATTCCATCTCGGAACTCATGGCTTCTAGCCACTTCTGAGATTCTGGGCCATTTATGGCCTCCTCATAGGTAGTAGGCTCATCATCTATGAGCATCGTGTCACCGGAATCGGTCACGAGAAGTCCATACCTCTCGGGTTCCTGGCGCACTCTACTACATCTACGAAGCTCTTGTGTTACCTGAACAGGTTGTTCCACAATCGTTTGTGGTTCTTGTCCATGTTCCATAGTCGGTTCAGTGATTTGTGGTTCTTGAACCTCTTCAAGTTTTACAGTCCTCCCACTTTCTTCTTTAGAGACAAACTCTCTTTCTAGAAACACGCCGATCCGAGCAACAAACACTTTGTTCTCGGTTGGATTGTAGAAATAGTATCCCTTAGTTTCCTTAGGGTACCCCACAAATTTGCACTTATCCGATTTCGGCCCTAGTTTGTCTGATTGTAAACGTTTTACATCGACATCGCAGCCCCAAATCCTCATGAATGACAGTGTGGGACGCCTCCCACTCCACATCTCATATGGTGTCTTCATGACTGATTTAGATGGAACACGGTTAATGGTGAAAGCTTCACTTAATAGAGCGTAGCCCCAAAATGATAATGGAAGATCAGTTTGACACATCATAGACCGAACCATATCTAATAGGGTTCGATTCCTCCTCTCGGACACGCCATTCCACTGTGGCGTTCCGGGTGGAGTGAGTTGGGACACGATCCAACACTCTCTAAGATAGTCGTCAAACTCTTGGCTTAAGTATTCTCCTCCACGATCCGATCGTAGAGCCTTGATACTTTTGCCAAGTTGCTTCTCTACTTCATTCTTGAATTCTTTTGAACACTTCAAAGGATTCGGATTTTGCCCTAATAAGGTACACAAATCCATATCTACTGTAATCGTCAGTAAATGTAATGAAGTAGACATAACCACCCCTGGCAGGCGTGGCAAATGGCCCACACACATCAGTATGTATGAGCGCCAATTGCTCACTAGTCCTCTCACCTTTCTTATTGAAAGGGGACTTTGTAATTTTTCCCAATAAACAAGCCTCACATGTCTCATATGATCCAAAATCAAATGAGTCTAGTAATCCATCCTTATGGAGTCTAGATACACGTTTCTCATTTATGTGGCCTAAACGACAGTGCCATAAATAAGCAGAATTTAAATCATTTATTTTAATCCGCTTGGTATTAATGTTGTAGACAGGATTGCTTAGATCAAGGACATAAAGTCCATTAAATAATTGCGCACTAAAATAGTGAATATTATTTAAATAAAAGGAACAACAATTGTTCTTTATTGAAATAATAAAACTATCCTTGTCCAAACAAGAAATAGAAATAATGTTTCTGCTCATAGCAGGCACAAAATAGCAATTATTTTATTCTAAAACTAATCCTGAAGGCAGAGATAGCTCGCACACGCCTATGGCCAACGCAGAAACCTTTGCTCCATTCCCAACGCGCAGATCTACCTCTCCTTTAGCCAATCTTCTACTTCTCGTTAGATCCTGTATATTTCGACAAATATGAGATCCACATCCAGTATCTAATACCCATGATGTAGAGACAGTTAAATTGACATCTACAACAAAAATACCTGGTGGTGGTGGAATCACTATTCCAAGCCTCTTGTCCTCCAGATATTTTGGGCAGTTCCTCCTCCAGTGTCCAGGCTGACTGTAGTAGTGACACTCACCTTTAGTCACACCTTTGTCAATGCCACCAACAGGCTTAAGGGCAGGTTCCTTGGACTTGGCAACTGACTTGCCTTTGCCTTTGGAGGATGAGGCAAACCTTTTGCCTTTTCCTTTCTGCACCATCATAATGGCCTTGCCCTTACCCTTGTTGATGCTCTGTTCGGCTGTCCTCAACATATTGAGTAAATCTGGCAGTGGTTTCACGACCTCGTTCATGTTATAGTTCATGATGAACTGTCCATAACTCTCAGGAAACGATTTCTACACGAGATCGGTTGCCAACTCTTGGCCGACCGGGAACCCCAGTCGGGCGAGATTCTCCAAGTACCCGATCATACGGAGTACATGGGGTCCCACCGGGTTCCCTTCTGCCAGATGACACTTGAACAGTGCCTTAGAGACCTCATACCTCTCTACCCTTGCCTGCTCTTGGAAGAGCTGCTTCAGATGCTCGATCATATCGACAGCATTCATGTTTTCGTGTTGCTTCTGAAGCTCAGAAGTCATGGTGCATAGCATAAGGCAGACCGTAAAACCAAACCACAAAATTAAACATCCACATCAAACCACATCCTAAGGCCATATCCAATCACCATGCGAATTGCACATAAACAGTTAAAATCCAATTTTAACGCGCTTGGTCAATTTTAATTGATTTTAGGATTTCTAGGGTTAAAACGGTCCATGGGCCCAACAATCAAATTGCCCGGGCCCAAAAAGGTGAACCATAAGGCCCTAGGGCCGGCCCGACCCATAACCCACACGCCTAGGCCGTGGGCTAGGGCCGCCCGGCCCCTAGGGCGGCCAAGCTTGGGCGGCAAGCAAGAGGGGCGGTCCCCTAGGGGGGCCGAACCTCCTTGAGGGAGTTGTTTCCAAAACAACTCCCTTGCTTGGTGTCCAAGTTTGGTTGTTTCCTTGTTTTGGGAGAACTCCTTCTTCCCCAAGGATGCTCAAACCCTAGATCTAAGATCCTAAAATTTCTCAAACTCACCAATTCATGCATCCAATGTAAAAATTAGATCTTGTTATGATAGATTATTGACAAATTGCATACCATGCTTGATTTGTCTTGTTTTACGCGATAAACAATCAATTTAAGGTGTAAAACAACTAAAACGTAACACATAAACCACGTTTATGCTCTACGACCTTTGGCTTTGATACCACTGTAGGGTTTTGATTCATGGATGCGCAACGGAAACAATAATTAACCATGCAAAACCCTCCAAGGATCACAAGTCAAGAGACATAACGATGGTAAAGGAAGAAATCAATAACACACCTTAGGGTTCTCCTTTGATGACTTCAAACGCGAATTGTGTCACGTTCTCTATGGTTGATCCACGCCTAGAGTTGATCCTAGATCTCCCAAGTCCTTGGTGCTAGCCCGGAAGAGGAAGAGGAAGAAGAATCACGCAAAACGAGACAACCAAAGGAGGTGTTCGGCCTCCTTTGGGGCCGACGGGGACGGGGCGGCGAGCTAGGGGGCGGTCGGCTCCTTAGCTTGTTGCTCTCTCACCTTTTTGTTCTCTCCCACTCTTGTTATGTTCAATTATGAGCATAAGTTGTGGGAAGGAAGGAAGGAAGGTCCTTCATATAGTCCAACAACTCCTTGTCAACTACCTAAAGGACTTATTCTAGTCCTACTAGAATTCAATTTAGTCCCTTCCTTGCAAATTAGTCCCTACTAAGTTTGCAAGGTTTTGCAAAGTGATCCTTCTAATTAATTAATCCAATTAATTAATTCCCAAATCTAGTTCAACCCTATATAGCGTGTGACCCCATATGTTCTATCTAGTTGGTAACAACTATTTGCTTATATGGAGCAGTTTCTAGCAAAACATCCATTCTATCCAACTAATAGAATAGTCATCTTGACAACCTTTGTACAAGTAATTGTCTCATCCTTTTGTCTCTATATCCGGATTGGACACGAGACATACAAGTCACACTCGTATATCCAATCCACACTTTCTCGATCCACGGGAATAGCCTTATTCGTGCAAATAACATCAATATCCCATATTGATTCATTTGAGTCTGGCCAGACATTCTATAAGCACTATCCCTCGAGTGGCATAGGATATTTGCTCCCGTTATGTGGGAGGGACAAATTCTATCTACGTCCACTACGATCTCTAAACTTGCTTCTTATTGTATCCAGTACACGCCTTTATAACTACCCAGTAACGGTGTAGCGTTTAACGCTACCAAAATCACAATAATAGACAACTAGAATATCTAGTGACTTCAAGTCTAAGGATGACAATACCATTGCACCGCGAGAAGCGCATGTGACTCAACATAACGTGTATGTAGCCTTCTCGGAGATGGGTCAATCCAGTGCAACATTACCCCTAATGCACACCTATGTGTTGGATCATGATATCTCCATATCAATCCAACCCCATACTAGTCTATAGATGATTGTCCCATTAATCATTATACTGGACTAGGGATATTTAAGATAAACAACACAATTGTAAATCTAAGGACTTCATTATATTAAATATCCAATAAATAATAAATAAATTTCTAGCCACAAATAAATTCATACTAAACTAGATTGCCTCTAGGGCATCTATTCCAACAAGAAATGCAGCCTAGACACAGATAACAGATCATCACCCCAATGCACCCGATTCAGTCTCTTTGCCGTGTCTGAAGGTTCTTGAATTTACCTCAAACACGTTTTCAGATAGATTATTCCTCAATTACTCTTTTCTTATCTGGTTGCCCAGTGATTGAAAGACTAAGTATATCTAGGTGCATAGGATCAGGCGAAGAAGTTATTAGCATCGCTGCTTCGATCTTACAATTCTGTGCATGCTTCTTTTGTTTATCTCTGACTATACAGCTCTAGGTCATAAATTGAAATTGTATAGATTATATTACCTTTGTGCTTCTTTCTATTCTACCATCATGGGACAGTGATTGCTGTTGTTTATTGTGTTTGTCTATTTATGTCTGCAGGCTATTGTTCTCTGCAAGTGTCGGCTTCCCACATTTCAAATCTCGGTTGTCAACCTATTTCATGGTGCCATTCTTTTGGTAGTAACTTGGAACATCTCTTTTTATTTATACACAGGGATTCAGATATCATGATTTTCATGGTCACAAGCTAAGGGTGTACCTAACTGCTTAATGTTCCACCTCAAGCTATTAAGGATCTTTGATTTCCGAGAACACAAAGGAATGCTTCTATTCTTGAGAGGGTCATCGTACGTTGTATCTCTGAAATGTCATCTGACAAGAAGCTGGAGGTTAGTGCAAATCTTTTGATGCGGCCATGGCCATGAAGGAGTTGTCAGATCAAGCTTTTGTGATCTCCGATGTGGTTGGATCAGTTGCACTTGTCTTGCTAAGGTATGGTTTCTGACTTTCTGTCTATGATATATAAATTCGAAGAAGTAACACCCTAAATTCCTAATGTCACCATTAATTCAAAATAGAGCAAGTTGATCGTGTGCCAATATAGAGAATTTCTAGAAGCGCACAGTTAAGCTTCCCTGTATCTTCAATTAAACAACTAGTCATTTCAGTATAAACAAATACGTACAGGCCTTTGACTTGGCGGTAACCTTTGCTACTCTGATCAATGGCCTTAGTCTTGGTGGTTAGATACATCTCATCAATGGCCTTCGTCTTGGCGGTTAGATACATCTGATAAATGGCGGGCAAAGATTGTGTTTAGGTGAGGTTATCAATTATTTTACGCTTGGTCTCTACGACTTTACCTAGGTGCTATATTATCGTATTTATTACCAGGGCACGCTTCTCCTGTCTGTTTGTGGATACGGATGCTCTTCGGTGACATTACCCTAAAAAGCCTAATCATCAGCAATGATAGTATTTTTCTGTTCTGCCATCATATATATTAACACAGAAGCCCAAAGCAGTAGCTGGCCCAAGAAGATAGAGAAAGCCCACTTCACTCATGAAGCCCAGACGTATTATTGAAGCACATTATGAAGCCCATCTCAAAGGATCTAAATGCAATCTGTACTAAACTTTAGGGTCTCATTTAGATGCAGTCAAACGGTTATATTATTGACCGTTCTAGAACTCTGTATTTAGTCATCTTGTCGATTGGAAAACCCCAGGCGTCTCCATTCTTTGTACAAGCTCTTCAAGAGTTGTGCCTCTCTATCTGTTATCATTTTATTCATCTAATAAAATTCATTTAGGTTTTTATGGTATCAGAGCCTCTATGCTTGCTGCTCTCGATCTAACAATGGCTTCCGCCCCTTCTTCTCTCTCAAATCCCTTGTTTCTGCTCTCAAACATCAACAATCTGATGCCCTTCAAGTTGGATAACACCAACTACGTTTTATGGAAGCATCAACTATCATCAATCCTTCTTGTTCAAAATTTGTTTGGCTACATCGACGACACCCATCCACAGCCGCCTCTTTATCTCTCCGACGCCGACGGCAACCTCACCACAACACCAAATCCAGAACATCAGGTATGGCTGAGTCAAGATCAGGCGCTTCTCACCATCCTCAACGCCACCTCGACTCAGGAGGCTCTTACTCATGTTATTGGTCTCACTACTTCTAGATCTGCTTGGTTATCACTCGAGCGAAGGTATGCCTCTCTTACTCGCTCAAACATCATACAATTGAAATCTGATTTGCAAACCATTAAGAAGAAATCAGACAATATTAATACCTACATGCATAAGTTGAAAAGCATTCGAGACAAACTTGTTGTTGCTTTGGTTGTTATTGAAGATGGAGATATGCTTTTATATGCTTTGAATGGTTTACCCATGGAATATAATGCTTTTCGCTCTACTTTACGAATCCACTCTGCTCCTATTTCTTTCGAAAGATCTGCATGTGTTACTTAAGGCTGAAGAACAAATATTGGACTCTTTCTCTGTTAACTCTCATCACATTAATCAGTCTGCTTTCTCTGCATCTTCTGGGTATTCTTATAATTGTGGTGGTTTTCGTGGTGGTTCTAGAGGCAATCACCGTGGTGGTTCCTCTAACACCCCTCAAAGACGAGGGGGTCGATCCAACCACTCTGTGGGAGGACGATTTAACACAAACCCAGGCTACCAAAGGGGTAGATCTGGTACCTTAAAAGGAGGTTATGGTCGTTTTGACCAAAGAGGCAGGGGGAAACAATTACACTAATAGATCTGGGTCTAATCAATCTGTTGCTCTTGTTAATTGTCAAATTTGTGGGTATGACTATCACTCTGCCCTAGATTGTTGGCACCGTATGGATCATGCATACCAAGGAAAGACCCCTCCTGAGCATCTCTCTGCTATGGTTGCCACCAATTCTCAGAATCCTTATCCTTCTGATTACTGGTTATCTGATTCTGGTGCTTCAAGTCACATGACTGCTGAGTTAAAGAACCTCTCTATTTCTGATCCTTATTTTGGTAATGAACAGTTGCTGTGGGAAATGGTAATACTCTTTCAATATCAAACACTGGTACTGCCTTTATTCACACACCCCTTCATTCATTTACTTTAGAAAACACTCTTCATGTCCCAAATTTATCTACAAATTTGTTATATGTTTATCATATGTGCAAACAACATAACTGCAAATTTATTTTTGACTCCAATTCTTTTTCCATTCAGGACAAGGATTCGGGGAAAACTCTTTATCAAGGTCTTAGTCAAAATGGTATTTATCCTATCTATGCCACTGGTTCTGGACTTCAAACACCTTCTACTCCTGATCTGCTGCATATCTTGGGTAGACAATTAACAGCTCTCTTTGGCACTCAAGATTGGGACATCCTACTGATGAAATCTTATCTAAAATGCTTACTGTTTCAAGTTTTGTCAAACATTCTCCTACTCTCTGTGAACACTGCTTAGCTGGAAAGATGTATAAATTACCTTATAAATTATCTGTTACTAAATCTTCTGTGCCTCTTCATTTAGTTCATAGTGATGTTTGGGGTCCATCTAGTGTTAAAAGTTTTCATGGTATAGACATTATATTCTGTTTATTAATGATTTCTCTAGATACACATGGTTGTTTCCTCTATGTCACAAATCTGATGCTTCTATTGTGTTTCCTACCTTTAAACTACAAGTTGAGAAAATGTTAGGACATTCAATTAAAATTCTGAGAACAGATGGGGGTGGTGAATACATCTCATATGTTTTTCAAACCTTCTTATCTCAAAGTGTGGCATAACATATCAAAAATCATGTCCTTACACCCCACAACAAAATGGAATTTCTGAAAGAAAGCATAGACATATTGTTGAAACTGCTCTGACATTACTTACTCAAGCTTCCTTGCCTAAAATTTCCTGGTATCATGCTTTTTGTGTTGCAGTTTACTTGATTAATAGAATGCCATCTAAAACTACCAATTTCAAATATCCTTTTGAACTTCTTTTTAACACTAAACCTGATTACTCAAATTTTAAAATCTTTGGTTGTGCTTGCTATCTTAATCTTAAACATTACAATCATTCTAAGCTTGATCCAAAAACAAAGCAGTGTGTGTTTTTAGGTTATGCAATTAATTATAAGGGTTATATATGTTATGACAGAAGCACTCACAATTTTATGATTACTAGAGATGTTTTGTTTGATGAAAATGTGTTCCCTTACTCTCAACATAATATGACATCTCCAGTTACTTGTTCTTCTCCTAATGCTCCTACTCACTCTACAGTGTTGTTCCCGATTCCAGGAAATGATGAAACTGCAGTAACAGAGAACCAACAGTCTGCTGAGCCTCCACCTAGTCCCTCTGTGATGCATCCAATTGTGGATGAGTACAATCATGAAGAACATATACAAGAACAGATGCACTCCTCACCCAGTATTGGCATAGCATCAGATGTCACTCAGGTACATGAGGTTCCAGAAATTGGCCACTCTATGCAAACCAGAAGCAAATATGGAATCTTCAAAAGAAAAATTCCAGGTTACACAGCCTCTTCTGGTGTTTCTGATCCACATCCACCAAAACACAAATCAAACAAGTCTGGTATCTCTAATCTTTTACTTAATATTTCTTCTTCTCATTCCTGCATACCAGACCCTACTAGTTTAAGTGAGGCTAACAAATACTCACAGTGGCAAATTGCAATGACTGATGAGTTTGTTAGTCTCACACAACAACAAACTTGGACACTTGTACCTCCTCCACCCAATTCCAACATAGTTGGCACCAAATGGGTGTTTAGGACCAAGTACAACCCCAATGGCTCTGTGGCTAGGTATATGGCTAGGTTGGTAGCCAAGGGCTTTCATCAGAACACTGGTGTAGACTTTGATGAAACATTTAGTCCTGTAATAAAACATGCCACTGCTAGGACTTTTTTAGCTCTTGCTGCTTATTTTAAATGGCCCCTTCAACAATTAGATGTTAAAATCTTCATGGCCACTTAAGAGAAACTGTTTATATGGCTCAGCCACAGGGGTTTGTTGATCCATCTGTCCCACATTATGTTTACAAGCTAAATAAATCTATATATGGACTCAAACAAGCTCTTAGAGCTTGGTTTGAGTGCTTTACCAGTTACATTCTCTCTTTAGGTTTCATTGCTTCTTCTGTAGATTGCAGTCTATTTCTCAGATTTCATAACAACAAAATTACTCTTCTCTTACTTTATGTAGATGATATTATTCTCACAGGTAATGACTCTGTTTTCATCTCTAAAATTATTCATTTATTAAGTTTTGAATTTCAAATGTCAAATTTAGGAAAACTCACATATTTTCTGGGCTTAGAAATCTCTTATGCATTTTCTGGAATTTTTGTCCATCAAACAAAGTATGTTAATGATTTGCTCAAAAGGTTTAACATGCAAAACTGTAAACCTTGTCCAACACCTCTGGCTATATGAGGAAAGTTTCATTTTATTGATGGAAATTTGTTAAAGGATCCAACCAATTTTAGACAACTACTTGGAGCACTTCAGTACTTAACTTTTTCTAGGCCAGATATTGCCTTTGCTGTGAACCACCTTTGGCAATTCATGCATTCTCCTACTGATTTTCATTTTATTGGAGCTAAACGCATTCTCAGATATGTACAAGGAACAAAAACGCATGGTCTGTTTTATCAATCTGGTGATACTTCTTTGCAAGCTTTCTGCGATGCAGACTGGGCTGGAAACCCATCTGATCGCAGGAGCACCACTGGATATGTTGTCTTTATTTGGCCTAATGCAGTGCATTGGGGTGCAAAGAAACAACCCACAGTCTCAAGGTCTTCTACCGAGGCTGAATATAGATCCCTTGCAGTTACTGCTGTTGAAATTTCATGGTTCAAAACTTTGTTTCGTGACCTTAGAATTCCCATCTTTAAATCTCCCATGTTATGGAGTGATAACTGCTCTGCCCTAGATATGGCAGCTAATCCCATCCTTCATGCTAGAACAAAACATATCGAGATTGATTACCATTATGTAAGAGAAAAGGTTTTGAGAAAGGAACTTACTGTTTCGTTTGTTTCAAGTGTAGAACAGTTAGCTGACATTTTTACAAAGGGCTTAACCACTCCTCAGTTCATGGAACTCAAAAGCAAGCTCATGATTCAGACTGCCCCATCAGCTTGAGGGAAGGTATTAACACAGAAGCCCAAAGCAGTAGCTGGCCCAAGAAGATAGAGAAAGCCCACTTCACTCATGAAGCCCAGACGTATTATTGAAGCACATTATGAAGCCCATCGCAAAGGATCTAAATGCAATATGTACTAAACTTTAGGGTCTCATTTGGATGCAGTCAAACGGTCATATTTTATTGACCGTTCTAAAACTCTGTATTTAGTTATCTTGTCGATTGGAAAATCCTAGGCGTCTCCATTTTTGTACAAGCTCTTCAAGAGCTGCGCCTCTCTATCTGTTATCATTTTATTCATCTAATGAAATTCATTTAGGTTTTTAATATATTTACAGAAAAGCATATGAATCTGGAACTATTCATCTTTAAGGACTGTGTGCAATGGAGTTCATGTTTGTTTATTTTTACACTTCTACGTTAATCCATCACAAGATAGACAAAACAACACCTGAAAGGGGGTAAGAAAGAAGGCTCAAGTATTGGGTTACAAGGCTGAAGTAAATTAACATGCATGTGTTCCTGATTCCTGAGTTATCAAAACCCACTAGCTTTTGCAATGCTCTAATTATGTTACAAGTCCATCCCTGGGAAAACAGTGGGATTCAAAAGCAAATTCATAACACACCATCATTTTTCTTTGACAAAAGCCCTGACATTCTTTTGGTTAGCCGTAGATATTTGTATTAGAAAGATATAGGTCTGCGGGATTCATATGAATCAAGGTGAGATGATGGAGTTAGGATGGGGCCTGAAGAGTGAACAGAGCACTTGCAACTATCCTTCTAATTTAGATAGATACTAGCAATAACCCCGTGCGATGCACGTTACGTAGATCATAGTGTGAGGTCTGTTGAATACTTTCTTCTATCAATATTTTTCAAATGGTCATTATTTCGGCTTTACTATTGAACCAACATGATCTTTCCGAATAAAATTAAGTTATAAATCAAAGAATATAAGAGAATCGAGACCTGTACGAAATATAATTTAAATGTCGGAGGGTGAAGATTTTTAATATCAGAAAGATGTTCTCATAATAATTACATCACTTCCCTAAAAAAAATAATTACATCACAAATAAAAATTACATCACGAAAACAAAAACTAACCTTTGTTCGATTGGTCTTTTGAAAGGAATGATCCCTAATTTCGCTCTCTCTCTGCTAGAGAGAGAGAGAGAGAGAGATACACTAACAATGTGAAATGAAATTAACAGTGTGAAAAGGAGCTAAAAGATAACTAACCTCTGATTGAAATGAGAATTAACAACCTTTGTGGAGATTTTATACTCTTTGTAGGGAAATATTTTATACCGTCGATTACCGATTATGTATGGAAGAAGATCTCGTCAATCAATGCAATAGTAAATTTGAAATATATAACGGCTATCTCTTCTTACAACATTTAACTATTTATAGTAATATCCAAATATGAGTTTTGCTAATTAGTACCGATCTTAACTAAATGAGTAATTTACATTTCCTTATCTTGTTCAATCGTTAGTCAGCAACAATGTTAGTTTACATTTTTCGAATCCAGGCTTATGTTTTTCGTCACTACGACATTTGACATTTCCGCTTATTATTTTTTTATTTACCTTTTTCCTGATCATATTAATTACCTTTTTCTTTACTTAAATTATTTCTACTTTTGCTGTAGCTAAAATATGAAATTCGATAAGAGAAGATTGCCTTTATGCACTTTGACAATTGTCATTATTTAGTTAAAAATGTAAAAGGTAAATAAACTTATTAACTCCACGTGTCAATTCCTCAGGTAAAACTGAAGAAGACATTCTCAAATAAGTATATAGTATAGATACACCCTAGTGATGATTAAGGGGTCTTGAAAGAGAATTTGAGCCGAAAGAGAAGCACCTTACTTTGCTGGTCTAGGTCTGGTTTTTGTTTTCTGTGATATGCCTCAAATCATGGTGGTTCTGCACTGCAATGCCCCATACATTTTGGTCTATGGCACATACGGCATTCACTATGTTGTTTTAATCTAAGAATGTAGTATGTCAATCTACATATGATGATGATGATGATTATGATTATGATTAAACACTGACGCATGTATTGGAGGTATAGCACATGCAAAGATTGATTTCTCGACGTGGTCGGACATTATTCGAGATCTAGAGGGCTTTTCAGTTTAATTGTGAGGGATCTGCCGATTGAGTTACCTTTAATTCTCTATGTCTGAAAAAAGCTAAGGCTTTTGCATAGATACAACTTAGGATCAGACGACCGGACTCCCATCAGGAATGAAATAAACTTACGAGGTTTCCAATTTACTATATGTATTTAGCGGTGTCAAGGGGCCGGTCGGGGCCAGGTTGTTGTGGTGTCTATGGTGTCCCGCTGCTTCGGTTTAGACCCTGCCAAACATAGGAGAAAGTTTATAAAATTGCGATTCACCACCTCTGTCTGGCCATTTGTTTGAGGATGATAGGCGCTATTAAAGTTCAATTGAGTCCCCAACTTCTCCCAGAGACTCTTAGAGAACTCGTTCATGAATTTTGTATCACGGTTTGAGGTGAAGGAACGAGGAACCCCATGCAACCGCACAATCTCCCTGAAATAAAGGTTAGCAATCCGCTTAGCATACACAGACTTCCTGCATGGTACGAAGTGCGCCATCTTGGAAAACATGTCAACAACTACAAGGACAAAATCTTCCGCCCTTTGCATGCGGGGTAATACAAGTACAAAATCCATGCTAACATTAAACCAAGGAGCTTCAGGAACATGTAACTGAGTATAAAGACTTGCATTGGTGAGAACTCCCTTGGAACGATGGCACACATAACATCGATCCACATAATGGGCCACATCACTACTCAACTTTGGCCAGTAAAAATCAGAATAGACAAGAGATAATGTCTTATCTCGGCCAAAATGCCCTTGGTTGTGAAGATGACTGATGATCTTCTGTCGCAGGAAACAATCAGGAATACACACCCGTTGCCCCCGTAACATATAACCATTATGCAAAACAAAGTCATGGCGTTTCCCATCGGTTACCTCTTTGAGTATTCTTCCAAAATAGGGACCAACCTCGTTCATGTCTGCGAACGCCTCAATCCTGCAACTTGGCTTCTAATGGTGGTGAGAAGCAAGTTTCGCTGACTCAAGCATATACCACGCAGTTCAAGCTTCCTACTTGGTGCTTTAGCGCGGACGTGAATTCTAGCTAGTACGCCACCCAATTGGCATGTCGTCTACCCTGCTTGTGATGTCCATTAATGTACTTTAGGGCCTCATGATCAATGAACATAATAAACTCCTTATGTATTAAATAATGACACCAATGCTTTAGAGACTGAACTATGGAGTAGAACCCAGATCATAAGTCGAGTAATTCTTTTTGGACCTTGAAATCTTTTCACTGAAGAATGCAATCGAACGCCATGACTAGCTAAGGACCTGTCCAATGACCATACCCGATGCATCACAATTAACCTCGAACATCTTATCAAATCTGGGAGTGCCAAAACTGGTGCCTCTGTCACCTTTTTCTTCCCTTTGGCATCTACTTCATCAGACCACTTAAACTCATGCCCCTTTAGACACTCAGTGATGGGCGCAATCTAAGTGGTGAAATTTCTGATGAACCTGAGATGTAACGATGCTAAACCATGGAAACTGTGTATGCCATGCATAGTCCTTCGTCTAGGTCGATCCACGATTGTCTCATTTTAGACGCATCTACATGAACACCATAATTAGACCCGATAAGTCCCAGAAGCTGCAAAAAAAGTAGTAAAAAAGCACTCATTCCTGTTAATGAATAGGTTCTCCGCCTTTAGTGCCTCAAACACAGCTCGCAGATGATCAAAATGGGCAGCCCAAGTAGGACTATATATAAGAATGTCGTTGAAATAAACGACCACAACTTCCCCGTAAAAGGCCTTTGAACATGATGCATAAACCGCATGAATGTGTTGGGCGCGGTGGACAGACCAAAAGGCATCACCATCCACTCATATAAGCCATGTTGCGTCTTGAAGGTTGTCTTTCATTCATCTCCAAGCTTGATCTGAATCTGGTGGTATCCACTCTTAAGATTTATTTTTGAGAAGATCTTAGAGCCGGATAGCTGATCTAAAATGTCCTCAAGTCGCATAATTGGAAATTTGTACTTCACCATAATCTGGTTGATTGCTCTGCTGTCAACACACATGCGTGAAGAACCATCCTTCTCCGACACTAACAGAGCAGGAGGAATGACACATGGGCTCATGTTCTCCCCGATGTAGCCCCTCTCAAGCAGCTCAACAACCTACAGTTGTAACTCTTCCGCTTCGTTGGGGCTGAGACGATATGTTGGCCTATTCGGCAGACCTGAGCCTGGAACTAAGTCAATCCGATACTGAATGCCTCTCATTGGAGGAAAACCAGGAGGAAGATCCTCTGGCATCAAGTAAGAGAAATAAGCAAACAACTATTGCACCTCATGGGGTAAATCATTCTTCTCATCACATGCACTACTGTCAGAAGGTAGCAAAACATATACAACCTTCTCTTTCTCAGTCTCAACCAAGAACCTGGAACTAGAAAGCAGATTTAGTAGTGGTAGCAGCTGGGGTTGGAGAGGACCCCTCGCGTTGTGATGCCAATAAAATTTTCTTCCCCTTCATGACAATAGAAGGGTGTTCTTGTGACCATCACTGAAAACATGTCAATCATATTGCCAAGGTTTACCCAACAATACATGATATGCATCCATATTCACCACATCACACCAATGACTATCATAATACTTGTCACCAATTGAAAAAGGAACAAGGCATCACTTAGCAACTATTACCTCGGTACCCTTGTTAAGCCATGACAACTTGTAGGACTGAGGATGATGCTCTGTCTTCAAACTATAATTTCTTGACAGCTTCTTCGGAGACAATCTTGTCGCAGCTACCGACACCCACTGTCATATTGCAGAACTCATCTCCAAGGGTGGAAGTCGCGTGAAAGATATTGGTCCTCGGCCAATCATCTTTAGAATCATATTTTGGATTCAGCAAGCCCTTACAAACGATCAGGTTCTCATGACCGTCCCCGTAGAGCACATCATCATTCTACACAATCATCATATATTGGATCACCTAATTCTTCAGTCTCTTCGGCCTCGTTATCCACGTATTCCTCGATAAACAAGCTTTTACCCTAATGCACAACATGATTTTTGCACTCTTTTTCCCTATGCCCTGGCTCACCACATCGATAGCACTTAATAGCAGTGCTCAAAGTGCCCTGCACTACCTGTGTGGTTGGTCGAGGGCTTCGATTTCTTTGATCGCTCTTAGACACTGATTTCCTGCTTTGTTGCTTCTCCACAGCAAGTTCTTGTTGATTGGCTTCCGAGACAGTCCACAACGAGTGGAGGCTAAGAACATCCTCCAAGGACTGGCACAAACCTCCACAATATCGAGCTACCAACTGCTCATCTGATCATGATAAATCATTATGGATAATTAACTGGTATAACTCATCTATGTAATCCTCCACTAATCTGGTACTGTGTCTCAATGTATGGAGCCGCTGAAATAGGGTTTGGGTGTATCCCAAGGGAAGAAAATGAGCCTTCATCTTTTTCTTCATCTCTCCCAATGATTCATTCTTCTCACAGAAAGGGCGCAACGGCTCCCACCATGCCGAAACATGGTCCTTGAGTTTTGTTGCAACCAATTTCACATTCTCCCGATCTGAAACATCTTTATACTCAAAAATCCGTTCGACCTCATTCAGCCAATCGATGAATCCATCGACATGCTGTGAACCCGAATAGCTGGGAATCTTGACCTTGAATCCTAGACCTCCGCGGTGATCATCGCGGCCACGGTACTCCCGAACACATGGTTCGCGGTGGTATCAGTTATTGAATGGCGACAATGAGTCATGGTCTCTCTAGATCTTGCCCCGCCAGGCTCCATGTAAACTATTCCATCTTCCCCTGCTGAACCTGGTTCTGCCTCCGCAGATCTTGATTCAATTTGGTGCCAGAAAGTTACAATAATATACTAGCTTTTCGGCTGATAATTAAGTTAACTACTATTTGCGTGCGAGAGCAATCGCTATTCCCTCACACACGTGTGGTTGGTTTCAGATAAAACTCAGACACCAAACTGAGTGAATAAACAACTTTGCATATAAACAAATAGCTTCGAAATGTTATGAGCTTTTGTATTTAAAATGCTTTGAACTATTTCAAAAGTATTAGTACAAATAACAGTGTACAATCCCCTTTTTCATCAAAGTTTCCCCAAAAGTAGTTGTTTATATTCTGAGATGTTATTACACTAGTAACCATTCCGTTAACCGAGCTCCGAGGTAGTCATGACATTTCTAAATGTGGAATGTCTTTATAATAAATATATTTTCAAGTAGCAATTCAATCAGAACATCACCATAAATAAATGTTCTCCGAACTTAGGAACAAAACGAGTAATGTCTATTAATTCGCAATATCTAGAATAGACCATGGTAAATGATAACATATAATTAATGCGAACAAGGGTTCATGGAAACCCAACCTCTCTGCCAGACATTGTGAATAAGATCCCACATCCCGCCAGTCATCAACAAAACAGCCAACTAGACCTTAAGTGTTAACACCCCCTATAGCGCGTTAGACATATAAGTTGCTACTAAGATGCTGTACTCTAGCTAGCAAGGCAAAGGTTGAGACACTGAGGCCAGCCACTGGGGGTTGTAATAGGTCCAAGAATCCAACAAGTAGTCTAAAATTCTATAAAAAATAATGTATTTTCGATCGGAGCCAACATAGTAGCACACGACATAGGCATATAATTATGTCGCAAACCTAACTGGTTCCGGTACATGCGATTCTTTCACTTTATGTTTTTAATGAATTTCAATTAAGTGTGACATTTGAACAACTAAGTTTTCCAAGTTCGGATACGAGATACGAGAAATAAAGTGTGACATTCATTAAAATTAAACACGTTTACAAAGTAAAAAACCAAGTACAACAGTTTTATTTATAAGAAGCAAGTAGTTCATAAAAAGAAAGTAGCTAAGAGTGGGACCGACCATCTATCATTCGAAGTCATAATCACATACGGTACAAAAGTAATCAATTATTAGGTCGAGAAATCAATAACTATTCATCATTTGATTAACAAAATTCACAATCCTATATAAATAATCATCAAATTCAATTAGGCATGGAAACAATGGCATCATGCATTGCCGAGAAGGGAACTACTTAATCGTAACAAATTCAGAAACAACGGAGAAGCGGAAAGACATATACAGAGGGATGAGTGGTCAAACAAAGTTATGGCTCGTGGAGTCGTAAATTCCGCTATCCTCGCCGTCCAAGCAGCCCCTTGGCCTCTCCGTCTTGCATGTTTTCTCTAACTTTCTCTTAAATGAGAAATGAGTAATATGTAAAGTCCTCCTCAAAGTATAAAGTGAAAGTGTATTCATCTATGATGTTTTCCCGTGACTTGCTTGTTCGGCACTTCAAGTAATTGCTCTGCACATCCTTAGAATTGCCGAAAGCGCAATTTTCAGGTTTGCTCCTCTTTCGAGTAGGAGCTTTGGAAGACATCATTAAAAGAAGAATAAATGATTTTACGTCCAGCGCGTGTCTGGGCATGCATCCGCCTAGAAAAAAGTACGATGAAGTAGTATTTCACTATCTCTTCTTTGCTCCGGGAAGGGAACCTCTCCTATACCAGCTGCAAGAAACTTTCTTTATCCAATGAAGGGTACCCTTTCACAATAGAGTTGAACTTCTTATGTTCCTCTTCATTCCACGATTTATATACGTCTTCCCATCTCATCGAATTTCCATTTCTTGAAGGTGGTGCCCAAATGAAGCTGTAGTTGGACCTTCTTGTCAGCGACGTGGTGCTCCACGCATTCTACAGTACCAGGTAAGGAACACTCACATGAATTAGGCCTACCTTTCCCGATTTCACTATCTACGCAATCTTGAACTTGTGGTCTGTTAGGCCATACCTGAGTACCCAGCCATCTTGCATCACTAGATTGACTGGTAGGGCGTTTTCCTCGAGATAGGCTAGTCCAATCTGGAATGTCAGCTTGAAAAGGAGATCCACGGGAACTACAAGTTTGTCACTCTCGTCGTTGATGAATTCTAACCAGCTCCAGTCCTTTGGCTGATCAAGTTTCTTCGACGTGTGTGGTTTCAGTTTCTTCATATCTGAGCCAAGAAGACGCGCCACACGTCTGCCCTTGTCAAGTTTTTCTCCACGGAACACTATGTAAAACGGTTGCAGTGGGCAACTTTTCCTGGTAAAGAGGAAGTATGCAAGAATTCACGAGATTTCTAGTAAATGAGAATATACGTGAAATAACACCCGAAAACTCAACCAAGAAGGAAACAACAAACATAGATTTTCTAATGTGAAAAAGATTTCGTATCAACATAGCATTATCTAATAATGAGTATTCTGCAAATGGATGCTAGCTCAGTGCTTGAGCGTTTGAATCCTCTGTATCCGGTCGGGTTCGAACCCGAATATATGATGTAATTCTCAAAAAAAAATTAAAAAAATGAGAATTCTTAATCAGCACAAAAAAAAAAAAAAAAGTTACAAAATTTGGATGGAAAAGCATGTCTCCTAAAATAAGACAGAAATATAACGAAACCAAAGACATCATTCACAATATGTAATCTATCTTCACAAAAAGAAATCCTTAAAGAGGCTGCCAACATCCCTTTCGTGCACACCCTAGAAATCCTATTATGGCTGCATTTACTAAGTACCAATACATGAACTTCGTAGCTAGTGCTTTTAGTTGATTCGTCATTGTATTTTTAGAATCTTAGAACCACCATGGGGATATCAAAATTTATCTAGCCATAGGCCTACAAACCGGAAACACAATCAACAAAACAGTCTCACTTAGAAAAGTAATGCCCGCACCATTTTAATCCTCAGAAGAGTACACAGTTCGACGGGTCTGGGAACAGTTCGATAATGACGGGTCCGAATAGTTCGATAGGGCGGCTGACTTTGTTTCCTTGTTCGTTTTTGGTATCTTCTTTGTTTCTTGGGCACCAAGTCGGTATCCTAGGCCTATATAAGGACCTAGGGTCGTGGCTTACTAGTGTGTGGTTGATTGTATTGGCTTCTCATCAATAAAATTGGTTCGTTTTGTCCGTGGATTAGCTAGTCTAAAAAACTAGTGAACCACGTTAATTCTTGTGTTGTGTCTTCATCGTGTTCTTCGTCTCGTCGCTCCTCTTAGGCTTCCGCTGTCGTTTTCTAACAAGATCTTTCTTCCCCCTGGACGTACTTAGCATACTTTGTGATTGCGAACCACGTAAAGCTTCTGTAATTGCATCTTTTTTTTATCATTCATGAGGCGTTCATGAGGGGCATAACATACGCGATAGAGAATTTCGGAGCTTCATGGAAGATTTGTGAAAGCAATGTATTCGGAACAAATAAAGTGGAAGGGAGGACTTCCTATTAAAGAAAATGAACGGGGCAGTTACACATGCGCGTGTTCGATTTGAAGAAAACAATTGTAACTGTTAACTATTCGAATTTGGACAAATACAGTTGCAACTGTTTGCTTAGTTAACAAAACAACTTAGTTTTGTTAGAGCATCTCCAGCAGTAGTATGTATTCCTAATGCAAATTATACATAATAATGCTTTGCATTTTGTAAAGGTGTCCTGCTCCAACAATGATTTGTAAAAGTTATGCAAAGTATGTTTTTCTATTTAATCTTCAATCACAACACGTGCAAATGATAAATTGTTGATGAGAGAGAAAACTAAATTGTAGGAAAACATATATTATTATGTAGTAATTGTAGGAACATGGGTTGAGTAAAAATAGGAAACATGTTCAAAATATTTTGCAGAACCAATTAACCTCGCCAAGTTTGGCGAGGGTTTTACATGTTCTGCATTTTGCCTCTCAAGATGCATGTACTGCTGGAGTCATATTTTTTTACAAAATCCTTTATATTATGCATAAAATGTTGATTTGCATGATCTGTTGGAGATGCTCTTACAACCACTGTTATGGGCTGCCAAACTAAAAGGAAAAGAAATTAGCTGAAGAAGGCCAGAAGTTAGTTTCTAGCAAAAATAATATCAAGCTAACACAAGGCCTAATAACTCGAGGCGCGTCCTGCCACGGATCAAGCCGGTCGGCCAGCCAGACGGTGGGGAGGGGGTGTGATGGTTTGAACTGTGCCCAGATCTTCTCCCCGCAGTAAAATTACTACGTCAAAAAGGTTGCCCTATAGGTCAAATTTGGAATAAGTATAGTTGAATGTTTTTCAATTTTCAGTGCAAATTGAGTTAATTTCACACAACCAAACACATTATCAAGTTAGCAAAATCTAATTTAATTTGACTAATCAATACAGTCCAACCCATTCACACTTGTCTGGTAAGCAAAACAAGTTATTTCGGTATTCGACGTATTAGTTTCGTGATTGAGTAATTAAACCCCATGTATTAGTCAATAATGTGTTAGTCAACTCCAAACTATTTTTAATACACAAATTAATTGTGAAATATCATTTAGTAAACTAAATTGCCCCTCCTGCGTGAGTGGATCAAGAGGGGATTGGTAATCTTCTCTTTCAGTGTACTTCATTTTTTGTTATTATTCACTGGGTCATTTCGACCCAGTGATTAGATTAGAAAAACGATACAAGAATTTGGTGATTTTTGCATGGTTTTGCAGAGTAAATTTTACTCTAAAGCACCATGAAAAAAATTTCAAAAAAATTATATCGTTTTGCTATCGAAATCACCAAGTCAAAGTTACCCAGTTAAGGGTTTCCAAAAAAATTATATAATTTTGTTATCTAAATCAAGTCTAAGTGACCCAGTATCAGGTTAAAAAGTCAAACCATGACATTCTAGAAGAAACAGAGGAAGTAATACACAACCTAACACATTACCAACTATAATCTTATTTGTTCTTCTCAAAAATATTTATTATAATCCTGCTTATCCAATCCAACGCTGATAATTTAATTTTCACTAGAGTTTAAGGATGGCAACGGGATGCAATCGGATCGGATCCACCAATATGCATATCCAGACCCGAATAAGAAGGGAATATTTATATGCGATCCATATCCGGTAAGTTTTAATAGGATTCAGATCTAGTTCGGATGTAATCTGAACTACTTGATCCATATTTGATCCAATTATCCGACATGCCAAATCGAATCGCGTCTGGGTGGGACTTCCAAAGAACGAAAAAAAACAATAAATAAATAATTATGATTACATGAAAACAGAATTGAGATCCATATCAATATGACCTTCACAACTTCCTATCAAAAAATAGATAATATAAAATCACATACAAACTTAAATACACTTCTCCGTTCGCAAATTTAATCAAAATCAAAGCAAAACAAAATTGTCCATAACTCATTGTTCATTGCTCACAAGGTTGGTATTTTTTTAGACTAGAATTTGTAGCACTGTAGAGAAAAATGAATTTATAATTTCATACACTAGTATGTATATTCGTTATTAAACACAACTCTTGGGAGAATTTTCAAAAAATAACATGTACACAGTTCAGATTGAATCGAGTATCTAACAAATTTACACTATGACCCAAATACGTCTGGGTTTTGATTTTATAATCCATGTTCGATCCATTTTAAATTGAATTAAATTCAGACTTGATCTGTTCGGATCGAATCACTCGGATCTTGAGTCGGACCGAATTTCCTTCACTACCGTTCTTGTTAGTTAGGAAACTAAACATGCTATAAGTAATATGTAAAGTTAAAAAGCATAATCTTGCGCACCATTCCGCGAAAGAGATCTTTTACTAAATCAAGATCCAAACTACACATATCAACCTTATAATAACCAAACTAACATATGAACCTTACAATCTCTACGCTTTAATGTAAATCTTACCTGGAGTAATTTGATGCTTGAAACTTAATCCGATGTCTCAAACCTTCTTAGAGCCAAGTAATCCAAACTATCTTGAATTGAATCGTGCGCTTGAGGACCAAACTTGACTTGGATAAGAATGGTTTTGATCCGAATCAACCAAATTTATTCAACCAAATCCTTATGGTCGAATTACACAAAGGATCGAACCCTAGAGCAAATCGACTTCGCAAGATCAAACCCGAAAGGGTTCAGGAATGGGTAGAAGAAGACCCCTAACTCTATAACCTTCCTATCAATGGAAATTACTTTTGGTACTTTGAGGACTTATGAAGATGCGATTTTGAAACACATTGAATTCTTCAAAAATAAATAAATCTATAACTGAAGAATAATGAGAGAGAGAGAAAGGTTATGGAGAGGTGAGAGTTTTCTCTACTATGAACCCTATTTATAGGCAAAAGATTACTTGGAGCTTATTGGTTGAAATTTTCTATAGAATAAATTGTATTTGGATTACTATTACAGAATTTAACTAGTGCACCAATTCCAATTGAAAAGATTCCCCAAATATTACAATAAATCTCATAATCAAACAAATTTTTCGATAAATAGTACTAATTATATATATTTTTTCATGTAAAAGAGTCATAATTGGTTAAATCAGGGTAGGATTTGACAATACGGACTGCGGGAATGTGTGATAATAGATCAAACAATGAGGTTTGAGCAAGCTTTTTTGACACTTCATGGAAGATTAAAGGGCCAAGGAAAATTCCGCATTTTATTTGGAGAAATGTTCACGAATTTCACCCGACTTCAGCAAATTTACTGAGAAGAAAAATCCAGGTTAACAACTTGTGTCCTATATGTGGCAATCACGGAGAAACTGAAGCACATTTGTTTTCCTGAATGCCAAATGATAAGGAAGCTGTGGATTCTTATGGCTTTTAATAATGATTTACTGAATATTCAGCTGAGCTACCAACATTGGCTTGCTAATTTGTTGATGAAAGCCAACACCAAAGATAGAAGCAGAATCTGCTTCCTGTTTTGGGAGGTCTGGAATTTGCGGATCACAATGGTTTTTAATGGAAAAATAAAGGACGAGAAACAAATCGCGGACGGCGTTGAACAGCGGCTGCAAGAAACTGAAAATGTCACCAAAGCAGGGAGTGAAGATGCTATCATGAATGTCAGTAATCAACAATGGGATTTACCACCTAAAGGGTTTGTTAAAATAATTTTTGATGGAGGTCTTGATTACCACTCGGGAGCTAGTGGAGCAGTAATAGTAGTAGGACTAATTTGTACTTAGTTTAGGACCAATTTGTAATTATTGTTGTAAATTACATATTTAAAGGTCACAAATCAATAAAGAAGACACGGAAGATTTTCACCCACTTACATGGTATCAGAGCCTCAATCTTAGGTCTCTGTTTTTTTTTCCCGTCACTGGCCTCACGCCACCGCAACCACCGCTACGCCGTCGTTCTCCTTCTCGGACGACCGCCATCCCTGCTACGCCGTCGTTCCTCCACGTCGCCTCTTTCTCCGGTCGCGTCCCACTCCGGTCGTCCTGCTCTCGATCGCTCGCTGCATCGGACGGAGACTCTGCATCGTCCTCTCTGCAAAATCCGGCAACCTCTGCATCGTCCTCTGCAAAATCCGGCGAAACACGCTCTCACGCGTAGGCAGCAACCTTCGGCTCCCATTCACGCGTCCGGCTCGCTGCACTTTGCTGTTCCACGCGTTCGGCTCAAACGCGGCTCAGATCCACGCGTTTTAGCCTCGGCTCCCGCGTCATCATCACGGCTCGGCTCGGCTTCCGTGTTTCTTCTCCAGCAGCTTGCGATTTCTTCTCCTGCTCGGCTCCATCAGCCCCCCAGCTCGGCTCGGCTTGGCTTCGCAGCTCCATCTGTCCTATTCAGCAGCAGGTTCTTGTTTTGTTTTTTTTTGGTTAGCTTCCCTCTAGTTCGTTTCGGCAGCAAGCTCCAATCCTTCACGACATGTCTTCCACCACCGACACAGCCTCCTCCGGCAATGCCAAGGAGACCCTCCACCCCGTGTTCCTTGTCAACAACATTGAGAAGCGTGTTCGTTTCACCCTGGACAATGACAAAGTTCAGTATGATCACTGGGCTACGTTTTTCCGCATCCAAACGCACTCCTTTGGCGTTTCGGATCATCTCGACAAAGACCCACCACCTGCTGACAGTGATCCCCTCTGGAGCTCTATCGATTCGGTAATTCTGTCTTGGATTTATCAAACGATTAGTGATGATTTGGCACTCTCTATCCTTACTCGGGGCCAGATTGCTAGAGAAGCGTGGTTGAAGTTGGAGAACCTCTTTCACGACAATCAGGGCTCTCGGCTAGCAGAACTGGAATTGGAATTTGTCAACCTGCGCATGGACCACTGCTCGTCTCTCGACGACTACTGCACCAGGCTGAAGAACTTGGCGGATCGTATTGGGAATGTCGGCACTTCAGTTTCGAACCAGCGGTTGGTTATACAGCTCACCAATGGTCTCTCTCCTGCATATACTGGGGTTGCCATGCTCATCCAGCAGACTCGTCCGACTCCGGAGTATCTCTCAGCCGTTTCCATGATCCGGCTACACGAGCGTCTTCTTGCTCGACAGGAGCCGGTCCATCCTAGCCCGCATCAGGTGCTGGTTTCAACTCCTTCGAACCGACAGCCGAATGCCCCCTCTCCTCAGCCCGGCAGCCACTCCAGTGGCGGGCATGGGAACCATGGCGGCGGACAGCGACGCAATGGGAATGGCAGGAACGGACGTCACAGATCTGGGACAGGAGGTGGTCAACCTGCTCCTCCGACACCCCCTGCTGCACCCTCGGGCTCCCAAGGCTCCTGGGTTTGGTGCCCCTGCCCCACAGGACCCGTGCCTCCCTGCCCTTATCCGACTACGAGCTGGCGTACTCCACGGCCTAGTCCTGCTGGCCTTCTCGTCCACCACCGGCTGCACGTCATCAAGCCCTCACTGCTCTTTCTGGCCATCCGACTGCTACGGATTTGGGTTCTCAGCTTTCTGGCATGACACTCAGCGTCCCGGATCAGACTTGGTATATGGATTCCGGCGCATCAGCTCACCTCACTCCGCAGTCAGGTATCCTCTCTTCTCTCTCATCATCTTGTCAATTTCCTAACATACTTGTGGGAAACGGCTCTAGCATTCCCGTGAAAGGATCTGGCAATCACACCCTTACCAACAACACCCGTTCCCTTCACCTTAGAAATGTCTTACTCACGCCAAATGTTATCAATAACATAGTATCTGTTCGTCAATTTACCACTGACAATCAGGTTTCTATAGAGTTTGAACCTTTTGGTTTTTCTGTGAAGGACCTACGTTCGAGAGCTCTTTTACAGAGGAGCAACAGTTCCGGTGATCTCTATCCATTCCAGCCTGGCCCACCACACTCGTCCGCTGTCTCGTTCGCGGCTCTTCCTGCTTCAGTTTGGCACAACCGCCTCGGTCACCCCGGGCTTCCGGTTTTAGATTTGCTTCGTAGTAGTCAGTTCATAGCTTGCAGTAGGAATAAATTAGACACTATTTGTCATGCTTGTCAGATTAGTAAACATGTGCGTTTTGCTTTCTTAGCTTCTACTTCTTCCACTGTTAGTCCGTTTGACATTGTTCACAGTGATTTATGGACATCTCCGGTTTTAAGCAAATCGCACTATAAATACTACCTGCTACTTTTAGATGATTACACACTTTTTCTCTGGGTTTTCCCACTAAAACACAAAAGCGAAGCAATATTGAAATTCAAGCAATTCACTACCTTTGTCCAAACCCAGTTTCAGCGACCCATCAAGAGTTTCCAATGTGACCTCGGTGGAGAATTTGATAATGGCTCTTTTCACTCCCACGCCATTGATCATGGACTAGTCTTTCGGTCTGCGTGTCCTCAGACGTCATCTCAAAATGGCAAAGCTGAACGCATGATTCGTAGAATCAATGACATTATGCGTGCTCTCCTAGATCAGGCCTCTCTACCAGCCTCTTTCTGGGTTGAGTATCTTCTCACTGCTGTCTACCTCCATAATATTCTTCCCACCAAATTCCTCGGCAACGTTATCCCTACTGTTGCCCTCTATCATCACTCACACCTCCCAGGGCACCTACACCTACACAGCCTACCCCGTCCCGGACTCTAGTGGAACCTTTTCCTCAGCACTACGTCCGTCGGTCTGTGTCCACTCTCCCTCCTACTGTGCCTGTGTTGCCTGACCCTCATGAGTCACCCACACCACACCCCGTGGCTACTTCTCCTCCTCCTACCTCTCCTCAGATGAGCATCCGATCCATGCATGGCATTGTCAAACCCGTCACTCGTCTCACTTTAGCTGTCCAGCTACCAGACCCCATCTCACCCATTCCCAAATCCCCCATCCTCGCCTTGTCAGATCCTCACTGGAAAGCGGCCATGGATGATGAGTTTGGAGCTATGGTTCAGAACCACACGTGGGATCTGGTTCCTCGCCCGGCAGGGGCTAATGTTCAGCGATCTATGTGGCTCTTTCGCCACAAGTTTCGCGCTGATGGCAGTCTGCAGCGCTATAAGGCGCTATTGGTAGCCAATGGGAAGTCCCAGATGGTAGGGATCGATTGTGAGGAGACTTTCAGCTCGGTTGTCAAACCGACCACCATCCGTACAGTTCTCAGCATTGCGGTCACGCGCTCGTGGCCTATCCGTCAGCTAGATGTCAAGAACGCCTTTCTTCATGGTGATCTCTCTGAGACGGTCTACATGCATCAGCCCCCTGGCTACCGCGATACACACCATCCTGACTTCGTTTGCCGGTTGCGCAAATCCTTATATGGTCTGAAGCAGGCTCCTCGTGCTTGGTTTCAGTGATTTGCCACCGTCCTCACACAGACTATCGGTTTCTCTGGATGCTCGTGTGATGAGTCTCTCTTCGTCTACAGTCGTGGCTCGGACATCGTCCACCTCCTGCTATATGTGGATGACATCGTCATCACTGGGTCGTCTCCGATTGTTTTGGATCAGATTGTCTCCCAGCTCTCCGGAGAGTTTGCTATGACTGACCTGGGCCATCTGCATCATTTTTTGGGCATCGCTGTCACTCGTGATTCGTCTGGCCTGTTCCTGTCTCAGCATCAGTATGCGACCGACATTCTTCGTCGTGCCTCCATGTCGACCTGTAAGTCTACTGCCACCCCTGTCGAGGTAGGGAGTAAACTTACAGCCACATCTGGCCCACCGGTTGCTGATCCTACCTTATACCGCAGCCTTGCTGGGGCCTTATAGTACCTCACGTTCACTCGACCCGACATCCAGTTTGCTGTGCAGCAGATTTGTCTCTTCATGCATGACCCCCGTGAGCCGCACTTTCATGCCCTGAAGCGCATCTTGCGCTACATCAGTGGGACACTTGAGTATGGTCTTCGGCTCTCTACCTCTGTCGCTGATTCTCTCACCGCCTACATTGACGCCGATTGGGCTGGTTGTCCGGACACGCGCCGCTCCACTTCTGGTTACTGTGTCTTCTATGGAGACAATCTTCTGAGTTGGTCGTCCAAGCGACAGGCCACGGTATCTCGTTCTAGTGCCGAGGCTGAGTACCGCGGTGTTGCTAACGCCGTCTCCGAACTCTGCTGGGTCCGGAAGTTACTTCTTCAGCTTCGTGTCACCCCGCCTCGAGCTACAGTCGTGTATTGCGACAATGTGAGTGCTGTCTATCTCTCTGGTAATCCTGTTCAGCATCAGCGCACTAAGCATGTTGAGATTGATCTACACTTCGTTCGTGAGAAGGTTCGTTTGGGTCAGCTTCGCGTGTTGCACATTCCAGCCGATTACCAGTACGCCGACATCTTCACCAAGGGTCTTCCTCGGCCCTTGTTCCAGCGCTTCCGTTCCAGTCTCAGTGTTGGCACGCCTACAGTTTTGACTGCGGGGGCGTAATAGTAGTAGGACTAATTTGTACTTAGTTTAGGACCAATTTGTAATTATTGTTGTAAATTACATATTTAAAGGTCACAAATCAATAAAGAAGACACGGAAGATTTTCACCCACTTACAAGCAGGAGCAGTTATTAGAGATGATCAAGGACGGCTGAAGGGTGCGCGGGTGTGTGCAGGGGTGGGCGGGGAGAGCTCTCGGGAAGTCGAAGCCCGTGCATTATTGGTTGGACTCCGGTTGGCGCACAGTCAGGGTCTACGGCGAGTTCTAATTGAAGGCGACGCCAAACTCCTTGTAGACGACCTGAACAAGATTCTCACATGTGAAATAGTAGAAGATATCTCTGTTACCGGTGATGTTATGTATGAAATAGCCCAACTAGCAACAAGGTTTGAAGTCTTTTAAACTCAGGTGGATTCCTCGACAATTGAATGCAGCAGCTCACCAACTAGCAACAAGAGCTAAATGGCAACAATGCTCAGAGCAGTGGGGTGAAGCTTGCCCGCCGTGGTTTCAGGAAATTCTAAACATGGATGTAATCTTTACCACGAGTTGATTAATGAAATGATTTTGTTCCTAAAAAAAAAAGGGAAATAATTGATTCTATAAGGGTCCTAATTGGAAAATATTTGATCCTAGTCAGATCGTACGAATCCATGTACTACTAGAAAATCCCTAAAAAGGCGGAGTATTGCGGCCCCTAGGGCTTTCTAGCTTTGAGACTTGCTCTCCTCTCCTCCCTAGGGCTCAAAGTTTTCTAGCTTTGAAATCATACCACCTATGAGGCTGTTCTTCTCCACCCCCAGCAGCCGTGGATCGGCTGTTCTGCAGGCGATCCACCCGCAATCCACCAACAACTCGGCGGAGTTAACAGCAAAGCCTCCTCCCTGGTTGTGGTCTCAAGCTCTGCAGGTAAAAGTCGAATCTCTTTATTAATTTTACTATCTCTCTGCTTTTTTGTGTCGACTCTCTAACCCTAACCCTAACCCTTCTATATCACGGTGGTTCTGCAGGCGATCCACCCGCAACTCACCAACAAATCGCCCAACAGTTGCCGGTCTTAACAGAATAGCCTCCTCCCATCGCCGGTTGTGGTGTAAAGCTCTGGTAAGTCGAATTTCGGCCTCTTTATTTAATTTACTCTGCCCACTTTTTTTTGTGTGTCGGCTCCCTAACCCTAACCCTAACCCTAACCCTTCTCTCGCACGCGGTTCTCAGAAACTTCTACTTTTGTGGAACCCTTTCTTGGCATTAGTTGCGACTAGTGAGTTCATTACTAGTAAACCACTACAGCACCATTTTGCAAGATGGTCTCCAAGGCAAAGCAACTTGAAAAAATCTTTCCAGAGCATATCTATGAATCAAAATCGGTGTTTGTTTTAGGCCGCTCTGTAAGTGACAATATGTTGCTTACAAATAAGTTGTCTGCCAAAATACACAATTAGCAAAACTGACTCCTCTGCATGGCCCTTAAATTGGACATGAGTAACGAGTTTGATTGGAATTGGATGATCTGGGATTTCCTTGTCCACAACCTTACAACTATGAAGTTCTCGCCGCAGTAGGTCTGCGTTCTCACTTATTGTTTCACTATAGTTTCCTTTTCATGTCTTGACATGAGTCCCCTAGACGATTCAGTGCACCGGATTAGCACATTGGCCTGGTGCGCTTGGGTTTGGAAATGTGGTCTCTTTGCTACTCTGTGGGTTAATTCTGTTTTGGTGTAACTAGTTGATGGCCTTTGTTGTGCTGTTACTGTGTGTTTTGCCTTGATTGTTGGCATTGCTTTCGTTGAGTGCCTTGGACATATTTTGGCATGGTTTGTTGGTGCTTGTGCATTTTGCTGTTTTCTTGGGTTGCCTTTGATCGTTTCATTGGTTGGCATCAAATCTGGGTATTTTAGTTGAGTTTCTTGGCCAGATTTTGCATTGCTCTTTTGATCCTTTTGGTTGGGGGCATTCACTTAGGGATTGGTGGCCTTAGCTCGGTGCTTTGGTAAAGTTAAAATCATGATTTTGGGCTGCTGTGAGTTGCTGAGTTTGCTATGAATTAGGCATGTCAATGGGTTGGTTCAAACCCAGAACCGACCTGGACCGAATTGCGAACGACTTGAACTGGCTGAATCGAACCCGGAGTAAGATCCGCAAGAACCGAACCCAGAACCGACTTTCTTAGGTTTAGTTCTGGGTAAACCCATGAGAAACAATAATTCTCCCAAACCCGTAATGACCACCAACTCTGTTTCATCTCTTTCTTGTTCTGTTTTTGCAAAGCACTATGCTTCTTCTCTCTCGTCTTAAATTCCCTAACGCTTCGTTCGGATGACGTTGGATTTGGGAGTGGATTTGGATTCAGAGTGATTTCAAATGAAATTCAACGTCTGGATATATTATAGGGGATTGGATTTGATTTGAAACAAATCCAAGCCCCAAGTCGTGAGCAATTTGAAATTCCAACACAACTGGCGTCATTTGAAATCCAGTGCGCTTAGTTAATGAAACCGAGTTATAATAATGTGACTTCAGCAAATGCAACCAAGTTTCCAACTGTGAAGCCGAGTTATAATAATGCGACTTCAGCAGAGGGAACCAAGTTTCCATATTTAGGTTTAATAGAATCGAATAAAAAGTGCTAATCCGGGGAATCGAACCCGTGCCTTAGACTCGCTCACGGGTCAAAGACTTTAGAGAGTAGAATTTACCAGTAAGAAAAGATCATTTCTGTTAACTTTTAGACATTAAATAATAAATTGCTGTAGCGAATTTCGTTCTCACAAACTCGTGTTCATTGATACTATCATAAGAACGTGAAGTGGCATTCTCACAACCACACATTTCTTATCATTAATGAAACTTATAGTTGTGAGGATGCCACATCACGTTCTCATGATAGTATCAATGAACACGAGCTCGTGATAATGAGACTCAATTCAAAACTAGACTCATAATAGTATCCAAACGAAGATTTTCAAATTTCTTTGGATTTGAAATTTTGGAGTTTGAAATTCTAGATTTCAAATCCAAATTTAAATTATGGTTACTAAACGCAACCTATGTCTCTTTGATTTTATTTCTTCTCTCACCTGAATTATCTCAACAAACTCCTTATATATATTCTCTCCAATGTTAAAAATTATCCATTTCTCTCTCTGTCCCCAAAGGAAAAAACCGTTCTAGGAACGTTCTAGGACGGTTCCACATGACTTTTTTCAGTCCTTAAAATCTCTCTCATCACCTCGTTTTATTTTTCTTCTCTCACCAATGATCTTCCCTAAAATCTCTCCCAGCGTTAACGGTTAACATCCAATATCTTCAACGATTTCATCAATGTCCTTAAAAATCTCCCCTTTTCTCTCTATGTTATTATCCAATGATTTCAGTCTCCTCTCTGGAGTTCTCCATTCCTTACATCTCTCTCTTACTCCGGGATTCTCTCTGTCTCTCTGTTATAATGCTGAATCTACAGGTTTACCTCCATTCCTTGACTCTACGTGACTATTCAACAAACTATTGTCTAACTACCCAATTCTTAAATGTCTACACTACACATAACCAAAAACTCACACACCACTTGTGCCAAAAAAAAAATCAACTCGCACAACACCAAAATTAAATTAATATTAACTAATATCAACTAAGGTAGTATGGTTCTTTTTCATTTTCAATTCTATGAAAGTCGGCAATTAAATTTACAAACTAGTGCTAAGGTTACTAAGAAGTGAAGGAACAAAGCATGTGATGTCAAATTTAAGCATGTGATGTCAAATTTTAAAGACTTACTCTTGAAACATTTCAAATCTCTCCTAACTACTCAATCAGACAAATGGCATTTCAGGAAGAAAAATATAGAAATGTTTCTTCTAAAAAAGTAAATGTTCTTAGCAAGTTACCCTCGGGGTACAACAAAATTGTCAATCTAATACCAACGTCAACACTCTTTTAATACTTGATACGTCTATCAGTAAAATTGTTGACAAACAAGAAAGTAGTATGAATGATGTAGAGGAAACTTACTTTATGAATTACTTAACGGAGACTTTTTGAATAGACAACTATGGTGTCATTTGATTTTAAAAGTCGTGACTCTTCCTTTTAAAGAAAGAGATACAACCATTGGGATTAAAGAGAACTATCGGATTATTAAGTCACTGAATATATCTTTCTCACGCTCACTACACTGACATTGAATTACAATCTAACACCAATAGCAGCACTTATGCACTTTCAAGCAATTGCTCGGCACATCTTCGAAATTGCCTTCTCCTCTTTTGAGGAGACTTCGTACAAGGTGCTTCAGCTGGCATATGATCATCACCAGAATTAGTGATTATATATCCAGCACGTGTCTGGGCACTCATCCGCCTCATAACATATACATTGAAGTAGTATTTCACTATCTCTTCTCTGCTCTTGGATGGGAACCTTTCAAGCGCAAGCTGCAAGAAACTTTTTTTACCTAATGAAGCATACGTTCTCATGACAGACTCAAATTTCTTCTGTTCCTCTCTATCCCACGATTCATATACGTCTTCTCCCATCTCAGCAGACTTCCTATCATGAAGGTGTTGCCCAAATGACGGTGTAGCTCGACCTTCTTTTCAGTAATATCGTGCTTCACGCAGTCTACAGATCTAGGGGAGACACACAGACAGGTTTCAAGTCAACTTTCGTGTCCAACCGTGTTTCATCGTATAATTCACCAGTGGAGTACTGTCCTCGAGATGGTTAGGTCCATTCTGGAATGTCAGCTTGAAAAGCAGATGCGACTGGAACTACACGTTTCTTCTGTTGGCGTTGATGAATTCAAACCAGCTCCCATCGCATCTTCTTTTCAAGATGATGTTCCATAATGTAGCAGCCCATCTCGAGGATAGTACTCCACCAGTGATTTATACGATGCAAGATGGCTGGGTACGAAAGTAGGCCTGAAACATGTCAGTGTGTCTCTCATGGCTCTGTAGATTGCGTGAGGCACCACTTCGCTGAAAAGAAGGCCCAGCTGCAGTGTCATCTGGGCAACATCTTCATGAGAGGAATTGATAAGATCGGGGAAGACGTATATGTATAGTGGAATAGAGAGGAAAAGAAAAGAAAAACTGACTCTGTTGTGAGAACGTATGCTTCATTAGGTAAAAAAAAGTTTCTTGCAGCTTGCCTTTGAGAGGTTCCCATCCAGGAGTAGAGAAGAGATAGTAAAATACTGCTTCAATGTATATGTTCTGAGGGGAATGAGTGCCCAGACCCGTGTTGGATATATATACTCACTGATTATGATCATGTGCCCGACGAAGCATCTTGTTTGAAGACTCCTCAAAAAAGTAGAAAACCTGAAGTTGCTTTAGGCAATTCTGAAGATGTGTCGATCAAGTGCTTAAAAGCGCATAATTGATGCTATTGATGTTAGATTGTAATTCAGTGTCAATGTAGTGAGCGTAAGATATATTCGATGACTTTTTTTTTTTGAGAAAATATTCGATGACTTGATAATCCTATAGTTATTCTTTGGATTCCAATGGTTGCATCTCTTACTTTTAAAATGAAGACACAACTTTAAAATTAAGTGACTGCATCAGTGTCCTTTAGCTCTCTATTAAAAAAGTTGCCGTTAAGTAATTCATAAAGAAGATATTTTGTATATCATACTACTTACTGTTTATCAACAATTTTACGAAAAGATGTATCATCAGGTCTAGAAGAGTGTTGGTGTTGGCTTTACATGTAAAATGTTCATAAAGAAGGAAACTTGCTAAGTCTTTTTTTTTTAGAATAAACATATCTATATTTTTTTTATCCAAAAGTGCCATTAGTCCCATTGAGTGGTTTAGGAGAGATAAGAAATGTTCCAAGAGTCAGTCCTTGAAATTCGACTGTGCATGCGTTGTCCCGTTACTTCGTGGTAATCAGAGCACCTGTTTGTATCCTTAATTGCCGAATTTCATAAAATGCAAAATTGAAAAGGAACCACACTTAAAATTAATTTACTTTTGGTGTTGTGTGAGTCTAGGATTAGTGTTGTACAAAAAATTGAGAATTGGGGAGTTAGATATTAGTCTGAAGAATAGTTGCGAAGAGTTAAATTTTGAAGTGTTAGCTTTTGACATCTCGATGATTTTTTTGTTAGTGACAAGCAAACCTTAAAATGTTGGGGTATTTTATAACTCTGAATATGAGTCATTTCCTTGTAAAAATTCACTTTGGTTTTGTATTCCGTTTGATTAGTTGGCGTTTTGGCCCGAATTCAGAAATTATCAAACCCACAATTCTGTAGAAAAATTGTGTGACTTATGAGTTACTTGCAAGTTGTAGATGTATTTTTGTCTGGACTAGTCTTGTGTTTTACAATAGCTTGGATACTCGAAGATGCTGAGGCTTGACACGAAAGGCTCAAAAATCAATGAAAGAAGTTAAAATATATGATACGGGGAGCTGAGTGCAAATCTGCAATAATATTGAACAGGAAATGAGGGGGAGGAAGATTTTGTTTATTTTTGGAAACTAAATTATGTGATGGGGGTTATTTTGTATTATTTAGAAACCTACTTGCTAGATTATCAATTGTGTAAACTAGTCTTAAAGTTTGGAATCGGGCATATATTATGCGCACTGCTCATACCCGTACTTTCGGAACTAGATACCTCATAATAACAACAGAGAGCGGCAACAACAGCAACAAGGCTTCTTTTTGAAAAACACGATCTCATAAGCTATCTAGAATTGCTATATATATATATATATTGTATGTGTTTAAAATCAAGATATTGAGAGAAACTGTACATATAAGAAATAGCGAGAAACATCCGAAGCTCTTGAGATTCAGAGAGTTGAATTAAACACGAGAAGAAGGAGACGAGTTGAATCTCTTAATGTTATATTTGCTACTTCATTTGTATAAGAGTTTGTTTATCAATATGATAACTTCTGACTCCCAATTTCGTATTGTTTTCTCTTGTTCTTCATCTCCAATATTTATTGTTCCTGTTGCAGATTAGTCTGAGTACTTAGTGTTTAAATTTTTTGTTGCTCATATGATATCGGGTAACATGTTTTCTATTTCTTTTTCCTCATTGCTCAGTTGCTGGATTGTTGATGTTGCTTCTTGAAAATCAAATTTCAAACTAAGTTGGTCCTTTCAAATTCCAATAAATCTAGTGTCGAAGCACGGTTTTCTATCTGGAAATTGAAGTTGTTGAACTCAGTTTTGACTTACAGTTTGCTGATTCTCATGTCCTAGTGCGAGTAAATTTTTCCAGCCCCAATTTCGTAGGTTGGGGAAGGAGATTTGTGAAAATTGGAGTATCCAAATGAGAGTGTTTCCGGGTTCTCAAGACATGTGGAATTCAATTGAGAAGGGGTTTGATGAACCAACCTCTCAAGAAGTTGAAGACATGACTAATATTCAAAAGGAGGATTTGAAGGAGTCTGGGAAGAGGGATAAGAAAGATTTGTACTTTTTGTACCAAGGCGTCGGTGAGTTGAGTTTTGAGAAGATTTAAACCGCTACAACATCCAAGGAAGATTGGGATATTTTAAGGAATTCATATAGCTGAATTGAGCAGACAGCAAGAGTAACATTGCAAGTTGATTCGTGAGATTTAGACGTTTCATATGAACGAGAATGAATATGTGGAATATTATTTCACAAGAACTTTGCTTGTTATTAACGCAATGAGGAGGCCTGGTGAAGAAGATTCTGCTGTGTCTTAGCAACTAGTTTGAGCATGTAATTCCAGCCATTGAAGAGCCTAAAGATTTCAAAGTTTTGACTGTTGACCAGTTGATGGCTTTGCTGGAAATTCACGAGCAGCGAATGAAAAAGAAGAATGTCACTTCAATTGATCAAGCAATTCAGTCAAATCTATCTCTCAAACTAGATTACTAGACTTTGGATGAGGCTTCCAAAGTCGTGTTTGTGGCTATATAAACCGATGAAAATGTTTTGCATGTACAAGAAGCTATGGAAGAAGAAACTATGGTGGTCTACAAATCAGAATTTAGGTTCTCTGAGAGGTAAATGAATAATAGCGAGAGGAAGAGGAGATTATAAAAATTCCTCAAATCAACAAGATTATGACAAGAGGAATGTGCAAGTGCCATAAGTGTCGTCACTATAGCAGCAAGTGCATAAACGACAAACAGGGAAGTCGATGAATCTGTTAACCATGTTGAGAAGAATAAGAGTGAGATGGAGAATCCAATGCTATTTGTGTATGATGGAGCCAATGGAGAGCAAACTAATGTTTGGTATCTTGACCTTGACGAGTCTGTTACATTTGGTAATTCCTTCCAAATTCTTATCAAATACAAATGTAAAGTTTTGATTAAAATCAAGAATGGAAGCCATGATTATATTTGAAATGTCTATTATGTGACGGTGATAAAAAGTAATATCCTAAGTTCAACCTTGATGTTGTTGAAGGGATATAATATCACTATGAGCAACAATCAGCTTGTTATGTGGGATTTACATGAGATGTTTGTTGCTAGAGTTTAGATGTCCAAGAATAGAATGTATCCGTTGAATACTCAACAATATTAGGTAAAGTGTTTGAATGACAATGTGAAGAAAAAGGCTTGGGTTTGGCCTTTTAGGTACGGAAATCTAAATGTGGGTGTTTTGAAGCTTCTTGCATGCAAGAACATTGTGAGAGGTTTTCCTTTCAATGATCATCCAGATGAAGTGTGCGAGGGGTGTATTGTCGGCAAACATCATAGATTGAGTTTTAACAAGGAGGTGAGGTGGAAGGCATTGCAACTGTTGGTGCTCGTGCACACTGTTGTATGCAGCCCGTTGAAGCCTATGTCGAATGCAATGAATATGTGCTCTCTTATATTTATTGACGACTGTAGTAGACATACTTGGGTTTATTTTCTGAAATGGAAGTCTGAAGTGTTCGATAATTTAGCGAATTCAAGTCTTTTATTGAAAACCAAACTGGCAAGTTTATCGAAGTTTTGAGCTCTGACCAACGGGACGAATACACCTGAGATGTGTTTGAGAATTTCTGCAAAGCTCATAAAACTGTTAACCAGGTTACATCACCTTATATACCTTAGTTAATTTGAGTTGCTGAAAGGAAGAATCGGACAATTTTAGGCATGGTGAGAAGCATGTTGAAGGGGAAGAAAATTCTTGAGAATTCTCAACAGAGGCTGTCACTTGTGCAGTGTATTTGTTGAACTACTATCCAACCAAAAGTGTGAAGTTTAAAAAGCTGGAGGATGTATGGATCTCATTCAAACCTTGTGTCTCGAATCTAAGAGTGTATGGGTGCATTGCTTATACCAAGATTCTGGATGCTATAAGAACCAAGCTCTACAAAAAGGTGAAAATGCATTTTTATTGGTTATGGTGATAGGGGAATGAGATACAAGCTCTACAATCCAGTGACTAAGAATATAGTGATGTGTAGAGATGTGATATTTTAAGAAGATAACATGTGGAGTAGAGATCAGAGTGCAGCACCGAATAGTGTCAATCTTATAATTGAAGATGAAGAAAATGTGAAAGAAGTTAGAGGGGTTCCTGGTGAACTAAAAGTACTAAAAATGGTTCTCCACCATTACATGATCTAGCATCACCACCACATTCTCCAACGGAAGAAACCTCAAATGAAAGGCCTAGATAGATGAGGCCGTTGCATGAACTTTATGAAGGTGAAGATTTTAATTTGTTTTGCTTGCTTCCAGACCCCAATCCTCTACCAATAATAGAAGTTGAAGAAAGCTATAGATGAGTAAATTCAAGCAGTTGGGAAAAACAAAACTTGGAATCTCACTATTCTACCGGAAGGCCATAAAGCAATTGGTGTTATATCTAAAGGTATAAGGTAAGTTTGTAGCAAAGGGTTATAAGAAAAGATCAAGAGTCGACTACGGAGAAGTGTTTGCGCCTATTGCTCGCTAAGAAATTATTCGGCCAGTAATTTCTCTCACAGGTCGATATAAATGGAATATTTATCAGCCTAATGTGAAATATGCATTTCTTAACATTTTTCTCGATGAGGAGATCTATATTGAACAACTTGCTGGTCACATGAAAAAAGGTGAGCGGGATAAAGTATACAAGTTGAGAAAAGCTCTTTACGGATTGAAGTAGGCTTCGTAAGCATGGAATGCTCGAATTGACAAGTACGTTCTGGAGAATGAATTTGAGAAGTGTCTTTATGAGTACGCTCTTTACAAGAAGGTTGATGGCAATGGTGAGATGTTGGCGCTTAATAGAGCTTCTCCACACATATTTTGTTCTCGTTCCGAACTTAAAACCATACATTAGGCATTTCTTTTTAAAATTCTATTTTTTCTTTTCCACAACTCTATTTTGTTGACATATGTATAGGGAAGAGTTTTGGATGGTTTCTGCTTTGGAGGATGAGTTCCCCAATGCACTACACAGGTTCTGTATGTTTGACATATGTACACAAATTTCATGTGATTGTTCTTTGAACAATTAAATGTCAATGCCAAGTTATTTTTGTACAAAATTATTTGTTTATCTTTTTACAGGGAAAAGTTCAAGTGGATGGCTTTGAAGGGTATGTTCTACAGTGCAGCTAAGGCAAGCACATACCCAAAAGAAGTGTATGTATGAGATTCAAGCACACAGCCCCGGTGGTGTCGCTTGTTCTTATAGGACACCTGCTTCTCCATTCAATTTTTGTGATCCACTAGAGTGAAATCCACATCACTTGCTATCATTTATTTTTACTAAACCACATCACTTGCAAGTTGTGAGGTTTTATCCTGATAGTAGAATGAAGGAAATGAGATAGGAGGAGGAAAAAAAGGAGAGGATGGGTTTCCCCTAATATGTCTCGGAGGAGATTTCAACTCCATTTCTAGGTTGATGAAACATTGGCCAGGAAGTACAAGAATGCTCATTATTAGAAACCGCGTGTTTCTTGCATGCTTCCTCTTTACCAGGAAAAGTTTCTCGCTGAACCGCATTACATGGTCTTTCGTGTAGAATCTCTTGACAAGGGCAGACACGAAGTGCGTCTTCTTGGCTCATATATGAAGAAGCAGAAACCAAACAAGTCTTGAGGATCTGGTTTGAATTCATCAACGATTATAGGAACCTGTAATGTGCAATTCCTGTTGGAGCTCCTTTTCAAGCAAACATTCTAGATTGGACTAGCCTATCTCGAGAGCAGTGTCATACCAGTCAATCTAGCGATGCAAGATGGCTGGGTACTCAAGTATGGCCTACAGCCTAAGAGGTCATAACTACATATATAAATTGGGAAGTGTAGGCCTTATTCTTGTGAGTGTTCCTCTGCCGGATCTGTAGAATCCAGCTTTTTTTCGGTAACGCCTTCAAGGAATGGAAATTTGATGAAATGGGGAAGACCTATCTAAGTTGTGGACCAAAGAAGAACATAAAAGGTTCAACTCTGTCATGCGAAGGTACCCTTCAAGGGATAAAGAAACTTTATTCCAGCTTGTCTCGGATAGATTTCCAACCCGGAGCGAGATACAGTGAAATACTAGTACATCGTATATGTTACGAGGAGGATTTGTGCAAAGACACGTGCTGGATATAAAATCATTTATATATATATATAAAAGCAGACAAGTGCTCAGGTTAAATCTCAAGATGCCATGTGTCACGCGGGAGCTATTGCAAGAAAGCCATATGTACATCTATGTGGACAATACACAATTTAAAACCAATAAGAAGATGCCATATATTATGTTGTCATAGATACTTGCTTTGTAATTGCTTATGTGGACTATTAGTCATCAATAATCATTTTGAATGAGTAACCTACGTATAGTAATATAGTAATAATTCAGTTACAATATGGAATCCTTTTCAACAGTCATTAATTTATTTACGTCTTTTATTTCTCTGTATTTAATTAGTGGTAAGGAAACTGAAATACCTTTATTTTGGTACTAAACTAGATTCATTCGAATGTCATTAACAAGCTTAACCCTTTCACGTTCCATTTTCTTTGCAAGATCCAGAGAAAGCATACATGTAACTACAATTTCTCACCAAAATCACTTATTTTGTCAAGCTAGAAATGGATCTAAAACATCAAAGGGTGTCCACTCCTCTGATCGAGCTCTGGAGATCTACTAGCCCCGAATATTTGCTATATGGAATTTATCAATAAGTTTCTTTAACCATTATATAATGAATTTATGTTTGGCTGTGTTGGATTTTTGACAATATATGGTGTTGTATATCAACCTTTGTTCTTCAAGCTCCCAAACTCTTGCATATTTAATACAATTTTGTGTCTGTAGTGTTCATTTTTGGTCTGCAACAAATCAACAATACATATATCCCCACTGCTGCTCACGGTAATTTATCTTTCCTTATTTGGTACATATTTTTCCAAAATATTGGAATATATACGTTCTTGCTATCATGATCATTTGGCAAGGTCAGAATAAAGAAAAATCACTAAATGCACCGGCGCAAGGTAAGTTAACAAACCGATATAAAACATTAATTTCTTTATTTCTAAAACACGGACACCTGATCAAGCTTTAAAGATCTATGAGTTGATATTCTAATTTCCAACACTAAAATTATTGTTCTTTCTCCCTGGAGATTTATGATCTTCTTACAAACATAATCTAATCAAATTCTCTTAACATCAAATATGCTATGTGATTTATTTGATCGAATTGTTTCTTCACATACCACGTGTTCTTTGTCCTTGGGAAAAACCTAATGCACACAAACTATTGAAAAACCATGCTAAACCATTCAGGATCTCTTTGGCACCTGTAGTTAACGTGAAATATTTTTATTATTTTTAACTATACATTGTTATGTGGCCACGTCGTCACTGGATTTGTATGTTCCTTACTTTAATCGTGAAGTAAGCTTTCATTTCTCCCTGATAGATTTGACAGTACATCTAAATTTCTAATGTCATTGCACCCTCATCTGAAAAGTATTCGTGACATATGATCTTTCGCTTAAATCTAACTTTAAAGTTCAAAAGACCTTAATACAACTCAAACATGGAATTTCCCTATCGAACGTATTCTCAATTATTCATATGATCCTTAGTGCTTGCTATATGCTGGCGGGCTATAAAAAATTTCAAGTTGGATGACGGATATTTTGGGTGAACTTTGAAGTATTTAAAGGTTCAAAATATTATTAAGATATGAGTGTGGTCTTATACGAGGTCATTATCAATGTTCTTCTTACAAACATAATCTAATCAATTTTGCTTAACATAAAATATGCTATGTGATTTATTTTTTGAAATTGTTTCTTCACGTTCCGTGTGTCCTTCGTCCTTGGGGGAAAACCTAATGCACACAAATTATTCAAATATCATGCTAAACCATTCTGGATCTCTTTGGCACCAGTAATTAAGGTGAAATCTTTTTTTTTAACTATAACATTGTTATGTGGCCACGTCGTAAGTGGATCTGTATGTTCCTTACTTTAGCCTCCCTGGTAGATTTGGCAATACATCTCAATTTCTAATGTCATTGCACCCTAATTTGAAAAGTATTTATGACATATCGAATGTCCCTTCGGGGACATCGGATAAACTTAGAACGATACAGAGAAGATTAGCATGGCCCCTTCACAAGGATGACTTTGCTTAAATCTTACGATAAAGTTCAAAAGACCTTAATACAACTCAAACATGGAATTTTCCCATGGAACGTATTCTGTATTATTCATATGATCCTTAGTGCTTACTACAATATGCTTGAGGGCTATAAAAAAAAATCAAGTTGGATGGCGGATATTTTGGGTGAACATTGAAGTATTTAAATGTTTAAAATATTATATAGATATGAGTGCGGTCTAATACGAGTACTTTATCAAAGTATAGGATAAAAGTTGTAAATAATAAAACTTAAGCGGGAGCTATGGCTCCACTTTTCTTCATATAGGTACGCCCATGAACACACGTGCAATCCATTCAAATCTCCATAGTAGTCTCAAGTGTATTATATTAGTAAGCTAAATTAAGAATTTTACCACCATTAATTGAGGACTAGCAATGGCCATAAACAAAAAAACGCTAACTTAGTAACTGACTTACAATGTTCTATACTACTTCCGTCTCTTTTTTATCACACCGGTTTGACTTCTATCAGACTATCACCATTTACTGGGTCACTTTGACCAGGTGATTTAGATAGTAAAACGATGCGATTCTTTGATAATTGTTTCACCATGTGATAGGGAAGAAACGGATATAGTATTTTCTTCTGTTGAAATATCATGCTAAACTATTCTGGATCTCTTTGTCACTTGTAGTTAAGGTGAAATGTTTTTATTATTTTTAACTATAACATTGTTATGTGGCCACGTTGTCACTGGATTTGTATGTTCCTTACTTTAGTCGTGAAGCAAGCTTTCATTTCTCCCTGATAGATTTGGCAATACATCTCAATTTCTAATGTCATTGCACCCTCATATGAAAAGTATTAGTGACATATGATCTTTCGCTTAAATCTAACTATAAAGTTCAAAAGACCTTAATACAACTCAAACATGGAATTTCTCCATCGAACATATTCTCAATTATTCATATTATCCTTAGTGCTTGCTACATATGCTTGAGGGCTATAAAAAAAATTCAAGTTGGATGACGGATATTGCTTGAGGGCTATAAAAAATTTCAAGCTGGATGACGGATATTTTGGGTGAACCTTGAAGTATTTAAAGGTTCAAAATATTATTAAGATATGAGTGTGGTCTTATACGAGTACATTATCAATGTTCTTCTTACAAACATAATCTAATCAATTTTTCTTAACATAAAATATGCTATGTGATTTATTTGTTGGAATTGTTTCTTCACGTTCCACGTGTCCTTCGTCCTTGGGGGAAAACCTAATACACGCAAATTATTCAAATATCATGCTAAACCATTTTGGATCTCTTTGGCATCTGTAGTTAAGGTGAAATCTTTTTTTATTTTATTTTTAACTATAACATTGTTATGTGGCCACGTTACTTTAGCCGTGAAGTCCCTGATAGATTTGGCAATACATCTCAATTTCTAATGCCATTGCACCCTCATTTGAAAAGTATTTATGACATATCGAATGTCCCTTCGGGGACATCGGATAAAATTGAAACGATACAGAGAAGATTAGCATGGCCCCTTCGCAAGGATGACTTCGCTTAAATCTTACGATAAAGTTTGAAAGACCTTAGTACAAATCAAACATGGAATTTCCCCATGAAACGTATTCTGTATTATTCATATGATCCTTAGTACTTGCAACAATATACTTGACGGCTATAAAAAAATCAAGTTGGATGACGGATATTTTGGGTGAACATTGAAGTATTTAAAGGTTCAGAATTTCATATAGATATGAGTGCGGTCTAATACGAGTACCTTATCAAAGTATAGGATAAAAGTTGTAAATAATAAAACTTAAGCGGGAGCTACGACTCCACTTTTCTTCATATAGGTCCGCCCATGAACACATGTACAATCCATTCAAATATCAATAGTAGTCTCAAGTGTAATATATTAGTAAGCTAAATTAAGAATTTTACCACCATTAATTGAGGACTAGCAATGGCCATAAACAAAAAAAGGCTAACTTAGTAACTGACTTGCAATGTTCTATACTATTTCCGTCTCTTCTCTATTACACCGGTTTGACTTCTGTCACCATTCACTGGGTCACTTTGACCAGGTGATTTAGATAGTAAAACTATGCGATTATTTGATAATTTTTATCACCATGTGATAGAGAAGAAACGGATGCAGTATTTTCTTCTGTTGAGTACCTTAACAGTTTACAAGGATGTTTAACAAAAAAATTACCAATAGGAATACTTTGCTACAGATAATTGGAATTAAAAAATAAGTGTGAACTTTAAACAAAAGAAGAAGAGATAACATATTCCGAACACAAAGGCACATTAAAGATTACATCATTGTTTCATATATTGATATATTAACCTGCCGTTGTTAATAAACAGACAATGATGGTATAACCTCTTCATATTGAAGTGATCCACTGATAGGCCTCACGTTCAAACCTCATGATTACCAATAATTTTAGGGGCTCCGTGAATTTTGTCGAGGTGCGCACAAACTTTCTCGGATATCACGGTTATGAAAAGAAAAATCACCATTAACACCCCCTCCCCGGAGGACGAATCAAGACAGCTTGGCAGGAAATAGTGCTCCATGGTAATTTATAATACTTCGTGGATAAACGCAATGAGTCGGCTACATAAATATAACTTATATTGCTCTCACATCTCTTCAAACTTTTAAAGGTACGTTGCATAGAATGAAACAAGCATTACCCTAACAATAACATATAACCGCGACATGTCGAACTTAAATCAATAGAAAAACACAAATTAAATTGTAAAGAAAAGTGTAGCAAGTTCTTATGTATTAGAAATATCTTGCTGTCACGTTACAAAAATTTGGTGCAGCGAGTTCACGCAATAGATGTTCACATCAATATTACAATCGTTCTTCCAATTTTAAGTTTCCTTCATTTCAGACATATCACATTCTTATATTATCTTCCATGTGTCATTTACCAATTGCATGTAAAACTGCACAATAAAATTCGGAAGCCGGGTTTGGCTGCTTTGATTGTCTGGGATGCAATTCAATTATTGCTTGAGGTGTTTCTTCAAGTATTACTTCATTTCTTCTTGTGGGTCCACGTGCCAGTTAATTGGTTTTAATCTCTGTGGAAGTATCAAGTTTGGCAAAATCTTCCCTACATCGTACATACCGGAGACCGTTATGAGGTCAAGCCGGGTTTATAGAACTTGGACATTAAGTCTCTCAAAGCAGTTACAAAGGGTCGCACGCGCGCGACGGGCCTTACCCTAGCTTCCAAACCACTAAGTCCCTACAAGTCCCTTGTTGGTACGGGAGGGCCCTGTCTCGCAGCCCCCTCGTGGATACATAGGTAGTTATCCGATGTGTATGGAGCACAACTGGGTGTGCTGGATTGCTGCCACGTGGCTGTGATTTGTCTATCCAGAAAGCTGTATCTACAATTAGCAGCTTCGTCGGACTGAAGTAGGGAATCTCAACGTTATAGCCCTACCGTATTGCGTTGCCTGTTTACATGCTAGTCGTTATGCTGCTTAGATATATTAGTTATGATTACCAAATTGCTAGTACTGTTATGTCTGATTATTGTGAACTTGTAAATTGATATATGATTCATGTAGAGGTGCTGTCAAAACTGTTATTTGAGTATTTGAATCATACAGAGATGCTGCTGAAATTGCTATTCGAATATACTGTTGATATTCGTGACTATGCTGGATACATGCTGTCAACTAGGGATGGCAATATGGTCCGATTCGATTTGCGATCCGAGCGATCCGGACCGAATGGATCGGATCCGAATCCGATCCAATTGAAAATGGATCGGATTTGGATATGGAAAGCCAGATCCGATTGGATTTGGATCTGGATTTGGATCTAAGGGCAGATCCACCGGGTCCCGACCCGATCCCATCCGACGTATATGTGTGCTTTACAAATATATTCATATTACCTCCACACTTTCACTTCCAAGAAGAATACATTAGTAATTCAAACCTACAAAGCTATTTCTGTTGTGTTTTAGGCTTCATAACTTGCGAACATGCCTTAGCGTATGAAATACTGTTTATTGTATTTTATTGCAAACCCTAGCCGGATCCGATCCGACCACGTATTAAATGGATCTACGGATCGGATTTGGATCAGCTGGATGAAACCCGATCCGATCTGATCCGAATCCGGTGATGATCCGAACGGATTTGGATCGGATCTGGATCCCATTTCTCCTAGTCGGATCTGGATCGGATCTAGCCTGATCCGATCCAGATCCGACCCGTTGCCATCCCTACTGTCAACTGTGTGAATTGTTGATATGCTGTTAGCATGATGATATTGTCGATAGTACTGTTCATGCACGATTTGCATGTGAAATTGATAATAAAAGTGGAAAGATAAATGGACGGGGTTAGCAAGAAGGGATTGCACATCACTTGGGTGAAAGAACCAGAACGCACCCGAGGCCTGGTGCAAAATATAAATGTTGAATAATGATTATTGTTCCTGGAGACAAGGGGTCCATATATATACTCGTGAGAGTGGTTACATACAAGGTATAATCTGCTAAACTAGGAAATCAAATAATAACGACATAATGGGTGATTCCATAACTCACGTAAGATATAATAACTAACTACATAAATCAAGGGATGAGATAATAAGATATTATCTCATTCCTTAACACGAAAAGCACTGCCAGCTTGATGGCAGGTGGGGTACTCCGCTCCCAGTTGAGAGTACGTATGCGGAGGGCGGCTGACTCACTACGGGCTGCGACCGCGCATGTGAGCACCCCAACTTCCATGAGGATAATAAAACGAAGAAAAGCTTGACATATGCATGACATAAACATGATTATATTGAACTGTGATAACATGCTGATATGATACATGTACCATGAAACAATACGTGCTTGGACTGTTGCCTTGATGTTCTCTATTGATCTTGCAGTAAGCTCACCCTATATTTTACAGGTACAAGTTATAGTGGTGCTGATGGTTCGGTCCCTGAGTTGTCTTAGCTGTTCGTAGTGCTAGCTTGTCTATAGCTTTTGAGACGAGTCTGAAGTCGTTTTGTTTGTAATATAGTTGGGCTGGGAACCGTTAGTAGCTCTGACTACTCTGTAACATATTCCAGTTTGTGTAATAAAAGTTTAAGTTGTTCTGTTCATCACTTGTTCGATTAGTTCCTTTAGTTTTATTTCAAAAAGAAATGGTCAGTTACTTATTACCCACTTCCTGTTAGGGGTAATGATCCACCTACCACCTCCAGTTTCAAAACTAACTTATTACCACCTAAGGTTTGTCTTTGTTAACAATTAACAACCTGGGTGTTTTCCATCCAAAATTTTCCATCCAGTTAACATCTACTGAAGGTAAAGTTGTCCAATAAAAAAAAATCTAAACACTAAATAACACAGCTAATTCCACTGCCACAGAACCACCATCACCTCCATAGCAACACCGCGGCCGTCAGCAAGCCCATAGACCTACGATCCATTCCCAAATTCCGGCTAACTGCCATCAAAACAAGAAATCACCTGTTACATAAATAATATGAAAACACATCTATATAATAAATCAGCTAGGTGTTTCTTTCCAAAAAGTGTCAACGGAAAGATCCTAGCCATTCAATCTTAAGAAATGTCTCAAGACATTTTGAGCCATTGATTTTCAATTTTTTTTTGAGGGAAAACATCATAAAGACAAAACCAGATCAACAATTTACATCTTGAGAAAGAAGAAAAGAAACCCATTCTGGTGGATTGTAGAACCACTGCATTGACCAGAGGGCTTCACGAGCCCTATAAGCGATGGAATGAGCCACTGTGTTTCTTCCTCTTGGTATCCATTTGAAAATGCAACTGTCGAAATTTTCCAGCAGTGAGACAATTTGTAGGAGTATGTCATGAGTACCCGAAAGATCATTAGTTCGATCCCCATGTTGAATATTGATTACGTCCTCTATGATCTTTCGCGCATCGCCTTCCACTGTGAGCTTCCTTAGACCACAACGAACAGCTAGAAAAATCCCCATCTTCATTGCTTTGGCTTCTGCAAATCGTGGACCTTCCGCCATCTCCTCCGCTGCTTGCCGTGCCGCCACAAAAGATCCAGTGCTATCAACAATAAAAGCCCCCAGTAGCCTTCATAGTTTGACTGTCAAATCCTCCATCAAAACGCAACAATCCCTGAGAACTCTAAGTTAGTAGTGGACGAATTGGCTACACTGTTTGAGGGCCTGAGATGAGTCTGCTCCTCTGTCACCGTTCTCGTGCAAGAAAGCTCCTTAATCCGAAGTTCAACATCTCGAAAAAACTGAAAATCATTCCGAGCTTGCCCTTTGAAAATCGTCGAATTTCTCAGATTCCATACTTCCCAAAAAAATATACAGAATTCTTTCCTGTCCTCTGCAGTTGCTGAACTAATCAAATTGGCCATCTCATAGTTTATACGCACAATAGCCAGATCTTTAGCAAAACCCATGGAGCTCCACAACTTCTTAGTTCGTTTGAAATCCGCAAAAAGATGAATCTCAGTCTCATCAAAGCTATGGCATAAAGCACAATAATTACTAATCTGCAAACCTCTTTTCGCAAGATTGGAGCGTGTTGGCAGACGTCCATGGAAATTACGCCACATGAAGTGAATAATCTTTTTGGGGATCTTAATCTTCCACAAATTTTCAAAGAAAGAGCTCCAGTTATCAAAAGAAGAGTGAAAATTACCTCCTGCGTGGCTTTTGGTCGCAACTTCATAACCCGATTTCACCGTATACATCCCATTTTCTTCAAAATGCCAAACGATTCGATCCGGTCTTGAATTTGTCGGAATTGGAATAGCCGCAATGGCGTTGACATCCACATCCCATACGTATTGTTTCAAGGCCGAAGTATCCCAAGTTCTTTCTTCTTTGATGAAGTACCGAATTAGCGGACCTGCCATTATATGCGGAGTAATAACTTTAAAATCATTATGCTGGGGAATGAAAGGATCAACCAATCCCGCTGCAAGACCATCTCCTATACTCCACCTTAAGCCGATTTGAAGCAATTCTTTCCCGTGTACAATGCTTATCCATGCAAAAGACGCGTTATTTCCTGCCTCAGCATTTAGAAACCGATCATTAGAAAAATATTTAGATTTTAAAACCCTAGCCAAGAGAGAACCTGGTGAATTAAGAATCCTCCAAGCTTGTTTTGCCAGCATCGCTTGATTGAATTCTCGAGGTTTCTTGAATCCCAAGCCTCCCCTTTTACGCGGCTGCTGCATCTTATCCCAAGCTATCCAATTGATCCCTTTATCTCTATCACGATTTGACCACCAAAATCGTCTAATCAAACCTTCTAGTTTGTCACAAATCCCATCCGGAAGTCAAAAACAACTCATAGTGTAGGTTGGAAGGGCTTGTGCCACTGCTTTGACTAAAACTTCTTTACCTGCCACTGATAGGGATTCCTCTTTCCAACCCTTCAGAATCGCACTAAATTTTTCAACCAGATTGTTAAAGGTGATGGATTTATTGTGACCCATGGTAGTTGGAAGACCCAGATATTTGTCATAGCGCTTAACCTCTTGAACCCCAGTTGCTTCAAGAATCTCTGATCTAGTAACCGCATCCACTCCTGCTGAGAAAATCAAGGCTGATTTATCTAGATTAACTAGTTGTCCCGAAGCTCTCCCATAATCTTCTAGTATTTTTAGAAGAGTATTTATGCTATCCATATTTGCACCTGTAAAAAACAAAGAATCGTCAGCAAAAAATAGGTGGGAGACCACTGGTCCTCCTCTAGACGCCTTAACCCCCTCCAACCGACCCTCCGAAACTGCATGAGTAACAGATCTCGACAAGAACTCACTGCAAATGAGGAACATTTTCCTACATAATAATTTTATATATTCGAATTCCTTTTCCTGATTTTTTTCCTTTCTTTCCACTGAACCTAGCTTCGTTAGCATAGGGCACTTCTGCACTGACTGAAGTACATCCAACTTGTTAGAAAGGGTAACTTCACATCCGCAGAAAGTAGGCACACGTGATTTTGTTGAGATTGACAGTTTTCCCTATTAGTACCACAAATTATGTTAGTTAATTTTTGGAGCAGCATGAGTCTTCTATTACTTATGGCTCTTCTAAAGTCAGCAACTGCTTCCATGAGTATTCAGAGGTTGTACGTAGTAATATGTTTAGATATTTGTAGATACCAAACCAAAATTAGTATCACATGATAGCTTAAAACAACTTCCAAGCTATAGAATCTGTATTATAGAGCAATACGTTTAGACCATTGTAGGTGGCAATAATATGGCCGATATTTCAGTTACAAATATGTTTAAGACATATGTCACAATGTTGTGAAAATCTCCTTGATTACCGACAAAGGGATTCACAGTATAATTTAACATCAAAGTAAATATTTAGATATTTCACTATAGTAACATGTTTACTCGATTCACTATCTTGGTCTTCTCAGTGTTCGCCTTCTGTGAAGACCAGTGTTTTATGATTGGGTTAGATCGGGGATATTTTAACGTTAATTTTAAAGGAAGTTTATATTGGTTTGATGGTAATGAATATTTTTTCCACATAAGTTCGAATCTCGTTGATGCGTCTTCCGAAGCCCCTGATTTGGGAACTCCTCCTCAAAAGAGAAGAAAACCCTAAAACTTTTGCTTTGAGAAATTCTAAGGATGTGCAGAGCAAGTACTTGAAAGTTCAGAAAATGATGCAAGTCCCACAAAACATCGCCAAACTACAAAAATATAAGTAAACTTTCACTTTAAGTAGGAAATTACACATTATTCATTTCACATTTACTTTCCACGAGGAGGAGGCCAAATGTTCGCCCGGATGGCGAGGATTGAAGAATTGACGATTTCAGAGGCCATAATTTTGTTTCATCACTCTTCTCTTTCTTTATGTCTTTCCTGTTTTGAATTCGATACGAATACCATATGGATTAGCATCACATAATATCTAAATAAAGAGACTCACATTCTTCATAATAATTTTATACGATGCCCCACACAATTTGAGTTTTTTGTTTCAGAATTGACAAACACTAAGAAATAGTGCGGAATCCTAGAATGAACATATTACGATTCATCTTGTTTTGAGATCCACATGTCAACTTTTCAAATATTCGTTAACTAGTTAACAAACCAGGATTTTCCTTCACCTACTAGCTATTAAACTTATGTTGATATAGGGGCTTTAGGTACACACTGAAGGGACCAGATAAAAATTAATAAGAAAAAGATGAGTGAGGGGATGGATAAGTCATCATGGCCAAAGGTTGGAGCAAAGTTGAAGGGGAATTTTGCGAGGGAAGGGTCAATGGGGAATGAAAAAGTAACAAATATTTGGGGGTTGTCTATGGTGCGTCCCTTATTAGGGTTCCTGACAACTTTTTTATTTTTTGTATGGTCCCCGCTACTACAGGACAAAAAAGGTTACCCGGTATAGCAGGTAACCTCGGCTGGGGATAGAGTTGTTAACATATATTTTTTCTTTAGATAAAGTTGTTAATGTCTGCGCCACAGGTAGATAGTAAATGTTAGCATAAAGTTAATAATTTTTAACAACTCGAAAGAACAGCTTCAACTTAAGATAGCTTTGTTAATAACTTGTTAAGAAATAACGATTAAATAAACTACAAGCAGACCAATAACAATTAAAATGTATTTTATAGGCATGTTTAAAGATTAATACTGGAATAATTTCACAATAACATTAAAATCAGATGGTACTTGTTAAGAATTGTCTCTCGGACCGTCTTTCTTGTAAAGAAATCACGAATAAAATCACTCTAAACAAACCTGGATCAATCAGGCTCGTATTTCCTAGACAGATTACTTGATTGAGACCAGAAGACTTCCTCTTTAACAAAATATTCGGATGGTATTTGTACAAAATCGCCTCCCGGATCGCCTACTTGTTTGCGGAGTCCACCGGAGGATTGGGGCATGTGGTTCTATTGTGTCCCAGCTCCTTGGAACTCCATACTGCCTTCTCTTGTCTTTCTTGGGTCCTTTTTGGCGTTTTGTGTTCGGGGGGTTCGGATTTCTCACATGGGCATAGGGATTTTCTTCCTTCTAAATCTCCCCCTCTGTACCCTGAGTAGGTTTATAAATGATTCTCTGCATTTTTCGAATCCCATCGGCCATATGCTTTAAGAAGAACTTAATTGTGTCAGAAGATGTACATCCCAAATTGGCATACAGTTTAACTTGGCTCCATATAGAACCCCGGTGAAAGGTTTGAACATCTGGGTCATCACAGTTCTTCCAATGGGTACGCGTTACACAAATTGAGTTTGATTGATGTATATGCATCTCATGTGTGCCACCTTTCAATACATATTAACAATATATGGATTATTAAGACCAATTATGGGACTTACAACGCATTGTGATTGTTCACAACGTTACATCTCACGATGTGGATAGGGGTTACACCTTATCCCTCGTTGTTCAAGTCCCATAGTTGTGTGTCACCTCAAAACTCTCGGGCTCGTTAAAATGACACAATTAGTACATTAAATCATATTTTGCTTGAATGGGGCATATTTCATGGCTGAACAACTACAATGATCGAGTTTTCATTCATTTTGGGTCTTTATAGGTAACTTAGAGGAAGATAAATTAAAGTAACTTCAAAGTAACTCCCACACTTGCTATTGTTATGTTGTTCAGGACACATGGTGACACCCTGAGTCATTCAATCGATGAAGAAACAAAAATAAATGGTATTTTACTGGGATATATATCTTAAATAATAAGATAGAACTCTCTCTAGGGTTTAGTATTTTGGAAGGTAAAGTCAAAAGTTTGGAATGAGTTCTTAATACTCAGTAAAATCAATACACGAAGATGCCAATATGTGGGTTTTTTGATCTTTTACACAGTGCCACACATGAGACAAACCAAAGGGAGGCACAAAGTCCTCAAGTTGAGTACAACAATCTGTTGGTGATATGGTACCTCGGTACAGTTTATGCCGTAATTTCATTCCCTTGTCATTTGATAATATCACTCAATTTAAAATAATCTACAAAATAGAATCATTAATTGTAATTCTTGTTCAGACCACGGATGGTCTTAAATTTTTCAATGTTTTTGATCAGTTTGGAGGAACGTGGAGCGAGATGGGATACGTAAGTTTCACGATTTCTATCAATACAAGTTGATTTATACTTTCATACTTTGTTGAACTTATTTTATTTTGACTTGTTAATGAAACAGATTCCCCAACATTCGAACGGGTAATAATCCAATTCATTAGAAGTTATTACTAATTTGTTAAAATTACTATCGTATGTATTGAAACTGTATTCTGGTTTAACCTATCAGGTATGATTGTTGCCCCCATGTCTGCTTTTCAATGACCCACTTGAGGGATTTGATTCCAACTACAAAGAAGAATTTCGATGTCCAAGTGGAGCAGCTCAGAATCAGGGTTGCTAATGAAATGGCTAGATCAGACTACAACCAACACTTTGCCCAGCTTTTAAGGAGTTGATGAAATTGAAGTCTGTTCAAGAGAATTTCTATGAGTTCCAGAACATGTACCAAAAATTTGACACTGTTTCTACGGTTTTATGAAATTCGGGGAAGTCGTCGAGGAAGTCGGTGGGGAAGAAGGGAAAAAAGTGAAATTGTGTTATGTTGTTGGGGGTTTTGTAACATGAAAAATATATATGTCAGTTAATGTTGTGGGTTGTTTGGGAGAATGTATGTTATGAACAATGTTTTCCAACGTTGATGAGCCAATGTTTTTTTGCTTATTATTTGATGGCTTGTGTTGTTTTCTGAAAAATTGCTTGTGCTTTTTTGTGAACACAAACTGTACAGTTAAATTTATTTAACGTGCATTTGGTGTTGGCCAACTACCCTCACCTACCAAAACTTAATTAATAAATGCACTACTGGGTTATTATTTATCCATTCTAAAGTGTTGAGGTCTCTATCTTAACTGTAGATACCTGCATTTATATCAACCAACCTACCCACTGCCCGCTCTTTATACTATCTCCAACCACTCTCAACTAACTCTTTATTTCTCTCTTCACTCTCAGATCTCATCAGTTCTCCTTCTCTTTCACCCTTATCTTCTTTCTCTCTAACAAATGTCTCAACCTAGTGTAAGATCTTCACCCTCACCAAACAACCCACCTTCATATTCAAGAGGAGATGCATCCCGGAGGTCAGGGTGTAGGTCTGGGCAGTGCTACTGTGGCCGATACCCTGTAAGTCGTACCGCCCATACGCCCGAAAATGATGTACGCGTGTTTTGGACTTGTGCCAAGCCTAGAGGTCAACAATGCAACTATTTCTACTGGGAAGATGAATTTCCCAGTCTGTGCTCTGCTCCATATCTCCAACAACTTCAGGAGGAGGTAACAACGTTGAGTAGGAGACTCGTAGGGGCCGAGAATGCTTCCAAAGCCCACTCTTTTCATGTGAAACTGCTGTACGTTGTGATTTTTGTCATTCTCATCGTTTTAATTTTGAAGTAAGATAGTTTCCTTCTCTATTATGTTGTCTTCAGTTAAGTGTGAGACTCGAAGGGGCCGAGAATGCTTCAAAAGCACACTATTTTCGTGTGAAACTGTTGTATGTTGTGATTTTTGTCATTTTCAACATTTTAATTTCAATGTATGATAGTTTATCCTGTATTTAATTCTAATTCTGCTGTGATTAGTTAAGGATTCAAGTTTTGTTAACAGTGATATCTCCGAGTTTATCTTAAATGAAAGGGTTAATGTCATAACTGTTAATCACACTAACTAAAGATTAATCAAAGATATCACTGTGTTATCTTATTCAGCTTAGTTCATTCTATAGTGTTAACAATACTATCTAGGTTAAAAAGGAATCTTCCTGGGACCACTTTTTTTGTCCCGTAGCTGGCCTCTGGGACCACTTTTTTCGTCCGGTAGCTGGCATTTTCGTAATAACCGGCTAGTACCGACTTAGACGGTTACCATATGGACGCACCAAAGTTTTGGGCAAATATTTGGGTTCGCTGTATGAGATTTTGAAGAAGAAGGACGCTAAAGACTGTGACTATAAAAAGGATAAATTGGGTCCATAGTAGGTCCTCGAGATAGTTTCTTACATTTCATTGAGAGTATGCATTAGCTCCTCGATTTTGTAACAACACTCTAGGGTTCAAATTGTTTATACAAGTTCAGTTGCATTCTTACTGATTATATTACTCGTCGATTGTTACCTACATTTAGCCAATTTAATCGGATTGATTAATAGTTTTGGATTGATATGACTGTGTCTCCATCTCTTTCCCAGCGCCCGTCTGAATTGGTAATCTGAAATTTCGGATCGCTAACCAATTCGACTGCGTAGAAAATGTCTAGTCTACTACACATCATCGCATACAAAAGAATAACAACACCATTTACATATGGTACTCTGGTCATCTAGTCTATTTCTAGTTGTGTCTAGGGAACTTATATGCGCTGAAATTTTTGCCATGTGTTGAAGGACAGTCGCATGGTATAAAGTCCAACATATGAAAGCGTTCAAGTATCTTCATTAAGGTACGCCTCTTGGGAAACTGCAGGAAGTCTCTTTGAATGATCCCTATGTATCTTTATTATCCCATGACGGGCAAACAACCCAGTGTAACCTAGTTGGATGTCTCTATTAGTTGAGAGAAAGCAACAAAAAAGAGCTTGAAGCCTCATGAGATCGTAAGCTTGGCTTGCTTGACCATTATATGTTTCGGTAAGATTAATGAGAGGCTGTTTGTGAGAGTTGTGGCTGGTTCTAGCAATAATAAAATTGTGCCTATTAAATCACAAACAAAATCAATTGCATCAATCAAGCTGTCAGAAACATGTCAGTTTATGTGAATACCAAATACATAGTTTAAATGTATTTAGCTTCACATTTATCAGTTTCTTAGTTGGATCATTAATTAGTTGCATTTCATATTTATATATTTGATAGTTAGATAATCAATTTGCACCAACCCTCACATTATATCTCGCACCTCGGAGTAAGAACTCAATTTATCCTACTTTCGACTAAAAAGCCTTGGGTTAGACAAATTCTGATAATTACTTACCAACTTCGTATAACTTCTAACCACTGTGCACTTAGGTCTAAATTTTTGTCAACAAAGTTGAGACCCCATATCCCACAACCATCCGTCTTAACCCTCTATTCATCCTTGTCAAACAACTACAATAATGAAACTAGTAACTCCAGAAACCCATACTACAACCATTTCACGAAATAATAAATTGTAAGAATATAATTTTATAATTATTTTAATTTTACTATTATTTATGTTGGGCTACAAATGATTGCACTACTTATTTATAAAACTGATTTAATGGTGATTCAAACTACTACATCGGTATGACCTCATTTGAATTTGTCATTCTTGTGTTGGGTCATGGTGCATTTTAGTGTTATATTATTTATGTGGTGTGGATATGAAGGACTGATTAGTTATTTTGGCCTGATCCTCTCTCCCCTCCTGAAGCCCTAGTTATTTCTTATAAACAAGAGAAGTACGGGGTTGATGACCATTAGGTATCAATGTGTGACAGAGTAAGAGGCGAAGATCTGGTCACCAAGGTTATCCATTTTGTGAAGATTCATCTACAATAATGAGCGTGAGGCTGATCAAAGGTAAGTGATTATTTTACTATTTCATTATTACCGTGTTTTAATTCCTAATATGTGGTCCATGATATCTTACTTACATCATGAAGACTTCCCGAATTCATGATGCCATATTCTTTGAGTCCGAAATCTGATGAAGGCATAGAAGAATTGATTTAGTTAATGTAGAAAAAACAAATATCACTACAACAAACAGTAACTTCTGCAACAATAATATGCGCTATAGCAGGAGATTCGTCACGGAAAGTGATATTTTGGTAAAAAAATTTCTAAACGTCACAAAATAGAAAAATATTTGCAACGCAAATAATGATTTGTTGCCAAATCGTCGCTAATGCAAGAGCGGAAAAATTCTAACTTCCCACCAAAATATTTTAGACCAAGTGAGCGTTGCAATTTGTTTAATTACGTTTATTATCGTCACTACTAGTATGACTGAACTAGTAACAAAATTAATCAGGTTTAAAATCATACTTTTTGAGTCGTGTTTGACAAACACTATGGTTACCAATAAACTTACAATTGTTCCTAAAAAAATTGAATTAACTTACAGTTGTTAGAATTTTGGACCAAAAACATATACCAAATTATTTAAAAAATAGAAATAAATTATGCATTATTTTTTAAAATAATAAATTAATCATGGTTCGGTGTCTAAATAATTTGATTTAAATTTCCTGAATAAGTAATCTACCTCATGTATAATTTATACTGTATAAATTTGTAATTTCCTGAAATAAATAATCTACCTCATGGATAAATTATAGGGTGCTGTATACATTTGTAACATATAAGAAAATATAAATATATATTTTTTATGTCAATTTCCTTCAAAAACAAATCCGTTGTTTTAGAAAAACAACCTGATTCTAAGCTCACGTCTGGGAATCTGAGCCTACCGCGTCTTCAATCAAAGCCCACTACTAAAGCTCTACAACTACCCTAACTAGGACGTGGAAGTTTAACCTTATTCATAGAAGCGACATCCGTGCCGAAATTCTACCTCTCTTGTTCACTTCGCATAGTCAGATTTTGCGAATAAAGTCAAACGTTTGCCTCTTCATCCTCTCTTTAGTCAATGGTGTAACTACCGCTTGGGCTCTTCTGAAGTCGTCGGTGAACATGTCAAAGACATCCATGGTTTTGTGATTGGTGTCGAAGGTATGTCTCTCGCCGTATTGATCGTCTTGTACTCAACATAAAGTTGTTATAATCATAATTCATCAGTCGACGATGAATGATGTAGTACAGATATTAACAAATTAGGATTGAAATAACATTGATAAGCAAGAAGATGATGATGGTTCTATTATGTAAAACCATATGGGCGGATAAGATTAGGTAGGTCTGATTTATGAGATCATCATAGATTGTTATAATTTTAATGTGCGCCTCGAATCACGTAGCACTGTAACTGTCGGATTAATATGATGTTGTCTTCTTTCATCAAACGTATATCAGAATCCATTTGATGGATTAGATCAGTTAAAAAAATGAATTTATGGATCATATAAGGCAAGCATGATAGTTGTTTTAGCCTAACTGTCAATGTTTCTTCGTGATTTAAGTTAGTCAAGGACTCCATTAAATGAGTTTGCTGCTCTCACATGAAATAAGGTACATGTTTTTTTTTTTAAAGAAATTGTTTTGTCGTCAACTGGATTTGAACCCGGGACCTCATGCAGGGCTTTCAACGCTCTATCACTTGAGCTACCACCCTAGCTACAAAGGTACATGTTTACTTTCTCTTGTATATAAATTGTAAATACTTTTTAAAATTGTATTAACATATTATTTGTATGTTACGTTGAAATGTAATAGTTTTCTTGTTTCTTTTGTTGCAGGATTATCAGTACTAATTGGACTTGTTGGCACTTCAAGATGAAGGAATAGATTTCACATACTTGTGAACTTATGATAGCTATCAGTCTCTTGTAAATATAGGGCACCCACATGATGTATTATTGTTTATATGCATTAAATTTGAACAATGATAGAGGAAATTTTGTGATATTGCATTTCATTTATAAGACTATTTATTATTTGTGTACGAAACCAAAGTGCTATGTTGACATGTATTGTAGCAAAGATGGATAACTTAACAGAGACAATTGCAACGTTACACATACATTTATTTTAGCGACTAAAAGTGTTTGGCTACAAAATGTTGATTGTCTCAATAGTGAACTTTTGTAGACGAAAATGGTATTGCAACGAATCAGCATTGTTGCTGCTAGATACAAAGGTAACGAAATTATTCATTGCAATTGTGAACTTTTGTCGACGAAAATGGTATTGCAACGAATCAACATTTGTTGCTGCTAGATACAAAAGTAACGAAATTATTCATTGCAATAGAGATCTTCTGGCGACAATTTATCAATTCGTTGGTGAACCATTTGGCAACGCTCTAAAGGCAACGAATGGTGTGAAAAATTTCTTCTGTCGCCAAAACCTTTTAGTGACGAATTATATAGATTTTAATAATTTTTTTTTGTTACTAAACATCGAATTTGTTGTAGTGTGTGTACTCGGTTCATCCACCGATGTTTATGTGTTGTTCTGTAGAGGCTGATATTAATGAGATTCTTTGTAATCAGAGGTCTCAATAATATTAATTCTCTTAGCAGTGGGTATATTTTTGTGTAGTTTTGTGTCTTCTATTCGTTGGTTCTTTTTATAGAGTTTAATTGTAAGGATCAATGTGGGTAAGGTTTATGTCCCCTACTTGTATTTATGAGTTGGAAGCCCAAATCTTAATGTATGTTACAATCATCTTTTGACTTAGGTTAGGCTTGAATCAGGAATAAATATTGTCAGCTAAATATGGGATGTGTGGAATTTGACTAGGCGTTCGAGTAGAGTCTATTGAGTTTTGGGTTGTGTTAAGGACGGGGTTCAAATATTTTAATGGGGAATTATGATTTTCGAGTCTTGTGTGGTTCGACGTAACCATGGGAATGTGAAATACTCCCTTTTCTCATCAAGTGTATTTTGGTCAATTTGCACTTTTTTGATCAAATAATAATTTCATAAGGGTTGAGGAATTAATTAGATTTTTACAATTTAGTAAAGGTCAAAGTGTAAATAATATGAAATTTTGGTATAGTTCTTTTGATGTGTAATCAGAGTTTTGTTTATACGGAGGGAGTAATTATTTTATGAGAAATGTTGGGGAACCCACCAATATCTCCCACTCATCTCCCACATTCCTTCTAGAAAAATATAATCATGCCAAATGAATATTCATGTTCCCTAGCATTTCTCTTATTTTATTTTCTTCCCGGAAAATGATTTTCAGTTCTTATAAGTCCGTCTTTTTAAATCCAAATAAGGAAAAAACCCCTATTGCTTTTCTTTCTTATAGTTGTTCCATTTATTTTCTTCTTTTCCTTTTTCCTTTTCTTCTTCTACCACACCCGTATAACTCTCTCTATCTCGTTTCTTCTCCAAGGGTCCAACATCTTCTTCGATTCACTTTTCTTCTTTCTTCTTTCCTTGTTTCATTGTCTATAAAAGCTAACCCCAACCGACCTCTCCATATTTCACACAAATCTCAATCACCCAAAGCTCTTACACCCTCTTGATTGCTCAACACTCAACACGAAATCACCACTCGAGTCTTTCTTTAGCACTCCATCTTGCAACATAACCTCTCCACGTGGTTCTGGATCCACAGTTAACTGTGCAATCATTGAAAAAGCCCATTCATAAGTCTCATAATATTTCACTACTTCATTCATCCATTTAGGAGTAGCTACAGTGATGGCATTGCATTCTCCTTGTGCTGGATATTGTTGACTTGTTTCTATCACCACACTAAAAAGAATCAGGTGCTGGATTCTCTTTTCCCTTTTGAAGATGATTTCATAATCCACGCCTAGAAATTTGCTTACCTACTTCTGTTGAATTAAGTTACTGATCTCGTGCTCTATTAGGTACCTGAGACTGTAGTGGTATGTTCTAATGATGAACTTAGAGCCCGATTGGTAATGATTTTGCTTTCTTGAACGCTGCTTTTCAAATCTTAAAGCAGTATTTATGATACGGATAGCGTATCAGTTATTTAATATTTTATTTAGTCCGTTGTTATTTAATTACTAATAAGCCTTGACTCTTAGGGTAAGCCCGTAGGAGTCTAGGTTAAGTTAGGGTTTGTCTGTATTTTCTATTTAAGCTGTGTACTCCCTCTTTATTAATCAATCAATGAAATAATCAGTCTCTTTATCCCTTTGTTTTTAGTTTACTTTAGCATCGATACGTTCAGCCGTATCCACTTGTGCCCAATCGTTACCGGACGGTAACAATTGGTGCTTTCATTGAGAGCGTTGGTCGGACTTTTCGTTCGCGGCGCTCGCCCCGGGACTTTATGGATCTCACGTTCTCTATTGTCGATCTCAGTCGCAAAGGGGTCTAACTAGCGCTCCTCGATGAAATCAACGAGCTCTACAAGCAAGGTGAAACAATTAACTGTCTCACCATTGCAAACCTGGAAGACCTTTAAGCAAGTGGGTACATCATCCAGTCAGATGTGGAGTACCTCGAAGCAAGTCGAAAACAATTCCGTTTGATCTCCTTGGACGAATTTGGTCGCCTCCAGGACATAATAAGAGATGGCGAACTGCCGCCGCTCGATGAAGACCACCAGCAGCAGCCGCTGGAACAAACCCAGGAACAACTTCAGCAAGAATCACATCCGCCCGAACAGCCAGAAGACCGCCAGGAACCGCTGCCTCTGCCTCCATCAACGCCAATCACACTTCTGTAGTTTCATACTTCTCATCCCCTCTTAGATAAACATTATTGCTCAATGATCGTAGAACATCAATTCAGGTAGTCCAAGCATAGCAAAGAAATCTTAGTAAAGCAAGAAAAGGAAGTGGGTGGGATGAACATACTAAAACTTAAGCTACCCATAACCCAATCGGCTTTCAAGTTTTTATTATCATTCCCTATGTTCATTTTAGTTTGCCCTACAGGTTTTAAGCTGGATCGTCTGCTCTGATACCACCTGCAACTCCCCGTGGTCCCCGAGCCTTCCGTTCCAGACTGGAAAACCTGGGAGGGCGATGCTAAAGAGTTGGGGGACATCGTAAGCATAACCTCCATATATTTACATCACTATTAAACATACAAGTGAGTCTTTAGATATTACAAACGTCTCTAGTACTACGGTGCTAAGCTAACATACTAGATAATTTCCGGGGAACACTTTCATTCCATGTGAGTCACATACCCATCTAGTCCGTAGTCCCCATCTCCTAGACCTGCGGTGGGAAGGAAAACAAGAACCGCGGTTTTCTAAAAGTCAGCAATAAAATACTGAGTGAGTAACATCCAAGCATGTAAATATGGAAGAGAGATAAATCGATAATAATTTAGCAAAACACAGCGGAGGTAAAATACGATTGAATAATAGGACATTCTCAAACTGTTAACACATTTCCAAAGATTCCAGCAAACAGATGCTAATCCATAGACCAAGTCAAATTATGACAGTTTCTCATTGATCACAGCAATTCGCGTTTCATATTCCGTGTCCAAACCAGAATTTATCATTTTTAGCCATGCGGAGAGAATCCAACAAATCACACCCAAATATCCCATCACAAGCTACCGAGACCTTAAGTGTCGACACCCTCCTAACAGGGTTCTTGCGCCTAGAAGGTGTGAGTACAAGGAGCGGGCCCGGGGCGAATTTCCGCCGGACTAACCAATAAGGGTCGAGTAGACGAAGCCAACAACGACCAAACCAAATCAATAATAATCCAAATGACGTCCCCTGCACAACTCTTTCCACTTTAAGTTATTACAGATTAATATCTTTGTGTGACTATCTCAATAAAACGTAATCAAACACAAGTAAAGCATACGCATACAAAACACATTTTGAGACAAGTACTGAAATCATGTTTAGACACGAAAGAAGCTAGAACGCAAGACTTGGCATGTATACTCACCTTGTTCGGCAAATAGCACGTAAGCTCCTAGAAGTACACGAAACCTTTGTCTACGAATTCTTCACCTACAAATTATATTTCCTAAGTCAAAGAAAAGTTCAAGTGCCAAGTTATACTTTCAAACAAACGTCCTACTCAAGTGACGAGGTCGACAGTTCCCCTTTTTGCTAGAATGACACATACATATACCCTAACGGTATTCAAACCTTACAACTTATCAAATAGCACACTAGTTTTGAAGAAGACTTCTTGGTTTATAATATTTCCAAAAGAGGTTATTTAATTAGGAAAATTTTTCATCAAAAAGACATATAATGTTTAGTGAAATAAGAGAGTGAACAATTATACTTATAAAAATATAGTTGAAGAAATAGTGGTTAAAATTATAGAAAATAGTCGATTACTGATAAGTACAAATATTTAACTCTTAAGAAAATACCCCTAAACACTCTACACAAGTTAAAATATTTATTATCAAGCAAATATCAACCTTCTCAAGTAGTTAAACTAAGTCGGGTTGAAAGTTAGGTAACAAAACACATTTCTTTTTTGTCATGTCTTTAATAAAACATAACTTGTTAAAATTTTAAATCGACGTTTTCGATAATAATTCGACACCCAAATTACATTTTTGATACGAGAGCGATTTCTAGTATTTTTAGAAAATATTTTTGACCCAAAAATAACATTTTTATTTTTCGCGAATAAGATAAAGTTTAGATGAACAACAACTAGATCCCCCAAGTTTACTTCAAAAGACAACAGTAAGCCCCACTCACTCATAAACAGTTTTACTAAAAGACAACAGCCCCATAGGAGTCTCCCTAAAATACAAATAGTGCCCCCATATGAATACTATACCATGTTTATATAAAAGACACTTTAACCCCCTTTTACATAAATATCAAATTCATCAGGCTAAACATGGATTCAAGCATTCAAGATATGATTTTGGTTATTTAAATGGAATTAAGATGAGATTTAGAGCATACCTAGGCAAAGAATGGCCGGAATCGATCAAGAAACGAGGCTGTACGGGTTTGCCGACGGTGAGTTGTGCGATGCTCTTCGTCGCCGGCGATGGAGGGTGTCGTAGCTTCGAGTAGGACTTGATTCCGTCTCCTGTGAGCTCTAGGAGTCGTTTGGCGCTGATTTGGAGGGGTGGGTGTTGTTGGGTTGCCCTGGACGAGTTTCTCGCCGACAAAAATGGTGGTTCGCCGGAAAAATCGTTGGTTACCGCGGCTGCTGCTATTGCTCTGCTTGCAGCCTCTTCCTCTTGCTCTGAGTTCAATACAGAGGGGAATACAAGAGATAGAAAGAAGCAGATTCAGAGAAGGGAAGAGGGGTTGAGATGGCGGCTCCGGATGGTTGTTCCCGACGGGGACAATGGAGGTGGTGGTGGCGGCTTTAGCCGCTGCAACTGTTGTGCTCTATTTTGAGCAGAACAGAGTGTGAGATAGAGGGAGGGAAAAAGAACAGAGAGCTAGAAGGAGGGTGATGGAGGTGGGTCTGTCGATGGTGGTGGCTTTCTTGGTGGTGGCGTTGGCGGGGGAGAAGAAGAAGATGACGGTGATGATGGTGATGATCTTGTGAGGGAGATGAGAACTGTGAGCTATTTATATAGAGGGAGAAGGAGGCGTTCGGTGGTAGAGAGGGTGTACGGTGGCGGTGGCAAAAATCTTGCGAAGAAGATGAATATCTTTGAAGGTGATAAGGATTGGGAGAAAAAGCTAAGGTGTGGGTGGCACACCAATGGGTAGTGTGATCCAGTGTTGCGCACTCACCCAATCTCGCGGTGGTTGTACCCGCGTTAAAAATCAAAATAAAATAAACTCTCGCGTATTCATTTACGCATACAAATTCAATATTTTCTAAAATCAAATTTCTTAGCTAAAAAATACAATATTTTGCCCGAGTTTTATTTCTTAATTAAAATTGTATAACGCTTTATAAATTACCGATTTACCCCTAGCAATTTGATGAGGTATTACAATCGTGGCGGCCACGGTACTCCCGAACACATGGTTCGCGGTGGTATCAGTTCTTGAATGGAGACAATGAGTCATGGTCTCTCTAGATCTTGCCCCGCCAGGCTCCATGTTAACTATTCCATCTTCCCCTGCTGAACCTGGTTCTGCCTCCGCAGATCTTGATTCAATTGGGTTCCAGAAATTTACAACAATATACTAGCTTTTCGGCTCATAATTAAGTTAACTACTATTTGCATACGAGAGCAATCGCTATTCCCTCACACACGTGTGGTTGGTTTCAATAAAACACATGCACCAAACTGAGTGAATAAACAACTTAGCAGATAAACAAAATAGCTTTAAAATGTTACGAGGTTTTGTATTTAAAATGATTTGAACTATTTCAGAAGTATTAGTCCAAATAACAGTGTACAATCCCCTTCTTCATCAAAGTTTCCCAAAAAGTAGTTGTTTATATTCTGAGATGTTATATTACACTAGTACCATTCCGTTAACCGAGCTCCGAGTTAGTCATGAGATTTTTATATGTGGAATGTTTTTATATAAATATATTTTTCAAGTAGCAATTCAATCAGAACATCATCATAAATAAATGTTTTCCAAACTTATGAACAAAACGAGTAATGTCTATTAATTCGCAATATCTAGAATAGACCATGGTAAATGATAACATATGATTAATGAGAATAAGGGTTTATGTAAACCCAACCTCTCTGCCAGACATTGTGAATAAGATCCCACATCCTGCCAGTCATCAACAAAAGCAGCCAACTAGACCTTAAGTGTTAACACCCCCTATAGCGCGTTAGGCATATAAGTTAGTACTAAGATGCTGTACTCTAGCCAGCAAGGCAAAGGTTGAGACACCGAGGGCAGCCACTGAGGGTTGTAATAGGTCCAAGAATCCAACAAGTAGTCTAAAATTCTATAAAAAAATGATTTTCGATCGGAGCCAACATAGTAGCACACGACATAGACATATAACTATGTCGCAAACCTAACTGGTTCCGGTACATGCGATTCTTTCACTATATGTTTTTAATGAATTTCAATTAAGTGTGACATTTGAACAACTAAGTTTTCCAAGTTCGGATACGAGATACGAGAAATAATGTGTGACATTCATTCAAATAAAACACGTTTACAAAGTAAAGAACCAAGTACAACAATTTTATTTATAAGAAGCAAGTAGTTTATAAAAAGAAAGTAGCTAAGAGTGGGACCGACCATCTATCAATGGTAGTCATAATCACATACCGTACAAAAGTAATCAATTATTAGGTTGAGAAATCAATAACTATTCATCATTTGATTAACAAAATTCACAATCTTATATAAATAATCATCAAATTCAAATAGGCATGGAAACAATGGCATCATGCATTCCCGAGAAGGGAACAACGGAGAAACGGAAAGACATATAGAGAGGGATGAGTGGTCAAACAAAGTTATGGCTTGGGGAGTCGTAAATTCCGCTGTCCTCGCCGTCCAAGCAGCCCGTTGGCATCCTCATCGTGCATGTTTTCTCTTTCTTAAATGTTAAATGAGTAATATGTAAAGTCCTCCTCAAATTTTAAAGTGAAAGTGTATTCATCTATGATGTTTTCCCGTGACTTGCTTCTTCTTCGGCACTTTCAAATACTTGCTCTGCACATCCTTAGAATTGCTGAAAGCGCAAATTTCAGGTTTGCTCCTCTTTCGAGTAGGAGCTTCCACACGAGGGGATTTGTAAGACACATCATTCGAAGAAGAATAAATGATTTTACGTCCAGCTCGTGTCTGGGCACGCATCCGCCTAGGAAAAAGTACGTTGAAGTAGTATTTCACTATTTCTTCTTTGCTCCGGCAAGGGAACCTCTCCAATACCAGCTGCAAGAAACTTTCTTTATCCCATGAAGGGTAACTTCTCACAATAGAGTTGAACATCTTATGTTCCTCTTCATTCCACGATTTAGATACGTCTTCCCCTATCTCATCGAATTTCCATTTCTTGAAGGCGGTGCCCAAATGAAGTTGTAGTTGGACCTTCTTGTCAGCGACGTGGTGCTCCACGCATTCTACAGAACCAGGTAAGGCACACTCACATGAATTAGGCCTACCTTTCCCGATTTCAGTATCTATGGACTCTTGACCTTGTGGTCTGTTAGGCGATACCTGAGTACCCAACCATCTTGCATCACTAGATTGATTGGTAGGGCGCTTTCCTCGAGATAGGCTAGTCCAATCTGGAATGTCAACTTGAAAAGGAGATCCCACCGGAACTACAAGTTTGTCACTCTTGTTGTTGATGAATTCTAACCAGCTCCAGTCCTTTGGCTCATCAAGTTTCTTCGACGTGTGTGGTTTCAGCTTCTTCATATCTGAGCCAAGAAGACGCGCCACACGTGTGCCCTTGTCAAGTTTTTCTCCATGTAACACCATGTAAAACGGTTGCAGTGGGCAACTTTTCCTGGTAAAGAGGAAGTATGCAAGAATTCACGAGATTTCTAGTAAATGAGAATATACGTGAAATAACACTCGAAAACTCAACCAAGAAGGAAACAACAAACATAAATTTTCTTATGTGAAAAAGATTTCGTATCAACACATCATTATGTAATAATGAGTATTCTTCAAATAGATGCTAGCTCAGTGGCAGAGCGTTTGAATCCCCTGTATACGGTCGGGTTCGAACGCGAATATATGATGTAATTCTCAAAAAAAAATAAAAAATAAATAAATGAGAATTCTTAATCTTCACAAAAAAAAGTTACAAAATTTGGATGGAAAAGCATGTGTCCTATAATAAGACAGAAATTTAACGAAACCAAAGACACCATTCACAGTATGTAATCTATCTTCACAGAAAGAAATCCTTAAAGAGGCTGCCAACATCCTTTTCGTGCACAGCCTAGAAATCCTATTATGGCTACATTTACTAAGTACCAATACATGAACTTTGTAGCTAGTGCTTTTAGTTGATTCGTCACTGTATTTTTAGAATCTTAGTGAAAGCAAACCCAGAATTTCTAGGGTTTGATGAATACAGCGAATGTAAACCAAAGATGCAGAGAGTGACATAAAGAGAAATGAGCCATCAAAGCTAGGGTTCATTGATTCAGAGGAGTGAATAAATACAAGGAATTGTAACGGGTGAGAATATACCCGTTTGAGTTCTTCAGAATTGCAATACAGTCCTTCTAGTGTTAAATAATGGTACAAGGCAACATACATTGAAGAATGGTTTGTATTGAAGTCTCTCCAATATATCAAATGTGGTCTTGACTCTTGTTAATTCTAGAATGACCTCTGGAATCTTGGAAATGACAATAACAATCCTTTAACACCCTCCCTCAAGCTCAAGGTGGTGGAAGCAGCTTGAGATTGCATTTTAATGTGTTGAATGTAGCAGGATGGAGTCCCTTGGTTAGAATATCAGCAAGCTGATCTGCACTTGACACAAATTGCACATTTAGTTTCTTCAAAATAGTTTGTTCTATAACATAATGAAAATCAAGCTCTATATGATTTGTTTTGGAATGAAAAACAGGATTATGAGCAAGAGAAATAGCTGAGCTGTTATCACAGTATAAAATTGGAGCTTGAGGTATATAAAAGTGAAGATCTTGAAAAAGCATTTTGAACCATGATAATTCAGCAGAGGTGGTGGCCAGAGCCCTATATTCTGCCTCAGTTGAGGACCTGGCCACTGTGGATTGTTTCTTGGATGACCAGTGAACTGGGTTGGAACCCAGAAAGATGAAGAAGCCAGTGGTGCTTCTTCTATCTGTTGGGTTGCCAGCCCAGTCAGCATCTGAATAAGCATGCAAAGTAATTGGAGTTTTAGTATATAAAAGACCTTGTGTTTTAGTTCCTTGAAGATATCTAAGAATGCGTTTAGCAGCAGTCATATGCAAAGAGGTAGGATTATGCATGAATTGGCAGAGATGATTAACAGAGAATGCAATGTCAGGTCTGGAAAAAGTAACACATTGTAATGCACCTAATAACTGTCTAAAAGGTGTAGCATCATGAAGTAATTCACCATCAGAGGTATGCAATTTTGGAACAGGAGTAATAGGAGTAGAAGCAGGTTTACAGTTTTGCATATTGAATCTAAGAAGAAGATCATGAATATATTTTGATTGATGCAGAAAAATACCAGAAGTAGATCTTACAACTTGGAGCCCCAGAAAATAAGTCAGTGGGCCTAGATTTGTCATGGCAAATTCAGTATGAAGTTTTCTTACCAGAGTGTGGATATATGAAGTATCACTGCCAGTTAGGATGATAGCATCCACATAGAGTAACAGAAGAGTCATTTTTGGACCATTGTGTCTAATAAAAAGAGAGCAATCTGCAGCAGAACTTACAAAGCCAAGAGACAAAATATAACTTGTAAATCTTTCAAACCAAGCTATAGGAGCTTGTTTCAAGCCATATATGGCCTTGTTCAACCTACAAACATGTGTGGGAAAGTTTGTGTCTACAAAGCCCTGTGGTTGTTTCATAAAAACATTTTCTTTGAGATGTCCATGTAAAAAGGCATTTTTGACATCTAACTGTTGCAGTGGCCAATTAAAAGATGCAGCTAAAGCCAAAATTATTCTAACTGTTGAATGTTTAACCACAAGACTGAATGTCTCATCAAAGTCTAAACCAGGGGTTTGATGAAAACCTTTAGCAACTAGTCTGGCTTTGTATCTAGAAATTGAGCCATCAGGATTGTATTTAGTTCTGAAAACCCATTTATTTCCCACTATGTTTGCATGTTTAGGTTTAGGAACAAAAGTCCATGTATTTTGATGTTTGAGACTTAGAAACTCTTTAGTCATAGCTTTCTGCCACTGAGAGTATTTCTTTGCCTCAGAGAAACAAGTAGGGTCAGATAAAAGAGAAAGATTAGGGTTACCAGCAGTAGCACTGAAGCCTATTACTTTCTTTTTGAAGATCCCTGACTTGCTCCTAGTCTGCATATGATGTCCAGGAGCATTTTGATGCATTGATGGTGAACCAGGTGCCAAGCCAGGGCTAGCAGGCTGCTCCTCAGGTTCATTTGAGTGTGAGTCAGGTGGAGCCATCATTGGTGCCTCCCTTGGACTAGGTGGCTGCATCTCTGGATTTGAACCAGATGCTTCATGGATAGCTCCTGGATCATGATGCAAACTTGAAGTATATGGAACTGGAGAAGGGACAAAAACAACAGAAGAGGGATTAGTTGCAGTTGAAGTAGCAGTAGGCACTGTTTCAGAAACAACATTCTTAGCATAGGGGAATAAATTCTCATCAAAAATGACATCTCTGCTAATGAAAAATTTATGTAAGTGAATGCTATAGCATAAATAACCCTTGTAATTAGAAGCATAGCCCAAGAACACACATTGATGAGTTTTTGGTTCCAGTTTAGAATTCATGTAAGGTCTCAAATTGGGGTAGCATGCACAACCAAGAATTTTTAAGTGTTTGTAATCAGGTTTCTTTTTAAATAGAAGTTCATAAGGTGATTTATAATTAGTTGTCTTACTGGGCATTCGATTAACTAGATAAACAGCAGCTTCAAAACAGTGAAACCAAAAACATTTAGGCAAGGAAGCATGTTGCATCAAAGTAACTGCAGTATCAACTATATGTCTGTGTTTTCTTTCTGCAATACCATTTTGTTGAGGTGTGTGTGGACATGATTTTTGGTGTTTTATACCATTAGAGGAAAAGTATTGTGTAAACAAAATAGATATGTATTCTCCACCATCATCTGTTCTAAGAATTTTAATAGTATGTCCTAACACATTTTCAACAAGTAACTTAAATTTGGGAAAAACAGACACAACTTCAGATTTATGATGCAAAGGAAAAATCCAAGAGTATCTAGAGAAATCATCCACAAAAAGCAAGTAAAATCTATAACCATGATATGATTTCACAGAAGAGGGACCCCAAACATCACTATGTAATAGTTGAAGAGGAGAATTACTTGAAGTAACAGACTTAGAATTTGGTAATCTTGACATTTTTCCTTTGAGACAATGTTCACAAACAGTAGAAACAGTTTCTTTAGATAAAGTATGACTACTATTAGAAAGAGCAGAAGACAAAATTTCATCAGTTTGGTGACCAAGTCTGGCATGCCACAAGGGGCTTTTTATTTTGGCACCAAGAAAACACTGATGTGTTGCAGAGGTTGGAGCAGAAAAGGGTGAGGAGTGAATTGGATATAATCCATGTTCACTCTGACCTTGGTAAAGAAGATTCCCAGTAGTTTTGTCCTGAATATGAAAGGAATCAGCATCAAATACAAAAAGACAATTGTGTTTCTTGCATAACTGATAAACAGAAAGCAAATTTGTGGCAAGTTTAGGAACATGAAGAGTATTTTTGAGAGTAAAAGTGTGACCAGGAGTATGTAAGTGAGCAGTACCAGTGTTAGCTATAGGTAGATGAGTACCATTCCCAATAGACACTTGATCAGCAACTGTATAAGGATCATTCACAGAAAGGTTACTCAATTCAGATGTCATATTATTTGTTGCTCCAGAATCAGATAGCCAGTAGTTTGGTGAAGAAGAACCAGAGTGAGTGGAAGCATTCATGGCAGTTAATTTGGATGGAGGCATCTTCCCTTGATAGGATTGATCCATCCTATGCCAGCAATCTATGGCTGAGTGGTAGTCATAACCACAGATCTGGCAGTTAATAGGTGTATTTCCATTTTGACCTCTGCCTTGATTATACCCATTATTACCTCTTCCCCTTTGATAAACTCCCCTATTAGATGAGTTATAGCCATTATAATAAGTGTTACGACCACCAGAACCACGGTGTGAATCACCCCTACCTCCTCTGTGGTCATTGCGACCACCAAACTGACCACGATTAGGTGGGTAGCGACCCCAGACCGACCACCACGAGAGTAGCCTCGTTGACCAGAAAAAGAAGACGACCCAGTGGACATATTGAAAGCGGACATAGAAGAGGACTCAGAAGACACTAAACTTTGAGATTCATGCATCCGCTCTTCAGCACGCAACAAAACATGTAATTCCTCAAATGAAATAGGGGAAGAGTGAATCCGTAAAGAGGACCGGAAGGGGTTGTATTCAACAGGTAAGCCATTTAAGGCATAAAGAAGTAAATCCTCATCATCAACATGAACAAGAGAAATAGCCAGTTTATCACGAATCGTTTTAATCCTTTGCATGTAGAGATCGATTGAATCATTCTTTTTCTTGATATTTTGTAGATCAGATTTAAGATCTAGAATATTTGACCTTGTGAGAGACGCATACCTTTGTTCCAGAGAGAGCCAAGCAGATCTGGAAGAGGTCTTACCAATAACAAGAGTTAGGGCTTCTTGAGTGAGAGTTGCGTTGATGAGCGTGAGAATCGCTTGATTTTGAACAGTCCAGGCGGTGAACTCAGGGTTAACAGTTGATTGCAGAGCGCCGGTGGCATCGGGGAGGTATTGAGGAGGCGGTGGGGTGGTGACACGATTTCTTACGTGTATACGCAAGTGCACGGTCAAGTAGTATATGGAGTATTTCACGACTCCGAGTATCGAACCCAAGGGAATTTGCGATTATTAATTGACTAGAAAGTGGTTATAGGAGATCTAAGTGGCCGGTAAAAAGTTGTTTGAATTTGTAACGTTGTCGCCCACAAACAAGCGACGTAAATTAAATAACAAGTACTAAATATTTTTGTAGGGTTTTCAATTTTTTTAAAAAAATAACTTGAGATTGACTACGATTAATGAGAAAGAACTAGGTAATTGATGTCCCTAGGGTTGTTAACGATTTCCGGAATTATGCATGAAACACTCTACTCACGTTCTAGTTATATCGGGTAATGCTCATCACGATCTTCTCTCGATCTCACGTGAATTTGTGTAAGTAATAGATTTCGGGTCCTCTCGATCCACCTCCGTCTATCACTACAATCTAATTGATTTCCTAGACTTGTTCACCGGGTCCTATCGGTCCACCGAATTCACTAAGTTCTAACAAAAATCAATCGAAACTACACTCACACGATTAATCAAGTTTCTATCTCCTCTCGGTCTCGAGAAACTACAAGATTACCTACATTATTCTTTAACATGTATCAAAAAGTTCACTTTCGTGCAACAATCTCAACGACTAGTATCCTAAGGGTGATCAAGCCAAGAATACTAAGAATGAAGTACAAGAATATGTAGGATAACTAGAACATTCATAAACTTTAAGCAAACGCATGTATCATGTCCAAAATCCGGAAAATCATTCAACAAACCCTAGTTTTCCATCAATCACCTAGCTTTAAGAAGTTTAGCTAGACATAATATGGTTCAACATATCCAAAATAATGAAGTTCATGAAGAATAGAAGAAGAAAAGATGATCAAACGCTAAAATCTTCAATGTAATTGATGATCCTTGCTCCAAGCTTGTTCTCCCTTCTTCCCTAGCTCCAAAGTCTTCAAAGATGCGTCAATATCTGTCTCTTAGGTCGTTCTCCCCGTTTTCTACCAGCTGGGCACGTTTTTTAATGAAAATATGCCGAAATTGCACTTCAGCCCCTCTACTTTGTAATTCCCGGGCAGAATTCTTTGCTGATTTTGCGCGGGCTGTTTCTCCCTCATACGGACTCGTCTTCCGGCCTACCATATACCGTTGGAAAGCTACGGATGTCTACTTTCCAATGCAGCAAGCCTTGCTTCAAAATCTTTGTAGATTTTCCTGGGAATCGAAAAGAGTGCAGGCTGGTCCTGTGTGACTTTTCCAACTTTTCTTCGTTTTAGCGTCTTCTTTTCTCCTCTTCATTCCCGAGCATATCCTTGAGCTAGCTTGTGTTCCGAAGTTCGTTTCCGCTCCAAAATCATCGCTCCAAGCTCCCGGTTCCTGAAATACACAAACGAAAACATACCGGAAGATCACAAGCGATAAACAATGTATAAATCATACAAAAAACGCCCGGATTATGAAATAAAGCTCAATAACTCAAGTATGCTCAATACAACCCGGATTTGGTCAATTTCTCACATAAATACATCAAAACGCTCGCAAAAAGGTCATGGATCATAAACATATAACTCCTAATGTGGAGTTATCAGGTGGAACCGTCGATGAAGCCATAGAGGCTTTGAGCACGAAGAACAGAGGAAACTTGATGTTTCCAGAGAACGAAGTTGGTGTGATCAAGTTTGAAAGGGACCAAATTGTTGATATTGGCCAAAATATATAGGGGGTTGGAAGGAACAGAGCCGGAAGAAGTTGTAAGACTCATGGCTCTGATACCATGAAAGCAAACCCAGAATTTCTAGGGTTTGATGAATACAGAGAATGTAAACCAAAGATGCAGAGAATGACAGAAAGGGAAATGAGCCGTCAAAGCTAGGGTTCATTGATTCAGAGGAGTGAATAAATACAAGGAATTGTAACGGGTGAGAATATACCCGTTTGAGTTCTTCAGAATTGCAATACAGTCCTTCTAGTGTTAAATAATGCTACAAGGCAACATACAGTGAAGAATGGTTTGTATTGAAGTCTCTCCAATATATCAAATGTGGTCTTGACTCTTGTTAATTCTAGAATGACCTCTGGAAGCTTGGAAATGACAATAACAATCCTTTAACACTTAGAACCACCATCGGGATATCAAAATTTATCTAGCCATAGGCCTACAAATCGGAAACACAATCAACAAAACAGTCTCACTTAGAAACGTAATGCCCGCACCATTTTAATCCTCAGAGGAGTACACAAGCGAGACGCAAAGCGCAATATTTACGAAGCATGATCGATTTTATTTTTCTAAATTATATTGTCGAGATATAAAATTTGAGTCACTACTTCAGAAAAATTAGACCCTATTTGTCTCTTGCAATTACAGAAATGAAACAAAATGTGTAAAAGAAACTGAACTACAATACCATAAGTGATTGAATGATAGACGACGGAATGCAGTCTCCTACATAGACGATCGCTGTAAAGAGTATTTACCCCCAATGTTGCTTGTTCATCTTATTGATACTACAAGTTGGACAAATTGCTTCCTAGTATAAAAGCAAGCAGTACTTTGGACGAAAGTACAGTCTAACACACCGAATTATATTACGGTGTTGGGAGTGCCTTGAAGACTTAGAAGATCCTTAAAGGAGCTCGAAGAAGTGAAAAGCCCAGTTTCTTCGCACGGAGACAAGATGTCTTCGTACGAAGACTAGTGTTAGCCTAAATTCCAAGGTCTTCGTGGAATATGTTGCTGTATCTAAGCAAGAAGGCCTTCGCACGGAGGGTATTCGCATGAAGACATCTGGTCTTGACATCTGGTCTTCGCACGAAGACAGCCCGAAAGAAAAGATAATAAGGTTAGTAAAGTTTCTAATTGTATCGGGCGAGGGGGGGGGGGGGTTGGGGGCTATAATATGATCCTTTGGGGTCCTATTAACGTATGTAAACATGTTTGATCGTTCCTACTCATTGAATAAAGGTCTTTCTTTCACATGGACGTAGTTAGCATACTTTGTGCTAGCAAACCACGTAAAAATTGTGTGATTGCATCTTTCTTTATCGTTCGTGAGGCGTGAGTGATCGTGAGAGGTATAACAAACTGGTAACTTCAGTTCAAGGCACTACTAGAAAAACTGTTATAAACTACGGTTTTTTTTTAAGACGGAAACAAAAACCGTAGTTAAAAAATTAAAAACGACGGTATAAATAAACTGTTGTAAAAACTTTATTGAAACTACAGTTTTTAATAGAACCGTAGTTTTTGGTTGTTTAATAATACGGTATAATTTTTACCGTCGGGAATTAGGTTAGTTTAACCTACGGTTGGTTTACAAACCGTAGGTAAAAGAAATATTTAATATATTAATAATTAAAAATACATTGTTTTATACACGCCAATTGACGGTTTCTTCCTTTCATATCGTTCTAGGTTTCTCTCTTCCAGGCGGCACAGCGCGGAGAACCAATCGAAACGGCCGGCTTCTTCACAGTCACCAGTGAAGCGGCCGGCTTCTTCTCAGTCACCAGTCAAGCGGCCGCATCCCAGGATTTCGTCGGAGCGGAGTACTGATTTTGCAGGTACGTCGTTGCTTCCATTGTCTGACTTAGTTTTCCTTCTTCTGACCTCTTCTTATTGTCTGTGTTCTTCAATTGTCGATTGCCGATTTCTGCAATTGAGTTTCGTTTTGGACTCAATGGGTGTTTATATATAGCAATTGATTGTCGATTGTGAGGATACTGTGTTTAGTTTGGTTCGTATTTAGGGTTAATGGGTTTATAGAGGTTGTTGGCCTAAAATATATCAATTCCGGTTGCACAAACTTTCTGACGGGTAAACAGAGTGAAAAGGGAACTAAGTAGGCTATAAACAGGTTTCTTGCCCCTTCCAGATGACTTCAATATGCGCAATTAGAACCAGAAGAGTGAAAAGGAACCTGTTTAGAACCTGTTTAGAATTGCTCTCCAACTTCTTCTGGTTAAATGAATTACAAGAATTCTTAACTGTGAGCACACATGACTTCAATACCCTTCAGTTAATCCTGCAATGTCATCTGTTTATGTTTCTCATCAAGTTTGACCACTCTAGGATGAGGTAGATAGAACTACATAGCACTGTCCTTACATCATCTAATGTAGACTCCGGACACTTGACAAAGATTAACTAACACTACGCTCCACTCTAGGATGATGGAATTTTTTTCTATAATATTTTCACGAGGTTTTATAGTAAAAATTGGTCTATAACACGGTGGTAAAATTATCAAAAAATCGTATCGTTATGCGATACAAAATACCCGGTCAAATAGATTATGATACGAGTTAAGATAGGGAGAAACAGAGTGACACTACGGCATTTACATGTATCTTTTTATCTATTTTTTTGAAAGGACTCTACTTTTCTGTTTACTCTTGAGAATTTAATTTTAAGTTGATCAAAATTGAAGAAATCTTCCCATTGAATGATCCATCATCATATTAGTGAAGCTTAGTTGTACATATTGGTTCAAGAATTCATCTAGGAACCAACTAGTACTATAATTCAAGTATATGCGTAGCAAGAACACGCGTGGGTAGTGTTTTTCTTTGGTGTTCCATTCGTTTAGTTTAAACATGTACATGCATACAACATGGAATATGAAGAGTCTGGTTAGAATCCGTTTGTGATAAAATGTTTGGCCATCACTTCTAAATATGGAGGAAATAAAAACCTTTGGAAAACACCAGGGAAAACGGGACATAAGTTTTCTTTTTTATAGAATAGATGCTTGACTATAAATTAATAATACCTAACTTTTCTTTCATAATAGATCAGTGATGAAGCTTGACTATAAATAATACCTAACTTTTCTTTTGTAATAGATCAGTGATGCTTGACTTGACTTGATGGATGCTTGACGACATGGTAACTTGTCACATATTAGTGAAATAATAAATATTAGTTTTAAGACACTTATTTTCTCTTAATTGTTAAATATTGTGTTATTTACCGTTCATATTCTCATTTCAATAGTATTGAATATGTGTGATTTGGCAATATGTGTGATTTGGCTTATATAGGATTAACCAATCAATATGGATAAGAGTTGGATTCAGTCAGGCAAAGTTTCTTCAGCTCCTTTCTTAAGAGGTCTGTTGGAGTTCTTGGATTTTGCATTCGCTCATAACAACGGTGGGACTAATATAACTTGTCCGTGCAAGAAGTGTTTGAACCGTTACTACGGAGATCGAAACTCGGTTTTGAAGCATGTCATATGCGATGGATTTGATAATGGCTACGTAGTTTGGACAAATCATGGCGAGTCACTCGACGGTACGAATGTTGGTGGACATGAGGGATATAACATAGGGGATGATATGGTTAATATGGTTTACGATGGATTTGGGGTTCCAACTGATGAAAACACGACCATTGGGCCAAACGAGGAGACTCGAGAGTTCTATAACTTATTGGACGATGCAGAGAGAGAGTTGTATCCTGGCTGTAAGAGGTTCACCACTCTTTCTTTCCTTGTTCGCTTGTTACATTTCAAAGTATTGGACGGGTGGAGTGATTCATCATTTAATAAATTGTTAACTTTGTTGAAAGATGCATTACCAGATGGTGAAACATTGCCCGAGTCATATTATAAGTCCAAAAAGTTTAGAGAGTCATTAGGATTTAACTGTGTGAAGATTGACGCTTGCCCTAATGACTGTATGTTATATTGGAAAGAGAAAGAGAACCTTGACGCTTGTGATATTTGTAAAACACCAAGATATAAAGATGAAGAAGGTGAGGGTGTTGATGGGAATCATAAGAGAAAACGGATTCCGAAAAAGCAAATGCGGTATTTTCCTTTAAAACCAAGGCTTCGGAGGTTGTTCATGTCCCCGAAAACAGCTTCACTAATGCGTTGGCATGCAGAAGAACGAGAAGATGATGGGATACAAAGGCACCCAGCAGATTCTTTAGCTTGGAAGAGTTTTAACCAGAAACATCCTGAGTTTGCTGGTGACCGTCGCAATGTTAGACTTGGTTTAGCATCGGATGGTTTCAATCCTTATAGAACCATAACCATCCCTCACAGCACATGGCCTGTTGTGTTGATTAATTATAATTATCCACCGTGGTTATGCATGAAACAGTCATCTTTTATATTGTCAATGCTGATTGATGGGCCTAAGGCACCTGGAAATGATCTGGATGTGTACTTGCAACCGTTAATAGATGAATTGAAAGAATTGTGGGATGAAGGTATTCATACGTATGATGCAGAGAGTAAAGAAATGTTCCAACTACGGGCAGCTCTTATGTGGACAATTAATGACTTCCCAGCATATGCAAACCTATCGGGGTGGAGCACGAGGGGTAAATATGCGTGTCCTGTATGTAACAAAGAAACTGATTATCTCCGGTTGAAACATGGTCGTAAATTTTGCTACGCGGGTCATCGACGTTTTCTCCCCCAAAGCCATAGGCTCCGGAAAGATGCCAGCAACTTTTACGACAAAGTCGAGATCCGTCCTAGGCCGCCTATGCTCTCTGGTGAGGATATTCTTAAGCAGATTGACGACATTCAAAATAGTTTTGGAAAAGGACAACCACAAGGACAATCACTTAAAAGAAAGAGATCAAGTAGTGACTCAACTAGTGATTCTAATGTCGCTGAGAGCAACCCTTTTTATAACTGGAAGAAAAGGAGCATTTTTTTTGATTTACCTTATTGGAAGGATAATTTGATTCGCCACAACCTTGATGTCATGCATATTGAGAAGAATGTCTGTGAAAGTATACTTAACACGCTGTTGGATGTCCCTAACAAAAGTAAAGATGACTTGCGTGCTCGTCGTGACCTTAAAGAGTTGAAAATCAGAAAGTCTCTTCATCCTGTTTCACGTGGCAATAGCAGATATGAATTACCCCCTGCAGCGTTTACAATGACTAAAGATGAGAAAACAGCTTTCTGCAAAGTACTAAAGAATGTTAAAGTTCCGGACAACTATTCTTCTAATATTTCGAAACGTGTCAATGTGAAGGAAAGAACAATCAAAGGCCTGAAGAGCCATGATTGCCATGTACTGATGCAACAATTACTGCTTATAGCCTTGAGGAAGGTCTTGCCTAAGAATGTAGCAAAGCCTTTAATTGAGCTGTGTGGGTTCTTTAGGAGACTATGTTCAAAGGTTATGGATGTGCCTGAAATTGAAAGTATGCAAGAACAAATAGAGTTAACTCTTTGCCAGCTTGAAAAGATATTTCCACCCGCTTTGTTTGATATAATGATGCATTTGCCAGTCCATTTGGCAGAGGAGGCAAGAATTTCCGGGCCAGTTTGCTTTCGGTGGATGTACCCCGTTGAGAGGTAGGGTATCATGAATTATAGTTTTCTAATTTTCACTCTGTAGTCACATTAATTGTTAGTAATGTCATGGATTTATATAGGTACCTACTCACTTTGAAGCAATACGTAAGACAACGGAACTTTCCCGAAGGATCTATTGCTCAAGGGTATTTGGGAGAAGAATGTGTTACATTTTGTAGTCGTTACCTCGATGATGATGTTGAAACGAAACTAACACGACCTGCAAGGTACAAGGAGGGCGGTAACGGGAAAGCAGAAATATTCAGATTAAGTAACATCGAGTATGAGCAAACTCATCGATATGTCTTAGCCAACACTGATTCTATCTTACCATTCAAGCAGTAAGATAAATGTGAACCATCAATATTTGAATTTTATATTAATTAATACATCAACTTACTTTGTTATACTCTGGGTATTTGAACATGTAGGATCCACATTGACCATTTGAGAAATATGAATCGTCGGATTCGTTCTCACCAGCTCAAAACAAAACATAATGCCGAGTTTCCAAATTGGCTACGTACTTATGTAAGTCACTGTGTTCGTATATGTTGGCATCTGAATCATAAGATATAAGCAAGTTATTCTCTTTATGATAAACATTTATATATTAACCCAGGTACAACAATCAGACGATCCAACAATTCCAGAAGAGGTAAAACTTTTAAGTAAAGGACCGGACGAGTGGGCTACAAGATATTTGAAAGGCTATACAATAAATGGATTGAAATTCCATGTTGAATCATATGGTGCTAGATTAAAAAGTCAAAACACAGGAGTGACGGTAAGGGCGTCAACTGAGAGTTATGCTTCAGTGAAAGATAATCGGCCAGCCACTGGAAATTTGAAGTACTACGGAAAATTGAAAGAAGTTATTCAGTTGTCTTATTCCATGGATGTCAAATTTGATATGTTTAAGTGCATATGGGTGGACGGCGAGCAGGGTGTGAAAGAAGATGACTATAAATTCACGATGGTTAATTTCAATCGTCTCATGTATAAAAACAATGATATAGCAGCAGAACCGTATATTTTTGCATCCCAAGCAGAGCAAGCTTGGTACGTGGAAGATGTGGTAGAGCCGGATTGGAGCGTAGTGGTGAATATGACTCCGCGAGACTTCTATGATATGTATGCAAAGGATGTATCAACGTCTCTGATAACTTGTCCGCAAGCCGAGCCATTTCAGAATCAAAATATGGATGATGATGAAGCAAATATTAATAATGATACAAGATGGATGGGACAACATACCAGTGGAGTCATAGTTGTTGATGATGGTAAAGATAATGTTCCTACAGCGGAAGGTGACGTGGATGACGATGACGACGACGACGACGACATGTATATGAGTGGTGGCGAAGAAGGCACAAAATCAGATGACGACCAAGGCGCCCAATCAGCTTACGAAGAAGCCTCAGAATCAGATGACGAAGAAGATGCAAATACAGAATACGATAGTGATTAGATTTAGCTGAAATTTTTGATTTATGGTTATTGGAATTCTATTGGTTTAATTGGAAATTAAATTGGAATAATTATTGAATGTCAGTGCTGTTCTCTTACTGTTTGCTCTTACTGTATTATATCTTGTGTTGTGTGTGACTCATAAGGTAAAATGAATAAAAGATTCTATATAAGTAGTGAAAGTAAACTAACTTATTGGTTTCCTGCAGGTTATCATGGTGGTTAAAAGAACTGCAAAGTGGCCTTGCCGAAATTTGCTAACAGATGCACCACCAGCTAAGCGCCTTTCTCCAACTCGGACAGAAAATACCCTGCTTCAACACCAGCCAAATGCACCGACGCCTACGCAGGTTTCTCCGACACCACCTGAAATTACACAGTTTCATCACCAACCAGTAGCCACATCACCTACACCGGCTCAAACTACACGCCCTGCAACTGCCCAGAATCAGGACCAGCCACCTGATGAATTTTTAGAACCATTTGGAGAAGGAGGTATCCCGGGTAATTAACTAAGTATTAATTTACTGCTGTAGTCACTTCAATTTATTGTAATTTCTAGCATCTATTCCTTTATGTATTGAATGATTACGAATTGTTATTTTCTCTAGGATTGTCGGCCTCCAACGATCCAAACAAGAAACGTAAGGGAAGATCAATCTCACAGCCACTACCTGGTTGGACCCAAGGCACGGCAAAGTTGAACGTTCAATTCAATGAAAGATTTCAGCCAATAGGGAAGGATCAGGCAAAACTTGCAAGCCATTTAGGAATAATGGTGAGAAATGGAACAAAATTTCCATTGATCTACACGTCGTGGAAACACAAGGGGTTGGATGAAGGGAAGGAAATTGCATGGGGACTAGTCAAGGTATGCAATTAATTAATCTTATATTTATGGTAAAATCATATTTGTCTTCATAGTGTTATGAATTTGTATATACATGTTGTAATTCCATGTTTCCCCTGCACCTTTGTTGTATTTCTGGATATTGCAACATTCAACTATTTCATATACGAAAATAACTGTTTCCATCTAAATACACACCCTGCTATGTGTATGTGTTTGAAGCAAGCTTGAATGAGTATTGATTTAAACAACCTCACAGTTATCAGTACATGCCAAACAAACAAACTAGATGTTTTAACTAGTGCAGCACATGCCAAACCTAATTATCTGATCATAGTAATATGTGTGATGCAAAAAAATTGGATAAGTACAATGACTGATAACTACAGTTTTGTTGGTCGTATTACACATTTGAGTCACTTATTTGGTCAACCATATCAAGTTCAGAAACGTTAAAGCATATTTGTATCAGTAGTTGAAAATAGACTTAGACAGTTGCTAAGTATACCAGCAGTGGCTTACAGGCAACAGGTTACATATTTGTATCAGTAGTGCTTGTCCTGTTGTACTAAATATGTGTATCAGTGTCTTCGTCCTCTCTGAATTTATTTTCTGCTCAGGTGACACTTGCTTTTGAAAGGAGACATCTCACATTAGAGAATTGCTGTGCATTTATGCGAGAGATTTGCTACTTTCTACATTAAGTATACTGCTTTTTGTGTAGTTAAAGCATCTTGTACCGAATTTGACATCACTGCTTTCTATTTGCAACCCAATAACTTGTCTTTATAAGATAAATACATGGCATACTTTTAACAAAATAAGAAAAACAAGTCCAACTCCAAGCAACTTTGAATGCTGAAGGACCTCAATGCTTGAAATTTAGCACATAATTATTACTACCCCCGTTTCTTCTGGAATGTCATGGTCTGGGTGGTTGTTCTGGGGTCTGGTCCTTTCGAATTTTTGAAAATATCTTTTCAAAGAACAAATAAAGTTAACTCTTTGTCGAGCAAAAACAAGGTTGACCAATAAACCTGAAATGAGTCTAGCAATCTAACAGTAATAGGGCATTTGGTCTGGTGGTATGATTCTCGCTTTGGGTGCGAGAGGTCCCGAGTTCGATTCTTGGAATGCCCCTTGATATTTTTCTCTTTTCCTTACTGGATCAATGAAGTATCTGACTATTTTTTTCTTTTCTGAAAAATTATTCCAAAATTAAGAAGAGACATCTGTAGCTCTTGGTATTAGCCTTGCGGCTTCCAGCCTCAACTTCTGTAGCAACAAAGTGCAGTATATCATGACTTTGTTCCAGTCAGTTATTTCACAATCCAAATACATATGCTTTTCTAATAAGATTGTTCAAAACTGCTTGCAGAAATAGGCAGCATATAGTACCAGCCTAAAGACTAGAAAATAATTACCCAACCAACAGAAAATATGTTTGCTAGAAACCTGTCTAAGTGTACAATAAGTTTCAATGTTCATGTACACTCACCTCCTGAGTAAGAAATTGAGATATTTTCCAAAAAATGTAACTGGAGATGCCTAATGACATGAGTATATTTCTGAATTATGCCTAATGACATCAGTTTTTATGTAGTCAACTCATTGATCAGGTATAGTTAATAAAACTAAAAACCATATGAATCCACATTCTATGCTGGATCTTCAATAAAGTTAACTCTTTGTTGGATTTCCAACAGGCCAATATAGATGGTGATGTGCCGGAAGAGTACAAACAGATTTGTCTCAAAACCATGGACGAAATGTGGAGAGATTGGAAGGCCACGGTAAAAAGAAATCACTACTCACGTCATGACACCGACGAGGAGTGTCTAGCTGATTGTCCGGATAGAGTTCTTCCCGAACATTGGCCAACCTTAGTTGAATGGTTTGGTGATGAGGAAGCAAAGGTAAAGTTTTGCATATCCTGTCAACTAGACTGATATTCCACATAGACTGATATTCCACTATTTCATAATATATAGGAGAAGAGCGAGACCAATAAGCAAAATCGACAAAAATCAGTTGATGCCCCAAGAAGTGGTAGGACACCGTTTCAACAAATTGAGCAACAGGTATTAATTCAGTTTGTTTGTATTTATTTGAGACCCTTCTATATCAGTATGTGATTAATAATTGTTGTACTAACGATGCAGTTAAAGGAAAAGGGATTGCCACATGATCGTCCGGCAATTTATATGAGGACACGGGAGGATGCGAACGGACAACCTAGAGATCCTGCTGCTGCTCCATATCTGGTGAAATATTAAAATATGTTATTTAGTGATGTTTAGTTATTTACAATTCTTATGCCAACTATATGCTGTAATATATGTTCAATTATTTCAGGCGACGCTGAGGGAACATTTGAAGATTGGCACACCAGAGGAAGAACAAGACCTAGAGGTTCGTGAGCATCGTTTTGTTGAAACATTTGGGCTAGACAATCACGGTCGCGTCCGCTGTATGGGTTCTGGCCTACGTCCAACGAAGGTGCTCGGGTCCTCGTCAATCCGCTCCAACAAACAAGTGGCTGACTTGGAGGTAAAAGTAGCCCGATTGGAAGCTGAAAACGCAGAGAGGCAAGCTCGGGAAGCTGAAATGCAAAATGTATTTAAAACATGGGAAGCTCAGATGAAACATCTTGCAGGTGTAGTATGTTCGCTGACTGGAACATCATTGGATGCATTGGCCATGCCATCTTTTCCACCGCTGGTTGTGCCGTCATCTACTCCTTCCTTCAGAACCTACTGCCAGGCCTACGCACCCGACACTGGGTGGACAATCCAATCGACCTGCACGACCTACCAACTTTAATCCTCCCGCACAAGTGGCTCCGTCAAACATACAGCCCACAACTGGTATCGATGAGAGCCATGCCTCATCTTCATGTCGCGTGCGACATGATAACCTTCAGGTAAATTTTAATTAACAATTTATAAGATCATATGTTTAGTTTTTTAGAGCATTGAACTGATTTTAGTTGTGCCTGACATACGATATATTGGTTTCTTCTGAAAAGGTTAGAGTAGGCGATATGGTAGAGCTAATCTCAATAGACAAGCCACGAACAGTTGCAGCACGTGGTCTCGTCTTGTCGATGAACCCCAATAAGATTGTACAGGGAGCTGCATTGGGTCCAGAGTTCTGTGAGGTGCAAATCTCTCAGGTCGTGAAGTCAAATTTTCTAATGTTGCGACAGACTGGGAAGGAAACAAATTTGAAGAACATGACAGGAAAATTTGTTGCGTGGTCTGTGACAAATGTATGTGAGACATGTTTAGCTTGGCTTTTATTACAACTTCATTAATTTCTCGTAATCTGAGTTAATTATTTGTTTCACATTTGCAGGTCAAACGCGTCACTGCAAACAAGAAAAAGTAACGTACGGTTGAAAAAGAAGGTAAGAAATTAATGTTGATTTACATTTGAATTCATTGCATCCAAATTTCTCCTTCTGCAAGCTTTATTTTATGTGTTTTTGCACAGAGTAGTTTACTAGCATTCCAAGCACGTGTATACTAATCTTGTTGTTTTAGTTTTAAATTCCCCTTAATCCACATGCACAAGAGGTTCCTAGTGGTAATAGCATAGTTAGTCAAAACCCCTCATTTTACAGAGAGGCAGTAATTATTCTTTACCTGATGTCCCAACTTTGAGACCTGGTAGCTTGAATTGGTTTCAGTTGAGTCACTTAATGGTCCCATATTGTGTGTTAGGGATTAGTACCATATTGGAAACCTATGACATGAACATGTGAATTGCTGAATTTTATCATAAGACCAACATGCATTAGTAAATGACTTGTACTGCTGATGTAGGCTGAAGGATGGTTGCTATAACAATTAATACAAGTTCACCTGAATAGGACAATTGAGTAGACAAAAGAGAAGCTCTAACTAAAGAGGGTAACTTTCATGTGTTTAGGGGTTCTTGCCATAGACCAGACCAATGTGACCATCAGATATCATGTTACAAGCACTTGATGTCCACATTGCTGCCTGAAATAGTTGTACACCCGGAAAGGTAGGAAGGACATATGTCGATACTAGCTGACACGAGATAGTTAATAGGCGCGCCACCTAAATAGAAGTTCGACATTTAATTGTAGCTTCTACTCAACTCGATCACACATGTAACCTTTTTCCTATGTTACATAAGTTATAACCATTCAAACAACAGTCACACGACTGACTCGTTTAGATCAAGCAGGATCACTTCGATGCCGTCGTCGATGTAAGCTCTCAAACTTGCCTGATTTGGTTTCAGTGAATCTCGATCCTTATCTGGAGTCGTATCTACTTCAATTGCCTTCTTCCAACTTCAAATCTCACTTTCTCTGCGTATCTGCAGATTTCAGTCTTTGATTAATGTAGAACTATAAATGGACTGTTAGGTTTGCTACAGTCAGTGAGCTACCAGAACTGGAATGATGATTACCCAAAATTGTTTTACTATTTGATTATTTTGATAATTTTTCTTTTCAAGTAGATTCATATTCATTCTATTACTCTAAATGTTTCACTTTATCAAACTGCAAATCATGATTGTAGACAAATCATTTCATGATTATCTACTATTAGGATTGCCTTGATTACTCTATTTTGGTAACCATTCAAACAACAGTCACACGACCGACTAGTAGATCGTTCTTAAATTTTGGGATCCCATGCCTCGTTCTTAACATGGGTTTCGTGTGAGAGACAATAATAATGTGGCTGCTTTTGAGTTAGGGATAAGAAATTGTTGAATACTAACGATTATTTGAATATGAAGTGCGATTTGACTGAAGAGCAATAACGCTTAGATATGAAATTTGTCCTTTTCTTTAATTCTAAGGAAAAATAAGTCATTTTGTTGCACATCTTTTTTTTTAATCAAAAGGAGAATTTGAAGAGGATAGGAAATTTTTTATTGCCACGGAGACTAGGAAGCTCTTTGTTACGCATTCAAACGTGAATGCTTGGTGTGAAGATATTTTAGCAAGGCCAGCATGGAAGAAAGCTATCTCTATGAAATAAAACTCCAGTAAGCTTAATGTGGATTTGTTGTAGTCAAAGTCAGGATATGCTTTTGTCTTTACATTATTTGTGTTTTACCAATCTTTCGCTGTGTTTCCGGTGGCACCTTATTTTTTTGCATTAATAAGTGAGCAAGTTAAGGTAATTCTGTATTGAATTATGTGATTGTTGAGTAGTGACCAGTAAGTAAAGAGTATGCATACCCCGTTGTGCAATTGTGTTGAATCTTGATTTAACTAGCATGTTAAATCTTAATCACAAAAAAGAATGATAATGTTTTCCTATGAGGCGCTTCTCCATAAGATTTCGGATACAATAATACATAAAAACAGGTCTAATCAGAAAAATAGAATAAAATGCGCATCCAGGTAATCAAACCCGGTATGTACCCAAGGTGGGTACTAGGATACCACTACACCTTAACCTACACCAGATGCGTTTGCTGGTGTTTGATTTGTAGGGAGTTTGATAAATCACTCCATCCACATCCCCCAATCTCATATTTTGATCGTGTGCTTTAGATCTATTCGTATATGGGTTGTGCATTGATAATGCTGTTGTTGTATGCAGGAGTTGATGTTGCGGCTGCGATCCTTCTTGCCGTATATTTTTGCTGCTGCTGCTGCTGATTTTGAACAAATGCTGCTGCTGCTGATTTTGAACAAATGCTGTTGCTGCTGCTGATTTTGAACAAATGCTGCTGTGTACAACTTTGAAGTTTTGTTAAACTTAGTATTTTGCTATTTGGACGAACACTGTTTTGTATTACCCGAACTTCAAATTTCTCATCTCCAGTGTTGACTGATGTTTAATGCTTGAATCAGTAGGTTTCATGTCCACATAATGGTTAATTAGATAGATGGTTGTTTAAGAATTCAGCATCTTTTCATTACAGGTCCAGGTTTCATTACAGGTCCAGGTACCCAAAAAAAAAAAAAAACATTAACGGCGGTTTTTTACCGCCGTTTTAATCATTGCCTACGGTAAAAAATAAAAAACGCCCTTACAAAATTACCGTCGTTTAACGTTTTACCGGCAGTAAAGTTCACCGCCGTGAATGTATTTACGACGGTACATACTGTCGCTTTAAATATATACTACGGTTGGCAATAACCGTTGTTTTTGGTAAAACTACGGAAAAATTACCGTCTCTTAAGACGAAATCCGACGGAAATATAAACTGTCGTTTATATTCATATACAGCGGTTTATTATCTACTGTCGTATATTTTTTCATATCCTACGGAATATTGTGAACCGTCGTTTAAAATGTTTTTGCTACGGAAAAATCCGTCGTTTAAGTATAACCGACGCCTTTCTTAAGGACGGAATATAAAACCGTCGTATATCTTATAAACTACGGATTTTTTACTTTTTCCTACGGGTAAATACCGTCGTTTATTACAATTTTTCCAGTAGTGAGGTGGAGAGTTGTTGGGAGTGCCTTGACTACTTAGAGATACTCAAAGGAGCTCGAAGAAGTGAAAGCCCAGTGTCTTCCCACGAAGACATGTTGTCTTCGTACGAAGACAAGTGTTAGCCAAAATTCCAAGGTCTTCGTAGAATAGGTTGCAGTATCTAAGCAAGAACCCGTTCGCCCTAAGACAATTGTCTTCGCACGAAGGGTCTCTGCACAAAAACATCGAGTCTTCGCCCGAAGACAGCCCAAAAAAAAAAGATAAACAAGATAGTAATGTATCCTAATTGTATAAAGGGGGGGGGGGGGGTTGGGGCCTAAAAAAGGATCATTTGGGGTCCTATGAACGTATGTAAACATCTTTGGTTGTTCATACTCATTGAATAAAGGTCTTTCTTCACCGTGAACGTAGTTAGCATACTTTGTGCTAGCGAAGCACGTAAATCTTTTGTGATTGCATCTTTCTTTATCGTTCGTGAGGCGTGAGTGATCGTGAGAGGTATAACAAACTGGTAACTTCAAGTCAAGGTGGAGATTTGCTGGGTGTGCCTTGAATACTTAGAAGATACTCAAATGTGCTCGAATAAGTGAAAAGGCCGGTGTCTTCGCACGAAGACAAGTTGTCTTCGTACGAAGACAAGTGTTAGCCAAAATTCCAAGGTCTTCGTGGAATAGGTTGCAATATCTAAGCAAGAAGGCATTCGCACAAAGACAATTGTCTTCGCACGGAGGGTCTTTGCACGAAGACAATCCGGGAAAAAGTAATAAGAATGGTAATGTTTCTAATTGTATCGAGGCAGTTTGAGGGCTATAAAAGGATCCTTTGGGGTTCTATGAACGTATGTAACCATCTTTGGTCGTTCCTACTCATTGAATAAAGGTCTTTCTTCCCCGTGGACATAGTTAGCATACTTTGTGCTTGTGAACCACGTAAAGCTTGTGTGATTTCATCTTCCTTTATCGTTAATGAGGCGTTAATGAGAGGCATAATATACGCGATAGAGAATTTGAGAGAGAGATATTAGATTTGTGAAAGCAATGTATTTAGAACAAATAAAGTGGAGGGGAGGACTTCCTTTTGGACAAATACAGTTGCAACTGTTCGCTTGATTAACAAAACAACTTAGTTCGGTTACAACCACTGTTATGGGCTGCCAAACTAAAAGGAAAATAAAATAGCTGAAGAAGGCCAAAAGTTAGTTTCTAGAAAAAAAATATATCAAGATACCACAAGGCGTAATAAATCGAGGCGCGTCCCGACACGGATCAAGCCGTTCGGCCAGTCAGACGGTGGGGGGGTGTGACGATTTGAACTGTGCCCAGATCTTCGCCCCGCAATAAAATAACTACGTCAAAAGGGTTGCCCTGTAGGTCAAATTTGGGATAAATATAGTTGAATATTTTTCAATTTTAAGTGCAAATTGAGTTAATTTAACACAAACCAAACACATTATCAAGTTAGCAAAATCTAATTTAATTAGACTAATCAATACAGTCCAACCCAATCACAGTAGTCTGGTAAGAAAAACAAGTTATTTCGGTATTCGACGTATTAGCTTCGTGATTGAGTAATTAAACCCCATGTATTAGTCAATACCGTGTTTGTCAACTCTTAAACTATTTTTAATACACAAATTAATTGTGAAATATCATTCAATAAACTAAATTTCCCCTCCTGCGTGAGCGGATCAAGAGGGGATTGGTAATCTTCTCTTTCAGTCTACTTCATTTTTTGTTATTATTCACTGGGCCACTTTGGCCTGGTGATTAGATTAGCAAAACGATCCAAGAATTTGTTGATTTTTGCATGGTCTTGTAGAGTAAATTTACTCTACAACACCGTGAAAAAAAATTCAAAAAACTTATATCGTTCTGCTATCTAAATCACCAAGTCAAAGTGACCCAATTACGAGTTTCCAAAAAAATTATATTGTTTTGTTATCTAAATCACCAAGTCTAAGTGACCCAGTTACATGTTAAAAAGTCAAACCAGGACATTCTAGAAGAAACAGAGGAAGTAAAACACAACCTAACACATTACCAATTATAATCTTACTTGTTCTTCTCAAAAATATTTATTATAATCTTGCTTATCCAATCCGACGCTGATAATTTAATCTTCACTAGAGTTTAAGGATGGCAACGGGATGCAATCGGATCGGATCCACCAATATGCATATCCAGACCCGAGTAAGAAGGGAATATTTATATGAGATCCATATCCGGTCAGATTTTACTAGGATTCAGATCTAGTTCGGATGTAATCTAAACTACTTGATCCATATTCGATCTAATTATCCGACATGCAAAAATCAAATCGCGTCCGGGTGGGACTTCCAAAGAACGCAAAAAAAAAAAAGAATAAATAAATAATTATGATTACATAAAAACAGAATTGAGATCCATATCAATATGACCATCACAACTTCCTATCAAAAAATAGATAATATAAAATCACATAAAAACTTAAATACATTTCTCTGTTTGCAAATTTAATCAAAATCAAAACAAAAAAAATTGTCCATAACTCATTGTCCATTGCTCATAAGGTCGGTGATTTTTTGAGATTAGAGTTTGTAGCACTAAAGAGAAAAATGAGTTTATAATTTCATACACCAGTATATATATTCATTATTAAATACAACTCTTGGGAGAATTTTAAAAAAATAACATGTACTCAGATCAGATCGAATTGACTATCCAACAAATTTACACTATGATCCAAATACGTCCAGGTTTTGATTTTATAATCCATGTCCGATCCATTTTAAATTAGATTAAATTCGGACTTGATCTGTTCGGATCGAATCACTCAGATCTCAAATCAGACCAAATTTCCGTCACTACCGTTCTTGTAAGTTAGGAAGCTAAACATGCTATAAGTAATATGTAAAGTTAAAAAAACATAATCTTGAGCACCATTCCGCGAAAGAGAGCTTTTACTAAATCAAGATCAAAGCTACACATATCAACCTTATAATAACTAAATTAACATATGAACCTTACAATCTTTACACTAGAATGTAAAATCTTACCTGGAGTAATTTGATGCTTGAAACTTAATCCGATGTCTCAAACCTTCTTAGAGCCAAGTAATCCAAACTATCTTGAGTTGAATCGGGTGCTTGAGGACCAAACTTGACTTGGATAAGAATGGTTTTGAGCCGAATCAACCAAATTAATTCAACCAAATCCAAATGGGCGAATGACACAAAGGATCAAACCCTAATAGCAAATTGACTTCGCAAGATCAAACCCGAAAGGGTTCAGGAATGGGTAGAAGAAGACCCCTATCTCTATAACCCTCCTATCAATAGAAATTACTTTTGGTACTTTGAGGACTTATGAAGATGCGATTTTGAAAAACATTGAATTCTTCAAAAATAAATAAATCTGTTGTGAAATATGTAATTGGACTGATGTGAATATCCACCACATAGTTGGGTGTATTTTGTATAATTATATTCTGCCACAAAAGGCTCATCTAATGCCTATATAAGGAGGCTTAGGGTTGAGATAATAATACATCTGAATACAATTCTCTCCCTACATACTTACCTCGAGTAATTTGATGCTTGAAACTTAATCCGATGTCTCAAACCTTCTTAGAGCCAAGTAATCCAAACTATCTTGAATTGAATCGGGTGCTTGAGGACCAAACTTGACTTCGCAAATCAACCAAATTTATTCAATCAAATCCTTGTGGTCGAATGTAACAAAGGATCAAACCCTAAGAGCAAATTGACTTCGCAAGATCAAACCCGAAAGGGTCCAGGAATGGGTAGAAGAAGAGCCCTAACTCTATAACCCTCCTATCAATAGAAATTACTTTTGGTACTTTGAGGACTTATGAAGATGCGATCTTGAAACACATTGAATTCTTCAAAAATAAATAAATCTATAACTAAAGAATAGTGAGAGAGAGAGAAAGGTTATGAAGAGGTGAGAGTTTTCTCTACTATGAACCTTATTTATAGGCAAAAGATTACTTGCAGCTTATTGGTTGAAGTTTTCTAGAGAATCAATTGTATTTGGATTCCTATTAAAGAATGTAACTATTACACCAATTCTAATGGAAGAGATTTCCAAAATATTACAATAAAGCTCATAATCAAACCAATTTTTCGACAAATAGTACTAATTATATATATTTTTTTGTTATGTAATATGTAATTGGACTGATGTGAATATCCACCACATAGTTGGGTGTATTTTGTATTATTATATTTTGGTCCAGAAAGCCCACCTAATGCCTATATAAGGAGGCTTAGGGTTGGAGCATAATATACATCTCTCTACACTATTCTCCCTACATCGTGTCTCTCTCACTTTTCTGTCTCTCGTCTTCTCGATTTATAACATTTTTCATGTAAAAGAGTCATAATTGGAAAATTATTGATTCTAATAAGAGTCATAATTGGAAAATATTTGATCCTAGTCAGATCGTATGAATCCATGTACTACTAAAATATCCCCAAAAAGACGGAGTATTGCGGCCCCTAGGGCTTTCTAGCTTTGAGACTTGCTCTCCTCTCCTCCCTATGAGGCTGTTCTTCCCCGATCACGAGCACGAAGGCTACCGTTTTAGTGGTTCGAGCAGTGGGTATTCATGCACGTCCTACCCTGGAGGTACAGATTGCTTCCTCTTATGGCAGGAAAAAGAAGGAAAAGAAATCAGGTGATCAAAACCACCAAGTCTGAACTCTTATATAACTTGATTGCTTTGTTTCTCTTCAATTGTTACATTAATTTTTTGAAAGAAAAACAAAATAAGAACAAAACAAACATTGCCTCCAGATTTGTACTGGAGCCATTAAACCAAACTTAACAACTTTGACCTATCATGAATTGGTCTTGCTACTTTGATAGGTATTTCTTTGATATATAATATTATTACATATGTTTGGTTCCCCATACTCCTACTGTATTTGTTCTGTTGATGATAGGTACTAAAGTTTTATACATCATCTTGTTTATAACGAGAGTATAAGGAATCTCCACAAGCTACCCGTGAAGAAAAAAAATCGTCATTATCGAATTACAATAACACATCCAGAAGATGTTTCTATAGCTAGTTGTTATTTTTTTTAACCTATAGTCAAAATATACCATTATTTGTTCATCGTAACCTAAAGTTGTGATATAAATTTTTTATGACCAGAAGTCATAGTAAAATATTTTTACATCTCCAGACGAGATCGTATTATTGACAGACTTATAAAACATATGATTTCACACCGGAAGCTGTGAATTACACGAAATTTTGATGTAACCTGAAGTTACGACAACAATTTCTTATGTGATCGGAAGTCACAATTCTTTTATGGAACAAGAAAATTTCATCGTAACCTGAAGTTGCGACAGTTCTTTTTATGACCTGAAGTCATACTTTAATTTGCATCTCCTGAAGAGATGTCCAGCAATTTTCTTCTAAACCTCCCGAAGAGGTCATATTTTGTTACCTCGCTTTATCTAATTTTTATGATTCTTTTTGCTACTTTATCTTTTGTTCTCGTATTATGGATCAAAACGAACCTCCTGAAGAGCACTCGTAATCGCCATCGATTTTAAATCTGGCCAAGTCATATGCACTCGAAGTGACATATTACATGATTTCATAACCCGCAGTTATGAATATTAGAACCTGGAGTTCTATAATATTTTGATTAAGAAATCTCCTAAAGAGATATTTAAAAGTACGGAATAATGATCCACCCTCCTGAAGAGGTCGCTTTACTTTTCTTTTACAGTTTACGCTTATGCCTATAGTATTATTATTATTATTAGCTTTTGTTTATTCGGTATTTCTTTTGCACAAACATCCAGAAGATGTATTTTAGTCCATAGTCTATTGGACATAAGCAATTTTTATGCGTAAAAAGTGATTTTCATGCCAGAAGTTATGAAAAACAATATTATAACATGGAGTTATAAAATAATATCAAAGATCTCCCTGAAGAGAGAATCTACAACCACTCATTTTTTAATAAAAATGATTGACATTTATGTCTCTTTTTGGGTTTCTTGGAGAAACTTTGATTAGAGAACTACGGCGTCCAAGAGATTGCTTATTGTCAATGTTCTTATTTAAATTTGAGGTTTGGTTTACACAAGGTACATATGAGACAAATTGATGCCCGAAGCATCAACAAAGTATCATTATGGTTATGATCATATTGCTCACGTCATGAGGGGGAGAATGGGTCCTATTGCATGATGTGAGCCAAAATATCATTGTCTCTACGGGTATGTACTAATGCAAAATCCCAATAAAATGGATAGCTTCTCGACTAACGGGTGTCGATTTGGGTATACACTTTAAGCATAAAAGGGTTGCTTGTGTACATATGTTGATCCTCCAGAAGAGGAACATAAATCAAAGCATCCAAAATAATTTGGGATATGGTTAAAATGCTCTACAAATTAAGAACACAAGATCCTGGAGAAATCTTGGGGGTTGATATATACATCATCATAATGGATCAAAACCAACGTTGGTAATTGAATAGCCCTCGGAGAGGCTCATAGCTCTGGAAGTAGCTAAAGGTACCTTAATGCAATAGTATGATCCTACTAATAATGATGATAGAATTGAGGAAGCGCTATATAAATCATATGATAATTTTATGGGAAGAAGGTTGACTAAATAGTTATTGGCCAAACAAAGTCAACAAGTGCATAGAAAACTGCTCGGGTACAATCATTTTGAATATGTAGAGCATAGAAACAACCCGAAGCTGAAATTACATACTATACAGAGACTACATATCCGCCGGTAAGCGTGAGATCTATGTAGTGATTATATGTCCGCTATTAAGCGTGAGACTCATGTTAAGGTTCAAAATCCGCTGGTATGCGTGGGATTTATGTTGAGGTTTATGTCCGCTTCTAAGCGTGGGACTTGTAAAATGAGAAACATGATATATGGGTCATGATAAATTCTCATTAATATAATCTTCTCGTAGTGAGAATGATAATAATGTTGTCTTAGTCTCGGGGACTAAGGAACAACAAAATATGGGTTGAAAAGTAACTAGTTACAATACGATCGTATGAATCACAAATTTGTGAAATTCCATGGAGGTTGGTTCCCATGAGAAATAACGTTGCCTGAAGCAAATTGAAAGTGTTCACTCGCGAGTAGTTTTATATGCATATGCATTTTATTATGTTTAAGTAATTGTATATTATTAGATTTTGGTCTTGCAATGGTTTTGTTTGTCAGGTACAGAGGTGTTACCAAGAGGGGGAGAACCAATCCAGATGCGACACTCTTTTTCCTTCGCTATGGTTTTTGTCCCTCAGGGTTTTTCCAAGCAAGGTTTTAATGAGGCTGCAAACATTATAAGATGCGTTCCTGAAGAATGTCATCATCAAGGCTGAGCAAATAGAATTCACCGATGTACTCTTTTTCCTTAGTCATTGATTTTTTCCCACAGGGTTTTTCATGACAAGGTTTTAACGAGGCATCGTAGTGGTGAATATTCAAGGGGGAGTGTTATGTAATATGTAATTGGACTGATGTGAATATCCACCACATAGTTGGGTGTATTTTGTATTATTATATTTTGGTCCAGAAAGCCCACCTAATGCCTATATAAGGAGGCTTAGGGTTAGAGCATAATATACATCTCTCTACACTATTCTCCCTACATCTTGTCTCTCTCACTTTTCTGTCTCTCGTCTTCTCGATTTATAACATTTTTCATGTAAAAGAGTCATAATTGGAAAATTATTGATTCTAATAAGAGTCATAATTGGAAAATATTTGATCCTAGTCAGATCGTATGAATCCATGTACTACTAAAAAATCCCTAAAAAGACAGGAGTATTGCGGCCCCTAGGGCTTTCTAGCTTTGAGACTTGCTCTCCTCTCCTCCCTATGAGGCTGTTCTTCTCCACCCCCAGCAGCCGTGGATCGGCTGTTCTGCAGGCGACCCACCCGCAACCCACCAACAACTCGGCGGAGAGTCGCCGGATTTTACAGCAAAGCCTCCTCCCCGGTTGTGGTCTCAAGCTATGCAGGTAAAAGTTGAATCTCTTTATTAATTTTACTATGTCTCTGCTTTTTTGTGTCCACTCTCTAACCCTAACCCTTCTATATCACGGTGGTTCTGCAGGCGATCCACCCGCAACTAACCAACAAATCGCCCAACAGTTGCCGGTGTTAACAGAATAGCCCACTTTTTTTTTGTGTGTCGGCTCTCTAACCCTAACCCTAACCCTAACCCTTCTCGCGCACGCAGTTCTCAGTAATTTCTACTTTTTTGGGACCCTTTCTTGGCATTGGTTGCGACTAGTGAGTTCATTACTTGTAAACCACCACAGCACCGTTTTACAAGATGGGTCTCCAAGGCAAAGCAACTTGAAAAAATCTTTCCAGAGCATATCTATGAATCAAAATCGGTGTTTGTTTTAGGCCGCTCTGTAAGTAGTGACAATATGTTGCTTACAAATAAGTTGTCTGCCAAAATACACAATTAGCAAAACTGACTCCTCTGCATGGCCCTTCAATTGGAGTTTGATTGGAAATGTGGTCTCTTAGCTACTCTGTGGGTTAATTCTGTTTTGGTGTAACTAGTTGATGGCCTTTGTTGTGCTGTTACTGTGTGTTTTTCCTTGATTGTTCGCATGGCTTTCGTTAAGTGCCTCGGACATATTTGGCATGGTTTGTCGGTGCTTGTGCATTTTGCTGTTTTCTTGGGTTGCCTTTGATCGTTTCATTGGTTGGCTTCAAATCTGGGTATTTTAGTTGAGTTTCTTGGCCAGATTTTGCATTGCTCTTTCGATCCTTTTGGTTGGGGGCATTCACTTAGGGATCGGTGGCCTTAGCTGGTGCTTTGGTGAAGTTAAAATCATGATTTTGGGCTGCTGTGAGTTGCTGAGTTTGCTATGAATTAGGCATGTCAATGGGTTGGTTCAAACCCAGAACCGACCTCGACCGAATTGCGAACGACTTGAACTGGCTGAATCGAACCCGGAGCAAGATCCGCAAGAACCGAACCCAGCAGAACCGACTTTCTTCGGTTTAGTTCTGGGTAAACCCATGAGAAACAATAATTCTCCCAAACCCGTAATGACCACCAACTCTGTTGCATCTCTGTCTTGTTCTGTTTTTGCAAAGCACTATGCTTCTTCTCTCTCGTCTTAAATTCCCTAACGCTTCGTTCGGATAACGTTGGATTTGGGAGTTGATTTGGATTTGGAGTGATATCAAATGAAATCCAACGTCTGGATATATTACAGGGGCTTGGATTTGATTTGAAACAAATCCAAACCACGAGTCGTGAGAATTTTGAAATTCCAACACAACTGGCGTCATTTGAAATCCAGTGCGCTTAGTTGATGAAGCCGAGTTATAATAATGCGACTTCAGCAAATGGAACCAAGTTTCCATCTATGAAGCCGAGTTATAATAATGCGACTTCAGCAGATGGAACCAAGTTTTCATATTTTGGCTTCAATAAAATCGAATAAAAAGTGCTAATCCGGGTAATCGAACCCGCGCCTTAGACTTGCTCATCGGTCAGAGACTTTAGAGAGTAGAATTTACCACTACGAAAAGATCATTATGTTAACCTTTAGACATTAAATAATAAATTGCTGTAGCAAATTCCGTTCTCACAAACTCGTTCATTGATACTATCATGAGAATGTGAAGTGACACTCTCACAACCACACATTTCTTATCATTAATGAAATTTATAGTGAGGATTCCACATCACGTTCTCATGATAGTATCAATGAAAACGAGTTCGTGATAACGGGACTCAATTCAAAACTAGACTAATAATAGTATCCAAACGAAGATTTTCAAATTTCTTTGGATTTGAAATTTTGGAGTTTGAAATTCTAGATTTCAAATCCAAATTCAAATTATGGTTACTAAACGCAACCTATGTCTCTTTGATTTTGTTTCTTTTCTCACCTGAATTATCTCAACAAACTCCCCATATACATTCTCTCCCATGTTAAAAATTATCCTTTTCTCTTTCTGTCCCCAAAGGAAAAAACCGTTCTAGGACAGTTCTACATGACTTTTCCCGTCCTTAAAATCTCTCTCATCACCTCATTTTATTTTTCTTCTCTCACCACAATCATCTTCCCTAAAATCTCTCCCAGCGTTAACGGTTAACATCCAATATCTTCAACGATTTCATCAATGTCCTTAAAAATCTCCCCTTTTCTCTCTATGTTATTATCCAATGATTTCAGTCTCCTCCCCGAAGTTCTCCATTCCTTATATCTCTCTCTTACTCCGGAATACTCTCTGTCTCCTTGTTATAATGCTGGATCTACAGGTTTACCTCCATTCCTTGACACTACGCGACTATTCAACAAACTATTGTCTAACTACCCAATTCTTAAATGTCTACACGACACATAACCTAAACTACTCAATTAGACAAATGGCATTTCAGGAGGAAAAATATAGAAATATTTCTTCTAAAAAAGTAAATATTAGCAAGTTACCCTCGGGGTACAACAAAATTGTCAATCTAATACCAACGTCAACACTCTTCTAGTACTTGATACATCTTTCAGTAAAATTGTTTACAAACAAGAAAGTAGTGTGAATGATGTAGAGGGAACTTACTATATGAATTACTTAACGGAGACTTTTTGAATAGACAACTAAAGGAAACTATGGTGTCATTTGATTTTAAAAGTCGTGACTCTTCCTTTAAAGAAAGAGATACAACCATCTATATATATATAATAGCAGAACGAACGTTTGCAAAAACTTCCATATTTCACACCTTTATCCTTTTCTCACTTTCTAAAAATGAATCCATCAATTCAAAAAATGACGGCTGAGTTTAAAATTCAAAAGATAACATCTTATAAATATTTTTCGAAAGATTGTACGAAATTGTTACGATTTGGTTCAACTTATCGATAAGATTATGATGTTTTTATAATAGTGACTTATCCAGTACCAAATGATCTAATCTTCCTCTCTCTTTATGTCTTTATAAACTCCTCCATCCATGTGGTCTTCTACCAAGAAAAGGTCTCAAATTTCGAATCTCAAAAGTTCTAAATATCTCGCCAAACATTAAAATTCAAAGCTGAATATTCTTTGTGATCATAATCCTCACAAAACAACTATCAATTAGGTGGGCATACAGTTTCTCTTCGTCTTTTATAATTGCTTTTCTTTTCCTATGTGCCTGTCAACTTTTTCCATCTTTCATATTATATTATTATGTTCATCATTTCTAATTTTGTTACAGATTCTTCATAGCATCAAGGCGCTACATCATATAGGTAATCCGTCTTTTTTTTTCAGATTCTTCATAGCATCAAGGGGCGACATCATAAAGGTAATATGTCTTCTTCCCTCATTCTTTTGTGCAATCTCTACGTTGAATCCATGTTATTTATAACTTTTTTCCTCCTTTGTTCCAGTCTTCCAAATATTGGAATTGTATTAAGCTTTTAGCGACATAGATAACCATCTAAGGCTACAAATTATGGTTAGTCAGCATGTTTATTTCATTTAGCCGCTGACATCGTAGTTATGATTGAACCCCTTCTATGTTTTTTTTTTCTTTTTTCTGTTGCTTTTTTTGAGTTCCCATCCTCTGCTTTTGCTCCATATTTATGATTTTTTCTTCTTTACGAGCTTTCCCCCATTCTTATCATATAATTGGGTCTTAATTCATTGAATAATATATTTATTTATTTATTTTTGATAAAATAATATATTTATTTTTATATCTTTTTACAAGCTTTCTGATTTTTTATGTTAATTTGAAGTAGACGAACTATGAAATGCCTCATTAAAGATGGTGCAACATCATAAAGGTATTCCAGTCTTCTTCTCCCTTTATTTTGTGCAATCTCTATGTTGATTTCATGTTATCTATTAGACTCACATTTTAATATTTTCTAAGTTTTAATTTAGAGTTAGACACTACAAAAATTCTCTTATGTCCTGCAAGTTCATAAGGTATTGTGCGAGTTATAGTTTTTTTTTTTTTTTTTTTTTTTTTTTTTTTTTTTTATTTTCTTATTTGTATTGCTAAATATTAGTCTCAATTTATTCCACAATTGGTTGAATGTTGTAATCTTGAATTCAGGTGCCATTGTCGACTATCCTTTACTGATTCCTCATTAGTTCGAATCAAGACTGAATTAAGTAGGTAGGGAATTGTTGGTGAAGCACCTGAAACCTTTATGAAGGAAGGGATTTGCATATGATGTAAATGTATTAAATTGTTAGTGATACGAGTTTTTATTGTTGTTGTTTATGTACAATAATAAGACAATATATTGAATTCATGCTTCACTACGGTTTTATTTCCATTAAGTTATCATTTTCAATTAGGTACAATAGCATTTCAAAAAAAATGTACAATAGATATAAATAAAGAATGGAATTGTTAAACTCTCAAATAAATACCTAAAAAAAAAAACTCGACAAAATTTGCTGCATTATTTCATATTTTTTATTTTACATCATTTTCCATGGACAAAGAGGTTTTAAACTTTATTGCTACTCTCCCTACCATTTAACTCAAAATTTCTCAAAAAATACAAAAGAAAGAAAAAATACATGACAAACAATTGTTAAGTAGGTCCCCATCATGAAAATTAAACTAATAAAAAACCAAGGATTTGTTTGTGCTTGGTCCTGGAGATATTTGCCGGACAAACGTTTTGATGTGGAAGACAGTTGGAGATCTATGAAAGACTTTAACTCTCATGAATATTATAACCTCCGCTTACACGAGCCGCTATTAGAAAGATGACCGCTATGCTTTACCTTTTTGTCATTATATACAATATATATATATATGAAAAACGTCTATATTTGATGTATGTATATTTATAGCAGACATTAGTGAAAACTTCTACCTCTTTTTAGAAGAAACTTCTACTTCAGGTGCCTCTTTCACTTTCTAAATCTCAAATTCTTTATTTCGAATTTATAATTTATAATTGTTTCTTATGGATTATTCTTCTAAATCTGCTCTAGAAAGATAAATCATTCCCAATCTCAGTTTGATTTTTTTCGTCAGCCAAAAGAAAACAAAAGAAAAGATAATGTGTCAGAGATTTTTTAGGAATTGGGATTGTTGAGGGAGAAAAATATTCTGAAGATAAGTCAGAGTTATCTTCTACGCTTAATTTATAAATAAATCTATTTTTTAATTCTTGATTTTTATTTTCCGAAACAATCTTGCTTATCGATAACTAAGTTTCATACATTTTCTTTTTCGAAAAAAAAGTTTCATACATTTTTTTTTATATATCTCCTCTATTTGAGATAAAGTGTACAATTCTGAAAAATATATTTTTTAGGGATTGTTTTACTTCTCTGATTTCTTTTAGTCCGTTGGTTTTTTTGTTGATCTCTCTATGTTTTCTGTTATACACGTCCAATATTTTTTTGTTTTTCTTCCGTCATTTGACATTGATCATGATTGATCCAGATTAAAGAATTTGGCTCTAATTAGTCTGTAAACTCACATAAATTGAGCTACCACATTGGATTTGAGATCATATTAAATCAAATTTCATCAAAGACTGGCAAGGCCTGACGGATGCTAAAAGACCCAAAACATCATACATGTTGATCGGATATGTATTCATGTTATTTATTTAATATTTTGTTCATCAAATCAGTATATCTATAACTATAATAGCACAATGAATGTTTACAAAACATTTTATATTTCATACTGCTGTCACTTTCTAAGACTCACATTATTCCAATATTTGCTTATATAATTTCTCCAAAATATTTTTGCTTATAATTGCATAGTACATTTTGCAGGCAAAGTATGATCCAGAAAGTAAATGTTTACTTTTTTTTACTCTCGAAATAATTATATTATATTTTACTCATAAAAAAGCATGATTATGCTAAAGTATTACAAAACTTATTCATTACATATGAATATAGACGTTTTTACTTTAATATGCATTTTTCCTTTGAAGTTATTAGTATGTTTATGAAATATAATGTTATATTTCTCTTAAACATTTATTCCGCGCAATGCGCGGGATTCTTAATTGTATTTCGTATGTTTAAAATATAAAATATCATGAAACCACATTGAGATAAGATTTACTCTTCTATGCGTTTATTTATTTTCTCATTCAAAATATTTGAGATATGAAATCAGTTTATAGTTATAATTTAAATATTCGATTTCTTAATGTCATAATATATTCATGCTCATATAAATAATTAGCTAAAACGATCACTCAATACATAATTATTTTAAAATGTAACTAATATGTAATATTTGACATCAAAAAATGTAGAAAAACATTGTGATGTTTATGTAAGTGGGATATATATCGCTTCTCCAAAAAAAAGTGTGATATCTGTCATTATTTCCTAGAAAATAATGTACTTATCATGGAGGGAGAGAATTATGGAACAAATATGAATAGTGGTTGGACAAAAAAAAAACAAAAAGAACATAGGACGAACAAAAATATGAACGGTAGGGTATGAATACAACTTTCCCAGTGCGATTGTGGGGTGATCTGAGTTTTTTTGGGTGAACTGTGACAATTAGAGTTGCTTTCGCAGTGGATTGGGTCGGAAGTCAGAACATTAGCTGTTAATGGGATTTTCTTCTAACTCTTTCTCTCTTCCCCTTACTCCACCTTCACCGAGAAAAAACAATGATTCACTAATCATCTCTCTCCTCCCTCTATCAACACCAAACTGGTGAACTTGAACCGCACGAGTGGACTACGAACACATACTTAAGTTGCTTTCTCCAATGCAAATAGAGTTACCGTTAGTCAAATATGTGCGCGAAATTGAGGTATATTTTAAGAACTTAATTTCCAGTCTATCAAATGTTGTCTTCTAAATATGTGACTCTAAGAAAAAATTTAATTATTTAATGCATATTATAAGTGTCCGTATAGTTGCTTATGTTGAAAATATAGACCAAACAACCACTTGGTTTATTTCATGTAACGTTTGCGGAACAAAAATCTCAACAGAAGGTGGGGTGATTTCATGCGTGAAATGCAACAATAATGTAGTCGAACATGTACCACTGTATGTGAGATGAAATAACCCGACTTGAATCCATATCTAATATAAATATTTATATATTTCATTTTCACTTTTACTTCATATCCGATATATCAAGATGACAGTTAATGATTATAGCGGATCTATGGATGTGTTATTAAATGACAAACAATCTGAATTTGTTTTGAGGTGTTCTGAGTTACAGCTTAGGCAACTAATGCGAGAGGTATTACTTTATTCTATTTCTCTAACATAATTATTATATATATATATATTAATGCATGTAGTTTCATGTAAATTAATTTAATTGGCAGAGTCGTGCATCAACTCTTTTGAAAGATTTTCTTGGGTTTGTGAAGGGCAACACATATGTGTTTGTTCTTCAAACACCAAAAAATGATGAGCTGATGTCAGTTGCACCTGTTTGTTATGTGTTACATGTTGATTGGTCGGCTGAATATCTACACAGGTAAACAAATTACAAATGGTTCATATATTATAATTGTGTTATGTGTAATTTAACATCTCATATTTGTTACAGGAAAGATGATGAATAAAGAAGAAAAAAATTTGCAGATTATGTCAACGGGTGGCCAAAGTAGCACTACAAGCAACAACTCCTTCATCTGTAATAAAAAAATTGATCGACAATTTCCTTGAATTGATATTTAAGTGTTTTTTTTGTGTTTCTCAGATTTTATTCTTCAAGAATGCGTACTTATACTTTTGGACATTGTTGTGTTTTTAATATCATTGTTTCTGTTATTCTCTCCAGGAGTCCATTTTATTAGTTTCAAATATGTGTATTTCGTCATGTACTTCATGTAAGATTTACCATAGTTCATCCAATATGACTCATATGGTGCTTTACCTCGTGTATAATAACTTTTAAAGTGATTGTCACTTAACTCATGTCGTATTTCTTTCGTTTAATTTTTTCCGTGCAATGCACGGATGGTTTGCTAGTTGGGATTAAAGAGAACTATCGGATTATCAAGTCACTGAAATATCTTTCTCACGCTCACTACACTGACATTGAATTACAATCTAACACCAATAGCAGTACTTATGCACTTTCAAGCAATTGCTCGGCACATCTTCGAAATTGCCTTCTCCTCTTTTGAGGAGACTTCAAACAAGGTGCTTCATCTGGCATATGATCATCACCAGAATTAGTGATTATATATCCAGCACGGGTCTGGGCACTCATCCGCCTCATAACATATACATTGATGTAGTATTTCACTATCTCTTCTCTGCTCTTGGATGGGAACCTCTCAAGCGCAAGCTGCAAGAAACTTTTTTGACCTAATGAAGCATACGTTCTCATGACAGACTCAAATTTCTTCTGTTCCTCTCTATCCCACGATTCAGATACGTCTTCTCCCATCTCATCAGACTTCCTATCATGAAGGTGTTGCCCAAATGACGGTGTAGCTCGACCTTCTTTTCAGCAATATGGTGCTTCACGCAGTCTACAGATCCAGGGGAGACACAGAAAGGTTTCAAGTCAACTATCGTACCCAACCGTCTTTCATCGTATAATTCACTAGTGGAGTACTGTCCTCGAGATGGTTTGGTCCATTCTGGAATGTCAGCTTGAAAAGCAGATGCGACTGGAACTACACGTTTCTTCTGTCGGTGTTGATGAATTCAAACCAGCTCCCATCGCATCTTCTTTTCAAGATGATGTTCCATAATGTAGCAGCCCATCTCGAGGATAGTACTCCACCAGTGATTTATACGATGCAAGATGGCTGGGTACGAAAGTAGGCCTGAAACATGTCAGTGTGTCTCTCATGGCTCTGTTGATTGCGTGAGGCGCCACTTCGCTGAAAAGAAGCCCCAGCTGCAGTGTCATCTGGGCAACATCTTCACGAAAGCAATTGATAAGATCGGGGAAAACGTACATGTTTAGTGGAATAGAGAGGAAAAGAAAAGAAAAACTGACTCTGTCGTGAGAACATATGCTTCATTAGGTAAAAAAAGTTTCTTGCAGCTTGCCTTTGAGAGGTTCCCATCCAGGAGCAGAGAAGAGATAGTAAAATACTGATTCAATGTATATGTTCTGAGGGGAATGAGTGTCTAGACCCGTGTTGGATATATATAATCACTGATTATGATGATGATCATGTGCCCGAAGAAGCATCTTGTTTGAAGACTCCTCAAAAAAGGAGAAAACCTGAAGTTGCTTTAAGCAATTCTGAAGATGTGTCGAGCAAGTGCTTAAAAGCGCATAATTGATGCTATTGATGTTATATTGTAATTCAATGTCAATGTAGTGAGCGTGAGATATATTCGATGACTTTTTTTGAGAAAATATTCGATGACTTGATAATCCTATAGTTATTCTTTGGATTCCAATGGTTGCATCTCATACTTTTAAAAGGAAGACACAACTTTAAAATTAAGTGACTGCATCAGTGTCCTTTAGCTCTCTATTAAAAAGGTTGCCGTTAAGTAATTCATAAAGAAGATATTATGTATATCATACTACTTTCTGTTTATCAACAATTTTAAGAATAAACATATCTATATTTTTTTATCCAAAAGTGCCATTAGTCCCATTGAGTAGTTTAGGAGAGATTTGAAATGTTCCAAGTGTCAGTCCTTGAAATTCGACCGTGCATGCGTTGTCCTGTTACTTCGTGGTAATCAGAGCACCTGTTTGTATTCTTAATTGCCGAATTTCATAAAATGAAAATTTGAAAAGGAACCACACTTAAAATTAATTTACTTTTGGTGTTGTGTGAGTCTAGCATTAGTGTTGTACAAAAAAAATGAGAATTGGGGAGTTAGATATAAGTCTGCAGAATAGTTGCGAAGAGTTAACTTTTGAAGTGTTAGCTTTTGAAATCTCGACGATTTGTTTATTAGTGGCAAGCAAACCTTAAAATGTTGGGGTATTTTAACTCTGAATATGAGTCATTTCCTGGTAAAAATTCACTTTGGTTTTGTATTCCGTTTGATTTGTTGGCGTTTTGGCCCAAATTCAGAAATTGTCAAGCACAAGATTTTGTAGAAAAATTGTGTGACTTACAAGTTACTTGCAAGTTGTAGATGTATTTTTGTCTGGACTAGTCTTGTGTTTTACGATAGCTTGGATACTGGAAGATGCTGAGGCTTGACACGAAAGGCTCAAAAATCAATGAAAGAAGTTAAAATATATGATACGGGGACTTGAGTGCAAATCTGCAATAATATGGGACAGGACATGAGGGGGAGGAAGATTTTGTTGATTTTTGTAAACTAAATTATGTGATGGGGGTTATTTTGTATTATTTAGAAACCTACTTGCTAGATTATCAATTGTGTAAATTAGTCTTTAAGTTTGGAATCGGGCATATATTATGCGCACTGCTCAATACCCGTACTTTCGGAACTAGAAACCTCATAACAACAACAGAGTAGCGGCAACAACAACAACAAGGCTTCTGTTTGAAAAACATGATCTCATAAGCTATCTAGAATTGCTATATATATATATATTGTATGTGTATATTCAAAGAAACTGTACATATAAGAAATAGTGAGAAAGATCCGAGGCCCTTGAGATTTAGAGAGTTTGTTTAGAGATTTAGAGATTTAGAGAGTTGAATTAAGCACGAGAAGAAGGAGACGAGTTGAATCTCTTAATGTTATATTTGCTACGTCATTTGTATAAGAGTTTGTTTATCAATACGATAACTTCTTACTCCCAATTTCATATTGTTTTCTCTTGTTCTTCATCTCCAATATTTATTGTTCCTGTTGCAGATTAGTCTGAGTACTTAGTGTTTAAATTTTTTGTTGCTCATATGATATTGGGTAACATGTTTTCTATTTTTTTTCCTCATTGCTCAGTCGTGTTGCTTCTTGAAAATCGAATTTCAAACTAAGTTGGTCCTTTCAAATTCCAATAAATCTAGTATCGAAGCACGGTTATCTATCTGAAAATTGAAGTTGTTGAACTTAGTTTTGACTTATAGTTTGCTGATTCTCATGTCCTAGTGCATGCGAGTAAAATTTTCCAGCCGCGATCTCCTTGGTTGGGGAAGGAGACTTATGAAAATTGGAGTATCCAAATGAGAGTGTTTCCGGGTTCTCAAGACATGTGGATTTCAATTGAGAAGGGGTCTGATGAACCAACCTCTCAAGAAGTTGAAGACATGTTGACTAAGATTCAAAAGGAGGATTTGAAGGAGTCTGGGAAGCGGATAAGAAAGCCTTGTACTTTTTGTACCAAGGCGTCGGTGAGTTGAGTTTTGAGAAGATTTAAACCACTACAACATCCAAGGAAGATTGGGATATTTTAAGGAATTCATATAGCTGAATTGAGCAGACAGCAAGAGTAACATGCAGGTTGAGTCGTGAGATTTAGACGTTGCATATGAACGAGAATGAATATGTGGCATATTATTTCACAAGAACTTTGCTTGTTATTAATGCAATGAGGGGGCCGGGTGAAGAAGATTCTGCGGTCTCTTAGCAACTAGTTTGAGCATGTAATTCCAGCCATTGAAGAGCCTAAAGATTTCAAAGTTTTGACTGTTGATCAGTTGATGGCTTCGTTGGAAATTCATGAGCAGTGAATGAAAAAGAAGTATGTCACTTCAAATGACCAAGCAATTCAGTGAAAGCTATCTCTCAAACTAGATTAAGAGGAGAAAACAGGGACGTCTCAAGGAGGAAGATGAAGAGGCTTCCAAAGTCGTGTTTGTGGCTTTATAAACCGATGAAAATGTTTTGTATGTATAAGAAGCTATGGAAGAAGAAAATATGGTGGTCCATAAATCGGAATTTTGGTTCTCCAAGAGGTAAAGGAATAATAGCGAGAGGAAGAGGAGATCATAAAAATTCCTGAAATCAACAAGGTTATGACAAGAGGAATGTCCAAGTGCCATAAGTGTCGTCACTATAGCAACGTGCAGAAACGTCAAATAGGGAAGTCGATGGATCTGTTAACCATGTTGAGAAGAATAAGAGTGAGATGGAGAATCCAATGCTATATGTGTATGATGGAGAGCAAACCAATGTTTGGTATCTTGACCTTGACGAGTCTGTTACGTTTGGTAATTCCTTCCAAATTCTTATCAAATACAAATGTGAAGTTTTAATTAAAATCAAGAATGGAAGCCATAATTATATTTGAAATGTCTATTTTGTGAAAGTGATAAAAAGTAATATCCTAAGTCGCCTTGATGCTGTTGAAGGGATATAATATCACTATGAGCAACAATCAGCTTGTTATGTGGGATATACATGAGATGTTTGTTGCTAGAGTTTAGATTTCCAAGAATAAGATGTTTCCGTTGAATACCCAACAATATTAGGTAAAGTGTTTGAATGAAAATGTGAAAAAAAAATTCTTGGTTTCGGCCTTTAAGGTACGAAAATTTAAATGTGGGTGGTTTGAAGCTTCTTGCAAGCAAGATCATTGTTAAGGTTTTCCGTTCAATGATCATCCAGATGAAGTGTGCGAGGGGTGTATTCTTGGCAAACATCACATATTGAGTTTTAACAAGGAGATGAGGTGGAAGGCATTGCAACTGTTGGTGCTCGTGCTCACTGTTGTGTGCAGCCCGTTGAATCCTATGTCGAATGCAATAAATATGTTATATTTATTGACGACTGAAGTAGAAATACTTGGGTTTATTTTCTGAAATGGAAGTCTGAAGTGTTCGAGAATTTAGCAAATTCAAGTCTTTTATTGAAAAGCAAACTGGCAAGTTTATCAAAGTTTTGAGCTCTGACGAACGGGACGAGTACACCTCAGATGTGTTTGAGAATTTTTGCAAAGCTCATAAAATTGTTCACCAGGTTACATTACCTTATATACCTTAGTTAATTTGAGTTTCTAAAAGGAAGAATCGGGCAGTTTTAGGCATGGTGAGAAGCATGATGAAGGGGAAGAAAACTCTTGAGAATTCTTGACAGAGGCTCACATGTGCAGTGGATTAGTTGAACTGCTATCCAACCAAAAGTGTGAAGTTTAAAAAGTTGGAGGATGCATGGAGCTCATTCAAACCTTGTGTCTCGAATCCAATATTGTTTGGGTGCATTGCTTATACCAAGATTTCTGGATGCTATAAGAACCAAGCTCGACAAAAAAGGTGAAAATGCATTTTTATTGGCTATGGTGATAGGGGAATGAGACAATCCGGTGACTAAGAATATAGTGATGAGTAGAGATGTGATATTTTAAGAAGATAACATGTGGAATAGAGATCAGAGTGCAGCACCGAATAGTGTCAATCTTATAATTGAAGATGAAGAAAATGTGGAAGAAGCTAGAGGGGTTCCTGGTGAACCAAAAATACTAAAAATGGTTCTCCACCATTACATGATCTAGCATCACCACCACATTCTCCAACGGAAGAAACTTCAAATGAAAGGCCTAGAGAGATGAGGCCGTAGCATGAACTTTATGAAGGTGAAGATTTGAATTTGTTTTGCTTGCTTCCGGACCCCAATCCTCTACCAATAATAGAAGTGGAAGAAAGCTATAGATGAGTAGATTCAAGCAATTGAGAAAAACAAAATTTGGGAGCTCACTATTTTACCGCAGGGCCATAAAGCAATTGGTGTTAAATCTAAAGGTATAAGGTAAGGTTGGTAGCAAAGGGGTATAAGAAAAGATCAAGAGTCGACTACGGAGAAGTGTTTGCGCCTATTACTCGCTAAGAAATTATCCGGTCATTAATTTCTCTCACAGGTCGATATAAATGGAATATTTATCAGCCTAATGTGAAATATGCATTTCTTAATAATTTTCTTGATGAGGAGATCTATATTGAACAACCTGCTGGTTACATGAAGAAAGGTGAACGGGATAAGATATACAAGTTGAAAAAAACTCTTTACGGACTGAAGTAGGATTCGTAAGCATGGAATGCTCGAATTGACAAGTACGTTCTGGAGAATGAATTTGAGAAGTGTCTTTATGAGTACGCGCTTTACAAGAAGGTTTGATGGCAATGGTGAGATGTTGGCGCTTAATAGAGCTTCTCCACACATATTTTCTTGTAGTTCCGAACTTAAAACCATACATTGGGCATTTATTTTTAAAGTTATATTTTTTTTTTCTTTTCCACAACTCTATTTTGTTGACATATGTGTAGGGAAACGAGTTTCGAATGGTTTCTGCTTTCAATGCACTATACAGGTTCTGTATGTTTCACATATGAACACAAATTTCATGTGATTGTTCTATGAACAATTAAATGTCAATGCCAAATTATTTCTGTACAAAATTATTTTTTTATCTTTTTACAGGGAAAAGTTCAAGTGGATGGCTTTGAAGGGTATGTTATACAGTGCAGCTAAGGCAAGCACAGACCCAGAAGAAGTGTATGTATGAGATTCAAGCACACAAACCCGGTGGTGTCGCATGTTCTTATAGGACACCTGCTTCTCCATTCAATTTTTGTGATCCACTAGAGTGACATCCAATATATAATAGGCCTGAATATATTCTTATTTCTACGTTGTGACTAGTAGATCTAACATCAGTACATCATAAAGCATCCTAATACGGGAAATGGATCCTCTCCTCAACCTCCTCCTATCTCCATCCCTTCATCCTACGGTCAGGATAAAACCACGTCACTTGCTATCATTTATTTTAATAAACCACATCACTTGAAAGTTGTGAGGTTTTATCCTGATCGTAGAATGAAGGAAAGGAGAGGAGGAGGAAAAAAAGGAGGAGAGGATCGGTTTCCCCTAATATATCTCGGAGGAGATTTCAACTCCATTTCAAGGTTGATGAAACATTGGCCAGGAAGTACAAGAATGCTCATTATTAGAAACCGCGTGTTTCTTGCATGCTTCCTTTTTACCTGGAAAAATTTCCTGCTGAACCGCGTTACATGGTCTTTCGTGTAGAATCTCTTGACAAGGGCAGACACGAAGAGCGTCTTCTTGATCATATATGAAGAAGCAGAAACCAAACAAGTCTTGAGGAGCTGGTTTGAATTCATCAACGACTATAGGAACCTGTAATGTGTAATTCCTGTCGGAGCTGGTTTTGAGGAGCTGGTTTGAATTCATCAACGACTATAGGAACCTGTAATGTGTAATTCCTGTCGGAGCTCCTTTTCAAGCTGACATTCTAGATTGGACTAGCCTATCTCGAGAGCAGTGTCGTACCAACCAATCTAGCGATGCAAGATGGTTGGGTACTCAAGTATGGCCTACACCCTAAGAGGTCATAACTCTATAGATAAATTGGGAAAGGTAGGCCTTATTCATGTGAGTGTTCCTGTGCCGGATCTGTAGAATCCAGCTTTGTTTCGGTAACGCCTTCAAGGAATGAAAATTTGATGAAATGGGGAAGACCTTTCAAGTTGTGGACCAAAGAAGAACATAAAAGGTTAAACTCTGTCATGCGAAGGTACCCTTCAAGGGATAAATAAACTTTATTCCAGCTTGTCTCAAATAGATTTCCAAATCGGAGCGAGATACAGTGAAATACTGGTACAGCGTATATGTTACGAGGAGGATTCGTGCAAAGACACGTGCTGGATATAAAATCATTGATTCTAATACTCATGACGTGTCTTCCGAAGCCCCTGATTTGGGAAATCCTCAAAAGAGAAAAAAACCTAAAATTTTTGCTTTGAGAAATTCTAAGGATGTGTAGAGCAAGTTCTTGAAAGTGCAGAAGATTATGCAAGTCCCACAAAAACATCGCCAACCTACAAAAACCCCCTCATTGTTCGGGGATATACAAAAACCAACCTTGTAAGTTAACGGTGACTAACGGCAACTAACGGAGGTGTGAAAAGACAAAAATATCCTTCGAGTCAAAGCAAATTACACCACATAAATTCCAATTATTTTTCTTCTCTTCTCATTTATAACCCTAAATCTCTCTCTCTCTTCCCCTTCGTCTCCCAGCAACAGACGCCCTTCTCCTCCGAGTGCCGCCGCCGTCCTCCTTCTTCGTCCACTGGACCATTGCAACCACCCACAGAGAGAGAGGCGGAGAGATATACACGAGAGGGAGGACGAAAGACTCCACCCAACAGACGACGAATACGCCGGCGAGGGTATTCCAGGGTATTTGATCCAATCTAACCATGGAAGATGAGGGCAACAACCCTAGTGGTGTGGCTGCTCGGATCTGACGGTGGATGCTCCGATCTGCACCTGTGGTGGTAGACCGTCGGTGGTGCCGATGAATGATGGTGGTGGCGACCTGTACTCGAATAAGCTGATTGGAGAGATAGCCAGTTCGATTGGAGACTTGTTGTCTCTCCAAAATCTGTACTTTGCTTCAAATTCGCTCTCCGGGGAGATACCGGAATCAACGGAGGCGATTCCCTCACTGGTTTATCTCGATATGGGTTCGAATCAGTTCAATCAAGCGATTCCCATGCTCATTGCAGATATGAAGAACCTGAAGTACATGGATCTCGATCTGGGTTTGAATCTCATCGGAATTTTCCTCTTCAATTTGTTGCGCTGCAGTGCTGTACGTGGGCGATTCGGCCTGTGGGTCGTGGCTTTGGTAACAGATATTCTTGGTAGTTACAGGAGGTTATGGGTTGTTGATGGTGGTTCATTATGGGTCTGGTAGAGGTTTTAGGAGTGTTGGGTGGAAGTCAGTTTGTATATTTGGTTTGGTGGTGTGCTGGGAGGTTTATGGTGCAGTTTTGGGTGGTCATGGCTGAGTTGGGTGTTTGTCGCGGTGGTGATAATGGTAGTGTAATGGAATTGGTAGCAGGTGGGTTTATGGTGAAAGGTGATGATCTGGTGGTTGGTTGTAATTTCAGGCGGTAAAGGAGGTAGAATGGTGGCAGTCATCATGGTGTTTATATAGGGAAACAGAGGTGGAGGACAAGGGCGCTTATGGGTTCCCCCACCGCAAATCCCATCAAAATGGGTGTTAACAGAATGGTAAATTAGTTTTCTCTCTCTTTCACCTGATTAAGAATTTGCAGAGAGAAATGGGAGATTGATTCAGAGGGATGAATCGAAGATGGTGGCCGGCGAATTATCAGAAATGGTAGATTGATTCGATTGGTACATGGTGTGCCGTTGCGGTGGCTGTTGTAGTTGTTCTTCAGATGAGTTTTCAACAGCGGCGAAGAAGAGGGAAGAGAGAGGCGATGTCAACGATGACGGCACACCGATGGCGACGATGACGGGGTGTCTCTCTTCTTATTCTTCTTCATTTCCTGCACCTGTAATGACTTCTCCCTCTTTTTTGTTGCAGATGATGAAGCTAATTGTTGTTGTTGATGTTATTGTTGTGATCAAAATTTTGGTGCTATTTGTTCATGTTGTTCGTTAAAATACTGATGATGTTCTTAGACTAATTTTATTTATGCTAGTTCATGTTTTCATATCTGTGTGTGGATGATGTTTTAGATCTGTGATTGTGAATTTGGAATTTGGAATGGTGGTGGTGGTGGAGGAGGTGGTGGTCAAGAACACCAAGAACACCTAGTACACCAAGAACAAGAACAAATAAACACAAAAACACATATAAGGGCAAAATGGTCATAAAAAGGTCAGATTGCACCCTCCTCTTAACTGAAATTAACAGAAGGGTGGTATTTGTCCAACGTCCATCCACTGAATGGGGGTTTTTTTGTCTCTGAGAGGGTGGTTTTTGTATATCCCCGAACAAAGAGGTTGTTTTTGTAAATAACCCATCTAAGGAGGGTGCAATTTGTCTTTTACCCTATAATTAAACTTTCACTTTAAGTAGGAAATTACACACTATTCATTTCACATTTACAGGCATGAGGAGGAGGCCAGATGTTTGCTCGGATGGTGAGGATGGAAGAATTGACGATTTCAGAGGCCAGAATTTTGTTTCATCGCTCTTCTCTATCTTTATGTCTTTCCTTTTTGAAGTCGATACGAATACCATATGGATTAGCATCACATAATATCTAAATAAAGAGACTCAGATTCTTCATAATAATTTTATACGATGCCCCACATAATATGATTTTTTTGTACCAGAATTGACAAACACTAATAATAGCCCACTCGTGAGAGTGGCTTATGAATCTTCAACACAACCCTTGCTCGAACTCACCTCCTGCGCTTGAGCAAAATTTTGGATCAACCTCCTTTACTATGCCAACCCTACGAGCCGCAATACGAATATCTTCCTCTGTACGAAGATGGAGGGGTAGGTTTTTTATCTGCAACCAGACTGCTAGGTCCTCAAACTCAACCCTGTCTGCATTGACTCTTCCATCCCACACCATCAAGAATAGAATGTTTTCGTCGAAGGTCCAAGGTCCCCCCGATAGAACTCCCTCCATAGCTTCCTTGGACTGAAACTCAATAATGAATCTGTTGTCGTTAACCTCATTGATAGAGACGTCCTTCCCCCCTCTCCAGAGTTTACGGAATAGCTATTTCATATCCCAGACATTAAAGTTGATGGGGAGTAGGAATGATCCAAGCAAAGAAGGCCTGGAGTGCCTGCTTGCAGTGCTCGTCTCCGAAATCGTCAATTGCCTCTTCCTGTGGACGCAGAGGTGGTGTCGGAGGCCTTTCACCAGTAGCCAAAGTTTGCAGTTGCCCTCTCAGATGAGCATGTTCCCAGTCGGATCGAACGCCCTATGAGAGAGAAGTCTTGCCGCAGAGAAAACCATAGATGCCTGGTTCACTTCGAAAACTTCGGAGGTAAAGTTGCTTCGCGTGAAAAAAAAATGGAAAATACTTGATCGTAGTAAAGATCGAATGAATCTAGATACTACTAGAAAATCTCTAAAAAAATGGGGTAAAAAAAAAGGATGAATAGCAATTTCAGAAATAAAGAAAAAATCAACTAAAGAAAGTCAACATGTGACCACGAAACCCTAGCGGCCCATAGGGATTTCTCCTCTTCTCCACAAAGTTTTCTATCTTCTTTCTAACCACCAATGGGGCTACTGTTCTTCTCCGCCCCCTGCAGCAGTGGACCGCCGTTTTCTTACGCGGCCTCTGCAGCCGATCCATCGGCAACTCACCAACAACTCGCCGGAGAGTCGCCGGTGTTAACAGCAAAGCCTCCGCCCCGGTTGTGGTGTCAAGCTCTGGTCAGGTATGTCGATTTTCTGCCTTTCTCTTTGTCAGGTTTATCTGGCAAGGACTAAATTGCAATCACCTATAAACGGTTGTTGTCTAATTGGGGCTGAACTGCAATTGGTGACAAACTGTGGTCGCGTAATGAGGAGGAGCAGATACCGTCCGATTAGCTAATCGGGAAGATCTACGCCGTCCATTAGTTAGTGACCGTTCCATTTGAATTCATTAAATGGAACGGTGTCTTTTGGAGTGGCGCCACAGGGAGTGACAGCGTGGCTCGTCCCTAGCTCATGATTGGTCCACTAGTAACAGCTAGCTGACTCAGCAGCCGTTACTAGTTTCTTGTATTTACAATTACCTCCCCCTGCTAGTATATAAGGGGGGACTAGATGTAATTTGTTCTCATGAATGAAAATATCAAATTCCTCCCTCTTTTCTTTCTGCAATTCTCAATCTCTCAATCTCTTCTCTCTCGTTCTCTCTCTTCTTCTCAAACCTAGGGTTTTCATCGTCGCAGGGCCATTTCCGGCCACCGGAGAGCTGAGATCCTATCAAGTTGGTATCAGAGCCAGGTTTCGAACCACGGCGGAGCAAAAATGGTGACAAGGAAGAAAGATCAACAGGTGGAGTCTTCAGATCCAGTTGTTAGGGTTGATGTGATGGAGGAGCGAATCAACGAGGTGGAACAGACGTTGGATGATCTACGAGTCCAATTCGTGAGTCTCGGTGAAGGTATTAACCACAAATTTACAGAAATTTCCATGAATTTGAAGCTTGAGTTAGATTCTGGTATTGAGAGAATTGAGCATAAATTTGATGAACAGTTTAGGAAGTTGTTGATTAATCAGAGGAATTTGAACACTCCGAAATGTAAAGAGAAGGTAGAAATGGAACAGGATAGTACTTCCTGTGGTGATGGATTGTTTAGGAGGCCAGATCTCATACCAAATTCAGTGTTGAAAGGTATGATGAAAGAAGAAGAAAGTGTTTGTGTTAAGAACTATACCAATTCCTCAATTCCAATGCCTAAATTGGAATGTCCTAGGTTTAATGGACAAGATCCTTTGGGATGGTTACAGAAGGTTGAGAGGTATTTTCAAATCTATAAAATGACTGATCAGCAGAAATTGGTGCTAGTGTCATTACACATGGAAGGGGAAGCTGAGAGTTGGTACAGATCTGAGATTGCTGAACTTGAGAAGCTAACATGGTCACAATTTGGAGAGATGATTTGTGGAGAGTTTGCTGAACCTGGCCATGAGAATTTACTAGGTGAATTCAGCAAATTGGTACAACAAACTACTGTATTGGAGTACCAAAACAGGTTTGAGACTCTAAGGCCTAGAGTGAAAGCAATGTTTCCATGGATGGATGATAGATATTTTATCAAATTTTTTTTGAGTGGGCTGAAAAGTGACATACAAAGTGCTGTTCAACTAAAATTTCCTCAAACTCTATCTCAGGCCAAGGCTATGGCTAGGTTGCAAGAAATGCATATCAACTCAGTGGAACTGACTATTCAAAACAACATGAAGGGATGGTTGAAACATAGTTCTAACAGTTCAAGTGTTAACAAGAGCAAGAGTGGTAATTGGTGGCAAAACAAAGAAGAGCAGCATTCCACATTGAAAGAAGTTAGTTCAGGACAGAAGGGTGCACCAGTGTTCAAAAGGCTTTCTGCAGCAGAAATGAAAGAGAAGAGAGATAAAAAACTTTGCTTCTATTGTGATGAGTCCTATACCCCAGGACATAAATGCACAAAGAAGACATTGTACTTGTTGATTGGCAGTGAAGAGGAGGAAGACAAAGAAGTGAATGTAGCTGAAGACAATCTCAATGAAGTGCTACCAGAGATAGATGAAATAGTGAGTACTGAATTAACTCCTAGCATCTCTGTGCATGCCATGTCTGGCTTAGCAGCTGCTGACACCATTAGAATTATTGGACACATAATGGGAAAATGGTGCACATTTTAATTGACACTGGAAGTACACATAATTTCATTGATCAAAACACAGCTAGGAAGGTGGATTGTAAGATTTCTGGTAACAAGACAATGCAAGTTTCAGTGGCTGATGGGAGTGTGATTGACATCAAAGGAGTGTGTCAACAAGTGAAAATTCAGCTGCAAAAATGCACCATTCAGACTGATTTGAGGGTGCTACCTCTTGGTGGATGTGATTTGGTGCTAGGAGCTCAATGGCTGAAGGATGTAAGTCCCATTTCTCTGGATTTCAACACTAGAGCTTTTGGATTCACCTATCAAGGGAAGGAAGTGATCTTACCAGCTAGTACTGCAGACAATTCAGTGACTGAAGTGCAACTACAAGTTATGCAAAAGTACTGTAATCAGCAGCTACCACTCATGTCAGCTCAACTATACACCATCAATTCCATTGAGGAGAAACCAGAGATACCAGCACCATTGCAACCACTCATACAACAATACCAAGACATTTTTGCTGAGCCTACTCAATTACCTCCCAAGAGAGCTCAAGATCACCAAATTCCACTCAAAGAAGGAGCTAACCCAGTTTGTTTGAGACCTTACAGATATCCATTTTTACAGAAGAATGAAATGGAGAAAATGGTTAAGGAAATGCTGGAAAGTGGTACAATCCAGCCCAGTACTAGTCCTTTTGCAGCACCTGTCCTTTTAGTCAAAAAGAAAGATGGCACTTGGAGATTTTGTGTGGATTATAGAGGGTTAAATGACATTACTATTAAGAACAAGTTTCCAATACCAGTCATAGATGAGTTGATGGATGAATTGAAAGATGCCACTGTGTTCACAAAGTTGGATCTCAGAGCTGGATATCACCAAGTGAGAATGGCAGATCAAGACATCTACAAGACTGCTTTCAGAACTCATCAGGGACTATATGAGTTTAAGGTAATGCCATTTGGACTAACTAATGCCCCAGCCACCTTTCAATGCCTCATGAATGAAGTGTTCAAAGATTTTCTAAGAAGGATGGTGCTAGTTTTCTTTGATGACATTTTAGTCTACAGTGCTGATATGCATGAGCACCTACACCATCTCAAATTGGTGTTTGACACTATGAGACAACACCAGCTATTTGCTAAAATGAGTAAGTGCTGTTTTGGGATGAGTTCAGTGGAATATTTGGGACATATAATCAGTCAAGAAGGGGTACAAACAGATCCCAAGAAGCTGAGAGCCATGGCTGATTGGCCCATTCCCAAAAACATTAAAGAGCTGAGGGGATTTTTGGGGCTCACTGGCTATTACAGAAGATTTGTTAGAGGCTATGGAGCAATAGCTAGGCCACTCACTCAACTACTTAAAAAAGGAAGTTTTGTATGGTGTGAAGAAGCAACTTCTGCTTTTGAAAAGCTAAAACAAGCAATGCTAACTGCTCCAGTTCTAGCTTTGCCAAACTTTAAAGAGGTCTTTGTGGTGGAAACTGATGCATGCTATGATGGTATTGGAGCTGTGCTTATGCAGCAGCACAAGCCAATAGCTTACTACAGCAAGGCACTATCTGCAAGACATTTGGGACTATCAACTTATGAGAAAGAATTGCTAGCATTGGTACATGCAATAGCAAAATGGAGACCTTATTTGGAAGGGGCTAAGTTCATTATCAACACTGATCATCACAGTCTCAAATATTTGTTGGAGCAAAAATTGACAACAGTTTTACAGCAGAAATGGATCTCCAAGCTCTTAGGATTGCAGTATGAAATTCATTACAAGAAGGGGCAAGATAACAAGGCTGCTGATGCCTTGTCTAGAAGTGCTGTGTTGCTACAAGAAGAGAAAGCTCAGTGTGCAGCTGTGTCCAATGTAACCCCTAAATGGTTGCATGACCTCAAAGACAGTTATAAGGGAGATACATGGGTACAAGCTCAGCTAGTGGTGCTAGCTATAGATCCAGCAGGGGTACCAGGGTACTCTTTGGAAGATGGGGTTTTTAAGCAAGGTAAATTGTTATATGTGGGTGATCAAACAGACCTCAGGGCACAAATCATCAAAGAGCTGCACAATACTGGAGTTGGGGGACATTCTGGTATTCTGGGTACTTATAAGAGGGTTAAGACACTATTCACTTGGAATGGGATGAAGAAACAAGTCAAAGCTTGGGTTAAGCAATGTGATATCTGCCAAAGGATGAAATCTGAGCACCTTCCTTATCCAGGGTTGTTGCAGCCATTACCTATTCCAGATCAGTCCTGGAATCACATAGCTATGGACTTTGTGGAGGGATTACCAGTTTCAGAAGGCAAGACCACCATTTTAGTGGTGATTGACAGGTTAACCAAATATGGCCATTTTATTGCTTTAGCTCACCCATATACTGCTGCTGGGGTAGCAGAGATCTTCTTCCACAATGTCTGTAAGCTACATGGCCTTCCCAGCTCAATAGTCAGTGATAGGGATCCCATTTTTCTCAGCCATTTCTGGAATGCATTATTCAAAGCTATGGGAACTCAGCTGAAATATACCACTGCTTACCATCCTCAAACTGATGGTCAGAGTGAGAGATTGAATCAATGTTTGGAGGTCTACCTCAGGTGTTTGACTGGTGATAGGCCTAAGAGGTGGGCTAAGTGGTTGAGTTTGGCTGAATGGTGGTATAACACCAATTATCACACTGCTTTGCAAATGACTCCATTTCAAGCTTTATATGGTTTTCCTCCCCAACATTACAACTTTCATCAGCTCAATAGTACTGGCATTGCTGAGGTAGATGAATTTGTGAGGGATAGGGCTAAGCTACTGCATTTGCTAAAAGACAATCTTTCCAAGGCTCAAGAGAGAATGGTGACTTATGCCAACAAGCACAGGACAGAGAGGACTTTCCAGGTTGGGGATTGGGTCTTTCTCAAACTGCAGCCCTATAGATAAAGCTCCATTCAGCTCAAGAGCAACTACAAGCTTTCTGCTAGGTTTTATGGACCTTTTCAGATTGTACTCAAAGTGGGAAAAGTGGCTTACAAACTTAAGCTCCCTGACAACTCAAAGGTACACCCTGTCTTTCATGTCTCTCAATTGAAGCAGGCTGTGGGAAACTACTCTGTCTCTGCCACATTGCCTTCTGTGGGTCCTGAGGGACAGTTCTTGGTGGAACCTGTGGCCATCTTGGAAAGAAGATTGGTTAAGCAAGGCAACTCTTCTTCTGTCCAAGTGTTAGTGCAGTGGCTCAATCTCTCTCCTGAAGAGGCCACTTGGGAGGATTACTATAAGCTGAGGGATCAATTCCCTCAGTTTAAAGCTTGAGGACAAGCTTGTTTTAAGGGGGAGGGACTTGTCAGGTTTATCTGGCAAGGACTAAATTGCAATCACCTATAAACGGTGGTTGTCTAATTGGGACTGAACTGCAATTGGTGACAAACTGTGGTCGCGTAATGAGGAGGAGCAGATACCGTCCGATTAGCTAATCGGGAAGATCTACGCCGTCCATTAGTTGGTGACCGTTCCATTTGAATTCATTAAATGGAACGGTGTCGTTCTGGAGTGGCGCCACAGGGAGTGACAGCGTGGCTCGTCCCTAGCTCATGATTGGTCCACTAGTAACAGCTAGCTGACTCAGCAGCCGTTACTAGTTTCTTGTATTTACAATTACCTCCCCCTGCTAGTATATAAGGGGGGACTAGATGTAATTTGTTCTCATGAATGAATATATCAAATTCCTCCCTCTTTTCTTTCTGCAATTCTCAATCTCTCAATCTCTTCTCTCTCGTTCTCTCTCTTCTTCTCAAACCTAGGGTTTTCATCGTCGCAGGGCCATTTCCGGCCACCGGAGAGCTGAGATCCTATCACTCTTTATTTAATTACTCTGTCCGCTTTTGTCGGCTCGCTAACCCTAACCCTAACCCTAACCCTAACCCTTCTCCGGCACGGGGTTCTCAGTAACTGATGCTTTCTCTTTTTTTGGGACCTTTTTTTTGTATTGGTGAAACCACTACAACCCCTAGTGAGTTCATATCAATAATCCACTACAACACCACTCGACTATGCAAACCAACTTGAAAAAATCCTTCAGAGAGCTTATCTATGAATCAGAATCGGTGTTTATTTTAGGCCGCTCTATAAGTGACAATATCTTGCTTGAAAATTAGTTTTATGGCAAAATACACAATTAGCAAAAGTGCAAAACTGACTCCTCTTCAAGGAGTTTGATTGGATCATCTGGAATTTCCTTGTTCACAATCTTACAACTATGAAGTTCTGGTCGCATTAGATCTTCCTTCTCACTTAGTGTTTCTAGTTTCCTTTTCATGTATTGACATGAGTCCGCTAGACTATTCGGTGCACCGGGTTAGCACATTGGTTTGGTGTACTCGCTTTTGGGTTTGTCAATATTGTCCATTAGCTAATTTGGTGTAGCTGGTTGATGGCCTTGGTTGTGCCTGTGTGTTCTTCTTTGATTGTTGGCTTGGCTTTGGTTGAGTGCCGTGGACATATTTTGGCATGGTTTGCTGGTGCTATTCGTTGTGTATTTGCTATTTGCTTGGGTTGTCTTTGCTCGGTGCATCATTTGGCTTCAAATCTGGTTATTTTTGTTGAGGTTCTTGGCAAGATTTTGCATTGCTCGTTTGATGCTTTTGCTTGGTGCATTGGCTTAGTTGATTGCACGGTTGAGATTGAGGATCGGTGGCCTTAGATCGGTGATTTGGTCAAGTTCAAACCATGACTTTCGGCTGTTGTGAGTTGCTGAGTTTGCTCTGAATGGTTGCTGAAAGTGCTGCAAGTTGCTGCCGAGTTCGCTGCCTTCGTTGGATGCTGAATGTGGATGGTCACTTGTTGTTGGTGGAATGACAAGGTTATCTCTGTTTAGGTCCACATAATTAGTCGTTTTTTTGGAAATAATTAATTGTTGAATTTGTGCAGTTGTGTTTTGTGTGTGTGTGTATGTGTGTATATAAGCGTTCGTTGGGAAGGCTTAGATTGGGAAGGCTTAGATTTGAAAGAATTTAAGAGATTGAGTGTTTTTTTTTTAGAAACAAAAGTTGGGCAGTTCTCCCCGAGTGCCTTTGTTCTAAATTGTAGGTGCCACAGAGAAGGCTAACCAGTTTCGAGAACTTTAATGTCGTACGTTGTGTTGTGAGGTGAGAAAATCTAACCCCGCAACACTACCCAAGTACCAATCACGGAGAACCCTTTATCTACTTTGCTTGGCTTCCCGGTCCCTACATCGGAAAATGCAAACCTGCGTTCAGTTGTTACGGAACATACTATGATTATTTTTTAGGACATACTAGGATTCTTTTCCTGCATAAACTTTTTCATTAAATATTGTCCTGAATTTTTTTGCAGGATAGTTTATTCGATGCTCAGTTTTCATGAAAAAACTTACAGGTTTTCATTTTTCTTCTGTTTTCTTGTAACTTTCTTGAGAAACATTTTCGCCCATCTTTCCTCACAAATGAATATAGCCTGACCGTGTGAAGGAGTTGGTTTTGGAGGTTTTCAAGGTAACAAGTATAGTTGTTTTGGGAACCAAAATCAAATCATGATATGTTTTGAACCAACAAAATCTTACAGTATTAGAGTATATTTTGAGTTCCACATGTTACCTTCGATGTCTTATTTTTCATAAATTTAAATTATTTTCACATTTTTTAAAAATAACTTAATTATTTTTTTGTAAACATAATCGATTGTTTATTCACACAAATATTGAATTTGGTGCGCGGCTGTTGTGTCATGACATTGTGGTTCCGATGTCCACAATGATCTTCTGTAGTCAAAAGCCTAATTCTAATAACAACAGGAAGAAAGAAGGCTGAAATGATTAAACCATGGTGTATTGTAAACCTAAATTCCTTTCTCTCTGCCTTTCTCTCTTTCTCGAATGAATTCGGGCATGGTGTTCTTGGTGGTTCGATATTCGTTGCGCTGTTCGGGTTGCACAGGTTGAGGAAATCGATTTGGTCAGAGATGGAGAAGTGGTGGTTGAAGAAGGCAACAATGGTTGATATTCATGATTAGGGGGTTTGGTTTGAAAATAAGGATCGCTTGATCATGAGTAGTGGTGGAGGACATTAGCAGTTTCGAAAGAAATTGAGGGTATGGAGGTTTTTTTGTATGTCCTGTGAGGCGTGGATTTGTGTGAGTTGGGCAGCCAAAAGGTTGAGTGATGGTTGGTCTTGGAGGATGTTCAAGATGCTCGATTGAATCCGGATTTGTGGTGGATGATATAGTGGTGAAGGGGCGGCGATGATGGTTGTTGTGGTGGTAGAGATGTGATATTCATAATGTTCTTATTAATACGAAGATGATAATTTTGTCCTCACAAAATACGATATAAATGTAGGATATAAATGTCTACTAACGGAGTATTCCATAACGGGGTTAAGGGAAATATTTTTCGAGTTTCATGAAGCTATTATTTTTGCAAATGGAAGATGAAATTAGCTAATTTTGAAACAGGGGATTGCAATTAATCTATTATTGCATAGTCGGGGTATGCTATCAACAATTAAGCCTTTAACATCAAAAGAACTAAATAGGATGTGACTACCATAATTTATTCTAATCTACACAGTTGTAACAGAATTGTAAAACTCTAATTACTTCCTCGGCCCTTAGGAAATTACTATTTGATTTGATCAAAAAGTGTAAATTGATCAAAATTCACTTAATGGAAAAAGGCGGTATTTAACATTCTCATGGTTCGTCAAACTACACAAGACTCAAAAATCATGATTCCCCATTATAATCCTCGAACCTCGTCCTCAACACAAGTCCAAATGCAATCTCCTATCCTCTAACGCCTAGTCAAACTTTCTGCATCCCATATTTAGCTGACAATCTTTATTCCCTAATTCAAACCTAAACTAAATCAAAGATGAATTTAACATGGACCTAAAGTCACGATTGAGAGTTCTCGTCTCTTACTTCACTAACCAAATCAGTCTTTCTATGCCTTTATTATATGTCGGACTGAAAGAATGTGGCATCACGAATTTGGGAAGTCTTCATAGTGTGATAAAATTAAGATTTCATGGATCACATATTAGGAATTAAAACACTGTAATAATAGAACAGTAAAATCTTCACTTACCTTTGAGCAGCCTCTCGCTCACTTTTGTAGACGATTCTTCACAAAACTGGAAGAACGTCACCGGATCTTCGCCTCCTACCCCGTCACACTTTGGCACTGGATAGGTAAAGAACCCATATACTTCTCTTGTTTATAAGAAATTTCTAGGGTTTCAAGAGCGGAGAGGGGTCGGGCCAAAATAATTGTCATTGGACCTGCCTACCAAGGAGCCCAATGGCAAACCCCCTTCACATCCACACCACATAACTAATATAAACACTAAGATGCAACTTGACCCAACATCAAAAATTTAGTTGGCCTCGTACCAGTGTAGCAGCTTGAATCACCATTCAACCCGTTTTATAAATAAGTAGTGCAATAATTGGTAGCCAAAATGAATTAAAATTAAAATACTTGTAAAATTATTTTCTTATAATTTATCTTTCGTGAATCGGTTCTAGTATGGTTTATGGAGTTACCAGTTTCATTATGGTAATTCTTCGACATGGATGAAACTATTAACTCAAGTAACCCATACAAGAACCGATTCACTAAAAAATAATTACAAGAAAATAATTTTATACAAATTTTAATTTTACTATTATACATTGTGGGCTACTAATGATTGCACAGCCTATTTAAAAGGGATTGAACCGTGATTCAAGCTCACGGATGTGAGGTCAATTAAAATTTTGATCCATGTGTGGGTCATGGTGCATCTTAGTGTTTATATTATTTATGTGGTGTGTATCTGAAGGGGTGGTCATTGGGTCCTAGATTGGAGAGCCCAATGATTGTTAGTTATTTTGGCCCGACCCCTCTCCGCTCCTGAAATCCTAACTATTTCTTATAAAGTGGAGGAGTTCTTGACCGTTCTAGTAGCAACGTGTGACGGAGTAGGAGGCGAAGATCCGGTGACAAAGTTCTTCCAGTTTTGTACAGGATCCTCTACCATAGTGAGCAGAGAGGCTGATCAAAGGTAAGTGATTATTTTACAGTTTTATTATTATAGTGTTTTAATTCCTAACTAGTCGTTAACCCGCGCTATGCGCGGAATTGCTATTATATATTTGAGTTAAGTATCAAGTAGTGCTCATAATATTGAAGGACGCGACAGATTCAAGAGCATGGTACATAATTTATTTTAAAAAATATTGCAATAATCTTGAGAGATATTTGTGGAAAAATCTAAGCCCAATTCATATGTGGAAATTTTAGTAATACATATTGTCAAATTTATGTGATTGATCTAATACATATCCGTCAAGTGGAAAAGAAAATGGATATAATATTGTTGAAACGTATCATTTATGGGATTGAACGACCCGATCGTGCATAAGATCGGTAAGAATGTCGAGTTTAATAAATCTAAATTTATGATGAGCATTAGAATTATTATTAAACATTATTATTGTTCTTTTTAATATTATATTAGTGTTTAATTAATATTATCATCATCATCATCATCATCATCATCATCATCATTATTTAATTAGCTTAATAATATGGGTTACTATTTCATATGTAACATATTATTATAGAATAAAAAGAGAATCATAGAGCAACTTGATATGCCCAAAGCCTTAAGATCTCACTGTAAAAAACAAAATCGAATGGTTATCGAGTAAAGAACTTATGTCAAGACAACAAAAAGTGCATATAATCCATTTTCTTAACTAATAAGCATGCTCGAAACAGTAAAAAACATGCTATTAAATGGAAATTCCTTTCATAAAATAAATTCTTGTAAGAAGATAAAATAAAAACTGGAAAGAAGTGCTTGTATTTGTAATTATGTGACACATTCAAAAATAAAAAATTATTAGACGAAAATATTCAGACATATTACATTGTGTTACTTTTAATATTGCATATTACATTTTAATGAATTCGCATAATACTTTGTCTTTCTATACTCAGATATAAAAGGTTGCTTCTCTCTTATATTTACATGCATTATTATACATTGATTCAATCAGTTATTAGGCTCCAATTATTATACACTAATTTTTTAATAAGCTATTATACACTGATTAAATGTGCAAATGTTAATCATAAAAATTAATGGTTCATACCTATTATTAAAAATTTATTAGATGAAAATACATTAACATATTACATGGTTGTTACTTTAGTATTGCAAATTACAGTTTAAATAGTTTATATAATACTTCGTCTCTCTATCCTAAGGTAAAGTAGTATAAGGTTACTTTTCTTATATATTTGCATGCATCATTATACACCGGTTAAAAGTACAAATATTATTTATAATAAGATTAATTGTTCATACATACTATTCAAAATTAACGTAATAAATTATCGAGTAAAGAATTTATGTCAAGACAACAAAAAGTGCATATAATCAATTTTCTTAACTAATAAGCATGCTTGAAATAGTAAAAAAAAAACATGCTATTAAATGGAAATTCCGTTCATAAAATAAGTTTTGGTAAGAAGATAAAATAAAAAGTGAAAAGAAGTGAAATTTGTAATTATGTGACACATTCAAAAATAAAAAATTATTAGACGAAAATATTTACACATATTACATTGTGTTATATTTTAGTATTGCACATTTACATTTTTATCGATTCTTATAATACTTTGTCTTTTTATACTCAGATATAAAAGGTTGCCTCTCTCTTATATTTACATGTGTTATTATACATTGATTCAATCACCTATTATGCACTGATTAAATGTGCATTAATCATAAAAATTAATGGTTCATACCTATTATTCAGAATTTATTATAAGAAAATACATTAACATATTACATGGTTGTTACTTCAGTATTGCAAACTACAGTTTAAATAGTTTATATAATACTTCACCATCCTAAGGTATAATAGTATAAGGTTATTTTTCTTATATATTTCATGCATCATTATACGCAGGTAGAAGTACAAATATTATTTATAATAAGATTAATTGTTCATACCTATTATTCAAAATTAACATAAAAAAATTGTAGGAACACTTGTAACTCTTTCGAATTTATAACTGTAATAATAATTCACCGTCTTATTACTGAAAATTTGATTAGACAAAATTTAGACATAATATATTGTGCCATTATAGCTGTGCAAATTATGATTTAAGAAATTTATGTATTTTTCATAGTCTGTATATTAGGTAAATTTTGTTCTTACATTCACATGAATTATATACTGATTAAATGTATCAATTTTCTTTATAATGATTTTTTTTACATATTAATACTGATTAACATAATAAATCTCTAGCAATACTTGTAACTGTTTTCATATTTATAGCTATAAGAATAATTGCACATTTAAGTTTTATTTGGATGAGTCATGCATTACATGCCACAATTTTATTGGGAGTATATATAACTCATCATGACATGGTTATACACGTGTCTTCATTACATACATTAGAAATCGCGAAATGGCTATTCCGTATTCAACTTGAGGACTTTCCTGCTTTTATATATATATATATAGATATATAAGATATAAGATATAAGATGTCACTGGCGAATAGCACAATTCATGGTTTGTGGTAACAAATATGCTTTCTTGTAGAACACTGCCATAATTTGCAATCTATTTCGTTGTTACATAGAGAAGTCAGACCTTGGTTCTTAATTTCATTTCGTTAATTAAATTATGAGAGAAAACAGGTATTAAAGAAAATAAATGAATGGCTCTGTTCAAGCGCCAATAATTGTTTTGATGCACGCTTTGTGCCTCACGGAAAAATGTAATTTAAAAATGAGAGAAAGTGATGAAATATATAAGCCGGAAAATGGACTGGTCAATCACAGAAAGAAAATAACAATCATATTGGATGGTTTTACATGTAAGTCTAAGAGATTCATGTTTTACATTGTAAATCACACGAACAAAATGTGGGTGAAAAGTGCGGCAATCTTGAGCTATATGTATGAATGTGAGAGGATGAATTGTAATAAAGAAAATATGGATTGATGAATTACAAAAAATAGATCAATAGCATATGGATGGGTCATAATGTGCAGTTAAGAGTTTATTTTCATGATAAGTTATTCGATATGGAATTTTTGTGAAGAAAATATGACGAAATGCATGGTCTTATAAAAGATTTGATAACTCACGAATATCTCGGTGGATATTCAATTTCAGACTCTTTGAGCTACATGGATGAAAATGAGAGAAACTCATGGATAACATAAAGCCTGAAATATTTTAAGGGTGAACTGTAATCAAATTCGAATAACAGAGGCAATGAAACAAACAAATTTCCATGTAGTTCAAAGTTGGATAAGAAAATGGCCTGAACAAAATACATTTTCATGTAAAGTACCAAATATTGAACTATATAGTCCAAACTAAGATGCTGAATGACGATATGATGGTTCCATTAACTTACGTTTTTGTACTTGTCACTAATTTGGATACCCGAATGTAATTGGCTTCACGCGTCTTCGAAAATGACCCAACTTCTTTTCTCCATATAAAAGCCAGTCCTTGTAAGAGGAAATGTTTGAAACAAAACCAAATGGTTGAGTCGTGGCCTAAACGAAACAAAAGATATGCACAAAACCGGGTTAGAAAAACAATTTTCCATGTAGTTCAAAGTTGGATAAGAAAATGGCCTGAACAAAATACATTTTCATGTAAAGTACCAATTATTGAACTATATAGTCCAAACTAAGATGCTGAATGACGATATGATGGTTCCATTAACTTACGATTTGTACTTGTCACTAATTTGGATACCCGAATGTAATTGGCTTCTCGCATCTTCAAAATGACCCAACTTCTTTTCTCCATATAAAAGTCAGTCCTTGTAAGAGGAAATGTTTGAAACAAAACCAAATGGTTGAGTCGTGGCCTAAACAAAGCAAACGATATGCACAAAACCGGGTTAGAAATTGAAGCGTGTCACATGGTGTGATAAGCCGCCAAATAGATATACATAAATAAAAGGTACTGAAACAGAAAGGCATTAGAGGAAGAGTGTCTAGAATCTGCAATGGGAAAAATAGTTCGAATGAAGGGAACACAAAAGAAAGAGAGATCCTGCCTACCTTCAATTTTTGGGTTGCTAAACAGTCGTATGATCCACTTCCCATATGCAGGATAGCCTGTGTAAAATTACATGATTAGTAACAAAACCAAAACCACGACAAAACCTTTACTTACATTCTTGACAATACAGGGAGGAATGAGTGCATAATGCGGAGAAGATACATAGCAAGAAGATTTGTAACGACTCAAAGCTCATTTATGATTATGAGAATGTAGCCTGTAGGAGTAAATTCAGTTATCAAAATTTCCCATTAACTTATTTGGCAATTATGACATTGAAGGGAATAGTAATGATTCGTCAGTTACAAAATGAAAGAAAAATTTGAAATAAAATGACAAAGCATGGAATAAATACATGTCAAAGTTTCATTGGTATGATAGTGACATGTACACATATAGAATGCCACATGTCAATTTTTTTGCTATATTTTCAACGACAAATGGCGAGATGTGGTTCACTCTGAGCACTTTCCTGCTTTTATATATATATAGATATGTGGTCCATTAAATCTTACTTGTATCACACTGCACTATGAAGACTTCTCAAATTCATGAGGCCACATTCTTTGAGTCCGACATCTAATAAAGGCATAGAATAACTGATTTGGTTAATGGAGCAAAAGAGGCGACCTCTCAATTGTGACTTTAGGTCCATATTATAATAATTTTTGATTTGGTTAGGTTCTAATTAGAGACTAAACATTGTCAGCTAAATATGGGATGTGTAGAATTTGACTAGGCGTTAGAGGAGAGGAGATTGAGTTTTGAGTTGTGTTGAGGACGCGATTCAACGATTATAATGGGGAATCATGATTCTTGAGATCCACGCAACCATGGGAATGTGAAATATCGCATGTTCCCATTAAGTGTATTTTGTTCAATTTACACTTTTTGAACCAATCAAATAGTAATTTCTTAAGGGCAAGTAACTACAGTTTTACAATCTTCTTGAGCTCAAAGTGTAAGTTAGAATAAATTTTGATAGTCACATCCTATTTAGTTCTTTTGATGTTAAATTAGATGTTTTTTTAAAAAAAAAAAATATTATCTTTACAAAAAAGGATTTTCTAAGTACTAAAATTAATTTAAATCCAAATTAGGGCAAAATCCCCATTTGACTTTCCTTCTTTTTTCTAGTTTTCCCTTTCTTCTTCTTCCGCACCCGTCGAACTCTCTCTATCTCGTTTTCTTCTCCAAGGGTCCAACATCTTCTTCGCTTCATTTTCTTTTTCTTCTTTCCTTCTTGTTTCCTTGTCTATAAAAGCCAACTCCAACCACCCTCTCAATCTTTTACACAAATCTCATACACCCAAAGCTCTCATACCCTCTTGATTCATATGCATGCTAGTCAAGTTTTTTTACGTTTTAATTCTTCATGCATATCGTGTCGTAGTATTTGGACGTAGGATCCATATTAAGTTGTTGAAGAATCATTATAGATGTTTTGATGAGTTTAGTTAACCTCGATTTGTGTTGCAGCGTCAGGATAAATACATAAAGTTTATGCATTCTCAGTGTTCTTCATGTTCTTCATCAAATTCAGGTCTAATTTGTCCGTTTGATCTTAGCCCATTAGTAATTAATTATGATAGTAAGTTTGCGGTAGTTTGTGATTTAGTACTTGGTTGTTGTATTAATAATATATATCCTTAGTGAAGTCAACTATTGATGTTAAAAGTGAAAATATTGATTTTTATAACTTAACCTATTAATTAATTATTATTTTTGAGAATTGTAAAATTTATCCTTAAAAATAAGGGTCAACTTCCAGTTTGGTATAATAATTCATATACCATTTCCAGTTTCGAAACACTCTCATTAACACACCCAGTTTATAATTGTTTGCAATTAAAAATTGAAATCTTTTTCATTCAAAAAAGTTAACAGACAAAATGGTTTTTATGTCAAAACATTATTTCTTATTTATTAATATACGTAAAAAGAAATAAAAACAAATAAAAAGAATAACGGGATGAAGAAGAAGAAGCACTAACAGCAGCATATGTAAAAGACGGAGATGCAGAAAGTTCGATACCTCTCTCGATCTCTGCTCTCACTCTCCCCGCCTCTCTCTTTCTCTTCTAATGCTATTTCTCTCTCTCTCAAAAGAATGGAGAATCAACTAGATAAGGATTTGTATCTCTCTATCGGGTAATTTTCAGTGGGTGGGTTCTCAAATCTGCGTCTATGGTGGGCAAAGAATGGGGACAGGTGAATGGCGACGTGACTGGGAGAGTAGGATGATTCTGGGCGATTTGGCGGTTGGAGAAGACGAAGAGAAATGTTGTGGCTTCTTCGGGATTGGGAAATCCAGCGAGTGGTGGTGTTGGGTCTTCATCAGGATAGCGGTAAGGTTCTGGCGTGGAACAATGGATGGGTTTCTGGTGGTGGTTGGGGGTTGCTTTGATTTGAGGAGGGGAGGAAGGGGTTCGGATTGGGTTTTCTGGTGGTGATTGGAGGTGGTGCGGGAGAGGAGTGTTACGTTGGTATGTTTCTGGTTTTGGTGTTGAGATGGCAATGATGGTATGGGTGGTGGTCATGGTACTATTAGTTGCCAGTAAAGGTAGTGATGCTCGCCGGAATCTGAGTTCCTGGTGGCGGCGATAGTGGTGCTGCGGTGGTGGAGGTGGTGGTGTTGCTCATGTTCATATATTTTTATTGGACTATTTTACCCCTCAAAAACTGTCGGTTAAAGGAAAATTTTGAATGGAAATGAACCCAGTTGCTTATTGTTTGCAATGAGCAACTAGAGGTGGTAACAAGATGAATTCGAAACCGGAAGTGGTGCATGGATTATTACCATGGAAGTGGGTGACATGTAATTGACCCTAAAAATAATAAATAATCTTCTTCTTTTTTATAGAATTAATAATAGTTTTCTACCATCTACTCAGTAGGTTTTTTTGAATAATTATTTAGTTAGTAAGTCTAAAAACTCATATTATGAATTAAAAAAGGGTATTTATTTGGTTATTTAGCGAAATTTAATTATCTTATTTATATAACCCTATTTTATTTTAGTCTTTTAGTTAAAGTTAGGTATTATTCTAATTTCCTTTTTATATGGTATTGGTATTTATTTTCTCACTTCTTTATTTATTTATTTATTTATTTATTTAGTTTTTCATCCAATTGTTTTTCATTGTATATTTGCGCAAGTAATTATTTTATTTAGCTAATAAATTATGATCTCTTTTATAATTTTTTATTTAACTAGTTATTTTTTAGTTGTCTCTTCAATTCTATTTAATCGCGGCCCAAGTAATTATTTTAATATCAAGTTAACTTATGTCAGGTCATTAGTAGTTTGAATTCGCTTGATCGTCCTACTTAATAGTGAAAGTAAAGTACCACTTCGTCTCTGCTCTTTCTACCTAAATTGATTTTTTGACTCGTATCTGAGTCACTTTGACCGGGTGATTTGGATAGCAAAATAATACGAGTTTTTGATAATTTTATCAACGTATTATAGAGAAACTTTTACTATACAACACCATGAAAAAATTATTGAAAATTGCATCGGTTTACTATTCAAATCAACTAATCAAATAGACCAAGTGAATATTGGCAAAAATCAAATTAGGTAGAAAGAGCAGAGATAGAGTGGTATTGAGTCACGCATACATGCATGGGATATAGGACACTTGCATGAGCATAACATGAATAGAGATGTGCGTTGATTTGAGGTTATACATTTGTAGAGCCTGACTACCTAGAGCAGGACGTCATCACTTACGAATAGGATGTATGTGTGCTCGTGATTTGCTATAATTTTTTTGAGGTCAGAAAATATGCATAACCTTGTGTGCGCCTTCCTTTATTCTATCATTTGCAACATGAAATGAGATTGGATTTTGATACTATAACTCTTTATACTTGAGAGTTTTTATCTCTACTGCAAGTCATTTTCAACTGTGGAAATTTTCTTATAGAAGATGTCATGCTTATAATAAAACACCTATCACATGTTGTGGGAGGCTATTGCTCTATATTCGAAATAGGTAGAGTTTTGGGGTCCAGAACTACTCTTTTGAGATGAGGATTTTTTAAGGAGTTTCGGCACTTAGGTATAATTTACCGAGCACGAGGTAAATGTGTGGATAAAAGATCAATAGTCTCGCAATGCCAAGGGTTAGATTCATAGGGTTCTTGGACCCCGATGTATCTTTTATATTTTTGGTCTGGTACCTGTACATCGTAATTAATCGATTATTTTCAATAATAAAAAAAAATCTAAATTTGGAAATATGGTTTCTTTATATCTGGTTATTAGTTGAGTTGAATATTGGATGGAAAAGGATAATTATTTTGGAAAAATCAATTATCGAAAGAAATGACGATTTTACTAAGAAATTTGTTTGTAAACATGTATTATAGTGTTCCTCTATCCTTGCTTTACATGTGACACAATCCAGGTGTACTTTAGAAGGTGCACGAGATTTCAAGTAGTATCCGCTAAGAAAACGGGTTGTATCGATTCCACAATGATGGTAGTCTCTTTGCGTGCATGAGAAATTAAGCTTGAAGAAGTTAAATAAGATAAAATATTGAGAAGTCGTTTATGATTCTACTAAACTAACCATCTAAGAATTATATTCGGGAAAAAGTGATGTCTCCTGACACATGTGTTTACTTTGTTAACAACAGTGATCGGTTGGCTTACATCTTCACTAAGGGACTCTCCACGACTCATTTTCTCACGCAATAGAACAAACTGATAGTCCTTTCAGCATCATCCATTTGAGGGGGAGTATTAACCTAACGGATCACAATCAAGCCCAAAGAGAAGGAAGGCCCAAAGAAAGCGAGGCCCACACTCACTATGCAGGACTAAAGAATAAAGCCACCTACAATAGAAGGACCATTTCAGCAATTACTATTTAGTCCGTCCGATCTATGTTGTGTATGATCGGACGACTGTAAATCATCTCGGTTTGGGGTTAATGCGACCAAAAAATAACTAAATGTAGCTTATAATTCACAAAGATTACAATTAAGTTAACGTAGACAACAAAGCTAGTGAAACAAGTTTGACAAAAGTATAGTGTTTGTGATATGCTAAGTGATCTAATGTTAAGCTCAAAGTTCTCATCTCTATTTACTTCCCAAATTCCAGCCTGCACTAACATGTTATAGTTTTGAAATAGCAAAACTGACACCACATTTTGAAAGAAATGTAAAAATTCGGTAAACTACATACTACAACACGTTAGGCGATAAATAGAAACAAAGGTATAAGTTCAAATATGCCAAGAGAATCAAAACTCTAATTGCGTAAATGAAACAGAAAACAAAAATATTGTCAAATTGTAAATTATCAACTTCCTGCCAACTTTATATCATTTGGTAGGGGCATATCCATATTCCACCAACAGGAACAATGTAAACATAGGGATCACGATACTCTACTAAATATGATATGTTCTTTGGGTCCGCAACTCATTATTTAGTCGAGTGTTATGGGAGCCAATTCCCACCTTGCTCATAATTCATAGCTAAAAGACCTTAAGGGTCGACACCCATATACAATAGTAATCCTTACAAGTATAGGTAGCACTTAGCTTTCACTGTAGGGTTTTGATTCATGGATCGCGCAAACGGAAGCATAATCAAACAAACAACCATGCAAAACCCTCCAAGGATCACAAGTCTAGATGCATAACGATAGTAAAGGCAAGAAATCATAAACACACCTTTGGGTTCTCCTTGATGACTTCAAACGCGAATAGTGTCACGTTCTCTATAGTTGATCCACGCCTAGAGTTGTTCCTAGATCTCCAATCTCCTTGGTGCTAGCCCGGACTGAAAGGAGGGTGAAGGAATCACGCAAAACGAGGCACAAAAAGGGGGTTCGGCCCCTTTGTGGCGTCGGGGACAAGGGGCGGCGGCAAGGGGGGGCGGCGTCCCTCTTTGCTTGCTCTCTCTCTCCTTTGTTCTCTCCTACTCTTGTTATGTTCTCTCTAGAGCAAAAGTGTGTAGGGAAGGAAGGAGGAGGGTCCTTTATATAGTCCAACAACTCCTTGTCAACTACCTAAAGGACTTATTCTAGTCCTACTAGAGTTCAATTTAGTCCCTTCCTTGCAAATTAGTCCCTACTAAGTTTGCAAGGGTTTGCAAAGTGATCCTTCTAATTAATTAATCCAATTAATTAATTCCACAATCTAGTACAACTCTATATAGCGTGTGACCCCATAGGTTCTATCTAGTTGGTAGCAACTCTTTGCTAATATGGAGCGGTTTCTAGCAAAACATCCATTCTAGCCAACTAATAGAATAGTCATCTAGACAACCTTGTACAAGTAATTGTCTCATCCCTTTGCCTCCATATCCGGATTGGACACGAGACATACAAGTCACACTCGTATATCCAATCCCTAGTTCCTCGATCCATGGAATAGCCTTATTCGTGCAAATAACATCAATATCCCATATATTGATTTATTTGAGTCTGGCCAGACATTCTATAAGCACTATCCTCGAGTGGCCTTGGATATTTGCTCCCGTTATGTGGGAGGGGCAAATCCTCTCTACGTCCACTACGATCTCTAAGCTTGCTTCTCATTGTATCCAGTACACGCCTTTATAACTACCCAGTTACGGTGTAGCGTTTAACGCTACCAAGATCACAATGATCCACAACTAGAATATCTAGTGACTTCAAGTCTAAGGATGACAATACCATTGTACCCGAGAAGCACTTGTGACTCAACATAACGTATATGTAGCCTTCTCGGTAATGGGTCAATCCAGCGCAACATTCCGTAATGCACACCTATGTGTTGGATCGTGATATCTCCATATCAATCCAACCCCATACTAGTCTATAGATGATTGTCCCATTTAATCATTATACTTGACTAGGGATATTTAAGATAAACAACACAATTGTAAATCTAAGGACTTCATTATATTAAATATCCAATAAATAATAAATGAATTTCTAGCCAATTACAAATTCATACTAAACTAGATTGCCTCTAGGGCATCTATTCCAACAGTCTCCCACTTGCACTAGAGCCAATCTGGCGCATCTCGTATGCCCATACTCCTAGTGTGCCCTTCATGCTTCCACTGCGTGAGAGGCTTCGTAAGCGGGTCTGACAGATTATCATCTGTAGGAATCTTGCATATCCGAACGTCTCCTCTATCGATAATATCTCGAATCAGATGAAACTTCCTGAGCACATGCTTGGATTTCTGGTGCGATCTGGGTTCCTTTGATTGCGCGATCGCCCCAGTGTTGTCACAGAACAACTCCACTGGATCCGCAATGCTAGGGACCACACCAAGTTCAGAAACAAACTTTCTGATCCAAACAGCCTCCTTTGCTGCGCCATTTGCAGCAATGTACTCAGCCTCTGTTGTAGAATCAGCTACCGTCTCTTGCTTGGAACTCTTCCAGCTCACCGCTGCTCCATTCAGGCAAAACACATATCCTGACTGTGATCTAAAGTCATCTCTATCGGTTTGGAAGCTTGCATCAGTGTAACCCCTTACACGCAACTCTTCCTCACCGCCAAACATCAAGAAGGCATCCTTAGTTCTTCTCAAGTACTTTAGGATGTTCTTGATAGCAATCCAGTGACTCTCACCTGGATTGGATTGGTATCTGCTTGTCATACTCAAGGCATATGACACATCTGGTCTAGTACATAACATGGCGTACATGATGGACCCTATGGCCGAGGCATAGGGAATCCTACTCATGCGTTCCTTCTCAATCTCATTGGAAGGACAACCACTCTTCGAAAGAGTGATTCCATGTGACATGGGCAAGAATCCCTTCTTGGAATCTTGCATGTTGAACCGTTTCAACACCTTGTCAATATATGTACTTTGACTTAGGCCTAGCAACCTCTTAGATCTATCTCTATAGATCTTTATACCGAGTATATAGGCTGCTTCCCCTAAGTCCTTCATTGAGAAACACTTTCCTAGCCAATCTTTCACAGATTGCAGCATGGGAATGTCGTTTCCAATGAGTAGTATGTCATCCACATACAAGACCAGAAAAGCTACAGAGCTCCCACTAACCTTCTTGTAGACACAAGACTCATCTTCGTTTCTGATGAAGCCAAACTCTTTGACCACTTCATCAAAACGTCGATTCCAACTCCTAGAAGCTTGCTTCAATCCATAAATGGATCGTTGCAGCTTACAGACTTTGTTGGCTTGCTTTGGATCCTCAAAACCCTCCGGCTGTATCATATACACGTCCTCGAGGAGATTCCCATAAAGGAATGCTGTTTTGACATCCATCTGCCAAATCTCATAGTCGTAGTATGCTGCAATTGCAAGTAGGATTCGGATGGATTTGGTCATTGCGACTGGTGAAAAGGTTTCATCATAGTCAATACCATGAATCTGTCTGAATCCTTTAGCCACCAATCGGCCCTTATAGGTAATCACATTACCATCCATGTCGATCTTCTTCTTGAAGACCCACTTGCACCCTATGGGCCGTGCCCCATCAGGTGGTTCCACCAAAGTCCATACTTTGTTGGTATACATGGATTCCATCTCGGATCTCATGGCCTCAAGCCACTTCTGCGAGTCTGGGCCATTCATGGCCTCCTCATAGGTAGTAGGCTCATCATCTATGAGCATCGTGTCACCGAAATCAGTTACGAGAAGTCCGTACCTCTCAGGTTCCTGGCGCACTCTACTAGATCTACGAAGCTCTTGTGTTACCTGAACAGGTGGATCCACAACTGCTTGTGATTCCTGTTCATGTTCCATAATTGGTTCAGTGATTTGTGGTTCTTGAACTTCTTCAAGTTCTACATTCCTCCCACTTGCTTCTTTAGAGAAAAACTCTCTTTCTAGAAATACGCCGGTCCGAGCAACAAACACTTTGTTTTCGGTTGGATTGTAGAAGTAGTATCCCTTAGTTTCCTTAGGGTACCCCACAAATTTACACTTATCCGATTTAGGCCCTAGCTTGTCTGATTGTAAACGTTTTACATAGACATCGCAGCCCCAAATCCTCATGAACGACAGTGTGGGACGCCTCCCACTCCACATCTCATATGGTGTCTTCATGACTGATTTAGATGGAACACGGTTAATGGTAAAAGCTGCACTTAATAGAGCGTAGCCCCAAAATGATAATGGAAGATCGGTTTGACATATCATAGACCGAACCATATCCAATAGGGTTCGATTCCTCCTCTCGGACACGCCATTCCATTGTGGCGTTCCGGGTGGAGTGAGTTGGGACACGATCCCACACTCTCTAAGATAGTCGTCAAACTCTTGGCTCAAGTATTCTCCTCCACGATCCGATCGTAGAGCCTTGATACTTTTGCCAAGTTGCTTTTCTACTTCATTCTTGAATTCTTTGAACACTTCAAAGGATTCGGATTTTGCCCTCATAAGGTACACAAATCCATATCTACTGTAATCATCAGTAAACGTAATGAAGTAGACATAACCACCCCTGGCAGGCGTGGCAAATAGCCCACACACATCAGTATGTATGAGCGCCAATTGCTCACTAGTCCTCTCACTTTTCTTATTGAAAGGGGACTTTGTCATTTTTCCCAATAAACAAGCCTCACATGTCTCATATGATTCAAAATCAAATGAGTCTAGTAATCCATCCTTATGGAGTCTAGATACACGTTTCTCATTTATGTGGCCTAAACGACAATGCCATAAATAAGCAGGATTTAAATCATTTATTTTAATCCGCTTGGTATTAATGTTGTAGACAGGATTACTTAGATCAAGGACATAAAGTCCATTAAATAATTGCGCACTAAAATAGTGAATACTATTCAAATAAAAGGAACAACAATTGTTCTTTATTGAAATAATAAAACCTTCCTTGTCCAAACAAGAAATAGAAATAATGTTTCTGCTCATAGCAGGCACAAAATAGCAATTATTTAATTCTAAAACTAATCCTGAAGGCAGAGATAGCTCGCAAACGCCTATGGCCAACGCAGCAACCTTTGCTCCATTCCCAACGCGCAGATCTACCTCCCCTTTAGCCAATCTTTTACTTCTCTTTAGATCCTGCATATTTCGACAAATATGAGATCCACATCCAGTATCTAATACCCATGATGTAGAGACAGTTAAATTGACATCTACAACAAAAATACCTGGTGGTGGTGGAATCACTATTCCAAGCCTCTTGTCCTCCAGATATTTTGGGCAGTTCCTCCTCCAGTGTCCAGGTTGACTACAGTAGTGACATTCACCCTTAGTCACGACCTTGGCAATGGCACCAACAGGCTTAAGGGCTTGTTCCTTGGACTTGGCAACTGACTTGCCTTTGCCCTTGGAGGAAGATGCAAACTTTTTGCCCTTTCCTTTATGCACCATCATAATGGCCTTGCCCTTACCCTTGTTGATGTTCTGTTCAGCCGTCCTCAACATATTGAGTAAATCTGGCAGTGGTTTAACGATCTCGTTCATGTTATAGTTCATAATGAACTGTCCATAACTCTCAGGCAACGATTGCAACACGAGATCGGTTGCCAACTCTTGGCCGACCGGGAACCCAAGCCGGGCGAGATTCTCCAAGTACCCGATCATTCGGAGTACGTGGGGTCCCACCGGGTTCCCTTCTGCCAGATGACATTTGAACAGTGCCTTTGAGACCTCATACCTCTCTACCCTCGCCTGCTCTTGGAAGAGCTGCTTTAGATGTTCGATCATATCGACAGCATTCATGTTCTCATGTTGCTTCTGAAGCTCAGAGGTCATGGTGCAAAGCATTAGGCAGGCCGCATCATTAGCGTCATCAACACGCTTTTGATACGCCTTTAAGGCAGCAGGTGTCTGATTCTCTGGACCTTCAGGAACATGCTCCTCTATTGCGTACAGCTTCTTCTCTTGCTTGAGAACAATTCTCAAGTTTCTGTACCAATCGAGAAAGTTGGTTCCTGAGAGCTTGTCCTTCTCAAGGACAGATCGTAGGGAATGTTGTGAACTCGATGAGTTGTTTGCCATTTGGAATTCTACAAAAAGGAAAATACGCAAGTTTTAGTATTTGTGAATTTTTGACCATATTTAATAATGGCTAGTTTATTAAATATAGCTCCCACTATTTTACTACGGATTAATAACACTCAAGATATTAATGCGGAAAATATCCTTATATTTTCTAGTGGGCCAAGATCCATCTTTTTCATCTCCTTATGAGCTTGCTTTGGCAAGTCACCCATAATTCGATTACTTCTTAGGTAGGAACAATTCCAATTGCATCCCATATGCAACTCTTGGTTCAATCGGGCAAATAACTCCTTATTTATCCATCCTTATGGATAATCCCAATTGATTGCCTCTAGGTTTCTTAATCAAATTAATAGCCTAGTTGTGTTCAACCTCTTATCTAAACAATTGCACATTGTTACGTGCCATCGCATTCCATCATTATGAACCAAGTCGCCATGCTTTGGCACGCACGAACTTGATAAATAATGATGATAATGAGTGTTTAAATAACGAGAAGGCAAGAACACAATATTTTAAAATTTGAGGGATTTTTTTTCACAATTTTTTTTTTAATTATTTTGTTGATCAATATCAACTAATCTATCTATTTGAGTTTGGGCACAACTCCAAATAATAGATCCGGGTTGTCTAATTATCTTATTATCCTAATTGCATGCATCATCCATACACCAACCACACAAATAATAAGACAATAAATAAACAACCACAAAAATAGAAATTAAACGTGATGTGGATATGGCCTTTTCTAGACTAAGATAATTCCAAGCCAATGGAATTATCTATGAACCCTAAACAAACACATCTCCATGCGTCTTGATCTTTTGGTCCATCCTTCATAGTCATGTGGTGTGCTCCATGCTCCATCTTTTGTGGCTCCTTTTGGCTTTGGGCTTCTTTTCTCCAATCTTGGCTAACAATCTACTTTATCTAGCACTAGCTAATATCTATACTAAATAAAATAAATCTCACAAGTTGAGAAAAAAATGGCACGCAGGCCATAAAACCCTAATTAATTATTACAATTAATTGATCAGCTCGCAGGCCGTAAAACCAAACCACAAAATTAAACATCCACATCAAACCATATCCTAAGGCCATATCCAATCACCATGCGATTTGCACATAAACAGTTAAAATCCAATTTTAACGCGCTTGGTCAATTTTAATTGATTTTAGGATTTCTAGGGTTAAAACGGTCCATGGGCCCAACAATCAAATTGCCCGGGCCCAATTAAGTGAACCATAAAGCCCTAGGGCCGGCCCGGCCCAAAACCCGCAAGCTAGGCCCGCGGGTTAGGGCCGCCCGGCCCCTTAGGGCTTCAAGCTTGGGCGGCAAGCAAGGGGGCGGTCCCCTAGGGGGCCGAACCTCCTTGTGGAGGTTGTTTCCAAAACAACCTCCTTGCTTGGAGCCCAAGTTTGGTTGTTTCCTTGTTGTGGGAGAACTCCTTCTTCCCCAAGGATGCCCAAACCCTAGATCTAAGATCCTAAAATTTCTCAAACTCACCAATTCATGCATCCAATGCAATAATTGGGTCTTGTTATGATTAATTCTTTGACAAATTGCATCCAATGCTTGATTTGTCTTGTTTTACGCGATAAACAACAAATTAAGGTGTAAAACAACAAGAATGTAACACATAAACTACGTTTATGCTCTACGACCTGTGGCTCTGATACCACTGTAGGGTTTTGATTCATGGATCGCGCAAACGGAAGCATAATCAAACAAACAACCATGCAAAACCCTCCAAGGATCACAAGTCTAGATGCATAACGATAGTAAAGGCAAGAAATCATAAACACACCTTTGGGTTCTCCTTGATGACTTCAAACGCGAATAGTGTCACGTTCTCTATAGTTGATCCACGCCTAGAGTTGTTCCTAGATCTCCAATCTCCTTGGTGCTAGCCCGGACTGAAAGGAGGGTGAAGGAATCACGCAAAACGAGGCACAAAAAGGGGGGTCGGCCCCTTTGTGGCGTCGGGGACAAGGGGCGGCGGCAAGGGGGGGCGGCGTCCCTCTTTGCTTGCTCTCTCTCTCCTTTGTTCTCTCCTACTCTTGTTATGTTCTCTCTAGAGCAAAAGTGTGTAGGGAAGGAAGGAGGAGGGTCCTTTATATAGTCCAACAACTCCTTGTCAACTACCTAAAGGACTTATTCTAGTCCTACTAGAGTTCAATTTAGTCCCTTCCTTGCAAATTAGTCCCTACTAAGTTTGCAAGGGTTTGCAAAGTGATCCTTCTAATTAATTAATCCAATTAATTAATTCCACAATCTAGTACGACTCTATATAGCGTGTGACCCCATAGGTTCTATCTAGTTGGTAGCAACTCTTTGCTAATATGGAGCGGTTTCTAGCAAAACATCCATTCTAGCCAACTAATAGAATAGTCATCTAGACAACCTTGTACAAGTAATTGTCTCATCCCTTTGCCTCCATATCCGGATTGGACACGAGACATACAAGTCACACTCGTATATCCAATCCCTAGTTCCTCGATCCATGGAATAGCCTTATTCGTGCAAATAACATCAATATCCCATATATTGATTTATTTGAGTCTGGCCAGACATTCTATAAGCACTATCCTCGAGTGGCCTTGGATATTTGCTCCCGTTATGTGGGAGGGGCAAATCCTCTCTACGTCCACTACGATCTCTAAGCTTGCTTCTCATTGTATCCAGTACACGCCTTTATAACTACCCAGTTACGGTGTAGCGTTTAACGCTACCAAGATCACAATGTTCCACAACTAGAATATCTAGTGACTTCAAGTCTAAGGATGACAATACCATTGTACCCGAGAAGCACTTGTGACTCAACATAACGTATATGTAGCCTTCTCGGTAATGGGTCAATCCAGCGCAACATTCCGTAATGCACACCTATGTGTTGGATCGTGATATCTCCATATCAATCCAACCCCATACTAGTCTATAGATGATTGTCCCATTTAATCATTATACTTGACTAGGGATATTTAAGATAAACAACACAATTGTAAATCTAAGGACTTCATTATATTAAATATCCAATAAATAATAAATGAATTTCTAGCCAATTACAAATTCTTACTAAACTAGATTGCCTCTAGGGCATCTATTCCAACATTCACGATATAAAATAATATGGAGGTTGACCGTCGGGCCTCTGGCCGTAGCCAAGTAATATGGTGGTTCGCCGCAGGGGCTACGACCATAGCTAAGGAACATAGAGGTTCGCTACAGGGCCTCCAGCCGTAGCCAAGTAACATGGACACAACGCGATGCATCGTCCTAATTTTATTAGATGTATGAATAAATTTTAAGAAAATATTTTTTAAGTATTTTAATTTTACTATTATTTATGTTAGGCTATCAATGATTGCACACTTATTTATAAAACTGGTTTAATGGTGGTCCAAGCTGCTACACCGGTATGACCTTACTTGAATTTGTGATGTTTGTGTTGGATCCTGGTGTATCTTAGAGTTATATTAATTATGGGTGTGAATGTGAAGGTGTTGATCATTGCGCTCCTTAATAGGACGGCCCAATTACAATTAGTTATTTTTGGCCCGCTCCGCTCCTGAAACCCTAGCTATTTCTTATAAACAACAAATGGACAGAGTTGATGACCTAATGTGTAGCAACGTGTTGCGGAGTAGGAGGCGAGATCCGGCGACCAAGTTCTTCAAGTTTTGTTAAGAGTCGTCTACAACAGTGAGCGAGAGGTTGATCAAATGTAAGTGATTATTTCAATCGTTTTAATTCCTAATATGTGGTCCATGAATCGTACTTGCATCACACTATGAAAAGTTCTCAAATTCATGATGTGTGCATGTTACAATCATTGTAACCTCCTACATCTAATAAAGGCATAGAAGAATTGATCTAGTTAAATTGAAATAGAGGCGACCTCTCAATCGTGACTCCCCTATAGGTTCATGTTACAATCGTCTTTGATTAAGGTTAGGCTCGAATTAGGGAATAAAGATTAACCGCTAAATATGAGATGCATGGAATTTGACAAGGCATTAGAGGAGAGGAAATTGAGTTTTGGGTTGTAATAAGGGCGGGGTTCAACCATTATAATGGAGAATCATGATTTCCGAGTCTCGTGTGGTTAGGCGTGACCATGGGAATGTGAAAAACTTGGATTGATACTACACGAATGATCTCAGAAATGGAATTGGATTAATTCAACTGCCTTCACCGTTACAGAACCCATCATATACAAGATGGGGTCAAAATGTAGGTAGTTAAACTATTGGGAAATAACAAATAAATTCAAATAAGTAAGAGTTTAATCCACGTGGACGTCCGGCTAGGCATCTGATGACCAACAGAAAACCATCTGGACCAATCACCGCACGCCTGTCCCTTTTTACCAGCTGGATCACTAGGGGTGTTCATGAACCGAGCGAACCGAAGAAATCGGACCGCACCAAACCAAACCGCACCAAACGGTAGGTTCTTTTCAATTTTATTAAACTATGTAGTTTTCATTTTTATAATACTGAACCGGGCCAGTACCGAACCAGACCGAAACCGGATAACCGACTAAAAATCGGACCGAACCGAAACTATATCGTGCACTCAAATATTATAGAATTATTCGTAGCTAATATGTTTGAACTTGTTAATGCATGGCCAATTTGAGTGTTGGTCACTGGCATATATTGTCAATTTATCGTCAGTCTTTCAAGAGATTAGAAATCTTTGATTTTAAGATTCTAATTTGGTATCTAAATATTTATAATGTTGTCTGTACATATAAACACTATGTGAAGATTTAGTAACCTACACATAAAACTAGAATTTAAAACATTTTCATAGGTTTTTTATATTAATTGAATTGAGATAAAAAAAAAGAACAAGTACTTTGAAGTTTAGATTTCCTTATTTCAATGATGTAGCATGTTATAGTACTAAAACCGTAGGTATTAAACGGACCGAACCAGCATATATGGGTGCGCTTTATTTATTTAGTTTTTTAAACCGGAGATATTTCGGTTTTAAATATTGCAAAATCGATCATTTCGGTTTATGTGTCATTTGTGGCCAAAATTGACCGAACATGACCGTGAACACCCCTATGGATCACCACTAAGTGAAACAGTCCCGTTCCACTAAATGGTTTGAACTTCAACGGCAATATGATCGAACGGCTACTGAACGAAGATGGAAACGGCTTTGATGGTTGTTGCCAGTCTCATGTTATTGTTCATTCGGTAAATCCAAATGAACCGGCATTGTTCATTTGCAATTCAGCGCATTTCATGACAGAAACAGTGAGATTTCTTCCGCCCTTTGCATGCGGGGTAAGACAAGTACAAAATCACTGCTAACATTAAACCAAGAAGCTTCAGGAACATGTAACAGAGTATAAAGACTTGCATTGGTGAGAACTCCCTTGGAACGCTGGCACACATAACATCGATCCACATAACGGGCCACATCACTACTCAACTTTGGCCAGTAAAAATCAGAATAGACAAGAGATAATGTCTTATCTCGGCCAAAATGCCCTTGGTTGTGAAGATCACTGATGATCTTCTGTCGCATGAAAAAATCAGGAATACACACCCGCTGCCCCTGTAACAGATTACCATTATGCAAAACAAAGTTAGTGCGTTGGCCATCGGTTACCTCTTTGAGTATTCTTCCAAAAGAGGGACCAACCTCGTACATGTCTGCGAACGCCGCAATCCTGCAACTTGGCTTCTAATGGTGGTGAGAAGCAAGTTTTGCTGACGCAAAGCATATACCACGCGGTTCAAGCTGCCTACTTGGTGCTTTAGCGCGGACGTGAATTTCAGCTAGTACCTACCCAATTGGCATGTCGTCTACCCAGCTTGTGCTGTCCATTAATGTACTTTAGGGCCCGCATGATCAATGAACATAGTAAACTCCTTATGTATTAAATAATGACACCAATGCTTTAGAGACTGAACTATGGATTAGAACCCATATCATAAGTCGAGTAATTCTTTTGACCTTGAAAGCTTTTCACTGAAGAATGCAATCGAACGCCATGACTAGCTAAGGACCTGTCCAATGACCATACCCGAAGCATCACAGTTAAGCTTGAACATTTTATCAAATCTGGGAGTGCCAGTACTGATGCCTCTGTCACCTTTTTCTTCCCTTTGGCATCTGCTTCATCAGACCACTTGAACTCATGCCCCTTGAGACACTCGGTGATGGGCGAAATCTAGGTGGTGAAATTCCTGATGAACCTGAGATATAACGATGCTAAACCATGGAAACTGCGTATGCCATGCATAGTTCTTCGTCTAGGTCGATCCACGATTGTCTCATTTTAGACGCATCTACATGAACACCAGCATTAGACCCGATAAGTCCAAGAAGCTGCAGAAAAAGTAGTAAAAAAGCACTCATTCCTGTTAATGAATAGGTTCTCCGCCTTTAGGGCCTCAAACAAAACTTGCAGATGATCAAAATGGGCAGCCCAAGTAGGACTATATATAAGAATGTCGTCGAAATAAACGGCCACAACTTCCCTGTAAAAGGCATTCGAACATGATGCATAAACCGCATGAATGTGTTGGGCGCGTTGGACAGACCAAAAGGCACCACCATCCACTCATATAAGCCATTTTGCGTCTTAAAGGTTTACTTTCATTCATCTCCAAGCTTGATGCGAATCTGGTGGTATCCACTCTTCATATTTATTTTTGAGAAGATCTTAGAGCCGGATAGCTGATCTAAAATGTCATCAAGTCGCATAATGGGAAATTTGTACTTCACCATAATTTGGTTGATTGCTCTGCTGGCAACACACATGCGTGGAGAACCATCCTTCTTCGACACTAACAGAGCAGGAGGAATGAAACATGGGATCATGTTCTCCCCGATGTAGTCCCTCTCAAGCAGCTCAACAACCTACCGTTGTAAATCTTCCGCTTAGCTGGGGATGAGACGATATGTTGGCCTATTCGGCAGACTTGAGACTGGAACTGGGTCAATCCGATGCTGAATGCATATTATTGGCGGAAAACCAGGAGGAAGATCCTCTGGCATCGAGTAAGAGAAATAAGCAAACAACTGTTTCACCTCATGGGGTAAATCATTCTTCTCATCACACATGCGTGAAGAACCATCCTTCTTCGACACTAACAGAGCAGGAGGAATGAAACATGGGCTCATGTTCTCCCCGATGTAGTCCCTCTCAAGCTGCTCAACAACCTACCGTTGTAAATCTTCCGCTTCGTTGGGGATGAGACGATATGTTGGCATATTCGGCACTTGAGACTGGAACTAGGTCAATCCGATGCTGAATGCATCTCATTGGCAGAAAACCAGGAGGAAGATCCTATGGCATCGAGTAAGAGAAATAAGCAAACAGTTGTTGCACCTCATGGGGTAAATCATTCTTCTCATCACATGCACTACTTTCAGAAGGTAGCGAAACATATACAACCTTATCTTTCTCAGTCTCAACCAAGAACTTGGACCTAGAAAGCAGATTAGTAGTTGTAGCAGTTGTGGTTGAAGAGGACCCCTCGCGTTGTGATGCCAATACAATTTTCTTCCCCTTCATGACAAAAGAAGGGTGTTCTTGTGACCATAATTGAAAAAATGACAATCATATTGCCAAGGTTTACCCAGCAATACATGATATGCATCCATCTTCACCACATCCCACCAATGAATATCATAATACTTGTAACCAATTGAAAAAAAGAAACAAGGCATCACTAGCAACTATTACCTCGGTACCCTTGTTAAACCATGACAACTTGTAGGAATGAGGATGATGGTCTGTCTTCAAACAACAGTTTCTTGACAGCTTCTTCGGAGACAATCTTGTCGCAGCTACCGACACCCACTATCATCTTGCAGAACTCATCTCCAATGGTGAAAGTCGCGTGAAAGATATTGGTCCTTGGCCAATCATCTTTAGAATCATATTTTGGATTCAGAAAGCCCTTACAAACGATCAGGTTCTCATGACCGTCCCCGTAGAGCACATCATCATTCTACATAATCATCATAGATTGGATCACCTAATTCTTCAGTCGCTTTGGCCTCGTTATCCACGTCTTCCTCGATAAACAAGCTTTTACCCTAATGCACAACATGCTTTTTGCACTCTTTTTCCCTATGCCCTGGCTCACCACATCGATAGCACTTAATAGCAGTGCTCAAAGTGCCCTGCACTACCTGTGTTGTTGGTCGAGGGTTTCAATTTCTTTGATCGCTCTTAGACACTGATTTCCTGCTTTGTTGCTTCTCCACAACAAGTGCTCGTTGATAGGCTTCTGAGACAGTTCACAACGAGTGGAGGCTAAGAACATCCTCCAAGGACTGGCACAAACCTCCAAAATATCGAGCTACCAAGTGCTCCTCCGATCATGATAAATCATTATGCACAGTTAACTTGTATAACTCATTTGTGTAATCCTCCACTAATCTGGTACTGTGTCTCAATGTATGGAGCCGCTGAAATAGGGTTTGGGTGTATCCCAAGGGAAGAAAATGAGCCTTCATCTTTTTATTCATCGTCTCCCAATGATTCATCTTTGGTGTGCCCTTATTCTCACAGAAAGGACGCAACTGCTCCCACCATGCCGACACATGGTCCATGAGTTTTGTTGCAACCAGTTTCACATTCTCCCGATCTGAAACATCTTTATACTCGAAAATTCGTTCGACCTCATTCAGCCAATCGATGAATCCACCGGCTTGTTCTGAACCCGAATAGTTGGGAATCTCGACCTTGAATCCTAGACCTCCGCGGTGATCGTCGCGGCCACGGTACTCCCAAACACATGGTTCGCGGTGGTATCAGTTCTTGAATGGCGACAATGAGCCGTGGTCTCTTTAGATCTTGCCCCGCCAGGCTCCATGTCAACTATTCCATCTTCCCCTGCTGAACCTGGTTCTGCCTCCATAGACCTTGATTCAATTCGGTTCCAGAAAGTTACAACAATATACTAGCTTTTCGGCTCATAATTAAGTTGACTACTATTTGAATGCGAGAGCAATCGCTATTCCCTCACACATGTGTGGTTGGTTTCAGATAAAACACAGACACCAAACTGAGTGAATAAACAACTTAGCATATAAACACAATAGCTTTGAAATGTTACGAGGTTTTGTATTTAAAATGCTTTGAACTATTTCAGAAGTATTAGTACAAATAACACTGTACAATCCCCTTTTTCATCAAAGTTTCCCCAAAATTAGTTGTTTATATTCTGAGATGTTATTACACTAATAACCATTCCGTTAACCGAGCTCCAAGGTAGTAATGAGATTTCTAAACGTGGAATGTTTTTATAATAAATATATTTTGCAAGTAGCAATTCAATCAGAACATCACCATAAATAAATGTTTACCGAACTTAGGAACAAAACGAGTAATGTCTATTAATTCGCAATATCTAGAATATATCATGGTAAATGATAACATATGATTAATTCTAATAAGGGTTTATGACCCATCCTCTCTGCCAGACATTGTGAATAAGATCCCACATCCCGCCAGTCATCAACAAAAGCAGCCAACTAGACAAGTGTTAGCGCGTTAGGCATTTAAGTTAGTACTAAGATGCTGTACTCTAGCCAGCAAGGAAAATATTGAGACACTGAGGGCAGCCACTGAGGGTTGTAATAGGTACAAGAATCCAACAAGTAGTCTCAAATTCTATAAAGAAAAATATGTATTTTCGATCGGAGCCAACATAGTAGCACACGACATAGGCATATAACTATGTCGCAAACCTAACTGGTTCCGGTACATGCGATTCTTTCACTTTATGTTTTAATGAATTTTAATTAAGTGTGACATTTGAACAACTAAGTTTTCCAAGTTCGGATACGAGATACGAGAAATAAAATGTGACATTCATTCAAATAAAACAAGTTTACAAAGTAAAGAACCAAGTGCATCAGTTTTATTTATAAGAAGCAAGTAGTTCATAAAAAGAAAGTAGCTAAGAGTGGGATCGACCATCTATCATTGGTAGTCATAATCACATACGGTACACAAGTAATCAATAATTAGGTTGAGAAATCAATAACTATTCATCATTTGATTAACAAAATTCACAACCTTATATAAATAATCATCATATTCAAATACGCATGGAAACAATGGCATCATGCATTCCCGAGAAAGGAACTACTTAATCGTAACGAATTCAGAAACAACCGAGAAACAGAAAGACATATAGAGAGGGATGAGTGGTCAAACAAAGTTATGGCTTGTGGAGTCGTAAATTCCGCTGTCCTCGCTGTCCAAGCAGCCCATTGGCCTCCTCGTCGTGCATGTTTTCTCTAACTTTCTCTTAAATGTGAAATGAGTAATATGTAAAGTTCTCAAAGTTTAAAGTGAAAGTGTATTCATCTATGATGTTTTCTCGTGACTTGCTTCTTCTTCGGCACTTTCAGGTACTTGCTCTGCACATCCTTAGAATTGCTGAAAGCGCAATTTTCGGTTTTGCTCCTCTTTCGAGTATGAGCTTCCAAACGAGGGGATTTGGAAGACACATCATTAGAAGAAGAATAAATGATTTTACGTCCAGCGCGTGTCTGGGCACGCATCCGCCTAGGAAAAAGTACGTTGAAGTAGTATTTCACTATCTCTTCATTGCTCCGGGAAGGGAACCTCTCCAATACCAGCTGCGAAAAACTTTCTTTATCCCATGAAGGGTACCTTCTCACAATAGAGTTGAACTTCTCATGTTCCTCTTCATTCCACTATTTAGATACGTCTTCCCCCATCTCATCGAATTTCCATTTCTTGAAGGCGGTGCCCAAATGAAGCTGTAGTTGGACTTTCTTGTCAGCAACGTGGTGCTGCACGCATTCTACAGAACCAGGTAAGGCACACTCACATGAATTAGGCCTAACTTTCCCGATTTCACTATCTACGGAATCTTTACCTTGTGGTCTGTTAGGCCATACCTGAGTACCCTGCCATCTTGCATCACTAGATTGACTGGTAGTGCGCTTTCCTCGAGATAGGCTAGTCCAATCTGGAATGTCAGCTTGAAAAGGAGATCCGACGGGAACTACAAGTTTGTCACTCTCGTCGTTGATGAATTTTAACCAGCTCCAGTCCTTTGGCTCATCAAGTTTCTTCGACGTGTGTGGTTTCAGCTTCTTCATATCTGAGCCAAGAAGACGCGCCACACGTCTGCCCTTGTCAAGTTTTTCTCCATGGAACACCATGTAAAACGGTTGCAGTGGGCAACTTTCCTGGTAAAGAGGAAGTATGCAAGAATTCACGAGATTTCTAGTAAATGAGAATATACGTGAAATAACACCCGAAAACTCAACCAAGAAGGAAACAACAAACATAAATTTTCTTATGTGAAAAAGATTTCGTATCAACATAGCATTATCTAATAATGAGTATTCTGCAAATGGATGCTAGCTCAGTGGTAGAGTGTTTGAAATCCCTGTATAAGGTCGGGTTCGAACCCGAATATATGATGTAATTCTCAAAATAAAAATAAAAATGAGAATTCTTAATCAGCACAAAAAAAAGTTACAAAATTTGGATCGAAAAGCATGAGTCCTATAATAAGACAGAAATATAACGAAACCAAAGACATCATTCACCATATGTAATCTATCTTCACAGAAAGAAATCCTTAAAGAGGCTGCCAACATCCCTTTCGTGCACAGCCTATACATCCTATTATGGCTGCATTTACTAAGTACCAATACATGACATGAACTTCGTAGCTAGTGCTTTTAGTTGATTCGTCATTGTACTTTTAGAATCTTAGAACCACCATGGGGATATCAAAAATTATCTAGCCATAGGCCTACAAACCGGAAACACAATCAACAAAACAGTCTCACTTAGAAATGTAATGCCTGCACCATTTTAATCCTCAGAGGAGTACACAAGCGAGACGCAAAGTGCAAAATTTGATCGATTTTATTTTTCCAAATTATATTGTTGAGAGATAACATTTGAGTCACTACTTCAGAAAAATTAGACCCTATTTGTCTCTTGCAATTACAGAAATTAAACAAAATGTGTAAAAGAAACTTAACTACAATACCAGAAGTTATTGAATGATAGCCGACGGAATGCAATCTCCTACATAGACGATTGCTGTAAAGAGTATTTACCTTCATCTTATTGATACTACAAGTTGGACAAATTGCTTCCCAGTATAAAAGCAAGTTGTGGACGAAATTACAGTCTAACACACCGAATGAGATTACGGTGTTGGGAGTGCCTTGAAGACTTAGAAGATACTCAAAGGAGTTCGAAGAAGTGAAAAGCCCAATTTCGTCGCACGAAGACAAGTTCTCTTCGTACGAAGATAAGTGTTAGCCCGCAAAAAAGATAATAAGGATAGTAATGTTTCCTAATTGTATCGGGGGGGGGGGGGGGTTGGGGGCTATAATAGGATCCTTTGGGGTCCTATGAACGTACGATAAACATCGTTGGTCATTCCTACTCATTGAATAACGGTCTTTCTTTCCCATGGACGTAGTTAGCATACTTTGCGCTAGCAAACAACGTAAAACTTGTGTGATTGCATATTTATTTATCGTTCGTGAGGCGTGAGTGATCGTGAGAGGTATAACAAACAGGTAACTTCAAGTCAAGGTGGAGATTTGTTGGGAGTGCCTTGACTACTTAGAAGATACTCAAAGGAGCTCGAAGAAGTGAAAGCCCAGTGTCTTCGCACGAAGACAAGTGTTAGCCGAAATCTCAAGGTCTTGGTGAAATAGGTTGCAGTATCTAAGAAAGAACCCCTTCGCCCGAAGACAATTGTCTTCGCACGAAAAAATCGCGTCTTCGCACGAATATTGCCCGGGAAAAAGATAATAAGGATAGTAATGTTTCCTAATTGTATAAGGGGGGGGAGGGGTTGGGGGATATAAAAGGATCCTTTGGGGTCCTATGAACGTATGTAAATATCTTTGGTCGTTCCTACTCATTGAATAAAGGTCATTCTTCCCCGTGAACGTAGTTAGCATACTTTGTGCTAGCGAACCACGTAAATCTTTTGTGATTGCATCTTTCTTTATTGTTCGTGAGGCGTGAGTGATCGTGAGAGGTATAACAAACTGGTAACTTCAAGTCAAGGTGGAGATTTGCTGGGAGTGCCTTGAAGACTTAGAAGATACTCAAATGGGCTTGAAGAAGTGAAAAACCCAGTGTCTTCGCATGGAGACAAGTTGTCTTCGTACGAAGACAACTGTTAGCCAAAATTCCAAGATCTTCGTGGAATAGGTTGCAGTATCTAAGCAAGAAGTCATTCGCACGAAGACAATTGTCTTCGCACGGAGGGTCTTCGCACGAAGACATCGGGTCTTCGCACGAAGACAATCCGGGAAAAAGATAATAAGGAGGGTAATGTTTCCTAATTGTATTGGGGCAGTTTTGAGGGCTATAAAAGGAGCCTTTGGGGGTCCTATGAACGTATGTAAACATCTTTGGTCGTTCCTACTCATTGAATAAATATCTTTCTTCCCCGTGAACGTAGTTATCATAATTTGTGATTGCGAACCATGTAAAACTTGTATGATTGCATCTTTCTTTATCGTTCATGAGGCGTTCATGAGAGGCATAACATACGCGAAATAGAATTTCGGAGGGAGATATTAGATTTTTGAAAGCACTATTCGGAAAAAATAAAGTGGAGGGGAGGACTTCCTTTTAAAGAAAATGAACGGGGCAGTTACACATGCTCGGGTTCGATTTCAAGAAAACAATTGTAACTGTTAACTATTCGAATTTGGAAAAATACAGTTGCAACTGTTCGCTTAATTAACAAAACAACTTAGTTTTGTTACAACCACAGTTATGGGCTGCAAACTAAAAGGGAAAGAAATTAGCTGAAGAAGGCCAAAAAGTTAGTTTCTAGCAAAAAAATATCAAGCTACCACAAGGCCTAATAACTCGAGGTGCTTCCCGACACGGATCAAGCCAGTCGGCCAGTCAGGCGGTGGGAGGGGGGGGGTGTGATGGTTTGAACTGTGCCCAGATCTTCTCCCCGCAATAAAATCACTACGTCAAAAGGGTTGCCCTATCACTACTAGAAAAACTACCTAAAACGGCGCTTGCCCTCTTGGGGCCGCCGTTTATATATTCAGTTTAGGGCGCTTTGTTGTTACCGTCGTAAGGAAGATAGTAACGGCGCTAATTTTGAACTCGCCGTTAAATTTAAGGCGCTTTTCTTGCTTTCGCCGTTTAATATAGGGCACAAAGGCAAGAAGCGCCGTTCCCTTTATTAATTATGTATTTTTATTTATTTTATACTAGCAATTAGATGCCACGTCTGAAGAAGGCTAAATTAGAGGGGAAGGTTAGCAATTAGAAAAGGGGAAGATAAGTTAGAGGGAAAGGTGAAAAGGGGAGCGGGAAAGGTGAAACGAGAGCGGGCTGAACCGCGAAGAAAAGGGGGAAGATATACCTCAATCGACGTTCCCCTATCTAATCGACGGTCAATTGCAGTTGGAGTTCCAGGTATTTCTTCTTCTTCTTCTTCTTCTTCTTCTGATCTTCTTCTCCTCCTCCTTATTCTCTTATTCTTCTGGTATATTATGATTCCCACGTTTCTAATCGACGGTCTATGATTTTGGGGGTTAGGGTTTTCTCATCCCCTTTTGTGTTTGGCGAGCTCAATTGGTTTGGAAGCTAGGGTTTTTCTTGTGGCGAGCTGATTGTGAGAGTCAGGTATTTTTCCTTACCAAGATGTTGTGTCATGCTTGATATTATGTGCTTCAAGTTCCAGTGTATGCTATCACTTTTTTTTTTTTTGGAGAAGAAGGTTATGCCATCAGTTTTATGTATCTTTTTATGCCAGTGTATCGAGTTCATGGTATATGCTCTCAGTTGGGAGAGGGGTGGTAGGAGTAGATATAAAGCTTATAATGCAGAGATGAGAATATTTCAAATCTAGTAAACATCTTCTCTATGGTCAGGCCAAAATCCTTGACCAATCTTCCTACTAGCCGATCTACAAGCTTTGTGCATTTGTAAATACCTGTTTCTTTGAATTGAATTGGTGAAATTGTGCTTCTGTAGGTCTTAACTAAGCCAAAAATCTGCTCTCTGCTTCATCTTAATGAATTTATCTCACTGTGTGTAAGAAAACAGTTCAGAAAAGAAGATACAGACAAGAGATGTACACTTAATCCAACGTATATCACATACATCGTTGGTCACAGTTAATCATGTCTTCGGATCAAGTTCTTTTGTCAAGTTACCCACAATTTTATTTCAGAACAGCATAAAGACATAAACCCAAGAAAAACTGAAGAACAAAAGATACCCCAACTAAACTGGCCTTTGTCCATGTTTCCGGGGAGGTGCAACGGACAATTTTTCCTCATAAATTATGTCATTACGTGTACTGTCGTAGACTCTAGAGCTTAGATTCGTTAAACCATGAAGTGAACAAACTACCACCTTATCCCTCCTGAGTCCTTCAACAGAGAACAGCACCTAACATCATTGCCATGTTCCAGAAAAAACCTTTCAAGTCACTGAGAATGGCCACTGAGAAAATGTTCAAACGGAGAGGAAACCTGTCTGTTTTGAAAGTGATAATTCTCTGGTTGTGGAAGTTGTGCAGAAGAACAACAGCTCCTGCGAATTTGGTAATGTGCTTCAAGACGTCATTGACAATTTATATTATTTGGGTTGTAAAGTTAACTGGATTAACAGAGAAGCCAACAAGGCTGTTGATCAGTTAGTCAAGTTGGTTAAGAATGTCTCTAATCCCAATTAGTTGTAGGGGTTAGTCTTTTGAGTCAGGTAGAAGTAGAAAAAGGTATTTGCAATGGTGGCTGTGGTTGAGTTTTTAAAGAAAATTTGGATTGGCAAAAAAAGAGAGAGAAGGGACAACAGTCGTATCAAATCAAGAAATCATATCAAACATTTCATGTTTGATTTTACCAGTTTAAACACATTCATAATTCATACCGAAATCCTTGATTGTTTTGTTCCTCTGATAGTACCCTAGAAAAAATATGTAATAGCACAATTGGTTCTTAAGAACCTATAATCTCCATCTCCTATTGTTGTTTTTGAAAAAATCCATGCTTTGTGGTCTTTGTCAGTCGTGGAACACCTCCGTGTGCTCAAATCAAGCCCATAACCTGATTTAATCCCATAATAAGCTGCTTGTTCTTCATTTTCCCGGTGACTTAGGTGCACTGTTTGGTGCTTTGTTGCTCCCTCTGTGTGAAACCATATTAAGGGATTAATAGCTCTTTGGAAAGATTAAGAAACACCTTCAACACTGAATTGTTTGGCAGTTGTGTTTGAATATCTAATTCACCATAAAATCGAGTTGAAGGTCAGGGTTTTGTGTGTGTGAGTTCAGTCTCTTCTACACAATTTTTTTCCCTTACTTGCAGAACTTGTAACTTGCACCTAACTTGACCAGTTCTTGTGAGGATAGTTCCTTCTTAAACTTCAAGTATATGGCTGCACTTCTCAAATAAATTTCCCCTCCTGAAACAAACTCTAAGTGACCTAAAAGTTGAGCTAAACTTGGCAACTTTGTGTGTATGAGGTGTGAGGCAAACTCAAATCTGACATAACTAAAGATATGTGTTCTTGAGCTAGTTATGAAATTCTTTTACACCTAATCCTATGCTATCAACGAAGCCCCTAAGGTTAGCTAAACAAACTCTTCACGGTCTATAAACGAGTGATCAGTAAATGTGCTCTTTTCAGGGTTTTTCAACTTCAATGTTCTTCACAAATAAATAAATGGATAAATAAATTTGGCTGGTTAAGCAATTACTATGCCAAGGGGACAATGAAACAAACCAAATAAAAGTAATATATCAGCTTCAACCAAAACATGCCTAGGACAGATACCGAAGTCTGAAAAAAAAGGTTGACATGTAAGTCTTCAATGTGAAAGTGGTCACTGTTAACTTATCCAACTTATCTTTCCAATCAGATTACATCATAATTGTACCAGTTCCTAACGACCAACGAAGAACCATATGAAATTAGCCCAATTTTATCGGACTGGTACATCTAGACTCATATGGAATTGTGTGATCCAGGTTTGTTTTCCATGTATTCTTTAGATGAGGGTTAATCTATGTGTTCTAGTATTGAAGGCTTGTGCATTTTTCTGCTCGGAGAAGAGAACAAATATGTAAAAGAGCACTTTTGCTACTTTCATCCTTTGTCTTGAACTAAGATCCTTTGTCTCCCTCGCCCTGCTTTTTCTGTTGGTGTTTCTTCAAGGAGTATGTAACCGTCAAATTCACTGGGCAACGGTTTTTTAGTATGGTATTCATCACTGCAGAACATTTAGGAGTGTTGCTGCTGTTCCTAGCTGGCACTACTGTCCTAATCACTCTTCCTTTATGTTTTTTATTCTCTATTTATTTGGTGTGCTACATTATAGAAATATAGATGCACATGTCAATGTTGCTATGTCATGGAAATTTTTATCAAATTGTGGCTACTGTTCGTCGGAGCAGTGGGTTATTAGAATTGCATACCTATACTTAGCTCATGTTTACAACTACATACCTATACTTAGATCCTGTTTAGAACTGCATACATCATACTGTTATGTTTTTGTCCATTTCTTTGAATATTAACACACTGACACTTCATCTACATTTCCAACATATTAGGCGTCAGGTTTCCATATGGACAAGAGTTGGATAGGTACGAGTAAGTGTACAGTCCAATATGTCAGAGGTTGCGAGGATTTCTTGAACTTTGCTTTTTCTCATAATGATGGCCTAGAAGAAATTATTTGCCCGTGCAAATTATGTGTTAACCGCTTTTATTACCGACGAGATACGGTGCGTGAGCATATTCTAGTTGATGGATTCAATCCAGATTACAAGATATGGACGAGTCATGGAGAGCGTTACGGTGATGATGATGAGGTCAATGATAATCAGAACCATTTTGCTGATGACAATCAGGAGCATATTGGAGTAGATCCTATGTTCGAAATGGTACATGATGTGTTTGGGGTTCATGAACGTGAGGGTCATAGTGGTCCTGATGTTGATACCCAAAAATTAATGCAATTAATCGAAGATGCTGAGAGGGAACTGTACCCAGGTTGCCAGAAATTCACTACTTTGTCCTTTCTTGTACGGGTGTTGCAATTGAAAGTTTTGCATGGGGTTAGTAACACTTTTTTTGATGGGTTAATGTTGTTACTTAAAGAGGCATTTCCAAGTGGGGAAACATTGCCTACATCGTACTACGAAGCTAAGAAATTTAGAGACTCGCTAGGGTTTAAATATGTTAAGTATGATGCATGTCCGAACGATTGTATGTTGTACTGGAAAGACATGGCAATGGAGACAAAATGTGTTTTTTGTTCGGCCCCTCGATATAAAGGCGAAGAATATGAGAATTACAGAGGGGAAAAAAGAAAGAAGCAGATCCCACAGAAGCAAGTTCGCTACTTTCCTATCAAAGATAGATTGAAAAGATTGTTCATGTCATCTAAGACATCAAAGCTGATGCGTTGGCACGCTGAAGAGCTGGTCGATGACGCAGCCGAGATGCATCCTGCTCATCACAAACTTAGTTATATCATAACACTTTCGGTTGTTCATTGGTGGAGACAACAAAATCTGATCCGGATATCACAGATGAGGTGAGGACCCTAAGTAGGGGACCTGAACCGTGGGCGACATCGTTTACCCAGGGCTTCACCATTAATGGAAAGAAGTTCCATACAATTGCACATGGCGCAGGATTGACTTGCCAAAATACCGGTGTAATGGTGTGGGCATCTACCCCTAGTTTTGCGACTGTGAGAGATAAATATCCTGTTGTTGGAGATGTCAATTACTATGGAAGGCTGACAGATGTGATAGAAATAAGTTACTCTGCTGATGTGAAATTTGTAATGTTCAAATGTGATTGGGTCGATAATATGCATGGTCAGAAGGTGGACGAATATGGTTGCACACTTGTCAATTTCAGGCACCTTATGTACAAAAATAACACAGTGAAAGACGAGCCGTTCATTTTTGCATCCCAAGCTGAGCAAGTTTGGTATGTAGACGATGATATCGATTGGAAGGTTGCGGTGCCAATGAAACCAACATCAAGTTACAAATACATAGTTGACATCTCAGCTGAAACATGTCCAGATGCAGAACCATTCCAGGAACAACCACCGGATCTCCAAGAGAATGAGAATGAAGGTAGTGATAGCGAAGGTGAAGAGCAAGATGAGTTTGGGGCTGGTGATGCCCCGGAAATTGAAGTAAGGGACGATGCTGTATTAGGAGAGGACGATGAAGATGATGGTGATAACGGTGACAACAATCTTAGCGACGATGGTGACTTTGACGTTGATGAGGCTGACAAAAACCTGAGTGATGATTCTGATTACTTGGATGACTTGTAACCCTAAACTCTGTTATTATATTATTTTTGTAGCACTTCACTGAATTACATGTTAGATTTTTGTGCTGAATTGAATTATGTTAATTACGTTCACATGTTTGTTTCACTATGTAAATGTATGTTAATCTGGCTACGTCAATCATTGTTCATGTTAGATTTCTGGCTATGTCAATCATTATATTATTCGTGTTAGATTTCTGTATATGTTAATTTGGCTATGTCAATTACTGTTCCCTTTTATATATTGTAATCTAGTTTGCCGGAGTGATGCCTAGAAGACGAGTTCCTAGTTGTCCGGGGCAGCCTATGGAGGATTTTTTGGGAATTAACGAGACTCCGACAGATCACACTCAGCCAGATCCCCCACTGCCTCAACCGTTGCCACAACCAGACTCAACCAGCACACACTCAGCAGCAATTCCTTCATATCCAGCGGGGGAAGATGGTATACAAGTTGTTGTGCCAATTTTATAAAACCTGTAATAACTTCTGCAAGATTGGTTCAGTACTAAAACCCCATAGTTTTCTGATATTTTGTTTCTAATGTTTTGCAGGTTCAAATATTGGCGAGACCGGAGAGAGTAGCAGTCGCCATAAGCGGAAGAAATCCTTTTCACATCCGAAAAAGAAATGGAACTCTGGGCAGATAGCAATGAATTTGCAATTCAATGAATACATGCAGCCGGTTGGAGAGGAACAACCACAATTTGCCACACAATTAGGGGTCATTGCTAAGAACGGACAATTACTTCCAGTAACTCATACTTCCTGGAAATCTAAGGGACTTGACGAGAAAAAGGAAGAAGTGTGGCGTGACATCCAGGTTGGAATTTATTTTTAATTTGTGTGCCGAATTAATGGAAGAAGTATTTTATGATCTGATTATAACATTTTTACTTAACTTTGCAGAAGAATACCAATTGCCCGGACGAATTCAGAGTCATGTGCTTTAAGAGTCTGAACAAAAAATGGCGGGACTGGAAGCATGAGCTACGGCAGGAGTACTTGAAATATGACAATGATGCAGATCGGCTTGCAAATTGTCCTACCAGGGTTGAGAGAAGCCAGTGGCGTAGATTGGTACGGTGGTTCGGGAGTGAGGAGGCAAAGGTATATTTGTGTGTCGTTTTGTTTCCAGTTTTCAGTTGAAAGACATTTACCAATTAACGCTATTTATTCCAACATTTGAAAGGCAAGGAGTAGGAGAAACAAGGGAAATCGATCAAAGCAAGTTGATCTTCATAGGACTGGGAGAAGAAGCCATGCAGTCATTAGAGAGAAGGTACAGACTAGTGAACGATATTTTAATATTTGATTTTCTAAGTCTTTCAATAATATGAAATTAACGCTATTTATTCCTTGCATATTAACAGAAGAAAAAAAACAACGAGCCGCATGATCGAGTTGCTATGTATTACAGTACACATGTAGATAAGCATGGAAACCCATCTGATGCGACTACAGCTGTACGAATTGTAAGTTTCAATTGTGCAACTTTTTGATAAATACCAACATTTCTATACTTGGCTTAAAGTATACTACAAATGATGACAAGTACATCTATTTCAGGAACATATGAATCAGAGGTTTGCAGAGACACCTGAGGAGACGCGTCTTGATCCCGGCGTTCGAGAGGGGATTTATCAGGAGGTTTTTGGTCCTGATAGACACGGCCGGGTAAGATCCTTGGGTCTAGGAGTCACACCTACTCAAGTGTTTGGGCCATCATCGTCCCGTCGGTCTTCGGATCGACTTGAGTTGCAAGCTGAGCTAGATGCTACGAGGAGGGAATCGGAAGAGCAAAGGAAATATTTTGAAGCAAAGCAAGAAGCACAAGATCGGCAGATAGAAGAGATGAGGAACTTTGTTGCGGAAATGGCAAAGGAAATGGGTCAGTCTTTCCCCTTCACTATGTCGGAGACTCAGCCACCATCTCAGACTCAGACACCATCCCCTATGGCATCTCCAACACGAGACTCGTCACCGTCCCAGGATCATCTCCCACCTTCTCCCGTCCTTGCTACCACACAGTCGTCTGGACGTGTATCTCGCAAGGTTCCACCTATTTCAGGTACAAAAACTTCTAATACTGAGCAGTCAGCTGGACGTGTATCTCGCCAGGTTCCACCTATTTCAGACACAATGACTTGTACTACCGGGCAGTCGGCTAGACTTGTATCTCGCCAGGTTCCACCTAGTCCGGGCATAATGACTTCTGCAACTGAGCAGTCTGCTGGACGTGTATCTCTCCAGGTTCAACCTACTAAAGTATTTGATCTTTATTTCTGGAATTTAAATCTGCGCTGGTTTATTCTTGCCATGTCGAATCTGTCCTGATTCATTCTAAGTTAGTTTTGATTCAGTTTAATAAGTTATTCCTGCGTTTTATTCTGAGTGTTATGCTGGTTATGAATCTGAAGTTTCTTCTGAATTTTGATTCTGATACAATTTGAAATGTTCCTGCATCTTCTTCTGAATTTTGATTTGTCCTGGTTCTAAATCTTATGCTCTATATGTTAATTCTTTCTTCATTACTAGAATCTTATTCTGCACATGTTTACATAGATGCATGTGTGTGGCACTTCTCTTCAGGGTTAGAGTTATAATATATCCACTATTTCTCCAACAATCGATCCCACAAGCAGAAGAAATCTGCATACCAAGTGAAAGTGCTGGTTAGATTATATATCTCTCATTTTGATATGGAGAGCACCTGCATAAGTTGTCATCTTATGCTGTATATATTAATTCTTTGTTCATGTTAGTTTGGGTAAATTGATGAAAACGTAACTGTGTTTCAGTCAGGTTTTGTTTCTGTTTATACGATCAGTTTATTTCCACCCAGATTTTTTATGCAGTTCCATGTTAACTGCTTGTTTAGTCTCTGAAAGCGCAATTGTGATTTTTAGTCTCTGGATTGGCTTGAAGTAACTGTAAATTTTATGGATTGGTTCTTTCCACTTTTTTCCCTAGTTGCCTAATTTAGGATCATAGTTTTCTTACTTGTATGTATAGAATTTGTATCTACAAAATACTTCTGCTTGTATCTATGGAATTTGCGATCTCCAAATTTTGCGTAGATCTCTACTCTATATGTACCCATGACTTGTAATGAATTAACCTCTCATTTATACCCAGGCTTTCTCCTTGACCAAGTCGAAGACTCAGCCACCATCTCAGTCTCAGACACCGTCTCCTATGGCATCTCCAGCACCAGTTTCGGCGGGACGTGTATCTCAGCAGATTCCACCTAGTTCGGGCATACAGACAGCTGGACAGGTTCAGGTAATTTTATTAAATTTGCTTGCATTTTTGTCTTGAACAATCTCATTATCATACCTTGGTGAGAGATTTGCCCCTAAACATAATCAAATATTCGTCTAGAGTGGCTTCTATCGAAGATTCAAAATACATCAAACTTTTTCATCTGGCTGATGGTTTAACCATTAGAACAAAGGTATGCTCTAAATTTGAGCATCATGCTTAAATATTTCCGTAAGCTTAACCTCTCCAACTGTTAAATGGGTCATTAAGCAATTGATTCAAATAGTATCAATATATGCAAACAGTAATAGCATTTGAGTGAGAGTTTAGACAAAGGGATTGATGTCTGTTTTGTAGTACTTGTTAATGAACATGATTCATCTACTTCCCATATCAAAAAACTTCCATTATGTTCTTTGACCTTCCATCTATCAACTCTGTTATAGTCCATAAAACTGATAAAAGTATGCTAATTCCTTCAAACTTTGCCAACTATCACGATGAAGTCAGGCTTTCCCTAGTAATCAATCCATGTCGCCTAGTAAGAACCCCAAATTCGTTTTATTCTGTCATGTTGTGTGTTCCATAAATGCTAAATGTCTTGATATGCTCTTGTGAAAACAGTGAACTGCCTAATCTAACATAACAGACAAATACTGTTTATTCCCTTAAACTATGGATATGCTCTTGGGTATTACTTTGTTACTAGCAAAGCAGACAGTGATTTTATTCGATTTGCCTAATCTAAACTTTTATTTTATGAAGCGACATGTCGGAGAGGTGGTTAACATCTACACATGGACCAAACCTCCGATACTCTTGGCACGTGGCACTATTATCTCAACCAACCCAAACAAAATGGTTGACGGGCAACTCATAGGTGAAGGGAATGCCGAAGTCCGAATCGACGTAAGCAAGAAAGATAAATATCCGTTGCGGCGGTATAGGTCAGATGCGACTTGTATTTTGGCTGCGAAGGGGAAGAGTGTCGTGTGGCCCATCAATAACGTAAAAACTACGACATTTTTTTTATATAGTAACAATTACAAATATTTCTAAAACTTATGCATTACACTATTTTGCAGCTTGGTCCGTTCGAGCCGGAACATAATTAATGTGACGTCTAAGATGCCCGGTCAAGGTGGAGGCTAGGAGGATGACGGATAAGAAGATGTTCTTGGGAAGGCTCTGTATTTTGGATGATGTTTTCAGCAGTATTCTGGATGAGGTTTTGAGACTTAAAAAGATATTATGTATGCTGTTAGGATAGTTTTTGGTCCAGCGACCATAAGTTCAAGGCGCAGTATTTCAATACTCCTTGTTTGGACTTGTATATTTTGCGACTGACTGATATTGTGAATGATACTCTTGAATTTGGTATTATATAATTTTGGGTTTTTTAGAGAATTTGGATGATTGTATTCGATTTATGCATTTGCTGTTTAGTTAGTTAAAGAACAGGGATGTGGGTAGTCAGCAGATATGTGGATAGGTTTGGTAAGAAAATGAATTAAAAAACGGCGGTTTCAGTTCGCCGTTTAAATTTTGAAAGGTGGTTATAAGTAACCGCCCTAAATCTTATGGCGGTAGAAGAAAGTGCCCTTGTAATGTTAAATGGCGGATATCAAAACCGCCCTTAGTATCTTTAAAGGCGGTTAACAAATAGCGCCCTTAAATTTTCGGCGGAAAGACCGAGCGCCGGGTAAGTATTCATACGGCGGAAAAAAGCGCCGTAACCTATAAACGACACTTTGCTAAAGGGCGGAAGCCAAACCGCCGTAAAAACCGCCGTAAGAGACTTTTAAGGCGGTTTTGGGGCTTTTAAAGGCGCTTTTTTACCGCCGTTTACGAGATAATTTCCTGTAGTGTATAGGTCAAATTTGGGATAAATATAGTTGAATATTTTTCAATTTTCAGTGTAAATTGAGTTAATTTCACACAAACCAGACACATTATCAAGTTAGCAAAATCTAATTTAATTTGTCTAATCGATACAGTCCAACCCAATCACACTAGTCTGGTAAGCAAAACAAGTTATTTCGGTATTCGACGTATTAGCTTCGTGATTGAGTAATTAAACCCCATGTATTAGTCAATAATGTGTTTGTCAAGTCCAAACTATTTTTAATACATAATTAATTGTGAAATATCATTTAGTAAACTAAATTGCCCCTCCTGCGAGAGTGGATCAAGAGGGGATTGGTAATCTTCTCTTTCAGTCTACTTCATTTTTTGTTATTATTCACTGGGTCACTTTGACCCGGTGATTAGATTAGCAAAACGATACAAGAATTTGGTGATCTTTGTATGGTCTTGTAGAGTAAATTTTACTATACAACACCATGAAAAAAATTTCAAAAAAATTATATCGTTTTGCTATCTAAATCACCAAGTCAAAATGACCCAGTTACGGGTTTCTAAAAAAATTATATAGTTTTGTTATCTAAATCACCAAGTCTAAGTGACCCAGTTACAGGTTTAAAAGTCAAACTAGGACATTTAAGAAGAAACAGAGAATGTAATACACAGCCTAACACATTACCAATTATAATTTTACTTATTCTTCTCAAAAATATTTATTATAATCCTGCTTATCCAATCCAACGCTGATAATTTAATCTTTACTAGAGTTTAAGGATGGCAACGGGATGCAATCGGATCGGATCCACCAATATGCATATCAGACCCGAATAACAAGGGAATTTTTATATGCGATCCATATCCGGTCAGATTTTAATAGGATTCAGATCTAGTTCGGATGTAATCTAAACTACCTGATCCATATTCGATCCAATTATCCGACATGCAAAATCGAATCGCGTCCGGGTGGGACTTCCAAAGAATGCAAAAAACAATAAATAAATAATTATGATTACATGAAAATAGAATTGAGATCCATATCAATATGACCTTCACAACTTCCTTTAAAAAAAAGATAATATAAAATCACATAAAAACTTAAATACACTTCTCTGTTCGCAAATTTAATCAAAACTAAAGTAAAAGAAAGTTGTCCATAACTCATTGTTCATTTTTTTTGGATGGAATGTCCGTTTTCAAGTGGCTCGTGTGCAAGTGTTGGCGAAGTAGATAGATAGATAAATTCACAACATATTCCCAATCAACTGGGACGTGTGAACACTATACACCACACTAGGTGTAACTCATTGTTCATTGCTTACAAGGTTGGTGATTTTTTGAGACTAGAGTTTGTAGCACTGTAGAGAAAAATGTGTTTATAATTTCATACACCAGTATGTATATTCATTATTAAATACAATTCTTGGGAGAATTTTTTTAAAATAACACGTACTCAGTTCAGATCGAATCGAGTATTCAATAAATTTACACTATGATCCAAATACGCCCGGGTTTTGATTTTATAATTCATGTCCGATCCATTTTAAATTGGATTAAATTCGGAATTGATTTGTTCGGATCGAATCACTCGGATCTCGAATTGGACCAAATTTCCGTCACTATCGTTATTGTTAGTTAGGAAACTAAACATGCTATAAGTAATATGTAAAGTTACAAAGCATAATCTTGCGCACCACTCCGCGAAAGAGAGCTTTTACTAAATCAAGATCCAAACTACACATATCAACCTTATAATAACCAAACTAACATATGAACCTTACAATCTCTACGCTAGAATGTAAATCTTACCTCGAGTAATTTGATGCTTGAAACTTAATCCGATGTCTCAAACCTTCTTAGAGCCAAGTAATCCAAACTATCTTGAATTGAATCGGGTGCTTGAGGACCAAACTTGACTTCGCAAATCAACCAAATTTATTCAATCAAATCCTTGTGGTCGAATGTAACAAAGGATCAGACCCTAAGAGCAAATTGAATTCGCAAGATCAAACCCGAAAGGGTCCAGGAATGGGTAGAAGAAGAGCCCTAACTCTATAACCCTCCTATCAATAGAAATTACTTTTGGTACTTTGAGGACTTATGAAGATGCGATCTTGAAACACATTGAATTCTTCAAAAATAAATAAATCTATAACTAAAGAATAGTGAGAGAGAGAGAAAGTTTATGAAGAGGTGAGAGTTTTCTCTACTATGAACCATATTTATAGGCAAAAGATTACTTGGAGCTTATTGGTTGAAGTTTTCTAGAGAATCAATTGTATTTGGATTCCTATTAAAGAATGTAACTAGTACACCAATTCTAATTGAAGAGATTTCCCAAATATTACAATAATGCTCAAAATCAAACCATTTTTCGACAAATAGTACTAATTGTTATGAAATACGTTATTGGACTGATGTGAATATCCACCACATAGTTAGGTGTATTTTGTATAATTATATTCTGGTCCACAAGCCCACCTAATTCCTATATAAGGAGGCTTAGGGTTGGACAATAAAACACATCTCAACACTATTCTCTCCCTACACTATTGTCTCTCTATATTTTCTGTCTCTCTCATCTTCTCGATTCACAACACGTTATCAACACGATAACTCTACCGCCAGACGATAGTTCTATCTCGAGTAATCTACGAATACAGGTTAAGCAATTACATATTATGTTACGAATTTTTGTGTGTGATTGATACGACAGTATGAATGTAAGGAATTAAAAAGTCGGTGCAAGGTTTTAGTTTGAACCCCGTACCTGACCACTACTACCCTAAAGGTATGTCAATAATTTGAAATTACTTTTTTATCGTCTTTTCTTTATTACCTTTGTAGATCTGTATGACAGATTTTTCAAGACAAGTCTTTTGTTTTGATCTTGTTTTACATACTGAGTTTGTAAAAGAAAAATTGACATGGAGATGTGTAGTATTTTTTTGCCATACCGTGCACTAGCCACTTCTTCCATAAATAATAACAAATTTACCCCAAATCATGTGAACTTAGACCAACATTAATGAAATCAATTTTTGATTTGTACATCATGTGATGGGTTCCAATACATGCATAAGATTTGATTTATGTGCGAGTTGATTTATTTTTTGTTACTGTTGTTCGCTATTTATTATATTAAGTCTTCTACTTAAAAACAAAGTGAAAAGATTAACAACAACAAGCACCGGAGAAATTTTTATATAACTTCCCGAAGAGGTTTGGCCTGGAAATAAATTGGTCATGAGTTATTGGTTATTGTTCGATGTTTCCGTGCCAGAAGTCATGGGGAGCATAAACGTTCTCATAACCCGGTAATGAAGGATATTCCTGGAGAAAAATTATACGCAAATCAAACCAGAAGTTTGATTTTGTTAATTTACTTTCATGTAGAAGAACGTAAAATTCTCCAAAAGAGATCTTAATCTATGACTAATAATGGTTGGATTAAGCCTTATACGCTTATAAAAATTATGTTTTCACACCTGAAGTTGTGAATAACATGATTTTTTTTATTGTAACCTGAAGTTACAACTATTTTTCTTATGACCAACAGTCATAACGTATCATTATTCGATCTCCAGAAGAGGTCTAAACCAAATAAAAATTGATGGTTTAAGCTTATAAGCTTACAAATATCATATGTTCATACCTGAAGCTATGAATTACATGAATTTTTGTACCCTATTATTGCGGTAATAATTTCATATGTGACCTGAAGTCGCAACAATATTGTTTTTATATGAGCTGAAGTCATAGTAGATCTCCAGAAGAGGTCTATAAATTACAATTTGAAACATTTTTTCATACCTGAAGTTACGGAATAAGAAAATTTCATCGTAACCTGAAGTTGCGACAGTTCTTTTTATGACCTAAAGCCATACTTTTAGTTACATCTCCTGAAGAGATGTCCTGCAATTTTCTTTTAAACCTCCCGAAGAGGCCATATTTTGTTACCTCGCTTTATCTAATTTTTATGGTTTTTTTTTCTACCTTTTCTTGGGTTCTCATATTATGGATCGAAAACGAACCTCATGAAGAGCATTCGTAAGCCATCAATGTTAAATATGGCCATGTCATATGTACCCGAAGTTACATATTACATGATATCACTCATAACCAGCAATTATGACTTCATAACCTGAAGTTATGAAATATTATAAATAATTATCTCCTGAAGAGATTGCTACAATTTAAATAATGATCCACCCTCCTGAAGCAGTTATATTATGTTTATTTCTTGTATCACGCATTTATTTTTAATCTTTTCTAGTACTTTCCCGTTTATACACTTGTTATTGATTCAAAGTAGAACATCCGGAAGATGTTCTTCGTCCATGAGGGTTTATTGAACAAACACATTTTATATTCGTAAAAAGTGATTTTCATACCAGAAGTTATGAAATTATGACGATGTTTATAACACGGAGTTATAAAATAACATCTTAAGATCTCCCTGAAGAGAGAATATACAGCCACTCACTTTTAAATAATGGTATTGCCATTTACGTCTCTTTTTTGGGTTTCCTGAAGAAACTTTGATTAGAGAACTACGACGTCCAAGAGATTGCTTATTGTCAATATTTTGTTTAAATTTGAGGATTGGTTTATAAAAGTACATATGAGACAAATTGATGCCTGAAGCATCAACAAAGTATCATTATGGTTATGATCTTATTGCTCACGTTATGAGGGGGAGAATGGGTCCTATTACATGACATGAGCCAAAATATCATTGTCTCTACGGGGGTATGTACTAATGCAAAATCCCAATAAATTGATAGCTTCTAGACAAATAGGTGTCGGTTTGAGTATACATTGTAAGGATAAAAGGGTTGCTTGTGTACATATGTTGATCCTCCAGAAGGGGAACATAAATCAAAGCATCCAAAATAAGTTGGGATATGAATATATTGCTCTACAAGATGGGAAAACAAGATTGCGAGGAAAATCTTGAAAGGTTATCATTAGTATGGATCAAAACCAACGTAGGTAACCAAATAGCCCTGGAAGAGGCATATAGCCCTGGAAGTAGCTAAAGGTACCTTAATACAATCTTATGATCCTACAATTAATAATTATTATATTAAGCGCTATACAAATCATATGGGTCAAAGGGAAAAGTGTTGACTAGATAATCAATGGCCAAACAAAGTCACAAGTGCATAGAAAATTGCTCGGGTACAATCATTTTGAATATTTAGAGCATACAAACAACCCGAAGCAGAATTTATATACCATGCAGAGATTACATATCCGCCGGTAAGCGTGGGATCTATGTAGTTATTATATGTCCTCTTTAATGAGTGAGACTCATGTTAAGGTCTAAAATCCGCTGGTATGCGTGGGATTTATGTTAACGTTTATGTCCGCTTCTAAGAGTGGGACTTACAAAATGAGAACATGATATGGTATTCATGATACATTTTTTATAAATAAAATCATCTCGTGGTGAGAATGATGTAATGTTGTATTAGTCTCGGGGACTAAGGAACAACAAAAGATGGGTTGAAAAGTAACTAGTCACAATACAATCGAATCACAAATTTGTGAAATTCCATGGAGGTTGGTTCCCATGAGAAATATTATATGCCTGAAGCAGATCAAAAGTGTAAACTCGCGAGTAGTTTTAGGTGCATATGCATTTAATCAATTATGATTGTTAATTATTTCTTTTAGATTGTTTTTTTTGCAATTGATTTTGTTTATCAGGTACAAGGATATTCCAATGAGGGCGAGACGAGATCCAATGAAATGCTAAAAGCGCGACACTCTTTGTGACGACCCGTCACAATTTTAACAATAAAAATATCGATTATCAGATAAAAATCACGCTTTTACTGTCAATCCGTCTGACATCTTCAGACGTCCAAATCTCAACAAGGAGGACACACAGTCCACCAGACAACATTTTTAATCAAATTTATGATAAACTGGTACGTGACTGAATTTACTAAAAAGTTACAACAGCTGGTCAAAAATGACATTTTATAAATATCTGGTCACAACAATGATTTACAGCAAATCACTAAAAACAACTAAAAACAACATTTTTAACAAATACACAATTTTTAGCTACAACTCCGCGATCCAGTCGCGCTCCAGGTCAACCTGTAAAACAGAGGGGTGAGCCAAAATAACCCAGCAAGTACCGCCTAACCACTGGCGTAGAAATCTAAAATCTACTTAACACACAGCCAGTTATTACAAATCAGCATGCGGCACCAAACAGACAAACAACGTGATTTAACAATCACCCGATATTCAACATATAGCTTAAAAGCTGTAAAAATCACACCAGCAGTATAAACATGTATAGACTGTAACTGCAGAAATTTAGAAGTTAGATTTTCCCGACCTCTTTTTGTCAAAGCTGACCAAACCACACGACCCAATAACGTCCATCTTTATATTTTTGGTTAGAAAATATAAACAGTGAAGAGATCTCTACCAAGAAGACCCGCTGAATTCAACTAAGAGCCCCTTTAAGATAATCCATACTCTCTTGCTCATGTATAACAACTTCTTCCTCTCTAACTCTTACAGTGAGTTCAATCACCAATACAATGGAGCATGAAACTTAATATAAGTGACTTTTTTGTGTAACTAAGCAAAGCTCTTCTCTCCCCGAATAATACTTAGCTTAACCATCAAACAAATTAGCAATAAATATCAATATAAGGAAACTTCAATTCAAGTCCAAGTTGACACATGTACCACAGATGACTAATCACAAAATTAGTCACCAAGTCACTAGGCACTAGCATGAGGTGTCATTTTTGCACTACAAGTTGATAGACATGAAGAAAAAGTAAGGTTAACACTTACTGAGAAATTGTATAATGAAACGAACTAATATAAGCACCATTTGTTACTATGATACAAATTAACTCACAATCCAGTCCTAAAAAGGACAGCAATTGACAACAACAACAAAATTAATGTACACATACACACACGTATGGAGCATGAATGTAGTCATGGACTAAAAAAAAACATGTGTAACAATATTTCACTTGTTAACTTATTTTTTGATAATACATCTTAACAACGCTTTACATAAAACTGTATTTAACTTCTCTATTTTGCAAACTCGGGGTGTTACACTCTTTTTCCTTCGCTACGGTTTTTGTCCCACATGGTTTTTCCTAGCAAGGTTTTAACGAGGCTTGCGAAGATTATCCAGATGCGTTCCAGAAAAATGTCATCACCAATGCTGAGCAAATAGAATTCACCGATGTACTCTTTTTCCTTAGTCATTGATTTTTCCCACTGGGTTTTTCATGACAAGGTTTTAATGAGGTATCGTAGTGGTGAATATTCAAGGGGGAGTGTTATGAAATACGTTATTGGACTGAGGTGAATATCCACCACATAGTTGGGTGTATTTTGTATAATTATATTCTGGTCCACAAGCCCACCTAATGCCTATATAAGGAGGCTTAGGGTTGGAGAATAAAACACATCTCAACACTATTCTCTCCCTACACTATTGTCTCTCTTTATATTCTGTCTCTCTCATTTTCTCGATTCACAACACTAATTATATATATTTTTTTTTCATGTAAAAGAGTCATAATTGGAAAATAATTTATTATAATTGGAAATAATTTGATCCTAGTCAGATCGTATGAATCCATGTACTACTAGAAAATCCCTAAATTGCTATAGCGAATTCCGTTCTCACAAACTCGTGTTCATTGATACTATCATGAGAACGTGAAGTGGCATTCTCACAACCACACATTTCTTATCATTGATGAAATTTATAGTTGCGAGGATGCCGTATCACGTTCTCATGATAGTATCAATGAACACGAGTTCGTGATAACGTGACTCTATTCAAAACTAGACTCATAATGGTATCCAAACGAAGATTTTCAAATTTCTTTGGATTTGAAATTTTGGAGTTTGAAATTCTAAATTTTAAATCCAAATTCAAATTATGGTTACTAAACGCAACCTATGTCTCTTTGATTTTATTTCTTCTCTCACCTGAATTATCTCAACAAACTCCTTATATATATTCTCTCCCATGTTCAAAATTATCCATTTCTCTCTCTGTCCCCAAAGGAAAAAACCGTTCTAGGACGGTTCTACATGACTTTTTCCGTCCTTAAAATCTCTCTCATCACCTCGTTTTATTTTTCTTCTCTCACCATAATGATCTTCCCTAAAATCTCTCCCAGCGTTAACGGTTAACATCCAATATCTTCAACGATTTCATCAATGTCCTTAAAAATCTCCCCTTTTCTCTCTATGTTATTATCCAAGATTTCAGTCTCCTCCCCGAAGTTCTCCATTCCTTATATCTCTCTCTTACTCCGGAATTCTCCCTGTCTCTCTGTTATAATGCTGAATCTGCAGGTTTACTCCATTCCTTGACACTACGGGACTATTCAACAAACTATTGTCTAACTACCTAATTCTTAAATGTTTACACGACACATAACCTAAAACTCACACACCACTTGCGCAAAAAAATAAATAAATAAATAAATAAATAAAATAAAATCAACTCGCACAACACCAAAATTAAATTAATATTAACTAATATCAACTACAATAGTGTGGTTCTTTTTCATTTTCAATTCTATGAAAGTCGGCAATTAAATTTACAAACTAGTGCTAAGGTTACTAAGAAGTGAAGGAACGAAGCATGTGATGTCAAATTTAAGCATGTGATGTCAAATTTCAAAGACTTATACTTGAAACATTTCAAATCTCTCCTAAACTACTCGATTAGACAAATTGCATTTCAGGAGGAAAAATATAGAAATATTTCTTCTAAAAATGTAAATATTCTTAGCAAGTTACCCTCGGTACAACAAAATTGTCAATCTAATACCAACGTCAACACTCTTCTAGACTTGATACATCTTTCAGTAAAATTGTTGACAAACAATAAAGTAGCATGAATGATATAGAGGAAACTTACTTTATGAATTACTTAACGGAGACTTTTTGAATAGACAACTAAAGGAAACTATGGTGTCATTTGATTTTAAGAGTCGTGACTCTTCCTTTTAAAGAAAGAGATACAACCATTGGGATTAAAGAGAACTATCGGATTATCAAGTCACTGAATATATCTTTCTCACGCTCACTACACTGACATTGAATTACAATCTAACACCAATAGCAGCACTTATGCACTTTCATGCAATTGCTCGGCACATCTTCGAAATTGCCTTCTCCTCTTTTGGGGAGACTTCAAACAAGTTGATTCAGCTGTCATATGATCATCACCAGAATTAGTGATTTTATATCCAGCACGGGTCTGGGCACTCATCCGCCTCATAACATATACATTGAAGTAGTATTTCACTATCTCTTCTCTGCTCTTGGATGGGAACCTCTCAAGCGCAAGCTGCAAGCAACTTTTTACCTAATGAAGCATACGTTCTCATGACAGACTCAAATTTCTTCTATTCCTCTCTATCCCACGATTCAGATACGTCTTCTCCCATCTCATCAGACTTCCTATCATGAAGGTGTTTCCCAAATGACGGTGTAGCTCGACCTTCTTTTCAGCAATATGGTGCTTCACGCAGTCTACAGATCCAGGGGAGACACAGACAGGTTTCAAGCCAACTTTCGTACCCAACCGTCTTTCATCGTATAATTCACAAGTGGAGTACTGTCCTCGAGATGGTTTGGTCCATTCTGGAATGTCAGCTTGAAAAGCAGATGCGACTGGAACTACACGTTTCTTCTGCCGGCGTTGATGAATTCAAACCAGCTCCCATCGCATCTTCTTTTCAAGATGATGTTCCATAATGTAGCAGCCCATCTCGATGATAGTACTCTACCAGTGATTTATACGATGCAAGATGGCTGGGTACGAAAATAGGCCTGAAACATGTCAGTGTGTCTCTCATGGCTCTGTAGATTGCGTGAGGCGCCACTTCGCTGAAAAGAAGGCCCAGCTGCAGTGTCATCTGGGCAACATCTTCATGAAAGGAATTGATAAGATCGGGGAAGACGTATATGTATAGTGGAATAGAGAGGAAAATAAAAGAAAAACTGACTCTGTCGTGAGAACATATGCTTCATTAGGTAAAAAAAAGTTTCTTGCAGCTTGCCTTTGAGGGGTTCCCATCCAGGAGCAGAGAAAAGATAGTAAAATACTGCTTCAATGTATATGTTCTGAGGGGAATGAGTGCCCAGACCCGTGTTGGACATCTATAATCACTGATTATGATGATGATCATGAAAGGAATTGATAAGATCGGGGAAGACGTATATGTATAGTGGAATAGAGAGGAAAATAAAAGAAAAACTGACTCTGTCGTGAGAACATATGCTTCATTAGGTAAAAAAAAGTTTCTTGCAGCTTGCCTTTGAGGGGTTCCCATCCAGGAGCAGAGAAAAGATAGTAAAATACTGCTTCAATGTATATGTTCTGAGGGGAATAAGTGCCCAGACCCGTGTTGGACATCTATAATCACTGATTATGATGATGATCATGTGCCCGACGAAGCATCTTGTTTGAAGACTCCTCAAAAAAGGAGAAAACCTGAAGTTGCTTTAGGAAATTCTGAAGATGTGTCGAGCAAGTGCTTAAAAGCGCATAATTGATGCTATTGATGTTAGATTGTAATTCAGTGTCAATTTAGTGAGCGTGAGATATATTCGATGATTTTTTTTTTAGAAAATATTCGATGACTTGATAATCCTATAGTTATTCTTTGGATTCCAATGGTTGAATCTCTTACTTTTAAAAGGGAGACACATATTTTGTATAATTGATGCTATTGATGTTAGATTGTAATTCAGTGTCAATTTAGTGAGCGTGAGATATATTCGATGATTTTTTTTTTTTTAGAAAATATTCAATGACTTGATAATCCTATAGTTGTTCTTTGGATTCCAATGGTTGAATCTCTATTAAAAACGTTGCCGTTAAGTAATTCATAAAGATATTTTGTATATCATACTACTTTCTGTTACGAAAGATGTATCATCAGGTCTAGAAGAGTGTTGGTGTTGGCTTTACATGTAAAATATTCACAAAGAAGGTAACTTGCTAAGTTGTGTGTGTGTGTGTGTTTTTTTATTTAAAATAAACATATCTATATTTTTTATCCAAAAGTGCCATTAGTCACATTGAGTAGTTTAAGAGAGATTTGAAATGTTCCAAGAGTCAGTCCTTGAAATTCGACTGTGCATGCGTTGACCTGTTTACTTCGTGGTAATCAGAGCACCTGTTTGTATCCTTAATTTCCGAATTTCATAAAATGCAAAATTGAAAAGGAACCACTCTTAAAATTAATTTACTTTTGGTGTTGAGTGAGTCTAGGATTAGTGTTGTACAAAAAAATGAGAATTGGGGAGTTAGATATTAGTCTGCAGAATAGTTGCGAAGAGTTAACTTTTGAAGTGTTAGCTTTTGACATCTCGATGATTTTTTTATTAGTGGCAAGCAAACCTTAAAATGTTGGGGCATTTGATAACTTTGAATATGAGTCATTTCCTGGTAAAAATTCACCTTGGTTTTGTATTCCGTTTGATTTGTTGGCGTTTTGGCCCAAATTCAGAAATTGTCAAACACAAGATTTTGTAGAAAAATTGTGTGACTATTACCTCGGTACCCTTGTTAAGCCATGACAACTTGTAGGACTGAGGATGATGCTCTGTCTTCAAACTACAATTTCTTGACAGCTTCTTCGGAGACAATCTTGTCGCAGCTACCGACACCCACTGTCATATTGCATAACTCATCTCCAAGGGTGGAAGTCGAGTGAATGATATTGGTCCTCGTCCAACCATCTTTAGAATCATATTTTGGATTCAGCAAGCCCTTACAAACGATTAGGTTCTCATGACCGTCCCCCCCCCCTAGAGCACATAATCATTCTACATAATCATCATATATTGGATCACCTAATTCTTCAGTCTCTTCGGCCTCGTTATCCACGTCTTCCTCGATAAACAAGCTTTTACCCTAATGCAGAACTTGCTTTTTGCACTCTTTTTCCCTATGCCCTGGCTCACCACATCAATAACACTTAATAGCAGTGCTCAAAGTGCCCTGCACTACCTGCGTGGTTGGTCGAGGGCTTCGATTTCTTTGATCGCTCTTAGACACTGATTTTCTGCTTTGTTGCTTCTCCACAGCAAGTGTTTGTTGATAGGCTTCCGGGACAGTCCACAACGAGTGGAGGCTAAGAACATCCTCCAAGGACTGGCACAAACCTCCACAATATCGAGCTACCAACTGCTCGTCCTATCATGATAAATCATTATGTACAATTAACTCGTATAACTCATATGTTTGATCCTCCACTAATCTGGTACTGTGTCTCAATGTATGGAGCCGCTGAAATAGGGTTTGGGTGTATCCCAAGGGAAGAAAATGAGCCTTCATCTTTTTCTTCATCGTCTCCCAATGATTCATTCTTCTCACAGAAAGGGCGCAACAGCTCCCACCATGCCGACACATGGTACTTGAGTTTTGTTACAACAAGTTTCACATTCTCCCGATCTAAAACATCTTTATACTCAAAAATTCGTTCGACCTCATTCAGCCAATCGATGAATCCATCGGCTTGCTGTGAACCCGCATAGCTGGGAATCTTGAACTTGAATCCTAGACCTCTGCGGTGATCATCGCGTCCACGGTACTCCCGAACACATGGTTTGCGGTGGTATCAGTTCTTGAATGGCGACAATGAGTCATGGTCTCTCTAGATCTTGCCCCACCAGGCTCCATGTCAACTATTCCATCTTCCCCTGCTAAACCTGGTTCTGCCTCCGCAGATCTTGATTCAATTTGGTGCCTGAAAGTTACAAAAATATACTAGCTTTTCGGCTGATAATTAATTTAACTTCTATTTGCGTGCGAGAGCAATCGCTATTCCCTCACACACGTGTGGTTGGTTTCAGATAAAACACAGACACCAAAAAGAGTGAATAAACAACTTAGCATATAATCAAAATAGCTTTGAAATATTACGAGGTTTTGTATTTAAAATGATTTGAACTATTTCAGAAGTATTAGTACAAATAACAGTGTACAATCCCCTTTTTCATCAAAGTTTCCCCAAAAGTAGTTGCTTATATTATGAGATGTTATTACACTATTAACCATTCCGTTAACCGAGCTCCGAGGTAGTCATGACATTTCTAAATGTGGAATATCTTTATAATAAATATATTTTGCAAGTAGCAATTCAATTAGGACATCACCATAAATAAATGTTTTCCGAACTTACGAACAAAACGAGTAATGTCAATTAATTCACAATATCTAGAATAGATCATGGTAAATGATAACATATAATTAATGCGAATTAGGGTTCATGGAAACCCAATCTCTCTTCCAGACATTGTGAATAAGATCCCACATCCCGCCAGTCATCAACAAAAGCATCCAACTAGACCTGAAGTGTTAACATCCCTTATAGCGCGTTAGGCATATAAGTTGCTACTAAGATGCTGTACTCTAGTCAGCAAGGCAGAGGTTGAGACACTAAGGCCAGCTACTAAGGGTTGTAATAGGTCCAAGAATCCAACAAGTAGTCTAAAATTCTATAAAAAATAATGTATTTTCGATCAGATCCAACATAGTAGCACACGACATCGGCATATAATTATGTCGCAAACCTAACTGGTTCCGGTACATGCGATTCTTTCACTTTATGTTTTTAATGATTTTCAATTAAGTGTGACATTTGAACAACTAAGTTTTCCAAGTTCGGATACGAGATATGAGAAATAAAGTGTGACATTCATTAAAATAATTCACGTTTACAAAGTAAAGAACCAACTACAACAGTTTTATTTATAAGAAGCAAGTAGTTCATAAAAAGAAATTAGCTAAGAGTGGGACCGACCATCTATCACTCGAAGTCATATTCACATACGGTACAAAAGTAATCAATTATTAGGTCGAGAAATCAATAACTATTCATCATTTGATTAACAAAATTCACAATCTTATATAAATAATCATCAAATTCAATTAGGCATGGAAACAATGGCATCATGCATTGCCGAGTAAAGGGAACCAGTTAATCGTAACAGATTCAGAAACAACGGAGAAATGGAAAGACATATAGAGAGGGATGAGTGGTCAAACAAAGTTATGGCTCGTGTAGTCGTAAATTCCGCTGTCCTCGCCGTCCAAGCAGCCCCTTGGCCTCCTCGTCGTGCATGTTTTCTCTAACTTTCTCTTAAATGTGAAATGAGAAATATGTAAAGTCCTCAAAGTATAAAGTGAAAGTGTATTCATCTATGATGTTTTTCCGGTGACTTGCTACTTCTTCGGCACTTTCAAGTACTTGCTCTGCACATCCTTAGAATTGCTGAAAGCGCAATTTTCAGGTTTGCTCCTCTTTCGAGTAGGAGCTTCCAAACAAGGGGATTTGGAAGACACATCATTAGAAGAAGAATAAATGGTTTTACGTCCAGCGCGTGTCTGGGCACGCATCCGCCTAGGAAAATTTACGTTGAAGTAGTATTTCGCTATCTCATCTTTGCTCCGGGAAGGGAACCTCTCCAATACCAGCTGCAAGAAACTTTCTTTATCCCATGAAGGGTACCCTTTCACAATAGAGTTGAACTTCTTATGTTCCTCTTCATTCCACGATTTATATACATCTTCCCCAATCTCGTCGAATTTCCATTTCTTGACGGCGGTGCCCAAATGAAACTGTAGTTGGACCTTCTTGTCAGCGACGTGGTGCTCCACACAATCTACAGAACCAGGTAAGGCACACTCACATGAATTAGGCCTACCTTTCCCGATTTCACTATCTACGGAATCTTGAACTTGTGGTCTGTTAGGCCATACCTGAGTACCCAGCCCTCTTGCATCACTAGATTGACTGGTAGGGCATTTTCCTCGAGATAGGCTAGTCCAATCTGGAATGTCAGCTTGAAAAGGAGATCCGACGGGAACTACAAGTTTGTCCCTCTCGTCGTTGATGCATTCTAACCAGCTCCAGTCCTTTGACTGATCAAGTTTCTTCGACGTGTGTGGTTTCAGCTTCTTCATATCTGAGCCAAGAAGACGTGCCACACGTCTGCCCTTGTCAAGTTTTTCTCCACGGAACACCATGTAAAACGGTTGCAGTGGGAAACTTGTCCTGGTAAAGAGGAAGTATGCAAGAATTCACGAGATTTCTAGTAAATGAGAATATACGTGAAATAACACCCGAAAACTCAACCAAGAAGGAAACAACAAACATAGATTTTCTTATGTGAAAAAGATTTCGTATCAACATAGCATTATCTAATAATGAGTATTCTGCAAATGGATGCTAGCTCAGTGGTAAAGCGTTTGAATCCCCTGTATACGGTCGGGTTCGAACACGAATATATGATGTAATTCTCAAAAAAAAATGAGAATTCTTAATCACCACAAAAAAAAAGTTACAAAATTTGGATGGAAAAGCATGTGTCCTATAATAAGACAGAAATATAACGAAACCAAAGACATCATTCACAATATGTAATCTATCTTCACAGAAAGAAATCCTTAAAGAGGCTGCCAACATCCCTTTCGTGCACAGCCTAGAAATCCTATTATGGCTGCATTTACTAAGTACCAATACATGAACTTCGTAGCTGGTGCTTTTAGTTGATTCGTCATTGTATGTTTAGAATCTTAGAACCACCATGGGGATATCAAAATTTATCTAGCCATAGGCCTACAAACCGGAAACACAATCAACAAAACAGTCTCACTTAGAAAAGTAATGCACGCACCATTTTAATCCTCAGAGGAGTACACAAGCGAGACGCAAAGTGCAAAATTTACGAAGCATGATCGATTTTATTTTTCCAAATTATATTGCCGAGAGTTAACATTGGAGTCACTACTTTAGAAAAATTAGACCCTATTTGTCTCGAAGAAGTGAAAAGCCCCGTGTCTACGCACGAAGACAAGTTTTCTTCGTACGAAAACAAGTGTTAGCCAAAATTCGAAGGTCTTTGTGAAATAGGTTGCAGTATCTAAGCAAGAAGGCATTTGCACGAGAAAATTGTCTTCGCACGGAGGGTCTTCGCACGAAGACATCGGGTCTTCGCACGAAGACAATCCGGGAAAAAGATAATAAGGATAGTAATGTTTCCTATTTGTATCGGGACAGTTTTGAGTGCTATAAAAAATACATTTGGGGTCCTATGAACGTTTGTAAACATCTTTGGTCGTTCCACCTCATTAAATAAATGTCTTTCTTTCCCGTGGACGTACTTAGCATACTTTGTGATTGCGAACCACGTAAAGTTTCTGTGATTGCATCTTTCTTTATCATTCATGAGGCGTTCATGAGAGGCATAACATACGCGGTAGAGAATTTCGGAGGAATATATTAGATTTGTGAAAGCAATGTATTCGGAACAAATAAAGTGGAGGGGAGGACCTCCTTTTCAAGAAAATGAACGGGGCAGTTACACATGCTCGTGTTCGATTTGAAGAAACCAATTGTAACTGTTAACTATTCGAATTTGGACAAATACAGTTGCAACTGTTTGCTTAATTAACAAAACAACTTAGTTTTGTTACAACCACTGTTATGGCTGCCAAATTAAAAGGAAAAGAAATTGAAGAAGGCCAAAAGTTAGTTTCTAGCAAAAATAATATCAAGCTAACACAAGGCCTAATAACTCGAGGCGCATCCCGACACGGATCAAGCCGGTCCGCCAGTCAGACGGTGGGGAGGGGGTGTGATGGTTTGAACTGTGCCCAGATCTTCTCCCCACAATAAAATTACTACTTCAAAAGGGTTGCCCAATAGGTCAAATTTGGGATAAATATAGTTGAATGTTTTTCAATTTTCAGTGTAAATTGAGTTAATTTCACACAACCAAACACATTATCAAGTTAGCAAAATCTAATTTTATTTGACTAATCAATACAGTCCAACCCAATCACACTTGTCTGGTAAGCCAAACAAGTTATTTCGGTATTCGACGTATTAGCTTCGTGATTGAGTAATTAAACCCCATGTATTAGTCAATACTGTGTTTGTCAATTCCAAACTATTTTTAATACACAAATTAATTGTGAAATATCATTTAGTAAACTAACTTGCCCCTCCTGCGTGAGCGGATCAAGAGGGGATTTGTAATCTTCTCTTTCAGTGTACTTCATTTTTTGTTATTATTCACTGGGTCACTTTGACCCAGTGATTAGATTAGCAAACGATACAAGAATTTGGTGATCTTTGCATGGTTTTGTAGAGTAAATTTTACTCTAAAGCACCATGAAAAAAAATTCAAAAAAATTACATCGTTTTGCTATCTAAATCACCAAGTCCAAGTGACCCAGTTACGGGTTTCCAAAAAAATTATGTAGTTTTGTTATCTAAATCAAGTCTAAGTGACCCAGTTACAGGTTAAAAAGTCAAACCATGATATTCTAGAAGAAATAGAGGAAGTAATAAACAACCTAACTCATTACCAACTATAATCTTACTTGTTATTCTCAAAAATATTTACTATAATCCTGCTTATCCAATCCAACGCTGATAATTTAATTTTCACTAGAGTTTAAGTATGGAAACGGGATGCAATCGGATCGGATCCACCAATATTCATATCCAGACCCGAATAAGAAGGGAATATTTATATGCGATCCATATCCGGTTAGATTTTAATAGGATTCAGATCTTGTTCGGATGTAATGTAAACTACTTGATCCATATTCGATCCAATTATCCGACATGCCAAATCGAATCGCGTCTGGGTGGGACTTCCAAAGAACGAAAAAAAACAATAAATAAATAATTATGATTACATGAAAACAGAATTGAGATCCATATCAATATGACCTTCACAACTTCCTATAAAAAATTAGATAAAATAAAATCACATATAAACTTAAATACACTTCTCCGTTCGCAAATTTAATCAAAATCAAAGCAAAAGAAAATATTCCATAACTTATTGTTCATTGCTCACAAGGTTGGTGATTTTTTGAGACTAGATTTTGTAGCACTGTAGAGAAATATGAGTTTATAATTTCATACACTAGTATGTATCAACTCTTGTGAGAATTTTTAAAAAATAACATGTACTCATATCAGATTGAATCGAGTATCTAACAAATTTACACTATGATCCAAATACGTCCGGTTTTTGATTTTATAATCCAGTTCGATCAATTTTAAATCGGATTAAATTCGGACTTGATCTGTTCCGATCGAATCACTCGGATCTCGAGTCGGACCAAATTTCCTTCACTACCGCTCTTGTTAGTTAGGAAACTAAACATGCTATAAGTAATATGTAAAGTTAAAAAGCATAATCTTCCGCACCATTCCGCGAAAGAGAGCTTTTACTAAATCATTCTCCAAACTACACATATCAACCTTATAATAACCAAACTAACATATGAACCTTACAATCTCTACGCTAGAATGTAAATCTTACCTGGAGTAATTTGATGCTTGAAACTTAATCCGATGTCTCAAACCTTCTTAGAGCCAAGTAATCCAAACTATCTTGAATTGAATCGGGTGCTTGAGGACCAAACTTGACTTGGATAAGAATGGTTTTGAGCCGAATCAACCAAATTTATTCAACGAAATCCTTATGGTCGAATGGCACAAAGGATCAAACCCTAGAGCAAATCGACTTCGCAAGATCAAACCCGAAAGGGTTGAGGAATGGGTAGAAGAAGACCCCTAACTCTATAACCCTCCTATCAATAGAAATAATTTTTGGTACTTTGAGGACTTATGAAGATGCGATTTTGAAAACATTGAATTCTTAAAAAATAAATAAATCTGTTATGAAATATGTAATTGGACTGATGTGAATATCCACCACATTGTTGGGTGCATTTTGTATAATTACATTCTGCCACAGAAGGTCAATCTAATGCCTATATAAGGAGGCTTAGGGTTGAGCTAATAATACATGTGAATAAAATTCTCTCCCTACATACTTGTCTCTTTTATTTCGGTCTCTCTCTCTCTCAATTATCGTTTTACAACACGTTATCAGCACGAATTTGCTCTTGAGAGATTTGAAGATCCGAAACACAAAAGGTAATATAGTTCGTTCATGAATGGCTAGAAGAGAGCTTGAGGTTTTATAGCTATGAAGTTCTCTTTACAAACCTTACCGCACATGAGAACTGGAAATATGTGTTCACGTGTCGTCGAATTGTTACTAAATAATTTTCTCTTACTTTTCAATATACTAAAGGTCAAGCCTATAGAGGACAAATCAACAAAGGCATATCCATAACTAACCATGTTTTACTTAGGTTAATGAAAGTAGCCCTTGTCTTTATTTGCTATTAGGAAGAGGACATGTTTGTATGCTTTGATGATCTGAATGGCGCAGCCGCCATGTGATTGTAATATTTACGAGAACGTCCTTAGTACTAGTGCTGCTACAGAGAAAAGAAAAAGCCAACACTTTAGTGCGGCGTACTAACCCTACAGTAATATATATGTGAAATTCAATTAAGTCTTCTTTTTGGCATATATTTTTTTCACCTATATAAATTGCTTAGTCAAAACATTCTGTCATAAATGTTGGACAGCTAAATGCATATTATGCCCTCTTTATTTTCACATATGGGTCTGCCCATTTTAGTACTACCTCTGTTTCGCCTGTTTCAGCCTACTTCACTTTTTGTCACTATTCACTGAGTTACTTTCATTCGATGATTTGATTAGCAAAACGATACAAGAATTTGGTAATCTTTGTATGGTGTTATAGAGGAAAGTTTATTCTAAAATACCATGAAAAAAATGTTAAAAAATTACATCGTTTTGGTACCCAAATCACCAAGTCAAAGTGACTCAGTTACGGGTTAAAAAGTCAAACGCAGACGAAACAGACGAAACGGAGGTAGTATCCTTTAATCTTTGCACGTTTTTTTATTATTATTATTTTTTAGAATTCAAATTTGATTCTCGTGGTGAGGTTACAATATCACGTTTTCACACCTGAAGTTGTGAACTACATGAATCATCAACCGCAACCTGAAGTTGTTGCACAAATTTTGTTTGTGACCTGAAGTCATAATATGAGTTATTGTTACATCTCCTGAAGAGATCGTATTAAACTCATAATTGACTTGCAAAAGGCATGATCCAAACATGAAGTTATGGATTACATGGAGTATTAACCGTAACCTGAATTTGCGACAATTCTTTTTATGACCTGAAGTCATAATTTTAGGTTACATCTTCCGAAGAGATGTCATACAATTTTAATGTAAACCTCCCGAAGAGGTCACACTTGGTTCATTCGATTTATTTAGTTTTATGCAATTTTTCTTCTACTTTTTCTTCTTTACTCGTATATGAATCGAAAACGAATCTCCTGAAGAACATTCGTAATCGCCATCGAAGTTAATTATGGCCATGTCATATGTACCCGAAGATAAATATAACATGATATCACTCATAACCAACAGTTAAGTATTCATAACCTGAAGTTATGAAATAATTCATAACCTGAAGTTATGAAATATTATAAATAATTATCTCCTGAAGAGATTGCTACAATTCAAATAATGATCCACCCTCCTGAAGAGGATATATTATGTTTATTTCTTGTATCATATACGCATTTATTTTTTAACCTTGTCTAGTACTTCGCAGTTTATACACTTGTTGATTCAAGAAGAGCATCCAGAAGATGTTCTTAGTCCATGAGAGTTTATTGGACAAACGCATTTTATATGCGTAAAAAGTTATTTTCATACCAGAATTTATGAAAAATAATATTATAACGTGGAATTATAAAATAACATCAAAAGATCTACCTGAAGAGAGAATCTACAACCACTCACCTTTAAATAAAAGTATTGACATTTATGTCTCTTTTTGGGTTTCTGGAAAAACTTTGATTAGAGAACTACGACGTCCAAGAAATTGCTTATTGTCAATATTTTTGTTTAAATTTGAGGATTGATTCATATAAAGTACATATGAGATAAATTGATGCCTGAAGCATCAACAAAGTATCATTATGGTTATGATCATATTGTTCACGTCATGAGAGGGAGAATGGGTCCTATTACATGACATGAGCCAAAATATCATCGTCTCTACGGGTATGTACTAATATAAAATCCCAATAAAATGGATAGCTTCTCGACTAATGGGCGTCGATTTGGGTATACACTTTAAGCATAAAAGGGTTGTTTGTGTAAATATGTCGATCCTCCAGAAGAAGAACATAAATCAAAGCATCCAAAGTAATTTGGGATATGGTTAAAATGCTCTACAAATTAAGAACACAAGATTCTGGAAAAATTTTGGGGGTTCATATACACATCATCATAATGGATCAAAACCAACGTTGTTAATTGAATAGCCGTGGAAGAGGCTCATAGCTCTGGAAGTAGCTAATGGTACCGTAATACAATAGTATGATCCTATTAATAATGATGATACAATTGAGGAAGCGCTATATAAATCATATGATTATTTTATGGGAAGAATGTTGACTAAATAGTTATTAGCCAAAAGAAAGTCAACAAATGCATAGAAGATGATGGGGTAAATAAATTGAATATGTAGAGCAAAAATGTGTAGTACTCAAAGTACTAACAACCCCAAACATAAATTACAATATATGCATAAACTACATATCCGCTTTTAAGCGTGGGAGTTATGTAGATATCGTATATCCGCTGTTAAGCGTGGGATCTATGTTGAGACTGCATATCCGCTGGTATGCGTGGGATTTGTCTCTAGGTTTATGTCCGCTTTTAAGCGTGGGACTTGTAAAATGAGAAACATGATATATGGGTCATGATAAATTCTCATTAGTATAATCACCTTGTGGTGAGAATGATCTAATGTTGTATTAGTCTCGGGGATTAAGGAACAACAAAAGATGGGTTGAAATGTAACTAGATACAATACGATCGTATGAATCACAAATTTGTGAAATAACATGGAGGTTGGTTCCCATGAGAAATAATATTTGCCTGAAGCAAATCAAAAGTGTACACTCGCGAGAAACTTAAGTGCATATGCATTATATTGATTATGATTGTTAATCGGCTATTTTTGAATTATTATTTTTGCAGTGAGTTTTGTTTGTCAGATACAAGGATATTCCAATGAGGGGGAGATCCAAAGAAATGCTAAAAGCGCGACACTCTTTTTCCTTCGCTGAGGTTTTTGTCCCACTGAGTTTTTCCTAGCAAGGTTTTAACGATACTTGCGAAGATTATCCAGATGCGTTCCAGAAGAATGTCATCACCAATGCTGAGCAAATAGAATTCACGGATGTACTCTTTTTTACTTAGTCATTGATTTTTCCTACTGGGTTTTTCATGGCAAGGTTTTAACGAGGCATCGTAGTGGTGAATATTCAACGGGGAGTGTTATGAAATATGTAATTGGACTGATGTGAATATCCACCACATAGTTGAGTGTATTTTGTATAATTATATTCTGCCACAGAAGACCCATCTAATGCCTATATGAGGAGGCTTAGGGTTGAGCTAATAATACATCTGAATACAATTCTCTCCCTACATACTCGTCTCTTTTATATCTGTCTCTCTCTCTCAATTATCGTTTTACAACAAAATCTATAACTAAAGAATAATGAGAGACAGAGAAAGGTTATGGAGAGGTGCGAGTTTTCTCTACTATGAACCCTATTTATAAGCAAAAGATTACTTGGAGCTTATTGGTTGAAATTTTCTTGAGAATAAATTGTATTTGGATTACTATTAAATAATTTAACTAGTACACCAATTCCAATTGAAACGATTCCCCAGATATTACAATAAAGCTCATAATCAAACCAATTTTTCGATAAATAGTACTAATTATATATATGTTTTCATGTAAAAGAGTCATAATTGGTTAAATCAGGGTACAATTTGGCAATACGGACTGCGGGAATGTGTGATAATAAATCAAACAATGAGGTTTGAGCAAGCTTTTTTGACACTTTATGGAAGATAAAAGGGCTAAGGAAAATTCTGCATTTTATTTGGAGAAATTTTCTCGAAATTCACCCGACTTCAGCAAATTTACTGAAAAGAAAAATCCAGGTTAACAACTTGTGTCCTATATGTGGAAATCACGGAGAAACTGAAGCACATTTGTTTTCTGAATGCCAAATGATAAGGAAGCTGTGGATTCGTATGGGTTTTAATAATGAGTTACTGAATATTCAGCTGAGCTACCAACATTGGCTTGCTAATTTTTTGATGAAAGCCAACACCATAGATAGAAGCAGAATCTGCTTCCTGTTTTGGGAGGTCTGGAATTTGCGGAACACAGTGGTTTTTAATGGAAAAATAAAGACGAGAAACAAATCGCGGACGACGTTGAACAGCGGCTGCAAGAAACTGAAAATGTCACCAAAGCAGGGAGTGAAGATGCTATCATGGATGTCAGTAATCAACACTGGGATTTACCACCTAAAAGGTTTGTTAAAATAAATTTTGATGGAGGTCTTGATTATCACTCGGGAGCTAGTGGAGCAGGAGCAGTTATTAGAGATGATCAAGGACGGCTGAAGGGTGCGCGGGTGTGTGCAGGGGTGGGCGGGGAGAGCTCTCGGGAAGTTGAAGCCCGTGCATTATTGGCTGGACTCCGGTTGGCGCACAGTCTGGGTCTACGGCGAGTTCTAATTGAAGGCGACGCCAAACTCCTTGTAGACGACCTGAACAAGATTCTCACTTGTGAAATAGTCGAAGATCTCTCTGTTACCGGTGATGTTATGTATGAAATAGCCCAACTAGCAACAAGGTTTAAAGTCTTTACACTCAGGTGGATTCCTCCACAATTGAATGCAGCAGCTCACCAATTGAAATTCTAAACATGGATGTAATCTTTACCACGAGTTGATTAATGAAATGATTTTGTTTCTCAAAAAAAAAATGGAAAATATTTGATCCTAGTCAGATCGTATGAATCCATATACTACTAGAAAATCCCTAAAAAGGCGGAGTATTGCGGCTTTCTAGCTTTGAGACTTGCTCTCCTCTCCTCCACCTATGAGGCTGTTCTGCAGGCGATCCACCCGCAATCCACCAACAACTCGGCGGAGTTAACAGCAAAGCCTCCTCCCCGGTTGTGGTCTCAAGCTCTGCAGGTAAAAGTCGAATCTCTTTATTAATTTTACTATCTCTCTGCTTTTTTGTGTCGACTCTCTAACCCTAACCCTAACCCTTCTATATCACGGTGGTTCTGCAGGCGATCCACCCACAACTCACCAACAAATCGCCCAACAGTTGCCGGTGTTAACAGAATAGCCTCCTCCTATCGCCGGTTGTGGTGTAAAGCTCTGGTAAGTCGAATTCGGCCTCTTTATTTAATTTACTCTGCCAACTTTTTTTGTGTGTCGGCTCTTTAACCCTAACCCTATCCTAACCCTAACCCTTCTCTCGCACGCGGTTCTCAGTAATTTCTACTTTTTTGGGACCCTTTCTTGGCATTGGTTGCGACTAGTGAGTTCATTACTAGTAAACCACTACAGCACCATTTGACAAGATGGTCTCCAAGGCAAAGAAACTTGAAAAAATCTTTCCAGAGCATATCTATGAATCAAAATCGGTGTTTGTTTTAGGCCGCTCTGTAAGTGACAATATGTTGCTTACAAATAAGTTGTCTGCCAAAATACACGATTAGCAAAACTGACTCCTCTGCATGGCCCTTAAATTGGACATGAGTAACAAATTTGATTGGAATTGGATGATCTGGGATTTCCCTGTCCACAACCTTACAACTATGAAGTTCTCGACGCAGTAGGTCTGCGTTCTCACTTAGTGTTTCACTATAGTTTCCTTTTCATGTCTTGACATGAGTCCCCTAGACGATTCAGTGCACCGGATTAGCACATTGGCCTGGTGCGCTTGGGTTTGGAAATGTGGTCCCTTAGCTACTCTGTGGGTTAATTCTGTTTTGGTGTATCTAGTTGATGGCCTTTGTTGTGCTGTTACTGTGTGTTTTGCCTTGATTGTTGGCATGGCTTTCGTTGAGAGCCTTGGACATTGGCATGGTTTGTTGGTGCTTGTGCATTTTGCTGTTTTCTTGGGTTGCCTTTGATCGTTTCATTGGTTGGATTCAAATCTAGGTATTTTAGTTGAGTTTCTTGGCCAGATTTTGCATTTCTCTTTGGATCCTTTTGGTTGGGGGCATTCACTTAGGGATGGATGGCCTTAGCTCGGTGCTTTGGTAAAGTTAAAATCATGATTTTGGGCTTCTGTGAGTTGCTCAGTTTGCTATGAATTAGGCATGTCAATGGGTTGTTTCAAACCCAGAACCGACCTGGACCGAATTGCGAACGACTTGAACTGGCTGAATCGAACCCGGAGCAAGATCCACAAGAACCGAACCCAGCAGAACCGACTTTCTTCGGTTTAGTTCTGGGTAAACCCATGAGAAACAATAATTCTCCCAAACCGGATTTGACCACCAACTCTGTTTCATCTCTTTCTTATTCTGTTTTTGCAAAGCACTATGCTTTTTCTCTCTCGTCTTAAATTCCCTAACGCTTCGTTCGGATAACGTTGGATTTGGGAGTGGATTTGGATTTGGAGTGATTTCAAATGAAATCTAACGTCTGGATATATTATAGGGGATTGGATTTGATTTGAAACAAATCCAAGCCCCGAGTCGTGAGCAATTTGAAATTCCAACACAACTGGCGTCATTTGAAATTCAGTGCGCTAAGTTGATGGAGCCGAGTTATAATAATGGGACTTTAGAAAATGGAACCAAGTTTCCATCTATGAAGCGGTCTTATAATAATGCGACTTCAGCAGATGGAACCAAGTTTCCATATTTAGGCTTCAATAGAATCGAATAAAAAGTGCTAATCCGGGGAATCGAACCCGTGCCTTAGATTCGCTCATGGGTCAGAGACTTTAGAGAGTAGAATTTACCACTAAGAAAAGATCATTTATGTTAATTTTTATACATTAAATAATAAATTGCTGTAGCGAATTCCGTTCTCACAAACTCGTGTTCATTGATACTATCATGAGAACGTGAAGTGACATTCTCACAACCACACATTTCTTATCATTAATGAAATTTATAGTCGTGAGGATGCCACATCACGTTCTCATGATAGTATCAATGAACACGAATTCGTGATAATGGTACTCAATTCAAAACTAGACTCATAATATTATCCAAAGGAAGATTTTCAAATTTCTTTGGATTTGAAATTGGGGAGTTCGAAATTCTAGATTTCAAATCCAAATCCAAATTATGGTTACTAAACGCAATCTATATCTCTTTGATTTTATTTCTTCTCTCACCTGAATTATCTCAACAAACTCCTTATATATATTCTCTCCCATGTTAAAAAATATCCATTTCTCTCTCTGTCGCCAAAGGAAAAAACCGTTCTAGGACCGTTTTAGGACGGGTCTACATGACTTTTTGGCGTCCTTAAAATCTCTCTCATCACCTCGTTTTATTTTTCTTCTCTGACCATAATGATCTTCCCTAAAATCTCTCCCAGCGTTAACGGTTAACATCCAATATCTTCAACGATTTCATCAATGTCCTTAAAAATCTCCCCTTTTCTCTCTATGTTATTATCCAATGATTTCAGTCTCCTCCCCGAAGTTCTCCATTCCTTATATATCTCTCTTACTCCAAAAATTCTCTTAATCTCTCTGTTATAATGCTGAATCTACAGGTTTATCTCCATTCCTTGACTCTACGCGACTATTCAACAAACTATTGTCTAACTACCCAATTCTTAAATGTCTACACGACACATAACCTAAAACTCACACAACACTTGCGCAAAAAAAAAAAAAAAAAAAAAAAAAAAAAAAAAAAAAATCAACTCGCACAACACCAAAATTAAATTAATATTAACTAATATCAACTACAATAGTGTGGTTCTTTTTCATTTTCAATTCTATGAAAGTTGGCAATTAAATTTACAAACTAGTGCTAAGGTTACTAAGAAGTGAAGGAACAAAGTATGTGATGTCAAATTTAAGCATGTGATGTCAAATTTCAAAGACTTACTCTTGAAAAATTTCAAATCTCTCCTAAACTACTCAATTAGACAAATGGCATTTCAGGAGGTAAAATATAGAAATGTTTCTTCTAAAAAAGTAAATATTCTTAGCAAGTTACCCTCGGGGTACAACAAAATTGTCAATCTAATACCAACGTCAACACTCTTCTAGAGTTGATACATCTTTCAGTAAAATTGTTGACAAACAAGAAAGTAGTATGAATGATGTAGAGGAAACTTTATGAATTACTTAACGGAGACTTTTTGAATAGACAGCTAAAGGAAACTATGGTGTCATTTGATTTTAAAATTCGTGACTCTTCCTTTTAAAGAATGAGATACAACCATTGGGATTAAAGAGAACTATCGGATTATCAAGTCACTGAATATATCTTTCTCACGCTCACTACACTGACATTGAATTACAATCTAACACCAATAGCAGCACTTATGCACTTTCATGCAATTGCTCGGCACATCTTCGAAATTGCCTTCTCCTCTTTTGGGGAGACTTCAAACAAGGTGCTTCAGCTGGCATATGATCATCACCAGAATTAGTGATTATATATCCAGCACGGGTCTGGGCACTCATCCGCCTCATAACATATACATTGAAGTAGTATTTCACTATCTCTTCTCTGCTCTTGGATGGGAACCTCTCAAGCGCAAGCTGCAAGCAAATTTTTTTACCTAATGAAGCATACGTTCTCATGACAGACTCAAATTTCTTCTGTTCCTCTCTATCCCACGATTCAGATACGTCTTCTCCCATCTCATCAGACTTCCTATCATGAAGGTGTTGCCCAAATGACGGTGTAGCTCGACCTTCTTTTCAGACAGGTTTCAAGTCAACTTTCGTACCCAACCGTCTTTCATCGTATAATTCACAAGTGGAGTACTGTCCTCGAGATGGTTTGGTCCATTCTGGAATGTCAGCTTGAAAAGCAGATGCGACTGGAACTACACGTTTCTTCTGACGGCGTTGATGAATTCAAACCAGCTCCCATCGCATCTTCTTTTCAAGATGATGTTCCATAATGTAGCAGCCCATCTCGAGGATAGTACTCCACCAGTGATTTATACGATGCAAGATGGCTGGGTACGAAAGCAGGCCTGAAACATGTCAGTGTGTCTCTCATGGCTCTGTAGATTGCGCGACGCGCCACTAAGCTGAAAAGAAGGCCCAGCTGCAGTGTCATCTGGGCAACATCTTCATAAAAGGAATTGATAAGATCGGGGAAAACGTACATGTATAGTGGAATAGAGAGGAAAAGAAAAGAAAAACTTACTCTGTCGTGAGAACATATGCTTCATTAGGTAAAAAAACTTTCTTGCAGCTTGCCTTTGAGAGGTTCCCATCCAGGAGCAGAGAATAGATAGTAAAATACTGCTTCAATGTATATGTTCTGAGGAGAATGAGTGCCCAGACCCGTGTTGGATATATATAATCACTGATTATGATGATGATCATGTGCCCGACGAAGCATCTTGTTTGAAGACTCCTCAAAAAAGGAGAAAACCTGAAGTTGCTTCACGCAATTCTGAAGATGTGTCGAGCAAGTGCTTAAAAGCGCATAAGTGATGCTATTGATGTTAGATTGTAATTCAATGTCAATGTAGTGAGCGTGAGATATATTCGATGACTTTTTTTTTTTTTTTTTTTGAGAAAATATTCGATGACTTGATTATCCTTTAGTTATTATTTGGATTCCAATGGTTGCATCTCTTACTTTTAAAAGGAAGACACAACTTTTAAATTAAGTGACTGCATCAGTGTCCTTTAGCTCTCTATTAAAAAAAGTTGCCGTTAAGTAATTCATAAAGAAGATATTTTGTATATCATACTACTTTCTGTTCATCAACAATTTTACGAAAGATGTATCATCAGGTCTAGAAGAGTGTTGGTGTTGGCTTTACATGCCAAATATTCATAAATAAGGTAACTTGCTAAGTGTGTGTGTTTTTTTTTTTTTTTTTTTTTTTTTTTTTTTTTTTTTTAGAGAATAAACATATCTATATTTTTTTATCCAAAAGTGCCATTAGTCCCCATTGAGTAGTTTAGGAGAGACTTGAATTGTTCCAAGAGTCAGTCCTTGAAATTTGACTGTGCATGTGTTGTCCTGTTACTTCGTGGTAATCAGAGCACCTGTTTGTATCCTTAATTGCCGATTTTCATAAAATGCAAAATTGATTTACTTTTGGTGTTGTGTGAGTCTAGGATTAGTGTTGTACAAAAAAAATGAGAACTGGGGAGTTAGATATTAGTCTGCAGAATAGTTGCGCAGAGTTAACTTTTGAAGTGTTAGCTTTTGACATCTCGATGATTTTTTTATTAGTTGCAAGCAAACCTTAAAATGTTGGGGTATTTGATAACTCTGAATATGAGTCATGTCCTGGTAAAAATTCACTTTGGTTTTGTATTCCGTTTGATTTGTTGGCGTTTTGGCCCAAATTCAGAAATTGTCAAACGCAAGATTTTGTAGAAAAATTGTGTGACTTACGAGTTACTTGCAAGTTGTAGATGTATTTTTGTCTGGACTAGTCTTGTGTTTTACAATAGCTTGGATACTCGAAGATGCTAAGGCTTGACACGAAAGGCTCAAAAATCAATGAAAGAAGTTAAAATATATGATACGGGGAGCTGAGTGCAAATCTGCAATAATATGGGACAGGACATGAGGGGGAGGAAGATTTTGTTGATTTTTGTAAACTAAATTATGTGATGGGGGTTATTTTGTATTATTTAGAAACCTACTTGCTACATTATCAATTGTGTAAACTAGTCTTCAAGTTTGGAATCGGGCATATATTATGCGCACTGCTCATACCCGTACTTTCGGAACTAGAAACCTCATAACAACAACAGAGTAGCGGCAACAACAGCAACGAGGCTTCTGTTTGAAAAACACGATCTCATAAGCTATCTAGAATTTCTATATATATATATATATATAATGTATGTGTTTAAAATCAAGATATTGAGAGAAACTGTACATATAAGAAACAGCGAGAAAGATCCGAAGCCCTTGAGATTCAGAGAGTTGAATTAAACACGAGAAGGAGACGAGTTCAATCTCTTAATGTCATATTTGCTACTTCATTTGTATAAGAGTTTGTTTATCAATATGATAACTTCTTACTCCCAATTTCGTATTGTTTTCTCTTGTTCTTCATCTCCGATATTTATTGTTCCTGTTGCAGATTAGTCTGAGTACTTAGTGTTTAAATTTTTTGTTGCTCATATGATATTGGGTAACATGTTTTCTATTTTTTTTCCTCATTGCTCAGTTGCTGGGTTTGTTGATGTTGCTTCTTGGAAATCGAATGTCAAACTAAGTTGGTCCTTTCAAATTCGAATATATCTATTATCGAAGCACGGTTTTCTATCTGAAAATTGAAGTTGTTGAACTCAGTTTTGACTTATAGTTTACTGATTCTCATGTCCTAGTGCGAGTAAATTTTTCCAGCCCCAATTTCGTAGTTTGGGGAAGGAGACTTATGAAAATTGGAGTATCCAAATGAGAGTGTTTCCGGTTTCTCATGACATGTGGAATTCAATTGAGAAGGGGTCTGATGAACCAACCTCTCAAGAAGTTGAAGACATGTTGACTAAGATTCAAAAGGAGGATTTGAAGGAGTCTGGGAAGAGGGATAAGAAAGCCTTGTACTTTTTGTACCAAGGCGTCGGTGAGTTGAGTTTTGAGAAGATTTAAACCACTATAACATCCAAGGAAGATTGGGATATTTGAAGGAATTCATATAGCTGAAATGAGCAGACAGCAAGAGTAACATTGCAGGCTGCGTCGTGAGATTTAGACGTTGCATATGAACGAGAATGAATATGTGGCATATTATTTCACAAGAACTTTGCTTGTTATTAACGCAATGAGGAGGTCTGGTGAAGAAGATTCTGCGGTCTCTTGGCAACTAGTTTGAGCATGTAATTCCAGCCATTGAAGAGCCTAAAGATTTCAAAGTTTTGACTGTTGATCAGTTGATGACTTCGCTGGAAATTCACGAGCAGCGAATGAAAAAGAAGTATGTCACTTCAATTGATCAAGCAATTCAGTAAAGCTATCTCTCAAACTAGATTAAGAGGAGCAAGCAAGGACGTCTCAAGGAGGAAGATAAAGAGGCTTCCAAAGTCGTGTTTGTGGCTATATAAACCGATGAAAATGTTTTGCATGTACAAGAAGCTATGTAAAAAGAAACTACGGTGGTCCATAAATCAGAATTTTGGTTCTCTGACAGGTAGAAGGAATAATAGCGATAGGAAGAGGAGATTATAAAAATTCCTCAAATCAACAAAGTTATGACAAGAGGAATGTGCAAGTGCCATAAGTGTCGTCACTATAGCAACGTGCAAAAACGTGAAATAGGGAAGTCGATGGATCTGTTAACCATGTTGAGAAGAATAAGAGTGAGATGGAGAATCCAATGCTATTTGTGTATGATGGAGCCGATGGAGAGCAAACCAATGTTTGGTATGTTGACCTTGACGAGTCTGTTACGTTTGGTAATTTCTTCCAAATTCTTATCAAATACAAATGTAAATTTTTGATTAAAATCAAGAATGGAAGCCATGATTATATTTGAAATGTCTATTATGTGACGGTGATAAAAAGTATTATCCTAAGTTCGGCCTTGATGTTGTTGAAGGGATATAATATCACTATGAGCAACACTCAGCTTGTTATGTGGGATATACATGAGATGTTTGTTGATAGAGTTTAGATGTCAAATAATAAGATGTTTCCGTTGAATACCCAACAATATTTTTTTTTTTTTGAGGAAAAGAAACTGTATTAACTCAAGAAGTAAATTCTGTTACACTAGTGTCATATTCGATAATCTTATCTAGCCACGTTGGTTGCGTGTCCCAACGGGTTGAACTCCTCGTGTCTCGTGCCACTTTCGCCACTTGGTCTGCTGCCGCATTCAACACGCGTGAAACCCCACTCAGCTTTAACTCTTCCAGAGTCCCGAGGCTCTCCTTCATCTCCTCTAACACTTCACCCGCATTCGAGAAGTCACTCCATCTTTCTCCCCTTGTTATTCTCTCGATGCTTCGGATTACAGCTGTGGAGTCTCCCTCAAGAATCACACGCCGGAACCCTTTTTCGATCGCTGTTTCTATACCCAATTTCGCCGCCCTCATCTCCGCCTCTTTTGCACTCTCACACTTCTGGTAAAACTTTGCTCCTGCACAAATGAACAATCCGTGTGGATTTCTGATAACAAACCCCCCACTAGCAATCTTCGAAGATGGGATCCATGATCCATCAACGTTTACTTTCACAAATCCCTCCGGCGGCGGTGCCCATTTCTGGTTTGTTGACGATTCTACCTCAGGTATCACTCTCTTTCCCTCTTTCATTGCATCTTCCAATTCCTCGTATCGTGCAATAATTTCTGAAGGCATTGATTTGAAATCTGGAGTAATTCCTTGAAAAATTGCTTTATTTCGATTTAACCAAATTGTCCAGAGGCCTGTGATGAACAATATTTGGTTTTGTTTGTTGTTGCCGATGAACTGTAAGTGGATCCATTCTTGGGTCTTCAGATCTGAGCAGTTTTTGACGAACTCCGGCCCAAATAAATTCTCCCACACCCCTTTTACTTGCTTACATTCTTGAAATAGATGTCTTGACGATTCAACTGTTTTGTTACAAAACGAACAGTTTCTTCTAACTTGAATCCCTCGCCGTTGCAGGTTTTTTGAGGTAGCTAGACTGTCATAACTCAAGCGCCAAGTAAAATGTTTAATCTTTGAGGGCACCTTCAGCTTCCAGATCTTGGAGATTGGACTTTCCTGTCTCTCTGATGAGCCAACTAAAGGGGTACTCTCTCTTTCTTTCAAAACTTGGTAGCCTGACTTTACTCTGTAAATCCCATCTTCCTCGAAGTGCCAGATGAGTTTGTCTCTGCGTCTTGTTTCTGGTAGTTGAATGTCCAGTACATCATCAACGTCCCATGGCTTCAGAGTCCGTTTAATTTTGTCTTCATCCCATTCCATTCTGTTCGTTCTAATCAGTTCACTAACTTTCAATTGATCGCCTGCAGATGGCTTCGTGATGAGGGAGAAGTTCGCCCTCCTCGGAATCCACCTGTCGTTTATGTTCACTGATTTCCCGTCACCGATCTTCCAACGGAGTCCCGTTTCCAGAATCTTGCGGCCCTCCAAAATGCTCCGCCACGCAAAGGACGGGGCGTTTCCTAGCTTTGCCTCCAGGAAAGATTCATTTGCAAAATATTTTGCTTTTAGAACTTTCGTTAAAATGGAATTGGGCTGCTGAATTATCCTCCACCCCTGCTTCGCCAACATTGCTCTATTGAAGATTTTGAAGTCTCGAAAAGCTAAGCCTCCCTCCCTTTTGTTTCTTTGTATTTTGTCCCAGCTCATCCATGCAATACCTCTGTCCTGATTAGTTTTGCTCCACCAAAACTGTCGAATAATTTTTTCCATCCTGTCGCAGATCCCGTCCGGAAGCAGGAAGCAAGACATTGCGTACGTTGGAATTGCTTCAGCAATAGCTCGGATAAGTACCTCCTTTCCCCCTTGTGTGAGTGTTTTTTCCTTCCATCCCTTTAGCAAGCTGCTGAGTTTTTCTAAAAGATTGTTGAAAGATATCGACTTGTTTCTACCCATTGTTGTAGGTAGTCCCAAGTACTTGTCATACCTTGCAACCTCCACCATGCCGCAGAAATCCAGGATCACTTGTTTCGTCGATGCCGTGACATTGGAGGAGAACACGATCGCTGACTTCTCAATGTTTATTTTTTGTCCTGAAGCCTCACTGTATACTTGTATAATTTGAAGTAGTGTTGCTAGGTTCTCTGTATTAGCCTGTAAAAAGAACAAACTATCATCAGCGAAAAAAAGGTGGGACACTGCGGGCCCACCCCTTGAGGCTGTAACTGCTGCAAGATCTCCCCTACCCACTGCAGCAGTTACAGATCTCGATAAAACTTCACTGCAAATTAGGAAGAGGTAAGGGGACAAAGGGCACCCCTGCCTCAAGCCACGCTCAGGTATCACGTTTCCCACAACTGCCCCATTCTTGATAAAAGAAAATTGGACAGTTGTGATGCAATTCATCACTTTCTCTACAAAAATTGGGCCAAACCCTAACTGAAAGAGGGTCTCCCTCACAAAAGGCCATTCGACCCTATCGTATGCCTTGCTCATGTCTACCTTTAGTGCAAGGTACCCTGTCTTCCCCTTCTTCCTCGTTTTCAAAGAGTGAATAACTTCAAAAGCTGTGAGGATGTTGTCGGAAATCAGACGTCCTGGGACAAAGGCACTCTGATACTCGCTTATAATGTTAGGCAAAATCCTCTTTAACCTATTAGCCATAGCCTTAGAGACAATTTTATAGATAATGGAACATAGGCTGATAGGACGGTAATCACCTGGTTTCCTTGGTTGCTTGACTTTTGGAATGAGGGCTATCAAGGTTTTGTTGTGTTCCTCCAAACTCCATCCCTGATTTAGTACCCCTAAGCAGGTGTGAGTGACCCCCGTACCAACTATATTCCAAAATCGTTGAAAAAATCCTGCATTAAACCCATCTACTCCCGGTGCTTTATCCGGTGAAATCATAAACAGTGCCTCTTTGATATCTTTTGCCGTGTATGCAGACTCCATCAGTTCCTTCTCTTCACGGCTGATACTAGAGTCCATGTCGATAAGTCCCGTCCTTATTGTTTCTGGGGAAGGTCTGTCCGAGGTGAAAATAGATCTGAAATGCTCTTCTAAGACTGCAGCAATATCTGCCTCCTCCGTTACCCACTTCCCATTGCTGTCTTCAATTCCCTCTATGGCATTTTTTGCTCTTCGAATAGTTGCTCTTTTGTGGAAAAACTTAGTATTCCTGTCTCCGTACCTTAGCCAGTCAATCCGAGACCTTTGCATCCACATTACCTCCTCAGACCGTAATAAACTGTTATACTCCTTTTCTATCAGCTTCTTGCGCTGCATGAGTTGACTTGTTACCGTGAGTCTGTCCAGCTGTTCAAGTTCCCTCCTGCAACTTTCCGTCTTCTTTCTGACTGACCCAAACACGTTCTTATCCCACACTTTACATTCATCCCCAAGGAGCAGCAGTCTTTGGTGTAAGTCGTCACCCTCAGTACGTTCCCAGTTTTCTCGCACGAAGTCCACAAAACCTTCGTGATTTTGCCACATCTGCTCGAATTGAAACCTGCGTCCCCCACTGCTTTGTCTTCTTTGGTTCCATTGCACCAGCACTGGTTTGTGGTCCGAATTGGGCCAAACTAAATTGGACACACGCGTCCCTCTGTGATCATCCCTCCACTTGGTTGTAGCTATGGCTCTATCCAATCTTTCCCGAATGTTCTCTTCTTCTCTATTATTGTTCCACGTGAAACCATCCCCACAATAACCCAAATCATGAAGTTCAAGCTCGCTTAAGACTTCCCTGAAGTCCGCCACTTGGCTGTAAGTTACTTCCCTCCCCCCTTTCTTCTCATCTCCACCAGTAATTGCGTTATAGTCACCGATCACCAGCCAGCTCTTATCCGGCCCCGGCCAGATTCGTCGGAGAAGCTCCCACGAGTGTCTCCGCTCTCCCCTTGATGGATTCCCATAGAAACCCGTAAAGTACCACTTGCTGCCATGTTCTTCCTCCACCGAAGCATCTATGTGATGAATGGTCGAAAACCTCACTGTAACCTTAAGAGGAGATCTCCACATCAGTCCGATCCCTCCCTTGGTTCCCACTGGATCCACAAAGTGACCCATTGCATACCCCACCTGTTTTCCAATTTTCTTCATGACTGTTTTATCAACTTTGGTCTCCATTAGGAATACCAAATCGGGTCCTTGGCGCCTCACTAAGTCGCGAAGCGAGAGGACCGTGCAGGGGTTCCCAAGCCCCCGCACGTTCCAACTAAGAAGATTCATTGTGCTTGGCGGGGTTGCGTAGCAACCTCCGCCAATTTCGCGTCTAGAGTTTTTGAGGCACTCCCCGCCTTGCTGTCCGTCCTGTTCGTACTTTCTTCACCTTCTTTACCTGCCCTTATAGCCCCCAAGTAGCGTCTCTCCATCTCTAACTGTTTGTTCCTCTTGACATTGTCCTGTATTTGCACCGACGAAGGGCTCAAAGCTGGTGCTATCTTTCTTTTTGGGGAGGCTGGTCTAACAGCATTGTGAACCGACTCCCTAGACTCGCTGCTGGATTCTTGCACCCCTTCTCTGCTAGCTCCTCTCATAGTCCCACCTTCTTTGACTTTTGACTTCTCTGTATTTTGTTTGTTGCCCGTCCCGCTGGTATGCTTGTTTTCTTTTTTTTTCGCTATCCTTTGATTATTCCCTTCGGCCTCATTCACTTCCGGTAGCACCCGATCTTCGACCATTGTCTCGGCTTGCTGGCTTTTGGGGGAGGCCTCTCGTGCTTCATCCATACCAGCTTCCTCCAGGTTCTTATTGAGGTCGAAAATCCCTGTCTCTTCTGCCTCTTGATCTGTCTTCTTTGGCCCAGTTTTCCTTCTCTCCGTCACTTCCTTCTTCGGTTGGGGGTTTCTTGTTTTCTTTGGGGGTTGGTATAGCATCCATTCCCCATATGCCGTTTCTTCCTCTTCCTCCCCATCTTCCTTCCTATGATTACAATAGTTGCTGTGATGGTCCAAGAACCCACACCATTTGCAAATCGACGGGATCCTTTCATACTTAAAATCCAACCAAACCTTCTCCTTCTTGATATTGACGTTAACTCCCCTGGGTAGGGCTTCGAATATGGGCATCCGAACCCTAACCCTAACAAAGTTTTCTAGGCCTTCGCTATCAATTCTCGGATCTGAGTCTATGATCATCCCAAGATTCCCAACCGCCTTCCTACCAGCCTCCTCCGTAGTAAGGTGGATTGGGAGATTATGTACTTGGACCCATACATCCATTGTTTCAAAACGTGGGTGTTCCGTCTCATCCCCCAAAGTCCAGGGTTTCATCATTAACATAGCCCCTTCGAAAACCCACGGTCCTCCCGAGGATATTCGATCCATGAGAGCTTTATTCGGGAACTTTAACAAAAAGGTGTTTCTGCTAACATAAAGGAAGTTTACCTGGTCTCCTTTATTCCAGATCCTTCGAAAGTAGGTTTTGATGACTCTAGGGTTTACTTCCTCACCCGTGAGCAGCCTCGCGATGAGGCAGTAGGCGAAACCCTTCTCTGCTTCCAGGCAGAAATCATCCTCAAAATCGATCTCCCGCGCTTCTTTTGCTGTTAGCCGGAGCGGATCGAAGTCCTCCGCCGTATTCTCCATCTTCTAGGGTTTTTCCTCCCTCCGACTCTTTCGGAGCTGTTTATACCCAACAATATTAGGTAAAGTGCTTGAATCAAAATGTGAAGAAAAAGGCTTGGGTTTGGCTTTTAAGGTACGAAAATCTAAATGTGGGTGGTTTGAAGCTTCTTGCAAGCAAGAACATTGTGAGAAGTTTTCCTTTCAATGATCATCCAGATGAAGTGTGAGAGGAGTGTATTCTCGGCAAACATCACAGATTGAGTTTTAACAAGGAGATGAGGTGGAAGACATTGCAACTGTTGGTGCTCGTGCACACTGTTGTATGCAGTCCGTTGAAGCCTATGTTGAATGCAATAAATATGTACTTTCTTATATTTAATGACGACTGTAGTAGAAATACTTGGATTTATTTTCTGAAATGGAAGTCTGGAGTGTTCGAGAATTAAGCAAATCCAAGCCTTTTATTGAAAAGCAAACTAGTAAGTTTAACAAAGTTTTGAGCTCTGACCAACGGGACGAATACACCTCAGATGTGTTTGAGAATTTCTGCACAGCTCATAAATTTTTTTACCAGGTTACATCACCTTATATACCTTAGTTAATTTGAATTTCTGAAAGGAAGAATCGGGCAGTTTTAGGCATGGTGAGAAGCATGTTGAAGGGGAAGAAAATTCTTGAGAATTCTGGACAGAGGCTGTCACTTGTGCAGTGTATTTGTTGAACTGCTATCCAACCAAAAGTGTGAAGTTTAAAAAGCAAGAGGATGCATGGAGCTCATTCAAACCTTGTGTCTCGAATCCAAGATTGTTTGGGTGCATTGCTTATACCAAGATTTTGGAAGCTATAAGAACCAAGCTCGACAAAAAAGGTGAAAATTCATTTTTATTGGTTATGGTGATAGGGGAATGAGATACAAGCTCTACAATTCGGTGACTAAGAATATAGTGATGATTAGAGAAGTGATATTTTAAGAAGATAACATGTGGAATAGAGATCATAGTGCAGCACCGAATAGTGTCAATCTTATAATTGAAGATGAAGAATATGTGGAAGAAGTTAGAGGGGTTTCTGGTGAACCAGAAGTACCTAAAATTGTTCTCCACCATTACATGATCTAGCATCACCACCACATTCTCCAACGGAAGAAACCTCAAGTGAAAGGCCTAGAGAGATGAGGCCGTTGCATGAACTTTATGAAGGTGAAGATTTGAATTTGTTTTGCTTGCTTCCGGACCCCAATCCTCTACCAATAATAGAAGTGGAAGAAAGCTATATATGAGTAGATTCAAGAAATTGAGAAAAACAAAACTTGGGAGCTCACTATTCTACCGCAAGGCCATAAAGCAATTGGTGCTAAATTTAAAGGTATAAGGTAAGTTTTGTAGCAAAAGGGTATAAGAAAAGATCAAGAGTCGACTATGGAGAAGTGTTTGCGCCTATTGCTCGCTAACAAATTATCCGGTCAGTAATTTCTCTCACAGGTCGATATAAATGGAATATTTATCAGCCTAATGTGAAATATGCATTTCTTAATAATTTTCTTGATGAGGAGATTTATATTGAACAACCTACTGGTTACATGAAGAAAGATGAACAGGATAAAGTATACAAGTTGAGAAAAGCTCTTTACGAATTGAAGTAGACTTCGTAAGCATGGACTCAAATTAACAAGTACGTTCTAGAGAATGAATTTGAGAAGTGTCTTTATGAGTACGCTCTTTACAAGAAGGTTGATGGCAATGGTGAGATGTTGGCGCTTAATAGAGCTTCTCCACACATATTTTGTTGTAGTTCGGAACGAGTAATTTACAGTTCATTATCTTGTTCAATTGTTAGTCAGCAACATGGTTAGTTTACATTTTTCGAATCCAGACTTATGTTTTTCGTTACTACGGCATTTGACATTTCCGCTTGTTATTTTTTTTATTTACCTTTTTCCTGATCTTATTAATTACCATTTTCTTTACTTAAATTATTTCTACTTTTTCTATATCTAAAATATGAAATTCGATAAGAGAAGATTTCCTTTATGCACTTTGACAGTTGTCATTATTTAATTAAAAATGTGAAAAGTAAATAAACTTATTAACTCCACGTGTCAATTCTTCAGGCAAAACTGAAGAAGACATTTTCAAATAAGTATATAGTATAGATACACCCTAGTGATGATTAAGGGGTCTTGAAAGAGAATTTGAGCCGAAAGAGAAGCACCTTACTTTGCTGGTCTAGGTCTGGTTTTTGTTTTTTGTGATATGCCTAAAATCATGGTGGTTCTGCACTGCAATGCCCCATACATTTTGGTCTGTGGCACATACGACATTCACTATGTTGTTTTAATCTAAGAATGTAGTATGTCAATCTACATATGATGATGATGATTATGATTTAACACTGACGCATATCTTGGAGGTATAGCACATGCAAAGTTTGATTTCTCGACGTGGTCGGACATTATTCGAGATCTAGAGGGCTTTTCAGTTTAATTGTGAGGGATCTGCCGATTGAGTTACCTTTAATTCTCTGTGTCTGAAAAAAGCTAAGGCTTTTGCATAGATACAACTTAGGATCAGACGGCCGGACTCCCATCAGGAATAAAATAAACTTACGAGGTTTCTAATTTACTATATGTATTTAGCGGTGTCAAGGGGCCGATCGGGGCCAGGTTGGAGTGGTGTCTATGGTGTCCCGCTGCTTCGGTTTAGACCCTGCCAATCATAAGTTTATAAAATTGCGATTCACCACCTCTGTCTGGCCATTTGTTTGAGGATGATAGGCGCTACTAAAGTTCAATCGAGTCCCCAACTTCTCCCAGAGACTCTTCCAGAACTCGTTCATGAATTTCGTATCACGTTTTGAGGTGAAGGAACGAGGAACCCCATGCAACCGCACAATCTCCCTGAAATAAAGATTAGCAATTCGCTTAGCATACATAGTCTTCCTGTATGGTACAAAGTGTGCCATCTTGGAAAACATGTCAACAACTACAAGGAAAAAATCTTCCGCCCTTTGCATGCGGGGTAATACAAGTACAAAATCCATGCTAACATTAAACCAAGGAGCTTCAGGAACATGTAACTGAGTATAAAGACTTGCATTGCTGAGAACTCCCTTGGAGCGCTGGCACACATAACATCGATCCACATAATGGGCCACATCACTACTCAACTTTGCCCTGTAAAATTCAGAATAGACAAGAGATAATGTCTTATCTCGGCCAAAATGCCCTTGGTTGTGAAGATCACTGATGATCTTCTGTCGCAGGAAACAATTAGGAATACACACCCGCTGCCCCCGTAACATATAACCATTATGCAAAAAAAAAGTCATGGCCTTGTCCATCGGTTACCTCTTTGAGTATTCTTCCAAAAGAGGGACCAACCTCGTTCATGTCTGCGAACGCCTCAATCCTGCAACTTGGCTTCTAATGGTGGCGAGAAGCACGTTTCGCTGACTCAAAGCATATACCACGCAGTTCAAGCTTCCTACTTGGTGCTTTAGCGCGGACGTGAATTCCAGCTAGTACGCCACCCACTTGGCATGTCGTCTACCCAGCTTGTGCTGTCCATTAATGTACTTTAGGGCCTCATGATCAATGAACATAATAAACTCCTTATGTATTAAATAATGACACAAATGCTTTAGAGACTGAACTATGGAGTAGAACCCAGATCATAAGTCAAGTTTTTGGACCTTAAAAGGTTTTCACTGAAGAATGCAATCGAACGCCATGACTAGCTAAGGACCTGTCCAATGACCATACCCGATGCATCAAAATTAACCTCGAACTTCTTATCAAATCAGGGAGTGCCAGAACTGGTGCCTTTGTCACCTTTCTCTTCCCTTTGGCATCTGCTTCATCAGACCACTTGAACTCATGCCCCTTTAGACACTCAGTGAGGGCGCAATCTAAGTGGTGAAATTTCTGATGAATCTGAGATGTAATGATGCTAAACCATGGATACTGTGTATGCCATGCATAGTCCTTCGTCTAGGTCGATCCACGATTGTCTCATTTTAGAAGCATCTACATGAACACCATCATTAGACCCGATTAGTCCCAGAAGCTGCAGAAAAAGTAGTAACAAAACACTCATTCCTGTTAATGAATAGGTTCTCCGCCTTTAGTGCCTCAAACACAGCTCGCAGATGATCAAAATGGGCAGCCCAAGTAGGACTATATATAAGAATGTCGTTGAAATAAACGACCACAACTTCCCTGTAAAAGGCCTTAGAACATGATGCATAAACCGCATGAATGTGTTCGGCGCGGTGGACAGACCAAAAGGCATCACCATCCACTCATATAAGCCATGTTGCGTCCTAAAGGTTGTCTTTCATTCATCTCCAAGCTTCATTCGAATCTGGTGGTATCCACTCTTAAGATTTATTTTTGAGAAGATCTTAGAGCCGGATAGCTGATCTAAAATGTCATCAAGTCGCATAATGGGAAATTTGTACTTCACCATAATCCGGTTGATTGCTCTGCTGTCAACACACATGCGTGAAGAACCATCCTTCTCCGACACTAACAGAGCAGGAGGAATGACACATGGGCTCATGTTCTCCCCCATGTAGCCCCTCTCAAGCAGCTCAACAACCTACTGAGCCTGGAACTAGGTTAATCCGATTCTGAATGCCTCTCATTGGTTGAAAACCAAGAGGAAGATCCTCTGGCATCAAGTAAGAGAAATAATCAAACAACTATTGCACCTCATGGGGTAAATCATTCTTCTCATATCATGACTACATTCAGAAGGTAGAAAACATATACAACCTTCTCTTTCTCAGTCTCAACCAAGAACCTGGACCTAGAAAGCAAATTATTAGTGGTAGCAGTTGGGGTTGGAGAGGACCCCTCGCGTTGTGATGCCAATACAATTTTCTTCCCCGTCATGACAAAAGAAGGGTGTTCTTGTGACCACAATTGAAAACATGACAATCATATTGCCAAGGTTTCCCTAACAATACATGAGATGCATCCATCTTCACCACATCACACCAATGACTATCATAATACTTGTCACCAATTGAAAAATAAACAAGGCATCACTTAGCAAATATTACCTCGGTACCCTTGTTAAGCCATGACAACTTGTAGGACTGAGGATGATGCTTTGTCTTCAAACTACGACTTCTTGACAGCTTCTTCGGAGACAATCTTGTCGCAGCTACCGACACCCACTGTCATATTGCATAACTCATCTCCAAGGGTAAAAGTCGCGTGAAAGATATTGGTCCTCGGCCAATCATCTTTAGAATCATATTTTGGATTCAGTAAGCCCTTACAAACGATCAGGTTCTCATGACAGTCTCCGTAGAGCACATCATCATTCTACATAATCATCATGTATTGGATAACCTAATTCTTCAGTCTCTTCGACCTCCTTATCCACGTCTTCCTCGATAAACAAGCTTTTACCCTAATGCACAACATGCTTTTTGCACTCTTTTTCCCTGTGCCCTGGCTCACTACATCAATAGCACTTAATAGCAGTGCTCAAAGTGCCCTGCACTACCTGTGTGGTTGGTCGAGGGCTTCGATTTCTTTGATCGCTCTTAGACACTGATTTCCTGCTTTGTTGCTTCTCCACAGCAAGTGCTTGTTGATAAGCTTCCGAGACAGTCCACAACGAGTGGAGGCTAAGAACATCCTACAAGGACTGACACAAACCTCCACAATATCGAGCTACCAACTGCTCATCCGATCATGATAAATCATTATGTACAATTAACTAGTATAACTCATCTGTGTAATCCTCCACTAATCTGGTACCGTGTCTCAATGTATGGAGCCGCTGAAATAGGGTTTGGGTGTATCCCAAGGGAAGAAAATGAGCCTTCATCTTTTTCTTCATCGTCTCCCAATGATTCATTCTTCTCACAGAAAGGGCGCAACGGCTCCCACCATGCCGACACATGGTCCTTGAGTTTTGTTGCAACAAGTTACACATCCTCCCGATCTGAAACATCTTTATACTCAAAAATCCGTTCGACCTCATTCAGCCAATCGATGAATCCATCGGCTTGCTGTGAACCCGAATAGCTGGGAATCTTGACCTTGAATCCTAAACCTTCGCGGTGATCATCGCGGCCACGGTGCTCCCGAACACATGGTTCGCGGTGGTATCAGTTCTTGAATGGCGACAATGAGTCATGGTCTCTCTAGATCTTGCCCCGCCAGGCTCCATGTCAAATATTCCATCTTCCCCTGCTGAACCTGGTTCTGCCTCCGCAGATCTTGATTCAATTCGGTGCCAGAAAGTTACAACAATATACTAGCTTTTCGGCTAATAATTAATTTAACTACTATTTGCATGCGAGAGCAATCGCTATTCCCTCACACACGTGTGGTTGGTTTCACATAAAACACAGACACCAAACTGAGTGAATAAACAACTTAGCATATAAACAAAATAGCTTTGAAATGTTACGAGGTTTTGTATTTAAAATGCTTTGAACTATTTCAGAAGTATTAGTACAAATAACAGTGTACAGTCCCCTTTTCATCTAAGTTTCTCCAAAAGTAGTTGTTTACATTCTGAGATGTTATTACACTAGTAACCTTTCCGTTAACCGAGCTCCGAGGTAGTCATGACATTTCTAAATGTGGAATGTCTTTATAGTAAATATATTTTGCAAGTAGCAATTCAATCAGGACATCACCATAAATAAATATTTTCCGAACTTGGGAACAAAACAAGTAATGTCTAATAATTCACAATATCTAGAATAGACTATGGTAAATGATAACATATAATTAATGCGAATAAGGGTTCATGGAAACCCAATCTCTCTGCCAGACATTGAGAATAAGATCTCACATCCCGCCAGTCATCAACAAAAGCAGCCAACTAGACCTTAAGCGTTAACATCCCTTATAGCGCGTTAGGCATATAAGTTGCTACTAAGATGCTGTAATCTAGTCAGCAAGGAAAAGGTTGAGACACTCAGGCCAGCCACTGAGGGTTGTAATAGGTCCAAGAATCCAACAAGTAGTCTAAAATTCTATAAAAAATAATGTATTTTCGAACGGAGCCAACATAGTAGCACATGACATAGGCATATAATTATGTCTCAAACCTAACTGGTTTCGGTACATGCGATTCTTTCACTTTATGTTTTTAATGAATTTCAATTATGTGTGACATTTGAAAAACTAAGTTTTCCAAGTTCGGATACGAGATACGAGAAATAAAGTGTGACATTCATTAAAATAAAACACGTTTACAAAGTAAATAACCAAGTACAACAGGTTTATTTATAAGAAGCAAGTAGTTCATAAAAAGAAAGTAGCTAAGAGTGGAACCGACCATCTATCATTCGAAGTCATAATCACATACGGTACAAAAGTAATCAATTATTAGGTCGAGAAATCAATAACTATTCATCATTTGATTAACAAAATTCACAATCTTATATAAATAATCATCAAATTCAATTAGGCATGGAAACAATGGCATCATGCATTGCCGAGTAGGGAACTAGTTAATCGTAACAAATTCAGAAACAACGGATAAACGGAAAGACATATAGAGAGGGATGAGTGGTCAAACAAAGTTATGGCTCGTGGAGTCGTAAATTCCACTATCCTCGCCGTCCAAGCAGCCCCTTGGCCTCCTCGTCGTGCATGTTTTCTCCAACTTTCTCTTAAATGTGAAATACGTAATATGTAAAGTCCTCCTCAAAGTATAAAGTGAAAGTGTAATTCATCTATGATGTTTTCCCGTGACTTGCTACTTCTTCGGCACTTTCAAGTACTTGCTCTGCACATCCTTAGAATTGCTGAAAGCGCAATTTTCAGGTTTGCTCCTCTTTCGAGTAGGAGCTTCCAAACAAGGGTATTTGGAAGACACATCATTAGAAGAAGAATAAATGGTTTTACGTCCAGCGCGTGTCTGGGCACGCATCCGCCTAGGAAAATTTACGTTGAAGTAGTATTTCGCTATCTCATCTTTGCTCCGGGAAGGGAACCTCTCCAATACCAGCTGCAAGAAACTTTCTTTATCCCATGAAGGGTACCCTTTCACAATAGAGTTGAACTTCTTATGTTCCTCTTCATTCCACGATTTATATACATCTTCCCCAATCTCATCGAATTTCCATTTCTTGACGGCGGTGCCCAAATGAAGCTGTAGTTGGACCTTCTTGTCAGCGACGTGGTGCTCCACACAATCTACAGAACCATGTAAGGCACACTCACATGAATTAGGCCTACCTTTCCCGATTTCACTATCTACGGAATCTTGAACTTGTGGTCTGTTAGGCCATACCTGAGTACCCAGCCCTCTTGCATCACTAGATTGACTGGTAGGGCATTTTCCTCGAGATAGGCTAGTCCAATCTGGAATGTCAGCTTGAAAAGGAGATCCGACGGGAACTACAAGTTTGTCCCTCTCGTCGTTGATGCATTCTAACCAGCTCCAGTCCTTTGACTGATCAAGTTTCTTCGACGTGTGTGGTTTCAGCTTCTTCATATCTGAGCCAAGAAGACGCGCCACACGTCTGCCCTTGTCAAGTTTTTCTCCACGGAACACCATGTAAAACGGTTGCAGTGGGAAACTTTTCCTGGTAAAGAGGAAGTATGCAAGAATTCACGAGATTTCTAGTAAATGAGAATATACGTGAAATAACACCCGAAAACTCAACCAAGAAGGAAACAACAAACATAGATTTTCTTATGTGAAAAAGATTTCGTATCAACATAGCATTATCTAATAATGAGTATTCTGCAAATGGATGCTAGCTCAGTGGTAAAGCGTTTGAATCCCCTGTATACGGTCGGGTTCGAACACGAATATATGATGTAATTCTCAAAAAAAAAAAATGAGAAATCTTAATCACCACAAAAAAAAAGTTACAAAATTTGGATGGAAAAGCATGTGTCCTATAATAAGACAGAAATATAACGAAACAAAAGACATCATTCACAATATGTAATCTATCTTCACACAAAGAAATCCTTAAAGAGGCTGCCAACATCCCTTTCGTGCACAGCCTAGAAATCCTATTATGGCTGCATTTACTAAGTACCAATACATGAACTTCGTAGCTAGTGCTTTTAGTTGATTCGTCATTGTATTTTTGGAATCTTAGAACCACCATGGGGATATCAAAATTTATCTAGCCATAGGCCTACAAACCAGAAACACAATCAACAAAACAGTCTCACTTAGAAAAATAATGCCCGCACCATTTTAATCCTCAGAAGAGTACACAAGCGAGAAGCAAAGTACAAAATTTACGAAGCATGATCGATTTTATTTTTCCAAATTATATTGTCGAGAGTTAAAATTTGAGTCACGACTTCAGAAAAAATAGACCCTATTTGTCTCGAAGAAGTGAAAAGCCCAGTGTCTACGCACGAAGACAAGTTTTCTTCGTACGAAAACAAGTGTTAGCCAAAATTCCAAGGTCTTTGTGGAATAGGTTGCAGTATCTAAGCAAGAAGGCATTCGCACGAAGACAATTGTCTTCGCACGGAGGGTCTTCGTACGAAGACATCGGGTCTTCGCACGAAGATAATCCGGGAAAAAGATAATAAGGATGGTAATGTTTCCTAATTGTATCGGGACAGTTTTGAGGGCTATAAAAAATACATTTGGGGTCCTATGAACGTATGTAAACATCTTTGGTCGTTCCTACTCATTGAATAAATGTCTTTCTTCCCCGTGGACGTACTTAGCATACTTTGTGATTGCGAACCATGTAAAGCTTCTGTGATTGCATCTTTCTTTATCATGCATGAGGTGTTCATGAGAGGCATAACATACGCGTTAGAGAATTTCAGAGGAATATATTAGATTTGTGAAAGCAATGTATTCGGAACAAATAAAGTGGAGGGGAGGACTTCCTTTTAAAGAAAATGAACGCGGCAGTTACACATGCTCATTTGAAGAAAACAATTGTAACTGTTAACTATTCGAATTTGGACAAATACAGTTGCAACTGTTTGCTTAATTAACAAAACAACTTAGTTTTGTTACACCCACTGTTATGGGCTGCCAAACTAAAAGGAAAAGAAATTAGCTGAAGAAAGCCAAAAGTTAGTTTCTAGCAAAAATAATATAAAGCTAACACAAGGCCTAATAACTCGAGGCGCATCCCGACACGGATCAAGCCGGTCAGCCAGTCAGACGGTGGGGAGGGGGTGTGATGGTTTGAACTGTGCCCAGATCTTCTCCCCGCAATAAAATTACTATTCAAAAGGGTTTCTCTATAGGTCAAATTTGGGATAAATATAGTTGAATGTTTTTCAATATTCAGTGTAAATTGAGTTAATTTCACACAACCAAACACATTATCAAGTTAGCAAAATCTAATTTAATTTGACTAATCAATACAGTCCAACCCAATCACACTTGTCTGGTAAGCAAAACAAGTTATTTCGGTATTCGACGTATTAGCTTCGTGATTGAGTAATTAAACCCCATGTATTAGTAAATACTGTGTTTGTCAACTCCAAACTATTTTTAATACACAAATTAATTGTGAAATATCATTTAGTAAACTAACTTGCCCCTCCTGCGTGAGCGGATCAAGAGGGGATTGGTAATATTCTCTTTCAGTGTACTTCATTTTTTGTTATTATTCACTGGGTCACTTTGACCCAGTGATTAGATTAGCAAAATGATACAAGAATTTGACCCAGTGATTAGATTAGCAAAACGATACAAGAATTTGGTGATCTTCGCATGGTTTTGTAGAGTAAATTTTACTCTAAAGCACCATGCAAAAAATTTCAAAAAAATTATATCGTTTTGCTATCTAAATCACCAAGTCAAAGTGACCCAGTTACGGGTTTCCAAAAAAATTATGTAGTTTTGTTATCTAAATCAAGTCTAAGGGACCCATTTACAGGTTAAAAAGTCAAACCATGACATTCTAGAAGAAACAGAGGAAGTAATACACAACCGAACACATTACCAACTATAATCTTACTTGTTCTTCTCAAAAATATTTATTATAATCCTGCTTATCCAATCCAACACTGATAATTTAATTTTCACTAGAGTTTAAGGATGGAAACGGGATGCAATCGGATCGGATCCACCAATATGCATATCCAGACCCGAATAAGAAGGGAATATTTATATACGATCCATATCCGGTCAGTTTTAATTGGATTCAGATCTAGTTCGGATGTAATCTAAACTACTTGATCCATATTCGATCCAATTATCCGACATGCCAAATCGAATCGCGTCTGGGTGAGACTTCCAAAGAACGAAAAAAAAAAATAAATAATTATGATTACATGAAAACAGAATTGAGATCCATATCAATATGACCTTTACAACTTCCTATAAAAAATAGATAAAATAAAATCACATATAAACTTAAATACATTTCTCCGTTCGCAAATTTAATCAAAATCAAAGCAAAAGAAAATTGTCCATAACTCATTGTTCATTGCTCACAAGGTTGGTGATTTTTTGAGACTAGAATTTGTAGCACTGTAGGGAAAAATGAGTTTATAATTTCATACACTAGTATGTATATTCATTATTAAATACAACTCTTGGGAGAATTTTTTAAAAATAACATGTACTCAGATCAGATTGAATCGAGTATCTAACAAATTTACACTATGATCCAAATACGTCCGGTTTTTGATTTTATAATCCATGTTCGATCCATTTTAAATAATTGGATTAAATTAAGACTTGATCTGTTCGGATCGAATCACTAGGATCTCGATTCGGACCAAATTTCCTTCACTACCGTTCTTGTTAGTTAGGAAACTAAACATGCTATAAGTAATATGTAAAGTTAAAAAGCATAATCTTGCGCACCATTCAGAGAGCTTTTACTAAATCAAGATCCAAACTACACATATCAACCCTATAATAACCAAACTAACATATGAACCTTACAATCTCTACGCTAGAATGTAAATCTTACCTGGAGTAATTTGATGCTTGTAACTAAATCCGATGTCTCAAAACTTCTTAGAGCAAGTAATCCAAACTATCTTGAATTGAATCGGGGGCTTGAGGACCAAACTTGACTTGGATAAGAATGGATTTGAGCCGAATCAACCAAATTTATTCAACCAAATCCTTATGGTTGAATGGCACAAAGGATCAAACCCTAGAGCAAATTGACTTCGCAAGATCAAACCCGAAAGGGTTCAGGAATGGGTATAAGAAGACCCCTATCTCTATAACCCTCCTATCAATAGAAATTACTTTTGGTACTTTGAGGACTTATGAAGATGCGATTTTGAAAAACATTGAATTCTTCAAAAATAAATAAATCTGTTGTGAAATATGTAATTGGACTGATGTGAATATCCACCACATAGTTGGGTGTATTTTGTATAATTATATTCTGCCACAGAAGGCCCATCTAATGCCTATATAAGGAGGCTTAGGGTTGAGATAATAATACATCTGAATACAATTCTCTCCCTACATACTTGTCTCTTTTATTTCTGTCTCTCTCTCTCTCTCTCAATTATCGTTTTACAACACGTTATCAACACGAATTAGCTCTTGAGAGATTTGAAGATCCGAAACACAAAAGGTAATATAGTTCGTTCATGAAAGGCTAGAAGAGAGCTTGATGTTTTATAGCTATGAAGTTCTCTTTACAAACCTTACCGCACATGAGAACTGGAAATATGTGTTCATGTGTCGTCGAATTGTTACTAAATAATTTTCTCTTACTTTTCAATATACTAAGGGTCAAGCATATAGAGTACAAATCAACAAAGGCATATCCATAACTAACCATGTTTTACTTAGGTTAATGAAAGTAGCCCTTGTCTTTATTTGCTATTAGGAAGAGGCCATGTTTGTATGCTTTGATGATCTGAATGGCGCAGCCGCCATGTGATTGTAATATTTATGGGAACGTCCTTAGTACTAGTGCTGCTACAGAGAAAAGAAAAAGCCAACACTTTAGTGCGGCGTACTAACCCTACAGTACTATATATGTGAAATTCAATTAATCCTTCTTTTTGGCATATATTTTTGTTCACCTATATAAATTGCTTAGTCAAAACATTCTGTCATAAATGTTGGACAGCTAAATGCATATTATGCTCTCTTTATTGTCACATATGGGTCTGCCCATTTGAGTTTCCTTTAATCTTTGCACGTTGTTTTATTATTATTTTTTAGAATTCAAATTTGATTCTCCTGGTGAGGTTACAATATCACCTTTTCACACCTGAAGTTGTGAACTACATGAATCATCAACCGCAACCTGAAGTTGTTGCACAAATTTTGTTTGTGAGCTGAAGTCATAATATGAGTTATTGTTACGTCTCCTGAAGAGATCGTATTAAACTCGTAATTGACTTGCAAAAGGCATGATCCAAACCTGAAGTTATGGATTACATGGAGTATTAATCGTAACCTGAAGTTGCGACAATTCTTTTTATGACCTGAAGTCATAATTTTAGGTTACATCTTCTGAAGAGATGTCATACAATTTTAATGTAAACCTCCCGAAGAGGTCACACTTGGTTCATTCAATTTACTTAATTTTATGTATTTTTTTTCATCTACTTTTTCTTCTTTACTCGTATATGGATCGAAACCGAATCTCCTGAAGAACATTCATAATCGCAATCGAAGTTAATTATGGCCATGTCATATGTACCCGAAGTTACATATAACATGATATCACTCATAACCAACAGTTAAGTATTCATAACCTGAAGTTATGAAATATTATAAATAATTATCTCCTGAAGAGATTGCTACAATTCAAATAATGATCCACCCTCCTGAAGAGGATATATTATGTTTATTTCTTGTATCATATACACATTTGTTTTTTAACCTTGTCTAGTACTTCGCAGTTTATACACTTGTTGATTCAAGAAGAGCATCCAGAAGATGTTCTTAGTCCTTGAGGGTTTATTGGATAAACGCATTTTATATGCGTAAAAAGTTATTTTCATACCAGAAGTTATGAAAAATAATATTATAACGTGGAGTTATAAAATAACATCAAAAGATCTCCCTGAAGAGAGAATCTACAACCACTCACCTTTAAATAAAGGTATTGACATTTACGTCTCTTTTTGGGTTTCTGGAAAAACTTTGATTAAAGAACTACGGCGTATTGCTTATTGTCAATATTTTTGTTTAAATTTGAGGATTGATCATACAAAGTACATATGGGACAAATTGATGCCTGAAGCATCAACAAAGTATCATTATGGTTATGATCATATTGTTCACGTCATGAGGGAGAGAATGGGTCCTATTACATGACATGAGCCAAATTATCATTGTCTCTACGGGTATGTACTAATGTAAAGTTCCAATAAAATGGATAGCTTCTTGACTAATGGGCGTCGATTTGGGTATACACTTTAAGTATAAGAGGGTTGTTTGTGTAAATATGTTGATCCTCCAGAAGAGGAACATAAATCAAAGCATCCAAAATAATTTGGGATATGGTTAAAATGCTCTACAAATTAAGAACACAAGATTCTGGAAAAATTTTGGGGGTTCATATATAAATCATCATAATGGATCAAAACCAACGTTGGTAATTGAATAGCCGTGGAAGAGTCTCATAGCTCTGGAAGTAGCTAATGGTACCGTAATACAATAGTATGATCCTATTAATAATGATGATACAATTGAGGAAGCGCTATACAAATCATATGATTATTTTATGGGAAGAATGTAGACTAAATAGTTATTGGTCAAAAGAAAGTCAACAAATGCATAGAAGATTGATGGGGTAAATAAATTGAATATGTAGAGCAAAAATTTGTAGTACTCAAAGTACTAACAACCCCAAGCATAAATTACAATCTATGCATAAACTACATATCCGCTTTTAAGCGTGGAAGTTATGTAGATATCGTATATCCGCTGTTAAGCGTGGGATCTATGTTGAGACTGCATATCCGCTGATATGCGTGGGATTTGTCTCTAGGTTTATGTCCGCTTTTAAGCGTAGGACTTGTAAAATGAGAAACATGATATATGGGTAATGATAAATTCTCATTAGTATAATCATCTTGTGGTAAGAATGATCTAATGTTGTATTAGTCTCGGGGATTAAGGAACAACAGAAGATGGGTTGAAATGTAACTAGTTACAATACGATCGTATGAATCACAAATTTGTGAAATAACATGGAGGTTGCTTTCCATGTGAAATAATATTTGCCTGAAGCAAATCAAAAGTGTAAACTCGCGAGAAAATTAGGTGCATATGCATTATATTGATTATGATTGTTACTCAGCTAATATTTTTTTTGCAGTGAGTTTTGTTGATATTCCAATGAGGGGGAGATCCCATGAAATGCTAAAAGCGCGGCACTCTTTTTCCTTCGCTGAGGTTTTTGTCCCACAGGGTTTTTCCTAGCAAGGTTTTAACGAGGCTTGCGAAGATTATCCAGATGCGTTCCAGAAGAATGTCATCACCAATGCTGAGAAAATAGAATTCACGGATGTACTCTTTTTCCTTAGTCATTGATTTTTCCCACTGGGTTTTTCATTGCAATGTTTTAACGAGACATCGTAGTGGTGAATATTCAAGGGCGAGTGTTATGAAATATGTAATTGGACTGATGTGAATATCCACCACATAGTTGGGTGTATTTTATAATTATATTCTTCCACAGAAGGTCCATCTAATGCCTATATAAGGAGGCTTAGGGTTGAGCTAATAATACATCTGAATATAATTTTCTCCCTACATACTTGTTTCTTTTATATCTGTCTCTCTCTCTCAATTATCGTTTTACAACAAAATCTATAACTAAAGAATAATGAGAGAGAGAGAGAGAGAAAGGTAATGGAGAGGTGAGAGTTCTCTACTATGGACCCTATTTATAAGCAAAAGATTACTTGGTGCTTATTGGTTGAAATTTTCTAGAGAATAAATTGTATTTGGATTACTATTAAAGAATTTAACTAGTACACCAATTCCAATTGAAAAGATTCCCAAAATATTACAATAAAGCTCATAATCAAACCAATTTCTCGATAAATAGTACTAATTATATATATTTTTTCATGTAAAGGAGTCATAATTGGTTAAATCAGGGTACGATTTGGCAATACGGACTGCGGGAATGTGTGATAATAGATCAAACAATGAGGTTTGAGGAAGCTTTTTTGACACTTTATGGAAGATTAAAGGGCCCAGGAAAATTCTTTATTTTATTTGGAGAAATTTTCACGAAATTCACCCGACTTCAGCAAATTTACTGAGAAGAAAAATCCAGGTTAATAATGAGTTACTGAATATTCAGCTGAGCTACCAACATTGGCTTGCTAATTTGTTGATGAAAGCCAACACCATAGATAGAAGCAGAATCTGCTTCCTGTTTTGGGAGGTCTGGAATTTGCGGAACACAGTGGTTTTTAATAAGAAAATAAAGGACGAGAAACAAATCGCGGACGACGTTGAACAGCGACTGCAAGAAACTGAAAATGTCACCAAAGCTGGGAGTGAAGATGCTATCATGAATGTCAGTAATCAACACTGGGATTTACCACCTAAAGGGTTTGTTAAAATAAATTTTGATGGAGGTCTTGATTATCACTCGGGAGCTAGTGGAGCAGGAGCAGTTATTAGAGATGATCGGCTGAAGGGTGCGCGGGTGTGTGTAGGGGTGGGTGGGGAGAGCTCTCGGGAAGTTGAAGCCCGTGCATTATTGGCTGGACTCCGGTTGGCGCACAGTCTGGGTCTACGGAGAGTTCTAAATGAAGGCGACGCCAAACTCCTTGTAGACGACCTGAACAAGATTCTCACTTGTGAAATAGTCGAAGATCTCTCTGTTACCGGTGATGTTATGTATGAAATAGCCCAACTAGCAACAAGGTTTGAAGTCTTTAAACTCAGGTGGATTCCTCGACAATTGAATGCAGCAGCTCACCAACTAGCAACAAGAGCTAAATGGCAACAATTCTCAGAGCAGTGGGGTGAAGCTTGCCCCCCGTGGTTTCAGGAAATTCTAAGCATGGATGTAATCTTTACCACAAGTTGATTAATGAAATGATTTTGTTCCTCAAAAAAAAAATGGAAAATAATTGATTCTATAAGGGTCCTAATTGGAAAATATTTGATCCTAGTCAGATCGTATGAATCCATATACTACTAGAAATCCCTAAAAAGGCGGAATATTGCGGCCCCTAGGGCTTTCTAGCTTTGAGACTTGCTCTCCTCTCCCCCCTAGGGCTCAAAGTTTTCTAGCTTTGAAAATCCCTAATAAGACGGAGTATTGAGGCGATCCACCCGCAACCCCCCAACAGCTCGCCGGAGTTAACAGCAAAGCCTCCTCCCCGGTTGTGGTCTCAAGCTCTGCAGGTAAAAGTCGAATCTCTTTATTAATTTTACTTTCTCTCTGCTTTTGTGTGTCGACTCTCTAACCCTAACCCTAACCCTAACCCTAACCCTAACCCTAACTCTTCTATATCACGGTGGTTCTGCAGGCGATCCACCCGCAACTCACCAACAAATCGCCCAACAGTTGCCGGTGTCAACAGAATAGCCTCCTCCGATCGCCGTTTGTGGTGTAAAGCTCTGGTAAGTCGAATTTAATTTAATCTGCCTACTTTTTTTGTGTGTCGGCTCTCTAACCCTAACCCTAACCCTTCTCTCGCACGCAGTTCTCAGTAATTTCTACTTTTTTTGGACCCTTTCTTGGCATTGGTTGCGACTAGTGAGTTCATTACTAGTAAACCACTACAGCACCATTTGACAAGATGGTCTCCAAGGCAAAAAAACTTGAAAAAATCTTTCTAGAGCATATCTATGAATCAAAAACGGTGTTTGTTTTAGGTCGTTCTGTAAGAGACAATATGTTGCTTACAAATAAGTTGTCTGCCTAAATACACAATTAGCAAAACTGACTCCTCTGCATGGCCCTTAAATTGGACATGAGTAACGAGTTTGATTGGAATTGGATGATCTGGGATTTCCTTATCCACAACCTTACAACTATGAAGTTCTCGCCGCAGTAGGTCTGCGTTCTCACTTAGTGTTTCACTATAGTTTCCGTTTCATGTCTTGACATGAGTCCCCTAGACGATTCAGTGCACCGGATTAGCACATTGGCCTGGTGCGCTTGGGTTTGGAAATGTGGTCTCTTTGCTACTCTGTGGGTTAATTCTGTTTTGGTGTAACTAGTTGATGGCCTTTGTTGTGCTGTTACTGTGTGTTTTGCCTTGATTGTTGGCATGACTTTCGTTGAGTGCCTTGGACATTGGCATGGTTTGTTGGTGCTTGTGCATTTTGCTGTTTTCTTGGGTTGCCTTTGATCGTTTCATTGGTTGGATTCAAATCTGGGTATTTTAGTTGAGCTTCTTGGCCAGATTTTGCATTTCTCTTTGGATCCTTTTGGATGGGGGCATTCACTTAGGGATGGATGGCCTTAGCTCGGTGCTTTGGTAAAGTTAAAATCATGATTTTGGGCTGCTGTGAGTTGCTCAGTTTGCTATGAATTAGGCATGTCAATGGGTTGTTTCAAACCCAGAACCGACCTGGACCGAATTGCGAACGACTTGAACTGGCTGAATCGAACCCGGAGCAAGATCCGCAAGAACCGAACCCAGCAGAACCGACTTTCTTTGGTTTAGTTCTGGGTAAACCCATGAGAAACAAGAATTCTCCCAAACCGGATTTGACCACCAACTCTGTTTCATCTCTTTCTTGTTCTGTTTTTGCAAAGCACTATGCTTCTTCTCTCTCGTCTTAAATTCCCTAACGCTTCGTTCAGATAACGTTGGATTTGGGAGTGGATTTGGATTTGGAGTGATTTCAAATGAAATCTAACGTCTGGATATATTATAGGGGATTGGATTTGATTTGAAACAAATCCAAGCCCCAAGTCGCGAGCAATTTGAAATTCCAACACAACTGGCGTCATTTGAAATTCAGTGCGCTAAGTTGATGAAGCCGAGTTATAATAATGCGACTTTAGAAAATGGAACCAAGTTTCCATCTATGAAGCCGTGTTATAATAATGCGACTTCAGCAGATGGAACCAAGTTTCCATATTTAGGCTTCAATAGAATCGAATAAAAAGTGCTAATCCGGGGAATCGAACCCGTGCCATAGATTCGCTCATGGGTCAGAGACTTTAGAGAGTAGAATTTACCACTAAGAAAAGATCATTTCTGTTAATTTTTATACAATAAATAATAAATTGCTGTAGCGAATTCCGTTCTCACAAACTCGTGTTCATTGATACTATCATGAGAACGTGAAGTGACATTCTCACAACCACACATTTCTTATCATTAATGAAATTTATAGTTGTGAGGATGCCACATCACGTTCTCATGATAGTATCAATGAACACGAGTTCGTGATAATGGAACTCAATTCCAAACTAGACTCATAATATTATCCAAACGAAGATTTTCAAATTTCTTTGGATTTGAAATTGGGGAGTTTGAAATTCTAGATTTCAAATCCAAATCCAAATTACGGTTACTAAACGCAACTTATATCTCTTTGATTTTATTTCTTCTCTCACCTGAATTATCTCAACAAACTCCTTATATATATTCTCTCCCATGTTAAAAATTATCCATTTCTCTCTCTGTCCCCAAAGGAAAAAACCGTTCTAGGACCGTTTTAGGTAGGTTCTACATGACTTTTTGGCGTCCTTAAAATCTCTCTCATCACCTCGTTTTATTTTTCTTCTCTCACCATAATGATCTTCCCTAAAATCTCTCCGAGCGTTAACGGTTAACATCCAATATCTTCAACGATTTCATCAATGTCCTTAAAAGTCTCCCCTTTTCTCTCTATGTTATTATCCAATGATTTCAGTCTCCTCCCCGAAGTTCTCCATTCCTTATATCTCTCTCTTACTCCGGAGTTCTCTCTGTCTCTCTGTTATAATGCAGAATCTACAAGTTTATCTCCATTCCTTGACTCTACGCGACTATTCAACAAACTATTGTCTAACTACCCAATTCTTAAATGTCTACACGACACATAACCTAAAACTCACACAACACTTGCGCCAAAAAAAAAAAAAAAAAAAAAAAAAAAAAAAAAAAATCAACTCGCACAACACCAAAATTAAATTAATATTAACTAATATCAACTACAATAGTGTGGTTCTTTATCATTTTCAATTCTATGAAAGTTGGCAATTAAATTTACAAACTAGTGCTAAGGTTACTAAGAAGTGAAGGAACAAAGCATGTAATGTCAAATTTAAGCATGTGATGTCAAATTTCAAAGACTTACTCTTGAAAAATTTCAAATCTCTCCTAAACTACTCAATTAGACAAATGACATTTCAGGAGGTAAAATATAGAAATGTTTCTTCTAAAAAAGTAAATATTCTTAGCAAGTTACCCTCGGGGTACAACAAAATTGTCAATCTAATACCAACGTCAACACTCTTCTAGAGTTGATACATCTTTCAGTAAAATTGTTGACAAACAAGAAAGTAGTATGAATGATGTAGAGGAAACTTTATGAATTACTTAACGGAGACTTTTTTGAATAGACAACTAAAGGAAACTATGGTGTCATTTGATTTTAAAATTCTTGACTCTTCCTTTTAAAGAATGAGATACAACCATTGGGATTAAAGAGAACTATCAGATTATGAAGTCACTGAATATATCTTTCTCACGCTCACTACACTGACATTGAATTACAATCTAACACCAATAGCAGCACTTATGCACTTTCATGCAATTGCTCGGCACATCTTTGAAATTGCCTTCTCCACTTTTGGGGAGACTTCAAACAAGGTGCTTCAGCTGTCATATGATCATCACCAGAATTAGTGATTTTATATCCAGCACGGGTCTGGGCACTCATCCGCCTCATAACATATACATTGAAGTAGTATTTCACTATCTCTTCTCTGCTCTTGGATGGAAACCTCTCAAGCGCAAGCTGCAAGCAACCTTTTTTTACCTAATGAAGCATACGTTCTCATGACAGACTCAAATTTCTTCTGTTCCTCTCTATCCCACGATTCAGATACGTCTTCTCCCATCTCATCAGACTTCCTATCATGAAGGTGTTGCCCAAATGACGGTGTAGCTCGACCTTCTTTTCAGCAATATGGTGCTTCACGCAGTCTACAGATCCAGGGGAGACACAGACAGGTTTCAAGTCAACTTTCGTACCCAACCGTCTTTCATCGTATAATTCACAAGTGAAGTACTGTCCTCGAGATGGTTTGGTCCATTCTGGAATGTCAGCTTGAAAAGCAGATGCGACTGGAACAACACGTTTCTTCTGCCGGCGTTGATGAATTCAAACCAGCTCCCATCGCATCTTCTTTTCAAGATGATGTTCCATAATGTAGCAGCCCATCTCGAGGATAGTACTCTACCAGTGATTTATACGATGCAAGATGGCTGGGTACGAAAATAGGCCTGAAACATGTCAGTGTGTCTCTCATGGCTCTGTAGATTGCGTGAGGCGCCACTTCGCTGAAAAGAAGGCCCAGCTGCAGTGTCATCTGGGCAACATCTTCATGAAAGGAATTGATAAGATCGGGGAAGACGTATATGTATAGTGGAATAGAGAGGAAAATAAAAGAAAAACTGACTCTGTCGTGAGAACATATGCTTCATTAGGTAAAAAAAGTTTCTTGCAGCTTGCCTTTGAGAGGTTCCCATCCAGGAGCAGAGAAGAGATAGTAAAATATTGCTTCAATGTATATGTTCTGAGGGGAATGAGTGCTCAGACCCGTGTTGGACATACATAATCTCTGATTATGATGTTGATCATGTGCCCGACGAAGCATCTTGTTTGAAGACTCCTCAAAAAAGGAGAAAACCTGAAGTTGCTTTAGGCAATTCTGAAGATGTGTCGAGCAAGTGCTTAAAAGCGCATAATTGATGCTATTGATGTTAGATTGTAATTCAGTGTCAATGTAGTGAGCGTGAGATATATTCGATGACTTTTTTTTTGAGAAGATATTCGATGACTTGATAATCCTATAGTTATTCTTTGGATTCCAATGGTTGCATCTCTTACTTTTAAAAGGAAGACAACTTTAAAATTAAGTGACTGCATCAGTGTCCTTTAGCTCTCTATTAAAAAAGTTGCCGTTAAGTAATTCATAAAGAAGATATTTTGTATATCATACTACTTTCTGTTTATCAACAATTTTACGAAAGATGTATCATCAGGTCTAGAAGAGTGTTGGTGTTGGCTTTACATGTAAAATATTCATAAAGAAGGTAACTTGCTAAGGTTTTTTTTTTTTTTTTTTTTTTTTTTTTTTTTTAGAATAAACATATCTGTATTTTTTATCCAAAAGTGCCATTAGTCCCATTGAGTAGTTTAGGAGAGATTTGAAATGTTCCAAGAGTCAGTCCTTGAAATTTGACTGTGCATGCGTTGTCCTGTTACGTCCTGGTAATCAGAGCACCTGTTTGATCCTTAATTGCCGAATTTCATGAAATGCAAAATTGAAAAGGAACCACACTTAAAATTAATTTACTTTCGGTGTTGTGTGAGTCTAGGATTAGTGTTGTACAAAGAAATGAGAATTGGGGAGTTAGATATTAGTCTGCAGCAAAGTTTTAAAAACCGGACCGGTCATCGAACCGGTGAGGCACCGGTTCATGGTCAGACCGGTTTAATTGCACGTTTATTTAATACATATATTTATTATTTTTATACAAAAAATATTAAACTCAATTGAAAATAGCCAAAAAAACAAATACTTAAATGATAAATTTGAAGGTTATTAAGTATTATAATATTTTTTTTATAATAGTAGCTATGTTAAAAAAATAAACAAACACAAAAAAGTAATTAAAGTATGGTCAAAAATACATTTTTTTTGAGGTTTATAATTTACATAAGCATGATTAAAATATGACTTCAAAAGCTAAATATGACCAACATGTTGATCAAATTACCCAATAATAATATGACCATTTTAACATCATATGACTGGTTCCTCAATGTTAGTTTTTTAAATAATAATAATCTGGCATTGTGTTATAATTTAAATAGTATGCAATTGTTAACAAAAGCACGCGTGGCCCAGTGGTTATGACCACTTGATTGCGTGTGGAACGTCCTGGGTTCGATTCCCAGTTGCAGCAAGAATTATTTTGCGCAGTTTGTTAAAACCGGCCGGTTTTCAACCCGACCGGTTCACTGGTTCGGTAAAAAACCGGCCGGTTTCGACTGGTTCGAACGGTTCTATTGCATATGCGGTCGAATTACCGGACCGGACCGGTCAAGCACCGGTTCGACCGGTCCAATCCGGTCTTTAAACCTTTGGTCTGCAGAATAGTTGCGAAGAGTTACATTTTGAAGTGTTAGCTTTTGACATCTCGATGATTTTTTTATTAGTGGCAAGCAAACCTTAAAATGTTGGGGTATTTGATAAATCTGAATATGAGTCATTTCCTGGTAAAAATTCACTTTGGTTTTGTATTCCGTTTGATTTGTTGGCGTTTTGGCCCAAATTCATAAATTGTCAAACACAAGATTTTGTAGAAAAATTGTGTGACTTAGGAGTTACTTGCAAGTGTAGATGTATCTTTGTCTGGACTAGTCTTGTGTTTTACAATAGCTTGGATACTCGAAGATGCTGAGGCTTGACACGAAAGGCTCAAAAATCAATGAAAGAAGTTAAAATATATGATACGGGGAGCTGAGTGCAAATCTGCAATAATATGGGACAGGACATGAGGGGGAGGAAGATTTTGTTGATTTTTGTAAACTAAATTATGTGATGGGGGTTATTTTGTATTATTTAGAAACCTACTTGCTAGATTATCAATTGTGTAAACTAGTCTTCAAGTTTGGAATCAGGCATATATTATGCGCATTGCTCATACCCGGAACTAGAAACCTAATAACAACAACAGAGTAGCGGCAACAACAGCAACGAGGCTCCTGTTTGAAAAACACGATCTCATAAGCTATCTAGAATTGTTATATATATTGTATGTGTTTAAAATCAAGATATTGAGAGAAACTGTACATATAAGAAATAGCGAGAAAGATCCCAAGCCCTTGAGATTCAGAGAGTTGAATTAAACACGAGAAGAAGGAGATGAGTTGGATCTCTTAATGTTATATTTTCTACTTCATTTGTATAAGAGTTTGTTTATCAATATCGTAACTTCTTACTCCCAATTTCGTATTGTTTTCTCTTGTTCTTCATCTCCGTTTTTTATTGTTCCTGTTGCAGATTAGTCTGAGTACTTAGTGTTTAAATTTTTTGTTGCTCATATGATATTTGGTAACATGTTTTCTATTTTTTTCCTCATTGCTCAGTTGCTTGGATTGTTCATGTTGCTTCTTGAAAATCGAATTTCAAACTAAGTTGGTCCTTTCAAATTCCAATAAATCTAGTATCGAAGCACGGTTTTCTATCTGAAAATTGAAGTTGTTGAACTCAGTTTTGACTTATAGTTTGCTGATTCTCATGTCTTAGTGCGAGTAAGTTTTTCCAGCCCTAATTTCCTAGGTTGGGGAAGGAGACTTATGAAAATTGGAGTATCCAAATGAGGGTGTTGCCGGGTTTTCAAGACATGTGGAATTCGATTGAGAAGGGGTTTGATGAACCAACCTCTCAAGAAGTTGAAGACATGTTGACTAAGATTCAAAAGGAGGATTTGAAGGAGTCTGGGAAGAGGGATAAGAAAGCCTTGTACTTTTTTTACCAAGGCGTCGGTGAGTTGAGTTTTGAGAAGATATAAATTGCTACAACATCAAAGGAAGATTGGGATATTCTAAGGAATTCATATAACTGAATTGAGCAGACAAGAGTAACATTGCAAGTTGAGTCGTGATATTTAGACGTTGCATATGAACGAGAATGAATATGTGGCATATTATTTCACAAGAACTTTGCTTGTTATTAAAGCAATGAGGAGGCCTGGTGAAGAAGATTATGCGGTCTCTTAGCAACTAGTTTGAGCATGTAATTCCAGCCATTGAAGAGCCTAAAGATTTCAAAGTTTTCACTGTTGATCAGTTGATGGCTTCTCTGGAAATTCACGAGCAGCGAATGAAAAAGAAGTATGTCACTTTAATTGATCAAACAATTCAGTCAAAGCTATCTCTCAAACTAGATTAAGAGGAGCAAGAATGGACGTCTCAAGGAGGAAGACGAAGAGGCTTCCAAAGTCATTTTTGTTGCTATATAAACCGATGAAAATGTTTTGCATGTACAAGAAGCTATGGAAGAAGAAACTACGGTGGTCCATAAATTAGAATTTTGGTTCTCTGAGAGGTAAAGGAATAATAGCGATAGGAAGAGGAGATTATAAAAATTCCTCAAATCAACAAGGTTATGACAAGAGGAATGTGCAAGTGCCATGAGTGTCGTCACTATCGCAACGTGCAGAAATGTCAAATAGGGAAGTCGATGGATCTTTTAACCATGTTGAGAAGAATAAGAGTGAGATGGAGAATCCAATGCTATTTGTGTATGATGGAGCCGATGGAGAGCAAACCAATGTTTGGTATCTTGACCTTGACGAGTCTGTTACGTTTGGTAATTTCTTCCAAATTCTTATCAAATACAAATGCAAATTTTTGATTAAAATCAAGAATGGAAGCCATGATTATATTCGAAACGTCTATTATGTGACGGTGATAAAAAGTAATATCCTAAGTTCGGCCTTGATGTTGTTGAAGGGATATAATATCACTATGAGCAACAATCAGCTTGTTATGTGGGATATACATGAGATGTTTGTTGATAGAGTTCAGATGTCCAAGAATAGGATGTTTCCGTTGAATACCCAACAATATTAGGTTAAGTGTTTGAATGAAAATGTGAAGAAAAAGGCTTGGGTTTGGCCTTTAAGGTACGAAAATCTAAATGTGGGTGGTTTGAAGCTTCTTGCAAGCAAGACCATTGTGAGGGGTTTTCCTTTCAATGATCATCCAGATGAAGTGTGTGAGGGGTGTATTCTCGGCAAACATCACAGATTGAGTTTTAACGAGGAGATGAGGTGGAAGGCATTGCAACTGTTGGTGCTCGTGCACACTGTTGTATGCAGCCCGTTGAAGCCTATGTCGAAGTGTTCGAGAATTTATCAAATTCAAGTCTTTTATTGAAAAGCAAACTGGCAAGTTTATCAATGTTTTGAGCTCTGACCAACGGGACGAATACACCTCAGATGTGTTTGAGAATTTCTACAAAGCTCATAAAATTGTTCACCAGGTTACATAACCTTATATACCTTAGTTAATTTGAGTTGCTGAAAGGAAGAATTGGGCAGTTTTAGGCATGGTGAGAAGCATGTTGAAGGGGAAGAAAATTCTTGAGAATTCTGGACAGAGGTTGTCACTTGTGCAGTGTATTTGTTGAACTGCTATCCAACCAAAAGTGTGAAGCTTAAAAAGTTGGAGGATGCATGGAGCTCATTCAAACCTTGTGTCTCGAATCAAAGATTGTTTGGGTGCATTGCTTATACCAAGATTCTGGATGCTATAAGAACCAAGCTCGACAAAAAAAGTGAAAATGCATTTTTATTGATTATGGTGATAGGGGAATGAGATACAAGCTCTACAATCCAGTGACTAAGAATATAGTGATGAGTAGAGATGTGATATTTTAAGAAGATAACATGTGGAATAGAGATCAAAGTGCAGCACCGAATAGTGTCAATCTTATAATTGAAGATGAAGAAATGGTGGAAGAAGTTAGAGGGGTTCCTGGTGAACCAAAAGTACTAAAAATGGTTCTCCACCATTACATGATCTAGCATCACCACCACATTCTCCAACTGAAGAAACCTCAAGGGAAAGGCCTAGAGAGATGAGGTCGTTGCATGAACTTTATCAAGGTGAAGATTTGAATTTATTTTGCTTGCTTCCGGACCCCAATCCTCTACCAATAATAGAAGTGGAAGAAAGCTATAGATGAGTAGATTCAAGCAATTGAGAAAAACAAAACTTGGGAGCTCGCTATTGTACCGCAAGGCCATAAAGCAATTTATGTTAAAACTAAAGGTATAAGGTAAGGTTGGTAGCAAAGGGGTATAAGAAAAGATCAAGAGTCGACTAGGAGAAGTGTTTGCGCCTATTGCTCGCTAAGAAATTATCCGGTCAGTAATTTCTCTCACAGGTCGATATAAATGGAATATTTATCAGCCTAATGTCAAATATGCATTTATTAATAATTTTCTTGATGAGGAGATCTATATTGAACAACCTGCTGGTTAAATGAAGAAAGGTGAAAGGGATAAAGTATACAAGTTGAGAAAAGCTCTTTACGGATTGAAGTAGGCTTCGTAAGCATGGATTGCTCAAATTGACAAGTACGTTCTGGAGAATGAATTTGAGAAGTGTCTTTACGAGTACGCTCTTTACAAGAAGGTTAATGGCAATGGTGAGATGTTGGTGCTTAATAGAGCTTCTCCACACATATTTTGTTGTAGTTCCGAACTTAAAACCGTACATTGGGCATTTCTTTTTAAAGTTCTATTTTTTTCTTTTCCACAACTCTATTTTGTTGACATATGTGTAGAGAACCGAGTTTCGGATGGTTTCTGCTTTGGAGGACGAGTTCCCCACTGCACTACACAGGTTCTGTATGTTTGACATATGTACACAAATTTCATGTGATTGTTCTATGAACAATTAAATGTCAATGCCAAATTATTTATGTACAAAATTATTTGTTTATCTTTTTACAGGGAAAAGTTCAAGTGGATGGCTTTGAAGGGTATGTTCTACAGTGCAGCTAAGGCAAGCACAGACCCAGAAGAAGTGTATGTATGAGATTCAAGCACACAGCCCCGGTGGTGTCGCTTGTTCTTATAGGCTACCTGCTTCTCCATTCAATTTTTGTGATCCACTAGAGTGACATCCAATATAATAATAGGCATGAATATATTCTTATTTCTACGTTGTGACTAGTAGATCTAACATCAGTACATCATACAGCATCCTAATATGGGAAATTGATCCTCTCCTCAACCTCCTCCTATATCCATCCCTTATCCTACTGTCAGGATAAAACCACATCACTTGCTATCATTTATTTTTACTAAACCACATCACTTGCAAGTCGTGAGGTTTTATCCTGATCGTAGAATGAAGGAAAGGAGAGGAGTAGGAAAAAAAGGAAGAGAGGATCGGGTTCCCCTATGTCTCGGAGGAGATTTCAACTCCATATCTAGGTTGATGAAACATTGGCCAGGAAGTACAAGAATGCTCATTATTAGAAACCGTGTGTTTCTTGCATGCTTCCTCCTTACCTGGAAAAGTTTCCTGCTGAACCGCATTACATGGTCTTTCGTGTAGAATCTCTTGACAAGGGCCGAGACGAAGAGCGTCTTCTTGGCTCATATATGAAGAAGCAGAAACCAAACAACTCTTGAGGAGCTGGTTTGAATTCATCAACGACTATAGGAACCTGTAATGTGTAATTCCTGTCGGAGATCCTTTTCAAGCTGACATTCTAGATTGGACTAGCCTATCTCGAGAGCAGTGTTGTACCAGTCAATCTAGCGATGCAAGATGGCTGGGTACTCAAGTATGGCCTACAGCCTAAGAGGTCATAACTCCATAGATAAATGGGAAAAGGAAGGCCTTATTCCTGTGAGTGTTCCTCTGCCGGATCTGTAGAATCCAGCTTTGTTTCGGTAACGCCTTCAAGGAATGAAAATTTGATGAAATGGGGAAGACCTATCTAAGTTGGGGACCAAAGAAGAACATAAAAGGTTCAACTCTGTCATGCGAAGGTACCCTTCAAGGGATAGAGAAACTTTATTCCAGCTTGTCTCGAATAGATTTCCAACCCGGAGCGAGATACAGTGAAATACTAGTACAACGTATATGTTACGAGGAGGATTCGTGCAAAGACACGTGCTGGATAAAAAATCATTGATTCTAATACTCATGATGTGTCTTCCGAAGCCCCTGATTTGGGAACTCCTCAAAAGAGAAGAAAACCTAAATAGTTTGCTTTGAGAAATTCTAAGGATGTGGAGAGCAAGTACTTGAAAGTGCAGAAGATGATGCAAGTCCCACAAAAACATCGCCAACCTACAAAAATATAAGTAAACTTTCACTTTAAGTAGGAAGTTACACATTATTCATTTCACATTTACTGGCACGAGGAGGAGGCCAAATGTTTGCTCATGGCGAGGATGGAAGAATTGACGATTTCAGAGGCCAGAATTTTGTTTCATCACTCTTCTCTCTCTTTATGTCTTTCCTTTTTTGAAGTCAATACGAATACCATTTGGATTAGCATCACATAATATCTAAATAAAGAGACTCAGATTCTTCATAATTTATACGATGCCCCACATAATATGAGATTTTTGTTCCAGAATTGACAAACACTAAGAAACAGTGCGAAATCCTAGAACGAACATATTCTGACTCATCTTGTTTTGAGATCCACATGTCAACTTTTCAAATATTCGTTAACCAGTTAACAAACCAGGATTTTCCTTCACCTACTAGCTATTAAACTTATGTTGATATAGGGGCTTTAGGTACATACTGAAGGGACCAGATAAAAATTAATGAGAACCAGATGAGATAGGGGATGGAGGAGTCATCATGGCCAAAGGTTTGAGAAAATTTGAAGGGGAATTTTGTGAGGGAAGGGTCAATGGGGAATGACAAAGTAACAAATATTTGGGTTCGCTGAAGATTATATGAGGTTTTGAAGAAGAAGCACGCTAAAGACTGTGACTATAAAAGGATAAATCGGGTCCAGAGTAGGTCCTCGAGATAGTTTCTTACATTTCATAGAGAGCATGCATTAGCTCCTAGATTTCGTAACAACACACTAGGCTTCAAATTATTTATACAAGTTCAGTTGCATTCTTACTGATTACATTACTCGTTGATTGTTACCTACGTTTAGCCAATTTAATCGGATTGATTACTAGTTTTGGATTGATATGACTGTGTCTCCATCTCTTTCAAATTTTCTTATTCTTTCCCATCACCCTTTTGAATTGGTAATATGAAATTTTGGATTGCTAACCAATTCGACTGCGTAGAAAATGTCAGGTCTACTGCACATCATGGCATACAAAAGAATAACAACACCATTTACATATGGTACTATGGTACTATGGTCATCTAGTCTATTTCTAGTGGTGTCTAGGGAACTTATATGCGCTGAAATTTTTGCCATGGGTTAAAGGACAGTCGCATGGTATCAAGTCCAACATATGGAAGCGTTCAAGTATCTTCATGAGGTACGCCTCTTAAGAAACTGCAAGAAGTCCCTTTGAATGATCCCTATGTATTATCCCATGATGGGCAAACAACCCAGTGTAACCTAGTTGGATGTCTCTATTAGTTGAGAGAAAGCAACAAAAAAGAGCTTGAAGCCTCATGAGATCGTAAGCTTGGCATGATTGACCATTATAGGTTTCGGTAAGATTGATGATAGGCTGTTTGTTAGAGTTGTGGCTGGTTCTAGCAATAATAAAATTGTGCCTATTAAATGACAAACAAAATCAATTGCATCAATCAAGCTGTCAGAAACATGTCAGTTTATGTGAATACCAAACACATAGTTTAAATGTATTTAGCTCCACATTTATCTGTTTCTTAGTTGGATCATTAATTAGTTGCATTTCATATTTATATATTTGATAGTTAGATAATCAATTTGCACCAACCCTCACATTATATCTCGCACCTCCAAGTAAGAGAACTCAATTTATCATACTTTCGACTAAAAAGCCTTGGTTTAGACAAATTATGATCATTACTTACCAACTTCGTATAACTTCTAACCACGTGCACTTAGGTCTAAATATTTTGTCAACAAAGTTGAGACCCGTTATCCCACAACTATCCTTCTTAACCCTCTATTCATCCTTGTCAAACAACTACAATAATGAAATTAGTAACTCCAGAAACCCATACTACAACCATTTCACGAAATAATAAATGGTAAGAAAATAATTTTATAATTATTTTAATTTGACTATTATTTATGTAAGGCTACCAATGATTGCACTACTTATTTATAAAATAGATTTAATGGTGGTTCAAACTACTACACCAGTATGACCTCAATTGAATTTGTCATTCTTGTATTGGGTCATGGTGCATTTTAGTGTTATATTATTTATGTGGTGTGGATATGAATGACTGATTGGTCATTGGGTTCCTTAATAGGAGGGCCCAATGACTGTTAGTTATTTTGGCCTTATCCTCTCTCCCCTCCTGAAACCCTAGTTATTTCTTATAAACAAGAGAAGTACAGGGTTGATGACCATTGAGTGCTTGTTGGGTTCGCGATTTTAATCTCATTTGAGATTAAAATTTGCCAAAAAATTTAATCTCGTTTGTTTCGTAGATTTTTTGAGTCAGATTTTAATTTAAGTTGGCAAATAATCTGCAGATTATATAATCTCCGATTTTGGAGATTTTTTAAGTATGGTGTCTGAAATACCATACTCTACTATCTCTTTAATGCACGAATTGTTAATTTGTGCAAACGCGTAACATCTTAGACGTATCATAAGTTCAAATGATGACATTTTTTTATAAATTTGATAGTTAAAGCTGCAAGTGTTGCCAAACGCAATTAAATTTTAATCCAAGATTTTCAGTGCATGCCAAACAGTTTTCAGATTATAATTTCAGCCAGCTTATTTACCCCAGATTATTTTCATCAGATTATTGAGATTATAAGCTGGAACCAAACATGCTCTGAGTATCAATGTGTGACAGAGTAAGAGGCGAAGATCTGGCGCGAGAATTCAAGTCTCGTCCTTACGTGTAGGAGTTACCTTGATTTTACTATTGCAAATTCCTTTATCCTGGTAGTGACAAGGAGATCGTAGCTTCTCAAGTGCTTCTTGATCGACTCAATTCTGACAAGATTTATCTTGTTTGGTTGATGTGTGAGGTTCTCTGCCCGCGTAGGGCGCAAACTTTGAATGGGTATGCAGTCACCTTCGTTAACTACGACCTACATCACGTGACTTGTCAGTTTGGTCTCAATCAGGCGCTACCCGGTGTTTGTTTAGCTGATGCTAAAATTGGATGCTATCATCGTTTTATCTTGGATGAGACTTTGTATGAGATGTTGCAGTTAACTTGCCCTGCTTTCCTTGCGTCTTCATCAGGAGAGGTGCACTTATATTTCTGCTGCGTCTAAGGGAGGCCCCCTTATCAAAGTCAAAGATATAACAGGCTACAAGGGTCGCAATTCCCTTAAGAACATTTATCTATTATTTGGTAGACAAGGACCAAAATTATTGCGTAGACCTCCTGATGAAAGCGCATTGAAGCTGGTCAATAAATTACACAGCAATGCATCGTCTGTCAAGGCGGTTTTACAAGGTAACACAAGCGGCTCCGCTTGCTTCTTTATATGCGCGCTTCTAAGTTGAAACCATGCACTGATACTAAATGTTGCCTGGTTCATACTGCTGGATGAGAAGGTTCAGTGCTGGGGAGAAAAACAAGACAATTCATAGCCTGGTGCATGATTGGACCTTCAGTCTATTGATCCTATGGACAAAACTTTGACGGCGGCATTGGGATCTTGGCCAATTTCATAATTTGGCTTAACAACTCCGATACAGCCCCAATCTATGCAGTCGTCGTGGCTGGCAACAAGTTGAGTTCAGGAGAGTCGCACGCCCTAAGGCTATCTCTTCAACCAAAACTCATGCGATGAAAGGGGATGGTACTTCCATAGCTCCTGATTTTGGTGTCCCTGAAAAACTGTAAAGAGGAAAGGAGTCGCAATTGTGAGTGCAACTGACAATGCGGCTTCCAAGTCCATACTCAAACTTTCTAAGGAGTCGCCAAGGGACGCAAGGATGTCAAGCATATCGTTGGCTCCTCTGAAGCGAATAAAGGTTCGGGTGATGATGATCACCTTCTCGCGTTCATGGTAAATAAGTACTTCACATTTTTTTAAATAGAACTCTTACTGTCTCTGCAAAATAATGTGTTGCTTGTTGCAGCTGAATCTACAGGGCTTCAATTTGTTAGGAGTTTTTCATCGCAACTAACCGCCTCTATTTCTATTGGTACTTCAATATACTCTGAGGACATTCCAGACGAGGAGTCTGAAATTCCGGAGTTGGTCCAGACTTTGGGGACTTCTATTGAAACGGAAGACTGCAAGTTGGGGCGGGAGAGGAGGTTAAAGCGCTGAGACTAGAGGAAACTCAAATCAACGCCTCGGAGGAGGCTACGCAAGAGCATGTCTTGGACAGTAGAAACCGCGCACAAGGTGGTCTGCAGAAAGAGGGAAAACTACATAAAGAGAATTGCAACAACAAATTCAATATTTGTGTGAATGAAGTATCTATTATATTAAATAATATGAACAAAGAAAACATTGAAGGTAATGTCCAGATCTCAACAAAATCGAATCAAACCATGATTTAAATTTGGTTGGTTGCAAACATATTGTGGTTTGATTTTGTTTCACAAAAGTACTACACCATGCACGTGGGTTCAGTTATGGTCTATCCTCAAAACCTCCCGAAGTAACCCATTCAGTCATTCACGACCTCCGGAAAACCTAGATAAGAGGCGAGGAGGGGCGAGAATGTGGTGGTCACGAAGCCGAGTTAAGCACAAAAAGGTTTCCCCATAATGGGTTGTGTGAAGGGGCACACTAAGGACCCGGCCATGCACATCCCTAAATAATGCAAAAGCACTAGTTAACCACTGGCAGGGTAGGTCGGATGAAGATTCATTGTGCGATTGGCGGACTAAGATGCTAAGGATAAGGTTGGTGTTGCCTAGATGGTTGAGTTGGCAGAGAAACACTGAGTGAGAGGAGGAGGATCTACTGCCGCGAAAAAGACAGTAAACACCAATTGTGAATCAGAGAGTGTATGTTGCAGAGAACCAAGTGATAGTGAAGTGTTGGGGTTAGGGCTAGGGTTAGGGTTAGGGTTAAGGTTAGGGTCTTAGGGAGATTTCACTTGATAACAAGGATTGGATAGAGACACGACATAACTGAAAAGAACACAGTAAGAGAAAAAAGAAAACGCGAAATTCGAGTTTTACCAGAGCGTTTTATCGAATGTGAACGATTTGGCAAGTTGTTGGTGACCAAACGTATTTTACAAAGCAGCCACGCCAATGAGCGGGGCACAACGCTAGGGGCCGCTAGGGTTTTGTGGTCACATGTTGACTTATTATTTTGTCTTACAATTGCTTAATTGATTCTTTCCTTCTTTTTTTTAGGAAAATTCTTTCCTTCTTTCTCAATTTCCTAAGCATCTTTTTTACTCAATTATTTTAGAGACTAGTAAGGAGCACGTGCGTTGCACGTGAGACTTTTTTTTGAGACACTTCATAATAACATAGGACACTAAATAAGGCATAGTAAAAATAATTAAAAAAAAAAAAAAAAAAAAAAAAAAAAACATCTTTTGAAAGTTTAGGCAAGATCAATGTAAGTACAAAAAAAATTGTGACTGCAAGGTGCCAAATAAAATTCACAGCTCGTCCATCACTTCTTCTTGATTAATCTTCTCGTCTCCTCCTTACGGCGGAGGAAAGGTGCGGAATAAAATTGACACAACTCGCCCATCAGTTTGCTTGCTTGCGGATGCTTCAAGGCTAGAAATGATGGTCTCTTCTCTCAAAATCCAAGCTCAAGTTTGTTTGCTTCCTTCCTGAATACTAAGTGACAGACCTTTATTCTCCTCCGCCTACTCCCCCTTCCATACAGTTGCTTGTCACAGAATTGTCAACTTCGGTTTTATTTTCAATGTCTACATCTGTTTCTGCTTCTCCACCATTTACCCTTCTGTACTGCTACTATTTGAAGCCTTCATCTGAAGCCAGTCTACATTACGGTATTGTTTATAAGGTCGTCAGTCTTCTGTTGCCAAATTCAATGTCTTCAGTTGTTTATGCTCCACAGCGAGTTGCCTTTTTGATTGCTCTTTCACCTGCGAAGTTAAAAAGAACACAAATTAAATGGTATGCATCATTTTTTATCCAGTGTTTCTCGTGAGTTAACTTGGGATGGTTAATTACCTTTGATGGTTACAATTTCTCAAGCATTAGCTAGGCAAAATTAGAAAGCAAGGAATCATGAAAGGAGACAAAAAAACAAGAATATAATACTTTCTTCATAAGGGAACAATCCTACATGATTTATTATGGAAGAAACTATTGGAGTCAAAATTTCAATCTTAGACTACTGGAGTTAAAATTTCAATCTTATTCAAACAAGGAACAATATTGGTACAGAAAGGATCAAATCAGATGGAGATCTAGGTATTGCGATGTCCATGTCTATTCATCATGTGATAACCTCCATAGATATAAATGTCGAGGAATTCATTATCCGGTCTATCCAAAGCTCCACGTCAACGAGTTTTCAATTTGTTTGACCTTTGTCATTCTGCCAAACTTTTCTACGGTAACATTCATATTTATTAAAGATAAAACAAATCACAAAATAAGGTTATGTTTCAACTCCCGTGCAGAACACAGAGCACAGAAACAATCTAAATCATGTTGACCACTCAATATAGTACTGTTCGAACATCCGTACAGAACTCAAATGGAATAAAATACATGTACTTGCCCATTTAGTAGTTCAACCACCACATATGATGCCACCAAAAAAGGCAAAGGCTCACCTTAAGGATGAGATAAACCTGCGAATTAAGGATGAAAGTGCAGTCAAAATGTATTTTTCATGACCTTGCAGTATATTCAAGCCAACGATAGAAAAATCAGTGACCATATCAATAAAACATGAATCTTGGCGTAGGGAGGGAGGGAATGGCAGAATAATGAACCTAAAATTTGCAGTTGCAAGAAAGAAAAGGTTCAAACCATGTGACCTAAACTTGTTCCATGGAAAGTTTTCTTGTAGTGTCCTTGGTGTCTGGGTGCGACTACTCTTCTAGTTTGTCGGCAACTCTTAGACATAATGTAAGCGGTGTTTTACATGGAGTCCTCCAAATACTTATATGAGGACTACTTGGATAGTTTTAGACTTCGTGTTCTGAACGTGGGAATTGCCATGACAGATATTAATTATATCATAGGTATTCACATGTTTACAATCCTACAGACCCCAATAGTAAGTCACATTCTATTAATTTCTAATTGAAAAGTCAATACCTATTTTCTAAACCATACTTGTGTTGCTTGTTGTAATTTAAGATCCCGAACTGGCATGTGCAATGACGCCTAAAGCGATTATCAAACATGAAATTATATATATTCTAAATTTTATTGCTCGCCCATAAATATTAATCAAAGGTGTGATAACAATTACATGATGCGTATCAACCCCGCTCTATCTAACGGGGAGAAATGGATCTATTAAACACATCACAATTATTGAACAACTACATAATTGCATTTGGAGCACACGCCATTGCAAATAAGTAGAACAGCGCAGGTAATCAGCAATTAATTTGCGATATAAGAGTTAATTGCACAAGAGTTTTATGACTATGAGTGAGACTTCAATATATAACATCATTTAGGTGCAGACCGATAAAACACACATGTTAAAAATACAAATTTGAAATGTGTCTACTCCAAATGTGTAAATAGAAAACAATACCAGGCCACTCTGCACGAAAGAGCAGGACCTACAAATAAGCAATGACAGTAATTTAAGTTCCATATGCTACAAGCCAAGCACAAAATTTATTATTTTCTCTTTCGTATAAATTTGGTCCCATATTTTCACCCATGTAATGAACCACAAATATCATTAGACCATCTACCTAGAATGAACAAGAAACCTACACCACTTTGTTAAGATGTGATGCAACTGAGTTATCATTTTGGCATTCATGTATGCCCTTCTATGAGAAATAATCTAAAAGAATTCCTCTTTTAGAACCTTCTCTGTGAGCTTCCAGTGTATGGATTTTGTCTCATCAGGATTCTGATCATCTTAGCAGAGAAGTAAACCAATCTTTTTCCGCCTTATACGTTTCGATTTGAAGAAAAAATTATAACCCATCCACAAGTGTTGTTAGTACATTGTTCCTTGTGGACAAGTTTCATGAATTTGATGCATCGACCTCCATATATATTGCTTTGTCCTATATACACAAGGACTATTTTATTGAGTATAATTATATGTCGAGAGGTAATACTGATTAGTTCGCCTACACAATCTTTTGAACTCCATTTCAAAAATAAATCAAATAACATAATACGAGACTCTTGTTTCTCCCTCCCAAAGAAAAAATTATCAATTCCCTAGTGAAGTTCAAAAATCAGAAGAGCCGAAGTTGGCAAGGGAATTACAACAGGATATGCATAACATCTGAAGAGCCACATAGAACTGTTTGATAAGAAAGGGGAACTAATATTCTTCCTAGCTGATGGGAAAATTTATTTTACAAGACAAATCACACCTCCAGTGTAAAGGCAGTGCAGATAAGTTTCCAATCTCTTTAAGAAAATTAATAGGACTAATTTCTTAGACATGTAAAGCACTAACGGCACAAAACTCGCCGATTCTGGAAATTAGGTGAACTAAAGAACCACAATTAATTCCAGTATGCAATAAAATGAAGTTTTCCTGACGCTCACCTGAAGTATATTCTCCACTGTCACAACCCAAACTTCTTCCTAACAGTGTAGCATATGTCTAATTCAAAATACCTGATATGGGATTGCATTGTCACCAGTGCTGAAACCACCAAGTACAGAAGAAGAAGCAAAACGTGGTAAAATCAGATCAAAAACTTAATAAAAACACCACAAAGTACAATACAGAGAACTTACAGAAGAGATACTGAGTAGAGCGAATTCGCAGAGTTAGGGAGAAAAAAAAAAACTCACAAGTCAAATACCTATTAGACAGATCAGGATCCCCATGGTCTTGGAAGACGGTAGAAATCGAACTCAGATCCGTACAGTTCGGTAAAAGAAGAACAATAAAGCCATGGCAGGTTCGGAAACAAGAATCGGGCCTGAACATGCCATAAAGTTGCCAAAGAGGTGCATAGAAACTAAGGAGTTCTTACCCGTAAGAGAGGCTTTGAGGAGGTGTCTAGTCATGGGATCTAATCCCTTGCTCAGTCTAACGCTCATGAATGGAAACCAAATAGTACTGAATTGTAACCATCACTACGAACACCGTTCCTGCACAGTCTTGGCGACGATTGGACCACGGACGTGCATGCACAAAACCGACGGTTGAATGGTATTCTCTGTTTGCGATTGTAACAAACCAAGAGTCGAGAGAGATGTTGTGTCCTTCAATCGGGATCCTGAAGGACGAATGTTCAGTCGATTCTAAAACATTGTATTTCATAGCCTACGTGAGAGGTAAACGTTGCCAAGGAGTCGTTTGGTGGAACTGTTTGAGGTGTGAAGGGGTTATCATGAATGAAGGGGCACAAATTAATAACTTAAGTTTAGTGGGGTGTTTTTGTAATAAGTAATTTTAGGAACACTTTTTTTATTATTCCTCCTTTTATAAGAGTAAAGATTTTCTAGTATTATCTATATCCATTGGATCTTAACTAGGAAAAGTATTTTTCAATTAAGACTCTTTTATTAGGAAAACATATTTTTAGGATCAATTAGACTTCTAGTATTAGTCATATTCTTTCATAGTAATCCTAAAACAATTTTTATTCTTCAAAATTCCAAACAAATCTTTTACCAATATATAGGGTTCGAAGTTGTAGAGAAAACTCAAACAGCTCCACACCCTTTCTCTCTCTGTGCTCTTTTTGTTATGGAGAAAAGTTTCTGAAGAATTCAATGTGTTTCAAGATCGCAATTTCATGAGTCCTCAAAGTATCAAAAGTAAGCCCTTTCGTTCTTCATCCATCAAATACTATTGGTAGGAGGTCACATACGCAGGGTTCTTCTTCTACCCATGCCTGAACCCTTTGGGGTTTGATCTTGCAAAGTTGATTTGCCCTTAGGGCTTGATTCTTAGTGTCATTCGGCCGTAAGGAGTTGGTTGAATCACTTTCATTGATTTGGCTCAAATTCAATTCTTATTCAAGTTGAGGTTTGTCCTCAAGCACCCTGATCAATTCAAGATAATTCCGATTACCTAGCGCTAAGAAGAGTTAAGACGTCGGATTAAGGTTGAAGAATCAAATTACTTCAGGTAAGATTTACATTATGGCGTAGATATTGTAACGTTCATGTGTAGTTTAGATAATGTAGGGTTTATATGTGTAGTTTGGATCTTTATTCAGTCGAAGCTCTCTTTCATGGAATGTTGTACGAGATTGTGATTTTTAACTATACCTATAGCATGTTTTGCCCGGACTAATGGGAATTGAAGGGATGAGAATTTTGGTGCGATGCAATTCAATGTGAGTGACCTGATCTGAGCTGATCAAGTCTGAATTCGATATAATATAAAAAGAATCATATATGGATTATGAAATCATAACCCGGAAGCATTTTGATCACAGTACAAATCCGTTGGATTCAATATAATCCGGGTATTTGCTATTTTATAAATATGTTCCAAAGAGTTATATATAATAATGAATATACATGCTAGTGTATGAAATCATGAATTTATTCTCCTCTATCGTGCTACTGACACTAGTCTAAAAAAATCACTGGCCTTATAAGCAGTGAACAATGAGTTATGGACAATTGTATTCGGTGTTGATTTTGGTTAAATTTATAGATGGTGTGGTTTATTGAAGTTTTATGAGTTTTTACCTTTTTTATTTGGGATAGGAAGTTGTGAATGTCTTAATGATGTGAGGAATGTTACATGGACAAATTTTTAGACATAAATGCAAACATAATTTTCTAATGTAGTAAAATTGAATCATATTGTCTCTGTTTCTTATCTTTCAGCTTACTTCACTTTTTGACACTATTTACTCGGTTACTTTGACCCGGTAATTTGATTAGTAAAAAGATACATAAATTTGATAATATTTGCACGATCTTTTAGAGTAAACTTTATTCTACAATACTTTGAAAAAATTATCAAAAATTACATCGTTTTGCTATATAAATCACCGAGTTAAAGTGACCCAGTTACGGGTAAAAAGGTCGACTGAAGTTGAAAGAGAAGAAACATAGGTTGTACTATGGAACTGCTAAACTCTTAGGAAATATTAACACCTAATCAAAATCACTAAAACTATAAATTTTGTCTAAAATTATGTCCTTCTAAAATTATTCTATTGATATTCTAAATCATGTTTTCATGTTATGAAAATTCTTTATTTTTAATTTAAGATTCTCTGGGAGTTCGACCAGTAACACAATCCCGATTTGCGTATGTCGGATCGTTGGATCGAATATGAATCTGGTAGTTAGGTTGGATCTGAATTATATCCGAGTCTCGTTAAGATCCCACCGAATATGGATCAAATATGGATCCTACCTTCTATTCAGATATCGATATAGATGGATCTGATCCGAATGCGACACATTGTCGTTCCTAATGGTGGTGAGATTAGATTACCGGCTTGGAATGGACAAGCAAGATTATAGTAGGAGGGGGCAATTTGGTATACTAAATAATATTGCGTTTTGATATGAATATAAGAGGGGGCTATTAGTGTGATAAATAAAAATTCACAATTTAGTGCGTGTACAAAAATAGTTTAGAACAGTCAAGTGTTAACTAATTTTTCCAATCCCCGCTAATACGGCTAACACCATAATGCCTTGTTTTGCATTCCCGGCTAAGGTAATTGGGTTATTAGATTAGTCAAATTGAATTAAAATAGAGCACCTCTAATGGTTATAAGCAAATGCAAATTGTAAATAAAATTATTATTTTGTATTTTTTAAATGAGAATTTGAGTGTTTTTTCTCTAAGGTTAGTTATGCAAAAGTTATATAAAATATTTTTTGTCTTAATTCTTTTTGTGTAAAAACACTGCACACCTAAAAGATGTAGGAAAGGGGGATTTTTTGAGAAAAAAAGACACTGCACACCTAAACTGTATAAGAGAGAGGGAGAGGAATTTTAGGGAAAACGTTACTATCATGTAAAATTTGTAGGAAAGGGGATGAGAATTTGTGAGAGACATGTACTGGAACCTAAAAGTTAGGAGGGAGATGTTGAAGGAGAGGGAATAATCATCGTCAAGTTTGGCGATTAGAATGCCTATTTTCTACTATGCATAAGAGCATGCATAACTCGGTGGCCTACTACTTTTACCCAACTTCTTCAGTTTTTTTCCTAAAACGTATTTGCCTAGTCCAAGATGATCTAACCTGAATATAAGATGATACTGTGGCAATGACAGTCAAAATATTAGTCAAGTAGCAATGATAGTAAAAAGATGAAGAGCTGGTTTGGTAAAAGTTCTCAAATAGGTTCTCTGTGTGGCTCTTTATTCTAGCAAATCGTTATCACAGTCTTTATCTTTGTTTTAAGAGTCATTGCACGCATTTTACAATTTAAGACGGTAAATCCCTCACACTACTGATTAATCATTACTAACCCCACCCCCAACACACACAGTGTGCCAATAGGCTTTTTTAACCCCAATTCTCACCAAATGAATTAACTACAACATGAGCAATAGAAACCCTATGATCATTGTTAGCAACTGAACCCATCATGGTGCCCAATCGTTGAGGATTAGTGACTTCATTTGGTAAGGATTTGGGCTATTTGTCACGGATTAGCACAGAATGGGGTTCACTTGTGTCATGAGGATTGTAGTGACTTAAATTTTACATTCTCGTAAATTTGTACTTCGCGTCTCACTTCGAGTTTGACTGTGTTTCCCGATTGTAAGCCTATAGCTAGATAAGTTTCATATCCCCATTGAGGTTCTAAGATTCATAAAAAAAACAAACAGTGGGGTCAGCTAAAAAGCACTAGTTGCAAGGTTCACTGTGTGGGTACTTAGTAAATGTAGCCATACCTAAAGAATATGATCTCTAGGCTGTGCACGAAAGGAATGCTGGAGGGATTGCTTTCTGTGGAGATAGATCAGACATTGTGCAAAGTGTCCTTTGCGGTAGTGCTTGATCCCCATTAATGTTGGTTTCGTTATATTGCTGTTTTTATAGAACCTATCAATTTGAGTTCACAGCATAGGGTGCCCGGTGGTGTAGTTTGTTCTTATATGACAGCTGCTCTCCATCCAATTTTTGTAAAATTTTCTTCTCCACTAGACTAACGTTCAGTTTAATAGCCTGAAATAGGCATGAGTATTGAGCATCCTAATATGTCTCAGAACTAAAATATGTTATTTCCAAGTTATACTAGGAGTGCTAAAATCGCTACAGTATTAAGCATCCTGATCTGTCTGAAGATTTTCTTTTTGAATCCCTTACTATCAGTATATATGTAGATGCAAGAATTCATGAACTCCCACAATCTCAGAGATTGCTAGATAATGCTATGTTAAAGGTTGTGAAATAATTTTCACATTAGAATGCTTCACCCCTTCTTCTTCACCCTTCCAGTTCACCTCCTACGTGTCAAGATATGATTGTTAGTACTACCTATGTTTCTTCTCTAAAAACCTACTTCACTTTTTGTCACTATTCACTAGGTCACTTTGATCTGGTGATTTGATTATCAAAACGATATAAGAATTTGATAATCTTTGCATGGTCTTGTAGACTAAACTTTGCTTTACAATACCATAGAAAATTGCCAAAAAATTATATAGTTTTGCTATCTAAATCATCGAGTCAAAGTGATCCAGTTACTGGTTGAAAAGTCAAAGTAAGACAATCCAGAAGAAACGAAGGTAGTAATTTTCTTTAAGATATTTCTATAATCACATCACCAATAAAAAATATCCACAGGAGGGGTGAACTTGAAGGGTGAAGAAAAAAAAGGTGACGTTTAGCATTTCCCTGAGAATAATCATGTTTAATGTATCCTTCTTGGTTTAGTTTGAGGGTGTTATTTCTCTTATATTCTCTTACTAGAAATCTCATGCATTTTTTCATGTTCCCTTTTTACTAGAAATCTCATGAATTCTTGCATGTTTCCTTTTTACTAGAAATCTGCAACCGTTTAAAATGGTCTTCCGTGAAGAATCTCTTCACAAGGGCAGACGTGTCGCGCATCTTATTAACTCAGATATGAAGAAGCGGAAACCACACAAGTTCACGAAACTTGAGGAACCGGAGGAATGGAGCTGGTTTGAATTCATCAACGACAAAAGTGAAAAACTTACAATTCCTGTTGGATCTCCTTTTCAAGCTAACATTCCAGATTGGACTAGCCAATCTCGAAAACAACGCTCTACCAGTCAATCTAGCGATGCAAGATGGCTGGGTACTCGAGTATGGCCTAACAAATCAAGAGGTGAAGATTCCATAGATAGTGAAATTGGGAAAGGTAGGCCTAGTTCATGTGAGTGTGCAACACCTGGCTCTGTTGAATGCGTGAATCACCACGTCGCTGACAACCAGGTCCGGCTGCAGCTTCATTTGGGCACCGCCTTCAAGAAATGGAAATTCGATGAAATGGGTGAAGACGTAACTAAATCGTGGAATGGAGAGGAGCAGAAAAAGTTCAATTCTGTCGTGAGAAGGTACCCTTCATGGGATAAAGAAAAATTCTTGCAATTGGTATTGAAGAGGTTTCCATCCCGGAGCAAAGAAGAGATAGTGAAATACTACTTCAACGTATTTGTTCCGAGGAGGATGCGTGCTGGATGTAAAATCATTGATTCTTCTTCTAATGGTGTGCCTTCTGATGCCCCTCGTTTGAAGATTTCTCCTCAAAAGAGGAGCCAACCTGAAAATTGCGCTTTGAGCGATTCTAATGATGTGCAGAGCAAGTACTTGAAAGTGCAAGAGATGATGCAAGCCCCAAGAAAACATCGGAAACCTATAAATGAGTAAGTACACTTTTACTTTAAATAGGACTTTACACATTACTCATTTCACATTTAAGAAAGAGTTGGAGAGAAGTCGCACGAGGAGGAGGACAAAGGGTTGCTCAGATGGCGAGGACGAAAGATTTGACGACTTCACTAGCCAGAACTTTGTTTGATCACTCTTCTCTTTCTTTATGTCTTTCGTTTCTTGAAATCGGTATGAATAATGAGTATTTCCCTTGTTGGGGATTTAATTAATTTATTGTTTCTATGATTATTTGATTCGTGTTCCATGCATGATACTACTAGCGGAAGCGATTGGGTTCACCTCTTGCAGCGTGATCGTTCATTGAAAGATGATATGGATCTTGATGTTGATGCCCATACGCTTAGATTTCTCCAAGAATATGCACCTCTTGGACGAATGTTGATTTCCACTGAATCGCTCCTTGGATGCATGATGGAGGAAACATAAGAGATAAAAATGTATTTTCTTGTGTGTGTAATGTTTGTAAAAACCATCTCTATTTATAGAGAAAGTTCACCTATTTCAAGCCCTTTTCCCTTTAGGGTTTTTGAGGTTCACTCCATTGGGTTTATAGAAAATACAAATAAGCCCCTTTGGGTGAATAAATAAAATTTTTACATCTGCCACTTAATCGTGGGGGTGTGCAAACTATTACAATCTCCTAATCTCTAACCCCCATTAATGAGGATTATGGGCAGTCGTGTTGAGCAACGGCTGAGAGTACCTGCATCTCGGGAGATCCGTACACTAAGTGTAGGGTTTTGATGCAGGTTATGCAGCGGAAATACAATTTTTTCTGCTCAAAACCCTCCACATCGTAACATGATGAAGCAGAAATGTTACCTCAGTCATACTGACTAGTGACGATCACATACCCGGATCAAAAGAAGAGTGTCTCTACGGTATCCACACGAATAGACCTCAACTGGAGTTCTTCTCCAATGGTTCTAGCAATCTTGAGAAGAAGGAGGATCTTGTCATACATGATGATGAACTTGGACGTGCACGTCGACTGGATCACATCCAGCCCGTCGCTAGGAGAGAGAAGACGACATCACCATGTCGTGTGTAGCAGAGGGGCCGACCATCCCATGGTTGTGGCTCAGCAGAGAGTGAAGGCACCATGGAGGTCGACGACTCCAAGGAGGGGCGGCACTCCTTTTGTGGCCGAATCCTAGTTGGGTGACAACTCCTTTTTACTTTTCCTCTTTTCTCTCTAGTGTACTGTATGGAGTAGGAATGAATCTAGGCTGAATTTTCATAGCCTAAAATTCCTACTTACATTTAGAGAAATTCATCTTTTCCCTTAAATCCAACAGTTTAGATTAGTTCGCATTCTAGTACATAATTGCTCTTTACTCCAACTAATAAGCATTGTTTACACTTTAGTCCAATCAATTCATTATTGCTATTTAGTCCAACTAATTAACAATAATTCCAGTTTGATCTATTGTTGCGTGTGACCCTGTAGGTTCCTCATTACGTTGGCTGTAATAATAATCACTACAAACATTGAGCAGCATCTAGCAATACATCAATGCTCTCAAGTAATAGGAATGGTTGTGATCTGACTAACCTTTGGACCAATGTTACCGTGTTGTATAATCCGTTTGTCTCTCAATCTAGATTGGACACAAGACATGGAGTGTCACACTTGTATATTCAATCTATAGTTTCTCGATCTGTGAGTAGAATTAGATAAAAAAAATAACATCAATATCTCATATTGATTTATTTGAGCATGGCCATGTATTTCCCTAAGTCTCACACATCGAGTGGCCGTGGATATTTACTCCCGTTATGTAGGAGGGACAAATCATATCTGCATCACTAACATCTCTGAGCTTGCTTCATATCATGTCTGATTCTCGCCTTTATAGTTACCCGGTTACGGTGCAAGGTTTGACGATATCCAAACATGATAATTCACAACTAGAGTATCTAGTGACTTCAAGTCGAATGATCACAACACCATTGTCACCATGAGAAGCGCTATTGACATTCACATAACTCTCGTGTAGCCTTCTAATGGTGGGTCATCCAGTACGCTATTACTCCTAATGCGTACACATGTGTTAGACTTGATATCCCCATATCAATCTACCCACATACTGCTCTCGATACAATACAGTCGTTCTAATTAACAGTAGTACTCCAATAGTGATATTTAAGAATATAACATTTATAATCTAAAGACTTCATTCATGTTAACACGTCTCCATATAAATAACATGATGAATAACAAGTCCATATAATTTTCATGATAAATAGATTGCCTCTAGGGCATATTTAATACCCCGGAATTTTGGGGGTATTTTTAGGAGTTTAGTAAAAGAAAATGGGCCGTTAGAAGGATTTATAAAAGTAGTTTTCTTAATTTCTATGGGTTATATATTATTTTTGAGTGTGTGTGTATATATATATATATATATATATATATATATGAAATAAAAATAAACTATTAGTGAACTTTTGGTTTTATATATATATATATATATATATATATATATATATATATATATATATTTAGTAAAAGTTAGAATAGTTACTTAACTATTTTAGTCATTAAAAGTTACGTATCGTAAAATATTTTTAACGTGTCCAAACGTCACGTTTTAAATTAATTGCCCGTGACCAGCCACTGCATCACGCAGTGTGCCATCCACACACGATAAGTTCTCGGGTCATCTTCTACAATGAGCAGGACACTTATTCTCCTACACGTCGCCGAGGACTCCATCTCCAACACCATCACTACCACCGCGACTTCCTATCTCCCCAAATTGTTTCCCAATTCAGTCCCAACCCATCAGTGATCGAAAATTCCTCTCCAAGAAAACCAATTTCGCCCTGAACGTGACTCGATTCAAAATGGGAAAAACTGACGGTGGGTCTCCTAATCCTCGCTAGATTCCCCTCACTCCGCCTATATAAACTTTGCCATTGATCAGAAATTTTCAGACCAACTCACAAGCCCTCTCTCACCCGATCGCGCCCTCTCTCGCTCTCCCGTTCGTTTTGCCAGAGATGAACCCGACCGGGAAATCCAACCGAACCCTGAGGCAAGTCCGGCCGAAGCCCAACGCCGCTGCTCGTCCCCACCGTGCGGCGCCATCCTCGTCGTCCGTCCTCGCCCTCATCGCCGTCGCCGTCCCTTTCCTAATCCTGTAAAAAAACCCAATTCTTTTCGAAAAAATTGGTCTTTAAACCGCCTACGAACTTGGTCTTTCCAATCTACCCGGTGGAGTATAAGTGATGGTGGGGTCCTTTATGATTAGGGTTTAACCAAAAACAGAAACACAATTTTGAACTTTAAACAGATTTTATTAATAAAAAAAAAAAACTACGATTACTTTTTTCTTTTCCAAACCCCAACCCATCACAATCACTCTGCACTCTCTCTCTCTCTCTGCAACTGCAAAAAAACCGACCCTTGCTCTCTCTTCCTCCCTCCATGGCGTCGTCCTCCACAACTGCTCCGTCCTCTTCATCATCGCCGTCCATGGCTGCCACCGTCTCCGGCTCACTCCCTGCCGGTGTTGATCAAACTCAGGCCATTGTTACCCACCCCACCGTCGGGACTATCGGCATCCTCAACCGCCCAATTCCCACAATTCTTGTCGGGGTTGATAAGGTTAGAATTTTAGTTTGTGTTTGATTTGTTGTTTCATATAAATCCAAGTTTGTGTACTAGTATGATTCATGTTTGTGTTTGTTAAAACTTGGACGATCTGGGTGAATGTGTTGTGACGATCTTAGATCTAGTTTTTGTGGATAGGAGACGAAACACCTGCCTATGGCATTTTTACGAGACGATCTAGTCTGGACCGGATCGGTCGCGTTTAAACCGGATCGTCTGGTGATAGACCGGATCGTCTGGCATGGTCTTCTCGGTTGAAATTATATTTACCGAGACGACCTAGTCCAGACGATCCGGTGTAGCACCAGACGATCCTATATAAACGCCGACGACCGGGTATAAACGCAGACGACCTTGCCAGAGTTCCTCTCTGTGAATGGCCTCTCGGTCGTCCGTGCCTTTCCCGTATCGTCTGTGTATTTTTCTTATATCGTCTGTGTTATACAGAACTACTGAACACTTTGACACTAAAATTTTGAATTGTTCAACACTGCATACTAAATTGAACACACCTTGAACACTTTTTTTTTAACAAGAACTGCTGAACTCTTAGGATTGACACCAAAACATTAACAAGACAGTTTATAACTTAGATTAGTTATAAAGTGAAATCATTAGCTTAAAATGATTAATAAGTTAGATACAAAGTTTATAACTTAGATTAACATTGATAACTTACCTACACAGTTTATAACTTATATTAAAACTCACTAACTTATGTATGACAGTTATTTTACCGATTTGTATTTTATAATGTAGGTTCAGTTACTTAAGGTTTCGGACTTGGCTCAATATTTGGGAGGAGACGTACCGCTACCCTTGTGTAAGAAGTTGATTGAAAGAGGGAACATCACTACGAGGTGTCATATGAAATACTATGAGCAGACTATGAAATTCCTTAGCGCGGAGGTACGGGCAGTGATACAGACTAGGCTCCCGCAGTTGAAGTTCTTGTTGCACCTTAATGGTGGCCCGTTCAACTATCCGGGGCAGATAGTAAATCTTGTTCAGCATGCGAAGATCAACTCGGACAAAGAAGACACTGAGTTGTGGTTCAACGTAAACAACATGCCGGTTCGTTTTGGATTGCAGGAGTTTTGCTTGGTGTCGGGGTTGAGAATCGGGAAAATCGATGGGTTAGGTGAGAAAATCATTGAATATGGTTGGGCTAAGAAGTACCTCAAAAACCACAAGATGGGAACTAACATCAAAATCAGTAAGGTTGAAGATGCACTTAAGAAGCTGCAAGAAGAAAAGGACTTGAGCCCTGATAAACTCACTGATTATGCTAAGTTGGCGATGGCTTGCATAATGGGTAGGCTGGTGTACACGAAAAGCTCTAAGTATGAGATGTGCATGGATGCATTCGGGTTGTTCTCGGATCTCGATTGGGCTAACAGTTTCGCATGGGGGAGCTATTTGTGGAAAGAGTCCCTTGATCAAGTGAAGACAGAGGTTTGGAACTGCAATTTCGATCCCGAACGTCGCAGGAAGTATAACTTGCATTGCTTCCCACACATCTTTCTGGCATGGATTTGCGAGGCCATACCGGAGCTCGGTGACAATTTGGCCAAGAAGAAGGAAGGTGCACCGATACGACCGAGGTTGAATAACTGGGAGTGGAGAAATTGCAATGCAACCTTGGAAGAAGCCTCCGCTTATTGGAAATCTGTAAAGAAAGTATATCCAACTCTTTTGCCAACGGAGGAAGAGAAGACGGAGCCCTACTCGCAAAGCTTCATTGAGCACCATCGTAGTAACCCTGGCATGCCTCTTTTCCACGGTGGAGCACGGTCTTTCAAGAAAAGACTATAATATTGGATGATCAACATGAGAATCGTGCTTTCGAACCTTCCTACAACTTTGGTAAGGTACAGACGCAAGATGATGTTGAAGCGGAAGAAGATGACGTTGAAGCGGAAGAAGGTGATGTTGATGTGGAGGCTAGTAAGAAGCGGAAGAAGAAGGGCAAGAATGTCGCTGCGGTTGGCCCACAAAGGAAGAAGAAGAATGTACCCCAAACCAGTGATGCTAGTCCGACGAGGAAGAAGCAGAAGACTATTCTCATCGATGAATCAGAAGAAGAACAAGGGGGAACATAACAAATTAGAGATGCCTCTATCCCCCCTGCAGAAGTGCCTGACCAGCAAAATGATGCAACTCCTGCACCTGAGGTCCCTAGAGCTTCTATTTAGATTGGGGACTTGGAATCGTTCAAGCAAGATTTGTTTTCCCTGGTCTGGGGGGAGTTCAAGACAGTGAACGAAAAAGTCGACAAGTTTGGCGAACGATTAGACAGTGTCGAGCAGGAAATCAGAGAATTGCGAACGTTATCTAACCAGCAAGCGACCGCATTATTGAAGACAGTCGCGTACAATCAGTCCATCAATACGGAGAAGTTGGACAAAATTGGGAAAATGGCAAACGTTTCGGGAACTATGCTGACGGAAGTGTGGAAGGTGGCAACAAAAAGAATGTCGGGTGAGACACGAACTCAGAATGTTGGAACTCCCGGACAGGTATACTTACAAGTATGATTGGTAGTCAATTAAGTACGTTTTTAATTTTTACATGTTCCTAATTTTAATGTAATATTCTTGTTAGTATGCAGAGCTCGGAGCTACCCGTAGATCCAACCAACCCGAGTCAAACGAGCATGCAGCAACAGAGCAGACAGGATCAGGGGGATTCGAGCCAGAAGAAGATGAATCCAATCAAATTGTGCTTGCACCGGGAGCTGAAAGAGCTAGGGGTTCAGCCCCGTCAAGGGTCGAAGAAGCAGGGGGATTCGAGCAAGCAGGGGGATCCGAGCCAGCCGGGGGATCCGAGCAAGCAGGGGGATCCGAGCAAGCAGGGCCATCCCAGCAAGCAGGGGGATCCGAGCAAGCAGGGCCATCCCAGCAAGCAGGGGGATCCGAGCAAGCAGGGCCATCCCAGCAAGCAGTGGAAGATCTGAGTGATCCTGAACTAGAAAGTTGGTTTGATGAAGATTACTCAACCCTTGCAGGAGAAGGAGGAGAAGAAGAAGGAGGCAAAGAAGGAGGTGTAGAAGAAGATGTAGAAGTAGTGTTGCCAAAATTGAAGTTACATGTACCGGAAGATTGGATACCGTACTACGAGGCTCCAGAGCATACAGACCAAGAAGAGTGTTGGACTCCTCAGTCAACGTACAGTTATGATAAGCTAGGTTTGTATGACAAGATACATGCTCGTGATAAATTGTTTATTGTTCGAGAAGGTGGTGTGGCAGTGAAGTGGCGGCGTGATCGCGCAAGAATTGAGTGGGGGAGAACCAAGTATGCGGCTGCACTTGCTAAAGAAGGAATTCACCCTGTGAAGTTTTTATACAGTTCGTCTACCGGAATGCCAACGTTCAACCTAATGATGCAACCAAAAAAGCCTCTAGTAAAAGCCTTCGAAGCGTGGTTATATGATCCTGAAGAGGAGTGGGCAGGTATATATTGTGGAATTAATATACTTGGGAGGGAATTCTTCAAGTACCTTAAAGCAGAATATTCTACTATCCTTTGGTCTCATATGGACGAGCTGACGTATGTGATTAGGCGCATGTATTCCAAGAAAGTGCGTGAAGCTAGAACAGACACGGTCATTACTGAATATGGTTGGTATCATGCGTTCATGAATCCGGCACTCACTTATGCCGAGCTGAAGGACAAAGTGGCCCCATATTTTGCAGGAAATCAGCCCTATCGGGGAACTGAGCTCGCCAAGGCTAGTAGGTGGTTCATGCCATGGTTTACAAAGAGAATGGCTAAAGGTCCAGGGCATTGGATTGTCATTTACATTGAAGTGAAAGACATGGTGTTGCAAGTGTACGATCCGCATCAGTAGTCTGGGTTCAAGCAATGGGATTTTGAGCGTCTTCTCACGAATTTCCCCAAGCTTCTGAAGGACTTCGGTGGCTGTAGAGCGAGGCCTGAATTGTTGGAAGTGGAGAAATTGGAGAAAAGACATCTGTTGAAGACAAGAGAGAAGAGGTTTGTGACCCAAAAAAGGTATATGACAGCCTGGTATGTACTTCAAATGATCGAGTGCTTAATTCAGTCAAATCCGATTAGGGGTTGGATATGTGTGGAAGACATAGTACTGAGAAAGAAGTTAGATTACTGTACTTTGATTTGGATGGTCGCTTTTCACTTCCCTATTGTCACTGGAAAGGGTGTGAGAGTGGACAAAACAAGCTTCCAATGATATGTATTTTAGTAATTTAATGAAACTTTTGTTTTTTTCCAATTGTATATCGATTACAAACAACGAACAACGACTACCGATTACAAACAACGACTATCGATTACAAACAACGACTATCGATTACAAACAACAACTATCGATTACAAACAACGACTATCGATTACAAACAACGACTATCGATTACAAACAACAACTCTCGATTACAAACAACGACTGTCGATTACAAACAACGACTACCGATTACAAACAACGACTATCGATTACAAACAACGACTATCGATTACAAACAACAACTATTGATTACAAACAACGACTACCGATTACAAACAACGACTATCGATTACAAACAACGACTGTCGATTATTGAGGTTCATAAGTGCAAGTTCTTATTGAGTGTCCTAGTCGACCGCACTTGCTGCATCGGTATGAACCCTTACCTCCACGATTTTTAAATATTTTTTCAGCCGTGGACTTGAATCTGGTCTCCTGGTCCCTCCCTGGTGTCACCAATTTCTTCGGAGGCAATGGCCGGAGTGCTCTTATACTCTCAGGTAAATTGTCTCTGTCCCACTGTGTGTGGTTGGGAGCAGTATAAACCGTTCCGCTATAGGCCTCCTTGAAGTATTCTCTTGAGTAGTACCTGCTAGTATGATTGTACATGACCTCCATGTCGTGTTGCACGTCGTAATGGCCCAGCTTCCTAAGTTGCGATGCACATGCACAAGCATGTACGCATGGGAACCACATCTGTTGGTATTCGCCACACGTGCAGCTCCCAACGACATTTCCAGGGCTAAAATCCACCACATGACATTTCAGGTCACGGTCTCTGACTTCGTACTCTGTGCATGTGATGGGACGTACATGCAGTCCTCGAGAGTTGACCCAATTCTCCAACATTTTTTCTTCCCGCAGCTTAGTCAGAAACATCCTTCCCATTTTCTCCAATTCCATATTTCTTAATATGAACCATTGAGCCACTGTGTCGCATGCGAAAGCGAATAATTGAAGAGGTTTGCCATTCCGTGCATCCAGAAAGCATGAGTTAATGGACTCTGCATGGTTGGAACATAATTGTTCGAACCGGGATATCTTGCAGAAGGACCTAGCCCACTTCTCCAATCCGGCATCGCGAAAGTAACCTTCAACCGTCATTTTCTTCATGCTATGCACGTGCGATACAACAATGCCCATGTCCTTCAAATATGTATCACAGATCTCCCGGTCGAAGGTATATGCAGCTTTAAAAAAATATTTCTCCCACTTCTTTGTGGGGTAATGCGACAGCCCGTTCATCTTCAGGTGATGATAGCAATGGACATGGTTGGAAAGGGGGTACACCGCCTTAACTGAATTAATTATAGCTTGGTGCCGATCGGAAACAAAAGTCAGGTCATGATTGTCGGGCCTAATTTGTTGTAGTTTAAGCAAGAACCATGTCCATGCATCTGTATTCTCGCGATCCACCAATCCCCACGCAATGGGATAGCAGTGTTGCTCGCTATCAACCATTGTGCACACAACCAATTGAACCGGTTCTTTCTTCATGTGCGACATATCAATCACAATTACAGGTTTCATATACCGTATACCTGCAATGCATGCACCGAGGGCCATGTAGCAGTATTGGAATACATTATCTTCGCTCACATGAATATCCCACTTCGAACCGGGGTTCAACTCAGCGGTTAAATGCATGAACGCATGTAGATCTGCATAATTTTGGGCCCTAGTGCCATAAGGACCTTTACGCTTCTGAATTGCAATCCACGACGTATGGTACGAGAATTCGGTGCCCATATCTTTCGCCGTAGCCTGAACCTCAGCGATTGAGGGTGACTTTGAGAGATCTTTAAACTGTCCCAGCAGTTGCTTGGCTACAACCATGCTAGTGATGTTACGGTGCTTACCGTCAATCGTAATTGCGGTACATGTGTGAATGGGATTGTGTTTCTTAAGGACATAGTTCACAGCCTCTTTGATCTTGTACGCCCCCACCATCCACTTACAGTTCTCATCACTACAACGCAACACTATCCGCACAGCCTCTCGCTTATAGACGTGAAAAGACCATACGCTGTCAGCAGCAGCTAACCTAATAGGCATTAATAGCGCGTCGGGTCCGTTGAACAAATCGCCAATCTTAAGAACCAGCCCGTCAGACCTACCAATGCCATCACTACTACAACCACTACCACCGACCTCATCAACAAAACGATTGCGGTCTATTTGCACAGTTTCCAATGCAAGATTGTTATGCACATTTGGTTCCTCTCTGTCATACACATCATAGTCATTGACCGCATTGGTGGTTGTGTCTGTGAGGACCAATTGAGGGTCCATGTCGTCAGCATAGCCCTCGGGGATGATCTGCACGTCGGGGAAGTATTCTTCTTCAATCAATGCATGTGGGCTATTGTGTTCAACCACTGGGATCAGCTGCATATTGTTGTCATCTATCGGAGTCGGCTGCAAATTGTGGTCATCCATTGGAGTCGGGCCGTTATGTACTCCATCAAGAACAATATCTGAAACTACGTTTCCTTGAACCTCATCCTCCAAAGTAACGTACATTCTAACAGTATACCCCGCAGAACACCAATCAAACAAATCATCGATTTGTAGGTCAACAGAAAGTACGTTAGGGGGGAACAAGTCTGCATCGTCTATCAAGTGATGATAGTGTAAGACAATCTTCTTAGTGGACTCATGATCACCGCCCATTCTAACGGAGACATCTTCCTTCAATGACTCTACAGTAATTCCTTTGCACATCTTGAAATGCGCGGTCTTCAATCTTTCACCCAAATATTTGTATCTACCTTCGACACGATCCCATGCACCGTTCCAGATGACAAGTACTCATAATTTCTTCACCATCTCTGTCATATATAAACAAACTTCACATGTCAGAAGATAATGTTTGTTTTTCTTAATTAGAGTTTAGGGTTTAATAATAACCATATTGTGATAATAGTTAATTTTTAATAATAAGGGTTTAGGGTTTAGGGTTTAGGGTTTAGGTTTTTTTTTTTTATAACAACCAGTTGGTAGGGAAGACAGAGACGACCAATGACCATGGTGAATTACACGGACGAACCAACGACCATGGTCGTCTCTGTCTTCACCAGTGAACGAACCTGACGACCTTGATCGTCAGGGTCTTCACCAGTGAACGAACCGGACGACCTTGGTCGTCAGGTCTTCACCAGTGAACGAACCTGCCGACCTTGGTCGTCAGGGTGTCCACTGGTGAATGACACAGACGACCGAGCCTTGGTCGTCTCGGTAGTTGAGGAACCTCAAGGGTCGCCTTGGAAATTGATGAGCCGGGCATCAAATGTGGATACATTTTCAAGAAGGAATCATCTAGAAAATGTATCCACATTATTACAAGCATGCACGGCACAAGAAACAAAAGAACTGCCGAGTCTCTTCGTCTACCCTCCACCACTATAAATGTAGGTAAACTTTTACTCCTAAACCACTACCTATTCACACAAAAAATCACTCAATCAAAATGTCCAAGCCAAGCTCCCCAACTAAGGAGTACGAAACTGACCACGGTGAAGAAGAAGAGGAGGTGGGAAGTGATGAAGAAGAAACAGGTAAGGAGAAGGAAACTGATGAAGAAGAAAATAGTGAAGAGGAGGGAAGTGAAGAAGAAAAGAGTGAAGAACCTGATTATTCCCATGACGAACCTGCTTATTCCTATAAAAGGGGTTCACAAACAACCATTCACTCATCCGATGAAGACGAAGAAGACACGGCTCACTGGACTCCTCCACGTAAAAGAGACAGTGCTAGTGAAGATTCCGGTGAAGAATGGGACCCAGAAGAAGAGATTCCTCCTAGGGATAAGAAGAAGCAAAAAAAAAATGTAGTTTGTGTCTTTTTAGTTTTTAACATTCCATGTATTGAATTTGAAGTTTAATTTCAATGAAAATTTTAATGTTTAATGTTCACATTTTTGTGTTAGGGTCTTGATTAATGTTGGTTTGATATTATTTACCTTTTTTTTTTGAAATATGTTGATATTATTTACCTTGATCTTGATTGAACCCATGTTCCAGTTTTTGTAATCTATTTGTTGATGTAATTTCTGAATTATTTGTTGATTAATCTATTTGTTGATTCTTGATTAATGTTGGGGTTCTTCACAATAAACATGTAATTCTTACTTACAGTACTTTGATTATTGGAATTATGTTCTATTTGATTGTGGGAGTTTTATTTTAACTCTTATTTAAACAATTTAAAAAATTTGTGTCAAAGTGTTCTGGACCAGGTCGTCTGCATTTATACCCGGTCGTCAGCGTTTATAACGGATCGTCTGGGGACGATCTAGAATCACCGAGACGACCTAGAAGGGTCGTCGGGTGTAACCTAAGTGTTTTTCCAGTTCACCCACACAGCGACGACCTAGACTCACCGAGACGGCCATGGTGGGTCGTCAGGGTCGGCCCTCCGTGGTTTGCCCCGACGATCCTAAAAATACATAGGTCGTCTCTGTGTTTTCGTGAATGAAGACTTGGACGACCAAGCCCACTGCGTGGTCGTCGTGGTCTTACTCAAATCGTCCCCGACGAGTGTTACATTGGCATAAGAAAACACAGGAAGAACAGATGATTATGAACACATAAAATTTAACAAATCAAGATAAAAACCAGAAATTTTAAGTGATAAGATGACATTAGGATGAGATGACACAACAAATACAACAATCTCAACAAAATTAGAGTTTACCTGCACTCTGAGCAGGTTCAAGAACAAATGGAGATGAGAGACTCAGATGAGAGAAAATGTGAGTTCCCTGGATAAAACAAGAGCAACTGAGAGTGACAAATGAGAAATGTTTCACAGCATTAAGGTTGGAGTACTCTGAAATCATAAATGATACGGTTGGAGTAATTTCTTCTTGTACTTTGTTAGGTAGAGGTAGATGAAAAATATTGAATGTTCGTGAGGGAGAAAAAAAAGAAGCAGTGAAGGTTGTAGTGAGAGAAAAAAATGGAAGGGTATTCAATATTAGGGTTGCAAGGGCATAGAAGTAATTGAACAAAAAACTTGGCTGACAAACATGTACTTTTCGCTGACAACAAGGGACCACATAGTTGTTAATAATATCTTTAGATATGAGATTACCCAGCCGGGTAGATTGGAAAAGCAAGTTTGGCCAAGGGTATAAAGTCAAGACAAGTTGCCAGAAAGGCATTTGAACAAAAACCCCATTCTTTTCTCTGTTCAATTTTTTTTTCTTTTTCTTTTGTTTGGTTGTGCTTTGATAGACTTGGGGAAGAAAGGGAGATTGAAAACTGTCGCTAACGTTGGGGGGCTATTTTGTTCCTTATGAAACTTTGGGGGGTACTTTTGTCGCATACAAAACTATAAGGGTGATGGTTGTATCTTTTTCTGAACGGTTAGTCTTACTATAAGCTTATATTTTTGTGTTGGTCACTATTTTAACTAGAGGTCTCATATTTTATTTTAACAAAGTTTTTATAAAAGAGTTGTTGACTAATGACCAATCAATTTTTGTAATAAATTTTAGATGAACCTTATAGGTTATATATATATATATATATATATTATAGTAAGTTAGTACATCAATAAACGTTAACTTTTATAAACCATAATTCAAATAAATTAGGAATACCAATGTTTGGAAGAGTTATTTCAAGATGTTTTGTTGAGCTAAATATTCTTTCTTTTATAATTAAATTTTTAATTATAACTTTGTGATCATCCTTTTCAAAAATAATTTATTTTCAAATAATTAAATAAATAATATAAGCGTGTTTAAATAGTTGTATTTAGTCCTTACAAGTAATACTATACTAATAAGCCTTTGTTCGATTGTATAATAAGTAATAAGTCGCGATAAGATTTTGGGAGTTAGTGGGGGTTTACAATTGCATTCCATATAGGACTGTATGCACTATTGGCGTGATAAATGATAATGAGGAAATATTTGCTATTGTAGACACCAAGATCATAGACAGTGAATTTATGGAGGATCCATACCACGAATACTAGTAGTAATTGCTTTCGTGTGACGAATTCTCTTCCAATCCAAGTAAGTTTATATGCGCAACACTTTTAACTATCAGAATGTGTTATTTTGTGTGAGTTCTCTCAAACTGCAAATTCGATCATGCTTTACAATATTTGGAACCTTTCTAGCGATTTACTTTGAAACGGATTTGAGAATCATGTGGTTTATTCGAAACTTGTGGATTTTTACTCTCGTGAAATAATAAGAATAAATATACGATAACAAAAGTGGGAACGGTTTGCAGAGGATGCGTGTGAAGGCTACGGACGGGAACACAATTGGGTGATTCCCCTATGGTACATACCCTTTTTTATTTATCGTGGAATCTATGAGTACTACCTATGCATGTTTAGGTCATGACTGTATAGGGGTGACGACACTTAAGGTCTCATTAGAATAGTTAGGGCGGGATAGCGAAGGGGTATCTACTAACTTCAGGGGAGAAATTGGTATATTCCAAGAATGCACCCCTGTTATGATGATTTATTGCATTGTGACCTCTCTGTCAACATCGTATTTGTTGGGGCTCGTAGGCTACGCCTCAACCAAAGATATGAGTAAAACGTGGTTATTCTCTCCTTGTTAGCCAAAACTCTGTCTTACATGTTGTGATAAATGCTTACTCAGTTTTTATTGATAAATATTTTCTGCCGTCGGTTTTTGCTATTTCAAAACCCGCATGTTATGAATAAAGTGGGGGAATGCGTACACATAAGCTGGAGCTAGGATCAGGCATCTAGGATATCGCTTATTTATCTAGAAAGAACTTTATTCAGAATTGCAACTTAGATTTGAACACTGTTATTATTTCTTTCAAAATATTGTTGGAGGGTTTCTCTTATTTATCAATTGAATGCAGTTCGATTTCCGTTTGGTTGCACTAGCAAGTAACCGTAGGTTTCTGGTTGTTTCAGTTGGTATCACAGCCAACGGTTCCAACGCTAGTGCTACCCTACGACTTCCACTAAATATAAAATCTAATTAATAAGTTTTCAAGATTTAAAATGAATATAGGATAACTAAAATTGGCAATAAAATTTAAACAAGTCGGGGTTGTGGGATAGTCTAGATGCATTCTTAGCTACCTTTATTTCCCTGATTCCTGGAGTTGAGGATTGTTGTGTGTTATGGATATTACTGTGATAATTTCCCGGCATATGTGATAGATGTAATTTTATTATGTTAGTTATTAATTTTGTTGAGATTATGAGTGCAGGCGTGGTATAGGACAATTCTAAGACATTTCTTTCCTCTTTCAGATGGCTGACGTACTTGCTCCAGCCCTACCCGTCCTTCAGCTAGAGGATTCCCTGCTACTCGAGGTTACTTAGGATCCCAGGAAGAAATGATTGATTACTTCATTCGTGTGCACGAACGTTGTAACGATTGGAGCTTTTCGGATCATGGAGATGCCAGCTTCCAAAATGAACTAGTGGTGAGTCATTGCATTCTCAATGGATTGCCAAACGTGCAAGCATGGGTGGCAATAAAGGATTTTTACGTATCTTTGATGAATTTGGTACCCAATGATAAGATTTGGAAGCATGGCGGTACTTACACGTTCCGAATCCATGACCTATATGACAGGCTGCAAGAAGCGGCTAATCAACTCCAGGAGAATGTAGAATCGGAAGAGGAAGAACCTAACAAGGAACCCAAATTCGATCCGGAGGAGGACCCAATGGAAAAGGAGGAGCCTGTTGAAGAAGCACTCGTTCCAGTCCCAACTGCACACGCAGGATTTAGGCCGCCCATCCCTGCCCCTAACAACCTCACAGGAGCATGTCATCCACACCTCATACTTTACAATCTAGGTATGGAAACGCTAAAGTAATATTATGCCTATATCGAAAACATATGCATCGCTTGGACCATAAAGGTCCATGACACTTTCGGCCACCCGTTGAGTATATGTTACTACATACTCGAAGGACTTCCACACATGACACCTTGGAAGAAGCTGAAGAACGACTTTCTCGACCTAGTCATCCGCAATCTATGGGGCGAGGAGGTGCCTAACGTCTCAAATTACGAGCACAACATGCATGAATGATACTGGGTAGACCCACACACTCTTTTGGCACATTTTGAGGATATAGCTATCAATGGATGCGGAGGCCGAGCATGAGGCTTGTTGATGAGTAGATTCTCGCATATGACCGGGGACGAGATAGCACCAGAGGTACAAGAAGCATTATATGACGACGCTGAAATGGATCTATCGGACTCGGACTATCCTGACTCACCACAGTACACTCCAATCATGCCACCACCCACCCATTAGGACACCTTATGATATCTTTTATTTTATCGCAAGTATGAACGCTTAGGATTTGATTTAGTTTTTATGTTAGACATGGGTTTCTATTTTTGGCAATAAAGGCATGATTTTCTTTCTTTATATATGTGTGCGCCAGGTGTGTGAATGCTATATATTAGGATTGTATTAAGTTAAGTCACATTTATAAGGTACAATCTTATACCAGGAGTCGTTCAAGATAAGTAGGAAACATGAATCAAGGAGGTCAACAAGGTCAACAAGGCGGACAAGTTCCATCTGTGGATCCAATTGAATTCCAGGAGATGCGGCAGGCAACTCTAGCTCTGACCCAAATCCTACAGAATACCCACGATGGATTGGGAAATGTTATGAGCAAGGTAGCTGAACTCCGCTCGGGACTTCTTTTATGGGACGGATGACCCTACCACCTTGGAAAATTGGATCAGGGACTTTGGAAAAGTCCTAGTATCTGCGCGCTGCCCTGAGGATCAGCATGTTGGAGTAGCCATCTTATAATTCAAGAAAGTGGCTGACGACTGCTGGTCAGCCAAGGGAGACTTCTTGCCCAGCAGGGATTTGGCTGGGAACAACTGAAAGCGGCGCTACGAGAACGTTCTATCCTGACCATGTCAAGGATAGGAAGTTCAATGAATTAATGAAATTGAAACAAGTAAGTGAGAACCCTTATGATTATCATCATAAAAACATGGAGTTGATGAGGTTTGGAAGGGAACCGGTGCTGACCGATGCAAAGAAGATCAAGAGGTTTATATGAGATTTAAACTTCCAACTTCGGATGGCCTTGATTGCGAACCGATTTGACACCATCATGGATGCTTATGGGGCAGCTCAGGACGCCCAGAATTTGAAGTACTGAGGCACTAGCAGCAACTGGTTTCCAGAATCGCGGTAAAGGAAGTAATGGAGGAGATAAAAGGTTTCGTCCCAACCCAGCCCACACCAACCAGTTTAGGAACCAAGGCCAAGGTGGACAGGGCCAGGTAAGGACTTACCACTTCAAGAGATGCCGCTGAAACCACCCAGTATTAAACTTCCAAGGCATGAAGGTGACTTGCCTCAACTGTGGAAGGCTAGGCCATCGAAGGTATGAATGCCGAGCAAGAACCGCAATAAGCAATAGCGGTGGAAATCAAGGAGGAAATGGAGGATTCAACCGTGGAGGTAACAACTAAGGTGGAAACAATAGTGGATATAACCAAGGAGGCAATAACAACCGTGGTAACCAGTATGGAGAAAACCAGCGCAACTATTAGCAAGGTGGTGGATATAACTATGGAAAAAACTACAACTAGAGGAATAACAATGGCTACAACAATGGAGGAAGGAACTACCAGAGCAACAATGGGCAAGGAGGAAACAACTATAACAATAGGCCACAAGGAAGTGTTGTTGGATCCGTGACCGCAACAACAGCAGCTCCTACAGCACCAGCTGTCACGACCCGTAGCGTAGCTAGAACTATCAATGTATGAATCAGACTGAAGCTGAGCCGGCCAACGTAGTGACTGGTACATTCCTAATCATTTCACCCTTGCTTTATTTTTATTTGATTCTCGAGGCACATTTTCTTTCATATCATCTAATTTTGCTAAGAAGTTAGACTTGCCAACTCCTATCCCAATATCTATTACCATATCTACCCCTAGTGGATAAATCACACCTTGTAAAACCATGTATCCTTGTGTCAACCTAGAAATATTAGGATCCAAGCTACCTTCTGACCTTATTCTCTTTGATCTAGTCAATCTAGATGTCATCTTAGGTATGGACTAGCTTAGCAAATACAAAGCAACCATAGAATGTGCCAACCAAAAAGTAAGATTCCGTGGCCCGAAAGGTGAACAACTATCCAATAGGGGTATAAATAGTGGACCCAAAATCCAAATCGTGTCAGCCTTATCCATCCTATCCTATGTGGAGAAAGGGCATAAGGTATACCTCTGTACAATCCACGATCAAGAGAAACAAGGAGAAAAGTTAGAAGATATTCCATTGGTGAGAGAATTCCCATACGTCTTTCCGGAAGAGCTTCCGGGAATGCCACCTAAGAGAGCAGTCAATTTTGCAATTGATTTAGTACCAGGGACTGGACCAATATCAAAGGCACCATATAGAATGGCACCAGCCGAGCTCAAAGAGCTACAAGAACAACTCAATGAGTTATTAGACAAAGGATTCATCAGACCTAGGGTATCAACCTGGGGAGCACCACTTTTGTTCGTAAAGAAGAAAGATGGAAGTCTAAGACTTTTCATAGACTACCGTGAATTAAATGGTGTAACCGTTAAGATCAGATACCCACTTCCCTGGATAAACAACTTGTTCGACCAGCTACAAGGAACCGATATCTTTTGGAAGATCGATATAAGGTCAGGATATCACCAGCTTAGGATAGTTGAATAGGATATTCCTAAAATGACATTTTGGAGCCGATATGGTCACTACGAGTATACAGTAATGCCATTCGGTCTCACCAATGCCCCAGCAGCATTTATGGAGCTGATGAAACGAGTTCTTGAGAAGTACCTAGATAAGTTTGTTCTCGTTTTCATCGACGACATTCTAATCTAATCAAAAGGGAAAGAAGAACATGAACAACATTTGATGGAGGTATTGGAAACCTTAAGGAAAAGAAGTTGTTTGGAAAGTTATTGAGGTGTGAATTTTGGTTGGATAGAGTGCCTTTCCCAGGGCATATCATATCCAAGGAAGGTGTGTCGGTAGATCCAGGTAAGATATCGGCAGTGAAGGACTGGCCCACACCAAAGAGCGTGCCAGAGATAATCTTGTCCCCCACTATACTCCAATACTTCTCAAAAAAGCCTGCATTGATACCGTCTGCTCCTGGAGCTTTATCAGGAGGAATTTGAAACAAAGCTGATTTCACCTCCTCCTCACTATACGCCTGCTCCATCATATCACACTCCTCAGCAGAGGTCTTGTGATCCATGGTACTCAAAATATCTTCTTTATCCTGAGAATTATGATTAGACGATGTGAATAAATGAGAGAAATTCTGCTGTAGTACCTGAGTGATCTGATCTGAATCGGTAATACATTCCCCCATATCATTCTCAATCCCCTGAAAAGTGTTGCGAGCTCGACGAATAGTCGCTTTCTAATAGAAGAATCTGGTATTTTGATCCCCATCCTTCAACGATTCTGATCTAGCCCGTTGTGACCACATAATCTCTTCCTTTCTAAATTGATCATTGAGTTCAACCTTCAAGGCTTCTCTTTCCATGACCACGTCTCTTGTATGATTCCTACCCTGTAGAACATCCAGCCTTTCTCTGATCTGCTTGGTCTTCCTCCTCACGTTTCCAAAAACCGATTTGTCCCAAGCTAAGCATTGTGAGGTTGTTTCCCGAAGGAGTTGGGCAGCGGTATCATCTTTCCGTGTGGACCAACACTCTCGAATCAGATTCTCAAAATCTTTATGGCCACTCCACATCTTTTCGAATTGAAACGGTCTTTTCCCCGTACACTGATTAGAACTCCATTGCAGCAGAAATTGGACTATGATCGGAGTTAGGATCACTCAGATGTTGTACCCGAGCTCCCTGAAACCTGTTCATCCAAAGCGGATTGGCAACAACACTGTCTAGACGCTCCCGAATATTTCTATCATCAGTCTGATTATCATTCCAAGTAAACGGATTCCCAGAGAATCCTAAATAAGTACAGAACGAAACTAAGAAAGCTGACTATAACTTACCACCAAACCCCCTTCCTTTTTCCATAATGGTTGTTACCGCGTTGAAGTCGCCAGCAACACACCACGAAAAAGATGATTCTGGTGCTAAAAGTCTGAGCAATTCCCATGAAAGATGTATGTCCTCCCTGGGGAAAACCTCTGAAATTATTTCAATATCGGACTTGGGTCTCCATAAAAACCAGTAAATCTCCAAAAAAATTATCAATAGATTCAACAATGGTAACATTAATATAACGATGGTTACATCTGTTGAGATGAACTTGCATACCTTCCCTCCAAAGCATAGCTAAACCACCACTCATGCCTCTACTATCCACTGTGATACACTTTGCATAGCCTAACCGACCACTGATCTTATCCATCTCATACTTGCTTGACTTTGTATCAATAAGAAAAATCAAGCCGGGATGAAGTCGCTTCACATGATCTTGAAGCGATATGAACATTCTCGGGTTCCCGAGACCCCGCACGTTCCAACTGAAGAGATTCATTCTGCTCGGCGGAGATGCACCTCATCCACCGCCGCTATCGCATTAGGGATCTTTAAGGAACCCTGGTCCTGGTTTTCTTCAAGAGCACTATTTAAAGTTAACTTCCCATTCCCCCTTCCTCCACCTCTGCCCCTGCTACTTCCTCTACTTCCGCGTTTTGAGTTACTAGTACCAGCAGCAGACTTTGATTTCGGTTTTGGACTCAGGGATGTATCACTAATATTTCTCTTCGAACTATTTTTTGAATAAGTGGAGAGTACCATAATCTATTTACCTCTATTACCCACTAGGAGTGAGTCCAAGCGACTCTATGGAAGTGGCATACTCATTGTGGGGAGCTGACCAGTACCATTTACCTCTGAACCAAGTGGGTTAACAAAAATTTCCATTCTGCCTTGAGTCTCACCTTTCACGTCCATGTCTTCGTCATCCTACCCGCTGCCATCATCATTTACACACCCTTCTTCCTCCTCTACTTCATCTTCCTCGTTAGTCCATTCCTCATCCGATCCCATCTTAGTATCGTTTCGGTTTTCGGCTGAAAAATCTACTCCTTCTGCACCACAACAGATCCTTCTTTTAGCGACCAGTTTCCTTCCGACTACCAGGATTATGGTCTTTAAAAGCAGTACAAACAGTCTTTTTTATCAGTTAGTTGTCTGCCTTGTCGTCTTTTATATTTTTAAAGACCAGTTGTGTTTCTGTCGCGGGGACACGACTAGTCAACCGAAATAAAAAATTATCAACGACTTGCAGTTTTGTCGGGAATGGATCTAAACACAAATTTGACCAAACTTTTGGACGGAAATTATAATTACATGAAACAATTGAGGTAAAACACAATTTTTCAAAATTTTAACTCCACCTGTTATCATGAAGGGCGGCAATTGAAAATTTCAGCAAACATTTTGGAGGGGAAAACTAACAATTCACGAAAATTTTAGAGCCAAAACCCAATTCATCAATTCACCAAAACATAAACCTTTGAAATGTTTCCAACTTATCTCATTTCGATCAAGCTATTGGAGGGGAAACTAACAATTCACGAAAATTTTAGAGTCAAAACCCAATTCATGAATTCACTAAAACATAAACCCTTGAAATTTTTCCAACTTCTCGATCGATCAGTTCCTCATTTCGATCTCTAACTAGCTAGCTATGTTCTTCTTCTTCACTCCCCGCGGCAAATCAATCGATTTCACAAGTTCCTATCTCTTCTCGATCTGTAGCTCTTCATCTGTTCTTCATTGATCGATACTGCCACCATAGCCGCATAACCACGAGACTATTATTCTGTGAGGTGAGGGATGAGGCACTTAGATTTGGAACCCTGATGGGTTCGGTTGTCATCGATCGAAATTTCGGAGAACTTCGTCGAAGAATCAAAGATGCCCCAATACTCAAGTAAGAATTCACTAATTCGATTTACAATCAATAGATTAGGTTATTTGTATACCGGGAGTTTCGTTTTTCTGCGATGGCTTAGTGGTATCGTATTTTATGCTTTCTTTGTTCTTGATTTCAATACCTTGTTCTGGACTTTTTCTTTTTCTGTGTGGGTTTTAATTCCTTGTCTGTCTTGAAGATGAAAAATTTCATTTCAATGTTGAATTACAGACATGTTGAGTATGCTGGTGTCGATAATTTTTTGTTTGGTATATGCATGAAGTTGTCTGATACTTTTGGATATAAGAATGTTATGTCTGTGATGGATGAACTCAGTTTAGTTGGTAGTCTATGTGTCGATATTCATATTTTCGAAATTAAAGTTTTAAAGTCACCGTTTGCATTTGCTGCTTGCATTCCATTTTGCCAGTGAAATAACTTTTTGCGTCTCATTTTATGTGGACAGCTTTGGTACTTTTCGCATTACGTGGTACATGCAATCCACCAGTTAACTGATGATCTATATATATATAGCTATTTGTGTCCTGTGTCGGTGCATTAGTGACTATTTGTGAGAATTTGAGAGGTCGTGATGATTTGGATCAATCTGTAGAATTCACCCATTGAAGCTGATAGAGTGTAATATGCATGGCAAGGCAAAATCCTTTTGCAGCCTGTGATCATCTTTTATTTAGTTTTAATGAGTACCGATCTCAGTCGGCCTCTTCATGCTCACTGAAGAGTCTGTGGTGATATGGATCTATTGAATTCACTCTATGAAGTTGATAGAGTGTCATATGGGCAAGGCAAAATCCATTTGCAGCCTTTGATCATCTCTTATTTGCTTTTCATGAGTACTAAACTGAGCCTCTTCATGCTCACTGAATAGTCTGTGATGATATATATGGTTCTATCGCATTCACTTTTTGAAGCTCGTAGAGTGTAATATTAATGGCATCGCAAAACCCTTATGCAGCTTATTTGCTTTTCACGAGTACTGATCTGAGCCTCCTTCCGTGTCCCTATGTTTGGGTCTGAATTACTATATATCTTATGGAATCCTCTTACAGTACTATATCTTGGAGCATCCTCATAGGACCCTTATTCACTTGGTATAACCTATATATGCTGCCTATGTGTGACTACTGATTCTGGCTTTAAATTTGGTAGTTCTAACTGTGTTCTATCTGTGATCGATGTTAAGCAGGCGAGTTTATATTAGTGATCATAACAGGCTGTGATGATATGGATACATCGATCACTTGAGAGATATTGTAATACGCATGGAAATATCGTTTTGCAGCCTGTGATCATCTCTTATTATGTATTTAGTCACATGTCTGAGCCTATGATCACTATTATTGAAACAGTTTGACCATTGTAAAAGAATTGTAATAATTTTATATTGACTGAAACAGTTTTGTACTTCAGAGCCAGAGTGTAGTAGTTTGTTCCTGATTATCTGTTATTGACTGTCTGTGTGTGCTGTCTCGTGGAAATGAATTGCAAACAGACTTACTATTCCGTATTTGTTGGCCGACAAAGCGGCGTATATATGTCATGGAAAGAGTGTCAGCAACGAACAACGGGATACAAGGGCGCTTGCTTTCAAAAGTATACAGATTATGAAGAGGCTACGAATGCCTTGTTGGCGGATCAGGAACGCCGTCGTGTTGACATACTTGCAGCTCCATCCAATTGTTTCGCAAAACGTGTTGCGTCTACACCAAATAATAACTGGCTACTTTTCGGCGCTGTTGGATTTTTGTTGGGAGTCTGTGTCGCATGTGTTGGATTTTTGTTGGGCGTTTGTGTCGCATGTGTTGGATTTATAATAGCGTCATAGTTATGTTTATGAAATCAAGGTATTTGTAATGTAGTTTGGATCTTTATTATTATGAATATGTCGCAATGTCTTTTGTAAAATCATTGCAACATATCTAATCCAGTACTTGGTTTCAAATATTTTAGTACTATTGTTGTAACATTTTGTGACCTCTGATTTAGTAATGGCAACTGTATTGCTTGTTGATAATTGGCCTAAAGCCCGTAGATTGTAAATTAGTAATAGGCAATGAAAGTCTACAAATTATTATATTAAAAAGTAACTTGTACAATCAATCGTCAACTCATAAGTCAATATGCAGTCAACGTTCAACTTTGCCGAAACAAATATATCGGTTAGGTCAGATGAAGTGCACGGTCAACAATCGAAGGAAAACTCTACGGCGTGCGGTTAAGGCAAAAGTGTAATATGCAGTCAACGGTCAACTTCGCAGTTTCCACTTAGAGAAACTAATATGTTAAGTTAAACAAGGTCAACAATGAACTAAATACTCTAATGTACAGTCAACGGTCAAATCCAAAGTCAATTATGTAGTCAAGTGTCAACTTTGCGTGTACCACTTGGTGACACTATTAGGTTCGGTCAAAGGAAGACAACAGCAAAGTCAACTTTACGGTCAACGATCAACTAAAAAGTCAATTACGTGGTGAACTGTCAACTTTGCGGTTAGCACTTTGTGACACTATTACGTTTGGTCAAAGGAAGACAACAGTGAACTAAATAGTCAGCTGTACGGTCAACGGTCAACTAAAAAGTCAATTACGTGATCAACTATAAACTTTGCGGTTAGCACTTCATGACACTATTAGGTTAGGTCAAAGAAAGACAACAATGAACTAAATAGTCAACTGTAAGGTCAACGGTCAGCTCAAAAGTAACCTACGTTGTCAATTGTCAACTTTCCGGTTACCACTTGGTGACACTATTAGGTTCGATCAAAGGAAGACAACAGTCAACCAAATAGTCAACTTTACGGTCAACAGTCAACTAAAAAAGTTAATTAAGTGGTCAACTGTCAACTTTGTGGTTAGGACTTCGTGACACTATCAGGTTCAGTCAATGGTCAACTGTCTACTTTGCGGTTAGCACTTCCTGACACTATTAGGTTCGGTCAAAGGAAGAAAGCGGTGAACTAAATAGTCAACTTTACGGTCAACGGTCAACTCAAAAGTCAACAACGTTGTCAACTGTCAACTTTTCGGTTACCAATTGGAGACACTATTAGGTTCAGTCAAAGGAAAACAACAGTGAACTAAATAGTCAACTGTACGGTCAACGTTCAACTCAAAAGTCAACTACGTTTTCAAATGTCAACTATGCGGTTAGCACTTCCTGACACTATTAGGTTCGGTCAAAGGAAGACAACTGTGAACTAAATAGTCAACTGTACGGTCAACGGTCAAGTCAAAAGTCAACTACGTTGTCAATTGTCAACTTTCGGGTTACCACTTGGTGACAATATTAGGTTCGGTCAAAGGAAGACAACAGTGAAGTAAATAGTCAACTTTACGGTCAACGGTCAATTCAAAAAGTCAATTACGTAGTCAACTGTCAACTTTGCGGTTACCACTTGGTGGCACTATTAGGTTCGGTCATAAGAAGTAGGGGTATAAGCGGTTCGGTTTGGTGCGGTTTTTGCTAAAATCATAAACCAAACTGAATACATCGGTTTACTAATTTTGTAATCAACCAAACCATTTGAAAGGATGAACCGAACCAAACCAAACCGAAAAATTCGGTTCGGTGCGGTCGGTTTGCGTAAAAATTATCGAATGGATATTACAATACTACTTTGTCAACGAATTTCAAGTTTTAAGTGAAAATAAATTAAATATACTTTAAAAAAATATATGCACAGCTATCGTTTTAGGGAGAAAGTATGATGAAACGTGAGAAAAATGAAGAAGATTAAGATTGATATAATCATTTTAATTGAATCAATATACTCGTGTTTCTCTTTTCTATATTACTTAATATACTTTACGCAATATACATTGTAGTAAAAGTACGTTGAGCACATATTGGTTCAGTTCGGTTTGGTGCGGTGTGATATTTTTACAAACCAAAAACCAAACTGAATAGACCGATTTGTAAAAAATTGAACCGTTGATAAACCGAACATTCAAAAAAACCATCCAAAACCAAGCATTTCGGTTTGGTTCGGTTGGTTTGACCGGTTTATTCGGTTTTTCTTACAACCCTAATAGGAAGAGTACAACGGTGAATTAATTAAGTAGTCAAATGTAAGGTCAACGGTCAACTAAAAAATCAATTACGTAGTGAACTGTGAACTTTGCGGTTAGCACTTGGTGACACTATTAGGTTCGGTCAAAGGAAGACAACAGTGAAGTAAATAGTCAACTTTACAGTCAAAGGTCAACTAAAAAGTCAATTACGTAGTAAACTTATAACTTTGCGGTTACCACTTGGTAAACTATTAGGTTTGGTAAAAGGAAGACAACAGTCAACTAAATTGCAAAACTGTATGGTCAACGGTCAAAACTAAAGTTAATTATGTAGTAAACTTTCAACTTTGGGGTTACCACTATGTGACACTATATTAGGTTTGGTTAAAGGAAGACAACAGTCAACTTAACAGTTGTAGATACAGCTTTCCAGACAAGCAGATCACGACCATGTGGCAGCAATCCAGCACACCTAGCTGTGCTCCATACACACCGGATCACTACCTATGCTTATCCACGTGGGGGCTGCGAGACAGGGCCCTCGCATACCAACACGGGACCTGTAGGGAGTTAGTGGTTTGGAGGCTAGGGTAAGGCCCGTCGCGCGTGTGCGACGACCAAGGTCGCGCGCGACCTCTTGTTACTGACTGAGAGGTTCTAGGCTTACGTGTCCCATAAATGCGGCTGATCTCATAACTGTCTCCGTCTCCAATACTTGTGGGCAGATACGTAACGGTTTCTATGTAAACGGTCGAATGTGCCGTTGGGGGCTCTATCATTAAGCCGCCATTTATGGTGCATTAACCCCCTCAACGGTCACTTCCCCACTATATATAGGATCGTTAGCTTTCCATTACAACGCTGGGTACACAGAGAGCACACTGAATATCACTCAGTCTTTGGAACGCTAAGCAACTATTCCCTCTCTCAGCCTACTGTCTCTCTCTCGAGCAGTTACCAGTGCTTATCCTCTCCCTACACACACCCTACATCTCTCCGTGTTCCTATTCTCTACTTGAGGTGCACACTTGGATCTCTCGGAGGGATTCCTGTGTTCACAATTTGGTGAACCCGACGTGAAACATCCACCTTCAATCTTTTCCAACCCTTCCATAATGTCTTCTGATGCACACGTCCGTGATGGTGATCGGTCCCCCTCCCATGAGGAGACCTCAGGGGAAGAGGGACTTCTCAATACCACAGTCAATCCCAGTGTCCGCACGCAAGTAGCTACTCGCAAGAGGGCCCTCTTTAGAGGAACTCCAAGCCACGATTCAGATTCAAGCTCAGATGATGCAGGCCCAGCCCGCCTAGATTGCTCAAATCATGGCAATATTGGGAAGGATTGCTCAGAACACTACCAAAGGGGCTTCAGTCCCATCACTGACAGCCTCGTTGTCCCTACCAGTGGCGGCAACCACATCCATAGTGCATACGTCTGTTGCACAATCTTCTTTTTCTTGTGGCCTAGGGCCTCAAGAACCGGGCATCCCTCCTCCCTGATGACAATGGGGAACCCCACATCATACTCGGTGGTGCCTTACCACGCAAATGGAGCTTTAGGCAGCCATGCACTTCCGCCGCCACCTCCCTATGATCCAACAATGCCCTCCATTCCGGGCTTCGCAGCCTTCGAACAGCATATAGACAACATCATGGCGCACCAGAATTTCGTAGAAGCCGTCGTACCAAACGTTGACAGCGCGCCTCCCGTTCCACGAGACATCTACCTGATGCCCAACCCTGCAAGATACAAAGCACCCAAGTGGGAGAAGTTTGATGACGTCGGCAGGAACACGCACGAGCATGTGATGCAATTCGTTGACATGATGGGTCCACACGGGGTAGACACCAGGCTATTGATGCACGAGTTTCCCAATTCTCTGGGGCCTTTTGCGTACAAATGGTATAGGACCTTGGAGGCAGGATCCGTCAAAACGTGGGAGGACATGGTGAAGAAGTTCTACACCAAATTCTTTCAGGTCAAAGAAAAGGTCACCACTATCCACCTCTCACGCATGTACCAGAAGAGTGACGAGGATGGGGTCGCCTTCATCAAAAGATTCAGGGCCAAGTCCTTGGAATGTGTGGATGATGTCCTTGAAAGTCGACTGGTGGAGATATGCCTTCACCGCATGCGCGAAGAATACAAAGGTATGCTCATTATCTTAAACATGCCTCCCTTATCTAGATTGGTGGAAAGTACCAGGAATGTGGATCCCCTGGTGGAAAGGATGAGGACGCGGTACGCTAACGAGCGTACACAGGCGAGTCCCAACTTCAAAACGGGAAAGTAAAACTACATACGGACTCGAGACGTCAGTTTCCATGCAATATCATCCCCCAATAAACAGCAGCGGCTCGCGCCTCGGGAGGCACCACCTTTGCCTGTTCAATCGAGGATACAGTAGACCTCTGCGGAAGATGGCGCAAAGATGGGATCCTGACACCCTTAGAGCACAAACCCACGAAAGACCAACTGCAGGATCCAAGGTGGTGCGAGTGCCACGGGCAGTTGCTACACCCAACCAGAGAATATAAAAAGCTCCGTTGGCTGGTGGACAGGGAGATCAAGGAGGTCCAGTTGGTGGTCGATGAGACAACCAAGGATGTGCGGAACAACCCACTGCTGTCTCATGCAAGGAAGGAGCACAAGGGAAAGGAGGTAGCTATGATATCGATTACAGACCTCGAGGAGGTCGAGGAGGAAGAAGCCCCGGTGATAGCGGAGGTTTATGAAGATGAGGACTATGGTGCCGACTCCGAGGATTTGCGTGCCGAGCGGATAAAGGACTCTGCCAAGTTTGTTAAATTCTTCGATGAGATGAATTTTTCAAACAGCTGCAGGCATGAGATGATAAAGGCGATCTTGAGGGTAGGTGAGGACCACGGGGAAGAACTGGTCATTTCCAACGGAAGGGTTGTGACGGCCGTGTGACCAGGAGGTCTGAGCATAACGTTTGACGAATTGTACAAGAGAGCTGATGTCAATCATCAGAGGCCGATGTACGCAACTGCCACTATTAACCATGTGGAGTTCAAGAGGGCCTTTGTTGATAGAGGAGCTGCTGTGAATGTCATTCCCCTCAGTACCCTGGAACTCGCAGGAATTCCCCAAGTCAAGAGGCTGTCCCCACTAATGGGTTTTGGAAGTGACTCTGAAATGACAGTTGGCTGGATTCGATTGGGGATTCAGATTGGCTCAAGTGTTCTGCCAAATTTCATGTCATTAAGACCAACACCACTTATCACATGATTATCGGACGGGCATGGATCCATCGCTTCGACGCTGTACCCTCCATGGTTCACCAGGTTATGAAGGCCATTTGGAAGAACAAAATGGTTGCGATACCTGCCTCGATGAACCCCTTCAATTTAGAAGAAGCACATTAGTCTGAGGCTGTATGGTTTACAGAATTGACAGATGAACCTATTCCAGCCCCATTACGGTCAACCCCCTTACCCAAGAGGGAAGATGTTAATAGGCAGTCACCAGCAGGGGTCATGGTAATGCACGAAGAATCTGAGAGGTAATCCACGCGAGAGGAGATTCCCAAAGTTGCTTATAAAAAGAGTGTCTACACCCTGAAAAGGGTCATCGAACATGACAGTGAGGGCAGGCAGGTAAATAGTTTCTACTCCAACATAAGGAATTTCGATAGCATCTAAGGGCTGTCGCGGGACTACTATCACTCCAACACCACTCAAGAACGCAATGGTATTGTCCTTGACCTTCTCTTTACTGGATTTTGTGACTAACGACTGTACACTCCCGTAGAAGGTTCCAGAAGCAATAATAACTCTCCCCTGGGGAGTCCCTTTCCAGATTAAACTATCAGACCCACCTTGCCATTCTACATGAGGTAAAATCCTATCTGTTTAGATAGCAGCCAAACACAAAGCCTATCTGTCTAGATAGGAGCAAAATGAAAAGCCTATCTGTTTAGATAGCAGCCAAGATCAAAGCATATATGTTTAGATAGCAGCAAAATACAAAGCCTATATGTTTAGATAGCAGCCAAACACAAAAGCCTATCTGTCTAGATAGCAGCAAAATCAAAAGCCTATCTGTTTAGATAGCATCCAAGCGCGATCAAAGCCTATCTGTCTAGATAGCAGCCAAACACAAAGCCTATCTGTCTAGATAGCAGCAAAATGAAAAGCCTATATGTTTAGATAGAAGCCAAGTGCGATCAAAGCCTATCTGTTTAGATAGCATCGAAATACAAAGCCTATTTGTTTAGATAGCAGCTAAAGACAAAGCCTATTTGTTTAGATAGGAGCCAAGCGCGATCAAAGCCTATCTAATTAGATAGCAGCTAAATACAAGCTTAACTCTTTCGATAGCAGCCAAATACAAAGCCTATCTGTCTAGATAGCAGCAAACGCGATCAAAGCCTATTTGTCTAAGATAGAAGCAGAAACGAAAAGGCTTAACTGGTCAAACATCGGCCAAGCACAACCAGAAAGTCTACTGTAGACAAAATAGCAAAGAGAAAGCATACTTTCATAACAGTCAAATATGGGTTACAAATTATATGTCTACATAACAGCTTAAAGCAAGGCTTACAAATGAAAAAGAAGGATTACAACTGGAAAAGCAAAGTGTTCTTAAGGAACACCTTACATGACTCTACGACTACAAAGCGGGAGGCTGTCAACGACGTTCTCGACCAGAATGGAGCTCTTGTCGATGCCCCTGACGTGGTGAGATGCCAAATGAACTTCAATCCATGAAGGCTGCTGATGTGAAGAACAAATGGGAGAACAGCTCATGGGGGGAGAAACCGAGCATGTTCAAAGAAAAGTACACCCACCCGTGGTCCCCTGGTGGAGATATTGGTGGCAAATAGTTCTCCGATGGAAATCCAACGGAGATGCACACGGCTCATTACTTGATGGCATAAGAATCGGCATAAAGTTGCTCTTCGCCAGAGGATCGCCAGAGGTGACCCTTACAAACATGATAAGGAAAAAGATGCCTTTTTCCCGATACGTGAGCCTACACAATTGGTTTTCGAAAAGACCGTGAGAGCTCGGGGATTCTTCATCTAATTCTTTGGGAGTTATTTCTATAGCATAACGCACAAATGCAAAGACAATGGGTGACGAACAAAGAAAAGAAGAGCAAGGACTCAAGGGAAATGGCATTCTTCCAGTTACAGGAGCTTAGTTGAGGAGTGAAATGGCAAGAAAGGGGGTTTATATAGGGCTAAGGGGAGACTCTTCAATTTCCCGACCGACTCAGCAATATCTCAAAAAAGAGCAAGAATCAATGGCCCTATTAAAAGACTATGACGATACAGTATCCCTAGGCAATGATGAAGGGGGGCCCGCTGTATGAAAAGCACTCTTTATTTAATGCTGAGGTGGCACGCTAGTTCAAATAAACAATGACGACTCATGTGGACTTGAGCCTACAAAGGTCTAAAATATTCCAGACTCACTAAGAGTTAGGAAACATCCGGTGCTAAAGCTACAACTGAGCATGATACACGCGCGTAAGTCTAGCAACTTTAGATAAGTGGCAAAAATAATTGTGAAAGTAAGACAGTTTAGGTAGCAACTACGTGCGCGTGAAAGGGTGGCCGCGACAACCTACCTGTTCAAAAGAAGAACGCAAGGGGAAGACAAATAAAGTAGAGCATTCCCAAACAAGAACCAACTAGAGAATATTTCGAAGCGTTCAAAACCCGCGCATGCAAAGCGGATAAGTTCAACCAAATCTAAGAAGAACGGTCATAAAAGGAAAACAAAATTTACATCAAAAACAGTTCAAAGCAAGAGAGTTGTTTTCAATCCATGAAGAGGCCTTTCGTGAGAGGATCTCTTGCCGACAGGAGAATAGAGTTGGCAGCTAATTGATCCAAGCGAATCTTGATGTCTCTATAATGCTTGTCAGCTTCCTCAAACTCTCTAAGGGCTTCATCCAGTTCTGCCTTGCGCGCTTAAAGGGCGGCCTTCTCTTCCTTATAGCTAGAGCGCTCAGAGCGAAGTTGTGAAGAGTTGCGTATCCTGGTTAGCCTCTTATAAGAAAGCTCAGATCCAACTGCCCGACTGCAATTTCTTGAAGCTCTACCGCGCTTCCGAGGAGATTCTCGGCATTTTCAAATGTGGTGCCTGCGGGGGTGGCTTTACATACCTTCTCCAAAAGGGCAGCTACCTCTTTGAGTAGAACCTCTCTGTCCCCGGGCAGCGACTCTAGCACTCCTGCAAATGTCCTCGGGTACGATAGGCGCACCTTCATCAGCCAATCAAGGCAGGCCTGGTCGATATCTGTACATAAGGAGAAAACGAGAATGCAACAATCAGCAAAAACGTGGTCTCAACAATTGATTATAATGAGCATGAATGCAGCGGCCTTACCGGTACCTTTGATAATTTGCTGAAGAGTGGCAATAGGAGTCGCTGTTTGCGCGCTAGAACCAGCTGCCTTGATCATGCTCTGATCAGCCTAAGCTTCGCGCACAAAGTATGCCTCAGGGATCACAATACTCCCTTGGGCCACCGCAACAGGGTTCTCAATCTGTGAACCCCAGACCTCCCATGAATTCTCGGAGAAAAGCCCATCCAAATCAAAAACATCCCCTGTGACAGCAGCACTCCCCGAAACGCTCGACGCGACAAGAGCGTCATGCCCATTTGTCTCAACATCGTCATTATCAAGAGCACCATGCTCCGCCGAAGAATTTCTTGCAATACTCTCCTTATCAGGGGTGGCGTGTTCACCCGACTCAGCAATACATTCGACCCTTCCAGCACTTTTATCAGGAGAAGTTTATGTCCAGGATTCATGACCATGGGGGCTCTCTCAACACCTATTCCTTGCCCAACATCCTCGTCGTCTGAAGAAAGGGATTTTGTTTGAGCGATGGGAGCAGCATCATCATCTTGCCGTCGACGGTCCTCCTCTTCTTGCTCAGAAATGAACTCAAGGCGCTCTGCATCAGCGTCATCTTCAACCACTGAAGCCTTTTCCACTGGGCCTTGCTCCGAAACTCCTGCAATAGAAAATTTCACTTTTAGGAACCACTGTGGTGCTGCGAGGGCGACGAGGCCTCAAGGGACAAAGGTCGGATTCTGCAAAGACAAGAGAGTTACTCTCGGAGCAACAAGCAATGGGAATTAAAACTCTCTATCGGTGTTTAAAGCAGTGTTTCCCTACTTAAATGGGGTGTCCGCGCGATAAGCATGATGCAAGTTATCATCGACACCTTTCAACCTAGCATGACCTGTTTATAATGACACATTAAAATCCGACTCAAAGAAGAGTGTAGTAGGATGAGTAGGTTGCGAGTTGTCAGAAGGGTTACCTGAGGATTCCCCACACTGATCTCTTATCCACCTACGGATATCAAGTGTAGAGACTCCATGGTACAATGCACCAATCACAATTTCATGAGCGGATAAAGCAAACTTAAAAATTTTACCTTCTTCGTCTTCATCATCAACGATTTGATGAAAATCTACTTGGGCTCGATGCATCTCATTCACATCTCCAGGAGAAAGACGAGGTGTGTGCGAATGAGTTGATCGCGTGCGAGGTCTTCGCTCTCTTGAATCCTCCTTGGTGGTCTCTTCGAGGCTTTTCTGTTTGGCCAGCTCGACTCGCTCTTCCTCTGATAGCTTTTCTTGCAAAGATTTCTCCTCAACCATATGCCTCGAATCTTCGATGGCCTCCTTATTGGTCATAATCATTGGCCCTTTTAGGGAACTTTCATCATCTGCGGAATCAATAACGAGGAAGATGAGAGTTGATGCATCAACTTGACAAAGTTAACATGCCAATTTATCTTAACTTCTTCCTCTTCCCTAGCAACAAAGCCTGGCTCCGAATCTGGGATAGCCCACTTCTTCGAGAGAGTCTTAGAAATATTCTTCACTGTCAGCTCGCTCCGCGAACCTTCGAAGGCTGCGCCACCAAGCTATCTGTCAAAGAGGGGCTTGCACTTCTCTTCTTCGTCACCTTGACGTACGAAGCAAGGAAAAGTTCAAGACTCTCCGAAACTGCATGTAGGATTCCTTCATCTATGGGCATATTTGGAATAATGACGCTGTTGGGCTGACCCTTCTTCGAGCGACAAAGATCTATAAAATCCCCGCTACGATCCCTTGATGCAAAGCGTCTCAAGCAGCACTAATAAGAGGGAAAGGAAACGACGTTATCAGTCATAGGATGCAAAGACATAATGGGATAAGTAGGTTCATATAATACCGTTTGAAAGTCTTGCGCGTATTGGGCCCCGGCATCAAGGGAGTTCTGTCCAATGGTGGTAGTCTTCTCCTTCAAGATGAACTCTGGGCAAAGATTTCCTTAAGCCAGTAAGGAGTAATATCCGTAATTGTCCGTGCTTCGGGTCAAAGTAGTCTTGAAAGGATAATCTTTCCATAAAGGCGCGTGGACCTTACCAACCGAAAGTTGAGTGTGGAGAATGGTCAAACGACAAACCTGGGTATTCCAGAAAGCCACCCAGCTAGCAGAAATCCTGCCCCGCCTTCCCCTGGAAAGCTGAGCCAAAGGAAGTTCTACGAGAAGCAATTTGTTGCTTTTCCCATAGAGCACTCCATTGTAGCAGCCCTTGGTAATAGACTAGGACCACATGGGGGTGCGACAGCATCATAGCCCAGTTGAAAGGACAGGCGAAGAGGATCTAAAGGAACTTCTATGAGCTCATAATTGCAAGACTCTGCACCAGGAGCGTGTTCAACTAATGCATGCAGATAAGTTCTTCTACACCAGTTCACATATCGCCCATAATGCCGAGACCCTCTGGTAATGTGTTTCTCCTGGAAAGGAGTGTCAACCTCAGGATATATGTCCGCAAGGAAAACAATTTTGTCCAATTGCACCACATAAGTCCGAGCCACAAAGAGTTCAGCATCATCACATACCAAGGAAAAATTGCGGCGGGTGCTTTTAGCACCAAACCAACGCCACGAACGAGGACACAGAAGTGCTTCCTTCGGTTTCACATTCCACAAGTAGACAGGGGAGAGATTCGGAGCATATGAAGGCCATAGCTCGAAAACCCACATGGTCAAGAAACCGATATTGACGAAGGAAATAACATCGACCCTTCCACGCGACTCCTCAACATGAGAAACGGCTAAGTCGAGACGATAGTACAAAGAACCCAAGACAAGGGGCCCCAGAGCAATCTTGCGACCGAGCGCGAGCTTTACCGCGAGTGGGAGCACGTGGATAAAGACTCCGCCACGTGGACTCCTGTCTATGAGGAAACGCGACAGCCAAACGCACAGGAAACCACACAACGACCATTGAAGTCCTTCTCCATCAACAAAAATCAACGCTTTGCGATCTCCCTTGATCAATTTCTGAATGATGGCGGGCTTGGCATAGTCTCTGTACAAGAACATTAGTCATTTGGACCAGAGGTTCTTCGCACTGGAGGAAACAGACATGAAGGTACCACAGGGTTCAATTGCGTCAGGTGCCCATTGCGTGGCGGCTTTCTTTGGGGCCGCGAAACACTCCTGCATTTGTGCAAAAAGAGTAAGTTCCTCGTCACCCTCCAGTTCGTCCAAAGGATCAAAGGCTCCCATGCTCGGAAGCATCAACATATTTTCTACATCTTCGATGGTAGGTGCGGCCTCAAAGAAGAAAAGTGGAACGTATGGGCTCTCCTGGAGTAACGCGAAAACAGTTTCCTTAGCATGTCTTGATTAGCTTTGAGGTTAAAACTTCTGGTCGCGCAAATAGCGTTATAAATCCCGACTTACTTCAACACCGCCTCATGATTGCTAAGGATGAATGTGGTCCATTCATCCATCCCGTCGAGCTTCTCTAGGAAGGCCTGGAAAATGACGTCATTGAAAGGAACTAGGCCAGCTTCAATACTGAGCCTCTGTACATCATTGGCATCTGCTAGATCCCAATATTACCTGCTTGATTCGGGTTTTAACTCGAAAGCAACAACTGGAGGAGACGCCTGAGGAGCGTCCCCCTGGATCGTAGCCAAATAAAAATCATCACCACCCAGATAGGGAGACTTGCACCAAAATTCTTTGGGAAGCTTATGTACTTCAGCGGCCTCCTTGTTTGATTTCTTTGGGGCCATTTATGTGGGCATAAAGCAGCAGATTGCAAATCAATGACATGCAGAAGGAAAGAAAAAAGAGGGGGAGAAGAGTATCTGCAGAAATTGACCTATCTGCAGAAATTGACCAAAATTTCAAAATCAAGTTCAAATTAAGATACCTTGTTCACGAGTGAGCGTTTGGATCGCCTTAGAAAATTTCTCAAGAAGTTGATCGCAAACTTGATCGGAGGATTCTGCTTCTTGTCGTGGATGCTCTCTCTCATGCATACGAACTCAGAAACAACAACAATGGAAAAAGTTATAATTGAAGAGAGCAAAGGGTTTAAATAAACCTTCAGGATGAAGAGTCAAGACTGCTAACGTCTGCTGAGTCAGCGACTCTTCGAAATCCGGTGAAATTGACAACCTATCAACTATCCTCGCCTCGAAAGTAGGCGAAAGTGGGTGACGTTTGATTAACTCGACAGTGGCCACGCTTCATCAGAGGCTAAACGGGGCTCCTCAAACCATAGGAAATCATGGCTATGACTGGGGGCTATGAGGATTCTAGTTCAAAATACAAAGGATCTGTGTGGGGCTCACGAACGGCTGATTTTGCGCGATTGCACAACGGCCGCGCACGTGACATTCGCGCAAAAGGGGGCTAACGTAGATACAAATTTCCAGAGAAGCAGATCACGGCCACGTGGCAGCAATCCAGCACACCTAGTTGTGCTCCATACACACCGGATCACTACCTCTGCTGATCCACGTGGGGGCTGCTATACAGGGCCCTCGCGTACCAACACAGGACTTGTAGGGACTTAGTGGTTTGGAGGCTAAGGTAAGGCCCGTCGCTCGTGTGCGACAACAAAGATTGCGCGCGACCTCTGGTAACTGACTGAGAGGTTCTAGGCTTACGTGTCCCATAAATGCGGCTGATCTCATAACGGTCTCCGATACTTGCGGGCAGATACGTAACGGTTCCTGTATACACGGTCGAACGTGCCGTTGGGGGCTCTATCATTAAGCCGCCATTTATGGTGCATTAACCCCCTTAACGGTCACTTCCCCACTATATATAGGATCGTTATCTTTCCATTACAATGCTGGGTACACAAAGAGCACACCGAATATCACTCAGTCTTTGGAAAGCTAAGCAACTATTCCCTCTCTCAGCCTATTGTCTCTCTCTCGAGCAGTTACCAGTGCTTATCCTCTCCCTACACACACCCTAAATCTCTTCGTGTTCCTATTCTCTACTTGAGGCGCACACTTGGATCTCTCCGAGGGATTCATGTGTTCACAATAGTCAACTTTACGGTCTACGGTTAAATTGAAAGTCAATCACGATTACGTTCGTAATACGTTGCTATCTCGAAAAGGTGAAACTAATTGATCAAACAAAGTCAATGGTTAACTCTAAAGTCTAGATACTGATCTACAGTCAACGGTAAACTTTGCGGTCCCCACTTAACCCTAAAACTAATTAATATTCCGCTGTAGAGAGTTCACTCCACAGTCAACGGTCAACTTTGTGATCCCTACTTCAAACAACTAATCCCTGAACACCTAATCGCGAGCTTGAAAGGTCACTAGTCAATGGTCTCCAACTTAATTTCATGTAAAACCTAAACCCTAAACCCTACCCTCAAACGTTTGAGGGGATGGAAATTGAAATAAGTAAAAATATGGGAAAAAGAATACAATCAACATAAATAATTATACTAGGTGGAATGTATTAAAAAAAATACGATCGGATCCCTATGCTCCACTCATTCTCTCCTTGTCCACAAAAAATCCTCCGGCGCGAACTCTAAAGCCCTTTCCCGCGACCTCTCAGCTCCTCGACCGCTCGAACAACCGCGCTTGAATCGATCGAACAACAACTTAATCTCGTCTAACTGGCGCCTGAAAGTTGTCAGAGTGTTCACTGAAGCACCCACGGAGTCGGTCGCGTCTTAGCCTCAAGCAAGCTCAGTATGGTCTTTCTTCTATCAAAATCCGCTAAAATATTACTTGTTCTTATTGATATATCTTGTTACTTCTTGTTCTTGTTCATATCTGTTGACTAGGGTCGATTCCTAGCCTCAAGCAAGCTCAGTATGGTCGATTCTATATATGTTTTTATCAAACTAGGGTTGTTCATATATGTTCTTAGAGTCAAGAAAGCTCAGTATGGTCGATTCCTGTTGTAGAACTGCAAGAATACATGTATTCAAACTAGGGTTTTTTAATTTGGGGATCCTTAGGGTTGAAAGGAAAAATTTAGTGCTATTCTTCTGTTGTATGGGTGTAAGTGTTAGTTCTTTAGTATGTTGTCATTTTCAAACTGTATTTGGGGCATTCATGTGTTTGTCTGTATACATGAGAAGGTTATGTTATTTATTAACGTGCCAACGCTACGTGTGCATGACTACTGACATGCATCTTCTGAATTTGATACAAGAACAGTTCCACTTGAGGAATGTCATGATATGTTCTGCCTAGCCCTCTCTTTGTCTGTCTTTATCTTAAAATGTCAATCTGCTAGCTCTCTGTCTTTGTTTGCTTCGGTCAATCCCTCACTCCTTAAACTTTGTGGGTCGTATGTGGCGTTCGACTTGTCTTTTTTACTTGGCTGGCTATATTACTGATTATCTGAGTTCATTAGTATTGGTACTGTGAGTCGTAAGTTTTTTCTTTGTGGATCCATCATGTTGCGTATTAAACATACTTCAGCTCTGATCGAATGTTATTTGTCTCTTATGTCGATATGTACAGAAGACATGCGAATCGGAGCTTACGTTTTAAAACTAAGAAACTTGAAAGGAGATAAAGTGCAAACTTATGTGGCTGCAATTTTATGATCATAAATTATGTTAATATTTGGATTGTTTGTTGTCTATAATCTGTGCCTTGTGTTTTCTATCAGTTACAATACTCCTTTTTTCCAACCCCATTTGCAAAATGTATTGAGCAAGTTGCGCTGAAACTTTCACTATAGTACACATTAAGAGGCGGTGATGATATGTCAGTGATTCGAATTCGCTCGTTCAAGCTTTCACTAGAACTACAAAATCATTTTGCAGCCTGTGAGAAGATCTTATCTGTCTTTGATGATAAAAATGATCTGAGCCTCTTTTTATAAATTACTGGACGACAGATTTGTAATTGTGAAGTTTAGAAATGCTTGTTTATTTATATACTGCTGTGGGGTTGGTATGTTGTGGGGTTGGTAACATGTTTTAACGTGTAATTTTTGATATTATTTCATTCTTAACTAATAATTGAATGTGCACTCTTATTTGGTGTTCATCTATTATTTGGTTTTCATGAGCACTATAAGAGAGCGTGATGACGTGGCTCTATCGATGGCACTGGTTGATTGTGAGACAATGCTATACGCAAGGCGGGGCAAAAATCCTTTTGCAGCCTGTGTTGTACGCATTACTTGGCTCTGAGTACAGATCTGAGTCTCTCCATGCTCACTGAAGAGGCCGTGATGATATGGATCTACATTCAATCGAAGGAAAGTTATACTTGGTCGTTGTTCAGTTCGCGCGATTGTGTGATATCGTGAGTTGCGCCTTTTCTGTGTTCTTCTCTGGACTTTTTGACGATGTGACTATGCATGTTCCTAAATGTATGTGTTGTCTGCATATCTTGTTTAGGATAGGTTGTAGTAGGGCAATATCGTTGTCTACTCTTAATTGTGTAGGCTCAATGGATCGTGGGTGGATGTCACTGACTGATAAGTTTTCTCCTGAATATACTAAAGGAGTTGCTGGGTTTATGGAGGTTGTAGTAGGGAAATATCGTTGTCTACTCTTAATTGTGTTGGCTCAATGGATCGTGGGAAGATGTCGCTGACTGATAAGTTTTCTTCTGAATATACTAAAGGAGTTGCTGGGTTTATGGAGGTTGCTAGATTACATAGTGATAGTTCTAATAGGGTATAATGTCCTTGCTGTATTTGTGTTAATGTAGTTTATTAAAGTGTTAAGCAAGTTAAAGAGCATATGCATCTGAACGGTATACAAAAGGACTACACAGTATGGATCTACCATGGGGAGGAAAGTATTAGTATAGATTATGGTACCGCTGGTAGTGGGGATGATGACATTGCAGAAATAGGTGATGACATGGAGGGGTTGATCGGGGACTTACCGGAGGAAATGCTTCCCTCGCCCGGTTCCGCACCATCCACCGATGGTGGGGGGGCATGAATCCGACAGGTTGTTGAAGGATGGGTAATCTGAAGCATACCCTGGGTGTCAAACGTTCTCTAAGTTTTCACTCATCGTCAGACTGCTTCAGATTAAGACAATTTATAGATGGAGTCACAAATCTGTAAACTTGTTGTTGGATTTTATTAAAGAGTTAGTACCTCCTGGTCACTCAATACCGAAGTCATTTTATGAAGCAAAAAAAGTGTTGTGTGGACTAGGGATAGGATACATCAACATTCATGCGTGCCCTAAACACTGCACATTATATTGGAAAGAAAACGAACACCTAGACCACTGTCCAAACCCTGATTGTGGTGAGCCTAGATATAAGCCCAGTACCACAAAGGGAAAAAAGTCCCTAGACATGTTCTAAGATACTTTCCAATTAAACCGAGGCTGCAAAAGTTGTTCATGTCAAAAACAACCGCAAAGGCAATGAGATGGCACAAGGAAGAGCGTGTCCAGAATGGCTCAGTCATAACTCATCCTGCCGATGCAAAGCTGTGGCAAGAGTTTGACCAAGCGCATGAGTGGTTTGCTAGGGATCCCCGTAATGTCCGTTTGGGACTAGTCACTAATGGATTTAATCCATTCGGCATGATGAATAGTGCTTGCAGTATGTGGCCTGTTGCTGCACGACAGTACAATATGTCCCCTGAGGGGTGTCTTAATGAGGATTTTTTGATGATGCCGCTTCTGATACCTGGCCCAACGTCCCCGGGAAACGCAATCGATACCTACTTGCGTCCCTTGGTTGATGAGCTGAAAGAGATGTGGGAAGTAGGTGTCGAGACCTATGACGCAGCAACTGGTGAGTGATTCATCTTACATGCTGCACTTTTTGGGACCATTAACGATTTTCCCGCCTATGAAATGATGTCGGGATGGAGCACGCAAGGAAAACTAGCTTGATGTTCGAAAAAATCCCAAGTATAGGATATTGTCTCAAGTAATAAAATCCGGTAAGTCCGGAGTCGAATCCACAAGGAGAGGAGGTTTAGACAATGACTTACGATCACTAGAGTAACGCAACTAAGGAACTAACTAAAGCAAGTAATTTAAATTCTCATAGGCTTTAAAGCTTGCCAAGCTATCAAATCCACCAAAATCAATTGATGGAGTAAGTTGAGGTTTAAGTTTAAGAACAAAGTAAACGACTACTAGAGCTACAATTCAAGAAACTAAGTGAAATGGCAAGTAGAGAGGGGCTAGGGATCATCGGTTTCTCTAATGACCAATCATCCTATTACATTCAAGCCCGGTTCTCACATTGCATGTGTAAATCCACAAGACAAGTATCTCAAGAAGTGATTGCTCATGCAATCCAACTCGCGACAAGAGAAGTGTGTAAATCCAACACGCTAATCAAGCACTAAAGATGCTATTCAAATGAGATTCCCCAAATTTCAATTGTTTCCAGCATCAACCATATGTAAACACCCATAGGTGTCTCCACATGAAAGATCAAGCAACAAATGAGATTTGTAAACTTTCACTCAAATCACCTAACTAGAACTCGATTTCTCAAAGTTATGATTGATGAGTTCCTCTCACTCAAATGCAACTTCAAATCAAACAAGTCGAGAGTATTCGCACATCTACCAATTCAATGCATCAAATAATTCAACAAGAGAAATCCAAACATTGCATTAAGCATTCAAGTGAACCCAATTCAACCAATTCATCATTGAAGTTCAACTTGAATCAATAAGAGGATTAGGGCACTATATAGTCCCAAATAACCCAATCAAGTTAACTAGCTAAACATGAGAGATTCAAGAAATCTAAAGAGTAATAGATTTTCATTCATCATGCTTGAATCCAACAATTGTTTTCACCAATTCTTCCTCAACACTTGATAGAAACTACACATAACCAAGAGCAAAATAGCCACAAACACAAACTAAGATATGAAAATGAAACAATTATCAAGCTCAATCTCTGCTGCTGCTACAGTCACAAACACTGCAAAAGCAAGCAGCAGAACCCAAAAATAGTGACTGAAACAGAGCAGCAGCAGCCAAAACAGAGCACTGAATTCAAACACTGAACAGCCCTATTTTCTGACCGAAAACTACCTCCTCTCTCCCTCTCTTCCTCTTTTTGTATTCTTAGCCCTTAAATAGCTCAGTAAAAACCCAGAGGTGGGCGAAATCGGAGAAAGAGAGAGAGAGAGGAGAAATAGCAACCCAAAACAGGGCACTGTGTAGTACGAAGGTCCGAGAGAGCCCTCGACAATTTCTTCCCTCTTGTGTTTATATAGATCTCTCTTATAGTTTTCGTGACCTCCAAGAACTCATCTAAACCATCCAATTGATCCAATTCATCATCATTCGTCGATTTCAGGGGCTTCATGTACCCTAAGTGAATTTGGTCAATATTTGGGCCGAATTGAGGGAATAGGAAGGTGAGTCTTGGACTGAGGAGTGATTTCGGGCCGAACTCGAGCGATTTGGATGCGTTTTGGGGCTGGTTTGAGTTTTGGACGAAGTTTCGCAGAGCTTTCATGGTCGTTCCTCTCTGTTGCGTCGCGAGGAAGATGAAGGCCCGTGAGTTCAGTGTCTTGTTCGGTCGAATTGCACTTTGGCCCCTCCGATTTGTTGGGGGCTTTTAAAATGCCCCCAGCTCTTATTAAAACATTTGGAAAATTGCACATCCACCCCTAATCTTTTAAGAATCCTTCAAGTTAGCCATTAAAATGTTTAAAAACTTGCACTTAAGCCCCACTTCCGTTAAAAACTTATCTTCTTGGCCCTTGACCTTCACTTTTGACTTCTGGATCTTCAATAATTGCCTCAATTCCTCTCTTGTCTTCTCAAATAAGCCCTTAAATCTTCAACTATTCTTCAAATTAGGTCCTCCAAGTCCCTTCTTCATGGCTATTGAGCCGCAAATTCTCTTCAAATTCATCGTTTAAGCTTCCACTAGCTAGCCTCTGTCATACCAAAGCACGTCTTCGCCTGCAAAACAAGATAAAAACACCCAAAACTACGAAAACAAGCATAAGTCTAGAAAGAGAGATAACATAGATAGATTACACATATTAGCAAGTTATGAAGAGTTCCTTAACATACTAAAATATGCAATTTTAAGTCGCTAACACACCCCCCAACTAGCCTTTTACTCGTTCTCGAGCAAAGAGAGCGATAAGATAGGCAAACTAGTGAAGAACCAATCATGAGAGATGGCAGAAAATTGTGATTCCTCAATCTCATCACTTTTAAATAAGTCATATGGATTTTGGGATGGGGCTTCACAAGTGGGAGTTCAAATAATTTGAGAACTTGAAGCCTCATCCAAACCCTTAGGCACATCTTCCATAATGATAGAATCCAAGGGAGCATTCAAGTAAAATTTAATTTCTTCACAAATACGAGCGTAGCTCCCCGGATCTTCATTAGGCATATCAATACTAACCGGAGTACCTCCCAATAAAATTTCAATTTTTTCACAATCAAGATCATAGGAAATCCGGTAAGTATTAGGCTCTTCTAGAGCACAAGACAAGACTACATTCCTTTCACTAGTGGTAGCATCAAATTTGATCTCTAACTCATCACATGAGTGATTTTCATTTTGCGACTCCTCCTCACAAGTGTCATTATGTGAGTCATCCAAAATGGCTTCACTCATGTCATGGGTTGAAGAGTCATCATCAAAAAGACCAAGCTCACTACCAATATCACTATCACATGCTTCTTTAGAATGAACACAATCACCTATCCTAGTTGCAACAACTCCATCATCAAACACATCATTCAAAATTTGATCTTGAGCGAACTCGTGATGTGTGTGAATAGGAACTTGAGACTCATATGATGGCGAGTCTTGTGAAGAGTAAGAACTATATGCAAGAGACTCATCATCATGCGATTGTGAATATGAGGATTCCACTTTGTCAACCAAGTGAGAAAATGATTCTACAAGTTCACTGTGTGATTCTCTTAGTTCTCCTAGCGAATCTCCTAGTTCTTTTGTGCCTTGGAGATATTTTTGAAGTGTCTCCTCTAGAGAATCACTTATAGGCGTATTTAGCTCATCATTCACAAGTGATTCCCTCTCAAAATGACTAACTCCTCTTGATTCACACATCATATCATTATATTGATAAGTGCAAGAATTATGAGAGTTCAAAAACATGTAAGTGTTTGAGGGAGGTGATAGTTCACAAGAAGCATGAGATGTGTAATCTAGTGTCCTACTATCATGCCAAGAATAATCATTCTTAGGAAAATAATCACCATTTTTGTAAGCACGCTCACGTATGGAACGCATCGATTCCCTAGAATGATTTTCATGATAAGTAAATGCATAGTAGTAAGGATGTGAAGGAGCGTTAGGCCTCTCACCAAGTCCAAAATGTTCATGAGACATGTAATTTTTTTTTTCAAGCAAGTAGATGAGAGGTACTTGATGAATTTCACAATCCCTCTTGAATCTCACAAGCTTAACTAACCACAAGCAAATAGAGAAAATGTCAAGAAAAATACTAAGAAAGTAAAGCAAATCAAATCTAAAGCCTAGCCTCTCCCCGACAACAGCGCCAAAAACTTGTTCGACAAAATCCCAAGTATAGATATCGTCTCAAGTAATGAAATCCGGTAAGTCCAGAGTCGGATCCACAAGGAGAGGAGGTTTAGACAATGACTTACTATCACTAGAGTAACGTAACTGAGGAACTAACTAAAGCAAGTAATTTAAATTCTCATAGGGTTTAAAGCTTACCAAGCTATCAAATCCACCAAAATCAATTGATTGAGCAAGTTGAGGTTTAAGTTTAAGAACAAAGTAAACGACTACTAGAGCTACGATTCAAGAAACTAAGTGAAATGACAAGTAGAGAGGGGCTAGGGATCATCGGTTTCTCTAATGACCAATCCTCCTATTACATTCAAGCTCGGTTCTCACATTGCATGTGTCAATCCACAAGACATGTATCTCAAGAAGTGATTGCTCATGCAATCCAACTCGCGACAAGAGAAGTGTAAATCCAACACGCTAATCAAGCACTAAAGAAGCTATTCAAATGAGATTCCCCAAATTTCAAGTGTTTCCAGCATCAACCATATGTAAACACACATAGGTGTCTCCACATGAAAGATCAAGCAACAAATGAGATTTGTAAACTCTCACTCAAATCACCTAACTAGAACTCGATTTATCAAAGTTAGGATTGATGAGTTCCTCTCACTCAAATGCAACTTCAAATCAAACAAGTCGAGAGTATTCGCACATCTACCAATTCAATGCATCAAATACTTCAACAAGAGAAATCCAAACATTGCATTAAGCATTCAAGTGAACCCAATTCAACACATTCATCCTTGAAGTTCAACTTGAATCAATAAGAGGATTAGGGCACCAGATAGTCCCATATCACCCAAGCAAGTTAACTAGCTAAACATGAGAGATTCAAGAAATCTAAAGAGTAATAGATTTTCATTCATCATGCTTGAATCCAACAATTGTTTTCACCAATTCTTCCTCAAAACTTGATAGAAACTACACATAACCAAGAGCAAAATAGCCACAAACACAAACTAAGCTATGACAATGAAACAGTTATCAAAATCAATCTCTGCTGCTGCTACAGTCACACACACAGCAAAAGCAAGCAGCAGAACCCAACAATAGTGACTGAAACATAGCAGCAGCAGCCAAAACAGAGCACTGAATTCACACACAGAACAACCCTATTTTCTGACCGAAAATTGCCTACTCTCTCCCTCTCTTCCTCTTTCTGTATTCTTAGCCCTTAGATAGCTCAATAAAAACAAAAGGTGGGCAAAATCGAAGAGAGAGAGAGAGAGAGAAGAAATAGCAACCCAAAACAGGGCACTGTGTAGTACGAAGGTCCGGGAGAGCCCCCGAAATTTTCTTCCCTCTTGTGTTTATATAGACCTCTCTTCTAGTTTTTGTGACCTCAAAGAACTCATCGAAACCGTCCAATTGATCGAATTCATCACCAGTCGTCGATTTCAGCGGCTTCATGAACCCTAAGTGAATTTGGGGTTTTCTTCTTTGTCAATATTTGGGCCGAATTGAGGGAATAGGAAGGTGAGTCTTGGACTTAGGAGTGATTTGGGGCCGAACTCGAGCGATTTGGATGCGTTTTGGGGCTGGTTTGAGGTTTGGACGAAGCTTCGCAGAGCTTTCATGGCCGTTCCTCGCTGTTGCGTCGCGAGGAAGATGAAGGCCCGTGAGTTCAGTGTCTTGTTCGGTCGAATTGCACTTTTTCCCCTCCGATTTGCTGGGGGGATTTTAAAATGCCCCCAGCTCTTATTAAAACATTTGGAAAATTGCACATCCACCCCCAATCTGTTAAGAATCCTTCAAGTTAGCCATTAAAATGTTTAAAAACTTGCACTTAAGCACCACTTCCGTTAAAAACTTATCTTCTTGGCCCTTGACCTTCACTTTTGACTTTTAGATCTTCAATAATGGCCTCAATTCTTCTCTTGTCTTCTCAAATAAGCCCTTAAATCTTCAACTATTCTTCAAATTAGGTCCTCCAAGTCCCTTCTTCATGGCTATTGAGCCGTAAATTCTCTTCAAATTCATCGTTTAAGCTTCCACTAGCTAGCCTCTGTCATTCCAAAGCACGTCTTCGCCTCCAAAAAAAGATAAAAACACCCAAAACTACGAAAACAAGCATAAGTCTAGAAAGAGAGATAAAATAGATAGATTACACATATTAGCAAGTTATGAATAGTTCCTTAACATACTAAAATATGCAATTTTAAGTCGTTAACACTTTCCTTCCTTGTATGGAAGCAAATCGCAAAAGGAAGTTGAACCGTCCCCCGAAAGAGTTAAATTAGAAGAAAAAAAGTATATTCTTCGAACTAACTTATTGGCATGAAGTTAAAACAAGACACTGGCTAGACGTAATGCATATCGAGAAAATCATTTGCGAGAGTCTTGTTGGGACGCTGATGGGTACCGAATGAAAAAGTAAAGATCATGCAAATGCACGAAGGGATTTAAAGCGTATGAAAATTAGGCCCGAATTGCATCTGCCAAAAGAAAATGTTGGGGAGAAAGTAAAACTTCCCAAGGCACCATATACCTTGGACGCAGCCGGTAAGAAAAGTTTATGTGAATGGTTAAAAGCGATTAAGTTTCCAGATGGGTATGCGTCAAATATTTCAGCTTGTGTAAGTGTCAAAGATAACAAGTTAGTTGGAATGAAGAGCCACAATTACCATGTCATGTTACAACGGCTGCTTCCACTCGCAATACGTGGCCACCTCAGCAGCGAAGTTGTCGGTGCTATTACTGAGCTGAGAGCGTTTTTCAAGGAGCTGACCTCAAGAACTCTGACTGTCGAGAGTTTAGAAAAACTGGAAGAAGACATAACGTTGATATTGTGTAAATTTGAGTTAATATTTCCTCCTTCCTTCTCCGATATCATGATGCACTTGCCGGTTCATCTACCGCGAGAAGCACTATACGGGGGTCCGGTTCAATTTTGCTGCATGTATCCCATTGAAAGGTTAGGTGTTGGTATAATACATGAGTTATAATATATATAATATGTTCGAAAAGACGTAATGTTTACGGTGTCTGTACTGGTTATTAAAACAGATTTCTGCAAACGCTAAAGCTGTATGTAAGAAATAAAGCGAGGCCGAAGGGTTCAATTGTTGAAGCTTTCAACGACAATGAATGTCTCACATTCTGCTCGATGTATCTTCATGGAGTTGATACGAGATTTAATAGGACTGAGCGAAACGGTGGGCAGGTCAACACTAGTGATATGCCGAATCTGTCCATATTCAATAGTGCAACTCACCCTTTGACGGGGTCATCCTTTTCTACGAGCTGTCAGCAGAGGAATATGAGCAGATCAGTTGGTATATTTTACAAAACTGTACGGAGGTTGAGCCGTATTTTATGTGAGTGGTTCAACTATAAAACTTGCTTAATTATTGGATGCCAATTCATTAAATATTTAAGCATACTTAATCCTGATATAACTCTGAACCCAGACAACACTGTAAAGAAATCCACGAGCTTGAACCTGAACAGGAACGTGGGGATCATATGCATCGGCGGGAGTTTCCTTACTGGTTTAAACGGCATGTAGGTTTTTCGTTCTCTTGGTCTCTTCATGAACATGTTATATGTATTTGAATTCTTATTAAAACTTCAATATACACCCGTTCAATCAGATGGCCCGAAAGCGCCTTGACCAATCAGCAGAAGCAACCGATGGGCTGTATTCAATCGCTTGTGATGCTGACAAGAAAGTGCGTAGGTATAAAGCTTGTGTTGTGAATGGCCTAAGGTTCCGCACGTGTGCCAATGATGAACATAAGACAGCCCATTATTCCGGAGTTGTTGTGCTATCACAACATTTAGGCAAGGAAATTGATTGTTATGGTATAGTAAATGACATCTTTGAACTAACATATCCAACTCACAACCGGGTTATGGTGTTCAAGTGTGATTGGTTTAATGTAGGAGATAAGAAAGGCATTAAGAAGGTTGGCCACTTTACTTATTTAAACGTCTCTAGGACTTGGTATAAAGATGATCCTTACATTTTTGCGACCCAGGCTGGACAAGCCTTCTATGCTCTGACACTGTTGCGGGTAGGAACTGGCATAGCGCAGAAGATAGAAGCTCGATCTTATCAGGTCTCAAAAGTGAATGATGGAAATATAGACAGACGAGTTGAGGATGCTTATCAGCAGTCATCGAACATCAGTGAGGCATTTGAAGTAGATGTTAACATAGATGAGGTTTTGCCTACTCAAATTGTTCAAGATCCCCCTACTGTGGACCCTAGTTATTTTGACAACTTAAAAGAAACACTTGGCGACGATTATGCATCTGAGGATGAAACGAACTACCAAAGCGAAGATGGTACCGCTGATGATGATTACGATACGGATCTCAGTGATTTGGAATGATGATATGTTTAAGTTGTTTTGTTTTAGATCATATGTTGTACATGAAGGCTTGCATTTCCTGCGTGCTGTTTGTTTACGTAGAGGATTACGACGACTTGCTTGAATGACTTGGTAAGGATTACGTAAATTGTTGACATGGCAAGTAATTCAAATATTCTCAGTAAATATTACAGGGTCCTGTATTGATATTTGTTATATCCTGTAAATAAGCATATTACATGATGTCGACGACCAAAACGATTAGAAGGTCGGGCCAGCTCAGTCCACTAAAAGCCGCGAGGGACATTACGTCGTCCGGAAATCATGGTGAGAGTTGTCCAACGTTATTGCAACTTTTATGTCTTCACATATTATTGATTCATACTGCAGATATTTCCTTTCTTGTGGAGTTACAGAAACTGGTTCGACAAAATTTAAGCTCGCAGAACGTCCAGGACATAAAGAATCACTATGTTGTTGGTGCTGCTGCTGCGCAGAAGGTGAAGATAGAGGTGATATGTTATGTTCTGTTAGCGTGAACGCTTATTTATATGTAACGAACAGTGTTTAATTTCACTTTACGTTAATATTTTTGTAACTTAAATATTGTGGTAGCTATAAGTTCCTTACGTATATCTCACAACGTGGTTAATGCAGAAAATTGTCCAAGGCAATTCGACAAAGGGGTTGGCCAAGCTCGATGGCACTGGCAACCATCGTGGTTAGTATGACCCTTCGTCTGTGTTTGATGCATCCTTATTGTAATTGCTGTTCTTATAATCTTACAAGCTTGTTTTGTAATTCTTATTCCCTGCAGGATCACATGTGCTGAGGAGCAGCACTTCCAATATTTCTGAAGGTGTAAAAACGCGGAAGGTTGTGTCAGAAAGAGAGACCTGTTTGGGCAGCGATGGAAAAAATGGAAGTGATGACGCTTGTGCTGGAGGGGTTACATCGCTGGTATTACTTTGAAACTGATGATATTTCTGTTTTATTGGAATTGCATTGCTTCGTCACATCTAATTTTTTGTAATTTAGAATAAGGTGTACAATGTACCACCCGGTTATTTGATGGAACGGGCTAAAGCAAAAAACCTTGAAAGATCGAATGATGCGAGGAAGTTGAATGTCGACCAAGAGGGTAAGTTGTAAAAGTAGGCTAATACATTTAATTAGCATTTCAATCTTGTGTTGATTGGAAGGGAAACTAAATCACTTTGGGAATGAGGTTCTATCTGATAGTATTGTCGTCTATTTTGGCAGCCATGAATCAGGCAAAGAAGCCGAAGAGTGCCGGTTCTGGCATGGATCCGGGAACCACCGCAAGTATTAAGGTGATCAGGTCTATAATTGTTTTTCTAATATTCATAGTAATCTTGAAATGTGACGTTTTTTGTGCAAACGTTGTAGGTCATACCACCTGCGGAACAGCAAGCTAAATCCACGCACGGGAAAGGAAACAGTATTTTTGGCGGTGGTCATACAGAAGCCGTGAAGATGGCTACGTCTGTTGCAGCACGGACGCCGCAGTTTCTGGCCAACATTCAGGTAATGTAGATGATGTTTGAACCAAGTTACTGCCACTGTTTTGTTCATTATTACTAATATTTTTGAAATGTACCATTTTTTGTGCAAATGATGTAGGTTTTACCAACATCCAATCAACACCGTAAATCCCTGCGCGGTAATGCTACAGCTGTTCATGGGGTTCCTGGACCAACTGACAAGAGGTCTCCATCTACTGCAGCTAGGGCAGAGCTGTTTCCCTCAAACACAGAGGTAATGTAGATCATGTTTGAACCAATTTACACCGTCCCTGTTTTCATTCATATTACTGTTAGGCTTGAAATGTAACCTTTACGTGCAAACGTTATAGGTTTTACCACCTGTGATCCAGCAACGCAAATCCCCCGTGGGAAAGGTATGACTGTTGAGGGGGGTAATGGTCAAGCCCAAAATAGGTCTACTCCTAAGGCTGAAGTGGCGGAGGAGATTCTATCTGACAGTGAGGTATATGTGTGATATGACGAACCAGTCATGGATTATATTATGGTTTTCGATATTTCTTTTAAATGCGACTGATGGTTTTGCTCACTTGTTTCATGACATGTTTCCTTTTGATTCCTAGTTGATAACAAGATCTGTTGAAAGAATTTCTCAACCGGATGGTAACATTATATCCATTTCCGCTTATATTGTACTTGTATTTGGTTTGGTGGTTTTTTGTTGTTGGTGCTTTTACCTAGCTAGTGTTTCCTATTCTCATCCGCAGTTGCTGTGGGATCAAGAGGATTGAAAAGTAAGCATAGAAAAGACTCGTACAGTTTGTTCGACGAGGTGGGTATTCGTGAATGATTACTGAATTTGAAGATTGTTGATTTTCTTACATGATGAGCTCGTAAGGTCTATGTCTTACAGAAGGCCGATGAGGAATCACATGAAATTAAGGGACGGTCACCGCCATTGACTAGGGGCCGCAAGACTGTTGACATGACAATGGGAGAGCTGAATGCCGGTGAAATGGCTGCCGATGTAAGTACTTATACAGTTAACATGTTCCTTTTTTTATTTATTGCTTCAACTCAGAGGTTTGAATGTTTTCTTTCAGAACGTGACGTCCCATGCTACAACACCGAGGAGATCGCAGCGGCTTCAACAAGTTGGGTCCCCCTCATCCCCCAGGTCCCCCTTTACGCCGGTGGCTCAATCCGCCCCTACACAGAATGAGCAAGGGGCCCCACCTACATCAAGTACGTATCTCATTCTCTTAACCCACCTAATATATACCCTTTATGATCCTAATATAACTAATTAGTAATTAATTATATTGTGGCAGGTCCGCCTTCAAGCAGAAGAGGAAGAGGCGTGACCCGTGGCCTTTTAATGTGGAAGAAATTGGGCGAGGGAGAGAAGTTAATTGTGAACATCCCTCTTGGCAAGAAGAAGCCAGTTGGCGAAAATGCGAAGGAGGTCACTGCAGAGGTGGGTATAGCAGTGCGGAAGAATGCACCACTGGACAAGTCTAGCTGGAAAGATATGGACGAGGTTGACCTGAAACCCATATATGATCATCTTCAAATAAGTGACGTAAAATACGTGTGAACATATTTTTCCTGCAATTACTTTCTGTGAATGTGTACTTACGACCACATATCTTGTCGTATGCAGGGTCTGTTTGACATCGACTTGAACAGAAAAACTACTCTGCGGGCCATCAATTATATGGCGAAGGAAGCTTATAGTGAGTAGCGCAATAAGCTGCACATACACTTCAAGAACTTCCGCACCCCTGCTGAAGCAATTAAAAACCCAGAACCGAGTGTCTCCCAAGAGCAGTGGGAAAAAGTGTGCTCACTTTTTCAGACAGATGGGTGGAAGGTAAAATATTGACTGCTTTTTCATTGCAGCAAACTAATTTAGGTTCGCTTTTGACTTCATGTCCACTATTACGTCATTGCAGTGTAGGAGTGCTAAGGCTAAGTTGAACCGATCAAAAGTCAAAAATCTTTCTACCGCAAGTTCAAAGTCCATTGTCCAGCGCTTATATGAGAGGGTAAGTTCCATGTCATCCGCTCTTTCACATCAGTTTATAAGTTTCACAGCTAGAACTTATTTCCGTATGAAATATTTGTTTGGAATATTATCTTGTGCAGGAGAAACCCTCCCTCATCGACAGCTACAAAATAACACACACCAGGAAGAACTCATGGACATGGATAAGTGCGGATGCGGAGGAGAAGCACGTTAGTTTCGTAATTCCCTCGCCATGTTTTATTTTACATGTTATGGTGTTAAGATTTTATGCTTTGTTTAAACTACAGAGAAGGATGGTGGAGATGCGGGATAATGATACGGAGAGGTTGCTGACCGAAGATAAGATAGTGTACTTGGTTGTTGGGGGCAGGAGTGGATTTGTAGCAGAATATGGTGCTGGTCAGCTCCCGAGGACTGCATTCACGCTTCAAGAAGGCATAGAGGCCAATGAATACAGGGTTGCGGAAGCACAAAGGATGGCTGAAGCTGCTGATCTTAGGGTACAGGTTGCAGAGAAAGGCGCCGAGGAGGCCAGTAGAAGAGCAGAGGAGGCTGAGAAAAAGGCAAAGGAAGCCGATAAAAATGCTGAAGAGGCTGTTAGAAGGGCAAATGAATCTGTCAAACTTATGACCGGAATGGAAGAACGGCTTAAGAACATGGAGTCCTTGATGGCCAACAAGCTGATGGTCGAGAAGGCGTCGAGCGGGCATCATTCATCATCATCTTTTGAGGAATTTTAAGGTAATTAAAATGTCAATTTTCATTTCAGTATGTGAATAAATGACATGTTGAGTATGTTGTGTAGATAAATTAAATTTAGTTGTTTTCGTGTATGCATGAAGTTGTGGCACTTTTAAATTGTATATAGTTGAAAGTGATGTCTCCCAGTACGTCCTGGATATATGAAACGAATTAAGTTAGTTGATAATGTGACCTCCAAATTCATGTTTACGAAACTCAATTATAAAGTATACCATGGCTCTTGGCTTATTGCGTTTCGTTTTACCGGGTGAAATAACTCTTCGCGTCTCGTTTACTTGGACAGCTTTGTTACTTACCGCTGTGTTGTTCTTGTCGAATAGGCGTGGAACATGCAACTCCACTAGTTGACTGATCGATATCTATTTTTGTGGTTGCAACAGTTGTGAGTAATTGTGAAAATTTAAGTAGTTGTGTCTTCAGGACAAAATTAAAAAAACAGTTCAAGAAAATAACATAAAATAAAACAACATAAAGAATAGAAAATAGAACTCTGCCTAGTGCTAGAGCTTGGGGTTTGATGGCTCCGCATTGTCGTCCTTCAATTGTTCATCTGTCGGGGGTCTCAAGATTTGTCCCAGAATCCCCCCCCCCCGCCTCTCCTGTGTATATCTTCTTCATCTTCCTCAATATCTCGTATCTTCTTGCATATCTCATCAGCGGCCTTCCTCAAGCCTATGTCTCTTCTTCTTAAACAGCCCGACAACAAGCTCATTGTCACTGCTTGAATCATCATCTTAGATGATTATTGGAACATCCACATAGGACCCCGGCAGTCATGTGAAAGGACTGGTGACCTCATCCTCTTCACGTAGGCATTTGCGAATGGGTTCTATGGTAAGAAGATTCAGGGGAGGGGATTCGCTGTGTCTGAGAATGAAATGGAGGTTACAAATTAAATAGGGAGGGCAGGTCCATTAACCTATCATTAATTTTGGGAATTCAAAAAGTTGAAATTCAGTGCTTGTGGGTGCATATATGCATGGTTATTACTGGTTGGTGGTTGTTATGATGTTCATTTAGGAGGCATGCATTAAGTTCTTTCATGATGAGGTAGTGGCGGGTATGTGAACAGTTTCAGTTGTTGGAATTCATTGAACATTAATTTAAATAATAGGTGAACCACATACTTGTGGGTCTGCGAGTTTTTGTATGTCCTGCATACAAACAGCAGCATTTTAGTTTCGTTCCCCTCGTCGTGTTCAATTTTCATGAACTGTTATTTTTTTGTTTTCATGAACTGTTATTTATTTTCTTTTGCTTTGTATGAAATCATAGCAATGACATCAATTACAGCTCCGCCAGCAGCAGCAGCACATCCATATGCTCATCCCGTCTTCAATGCGCCAACAAATGAACACTTTTCCGCCATCCTGCTGAGGTACAAGGGTTAAAGAAATCTGAACAATGTTTTGAATTCGGAGGAATTATTTTGGACATGCATTGTAATTAATATTTGGAGGAAGTTTGTGTGTGGATGTGTATATGGCCGAGTTTTGTGGCTTGTTTCGAACAATTGAATTCTTGCAACTGTACGTTGGTGTAAGTTTGGTTGGATTAACTTCGATTGAAAAGTAGTATTTTGCAATTGTTGGTGTTGTATGTGTATGCATGGGTGATCAAAAATGATCACTTGGCTACTGTTTTTTTTGTTATATTTTATGAGCAGATTCAAGAAATTTGTGAGATAGGTGACTACGTCAGTAGTCATCTATGAGGAACACCAAAATAGACCAGGAAGTATATCGACAAATACATATTACGACGATCAAAATGGCCGTGAAAATGAAATAAAAAAAGACACAATCGAATAAAAGTTAACAACGACGAGTAAATTCGTCTGCATTATACCTACGACAAGAATAATTAGTCGATAAGTTTGTAGGCATTAGTTTTTTAAAAAGAGTCAATAGTCGACATGTGGTCGGGAAAAGATTAACGACTATATAATTTAGTCGAAATATTCGCCGGCAAAAGTTTCGACCACGTAATATTATGGTCGGTAAGTCGTCGGCAAAATATCAACAACGAAAAAATATAGTCGGAAGAAGTAGTCGGTAAAAAACTTTTACCGACCAATTGGATTTGTTGTCGACCCATCGAACTAACGATGGATCTATTCCGACGCACTTTGGACGAACTTTTCTCGTCGTATTTGTATTCTAACGACGAATTTTCGGGATATAACGAAGAGTTTACTCGTCGTAATAAACCGATTTTTTTGTAGTGTTGTAAGGTTGACCCCTTTATCTTTTGAAACATCTTTTGCTGAGGCTATATCACCTTTGGCCGCCGTTTAAATTTCAGGTTCAGACCCTAAATGGTCTCTCGATATTTCTGCGTTTCTGTTTTTGTGCTCGTTCGTTCTGTTAGTGTTGATTCAAAAACCCTTAAATGTATTTTGGATGGTAATTGTCTTGAGTGATGAAAGACAAAGACAAAGATATAAGCAGCAAAGCATTTCAGATATTCCAAGGCCTTGAGATACTGACAGAGCTTCAAAGCCTTGAGAGTTGTTTTATCCTGTTATATGTTTTAACAGTTCTGCGTTGCAGATTGGATATCTGATTATACATATCAGGGATTTACTGCATATACTTATAGTTTACACTATTAACATATCTAACACAATCGCAGATGATCAGAACAGGAAGAATCAAAGTTTTCTGGGTTTAACTTTGAATATCTGTGAAGCAGGTTCAAAGCTCCAAGGCCTTGAGATGTGCCTTGAGCTGCTGACAGTTTTTACAGAACTAAGTTGATTCATTCTTGCATGTTGTGATTCTTATTACTGTGATTATTCATTGACTTCTAAGAGTCTTAAACTTTTTTTCATGATTTATATGTTTCAAAAGTTAAACAGATTACTGTTCAAATCTTGTAACCATTTTTATCAGAAACTGGATAACCAAACAGTCATAGCACTGTTATCTTTTTGGATTTTGTTGTTGCTGTGTTTCAATGCTGTTGCAGGGCTGTTAAACGTGCAAGCGCAATCTCAAAAAACTCCAACGGATATCCACTTAGAGTTGTTTGAATTTCAATTGAAAACAGAAGGAGGATTTGTAGGAGCTGAGATCCTAAAATCTCTCAATCAGTTGCAGCTGTGGATAAAAGAGACTGGTTTGAATTTTGAAGGCAGAGAGAGGCTTGTAGAATACTCAGAAAGTTGTGACAAATTCGTGGAGATTATTCATTCAAACGTACACAATTATTCAAGCTTCAATCCAGATTCCAGAAGATCAAATCAATCGAGTTTCAAGAAGAACACATCCAGGCTTCAATAGCTTATCTCCTCTACTGTGTTCTTCACTTACTTTGTAATATGTGTATCGTTTATATATCTTTAACCTCACTTAACCTAGTGGTTGGTTGTTCAAGTGAACAACAAGAGGTTCTTGTTAGCTCAACAGTTAGTAGCTGGAACTAGATAGGTTTGAAGATCTAGGGCTGTTTCTGTGTGAGTAATAAGAAGTGTTTGCCCAATCCTGGTGGGATTAGATCCCTCAGGCAGAGATTAGGTCCATTGGGACTGAACTCTGTAAATTTCTTTGTGTTCTTTACTTTTCAGTTTGATTATTATCTGCTGCACACAACTCAAATCAAACTAGGGTTCATAAGCTGTTTAGAACTGTTAATAGTTCAAGGCCTTGAAGCTTTCTATTTTGCCTTTGAAAGTTTCAGACAGTTTTCTAAAATCTCAAGGTCTTGAGATTTGAGTTTAAAACAAAGCTATTTTGTTAAATTTTGAGTTTTGCAAAAAGTTTCCATACTCTATTCACCCCCCCCCCTTCTAGAGTATTTAGGTCCTGTATTTAGTCTACATTACACACTTTCAATTGGTATCAGAGCTTCTGTCACTGTTATAGATCTAACAATCTGGTGACTACGAGTAATGTATGAGATGGTGGATTCTCACAAGGAAGGGCAGCCAACAGACCTCCATTGTTCTGTGGTGATAACTTCATGCACTAGAAGGCATTGATAAAGATGTTCATCATAGATCAAGACATGGAACTGTGGTCAATAGTTTACAATGGTCCTCATGAGTACTATACTACAATTGATGGAGTCAGATGTATCAAGTTTGAGGAAAATCTTTCAGTTACTGAACTGGAAAAGGTATCAAAAAATTACAAGGCTATGAATCTGTTATATTGTGCTCTTAATGCAGATGAGTTCAACAGAGTGTCAAATTGCAAGAGTGCCAAAGAAGTATGGGATAAACTGGTGGTGACATATGAAGGAACTAGCCAGGTTAAGCAGACCAAAATTAACATACTTCTGAGGCAATGTGAGTTGTTCAAGATGAACTCAGATGAGACCATCAAGGAGATGTTCAAAAGATTCACTGATGTGATGAACAATCTGGAGTCATTGGGAAAGAAGTTCACAAATGAGGAGAAGGTCAGAAAGATTCTAAGAAGCTTGCCAAAAGCCAAGTGGGAGCCAAATACAACAGCCTTTGAGAAGCTCAGGATTTTAGTCTTCTTCAGCTAGATGATCTACAAGGAAAGTTGCTCACTCATGAAATGTCTATGAAGGATGTGGAAGGTGATTTGAGTGAAAACATCAATAACTTAGCACTTAAGGCAAAAGAAAGTGAAAAGTCTCAAAGCCTTGAGATTGAAGATGATCATGATGATGAAGAGGATTTAGCGTTGACCTCCAAGGCCTTGGCCAGGATTCTCAAGAAGAAAAGAAACTCTGGCAACAGGGATTACAACAGAGAGAGATCAAGACCTTCAGGCAGCAAGGACTACAAAGGTAAGCCTTCATCACAGTCACATAAAACTAAAGTAGTAAATTGTTTTGAGTGTGGTGATGTAGATCATTTAGTAAGGGACTTTCCACAAAAGAAGAAGAACAAGAACTTTCAGAAGAAAGACAGTGACAACAGAAGAAAGAAAGCCATGATGGCTTCCTGGAATGATTCTGATTCATCAAGTGACTCAGACACAAAAGAAGATCAAGCAAACTTATGCTTCATGGAAAAGCATGATGAGGGAAAATCATCAGATAGACATATTGAAGATATGGTAAAAAATCTACTTGCTAGTCCTTCTGATGTACTTCATGAAATTCTCAAGAGTATGTTTTTAAATGAGGAAAGCTATAGAAATGAGATTTCTTCTTTAAAGATTAAGATTCATGAGCAGGTAAAAGAAAACCTGAACCTAGTTCTTACAAACAAAACTGTTGAAGTTTCTAAGACAAAGCTTGAAAAGGACTTCAAGGCCTTGGACAGCAGGTTCAAAGCCTTGAAGGCACATACAAAATAGGTTGTTGATCAAAATACTCTTTTGACTGAAAGATATGCTTATCTAAAGACTCATTCTGAGAATTTAGAACAACAAATCTATTCTTTGACTGAGACTTCAAGATTCCAAGAAGGTCCTAGCTAAGTTTACAGGCTCAGAACATAATCTGAATCTCATTCTTGGAGGAAGTCTGAAATTAATGCATAAAAGTGGGATTGGCTATAATCCACATTTTCCAAAGAAATGCCAAACTACTTTTGTCAAATCTGGTAGCAGACATTCTCCGAAATGTCATTACTGTGGAAAAATTGGTCATGTCAGATTAACTTCTCCCTTCAGAAGATCAGAACCTCACATTATGAGGAATACTTATCCTTATCATCTTAAGAGACAGGTTAGGCAGATATGGGTTCCAAAAGGAATTAGGCCACCAAACATGGCTGATTCTGAGTATGACTCAAACTTCTGCACTTGGTCTAACAGCCTGTTGAGGCAATGATTTGTTTTTTGCAGGATGTCACCAAGGCCTTGAAAGATCATAAATGGATATTAGACAGTGGATGTTCCAGACATCTGAGTGGAAAGAAGTCTCTTTTTACTGAGCTTACAGAAAAATCTGGAGGAACAATCACACTTGGTGATAAAGCAAAATGCAATATCATTGGTATAAGTAGTATTGGTAATGGTTCTACTAATTCTATATATGATGTTTATCTGGTAGATGGACTTAAGTATAATCTGCTTAGTATCTCTCAGTTATGTGATAAAGGTTATAAAGCTATATTTGACAAGGAGAAATGTGTGGTGCAAGATGAGAAATATGGTGATTGCATACTCACTGCTCCTAGATCATATAATCTATATGCTATGAGTACTAACAGTGTTGCAGGTGACAAGCTAAAATGCCTTAAGGCTTTGAAGGAATATTCAAAGCTTTGGCACAGAAAGCTTGGGCATATTAGTATACACACCTTGAATAAACTCATATCAAAGGATCTGGTAAGAGGTTTACCATCACAGAAATTTTCAGATGATGAGGTTTGCAAGGCATGTGTACAAGGTAAGCAAACCAGAAGCTCATTCAAGCCAAAGAACTTTGTAAGTACTTCTAGACCCTTACAACTGCTGCATATGGACTTGTGTGGTCCTATGAGAGTTCAGACCCCAATAGGTAAGAGGTATATGCTTGTTATAATTGATGATTATTCTAGATTTACTTGGGTGATGTTTATTAGAGATAAAACTGAAGCGTTATCTGAATTTTCTAGATTGTGCAAAGAGCTTCAAACTTTGAAAAATTTACCTGTTGCATCTATTAGAAGTGATCATGGTAGGGAATTTGATCAACTTGACTTTGATTTGTTTTGTGAAAAGCATGGCATATCACACAACTTTTCTGCACCTAGAACTCCACAGAAAAATGGAGTAGTTGAAAGGAAGAATAGGACACTTGAGGATATGTCTAGAACCATGCTTCTTGAAAGTATTTTGCCAAAGTTCTTATGGGAAGAAGCTGTTAACACTGCCAATTATGTGCTGAATAGATGCTTGATTAGACCTGTTTTGAAAAAGACCCCTTATGAACTGTTTAAAGGTAGAAAGCCTACTGTTTATTATTTTAAACATTTTGGTTGTATCTGTTTTGTGCATAATAATGGTAGAGACAATCTTGGTAAATTTGATGCTAGAAGTTATGAAGGTGTATTTCTTGGATATTCTCAAACTAGTAAAGCTTATATAGTTTATAATAGAAAAACCAAGATTGTGGAAGAGAGTATTCACGTAATTTTTGATGAAAGTACTAAGGATTCTCTGAGTGATAGTTTTGCAGATCTAGATTTGAACAAGCATGAGTCAGATGATGATGCTGTGAAAGAAGACAAAGGCAAAACTAATGTACAGAATCAATTAGCAGAATCTCAAGGCCTTGAACCTCCTGCAGAACCAAAATCTCAAAGCCTTGAGACAGAAGCTGAAAACTTTCTATGATGCTCCCTCTACTGTTTCAAGAACTGAAAGCCTTGAAGGAGAATATTCCTGGATACCAAGAAAGAAGTTTAAGTACCTTGCAGATCATCCAACTGATAACATCATATCTGATCCATCAATTGGAACTCAGACAAGAGGACAGTTGAATAACTTGTGTGCTTTTAGTGCATTTGTATCTTTGATTGAGCCTAAAAATACCAAGGAAGCACTAGAAGATGCAGACATGATCATTGCAATGCAGAGTGAGCTAAATGAGTTTGAAAGAAACAAGGTATGGAATCTGGTTCCCAGACCTAAAGAGAAATCAGTTATTGGAACCAGATGGGTATTCAGTAACAAGCTTGATGAGGATGGCAAAGTGGTAAGAAATAAAGCCAAACTGGTGGCTCAAGGATATGATCAGGAAGAAGGTATAGATTATGAGGAGACTTTTGCTCCTGTTTCCAGGTTAGAAGTTATTAGAATACTTCTTGCATTTGCATCTCACAATCACATAAAGATTTATCAAATGGATATTAAATGTGCTTTTCTGAATGGGTATTTACAAGAAGATGTTTTTGTAGCACAACCACCTAATTTTGAAGATGAAAACTTTCCTGATCATGTTTATAAACTGGACAAAGCTCTTTATGGGGTAAAACGGGATTGGTATGACAGGCTTTGAAAATTTCTACTTGAAAATAAATTTAAAAGAGGCCTAGTTGATAAAAATCTTTCATTAAACATCATCAAAGTGATTTGTTAGTAGTTCAGATCTATGTAGATGATATTCTATTTGGTGCTACTAATGATGCTTTTTGAAAAGAGTTTTCTAGTTTGATGTGCAGGGAGTTTGAGATGAGCTTAATGGGTGAACTGAATTTCTTTCTTGGACTTCATATCTTACAAATGAAGAAAGGAATTTTTTTACATCAAGGAAAGTATACCAAGGACTTATTGAACAAGTACAATATGTCACAGTCCAAGGTGCTTAAGACCCCTATGAGTTCATCACTCTCTTTAGACAAAGATTCAAATGGTAAGAGTGTGAATCAAAAGGAATACAGAGGTATGATTGGATCACTGTTGTATTTAACTGCTAGTAGACCTGATATTATATTCAGTGTCTGTATGTGTGCTAGATTCCAAGCAGATCCTAAAGAAAGTCATTTAACTGCAGTCAAAAGAATTTTAGATATTTGAATGGAACCAGAGACTTAGGGCTTTGGTATCCAAGAAGATCTAATTTTATGTTGAGTGGCTATTCAGATGCAGATTTTGCAGGATATAAAGTAGACAGGAAAAGTACTTATGGATGCTGTCAATTTCTTGGATCTTCATTGATCAGTTGGCATTCCAAAAAGCAAAATTATGTAGCATTATCAACTGCAGAATCTGAATATATTGCAGCTAGAGCTTGCTGCTCACAAGTGTTATGGATTGCTCAGCAACTTAGAGACCGTGGTTACAATTTCATAAATGTAACTATTCATTGTGACAACACAAGTGCTATTTCAATCTCTAAGAATCCAGTCCAGCACTCGAGAACCAAGCACATAGATGTGAGACATAATTTCCTTAGAGATAATGCAGAACAAGGTGATGTTGTTTTAAATTTTATTTCTACTTCTATGCAAATTGCTGATATTTTCACTAAACATTTGCCAGATGATAGGTTTTCATTTCTAAAGCTTGAATTGGGGATGTTAAACAAGGATGCATTGGTTTAGGGGGAGTATTAGTACTTATATGTGATTATGTATTGAAATCTCAAAGCCTTGAGATTATACTTTCGAAAGCCTTGAAAGTATAGCTCAAACCTTTGAAGTTTCTCAAGCTGCAGAAAATCTCAAGGCCTTGAGATTGTTCTCCAGGTCTTGAAAACATCTGTAATTTTTTTTAAAAAAAATGGATCATCAAATATTATATCTTATCTTTTTAGATAATTGTATAATATTTGAATTACTCAGAGAATTTTCTAAAATATCCAAAAATATTTTTTCAATATTCTATTTTTGCATGTTGATTTAGCAGAGTCCTTTTATGACTCATCTCTGTCAACCTACTTAAGCTGAAAGTCAGGGCTTATTCCTCTCATTCTATCTCAATTCTCTACGACTCTCCTCTCTCTCTCTCAATTTCTCTCAATCACATCCTCTTCTCAAAACCCTAAACCCCAAAATGGAGCGCAAATCAGCCAGAATTCAGAAACAGGGAAAGCCTTCTGGCAGATCCAAGAAGATGGCAAATAATAAGGAGAAGATAGTTATTTCTGATTCAGATTCAGAAAACACTCAGAGCTTGCATGAGGACACTCCTCCTGCAAAGAATTCCAGAACAGAGAAGGGAGATGAAGTCTCAAGCGTTTATCCACAGCAGGAGACATAGACTCGGGGTGGTGATCAAACTAAGTCAGAGAAGAAGAAAGGGGGAGAGAAGAAAAAGACTGGAGAAGAGGAAAAGGGGAAATCTGCTCAAGAAAGCAAGAAGAAACCATCTGAAGGAGAACAAGAGAAGAGCAAACCCTCAGAGAAGAAAACTAGGGTTAAGCAGGTTGCTGCTGCAACCAAGAAAGCTTATCAAGGTAAGAATGTACTTCCTACAGAGTGGTTTGTTAGTTTCGAGGTTAGAACTGTATGGATGCAAGGTTATGCTTCATCTAAGGTAGCTTTCTGTAGTATGGTTTCTGAAGAGTTGTTAGACAAATTGGATATTCATTGCATGAGAAAATTAAAAGAAACTGCAGTTTGGAAGGTGTTAAATCCTAGTTCAAAGGCCTATCCTAGGTTAACTAGGTTGTTTTATCTGAATTTAGTTTCTGAAGGTGATGATAAAATGGTGTTAATTTCAAAAGTGGTTGGGATAGATTTGAGGTTAGATCATAGGAATTTTGCCAAAGTCTTGGGCATTCCTAGGAGGTATAATGTTGGAGATTACCCTTATAGGAAGGAGTGTCTGGATAAGGAAAATGAGATGTTTTTCATTGATGGTGTACCCTCTGGTCCAAAGCAGTTGACACACTCTGTGCTCAACTGTGAAGCCAAAATCCTGTTTACAATTTTGATGAGAAGTTTAGTTCCTAGGGAGAACTCAAGGGAGTTGGTTACTGATAAGGTTCTCATTTTGATGTATCTGATATCTCAAGGGTTTGAGATAGACTTTCCAACAGTTTTTATGGAACATATTTATTGTGCAACTAGAACTAGAAATCATCCTCTTCCTTATGCCAACCTGTTATCTCTTTTCTTTGAATATTTTGATGTGCCTGTGAAAGGAGAGGAAAAGATTACTGGAGGTTTTGGGTTGATTGATGAGACTGCACTTCAGAGGATTGGGGTTGTTCAGACTGGAAAAGGACATTGGAAGTTTTATTCAGATTTGTTAAAGGAGGAACTTGCGGAGAAGGAGTTTGTGAAGCCAAAGTGGGCTACATCAGGGAAAGGACAAGCCAATGAGGATTATTATTTGTTGGTTGAGAAGTTTGAAGATCAGCAGGTTGAGATTGAAGATCTCAGACAAAGGTTATTTGATCTGTCAGCTGAATTTAACCAGTTCAAGGCCTTGATGAATGTTATGAATGGAAAGCTGGATGTTGTCATCAAGGGTTTGAACTTGGAGAAGATACCTTCCGCGACTAGTCATGACACCAGTGTGGATTCAGATGAAAGGCTGGGAGATTTTCTGAAGAAGAAAAAGAAGCCCATACCAGTGGTGCTTACTTCAAAGGATCTATATGAACAAATTGATGAAGAAGATGCTGGTGAAGACACAGGTGTTGATGCAGCTACAGAGGGGGATTCAGTGCAGGTTAAGAAGAAAGTGGATGAGATAATTCAAGAAGTGGTTGCAGAAGTGGAAGCTGAAAAAGAAGGTAATCAGTCTGCTGAAGATGCTGCAAGTGAAGAAGAAGTTGGAGAAGGCTCAAAGAAAGGCCAGACATCAAAGAGGAATTGAAGATCAGAGAAGACCAAAGCCTTGACTTTCTATTTCTTTCTCTTCTTCCTTTCTGTTCTCAAGGCCTTGACTTTCTAGCAATAATTTTTGTTTAAGTTTTTCTTAAGACTCTGAGTAATGATCCAACATTTATTTATCCTTATTTGATGAAAGTCAAAAAGGGGGAGAAATTATGTGTTAATTGGTGTTTCTTGCAGTTCTTGGATAATAATAATACTCAGTTGTTTTGGTTTAGTCAGTTTGTTACTATATTACTATGGTTATATGTAAATTTTGCTGATTATCTGTGGTTTCCTGGTTATCTGTATTATTATTGTTTATTGTATCTGCAATATGTGGTTATCTAATTTTTATAACAAGTGAAAGGAAAATCTATACAAGACTGTAGGTTTTGTCTTTCATCAAGGGGGAGATTGTTGATTCAAAGACCCTTGAATGTGTTTTGGATGGTAATTGTCTTGAGTAATGAAAGACAAAGACAAAGACATAAGCAGCAAAGCATTTCAGATATTCTAAGGCCTTGAGATACTGACAGAGCTTCAAAGCCTTGAGTGTTGTTTTATCCTGTTATATGTTTTAACAGTTCTGTGTTGCAGATTGGATATCAGATTAAACAGATCAAAGATTTACTGCATATACTTATAGTTTAAACTATTTACATATCTAACACAATTGCAGATGATCAGAAGAGGAAGAGTCAAAGTTTTCTGTGTTTAACTTTGAATATCTGTGAAGCAGGTTCAAAGCTCCAAGGCCTTGAGATGTGCCTTGAGCTGTTGACAGTTTTTACAGAACTAAGTTGATCCTTTCTTGCAGGTTGTGTTTCTTATTACTGTGATTATTCATTTACTTCTAAGCGTCTTAAACTTGTTTTCATGATTTATATGTTTCAAAAGTTAAACAGATTACTGTTCTAATCTTTTAACCAGTTTTATCATAAACTGGATAACCAAACAGTCATAGCACTGTTATCTTTTAGATTTTGTTGTTGCTGTGTTTCAATGCTGTTGCAGGGTTGTTAAACGTGCAAGAACAATCTCAACAAACTCCAACAGATATCCACTTAGAGCTGTTTGAATTTCAATTGAAAACAGAAGGAGGATTTGTAGGAGCTGAGATCCTAAAATCTCTCAATCAGTTGCAGCTGTGGATAAAAGAGACTGGATTGAATTTTGAAGGCAGAGAGAGGCTTGTAGAATACTCAGAAAGGTGTGAAAAATTCGTGGAGATTATTCATTCAAACGTCCACAAGGATTCAAGCTTCAATCCAGATTCCAAAAGATCAAATCAATCCAGTTTCCAAAAGAACACATCCAGGCTTCAATAGCTTATCTCCTCTACTGTGTTATTCACTTATTTTGTAATCTATGTATCTTTTATACATCTTAAACCTCACTTAACCTAATGGTTGGTTGTTCAAGTGAACAACAAGAGGTTCTTGTTAGCTCAACAGTTAGTAGCTGGAACAAGACAGGTTTGGAACCACAAGCTGTATAGGTGTAAGGAAAATCACTTAGGCTTGAAGATCTAGGGCTGTTTCTGTGTGAGTAATAAGAAGTGTTTGCCCAATCCTGGTGGGATTAGATCCCTCAGGCAGAGATTAGGTCCATTGGGACTGAACTCTGTAAATCGCTTTGTGTCCTTTACTTTTCAGTTTGATTATTATCTGCTGCACACAACTCAAATCAAACTAGGGTTCATAAGCTGTTTAGAACTGTTAATAGTTCAAGGCCTTGAAGCTTTCTATTTTGCCTTTGAAAGTTTCAGAAAGTTTTCTAAAATCTCAAGGCCTCGAGATTTGAGTTTCACACAAAGCTATTCTGTTAAATTTTGAGTTTTGCAAAAAGGTTTCCATACTCTATTCAACCCCCCCCCCCTTCTAGAGTATTTGGGTCCTGTATTTAGTCTACATTACATACTTTCAGTTAGGATCTTCATCAACAACCTTTCTTCGAGGGGGCGGCGGCCGGAAGGTTAACCAAGTCCCATAACCGGGCTGGTTTCTTTGCTTTTCTACCTCAGTAACCACCTTGCAGTTTTCGCTATAGTGTGTGAAACACCCATACCAATTACATGGTGAGGGGATTCTCTTGTAGCGATAGTCGAGCCATATGCTTTCATCTACTACCTTAAAATAGCCCCCTCGTAAGAGTGGCTTATGAATCTTCAACACAACCCTTGCTCGAACGTAATCACCTCCTGCGCTTGAGCGAACTTTTGGATCAACCTCCTTTACTATGCCAACCCTACGAGCCGCAATACGAATATCTTCCTCTGTACGAAGATGGAGGGGTAGAGTTTTTATATGCAACCAGACCGCTAGGTCCTCAAACTCAACCCTGTCTACATTGACTCTTCCATCCCACACCTTCAAGAATAGGATGTTTCCGTCGAAGGTCCAAGGTCCCCCCGATAGAACTCCCACCATAGCTTCCTTGGATTGAAACTCAATAATAAATTTGTTGTCGTTAACCTCATTGATAGAAACGTCCTTCCCCCCTCTCCAGAGTTTACAGAAAAGCTCTTTCATAGCCCGGACATTAAAGTTGATGGGGAATAGGAATGATCCAAGCAAAGAAGGCCTTAGCTTCTGGAGTGCCTGCTTGCAGTGCTCGTCTCCGAAATCGTCAATTGCCTCTTCCTGTGGACGCAGAAGTGGTGTCGGAGGCATTTCACCAATAGCCAACGTTTGCAGTTGCCCTCTCAGATGAGCAGATTCCCAGTCGAATCGAACGCCCTGTGAGAGAGAAGTCTTGCCGCAGAGAAAACCCTAGATGCCTAGTTATCTCCGAAAACTTCGGAGCTAAAGTTGCTTCGTGTGCAAAAAAAATGGAAAATACTTGATCCTAGTCAAGATCGAATGAATCTAGATACTACTAGAAAATCTCTAAAAAATGGGATAAAAAAAGGATGAATAGCAATTTAAGAAATAAGGAAAAAATCAACTAAACAATATAAGTCAACATGTGACCACAAAACCCTAGCGGCCCACAGGGATTTCTCCTCTTCTCCACAAAGTTTTCTATCTTCTTTCTAACCACCAATGGGGCTACTGTTCTTCTCCGCCCCCGGCAGCAGTGGACCGCCGTTTTCTTACGCGGGCTCTGCAGCCGATCCATCCGCAACTCACCAACAACTCGCCGGAGAGTCGCCGGTATTAACAGCAAAGACTCCTCCCCGGTTGTGGTGTCAAGCTCTGGTCTGGTATGTCGAATTTCTGCCTTTCTCTTTATTTAATTACTCTGTCCGCTTTTGTCGGCTCGCTAACCCTAACCCTAACCCTTCTCCCGCACGGGGTTCTCAGTAACTGATGCTTTCTTCTTTTTTTGGGACCATTTTTTGTATTGGTGAAACAACTACAACCCCTAATGAGTTCATATCAATAATCCACTACAACACCATTTTACAAGATACTCGACTGTGCAAACCAACTTGAAAAAATCCTTCGAGAGCTTATCTATGAATCAAAATCGGTGTTTATTTTAGGCCGCTCTATAAGTGACAATATCTTGCTTGAAAATTAGTTGTATGCCAAATACACAATTAGCAAAAGTGCAAAACTGACTCCTCTTCAAGGAGTTTGATTGGATCATCTGGAATTTCTTTGTTCACAATCTTACAACTATGAAGTTCTGGTCGCAGTAGATCGTCCTTCTCACTTAGTGCTTCTAGTTTCCTTTTCATGTCTTGACATGAGTCCGCTAGACTATTCGGTGCACCGGGTTAGCACATTGGTTTGGTGTACTCGCTTTTGGGTTCGTCAATATTGTCCATTAGCTAATTTGGTGTAGCTGGTTGATGGCCTTGGTTGTGCCTGTGTGTTCTTCTTTGATTGTTGGCTTGGCTTTGGTTGAGTGCCGTGGACATATTTTGGCATGGTTTGCTGGTGCTATTCGTTGTGTATCTGCTATTTGCTTGGGTTGTCTTTGCTCAGTGCATCATTTGGCTTCAAATCTGGTTATTTTAGTTGAGGTTCTTGGAAAGATTTTGCATTGCTCGTTTGATGCTTTTGCTTGGTGCATTGGCTTAGTTGATTGCACGGTAGAGCATGAGGATCGGTGGCCTTAGATCGGTGATTTGGTCAAGTTAAAACCATGACTTTCGGCTGTTGTGAGTTGCTGAGTTTGCTCTGAATGGTTGCCGAAAGTGCTGCAAGTTGCTGCCGAGTTCGCTGCCTTCGTTGGATGCGGAATGTGGATGTTCACTTGTTGTTGGTGGAATGACAAGGTTATCTCTGTTTAGGTCCACATAATTAGTCGTTTTTTTAGAAATAATTAGTTGTTGAATTTGTGCAGTTGTGTTTTGTGTGTGTGTGTATGTGTGTATATAGGTGTTCGTTGGGAAGGCTTAGAGTTGAAAGAATTTAAGAGATTGAGTGTTTTATTCAAGAAATAAAAGTTGGACGGTTCTCCTCGAGTGCCTTTGTTCTAAATTGTAGGTGCCACAGAGAAGGCTAACCAGTTTCGAGAACTTTAATGTCGTACGGTGTGTTGTGAGGTGAGAAAATCTAACTCCGCAACACTACCCCAGTACCCATCACGAAGAACCCTTTATCTACTTTGCTTGGCTTCCCGATCCGTACATCGGAAAATGGAATGGTAACCTGCGTTCAGTTGTTATGGAACATGCCATGATTATTTTTTAGGACATACTAGGATTATTTTCCTGCATAAAACTTCTTTATTAAATATTGTCCTGAATTTTTTTTGCAGGATAGTTTATTCGATGCTCAGTTTTCATGAAAAAACTTACAGGTTTTCATTTTTCTTCCGTTTTTTTCTAACTTTCTTGAGAAACATTTTCGCCCATCTTTCCTCACAAATGAATATAGGCTGACCGTGTGAATGAGTTGTTTTTGGAGGTTTTCAAGGTAACAAGTATAGTTGTTTGGGAACCAAAATCAAATCATGATATGTTTTGAACCAACAAAATCTTACAGTATTAGAGTATATTTTGAGTTCCACATGTTACCTTCGATGTCTTATTTTTCATAAATTTAAATTATTTTCACATTTTTTAAAATAACTTAATTATTTTTTTTGTAAACATAATCGATTGTTTATTCACACAAATATTGAATTTGGTGCGCGGCTGTTGTGTCATGACAATGTGTTTCCGATGTCCACAATGATCTTCTGTAGTCAAAAGCCTAATTCTAATAACAACAGGAAGAAAGAAGGCTGAAATGATTAAACCATGGTGTATTGTAAACCTAAATTCCTTTCTCTCTGCCTTTCTCTCTTTCTCGAATGAATTCGGGTATGGTGTTCTTGGTCGTACGATATTCGTTGCGCTGTTCGGGTTGCACAGGTTGAGGAAATCGATTTGGTCAGAGATGGAGAAGTGGTGGTTGAAGAAGGCAACGATGGTTGATATTCACGATTAGGGGGTTTGGTTTGAAAATAAGGATCGCTTGATCATGAGTGGTGGTGGAGGACATTAGCAGTTTCGAAAGAAATTGAGGGTATGGAGGTTTTTTTGTATGTCCTGTGAGGCGTGGATTTGTGTGAGTTGGGCAGCCAGAAGGTTGAGTGATGGTTGGTCTTGGAGGATGTTCAAGTTGCTCGATTGAATCCGGATTTGTGGTGGATGATATAGTGGTGAAGGGGCGGCGATGATGGTTGTTGTGGTGGTAGAGATGTGATATTCATAGTGTTCTTATTAATACGAAGATGATAATTTTGTCCTCACAAAATACGATATAAATGTAGGATATAAATGTCTACTAACGGAGTATTCCATAACGGGGTTAAGGGAAACATTTTTCGAGTTTCATGAAGCTATTATTTTTGCAAATGGAGGATGAAATTAGCTAATTTTGAAACACGGGATTGCAATTAATCTATTATTGCATAGTCGGGGTATGCTATCAACAATTAAGCCTTTAACATCAAAAGAACTAAATAGGATGTGACTACCAAAATTTATTCTAATCTACACAGTTTCCCTTAACAGAATTGTAAAACTCTAATTACTTCCTCAGCCCTTAGGAAATTACTATTTGATTTGATCAAAAAGTGTAAATTGATCAAAATTCACCTAATGGAAAAAAAGCGGTATTTAAAATTTCCCATGGTTCGTCAAACTACACAAGACTCAAAAATCATGATCCCCCATTATAATCCTCGAACCTCGTCCTCAACACAAGTCCAAATGCAATCTCCTATCCTCTAACGCCTAGTCAAACTTTACACATCCCATATTTAGCTGACAATCTTTATTCCCTAATTCAAACCTAAACTAAATCAAAGATGAATTTAACATGGACCTAAAGTCACGATTGAGAGTTCTCGTCTCTCACTTCACTAACCAAATCAGTCTTTCTATGCCTTTATTATATGTCGGACTGAAAGAATGTGGCATCACGAATTTGGGAAGTCTTCATAGTGTGATAAAAGTAAGATTTCATGGATCACATATTAGGAATTAAAACACTGTAATAATAGAACAGTAAAATCTTCACTTACCTTTGATCAGCCTCTCGCTCACTTTTGTAGACGATTCTTCACAAAACTGGAAGAACGTCACCGGATCTTCGCCTCCTACCCCGTCACACTTTGGCACTGGATAGGTCAAGAACCCATATACTTCTCTTGTTTATAAGAAATTTCTAGGGTTTCAAGAGCGGAGAGGGGTCGGGCCAAAATAATTGTCATTGGACCCGCCTACCAAGGAGCCCAATGGCAAACCAGCCCTTCACATCCACACCACATAACTAATATAAACACTAAGATGCAACTTGACCCAACATCAAAAATTTAGTTGGCCTCGTACCAGTGTAGCAGCTTGAATCACCATTCAACCCGTTTTATAAATAAGTAGTGCAATAATTGGTAGCCAAAATGAATTAAAAATAAAATACTTGTAAAATTATTTTCTTATAATTTATCTTTCGTGAATCGGTTCTAGTATGGGTTTATGGAGTTACCAGTTTCATTATGGTAATTGTTCGACATGGATGAAACTATTAACTCAAGTAACCCATACAAGAACCGATTCACGAAAAATAATTACAAGAAAATAATTTTATACTAATTTTAATTTTACTATTATACATTGTGGGCTACTAATGATTGCACAGCCTATTTAAAAGGGATTGAACCGTGATTCAAGCTCACGGATGTGAGGTCAATTAAAATTTTGATCCATGTGTGGGTCATTGTGCATCTTAGTGTTTATATTATTTATGTGGTGTGTATCTGAAAGGGTGGTCATTGGCTCCTAGATTGGAGAGCCCAATGATTGTTAGTTATTTTGGCCCGACCCCTCTCCGCTCCTGAAACCCTAACTATTTCTTATAAAGTGGAGGGGTTCTTGACCATTCTAGTAGCAACGTGCGACGGAGTAGGAGGCGAAGATCCGGTGACAAAGTTCTTCCAGTTTTGTACAGGATCCTCTACCATAGTGAGCAGAGAGGCTGATCAAAGGTAAGTGATTATTTTACAGTTTTATTATTATAGTGTTTTAATTCCTAATATGTGGTCCATTAAATCTTACTTGTATCACACTACACTATGAAGACTTCTCAAATTCATGAGGCCACATTCTTTGAGTCCGACATCTAATAAAGGCATAGAATAACTGATTTGGTTAATGGAGCAAAAGAGGCGACCTCTCAATTGTGACTTTAGGTCCATGTTATAATAATCTTTGATTAGGTTAGGTTCTAATTAGAGACTAAACATTGTCAGCTAAATATGGGATGTGTAGAATTTGACTAGGCGTTAGAGGAGATTGAGTTTTGAGTTGTGTTGAGGACGCGATTCAACGATTATAATGGGGAATCATGATTCTTGAGATCCACGCAACCATGGGAATGTGAAATACCGCATGTTCCCATTAAGTGTATTTTGGTCAATTTACACTTTTTGAACCAATCAAATAGTAATTTCTTAAGGGCAAGTAACTACAGTTTTACAATCTTGTTGAGCTCAAAGTGTAAATTAGAATAAATTTTGATAGTCACATCCTATTTAGTTCTTTTGATGTTACATTAGAGGTTTTTTTTTTAAAAAAAAAATATTATCTTTACAAAAAAGGATTTTCTATTCTTAGAAGTACTAAAATTAATTTAAATCTAAATTAGGGCAAAATCCCCATTTGACTTTCCTTCTTTTTTCTCCTTTTCCCTTTCTTCTTCTTCCGCACCCGTCGAACTCTCTCTATCTCGTTTTCTTCTCCTCTCTCTATCTCGTTTTCTTCTCCAAGGGTCCAACATCTTCTTCGCTTCATTTTCTTTTTCTTCTTTCATTCTTGTTTCCTTGTCTATAAAAGCCAACTCCAACTACCCTCTCAATCTTTCACACAAATCTCATACACCCAAAGCTCTCATACCCTCTTGATTCATATGCATGCTAGTCAAGTTTTTTTACGTTTTAATTCTTCATGCATATCGTGTCGTAGTATTTGGACGTAGGATCCTTATTAAGTTGTTGAAGAATCATTATAGATGTTTTGATGAGTTTAGTTAACCTCGATTTGTGTTGCAGCGTCAGGATAAATACATAAAGTTTATGCATTCTCCGTGTTTTTCATGTTCTTCATCAAATTCAGGTCTAATTTGTCCGTTTGATCTTAGCCCATTAGTAATCAATTATGATAGTAAGTTTGCGGTAGATTTGTGATTTTAGTACTTGGTTTGTTGTATTAATAATATATATCCTTAGTGAAGTCAACTATTGATGTTAAAAGTGCAAATATTGATTTTTATAACTTAACCTATTAATTAATTATTACTTTTGAGAATTGTAAAATTTATCCTTAAAAATAAGGGTCAGTTACTTATTACCTACTTCCAGTTTGGTATAATAATGCATATACCATTTCCAGTTTCGAAACACTCTCATTAACACCCCCAGTTTATAATTGTTTGCAATTAACAATTGAAATCTTTTTCATTCAAAAAAGTTAACAGACAAAATGGTTTTTATGTCAAAAAATTATTTCTTATTTATTAATATACGTAAAAAGAAATAAAAACAAATAAAAAGAATAACGGGATGAAGAAGAAGAAGAAGCACTAACAGCAGCATATGTAAAAGACGGAGATGCAGAAAGTTCGATACCTCTCTCGATCTCTGCTCTCACTCTCCCTGCCTCTCTCTTTCTCTTCTAATGCTATTTCTCTCTCTCAAAAGAATGGAAAATCAACTAGATAAGGATTTTTATCTCTCTATCGGGTAATTTTCAGTGGGTGGGTTCTCAAATCTGCGTCTATGGTGGGCAAAGAACGGGGACAGGTGAATGGCGACGTGACTGGGAGAGCAGGATGATTCTAGGCGATTTGGCGGTTGGAGAAGACGAAGAGAAATGTTGTGGCTTCTTCGGGATTGGAAAATCCAGCGAGTGGTGGTGTTGGGTCTTCATCAAGATAGGGGTAAGGTTCTGGCGTGGAGCAATGGATGGGTTTCTGGTGGTGGTTGGGGGTTGCTTTGATTCGAGGAGGGGAGGAAGGGGTTCAGATTGGGTTTTCTGGTGGTGATTGGAGGTGGTGCGGGAGAGGAGTGTTACGTTGGTATGTTTCTGGTTTTGGTGTTGAGATGGCAATGATGGTATGGGTGGTGGTCATGGTACTATTAGTTGCCAGTAAAGGTAGTGATGCTCGCCGGAATCTGAGTTCCCGGTGGTGGAGGTGGTGGTTTTGCGGTGGTGGAGGTGGTGGTGTTGCTCATGTTCATATATTTTTATTGGACTATTTTACCCCTCAAAAACTGTCAGTTAAAAGAAAATTTTGAATGGAAATGAACCCAGTTGCTTATTGTTTGCAATGAGCAACTAGAGGTGGTAACAAGATGAATTCGAAACCGAAAGTGGTACATGAATTATTACCATGGAAGTGGGTGACATGTAATTGACCCTAAAAATAATAAATAATCTTCTTCTTTTTTATAGAATTAATAGTTTTCTACCATCTACTTAGTAGTTTTTTTTTGAATAATTATTTAGTTAGTAAGTCTAAAAACTCACATTATGAATTAAAAAAGGGTATTTATTTGGTTATTTAGCTAAATTTAATTATCTTATTTATATAACCCTATTTTATTTTAGTCTTTTAGTTAAAGTTAGGTATTATTCTAATTTCCTTTTTATATGGTATTGGTATTTATTTTCTCACTTCCTTATTTATTTATTTATTTAGTTTTTCATCCAATTTTTTTTCATTGTATATTTGCGCAAGTAATTATTTTATTTAGCTAATAAATTATGATCTCTTTTATAATTTTTTATTTAACTAGTTATTTTCAGTTGTCTCTTCAATTCTATTTAATCGCGGCCCAAGTAATTATTTTAATATCAAGTTAACTTATGTCAGGTCATTAGTAATTTGAATTCGCTTAATCGTCCTAGTTAATAGTGCAAGTAAAGTACCACTTCGTCTCTGCTCTTTCTACCTAAATTGACTTTTTGACTCGTATCTGAGTCACTTTGACCGGGTGATTTGGATAGCAAAATAATACGAGTTTTTGATACTTTTATCAACGTATTATAGAGAAACTTTTACTCTACAACACCATGAAAAATTATTGCAAATTGCATCAGTTTGCTATTCAAATCAACGAATCAAATAGACCAAGTGAATATTGGCAAAAATCAAATTGGGTAGAAAGAGCAGAGACAGAGTGGTATTGAGTCACGCATACATGCATGGGATATAGGACACTTGCATGAGCATAACATGAATAGATATGTGCGTTGATTTGAGGTTATACATTCGTAGAGCCTGACTACCTAGAGCAGGACGTCATCACTTACGAATAGGATGTATGTGTGCTCGTGATTTGCTATAATTTTTTTGAGGTCAGAAAATATGCATAACCTTGTGTGCGCCTTCCTTTATTCTATTATTTGCAACATGAAATGAGATTGGATTTTGATACTATAACTCTTTATACTTGAGAGTTTTTTATCTCTACTGCAAGTCATTTTCAACTGTGGAAATTTTCTTATAGAAGATGTCATGCTTATAATAAAACGCCTATCACGTGTTGTGGGAGGCTATTGCTCTATATTCGAAATAGGTCGAGTTTTGGCGTCTAGAACTACTCTTTTGAGGTGAGGATTTTTTAAGGAGTTTCGGCACTTAGGTATAATTTACCGAGCACGAGGTAAATGTGTGGATAAAATATCAATAGTCTCGCAATGCCAATGGTTAGATTCATAGGGTTCTTGGACCCCGATGTATCTTTTATATTTTTGGTCTGGTACCTGTACATCGTAATTAATCGATTATTTTCAATAATAAAAAAAATCTAAATTTGGAAATATGGTTTCTTTATATCTGGTTATTACTTGAGTTGAATTTTTGGATGGAAAAGGATAATTATTTTGGAAAAATCAATTATCGAAAGAAATGACGATTTTACTAAGAAGTTTGTTTGTAAACATGTATTGTAGTGTTCCTCTATCCTTGCTTTACATGTGACACAATCCAGGTGTACTTTAGAAGGTGCACGAGATTTCAAGTAGTATCCGCTAAGAAAACGGGTTGTATCGATTCCACAATGATGGTAGTCTCTTTGCGTGCATGAGAAATTAAGCTTGAAGAAGTTAAATAAGATAAAATATTGAGAAGTCGTTTATGATTCTACTAAACTAACCATCTAAGAATTATATTCGGGAAAAAGTGATGTCTCGTGACTCATGTGTTTACTTTGTTAACAACAGTGATCAGTTGGCTTACATCTTCACCAAGGGACTCTCCACGACTCATTTTCTCACGCAATAGAACAAACTGATAGTCCTTTCAGCACCATTCATTTGAGGGGGAGTATTAACCTAACGGATCACAATCAAGCCCACAGAGAAGGAAGGCCCAAAGGAAGCGAAGCCCACACTCACTATGCAGGACTAAAGAATAAAGCCACCTACAATAGAAGGACCATTTCAGCAATTACTATTTAGTCTGTCCGATCTATGTTGTGTATGATCGGACGACTGTAACTCATCTCGGTTTGGGGTTAATGCGACCAAAAAATAACCAAATGTAGCTTATAATTCACAAAGATTACAATTAAGTTAACGTAGACAACAAAGCTTGTGAAACAAGTTTGATAAAAGTATAGTGTTTGTGATATGCTAAGTGGTCTAATGTTAAGCTCAAAGTTCTCATCTCGATTTACTTCCCAAATTCCAACCTGCACTAACATGTTATAGTTTCTAAATAGCAAAACTGACACCACATTTTGAAAGAAATGTAAAAATTCGGTAAAATACATACTACAACACGTTAGGCGATAAATAGAAACAAAGGTATATGTTCAAATATGCCAAGAGAATCAAAACTCTAATTGCGTAAATGAAACAGAAAACAAAAATATTGTCAAATTGTAAATTATCAACTTCCTGCCAACTTTATATCATTTGGTAGGGGCATATCCATATTCCACCAACAGGATCAATGTAAACATAGGGATCACGATACTCTACTAAATATGGTATGTTCTTTGGGTCCGCAACTCATTATTTAGCCGAGTGTTATGGGAGCCAATTCCCCACCTTGCTCATAATTCATAGCTAAAAGACCTTAAGGGTCGACACCCATATACCATAGTAATCCTTACAAGTATAGGTAGCACTTAGCTTTCACGATATAAAATAATATGGAGGTTGACCGTCGGACCTCTGGCCGTAGCCAAGTAATATGGTGGTTCGCCGCAGGGGCTACGACCATAGCTAAGGAACATAGAGGTTCGCTACAGGGCCTCCAGCCGTAGCCAAGTAACATGGACACAACGCGATGCATCGTCCTAATTTTATTAGATGTATGAATAAATTTTAAGAAAATATTTTTTTAAGTATTTTAATTTTACTATTATTTATGTTAGGCTATCAATGATTGCACACTTATTATAAAACTGGTTTAATGGTGGTCCAAGCTGCTACACCGGTATGACCTCAGTTGAATTTGTGATGTTTGTGTTGGATCCTCGTGTATCTTAGAGTTATATTAATTATGGGTGTGAATGTGAAGGTGTTGATCATTGGGCTCCTTAATAGAACGGCCCAATGACAATTAGTTATTTTTGGCCCGCTGCGCTCCTGAAACCCTAGCTATTTCTTATAAACAAGAAATGGACAGAGTTGATGACCTAATGTGTAGCAACGTGTGGCAGAGTAGGAGGCGAGATCCGGCGACCAAGTTCTTCAAGTTCTGTTAAGAGTCGTCTACAACAGTGAGCGAGAGGTTGATCAAAGGTAAGTGATTATTTCAATCGTTTTAATTCCTAATATGTGGTCCACGAATCGTACTTGCATCACACTATGAAAAGTTCTCAAATTCATGATGTGTGCATGTTACAATCATTGTAACCCCCTACATCTAATAAAGGCATAGAAGAATTCATCTAGTTAAATTGCAATAGAGTCGACCTCTCAATCGTGACTCCCCTATAGGTGCATGTTACAATCGTCTTTGATTAAGGTTAGGCTCGAATTGGGGAATAAATATTGACAGCTAAATATGAGATGCGTGGAATTTGACTAGGCATTAGAGGAGAGGAAATTGAGTTTTGGGTTGTAATAAGGGCGAGGTTCAACCATTATAATGGAGAATCATGATTTCCGAGTCTCTTGTGGTTAGGCGTGACCATGGGAATGTGAAAAACTTGGATTGATACTACACGAATGATCTCAGAAATGGAATTGGATTAATTCAACTGCCTTCACCGTTACAGAACCCATCATATACAAGATGGGGTCAAAATGTAGGTAGTTAAACTATTGCGAAATAACAAATAAATTCAAATAAGTAACAGTTTAATCCACGTGGACGTCCGGCTAGGCATCTGATGACCAACAGAAAACCATCTGGACCAATCACCGCACGCCTGTCCCTTTTTACCAGCTGGATCACTAGGGGTGTTCATGAACCGAGTGGACCGAAGAAATCGGACCGCACCAAACCAAACCGCACCAAACGGTCGGTTCTTTTCAATTTTATTAAACTATGTAGTTTTCATTTTTATAATACTGAACCGGGCCAGTACCGAACCAGACCAAAACCGGATAACCGACTAAAAATCGAACCGAACCGAAACTATATCGTGCACTCAAATTTGATAGAATTATTCGTAGCTAATATGTTTGATTTCGTTAATGCATGGCCAATTTGAGTGTTGGTCACTAGCATATATTGTCAATTTATCGTCAGTCTTTCAAGAGATTAGAAATCTTTGATTTTAACATTCTAATTTGGTATCTAAATATCTATAATGTTGTCTGTACATATAAACACTATGTGAAGATTTAGTAACCTACACATAAAACTAGAATTTTAAACATTTTCATAGGTTTTTTATATTAATTGATTTGAGATAAAAAAACAAGTACTTTGAAGTTTAGATTTCCTTATTTGAATGATGTAGCATGTTATAGTACTAAAATCGTAGGTATTAAACGGACCGAACCAGCATATATGGGTGCGCTTTATTTATTTAGTTTTTTAAACCGGAGATATTTCGGTTTTAAATATTGCAAAACCGATCATTTCAGTTTATGTGTCATTTTGGCCAAAAACTGACCGCACATGACCGTGAACACCCCTATGGATCACCACTAAGTGAAACAGTCCCGTTCCACTAAATGGTTTGAACTTCAACGGCAATATGGTCGAACGGCTACTGAACGAAGATGGAAATTGATTTGATGGTTGTTGCTTGTCTCATGTTATTGTTCATTCGGTAAATCCAAATGAACCGGCACTGTTCATTTGTAATTCAGCGCATTTCATGACAGAAACACTGAGATTTTGTCTCCAATTGCTCTCGACACTGCAAAACGCGTACCCTCCCGCCGTCGATTCTTTCAACCGATGCTGAAATTGCTTAAACAATCCAGTTTTACCTCATGGTGAATGTCTACTCCTTCTTCGCTTACTGTGAAAGCACCCACATCATCTATATGTGTAGGCAAGTTGGGTGTGTATATGAATCAGTAGAACTTGGATAATCTATGAGTCGTGGGATCACTGTCAGATTAGAATATTTCGGTGGTACACACGAAATAACTAATCGGATAAAACGGAGAATGTACCAAGAAAGAACAAAGGTTTTGCTATGAATTTCAGAACCCAGAGGTTCTCTCTGTGTCTTGTTCATTCGACCAAAAATTGACAATTATAGAAGGAGACTAGGCGGTTAATCTGGCGGGTATAACCGCCAGATTTCAGTCTGTTTTTCCAACGAAAATAAAATTGGAGACATTTTTTGTGAAGCATTAAACGTCCAGAATAAGCAATAAAATCCTAAACCGCTTCCAGGGGCGTTGCCCCTTGGACCCCTGCGGAGGCGCTGCCCCCGGACCCCCGCAGTCGTCCTGAAGTTCGCCGTCCAAGAAATTAGCATAGTCGTGTGCACGCGTGTACTCAACACCTCCGAACGTGTACAATGTATATGCCAATGTCTACTTTGGTCGTAAGTAAATCGGATTACACAAAAATGACCGATGACACTAAAATCACCAACAATATGGACTACGCTGTTTTTCGAGACACAGGGAACGTCGATTCTGGCAACGGGTTGACAAATTTGAAACACATAGAGAAGGTGATTCGACTGGGAATTGGGTATGTGGGTTAGGTCGAATGAGGGAAAGAGGGTGGCGGTGGTGGTGTTGAGTAAATGAATTGGGTCGAGTTCTGGCTTGTGATTGGGGTTGATTCGATTGGCAATGCGGAGGCAGAGGACGGGGTTCATGGTCACCGACTGTTCTGAAATGAGTGGCATTGGGAGGTAAGTCCAGATGTTGCGGTGGTTTTGGGTGGTCGGGGCTCGTGGGAGTAGGCGGGTTTTGATTTCTTCGAGCGATGGGAGGCAGAGGTGCGATGGTGAGTCTTCATCCTACACATCTATGTTTTTTGTTCTTTTTAGTAAGATAATTTTGTAAATGAAAATTTTATCCTACAAACACCTAACAGTGTTTATGAATTTTTTTTTTCAGTTTCAATAAGGTAGTAGTTATGCAAATGGAGGTTGTAATCAACTAGTTGTGAAATTGGGGAACACCGTTAGCCAATTTCCTTATACTGGGGTATGTAATTACCAATTAAGCGTAATTATTAACCCTAAAAAGTCTGAATTCAATCCTAAAAGAAAAATCATAAAACTTAATAATTATAAATCTAGATTGGGGGACACTCAATGTGTTTTCTCCAGTTGTAGTTTGTAATTTGATATTAATATGATGCTTTATGTATACTGCTAAAAATATTAATCTCTAAAATTTGTTATTAATATGATGTTCACGGCTCAGATATGAAAGAGCAGAAACCACAGGAGTCCAGGAAACTTGAGAGGCCAAAGGGCAGAGGCTTAGTGGGTCTTCTGAGCTCAGATAAGAATGAGCAGAAACCAGAGAAGTTCAGGAAACATGAGAAGCCAAAGGCCACAAGCTGGTTTGAATCCATCAACGACGATAGCAAGAAATGTGTTGTTCCTGTCGCGTCTGCTTTCCAAGCTGACGTTCCAAAATGGACCAGTATTGACTTATCCGATGCAAAATGGTTGGGTACAAAAGTATGGCCCACCGGGCAAGAAGACCAATCCTCCAAGAATAGTGAAATTGGGAGAGGCAGGCCCGAAACTTGTCAGCGTTGTGACTACCCTGGCTCTGTAGACTGCGTGAAGACCCACATCACTGAAGAGAAGGACCAGCTGCGCGATCATTTGGGCTCCACCTTTGAGAAATGGGCATTCAATGAGATGGGAGAAGATGTATCTAAATCATGGGATAGAGGGGAACAGAAGAAATTTGAGTCTGTCATGAGAAATGCTTCAATAGGTAAAAATAGTTTCTTGCAGCTTGCGCTTGAGAGGTTCCCATCCAGGAGCAGAGAAGAGATTGTGAGATACTATTTCAATGTGTATGTTCCAAGGCGGATGAGCGCCCGGACACGGGCTGGATATAATATAGCTGATTCTGATGATGATTCCATTGATGATGATGCTGCTGCTGCTGCTGCTGATGATGATGGTGGTGGTGATGATGTGCCCGCTGAAGCCCCTCGCTTGAAAATTTCTCCTCAAAAGAGGATCTATCCTGAAGTTGCTCTGGGAAATTCTGATGACGATGACGATGTGCCAATCAAGTACTTGAAAGTGAAAAGAGGATGATATGGACGTAGATTGTAATTCAATGCAACTTTTGGAGTGTTTTTCTTTAGAAGATACACCTCAAATTTTCAGTTTTGTTCTTGATTCAAATCGCCGCGCTAACATTTGCAAGCTCGGAAAACCACTGGAATTTCGCAAATTATCTTTTTTTACAGTTTTATTTGGTCTTTTTGTCTTGTAGCAAATCTGAAGACATTCCAGACGAGCAGTCTGAATTCCGGAGTTGGTCCAGATTTTGGGGACTTCTTTTGAAAGAGAAGGCCGCAAGTTGGGGCGGGAGAGGAGGCTGAAGCGCCTGAGACTTGAGGAAACTCAAATCAGTGGCTCGGAGGAGGCTACGCAAGAGGATGCCTTGGCCGGTAGAAACCGCGCACAAGGGGGTCTGCATGGGACTACAGAAAGAGGGAAACTACATAAAGAGTATTGCGACACCAAATTCAATATTTGTGTGAATGAAGTATCTATCATATTAAAAAATATGAACAAAGAAAACATTGAAGGTAATGTCCAGAACTCAACAAAATCGAATCAAACTATGATTTAAATTTGGTTGGTTGCAAATATCGTGGTTTGATTTTGTTTCACAAAAGTACTACACCGTGCACGTGGGTTAAGTTATGGTCTATCCTCAAAACCTCCCAAACCGACCCATTCAGTCATTCACGACCTTCGGAAAACCTAGATAGAGAGGCAAGAAGGGGCGAGAATGTGATGGTCAAGAAACCGAGCTAAGTACAAAAAGGTTTCCCCATAATGGGTTGTGTGAAGTGGCACACTAAGGACCCGGCCATGCACATCCCTAAAGTAATGCAAGTCACTAGTTAACCTCTGGCTGGGTAGGCCGGATGAATGTCACACGGTCCACTGTCAAGATTAAATTTGCGATTGGCGGACTGAGATGCAAAGGATAATGTTGGTGTTGCCGAGATGGTTAAGTTGGCAGAGAAAGGTCTCCGAACCAATAAAAACAATATTTGGGGACAAGGAAAATATAGAGAAACACTACGTGAGAGAAGGAGGATCCATTGCCGCGGAAAAGACATAGAATAAACACCAACTGTGAATCAGAGAGTGTATGTTGCAGAGAACCCAGTGATAGTGAAGTGTTGGGGTTAGGGTTAGGGTTAGGGTTAGGATGTTATTAGGGAGATTTCACTTTGTAACAAGGATAGGTTAGAGAGACGACATAATTAAAAAGAACGCATTAAAATAAAAAAGAAAACGCGGAATTTGAGTTTTACCAGAGCTTGAAACCTCAAACCGCCAGCGTTTTATCGACTGCGAACGATTGGGCAAGTTGTTGGTGATTTGTGGGTGAATTGGTGGAGAAGAACATCCTCAGTGGTGGTGGAGAAGTAGCTCAGAACGCCGGCATAGAATAGAAGAGAAAGAGCAAACAGGGCCTCTAGAGAAAGCAACAAACACACCCTCTCACATCAACGTATTTTACAAAGCAGCCATGCCAATGAGCGGGGCACAACCCTAGGGGCCGCTAGGGTTTTGTGGTCACATGTTGACTTATGTCTTCCGATTGCTTAATTGATTCTCAAATTCCTAAGGATCTTTGTCACTCCATTATTTTAGAGATTTTCTAGTAGTATCTATATCCATTGGATCTTGACTAGGAAAAGTATTTTTCAATTGAGACTATTTTATTAGGGAAAACATATTTTTAGGATCAATTAGACTTCTTGTATTAAGTCATATTTCTTTAATAGGAATCCTAATACCATTTATATTCTTCAAAATTCCAAACAAATCTTTTGCCTATAAATAGGGTTCGAAGTTGTAGAAAAAACTCACACCGCTCCATATCCTTTCTCTCTCCGTGCTCTTTTTGTTATGGAGAAAAGTATTTGAAGAATTCAATGTGTTTCAAGATCGCATCTTCATGAGTCCTCAAAGTATCAAAAGTAAGCCCTTTCGTTCTTCATCCATCGAATATTATTGATAGGAGGTCACAGACGTAGGGTTCTTCTTCTACCCGTGCCTGAACCCTTTCGGGTTTGATCTTGCAAAGTTGATTTGCCCTTAGGGCTTGATCCTTTGTGTCATTCGGCCGTAAGGAGTTTGTTGAATCGCTTTCGTTGATTTGGCTCAAAATCATTCTTATTCAAGTGGAGTTTTGTCCTCAAGCACCCGGATCAATTCAAGATAATTCAGGTTACCTGGCGCTAAGAAGATTTGAGACGCCGAATTAAGGTTCAAGAATCAAACTACTTCAGGTAAGATTTACATTCTGACGTAGAGATTGTAAGGTTCGTATGTGTAGTTTATATATTGTCGGGTTCATGTGTGTAGTTTGGATCTTTATTCAGTAGAAGCTCTCTTTTACGGAATGTTGCACAAGATTGTGCTTTTTAACTCTACCTATAGCATATTTTGTTTTCCGGACTAAATAGAATTGTAGGGACGACAATTTGGTCCGGAGCGATTCAAGAGGCGAGTGACTTGATCTTAGCGGATCGAGTCTGAATCCGATATAATATAAAACGATTCATCTATGGATTACGAAATCAAAACCCGAACGAATTTGGATCATAATACAGATTCGTTGGATTCAATCCGATCCATTATTTGCTATTTTATAAAAATGTCCCAAAGAGTTATATGTAATAATGAATATACATGCTAGTGTATGAAATCATAAACTCGTTCTGCTCTACAGTGCTACTAACCCTAATCTAAAAAAATCACTGTCCTCATGCGTGCTGATTTTGGTTAAATTTACAGACTGGGTTGTGTATTGAAGTTTTACGTGTTTTTACCTTTTTATTTGGGATACGAAGTTGTGAATGTCCTATTGATATGAGTAATGTTACATGGTTGGATTTTTAGACATAGTTGTAAACATAATTTCCTAATGTAGTAAATTCAAATAATACTATGGAAGTGCTAAACTCTTAGAAAACACTAACACCTAAAAAAATTACTAAAACTATAAATTTTGTCTAAAATTGTGTCCTTTTAGTTGGGATGTGAGGAAAACCGAATAAAGTTGTCAAATTGACCAAACCAAACCGATTGGCATGGTTTTGGACGGTTTTTAATGTTAACCGGTTTACAAACGGTTCAAGTTTTTCACAAACCGGTCTATTCGGTTCGGTTTTGTTTTGTTAACTAATTATACCGAATAAACCGAACTGAACCGTTGCCTACACAATATAGTTCTATTATATCAAACATTGTATGAAGTATATGTAATAATCTATAAAGTGTATTCAAAGTAGATAGTTTAGTCAACTAAAATGATCAATTGATGTTAATTTTCTCTATTTTTATCATGTCCTATCTTGTTCCAATCTCAAACTATAATTTTGTGAGTTCTCTATGTTTATTTAATTTATGTCTAGGTAAAAAATTTGAATTTTATTGACATACCACTATAATCATATCAATGTAAAAGTGATGACGCGAACCACTTACACCCCTACCTTTTAGAATTATTTTACTTTTATATTCTTTGGGAGTTCGACCTTTACACAATCCAATTTGTGTATGTCAGATCGTTGGATCGAATGTGAATCTGATAGTTAGGTTGGATCTGAATTATATCCGAGTCTCGTTAAGATCCCACCGAATATGGATCAAATATGGATCATACCTTCTATTCGGATATCGATATAGGTGGATCTGATCCGAATGCGACACGTTGTCGTTCCTAAATGGCAGTGAGATTAGATTATCCGGTTTGGAATGGACAAGCAAGGTTATAGTAGGAGGGGAAAATTTAGGGCATCTCCAACCCTATGGGGGGAGGGGGATGGGGAAAACCGTATAAAAATACGGTTCATGTCCAACATAGGGGGGAAGATGAAGGGGAGGGGTGCTATGGGGAGAATTTTGCCTTGGCCCAATTCCCTCACATGGTTGTAGACGAGTAGTAGTTTGGGGGAAGGGGAAGGGGAGGGGGAAAATGGTGGGCCCGTGAGGTGAGGGGGAGGAGGAAAAGACATGGGTTGGAGATGCCCTTAGTATACTAAATAATATTATGTTTTGATATGAATATAGGAGGGGGCTAATTTAGAGTAATAAATGAAAATTCACAATCTAGTACGTTTACAAAAAGAGTTTAGAGCACTCAAGTATTAACTAATTTTTCCAATCCCAACTAATACAGCTAACACTGTAATGCCTTGTTTTGCATTCCCGGCTAAGGTGATTGGGTTAGACCGGATTAGATTAGTCAAATTGAATTAAATTAGAACACCTCTAATGGTTATAAGCAAATGCAAAAAAAAAAAAAAAAAAAAAAAAAAAAAAAAAAAAAAAAAAAAAAAAATCTTTTGTAATTTTTAAAATGAGAATTTGAGTGTTTTTTCTCTAAGGTTAGTTATGCAAAAGTTATACAAAATGTTCTTTGTCTTAATTCTTTCTGTGTAAAAACACTGCACACCTAAATGATGTAGAAAAGGGGAATTTTAGGGAAAAAAAAAGACACTGCGCACCTAAACTGTATACAAGAGGGGGAGAGGAATTTTAGGTAAAACGTTATTATCATGTAAAAGATGAAGGAAAGGGGATGAGAATTTGTGAGAGACATGTACTGGAACCTAAAAAGTGGGGGGGAAATGTTGATGGAGAGGAATAATCATAAGTTTGGCAATTAGAATGTCTATTTTCTACTTCGCATAAGAGCATGCATAACTCAGTGGCCTACTACTTTTACCCAACTTTTTCATTTTTTGCCTAAAACGTATTTGCCTAGTCCAAGATGATCTAACCTGAATAAAAGATGATACTGTGGCAATGACAGTCAAAATATTAGTCAGGTAGCAATGATAGTAAAAAGATGAAGAGTTGGTTTGCTAAAAGTTCTCAAATAGGCTCTCTGTGTGGCTCTTTATTCTAGTAAATCATTATCACGGTCTTTATATTTGTTTTAAGAGTCATTGACACGTAGACGGTAAATCTCTCACACTATTGATGAATCATTGCTAACCCCACCCCACCCCAACACACACGGTGTGCCAATATGTGATTTATAACCCCAATTTTCACCAAATGAATTAACTACAATTCTGAGTAATAGAAACCATATGATCATTGTCAGCAACTGAACCAATCATGGCGTTCAGTCGTTGAGGGTTGTAGTGACTTCATTTGGTAAGGATTTGGGCTATTTGTCACGGACTGGCACAGTATGGGGTTCACTTGTGTCATGAGGATTGTAGTGACTTAAATTTTACATGCTCCTAAATTGGTACTTTGCATCTCACTTTGTGTTTGACTGTGTTTCCCGATTGTAAGGCCTATAGCTAGATAAGTTTCATATCCCCATTGTGGTTCTAAGATTCAAAAAGTATACAGTCAGGTCAGCTAAAAAGCACCAGTTGCAAGGTTCACTGTGTGGGTACTTAGTAAATGCAGCCATACCTAATGAATATGATCTCTAGGCTGTGCACGAAAGGAATGCTGGAATGATTGCTTTCTGTGAAGATAGATCAGATATTGTGAACAGTGTCCTTTGTAGTAGTGCTTGATCCCCATTAATGTTGGTTTCGTTATATTGCTGTTTTTAAAACCTATCAATTTGAGTTCACAGCATAGGGTGCCCGGTGATGTAGTTTGTTCTTATATGACACCTGCTTTCCATCCAATTTTTGTAAAATTTTCTTCTCCACTAGACTAACGTTCAGTTTAATAGCCTGAAATGGGTATGAGTATTGAGCATCCTAATATGTCTCAGAACTAAAATGTGTTATTTCTAATTTATACTAGGAGTGCTAAAATCGCTATAGTATTAAGCATCCTAATATATCTGAAGATTTTCTTTTTGAATCTCTTACTATCAGCATATATGTAGATGCAAGAATTCTTGAACTCCCACAATCTCAGAGATTGATAGATAATGCTATGTTGAAGGTTGTGAAATAATTTTTACATTTGAATTATCATGTTTAATGTTTCCTTCATGGTTTAGTTTGAGGGTTTTATTTCTCTTATATTCTCTTACTAAAAATCTCACTCAGAGTGGTGTTCTCATGGGGAAGCTCCCGTGGTAACTCCCATGAGAACCCCACGTGGCACAATACGAAATACATAAAGCTCAATTTTTTTGTCAATTAAATGTTAATCAAATCTCACTTTCAATCATATGATCAAAATATAGTAATGATTGAGTGTTTCATATTGTGCCACATGGGGTTCTCATGAGAGTTACCACTGGAGCGTCCCCATGAGATCAACACTCACGCATGAGAACTCTTGCGTGTTTTTTTTACTAGAAATCTCATGAATTCTTGCATGTTTCTTTTTTATTAGAAATCCGCAACCGTTTAAAATGGTCTTCCGTGAAGAATCTCTTCACAAGGGCAAACGTCTTATTGGCTCAGATATGAAGAAGTGTAAACCACACAAGTCCAAGAAACTTGAGGAGCCGAAGGAATGGAGCTGGTTTGAATTCATCAATGACGAGAGTGAAAAACGTACAATTCCTGTCGGATCTCCTTTTCAAGCTAACATTCCAGATTGGACTAGCCAATCTCGAAGACAGCGCTCTACCAGTCAATCTAGCGATGAAAGATGGCTTGGTACTCAAGTATGGCCTAACAAACCAAGAGGTGAAGATTCCATAGATTGTGAAATTGGGAAAGGTAGGCCTAGTTCCTGCGAGTGTGTATCACCTGGCTCTGTTGAATGCGTGAAGCACCACGTCGCTGACAAAAAGGTCCAGCTGCAACTTCATTTGGGCACCGCCTTCAAGAAGTGTAAATTCAATGAGATGGGTGAAGACGTATCTAAATCGTGGAATGGAGATGAGCAGAAAAAGTTCAAATCTGTCGTGAGAAGGTACCCTTCATGGGATAAAGAAAAATTCTTGCAGTTGGTATTGAAGAGGTTTCCATCCCGGAGCAAAGAAGACATAGCCAAATACTACTTCAACGTATTTGTTCCGAGGCAGATGCGTGCTGGATGTAAAATCATTGATTCTTCTTCTAATGATATGCCTTCTGATGCCCGTCGTTTGAAGATTTCTCCTCAAAAGAGAAGACAACCTGAAAATTGCGCTTTGAGCGATTCTAAGGATGTACTGAGCAAGTACTTGAAAGTGCAAAAGATGATGCAAGCCCAAGAAAACATCGACAACCTATAAATAAGTAAGTACACTTTTACTTTAAGGACTTTACACATTACACATTTCACATTTAGAAAGAGTTGGAGAGAGCTCGCACGAGTAGGAAGACAAAGGGTTGCTCAGATGGCGAGGACGGCAGATTTGACGACTTCACAAGCCAGAACTTTGTTTGATCACTCTTCTCTTTCTATATGTCTTTCGTTTCTTGAAGTCGGTATGAATAATGAGTATTTCCCTTGTTGGAAATTTAATGAATTTATTGTTTCGATGATTATTTGATTCGATGTGTTCGATGCATGATACTATTAGCGGAAGCGTTTGGGTTTACCTCTTGCAGCGTGATCGTTCATTGAATGATGATATAGATCTTGATGTTGTTGCCCAGAAACTTAGATTTCAGCAAGAACACGCACCTCTTGGACGAATGTTGATTTTCACTGAATTTCTCCTTGGACGAATGTTGATTTTCACTGAATTTCTCCTTGGATGCATGATGGAGGAAACAGAAGAGATAAAAATGTGTTTTCTTGTGTGTGTGATGTTTATAAAAACTATCTCTATTTATAGAGAAAGTTCACATGTTTCAAGCCCTTCTCCCTTTAGGGTTTGTGAGGTTCACTCCATTATGTTTATAAAAAATACAAATAAGTCCATTTGAGTGCATAAATAAAGTTTTAACATCTGCCACTTAATCGTGGGGATGTGCAATCTCTTACAATCTCCTAATCTCTAACCCCTATTAATGAGGATTACGGGCGGTCGTGTTGAGAAACGGCAGAGAGTACCTGCATCTCGGGAGATTCGTACACTAAGTGTAGTGTTTTGATGCAGGTTACGCAGCGGAAAAAACAAAATTTTCTGCTCAAAACCCTCCATGAATCGCAGGTGAAGCATCCTAACATGATGAAGAAGAAAGGTTACCTCAGTCATATTGACTGGTGACGATCACATACGCATATCAAAAGAACGACGTCTCTATAATATCCACACGAATATACCTTAACTTGAATTCTTCTCCAATGGTGTTAGCAATCTTAAGAAGAAGGAGAATCTTGTCATACAAGATGATGAACTTGGATGTACACGGCGACTGGATCACATCCCACCCGTTGCTAGGAGAGACGGGAAAGTGTCACCATGCAGTGTCCAGCAGAGGGGCCAGCCATCCCATGGTCGTGGCTCAGCAGAGAGGGACAGCACCATGGAGGCGACGGCTCCAAGGAGGGGTGGCACTCCTTTTGTGGTCGAACCCTATTTGGGTGAAAACTCGTTTTCACTCTTCATCTTTTCTCTCTAGTGTATTGTATGGAGTAGGAATTAATCTAGACTAAATTTTTATAGCCTACAAATCCTATTTATAGCTAGAAAAATTCATATTCTAGTCCATAATTGCTCTTTAGACCAACTAATGAGCACAGTTTACACTTTAGTCCAATAAATTCATTATTGCTATTTAGTCCAACTAATTAGCAAAAATTCCAGTTGATTTATATTGTGTGTGATCCTGTAGGTTCCTAGTTACGTTGGCAGTAATAAAAATTAGAACAATTGACACTTAACTACCTTGCAGTTTGGTAATACTGACATTTTGGTGCTCATGGTATCAAAATTGACACTTAACTATCATGCAGTTAGACATTACTAACACTTTGGTACAAGCAGTTTCAAAGTTGACACTCAAGTGCATGCAGTATGAAAATTACTGGCATCTCACTCCAATTTTGATGACGACTGTTACTTTGAAAATCAAATGACATAATGAAATCGTCATCGAAACTGGAGCGGGTTGTCAGTAATTTGCATACTGCGTGCACTTACAATTTTGAATATGGGTTTACAAAAGTGTCAGTAATGTCTAACTACATGATAGTTAAGTGTCAATTTTAAATCTGTTTGCACCAAAATGTCAGTAATGTGAAACTGCATGGTACTTAAGTGTCGATTGTTCTAACAATTATTACAAACATTGAGCGGCATATAGAAATGCATCAATGCTCCCAAGTTATAGGAATGGGAGTCATCTGACTTACCTCTTTGACCAATGTTATATAATCATTTTGTCTCTCTATCCAGATTGGACACAAGACATGGAGTGTCACACTTGTATATCCAATCTATAGTTTCTTGATATGTGAGTAGACTTAGATAAACAAATAACATCAATATCTCATATTGATTTATTTGAGCATGGCCATGCATTTCCCTAAGTCTCACTCATCGAGTGGTCGTGGATATTTACTCCCGTTATGTAGGAGGGAAAAATCATATCTACATCACTACCATCTCTCAGCTTGCTTCATATCATGTCCGATTCTCTCCTTTATAGTTACCCAGTTATGGTGCAACGTTTGACGATATCAAAACATGATAACTAACAACTGGAGTATCTAGTGACTTCAAGTCGAAGGATAAACACCATTGTCACCATGAGAAACGCTTGTGACATTGACATAAATCCCATGTAGCCTTCTTATGGTGGTCATCCAGTACGCCATTATTCATAATGCGTACCCATGTGTTAGACTTGAAATCCCCATATCAATCTACCCACATACTAGTCTCGATGCAATATAGTCATTCTAATTAATTGTAGTACTCGACTAGGGATATTTAAGAATATAACATATATGATCTAAGGACTTTGTTGACTCAAAGACCCTTAAGTGTGTTTTGAGAAGTAACTGTTTTGAGTGATGAAAGACAAAGACAAAGCATTTCTGATACTCCAAGGCCTTGAGATACTGACAGGGCTTCAAAGCCTTGAGAGTAGTTTTTATTATGCTGAATGTTCTAACAATCTTGTTGCAGATTGGCTATCTGATTATTTAGATCAGAGATTTGCTGCAAATACTTATGTTTTATATTGTCTATATATCTAACACAATTGCAGATGTCCTGATCAGAGAGAATCAAAGATTTTTGATCTTAACTAGGAAAGACTGTGAAGCATGTTCAGAGCTTCAAGGCCTTGAGATGTGCATTGAGTTGCTGACTAGTTTATCATGAGTTATATGTTTCAGAAGTTAATCAGATTATTGTTTTATTATTTCATCCATTTTTTATTCAGAAACTGGAAATCCAAACTGACTTAGTGCTGTTATATTTCTGGATTTTGTTGTTGCTATGTTTTAATGTTGTTGTAGGTTTGTTAAACGTGCAAATGCAATCTCAACAAACTCCAACGGATATCTACTCAGATTTGTTTGAATTGCAGTTGAAAACAGGAAGAGGATTTGTAGGAACTGTGATCCTAAAATCTCTCATTCAGTTGCAGTGAGTAGATAAAAGACTGGTTTGATTTTTGAAAGAATAGAGGCTTGCAGAAAACTGAGAGAGGTGTGAAATATTCATGGGAGATCAATCATTCAAACACACAGACATTCAAGCTTCAATTCTAGATCTCAGAATATCAATCATTCCAGTTTCCAGAAGAACACATCCAGGCCTTCACAAGCTTATTCTTCTACTGTGTTCTTCATATGTTTTGTAATATGCTTATCTTTCGTATATCTAAAACCTCACTAAACCTAGTGGTTGGTTGTTCAAGTGAACAACTAGAGGTTCTTGTTAGCTCAACAGTTACTAGCTGATACTAGATAGGTTGGGAACCACAAGCTGTATAGGTGTAAGGGAAATCACTTAGGCTTGAAGATCTAGGGTTGTTTTTGTGTGAGTAATAAGAAGTGTTTGCCCAATCCTGGTGGGATTAGATCCCTCAGGAAGAGATTAGGTCCATTGGAACTGAACTCTGTAAATTACATTGTGTTCTTTACTTTACAGTTTTGTTATTTTCTGTTGCACACAACTCAAATCAAACTAGGGTTTATAAGCTGTTCAGAACTGGTTGAAGTTCAAGGCCTTGAAGCTTTCTATTTTTCCTTCGAAAGTTTCTGACTGTTTTCTAAAATCTCAAGGCCTTGAGATTTGAGTTCCTCACTTAAGTTAATTTGGTAAAAACTGTGTTTTGCAAAAAAGTTTCCATACTCTATTCAACCCCCCCCCCCCTTCTAGAGTATTTATGTTCTGTATTTAGTGTACATTACACACTTTCAATTGGTATCAGAGCTTGGTTCACTGATATAGATCTAACAATCGTGTGACTATGAGTAATGTAGGAGATGGTGGATTCTCACAAGGAAGGGCAGCAAACAGGCCTCCATTGTTCTGTGGTGATAACTTCATGCACTGGAAGGCATTGATGAAGATGTTCATCATAGATCAAGACATGGAACTGTGGTCAATAGTTCAGAATGATCCTCATGAGTACTACACTACCATAGATGGAGTCAGATGTATCAAGTCTGAAGAAAATCTCTCAGTTACTGAACTGGAAAAGTATCAAAAAATTACAAGACTATGAATCTGTTATACTGTGCTCTTAATACAGATGAGTTCAACAGAGTGTCAAATTACAAAAGTGCCAAAGAAGTATGGGACAAACTGGTTGTCAATTGCCTCTTCCTGTGGACGCAGAGGTGGTGTCGGAGGCCTTTCACCAGTAGCCAACGTTTGCAGTTGCCCTCTCAGATGAGCATGTTCCCAGTCGGATCGAACGCCCTGTGAGAGAGAAGTCTTGCCGCAGAGAAAACCCTAGATGCCTGGTTCTCTCCGGAAACTTCGGAGGTAAAGTTGCTTCGTGTGAAAAAAAAAAATGGAAAATACTTGATCCTAGTCAAGATCGAATGAATCTAGATACTACTAGAAAATCTCTAAAAAAATGGGGTAAAAAAAAAGGATGAATAGCAATTTCAGAAATAAGGAAAAAATCAACTAAAGAAAGTCAACATGTGACCACAAAACACTAGCGGCCCATAGGGATTTCTCCTCTTCTCCACAAAGTTTTCTATCTTCTTTCTAACCACCAACGGGGCTACTGTTCTTCTCCGCCCCCCGCAGCAGTGGACCGCCGTTTTCTTACGCGGCCTCTGCAGCCGATCCATCGGCAACTCACCAACAACTCGCCGGAGAGTCGCCGGTGTTAACAGCAAAGCCTCCTCCCCGGTTGTGGTGTCAAGCTTTGGTCAGGTATGTCGATTTTCTGCCTTTCTCTTTATTTAATTACTCTGTCCGCTTTTGTCGGCTCGCTAACCCTAACCCTAACCCTTCTTCCGCACGGGGTTCTCAGTAACTGATGCTTTCTTCTTTTTTTGGGACCTTTTTTTTGTATTGGTGAAACCACTACAACCCCTAGTGAGTTCATATCAATAATCCACTACAACACCACTCGACTATGCAAACCAACTTGAAAAAATCCTTCAGAGAGCTTATCTATGAATCAGAATCGGTGTTTATTTTAGGCCGCTCTATAAGTGACAATATCTTGCTTGAAAATTAGTTTTATGGCAAAATACACAATTAGCAAAGGTGCAAAACTGACTCCTCTTCAAGGAGTTTGATTGGATCATCTGGAATTTCCTTGTTCACAATCTTACAACTATGAAGTTCTGGTCGCAGTAGATCTTCCTTCTCACTTAGTGTTTCTAGTTTCCTTTTCATGTATTGACATGAGTCCGCTAGACTATTCGGTGCACCGGGTTAGCACATTGGTTTGGTGTACTCGCTTTTGGGTTTGTCAATATTGTCCATTAGCTAATTTGGTGTAGCTGGTTGATGGCCTTGGTTGTGCCTGTGTGTTCTTCTTTGATTGTTGGCTTGGCTTTGGTTGAGTGCCGTGGACATATTTTGGCATGGTTTGCTGGTGCTATTCGTTGTGTATTTGCTATTTGCTTGGGTTGTCTTTGCTCGGTGCATCATTTGGCTTCAAATCTGGTTATTTTTGTTGAGGTTCTTGGCAAGATTTTGCATTGCTTGTTTGATACTTTTGCTTGGTGCATTGGCTTAGTTGATTGCACGGTTGAGCTTGAGGATCGGTGGCCTTAGATCGGTGATTTGGTCAAGTTCAAACCATGACTTTCGGCTGTTGTGAGTTGCTGAGTTTGCTCTGAATGGTTGCTGAAAGTGCTGCAAGTTGCTGCCGAGTTCGCTGCCTTCGTTGGATGCTGAATGTGGATGTTCACTTGTTGTTGGTGGAATGACAAGGTTATCTCTGTTTAGGTCCACATAATTAGTCGTTTTTTTGGAAATAATTAATTGTTGAATTTGTGCAGTTGTGTTTTGTGTGTGTGTATGTGTGTATATAAGCGTTCGTTGGGAAGGCTTAGATTTGAAAGAATTTAAGAGATTGAGTGTTTTTTTTTTTGAGAAATAAAAGTTGGGCAGTTCTCCTCGAGTGCCTTTGTTCTAAATTGTAGGTGCCACAAAGAAGGCTAACCAGTTTCGAGAACTTTAATGTCGTACGGTGTGTTGTGAGGTGAGAAAATCTAACCCCGCAACACTACCCAAGTACCAATCACGGAGAACCCTTTATCTACTTTGCTTGGCTTCCCGATCCCTACATCGGAAAATGCAAACCTGCGTTCAGTTGTTACGGAACATACTATGATTATTTTTTAGGACATACTAGGATTCTTTTCCTGCATAAAACTTTTTCATTAAATATTGTCCTGAATTTTTTTGCAGGATAGTTTATTCGATGCTCAGTTTTCATGAAAAAACTTACAGGTTTTCATTTTTCTTCTGTTTCCTTGTAACTTTCTTGAGAAACATTTTCGCCCATCTTTCCTCACAAATGAATATAGCCTGACCGTGTGAATGAGTTGGTTTTGGAGGTTTTCAAGGTAACAAGTATAGTTGTTTTGGGAACCAAAATCAAATCATGATATGTTTCGAACCAACAAAATCTTACAGTATTAGAGTACATTTTGAGTTCCACATGTTACCTTCGATGTCTTATTTTTCATAAATTTAAATTATTTTCACATTTTTTAAAATAACTTAATTATTTTTTTTGTAAACATAATCGATTGTTTATTCACACAAATATTGAATTTGGTGCGCGGCTGTTGTGTCATGACAATGTGTTTCCGATGTCCACAATGATCTTCTGTAGTCAAAAGCCTAATTCTAATAACAACAGGAAGAAAGAAGGCTGAAATGATTAAACCATGGTGTATTGTAAACCTAAATTCCTTTCTCTCTGCCTTTCTCTCTTTCTCGAATGAATTCGGGTATGGTGTTCTTGGTCGTACGATATTCGTTGCGCTGTTCGGGTTGCACAGGTTGAGGAAATCGATTTGGTCAGAGATGGAGAAGTGGTGGTTGAAGAAGGCAACGATGGTTGATATTCACGATTAGGGGGTTTGGTTTGAAAATAAGGATCGCTTGATCATGAGTGGTGGTGGAGGACATTAGCAGTTTCGAAAGAAATTGAGGGTATGGAGGTTTTTTTGTATGTCCTGTGAGGCGTGGATTTGTGTGTGTTGGGCAGCCAGAAGGTTGAGTGATGGTTGGTCTTGGAGGATGTTCAAGTTGCTCGATTGAATCCGGATTTGTGGTGGATGATATAGTGGTGAAGGGGCGGCGATGATGGTTGTTGTGGTGGTAGAGATGTGATATTCATAGTGTTCTTATTAATACGAAGATGATAATTTTGTCCTCACAAAATACGATATAAATGTAGGATATAAATGTCTACTAACGGAGTATTCCATAACGGGGTTAAGGAAAACATTTTTCGAGTTTCATGAAGCTATTATTTTTGCAAATGGAGGATGAAATTAGCTAATTTTGAAACAGGGGATTGCAATTAATCTATTATTGCATAGTCGGGGTATGCTATCAACAATTAAGCCTTTAACATCAAAAGAACTAAATAGGATGTGACTACCAAAATTTATTCTAATCTACACAGTTTCCCTTAACAGAATTGTAAAACTCTAATTACTTCCTCAGCCCTTAGGAAATTACTATTTGATTTGATCAAAAAGTGTAAATTGATCAAAATTCACCTAATGGAAAAAAAGCGGTATTTAAAATTTCCCATGGTTCGTCAAACTACACAAGACTCAAAAATCATGATCCCCCATTATAATCCTCGAACCTCGTCCTCAACACAAGTCCAAATGCAATCTCCTATCCTCTAACGCCTAGTCAAACTTTACACATCCCATATTTAGCTGACAATCTTTATTCCCTAATTCAAACCTAAACTAAATCAAAGATGAATTTAACATGGACCTAAAGTCACGATTGAGAGTTCTCGTCTCTCACTTCACTAACCAAATCAGTCTTTCTATGCCTTTATTATATGTCGGACTGAAAGAATGTGGCATCACGAATTTGGGAAGTCTTCATAGTGTGATAAAAGTAAGATTTCATGGATCACATATTAGGAATTAAAACACTGTAATAATAGAACAGTAAAATCTTCACTTACCTTTGATCAGCCTCTCGCTCACTTTTGTAGACGATTCTTCACAAAACTGGAAGAACGTCACCGGATCTTCGCCTCCTACCCCGTCACACTTTGGCACTGGATAGGTCAAGAACCCATATACTTCTCTTGTTTATAAGAAATTTCTAGGGTTTCAAGAGCGGAGAGGGGTCGGGCCAAAATAATTGTCATTGGACCCGCCTACCAAGGAGCCCAATGGCAAACCAGCCCTTCACATCCACACCACATAACTAATATAAACACTAAGATGCAACTTGACCCAACATCAAAAATTTAGTTGGCCTCGTACCAGTGTAGCAGCTTGAATCACCATTCAACCCGTTTTATAAATAAGTAGTGCAATAATTGGTAGCCAAAATGAATTAAAAATAAAATACTTGTAAAATTATTTTCTTATAATTTATCTTTCGTGAATCGGTTCTAGTATGGGTTTATGGAGTTACCAGTTTCATTAGGGTAATTGTTCGACATGGATGAAACTATTAACTCAAGTAACCCATACAAGAACCGATTCACTAAAAGTAATTACAAGAAAATAATTTTATACTAATTTTAATTTTACTATTATACATTGTGGGCTACTAATGATTGCACAGCCTATTTAAAAGGGATTGAACCGTGATTCAAGCTCACGGATGTGAGGTCAATTAAAATTTTGATCCATGTGTGGGTCATTGTGCATCTTAGTGTTTATATTATTTATGTGGTGTGTATCTGAAAGGGTGGTCATTGGCTCCTAGATTGGAGAGCCCAATGATTGTTAGTTATTTTGGCCCGACCCCTCTCCGCTCCTGAAACCCTAACTATTTCTTATAAAGTGGAGGGGTTCTTGACCATTCTAGTAGCAACGTGCGACGGAGTAGGAGGCGAAGATCCGGTGACAAAGTTCTTCCAGTTTTGTACAGGATCCTCTACCATAGTGAGCAGAGAGGCTGATCAAAGGTAAGTGATTATTTTACAGTTTTATTATTATAGTGTTTTAATTCCTAATATGTGGTCCATTAAATCTTACTTGTATCACACTACACTATGAAGACTTCTCAAATTCATGAGGCCACATTCTTTGAGTCCGACATCTAATAAAGGCATAGAATAACTGATTTGGTTAATGGAGCAAAAGAGGCGACCTCTCAATTGTGACTTTAGGTCCATGTTATAATAATCTTTGATTAGGTTAGGTTCTAATTAGAGACTAAACATTGTCAGCTAAATATGGGATGTGTAGAATTTGACTAGGCGTTAGAGGAGATTGAGTTTTGAGTTGTGTTGAGGACGCGATTCAACGATTATAATGGGGAATCATGATTCTTGAGATCCACGCAACCATGGGAATGTGAAATACCGCATGTTCCCATTAAGTGTATTTTGGTCAATTTACACTTTTTGAACCAATCAAATAGTAATTTCTTAAGGGCAAGTAACTACAGTTTTACAATCTTGTTGAGCTCAAAGTGTAAATTAGAATAAATTTTGATAGTCACATCCTATTTAGTTCTTTTGATGTTACATTAGAGGTTTTTTTTTAAAAAAAAAATATTATCTTTACAAAAAAGGATTTTCTATTCTTAGAAGTACTAAAATTAATTTAAATCTAAATTAGGGCAAAATCCCCATTTGACTTTCCTTCTTTTTTCTCCTTTTCCCTTTCTTCTTCTTCCGCACCCGTCGAACTCTCTCTATCTCGTTTTCTTCTCCTCTCTCTATCTCGTTTTCTTCTCCAAGGGTCCAACATCTTCTTCGCTTCATTTTCTTTTTCTTCTTTCATTCTTGTTTCCTTGTCTATAAAAGCCAACTCCAACCACCCTCTCAATCTTTCACACAAATCTCATACACCCAAAGCTCTCATACCCTCTTGATTCATATGCATGCTAGTCAAGTTTTTTTACGTTTTAATTCTTCATGCATATCGTGTCGTAGTATTTGGACGTAGGATCCTTATTAAGTTGTTGAAGAATCATTATAGATGTTTTGATGAGTTTAGTTAACCTCGATTTGTGTTGCAGCGTCAGGATAAATACATAAAGTTTATGCATTCTCCGTGTTTTTCATGTTCTTCATCAAATTCAGGTCTAATTTGTCCGTTTGATCTTAGCCCATTAGTAATCAATTATGATAGTAAGTTTGCGGTAGATTTGTGATTTTAGTACTTGGTTTGTTGTATTAATAATATATATCCTTAGTGAAGTCAACTATTGATGTTAAAAGTGCAAATATTGATTTTTATAACTTAACCTATTAATTAATTATTATTTTTGAGAATTGTAAAATTTATCCTTAAAAATAAGGGTCAGTTACTTATTACCTACTTCCAGTTTGGTATAATAATGCATATACCATTTCCAGTTTCGAAACACTCTCATTAACACCCCCAGTTTATAATTGTTTGCAATTAACAATTGAAATCTTTTTCATTCAAAAAAGTTAACAGACAAAATGGTTTTTATGTCAAAAAATTATTTCTTATTTATTAATATACGTAAAAAGAAATCAAAAAAAAATAAAAAGAATAACGGGATGAAGAAGAAGAAGAAGCACTAACAGCAGCATATGTAAAAGACGGAGATGCAGAAAGTTCGATACCTCTCTCGATCTCTGCTCTCACTCTCCCCGCCTCTCTCTTTCTCTTCTAATGCTATTTCTCTCTCTCAAAAGAATGGAAAATCAACTAGATAAGGATTTGTATCTCTCTATCGGGTAATTTTCAGTGGGTGGGTTCTCAAATCTGCGTCTATGGTGGGCAAAGAACGGGGACAGGTGAATGGCGACGTGACTGGGAGAGCAGGATGATTCTGGGCGATTTGGCGGTTGGAGAAGACGAAGAGAAATGTTGTGGCTTCTTCGGGATTGGGAAATCCAGCGAGTGGTGGTGTTGGGTCTTCATCAAGATAGGGGTAAGGTTCTGGCGTGGAGCAATGGATGGGTTTCTGGTGGTGGTTGGGGGTTGCTTTGATTCGAGGAGGGGAGGAAGGGGTTCAGATTGGGTTTTCTGGTGGTGATTGGAGGTGGTGCGGGAGAGGAGTGTTACGTTGGTATGTTTCTGGTTTTGGTGTTGAGATGGCAATGATGGTATGGGTGGTGGTCATGGTACTATTAGTTGCCAGTAAAGGTAGTGATGCTCGCCGGAATCTGAGTTCCCGGTGGTGGAGGTGGTGGTGTTGCTCATGTTCATATATTTTTATTGGACTATTTTACCCCTCAAAAACTGTCAGTTAAAAGAAAATTTTGAATGGAAATGAACCCAGTTGCTTATTGTTTGCAATGAGCAACTGGAGGTGGTAACAAGATGAATTCGAAACCGAAAGTGGTACATGAATTATTACCATGGAAGTGGGTGACATGTAATTGACCCTAAAAATAATAAATAATCTTCTTCTTTTTTATAGAATTAATAGTTTTCTACCATCTACTTAGTAGTTTTTTTTTGAATAATTATTTAGTTAGTAAGTCTAAAAACTCACATTATGAATTAAAAAAGGGTATTTATTTGGTTATTTAGCTAAATTTAATTATCTTATTTATACAACCCTATTTTATTTTAGTCTTTTAGTTAAAGTTAGGTATTATTCTAATTTCCTTTTTATATGGTATTGGTATTTATTTTCTCACTTCCTTATTTATTTATTTATTTATTTATTTATTTAGTTTTTCATCCAATTTTTTTTCATTGTATATTTGCGCAAGTAATTATTTTATTTAGCTAATAAATTATGATCTCTTTTATAATTTTTTATTTAACTAGTTATTTTCAGTTGTCTCTTCAATTCTATTTAATCGCGGCCCAAGTAATTATTTTAATACCAAGTTAACTTATGTCAGGTCATTAGTAGTTTGAATTCGCTTAATCGTCCTAGTTAATAGTGCAAGTAAAGTACCACTTCGTCTCTGCTCTTTCTACCTAAATTGACTTTTTGACTCGTATCTGAGTCACTTTGACCGGGTGATTTGGATAGCAAAATAATACGAGTTTTTGATAATTTTATCAACGTATTATAGAGAAACTTTTACTCTACAACACCATGAAAAATTATTGCAAATTGCATCGGTTTGCTATTCAAATCAACGAATCAAATAGACCAAGTGAATATTGGCAAAAATCAAATTGGGTAGAATGAGCAGAGACAGAGTGGTATTGAGTCAGCATACATGCATGTGATATAGGACACTTGCATGAGCATAACATGAATAGAGATGTGCGTTGATTTGAGGTTATACATTTGTAGACCCTGACTACCTAGAGCAGGACGTCATCACTTACGAATAGGATGTATGTGTGCTCGTGATTTGCTATAATTTTTTTGAGGTCAGAAAATATGCATAACCTTGTGTGCGCCTTCCTTTATTCTATTATTTGCAACATGAAATGAGATTGGATTTTGATACTATAACTCTTTATACTTGAGAGTTTTTTATCTCTACTGCAAGTCATTTTCAACTGTGGAAATTTTCTTATAGAAGATGTCATGCTTATAATAAAACGCCTATCACGTGTTGTGGGAGGCTATTGCTCTATATTCGAAATAGGTAGAGTTTTGGCGTCTAGAACTACTCTTTTGAGGTGAGGATTTTTTAAGGAGTTTCGGCACTTAGGTATAATTTACCGAGCACGAGGTAAATGTGTGGATAAAATATCAATAGTCTCGCAATGCCAATGGTTAGATTCATAGGGTTCTTGGACCCCGATGTATCTTTTATATTTTTGGTCTGGTACATGTACATCGTAATTAATCGATTATTTTCAATAATAAAAAAAATCTAAATTTGGAAATATGGTTTCTTTATATCTGGTTATTACTTGAGTTGAATATTGGATGGAAAAGGATAATTATTTTGGAAAAATCAATTATCGAAAGAAATGACGATTTTACTAAGAAGTTTGTTTGTAAACATGTATTGTAGTGTTCCTCTATCCTTGCTTTACATGTGACACAATCCAGGTGTACTTTAGAAGGTGCACGAGATTTCAAGTAGTATCCGCTAAGAAAACGGGTTGTATCGATTCCACAATGATGGTAGTCTCTTTGCGTGCATGAGAAATTAAGCTTGAAGAAGTTAAATAAGATAAAATATTGAGAAGTCGTTTATGATTCTACTAAACTAACCATCTAAGAATTATATTCGGGAAAAAGTGATGTCTCGTGACTCATGTGTTTACTTTGTTAACAACAGTGATCAGTTGGCTTACATCTTCACCAAGGGACTCTCCACGACTCATTTTCTCACGCAATAGAACAAACTGATAGTCCTTTCTGCACCATTCATTTGAGGGGGAGTATTAACCTAACGGATCACAATCAAGCCCAAAGAGAAGGAAGGCCCAAAGGAAGTGAAGCCCACACTCACTATGCAGGACTAAAGAATAAAGCCACCTACAATAGAAGGACCATTTCAGCAATTACTATTTAGTCTGTCCGATCTATGTTGTGTATGATCGGACGACTGTAACTCATCTCGGTTTGGGGTTAATGCGACCAAAAAATAACCAAATGTAGCTTATAATTCACAAAGATTACAATTAAGTTAACGTAGACAACAAAGCTTGTGAAACAAGTTTGACAAAAGTATAGTGTTTGTGATATGCTAAGTGGTCTAATGTTAAGCTCAAAGTTCTCATCTCGATTTTCTTCCCAAATTCCAGCCTGCACTAACATGTTATAGTTTTGAAATAGCAAAACTGACACCACATTTTGAAAGAAATGTAAAAATTCGGTAAAATACATACTACCACACGTTAGGCGATAAATAGAAACAAAGGTATAAGTTCAAATATGCCAAGAGAATCAAAATTCTAATTGCGTTAATGAAACAGAAAACAAAAATATTGTCAAATTGTAAATTATCAACTTCCTGCCAACTTTATATCATTTGGTAGGGGCATATCCATATTCCACCAACAGGAACAATGTATCACGATACTCTACTAAATATGGTATGTTCTTTGGGTCCGCAACTCATTATTTAGTCGAGTGTTATGGGAGCCAATTCCCCACCTTGCTCATAATTCATAGCTAAAAGACCTTAAGGGTCGACACCCATATACCATAGTAATCCTTACAAGTATAGGTAGCACTTAGCTTTCACGATATAAAATAATATGGAGGTTGACCGTCGGACCTCTGGCCGTAGCCAAGTAATATGGTGGTTCGCCGCAGGGGCTACGACCATAGCTAAGGAAGATAGAGGTTTACTACAGGGCCTCCAGCCGTAGCCAAGTAACATGGACACAACGCGATGCATCGTCCTAATTTTATTAGATGTATGAATAAATTTTAAGAAAATATTTTTTAAGTATTTTAATTTTACTATTATTTATGTTAGGATATCAATGATTGCACACTTATTATAAAACTGGTTTAATGGTGGTCCAAGCTGCTACACCGGTATGACCTCAGTTGAATTTGTGATGTTTGTGTTGGATCCTGGTGTATCTTAGAGCTATATTAATTATGGGTGTGAATGTGAAGGTGTTTGATCATTGGGCTCCTTAATAGAACGGCCCATTAGTTATTTTTGGCCCGCTCCGCTCCTGAAACCCTAGCTATTTCTTAAAAACAAGAAATGGACAGAGTTGATGACCTAATGTGTAGCAACGTGTGGCGGAGTAGGAGGCGAGATCTGGCGACCAAGTTCTTCAAGTTTTGTTAAGAGTCGTCTACAACAGTCAGCGAGAGGTTGATCAAAGGTAAGTGATTATTTCAATCGTTTTAATTCCTAATATGTGGTCCATGAATCGTACTTGCATCACACTATGAAAAGTTCTCAAATTCATGATGTGTGCATGTTACAATCATTGTAACCTCCTACATCTAATAAAGGCATAGAAGAATTGATCTAGTTAAATTGCAATAGAGGCGACCTCTCAATCGTGACTCCCCTATAGGTGCATGTTACAATCGTCTTTGTTTAAGGTTAGGCTCGAATTAGGTAATAAAGATTGACAGCTAAATATGAGATGCGTGGAATTTGACTAGGCATTAGAGGAGAGGAAATTGAGTTTTGGGTTGTAATAAGGGCGAGGTTCAACCATTATAATGGAGAATCATGATTTCCGAGTCTCGTGTGGTTAGGCATGACCATGGGAATGTGAAAAACTTGGATTGATACTACACAAATGATCTCAGAAATGGAATTGGATTAATTCAACTGCCTTCACCGTTACAGAACCCATCATATACAAGATGGGGTCAAAATGTAGGTAGTTAAACTATTGGGAAATAACAAATAAATTCAAATAAGTAACAGTTTAATCCACGTGGACGCCCGGCTAGGCATCTGATGACCAACAGAAAACCATCTGGACCAATCACCGCACGCCTGTCCCTTTTTACCAGCTGGATCACTAGGGGTGTTCATGAACCGAGTGGACCGAAGAAATATGACCGCACCAAACCAAACCGCACCAAACGGTCGGTTCTTTTCAATTTTATTAAACTTTGTAGTTTTCATTTTTATAATACTGAACCGGGCACCAGACCGAAACCGGATAACCGACTAAAAATCGGACCGAACCGAAACTATATCGTGCACTCAAATTTTATAGAATTATTCGTAGCTAATATGTTTGAACTTGTTAATGCATGGCCAATTTGAGTGTTGGTCACTAGCATATATTGTCAATTTATCGTCAGTCTTTCAAGAGATTAGAAATCTTTGATTTTAACATTTCTAAATATCTATAATGTTGTCTGTACATATAAACACTATGTGAAGATTTAGTAACCTACACATAAAACTAGAATTTTAAACATTTTCATAGGTTTTTTATATTAATTGAATTGAGATTTAAAAAAAAAAAAAACAAGTACTTTGTAGTTTAGATTTCCTTATTTGAATGATGTAGCATGTTATAGTACTAAAACCGTAGGTATTAAACGGACCAAACCAGCATATATGGGTGCGCTTTATTTATTTAGTTTTTTAAACCGGAGATATTTCGGTTTTAAATATTGCAAAACCGATCATTTCGGTTTATGTGTCATTTTGGCCAAAAACTGACCGCACATGACCGTGAACACCCCTATGGATCACCACTAAGTGAAACAGTCCCGTTCCACTAAATGGTTTGAACTTCAACGGCAATATGGTCGAACGGCTACTGAACGAAGATGGAAACTGAATTGATGGTTGTTGCTAGTCTCATGTTATTGTTCATTTGGTAAATCCAAATGAACCGGCACTGTTCATTTGTAATTCAGCGCATTTCATGACAGAAACACTGAGATTTTGTCTCCAATTGCTCTCGACACTGCAAAACGCGTACCCTCCCGCCGTCGATTCGTTCAACCGATGCTGAAATTGCTTAAACAATCCTGTTTTTACCTCATGGTGAATGTCTACTCCTTCTTCGCTTACCGTGAAAGCACCCACATCATCTATATGTGTAGACAAGTTGAGTGTGTATATGAATCAGTAGAACTTCGATAATCTATGAGTCGTGGGATCACTGTCAGATTAGAATATTTCGGTGGTACATACGAAATCACTAATCGGATAAAACGGAGAATGTACCTAGAAAGAACAAAGGTTTTGCTATGATATTCCGAACCCAGAGGTTCTCTCTGTGTCTTGTTCATTCGACCAAAAATTGACAATTATAGAAGGAGACTAGGCGGTTAATCTGGCGGTTATAACCGCTAGATTTCAGTCTGTTTTTCCAACGAAAATAAAATTGGAGACGTTCTTTGTGAAGCATTAAACGTCCGGAATAAGCAATAAAATCCTAGACCGCTGCCAGGGGCGTTGCCCCTTGGACCCCTGCGGAGGCGCTGCCCCCAGACCTCCGCAGTCGCCTGAAGTTCGCCGTCCAAGAAATTAGCATAGTCGTGTGCACGAGTGTACTCAACACCTCCGAACGTGTACAATGTATATGCCAATGTCTACTTTGGTCGTAAGTAAATCGGATTACACAAAAATGACCGATGACACTAAAATCACCAACAATATGGACTACGCTGTTTTTCGAGACACAGGGAACGTCGATTCCGGCAACGGGTTGACAAATTTGAAACACATAGAGAAGGTGATTCGACTGGGAATTGGGTATGTGGGTTAGGTCGAATGAGGGAAAGAGGGTGGCGGTGGTGGTGTTGAGTAAATGAATTGGGTCGAGTTTTGGCTTGTGATTGGGGTGAGTGATTCGATTGGCAATGCGGAGGCAGAGGACGGGGTTCATGGTCACCGTCTGTTATGAAATGAGTGGCATTGGGAGGTAAGTCCAGATGTTGCGGTGGTTTTGGGTGGTCGGGGCTCGTGGGAGTAGGCGGGTTTTGATTTCTTCGAGCGATGGGAGGCAGAGGTGCGATGGTGAGTCTTCATCCTACACATCTATGTTTTTTCTTCTTTTTAATAAGATAATTTTGTAAATGAAAATTTTATCCTTCAAACACCTAACAGTGTTTATGAATTTTTTTTCAGTTTCAATAAGGTAGTAGTTATGCAAATGGAGGTTGTAATCAGCTAGTTGTGAAATTGGGGAACGCAATTAGCCAATTTCGTTATACTGGGCTATGTAATTACCAATTAAGCGTAATTATTAACCCTAAAAAGTCTGAATTCAACCCTAAAAGAAAAATCATAAAACTTAATAATTATAAATCTAGATTGGGGGACACTCAATGTGTTTTCTCCAGTTGTAGTTTGTAATTTGATATTAATATGATGCTTTATGTATACTGCTAAAAATATTAATCTCTAAAATTTGTTATTAATATGATGTTCACAGCTCAGATATGAAAGAGCAGAAACCACAGGAGTCCAGGAAACTTGAGAGGCCAAAGGGCAGAGGCTTAGTGGGTCTTCTGAGCTCAGATAAGAATGAGCAGAAACCAGAGAAGTTCAGGAAACATGAGAAGCCAAAGGCCACAAGCTGGTTTGAATCCATCAACGACGATAGCAAGAAATGTGTTGTTCCTGTCGCGTCTGCTTTCCAAGCTGACGTTCCAAAATGGACCAGTATTGACTTATACGATGCAAAATGGTTGGGTACAAAAGTGTGGCCCACCGGGCAAGAAGACCAATCCTCCAAGAATAGTGAAATTGGGAGAGGCAGGCCCGAAACTTGTCAGCGTTGTGACTACCCTGGCTCTGTAGACTGCGTGAAGACCCACATCACTGAAGAGAAGGACCAGCTGCGCGATCATTTGGGCTCCACCTTTGAGAAATGGGCATTCAATGAGATGGGAGAAGATGTATCTAAATCATGGGATAGAGGGGAACAGAAGAAATTTGAGTCTGTCATGAGAAATGCTTCAATAGGTAAAAATAGTTTCTTGCAGCTTGCGCTTGAGAGGTTCCCATCCAGGAGCAGAGAAGAGATTGTGAGATACTATTTCAATGTGTATGTTCCAAGGCGGATGAGCGCCCGGACACGTGCTGGATATAATATAGCTGATTCTGATGATGATTCCATTGATGATGATGCTGCTGCTGCTGCTGCTGATGATGATGGTGGTGGTGATGATGTGCCCGCTGAAGCCCCTCGCTTGAAAATTTCTCCTCAAAAGAGGATCTATCCTGAAGTTGCTCTGGGAAATTCTGATGACGATGACGATGTGCCAATCAAGTACTTGAAAGTGAAAAGAGGATTACATGGACGTAGTTTGTAATTCAATGCAACTTTTGGAGTGTTTTTCTTTAGAAGATACACCTGAAATTTTCAGTTTTGTTCTTGATTCAAATCGCCGCGCTAACATTTGCAAGCTCGGAAAACCATTGGAATTTCGCAAATTATCTTTTTACAGTTTTATTTGGTCTTTTTGTCTTGTAGCAAATCTGAAGACATTCCGGACGAGCAGTCTGAAATTCCGGAGTTGGTCCAGATTTTGGGGACTTCTTTTGAAAGAGAAGGCCGCAAGTTGGGGCGGGAGAGGAGGCTGAAGCGCCAGAGACTGGAGGAAACTCAAATCAGTGGCTCGGAGGAGGCTAAACAAGAGGATGCCTTGGCCGGTAGAAACCGCGCACAAGGGGGTCTGCATGGGACTACAGAAAGAGGGAAACTACATAAAGAGTATTGCGACACCAAATTCAATATTTGTGTGAATGAAGTATCTATCATATTAAAAAATATGAACAAAGAAAACATTGAAGGTAATGTAGAGAAAACACCAACTGTGAATCAGAGAGTGTATGTTGCAGAGAACCCAGTGATAGTGAAGTGTTGGGGTTAGGGTTAGGGTTAGGGTTAGGGTAAGGGTGTTAGGGAGATTTCGCTTTGTAACAAGGATAGGTTAGAGATACGACATAATTGAAAACAACACATTAAAATAAAAAAGAAAACGCGGAATTCGAGTTTTACCAGAGCTTGAAACCTCAAACCGCAAGCGTTTTATCGACTGCGAACGATTGGGCAAGTTGTTGGTGATTTGTGGGTGAATTGGGTGGAGAAAAACAGCCTCAGTGGTGGTGGAGAAGTAGCTCAGAACGCCGGCATAGAATAGAAGAGAAAGAGCAAACAGGGCCTCTAGAGAAAGCAACTAACACACCCTCTCACATCAACGTATTTTACAAAGCAGCCATGCCAATGAGCGGGGCACAACCCTAGGGGCCGCTAGGGTTTTGTGGTCACATGTTGACTTATTCTCTTGGTCTTACGATTGCTTAATTGATTCTCAAATTCCTAAGGATCTTTTTCACTCCATTATTTTAGAGATTTTCTAGTAGTATCTATATCCATTGGATCTTGACAAGGAAAAGTATTTTTCAATTAGGACTCTTTTATTAGGAAAACATGTTTTTAGGATCAATTAGACTTCTTGTATTAGTCATAATCTTTAATAGGAATCCTAATACAATTTATATTCTTTAAAATTCCAAACAAATATTTTACCTATAAATAGGGTTCGAAGTTGTAGAGAAAACTCACACCGCTCCATACCCTTTCTCTTTCCGTGCTCTTTTTGTTATGGAGAAAAGTATTTGAAGAATTCAATGTGTTTCAAGATCGCATCTTCATGAGTCCTCAAAGTATCAAAAGTAAGCCCTTTCGTTCTTCATCCATCAAATACTATTGATAGGAGGTCACGGACGTAGGGTTCTTCTTCTACCCATGCCTGAACCCTTTCGGGTTTGATTTTGCGAAGTTGATTTGCCCTTACGGCTTGATCCTTTGTGTCATTCGGCCGTAAGGAGTTGGTTGAATCGCTTTCGTTGATTTGGCTCAAAATCATTCTTATTCAAGTTGAGTTTTGTCCTCAAGCACCCGGATCAATTTAAGATAATTCGGGTTACCTGGCGCTAAGAAGAGTTCAGACGCTGGAATAAGGTTAAAGAATCAAATTACTTCAGGTAAAGATTTACATTCTGGCGTTCATATGTGTAGTTTAGATATTGTAGGGTTCATATGTGCAGTTTGGATCTTTATTCAGTAGAAGCTCTCTTTCACGGAATGTTGCACAAGATTGTGCTTTTTAACTCTACCTATAGCATGTTTTGTTTCCCGGACTAATTAGAATTGTAGGGACGGCAATTTGGTCTAGAACAATTCAAGATGCGAGTGACTGATCTGAGCGGATCAAGTCTGAATCCAATATAATATAACGTGAATCATATATGGATTACAAAATCAATACCCGAACAGATTTCGATCATAATACAGATCCGTTGGATTCAATCCGATCCGAGTATTTGCTATTTTATAAAATGCCCCAAAGAGTTATATGTAATAACGAATATACATCCTAGTGTATGAAATCATAAACTCGTTCTCCTCTACAGTGCTACTAACCCTAGTCTAAAAAAATCACTGGCCTCATGAGCAATGAACAATGAGTTATGGACAGTTTTCTTGTGTGTTGATGTGGTTAAATTTACAAATGGAGTGGTGTATTGAAGTTTTATGTGTTTTTACCTTTTTGATTTGTTTTAGGAAGTTGTGAATGTTCATGTTACATGGATGGATTTTAGACATAGTTGTAAACATAATTTTCTAATGTAGTAAAATCGAATAATACTATGGAACTGCTAAACTCTTAGAAAAAATTAACACCTAATAAAAATTACTAAAACTATAAATTTAGTCTAAAATTGTGTATTTTTAGTAGGTGTAAGGTAAACCGAATAAACTGGTCAAGTCAACCAAACCAAACCGATTGTCATGGTTTTGGACGGTTTTAAAGTTAACCGGTTTAATAATGGTTCAAGTTTTTCACAAACCAGTCCGTTCGGTTTGGTTTTGATTTGTTAACGAATTATACCGAATGAACCGAACTGAACCGTTGCCTACACAAGATAGTTCTATTATATCAAACATTGTATAATGTATATGTAATAATCTATAAAGTGTATTCAAAGTAGATAGTTAAGTCAACTAAAATGATCTAATCGATGTTAGTTTTCTCTATTTTTCTCATGTCTTATCTTGTCTCAATCTCAAACTATATTTGTGTGAGTTCTCTATGTTTATTTAATTTGTCTAGGTAAAAAAATTGAATTTTATTGACATACCACTATAATCATATCAATGTAAGAGTAATTACGCGAACCGACCGAACCGGACCTGAACTCTTAACTAATTTTTCCAATCTCGGCTAAGGCGATTGGGTTAGACCTGATTAGATCAGTCAAACTGAATTAAATTAGAGCACCTCTAATGGTTATAAGCAAATGCAAATTGTAAATAAAATAATTCTTTTGTATTTTTTAAAATGAGAATTTGAGTGTTTTTCACTAAAGTTAGTTATGCAAAAGTTCTACAAAATATTTTTGTCTTAATTCTTTCTGTGTAAAAACACCGCACACCTAAAAGATATAGGAAAGGGGAATTTTAGGAGAAAAAAAGACACTGCGCATCTAAACTGTATAGAGAGAGGGAGAGGAATTTTAGGAAAAACGTTATTATCATGTAAAAGATGTAGGAAAGGGGATGAGAATTTGTGAGAGACATGTACTGGAACCTAAAAAGTAGGGGGGAAATGTTCATGGAGAGGGAATAATCATCGTCAAGTTTGGCTATTAGAATGCCTATTTTCTACTTCGCATAAGAGCATGCATAACGCAGTCGCCTACTACTTTTACCCAACTTCTTCATTCTTTTGCCCAAAACGTATTCGCCTAGTCCAAGATGATCTAACCTGAATATAAGATTATACTGTGGCAATGACAGTCGAAATAATAGTCAGGTAGCAATGATCGTAAAAAGATGAAGAGCTGGTTTGGTAAAAGTTCTCAAATAGGCTCTCTGTGTGGCTCTTTATTCTAGCAAATCATTATCACGGTCTTTATATTTGTTTTAAGAGTTATTGACACGCAGTTTGCAATTTAAGACGGTAAATCCCTCACACTACTGATTAATCATTACTAACCCCACCCCGCCTCCAAAACACACAGTGTGCCAATATGTTTTTTTTAACCCCAATTCTCACCAAATGAATTAACTACAACATGAGCAACAGAAACCCTATGATCATTGTCAGCAACTGAACCCATCATGGTGCTCAATCGTTGAGGACTAGTGACTTCATTTGGTAAGGATTTGGGCTAGTTTTCACTGATTAACACAGTATGGGGTTCACTTGTGTCATGAGGATTGTAGTGATACTTTGCGTCTCACTTCGAGTTTGACTGTGTTTCCCGATTGTAGGCCTATAGCTAGATAAGTTTCATATCCCCATTTTGGTTCTAAGATTCATAAAAAACAAACAGTGGGGTCAGCTAAAAAGCACTAGTTGCAAGGTTCACTGTGTGGGTACTTAGTAAATGTAGCCATACCTAAAGAATATGATCTCTAGGCTGTGCACGAAAGGAATGCTGGAGGGATTGCTTTCTGTGGAGATAGATCAGATATTGTGAACAGTGTCCTTTGCGGTAGTGCTTGATCCCCATTAATGTTGGTTTCGTTATATTGCTGTTTTTATAGAACCTATCAATTTGAGTTCACAGCATAGGGTGCCCGCTGATGTAGTTTGTTCTTATATGACACCTGCTCTGCATCCATTTTTTGTAAAATTTTCATCTCCACTAGACTAACGTCCAGTTTAATAGCCTGAAATAGGCATGAATATTGAGCATCCTAATATGTCTCAGAACTAAAATATGTTATTTCCAAGTTATACTAGGAGTGCCAAAATCGCTACAGTATTAAGCATCCTGATATGTCTCTGAAGATTTTCTTTTTGAATCCCTCCCTATCAGTATATATGTACATGGAAGAATTCTTGAACACCCACAATCTCAGAGATTGTTAGATAATTATATGTTAAAGGTTGTGAAATAATTTTCACATTAGAATGAGAGGGCCGCTATGCTTCACCATTTTTGCTTCACCTTTCCAGTTCACCTCCTACGTGTCAAGATATGATTGTTAGTACTACCTATGTTTCTTCTCTTTAAACGTACTTCACTTTTTGTCACTATTCACTTGGTAACTTTGATCCGATAATTTGATTATCAAAAAGATATAAGAATTTGATAATCTTTGCATGGTCTTGTAGACTAAACTTTGCTTTCCAACACCATAGAAAATTGCCAAAAAATTATATCGTTTTGCTATGTAAATCATTGAGTCAAAGTGATCCAGTTACGGGTTGAAAAGTCAAAGTAGGACAATCCAAAAGAAACGAAGGTAGTAATATTTATTTTAAGATATTTCTATAATTTACATCACCAATCAAAAACATCCACATAAGGGGTGAACTTGAAGGGTGAAGAAAAAATATGATGTTTAGCATTTCCCTGAGAATAATCATGTTTAATGTTTTTTTTTTTTTTTTTTGAGGAAATGTTTAATGTTTCCTTGGTGTAGTTTGAGGGTTTTATTTCTCTTATATTCTCTTACTAGAAATCTCATGAATGTTTGCCTGCTCCCTTTTTACTAGAAATCTCATGAATTCTTGCATGTGTCCTTCTTACTAGAAATCTGCAACCGTTTAAAATGGTCTTCTGTGGAGAATCTCTTCACAAGGGCAGACGCGCCGCGCGTCTTATTGGCTCAGATATGAAGAAGCGGAAACCAAACAAGTCCAAGAAACTTGAGGAGCCGAAGAAATGGAGCTGGTTTGAATTCATCAACGACGAAAGTGAAAAACTTACAATTCCTGTCGGATCTCCTTTTCAAGCTAACATTCCAGATTGGACTAGCCAATCTCGAAAACAACGCTCTACCAGTCAATCTAGCGATGCAAGATGGCTGGGTACTCAAGTATGGCCTAACAAACCAAGAGGTGAAGATTCCATAGATAGTGAAATTGGGAAAGGTAGGCCTAGTTCATGTGAGTGTGCAGCACCTGGCTCTGTTGAATGCGTGAATCACCACGTTGCTTACAAGAAGGTCCGCTTGCAGCTTCATTTGGGCATCGCCTTCAAGAAATGGAAATTCGATGAGATGGGTGAAGACGTATCTAAATCGTGGAATGGAGTGGAGCAGAAAAAGTTCAATTCTGTCGTGAGAAGGTACCCTTCATGGGATAAAGAAAAATTCTTGCAATTGGTGTTGAAGAGGTTTCCATCTCGGAGCAAAGAAGAGATAGTGAAATACTACTTCAACGTATTTGTTCCGAGGCGGATGCGTGCTGGATGTAAAATAATTGATTCTTCTTCTGACGGTGTGCCTTCTGATGCCCCTCGTTTGAAGATTCCTCCTCAAAAGAGGAGCCAACCTGAAAATTGCGCTTTGAGCGATTCTAATGATGTGCAGAGCAAGTACTTGAAAGTTCAAAAGATGATGCAAGCCCCAAGAAAACATCGGAAACCTATAAATGAGTAAGTACACTTTTACTTTAAATAGGACTTTACACATTACTCATTTCACATTTAAGAAAGAGTTGGAGAGAACTCGCACGAGGAGAAGGACAAAGGGTTGCTCAGATGGCGAGGACGGCAGATTTCACTAGCCAGAACTTTTTTTAATCACTCTTCTCTTTCTTTATGTCTTTCGTTTCTTGAAGTCGGTATGAATAATGAGTATTTCCCTTGTTGGGGATTTAATGAATTTATTGTTTCTATGATTATTTGATTTGATGTGTTCCATGCATGATACTATTAGCGGAAGCGATTGGGTTCACCTCTTGCAGCATGATCGTTCATTGAAAGATGATATGGATCTTGATGTTGATGCCCATACACTTAGATTTCAGCAAAAATATACACCTCTTGGACGAATGTTGATTTCCACTGAATCGCTCCTTTGATGCATGATGGAGGAAACAGAAGAGATAAAAATGTTTTTTCTTGTGTGTGTAATGTTTGTAAAAACTATCTCTATTTATAGAGAAAGTTCACCTATTTCAAGCCCTTTTCCCTTTAGGGTTTGTGAGGTTAACTCCATTGGGTTTATAGAAAATACAAATAAGCCCCTTTGGGTGCATGAATAAAGCTTTAACATTTGCCACTTAATCGTGGGGGTGTGCAAACTCTTACAACCTCCTAATCTCTAACCCCCATTAATGAGGATTATGGACGGTCGTGTTGAGCAACGGCAGAGAGTACCTGCATCTCGCGAGATCCGTACACTAAGTGTAGGATTTTGATGCAGGTTACACATCGGAAATACAAAATTTTCTGCTCAAAACCCTCCATGAACCGTAGGTGAAGCATCGTAACATGATGAAGAAGAAAGGTTACCTCGGTTACACTGACTAGTGACGATCACATACGCGGATCAAAAGAACGGTGTCTCTACGGTATCCACACGAATAGACCTCAACTGGAGTTCTACTCCAATGGTGCTAGCAATCTTGAGAAGAAGGAGTATATTGTCCTACAAGATGATGGACTTGGACCTGCACGGCGACTGGATCACATCCAACCTGTCGCTAGGAGAGACACGACGGCATCACCATGCCGTGTGCAGCAGAGGGGCCGTCCATCCCATGGTTGTGGCTCAGCAGAAAGTGAAGGCACCATGGAGGCCGATGGCTCCAAGGATGGGGCAGCACTCCTTTTGTGGCCCAACCCTAGTTGGGTGATAACTCATTTTCACTCTTCCTCTTTTCTCTCTAGTGTACTGTATGGAGTATGAATGAATCTAGGCTGAATTTTCATAGCCTAAAAATCCTACTTACAGCTAGAGAAATTCATCTTTGCCATTAAATCCAACAGTTTGGATTAGTTTGCATTCTAGTCCATAATTGCTCTTTAGTCCAACTAATAAGCATTGTTTACACTTTAGTCCAATCAATTCATTATTGCTATTTAGTCCAACTAATTAACAATAATTCCAGTTTGATCTATTATTGTGTGTGGCCATGTAGGTTCCTAATTACGTTGGCTATAATAATAATCACTACAAACATTGAGCGACATCTAGCAACACATCAATGCTCCCAAGTCATACGAATGGCAGTGATTTGACTAATCTCTGTGACCAATGTTACCGTTTTGTATAATCCATTTGTCTCTCTATCCAGATTGGACACAAGACATGGAGTGTCACGCTTGTATATTCAATCTGTAGTTTCTCGATCTGTGAGTAGACTTAGATAAATAAACAAAATCAATATCTCATATTAATTTATTTGAGCATGACCATGTATTTCCTAAGTGTCACACATCGAGTGGCCGTGGATATTTACTCCCGTTATGTAGGAGGGAAAAATCATATCTACATCACTACCATCTCTCAGCTTGCTTCTTATCATGTCCGATTTTCGCCTTTATAGTTACCATGTTACGGTGCAACGTTTGACGATATCAAAACATGATAATTCACAACTAGAGTAACTAGTGACTTCAAGTCGAAGGATCACAACACCATTTTCGCTATGAGAAGCGCTATTGGCATTCACATAATTCCCGTGTAGCCTTCTCATGGTGGGTCTGTTGGAATTGTGCCCTAGAGGCAATCAATTAATTGTGACATTTATGGATTTACGATTCATTATGTTATCGATATAGAGATATGTTAACATGAATGAAGTCCTTATAATATAAGTGTTAGATTTCTTAAATATCCCTAGTCGATTATAATGATTAATAGGACAATCATCTATAGACTAGTATGGGGTTGGATTGATATGGAGATATCATGATCCAACACATGGGTGTGCATTAAGGGTGATGGCGCACCGGATTGACCCATCTCCGAGAAGGCTACATACATGTTATGTTAAGTCACAAGTGATTCTCGTGGTGCAATGGTATTGTCATCCTTAGACTTGAAGTCACTAGATTATCTAGTTGTGGATTATTGTGATCTTGGTAGCGTCAAACGCTACACAGTAACTGGGTAGCTATAAAGGCGTGTACTGGATACAATAAGAAGCAAGCTTAGAGATCGTAGTAGATGTAGATAGAATTTGTCCCTCCCACATAACGGGGGCAAATATCCTAGGCCACTCGAGGGATAGTGCTTATAAAATGTCTGGCCAGACTCAAGTAAATCAATATGGGATATTGATGTTATTTGCACGAATAAGCTATTCCCAGGATCGAGAAACTATGGATTGGATATACGATTGTGACTTGTATGTCTCGTGTCCAATCCGGATATTGGGAAAAAGGGATGAGACAATTACTTGCACAAGGTTTGTCATGATGACTATTCTATTTGTTGGCTAGAATGGATGTCTTGCTAGAGGCCGCTCCACATTAGTAAATAGTTACTATCAACTAAATAGAACCTATGGGGCCACACGCCATATAGGGGTGAACTAGACTTGGTAAATAATTAATTAATATGATTAATTAATTAGAAGGATCAAATCGCAACAACTTGCTAACTTAGTAGGACTAATATGCAAGTTGGACTAATCCATGTATAGACATGATTAGGATTTTCCAAGATGGCCTAATTCATGTAGAGACATGATTAGGATTAATTTGCAAAAAAGAACTAATCCATGTATTGACATGATAAGGACTGTTTTACAAAAGGGACTAATCCGAACTTGAGTAGTATTAGGAGAGGGGTTCTTTATGTAGTAGGACAAGGATTTGTTGGACTACATAAAGAACACTCCTAGCTTATTTTTCTCTCTACACATACACACATCTATATGATAGAGTAGGAGAGAAAAAAGCAAGGAGAGAGAGCAAGTCCCAAGCAAGGGCCGAACCCCCCTTGGGACCGCCCCCTACCCGTCGGTCTAAAAGGGAGCCGCCACCTTTGGTGCTCCATTGTTGCGTGATTCTTCTTCTTCTTCCTCTTTCCGGGCTAGCACCAAGGATTGGAAGATCTAGTATTCAACTCTAGGCGTGGATCAACTATAGAGAACGTGACACAGTTCGCATTTGAAGTCATCAAAGGAGAACCCTAAGGTGTGTTATTGATTTCTTCCTTTACCATTGTTATGTCTCTTGACTTGTGATCCTTGGAGGGTTTTGCATGGTTAATGATTGTTTTTGTTTCCGTTGCGCATCCATGAATCAAAACCCTACAGTGGTATCAGAGCCACAGGTCGTAGAGCATAAACGTGGTTTATGTGTTATGTTTTGATAGTTTTACACTTTAAATTTATTGTTTATCGTGTAAAACAAGACAAATCAAGCATATGATGCAATTTTTCAATAATCAATCATAACCAGACCTAGTTTTTGCATTGGATGCATGAATTAGTGAGTTTGAGAAATTTTAGGATCTTAGATCTAGGGTTTGGGCATCCTATGGAAAGAAGGAGTTCTTTTCATATAAGGAAACAACCAAACTTGGGCACCAAGCAAGGGAGTTGTTTTGGAAACAACTCCCAAAGGAGGTTCGGCCCCCTAGGGACCGCCCCTCCTTGCTTGCCGCCCAAGCAAGGCTCGGCCTAGGGGCCAAGGCAGCTCTAGCCCGCGGCCTAGCCGCGTAGGCTAGGGGCCGGCCGGCCAAAGGCCTTTGCGGTTCTCTTTTGGGCCTGGGCAATTAGATTGTTGGGCCCTATGGACCGTTTTAACCCTAGAATATCCTAAAATCAATTAAAATTGACCAAGCGCGTTAATATTGGATTTTAACTGTTTATGTGCAAATCGCATGGTGATTGAATATGGCCTTAGGATGTGGTTTGATGTGCATGTTTAATTTTTGTGGTTTGGTTTACGGCCTGCGAGCTGATCAATTAATAGTAATAATTAATTAGGGTTTTATGGCCTGCGAGTCATTTTTTTCTCAACTTGTGAGATTTATTTTATTTAGTATAGTTGTTAGCTAGTGCTAGATAGAGTAGATTGTTAGCCAAGATTGAAGAAAAGAAGACCAAAGCCAAAGGGAGCCACAAAAGATGGAGCATGGAGCATGGAGCATTCCACATGACTATGAAGGATGGACCAAAAGATGAAGACGCATGGAGATGTGTTTGCTTTTAGGGTTCATAGATAATTCCATTGGCTTGGAATTATCTTAGTCTAGAAAAGGCCATATTCACATCACGTCTTATTTTTGTTTTGTGGTTGTTTATTTTATTTTCTTGTTATTTTGTGTTGGTGTATGTATGATACATGCAATTAGGATAATAAGATAATTATACAACCCGGATCTATTATTTGGAGTTGTGCCCAAACTCAAATAAATAGATTAGTTGATATTGATCAACAAAACAATTAAAAATTGAATTTAAAATCCCTCAAAATTCAAATATTGTGTTCTTGTCTTCTCGTTATTTAAACACTCATTATCATCATGATTTATCAAGTTCGTGTGTGCCAAAGCATGGCGACTTGGTTCATAATGATGAAATGCGATGGCACAAGCTAGTAATGTGCAATTTTTCAAATACGAGGTTGAACGCAACTAGGCTATTAATATGATTAAGAAATCTAGAGGCAATCAATTGGGATTATCCATGTGGATGGATAAATAAGGAGTTATTTGCCCAATTGAACCAAGAGTTGCATAAGGGATTCAATTGGAATTGTTCCTACCTAAAGTAGTCAAATTATGGGTGACTTGCCAAAGCAAGCTCATAAGGAGATGAAACATGGATCTTGGCCCACTAGAAAATATAAGGATATTTTCCGCATTAATATCTTGAGGGTTATTAATCCGTAGTAAAATAGTGGGAGCTATGTTTAACAATTTAAGTCCTTGTTAAATATAGTTAAAACGTCACAAACTTTGCATAATCCTATTATGTTGAATATCCATGGCATTAAACAAACAAAAACGCGACTTTATCAATTTTCTAGACTGGTATAAAATTGAAAATCGTTCTCAAATAAAAGAGAATTCGTTGTACATCGTAGAACATAAAGTTCTCTTCCTACCAACTACCAAAACACACTAAAACCTAATGGAAAGGAACATCAAAGAATGGTTCTTTGGATGTGACTTCCCTCATGTTAGCTGCCATGAACTCTGAGCTTTGAAAGCAAGAAAAGAAAATGGAGGCGTATGATATGATCATACATTGACAGAAGCTCTTTCAAAAGAGCGAGCTAGACATGAAAGGTTTGAAGTGTTGCTCCACTTTGCGTTATGCAAATGAACTAATTCAATATGATTGAAACATTAGTGAATATGCATTATCTATGTGATAGATAAAGAATAAACGGTTATTCACCCAAGTGGACCAAGAATTGCATTGGATGCAATTGTAGTTTTGTTTTAAAGTTGATTTACTCAATATGATTGAAAAATCACTAAACAAAACACTAATAATGGGCATGGGCAAAATTGTTAATGGATAACAACATGGGTAAGGGAAAATAGTTTGCGCCGACCCCAAGGGTATAAAGCAAGCTTGTTGCTAAAACCAAGTTGCCTTGGAGTCCATAGGTGGTGTTGAGGAAGAGAAACTACCCAAAGTACCTGGAAGTAAATAATAAAGGAATTATGAATTCCAATATAGGTATTTTGTTATAGAAATCAATGTGTCTATCTCATCATCATGAGTATATGATACTAGATGAGGATCTCACATTTATAGAAATGTGGAGGATCGCAAGAGATGAAGACAATTGGATAAGGAAGAAATAATCCTACACGTGGGCTATGAAGCAAAGGGTTGCTGAATAAGCCGTAGGGAATTATTTCTACCTTTAAGAAATTGTTCATGAATTAGACAAAAGCGATCATTTCCTAGCTATGAGTAGGACCATTATCATAGTTTCTTTTTTGGACAAGAAAGCTCCTTATCATAATAAAGGACAAATGTTGTTCCATTTATTATGATATGCATTATTGTAATGCAATTTTGTCTAAGTGGATTCTATATCCATGATCATGATAATTTCATCTATAACATTAATACCTAGAGGTTTGCATATAATGATATTAACTTCACTTATCTTTATCATTATCGTTTAGGCCTCATAAATAAGAGATACATATCTAGAACTCCATGAGGATGGATTTCAGAACTCATTTGATTATTGAATCATATGAGACATGTAAGACTTATTAGGCAAAGATATGATCTTTTGGGAATCATACATATTGATGTATGAAGGCCGCTAAGCACAAATGCTAAAGATGGTTTTCAGTACTTCATCATATTTACTGATGGGATCAGGGAAATATGGATTTGTGTATCTTATGAAGAAATAAATCAGAATCCTTTGAATTGTTCAAAATATTCAGGAATGAAGTAGAGAACCAGCTTGGCAAATGTATCAGGGCTCTACGATTGGATCATAGAGGAGAGTACTTGAGTCAAGAGTTTGACAAGAATCCATGGGAGTATTGGATATGATCCAAAACTCGCTCCACCTAGCATGCCACATGGGTTTGGCATGTCTAAGAGGAGAGTTCGAACCTTGTAGGACACGGTTCGGTCCATGATGAGTCAAACAGAACTTCCAGTTTACTTTTAGGGGCTATGTTCTAATTACAGCAAGTTTAGCCCTTAACATTGTTCCATCAAAAACAGATTATGAAAAACACCATATGACATATGGACTAGGAAGTGTCCTAGTATGTCATTCATAAAGATTTAGGGTTATGAAGTTTATGTAAAAGAGTTTACAAATAAACTTGGACCCAAGTCGAATAAATGTTTTGTGGAATATCCTGAAAATGATATTATTTCTACAATCTAATCGAGAACAAACTGTTTGTTTCTCGAACCACAGTGTTTCTAGGTAGAGATTGTCTCTACAAGAAACAGTGGGAGGATAGTAGAACTTGAATAAGTTCAAGAACCACAACATAACATTGATCCTTTTGATGGAACATGAGCAGGATCACAAGGGGTTGTGGAGCAACCTACTCAGATAACACAAGAACCTCGTAGGTCATGTAGGATATGTCAAGGTACTAGAGAAATAAGGATTTCTCATAACCTGCGATATATTGCTCATCAAGATGAGCCTACAACCTATTATATGGCCACTAGTGGGCCATACTCTCAGAAATGGCTAGGAGCCATGGGATACAAAATGGAATCCATGTATACCAACAAAGTATGGACTTTGGTGGAACCACCTGAAAGGTGCAAGTGGGTTATGAGGAAACCAACATGGATGGTAATATGATTACCTTTAAGGGACAATTGGTTGGGTAAGGATTTCCTGTGAGTTCATAGTATAGACTATGACGAAATCTTCCCCAATTATGATGCTTAAATCCATTAGTATCTTGCTTGTAGCAATATGTTTATAGATTGAACCAAGCTTTTAGGAGTTGGACTCTTCGAATTGATGATGCAATCAAAGGAGTATGGTTCCATCAAAATTGAAGATGAGACTTGTGTTTAAAAGAAGGTTAGTGGGAGCATAATTATATTTCTGGTCTTGTATGTGGAGACATACTAGTCATTGGGAATGATGACCCTACTTGGCAATCTCACGAAGATTGACTAGGGAATTAATCTTCAATGATAGACTTAGGCGAAACAACCTATAAAGATCTATGGAGATAGATCAAGATGGTTGTGCGACTGACACGATTTCTTACGTGTTACCGCAAGTGCACGGTTCAAGTAATATAGGGCTGGTATTTCAACCCCGAGTTATCGATCCCACGAGGACAGTGTTACGTCTTAATCAGAAACTAGGCTTATAGAGTAAAAACATAAAAAATAAAAGGAGGAATATTTTGAGTCAGGTTCTAATAAATGTGCTGAAAGTAAAAACAGAATTAAACAGTATTTCTGATAATTTTCTGATAATAGAGTCTCGAAGTAAAAACTAGGGTTTTGGGGTACCTAGATTCCTGGATCCCCTAGGGTTACTCTTCAGCTTTTCAGTTTTTCTAATTCAAAAACACACGGCAGTTTTGTTTATGCCAGCATACCAATGATACAATCTCCTCTCGGTCTCATGCATCTATCACTCTCCTGCAGATTTTCGGATCCCCTTGGCTCACCTAGATCTGCAGGTTTGTTCTAAGGCTGCTAGGGTTACAGGTTCTCTCTCGGTCTCCCCCTAAACTTCTAGCAGTTGGCTTAATGCTTCTGGGCTAGCCCCCTGATTCTCTTCACCTCTCGGTCCATCAAGGCAGAGTACTAAATCATGTCTTCTCTTCCTAACTCTCACTGGCCACTCTGGTGCACCAGGTCCTGTCTGTAGCAATCCAGGTTCGCGACTTCGTTCATGCATAAACAGTAAAAACCAAAGACATAATAATAAACAAAACTACTACTGTATTAAGATTTAAACAATCATGAATCTGAAGTCGAGATAAACTAAGTTGCAGAAATCATAAACCCTAGGTTCAACGAGAACCTAGGTAAAAAGTCTAGCTACTGAAAACTAACATAAAGAAGAGAAGAGAATCGAATAGGTGACGGAAATCTGGCGATTTCCGGGACTGCTCCGATGCTCCGGCTTCTGCTCTGCTGTGTCTGAATCTGATTCTCTGTCTCTGTCTATCATGTGTTGCCTGTGCTGCGTATGTTGTGTCCTGGAACTGCTGAGCAGAGCTGCTTTATATACTGCTGATATTTTCCATGGTCATGTGCTGAAATTCCTGTTCTGTCCTCAATTCTGGCCGCCTTTGACTTTTCTGACGATGTTTGACTTTTTCCACCGTCTTCAGAAAATTCTGGAAATCTTGACCTGCGTTTGAACGCACAACGGCTGCGTTTGAACGCACATTATGAGAGTTGACTTTTTGACTTTGACTTCCGTTGACTTTTTGGGTGTGCGTTTGAACGCACATACTTGGTCTTCTGCTTGACTTCTGCCTGATTCTGACCTTTCTGAAATTTGAAGTTTCCTGCGTCTGAACGCAGGATGTGCGTTTGAACGCACATACTTAGTCATTTTCTGGCCAGTTATTCCTGTCTTCTGCTGCTGCACTGTGCTGTGCGTTTGAACGCACAGTGTGCGTCTGAACGCACATACTTAGACAATTTTCTGCACTTTCTGCGTTTAGCCAATTTTCGCCCTTTTTCGGCCTCCGGGACTCAGTTTTTGCGTTTGGCCACCAATCTTGCATGCGGACATAAGTTGTTTTTCACATCGGGGCTGCGTTTGAACGCACAATGTGAGTTTGAACGCACATGTGCGTCTGAACGCAGAACCTGTGCGTCTGAACGCACATCAGCGACAGCTCCAACTTCAAAACGTTGTAACTTCTTCGTCCGATCTCCGATTTAGCTCCGTGACCTATCGTTGGAAAGCTCTTGAAGTCTACTTTCATTTGCGTCGGTCTCACTCCAAAACTCATTACAGAACTCTAGATATGATCAAAATAGTGGAGACTGGTCATTCTAGCTTCTCCAACTTTGCGTCTCTTTACTCCACTTTAGTTCTGTTGCTTCCGAAGTTTGTTTTATGCCTCAAATCAACCGCTAAGCATCCGTTCCTGTCAAGAGAACATGAATAACCATACCAAGCGATTATATATGTCATTTAATATCAATCTATGCACGAAAATGCCCGGATTTCTCAATTAAGCTCAAACTTATCTTTTTCATACTACGGAGGATTTTTCAGCTAAAACGTGCTCAATCTTATGGAAACTCAACTTATTAAATTCTAATATAAGCTCACAGATAACTCATAAATGGGAGTTATCAAATACCCCCACACTAAACTTTGCTCGCCCCGAGCAAACTTCAGCTATATACTACCACTGCATACTATCACGAATCAATCCAGAGCGTTGTAACTGCATTTATTTAAAAACAGTACAAATACTATAAAAAACAGTTTAAATTTTTGGTGAGACTTGGCAATTTCTTCAACTCAAACTGGACATCATCAATCTCTCATATTCCCCTAAACTTCTGAAACTGCAGTGATCGGAAGAACTCGCGGCCAACCTAGGTTAGTAACAAGCACGAACACTACTTACTTCTGCTTTGGCACGCAAACCGAATGTATCCCTAACGCACACCTTCCGTGCTTTTACTCTGTGTGAAATGTAAATCTGCCGGCTTTGGGACGGTAGGATAAGTCATTTAGGAGCGAAGTCCTAAACGTCACAGCACACTCACAAGTACCCAAATCTCACACTCCCTCACCAAGAAGACAGAAACTGACCCAAATCACCTAAGATTCTAGACAGTCAATTTCCTTAATCTTGGTGTAAATGTCGTTCTCGCGGCCACAACTGTGAAAGAATGTGAAACTGCAATAAAATTTGCCTAGCTTGGAGTTTTGAAATAAAAATCAAGTAAGCACTCTGAAACTCTGCCTTTGCTGTTTTTTTTGTTTTTTTTTCTTCTTCTTTTTTTCGATTGCTTTTCTTTTTTTTTTTTACAATGCGGGGCAACACAGTAAATAACAATAAAATAAACCAGGCCAGTTCTGTAATAAACCAAAAATGTGGGGTGGCAGAAAAATACTGTAAATAAAATCTGAAACGACCACCCCCCACACAGATCCAAACCATGTAGTCAATCTCTAAAATAATCGCGCTTTTCCAACCGAACCTCCTCACTCCAAGGATGTCTAAATAGCACAGCGCATCCTCCAAATAACCTGTCAACCCAAGTCCCCCATGTCGTGCAGAAAAGGTGTCACGCACTACGGCTCTCCTCCTGTTCTCACGGTGTAATGTCATGAGTCATCGCCACACCGAAGTGTGATGCCGTCACTATCTCACCCTTACACACCCTCAGATATAACGATGAAGCTTATCCACCATCAAATATAACAAATCTGTTATACCCCACAAAATCCTCCAACTCAAATCCCTTGTGCCATGACGCATAGGAACGGTGAAAATACTAACAATGATGCGAGTATCAAAAACGGCTTCCTAGGTCAAAAAGGGTACCAAGAAAAGGGATAACGGATCAATGGGGCTCACTAGTGGACCTAAGGCGCGAGACAGGACGTGAGGTCCCCTATGGCCTATCACTCCACCAAATGATGTGGTGACCGTGATGGCAGGTTGACAACTACCTGGTGACAGTGGTCTGGCAGCTAGTAGGATACATAGCTCGGGAGACAGCTACTTGCATTGGCTCTATAACTCCTGTAGACAGATTCTCGCAGCTCTTCCTCACTTCAGTTCATCAATTTTCGGGAAATTTTCTATCATTAAGCTCTCTCCAGTTTTAAGCTGAATCCTTTGCCCAAACTCAAAATTTTGAAATTTTCAATTTTTTCAATTTTTTTTCAGTATAATAAAACTAATGCAGTTACAACGCCACCACCCCCACACTGGATGGTGCCATGCCCTCATGGTACTAATCATCAGGCACATAATCTAGATTGGATGAGCTGGCGTGCCTCATCTACTGGGATCTAGATGATAGACTGATTGTTGGCCTGATAGAGCCATTGGCTTGCTGGCTCGAGACTGGCCGCCAGTCAACCAACTGGTAGTATACTCAGAAAAATAAAGCAAGAGACAGAATTGAACCTTTACACCCGGAGTCAGTCCTTACAGGTGCTGAATTTTCTGCAGATTCCGACAGAGAAGGACCGTTAACCGGTCGCCGGAAAATTTCTCGACAGAAGTTGTCAACCTTCCGGGCTCTTTCGCGCTCTTCAAGTGTGCAATCCCCAAGCACCATCGTGTGTGACAATGTGCTCCCATATGGTCGAGTGTATTTTCGTACACCGGGGTCGATTGCTCCTTTCCTGCTGAAAATTATTTCTGAAAAATCCCCAACTCATACGAGTCCCTGTGAAGGTCGAGTGCATCCTGTGCACCGGGGTCGATTCTTCAGGATTTTTCCAATATGCCTTTTTCTGGCAGGCTGCCACTGAACGTCAGTCTGCATCTGGATGCTGACAGCGAGCCAGTTTTTGTACTTCAGCTTCCTGTAACCTGTTTCCTGAAACGTTCTGCAGCTAAACATTAGCTCACCCTCATCTCTCCTCTCAATTTTTTTTTTAAACAGTAAATAATTTAATAATTGAAACCAACTCCTAGGTTGGGTTACCTCCCAACAAGTGCTTGTAATTTACGGTCGACGGCCCGACCCTGTTACCTCAACCTCTGAGAAATTTGGAGTCTTATTTATCTCTCCACTTCTTCTTCTTCCACCATCTATTCTCAATGATCCTCATCTCACGTGCACACTCATTCTTTTGACAAGGTGGAAGGTTGTGGAAGATGTTTTTTTTGATTTTGCACTTTTTTCTCTTGATCAGCTTCCACTCATTGTTCACTCGCTTGTCTGTGAATATTCTTACAAAGTCCCGCCGATGAATTTCACCCCTGGATGCTTGCGTTGGACTTTGGAATTTTTGCTCATACCCAGTTAACTCTTGATGCTGAACAACCCGTGCAGACAGATTATCAGTACCCCCACACTATGTGATTTCTAATCCCTTTTCTGTGTCATGTGCAACGTCACTAGAACAATCCATAGAGAAAGGATTTGGGGAATGGCCTTGGTCAGCTTCCGTGTCAGAATCTCCAAACAGCAGTCTCTCCAACAGATCACATACTTGATCAACATAAGACTTGGATAATTCTTCAATAGGCTGAGTTGGGATTCCTCCCTCAAATTCATCCATAATATTGGACGCAGATTCCTCATCAGTACACCCCGAGTGCTCAATATTAGTGTCTTTCACATCATGCCCAGATTTTGAAATTAACTGAGGTTTCGTCTGTGCAGGCACTATTTTCTCCAAATCTGAATCCGAATCTGAGTCTGATTCCTCATCAGAATCAAATATCAGAATTGGCTCCTGAAGATTGCACACTTCTCTTGACTCGGACACCTCTTCTTCCATGACAGCAACTTGTGATGCAGCTTTTTGTTGTTCCTGCGCCATCTTTGCGAAGAAGCCCTTCTGCATCTCCATAACTGCTGGAAGCCAGTGAGGAATATGTGATTCTGTTTCCTGTGGTGCGGGTACTGGATCAATTTCTGGCTCAACTGGACCTGATGATGTCACTGTCTGCACTTCTTCAATTTCTGGTGGCGTGAACTCTGTTTCTGGTTCTGGCGTATCTGCTGAGATCCATGACTGAGAAACTCCGTGATACTTGTTTGCCAATCGCAAAATGTCACTGTTGAGTTCTCTCATCTCCTCTGCAATCTGGTCAAGGCGTGCTGAAAAAAATTTCTCCAGCATGCACTCCAATTTAGACATCCATGAGAAGAAAACTTCTTGAGTGAGCGGTTCAAAAGGTGGCGGAGGTACAAATTGAGGTGGATCTGGATAGTACAGAGCAGTCTCAAGATGCGCCCCTGATTGGCAGTGCTGAAAGTTCCATGGCTGATAAGTTCTACATGCCCCAGCCCCGCAACCACCCCCACACTGGATGCAGTAGGGGTAATAGTGTTGATAAAGCTGGGGTGAGTGCAATATGCACGCCTCTTCATACTCATGATAATTTTTGCACTGAAAGCAATAAACTGGACGGTGTGCATCCTCTTTTCTGTGCCAATTGTGGCAGTAGTCACAGTAGGGAGTACTCAGGAACTGAGTTACCCCCGACTCAAGATTGCCGCTCCACATACCTATAATTTCTCTGGCCCCTTGGGTTCCTGAGAAAACAAAGCTCCAGAAATACCCGTGAGGTAACTAGGTATAAAAAATATATATTTTTCTCGATTTTTTTTTTCAGTTTTTTTTTTAACTCTCTAATCTAGTTCCTGGGTAACAATAAATATGTCCCCGGAAACGGCGCCAAAAAATTGACACGATTTCTTACGTGTTACCGCAAGTGCACGGTTCAAGTAATATAGGGCTGGTATTTCAACCCCGAGTTATTGATCCCACGAGGACAGTGTTACTGCTTAATCAGAAACTAGGCTTAAAGAGTAAAAACATAAAAAGTAAAAGGAGGAATATTTTGAGTCAGGTTCTCATAAAAAGTGCTGAAAGTAAAAACAGAATTAAACAGTATTTCTGGTAATTTTTGATAATAGAGTCTCGAAGTAAAAACTAGGGTTTTGGGGTACCTAGATTCCTGGATCCTCTAGGGTTACTCTTCAGCTTTTCAGTTTTTCCGATTCAAAAACACACAACATTTTTGTTTATGCCAGCATACCAATGATACAATCTCCTCTCGGTCTCATGCATCTATCACTCTCCTGCAGATTTTCGGATCCCTTGGTTCACCTAGATCTGCAGGTTTGTTCTAAGGCTGCTAGGGTTACAGGTTCTCCTCTCGGTCTCCCCCTAAACTTCTAGCAGTTGGTCTAATGCTTCTGGGCTATCCCCCTGATTCTCTTCACCTCTCGGTCCATCAAGGCAGAGTACTAAATCATGTCTTCTCTTCCTAACTCTCACTGGCCACTCTCGTGCACCAGGTCCTGTCTGTAGCAATCCAGGTTCGCGACTACGTTCATGCATAAACAGTAAAAACCAAAGACAGAATAATAAACAAAACTTCTAATGTATTAAGATTTAAACAATCATGAATCTGAAGTCAAGATAAACTAAGTTGCTGAAATCATAAACCCTAGGTTCACCGAGAACCTAGGTAAAAAGTCTAGCTACTGAAAACTAGCATAAAGAAGAGAAGAGAATCGAACAGGTGACAGAAATCTAGCGATTTCCGGGACTGCTCCGATGCTCCGGCTTCTGCTCTGCTGTGTCTGAATCTGATTCTCTGTCTCTGTCTGTCCTGTGTTGCCTGTGCTGCGTATGTTGTGTCCTGGAACTGCTGAGCAGAGCTGCTTTATATACTGCTGATATTTTCCATGGTCATGTGCTGAAATTCCTATTATGTCCTCAATTCTGGCCGCCTTTGACTTTTCTGACGAAGTTTGACTTTTTCCACCGTCTTCAGAAAATTCTGGAAATCTTGACCTGCGTTTGAACGCACAACGGCTGCTTTTGAACGCACATTATGAGAGTTGACTTTTTGACTTTGACTTCCGTTGACTTTTTGGGTGTGCGTTTGAACGCACATACTTGGTCTTCTGCTTGACTTCTGCCTGATTCTAACCTTTCTGAAATTTGAAGTTTCCTGCATCTGAACGCAGGATGTGCGTTTGAATGCACATACTTAGTCTTTTTCTGGCCAGTTTTTCCTGTCTTCTGCTGCTGCACTGTGCTGTGCGTTTGAACGCACTATGTGCTTAGACAATTTTCTTCACTTTCTGCGTTTAGCCAATTTTCGCCCTTTTTCGGCCTCCGGGACTCAGTTTTTGCGTTTGGCCACCAATCTTGCATGCGGACATAAGTTGTTTTTGACATCGGGGCTGCGTTTGAACGCACATGTGCGTCTGAACGCACATCAGCGACAGCTCCAACTTCAAAACGTTGTAACTTCTTCGTCCGATCTCCGATTTAGCTCCTTGACCTATCGCTGGAAAGCTCTTGAAGTCTAATTTCATTTGCAGCCGGTCTCACTCCAAAATTCATTATAGAACTCAATATATGATCAAAATAGTGGAGATTGGTCATTCTAGCTTCTCCAACTTTGCGTCTCTTTACACCGCTTTAGTTCCCGTTGCTTCCGAAGTTCGTTTCATGCCTCAAATCAACCGCTAAGAATCCATTCCTGTCAAGACAACATGAATAACCATACCAAGCGATTATATATGTCATTTAATATCAATTTATGCACGAAAACGCCCTGATTTCTCAATTAAGCTCAAACTTATCTTTTTCATACTACGGAGGCTTTGTCGGCTACAACATGCTCAATCTTATGGAAACTCAACTTATTAAATTCTAATATAAGCTCACAGATAACTCATAAATGGGATTTATCAGCGACTTAAGTCACAGTACATAAATTGACAAAGGTGTTGAAATGGTTCAACATGTATAGAATATGGATTCTACCTATGTCACATGGAATTGGTCTTTTGAAGACTAGTTGTCTTTGCAATTAGATTGGGAAGGGACTGTATGAATAAGATTCATGAGATACGCCATGCTATGTACTAGGCCAGTTGTGTCATATGGGATGACACAAAGATACCATTCAAATCCGGGTGAGAGTCACTGTATAAATTATCAAGATTATCCTTTAGTACTTGAGAAGCACTAAGGATGAATTTTTGATAAATAGAGGATACGAAGAGTTTACTGTAAGGGTTTACAGTGATGCGAACTTCAAATCTGACAAAGAAGATTAAGATTATAAGTCGAGTTTTGAGTTTTGCCCTAGTGAAAGTGAATGTGGGCTAGAAAGGTTCCAGGCAAGATTCAGTCACTGATTCTAACATAGAGGACTGAGTAAATTAATGCATAACATGCATTTATTCAGAATATTCAATCTCAATCAAATTGTTGATGTAGGAGATGTGAATATTTTCAAGGTGCCAGCATATGTCTCGCCCCTACGCAGTGTAAGCGTGGAGGGCCACGCTAGATCAATAGCCATATGATGCAGGAGATTGACTCTAGTTCAAGTGGGAGACTGTTGGAATTGTGCCCTAGAGGCAATCAATTAATTGTGACATTTATGGATTTACGATTCATTATGTTATCGATATAGAGATATGTTAACATGAATGAAGTCCTTAGAATATAAGTGTTATATTCTTAAATATCCCTAGTCGATTATAATGATTAATAGGACAATCATCTATAGACTAGTATGGGGTTGGATTGATATGGAGATATCATGATCCAACACATGGGTGTGCATTAAGGGTAATGGCGCACCGGATTGACCCATCTCCGAGAAGGCTACATACATGTTATGTTAAGTCACAAGTGCTTCTCGTGGTGCAATGGTATTGTCATCCTTAGACTTGAAGTCACTAGATTATCTAGTTGTGGATTATTGTGATCTTGGTAGCATCAAACGCTACACCGTAACTGGGTAGCTATAAAGGCGTGTACTGGATACAATAAGAAGAAAGCTTAGAGATCGTAGTAGACGTAGATAAAATTTGTCCCTCCCACATAACGGGAGCAAATATCCTAGGCCACTCGAGGGATAGTGCTTATAAAATGTCTGGCCAGACTCAAGTAAATCAATATGGGATATTGATGTTATTTGCACGAATAAGTCTATTCCCAGGATCGAGAAACTATGGATTGGATATACGAGTGTGACTTGTATGTCTCGTGTCCAATCCATATATTGGGACAAAGGGATGAGACAATTACTTGCACAAGGTTTGTCATGATGACTATTCTATTTGTTGGCTAGAATGGATGTCTTGCTAGAGGCCGCTCCATATTAGTAAATAGTTACTACCAACTAAATAGAACCTATGCAGTCACACGCCATATAGGGGTGAACTAGACTTGGGAAATAATTAATTAATATGATTAATTAATTAGAAGGATCAAATCGCAATAACTTGCTAACTTAGTCGGACTAATATGCAAGTTGGACTAATCCATGTATAGACATGATTAGGATTTGCCAAGGTGGCCTAATTTATGTAGATACATGATTAGGATTAATTTGAAAAAAAGAACTAATCCATGTATTGACATGATAAGGACTTTTTTGCAAAAGGGACTAATCCGAACTTGAGTAGGATTAGGAGAGGGGTTCTTCATGAGTAGAACAAGGAGTTGTTGGACTATATAAAGACCACTCCTAGCTTATTTTTCTCTCTACACATACACACATCTATATGATAGAGTAGGAGGGAACAAAGCAAGGAGAGAGAGCAAGTCCCAAGCAAGGGCCGAACCCCCCCTTGGGACCGCCCCCTACCCGTCGGCCTAAAAGGGAGCCGCCACCTTTGGTGCTCCATTGTTGCGTGATTCTTCTTCCTCTTCCTCTTTCCGGGCTAGCACCAAGGATTGGAAGATCTAGTATTCAACTCTAGGCTTGGATCAACTATAGAGAACGTGACACAATTCGCGTTTGAAGTCATCAAAGGAGAACCCTAAGGTGTGTTATTGATTTCTTCCTTTACCATCGTTATGTCTCTTGACTTGTGATCCTTGGAGGGTTTTGCATGGTTTATGATTTTTTGTGTTTCCGTTGCGCATCCATGAATCAAAACCCTACAGGGTCATCTAGTACGCTATTACTCCTAATGCGTATCTATGTGTTAGACTTGATATCCCCATATCAATCTACCCACATACTACTCTCGATGCAATACAGTCATTTTAATTAACAGTAGTACTCGACTAGGGATATTTAAGAATATAACATATACAATATAAGGACTTTATTCAAGTTAACATGTCTCCATATGGATAACATAATTCATAGCAAGTCCATATAATTGTCATGATAAATAGATTGCCTCTAGGGAATATGTAATACCCCGAAATTTAGGGATTATTTTTAGAAGTTTAGTAAAAAAAAATGGGCCGTTAGAAGGATTTATAAAAGTAGTTTTCTTAATTTATATGGGTTATATATTATCTTTAATTGTGTATATATATATTTATAAAAATAATAAAATAAAATTAGTGAACTTTTGGTTTTATATATATATATAGTAAAAGTTATAATAGTTACTTAACTATTTTAGTTATTAAAAGTTACGTAACGTAAAATATTTTTAACGTGTCCAAACGTCACGTTTTAAATTAACTGTGCGTGACCAGTCACCGCGTCACGCGGTGTGCCAGCCACACACGATAAGTTCTCAGGTCATCTTCTACAATGAGCAGGAGACTCATTCTCCTACCCGTCGCCGCCGACTCCATCTTCAACACCATCACTACCATCGCGACCTCCTCTCCCCCCCCCCCCCAAATTGTGTCCCAATTCAGTCCCAACCCATCAGGGATCGAAAATTCCTCTCCAAGAAAAGTAATTTTGCCCTGAACGTGACCCGATTCGGAATCGGAAAAACCGACGGTGGGTCTCCTAATCCTCGTCGGATTCCCCTCACTCTGCCTATATAAACCTTGCCATTGATCAGAAATTTCACACCAACTAACAAGCTCTCTCTCACCCTCGATCGTGCCCTCTCTCGCTCTCCCGTTCGTTTTGCTGGAGACGAACCCGACCGGAAGAACCAAGTCCGACCAAACCCAGCCAGTTCCGGCCGAAGCCCAGCGCAACTGCTTGTCTCCACCGTGCGACGCCATCCTCGTCGTCCGTCCTCGCCCTCATCACCGTCGCCGTCCCTTTCCACTTCCGGTATAAAAGAAATCTAATTCTTTTCTTTGTTCAATTTTGTTTGTTTGGTTGGTTGTGCTTTGATAGACTTGGGAAAGAAAGGAAGATGGAAAACTATTGCAAACGTTGGGGGGCTGTTTTGTTCCTTATGAATTTTCGAGGGGTACTTTTTTCGCATACAAAACTATAAGGGTGATGGTTGTATTTTTTATTTTTATTTTTTTCTGAACAGTTAGTCTTACCATAAGCTTATATTTTTGTGTTGGTCACTATTTTAGCTACATATCTCATATTTTGTTTTAACAAAGTTTTTATAAAAGAGTTGTTAACTAATGACCAATGAATTTCTTTAATAAATTTTAGATGAACCTTATAGGTTATATAGATATATATATATATATATATATATATATATATATATATATATATATATATATATTATAGTCAGTTAGTATATCAATCAACATTAATTTTTATAAACCGTAATTCAAATAAATTAGGAATACCAATGTTTGGAAGAGTTATTTCAAGATGTTTTGTTGAGTAAAACATTCTTTCTTTTATAATTAAAATTTTAAATATAACTTTGTGATCATCCTTTTCAAAAATAATTTCTTTTCAAATAAATAAATAAATAGTATAGGCTTGTTTAAATAGTTTTATTTATTCCTTACAAGTAAGACTATACTAATAAGTTTTTGTTCTATTGTATAATAAGTAATAAGTCGCGATAATATTTTTGGAGGTTAGTGGGGGTTACAATTGCATTCCAAATAGGAGTGTATGCACTATTGTCGTGATAATTGAATGATAATTAGGAAATATTTGCTATTGTAGACAACGAGATCATAGACGGTGAATTTGTGGAGGATCCATACCAGGAATACTAGGAGTACTTTCTTTCGTGTGACGAACTATCTTCCAATCCAAGTAAGTTTATATGCACAACACTTTTAACTATCAAAATGTGTTGTTTTGTGTGAGTTATCTCAAAATGGAAATCCGGTCATGCTTTACAATATTTGAAATATTTCTAGCTATTTACTTTGAAACGGATTTGAGAAGCATGTGGTTTATTCAAAACTTGTGGATTATTACTCTCGCGAAATAATGAAGAATATATATACGATAGCAGAATTGTGAACGATTTGCAGAGGATGCGTGTGAAGGCTACGGCCGGTAACACACTTGGGTGATTCTCCTCGGGTACATACCCTTTTATTTATCGTGGAATCTATGAGTACTATCTATGCATAATTAGGTCATAACTGTATAGGGTTGTCAACACTTAAGGTCTCATTAGAATGGTTGGGCGGAATAGCGAAGGGCTATCTACTAACGTTCGGGGAGAAATTAGTATAATCCAAGAATGCACCCCTATTATTATGATTTATTGAATCGTGACCTCTCTGTCTACATCGTATTTGTTTGGGCTCGTACGCTACGCCTCAACCAAAGATATGAGTAAAATGTGGTTATTCTCTCCTTGTTAGCCAAAACTCTATTTTACATGTTGTGATAAATGCTCTCAGTTTTTACTGATAACTGTTTTCTACCGTCGGTTGTTGCTATTTCAAAACCCCCGGGTTATGAATATAGTGGGGAATGCGCACACGTAAGCTGGAGCTAGGATTAGCCTGCTAGTGGGTCTTCTGAGCTCATATAAGAATGAGCAGAAACCAGAGAAGTCCAGGAAACATGAGAAGCCAAAGGCCACAAGCTGGTTTGAATCCATCAAGGACGATTGCAACAAACGTGTTGTTCCTGTCGCGTCTGCTTTCTAGGCTGACATTCCAGAATGGACCAATAATGAATTATCCGATGCAAAATGGTTGGGTACAAAAGTATGGCCCACCGGACAAGAAGACCAATCCTCCAAGAATGGTGAAATCGGGAGAGGCAGGCCCGAAACTTGTCAGCATGGTGTCTTCCCTGGCTCTGTAGAGTGCGTGAAGACCCACGTCGCTGAAGCGAAGGACCAGCTGCACGATCATTTGGGGTCCGCATTTGAGAAATGGGCATTCGCTGAGATGGGGGAAGATGTATCTAAATTGTGGGATAGAGAGGAACAAAAGAAATTTTAGTCTGTCATGAGAATGTATGCTTCATTAGGTAAAAAAAAAAAAAAAGTTTCTTGCAGCTTGCGCTGGAGAGGTTCCCATCCAAGAGCAGAGAAGAGATAGTGAAGTACTACCTTAATGTATATGTTCTGAGGCGGATTAGCGCGAGGACACGGGCTGGACATAATATCACTGATTCTGATGCTGATGATGATGGTGATGGTGATGATGTGCCCGCTGAAGCCCCTCGCTTGGAAACTTCTCATCAAAGAGAATCTATCCTGAAGTTGCTCTGGGAAATTCTGATGATGAGGAGGAGGAGGACGATGTTTTGCCGATCAAGTACTTGAAAGTGAAAAGAGGATGCCATGGACGTAGATTGTAATTCAATTCAAGTGTAGTGAGCGTGAGCGTGAGAGAGAGATGTTTAGTGACTTAATCTAATAGATATTCTTCTTTATTCCAATTGTTGCATCTCTTTCTTTTAAAGGAAGAGACACAACATTTGGAATGAAGTGACACCATTAGTGTGGTAACTTGAGAAGATCTTTTTCTTCTGAAGAAACTTGTCAAGAATGTGATACTTGTCAAATTGATACACCTCAAAACTTCAGTATTGTTCTTGATTCAAGTCACCGTGTTAACATGTGCAAGCTCGTAAAACCATTGGACTTTTGCATACTCGTTTTTACGAGGAAATGCCACCCACTTCAACAGTTTTATATGGTTTTTTTGTCTATTTCGAGCAAATCTGAACAATTCAGGTACTTGCAATTGCAAACATTAGGAAGTATAAGTGACTTTTTGTCTGTGGATGGTGATGAACTCATAGGTTGTTTGATCATTCACGTGTAATAAGCTGTGGTTTTGACACAATTTTAATAACCCTGTCAAGAATCACGGGGTTCCACTTCAAAACCAATTGGCATTGAAGGAAGCCACTAGAATAATTGCCCAATATGGGACATCTCGACACGCGCAACATCAAATAAGTACAAAATTTTGTTTCAATCATTAAACTAGACTGAGGTAGGTCTGTGTATCCCCGCTTGTTACTAAATTGTCGCGATCCCAACCCGTAAAAAACAGTGAGGGCATAGAACAGCGTGACCCACTACAAAGAAATTGAGAAGAAAGCTAAGGTGGGCAGTAAAACCTACCGTCAGTACAATCTCAGGCAAGAGACGAACATTGGGCCACGAAAAATTTCCTACAAATAAGGGACTCTGGCTAGCTTCAAAGTGAGAAGTGTTGGATATTTTATATAAAAACAGAGCTGACAACTATAAAAATCTTTTAAAATCAACCAAGGACGTGAAGGAGCATAATCCGCTGCAATGGAAGTTATCCAAATCTATTGACTCCTAACCATCACAAACGTTAAGGGCGCAACATCTCTATAGTATCCACACACGACTGATCCCAAACTGCTGCGACACTGACGCGTGTAAACTACGCCTTGCTGCGCAAGTGTACAGTCAAGTAGTAAAGTGAAGTCTTTAGGACCCTGAGTTGTCGAACTCACAGGGAGTTGAACTACTATTAGCCAATCGTTAATCAACTTTTGGGTACAAATTAACCGGTAAAAAGGGTTTGAATGTTTATAAGTTTGCCACCCTCAATCAAGTGGCTCTACGTAACTAAGAACTGCAAATTAACTGAATGATAGTACTAAAAGTATGGAGAAACTAGATGATTTAGGGTCCTTAGGGTGCTTAGTTGATTTCTGAATTCCATTCACAACACTTCACTTTTTCTTCCAACATAAAAAGATTATACTCGCAACACATATCTTTCAGTCATGTATCACACTGTACTGTAATAAACAACAAATCCTTTCTGCCTAATGTTGCTAACCACACTACTCTAGTTGATATGATAAAGGTACCCACAAGACCTCTCAACCTTGCAAAGTTATCACTCTAGCATAATCAACTGAAACAATCCTCATACGATCACTCTCATTCGTTCACCTCTCAGTCTCAAGAATATTAAGAGTGTCTTCCTACTCTTCACGAACCTAGGGTTGAGTTATTTTCATACACTCTCCCAGATAACTAGCATGATAAGGGTGATCACGCCTCACATTCTAAGAATTAAGAACTCAAGTAGAAGAATGAATGACATCAAGAGTGAAATTAAGCTTTAAGCGTGAAGTAAATCCATGAATCCATCAATCAACCAAGTAAACACTAGTTATCCATAATCACCTAGCTATGAGCTAGACATGATATATCTTGACAAAATCATGTTCTCCATAGAAAATAGTACAAGAGATGAAGAAATAGAATCAAACGATGAAATCCTTGAAGATGGGACGCGAATCCTCTCTTCCTTGAGCTCTCCCGTCGTCCTCTCTCTTTCTGTGCGTGAATATCCTCTTTTCCAGGCCTTCCTCACGTTATTTAACCACCTGGGGTGAATTTTTAATGTACCTTGCTGAAATTACATTTCAGCCCCTCCAGTTTGTATTTTCCGTCCAAAATTGTAAGCTGATCTTGCGCGGGCCATTACTCTCTCATCCGGACTCCGATTAAGCTCCGTGACCTATCGTTGGAAAGCTCTTTGAGTCTATTTTCATTTGAAACCGGCCTCACTCACAAATTCATTTTAGATTTTTCTAAGAATTGAAAATGGTGAAGGTTGGTCATTCTCGCTCCTCCAACTTTGCTTCTCTTCGTTCCACTTGAGCTCCCGTTGTTTCCAAAGTTCGTTCCATGCCTCCTATCAACCGATTAGCATCAGTTCCTGCCAAGACAAAATGAAAAAACAAACCAAGCGATTATATTTGACAAATAACAACGAAATATGCATAGAAACGCCTGGACTAACAATAAAGCGCACATGAAGCATCAAGTGATAAAACAAAATATATTCTCTACAATTAATCTCAAATCTCTCATGATACTATGGAAAATAAAAAGATTATATAACTCCTAGAAGGTTCTATCAAATTCCCCCACACTACGTTCTTGCTCGTCCCGGGCAACACTTGCTTCCAAGATTCACATATATCTTTACTTTGCCTTAGACACAACGACTCAAACACTGGACAATGCAATCTACATGACTTTGAACAATGCAACTCGATTATAAACAATTCAGGAAAGTAAAGAACATATATAGTTTTTTTCTTTTTAGTTAGAGATTGGGCAATCTCAAAAAGCAAACCGGCATGTCATAAGGCTCTCACATCCCCTAGAATATTCTATAACTTCGGTGATCAGTAGAACTTGCGGCCAGTTTCGTCAGACAGAACGGGCACGAACACAAAATAAGTTGCTTCCGCACACACATCAAACATATCCCTAGCACTTACCATCCGAGCTATTTATCCAGGGGTTAAATTGTTGACGGCTTAGGACGGGTAGTATAGGAAATTTATAAGCGCAGTCCTAGACGTCATGATATAACTCACAAAACCCGATTCTCACACTCCCTCACAAAAATTCAAGAAACCCCGCCGAATCTAACTACTCCGGCCCTCATTCCCTCAATTTTGGTGCAACGCCGTTCTCGCGGCAACAAATTTGAAGAAGTGATCAAAACTCATAGCTCATCTCCTCCGTCTTCATGAAGTTCAATTTCCAGCTCCCTATTCTATTTCACTTTCAATTTCTGTTTTTTTTCCTCTTCTTTTTTCCTTCAATTTCAACATATAAGCACATGGAGCCACCACCGATGATAAAAATATCCAAGGAGATCAAATATCAACATAGATACGTGGGGGTGGAATGTGTCAAATCAATGATGTAATCAGATAGATGTCGACACCCCCACACTCGATGTAAACCATATCAAAAACCCGGTAGTCAAAGAATAAACGTGCTTTTCCAACCAATCCTCCTCATCTCCTAAGATGTAGAAAATATAAATGAAGCACAAGCACGTCCTCCTAAAATATCAACCAACCCCCACCCCATATCGTGCAAAAATAATGTCACGCACTACGGCACTCCCCCTTTGATCGCGGTGTAAGGACACGACTCACCGCCACACCGAAGTGTGCTGCCCGTCTCTAACTCACCCTCACCCCCCCTCAAAGGATGACATGTAAGAAGATCCACGTAAGATGTATAATATCAGCTCACCCACAACGAACCTCCCTAATTCAACTCCCTCTATCATGACGCATAGGAAGGGACCATACTAACTAGTGATGAAAGTCACAAGGAATGGCTTCCTAGGATAGAGGCTGTGAATAAAAGGGGGTAAATGGATCAAATTGGGGTAACTAGTGGACCTAGGCGATGGAGACGGGACGTGAGGTCCCCATAAAAATCACTCGCACAGCTGTTCCGTTGCCACTACGAGGAGGGTTGACGACTACCTAAGTGACAGTGGTGTAGCGGTAGTAGGATAACTAGTTTGAGAGACAGCTACTCACAATTTTCGAGTGCATTGGCCCTATAGCCTTCCTACTCCAGATTCTCGCGTCTACCTCACCTCAGATTGTCCTACTTCTAGGGAATTTCTATCACTGAGCCCTCTCCACGCTTACTCTCTTCAATTGCCCTTCTCAAAATTTTCAATTTTTAGGGTTTTTCAAATTTTTAATTTTTTTTAAATGCTTGGGCCAATTCGATTAACTTACAACGTTTGGGTAGGTGGACTCAATAATTAAACATGCACAAATAATATATACAATGCAATATAGAAACGTGCAAATGCAATCCTAAGGACTAACTCTATATGCAAAACTGACTCACTAATCCATATTTAACATGGTTATGCAATGTAAGGCAAGTAAAGATATGTGTTAATCCCCCCACACTTGAGATAATCATTGTAATCAATGATCCTAAGGAGAAACCCTAAGTAAACGATCCCCAAGTGAAAATAAGAGAGAAGAAGAAAATCAAGTTTAGCAGACCATTTCGGGCCGAAATGAAATCCATATCAGGCCGATGTGGTTGAGAAAATCCAAAACAGGAGACCCTTTTAATTTCGGGCCTAAATATACAGCATTTCGGGCCAAAATGGAAATCATTTCGGGCCGAAATGGCTTCTATTTCGGGCCGAAATGCACTGGGACTTAATGGTTTTGTTTTTCCTCTAGTTTCTTCATCCGGTGTCCGATTCCTTCGATTCTCGCTCTCACGGACTCGTCATTGAATGTAGAATCCATTGTTGACTGAAAAATTTCCAAAGTCCGAGGAATTTTTCATCTCATCTCCAATATTGCTCTCTAGCGCAAGAATCGTGCCCCTTTAAACTTGTGCTTTTTCATCCCTCTTCGGTACCTGTATCCTGCACACTCAATCCAAATATCAAAACTCTCTCTCTCATCTCTCACTATAAAATATGGAGGATTCAAAGAACATAAACTAAACAAAATAATGAAAGTCCTACTCTACCTTGGGTTGCCTCCCAATAAGCGCTTGTAATTTAAGTTCGACGGCCCGACCCAGTTACCTCACTCGTGATTAGGCAAATCTAAGTAGATTGCCTCTATCTTGATCTTCGTAGGCATGGGGGGTAGTATTGCTTGACCCGATTACCGTTCACCCGGAAACATTCCTTGCTATGAGGGTCCTCTAGCTCCACAACTCCCCATGGATAAACTTGATGAATCAAGAATGGTCTAGACCACCTAGAACGCAACTTACCCGGAAAGAGCCTCAGCCTAGAGTTGAAAAGCAACACTTGCTGCCCTACATGGAGCTCCCTTGGCTTGATGTGGTTGTCATGCCATCTCTTGGTCTTTTCTTTGTAGATCTTGTAACTCTCATAAGCACGCAACCTCCATTCCTCTAGCTCAAGCACCTTCAACTTCAGTGCCTCCCCGGCCAATTTGTGATCGATGTTCAATTGCTTGATTGCCCAATAAGATTTATGCTCAAGTTCAACTGGAAGATGACAAGACTTACCAAACACTAACTGGAATGGTGATATGTTTAGAGGAGTCTTATACGCTGTCATGTATGCCCACAAAGCATCATCCAACTTCATGTCCCAATCTTTTCTACCAGCATTCACTGTCTTCTCAAGAATCCCTTCTATCTCCCTTTTGGAGACCTCTGCTTGCCCATTAGTTTGGGGGTCATTGATAACTCCACATTAGGAGTTATATTGTTTATGATCCATGACCTTTTTGTGAGCGTTTCGGTGTATTTGTGCGAGAAATTGACCAAATCCGAGTTGTTTTGAGCATACATGACTTATTGAGCTTTATTTTGTAATCCGGGCGTTTTTCATATGATTTATATATTGTTTATCGCATGTGATCTTCCGGGTTGTTTAGTGTTGTGTAGCTCAGGTAAAAGAGGTGCAATGGAGCTTATGAGATGCTTGGACATGCTTGGAATGGAGCTAGATGAAGAGGAGAAAAGAAGACGCACAAACGAAGAGAAGTTGGAAAAGGCACACAGGACCAGCCTGCTCTCTTTTCGATGCCCAGGAAAATCTACAAGGAATTTTGAAGCAAGGCTTGCGGCATTGGAAAGTAGACATCCGTAGCTTTCCAACGGTATATGGTAGGCCCGAAGACGAGTTCGTATGAGGGAGATACAGCCCGCGCAAAATCAGCAAAGAATTCTGTCCGGGAATTACAAAGTAAAGGGGCTGAAGTGCAATTTCGGCATAGTTTCATTAAAAAGCGTGTCCAGCTGCTAGAAAACGGGGAGAACGACCTAAGATCAGATTATTCACGCATCTTTGAAGATTTTGGAGCTAGGGAAGAAGGGAGAACAAGCTTGGAGCAAGGATCATCAACTACATTGAAGATTTTAGCGTTTGATCTTCGTTTCTTCATCTTTTCTTCATGAACTTCATTATTTTGGATATGTTGAACCATATTATGTCTAGCTAAACACTTTAAGCTAGGTGATTGATGAGAAACTAGGGTTTGTTGGATGATTTTCCGGATTTTGGACATGATACATGCGTTTGCTTAAAGTTTATGAATGTTCTAGTTATCCTACATATTCTTGAACTTCATTCTTAGTATTCTTGGCTTGATCACCCTTAGGATACTAGTCGTTGAGATTGTTGCACGAAAGTGAACTTTTTGATACATGTTAAAGAATATTGTAGGTGATCTTGTAGTTTCTTGAGACTGAGAGGAGATAGAAACTTGATTAATTGTGTGAGGGTAGTTTCGATTAGTTGTGTTAGAACTTAGTGAATTCGGTGGACCGATAGGACCCGGTGAACGAAGCCTAACAAATTAATTAGATTGTAGTAGTAGACGGAGGTGGACCGAGAGGACCCGAAATCTATTACTTACACAAATTCACGTGAGATCGAGAGAAGATCGTGATGAGCATTACCCGATATAACTAGAATGTGAGTGGAGTGTTTCATGCATAATTCCGGAAATCATTAACAACCCTAGGGACCATAAATTGCCTAGTTCTTTCTCATTAATCGTAATCAAATCACTATTTATTTTTGTTAAAAATTGAAAACCCTAAAAAAATAGTTAGTTACTCGTTATTTAATTTACGTCGCTTGTTTGTGGGCGACAACGTTACAAAATCACACACCATTTTTACCGGCTACTTAGTTATTGTAAAGTAAATTTCTAGTTAGCTAGTAATCGTAAAGTCCCTTGGGTTCGATATTCGGAGTCGTAAAATACTCCATATACTACTTGACCGTATACTTGCGTTTTAGCGCGTAAAGAATTCGCGTCAAGTTTTTGGCGCCGTTGCCGGGGACTTTAACGGTTTATTAGTTTAGTAGAAATTGAATTAGGATATCTCTCTTATTTATTTTTGTTTAATTAGCTATTTGTTTTCTCACTTGTATTTGATTATACTTTCAGGTCGTCAGTGTATGCCCAGGATCCCTAGAGAACTTGTGCCCCCACTTGAAGACCCGGAACAGTTATTCAGAGATCAGAGGAGAAGACAGAAACAGAGCAAGATGGGTGATCAATTGACCTACGCGCAACTCAATGAGAAAATGGAAGAGTTGGCGAAACAGTTGAATGATCGCAACACTCAGACACCATACAACAAGTCTGGGCAGGCTATTTTGGAGAAATTCCAGACGTCCACGTATGGACACAATCCGGCAATTCTAGTGCCAGACATACAGGCTGAGCATTTCGATCTCAAGCCAGCTACGATCCAGACAGTCACCAATCAGTTCCAGTTTTATGGGAACAAGGATGAGGATCCCAACGATTTCATTGGGAAGTTCAATGCTTATATCAAGACTGTGAAGTATAAGAACGTGACTCCAGAGGCGTTGAAACTTATCCTATTTCCTTATTGTTTGAAAGGTGCAGCTGAGAAGTGGCTTGAGTCGAGAGCTCCGGATTCAATCACTACATGGGCTCAATGTGTGGATGAATTCATGGCAAAGTTTTACCCAGTTCAGCGGGTGATTCAGTTACAAGGTGATATCCTTGGTTTTCAGCAGCAGGCCCATGAGACCGTGGTAGAGGCGTGGGATAGATTTATGCATTTGATCAGGAAGTGCCCAAATCACGATTTTGGGGACTACAAAATTTTGCAGGTCTTCTACCATGGCTTAGAACGCCATAACCAGGAGTTAGTCAACAGGGAAGCTGGAGGAAATTTTATGTATTCAGTTGACAAAGAGGGAGCATTTGCACTTATGAAACAGCTAGCCAAGCAGGATACGCAGTTTTATGATTCTAGAAGACTTTCGGCATTGCCTGAGGCGAAAGACAATGAGTGGAAGGATGGGATCAGCAAGATGGTGTCAGACTTGGCCAAGCATGTTTATAAGGACAAGAAGACAGTAGCAAGTGTTGAGGAGCCAGAATATGATGCAGCAATGGCACACATGGCAAATGAGGATTTGAACTATGTGGGGGCACACGGACAGAGGCAGAACTGGAATCAAGGGAACTACAGGCCAGGCACTAGAGATCATCCAGGATTCAGGTATGGGGATCAATCTGGAGCGACATATGCACCGGGGTTCCAGCATAGACCACAGGTTTCGCAGGCTCCACCAGCAGCTGATGCAACACCAAGTTCTGAAATCTCTGTGTTGACTAAGGCATTGGCGCAATTGAGTGAAAACATGAATACTATGACCACCAATGTGAACAACATGTCCACGCAGGTTACTGCTGTGTCTGCAGATTTACAGGCTACGAAGACTTCTCTTCGTTCTCTTGAGGTACAGGTGGGTCAGATTGCTACTCAGCTCTCATCTAGAGCTCCAGGTTCTTTGCCTTCCAACACGGAATAAAATCCTCGTCAAATTAATGCAATCACTACTCGAAGCGGGGTTGCATTGAAAGATCCGCCATATCCCACTCATGCAAGAGCCGATGCTTCTAAGGCTAAAGAGCATGAGATATTTGATGATGATACTAATGTCGTGATCCCCCAATCAAAGGGCGCGACGGATGAGGAGGCGGTGAAAGACAAGGATGAGGTACGTACTGATACTACTGTTTCTAAGGCAGTTCCATATCCTTTGAGAACGAGAAAGAGGAATGATTCTAGAGATTTTCAGAGGTTTCTTGATATATTCAAGAAGGTGGAGATTAACATTCCTTTTGCAGAGGCTATTTCTAAAATGCCTACATATGCCAAGTTTCTCAAGGATATTCTTTCAGGAAAGAGACGCATGAGTGATTTTGCACAGGTGAATTTGACTGCTGAAACTTCTGAATGCGTCAGGAATGGATTGCCTAAGAAGAAGAAAGACCCCGGGAGCTTTGTGATACCGGTTACTCTTGGTGATTCTCTCACTATGACTGCATTGTGCGATTTGGGGGCAAGCATCAATTTGATGCCCTTGTCCGTATTCAGGAAGCTAGGTGTGGGGGAGCCTCGTCCCACCCGAGTTACCTTGCAGATGGCTGACAGGTCGATCCGTAGAGCATATGGGGTGATTGACGACATTTTGGTCAAAGTTGGCACTCTTATCTTTCCTGCAGATTTTGTCATCTTAGACATAGAGGTTGGCGAAGTACCCCTCATTCTTGGCAGGCCCTTCCTAGCTACAGGAGAGGCTATTATTCATGTGAAGAGTGGAAAGCTATCTATGCAGATCAATGATGAAAAAGTGGTCTTCAATGTGTTCAAGGCAATGAAAATGCCTTCATGTTATAACTATGAAGATTGCTTTAGCGTAGAGATCTTTGATGATGATATGGGAGATGATGAAGCTAAATTGATGTGGGAGGAAATTGATGGAATGTACAAGGATGAAGATCACAGCCCTCCCATGGATTTGTGTCACATGAGCAGCTGGACCAAGCTGGATTTATATGAGCAAGGGGAGCAGAAACTAGCTCTTGTTCCTTCACTCAAGTCACCACCCGTGCTTGAGTTGAAGCCATTGCCTAGCCATCTCAGGTATGCTTTTCTTGGTGTTGATAACACATTGCCTGTAATTGTTTCCTCTGTTTTATCTCAGGCACAGGAGGAGCAGCTTTTGGATGTGCTAAGGAAGCATAAGGGAGCAATTGGATGGACTATCGCAGATATAAAGGGGATCAGCCCCGTCTATTGCCAGCACAAGATCCGGGTTGAAGAAGGAAAGAAGCCAGTGATCCAAGCACAGTGGAGATTGAATCCGCATATGAAAGAAGTGGTGAGAAAAGAGGTCATGAAGTGGCTAGAGGCTGGTATTATTTTTCCGATCTCAGACAGCACTTAGACTAGCCCAGTCCAGTGTGTGCCTAAGAAAGGAGGGATGACTGTGGTAGAGAACGACAAGCATGAGCAGATTGCTCAACGGACAGTTACTGGATGGCGTGTGTGCATGGATTACAGGAAGCTGAATGAAGCCACGCTCAAGGATCACTTTCCGTTGCCGTTTATTGATCAGATGCTTGATCGTTTGGCTCACCACGAGTACTACTGCTTCTTGGATGGATATTCAGGCTACAACCAGATAGCCATTGCTCCAGAAGACCAGGAGAAGACCACTTTTACATGCCCCTATGGTACATTTGCGTTCCGCCGCATGCCATTTGGGTTATGTAATGCACCGGCTACTTTCCAGCGGTGTATGATGGCCATCTTCTCGGACATGATTGAGAAGCATTTAGAGGTTTTCATGGACGACTTCTCCTTATTTGGTGACAGTTTTGAGGACTGTCTACATCATCTCGGCTGTGTCTTGGTTCGTTGTGAAGACTCTAATCTCGTGCTGAATTGGGAGAAGTGCCACTTCATGGTCACAGAGGGGATAGTTCTTGGTCACAAGATTTCACGCAGAGGTTTGGAGGTTGATCAAGCGAAGGTAGAGACAATCAAGCAACTCCCTTATCCGACTTCAGTGAAGGGGGTCAGAAGCTTCTTGGGACATGCAGGTTTCTATCGCAGGTTTATCAAGGACTTCTCAAAGATCTGCAAGCCTTTGTGTGAGTTGCTAGGGAAAGATGTCCCGTTTGTGTTTGATGAAGCGTGCAAGAAGGCCTTTGACTTTTTGAAGGAACAACTCACCTCAGCTCCTATCATCACAACTCCGGATTGGAGTTTGCCATTTGAGCTCATGTGCGATGCCAGTGATTTCACCATTGGAGCAGTATTGGGGCAGCGCAAGGAAAAGGTATGCCATGTTATTTACTATGCGAGTAGAGTTCTTAATGAGGCTCAACTAAACTATGGCACTACTGAGAAGGAGCTTTTAGCTGTGATTTTTGCTCTTGACAAATTCCGGCCTTATCTTGTGGGATCGAAAGTGATTGTCTTTACAGATCATTCGGCGCTGAAATATCTTCTTGATAAGAAGGATGCCAAGCCAAGATTGTTGCGGTGGGTTCTTTTGATGCAGGAATTTGATGTTGAGATCCGCGACAAGAAGGGTGTTGAGAATGTGGTAGCGGACCACCTCTCACGACTTGAGAATGGAACGGTAGAGAAGGTGCCGATTCAAGAGAACTTTCCGGACGAGAGCTTGATGTCTTTGGGGGATACTGAGCCTTGGTATTGGGCAATTGCTAACTATCTCACCAATGGGAAGATTCTGGAAGAGTGGACAGTGCAGCAGAAGAAGCGGTTCTTATATGTGGTGAAGCAGTACTTTTGGGAGGATCCATATCTATTCAAGATGGGAGCTGACAACATCATTCGGAAGTGTGTGCCTACTCATGAGATCTATGATGTGATCAAGCAATGTCATGCAGCGCCTAGTGGAGGACATTTTAGCGGTCCTCGCACCGCCATGAAGGTACTACAATCCGGTTTCTTTTGGCCTACTATATTTAAAGATTGTCATGATTGGGTTGCAGGATGTGATAGTTGCCAAAGAACGGGTAGCATCTCCAAGCGAGATGAGATGCCAATGTCTGAATGGCTTGAGGTGGAGCCCTTCGATGTTTGGGGCATAGACTTCATGGGACCGTTCCCTCCTTCGTATGGTAATCTCTACATCCTCCTTGCTGTTGATTATGTGACGAAATGGGTTGAAGCAATTGCGTGCCCCAAGAATGATGCAGCGACTGTAGAGAAGTTTCTGAAGAAGCATATCTTCACTCGGTTTGGCACACCAAGGGCAATGGTGAGTGATGAAGGTTCACACTTCATAAACCGAGTGTTTGCCAGAGTCTTGAAGACGTACGGGGTGTCTATCCATAAGGTTTCCCTACCTTATCACCCCCAAACTAATGGGCAAGCTGAAGTTTCGAACAGGGAGATTAAGGGGATTCTTCAGAAAACCGTCAACACCGGACGCAAGGATTGGGCTGTCAAGCTGGATGACGCATTGTGGGCATACCGCACCGCATGGAAGACGCCATTGAACATGTCTCCGTTCCAGCTTGTCTTCGGTAAGGCGTGTCATCTTCCCGTTGAGTTAGAGCACAAGGTTTATTGGGCGATCAAGCGGTTGAACATGGATCCTGAGTTAGCAGGACAAGCAAGGAAGATGAAGCTTCTTGAACTTGAGGAATGGAGATTACAGGCCTATGATAGTTCTCGAATTTATAAGGAGAAGACGAAGAGATGGCACGACAGTCGTCTCAAACCGAAGGAACTTCGTGTGGGACAGAAGGTTTTGTTAATCAACTCACGCTTGAAGCTCTTTCCGGGAAAGCTTCGTTCGAGATGGTCCGGGCCGTTCCGGATCCACCAAATCTATCCTTGGGGTGCGGTTGAGTTAGAAGATCCACATACGAATGAGTGTTTCCGCGTCAACGGAAGCAGAGTGAAACCGTACTTGGAATCCGCGCCAATTCCGGCCAAAGTGGATGTTATCTACTTTAACGAGTCGTGATTTGATTGAGGTAACTGGGTCGGGCCGTCGACCGTAAATTACAAAGCGCTTGTTGGGAGGCAACCCAACGTATTTTATGCATTAGTGTAGAGAGTGTGTTTTAAATACTGTTGTGTGAGTTTTTAATTTTGTTTTGTTATCTGAGGGGTGAGAGAGCGTGAATTTGACATTTGAGTTGAGTCTCTGCAGATTTTGAGCTCAAGAACAGAAGAGGAACATGGAATTCAAGCTAAGGAACTGTGAAGATTAGCAAACAAAGCGAAAAAAAAAAAAAAAAAAAAAAAAAAAAAATCCCAGGAGATCGTATGATCAACATGTGAGATCGTGGGATCAGCAGGAATACTTAGAAGAAATTTTGACGAAAAAAGTTGGGCAAACTCACTGGAGAATAATATCACAGAGGAGATCCTACGATCAAAGCCGATCGTACGATCACAAATTGTGATCGCACGATCACAAATTGTGATCGCACGATCACAGAGGAGTTTGCCGCAACAAAAAAAGAAGCCCAACTCACTGGAATGGCCGATCACGTAGTTGATCGCGCGACCACCTCTGATCGTACGATCACATTATGGTGATCGCACGATCACTAGCAAAACTCGCGGCTCATTAAAAAGGGGTAAGGTGGTCTTTTTGGCAACAATTAAAAGGAATAAGAAGGCTGCCTCACGGGTTGAACTACAGAACCACGCCCCAACATCATTCCGTCGCTCTCTCTCTCTCTCTTGTGAGCTCTCTCAGTGCTCAAGAACACCATTGGAAGAAGTTGATCAAATTTTGAATCGAGATAGGGGTTTTGCTCGCCTCAAACTCCTCTACAACTATTGTGAAGCCAATTCAGCTAGTTTACAAGAGACAAGTGTGGGGGAGAAGAAGGAGGTCCGAACCCTAGAACGAAGAATCGTCGATTCGTTCTTCATCGTTTGGAATTTCAACAAACCGTTTTCGGGGTTTTGACGGGGACACCAAGGGGAAGCTAAAGAGCTAAAAATCTCACATCGTGAAAAATACAGAAAAATCAGTCAATTTGACTGATTTTGTCAGGTATTCCTAAAACTTTCGCGTATTATTTGATTTTTGCACTTGAACTTGCTTCATTTGTTTGACAATTGATACGTGTGTGAGATGAGGCCTAATAGAGGTAAGATGGTGATGGGTTCGTCGGTTGATAAAGGGAAACGTAAGGTGAATGAGAGTGACTTAGTTGACCGTTACCAAAACGAGGATGAACCTGAGTTGGAGATGGGAGATGAAACATCTAGTGACGATGAGGAAACCGATTGTCCTAAATCACCTAAGTTTAGTTGGCTTAAAGGTCCCCTTCCCGCTAATCCTAAAATGAGGGCATCTAGGAAGCACCCTATGAAAGATATCACTGATCCTAGGAAGATTGCACCCACAAATTTCTGCACCCATAGATTTGTTTGTCATGATGCTCATTTGTTCTTCTTAACAAACAAGGGGATCAAATATAGTGTTAATCCTGAAAAAGAGTTCGACTTTACAGTCCCTGATGTGCCTAAGGAGATTAAAGACGCGGCCAAACGTGAGAACTTTCTGGGTATGTATGCCCTACTCAAAGGGTCCTCATGTTCGGCACTTGTGCGTGAAATGACTGTGAATGCTCGGTACTCTACTTGTGCGTGCCACCATGGTGAGGTTAGCGATGAGAGAATAATTTATGCTAGGGGCAAGTTTGTGGTTTTTACCCCGGAATCTATTGCTAATGCCTTTAAGTGGCCACCCCTAACTGAGAAGTGCAGATTTCATGAGGTTTTGAGGCGCAGAGGGATTGAGGAGGAGATAGGACAGTTTTGTTTTGCGGGGGTGCCAGGGGCAGATTGGGTGAGAAGAGAGAATAAGAGAGACTGGCTGGTTGAGAACAAGGTTCTCCTAAAGCCTGCCCGGTGGTTAATAGAGTGGGTTGAGACATGGATTTTGGGTGTTACTTCTACCCAATGGGTGGACTTTGATACCTGTGTCATGGCTTATTGCTTGTTCAAGGGGTGGAGGTTTGACATACCTCCACGAATTCATAAGAATTTCCGTTCTAGGTTGGAAAAAGGGAATAGGAGGGCGCCCGGCTATAGCTATTTGCTAATGCATTTGGCTATCGATGCCGGTGTAACGCTAACCAATCCTGAGTGCGATAAGCAAAAGCCTCCAGAACGGCTTTGGAATAACATTCCTTCCCCTTTTAGGAACTTACCACCGAGTGGCAGTAGGAGGTGTTGAGAGTGTCTCGAGTGAGCCGGTGCCCAGTTTTGATTTCGAGCGGGCGTTTCGTAGGTTGGGGGCGAAGGAGGATAGGCATTTTGCGCATACTCGTAGTAGTATGAAGAAGATAGGAGCAGAGGTGGCTAGGCAGAGTAGGTTGTTGGCTCAGTTAGCCATACAACACAACTCTGGCGTTGATCCTCAGGCCGAGCTTTTCGAGTATGCCTCTGACCCTTACCAGAGCCCGGAGGATGAGTAGATTCACCGCCCCTCACATTAGAAATGCTGAGTCCTCGGTTTTACTTCTAATTTCGTTGAGGACAACGACGTATTCTAGTGTGGGGGGAGTTTTAGTCTTGACTAGCCAGTCAGTGTCTGCATTGCCATGTCTGCATATAGTTTGTTCGGGTCGTATTGTGTCTAATTATGTGGTCCGTGTCGTGATATTGTGATAATATGTCATATTTTTTGTGTTAGTTGTGTATATATTTGTTTTTGTTTGTGTTTAATATTGCACGTTTTCTTATTTGAGTCTACCTACCCTATTGAGTGTCTTGTGTAGTTTCGTTTAGTTCGTGTCGGCTTGCATGTAGTGTAGGAATTATATGAAAAAAAAAAAACAAAAAATTGAAAATTTTGAGAAAAGGGCAATCAAAAGAGGCTAAAGTTTGATAAATTGCGAAGTGTGAGGATTTTAGGCGTAGAGCATGATTTGCGACCGAGAGTGACGACGTGAGTCCCCCCTAGTAGGTATAGAGAGACTTTCTTTACGGGAGTGCCTACCTATTTTTGACACTTACGTGATTTTCAAAGCCAAAGTGTGTGCCTACTTTCTTACAAGAGCTGAGCTAGGTGTGAGCTAAACAAGCCGAACATCCATGTGTACGTCTTAGGTAGTCGCCAACCCGCCTCGTAGTGGCACACGAAACAGCTGTGCGAGGATGTGTATTAGAGCACTCACTGCTTTTAGAACTCACCTTGTAGGACCATTAGACGCCCCAATTTGAACCTTGGATTCTTTGCTAGCCTTCGGACCTAGGGTGACGATTCTTGGCCTTCAACACAAATTGATTAGAATCACCACTTTAGTGCGTCACGAGGGGGTTGTGTAGTTGAGGGGGTTCGATGAGGGAGTGAGTATACAATTCGTTGAGTTCTACATCTCGCTTGCACTTCATTGATTATCTACGAGGGGATGCGAGGGTGAGTGAGTGGGCTTGCGCACTTCGGTGTGGCGGTGTTCCATGTCACTACATCGTGGACACAGTTGTGGAGAGCCGTGAGTGCGTGAATCTAATACGCACGGAATTGGGTTGGGTGAACTTAATTGGTGGATCGTGCTAGGTACCGGTTTTAATTACTTCGGTGTAGGAGGATCGGTTGGATTAGGCACGAGATACATTCATCTTCGGGACTACTTGAGAGGGGATATGGTTACATTCGAGTGTGGGGGTGTCGACTTTTGACTCCGGACATTGAGTGTGAGCTTGCGACGACTCCACTCCCACACATTTACTTCATTGATTTTGCGGCTGGGACTTGATATGGACTTTGATTGAGTTAGGAGGAGATGATATTCTTTATGTGATATTCATTCATTGATTTACATGTTTCCTTCTCCTAGCATATGTGATTGTTATTTGAAGACCACTCGGACATTATTGTTGCATTGTGATGGTATTTTGAAAAGAAAGAAAAAGAGAAAAAAAAAGAAAAAAAAAACAGAAAATAAATTAAAAAAAAAATGAGAGAAAAAGAAAAAGGAGAGATGAAATAAAGTATTGAGTTGAATTTGAATTGGAACGAGTGGTGGAGCTACTTTGACGACGACGGTTCACGTTTCATGCACGACGAACGACGATGGCCACGGAGATCACTAGTGTACCGGGGTTTGAGGGAATTGAGGGCCGGAGGTGGTGAGCTTTGGGTCTTGGTTCCTATCATCGTGGTGAGGGTGTGTGAGATGTGGGTTTTGATGTGAGAATGTGACGCTTAGGACTTGATGATTTCGATGAGATTATCTTTATGTCCCTAAGCCTCATCATGTGAAAACCGTTAGCGGATTAGGAGCTCGGACCTTGGATGTGGCTTTACCTAGCGTAGTCTCTTATTTCGTGGCACACGCGAAGAGGTAGCGTACTCTTGTAATTAGTAAAGTTAGGCTTTCTATACTAACTAGGGGAGAGTCTCGTTGTCGAGTTTAGTTTCAACTCATGCTTTGTTCCTAGGATTCTCATCACTTCATGATAATCGATTTAAGCCAATGGAGATTGCCCAATCTCAACCAAAAAGATAAAAAGTGTGTTTTGTATATATGTTTGTGTAGGATCGAGTCGTAGTTTGCATTTGCATCATATTGTTGCATTGTCGAGTCTTGTGTCGTTATTGAGTCGGCTAGTTAGGATTTGTATGCAACGGTGTTTCTAGTAAGTATGCAATTCTCGACTCGTATCATTTGTGGGGTTGTGTTTCATTGGAGATGTTTTGGTTGGGTTGTGGCCGGATTTTGGTTGTACTTTGATTGGATTGCTCGGGACCTGCAATAGGTTAGTGTGGGGGAGTTTGATAACTCCACATTAGGAGTTATATTGTTTATGATCCATGACCTTTTGTGAGCGTTTCGGTGTATTTATGCGAGAAATTGACCAAATCCGAGTTGTTTTGAGCATACATGACTTATTGAGCTTTATTTTGTAATCCGGGCGTTTTTCATATGATTTATATATTGTTTATCGCATGTGATCTTCCGGGTTGTTTAGTGTTGTGTAGCTCAGGTAAAAGAGGTGCAATGGAGCTTATGAGATGCTTGGACATGCTTGGAATGGAGCTAGATGAAGAGGAGAAAAGAAGACGCACAAACGAAGAGAAGTTGGAAAAGGCACACAGGACCAGCCTGCACTCTTTTCGATGCCCAGGAAAATCTACAAGGAATTTTGAAGCAAGGCTTGCGGCATTGGAAAGTAGACATCCGTAGCTTTCCAACGGTATATGGTAGGCCCGAAGACGAGTTCGTATGAGGGAGATACAGCCCGCGCAAAATCAGCAAAGAATTCTGTCCGGGAATTACAAAGTAAAGGGGCTGAAGTGCAATTTCGGCATAGTTTCATTAAAAAGCGTGTCCAGCTGCTAGAAAACGGGGAGAACGACCTAAGATCAGATTATTCACGCATCTTTGAAGATTTTGGAGCTAGGGAAGAAGGGAGAACAAGCTTGGAGCAAGGATCATCAACTACATTGAAGATTTTAGCGTTTGATCTTCGTTTCTTCATCTTTTCTTCATGAACTTCATTATTTTGGATATGTTGAACCATATTATGTCTAGCTAAACACTTTAAGCTAGGTGATTGATGAGAAACTAGGGTTTGATGGATGATTTTCCGGATTTTGGACATGATACATGCGTTTGCTTAAAGTTTATGAATGTTCTAGTTATCCTACATATTCTTGAACTTCATTCTTAGTATTCTTGGCTTGATCCGTTGAGATTGTTGCACGAAAGTGAACTTTTTGATACATGTTAAAGAATATTGTAGGTGATCTTGTAGTTTCTTGAGACTGAGAGGAGATAGAAACTTGATTAATTGTGTGAGGGTAGTTTCGATTAGTTGTGTTAGAACTTAGTGAATTCGGTGGACCGATAGGACCCGGTGAACGAAGCCTAACAAATTAATTAGATTGTAGTAGTAGACGGAGGTGGACCGAGAGGACCCGAAATCTATTACTTACACAAATTCACGTGAGATCGAGAGAAGATCGTGATGAGCATTACCCGATATAACTAGAATGTGAGTGGAGTGTTTCATGCATAATTCCGGAAATCATTAACAACCCTAGGGACCATCAATTGCCTAGTTCTTTCTCATTAATCGTAATCAAATCACTATTTATTTTTGTTAAAAATTGAAAACCCTTAAAAAAATAGTTAGTTACTCGTTATTTAATTTACGTCGCTTGTTTGTGGGCGACAACGTTACAAAATCACACACCATTTTTACCGGCTACTTAGTTATTGTAAAGTAAATTTCTAGTTAGCTAGTAATCGTAAAGTCCCTTGGGTTCGATATTCGGAGTCGTAAAATACTCCATATACTACTTGACCGTATACTTGCGTTTTAGCGCGTAAAGAATTCGCGTCAGTGATAAGGTAAAGAGACCTTATGGAAAGATACCCCATACTGCTTCAATACTCTGGCAAAAATCTTATTAATGAAATGGGATCCTTCATCACTCACCAAGGCTCGCGGGGTGCCAAACCGAGTGAAGATGTTCTTTTTCAAGAACCTTTTCACAGTGACTGCATCGTTCTTAGGACAAGCAATTGCTTCCACCCCTTTGGTCACATAATCCACAGCTAGAAAAATATAGTGGTTACCGTAGGAAGAGGGGAACGGACTCATAAAATCAATGCCCCACACATCAAAAGGTTCAACCTCTTGCCAAGTGTTCATAGGCAACCCATCTCGCTTAGATATGTTCCCCGCTCGTTGGCATCCATCACACCCTTCCACGCAATGAAAGCAATCTTTAAAAGTAGTGGGCTAAAAGAAACCAGATTGGAGTACCTTGTTACCTGTGCGAGGTCCGCTGAAACGACCTCCAGATGGTGCTGAATAACAATTCTCAATCACTTCTCCTATCTCATGAGTAGGCACCATAGTTAGTAAAATACGGGACGGAAATAAAACGTGATACGGTACTTACATGTATTATACGATTTTAGGTTAAAAATACGTTAGTAAAAATTCAGCTTAAAAATACGGGATTTGATTAATTCGAGTTTTCTATACGTACGTGTATAGTTCGTATACTAATTATTTATTCGGAATTAAAAATACGGGTGCATTTCTTAATATTTTAGCATATATAACGAGTTCTTTGTGTCACACATTGCCATCTTTTCAGATTTTTATCAAATATTAAAGTAATTTGTAAAGCATGTACTCAATTGTTTATCATTTCTTATATTTACACTAAATACTCATAACTAATTACTTATGTAAAAATAATATCATACTATTCAAACTACTTCTGTAAATAAGAATTAGTATGCATTCTCTAATCTTAAACATGTATTATTTTAAAACTTAATAGTATAATACATATCAAGATGCATGTACACAGACACACGCATATATATATATATATAAAATATATATAATTATAGTTATTTTAACTTAATATTTTCAAATTTATATAATAATACTTGTAAATATTTATAAAAATTAATATTTAAAATAGATAAATAGTAAGAAAATATTTAATAATAACTAATTACTATATGTTACACTATTTTGGATGATAATTTATTCACTGCAGTATTGTTTTCAAGAAGTTTTATTCGGAAGTATTATACGTTAAAACGTAAAATACGAGTATTAAACTTTTTTGCTCAAAAATTTGAGTATTTTTCATTAGGTCCAGCAATAGTACGAAATACGGAAGTATTTTTCATTTTTACGTACGGACGGGTATTAAACGGAAAAATTCGGAGTATTTACTAACTAGGGTAGGCACACACTTCCTGATGATATTATCAGCTCCCATCTTGAATAGGTAGGGATCATCCCAAAAGTATTGCTTCACCTCTGACAAGAATTTCTTTCGCTGCAAAGTGGTGAACTCATCTGGAAGTGTCTCATCGGTGAGGTAGTTGGCAATAGCCCAATACCAATTTACCTGCTGCGCAACAGTTATGATGTTTTCGTCTGGAAAATCCTCCCTGATTGGCACTTTGTCCTCCACTCCATTTTCTAGTCTAGAGAGGTGGTCCGCTACCACATTCTCTACACCTTTCTTGTCGAGAATCTCTACACCAAATTCTTGCATAAGAAGGACCCACCGCAACAACCTCGGTTTGGCATATTTTTTATCAAGCAAGTACTTTAGAGCAGAGTGATCTGTGAAGATAACAACTTTTGACCCAACGAGGTAGGGCCGAAATTTGTCCAATGCAAAGATAACAGCAAGCAATTCCTTCTCTGTAGTGCAATAGTTGAGTTGGGCCTCATTAAGAACCCTACTCACATAGTAAATCATATGGCTCTTCTTGTCCTTCCGCTGCCCTAACACTGCACTAATTGCAAAGTCGCTAGCATCACACATAAGCTCAAAGGGGAGATCCCAATCCGGAGTCATAATCACAGGCGCAGAAGTTAGCTTCTCCTTCAGTGTATCAAATGCCGCTTTGCATGCATCATCAAAAATAAATGGGACATCCTTCTGAAGCAGTTCACACATCGGCTTGCAAATCTTTGAGAAGTCTTTGATGAATCTACGATAGAATCCTGCGTGACCCAGAAAGCTTCTAACACCTTTCACTGATGTAGGATATGCGATTTGCTTGATGGTCTCAATCTTTGCTTGATCAACTTCCAATCCCTTGCTTGATATCTTGTGCCCTAGAACTAGGGATGAAAACGGTTCGGTTCGGTCCGGTTTTGGCACCCATCCAAACCGAACCGCATGTAATGGTTTGGGCAAAACCCAAACCTAATCCGGACCGTACATGTCTTCAAACCGAACCGAACCGAACCGTGAATGACCGGTTTGGTTCGGTTTTAAACCGCGGTTTCTCGAAATATATTATTTCATTTAAAATTTCTTAATAGTTCATTCAACAATCAAATGATTGCTAAAATTTCTATGTCACGCAATTAGAAAATAAAGTAAAAAACATTACATCATTTCCAGAACCATTTAATTGGTTCGGTTCAGTTTGGAGGTACATGTTGTATATGATATATGTGTAGAAGTTATCAAGTTTGGTAGTTGTATGCCTAATATCCTACATAAACGGTTCGGTTCGGTTTTTACGGTTTTGTGGTATCTCAAACCTAAACCGAAACGGTTTGGAATTTATGCAAACCTGGACCGAACCATAATAGCTTCCAAACCGAACCGAACCGAACCAAACCGCCCGGTTCGGCTCGGATTGCGATTTTTCCGGTTTGAACTTGCATCCCTACCTAGAACAAACCCCTCGGTAACCATGAAGTGACATTTCTCCCAGTTTAGCACCAGATTAGTGTCAATGCAACGGCTAAGCACACGCCCCAAGTGATGTAAGCACTCATCAAAACTATCACCGAACAAAGAGAAGTCATCCATGAATACCTCAAGATTTTTCTCAATCATATCTGAGAAGATAGCCATCATACACCGCTGAAATGTCGTCGGTGCGTTAGATAATCCAAAAGGCATGCGGCGGAACGCGAAAGTGCTATATGGACATGTAAAGGTGGTCTTTCCTTGATCCTCTGGAGCAATAGCTATCTGATTGTATCCTGAATAACCGTCCAGTAAACATTAGTACTCATGGTGGGCTAGCCTGTCAAGCATTTGATCAATGAAGGGTAGTGGAAAATGATCCTTCAGAGTAGCTTCATTTAGCTTCCGATAATATATGCATACTCGCCAACCCGTGACTGTCCGCTGAGCAATCTGTTCGTGGTTGTCATTCTCCACCACAGTCATCCCTCCTTTCTTGGGTAGACATTGGACGGGGCTAGTCCAAGTGCTATCAGCAATAGGAAAGATGATGCCAGCTTCTAACCACTTCATCACTTCCTTCTTCACCACATCCCTCATATTCGGGTTAAGTCTTCTTTGAGGCTGTATTATTGGCTTCTTCCCTTCCTCAATCCAAATTTTGTGCTGACAGTAAGCTGGGCTGATTCCCTTTGAAATACCCCGTTTTGTGACTACGGGTATTTTGTGATATTAATATAAGTGTTGGGAAGTTAAAGTAATTATAGAGAGTGAATTATAATGCTTTGAGAGTTTGGGGGGAACTTTGTGACTTTAATCAAAGGTTTTAGTGTCTTTTACTTGAGTTGGGGGAGGTGTTTGTCTCTTGGCAAAACTAAGGGGAAATAAGTGTCTTTTGACCTAAATTTCTTCCTACAATAAAAGTTTCCTAATCCAAGAGGGTTTCCTACTTATGAAGTTAATTTTAATTCTAACTCTCATAAAAACCCTCACTCTCCTATTTTTCCTAATCTCTCTCACGTCTCTCCCTACTCTACCCGTCCCTCTCTCACTCTCTCTCTCCCTTGTGACCGACGGCCACCCCACCGCCGCCGCTCTCTCTCTTTTCCGGCAAGGTAACTCTCTCTCTCTCTCTCTTTTTCTCTCTTTTCTTTCTTTCTTTTCTCTTTTCTCTCTTTCTTTCTCCCTATCCCCGTCCGCCTCTCTCTCCGTCCGCCTCTATGGGCGGCGGGTTGAGCGGGTTGGGTTGTTTTGTTTCTTTTTCTCTTTTCTCTTGTTGATCTCTTGATCTTGTGATCACTTGTTCATGATTCATGTACGTTGCATGTAATCTTTAAATTTCAGTTTGTTATGGTTAGGATCATTGTTCATGGATTCGTAAGATTTATTATCAAGTTTTAGGGTTTGTCATGTTCTTGAGTGTTGGGAAGAAACCCTAGTTTGAAAGGGAAGTTTGATTGAATGATTTGGGAGTTTGAATGATCATAATAGGTGGAAAACAATCTGATTTGAATGTGGGAATCATGTTATATTAGGTTTAGTATGATTATAGGATGAATTAGATGCTTGGGGGAAAAGTTTCATGAAGATTGACAATTCCCGTATGGATATTTTGAATGAAGTTGGAAACTTGAAACTAGTGTAACTTTTGATTCAGGAATCGAAATTAAGATCCGTTTGAGGCTAAACTTATTATTTCGAACGTTTTGAATCCAATGGAACTGTTTCTAGACCATGATCTGTTTGGGAAACTGGAGTAATAGAATTGGTGGAGTTATGATGGATTATGCATACTTTAGGTTATGGGATTTTGAGGCAAAGCTTTAAGCTTATTTTGGAGCATGAATTGAATGGGATGTTGAGGAAGTGTTAGAACCCTAAACCATGGACTATCATATGCATGTAAATAGTATAGCAAGTATATATTGCTAGAATATTGGTTTGATTAGCATATTGTTATGTGTAGGTAACGAGTTCGTCGACGACGAGTACGTAGAGTACGTTGATTGATTGCTATTGTTGGAATTTGCTTTGAGGTAAGTAAATGTGCCAAGCCTAGTGTGCTTATCTCCTTCGTGTCAAACGAATATTTGATTTATTACGTCTCAAAATGTGTTTACATGATACATGACTTGGAATATGTGATTTCTACTTGTTAAATGTTTTCGACAAAAATATCACCATGATAATGAATGAACTATAACGTAAAGTGGAAGATGTTGTGCGGGACGTTATTATTCTTTGGGCGGTGTTGGCTGCGGTCCCGTCTCTTTTAATCCGGTTGCAAGTCCCCGGACAATAACATGTACTCACTCCTCTGACCGGCGTAGTCTTTGGGGGTGTCGACACTTAAGGTCATGCATGCTGTAGTATTTGGTTTTCCCCGTCACAAAAAAGTAATAATGGATTTGTTTGGTTTTGTTAACGGAACGAAGTTAACACTGGATTTGGATTTTTCCTAATAATGTGGAAATTGATTTGGAAATATATTATGGAATTGGGAACTCTTATGTTTTGAAACAAGAGTCAACTTTATTACCGCTGTGTTTGCGAAAAACTCTTACTTACAAATGAGTCTTGTTTTATAACTATCCATCATCGTTTTACATGTTTGGATGTTTGCTTACCAGTATTTCAATGCTGATTTTGTACTGTGGTGTTTCTTTTTCATTCCGCACCACAGGTTTAGAAGAAGGTTCTCGGGCATAGAAGGGGACGCGCATCACATGGATTATTATTAGTAGTATCGTTTTATTTGAATTTGAACTCTTTAGTAGTTTAAACACTTTAGTTGTTTTGCCAGTTTGTGGCTAGGACGAAGGTTTTCGATAATACATTATTTTAATTGGATTTAATTTGTTATTGTGGATGTATGTGCTTGTGAACCATGTTATAAAATCTCCTTGTATCCGGGCTCCTCTCGGGTACGGAGTGACATCCCCGGGTCTCCGGCTTGGGCCATTTGGGGGTGTTACAGGTGGTATCAGAGCCGGCATTCTAAAAAGAAAATTTGAAACTTGTTAGGGCAACTAAAATGAATATAGGAGAAAATAACTTAAAATTCGACAAGCCGTGGGAATTTGGGTAGTATGGATAGGATTGTTATGTGTAAGTGTTTAGAAAATAGGATAGAAAACAAGTTCCCATCCACCCATTCGATTTGGAGTATTCCGATTGGAATCTAAGTTAGGCCTACTTTAAGAGACTTCGTTGGGAGATTCTTCAAAAGTGTTGGAACCATCGATTTGGAGTCTTGGAAATAATTATTGGTCTGCGAAGAGTAGTTATTTGGAATACGGTTTATGCCTTTTAAATTAGAGATTTATTAAGTTGTTTCCTCTTGTAGATGGCTAGAACTAAGCATACAGCAAGGAAGCGTGTGTTGCCAGTAGAGAAGCATCCTGTTGTGACACGTTGGGTCGAAGGTGAAGATTTTCCAGATTTTCGTGACCGCGTGGTTCAATATTGTGAAGATAGATTCCGAGCCTTAGAATTCCCTCGATATAGAAATCCAGCTTTTCAGGCTTACTGTATGGTGAAGGCATTACCTATGAAACCGATGTTTGGGGATATTATTACAAAATATAGCAACATCATGGGCAGGATGAATCGTTTGAATGATAGGGATTATCGTTGCCAAGGTGAATGGACGGTAAGTGCCGATTTTATATGCAAGTTGTTGATGGGAACTTACCTTAAGTGGCAAAGTTATACAGTTATTGAGATAAAGTCCAGTGATGAAGAAGACGTGATCTACATAAGCTCTAGTGATGAAAAAGAGGTGATTATTATAGATTCTAGTGACGATGAGGAAGTTGAAGAGGATCCAATGGAAGATGTCGATGAATACCCCGAGATTGAAGAAGATCCCATGGAATATGAAGAAAGTGAAGAAGACCCTAGTGAAGATGAAGAGCACGAGTATGATTCCGATGAAGAGGAAGAGATGGACGAAAGCGATGAGGACGACGATTAAGCTTATTAGAGTTCTTTAGATTTCTTAGACTAGATGCTTTAAGTTTTATTTATTGGTTTGAATAAGGCTCCATGGCCAAGCAACATTTGAAGTATTAGAACGATTCTTGAATAGTCACTTTTGGGCTAGAGTTAAATTCTTAGCGTTTTGCTTTGGAATGAATAATGTTTTGCTTTGAGGACCCGATTTGGGAAGTTTTATAAATTTAGTTTTCTGGAATTTTGGAGTATGATTTGATGAATTAAGGTTGTGTTATGCTTGCTATCATTAATTATGGGCTTAGAAAGTGTTCATGGAGTTAGAACGCGAAAACTTTGACTTTTGGGTGCTGTTGAATCTGCGCAGCAGTGAGTTTTCGTTGTAGCAGACGTATTTAACTTTGGAGTTATTTTTCCCTGAATTTTTCCCAGAAAGTAGACATACCCAGGTATCTCCCATAAAAATTTCAACCCCATACGAGTTCTGGAGAATTAGCTACGAATTTCCAAAGTTGACGGTTCTGTAGCAGAATTGCAAAGTGACTAGTTGTAGTATTTCCGATTGTTGCCTATCTTCCAGATCTTGTTTTGACCCCAAAATTTTATGACGACTATAAGACACGTTTGGATAACTCCCAGAGAAAGCCTAGCTCATTTTGAGAATTTTAAAGTCAGTTTAAGGCTTTTCAAAGTCGATATTTCTGTTCTGGTGGGCTGTGACAGCAGTTGTAGAGTTTCCTTTATATCTTGAGTTCCACAATTGATTTTGAGTTGATTCTTCTTGATTATGAAAGTAGACTCAGAGAGGGTGTTGCACACCAAAATTTGCAATTTTTGCTTGATTGATTGATCCTTTTTCCAATTTTGGAAGTAGATGAAAAGTTGAGACGTGATCAGTCTATGTGGAAATACATGAGTAATTGAGTTAAATGATGGTCGATGTGTGACATTACTTGCTTAATTGTGCACTACATGCCGTATATGCGTGATTGTTTGTACTTCTTGGTACTTTATAAGTAATACAATAGGCTATAGTGTAGGGATTATAACCGATAGACCACATCAATACCACACCAGTAGAAATCGTCAAGTACCAATGGCCGCACCAAACAACAACAACAACAACAACATGGAGCAGTTCTTCGCGCAATTTGCTCAGATGGCGCAGAACGCAAACCAGGGAGAGCAGAATAACGCAAATTGGGCCAAGAAAGTGGCAGATATGAAGCCAGGGAACTTCATAGGCAATGAGGACCCTGTTGAGCTCGAGAATTGGATCGATGAGATGGATAAGATCCTTGAGCTAGTTGAGTGTCCCGAAGACCGCAAGGTGGTTTGCGCGGCATTTTACTTGAAGAACGAAGCTAATACATGGTGGAGGAGTACGCGCCAGAACTTTTTGGCGCAACCCAATTTCAATTGGGAAGCTCTTCAAACCGCACTTCGCACTCGCTTTTATCCGGACCATGTCCAGGATCAAAAGTACTTAGACTTCGTGAATCTGACACAAGGAAACGGTTCCGTGACCGAGTACTTCAAGAAATTCATGGAATTATCCCGATTCGCAGGTCAGCTGATGCCTGATGAAGCGACTAAAGTCAGGAAGTTCATGTCTGGTCTCGAACTTCATCTGCAGAAAGACTTGATGTGCAGGACGTACGATACGCTACAGGAAGCTTATGATAGGGCTGCAGCCGTTTGGCGTATTCAAGAGGCACAAGATGAGAAGCGTGGGAAACGCAAGGTTGAGAACGCCGTGGGCTATGGAAACAATCAAGGTAGGACTAACCAAGGTAGTCAGGACAAGAAGTTTAAGCCTAATCACGGAGGAAGTAACCAAGGACAGTATCGTGGTAACAAGCAGAATAATGGAGATGAGCAATCTCGCCGTTATATCTGCAAGAAGTGCCAACAGAATCATCCAGGAAAGGACTGTCAAGGAAACCTTGTCACTTGCTACCACTGTGGCAAGAAGGGTCATCGTTCGTTTGAGTGTCGAGTAAAACCAATTGGAAACCAACTAGGGAACCAAGGAGACAATTACCAAGGAAACCGATAGTTCAACAATAACAATCAGGGCGGAAACCGGAACTATGGGAACTACAACAACAATAATGGAGGCAACAATTATGGTAGACAACAAGTGAACAATCAAGGCAATGGAAGGAACAATGGAGTTCAGAACGGGAATAGGAACAACAACACTCCAACTAACGCCAACAACAATGGGACTGGAACGACAGGAACTACCGCACAGAATGGGAATATTGCAAGGATCGCTGTCATGAGCAGGACTGAAGCGGAAGCAGCAAACGGAGTAGTCACTGGTACATTTCTTGTTCATGATCAACCAGCTTTTACTTTATTTGATTCCGGAGCTTCGTATTCGTTTATTTCGTCATCGTTTGTGGAAAAATTGAGTCTCAATAAGCCGTCTAGAATATCCATCCCCGTAGCTACCCCAACCGGTCATGTAACAGTATGTGACGCCATTTTTGAAGGAGTAGAAGTTAAGATTTCGGCTAGTACCCTACCAGCGAACCTGATACAGTTTGATCTTGGAGGGATAGATGTTATATTGGGAATGGATTGGCTGGGAAAATATCGTGCAGTAATAGACTGCCACGATCAGAAGATAAGGCTTAAAGGTCCAAAAGGAGAAAAAGTTTCTTACCGTGGTATCACAAAAGAACCATGTATCCGACTAGTGTCAGCTTTGACCATAGTCAACCAAGTGAAGAAGGGGAATAGTGCTTATTTGTGCTATATTCAAGACACATCTAAGAAGGAGAATGTGCTAGAAGAAATACCAATCGTTAGAGATTTCCCCGATGTGTTCCCGGACGAAATTCCAGGAATGCCACCTAGAAGAGAGATCGAATTTACTATGGATTTAGCACCTGGAACAGCTCCAATTTCAAAGGCGCCGTACAGGATGGCACCAGTAGAGTTGAAAGAACTTAAGGATCAGTTGCAAGAGTTACTCCAAAAAGGTTATATAAGGCCGAGTGTTTCCCCGTGGGGCGCACCGGTACTGTTTGTGAAGAAGAAGGACGGAAGCTTGAGATTGTGCATTGACTATAGGGAGTTGAATAGCGCAACAATCAAGAACAAATACCCTTTACCCCGAATTGACGATTTGTTTGATCAATTACAAGGGGCGAGTGTTTTCTCAAAGATAGACTTGAGATCAGGGTATCACCAGCTTCGAGTAGCCGAGAAGGACATACCGAAGACAGCCTTTAGAACGAGGTATGGACACTACGAGTTCACCGTTATGCCTTTTGGTCTGACCAATGCTCCAGCAGTATTTATGGATCTAATGAATCGTGTTATGAGAACGTTTCTAGATCGTTTCGTGGTCGTCTTTATTGATGACATCCTTGTTTATTCAAAGAGCGAGGAAGAACACGAAGAACACCTCAAAGAAGTGTTAGAAACTTTGAGACATGAGAAGTTATATGCTAAACTCTCGAAGTGTGAATTTTGGCTAAAACATGTTCCATTTTTGGGTCACATAATTTCCAAGGAAGGAATATCCGTGGATCCAGGAAAGATATCAGCAGTTAAAGATTGGCCTACTCCGAAGAATGTGTCTGAAGTAAGAAGTTTTCTCGGATTAGCAGGATATTACAGACGTTTCGTGAAAGATTTCTCGAAGATCGCTAGACCGCTTACTACACTAACCAAGAAGACGGTAAGGTATAAGTGGAGCGAAGATTGTGAAGAAGCATTCCAGACACTGAAGGAAAAGTTAACGACCGCACCTGTCTTAGCTTTACCCAATGATTCTGGCGAATTTGATGTTTACAGTGATGCATCGAAGAAGGGCTTAGGATGCGTGCTTATGCAAGAAAGAAGAGTTATTGCTTATGCTTCAAGACAACTGAAAACTCATGAAGAGAACTATGCTACGCATGACTTAGAGCTTGCAGCTATAGTATTCGCATTGAAGATATGGAGACATCACTTGTATGGATCTGTGTGTAGATTGTATACGGATCATAGCAGTCTCAAGTACATCTTCACGCAGAAAGAACTAAACAACAGGCAAAGACGTTGGTTAGAAGTCATAAAGGATTATGATTTGCGTATCCAATACCATGAAGGGAAGGCAAACGTAGTAGCTGATGCGTTAAGCCGAAAGTCGAGCCATACTTTGGATACTATGCTAGTTTTACCAGATCGGCTATGCCGAGAGTTCCGAAAACTTGGAATTGAAGTAGTGGAACAAGGAGGAGTGAAGAATATCCTTGGGAATATGACAGTTGTGCCAGATGTCTTAGAAGAAATAAGGAGTAACCAGCCAGGATATGTGAAACTGGAAAGGATAAAGAAGAAGATTGCAGAAGGCCAAGCAAAAGATTTCAAAATCCATGAAGATGGAAGTATCCGTTACAAAGGAAGATGGTGTATACCACATAAGTGTACGGAAACTAAGGAGAAGTTGATGCGTGAGGCGCACAACACACCCTACTCAGTACATCCAGGAGGTGACAAACTTTATAAGGACATGAAAAAGATGTTTTGGTGGCCTAACATGAAGAAAGAAGTGGCAGAATTTGTGGCAAAATGTCTGACTTGTCAAAAGGTGAAGTTTGAACATAAAAGAATGGGAGGCTTAGTACAACCATTAGATGTCCCAGTTTGGAAGTGGGATTCTATTTCGATGGATTTCGTAACTGCGTTACCGACATCGAAGAACGTTTGGATTGTTCTCTCAGCAACAGGCCATTGAAATTCAAACGTTGGAAGATATGCTAAGATCGTGTGTTATGGATTTTCAAGGTTCATGGGTTGATAGGTTACCTTTGATAGAATTCTCCTACAACAACAGCTATCATGCCAGTATTGGAATGGCACCACATGAAGCGTTGTATGGAAGGAAGTGTAGGACACCGTTGTGTTGGAACGACATAAGTGAGACGATAGTAATTGGTCCACAACTTATCGAAGAGATGACAGATCAAGTGAGACTTATACAGCAGCGAATGAAGGCAGCACATGATAGACAGAAATCTTACGCTGATCAGAAGAGAAGACCGTTGGAATTTCAAGTTGGAGAAAAAGCATTTCTTAAAGTATCACCAACTAAGGGAGTCATGAGGTTCAATCAGAAAGGGAAGTTGAGCCCAAAATTCATTGGACCATATGATGTTATAGAAAAGATTGGAGAAGTGGCTTATCGATTGGATTTACCGTCGAATTTAGGGCGTGTTCATAACGTATTTCACGTATCGCAGCTGAAGAAGTATATGCCTGATGCATCTCATGTATTAGATCCCGAACCAGTAGAACTGAACCCGTCCTTGAGTTATGAAGAACAACCTGTCAAGATTTTAGACACCAAGACAAGGAACACCCGTAACAAGAGTGTCAAGATTGTAAAAGTCTTATGGACTAACCACCTCACTGAAGAGGCAACTTGGGAAGCGGAAGATGATATGAGGAAGAAGTACCCTCACTTGTTTGACGAGGTACCTTGAGTTACGAGGACGTCACTCCTCTAAGGGGGAGAGGATGTAATCCTTCGTTTTTCTCTAATACAATACTACTTATAGTATATTGCATATCATTCATGACCTTAGGTTGCATCTAGTAGTCATACTAGTGAGGGAAGGTGTATATCTTTGTGTGGTTAAAGTTTAGTTTAACTTCAAGGATAGTTTCTCTTTTAGGAGGGAGGTTTTTGTTTAAACTTCGAGGACGAAGTTCTCTTTAAGGAGGGAAGGATGAAATACCCCGTTTTGTGACTACGGGTATTTTGTGATATTAATATAAGTGTTGGGAAGTTAAAGTAATTATAGAGAGTTAATTATAATGCTTTGAGAGTTTGGGGGGAACTTTGTGACTTTAATCAAAGGTTTTAGTGTCTTTTACTTGAGTTGGGGGAGGTGTTTGTCTCTTGGCAAAACTAAGGGGAAATAAGTGTCTTTTGACCTAAATTTCTTCCTACAATAAAAGTTTCCTAATCCAAGAGGGTTTCCTACTTATGAAGTTAATTTTAATTCTAACTCTCATAAAAACCCTCACTCTCCTATTTTTCCTAATCTCTCTCACGTCTCTCCCTACTCTACCCGTCCCTCTCTCACTCTCTCTCTCCCTTGTGACCGACGGCCACCCCACCGCCGCCGCTCTCTCTCTTTTCCGGCAAGGTAACTCTCTCTCTCTCTCTTTTTCTCTCTTTTCTTTCTTTCTTTTCTCTTTTCTCTCTTTCTTTCTCCCTATCCCCGTCCGCCTCTCTCTCCGTCCGCCTCTATGGGCGGCGGGTTGAGCGGGTTGGGTTGTTTTGTTTCTTTTTCTCTTTTCTCTTGTTGATCTCTTGATCTTGTGATCACTTGTTCATGATTCATGTACGTTGCATGTAATCTTTAAATTTCAGTTTGTTATGGTTAGGATCATTGTTCATGGATTCGTAAGATTTATTATCAAGTTTTAGGGTTTGTCATGTTCTTGAGTGTTGGGAAGAAACCCTAGTTTGAAAGGGAAGTTTGATTGAATGATTTGGGAGTTTGAATGATCATAATAGGTGGATAACAATCTGATTTGAATGTGGGAATCATGTTATATTAGGTTTAGTATGATTATAGGATGAATTAGATGCTTGGGGGAAAAGTTTCATGAAGATTGACAATTCCCGTATGGATATTTTGAATGAAGTTGGAAACTTGAAACTAGTGTAACTTTTGATTCAGGAATCGAAATTAAGATCCGTTTGAGGCTAAACTTATTATTTCCAACGTTTTGAATCCAATGGAACTGTTTCTAGACCATGATCTGTTTGGGAAACTGGAGTAATAGAATTGGTGGAGTTATGATGGATTATGCATACTTTAGGTTATGGGATTTTGAGGCAAAGCTTTAAGCTTATTTTGGAGCATGAATTGAATGGGATGTTGAGGAAGTGTTAGAACCCTAAACCATGGACTATCATATGCATGTAAATAGTATAGCAAGTATATATTGCTAGAATATTGGTTTGATTAGCATATTGTTATGTGTAGGTAACGAGTTCGTCGACGACGAGTACGTAGAGTACGTTGATTGATTGCTATTGTTGGAATTTGCTTTGAGGTAAGTAAATGTGCCAAGCCTAGTGTGCTTATCTCCTTCGTGTCAAACGAATATTTGATTTATTACGTCTCAAAATGTGTTTACATGATACATGACTTGGAATATGTGATTTCTACTTGTTAAATGTTTTCGACAAAAACATCACCATGATAATGAATGAACTATAACGTAAAGTGGAAGATGTTGTGCGGGACGTTATTATTCTTTGGGCGGTGTTGGCTGCGGTCCCGTCTCTTTTAATCCGGTTGCAAGTCCCCGGACAATAACATGTACTCACTCCTCTGACCGGCGTAGTCTTTGGGGGGTGTCGACACTTAAGGTCATGCATGCTGTAGTATTTGGTTTTCCCCGTCACAAAAAAGTAATAATGGATTTGTTTGGTTTTGTTAACGGAACGAAGTTAACACTGGATTTGGATTTTTCCTAATAATGTGGAAATTGATTTGGAAATATATTATGGAATTGGGAACTCTTATGTTTTGAAACAAGAGTCAACTTTATTACCGCTGTGTTTGCGAAAAACTCTTACTTACAAATGAGTCTTGTTTTATAACTATCCATCATCGTTTTACATGTTTGGATGTTTGCTTACCAGTATTTCAATGCTGATTTTGTACTGTGGTGTTTCTTTTTCATTCCGCACCACAGGTTTAGAAGAAGGTTCTCGGGCATAGAAGGGGACGCGCATCACATGGATTATTATTAGTAGTATCGTTTTATTTGAATTTGAACTCTTTAGTAGTTTAAACACTTTAGTTGTTTTGCCAGTTTGTGGCTAGGACGAAGGTTTTCGATAATACATTATTTTAATTGGATTTAATTTGTTATTGTGGATGTATGTGCTTGTGAACCATGTTATAAAATCTCCTTGTATCCGGGCTCCTCTCGGGTACGGAGTGACATCCCCGGGTCTCCGGCTTGGGCCATTTGGGGGTGTTACACCGTTGATGTCTGCGATTGTCAATCCAATGGCAGCTTTGTACTTTCTCAACACTCCCAAAAGATGTTCCTCCTGTTCTTGAGACAAAGCAGAAGAAACAATTACGGGAAATGTGTCATTTAAACCAAGAAAAGAATACATGAGGTGGGATGGTAATGGCTTCAACTCAATCACAGGTGGTGATTTGAGTGAAGGAATCAGAGTTGTTTCATTCTTGCCCAACTCTAGATTTATCCAACTATCAACAAAGTGCACTTCCTTGGGATGAGGATCCCATTCCCCTTTGTTCATGCTGGTTATTTCTTCCCACATAAGATCAATTTCTTCTGTCACAACATCCTCCTCATAAATCTCTACCCTATAGCAATCTTCAAGGTCATGATAGGAAGGCATCTGCATTGCCTTAATCACATCAAATACCACCTTATTTTCATTTATTTTCATGGAGAGGCGCCCACTTTTCACGTGAATGATTGCTTCTCCTGTTGCTAAAAAGGTTCTTCCAAGAATCAATGGGACATCACCCACTTCCATGTCAAGAATGACAAAATCGGCTGGAAAAATGAGTGATCCCACCTTGACCAATATGTCCTCAATTACCCAATATGCCTGGCGAATGGATCTGTCTACCATTTGCAACATCACCCGAGTGCCCTTAGGATCCCCCACACCCAGCTTCTTGAATACAGACAATGGCATTAAGTTGATGCTTGTCTCAAGATCACATAACGCAGAAACTGTTATGGAATCACCCAAGGTGACTGGAATTACAAAACTACCTGGGTCCTTGACCTTCTTTGGCAAACCCTGCAATACACACTCTGATTCTTCAGCTGTCAAACAAATCTGCTCACATTCGTCCACTCGCCTTCTCCCCGCCAATATGTCTTTTAAGAACTTGGCATAATTTTCATCTTCTATAGAGCTTCAGCAAATGGTAGGTCGATTTCAAGCTTCTTGAATACCTCAATAAATTTCTGGAACTCTTTGGCATCACTTTTCTTTCTGCTCCGCAAAGGATATGGTAGTGTAGGAGCGATGGGAACAAACTCAGCACGTACCTCTTCTTTCTCTGGCTCTACACCAGCCTCTGCCTGCGTGGGTTGAGCTCCTACCACCTCATCATCAAATATCTCATGCTCTTTTGCCTTTGAAGCTGTGGATGTAGCATGTGTAGGATGCGGTGGGTCGACCAAAGCCTTCCCACTTCTGGTGGTGATAGCTTCAATGGGCTGAAATCCCTGTAGATGAGTGACGTTGGCTCCATAATAAGCTGGTGCGGCTAACTGACTCACAATCTGTCCCACTTGTTGTTCCACATTCCGCAAAGCTGTTTTGGTTGACTGCAGATCAGCTGCAAGATAGGTTATATTCTCTGTGAGCTGATTAACATTTCTGCCCACCTGTAACATTATACCCTTTAGCTCATCCATATCCCTGTCTTTCCTTGTCTGTTGTGCTGCTTCTTCATGCTGTATCTTTGCTAAGACTGCTCTAACTTTCGATTCAGGTAGATTGGACAATTTCTTGCTTTCTCCCAACTGAGAGTCCTGCTTAGCAATCTGCTTCATCAACTGATACGCGCCCTCCTTGTCAACTTTGAAAAAGAAACTCCCTCCAGCTTCACTATCTACACGTTCTTGGTCAGCACGGCCTAGACCGTGATAGAACACCTGAAAGGTCTTGTAGTCTTCAAAATCATGGTTTGGGCACTTTCTCAACATTCCCATAAAACGTTCCCACGCTTCCACTAGTGACTCATCTTGCTGCTGCTCAAAACTTAGAATATTGGCTTGAAGTTGAATCACTCGGTGGACCGGGTAAAATCTCTCTAGGAACTCTTCAGTACACTGATCCCGTGTAACAATAGAATTTAGTGCTCAATTTTTCAACCATGCTGCTGTTGCACTGCTCTGACAATAGGGGAAAAGCACAAGCTTAAAAACATCATAGCTGACATCCTTATACTTTACCGTCCTGCAGAAAACATTGAACTCCCCTATGAACTCATTCGGATCTTCTTCACTTGCCCCACTAAACTGGAATAAGCTCTTCGCCGCTTGGATAGTGGTGTCCTTAAGCTGAAAACTATCGGCTTGAATATCTGGCACCCTGATGGCCGGACTGACTCCAGTTATGGGACTCTGAAAGCCTGTGACAAGAGACTTCCTCGAATGGTTGTAAGTAATCTTATTTTGCGAAAATCCAATTGTGCAGACAGTTTTTCCATCTTCCTTGTGATCTTGTCAAGAGCTATTTGCATACTCTCTGAATCCTCATTGTCTCAGTGTGAGGCTTCACTAGATGAGGACGATGTCTCTTCGTTCTCACTCATCGTGACTACCTGTTCCCTGAGATTACAGATAAAGGGAAAAGATCACAGCAACTAACAAAAATAAGAAAATAACTGAAAATGAAAAGTATCCTAAGCTAATTAGCGACCTCACTAACAATACCGTTAACTCCTCGGCAACGGCGCCAAAAACTTGACGCGTGTAAACTACGCGTTGCTGCACAAGTGTACGGTCAAGTAGTAAAGTGAAGTATTTAGGACCCCGAGTTGTCGAACAACCAGGGAGTTGAACTACTATTAGCCAATCGTTAATCAACTTTTGGGTACAAAGTAACCGGTAAAAAGGGTTTGTTTGTTTATAACTTTGCCACCCTCAATCAAGTGGCTCTACGTAACTAAAAACTGCAAATTAACTGAATGATAGTACTAAAAGTATGGAGAAACTAGATGATTTAAGGTCCTTAGGGTGCTTAGTTGATTTCAGAATTCCATTCACAACACTTCACTTTTTCTTCCAACATAAAAAGATTATACTCGCAACACATATCTTTCAGTCATGTATCACACCGTACTGTAATAAACAACAAATCTTTTCTGCCTAATGTTGCTAACCACACTACTCTAGTTGATATGATAAAGTTACCCACAATACCTCTCAACCTTGCAAAGTTATCACTCTAGCATAATCAACTGAAACAATCCTCATACGATCACTCTCATTCGTTCACCTCTCAGTCTCAAGAATATTAAGAGTGTCTTCCTACTCTTCACGAACCTAGGGTTGAGTTATTTTCATACACTCTCCCAGATAACTAGCATGATAAGGGTTATCAAGCCTCACATGCTAAGAATTAAGAACTCAAGTAGAAGAATGAATGACATCAACAGTGAAATTAAGCTTTAAGCGTGAAGTAAATCCATGAATCCACCAATCAACCAAGTAAACCCTAGTTATCCATAATAACCTAGCTATGAGTTTAGCTAGACATGAAATATCTTGACAAAATCATGTTCTCCATAGAAAATAGTACAAGAGATGAAGAAAAAGAATCAAACGATGAAATCCTTGAAGATGGGGCGCGAATCCTCTCTTCCTTGAGCTCTCCCGTCGTCCTCTCTCTTTCCTGTGCGTGAATCTTTTCCAGGCCTTCCTCACATTTTTTAACCAGCTGGGGCGAATTTTTAATGTACTTTGCTAAAATTGCATTTCAGCCCCTCCAGTTTGTAATTCCCGTCCAGAATTGTAAGATGATCTTGCGTGGGCCATTACTTTCTCATACGGACTCCGATTAAACTCTGTGACCTATATTTGGAAAGCTCTTTGAGTCTACTGTGATTGGGCACCGGTCTCACTCCAAAATTCATTGTATATTTTCCTGAGCATTGAAAATAGTTAAGGTTGGTCATTCTCGCTCCTCCAACTTTGCTTCTCTTCGTTCCACTTGAGCTTCCGTTGTTTCCAAAGTTTGTTCCATGCCTCCTATCAACCGATTAGCATCCTTTCCTGCCATGACAACATGAACAAACATACCAAGCGATTATATTTGACAAATAACAACGAAATATGCATAGAAACGCCTAGACTGACAATAAAGCGCATATGAAGCATCAAGTGATAAAACGCAATATATTCTCTACAATTAAGCTCAAATCTCTCATGATATTGTGGAAAATAACAAGATTAGATAACTCCTAAAAGGTGTTATCAGACACCACACCCTTTTCGGACCAGACAGCTTTAATATCTTAGGAGGACTAGCGCACACGATGAAGCGGAACTTAATAGTCGTGGCCGATGTAATTTTCTCCTAAGAAATTGGTGACTACAAATAACGCAAACATGTTCCAAATCAATACACGGATCATGGTTGGACATTATCTCAAGGCGACTTGCGCCCCGCCGCGCCACTGGCCTCAAAACAGTATCGAAGCAAGAGCGTGCGCCAAGCCTTTGGTCTTGTTCGCAACCTTCCATGAGAATTCAAGTCTCGTCCTTACGTATAGGAGTTACCTTGATTTTAAAATTGCAAATTCCTTTATCCTGGTAGTGAAAAGGAGATTGTAGCTTCTCAAGTGCTTCATGATCTACTCAATTCTGGCAAGATTTATCTTGTTTGGTTGACGTGAGGTTCTCTGCCCGCGTGGGGCGCAAACTTCAAATGGGTGTGCATTCACCTTCGTTAACTACGACCTACATCACATGACTCGTCTGGTTGGTCTCAATCAGGCGCCACCCGGTGTTTGTTTAGCTGATACCAAAATTGGATGTTATCGTCGTTTTATCTTGGATGAGACTTCGTATGAAATGTTGCAATTAACTTGCCCTGCTTTCCTTGCGTCTTCATCGGGAGAGGTGCACTTATATATCTATTACGTCTAAGGGGGGCTTATCAAAGTCAAAGATATTATGATTTACAAGGGTCACAATTTCCTTAAGAACATTTATCTATTATTTGGTAGACAATGACCAAAATTATTGCGTAGACCTCCTGATGAAAGCGCATTGAAGCGGGTCAATAATTTACACCGCGATGCATCGTCTTCAAGGCGGTTTTACAAGGTAACACAAGCGGCTATGCTTGCTTCTTTATATGTGCGCTTCTAAGTTGAAACCATGCGATGATACTAAATGTTGACTGTTTCATACTGCTTGATGAGAAGGTTCAGTGCTGGGGAGAAAAACAAGACAATTCACAGCCTAGTGCATGATTGGGCGACCCAAATATTGGACCTTCATTCTATTGATTCTATGGACAAAACTTTGAGGGCGGTGTTAACGACTTAAAATTGTATATTTTAGTATGTTAAGGAACTCTTCATAACTTGCTAATATGTGTAATTGATCTATTTTATCTCTCTTTCTAGACTTTTTGTAGTTTTGGTTGTTTTTCTCTCACTTTGTAGGTGAAATCGTGATTTGGAAAGCAAGAGACTAGCCTAGGAGGGCAAAACGATGAATTAAAGAAGCTTTGAGGACTTAATTTGAGGGGATTTGAATATTTGAGAGGCTTATGTGCAACCAAAGTGAAGATTCATGGGTCCAAGTAAGAAGAAAATAGAAGTTAGAGGCCAAAAATTGAAGAGCTAGAGTCAAAGAGACTAAGTTGGAAGGCTAAAGTTACATTTGAGGGCCAAATATATAAGTTTCTAACGGATTGGGGGTGTAGTTGCCATTTCCTAAACGTTTAAGGAGTGTTATGAACAAGTTCTATCAGCAAGGGGGTATTTTAAAAGCTTCTTGCAAATGTGGGGGGAGCCGAGTGCAATTTCGGCCAAAGTTGAGTACCACCAGCCACATCTCTCTCTCTCCCCGACGCCTAAATGAAGAAAACCCAGCAACCTCCATTAGAGCTCGACCCAAGCTCTTCAAACCCTCACCCCGGCCTCATTTCTTCACCAAATCGGATGAAATTTGTCCCAAATTGCTCCCCAATCAATTCTCTACATAGCCCAACCCCTAATTCGGCCTAAGAAGTCACGAAGAGAAAAGCCCCAATTCATCTAGGGTTCATGAAGCTTCCTAAAATCAACGATTGAGAGAAGATTGGTTCAATTTAAGGGTTGAGATATGTTCTTGGAGGCCAAGAAACCCCTTCCCCACTGCCTATATAAGCTAAGGACGCAGATTGAAGAAAGGGCCTCTCCACCCACGCAAGAGTTGAACCAAAACTCTCTCTCTCGGCCTTGGCCAATTCTATGTTGTTCTTGGTGTTTCTGAGCTCGTTCTGAGCTACTAAAGAGCCAAGAACAACCACAAAGGAGGGAGATTTCGGATTTAGCTAGTTCTCATCTCTTGTTCTTCATTGTTCTTAGTTTGTTCTTTATTATTGGGTTACTTGGCTACTTTTAGTTGATGATTTTGGGTTACTTGACTATTAGTAGTTGATTTATTGTAGCTTGGAATCAAATTTAGTAGTTCGAATCAAGTATTAGTGACTTTGTTCATCATTTTGAGTTGAAATTGGGGAATAGCTTGTGTATTCTTGAGTTGGAACTTGAAATGAATGAAAATATTAATGAATATGCTTGATATCTCTTGTGTTTCTCTCTTAGACATGAGTAGCTAATTTTGTTGTTGGTTGAAGTTGATGAATCTAGGAGTGTTGGGTGTGGATTCAATTGTTAAATCAATGAGTTGAGAAGTTCCTCTTGTGATTCATGATTCAACAAGTGTTGGAATACAAATCCGATTTGTAGCTTCATCTTGTATGTGGATTCATGCTTGAATACACATACTTGATAGCTGATACAACTTAGTTTTGGATTCCACTAGTGTTCCTCATGAATCATACTTGGATTTGACATTAGAATCCACACATCTTCTTGTAATATCATTTGGGTGTTGGATTCATGCACAACACACCTAGATAATTCAACTAAGACCAAATCTTCTCTCAAGTTTTAGATTCTCTTTAAGTGTTTGTTAGTTTCTTTAAATTGTTCAACAAAAATCCTTGCTCCATCAAATTTCTCTTGGTGGATTTTGAAGCTTGGCTAGCTAAAAAGCCTTTGCGGAATTTACTTTCATCACACTAGTTAACTTTAGTTTAGTTAGTTGCTTAGTATATTCGTTAGTTTAGAGTGTTCCCTCTTTCCCAATCCTTGTGAAAATCGACCTCGTTCTTACTCGGGTACTACTTGTAGCGATATCCTATACTTGGGATTATCGATTCAACACGCGACATTGGGGTCTTGTCCAATTTCGTAATTTGGCTTAACAACTCCGATACTGCCCCAATCTATGCAGTTGTCGTAGCTGGCAACAAGTCGAGTTCAGGAGAGTCGCACGCCCTAAGGCTATTTCTTCAACCAAAGCTCATGCGATGAAAGGGGACGGTAATTCCATAGCTCCTGATTTTGTTTTCCCTGAAAAACTGTAAAGAGGAAAGGAGTCGCAATTGTGAGCACAACTGACAATGCGGCTTCCAAGTCCATACTCAAACTTTCTAAGGTTTCAAAGCATTGTACTCATGTCGCCAAGGGATGCAAGGATGTCGTTGGCTCCTCTGAAGCGAAGAAAGGGTCGGGTGATGATGATCAGCCTTCTCGGGTTTGTGGTAAATAAGTACTTTGCATTTTCTTCATATAGAATTCTTATTGTCTTTGCAAAATAATGGGTGACTTGTTGCAGCAGAATCTACAGGGATTCAATTTGTCAGGAGTTTTTCATCGCAACTAACCGCCTCTATTTCTATTGGTACTTCAATATACTCTGAGGACATTCCAGACGAGGAATCGGAGTTGGTCCAGATTTTGGGGACTTCTTTTGAAACAGAAGGCCGCAAGTTGGGGCGGGAGAGGAGGCTGAAGCGCGAGAGACTGGAGGAAACTCAAATCAGCGGTTCGGAGGAGGCTACGCAAGAGGATACCTTGGCCAGTAGAAACCGCGCACAAGAGGGTCTGCATGGGACTACAGAAAGAGGGAAAACTACATAAAGAGTATTGCGACACCAAATTCAATATTTATGTGAATGAAGTATCTATCATATTAAAAAATATGAACAAAGAAAACATTGAAGGTAATGTCCAGATCTCAACAAAACGGAATCAAACCATGATTTAAATTTGGTTGGTTGCAAACATGTCGTGGTTTGATTTTGTTTCACAAAAGTACTACACCAGGTTCAGTTATGGTCTATCCTCAAAACCTCCCGAACCGACCCATTCAGTCATTCACGACCTTCGGAAAACCTAGATAGAGAGGCGAGGAGGGGCGAGAATGTGGTGGCCAAGAAGCCGAGCTAAGTACAACAAGGTTTCCCCATAATGGGTTGTGTGAAGGGGCACACTAAGGACCCGGCCATGCACATCCCTAAAGTAATGCAAGTCACTAGTTAACCTCTGGCTGGGTAGGCCGGATGAATGTCACACGGTCCACTGTGAAGATTAAATTTGCGATTGGCGGACTGAGATGCAAAGGTTAATGTTGGTGTTGCCTAGATGGTTAAGTTGGCAGAGAAAGGTCTCCAAACCAATAAAAACAATATTTGGGGACAAGGAAAATATAGAGAAACACTAAGTGAGAGAAGGAGGATCCATTGCCGCGGAAAAGACATAGAATAAACACCAACTGTGAATCAGAGAGTGTATGTTGCAGAGAACCCAGTGATAGTGAAGTGTTGAGGTTAGGGTTAGGGTTAGGGTTAGGGTTAGGATGTTATTAGAGCATCTCCCACAGTGCACCAAATCCTATATTTGATAGTAAAATTTGGTGTTTTCGGCCTCCCACAACAAATCACCAAATCATCAAATCACCAAAAAAATGGTGATTTTTTTGTAGGCCTCCCACAGTCGTTGACCAAAAAAATACCAAATCACCAAATCCTATATTTGGTGTAGCTTTTGTGAAATGGTGAAGTGCATCTCCCACAGTACCCTCAAATCCTATCCTATATCACCAAATCCTATTCTTACCATCAAATTTGATGGCAAAAATAGGATTTGGTGTAATCTACACCAAATTTTTAATTAGAGTTTAGGGCATGTTTTCACATTACTTTCATGGTAATAATATGCTCTAATGTAATAGTGTAGCATTTCGTCTTTATAGTATATACGTCATCCGTTTTTCTTATCCCACTTTGTATAATATGCTTTTGAGCCATAGTGTGTAACATAATATTTTCAGCATCATGATGCGGGATGATAAAATGAAAAAATTAATGTAGTTATTATAATTTATCCCGTCAGTTGTTGAGGATAAATCCTCGAAAAAGGGGAGCATATCCCGTGATTTCGAACATAATGACTATTTCTCTAGGACGTATTGATTCATGCATTGTAATCACCTTGAAGGAGGAATCAATGTGAAAGCACGGGCAGACCCTCCTCAGTAGTCAACCAATCCCGTAAAATTTGTGAAAAATGTCGCCTAATTCGTAAGCGTGGACAAGAGCCATCGCTTTTCGTGTAATATTATTTTGGTAATAATTTTTTTTTTGATAGTTATGAAATTCCTGATTTTGTGATAAATTTGATGATTTGTTGTGGGAGGCCAAAAATACCATTCTCTAAATTTGATGAAATGGTGAAATAACTATTTGATGTAAAATTTGGTGAAAACTGTGGGAGACCAAAAACTCTATTTTTCCACCAAAAATGGTGAAATGGTGTTTTTGAGGGTTAACTGTGGGAGGCCAAACCATTTTTTTCCACCAAATATAGGATTTGGTGTAAAATTTGATGTTAACTGTGGGAGATGCTCTTAGGGAGATTTCACTTTGTAACAAGGATAGGTTAGAGAGACGACATAATTAAAAAGAACGCATTAAAATAAAAAAGAAAACGCGGAATTCGAGTTTTACCAGAGCTTGAAACCTCAAACCGCAAGCGTTTTATTTGGGCAAGTTGTTGGTGATTTGTGGGTGAATTGGTGGAGAAGAACATCCTCAGTGGTGGTGGAGAAGTAGCTCAGAACGCCGGCATAGAATAGAAGAGAAGAGAAAGAGCAAACAGGGCCTCTAGAGAAAGCAACAATCACACCCTCTCACATCAACGTATTTTACAAAGCAGCCATGCCAATGAGCGGGGCACAACCTTAGGGGCCGCTAGGGTTTTTGTGGTCATCAACGTATTCTCTTGCTTAATTGATTCTTTCCTTCTTTCTCAAATTCCTAAGGATCTTTTTTACTCCATTATTTTAGAGATTTTCTAATAGTATCTATATCCATTGGATCTTGACTAGGAAAAGTATTTTTCAATTGAGACTATTTTATTAGGGAAAACATATTTTTAGGATCAATTAGACTTCTTGTATTAGTCATACTCTTTAATAGGAATCCTAATACAATTTATATTCTTCAAAATTCCAAACAAATCTTTTGCTGTTATGATATATGTAATTGGACTGATGTGAATATCCACCACATAATTGGGTGTAATTTGTATAATTATATTTTGGTCCAGAAGCCCACCTAATGCCTATATAAGGAGGCTTAGGGTTGGAGAATAAGAGACCTCTGAATACTCTTCTCCCTACATCTTGTCTCTCTTTAGTTTATCGTCTCTCTCGTCTTCTCTCGTTTCACAACACGTTATCAGCACGATAGTGCTTTATTGTTTTGTTGTTGTTGAGAGGACTATTACATTAATCCATCACATGGAGGTGATGTGTGGCTGATAGTTTATGGTGGCCCATCAAAGCAAACAAAAAAAAATGATGTCGTTGGGTGTGAACTGTGAACCCTAGCCGCGGCACCGAGTAATTCAGAGATAGAGACCCCATATCACGAAGGTACCAATACTTTGCACTATTAAGTATCACAAATAATTTTATCTTACTGTATTGATTGGCTCATGATTGTGGCAATTGGCTTTCAGTTGAATCTTTGCCGACTAATAAAATCAAATCAAACAATTTTTGCTATTGAAAAAAAAAATCATGTATTGGTGTTTATGTGTGTGGGTAAGTTCTGGTTCTACAATTATTAACATGAGAGAATTCTTTTTAAATGACGTTCAGAGTCTATTGTTCCATACTATGTACACATCATTTTTTGTAATTTAACATCATATTAGTTTATTTATTACTTTAATGCTTGAACATGTCAATCAAATTACTTTTATATGAGATTCATCCTATATAATTGAAGAACCCTCTTTGGTCGTACACAATATTACTGATAAGTTTGTGGGTTCAATCTCAATGTGTGTGTATGTCTACTTGTTCAGAGTATTATTTACTTTGGTTTAGAAAGTTTATGTTGTATATCGTATTATTGAGAAGAACAAACAAGTCTCCAGAAGAAGCATGTATTTTGAGCCATAAACCGGCCTAAGACAATCGATACACATAAAAGTAGTATTTTTCACACCTGAAGTTGTGAATTTTTAATTGTAACTTAAAAGTTACATCAATATTTTTCTATGACCCGAAGTCATAGTGTATGGTTTTTCTATAACCTCCTGAAGAGGTCTTAGTGAATAACCATTGTACTGGGTTATTAAGCTTTACGCTTACGAAAAATCACGTGTTCACACCAGGAGTTGTGAACAACATAAATGTTTGGATCGTAACCTGAAGTTACGACAATATTTTTTTATGACCTGAAGTCAAAGAAAATATTATTAAAATCTCCGGAAGAGATGTCTGAAACGCTTGTTATTATAAGCCTCCAGAAGAGGTCTGTAAATTACAAATTGAACTAACTTTTACCATGCCTGAAGTTATGGAACAAGAAAATTTTATCGTAACATGAAGTTGCGACAGTTCTTTATATGACCTGAAGTCATAATTTTAGGTTACATCTCCTGAAGAGATGTCCTACAATTTTCTTCTAAACCTCCCGAAGAGGTCCGTTTTTGTTACCTCGCTTTATCTAATTTTTATAATTTTATTTTTTGTTACTTTTTCTTCTGTTCTCTCATTATGGATCAAAAACGAACCTCCTGAAGAGCATTCGTAATCGCCATCGATGTTAAATCTGGCCAAGTCATATGCACTCGAAGTGACATATTACATGATTTCATAACCCGCAGTTATGAATATTAGAACCTGAAGTTCTATAATATTTTGATTAATAAATCTCCTGAAGAGATTGCTACAATTTAAATAATGATCAACTCTCCTGAAGAGGTTGTATAATGTTTTTGCATTTTTTTTGGGTTACTTGTTTTACTACTATGGTTGTTTATACATTGATTCAAGCTAAGCATCCAGAAGATGTCTTTTTTTTAGTCCATGATGGTTTATTGGACAAACGCATTTTATATGCGTAAAAAGTGATTTTCATACCAGAAGTTATGAAAAATAATATTATAACGTGGAGTTATAAAATAACATCAAAAGATCTCCCTGAAGAGAGAATCTACAACCACTCACTTTTAAATAAAAGTATTGACATTTACGTCTCTTTTTGGGTTTCTTGGAAGAAACTTTGATTAGAGAACTACGGCGTCCAAGAGATTGCTTATTGTCAATATTTTTGTTTAAATTTGAGGATTGGTTTATACAAAGTACATATGAGACAAATTGATGTCTGAAGCATCAATAAAGTATCATTATGGTTAGCTCACGTCATGAGGGGGAGAATGGGTCATATTGCATGACTTGAGTCAAAATATTATTGTCTCTACGGGTATGTACTAATGCAAAATCCCAATAAAATGGATAGCTTTTCGACGAATGGGTGTCGATTTGGGTATACACTTTAAGCATAAAAGGGTAGCTTGTGTACATATGTTGATCCTCCAGAAGAGGAACATAAATCAAAGCATCCAAAATAATTTGGGATATGGTTAAAATGCTCTACAAATTAAGAACACAAGATTCTGGAGAAATCTTGGGGGTTCATATATACATCATCATAATGGATCAAAACCAACGTTGGTAATTGAATAGCCCTAGGAGAGGCTCATAGCTCTGGAAGTAGCTAAAGGTACCTTAATACGATAGTATGATCCTACTATGAATGATGATGTTTATCTTGAGAAAGCGCTAGTAAAATCACGTGATTTATCATATGGGAAAGAGTGTTGACTAAAAATTACTGGCCAATACAAAGTCAACACACACATAGACAATTGCTCGGGTTACATAATTATTTAAACATGTAGAGCATAATGTATAGTACTCAAAGTACTAACAACCCGAAACGTGAACTACAGTCTATGAAGATACTACATATCCGCTGTTAAGCGTATGATCTATGTAGGTATTATATATCCGCTGTTAAGCGTGGGAATAGAGACTACATATCCGCTGGTATGCGTGGGATTTGTCTTGAGATTTATGTCCGCTTTCAAGCGTGGGACTCATAAAATGAGAAACATGATATGGTATGGGTCATGACAAATTCTCATTAGTATAATCATCTCGTGGTGAGAATGATGTAATGTTGTATTAGTCTCGAGGACTAAGGAACAACAAAATATGGGTTGAAAAGTAACTAGTTACAATACGATCGTATGAATCACAAATTTGTGAAATTCCATGGAGGTTGGTTCCCATGAGAAATATTATTTGCCTGAAGCAAATCAAAAAGTGTACACTCGCGCGTAGTTTAGGTGCATATGCATTATATTGATTGTGATTGTTAATCGGCTATTTTTAGATTATTGTTTTTGCAATGAGTTTTGTTTGTCAGGTACAAGGATATTCCAATGAGGGGTAGATCAAATGAAATGCTAAAAGCGCGGCACTCTTTTTCCTTCGCTGAGGTTTTTTGTCCCACAGGGTTTTTCCTAGCAAGGTTTTAACGAGGCTTGCGAAGATTATCCAGATGCGTTCCAGAAGAATGTCATCACCAACTGAGCAAATAGGATTCACCGATGTACTCTTTTTCCTTAGTCATTGATTTTTCCCACTGAGTTTTTCATGACAAGGTTTTAATGAGGCATCGTAGTGGTGAATATTCAAGGGGGAGTGTTATGATATATGTAATTGGACTGATGTGAATATCCACCACATAATTGGGTGTAATTTGTATAATTATATTTTGGTCCAGAAGCCCACCTAATGCCTATATAAGGAGGCTTAGGGTTAGAGAATAAGAGACCTCTGAATACTCTTCTCCCTACATCTTGTCTCTCTTTAGTTTATCGTCTCTCTCGTCTTCTCTCGTTTCACAACATTTGCCTATAAATAGGGTTCGAAGTTGTAGAGAAAAACTCACACCTCTCCATACCCTTTCTCTCTCCGTGCTCTTTTTGTTATGGAGAAAAGTATTTGAAGAATTCAATGTGTTTCAAGATCGCATCTTCATGAGTCCTCAAAGTATCAAAAGGAAGCCCTTCCGTACTTCATCCATCAAATATTAATATTATTGATAGGAGGTCACAGACGTAGGGTTCTTCTTCTACCCGTGCCTGAACTCTTTCGGGTTTGATCTTGCAAAGTTGATTTGCCCTTAGGGCTTGATCCTTTGTGTCATTCGGCCGTAAGGAGTTGGTTGAATCGCTTTCGTTAATTTGGCTCAAAATCATTCTTATTCAAGTGGAGTTTTGTCCTCAAGCACCCGGATCAATTCAAGATAATTCAGGTTACCTGGCGCTAAGAAGAGTTGAGACGCCGAATTAAGGTTCAAGAATCAAACTACTTCAGGTAAGATTTACATTCTGATGTAGAGATTGTAAGGTCCATATGTGTAGTTTATATATTGTCGGGTTCATGTGTGTAGTTTGGATCTTTATTCAGTAGAAGCTCTCTTTCACGGAATGTTGCACAAGATTGTGCTTTTTAACTCTACCTATAGCATGTTTTGTTTCCCGGACTAAATAGAATTGTAGGGACGACAATTTGGTCCGGAGCGATTCAAGAGGCGAGTGACTTGATCTGAGCGGATCAAGTCTGAATCCGATATAATATAAACCGAATCATATATGGATTACGAAATCAAAACCCGGACGAATTTGGATCATAATACAGATTCGTTGGATTCAATCCGATCCAGTATTTGCTATTTTATAAAAATGTCCCAAAGAGTTATATGTAATAATGAATATACATGCTAGTGTATGAAATCATAAACTCGTTGTACCCTACAGTGCTACTAACCCTAGTCTTAAAAAATCACTGGCCTCATGAGCAATGAACAATGAATTATGGAAAATTTTCTTGCGTGTTGATTTTGGTTAAATTTACAGATGGGTTGTGTATTGAAGTTTTACGTGTTCTTACCTTTTTTATTTGGGATAGGAAGTTTTGAATGTCCTATTGATATGAGTAATGTTACATGAATGGATTTTTAGACATACTTGTAAACATAATTTCCTAATGTAGTAAGTTCAAATTATACTATGGAACTGCTAAACTCTTAGAAAACACTAACACCTAAAAAAAATTACTATACAAGACATTTTGTCTAAAATTGTGTCCTTTAAGTGGGGGTGTGAGGAAAACCGAATAAAGTGGTCAAATTGACCAAACCAAACCGATTGGCATGGTTTTGGGCGGTTTTTAAAGTTAATCGGTTTACAAATGGTTCAAGTTTATCACAAACTGGTCTATTCGGTTCGGTTTTGTTTTGTTAACTAATTATACCGAATCAACCGAACTGAACCGTTGCCTACACAATATAGTTCTATTATATCAAACATTGTATGAAGTATATGTAATAATCTGTAAAGTATATTCAAAGTAGATAGTTTAGTCAACTAAAATGATCTAATTGATGTTAGTTTTCTCTATTTTATCATATCCTATCTTGTTCCAATCTCAAACTATAATTGTGTGAGTTCTCTATGTTTATTTAATTTATGTCTAGGTAAAAAAATTGAATTTTATTGACATACCACTATAATCATATCAATGTAAAAGTGATGACGCGAACCACTTACACCCCTACCTTTTAGAATTATTTTATTTTTATATTCTTTGGGAGTTCGACCTTTACACAATCCGATTTGTGTATGTCAGATCGTTGGATCGAATATGAATCTTATAGTTAGGTTGGATCTGAATTATATTCCAGTCTCGTTAGAATCCCACCGAATATGGATCAAATATGGATCATACCTTCTATTCGGATATCGATATAGGTGGATCTGATCCGAAAGCGACACGTTGTCGTTCCTAAATGGTAGTGAGATTAGATTATCCGGCTTGGAATGGACAAGCAAGGTTATAGTAGGAGGGGAAAATTTAAGGCATCTCCAACCCTATGGGGGAGGGGGAGGGGATGGGGAAAACCGTATAAAAACACGGTTCATGTCCAACCCTATGGGGGGAAGGGGATGGGGAGGGGGTGCTAGCACCCCTCCTCATCCCCATCCCCTCACATGGTTGTAGACGAGTAGTAATTTGGGGGAAGGGGACGGGGAGGGGGAAAATGGTGGGCCCGTGAGGTGAGGGGGAGGGGGAAAAGGGCATGAGTTGGAGATGCCCTTAGTATACTAAATAATATTATGTTTTGATATGAATATAGGAGGGGGCTAATTTAGTGTAATAAATAAGAATTCACAATCTAGTACGTTTACAAAAAGAGTTAGAGCACTCAAGTATTAACTAATTTTTCCAATCCCAACTAATACAGCTAACACTGTAATGCCTTGTTTTGCATTCCCGGCTAGGTGATTGGGTTAGACCGGATTAGATTAGTCAAATTGAATTAAATTAGAACACCTCTAATGGTTATAAGCAAATGCAAATTGTAAAAAAAAAAAAAAAAAAAAAAAAAAAAAAAAAAAAAATACCCTTCTTTTGTAATGTTTAAAATGAGAATTTGAGTGTTTTTTCTCTAAGGTTAGTTATGTAAAAGTTATACAAAATGTTCTCTGTCTTAATTCTGTATAAAAACACTGCACACCTAAATGATGTAGGAAAGGGGAATTTTAGGAGAAAAAAAGACACTGCGCACCTAAACTATATAAGAGGGGGAGAGGAATTTTAGGAAAAACGTTATTATCATGTAAAAGATGAAGGAAAGGGGATGAGAATTTGTGAGAGACATGTACTGGAACCTAAAAAGTAGGGGGGAAATGTTGATGGAGAGGAATAATCATCGTCCAGTTTGGCAATTAGAATGTCTATTTTCTACTTCGCATAAGAGCATGCATAACTCAGTGGCCCCCTACTTTTACCCAACTTTTTCATTTTTTGCCTAAAACGTATTTTCCTAGTCCAAGATGATCTAACCTGAATAAAAGATGATACTGTGGCAATGACAGTCAAAATATTAGTCAGGTAGCAATGATAGTAAAAAGATGTAGAGTTGGTTTGCTAAAAGTTCTCAAATAGGCTCTCTGTGTGGCTCTTTATTCTAGCAAATCATTATCACGGTCTTTATATTTGTTTTAAGAGTCACTGACACGTAGTTTGCAATTTAAGACGGTAAATCCCACACACTACTGATGAATCATTACTAACCCCACCCCACCCCCAACACACACGGTGTGCCAATATGTGATTTATAACCCCAATTTTCACCAAATGAATTATTTACAATTTTGAGTAATAGAAACCATATGATCATTGTCAGCAACTGAACCAATCATGGCGTTCAGGCGTTGAGGGTTGTAGTGACTTCATTTGGTAAGGATTTGGGCTATTTGCCACGGATTGGCACAGTATGGGGTTCACTTGTGTCATGAGGATTGTAGTGACTTAAATTTTACATGCTCGTAAATTGGTACTTTACATCTCACTTCGTGTTTGACTGTGTTTCCCGATTGTAAGGCCTATAGCGAGATAAGTTTCATATCCCCATTGTGGTTCTAAGATTCAAAAAGTATACAGTCAGGTCAGCTAAAAAGCACTAGTTGCAAGGTTCACTGTGTGGGTACTTAGTAAATGCAGCCATACCTAATGAATATGATCTCTAGGCTGTGCGCGAAAGGAATGCTGGAATGATTGCTTTCTGTGAAGATAGATCAGATATTGTGAACAGTGTCCTTTGTAGTAGTGCTTGATCCCCATTAATGTTGGTTTCGTTATATTGCTGTTTTTATAACCTATCAATTTGAGTTCACAGCATAGGGTGCCCGGTGATGTAGTTTGTTCTTATATGACACCTGCTTTCCATCCAATTTTTGTAAAATTTTCTTCTCCACTAGACTAACGTTCAGTTTAATAGCCTGAAATAGGTATGAGTATTGAGCATCCTAATATGTCTCAGAACTAAAATGTGTTATTTCTAATTTATACTAGGAGTGCTAAAATCGCTATAGTATTAAGCATCCTAATATGTCTCTGAAGATTTTCTTTTTGAATCTCTTACTATCAGCATATATGTAGATGCAAGAATCCTTGAACTCCCACAATCTCAGAGATTGATAGATAATGCTATGTTGAAGGTTGTGAAATAACTTTTACATTTGAATTATCATCTTTAATGTTTCCTTCTTGGTTTAGTTTGAGGGTGTTATTTCTCTTATATTCTCTTACTAAAAATCTCACTCAGGGTGGTGTTCTCATGGGGACGCTTTCGTGGTAACTCCCATGAGAACCCCACATGGCACAATACGGAATACATAAAGCTAAATTTTTTGTCTATTAAATGTTAATCAAATCTCACTTTCAATCATATGATCAAAATATAGTAATGATTGAGTGTTTCATATTGTGCCACATGGGGTTCTCATGAGAGTTACCACGGGAGCGTCCCCATGAGATCAACACTCACTCATGAGAACTCTTGCATGTTTCTTTTTACTAAAATCTCATGAATTCTTGCATGTTTCCTTTTTACTAAAAATCCGCAACCGTTTAAAATGGTCTTTCGTGAAGAATCTCTTCACAAGGGCAGACGTCTTATTGGCTCAGATATGAAGAAGTGTAAACCACAAAGGTCCAAGAAACTTGAGGAGCCGAAGGAATGGAGCTGGTTTGAATTCATCAATGGCGAGAGTGAAAAACTTACAATTCCTGTCAGATCTCCTTTTCAAGCTACCATTCCAGATTCGACTAGCCAATTTCGAAGACAGCGCTCTACCAGTCAATCTAGCGATGAAAGATGGCTTGGTACTAAAGTATGGCCTAACAAACCAAGAAGTGAAGATTCCATAGATTGTGAAATTGGGAAAGGTAGACCTAGTTCCTACGAGTGTGCATCACCTGGCTCTGTTGAATGCGTGAAGCACCACATCGCTGACAAAAAGGTCCAGCTGCAACTTCATTTGGGCACCGCCTTCAAGAAGTGGAAATTCAATGAGATGGGTGAAGACGTATCTAAATTGTGGAACGGAGATGAGCAGAAAAAGTTCAACTCTGTCGTGAGAAGGTACCCTTCATGGGATAAGGAAAAATTCTTGCAGTTGGTATTGAAGAGGTTTCCATCCCGGAGCAAAGAAGACATAGTGAAATACTACTTCAACGTATTTGTTCCGAGGCGGATGCGTGCTGGATGTAAAATCATTGATTCTTCTTCTAATGATATGCCTTCTGATTCCCCTCGTTTGAAGATTCCTCCTCAAAAGAGAAGCCAACCTGAAAATTGCGCTTTGAGCGATTCTAAGGATGTACAGAGCAAGTACTTGAAAGTGCAAAAGATGATGCAAGCCCAAGAAAACATCGACAACCTATAAATAAGTAAGTACACTTTTACTTTAAGGACTTTACACATTACACATTTCACATTTAGAAAGAGCTGGAGAGAGCTCGCACGAGGAGGAGGACAAAGGGTTGCTCAGATGGCGAGGACGACAGATTTGACAACTTCACTGGCCAGAACTTTGTTTGATCACTCTTCTCTTTCTATATGTCTTTCTTTTCTTGAAGTCGGTATGAATAATGAGTATTTCCCTTGTTGGAAATTTAATGAATTTATTGTTTCGATGATTATTTGATTCGATGTGTTCGATGCATGACACTATTAGCGGAAGCGATTGGGTTTACCTCTTGCAGCGTGATCGTTCATTGATTGATGATATATATCTTGATGGTGATGCCCAGACACTTAGATTTCAACAAGAACACGCACCTCTTGGACGAATGTTGATTTTCACTGAATCGCTCATTGGATGCATGATGGAGGAAACACAAGAGATAAAAATGTGTTTTCTTTTGTGTGTGATGTTTATAAAAACTATCTCTATTTATAGAGAAAGTTCACATGTTTCAAGCCCTTATCCCTTTAGGGTTTGTGAGGTTCACTCCATTATGTTTATAAAAAAATAAAAATAAGCCCCTTTGAGTGCATAAAAAAAGTTTTAACATCTGCCACTTAATCGTGGGGATGTGCAATCTCTTACAATCTCCTAATCTCTAACCCCTATTAATGAGGATTATGGGCGGTCGTATTGAGCAACGGGTGAGAGTACCTGCATCTCGGGAGATTCGTACACTAAGTGTAGGGTTTTGATGCAGGTTACGCAGCGGAAAAAACACAATTTTCTGCTAAATACCCTCCATGAATCGCAAGTGAAGCATCCTAACATGATGAAGAAGAAAGGTTACCTCAGTCATATTGACTGGTGACGATCACATACGCAGATCAAAAGAACGAATATACCTTAACTTGAATTCTTCTTCAATGGTGCTAGCATCTTAAGAAGAAGGAGGATCTTGTCATACAAGATGAACTTGGACGTGCACGGCGACTGGATCACATCCAACCCGTTGCTAGGAGAGACGGGAAAGTATTACCATGCAGTGTCCAGCAGAGGGGCCACCCATCCCATGGTCGTGGCTCAGCAGAGAGGGACAGCACCATGGAGGCCGACGGCTCCAAGGAGGGGTGGCACTCCTTTTGTGGTCGAACCCTAGTTGGGTGAAAACTCTTTTTCACTCTTCCTATTTTCTCTCTAGTGTACTGTATGGAGTAGGAATGAATCTAGACTAAATTTGTATATTACAAATCCTATTTATAGCTAGAAAAATTAATATTCTATTGTCTCTCTATCCAGATTGGACACAAGACATGGAGTGTCACACTTGTATATTCAATCTATTGTTTCTCGATATGTGAGTAGACTTAGATAAACAAATAACATCAATATCTCATATTGATTTATTTGAGCATGGCCATGCATTTCCTTATGTCTCACTCATCGAGTGGTTGTGGATATTTACTCCCGTTATGTAGGAGGGAAAAATCATATCTACATCACTACCATCTCTCAACTTGCTTCATATCATGTCCGATTCTCGCCTTTATAGTTACCCAGTTATAGTGCAACGTTTGACGATATCAAAACATGATAATTCAAAACTAGAGTATCTAGTGACTTCAAGTCGAAGGATAAACATCATTGTCACTATGAGAAGCGCTTGTGACATTGACATAACTCCCATGTAGCCTTCTTATGGTGGTCATCCAGTACGCCATTACTCCTAATGCGTACCCATGTGTTAGACTTGACATCCCCATATCAATCTACCCACATACTAGTCTCGATGCAATATAGTCGTCCTAATTAATTGTAGTTTTTGACTAGGGACATTTAAGAATATAAAATTTATGATCTAAGGACTTGATTCGTGTAATCATATCTCCATATCGATAACATAATGAATAGCAAGTCTATATTATTGTCACGATAAATAGATTGCCTCTAGGGCACATCTCCAACACTAATTCCATCTGAATTAGTGTAGAAAGGCTCAACCTCTGATGAACAGCAAAAAATGAAATCACCTATGCCCCTGATTCAATCATATGCCATCAAATCAAAAATCTTTATTCTCGTCCACCATAGGCGATGTTCGAATGTATATAACATGCTACAAATTTAATCAAAACTTGCATGGCACCACATAGGCCTCGTAAGCGTCGCTAATGACTAAACATAGTGTGGATGCAATGAGAATCTTTCACTCGCTCCTTTCTCGTATGAGTTCAGATTAGCTTCTTTTCGAGCAACGTTCAGAAGATGAAAAATCCATGAAATGTTGGTTGCATGCCAGAGTAGCAAAACCAATACATCACTTACCAAAAAAGTTAGAGTAATAAAGGTGTACAGTATCAATCATGCTCGGATGATCAACGTAGCTTAAAGGGTGAGGATCCATGGGAAAACTCCATTCACCACCTCATGAACCACCCCGAGCGGATTAATGTCCCAGCAACTCCTTTATCATTACCACCGGATAAAAGTTCTTAATCCTTGAAGGCACTAGTGTAAGTCGCATGGTTTACTATGTACCAAACATCTAATCCACAATATCTCGATGCGGGACGGGATATTATAATTATCCCACCTTATATACTTAGATGTCCTCGTCGATTATGTCGAGTCACGTATCCACTGGCTGGAAAGTGCGCCCACCACGGAGCCCTTATGGGACGAGGATTAGACTCTGATACCATTTGTAACACCCCGAGCATTGTAAGGTTTTTGCAATAGTGTGTTAAACACCCACACCAGTAACATAGTGAGGGGATTCTCTTGTAGCGATAGTCGAGTCATATGCTTTCATCTACTACCTTAAAATAGCCCCCTCGTAAGAGTGGCTTATGAATCTTCAACACAACCCTTGCTCGAACGTAATCACCTCCTGTGCTTGAGCGAAATTTTGGATCAACCTCTTTTACTATGCCAACCCTACGAGCCACAATACGAATATCTTCCTGTGTACGAAGATGGAGGGGTAGGTTTTTTATCTGCAACCAGACTGCTAGGTCCTCAAACTCAAACATGTCTACATTGACTCTTCCATCCCACACCTTCAAGAATAGGATGTTTCCGTCGAAGGTCCAAGGTCCCCCCGATAGAACTCCCTCCATAGCTTCCTTGTATTGAAACTCAATAATGAATCTGTTGTCGTTAACTTCATTGATAGAGACGTCCTTCCCCCCTCTCCAGAGTTTACGGAATAGCTCTTTCATAGCCCAGACATTAAAGTTGATGGGGAATAGGAATGATCCAAGCAAAGAAGGCCCTAGCTTCTGGAGTGCCTGCTTGCAGTGCTCGTCTCCGAAATCGTCAATTGCCTCTTCCTGTGGACGCAGAAGTTGTGTCGGAGACCTTTCACCAGTAGCCAACGTTTGCAGTTGCCCTCCCAGATGAGCAGATTCCCAGTCGGATTGAACGCCCTGTGAGAGAGAGAAGTCTTGCCGCAGAGAAAACCCTAGATCGCCTGGTTTCCTTCGAAAACTTCGGAGCTAAAGTTGCTTCGTGTGAAAAAAAAATGGAAAATACTTGATCCTAGTCAAGATCGAATGAATCTCTAAAAAAATGGGGTAAAAAAAGGATGAATAGCAATTTCAGAAATAAGGGAAAAATCAACTAAACAATATAAGTCAACATGTGACCACAAAACCCTAGCGGCCCATAGGGATTTCTCCTCATCTCCACAAAGTTTTCTATCTTCTTTCTAACCACCAATGGGGCTACTGTTCTTCTCCGCCCCCGGCAGCAGTGGACCGCCGTTTTCTTACGCGGGCTCTGCAGCCGATCCATCCGCAACTCACCAACAACTCGCCGGAGAATCGCCGGTATTAACAGCAAAGACTCCTCCCCGGTTGTGGTGTCAAGCTCTGGTCTGGTATGTCGAATTTCTGCCTTTCTCTTTATTTAATTACTCTGTCCGCTTTAGTAACTGATGCTTTCTTCTTTTTTTGGGACCTTTTTTTGTATTGGTGAAACCACTACAACCCCTAATGAGTTCATATCAATAATCCACTACAACACCATTTTACAAGATACTCGACTGTGCAAACCAACTTGAAAAAATCCTTCGAGAGCTTATCTATGAATCAAAATCGGTGTTTATTTTAGGCCGCTCTATAAGTGACAATATCTTGCTTGAAAATTAGTTGTATGCCAAATACACAATTAGCAAAAGTGCAAAACTGACTCCTCTTCAAGGAGTTTGATTGGATCATCTGGAATTTCTTTGTTCACAATCTTACAACTATGAAGTTCTGGTCGCAGTAGATCGTCCTTCTCACTTAGTGTTTCTAGTTTCCTTTTCATGTCTTGACATGAGTCCGCTAGACTATTCGGTGCACCGGGTTAGCACATTGGTTTGGTGTACTCGCTTTTGGGTTTGTCAATATTGTCCATTAGCAAATTTGGTGTAGCTGGTTGATGGCCTTGGTTGTGCCTGTGTGTTCTTCTTTGATTGTTGGCTTGGCTTTGGTTGAGTGCCGTGGACATATTTTGGCATGGTTTGCTGGTGCTATTCGTTGTGTATCTGCTATTTGCTTGGGTTGTCTTTGCTCAGTGCATCATTTGGCTTCAAATCTGGTTATTTTAGTTGAGGTTCTTGGAAAGATTTTGCATTGCTCGTTTGATGCTTTTGCTTGGTGCATTGGCTTAGTTGATTGCACGGTAGAGCATGAGGATCGGTGGCCTTAGATCGGTGATTTGGTCAAGTTAAAACCATGACTTTAGGCTGTTGTGAGTTGCTGAGTTTGCTCTGAATGGTTGCCGAAAGTGCTGCAAGTTGCTGCCGAGTTCGCTGCCTTCGTTGGATGCTGAATGTGGATGTTCACTTGTTGTTGGTGGAATGACAAGGTTATCTCTGTTTAGGTCCACATAATTAGTCGTTTTTTTAGAAATAATTAGTTGTTGAATTTGTGCAGTTGTGTTTTGTGTGTGTGTGTATGTGTGTATATAGGTGTTCGTTGGGAAGGCTTAGAGTTGAAAGAATTTAAGAGATTGAGTGTTTTATTCAAGAAATAAAAGTTGGACGGTTCTCCTCGAGTGCCTTTGTTCTAAATTGTAGGTGCCACAGAGAAGGCTAACCAGTTTCGAGAACTTTAATGTCGTACGGTGTGTTGTGAGGTGAGAAAATCTAACTCCGCAACACTACCCCAGTACCCATCACGTAGAACCCTTTATCTACTTTGCTTGGCTTCCCGATCCGTACATCGGAAAATGGAATGGTAACCTGCGTTCAGTTGTTATGGAACATGCCATGATTATTTTTTAGGACATACTAGGATTATTTTCCTGCATAAAACTTCTTTATTAAATATTGTCCTGAATTTTTTTTGCAGGATAGTTTATTCGATGCTCAGTTTTCATGAAAAAACTTACAGGTTTTCATTTTTCTTCCGTTTTTTTCTAACTTTCTTGAGAAACATTTTCGCCCATCTTTCCTCACAAATGAATATAGGCTGACCGTGTGAATGAGTTGTTTTTGGAGGTTTTCAAGGTAACAAGTATAGTTGTTTTGGGAACCAAAATCAAATCATGATATGTTTTGAACCAACAAAATCTTAAAGTATTAGAGTATATTTTGAGTTCCACATGTTAAACCTTCTATGTCTTATTTTTCATAAATATAAATTATTTTCACATTTTATAAAAATAACTTAATTATTTTTTTTGTAAACATAATCTATTTTTATTCACACAAATATTGAATTTGGTGTGCGGCTGTTGTGTCATGACGTTGTGGTCCGATGTCCACAATGATCTTCTGTAGTCAAAAGCCTAATTCGAATAACAGCAGGAAGAAAGAAGGCTGAAATGGTTAAATCATGGTGTATTATAAACCCAAATTCCTTTCTCTCTGCCTTTCTCTCTTTCTCGAATGAATTCGGGTATGGTGTTCTTGGTGGTTTGATATTCGTTGCGCTCTTCGGGTTGCGCAGGTTGAGGAAATCGATTTGGTCAGAGACGGAGAAGTGGTGGTTTAAGAAGGCAACGATGGTTGATATTCACGATTAGGGGGTTTGGTTTGAAAATAAAGATCGGTTGATCATGAGTGGTGGTGGAGGACATTAGCAGTTTCGAAAGAAATTGAGAGTATGGAGGTTTTTTGTATGTCCTGTGAGGCGTGGATTTGTGTGAGTTGGGCACTCAGAAGGTTGAGTGATGGTTGGTCTTTGAGGATGTTCAAGATGCTCGATTGAATCCGGATTTGTGGTGGATGATATAGTGGTGAAGGGGCGGCGATGGTGGTTGTTGTGGTGGTGGAGATGTGATATTCATAGTGTTCTTATTAATACGAAGATGATAATGTTGTCCTCACAAAATACGATATAAATGTAGGATATAAATGTCTACTAACGGATTATTCTATAACGGGGTTAAGGGAAACGTTTTTCGAGTTTCATGAAACTATTATTTTTGCAAACGGAGAATAAAATTAGCTAATTTTGAAACTGGGGATTGCAATTAATCTATTATTGCATAGTCGGGGTATGCAATCAACAATTAAGCCTTTAACATCAAAAGAACTAAATAGGATGTGAGTACCAAAATGTATTCGAATCTACACAGTTGCCCCTAACAAAATTGTAAAACTCTAATTACTTCCTCAGCCCTTAGGAAATTACTATTTGATTTGATCAAAAAGTGTAAATTATTCAAAATACACCTAATGGGAAAAGGCGGTATTTAACATTCCCATGGTTCGTCAAACCACACAAGACTCAAAAATCATGATTCCCCATTATAAACCTCGTCCTCAACACCACTCCAAATGCAATCTCCTCTCCTCCAACGCCTAGTCAAATTTTACACATCCCATGTTTAGTTGACAATCTTTATTCCCTAATTCGAACCTAAACTAAATCAAAGATGAATTTAACATGGACCTAAAGTCACGATTGAGAGTTCTCCTCTTTTACTTCATTAACCAAATCAGTCCTTCTATGCCTTTATTATATGTCGGACTCAAAGAATGTGGCATCACGAATTTGGGAAGTCTTCATAGTTTGATAAAAGTAAGATTTCATGGATCACATATTAGGAATTAAAACACTGTAATAATAGAACAGTAAATCATCACTTACCTTTGATCAGCCTCTCGCTCACTTTTGTAGACGATTCTTCACAAAACTGGAAGAACGTCACCGGATCTTCGCCTCCTACTCCGTCACACGTTGCCACTGGATAGGTCAAGAACCCCTATACTTCTCTTGTTTATAAGAAATTGCTAGGGTTTCAAGAGCGGAGAGGGGGCGGGCCAAAATAACTGTCATTGGACCCTTCTATCAAGGAGTCCAATGGCAAACAGCCCTTCACATTCACACCACATAACTAATATAAATACTAAGATGCAACTTGACCCAACATAAAAAATTTAGTTGGCCTCATACCGGTGTAGCAGGTTGAATCACTAATCAACCCGTTTTATAAATAAGTAGTGCAATAACTGGTAGCCCAAAATGAATAATAGTAAAACTAAAATACTTGTAAAATTATTTTCTTATAATTTATTGTTTCGTGAATCGGTTCTAGTATGGATTTATGGAGTTACCAGTTTCATTATAGTAATTGTTCGACATGGATGAAACTATTAACTCAAGTAACCCATACAAGAACCGATTTACTAAACAATAATTACAAGAAAATAATTTTATAGGAATTTTAATTTTACTATTATATATTTTGGGCTACTAATGATTGCACAGCCTATTTAAAAGGGATTGAAGGGTGATTCAAGCTCACCGATGTGAGGTCAATTAAAATTTTGATCCATGTGTTGGGTCATGGTGCATCTTAGTGTTTATATTATTTATGTGGTGTGTATGTGAAGGGCTGGTCATTGGGCTCCTAGGTTGGAGAGCCCAATGATTGTTAGTTATTTTGACCCGACCCCTCTCCGCTCCTGAAACCCTAACTATTTCTTATAAAGTGGAGGGGTTCTTGATCTTTCTAGTAGCAACGTGTGACCGAGTAGGAGGCGAAGATCCGGTGACAAAATTCTTCCAGTTTTGTACAGGATCATCTACCATAGTGAGCAGAGAGGCTGATCAAAGATAAGTGTTTTAATTCCTAATATGTGGTCCATTAAATCTTGTATCACACAATACACTATGAAGACTTCCCAAATTCATGAGGCCACATTCTTTGAGTCCGACATCTAATAAAGGCATAGAAGAACTGATTTGGTTAATGGAGCAAAAGAGGCGACCTCTCAATCGTGACTTTAGGTCCATGTTACAATAATCTTTGATTAGGTTAGGTTCTAATTAGAGACTAAACATTGTCAGCTAAATATGGGATGTGTAGAATTTGACTAGGCGTTAGAGGAGAGGAGATTGAGTTTTGAGTTGTGTTGAGGACGCGGTTCAACGATTATAATGGGGAATCATGATTTTTTAGATCCACGCAACCATGGGAATGTGAAATACCGCATGTTCCCATTAAGTGTATTTTGGTCCATTTACACTTTTTGAACCGATCAAATACTAATTTCTTAAGGGCAAGTAATTTCAGTTTTACAATCTTGTTAAGCTCAAAGTGTAAATTAGAATAAATGTTGATAGTCACATCCAATTTAGTTCTTTTGATGTTAAATTAGAGGTTTTTTTTAAGGGCAAGTAATTACAGTTTTACAATCTTGTTAAGCTCAAAGTGTAAATTAGAATAAATTTTGATAGTCACATCCAATTTAGTTCTTTTGATGTTAAATTAGAGGTTTTTTTTAAAAAAAAAATATCATCTTTACAAAAAAGGATTTTCTATTCTTAGAAGTCCTAAAATTAATTTAAATCCAATTTGGGGTAAAATCCCCTTTTGCCTTTCCTTCTTTTTCTCCTTTTTCCCTTTCTTCTTCTTCCGCACCCGTCGAACTCTCTCTATCTCGTTTTCTTCTCCAAGGGTCCAACATCTTCTTCGCTTCATTTTCTTTTTCTTCTTTCCTTCTTGTTTACTTGTCTATAAAAGCTAACTCCAACCACCCTCTCAATCTTTCACACAAATCTCATACACACATAGCTCTCATACCCTCTTGATTTCTCTACACTCAACCCAAATAACCAACCGAGTCTCTCTTCCACCGCAAAGTAGCCCAGACCCAAGCAAAAGTTGCTGCACAGCAACTTGGACCCAATTAGATTATTGCAGCCGCACCTGAGACCGACAGCACCGAACCAAAGATCTCGGCTTTAGTTGTTCTTTGATTCATTTTCTTCGTCGTCTCGTCGAATCACTCATTCGCTTCGGGGAAGCCCTCAAGCTAGCTTTCAATTCCTCATATTCATATGCATGCTAGTCAAGGCTTTTTACGTTTTCATTCTTCATGCATATCGTGTCGTAGTATTTGGACGTAGGATCCATATTAAGTTGTTGAAGAATTATTATAGATGTTGTTTTGATTAGTTTAGTTAACCTTGATTTGTGTTGCAGCGTCAGGACAAATACATAAAGAGTATGCATTCTCCATTTTCTTCATGTTCATCAAATTCAGGTCTAATTAGTCCGTTTGATGTTAGACCATTAGTAATAAATTACGATAGTAAATTTGTGGTAGATTTGTGATTTTAGTACTTAGTTTGTTGTACTAATAATATATATCCTTGGTGAAGTCAACTACTGATGTTAAAAGTGCAAATATTGATTTTTATAACTTAACCTATTAATTAATTATTATTTTTGAGAATTGTAAAATTTTATCCTTAGAAATAAGGGTCAATTACTTATTACCTACTTCCAGTTTTCATATACCATTTCCAGTTTCGAAACACTCTCGTTAACACCCCCAGTTTATAATTGTTTGCAATTAATTCTTTTTCATTCAAAAAAGTTAACAGAAAAAATGGTTTTTATGTCAAAACACTATTTTACTTATTAATATACGTAAAAATAAATAAAAACAAATAAAAAGAATAACGGGATAAAGAAGAAGAAGCACTAACAGCAGCATATGTAAAAGACGGAGATGCAGAAAGTTTGATACCTCTCTCGATCTCTGCTCTCACTCTCCCTGCCTCTCTCTTTCTCTTCTAATGCTATTTCTCTCTCTCAAAAGAATGGAAAATCAACTAGATAAGGATTTGTATCTCTCTATCGGGTAATTTTCAGTGGGTGGGTTCTCAAATCTGCGTCTATGGTGGGCAAAGAACGGGAACAGGTGAATGGCGACGTGACTGGGAGAGCAGGATGATTCTGGGGGATTTGGAGGTTGGAGAAGACGAAGAGAAACGTTGTGGCTTCTTCGGGATTGGGAAATCCAGCAAGTGGTGGTGTTGGGTCTTCATCAGGATAGGGGAAAGTTCTGGCGTGGAGCAATGGATGGGTTTCTGGTGGTGATTGGGGGTTGCTTTGATTTGAGGAGGGGAGGAAGGGGTTCGGATTGGGTTTTCTGGTTGTGATTGGAGGTGGTGCTGGAGAGGAGTGTTGGTATGTTTCTGGTTTTGGTGTTGAGATGGCAATGATGGTATGGGTGGTGGTCATGGTACTATTTGTTGCCAGTAAAGGCAGTGATGCTCGCCGGAATCTGAGTTCCAAGTGGCGGCGATAGTGGTGCTGCGGTGGTGGAGGTGGTGGTGTTGCTCATGTTCATATTATTTTATTGGACTATTTTACCCCTCAAAAATTGTCAGTTAACGGAAAATTTTGGATGGAAATCAACCCAGTTGCTTATTGTTTGCAATGAGCAACTAGAGGTGGTAACAAGATAAATTTGAAACCGGAAGTTGTACATGGATTATTACCATGGAAGTGGGTGATATGTAATTGACCCTAAAAATAATAAATAATCTTCTTCTTTTTTATAGAATTAATAGTTTTCTACCATCTACTTAGTAGTTTCTTTTTTTGAATAATTATTTAGTTAGTAAGTCTAAAAACTCATATTATGAATTAAAAAGGGTATTTATTTGGTTATTTAGCAAAATCTAATTATCTTATTTATATAACCCTATTTTATTTTAGTCTTTTAGTTAAAGTTAGGTATTATTCGAATTTCCTTTTTATATGGTATTGGTATTTATTTTCTCACTTCCTTAATTATTTATTTATTTAGTTTTTCATCCAATTGTTTTTCATTGTATATTTGCGAAAATAATTATTTTATTTAGCTAATAAATTATGATCTCTTTTATAATTTTTTATTTAACTAGTTATTTTTCAGTTGTCTCTTTCAATTCTATTTAATGGTGGCCCAAGTAATTATTTTAATATCAAGTTAACTTATGTGAAGTCATTAGTAGTTTGAATTCGCTTAAGAGTCCTAGTTAATAGTGCAAGTAAAGTACCACTCCGTCTCTGCTCTTTCTACCGAAATTGACTTTTTGACTCGTATCTGAGTCACTTTGACCTGGTGATTTGGATAACAAAATAATATGATTTTTTGATAATTTTTTCAACGTATAATAGAGAAACTTTTACTCTACAACACCATGAAAAAATTATTGAAAATATGCATAACCTTGTGTGCGCCTTCCTTTATTATATTATTTGCAACATGAAATGAGATTGGATTTTGATACTATAACTCTTTATACTTGAGAGTTTTTGTCTCTACTGCAAGTTATTTTAACCGTGGAAATTTTCTTATAGAAGATGTCCCGCTAATAATAAAACACCTATCACGTGTTGTGGGAGGCTATTGCTCTATATTCGAAATAGGTAGAGTTTTGGCGTCTAGGACTACTCTTTTGAGATGAGGATCTTTTAAGGAGTTTCGGCACTTAGGTATAATTTACCGAGCTCGAGGTAAATGTGTGGATAAAAGATCAATAGTCTCGCAATGCCAAGGGTTAGATTCATAGGGTTCTTGGACCCCAATATATCTTTTATATTTTTGGTCCGGTACCTGTACATCGTAATTAATCGATTATTTTGAATAATGAAAAAAATTTAAATTTGGAAATATGGTTTCTTTATATTTGGTTATTACTTGAGTTGAATATTGGATGGAAAAGGATAATTATTTTGGAAAAATCAATTATCAAAAGAAATGACGATTTTACTAAGAAATTTGTTTGTAAACATGTATCATAGTGTTCCTCTATCCTTGCTTTACATGTGACACAATCCAGGTGTACTTTAGAAGGTGCACGAGATTTCAAGTAGTATCCGCTAAGAAAACGGGTTGTATCATTTCCACAATGATGGTAGTCCCTTTGCGTGCATGAGAAATTAAACTTGAAGAAGTGAAATAAGATAAAATATTGAGAAGTCATTTTATGATTCTACTAAACTAACCATCTAAGAATTATATTCGGGAAAAAGTGATGTCTCGTGACTTATGTGTTTACTTTGTTAACAACAGTGATCAGTTGGCTTACATCTTCACTAAGGGACTCTCCACGACTCATTTTCTCACGCTAAAGAACAAACTGATAGTCCTTTCAATACCATCCATTTGAGGGGGAGTATTAACCTAACGGATCACAATCAAGCCCAAAGAGAAGGAAGGCCCAAAGGAAGTGAAGCCCACACTCACTATGCAGGGCTAAAGATTAAAGCCACCTACAACAGAAGGACCATTTCAGCAATTACTATCTAGTCTGTCCGATCTATGTTGTGTATGATCGGACGACTGTAACTCATCTCGGTTTGGGGTTAATGCGACAAAAAGATAACCAAATGTAGCTTATAATTCACAAAGATTACAATTAAGTTAACGTAGACAACAAAGCTTGTGAAACAAGTTTGACAAAAGTATAGTGTTTGTGATATGCTAAGTGATCTAATGTTAAGCTCAAAGTTCTCATCTCGATTTACTTCCCAAATTCCAGCCTGCACTAACATGTTATAGTTTTGAATAGCAAAATTGACACCACAGTTTGAAAGAAATGTAAAAATTAGTAAAATACATACTACAACACGTTGATAAATAGAAACAAAGGTATAAGTTCAAATATGCCAAGAGAATCAAAACTCTATTGCGTAAATGAAACAGAAAACCGAAATATTGTCGAAGTGTAAATTATCAACTTCCTACCAACTTTATATCATTTGGTAGGGGCATATCCATGTTTCACCAACGGGAACAATGTAAACATAGGGATCACGATACTCTACTAAATATGGTATGTTCTTTTGGTCCGCAACTCAATTTTTAGCCGGGTGTTATGGGAGCCAATTCCCCACCTTGCTCATAATTCAAAGCTAAAAGACTTTAAGGGTCGACACCCATATACCATAGTAATTCTTACAAGTATAGGTAGCACTTAGCTTTCACGATATAAAATAATATGGAGGTTGGCCGTCGGACCTCTGGTCGTAGCCAAGTAATATGGAGGTTTGCCGCAGGGGCTACGACCATAGCTAAGGAACATAAAGGTTCGCTACAGGGCCTCCAGCCGTAGCCAAGTAACATGGACACAACGCGATGCATCATCCTAATTTATTAGATGTATATTCATAATAATTCCAAAAGATAACTTTTTGGAATAAATTATAAGAAAATATTTTTTAAGTATTTTAATTTTAATATTATTTATGTTAGGCTATCAATGATTGCACTTATTTATAAAACTGGTTTAATGGTGGTTCAAGCTGCTACACCGGCATGACCTCAATTGAATTTCTGATGCTTGTGTTGGATCCTGGTGTATCTTAGAGTTATATTAATTATGGTGTGAATGTGAAGGTGTGGTTGGTCATTGCGCTCCTTAATAGGACGGCCCAATGACAATTAGTTATTTTTGGCCCGCTCCGCTCCTGAAACCCTAGCTATTTCTTATAAACAAGAAATGGACAGAGTTGATGACCTAATGTGTAGCAACGTATGGCGGAGTAGGAGGCGAGATTCGGCAACCAAGTTCTTCAAGTTTTGTGAAGAGCCGTCTACAACAGTGAGCGAGAGGCTGATCAAAGGTAAGTGATTATTTCAATCGTTTTAATTCCTAATATGTGGTCCATGAATCTTACTTACATCACACTATGAAAAGTTCTCAAATTCATGATGTGTGCATGTTACAATCATTGTAACCTCCTACATCTAATAAAGCATAGAAGAATTGATTTAGTTAAATTGCAATAGAGGCGACCTCTCAATCGTGACTCCCCTATAGTTGCATGTTACAATCGTCTTTGATTAAGGTTAGACTCGAATTAGGGAATAAAGATTGACAGCTAAATATGGGATGCGTGGAATTTGACTAGGCATTAGAGGAGAGAAAAAGGGTAAGGACGGGGTTCAACCATTATAATGGAAAATCATGATTTCCGAGTCTAGTGTGGTTAGGCGTGACCATGGGAATGTGAAATACTTGGATTGATACTACACAAATGATCTCAGAAATGAAATTGGATTAATTCAACTGCCTTCACCGTTACAGAACCCATCATATACAAGATGGGGTCAAAATGTAGGTAGTTAAACTATTGGGCAATAACAAATAAATTCAAATAAGTAAAAGTTTAATCCACGTGGACGTCCGGCTAGGCATCTGATGACCAACGGAAAACCATCTATACCAATCACCGCACGCCTGTCCCTTTTTACCTGCTGGATCACTAGGGGTGTTCATGAACCGAGCGGACCGAAGAAATCGAACCGCACCAAACCAAACCGCACCAAAAGGTCGGTTCTTTTCAATTTTATTAATCTATGTAGTTTTCATTTTTATAATACTGAACCGGGCCAACACCGAACCAAACCGAAATCGGATAACTGACTAAAAATCGGACCGGACCGAAACTATATTGTGCACTCAAATTTTATAGAATTATTAGTAGCTAATGTGTTTGAACTTGTTAATGCATGGCCAATTTGAGTGTTGGTCACTAGCATATATTGTAAAAATTATAGTGAGTCTTTCAAGAGATGAGAAATACTTAATTTTAACATTCTAATTTGGTATCTAAATTTTTATAATGTTGTATGTACATATAAACACTGAAGATTTAATAACCTACACATAAAATTAGAATTTTAAACATTTTCATAGGTTTTTTATATTAATTAAATTGAGATTAAAAAAAACAAGTACTTGAAGTTTAGCTTTTCTTATTTCAATGATGTAGCATGTTATAGTACTAAAACCGTAGGTATTAAACGGACCAAACCAGCATATATCGGTGCGCTTTATTTATTTAGTTTTTGAAACCGGAGATATTTCAGTTTTAAATATTGCAAAACCGATCATTTCAGCTTATGTGTCATTTGTGGCCAAAAACTGACCGAACATGACCGTGATGGATCACCACTAAGTGAAACAGTCCCGTTCCACTAAATGGTTTGAACTTCAATGGCAATATGATCGAACGGCTACTGAACGAAGATGGAAAGTGATCTGATGGCTGTTGCTTGTCTCATGTTATTGTTCATTCGGTAAATCCAAATGAACCGGCACTGTTCATTTGTAGTTCAGCACATTTCATGAAAGAAACACTGAGATTTCGTCTACAATTGCTCTCGACACTGCAAAACTCGTACCCTCCCGCCGTCGATTCGTTCAACCGACGCTGAAATTGCTTAAACAGTCCAGTTTTTACCTCATGGTGAATGTCTACCCCTTCTTCGCTTACTGTGAAAGCACCCACGTCATCTATATGTGTAGGGAAGTTGGGTGTGTATATGAATCAGTAGAACTTGGATAATCTCTGAGTCGTGGGATCACTATCAGATTAGAATATTTCGGTGGTACACATGAAATCACTAATCGGATAAAACAGAGACTGTATCAAGAAAGAATAAGGGTTTTGCTATGAATTTCCGAACTCAAAGGTTATCTCTGTATCTTGTTCATTGGACCAAAGATTGACAAATATAGGAGGAGACTAGGCGGTTAATCTGGCGGTTATAACCGCCAGATTTCGGTCCGTTTTTCCAACGAAAATAAAATTGGAGACGTTCTTTGTTAAGCAATAAACGTCCGAAATCAGCAATAAAATTGGAGACCGGCGCCAGGGGCGTTGCCCCATGGACCCTACCGGAGGCGCTGCCCCCAGACCCCAGCAGTCGTCCTAAAGTTCGCCGTCCAAGAAATCAGCATAGTCGTGTGCACGCGTGTACTCAACACCTCCGAACGTGTACAATGTATATGTCAATGTCTACTTTGGTCGTAAGTAAATCGGATTACAAAAAAATGACCGATGACACTAAAATTACCAACAATATGGACTACGCTGTTTTTCGAGACAGCGGGAACGTCGATTCGGGCAACGGGTTGACAAATTTGAAACACATAGAGAAGGTGATTCGACTGGGAATTGGGTATGCGGGTTAGGTCGAATGAGAGAAAGAGGGTGGCGGTGGTGGTGTTGAGTAAATGAATTGGGTCGAGTTTTGGCTTGTGATTGGGGTGAGTGATTCGATTGGCAGTGTGGAGGCAGAGGACGGGGTTCATGGTCACCGACTGTTCTGAAATGAGTGGCATTGGGAGGTAAGTCCAGATGTTGTGGTGGTTTTGGGTGGTCGGGGCTCATGGGAGTAGGCGGTTTCGATTTCTTCGAGCGATGGGAGGCAGAGGTGCGAAGGCGAGTCTTCACCCTACACATCTATGTTTTTTCTTTGTTTTAATAAGACAATTTTGTAAATGAAAATTTTATCCTTCAAACACCTAACAGTGTTTATGATTTCTTTTTTTTTTTTTCATTTTCAATAAGGTAGTAGTTTTGCAAATGGAGGTTGTAATTAGCTAGTTGTGAAACTGGGGAACGCAATTCGCCAATTTCGTTATACTGGGGTATGTAATTACCAATTAAGCGTAATTATTAACCCTAAAAATCTGAATTCAACCCTAAAAGAAAAATCATAAAACTTAATAATTATAGATCTGGATTGGGGGACACTCAATGTGTTTTCTCCAGTTGTAGTTTGTAATTTGATATTAATATGTTGCTTTATGTATACTGCTAAAAAAATTAATCTCTAAAATTTGTTATTAATATGATGTTCTCGGCTCAGATATGAAAGAGCGGAAACAAAAGGAGTCCAGGAAACTTGAGAGGCCAAAGGGCAGAGGCTTAGTAAGTCTTCTGAGCTCAGATAAGAATGAGCAGAAACCAGAGAAGTCCAGGAAACATGAGAAGCCAAAGGCCACAAGCTGGTTTGAATCCATCAACAACGATAGCAAAAAACGTGTTGTTCCTGTCGCGTCTGCTTTCCAGGCTGACATTCCAAAATGGACCAGTATTGACTTATCCGATGCAAAATGGTTGGGTACAAAAGTATGGCCCAACGGACAAGAAGACCAATCCTCCAAGAATGTTGAAATTGGGAGAGGCAGGCCCGAAACTTGTCAGCGTTGTGACTACGCTGGCTCTGTAGACTGCGTGAAGACCCACATCGCTGAAGAGAAGGACCAGCTGCGCGATCATTTGGGCTCCACCTTTGAGAAATGGGCATTCAATGAGATGGGAGAAGAAGTATCTAAATCATGGGATAGAGGGGAACAGAAGACATTTGAGTCTGTCATCATCAGAATCAGTTATATTATATCCAGAAGTTCTCTGGGAAATTCTGATGATGTGCCAATTCTTTAGAAGATACACCTCAAATTTTCAGTTTTGTTCTTGATTCAAATCGCCGCGCTAACATTTGCAAGCTCGGAAAAACCATTGGAATTTCGCAAATTCTCTTTTTACAGTTTTATTTGGTCTTTTTGTAGCAAATCTTAAGATTTCAGGTACTTGCAATTGCAAACATTAGGAAGTGCAGGCTATCTGACTGAGAAAACCTGAAGTCTCCTGACAAGCACAGTGACTCAGATGTAAACTAGCAGAAACCAACCACGGAAGTCCACGAAACGAGCTGGTTTGAGCTCCTTTCAAGCTGACATTCTAGATTGGACTAGCCTATCTTGAGGACAGCACTCAGGCCTATTATACGTGATTTTTCTTTGTCTGTGGGTGGTGAGTTGCACTCAGGCATATAGCTTTGACACAATGTTAATAATCCTGTTAAAAATCAAGTGGTTCCACTTCAAAACCGATTGGCATCGGGGGAAGCCACTAGAAAACTTATTTATTGTGGATTTTCTTCTAATTGCTCGATACGGGACATCTCGACACGCTCAACAACATCGGTTAAGTACAAACTTGTTTCAAATATAAAACTAAACAGAGGTAAGGCTGTGTATCCTTTGTATGGCTGTGTATCCTTTAGTGCTTGTTACTAAAATGTCGCTATCCCAACCCGTAAAAACCAGTGAGGCATAAAACCGCGTGACTCACTAAAAAGAAAATGAGAAGAAAGCTAAGGTGGGCGGTAAAACCTACCGTCCGACGTCCGTACAATCTCAAGCAAGGGACGAACATTGGGCAACGAAAAATCTCCTACAAATTAGAAACTGTGGCAAGCTCCAATGTGAGAAGTGTTGGATTTTTGGTTTATAAACAGAGCTGACATTATAGAAAAGAAAAAGAAAATCCACGAAGGACCTAAACGAGAATAATTTGCTGAAAATCCACGAAGGACCTAAACGAGAATAACAGCCCCCACTCAAATTTAAAAAAAATTGCATTTTGACCCTAATTTTTTCAACAAATTTTTTTAGCCCCCACTGTTTATGACTCAATAAATTTGTTTTGACTCAAATCGAGCAATAATTCACACTATTTATGATTATTCATCGAAGTATCATCTTTTTAAAATGTAGCCCCATTGACACGAAATCATGAATCCGCCCCTGGCGACACCACACCCTTTTCGGACCTGACAGCTCTAATATCTCGAGAGGATGCACTCCACATCGAGTACCAAAACACCCGAGCAAAAAGTAACCAAGGATCTAACTCAAAGAGATGGAATCACTGCCTCAACAACCACATATTATACATATACAACAAATTAGTTACAAAGTATCCTGAATGAATAAAAAAAATATTACAAAAGAGTAAATTATTCTAGTATAATATCATAGTTTTCACGGGGTCTACATAAGCTCACCTGCAATGATTTAGGAACAAAACAAAAGACATGGCAGAAGAATACGTCAATTAAAACAGAGTGAAACAGCTACCTCAACACGTTGAACTAAGAGAGTGTAACACTCCAGAATTTATGGGTGTCCTCCGCCCATGAACTACAATAGGAAAGGACTGAGGATCTCGGTTCCACGGCTTGGTGTGACCTATGACTTTCCAAAATAATTTCATTTAATTTAAAACAAATTTGTAGAACAGAAAAGTTTATCTGAGAAGGAGTACAATATTTGAAACAGAAAATTACAACGTTCATTGACTACTATGATATGTGTAGTCTAGCCTGCAGTAGATGAATCGGCCCATTCCCCAGTGCCAAAACATGTGGGTTTTGAAATAGAAAAAGCCGACCACAGTAAAAGGTAATCGGTAAAAAATGAGTAAGAGACATACTGCAGCATGTAACCGATTATTGAGCACGACAGATATAAGTCGGAAAGCTGATGGAATAAACAGTAAATAGTAACATTCTTTACAAGTCGTTAATTTGACTGAGGCATGAGCCACCAGCAGGATCGATGTAGACAGGGGGTCACAATGAAATCAAGTCAAATATGGGAAAATCTTTCCCTGTGAAACCTTCTCGCCTAGGACGATAACGAGAGCGAAAACATTTCCTCCGCGTCTGGCATTATGTGTTGACACCCCTATACCCGTAGTGATCCTCATAAGCATAGGTAGCTCTGTATAGCTTTCACAATAAAAACCCTGGGACTGCAGTATCTCTATACATATTGGCCAACCACAGGGGTGGTACTCTAACCTCTATCGGGTTAGGTCCAAAGTAATAGGAGGATCGCCGGTAGCGCCTCCGGCCGGAGCCACGAAAATAAACGACCACGTACATCGCCCAGTTCCATTAGAAGTATCTTATTAATACGTTAAACAGGAAATTTCTCCATCGAGTTATAAGATAGGTAGCTTCAAAGTAAATTGTGAGCAGGCGTGGATCGTGTATATAAGAATAAGGAGTCCCTAAGTTTATAGCAAACATAACGAGTTTGGAGTTGGAAGTAATACACGTGAGAACCCCCCATTTTGATAACTAAAAATTGTACATATTGAACTTACCTGAATTTCAGCAAAGCACTAGTGCACACGATGAAGCGGAACCTAATAGTTGTGGCCGATGCAATTGTCTCCTAAGAACTTGGTGACTACAAAACATGTTCCAAATCAATACACGGATCATGGTTGTGATAAGCCCCATCCCTTCGACTTGTTAAAGATTGGGCATTGGCTCAAGGCGACTTGCGCCCCGCCGCGCCACTGGCCTCAAAATGATATGGAAGCAAGAGCGTGCGCCAAGCCTTTGGTCTTGTTCGTGACCTTGCGTGAGAATTCAAGTCTCGTCCTTATGTGTAGGAGTTACCTTGATTTTACTGTTGCAAATTCATTTATCCTGGTAGTGACAAGTGTAGATAGTGCTTTCTGAGCTGACAGGTCCTGGCCACGTGGAAACCATCCAGCACACCAGATTGTGCTCCACACACACTGGATCACCAGCCGCGCTGATCCATGTGGGGGCTGCGAGACAGGGCCCTTGCATACCACTGCACGGGACTTGTAGGGACTTAGTGGTTTGGAGGCTAGAGTAAGTCCTGTCGCGTGCGAGCCAAGCCCGCACGCGACCTTTAGTAACCGCTTTGAGAGATTTATGGCACGAGCTCCATAAACCCGGTCAAACCCGGTCAACCCCATAACGGTTCCGGTATTCGCGCATAACGTGCTGTAACGGTCCCTATATACGCGGACGAACGTGCCGTTGTGGTTAAGCTAATTAAGCCGCCATTGATGGGCGCATTAACCACACTGCAACGGTCACATTCTCCGTTATATATAGGACGTTAACCTTTCCATACAAAGGAGAACACACTAGCCATACGCGGAAGCTCTGCCAAACCTCTGTCTCTCTCTCAGACATTACTACTGCCTTACTCTCTCCCTACACACAACCCAACTCTTCCTGTGCTATCTTTGATCCTCTGTTTACGGTGTACACGGAGGTCTCCCCGCCGGAATCTCTTGTGCACAACAAGGAGATCGTAGCTTCTCAAGTGCTTCCTGATAGACTCAATCTAACAAGATTTATCTTGTTTGGTTGACGTGAGGTTCTCTGCCCGCGTGGGGCACAAATTTCGAATGGGTATGCAGGGTATGCAGTCCCCTACGTTAACTACGACCTACATCATGTGACTCGTCTGTTTGGTCTCAATCAGGCGCCACCCGGTGTTTGTTTAGCTGATGCCAAAACTGGATGCTATCGTCGTTTTATCTTGGATGAGACTTCGTATGAGATGTTGTAGTTAACTTGCCCTGCTTTCCTTGCGTCTTCATCAGGTGAGGTGGACTTATATTTCTATTACGTCTAAGGGAGGCCCCCTTATCAAAGTCAAAGATATTACAGGCTACAAGGGTCGCAATTTCCTTAAGAACATTTATCTATTATTTGGAAGACAAAGGACCAAAAATTTTGCATAGACCTCCTGATGAAAGCGCATTGAAGCTGGTCAATAAATTAAACCGCAATGCATCGTCTGTCAAGGCGGTTTTACAAGGTAATACAAGCGGCTCCGCTTGCTTCTTTATGTGCGTGCTTCTAAGTTGAAACCATCTGTTGATACTAAATGTTGCATGGTTCATACTGCTTGATGAGAAGGTTCGGTGCTGGGGAGAAAAACAAGACAATTCATAGCCTGGTGCATGATTGGGAGACCCCAATATTGGACCTTCAGTCTATTATCCTATGGACAAAACTTTGAGGGCGGCATTGGGATCTTGTCCAATTTCATAATTTGGCTTAACAGCTCCGATACTGCCCCAATCTATGCAGTTGTCGTGGCTGGCAACAAGTCGATTTCAGGAGAGTCGCACGCCCTACGGCTATTTCTTCAACCAAAGCTCATGCGATGAAAGGGGATGGTACTTCCATAGCTCCTGATTTTGTTGTCCCTGAAAAACTGTAAAGGGGAAAGGAGTCGCAATTGTGAACGCAACTGACAATGCGGCTTCCAAGTCCATACTCAAACTTTCTACGGTTGGGGCTTCAAAGCATAGTACTCATGTCGCCAAGGGACGCAAGTATGTTAAGCAGATTGTTGGCTTCTCTGAAGCGAATAAAGGTTCGGGTGATGATCAGCCTTCTCGCGTTCGTGTAAATAAGTACTTTGCATTTTCTTATATAGAACTCCTATTGTCTTTGCAAAATAATGTGTGGCTTGTTGCAGCAGAATCTACAGGGGTTCAATTTGTCAGGAGTTTTTCATCGCAACTAACCGCCTCTATTTCTATTGGTACTTCAATATACTCTGAGGACATTCCAGACGAGGAGTCTGAAATTCCGGAGTTGGTCCAGATTTTGGGGACTTCTTTTGAAAGAGAAGGCCGCAAGTTGGCGCGGGAGAGGAGGCTGAAGCGCCAGAGACTGGAGGAAATTCAAATCAGTGGCTCGGAGGAGGCTACGCAAGAGGATGCCTTGGCCGGTAGAAACCGCGCACAAGGGGGTCTGCATGGGACTACAGGAAGAGGGAAACTACATAAAGAGTATTGCGACACCAAATTCAATATTTGTGTGAATGAAGTATCTATCATATTAAAAATATGAACAAAGAAAACATTGAAGGTAATGTCCAGATCTCAACAAAATCGAATCAAACCATGATTTAAATTTGGTTGGTTGCAAATATCGTTGTTTGATTTTGTTTCACAAAAGTACTACACCGTGCACGTGGGTTCAGTTATGGTCTATCCTCAAAACCTCCCGACCTTCGGAAAACCTAGATAGAGAGGCGAGGAGGGGCGAGAATGTGGTGGTGAGGAAGCCGAGCTAAGTACAAAAAGGTTTCCCCATAATGGGTTGTGTGAAGGGGCACACTAAGGACCCGGCCATGCACATCCCTAAAGTAATGCAAGTCACTAGTTAACCTCTGGCTGGGTAGGCCGGATGAATGTCACACGGCCCACTTGAAGATTAAATGTGCGATTGGCGGACTGAGATGCTAAGGATAATGTTGGTGTTGCCTAGATGGTTAAGTTAGCAGAGAAAGGTCTCCAAACCAATAAAAACAATATTTGGGGACAAGGAAAATATATAGAATTAAACACTGAGTGAGAGGAGGATCTACTGCCGCGGAAAAGACATAGAATAAACACCAACTGTGAATCAGAGAGTGTATGTTGCAGAGAACCCAGTGATAGTGAAGGGTTGGGGTTAGGGTTAGGGTTAGGGTTAGGATGTTATTAGGGAGATTTCACTTTGTAACAAGGATAAGTTAGAGAGACGACATAATTGAAACGAACACATTAAAATAAAAAAGAAAACGCGGAATTCGAGTTTTACCAGAGCTTGAAACCTCAATCCGCAAGCGTTTTATCGACTGGGAACGATTGGGCAAGTTGTTGGTGCTTTGTGCGTGAATTGGGTGGAGAAGAAAAGCAACAATCACACCCTCTCACATCAACGTCTTTTACAAAGCAGCCATGCCAATGAGCGGGGCACAACCCTAGGGGCCGCTAGGGTTTTGTGGTCACATGTTGACTTATTATTTTGGTCTTACAATCGCTTAATTGATTCTTTCCTTCTTTCTCAAATTCCTAAGCATCTTTTTTACTTCATTATTTTAGAGATTTTCTAGTAGTATCTACTATCTATAACCATTCCATCTTGACTAGGAAAAGTATTTTTCAATTGAGACTATTTTATTAGGGAAAACTTATTTTTAGGATCAATTAGACTTCTTGTATTAGTCATATTCTTTAATAGGAATCCTAATACAATTTATATTTTTCAAAATTCCAAACAAATCTTTTGCCTATAAATAGGGTTCGAAGTTGTAGAGAAAAACTCACACCGCTCCATACCCTTTCTCTCTCCGTGCTCTTTTTGTTATGGAGAAAAGTATTTGAAGAATTCAATGTGTTTCAAGATCGCATCTTCATGAGTCCTCAAAGTTTCAAAAGTAAGCCCTTTCGTTCTTCATCCATCAAACACTATTGATAGGAGGTCACGGACTTAGGATTCTTCTTCTACCCATGCCTGAACCCTTTCGGGTTTGATCTTGCAAAGTTGATTTGCCCTTAGGGCTTGATCCTTTGTGTCATTCGGCCGTAAGGATTTGGTTAAGTCGCTTTCGTCGATTGGCTCAAAATCATTCTTATTCAAGTGGAGTTTTGTCCTCAAGCACCCGGATCAATTCAAGATAATTCAGGTTACCTGGTGCTAAGAAGAGTTAAGACGCCGGATTAAGGTTCAATAATCAAATTACTTCAGGTAAGATTTACATTCTGACGTAGAGATTTGTAAGGTTCATGTGTAGTTTAGATATTTTCGGGTTCATATGTGTAGTTTGGATCTTTATTCATTAGAAGCTCTCTTTCACGGAATGTTGTACAAGATTGTGCTTTTTAACTCTACCTAAAGCATGTTTTGTTTCCCGGACTAAATAGAATTGTAGGGACGGAAATTTGGTCCGGATACGAAATCAAAACCTGAACGGATTTGGATCATAATACGGATCCGTTGGATTAAGTCTGATCCCAGTATTTGCTATCTTATAAAAATGTCCCAAAGAGTTATATGTAATAATGAATATACATGCTAGTGTATGAAATCATAAACTCGTTCTCCTCTACAGGCTACTAACCTTAGTCTAAAAAAATCACTGGCCTCATGAGCAATGAACAATGAGTTGTGGATAATTTTCTTGTGTGTTGATTTTGGATAAATTTACAGTTAGGGTTGTATATTGAAGTTTTACGTGTTTTTACCTTTTTATTTGGAATAGGAAATTGTGATTGTCCTATTGATATGAGTAATGTTACATGGATGGATTTTTATACATAGTTGTAAGAACTTTTGACAGGAAACCTCCCTACAGTATCGTCTCCCTGACACTTAGCTACCAGCAGTATTGATTTTGTCAGAAAACCCCCATGCAGTTTCACTTTTACCGACATCGCGCACCATTTTACTAAAACTGTTGGTAGCTAAGTGTCGGTAAAAGTGAAACTGCAGGGGGGTTTCTGTTATTAAAATGGTGCGCGATGTCGGTAAAAGTGAAACTGCATGGGGGTATTCTGTCAAAATCAATACTACTTGTAGCTAAGTGTCAGCGAGACGATACTGCAGGGGGGTTTTCTGTCAAAATCAATACTACTTGTAGCTAAGTGTCAGCGAGACGATACTGCAGGGGGGTTTTCTGTCAAAAGTTCTAGTTGTAAACATAATTTTCTAATGTATAAATTCAAATCATACTATGGAACTGCTAAACTCTTAAAAAACACTAACACCTAATAAAAATTACTAAAACTAGAAATAATGTCTAAAATTATGTCCTTTTAGTTGGGGTGTAAGGAAAACCGAATAAAGTGGTCAAATTGACCAAACCAAACCGATTGGCATGGTTTTGGACTGTTTTAAAATTAACCGGTTTACAAATGATTCATGTTTTTCACAAGTAGATCTATTCGGTTCGGTTTTATTTTGTTAATTAATTATACCGAATAAACCGAACTGAACTGTTGCCTACACAATATAGTTCAATTATATCAAACATTATATAAATATATGTAATAATCTATAAAGTGTATTCAAAGTAGATAGTTTAGTCAACTAAAATGATCCAACTGGCAACTGATGTTAATTTTCTCTATTTTTCTCATGTCCTATCTTGTCTCAATCTCAAACTATAATTTTGTGAGTTCTCTATGTTTATTTAATATATGTCTAGGTAAAAACTTTGAATTTTATTGACATACCACTATAATCATATAAATATAAAAGTGATGACGCGAACCACTTACACCCGTACCTTTTAGAATTATTCTATCGATATAGATCTAAATCATGTTTTCATCTTATGAAAAATCTTTATTTTTATTTTATTTTATTTTTATATTCTTTGGGAGTTCGACCTTTACACAATCCGATTTGTGTATGTCGGATCGTTAGATCGAATATGAATCTGGTAGTTAGGTTGGATCTGAATTATATCCGAGTCTTGTTAAGATCCCACGAATATGGATCAAATATGGATCTTACCTTCTATTCGGATATCGATATAGGTGGATCTGATCCGAATGCGACACGCTGTCGTTCTTAAATGGTAGTGAGATTCGATTATCCGGCTTGGAATGGACAAGCAAGTTTATAGTAGGCGGGGAAAATTTAGTATACTAAATAATATTATGTTTTGATATGAATATAGGAGGGGGCTAATTTAGTGTAATAAATAAAAATTCACAATTTAGTATGTGTACAAAAATAGTTTAGAGCAGTCAAGTATTAACTAATTTTTCCAATCCCAACTGATACGGCTAACACTGCAATGCCTTGTTTTGCATTCACGGCAAAGGTGATTGGGTTAGACCGGATTAGAATAGTCAAATTGAATTAAATTAGAGCACCTCTAATGGTTATAAGCAAATGCAAATTGTAAGTAAAAAAAAAAAAAAAAACTTCTTTTGTATTTTTTAGAATGAGATTTTGAGTGTTTTTTCTCTAAGGTTAGTTATGCAAAAGTTATACAAAATGTTTTTTGTCTTAATTCTTTCTGTGTAAAAACAATGCACACCTAAATGATGTAGGAAAGGGGAATCTTAGGAGAGTAAAAAAAGACACTGCGCACCTAAACTGTATAAGAGAGGGGGAGAGGAATTTTAGGAAAAACGTTATTATCATGTAAAAGATGTAGGCAAGTGGATGAGAATTTGTGAGAGACATGTACTGGAACCTAAAACGTAGGGGGGAAATGTTGATGGAGAGGGAATAGTCATCGTCAAGTTTGGCGATTAGAATGCCTATATTCTACTTCGCATAAGAGCATGCATAACTCAGTGGCCTACTACCTTTACTCAACTTCTTCATTTTTTTGCCTAAAACGTATTTGCCTAGTCCAAGATGATCTAACCTGAATATACGATGATACTGTGGCAATGACAGTCAAAATATTAGTCAAGTAGCAATGACAGTAAAAAGATGAAGAGCTGGTTTGGTAAAAGTTCTCAAATAGGCTCTCTGTGTGGCTCTTTATTCTAACAAATCATTATCACGGTCTTTGTATTTGTTTTAAGAGTCATTGACACACAGTTTGCAATTTAAGACGGTAAATCCCTCACACTACTGATTAATCATTACTAACCCCACCCACCCCAACACACACAGTGTGCCAATATGTGATTTATAACCCCAATTCTCACCAAATGAATTAACTACAATTCTGAGCAATAGAAACCCATGATCATTGTCAGTAACTGAACCCATCATGGTATTCAATCGTGGATTAGAGACTTCATTTAGTAAGGATTTGGGCTATTTTGTCACGAGTTGGAACAGTATGGGGTTCACTTGTGTCATGGGGATTGTAGTGGCTTAAATTCTACATGCTTGTAAACTTATACTTTGCGTCTCACTTCTGTTTGACCGTATTTCCCTATTGTAGGGCTATAGCTGGATAAATTTCATATCCCATTGTTGTTCTAAGATTCAAAAGATATACAGTTGGGTCAGCTAAAAAGCACTAGTTGAAAGGTTCACTGTTTGGGTGTTTCGTAAATGCAGCCATACCTAAAGAATATGATCTCTAGGCTGTGCACGAAAGGAATGTTGGAAGCCTCAGTAACGATTGCTTTCTGTGAAGATAGATTAGCTATTGTGAACAGTGTCCTTGTTTGCGGTAGTGCTTGATCCCCAAGAATGTTGGTTTTGTTATATTGCTGTTTTTATAGAACCTATCAATTGGAGTTCACAGTACAGGGTGCCCCGTGGTGTAGTTTGTTGGTTCTAATTGGACACCTGCTTCTCCATCCAATTTTTGTAAATTTTTCTGCTCCACTAGACCAATGTTCAATTTAATAGCCTGAAGTAGGCACGAGTATTGAGCATCCTAATATGTCTCAGAACTAAAATGTGTTATTTTTAAGTTATAACTAGGAGTGCTAAAATCGCTACAGTATTAAGCTACGTTGCACCGAAACGGGTACGGGTACGGGTACGGCAAGACACGGGACACGCCGACGCGCCAATTATTCAAATGTGTTATATGTAGATGCAAGAATTCTTGAACTCCCACAATCTGAGAGATTGTTAGATAATGCTATGTTGAAGGTTGTGAAATAACTTCTACATTTGAATAATCATGGTTAGTGTTTCCTTCTTGGTTTAGTTTGAGGGTGTTATTTCTCTTATATTCTCTTATTAGAATTCTCACTCAGAGTGGTGTTCTCATGGGGACGCTCCTGTGGTAACTCCCATGAGAACCCCACGTGGCACAATATAGAATACACTAAGTTCAATATTTGTGTCCGTTAAACGTTAATCAAATCTCACTTTTAATCATATGATCAAAATATAGTAACGATTGAGTGTTTCATATTGTGCCACATGGGGTTCTCATGAAAGTTACCACGGGAGCGTCCCCATGAGAACAACACTCACTCGTGAGAATTCTTGCATGTTTCCTTTTTACTAGAAATCTCATGAATTCTTGCATGTTTTCTTTTTACTAGAAATCTGCAACCGTTATGGTCTTCCGTGAAGAATCTCTTTACAAGGGCAAACGCGTTGCGCGTCTTATTGGCTCAGATATGAAGAAGCATAAACCACACAAGTCCAAGAAACTTGAGGAGCCGAAGGAATGGAGCTGGTTTGAATTCATCAACGACGACAGTGAAAAACTTACAATTCCTATCGGATCTCCTTTTCAAGCTAACATTCCAGATTGGACTAGCCAATCTCGAAGACAGCGCTCTACCAGTCAATCTAGCGATGAAAGATGGCTTGGTTCTCAAGTATGGCCTAACAAACCAAGAGGTGAAGATTCCGTAGATAGTGAAATTGGGAAAGGTAGGCCTAGCTCCTGTGAGTGTGCATCACCTGGCTCTGTTGAATGTGTGAAGCACCACGTCGCTGACAAGAAGGTCCAGCTGCAGCTTCATTTAGGCACCGCCTTCAAGAAATGGAAATTCGACGAGATGGGTGAAGACGTATCTAAATCGTGGAATGGAGATGAGCAGAAAAAGTTCAACTCTGTCGTGAGAAGGTACCCTTCATGGGATAAAGAAAAATTCTTGCAGTCGGTATTGAAGAGGTTTCCATCCCGGAGCAAAGAAGACATAGTGAAATACTACTTCAACGTATTTGTTCCGAGGCGAATGCGTGCTGGATGTAAAATCATTGATTCTTCTTCTAATGATGTGCCTTCTTATGCCCCTTGTTTGAAGATTCCTCCTCAAAAGAGAAGCCAACCTGAAAATTGCGCTTTGAGCGATTCAAATGATGTACAGAGCAAGTACTTGAAAGTGCAAAAGATGATGCAAGCCCCAATAAAACATCGACAACCTATAAATAAGTAAGTACACTTTTACTTTAAATACGACTTTACACATTACTCATTTCACATTTAAGAAAGAGTTGGAGAGAACTCGCACGAGGAGGAGGACAAAGGTTGTTCAGATGGCGAGGACGGAAGATTTGACGACTTCACTAGCCATAACTTTGTTTGATCACTCTTCTCTTTCTTTATGTCTTTCGTTTCTTGAAGTCGGTATGAATAATGAGTATTTCCCTTGTTGGGGATTTAATGAATTTATTGTTTCGGTGATTATTTGATTTGATGTGTTCGATGCATAATACTATTATTGGGTTTACCTCTTGCAGCGTGATCGTTCATTGAATGATGATATAGATCTTGATGTTGATGCCCATACACTTAGATTTCATCAAGAACATGCACCTCTTGGACGAATGTTGATTTCCACTGAATCGCTCCTTGGATGCATGATGGAGGAAACAGAAGAGATAAAAATGTGTTTTCTTATGTGTTGATGTTTGTCTATTTATAGAGAAATTTCACCTATTCAAGCCCTTCTCCCTTTACGGTTTGTGAGGTTCACTCCATTTATTTACAAAAAATACAAGTAAGCCCCTTTGAGTGCATAAATAAAGTTTTAACATCTGCCACTTAATCGTGGGGCTGTGCAATCTCTTACAATCTCCTAATCCTAACCCCCATTAACGAGGATTATGGGCGGTCGTGTTGAGCAACGGTTGAGAGTACCTGCATCTCGGGAGATCCGTACACTAGGTGTAGGGTTCTGATGTAGGTTACGCAGCGGAAATACAAAATTTTATGCTCAAATCCCTCCATGAATCGCAGGTGAAGCATCGTAATATGATGAAGAAGAAAGGTTACCTCAGTCATACTGACTGGTGACGATCACATACGCATATCAAAATAACAGCGTCTATATAGTATCCACACGAATATACCTCAACTGGAATTCTTCTCCAATGGTGCTAGCAATCTTGGGAAGGAGGATCTTGTCATACAAGATGATGAACTCGGACGTGCACGGCGACTGGATCACATCCAACCCGTGGCTAGGAGAGAGGGGACGGTATCACCATGTTGTGTGCAGTAGAGGGGGCGGCCATCCCATGGTCGTGGCTCAGCAGAGAGGGACGGCACCATGGAGGCCGACGCCTCCAAGGAGGGGCGGCACTCCTTTTGTGGTCGAAACCTAGTTGGGTGAAAACTCCTTTTCACTCTTCCTCTTTTCTCTCTAGTATAATGTATGGAGTACGAATGAATCTAGACTGAATTTTCATAGCCTACAAATCCTATGTACAGCTAGAGAAATTCATATTCTAGTCCATTATTGCTCTTTTTTCCAACTAATGAGCACATTTTACACTTTAGTCTTATCTATTCATTATTGTTATTTAGTCCAACTAATTAGCAATAATTCCAGTTTGATCTATTATTGTGTGTGACCCTGTAGGTTCCTAGTTACGTTGGCAGTAATAACAATTATCACAACCATTGAGCGGCATCTAGCAATACATCAATGCTCCCAAGTAATAGGAATGGCAGTGATCTGAGTTACCTCTGTGACCAATGTTATATAATCTATTTGTCTCTCTATCCAGATTAGACACAAAACATGGAGTGTCACACTTGTATATCCAATCTATAGTTTTCTCGATTGTGAGTAGACTTAAAAAAAAATAACATCAATATCTCATATTGATTTATTTGAGCATGGACATGCATTTCCCTAAGTCTCACTCATCGAGTGGTCGTGGATATTTACTCCCATTATGTAGGAGGGACAATCCTATCTACATCACTACCATCTCTCAGCTTGCTTCATATCATTTCCAATTCTTGCCTTTATAGTTACCCAGTTACGGTTCAACGTTTGACGATATCAAAACATGATAATTCACAACTAGAGCATGTAGTGACTTCAAGTCGAAGGATAAACATCATTGTCACTATAAGAAGCGCTTGCGACATTGACATAACTCCCATGTAGCCTTCTCATGATGGTCATCTAGTACGTCATTACTCCTAATGCGTACCCATGTGTTAAACTTGATATCCCCATGTCAATCTACCCACATACTAGTCTCGATGCAATACAGTCGTTCTAATTAATTGTAGTACTCGAATAGGGATATTTACGAATATAACGTGTATAGTCTAAGGACTTCATTCATGTTAACATATCTCCATATTGATAACATAATGAATATCAAGTCCATATAATTGTCACGATAAATAGATTGCCTCTAGGGCATATCTCCAACACTAAGTCCATCTGAATTAGTGTAGAAAGGCTCAACCTCTGATGAACAGCAAAAAATGAAATCACCTATGCCCCAGATTCAACTTCTTTATATGTAACACCAGATAAAAAATTAACCCTTAAAGGTGCACATAGTAACCTGTAAGGTTTACAATGTACAAAACATCTAATCCATAATATCTCCATGTGGGACGGGATATTACAATCATCCCACCTAATTTACTCGATGTCCTCATCGAGTGTGTCGAGTCAGGTATCTCTTGGCTGGAGGGTGCGTCCAACATGCAGCCCTTACGGAACCAGGGTTAGGCTCGGATACCATTTGTAACACCCCGAGCGGATTACTATCCCAACAACTTTTTTATCTGTACCACCTGATAAAAATGCTTAAGCCTTGAAGGTTATAATAGTAACCCACAAGGTTAACTATATACCAAACATCTAATTCATAATATCTCGATTTGGGACGCGATTTTACACATCGTGTTTCTCTTAGAACATTTCATCGAGGTACACCCCTCATAGTGTTTAAAGTTACACTGGAGCGAATGTCTTGTCTTATGAGGATCACTATGCAGATTCTAGTTTCTATCGCCCTCTAGCGCCGAACCCGGGTACAGAAAAGTTGCGACAAATCCCAAGTATAAGATTATCTCGAGTAGTACCCAGTAAGACCGGGGGCGAATCCACAAGGAGGTTAGGGTTAAGATTTTACTTACTATCACTAAAACAAGACACAGCTAAAAAAACTAATTAAAGTGAATACATAAAATTCTCGTCTGCTTTTGAGGTATCTAAGCTATCAAATCCACCACAAAAGAAGAAGCAGTCAGCTTCGGTGCTATTTTTTATAAATAGGACTCGCGTGGATATTGCTACAAAAAAATCATGCATACTTCATGAAATTAAGAATAGAGTTTATATCATAAATATGTGAAGTCATTACTTACCAGAGATGAGAGGAGGTTAACCTTCACCATCATAACATTCACATGCTTCAAAAGACACAACATTTGCCTCGGCGCCCAGTTCTTTGCAACGCGAGCACTTTGCCTTGGAACACCGGCCTTCGAAGGTTTGGGTACGGCCTTGGGGGTTGTAGTTATATCCCCATTTACACCGCCAATCACAATTCCCTTCCTCTTAAGAAACTTCTTGGAGGAAACTGAGTTAGGTGTTGTGTAAGAATCACCAGTCTGGTCGCATGGGCCTTCTTCGATGGAGATCAGTCAGCAACTTTGGTTGGAGCAGTGGATTTGATTGATCATTCAGTATAATGGTTGAATAAACTGTGACCAGGAGGCTTTCTTAAGACAACATATGTATTTGGTTAGAAGCGCCCTCAAGCTTTGGCTCAAAGCTTCATCCACGAGAATCCCATGATCTCAACTTACTTGCTCCTCTCTCCAATCCAAAACCTTCTCGGCAGACATTGCACGACAAGTAACAATTAGCATCAAAACATGTCTTCAAACTTAGATATGACGGAGCAAAAAATAAGGTAGTGAGTATTACTTTATGAAACTGCACTGTTAGACCATGCAATCCTGAAAAAGTCTTGTCATGCAGCAAAATGTGCTCATGCATCAAGAGATTTGTGCAGTGGTTCCTATCCTTATCGAGCAAGGAATAATAGCTTCACTGGGTATTCTTACGGGTATAGCGCATTTTGCATCCTAAAATATCTTTGGTAATAGGAGGAAGAACGCTCTTGCGTGCAACATCGATGTAATCATGTCATTCCAAATGAAAGTTCTAGTATTGCAGCCAATAATTGGTTGGTGCTCCCACGCGAACAACACTTGAGAGAAAAAATGGGCAAAGCGATCACACCATCTCATTTGAAGTCTCATCCGAGACAAACCTTTTGTAACAGCCAATTTTTATATCGGTGGAACAGATGCTAGGAGGAGCCTGATCTAGGAAAAATTGGCATCTCACACGGGAAGGGTCATAGCTGAAAAAGGTAACCTCGTACTTGTTCGAAGACTGCACCCCAATGTCTACTAGTGCAGGCAGAGAACCTTGGATGCACCGAATAAGAAGAGCTTGGAAATTGAAAGTTGGTATGTCTTCACACTCAAAACATCTATCAACTTGGGGCTCCGCTGGCCACTATTAGCTCATAGTTTTTCCAAAAAAAAAAAAAAAAAAAAAAAAAAAAAAAAAAAAAAAAAAAAAATGGAGGAAGAAGAAAAGTTATATTATTCTCAAGTGTCAATTTGGGAAAAAGATGTATGCTTTTGAGAGTGACTATCCCAGTTTAATTTAATCAATTTTGTCCTAAAAAAAGAAAAACGTGAAGACGCAATGAAACAAACGAAATGTACTCCATCCGTTCCACAATTTTACTCCCCCATTCCATTATGGCCCATCACCAAAATATGTGTCTACTATCTTCTTTTGTGGCTCTTATTAGAGTAGTTTCTCTAGTTTTCCCTCCAAAAACAAAGATGATATATGGTTAGCCCCAAAATTTGTGTCTACTTCTTATTTTGTAGCTCTTATTAGTGTAATTTTTCTAGTTTGCCCTCCAAAAACACAGATGAAATCATTAAACAGTTAAAAAGTTCATACATTTAAGTAAATAACTTGACAAAAAGTTAGTGGGGTTGTAATGATTACATGTCCCCTTAATCATTTGAATTCTTCAAAGAGTACTAACACTATGTTTGGATTACAAGATGTGGTGAGAAAAGAAAATAATTGGTGAGAAAAGGTTTTCTCGTTCGCGTTAGGATAAGTTTTTATGCAAGAATCTGTGAGAATTCGTGAGAAATTATGAGAAAATAAATATCACATAATCCAAACTTTCAATCTCACTGATGAGATCTGGTGAGATAAGAAACAAGAAGAGAGCCAATATTTTGACTATGACCGAATTATCCATAAAAATAAAACTTTACATTATCTTAACGTTAGTAAAGGTTAATTTAGTAAAACTTTTGAACTTATTTTTCTTTCCGTTTATATGATAAACTAAACATAAGAGACGAGAAAGTATATGGTAAAATTCACTTACACCCCCTTCAGTTTTGGTCAATCTCCACTTACACCCCTCCCAGTTTGGAAAATTTTACGTATATCACTTATGACTACCAAACATGTTGTCACTTAGACAACCTCTATGCATTCATTATGCTAGTTCTTATGGGAACTTCTCAAAATTAAATTTTCGGACAAACTTACCTTTGCAGAGGCGGGGTTTACAAAATTATGGGGTAGCCTTTATAACATTTGCAAGGGTAAATCTGACCAAAAAACTGAAATTAGAAAGTTACACTACCAACTAAGAATACAAATAGGGGGGGGGGGGGGGGGGTAAGGGACAATAGTGTTTCGTGATAATAAAGGGTGTAAGTGAAGATCGACCAAATTTGGGGGGTGTTTGGGAAAATTACCTGAAGTACAATCTTTTCTTATCATTTCTCATTAAAGTAAGTAATCCATACAAACATGTGAGGAAAGTTAATTGTTTCACATCATTTATTTTCGTATAATTTCATATAATTTTTTCCTCACTTGATTCCCAAATATAACGTATGAGAACAGGAGAGAAGTTTTGTTTTTTCATGTACACTTTGATATTTGCGACTAGGGATGACAACGGGTCGGATCCGGATCAGATTAGCCCCTTCCTGCAACCAGGAGAAATGGGATCCAAATTCGGACGGATCTTCACCCAATTCAGATCGCATCGGGTTCCATTTATCTGATCCAAATCCGATCCATAGATCAATACAGTACGTGGTCGGATCGGTTCCGGCTTGTGTTTGCAATAAAATCCAAAAAGTAACATAAAATAAACATTATATTATATGCTAAGGAATGTTCACAAGTTATGAAACTTAAAACAAAAAAGAAATACATTTATAGGTTGGAGTTACTATTTATTCTTCTTGGAAATATAAGTTGGGAGGTAATAGGGACATATTTGTAAAACACGCATCTGCGTATCGGGTCAAAACCCGGTTGATCTACCCTCAGATCCATATCCAAATCCAAATCTAATCGGGTATGGCTTTCCAAAACCAAATTCGATCCACTCTCAATTGAATCGGATCCGGATCCGGATCCCGTCCATTTGACTCGAATCGCTCAGATCTCAGATCGGATCGGACCATACTATCATCCATATTTATGACGACCTAATTACCATTGGATCTGTGTAAATCAAACGGCTGAGAGTTTAGGTGGATGAATAGTCTAGAAGGAACAGGTAAAGTAATATTGTAAGGAGCACGAGGTCATGACGAATCTCTTCTCCCCAGAAAAAAGAGCATGAACGGTCCAATCGCTGCCGTTCAAGTGAAGGGGGGAACAGCGATTCCGATTAACTGGATTTCATTTCGACGACGATGATGATCTATTGATATTCTGCAACATCTCCGACTAAATCCGGCAATCGGAGAAGAGAGAACATAAAACCCCAGTCCGATTGAGCCCCCTTTCTTTCTGCAATTTTGTCCCAACAGAAGAAGCATTTTTTACTCAGAGTTCAGGGGGTGCTTAATCGGTCTTCTCTAAGGTATGCGTTTGTGGGGATTCATACACCTTTTTATGGTTCTATCTGACCTTACTTTATGTTTGATGGGTTTCTGTTTGACCTTATTCTATGTGTTTATGAGATTCTCTGTATATGAGTCCCCTGTGCTCACCTGGCACTGTTTTGTGAAATTGCAATATTACTCCTGTGAGAGTATGAGATTTACTCCTATGAGTAGTTCCTTTTCTTGCCTGCCAACTGTTTGTGAAATTGCATAAGAGGAAGTTAGCTTCTGGGGTGTGTGTATAGAAAATTTGTACTAATTGTACTAAAGGTTTTAGTACAAATTTTCTATACACAGGACAATTGGTCATCTAACCTCACCCGAATTCAGAATTGGAAATCTAACCTCCGAGGAAAAAGACAAACAAATTTGCCTCTCACAAATGGAGGTTAGATGTCCAATTTTGAATTGGGGCAAGGTTAGAAAACGAACAAATGTGTTCGTCTTTTTCCTCGGAGGTTAGATTTCCAATTCTGAATTCGGGTGAGGTTAGATGACCAATTGTCCTACTTCAAGGTATTATATGAATATAATAACCTAACCAAAAGAACAATGTACTCCCACAGTACCAAATGAGCCTGGTGCTGCCTTTTCAAGCATTTGGCGGAGGTGAATTGTCTAGCAAAATGATTTGATCTTTCCATAAAAAAATAATAATTCTACAACTTTATGAAGAGAATGAAATTTTTCCGTTTATTTTTGGTTGTCTCCACTTTCTCACATTTGTTAGAAAATAGCAAGACACTCATTTTGTGATGGAGGGAGTACGATTTTGATTCATCTCCAACATTTTGCTTCAAGTACAATTTTCATGGGATTGAACAATTCTCTATCATAGGTAGATAGTAGTAGGCCGTTGATGTAATAGGATGGAAATATCCAATTACAATACTAGTGGGGCGCTGATGTAATTGGAGGGGGAAATCCTCAAATCACCTCCACAAACCTTTACATAGAGACACCATGAGTTTGAATTTAACGAAAATACGCCATGAGTACTTACCAATGGTTTTGAATATTTCAATACTTAATTACGGACAGATGGAAGTTAGTTATTGATTGTGTCAGATGGTAGTTAGTTACTGATTTTTACAAGAGGAACTAACAGTATTGTGCATAATTTCAGTCTCAGAATAGGTAAAGTCGGTGATATACTCACCGAGCTTGATCTTTGAAGGACCTTGTATAACCGCCTAATGTGTGTGCCTGTTAGTGTAAATGTTAATGTTGCTGCAATAATTCTCCCTTCTAGAGGTAATTGACGAGGTGATCACATCTAACCCTACAAGTATCTCCTTACTTGGAGAACATGTCTTTAAAATTTTTATTGAACTTATCAACAATGGTGATTAAAAACCTCTAAAAACATCCTTATTTATCTTTTCGAAGCTTCTTTGTTTTTAAATCAACAAACCAGCAAAGCCAAGGTCAGAATGGGGTGGGTGACGCAGTCGACTGGTGTGTAGTTGTCATTGCTTATCTGAGTAATCATGAGGTCGAACGTTCGAGTCTCTCTCACCCCAACCCACTTTTTGAGGACATATACGAGGGAGTGGTAACTAATGTGAGGAAATGGGAGGATAAACAAAATTCCTTGTAAAAATTGACTTACACCAAGCGCTATGTTGGTACATGTTCACTTTGGTAATGGATGAGGACATTAAGTTACAAGGAGTATCCAAGATGATACCTCGTGGTGCATGTTATTTGCAGATAATGTGTGTGTTTGGATCCGCGGAAGTAGGGATGAACTAAATAGTCAAAAATCTGAGGACTCCGGCTGGTAATTGACCCAGAATTCCGGATCCGGGCAGAAATCCGGAAAATACGGATTACTCCGGAATAGAGCTCACTCCGCACCAGCCGATTGCACACCGCCTTCCTCTTTAGCCGACAATTAGGACACATGTCACTCTATGGGTGGACAGTGCAGTCAAATCTTTACCCACCCAACACATTCTACTCCTTCCCCCTAAACACAACAGCATTCTCAGAATTTGACACCACCTTCGGCCAAAATGTTCAAATCCACTCCAACTTTTCCAACATCACCGCACCATAAATTCGCCCACTTCTCCATTTCTCTGATTCAACTTATTTTTTTTATACTATTATATTATTATTTTTATAACAAAAACTACAATAATCTAATTTAATCTACTCAATCCAAACAGTCCAGGTAAAAATAAGTATTTAGCTAAACCGCTCACTTACTTCCGCGCATCCAAACAGGCCCAATATAGTTTTAGCTGGTGAAACAAGGAGTGGGCTAATTGTTAGTTAGAATTATGGAGGGATAATTTATAATGTAAAAGATTTAGGATTAGTTAGACCAAGACAAAGCATATGGAGTGTCACTTTAGTGGTTGTTCAGCAGTGGGACATGACGCATCAACTGTTGGTGGGCAAGAGGGGCCTAATAAGCATCATTTTAGATATCTTGGGTCGATTTTACTTATTGATGGAGATGAATGATGGTGTTACCCATATAATAAAAGCACGGTGGACGAAGTGGAGGAGAAGCAGGATGGACTAAATGAAGGAATACACTTGGAGTGTTGCATGACCGTAGGATCCCGGTTAGGTTGAAGGGTGATTTCATAGAACTACTGTGAGACCCGCTTTCATACATAGAACAAATCTTTAACAATTAAAATATATAACCATAAAATGAGTATAGCATAAATGAGAATGCTAAGGGGGATGAGCGGTGTAACTAAGAGATGTGTGATACGCGAGAACACAATTATCAAATATCTAAATGTTGCACTTATAGAAGAAAAATGAGAATCGTTTGAGGTGGTTTGGTCATCTGTATTGTAGGCCCTTGGATGCACCGGTTAGGAGAAGTGATATAGTTCAGATCGACGGTGGTAGGCGAGGCAGAGGAGACCAAACGGACGTGGTAGAGGTAATAAGACATAAGTTTGTCAAATTAATCATAAGGGAGAAATGAGTTTGGATAGACTCATTTGGAGAAGTTTGATTCATGTAGCCAGCCCTAGTTTAGTTGGGGAAAGACTTCTTGTTGTTGTAACTCGAAGACTAAGCATTGCTTTATTTAGAAGGTTTCTAGGGATTTTTCTTACATTTATGGGTCCGAGGGTGCTCTTATTCACGCCAAACAATTTTTGCATCCAAAGTTTGTGTAGGGAGCTTAATACCGCATCGGAGGAGCACAATGCATAGTGTGGTTTGGCACACCCACTTTTGCGAAAGGTCAACCTTATGAGCTGGGTCTCAAACCGTAATATAACCATGGAGTATGTTACGAAACGTGGCTGCGTTACGTGGAACAGGAATGGGAAACACGCTAAGTCGCGATACGGGGTACGCTGAGGGGAGGCTTCTCGAGAACGCTTTCTGGGACGAAAAACGATTTCCAAGAACGAGGGACCCTGATTGGGACAATTTGTCCTACATTTATCTAAGAAGTCCTCTACTATTAAATTGAGTATCTTGATACTTGCATTCTCAATACTAATTACCATAATAACAACCAGACCTTTTGCAATTAAGTATCAATGAAAACTAACAATGATAATATTAGCTTCTTGTTAACCGTGAAACTTAACAGCCTCTCCCAAGTCTCATACTCAAATTCTGAAATATTAGCCAAAAGAGATCCAATTCCCGGAGCAGGAAGAAGGTTGGAACTAATGGTAAAAAAATGATTCTGGCAAGTGTAAGTGTTTTTTTTGCTACAATTCGTTGGAGTTTCCTAAAGACTGTAGTTATTGTATTAATCAAGGACTCTTGAAAAAATGTGATAGTTTCTAAAAGAAATTTGTTTCCTTGAAGAGATTAAATGTTATAATTATTGGTTTAGGTTACCATTTAGCTGGCAGCTTTTAGGAATATGGATCTATTTTTAATATAGTAGTAAATAATATCGTAGAATCATGTCACTACTCTTCCTATTACTGCATTTATTAGTTCCTAACCTATACTCCATACCAAAGATAACGAAAAGACAGTGTAGAAAACTGAGTTAATGATGAATGAAAAGAGCAAACTAGAGAAGATGAAGGAGAAGATGAATCTTATGGATAAACATGTAAGTTCTTCCCTTATTGTCTGAACTTCCCTCAATGTCTGAAAATATGGGAGGCTTTGTTTATGATCTGGGTCGAAAACGTACCGCGTTTCGGTACGGACGACCCCGATTGAAAAACGTGGCTATTTCCACGTTTCTGGTAATATAGGCATGGACAACTTGTCCAACATCAGGATGTGGGGATAACCCGCTCACACATGATACCTAGAGGTGCATGTTCGGTTCGACCGAACCGGAACCGAACCTAACTGTATCGGTTCCATCGGTTCCGGTTCCGGTTAAACTGAACCGATGACGTAAACGGTTCGGTTGAACCGAAACCGAGAGAATTGAAATATATTAACCGGAACCGGTACTTCAGTTCGGTTTACCGGTTCCGGTCCTGTACCGATTTTTTTTTTTTTTTTTTGGTAGTTTGTGTTGTAAAAATATGTTAAAAAACAAAAAAAAAATAGCGATTAACCGATCGGTTCCGGTTCGGTTCCGGTTCCGTTTAAATTTTATGCCCAACCGAACCGTACCCGATATATATTGGGTCCGGGTACGGTTCGGTTCTTCTTGCTTCGGTTCGGTCTTCGGTTCACCCACCTTCGGTTAAACCGGTTCGGTTCTAACCGGAACCGCCGATTTAACCGAACCGAAATGCATCTCTAATGATACCTAACAATCTCCCCTTCATGGCCGAGCCCTTGAACATGCTTCCCCGAGCAAAGGGTTTTCTGGATTTCCTTGAATCGCCTTTGTGAGAGGGCATCTGGACCACCATCTGCAAGAGAACCCGTTGGGCAACACACAAATTTGTCTGTTCGTAGGAACACCAAGTCCGACATTCATGGATTACCCAGCCATGAGAACACCACATTGTAGAGAGATTAGCACCGCGTGAGAGGAGCACCATAATATGATTTGGCACACCAACTTACCCAAAATGTCAACCTTATGACTTAGGGCCCAAATCACATTATATTAACCATGGATATCTTTGTAAAACATCCCGGTGAGGGAAAACCGCTCACAATAATACCCAACAATGTCCCTTTCATGTCCTAGCTCTTTAACATCCCCCCCACCCCCACCCCACCCCCACCCCCACCCCCCAAGCACTTGCCGAATATTGTGGAATCACCTTGTGAAAGCGCACGGGACTACCATCTGCAAGACCACCTGGTGGAGCAACAAAGGAATTTGACCATCCCTAAGAACACGTGGTCCTTCATCCACGGAAGACCCATCCATGAGAACACCACACATTCTCACTCTTTGCATCACCAGGGGAGAGCGCGCATGAATTATTGGCATTGATACCACTTGTAGGAAGATTAAGCACCGCTAGTGACAAGCACCATAGTTTGGGGTACCAACTTACCCAAAAGGTCAACCTTATGAGTTAGGGCCCAAATCATACTATATTAACCGTGAACATCTCGTCCAACATCCCAATATGGGACAACCGCTCACACACGATACCCAACACGCACCATTCCACCGGCCACCCTTTGGTTCACCACAAACCACAGACTCTGATACCAAATGTAGGGAGATTAATACCGCGGAAGAGGAGCACCATAGTATGATTATGGACACCCACTTACACAATAGGTCAATCCTCGATGTGGGATAACCCGCTCTTACATGATGCCCAACAGTTTGCAACAATGAAATATTGGGCATCTCCAACCCATGGGGGGAGGGGGAGGGGGATTGGGGAAACCGTATAAAAATACGGTTCATGTCCAACCCTATGGGGGTAGGGGGAGGGGGTGCTATGGGGATAAATTGTGCCTTGGGTGTGGGATGGTTAGGGGGATTTTCCCCATAGACATCCCCTCCCTCTACATAGAGTGGTTAATTAATTTAAGATTTGACAATATTAATTACACTTAGTAATATTGTATGATTATATTCCGTATTTTTTATTATGATTAATAAATTTTAGTTTTTATTATTTATAAAATTAATAATGTATTCACAATTGTTGAAAAGTATACTTGCGAAAAGTCACCGTTATCTTATTTTGTTGAGAATTTAATGAATCCTATTTTTTATAGAGATAACAGTTATAATTATTAAATAAATTGAAAAACACGGTTAAAAAGCGTCAAATTTATTGAATCATAACAATACAAAATATAGTAATCAGTTTGTGTGTTTTATTACGGCTTTACTCGTCGTCTGTGGTAGTGTTTAATTCTCTTTCTTGTAATAACGACTTATTTTTTCGTACTTGTAATCGTTATTTTATCGAATAAAAGTGTTGGTTGTTATTATTATTTTAATTATTAATATTGTAGTTCTTATTATCGTTTTTGTAAATATATATAATATATATGGTATTTACAAAAACGATAATATATATGGTATTTACTTTTTTAGTATTAAATCATTAGATATTGGTTGTTATTATTATATATATTTACAAAAACGATAATATATATGGTATTTACTTTTTTAGTATTAATTATTTATTAAATCATTAGATATAGATTAGAAATTAATTTTGTTGGGTGAGGGGAAAGGAATGGGTTGGAGATGCGTAGTAGTTTGGGGGAGGGGGAGGGGGGAAATGGTGGGCCCGTGGGGGGGGAGGGGGAGGTGGCGGAAGGGGGGTGGGGGGAATGCCATGGGTTGGAGATGCCCTTAAGGTACAACACCTTTGATAGTTAACCATGTCTTTTGATACATTAAGTGTGCATGCAATTCTAAAGGTAAGTTTGCAATTTTGACTTCTTCATGTGCTGATAGATAGTTCCAAATTCTAATCTTTCTTCTACATTATGTCTTAGGTTTTCATTTGCTCTGTTAATTGTTCCAGGTGAAAGTGAATCTGTTCAGACAGAGACGTTATGTTTGATGTGATTGGGGAGAGTAGTTTGATGAGGATCAATTGCCTGATGCAGCTCTAAATACAAACATCTAATTAAATTCTGTTACAGAAAGTAGCATTTCCCTTGCTTGCTTTCTATGACAGAGCATGAAATTTGGTTACAAAAAAAAAAAAAAAGAGTGAAGATGGGTTTGGTTACTGCCTGGGATTATGGGGGACTAGGGTTAATGGACTAGAGAGAGAGATGCTTTCGGTTATCCCCCCCCTTTTTTTTTTGATTGACGAATTCAGTATATATTAGAAACAAAATATCAAACAAGATTGGGGTGATCAGTCCCTACAGCAAGATCAACATTAGCAGGAAGATTGTTAGGCTGAATGTTACCAGTATGGTCAGATCTAAACACTTCTAACAGATGGGCTACTACGTTTGTATCTCTAGGAAAAAATTTAAAAGTTACCTCCTTATTTTTCAAAATGTTCAGCCCAACTTCAATTCTCGTGCACCAACTCCATTTGGGCTCTGTCTGGTTCCAACCAACTTTGAATAACCCATAGTGCATGAGATTTGATTTCCACCTTGGTCCACCTATCTGCACTGTTTTCTTAATAGCCAGTCAATTGCCAGAAATTCTGTATCTTCTGCACTATCGCACAAAGTGCATACAGTAGCACCACCATGTACAACTCCGTTTTCATCCCTACTCACAAAAGCAGCTGCACCCTTACCATCACAATTAATCTTGAGCCAACTTGGCGCGGATGGATTCTGTCTGGTGGGGGTTTCTTTCGTTGATGTGATACCATCAGTCTAGATGCAGCTCTTGTGTTCCTCCCAAATACAAAATTTTCTCACACAACCTCCCAATATTCAACTCCATATTGCTGAACAATTTTTCATTTCTGCTCAACCAAAATCTGTCAAATTCAAAAGTAATAACACACAAGGCAGTTCTTTCTGAATTCTTTGGCCCTCCATTTAGCTCCAAAATATATTTCAGCAATTATTGAACACTGGTGAAAGGAAGCATATCAGTTCTAATTCCATCACCTGGAACCAAACAGCTCTTGCAGCACCACAATGAAAGAACAGGTGACTGACATTCTCTTCTTGCATATGACATAAAAGACACGTATTGTTATCCCACCCACTTGTGAAATTTTTGAATGGCAAAGCATTTGCAGCAGTCCTCCAAATCATAAACTTTAATCTGTTCTGAATATACACTTGCCAAATTGAGTTCCAGTCAAACAGTTGACTTCTAGCAGTGACACTATTTGAAACGTGAGAATAGTACATGGCTTTAGTGGTCACTTTACCTTTCTTGTCTTTACACCAAATCCATGTATTTTCAGTAATTCCAACTGGGATTTTGAGCTGCCGTATTTCCCTCTTTTCTTCATGAAAGAACCATTGGTTTAAAAGCTCGTCATTCCACATGTTCTTCCCAGATCATGAGTTCACACACCCTCTTTGGAGTATTAGTTGCCACTATACCTTTCTTGTCTTTACACCAAATCCATTTATCTTTAGTATTTCCAACTGAGATTTTGAGCTGCTGTATTTCCCTCTGTTCTTCATGAGAGAACCATTGGTTTAACAGCTCATCATTCCACACTTTTTCTTCCCAGATCATGAGTTCACACACCCTCCTTGGAGCATTGGCTAGGTCATCTGGTGGCTTGGAGTTTAGACTTTTCCAATTGGGACCCAGGAGTCTTGCCAGATGTCAATGTCTTGGCCATTCCCAATGATCTTTATAGCATTTGGGGAAATAATATCTCTAATACACGGCATCCCTTTCAAAAAATAGGAATCAATGGTTTTTTTGTCAATTCTATGAAAATCAATGTTGAAGCAGTACTTTTTGAGGAGCAGATCCACCCATAAAACCTCTTTGTGTGTCCATAAATCCCAGGCAAGCTTTGGAAGCAGGGCTTTGTTGTAGGCACCAGCTTTTCTAAACTCTTATTGTAATATCCGTCCCACATCGAGATATTGCAGATTGATATTTGTGGATTAGAGATGTATATGGTTGGGGGATTGTAATTTCTTGTCCTACTCCGGAGATTTGTGAGTATGAAATCTGGTCTATGGTAAACCTTGTGGATTACTACTAGAACCTTCAAGGCTTAAGCATTTTTATCTGGTGGTACGGGTAAAGAAGCTGTTGGGACAGTAATCCACACGGGTGTTACAAATGGTATCAGAGGCAACCCTGGTCCCGCAAAGGCTCCGTGGCGGTTCACTGCCAGCCAAGGGGATACGTGACTGGGCACACTCGACGAGGACGTCGAGTATATAAGGTGGGGTGATTGTAATATCCGTCCCACATCGAGATATTGCAGATTGATATTTGTGGATTAGATATATATATGGTTGGGGGATTGTAATTTCCTGTCCTACTCCGGAGATTTGTGAGTATAAAATATGGTATATGGTAAATCTTGTGGATTACTACTAGAACCTTCAAGGCATAAGCATTTTTATCCGGTGGTACGGGTAAAGAAGTTGTTGGCACAGTAATATACACAGGTGTTACACTAACCCCCTTCTTTTTCAGAAAGGCATAAAGAATCTGTCCTTCTATCTTCAGAGCTACCTCGCCAAAAAATTTAACTCAAAGAGTCCACTTTAGAAGTTAGATTTTTCGGCATTAGAAAGACAGCCATGGGATGGGAAGAGATAGAACTTAACACACTTCTGATTAGTACCTTCCTTCCTGCATAAGAGATAATTTGATTGCCACCCTGCATCTTCTCAATGATTGTATGAAAATCTTTCTTTTTTGCTTCGTTATGAAAAATGGGGAGACCAAGGTAGATAGCTGCTTTGTTACCCTTCTGCAGCCCCATCACCCCTCTGATCTCTTTCATCTAGAGAAAATGGCAGATTTTTTCTTGTTGACCCTTTTGTCCCGAGCTTTCCTCATATAGTTGTAAGCATATCTTGAGGTTTATTGCTTCATCTCTTGTTGCTCTTCCCATTAAAACCAAGTCATCATCAAACATTAGGTGTTCCAAAGCTGGGCAGGTTTTGGTACCCCTTTGATTAAATCATCATCTCTTGCAAAATGTATTATCTTGGAGAACACTTCATTGTAGAGAATGAATAAGTAGGGAGACTGGGGTCTCCCTGTCTTGTACCACAGGTCCACAAGTGCTGCTAAAGAAAACTTCATGGGAACCATTGAGGACGGAAAACCTTACAGTGCTGATGCATTCCTTGATCCAGTGAATAAGTAGATTTGGGAAGCCAATCCATTTGAGTGTGTTTAAGATGAATTTCCAATCAAGCTTGTCATAAGCCTTCTCCATATCAATCTTGGCTACCATATACCATTTTTGCCTTGCTTCTTCTTCAAAGTATGCATAGTCTCATGTAGGAGGATGAAGTTCTCTTGTATTATTCTTCCGTGCACAAAGGCTGTCTGTTTGGGATTGATAAACTCACGCAATATTCAAGTTATTATGTTGGCCAAAAAGTTTGAAATCACCTTATAAATGGTGTTACATAAGCTTATAGGTCTAAAATGTTGTACCTTGTGAGGATCATCAACTTTAGGGATTAATGCAATGAAGGTAGAGTTGATACCTTGCTTGAGTTTTCCAATTTGAAAGAAGTCATTGATCACTCCACAGTAATCCTCCCTAATAGTGTTCTAGAAGTGCTTGTAGAAGAGGACAAGGCATCCCATCAGGCCAGGTGCCCTGAAACTCCCCATTTGAAATAAAGTCTCCTTAATTTCTTCCCTTGTAGGGAATTTGCACATTACTTGAGCTTTGTCTGCATCAATCTTCTTTGGAACAGATCTTGTAACCACTCATTGTTTGGAGGATTCGTTGTGTCAAAAAGCTTGCTGAAGTAGGTGCAGAACTTCTCCAATCTCTTTTCCAGTTCTTGCAAATGAGCCATTCTCTCTTTGAATTCTAAGGATTCTGTTTCTATGGCCTCTTAATGCAGCTGTAGTGTGAAAGAATCTGAAGTTTGAATCTCCCTCCTTCAGCCATCGACATCTTGACTTTTGTTTCCAAAGCAGCTCTTGCATCGTATAAAGTTCTTGGAATGTGATCTTGATCCTTTTTTCCTCTTCAAAGGTGTGAATGTTGTTCTGAAGAGCCAGTGTATTTAGGGCTTTTGTTTGATCCTTGATGCTCTTTTTCACATGTCCAAAGTGGTCTTTGTTCCATTGCTTAAGAAAAAGCTGCCTTAGTGTATCTCATTTGTGCTGTCCATCCTTCTCCAGGATTTCTCCCTCTTTTCATGGTCCAAGCTCCAGCAACAATGTCATTGCAGCTCGTGTCCCTCAGTCACATTGCTTCAAATCTAAAAGGTTTTGCACCTCAAGATCACATGAGCATCATATGATCTGACAAAGCTGAGGGTTTGTGTACAAGTTTTCTTGACACTTGCGTACTTTTGCCAAGTTCCATTTGAGTAGTGCCCACATTGAGTTATTCTTCTTTTTAAGTCGAGTGTTAAGCATCCTAAACTCTCTGAATAGTTCTCTTCTTAAAGCCGTTGCCTAGAAGACGATAATGTTTGAACATTTCCTGCTATCTTATCTGTTGTTAACTAATAAAGACAAAAGGAAACAATTTGAATGGTTATTTCTGCAATATCATCCAGTATGCAATTGTGCATACATTTTGGATTCTCATACACTGGCCTTGTGCCACTCATACTTCTGTGTTCATGAAACATCATTGTGGTCAGATGCAAGAATGCTCATCTCCTCCTCCTCCCTCTTCCTATCACTCTATGTCTTTCCACTCGGGAAAACATGGCGACCACATTGCCGGAAAATTTCAACCAACACAAAATATAATTTTTGGGGATCTTTGATTCGCCTCGATGCCCCGAATACACTTCCCCTCTTGGCCGAGTTCCAATTCCTCACCTTTAGCGTAATGATTTCAGGATGTACATAGTGATTTCAGCCAAGTGAGGTGAGGGTGGCAGTGTTTGTGTTGTTAGGTCATCATAGTTGGGGTTGCGGGTAGGAATGGAAATTTGGTCCAGTCCGATCAGAGATCCGAGTGATCCAATCCGAACGGATCAAGTCCGAATGTGATCCAATTTAAAATGGATTGGAATGAATTATGAGCGAATAACCCGAACAGATTTGGATCTGGTTTCGGATCCTAGTGCAGATCCGTTGGATACCCGATCAGAGAACTTGCTATTTTACAAAATGCCCCCAAGAATTGTATTTAATAATGAATATACATATTAATATTTAGGGTAAATTACATATAGGTGACCTGTGGTTTGGGCTCGGTTCTGATAGGTGACCCGTGGTTTGAAAAGTTTCACTTAACTAACCTGTGGTTTGCTCCGTATTTCACACAACTTTTCCGTCCATAACTCCGTTAGCAAACAAAGATTTAATCACATTTTACCCCCATTAATTTAGCAATAACATGAAAAATATCAAAACAAAAAACGTAAGGGTAAACGACATTTTCACCCTTGTTGTTTTATTGAAGGACACTTTCACCTCTCTCGGGATCACCAAGAACAAGCTGTGTTCTTGACCCAAACCGACCCAATTCCAGGTCTGCTGTTAACAAATCATGCATTTAAGCAACCATCATGTTGGCCTTAACTAGGTCAGCAAGAAACTCACAAGTTTCATTCTATATAAACCCATAAATCATCATAATATACTTATAAATTATAACTAAAAATCCTTTACTATAAACATAAATCCCACAAGTTCGAACAAATTTGTAAGAAAGAGGACACATGAGGAATACTGGACGCAAAATACATTCAACCAACCTCAAAGCTACATCTTTTTTCCAACATAGTCAAACCCATAAGCACTTGGTTGGAACTGGAGTGAAAAATCCCATCGAAACATAAAAGGGCCCTTCACAAAATCGTGAATGGCCAGAGTCAGACCTGGTGGGGTATGCAATTTTGGATTCCAGCTAAAGTGTTGTAGGTGATTAGGAGATTTGGTAGGAAATAGATCGTGTTGAAGGCGAAGTCTCCTAAAGAAGAGAGGCGGAGAGAAATTGATTGAGAGGTAGAGAGATATGATAATAAATTTTCTTCTTCTTTTGCTCGTCAATAATGTTGATTCATATGAAGTATGTCTTGGTTTGTGATCAATTTGGTTTCAGAATATTGTTTTTGATTTGTATCTTATTGTTCATGAGTTGTTGGATTTGGGGTTCATCCTCCATTATTCGTCTTCACCTTCATATTCTTTTTGCAACACATTAGTATAGTTGAGGGGTGTAAAATATAATTAAATCATTTTTTTTTAACGGATTTATGGACGGAAAAGTTATGTGAAACATAGAGCAAACCACGGGTCACTTAAGTGAAACTTTTCAAACCACAGGTCACCTATCAGAATTGAGCCAAAACCACAGGTCACCTATCTGTAATTTACCCTAATATTTAAAATTATAAACTCATTTTCCTCCATCATGCTACTGACCCTAGCCTCAAAAAAATCACCGACCTTCAACAATGAGTTATGGACAATTTTCTTGTGCTTTGATTTTGGTTAATTTGTGGATGAAGTTATATTTTCTATTTATGGATTGGAAGTTGTGAAGGTCCTGTTGACATGGAATTTTTATATCCTGTTTTGGGGTTCTCGCAATTTATGTTTTTCATTTTTCAAATAATTTTGGGGGTTTTCTGAGTGTCTGATCCAGATCCGATTTGTGCGGATCTTTCGATCGGATATCGATCTGGTAGTTTAGATCTGATACGAATTCGATTCGACTGGATCTGGATCGGATATGGATATCCCCTTCTTATTCGGATATGGTTGTGGATATAGGTAGATCCGAATCCGACCCGTTGCCAACCCTAGTTGAGGGGTTGATTTGGGTTTTGTTCTTATGGGAAAGATGAAGAACACAAAGAAGATGAAAAAAAAAAAAAAAAAAAAAAAAAAAAAAAAAACCAAGTAATTGCAGTTTAACCCAATGTGGTTTTACATCATTTGAGACCAGAGGGGGTCTTTGCCCACACCCCGAACACCGGAGGGCAAAAGGCAATTAACCCAAAATCATTTTTACAAAGGACCATCATGTTTTTTTTTTTTTAAATAATGTTTCTGTATGATCATGTCGCAGAGATGAAAGACATTCTCGTGTTTAGTGGCAAACAGTGTATGTCTATTGCTTCTGTTCACTTCTTGGTTGAGTTTCCTTTGTTCTCGAAGAATTTAGCCATTTGGGTATTATTTCTTATTTATGGATTCAGTCTGCAATCTAAAGAAATATTCTATTTGTGTGCTTCCTTTTACCAGGAAAAAGCCCCCAAGTGCAGCAATTTCATTAAGGAAACGTGCCAAATTTGTTCCAACAAAGCAAAAACCAGGCACTACCTGCGTCACACTCCTGATCGATTGTTTGCTTCATCAATAGCTCCTGTTTGCAGTAATAAGCATAATTCGAAGAACTCAGCCAGTTTCTTTCTGGTGTTAATAGGCATATTTGACCAGATATGGACAAGCAAAAACTACAGAAGTCCAGGAAACTTGAGAAACCTAACAGCAGAAGGAACAACTGGATAGAGTTCATAAACGACGAAAGTGACAAACTCGTGGTTCCTATTGGAACTCCTTTTCAAGCCGTCGTTCCAGATTGGACTAGCCCACCTGGGAAACAACAGTGCTCTACCGATGCAAGATGGTTGGGTACAGAAGTATGGCCTAACCGACGCAGAGGTCAAGATCCAGAGAGCGATGAAATAGGGAAAGGTAGGCCTGACACCTGTCACTGTGCCTCTCCTGGCTCTGTAGAATGCGTGAAGCGCCACGTCACCGTCAAAAGGTCACAGCTCCGGCATCATTTGAGTACCGCTTTCAAGAAATGGAAATTTGACGAAATGGGGGAAGAATATTCTAGATCTTGGAATGTCGAAGAGCAGAAGAGGTTTGAATCTATTGTGAGAACGTACGCTTCGTTGGGTAAAGAAAGTTTCTTGGAGCTTGCTTTGGAGAGATTCAAATCCAGGAGCAGAGAAGAGATAGTGAAATACTACTTCAATGTATATGTTCAAAGGCGGTTGAGTGCTCAGACACGGGTTGGTTATGAGGTTTGTGATTCTACTGACGAAGAAGATGCTGGTGGGCCCGTTGAAGCTCCTCGTTCGAGAAATACTCCTCAAAAGAGGAGCAAACCTGAGACAAATGGTTTGAGCAATTCTAGAGATGTCCAGAGAAAGTACTTGAAAGTGCGCAGAAGGTGATGATAGCAAGTCCTGTGAAAGAAGTACAAAGTTTTGCAAGTTTGAGACCAATTGTTGTATTTTGATTTCGGGCGTGCTAGCCATTGATTAGGTTCATGTATCTGAAATCTTCTAGTTTAGAATCATGGAAGCGTGTTCATTTTGTTGTTACATTTTGTTGTAATCTTGATGAACACAGAAGAAAATCTTACTAGAAGGTTCGAGCTGTAAAATCAAGAAAGCTCTTTTTTCTTCGTTTCTTGATTACTCCATATGTTTCTATTGTTTCTGAAAGTTTATGAACCATTTAAAATATCTTGATTTCGCGGTTGTAGTTTGTAAAATAACAATGGATGTCCTCGGGACACTATCTATGATGTCAATACACGAACTAGAATTGTCAATAAGACATCACTTGTCTTTATGATATACTTGCTCGGTTTCCTCTCTTTCTTGGTTTGACATTTTCATCCGTGACTGGGTCACTTTGACCTGGTGATTTGGATAGCAAAGCGATGTAATTTTTTGATAATTTTTTTGTGTTGTTAATGACTAAAGTGTACTCTACAACTCCATGAAAAGTTTAGCAAATTATTCACCGGGTCAAAGCGACCCAGTGAATAGTGGTAATAATAGTGAGACCAAGAAGAAAGATAGATACAGGGAAGTATAATATAGTCGGTGGCAATCGCCAATCGGGATGAATAAGGACACCCAATGCAAGATCAACACAAAGCATCAAAACTGCCAATCGGGATGAATAAGGACACCCAATGCAAGATCAACACAAAGCATCAAAACCGCGAGTGTGTGCAGTCCAAGATCAACACAAAGCATCAAAACCGCGAGTGTGTGTGGTCCACACAAATCTTGTGATAATGATGTTTTGAGGAGCACCACGTCAGCAGCTTCAACAACATTAAAGTAAGTAGTATACTAATATCTCCCAAGCATAACCAGAAGTAAATTGTTGGGGACGCTTGTAGATGTGAAAGGCAATTAGTGCTAACAAGTAAATTTATCATTCTGAAGTACTACTTTAAACCAGACACTCCCACTCCATCTTACAACAGCTAACAATGTTATTGCTACACAGGTACAAGATTCACATTTACCAAAATTTGGGCCTTATTCATCCAGATTCTGCAAAATGTAAAAGTAAATACCAGCAGTGCCTCATCTGGGATTCAAATTGAGGTTCGACTATGTTGGATAACCATGGAGAATAAGTCCACCACTTTGCTTGAATTCGAAACGACAATGTGACAAAGTTTCTTCCGGGTCCAGTAAGAGATTATACTACGTTCTTCACCACTGAATCACATGAGAGTGGCACCGCTATTTTCTCTTCTCTACAGATTCCAAATCTGTTGCAGTATTTACCCCCACATAAAGGGAGGGGGGAGATTAGGTGCAACATAAGAAGCCAGATCATGAAAAGGCCGCAGTTGAAGATGGCATAGGATCCAGACTCTAGTTCTGAAAATGTACTCTCATAATATCTAAGATGGCATAGGATCCAGACTCGAGCAGCGACTTGAAAACGTAGATTTGGATGAGAATCAGGAGAAGGGAACACTTCCAAACCGGCATTTGCCAAAGATAGATGTCATGAATGCACCAGAAACTGGGAGCTGCGCTGTGGGAAGCAAAATGGACCATTCCAGGCATAGTTTACACTCACAGGTTCCGACCCCAAATATATAGTGCAAAACGGTAGTAGCCTGTTTGAATAACACGTGGAAATTGAAAAATTAACAATAGCATATTGTACCGTGTCAAACAAAAAAATATAGTAAAATAACATATGGATTGCGAGCAACGCATGCTGATATCATTCATACATAAATAACTGGTAAATGAGAGTCATATCATAGACATAAATAAACAAAGTTACTCAACACTTAGGAAACAGTCCGCAAATAATCATCAAGAGTCTACACTCTCATTGTCATTTTGTACCAGGCTCCCGCCCTCTGTATCGACACATACAAACAATGATGTAAAAGCGATGTGGGAAGAGTCTTTATATTATGATAAACAAGGAGGGAATAACAAACCTATCTAATCCTTAACTACGCCAATTTGCAACTTTTGTAGTGAATTTACCAAAGTGTGATTGGGGCAAATCCTCGTTGAAAGGCCAGTACCTCAGAAGATAGAACATCTAATATTTTGTCACCCGCATTAGCTGACTCCGCTTGTTGAAAGTAGTGGTCCTGTTTCACATAAATTTTTATTTTTATTTTTTGTCATCTCGCTGGTCTTGCCTAAGCTTCCTACTTATATACAGGTAATATCATTTACCTCTCATTTGTGTACAATGTTTAGGTTGCATGCTCTGAAAAGCAAAGTAGCTATACGGCATTCACACGCAAGTCAGGCATCATGCATTATTTTCCATAGGCCAAGAGAAACTGCAGGACTAACTTCTGCAGGGAAGACGTATTTTCTGAAAGCGGAATGTTATTTGTTTCTTCTTCCTAAGAAGGAAACTGTGTTGTCAGTTTGTATTTTTGAGATTGGGACAGGTGCAGCAACTAACCCTTTATTTAGTAGAGACTTAGATATATGGCTTTCTACCACACACCATGATCGCAAATACAGCTTCGCTGCTCACAGAATCAAAGGAATGAGGGATTGAACATCTCAGTCATGTCTGAACGAATCTAATGATTAGTAATGAAGAATAGCCGATTAAAGAAAGGGAATCTGCTATACTTGGTTATTGGGTATTGGTCTGGGGCTAGCTAAGCTAGTAATCACCATAGTTCCTCCCAAAAGCTCATACGATCCCAAGCTGATGGGATAGAAGACGTTCAAAAAGAGGCAAAGCCAAAAGGACCACTGTCCCCGAGATCGGGCAAGCTCTTTCACCATCGTGATAATAAAACAATCCGTAGTCTGGACTTCAAAATTTTACAGCAACATTGACTGCAAATTCTGAATCAAATGATGTGTAGAGAAGTTGGGGTGAGTTTGGTATGGATTTTTGGACCTTTAAGTCGACTTTTTAGTTGTTGTGAAACAACGTTTGTGACAAAAAAAAAGTTAATGAAGAAAGATGATGTGTTCAGGGAAAAAGTCAGTGCCATTAAAAAGTTAGCGACGTGACAGTTTTGTTATTTAGTGAAGATCACCAGTTTATCCTTTTGGTGTTTTAAGTAGATGATGATATGAAAAAACTTATATAGGCAAAGACAAGTGAATAGCACGGACATAATGGTCATTTTGCTGTTTACATTGAAAAACTCCAAACATAAGTTCATGAAACCCAACCTTTTTTTTTTTGAGAAATAACCTAACTTTTTTCAAACACCACTTTACACCACAAAGCCAAAATCTAAAATTCAAAAGCTGACACAAAAAAGTCAACACCGAACGCTCTACAAAAGTCGACAACATATTAATAGTTCAAAGTTGATTAAAAGTCCAAAAAATCCATACCAAACTCACCCTTGTAACATTTAGCGTGCAGGCTTCCCAAATTTTGGTGAAGAGTCAACTTAAGAAGGATTTAGGGATGCCTAAGGACGATAGGGGTTACCTGAAGAGCACCAAAAGATGTTGGGTTCTCACACACATTAACGAGGGGAATTCATCAAACAAAAATGCTATGTGTCCCAACATAGACATCCCTACCATGTCCCAACTTGCCATATCAACTGCACCCACCAATCACTTTGAAAATAATAAATATAGTAATGGGTCCTGTTGTTGAGGTGGTCAAGTTGGGACAGGGTTGGGATGTCTATGTAGGGATGTGTAACATTGCTCTTCATCAAATGGTGTGTGAGAAAGGACATGATCTCAATGAGCACAAAGGATATCATATGGGAGCCAGGAAAAGGTCAGCAATGGGCTAGATACTGAAGGAGAGCCATAACCAATGCTACTAAGATAATAGTACCAAAGGTTGATGTTTCATGAACAGAAAGTAATTGCCACTGAAATCCTTCATCACCCATTCTAAATTGGCCTTACTTTCTCATGGCTTTTAAAGGCCAGCCACAGAACAATTAATTTGTCAGAATCCAAGTATCCTATTCAAACTTGGCAAAATGGCGTCATTTCACCCTCCATACATCACAGCCTTCTTCTACTTCACCACATACTTTGTTTTTTGTTTTCGAAATGCATGCCGAGTTTAACTTAAGGTCATCTATATCTTTGTTCATGCTATATTCTAAACAAAAAAAACACAGAAAAATGAGTAATAATATACATTGTTGGCCTTCAGTAATACAATCAACAAGTGTAAAATACAACTTTACATGCAACAGTCAGTTTTTTTAGAGTAACTAGATGTATTACTATTACATAAACTCTAATGCCAGATTTCAAATCTTCAGTACAGTTAAACTTCTCGTACCAAAATCAACTCATTCCCAAAGCTTCACGAACTTTTAACTATGAGTAGATTATGAACATAGCAAATCCATCATTGACCTAACCGTTTTTGACACTTTGAGAGATATTATCTTCTCATGTCACATATAGCATTGAATAGAAATCTCGTATATAAAGGCACTTGATTATGCAGAAGGCTTAGTAAAACACTAACAAAGACTGATTACAATCAACAAGTGTACCTTCTTAGATTGCCGGTAATGCACTCCTGACGGCAGAGTGTGAGTTCTTCAACCTGTTCTTTCCAGATTTACTCCTAAAATTCCACAGTGGTGTCAAATACAGTCGCAACAGCCCATTCTCCAAAGTGCTAGGAGAATACCTAGTACTCTTGTTTCGATCCAAGGCCAACTCCTCCCTGTTCTTCTTACTACCACCTCCAGACTCAACAACACTCAGCGAGCGCCGGTATGAACCAATCATCTGACCGCTCCCGCAGCTACCACTGCGAACAAGCTTCCCATCAAAAGCTCCATTCCCAACTCTAGTCCCTCTAGAACCCCCTGGTGGTTCGCTAATGCTGTGCCTTGCAGGTTCAGAACACTCATTGCTTCGCGGCCTATGCTTAAACCCCATAATGTTCAACGCTTTTCTCCATCTCGCCGATTTCTTAAACCCACCACTATCAGCAACAACATCAACATCATCATCCCTTCTTGAATGGTCATGTCTTTGTTCAGCGAAGTCCAAACCTCTACATTCCCTATCTTTAACTACGAATTTCACGCTTTGGTAAACAGCTCCAGTAGCAGACACCTTAGTGTTCAAAATAGATTTCATATCATCAACCTCTACAGCCACAATCTTCTTATTGGAACTCATACCAGAACTCGAACCATCAAAGCTATTCCTCCTCTGCGAAGAAGACGAATCCGAGCCGTAGTCTCTCGTCTGAGCTGACCCGCCGGATGTCATCGGATCCTCCATGATTGAGCTCATCTTCTCCTCATAATCAGACCTGTTAATAGTAGGTGGCATTCTCACATTTTCAGTTACCGATATGATGGGGGCAAGACAAGGGATTGTTCTAGCAACCATGTATCCATCCCATGAAGCTCTAGGTTCATCTAGAGAGTACCGCGGATGATCGTGAGCGTCGACGGAGTATCTGGGCTCCGTATCGCAAGATCTCCTGCCATAAAAACCGTATTCGCCGCCCTCCAAATTTGTTCCCCTTACTGATGCCGCATTTAAGTTCTGACTTCCTCCGCCGCCACCGCCATCGCGGTGGCGCTTCTTGATCTTCCATTTCTTCATTTTCTGGCTGAATACAGAAGCGGCCACCCAAATGTTACCTGCAATGTCCTTCAAATTCCTCTCTGGGTTCCTCTTATTACGCCATTCGAGGTCGATGTGCTCCTTCATGGTCTTCCCTTCTTCTTGTTCTCCTTCGCCATCTTCGAATCTCGGTAAATCAGTATTATTCGCATGGTGTCTAATTGAACTTGAATATCCAGAAACCCTTATTTGATCCGCATTTTCAAATCTGGGTAAATCAGTAATCGCACTGGGTCTGACCGTGTCTCTAGAAACCCTAATTTGATCTTCCTCTACTGATTCGGGTATCGCAGTAGAAAACCCTAAATTCTTCGATTCGATCACATTATCAATAACTTCCCCTCCGTCGTCGAGGTCGAATAGATGGAATAGACTGCTCCGAGCCCTCACATCGCAGGATCTCCGCCGCGGCTCGGAAACCCCCAAATTGGCTCCGCATTTCGCGGCGGAGTAGGATTTGCTCCGGCTGAGCTCCGGCGGGTCGAAAGGAGGAGGGAATCTGGTGCGGCGACTGGTGGGTTTTGGTCCGGCGACAGCGGCGGAGGAGGAGGAAGTGGGTTGTGGAGCGGCGGCGATGGCGGTGGGTGGGGGATCAGATGGGGAGCCGAGGTAAGTGAGGCGTTCGCCCAAGCATAAGGCGCAGACGCCGGTGATGGGTTCGGATGGGTGGCGATGGCAGGTGGAGAGGCGGCGAGGGTTGGGGAGAGTCATGGGTGGGTGCACGCAGAGCTCATGATAGAGGAAGGACGGTGGTGGTGGTGAGGTGGGGGACTGGAGAGAATGAGAGAGCAGTGAATGAGAGAGACGTTTTTCTGGTGTGGTGCAGTTGGATGGGAGTGTGTACAGTCAACTGTGTAGTGTGTGTGTGTGTGGAATGGGAGAGAGCAAATAGGCAAATAAGGGAAAATAGAAATTGATGTTGGTTTGATGTGAAGCCAAGTAAATTCTAGTACTCCATCAGATTCATTATTGGTACCAACTTCTTTTCAATAATTCTTTCACTATTACTATTACCTTTTCTGAGAATCATGGCATTCTAATGGTTAGAATACGAATACGAATACGAATACGAATACGAATACGAATACGAATGCGAATATACGATACCACTTGTTATGAACAAAAAGACACGATGAACGAAGAACAAGACGAAGAAACAGCACACGAACATTTAACGTGGTTCAGTAGTTTTGATATTAGCTATGTTCACGGCCAAAATAACATATTAATAGATGAGAGAGTCAATTACAATCGATTACAATCACGACCCTAGACCATTTATATAGGCCTAAGCTATCGACGTGTACTCAAAGTAACGTTCAAACATTGGCAAAAACGAAAAAAGAAACAATTCTAAAACTGCCCAGACCTGGTCAACCAGATCGCACGACCTCACAATCCAGGTCGCATGACCTCTGAGCAACCCAAATTCCTGCAGCTTCGATTGCTTTGCCTCCTTTACTCGTTGCCTTACCAATTCAAGCCAGGGTTTTGATCACCCAAAATAAAACTAATTAATTAGCGCTGGCCATGGTAGGGTTGGGTCGGGCCGTGTCGGGCCGTGTCGGGCCTGATATCTGAAAAAACATGAACTCAAGTCCAATTCAACCCATCCATCGAGTCAACACTCGAATTCAAGCCTAACCAATCACCACTTTGTTTTGTCTCTTTCTCCCCCCACCACCCCATTATGACTTTTTGACTCGTATGTGGATCACTTTGACCGGGTGATTTCGATCGTAAAATAAAGCAATGTTTTCATATCTTTTTCACCGTGTTTTACAGTCATTTTTACTCTACAATACCATAAAAATATTATCAAAAAATTGCATCATATTGAATTCCAAACACACCGGGCCAAAGTGACCCAATAAATAGCGGTAAAAGTCAATTTGGGGAGAAAGAGAGGAAACAAAGTGACATATTATGTTTTTTAAAAGGGTAAAAGACGCCCTCTGATTTATGGAATAATACATTTTGCACCTTTGTTAGCGGATGGAGGGTGGACAGATACCACTCTTCTGTTACAATCCGTTAGTGGAGGGGTGAAAACTGACTTTTTGTGACCATTTGACCCTTATAAATTGTGGACACATAACACCCTTTTTGTTTATTATTGATTTCATCGTGTTCTTGATGTTCTTGGTGTTCTTGAGCACCACCTCCACTACCATCAAATCCCCACCACCACCACCACCACCACCAAAATCTAAAAAAATATCTATAAATAAGGTTGAAGGAATAAATAAAGAAGATTGAAGAAAAAAGTGGAAAAAAGAAGATTGGAGGAGAAGAACAAGAAGACCACATCTGATTGTAAAGTTCTCTTCATACTTCTCCTTCTCTTCCTCTCCTCCACCCATAGCTACCTCTATCTGACTCCAACCCACAAGCTCAGACCCATTTCAATTCACACCATCCACTATCCCCACCTGCAAATACAACATGCAACTACCTAAAACCAATTAACAACCCACTGTTTACACCTTCTTCCTCCATGAACCATACCCTTCAAACACCCAACCGAACCACTAGCTAAACCCAATATTGCAACCTCCAAACAGTCTCCAACACCATACAACCAAGCTCACGGTTTACACCATAACACCCACCTAACCAACAGACTGCCTTCCCCAATCACAACCCCACAAATGCGGAATCGAAAAAAAACCCAAATCCCTGAACCTCTATTGCCCAAACTCCACTGACTACAGATGTAATACCCCGTTTTATTAAATAATTTATTGTTGATTTTTCGTATAGTGTAGATGTTACTCATATGACGAGAAGGGAGGTAGTTGTCATTTCGAGAAGTTAATTAAATATTTACTTGGAGGTAGAAATTATAGTTTGTAAAAGCTCTAAATCCTTATAAGAAATTCAATAAAGTAAATAAAATAAAAACAAAAACAAATTTTTTTTTTCACAATTCCCTTACTTCACCTGCAGACCCAACTCTTGGTGAATTTCTTCTTCTCCTTCCTCTTCTTCTATAAACATCTTCTTCTTCTCCTTCGGCAACACCAACACCCGCCACCACACCACCACCTCCATCACAACTCCCCTATCCTCTCCCTCTATCTCTCTTTCTCGCTGCCACCAAGCACCAGCAGAAGCAGCAGCAACCCACTGCCGCTGCCACCGTCGGGACACACCCACTGAGCACCACCACATCTTATCTCCGCACTTCTCCACCTCCATCTCTCTATTTATCTCCTCCTCGTGACCAGAAGGAGAGCACGAAGTAGAAACAGAGGTAGCAACAGTAGCAACGAAGCAAGAACGCCGCCGATCCTCCAATTTTTTCGGCGAGAGCTTTGGCCAACTCAAACCAAGGCAACCTACCCTTCCTCCTCTGTCCCAGGTGACTCCTGGAGGTCTGACCAAGCTCTTGGAAGGCTCAGCCGCGTCCATAAGCCATCGGAGAAAGCCCCGTCCAGCTCGACCTTCGGCAATACTTTCGGCGATTCGACCCACCTCGTTTCTTCGTCATTTCTCGAAATTTTCAGCGTGGGTATGCTCTAAATCTTCCTCTGAGTCATTTTATATAATCAAAATCATAACTTGATGCATAAATCCATGCTTAGATTGAACAAATTCGAAGTTCATGTAAGGGGGTGAAAGTGTCTTTTTATATAAACTATGTGTAAGGGGAAAATTGTTGTTTCAGAAACTTTGGGGGGTTAAAGTGTTTATTAAACTGTCTTGTGAGTGTAGGGGGTGGTAGCTTACTTGTACTATAAGTTGGGGGGTTCTATTTGTCTTTTACTTAAACATTGCACTTTATGTAAAAATAAAAATGAAGATTTCGGAATAAGAAAATTTTCTGAAAATACTAGTTTTTGTCCTCATCGTATAAATGTGTTCCGCGTATAGATATTGCATGAGTCGATTGTTAGAAATTAAAATAGAAATATTTCATTAAAAACTACACAAATAGTGTGTTTAATCACATTTCGAAATGTGAAGTATAATAGCCGTTTAGCAATAGACGTGTTGTCTCTTTATTAAAAAAATGTAACTACAGAGATATGTGAAATTAACAAGTGGGTTTCGGGTTAGTCTAAAATTATTGAATATGATTCGTTTTATGTTTTATAGTGTTATATTTGGGTCTGTGATGAGTTAGAAGCTCCAATTTATAGGTGACGATTTCGTAGGCCAGAACTACATCTAGGACGTGCTTTTGGATTAAGGTAAGTTAATATGCCTAGCATTGCGTGCCTTTCCTTCTTTCGTGTATCGCGTGCGTTATTTTTGAAGCACTATCATACAAGCTTTATTTTGAATCATTTACTCGCTTTCGAAAAGAAATCATACTTGAAAGTATCACATGAAAACTGTTAATCCAGAATAAGAATCCGAAAGAAGAACATCTAAATTCTATTCCGAAATGAAGTATTGTTCAAACACGACTACCATATTAGGCCACGATTACCTAGATCACGGGCCACAATTATCAAATATTCAGAACCGCTCACGTGTTGGTCAAATACAAACGTCTCTCTTAATCTTATACCAGATATTATGAAAAATTGCCACACCGGATTTAGTTGGAGCTCCTTACTCAATTTTTCAATCCTGGAAGAAAAAGTCATAATAATATAAAGTGGAAATTGTTGTGTGTGGGTTTGTACTGTATCCCTGATACCATACGTTTCAGACAGATTGCGATTGGTTATTGTTATGTGGTTATGAGGCGCTGTGGTGCGAACCTCCTTGTGATTGTGTTATGGTTAATGTTGTGCTTTAGCACATTATGATAAAGTGGTCTTGGATTGGATATGGTCACTCCCCCTATCAACTAGTTAATAAAATGGATTTCTGGACTCAATTTCTATCGATGAGAAAAGAGAATGCTATCCTCTTGAGATTTAAATTGATGAGTTGTAGAAATATTGCAAAGTACTTCTTGTGTGATTCTCCGAGATGGTCCACATCATTGGATTGGAAATCGTCATGGAGTTTGACAAAGCAAACAACGCAAATGTTATCCTCACAGACTTCTGACATTTATTACTTGAGTAGCGTACTTTTTATTCCTGTCACGTGCCTCGTAATATGTTTACTTTTTATGGGTGTTAGCTTACTCATCCGTTTGCTGATTATTTTCTTCAAAATTGTGGGTGCGTTTGCCATTTTAAAATCGCAGGTCATCATCCAAGGTGGGGGACGTTCAAGACACCGTTGGATAGGAAGGCTTAATACTTAGAACATCGATCACATAGTATTTCATACATTTCACTGAATAATGTACTTATAGCTTTTGAAACGCTATCACTGGTTTTATTTGGAATTATGTATTACGTTTTGAATTGTCGATGGTTGTACTAGTTGTGAACCGACGATCATTATCCGTTCCCAATGAGGTTCATCACCTCAGGAAGAGGCATCCCGCGATTTGGGGGTGTTGCGACATGGACTTTTTCTATGTAACTTCACATATATGTGTTCCAATTCATATACATAGTGATAGAGAGAGACGGCTTTCTCTATCGTTTCATCGTCTTCCGTTGTTCTGTTTCTTCTTCTTCTCCGGCACAAAGGTCGACCCAATTTGATCTCAAGCCTTATTGGACGACCTTGATATCGAAGATCAACCAGAAGCTGACGAATCCATACATGTTCAGTTTCCAAACCGGATCTACGAAGCTATGCGTTACTCCGTCCTCGCCAAGGGCGCCAAACGCGCCCCTCCCGTTATGTGCGTCATCGCCTGCGAGCTCTTCGTCGGCAACCGTCTCGCCGCCTTCCCCACCGCCTACACCTAGGGTCTTGGTTATTGTTACTGGTGTTGTATCGTGAGGGGAGAAAGGGGGGAGAAATGGATAAAAATAGAGGCGGAAGCGAGAGAGATGAATAGATAAGGTTGTTAGGGTTAGGAAGTGAGGTGGAAATGACTTTTATAGTAGGGGTATTTTTGTCTTTTTACTCCTATGTTAGTGTAGTGTTAGTTTTTAACTCTTACAGGAGTGCAAAATGTATATTTCCATAAATCAGGGGGCAAAATGTATTTTGTCCATAATTAGAGGGTGGAAAATGTCTTTTACCCTTGTTAAAAACTACAGACCTAATGATATTATTATCTATTTGGAATAATAATATTACAAAATAAATATATGGTGGTAATATAATAAATATTATTTTGAATTCCTGTTTTTGGAGAATTACATCATATTGCCAGGATCAAACCCGGGATCTCATGCGAGGGCTTCAAATGCTCTACCACTGACCTAGCACCTATTTTCATTTTGAGTACATATTTAACATCTTTCAACAACATCTTTACATAAATTAATTAAAATAACGTGTGTAGTGTGTGTTTACTTAGATATGTATACATGTGAATTTATATTTATAAAAGGTGCAAAATTTAACACTTTTTAAAAGTGGTTGTAAGATAGAAATTTTGGACAGAATAAAACTCTAGCAACCATGGCAGCTGATGTGGAGACAACGAAACGTACGCCGACTATGTTTGAAGAGGAGGAAGACGCTGTGGGTTTCGAACTAGTGAGGAAGTTGTGAAAGACTACAAATTCAGTTTGATTGGATCCTTCCTGTCGAGGAAAGAATCAACAGTTGGGCGATGAACATTACAAAAAAATCCAAACGAACGGAATAGATGTATCAAATCATGAGGTTTGCTTTAATTCATTTTGTTTCAAATATCCGGATCAAGAGAGTATGATAAAGGTGGTTGGGGGAGGCCCGTGTTTTTTTTATGAAGCATGCTTGTGTTAAACCATGGAAGGAATGAGTAAATAAATAAGACATCTCCTTTAACTTGGTGGATGTATGGATCCAACTGTGGAATGTGTGAGTGGTCTTGCTAAAGAAAGAGACATGCAGGAAATCGATGGAAAAGACCGACAAAATTATTAAACAAACATGAGTGTACTCACGGGAGAGTAAGTGACTACTTAGGGTTCGTGTTCGGATCCCTATTCATAAGCCAGTAAGGAGTGGAGGATACATTCGGGTACTTGGGGAAAAAGTATGGTTGGATTACAAGTACGAAAATTTGACTTTTTGTGATTGACATGGATGCATCACCCACTGTGGTATGGATTGTCAGCAGAGACCGGAGATGAAACAAATTCAATAACATGGATATTGGGAGTGGCTATCGTTCAAACCCCACCCCCCCCCCCAAAAAAAGGAAGAAAGCACCCAAATACGTGAGCTTGGACATAGAGTGTTTTTGGAGTGACACGAAAGAGAATGATCATTCTTCCTTTTAAGTATCAATGGAAAAAATCGGGTTCAGGAAAGACAAGAGTAGTCCTAGCGACTCGGAATGGAAGTGCGGGATGATATGGACGTTAATACAACCATGGGAGACAGTAGTATGAAAATAGTGGATAACTCCTTGAGTTCCACATAGGTGCCACCTCTTGACAAAGGCAACTGAATGAACATGCCACTGAAAAGACGACAACGTAACAAAAAACGACAAGGGGAAACAAACCATACTCAAAGAAGGCTTTAAGCAAGGCAAATAGGATGATGGGGGAATTAAACTTCCTCCCAAATCCGAAAAACAAAATGGGGGACAAGAAACATGTGTCGCCCAGTTACGGTTCACGACAGAGGCACAACGGTATCAATGAAGGGGGAATGAACAGTTGCTTCAGAACCTGTTCCATCTATAAAAAAAAGTTGGGGAATGAAACAAAAAAGGACGAGGGGCATCTCAAATACCCAAATGAATCAATGGAAGATGATGTGCTACATGCCTGCCAATTGTAATGAGTCTCCTAACCTAGAACATACGAGGGTTCCCCAACCCTCGTAGAATTCTCATCTTCTTAAAGAATATAAAGTTATTTGCAAGTGAGATGGAAAAATATTAATAGAAAGATGGGATACTCAGGTAGAGTATACTTGGATTATGCGAATATGATAGGAGGCTTAGCAATTTTGTGGAAAGATGAAGCACAATTTAGGCTTTTGCAAATTCCACTCGCTATAATCATGGAGTTGTAACACTTTATAATAGCTCGACCAGTTGATATTACACTGGGCTTTACGGAGACCCAAAAAAGAAGTGAGATTAAGCATCCTCGAAGGCTTTGGGAGATAATTTAGGGGCACTCATGGTTAGTTTTGGACAGTTTCAACGCTATTTTGTGTAGAATTGAAAAGGAAATAAGTCAAGACGTCACTTTTAGCCAAATTGCTGACTTCCGGTGTAACACCCTGAAAATAGCCACACTAGAAATTTGGGAGGGGTGTCACTCCGTCCCGAGATAACTCTCGGATACAAGTACATTTAAAAGTGGAATCAAGCAAGTTAAACCATAAAGTTTAAAACGGTACTTTATTACAACTCCAAAGTTGTGCCTCAAACACGGGCATTAACAATACTGATGATTCGCGTTATCCGCTAAGCCAAGCTCCCATCATCTAAGTAAAGTTTGACACTTGCGAGAAAATAGGAAAGATTCCAAGTTCACTTATATTTCCCAAAATAGTAAGAGTTTTTCTCAAGTCAAGTTAATTATCTCATATTCCAAAATATCATATTCTTTCATTCTCCATTAATAAACATTAAGACCAAATGTAATATTGTTAATTTCGTTGATATGGGGGAAGAACCAACCACCTCGCAAGCATCCGGGACCTTAAGTTTCGACACACCCCTAAGACTTCTTGTGGCCAAAAGGGTGAGTACAAGGTGCGACACGGGGCACTGCAACCAGATTAATAAAAGGCAAATTGCACAAGAGGCACCCATAATTTGCCAAAACCGGCTAGTGGGTACCGCAATTTTCAAATCGTGCACCACGGGTACCTAAAGTTTCAAAATGGTGCACTGGAGGTACCCAACGCTAGCTGCAGTTAACTTTCCGTTAACTTTCCATCCAAATTGGACAGAAAAGTATATAAAGACTATTATACCCATTATTTTCACCTCCAGCTTTCTTTTTAATATACAACTGCTACTAACGAATCTAACAAAAATTAAAAATAATAAATTATTATTTTAATAATTTGATATATGTAAGATAATGTAATATATTTAATCAAAATGACATATTTTTACATCATTTCAAGATATGAAGTATGTTTTATTAACATATATCTGTCAATCTTAAAGTCTTTAACTTTTTTTTTAACAAAAATATCAGAATTTTATAATCTCAAAATGGAAAATTAACGGGAGGGTACATGTGAAATTATCAAGGATATTCATATGTTATTGTTTTATTAAAAAATGTATATGTTAAATTATGAAATTTTGAGATTATTTTTATTAACATATATCCGTCAATCTTAAATTCTTTTAAATTTTTTAAAAAAAAATAAAAAAATAACTCAAAATTTCATAATTTCACATTATTATTATTTTTTAATAAAACAATAACATACAAGTATCTTTGAGAATTTCACATGTACCCTTACCTTAATTTTCCATTTTGAGATTATGAAATTTTGATATTTTTGTTTAAGAAAAGTTAACGACTTTAAGATTGACGGATATATGTTAATAAAACATATTTCATATCTTGAAATGATGTAAGAATATGTAATTTTGATGAAATATATTACATTATCTTACATATATCAAATTATTAATTAAAATTTTATGTTTTTAATTTTTTTTAGATTTGTTAGTAACACTTGCATTTTAAAAAAAGTTACAGGTGAAAATAAAGGGTACAATTGTCTTTTTATACTTTCCGTCCAATTTGGATAGAAAGTTAACAGAAAGTTAACGTCTGTTCGCGTTAGGTACTTCGGGTGCAATTTTGCCTTAATAAAATGGGTCGCATGATCGTAGTCGAAACGACCAAAAACATAGTACCCATGAAACGGCCCCGCACAACTCTTCTAATTTACATTATTATCGATTATTAGATTGTGATGACATTTTCAAGACAATTTTTCAACAAGTAAAATCATATATTCAAGTGTCAGATAATGCACATAATACATACATTCACATTGAGATATGATGTAACATAACATCTGACACGAAGGGCGATAGGCACGCTAGGCCTGGGATGTTTACTCACCTCAAACAAAATCAACTACTGAAACTCAGTCTTAGTACTCGGCGTACCCCTCGTCCGAGAACTCGTCGCCTACAATTTACAAATATTCTATATTCTATATTAATGATACAAGTGCTATCCTATATGATAACCAATGACGCTCGATAAATGGCTTAGGTTCTAATTCAATCCCAACGTTCCCATGTGTACCCGCTACACAAATATTAAGGGCCATTAATTTTGGTAAAAAACTCTTTCCGCTCCTGAACCATCTTGATGACAGAGATTGTGCCTTTGCGCAGCTTGCTAGGGTGCAAGGCCTTCTGGTGCACCACACAACCATTGTGAGCAGGAAATTGCTTGGGTTGGTGCTTCTACCTCTGATTGAGGCACTCGCCTCACGGGAACACAAAGAATGGACCGAAATCAGCCATGTCGGTGAAGAAAGTTGGACGACAACGACGAAGATCAAGCGAGCGAGAGCGGCAAGATTGCGATCAAGCGAGAGCGCGATCAGAACAGATTACTTGTATATATGATTATGTTGTTCTCATTCTTTCTCACCGTGAACATGTCTTCAAAGTCCTGGGTTTTCTAGCTTGTTTCTGGCCATTCTTGCTGATTGAAGTTAGATACTTCTTTTACATATGTTTCTGTCATTCTCATTCACTTCCACTATACACTTGTCTTCAAAAATACTAGGTTTTCTAGTATCAAAATCACCTTATATTTGTGATGACCAAGGACCAGGAACCCCGAATTTGGTGTATATCTCACTGTGTATACCTAACTTTGTAATTATGATGTTCTTCCTATTGACAAATTTGAAAACTTCTATTTTCTGAATCACCATGTTTTTGTAAAGTTTTCAGCAAGTTGTTGACATCCTTGCCCAATGATAAAATTTTCTCTTTGTGATTAAGTGTCACGGGCTGATTTCTTCGACATTCTCGTGCGGCACGTAGCTGCTTTAAATTTCCTCTGCAAGCACTAAGAACGCCTTGAAGCGAACGTAAGAGAAAACAAAAGAACAACAAAAATATTATGGAGAAAGAGAAGTTGTATTGCTTTACAGCGAGCTTAAAACTCTTGTATGGCTTGGAGCAAATGAGGCCCTCCCCTTTTATACTTTGTCCCTTCCCTTTGGAAGGATTTAGATAAGATCTAATCTAACGGCTAAGATCAAAGGCCTATAACCTTCCCCATGATCTAACTGTTGGGTTTTCAATCTTTTGATGTAGGTAACGCAGCGGAATAACAAAAATTTAATCCTACTCAAAGCCCACCACGGATCGTCAGGAGGAGACATCATAACATGATAAGGGACATAGTATTGTGTACCTTTTTGGTTTGAGAGATGTTAACGACTTAAAATCGCATATTTTAATAGGTTATTGAACTCCTCTTAACTTACTTTTATGTGTTATTTGCGTGTTATATCTCTCTTTCTAGACTTATGCTTGTTTTCGTTGTTTTGGTTGTTTTTCCCTAATTTTGTAGGTGAAGACATGCTTTAAAACGCAAGGGGCTAGTAGGGGGAGCTTAAACGATGAATTTGAAGAGAATTTGCGGCTCAAGATCCATGAAGAAGGGACTTGGAGGACTTAATTTGAAGAATAGTTGAAGATTTAAGGGCCTATTTGAGAAGACAAGAGAAGAATTGAGGCCATTATTGAAGTTCAAGAAGTCAAGAGACTAATTTGCAAGGCCAAAGTTGCATCCAAGGGTTTGTTTGAAAACCATTTAACGGAGTTGGAGAGCTTATTGAAGTTTTCTAAACGAGTTAATGGCTTATTTGAAGGATTTATAACGGAATTGGGGTGAAATAACAATTTTCCAAACATTTTAAAAGGAGCTGGGGGCATTTTAAAGCCCCAGCAAAATTAGGGGGGCAAATTGCAATTCGGGCGAAATTTTAAGACACAGCTGGCGTAGCCCTTCTCTCTCTCCCCGACGCTACAACAGACGGACAAAGCTTCCTCCATGAGAGCTCGAGGAAGCTTTGAACCACCTCCCAACCCAGCCTCAAAACTCAACCAAATTGATCCAAACTTGTCCAAATCTTCTCCCCAGCCCGTTCCTCACCTCCCCCTACCTTCAATTCGGCCAAGAAGCAATGAGAAGGAAACCCCTAATTCGACCTAGGTTCGTGAAGTTTCTGAAAATCGACGTTGAAGATTGTTTGGGGACCAATTGAAAGGCTCAGATCACGCCTTGGAGGCCACGAAACCGCACGGACAAGGCTATATAAACAGAGTTTGAAGAAATCAAAGGACTCTGCTCTGACCCGACGGGAGTGAAGCCTCTGTTTTTTTGGGTTCGTCATCTCCTCTCTCTCTCTCCGATTTCTCTGAGTTTCTGGGTTGTTCTTGAGCTATAACAGAGAAAGAGGACGAGAGGGAGAGAGGATGATGGATTTCAGTCCGATTTTGGACGATTTGGGGTTGTTGTTCTTGAGCACTGTGAAGCTCTGTTTCTGCTCTGTTCGTTTGTGATTGCAACAGCAGCAGCAGCTGCAGAGATTGCAGCAGTAGCTTAGTATTCCATCTTTATTTCATGTTTTTTTGCCTAGTTTAGGTTTGAAGTGTTTTTGCTCTTGGATTTGTAGTTTGAAACAAGTGTTTGGGATTGAATTAGTGAAAAGTGTATTGGTGCTATCAAGTATGAATTCAAGTTTTGATTATTGAAAGTTAAATTTCTCTCAATCTCTCTTGAATTTTCTATTATGTCTAGCTAATTCAATTTGCTTGGGTGATTTGGGACTATCTAGTGCCTAAGTCTCTCTATTGATTTTTGTTGAACTTCAAGGATGAATGGGTTGAATTGGGTTCACTTGAATGCTTACTGCAATGTTTGGATTTCTCTTGTTGAAATATTTGATGCATTGAATAGGTAGATGTGCGAATACTCTTGACTTGTTTGATTTGAAGTTGCATTTGAGTGAGAGGAACTCGTCAATCATAACTTTGAGAAATCGAGTTCTAGTTAGGTGATTTGAGTGAGAATTTACAAATCTCATTTGTTGCTTGATCTTTCATGTGGAAACATCTATGTGTGTTTACATATGGTTGATGCTTGAAACACTTGAAATTTGGAGAATCTCATTTGAAGAGCCTCTTTAGTGCTTGATTAGCGTGTTGGATTTACACACTTCTCTTGTCGCGAGTTGGATTGTATGAGCAATCACTTCTTGAGATACTTGTCTTGTGGATTGACACATGCGAATTGAGAACCGGGCTTGAATCTAATAGGAGGATTGGTCACTAGAGAAACCGATGATCCCTAGCCCTCATGACTTGTTGTTTCTCTTAGTTTCTTGAATTGTCGCTTTAGTAGTCATTTACTTTGTTCTCTAAATCGTACTCTAAACTTGCTCCATCGCATTTTGTGGTGGATTTGATAGCTTGGCAAGCTCTAAAGCCATTGAGAAGTTGTTTTTTATCGTTTAGTCAGTCGATTACTCTAGTGATAGTAAATCATTATCTATCCATCCTCTCCTTGTGGATTCGACTCCGGTCTTACCGGATAATATTACTTGAGACGATATCCTATACTTGGGATTTTTGTCGAACAAGTTTTTGGCGCCGTTGCCGGGGAGAGGCTAGGCTTTAGATTTGATTTGCTTTACTTTCTTAGTATTTTTTTTTTGTTTTTTTTTTTGACATTTTCTCTAGTTATTTGTGGTTAGTTAAGCTTGTGAGATTCAAGAGGGCTTGTGAAATTCATCAAGTACCTCTCATCTACTTGCTTGAAAGAAAAAATGTTTCATGAACATTTTGGACTTAATGAGAGGCCTAACGTTCCTTCACGTCCTTACTACTATGCATTTACTAGACATAAAAATCATTCAAAGGAATCAATGCGTTCCTTACGTGAACGTGCGATTAAAAATGGTGATTATTTTCCTAAGAATGATTATTCTTGGCATGGTAGTAGGACACTAGATTACACATCTCATGCTTCTTGTGCACAATCACCTCCCTCAAACACTTTGAACTCTCATGATTCTTGCACTTATCAATATAATGATATGATGTGTGAATCAAGAGGAGTTAATCATTTTGAGAGGGAATCACTTGTGAATGATGAGCTAAATACGCCTATAAGTGATTCTTTATATGAGAAAATTCAAAAGCATATTCAAGAGAATAAAGAAACTTTGGAATCACTAATAGAATCAAGAAATCACAAAGAAAATTTGAAGAATCATTCTCTCACTTGGATGATAGAGTGGCTTCCTCACAATCGCATGATGATTCTCATGATTATAGTACTTACTCTTCACAAGACTCATCATCACACGAGTCTGAACTTCCTATTCACACACATCACGAGTCTATGCAAGACCAAATTTTGGATGATGTGTATGATAATGGAGTTGTTGCTACTAGGATAGGTGATTGTATTCATTTCTCATTTGCACATTCCAAAGAAGCATGTGATAGTGATATTGGTAGTGAGATTGATATTTTCGATGATGACTCTTCAACCCATGACATGAGTGAAGCCATTTTGGATGACTCACATAGTGACAATTGTGAGGAGGATTCACAAAATGAAAACCACTCATGTGATGAGTTCATGCTACCATTCATGAAGGAAATGTTGTCTTGTCTAGTGCTCATGAAGAGCCTATTACTCACCGGAGTTCCAATGATCATGAGCATCACTTCTTTTGTGATGACTTAGAGGATACTCTAGGAGAACCCCCTCCACTAGAAATTGTGGAAGAATCTTCAAGTAAGTTGGGGGGTTCATGTGTTGATACTCCGATTCATATAGACTCTTTTACTACATCTTCTAAAGAATTAGATGAGCTTACTTGGGAGGAAATAGAATTTTTGTATGGTAGTGAAGCTTCCTACTCATCTCTTCTTATGGAAGATGCAATTAACTTTGGTGAGGAGGAGAGACTATTGGCTCAACTAGACCAAGTCAATGACCCAAATTATGAGCCTAAGGGTTTTGATGTGGTTTTATGTTCTAAAATGATTTTACATCTCTCTTGTGAGGTCACATCGCTAAATCCATGTGCCATGCTTAAAAGTGATGAGAATGAGGATTCACAAGTTGGTCCTATCTCTCAAGTTGTGGTTTCAAGTAAAATATTGGCAACTTATGAAGACCCATTCTATGATTCAATTCATTTGAGGATTTCAAACCCTTTTCTTAAGATGATGCATGATATAACAACTTGCTCTAACTTTATTGTTAGATTTTGCTTGCATCTCTTATTCATCTTTTGTGTCTTGCCCCTATTTCTCCTTGTTATTCTAATTGAGGAATCAAACTTTTTAAGGGAGAAGTACTTTTCTAAGAATGAAGTAGGGGCATGGCATGGAAAGGAATTTCCAAAATTGGGAGTGGGATAGCATCATTTTCTTTGTTCCACCTCCCTAGTTGTAAATAAATAAATTAGTTTATCTCTATTTCTTGCATTTTTTCTTTTTCTATTACCATTTTGTAAGTTGCTCTTGGAGGAGGATTTGTGCTTGGTGGCCAAGAAAGCGAAAAATGAGGTCTATCTATCCCTTATATGAATTTGTATGCTCTTCCATTGTTCTTACACATTGAGGACAATGTGACATTTTAGTTGGGGGGTGGGGAGTAGATTTTATTTCTTCCTTAAATGGTAACAAGCATGATTTTTCTTTCGTTAGTGATTTACATGAAAAATAAAAAAAAATGAAAAATTTGAAAAAATCATAAAAATTAAAAAATTAAAAAATTTTGAAAAAAATGTGTGAGCCTTTCATGAGAAGCATCACTCTTTTCCCGTGTCAAACCTTAGATTTTTTTTCTCTTTCTTTGGTAGTTTTATTTATTTTAACCTTTCATCTTGAGTCTAGATTTTATTGATAGATTTATTGAGTCTTACAAAGTCGTAGTTGAGTCACTTATTTCAAAAAAAAATAAAAAAAAAAATGAGAAAATGAAAAGAAAAAAAAAAGATTGTGAAAAGTGAAAAGGGGGAATTTTAGGAAACTAGATGTTTTCAAATAATGAAATCTCTTAGTCCATGTTCTTTTTATTTTTATTTTAGAAAGGAATTCTTTGCTTATACTCAATACATCTACACCAATATCCCACATTCCGCGACATCATGCGTTCTCACAAAGCGACACACTAAATTTACGTTTCATGTTTAAGTCCTTCAAGCTAAGTTGATCACATAAACTTTGACGTCTTCTACTTTTGATAAAGGGTGCATTTTCTAAAGCTATTTGAACTTCACAAAAAGATTTTACTCTTTTCGTTTTTGCGGTGGAAACTTGTAGCCCATTGGAGTGGTGGTTACCAATGACACCCCATGCGATGTCTAAGAAATAGAGGGGTGTCCGGGGATAAATGTTACGTCACCACCTATATAGCTCCCTTGGTTTAGCTTAAAAAGCCCACTCGCTTGTATATTCCTCTTTTTGTTGTGGGTCTTGGAGAGCCTTGAATTTGAGGTTAAAAATAAATTGTTAAAGCTATAAATCTCAAAAAAAAACAAAAAAAAATCATGATAAATCGCACCACCTACCAAAAATCCACAAAAGGATCATACAAGCCCACAACCACATCCCCCCTTCTTAAAATTTTTTGTTCAAAGCTTTGGAAGTCCATCCTACATGGGTGCTTTTGAATAAGTATGAGAATGTCTAGTTTCTTGTGATCCTTATTTTTGAAGGCATACTTTCTCGCAAATTGGACTTAATTAACAAGTTTTGTGGTTCGCATGAGTCACCTTCTACCAAACACTGCCCACATTTGTATGAGTATATGCTTAGACGTCCATAGGCTTCTTTCTCAATCTTCTTGGACTTTGAGAATTTATTTGAGGAAACATTTGTGTATTCTTCTTTTTCTCCCACCAAAAAAATATAGCTAGTAATCGTTAGGATTTTATTTTCTTTGAGTTCTCACTTAGGATAGATAATGTGTGTGTGCATTTTGTAAATATTTGAGTCTAGTTTAGAATTGAGTCAAGCCGTGTCTAGTTGAGTGTGTGTCTCTCATGATTGGTTCTTCACTAGCTTACTACCTATATCGCTCTCTTTGCTCGAGGACGAGCAAAAGGCTAGTTGGGGGGGTGTTAACGACTTAAAATCGCATATTTTAATAGGTTATTGAACTCCTCTTAACTTACTTTTATGTGTTATTTGCGTGTTATATCTCTCTTTCTAGACTTATGCTTGTTTTCGTTGTTTTGGTTGTTTTCCCTAATTTTGTAGGTGAAGACATGCTTTAAAACGCAAGGGGCTAGTAGGGGGAGCTTAAACGATGAATTTGAAGAGAATTTGCGGCTCAAGAGCCATGAAGAAGGGACTTGGAGGACTTAATTTGAAGAATATTTGAAGATTTAAGACCTATTTGAGAAGACAAGAGAAGAATTGAGGCCATTATTGAAGTTCAAGAAGTCAAGAGACTAATTTGCAAGGCCAAAGTTGCATCCAAGGGTTTGTTTGAAAACCATTTAACGGAGTTGGGGAGCTTATTGCAGTTTTCTAAACGAGTTAATGGCTTATTTGAAGGATTTATAAAGGAATTGAGGTGAAATAACAATTTTCCAAACATTTTAAAAGGAGCTGGGGGCATTTTAAAGCCCCAGCAAAATTAGGGGGGCAAATTGCAATTCGGGTGAAAGTTTAAGACACAGCTGGCGTAGCCCCTCTCTCTCTCCCCGACGCTACAACAGACGGACATAGCTTCCTCCATGAGAGCTCGAGGAAGCTTTGAACCACCTCCCAACCCAGCCTCAAAACTCAACCAAATTGACCCAAACTTGTCCAAATCTTCTCCCCAGCCCGTTCCTCACCTCCCCCTACCTTCAATTCGGCCCAAGAAGCAATGAGAAGGAAACCCCTAATTCGACCTAGGTTCGTGAAGTTTCTGAAAATCGACGTTGAAGATTGTTTGGGGACCAATTGAAAGGCTCAGATCACGCCTTGGAGGCCACGAAACCGCACGGACAAGGCTATATAAACAGAGCTTGAAGAAATCAAAGGACTCTGCTCTGACCCGACGGGAGTGAAGCCTCTGTTTTTTTGGGTTCGTCGTCTCCTCTCTCTCTCTCCGATTTCTCTGAGTTTCTGGGTTGTTCTTGAGCTATAACAGAGAAAGAGGACGAGAGGGAGAGAGGATGACGGATTTCAGTCCGATTTTGGACGATTTGGGGCTGTTTTTCTTGAGCACTGTGAAGCTCTGTTTCTGCTCTGTTCGTTTGTGATTGCAACAGCAGCAGCAGCTGCAGAGATTGCAGCAGTAGCTTAGTATTCCATCTTTATTTCATGTTTTGTTGCCTAGTTTAGGTTTGAAGTGTTTTTGCTCTTGGATTTGTAGTTTGAAACAAGTGTTTGGGATTGAATTAGTGAAAAGTGTATTGGTGCTAGCAAGTATGAATTCAAGTTTTGATTATTGAAAGTTAAATTTCTCTCAATCTCTCTTGAATTTTATATTATGTCTAGCTAATTCAATTTGCTTGGGTGATTTGGGACTATCTAGTGCCTAAATCTCTCTATTGATTCAAGTTGAACTTCAAGGATGAATAGGTTGAATTGGGTTCACTTGAGTGCTTAGTGCAATGTTTGGATTTCTCTTGTTGAAGTATTTGATGCATTGAATAGGTAGATGTGCGAATACTCTTGACTTGTTTGATTTGAAGTTGCATTTGAGTGAGAGGAACTCGTCAATCATAACTTTGAGAAATCGAGTTCTAGTTAGGTGATTTGAGTGAGAATTTACAAATCTCATTTGTTGCTTGATCTTTCATGTGGAAACATCTATGTGTGTTTACATATGGTTGATGCTTGAAACACTTGAAATTTGGAGAATCTCATTTGAATAGCCTCTTTAGTGCTTGATTAGCGTGTTGGATTTACACACTTCTCTTGTCGCGAGTTGGATTGTATGAGCAATCACTTCTTGAGATACTTGTCTTGTGGATTGACACATGCGAATTGAGAACCGGGCTTGAATCTAATAGGAGGATTGGTCACTAGAGAAACCGATGATCCCTATCCCTCATTACTTGTTGTTTCTCTTAGTTTCTTGAATTGTCGCTTTAGTAGTCATTTACTTTGTTCTCTAAATCGTACTCTAAACTTGCTCCATCGCATTTTGTGGTGGATTTGATAGCTTGGCAAACTCTAAAGCCATTGAGAAGTTGTTTTTTATCGTTTAGTCAGTCGATTACTCTAGTGATAGTAAATCATTATCTATCCATCCTCTCCTTGTGGATTCGACTCCGGTCTTACCGGATAATATTACTTGAGACGATATCCTATACTTGGGATTTTGTCAAACAAGAGATCACACGAAGAATGATGTCCTCGTCTATACGGTTGATCCACGTCTAGAGGTGAGATCTAGATTCTTCATTCAACAAGTGCTAGCTTGAACCGGAGGAAGAGGGAAGAAGGAATCAAGCAACGAGGTGACAAGAGGAGGATTCGGCCTCCTCTTTGGCGCCGACGGGAAGGGCGGACGGCCTAGGGCGGTCGGCCTCTAGGTTGTCTTGCTCTCTCTCTCTCTTTTGTTCTCTCCCACTCTCTTATGTTATGTCTCAATAACATTCACTTAGTGGGAAGGAAGCTAGAGCCTCCTTTATATACTCCAACAACTCCTTGTTGTTTCCATAAAGATCCTTCCTAGTTCTCCATGAACTTGGATTAGTCCCTTCCTTGAAAATTAGTCCTACTAAGTTTGCAAGGTGTTGCAAAATGATCCTTCTTAATAATTAATCATATTAATTAATCCCAAATCTAGCTCTACTCTATTTGACGTGTGACCCCATAGGTTTCTACTTAGTTGGTAGTAACTTTTACTAACATGGAGCGGTGTCTAGCAACACATTCATGCCACCCAACTAATAGAAATAGTCAGTGATCCCGACAAACCTTTTGTGCCCAATAACATATATTTCACTTTCCTTTTGTCTCCATATCCGGATTGGACATGAGACATAAATAGTCACACTCGTATATCCAATCCATAGTTCCTCGATCCTGGGAATATGCTTATGCTAGCAGATAACATCAATATCTCCATATTGATTTATCTGAGTCTGGCCAGACATTCAATAAGCCTCATCCCTCGAGTGGCCGTGGATATTTACTCCCATTATGTGGGAGGGACAAATCATATCTACATCACTACGATCTCTAAGCTTGCTTCCTATCATGCCCGATAGCTATCTTTATAATCACCAAGTTACGGTGTAACGTTTGATAACATCAAAGCACAATATTCCACAACCGGAGTATCTAGTGACTTCAAGTCTAAGGACTACAATTATATTAGCACTACGAGAAGCGATTGTGACTTAACATAATCTAATGTATCCTCCTCGTTGTGGGTCAATCCAGCATGTCATTACTCCTAATGCATACCCATGTGTTAGACTTGATATCTCCATATCAATCTACCACATACTAGTCTATATTTGATCGTCCTATTAATCAATATAGTGGACTAGGGATATTTAAGATAAACAACACATTGTATCTAAGGATTTCATTACATTAAATATCACAATATATAATAAATGAATATTCTAGACAAAAACAATGTTCATACTAAAAATAAGATTGCCTCTATGGCATCTATTCCAACAGTCTCCCACTTGCACTAGAGCCAATCTGGCGCATCTCTTATGCCTATAGATCCGGCGTGCCCTTCATACTTTCGCTGCGCAAGAGGTTTTGTGAGCGGATCTGAAACATTTTAATCCGTTGGAATCTTGCACATCTTCACATCTCCTCGATCGATCATATCACGAATAAGATGGAATATCCTAAGTGCATGCTTTGATTTCTGGTGTGATCTTGGTTCCTTGGCTTGTGCGATCGCGCCAGAGTTGTCACAGTACAACTCTGTTACAACTCTATGGGATCCACGATGCTAGGGACCACACCGAGCTCAGTGATAAACTTCTTTATCCAAACTGCCTATTTTGCTGCTTCCACAGCAACGATGTACTCAGCTTCTGTTGTAGAATCAGCAACAGTCCCTTGCTTGGAACTCTTCCAGCTTACAGCTCCTCCATTCAGGCAAAACACGTATCCAGGCTGCGATTTGTAGTAATCTTTTTCATTTTGGAATCTTGCATCAGTGTAACCCTTTACACTTAGCTCTTCCTTACCTCCAATTATTAAGAACACATCCTTAGTTCTTCTCAAGTACTTTAGGATGTTCTTGACAGCAATCCAGTGACTCTCACCCGGATTGGACTGATATCTGCTCACCATACTCAACGTGTATGATACGTCTAGTCTAGTACACAACATGGCGTACATGATGGATCCTATGGGCGAAGCATAGGGTATCCTACTCATGCGGTCCTTCTTAATCTCATTGGAGGGGAAATCATTCTTAGAAAGAGTGACTCCATGCGACATGGGCAAGAATGCCTTCTTGGAATCTTGCATGTTGAACCTCTTCAACACCTTGTCTATATATGTACTTTGACTCAGGCCGAGAAACCTTCTAGATCTATCTCTATAGATTTTTATACCAAGTATGTAGGTTGCGTCTCCTAAGTCCTTCATTGCAAAACACTTTCCTAGCCAATCTTTAACAGATTGCAAAGTAGGAATGTCGTTGCCAATAATTAGTATGTCATCCACATACAAGACCAGAAATACTACAGAGCTCCCACTAACCTTCTTGTAAACACAAGGCTCATCTTCGTTCTTGATGAAGCCAACTTCTTTGACTGCGTCATCAAAACGTCGATTCCAACTCCTAGAAGCTTGCTTTAATCCATAAATGGATATTTGCATCTTACAGACTTCATTGGCATTCTCTGGATCCTCAAAACCATCCGGTTGTGTCATGTACACATCCTCGAGGAGGTTCTCATAAAGGAACGCTGTTTTGACATCTATCTGCCAAATCTCATAGTCGTAGTATGATACAATGGCAAGTAGGATTCGAATGGATTTAGTCATGGCGACTGGCGAAAATGTCTCATCATAGTCAATACCATGAATATGCCTATACCCTTTGGCAACCAATCACCCCTTATAGGCAACTACATTGCCATCCATGTCGGTCATTTTCTTGAAGACCCACTTGCACCCTATGGGCCGAGACCCTTCGGGTGGATCCACCAACGTCCATACTTTGTTGGTGTACATGGAATCCATTTCGGATCTCATGGCTTCTAGCCACTTCTTAGAGTATGGGCCTTTCATGGACACTCCGTAGTTTGCAGGCTCATCATCCATGAGTGGTACGTCATCAGGATCAGTCACGATAATTCCATACTTCTCTGGCTCATGACGCACTCTTCCTGATCTACGGAGTTCCCGTGTTACCTGAACAGGTTCTTCCACAACTACTTGCGGTTCCTGTTCTTGTTCCATCATCGGTTCAGTGATTTGTGGTTCTTGAATTTCTTCAAGTTCTACAGCCCTCCCACTTGCTTCTTTAGAGACAAACTCTCTTTCTAGAAACACGCCGGTCTGAGTAACAAACACTTTGTTCTCGGTGGGATTTTAGAAATAATATCATTTAGTTTCCTTAGGATATCCCACAAATTTACACTTATTCGCTTTGGGCCCGAGCTTGTCTGTTTGTAAACGTTTTACATAGACATCGCAGCCCCAAATCCTCATAAACGACGCTATGGGACGCTTTCTAGTCCATATCTCATATGGTGTCTTTATGACTGATTTAGATGGAACACGGTTAATGGTAAAAGTTGTCGTCATTAGAGCATGTCCCCAAAAGGATATCGGAAGATCCTTTTGAGACATCATAGATCGCAGAATATCTAATAGCGTGCGATTCCTCCTCTCGGACACACCATTCTATTGTGGCGTTCCGGCTGGAGTGAGATGGGATACTATCCCACACTCTCTAAGATACTCATCAAACTCTTGGCTCAAGTATTCTCCTCCACGATCCGATCGTAGAGCCTTAATAATTTTGCCAAGTTGCTTCTCTACTTCATTCTTGAATTCCTTGAACAATTCAAAGGAATCAGATTTGGCCTTCATAAGGTATACAAATCCATATCTACTGAAATCATCAGTAAATGTGAGGAAGTAGGTTTAACCACCTCTGGCAGGTGTGGGGAATGGTCCACATACATCGGTATGTATGAGTGCCAATAACTCACTAGTCCTTTCACATTTCTTATTGAAAGGGGACTTTGTCATTTTTCCTAATAAACAAGTTTCACATGTCTCATATGATTCCAAATCAAATGAGTCTAGAAGTCCATCCTTATGGAGTCTAGATATGCGTTTCTCATTTATATGGCCTAAACGACAGTGCCACAGACATGTAGGATTTAAATCATTAGTATTAATCCTTTTAGTATTTATGTTATAGATTGGACTATTTAGATCAAGGATATACAATTCATTAGACAAATGCGCACTACAATAGTGCATACCATCAAAATAAATGGAGCAACACTTGTCCTTTATTGAAATAGAAAAACCCTTCTAGTCCAAACAAGAAATGGAAATAATGTTTCTGCTCATAGCAGGCACATAAAAGCAATTGTCTAATTCTAAAACAAGTCCAGAAGACAAAGATAGCTCATAAACGCCTAAATCTAATGTAGCAACTCTTGCTCAATTCCCGACGCGCAGATCTATCTCCCCTTTACTCAATCTTCTACTTCTTTTCAAATCCTGCACATTACGACAAATGTGAGAACCACATCCGGTATCTAATACCCAAGATGAAGAAATAGAAAGTTTGACGTCTATAACATAAATACCTGGTGGTGGTGGAATCACTATTCCAAGCTTCTTATCCTCCAGATATTTAGGGCAATTCCTCCTCCAGTGACCCGGCTGGCTGCAGTAGTGACACTCACCTTTAGCCACGCCTCCACTAGGCTTTAGGGCTTCCTTGGATTTCGCAACTTTCTTGCGCTTTCCTTTGGAAGTAGAGGCAACTCCTTTGCCCTTCTTCCTATGTACCATCATTATGGCCTTGCCCTTGCCTTTGTTAACACTCTGTTCCGCTGTCTTCAGCATGTTCAATAAGTCTGACAGAGTCTTGCTGACTCGTTTAAGTTATAGCTCATGATGAACTGATTATAACTGTCAGGAAATGATTGCAAGACAAGATCAGTTTCCAAATCTTGGCCAAGTGGAAATCCCAGTCTCTCAAGTTTCTCAATGTACCCGATCATTCGGAGTACAAGAGGTCCTACTGGATTCCCTTCTGCAAGACTACTCTTGAATAATGCTTTAGACACCTCATAGCGCTCATGCCTTGCCTGTTCCTGAAACAATTGTTTCAAGTGTATGATCATATCATAGGCTTCCATATTCTCATGCTGCTTCTGAAGCTCAGCAGTCATGGTGTAGGGTTTTAATCATGGATACGCAGCGGAAAGACAAATTTTATCCATGAAATACCCTCCAAGGATCACAGAACAAGAGACATAACGATGGTAAGGGAAGAAATCAAGTTACACACCTTAGGGTTTCTCCTGTGATGACTTGTAACGTGAATTGTGTCATGTTCTCTATAGTTGATCCACGCCTAGAGTTGAGATCTAGATCTTCCTTTTCTTTTGTGCTAGCCCGGAATGGAGGAAGAGGAAGAAGAAATCACACAACGCGAGAAACAAGGAGGGGAGGCCTCCTTGTTTGGGCCGGGGATGGGGCGGGGGCAAGGGGGGCGGACGGGTCCCTCTTGCTTGCTTGCTCTCTCCTTTTTGTTCTCTCCCACTCAAGTTATGAACTAAAGGCTCATAAGTGTGCGAAGGAAGGAAGGAGCATCCTTTATATAGTCCAACAAATCCTTTCCAACTACCTAAAGGACCCATTCTAGTCCTACTAGAATTCGGTTTAGTCCCTTCCTTGCAAATTAGTCCTACTAAGTTTGCAAGGTATTGCAAAATGATCCTTCTAAATAATTAATCATATTAATTAATTCCCAAATCTAGTTCAACTCTATATAGCATGTGACACAATAGGTTCTATCTAGTTGGTAGCAACAATTTGCTAATATGGAGCGGTTTCTAGCAAAACATCCATTCTAGCCAACTAATAGAATATTCATCCGACAAACCTTGTACAAGTAATTGTCTCATCCCTTTGTCTCCATATCCGGATTGGACACGAGACATCCAAGTCACACTCATATATCCAATCCATAGTTTCTCGATCAATGGGAATAGCCTTATTCGTGCAAATAACATCAATATCCTATATTGATTTATTTGAATCTGGCCAGACATTCTATAAGCACTATCCCTCGAGTGGCCTAGGATATTTTCTCCCGTTATGTGGGAGGGAAAAACTCTATCTACGTCCACTACGATCTCTAAGCTTGCTTCTTATTGTATCCGGTACACGCCTTTATAACTACCCAGTTACGGCAAAATCACAATAATCCACAACTAGAATATCTAGCGACTTCAAGTCTAAGGATGACAATACCATTGTACCACGAGAAGCACTTGTGACTTAACATAACGTGTATGTAGCCTTCTCGGAGATGGGTCAATCCAGTGCGCCATTACCTTTAATGCACACCCATGTGTTGGATCATGATATCTCCATATCAATCCAACCCCAAACTAGTCTATAGATGATTGTCCTATTAATCATTATACCGGACTAGGGATATTTAAGATAAACAACACAATTGTAAATCTAAGGACTTCATTATATTAAATATCCAATATATAATACAATGAACGTTCTAGCCAGAATAAATTCATACTAAACTAGATTGCCTCTAGGGCATCTATTCCAACAGTCTCCCGCTTGCACTAGAGCCAATCTGACGCATCTCGTATGCCCATGCTCCTAGTGTTCCCTTCATGCTTCCACTGCACAAGCGGCTTTGTAAGTGGATCTGACAGATTATCATCTGTAGGAATCTTGCATATTCGAAAGTCTCCTTTATCGATAATATCTCGAATCAGATGGAACTTCCTGAGCACGTGCTTGGATTTCTGGTGTGACATGGTCTCCTTTGATTGCGCAATCGCCCCAGTGTTGTCATAGTACAATTCAACTGGATCCGCAATGCTAGGAAGCACACCAAGTTCAGAAACAAACTTTCTGATCCAAACAGCTTCTTTTGCTGCGCCATTTGCAGCAATGTACTCAGCCTCTGTTGTAGAATCTGCCACCGTCTCTTGCTTGGAACTCTTCCAGCTCACCCCTGCTCCATTCAGGCAAAACACATATCCCGACTGTGATCTAAAGTCATCTCTGTTGGTTTGGAAGCTTGCATCCGTGTAACCCCTTACACGCAAATATTCCTCGCCGCCAAATATCAAGAATGCATCCTTAGTTCTTCTCAAGTACTTTCCAGTGACTCTCACCCGAATTGGATTGGTATCTGCTTGTCATACTCAAGGCATATGACACATCTGGTCTAGTACATAACATGGCGTACATGATAGATCCTATGGCCGAGGCATAGGGAATTCTACTCATGCGTTCCTTCTCAATCTCATTGGAAGGACAACCACTCTTCTAAAGAGTGATTCCATGTGACATGGGCAAGAATCCCTTCTTTGAATCTTGCATGTTGAACCGCTTCAACACCTTGTCAATATATGTACTCTGACTTAGGCCTAGATGTAATACTCCGTATTTTTGTAAGGGTAATTCTGTAATTTGTACTGTGAAATTCAATTTAAAATTTACGAGAAGTGATTTTACGAATTTGAATTTTATTCGTTAAGAAATTCGCGTGAGAAATTTTGGAGAGCTAAATAAAAGCTTAGTTAAGAAAGAGAGATTTGGTAAGATAGCGTGTTTTAATCGTGCACGAATTTTAGAGAAATGAAAATGTTGAAGTAATATTCATAGAAAAATATTACAAATCTTGTTATTTGAATCTAGTTGTAAATAGTGGGCGGGGTGTAATTATCGGGTTTCAAAGTTAAAGTAACATGTGTGACAAATCTAGAAAATATTTGGATTAGAAACGTATTTGTATTACGTAAATAGATACTTGAGTTTATTTTATTCTATTTTGAGTTTTAACGCGGGTACAACCACCGCGAAATTTAGTGTGTGAATTGCACTAGAGTACACTACCCGTCGGTGTGCCACCCACACCTTAATATTTCTCCCAATTGCTTATCACCTTCAAATTTTTTCATCTTCTCCAGTAAGAGTTTATGCCTTCATCTTCTTCGGCAAGCTTGCCGCACCAACACCACCGCCTCCACCTACACCCATTCTTCCCTTGAAAGACTCCTTCACCACCTATAAAAGCAGCTCTCTTCCCTCACAAGCTTATCACCATCATCTTTAATCACCACCCTCACCATCATCATCATCTTCACCTTCTTCAACACACCACCACCAAACACCTACGGGTAGAAAACCCACCACCATGGCCACCACCTCTCTGCCTCTCATCTGCTCTCCCTCTCTATGTATTTCTCTCTGCTAGACAAAGGCAACAAACAGCAGCAGGAGCAACGGCGAGGAGCCACCACCGCCGCTGCCGCCGTCGGGAAAAGGGCCGAGGAAACCCACAACCCATCATCTTCTTCTCAAATACTCTGTTTCTCTCCCTCTCAAGTCTCTGCCACAGAACAGAGCTAAGGCACAGCAGCAGCAGCAGTGGCTAGAAGCCACCACCGCCGCCGCTGCAATCCCCGACGGGAACCACCGAAGCAACCCGAGAGACCACCATCACCACCTCTGTTCTTTTCTCTCTCTCCCTTTCCTCTCTCGCACCTCTTTTTGCTCAGACCCATAAGAAAAGAGAGAGGAGAAGACGGAGACAGTAGCAGCAGAGCCATCTCCGCCACCACCGTCGGCCATTAAAACCGGCGGGAGCTTCGGGTGAACTCCACCCGAACGAAACAGAGCCACCCACCCCAATTTCTCCATCTCTCTGGCCTCTAAGAGGTCCGACCAAGTCATTAGGAGCATCAACCGGAGCTGGGTAAGCCCCAATCGCCGGCGTCGAGCTCCAACTCCGGCGAGCTTTTCGGCGACTCGACCCGACTCAATTCTCGACCAATTCTCGCGATTCTTGGGCTAGGTATGCTCCAAATCGTCCTCTGAATTGTTTTAGATAGTCAAAATCCAAAGTTGAATGCTTGAATCCATGTTTTGATTGATGAGTTCGAATGTTCATGTTTGGGGGGCTAGGTGTATTTTACAGAAGTTGTTTTCAAAGCTTAGGGGGGTGTGGTTGTCTTTTAATGAAATTATAGGTGACTGATTGTAGTATATATATTCTGATATTATTAATATTTGCATAGTTTTAGCTATTAAGTTAATAGTTGATTAATTTATATTTCAACTAAATAAATAAATAAATAAATAAATACTTTAACAAAAATTATATTTGTTTGAAGGAAATTGTTATAATAAAATATCTTGTTAGCAAAACAAGCTAGTAAAGTATTTTTGTATGTATATATATGCATATAAATATATATATCAGTTTAAATATAATCTATACATATGATTTGGCTACAAAGTTTGTTGAATAAATATTATAATGAGAAAAGATATATTTTGAAAATTGGTTATAATGTATGTTTTTCTTGAAAAATAAGCTGAAAATATTATATGTATTTATTTGAAAAGTAATATTTGTTTTAATCACTTGGCACTTCATTTTTAATAAGCAATGAGTTTCAATAATTATATCAATAAATATAAATGTTTATTTAAGATTAAAATAACTCTTTAGTAAGTATTATTATAATTTTCATATTATTACTAGTAGTTGTGATATTAAATAACTCTAAATATTTGGGGACTCGTAAAGAAAGTTGTTTTGATTATTCAAGTCATTTCAAGTATATACATGTATATATAAGTGTATAACTTAAATACGAGCTTTATAGGGGAACCGTGAAAGATGTAGTTAGTGCTCGACGTAGTCGAACATTGGTATATATAAGGAGAATGCATTTGCATAATCAGAAATAACACCGTTGTGACTAGCTATTTGTAAACTGTAGGCGACGGATTTGTGGACATAGGCTTCGTCGATCATCCTACATACTAGCAGCTAAGTCGTCTTCAGGTGAGTCCACATGCTTAGCCTCGAGAGCCTAGCTTCCTTCGTGTCAAGTTGTGTTATATGTGGTTCTTGTCTAAAAATACATTTGTGAGTTCACATGCTTAGCCTAGTTAGCCGAGCTCCTTTCGTGTCAATATGTGACTTTTATGACTTGTCTCAAGATATATTTGTGAGTTACATGCCTAGCCTAGCTGGCCTAGCTTCTTTCGTGTCCATATATGATAGGTGATTTGTCTCAAGATATTTTTGTGAGTTCACACGCTTAGCCTATTTAGCCGAGCTTCTTCCGTGTCAATATGTGATTTGTGTTTATTGTCTCAAAGTATCCATGTGAGTCTACATGCTTAGCCTAGCTAGCCTAGCTTCCTTCGTGTCAAGTTGTGATATTTGTGATTTGTCTCAAGACATACTTGCGAGTTATATGCTTGGCCTTGTATGTCTGTCATCTTTCGTATCATAACATGATTTATACCTTACCTCAAAGTGTATTCTGTGAATCACATGCTTTTGCGTGAACTTGATTGAGTTTCAGAAAGATTGCCTTGACACATTAAGGTCGTAAAGAGGATTGCACATAATGGAATATGTTATAAACAAGGGGGTCCTTTGTTGACCATTACTGACAAGGAGGTCCTTTGTTGACCACTAACAAGGAGGTCCTTTGTTGACCACTAATCAAGGAGGTCCTTTGTTGACCACTAACAAGGAGGTCCTTTGTTGACCATTAACAAGGAGGTCCTTTGTTGACCATTAACAAGGAGGTCCTTTTGTTGACCGCTGACACTTGGGAGGTCCTTTGTTGACCGCTAACGTTTGGGAGGTCCTCTGTTGACCACTATATGTTTGCTGTGTATGATAAGAGGCTATTTGATTCTATATTTAGAAACTGGCTCTAGTAAAGGATTTCAACGGGAATGTTTGAAGCTTTGAGTGTTGTCATTCAACTATGTGTTTATGATGCTGCAAACTCTGATGTTTCTTACTATACTCCTCCAAAGTTTTATATAACTCTGAGAAATATCAAGCTATATCATCTTTCCTGTTTTACACGCTAAGGTGTATCTCACTCAGCATTTCAAGCTGATTTTGGAAACTGCGGTTCTTGTTTTCCTTCCCACCGCAGGTCTAGGAGCAGGGATTGTAAGATAGAAGGGGCGCGAGAATCATCTAAACAATGGACGTCACCAGTATTTATTTAATAATGTTATATAAGCGTTGTGTAATAGTATTGAGCTTGTGTAGGAGACTATCCAATGTTGTTTAATTATATAATAAGAGTTTTGGATTGTATTGCTTTTGATCTCCGCCGCTTCTATTAAGCATCGCCCTCCCGGTCTTGTCCCGAGCCGGATAAGGGGGTTGTTGCACTAGCAGTCTCTTAGATCTATATCTATAGATCTTTATACCAAGTATATAGGCTGCTTCCCCTAAGTCCTTCATTGAGAAACACTTCCCTATCCAATCTTTAACAGATTGCAGCATAGGAGTGTCGTTTCTAATGAGTAGTATGTCATCCACATACAAGACCAGGAAAGCTACAGAGCTCCCACTAACCTTCTTGTAGACACAAGACTCATCTTCGTTTCTGATGAAGCCAGACTCTTTCACTACTTCATCAAAACGTCGTTTCCAACTCCTAGAAGCTTGCTTCAATCCATAAATGGATCGTTGCAGCTTACAGACTTTGTTGGCTTGCTTTGGATCTTCAAAACCCTCTGGCTGTATCATATACACGTCCTCGAGGAGATTCCCATAAAGGAGTGCTATTTAGACATCCATATGCCAAATCTCATAGTCGTAGTATGTTGCAATAGCAAGTAGGATTCGGATGGATTTGGTCATAGCGACTGGTGAAAAGGTTTCATCATAGTCAATACCAGGAATCTGTCTGAATCCTTTAGCCACCAATCGGCCCTTATAGGTAATCACATTACCATCCATGTCGATCTTCTTCTTGAATACCCACTTGCACCCTATGGGCTGCGCCCCTTCGGGTGGTTCCACCAAAGTCCATACTTTGTTGGTATACATGGATTCCATCTCGGATCTCATGGCTTCTAGCCACTTCTGAGAGTCCGACCCTTTCATGGCCTCTTCATAGGTAGTAGGCTCATCATCTATGAGCATTGTGTCACCGGAATCGGTCACGAGAAGTCCATACCTCTCGGGTTCCTGGCGCACTCTACTAGATCTACGAAGCTCTTGTGTTACCTAAACAGGTTGTTCCACAACTGTTTGTGGTTCCTGTTCATGTTCCATTATCGGTTCAGTGATTTGTGGTTCTTGAATTTCTTCAAGTTCCACAGTCCTCCCACTTGCTTCCTTAGAGACAAATTCTCTTTCTAGAAACACGCCGGTCCGAGCAACAAACACGTTGTTCTCAGTTGGATTGTAGAAATAGTAGCCCTTAGTTTCCTTAGGGTACCCCACAAATATACACTTATCCAAATTTGGCCCTAGCTTGTCTGATTGTAAGCGCTTTACATAGACATCGCAGCCCCAAACCCTCATGAACGATAGTGTGGGACACCTCCGACTCCACATCTCATGTGGTGTCTTCATGACTGATTTAGATGGAACACGGTTAATGGTGAAAGCTGCACTTAATAGAGCGTGGCCCCAAAATGATAATGGAAGGTCGGTTTGACACATCATAGATCGAACCATATCCAATAGGGTTCGATTCCTCCTTTCGGACACGCCATTCCATTGTGGCGTTCCGGGTGGACTGAGTTGGGACACGACCCCACACTCTCTAAGATAGTCGTCAAACTCTTGGCTCAAGTATTCTCCTTCACGATCTGATCGTTGAGCCTTGATACTTTTGCCAAGTTGCTTTTCTACTTCACTTTTGAATTCTTTTAACATATCAAAGGATTCGGATTTGGCCTTCATAAGGTACACAAATCCATATCTACTGTAATCATCAGTAAATGTAATGAAGTAGACGTAACCATCCCTGGCAGGCGTGGCAAATGGCCCACACACATCATTATGTATGGGCGCCAATTGCTCACTAGTCCTCTCACCTTTCTTATTGAAAGGGGACTTTGTCATTTTTCCCAATAAACAAGCCTCACATGTCTCATATGATTCAAAATCAAATGAGTCTAGTAGTCCATCCTTATGGAGTATGGATACACGCTTCTCGTTTATATGGCCTAAACGACAGTGCCATAAGTGAGCAGGATTTAAATCATGTATTTTAATCCTCTTGGTATTAATGTTGTAGACAGGATTGCTTAGATCAAGGACATGCACTCCATTAAATAATTGCGCACTAAAATAGTGAATATTGTTACAATAAAACGAACAACAATTGTTCTTTATTGAAATAATAAAACCGTCCTTGTCCAAACAAGAAATACAAATAATGTTTCTGCTCATAGCAGGCACAAAATAGCAATTATTTAATTCTAAGACTAATCCTAAAGGCAGAGATAGCTCGCACACGCCTACGGCCAACGCAACAACTTTTGCTCCATTTCCAACGTGCAGATCTATCTCCCCTTTAGCCAATCTTCTACTTCTCTTTAGATTCTGCACATTTCGACAAATGTGAGATCCACATCCAGTATCTAATACCCATGACGTAGAGACAATTAAATTGACATCTACAACAAAAATACCTGGTGGTGGAATCACTATTCCAAGCCTCTTGTCCTCCAGATATTTTGGGCAGTTCCTCCTCCAGTGTCCAGGATGACTGCAGTAGTGACACTCACCTTTAGTCACACCTTTGGCAATCCCACCAGTAGGCTTAAGGGCAGGTTCCTTGGACTTGGAAACTGACTTGTCTTTGCCCTTGGAGGATGAGGCAAACCTTTTTCCCTTTTCTTTCTGTACCATCATAATGGCCTTGCCCTTACCCTTGTTGATGCTTTGTTCAGCTGTCCTCAACATATTGAGCAAATATGGCAGTGGTTTCACGATCTCGTTCATGTTACAGTTCAAGATGAACTGTCCATAACTCTCGGGCAACGATTGCAACACGAGATCAGTTGCCAACTCTTGGACGACCGGGAACCCAAGTCGGGTGAGATTCTCCAGGTACCCGATCATACGGAGTACATGGGGTCCCACCGGGTTCCCTTTTGCTAGATGGCACTTGAACAATGCCTTAAAGACCTCATACCTCTCAACCCTTGCCTGCTCTTGGAAGAGCTGCTTCAGATGCTCGATCATATCGACAACATTCATGTTTTCGTGTTGCTTCTGAAGCTCAGAAGTCATGGGGCATAACATAAGGCAGGCCGCATCATTATCGTCATCAACACGCTTTTGATACGCCTTTAGGGCTGCAAGGGTATTGTTCTCTGGACCTGCTGGAACTTGCTCCTCAATTGCGTACAATTTCTTCTCTTGCTTGAGAACGATTCTCAAGTTTCTTTACCAATCAAGGAAGTTGGTTCCAGAGAGCTTGTCCATCTCAAGGACAGATCGTAGGGAATGTTGTGAACTCGATGAGTTGTTTGTCATTTTGAATCCTACAAAAAGGAAATACGCAAGTTTTAGTATTTGTGAATTTTTGACTATATTCCATAATGGCTAGTTTATCAAATATAGCTCCCACTATTTTTCTACGGATTAATAACCCTCAAGATATTAATGCGGAAAATATCCTTATATTTTCTAGTGGGCCAAGATCCATGTTTCATCTCCTTATGAGGTTGCTTTGGCAAGTCACCCATAATTTGACTACTTTAGGTAGGAACAATTCCGATTGCATCTTCTATGCAACTCTTGGTTCACTTGGGCAAATAACTCCTTATTTATCCATCCGTATGGATAATCCCAATTGATTGCATCTCGGTTTTAATCATATTAACAGCCTAGCTGTGTTCAACCTCTTATTTAAATAATTGCACATTACTTGTTTGTGCCATCGCATTCCATCATTATGAACCAAGTCGCCATGCTTTGGAAAGCGCGAACTTGATAAATCATGATGATAATGAGTGTTTAAATAACGAGAAGGCAAGAACACAATATTTGAATTTTGAGGGATTTTTAATTCAATTTTAATTGTTTTTGTTGATCCTTATCAACTAATCTATCTATTTGAGTTTGGGCACAACTCCAAATAATAGATCTGGGTTGTCTAATTATCTTATTATCCTAATTGCATGCATCATCCATACACCAACCACATAATAATAAGACAATAAAATAAACAACCACAAAAAAAATAAAACGTGATGTGAATATGGCCTTTTCTAGACTAAGACAATTCCAAGACAATGGAATTATCTATGAACCGTAAAAGCAAACACATCTCCATGCGTCTTCATATTTTGGTCCATCCTTCATAGTCATGTGGAATGCTCCATGCTCCATCTTTTGTGTCTCCCTTTGGCTTTGGGCTTCTTTTCTTCAATCTTGGCTAACAATCTACTCTATCTAGCACTAGCTAACAACTATACTAAATAAAATAAATCTCACAAGTTGAGAAAAAAAATGGCTCGCATGCCATAAAACCCTAATTAATTATTACAATTAATTGATCACCTCGCAGGCCATAAACCAAACCACAAAAATAAACAATCACACGAAACCACATCATAAGGCCATATCCCATCACCATGTGATTTTCACATAAACAGTTAAAATCCAATTTTAACGCGCTTGGTCAATTTTAATTGATTTTTGGATTTTCTAGGGTTAAAACGGTCAATTGGGCCCAACAATCAAATTGCCCGGACCCCAAAAGAGTACCGCAAAAGCCTTGGGCCGGCCGGCCCCTAGCCCACGCGGCTAGGCCGCGGGCTAGGGCTGCCCCGGCCCCTAGGCCGTCCCTTGCTTGGGCGGCAAGCAAGGAGGGGCGGTCCCCTAGGGGGGCCGAACATCCTTTGGGAGTTGTTTCCAAAACAACTCCCTTGCTTGGTGCCCAAGTTTGGTTGTTTCCTTGTATTAAAAGAGCTCCTTCTTTCCATAGGATGCCCAAAACCTAGATCTAAGATCCTAAAATTTCTCAAACTCACTAATTCATGCATCCAATGCAAAAACTAGGTCTTGTTATGATTGATTATTGACAAATTGCATCATATGCTTGATTTGTCTTGTTTTACGCAATAAACAATAAATTTAAAGTGTAAAACTATCAAAACGTAACACATAAACCACGTTTATGCTCTACTACATGTGGCTCTGATACCACTGTAGGGTTTTGATCATGGATACGCAGCGGAAAAACAAATTTTATCCATGCAATACCCTCCAAGGATCACAGAACAAGAGACATAACGATGGTAAGGGAAGAAATCAAGTTACACACCTTAGGGTTTCTCCTGTGATGACTTGTAACGTGAATTGTGTCACGTTCTCTATAGTTGATCCACGCCTAGATTTGAGATCTAGATCTTTCTTTTCCTTTGTGTTAGACCGGAATGGAGGAAGAGGAAGAAGAAATCACACAACGCGAGGAAACAAGGAGGGGCGGCCTCCTTGTTTGGGCCGACGGAATGGGGCGGGGGCAAGGGGGCGGACGGGTCCCTCTTGCTTGCTTGCTCTCTCCTTTTTGTTCTCTCTCACTCAAGTTATGAACTAAAAACTCGTAAGTGTGGGAAGGAAGGAAGGAGCATCCTTTATATAGTCCAACAAATCCTTGCCAACTACCTAAAGGACCCATTCCAGTCCTACTAGAATTCGATTTAGTCCCTTCCTTGCAAATTAGTCCTACTAAGTTTGCAAGGTATTGCAAAGTGATCCTTCTAATTAATTAATCATATTAATTAATTCCCAAATCTAGTTCAACTCTATATAGCGTCTGACCCCATAGGTTCTATCTAGTTGGTAGCAACAATTTGCTAATATGGAGCGGTTTCTAGCAAAACATCCATTCTAGCCAACTAATAGAATAGTCATCCGACAAACATTGTACAAGTAATTGTCTCATCCCTTTGTCTCCATATCCGGATTGGACACGAGACATCCAAGTCACACTCATATATCCAATCCATAGTTTCTCGATCCATGGGAATAGCCTTATCCGTGCAAATAACATCAATATCGTATATTGATTTATTTGAATCTGGCCAGACATTCTATAAGCACTATCCCTCGAGTGGCCTAGGATATTTTCTCCCGTTATGTGGGAGGGAAAAACTCTATCTACGTCCACTACGATCTCTAAGCTTGCTTCTTATTGTATCCGGTACACGCCTTTATAACTACCCAGTTACGGTGTAGCGTTTAACGGTACCAAAATCACAATAATCCACAACTAGAATATCTAGCGACTTCAAGTCTAAGGATGACAATACCATTGTACCACGAGAAGTACTTGTGACTTAACAAAACGTGTATGTAGCCTTCTCGGATATGGGTCAATCCGGTGCGCCATTATCCTTAATGCACACCCATGTGTTGGATCATGATATCTCCATATCAATCCAACCCCATACTAGTCTATAGATGATTGTCCTATTAATCATTATACTGGACTAGGGATATTTAAGATAAACAACACAACTCTAAATCTAAGGACTTCATTATATTAAATATTCAATAAATAATACAATGAATGTTCTAGCCAGAATAAATTCATACTAACCTAGATTGCCTCTAGGCCATCTATTCCAACACATGGTAGAAAGCATGAGGCAAGTCACATCATTAGAATCATCAATATGTTTCTGACGTGCCCTCACTTCCGCTAGAACAGACTCATCTTGTGGTGGTTCTGGAATTGGAGTGTCCAAGACGTACAGCTTCTTTTCTTGCTTAAGGACAATCCTTAAGTTTCTGTACCAGTCAAGGAAATTTATTCCATACAGTTTATCCTTCTCAAGGACAGATCGTAGGGATGAAGTCGATGCGTTGTTGTTTGCCATTTGAAATTCTACAAACCGAGAAATGTGCAATTTTAGTATTTTGAACAATTTAACTATTTTCAACAATGGCTAGATCATCAAATATAGCTCCCACTATTTTTCTTGGATTAATAGCCCTCACCATTAATGCGGAAAATATCATTATATTTTCTAGTAGGTCCAAGATCCCTTTTTCACTTCTTCTTGAGCTTGCTGTGGCAAGTCACCCAAGAATATGTTATTTAGGTAGGAACCATTCCAATTGCATCACATGCAACTCTTGGTCCAATTAGGTGAATAACTCTTTTATTATTTATCCTATGGATAACGCCTAATTGTCATGCCTCTAGGCTCATCAATCTAATTGAATCTTGCCCAATTGCGTCCAACCTCTTGCTTTAACATACACACATTACTAGCTTGTGTTGTCCGCAACACACCATGGTAAATTAAAATCGCCTTACTTTGGCAAGCCCGAATTTTAATGAACCCTGATCTTGAAGGGTGTTTTGGCAAAATAAGGCAAAACGCAATATTTAATTGAGGAATTTTTCTTTCTTAATTTGTTTGGTTAATCAAATCAACATGATCTACTTATTTGGATTGAGCAATCCACAATAAAAGACCAACTTTGTTTATTATTATTTTGTTAACATTTTGTTAGTACCGCCTGTAGATACTGCTTTATGACATGGCAGATCTGGGCCACGTGGCGACCATCCAGCACACCATATTGTGCTCCACTCACACAGGATCACCAGCCGAGCTGATCCATGTGGGGGCTGCGAGACAGAGCCCTCGCATACTACTGCACGGGACTTGTAGGGACTTGTGGTTTGGAGGCTAGGGTAAGCCCTGTCGCGTGCGAGCCAAGCCCGCGCGCGACCTTTAGTAACTGTTTTGAGAGATCTATGGCACGAGCTCCCTAGACCCGGTCAATCCGGTCAAACCCGGTCAACCTCGTAACGGTTCCGGTACTCACGCACCACGTGCTCTAACGGTTCCTATATACTCGGACGAACGTGCCGTTATGGTTAAGCTAATTAAGCCGCCATTAATGGGCGCATTAACCACACTACAACGGTCACGTTCTCCAGTATATATATATCGTTAACCTTTCCATACAAAGGGGAACAACACTGCCATACGCGGAAGCTCTGCCAAACCTCTGTCTCTCTCTCAGACATTGCTACTGACTTACTCTCTCCCTACACACACCCCTATTCTTCCTGTGCGATCCCTGATCCACTACGTACGGTGTACACGGAGGTCTCCCTGCCGGAATCTCTTGTGCACATTTTGGTGAACCCGACGTGAACTTACCAGCAAAAGCAACCATGTCTCAGGAGGATGATGTCAGCAACCGATCGCCTTCCGCCGAAACTCCCTCGGGAGAGGAAGTCCGCCGTACTCCGACGACTCCCGGCGAGGCACCAACTTTGGAGTCTTTGGACGCCACTGTCCAAAGTCAGGCAAAAGCTCTCAAGTCTCAATCTGCGCAGCTGGAACGGATCTTGGCCGTCCTGGGCACCCTTGCGCCAAATCCTCCACCAGTTACCGCTATCCCTCAGGGAGGTGGTACCCCCACCGCTCCAGGATTGGGAGTGTCGGCCACACCTCCCAACCCTCATTTGCAGACTCCACCGTCAGCCACGCAGCTGCCTTCGGTCCAAGGATCAACAGCGCAAATGCTACCCCCTGCCGCTCACGCCTCTCAGCCCACGGCTTTGGCGTCTAACCCAACTTTGCAGTACACTCTGCCTCCACCATCGACGATTTGGGGAAACGCGGGCAGTCAATACACTCCCAATCCCCCGGTGGCATATGTGTCGCCACCGCCTACGGCAACCCCTCCGGCAGCTACCGAGGGAAGTCTCCCAGAATGCATGACGTCCTTGCAGAAGCGCGTGGACTCCATCCTGGCTCACCAGTCGCTCGCGGATACCATCATCCCGAGGCTAGACAACGATCCACCCATTCCACGAGAGATCTATCTCATGCCTAACCCGGCAGGGTACAAGGCTCCCAAATGGGATAAGTTCGAGGACGTCAACGGGAACGCTCATGAGCATGTCATGCGTTTCATTGACGTCATGGGTCCATATGGAGCTGATCCCAAACTGCTGATGCGAGAGTTCCCAAAGACCCTTGGGAATGTAGCATACAAATGGTACCGGACGTTGGAGCCCGGATCTGTGAAGACTTGGGACGACATGGTCCAGAAGTTCTACACCAAATTCCTCCAGATGGAAGAGAAGGTGACGATGATCCATCTCTCGCGGATGTATCAGAAACGCGAGGAAGATGGGATCACTTTCATCAAGAAATTCAGAGCGAAATCCTTGGAGTGCAAGGACCCTATGCTCGAAAGCCGACTCGTAGAGATATGCCTGCAGTGCATGCGAGATGAATACAAGAGCATGCTGATCAATTTGCAAACACCCACGTTCTCAAAGCTCATCGAGTGCACGATGAACATCGAGCCCATCGTCGAGAGACAGAGAAAGAAGAGCGCTCCAGAACGACCTGCGAGCGGCACCACCTACAAGATCGGCAGATTCGGCTACAAGCGAGGACGCGAAGCTGAAGTCAATGCAGTTTCGCCCCAGAAGCAAGCAAAGGTTACAAACTTCGACGCACCGCCTCTGCCATGCTCGGTGGAGGAAGCGAGCGATCTCTGCAGACAGTGGCGCAAGGACGGCGTCCTGCCACCGCTCGAGAAAACACCCTCCAAGGAGATGACGAGGGACCCTAAGTGGTGCGAATACCACGGCAAGATCATGCATCCTACAGCCGAATGCAAGAAGCTCAGATTCGCGTTCGACCAGAAGATGAAGAACGGCGAACTCATCGTCAGCGACCACCGGAAGGACGTGCGCAGCAACCCGTTGCCTGCCCATACAGATTCGGGCTCAAAGGGCAAAGAGGTCGCCATGATCTCGATAGTAGACTTAGAAGAAGTCGCAGAGGATGGTCTACCGATCATCGCTGAAGTCCATGAAGAGGAAGACTACAGCATGGACACAGAGGATGAGCGTGCCGATCGCATGAAAGGGTCGCACGGCTTCAGCAAATTCTTTGATGAGATGAACTTCTCAGAAAAATGCCGAGCGGATATGACGAAAGCAATCTTAAGGATAGCGGAGGACTACGAAGAGGAGCTCGTGGTCTCCAACGGGAAAGTCATCAGGGCGTCCCGTCCCACAGAAAAGATTATGACCTTTTCTGCCAGCGATAAGAAGACAGATGCGAGCCATCAGAGGCCCCTGTACGTCACCGCCATCATCAACGGCGTCGAATTCAAGCGAGCGTTTGTCGATGGAGGAGCAGCGGTCAATGTTGTTCCACTCCATACACTCAAGCTAGCAGGGATCCCCGAGCACAAGGTGGTCAAGCGTCCATCCCCGCTGGTGGGATTCGGAAGCGACTCTAGAATGACGATCGGATGGATCCGCCTAGGCGTTCAGATTGGTAAGATCAAGTGTTCGGCGAAGTTCTACGTCATAGATGCGAACACCACATATCACATGATCATCGGTCGAGCCTGGATTCATCGCTTCGACGCAATCCCTTCCACGGCTCACCAGATGATGAAAGCTATCTGGAACGACAGGATTGTCGAGATACCGGCCTCAACCAACCCATTCAACTTGGACGAAGCACATCTCAGCGAGGCGGTGTGGTTCACCGAGATGGCCGACGAGCAAACACCCGGACCATTCAGCCCTACTCCTTTACCTCTTTGGGAGGACATCAAGGACCAGTCACCTGCAGGCGTGATGGTAACAAGGGGAGATGCAAACGAAAAGCCGCCTACATGCGAAGAGGCGCCGCGTATCGCATATCATCGGAAAAATGTGTATACCCTGAAGAGGATTGCAAAGCATGACCCCGAGGGTAAGGAGATAGAGAGCTTCTACGCCAACGGGAAGAAATGCTATCGCATATGAAGGTGCGCGGGGACGTCCTCACACGGGCATGGGGGTGTCCCTGGGCAAATCAATCGAATCAAACAAGTTGCGCTGACAGAAGAGCCAACACAGATTGTTTCAGACGAGAAACTCAAAGAAGCACCCGAATGCATGGAAGACAGGCCAAGACCACAAAAGCAAGAGCTAAAGGAAGTGTTCCTCAGCCCGAACGAGGAAAAGAGGAGGCCAGTCTTCCTGAGTGCGGACCTCACAAGCGAAGAGGAACAAGGGCTGCTGCAGCTCCTAACTGAGTACAAAGATGTATTCGCGTGGGAATACGATGAGATGCCAGGACTGGACACGAGCATCACCATGCACCGTTTAGACGTCATCCCAGGGTCTAAACCGGTCAAGCAAAGCACCAGAAGCTTCAGGCCAGAGCTCAACGTGAAGATCAAACAGGAGATTGTCAAGCTCCTGGACGCCAAGTTCATAGAGCCAAACCACCATCCTACATGGTTAGCCAACATCGTGCCGGTGGTGAAGAAGAACGGACAGCTCCGCATCTGCGTGGACTTCCGCGATCTCAACCGCTTCTGCCCTAAGGACGATTTCCCACTGCCTAACATCGACTTGCTCATCGATTCGACGGCAGGCCATCGCATGTTCAGTTTCATGGACGGCTTCAGTGGGTACAATCAAATCAAGATGGATCCCGAAGATGCACAGAAAACTGCATTCATTACTCCCGTGGGGGTATTCAACTACACGGTAATGCCATTCGGTCTCAAGAACGCAGGCGCGACCTATCAGCGAGCCATGATGGCTCTATTCCATGACATGATGCACAAAGAAGTGGAATTCTATGTGGATGACCTGGTAGTCAAATCCAGGCATGAAGCAGATCACCTCGCAGACCTGCGAAAAGTGTTCAACAGATGCAGGAGCTTTCAACTGAAAATGAACCCTATGAAATGCGCATTCGGCGTGACCTCGGGGAAGTTTTTGGGGTGCGTGGTCCATCGCCAAGGGATCGAACCTGACCCTGCGAAAGTGTCAGCCATCACCAGCATGACGCCACCTCACAACCAAAGTGCCTTGAAAACATTCTTGGGAAAATTGTCATATCTGCGGAGATTCATCCCAGCAATCGCCGAAATCACATGCTGTTTCAGCACTCTTCTCAAGAAGGACGCCGCGTACAACTGGGCTCCTGACCACGAAGCCGCATTTGAAAAACTAAAGGAGATACTTACATCCCCAAAGATTATGATCGCGCCTCAACTGGGATCACCGCTGCTGCTATATCTTACATCAACAAGGAGATCTATAGGAGCACTCTTGGCCCAGGTATATGAGGGCCAAGAGAGGCCTATCTATTACATCTCTCGCATTGTGCAGCCTGCTGAATCAAGGTACACAGACATCGAACGTCATTGCCTTGCTTTATTCTTTGTAATAGAGAAGTTGAGACACTATTTTGCATCGCACAAAGTAGTGGTGGTCACCAAAAGCGACCCCATAAGATACTTGCTAACTCACACTACTCCGGGCGGGAGATTGGCGAAATGGTATATGACCATCTCTCAATACGACATCACATGCGTGAAGCCAAGAGCGATCAAGTCGCAGGCGGTAGCAGATCTGTTGGCACAGTTCCCCGACAACAGTCACGAACCCGTGATCGAGGAAGAGCTCGAAGGCCCTGAAATCTACGCGATTGACGTGCCCTATTGGACCCTCCATTTCGACGGTTCGCCAACCAGAAAAGGCGGGGGCATTGGGATAGTCTTGACAAAGCCCGACGGGGAAGTCATACAGATGTCCGCAAAACTCAATTTCGCAGTCACGAACAACGAGGCGGAATACGAGGCTCTTATCGCGGGACTCCGTGCGGCGAAAGCTTTAGAAGTGAGCAACTTAACGGTCATGGGAGATTCCAAACTGATTGTTAAGCAAGCCTCGGGTGAATATGGTTTAAAGGAAATCAACCTCCTGTCATACCGCACTCTGGTGCAAAAGCTGATGCAGCAATTCTGTGACGTGAAATACGAGCACAAGCCCCGAGCGGACAACAGGCATGCAGACGCCTTAGCAACTCTGGGATCTAAGGTCAGCATAGACAAATGCCCCGCGAGGATTTCCATCGAAGTGCGAAAATCGTCGGCATTAACAGAAGATGCGTGCGACGACGAACACATGGATAACGCAGACTGGCGAAAAACAATCCTGCAAGCTATTGCGAAAGGCACCAGCAGCGAGAGCTGGGCACTCACGAAAGGATACTGTATCCACGACAACACCCTTTACTACAAGGGTCCCGGAGGAATACTCATGCGATGTGTCTCCGAGCAAGAGGGACAACAGCTGCTGGAAAAGATTCACCAACACGCTTGCGGAGAAAGCGAGGTGTCAATCTACAGGAAAGCTCAGAGATATGGCATCCATTGGCCAAGCATGTCTACAGCCGCAGCCCTGATACAAGGGAAGTGCGAAAGTTGCGCACTAATCAAAGATTCTCTACTTGTCGCTCTAATCGATGACGACACAGACTGGAGAAAGCCATTGTTTGAATTCCTCACCAAGGGCACCGTACCCGAATCGAGAAAAGATGCAGATAAATTGAGGAGGAAAGCTTCTCGATATGTGGTTCAAGAAAACCTGCTTTGGCGAAAAGGTCACGAGGGCAACTTGCTGCGATGCCTAGACGATAGGGAAGCACAAGAAGTCATGGATCTCTCTCATCAGGTGGAACACCAGGGAGGTGCGAAATTATGCAGACAGCTCCTCTCAATCGGATACTTCTGGCCCACGATGGAAGTCGATTGCCGCACCAAGGTGCGACGCTGCCAAGAATGTCAATTCAAAGGGAACCTAGTGCACGCTCCCGCCGTGGACCTACATGCACTAGGAACGCCATGGCCATTTCACACGTGGGCTTTGGACTTCATTGGCCCCATCCGACCAACGTCACATGGGAACCATTTCATTCTCACCGCAACTGAGCTGTTCACCAAATGGGTGGAAGCAATACCACTGAAGACGGCAAACGCGCTGGTTGTGGTCAACTTCATCCAGGAGAACATCGTATGCAGGTTCGGAATCCCGAATACTATTCTTTCAGATAACGGTACTCCTTTTGTTAATCGTCAGGTAGCTACGAAACTTGCGGAGTACAATATCAGGCAAATATGCTCTACCCCCTATTATCCAAAGGGAAACGGGCAAGCCGAGGCGACTAACAAAACGCTGCTGAGAATTCTGAGCAAGATGGTCGCAGATGACCACAAGAGGTGGGCCGACTCTCTTAACATAGCTCTGTGGGCCTACAGAACTTCTCCAAGGACACCCACAGGGGCCTCGCCATTTCTACTATGTTATGGGGCCGAAGCTGTGGTACCTGCGGAGGTCAGAGTCAATTCGGCAAGGCTGGCCTTCCACGCACTCTACGAAAACCAACGCGATCATGATTTAGTCTTGCTGGAAGAAAAGCGAGAACAAGCCAAAAGGACTAACAAGCGGTACCAAGAAAGAATCGCTCGCGCCTACAACAAGACAGTCCAGCGGCGGGATTTCGCAGTTGGCGATCTGGTCTTGCGCGCATCTGACCACTGCATGCGAGAGGCAACCCACCCAAAGTTCGCAGCTAACTGGGAGGGACCCTTCGAAGTCACAGAAGTCTTCGATAGTGGCTACTGCAGCATACGAAGGTTGCACGGCACAACCTCGACTCCAAGCTCAGTCAACATGCGTTGGATCAAGAAGTACTATCCTTGACCTCTCTTATTTCATACGTTTTATGATAACGTTGCTTAATATCTCATGCGGCTACGATTGACGCAATCTCCTCTCCCATATGAGAGGATTGTAATCCTATCTCTTCCATATGAAGGCATTATAATAAAAGAATTCTCCCAAATGAGAAGTTCATACTTCTAGTCGCTTTTATTGCTCTATTTTATTTGGTATCACTGTTAACAATGATTTATTCGCTGCAATAAGCAAAGCATACAACCGCGATCTTAATTGATCATCTAAGCCTATCTCTTACGATAGCAGCAAATACAACCGCGATCTTAATTGATCATCAAAGCCTATCTCTTACGATAGCAGCAAATGCAAACGCGATCTTAATTGATCATCAAAGCCTATCTCTTACGATAGCGGCAAATGCAAACGCGATCTTAATTGATCATCAAAGCCTATCTCTTACGATAGCAGCTATATGCAAACGCGATCTTAACTGATCATCTAAAGCCCATCTCCTACGATGGCAGCCAATGCAAATGTGATCTTAATCGATCATCTAAAGCCTATCTCTTACGATAGCAGCTATATGCAAACGCGATCTTAACTGATCATCTAAAGCCCATCTCCTACGATGGCAGCCAATGCAAATGTGATCTTAATCGATCATCTAAAGCCTATCTCTTACGATAGCAGCTATATGCAAACGCGATCTTAACTGATCATCTAAAGCCCATCTCCTACGATGGCAGCCAATGCAAATGTGATCTTAATCGATCATCTAAAGCCTATCTCTTACGATAGCAACTATACGTGAATGCGATCTTAAAGTGATCATCTAAAGCCCATCTCCTACGATGGCAGCCAATACAAATGTGATCTTAATTGATCATCTAAAGCCTATCTCTACGATAGCAACAAACACAAATGCGATCTTAATTGATCATCTAAAGCCTATCTCTACGATAGCAACAAACACAAATGCGATCTTAAGTGATCATCAAAAGCCTATCTCTACGATAGCAACAAACACAAATGCGATCTTAAGTGATCATTAAAGCCTGTCTCGTACGACAGCAGCCAAACGCAAATGCGATCTTAATTGATCATCTAAAGCCTATCTCTACGATAGCAACAAACACAGATGCGATCTTAAGTGATCATTAAAGCCTGTCTCTTACGACAGCAGCCAAACGCAAATGCGATCTTAAGTGATCATTTAAGCCTATCTCTCATGGTAGCAATCAAACACCAATGCGATCTTAAGTGATCATTAAAGCCTATCTCTTACGATAGCACCCAAACGTAAATACGATCTGACATGATCGTCCAAAGCCTATCTTTCGCGATAACAGCAAAATACAAAAACGATCTCAATCGATCATTTAACGTCTATCTCTTGAGGTAGCGGGCTATACAGATGCGATCTTATAGTGATCTTCTCAAACCTATCTGTTACAATAGCAATTGATATGCAAAGTAATTTTGGTTAATCACCCAAGCCCGTCCGTTATGATGGCAACGCGAGTGCAGAATCATCTTATTACATCTTCTAAAGATCTGCCTGCTGTGATAGCAGCTTATGCGAGAAACGATCTCAAACAAAGCCTATCTTCTATGATAGCAATTTGCACAGCTCAACGATCTTAATTGATCTCTGGAAAATTATCTGGAACGATAACAACGTTGTGAACGTGATCTCATACGATTTACAACGGCCAACTACAAGCCCATCCGTAAAGATGGCACAGCTGCGAAGTTACGATCTCGAATGATCTATCGAAACATTTGCAAGTTGACATCGCATATGTGGAATCATTACATGTCATTATGCAAGGCAAAAACAAGCCGAAATGCACGCGAAATTGTATTTTGTTGCAAAGAGAAGATGATACAAAAGCTATTTATCATTACGAGTCAAATGACTTACAATTTATCTATCTAGATAGCAGCTTACAAGCGAAAAGCTCGCATCTAACTTCACAGCTAACATGGCTTACAATACATTCGAAAAATGGCTGATCAGCCAGCAGAGACACGGTACGGAAACCCGGACTGCAAAGAATGAACCGCCCTGGCTTCAAGCGCCGGCTACATGATGCCCAAATCTGTGGGTGACATCTGTAGCAAAAGGGGATCTCGCTCTAAAAAGAGCCACATGAAACCATACGCTCGACAGTCTGCTATCCGACAAGACCATTGTCAGATATGCTCCCCATAACATTTGCCCAAGGAACCACCGGTTCCAGCGATCAAACTGCAAGCAGAAGCTCCAACGGGCAAGGGCTCCTTGTAGACGGGGATGAACGCAGCGGTTTACAACCCTGAGTTCAAGAACGTGGGGGCAATGAGTTCTCCTCCAGGGATGCTGGAGGAGAATCACGCCGTTCATTACGAGACGGTAGCACGGTCACTACGGCGCTGCACCTCGCCACGAGGCGGCCGGAAACATGACCTGCACACATAATACACGAAGAAATTTCTTCGAATACACATGAGGTATTATCTGCATCCTCTTTATGATGGTTATAAACAGCAATAAGCCTCATAAAGTAGATCTTGGAAACTATTTCTATAGCACAAAGCGCAAACTCAGGATTCAAAACTTGAAGTTGCCATGAATCAACGAAAAGCAAGCGTTGAAGCCAGCAGTCGCAAGGACTCACGGCAAAACACATGTTTGGGATGAAGAACCCAAATGGCAGGGATGGGGTTTATATAGGCCCTGTGGAGACTCTTCGGTTGCTTAAGATGAGTCAGCAAATTCAAAAAGAGGGTAAGTTCAATCACTTACGCCTTGAAAAGCGGTAACAATCAATTACCCTACTAAAGGCTACGACGATTCGGTTGCGTATCCTAATAAATGACGGATGGTCATGATTCGGATGGACTTCCCAACAGAAGCGTGCTTATCTGCCGTGAAATTAGCGCGAAAATCAAGCAAAGAATCAATTGCTGATGTCATAATTGGATATGCACAGAAATGTCCAATCAAATCCCGAAAGGGGCAAAACGGGCAAACTCATTGTTTGTTGTTAAAAAAAGAAGGGGGAGAAACCCTAGCAACATTACATTAATGTTTCAAAATATTACATTAATGTCTCAACCATTTCCTGTTTTCTTTTCAAGATTCGAAAAGTCAAAACAAATTTTTGACTAAAGAGTCCTGGGGCTCGAACTGCTCGATCAGCCTCTCCACTTGTTGCACTTCTTGCTTTAGTTGCTCGCACTTGGCGTTCATTTCCTGATACAGCTTCAAAGCTTCATCAACCTTTTGCTTCTGCTGCTCCACCTTCTGCATCTCAGCTGCGAGATTCTGGTGCCCGAGATTCAAAGTTACAGCTGCGCGAATCAGTGTAACTCTGTCCTTGAGAAATTTGAAACCAAGCCTGCCTTGGACTTTGAGAACGAGATTTTGGCACATGCCACACAGCAATTCGGCACTTTGGGCCGAAATGGTCGCAGGTGTAGCCGCACACAGCTGCTCTAGTATCCAGATGGCTTCAGTAAGGAATAGTCTCCTGTCAAAAGGACTGATCTCCAGACACCTCACAAACGATCGGGGGTATCTGAGGCGCATTCGAACCACCCAGTCTACATCGGTTTGCTTCAAACCTGAGACATCAAAAACAAGTCATGAGGTCAAAACTCGCAAGCAAATAATGCGACGTGCGAATGGTGAATCTCTGCTTACCAGTGCCTTCCAGAATTTCATGAATAGAGGGAATGCGAGCCACCGGGTTGTTCGAAGGCTGCCCTCGCTCCATGGCTCTCCTATCCGCTGCGAGCTCCAAACTCTCATAGTTAGGAGGAAGAGTGTAGGCTGCACCAGCTGCGATTACATTCCCAACCTGCGAGCCCCAAATGCTCCACGCAGGAAGAGGTGTTTCTGGCTCAGTCATCGCCGGAGGCACAACCGAAGTCGCTGGACGGAAGACACTATCAGATGCGAAAATGTTGGCATCACTTGTCCTTTCCTCCTCACCACCGGTACGGACACCTTCGTCCATCGGCACGGCATCAGCTTCGACATCGTCGGAGAGTTCAATGACATCCTCGAGATGCTCACTTGCGTGTCCGGCAGCTGCGACGGGCTTCTCGGTATGGGAGCTCGAAATTGGAACATGGGATGCAGAAGTCTGGCTTCCCTGCTCCAGCTCAGGTTCCTCAGCATGACCTGCGATGTCAAACGCGACAATATGAGGTAACCTGTGTTATAAGTTATTGCGTTATCTTTGCTAAAGCTGAGAATAAGCACCTCCACGCGAAGGTGGGATTGAGGTATCCTCATCATACACTAGGGACGTGGAACCGTGCCCTATCAGTGTATCTTCACTAAGCAAGTCTTTAAGAGAGGCGTGACCTGGGATGCGATTAAACCAGTCATGACTTGGTCTCAAATGGTTACAGCCTAGTACGTGCATATCACTCAAAATGATTACCTGAGGGTTCTCCGCATTTGCTTACCAACCAACGGCGAATGTCAGGCTTTGACACACCGTGCTTCAACGCACCCACAATTACATCTCTATAAGTAACTGCGAGATTGAAGATCTCACCTTTATCGCCACCCGCGATCTCTGTGAAGTCTCCTTGGACTTGCTCTAGCTCTGCTGCATCCCCTTTGGGAACCTCGTCTTCTTCCTCTGCATGAGGAGCAACTTCTTCGGGAAGCTCGTCTTCCTCGCCAACTGGTCGCACTAAGTCGTCGACATGCTGCTCTTCGAGGCTCCGTTGCTTCACACGCTCGAGCTCCTCTTCCTCTCGCTGCCTTCTTCTTTCAGCAGCCTCCGCGGCTGTCCTCCGGGACTCAGCAAGAACATCCTCGCTTATGGGATCATCTGAAACGCCAGAATGAACATCTCTCTTTTGCCTCTTGGCCACAAAGCCACCAACGGCTTCATCATCGTCATCTGCGAATACACAATTGGTTCAAAGAGAGAACTGCATAGAAGTCATGATAAAAGACAAGGAAATGCGACGGAAGTACCTCCTGACTCTTCCTCACGCATCACAACTGTTCCTTCTTCTTCTTCTTCATTACTTGCTTGGGGCTCCTGCCTCTCTTCCTCTTCCTCTTGGTTGAAAGGAACGAAGGTTTCAACTGCGAGATCTTTTTGCACCTTGCCGGGCATACGACCCTTGCCTTTGTCCTTGACAGAAAGGGACCTCACTGGGGGCGAAGCTGGAGCGCTCCTAGGGGAAGAAATCGTAATTCCCTTTTGCCTAGATCTTTTCAATCTCGGCGCCACAGTTGCCGGAGGGGACGGGTCATCCCTAGGAGGAGACGGAGCCTGAGGGTTGTCTATCAGCGAGTCAGCGAAAGTGTTCATGACTGCGCGAACCTTTGTTTCGACCTCAGCGTCCATCCTCCATGCTAGCCGGTACGACTCCCCCTTCCTTCGGGTGGCGACGATGGTATCCACCAGCGCTTTGGAACGGTCACCAGCTGCGAACCTCCGCACATGACACTGGACGATACAGAATGAAAAGCGTCAGTGCAAGCAAATCAAAGAGCTTAAAAGCACACAAGGAAACTGCTTACCTCAGCAAACGCCTTGCTATATTTGATGACCTGCGTGTCACCCTTCTTGATTGCATCGACCTGCTCCTTCAGAATGAAATCGGGGCACAAATGATTCTCGCGGTCCAACAACGAGTAGCAACCGTACTCAGACTCGCTCAAACTGCAATTGGGACGAAACGGAAAAGAGTTTCTCTTGATCAAGGGGGCCCTTCCTGGCTGCGCCGCCGCCTCCGTCTCCATCCTCGTCTGCTGGGCAATCCAGTATGCGATCCAGTTCTGGGAACAACCACCCCTGCGAGTTCCCGCAGGCTGCTCAAAGGGAAGATTGCTCATGAGGACCGTCTTGCACTCCTTTGTCAGCAAGCGCTTGTAGCACCCTCTGACGATAGACTGGGGCCAGATTGATGGGGCCACCGCATCGAAACCAAACTGAGGAGAGACCCGAGTGGGGTCAACATCCACTGTAAGCCTTTCATATCGTGGCGCGAGCTCACGAATGTGCTCTGCAAGCGCAGGAAGAGAACCTCGCAGACACCAGCAAAAGAACTCACGATAGCGTTCGTGGAAATGCGGCCCCTTTTCAAAAAGAAGGTCTTCTGACAAGACCATACCTTCGGAGGGGTATAGCTTTGGAAACCACCGTACATTCTCAACACGTGTGGCGTAAGGCCTGGCAGTGAACTCCCTTCGCTTGTCGCATATCAAGCTCCAAGTACACTTGGTGTTGCTTGCTCCAAACCATCTCGCAGCCCTTCCGCTGTTGAGCGCTTTCGTCTCGCCTGGGGGACACCACTTCTCAAGTGGGAGGGGAGTTGGTGCATAAGATGGCCAGCGCTCAAAAACCCACATTGTCAGAAAGCTGATATTGACAAAGGTCAGAACATCCAGACGACCGCGCGATTCCCTCATCGCCAGAACCAGCTGGTCCAGCCTATAATACAACGTACCCAAGACCAAGGGTCCAAGTGCGACTCTCTGGCCAAGAGCGAGCCTCACCGCAAGTGGCAGCACATGGTAGAAGACCCCGTCATGGGGGTGACCATCAATCAGATACCTCGACAGCCAAGCACAAAGAAAGGCGCAAAGGGTCAGATGATAACCCTTGCCCTCTACGAAACTCTCGGCCTTCGGATTTCCGCTCAAAAGCTTCTTAGTGATGCTGCTGCTCGCATAATCTCGGAAGAAGTACTGCAACCACTTGTTCCAGGTATTCTTCGCAGATGTATCAACCAGCTGCCAGTTCGGAAGAGGTTTCGTACTGGTCCACCGAGTGGAGATTTTCTTTACCTCTGCTAGGCACTCCTCCATCTGCGCGTACAAGGCCAATTCCGCAGATGTTCTTAAGTGACTCAAGGGGTCCACCTCGCCCATGGGGGAAAGCTCATACAGCATTTGAACGTCCTCGAGCGTGGGGGCAGCCTCGAACTCAGCAAAGTGAAACGTGTGAGTCGCAGGCGAATAGCGGGACAGAAGGTCTAGAAGCATGGACTGATCCAACTTCACGGCAGCACCCTTCATAGCACGAACAGCGAAGAAAATGCCGGCTTCATCAAGAGTTTCGGCGTAATTACCCAACACGTGGTCAGTCCACTCATCCATATAGTCCAACTTCTGGACAAACGCCTGAGTAGAAATCGCAGTGTATGGGAAGTGCCCGTTCTCGATTCCCAATCGAACCACATCCTCGGAGCCAACTAACTCGAGCAAGGCTGAGTTAACTGGGCGAGTCAGTGTAAACAACCGCTCAACGGGAACAGGATCAGGCATCCTCTTCGCCTTCACCCTCGCGTGGTAAAAATCTTTCCCACCCAGAAAGGGGGCTTTTCGCCACAGAGACTGCGGAAGCTCCAGCATCTCTTCGTCTTCCTTGACGGGTCTGGTTACTCTTGTTTTGGCCATTCCTGCGAAAGGGCAAAAAAAAGGGGGGGAGAAATACCACACTTCAGTTTGAATTTTGAATTCGAGACTTATGCAAAGGAATGCAAACAGTTCCGGTGCCGATTTCAGAAATTGGGTAATTGCAAGATCCAATATCGTCGAAAGAGTAAAGCGAAGCGGGTTTAAAGATCAAAGCCTCTTCACAGATTTCATGAGTTTACAGATTCAACGCAGTTCAAGACAAACGCCGGAATTTTAAAATCAAAAAAGTAAACGAGGCCAACCTTGTTTCCTTGAAGCCTGCTTGGATATGCACAATTGAAGAATACGATTTGCAGTCCTGAACTGGTGATTGATTATCTGGATCTGCTCTCGGAGATCTCCGGATACCATTCACTTTAAGAGAAAGAAGTGATGCTTTGCAATAATGGGATACAAGGTATTTATCCAAAAGAATGAAGGGTTGCGTCCCTTCAGTAGTCGAATCGCAACCGTCACCGTCGTATCGCGCAATCACAGGACGGGCTGACGTCACGCCTAAAACCCTAAAGGTCAGACGGCACGACTCTAGGGGTTTTAGGTCATAATGACACGCACGGGGGCTGAACTTACCCGTATTTGAATTGGTGCGTGGCAACGACGCGCATGTTGGTTTCCGCGCATGGAAGCCTATACAGCTACGAGCCTTCACGCGCAGAAAGGGGGCTAATGTAGATACTGCTTTATGACATGGCAGATCTGGGCCACGTGGCGACCATCCAGCACACCATATTGTGCTCCACTCACACAGGATCACCAGCCGAGCTGATCCATGTGGGGGCTGCGAGACAGAGCCCTCGCATACTACTGCACGGGACTTGTAGGGACTTGTGGTTTGGAGGCTAGGGTAAGCCCTGTCGCGTGCGAGCCAAGCCCGCGCGCGACCTTTAGTAACTGTTTTGAGAGATCTATGGCACGAGCTCCCTAGACCCGGTCAATCCGGTCAAACCCGGTCAACCTCGTAACGGTTCCGGTACTCACGCACCACGTGCTCTAACGGTTCCTATATACTCGGACGAACGTGCCGTTATGGTTAAGCTAATTAAGCCGCCATTAATGGGCGCATTAACCACACTACAACGGTCACGTTCTCCAGTATATATATATCGTTAACCTTTCCATACAAAGGGGAACAACACTGCCATACGCGGAAGCTCTGCCAAACCTCTGTCTCTCTCTCAGACATTGCTACTGACTTACTCTCTCCCTACACACACCCCTATTCTTCCTGTGCGATCCCTGATCCACTACGTACGGTGTACACGGAGGTCTCCCTGCCGGAATCTCTTGTGCACACCGCCATACACACAAAAATAAATATCAAGACATAAATAATAAACATCCACAAAATAAATAAAAAAAACGTGGCATGGATATGGCCCCTAGACTAATGATATTATCAAGCCAATGATAATATCCAAATGCCCTAAAGTGACAAGCTCATCTCCATGTGCTCCACCATCGCCGCACGCCTAGGAGGGTGTCGTCTTTGTCTTTTGGCTTCTTTGGTTCTCCGGTCTTCTTCTCCATGCTCTTAATCTAGCTTAACAACTAGAATAAATAAATAATAAAAGTCTCACATGTCGAGGAGAAAAAGACGACTCGCAGGCCGTAAAACCTAATTAATTATTACATTAATTTGATCAGCTCGCAGGCCGTAAACCAAAACACAAAGCAATAAACATCCACAATCCTAGGCCATATCCATCCAGCATGCAAGAAAGCACATAATACATTTATAAACCAATTTTTAACGCGCTTGTTCAATTTTAATTAGATTGGGTAATTAGGGTTACAACGGTCCAAGGAGTTCAAGCCAACAAGGCCCGAACCCCTAGGAGGACCGCCGCCCGCCACACGGCCCGACCCAAGGCCGGCCGCCCCATGTTTCCTGCGGCCTTTGCTTGGCGCGCAAGGAGGGGTGGACGGCTAGGGTTTCGGCCCTAGCCTCCTTCCCTTCTTCCTTGTTGCCCAAGCAAGGTTGTTTCCTTATGGATTTATTTCCATAAATTTGTTTCCATAATTGAAAACCCCTTTTCAATTATGTGTCCATGAACACTAATTTTTCAAGAACCCATTCACATCCTATGTGATAAAACTCACTAATCCTAACATATAATGTTAAATTAGATCTTGTTTACATTGAATCAAATTCAATTTGCATTTACTATGCCAATTATTTTCAGTTTTCACGTAATAACAATAATACGGTGCATAAACTGAAATCGTAACACATAAAATCATGTTATGCCCTACGACCTGTGGCTCTAATACCACTGTTGGGTTTTGATGTAGGTAACGCAGCGGAATAACAAAAATTTAATCCTACTCAAAGCCCACCACGGACCGTCAGGAGGAGACATCATAACATGATAAGGGACATAGTATTGTGTACTTTTTTGGTTTGAGAGATCACACGAAGAATGATGTCCTCGTATCTACGGTTGATCCACGTCTAGAGGTGAGATTTAGATTCTTCCTTAAACAAGTGCTAGCTTGAACCGGAGGAAGAGGGAAGAAGGAATAAAGCAACGAGGTGACAAGAGGAGGATTCGGCCTCTAGGTTTTCTTGCTCTCTCTCTATTTTGTTCTCTCCCACTCTCTTGTGTTATGTCTCAATAACATTCACTTAGTGGGAAGGAAGCTAGAGTCTCCTTTATATACTCCAACAACTCCTTGTTGTTTCCATAAAGATCCTTCCTAGTTCTCCATGAACTTGGATTAGTCCCTTCCTTGCAAATTAGTCTTACTAAGTTTGCAAGGTGTTGCACAATGATCCTTTTTAATAATTAATCATATTAATTAATCCCAAATCTAGCTCTACTCTATTTGACGTTTGACCCCATAGGTTTCTACTTAGTTGGTAGTAACTCTTACTAACATGGATTGATGTCTAGCAACACATCCATGCCACCCAACTAATAGAAATAGTCAGTGATCCCGACAAACATTTTGTGCCCAATACATTATATTGCACTTTCCTTTTGTCTCCATATCCGGATTGGACACGAGACATAAATAGTCACACTCGTATATCCAATCCGTAGTTCCTCGATCCTGTGAATATGCTTATGCTAGCAGATAACATCAATATCTCCATATTCATTTATCTGAGTCTGGCCAGACATTCAATAAGTCTCATCCCTCGAGTGGTCGTGGATATTTACTCCCATTATGTGGGAGGGACAAATCCTATCTACATCACTACGATCTCTAAGCTTGCTTTCTATCATGCCCGATAGCTATCTTTATAATTACCCAGTTACGATGTAACGTTTGATAACATCAAAGCACAATATTCCACAACTAGAGTATCTAGTGACTTCAAGTCTAAGGACTGCAATTATATTAGCACTACGAGAAGCGATTGTGACTTAACATAATCTAATGTATCCTCCTCGTTGTGGGTCAATCCAGCATGCCATTACTCCTAATGCATACCCATGTGTTAGACTTGATATCTCCATACCAATCTACCCACATACTAGTATATATTTGATCGTCCTATTAATCAATATAGTGGACTAGATATATTTAAGATAAACAACACATTGTATCTAAGGACTTCATTATATTAAAAATCATAATATATAATAATGAATATTCTAGCCAAAAACAATGTTCATACTAAATATAAGATTGCCTCTAGGGCATCTATTCCAACACTAACCTAAGATACTTGCAATGGATTATTCTAGAGGTTCCTACACACTATTCCCCCCTTACAATACAAGATCTTCATAATTTGGATGTGAAATTCTCCATGGTAGAAAGCATGCCAGTGTAGCAAGCCGAAAGAAGATAAGCAACCTGTAAGCAGAAAAGCAACAATGTTAGGTTGAACCAATGATCCGCACAGTTAGGAATGCTGATATCTCAGATGAATGATTACAAATTAGATATAATCAACATTTTCTACACAATGTTGGTGAATATGAGTATGCCAATTGACTTCCAAATCAAATACAAGGGATGCAATCCTACAATGAAATGATTTTGTAATTGTTATGCTTTTGGTGATTCAAAGTACCTAGGCAATACTCGGAAGAAGCGGTGAAGCAATAGGCGAAGTGAGGAAGCAATAAAGAAGCTGAATTTCTGGGTTTCTGTTTCTGTTCATGCGAACACCAAAAATGTTTGTACGAACAGTGTTCATGCGAACACTCTGGGGTTAGGGCGGTTTCGTTGTTTCCTTGTTCGATTTGGAATGTTTTCTCCGTTTCTTTAGGAACGAGTCAGTATTTAGGCCTATATATGGGTGTAGGTCGTGGCTATCAATAAATGTGGTGTATCGTTGATTTTAATTGGCTCTCTCATCAATAAATCGGGTTTGTTTGGGTCGTGGACGTAGCTAGTCTCAAAACTAGTGAACCACGTTAATTCTTTGTGTTATTCTTCATCTTGTTCTTCGTCTCACTACCCCTCTTGATTCCTAACAAGTGTTAGCGTGCTTCCGTCATTTGTATTCTAACAAGTGGTATCTTAGCCAGTTTGTTGGGTTAGGGTTCGGTGAGGAGTGATGGCGTCCTCGTTTGGGATGAAGATTTATCATTTTGATGAGAATAACATTGTTGATACACCCCCACTACCAAGTTCCTTATTGGGAGAACTATCGGGGTTCCTTGTTGGGGTAACTATCGGCTTCCTTATTGGGGGAGCTATCGAGTTCATTGTCATGGAGCATCAGGCGTGCATTCCGGCGCGAATCTGGCGGTTCACGTGCAATTGGCATTCCGCGCGCAATCTGGCTTCCGGCATGGAGCATTGGGTGTGTGGATCTCAATCGTGCTCATCTGTCGCAAGAACTCGTAAGATTTGGAGCATCGGCATTGATCAATCTTGTTCTTGGCGCTAGGAGGATTCAATTCAAGGTGGAGACGACTCGAATCAAATGGCGGATTTGGCTCGTGGCATGGAGCAATTGATGTGTGTTGGGATGCGATTGGTGGCGCGATTTTGTTTGGTCGCGCATTGATTGGGATGCTTGTTATTGGGCATGTATTGTTTGGGGTGTGTTATTGCGCACACACTGTTTTTTGGCGTGTTATTGGGCGTGTCTCGGTTTACGCATTGGTGCGGTGATTTGGTTACACAATTGGCATGACATTGATTGATTGATAGACACTTTCATCATCAAGTGTCATTGTGATGATATTGGGGAGATGCATTGTGTCATGGTGCATTAGAGGTGTGTTAATCGTGACACACAAGTCTATGCGTTTGTTGAGACGCAAAGACGCGCTTGTTGTGGCGCATAGGTAATGTATTCCAATACCGCAATTTTGTGAATACATTCTGTTGTTTGATTGGTTGATCGTTTGCGATTTGGGTGGAGCACTTCGAATTTGATTGTTGGATGTGCATCTACAATTGGCGTATCCGTTGAAAGGACGGATGTCAATCGGAGAAACAATTTGGTGTTTTGGGTGGAGGCGTTCTTGATCGGGAGGCGCATCCGCAATAGAATTGATGAGAGAATCGGATTGGTTGCTAGGTTACTTGAATCAAGGTGGAGATTCGTTATGTTTGTGGTGATTCAAAGTACCTAGGGAATACTCGGACAAAGCGGCGAAGCAATAGGTGAAGCGAGGAAGCAAGACCGAAGCTGAATTTCTCGGTTTCTGTTACTCTTCGTGCGAACACCAAAAGTGTTCGTACGAAGAGTGTTCGTGCGAACAATTCGGGTGTTCGCAGGAACACTCTGTGGTTGAGGCGGTTTTGTTGTTTCCTTGTTCGATTTGGAATTTTTTCTCATTTTCTCTGGGCACAAGTCAGTAGCTTAGGCCTACATATGGGTGTAGATCGTGGCTATTGATAAGTGTGGTGTATTGTTGATTGTAATTGGCCATCTCATCAATAAATCGAGTTGTTTTGGCCGTTGACGTAGCTAGTCTCAAAACTAGTGAACCACGTTAATTCTTTGTGTTGTTCTTCATCTTGTTCTTCATCAACAATTACACATGATTATAGGATCCCAAAACACATAAGATGACGGAATGAACATCTATAGATAAGATAATGAATCACAACATTATTTTTCGAAAGTTATTTTGATTTTTGTAATTATAGGATCCCCAAAGGTTTTTGCGTTTTAACTTTTTTCACTATTTAACGGGCCACTTTGACCAGAGTCAATTTGGATAGCAAAACTATCTAATTTTTTGATAATTTTTTTATGTTGTTGTAGAGTAAAAGTTGTTCTATTTTTAACACGGTGAAAAAATTATTAAAAAAGGGTAAAAGACACTGACCACCCCTGAGTTTAGGCATAATTCCACGCGGCTACCCTGGGTTTTGGATAAAGACAGTCTGCACCCATTTGACGGAATATTCCTTGGACAGATAGCACCCTTCTGTTAGGTTCCGTTAAAAAGTGTATGATATATTTTTTTCCGGACCATAATACCCCTGTGTTTTTTCCGATTTTGCCCATGTGTATCTTCAAGAATAACAAGAACAAGAACAACAACACTAAAAAATATCAAACACAAAACATATTCCATTTTGAATGCAAATGCAAAACATCAAGAACACCAAGAACATACAGATTTGCAAATTTAATAAAACCAAGGAAATAATTTTTGTTACACAGAAATTGAAGCTTCAGGCTATCTAAGCCAATCCAACAAATGAATCCAGAGAACTCCTGCTGAAGAACGAGGCACTGGGAATGAGGCACTGGGTTCCAAACATGAACCAAAAATTACATATTTTGCCTTTTCACTCCTGAGAATGATACCAACAACAAAATTCAATACATGAAGAACCACTAAAGTAGCTACCAAAACAACCATTACCAACACAAGTACTACTAATTTCACATAGTCAAAACACAAATCAACAAAGCCAAATAAGTGATGAAGCTTTAATCAAGAGAAAAAGAAGAAGAAGAAGAAGAAGATGAGGAGGAGAGATGTACCCAAAACACCATCTATTTCCCCTCACTCCCTGTGCTGAAGCAATCACCGCCATAACAACCACCACCACTCCATCACACAAGACAGAGCTCGGTCGTCGAAACTAACGGCACCGGAGGTTCCAGCCAGAGAAGCCAGGAACTAGGTTTATTGCGCCTGCACGATTCCACCATCACGAGATTTCGAAAAAGCCCTAACTTTTCATCATATCGTAAGATTGTCGGAGCTGAGACAACCCAGAACCTCCGGCGCTGTTAGATTCGTCGGATCTGGGCTCTGTTCGTCCGTTCGTCGGAGCTGAGTTCATCAATTCGTCAGACCTAGGTTCGCCGATTCGTCAGACCTGGGTTTGTCGATTCGTCGGACCTGGGTCGTCGATTCGTCGGACCAAGGCTCGGTGCTTTGCTCGGCAACCAGGAAAGAGAGGAGCGAGAGAGAGATTGATGGAGAGGGATGTGAGCGAGAGAGAGATTTGAGGCGAGAAGGAGGCTGTGTTTCACAGGTGAGGGGGAAGAGAGAGATAGGGAGGAAGAGAGAGGGATAGGGTTACAAATGAGGTGAGTGAGGGGTTAAGGTTATATATACGAGGTAATTCTATAAAATTTTAGGGTTAAAATAGTCTTTTTTCTGGTGCTGTTAGTCAACCGTCAGCCTCCATCCAAAAAAAGGTGGAGACTGTCTTTATCCAAAACCCAGGGTAGCCGCGTGGAATTATGCCTAAACTCAGGGGTGGTCAGTGTCTTTTACCCTTAAAAAAATCTTATCATTTTGCGATCCAGATCACCCGGTCAAAATGATCCATATACGAGTCAAAAAGTTAAAGCGTAGAGAAAGAAGCGAATGAAGTATGAAACTATTCATAATGTTTGTAATGTTTATATGTAGGGTGATAATACACGGTTGGAAAAAATTAAAAATTGTACACCACCCAATATTTAGACTGAGAACTTCAAATTTTGACCTAACATAGTAGACCCAACTAGGTATCGCTCTGAGCGGTTTGCAACATTTTACCTAGTAAACTGCTTAAAATATTTTTTTTGAGGAAAAGAAATAATATTATTAATCATTTGGGCCGGATCCCAAAGCCAGGTCCAATTCTAATACATGTTTTGTCCACCATGGATCATTGTAGATCCAGAATATATCTGACCCTTCTAGAGTGACCCGCTGGGCTACTAAATGGGCCAGTCGGTTACAATTCCTAGGCGCATAAACAGCTGTGAACTCAGTGGAGTTCTCTAGAAGCCGCGTGCATCGGTTCAATATCCGATGACTAGCTGAGTTGTCCTCCATTACTCCAATTTCTCTCTTCTGATGTACCAACCGTTCCACATCTCTCTCTCTACTCCAGTTCCACAGAGTGATGAGAGATTTTGAATCACTCTCAAAGATAACCGGTGAAAACTCTTGTTCTTTCGCTAATTTGACTCCTTCGAAGAGGGCTAAGGCTTCAGCTTCTCTCGGAGATGAAACGAACGGCAGTTTCACTCCTTTTCCGGCGATGAGGAGTCCGTTCTCATCACGAACAACCACTCCGGCAGAGGCACTCTGTGAATCCTTCTTCCAGCTGGCGTCCGTGTTAATCTTGAACCAGTTTGGGGGAGGTTTCCTCCAGGTTGTCGCCGGAGATGGGGAGATCTGAGCCGGGGGAGCCTCCTTCTGGTCATGCATGTGTAGATCTATGAAAGATAAGTGCGAATTGATTTCCTCTAACAGCTGATCTGATGACTTTCCTGATTTTTGATGGACGATCTGGTTTCTGTTGTACCAAATATAAGCGAAACCGATGCAAAATTTGACCCTTTCCCCTTTTTGCAGATGCATGAAGGTCTCTGGGATCCAATTTGAAGGAGGAGACAAAAGATTATCAAAATCAGACCTCGGCAGAAGGCTCCTCCAAAGGGCTTTGGTGACTTTGCACTGGCGAAATAGGTGGTCATCATCCTCGTCTGCTTCGTGGCACACTGGGCAGATAACAGATAAGTCAACCCCCCTCTTCCGTAAATTGATTCTTGTTGGCAGTCCTCTATTCATACATCTCCAGATTGGAAATAAGAATCTTTTTGGTAACTTTTGTTTCCAAAATGTTGTCCACCAACTATTCGCATTATCTGAAGAGGATTCTAAATGTCTCAATCTTGTCTCTTCTAGCATTCGGTACCCTGATTTGACCGTGTAATTCCCTTTTTCCTCGTAGTGCCAAACCAGACGATCCGGCTCAGGAGATGGAGGGAGATTGATTCGGGAGACTTCTGAAATGTCCACCGGGAATAAGTGATGATTGAGAGCTGTCATGTTCCAGGTATGCGTTTCTTCTTCAATAAGATCTGCAACTTTGAGATTTGGGTTATGGCGGATGGGGGAGATTATCTTCAAGGACGTTGGTCTAGACAGCCATCTGTCTTTGTAGACATTGATGTTTTCCCCATTTCCTATTTCCCAACGGGATCCTCTTTTAATAATCTTCTTTCCTGCCACAATACTTCTCCAAGCAAAAGAGCAGTTTGTACCTGTTTTTGCCTTAAGCATTGTTGAATCTGGGTAATACTTGGCCTTGAAAACTCTTGCAACTAGCGAGTTTGGGTTAAAAATGAAGCGCCAAGCTTGTTTTGCAAGTAGGGCTAGATTAAAATCACGAAGGTCTCTCATACTAAGCCCACTACTTCTGTTTCTTTTCCTTTAACTTTAGTTGACTTTTATATCCGTAATTGGGTTACTTTGACTCAGTGATTTGGATAGTAAAAAATGTAATTTTTTGACAATTAATTTATAGTATTGTAGAGTAAAGTTTTCGTGTACCGTTTTGCTAACCAAATCACCGGGTCAAATTCACCCAGTAAATAGTGTCAAAAAGTGAAATAAATTGAAAGAAAATAAACAAAGGTAATATGTGTTGTTGACTTAAACACATTAATATTTCTCAAAAAAAAAGGACTAAACACATTAATGATCTAGTCAACTAAAGATTAATAGTAAATAAAATAATACCACAACAAGACCCAATTCCAACACTCTTTTCACAAAGTTGACTATTTTTGTTAGATTGAAATTTCACAGGTCCATCATTACAAAAATAAAATTACAAAACCATTGTTCCAGATATGCCCTAGCCCCCTATGTACAAGTAGAGATCCCTCTACCTCCAATCACATAAGAACAGCCCATTTAAGTCTTCATTAAAGAATTCACCCACATCAGATAGTTGGCTGGAAGTGGTCTCCCTCCTCCTTCCTAAACCCAATTCCTCAAAATCCTAAACATTTCACAAGAAAACAAACACAAGATTCTGAAATTGGTGAAAAGATCAAAACCTTAACCTTTTCCAAGAGGTTCTTCAGATGAAGAAGAACACAACAGGCAAGATCCAGCAGAAGAACAGCAGTCAATCCAGCTTTGGCTTCTTCAAAGTTGCAGCCAAGAAAGTTGCAGGAATTCTAGGTACCTTCCTCTCCTGGAAAAGAAAAACCAGCTCTAAGGGACATAAACAGATTGCAGTTTCTTCTTGTAAGTCCTTAATTTCACCTTTTCTTAAAAAAATTGAATTCCCCCAATTATCAATTTTAGACCTAGTTTGGTTGCACAAGGTTTAAAGTAGTAGTAATGCTTTTGGCAGCTAAGCTGCTTCTGTGATTTATAGGCTGCTAAAAACTTCACCCAAACAAGTCCCTAGAGTTTTGGCATGCCATTTTTGAAGCAAATTATCTGTTCTGATCAACCCAGAAACAGTGAAATGTTTGCTCACCTTTTGTGATGCTGATTTTGGACCTAGTTTGGGAGTAGCTCTCAAACATTCACTATCTTCGTAAGCAAACCCCAAACAAGCTATTACTGGTATCTTATAGTAGTAATGAATATCTTGAGAAATTGTTTGGGAAGCTCCTTACTTTCGGCTTATTTATAAGCTTCTTATTTGATTTAGAGGCTGCTAAACAACTTCATCCAAACAAGTCCCTACAGTCCTGGCAATTGTGGCAGCAAATTGTGTTATACAATCAACCCAGAAAAGTTTAAAACTTTTTCTCAGTTTTTGTGTTGGTAATCTAATTAGTTGCCTACTGAAAATGAAATATTGCTTTTGACTTGTTCATTAATAGATAGTTCTGCTGGAAGCAGCAGCAATAAGAGTCAGTTCACATCTTCTGGCACATATGGAACCTCAAAAGGCAACTTTTCCATTGAAGAGATTTTGAAGGCAACCAATAACTTTTCAGCAAAGAATAAGCTTGGAGAGGGAGGTTTTGCAACAGTGTACAAGGCCACACTGAAAGATGGGTCAGTTGTTGCCGTTAAGCGCGCTAAAAAGGTAAACAGGAGTACGACGTTGATGCAGTCATTTCAGGTCTAAAGATATCTCATCCACTGGGTTATATTTACAACTTCTTTTCTTGGAGCAGGACGGATACGATAGGAGATTGTTTGCTGAGTTCAAGAATGAAGTCCTTACCTTATCCCAGATCGAACATATGAATTTGGTGAGGTTGTACGGATATTTGGAGCATGGGGAAGAACTGATAATTGTCGTCGAATATGTTGACAATGGAACACTCCGGGAACATCTGGATGGTGAGTCCTAAATGCATTTTCATTTCACTGTGTAAAGTTTGATTTATTGGACACCCTATATTATTAGACTGGATTGAACCAACTATAGATATGACTGCAAAACGGGAGGGCTGCATGGGTTGACACCCCTGTCCTAGCCCAAGCCCGGGTTCTGTCGAGGCTGCCCAAGCCCAGCGCAGTTCGAGTTGGGAGCACTGTCAGCCCGTCCCAGCCAAGTCTGACCCTCATTACAATTGGGGCTGAGAATTTCTGTCAAAGCCTGTCCAAATTACTAAAAACATGTGCCCAAGCCCTAGTTTACTCCGGGTTGGTTGGGTTCAGTCCGTCCAAGTTGCACCCCTAGATGTGAATATGAACCTAAAGCAGTGACATAATCTTATCCAATGCGGTGAATGGTCGTATATGAATAATGGAAATACATAAACGGGTGTCCCTCTTTCTGTTAAGAAGAATCACGTCATTTTGTGAAAATAAGGAACTTGTCATCATCTATTTGTAAAACTAAAGAAGCCTTTACCTGAACCATCTCGTCGTCGTCTTCAAATTGCTATCTGAAAATGCCCATTGTTGCGGCAAAACCAGCCTTTATCTGATCCATTTTGATGAAGTGTTGCAAATTACGATGTTGGTAGTCAAACCTATTGCAACCCTCCTCATTTAGAAATGCATGCCTGCAAATACGAATAAAGCATAAAAGAATGCATAAACAGTCTTAACACTCTCCCCCTCCCCTTTTCATTTGTTTTTATAAATTCACGATCCAGAAATCAGATATTCAAACTTTAATGCAGTTGTAGGAGGCAGTGGTGAGCTCGGAATTGCAGAACGCCTGGAAATTGCTATTGATGTTGCACACGCTGTTACATATCTTCACATGTACACAGGTAATAAAACTCTGAAATTTCCTCAGACCATTTCCTTAGAAACTTTGGGGGCATAAACTTATAAAAAAGTAACTGGCAATGCTGATGTCTGTGCCACAGATCGTCCAATCATCCACAGAGACATAAAACCATCAAACATCCTCATAACAGAGAAACTGCGAGCCAAAGTAGCTGACTTTGGTTGCGCTCGGTTGACTCCTGAAGATGCAGGTGGAGCAACTCACATTTCGACCCAAGTGAAAGGAACAATTGGTTACCTGGATCCTGAGTATTTGAGGTCGTATCAACTTACTGAGAAGAGCGATGTTTACTCCTTTGGCATAGTGCTGATTGAGCTGGTGACAGGGAGGTTGCCCACTGAATCAAGTAGACCGATCAAAGAGACGGTCACATCAAGATGGGTAAGAACTTTTTTCAGCTTATAGATGGAGTTTATGGATATATTTCTAATAGGAACCAGAAGCAACTTATCCATGAAAAAAAAAAATCACTATCCACGGTGTCTGTTAGTTTAGCCTGATTCTGTCATTAGATAATGTTTGAAGGGAAGTGAAGGAAATTGTTTATACACTCAATTCTCAAGTGCTTCATAGGCTCTGCTTTCCTTGTCTAATTTTAGACAACTTTTTGTCTTTTCTTAAGGCATAAAAAAGCTGCATTTTGCTCATTTTCGTTTTAACTATTTTTAGGTAACTTCTTTATCATTTTTAAGACGTTGGTTTTTCCTAACTTCAACTTCTCTTAATTTTTTTTAATTAAACTTTTCTTCCCAGTACTTCTTACTCCTAGAAACTACTTTTTAAGAGATAAAATAGAAGGAAAGTTAGCAACATTTTTTAAATTTTTTTCCTAAAAAAAGACAAAAAGTCACCTAAGGGAAAGAGAGTTCTCAAACTATAATGATAAAGTATTGTATTCGTTAGAGTACATTGCATCTCTTTTGCCTTATTCCTACAAGTAATATTAGAAAACCGTAGAAGTGGGAAAAGAAAGAGAGATGTATACACCTTCATCAACTCTATGTCAATTGTTTTCTGCTTTCTGTTTGCAGCTCTCCTTTTTTTTTTTTTTTTCCTGTTGAGATAACTCAATCCAGTGTGGTTGAAATTTTTGTATCATATATCTAGGCCTCGTTTGGGTTGGGATAAGAAATGGCGGGATATGACATATACTGGGATATGAGGTGTGATTTGACTGATGGAGGATAAGGTAGGATATGAAATTTTCTGTTCGTACACTCGATTAAGGCTGCACATGAGTCGGATAAGACACACACGCGCGCGCGCATATATATGATTCTAGATACATGGCTCCTTCCATGACATGTGGACTGAAGGGCATCACTGACCTACTACATACACGTGGATGCTCTAACGGCTAACCTGTACGCCAGGAGCATGGTAGTATTCCTCACGACCTGGACAGCTAGACATAGCTCAGGGAGTATCGCACCTAGAAACCTTCTGGAGTTTGGGGGTTTCAGGTGGCTTGGTGGCTGGAGTAAGGATCTTCGCGACCCCTCAAGGCTACGCGACCTTGTCACAGTGGACAGGAGCTTGTGTGCACCTTTAGACATCGTCTTAGACGCAACCGTCACCACGGGGCTCGTGGGTAGTTATAGAAACCACCCCATAGCTACCTTGAGCCCTCTGGTCCATACCTTAGAGTTATTATCCACCATCACCATCCTTCTCTTTAGTCTACAACCCCGCCCTCTAGCTTTACCCTTGTACAATAACATATATAAAAATAATTCATGTTTATTAGGGTAGTATAATTCTTAAAATTAAGGACAATAAAGTTATTTTAAGGCACACCCGTATCTCTCAAGCTCATATCATTGCTACCTAGGACTGGAGATGGTATAAGATTTTAGGCAAAAGTTGAGGGGAGGGATAGGGGGGCTTTGAATTATCTGTCTCGTATCCCCAATCCAAACGCGGGATTTAGACCTATAGCTATAACTAAGTGCCACGTGCCGGGTTCGGGCCGCGTCTCACCAAGGTACATTTTGCCAAGCCCGGCCCGGCCCATGCATCCAGAGGCGGTCACATGTAGTGGAACAGGGAGTCAAGTGTCCCCACAAACTTTTCAAGAACTACAGATTTGCCCCTGTTTTCTGAAGTAAAATTCATTTGTGCCCCTAAGATGTTTACATATGCGCCCCCGAAAAAAGTTTAATTGTACCTCAATCTCAATAATGTTTATGCATAAAGGCCTTTAAAGATGTTACTAAATAGTCTGAAGTCTTTAAAAGTTACAAATCCATCCCTAAAAATTCATATCATCGCTCTTTATATAGTCTGATATGCATTGGATATTCTTACTTCACATATGGGGCTTCACAACATAAATTTTTGTGTTGTTGGTGACTGTGCTTAAAGAAGTTGTGCCCTATCTTTGGTAAATTGATGAATAAATATAAATAACAGGGTTATTGCTCGATTTCAGTAGGGGCCAAAACGAATTTATTGAACAAATTACAGGGTCAAACCACAATTTGTAAAAAATAAGTGGGGGCTACCTCCCTACATGAAGAAGACGCTGTACTAGCAAGTAGCACCTCAGTTCTCAAGGACCATGATAACAAGCCACAAACATGTCTCTGTGCAGGCAATGCAAAAGCTTAAAGAAGGAAACGTCGTAATGGCAATGGACCCAAGAATAAACCGAAACCCGGCTTCAGTCATGGCAGTTGAAAAGATTCTGAGACTCGCCCGACAATGCATCGCGACCGAGAGGCAGTCAAGACCTTCTATGAAACAATGTTGCGAAGTTTTGTGGAGGATAAGGAAAGATTACATAGAGAAGAACCGGTCCCTAAATGCTTCCACTTCTCATCAGTCAGAAAACATTGACGCCAGAAGACACCGCCGTGAAACACTGGGAATTGATGACAGCGAAAACTATAGGTTCCGTACCGCTTAATGGTTTGAGTTTGAGTTTGCGCTTTGAAATTCTTTTATTTGTTCACTGTTCCACTCGAAAGCACTTGTAAATCCACTATACAGACACATTTGCACCAGATTAATATTTTGTACACTAATGGCTTGTATGAATAAAACACCCATGACGGAGTTGATGTCATATCCTTGTCGTGACTTCACTGGTTGTTGGGTTTATACTTGTAATACTACTGCATTAGTTCATGCTCTGGAACAATTCCGTCTCTGAAACATGTTTCTTCTTCAACTCTGTCTGCATATAAATGGTAGAACTTTTGACCTAGCCAAGATAGAGCTCAGGAATTAGGGTTTTACGGCCTTCTGGTATGGACTTGCAATGAAATCAACACTTGCATATAGATGGCAGAACTTTTGACATAATCTCGATGTAGTATATGTTCGTTGACTGTGTGCTACATGCACTAACAATAACCCCCACAATGACATTGCGCACCAATTTTTTTATTTTAGTGCTATCGCACGTCAATAATGTATCATAACGGATGCCTACCTTTTAGAAGCACAATATCAATAAATCAACTTTAGGGCACAGTATCTGTAAATTCGATATCAACTCTCATAGTGCATGCATCGCATCTTCAGCGAGCATGTATAGTTTTCAGGAACATGTCGTCATATGTCAAAAAGGTTACAAAACCTTTCTTGCAACTGCAGCCTGTGAGGAGTTTCTACAAAATCAAGAATTTGCACCACCAGAGTGGACAAAGCCCTTTCTCATACAAAAGCATCCCAATAGCTCGTAGGGACCATCTACTAGGCAAAACACACAGATGAAGCAACTCAAAAACAATCAAGAACAAAGATCTCAGCGATAAGAAAACCCTAATTTTATTGCATCATAAAGATGGCATTAGACCACCGCAGGTTCGACATAGCAAAGCTAGCCAGTCTCCAGCATAAGCTCACACGATATACAACCCAATTACAGCAGACAATCAACTAACTCCCTTACATGATCATATCCATTTCTTTCACCTTCCTGATGAAGATGGTGAAACAGACCTAGAAGCAGCAGAGCTTGAATACGATCTGGAGGGACTCCCACTCCAGGAAGAAGCATAGTCAGGAGAGTACTTTCTGCCTCTGCTTCTTCTCGGCCTCGGAGACACGCTACGCGACGGGCTCCTCCTCGAGCTCCTCCTATAAACGGGGGACACACTCCGAGAATAGCTTCTTCTCACTCGCCTAGGGGAACGGCTGACTGAATAGTAGCTCCTGCCTCTCCTCGGCCCAGGCGACACACTAGGGGAGTAGCCCCTCCTAGAGAGCCTCCTAACCCTAGGGGGCGATCCACTCCGGGACACGGACCGGTAGCGGCTCCTCCTGTGATAGCGCTCGTCCGGTGAGTAGTCTCTGGTGTAGTAAGGAGGAGAGTAGTCACGGTCACGCCTGCTGACCGGATACCTTCGGGCAGGAGACCGCGACCTGGAGTAGGATCTCCGCCTACTGTAACGAGGCGGTGAAATGGGCGAGCTCCTCCTACGGCTGTATGGAGAGACTGATCTGCTGCTGCTTCTGCGTCGTTCAGACGAGTAGCTTGGAGACAAGCTCCTTGAATATGAAGAGTAGCTTGGAGAACGGCGGCGCACTACATAAACAGAAAACATATCAGGATTCTAAGGTTACCATAGCACCAAAAGATTAAAATCGGCCCATTTTCAACAATTTCATTGGTTATGACTACAAATTAAGAGCTGATAATCTGCAGATTAGAATAATCTGTGGATTTGTAGAATCTCCAAAATTGGGGATTATACAGCTGAAAATCTCTAAAAAAATTGATATTTTTTGTACATTAGCATGATCACAGTTCAATTATAAATAGGTGTATTCAATTACTTGACCATAGAGCTCTTTAAATTTTGTTAACTGGTCAAGTTAGTGAGCTATAACTTCAGCTCATACCAAACAGAGTGTGACTTACTCCGATTTTTAGTTCGGCTGGATTTTTCACAAGATTATTTTCAGCTGATTTTTCAGATTTTCACCTGATACCAAAGAGGGCCTACTTACCAAATTCAAGAAACAAAAAAGACTTGCAGATGTAGAAATGTTATCGTACCATGAACAGCCTTAAGGCCAAGATATCTTCCTGGAGTAGGTGTCCTTCCTCTCCTCCTTTTGGCCTGAAAGAGTGTAAAACAGAAGCATGAGATCCCATCAGTGAGATGATTCAAAGGCCAAAACATACAAGAGATAAATGCATGTCTCCGAAACAAAACAACAGACAAGGAAAAGAGAAATGCAGGTTGTACAACCCTCTGATATTTGCTTGTTGGGTTTGATTTGTTTGTTTTTTGTGGGGACTTTGATGAAGAGCTGCTACACACAGCTAACCTGCTGTCAAAAATAACTAACCAAGGCAAGCATAAATCTCCACGAACAAAATTGACAAAAAAACATCTTAATTTTGCATTGCAATAGAGTATATAGGGGAAACCAGCATTGATATTATGAAGGGATTAACTGTAATTTGTGTATTGAAATGTCGCTATACCTTCTCAACAGTGATAACACGTCCTTCCAAGACAGACCGGTCAAGGTACTTGATGCACCGGTCAGCTTCCGCCAAGCTGGACATCGTCACAAAGCCAAACCCACGCGACTCCCTCGTCCATGGGTCAACCACGAGGTGAACATCCTCCACCTGAAAAAGAAAATTTTGCATTAAAGCACACAACCAATAAAAAACATCAACGTTGATATGCAACAAGTCCTCGACATCTTAGCAACCTACTATGAACAAGCTGACATCTAATTCTAAAAGCAGATTATAATGACATGGACCTCAGAATCAGGATGCACATATGAATCAACAAATAGCAAGAAAGGTTGGTTATGCAAAAAGAGATGATTGATTAAAAACTCTGAGACATACCTTCCCTTCCTGTGAAAAATGCTTCTCAATCTCTCTCTTGGTAACCCTTGTCGATAACCCAGTCACATAGAGATTGTTTCCAGGGTTTTCAACACTTGAGCTCCGGCTCCTGGTTATCATGCAAATAGCCGGTAAGCAAAAAATTAACAATAACAATTGGGGAAAAAACAGCTAATTGAGAGCGTATGGTGAGTTTCAAAGAAATGCACCTTGATCTGCTCCTTGACACAGACCGAGAGAGAGACCTGTAGCGCCTGACTGGAGAAGGACTTGGGGAAGCAGAGTACCTACAAATGCAAGGATGTAACCAATTAGATAAAGGGGAAGCAAGTCAAGTCATATTCCAATAATGATTTCAGTGACGAGTAAAAGAAACACACCTGGATCTCTTGGAGTACGACATCTGAGAAGGAAAACAAACACACAAAACAATTAGTCCATGTGAATATCAATCTTAATCAAGAGTAAACTGGAAACATATATCAAATGAATATGTGAAGGGTTTATAAAAAAAAATGAATATGTGAAGGAGCTGACTTTGGACTTCAACAAATATTAGACCTCATACAAGTACAATTACAGTTACAACCACAGGAATAAACTCAATCTGCCTCATTACTTCAAATTCAAAATTGATGGTCCACATGATCATAAACTCAGAAAGAAAAATTGAACACTCTCTAGATCAGAACACATGCACAACCACCTAAAAAAGGCCTGTTAATCTTATGATATAGGAATTTCAGGATAAATTGGAACATTATGAATTTTGTTTCTTTTTAATCCAATCCTTTCCAGCTTTAAATATGATTTTCAGATTCAATCAATTTTCTCAATCAAATCGTCCAATTATCTGTGAACTGTGAGAAATCACCTGTTCTTTCGTTCAACAATTTGAGATTAAAGCATTCGAACCACAGATAAACTAGGTTATAAATTCACACGGAAAAAAAGATAATTCAACGCAGATCAGGCGATAGAAAGTAATAATTCATCAATTGAACAACAAATTGCAAAAAGAGAAACCAAATCACCCTATTCTACCACACCGATCGAACAAAATCATGCAATCAAGATGTCGAATCAAGGCCGTTCCTATTCAATTTCATAGGAATCGATCAATTTCAAATTCGAAACTCGTTAACAAACTTTTCATTGAGTTAATCTTCAGACAAATTACCGATTTTTCTTGGCATGACGATGATCAAAACAAATCTTCAGAGAAATCACCGAATGGAAGAATTGGTCTAAATGAAGATTTACCTTGCGAGGTTAAACGACGGATCTCTGTGAACGACGGAGGCAAAATCTGTGGCTCTTCTTGTTCTTGTGATCTTCTTGTTCTTGTGATCTCCTGAAGTTCGTCTGGAGCCGCTCAGAAGGAAGGAAGTTATTTATAGGAGATTCATTGAAGAAGTTTCTGGAGAGCCGGACGCGAAAAATTTATTAAACTCGGTTGATTCCGTCATGAAACCCGTAAATTTTGCGGAACTCTACTTTCTGTCCACGGAATTACAGTTTCACCCCTGGACTTCTTATGAGCTCACACTTTGTTATGAACTATACATACTTCAGTCCTCCACCCCATAAATCAGCTGTTGAAAGTTTCACGAATAAGAAAGGAAGGCAACTGGACTACTCGGCTAATCCAGTGAACATGGGGAACGATGACCCAAACCTTTCCCATGCCGAAAACTAAACAGAAAAGGCGGAGACCGGTGTGCGGTCCGCCTCACCCAAATGAGCATCATCAGTTGGAACATACGAGGGTTGGGCAACCCTCGTAATGTCCTTGCTCTTCGCAACACAGTGATGAGTGCTTGCCCCAATCTAATTTTCTTAATGGAGACTAGATTGTCAGAGGAGGAGATGGGAAAGGTATGCAAAAAAAATAAGTCTTTTACTGGTCATTTCGTTAGTAGCAGAGGCAGAGGTGGAGGCTTAGACTTAATGTGGAAATACAATACCCAAATTAAGGTCAAAGCTAGCTCCATTTGGTACATCGATTGCATAGTGATTGATGAAAATACCAACCAGCCGTGGCAACTAACTTGTTTCTACGGTAATCCTCATTCTCGGGAAAGACACCACTCGTGGGAACTTCTCCGGAGAATGCGGGGGAATAACTCAATCCCTTGGTGTGTTCTTGGTGACTTTAAAGTGCCACGAAAACAGTAGGTGTAAGAAGTTTCGACGAGCAAGGAGCCAGTTTGTTTCGTCAAGTGCTTCAAGATCTATGTCTTTTCGATTTGGGCTACGTAGACAAAAGTTTCACTTGGGAAAGCAATCCAAGAAATGGCGAAGTTATTTACGAACGACTGGATCGAGTCGTTGCGACTGTAGAATGGATGACGAGATTTCAGTCCAGACGAGTCAATCATTTATCGGCCACGGTCTCTGACCACTGCCCGATAACAATCTTATGGAAAAGTTCAATGGGTCCGAAATCCAAGAGGCGGTTTCAGTATGAAGTTGTTTGGGAACAGTATCCAAATTGCAATAATGTTATTTCCAAGTGTTGGCGAAATCATCCCAGTCAATTCACTCTCAAAGACAAACTGCTCGACTTAGCAGTGAATCTCAAAGAATGGGAGCAAAATGAGGTAGGAAATATCTCGTGGAAAGTGACATATTTGCGGAGAAGACTGTCGCAGCTAGAAGCTTTGCCTCGCAACAGTGGTACCCAGGCGGATATCGCAGTCATAAAATTGGAAATTAATTATTTGTTGCTAAAAGAAGAAGAAATATGGTTACAACGTAGCCGTGTTCAATGGTTAAAGAATGGAGATCGTAATACATCATTTTTCATCGAAAAGCCACCATAAGGAAAAGCGAGGAATGCTCTAAAAGGCCTTGAATATAGCTCGGGGAAGTGGTGTACATCGGAACCAGATTTTGTTGAGATTTTATCGGATTATTTTCGAAACATTTTTAGTACCACTAATCCGAGCAATATAGACATGGATCCTATCTTCCAAGTAATACCAACCCTTGTTGATGAAAATGATCACAGTATGCTTGAGAGTCCCTTCACGTGTGCAGAGGTGAAAGAGGCTCTAGATCAAATGGGGTCGATCAAAGCCTCGGGCTTTGACGACTTTCCAATCACGTTTTACCAGTCCCATTGGAACGCAGTGGGAAAGGACGTAATAAAAGTTTGTAGTGATGTTCTAAATGGTACCACCAGCATGGCAGTTTAATAAAACAATTATTACGCTTATTACGAAAGTTAAGTAAGCCCGAAAGTCTGCAGATTTGAGGCCGATTAGCCTCTGCTCAGTGATATACAAGCTCGTTACCAAAACCATGGCGAATCGACTCAAAAATGTACTCCCTAGCATTATTTTTATTTATCAGAGTGCGTTTGTCTCTAGACGCCTCATGACTGATAATATTTTGCTAGCTTAGGAGTTAGTACATACAATGAAAACAAGGGAGAAAGACAAGAGGGGCAGTTTTGCTTTAAAAATCGACATGTCTAAAGCCTACGATCGTTTTGAATGGGCTTTCTTAAAGGCGTGTATGGAACATTTTGGTTTTGGTAGTAGATGGATTAATCACGTGATCGATTGTATCACTACTGTACGCTTTAGTTTCTTGTACGAAGGTAGAAGTGTGGGTGATATAGTACCTGAGAGGGGCCTTAGACAAGGTTGCCCATTATCACCGTATTTGTTCCTGTTATGTGGGGAAGTCTTCTCGAGAAATCTCACGGCAGCTACTAGCACTGGACGAATTTCAGGTCTTCAAGCTTCTAGGAATAGTCCCACAATCAGTTATCTGTTCTTCGCCGATGGCAGCATTCTGTTTTCTAAGGCTAAAGATGAAGAATTTGACTACATGCTACAATTATTACAGATTTTTGAAAAGGCATCCGGCCAAAAAATGAACATGGACAAAAGCGCTATTGTATTTTCGGCAAATGTTGATCCTTATAGGCAAGAAGACTCTAGCACATATTGTGGTGTTACTAGAGTGGAGTCCCACGATCGGTATCTGGGTCTTCCCACGTCCCTGGGGAAGAACAAAACTCTTTATTTTAGCTTTGTTAATGAGGAAGTTGAATCAAAGTTTAAATATTGGAAAGGAAACTCACTGTCTTTTGCAGGTAGGGAAACACTCATCAAAGCGGTTGCCCAAGCTGTCCTAACTTACACTATGAGCTGCTTTAAACTACCGCAATCCATCTGCAAGAAAATTGAGACTATGAGCCGCAATGTTTTTGGGGTCATGAGAGTGACACTCATAAAATAAGTTCGATATCATGGGATAAGTTGAAAACCAGCAAAGAGCATGGAGGTTGTGGGATTCAAGGACTTACGAGCATTTAATTTGGCTATGCTCGGCAAACAGTTTTGGCGGATTATCAGCAATCCACATGCTCTTCTCAGTCAGGTTCTCATCAAAAAATATTGCAGTCATGAAAGCATCTTGCTAGTTAAAGCTTCCTCTCAGTGTTCTTATACTTGGATAAGTATTCTCGCAATCAAGAACATCATCACAGAGGGTTTGAGATGGGGTATTGGATCGGGTAACCAAGTGAAAGCTTTCAGCGATCCTTGGCTGCTAAAGGACTTTACCTACAAATCAATTACAGTTGCCCCATCTAATGATCTGTTTGTAAGTGACGTCATCATGCAGGGAAAGGGCATATGGGATCAACAGAGGTTGCAACATGTTTTCTGGCAAGTAGACATCGAAGACATAATCAAGATCCCCCTACCCACCTCCCCTGAACCAGATTTCTTGATCTGGAATTTCTCAAATTCAGGCGAGTACAATGTCCAAACAGGCTACAGAGTAGCGTGCAGACAAGCTCTAGAAAATCATCCTCATCGAATTCAGGAAGGGGGGGGGTTACAGAAATGCAGTGGCTCAAAAGGCTTTGGAAATTAAAAATTCCAAAGAGAAACATCTATCCATTTTGGAGAGGGTGGCATAAAGCCCTTCCAACCAAGATGAATATGGTTAAACGCAATATAGAAATACCCAGTTACTGCAGTTTGTGTGATAAGAACTAGGGATGAAAACGGTTCGGTCCGGTTTTGGCTTCCATCCGAACCGAACCGCATGTAACGGTTTGGGCAGAACTCAAACCTAATCCAGACCGTTCATTGCTCTAAACCGAACCGAACGGAACCGTGAATGACCGGTTTGGTTCGGTTTTAAACCGCGGTTTCTGTAAATATAACATTTCATTTAACATTTCTAAATATTTCATTCAACAATCAAATGATTACAAAAATTTCTATGTCAAGCAATTAAAAAATAATGTAGAAATATTACATCATTTCTATAACCATTTAATTGGTTCGGTACGATTTTGAGGTACATGTTTTATATGATAAATGTGTAGAAGTGACCAAGTTTTGTAGTTGTATAACCTAATATGCTACATAAACTGTTCGGTTTGGTTTTTACGGTTTTGTGGTATCTCAAACCTAAACCGAACCGTATTATACGGTTTGTGATTTTAGCAAACCTGGACCGAACCGTAATAGCTTCCAAACCGAACCGAACCGAACCAAACCGCCCGGTTCGGCTCGGATTGCGATTTTTCCGGTTTGAACTTGCATCCCTAGTATGAACCAGGACGATGAGACTCATATCTTCCTCAAGGGCCAATTGCAAAGGAAACCTGGAAAGTAGCGTTCCCCGCCACCGATGTAGACATCAGGAACAGTGATTTCTCAATATGGATCTCAGAAAAAATCAAAGAGGAGAGAGAAAGATCTGGAACTCATTTGCATGTGCACCGCCGAGTTATGGAGCAACAGGAACAAGAAGATGGAACGGATGGTGGAAGATTGAAATGCAATCTCGGAAGTTGGTTCAGTGCTTAATGAAGCTCTAGAGCTGTCCAGATCATTCAAATATTGTCGGTTCCAATACTCGAGCAAATCCACTAACCAAGTGGCCCACTTACATGCAAAATTTGGGCTTGAGATTCAAGACCAGGACATTTGGGTTAACCATGAGCCCCCACTGGGCATCTAAGGCTTTGGAAGTTGATGTATTGGGCCTCATAAGCCCGAATCCAGTTTAATTAATAAGACTTAGTTTCTTCTAAAAACAAGAACTATAACTAATTGGGATCTTATTTTTTCAGGTAAACACAAGTTTTAACAATGGTGGTAGCATTATTCACAAAAAAATATCGTGATCCGGAATTCTCATATAACAATTTTACTTTCAGCGCCAACATTGCAAGTAGTTTTGATCACATCGACCAAAATTTGGTATTTTCAACCAAATTGAAGAGCAAAAAGCAACTTTGTCGAGGCAATTAAAATGATCAATGGCCATCCCACAGAACGTTCAATTCTATAGCTCCTGACCTCCTCACATTAAAAAGTTGTTGGTTTTGACTAATAAGAGCATCTCCTACATTCCTATATAGAAGAATAGCTGTGCCAATTTGTTGGCCAAGATGGGCGAAAGCTACCGGAAGTCCTTTTGGTGCTTAACTCACCATTGGAGGACTCGAAGACCCTCGAATATGCACATATCAATAGCATTTCAATAAGTGTGTGTAAGTTTTGTCTTTAACTAAATTCACACACAATCACTCGCGAATTTGGCACATAAACACAACCTTATCACATAACGCAACGGAAATGCACATGTTAACAATGGTGTTCAATTTTGTATAGCATACTCGATAGTAATTAGGTTTTGGATTCAATCATCCGCCATTATATGGTTTATCTAGTCTATAAACACCTCTTACTCCGTCTCACGGACCTAGATCAGTGTGAAATCAGTTATGGCATTTATTCTGTTTTTCTCTTTAAAATAAAATGATTCGAGATCCAGGTAGAACGACATTACAATCCAATTTTAATGGAGTAATATATCGTTAAGTACATATAATTGTGTATTTAGTCATGCATACACACACACCTATTATAGTTTCCCTATACATGTGTTAAGATGTAGAAAAAATATCACACAGAAATGAACCTATGAAAAAATGTCGATGGCACTGTTCCGACGGTCCGGTTTTATGGATCAGAACGGCCGGATCTCACCAAAACCGGCTATAACAGACCAGAACATGTCGGACTATGACTAGGACGAAACTTAATTGTTTAACCATGGGTCAAGTTTGTAAAACAATGGGCCTTCTCTCTCGTTACAACAGCCCAAGCCCACGTAATCGGCCCGAATCCTCAAAATTATGGCGGGAACTTCCCAGGCACTCTTCTCCAAGATCGCGCCAAACGAAAACGAAAAAAATCAAACCGAACCGCCCGAAGCGAACCGATCTATATAACCAGTCCCCCAATCCCTCCATTTCGTCCTCCACACTCTTTCCCTCTTCTTTCTCCACACTCCTTCAAACCCTAGCCCTAGCTTTCTCTCCCTCCTCTGCAACAACACCTTCTCTTCAATCCCTCTCTGAAGATGTTGGAGCTGAGGCTAGGGGAGGGATCGCTACTGAAGAAGGTGATGGAGTCCATCAAGGACCTGGTCAACGACGCCAACTTCGACTGCTCCGCCACCGGCTTCTCACTCCAGGCCATGGACTCCAGCCACGTCGCTTTGGTTGCTCTCCTCCTCAGATCTGAAGGCTTCGAGCACTACCGCTGTGACAGAAACATTTCCATGGGGATGAATCTGAATAATATGTCTAAGATGCTGAAGTGTGCTGGGAATGATGATATTATCACTATTAAGGGCGATGACGGGAGTGATACTGTTACTTTCATGTTCGAGAGCCCCAGTAAGTACCCATTTGATCTTCTCTGTTCCTCAATTTTGATTTCGATTTTGTTCTTTAGGTGTTAGGGTTTTACTACTGAATGATATGTTCATGTGTGCAAGTAACTGTGTGATCCAATTTGAAACGAGTGTGAGGTGTCAGAGAAAAACTCACTCGGGTAGAATAGGGGTTAACTCGGTGGGATAAGGAGAGTTTCGGTAATATCAAATACCGATTGAAGACGTTGAGAAACCAGGTGGCTAGATTGGCTTCGGGCACACAATATAGCCAGTCTCTAGCGGAAAACAAAAGAATGCAAGGAGAAGATTGCAACTCTGCTAGAGCAAGAGGAAATTATATGGCGGCAAAGATCAAGAATGTTGTGGTTAAAGCAAGGGGACAAGAACACTAAGTTTTTTCACAGAAAAGCAAGCATTCGGAGGGCAAGGAATAGCATCAACGGGATCGAAAATCAGGAAGGGGCTTGGATTGAAGATGATGATGTGGTAACAAAAAATTTCGAGAACTACTTCTCAAGTATTTTTAGGTCTACTTATCCAATGCGTGCAAATATGGAGAGTTTGATGGGTCCGATTGAAGAGATACTCAGCCCTATCAATAGAGCTCGGCTAGATGCTCAGTATACGGGAGAGGAGGTCACAACTGCGTTGAAAGGGATGGCGGCGGAAAAGGCTCTTGGCCTAGACGGTTTTCCACCCCTTTTCTACCAGAAATTCTGGCCGATCATGGGGGCAGAAGTAACTGACATTTTTCTGAAAGTTTTGAATGATGGAGGAGACGTCTCGGATTTTAATCATACACTTATAGCACTGATTCCGAAAGTAAAACAGGTTCGGAAAGTTGCTGATTTTCGACCTACTTCTATGTGTTCAACAATTTACAAGTTGATTATTAAAGTGCTAGCGAATAGATTAAAGCCTATTTTGTCTGAACTTATAAAGAGAATCAAAGTGCTTTTGTGCCAGGTCGTTTGATCAGTGATAACAATCTTACAGTTGAACTATTGGATTCCATGAAGAAGAAAGTTAGAGAGGGCTACGCGGCACTAAAACTGGATATTAGTAAGGCATATGACAGGGTCGAATGGGATTTTTTACGGGCAGTTATGGAGCGCATGGGATTCAGTTTTAGATGGATCGATGTAGTAATGTGCTGTATATCAACGGCGACGTACAAGATAATCATTAACGGCAAAGTAGAAGGCCACATTGTTCCTGAAAGAGGACTACGCCAAGGTTGTCCTTATCACCTTACTTATTCTTGTTGGTCATTGAGACGTTGTCCAGGAACTTAACCAACGGAGTACATGAAGGCACAATTTCGGGAATTGCAGGTACAAAGGGAGGACCCATCATCTTTTCGAATTCATCCATATATTGATCATAAATGTAATCATCAGGACTCAAACCCGACTGAGAAAAGCTTACCTCTCTCTCTACACATTATGTGATTTTTATTTGAATCCCTTGATTTGATTGTGAGAGAAGTTGTTGAGCTTTATGAGAGTCTGCAGCCAAATTGGTATAACGTTGTTCCTCCTCTGTGAAATCCAACTATCGCCGAAGCTCCATCATACCCTCCTTATTAGCGAGTTGTGTTGTCTTCTCCCCTTGAGAAAGATTCATCACCTTCTCTTCGGATTTTCTCTTCAAATTTACAAAGCTTCTAAAGACCCGAGACAAACTTACCTTCAGCTATTGGGTTTATCATTTTCTCGGTTTTATCCGACCAACTTTGGTTTTCTGAGCTTGCAGAGGCCCATCCCCTTCTTTTAATTATGGGTTTACGTCTTTTTGGAGTCACAAATGACTTTGGGCGCAAGGTTGGCCGCTTAGGGTTTACAGACCCTTCCTTTACAAATTCTACAATTCTTCTTGGATCCTCCTCAGAGTTCGAATTTTCACCTGTTGGTCCCTGCAGCTGTGTCTCTATGACCATTTCTTCTTCATCATTAGGGAATTCTATCAACGAGTGTGATGGAACACACCCATCCACCTCATCGTCCTTTTGGGATATGTGATGTCAGAATCGTGCAGAATGACAGTTTTATTTGATTCAGTCGAGCCAGGTGGCATCTCCTCCAGCGATAATTCTCCGTCCTTCTGTCCTTTCGTCGAATCACCGTCTTTATTCTCTTCCTCCACGCGCTCTTGCTGATTCCAGTTACCTTTGACCCAACGCGCCACCGATCGTCTGAACTCTGCTTGTTCTCCGGTCGTTTCTGGGTGTAGATCTTTCTCCAATTGGCAATTTGCTCTGTGCTATTGCTTGGATATTCCCCTGAGATCCGGACCATAGTCCCTTCTCCCATTTTTAACTGCCCGTTCATGTCTGCAAAATCTCCGATCATGGCCCAATCTTCCACAGTTGTAACAGAAATCCCGAAGATTTTCATAGCTAAAATGGGTCCAGATAGGATCTGGTCCAAATCCTCTCAGATTGAAACCACGAATTAGAGGATTTTGGGTGTTCACCATAACTCGCACCTTCATGTATGGTTGGAAAATAAATTCCTCCGTCTCTTCTTTCTCCACCTTGAACACCTCTCCCATTAATCTTCCAACCTTCCTTGCCTTTTCAATCGACATATTTTCTAGCGGGATTCCATGGATCTGCACCCAAAAAGGGCACATGGTGAAATCAAAATCCCCCAATCTCGTACCCTTTTTCCATTCCTTACAAACCAGAGTCTGGTTTTGGATCGACCATGGATTCTGGATTAAGACTCTTCTACAATCTGCTGCGTGCTTGAAGTAGAAGATGAACTCATTCTCTCCAAAAGCTTCCACTTTCAGATCCTATGACCCAATATTCCACATACCAATCATGATGTTGTGGATTAGTTGTTGCAGAAACTTCTTCGTTGTGAGCACTCTCCCCACCATCGTCGCTCCTTGGAGCCTCTCTACCGTTTTGATATCATCGTCAAGCTCTAACGACAACTCTAGATTAGTTTCGTCGCTACCCATACTTGGGTTCTGTATGAGAGATCCCAAGGTTTGCCAAACCAAAAGAGTAGAGAAGAAGGAAGAAAAGGAAGAGGGGACAACGAAACAAAAAAAATTTCAATGAAAGATGAAAGAAAAGCGCAAACGGAGAAGAAAGATTCTCCGGCGAGCACCACTCAGGTGTAAATAGGGAGCATTTTTCGGCTCACAAACCACTCATTGAGCAATTGGTTGTTGAAAGTTCGCATCTATATTATAAAATAGCATGGTTTACTAATTACGATTTTTCAACCGTTAGATTAAATCAACCCCATCTCCACCAATAGATCTCACCTACTTATTACATCTCTAACTACTGACTCTCCTTGGACATTCCTAACTACCCACTCTCTTTGGACATCCATAACTAATAGGAGAGAGGTTTTTCTCAATTGCGTCCATAACTAATAGGAGATAGGTTGTGAGTGATTCCCACGTAATGATCATCCCATACTTGAAAGTTGTTCTTTTTTTGCGGTTAGGGTGGTAGCTCAAGTGGTAGAGCGTTGGAAGCCCCTGCATAAGATCACGGGTTCAAGACCTGTTGACGACAAAACAATTTCTCAAAAAAAAAAAGTTGTTCTTTTTTACTACATTTGTAAATATAATTTTTGGAGAACATCTCTAAATTCATTTTAAAAGAACACCTCTAAATTTAGGGATAGTGCCCTCGGGCACGGGCAATACTCTAGTCTAACAAAGAATTAGAGAACGGGCTTCTGTTTGTGACTAGCTCCTTTTTGGGACATGATATCGTTTCCAGCCTGTTTTACCTAATGTTTTTTTTTTTTTTTTTCTCTCTAATGGGCCTTCTATCTCATAACAGAAGTACAACAAGAGCCCAAGCCCAACAAATCGGCCCGAATCCTCAAAATTCATGGCGGGAACTTCCCACGCACACTTCTCCAAGATCGCGCCAAACGAAAACCCCAAAAAAATCAAACCGAACCGCCCGAACCGAACCGATCTATATAACCGGTCCCCATTTCCTCCAATTCATTCTCCACACTCTTTCCCTCTTCTTTCTCCACACTTGTTCAAACCCTAGCCCTAGCTTTTCCCTCTCCTCTGCAACAACACCTTCTCTTCAATCCCTCTCTCAACATGTTGGAACTCAGGCTAGTTCAGGGCTCGCTCCTGAAGAAGGTGATGGAGTCCATCAAGGACCTGGTCAACGACGCCAACTTCGACTGCTCCGCCACCGGCTTCTCCCTCCAGGCCATGGACTCCAGCCACGTCGCTCTCGTGGCTCTCCTCCTCAGATCTGAAGGCTTCGAGCACTACCGATGTGACAGAAACATTTCCATGGGGATGAATCTGAATAATATGTCTAAGATGCTCAAGTGTGCTGGGAATGATGATATTATTACTATTAAGGGCGATGATGGGAGTGATACTGTTACTTTCATGTTTGAGAGCCCCAGTAAGTCCCCATTTTCATCTCCTGTGTTTCTCAATTTTGATTTTGGTGTGGTTTTGTTTAGATTTTAGGGTTTTTTTGGATTTTGGGTTTTACTGCAGTATGATATGTTATGTGTGGAAGTAGCTGTGTGATGCAATTTTTTTTATAGTTTTAACAAATTATGAGATATTTGAAGGCTTTTTTGATCTGGGGTTTAGATAATTTTACAGATTTCTGAGATTTGAGGCTTAACCATCCAAGTGATAATTGAAGTCATTTATGTTATGGGTTTGGGTATTTTTGCTGCTTTCTGAGATTTGTGGCTTAACCAAATGAGGACGTTGCTTTATTAACTGGCATAATAAAGAAAGCATCTTTCTAAGTGTTGTTAATTACTTTACATGAGATATATGAAGTCATTTTTGTTCTGGGGTTTTGGTAATCTTTTGTGTAGTTTTAGCAAAATATGAGATATTTGAAGTCATTTTGGTGTGGGTATTTTTTACTGCTTTCTAAGATTTGAGGCTTAACCAGAGAGTGTGTTGCTTAATTAGTTGGCTTGCTGAAGGAAGCACTATGTTAAGTGTTGTTAATTTGTTTCAATTAGTGTTTAGAGGTTTCTGAATTTGATCTGATCTGGGGTTTATCTGGAATGTAAGTTTCAGATGTGTTATGAGTCTTGCTGGTATATATGAGCATGTTTGCAATTAGATATGAAAATAGGTGTGGCTGATAATTGTTATGCGTGTAAGCAGAAATGAGAAGCAAACATCTTTCTGGGAAATTAGTATCTTTGACTGTCTTGTTCTTCAACAGATGAAACAACATTGCACACTGAGATTGAGGTTGATTCATAATTAACTTTTATTGTAAAGCTGATCTCAAGTTACTTTTTGATATGAAACAAATGAAGTACCATTGTGTTCATCTGTTGATATTCCAAACATCCCCACTAGAGTGAAATCTCTCCTTAAGTGTCTTGGTTGTGGTGTATTGGGTATTGTCGGATTATCCAAACTGGAAATGTGTTTCAGCTCAAGACAAGATGTTCAGTTACCCTTTGAAACAAAGGAATTACACCTATCTCATCACAAGATTAAAATCTATCGTTAATTAGGGCTTGGTTGTGGTGTATTTGGTATATATTGAACTGTCTAATGCTCACTTATCCATGTGTTTCAGCCCAGGACAAGATTGCTGATTTTGAGATGAAGCTGATGGATATTGATAGTGAGCATCTTGGGATCCCTGAAGCTGAGTATCATGCCATTGTCAGAATGCCTTCAGCTGAATTTGCTAGGATCTGTAAAGATCTCAGTAGCATTGGTGATACTGGTATGCATTGGCTACTAGTAGTAGTTGTTACAACTTTAACAAATGCAAGCTTAGTAAAAGATTTTGGTATTGACTTGTGATGACAAATGTGTGCAGTTGTGATATCTGTTACTAAGGAAGGTGTTAGGTTCTCCACCAGAGGTGATATTGGAACTGCAAATATTGTTTGTCGGCAGAACACCACAGTAGACAAGGTACTAATGTTTATTCCTAAACTTTAAACATCAGTATAAGGATGATCACTTAGATAGCTCATATGTGTTATGAGAACAAATTTTAGACATATGATTTGGGACATGCTTTAATTTTGCAGCCAGAGGAAGCAACAATCATAGAGATGAATGAGCCTGTGTCGTTAACATTTGCTCTGCGGTACATGAACTCCTTCACCAAGGCCACTCCTCTCTCCAACACGGTCACGATAAGCTTATCATCAGAACTGCCGGTTGTGGTTGAGTATAAGATTGCTGAAATGGGTTACATCAGGTTCTACCTGGCTCCCAAGATTGAAGAAGATGAGGAAGAAGCTAAACCGTAATCTCTTGATATAATGCCTGATTATCTTCAAATAGCCTTTGGTTACTCGCTCTGAATGTTGATGAAGAGAACTATCCTGTAATTTCTTGACGTGCTACCTGTATTTTACTTTCAGAATTTCTGTTCTAGCTGGCAAGTGTTTTTGGTATTTGTAGGTTCTGAATCAAAATATGTTGGCCCCCATCTTGCATTTTTGCCTTATTATTATTTCAACCGTCCTTTCACTATTTTGAGTTGATGGTTTGCAAAATGAAGCAACTTTCTGTATCTTCATTGTCCGAACATGATTTCAATGCGTGATGTTAGGGTTTTGGATGAAAGTAGAGTGGTTGCAAATATACATCTCACAATCCGTGAACTCCATTATACGGGGCAGAGTTGCGGAACATTTAATGAAAGAGTCTTTCTCATTTCTCTATCAGTGTTGCGGAACCCTGAGGTTGTGGTTCAACCTTCTGTTGTTGTGAGACAAAGATAAGTAGGTATGGGGTTCAACCTTCTGTTGTGAGATTCCGTTGAATTCGGATCACAATCGGAACTCTTGCCAACTACTTTTTGTCAGCATCAGAAAAATACTAGTAGTTGTTAATAGTTAATGCAATTCAAAAATACAAAGAGAGAACACAAGTAAGGCTCCGTTTGGTTGGTAGTAAATTGTTTTACAAAGGAAAATATTTTGCGAAAAGGTTTTCTCTGCACTCATTTTCTCATGTTTGGTTGACACTTGCCAAAACATTGGGCGGTCGCAGTGAGGGGTGACGGTGGAGGTGGGTGGCGGTGATGGGTCGCGGTGGAGGTAGGCGGTAGTGGTTGTTCATGGTGGTGGAGGTGTTAATATGAGTTATCATGCTCCTTTACTCTCCGGAAGATGACTTGGGGATTTCCGGAAGATGACTTGCAGATTTCGAACGTTTAAATCATTTTACACCAAAACAAGGTAAAACATTTTACAGGATAATATTTTGTAACCAACCAAACGGAGCCTGTAGGAACGTTGACCCAAGCCTGATCCTGGATCCGAGAACAAATGATTGTCTACCAGATATGAATAAGTGGAAAACGACATATATATACCACATATCATTCATCGTTAGTACATTTCTGTAACTCAGATCTGTATCTGTATCTCAGAGGCTTATTATGTTAAAGCCTCAAACAACAACAAAAGCACTAGATGAACCAGTAAAATGCCTAACCGATCCCAGTAGACTCTTTGAGGCACCAAAATGCCTAATTCTGTAAACACCCGGTGTAGCAGACAAAGGGATCCGCCACTCCATGGTCGCGTGACTTCGAGAGCTAAGTTTCCCCGGTCTAGACCACTTGAAGCGAAGACAGAAATCGTCGTCGTCGTATGCTGGGACCCACGTGTCCTTGCCTTGGAGGATCTCCACCAGAGAAAATGTGCCTTCTGTCATTAGGTCATTCCTGGGGCACGCTGACCAGAAAGTGACTGTCACCATGTCGCCTCTCTTGAAGGTGGAGTTCTGGGGAACGTCGGAACTGACATCTCCGAATTTCACGCCTGGCGGTGTTGTGTCCATGACGACTGGGGTTAGTAAGCTTATTTGTTTGTCCAGGAGATCTGGTGGTTGTGGCCCTGGCTCAATGGATTTGCCACCAACCAGAGCAATGGCGAGCTTCTTGAATTCCTGGATGTATGCACTTAGAGTGTGTGGACCGTATAATGTAGATGCGCCCTGCAACATATGGAATGTTAAAAATACGCAACTACTCGCCATGAGAATGATATGATAATGGCATAATTGTAATAATTACTAGGCATCCTTTTTCAGGAGAGAGCCACCAAAGAGCAAGAGGTGGCAATTTAAACTCCACTAAAACCCCTAATTTTGAATATTTTGATAGTGGCGGCATTTTATTAAATACACAAATGCCCGCTGATTCCAAACTCTTGCACTAGAGTCCCCGTATTCACTTTACGTTGAATTTTGTCCCGATTGTTCGTAATTCCTAGCTCTGCCCCTGTCCTTCCGTATACATGGAACTACCATAGCATTGGAGCATTTGAAGTTTTGAACCCACCCATGCCGCGACTACACATCATGTTGACAAGTTCTCTATTTGGAGTGATAAGGCTACCTCGCATGATAAATCATTCAGTAAATACATTGTGTGTGCCCTCTTTTACACTTTTCATGAGCGGGTGTTCACATATAACTCCGCATCCTAAAATCAGAAAGCATGGGCTCCATATAACAAACTAGTAATTTGGAGGCTGTTTCAAAAGCAATGTCTAACAGATGAGACTTCCTGTGTTTTTCTAGCATGACCATGCGTAGCATTAAGTAAACATTGAACATTCTGCAGGATGCTTTAAGCTCGATTAAAAATAAAGTTTGTTGTTATGTAGTCCATATAAGAACATGTATGTACTTACCTCGTATCTTTGAATTTCGTACTCCTCATGTGTAGTCACATACTGTGAGTATGTGTTAGACAAACCAGCTATCACAATGTGGGTGTTTTCGTCAAATTCTCCATGACCTCCACTAATGAGCACCTTCTTCACAGCATCTCGAAGACGTCTACCAGCCATTGTTGTGAATTCTATCAGAAATGGAAGATGAAAAGAGAACACATGTCAAACACAGATTTCTTTTAGCTAAGCTGCAAATTCTGAACAATATGTGTGTGTGTGTGTGCGCGCGCGCATATAAAACCATTGTCCTTCAACTATATCATAAGCATTGATCAAATTCCTCTTCATTCCTCACAAAGGAATAAGTGAAAAACCACAAAAAATGTTAAAATGAAACTTTTCTTATTGCCTCAAACAACTAGTTTCTCCCGACGACAAACTACATCAAATTACTCAATGACCAAACAGAAGTTTGACAAATACTCCGTATCATACAAGGCAGTTCCTTAAAAATGAGCAAAATTATCTAAAGGAACTTTGGCAGATGTGCTCTAGGCAGTTTCACTGACATAACCAGTAGTAAGGATGAGTGACGACCAATCGTCTCATTGCACCTCAACGTTTTTTTTTTTTTTTCTTTTTTTGGCAAGCAGTCCACGACCTATTCAGAATTCAGAGTATAAAATGATAATACTAAGCAAAAGAAGATAGTAAGATTCCATGATAAAACATATTTTCGTCACAGTAGATTTTACAAACTCCAGTTATCTCCCAGTCTTTCAGGATTGCTTTAGCCAAAGAAATGAGTGGGTTATGGAACCATGAGATTACGTCCACTTCTTTGGAAAACGGATTTGCATGATTGTCCGAAAGTTATCTCTCATCTTTTCTAAAAATATTACTTAACTTCATGTAGTGCTTGTGACTGAAACAACAATAAGAATAGCTTTAGGTGTTCCATTCATTTTTCCCTCGGTTCCTAAAACCTCCAACTTTTCTAAATCTTTGCAGCTTAACAATTGTTCGTCAAGTCCAAGGAAGACCTGGCAGTCAGATAAATACCAGCTATAATGATGTTCACTGAAATGTGAACTATCTAGATGTTCAGGAGCCACCAATATGTGAAAACTGAGGAAACATATAAAGCTTCAGATCGTAATAATCTCAGATGAATACTAGATTAAGAACTGGAATGATAGTTTTTGCACACGTGTCAGATCTTTACACAGATAATCATAACCCAAAACATACAAGAATGAAAGAATTCACAGAAGCATATCATACCTCCAGGAACAGCAAGAATGACCAGCTTCCCTACTCGAATAATTTGAATTGGTAGTATTGAAGGCTGCAGTAGAATAAATGAATCAAAAAGGGTCAGTAAGTTGAAAATCAATAATAATCAGTACTTCCATAAGTAGATATCAGCTAAAGAAGTTTCAATGTATCTACTGCTCATACCAAGGTACTTGAGCACCACAACCCGAACTAGCTCCGGCGTCGGGTTCAGTGAAGAGAAAATTCAAGAAATTTTACACATTTCTTTAATATGAGAAAATTATTGCATAGATATACTTTAAAACATATAATCAAACCAACTCCAAGAAAGTAAATGAAAATGCATATATCTAGAACGAGGAGATAAAGCATATCAAATATTTGATACTTTCTGAAGGTACTTGATACCAAAGGTACTAGTTAAGACCTAGTAGGTATCTCCAAAGAATCTCCCTGATAGCTATTCCCACTGACGGATCTATCCGACAACCATACGTATCTCCCTGATAAATAAAATCTATGACGGATTCCTCGATAAACCATAGTTGAGCTCAGCAAGAACATAGGCATGACTACTACTTAGATGATAAAAGAGTATGATTGTAGAGTCCAAGTGCCGTCACCTGGCGGGGGATTACTAGGTTTTTGAGGAATGGAGCCTAGAGTTAGAGGCTTGCCAATACTCGTGGCCATTTTCGAAGAAAGAGGTTCTCTATGTCACTATCGAGGATAGGTTCATGAAAGTATGGCAGACCTGAAGGACAAATGGAGGAGGTTTAGCCCGATAAAATGGTTTAAAGTGAGGCCAAGTACAAAGCATTGCAGCCAATGAATCGCTCCAACAGCCCGTACTTGCCTAATCTTGAGATATGCAAGTAAACTTGCATATGTAAATCTTGAGGAAAAGTGGAGGCTTGCTCATGTAAATCTTGAGATATGCGAGTAAAACTTTTTCCTACTTCTAGTTATTAACCAGCTATAAAATTAGCTACATTGCTGTGTAGACTTCTGATATGGACATACAACTCAAATTCAAATCAATTCCCAGATGTAATCCCAAATAACCAAGTTTACTACCATCAAAATTGCAGGCCGCACATTTGTAAATCAGTGTCAGCATTGAAGTGGGAACTCGATAAATAGAGTATTCTTCTCAACCTATTGCAATGTAGACTTCTGGCATGGATATAATATTACGATCTAAAGCTTCCAGATGAACCCAAATGGCCCAGAGAATCACCATCCAAATAGCAGGCCACACATTTAGGAATTCCGTTATTGTTGAGAGTGAAGCAGGGATTCAATAAATAGAGTATTCAAACCTATTTAAATGAAGCCTCCATACAGGTTAACAGAATCATAAGAGCACCAGAAGTTCTATAATGATTGCAACTTACCGCCCAATCGTAAGGCACCTTCATTTCACCAGTATCAAGTAATATAGGCTTTGGACTTTGACAATCCTCTTGCTCCTTTACTGGAGCTTTAATCAAGTTGCGGACCAGTTTCCAGAAAGCATTGCCCTGACGAAATATCAACAGAAACTATGAGCAAGTAGGTAGGAAACGCAGCACGCGAGCATCTACAACCTCAAAAAAAAAAATCCACTATTGGAACTCATTGCCACCTTATCATCTCCTTGTTTAAAATCAAAAGCTCCAGGTCCATCGGTGGTACCGGCAGCAAATGCAAAACCCATCGCTGCAGGGCAAGTTTTCACCACCTCATTGCCTCCTCCCTGTTTAGGAACGGTCACCTCAAGCTTGGAGAAGTCTAAGTAAGCATGACGATAATCAACCTTCCCTTTTAACTTCTCAGATGCTTTGTTGAAAAGCTCAACAGCTTTTCTGTATTGCCTATCTCCAATTATGCGTGTACTCTCAAATTCATCTGGATAACTACAGTGCAAAACAATATATTAATTTCACATAAAGAATGCTCCAGAAGCTGACTGTGGTGTTATGAAATGCATACCCTGGACCTCGACCATAACACAACTCGTTCCTTCCACCACAAGTGCTTTGGTTAAAGTCGCAAGGCAACCCAGTATCTATGCAGAATGCACCCAGCACATTTGGACTGACATCACCACAGTTTGACTGACAAAACGCAGATACAAATTTGGGCTTATCAGCCTGCCGGAGAGAACCTCTGACACGTCCGGCTACACTTTGATATCTTGTAGCTCGTTTACCGGTAGAAGTTTGGAAATCCGCCGCAAGCTCTAGTAACTCGTGGTCTGCATTAAGAAATCCTAACTTAATTAATTGAGTAATATTTTGTTTTCCTTGGTTTCTTCTTAGCTCATAAATTGTAAACTTCTCCTCAGAAACTTTTACCTCTGGATGAAACAGCCAATCAGAAAAAGGATGTCAAATATGGAATTAAGCACTCGCCAAAAATCCAAAAGAATCGGTTTTTGAGCTAAGATTTTTCTTCTACAACGCAGGTAGTACATTCTAGCTCTTTTGATTTTATTACTATCAATTCTTCTTTGCTTCCATGTAGCAAAGTAAACCTAGCAGGTCTGTTCTTCTTCTTTTTTCTCTTTAGTAGGTCAATAGTCTTGGCAGCAGGCCTACTTCGGAATTACTGCTCAATATGTAGAAGAAAGAATATAATAGACCATCTAGTAATTACAACCTGATGAGTATATTTCATACGTATCAAGATTGTCTATAACATTGGAACACACTCTCGTGTTAATCCTAGTAAAGACAGACCTGCACTGGTTGAGGAATAACACTGATCATATAAAAAAATCCCCACAAATCTTCCCTCCTCCAACACACAACATATATAACCAAACTGGTCAGAGCTAAATACAGTTCGAGCTACGTGGTCTTTTATGATCTGCAAACTATTAAAAAAATTGTAAGCTTAAAGGACTGTAATTACCGGAGGTTAACTTTGTTCACAGGACTATAACACAGTTGTTCGCTGAAATCAGATATATAGGTGCCTAGTACACAGAGGTGATATTTAATAAAATCGGAAACCTTGAACGCCATATGTCGAATTGAGAAAGTAACAGAAAGATACTTGAACCGGTGTGATCCCAAAAGGAACTGGAAAGTTTTGAATAATGTGCATTTACAGCTGTGATTGCAGTTCATATTTCACGTTCCTCCTACTAGGGGAAAATACTTTAGTACAAAAGCTTTATCACGTTAGAAAATAGCTAGAGAATTATACGCAGCCATTATCACTTATGACAAGCTTAATCATCTAACTGTCAAATCCATAATACATGGGATTTTCCGGACTTGAAACTGACTTATATCATCTATGGAAATATGCTATTTATGCATAAATTGATAACACTATAAATTTATAACAGAACTTGATGAGCACTCGCAATGGTCTTAATAATATAATAGTGCATTCATAGCTAAGAATAGTGAAATGTATGCCCATTAAATTGCTCGGAGATAAGGACAAGGTTCGACATGGAATCAATGCACATGAATCCTAATTATCATCAATATGGATAACGAAAACCCCTAGCTAATGCATACTCGCAACTGTAAACAATAATTTGTGTTTTTCTTAAACTAACTTTAGCAGACCCGTAGATTAGTAACTTACGGTTCTTCTGTGCAGCAGAAATAATGTTTGAGACTCTTCTAGGGAATTCCATGGCTTCAGATTCCTCAAAATCTGCATTTCGGGAATTTTTGTCATGCCAATCCTCCATAAATCGTGCAGCGGCTCCTTTGTTGTCGCCACTTATCAACGGGTTTGTACGACTCATAGAAGTCCCATGAGTTGCAAACCAATTAAAACTACCTACTGGGCCCCATTCTTCATCCACAAACTTTAGAAGGGTCATTCCCTTGTCAACATTATACTTGTATTTACTACGTTCTGCTGCAGGATTATTCAGATAAGCACTAGGACTGCGATTTACACCAGCATCAAGAAGTTCTCCTGCCAGCCGAAAGCACAAAATTATTAGTAACCACGAAATACAAATGGATAAATGTATGAACAACTTTCAAGCTAACATAAATAAATAAAAAAAAAAAAAAAAAAAAAAAAAAAAAAGCAGGGTATAATCTTTATATGTGCAGTTCAAAGTTATAAAGTTCACTATTCCCAGTCATTGAGTGTAATAACCAACTGGGAGAAGACGGTCGTTTTCATTACCTTCGCCGATCAAAATAGATCCCGGACGGAGATTTTCATGAGCTTGTATAATGGTTTGCTCAATACCATCAACCAAAGCATCAAATGATTGCCGTACAAAACCAAGAGATGTTACTATGTAAATAACATATTGTAGATAGCCCCCGGGACCAGCATGGGTATGGATACCACTAATAGCAACATTCTTTTCAGTATATAAGTCCCCATATCTGCAAAAAGCGCAACTTAATTCACTGAGCAGGAGAAAATAAAAAACACTCCAAGAATAAAACCATGTACGACTAGAAAGATAATGAAATTCATTTAGATTAAGGACAAAATACTTACTTCGTAACATAGAAAACTAAATTCATTCTGACATCTTATTACCACATGGGTGGATGCTACCAATTTATATGTTACCGGTAATCTAATTACAGAACGGTTAGTCGGTTACCTTGCTTTTAACCTCTCGAGCACTTTGAGTGTCACAAGTTGAGAGGCCATACAAGCATCAAGATTAACGAATACTACACGGTTTCCCTGCGGCTCTGCCACGATAAATGCTCGAGCTCGCAGCCGGAAGTGAACACCGGAGGCTACTTGTTCAGTGTCAGCATATCCCATCATATTGACATCAGCAGCTGGCCCTGTAATGTCATAGCTCCCTAGTCCAACTAAGTAGTTTGAAGCTGAGTGAATCCCTCCCCAGTTCTGTGAAAAGAGTAACAAAGAAATCCAGAGCCATAAGGTAGCACGTCTGTTCCAATGACAGAGCTTCCAGATAGGAAAGGAACCCATCATCACTGCACCAATAGTTCTCCTTTCCTTTCAATAACAAAGAAAAAAATGTTACTTATCCGTCCTAATAGAGTATAGGCACGTGTAATAAAGATACAGATTGCCGGTGCAGGACGTGTGACTGGCTAAAATTTTCCAAAATTGGGTTCATCCAAGTTTGGAAATCATATCCCATACTCAAAACACATAAAAATTCAAGACTAGGGAGGACCTATGTTACCAGAAACGTGGTACGCTGCGGTACGTGGGACGGGTACGGGAACGGGAACACGATAGGTGCCGTAAGGGGTACGCTAGGGATAGGCTTCTCCGGAAACAATTACTAGGAACGAGGAACACTATTTAGGAACAATTTTCCCCACAGTTACCTAAAAAGTTAAAAAGTCCAACAATATCAATTGTTAGTTTCATACTTGCATTCTCAAATCCAGTTATTATGATAACATAACTTTGTGCAAATAAGTGACACTAAAAACTAGTAATATAAACACGTCAATTATGTACTCACTCTAGGAAACGTTCGAAACGCGGTACGTACGACTTGGAACGCGAAACGCGGCCACTTTTACGTTTCTGGTAACATAGGGGAGGACTGATATTAACGAAGCCAAAAGCAGTAGCTAAATGTTTGCTGTTCAACCGACAAGAATATCAACCAATTTTCTCCCTCCCTTTAGAATCCATGAGGCGAGCTTTCTCAGAGGATTCCCCCACAGTGAAGAAGGTATGACTTGAATGAACACTCTGTAAATAATTCCTCTCTCTTCTCTACAATCCAATTCTATCATCTTCCACCAACTACTCTTCTAATTGTAATTCAGACTTTATTACCACTAAATTAGTTCATTTCTGGGTCAAATCAATCGTTTAAAGTTTAAACCTACTCAATTACTCCAGTTTCTTCAAAATCGAAGCTAATAAGCTCATCAGCTTCTAACAGTGCCAAAAACAGAAGTAAAATCCACTCACAAACCACAATCTAGAGAAGCAAAATCACAATAAACACAGTGAAGCCAACAATTAGGTGGATAAATTAGGTAAGATCCTTAATATCGCCACCAACCAACGATTAGGCTCGCTTTGACCTAAAAAGACATCTCAGAGAGAATTCGTAAACGCAGAAGCTCGCTTTAACTCAAATACGCCATACGATTACACAGAAACCTAACAAATTGTCAAATTGTGCATAAACCTGTTGGTGATTGCGAGTGAAAACATGTAATTCTAGTCGCAGGCAACGATTGAATACACTGAGAGAGAACAAAATAGGCGTTGAAGAGTCGAAATCATGTGAGATGAGAGAAGTTGAAGAGTTCTTACTCGGACGATGTTGGCGTTGAATCAATTTACTCCGGCGAGAAGCATTTCCTGCTGCGAAGAATGCACAGAGAGAGAGAGAGAGAGTGTTCTGATTTCGCTTTCGCTTTCGCTTTGGAGAGACTAAGCGTAGCGGAGAGGAGAAGACGAGTGATGCTTAAGAAGGTATGCGTAAGAAGAAGTGGGGTTTGATGATGAAAATTTATACTGTTCCATGATCTCTCTCTGTTGGTTTTGGCAAGTAGGAGAGCTTTGTGCAAGAGCACTAATTAATCATATATTTAAGCAAAACGAAAAGTATCTTATCTTGTACTATAAGGAGGTTTTTTTAGTAATGCCATAAGGAGGTTGAAATTGAAATAATTAGATTTTCTTTTCTTCCTTTTTTTTTGCCTTTTATGGGTAGAATAAGAAACAGAAGCAAACAGCAAACATGTAAGGTCCTTCTTTTTTTTTTTTTTGCCTTTTATGGAAATCCTTCTGATAAATTAATCCATAAATTCAATTTCGGTATAGTTTTCGGCTTAATAAACATACGAGCACAAGATAGTTATAATTAATTTTCTTCTTTGAATATTCTCTTATTTATTATCTTTGTGATTTGTGGATTTTAATAGAGGTGTGCGCAACGCAAGTTAGCTCAGACGCCACAGTTATTTCAGGAAAAAGAAATTGTACTACTCCATTTCCGGTTCTTCTCTATCACACCGGTTTGATTTTTTAACTCGTCTTTGGGTCGCTTTGACCGGGTGATTTGGACAGCAAAATGATGCGTTTTTTTTATAATTTTTTCACCGTGTTATAGAGCAACTTTTAATCTACGACACCATGAAATAGTTATCAAAAAATCGCATCGTTGTGCTACCCAAATCATCGGGTCAAAGTGACCCAGTAAATAGTGATAAAAGTCAAACGGTGTGATATAGAAGACAGTAGGTAGTATGTTGTAGTACTACATCTCATAAATGTTAGGTGAGCGGCAAATGGGTACTAGCACTCGTAGATAAGATTTCAAACATAATATATAATGTAAAAGAATTACAGAATCTGACATCATTATTGAACAGAATAACGAATGTATTGGCACGACCAATCACATGGAGCAACGAAAGGACAATGTCATCAACATGATTGAATGTGCGTAGACGCAAAGGCACCAAAATACGGTTTTATGATGTTGCGCCATTGTCCGCACACCTTTAGAAGTTTGTGGAATATTGTTTAGATTCATTTTTCAATTCACACCTAAGAAACAAAGCTCCAAAAACATCCCATTGGAAATGCCTCCCTCCATTAATTAAGAGAACAAAACGAAGAACAAGTTTTGGCATTGAAGTGTATATGTTTGTCTCAAATTGTCCTAGGTTATTTACCTAATCAGGTTTTGCTGGTTTTGATATTAACCTAACATGATATAGCTTTCGGCAAAGTGCATCATTAGGTGGCATCAGCAGCTACTTGTCTTTAGAGGCCTGGTTTGGGTAGTGCACGTAATGAGGGAGAAAGTATTATTTGGGGCTAGCCCCACCACTGTGGCATGCCTGCGTGGTGGGGTGCGCCATTCAACTATTGACAAATATGCATTAGTCAGATGGAACCCACCAAATTTTGCTTGTTTGTCAAAAATTGAATGGCGCGCCCCACCACGCAGGCATGCCACAGTGGTGGGGCTAGCCCCAATGAATACTTTCTCGTAATGAGGAGTGGCCATTAATTGTGATCCAATTCTTATATTTAACGTGAGGGACAAAAACTAGTGTTGAAATGGGTTGAAGTAGTGGGCAAATTTCATGTGCATTATCAATTTATCATGGTTGTACTTGTATAGGAATGTTTTCTCATGTTCACATGTAATAAGATCTGATACCATAGGATCTTGGTAGTGATCACCCCACTTCATCATGGAAGTGATGATGGCAGTGACGATGTATGATATTTTGTTTGAAATTTAAATGTTGTGTTTGTTGTTTTTACACTTATTACATTATTACAACTAGGATTAAATTTTACCCTACTTTTATCATATATATCATTTAACAAGATAAACTAGCGCAATACGTGAAGTGCAAATAGTTTACTCAAAATAGTAACTTAGAACATCTCCAGAGAATGAGCAAATACATTTTTGGAGTAAAATTTGGTCCAAATTAACAAAAGCATACCTCCAACGGATAGAGCATTTGGAGGCGCAAAAGAAAAGACATTTTTTTAGAGGAGCAAAACAGTGACAATTCTGCTTTGGAGCAAACATATACAAATCAATTTTAATGAAAAATTGATTATTCAATTTCAAAACAACTCGTTGTAGTATAGTTGTTGAAATATAGTTGAATATATGTTGATATATGATCGTTGAAGTATTGCTGGGGGAAATAGCAATTTAATATAAGTTTTTCTAATATATAAAAAAATTGATTAAAATTTTGCATTACTGTAAAAAAAAATGTTTTATATAAATAAAATTTGTTAATTTATTTTATATTAACTAATATAAAAATTTAATTATTTAATAGTAATAAGAAAATAATAAAATAACAATAATAGAGTAATTTTGCTAAGCAACAAACTGGAGAGCAAATTTTGCTCGAGGACCAAATTTGGTCCAACGACGTTTCTTTTTTGCTCATCTATGTTGGAGGTGCTCTTAGTATAGTTATCTATCGCGGAACCCACCCTTTGAAGTTACGTAACGTATCAAACTCTATGGGAGCAAACTTTCTTTGGTGAAGTAACTTCAAACCAATGATGAATAACTTGTACTACTTCATATCATTAAGGGTAAAATTCACTTACACCCCCCTCCCCTACTTGTGATTTATCTTCATGTATGCACTTCATAATTTAAAAAACTTCACATACATCCCTTATGACTACCAAACATGTTGTCAATTATACCTCCTCTATGTATTCACTGTGCTAGTTGTCGTACTAAATTTTGAAATTCAAGTTTTTCATACAAATTTACTTTTGCACATGCTGCAAATGTCAACCCACCTCAATGTATATTATGAACATGTGCAAAGTGCTTGGATTCTATCACATATTCCGTATGTTTTCCTAAATATGGTATAATTACTACAAGCAAAAGTTGAGACTAACTCGAAGTTGGCCTTACAAAATTGGGGTGGATTACCTTATGCAGCCTCTGTAAGGGTAAATATGTTCAAAAAAAATAAATTTAGAAAGTTAGCATAACAACTAGGCATAATTAATACACGGAGAGGGTGTAAGTGACAACGAGTTTGGTAGTCAAGTGAAGTTTTTCCATTTAGGAGGGACGTAAGTGAAGATCAACCAAAAGTGAGAGGATGTAAGTGAAGAGTACCCTATGATTAAACCTCATACTATAATAATTATAACAATTCGAAAAAAACAACTAAAAAAATCAGTTGGAAAACAATAAGTCAATAGTGTTACAAATAAAGGACACGAGTCTACAACTTAAGATTAGAGACTTAATGTACACTTTTAAATTAAATTTGAGTCAATTTATAGTGGAAAAGTTTGACCTAGTTCTCTCCGAGTTTCTCGGAGCCAACAGGAGGCGACTTAGGTGGCTGCAAGGTTGACAAACCCTAACCCTTCCCGTTCTCGTTTTCTCCGGCGAATCAACAACGACGGAGGGGCTACGGGAGACGATGGAGAGTGATCAAGGAACCCCCTACACGGCGGAAGAAGAAGAGGAGTTAGCGTTTTTTGACGAGGAGTACTGTGCGGAGGCACTTAAGCCCTTCGATCACAGCCTGCTCGGAACTTTTCTGATCCCTGGGAGGATGGAATCTTGGGCCATGAAGATGGTCTTCAAAAGAATCTGGACAGAGCGAGACAAAGTGAAGATCATCGAGGTTAAACCTAATCGTTTCGTTTTTAGCTTCCCCAGTAAAGAATCAAAGGAGAGGGTACTAGCCGGAGGCCCTTGGGTTTTTGACGGCAATGTGCTGCTACTGCAACCATGGGAGGCTGATATGATGGAAGATAAGGTGGTTTTCGACACAGTCGAGGTATGGATCCAAATTCTCAACTTGCCGCCATACTTGTTTCGTGAAGTTGATGTGAGAAAGTTTGCGAGCAAGTTAAGCCCGATTGTGAAGGTGGACAGTAGAATAATGTCAGGGGAGGGAGGGGATTACATGCGCGTCCGTGTTAGAATCCCAACCGGAAAACCCTTGCGTAGGGGAGGCTTTATCAACGTCAAGGGTGAAAGGAGATGGATTGATTTCAAGTACGAAAGAATTCCCAATGTTTGTTGCTGGTGCGGAATGATGAGTCATTATAGTGAAGGGTGTGGTAATTGTTCGATTGAAGTAAAACAAACCTCGGTTCCAAAGTATGGGAGTTGGCTCACCTACAAGCCTCCTCCCCGAAAGAAGAAGCCATAGAAGGAGGTGGAGAACACGACTAAGGCTGCTGGGGATGATTATATGAGCAGCGAAGACAGAATCTCGTCCGAATTCTCGGATTCTGAGTCGGAAGCTGTGGATGATGGCTCAAATTCGGAGATGGAGGTTGAGGATGGCAAAGAAGAGGAAGCAGCGGCCAGCAACAAGGGTTTACAGATTCATGATAACCCCCTGGGCGAAGAGGTTAAAAAGGTTAATGAGAACAAGACCAATGCCACGGATAAAGGCAAGGGCATCCAGGTTGTCTCTAAGCCAACTAAGAGGCAGCCAATAGCCCGGGTAACCTCAAGAATCCGATAACTCCGAGGAAGACGAAGAGTAAGAGTAAGAGGAAGAGCACTGAAACTACACCAAACAGTCCCCTTTCGGACCCAAAAATCCCCAGGGCCGGAAGAACCAAAGGGGATGATCAAAGTTCTCTAAACAACAACAAGGCAAGGAGTAAACCGGTTTCCGATTCTCGGATTCCAACAATGGAAGGGGGCGCCGAAAAAACCCTAATTGCGAAATTGGCAGTGTCTGCAGGGCAGCACTGCCAGGCACCATGAGTCTCATAAGTTGGAACGTTCGGGGGCTTGGGAATCCCCGAAACGTTCTATCGCTTTGCGACCTTGTCAGAAGGCGCAAACCCGCTTTACTTTTTGTTTTGGAAACGAGATTGTATGCAAAGGAGATGGACGCGATTCGTCGTAGATTGGGCTTCGCCAATGGCTTTTATGTTGATTGCGACGATCGGAGAGGTGGTTTGAGTATGTTATGGTCAGCGGAGATTTCCTTCTCTTTGATTAACTACTCTAGATTTCACATTCATGGCTGGGCTTGCTGGAATGGTTCTTCGGATAATTGGGTCCTGACAGGTTTCTATGGAGACCCAGTACGGAGAGAAAGGAGGCATTCCTGGAAACTCCTTCGTCGGTTGAATCCAAAAGTCCACCCTTGGTGCGTTTTTGGTGATTTTAACGCCATAACTTCTCATGTTGACAAGGAAGGTGGTAGAGTTGTCACTTTTAAGCAAACTGAGGATTTCAGGCGAGTAATTAGTCACCTACAACTTCGGGACCTTGGATTTGTTGGAAACAAGTTTACTTGGGCAAACAATAGACCAGGGGGTTTTATTCGCGAGCGAATTGATTGCGTGTTGGCCACGGACAACTGGATAACTAAATTCGGGAGGGGACGAGTAAACCACCTGGTAGCAGACTCGTCTGACCATCTTCTGATCGAGTTAATAGTGGATTCGAAGCTAGCAAGGAGGAATCACCTGAAGCGCCGGTTCCATTTCGAGGCAGTTTGGTTGCGGAAGGAGAGTTGCAAGGCAGTAGTTGAGGATGGCTGGAATTCAGCAACCGAAATCCTAGAAAGGCTCGACAGGGTAGCAAAAGAGTTATCTAATTGGAACAACAAAGTTTTCGGATCTGTTAAAACGAAACTCCGAAAGCTCCGCGAACAAATTAGCAATCTCGGCAGGGCACAGCAGAGTGCCGAAGTGTTGGCCGAAACCCAGGTTTGTAAAGACGAGATCGCCAAGACCCTTGCAGATGAAGAAATTCTTTGGCGGCAACGCTCACGCATGTTGTGGTTAAAGAATGGGGACAACAATACAAAGTACTTTCATCGAAAAGCAAGTATAAGAAGAGCTCGAAATACGATAACTGGGATCGAGAATAATAGTGGGGCATAGACGGAAGATGATCAAGAAATTATCAGCACGATCTCGAAGTATTTCTCGGACATCTTCAAGAGTAGTAACCCGCTTCGAACAGATATGGAGCAGCTTGTTGCCCCAACCGAAGAACTGCTAAGTGCCGCGGACAGGGCACACTTGGACAGTCCTTTCACCGAGGAAGAGGTCTTGCAAGCTCTTCAGGGCATGGCCCTCGAAAAATCTCCGGGTCCGGATGGCCTTCCCCCCATTTTTTATCAAAAATTTTGGCCCGTGATTGGAAAGGATGTGACGGAAATTTGTCTGCGAGTTTTGAACGAAAGCGGTGATGTTAGTGGTTTTAACCATACTTTGATCGCGCTCATCCCCAAGGTTAAACAGGTACGCAAAGTTTCAGATTTACGTCCTATTTCCTTGTGCTCCACAATTTACAAAATCATCACAAAAGCGCTAGCTAACCGGTTAAAGACTGTGCTACCAAGTCTTATTTCCGAAAACCAAAGTGCTTTTGTGCCGGGGCGGCTCATCAGTGATAATATATTGGCAGCCTTCGAATTGATGCACACAATGAAAAAGCAGAAGGGTCGAGTAGGCAGCGTAGCACTTAAGCTTGACATGAGTAAAGCTTATGACCGGGTCGAATGGGATTTTTTGAGAGCTGTTATGGAACGTATGGGTTTCGGGTTTAAATGGATCAATGTGGTTATGAATTGTGTCTCTACGGCCTCATATAGTTTACTTATCAATGGTAAAGTTGAAGGTCATATCGTTCCGGAGCGGGGTCTACGACAAGGATGCCCCCTATCGCCCTCTTTATTCCTTCTTGTCAGTGAAACGTTGTCTAGAAGCTTGTCTAAACTTGTTCAGGAGGGATCCCTCTCGGGTTTAGCTGCCTCACGTGGTGGTCCGGTTGTGTCGCACCTTCTCTTCGCCGACGATAGTTTGATCTTTACAAAGGCGACAACGGGCGAGCTAGTAGTATTGTTACAACTGTTACACTCCTACGAAAAAGCTTCGGGCCAAGTCTTAAATTTTCAGAAATCCGTCGTTGTTTTTTCTAACAATGTTTCTGATCTTGACAAGCAATGTTTTACAGGCCTTCTTGGGGTCCAAAGAGTGGAACAACATGATTGCTATTTAGGTTTGCCGTCCTCTTTTGGTAGACAGAAATATGCAAATTTTCAAAAAATAATCGAACGGGTAAGTGTTAATCTCAAAGGATGGAAGGAGAAAAATCTTTCGGTGGCGGGGAAGGAGACGCTTATTAAAGCCATAGCACAAGCGATCCCGAATTATGCAATGAGTTGCTTCCTCCTCCCAATCAAAGTGTGTGACGACATCGAGAAATTGATACGAGATTTCTGGTGGGGTGACACGACCGATAAAAGGAAGACTCACTGGATCAACTGGGACGCGTTGAAAGAAGAAAAGGTAAACGGAGGTTTGAGCTTCAAAGATCTTCACAGCTTCAACCTGGCTATGCTCGCTAAACAAGCATGGAGACTTGTCCAGCAACCAACAAGTCTTCTAAGCCGGCTGCTGAGTCATAAGTATTTTCTTCACGGCAATATTTTGGACGTTCAGGAGGATTCATCACAAAGCTATGCTTTCAAGGGCATTGTCACTGCCCGAAATTTTCTCTCTCGGGGGCTGCTTTGGCGGGTTGGTGACGGTACTAAAATAAATCCTTTCCATGATAGATGGTTACCTCGCCCACATAGCTACAGAGTAATAACCCCAGCTCCTGATGTTGTTACGTTAAAAGTTGCTCATTTTATTCGCGAAGGTAACTGGGATGAAAGGAAACTGCTAAACCACTTTTGGGATCTGGACGTCCAAGAAATTCTCCAGGTTCCAATTCCAGCTGAGGGAACTCGTGATAGTATATACTGGCAACATACCGGGACTGGCGTGTACACAGTAGCCTCGGGCTATAGATTCTATCGAGAGTTGCAAGAAGAGAGGACTGAAAGCTCCTCGGGTCGAAACCGTGTGTGGCTAAAAAACATTTGGAGACTGAAATTACCTCGGAAAGTTTTGTTCCCAGTTTGGAGGCTTTGGAGGGAATCTCTCCCGGTTGCAACAAAACTGCGTAAGCGAGGAATTTGTGCACCAACAATTTGTAGTTTTTGCCAGGACGAGTTGGAGACAGAGTCCCACTTGTTCTCAACTTGTCCCTGGGTTATGCAAGTTTGGCAAACGGTTATGGGTGAAGAGTTCATGAAGGGACATCAATCGAGCATAAGGGGGTGGATTGAGCACATCTTTACGAAGGAGGCGAGCACATCAAGGAAGAATTGGGCTGTAGGTATTTGGGTAATATGGTTTCTTCGGAACTCCATACGGTTCAAGGGAGAACAGTTCACCCAAGAAGAAGCAGTCGAGAGAATTCTCAGTCACTTACGGTTTTTTACAGGTGGCGAAGAAGGTGGATCGACAACAAAAACGGACTCAAGATGGAAGAAACCTGAGGAGGGTTGGGTTAAGGTTAATTGCGACGCGGCAAACCTTATAGAAGATGAAATATCATCAATCTAAGTAAAACGTGAACATCCATCTATGAATTCAAGACTAGAAGGAAAATTTACCCCAAGATTCAAGAAATTGTGAGGAAAATGGTGAAATTGGGCTTCAATCCATGTGTAGAATTTTGAAATGACTCCCCTTTCATGCTTTGGATGCTAGAAAATATTGTTTTGATGATAATTTTGGGAGGTAAACACCAAAAAACGAGAATGGTATTTTGAGTGAGAGAATGGAAGCCATTTGAGTGTTCTTGATGAGAATATGATGTATAAAAATGAAAGTGGAATAGATAAGGTAAGGAGTTGGCGGAGATTTTGATGGTGGGGAGTGTTTTGATGTAAAATATAGAGTACTAAATTGAGATACAAGCTACTCAAGAATGTCTTTCTATTTTAAAATGAGCTGACCAAAGTGATGGAGGGGCATATAAACAAGAGATGAATTGCTAGTTGGGGTAGAAATCTAAAATTAATGAATGAGAGATTTTTTTGAGAAAAATAAAAGTTGAGGGGTAAATTTATGATTTCTAATTACTCGGTAACACATAAAAATTAATTTATATAAATTTAAAAAGAAAATTCAAATAATTCAAATAAATCACTTTGTATATGAATATCAAAATGCACTTTTAGAAAACTACAACTATCTCTCAAATACACAAAAGAAGTTTCATATAGTATCATCCAAGTTTCAAAAACTACAAAATAACCTTAAATTAAAAATATATATCATCATAGATGTCAAATGATACCCTTAGACTTTAAATTTAAGAAAAGTAATTAATAAGCTTGAAATATAATTTCTTAAAAAAAATTCTTTTTTTTTCCGAAATGACCAAATAACCCCTTGCTTATATACGGGGTATTACATTATATCCCCCTTAAAATGAAGATTCGTCCCCGAAGCTTAAGAAATCTTTTAAGTGAAACTACGAACATACTTCAAGCGAATGCAACTAATGCACATGAGACTTGTATGCAATGCTAATGCACATGCGACACTTATATCAACGGAAAACACGCTCTCGGTCAGTAAAGTCTCTTCTCACTTGTATCACATTAAGACCAAATAAAATTAGCTCAAGTATATGTCGACACCAAAATTTGAATGGTCTAGGCCAGCATACAAGTTCTCAAATTTACAAAGTATTTCGAAAATTTATAGCATTTAAATACGTCTTGAAATATTTTAGACACAAAATGCTTTGATCGAAACTAACACGTCATGTTGCTTTGCTCTTCCCCATTAAAGTACTAGCTTACCTGTTACGGATTAGATGAGCCAATCACCTCAAGTGTTCCACGCATACAAGGGGGAAAAGAACACTATGTGTCGTCACACAACGTGTCTATCCATCACAACTCGAATGTATTTCAAATGTTCCAATTTAGTTTACACAACGGGTACAACTCATAGTACCGTCGTACTAAGAATCACGCCAGCGGACTGGTAAACAAAGTGATCCATATCACCCGGCATTTGGTATCTCCACACCCAATTTTTTTTCAAACCCATTTTTAATATATATATATATTACTTTTTTGTCAAAACTTTCTAATTTTGGAAGCGACCATGTCAAATTAACTCAAAATGAAACAAACAACGTATAATCTTAAAACTCGCGCTCATAAGTTTGTAAGGAATGGTCTTAGGGATTTCTAAGTCAAAACACCCTTACTCTCGCGCCGACAAAATCACATAGAAAAATGGATGATCATAGATATGCATTACACAACTATATGAAGCATTTCGATATAAATGAATATGTCACGTACGTACCACGCATGTAAAATTTTGCATGGATCGCATCTCAGTAAGCACTTAACAATTAATCAACAAATACGATACAAATCGAGTTTAACAACACTTAAGTACCCACACCCCGACAGCTTGATTACTTCATTATTATCATATTGGGTTATCCTAATCAATTTTAAATTCCGAAAATATTTTCAGTTTCTTATTTACTTAAGGAAATTGAAAAGTCTCATTAACCGGAGAACCGATGCTCTGATACCAGCTGAAACAATCCGAGATCTCGGTTCAGGGTTAAAGAGACGAGAATGCCGAGTATAGTCTTGATACTTTAGCATATCACAAACACGTTTTGTTTTTAAATTATATGTATACAACAAGTATTTCCAAAAAAAACTGCGTACAAATTGAAAAAAAAATGTTTGTGATCTACTTAAGCTCGCATCATCGTCTTGATCCACACTCCCACCCCCACCTTGTTTGATGACCTGCGGTTTTAAAATGGAAACAGCCGACGCAGTTTTGAAGAAAAATGATCAGTAAAAACTGAGTAAATACACACTAAGACATGTAAAGCAACGAGTGGCACAGATGCATGAGTTGAAGCAAATCACAAGATTTAAAACAATAAAACTAACAGGTTGGGGAATTTAGAACAACTGAAGGTAACCGAGTAACAAAAACCTCTCAATTTAAGAACATTGAGAAACCACGAGTATTAAGTAATATATCCAGAGTAAACAAGTTTCTTTGAACTGATAACAATATTAATTCACGAGTACACAATGTTTTTTAACTAATATATTTCGATTAGGGCATATCCAGAGCCACGAACAACATCAATAGAGTAGTCAAACTTTCTTTCAAGTTCATTTAACTGTTAAGTTTAGCTGAGGCATGTCCAGAGCCACCAGCATGATCGATGTAAACAGAGGGATCACGAAGTAATCACAAAGGGTTCCTTCTAGGGTTTATCAAACCCTATTTCACCCGAGCGTTACGGGAGCCCATACGTCAATTCCCGCTCACAACAATAGTTAAAAGGCCTTAAGTGTCGACACCCCTATACCGTAGTGACAAGTAGCACTCTATAGCTCTAACAAATCCTTGGCCGCAATACCTTGGTACATTTTGGCTCATCGGGGGCGGATTTCTGAACAATTAAGTTCTATCCAATAATAAGAAGCATTGCTTCAATGGCATTAGCCATAAGAAAATGGAGGATCGCTTGGCGCCTCCCATTAATAACACAACTCTGTACATCGTATTAAATCTATTAGAGGTATCTTATTACCTTTATTTCTCATAACCAAAGTTGGTATACAATCTTCACAAGTCATTTCAAGAGTTCTCAATATAAATCAATAATTGAGATTTTTCAGTATAAATCATGCTTTTCATACTCTTCAAATAAGACGATATTCATTTAAAACGTCACACATATGGGCAAAATGTGATAATTAAAGTTCGCACTTATGCATTTTATTTTTTCTCTTTACCATAGACAAAATAAGATTATCAACTTATCACAAGTAAATTTCCAAGACTTATAAAGAAGATTCATTTTATATCCAAACAATTTCGAGTATAAATCATGCTTTGCATACTTTTTCAGTCAACAAATATTCATTCGAGACATCACATAAACACTCACATTTTGATGAGTAAAAATCGCACATGTGTACTTACCACTGAGATGAAGCACAGTCAAAAGTAATAAATTAATCCTAGCACTCCCATGATAACCGCTCTCTCGCCTATGAGGTCGATGTCTACAATCACACGTATGACGTACTCGTTACAACCAATTTACACATGCATACAACTGCAAACCTACATGCCACATAGTCCTATATGTCACCAATGCACATATAACGATGTTCACTTATCAAAATAAATAAACAATACACTTAGAATTTTAAAAATTCAAATTTTATAAAAACGGTGAAACTATGATTTGTAGCTCTGACTTTAGAGGCATATTTACCATATCAAAACATCTCTTAAAATCATGAGATTAATTTATGATCAACATACATGTGTCTACTTTCAGAAATATCAACAAAATTATGCATGTCTATTATAAAAATCAAGTTACAAAATAAACAAATAATGTTGTGCGGAGACAAGTTTGGCAGAAAGTTTCAACTTTGAAGAACAATAACTACTACTTCGAGAATAGGAAATATTCTCATCTTCTACAGAATGAATCCCTTATGTCTAGTTTCATCACAAGAAAGATTGGGTGCCATAAGTTTCTGGAAATGAGATTTTTAACAAAAATGGCAAAACTTGTCCAAAAAACAGAGTTTTAGAAAACATGCAACTTAGAGTGAGCATATCTCCCTAACCAAAAGGCTATTGATTGAATTTTCTTTCAAAATAACCCTATCTGAGACTAGTTTCAGAATATAAAAGAGTTAAAAAATTCCACAGAGACAAAATTTAGAGATAATATACGTTTTTCACAAACTGATCAGATTGTATGAACATGCAATTTTTCAAAAATCAACAAGAATGGTTCTTGTAGTACATGCAAGTTAAGAAGACTTGATTTTCACCCAAATAGCACCATTGTAATAATGAAAATAATATTTTTACATGGTCTTGGCACAAATTATCAAAAATCTCTTGAGTAACAAATGCAAAGAAGATGACATTCACAGCATGCATGTGGGTTCCAGTGTGGGTTTCATGAAATAGTCAAAATTTTGGAGTTTAACTCTTGATCAAACCATGAAAATGAAGAATCAAATATGGAAAGGAAGAGATCTAAGATGAAATATCATCAATCAAAGCAAAACATGAACATGCATGTATGAATTCAAGACTAGAAGGAAAATTTACCCCAAGATTCAAGAAATTGTGAGGAAAAATGGTGAAATTGGGCTTCAATCCATGAGTAGAATTGTGAAATGACTCCCCTCCATAGTAATACCAAGCTTGGAATCAAGTTTTTCATGCTTTGGATGCTAGGAATTAATGTTTTGATGGTGCTTTTGGGAGGTGAACACCTAAAAACGGAAATGGTGTTTTGAGAGAGAGAATGGAGGTCATTTGAGTATTTTTGACGAGAACATGATGTATGAAAATGAAAGTGGAAGATATAAGGTAAGGGGTTGATGGTGAGGAGTGTTTTGATGTAAAACATATAGTATTATATTGAGATACAAGCTACTCTAGAATGTCTTTCAATTTTAAAATGAGACGACCAAAGTGATGGAGGGGGCAGGTGAATGCATATAAACAAGAGATGAATCGCTAGTTGGGGTAAATATCTAAAATTGATAAATGAGAGATTTCTTTGAGAAAAATAAAAGTTGAGGGGTAAATTTATGATTTCTAATTACTCGGTAACACATAAAATTATTTTATATAAATTAAATAAAATTCCGAATAATTCAAATAAATCATTTTGTATATAAATGTCAAAATCCACTTTTAGAAAACTACAACTATCTCCCAAATACACAAAATAAGTTTCATATAGTATCATACAAGTTTCAAAAACTACAAAATAACCCCAAATTAAAAATATATATCATCATAGCTGTCAAATGTTACCGTTAGACTTTAAAATAAAAAAACTAATAAATAAGCTTGAAATATAATTTCTAAAAAAAACTATTTTTTTTGAAATGACCAAATAACCCCTTGCTTAAGTACGGGGTATTACAGAAGCAATAAGTGTGCGATAAGAATCTGAAAATAGAGACAGAAAATCTAAAAATGATGAGCAGTAAGAACTTACAAGTTGAAAAGATGGAGTCTAACACGAGGCAACAATCGAGGGTGTTAAGAGGCCACGAAGAAGAAGACTGAGTGGGTTATTCATTTCCTACGAGCAACTGGAAGACAAAGGGGTTAGATTTGAACCTATTCGTCAACGAAAAAAGAGATTGTAGTAGTAGAAGAAGAAAACCTGGAGGAACCCAAGGTCTGGACTGAGTGAACGCAGCTTGATGTTGTTGCTGCTTCGATTGCCTGGAGTCGCGAGAGATATAGTAAGAGAGAGAGCAACAGTGGAGGTGGAGAGAGACGTGGCAGTGGAGGTGGGTGGTGATCGCCCGTTGCTGTTTCTTCTGTTGAACCGAGTGAGCCGAGATAGAGATGAAGGCGCTGGTGGGGGATACATAAATTTCAGAGAGGCGAGAGAGAGACGGATAAAGAGGACTTGGAGAAGATTACGATGGAAGAGGGAAAAATCAGATTAGAATCCGATTGACAGGGAGATTTCCGAATTCTTGGACGTGAATTTGGGTTTGGAATGGAGAAAAATCAATTCTTCCGTGAACTGGGTGGAAGTTTACACTAACTTACCTGAAAAACACTTTTACACCCCTAGTTTAGGTAAAAGACACTTTTAAGTTTAACTACAAGTCACACATAACCCCAAGGACATAACTACAATGACAATTAAACCTCAAAAAATTATACTAAAGTCACAAAAATACCCATAGCCACAAAACGAGGTATTTCAGTCTGCACCACTTAGTCCGAGTGTTGGTCTGATGGAATAATTCAAATTTAGTGCTTAGCTAGAAAAAGTGTCATTTTATGGCTACTGAAGGCATAGTGCTGGGATACTAGATCTCCAGCAAGGGTCTGGAAGTGGACATGGCCAAGATCGAGGTGATAAAATAGCTGCCATGTCCAACGACGTTCAAAGCCATCAAGAGTTTTATGGGACATGCCAGATTATACAGAAGGTTCTCTATAGGCTTTCCAAATATCACGGCATGTCCCATAAAACTCACCACCATCCTAGCCATTTGTGCCTTGATATTTGATGAATCGTTCAAGCTAGCATTTGACCGGCTCAAGCAAAAGCTCACCACCATCCTAGCCATTACTACCCCCAGACTGATCTCTAGCATTTGCGTTGATGTGTGACGCCATCAACTATGCAGTCGGGGCAGTTTGGCCCTAAGAAAGGGCAATGTTTGCCCTGCGGTTTACTCTGCCAAACTGAGGGGTTGAAAGTGTTATTCCCAAACTAGAATGTGTGGAAGTGTCTTTTCATCAAACCTGAGGGGTGGAAGTGTCTTAAACCCATTAAAAAAAACAAAATTTATAGATTTAATTTTTTTTTTGGGTTGGCCGTTACTTTCAATAATGGAGATGGACGGAAAATAGGGTTACAAATTAGAATAATATAGGGGGGGGGGGGGGTTTGGTGGTGCATTGATAATGTAGTAGATTAAGTGAAAGTAATAATAATAATTCATATAGGTTTACGTAAAAAAACCTAAATTAAATCTTCATTTTAGTAACATAAATTTATAATTTGATGATAACTGAGAAAATATCCAATAAGCTGTAACAAATGTCCCTTGAGAAAAATTATAATACATGGGTCTATTTCTTTGATGTGGCAAGTTCGACTGCAATAATGCTATATTAGCTTTGGGAGAGTGTGGCGATCACGATTTCTTGGGATTTTGGTCATGAAAATGTAATATTAGTTTTAAGGGACTCTAGATAAACAAAGCCTTTATGAATGCACGTCCAACTAGTAGCAACATACATTTTTTTAGAGACGGATCTTGCGTGATTATGAAATTCAAACTTTTTATGATCAAGTCTGAGTGGCCAACTTCTGTTTGGCGTAACGTACAACATTTTTTTGAATTTTAGGAAGCTAAATCAGTTCTTCGTGGAAGCATTAACATTTAGTAACGTCTCTTATAAAAAAAAGTCTCATGGCAACAAGCCCTCTATCATGAAATTTTAGGAGCGCAGAATCGAGAATTGTACTAATAGTAGCCTACAAAAAAGGAAGAGGACGGGGTAATATGTGTGATTTTTCAGATGCAGTAGCATGTTGTGGGTCGATACTTAAAAATACGTAGTATTGTGAGGTGGTCTTTGAAACATATTCGTTACCTATGTTGGACTTGATATAGAATGAGATTGATGCAAAATATCCCGTTACATCTCGATGATGCACAACTGCCAGCTACTTCACACGCGGTTGAAGGAAAAACATTGGATATATTTTTTTATATAATCCCATATGTAGTTTAAGAAAAGCTCGTGGGAGGCCTGTAATCGACATTTAACAAGAAGAAACAACTATAAACAATTATATTGGTTCAAATTTCACGTAAATAAACGTACCTCGACAATATGAACACAACACACTATTTTTATTAGGTATATTCGATTGATACTTCAGAAGTTTATTTGTCTAATAACATATATTTTATCAAACATGTGCAGACCACCGGTCCGACCAGTGACCCACTGATTGTTAATACCTTTATGCATATTATAATACATTTCTGTATATATATTATTATTATTATTTTGTTATTAACTCACCGGTCCGACCAGTGACCCACCGGTTAGACCAGGGACCCAGTCCAAGTCAACCACCAGTCCGAGTTTAATAATTATGGGTAGTATGAATTCAGAATATTTAGTTTAAGAAGCTATTAGTTCGTATAATTTGATTACTTGGCTAATTGTCACGACTACAACAATTAGTTGATCAATAAATGTAACATACCTCAAATCAATGTACTAGGAGTACATGTTTTTGTTTTTGAGAAATGTTGTTAATACTTATTTTTGAGAAATAATGTTGTTTTACTTCTACTTCCACTCAACACCAGTAAAATACTTAAAAGTAACATTCGTAGTACTTGGGGTTAACGATCCTTTTTAAGGTGTTTAACGATATGTTTTGTAGTACTTGGGGATAACGATCCTTTTAAGGTGTTTAACGATCGTTAAAGCTTGTGACGACGTTAGGGTAAAAGATGTATGACGCCGTTAGGCAACCTTGAAAAAATTGCAAAAACAGACCAAAGATTTTTCACCTATATATAAATTGTGCTATACAATACCAAAAAAATTTACCAAATTCTTGCTTTGTTTTGTTATCCAAATCGCTAGGCCCAAATAGTACCCAATTATTTTGTGAAGAATCTAGAGGAACGGAGGGAGTATGTCGTTAGAATATATTGAGTTCATTATTACGAATTGCTCATCACTTCGCAAATTAAAGACATGCCGTAATCCACCATAACCTTTGACTGCATAATGCAATTGCTTCCTGCAATTTGAACCTATGTAGTGACTTTGTCATTGCTAGCGTAAAGTGAACTCCTAACTATAATGGAAGGAAAAAAAGACTTTAATTTTATAGTTTATCATAGTGTACCTGCATGTTTATTCTAATACCCATTAAGGCGTTGTGATTGAAGTATCACAATCTCGTCAAGTTGAGAATCGTCCCATGATTTCACCTTCAACACTCAAACTTTATTGCACGATCATGTCTATTGCAATACCCATTAAGGCGATGGAATTGGAGTGTCACAATCTCGTCAAGTTGGAGATGACATAAAATAGTTATGTATAAAGTGTGTTGCCTTCTCCTCAATATTATTGTGTTTGTATTGTAGTTTCAATAGTGTGTGTACATTACTGTAAGATACTGTAGTGTAATAGTACTACTAGAAAAGTGTGTAGTCTCCTCCATATAACGGAACCTTACATTCAATTAAGGGAAATCTCTCTTCCGACTCTTGCTCTCTCTCTAGTATTGTAGTTCTCTCATTGTATAGTTTGAGTATTGATAAAAAATTGCGTGTTTTATTCAATGGTGGGATTGTTTCATGTCAACTTTAGTGTACTTAATTTTATTCGATATTCTTAAAAAATGTACTCCAACGCCATTAAAGTCATAGAAATAATTTAAATGGATGGGATACTGTGTGTCATTAGAGCATCTCCAACCATAAGGGGGGAGGGGGAGGGGGAGGGGGAAAACCGTATAAAAATACGGACCATGTCCAACCATGAGGGGGGAGGGGGAGGGGGAGGGGGAAGGTGGGGGGAGAATTTAGGCATGGGTGGGGGATGGTTAGGGTGCATTTCCCCCCTAACACCCCCCTCTCCCTCCCCCACCATTATAGCTAATTAATCTAATTTAGGAATATGTTAATTACACTTTCTACTATTTTGTTATTATAATCTGCATTTTTTATTATGATTAATATATTTTAATTATTATTTTTATTATAAAAAAAATAAATATAATTTTTCGATAATTGAACAAAATATTTACGAAAATTTATCGTTATTTTATTTTGTTGTCAATTTGATATATCTTATTATTTTGTTATAATTAGCAATTATATTTACTATTTTTTTAAAAAAATGGTTAAAAATATGCCAATTTATTATTGTTATTATTATTATTATTTTATTATTGCTATTATTATTATATCATTTTTGTGAGTATATATTTAAATTAATATTTGTTCATATGTATTTTTATCAAATAAGTTATTTTAAATTATTAAGTATATTTTAAAAATAAACCTAATTAGGTGGGGGGAGGGGAATGGTTGAAGATGAGTACTAGTTCCGTTTCGTCTGAATTGTCTTACTTTGACTTTTTAACCCGTAATTGGGTCACTTTGACTCGGTAATTTAGATAGCAAAACGACATAACTTTTCTCATTTTTTTTCATTGTATTATAGAGTAAAGTTTACTCTACAAGACCTTGCAAAGATTATCAAATTCTTGTATCGTTTTACTGATCAAATCACCGGGTCAAAGTGACCCAGTGAATAGTGAAAAAAAGTGAAGTAGGCTGAAACAGAAGAAACAGAGGTAGTAGTAGTTTGGGGGAGGGGGAGGGGGAGATTGGTGGGCCCGTGGGGGGAGGGGGAAATGCGACATGGTTGGAGATGCTCTAACTGGGCTTCGCTTCTTACTCTTAATTCACGTCATTGCTTTGGCTATCGAGGTTAGCCCAAGATAAATTAGGGGTGCAATTTGGACGGGCTGAACCCGACCAACCCGGACTAAAGTCGGGCTTGGACACATGTTTTGAGTAACTTGGACGGGCTCGAACAAAAATTCTCAACCCGAATTGCAATTAGGGCCGAACTTGGGTACAAATATTGAAAAATGGGCTAGCCCGATTTGTATACTAATTGCATACAAATATTGTATTTGGAGAGTATTATTTAGCATATATTAGTGATATTTTTAAATATGGTTATGTTCTTTACTAATGGATTTTTTTTCACGAAATATTCAGTATTCTCTTGTATAAATGGATAATTTTTGAATTCACTCTAACAATATATAGTCATGACTTAACTATTACAAAAAGAGAAATGCTAAGGAAACTCTCCTTATGCACTCTCTTAATAAACTCTCTACTAGAACACGCCATGTGGCCCTAACTTTTCTCAACAAAATAACTACTCCCATATTCAAGTGAGATTACTCTCGCACGTCTAGATTAGTGTTAATCCCATATTCAAGTTTGTTAATTTTTTATGGGTAGTAATTCTTAGTTTCTTACATCAAATAATTGATGGTTACACTAGAATAAAAATATTGTCATGACATTATTATCCCTATGAACTAAAAACTAATCATCTTCTGAAATAATTAGTAGAAATAGTATTAACTTAACTGATGATCATTTATTTTTGCATGTTTGCATTTTCTTAATTTTCCGCTAATCATATCAAAAAAAATTACTCCTTTTGGAGGTTCATATTTATAGAGTGTGTCCACTATCTGACTTTGTAGTGCAACGAGATCAAATGATGCGTTCTATTGCTCCACACATCCATGGTTGATGTGAGTGACTAACTTGTGCAAAAGAAAATCTAGGTGGTTACACACAAAATTACATAAATTTTTTTAAGTGGTTACAATATTTCCTTCACTGAAAAAGTTTTGACAAAAAAGAACAATTCCCCACGAAAATCTTCAAGAATTTGGCACACCAAGTTCACTTTTATCTTTTGTGAAGATAAATCTAGACATCTATGTAACAATATTTTAGTTAGAAATCTTAACTAAGCATTGTTTTTCATTCAAAGTTTATATTTTCTTTTTGCATCTAGAGTGGTAGTTCAAGTGGTAGATCGTTGGAATCCCCTGCATGAGGTTCCAGGTTGACGACAAAAAAAAATCTCAAAAAAAAAATTTATAATTTTTTCTTTTCTAAAAAGAAATTATAATATCTTTTATAAGAAGATAAAATTTAGGGAATTGATTCTTACACCGTCCATTAATGATGGTTACACCGGTTTTTAGTTGGCGTGACAATTTTACCCTCCTTAAGTATTTTTTTTAATTTGATTTTTTATATTTTGTTTTAGGTAAGGTCAGATTTTCAATGCATTCTGATATTTTTTCTTTGACCATGAAATTCCTTTTTATGGTTAAGGAATGATACTGTTATTGATAAGAAATTTTGAGTATTTACCATTATGAATGATGACTGATTATATATCTTTTTTGAAATACTTATTTTAGGTAGCTTATTGAGTTTTAATGGAAAACCAAACCCGCTCTAAAACTATGTAATATATATTGCTTTTGTCTCCACGTCACACTCATCAATCAGATGTAGTATGAATTATTATATGTGGCTTGGTGGTTATGGGTTGTGCTGGTGGTATGAATTCACATTCATAAAGAAATGCAATATTCCTCCCCTTGATGCTGATGATGCTATAGATTGAGGTTTTTGTGAAGGTCAATGGTGTGTTGGATGAAATGCGGATGATGCAAAAAGATTGGATTTACTGCAACTTCAATTAATTTTAAATTGGTATTTTAAAGAGCTACATTTCGTTTTTAAATGTTATCTACCAAAATCTCGATTTTCAAAATTAATTGTACTGGTTCCTACCAAAATATTACATTTTCTAAATCATAGAACATTTCTAAAAAAATCATAAAACAGAGTAATTGCGAAAAAGTAAGAAAATATAGCCTAAAACAAATAATTACTAATTAAATCGAGAGAATACTACCATCTCTAATAAATGAGGGTAAAAATGTCACGCCAACAAAAATTCGGTGTAACCATCAATATTAGCCGGTGTAAGAATCAATTCCCAAAATTTATGTTTTATTTTTTTGTTGACAATTTGTCACTTGTTGAAGCAGTATTGATGTTGTTGCCTTCCAGAAGATTTCAGATGATATTTTCCTTATTGTTGTAGTCATCTTCCGCAAAAGTGATAGAGAATAATGAAGGGTAAAAATGGAAGCTGATTTATTGGATATGACAACACAAATTTTTAAAATGTGGTCAAATAAAAAATTAACAAACTCTAAATATGAGATTAACATTAATCTTAAAGTGGGTGTCATTTCACTTTCTCTCTCCTATCAATTAGAGATGGTTAATTTGTTGAGAAAAATTAGGGCCATGTGGTACATTCTAGTAGAGAGTTTCTAAGGGTGAGTTTGGGAATGCTTCTGCTGGCAGCACAGCTGCTTTCCCACAGCAGAAGCGGTTTTAGTGTGTTTGGTAAAAATAAAATTTCTGCTTTTCCGGACAGTTTCTGCTGTCCCACAGCAGTTTTCAGGAAGCAAGGGGGGAGATGCTTTTCCAGAAAGTGTTTTTGATTAATTTATCTACAACCGATTTTGACCTTACAATTTTTTTTTAAATATCAATAGTTATCTTTCCGGAAATGACATGTGTCATATATTTTTGTCATTTTACCCTCTCACAGCAACTTCACAGTTAATTTTACCAAACACAAAATTACTATATCAATATTTCACAGCAGCTTCTACGTAATAATTACCAAACAACATTTTATCAAGAATTCACAGCAGCTTTCTACAATGTTTTCACACAGCAGCTTTTTACCACCGCCACAGCATTCCCAAACTAGCCCTAAAGAGTTTTCTTAGCATTTCTCTTACAAAAATTGAAGTGTCTACATTCGGTATCTATTTTTATATGTAAGTAGTTAACTTAACTTGAAGGAGACAATATTGAGTTGAAGTAATAATTAAGTTAATTTATTCAGTCTAATGGGTTAGTTCGAATTCAACCCGAACCCGAATTAATTTGTACAATTTGAGCTTGAACGGGCTGGCGATGCTCGTAACCCGGGTTGGGCTGGGCTTGGGCAAACCCGATTGAACTCGGGCTTGAGCTTGGACAAGGGCGTCAACCCGCCCAGCCCACCCGAATTGTAGTCCTAAGATAAATACAAAAATTAACTGAAAGTTAATGTATTAAATGAGAAAGACAAGATCATATGATTTAACTCAGAACATTTGGTTTAAGAAGCTATTTGTTCGTAAAATTTGATTACTTGGCTCATTGTCACGACTATAACAATTAGTCGATCAATAAATGTAACATACTTCAAATGAATGTATCGAGTATAATCCTTGTGTTTGTTTATTTTTGTTTGAGAAATGTTGCTTTACTTTTACTTCCACTCAACAGTAAAATGTTTAAAAGTACCTTCGTACTTGGGCTTAACGATCTTTTTAAGGTGTTTGACGATCGTTAAAGTGTGTGACGGCGTTAGGGTAAAGATGTATGACGCCGTTAGGCAACCTGGAAAAATTGCAAAAACGGACCCAAAGATATTTTCACCTATATAGAACCCATCGTCTCACTCTCATGTGCCGCACTTTCTCTCTCTCTCTCGCTTGCAGAACTCTCGTCCTCTCCATTCGCTTCGAGCTTCACTCTCTCACGCCTACAGTGAAACTTACCAGTAGAGCCTCTAAAACCCTCGGTACTTCCTCTCGTTCGAGCGAAACTGTAACCTCGATCGATTTGTTCTAAGATTGGAGGTCCGGCTAGGGTTTGCGATTCCCAATCCGATTGTTCCGCATTTGGAGAACCAGAGGTTCGACGATTGTTCCTTTTTGTGAGACATACGTTTATTGATCTATCCTTTATCAGTTGCTTGTATGATATCTTTGTTAATGGAGGTACTGAAGGACGATATGGTGTCGAATTTGATATTTTGATGCGAGGTTTTGCTGGTCTGTGTGTCTGCATGTGTGTGTTGATAGGTTTAGCTGCTGTTTCCGCCATCAATTTTGATTCTTGTTGATGGTTTTAATTTTGTGTTGTGTTATTTATTTCATGCATGTTTGAATTGCTGTGCTGCTACTTCATTTATCTGTGTTGATTTTGCAGCTGAATAGTGGGCTGCAGTTGATTCATATGTCTTGTTGTCATTGTTGGTGACCGATTAATGATTATTGTTTTCGGTAAATGATTGTTAATGTTTTTCTTGATGAATTTGCTGTTAGATTGTCAACATTTCTCTGTGCTGTGATTGTGGTATGACTTCAACACTTGTTGCCCAAATTTTGGTTCACTGAACGACGTATCTGTTGCACAAGTTTAGTAAATAGGCATTTATGGTTACCCTATGAGAGAATCTACCTAAATTCGTAGCGATATCGACTTTCGCAGTCTTTAAAGACACCGCTGGTTAGTTTCTGCTAGCTTTCATTCCCTCAAATCTTTATGGTTCTTGTTGGTTTAACTTAAATGGTTTGTTGTTGTTTGTTTTCATGAAGCTTCCTTATATATACAGTACTCTAGTGCTATGTTCCATAATTCTTCAAACTGTTTGGGCCCATCACCGTCGCTTACGAGACAATTTCACTTCATCAAAAATGGAAGTCAACTTTCGCAGGAAGTTGAGTAGGAAAAATGTGAACCCCCAGAAACTGTGCACGTCATACAATTGATTATTCAGATGTTTTCTAGTTCTGCTAAAATATTAGATGTTGTATCTAATGATAGCTGTTGCTGCTGAACTAGAATCTCCTGAGAATTTATCTCAGCTAAATATTGGACGATAAATGGCTATTCCCGTGTTTCTTTGCCTGCTGTGGTTTGACATTTATGGTTACTGGTATTGTCCTTGTATGATTCTGTTCAGAGCGCTCGTGGACAGTATATATTTCCCATGCAGTTGCTGACACAGCTACTTTTTTTTTCTCCTTCAGATCCTTTGCATTGATGTTTACTGAGTTTTAAAGACAGACGAGTGAGCCAGAATGGGGTTCGATAATGAGTGCATCTTAAATATTCAGTCTCTTGCTGGAGAGTACTTCTGTCCAGTTTGCCGTCTTCTTGTTTATCCCAATGAAGCACTCCAGTCACAGTGCACACATTTATACTGCAAACCTTGTTTGGCATATGTTGTTAGCACTACAAGGGCATGCCCTTATGATGGATACTTGGTCACAGAAGCCGATTCCAAGGTACTATACATCTTATTACTCTTCTGGCCTGTCCAAAAGACACTATCTGACCTGTTATTATAAATTAATTCTCCTGTTTCCAGCCTCTTATGGAGTCGAATAAAGCACTGGCCGAGACCATTGGCAAAACTCTTGTTCACTGTCTCTATCACAGGAGTGGATGCCCATGGCAGGGTGCCTTATCTGAATGTACTTCCCATTGTGCTTCATGTACCTTTGGAAATTCTCCTGTTGTTTGCAACAGATGTGCAGTCCAAATTATCCATCGTCAAGTGCATGAGCATGCACAGACCTGTCCGGTGCGTGCATTGTCCTTATGCTCCTGTACATTTGTTATAACAACTGCTTTTCCATGGTTTGATTTTTAACCGCCTTTTCTACTTTAAATTAGGGGGTACAACCTCAATCACAGCCAGCAGAGGGTGGACAGGATGTGTCAACCACCAATGCAGCTGCAACCACAGCTAATACTGAACAAACCCAGGCATCAAAGCCGCTGGTGGCCCCAAGTTCTCAGCCCCAGACATCTCAAGCTGTGGCTGCACCTCCCGTTGGACACGATCCCAGTCAGCAAGCTAATGTGAATCCTCAAGTGCAGCCTGTGGCCTTGGCTACTGCACCCACTCCAGAACAGTGGTACCAGCAATACTACCAGCAGCAGTATCCGGGGTATGATCCTTACCAGAACTACTACCCTTACCAGCAACCTATGCAGCCATACCAGCAGTATCCTGTACCCATGCAGGGTCAGCCACCTCAGGTTTACTCTCAGCCGCAACCCCAAGGTCATGCCAATTTTCAGAGTCAACCCCAGGTTACTCAGCCCCAGGCCTACCCCGCACAAAGTCAGCCTCAAGCTCCAATGGCAGGGAATGTACAAGGAGTGGCCCAGCCTTCTATCAACCCCCAACATCAGCTTCATGCTGTACAGCCTCACGCTCCAATGATGTCACAGGTAGTCCCGCATGCCCAGCCCTATGCTCAATCTCAGCCCCAAGCACAGCCTCCTCCAGTCCAGCCTCATGGCCAGCAACAACACATTCAGATGCCCCAGTATCAGCAACCTCAACCTCAGATTCAGCATCCGCAGTCCCAAATTCAGTCTCGACCTCCACAGCCCCAGTCTCACATGCAAGCCCCACAAGCCCAGCTTCAGCCTCAGTCACAACCACGTCCCCAGCTTCCGCCACCACCGCCACTCAACCAGACCCAAACTCCTAATACGCAGTCTCAGATTCAAAATCCACCTGCTCAGGGAGTTTCAGGCAATCAGTCTTATCCACCACAGTCTCACCAACAAATGCAGCCTGGAACACAGCCTCCCCCAAATATGCACCTTCAGAGTGGCCCTACTCAGTATCCTGGCCAAATGCAGGGACAATTTCCTACATCACAGATGCGTCCACCCCAGTCTCAGGGGAATGTGCCAAATCAGCAACAACCTTTTCCCTCACATGGTCCGGCTTTGGGTGTCACTACAGCACAGCAGTCAATCCATCCTCATGCTCAGCAACCTGGCCTCCAGCGTCCTGTTATGCAGCCAGTGCAGCACCAATCTGTGCCTCAACAATATGTTCAGAATCAGCAGCCTTATCCTGGCCAGCCATCAGGCACACACGGGCATTATATACAGCAGCAGAACATGCAACCTCAGTTACGCCCTCAAGGCCCGCCTCAGTCTGTGCCGCAAAACTCTCAGGCTTACATGGTGCCACAGCAGAATGTTGCTCCATCTCATGGGCTTCCACCTCCACCTGCTCAGAACTTTGCTGCTAGACAAGTAGTGCCAAATCAAGTGGTACAGAACCAGCACTTTTCACAACCTCCAGCTGGATTTGCTCAAGCAAGGCCGATGCAACCGGGGATGAATCAGCCCCCGAATCAAAATTATCCAGTGGGAACCAGCAGCCAGTTACAGGCATCTTCTGAGAAACAAACCGCCCAATCTGCGCTAACAAATAGTGATAGAAAAGGCGAGTCTTCCTCACAGGTAACTGTTAAGAAGGAGCCTAATTGTTTAGGCCCAGCATCTGGTTCTGGTGCTGATGGAGTTCAAGACAGGAACATCAAATCTGTGGTAGATTTGAAATCAACAGATGGTGACAGCAAGGATACAGATTCTGGTTTGCGCCCAGAGTCTAATATGAATGAGAAAGAAAACATACAGGGTTCACCTGGTAGTAATGCTACTGAAAGTGTCAAAACTGGCGCTGAAAATGCTACAGAGCTCCTTAAAAGAGGGGAGCTTTCTTCAGCTGATGGCAAGCTTCCTAAAGATGCAATAGATTCTGCTGACAAGGACTCACATAGCTCTCGGGAAAGAAATTTGGCCCAGTCTGCTCAGGGTCCTGGAGCTGATGAAAAGAGTTTTTCTTCACAAGGTCAAGGTCATGTTGCATTTCCACCAAGGGATCATGCAATGAGCCAGCATACCCCAATGGGATATGGACCAGCTTATCATGAACAGAGGCCTGCAGGACCACTACCACCGTTTCCTCCAGGACCTCCAAATCATGCTCCTGGCCCTGGGCAACACCCAAACAGTTTGAGGCCTCAAGGTACTGGATCATTATCTCAGTCTTTTCATTTTGTAAATCCCGCTGATCGTTTTCATCAGCCGCTGCTGAAGCATCCTCATAACTTGTTTAATCTTGAAACAGGTCCAGGGGGAATTCAAGGTCCAAGTGTAGCATCATTTGGGAGGCCACCCAATCAATTTGGTCCAGGCGAGAGAAGCTCGGAATCTGTGCCAGCTCCTCCAGGGTACTTCAATCAAGGTCCACCTATTGGCTCATTTAATTCTTATGGTGGAAGTGGTGGGATGGCAGCTCCACACGGTCCTGAGGGTAATGTTGGGCGCCAGTTTCCTCCTGTTCATTCGGTTGAAAGTGATGCTATGTTGGGCCAGAGGTCACGCCATTTAGATGGCAGACAACATGATGGTTATGTGGATGGCTCTTTTGAACGGGCACCATTTGGACAGCCTCCCAATGCTGAATCAAATATGATGAGAATGAATGGACCTCCTGGTGATATGAGGTTTAAACACGGCATGGAGGAGGGTCCACATCGATTTCCAATGGAACCTGGTCGTCGTGTTGACCGAGGTGAGCTTGAGGAAGATCTGAAGCAGTTTCCGAGACACAGTCATTTGGATAACGACTCTGCTGACAGAAATGATTCCTTCTATTCTTCGACAAAGCCCACCGACAGGGGACCTCGCGGAGAACCTGGTGCAGGTGGTGCTCCTAGGTTCTTGCCACCTTTCCATCATGGTGGCTCAGTTGATGCTGGAAATAGATTGCGGCCAGTAGGTCCTGATGGTAACTTAGCCAGAGCTGATGGTACTCATCCACATCCAGATTTTCTTGGACCTGTTCGTGGATTTGGTCGGCATAATATGGATAGATTCCCTCCCAGAAGTCCTGGTAGAGAGTATTTTGGAGGTCCTGGCCTCCCTCACCAGTCTGGCCCTCATGATATCGATGGCCGGGAGTCTCGACCGTTTGGTGAGGGATCCAGATCTTTCAACTTTTCTGCAGACCCTTTTGGTAGTTCCTTTGAAGAAAGCAGGTTCCCTCCTTTATCTGGACACCATAGAAGAGGTGAACTTGATGGCCCTGGCAATATGCGCTCTGGTGATTTGGTGGGGTCAGACATTCATCCTAACCAACAAAGGAGGGGTGACTTTATGGGCCCTCGAAATATTGGTGGTCACATGCCTTTCGGTGAGCCTGCTGGATTTGGTGGTTTTCCTGGTCATCCGCGTCCAGGAGATCCTGCTGGTCCTGGTAGCTTTCAACGCAGTCTGCCTTATGGTGAGCCATTTGGAAACAAGTCAGGACATCCACGACTTGGTGAGCCTGGATTTAGGAGCAGTTATTCACTCGCTGTAAGTGTTTTCAAGTTTTGTCCTTGTCATATGTCTTAACTGTATTGCTCTTTTTGTTTGTATGCATGTCTTAATTGGTTACTTATTCTGATTGATCTATATTCTGTGACATTTGAAGCTTTTGCACCTATATATTGTTGTTTGTAATGTCGCTTCAACACATTACTTGTTTTTTGGCTGTATTGTCATGTACAGGGGGGCCTGGATCCATTTGACAACTCAAGGAAGCGGAAGGCAACAAGTATGGGGTGGTGTCGCATCTGTAAAGTTGATTGCGATACAGTGGAGGGGTTAGATATGCATTCACAGACCAGAGAGCATCAGAAGATGGCCATGGATATGGTCATAAGCATAAAGCAGCAAAACAAGAAACAGAGGTGAGTCGTCTTTAGTAAAACAGTGCACAGTGCATGACTATACTGACCTTCAGGAACTTAAAAGTTATATATTTGTATTTTGTAGAACTTCCAAGGAGCATCCTTCGCTTGAGGAGCCAAGCAAGTTAAGGGGTTCCAACTATGAAGTCCGTGGCAGTAAGCCTTGAACCATCTGTCCCTACGGCAAGATGGCTGAAGCAGTATATCTTTATGTGGAATGGAAGTTTTTCATCGGTATTTTTACCTTAGTATCAGCATTTGCCTAATATGTCTCTTCCTCATTCGAGGTGGTTTATGCTAGCTTTAATATTTCAGGTCGCTGTTCTTTTAGTGGAGATGGTATTTTGGAACTGAAGTTTAAGTCTCAGTTAAGTGTCTTGTTTTTATTTGACATTGTCATCTGGTACCAGGATGTTTTTGTCTAATCAGTACTTTCCTCAAATCTATTTTCTTGAACTTCATTTATGTTTAGTTAATTTGTGGATGTGTTTGGTGTATTTGTGGGTAACCGTCCCTACTATAGGCGGGAAAGCACATCGGTATGTGCAAGTGGAGTTGAAGTGATGTCCATTTATTTGACTGCAGTTATCTGTATCTTTCGCTTTGTTTGGGGGAGGGGGGGGGGGATTTGGGGGTTTTCTCTGTTTGCTGTTTCATAATGGGTGGATTCGTTTTGACCCTTAGTTGAAATATGATTCGAAGTTTATGTTTTGTAATTCCTAGTCATCGAAGCTTCCAGTTTTTCCTCCCTTGATGCTTCCGTATTACTTCTTTGGACCTTATGGAAGAGAAGCAACGAGTCTTGCTCGCGATCTGTGTGAACTAGTAAAATTTTCTGTACAGTGTTGGTGATCATGTAGAATGTTTGAGGAAATGAGTTTATGCTTCTATAGTTTATCTATCCAGGGTAGCGAAAGTCACCTGATATGTGGGTGGGGTGGGGTGAAGAAGATGATGGATGTTGGATGCCCCGTTTGTTTTGAATTTTTGGCGGAGGGAAATGTAGCTGAGGATTAAATATGTATCGTACTGAATAATAACAACTTCCTAGTTCTGCTAAATGGAGTTCCTTGGAGATGAGATATTTCCCCACGGATGTTTTATGGTATCGAGGAGATTGTTTGTGATAATGATGTTTTGCTTAGGGAGAGCAAGGAGTGGCAATGATGCCTATTTTGATGAATGGTGCCGATTTACACGAGTATAATGGATTGTTCAATTTATATTGAACTGTGATGTCTCTGGTTCAATATTGCTCAAGAAGGAAACGGGATCATGATGGAGGGATTATACACTAGTGGACTCTCTCACTAAATGTTTCTTACTTGACTTTTTAAGGAATTTTGAAGAGATGCTTTTGACTCCAAAGATATACAAAATAACCTGTCATTTGTGGTAACTTTTCTTGGGAAGGGAAAAAGTACAGATATGAAAGAGTATGGAGGGAAGTGAAGTGGAAAGATAGGTGGCTTTTAGTGGTGAGACATTCATTTTGGAACAACCATTTTTAGGGAAGGAAGCCACCCCTTATGGGAGGGAGTATAAATTTGTGTAGTAATTTTTAGTGTACAAAAAGCTCGGTTGAGTTTGGTCAAGGAAAGGAGTTGCTTGGTGTGATATTTGGTCATGGGAAGGAGCTACTATTTTGGAAATGTGATGATATTGTTTTAACTCCGCATATGTTATTGGCTGCTGTTGCTGTATTTCCATATACAGAGAGTATGTTCCGATGTTGTGGTGGCTCTCCGGTCTGAGAAGCGCTCTTAATTTCTTGCCCAATTCATCTGATATTAGGAAATGTGGAGATACATTTTATGAGAGTAAGATGCGGAGATATTTGTTTCTTCAAGGTTTGCATTGGCTGCTGTTTTAGTACTTCCATATGAAGAAAATATGGTCTAAAGTAGGTGCATGGCCCGATGTGATTGGAGTTCTCAGACAATATCTGTCATAAATTGTTGAATACTTTGTCACCTCTCCAGGGTCTTGGTCTTTTGCAATATTCAATGGGCTAAACATATTAGGGAAAAACGTACTAGGCCACCATCATATGCATTGAACTGTGTTAGCTTAGTAACTTGAAGATGGACATCGTATCTTGGGTGCTAGGAAAACTATGGTTGGGTGCTATATGTAGGTGTATACACATCTTGGATAGGGACACACATCCTAGCACTCGCTGCCTTTTCTATCTCTTGAATGTGGCCTAAGCAGATTGGTCCTTTTCAGCTTGTTCCTTGTGGATGAATGAGAGATTTAATTCATGTTGATGTGCAAATCTTTTCATATTTGAGCAATCTTTTCCTCATCTTATATTTCAGAAGAGATTAGATTATAGGAAAGTCACAACCTTAATTCAAGTGGAATGTGTAATATCTTGGTGTTTAGGGGAAATTATACCCGAAGTGTTTGGGTCAATGATATTCTCTAAACGGGTATTTTATTAGAAGAGAGTACACATCACTAAAACTTTACTGAGAATGGAATGTTGAATTTTGATGGCGGCACAAGACAAAAAACACACTGGACATCACATGTGGTCTACTATCCTTCAAGTAATATCTTTTTTGCTGTGCCCTGTTGTTGTATGACCTTAAGCGGAAGCATCAAAAAGGATAATTCCGTCTAATTCCTCGTGCATTCTTACTTTAAATATTACCATTCACCAGCTTTGCATCCTTCGCAAGGCTGTCCATGAACTATTCTTGGCGCTTAATAACTGAGATAAAAACTTACTTTTAACATTTACTTTGAAAATCAACTGTGCTAGACCAAAGTTACGGAGCTGAAATGTGATGGTGGTGCTCCTTTGGCCATTTATCACCTGCATGTATGGGACAAAGCTGTCTTGTTATTTTGAGGAAGACAGCAATGCATAAAGTTTAGAATGTGAGAGAATGGTTTGGAGATGTGATCCTTTTGTTTGAAATTCACCCTGGTATATCATACACAGTTACGCAGAGTACAATGTAGTCATTCTTATTTACATTGCCAGACACACAATAGAGAGAACTGCGATTATAAACGGAATAGCTTTTCTATTGGACTACATTCAGTTAAACACCCAGACAGTAATTTTATGGTTAGGCTGCACATGCACCTACATCTACTCTTTTGCAGCCTCATCAAATGGCATTGCATCACATGTTATAGGAAGTTGTAATGCTGCATTCTGGAACAGTTATTTTTGTGATGTGAATTGGTTCTCGGCAGCCTTGAACTACTTTTGCCTTGATGGTTAGCTATAGAAGTTAAATTTGAACACGTGGGCCGTAGCAAAAGCTTATTTGCAGTATAACTAGTAAGCCTTATATCTCCCTGCCAAGCTACTCGAAGAAACATAATCTACCTTGTACTTGTTCAGTCTTGCCCTTATTTTTCACGAATAGCGGCCACCGATCTGTTTGAGGTAACTTGCAGGCATGCGTGTTAATGAGTTAACTCTTCCTTTGTAAAAGAATACTTGCCTTTGGTAAAGCCAATGTGCTCTCATGATACAACTGCCTAGCATCCTTGATCTTCTTCTGACAATAGTGTCAACTAATAAATGTCAATGAACATAACAAGTTAAGAAATAGCGTTGCCTTGGTATCCGAGGAATGCTTCCTTGAAGTAGCTCGTACTTATTGATGTGTGTTGACTGCTGAACATGCATTGTGGTGATTGTCGCCAAGAAAAGTGTCTTCGATTATACTAATATATTTAGTTGGGAAAGAGAGGACTCAGTAAAGTTGCAAATCTTTGTTGATACAAGGGGCAGCCTGGTGCACAAAGCTCCCGCAATACGCGGGGTCAGGGGACGGGTGGTGGACCCACTTTTGGGTTCTATTGTACGCATCCTTGGCATTTCTGCAAGATGCTGTTTCCATGGCTCGAACCAGTCACCTACCTCCTGGTCACACTGTACCTTGAGTATATAGATTTTCCACAATTTTAATGAAGTTTCAATGAACAGTTGGAATGAACTCGTTGAAGTGCTTAGTAGTGATCATTGTAAGTTTTTTTTTGAACATTTTTAAAAGGCTGTAAAACAGTACCGGGAAATTTGTAATATTCTTGGGGCACATTTGATATATAACTAATTTTCTAAGCTAAATGTGCAATTATTCCTGGATCAGGGGTCGCTTGACCCCCTGGATCATCTGCTCCCTTGGTCAATTCAATTAGCTTTTTATGAGTGATCCTTAAAAAAGGAAGCGTTTTTTTATTAGGAGCTAATTTACATGATTTCGGCATCATGTAAATTACCCCCTGGATCATCTGCTCCCTGGATTATCTGCTCCCTTGGTCAATTCAATATAATGTCTGTACTGGATCAGGCATCTACTAAACTGTGGAGCTAATTTACATGATTTCGGTTTTTGGGTACGTCCTTTTTCTCTTGGCGTTCTTCTAGATTTTACTGCTGGAAATCTGTTCTTTTGAGGTATGAAGTTTTGTGGTGGGAAGCTAGAGATGTTATGTTGGATCACTGAAATACTTGTGAATAGTTTCCTATCAAATAGTCGAATGAATTGAACTGTGAACTTGACAAGCATGTTTGGAAAGTCCAAACCAGAGTGCAGGTGTTTGAGAGACTGGAAAATGACCCTGGAGGCACAATGAGATGAAAGTCAATGGCATCTAGTGTGGTGAGCGTGGGTTTACATATTAATTTATGCAGTTTGCACGAAGTTCATGGATTTTAAACTAGGGACCATGTTTTCGGTGTCTTCCAAATCATGAGGTATCAAATGCTAGCTTTGCATTTTCAGTTCGATAGCTTCACATATTCTTTTTATGAAACGACTGTATCAAGATGTTGAGGGAGAGCCAACCAATCAGTATGCGGGGAGTTTTATTTACTGAAGTGGAGGATTTTTTTGAATTTCTATTCAAGTAAAATGGTATGGGTGGATTGGTATTGTTTAATGACTACATTTTTAAAATTCACGTGGAATAAGTCGAACTGGTTGGATTATGTGGGATTGTGGGTGCTTCCATTCGAAAATGGTTTCAGGAGAGGCATGCTTTCTCGGTGGACTCATGGATCTCCCATGTTGAAGCTCATTCTGAAACAGAATTTACTCAATGGTGCATGATAACTGATAAGTACCCATAATGTTGATCTATTCTTTAAACATAGAGGATTATAGGAGACATTTAATGTAAGGTGTGAAATAGTGTCATTGGGAGCCAAATAGTAGGTTCTACATTATGGATGTGTGAGTGTCTGTAGTGGGAGCGGACTTCCATCTTTGCTGACATAAAGCTTCTAAAGTGGACTGGGTAGGAGGCAGCTGGAATTATTCAAGCGATGCACGTTTACCACGTAGGCAAAGTAATGTAGTAAAATAGTGTTTGCTGCTCTATTATCTAAGTGGCCAGGATACAGTTTTCTAGAATTCGTCCACTAGTCCTACAAATTGCTATAATTGTTAAAATCAACTTGTGTCATTATCATGATAATCCCGCTCTTTGCGAATCGGTAATGAACATGTAGAATAACAAATTGGCTTGAGACAGTACCGATGGGCATATTAGCATATTATTTGTCCATCATTGATGCAATCTCTGCTGTCAGTATCTCAATATGTATCATACGATAAGATACATCACGGCCATTTGTATTGCAAATCAAACTGTATCGGACAGGTACGATATTATTGCGTATCCCTCAATACATTCAGGACCTGAACTGACCCCATTGATAGAGAACTTTTAAATTATATGAAGTTTTGATGAGATTTTGTTAGGTGCTTTTGTCACACATAAGCAAGGATTTTAAACTAATAAAACGATGCTACTTAAATATACATTACTGTGTACGGACCACCCCTCTCAATTCCTTTAGTTGAACTATCAATGCTTATATAATCTGAATATGTGATTCACAGTTGGCAAGTCGTTAAGATATATTAGCATCCCCTTATAAGAGTTGTAATATTTGTTATTATAATCATTATCCGAGTTAAAAATTTAGATACATAAATCTTTTTGAGCAGTGTATACCTATGCCAGTAGTTATGTATTTATTACAAAAGAAAGTAAAGTATATATACAATTCATAAACTGTTCACTATACGGGTTAGTAGCTTAGGCTCCGCTTTTAAATTAACTTATTTTAGGCCACTTTTATATTTTTGAAGTTGTAAATAGGTAGTCCTGTACTAAATTTTTGTGAGAACCATATTATGTTGTTGTATGACTAAAAAAAGTTAGTTTGTCCCAACTTTTTTTACTTCTTCCTCCTAAAAACTACTTTGCAGAAGATAGAATGGGAGTAAATTAATCAACATTTTTACCAAAAAGATAGCTAATTTCGCATAGAAAATCTAATTCTCACAAAGCAACTTTTTTATCTCTCTAAAAAAAGATAGAAACAGTCTCCCCAGTTAGGTAAAGAAAGTACAACCTTATTATATGTTTTATAAGCTATTTTAAAAGGGACGTCCATATCATTGTGATACAATATACGATACGGGACACGACACATCAAACTTTGACAACTAGGGATGCAATTCTCTTCTGCCCGCTGTTCCATTTGTCCCTGCATTTTTCATCCAGAAATTTACTGAATTCTTTAGTCTAGGATAGTTTAGTCCAATCATATGTTGGGTTCCTTTCAAGTTATCTTTCCGGACTTTGCTCCAACAAGGTGGTAATATCATTCCGTCAGCAGTTCTTGTTATTCCAGAATTATAATGGTCTTATTTCAATTTGATCACAGTTGGCTTGAATTATTGAGGCTGAATTGGGAGTTGATTATGTCTTTTCGGTTGGAATTGTGTTTTCGATAATAGATCTTTCCAATTCCAAGTGTCTTTTTACGAAGAAGCAGACATCATAAAAGCTGAAAGTTGAGCAGAAGGCTTGCTCGCAATGTTTTCTGGTAAGAATGTGCCCAATACTCTTAATTATTGGTGGTCATAGGTTATTAAAAAATTTATATTCTCGTAAAGCGTGATTCCCTTTTTTTGCCTTCTGCTCTAGTTTTGTTAGCTCTGCTTCCTGGTGCAATGTTCCCAAGATTATACTTCTCATGTTTCCCAAGTTTCCTGATTGCGATGGTTTACCTTAGGCAAACTTAATGTCTCACCTATGCATACTTTTGTGAGAGAATGTTCTTCAATTCATGGGTGGTGCGGACACTTGTGATCTTATGGATGCACTTGTACCACTGGGAGTCGTATTCCTTAACTAGCGTATCCCATATTTTTGGTTATTTAAGTTGTGTTTGTATCATTTTTAAGTTCTGTTTGTACGCAATGAAACACTTCAATACAAAATAAACAGAGTATGGAGAAGGTTACTTCAAAGAGTGGTTGTTAAGTTGGGTGGGTGGTTGAAGATATCAATGGTCTTGTGTGTTCCTATCCTTTTTTGTTAGCTTGACCTAATTAAATTGAATGGAGGCGCTTAGAGCACTACAAATTGTCATGCACACCTTTGTCATATCTTCTGCAAGATGATGCTAGAGCATCTATAAGTTGAGTGATTGATTGCCTCTATGGTATCTGTATAATGCATCCAGGATGGAGGGTTTAAAATTGGCTTCAGCATCCAGGAGGGGATCAATCACTCAACCACAGGCTATTAATTGGTTAATTAACCTCGTTGCCCTGTTGGCATCATCAAATAACAATTCTACCCTTATAGGAAAATAATATACTATAAAGCATTCAAATAGGAGGCTCTTGTTCTTCCCTCTGATTGATCAGGCGCAAAAGAGTCCACCCAAACAGTGCTGAACACAGATCAGTCACCAACGCCTGTAGCAGCACGCCGATATCATGGGCGCATCCACAGCCATGCCGGGAGGGGGGGGGGTGCGATTGCCCCCATTCAATTTTCTAAATTCTTATTTTACCCCTCACTTGTGTAGTTATTTCAGTTTAGTCCCAGTAAATTTGTACTACAGCCCCCACTCAATTTGTACTATCATGGGCGGATCCACAGCCATGCCGGGAGGGGTGCTATTGGCCCCATTCAATTTTCTAAATTCTTATTTTACCCCTAACTTGTGTAGTTATTTCAGTTTAGTCCCAGTAAATTTGTACTATAGCCCCCACTCAATTTCCAAAATTAAGATTCTCTTTCTGTTAAATTTTTCTAGTTTAGCCCCTGCTATCAAATTCCTGGATCCTAACCGAAATCTTGCTGTCTCTCTCTCTCTCTCTCTCTCATCTTCACGGAATGAGATCTTGCAGCACGCGATGGCCACCAAGAAACTCTCAAAGCTAATCAGACAAATCCTAGCAACACCTAAAGCTTTTAAATCTTAATGTTCTTATTCTTCTAGATCCAATTAAAACAGACCTAAGCACGTCCGGGGTACTTAGTAGTTTTGGTCTTTCTTGTCTTTCAATATACGAGTTTTCTATTTTGTGTGATTATGCCAAATCGATCTGGTTGTTTTCCGTTGTAAAACATTTGGGAGAAATCTCGAACTAGCATGGGAGTTAATTTGAGATTCCATCGGGTCTTCATTGAGTTCTGATTCGGTGGTGACAATGATGTGATGGAAGGGATGATGTGTTGTTGGTAACGAATGTGGTTGCAAATTGATTGCTTGATACTATCTTTAATAATTAATACAGAAGTTTGGTTAAAAAAATAATAAATGATGTAGGAACTATGCATTTTTTTTGGTGGGGGGGGGGGTAATGGGTAATTTAATGATGGCCACATAGAAAGTTAGAAAGTGTGTGAGTCAGTAAACGGATGTCAACTGTGAAAATCTCAGGTTACTAAACTGAAAGTTTCTGAACCACAGGTTACTAAAATGGACAACCCCCAAACCACATGTTACTAATTCAAAATTAACAGTAATTTGAACTGGCTTTTTACTTGTACAATTATCCAAATGTTAATTGAAACAATGATGTCGCAAAATGGTTGATGATCTACATAATTGATTAATGTACACATGTTATCAGTTTTAGTAACGATTTGTCAAGCAATACATCTCTGGATTGTTGAGATCGATATATTGTTGAAATCATGTTAAGCCTGGCACCATCCACTCAGTTGTCTCATAATTTTAAGTGTTTTTCATTATAAGCTGACACTTGGGTGCTTGGAGTTGGAGTCATATAAAGTAGCTTCTAGTTCTAAATAAATTATGCGAGGATCCTAAAGTCAAAGCGCTATTTAGCTCAAAAAGGTGTATAACGCATGTGCGGCTTATTACAGACTACAGACTTGGGTGATATGATGCTCTCATGTAGTAGGTGATTGTTTAGACAGAAATTCTGTTTAGACAATTTTTGTAATGTTATTTACATGGGAAGTTAATTGGACATAGTAAGATTATGTTATGGGACAGTTACAGACATATTTGAGCTATTGGTACACTGTTGTAACAAGTTCTTTACTTTCCTAGATGGAATGAGTGACTTAAACAGTTGTATTTGATGGGGAAATAACTTCATTGGGTCTTGAGGTACGTAGGAGGCTGCTCGATGAGCATTTACAAGTGATTTGACCAGGGTTTGATGGGATTAAAAGTGACCGAGGGGGGACTTTGGTTGACATTATAAAAACTTGAGTTAGCTTATCTCAGCATCACTTGGTGATATCCTACGTTGCACGGGAAAGGGGTACGGGTACGGCAAGACACGGAGACGTCGACACGTCAATTTTTAATAAATTGAGAAATGCTGACACGGGCAAACACCTCAAGGTAAAGTCATAATGCATTAGAATAAAGACAATAAAGCAATAACAATTTAAGTCACTACAAAGTACAAATAGATTAAAGCATAAATAAGTTCAGACACTACAGGTAGGTCTTCTATTCTTCGCGTCTTCACTTCTTTGCCTCTTCTCGTTTTTCTCTTTGTTTCTCAAACCTGATTTGAGTCTTTGAGATAGTGTCTGGCTAGGGTTAAAGGTCTATGTATTGAGAAGATGATACTTGATAATTTCAGAACACTCCATCTAATATTTGGAATATCACAAAACAACCCCTGAGAAATTTAAAAAATTTCAGGTGTGTCTCCGTTTTAAGACACGCGTGTCGGACGGCGTGTCGGGCCATTTTTTTCTGTTATTTGAACCGAAACGCCACCTGGCATGTTTGAGGCGACCAGTTATGTGTCGGAGATGTTTCGGCGTGTCGGGAGTCTCTGAAACGTGAACCGGACAATATTTGGGGTGTCGGTGCAACATAGGTGATATCTTTAGGCAGAAGAATAAAGGGATCCAAGCTGTCTGTTGATTCAGGGAAACATAATATTGACTTGGGTAATTAATCTTGCTCATGGTGAAATGATACTAAAACTAAGATATTACTCCGTGCTAATAATATATAAATTTTGAACCACGGAAACTGTTTGTGTGCTAGGTTACACGATATTGATGATCACGATTCAAACAAATTAGAAAATATGGCTAGACATCCTATGAATGAGCTGAATTTGGTAAATTCACATAAGACATTATTACTGTTTGTACAGTTTTTTTTTTTTTTTTTTTTTTTTTTTTTTTTTTTTTTTTTTTGATAAACAAGACCTTAATTGATAAAGATGACCATAAAACATGGCTTCTTGCCCCGCCCTTCTTGATAGGGGCGTCCTCCATCTATTAGTTCATCTCTTACTCTCTGCTTCGTTTGGAAGATTTCCCAATAAAGACACAGACCAACACCAATGATGTCCAAAAGAGAAGGTCAAAACCCAGTGAAACTATATATCAACAGTAGTACTTGACGCAACACCAAGATCACAATGCTAAGGACTTTCTGGACTTCGTTCCTCGAGACTTCCTCAACACCACAAAAGTTTGCAAAATTAACAGCTAGTCTGTTATGTACAGCTTTTGATAATGATTCCTTGAACTTGCTAAGCTGCATGGAGGTTAAGTAGAGATGGATATTGACTAACGTCACCCTTGGATATTGGCTTACGGATTGACTTGCTAAGCTGCATGGTCCTTGCACTATGAAATGTAGTTATTCTGACACCTAAAACTTAAGATAATGTTCACCCAAAAAAAAAAAACTTGAGATAATGTGGACATGGCCGAGATTTTAGTAAATAGTAAGTTTTCATCTGTTAATAGACTAACATGTATTGTTAATGTCATAATCAGATGCTTATAAGACTTTATCATTTTGATTTTTTCCTAATATGTCCCTCCATATATATTTTTTACGATTCCTTAAGAAAATGAATCTTCTAAATATTAAATAAAAGCAATGCTGTGCTAGAATATCTGTGATCTCGTAACAGAGAACTCGTAAATATTGTGACACGCCATTTTACACTCTCATATGTACCTTTTGGGCTCTGTTTGGTTGGTGGTAAAACATTTTTCTGTAAAATGTTTTCCCATGTTTTGGTGTTTTGGTGCTGTTTGGTTGGAGGTAAAATATTTTCCTGTAAAATATTTTCCCTCAAATGATGTAAAATGATTTACACATTTCAATCCGTAAGCCATTTTCTGGAGGAGAAATTTTTGTTTGCTCTAAGAGCAAATGATGTGGATTTGCTCTAACCATACATCACAGGACACGTCACGAGGAAAGAGAATGAGTGGCAGACAAAAGAAAGTGGATTCCTACATGTTTCTGACGTGTCCTGTGATGTATTGTATTGCTTAGAGCACCATGTCATATTTGTTCTTGGAGCAAGCAATAATTACTCTTTCTGGAGAGTGGAGGAGCACAACAACAACTCATACTAACACCACCATGATAACAACCACTACCACCTACCTCAAACCACGACTCATCACCGCCACCCATCACTGCCACTGTCTTCACGGTCCATTGTGTTGGCAAGTGTCAACAAAACACGAGAAAATAATAGCAGAGAAAACTTTTCTGCGAACCAAACAGAGCCTTGATGTCTGCAAAGCGTATCTAGTAGTCTTAGATGTAGGTGTGACTCCTACTTTGGATTGTCCAGCTTCAAAGACTCCTAAACATATTATGGATAATATTTGAAGGTCTCATTCTTAACATTCTAATGGCCAACTGCTATACTCCCAACGTTCCACTGTTTATAATTATCTTCTCTCTCATTTCCATTCTATTCGAGTATATTCTTTCTTCTTTTCCTCTATGATCAGGACCATTACACTTCCCTTTCCTGTAGTTACCGTGTTCTTTCTTCTCAGTCATTGTCATCCCTATTGCAACCTATGAGGAGGCATTTTTTGGTTATAGCCCTTCTCCTAACCCAACTGGTAATATTAGTGGGAGAGATAATTAGCCGTTCCCTGTGTTTGGTCAAGAGTTCTGCGTCATAGGGAAAAAAGGATATGTCTAACATTATCTTTTCAGCTCTTAATCGTTGCCGTGTCTGAGTTCCTCGGAATTGGAAACATTGATCTACTTTCTTTTAGCCAACTTTATTACCTGATTGTCGCAACTGCAAAATGCCAAACAGTCATGTGGAGACTTGTACTGTGTTTTGTCAGTCAAATGTTAACTAAGTGAGAAGCAGATGAATTGATATGCAAAATGCATTCTTAAAAAAAATTCAGAGATGAGCATAAATCAAGTAGGATTAGAGTTGGGTTCCAGTTTGTAAAGGTTCTTTCTCAGACTGGTGCAGCAGCTGCAGTTGTGAATTTGAGTATTGTTTCCTTCAGATTGAGGCTCTTTTGGGTGCTGAATCTTTTAACTTGAGATAATTTTCTTGTGATTCTAGAACCCATCTGGTGACATTCTTTTCGGTAATTGTTGGACTGACGGCCAAGCTTCAGGAATAGGCTTTAACTTGTTGGATGGCATTATTCGACTCCAAACACTGGTTGTCATTGTGTTTACTGAACCAGGTTTGCAGTATCTTTGTGAAGTTTGATTTGCATTACCTGTTGATTTTAGTTCTTCAAGGTTAACAACATTTGTGTTTACTAGGGTATCTGCTTTGATTTCTGTATAATGCTTGAGGTTTTCTGCTGTTAAATCTGTTAGGTGCTTCCTGACAGTAGAACATGTTTGAGGGCCATGAGACTTTTAATGATATAGTTTGGGCTAAGCGAATAAATAGGTATATAATTCTTCTTAAAGCTTCAAATACAATGCTGTAAAAAAATATTCACTTATATTTATATAAAAGAAGAAAGGCAAATATGTAACTACCTATGTGAGTACTCATGTCAATGCTACATTGGAGTTGAAGCAGAACTTCTTATAGAATTGGGATTATAATCCAACAACCATTAATAAGCTTGTAGGTATGCATAAGAAGTTGGTACATTGTGCACAGAGTACGAAACTGTTGACTTGTATAATAGGTTGAATGCATAAGAAGTTGGTACATTGTGCATAACGAAACTGTTAGTTGCCCCAACTCCAATCAGTTTGGAGTGATTCAAAACGGTTCTCCACCTTCCACAGTTGCTTCAATCCTGTCTCGTGTAGTCTTAATAGGTGGGATGAGAAGTTCGATAGGATATGAGGTAGAACTTTAATGTAGATGAGGCATGATAAGTAGTACATGCTTGTCTTTACCTAAATCGCTGTTGAAATGACTGCAATATACCATCCAATGCTATCAGTTTGTATTATTGGCCCTTGTTTTGTCTTATTTTTGTATGCATACCCAAACTTTAATGAATAAATAACAAACTACTTTCCCCACCATTTAAAAGACACAATCAATACTCGTCGACCAGTTTAGTTAACTGTCTGGGATTGCAAGGACTTGCAAAGCTGCTCACAAGTTTAGTTAGTGATTTCCAGATAACCCTCAAGGATCAGGGACATTGGTTGTCTTTTTTGGAATTTGGTTGAGGTTAAATTAGAGTATATAAAACAGCCCTATCATACCTCAGTGGTCTCAAATTTACTTATCCAGCCTGAGGAGTGTTATATGCTTTTAGTTATAAATTTGGTGAGGGGATTTGTATATTATCATCCCTTCAAATCCCTGATACCCAAACATACCAAATTTGAGAAGTCACGACTTGATTGTGTTCCCTTGGAGAAAACCACATTACAATGTGATAGTAATACAGATTTGTGTTAATGATGTTGCTATGTAGTCTAAAGAAATATTTTATCATTATCTTGAAAGAAACTATGGATTTTTCCTGAATTAAGACTTCCTCTTAGAAGTAGGAGCTCTTAGAAAGGGCTATGTTCAGGATATCAATTGTGTTGTTGACCATTTAAATTAGAAAAAGGGCTAAACTTAATACGAGTAACCTTCGTAATGATTTTCCTATGAATAGAAGCAAAAAGTTTTCCAATGACGGACACACACAATTTAAATTCAATAGCTTCATGTTCTATTTTAACATGGAATCCATAGGGTAGTTAATTTCTGATTATTGATATGTATAAAACAATATGAACAGCTAGTGTATTCAAGGAAAGCTACTTACCAATGAAAGCTTGCCAAATGATTGTGAGAAAGTGGTGATAGATTTGATGCACCGGTCCAACTTAAAACATTGTGATACCTTTGCTAGATTTGAAAGGAATGTATTGACAGCTTAAGTTATTCAAACTGTGATTGGAAGGAATGTATTGACAGCTACGGTATGAAAGAATAACCACAGGCAAGCCTGTAACTAGACACATATTGGACACTTGTATCGTACCCTGAATTTAAATTTCTGATGAAACTGAAACTTTGAATTTGTGGCTGACATTTTGTTGGATGACAGTAAAATGGGTGGCGTTTGGAGTGAAGCATTTGATTTAGGTGATTTTCTGGGTTGTTTATGCCTTCTCATGTCCACTAGAAAGGACAATGTCGATATGCTTGTCATGTTGATATAAAAATATCAATCGTTTATATTAGTAGATATTATGGTTCGTCCTATGAATCTAGTCGTCTTCCCTGCAAGATTGTGGTTCATGATTTTGGATATATAGATATGGAACTTGTTCTCTATTTTGTGTTTTATCTAATCGTGGGAGTTATGTGGTTGTTTCCTACCTGAAAGATCATAACTCGTGGGAGTTATGATGGTAGTTTCCTACCTGAATAGGTAGAAGAACTCTCATCATTCGCTGAGAAAGATCGATCATGTAGCTATGCCGATTGTTGATGTCCCATCTCATTTTTTATCCCATGCCTTTCAACAACTCCGTCGTTATGTTTGTTGTGAAAAACAAACATGGCGGCAGATACAAAGAGGGACCCCTCTAAAGTTCCGTATTTCATTTTTACTCCCGTAAAATACGAGTGTTTTCATGTAAGTTCTATATTTTGGTCCGTCAAAATCAATTACATTCAACTTGTCCTTTGAGTTTCTAAATTGAATAGCATTCCTCTACACATTTGAGAATTGTATCTTCTCATTATGAAAAGATTCTTATTTGTCCGAAAATTCTATAGCTTGCGAGTTGGGAATTAACTAGGAGTAGAATAGTTTCTAAAAATTATTAAAGTGCACATACAAAAAAAATGTATATAATTATAACATTGTGAAAAAAATAGCTTCCTGACTGGTTGGCCCTCACTCGGACAAAAATCCTTCATCTGCCACTCATTGATAGCAAGCAGAGTATGCTTCTTTTAATCACTCGGGGTCTCTTTGAATTAATAAACAAATTAGTACGTAGGTGAAGCTTCTTTCACGCTAGAGTTTTTCCTATTTTAAGAAGCTGAAACACGGGAAGGACATGTTTGTAACAAGCTTAATGGAATTTTCTCAAAGTAAAAATAAATCATAAAGGGGAAGGAATTAAAAACTTTTACTAGTAACAAAGGTGTTGAAACCTCCATAGTTTGTAAGATTAATTATCTGATTGAGTAACCGGATATTATTGCCATGGAATGGACTATGGAAATCTAAAGTATTAAAACACCGCCTCATTGCTCAACTAACTATGATAATTTCAGTGGTTCAATTGTTGTGCTGCTGCATTTGTTGTGTTGTCTTGAACTTGTCATGTAGGGGGTACATCTCAGGCTGTATTCTAAGTGGTTGCTCAAGGGAGTTTGTCTTCTTGCAACAATGCCAGCCAGTTCCTTTCGTCATTTATGAGATTCCCTGTAATATTTATTGACAACTTATAAACAACAGATCTGTTCTCTTGTTTGGCCTAATTTTTTCTCGTCGGTGGCTCCGCCGCTGACCTGATGTATGTATGTATTGTTTAAGCTACTGTTGGATGATTGGAAAGGCCCTTGGCATGTTTAATAATTGTTGCGTTAATTGGTTGCTGTTGTGCGATATCTTCGTGTTTTTTCTCGGAGTTCAAGAACACATTGGTCCCATCTAGAATAAAAAACATATCCACATATCAGTCACATGCCCCACGGTGTGGCATTTTTGTGTACAGTTTTTCTAGTTAATGTTCCTACCAAAAGCCGTCCATATTTTGGTAAAGCCAATTTAGAAGAGATTTTTGTGCTATAAAATTGGTTGGGGAGGGAAAAAAAAAAACAAGTTTTAAGAATTCAGTAGACAAGTTCTTCTTTTACCGCAAAAAAAAAAAGAATTCAGTAGACATTTTGCCTCGTACAGCTGAAAAATTACATCTGCTAACATACAAATTTTTTTCAGAAAAAGACAGTTTCACCCTCTCTAGTTTGATTAAAGGAAACTTTCACCCATCCGAAGTAGATGTCCACCTCTTCAATGTACCAAACTAAAAGTAGCTTATACCCCTAATTGTGACACTGTTAGTATGGGGGTGGAGATAATGGCTTAGTTCAGCTAAGTTAGATGTTATGATAGATTAATGAAATTTAAATAAATAATCTAACATAATTGAATAAGCTAGATAGATTAGGGACTTTTTGTTAGTAACCAGATTCGGTCACTGATAGACCCGGATCCTCTTATTATTCAAATACTTATCGCCGTACAACCGGTTTGGAGCCTTTTCATTCTTCACCTATAAAATGGTCTTCCTTGTCTCATTTGATACCAAGAACTACGTGGCATGTGGCTAAAAGGCTAACAAATTGATGGCTTGTCTCAATGACCTGGGCCCGGTTACGACTATAGCCCGGTCCGGGTAAGTATCAGCCCGTTCCGGGTGCACCCTAACCGGGTCCCGCTTTGTCTGCTAGAACCGATTGTCTTCCTGTAATAATCCATATTTGATCTCAGATTTCAGAAAATCTATCTATCTAAAAATTTAGCTTATCCAAACGAGTCCATTGTATCGCCTATATGTTTAGTGTTGGGTAACCTCCATGTTAAATGTCGGAGATAAATGTACCCCCAATAAGCTCATGTTGGAACTTGATTTGAAAGGCCCTAGGCATGTTTAATGTTAAATAATTATTGCATTCCTTTGTTGCTGTTGCTCTCTCTAGAGCCTCTCCCCCACTGCTCCTCGAGCCGTCCTCTCCACCTTGCTTCAAGCCCTCTGCTCATCCAATCTCTTCCACTCTCTCACCAACCATTACAATTCTCCATACCTCTCGGTGGCCCTGCAGCCAATAGCTGCTGCAATCTTGCACTGTCTATTTTTTTTTGTTTGAATTACCACACTACCTCTAATCCTTCTTCCTATCTGTAATCTCTCATCATCATGGTCTAGTGTCTACTAACACAATCTCTTTGCAGGTTTTCAAGATCTCAGGAGGAAGTTTTTAGCTAGTGAAACACTCCTCCTACCTGCAGAAGCTGCAGTCATCATCTCAAATCATTCACATGCATTGGCTTATTATTCTCTTTGTTTCTTTGTTCTATTTGTTTATGATCTAATTGTTCTTCTATATGTTGCAGGACCCTTAACGTCTAGTTCATCTCTGTGCCCTTCCTAGTAGTGACTCCTTTCTCCACCTTCCTTCTCTCTGATCTTCTGCTTTGAGTTCAACACCCCTCTCCATTATGTCCAAACCATACCAATTTGATACCAACAGCCCCCCATCAAACGATTCCATGGAGGAAAGGCTTGACGAAAGGGGCTCTGTGCTCTCCCTGGATCCCTCCAGAGCCTTCACCTTCGGGGAGATTTTGAAAAATACGCTGATTGCAAAGTTCCTGGGAAAGACCTCTTTGTCACCTGCAGTCATGCAAAAGGCCATTAGTAAAGCTTGGAAAACTTTTGGTACGGTATGGTTTGAAAAAAAGGGTGATTTTTACCTCTTCCACTTTCAAAATCCAAAAGACAAAGCTTTTTTTCTCAATGAATCTTTGATTTCTATTCATGGCCTTTCAATGGTTTTCATAGAAAGAATGAACAATCAAGCCCTTTCAGAGATAGATTTCTCAAAAGCAGATATTTGGTTTCAAGTCCCTAATATTTCGCTTGAATGTTTTGATTTTGAAACAGCAGAAAGAATGGGTAATTTGGCTGGGGATCTTGTGGTGGTAGACTGGTCTTTTAATAGAGTCCGAAGCATGCAAGGTTTAAGAATCAAATCCAGGGTGGCTCTGGATCAATCTTTAACACCAGGTGTTTATGTGAATGTCCCCGGGGAAGATGAATTCAAGTGGGTATTTTTCAGTTATGAAAGAGTTTTCAAAATCTGTTACAGATGTGGATGTATATGACATGATAACAGGCATTGTGCTACTAACCTTGCGGCGGTCTTGGAGAAGCTGGAAGCTCGTTACCTGCAATCCCATCATCTCTCTGCCTACCCCTTCCATGTATACCCCCATCGAAAGATGTTTACACATCTGCTAAAGTTTCACTCAAAACATGGCCCTCATCGCACCATCAAACTTGACTCAAGTGTGAATCCTATCTATACTTTTCAAGAACTCTCTGTCTCTCACGATCCAAACCAAGGTCCCCCCCTGCCACCACAACAACCATCTGCAGAACACTCATCCTCATCCAACGATTCTGCAAGTTTCTTTACCCCCCCTTCCAACTCAGAAAACACAACTTCAAATCAAACTTCTCTTATGAATGCCACCTCTGCTTTTATAAGAAACTACTTCCCCAACATTCACCATTTAATTCAGCAATCTCAAACGCTTCTTATTCCTCTGCAACACCCTTCCTCTTCTCTACCAATACATGCACACGTTCAAGAGGCAGTTATGACTGATTCTCTCTCTCAGCCATCCCAACCGTCCACATTCAATGGTGGTTCGGGTTCCCACTCTAAGCAAACTCAACCGTCTCCAATGAATATGGGTGCAGTTCCAGAAAACCTCTTCAATAGGGACATGCATCCAATTTTTGAAACGGGAGACACTTTACTCCAAGAACTGAAAAGCCTCCCCCTATCACCACCATAAATCATTTCGACCAATCCCCAAAGCCCCCTTTTCAGCAATTGCCATCTAAGTCTCAATCTCTCTCTTGTCCCAACCCTCCCCATCTCCCAACACACACATCTCAGATGAGGCAACTACCCACCACTTATAAAATGCTCTCCTCTCGTTCTGACTTCTCCATCAAAGCCCCTGAATTTACTCCCTCAAACACTTCGGAGGCGGACACTGATCAGGAACAAAGAAAGCAGGAGTTGGTTGATATTGATAAAATGCTCAAAGAAGTTGGCCCTTCAATTCCAAAAAAGACCAGAGGGAAAAGTGGAGAGGCCAAAACGGAGATGGGGGTAGTACAGAAAAAGGAGGTAAAGAAGAACTTGGGGAAGAACTTGGGAAAAGGCAAAGAGAAACTAAACAGCAAGCCAAAAGGGGCCTTGCAAATCCCTGCATTGAAAAAGGTGGTGAAGAAGAGGGAAGTTCCAGTGGCTCCGGTGGCTGATCTTAAGGGGAAAGGGAAAAAGCAAAAAACCTCGTCCAAAATGGAGGCTCAGAAAGTTAATGAAGGTTGGGTAGAAGTTGAAGTCAAGAAAGGAAGGCCAGAATGGTTGCCAGGTCAAGTGCAGTTTTATCCTCAAGCGTTGGTGGAAGTGTCCCAAGCAGTCCCTCTTGCTGTCCTGCCTCCTGTCCAAGGATCTTTTGCTTTCAAGAATTCATTTGCTGCTGAAGTTTCTGTTAAGGCCTCCCCAGGTGGAGAAGGAAGTTCTTCTGCTCCAGAAGTCATTCAATCCCTTGATGCTTCAAGTGTTAGTGTCACTGGAGCTGCCTCTGGAGCAGAGCTTCCTCCAATTCCAGACGATGATCTCATGTCAGCAGTCATTCCCTTCATTGATGCCTGAGGAGACTTGACTCCAAGTTGATAGTTCTCAAGATCTCAAATTATGTCTCAAGTTTGTTTTTGGCTGTTTCTAAAACTGTTGAAGTTATGGTCTCTGTGGTAGTTTGCTGGTAGTTTGCTGGTTGGCCACTGCTAGGCTCTTACAGCTAGCTTTGGTCTCTTTGTTTTCTCATGAATTTGTTTTGTTTTGGTGTTTTGTTTTGGTGGGTTGTCATGCTTAGTATCATGCTTTGGTTTCTCTAGTATTAGTTAGTAGTCAACCTCATGGTATGGTTTTGTCCGGCTGGTGTCCTTGGTTGCTATGTTTCTGTAATTATCGTTAGCTTCTGATATCAATTGAAGTTCTAATTTATCCGCAAAAAAAAAAAAAAAAAAAAAAAAAAAAAAAAAAAAGAACACATTGGTCCCATTTCTTGAATAAAAACCCTATTAGTCTCACCTACATATTATTACAATCAATTCACCTACATATTATTACAATCATACAAATATAACTATTAAGCTAACATGCTACGATGTGTCATTTTTGTGTACAGTTTTTCTAGTCACTGTTTCTACCAAAAGCTGTTGATATTTTTTGTAAAGCCAATTTAGAGAAATTTTATGTTTTATTTAATTGGACGGCTGGGAGACTAAAAATATGAGGTCAAATAAACAAGTTTTAAGAATTCGGTAGATATCTGTCTAATACATCCAATAAATGACAGCTGCAAAGACGGTATTTTTTGTGTGTAAAAGACAGTTCCACCCCCTCTATTTGATTAAAGGATACTTTCACCCCATCTAATAAAGTAGACTTTCGCTCCTTTAATGTACCAAACTTCAAGTAACTTACACTCATGATTAGGACTTAGTATGAGTGTGGGTTCACTCAGTTAAAAAAATAAAAAATTGTAGATAAATGTAAGCTCCATATGCATAAAGTCTAGTATATTGTTGGGTAACCTCCATATTTTGCATACTATGTGAGTAAAATTGGTTGAGAAACTATTTTTAGTGACAAAACCATCTGCAGGCTAACGGCTTCTTGATGTTCGGCACACTGAATGGGGAAGTGTCATTTCCATGGGTGAAGGTGTCTTTCAATCATACTAGAGACGGTGAGAGTCTTACCCTATTTGTTCCCGTTTACCTTTTTTTTTTTTCTTTTTAATTGGCTGGCCAAATACAATCTTGTGGTCGTCCACTCGCCCCACTATTATTACCAAGGTTATTGAAAGGGTAAGAGAAATTTTTCGCAAGTTATAGTTTACTGAAGGATAATTTCACCCCTTCCCCTTTGGAAAAGGATACTTTCACCCTTTCAATGTGCTGAACTTGAGGTAAGTTGCAATCCGTATTGTGAAGTCCTTAGTCTGGAGCCGTGTACGTCTCAAAAAATAGTTTTGAGATGAATTTGTCCCCCATATCGGGCATTATGTCTATTATACCCTTTGGTTACTTATGCATTTTGCAGAATATGCGGTCAAATGTATCCTAAATTGTTTTTTGTGACAAATTATGACATCAGACTAACATTGTCATAGAGTGTGTACATTTTTTAAGTTTGGCACACTGAGGGTTTAAAGTGTCCCTTCCAATTCAATCAAATTAGAGGGGGTGAAAGTGTTTTGGCTAAATTGCACCGGAGGTACCTATATTTTGCAAAATCGAGCAAGTGGGTACCCAAATTTTAAAACTGAGCACCACAGGTCATAAATTTTAGATTTTCGGGTACCCACGTTAACTCTCCGTTAATATTGGACGGAAAATTATAAAAAGACTTTTGTACCCCTTAGTTCCACCTTCAACTTTTTTAAAAATACAAGTTTTACTACAACACCAAAAAAAAAAAAAAAAAAAAAAAAAGTTAAAACAAAATCAAATTTTAATTTAATAATTTGATATATGCAAGATAATGCAAGATATTTTATCAAAATTACATATTTTTACATCATTACAAGATATAAAATATATTTTTAGTAATATATGTCCGTCAATCTTAAAGTCTTAAATTCTTTTAACATTTTTTAGAAAAATCTGAAAACTTCGTAATTTACATGTATTTTTTTTAATATAACAATAACATACAAGTATCTTTGTGCATTTTAACAACTAACACAAGAGTTGACACCTGACATTCTTGAGTAGTTTTTTTTATTGTAATGATAAGTATTTTTCATGCAAATGTAAAAGGGACTATTGTATAAAAAATACAAAATACTTGTATGTTATTGTTTTCTTAAAAAATACATGTGAAATTATGAAATTCGAGTTTCTTTTTAAACACTATAAAAAAATTAAAAACTTTAAGATTGACGGATATGTGTTAATAAAAACATATTTCATATCTTGAAATGATGTAAATATATGTATTTTGACAAAATATATTGCATTATCTTACATATATCAAATTATTAAATTAAAAATTATATTTTTAACTTTTTCTAGAGTTTTTAATAAAACTTTTATTTTTAAAAAAAGTTAAAGGTGAAAATAAGGGGTACAAAAGTGTTTTAACGGAAGGGTAACTACTTGCTCGAAAATCCAAAATTTGGGACATGTGGTGCTCGATTTTGAAATATGAGTACCCACTTGCTCAATTTTACAAAATATGGGTACCTCTAGTGCAATTTAGCCAAGTGTTTTTTACCCTTATTGAACATGTCATTATTTAAAAAAATGATAATATATTAAAAGTTATGTCAGATTTTTATCTGACACCTATTCGTAATACACGAAAGGACATAATACACCAGGTTAATACATCTTGTGTGCCCAAAGTAGTCAAACATAACTTGTCAGCTAACATATTACCGCACCGATTAACCCAACCAGTTTTACTCATTGAAGTTTTGTGAAGTTTCTCCAAGACTTCTCAGAACCATTAGTCTTTCCCACCATAATTCCACCACTTAGATGTTGAGAAAGAAGTTGAATTTCTTTCTGGGATGAAAGTCTGATAGCTATATTTGTCAGCTAATGTTCATGGCCTCAAGCTCCAAAAGAGTTGAATCCTGCTGAAAAGGAATTGGGAAACTCCATCAACGAACAAAAACCCCATCTAAATTGTGCGGCACCAAAGAACCAGCTGCCTAATTGTTAGATCTGCAACATGCGGCATCGAAATTGCTTTTGAGTCTTAACGGCAACAAGGGTATCCAAGTTCAATTATGGCCCGAATTACCCCCACAAGGAACACTAGAATAAGTGTAAGATATCTCTTACATTCCCATATATAAGATTCTACTTATGTTTACAACTAGATATGAAAGTTTGTAATGTAAGTAGAATAACATGATTTAATACTCTAGAAGCGGGGGGAGGAGTTGAATAGAGTATGGAAACTTTTGCTCAAAATTAGCCTTTTAAAAATTTAAGCAATTGTGCAGTTAATATCTCAAAGCTTTGGAAATGATTTGATAAGCTAGAGATATAACAGACACTCACAAAAGCTTCAAAGCTTTGAGATTGGAAATCCACCAAAGCTTTGGAGCTGCCTGTTTATAAATGGAATGAAAAGCAACAAAATAAATAACAAGAACACAATGATTTTTACAGAGTTCAGTCACAATTGGACCTAGCCTCTGCCTGAAGAATCTAATCCCTCCAGGATTTCAACACAACTTCTTATTAATCACCCAGATTTAGCCATATATCTCAAGCCTAAGTGAGCTACCTTACAATTATACAGCTTGCGGTTCCCAACCTATCAGTTACCAGCTACAGCCTGTTGAAACAATAAGAACATCTTGTTGTTCACTTGAAAAACTAAACTACTGAGTTTTATGAGGTTTTCGAAAGATAGAATGAACAATACAATTCAGTACAAGTAGAAGAACTCAGAAAAAAAAAAAAAAAAAAAAAAAAAAAAAAAAAAAAAAGATAAGCTGATGAAGTTTGGAAGAGTTCTTCTGATCTGATGAATGATCTTCTCCTGTTGCAGTGTTGATTTGCTTGATTATTTGAAGATTTCTGTAACTTGATCTCTCTTTCTTGTAACTCTCTTCAAATCCCACGTTGATCGGCCTCTCTCAACTGTGCCGCTTTTGAAATTCAAACTCTGATCTTTTATCAACAGTCTGCAACAACTCTGAGAGATTTTAGGAACTGAATTCCTATAAATCCTCTTCCCATACATGCTTCTTTCAACATCTATGCTTGGATAGCTAAATGAGTTGTTTATGAACGTTTGAATGACCAACAAACTTGCACACACTCAGCACAAAGATCAAACAACATCTAGACAAAATAGCAACAAGATCTGATCTGTCACAGACGGACAGTTCCTGAGAAACTGGGCTTATTTTGCCTTAGGTTAAATTCAGTTTCTATATCCAACTAAATAGATGTAACTATGAATTAATATAAAACAAGTAACAAAGAGATATAATAACTCAATACTCAGTTTTGAATCCAACTAATCCAACATGCATACATATATTAGTTAATTAAACTTAGCAGTATGTAGTCATCAGAAAATCCCAAAGCTTTGGAGCTTTGACTCCTAGTTTACAAGTGTGAGCCTTGATGCTCAATCATGCAATCTGTGTTATACAATCCAAAACAAGACTCAATAATATTTGCAGAATTCATTAGTGAATGATAAACTCATTCTCCAATCCAATTCGATAAGCCTGCAAACACAGAAACATATAAGCACAATATAATCATATGAACACTACAGTATCTCGAAGCTTTGAAGCTTTGATACTTAGTGTTATTTCTCAACTTCTGATTTGGCTTTCATCATCAAGGATTTGATCTATAAAGAAACTTATGGTAGTACTTCTTTCGTTTCGAGCAACCAAATTTCTCATAAATATAGAGAAAAAATATTATAATCATCCGCTTTCATCCTGCAGAATTTGAGTCAAAAAAGGGAGCCTATGAAGTTCTTTCGGTGGAAACAAAAAGCCCTAAGAAGGCGAATTTCAGATTTGCGACACTCAATCACAACAGAAGAACAGATGAAATGTATCCTCCTCAGATTGATTGCAGAAGATACAATCAGCATGTAAATCTTCACCATCTTCTTGAGATTTACCTTAGTAGGTTGAAGGTTTTGTGCCAAACGCCACATGAAGATTTGTATTTTTTTAGGAATTTTGAGATTTCAGATGGTATTCTAAAGAAAACCTGGTTGAATAGCACTTGAAATTGGAAGATTCTTTTAGGTGCATGAAAGCTCCTGGTATGCAGATTTAGCCGTATAAAAACCACCGTTGGTTTGACACGACACAAGACAATGAGACCCAGTTTTCCTAGATCTAGGGATATCTAGAATTGCTTCGGCTTCGGCCTTAGAGGTTTTTTGCTCAATAATAAATATATTCAAATCACAATGTTCATTGAACAGAGAGCTAACTAAAGAATAACGATGTAAAGAAGGATATCGCCAAGAAATGCCCATCACATGTCGAACTCCTTTAAAAATAATATCTCTGGCAGTAGTAATACTTCTCCAAATGAAAGAGGCTTTGTTGTTAGGATTAGCTGAAAGAGCATTAGATTGGTAGAAATACTTACCCTTTAAGACTTTGCTAAAAAAGAAATAGGGTTTTCAAGTAGACGGCACATTTGTTTAGCACGAAAAGATAAACTCAAAGCATGTAACTTTCTAAACCCATTCCTCCATCTTTCTTATTCACATACAAGTCATCCAAATTTCTCCAAACCAAGCCCTCAGAATCAGAGTTAGAATTCCACCAGAAATAAGAGACAAAATTTTGAATTTCATCACAAAGAGTCAAAAGAAGCATGTGAACCGACATGATATAAGATGGAAGGCCTACATTTCGATTTGATTAAAGTTTCTTTTCCCTCAAAAGACATTTTTTACTTCTTCTGTCTTTGCATTTATTCCAAATTATAATTTTAAGGTCATAAAAATACTTTATATTTCGCATGATAACACATCAATTATTCAAGAAGTTAAGACAATATTGAATAACCTCATTCTCAATATCTGCCCAATAAGTTCTGTAAAAATAATCGGAAGTCTATCCGGGCCCGACGCGTTAAGAGGATGCATCTCATCAAGAGCTCATTTGATTTCACTCGTAATAAAATATCGAGATACTTCTGTTGCCATATCAAGGGTTTGGAAGGGATAGTATCAATAATTTGAACAAAATCAATTCCTTCCCTAGTAAATATTTTTGTAATAATTCATGAATAGTGGTCCAATAAGTTTTGCATCGTTTATGTATTTCCACCACCAGAAATAATAAATGAAATAAAAAAGTTTCTTTTCATATCCGATGTCATTTCTATGAAAAAAAAAAAGAAGTATTGCTACCACCCTCCTTTAACCAGATTTGACGGGCAGTTGTCTCCATTTTATTTCCTCTTCAGCATCAAGTTTATTTATAGCGGCATCAAGTTTATTTAATTTCCTCTTCAAATTTTTTTGCAGAGTACATTCAGGAGGAACCAAAGAATTGAAGAACTACAAATCTCGATGCAGATTTTTTCTCAACTTAATTATATCTTTGTAATTCTTTTTCCACATCGTTGTAATGTACTACCTTTGTTTATTATCTATGTTCTCGCACGACTTTCGAGGTTCACTTTGAGTAGGTGATTTGGTTACCAAAATCATGCGCAAATTTGGTAACTTTTTTATGGTGTTGTGCATCATAGTTTGCTCTACAACCCCATAAAAGTTACCAAATATTTGCATTATTGTGATAATTAAATCACCGGGTCAAAGTGATCCTCGAAAGTGGTGCAAGGACATAGAGAAGAAACGGAGGTAGTATAAGTTAGTTCATAATTATAATTAGAGGCTTTAATGAAATTATGAGCAAGCAGAGTGAAGCGGCCACCCTGTCTAGACGTTCTACTACATGAATAGGATAGACCCTTCATTAGACCATGTGAATTTCCTTCCTTGTTAACCAACATCTCACATACCACAATTACTCAACGCTTCATAGAACTGTTGCATGATTCCAATTTCTCGTTCGTCTCTCTGATATTTTTGATTGAGACATGATTTTATTAAAGTCTCTCAAAAACCACTCATGGATCTGTTGAACCAGGATTGAGGCGTGACTATAGGTACCAAGAAAGATGTATGTTGGTAGCAAATAGATCTCTGTAAAAAACAGTTGAAAAAAACCTTTAGTATTGTCTTTTGGAGGTCTCACAAACGTGGAATGTGATAGCGATGGTAAAACAATACACTCACATCCACGTCTCTTCGCCAATAAAAGACAACCAACCTGAAAGACCAACCCTATGCACAAATAAACCATTCTAAAACCCCAATTTGTACTTGAAGGATCTGCGTGATTCACCAATTGCTTACTTTCAATAAGAACTAAAACGTCTGAACGTTTATTTCGAAATAAAGAAAGAAGCAAATGGAATGTACGAGTCTTTTCCAATCATTGTACATTCCAACATACGAGATTCCTGATGATCGGCAGACCGGTCTCCACCAGTCTCGGTCGAATTGTGAGTGCCAGAACAATCTCAATCTTTCGAAGTGTTGTTGGTACCAGAAATTTCTCCATCAGACTTGTGTTTTTTCGTTTCACCTCAACTTCTTGATCCAAAAGAGTATCATTAAGATCCTTGAGTGCATCCTGATTTTTTGACCCCACACCAACATCAATTTGCTTCATTTTCTGAGTCGCACAAGAGACTTTGTAGAAAATGTTAATTTCGTAACGCACATAATACACAACATTTCTATGCATTGATATGTCTCCTCCACAAAAGCAATATCATCATCTTCTCCCATGTCCAAGTCCTCGAGTTCATAAAGATCTCTCTACGAGATTTTTTCCCCCTATGTCTGGTGATATATTGCTCTTTTTCCCTGTTGGGATCTTGTTCTTGTTCATCTTCATCATCCTCAATACTACCCATTGTATAACCGGTATTGGCCGCTTTGTTAGTAGGAATAATATTTTTGATCCAATAAGAATTGTTGAAGGTCCGAAAGCAGCCACGATATCCTTATTTATACCAAAGAAAAAACCAAGCATGTTATTTAGAAGCCATACAATTTCCATTAAAGGATATGAATTTTTTAAATGGGACGTTCAATTTGATCACTCCCTCACAAATCATTAGTTAATGTTCCGATCGCCCACAGAAAACCGCAAACATTGGGCATGCTATCATTACGAATCCAAACATGCACTTCCCTTCCTTCTTCAATAATGACTTTCTTAACCCTTGGCAAATGATTCTTTATATTGACAAACACCTTGATCTTGATACTCTTGCCTGCCAAGACTCCTCTTGAAGGAACCGTGACTTCCTCCATCATTCTCAAAGATGAAGCAATTTCATTGCCATATTTTTGAGATTTACAGTAAATTGATAATCTCCGTATATGCATATTTAGTTTAGTGTAATTGAAATTCATGTCTTCATCTGATTTCATCCAATTCTCCCATTTGTTCATAGCAACCCGATCACCGTGTAAGAACCAAGGTCGTGTGTTAAACACCATTTCACATGTTGCTTCTCATCAATGATAAATTGATATGTGTAATTTCCTTTAGGAATTGTTATCATACCAACATGATCCTTCCACACATTTGATATTTAATTTTGTATCACCCCGAGATTTATTGTTTTGGGAGGATATATTCTACCAAAAATGCTCTTTTGACAGACAAGTCTTCCTTCCTTACGAGAGACAGCAGAAATTGTGATTAGTGTTTTCTCATGTTTCATGTTCCGTGAGTTGTAAATTGACAAGTAATTAAGTGAGGTCGAGATTACTTACATCAAATGGTTGATTAGTACTCATATTTGGTAGTGTTTTAGCGTTGTAGATGGCAAAAAATAATTCAAAACAAATTAAGAATGATGAAACCATATAAATAGCAAGAGATGAAGTCGATAGCCGTTAGAAAGAGAAATAAATTCCAAATATAAACCAAGATTTGAAGAATTTACCAGATAAATACAAAACCCGAGAAAATATGGAATGGTCATATCCTTCGGAAGGAGGTAGCAACCCATAACTGACCATGATAATCATGCAAAAAGAAAGAAACACGGAGAATAATGTCAGACGCCATCTTCTTCGGATGAAAGAAACTCCCACAAAATTAGGAATTCTCGGAAACCACCGAAGATTAGGGAGAAAGGGTAGTGCAATGGTCACCAAGTTGAACATGACACCTAAATGTGTTAAGAGATGTATAATTTTTTCTTTGTCATATGCATAGAAAATTATTCGTGAATCATTATTTAACTTACACACAACATGATACAAACTCTGGATCACATGTAGGGGCTTCAAATGCTCGCATTAAGTTTGCAAGATATATTGCTTGTTCAAACATACCAAACTTGGTAGATGTATGTGTTAACAAAACAAGCAACCATCCAGACAATTAATCCGATTACGAGGCATGCTTTGAGAAAATATCATCAATTTTACAAGAAACAAACAAGTTGTTGCTAGGTATAAGTAGTGATGTAGGAATACTTGTGAGAAATAGGAATTTATCAACGTTCCTCTACTTTACAATTACACTGGGGAAACATTTCCAATCTATTACCATTGTCGCAACTTAGGGGTTACCACAATCTTAATTTTCATCTCCGAATAACGAAACATTTTCATCATGTTCAAAAGTGTACATTATAATTAATTTGTAACGGGTAAGTAACCATCCATAATAATCTCATCAAAAGCTGCATAGACCTTAAGTCGTGATTGGGTACTCTCGACGAGGACGTCGAGTATATGAGGTGGGGTTGTAATATCTCGTCACACGTCGAGGTGTTGTGGATTAGATGTGCTATATAGTACACCGTCTAGATTGCTACTACATTAAGGCCTATGCATTTTTATCAGGTGGTACCTGCAAAGACGTTGCTGGGACACTGATTCATCCGGGTTATTACAAATGGATTGGGTGCATGCCCGAATCTAATGTGAAGCCATTGAATTATCTGCTTGGGCCTCACCGATAGGGGCCACAAAAATTACGAAAGATTGGGGATATACATGTGTTATTTGTTTATCGATGTTCCAATTAAAGGCAAGAATCTCTCCTAAAAATTATATCATTTCAAAGATAATGAGCTATTCAGTTTCCACATCCCAAACTCCCCCAAACTTTTCTCCTTAATCTTTGGCTTTTCTCAAATTTTGTTTGTCGCATTTTTTTGAACTTACTTTTTGGCCAAAGTCTAGTAGAAGTAAGCATTTTCTTTGATCTCTTCCCAAAAAACAATAATTATTTTCTAATTGAAAGTTTTTATAAGGGTTCTAGGAAGAAATCTATTGACGGAACAATTTCTATGTGTTGTATTTTAATTGATGGTTAGAACTTAGAATTGACTTAATTTTGAATTGTTAATCTCTTATACCAAAATTAAATAATAAATATGTGTTTAGTTTAGTTTTGTTTTCATGGTTGGAATCAATTTAATATCATAAATTTATCATGCATAGCATTATTATATATTTTTGAATCAAGTCAAGAATATCTTAATCGTTGTGTTGTACTATAAACTTGTGTTGATATGAATTTATTTATGCCATTGCGGTTACAAAATTTACAATAAATTTTTGTATGAGGACACCTAGAAAAAAGAAGATGTATTAAATTCGAGTTGCATCAATAAAATTAAGAAGAAAATGTGACAATTCACCATAAATTAAAGTGGAAACATGCATAGGACCTCAAATCGATTATCACTTAGGGTCACCAAAAACCTATAAACGACACTAATTATATGGATTAGGTGTGTGGTATATAGTAAATTGTGTGGATTACTAATAGCACCTTTGGGCTTAAGCATTTTTATCTGATGATACATGTAAAGAAGATGTTGGGACAACAATTCCTTATGTTGTTACAAATGGTATCAGAGCCAACTCTAGTCCCGCAAGAACTGCATGGCGGTGTGCCAGGGAGATTGTAAGGTGGGGGGATTGTAATATCCCGTTCCATTCGAGATAATTATAGATTAGATGTATGGTATATAGTATACCTTGCGGATTACTACCAGCACCTTCAGGCTTAAGCATTTTTATCTGGTGGTACGGGTAAAGAAGTTGTTGGGATAGTAACCGCTCGGTTTGTTATAAATTGTGTTTCATAAAAATAACAGTAAACCTGCTGTAAGAGAGCAATATGAAAAAAACATACGATATATATTTGTTATATGAAGATTTGTATTTAGAATATGAAAAAGTTTAAATTAAAATCGATTGGTGCTAAATTAATCAACAGCAGGTTAAAAAAAAGCATATCCCCACTGCTTCCTGAATTGATGCGTGACAGTAGAAACTGTCCAAAATGTGATTCTTTTTATCAAACACAATAAAAAATGCTTCTGATGTCGGAAAATAGTTGTGTTGACAGCAGTAGCATTACCAAACTTACCCAAAAGCGCTTGAACGACTTTTAAAGGTGGTGAAGAGAAGAGTCCGAGAGAGGAAGCGAGAGAGAGAGAGTTACATATTTCGTAGGAAAAATGTACGTGAGAGGTAGGGGTTTTATGGGAGTTTTTAGGAAGGTAGGGGTTTTTGAAGAATCTCTTAGTATGTAGCTTAGATGTTGTGTCAGGGGTATAAATATGGTTAGGAGAAATAATTGAAGGGTAACGAGGTTACAAGGAATTTGGAAAGTAAGATAGAAAATACTAAAAACTGATAAGAGCAAGAAAAAAAGAGAGTAATAAAATTGATTATGAATTAATTTCCATTATACTAATACCTCTCAACTATTTTTTAGAAAACTTCAATGGGTACCACTAAGTTAAAGTACCAAATTACCTCTACGTAGAATTGAGGTATCATTAATAGTTAGAATGCATGACGAGGATTAGAGAGCGACTCGATAGGGTCGTGCCTAATGTTGAATGGATGAATCTCTTTAATGTAGCAATGATCAACCATCTAGTCAACACGGTCTCCGATTATGTTGCGATCTAGCTTTGTTTGGGTAGGACTGAGAGAAGGAAGACGAGATTTCACTTTGAGTCCAAGTGGATCCAACACGATGGATGCGGCGAGGTAATCAAGAATAAACGAGGCAATTTTCGAGGTGTAAATTTGAAACATAAGCTTGAATATATGGGCAGAGAACTCAAAGTCTTGGATAAAGAGGTTTTTGATAGTGTGTAGAACAAGAATCGGTTCATTCTTAGAAAACTAGCTATGTTGGAAGGCGGGGATGACCCTAATACTGTGGTTGAGGAACTAAAAGTGTGTAAGGATGAAGTCAATGCCATCTTGCTCCAAGAGGAGGAGATGTGACTCCAAAGGTCCTGAGTTCAGTGCTTGAAAAATGGTGACCTGAATACGCGACTCTTTCATCGCAAAGCCACAATTCGAAAATCTCGTAATAGTGTCAAGGGGCTCGAAGATGAATCGGGTATGTGGAAAACAAGTGAGGTTAAAGTTGTAACCATTCTCAATAATTAATTATCAAATATCAATAAATATGACCGACCCACACAAGCCGTTATTGAAGACATGCTCCGGATACACAACCGACTATCTCTGTGAGCCAACGACTGGAACTCGACAGACCATACTGCCAGACCAAAGTACAAGTGGCCTTGTCCTAAATGGCTCCTACAAAAGCACCGGGTGCGGACGACTTCCTGACATTGTTTTATCAGCATAACTGGGCCATTGTCGGGAAGATGTTAATACCACGTGCCTTGAAATCCTAAACGGTGTCCGGAGTATCACATGGTCCAATCACACTGTCTCATCATTTCAACATCAATTACGAAGGTTAAACATGTGAGCATTCCTAGTGACTTGGTGTGTACAAGGAAATCCTCAAGAGAGATCCAAGTGTACACCTCAAATAGGGGATTAGAACACAAGGAAGAATAGGGAGTGCGTAGGGAGAGAGTAAGCAAAGGCAACTGCTCTTGGAAGTGAGATAGTAGACTAGCAAGAGATTGAAGTGTCTAAGAGTTTGCAATAGAGGGCTAACGATCCTATATATAGTCGGGAAGTGACCGTTGTGAAGGGGGTTAATGCACCATAAATGGCGGCTTAATGATAACCCATGTAACGACATGTTCGACCGCATATATAGGGACCGTTACGCACCTGCCCGCATATATCGGAGACCGTTATGAGATCGTCCGCATTTATGGGATACGTGAGCCTTTAACCTTTCAGTCAGTTACCATAGGTCGCGCGCGAGCTTGGTTGTTGCTCTCGCGCGACGGGCCTTACTCTAGCCTCCAAACCACTAAGTCCCTACAAGTCTCGTGTCGTTGGTATGCGAGGGCCTTGTCTCGCAGCCCCCAAGTGGATAAGCATATGTAGTTATCCGATGTACATGGAGCACAACTAGGTGTGTTGGATGGCTTCCACGTGGCTATTATCAGTTGTCTGGAAGGCACCATCTACATTAGCCCCCTTTTGCGCGGATGTCAGGCGCGCGTTTGTCGTGCAGTCGCGTAAATCTCAAGAGAGATCCTTAAGAGAGATTCAAGCAAATGCGCCTCCTCCATATTAAATGGGTTTACCGAGGCGGGTATGGTGACTACCCTGTCTTTCCAAATGGCCTTCATCACTTGATGGGCCGTCGAGGGCACAACGTCAAAGCGGTGGATCCACGCTCGACCAATGATCATGTGAAAAGTGGTGTTGGCATCAATGACATGAAATTTGGCGGAACACTCATTCTAGAGTCGCTTCCAAAGCCCATCAATGGTGATGGCTTCTTGACAATTTTGCTTTGGGGGATTCCAACCAACTCCAGGGTACTGAGCGGAATCACGTTTACTGCGGTTCCGCGATCAATGAAAGACCTCTTGAACTCCACATCGTTGAATAATGCCGTCACGTACAGCGGCCTCTGATGGCTCGCGTCCGTCCTCTTGTCAAACTCATCAAATGTCATGATTAGACCATTCGATTGCGCGACCCTGACAAATCTGCCATTCAAGGAGACCAATTCTTCAACATAATCCTCTCCCACCCTTAAGATGGCTTTTACCATATCGTGCCTACAACTGTTTGAGAAATTCATGTCATCAAAGAATTTCTCGAACTTGTTGGAGTTCTTCATGCGTTCTGCGCGTGAATATTCAGTGTCCACGCCATAGCCTTCTTCCTCACAGATTTATGCAACCACTGGTATTTCTGCATCCGTGACCTCCTCAAGGTCTATGATTGAAACCACGGCTATCTCCTTTCCCTTGGGCTCCTTCTGTGCATGAGACGACAAAGGATTGTCGTGTACATCCTTGGATGGTTTGTCTATGACCAGCTTTCCTTCTTTCACTTTCCTGTCCCCCAGCCATCTGAGCTTCTTGCATTACCTTGTCGGGTGCATGACTTGTCCATGGCATTGGCACCATTTGGGGTCCTGTAGTTGCTCTCTAGTGGGTTTATGCTCTAACGTGGGCAAAATTCCATCTCTTCGCCAATTCTTGCAAAGCATGATCGCGTCTTCGCTCGAGCACGGCAGAGGCAGTGCCTCCCGGGATGCAGGTCGCTGCTGCTTGTGAGGGGACAACATTGCATTCACCTCCACGTCCTGTCCGCGCTTGTAACTAAATCTCCCGATCTTGAAGCCAGAGCTAGCTGGCGCGCAGTCATGAGTGTTCTTCCTCCTCATCTTCTCCACCAGTGGCTCAATGTTCCTGGTGCAGTCAATCAACTTCGAGAACGTAGGCATGTTTAGATTTATCAACATACCTTTGTATTCATCACGCATGCCCTAAAGGCATATCTCCACCAGGAGGGGTTCCAAGACATCGTCAACGCACTCCAAGGACCTGGCCCTGAACCTTCTGATGAAGGCGACTCCTTCCTCATCATGCTTTTGATACATGCGATAGAGATGGATGGTGATGACCTTCTCTTCTACTTGGAAGAATTTGGTGTAGAATTTCTTCACCATATTTTCCCACGTCTTGAAAGACCCTGTCTCGAGGGTTTTGTACCACTTGTATGCGACAACCCCTAGAGACTTGGGGAATTCGCGCATCAGCAGCCTGGTGTCAACTCCATGTGGGCCCATCAGATAAACGAACCTCATTACATGCTCGTGTGCATTCCCACTGACTTCATCTAACTTCTCCCATTTGGGCGTCTTGTACCCACCAGGATTGGGCATTAAGTATATATCCCGCGGGATCACTGTCCACTTTTGGGATAACAGTGTCTGCGAAGCTCTGATCGCGATGATTTTATCTATTCGTTGTTCCAGGGCTAAGACGCTGGCGGGAGTACTTCCTTCGGAAGTTAATGACGGTGTCGCGGCGAAGCCCGGGATGTAGGGCATATTTGGATCGTAGGGAGGCGGAGGTGGGAGTGCATAACTCCCCTGAGCTCCGTTCACGTGCGCGGGCAACACGGAGTACGTAAAAGGATTCCCAGTGGATGTCAGGGAAGAGCCTGATTGAAGCCTTGGTGCCGCGGGCGTAGGGCCATTGGGCAGGAAAGCTTGTGGGTTTGGCAGGACGGACGTGTGCACAACGGATGTGGCGGGTGGCCCTGATGGAGGCAACTGAGCTGCCGGTGACGGGACCGATGCTCCTTGGGTGGTGTTCTGTACAAGGCCCCCCAAGATTGCCATGATCTGGGCGATCTGAACGGACTGAGCCTGCATGGCTTCCGCCTGGATCTGAATCGTGGCTTGCGACGCCTCTATAGAGGGCCGATTTCCCGTAACGTTTGAGTGTTTGTGTTGGTGTTGGGGGTCTCTTCCTCCTGAGTGTCATCTCTCAAAGGGGATTGGTCTCCCTCACGACGACTGGTTTCAAGAGACATGGTAGCTAGGTTGATTGGCTAAAAAGGTTGAAGGTGGATGAGTTCACGTCGGGTTCACCAAAATGTGTACAAGGAAATCCTCAAGAGAGATCCAAGTGTACACCTCAAATAGGGGATTAGAACACAAGGAAGAATAGGGAGTGAGTAGGGAGAGAGTAAGCAAAGGCAACTGCTCTTGGAAGTGAGACAGTAGACTAGCAAGATATTGAAGTGTCTAAGAGCTTGCAATAGCTAACGATCCTATATATAGTCACGAAGTGACCGTTGTGAAAGGGTTAATGCACCATAAATGGCGGCTTATGATAGCCCCTGTAACGGCATGTTCGACCGCATATATAGGGACCGTTACGCACCTGCCTGCATATATCGGAGACCGTTATGAGATCGTACGCATTTATGGGATACGTGAGCCTTAAATCTCTCAGCCAGTTACCAGAGGTCGCGCGCGAGCTTGGTTGTCGCCCTTGCGCGACGGGCCTTACTCTAGCCTCCAAACCACCAAGTCCCTACAAGTCCCGTGTCGTTGGTACGCGAGGGACCTATCTCCCAGCCCCCAAGTGGATAAGCATAGGTAGTTATCCGGTGTACATGGAGCACAGCTAAGTGTGCTGGATGGCTGCCACGTGGCTATGATATGTTTGTCTGAAAAGCACCATCTACACTTGGATAGCAAAATGATGCCTAAAAGTTGTATCGTTTTGCTATCCAAGTTACATGGTCAAAGTGACCGGGTGAATAGTGTAAAACGTCGAATGTAAGGTTTATGGCAAAATGAAGTATGTACATGTTTGGATAAAAACATGTAAATATATATTTTGAAATGTAAATTTATATCGGTTGAACCAGCAGTCTGACAAATTAAACCTAAAACCATTGCTTCAACGATTCAACCTGTTTGAACCTGAATCCATTGTCTCAGATGAAACTTTTTTGATCAAAGGTAAGAAATATCATTAATAATAAAGAAGTGCAGCCAAATCTTGAATACAGGAAAATAAATCTTTAAGCCTTCGTCGCCGCATCTGAGTACCTACAGTCTAAATGTAGACCTACCTGTACTATAGTGACATAACATAAGCTTACATCATATAATAGATAAACACAAAACAATAAAATAAAGAAAAACCCATCGGCAGCTGATTCGATCCAGAAATTAACGCATAAGGAGACGGTGAGGCGATGACATGCAGGAGACGGCGCGGCGGTGGGCGGCACCTGAATCACAGACGGGCAAACGACGACTCCTTATAGAGAGCAAATTCGGTGCAAACGGTGGAGAAGACGAGGACTGAAGCTGTGACTCCATACAGATTCAGGGAAGACGACACGATCATGATATGGCCGCTGATGTGGCTGAAAACTTCGCGGGTGCGCGAAATTGGAAGATCCCAAGGAAATGAAGTCAGAGGTGGCTAAAAGCGAAGGGGATCGAACCGAAATCCAAAACCTTGTGATGATTTGGCCGGGAGGATGGCATGGCACAAAGAGGGCAGAAACAGCAACCCCAAATTGATTTGGCCCGAAGGCTGACATCGATGGGGAAAACAATAAAAACGCCCAGTGAAGATGCCTAGAGTCGGCCGACGACCATGGACGAGAGCAGAGCCTCCGAAGCAAACGGAGATCCGAAACTTTTTTGCCCAAAGGGGTTGTGAGTGTAGGGACCGGAGAAGAAGAAATCGCCGTAGAAAACACCGAGGAAGGGTTCATCAGAGGCCAGACAAACAGAAGAGAACCAAAAAGGTCGCCTGATTTTAGAGCCACCGCCGGTGAGGCAGCGGTCTCTCTCTCTAAAACTAGAGAGAGGTCAGAGCTTAGATGGAACTTGGTTATAGAAAAATCGAGTATACCAATTGGTCGTCAAATTTTCCACATTTGCAATTTAAGCACAAAAATATGTCAAGCACTATTTCATTTAGTCAAATTATGCCTCGTTGTCTGTTGTGACTATTTTCTCACTAAGTGCTTGTTTGGTATCCTTATTTTTAAACTAGTCTTTTTAAAAACAGTGTGTTTATCAAAAAACACGTTTGAAACAGTCAAATTTTGCCATGTTTTATAACAAAGACAAGGAAGAAACACTTGTTTCTGGAAAAACAATATATATATATATATATATATATTTTTTTTTAATGTTCTTTCATACTTTGGTGGTTAAACATATCCATACTTGTTGAATGCATAAATGACAAATATATACCGATATTGTATGTACAATATGATGCTAGTGTAATTTTTTTTGTTGAATTATCATCATCACATAGAAGACAACTAGTCCAAATACAAGATGGCTTAACCATGAATTCTATACACACCACTACTGTCACAACTACTACAAACGCAACATAAACTAGTTACATAAGATGATTATCATACAAAACAACTTTTCGTGACTTTGTGAGCTTTGGCCACTAATGCTCGCGAAACTTTAGAAATAGAGCAAAAGACAAGACGCCCCATCGCACCCTTGTTTCTACCAAAAAGGGGCCCAACCTCAACTGCCGGTCTACTCCTTCTCTGAAATAAAAGATAAATAGAAGAGCAATCAGTATTATTGTTAATGCAATGAATGTTATGATGTAATACAAAATTAACTCCGTGCTCAACAACCAAGAGCTCAACCTGATGGGCAATGGAGAGGATACACTTTTTCCCAATGATCCAATGAAATTCGTCAGCTCCCTATGTATGTAAGCTAATATTTGAAGAGACGTCACGTGTATTCCAAGCACCATCCACGAAAATATCCATCACATGGTGTTGACCAGGTTTATGTTAGAGAAATTAAAACTAAAATTTAATAATTTTGCCAAGTAAGTTTTTAATTTTAACCGATATTTCTTTTTTTTTTGCAAACTTTTAACCGATATTTCTAAACGTATGCCAAACAATTATCCAATTTAATTTTTTAAACCCTTTTACTGAAATATTTTTTCCAATATTTTTCCTAATTTTTATACAAAAAAGTCCTAACTATATCAACAATGAATATATGCCTCCCATGTCCTTCCTACAGGCACATCATTTAATAGTAGTTTATTCATATCACTTCTCAAAAAAGTTTAGATAAAAACTGGTCAGAGAAATACTATTCCACAAAATTTTCAAAATTTTCAAATTTAACCTAATTTGGAAACCTATAAAGCTGGCTCCAGCCCACTCCGAACCACAATCTCCACCGTCTATTTCCAGGCCGTTGCAATGCACCCTAGAAACTCGCGAATTCACACAAACCCACCACCACCACAAATTTCAAAATTCAAAACACCTAAAAATAGTTTCGCCCAAAAATTAATCCATTAAATAAATAAACCCCCCCACTCTCTCTCTCTCCCCTGTCTTTTATCTTCCCTCAAAGGCTACCTTTCTCATTTCCTCATTCCCACCCACTCTCTCTCTAGCCTCCTCCGAAACCCTAGATCGATCTCTCTCAGTCCCTCTCGGCGAAAATGCGTGAGATCCTCCACATCCAAGGCGGTCAGTGCGGCAACCAGATCGGTGCCAAGTTCTGGGAGGTCATCTGCGGCGAGCACTGCATCGATCCCACCGGACGCTACATCGGCGAGACCGATATCCTCCTCGAGCGTCTCAATGTCTACTACAACGAAGCCTCCGGCGGCCGTTACGTTCCGAGAGCTGTGCTCATGGATCTGGAGCCTGGAACCATGGACAGCGTCAGATCTGGCCCCTACGGCCAGATTTTCAGGCCGGACAACTTTGTGTTTGGCCAGTCCGGTGCGGGGAATAATTGGGCTAAAGGTCACTATACTGAAGGCGCTGAGTTGATCGATTCGGTTCTCGATGTTGTTCGCAAGGAGGCTGAGAATTGTGATTGCTTGCAAGGTATGGATGATTTGACTCCTCTCTCTCGATGTTCTTCGTTCTGTGTTTTTTGTTGATTTTTTGTTGATTTTTTTGTGAAATCGCTCTTGTGCTTATGTGGATAGATGATTCACGAGACTGAAACTCCATCGTTCTGTGTTTATTGTTGATTTTTTGTTGATTTTTTGTGAAATCGCTCTTATGCTTATGTGGATAGATGATTCACTCTTCTCTCTCGAGAGATTTAAACTTATTTATTCTGTGTTTTTGTTGATTTTTTGTGAAATCGCTCTTGTGATTATGTAGATAGATGATTCGCTGTTCTGTAGAGAGAGATTGAAACTGCTTCGTTCCGTTTTTTTTTTTTTTTTTTTTTTTTTTTTTTTTTTTTTTGTGAAATCGCTCTTATGCTTTTGTAGATAGCTGATTCACTCCTCTCTCCAGAGATTGAAACCTATTTGTTCTGTGTTTCTGTTGATTTTTTTTGTGTGAAATCGCTCTTATGCTTATGTAGATAGCTGATTCACGAGAGAGATTGAAACTTCTTCGTTCTGTGTTTTTTGTTGATTTTTATGTGAAATTGCTCTTATGCTTATGTAGATAGCTGGTTCACTCTTCTCTCGAGAGAGATTGAAACTTATTCGTTCAGTTGTTGATTTTTTGTGAAATTGCTGTTATGCTTATGTAGATAGCTGATTCACGAGAGAGATTGAAACTTCTTCGTTGATCGATTCCGTTCGCTTTTGTTGATTTTTTTGTGAAATCGCTGTTATGCTTATGTAGATCTCGTTGTTGTTGTTGATGTGGTGGTTGGTGATGTGCAGGTTTTCAGGTGTGTCATTCACTGGGAGGAGGGACAGGGTCAGGAATGGGGACGCTGTTGATATCGAAGATTAGGGAAGAATATCCCGATAGGATGATGTTGACCTTTTCTGTATTTCCATCTCCGAAGGTATCTGATACTGTTGTGGAGCCTTACAACGCCACATTATCTGTTCATCAGCTTGTAGAGAATGCAGATGAGTGCATGGTTCTCGACAATGAGGCCTTGTATGATATTTGCTTCAGAACACTGAAGCTCACCACCCCCAGCTGTAAGCCACATCTCTCTGCAATTCAATTGATTCGTTGCTTTTGTTTGTATTCTGCTTTAGTTGTTTGTTTTCATCCTGCACATTTAGATTGAATTTTGTTTGGGTGTTGAATGCATATAGAGACTGTTAAAGCCCAAAGAGGGTGGTCTTCTGTCCCTGATGTAGTAGTCAAGTATTGGCCTCTGGCATGTTTCCTTGATTATGTGCATTCTCAATCGCTCATTTAGGAATTACTTCTGAACTATAATTGAAGCTGAAGGTGCTGTCACATCTTGAAATTTCTATAAATGTGGTTTTGTAATGAATATGTTTCACTATGCTTATATTAATCAATTCCATTTCTTACCATGTTAAAGGTCGTACTAGTATATGGGGGTATGTTTTGTGATAGATCAACTTCATATGTTCACCATTTGAGCAGCCAAGAAACAACAGAGGTTACCTTAATGTGTTTGTGATGTGTTTATCATTGCAGTTTACTTTTACCATTTCTTTGCAAGTACACCTTTTTGATCTATCAAGTATCAACCATACTTGTTTTGTTTGAGAGTTTGGGTCCGTGAAGTATGAAGAATCTAGTACTGTGTAATAATCTATTTGAAGTATGGAGTTGGTGAAGTGAATAATATTTTCAATTTATTACTCTGATGATGAGTAATACATTGGATTGTAGATTACCTATCTAATGCTGACATCTGAGAGCCTCAATAATTGGATTGTAGTTCGGTGGTCATTTGGATGAAGTATTTTTTATTGTTATGGTAATCAAGCGTGATCTGTTTTGGGTTTGTATGACAATTTAAACAGAACCGAACTCCTGCCACACTGTTATTACTTTCAAAAATGATACAGAATTTGTGATCGATTGTGAAGAAAAACTGTTTCATGATCTGCAATATGAAGAACTTATTGCACGCAGGCAAACTGTTTGAGGGATAAATTGTAACATTCAAGTAGTTGTCTACTAATAACAGCTTGCAATAGTTGATACTGAGGCATTATTTTGCCGTCATGGGTCATCTCCTCACTATGCTAATATGACAAGAATAATAGTGGCATCCACTATCAAATTGTCTGTTTGTCACACCATTCCTTAGTGGTGTGAACAAACCCTATATTAATATGGTGACGTGGTGGTTCATGACTGCTAAATTCTATCTCTTGATTTGCAGCTGTAGTCTCTTTGTGGTGAGATAATATTGCCAAGTCTTTCGTACATTTTGAAATGATAATTTGATTTTAAGAAATAGTATTTCTTGGTGAGTACATTGACTGGGTGAAAATTAAGTCTGTCACAGATAAGCTCCTCACTATGTTGGTGTGATGGTACACACTAACCATGGTTTATGCTATTTCAGTGGGAGAGCTGTTCCCACCATGAGTGGTGTGAACCATCATGTCAGCATGCTATGTGGCTGTTTGTGATTTGAACTATTAATCTGTAATTATGTCCCAGTGAGATTAGATTCACATGAATCATTCTTAGTCTATATTTGAAGTAAGATCGTTGACAGGTCATAAGGTAGTTGATGAAGTTGAAAGGAATCCACATTGCTGCTGTTGCGCCCCTAATTGTGGGACAATTATGTGATTCATTACTTCATTTTTATGTATATGGAATAGCTTTTATTGGCCCTGGACTATGGTTGATGTGGTGTTCCCAGCTCACTGAAATCACAACAATGCTGCATAAGTGGCATTGTGTTGGCCTAGGACCACCACGTCATCATGGTCCAGGACCACTAATACTCTCTCATATATATAATGCCCTTGTTTTGTAGGAGATGTATGGGATTGTAGATTATACTACGGAATGTCTCTAGAAGATTGATATTGCATTAGTCGCTTTTACTGTTGGTGATCTGAGTTACTTAGCATCTATATTATGAGTAACACATTTCAGCACATGCTTGTCTCAGTATTTGTAATTCTGAAGAGTGACAAGTTTTTTCCAATTTTGTTCATTTACAGTTGGTGATTTGAACCACTTGATATCTGCAACAATGTCTGGAGTTACATGCTGTTTGAGGTTTCCTGGGCAGCTCAATTCAGATCTCCGTAAGCTTGCTGTGAACCTGATCCCATTCCCGCGTCTCCACTTCTTCATGGTGGGATTTGCTCCTCTGACCTCCAGGGGTTCACAGCAGTACAGGGCTCTTACAGTCCCTGAACTCACCCAACAGATGTGGGATGCAAAGAACATGATGTGTGCAGCTGACCCCAGACACGGACGCTATTTGACAGCCTCTGCGATGTTCCGCGGGAAGATGAGCACGAAAGAGGTCGACGAGCAGATGCTGAACGTCCAGAACAAGAACTCGTCGTACTTCGTCGAGTGGATCCCACACAATGTGAAGTCTACAGTCTGTGACATCCCTCCTATTGGGCTCAAGATGGCGTCGACCTTCATTGGGAACTCGACTTCGATTCAGGAGATGTTCAGGCGTGTGAGTGAGCAGTTCACTGCCATGTTCAGGAGGAAGGCTTTCTTGCATTGGTACACTGGAGAAGGAATGGATGAGATGGAGTTCACTGAAGCAGAGAGCAACATGAATGATCTTGTGGCTGAGTATCAGCAGTACCAAGACGCGACTGTTGATGAGGAAGAGTATGAAGACGAGGAACAGGAGTACGAGAATTGAGCAGCTGCACATGCCGGTATAGTGTAAGGAGGCTTAGAACAACCCATGGTTGTTGTAACCTCAAAACGGTTTTACCAGTGATGTTGGAATTGTGTGAAAGAGTGTTCTTTTCCAGAAAAGACATGGTTTTATCGGTTTGGGCAGAAACAATTTATGTTACTCTTTGTGATGGTATTATTTTGGTTCTATTTGTGTAATTCATTTCTCTACCTTGAAGGTTTGCTAGTCTCTTCTTATGCTGTCTTCAAACAATTGCTGTGTTGATATGCATGTGGAACCAGGATGTGGGTAGAACTTACTTTTCTCCACACCAATATCTGCATTGTGCATGAGACATAGTGCAGAGATGCACTACCAGGTGTGTACTTGTAAGCTTTTATGAGTTTGCATTTTCTCGTGAGCTTTAGTGTTCCACTATACTCATTAGCCTCTGCTTTGCAAGCTCCTTTGAGCTCAAACCAATTTGGTTGCTGGTTGGACTTGTGTCAGTGCCAAAGCTAGGCTTGATAGTTGGTTTAAGCTCAACAGAGATCTTCAAGAATGGGTCCTATGTGCTAGCGGACCATAGCCTTTGAGCAGCCAATGCGGAGTTCCTATGTGCTATTTTCATTTTTATTTGAGAAGAGACTTGTGCTTCTGTGCTTGAGTAGTTGCTAGTCACTGACCGATTCTTGGCTTGTTGAATTACTAGCCAAAATAGAGTTTTACTTGATGAGCAGCACTAATTTAGGGATTTTAGAGTGTAGAGTTTAACCGGTCATCTATCCCATGAATTTAGTCTAGTACGTACGTAGTGTGCGAAGTGGTCCGAACGCGGTGGTATTGAACGAAAATCATTGCTCTTGGGGTTGCGGACGTGGCTCCCGATAGCATCGAAGTCACAATCGTATTTAGACTCAGTTAAATCTAGTGGTCGTGATTTTGTTGGGAGCACCAACTCAACAACTCCAATAGGTGGAGCAAAAAAAGAAAAACAACTCCTATAGCACAGTCCAGGCGGTCGTTCGTGGGGATAAAGTATTTATTAGAGTCAGTTACACCATTGCGTTATGTCTGCATGACAGGACACGTCAATAAAGATAAAACAAATTAGCTAGATTGAGCCGACCAATTTTTGAATTATTGTCAATGATTGATGTTGAGTAGACATACAATAAATCTCGATAAATGAATAATCTGCCCTCGTTTGAGTAATGTACAAAAATGATGGGGACAAGAGCTGTACTGGTATAAGAGGTAGGATGTGATTGAACTGGTTATGAGTGATTGGTTAGAGAAAAATATAAGATATGATAAGTAGCAGGGATATGTATTGACATGGTTGGGTAGTGCATGACAAGAGGTATAATATGTGTGTTAATGACCATATTGTTCTGCTTGTTTAAAATGTATTTAGTCTTCCACTATAACTGTAAATAAAAATAATATTACAGACGTTTTGACATTTTAAATGTGACAATATTAAATTAGCGATAGTTATAAATTTAGCTCAAAATATCGTAATGTAAGTCTATCATTCCTTGCATCATAGGTGTTGATGCGTGTTGAAATCCTAATCGTCATGATTCTACTTACACAGTTATACACACATATACGTACACACACATATACATATTATATATATATATATATATATATATATATACATATATATGTGTGTGTGTGTGTAACTGCTTTGAAGAAGACAACAGTTTGGACATCGTTTCAGTTGGATGGAAGAATTTTGGGTTCTTTTGGTTGTATTTCAGCAAGCGCCACTAGTGTAGACATATGCTAGTACAGTTGTGGTCTTCAAGTTGCTGCCAGGGTAGTCTCATAGCTTTTGGTCAGCTAGATTAAGTCTAGGATGTTAAGTGCTCTGTGTAGTCATATACTGGTACTAGTACAGCAGTTGTGGTCTTCAAGTTGTTGCCAATGTGTTCTCCTAGCTTTTGGTCAGCTAGATTAAGTCTAGGATGTTAAGTGCTCTATTGTACAGTTTGACTATCTTCAATGAAGTCTTGTTTTCTTCCTGGTAATATATAAATATATATATGTGCATGTATGTATGTATTATACATATATGTGTGTGTATTATTAGTGCTGCGAATTCGGGTCGGTTGACCCGAGAACCGACCCGAACCGAGAGGAAAGGGAACCGGGAAGTAGGGGAACCGGAACCGAACCGAGAACCGACTACCCGGACCGGACCGAATCCGTGGGTAGTTCGGTTCCGGTTCGGTTTTAGTGAATTATTGGAACCGGGAACCGACCCGGAACCGGAACCGGTAGAACCGGAACCGGAACCGGGCCGGAACCGACCCGAGAACCGACCGAACGGTCGGAAATTTGAAAAACTATCCGTTGGTTTCCAACGGTTGAAACGACCGTTGCTGATTTCTTTTTTTTTTTTTTTTTTTTTTTTTCTTTTTTCACTTCCCCTCTTCTTCCTTCTACACCTATAAATACCCAACCCACACTACCATTTTTTTCACACTTCATCAACAAACTCTCTCAACACTTCTTACAATTCTTCACTCCAAAATCATCCTACACTCTCCAAAATTCATTCTCCAATCTCCATATTCCTCAATCTCAATTCCAATTTCCACACACACACACTCTCAAAAATCAAAATCACTCAAAAATCGTCATACGCTCTCGTGTTCAAAATTCGACAAGCAAGAGCAACGCATCTTCCATATTCGGCAACGCATCTTCAATCTTCGACGTTTCGCTTCACCTCCAAGAATTATTCTTGGAGTTTGTAAGTTTTATTTTTTGTTGTTTTTAATTTGATTGTGTTATTATTTGCGCTTTAGTTGTAAAACTTAATTTTTTTTAATCACATTTCCATAAGAAAAAAATGGCTTCTTCTTCTCGTGCAAATCTTGATGACCAAAACAACCAATACGTACCCATAATCGAAGAAATTGATATTGATGATCAAATGGACATTTTATTTCCCCCTAATGCTTTTGACGGTATAGAGCAAAATGATCCGAATGTAGGTACTAATAAAAGAACACGTAAGGAGGAAAAACCTAAAAAAAGTTCCGTTTGGGAACATATGGATAAAATACCCGATGGTGTAGACGCCAACGGTACACCAAAATTTAGGGCTAAATGCAAACATTGTCAAAAAAGTTTTGTGTTGGATAAAACCGATGGATTAGGATCACTTAGAAAACACTTACAAAATGTACACGGACTTTTGAAAGATACACCCGCCGTAGGGGACGCGATGCTCCAAACCCAACTAGGATTCGACGCACAAGGCAACGTAGTTCCTTTTGTCTACGATGAAAAAAGGGCAATAAAAGCATTATCTCAGTATATCATTGCCACCGAAAAACCCCTAAATATGACCGACGAACCCGAGTTTGACACGTTAGTACAAACCGCTTTTTGTCCGGGTTATAAGCATATTAGTAGACACACTATTAGAAAAAATATAATAGGAACATATAGTGAGAGGAAAGCGGAACTTATGCAAACATTTTTTGATTCTAATTTCATAGTTGGTTTAACTTCGGATATGTGGTCGGGTAGAAATAACAAGGGATATATTTGCGTCACCGCACACTACATTGACACTAATTGGACTTTACAAAAACGTGTTATTGCATTTCGAGAAGTTGCCTATCCTCACAACGGTGTGAACATAGGAGAAGCCATAATCGATATTGTTGAAGAGTGGGGAATTGATCAACGAATTACATCAATTACTTTTGACAATGCATCGGCATGTGATAGTGCGATAGATCATATTAGAACTTTGATACAAACACCATTTCGCGAAGAAATCGAACATGTTCGTTGTGTATGTCACATTATAAATTTAATTGTACAAGTTGGTTTGAAAAAACTAGAAGAGTATATTTCTCCTATTCGTGATGCTATTCTCTGGATTGCGTCTTCAAACAAAAGACAAAAACTTTTTGGGGATTATTGTGCTAAAATAGGCAAGAAAAAAAGAAGGTTTGGGGGAGATTGTAGGACTAGATGGAACTCCACTTATTTGATGTTAAAAAGTGTTGAAGGTTATGAGACCACAATCACACGATTTTTGAATGAAAATGGCAATCCCGGAACCGTTACACAAAATGATTGGAACGTCGCAAGTGTCTTAAGAGAGTTTCTTGAACCATTTTATGACGCCACTACTATTCTTTCGGGTGTTTATTATCCTACTACTAACAACGTTATTCCACAACTATTGTTTTTAACGTCAGCTTTTCAACAATATAGGGAGAATGAATTTTTATACGAGGCAATTAACGACATGGAAGAAAAATTTCTCAAATATTTTGAAACGATCCCTATGATTTTTTGTTTGTCAAGTATTTTGGACCCAAGACAAAAGGATGCTTCCGTAGGTTTTATGCTAGGCCAAATACAAGAAAACATGAGTACCACATATAGACCCGTAGTGATATCACCAACTATTGAACAAGTTCAACAAGAACTTAATGCTATGTACGATAAATATCTTGCTAAATTTGGTGTTAGTGGTGGTTCTCAAAAATCATCGAGCGATCCGAAGGGTAAGGGCAAGGGTAAGAGTAAGTACGCTATTGGTTCTTTATTTAAAGGTACACAAGCCACACCAACCGGGAGTAGTTGCGTCTCGGAATTAACGTTGTTTCTCAACCAACATTATTTCATAAACGTGTCGGAGAGAGACATAGAAAATTTTGATATACTTGATTGGTGGAAAAATTATGAAAGAACTTATCCAATAGTTTCTAAAATGGCACGTGATTTACTAACCCCTCCAGCTTCTACGGTCCCTTCCGAATCTACTTTTAGTGCAGGTAAACGAGTTTTGTCGGAGAAAAGATCGTGCCTAACCTCGGAGATATTGGAGGTACTCATATGCTCGAAGGATTGGAGCGACGCCAACAAACGCACACAACACATACACATTTTGGACGTTATGGTCAACGAGCTTTACCAAGAATTGGGAATAGACCCGGACACTCCCCTTGATGTAGACCAATTGCCAAAGACGACGGGTTGAAAAATGAAGACTATTATTGGGTATTTTTGTTAATTTCAATAAGTTTGTATGTAAGTTAGAAAAAATGCAAATGATTGTTAGTTAAGTAGGTGCCAACCTAGTTGGGATGTACTTAAACTATAGTGATGCAATTTTTTCTAACATTTGATGTTTGTACTTTTAATCAATAATAAAAGCTTACTTTGTTTTTTCCACTTATTTGTCAAGTTTTGTTTTTTTTTTTTTACATATTTGTGAAAACATTACCTAAATACATTAATATTAAAAAAGACTAGTATTAATTAATAGCAATTCCTAAACCCTAACCCTAATTTAATTAATGAACCCTACCTAACCCTAACTATTCTTAATTAATAATACCTAACACTTATTAATTACAACAACTACACATTATTCAAATAACAACAGAAAAAAAAAAAAAAAATATATAGCCGAACGGTTCTAGAACCGAACCGAACCGGAAAACCGAACCGAAGTAGGACCGGTTCCGGTTACCGGGTCGGATTCGGTTCTAGTATTACTATGATTTCGGTTCCGGTTCAACCGAACCGAAATCCGGCTATGAACCGCCGAACCGAACCGAAACCGATCGGTTCCGGCTTCGGTCGGTTCGGTTCCGGTTCGGTTGAACCGAAATCGCACCACTATGTATTATACAGGTATATGTGTGTATATATATGTACACACATACACACACACACATATATGAGGACAATATTGTCATTCTAGAACTCCCTTCTTATACCCTCCTCCCCTCATTCTGCTTGTACCACCCTTAGGTGGTATAACATATATATATATATGTATATACATGTATATGTGTATATATATGTGTATGTACATAATATATGTGTATACATATATGTATATGCATAAATACATAATACGTGTGTGTATATAAACACATATATATGGGAGCAATATTGTCATTCTATAACTCCCTTCTTATACCCTCCTCCTCTTATTTGGCTTGTGCCACTCCTAGGTGGTATAAGGAATAAGGTTGTAGGAAAACACAAAGTTTTTTACTTAGGCCTCGTTTGGGTAGCAACATAAGGAGGCAGCATAGCATAACTTATGCATTCCTTTTTTTATTCAGTGTTTGGGTGCCAGTATAAGGGGGAACAAAAGTTATACCCCAACGCATAGTTTTAAAAACCGGATCGGACCAGCCGGTTCGACCGTTCGGACCGGCAAACCAGGCCGTGACCGGTCCGGTTCAGTTAGAAGACCGGCCATGCACAACAACTTCGCCACGTCATCCGAATCGGCGGTTGAACCGGGCCGTGACCGGTCCGGTTCAGTTAGAAGACCGGCCATGCACAAGAACCGAGCCACGTCATCCGAACCGGTGGTTGGACCGGGCTGTGACCGGTCCGGTTCAATTAGAAGACCGGCCATGCACAAGAACCGGGCCACGTCATCCAAAGTGGCGGTTCAACCGCCGTTCCGCGCGCTGCTGGGGAGAATCGAACCCCAGACCTCATTACAGAGGGAAGGGATGCTTGCCACCAGGGCAACGCTGCCGTTTTTGTTAGAATAGAACACTAATAGTACTTAACTTTTGTTTACATGATAAGGAAGCAACTCCAATTTTTTTTTTCTTCTTTTTGTCAATTGTTTGTTTCTTTTTATTGTTCCTTTTTAGAAATCTAATCTCTTTTTTAGAGATCCAGTATAAGTATTTTGTTTTGCCAAACTTAAGCATTAAAATTTAAGTTTTGACAGCTATAAATGTCTATTGCTCCCATATAAATTGTTATTAAAAAAAATGAAAATGTAGTCCTCTAAAATAGACACGATTATTTTATTGAGAGTGTGTTCTTAAAAGTTACAGCTAATTGTATATGAACCTCAAAATATAACTGTTAATGTCAGTCAGCATCTTTATATATATTATTAACCTCAAGATATAATTGTTTTTTACCATAATTTAGTTCTTTTAAACATAGCTATTACTATAAACAATATTACAACACTAAATAAGGTTCAAATTAGAACATTCAAGTATATTTTTTTGACTATTTTTCATTATCCTTACTATTTAATAAATAGAAAATTATAAATATATATTATTAAATAAATATGCAATTGAACCGGTCACACCATGAACCGGTGCCTCACCGGTTCGATGGCCGGTCCGGTTTTTAAAACTTTGTCCCATCATAATCTTTTCAATTTTGTGAAGAAAAGTTATACCACCTCTCCAGCGTATAAGGTCGGATAAGGGAAGCAACACAACTCACTATCTTTTTTACCAAAAGACCCCCGTACTTTCACCCTAATTCCTACCCCATATCTCCAAACCCTACAAATCTTCTCCGGCAAAATCCTGAAACCCACACACAATACCAATCGATTCCTCCATGGAATCCGACCAAAATTAGTGAAATCCACTGTCAATTCCGGCGAGCAAGACTCTGCCTTCAACTTCGTTCTTCATTTTCCGAGCTTTGAACCACAACATCAACCGTCTCAAGCGTAATAAACCCACCAAGGTGTCCATCATCACATAACCGCCATCAATCTCCTATCCAATCCAACAAACCAGAAGAGGAGAAGAAGGCGAAACCGCAGCTCTCACGATCTGGATACGAAGCTCGCACGAGTTCACCCCATCTTCCAATAATTTGGTTAATTAACAATATACGTTCGTTAATAATATAATTAGCTAATTAAATTTACCAAAAAATGTTTAGTTAATTTATGTGTTTTCATGGAAAATTATAATACCGACTTTGCGAATTCAAAATCACAAACAATGTAGGGGTATGTGGTCATTTTCACATTAACCCTTCATCATATCCTGCATCTTATCCGACAACATTTAAACACAAACATCCAACATTATATTCTATCAGGACTTATCAGACAGCATGTTTATCTTGCTACTTATACCAGCATAAGCATTATCCCTACATAACTTATCTGCTACTCAAACGAGGCCCCGAGGGATAAGAAAATCAGTTTTGTACCTGCTCTTTATTCTGAACCTAAACACAGGATAATGAGCCGAAGGTACAATCTTATCATTATCCCCCCCTTCTCATACCTTACCCAAACGAGACCTTGGTATCGAAGACAATTATTATCTGACGAGGTTATTCATTATCGAATTTTCATTTACTCCATTTGTTCAAGTCGAGATCAGAGAAAATTATTCATTTGACGAGGCTATTAGTTGATGAAACATTCATACATGGAGAGAGGTAAGTAACTGAGGGTTGTTTGGTGGTGTAAAGTTCACCGGGTGACAAAATTGACAATCAAACAGAACTTTAGGGGTCGAAATAGAAGAGAGGGTTTTGCTTTTGCAAAATCACGACTCACCGAGTCGGCCTCCATAGCTTCCTTCAGGTTTCAGGCCCGAAAGAAAGAGAGGTCGGAGCAGAGCGTAGAAATGGCGAGCGATCTGGCTTGTAGAGCAGCTTCAATAGCGAGAAACCGCACTCTGTGGACCCAATCCCTTACCGGTTTCGTAAGAACCTTCAGCACCTCTTCTTCTCCGGCGGCGGCACCATCATCGGCGACGAAGCGGCGGAAGAAGGGGAAGAACTTGTTCGAGGTGGCTCAGTTTCTTCCCAACTGGGGATTAGGTTTCCACATGGCGAAGAATCACTGGACCAATGTCTCTTATGAAATCACCAAGATTAACCTCTACAAGGTCTCCTTCTCACTCTCTTTAGTAGTGTTGATGTTTTCTGAGGCACTGTAATTTTTTAATCAATCAATAGTGAGGATGATTGCCGGAGAATCCGATGTTGATGAGTTTTAGGGTTTTGCAGGATGGGAGGCATGGCAAGGCTTGGGGCATTGCTTTTAAGGATGGTGAGTTTTCCATTGCTTTCTTTATAATTCTTTTTGTAGAGTTTCAGGGATTCTAAATTTCTTTTATAAGCTATTGTTGATTTGTGTCTTTGCACTCTGAAGAATTGATAAGGGCTTCAGTTGAGAAGGAAGAACGTAATTAATTTTTGTGATTGATGATACCTGTTCCATTGTAAGGCTCGCTAGCAATCAAGTCCACTGCATCTCTTGCAGAAAACTGTATGTCACCTCTTGTGAATTTGATCCTCAATTTCACGACTCAGCCATCAGTGTCCTCATGGGTTGAAAGGTGGGTTACGTGGGTATATAGTCGTCACTCGTCAGATAGTTTCATAATCCTCCCGAGTAGTTGCTTTAGGTGACAAATCGTACTTTGAGCTCTAACTTATACTGCAGAAGTGGAGCCCTTGCTGGCCAATCTTGGTGAGCACTTCAGTAACCATCGGTACTGAAGTGTCTAAATTCCTTTTTATAAGCTCTTGTCGATTTGTGTCTATGGCTAGTGCACTTTTTTAATTGAGATCATACTTGTTACATTATAAGACTCGCTAGCAATACATCTCGTTCCAATTGTATGTCACCTCTAAGAAGTAACCGTCTGACCTAATTGTAACTATGGCATCTCAAGCAAAGGACTTCCTCTTACCATGAAGCTTACAATTCTACTCCTTTTCTAGAATCGAACCCAATGGTCACCTCCAAGTTAGTGAATTTGATATTCAGTTTCACGTCTCAGCCATTCATGTCCTCATGGGTTGAAATGTGGGTATAGTCGTCAGATAGTTTCATGATCCTCCCCAGTAGTTGCTTTAGGTGACAAATCTTACTTTGAGCTCTAATTTAGACTGTAGAAGAGGAGCCCATGCCGGCCGATCTTGGTTGAGCACTTCCGGTTACATCATTACACTATTGTTGCTTTCCCTATCATCTTCGTCATTTGCGAGACGTGTAAGAAAGACTAAACAAAATCTAACCATGCCTGGTAAGTGAAACTTCTGTAGTGAAGACTGCTTGTCGGGTTGGAGGCGTTGAACAAACCTGCTATTCCACTTGAATGTGCCATTCAGCCCTGTTCTTATCTGCACAGCTCTTTATAAGGAGCTCCTTAATAGGTTTGAAATAGCTGAATCAAACTTGATCTATCTGGTAAGACCTTATTGACCTTTAAAACTCCCGTACTTTACTCTTGGTCATCTGATGTATACAGAGAATTTAACCTCTATATTCATTCATATGATACTTCGGAAGTAGTCTGCTATATACTTGTACGGAAGTGAGTGTTGTACCAAAATTCTTTTATATGCAGTCCTTTAGCCAACTGGTAGGTTCGGTCACTTGTTATGCACCTTAAGCACCCTTCCACACTAGTTTAATCTCCCAAGGCCATCACTTCACGGATGATAACCATTGGAGTGGCAAAGTTGAGTTCCCACCAAAGTTCAGTTCTAAGAAATACATTATCCTTTTCACTGATTATAGCAGTAGCATGCCCTGTGGCTTATGGAAATGAGTAGATAAGACTTCATCCTCTTCTGCAGCAATGAGGACGAGTCAAGGCATCAAAATGACCGAATTCAGTGATTCTTTCTGTTGCTGCTAGTGTGATAGTCTTTCTTTCTGACCTAGGCAGCCCTTAAACAAGATCCACCGAAACTTCAGAAAAAATGTGGATGAGGAACTAGCAAGGGGCTTAAAGAATGTAAGTCATTTCAGATGCTCATTGTTACTTCTTAGACACACATCGCAGCTTGTACCTGTTCTTTACCTTCCGTAAACCTGGCTAACAGAAGTATTGGCTTATTCTATTAATTTTTTTTCAAGATCCAAGAATGTCCTCTACCATTCTAGCCAGCATCGCAATATCCTGCAACATCTTCTTCCTTAGCTTCCATGTACATTGACCGTCCTTGCTTCCATAGCAACCTATTTGTCAGTTTGCACCTTGTGTGTTCCAAAGTTAGTTCTTTCAACATTCCCGTACACCCAAGGATCTTCTGAATGGCATTCAATAACCTCTTTCATCCACTGAGGCTGGCCGAATTGAGTTACATACAACTTTCCTTTCTTATTCAGGACTCTGTATAAAAACATAAGCTACCACATTTTTACCGACCTTTTTTATAGGATAAAACATAATCGCACCCGGGTAATTTGCTAATCCATATCTGTTGTAGGATAAAACGTAACCGAGCCCATGTGTTTTGCTAAGCCATTTCTGTTGTAAAACAATGGACACCTTTTTCTCCAGCAAGTATTTCAAGCTCTGAAGGTTGGCTTTAGTTGTCTTAATTACAAACAGATCTCTTTTCAGATGACGCTCCACTTAGTCCCAACATGTACAGTAGCCAACAACTCGGGTCATAGGTGGCGCCCCAAAGTGTTCAGGAGCTTAAGTGTTGTTGAAGCACGCCATATGATGGTATTGTTGCGTTAAAGCCACACTAGTCCCAGTTCCTGTACCATGAACATCAACTTCTGAAAAGCACATGCTGCGGTACTGTCAGGTTAAGCTTCAACTGCAGTGATTGCTTTGGTTTACTTCGGGTTCAGTACAGCTTCCTCTGCCTGTTCACTCCAAACTAAACTTCTTTTGTCAATCCCGTTCTCCTATCTTTCCCCTTTTCCCCTTAAGCCCCCATTGGGTGCAGGCCTTGACGACTGCAACGCGCTCTTTATCTTCCCCTGGTCTCCCTTCATCCATTTCCTGAAATGGCACTTTCTATCCTCATTATGTGTCTGTCTAAAAGGAAACGTAGATCTTTTGGCACCAGATTCTCTTTGCCTTAAGCCCTTAACAATTCTAGGGCCAATTTAGCAAGTGACCATGTCAGACTGCTCATGGCTACATACCAATGTCATTGAGGAAAATTAATCCAGACCAGAGTTACCAGAATTTGCCATTAGATTGTGATGTCCGAACTGGAATGCCTGCTCCTAATCGCGGTTTGACGACGGTCCGTGGCTGTACAGGAAGATACATGAAGCATTGTGGGGCTCTTTCGAGCAGAAGGGCTAATGAAATCAGAAATATCGCCGTCTAGTTGGGGAGAGAAGAGGGTGGAATCGTAGAGAGTTAAGAATGTCCGGTAATATGAGGAGAATAGCAGAGACCGGAACGAGAATCGTGGAGAGAGAGGGAGGGAGATATCGAAGAAGAAAATTTATACAATGTTATCATCTCTATAATTTAGCTAGATAGTTACCAAAAATCCACTACTTATTGATACGGGGGAGCAGTGTTCAGTCCCATTCCCACTATTTTAAAAAGAAATTCATATTGACCACGAAAAAGAAGTCTGAACTCTAAAGGAATCAAAATGCATACCTCATATATTTTTTTAAAGAAAACTACAGAATTAGTTATTTACATAAATAAAAACAGATCAAATTATATCTTTCAAAAAAAGACCAAATCTAGTGTATACATATTTTTTTATGGAAATAAGTCCAGCTTATAAGGCCAGCACCTCTAATTAACAATCATGAGTACTTAATAGTTTATATTACAATAATTGCATTACTAAAATAAGAATCATCCTAATAATCGTTGCACAATCCCGGCAAGCGAATTTCGTTCTGCTCAAGCAATCCAAAGACCCCTACCCCTAGTGAACCGAATTCCATTGGGTAGTGTGAACCGTGATCCTGTTCCGCGTTCCCGATCCGAAAAGAGATTTAGGTAACCTTGATCCAGACTTCCTCAAATAGAGCTGAAACATAGTAACCATAAGAGGCTGGAATCTGACTAGGACTTTGTTAGCTCAAATCACGATACTAAAGGTGACCTTGACGAGTTCTAAAATCTATTTCTGTATGTCCTCCATTCTAACTTGGTGATATCTAGCTCCGGGATCTAACATAGAAAACCAGCTAGCCCCATGCAGCTTATTGAGTTTCTAATGTATAACTGGAAAAGATATTCTTAATAGTGGTATCACTTAGTTTTCTATAGTCAATGCAATACCTCCTGTTATCAGCTCTCTATTCACTAAGGTTGCGTTTGGTAACAGTGATTTGAATTTGGATTTGAAATCCAAAATTTCAAATTCTAAAATTTAAAATATGGGGGGATTTGAAATTTTCCGCTTGGATGCCCTTTTACTCTAGTTATGAAATTGGATTTGGGTGTTTGTTTGTTTTTTTTGTTCGAAATTTGATTTTGTGTTCATTATCCAATTTAAAGATTGAACACGAATGTGGGCTTGGCCCAGTGGTCAGATGCTAACACTTAAGAGCCTTGGCGTGTCAAAGTTCTAGGATCCCGGGTTCGATTCTCCCAACAGGCAGTTTTACACATTTGTATTGTAATTCTTTTAGAAGACAAAACATGATCAGGCGGCTTCATTTAAAGAAACCCAAAGCTAAAACTTCGGCTTTCAAGCCATCACGCGCGGAGATTTGAAATGACAGAGTATTTGGAGGAATTTGAAATTATTAACAATATGGAGGTATGGATTTGTCCCAAATCAAATTCAAGCCTCTTATAATTATCCAAACATCGGATTTCATTCCAAATCTCACCAAATTCAAATCCAGCCCCAAATTCATGGTTATCCAAACAGACCGTAATAGAATTAGGACTTCTCTCTATTCACTAGTAGAATTAGGACTTGCAAAGGGATTTTACTTTCTCTGATCAACCTACTTGCTTTCATTTCTCTAACCAATTCTGTACATCTGGTAACTATGGTGGCTTACACACATCTCGATTTGAAAATCTGTGACTTCTATGGTAATGCTTTAGAGTCATCAAACATATTGCAAGAAAAATCTTAGGGTCCTGCATTTCAGTGGAAGTGTTATACAATTATCTTACAATGATGTGCTCATTGGCTGCCCAAACTTTTGATAGTTCTGGGTAGTCAATACTTTGCAACGGCAGGGTCCTTCCTCTTTCAACATAGAGTTCTCATTCTGAAATAGTTGGAGACTAACATCTGATTTAAGTCAATATTCACAAGGCTATTCTGTTTGAGCTGTTGAACTCCTAATTTCAAATCACATCCATCAAGCTCTCAAGTCAGTTTGAAAAGTCAGTTCTTGTATAGAAAATTCCTCACCCTTAGAAGCGTCTTTAATTTCAATTGCATTCCCATCTGCTAAAGAGACCACCTTAGCTTAGAGTTGTTAGGTTATACCCCAATTCTCTGGCAGTTACGGTGTCAACGATTGTGTGTGTATCCGGAGTCTTACCTTTTTTTTCCTCCTTCAAATAAGATAGTCTGAAGATTCATGTTACCAGACAATGCATACAATGAAATGGCTAGCTCCTTATCTAATACTTGTTGCTTGCTGATTTCTTCTTGCCCTTCCAAATCATCATCTATTAACATATAGATTTGCTTTGTCTTGCCCATTTGCCTTTACTGATATTTCTCATCACAGAAATAACAGAGATTCAGGTCTCTTCTAGCTTCTTCTCTTTGGGACAAGTCCTCTTCGCGGGAGGAAATTCGTTTACTGACTATGGTTTATCCATTTCTAAAACACTAGTTACAAGTACTCTTATTCTTAAATAGGTTGATTAGCAGGTCCGCGTGTGGGAGGATATTGGGAGTACATTGGTATACCTGCTAGCGTCCCTCATGCAGTGATTCTAGTCGTGCCTCTTGGATTCTTGCAAGACCTTTGCCTGGGCCACAGTCTTGGGAAATTGCATCTGCAGAACATTTCAACCTTTGACCTATTTCGACCCATGTATTGCTTAACTCTCCCAATACATTTTTATCCATTTCTGGAAAGTCGTTTACTTTTTCGGAGAAAGATGCATAAGTCAGCCCTCAAACTTTTTAGTCTCTGCCATACCCCAAGAGTACGCCTCTCATTTGAAATGCGGGGTTGCAAATACCCACTTCTGTTCATCACTGAGCGCATGTAGTTGGAATCTCTGTTGCATTTAAGCAGCCACTACAGAGGGTCTACTGAATCAAATTTTGTAAAATAAATTTGGGATTGGTTGCCTTGAGCAAGGAATTTTCTGCAGCAGGTTCTCTCATTCTTTCTGACACAATCTTGGCCACATGTATGCCTTTATGGACATGCTCTTCAAAATGAAATTTAATTCCTGTGATTCCTTCCCCTTGTTTATCATTGATAGTTTCAATTATTTGTAAGGTAAGATAGCCAAGTCACATTCAACTAGCACTGACCAAACATAGAAGTCTCTTGGATACATATTTTATGATCATTTGGAGCCCACAATGAAATAGCCCACCCCACATATAGAAAGGACGAGGAGTAAAATCCGAAAAGAATGGGGAATTGGAGTGGATCGCCTCCTGGTCTTGCTTGTATGAACTTCACTTTTTATCTGATCTGTCCTCCAGATGACAATCTGTCTCCTTCATATCCAATGGCTCATGGATGCACTTCTTTTTCTCATAATTCATGACCAATCAATGTCTCTATGGCAGACCCATCTTACTGGAGATGCATGCTTACAAATCATCTATCCAGATTTCAATTGATTCAATGATGGGATAAAATTTATGAATCAGAGTCACAGTATGTGGTCACTTTTGTAATGCAATTGATTTCACAATCCCCCATAAACATAGAATTTGATGGACATTTTTCTCTTATTTTAAAGATGATTCCCATATCCAGAACTTTCGCTTGATTGTCATGTCCCAATTCTCTCCAGTGAGCTTCATCCTCCTCATCGCATGACGGAGAAACAATTATATGTAGTGAATGAGATATCATTTAACTTATAGCGGGTGTTACATTTGGTCTGTTTGAAGTTTAATGTTAAGATGAGTTGCGGTCATGATGTTTTCCATTGGAATATTCGGCTAAGAGCTCAAGCTCATTCCGATCATCCTTGCAAATATTATTATACATGTAGTTGTGGGTTAAAGCGCTCAGAATAGTTCATCCGATTCCGCCTCCTTACCACACAAACAATAGTTCACTAGTAAGTAGTACCTCATCCCTCTCAGACTAAATTGCAAGTCATATGTGCAGGTTTACCAGCTGCAGAACCCAAGAAAATAAGCGGAGTTCACAAGCGATGTTGGAAGTACATCAAAAACGTGAAAAAAGCAGAAGAAAGCATTCCAAAACCACAAGTTGAAGGAGCTTCACTGCTAGAAGGTTGATGATGCAGCCGTGGCAAGAAGATAGTCTAGTAGATGCAGTTTTTCCAGATCATTTCTTGGTTCCGTGTTCTGTACGTGATTACTTGTAACAATAGTTTTGAAGTTTAATAACGCGATGGTTAAGAAAATAACATTGATATGTTGATGAGCTGATGGCAATTTTAGTCATTTCAAGGTTCTCATCTATCCCCGTACCTTTTTTGCCGGGCTCATTTTGCCGAGTAATGAGAAAAATATGTAATTTGCTTCATCTCACTTGGTTTCTGCAAATCTGTTGGGATTCTGCCGCATCTGTAGTCCCAATCTCTTTCTGAACAGGTTTGCATCTTATTGTGCTCTAGAGGATGACTAACTTTTAGGTTAGCATTTGAACATGAATTGATCAAGCAGGCATGCTTCCCAAGAGTTGCTAATTTGCCTTTTCAGACGAGACAGGATTTTTTCAGGCTGGTTTACCTCTCTGTCGTGGTTTGTAGGCTATTGCACTGGAACAATATTTGCCCAGTGCGCAATATTTGCCCAGTGCGCAACTACTGAAGATTGGTGATTGCGAGTTCCCCTCCCACGTCGTAAAAGAAAGATGAAGTACGCACACAAACTAGGACTGGAATCACAAAACGCGTCCTTATCAAACAGCCTATGGAAAAACAAAAATGGGTTCACCACAGTTGAATCAGAACGGTAACAACAAGAAGCGGCAGCTTCGCTTTCATACTTGGAACCACTTCCAGCCTGCCAAGTGCGTCATAAATTGGTTTTATCAAAAAAATGTTTAAGAAAGCCACTCTATCGTCACTTTCAGAATATTTTCGCGCATTGTCAAATATAATTGTCCAGCTTATTGTCTATATTGTGCTATTTTATTGATAACATCCCCCCAGAATTTGGAAGTTCTCGTCTATATAAGCAGTGCCTTTATTTAGTTCAGAATGCGCCACACAAACTCAGAAATTTCCGACGACAATTTCTCTCAAGCCTCTTCACCAAGAAAATGGCAATGAGGATGGTCATCTTCTTCGTTCTCTGCCTCGTCCTGCAACGAGCTCTTGGTAAGCTACTTCAAATCCGTTTTCCACTTCAAAGGCAAATCTAAGCTTAGACTTCGCTTTCTTTATTTAATGTGACTTTTTAGCTATTTTCATAAAAAGATTAAAAAAATTGTTTACTTTGAGAGTGTTAAATTTTCTACAGTTTTAGTTATCTTCTCAGAAAAAATGTACTTCTATTTTTATCTCCTAAAGAGGGGCTTTTATGAGTAAAAGTAAGATTTTTTTTTTTTTTTTTTTTTTTTTTCACAAAAAAAGAAGGAAGACAAGTAGAATTCAGAAAATACTACTTGTTTTAGTCTAAAAAAAAGATTAAAAACTTACCCAAATAAACTATAACGAAAATGAGTATAGTAGTTTTTTTATAACTTAAATAATATAAAAGTCAGTTGAAATTAAGTAAAGAAAGCGGAACCTTAGTACATGTTTGAGAACACATTTCAAACAGGAATGAGATTGAAATCTGTGAAAATAAATCTTGTTCGACTTGACAATTTTGAAATGAGATCAAAATCTGCAGACTATATATTACATCATACAAATCTCATCTCATGGCAGACGATATGGAATTCTTCAGCTACTTTAGATTCTCAGTTAGCATTTTTATTTTATTTTCAAGAGACTTTTGATATTTTCAAACTTCGCTGTTGTTTATTCAGGTGATATCGTATGCGAGGACTTGTCTGTTGGGACGTGTTCCTACTCGATCTCATCGACCAGAACACGATGCTTGTTAGAGACCTCCACATCGGACGACTCGGGAACCTTGTCGTATCAATGCAAGACGTCGGACGTGACCGTCAACAACATGCCCGAATGGGTCGAGAGCGACGAGTGCGTAAACGCTTGCGGGCTCAATAGGTTATCCGTTGGGATCTCTTCGGACGCCTTCCTCGAGCCACAATTTACTTCCAAGCTTTGCGCGCCTGCCTGTTACCAAAACTGCCCCAACATCGTCGATCTCTACTACAACTTAGCTATCGCTGAAGGTGGTTTTCGCATGCTTTGTTCTCTTTCTCATTTTTCGCGGTATTTATAGTTTCTTCTTGGTTGCTAATTATTTGGAGAATGTGTGTTTGTAGGGGTGTTTTTGCCTAGCTTGTGCAAGGCTCAGCAGACGAGCCCCCGTCGTGCAATGAGCCAGCTTCTGAGTTCCGGTGGTGCAAATTCTGGCCGCGCATCGACTAAAACTTGCGGTGCGGGTCCAGCTTCTGCTCGAACTTTCGCTTATGGTCCTGCTTCAGCTCTGACTTACGCAGACAGTCCTGAATCTTCTATGTAATCGCGTTAATTTCTCACATTTTAGCTGAGTCGAGTGGATTTGTGTGTTGTTATTACGTGTTTGAATATATATGCCTGTTTAATCGAAAATGAAAACATATTGTCTAAGTTACGAATTTACGATCACCTGAAAAAATGACCTGTGTTGTAAGTTGTTATCAGCTACTATTGATATCTTCTTGGATGAGTAGTAGTAAAACCATTTTGTGTTGGATCCTATCCAGATTTTCTTTTTCTGCTCTCATTCCATTCATTTTCTAATTATCCAAGAAGATATCACTAGTGACCAATGGTGACAGGATCCAACACAAAATGACATGAAATGAGAGTTTTAAGACTTTAAATTTGCGCATGTATCTCCTGGTTTAATTAAGAAGCCGACAAGTAATCACTCAGATTCCAAATGATCATCTGTTAGGCTTCTCAGGGCAACAATTGAGACATCATATGTCGGCTCTTTAATGAAATGATCAGGGCATTCGAACCCCAAAACAACGTGATGATACCTAAGGGTTCATAGCATAACCAAAATTAACAACGATTACCAACAAGCAAATTTTTTCGTAGAAATTTCCAGATAAAAATGCTTAAGCATTGAATGTACTAATAGTATTTGACCCAAAAAATGTACTAGTAGCATAATCTATAAGGTTCTGCATATACCTTACATCAAAAATGTAAAGTATATTCCAATAGAGTACGGGATATCACAAACATATAAAATGCAGGGGTGCAGCCAAGTAGAGGGACGGAGAGGCAAGTGCACGCTCAAGTTTTGATTAATCACTAGTTACCCCCAAAATCATAACATTTTTAGTTGTGCCTTTCAGTAAATAGCATTTGTGCACCCCCAAAATATTTTGTCTTTGCTCCCTACCAGCTTTTGTGACAGTGTGCCACCCCTCCAGCCTGTGAGTTCTGTGAGAAATGAAGAACATGAGAGAGAAACAGAAAATAGAAGATGAACAGCTGTATTATCATTGCCATTAACAAACTCAAGTAAACAGATTATATGCAACTAATCTGTAACAAACTAATTCCTCATATTTACATAATAGCCCCTGTACTTTGTATTACTACAAATATCAAAATAGTCCTTATACTTAACATCCCCCTTCAAGCTGAAGGAGATTCAGCAGCTGCAGAAGATCCAGAAGCTTGGACAGAGACAATAGCAGCAAGTCTAGACCTGAGAAACTGAAATCTTGCAATTGATAGAGGTTTTGTAAAGAAATCAGCAAGCTGGAACTCAGATGGAATGTGATCAACTTGAAGTTCTTTCTTTTGGACTCTATCTCTGACAAAATAGCAATCAAGCTCCATGTGCTTGGTTTTGATATGAAGAACTGGGTTGAGAGAGAGCTTCAAAGCAGACACATTATCACAATATAGCAGAGGAGCTTGAACAAGAGGAATGTGAAGCTCCGTAAGAAGAATTTTAAGCCATAAAACCTCAGAAGCAGTAGACCCCAAAGCCCTAAATTCAGCTTCTGTTGAAGACCTTGAAACTGTAGCTTGTTTGGTGGAACTTGACACGATCCAACCGCAAGTGTACGGCTGTCGCGTGTAGTAATATCCGGTAATTCGGGTTAGTCGAACCCAAGGGACTTGTCGTGAATTAACTAGGATGATTAACTTCGTGTGGGCAAGCAATTGGATTGTTTTACTAAACTAATAATTTAAATAACAAAATAATTATTAAAAGAGAGATTAATACGAGGGATAAGTATCAGGATTTTTCTAGGATCACTAGGTGAACACCGTTAACGAATTACATTTTGAAACACAGATAATGTTTTAAAATGCCAAACGAGCAATGAGGCTAACCGAGTTACCAAGCTAGCTTTCTATGCCTAGGTAAAATTACAACCGAGTTACCAAGTTCTAATTATTCCTAAAACATATAATGACGATCATCTAATTCTACTCAACGTTCACAGTCGGTGGTTGATTTCTCTAACCTATGACTATGTGCTTAATTCAATTATCCGGGTAATTCGTTGCTTTCACTAACGTATTACCTATAATCTTCCTACTGCAACGTCTTACAATAGCAAGATAGAATAAGAGCATGAATTAAACATAGCAAACAAGAACATCATCAATTAAGTTTAAGCAAAACGTGAATCAAATTCATAATTCGCCAAAACGGCTTCAAACCCTAGCTACCATAGATAAATCCCGATAATAAACTTAGCTACTGCGATACATGATCAACACGATGAAGTTTATATTGATCATGATCAAAAACAATGAAAAAGATAGAGAAGAGAGATCAAACGATGGAATCCTCGCTCTCACGACAAACTCCAAGCTCCAAGCCTTCCTCCAACTTGTTCTTCCTTGTCTCCAGCAGCCCTCTCTGTCTTTAGGTCCTAAAAATCGTCATGTATAGGGATGGGCACTATTTTTAATGTATTTTGCCCGCATTTGCAATTCAGCCCCTCTAGTTTGCAATTCTCGGACAGATTTCATAAGCTGGTCTTGCGCGGGCCTTTTCTCCCTCATCCGGACTCCGTTTTGGGCCTATCTTATATCGTTGGAAAGCCCTGGACGTCTACTTTCTAATTGCGTAGGACTTGCTCCAAAATTATATATGTAACTCCAGATACAGCCCGAATATTGAAGACTGGTCCAGTAAACTTTTCCAGCTCTTCTTCGTTTTTGCGTCATCTTCGGCGGACCATATCTTTCTCGTACGACCTTTTATTGAGCTCCGTGACCTATAGTTGGAAAGATAATTGGGTCTAATTTCATTTGGAATTAGTCTCACTATAGGAGGTCTTGTAGAACTCAAGATATCGTCAAAATAGTGAAGGTTGGTCAATTCTGCTCCTCCAACTTTGCTTCTCTTGCTTCTTCTTGACTTCCGAAGCTCGTTTCTTCTCTCCACTTGCTCTCCTCATGCAATGTTCCTATAAATCACAACAAGAACACTACCGAGAAGATAAAATGTGCCAAAATCAAGTAAATCATACGTAAGCTATTCAAGAAACGCCCGAATTGTACGTTTAAGCTCACAAACATCCAAAATATATTTTTCTTCTCAAATAAGCCCGTAATTCATCACTTTGCACCGAAACACACACAAATAACAATGTAGAATGTACGTAGGATAACTCGTACTAAGGATTTATCAGAACTCCAAGAGATAAGATTATTTCCAAGATAAATGCAATTCCCAGAAACTGATTCTCTATCCAAGGTGTCTCCTGCCCAATCTGAATCAGAGAATGCAAGAAGATGAAGAGGGCCTTTAGTAAATATAAGACCAAAGCCAGTGGTGTGCTTCACATATCTCAAGATCCTGTGAACTGATTTTAAATCTGCAACAGTGGGAGAATGCATCTTTTGGCAAGCACTATTGACTGCATAGGTAAGATCAGGTCTTGTAGTAGTGAGATACTGCAAGGAACCCACAAGACTCCTGTAATATGTAGGATCAGAAAGAGGAGTGATATCTGGGCAAGTGTCTGCTTTGAGAGACATGGGAGTGGCAACTGGTTTGCAATCCAAGAAACCAGCCTTGTGTAGAATTTCTGTAGCATATTTGGATTGAGAGAGCAGAAAACCCGAAGAAGATCTAGTGAAATTCATGCCAAGAAAATAAGAAAGATGGCCTAGATATTTGATGGAGAAAGCAGTACTCATTTTTGGAACAAGAGAAGCATTGAACTCACGATCATTTCCAATAAGAATAAGATCATCCACATAGACAAGTAAGATGCTGAGCTTACCACGATGATGTCTATAGAAAAGAGATGTATCAGTAGGAGAGGTGAAGTAACCTTGATCCAGAAGAAAATGGTGCAACAATTGATACCAGGCTCTTGGAGCCTGTTTTAAGCCATATAAGGCTTTATGAAGCTAACACACAGCTTAAGGATGAGCCTTGTCGTCAAACCCAGGAGGCTGCATCATATAAACAGTTTCAAGAAGAGGCCCATGAAGAAAGGCATTTGTAACATCATATTGTCTTAGAGGCCAGTCAAAGTGACAAGCAAGAGACAACACAAGCCTTATAGTCTGAATCTTGACAACTGGACTAAATGTTTCTTGATAATCAATTCCTTCAATCTGATTAAACCCCTTTGCCACTAGTCTTGCCGTGTATCTTGCCACTGTGCCATCTGAATGTCTCTTTATTTTGAAAACCCACTTGCAACCCACTAGATTGAGAGAAGGAGATGGTGGAACAAGAGACCAGGTACCCTGGTGTTGAAGTGCAACAAATTCTTCATGCATAGATTTGTACCATTTGGGGTCTTGAAGAGCTTGTTTGGCTGTTTTAGGCTCAGTTTCTGAGGAAGAGAGAGACTGAACAGTAAGACTGAAAGGGTTTCTTGGTTTGGTGATCCCTGATTTGGATCTTGTGATCATTTGATGTTGAGAAGAAGTTGGTAAAGACGGAAGAGGTGAAAATGATGGTGCTGTAGGAGTAGAGGATGACACCTCAGAAGGAGAAGAGACAGGAGCATTGAATGAGCCTGTAGAGTTGTCTGAAGGAGCATTAATTGTGGTTGCAGTGTTGTCTGTGGCTAAGACAGAGCCAGTATTGTCTGTGGCTGAGACAGAGCCAGAGAGGTCAACAAAAGGAGCAAGAGGTGTTAGGACAGTGGACTTTATTGACTGGTCACATTGAGAAGAGGGAGAAAGTGACCTTTTGGTGGCTACCATAGTACTAGAAAAGGGGAAAATAGTTTCTTGAAATTTGACATGTCTTGAGAGATAAATCTTGCCAGTTAGGGGATCAAGACACTTGTAACCAGTAGGATAATTGTACCCTAAGAAAACACAAGCAACAAATTTAACATCTAACTTGTTTGAAGAATAAGGTTTAGTCCAAGGGTAACATAAACACCCAAAGACCTTCAAATGAGAGTAGGTAGGAGTGGTTGAAAATAACAACTCATATGGAGAAACAAAATTTAGAGTATAAAGAGGTAATCTATTGATCAAATATACTGATGTGAGGGCTGCTTCAACCCAGAAAATTTGAGGAACAAAGGCATGAGCTAGCAAAGTCCTCATAGTTTCACATACATGTCTATTTTTTCTCTCCACAACTCCATTATGCTCTGGAGTATAAGGACAGGTCTTGTGATAGATAATACCTCTAGATTGTAACAAATGAAGAAAACATTTGTTAGCAAATTCTCCCCCCCCCCATCTGTTCTTACAATTTGAACCTGACTAACTCTAGTAGAGAACTGAGTTTCAACTTGGTTGAGAAAAGTTTGAAAAAGAGAAAAGACTTCTGACTTTAATGTCATAGGATAAAGCCAAGAGTATCTGGTGTAATCATCTACAATAAGAAAGTAATATTTTTAACCAGTAGAGGAAACAACTGGACTTGGACCCCACACATCCAAGTGAAGAAGAGCTAGAGGTGCTTTAGACCTCTGTCTGGTGAAAGGGAAAGCTAGCTTGTGAGACTTAGCAAGTGAACAAGCTGAACAATGATCAAGAAGAGACGTAGCAACTGAGTATTTGGATGTAAGAGCTTTAGAGATGTCTGATGATGGATGACCTAGTCTAGCATGCCAGAAAGATGAAGAAGAAGCATGAAAAGCTAGAGAAGGAGACTTACTAGTAGAGCAAGCAATAGAAGAAGGAAGAAAACTGTAGAGGCCATTAGAAACAGGTCCTCTAAAAATTTCTTGAGAAGTAGTCTTGTCCTGGATCACAACAGAAGTGTCATAAAAAATAACTCTACAATGATTATCTTGGGCTAATTTTTGAACAGAAATCAGGTTATGAGATAAGGAGGGAACTAGCAACATATTGTTAAGAAGAAGATTACCATGAGGAGTAGGTAAAAAGCCATATCCTCTTTGTGTAGCATGAGTGGTGGATCCATCTGCCAAGGAAATTTGTTAAGAAGAAGAACCATAATTGGTAAGAGCTTGAACTTGACTGGTGAGATGATCAGTAGCACCAGAATCAAAAATCCATGGTGGTTTAGATGATCCAGAAGATGTAGTACACATAGCCCTGGGTTGGTAATTCTCTTTAAATCTGTGCCAGCAAGTAACAGCTGTGTGGCCATCCTTATTACAAATCTGGCAGGTAACCAATGCAGTAGACTTGGGCTTTGAATTTCCAAGAAGAAGACTCATGAGGTTTTTGATAACCAAATTGCTTATTTGCAGAAGACACACCACCAGAGAACTTGTTGTTCCACATACTCTTAGCAGAAGGTTTGTAATGAGAGAAGGAGCTATTGGCAACCATAGCAAGAGGTGGTGCAACCTCAGAGAGTGCAGATTTGTGCTCAAGATCCAAGTGAACTGATTCAGATAAGATTCTAGCATGAATTCATCAATATCCAAAGAGAGAGGCAAATTTCTAATAACTGGCTTAATAGGATTGTGATAACTCTATATTAGAGTTATATTTCTTCTACGTTTGTGTACCGTTTTGTGTAGTTTCCGGGTTGAATATATTAGAAATACACTATGAACTTGAGGAAATTGGATAAGTTTAGCTTTGAGTGATAAATTATTAATCCGGGCGTTTTTCACATTATTTACATTTATTTTGTCACTTTTGATCGCACGGGGTGTTTTCGTGTTGTGTTGGACAGGAAACGGAGCTCATGGATCAAGAGGAGGAGGAAAACGAACTTCGGAACATATGCGGAAGCTTGGGAGAGAAAGAAATTGGAAGAAAAGAGGACAAAGATGGAAAAAGGGGGTCAAAGTGTCATTTGAGAAAGTTTGAAGTGTAGGATCAAAAGTTGATCCTAGGATCAAAGCAGATCGCACGATCAACTTTAGTGATCGCACGATCTGCTAGGGGAGAACTCACTGACTTGTAGGATCACAAGTTGATCCTACGATCAACAAGCAGATCGCAGGATCAGCTTTGGTGATCCTACGATCAGACAAAGATTAGAAGCACGCACAACAAGCAGATCGCACGATCAGCAATAGGTGATCGCGCGATCTGCTAGCAGACCCAGCGCATCAACGTGAAAAGAAGAGAGGAGAGTCACGCAAGAAAAAGGAGGAAGCTAGGGTTCAAGAAGATGGCTCCTCCATTGAAGCTCTAGGTTTCATCTTCTTCTTCTTCTTTTTCTCTCTCAATTTTCTATGGAGAAACTAGTAAGTCTTGTTTGGTTTATTAGTATTAGCTAGATGTTTTTCTAGGCATCTCTTTGAGAGCCTAGGGTTTATGTAAACGATGATATTTTTCCGGATTTGATCTTTGCTTCATGATTTCTTGATTTCTTCTTTTGAATCAATTCTAGTTTATTGTTTATGTTAGTAATCCTAATTGAGTGACACGATTGGGAGATAAACTAGGGTTCAAGAACTAGGGTTTGTTCAATAGTTGATTCATGCTTAAAGTTAGCAATATTTTAATTCAATTGTTCATACTCTATGCTTAATTCTTAATGGGGATGGAGTAATTAACCGGAACCGTTAGTTGGCTAGTGAAGTGCACGACAGTGACTTTAAATAGCTAGGATGAGATATGAGCATCAATCCCGTATCACTGAGACTGAGAAGAGACGTGTTAGGATTGGCTAGTGTGGGTAGATTCGGTAGGTGAAATTCGACTGTTTCGTGAAACGGTGGACCGACAGGACCCGTTTTCGTGCATGTCGTTAGCCTATTAGAACGGACCGGTAGACACAAGAGACCGATAGGAGATTGTAGTCTACCGTGAAGTAGAATGACTTGAGACCGATAGGAGATAGTCCGTGCTGTTACCCGGCTTAGTTAGAATATAGTTAACGTGTTGCTCAGATAATCCGGAAATCGTCTACAACCCTAGGTGATCTAGAGATTGCCTACTTTCTCCAAACTTATTTATTAAATATAAAAATCCAAAAATATTAGCTTAGTTGTTATTTCAATTCTAGAAATCAATCAAATCTTTCCTCCTGCACCGTACTCTAAATTAAATAACTAATTAAATAATCTCAAGCATGTCCTCGTGGGATCGATAACTCGGGGTTGAAATACCACCCCTATATTACTTGACCGTGCACTTGCGCATACGCGTAAAGTAATCCGCGTCAAGTTTTGTGTATATTTTGCTAGCCATGTCAGTTATGTATCGCTAGTTACATGCAGTTGTGTCGTATTGTGGAGTACATGTGGTTAGTGTAGAGTGTTTGATATAATGTCGTATTGTGTTAGGATTGTTAGTATGCATTTTTTTTAGCACTTTTACTTTATTGAGTCCCCTACCAAATCGTGTGATTAGTCGAGTTGGCCATTGCATATAGAGTTAGGAAATATTCTTAAAAAAATAAAAATATATCATAAAATTTTAAATTTTTGAGAAAGGGCAACCGAAGAGAGTGAATGTGGAGAGGGCTTAATGATAGAATTCCTTAGGAGTATGAAAATCTGAGGTGAGGTAGACGCGAGAATCTGGAGTAGGAAGACTTATAGGGCTAATGCACATTAGAAATGAGAGTAGCTGCCTCTCAGACTAGTTATCCTACTAGCGCTACACCACCGTCACTTAGGTAGTCGTCAACCCTCCTCGTAGTGGCAACGGAACAGCTGTGCGAGTGATGTTTATGGGGGCCTCACGTCCCGTCTCCATCTCCTAGGTCCACTAGTTACCCCTATTGATCCGTTTACCCCTTTTATTCACAGCCTCTAGCCTAGGAAGCCTTTCATTGTGACTGTCATCACTTGTTAGAATGGTCCTTTCCTATGCGTCATGATAGAGGGAGTTGAGTTAGGGAGGTTTGATGAGGGTGAGCTGATTTGATACATCTTATGTGGATTCTCTTACATGTCGTCTTTTGAGGGGATGTGAGGGTGAGTTAGAGACGGTAGCACACTTCGGTGTGGCGGTGAGTCGTGTCCTTACACCACGATCACAGGTGGAGTACCGTAGTGCGTGGTATTTCTTCCGCACGTCATGGGGTGGGGGTTGGTTGATCTTATAGGAGGTTGTGCTTATGCTTTATTTATATTCTCTATATCTTAGGTGATGAGGAGGATCGGTTGGAAAAGCACGTTTACACATTGACTACTGGGTTCGTGATTTGCTTTGCATCAAGTGTGGGGGTGTCGACATCTATGTTATTACATCACAAATTTGACACATTCCACCCCCATGTTATCTAATTCTGATATTTGATCTCCTCGGATATTACTATCGTATTGTCGGCTCCATGTGCTTAATGCTATTGGGTGGAAATGAAAAAAAAAAGAGAAAAAAAAAGAGTAAAATAGAAATAGAAAGTGAAATTGAAAGGGAATAAAGGAGCAAGCTTGAAATTGAAGACCGGGGAGATTAGCTAATGTTCGAGATCACTTCTTCACATTTGTGGCCGCGAGAACGGCGTTGCACCAAGATTGAGGGAATGAGGGCCGGAGTAGTGAGATTCGGTGTGGTTCCTTGGATTTTGGTGAGGGAGTGTGAGAATCGGGTTTTGTGAGTTAGATCATGACGTCTAGGACTACGCTTCAAAATATCCTATCCTACCCGTCCTAAACCGTCAACAATTTAACCCGTGGATAAATAGCTCGGAAGGTAAATGCTAGGGATACGTTTGATGAGTATGCGGAAGTAACATTTTTTGTGTTCGTGCCCGTTCTGTCTAACGAAACTGGCCGCAAGTTCTGCCGATCACCAAAGTTATAGAACTTCCGAGGGAATATGAGAGCCTTATGACTTGCCGGTTTACTTTTTGAGATTGCCCAATCTCTAACTAAAAAAAAAAAATTGTGTTGTTTCAATTTTTGCATTGTTTGATAATCGAGTTGCATTGTATAGTCATGTAGATTGCATGGGTGTGTGTGTTGTTTGTGTCACATGGCTACTGAAGTTGAATGCAATTCGGTGGATTGAAAATCATAGTGTGAGAAGTGTTTCTTATTTTGCTCGGGACGCGCAAAAAGGTAGTGTGGGGGGATTTGATAACTCTATATTAGAGTTATATTTCTTCTACGTTTGTGTACCGTTTTGTGTAGTTTCCGGGTTGAATATATTAGAAATACACTATGAACTTGAGGAAATTGGATAAGTTTAGCTTTGAGTGATAAATTATTAATCCGGGCGTTTTTCACATTATTTACATTTATTTTGTCACTTTTGATCGCACGGGGTGTTTTCGTGTTGTGTTGGACAGGAAACGGAGCTCATGGATCAAGAGGAGGAGGAAAACGAACTTCGGAACATATGCGGAAGCTTGGGAGAGAAAGAAATTGGAAGAAAAGAGGACAAAGATGGAAAAAGGAGGTCAAAGTGTCATTTGAGAAAGTTTGAAGTGTAGGATCAAAAGTTGATCCTAGGATCAAAGCAGATCGCACGATCAACTTTAGTGATCGCACGATCTGCTAGGGGAGAACTCACTGACTTGTAGGATCACAAGTTGATCCTACGATCAACAAGCAGATCGCAGGATCAGCTTTGGTGATCCTACGATCAGACAAAGATTAGAAGCACGCACAACAAGCAGATCGCACGATCAGCAATAGGTGATCGCGCGATCTGCTAGCAGACCCAGCGCATCAACGTGAAAAGAAGAGAGGAGAGTCACGCAAGAAAAAGGAGGAAGCTAGGGTTCAAGAAGATGGCTCCTCCATTGAAGCTCTAGGTTTCATCTTCTTCTTCTTCTTTTTCTCTCTCAATTTTCTATGGAGAAACTAGTAAGTCTTGTTTGGTTTATTAGTATTAGCTAGATGTTTTTCTAGGCATCTCTTTGAGAGCCTAGGGTTTATGTAAACGATGATATTTTTCCGGATTTGATCTTTGCTTCATGATTTCTTGATTTCTTCTTTTGAATCAATTCTAGTTTATTGTTTATGTTAGTAATCCTAATTGAGTGACACGATTGGGAGATAAACTAGGGTTCAAGAACTAGGGTTTGTTCAATAGTTGATTCATGCTTAAAGTTAGCAATATTTTAATTCAATTGTTCATACTCTATGCTTAATTCTTAATGGGGATGGAGTAATTAACCGGAACCGTTAGTTGGCTAGTGAAGTGCACGACAGTGACTTTAAATAGCTAGGATGAGATATGAGCATCAATCCCGTATCACTGAGACTGAGAAGAGACGTGTTAGGATTGGCTAGTGTGGGTAGATTCGGTAGGTGAAATTCGACTGTTTCGTGAAACGGTGGACCGACAGGACCCGTTTTCGTGCATGTCGTTAGCCTATTAGAACGGACCGGTAGACACAAGAGACCGATAGGAGATTGTAGTCTACCGTGAAGTAGAATGACTTGAGACCGATAGGAGATAGTCCGTGCTGTTACCCGGCTTAGTTAGAATATAGTTAACGTGTTGCTCAGATAATCCGGAAATCGTCTACAACCCTAGGTGATCTAGAGATTGCCTACTTTCTCCAAACTTATTTATTAAATATAAAAATCCAAAAATATTAGCTTAGTTGTTATTTCAATTCTAGAAATCAATCAAATCTTTCCTCCTGCACCGTACTCTAAATTAAATAACTAATTAAATAATCTCAAGCATGTCCTCGTGGGATCGATAACTCGGGGTTGAAATACCACCCCTATATTACTTGACCGTGCACTTGCGCATACGCGTAAAGTAATCCGCGTCAAGTTTTGTGTATATTTTGCTAGCCATGTCAGTTATGTATCGCTAGTTACATGCAGTTGTGTCGTATTGTGGAGTACATGTGGTTAGTGTAGAGTGTTTGATATAATGTCGTATTGTGTTAGGATTGTTAGTATGCATTTTTTTTAGCACTTTTACTTTATTGAGTCCCCTACCAAATCGTGTGATTAGTCGAGTTGGCCATTGCATATAGAGTTAGGAAATATTCTTAAAAAAATAAAAATATATCATAAAATTTTAAATTTTTGAGAAAGGGCAACCGAAGAGAGTGAATGTGGAGAGGGCTTAATGATAGAATTCCTTAGGAGTATGAAAATCTGAGGTGAGGTAGACGCGAGAATCTGGAGTAGGAAGACTTATAGGGCTAATGCACATTAGAAATGAGAGTAGCTGCCTCTCAGACTAGTTATCCTACTAGCGCTACACCACCGTCACTTAGGTAGTCGTCAACCCTCCTCGTAGTGGCAACGGAACAGCTGTGCGAGTGATGTTTATGGGGGCCTCACGTCCCGTCTCCATCTCCTAGGTCCACTAGTTACCCCTATTGATCCGTTTACCCCTTTTATTCACAGCCTCTAGCCTAGGAAGCCTTTCATTGTGACTGTCATCACTTGTTAGAATGGTCCTTTCCTTGACGCGGATTACTTTACGCGTATGCGCAAGTGCACGGTCAAGTAATATAGGGGTGGTATTTCAACCCCGAGTTATCGATCCCACGAGGACATGCTTGAGATTATTTAATTAGTTATTTAATTTAGAGTACGGTGCAGGAGGAAAGATTTGATTGATTTCTAGAATTGAAATAACAACTAAGCTAATATTTTTGGATTTTTATATTTAATAAATAAGTTTGGAGAAAGTAGGCAATCTCTAGATCACCTAGGGTTGTAGACGATTTCCGGATTATCTGAGCAACACGTTAACTATATTCTAACTAAGCCGGGTAACAGCACGGACTATCTCCTATCGGTCTTAAGTCATTCTACTTCACGGTAGACTACAATCTCCTATCGGTCTCTTGTGTCTACCGGTCCGTTCTAATAGGCTAACGACATGCACGAAAACGGGTCCTGTCGGTCCACCGTTTCACGAAACAGTCGAATTTCACCTACCGAATCTACCCACACTAGCCAATCCTAACACGTCTCTTCTCAGTCTCAGTGATACGGGATTGATGCTCATATCTCATCCTAGCTATTTAAAGTCACTGTCGTGCACTTCACTAGCCAACTAACGGTTCCGGTTAATTACTCCATCCCCATTAAGAATTAAGCATAGAGTATGAACAATTGAATTAAAATATTGCTAACTTTAAGCATGAATCAACTATTGAACAAACCCTAGTTCTTGAACCCTAGTTTATCTCCCAATCGTGTCACTCAATTAGGATTACTAACATAAACAATAAACTAGAATTGATTCAAAAGAAGAAATCAAGAAATCATGAAGCAAAGATCAAATCCGGAAAAATATCATCGTTTACATAAACCCTAGGCTCTCAAAGAGATGCCTAGAAAAACATCTAGCTAATACTAATAAACCAAACAAGACTTACTAGTTTCTCCATAGAAAATTGAGAGAGAAAAAGAAGAAGACGAAGATGAAACCTAGAGCTTCAATGGAGGATCCATCTTCTTGAACCCTAGCTTCCTCCTTTTTCTTGCGTGACTCTCCTCTCTTCTTTTCACGTGTCTCCCTTTCTTTTAATATTAGGGTCTATTAATTAATAATCAAACATTGTTAATTAATAACCCTAATTCCCCTTTTATTTTCACGTTGATGCGCTGGGTCTGCTAGCAGATCGCGCGATCAGATTGAACTCAGCAGGAAGGCCTTGTAAGGAGTAAAACACAACATCAGATTTGTCAACCGGAGAACCAGCCATAGCCAATTGATCAGTGAGGTTCTTAAGAGAAATAAGAAATTCTTGAACAGACTGTGTAGGAGATTTCTCGAAGTTGTGAAGAACAGATTGAAGATTGTAGACTTCAGAGGCACTAAGTTTAGTGAATTTAGACTCAAGAAAATTCCATAAATCAAACGCAGTAGCAACATGCTTGACTTGAACCAGAACCGCAGGTGTGAGTGTCGCAAGTAAACAACTCCGAAGATATGAATCTTCTGTAATCCACTGAGTATATGATGGATTAACAACACGAATACCTGAGGAATTAGCGATTTCTGCATCTGGAGAAGATGAGGTAAGAACACGATCGAAGAGAGTACTCGCGGCTAGGGCACTTTCCCACTGCAATCGCCAAACTCCATAATTCGTCAAATCAAGCTTGATTGGGATCAAATGATGAAAGTTGCTAATGAAGAACTGCAGATTCGGTGGCAGAGAAGGCGAAGTCATGGCCGAATTGAGCAGATCGAAGGCTCTGATACCATGTGAGCTTCTGTGAGAAATGAAGAACAGGAGAGAGAAACAGAAAATAGAAGATGAACAGCTGTATTATCATTGCCATTAACAAACTCAAGTACACAGATTATATGCAACTAATCTGTAACAAACTAATTCCTCATATTTACATAATAGTCCCTATACTTTGTATTACTACAAATATCAAAATAGTCCTTATACTTAACACAGCCAAATCTTGACTCTGCCACTGCTAAAATGCCCTGTGAGACGATGTAGGGCTCAAACTCAACCAGAACGACCCCATTAACAAGAATATTAGGCCTTCAAGTAACAGTCCGGCCTTAACCGCCAAGTCCTTAAAGTGAAATTAGGCTGCAAGTAGATCTCTGTAAGTGGTCTACACTTAAATGCATGATGCATCGTTGATCAAATTATACGGCCTATTTTGTGGGAATTCTTTTAGCTTTTATGCTTTCAAACTATAGTCTGAAGAAAGTGGTAACCTTAAGTCTTGTTATTATTCATTCTTGCATTTCCATTGTTTGAGAAAATTGCCTGTTGGGATGTGTTCCTGCTCGATTTCATCTTCTGGTATGCGATGCTTGTTAGAATCGTGTTGTATTGTATCAGTGGAAGACATCTGATGTGGCTGTGAAGAACATCTCTTGATGGATTCTGACTGATTGCTGCATTGGTGTTGTCGATCTATGCCACATTTTAGCTATAGCTGAGGGTTATTTTACAGATTTATTACATTTGTTTAAACCTATACTTCAGGAGTCCATCCATCGATTTTTTATAGGGTAAAAGACAGTTTCACCATCTCAGGTTAGACACAAGGACACCCCCTCCCAGTTTGAGAAATGAGACTTCTACTCCTTCCGTGTGCCAAACTTCAAAAAACTTACCCTTTAATTGTGTCATTCCATATTTCTAAGAGGGCAGATTTTTGGCAAATTTTTCTCAAAACCTACTATCGGTGACAGACCTTGGCCCCTAGGCCAAGGCCGTAACAATTGGGAGGGGTGAAAGTGCCATTTCCCAAACTAGGAGGGGAGAAAGTGACTTTGCTTCGAAATTGAGGGGTCAAAGTGTTGTTTATCCATTTTTCTATTGAAATGAAGTGTCTGTTTGACAATTTGATTTGTTTGTAAATCAGTATTTTTAATCAAAACATGTTCGGTATGTTGTTTTTACCAGTCTGTCCCGTTTCTTTGTTCCCAATTTTATTTTTGTCACTATTCACTGGGCCAGTTTGACCCGGTGATTTGAATAGCAAATCCATGTGATTTTTTGATAATTTTTTTATGGTGTTGTAGAGTAAAAGTTGCTCTATAATATGGTGAAAAAATTATCAAAAAATCGTATTATTTTGCTATCCAAATCACCCGGTCAAAGTGACCCAGATACGAGTCAAAAAAGTCAAATGGGAACAAAGAGACGGGACAGACTGATACAATATATCAGACAGACTTAAATACTACTTTGTATAACACATTACTCCTAATTTTCGGGGGTCCAGATTTGCTCCGGTTGCAATCTATACAGTTCACATACTGTTACAATCGAGTGGACTGTATTATGCCACGTCATGATCTATTTTTTTGAAAGAACGTCATGCTGTATTAATCTGTCTCTTGTTTTCCCCTTGTTTTTAACTTCCACGCGCTGTCTTATACTCTAGATCAACAAAATTACTACTCCTGATCAAAGCAGTTTCTTTTTCAGGGATTCAAGCATTTTTTTACTGAACGGAGCCGGTCAGCGGTACACAAGTAAAATTGAATAAAATCATCATATGAATCTGGCACTGATATTTAGCGGCGAGAACGAAGTTGAAGAGGGCTGGGGAAGTCGCAAAAGCAAATCATGCATCTATGAAATCTATGGAATTCTGCGGCGACCGCCGCCGTGTATGCCGCCTTTGCTCCTTGCTCTGGATTGGTGACGACGAACGTTCGAAGCTTTAATGGTTTAAATTGAAATGACAGAAAAATTTACAATAGATTCAGTTTCGAAGCAGATATGATTGAGACTGCAATCAGCGATTTTGTTAGTACCAATGATTTACAAATTTGATTGCACTCTCTGCTATTTGGGCTGTTGATCTCCGATTCCGACAGGGGAAAAGGAACAAAAGCAGAAGAGATGGAAGAGGAGAGAGAGGATGGCGAGAGTTTACGCGCGTGTGGGAGTGGAATGGAGAGTTAAAGTTGTGTAAATTAGTAGTAAATTTTGGTCAACCTCACTTACATGTGGCTTATCCTCAAACGTTGGATTAAAACTGTATGAAAACTGTACCGATTGTAACAGTAGCAAATCTGAACCCAATTTTCGGAGCGTTTTGCCAAGATTGTGCAAAACTCGACAAACCAATGGTCGTCGTGCAATGAGCCAACTCCTTAGTTCCGCCGCAATTTTTGATCCTGGCACTGGTCCAGCTTCTAGCAGTATTTTCACATTCAGAAAAATGTAATTATTTTTTTACATTCAAGAACTCTATCCTACTCGGAGACTCGAATCCGAACTGCATAACCTAAGTTACGATTGAATGGAAAAAGGGGATGCACCATACACAACGATCAAAGGTAATTTTTTTTTGAGGGTGATCAAAGGTAATATTGTATCCACTGTCCAATTTGTTCTTTTTAATGCCGTTATTCTTTGTTCACATTTTGAGGTGACGATTTCACTTATAAAACGACACAAGGAAAAACGACACAGACATTCCACTCTTTTCATAATATTGTAGTGTCATCTTGATGCCGCGACACAATGAAGAGAAATATGAATTCCGGGTATGATTTTGTGAGTGAAATGCTTACTTTAAAATAGTGAAAAAAAATCAAACATGACAAATAATTTTAAACAGAGAAGAAGAGTTTGAACCTTTTTTTTTTTTTTTTTTGAAATGGAGTTTGAGACTTTGAATGGAAAGAACCATACATAAGCATAATATATAAAGTAAATAAATCATAGAAAGGTGAACAAACCAATCCACGCGGGGCATTGAGTCGGGTCTTCTGAGCTGTGGTGCAGCTTCTGGTCCAGTGTCTAGTCTCCGTCTCCTTCAGCTCAGCTCGTTAGAGGTGGTCCTGCCCCTGCCCTCTAGTGGATTTACTGCACCGGTCCGGTCCAGTCCAGACTTCTTTTTGAACTGTAGTTGGACAAAGTGTTGTCTCTTCTAATGGATTGAGATCAAATAATTGTTTTACATAAGTTTAATCCATATATTGTTCGTCTACTTTCCCGATGTGTCACCATCAATGTTTAACCCGAAACAACATAGGATTGGCATATGATAAAATACTAAAGAAAAATGGTGTGTAGCTAGTTTGCTCATACACATGGAATGACGCAAACGGGGACTGTTGGGGGGTTATAACAACCACCACCACCAGAGTTGCATACGTATCGAACTCCTCCAGTTTCATTTATCTGCAATGCATAATTTACCTATTTAATTTTACTTTGACTAGGTAGTTTTCTACAATCTCAACTCTCGTTTTCTTCACCATGCCGGTCCTAAGGTTCTTTGGTGAGAGTTGAATCGCCGTTTTTTTTTTTTTTTTAATTGATTTTTTAGGTTATTCTATTACAAGATTAATTTGTCACTAAAATGTTCCGCGCGGCTCAATTTGGTCGTCGGTTTCCGTGTGACTCGTTTCAACTGTCAACTTCTCCACGAGCCACAGCTCGATCTTTTAGCGTATTTCCCGTTCTAATCATTTTTCCATTCTAGCTGATGTTTCGTACCAGTCAGCAACTTTGACCAGCCGTTTCGACTCGTCTTTTTGTCGGATATGAACCGGACCACACCGGTTTTCAAGGTCTTTCGACCCTTTGATTCTGCTGTGGGATTAGTTTTGTGAGGTTCAGACGCTACTTATTATTTCTTGGCATTTAGGGTTATTTGACACATGTTATTGATTCTTGCTCGCTTTATCGGGTTCGGGACTTGTTATACATGATGAATTTATCTCTGTTGCAGCTTGTCACTTTTCTGACACATGCTTGATTCCTTAGTTTGCTTTGAATCTTATATTGGTGGGGCATCTATGTGAACTTGGACATGATATTACTTTCGCTGTTAATAGTTATCGTGTGCATGATCCACGAATGGGAGTGCTTCTTCGGTCAATTGCAGGGTTGGACGATTGTTTGAATTCACGATTCTTCATATTTTCCTTCATCATGTCGAGTCTCGTCGCTTCGCGGCTTCCCCATTTCCTTCTTAATTTAGTCGTTATGGGTTAGATCATGCTTCTTCTAACGTAATAGATATACTTGTTTCCAGTGACAATCTTGGAATGGTTGAGGTCAATCATTTAAATTGTCTTCTATGTCAACTACTAGCAAAAAGAACTTGCATAGTGTTTCAATAAAAGTAATTATGTTTCTTTAGCTCCTTTAAATTTGTTCACTTTATGTTTTTCTCATGCCACTATGGGGGCCTATATATTTTGTGATCTTTGTTAACAATTTCACCCATTACAATTGTATATAGCTTATGAAAAATCATTATAAGCTACCCCAACTCTGTCTTGAATTTGCGGCATCGGTGAAAACTCAATTTTCTTGCCCCCATCAAAGTTTAAGGGCTGCCAATACCAAAGAATATACACAAAATTGAATTTCATGCAGCAATTCGTATTCAAGGAACCCTGCCTCAACGTCCATGCCCTGGCACTTCACAACAAAAACGGTCGTTCCGAGCGCAAGCATCCCCACGTTCTTGACTCTCCTTGTGTCCTTTTCATATCATCATCTTGTCCTGAATGTTTCTTGGGAAGTCGCTTTCACTATTGTCGATACAATCAACTATGTTCCAACCCTTACAATACAAAACATGCCCCATACCATATACTTTATGGTGTGCCTCCTGACTATTCGTCCTTTTTTTTTTCCAGGTGTTTGGTTTTGTTATCCTACAATCACACGAACTGAATAAGTAGGAACCTCCATCTCGCCGATGTTGTTTTCTTGGTTAAACCATTGAGCTCAAATGGTATCCCATATGGGATCCAGTGTCCAAGCCTCTTTGCATCTCTCGACATGTTGTCTTTTTAGAAATATAAAATGTTCTCAAGCATCTCTTTATTTCACTAATCCAGTTTGGTATATAATCTTTCCTTCACCGGTACGTCCTAATATTTTTCCATGATGACTCCTCTCCAAATTCGGTGCTCTAACATGACAATCCTGCAGCACCGGAACAAACTCTTAAGAGAATTTCTACTTCTGACAGATATGCGACCACAATGATTGAGCAGGATGATGATTATGGGCCTGCGATTGAGCCTGTGATGGATAATCCTGGGCCTTCTATAAATAATCATGTTGCCCATCCAAAAGAGAATGTTGAACTACATCCATTTGCTAGAGAGAAAACAATTTCAGTCCGGTTTTGTATATTTGTAGTGAGTACCATTATTAAATTACATGAGCCTGAGTAACGTGGAGAAGTACAATATGATCCATCTTGGGTAAAAAAGGTGAAAGATGAGTTAGATACTTTGGCAAAATTTCAAACTTAGGATCTTGTTAGCTACGGCCCGGTAACAAGATAGTGGGGGTGTAGATGAATATAGAAGATGAAGACTCATTCTGATGGTACTATTGATATATATAAGGCATGCTTTGTGGCTAGAAGTTTCACATATGAATATGGTATCGATTATGAAGAGACTTTTATCTAGTGACTTGACTCACAATAAACGCACTATGATAGTCGAAGATGCTTAGAGGCGTTATACTTTACTTGATATGAAAGTTAAGAAATGAAGTACAACGACTTGGCTTCTCTTCTAATCCATATGACTCCGTTCTCTTCATCCGTCATACGGATCGTGGATCACTCTTCTGTTGATTTATTTGATGATATGGTTATAGTAGGATATGATTGTTCCGGTATCACTGAACTAAAGGAGTCCATGAATCACCATTATGAGAGGGAAGACTTGAGGCATCTTAGTTACTTCTTGGGTGTTGAGGTTACTTCCGATGCTAATGGTAACTCTCTCTCTCTCTCTCAGACCAAGTATGCCTCTAATGTTATTGCTCATGCACGACTGAATAATTTCAACGTTGCCTCCACCCAGTTGAAACCCAACCTGAAGTTGGCTTCCCTAGAAGGGGACCACTATATGATCCTACTCGTTATCGACAGCTTCTTGGTAGCATGGGTTACCTTACTTTCACAAGTTCTAATATAACTTATGTTGTTTATGATGTTAGTTACTTGCACTTGACTCACTATGTTGTTGCTATTCGAATCCTCCAGTATGTTAAGGGCATTATGTTTTGTGGTCTCTACTTTCCTGCCGAGTCCACTCCCATCTTACATGGGTTCTCAGATGTTGATTGGGTCGGCGATGTAACAGATTGGCGTTCTACTACTGGATATAGTTTCTTCTTGACCGACTAAACTATCTCTTAGTGTAGTAAGAAGCGAATTGTTGTTGCTCGATCCAGCACATAAGTTGAATTGTACACTGGCTGATGCCTCACAGTAACTCGTCGTGCTTTGCTGGTTACTAGCTGATATGAGAATGACTCAGTCTTCTTCTACTACGATGTGTTGTGACAACTATACTGCCATCCAGATTGTCCACAACGACGTTTTTTATGCGACGACGAAGCACATCGAAATAGGCTACAACTTTACTCGCCATAGTCTCCATCGAAATAGGCTACCACATCGTAACTTCATCATATCAAATTGCAGACATTTATACGATGTCTCACTCGCCTGGACGTTTCATGACTTGATATCCAAACTTTCTCTTATCACGGAAACTTATGTTTGAGGGTGCATGTTAAGATATGTAAACAAAATCGATCAATTCACTATTATGTAACAATACAAGGAGCTATGTCGTTATTTAGTACAATCGTACCCTTTTTAATATGACCTTTGTACAACTTTTTTCATTGATGAATATGAAACATTCCTCCACTCGCAGAATTCTATTATCTATGCAGTTATGGTGGTAGCTCGAGTGGTAGAGCATTGGAAGCCCCTGCATTAGGTCCTTGGTTCAAACCCGATTGACAACAAAAACAATTTCTAATAGAAGAAAGAATTCTATTATCTCTTATCCTTTAAAGACAATAGTTCTGGTATAATTAGTTCTATTAATCTAATATGAGTATACATATCATAACGAGTCCAATCCCATCCAGATAGTCCGAAGAAACGGACATCCTAGATGTTACAAACTTACACTATGGTAGTACTACTACTACTTTAGGGTGTTATATGAAATTATCCTTTCAAGTTCTTCGGACAAAAAAACAAAATAAAGCAAACGAAAGGGGGGAAAAGTGGGGGAAAACTGCGAGTCCCCAAACCTCACTGGCAGCCATAGAATGCCAAGAGAGAAGAAGAAGAAGACGACGACACTAGAGTAGAGAGAGTACCAGTAGTAGATTCATCATACTCCATGCTTTTTCCCCTTTCTCAATCCACTCACACTCCCCATTCCCTCATGGAGTAATCATGTCTCTCCTCTCTTCACTCCTCTACTCCACTGTACCCCTCTCTCTCAATTCTCTCTCCCACACTGACACACTCCACAGATTTTACCCAATAAACCACTCCCCTCTATAACCCCCCCTCAGCATTTCTAGAACAAACCCCCACCTACCCTTCTCTTCAAATTGTCTCCTCTCCAAAACCCATATCTCAGAATGTCCGATCCCATCGCCGATTTAGAATCCGGCCGGCGGCGGCGCCAGCGGCGGCGCCGCCGCCGCCGCCCGTCGGTGGCCGGAAGCAGCGAGACGACCACCGATGGCAGCATCTGCTTCTCCGATTCGGATCAGTCGTGGCACTCGTTCGACGAATGTGGGGTACCGGAGATCGAGGTGGGTTCTTCGGTCCCACATCGTCAGATGACTCGCCGGAATGAGGAGGATTCGGTTTCGGATTATTTATCGGATGATTTTGATTTGGAGAGTGGGGATTTGGAGATGAAGGTGCATTCGGGGAAGGAGGGGAGGGATTGCCGGATTTGTCATCTGGATGTGGTGGAGGATAGCGGCGAGGAGGAGATTAGGGATATGATTGAACTGGGTTGCTCTTGTAAAGGCGATTTAGCGGCTGTGCATAGGCAATGTGCAGAGACTTGGTTTAAGATTAGGGGTAACACGTAAGTTCCCAATTCCCAGAAAATCTCTCTTCATTGTTTTTGGTTAAATTGGTGGGTTCCTTTGCATTGCTGACTGAAGTACTGAACTGCTTGGTGAAATTTATTTCTGATTTGCTTTGCTACTGTTCATATACTAATGTTATTGACAAGTTGGAGCTGCACATTTCTGGGTTGTGGGTGTTTTTGTTTATAACTCTATGCAACTATTTGAAATTACTAAATTTGGGCAATGGTGATGGTTATGTGACTCAGTAAAGCCTCATCTAGTGAGTGAGTTTGATGGTTAGGGAATTCGGTAACAAATTCCTAGTTGCTATTTGGTTTGTTCTTGCTACTTTAGTGGATGTGTTGTTCTATAGAAATCGTACTCCATATTTGCTGTTTTCTGAAAATGCTGATATTTGTTACTATAAACCGTTGTCTTGCTTGGATTGGAAATACCCAATTTAGTAACTTGATTCTTCGAATATGTGTGCTTCCTGTTTTAGTACTATGTTACTTTTGGCTTTCGAGATTTGGGGATAGTTTGTTTCCTTGCTTCTTCTTGACATTAGATATAAGTGGTGACTGTTCATGCTCTATGAAATGTTTCCCCCGACTTGGCCAAAGAAAATGGACGTTTCCATGATTCGGTTCTTGGATTTCAAAACGGAATTGTTAGTGTTTCCGGGGGGGGGGGGGGGGGGGGGGGGGGGGGGGGGGGGGGGGGGGCTGGGCTTAGTTGTTTCAGGACAAGGCTTCATAATGTGGTGTACTCCAGTCTTCTGTTCGACACAGTTGGTGTGCATTTCCTAACTCGTGTTGATTACGAACTTTTGTCTTGGCACTCCTAAACTCAGGAAATGTCGGTGGAAAAAGTACATAAATTCTCCGTTTCGTATGGTGAGTTAACTTACAAGGTGCAACTTAAAATAAGAGATTCTGTATTGCCATAGATCAAAACCAATGTTTCTATAAAATCTCTTCTTGACACAGGATTGTTTGAGGTTGAGTTTGGAGTTCATGGTTCGAAATAGATGATTTGTGGAACGTGAGGTTGCTTACAACTTCCCTTCGTAGCATACTGGAACCATGCAATCTGCTTGCATACTCGTTATCTTCTCATTTGTGTCCTATTCCTCTCCATTCTCCCCCTCATTTTACCACATTGTAATAATTGTATAATTATTGAGGTGTACCTTCAACTAGGAGACCAGTACGAGAAATATGGTCCACACACCTCCCCATTCTTAATGAGTGCATTAACTTCGCCCAAGAATCTTGTAGATACCCCTATGGGAGAGTAGAACTTGTAGGCCCAAAAGGTTACTCTCTGTCTTTGAGCAAATCTTCAGAGGTAGTACTTAAGAGCAGCACATAGTTTTTCATTGTAAACATGCTTTCAGTGTCCTTATCTATTGCTCTTACAATTGTCGGTCAAATGCTCATTTAGTTAGGTTTGCGTAGTGGTATTGGAACAATGGAACTATTACAATTATCTCACATTGTGTAGGCTGCGGGTCCATCCAGAACCTGACGTCCTTGGGGCCAATCCATTAACTACCTTAACCTGGTCCATGTAGGACTAGGAGTAGGACCATGGCGTCTTAATGAGTGCATAGGAAGAGGCTAGAGTACTCCTCAAAGACAGTTTGAAGTTTCACTATATTCTGGATTTTTTTATTAACCCTCGGAAGTTCTGTACTTATAAAGTTAGAACTTTTTTTTTAATAGAATGGTTATGTGCGTTGTCATCGGTGTTATTCCACCACGCAAGACAGTGAGCTAGTTTGGCTAGAGGTAGTTTTTTTCGGTTTTTTTAGTACAAAAACCAAGGAAGAAAAAGGAACATAGTTTCTCCAAAAAACAAAGAAAAAAACCTAACCTGACCAAACATCCCAGATTATAGTTCTTAAAAAACCAAAAACCAACTCATCCAAACATACCACACCAGAATGTTCATTTGGCTTCTTTAAACTTCAAGTAGTTAACCTTTTCAATCACATGATCAACAGCAAAGAAGCTTCAACAGAATTTAATCTTCTCCTTGAACTCAAACTGGAGATATGCTTCTGTATTATCTCTAAACTAGGGGATTGCCCGTGCCCGAGGGCACTACCCCCAAAAAACACGTTTCACCTATTACAATGTCTTAAATAAAATGAGTATTTTTATCCACAAACACGGGCAAAAAACGAAGACAACATACATATTTGTATTAAATAATTAGAAACAAAGGAAGCATTTTTTAATATAATTAGGATAAAAAGAGTGGGTAGTTAAGTAGTTGGTAGTTAAGTGAGTGATAGGTGAGATCAAAGGGTTGGGGTTGGTTCAATCTAACGGTTGAAATAAAGTCAACCGTTCTATTTTATAGAGTAGATGCAACTTGCATGCCCTTTAATGTATAACTTGTTAGATCACTTAACACCTCGAAGGCTTGAACTTAATATCAGGACATTTTATAAGAGAAAGTTGTACTAGTCTGACACTAAGAAATACTACTATAGAATGGTGATTTTCGATTTTTTGCCATATTCCCACTGACAATGATGTAAAGCCTCCCAAATTTTTAAGTGAGGAGCTGGTCTATATCGGCCTTTGGTGGTTAAGTTTTGAATCAATACACTCATAACCCCCATGTTTTCTGACCATCGAGTTATACCTCTATGGCTGAATCCAAATTCAACTTCCAGCATGTTTCTGCCACATAATTTGATGATGTAAAGTGTTACAGTTATTGACATGGGTAGTGTGGTAGATTTGCGAGCTTTGCTAATGGAAATATCCAAGAGGATGCATTGATGAATATGCATGACGGAAAATAATGACCTCAGCTCGGTGTAAAGCATCACGTATTTAGTTATCTTATCGAGTGGCACAAAACATATCCTCTAGTTGAATTCTTTCTAGAGTGAATCATTCTTGCTATAAAGAAAGGACACGACTACATGTAACTCTGCTTGTTTTGCGAATACTTCTCTACTTTTTCCTTTGAATTTGGAAGCTCCATGAGAAATTAAGGAGATTCTAGAGTAGAAAGTTTTGGTTGTCTTGTACTCCTAGAATGTCTGTGGAGGATTTCTTTCATCACTCAGAGTTTATGTATGTTAGTGAATGGTTTCGAAATCCCAACAACTACTCATGTTCACATCTTTAGTATCTGGACTAATATTGTCATACTCCATATCAAAAGGGCAGCCCGGTCCATGAAGCTCTCACTATGCGCGGGGTCCGGGATGTGTTGGACCCACTTTGAGGTCTACTGTTCACAGGCCTCAAGATGTCGGCCGGGGCGGGGCGGGTTGGGACACTTGAACCCAACCGGTCCTGGGCCCTTAACCCGTGGGGTTGAGGGGGCCGGGTGGGCCTGGCCAATATATATTATTAATATATTAAATAATATACTTTTAATATTAATATATATGTATATATATAAATTAAACAAAAAATTAATAAAATATACCGCTTTTGGGGGGGAGGGGGGGGGGACTCACCCGGGTTGGAGGAGGACCAAGTCGAACTGCAACCGGGCTGAGGATTAGGGGGCCGGGACCGGGCCTGGTTCATTATAGTGTGGGTCGGGCCGGTTTCAAGCCTAGGCCGCCCCCCTTGACACCTTGACACGCAGCCTTACCTCGCATTTTTGCATGAGGCTGTTTCATACTCCATATCAAGCACATTATTACTATTATTGTCAATAGTTTTCTTCTGATTCTTGTTTGCTTTCGCCTTATTACATTTGCACATTGTCTTCTACAGAACCTGCGAAATCTGTGGGACCACAGCTCTTAATATTGCCGGAGAACAGGTGAACGATGGAGACGCTGCTGCTGCCACTGCAAGTGCAAATGCAGGACAAGCAGCAGATACTGCAGCCCTCTCTGAGACGCGACACTTTTGGCATGGGCGTCGCCTGATGAATACTCTACTCGCTTGCATGGTGTTGGCCTTTGTTATATCATGGCTCTTTCACTTCAATGTGCTATCTTGAAAGCGCACACCCTCGGGTGATGTGGAATGAATTTGTCTTCCAACACCTTATGTAAATTGTGTCTTGGCCATTGTACTGTTGTTGTAGGGTGTTGTTGTGTGGTAGAGGTATAGATGATGATGATGATGATGATGATGATGATGATGTATTGCGGGTGTAAGGTCAAGTGTTGTGTTATTGGTGGATAATCTGCTCCGTAGAGGGATTTTGTTAGTTGTCGGTTTGATGTGGTGTTCTTGTATAAAGACTATAGAGTTAGCCTGTGTATGAAGTATGAACTCCTCCTGCTTTAAGTCGATATGTTATTTATTATTATTAATAGGTCAAATTATGTTGCTTTGCTGTGACATTCATACCTAGTTCAATTCCTGATCTTTCCATCAGGTCTCCATTCTTCATCTTCATTCTAGTTCAAGTTGTCGATGTTTTTAATCCACAGAAGGTCCCTGTTTTATGTTTCTTCATTATTGTGATTGGTGAAGAGTATCGGAGCACCACCATATACTCTATCAGAGCAGATCAGGCAATACACCTGTGTATAGTTTACAGTGGAATCTGATAGATTCAAGTAGAGTGTAAGAGCAAGTCAGAGTAAAGTAATGAAGAATGACGAAGGAAGCAGAGCAGTACGGGATGAGAGTAAAGCTGATTTCTAAGAGAGAAATTTGAGGTAGGCGCGTACCATGGTAATGCTCGTACCAGTATTCGTGCTATTGCCTGTGAGGCCAAGCACCTCTTATATTGTATACTGCCTTGATCCTCAATTGCCTGTGAGGTAAAAGGAATGTGACATTATATCGTCATGAGTTGAGTGGTAGTGGACTCCAGACACCAAGCATCACGGGAGTCAAGGAGGCATGGGGCTGGCCCATGCTAGAAACCGGCCCGGACCGGCCCCCATTTGGCCGAAACAGCACAATTATTTATTATATATATATATATATATAAATGTTAAAATATATATAAACAGCACAATTACCGGCCCACCCGCCCCCCTCAACCCCCAGTCCCCATGTATTTTTGGCCTGGACCCGGGGAGGGGGGGGGGGGGGGGGGGGGTGGGGGAGGTTTCCAGCTTCTTTCAATTTTGACCCAGCCCGGCCCTCACTAACCCATCCCACCCTCTTCAAAGACTGCCCCTGCTGAAACCCGGCCCATCCCGCCCCCCTGACAACTTGACACAGGAGGCACTTAGCTTCACCCTCCTTGAGATATAAACATCAGTCCCCTCAAGTATGTGATGTGGTCCTAAATCCACCTGCAGCCAGCACGGTTACAAGTACGTTCACTTGTAAGTTGTGCTCCACGTGACACGGTATAGTCTCAATCACGTGATGTGATTCCGAATCCGAATCCACCTGCAGCCAGGCACGAGTCGCTTGCAAGCTGTGCTCCACGTGGCACTGTATAAGTGGCGATCTGTAGACCGTGGTGAACCAAGATGTATATCTACAACACCCTAAATTAGATTGATGACACTGACGAGTATAAAATGCTCCGAAATTGAAGATTCAATTTCTTGCATGAGGCCAAACCTGCATCTCAACTCAAAATGATAAGCCAACACTTAACACAGCATGTCTAGTGTATTGAGCGCAAAAGGAAACTAAAAATGTGCATTATCAGACTTGTTTACAATAGTTCTTAATCTGCATGAATATCTTAATAGTGCAATATATGCTGGACTGGATCCTCAAAAAACAAGGCGATGTGCATCCTTCCAAGTTCAAAATGAGGGTACAAAGTTGAAGTGTTTTTCGGTTTATAAGTTCATCTTCTTCTTAAGGGATTCTGCATTTCTGAAATCAGCCACAGCCTGATCGAAGGTGCTCCTAACATGCTGGCTCATGAGCATCAGATCCTGGCATGCATCTTTCAGTACCTCACTGGCTGGATCTCCTGCAAAAGTTCCAAGCAACATTCTGTAAGTGAAGATTCCAAAATATGACAGAAGCGACAATAATAGTTGTACCTCTCTGTGCCTAGACGTAGAAGTCAAATGGCGTTGTGCATAGGGATGGTAATTCGGGCTTGGAAACCAGGTTTGGATCCAACCCGACCGTATCCATTGCAAGCTTACTGAATGAGGCGGGTCTGGGTCGGGTTGGACTCATGTGTCAAGCGGGCCTAATAAAAGTAATTAGAAGGATGCGGGTTTGGTACCAGGTATCAGATAGTTTTTTCTTCCCAACCAAACATTCACAAAGCACATTACTCAAGGGCATAAATTAAACCAAAGACTTGGGGGTACAAAACACTTGATCAGTCTGGGACGTCTCACTGAAACTTGAGATGCAAATTCTAGTGACAGGTTCAACACCACTTCATGTGCTCAGTTCGGAACAAATAAGCTATGTTCTATTGAGGCATCAGAAGAAACAGTGATCAGAAAAATTAACAAGTCAGGCTGGGTAGAGATACTTGGGGGTACTACTCAGCAAGATATAAAAGCAGCCTTTTTCTTTCCAGATAATTAGTTCAGGAACACGATGTTTTCACGCAGTTTTCAAAGAAGTGTTGGTAACAGTATTTTATAGCAAAGTAATACCAAGTGAAGACAAGTCTTACCAGTTGTCTGAACTCTTATGTTAACTTTAGCATCAGAAGGATGGGGAATGCTGTACCCGCAAAATGTTACCCTTGGGCTGCCAGAAGATAAAACAGGAGTAAATTGACTGTCTCAAACAGATGAAACATCTAGGTAATAAGTACACTCATTTTCATCAAAAACAAGGTGCTGGATTTGCGAAAACAATTTATCTGCAATTTTGCGAATATCCTTAGACAAGCAAGACTTCAAAAATGGTGTGCAAGAACTAAACAACTCTATCCCAAAAACTGCTAGAGATACTAACTCTTGATTGAGGGAGAATCTGAGAGAATTTGCTAGCGTGTGGTCTTCATCTGCTAATGAAAAAGTTGATGCTGATTGATCCTGGGACCCGTGTTCCATTAGGGTGATCAATTACCTGAAAGCATATTACGACTGTAAACCCATTTTCTGTACACATATGTTAACTTTGCGACTGTGCTAATAATGAAGTTGAAAAAGGAGACAGAGAGTGAACAAGAGATAATCATACATACTGAAGGAAATGAAGTCACTAACAAAGAATATTTGAATTCTACTATAACTGAGATCTGCTTCACCGTACACGAACTTCAGCTGTGAAAACAATAGGCTTTAGGGGAGATACAACAAAAGCTTTGATGGGTTTGAGATGGAAAAAAAATTAGACGGTGAACTTGAGTCAAGAAATCTCCAAAAGACTTTGGTGGCATAATAAAACCACAATACCAAATTGATTGTTTTCCTTTGAAAGCTACAATTGAGTTATCAACTGTTAAACTTATCATTCATCGACAACCTTTTTCCTACTTAAATTCCCGCAAATTATTTTGGCTCACTGTCAACCATTGAGAAAAAAATGACAAGCTTTTGACACGTTGATGATAATATTAACACCACTAACACCACTAAGGACACTGCTTCTGATAACAGTAAACACAAGTTCTGGACTTCGGTGACGGTGGTAGCATGTTTGTATCTCAGTTGTAGTCCTTGAATGATTAAACTTGAACTCTACCATAGCAAGCAACATTCAGAAATATATGCATCTACCATGCAAGACTTCACCAAAAATACATACATATATATGAGTACAAACTATCAGGGCACTACGTCATGAAACCGAAATCGAAAACGTGTATTGTATATTTGAACATTATATTATTTTTGTTCGAGTCCAAAAGACCTTATATATTGCACTATTCTAGCATCACCAAGTACTGGTGTCTTCTTCCCTACTTCTATTTAAAAAATCTCAACACTCGCGTTTGAAAAAACCAGACAGGCCAAAATTCACAATGTAGACAGCATAACAGAATACATCAGTACAGTGTTTATAGCTGACCCTGCCCAAACTACATATGATTTCAAGCTTGTTTGTCTACAGAGCCAAACTTCCAGGAGATGATTATTAACAGGTTACGGGCTGATTATCAATCACAATGATTGATTAGGGTACAAATTGAGTCCCTAATTAAATATCAGAATCCACTGTCACGAATCCAAATTGAAAATCACCATCATAAATCAAATTGAAATTATCATGACACTAATAAAAATCCCCCAAATCCAAAATCCTATTACTCTCCATTCATGAAACCATATCATCAAAAATTTGCAATTGCATCTAAAACTGACCTTGCTATTCGTGATTATGTCCTCCTACACTGCCCAGAAAAGAAGCAAAATCGAAGCGTTGTATTAACAAAGCCGAAGTGAATGAAATACCAACAGGACAGAGACGAGGAGGTTTGGAAACAACGAACCTGAGATAGAGAGTGGTCGAATGGTTCGCAAATCGTCAATTCGTATTCCGACTTTCCCTCTGTTTCTTCTTCGCTAGTTTCTCTGCTTCTTGTTCGCTAGTTTAGCTAGGGTTTCTCTGCTTCTAGTGTGTTGTTTCTGTTTCTTCTTCGCTAGGGTTTGGGGCCGGATCGACTTTCCCAAACCCATACCCGCTTAGGAACACGGATTCCATCCCCTTTCCATCTCATACCGATTTAATTATTTTAAATGCTCAATTAAATAATTAATGAGATATTATTTTTTATTTTGAAAAACCTACCACCGTGGTAGGGCGACATAACTGATTGTATTATTCAAACAAGAAAAATCGGACCACCAACTCGTTAAAGAAGAAAGTGAGGGACATCATGCTTTACCCACTAGATGCGGAGGTCACAAGACTAAAAATCAGAGAGAGTGAATCTCAAGGAGGACGATAATATATACTACTTTCGTTCTGATATGTTCGTCCTATTTTGACTTTTGAGGGTTACTTTGACCCGGTAATTTAATCAGCAAAACGATGCAAGAATTTGATAAATTTTTATGGTATTGTAGAATAAATTTTACTCTAAAACACCACGAAAAAGTTACCAAATTTTTGAATCGTTTTTGCTAACCAAATTACCGGGTCAAAGGCGACCCAATGAATAATTCTTTTTTTGAGAAAAGACTCGGTGAATAATAGAGTATGACAAACCTGGTGCAATAAATTGAAATGGGTAAAAGACAAAAACCACCCCTCGAGTATGGGGTATATACAAAAAAACCCCTCGTGTTCGGGGATATACGAAGACCACCCCTGTCAGTTGACGGTGACTAACGTCAACTAACGTCAACTAACGGAAATACTAAATACCCATTTTACCCTCAAATGAAAAAAAATTACCCTACTATATATCTGTTTTCTTCTCCTTATTCCTTCATTCTTCCATCTCTTCTCTCTCTCTCAACCCTAACTTCTTCTTCCGTCTCTCTCTCACTCTCGTGAAACTCAGTAGCCCTCTTCCCCGTCAAACCTTATCCCACCAAGATCTCCCTCTTCCAGATCAAGATCTCCCTCTCCCTCCCCTCTCTCTCTATCTCTCTCTACCGGACATTGACTGAAACCCCGGCGACCTCCTCGCCGGCGGCTGTTGATCTGACGACGACGAGAGTTTCAACGACAGAGGCAACAACGGCTCGTCTATCGGAGCCTTGTTGAGATTCAGATTCGCCATTTTCGACGACGGAGGGAGCGCAAGTGGCGGAGCCATCGGAGGAGGAATCGCCGCCGAGGCCGGAAATCCATCGAGATTTTCCTGCGGATATTTCGATTAAAAAAATTTAGATTCAATTCAACAAACACACACAAATCACTCCATACCACATCTTTTGCATTCGGATTTTTCCACCCGTAACTGGGTTAATAGAGAGAGATAGAGAGAGGGGAGGGAGAGAATCTAGCGACGATGGTGTTGAGGCGGCGCCGGTCCGAACAAGCAGCGGCGGTGAGGTGGCGTGCGACTCTGTCCCTCTCTCTGCTCCTCCCATCGCCACCAACCTCACTTTCCTCCGCCAATTCGCAAACTCTGGGTCGCACCGACGGGTTCTTGGGTCTCGTCAATTCGACCCAGTTGAATTGATGAAGACCGCCGATGAAGACCTTACGGAATCGAGGGCTTGGTTTGTTGTTGCTCCGTGGTGGGTCGAGAGGAGGGGCTGTTTTGTTCGATTTGCTCCTTTATTCTCCGACCCCTTCTTCTCCTCCTCCTCCTCCGATGAATCCATCGACCCCAGTTCTCGCTGCTGCAGGGGAGCAATCGATGGTCTCTTGCCTCAGATCTGAAACAATAACAATCGATGAGTGACTGAATTTTGAAATGGTTTTGCAAGAAGGGTCGGGAGATGGAGGTAGTTGTTCCCAGTGTTCTTCATCCTCTTTTTGTATATATATTTTCTTTTCTTTTTCTCTTTTATACAGAAATCGTTAATATTGTTTTGGAGGCAGTGGAGGAGGCGGTGGTGGTGATGGTGGCGGTGGGATACCTGTCGTTGGGGGAGTTGAGTTGACGGAGGTGAGATCTTTTGTGGGGCAGTGGAGGGTTGATTGGGTGCAAATCCTCTACAGGTTTGTTTGGTTGGTTTGGTAGGTTTGTTTGGTTGGTTTGGTTGAAGGGCTATTGTTAGATTGATTTGTCGCGGTGATATGTTGTTGCCTTGTAATTGGCAGCAAGGAGAGTTTAGTGGTGGTGGTGTTGGTGGTGGTGTTGGTGGTGGAGGTGGTGGGTGGTGTTGGTGGTGGTGGTGGTGGTGTTGGTGTTGGTGGTGGTGGTGGTGGTGGAGGTCAAGAACACCAGAACATGAACAAAATAAAATAAAAAATACATGTAAGGATAAAATGGTCATAAAAAAGACATATTGCACCCCAAACATACTGATTGTAACGGAAGGGTGTTTTTCGTCTAACGTCCATCCACGGACAGGGGTGGTTTTTGTCTCCACAGGGGTGGATTTTGTATATCCCCGAACACGAGGGGTTTTTTTGTATATACCCCCATACTCAAGGGGTGGTTTTTGTCTTTTACCCAATTGAAATTAATGTCCACTACAAATTTCCATTGTAAGGGTAAAAAGATCACTACAGTGTATGAAGCTTTTTGTTGTAGTGTGAGAATCACCACCCTAAAATGATTTGTCTGTGTGTGTCAGTATTGTCAGTGGGTTGGGTTGGATTGGGATTTGGCCAAGTTCGGAGCGGAGGGGCAGTGTCAGGCTCGGAGTGGAGGGCGTTGGGCCAGGCTCAAACACCCTCCACTTATCATTAAAATTTTTGTAACTTACATTCAGCGATCTTGGGCCGGTCCGGATCGATCCGGCTGTCCCCGAAGTAACCAACCCATAAAACTAGAGCAAAACAATGTACTATCTCTGTTTCGCCTGTTTCAGCCTACTTCACTTTTTGTCACTATTCACTGGGTTACTTTCATCCGGTGATTTGATTAACAAAACGAGACAAGAATTTGGTAATATTTGCATGGTGTTGTAGAGGAAAGTTTATTCTAAAATACCATGAAAAAATTGTTAAAAAATTACATCGTTTTGGTACCCAAATTACCAAGTCAAAGTGACTCAGTTACGGGTTAAAAAGTCAAACGCAGACGAAACAGACGAAACGGAGGTAGTATTCCTTTTCAATAGAGTTAGCTTAGTATGACCGGCACGCCTTGAACCGGCCCACCCATAGGGGTCCGGTCTTGTGTGCCGAGCCGGTCATATGATTCCAACTTCCAGGCCTAGTCCGGGACCAGCCTGCCTCATCTCAGGACCTGCCTAGGTCATCTGTCAGCCGGTCCGGTCCTGGACCGGGAGTAGCATAGCTCCAGCCTAAGCAGTAAGCACCAATTAATAGAGGCATCTTGCTAAAAATTCCGAGCTTTTTTTCAGACGCGTAAAAACTAACTTAACGACAACAAATATCGTAACCACATTTGTTTTGAGGTTATACAACTATCATCATCAACAATGATGAAGAGTAAGTGAGTTTAATGCAGAACAACACCCCACCAGGTGAATTCTCTCTGCAAGCAAACTAACATCTCTTTATGCTTACAGCTTAGCAAAGCTCAAAGAAACTATATACTACCAGCAGAAGATCATGAACCCTAAAGGCTACTAAAACTGTTTATTACTCTACTATAGCATTTGCTCCATTGCAAAATTCTTTATTGCAGCTTCTTTGCCAAGTGAAGACACAGAACTGTACAAACTGAGGAAACCTAGTTCATTCTGATGAAAAGATTTAGACTCTTCCTGCAGGCGAAAGAGGTGGACAAGTAGCATAACTTGCAGGGACTTCCATGAGGGCTGAATCGGAAGGCTTTGATCCCTCATATGCTATTGATGACTGTTCTTCAGAAGATTTCTCAAAGAAATCGCTAACTTCTGATAGGCTGTAGGTGTTCCTACTGTTTAATACTGCTATACAAATGGAGAATGCTTGCAGAAGTGAAACCGATGAGCTGAAATCAACAGAAAAGATACCGTCTTTGAACTTTGATAAGCTGAAGACAGCCTTGTCAACTACATTTTCACCCTGCAAAAAAGGAAGGACATTTTACTGTCAGAACTCAGAAAGTAGAACCATTATGTGTCCACATGACCTATGCGCTGGGCTAATGGGGCTTAACGTGGTGGATAATATCCAATTAATTCCTAGACGAATAAAACCTTAAAATTTTAAGCCTAAAATACGAGATTCCTAAGAAACGGGAAGGATTTTGGGAGCATTTATCACTTTCTTGCTTAGAGTTGCAAGTAATCAAATGATTTGAAACAATGCATAGAAAGAAAAAGAGACCTTGAAGAAATCATTCTTAACAACTCAATCAATCCAACTGAAGCATTTGTTCAAAATTGGAATTTGGCAATGTTAACTGATTGATTAGTGGATGGATGGAATTTGGCAATTTTAACTGATTGACTAGTGGATGGTGGGAGAAAGAGCATGAGCAATACCTGACAGAAAAGTTCAAATTTTGCTGTTGAGCAATGACTTTGAGAAGAGCATGTCTCACTGATTTTATTAGTCTGGTTTGCAAACACCCTCAATCTGCAACCCACATCCCAACCCCCGCAATCACAAACCCCACCTGAAGTCCATCTCTTAATCAACGATGAAGGCTCTCCTTTACTTGGAAGACCATGAGATGCACCGGGTAAAATCACTGTTACTCTATCGTTCTGGATAGAAAAACAAGACACGTTGTCATCACTCTGGTCTTCGGCCTTGTTTAGTCTTCCACATATCTCTTCTGGGATTTTAACAACAATGGCTGCAAGTTCATCATTTTTCTGGAGGTCTGATTCAGAGTTTCGTAGTTCCACAGCAGACAAAACAAACTCCTTAACGCCATGTTCCACAACAGAATCAGAAACCACCATTTGGGCGATAACATCTGGGATGTAACCTCGACTTTTACTCGTCGCCGTCCTTTTATTTACCAAGCCATTCTTTTTCTTAACTTCATGAACGGAGAAGAACGTATAAACCCAGCTCGGCTCGTCCTTTCTTGAAGCACTTGCCTTTCTCATCGTAGCTGCAAGAACATCACTGCTGTTATCAACAGCAAAAGTAAACAGAGGAAGGCCATTCTTTATGGTGATCTGCAGAAGAGCTTGCACAACTGACGATTTACTTTTCTTGTTATGATGTGAATCATCAATATCAATGCTTTTGCAGTTTTTCAAATCCAGTTTTACTTTCACTTGTCCACTTGACAATTTGCAGGCCTTCTCTGAATCTTTCTTTGAAGCCTCTGGACATTGATGGGAATTCGCTGCTTTTGGCTTCAGTAATGGTTCTAGTAATCTTCTCAAAGGGCTAGAATGTCTCCTTGTAGCATTAGGTTTTTGATTAATTGAATGTTCCATTTGTGAAGAAGCCATGGCTTTGGCAGTAACATTCTCTGAACTGTCTTTGGAGACTGATTTTCTGCCCATCACACCCAGACTGGCCATTAGTCGACGGGTTGGAGAAGGATTTCTTGACCCACAAAGTTCTGCTGTCCCCTTTTCTGGATTTGACAATGGTTTTGTCTTTGATTTTATCTCTTCGGTGCTCTTATCTCTGGATGAACCATTGCAGTGGGACTCAGCATCATGTACATTGTTAGGGAAAGATCCCTCTGAAAATCTCCTTCGACCTGCAGTTTTTGATCTCCTCTCATCAGCAGTTTCAATATCAAAAGAGCAAGATGATATATGATGAGCACTTCTAGGGTCATTATGATGAACAGCCCAAGCAGGCTCTTTCAACTCTTCAAGTCCACCAGTAGATTCCCCATCTTCCACTTTTGATTTCCCTTTTAACTGCGATGCTGTTCCGCAAACATTTTCAACCATGACTCGTGACTTCACATCTCTCTTTCTGTGCTCCTTCAGCTTGTTCTCTGGTTTATTTTTGCTGAAAGACTGGTACTTTCTGAAGATGTTTTGACTTTCTTTCAAGGGGTTACTAGAAAGATCATTTTCAACAAGGGTTTTGCCACCGCGGGTATAATTTCCTTCTAGAGTTATATTCAGATGCGACTGTAAAGTTGGACGAGCGATATTTTGAATAGTAGGAGAGATACTGTGACCTCGGCTAGATTGGGCTGTTGATGACCCATCAGTTGAGAAAAATGAGGTGTTGCTGCTGGAAGGTGAACACTTGCTACTTTGGTAGCATGTTGGTTTGCGTTCATTCTGCCATTTCTGCAATCGGCGCCAGTCAAGAACACCAACACTAAAAGCTTTTTCCTTGAAGTCTTCTTCTTTCTCCAAATAGCTTGGCAAATTCGACATGTATTTGACTAGCTCTTCCTTCTCAAGTGCCTTTCTTCCAACATGTCCCTTTCGTTGATCCTCTGATGATTCTGGCGGAATGATGTTATCCGAGTTCTTCATACCTCCTAAATGGAGATGAGAATTATTCATTCTTCTTAAGATTTTGCTCAGACATCAGTCAAGTCTTAGTTCAGTTCAATGCCTGAAAAAGATAAATTTCAGAGGGCAAGATATAAGATCCACACAGATTCTGGACTAAAGCCTGGCAACAAACATATGCAAGTGAACAATGATAACAAACAAACAAATCTAATTTGTCTACAGGTAACTCATACGATACATGTGAAAGAATATGCTAGGGAAAGGGATACACTATTAAGATAACTTTTACCGATGCAATGTTTTTTTTCTCCATTGAGAAAACTTTCCCCGAGTCCATAAAATTCTTTAAGGGGCATGGTTTGGAAGAAGAGCCCAGCTCACTGGTGGAATGCTCTTATAGTTGCCTCCTCTAGATAGCTCATTCAGCTAACATGGTAGTTAAGGGTGTTGGTACCGCATTTTGTAACTGACTCCTAATAGAAACTAGAAAGACACAGCTGCCACTTTCGGTACACGCTCTTGAAATCTATGGATTTGCAAGGAAGAATTAGGTTATATACCTTTAATCCCAAACCTATAACTCTTTCAATCTTGAAATAGCCCCTCCACAATCATGGGAAGGAGAAAGTCTTACATACACACATACATCTTCTGTTTCAAGGATGAAACACAGAAAGTAGAGATAAATCAAGCACATAAATGACCAGGCAATGAGTTCATGGAGAGAGAGAGAGAGAGAGAGAGAGAGAGAGAGAGAGAGAGAGAGAGAGATATTCATGCATACTCTAGACACAGCAGTCGCGATCTCATGCTTCAACTAGGATTTTAATGGTACATTTCCTTTATTTTGTTGAGAAAACTCAAGTTCCTGTAAGAACTTTCCTTTAACTGATTCCAAAGTGAAGAGGCAATTCTAGTCAACTTAACTGTGAGGAACACAGAAGAAGAAAACGTTTCAACTTCATACATCCTACATCCTCATATCAAGTAGCTCAAGGGTCTTTCAGTAAAATGTTCCCTTAGCCTTGATTGCTAGAGACTCCACAAAAAGCGAAATCCAACACCAACAAATTGCAACAATAGATTCTGGTATCTCTTAGTTTCTATACCACCAAATTGGCCTAAATTATTATGAACCACACAGCTCAGGGGCAAGTGATTGGGATTTTAGCCAAATTACTAGCTGCAAGAAGACAATATGCAATATGCATAAATGACAAAATGCAATGAAATGAAGCCAGAGAACAAAGCTGAAAACTGGGATTTGAGAGGTCTTTCAACCACAATCCAATTGAACAGCTAAGATTATGGTAAAATCCAAGCCATTTTCAAAAGCTACAAGTCAAGTCCTCCCAGATAGGACAAGATCCTTGCAGGTCGACAACAGATAGGCACAAAATTTCAAAATTTTCAAAATTAAGACCCCCTTTGATTACCAGGAAACAAGAGGGTATTGAAGAAACGAGTTACAGAATGCGACTGAAACACTGGATTACAAATATACAATTCCTCTTCCAAACTTCTTCATCTGGATTCTTTGAATTATACATCAAGCATATTTCTTCAAAAACCTCTCAGTCATCCCAAAAAAATGCATTTTTACCTAATCTACAACCCTTGACAACTTATTGCTTTATCAAACTGAAAATTATCAGGATTAAGCTACCAGAAGCAATATTGTCACTCCAAAACCAACCCCAGAACAGAAAAAGCACTTCAAGTAGAACAACAAAGACAGAGCTAAAAAAACATGTTTGAAACATCAGAAACCAAGAATCAAAGCAATTGAAGCCTACCCAGAACATTTTATAACATAACATTTCACTCAGACAATTAAGCAAACACCTGACCGACACAACCCAAAAAACCCATAAAGACGGAAAACCCACCATTGTAGAGAACCTCTTCATCATTTAGAGGAGTGAACGGAGTGTCGGTGGTCCAATAGTACTAAATCAGCAGCAACAACAACACCCAGAATCAACAGAATCAGAATCCAAATCAACCCTGTAGTACTAAAAGCTTAACCGAACAGAGAGAGACCCAGAGAGAGAGAGGCTTCTCCGTCTCGTACTCCGAATCACCTCTTTTACTGCTTCCCTAACTTCGATGCCGATTGAATATACTGAACTCAGATACAGAGAGAGAGAGAGAGAGAGAGAGAGAGAGGAGGGAGAGAGAGATTTGTGGTAGGCTGCTTTGTGTTTAATTGCTTCTCTGCGTCAGCATTGTAACGAAGAGAGGAGGAAGCGGGAGGGGCGCGATGGGTTTGATCCGACGGCTGAGATTGGCTGAGTTATTTATGCACCTGGGGTCACGTCGGGAACTCACCTCTGGTCCCGCACGAAAAAAGCATTCGTCGCAGATATTATTATCAAATTACCACGATTCGGGGGTATCCTCCTTCATTAAAATTAGGGTAAAAGACAAAAAACACCCTCCTTAGATGGGTTATATACAAAAACAACCTCATTGTTCGGGAATATACAAAAATCACTCCTGTCTCCGTTAACTTCTGACGGCACACTAACGGAGGGGTTAAAAGACAAAAATACCCCCGAAATTTAAGAAATTACCCACTATAAATATAATTCCCTTCTCTTATCCTCCCATTCCCCCTAACCTAAACCAACTTATCTCTTTCTCTCTCTCTCATCCTCCTCTCTTCTCCACCAACCATCAGAACCTCCTCCAACCTTATCCTATGTCTCTACGTCCCTCTCACTGTCCCACTCCTTCATCGACCCACTGCCCTATGTCTCTCTCTTTCAATAACGTCCGGTCACTTGCCTTTTCTTCCGCTGAGGAAGCTGCAGCCGAACGCTGGCGTTTCGGAAGACGACCACCGCCCTCTCTAGACGGCGCCGGCGGGCTAGTTTGCCCCTTCACCCTCTCCGCCGTCACGATAGCCCTCGCCTGCCGCCCGATCAGAACGCGCCGATGCTTCTGGACACCACCGCTGCCCTCGTCGGCCCCAGCCTGAGCCTCCACAACTGCGTCATGTCCCTAATTCGCGCCGGCGACCTCGATAACGCTTCTTTCGTCGCTCGCCAGGCCGTGTATTGCCGGTCACACAATCGATCTGTTTCTGGATCTTCTTCTTCTTATTTTTCTTTGTTTATTTGGGGCTTGACTGATTAGCAGGGTACCGGGTTGAATTGGGTTTACAGAGGCTTGGATTGTTCTTTTTACAGAGGCTTGAATTGGGTTTTTGGTCAATTGCTGATTTTTTTGTAACAATTGGATTGTTCAGATATAAAATAACCATTCTGGGTTGAATTGTGTTTGTACTTCTGAAGGTGATAATGGTAGGTGATGGAGTCAGTAGGTTGTGAGGTCAGGTTGGTTCATGGTGTGTGTTGGCAGTGGTAATTTAGGTAGTTGTTACTGAGTGCAGGCAGTACGATGAATGGTGGCAAGGTTGGTTAATGCAATATTGGATTGTTATGGTAGTGAAGGAGGTGGGTTTTAGATGGAGAGTTTCGGTGAAAATACAAAGTGGAGTTGGAGTTTGGAGTCCTTGGTTTGTATGTTGTATGTTGGGCGGTGGGTAAAACGCTCAAACCAGGCACGGGGTGCCTGTTTGAGTCCATATATGGACTTATGAAGCAAGCAAACATGATGAGGAAATTTGGGATTAACAAATCCAGTGGGTTGTTTCATAAATACAGTTTCGCGCAAAAATCCATGTAAAAATGCGTTTTTCACATCTAGTTGATGGAGAGGCCATGAAAAAGTGGCTGCAAGAGCCAATATAGTGCGAACCGTAGCATGTTTAACCACAGGGCTGAAGGTCTCATCATAATCCAGCCCTGGGTTTTGGTGAAAGCCTTTTGCAACTAGTCGTGCTTTAAAACGAGAAATAGAACCATCTGGATTGAATTTTGTGCGAAAAACCCACTTGTTACCAATGATGTTTGCATTTTGTGGTGGTGGAACTAAAGTCCATGTCTTTTGCTGTAAGAGGCTGTCAACTTCAGTGGCCATAGCTTGACACCACTGAGTGTGTTTGGCAGCCTCTGTGTAAGATTGTGGATCAGTGTGTGTGTGGTGAGAATGAGAAGCAGCAAAGCCAAGAGGAGCAGTAGGAGACACATAATATACTAGCTTCTTTTTACTAATTCCAGACTTACTACGAGTCTGCATAGGATGAATGGAAGTAGAGCTGGGTGGGTGTGGGGGGATCATCACTGGATGTGTTGTTTCTGCCAAACTGGGACTAGTTGAGAGGGATGGTGATCTCAAACCAGTGACACAATCAGCAGGTGTAGTGTCTGCAGCTGTATCAGTGGTAGTATCTGCTGATGTGGCTGGATTGTGAACACCTGGAGAGGGATCACCATGTGGTCTCAAACTAGCAGTGTGCTGAAACTCACAATCCTCAGATTGGTGTAGTTCATTTAGAGAACCAAAACCTGTAGAACCAGTATTAAACTGGTGGGGAGGGGAGGTATGACCTGTAACAGAAGTGTCAACATGTGAGAAAGAGGAAGAATTAGAAGAAACAGTAGCATAAGGAAAAGTAAATTCATCAAAAATGACATCACGGCTAATAAAGAATTTGTTTTGAAGCAAGTCATAACATAAATACCCTTTGTAACCAGATGCATAACCTAAGAAAGTACATTTTCTTGTTTTTGGATCGAGTTTAGAAGAATTATAATCAGTGAGTCTAGGATAACAGCTGCAACCAAATACTTTTAATTGTTTGTAGTCTGGTTTAGTTTTAAAAAGAAGTTCATATGGTGAGAGATTAGATGTGTTTGGACTTGGCAATCTGTTAATCAAATACACTGCAGTAGCAACTGCATGATACCAGAAACGTTTAGGCAAAGATGCACTATGTAGTAAAGTAATTGCAGTTTCAATTATATGTCTATGTTTACGCTCAGATATGCCATTTTGCTGTGGAGTATAGGGGCATGATTTTTGATGCATAATACCATGGTCACTAAGAAATTTTTGAAACACAAAAGCAGTGTATTCACCACCACCATCTGAACGAAGAATTTTGATTGAATAGCCTAACAATTTTTCAATAAACAACTTAGAAGTGGCAAAAACAGAGGCAACTTCAGATTTGAGTTTCAAAGGAAACAGCCACGTAAACCTAGAATGATCATCAATAAACAGCACATAATATTTGAAACCATCAAATGACAAGGTAGAAGCAGGTCCCCACACATCACTATGCAATAAGTGTAAAGGAACAGTTGCACGAGAAGAAGATAAGTTATACGGTAGTCTAGACATTTTACCAGCAAGACAAAATTCACACAATGTTCCAACATTGTTTGCAACTAATTTATCAGAAGAAGAAAGACATTTAACACATTTAGATAAAATTGAAGAAGAGGGATGGCCAAGTCTTGAATGCCATAATTGAGACTGGACTCTTTGACCCAAAAATGCTTGTGGACTGGACGAAGCAGACTCAGAGGAGAAGGGGTAAAGTCCATTTTTACTGGGTCCCTGAAAAAGGATTTGACCCGTAGACTTGGCCTGAACATAAAAATAATCTTTATCAAAAATAAAACGAGTGTCATGATCTGAGCAAAATTTGTGAACAGAAAGTAAATTAACAGCTAATTTGGGAACATGTAAGGTATCAGTTAAGGAATATTTGCAATTGGAAGTAGAGATATAGGCATTACCAGAGTGTTTGATAGGTAGAGAAGAACCGTTACCAACTGTAACTGTATCATTGCCAGTATAATTTTCAGCGAGAGAGAGATTCCGAAAGTCAGATGTCATGTGACTAGAAGCACCGGTATCAGTCAGCCACAAATCAGAAGTAGGAGTTTGTTGAATGGGTTGTTGAGAGGTTGATGCTGCCATAGCAGAAAGTTGTTCAGGTGGGAGCCTTCCTTGATATGCATAATCCATACGATGATAACAGTCAATTGCAGAGTGAAAATCATATCCACAAATTTGACAGGTAACTGGGTTTGTTCCACCGCGACCCGAACCGCCCCTGCCACGATAACCGGATCTCCCTGCTCCACGACCCGAACCAGATCCATTTCCATACCCAGTAGCCGACCCATATCCAGACCCGTTACCGGAACCCGAACCAGATCCGGATCCATAAAAGTAGTTGGAGCCAGATCCGAATCCGGAATTGGAACGGCCACCTCTGGAATCCCATCGGCCACCGCCACCACCTCGATGACCGTTAGGGTTCCGTCCACCACCTCCTCGTTGGCCGTTTGAGTTCCAGCCGTTAGGGTTCCGTCCTCCGCCACGACCGCCGCGAGAGCTGTAGAAGGCGGTAGGAGAGGAGAACTCGGCAGCCGGAATCTGGAGAGCATGCATGTGTTCTTCGGCTTTGAGAAGCACATGAAGCTCCTCAAAGGGGATCGGAGCAGAGTGTATTCTCAGGGAGGAGCGGAAGGAGTTATACTCTGGTGGGAGACCATTGAGAGCGTAAAGCAGCAGATCTTCATCAGGGGTGACAACGCCGGTGACAGCAAGTTTGTCACGGATCGTTTTTAGGCGCTGCATGTATAGATCGATGGAGTCTGATCCCTTTTTGAGAGAGTGGAACTCTGCTTTGAGGGCAAGGATGTTGGATCTGGTCAACGAAGCGTATCGACGCTCAAGAACGAGCCAAGCTTCACGGGAAGTGACAGATCCGATGACCAAAGTGAGGGATTCTTGAGATAGAGTAGCATTCAAGATCGTAAGAACGGCTTGATCTTGAAGTTGCCAGGCGGTGTAAGCAGGGTTGACAGTGGATGCACCGTCGGCGGTGGGTAAGATCGGCGGTGGACAAGGAATTGAACCATCTAAATAACCAAAACCATATGTGACAGGCCCAAACCATATGTGAGTAGTCCATCTATTAGTGGCGACGACGGTGGTGGCGGTGGCGGTGGCGGTGATGCCAAGAACACCAAGAACACATAGAACAAAGGACAAACACAAAAAACAAATAAGGGTAAAATTGTCATAAAAAGGTCAGATTGCACCCCCAGCTCAACTAACATTAACAGAAGGGTGGTATTTGTCCAACGTCCGTCACTGACAGGGGTGATTTTTGTATATTCCCAAACAATGAGGTTGTTTTTGTATATAACCCATCTAAGGAGGGTGCATTTTGTCTTTTACCCTTAAAATTAATATCCAGTTTTAAGGAAAAAAACTAATTCTCATTTATTTCTCATGGTAAATGTTAGTGTCATGGTGATAACTAAGACTATATATGAATCTGATCCCAACTTCCTCCGTCTTGGAAGGGCTAGTCTCTTGTGATCGACATATCGATAAACAAAATTTCTCTCTGTTAAAACTCTGCTTGTATAACTCACTGAATCCAACACATGGGTCTTTGTAGCGGGTTCATGTTTTCTTTCAACAATTGATCTTTGTTTATTGTTATTAACGTCTATTATGAGCTCAAATGGTCATTTCGGAACATTATTATTTCGTTTGATCTATAATATGTGGTATTTTTAGTCTTGAATTACAACTTCTTTAGAAAATGTTTTTTTCACCACAAGAAATGTAGTCATGAATTTCTTTAAGAAGAATATACTACTCCATAGTTTAAAGGGAAATAGAACTTACCAGTCCGTCCCAGCTCTTTCTTCCCATCTGACTTTTTTGACTCGTATTTGGGTCACTTTGACCGGGTGATTTGGATAGCAAAATAATACGATTTGTTGATAATTTTTTTACCATATTATAGAGCAATTTTTACTCTACAACACCATGAAAAAATTTAAAAAAATTACATCGGTTTGCTATTCAAATCACCGGGTCAAAGTGACCCAGTAAATAGTGACAAAAGTCAAATTGGGAAGAAAGAGCTGGGACAGAGTGGTACACATTTAGTAATGGAGTACCACTAAATTGTGCAAAACCAAAGTTCTGGTGCATGGTGGTGGGTACAATAATGAAAAAGGGCAAAGGGGCACCTTTTAGGGGCAGAAAATCATTTCTCCTATCTTGCCTACAAAACTGTCATTTCAAAAGATCTCATAAGGAAATTAAGAAGCTGCCTGCTTTAATTAATTTCATTAAATTTACGATAGTGGACAACTAATCTATCAGCTCATTTATGAACATAATTTTCAGACATGTATAAAAGTATAAAACCTCTAAAATAATTATAGAAAGAATGAAACAACAATAATAAATAGATAAATAATCGCATAGTGGAGACTTAGTGTCTGCTAGGGAACATATTAAAATCTGAACTAGATGAAAATTCGGATGATTTTTCTTTTATTCCATTTGAGTTGTTATTTGAGTTGAGATTATGTCTATTTTGGGCTGAAAATGTTGGCGTATCATTTAATTTCAAAATCACCTCAAATTTTGTGAATTCTAGCTCACACGACTTTTATTTATTTCAAAGTAATGCCGACATGATATTAAGATATTAGAAATCCATTGTAATCTAGAGTAATTAATACGAAATGTATGTTGTGTGCGTAGAATGTAAATTTGAAACCCTTTCTCATGGTAGGGCTTCTAGGCTAGGAGACAATGAGCCGACTCGTGATAAGGTTACATTTGGAAAATTGAAATTTCATCTTTTGTATATGTCTCTTCTTCTACTGCCATATTTATTATCAAGGTTTTGTTTGTTTCCTCTTGCTTAACCTATGTAGCCCTTTACCTGGTTTCACATGATTCAAATAGCTTTCCGGAAAGAGTACAAAACAGTTTGAAGATAGAAGGTGACATTTTCCTTCAAAGAAAGAAAGATAGAACGTGATATCAACGCGTATTTTCGTCCTCCACGCAAAAGATTTGTATCTACAAATGTGTGCTAGCCCAGTGATAAAGTGTTTGAAGTCCGTGCATAAGATTCTAAGGTCGAACTCGACAATATGATGTAAATTTTAAAAAAACATTGTATCTACCACGACTTACATACATTCATAAATAGTTTATCTAAAAGATATATTTAATCATCTTTTAGATGCGAAAAGTTATATCAGCTCGATAATGAGTCTATATATCTTTCCATAAATCTAAAGGCTTGTACACTTTGTCTTTGTTGATTAATGATATAGACGGGGTGCCCATTGGAGGCATAGAGCATGCTTATGTTAAGGATTCCCTATTGGCTTAACTAGTTCGATACCAAATTATGCTACATTGTCCCGCTTTGAGGTTGGACCACACGGTGCATGTTCGAAATTGTGGAATTTTGTTTCGATTTTAATTATTTCCGAGTTCATATATGTCGAAATCAGAACTCAAGCTCACATACATTCCAAAGCCTGAAATAAAGACTCGTTCTAATGAATAATCGAGTTTAAACTCAGTATGTATATCTAGTAACTCCGTATGTTTTTTTTTTTAATATTTTTTACTACTAATAATTAACTAAACATCGGTTTTATTAATTCATTTGAGCCCTTCAAAGTAAGAGAGATTGTTGCCTAAATCAATATGGTATGTTCTTTACATAGTAACCAGCAACGGAATGTCTGCTATGTCACTACATTCTCAAAGTAAGGAGCAAAAAAGAAGTGACATCTTTTGCAAGTACAGTATAGAAGTGTAGGTAAATAGCATGTAAATAAATCATTTTAAATAAACTAGACAAAAATAGTCCACTTTTGAGAGTTTAAGATCCTCTTCTAAGGTTATTTTACCACACACTTCTCATTGAGCCATGAATCCCCCATCTATTGTTCCCATAAAAATGCTACCTTTAACAATCCAAAAGAATGACAAAGAGATTCATAAAGAAAGAAAAGGAAATAAAGAATGACAAAGGGATTTATTATAAAGAAAAAGAAAAGAAGGAAACAAAGCATCCGAAAGCAAGCACGATGTTATTTTTAACAGCCTTCTTTTTAGGAAAGTGCAGAACGCACTTGATTATGGTTTACCACTTTTGGTCTCACTGGTTCGAGATCAAAAGAACAGCATTTTGCGACACACTGGCCCTGTTTGGATAACAAGGTTGGGCTTGTTTGGTTAACTAAACCAGGTGGATGTTTGGATTAGAGGGTTTTGGTTTTTAAAGTGTTGACTTTTATGTGAGTAGAAAAATGAGTGGAAAGTGGGTCCTAAAAATTTTGGGTTGAGGTTTTGGTTAATTTTTTTGTGAGAATCAAACCATTGTATCCAAACAGGGCCACTGTGTTGATCTTACGTGGGAGTCGAGGAGTCTGAGAGCGGCTCTAAACTAGTTTGCAAGATATGATATGCAATCAAAAAATAGCATCTCCAATCATGCTAACTCGTAGTTGGATTCTTTAGTTTTGGGGCTTGACTTGAAATACTTGATTTTGCTGTATTTCAAAGGTTCAGAGTCCTGAGTAGGTTTTCTAAGGGAGTATGACTGCACGCTTCTATAGAGGTTATTTTCTTCTATTTGGTTCGTGAAAGCTCTCTATTTTGCTATCTTAGAATATTGCCCCGCAAAAATGATTTTTTTATACGACCACGAAGCAGTTGGAAAATTCATAGTTTTGGTTGATTTTTAGACCGGGTTTATGGTGAGCCTGGTTGACAATTCTTGAAATGAACGAAGCTGTGGACTGATCGTCCTGCTACTTTGAGTGATCAGAAGTCATGGTCCGGTGAATGAAAAGCTTACGCGTGAAATGGGCTTTTGCAATGTTCGAGAATACGATTGTTTCGAATAAATACTCCGCCACCAACGTATAGATAAGTAATTTGTTATAACATGACGGTTTCGAGCAAGAACGATGAAGAACAAACAAGAATGAGACATAATTAACGCAGGTTCACTAACATATTCACCATGAATCTGCTAAGAACCTCCACGAGGAGAACCTGTTGTTTATTTAGAGAAACACTGATTTGTACACCACACACAAATTTAGCCACGGCTTATCACAAATGTATAGCCCTCGGATATGCTAAAAGGTTATCAAAACGGACTTGGAAACGTCTGAAACCGCCTAAGTCCGATTTGGTCCCTGTGTTGCTTTTGGCAACTTTGACACAAATAGGCGTCTTCATTTTCTATGAATCATAGATACTAACAATCGATTTAGCTTCGAATCGAGGGATCTTGTAACCATAGTTTAGTGTAGCATGAAACTGAATTATGCATGAAACGTCATGAAGTAATATGAGTTTAGCATCCTCCAATATTCCAAAACAGTTCGGACTTTTCAAGGCAGAAGAAACAAATCGAATCAGCTGCTAATCTTATATTCTTATTACATGAACTATATTTAGAGCTTAATCAAGTTAACAAGTTAATTAACCTTGAAATGTATTAAGTGGTCAGGCACCATAGTAGTGTGCGACTTTAAGCATTAGAGTCACACGAATATTGGTGATATCGTTTAGACATTCGCACGTTATTTCACAGAAATCTTTGGGACCGTTTGTTACTTCGTTTGAGATTTCACAAGTTTATGGGCACGCAGAGTGTATTTTCGCGAGGGAAAGGAGCACTGCCAACACATGCAATTATTAACCAAAGATACAATGTAAGTTTCCCAATTATTATGAATCCCAATGGAACACCTAGTCATGTATACACTGTCGGTGGAGGAAATTATATGGTGATGGTCAAATAAAATGACTCTGCCAAGAACATTCTCCTTTGTCTGATCCGCATACACAAAATCTCAAAAGATTACAAACAAATATATGATCTTGGCGTATCTGATTAGACATGCTAATTTTATTACACTCGCCATTATTGTTGTAAATCATAATGGAATATTAATTAAGTAGTGTTTAAGTTGGTCCAAAAGGCAATGTAGGCAAATGTTTCTTCTATTTTAATTAATTTTCCTTTGGTTGTTGATGTTGGTATTGTGTCATATGCTTTCTCTGTTGTCTGGTATGTAATCAGGGGCGGATCCAGAATTTTGCCTCAATGGGGGCTAAATTTTTAAAAGTAAATATTTTTCCAAATAAAACTAAATAAAATGGTTATTATTTAGTTTCAGTGGGGACTAAAAAAGAATTATATGATAAAATGTAGGTCAAAATTACAATTTTGAAAACTTGAGTGGGGGCTATAGCCCCCACAACTCAATGCTTGCATCCGCCCCTGTATGTAATGATTAACCTATTGGCCGCTATTACAAATTTGCAATTGATTCTGAGTTGGTAGGATCAGTTCTTTAATATAGCACAATTATGGTAACGATAGTACGAGAGAATACCTGTATTGCTTTTCTGTACAATAGCGTGAGAAACATTCATTTATAATGTGGATATCAACCGAACTTCAATACATGATTAATTGGAGAATTGTGAATGTGAAATGACACCCTTTTATGTACACTATTATTGTACTCGCGCTTGTAGGACGGCCTAAATGACGAGGCAAGCAAGGCAGTCGATTCACGACTGAGTCGGTAGGGCCTGCAATTTATACTAATAGTCAGGGTTAATTAAGTTCTTATATATAATCGTAGCATAGTATACATGTTAGTTTGTCGGCAATTAATATTGTCACATATGTGACCCGGATTCAACTCTCGCAAAAATCGTTTCCTTTTTATATTTTTTTACTCAAAAGTTAAAATAAATTTTGTATGACTCATCCGGCAATTTCGTAAAGAGAAGTTCTAACTGCATTGTGTGCTACCATTTAATCGTCATTAGAAACTTATCCGGTATACAATGCCCTACTCATTAGTCAAATATATGTATAACTTCAAACTTGCGTTTGCTCACTTAATGATGATTGTTCATCTTCACACGACTGATAACAAGTCATCACATCTCAGAAGGAGTGACTTGTTAGTTGTGATGATTTTGAGACTTATAGATATCAAGTAGATGTTCATATATCACTGAAGATGGAGATCTTCCCAATTGTCATTTATCAAAACCAAGGGAGATCAAAAGTCTGATTCTAATTACATTTGAAAGGTCGTGAAATTATATAAGTTTAGCATGCTCCAATATCCCAAAAGAGTTATACCCTCTCCAGAATTAATGTTAAAATTATAACTAAAGAAAGGGAAATGGATCAATAATCAATGAACTATAGTACCTAAACAAACAAGCCAAACTTAAAGTTAATAGAGTATGAAGTATGATGTTGTGGACAACCTTAAGCATGGGAGTCATGCAAATATTGGTTGAAGCCGTTTAGACCTTAACATGTCTATTTAACTATCTTAACTTCACATAAATTGTATTTCTTTGACGGTTTTCGGCTTGGCAAGCTCGTCTTAGATCATACCGGAACACGCAAATCTTCGGTTAGAGAAAAGAAACACTAGTTTAATTTTAGAGTTAACTGAATTTTACCCGTGGTTAACGCTTGTGTGAAAACTCCTACTGTTCCAAACGTTGCAATAAGTCTCCGCGTAGTTTCATTTTTGTGCAGTACGGTGTAATTTTCTACATTAACTTAGGAAAAAAGATCTAAAAGTCCTTCCATACGTAGTCCAATCCTCTCATTTTCTATCCTCTCCCTCGCTCTCTCTAAATATGCTCAGACTAAGTGGCCACGACAGTGCCGGAGCGGCGCGCAAAAGCGACTGTGGCTGCGGTGGCGACGGGTGAAGGCGTCACGTTTCTCCTCCTTTGTCGGCGTCGTTCTCCTCCTTCGATGGAAGCGGCATAGTCCTCCTCCTCCTCCTGTGTGTGCGCGGAGGTGGAACTCTATGTTATTTAAGGGTGTTATTTAAGGATTGAGCTCAACTTGAGAGAAAAACTCGGCTGATATCATCTGCAAAGTTAGACAGCTCTATGCCTCTCACTCAACAATAAATTTCGTGGAGCAAAACATTACTGAGAATGCTTATTTTTCAACCAAATCTTAACAGAAGCCTCCACCTGGGTGCTGATAGATAAATTGTGAAGCCAGTGTCAAAAATGGAGGTGCTGCAGTAGCTGCAGTGGTTAGAAACTCTAGTAGTGATTTGGCAATCTCGAAAACCAAATGCTTACAGATTCCATTTTGAAAGCCACCCATTTTATTTTGTCATCCAACAAAAATGTCCTCCACAACTTCAAAGTTACAGATTCATCAGAAAATTAAATTTAAATTTAGGGTATACTACGGAGCTTCCCTGTGTTTATGCTTTCATAGGTGTAAAGACATTCCTTCCAATCACAATTTTTTTAAGTTGGACAAACAAATCGGTTCATGCTAGAAGACCTCAAAGTCATTAAAGAATTGACTTTGACAGTCTTCAATCACACCTTGTATTTAGTACTTCCTCATGTAACATGATTCTTATCCTCCTCTTTGAGGTCAGGTGTTTATGAAAAACTTCGCTATCACCACCAACACAAATCGGTTGTTAGGGTGTAGACATGGGAACTCAATCAAGGATTTGAAAGGGGATATCATAAACCTTACAAATCCTCTCACCTAATTTATTCACTCTCTTAGCCCAAACTAACATCATGAAGAGTCTCATGGCTTTCAAACAAGATGTTCTACTTTCACGAAACACCTAACCACATCTAACAGCAGAAAATCACAAAACATTTACATATAAAAGAAATCACAAGTATTGTACCCCTTGAAGAACTGAAATCAACAAGTAATGCAAATGAAACTTCACAAAGATACTGCAAACCTGGTTCATTAAACACAATGATAACCAACCAGTGTTTGGAGTCCAAAAATGCCATCCCAATAAGTTAAAGCCTACCCCTGAAGCTTGGCCGTCACTCCAACGATTAGCAAACAGAATGGGCATCGGAAGGATCCTAGAATCACAAGAAAAACAACTCAAGTTTAATTATCTGAAATTTTAGGTGTCAGCATAACTACATGTTAGAAATGGATAGTTAAATCCATGAATAAATGGAAGCAAGCTTGGTAGCTTGAAGAAGCTTGAAACCAAGATGGTAATTAGTCCCACATTGGTACTCAAAAGGTAGGTAGGTGGCTTTATATGATTTCACACACATTGGTAGTGTATAACTACTAAGGTGTGTGGAGGACCATGGGTGTTCTTGTGTGCCTCGCGCACACACACGCGCGTGGCCGCCTCGCCTCGTCACAGGTCGGGTCGAAGGGTGATTTGGACGAAATGTCTCGCGTCCGCGAGGCGACCTGGCGTGAGAGTATAACTCAGTTTTGGTCCGTTACACACCAGTTTAATTTTAATTAATGAGTGTTTTAGTAATGGAGTCAACGGGTTTTTGACCGCATTAATGGGGGATCAATTCGGACATAATGGCATCAATTTTCCATATCTGTTTTGTATGGTGAAAAATGATTTTGATGTCATTCGAATGTTCTGCAACGAATTGCTTCTGACTTCTCTCTCTCTCTCCACAAATCCGATCTGCTCGAGTGTTCTTGGCAAACTGAGGTGTTTATCGTCGTTGATCTTCGGCGTTGCTGTGATAAAGAAGATCGGAGCAATTTTATCCTGGAAGGGTCATCGTCGGCGTCCCAACACCGCGTAAGTGGGGGCGATTATCTCTTCAAGAACAGTCATGCCTTCTCGCAAGACCTGACGACTCAGCTGTTCTTTTCCAAGTACTGTTATAGCGTGGATTAGAGGTATGGCTTCTAATCTGCTTTATTTTAATCAGTTTTTAATTGTTTACTGTTTACCTTAATGATTTGTTACCTGTGTTTCTTGGGCCATTATTTGTTAAATAAATTGGCATGTCTAAAATTGATAATTTTAGTTTTTAGATCCAACAATCTTGAAGAGATAAACTATTATTTGTTTAACAAAATGACAAGCGAAACTGAAAAATCTGTTGACGGTTCTTCTACATCTGTTGTTGCCATTGATTGGGCCACTTATACTTTTCCACAAGCTGTTGAATTGACTGGTTTACCAGAAAAATTCAATGGAGGCGTCGGCTTTTCTCGTTGGCAGAAAAAGATGAAATTGTGATTAAATATAAAGGGTCTATGGCCTGTTGTGGAATATGAGAAACCGGTAGTGGATCAAGAAATGGCTGATTCAGTTAAGGCTTTTGGGAAGTGGGCTGAGAAAGACGGAGTGGCTAGGGCGGCTATTTTAGCTGCTCTGTCGAACACTCTGTTTGATGTTTATTCATCAGATTCCTACACCGCAAAGCTCTTATGGGAAAAGCTGAATGAGACACATAATACTGACTCTCAGGGTCTGGAAAAGTATTATGTGTCTAAGTTTCTTGATTTCAAACTGGTGGACAATAAGTCCATGACTGAGCAGGTGCATGAGTTCGAGATGATTGTGCATGCTTTGAAGGAGTCTGGTATGGACCTTCCTGAAAAGTTATTGGTTACGTGTGTGATTGAAAAGCTCCCAAAGTCTTGGGATGACTTTTGTCTCTCCCTGAAAAGGCAGAAAGGAGAAATCACATGGACTAACCTGATGTTGGACATCTCGGTGCAAGAATAACACAAGTCCAAACAGGGACATGTGATGCCAACAGAACCTGTAGCGCGAAGGTGAATGTTGTCACTGTTGGAAAGAAAAGGAAAATGTTTTTAAGAAGGATGAAAATGAAAAACCAAAGGATGACAAAATTAAGGCCAAGAAACCAAAGGAAAACAACCCATGTTGGTTTTGTGGGCATGTTGGACTTTTTAGCAAGGGCTGCCCTAACAAGAAAGCAAAGAAAACCGAGGTGGTAGCGCAAGCGAATGCTGTGCTTGGAGCCACAAGTGGGCATGTGGTGAACATGGTTGTTGGTGAAGCTTCTGCTTCTGAAGCCGACGTTAACAGGTATGTTACTTACAACCCTGCGGTATTTTCCACATCTTTGTCAAATGAATTACTGGAGCTAATGTGCATATTTGTGCTGACATTAGTTTATTTGGAATAGGAAACGTGGACCTCAAGTTTCCTTCCGGTCGTATTCTATCCATGACAAGAGTGCATCATGTTCCTGATGTTCTTAGGAACATAATAAGTGGAAGTAGATTAGTGACTAGCGGTTTGAGATTTCTCTGAAATGTAATAAAGTAGTTCTTGTTCATACTGGTACATTTTTTGGCAAGGGCTATTTGTCAGACGGTTTATTTGTAATCAATGCTGAACCCGTTTTGGGCACTTTAGCTAATGTTATTGTTCCTTCTGTTAACTGTATTGAATCTTCCAATTTATGGCATGCTAGACTTGGTCACTTGAATTTTGGTGCTCTAAAGAATATGATGAATTTAGAGCTGATTCCTAAACACACCATAAAAAAGAATTTTAAATGTCAAGTATGTGTGTCTGCTAAACAAACAAGGAAACATTTTCATAATGTTGTTAGGGATTCTTACTTGTTAGATTTAGTACACACGGACATTTGTGAATTTGGTGGTGTGTTAACTAAGGACCAGTTTAGATATTTCATTATGTTGATGAATTAAAATTGCATATTTTAGTAAATTAACGAAGTCTTCTTAACTTGCTAATATGTGTAATTTATCTATTTTATCTCTCTTTCTAGACTTATGCTTGTTTTCGTAGTTTTGGTTGTTTTCTCTCATTTTGTAGGCAAAGACGTGATTTAGAACGCAAGGGGCTAGTTGAGAAAGCTTGAAATGAGGAATTGAGAGGCTTTGGAGGGGTCAAGAGAAGTGAAGAAGGAATTTCAAGGCTTAATTTGAAGAAGTCAAGTGATAAAGAGGCTAATTTGAAGACAAAGCAACTAATTTGCAAGTTAAAGTGAAGATTCGAAGACCTATTTGAGAAGACAAGAGAAGAATATGGGGTCGTTATTGAAAATTTAGAAAAAAAGAGGTCAAAATTAGAGTCAAAGGTTGAAGTGGAGGGCAAATTAGAGAAGAACTTAATGGAATTGGGGCTAAAGTGTAGATTTCTAAACGTTTTAAGGGCTGTTATGAAGGGTCTTAACGGAGTTGGGGTGTTATTTGCTATTTCCCAAATGTTTTTAAGAGGAGATGGGGGTGTTTTAAAACATAACAGAGAATAAGGGGGATGCCGGGTGAAAATTCTCCAAAACAGCTCATCTTCTCAGACGACTATTCTCTCTCCCCGTCAAACACGCAGCAGAAAACAAAGCCTCCATGGAAGCAGCGACGAAGCTTCTTCCCAGCACTGACCCGGGCTCGTTTCTTCACCAAATCAAACAAGGTTGGTCTCAAATTGCTCCTTGTCCAACCCTCTTCCTAACCCACTGATCAATTCGGCCCAAGAATTATTCTAGAACAAATGCCCAATCCACCTAGGGTTCTTGAAGCACCTTCAAATCAACGATTGAGAGTCTCTCAGTTCAATTCAAGTGCTAGGATCAATCCTTGGAGGCTATGAAAACCCTCCCTCACTGCCTATATAAGCCAAATAGAAAGAAGAAGAAGAGGGGGGACGAACACACACGAAGCTGAGCCGAAGCTCTGCCTCTCTCTCATCTCTCTCGGTACTAAGCCGATTTCTGGGTTTGTTCTGGTGTTTCCGAGCTCATCCTGAGTTATTACGGAGCCAGCAACAACCAAGGGAGAGAGGGTTAGTTTTGGTTTCAATCTGGGTTTGTGTTGCTCTGTTTTGAGCACTGTTTTGGTCACTGTTCTGGGTTTTGTGCTTGCAGCAGCAGTTATCTGACTTGTTTAGCTGCTGTTAGCTTTGAATTTGTTGGGTTGGTAGCTGCTTTAGATTGATTAAAGTGTAGTTTGAATCAAACACTAGTAATTTGTTCATCATTTGGTAGCAAGTTGGTGTTATTTGGTTAAATTGAAGAGTATTTGAGCTTGAATACGATGAATATCTTCATGAATGCTCTTGTTAATTCTTGTGTCTTGCTCTTGAATATGAAAAACTAATCTACTAGTTGGGTTGATTGATGAAGATAGATGACTTGTGTGTGAGAAATTCAATTGTTCTTCTAGTCTTATAAGTTGGACGTCGAATTTGTAGTATTCAAGTGTTGAATATCAAATCCGAAGTGTGACTTGATCTTTCATATGGAAACGCTCTCGTTTACATATGAAAGATGCTTGACATAACTCGATTTTTCATTTCACTCTTGAATACAAGAGCTAGACAAATCCTCTTACTATATAATCCATGCTTTTCTTTGACATAAACTTTAGGTGTTGATGCTCACTCACAAGACCTCTATTGGAATCGATTGACCCAACTTACTCTCTTATTGACAAACTCGTTTGAATAATACTAGTAATAGTGTTAGTAGTTGTTTTCTTTCTTAGTTATTTGCTTTAGCAATATCAACAACTCTTGCTCCATCACTTGAGTGGTGGATTCAAAGCTTGGCTAGCTCTAAAGCCTTTGAGAAACCCGTTTTGTCAATTTAAATAGTTGCTTAGTAGTTTACTAGTTAGTTTAGAGTGTTTAATCTCTTTCCCAATCCTTGTGGGAATCGACCCCGTTCTTACTCGGGTACTACTTGTAGCGATATGCTATACTTGGGATTTTTTCGAACAAGTTTTTGGCGCCGTTGTCGGGGATTGGTGCTAAGAGGCTCACTCTTTAGTTACTTTCTTGTTTTGCTTGTTTTTATTTTTATTTTTTAGATACGCTTGAAGAAAAATTCCGGGTTCATTTTTGAACTTTGGAACAAAAAAAAAGAGAAAAGTAAAAAATCACAAAAACATGCTCCTAGCTTGTGTTAGGCAACCCTCTTGAACTTTATTTGAGCTTGGGTTGCATGAGTGTGTGGCAACGTGATAGTACTCATAGATTGCATCGCACTTTGCTTGAAGAATAGGGTAGAAATCCCTTTGGTGAAAATACTTCTACTAGTGGTAGTAGTAGTTTAGCCGTATCCAACGATTCAAGCTCTCTTAATAGCTTTGAAATCATGGAGGGAGAGGATGGGCATAGTAGCAACAATGAGATGATGCCATTTCGTTCACTTAGAGATTTGATGCATCCATCTCGGCAATGTTCGCCTTCTTGCTTTGTGGTTCCTTTGAATGAAATAAATTTTTAAGTTAAACCGGGTACAATCCAACTTTTGCTTAAGTATCATGGCCTAGAGGCCGAGAGTGCCTACTCTCGTCTTAAAGATTTTTGTGACATTGCCTCCACGGTTTATTGTAATGTTGTTTCTAGCAACACTATCAAACTTAGGTTGTTTCCTTTCTATTTGAAGGATAAAGCCAAATCATGGCTTCACTCCTTGATACCTAGGACGATAGGCACTTGGGAAGAATTGGAGAAAGAATTTCTCAAGAATTTTTTCCCCACTTACAAGACTAATGCCATAAAAAGGCAAATTGTGACTTTTTGTGTTAAGGAGGGAGAGCCACTTCCCCAAGCTTGGGAACGCTTCAAGGATCTCCTCATTGCTTGTCCTCATCACGGATTTGAAACTTGGAGATTAATTAGCTCCTTTTATGAGGGTTTGCCATCCAACCACAAACACACAATTGAGTCCATGAGTGGGGGAGATTTTTTCACAAAATGTGAAAATGAGGGTTGGGATTGTCTAGATGAAATTTGTGAGAAAGTCCAATCTTGGGACATCAATGAGCCTTCAAAAGAAGTGTCTTCTAAGCCTAAAAGTAGCATGCATTACCTTAAGTCTAAGAATGAGGCATTGTGCTCTTTTTGTAGTGATTCGCATGAGTTAAGCGATTGTACCGACTTCCTAAGAGCCCAAGAGCTTATGGGTGAGCAAGTAAATGTGCTAAATTCCAACAATTATGGGAAGTCATAAGACAACTCGCCATACTCGGCCACATATAACTCCAATTGGAGAAATCATCCTAATTTATCATGGAGACAAGACCAAGATACCCAAATGAACCCCTCAAGTTCTACCTATGTCCCTCCTAACAAGAGGAGTTTTGAAGAAAATTTAGAGCAATTTATGGCTAACCAAAACCAAACAACCCAAGAGTTGAGAAATGCGTTGGCTAGGTTGGAGTCTACCATAAATGCTCAAGAGAGGGGAAAATTCCCATCTCAACCTCAACAAAATCCAAAGGGCCAAAGTTTTAACCATGTGGAACATGCGAAGGCCATCACCGTTTTGAGAAATGGGAAAGTTGTTGACAATGGACTTCCAAGTGGGGAGGCCAATGAAAATGAGGAAGAAGAGTGTGAGAAGAGTGGTGACAAAGAGAGAGTTGTTGACTTGCAAAAGTTTAAGGAGAGTCTTAACAAAGGGAAAGAAGTGGTTGATAATGAAGAAATTAGGATTGTTCCACCCTTTCCCCAAAGACTAGTGGCCAATAAGATGAAAGCAAGTCACCAAGACATCCTTGAGACATTTCAAAATGTTCAGATAAACATCCCTCTCTTGGATGCTATCAAGCAAATTCCGGCTTATGCCAAATTTCTCAAGGATTTGTGCACTTTCAAGAGAACTCTTCAAGTGAGAAAGAAGGTATTTCTCACCGAGCAAGTGAGCTCAATTCTCCAAAGTAATCTCCCTCCTAAGTACAAAGATCCGGGTTCACCTACTATCACTTGCACTATTGGAGATCATAAAATTCATAACTTTTTGTTAGATTTGGGTGCAAGTGTGAACCTCCTTCCATACTCGGTGTATGAGAAGTTAGGATTGGGTGAGTTGAAACCCACAAGAGTGACTCTCCAATTGGCGGATAGGTCTACTAGAGTCCCTAGAGGTATCATTGAGGATGTGTTGGTTCAAGTGAACCAATGTTACTTTCCGGTGGATTTTATTGTCTTAGACACCTCTCCCTTGGCTAGTGACACATCATCTATCCCCATTATTTTAGGGAGATCATTTCTTGCTACATCTAATGCAATTATAAATTGTAGAAGTGGTATGATGAATATTACATTTGGGAACATGACTCTTGAATTAAACATTTTTAATGCATGTATTCACCCAAAATCACAAGATGATGATGATGATGTATGTGAAGTGAGTTGGGTAGAATCATGTGTTGAAGATGTTTATACTCTAGCTACATGTTCCAAAGATTCAAGTGAGCTCTTTTTAGAAGAATTGGAATTTGTGTGTGATTATGAGTCCCTTGCATCTCTTCTCATTGAATGAGACGATTTTGAGGAGGAAGAGAAATTCTTAACGCAACTTGACCAAGGGTCAAGCGATCTTATTTTGGAAGATTTAGATTTTTTGTGTGATTATGGGCCTCTTGCATCTCTTCTCATAGAATGTGACAATTTTGAGGAGGAGGAAGAGAAACTTAGCACAACTTGACCAAGAGTCAACTCATGAATATTTTAGCATTGAGAGTGATTTGCATGATAGAAATGAGTTTCCTTCCATAGTAAGGAAAACTCCAACATATGATTTGAAACCCCCTCATTTAGAATTAAGAAACACATTATTAGGGGTTGAGGATAATCTTTCTTGCATGGCTAATGAAGATGACTTATTTTGTGATGACTTAGAGGATATTCTAGGAGAACCCCCTCCACTAGAAAGTGTGGATGGACCTTCAAGCAAGTTGGGGGGTCCAAGTGAAGGTTTTGAAAACTTTGATGTCTTTTCTCACATTCCCCCTATTGAGCACTATGAAAATGAATTCCATGTTGTGAAAGATGAGTTTGGAATTTTTCTAGATGAATGTGTGAAATTCACGAATGAGAAGTCTTGCGTTCATATGTCAAAAGATGATCCTAAAATTAATTTTTGTAGTGAAAATGTTGTTCTCATTGAAAGTATCAAGTTAACTAGTGGTAAAAATCATCCTTTTGAGTTTTCTCATGACTCTTCTATCATTTTAAATTCTAAAGATGAGTCATGGTTGCCTCTCACAATGTGTGATGTCTCTTGCACTTCCGTCAATATGAGCATTTTGAAAAACAAAAGAGCGCTATTTTTATCAAAAAGGGAGACATCAAATCCTTACATTTTGATTTACTTGATCCGGGTATAGTTACCCAATCTTTGTGTTTGAGACATTAGAGAATGAGAAAGGAAAGTTGAGAATGCGAAAAAAGAAAGAATGTTACCTTGCCCCTACTCATTCTCATAGTCATAGGCAAGCTTGCCTTGACTACAAGAAATTTAAAGTGCCATGACTTGACTTCTTCAATCTAGATGTCGTGTATTGTACATAAATAAATCGTTAGTTCATATATTTTCCATTTTGTAGGTTGCTCTTGGAGGAGGATTTGTGCTTTGTGGCCAAGAAAGCGAAAAATGAGGTCTATCTATCCGTTATCTCTTATATGAATTTGTATGCTCTTCCAGTGTTCTTACACATTGAGGACAATGTGGCATTTTAGTTGGGGGTGGGGGGTAAATTTTATTTCTTCCTTAAATGGTAACAAGCATGCTTTTTCTTCATTAGTGATTTACTTGAAAAATACAAAAAAAAAAAAATGAAAAATTTGAAAAAATCATAAAAATTTAAAAAATTGAAAAATTTGAAAAAAAATGTGTGTGAACCTTTCATGAGAAGCATCACTCTTTCCCCGTGTCAAACCATAGATGTTTTTTTTATTCTTCTTTCTTTGGTAGTTTTATTTATTTTCACCTTTCATCTTGAGTCTAGATTTTATTTTCTTATTTGATAGCTTTACTGGGTCTTAGAAAGTCGTAGTTGAGTCACTTATCTGGTTTAAAAAAAAGAAGAAGAAAGAAAGAAAGAAAAAGAAATCACGATAAATCGCACCATCTACCCAAAATCCACAAAAGGATTATACAAGCCCACAACCACATCCCCCTTTCTTAAAAATTTTTTGTTCAAAACTTTGGAAGTCCATCCTACATGGGTGCTTTTGAATAAGTATGAGAATGTCTAATTTCTTTTGATCCTTGTTTTTGAAGGCATACTTTCTCGCAAATTGGAGTTAATTTAACAAGTTTTGTGGTTCGCATGAGTCACCATCTACCAAACACCGCCCACATTTGTATGAGTATATGCTTAGACGTCCATAGGCTTCTTTCTCAATCTTCTTGGATTTTGAGAATTTAATTGAGGAGACATCTATGCATTCTTCTTTTTTCCCCACCAAAAAAATTAAAAATAGCTAGTAACTCTTAGTATTTTGTTTCTTTGAGTTCTCACTTAGGATAGATAATGTGTGTGTTTTTGTAAATATTTGAGTCTAGTTTAGAATTGAGTCAAGCCTTGTCTAGTTGAGTGTGTGTCTCTCATGATTGGTTCTTAACTAGATTACGTCTCTTATCGCTCTCTTTGCTCGAGGACGAGCAAAAGGCTAGTTGGGGGGTGTGTTGATGAATTAAAATTGCATATTTTAGTATGTTAACTAACTCTTATTAACTTGCTAATATGTGTAATTTATCTATTTTATCTCTCTTTCTAGACTTATACTTGTTTTCGTAGTTTTGGTTGTTTTCTCTCATTTTGTAGGCAAAGACGTGATTTAGAACGCAAGGGGCTAGTTGGGAAAGCTTGAAATGAGGAATTGAGAGGCTTTGGAGGGGCCAAGAGAAGTGAAGAAGGAATTTGAAGGCTTAATTTGAAGAAGTCAAGTGATAAAGAGGCTAAATTTGAAGACAAAGCAACTAATTTACAAGTTAAAGTGAAGATTTGAAGACCTATTTGAGAAGACAAGAGAAGAATATGGGGTCGTTATTGAAAATTTAGAAGAAAAGAGGTCAAAATTAGAGTCAAAGGTTGAAGTGGAGGTCAAATTAGAGAAGAACTTAACGGAATTGGGGCTAAAGTGTAGATTTCTAAACGTTTTAAGGGCTGTTATGAAGGGTCTTAACGGAGTTGGGGTGTTATTTGCTATTTCCCAAATGTTTTTAAGAGGAGATGGGGGTGTTTTAAAACAGAGAATAAGGGGGATGCCGGGTGAAAATTATCCAAAACAGCTCATCTTCTCACACGACTATTCTCTCTCCCCGTCAAACACGCAGCAGAAAACAGAGCCTCCATGGAAGCAGCGACGAAGCTTCTTCCTAGAACTGACCCGGGCTCGTTTCTTCACCAAATCAAACAAGGTTGGTCTCAAATTGCTCCATGTCCAACCTTCTTCCTAACCCACTGATCAATTCGGCCCAAGAATTCTTCTAGAAGAAACGCCCAATTCACCTAGGGTTCTTGAAGCACCTTCAAATCAACGATTGAGAGTCTCTCAGTTCAATTCAAGGGCCAGGATCAATCCTTGGAGGCTACGACAACCCTCCCTCACTGCCTATATAATCCTAAGAGAAAGAAGAAGAAGAGGGGGGACGAACACGCACGAAGCTGAGCCGAAGCTCTGCCTCTCTCTCTCTCTTCTCTCTCGGTACTAAGCCGATTTATGGGTTTGTTCTGGTGTTTCCGAGCTCATCCTGAGCTATTACAGAGCCAGCAACAACCAAGGGATAGAGGGTTAGGTCTGGTTTCAATCTGGGTTTGTGTTGCTCTGATTTGAGCACTGTTTTTGTCACTGTTCTGGGTTTTGTGCTTGCAGCAGCAGTTAGCTGACTTGTTTAGCTGATGTTAGCTTTGAATTTTTTGGGTTGGTAGCTGCTTTAGATTGATTAAAGTGTAGTTTGAATCAAACACTAGTAGTTTGTTCATCATTTGGTAGCAAGTTGGTGTTATTTGGTTAAATTGAAGAGTATTTGAGCTTGAATACGATGAATATCTTCATGAATGCTCTTGTTAATTCTTGTGTCTTGCTCTTGAATATGAACAACTAAGCTACTAGTTGGGTTGATTGATGAAGATAGATGACTTGTGTGTGAGAAATTCAATTGTTCTTCTAGTCTTATAAGTTGGACGTCGAATTTGTAGTATTCAAGTTTTGAATATCAAATCCGAATTGTGGCTTGAACTTTCATATGGAAACGCTCTCGTTTACATATGAAAGATGCTCGACATAACTCGATTTTGCATTTCACTCTTGAATACAAGAGCTAGACAAATCCTCTTACTATATAATCCATGTTTTTCTTTGACATAAACTTTGGGTGTTGATGCTCACACACAAGACCTCTATTGGAATCGATTGACCCAACTTACTCTCTTATTGACAAACTCGTTTGAATCATACTAGTAATAGTGTTAGTAGTTGTTCTCTTTCTTAGTTATTTGCTTTAGCAATATCAACAACTCTTGCTCCATCACTTGAGTGGTGGATTCAAAGCTTGGCTAGCTCTAAAGCCTTTGAGAAACTCGTTTTGTCAATTTAGTTAGTTGCTTAGTAGTTTACTAGTTAGTTTAGAGTGTTTAATCTCTTTCCCAATCCTTGTGGGAATCGACCCCGTTCTTACTCGGGTACTACTGTAGCGATATCCTATATTTGGGATTTTGTCGAACACATTATCTTTATAGATGATTGTAGTAGATATTGTTATGTTTATTTACTTAAACATAAGGATGAAGCACTTAGTAAATTCATTATTTATAGAACTGAAGTTGAAAAACAACTTGGTAAGGTACTTAAACGTTTGAGATCCGATAGAGGCGGTGAGTATACGAGTAACGCTTTTGATGAATTTTGTGCAAACAATGGTATAATTCATGAAGTTACTCCTCCATACACACCTGAGTCTAATGGGGTTGCTGAACGAAAGAACATAACTTTTCAAGATATGATTAACATTATGCTCTTAAATTCTGGGTTGCCTAAATACTTGTGGGGAGAGGCTTTGAATACGGCTTGCCATATTCTGAATAGAGTCCCTCTTAAACACAAGGAGAAAACACCATATGAGTTATGGAACGGCAGGAAGGCTATTCTTAATTATCTTCGTGTGTGGGGGTGCCTTGCTAAGGTACTTGTACATGTACACAAGAGAAAGAAGCTAGGTCCTAAGACTGTTGATTGTATCTTTCTGGGCTATCGAGAAACCACTACGACTATGAGATTTTTGGTAGTAAAATCTGAAACAGACGGTATAGTGGAAAACACGATAGTTGAATTTCGTGATGCAACATTCTTTGAGGATGTCTACCCTATGAAGACTGGTATACGTCAAGATACTACTGACGAAGATCCTTCTCTCACATCGAGTTCTATTGCTGATCATGTGGAAAAGATGACAAATGTGGGGGCAGAATCGAGTAGTAGGTTTGTCCCCGAGGATGTAGAGGAATCAAGAAGGAGTAAGCGTGCAAAGGTATTCAAGGATTTTTGAAGTTATTTTGTCACTTACAATGTCGAGGACGAACCTTTAACTTTCCGGCAGGCTATGGATTCTTCTGAATCTAGGCACTGGAAGGGCGCGATAAAGAGTGAAATTGACTCTATTGTTTCTAACGAAACATGGGAGTTAGTTGATCTCCCTCCTGGGTGTTCTACCATTGGGTGCAGGTGGATCTTTAAGAAGAAGTTGAACCCTGAAGGGTCAATATATAAGTACAAGGCTAGACTGGTTGCTAATTTTTTAGGAAAAGGGAAGGTATTGATTACTTTGATACATACTCTCCAGTTGCTAGGATGACAACAATCCGAATGCTTATAGCATTGGCTTCGGTCCATGGTCTTACAATCCATCAGATGGATGTTAAGACGGCTTTTCTTCATGGTGATCTTTAAGAAGAGATTTATATGGATAAGACTGAGGGGTTTGTTGCATCAGCAATGAAAGGAAAATATGTAAGTTAATCAAGTCCCTATACGGCTTGAAACAAGCTCTCAGAGATTGGCATAAAAAGTTTGATGAAACTGTTTTGCCATTCGGTTTTATTATTAATGAAAGTGACAAGTGTGTCTACACCAAAGTTAAGGGTAGTGAATGTGTGATTTTACGCATATATGTGGATGATATTTTATTGTTTGGAACCAATATTGAGATTATTAATGAGACAAAAGCTTTTATGAAGAAGCATTTTGAGATGAAGGATATGGGTGAGGCTAGTGTGATTCTTGGACTGAAGTTGACTCAGTCAGCTGAGGGAATAACTTTATCTTAGTCTCACTACATAGATAAATCTATACTTGAGAAATATGGTTATTCACAGTGTAGAATCGCTAGTACACCCTATGATCCTAAAATTGCCTTAGTCAAGAATTCTTCAGGTGTAGCTGTGTCTTAATTAAGGTATTCTCAGATTATTGGAAGTTTGCAGTATGTTGCTAACTGTACTAGACCGGATATGTCATATTCTGTGTCTAAGTTGGCTAGATATACTAGCTGTCCAAACAGAACTCATTGGGATGCTCTTGATAGAGTGCTTAGATATCTGAAAGGCACAATGTACCTAAGTTTACAATACATAAGATTTTCTGGTGTACTTGAGGGGTACAGTGATGCAAGTTGGATAGCTAAGAAGTCTGGTTCCAATGGAGTGACTACATATGTGTTCACCTTGGCAGGTGGAGCAATATCCTGGAAGTCGACCAAACAGACTATTGTAACTCGGTCTACTTTTAAGGCTGATTTGTGTGCGCTTGATGCCACGGGGACGGAGGCTGAATGGTTACACAGACTTATGTCCGCTATACCTGTAGTAAGCAAACCGCTTCCTGCTATTGCTATTCATTGTGATAGTCAGACGACTATCGACAAAATTAGCAGTAAAAAGTATAATGCTAAAACGAGGAGACACATCCAAGTTAGACTATACGGGGTTTAGTGTCTGATAGGATCATAGTTGTTGAGTTCATAGGAACTCAGAATAATACAGCTGATCCTTTGACTAAAGGACTGAAACCTGCAGTGGTCCTTAAGTCGAGGTTGGGGATGGGACTGACAACCCATCAAAGTTCATCAACAGTGGGAACCCAATACACAATAGAGGAGATCCCTGGAAGTGTATTCAATGTGGTAATAACAAGCTGTAAGGATGAACTTGTAGTACCTTTGCTACATAGATGATACATTTGTATCGGAGTCTATCCCCTGAAAACCTAAAAGGTACTAACACTGCCAGTTTAGCAAGAGTTATTTGAACTCTAAATGGGGTCAAGTATTTTGACGAGATGGTGGCAGACATCTCAGAGATGCTCAGCTAAGCGAATGTAATTGTGCGTTCGCAATTAGAGGAAATGGTTATTCCTCGAAGCATCCGACAAACAGGATCGAGACAATACCTTTAATGTCTCAAAGCCGGAGATTGGCACCATAGACGTTGACTTGTCGTCTTCTATGGAGTATGATTACACTAGACGAATTAAGATTTAAGGTGAAATATTTCATCTGAATCCGGTAGTCATCGAAGTAGAGGACTTAGGAGGGTTCAAACCCGGAAGGGTACCGACTCTGAAAACCAAGTCATGATGAGAATACGGTATGCATTTTTATATGGATTTGTGGGGGATTGTTAGAAATGGATAGTTAAATCCTTGAAGAAATGGAAGCAAGCTTGGTAGCTTGAAAAAGCTTGAAACCAAGATGGTAATTAGTCCCACATTGGTACTCAAAAGGTAGGTAGGTGGCTTTATATGGTTTCACACACATGGGTGGTGTATAACTACTAAGGTGTGTGGAGGACCATGGGTGTTCTTTTGTACCTCGTGCACATACACATGCGCGCCGCCGCCTCGCCTCGCCACGCCTCGCCGCGGGTCTGGTCGGACCGGACAGGACCGGGTCGGGTCGAAGGGCGATTTGGGCGAAATGTCTCGGCGTCTTGCGTCCGCGAGGTGACCTGGCGTGAGAGTATAACTCAGTTATGGTCCATTACACACCAGTTTAATTTTAATTAATGGGTGTTTTAGTAATGGAATCAAAACGGGTTTTTGACCGCATTAATGGGGGATTAATTAGGACATAATGGCATTAGTTTTCCATATCTTTTTTGTATGGTGAAAAACGATTTTGATGTCATTCGAATGTTCTGCAACGAATTACTTCTGACTTCTCTCTCTCTCTCCACAAATCCGATATGCTCGAGTTTTCTTGGCGAACTGAGGTGTTGATCGTCGTTGATCTTCGGCGTTGCTGTGACAAAGAAGATCAGAGCTGTTTTATCCTGTAAGGGTCATCGCCGGCGTCCCAACACAACGTAAGTGGGGGCGTTTATCTCTTCAAGAACAGTCAGGCCTTCTCGCAAGACCTGACGTCTCAGCTATTCTTTTCAAAGTACTGTTATAGCGTGGATTAGAGGTATGCCTTCCAATCTGCTTTATTTTAATCAGTTTCTAATTTGTGTACTGTTTACCTTCATGATTTGTTACCTGTCTTTCTTGGGCCATTATTTTTTAAATAAATTGGCAAGTCTAAAATTAATAATTTTAGTGTTTAGATCCAACATTACATTCCATAGTTCAAGGACCATTAGAATTAGAAAGGAGGAAGATCTGATAAAGTTTATTGATGTTGAACATTGAACTCGCCAATATCCAAGGGTGAAGTTAGTCCACCATCAAAAAAATGAACATATCGTGGTTACTCAATACCCAACCTCCCTGCAGCTTAGCAACATCAATGAATAATAATTATCAAGAACCGAACATCACAGACTAGCTGTTTGCAAATCAAGAAGCTAAATATATGTGGTATATATTGAGAAAGTCTCGAGGAAAAAACTACAGAAAGTCCTTGGTATGGTGGTTACAACAGTGAAAAGAGCAAATGCGCTGAGCTATATCCCCAAAGACCTCCCAATTCCAACGACGAAGCTGGCCTCTAAGAAACTTTAACTTGCATGCAAGCTTCACCATCGGGACAACTCCCACATCCACTTGCCACTGTTGATAAACAAAACTTAAGAAATCCTGGTGAGAGGTCCACTTCTTATGGAACCTAAATTGTGATACCTAAGCCTGAGTCGCCTGAAAAGAAACCAACAAAGGGGCATGATCAGAGGCACTACGAGCTAGGTGATTGACCAATACAGGAGGGTGGGCCCATAAGAAGAAGCCCGAAATAAACACTGGACCCATAAGAAGAAGCCCGAAATAAACACATGATCCAGCCTGTAATAAGTCATGGAGAGACCTTGCCGCTCGTTACACCAGGGTATAGTAGGACCCATGAAAACCAGCATCAGATAAACTCGCCGCATCTGGAACTCAATAAACTTTGCTGCAGACAAGTAATAAAAAACACCTCGGCTGAGCTCGAAACCCTTACACTAACCCCCCCCCCCCTACTAACCAGGTATCATCCATTGTGCAAGAGAAATCAGCTAGATCCTGCCAAAGCGCTCGATGAGGAATACGATGACAAGAAGCATACACCACAGTAAGGATTCCCATACTGGAGCCCCCACAATCAGACATTGAGAAAGTTCAAAACTGAGAGGAAGAAGCTACCAGTGTAAGCAAAATGGCAGGAGACCAAAACACCCAAATATATGGATGAAAATCTTGAGCTCTCACAAAACCAGGCATACACTTACTCCGAGTCAGAATAGGCACATAAGCTTCTGAATTCAATGGTTCCAAAATGACAAAAACATCCGGGCTTATGCAGCCGTATCAGAGACTTAATATGGGCAGCATTTCAGGCGCTTAAATTCACGAGCATCCAAAAAATTGAACTAAACATGGGAAACCTGTGATTGTTTCGCTATTCTAAAAAATAGCATAAAAGCATATTCTCACGTTTAAAGTCTTCTATGAGATACCAAAAAAAAGGCCCTATGACATCAATAGATGGTTTAACTTTTAATCTAATAGTCACAAATATATTTTATATTAAATTTTAATATGATCCACAACTTCACGAAAATATATGTAGTGTCAAATACTTGATTTCAAAACTTTCCCTAAGTTTTTCCTCCAACAATTTTTCTAAATCTTTCAAATAATAAAATGAATTTTGAGATCAAGGCAATCTCATAGTCTAAAAGAGATTTTAGCATATAGATAACCACACTGTCTTAATTTGTTATATAAATATTATTTAGTGTAAACAGGTCAAGGGCCAAGAATCTTTTGGTATCATTGATTGAGAATAAAATATGTCATATTTGTTGACATTATAATCATATGTGGAGTGGACGAGGAGCCTAAAATGTCTCTCTCAACTACAGTCCTAAAGTACCATCTCTGAGTTTGCAAACATGATATGAAAAATGTAGTACAGTCCTAAAGTACCATCACTGAGTTGATGGTGTCAATCTGTCTATGTTGATGATGTCAATCGGTTTCTGGTTCGATTCATTAGATGATACGTGATTTTGGTATCAATTAGAAACTTATCCGGTTTATAAAGCCATCCTCATTAGTCAAATATATGTAGAACTTCAAACTTGCACTTGCTCGCCTATGGATTCAACAAAGTGTTCATCTTCACACGACTAATAACATGTCCACATCACACCTCTCAAGTCGTGTGACTTACAATGATTTTGAGACTTAGAGATACCAACTTGATGCTCACATATCACTCGATATGGATGCTTTATCAAAGCCCGAGATCAGTAGCTTCTAATTACATTTGGAAGGTTGTGAAATATAAAAAGTTAAGCATGCTCCAATATCCCAAAACAGTTATATTCTCACCAGAATTAATTTTAAAATTAGAACGAAAGAAAGAGACTAAATGGATCAATGATCAATCATGACATGAACTATAGTACTTCAACAAACAAGCCAAACTTAAAAGTTGCTAGAGTATGAAGTACTGTATGTTGTGAGCAACCTTAAGCATTGCAGTCATGCAAATATTGGTGGAAGCATTAGACCTTAGCATGTCTATTTAACTTCACATAAATTGTATTTCTTTGGCAGTTTCGGTTTGGCAAGCTAGTCTAAAATCATACTGGAACACACAATTCTTCGGTCAGAGAAATGAATTACTAGTTTAATTTTAAGGTTAATTACATTTTACCCATGGTTAGGTGTTGTGTGAAAACTCCTAGTGTTCCTTTTGTTGCAATAAGTCTCCCATAAAATTTTTTTTTGTGCAACAGGGGTAATTTTCTACATAACCTCGGGTAAAAAGACCTAAATGTCCTTCCATATGTAGTCCGAGCCTCTCATTTTCTGTTCTCACTCTCTTTCCCTCCCCCTACATATGCTGTTTCACCTTCTCTCTGCGTTCTCTCTCTCTGTGCTCGGTGCGCAGAAGACTAAGTGGTCGCGGTAGTGCCGGAGCGGCGCACAGACGCAGCGGAGGCCGGTTAAGGCATCATGTTTCTCCTCCTTCTCCTTCTCCTCCTCGTGTGTGTGCGCGCGAGAGACAAGATATGGAAGAGGAGGAACTCTATGTTATTTAAGGATTGAGCCCAACTTGAGAGAAAAAAACGGCTGAAATCATTACCGTGAAAAACTCTGCAGTTAGACAGCTCTATTCCGCTCACTCAACTGTGGATAAAAAAATATCACCGAGAATGCTTATACTTTAAGACTTCAACCAAATCTTGGCAGAAACCTCCACCTGGGTGTTGAAAGATAAATTGTGATGCAAGTGTTAAAATGGAGCTGCTGGTATAGCTACAGAGGTTAGAAACTCAAGTACCACTCTGTCTCACCTCTTACTCGCCATCTTGACTTTCATCAGTATTTATTGAGTTACTCTGATTCGGTGATTTGGATAGCAATATGACACAATTTTTTGAATATTTTTTTCAATGTGTTGTGGAGTAAAAGTTTCTCTACAACACAGCGAAAAATCTATCAAAAAATCGCATCATTTTGCTATCTTAATCTCCCGGTCAAAGTGACCTAAATACAGAGTCAAAAAGGCATGATGAAAAGAAAGAGCTGAGATGGAGTGGTAGTGATTTGGCAATCTCGAAAACCAAATGCATAAAAGCCTTGTCTTATAATGACAGTGCTGATATAATATCTTTCTTTCTACTCTAAACTCGGGCTTGAGAAAAAAAATCTCAATACCTTTCTAAAGAACATCAGGAACCAGCATTATCCTTTCCAGTGGACATGAATACGACACAGAAAATTAACTAAGGCTATGTTTTCTTTGCTTAATTTTTAGCGACTTTTTATATTTTGTAAGTCATAAAAAAATTCTATTAAGGCCATTTTCATTAGAATTTTGCCTGATAATTTTTTTTACCTTTTATAAGACTTGAAAAAGTTAGTTTTTTCTAACTTCAACTTTTTTTTTATCTTTTTACTTTGAAAATTACTTTTTATGAGAGAAATTAGAAATTAAATAAATAACTTTTTCTATTAAAAAGGTAACTTGAACTTTTTTATAAAACTTTAATAAGTGCAAAGTAAACAACTTTTTATTTTTTTTCTAGGAAAAGAAAAAGTTGCATAATTTAGGTAAACAAAGCACGACCTAAAACAAATGCTTCGACTCAAAAACAAAATGGAGCGCCGCCCCATTTTATTTTGTCATCCAGAACTTCAAAGCCACAGATTCATCAGGAAAAATAAATTTTAATTCAGGTTACACTATGGGGTGTGTCCACATTAGCATGACACGCCATACTATGACCTAGTTTGACAAATATAGATTATTGGATAGATCATCTCAATGTGTGGTTGAGATGATGATAGATTATTCATCATCTCAACAACTCATTCACAATCTATTCAATAATCTATCTTTGCCAAATTAAGCCTATCTACAAGTATAGACTATGGATTTTTTTAGCATCTTTAAGGAGTGAATACACAGACATAACAAGAACGTCAGCATTCTCCTTTTTAGTGGACATGAAAAAACTATTAGCATAATATAACTAATGAGCCCAACAATGAAGCCCACAGCTCAAAGCACCAAGCCTGGCCCGATAAAGCTTAGCCCACACCCTTAAAGGATCAAACTGCAACTACAATCACACTCCAAGGATCAGCAACATAAATCCAACGTTTCAGTCTTAGCAACCGTTAGATCTAGGTCTTGTGATCTAACGGCTCTCATCAGTCCCTATTACATATATATACTGTATATATTTCGTATTAAGGTAGTGAAGATATATACAGAGCTTTACAGCCCATCTTCATCTCTCTTCGACCTCTCTTACCTTCGGTTTTTCTATGTTCGATGTTAATGATTTGATTCATAAACCTAGTTCGTCTACATGGTATCAGAGTCTATGTTGGTGACTCCGATTTCCTCCGGTGGCTCTCTAACTCAGTCCACCACCACTGCGATTACTGGTACTAGTGGAACTCACAATTTGTTTTATCTACTTTGAAACACTATTTAATCCCCTTCAAGTTCGATGGGACGAATTTCGTGATCTAAAAATCAAATATCACATCTCTTCTTCGAACTTAGTCACTCTTCGAACTCAGTCGAAATCACTTCGGCTATGAAAGATCCCCCGAAATCTGCCAATAAAGGTAGGTGAGATATAGTTTTCACGTTTACTGTGATTACGGTCTCTACGTGGTTTTATATGTTAATTCTTAAGTTATTTTATGTTATTCGTATGATATATCTAAATCATGATATTTATGTGAATCGTCCTGCATGTTATTGTTCGATAACCTGTTGCAGATTAATTGATTATTATATTTTTACGCCGGCGATTTTGAGGTACCTACTGAGCTTTTTGCTCACTCTAAAATAATACAGGTTCTCGACCAGGGCGACCGAAGACATAGAGGGCCAGATTTATAGCTACTATGAGTCGTTTGTAATATTTCTTAACATTCATATTTTTTTTTTATATATGTAAACGATTATTGTTCAAATGAATCGAAAAATGATGTTTTTATTGAATTAAAAAAGGGTTATTTATTGTATTCAGCTTTCGCTATTTTTTTGAAAAATGACACGATTCGTATTTCTGTCGCGACCGAAAAGCAAATGTTTTATCAATTAAATTCGTAATTAACTTTAAGAAAAAACGCCGGGTCTTGATATTTATTAATACAATAGAACAGTCCCTAGAGCTTTTTTTGAAACTCGAAAGATAATACCAAAATGTATTATTTGATCTCTAAATAACATAAGCACATTTTTTTTCGTCAATAATCAATAACAAATTATTTAACAAACTTAATGATGCACACATTGCAAAAGTTTTGACCACATAGCAAATTCACGATACCTTAGTGAAGATGACACTACAACAAATTTGATGATTTGCAATAATAAAAATTGCCACCAGAGATAATTATATCGTCGCAAAATACATTTCGTAACATAATTTTTTTGTCGCATCTTCCGTTGCCTATACCGCGTCGCCAATAGTTAAGGCAACGAAATCTCGATTCGTTACGAAAGCAGTCTTTTTGTAACAACTAATGTTGTCCCATATTATGAATATCTAAGACAAATCTCAGTTGTCTCTAATAAGAAATTGTTGCCTTTGGTAAGTTTAGCTAATGAATTCTTCCCTGTTGCTGAATAATTTTCATTGCCAAACAAGAGCTTCTTTCAACCAAATATGCTTCATTTCCTTTCAATTATTGTCACCAAAAGTGAAGATTTTATTGCATATGGAACATCTCAGGTGACGAACTATAACTGATCCGGGAATTCCTTTTCATTGATTTATATATATATTTTTATTGATTGACCCAGGTTCTTGTCATAAACTCCTGTGTGTCCTCAACTCCGTGCCAAGATTGTTACAATTACTAGAGCTACTTGAACGAGACAAAAACTAAGATATAAACATTGACTGAATAAATAATACATTACATTAAATCCCAAAAACATTCATACATGCATAGAGCAATTACATAAAAAAAAAAAAATCTTCTCTTCTATGTACTTCATTGGCCTCAACTATGTTGCTTCACTCCTTTGATAAATGGAAAAGAGCCCTGTTTTCTGCAATCATTGCGGGGTGATCTGCTTTTTGATAATGTATTGGCTGCACATCAAAGCTTTGCATATAACGTAGTAAGAGATAAAAACGTAGTAAGAGATAAATTTTCTGTAATTTTAATGGTAGATGCTTCATTCTTTAGTTGACTTCATGAAAAACACATCCAACAAATCCACCCATTATTAAATACAAGTAGTATATTTCAGCAGGTCGGTCGACTATGAAGTATGAAACAAAGCCTTCCATGTTGAACTCTTGTCCGTCAATGTCGTTTTTGCGGAACCCCTTTCCGTCTTTCCCTCTCTCAATAAGAGGCGCCTGAACGAAACTAAAAGCATGTCAAAACTTGTACGACTTGCTACGATCAACTACAATATGGGCAGTTTACCAAAAATGATTTACATATTCGATTCAAAATTAAAAATGAAGGAACAACGAAAAATTTCTACACATTCAATTCCGAATCAGCCTACACATTGTCTTCTTTTTCAAATCACAATTAGAAGAATCACTCTAAGAATTACTCTTTGGGGAATAGCTTAGTGGGAACAAGAGGGAGAAGGTGATAGGTACATACCTTCAGTGGGATCTCGCCGTAGGCGGTATCTTGATTTGATCACCGATCTACTGGAGGGATATGATGTTTGCGGACTTGGTGAGATAGTGATGGATCACGAATCAAGAGATGATGTGTCTCGATTTGGCTTTGAGTCGCTACCCGCGATGAGAAGATAGAGAGGAAGAATTTCTTGAGTTTACAGGCCACTCCACGGAGATTACAAAGTATAGTGGGGGCGTATAAATCGTATAACGTGGTTATAGATAAATTAGGGTAGTTTCAGAGATTTTGGTAGTGGGCTTTTTCAAGAATACGTGGGATTTTTTTTTTTGTTTTTTTTAATATTTGATTTTTATTTGATAATTAGGTCAAAAAAAAAGTCTCTGACAAAAAATAAGTCTGATCCTTTTAGAGGAAAAAAGTATAGTCAAAACTTCTCAAAAAAAATAAAAAATAAAATATAGTCAGATTTTATATTTGCTTTGAGATCTTTTATATAATTCATCAATTTCTAGATCTCATAAAAAAATATTTGGAATGCACGAGTTTTGCTGTTGAAGATATTATCTTAGGCGATTCCTTATTGTTAAAAATTGTCTATATTTATTCACTTGCAACAGACAACTGTTGCAAAAAGAATAGCATTTCTTGCAACAGTATCTTTTGGTTGTAGATGATTAAAAATGCATTGTTTCGCAACTAAATAATGGCAACGAGGATAGATGTCACCAGTTCAGTCATAATGGCAACGAGGATGGATGTCACTAAACAATTTTGTGATGCAATGGTCCGTCGCGAATCTTTTGGTAGGAATGAAAATTTTGGTACCAAGGATTTGGTGACATTTTTGCTGACACGAATTATTTTGGTTGCCTTTGTGTTTATCATTTCACAACGTTTTGGTTATTTTGTTTCCAAATCACACTTTCTGTGACGAATTTACATGTGTAGCATATACATTCGTTGCAGAAGACACATTCTGTTGTAGTGTGACAAGCGAGTTGGTATCAATTATTGTGTGTAACTTTTGACTTGCACTTGCTCACTAGTACGATGGTGCAGCACCATTGTAACGTCGTTCATCTTCACACGACTAATCATAAATGTTAATTACATTTCAAGTTACATTTAAAATGTCATGAAATGAAATAAGTTCAGTATGCTCCAATATCCCAAAACAGTCATACTCTCTCCAGGTTTAATGTTAAAATTAGAACTAAAGAAAAGACTAAATGGATCAACATGTTACATGAACAAGCAAGTCAAACTTAAAGTTACTAGAGTATAAAGTATAATCATCGCAACTTTAAGCATGGGAGTCATGCAAATATTGGTGGAAGTGGTTTAGAGTTTAGACTTTAACATGTCTATTTAACTATTTTAACTTCACATAAATTGTATTTATTTGGCAGTTTCGGTTTGGCAAGCTGGTCTTAGATCATCCCGCAACACGCAATTCTTCGGTTAAAAAAACACTATGGTTACGGGGTTGTGTGAAAGACTCCTGGAGTTCAAATGTTGCGACAAGTCCCCGTGGTTCTATTTTTGTGAAATAGGGCAATTTTCTATTAACTTAGGCAAGAGACTTAAATATCCTTCCATATCCTTCCGCACAGTCTTTCACAAAAATAGAAAATTGAAGTTAAAATAGTTAAATTGTGGATATGGAAGGATATTTAACCGCGGTTGTGGAGGTGGCTGAAAGGTTGGGCTTAAATCAAAGGTTGAACGCACCGTATGGTCTAAAACCCCCAAGTGGGCTCATATCTGCAAGTGGGCTTCCTTTTTTCTTATGGGCCTATTTATTTTTGGACGAAAATTTATGGCCCTATTGTTGATTTAGGACCAGAACGTAATGTTCTAAACCTCGTTCAGCGTCCGTTTGACCCAGGCAAGAAAATTGCTGACTTTTCAACCTCCGCCTTGAGGGCAAGGCGGTTTTCAAGTGTAACAGAGTTGATACGGGTATCACCGTATCATTATTTATATTTATATTTATTTATTAGTTAATTAATAATTAGTATTTCTCTCAACCTTAGTCTATCTCTCTCTTTTCTCTCTCTCGGAGACCGTAGCCTCTCGAATCGCTACAACCCGATACGTTAACCGTTTCAATTTGACGCTTTCATTGAGAATGGCGGATGCGGGTAATCTCCCTCGCGCCGTTCTCCGACTCAGTGAAGAAGAGCGCGACAACCTCAACAAACTCGCCGGCAAGCTCGACGATATGCTGGAGCGTCGAGAAGAAGAGCGAGCCGCCGATCAAGAACGAGCCTCGCGTCTCACGGAAGATGCCGCGATTCAAGCTGCCTTCCCAAACTTTTCAAAGTTTATTCGGGAGTTGCAAGCGCGACAACAGACCACGTCGCCACCAAACCCAACCTCCATCACCACCAGAAGCAAGCCGGGACAGGAGGGGTCGCTACCAGCAGTAGAACGGCACCACCTGTTCCTTCAACAGTTAGGGTTCAAAGCCTTTGGGCTGAAAGGTTGGGCTTGAATCAAAGTTTGCCACACTGTATGGTCTAAAACCCCCCAAGTGGGCTCATATTTGCAAGTGGGTTTCCTTTTTCTTATGGGCCTATTTATTTTTGGACCAAAATTTATGGCCCTATTCTTGATTTAGGACCATAAGGTAATGTTCTTAAACCTCGTTCAGCGTCCGTTTGATCCAAGCAAGAAAATTGCAGATTTTTCAACTTCTACCTAGAAGGCAAGGCGTTTTTCAATCGTGGGAGAGTTGATACGGGTATAACCGTATCATTATTTATATTTATTTATTAGTTACTTAATTATTAGTATTTTGTTATGTAGGTCAGTTTATTTATCTATTTAAGCAGCGTAATCCCCACAATATTATTCAGTCAATAAACAAATATTTCTCTTAGAGAAATGCTAGGGAACCCAGCCATATCTCCCACTCATCTCCCACCCAAGTGTAAAATTGGTAACATGAATATTCATTTGGCATGATTGCATTTTTTTAGAAGGAATGTGGGAGATGAGTGGGAGATTTGGGTGGATTCCCTAGCATTTCTCTTTCTCTTAACCTTAGTCTATCTCTCTCTTTTATCTCTCTCGGAAACCGTAGCCTCTCGAATCGCTACAACCCGATACGTTAACCGTATCACACAGTGTAGCTGCAGTGGTTAGAAACTCTAGTAGTGATTTGGCAAACTTGAAAACCATATGCTTACAGGAACCTTGTGTGGAGGAAGCAGAATTGGAAGACATTGAAAATATTTTCAAAGAGCCCAGATTGAGTATTGACTCCCAAATAAATTAGTGGAGCAATCAACACTCGCAGGAAAGAAGATCTGAAATGTAAAAAATAAAAAGTGGAGACCTTACTCAATTTTTTGTGGCAGAACAGGGGCGTCATTCCCCAGTTTTGTAGCAGAGAAGCCAATAGTATATATACACAATTGAGTTGATACAACCAGTATCGGGTACCAGTAGTTTGAAGCTACGAATCTGTATCTAGACTACGAAAAGACTACGAAAGTAAACAAAACTCAAAATAATTCATTCATTTCATAAAAAATAAAGCTGAAGCCTAACACCTATAAATACTAACATTTTAGATAAATACTTTGAAGACCCATAAATAATGAAAAAGTACAAAAACTGACCCTTACTGATAAAGTAATATAAATAACGTCCTACTAGTGACTACTTAGTCACGTAGTCGTTGAGATACTTTGACAGAGCACGGTTCCGTTCCTCACGACGCAAGGCCGTCTCGCTAGTCTTGTCCTCCGATAGATACGTGTATCATGAGTGCATTTTGGACTTAAGAGAACAACTTTAATGGTGTGGTAGATATGTCTACGTTGATAGATTCCATTTTGAACGCCATGTCCATCTTCTTTCTATAAACTCCAACTTCATCCAAGAAAAACATTTCTCAATCTAACATGACTCATGATATGGTTGCACAAAAAAGAATGGGGTTGAAGGGAAAGCAACAATTGGCACAACTACATGATTTAGCTACCTTCCGTGCACAATTCAGGTAGGAGACTAGTACCCTCATGAAAATCGATGCAATTTGGAACAATAGACATAACTTCCACGATTTTCTAACGTAACACATACCCTAGAAAAGAGAACTAGTTCCAAATCTTTATCGCCAAAATCCTAAACTAAAATCTTGCAGGAAAGACGGACCATATTAGCATGACAAGCCATACTATCTACAACTATGGTCTATGGATCTTTTAGCATATCTAAGCAGCAAATACACAGACATAACTAGCACATCAGCATTATCCTTTCTAGTGGACATGAGTATAAACTATTAGCACAACATAACTCATGACCCCAACAATGAAGCTCACAGCTCAAATCACCAAGCCTGGCCCAATAAAGCTTAGCCCACACCCTTGAAGGACCAAACTGCAACTACAATCACATTCCAAGAGTTTGCAACATAAATCCCAACGTTTAACTCATGACCCCAACAATGAAGCTAACAGCTCAAAGCACCAAGCCTGGCCCAATAAAGCTTAGCCCACACCCTTGAAGGATCAAACTGCAACTACAATCACACTCCAAGGGTCAGCAAGATAAATCCCAACGTTTCGGTATTAGCAACCGTTAGATCTAGGTCTTGTGATCTAACGGCTCTCATCAGTCTCAATTACACATTTATACAATGTATATATTCTGTAATAAGATAATGAAGATATATACAGAGCTTTACAGCTCATCTTCATCTCTCTTCGATCTCTCTGACATTTTCTTTGAGAGAAATCTCTCTGACATTCGGTTCTTCCCTGTTCTATCTTAATTGTTTAATTATAAACCCAGTTCGTCTGCATAGTATCAGAGCCCATGTGGGTGACTCTAATTTACTCTGGTGGTTCTCTAACTCAGTCCACCACCGCTGCGATTACTGATGCTGGTGGAACTCACAATCTGTATCTACTTAGAAACATCCATAATTTAATCCCCTTCAAGTTCAATGGAACGAATTCATGATCTGAAAATACCATATCACATACCTTCTGCAAACTCAGTCACTCAGTCACTCTTCGAACTTAGTCAGAATCTCTTGGGCTATAGAAAATCCCCTGAAATTTCCCAATAAAGGTAGGGGAGATATAGTTTTCACGTTTAATGTGATTCCGGTCTCTCCGTGATAATATATGTTAATTGTTAACTTATTGTATGTTATTCGTATGATATATCTAAAGCATGGCATTTATGTGATTCGTCATGCATTTTTTTTTAAATAAGCATCACTTCATTAATTCAACAAACAAAGGGTACAAGTAAAACACTTACATAACAAAGTTTTGATGTTGGTAGCTACTATAGCTGACCACCAAAACATAAACATGAAACTGAAGACAAAGTTAGGAAAAATATTAGGTTGTTGATGGGCGCCGGCGAAGTGATTTAACATGTCGATCAAACTACCTGCAGAGCTGCTCATAAGAGAACCGGATTTGGAAAAGGTTGAAGCGGTGCTGGAAATGCTCAAAGTGATTGGGTGAAGAACTGGGCAAGGGTTGAGGGTAAGGGTGCTCGGGCCAAACATGATCCGAGAAGCGGCATATTGTGATTCAACTGTTTGGATGAACAAGACATCCGATTTAGTTGAATTCAGACTCAGCCAAAGATGCCATAAGGCATCAAAGAAGCAATTGAAATCTTCGTTTGAAGGGGTCGTCCCTGAATGACTACGATTAGAAAAGATAAGTAGCCAGGACGGGAAAAAACAAAAAAAGAAAACCTTGATCCATAAAACCCTTTTATCGTCATCACGATTATGGTCACTAAGAGAAGCAGGAGCAGACTCATCAAGTAAGAACAAACGAGAAGTTGTCCCTTCTTCGGCGTAACATGGAACAATAACACAAACAGAAACTGGACGGGACAATGAAAACGCTGTTTGAACTGAGCAAGACTGTCCCGAGTCTTGACAATTCCAGCTAAGGATAATCATGGTTGCATTGGAGAGTGTTAAAGCACAATCTCCGAAAACTCCAGATGGTGCAACCGCATTACACGGTCAAAGTGGGCATAAGTACGGGTAGAAGGGTCGGCCCGTTTCAATACCTTCATCACTATTGAATCTTCGACCAAGCCATACCTCCGTTTTTTTGTTGTGAAACTAGATGAAAGAGGGACATTATGATTTGGAGATAACTGCTGGTTTCTTTCTCGAAAAAAGTTCCTGAGGGAAGAACAATGTCTTTTAGAGCAACCAAGTTGTTGATGTCGAACCCAAAATCTAGGTCGTTTCTTCAGGTTGGTGCAGAAGGGTGATCTTTTCCCAAACACCTTGAGGTGTAGACGATGCAGACCAGGAGATTCTGAGGGAACTATGGGTGGTTCGGTAGGAACTGGAGAGGAGATTGGTACTCTTTTAGCAGGTGGAGTAGAGATACCACTCAATTTGGGTGATGTAGATAGAAGTTCACACTGTGGGTTGTCCAAAGGGAGGACTGAATTATGAGGTGGAGCAATAACTCGTTTCCTCGAATAGACCCTGGGCATGAGTGAACAAGGCCGATCTTGCATTATAAGCTGTTGCGAACCTAAGTTGGGAGCAGCTCTTGTTGTTGTATCTCCAAATTGGTGAAAAATATTCGCTTTGATGGATGAAGAAGGAACCTTACTCCGTTCAGCTGGGATAACAGCCTTTAATTTCCTTCCATTTGCACAACAAATCTTGGCCGTTGCATAAGTCTTACATTCGGTTACATCTTGTTTGCGTTGCATAACAGATAAGACTGATGACCGCCTAAAATAAATTACTTGATTCGTCCGACGATTCAAGTAGGGAACTAATTCAGGAGCTTGGTGGGGGAATTTACCAACTTTCTTCCATGGATTAACAGAACCCAACTGAGTATTAAACTTTGCACAAATTGATTGTTTCTTCTTTGTAGGGGTTGATCGAAATCGCATAGATAATAACTCGTCTTTGCTATAAGCTATGTGATTTGAAATTCCCGTAGGATAAGATTTCCTCTCATCATAGAACAACCGAGAGGGCTTTATGATCTCTGGCAACACATTTTTGTGACAGGACGATGACTTGGGAGGATTCAGATGAACAAAGTCATGAATGGAATGTACCTTGCTATAGTCTGTCATTTGAAACACTGACAATTTCTCTGATTCAGTGTTTTGTTGGTGATTGAAGATTGTGTCTTGGCTTACAACTCGAACAATAGGTATGTTTATACTATTGTTAGAGTTGATTTTCAAGCTAACCGGAGTTGCGGCGTCCTCGGATAAAGCGTCACTGGACCTCTTCTCTTTGTTAAAATCCTCCGTCAACTCTTTGACTCCGTGTTTTTGAAAAGGGCGAAGAACAGGTTGCGGGAAATCTTCCGCGGACAGTGCTATATGGGATTTCACGGTTTGCAGGACATTTTCGACATTGCCCTGTTTGTGAAGGATAGCAGCCACCATTTTGAGGGCACTTAGTCGTGCCATTTCCACGGCATCGGGCTTCGATTGCGAAAATTGTGAGGTGTTGGCTTGATTCGCTGGAGACACACCATCACTCGCCGGATTTATGGGTTTCGGAGCCTTACAGGCGGAGAAACGCCTCGGGCCTTTAGAGGATGTTGTAGATCGGCTGTTGGTCGATCTATTGGAGGCATGAGATGTTGTTTTCAGCTTCGTCGGAATTCCATCGGCGCTCAGGATGGCGGCGTTGAGAGTGGGTTCCCCTCTCTTAACCTTCTCTGTGTTCCGAGCTGCAGTTGGATCGACTTGCCGGAGAGATTTCTCCGTTCGTCGAGGTTGTATCGACGGTCCGACTGAGCACAACTGAGAGTTAATCTTCTTCTTCTCGAGGTCGTCGGAGCCGTTGAGGAGTCGAGCAACCATCTCGAGAGCTTTCTGCCTAGCATGGTCGATGATCTCATCGGATGGGGGTAAGTTGTGGGGCTCTTTTTGGAACACAGATCCGCCGCCTTCAGGTTCGGGACAATTTGTTGTCCTGATTTGTTGAAAACTCCTCTGTACTCTTACCTTATCCAGAGGAGTTGAAGATCGTCTGGGTAGAGAACAATTTTCAGAATTTTTGGGAGATTTTTTCGTTTCAGAAGGCTCGCCGGAGCTCCGCCGGGAAACACCAACCGGTTGTTTTCCCATCCTAATTTCTTCACGTCTTTGGAGAAGTAATAGATCGGCTTGCGGGGACTCCGTTTCCCAAAGTTTTGAAGGATTTGGAGGTGGTCGGCAGTTGGCCGGAGAGTGGCCGGAAATCGCCGCTACCATCTCTGTCTTTTCTGGCTCGGTTTTTCATCATGCATGTCATTGTTTGATAACCTATTGCAGTTTAATTGATTATTATATTTTTAGGCCGCTGGTTATGACTTACCTACTGGGTTTTTCGCTCACCCTAAAATAATTACATGTTCTAGGTCGACCGGAGAGATAGAGGGGCTAAATTTATAACTATTATGAATCATTTGTAATATTTCTTAACATTCATATTTTTTATATATGTAAACGATTATTGTTCAAATGAATAGGAAAATGATGTTTTTATTGAATTCAAAAAGAGTTATTTATTTTATTCAGCTTCCATAATTTCTATCGAAAAATGACAAGATTCGTATTTTTTGTCGCGATCGAAAAGTTAGTGTTTTATCAATTAAGTTAGTAATTAACTTAATGCGAAAAGTCGAGTCTTGATATTTATTAATACAATTGAACAGTCCATATATGTTTTTTTTTAACTCGAAAGATAATACCAAAATGTATTATTTTGATTTCTAAATTTTTCGTCAATAGCCAATAACAAATTACTTAACAAACTTGATGATGCACACACTGCAAAAGTGTCAGATCACATAGCCAATTCACGATACTAGTGAAACTTGATGACAAGACTGTGGTATCAATTATTGTGTGTAACTTCTAACTTGCACTTGTTTACTCGTACAATAATGCAACACCGTTGTAACGTTCATCTTCACACGACTAATTATATTTTTTTTGCAGAACCGGAAGAACTTCATTAATATCAAACACCGAAGAGATACAAACTAGAACATAAGTACGATATTTATCATCCCACTGCACATAAACGGACTCTCCACGGCCCCAAAACCATCTAAAACCTAACGGCAAACATCACCAAAATACTGATACTACACCCAAAGAGATCCTAAACAGTCAATAAGATCACGAGAGAACGCTGAAAATTCAAATACAGTCAAAACATCATAACATAAACTAGGCATCAATGAAGGGGATCACAACGGACATGAGATCATCATATGGGATAGGGGGAAGACCATCTTCAACATCAGCAGAGGGGACGACAGCACCTTGAGCTGATTATATATGTCAATCACATTTCATGTCGAATGACTCGTCGGGATTGTAACTGTCACTTATAGTTACATTTGAAATGTCATGAAACGAAATAAGTTTAGTATGCTCCAATATCCCAAAACAGTTATACTCTCTCCAGGATTAATGTTAAAATTAGAACTAAAGAAACAGACTAAATAGATCAACCTGTTACATGAACCTATAAAATTTAAACAAACAAGTCAAACTTAAAGGTACCAGAGTATGAAGTATAATCATCGCTGTGGGCAACTTTAAGCACCGTAGTCATGCAAATATTGGTGGAAGCGGTTTAGAGTTTAGACTTTAACATGTCTATTTAACTATTTTAACTTCACATAAATTGTATTTATTTGGCAGTTTCGGTTTGGCAAGCTGGTCTTAGATCACCCCGCAACACGCAAATCTTCGTTGTTTTTTTTTTTTTTTTTTTTTTTTTTTAAGCACTATGGTTACGGGGTTGTGTTAAAGACCCCTGGAGTTCAAATGTTGCGATAAGTCCCCGTGGTTCTATTTTTGTGAAATAGGGCAATTTTCTATTAACTTAGGTAAGAGACTTAAATATCCTTCCATATCTAATCCAATCATCTTTCTCTCCTCACTCCCCCGCCTCTCTCTCTCCGAATATGTTCTTTCACCTTCTCTCTGTGCGAAGCGCAGAAGACCGCGTGGTCACGGCGGTGACCCCCGGTTAAGGCATCGCGTTTCTACTCCTTCGGCAGCGGCGCGGTTCTCCTCCTATGGCAGCGGCGATGTCGTCCACCTCCTCGACCACGAGTGTGTCAAGATATGGCAGAGGAGGAAGTCTATGTTATTCAAGGATTGTGCCCAACTTCAAAGAAGAAAGTCGGCTTATATCATCTTCAACCAAATCTTGGCTGAAACCTCACCTAGAAGATAAATTGTGATGCAAGTGTTAAAAATGGTGCTGAACGGTGAAGCTGCAGTGGTTAGAAACTCTAGTAGTGATTTGGCAAACTTGAAAAACCATATGCTTACAGAAACCTTGTGTGGAGAAAGCAGAATTGGAAGCCGTTGAAAAGATTTTCAAAGAGCCCAGATTGAGTCTGACTACCAAATAAATTACTGGAGCAATCAAAACTCCCAGGAAAGCATATGGGAAATGAAAAAGAAGAGTGGAGACCTTACACAATATTTTTGCAACAGAAGTGGGGCATCATTGTCCGCTTTTGGAGCAGAGAAGCCAATAGTGTAAGCATAATTGAGTGCATTCTGGGCTTAAGAGAACAACTTTAGTGGTGTGCGAAATATGTCTATGTAGCTAGATTCCATTTTGAAAGCCCTGTCCGATAACAGTGCTGTTATAATATCCACCTTTTCTCTATATACTCCAACTTCATCTAAAATAAACATTTATCAATACCTTTTCACAATCTACCATGGGTCCATGATACGGTTCTCACAAAAAATAGGGTTGAAGGGAACAACTAATTTTTCTCATGATGATCGGTGCATTTTAGAACAATACACATAACTCCCACAATTTTCTAACTTAACACACCCTAGAAAAGAGAACCAACTCAATGTCCATATTCCCTAGATGGTGATCTGGATATCACTGAACTAAACTAGTGAGCAGCTTGCAAGTCCTTAAACTCCAAAACTAAACTTGTTGGCCAGTATTTGTTATGTCCGAATGTAGTTTCATTGTTATTTATTTATTTATTTTGGGTTTGACAGGTTTGGATATGCAAACCCACATAAGACAAAACAATGGCCCGTAGTACAAACTAACATCATTAGGATGGTATGCAGTCATTTCAACAGCAACCGAGGTTACGCCTTGCACCATCCAAACATGAAGCATCATGCCTCATCGACGGTAGGACCGACTTCGCGGCGCCGTCACGGACCACGAAGATCTGCAAATCAGACGTTGAAGAGCAAGCGACGACAGCGGCATCGATCAGTGATGCATGCGGAGAAGGCGGTGAAAACTTGACAAAACACGGTGAAAACAGAGCGGCGAAGCCGTCGGTAACCATGGAGAAACTGGTGGCAAGACTGCCGGAGAGCAACCTGCAAAAGAGCAGATCCGGAAGCTTTGCGGATCAAACTTCCCACTTACCGAATGCATCCTTTAGTGCCTTCCTCATTAGGCAAATATATGTATAACTTTAAACTTTCAATTGCTCGGTTAATGATGACGGCTCATCTTCACACCACTAATAACATGTCGTCGCTTCTTTGAAGCCGAGTGACTTGTTGTGATTATGAGAAGACTAATACCAACTTGATGCTCACATATCACTCAAGATGGAGATCTTCCCAATTGTCATTTATCAGAGCCTGAGATCGGGAGTAGCTTCTAACTACATTTGAAATGTCGTGAATTAAAATAAGTTTAGCATGCTCCAATATCCCAAAACATTTATACTCTCACCAGAATTAATGTTAAAATTAGAACTAAAGAAAGAGACTAAATGGATCAATGATCAATCTTGTCACATGAACTATAGTGCTTAAACAAACAAGCCAAACTTACAAGTTACTAGAGTGGTATGATGTTGTGGGCAACCTTAAGCATTGGAGTCATGCAAATATTGGTGGAAGCGGTTTAGACCTTAACATGTCTATTTAATCATCTTAACTTCACATAAATTGTATTTCTTTGGCAGTTTCGGCTTGGTATGCTCGTCTTAGATCATACCGGGAACATGCAATTCTTCGGTTAGAGAAAGAAACACTAGTTTAATTTAGAGTTAATTGCATTTTACCCGTGGTTAGGGGGTTGTGTGAAAACTCCCAGGGTTCCAAATGTTACAATAAGTCTCCACATAGTTTCATTTTTGTGCAGTAGGGGGTAATTTTCTACATTAACTTAGGTAAAAGATCTTAATGTCCTTCCATACGTTGTCCGAACGAAGAGTTAGTTGTTTTCAACCCCTCCACCCGGTGTTAGGAGGAATTGCCTATTCCACCAGAGATTGATGACTATGATTTCTCTGGGGGATTTGGCTATGACTCAATTATAACGCAGTTTTGTGTTTAGAACAATCACCAGTCTCCAACATGTTCATTGTGATCAGTTTTAAAGATAATTCTCGGAGAATTATTCATGAACTTGGTTCTGGTTATGCGGAGCGATTCTGAAGTCCCATTTTTTTGAATGGGTCTCTGCACTGGTTGGGTCGCTGCATCACAATCTTCAAAAATGTAATGGCGACTACTTCCCTGAACTTAGTAGCCTATTATCCATTTGGAGGAATGGCGACAGGCAATTGAAACCAGTACTAGAGTCTCTGTCGACGATATGGTTGTGGTTCCATGTACGAAGAGTGTAGTTTCACCTAATTGTGGTAAGGATTGGAAAGGTAACCCACATTTCTAGTGGACGTTGTAGGAAATTTCTGGGTGTGTATATGGGAATCAATAGATTGAGATAATCTCTGAGTCGTGTGAATCACTCTCAAATTAAAGTATTTCGGTGGTATACACACGAAATCGATAATCGGATAAAACATAGATTTTCACGAACGAATATGGTTGTTATGGATTTCCGAACTCAGAGGTTCTCTCTGTGTTTCTGAATTCCACCAAAACTGACAAATAGAGAGGGAGACAAGGCGGTTAATCTGGCGGTTAACCGCCAGATTTCAGTCTGTTTTTCCAACGAAAAATAAAATCGGAGACGTTTTTTTTTTGTGAAGCAATAAACGTCCGAAATCCAATTTTCCCGCCGGGGGCGCCGCCCCCTAACCCCTGCAGTCGTCCGGGAGTTCGTTGTCCAAGACATTAGCATAGTTTTGTGCACGCGTGTACTCCACACCTCCTAACGTGTACAATGTATATGCGAATGTCTACTTTGGTCGTAAGTAAATCCGATTACACAAATAGCCAATGACACTAAAATCACCAACATACATCATGCATCAGCATTATACTTTCCAGTGGACATGAATAAAACAACCCAGAAAATTAACTAAAACAAATGCTTCGACTCCAAAAAGATGGAGATGCTTCGCCACCCATTTTATTTAGATTTAGACATCCAACAAAACTGTCATCCACAACTTCAAATCTACAAATTCATCATAAATTTAAATTTAAATTTAAATTTAGGGTACACTACGGGGTGTGTCCAATATGAGTCAAGGAGTTACAGGCTTGCTTGTGTTTATGCTTTCATAGGTGTCAACACATTGAGGTCCGGAAAGCTGCCTTCCAAATGCACCCCTATAAGGCCCCCGGCTCAGACGGCTTGCCACCAGTCTTTTTCCAAAAAGCGTGGCATATAGTTTGAGAATCCACTATAGCAGTTGTCCTCTCTTTTCTCAATTCCGGCCACCTGCTCAAGCAACCCAACCATACATCAATTACACTTATTCCTAAAACAAATAACCCCCAGATGGCTTCTGATTTCCGACCAATCAGTTTATGCACTACTGTGTACAAAATCATTGCCAAAGTCTTAGCCAACCGCCTGCGGCTCATCCTGCCATAGATCATCACTGCGAATCAGTCGGCATTTGTTGCGGGTCGACGAAATACAGATAATATACTTCTCGCAAATGAATTGTTTGCAAAAATCAAGAGGCAGCGCACGGGAGCCTTCTGGCTGCACTCAAACTAGATATGAGCAAAGCATTTGACCGCGTAAACTGGGACTTCCTCGAATCTTGTCTGACACGCCTAGGATTCCCTGATAAATGGGTGCGTCTGATATCCCAATGTATCCGAACAGTATCCTACTCAGTCCTAGTTAACGGCATTCCCACCTCTCCTTTTCTCCCTACAGCAGGCCTCCGACAAGAGGATCATTTATCCCCTTACCTATTCGTCATCTACCTACAAGTTATGTCCAGTCATCTGAATGCACTGCATGAAACAGGGGCTGTACCGGGACTCCAGCTATCGCATACCTCTCCCCCGATCTCACACCTACTGTTTGCAGATGACTGCCTCCTGTTCTTCAAACCCTCCTTGGCCTCCTACAATGACCTAGCCGTGGCGCTTGGAAGGTTTGGAGATGTTTCGGGTCAACGGATAAACTTTGCTAAGTCCAGCTTCTTCTTTAGCCCGAACATCCCATCACTGCTATCTCAGCAATTCATATCTTTTTTCGGACCTATCCCACCGGGAAAGAACACAATATACCTGGGATTGCCATTGGCAGAGTCGCGGAACAAAACTCAGGCCACAAATACCGTGACTTCAAAGTTTATGGATAAACTTGGAACGTGGCAATCTCGATTGCTCTCTCCAGCAGGACGACTAACACTAGTCAAATCAGTGTTATCATCGCTACCCGTTTATTTTGAGTCGGCATTTCGAATCCCAACTACAATTACAGCAAAACTGAATTCCCAGACACTCAATTTCTGGCGTAACCCTGACAGCTCAATGCCCTAAAACTGATCCCTGACTCACAACTTTGGAAAGCCAAATCCCAAGGTGGCCTGGGCATTCGAAATCTGGATTTGGCAAATGATGCCTTTTTAGCCTTTTCCTACTGGCGGCTATTAACGCATCAAACAACATTATCATCTGCTGCAATCAAAGCCAAATACCTGCACCACTTCTCTCCTGACAACCTAGGTGACGCCGCAATGCGAATTCCCCAAGCAGCTTCTTGGTGTGCCAAGAGTATTTTCTCCGGACGCCACTTAATCCGGCAAGGTTACGCCTGGACCATTGGAAATGGACACACTGTTAATGTGGGGAAAGATCAGTGGATACCTCACCTCTTATTTCCACTGGAGATTTCTTGAACACTTCCTCTTACAACCACCTTCAAGTCTCGGCCCTTCTTACATCTTCTGCCGGTAAACCAATGTGGAACACCAACATGCTACAAAACCTGTTTCCTGATTTCCTGGTTCAGCGTATCTGCACCATTCATCTGCCATTAGATAGCTGTCCGGACAGGATAGTCTGGCCCTTTACCAAATCAGGTACGTTCACAGCAAGATCGGGATATCGCTTTCTGGAAGCTCAAGCAAGCCCCCTTCTTTTCCCCGCACGATATTTTGACATGCCTTCTACTTCAAATGTTCCATGGGGGAAACTATGGGGACTCCCTATTCCGGAGAAATACAAGCTTTTCTTATGGAAATGCCTCCAACCGCATGCTTTTCCCTGCAACTCCAACCTGGCCACCAAACTACCAGCCATCTCAGATACCTGTCCTCTATGCAAACTACATCCTGAAACAATAGACCACCTTTTTCTTTTTTGCCCCATATCATCGGGGTTTGCTCGTCAAAAACTCCACAATTTCCCCTCATGTTCAGTTACTAGCTTAATCTACCAAATGGTTCACAGCCCAAACAATCACCTCACCCCAATACTTCCCCTCATGTGGGCACTTTGGAAGGCGCGCAATGAGGTGGTATTTCGATCTTGCGAATGGTCATCTGCCACAGCAACAACTTTCTTTGACAATTCGGATGCTGAGATCCAGAAATGCCAGCCTACTCCTAGTATTTCCACACCACAGGCGGACAATAGGCAAGACTCAGCTGGGAACCGCTACTTTTCGATTACAACCAATACTATCCACCCTCAACAACCGTATACGGAGGCGGAATTGAAAGTTGATGGTGCCTGGAACTGTTCGCAACTTCACGGAGCAGTTGGCATCTATATGCAGACCTGTCATGGCAACCCCAGTAGTTGCACGGCAAGCTACAAAGCGGATTCAGCACTCCAAATGGAACTTCTAGCTATTTATCATGGACTACTTTTTGCGCATTTTCATTTACATCAAAGCATAATTATATATACTGACAGTCTTACTTCCTACAACTTGATTCAGGGGAGTGAAACAACATCTTACGGGGACGCGCCCATTTTGGAGTATATAAAGCAGGCTAGCAGGTTGTTTAAGGAATGCTTTATCATCAAAGTGTCGCGTGGTTGGGTTAAAGAGGCGCACCTCTTAGCCAATCAGTCCACCTTGGCCGCTAGTTTTAGTCTCCAGAGACTTTTGTTGTATATAGTCTGGAGGCTTATGAGCTTTTGCTGTAATTATCGTTTCCAGTGTTTTGCTGTTTATATTCTGGAAACTTTGGCCTGTATCATGGTAGTCTGTAGTAGATGCCTGTGCTTTGTACTAGTTGGGTAGGTCCTTTTGTTTTGTAGCCTGCTTGGTGCGTTCCTAATGAAAGTTCTTACCTTATTATCAAAAAAAACACATTCCTTCCAATCACAATTCTTTTAAGTTGGACAAACAAATCGGTCATACTAGAAGACCTCAAAGTCTTTTAAGGAATTGACTTTGGCAGTCTTCAATCACACCTTGTATTTACTACTTCCTCGTGTAACATGATTCTTAACTTCCTCTTTGAGGTCAGGTGTTCATGAAAAACTTCGCTATCACCATCAACACAAATCGGTTGTTAGGGTGTAGACATGGGAACTCAATCAAGGATTTGAAAGGAGATATCATAAACCTCACAAATCCTCACCTAATTTATTCACTGTCTTAGCCCAAACTATCAACATTAGGCTCTGTTTGGTTCGCAGTAAAATGTTTTACAAGGGAAAATATTTTACGCGTAAAATATTTTGTGTGAAAAAGTTTTCCGTGCAATTATTTTCTCGTGTTTGGTTGATTCTTGCCAAAACAGGGGCCGTGACGAAAATGGTAGTGATGGGTGGCGGTGAAGGTGGGTGGCGATGAATCATGATGACTCGTGGCGGAGGTAGGTGGTAGTGGTGGTGGAGGTGTTAGTATGAGTTGTCGTGCTCCTTCACTCTTCGGAAAATGGCTTACTGATTTGAAATGTGTAAATCATTTTACATCATTTGAGGGAAAACATTTTACAGGTAAACATTTTACTTCCAACCAAACAGCACCAAAACACCAAAACAAGGGAAAACATTTTACAGGAAAACGTTTTACCACCAACCAAACGGAGCCTAGAGTCTCATGGCTCTCAAACAAGATGTTCTACTTTCAGGAAGCACCTAACCACATCTGACAGCAGAAAACCCCAAACTTTTATATATAAAAGAAATCAAAGCTGATACCCAAAATATTGTACCCCTTGAAGAACTGAAATCAACAAGTCATGCATGCAAATCACAAAGATAGTGCAGACCTGATTCAGTAAACACAATGACAACCAGTGTTTGGACTCCAAAAATGCCATCCAACAAGTTAAAGCCTACCCCTAATGCTTGTCCAGCAATTAGCGAAAAGAATGGGTATCAGAAGGTTCCTAGAATCAGAAGAAAATTATCTCAAGTTTAAAATATTCAGCACCTAAAAAGAATGAAGGAAACAATCTCAAATTCACAACTGCAGCTGCTACACCAGACCGAGGAAGAAGCTTTTAAGATTGCATTTTGTATGGACTCAACATATCAATCCATTTGTTTCTCACTTTGTTTTCTCTGGAAAACAACATTATACGGTGGAAACACAGTCCACGTCTCCAAGTGACTGGTTGGCATTCTGCAGTCACGACAATGAGGAAATAAAGTTGACTAGTAGAAACAAGTTCGCTGTTTTTAACTCCGAGAATTAAGATCTGAAAGTAAACGTCGAACATATCCTTCTTTTCCTACGCCGCAGGAACCTTTGACAAAAAACAGTGGTAACCATTGCCAAATGGATTTGTGAGAAGGGCTATAAACCGAAGAAAAAAAACAAATAACATAGGTTGCAATAGAGATGACAATGACTGAGAAGAAATAACATGGTAACTACGGGGAAGGGGAAGGTGTAGTTGTTCTGATCACAGTGGACAAGAAAAAAGAATAACTCCAGTAGAAAGGGAGTGATACAGAAGAGAACTATAAACAATGGAAGGTTAAGAGTGCAACAGCTGGCCATTAGAATATTAAGAATGAGACTTCCAAATCTTCTGGCCGTAAGGGGTTGTAAAAATAATAATGGAGGAATATATAAGGAAAAAATTTAAACAAGTTACCCTACATTACTCAAATTTGAACACAATCTTAAGATAATGTGGTACACGTAGATATACCAAAGTTCCCCTCCGCCACCTTCAACTCTTTAACCCCATCAAACCCTGGTCAAATCACATACTTCAAAAGGCTCATCGAGCAGTCTACTAAGTATCGCAAGACCCAAATGAAATTATTTCCATCATCGCACTACAAATGTTCGTGTCACCCATTCCTTCTTGGAGAGTAGTAGAGAGCTTCTTACAACAGTGTACCAGTAGCTCAAATCTGTCTGTAACTGTCCCATTGCATATATGCTTACTATGTCCAATTAACTTCCCCCAGTAAATATAATTATAAAGGGTTAAAGACACTTTGCACCCCCTAGTTTAGGCAAAAAGACACTGACACCCGTGTTTTCAGAAATTCCACTTTACACCCCTGAACAGAAAAGCATTGGGACACTTAGCACACTTCTGTCATATTCCGTTAGGGCAGTGGGTGACACTATTGTTTCGGACCATATTGGCCCTTTTTAATGTAACACTTGAAATCTTGAATCATCAAGAACACACTAAGAAGTAAGAACATCATGAACACCAAGAACTTGAGATTGCCTCTGCCTTACCTGCACCAGCCCATCCCACCACCACCAACAACACTACCACCAATAACAATATCAGAATAACCACCATACAACAATATCAGAAACTTAGATTAGAATAAAGGCAAAATTTAAAAAAATATATATATATATAGAAGAAAGAAACCCAGATATCTTGAAGCTTGCTGCAAAGTCAATAAGCCTTTGATGTTTGTACACTCAAACAAGGCTTTACAATCAACACTCACCCCCGTTGAGGAGAGATATGGGCGAGCTCCGATCAGATCGGAGCCACCACCCGGGACACCACAGCCATCAAAATATCCACCAACACCCCTCTCGCAGCCATTAATAGAAACCATCAAAACCTGGAACACTAAAATTCCACCGGCACCATTAATAGAAACCTATTGAAGACCCCAAAACCACAAATCCAATAAGAAGATCCGACAGACTGATACAAAAGCCAAGCAAGATCGAAACTTTGAACCCAATCAACACCCACCTCTATCTCCTTATTACCAGACCAAGAGGCAAGCTGCCTTTAAACCTCAACTTTTAACCACAGCCAGTCACCATTCTCAACAGCAATCTGGCATCTCCAACAATGGAACTGAAACCAAACCCAACACCATAATTCACCTTCTGTGATGTTTGCAACCACGAGGCTCGAGCCTTTTTCACTCGCGGAACCCATAACAGCTCGGTACAACCCAAAAGAAGCGCTTTACCTTTAAACCCATAACAACTTGCAGAACCCATATTAGATTCCAATCGGACCCAAATAATCGCATTATCTTTCAAAGCTGGAGCGTTGAACCACCTAGAAAAATCTTCACTGGGTGCCAGAGCATTGATTCTCGAACCCATATCAATTCGCATCTTAAACGCAGATCGATTTTGTTGATTCTCAGAGCCAAGAGATGCGAAGAATGAATTGTGAGCCGATGTTTCGGAAATACAAGGAGGTTGAGTTGATTTGGTGGGTTCGTGGCTGATGGAGATTTTTATAGTGGAGTAATTTTGCTGTAATTTCAGGGGATAAAACTGTCATTTCGTAACAGCCCTTAGGGTCTGTTAGTTTCAGGGGTGCAAAGTGGAATTTTTCAAAACAAATGGGTGTCGGCTGTCTTTTTACCTAAACATAGGGGTGCAAGGTGTCTTTAACCCTACTAAATGGTCTAAACAGGAATTTATGTCTTGATCTCTTCTCAATCACCTAATACACCAAATCATCAGCATCATCATCATAAGCAGCATCATCATATAGCGCGAGTCTGTACAACTATAAGCCGCACAATGCACTATACACCTTTTTGAGCTAAATGACGCTTTAGCTTAAGATCCTCACATTATTTATCTAGAAGCCATTTTATACAACTCCCAGCAAACAAGTGTCAGGCTGTCAGCTTATGAAAAAAACACTTCAAAATGATGAGACAGTTCAAAATGATGAGACAGCTGTGTGTGCCAAACCTAACATGAGTTCAACATTTGGATAATTGTACCAGTAAGAATCCAGGTCAAATTATTTTCCTTTTCGTCGTGTGATCCAGAAGTCCAGCCATCAGATACAGCTTTTGGCAGAATTTCATTCATTAAGGAGTTAAAGGGGGATTACTACAGCTTTCTCCGTCTCTCTCAAGGCAGCTAATTGCATTAAAAGGAAAACCAAACTCCTGAATTCATCTCTTGTTTTTCTTTTGTTTCACATTTCAGAACTCCGATTACGTCTCCTATTCTATGATTCTCCTTCACCGATTTCAAATGTTGGTATTCAAGCCGCCTTACGTCCACATAGGATGAAGCAATTGATTCATATAATCAATGAGCATAACTTCAATAACAACTAACATATTGGTTGTTATTGAAGTTAAAGAATGTGTGCCGAACCTGCCGCTGCAGCTACACCTAATTTCAACTCCTTGATTTATAAATAAAATCCCCCCCCCCCAATGCTATAGATAAATCATATACATGATGCTGAAGCCAATTTTAGAGCCTCCATGAATGCATTATACAGGTGTCACAGTGGTAACTAGCCACTCAACTTATAGATGCTCTAGCATCATCGTTCAGAAGATATGACAAAAGGGTACAAGACAATTTATATTGGTCTAAACGCTTCATTACCAAATTAGTTAGGCCAAGCTAACGAAAAAGGAAAAGGCAAAAATACACTTTGCACCCCTGGCATTAGGGGTTAGGGTTAGAAGGGGTTTGAGTTAGGGTTAGAAGGGGTTTAAGTTGTGTAGTTATTTTGCAATTGGGGTATGGTGGTCTTTTTACTTTGTTAGTTGACCTCCGTTAGTCTCCAAGGGTGCAAAGCGGAATTTTTCAGATGTCCGGGGTGCATAGTGTATTTTTGTGTCTTTTACCCTATTCTTAAATATGTACAAACAAATTTGCCTAAAAAAATGTGTACAAACGAAAAACGGACTAACTAAACTGATACTAAAATTTACTAGAAGCAGGACAGATGCCACAGCTTGCGAAATTTATCCATTACAATTTATGGGGGAATTTCAATTGGTAATGAGTTGTGACTTCTACTTGACAGAAAATACCATATGCTTAGGGTGTTTTTCTACCATAAGGTTCACATGTTGATCACGGTGACAAATATGTAGCCATGTGGTTTAACAAAACACGTTCTAGATTTCGTGTAGCACGCAAAGATTAAGAAACAACCATCTAGCATTCAACAACAGTATCGACAACTTCAACACTACCATTCACTGATGCTAAATGGTAGATAAAGCGGCAGCAAATGCACCATCAGGAACATGATAATTTCAGAGTCAATTGGAAGGAACATTATTCAATGTTTAGGGACCAGGGGAGAACGGAGACCAAAAGAGAAACAATTCAATACTACACCTCCTCCGCAGACAAGAATGGTAATGGTAATTCATGCTGTAAGGCAGTTTCAGGTGTGGATATCCTGAAGTTTTAGATGTCAGAACCAAATTTAACAAAGCAACTAAATAAAACTCACCACTGTTTTCAAGAACTGGTCAATCCAAATAAAGAACTTTCAAAATTACAATCAACAGACACATAATCAACAAAGTCAGCAGAATAGATACTAAACTCAAACACATACTAGCAGCTAGGGAGACAACACATATCATACCATAGATCTTCTTCAACTTCTGGATTTCTGAGACTGGAAATAGGAGAAACCATAATTAAAGGAGTGATGTGCTCATAGCATACAGTCCGTCCTTGCTGGCAGCCTTCGGAAGAAATTGAGCGGCACAGATGGAAGCTTGTGACGAAACCTCGGGTGCCTCAACGTGTAAAACCCAGCTAGAAGTGCCACAACTTGGAAAGGGGTGACATATAGAACTATCGCAGCAACCAAACAGAAAATCACAAACAGAGCTGTTGCTCTTGGGTCTCTCCAGCTTAGCAATGACTGTAATCTCTCTCCTTGAGTTGCTAGATCACCAATCACAGTCTGAATTCTTCCTGCAATGCTTCTCAAACGATCATATCTCATCCTCACAATATCATTAGGTTTGGAAGTCGGGAATGTATCGAACTCTTCGTCTAGTTCATCTGGATGAGCATTCTCCGCACAAGAAAGCCGAGTGTCCATATGCGGAGGATGTCTTGGTCTCCATCTGTAGTACCAGACCCCAATCAAGAAGAGGTAGAGGAAAATGGTGGGTAGAATAAGCTCAGGATACAAAATCAGTATCAAGAACAGAATGTGAATCAAGACTGTGGTTATGGGATTCTTCCAGTTACATATCTGATCAAACCATCTTCCAACAGCAATTAAACCACTAAGAACTCCCATAATTCGGAAGAAATTAGCCTTGCTTCTTCTCATGCTCCACATGTGAGACCCAACATCAAGCATGTAGTCCACAATCTCTTTCCTTAACGGGGGTTCTGCACGACTTAGCCTCATGGACACAATTTGAGTTGCTTGGTGCCTCAAGCTATCTAGCTGGCTCACAGTCAAAGGATAAATATAGTGCATTTTGGGCAATAGCGGATGCGAGTACATGTGCATCATGTTCAGCAGGGACGAGCATGTAAATCTGACAGCCAAGTGTATCTCACCCATCTTCTTGACACCATTTGGTTGTAAGACCAAAAGTGGATACGAATGTGTGTAGACTCGACCAGTCTCAAGGGTTGAAAGACGGATTCTGACCTTCCCAATCCTTGAATCTCTCCCTCCTCCGGGCTTATCTCCTCCCCCTTGCAAGTGGCAATTATCAAACACCCCAATGGTGAGAACAGTACATGGATCAAAAACCTCCCAAGTGTATTGCTCATTCCACTTAGGAGTAAAACTATCAATAATTGTTCTTGTTCGGACCCATTTCTGCCCAAATTTAGCCACACAATACGCATCTGTTGTTGCTCGCCCATCTTTTGATTTCATGGGAGACAAACCCTGAGCACTCAAGACACCTAACTCCAGAACCCCGATGTGGGATTTCCACAGTTGTTTTGCCGTCGGTCTGAGATCGCTACTGTAATGGGTTGATTCATCTAGAACATGATAACCACCTTCCAAGCAGATCCTCATATGAATCCTGCTAGCAAACTTAACTTCCTTTTTCTTTTCCCCCTCTACAACAACATGATGTTTCTCAAGATTGTACCACTTGGAGTTAATTGGTCTGTGATCTAATCTCCTGTCTACATATTGCAGGGGAATCGCAGTTCTACCCAAAACATCATCCTGATTGGGTGCAACTCTGTCTTCCACACTCAGTATCAAGGGTTCTTCAAAAGGCTCTGCCGCCACAAACATCAGATCCTCATTCCACATTGGATTGATCATCTTACTCATAGAAATCCTAGTTCTTAAGATTTGATTACCAAGTATAGCCTTCACATAAACTTCCGGAAATTTGGCTCTATTGCTAGGCATCAAGTCCTGAGCTTCAATCACATTAACCCTTAAATACCATAATTTAGGAGATAGATATACCTTTGACCGAATATTAGAAAGAGCATCAGCACCACTAACTGTCGCAGCATCAGAATGCCAAGCTTCCGGGAAGGCTTCATCAGCTTGTGTACCCATCCAAACAGCCAACATTATCTCACCTTTAAACTTCATCCCATTCTTGTCTTCCAACCGATACCACTGCGGCGCCAAAGGGCTGTCGGGCGGAACCCTTTTAGGAACTTCATTTAAATCAAACAAAACACGACCCATGAAATCATCCTTCATAAGATCCTTATCCTTCACATTAACCTCAAGCATCGAGGCTTGAAGGCGTTCTTTAGAGAAGGCGAACACCTGGTTCCATTCAGGGTTGGTTTTCTTCTCGAAATGTCGAGTCATACCCTTGTAGTTTCCAAGCCTAACTTCTACATAAGGATCACAACTACCAGTGAGGTCTTTAGCAGGTAAATCTTTGGCTTTGACGACACGGACATAAAGGTATTGCATCTGCTCAACAAGGTCATAGGTACTAGTGTGTCTTTCACCAGAGATTTTGCCCCCACCAAGGTGGGGTTTAGTCTCCTTGAGAGCAAAATCATCTGGGGGTGGTCTCTGCATTTTGTAACCCTAATTGATAAAAAAGTAAGAAATCTATAGGCAAATGAATTCAGATCTGATGGTGAATGCTTGAGCCCTGTAAGTAAAAACCCAACAACAACAATAAACAAAAACCCTAATTTAGAACCAGTAAGGTACTAACTCAGTTCAGTTAGTGACAGAAATTGAACAAGAATCAAGAAAATGTATACCTCCAAAGTCGGTCAGTGAGTGATTTGCCTGCAAACGGAGCGTTTCACTGTGAGGTTCGATCTGTTGCACTTGGTCGGAGCCATCTCTGGTGTTCTTCAAAAAAGTGTAGAGCTTGGGAAGAGCAGAGCGGTGGGTGAGTCACAGATCTGATTCAAGGGAGAGAGAATATTCAGTGGTGGCCAGGTAGAATGTTGTCGTAAACGCATTGAGCAAAAAGAAAGTGTACTAAACCCCCCATGTGATAGCCCACCATCTAATTATAATATTGTTTGTTTATCTTTTGTTTCGTACAAGTTGTGGGTTTAAGACAATTTTTTTGTTACTAAACTTCTTTTCATGTCTTTCCTTGGAGGGGGTAGTGTCATAGGCTGACTCATTTTCCTTGGTTTATGGCTTATGGTCTAGCCGTGACTCACTAGTTCACTTGGGTCACTTATTTTTTGGGCCTAGGATTAACCTAGCCCACTTTGTAGTCTCATTTCTAGAAGCTTCCATCATTGTATTGTAGCTAGTCAATGAAGGAAAGACACAGAGATTTTGGCTCGAGGATGGCATTATCTACGCTAACGGTGGCCGTATCTACGTCCCACGGTGGGACAACTTGAGGAGGGTTATTCTAAAGGAGTGTCATGATTCGAAGTGGGCGGGTCATCCGGGGACTCAACGCACTCAAGTCTTGGTAAGTGAGGCATACTATTGGCCACAATTGCGGGACAACGTGGAGACTTTCTTTAGGACTTGTCTTGTATGCCAACAAGACAAGGGGGATCAACGTGCTCAAGGAGGATTATTGGAGCCACTTCCCGTACCGGAAAGGTCGTGGGAGTATCTAACGATGGACTTCATCACATGTTTGCCGAAGTCGGATGGATTTAGAACTATCACGGTGGTCGTAGACCGATTTTCGAAATATGCCACATTCATCCCGGCTTCACCCGCGTGTCTGGCCGAGGAGGCGGCCAAGCTCTTTCTCAAGAACGTGGTGAACAATTGGGGAGTTCTGAAGTCAATCGTGAGTGACCGGGATAGTCGTTTCACCGGCAAATTTTGGATGGAGCTCTTCAAGTTGTTGGGCACGGAGCTCAACTTTTCTACAAGCTTTCATCCGCAAACCGATGGGCAAACGGAGCGGGTGAATCACTTGTTGGAGATCTACTTGAGGCACTATGTGAGTGTCAACCAAAAGGATTTGGCAAGGTTGCTTGACGTTGCCCAATTCTCATACAACTTGCAACGGTCCGAGTCGACGGGGAGGAGTCCAGCCGAGATTGTCATGGGACAACAACCATTGACTCCAACCACATTGGTGACGCCTTATCGAGGGACGAGTCCGGGGGCAATTCACTTAGCCAAGGATTGGACGGAGCAACAAAACTTGGCACACTCATACTTGCACAAGGCGGCTAAGAAGATGAAGAAATGGGCCGACAAGAAGCGACGACGCGTGGAGTTCCAAGAGGGAGATATGGTGCTCATCAAGTACAATCCGTCGCAACACAAGAGCACTCGTGGCCTTCACAAGGGGCTTACTCGGAAATATATGGGGTCATTTCGGGTGTTGAAGAAAATTGGGAAGGCTTCCTATCGAGTGGAGTTACCGGCGAAGCTCCACATCCATACCGTGTTTCACGTGAGCAACTTGAAGCCTTACCACAAAGATGGGGCGTTCCGAGTCGAGGCGTGCGCCGATACATGTGAAGACCGCCTTTGACAAGGAGGTTGAGGATATCATTGTCGAGCGGGACATGCGTAAGAGAGGGACACCCAAGTACACGGAGTGCTTGGTTCTTTGGAAGGGTCAACCGATTGAGGAGGCGACTTGGGAAGCGGAGGAATCTTTATGGCAGCACAAGGAGGTGATCGACCGCTTCCGAGAGGCAATGCAGACGTTGCAAAATTGAGTGGGGAGAATGTCATGGGCTGACTCATTTTCCTTGGTTTATGCCTTATGGTCTAGCCCATGACTCACTATCCCACTTGGGTCACTTATTCTTTGGGCCTAGGATTAACCTAGCCCACTTTGTAGCTTCATTTCTAGAAGCTTCCATCATTGTAATGTAGCCAAAGTGTGTATAAAAAATATCTTAGGCTAGATGGTGGATGAAGGTTCTAGCCCTTCAATTCTAGCGGTTAGATCGTAGATGATCTAGATCCTTCCATGGAGAAGGGACTTGTATATAAGGAGTGGAGCTCATTTGCTCCAACACATCAAAGCAATGCAAGATTTCACCAAGTAATACAAACCTCTTTCTCCAAGCTCTCGTGTTCTTTCCGTTGTTCTTAGGCTTAATTGAAAGGTTCAAGTGCCGCACGGGATTTCATTAGTGTGTGACTGTTGCATAACGTTGATTATTGACTTAGTGTTGACTATACAGCTGACTACTAACTTCACTTGAGCAAACGCAATAATTCTACTTAGTACCGCACCACAGTGTTGTTAGTTGACTTGGTATTGACCACATACTTGATCATTGACTTCACCTGAGCAAACATGGTGTTTCGACTTAGTGTACACCATTGACTTTACTTGAGCAAACGCATTACTTCGTTTAGTGTGGATCACGACAGTGACTATTGACATAGTGTTGACCATATTATTGACCATTGATTTTACATGAGCAAACGCAATATTTCGACTTCGAGTGAATCGTGGAGGTCACCATCGACTTGGCGTGACCACATTGACTTTACTTAACAGAATGCAATAACTATATTTAGTGCCGATCACAATGTTGACCTTTGACTTCGTTTTGACCCTATAGTTGGCAATTGACTTCACTTGGGCAAACACAATAGTTCGACTTAGTATCACATCGTTGACCCAATGTGGATATCATCTAAAGACATATGTGAACTCAGTTGGAGGTTGCAATATATGCTCCACCCTTTCTGCCCACAAAGCTCCCATCTTCACATTAAACTCCGCCGATTTGACCACATAGCGAATCATATCCCTTGGGGCGGTAGCCCAGAAGTAACCATGCTCTAGAAACTCATTATGTCAATGTTTGGCGAACAGCTCTAGCAGGATTTCCGAGATGCGCTGTGGCATAGATAGGTTGCCACCAAAGGTTGTTCATTTTCAGATTATCATCCTCAAACAATTGTGATGCCAAATGAGTCTGAAACATTGAGAAGGCCATGGTTACAAGAGATGGAACTGGTTTCGGTGGATCACGATAATCCGCAATGGTTTTGGGCCCCAGCCCGTGGAGATGGATCCGATTTGGCACCAAATGATTGCACACACTAGGAGGCTGGGGGACATTGCCTTCAAGGCGATAAGAAGGTGGCCAATCAAACCTGGCTTCAAAAACAGCTACTTGTGGATCTCTCTCTGGATCTTGGTGGTTTTTTGGATTTGCAATCACCAATCCTGATGAACCAATCGACTGGGATTTGACAGTCTTAGCGATGCTGGATGAAGATGCCCCGGTAGCGGCGGCGGGGAAGTTTCCGGAGACTGGGACACCGGCGGCGGGACGCTTACACCCTCCACCGGCCATAGTGATGACCCCGACGGCGGCACCCTGTCCCTCCATAGAGATCATATGCGTGTATCTAAGCACGACGGAGCACGCCAGAGCTACCCAAACTGATGCTCCCATTTTTGGACGCATGATGGCTGGGTGGGTGAGTGGCTGAATGGAGGCCAGTGTCCAAGCGAACCCTAGATTGATAGAGAAGCTTTTTTTGAAAGATAAGACAAGAGAGAAAATTTGCGTTATGGGAATGCCCAATGGAATTAGGGCTTGATTGTTTTAGTGTCGACCATGGCGTTAACTTTTACTAAGTGTTGACCATATGATTGACTTTCGATTGTACTTTAGCAAACCCAGTAGTTAAACTTAATATGGATCACGTCGTTGGCATTTGATTAATTGTTAACCAAATGTTTTACTTTTGACTTTACTTCAACAAACCCTGTTGTTTGACATGGTGTGGATAACATGGTAGATTGTTGACTCCGTATTGACCATATGGTTGACTTTCGACTTTACCTCAGTGAAAGTAGTAGCCCGACTTAGAACGATCACTGATAGCTCTATAGTTTGAGCTAGTTTGGTCTTCATTTTTAGGGGTTTGTGAGAAGTTTCGAATGAGTTTAGGTCTGAATTGTGAGATTTAGGTGTATTTCGCAGGTTGAGAGGGTTCAAACGAGATATTACGCATTTTAATATGTCCTACATATGTTGCACGATTTAGTCCATTTATTACCGTTGCAGAAGTGATCACGGGTTTGTAGAAGTGATTTCAGGAACAAGTGATGGAGGCAAGCTAATTGCGGATCGAAAATGGAGCGTAAAGTTTCGGAACTCAAACCAAAAAATGAACGGAAAAAACGGGAGCCACAACTGTGTAAAATGACAGAAAAAATGGAAGTCAAGCATAGCTGACCGCAGTAAGCCCTCAGGCTTACCGAGGTTAGGATGGCAGAGATATCGGGAAGAACAACAACAGTAAGCTTACCGTGGTAAGAACAGTTGCTACCACGGTAAGGAGGTCAAAGCATGAAGAGAAAGGTCTATCGGGAATTTTGATCGATGTATGCCAGCCGAACAACAACATGATTTTAGGGGCATTCGCACGATTTTCACCAACTTAACCAAGTGCGGTCCAAACTCTAAAAAGCTAACATAGATCCTGTTTTCAACAATCGATATCATTTTGGACGAGACGTATCCTCAATTTGGAGACGAGATGTATCGTATGGTTCAAGATTATTGTGTTTGCTTTCAGCTTTTCTCTATTGAACTCTATGATTGCCATCATATTTTGTTTAGATCAAATAATGAGTAGCTAAATTTCTTCGCTAAGACCCTAGTTGGGTGCCTAGGTTAAGGATTATGGTTTAGTTTTTCTTCATGGATGTATTTCATGATTTGATTTGGCTTAATAGATTTGGGACTTGTTGCAAGTTCATATGTGATTTATTTATTTCGAATGTATAGGAGACACTATATGTACAAAATTACATTTAGGTTATTATGTGTGATCAAACTTAATAAACTATCAGACCCAATAAAGGGACTATTAAGGAAGCAACTTTGTGCAACCAATCGGGTTGTGAATCTTCCAGAACTGAGTAGAGTTTTGTGCAAAGCTTAGCTAGGTTTGCAATCGATTTTGCGTGATCATCAGTTGTCAATTAGAACCCCAGTTAAAGATGTGATTTCGTGTGACCATCAATCATCACATGTATTGCTCGCTTGAACAATTAGCAGGTTCGTGTTTCATGATCCATAAGAAAATTTCCTAAGAATTGATCTAGTGCCTTAACGAGGAATCCTAGTGCCTTATCTCTATTTTCACACCTATCATTATTTTTTGTTTTATTAACGTGTTCTTTAGTTAGTTAAACTACCACGCAATTCTTCACACGAAGTGGAATAACAAGGAAGGGTAATTTAGAAATTTTGTGTTATTTGAAGGGTTTATTTGGTAACTTATCATTTCTTAGGGGGGGGGGGAATTGGTACTTTTTAGGGCTAATTATCTGAATTTATGAAACTATCGTGTAGGAATAGTATTTACCGGATTCTTAAACCTCCAATTTCCTTCTATTTCTCTGTCCATATTAGTTCTCCTATCATTTTCCTAATCCCTTGTCATAGTTCGAATCATTTCTCTATTTAATACCCTAGTTGTTCAAAACCAACGTCTCCTTGTCAAATCAGCGACCAGAAGTTTACATAACCCGGGTTCCCTTTTAGCAAAAGTGCTTCTTGGTAATTATAGACATAATGAGGACTTCCTCAAATCTCATTCTTGTTCTAATGCCTCTTGGGGATGGAAAAACATCTTGTGGGGTAAGTCCCTTCTCTAGGAAGAATTGTATTGTAATGTAGGGTACGAGAAACAAATAAATCCCTTTACAGACAGTTGGATCCCAGAACTAGACACTCTTTTCTGCCCCTCTCGAGCATCTTTTACCCTGATTTACGAGTCGCCAACTTCATTCATTCTCAAACTTACTCCTGGAAACTCAACTTGGTCAAACAGTTTTACGACCCTTACAGAAAAGCACATGACCTCCATATCCAACAAGTCATCAAGTTGACAGACTTATTTGGCCACATCAATCGAACGGGTAATATTCAGTCGAATTAGGGTACCTCACTCTTAAAAAAAATTATGACGATCACCCCATACATTTCCTTCAATCTCGCACCTCTTGTTTGCCGATGATAGCTTTTTCTTTGAAGAGGCTACGGTAAATGAGGTTATTGATGTGAAGAAAAACTTAGAACAATACGGGAAGGCTTCTGGTTGGTGCATCAATTACGAGAAATCAACTTTATGTTTCAACCCTATGGTGCCCGAGCAAAGGAAAGTGGAGGTGGCACATATTCTTGGATTTACTACTATTTCGCACAAGTTTCTAGGCCAGCCTATGGCTATGGGAAAGGAGAAGCGCACAGTTTTCAATTATGTGTTTGAGAGGGTTTTAAAGAAACTTAACGGATGAAATGAGAAGTATCTAAGGTGTGCTGGAAAGGAAACTCTCATCAAGGCTATAATTCAGGCAATTCCTATGTATGCCATGAGCTATTTTATGTTTCCCTCTTCTCTAAACTCCGATTTGCAGAGTATGATGAAAAGATTTTGGTGGGGGTAATTATCACAAGAAGAAGATGCACGGGTGGAGCTGGGATAAATTATGTCCGAATAAGGTTGATGACAGGATGGGTTTCCAAAGTTTTGAAGCTTTCAATTTGGCTCTCCTTGCTAAACAAGGATGGATGATCCTTACAAACCCTCATTCTTTTGGTGGAGATAGTTTTAAAAGGAAAGTATTTAAAAAAAAATAATATTTCTTACGTCAGAATTGGGTCATAAATCATCTTACATTTGGCGAAGCATTCCTCTCGAGCGACAAGTGGTATATGCGGGAGCAAGGCGTGTTGGCAATGGGGAGAACACCTTAATCTATAAGAACAAGTGTCTTCCAAGTGAAGGGGGGGGGGGGAGATAGCCATCCACATTTAAGCCACCAGGCTACATTTTCCGAGTTGCTTAATGAATTAGGTGATTGGGATTATGGGAAAATTGACTTAAACTTCGCCAGAGGATGAGGCACTCTGTATTAAGCAGATTCCTTTATGTGCTAACAAGGGTCCGGATACTCTCACTACCGGCTTGTCTAAGGAGGGACACTATAGGTAGCTTCAGGCTATCAAGTGACATTTTCTCTCACAAATACGGAGATCATAGTTGCAGCCACCGAGGTTACACTTATTGACATAAATCATTCTGTTTTACAAGAAGTTGTGGGCTCTAATTCAATCCCACACAAGATACGGATTTTTGGTCGGAGACTTATCAACAGTTTTGTACCGGTAAAACAAAATCTACAAAAAAGAGGCATACCGGCGACTGGTGGTTGTCCGTGTTGTGGGAGGGGTAAGGAAGAAGTCCTGCATTTGTTGTTTCATTGCAAGGAGATTCGACATGTGTGGCTCCACCCAGAGTTCTTGAGCCTAGATCTACAACAAACAATCTCTGATCCGGTTGCAGAAGCAATTCCGATCCTCAACACACAACAACTCTTGCTTTTTCTAATTGCATGCTGGATTATATGGGCAAGATCAAACAAATTAGTCACGGAGGGTCAACAATTTGAGGGCGATTCGATTTTGGGGTTAGCGCATATCTGCTTGAATGAATATAACCTATTTGAACGAAGGGAAAAGGAGGGAGCCCGTGACGAGATTCCGAAGCAGTGGAGGCCACCGAAGGAAGGAAAACTGAAATAAATTCTGATGTTGCATTTGACACTAAGAGGGGTTTGGCGTGAGCAGGTTGTGTTGTGAGATATCATCGGGGTAACTTTGTGGCTGCTAGAGCTTCTCAGGTGTCGTTCCTGTCGTCCTCGACACAAAATGAGGAGAAGGCTCTAAATCCTTCTCTCAAATGGTTTGCCAATCCTTCTTCTGCAACTCTTCACATTGAAGTATACTCGGCTGTTTTGGCACAGTTGATGAGAAGCACACAGTCCTCGAACAATAAAGGTGAATGGCTTCTCGAGGAGCTACGATGGTTCATCTTGGATAAATTCAATGACATAATTTAAGGATTTACGCGTGTGGCGACAGAGTAACCCATGAGGTAGTGGCGATTGGGGTGAGAGAACAGAGAGAGCTTACTCCTTTAGTCGAACCCCCGACCCAACTAGTTGAGTTATTGGAAATAGATAGGAATGGACCACAGTACTTCAGTATAAGTTGTTTTGGTTTCAATTTTAATTGTACGTGCGCCATGTTATGCTCTCCCACGTTACGAGTTGAGAGCCCGGTGTTCTTAATATATGGATGGTTACGCCGCCCTACCTACCGGGTAGGTTCTCTAAAAAAACTCAAAGTCACCCCCCCTCCCAATTTATTGCTACTATGAGCCCTATTTCTCCCAAACCATTTCAAGAAAACCTTCTACCATTCTCACAATACGCATCCCTCCCAAATCTCAATCTCTCGCTGTGAACGAATCTTTGTAATACCCGAGATTTTTATCTAGGGGCATTTTCGTAAATTGACTGTGCGTGAACTAATTTCCATTAAAAAATAATTCCTAAATTATTGTAGTTGAGTCTATAAATATAATGTATGTCAGGCGATAACTTTATCCAAAAAGTTATTTAGTAAATTTCAGTACGTTTTGAACCTGCACTCCATCCTGAATAGCTTGCTGAAATGGTCTGAACTTTCCAGCCTACCTGACGCCAAATCGCATATCAAACAAATGAACAATGAATTCACGGGGCTTGTCGAGTCTCATTAAAGATTTTCCCAAAACAGCTTGTAAGGAACATTAAAGTAGAAAAAAGAGACCAAACAAAAGAAGGGGGCTCAGAAACGCCTACAATTTTGTCCGATGTTCAGACGACAACATGGAAGACCCTACTGCCACGCCATCATCATAGCCCTCCCTCAGGAGAGTGCACCAAGCGGGAATCCGTGGCAGGGTACTATTCTGCCACTAGCTAGACCACTGTTGCTTGATGTGCTTATCATTTGCTCCACACTTAACAATACTAATAATAGAGAGAATGCCAGCCCTGCTCTGATGAGTGAGGCTCTGGCCTTGCAGTGTGGAAGCTACAGCCAAGAAAGAATTAAAAGATTGTGTTTGAAGTTGACTGCAAAAGGTTAGTTCAAGATGTTAATTGATCAAGATTGTTAGAAACAGTGGACTCGTTTTGTTCTTGTTAGAATAAAGCAGTAACTGAAGAAGAAAGAAAACACGAAGCAGAGAGAACTTACAGATATACAGACGACTTAGAGACGCAATAATCTGGCGAAGAGCAGTCTCGTGCATCCACGATCTCCTTAAGGCAATATTCGCTGGGTACCTTAGGTGCCTTGGTTCTTGCTGTAGCGAACTGCCTCCCAGGATGAAAGCTCTTCCGATGTTGCAGACGAAGCACCGGGCTGCAACACCCAACGAACGAGACTAGCAGTTTGGAGAATTTGGTAGAGATTGATAGCAGAGAATGAACGAGTTTCGGAATGAGGAATCTGAGGGAGGAAACTTCCTTTTATAGAAGCTGAACGGGTTGGTTGAGGAGACACAACCGTTCGAACGGTTGCAACTGCTGGGTTGACAGTTAATTAACCGCTCGGTTAATTAACAAAATTTTAACGACTATTTTAATTACTGAAAACAATAATTTGTCTGTTAATTTTTTGGGCTAGAAAAAGTTAGTTTCTGGCCCAAAAAAAGAATTAGTCCATAGTAAAGCCCAACAACCCAAACCCAACCCAAACCCAAGCCCACGCACACGCCACGACCCGGCCCGTGCCCGAACCCGAACCCAAGACCGAGCCAAGCCGGCCGGACGGACGGCAGCGGCGGCGCGCGCGCGCGCGTGTGGTGGTTCGAACCGTGTCTAGGTCCTCCCTCCTGCACAAAATGTGCTTCGCCCTAAGGGCATGCCCTTATAGGTCAATGTTGAAGTATATAAACACTTCAAACTCTCTCTTCCTCAAGATGTGGGTTCATTTAATTTGGGAACATAAACCCAACCTCAAAACCCCAACTTCTATGGCTTATTGTTCATTCATTTCTTACTGGTTTTCGACGAGTGAGTAACCAAAACGAACACCAAGTTACCCTCTATGTGTTGGTGTGATTAGTGTGGTTAACTCTCGAATGAGCCGGATGAAAACCGGGCTCAAATTCGGGCAAAAACCGACTTGTCGAAGACCATTTTCCAACAATCCCCCACATGAATGACCAATCAGCGTCAAGGCCGAAAGATCAAGTGGGTATTTTTTTTTAATTCCCTTTGTTGGTAATTAATTGCATAAAGAAAAGTAGCCTTGGGCCTTGAACTTTTCCATTAGTGAGATACTATAGGGTATACTGGCTTAGTCAGTATGCGAAGCGCTTTGAACTGCCTTGCCGCGGTGTATACCTAGTCGATAGTAACCACACAATTAATACCTGAGCATAGTCAGTTCTCATGGTTGTGCTCATTTTGGCCTTGAGACACTATTGCCTGGTTTCATGAGTAGTCTTAGAGGATTATGCCTTATCATCCTCCTAGAACCGGCCCGAGTTCCTACTCACATAGGTGAGATACATTTAAGGGTATCTATCCATACTCATCTTAACATGTGATCTCATTAAAAGCATAGCTTACCCTAGTCCTATCACTCGTCGCCCTAGGAATGGGATTGAAACGTAGTTTCTTTCATGAGTGATCTTAATATTTGCACAAATAGTTAGGTTGTCCCTTTTGAACCTAGTTATTGGGATCTCCAATCTCCTAGGTTGGGTTTTCCGCTATCTTGCAACTCTTTACGAGATTGGCATTAGCCCCATTCCCCTTGACGAACTTGCAACTAATTCTCTCGATAGACCTTTGGTCAGCGGATCCGCTAAGTTTTCTTTTGACTTCACATAATCGATCGATATTATCCCTTGTGATAGAAGTTGCCTAATGGTATTATGCCTTCAACGCATATGTCTAGACTTACCATTATGTATACTACTCTGCGCCTTGCCTATTGCAGATTGACTATCGCAATGAATGCAAATAGATGGCACATGCTTTGGCCATATTGGAATGTCCTCGAGGAAATGGCGAAGCCATTCAGCTTCTTCCCCTGCCTTGTCTAACGCTATGAACTCCGATTCCATAGTAGACCTTGCAATGCACGTCTGCTTTGAGGATTTCCAACATATTGCCGCTCCTCCGAGGGTAAATACATACCCACTCGTTGATTTGGAATCTTTTGTATCAGATATCCAATTAGCATCGCAATATCCTTCCAATACTGCAGGATAGTTGGAATATTGTAATCCTAGATCTTTAGTGTATCGTAGATACCTTAATACTCGGATTATAGATGTCCAGTGATCCTTTCCAGGGTTACTGGTGAACCGACTAAGTTTTCCAACTGCTTGTGCGATGTCTGGCCGAGTACAATTCATAATGTACATGAGGCTTCCGATTATTTGAGCATACTCCAATTGCTTGATAGCTGTGCCACGATTCTTGGCGAGATGCATGCTCACATCGACTGGTGTCTTTACTGGCTTGCTGTTATTTTGATCGAACTTTTCGAGAATTTTCTCAATATAGTGAGATTGAGTTAGCGCATAGCCATTTTGAGTTCTAGAAATTTTTATTCCTAGAATAACATCAGCCTCCCCTAAATCCTTCATATCGAAGGTTGTGGACAACAACTTTTTGGTGGCACGAGTTATTGTCTCGTTACTTCCGAGAATTAACATATCATCTACATAGAGACATATTATTACACATCCATTGTTGACAGTTTTAGAATAGACACATTTGTCACATTCATTTGTTCTAAAACCATTGGTTGTCATAACCCTGTCGAACTTTTCATGCCATTGTTTGGGAGCCTGTTTTAATCCGTATAGGGATTTCTTTAATCGACAATATTTCCTTCATTTCTTGGGACTCGGAACCCTTCAGGTTGTTCCATGTAGATTTCTTCGTCTAATTCTCCGTTAAGAAATGCAGTCTTGACATCCATTTGATGGATTTCAAGATTAAAGATTGCTGCAATAGCAATTAACATACGGATGGAAGTTATCCTTGTTACAGGAGAATAGTATCGAAGAAATCTATTCCTTCCTTTTGCTTATAACCCTTGGTGACTAGCCTCGCCTTATATTTGTCGATGGATCCGTCGGGTTTTAATTTCCGCTTGAAAACCCGCTTGCAACCTAGAGGTTCGCAACCTTGAGGTAGGTCCACTAATTCCCATGTATTATTGTGCAATATCGATTCTATCTCGCTCTTAACGGCCTCTTTCCAGTAGGGACCGTCCACACTTTCCATTGCTTCCTTATAGGAAGTAGGATCATTTTCAAGCATGTAAGTAAGGAAATCCGGTCCGAAAGATTTTTCGGTCCTTTGTCTTTTGCTCCTCCTTGGCTCTTCATCTTGATCGTCTCCAAATGTAGAGTTGTATGTCCGTTTTTCTTTTTCAGACGTTTTTTCTTTGTAAGGAAAGATGTCTTCAAAGAAAGATGCGTTTGATGATTCGATAATCGTATTTTCGTGAATATCTGGTATTTCCGATTTATGAACCAGAAATCGATATGCACTACTATTCAAAGCATATCCGATGAAGACGCAATCGACTGTTTTGGGACCGAGTTTCACTTTCTTAGGAAGTGGTGTAGCCACTTTAGCGAGACATCCCCAAACTCGTAGATGTTTGTAAGAGGGCGTTCGTCCTTTCCATAATTCATATGGAGTTTTATCAGCCTTTTTCTTAGGTATTCTATTGAGAATATAATTGGCACTAAGTAACGCTTCCCCCCACAAATTCTGGGGCGATCCAGAACTTAGAAGTAATGCGTTCAGCATTTCTTTTAAGGTTCTATTTTTCCTTTCGGCTACACCGTTTTGTTGCGGTGTGTAGGGCGCCGAATATTGGTGGATTATTCCACTTTGCGCACAAATTTCTGCGAAGGGAGAATCATACTCTCCTCCTCGGTCACTTCGTAGAATTTTAATCCTTTTGCTAAGTTGGTTTTCTACCTCTGCTTTGTATTGCTTAAAAGCGTCCAAAGCCTCATCTCGACTATTTAATAGATAAACATAGCAGTATTTTGTACAATCGTCGATAAATGTAATAAAATACTTCTTCCCACCTCTTGTTGGTGCAAACTTTAAGTCACATATATCGGTGTGAATTAATTCAAGAGGACTAGTCGTCTTTAAACCAATAGGTTTAAAGGATTGTCTTGTTAATTTTGCCTCAACACAAATTTCACACTTGTGATTAAAGTTAATTTCACTTTTTAGAAGATGGTCCAAAGTCATTAGTTTCCGAATTGATTCATAATTAACATGACCAAGTCTTCCATGCCATAAACATGAAGAAATAGAAGAAGTAGAAGAAGTAGACGACTCAAGCACGTAGTTAATAGCTGCATTCTTATTCATAGCCGAGACAATCATTACATTGAGTTTGAACATCCCATCCTTCAAGTAACCCCTACCCACATACTCTCCTCTCTTGATTATTACACATTTGTCAGATTCAAAGACTAGTCTGAATCCTTTCTTGCTAAGTACAGAACCAGAGACTAAGTTCTTCCTAATGTCTGGAACATGGAGAACATCATTGAGTACTAATTTCTTCCCGGAGGTCATCTTGAGGATTACTGCTCCTTTGCCTTTGACGGTGGATGTTGCTGAATTCCCCATGTAGATTTGTTCCTCGGTATCAACAGTCTCATAGGAAGCAAACATGCTTTCATCCGAACATATGTGGCGGGTGGCGCCGGTGTCAACCCACCATTCTCGAGGATTTCCTTCGGCAAGGTTCACTTCTGAAATCACGGCTGCGAAGTTGCCGCCTTCATCATCGTCCTTGGCTTCGGCCATGTGAACTTCGGGCTTCTTGCCTTTGGAGGTCTTTCGCTTCTTTCGGCAATCCTTGATCATATGGCCCGTCTTGCCACAATTGTGACACTTGCCCGTAAACCTCTTCTTCTTTTCGGTAGGAACGCCGTGTTTCCGTTTCAGATTGTTGGATTCCGAACCTCCCTCCACCATATTTGCTCTAGGTTGGTGGCTAGTCGAGGGTCTTTCGTCGGCAATCCGATTGCCTTCTTCAATCCTGAGACGGACAATCAAGTCTTCCATGCTCATCCCCTTTCTTTTATGCTTTAGGTAGTTTTTGTAGTTCTTCCATGCCGGCGGCAACTTGTGGATCATGACTCCAACGAGAAACTCTTCGGGAAGGATCATACTCTCGGATTGGACGTCATGAATTAGGCATTGGAACTCTTGAACCTGCGACATGATACTTTTGTTATCTACCATCCTAAACTCTTGAAAATTTTCCACTACGAACTTTTTGGCTCCCGCATCTTCTGTTTTGTATTTTTTCTCGAGGGATTGCCAAAGTTCTTTAGCAGTCTTTACAGCGGAGTACACATTATACAACAGATTTTCTAGGCTATTTAATACATAATTTCTTGCTAAAAAATCAGAATGATGCCAAGCATCAGCCGCTAAGACTGCTTCTTTTGTTGGATTTTCAGAGAGTTTAGGTGCGTCCTCCGTCAGGTACTTTGCAAGACTTAGGGTGGTAAGATAGAAATACATTTTCTGCTGCCACCTTTCGAAGTCTTTTCCGGAGAACTTTTCAGGTTTTTCAACCGGATGAGCATTGACTGGTAAAGTCGGCACTGCCGCATTCGTGGGCGCCGTGCTAGTCTCGGTTCGTCCGTCTTCCATTGCTAAACAAGAAAACAGTTTGTTTAGATACAATATAGAAGCGGACTGACTGCCAACAGATTATAAAATAAATCTGTCCGTAATAACTAGAAACAGATATGAATAAAAAATATTCTTTATGAAAAAATAATGTTTCTGAAAATAAATTTCAGTTACCGTTTTGAGAACAGAACATAGTCCGAATATTGCCTTAAGATTGTTAGAAACAGTGGACTCGTTTTGTTCATGTTAGAATAAAGCAGTAACTGAAGAAGAAAGAAAAGACGAAGCAGAGAGAACTTACAGATATACAGACGACTTAGAGACGCAATAATCTGGCGAAGAGCAGTCTCGTGCATCCACGATCTCCTTAAGGCAATATTCGCTGGGTACCTTAGGTGCCTTGGTTCTTGCTGTAGCGAACTGCCTCCCAGGATGAAAGCTCTTCCGATGTTGCAGACGAAGCACCGGGCTGCAACACCCAACGAACGAGACTAGCAGTTTGGAGAATTTGGTAGAGATTGATAGCAGAGAATGAACGAGTTTCGGAATGAGGAATCTGAGGGAGGAAACTTCCTTTTATAGAAGCTGAACGGGTTGGTTGAGGAGACACAACCGTTCGAACGGTTGCAACTGCTGGGTTGACAGTTAATTAACCGCTCGGTTAATTAACGAAATTTTAACGACTATTTTAATTACTGAAAACAATAATTTGTCTGTTAATTTTCTGGGCTAGAAAAAGTTAGTTTCTGGCCCAAAAAAAGAATTAGTCCATAGTAAAGCCCAACAACCCAAACCCAACCCAAACCCAAGCCCACGCACACGCCACGACCCGGCCCGTGCCCGAACCCGAACCCGAGATCGAGCCGAGCCGGCCGGCCGGACGGTAGCGGCGGCGCGCGCGCGCGCTTGTGGTGGTTCGAACAGTGTCTAGGTCCTCCCTCCTGCACAAAATGTGCTTCGCCCTAAGGGCGTGCCCTTATAGGTCAATGTTGAAGTATATAAACACTTCAAACTCTCTCTTCCTCAAGATGTGGGTTCATTTAATTTGGGAACATAAACCCAACCTCAAAACCCCAACTTCTATGGCTTATTGTTCATTCATTTCTTAATGGTTTTCGACGAGTGAGTAACCAAAACGAACACCAAGTTACCCTCTATGTGTTGGTGTGATTAGTGTGGTTAACTCTCGAATGAGCCGGATGAAAACCGGGCTCAAAGTCGGGCAAAAACCGACTTGTCGAAGACCATTTTCCAACAATCCCCCACATGAATGACCAATCAGCGTTAAGGCCGAAAGATCAAGTGGGTATTTTTTTTTTAATTCCCTTTGTTGGTAATTAATTGCCTAAAGAAAAGTAGCCTTGGGCCTTGAACTTTTCCATTAGTGAGATACTATAGGGTATACTGGCTTAGTCAGTATGCGAAGCGCTTTGAACTGCCTTGCCGCGGTGTATACCTAGTCGATAGTAACCACACAATTAATACCTGAGCATAGTCTGTTCTCATGGTTGTGCTCATTTTGGCCTTGAGACACTATTGCCTGGTTTCATGAGTAGTCTTAGAGGATTATGCCTTATCATCCTCCTAGAACCGGCCCCAGTTCCTACTCACATAGGTGAGATACATTTACGGGTATCTATCCATACTCATCTTAACATGTGATCTAATTAAAAGCATAGCTTACCCTAGTCCTATCACTCGTCGCCCTAGGAATGGGATTGAAACGTAGTTTCTTTCATGAGTGATCTTAATATTTGCACAAATAGTTAGGTTGTCCCTTTTGAACCTAGTTATTGGGATCTCCAATCTCCTAGGTTGGGTTTTCCGCTATCGTGCAACTCTTTACGAGATTGGCATTAGCCCCATTCCCCTTGACGAACTTGCAACTAATTCTCTCGATAGACCTTTGGTCAGCGGATCCGCTAAGTTTTCTTTTGACTTCACATAATCGATCGATATTATCCCTTGTGAGAGAAGTTGCCTAATGGTATTATGCCTTCGACGCATATGTCTAGACTTACCATTATATATACTACTCTGCGCCTTGCCTATTGCAGATTGACTATCGCAATGAATGCAAATAGATGGCACAGGCTTTGGCCATATTGGAATGTCCTCGAGGAAATGGCGAAGCCATTCAGCTTCTTCCCCTGCCTTGTCTAACGCTATGAACTCCGATTCCATAGTAGACCTTGCAATGCACGTCTGCTTTGAGGATTTCCAACATATTGCCGCTCCTCCGAGGGTAAATACATACCCACTCGTTGATTTGGAATCTTTTGTATCAGATATCCAATTAGCATCGCAATATCCTTCCAATACTGCAGGATAGTTGGAATATTGTAATCCTAGATCTTTAGTGTATCGTAGATACCTTAATACTCGGATTATAGATGTCCAGTGATCCTTTCCAGGGTTACTGGTGAACCGACTAAGTTTTCCAACTGCTTGTGCGATGTCTGGCCGAGTACAATTCATAATGTACATGAGGCTTCCGATTATTTGAGCATACTCCAATTGCTTGATAGCTGTGCCATGATTCTTGGCGAGATGCATGCTCACATCGACTGGTGTCTTTACTGTCTTGCTGTTAGTTTGATCGAACTTTTCGAGAATTTTCTCAATATAGTGAGATTGAGTTAGCGCATAGCCATTTTGAGTTCTAGAAATTTTTATTCCTAGAATAACATCAGCCTCCCCTAAATCCTTCATATCGAAGGTTGTGGACAACAACTTTTTGGTGGCACGAATTATTGTCTCGTTACTTCCGAGAATTAACATATCGTCTACATAGAGACATATTATTACACATCCATTGTTGACAGTTTTAGAATAGACACATTTGTCACATTCATTTGTTCCAAAACCATTGGTTGTCATAACCCTGTCGAACTTTTCATGCCATTGTTTGGGAGCCTGTTTTAATCCGTATAGGGATTTCTTTAATCGACAATATTTTCCTTCATTTCCTGGGACTCGGAACCCTTCAGGTTGTTCCATGTAGATTTCTTCGTCTAATTCTCCGTTAAGAAATGCAGTCTTGACATCCATTTGATGGATTTCAAGATTAAAGATTGCTGCAATAGCAATTAACATACGGATGGAAGTTATCCTTGTTACAGGAGAATAGGTATCGAAGAAATCTATTCCTTCCTTTTGCTTATAACCCTTGGCGACTAGCCTCGCCTTATATTTGTCGATGGATCCGTCGGGTTTTAATTTCCGCTTGAAAACCCACTTGCAACCTAGAGGTTTGCAACCTTGAGGTAGGTCCACTAATTCCCACGTATTATTGTGCAATATCGATTCTATCTCGCTCTTAACGGCCTCTTTCCAGTAGGGACCGTCCACACTTGCCATTGCTTCCTTATAGGAAGTAGGATCATTTTCAAGCATGTAGGTAAGGAAATCCGGTCCGAAAGATTTTTCGGTCCTTTGTCTTTTGCTCCTCCTTGGCTCTTCATCTTGGTCGTCTCCAAATGTAGAGTCGTATGTCCGTTTTTCTTTTTCAGACGTTTTTTCTTTGTAAGGAAAGATGTCTTCAAAGAAAGATGCGTTTGATGATTCGATAATCGTATTTTCGTGAATATCTGGTATTTCCGATTTATGAACCAGAAATCGATATGCACTACTATTCAAAGCATATCCGATGAAGACGCAATCGACTGTTTTGGGACCGAGTTTCACTTTCTTAGGAAGTGGTGTAGCCACTTTAGCGAGACATCCCCAAACTCGTAGATGTTTGTAAGAGGGCGTTCGTCCTTTCCATAATTCATATGGAGTTTTATCAGCCTTTTTCTTAGGTATTCTATTGAGAATATAATTGGCACTAAGTAACGCTTCCCCCCACAAATTCTGGGGCGATCCAGAACTTAGAAGTAATGCGTTCAGCATTTCTTTTAAGGTTCTATTTTTCCTTTCGGCTACACCGTTTTGTTGCGGTGTGTAGGGCGCCGAATATTGGTGGATTATTCCACTTTGCGCACAAATTTCTGCGAAGGGAGAATCATACTCTCCTCCTCGGTCACTACGTAGAATTTTAATCCTTTTGCTAAGTTGGTTTTCTACCTCTGCTTTGTATTGCTTAAAAGCGTCCAAAGCCTCATCTCGACTATTTAATAGATAAACATAGCAGTATTTTGTACAATCGTCGATAAATGTAATAAAATACTTCTTCCCACCTCTTGTTGGTGCAAACTTTAAGTCACATATATCGGTGTGAATTAATTCAAGAGGACTAGTCGTCTTTAAACCAATAGGTTTAAAGGATTGTCTTGTTAATTTTGCCTCAACACAAATTTCACACTTGTGATTAAAGTTAATTTCACTTTTTGGAAGATGGTCCAAAGTCATTAGTTTCCGAATTGATTCATAATTAACATGACCAAGTCTTCCATGCCATAAACATGAAGAAATAGAAGAAGTAGAAGAAGTAGACGACTCAAGCACGTAGTTAATAGCTGCATTCTTATTCATAGCCGAGACAATCATTACATTGAGTTTGAACATCCCATCCTTCAAGTTACCCCTACCCACATACTCTCCTCTCTTGATTATTACACATTTGTCGGATTCAAAGACTAGTCTGAATCCTTTCTTGCTAAGTACAGAACCAGAGACTAAGTTCTTCCTAATGTCTGGAACATGGAGAACATCATTGAGTACTAATTTCTTCCCGGAGGTCATCTTGAGGATTACTGCTCCTTTGCCTTTGACGGTGGATGTTGCTGAATTCCCCATGTAGATTTGTTCCTCGGTATCAACAGTCTCATAGGAAGCAAACATGCTTTCATCCGAACATATGTGGCGGGTGGCGCCGGTGTCAACCCACCATTCTCGAGGATTTCCTTCGGCAAGGTTCACTTCTGAAATCACGGCTGCGAAGTTGCCGCCTTCATCATCGTCCTTGGCTTCGGCCATGTGAACTTCGGGCTTCTTGCCTTTGGAGGTCTTTCGCTTCTTTCGGCAATCCTTGATCATATGGCCCGTCTTGCCACAATTGTGACACTTGCCCGTAAACCTCTTCTTCTTTTCGGTAGGAACGCCGTGTTTCCGTTTGAGATTGTTGGATTCCGATCCTCCCTCCACCATATTTGCTCTAGGTTGGTGGCTAGTCGAGGGTCTTTCGTCGGCAATCCGATTGCCTTCTACAATCCTGAGACGGACAATCAAGTCTTCCATGCTCATCCCCTTTCTTTTATGCTTTAGGTAGTTTTTGTAGTTCTTCCATGCCGGCGGCAACTTGTGGATCATGACTCCAACGAGAAACTCTTCGGGAAGGATCATAATCTCGGATTGGACGTCATGAATTAGGCATTGGAACTCTTGAACCTGCGACATGATACTTTTGTTATCTACCATCCTAAACTCTAGAAAATTTTCCACTACGAACTTTTTGGCTCCCGCATCTTCTGTTTTGTATTTTTTCTCGAGGGATTGCCAAAGTTCTTTAGCAGTCTTTACAGCGGAGTACACATTATACAACAGATTTTCTAGGCTATTTAATACATAATTTCTTGCTAAAAAATCAGAATGATGCCAAGCATCAGCCGCTAAGACTGCTTCTTTTGTTGGATTTTCAGAGAGTTTAGGTGCGTCCTCCGTCAGGTACTTTGCAAGACTTAGGGTGGTAAGATAGAAATACATTTTCTGCTGCCACCTTTCGAAGTCTTTTCCGGAGAACTTTTCAGGTTTTTCAACCGGATGAGCATTGACTGGTATAGTCGGCACTGCCGCATTCGTGGGCGCCGTGCTAGTCTCGGTTTGTCCGTTTTCCATTGCTAAACAAGAAAACAGTTTGTTTAGATACAATATAGAAGCGGACTGACTGCCAACAGATTATAAAATAAATCTGTCCGTGATAACTAGAAACAGATATGAATAAAAAATATTCTTTCTGAAAAAATAATGTTTCTGAAAATAAATTTCAGTTACTGTTTTGAGAACAGAACATAGTCCGAATATTGCCTTAAGATTGTTAGAAACAGTGGACTCGTTTTGTTCATGTTAGAATAAAGCAGTAACTGAAGAAGAAAGAAAAGACGAAGCAGAGAGAACTTACAGATATACAGACGACTTAGAGACGCAATAATCTGGCGAAGAGCAGTCTCGTGCATCCACGATCTCCTTAAGGCAATATTCGCTGGGTACCTTAGGTGCCTTGGTTCTTGCTGTAGCGAACTGCCTCCCAGGATGAAAGCTCTTCCGATGTTGCAGACGAAGCACCGGGCTGCAACACCCAACGAACGAGACTAGCAGTTTGGAGAATTTGGTAGAGATTGATAGCAGAGAATGAACGAGTTTCGGAATGAGTTATCTGAGGGAGGAAACTTCCTTTTATAGAAGCTGAACGGGTTGGTTGAGGAGACACAACCGTTCGAACGGTTGCAACTGCTGGGTTGACAGTTAATTAACCGCTCGGTTAATTAACGAAATTTTAACGACTATTTTAATTACTGAAAACAATAATTTGTCTGTTAATTTTTTGGGCTAGAAAAAGTTAGTTTCTGGCCCAAAAAAAGAATTAGTCCATAGTAAAGCCCAACAACTCAAACCCAAGCCACGACCCGGCCCGTGCCCGAACCCGAGACCGGGCCGCGCCGGCCGGCGGCGGCGCGCGCGCGCATGTGGTGGTTCGAACCGTGTCTAGGTCCTCCCTCCTGCACAAAATGTGCTTCGCCCTAAGGGCGTGCCCTTATAGGTGAATGTTGAAGTATATAAACACTTCAAACTCTCTCTTCCTCAAGATGTGGGTTCATTTAATTCGGGAACATAAACCCAACCTCAAAACCCCAACTTCTATGGCTTATTGTTCATTCATTTCTTAATGGTTTTCGACGAGTGAGTAACCAAAACGAACACCAAGTTACCCTCTATGTGTTGGTGTGATTAGTGTGGTTAACTCTTGAATGAGCCGGATGAAAACCGGGCTCAAAGTCGGGCAAAAACCGACTTGTCGAAGACCATTTTCCAACAAAGATCAATATGGGAAATTGATTTGGTGCTACAGGACATTAGAGAAGGCTTAAAAGATTTTGGAGGAAATCTCAAATGGATCAGAACTCAGAAGAGAGGAAAACCAGGCAGCATTGCAGCAGATGAAATTGTTAAGCTAGCAAAGAATGATGGTCAAAACAATATTTGTGTTGATAGGGTGTACTTCAAACAGGCAGAGAAAGGAAGATGTAGGGTGGCAAGGTTTATTTTTTGAAAAATCTCTTTTTCTTGGCAAAAAAAAAGTATAAAAGTGATGAGCCTGAACATTAGCTTCAACCTAAATTTTTCATATAAAAAGGACAAAGGAATTAAACTAATTGACAACATACTGCTTGTCATAAACTACACTTAACCATACGGAAAGCTGCCTGTAACCAAATTAATTGCATCACTTTGATAAAATCGGTCCAGTACCAAGACATCCAACCCCAGTAGGTATCTCCATAGTTGTAATACAAAAAACTGCTGATATCTGTAAGCAACTAAACATGTACTTCCAAAGGAATCAACTCAAATACTCGACAGAAAAACAGACCACTAGCATGACACCTTTCCATTCTACAGAACCGCTATAAAGAGGAGCATTTGTAAGTAAATAAGCAGAAATAAAAGGAAATTGCTAACAGAGAAGGAGAGATGCCAAGCAAGAGACGTACCCATATCGTGTGCTGGTTTCGTGTCCACTGAAAGGACAGTAAACTTGACCCCAAACGCTTCAGCTCGGCAAACCAAATGCAACTCTCCCAATCCTTCAAGCCATCCAGACTTTGCCTTTATAACATTATTGGACAGCTACTCTGAAACTGATACCATCCACGCTGATCTAATAGATTTCTTTGCAGGGTTCAATGAAAACTGCAATGTGGAGTTCCAGGACTACTTGGCTGAGATAATGGAGCAGTAACAGGAGCCGCACCAGCGTGTCACCTGAATCATGTACATGGCTGAAGATGTTGCTCAAAGTTTGAAGGTTCTGAGCATAGTGTTATTGCGTACCAGCAGTGCTACCTCGCCTCCAAGCTCTTGAAAGGGACAAGAAAGATAGCAATTCTTGTGCAATAGCCTGCAACCGGACCAGAGAGGTAAACCATATGCTGTCCGACCATTCGGGACCAGAATGTGAATGCTAAAACTTTGACTTACGTATGGGGGATAGGCCTGGAAGTGGACCATAAGCTGGAGAGAGGGAAATAGAGAGGGCTATAAAAAGACTTATGGCGGAAGAAGAAGGATCGGAAATTAGACAGAGAGCTGCTGAATTGAAGGAGAAGGTAAAGGCTGCTATGAAGGAAGGTGGCACTTCCTGGAATTCCTTGAATGATTTAGTGGCATACATTATGTCATTTGAGCATTTGGTTGCTCCAAAACATAAAATCCAAGTGCCTGTTTGAACTATAAATTAAAATAAATGAAGCCTTGGTCAATGAGCAGGTTTCTTCAAAGGATTCAAGTTTTAGGTGTTGTATTTCCTTCCAACCATGTTCCCAAAATAAAACTTACTTCAGATACTTCCAATGTGGTTTGATTTAAGAACCATTTTGTAAAAGTGTGATTGATTAAAAAAGGAGTCAATTTAGAGAGTGAACACTTTCACATTTGTGGAACATGAATGGGAATCTAAAGCTAGCAACATCAAATTCTTGTCTTTTAGTTTTTATTTTTATCACTTCATTGAATTTTTTTAAGGCTTCGTTCATTCAAAAAGTCAAGACTTTTTAAGGACCACGTCTTTGTATATTCGATTTCCACCAGAATATCACAACAGATCAAAAATTATACTAGTAATACAGAACAAATGGACACTCCCCACTGGTGTCTCCATCAAGAGACTAGAAAACGAAAAGGATATGACATGAATGATTGCCCAAAGATTACTAGTGTTTGTCTACAGAAAATACATACCCATCAGAAGCATGGGGCAATATTTAGATTATTGAGCTCATTCTGTGATTATTAATTAACTAATAGAGGAAAAGTATGAACAATACCTTCCTGAGTAATCGAAAAATGGTTCTTCGTGCAATTCTTAAGTCTCAATAGAGAGTTACAAGAAGACTTATGGTGGACACAGAAGGATCAGAAATTAGACACAGAGCTGCTGAATTAAAGGAAAGGCAGAAGCTTCAATGACGGAAAATGGTTCTTCATGCACTTCTTTGAACGACATTATATCATTCTGAGCTTATATCAAAGTTTCAGAATAGGGTATATTAACGAATAGAGGAAAGTGGTTCTTCATACAATTCATTGAATGATTTAGTAGAGTACATACTATCATTCTGACCACGTATGAATAATGTAAGGGGATTAAGATCGAATTTTACCGTCAACACAAGGCCTTCATTAGCTTGCCCAGCTTGTAATCCTTACTCGTAACTCAGTTTGATGAGTTAATCTTGGACATGTAGCTCGTTCTGTCTGTGCAAATGTCAGGAAGATTAATATTAGAATTCTTTCGTAATCGAACCATTAACAAATAGAAAAGATATGGTTTTCAACCAATTAAAGGTTTGTTTGAATCAATGTGTCAGGTTGTTTTTCTAAACACAAAATGGTCACAGTCAGTCACACCATATTGCAACACATAAGCAAGGTCTATCACCTGAATGCCATACTTGTCTCCAAACAACCCTAAGAAACTTAATAGGAAGAAAGAAGTTTCATCCTGAAGAAGATTTTCGCGAAACAGCCCGGAAGGAACATTTATACAAGTAAAAAAAGGGAATCAAACAAACTTTCAACTTTCATTTGTTGCCAGATTCATTCAGTTTATGGGCTGTAAGTAGAGATCGCGTCAGTCGGATTTAGTAGGTCCCAGGGTCGAACCCGCACCCAACATGAACAGGTTGCCAAAATGGTCTGAACCTTCAAGCCAAGCTGACACCAAATGAACAGTGAATTCATTTAATTAGAAACAGTTTGCGTCTGAACCTTCCCAAAACAGTTTGCAAGGAACATTAAAGTAGAAAAAAAGGAACCAAAAAAAAAGAAGAGGGCTCAGAAATGCCTACTACTTCGTCCGATGTTCGGTGATATGGCAGACCCAACTGCCACGGAGGCACAAATCTTCATCACAGCCTTCCTTTTAGGGAGTGCACCAGCCGGGAATCGAACCCGGGTCTGTACCGTGGCAGGGTACTATTCTACCACTAGACCACTGGTGCTTGTTGTGCTTCGACATCTAGACCTATAGTCATGCGAACTAACAAGTAGCAACAGTAGATACATGCTCTAGCAACTCCTGGATAAGTATGAAACTGATGGGCCTGAATACTACTACTACTACTACTATTATTATTATTATTATTATTATTATTATTATTATTATTATTATTATTATTATTATTATTATTATTATTATTATTATTATTATTATTATGCCTTCGTACCTTTCAGGGATAAAATAACAATAATATGTTCAATTAGCCTACTGCTCAAAGAAAGGAATCATATATATTCCAGGCAAAGGAGAAAATTATTGTAGAGATTAGCAGGAAAATAAAGTATTGGTATTTGTTTTGAAGAATGTAAATTTAACCAAACAACAAAGAACATAACAGCAATTCAATGAATTCGTTGAACTCTTCGAGTGTCTGTATAGATTCCCCAGAACAGACTGCAAAGAGCATTCATGTTAGAAAAAAAAGGAATGAAAAGAATACAAAGCTCAGATACACCTACAGTTTCATCCGATATTCGGGCAACATGGCAGACCCTACTGCCACAGGCGCAAATTTAAAGAATCAAAGTGATGAGTCTCAACATTAGCTTCCACCTAAAATTTTCAAATAATAAAAGAGGACGAAGGAAGCAAACTGATTGACATCATATTGGTACAATCACGCACCAAGATTCAAGGATCTACCATCAGGTTCAAGGATCTGCCAATTGTCAATTTCGTAGATTTGGACGCCATACTACTACTAATGTACAATTGTGTTCAGAAGAACTACTTCTGCATTCATTTGGAACACAATCGACCACCTTCAGCATGCAGTATTAGAACAACTACCTCTGCAAAAACATTACTAGGTTCCATTCTTTTCGATTAGTCCCTACCATAAAAATTGGCCAGACACAGTCAACTAGCTTAGTAGCTTACTAGATGAAGATGGAAGCTGCATTTTCATGGCTCGATTAGCAAGTCCATCAATGTGCCGTTGTTTTTTTAGACACAAAATGGTCACACCATATTGCAACACATGAGCAAGGTCTATGACCCGAAAACCATGTGTCTCCAAACAACCCTGAGAAACTAAAAAGGAAAGAAGTTTCACAATGAAGAATAAGAAAAGTATTTTACCTCAAACCCATGAGACCGGAGCGAATACTTACCAGTTAGGACTGGACTGTCGCCAGTCAGGCATAAAATAACTCTAATGTGTTCAAATAGCCTACTGTTCCCACAATCCAGCTCGAATTGAGCACTGAGAATGATCAAGTAAAATTTATTTGCGAGATTCATTCGGCTCATGGGCTGTAAGAAGATTCCTAGACACAAACCTTGTTTACACCAATATTTTCAATGAAACCTGAACCTGCATCAGATGCAAACGGTTTGCTCGAATGACCTGAACCTTCAAGCCTCAGCTGCACCAAATCCCTCTAAAAACATAGCGTAACACCACATCTAACATTGAATTCCTCCAGTTTCAGTAAAGATTTTTCCAAAACAGCCTGCAAGGAACAATTATTTAAGAAGAAAAAAAGGGAACCAAAAAAGAAGGGGGCTCAGAAACACCTACAATTTCGTCCAATTTTCAGACGACAAGAAGGCATACCCTACTGCCACAAAGGCGCAAATCTTCATCATAGCCCTCAGTGAGTATAACTGTTAGCAATTGGTGCGCCCATGTGGGGTGCCCAATGTAATTATCGTAACCTTATGGGGTTAGTTGCACTAATGCACAAACTAGAGGGGTTAGTAGCTAAGGCTCAAACCCTAGGGGTTTATGTGCAAACTTAGGAGAAGTTTTGCCTATATAAGGAGGCAGCCTCCTACATATTATATTGCTATTCCAGAGAATAAAGTTACTCTGTCTAGATTCATACTAGTTGTAGAGAACCCTAGTCTCTCTCCAACTTCATCCAAGGAGATGGAACGTGGTGTGGAAATCAGTGTTCGTCCTCGAGATTCACACTAGATTGGTGGGAGCAAGATCAAAGAGGAGGCGCGTGAAAGCAAGCAACACAACGATCATCCGCTGCATTAAGGAGCGTAGGAAGACAAGGTAAACACATGAATATTCCGCTTTAATTCATGTTGTAGATCTGAATGTGTTAGATCCTTCCTGCCCTTCATTGGTATCAGAGCCATTAGTTTGTTTTTCGTGCCTCGATAAGCGTTCCCGAACCTGATTTAAAAAATCGCGTTTCTGAAATTTCATAACCAGTAGACGAAACCTATATGGTTAGGTAGGGTTTTTCACGAGGATTCCAGATATATAAATTTTATATTTTTTGGATTTACGGTGAATTAGTTATGAATTTTCAAAGTTTCGGAACTGTATTAATCTGGACTGCTAGATCCAATCAGTAGAACACGTTTTTCAAAAACTTGTTAAAATTGGATTTTTACCACATAATCGGGATCAGGACGAAAAGACGATCACGGCAAAATTAATTTCGTCACGAACGGAGCACGGGAAGGCGGCGCGTGGGCTTCAGGCGCCACCGACGCCGCCCCCACGCGCGGCCACGCGCCGCACGCGCCCAAGGGCTGGCTGAGGCTGCTGGCGTGGCCCTAGGGCTGACGTGGCAGATGACGTGGTGGTGCCACGTCAGCAAGCGGCTGACGTGGCGATGACGTGGCAGCCACGTGTCAGCTTACGTGGCAGCTGGCGTGTCGATGACGTGGCAGATGACGTGGCAGTTGACGTCAGCATAGGTGCTGACGTGGCATGCCACGTGGCATGCTGTCGTGGCACATGGCCGACGTCGGCGCGTGGCGGAGGCGGACGCGCCCACGCGCGGCGGAGCGTGCGGCCTCCTCCCGCCGTCATTTTTCGTCCGGTTTTTTCCTAGGGACTCCAAATTAAATTTCCTATTTTGTGGGTATTTTTTCATAATTTTTGGAGCGACGGAAAATTTTAGTAATTTCCAGATTAATTAATTTGTGTTTAGCACACTTCTCGAGGCAGTTTGACGACCTTAAATACACTGTTTTGAGCCCAAATTTTTTCTGGAGACTTATGTCATTTTTCCCTACGTTTTGCCATAGGTGTTGAGACCCTAAGTGGTAGGGAGCAATTTTCGATCTTTTTAGTTGATTAGATTATTGCTTATTAATTTCCAGTAATTATTGCTTAATTCCGGAAATTTCCAGAAAATTCCAGTATGTTTATTATGTTGTTATACATGCTGTTGTGGGTTGAATGGATGTGTTTGGTGCATGGATGTGGCATAGATGTTTTATGTTTTGGTTTTGGTTTTGGTTTTCGAATATGTAATCAAAATACGGCCTGCGTGTCGTGCCTCTCTATACTCTAGTGTCTTCTCTTCTCATCCACTCGCCTCTATGAGGTTACTTCTTATTAGAAATAAGATAGTTAGTAGAGATTGAAGATTGAAGCTTCAAGAGAGGTGGCCAAACCAAAAGCTATGGCGCAAGGTGCATGGAGCAATTAGACGGTCTAATGGAGCCTCAAGCTTGGAGTCCTCAAGTAGGCGAGATGGCATGAGATGGAGTCCAAGACTTGCTCAAGAAGTGCTCTCAATAGTGGAAGTGTACCTTAGGGGCCACATCAATTGCATATTTATTTATGCTTGTGCTTGTTTTATGTTATAACTGCGTGTGATTGGATATATATGTTTAACCTCGCATGCTAAAGAACTAAAACAAAAGAGCTCACATGATGACATGATTAAAATTGATAGGAAATCACAAGTGATGAGATTTGATTCCTAGGATATACGCTAGGTTTTGGTGGAGTCCTTGTGAGAAACTATTGAGATTAATCGATGTCACATGTTATTTAGGAGATAAAACAAAGCTAGTAACTAATATCCATTTTGTCTCATTTTTCAGTCACGATGAACACGAATCTATTTCCTAAATCTGCTATAATTCTAAAGGGAGACAACTTCCGTGCATGGTACAGAAGTGCGATATGTCGCATGATTGAGCTAGGTTTGTCTGATCATTTGCATATGGCAAAGATGGAGCCATGGGTACCACTGGGCGGCCCAACTGATGCATATAGACGTGATCTTGAGGCTTACCAGAAATGGGAAGTTGATGACAAGAAAGCATGTCTAGAATTGATGGATCTAGTGAGGACTGATCTCCTAGAGTCAATTGTGATTGATTATGCAAAGAAGCTCTGGGAAGACATTCTAGGACTGTACGGATTTGCAGACGACTTCCAAAAGACATGTCTATGGATGATGCTCACTTCTACGGTGAATGATGATAATGTCTCTATGGATACGCACCTAAAGACCTTATCATTCTATATTACTGAACTTATAACTTCTGGGCATGATGTATCCGATGAGAGACAGCTAAAGGCTGTGAGAATGTCTCTACCAGTTTCATGGGATTCCGTGAGAAAGGTATTGCAGGGATCAGATGACATACGGACATTTGATGATGCAAAGCGATATTTATTGTTTGAGGAAAAGAGACTGGAATTTGCCAGAACTTCTAGTCCAGCATCGCAGGTAGAGAGCCCTCCCATGGCAAATGTGCCAAAGGGTCAGGAAGTCATCGTAGAGCACGAAAGTGGAGGCCACATGGGCCCATGCCGCAAGATCAGTAAGCGCCAAATGTGGAAGAGGTCCAAAAGGGATATGAGACAAGTTATGTGCTATAACTGCCAGGCATATGGCCACTTTGCTCGTGACTGCGCCGAGCCAAAGGTACACTATAATCCAAACTCTGACTGTTATGTTGTAAGTCAAGTTTATATTGCTGATTCCCCTAATGTGTGGGTATTGGATTCAGGTGCGAGTGACCACCTAGCATGTGATCGAGACGCGTGCACGGATTATAGGCGAGTACCAGTGGGCAGTAGAAGAGTGTACATGGGGAACAACTCTTTCGTTGATGTGGTGGGCATTGGCACATATCAGCTGAAGATGAACTCTGGAAGGACGCTTGTTCTTCATGACGTTTTATACGCTCCTGATGCACGCAAGAACTTAGTTTCAGTTTCTAGACTTTTGAATTTGGATTTTAGACTTGTTTTTGAGGGTGGTTTTGCCAAACTGTTTGTTGGCAACTCATGTTTTGGTACTGGTTATATTTCTCGTGGTTTATTTTATTTAGACATTGTTGGTTCTAGCATTGATGATGTTTATGATTCTCGTTCATATATTACATCTTCTAGTGATGATGATGCCACTAGATGGCATGCTAGATTGGGACATATAGGACATGAAAGGATGAACAGGCTGGCCAAGGCAGGCCTACTTGGAGATATGCCCAAGATATCATTACCTGTATGTGAGTCTTGTCTTGCAGGAAAAGCTAAACGCAAACCGTTCGGTAAAGCCAGTAAGGGCTAATGAGCCTTTACAACTTATTCATTCTGATGTTTGCGGTCCATTAAATGTTAGAGCTAGACATGGTGCTCGCTATTTCATCACATTCATAGATGATCACACTCGTTTTGGTTATGTGTATTTGATGGCACATAAATCAGAAGCGCTAGGGTGCTTCAGAAAAATTTCTACAAGAGGTAGAGAACCAACTGGACAAAAGAGTTAAGGCTCTTAGGACAGATCGAGGGCGTGAATATCTATCTGAGCAATTCAAAGAGCTCTGTGAGACTAAAGGAATAGTGAGGCAGTTGACTATTCCCTTCACACCGCAGCAAAATGGTGTAGCGGAAAGAAGGAATAGAACGCTGTTAGAGATGGTTCGTAGTATGATGGCAAATGCGAATCTGCGTATCTCCTATTGGGGAGATGCATTGATGACTGCCACATACATACTGAACCGTGTGCCCACCAAGTCGGTAGCCACAACCCCTTACGAGATGTGGACCAAAAGGCAACCTGAATTGGGTCACCTTAGGCCATGGGGGTCGGCCGCCTATGTACGTAACTGTTGGAATAGATGCCCTAGAGGCAATCGTAGATTTAGTATGAACAATGTTTTGGCTAGAATATTCATTTATTATTTATGGCGATATTTAATATAATGAAGTCCTTAGATAAATTGTGTTATTTATCTTAAATATCCCTAGTCAATTATATTGATTAACAGGACAATCAAATATAGACTAGTATGTGGGTAGATTGATATGGAGATATCAAGTCTAACACATGGGTATGCATTAGGAGTAATGGCATACTGGATTGACCCACAACGAAAAGGATACATTAGATTATGTGAAGTCACAATCGCTTTTCGTAGTGCTAATATTATTGCAATCCTTAGACTTGAAGTCACTAGATACTCTAGTTGTGAAATATTGCGCTTTGATGTTATCAAACGTTACACCGTAACTGGGTAATCATAAAGGTGGCTATCGGGCGTGATAGGAAGCAAGCTTAGAGATCGTAGTGATGTAGATAGGATTTGTCCCTCCCACATAATGGGAGTAAATATCCACGGCCACTCGAGGGATGAGGCTTATTGAATGTCTGGCCAGACTCAGATAAATTAATATGGAGATATTAATGTTATCTGCAAGCATAAGCATATTCCCAGGATCGAGGAACTATGGATTGGATATACGAGTGTGACTATTTATGTCTCGTGTCCAATCCGGATATGGAGACAAAGGGATAATGCAATATGATATATTGGGCACGAAGGTTTGTCGGGATCACTGACTATTTCTATTGGTTGGGTGGCATGGATGTGTTGCTAGACACCGCTCCATGTTAGTAATAGTTACTACCAACTATATAGAAACCTATGGGGTCACACGTCAAATAGAGTAGAGCTAGATTTGGGATTAATTAATATGGATTAATTAATAGAAGGATCATTGTGCAACACCTTGCAAACTTAGTAGGACTAATTTGCAAGGAAGGGAATAGTTCTAGTCCTACTAGAACAAGAAAACTCTTTTATGGAAACAACAAGGAGTTGTTGGAGTATATAAAGGAGGCTCTAGCTTCCTTCCCACTACATGAGTTATTAGTCATAACACACAAAGAGTGGGAGAGAGCAAGACAAGAGCTAGGGCCGAAACCCTAGCCCCGTCCGCCCCCCTTACCCGACGGCAAGAAGGGAGGCCGCCCCTCCTTCGTTGCCTTGTTGCTTGGTTGCTTTGATCTTCATCCCTCTTCCTCCAAGGTTCAAGCTAGCACTTGATTGAAGGAAGAATCTAGATCTCACCTCTAGACGTGGATCAACCGTAGAGACGAGGACATCATTCTTCGTGTGATCTCACAAATCAAAAGGTACACATCTTCTATGTCCTTAATCATGTTATGATGTCTCTTCCTGTGATCCTTGGTGGGCTTTGAGTAGGATTAATTTTATTATTCCGCTGCGTTACCTACATCAAAACCCAACAGTGGTATCAGAGCCACAGGTCGTAGAGCATAACATGATATTATGTGTTTACGATTTCAGTTCATACACCGTATTATTGTTTATTACGCGAAAACTGAAAAATTGGCATAGTAGATGCAATATTGAATTTGATTCAATCAAACAAGACCCAATTTAACATTGGATGTTAGAATTGGTGAGTTTAATCACATAGGATGTGAATAATTGGGTTCTTGAAAAATTAGGGTTCATGGGCACATGATTGAAAAGGGGTTTTCAATTATGGAAACAAAATTATGGAATTAAATCCATAAGGAAACAACCTTGCTTGGGCAACAAGGAAGGAGGAAGGGGACTAGGGCCGAAACCCTAGCCGCCCGCCCCTCCCTTGGGCGCCAAGCAAGGCCGCGGCCCCCTTAGGCGTGCGGCGGTCCCAGGGTTCGGGCCACTCGTTGGCTTGGACCCTTTGGACCGTTGTGAAACCCTAGTTACCCAATTTTATTAAAATTAAACAAGCGCGTTAAAAATTGGTTTTAACTGTATTATGTGCTTTATTGCATGGTGGATGGATATGGCCTAGGATTGTGGATGTTTACTGTTTTGTGGTTTGGTTTACGGCCTGCGAGCTGATCAAATTAATGTAATAATTAATTAAGTTTTACGGCCTGCGAGTCGTTCTTTTTCTCCTCGACATGTGAGGCTTTTATTATTTATTTATTCTAGATGTTAGGCTAGAATTAGAAATATTTAGATGATAGCCAAGAGCATGGAGAAGAAGACCGGAGAACCAAAGGAGCCAAAAGACATCCCTAGGCGCGCAGCTATGGTGGAGCACATGGAGATGAGCTCGGCACTTTAGGGCAATTAGATATTATCATTGGCTTGATAATATCATTAGTCTAGAGGCCATATCCATGCCACGTTTTTTTATTTTGTGGATGTTTATTATTCATGCCTTGTTATTTATTTTGTGTGTATGGCGCTACAAGCAAAACGATAACAAGATAATAATAAACAAGGTTGGTCTTTTATTTTGGATAGCCCAATCCAAATAAGTAGACCATGTTGATAAAGATCAACCAAACAAATTAAAAGAAATCCCTCAATTAAATATTGCGTTTTGCCTTCTCTTGCCAAAACACCCTTCATGATCATGGACTATTAAAATTCGGGCTTGCCAAAGCAAGGCGATTTTAATTTTTCATGATGTGTTGCGGACGACGCAAACTAGTAATGCGTGTATGTTGAAAAACAAGAGGTTGGACGCAACTAGGCAAGAATCAATTGGATTGATGAGCTTAGAGGCATGACAATTAGGAGTTATCCAATTGGATAAAGAATAAAAGGAATTCATTCACCTAATTGGACCAAGAGTTGCATGTGATGCAATTGGAATGGTTCCTACCTAAATAACCAATTCTTGGGTGACTTGCCAAAGCAAGCTCAAGAAGAAGTGAAATAAGGATCTTGGACCCACTAGAAAGTATAAAGATATTTTCCGCTTTAATGGTGAGGGCTATTAAACCGAGAAAAATAGTGGGAGCTATATTTGATGATCTAGCCATTGTTAAATATAGTTAAATTGTTCAAAATACTAAAATTGCATATTTCTCGTTTTGTAGAATTCCAAATGGCAAACAACAACGCATCGAGTTCATTCCTACGATCTGTCCTTGAGAAGGATAAATTGTCTGGAACGAATTTCCTTGACTGGTACAGAAACTTGAGGATTGTCCTCAAGCAAGAAAAGAAGCTGTACGTCTTGGACACTCCAATTCCAGACCCACCACAAGATGAGTATCTATTAGCGGAAGTAAGGGCACGTCAGAAACATATTGATGATTCTAATGACGTGACTTGCCTCATGCTTTGTACCATGACTGGTGAGCTTCAGAAGCAACACGAGAACATGGAAGCCTATGATATGATCATACACTTGAAACAATTGTTTCAGGAACAGGCAAGGCATGAGCGCTATGAAGTGTCTAAAGCATTGTTCAAAAGTAGTCTTGCAGAGGGGAATCCAGTAGGTCCTCATGTACTCCGAATGATCGGGTACATAGAGAACCTTGAGAGACTGGGGTTCCCACTCGGCCAGGACTTGGCGACTGATCTCGTCTTGCAATCGTTGCCTGACAGTTATAATCAGTTCATCATGAACTATAATATGAATGAGATCAACAAGTCTTTGCCAGACCTATTGAACATGCTAAAGACAGCTGAGCAAAGCATCAATAAAGGCAAGGGCAAGGCCATAATGATGGTACACAAGAAGAAGAGCAAGTCAGTTGCATCTACTTCAAAGGGAAAACGCAAGAAAGTTGCGAAATCCAAGGAAGCCCTAAAGCCTAGTGGAGGCGTGGCTAAAGGTGAGTGTCACTACTGCAGCCAGCCGGGTCACTGGAGGAGGAATTGCCCTAAATATCTGGAGGATAAGAAGCTTGGAATAGTGATTCCACCACCACCAGGTATTTATGTTATAGACGTCAATCTTTCTATTTCATCATCCTGGGTATTGGATACCGGATGTGGTTCTCACATTTGTCGTAATGTGCAGGATTTGAAAAGAAGTAGAAGATTGCGAAAAGGGGAGATAGACTTGCGCGTCGGGAATGGAGCAAGGGTTGCTGCATTAGCTGTAGGCGTTTATGAGCTATCTTTGCCTTCTGGACTTATTTTAGAATTAGACAATTGCTTTTATGTGCCTGCTATGAGCAGAAACATTATTTCCATTTCTTGTTTGGACGAGAAAGGTTTTTTCTATTTCAATAAAGGACAAGTGTTGCTCCATTTATTTTGATAGTATGCACTATTGTAGTGCGCATTTGTCTAATGGATTGTATATCCTTGATCTAAATAATCCAATCTATAACATAAGTACTAAAAGGATTAAAACTAATGATTTAAATCCTACATATCTATGGCACTGTCGTTTAGGCCATATAAATGAGAAACGCATATCTAGACTCCATAAGGATGGACTTCTAGACTCATTTGATTTGGAATCATATGAGACATGTGAGTCTTGTTTATTGGGAAAGATGACAAAGTCCCCTTTCAATAAGAAAGGTGAACGGACTAGTGAGTTATTGGCACTCATACATACTGATGTGTGCGGGCCATTCCCCACGCCTGCCAGAGGTGGTTATACCTACTTCATCACTTTTACTGATGATTTCAGTAGATATGGATTTGTATACCTTATGAAGGCCAAATCCGAATCCTTTGAATTGTTCAAAGAATTCAAGAGTGAAGTAGAGAAGCAACTTGGCAAGAGTATTAAAGCCCTACGATCGGATCGTGGAGGAGAATACTTAAGCCAAGAGTTTGATGAGTATCTTAGAGAGTGTGGGATAGTATCCCAGCTCACTCCACCCGGAACACCACAATGGAATGGTGTATCTGAGAGGAGGAATCGCACTCTATTAGATATGGTGCGATCTATGATGTCTCAAACAGATCTTCCGATATCCTTTTGGGGACATGCTCTAATGACTGCAGCTTTTACCATTAACCGTGTTCCATCCAAATCAGTCATGAAGACGCCATATGAGATATGGACTGGGAGGCGTCCCATAGTGTCGTTTATGAAGATTTGGGGCTGCGACGTCTATGTAAAACGTTTACAAACAGACAAGCTCGGGCCTAAAGCGGATAAGTGTAAGTTTGTGGGATATCCTAAGGAAACTAAAGGATATTATTTCTATAACCCTACCGAAAACAAAGTGTTTGTTGCTCGGACCGGCGTGTTTCTAGAGAGAGAACTAGTCTCTAAAGAAGCAAGTGGGAGGGTTGTAGAACTTGAAGAAATTCATGAACCGCAAACCACTGAACCAATAATGGAACATGAACAGGAACCACAAGAAGTTGTGGAAGAACCTGTTCAGGTAACACAGGAACTCCGTAGATCAGGAAGAGTGCGTCATGAGCCAGAGAGGTATGGTCTTCTCGTGACTGAGCCCGATGACGTACCACTCATGGATGATGAGCCTGCAAACTATGGAGAAGCCATGAATGGCCCAAAATCTAAGAAGTGGCTAGAAGCCATGAGATCCGAAATGGATTCCATGTACACCAACAAAGTATGGACTTTGGTGGAACCACCCGAAGGGGCTCGACCCATAGGGTGCAAGTGGGTCTTCAAGAAGAAGACCGACATGGATGGCAAGGTAGTTGCCTATAAGGGGCGATTGGTGGCCAAAGGATATAGACAGATTCATGGTATTGACTATGATGAGACCTTTTCACCAGTCGCCATGACTAAATCCATTCGAATCTTACTTGCTATTGCAGCATACTACGACTATGAGATTTGGCAAATGGATGTCAAAACAGCGTTCCTTTATGGGAACCTCCTTGAGGATGTGTACATGACACAACCAGAGGGTTTTGAGGATCCAGAGAATGCCAATAAAGTCTGTAAGCTGCAAAGGTCCATTTATGGATTAAAGCAAGCTTCTAGGAGCTGGAATCAACGTTTTGATGACGCGGTCAAAGAGTTTGGCTTCATCAAGAACGAAGATGAGCCTTGTGTTTACAAGAAGGTTAGTGGGAGCTCTATAGTATTTCTGGTCTTGTATGTGGATGACATACTAATCATTGGCAATGATGTTCCTACTCTGCAATCTGTTAAAGATTGGCTAGGAAAGTGCTTTGCGATGAAAGACTTAGGAGATGCAGCCTATATACTTGGTATAAAGATCTATAGAGATAGATCTAATAGGTTGCTTGGCCTAAGTCAGAGTACATATATTGACAAGGTGTTGAAAAGGTTCAACATGCAAGATTCCAAGAAGGGATTCTTGCCCATGTCACATGGAGTCACTCTGTCCAAGAATGACTGTCCCTCCAACGAGATGGAGAAGGACCGCATGAGCAGGATACCCTATGCTTCGGCCATAGGATCCATCATGTACGCCATGCTATGTACTAGACCAGACGTATCATACGCGTTGAGTATGGTGAGCAGATATCAGTCCAATCCGGGTGAGAGTCACTGGATTGCTGTCAAGAACATCCTAAAGTACTTAAGAAGAACTAAGGATGTGTTCTTGATATTTGGAGGAATGGAAGAGCTAAGTGTAAAGGGTTACACTGACGCAAGCTTCCAAACCGACAAGGATGATTACAGATCGCAGTCTGGATACGTGTTTTGCCTGAATGGAGGAGCTGTGAGCTGGAAGAGTTCCAAGCAAGGCACAGTTGCTGATTCTACAACAGAAGCTGAGTACATTGCTGCTGCGGAAGCGGGAAAAGAGGCAGTATGGATAAAGAAGTTTATCACTGAGCTCGGTGTGGTCCCTAGCATAGTGGATCCCGTAGAGTTGTACTGTGACAACTCTGGGGCAATCGCACAGGCAAAGGAACCAAGATCGCACCAAAAGTCAAAGCATGTACTTAGGAGATTCCATCTTATTCGTGATATGATCGATCGAGGAGATGTGAAGATATGCAAGATTCCGACAGATGACAACGTGTCAGATCCGCTCACGAAACCTCTTGCGCAGCGAAAGCATGAAGGGCACGCCAGATCTATAGGCATACGAGATGCGCCAGATTGGCTCTAGTGCAAGTGGGAGACTGTTGGAATAGATGCCCTAGAGGCAATCGTAGATTTAGTATGAACAATGTTTTGGCTAGAATATTCATTTATTATTTATGGCGATATTTAATATAATGAAGTCCTTAGATAAATTGTGTTATTTATCTTAAATATCCCTAGTCAATTATATTGATTAACAGGACAATCAAATATAGACTAGTATGTGGGTAGATTGATATGGAGATATCAAGTCTAACACATGGGTATGCATTAGGAGTAATGGCATACTGGATTGACCCACAACGAAAAGGATACATTAGATTATGTGAAGTCACAATCGCTTTTCGTAGTGCTAATATTATTGCAATCCTTAGACTTGAAGTCACTAGATACTCTAGTTGTGAAATATTGCGCTTTGATGTTATCAAACGTTACACCGTAACTGGGTAATCATAAAGGTGGCTATCGGGCGTGATAGGAAGCAAGCTTAGAGATCGTAGTGATGTAGATAGGATTTGTCCCTCCCACATAATGGGAGTAAATATCCACGGCCACTCGAGGGATGAGGCTTATTGAATGTCTGGCCAGACTCAGATAAATTAATATGGAGATATTAATGTTATCTGCAAGCATAAGCATATTCCCAGGATCGAGGAACTATGGATTGGATATACGAGTGTGACTATTTATGTCTCGTGTCCAATCCGGATATGGAGACAAAGGGATAATGCAATATGATATATTGGGCACGAAGGTTTGTCGGGATCACTGACTATTTCTATTGGTTGGGTGGCATGGATGTGTTGCTAGACACCGCTCCATGTTAGTAATAGTTACTACCAACTATATAGAAACCTATGGGGTCACACGTCAAATAGAGTAGAGCTAGATTTGGGATTAATTAATATGGATTAATTAATAGAAGGATCATTGTGCAACACCTTGCAAACTTAGTAGGACTAATTTGCAAGGAAGGGAATAGTTCTAGTCCTACTAGAACAAGAAAACTCTTTTATGGAAACAACAAGGAGTTGTTGGAGTATATAAAGGAGGCTCTAGCTTCCTTCCCACTACATGAGTTATTAGTCATAACACACAAAGAGTGGGAGAGAGCAAAAGAGAGAGCAAGACAAGAGCTAGGGCCGAAACCCTAGCCCCGTCCGCCCCCCTTACCCGACGGCAAGAAGGGAGGCCGCCCCTCCTTCGTTGCCTTGTTGCTTGGTTGCTTTGATCTTCATCCCTCTTCCTCCAAGGTTCAAGCTAGCACTTGATTGAAGGAAGAATCTAGATCTCACCTCTAGACGTGGATCAACCGTAGAGACGAGGACATCATTCTTCGTGTGATCTCACAAATCAAAAGGTACACATCTTCTATGTCCTTAATCATGTTATGATGTCTCTTCCTGTGATCCTTGGTGGGCTTTGAGTAGGATTAATTTTATTATTCCGCTGCGTTACCTACATCAAAACCCAACAGTAACGTCTCCCATGTCCATGGAAAATTGGGTGCTAGAGGAAAGAAGTGCATCTTCATACGGTACTCTGAACACTCCAAGGGTTATGTATTCATAGCGCAACAGTCGGATGGTAGTCTAACAGAGATGGAATCGCGAGATGTAGAATTTCTCGAGAGAGATTTTCCCAGTCAGGGAGAAGCACGTGGAGATGGTATTCTCTACGAAGAGGAGGAACCACTGGATGACTCTCAGTTCTCTACAGACCTACAGGGAACAGTCCCTATGGATCTTCAGAACAGTGGGAGTGACTTGCCTAGTGAGCAGCCCATCATATATGATGATGAAGCTGAAGAAGAACCCTCTTTGCGTAGGAGCGCTCGTGGGAGCGTACCCCGTCGACGATTTGACATCGAAGGGGAGGCCATGATGGTCACCACGCAAGAAGATGATGAACCTAGGACATTGTCCGAGGCTCTCTCATCCCCTGACAAGAAAGAATGGAACATTGCTTTACAAGAAGAACTGGAGTCAATGAAAACCAATCATGTTTGGGATTTAGTTGACTTGCCTCCTGGGCGTAGGGCCATTGGAAACAAATGGGTTTTCAAGGTCAAGAGGAAGGCAGACGGAAGCGTTGAAAGGCATAAGGCCCGGCTAGTGGCGAAAGGCTACACCCAACAACAGGGTGTGGATTACGAGGAGACGTTCTCACCGGTTGTGAGAATTGCCTCCATTCGCCTCATACTTGCAATAGTGGCTAGCATGGACTTGGAACTACATCAAATGGATGTTAAGACTGCATTTCTCAATGGAGAACTAGATGAGGAGATCTATATGGCTCAACCGGAAGGTTTTGAGAAGAAAGGTCAAGAGCACAAAGTGTGCAAACTGATTAAGGGTGAGTTTGGGAATGCTTCTGCTGCCAGCACAGCTGCTTTCCGACAGCAGAAGCAGTTTTATTGTGTTTGGTAAAAATAAAATTTCTGCTTTTCCGGACAGTTTCTGCTGTCCCACAGCAGTTTTCAGGAAGCAAGGGGGAAGATGCTTCTACAGAAAGTGATTTTGATTAATTTATCTACAACCGATTTTGACCTTACAATTTTTTAAAATATCAATTGTTATCTTTCCGAAAATGACACGTGTCATATATTTTTGTCATTTTACCCTCTCACAGCAACTTCACAGTTGATTTTACCAAACACAAAATTACTACATCAATATTTCACAGCAGCTTCTACGTAATATTTACCAAACAATATTTTTTCAAGAATTCACAGCAGCTTTCTGTAGTGTTTTCACACAACAGCTTTCTACCACAGCCACAGCATTCCCAAACTAGCCCTAAGTCCATATATGGACTGAAACAGTCCTCTAGACAGTGGTATTTGAAATTCCATCAAGACATTGTAGCATATGGCTTCACAATGATTGATGAGGACCACTGTGTGTATGTCAGACGTTCCGGAAAGAAGTTCATGATACTGTCATTATATGTAGATGACATACTACTAGCCAGCAATGATAAAGGAATGCTCGGAACTACCAAAGGGTGGTTATCCTCTCGTTTTTCAATGAAGGATATTGGAGAAGCGAGTTACATCCTTGGGATAAAGATCCTAAGGAACCGCTCTAAGAGGCTTCTTGGCTTGTCTCAAGAGACATACATCAAGAAGATACTTGAACGGTTCCAGATGATGGACTCCAAGCCATTCGAGACTCCCATTGCACATGGCGAGAAACTCAGCCTTGAAATGTGTCCCAAGACCCAACACGAGAGAGACCAGATGGCCAAAGTACCCTATGCAAGTGCTGTCGGAAGTTTAATGTACGCAATGATGTGTACAAGGCCCGACATATGTCATGCTGTCGGTTTAGTTAGCAGATATCAGTCTGATCCCGGTGTTGGACACTGGAAGGCTGTTAAGAGGATTCTCCGATATCTCAAAGGGACTAAGGATTACGTGTTAAGCTACCGAGGCTCTGAGCTAAGGCTCATTGGCTACAGTGATGCTGACTGGGGTGGGGACCTAGACGCACGTAAATCGACCTCAGGCTACGTCTTCATGCTGGGTGGAGGAGCCATCACATGGCACAGTAGCAAGCAGACTTGCACTGCCTTATCAACCATGGAAGCTGAATACGTTGCCTGCTCCGCGGCAGCGCAGGAGAGTGTTTGGCTGAAGAGATTTCTGGTCAGCTTAGGAGCGGTTGACAAACCAAGACCAGTAACGCTTCGTTGTGATAGTATGTCGGCCATAGCTTGTGCTAAAGATCCGAAATACCACAGCAAGGCCAAACATATTGAGATAAAGTACCACTTCATTAGGGAAGTAGTAGCTAAGGGAGATATCACTCTAGAGCATATTCCTACGAATCAGATGTTAGCTGATCCAATGATCAAGCCTCTTCTCAAGGCTACTTTTGTTGGTCATACTAGGAGTATAGGGTTAGGCAAATGGAGCTAGGTGTCAGACTGATTAGACGTTTTTGAGACATTGATTGATTGGATATTAGGAATGGATTTGTTATTTATGCTGCATGTTATCTGATACGTGTATGATATGTTACATTTCCTGTACTAGCTTCGAGCATGTCACGCAGACACCAGGTTGGCTCACTCACACGAGCAACCGCCTTCGCAATATCCTGGATATGTCTGGGTGTGGCGGAAGATGAGACAGAATCCCGATAAGCGCTGAAAGCCTGCGATATGATAAGAGATGCCTATCATACGAGCATATGGCCTATGATAAGAGCTAGATGTCTATCAGTAGAGCTAGGAGCCTGTCAGACGGATTCAATTGTCGCATCGGAAACAAGTTCCAAGGTGAGGTTGGTTATGGCCAATCGAACATGGTTATTACCCCGAAACATGTATAGTCTGTGTAGAAGAGAAAGCCAGATGCGAGAGCTGATAATTGTTCACAATAGTGTGACGCCGCAGCACTCGGGCTGGTGGCCATAAGGGCTACCGGATAGACATCTGCATAGTGGTCCTTTGCAAGGATAAGACATGCGCTCTGATCAGAGTCTAAACACTATGGCGCATATTCCCCCCTGAATAACGCGCGCTTATGAGTGACCATGAGGTGATGAGTAGAATTAGTCCCTGGGATTCCTCATCGTGTGAGCCTCGTCGATCATAGAAAGATGGTTGACAATGTATACCCTTTGTACTTACGTCTGTGTCATAAGGAGACGGGTCGGTGGTGCTACTTTGGCGTGACACCTTACGGCTATGGATGATTCGGCCTTCCGGACACTGCTGGGAAAGCAGCTGAGCCGAATCTGAGTGACACATGTATGTAAGGAAAGATTCTCGTTGCATCGCTCTTTATTATCTTCATTGGGCCCACCTGCAAGATCTTATGGGATCATGTAGGATATGAAAATATAAAGGAGATGTGGACTCATTGGAGCATGGCCTTCGGGACATGGCAGGTGCTCATGATCCACGAGATGACAATCGGAGGAATCTGGGGAATACGAGAGTTACGGAGAGCATTATCACTGTTTTATGTTTTAAGGGTGCCTTCCTGCGCTGGCTATACGAGTTTGGTATGTGGATCTCCCGAGAGGGTGCCTTCCCATGCTGGCTATACGAGTTTGGTGTACGGATCTCCCGAAATGCAGGTACTCTCACCGGTCACACGCCACGGCCACACAATACTCTTTTGTAGATGATAGAAAGTTGGAGATTGATGGAGACTAGATGAATTGTGCAACCCCACTGTGCGAGTGGGAGATGTTAGCAATTGGTGCGCCCATGTGGGGTGCCCAATGTAATTATCGTAACCTTATGGGGTTAGTTGCACTAATGCACAAACTAGAGGGGTTAGTAGCTAAGGCTCAAACCCTAGGGGTTTATGTGCAAACTTAGGAGAAGTTTTGCCTATATAAGGAGGCAGCCTCCTACATATTATATTGCTATTCCAGAGAATAAAGTTACTCTGTCTAGATTCATACTAGTTGTAGAGAACCCTAGTCTCTCTCCAACTTCATCCAAGGAGGTGGAACGTGGTGTGGAAATCAGTGTTCGTCATCGAGATTCACACTAGATTGGTGGGAGCAAGATCAAAGCGGAGGCGCGTGAAAGCAAGCAACACAACGATCATCCGCTGCATTAAGGAGCTTAGGAAGACAAGGTAAACACATGAATATTCCGCTTTAATTCATGTTGTAGATCTGAATGTGTTAGATCCTTCCTGCCCTTCAATAACAATGAGAAATGTCCATGCTTCTTATGCCTGAACGCGTTAGCTGCCGCATAAAATCTCTTTAATAATAATAATAATAATAATAATAATAATAATAATAATAATAATAATAATAATAATAATAATAATAATAATACAGAATTCGCCTTCCTACCATTCAGGCTTAAAATAATGATAACGTATTCAATTAGCCTGCTGCTCAAGGTCATCAACCCACAGTTTTCAGAAAACCCTGTCTTCCCACCATTCACGATTCAGGCATATAAAATCTATAGAGTATTCAAATTTCAATTAGCTTACAGCTCGTGATGAGCTATATTAAAGCATAATTTATAACCACTACTAACTCACACATGACAACTCCATTATCCACCTAGCATAGAAGTCTCAAGCACACAGTAAACTCCTACATTTTTAATTGATACAACTGCCTTTGACTAATGGTGTTTCACAATTCACACTCATGGGGCACTAAACACTTGCAATTGACTATTTTGGCAACCACAACAACTTATTACTAACCATCAGCCCTTTCAATCTGCTATAAGAGAAACCTTATGAAATTCACGAATAAACACAGCACAATTTTGAGAGAATAAGAGAAAGATGGTGAGCAAAGTGGGGTCAGAAATCATACTAGTTCCGTTACCACTCCAAGGACACTTAAGTCCCATGCTCCAGCTAGAACCATCATTTTCCATCATTGCCGCTTTCATTCCTCCAGAACTGCTGTAAACGTGAAGCACTTGTTATTAAGCATAAAAAAAAGGAAGTCGCTAACATAGCTTATTGTTAGCAATTGGTGCGCCCATGTGGGGTGTCCAATGTAATTATCGTAACCTTATGGGGTTAGTTGCACTAATGCACAAACTAGAGGGGTTAGTAGCTAAGGCTCAAACCCTAGGGGTTTATGTGCAAACCTAGGAGAAGTTTTGCCTATATAAAGAGGTAGCCTCCTACACATTATGGTGTGCTATTATGCTAAGGCATAAGGCTATTCCAGAGAATAAAGTTACTCTGTCTAGATTCATACTAGTTGTAGAGAACCCTAGTCTCTCTCCAACTTCATCCAAGGAGGTGGAACGTGGTGTGGAAATCAGTGTTCGTCCTCGAGATTCACACTAGATTGGTGGGAGCAAGATCAAGAAGGAGGCACGTGATAGCAAGCAACACAACGATCATCCGCTGCATTAAGGAGCTTAGGAAGACAAGGTAAACACATGAATATTCCGCTTTAATTCATGTTGTAGATCTGAATGTGTTAGATCCTTCCTGCCCTTCATTGGTATCAGAGCCTTAGGTTTGTTTTTCGTGCCTCGATAAGCGTTCCCGAAACTGTATTAAAAAATCGCGTTTCTGAAATTTCATAACCAGTAGACGAAACCTATATGGTTAGGTAGGGTTTTTTCACGAGGATTCCAGATATATAAATTTTATATTTTTTGGATTTACGATGAATTAGTTATGATTTTTTAAAGTTTCGGAACTGTATTAATCTGGAGTGCTAGATCCAATCAATAGAACACGTTTTTCAAAAGCTTGTTAAAATTGGATTTTGACCACATAATCGGGATCAGGACGAAAAGACGATCACGGCAAAATTAATTCGTCGCGAACGGAGCAAGGGAAGGCGGCGCGTGGGCTTCACGCGCCACCGACGCCGCCTCCACGCGCGGCGGCTGCTGACGTGGCCCTAGGGCTGACGTGGCAGATGACGTGGCGGTGCCACGTCACCAAGTGGCTGACGTGGCGATGACGTGACAGCCATGTGTCAGCTGACGTGGCGATGACGTGGACGGGTGACGTGGCAGCTGACGCCAGCATATGTGCTGACGTGTCGTGCCACGTGGCATGCTGACGTGGCACATGGGCCGACGTCGGCGCGTGGCGGAGGCGGACGCGCCCACGCGGCGGCGCTTGAGGGCGCGTGCGGCCTCCTCCCGCCGTCATTTTTCGTCCGGTTTTTTCCTAGGGACTCCAAATTAAATTTCCTATTTTGTGGATATTTTTTCATAATTTTTGGAGCGACGGAAAATTTTAGTAATTTCCAGATTAATTAATTAGTGTTTAGCACATTTCCCGAGGCAGTTTGACGACCTAAAACACACTGTTTTGAGCCCAAATTTTTTCTGGAGACTTAGGTCATTTTTCCCTACGTTTTGCCATAGGTGGTGAGACCCTAAGTTGTAGGGAGCAATTTTCGATCTTTTTAGTTGATTAGATTATTGCTTATTAATTTCCAGTAATTATTGTTTAATTCCGGAAATTTCCAGAAAATTCCAGTATGTTTATTATATTGTTATACATGCTGTTGTGGGTTGAATGGATGTGTTTGGTGCATGAATGTGGCATAGATGTTTTATATCTTGGTTTTGGTTTTTGAATATGTAATCAAAATACGGCCTGCGTGTCGTGCCTCTCTATACTCTAGTGTCTTCTCTTCTCATCCACTCGCCTCTATGAGGTTACTTCTTATTAGAAATAAGATAGTTAGTAGAGATTGAAGATTGAAGCTTCAAGAGAGGTGGCCAAACCAAAAGCTATGGCGCAAGGTGCATGGAGCAATTAGACGGTCTAATGGAGCCTCAAGCTTGGAGTCCTCCAGTAGGCGAGATGGCATGAGATGGAGTTCAAGACTTGCTCAAGAAGTGCTCTCAATAGTGGGAGTGCACCTTAGGGGCCACATCAATTGCATATTTATTTATGCTTGTGCTTGTTTTATGTTATAACTGCGTGTGATTGGATATATATGTTTAACCTCGCATGCTAAAGAACTAAAACAAAAGAGCTCACATGATGACATGATTAAAATTGATAGGAAATCACAAGTGATGAGATTTGATTCCTAGGATATACGCTAGGTTTTGGTGGAGTCCTTGTGAGGAACTATTAAGTTTAATCGATGTCACATGTTATTTTGGAGCTAAGTAAATGCTAGTGATTAACTTCCACAATGTCTCTATCAATCGTGTCTAAATATAAACTATAAAGGCTAAATGATGACAACAACGACATGATAAGCCGTCGTACTATGTAACCATCTGTTGGACATAGGTTGTCAGCCACCTACAAACATGGTCGAACCTGTGATGAATAAGTTGTCACAACAGCACATAGACATTATCTTTAGGCTCACCAATAGTGGGAGGAAGCAGTCAAGATAATGTCATAGAGCATGCTATGAAAAGGTGGGGAAATGACCTCATCAGCATGTTCTAGACCACTTTTAAAATTGCAGGAAACCAAAGAAGAATCTTGGATCCATCTTAGCCATTTGCGTACATAAATTCTGAGCATTGGCTCATAATAATCCTACCTCTACTATGAGTTATGGCTCATGTCATAATATTGAGCACTCGACTTTACCGTCTGAGATTGATGCCATGTATGATTATAGAGTTAAGGGTTGTCAGGTATAAGCTATCCGTTTTGTAATTTGTTGCAATCTCTGCCACGTTTCATGAAACGTTATATGACACACCTTGCACGTGTCAGGATGTTTGGATAAGACCAAAACATGTCAGGATGTTTGGATTAGACCAAACATCACACTGTTCTAGGATCTAAGCAAAAAGGGTTTGCTAAGAATACTAGTCCAGCATACTTCGGATGTCTAAGCGATAAATGATTGCTAAAGACTGTTGGTGAAGTATGATCATACTTAGTGAAGTATGATAGGCAGAAAAAGTCCCTAGCCCGGTATTAGGACCAAGGCAACATGTGGGGCAAGGATGAATGAATTTATGGACAATGTTGGTATAAGACCAGTATTACCCAAGACTGACAAACGCAAAAAGGGCAAAGGAGTTTTTCCTAAGACAAGAGAAGGCCATACCTGGCACTAACTTCTCGTCTAAGGATCCAAATGATTATCTTTGAGGGAGTAGCCACCAAAATTTGTTTTGGTCACAGTTTTAACTTTGGATATGGTTATATCATGGTGTTTGCGTTCTTAAAATTCTAGCATGAGTGACGCCTCAGAATTCTTGGATGTCAACTTAAGAGCATGACTTAAGATTCTGATATGTGGCGCGCTAGATTAAGACACACGTTGACAGGAAAGGATGTTCAGGCTAGCTAGGGCAGGCCTGCTTGGACTTTGCCCAAGGTACCCTTACCTGTTTGTGATTCTTGCCGGACATGAAAGGCAAAAACGTAAAATTATCCGGTAGAGCATTAAAGACTACTGAGTCTTTTATACATTATTCATTCTGTTGTTATATTCCATTAAGTTGTTAAAGCTAAGACATGGTGCTTACTGTTCCATCACATTCGTAGATAATTATCCGCGTCTCAACTGTGTGTGCTTGGGCCACATAAATATGAGGCACAAGGGTGCTTCAGACAGGTCTTTACAAAAGGTAGAAAACCGTCTGGATAAAAGGATATGTCCTTGGCCAGAATGAGACTGGAAGTATCTATCTTAGCAAGAGCTATGTGATGGAAAGAATAGTAAGACAGTTGGCTATTCCCACGCCTCAACAGGATGCTGTAGAGAATAAGAGGAATAGGATACTGTAAGAGATGGTCTGATGTATGATAGAGCGTGCAAAGTACAAGTTCCCTATTCGGAGGAGACACTTTGCTAAACGACTATCAACATACGCAACCATAAGTCCACCAAGTCTGTAGCCACTACACCCTACGAGATGTGGACCAAAAGGCAACCTGAATGAGGTCACCTTAGGCCATGGGGATCGGCAACTTATGTACTAACTAAATTTCTAGTCAGGAAGAGGTTCGTTGAGAAGTAAGTCTCTACGAAACAGAAGTTTCACTGGATGACACCCCATCCCTGAATGATCAACAGGAAATAGTTCCTACGGATCTTCAGGACAGTGGGAGTAACTTGCCTAGTGAACAAGCCCATCATAGATTATGACTATGAGGAGGAACCCTCTTTGCGTAGGAACGTTCTTTGGAGCGTACCCCTTCGATGAATTGACTTCGAAAGGAAGACCATAACGGTCATCACGCAAGACAATGATGAACCTAGGATGTTTGTCCCAGGATCTTTTCATCACCTGACAAGAAGGAATTGGAAGTTAGACCCTAGATGGAAGAAACGTATCTCCATGGAGTAACGTACCTTCTCATGCTGTTTGGAGCATCCTAGGGGTTGCGTATTAGAAACGCAACAGCCGATCAGTAGTGTAACATAAATGGATTCACGAGATATATGATTTCTCATAGGAGATGTCCATAATTAAGGGATATGTTCGTAGAGATGATTATCTCCACGAGCATGGAGGAACCGCTGGAAGATACCCTGTTCCTTAGTTAATTATGAGGAATTAGTCCCTCAAGGATCCTTCGGACAGTGGGAGTGACTTTCCAAGCAGGATGCTCCATCCATAAGGGATGAAAGCAAATGATGATCCTCCTATGCAAAGGAATTGCTCATAGGAGCATACTCCATCGACTACTTGAGATCGAAGGGATGATCTTAATGATCACCTTGCATAAAACGATAGGATAGAATCCTAGGCCTTATCGTTCCCTGATTATGAAGAATGAATAGTAAGCTTTACAGGATAAATTAAAGTCTATAAAGGGCCAACCGAGTTTAAGGCTAGGTTGGATTTCCAACTGGATGGAAGACTATTGGAGATTAATGGATTTCCAATGTCAATCAGAGACCCAGACGGAAGCGTGGAAAGGCATACGACTTGCGTAAAAGCGAATAAGCCTACACTCATTCTGAGAGTAGACATCGACGAATTTGAGTCGATCCGACAAATTTGCGTTGGTTCAACAAGTTATTCTTCCCAAGGTTTTGGGTGGTAAGGATTACGTTGATTCGCTTGGTAGCATCAATAGTTGTGGATCCATTCTCGATAGACGTGACGACTGAATTTCTCAATGGATAAATCCTAGAGGTGACTAAGGTCAAAATGCACATAATGTGTGAAAGCTAACTAAGTCCATATGGGATCTTAGCTAGTCCTCTAGACAGCAGTATTTCATCAGGGATCGTTTACTATATGTTTACGATAACAAATGGAAACCGCTGTGTATCACTCTTACTAGTAGAGAGTTGAAGATCACGTCACTTAATACCGATGACACACTATTGGCTAGTGGAGCTTAGGGATTGTTCGAGTCCCCTAAGGAGTAATTGTACCCCTGTAGCTCAGCGCAGGACTTTACGAGCCTAGGCATGTGCCCTAAAAGACACCATAAAAGAATGACCAAGTGACCAGAGTGCCTGATGCAGTATGAGTCTCATATGCACTATGGTGTGTACTCAGACCTAGCGAACGCTATGCAATCGGAAGAATTGGATTTCAGGATATTCCAATTTAAGACACAAGATTGTAACCAGGATACTCTATACGATGGATCACGTGCTATGACTATCGAAGATGATGCTTCGACTAGTTAGCCCCACATGCTAACTAGGGTGGGGACCTAGATGCACATGGATCCAACTCAGGCTATAGTCCATGCTCGATGATAGACTCACATGGAACAAATGCAATATAAGTGTTGCATGATCGTATTGGACTGCTCCATTAACCATGGAAGCAAAGCACGATTGCCTGTTCCGCCATAGGGCAGAAATGTGTTTAACTGAGAAGGTTTCTTGTAAGCTTATGAGCTATCGACAAACCGATTACCATGAGTAGTGTTAGCGTACGGCTATAACACTGCGGTAAAGACAAACACATAGTCGAGGATACTATTTCACAAAAGGTGAAATAACTACCTAGAGAATAATCCTGGAGTGGATCGACTATGGGCCAGGATGATGGCTCATCCCATTCCTAAACCACATAAGAATTGTCTCTGTGGATTGCTTTAGAAAATTGGGACTTGGTAGTCGATAACTGGCAATATGATTGATGAGCACACGAGACATTAATTGACTGGATTTTAATTGGATTTGTTTTAAGCAGCATGTTATTTTGATACATGTATGATATGTCACATTTCCGGTACTAGCATAGAGCATGTCACGCAGACACTAGGTCGGCTCACTCACACGAGCGACCGCCTTCGCAATATCCTGGATATGTCTGGGTGTGGCGGAAGATGAGACAGAATCCCGATAAGCGCTGAAAGCCTGCGATAGGATATGAGAGTAAAAAACATTAGGTAGTTTAAATGAGACTGAAGAAGAGATAGGAATAGTAGTATGACCAATAGAGTGAATAGGCAGAGCATTACCATTACCTATTGTGACTGTGTCAGCTCCAAGATATGGTTGTTGATGAGAGAATTGATGAGCATTTTTTGTGACATGATTGTTAGCACCAGTATCTAGCAACCAAGGCTGAGTAAATCGATCACTTCCAGAAGAGGAAACAGTTGCAGTGTAAGCCCTTTTTGTTCTTGTACTAAGTATCAAGTTTGTACCAACAGTTAAGAGTCGAATGTCTAGTTTTGCCAAAAATTTGACAAGTAATATCTTAAGAATGAGAACCAGAGAAAGGAGGTCTTCCAAGAATTCCAGCAGCAGAAGAAGGTCTTTGTGAGACATGGTAATGTGATGGAGTAGAACTTCCATAAGAATGATTGAATCTCTGAGAAGTGTGTCCCTTAGATTTGTAAGGAGGCCGATATTTGACTGCCTGATAGGCTGTATGGAGTTTAGTCTGTGCAGAAGAAGATATGGATGCAGAAGAATCAATACTGGATGCTCCCAGTGTAAGATGCTGAAATGAAGATGTATTGGTATGATGAAGTTCTTCAGATATAAGCAGAGAGCTGAGTTCAGCTACTGAGAGTGGTGAACCTCTGATTCTAATAGCAGCCTTGAAGTAGTCATATTCCGTTCGCAAACCTTTGATAATGTGGATGATTAGATCATCCTCAGAGACAAACTCATTTACTTGAGCCAGCTGATTAGTAAGAGATTTAATGGAATCAAGAAAGACAGTCATGGAATTAGATCCTTTGACAGCTGTGCTAAGTTGAAGTTTAAGCTGATGAACATGTTACCTTGACAACTGTGTGCAAGAGATTCCGGCAGGGAGAACTCTGTGTACACCGTAAGTGGAGGATCGGAAATGGCACAGGAAGAGTTGGGTTGTGTGTAGGGAGAGAATAAGGCAGTAGTAATGTCTAAGAGAGAGACAGGGATTTGGCAGAGCTTCCGCGTATGTCTGGTGTGTCCTCCTTTGTATGGAAAGGCTAACGTCCTATATATAAAGGAGAATGTGACCGTTGCAGTGTGGTTAATGCGCCCATCAATGGCGGCTTAATTAGCTTAACCACAACGGCACGTTCGTCAGCGTATATAGGGACCGTTACAGCACGTTATGCGCGAATACCGGAACCGTTATAGGGTTGACCGGGTTTGACCGGATTGACCGGGTTTATGGAGCTCGTGCCATAAATCTCTCAAAGCAGTTACTAAAGGTCGCGCGCGGGCTTGGCTCGCACGCGACAGGACTTACTCTAGCCTCCAAACCACTAAGTCCCTACAAGTCCCGTGCGGTGGTATGCGAGGGCTCTGTCTCGCAGCCCCCACATGGATCAGCGCGGCTGGTGATCCAGTGTGTGTGGAGCACAATATGGTGTGCTAGATGGTTGCCACTTGGCCAAGATCTGCCAGCTCAGAAAGCACTATCTACATTAGCCCCCTTTCTGCGTGTGAAGGCTCATAGCCGGATATACTTCCATGCGCAGAAACCAACGTACGCGTCGCTGCCACGCACCAATTCAAATTTGAGAAAGTTCAGCCCCTGTGCGTGCCATTATGACCTAAAACCCCTAGAGTCGTGTCGTCTGCCCTTTAGGGTTTTAGGGGTGACGTCAGCTTGTCCTGTGATTGCGCGATTCGACGGTGACGGTTGCGATTCAACTACTGAAAGGACGCAACCCTTCATTGTTTTCGGATAAATAATCTGTACTCTCCATTGTTGCAAAGCAGCCCTTCTTTCTCTTAAAGTGAATGATACCCGGAAGTCTTCAAGAGCAGATTCAGATAATCAATCACCAGTTCAAAATTGCAAATCGTCTTCTTCAATTGTCTGTATCCAAGCAAGCTTTACAGAAACAAGGTTGGCCTTGTTCAATTTTGATTTAATATGCTAGTATATGCTTTGAACTGCGTTGGATCTGCAAACCCGTGACATATTATCCACTGAAAACTTATGAAGAGGCTCACAATCTTTGAATCCAATTTCGATTTAATCCCCCAATGACAAGGACCTTGAATGTAGGGTTTTTGAAATCCCTGATAATGCAAACGATTCCAATCTCTAATTTCTGAAATTGGTACCAGACTGTTCATCTTTCTTCCAATAGATCTAGAATCTCGAAATTCAAACTGAAGTGTGCATATTTCTCCCCCCTTTTTCTTGCTTTTCCGCAGGAATGGCAAAGACAAAAGGAACTAGACCCACTAAGGAGGACGAAGAAATACCTGATCTTCCGCGAGCTCTATGGCGAAAAGCCCCCTATCTGGGTGGCAAAGACTTCTACCATGCTAGGGTTAAGGCAAAGAAACTGCCTACCCCTGTCCCTGGTGAGGGATTGCAAACATTAACTCCTCCAGTTAACTCGGCCCTGCTCGAATTGATTGGCTCCGAAGACGTGGTTCGATTGGGAGTCGAAAATGGGTACTTCCCGTATACTGCGATTTCCACCCAAGCTTTTGTTCAGAAATTGGACTACATGGATGAGTGGATTGACCATGTATTGACTCATCACGCCATGACTCTAAACGATGCTGGCGTATACTTCGCAGTTCGTGCTATGAAGGGTGCTGCCGTGAAGCTGGACCAGTCCATGCTTCTAAACCTTCTTTCCCGCTACTCGCCTGCGACTCACACATTTCACTTTGCTGAGTTCGAGGCTGCTCCCACGCTCGAGGATGTGCACATGCTGTATGACCTGTCTCCCGTAGGCGAGGTGGATCCTTTGAGTCCCTTGAGAACGGATGCGGAGATTGCTTTGTACACGCAGATGGAGGAGTGCTTGTCAGAAGTAAAGAAAATTTCCACCTGGTGGACCACTACAGAAGTCCTTCCTGACTGGCAGTTGGTTGACACATCTGCGAAAAACACTTGGAACAAGTGGGTGCAGTACTTTTTCCGTGATTATGCGAACAGCAGCATCACCAAGAAGCTTCTGAGTCAAAACCCGAACGCTAAGAACTACGTGGATGGCAAGGGTTATCACTTGACCCTATGCGCCTTCCTATGTGCCTGGTTGTCGAGGTACTTAATCGATGGCCACCCGCATGATGGGGTCTTCTATCACGTTCTGCCCCTTGCTGTGAAATTGACCCTCGGCTAGAAAGTCGCACTCGGACCCTTGGTCTTGGGCACGCTGTACTACAGACTGGATCAGCTGGTCGTGGCAATGAAGGAATCGCGTGGCCGCCTCGACATACTGACTTACATTAACATTGCCTTCTTGACAATGTGGGTCTTTGAGCGATGGCCTTCCTATGCCCCAGTTGCCTCTAAGCCCATCAAGTGGTGTCCCCCAGGTGCGGTGGAGGAACGTAATAGCGGCAGAGCTGCGAGGTGGTTCGGAACAAACTACCCCAAGTGCGTCTGGAGCCTGATATGCGACAATCGGGAAGAGTTCATAGCCAGGCCCTATGCCATGCGTATTGAGAACGTGCGATGGTTTCCAAAACTGTATCCTTCTAAGGGTGTTGCCTTATCAGAAGAGCTCCTCTTCGAAGGTGGAGAGCATTTCCACGAGCGCTATCGCGAATTCTTTTGCTGGTGCCTGCTAGGTTCCCTTCCTGCTCTCGCAGAGCATGTTCGTGAGCTCGCGCCGAGGTACGGGAGGATTACCGTGGATGTTGATCCCACTCGCGTTTCTCCCCAATTCGGCTTCGATGCAGTAGCACCATCAATCTGGCCGCAGTCTATCATCAGAGGCTGCTATAAGCGTTTGTTGTCAAAGGAGTGTAAGACAATCTTGCTGAGCAATCTCCCCTTCGAGCAACCTGCAGATAACCGTGAAGGCGGCTGTTCCGGAAACTGGCTCGCATACTGGAACGCCCAGCAGACAAGGCTTGAGACGCAGTCGATCCCCCAGCCAAGCAGAGCTCCTGTGATCAAAAGGAATTCTTTTCCTTTTCGTCCCAATTGTAGCCTGGACGAGTCTGAATATGGTTGCTATTCATTGCTGGATCGCGAGAACCATCTGTGTCCCTCCATCATTCTAGATGAAAAGATCGCTGCGGTTAGAAAAGCCGACTCGCATGTCATCAGATATAGTGAACCTTTTGCTAAGGTAAGCAACTTCTCTCGCATGCGCTAAGCTTCTTTACTTCAATATATTGAAAACTTCATACTACGCTTCCTGCTGTAGTGCCATGTGCAGAGGTTTGCATCTGGTGAGCGTTCCAAATCGCTGGTTACCACCATTGTTACTTCAAGAAGGCAAGGACAGCCGTTTCGGCTGGCATCGAGAATGGATCCCGAGGTCGAGACCAAGATTCGCGAGGTCATGAATGCTTTTTCTTATTCGCTGATAGACAACACTCCGGCCTTGTCTCCCCCTAGAGATGATCCGTCTCCTCCAGCGACTGCTGCGCCAAGAGCGAAGAGGCCCAGGCAAAGAGGAATTACAATTTCTTCCCCTAGAAGCGCTCCAAATTCCCCTCCTGCGAGGTCCCTTTCTGCCAGGGATAAAGGTAAAGGTCGCATGACCGGTAAAGCACGGAAGGAGCTCGCAGTGGAGACCTTCGTTGCGTTCGACCAGGAGGAAGAAAAGGAGAGGCGGGAGCCAAGAGAAGGAGATGAAGAAGAGGAAAGAATTGAAAATGTCAGAGTCAGAGAGGAAGATGCGATACATGAGGAAGAATCAGGAGGTATCTCAATCGTACTTCTCTTCTCATTATCTTAACTCTTTTGCAATCTGGTTTGAACAAATTGTTTCTTCGCAGATGATGATGATGAGACCATCAGTGGCATTTTGGCCAAGAGGCAAAAGAGGGGTGCTCATTCTGGTGTTTCTGATGAAACCATCAGCGAGGACATTCTCGCCGAGTCCAGGAGGACAGTTGCGGAAGCTGCTGAAAGGAGAAGAAAGCGAGAAGAGGAGGAGCTCGAGCGTGTGAAGCAGTGGAGCCTAGAAGAACAACACGTCGATGACCTAGCGCGTCCAACTGATGAGGAAGATGTGCTTCCCGAAGAGGTGGCTCCTCGAGTGGAAGAGGAGGATGTGCTCCTGAAGAAGATGCGGCAGCTTTAGAGCAAGCCCAAGCAGATTTTGAAGAAATCGCAGGCGGCGATGAAGGTGAGATTTTTAATCACGCAGTAACTTATTGAGACGTTATTGTTGGTGCGTTAAAGCACGGTGTGTCAAAAGCTGACATTCGCCGTTGGCTAGTAGGCAAGTGCGGTGAACCCTCAGGTAATCATTTGAACAATATGCGTGAACTTAGGCTTAGCCACTCAAACATAATCATGACTGGTTTCTTCGCGCCCCAGGTCACGCTCACCTTAAAGACATGCTCAATGAAGACACATTAATAGGGCAAGGTTCCACGTCCTTAGCGTATGACGAGGATACTGCAATCCCACCTTCGCGTGGAGGTGCTTGCTCTTAGCTTATCAAGGATAGTAAAATAATGTACGATACAAGTTACCTCACACCATCGCCTTTTGTATCGCAGGCAATGCTGATGAACCCGTGTTGGGGCAAAGGAGTCAACCTTCTGCGTCCTATGTCCCGGTGCCGAGTTCTCATACCGAGAAGCCCGTCGCAGCTGCTGAATATGCAGGAGAGCCCCTTGAGGACGTCATCGAACTTTCTGATGATGCCGAGGCTGACACTCTGTTAATGGAGGAAGATGCCCATGCTGGTGCTGAGGAAATAGGAACGAACGCTGCTGATGCTCTCGCACCTGAGGGTATCCCTCATCAAGCTGCAACTTCTGCTACCGCCATGCCTCCGGTAATGACTAAGTCGGCAGCACCTCTTCCTGCGTGGAACTTTTGGGGTTCGCAGGTCGGGGCTGCAATCGCACCAGGTGCGGCTTATACTCTTCCCCCCAACTATGAGGAGTTAGAGCTCGCAGCTGATAGAAGGGCAGTGGAGCGAGGACAGTCTTCAACTACCCCAGCAATGCGCATTCCTTCTCTGCGCGATATCCTTGAAGGAACTGGTATGTCGTGATTTGCTGTTCGCATCTTGCATTCTTCATTCGCGAGTTTGATAGTCTAACTTGGCTCTGACATTGCTTTAGGTTTGAAACAAGCTGACGTGGACTGGCTAGTTCGGATGCGCCTCTCCTACCCCCAATCATTTGCAAGGTCTCTGGAGATAGGGCCCTTCGACAGGAGGCTATTTCTTACTGAAGCCATCTGGATTTTGGAGCAGCTGTCCGCGGCCACACCTGCGACCATTTCTCCTCAGAGCGCGGAATTGCTTTTTTGCATGTGCCAAAATCTTCTCGCCAAAGTTCAAGGCAAGCTGGGCTTCAAGTTTCTTATCAAAAGAGTTACCCTGATTCGCGCGGCCGTGACTTTGAAACGTGGCCACCAAAACCTCGCAGCTGAGAAGCAGAAGGTAGAGCAGCAAAAGCAAAAGGTTGAAGAGGCAGTGAAGCTCTTTCATGAGATGAATGCCAAATGCGAGCAATTGAAGCAAGAAGTGGAGCATGTGGAAAATCTGTTCCGTCAGTTTACTCCTCATGACTCCTTGATCAAGGGTTTATTTTGATTTTTGAAAAGTAGCAGATAAGTGGCTGAAACATTATTGTAATGTTGCTAGGGTTTCTCCCCCTTTTTTTTCTTTCAGAAAGAATTGAAATGCACGTTTTGCCCTTTCCGGGATTTGCTAGAATATCTCTGTGCATTTCAAATTATGACGTCAGCAATTGATATTCTGCCTTGATTTTCGCGCTAATTGCTCATTAGATAAGCATGCTTTCCTCGTCCGAATCATGACCATCCGTCATTAATTAGGGATACGCAACCAAATCGTCGTAGCCTTTAGTAGGGTAATTGATTGTTACCTCTTTTCAAGGCGTAAGTGATTGATCCTTACCCTCTTTTCAAATTCTGCTGACTCATCTTGGCAACTGAAGAGTCTCCACAAGGTCTATATAAACCCTGCCTTTTGCTATTTGGGTTCTTCATCCCAAAATGTGGTTTGCCGTGAGTCCTTATGACTGCTGGATTCAACGCTTATTTTTCGTTGATTCATGGCAGTCTCAAGTTGTGAAACCTGAGTTTGTGCTTTGCGCTATAGAAATAGTTTCCAAGATCTGCTTTGTTAGGCTTATTGATCTTCATAACTATCATAAAGAAGATGCAGATAATACCTCATGTTTGTTCGAAGAATTTTCTTCGTGTATTATGCTTGCAGGTCATGTTTCCGGCCGCCTAGCGGCGAGGTGCAGCGCCGTACTGACCTTGCTACCGACTCGTAATGAACGGCGGGATTCTCCTCCAGCATGCCCGGAGGTTGATCATTCGCCACCACGTTCGTGAGCTCAGGGTGGCGAGCCATTGCGCTCGTCCCCGTGGACAAGGAGCCCATTGCCCGAGGAATAACTGCTCCCCTGTTTTGTACGGCTGCATACGCCGAAACAGGTGGTTCCTCTGGCACATATCTTGATCAGACAGAGGCCTTGTCAGATCCTGAGATCTTGGACATAGCGTCACACAGGTCTTGTAGACATGGCGGGCTGCGGGCTGTTCCTTTCGCAGGAACACCCTACTTGCTACGGATCTTTGGTCGCAGACCTTTGTATCGCATAGCTTCTGCTAGGACCGTTAGGTCCATCGTTTTTCAGTTAGGATTTCCCCGATGTGTAACTTCTCGCTTGTAAGTTACCTTTTAGATGCATTGTAAGCCATGTTGGCTGCGTTGTTAGATTGATTTAAGCTTTGTCTCTTGTAAGCTGTTATCTAGACAGATAAATTGTAAGTCCGTTTGACTCATAATGATAAATCGCTTTGTATGATTTGCTGTCTTGTTACAACAAATTACAATTTCGCATGCGTATTGGCAAATTTCGCCTTCTGCAGTGCTATACACACTTTGCATTATCGCTTATGATTTTCCATCTGCCGTATAAATCCGCAGATATGTTTTTAGATCGTTCGAGATCGTGCTTGCGCAGCTTTTCTATCTTGGCAGATAGGCTTGTGGTTTGCTTCAGATTCAAGCTCAGGTGCTATCTTAATAGATAGGCTTTTGTAGATCTCTTAAGATCATTTTGCATAATGCTGCTATCATGGCAGATAGACTTAAAAATCATTTTAAGAGCGCATTTGTATAGTGCTGCTATCGTGGCAGATAGGCTTGAAAGATCATTCAAGATCATACTCGCATAGGTTGCTATCTTGTCAGATAAGCTTAAAAGATCAATTAAGATCATGTTCGCATGGACTGCTATCGTGGCAGATAGGCTTAAGAGATCAGTTAAGATCATGTTCGCATGAGCTGCTATCGTGGCAGATAGGCTTAAAAGATCAATCAAGATCATATTCGCATGAGCTGCTATCGTGGCAGATAGGCTTAAAAGATCAGTTAAGATCGTATTCGCATGAGCTGCTATCGTGGCAGATAGGCTTAAAAGATCAGTTAAGATCGTATTCGCATGAGCTGCTATCGTGGAAGATAGGCTTAAAAGATCAGTTAAGATCATATTCATGTAGGCTGCTATCGTTGCAGATAGGCTTAAAAGATCAGTTAAGATCGCATTTGCATGGGCTGCTATCGCGGCGGATAGGCTTTTGTTGACAGTAATAATGAACTAAGTGAAGCAATAAAGACAGCTAGAAACATAAAGTTCTTCTCATTTGGGAGAAGTCTTTTATTATAGAACTCTCATATGGGAGAGATGAGATTACAATTCTCTCATATGGGAGAGAAGATGTGCGAATCATAGCCATACAAAGCATAAAGCAACGTTGTAATATAACGCATATAATGAGAGGAGTTAAGGATAATACTTCTTAATTCAGCGCATGTTGACTGAGCTTGGGGTTGAGGTTGCTCCGTGTAACCTCCGTATGCTGCAGTAGCCACTGTTAAAGACTTCTGTGACTTCAAAGGGTCCTTCCCAATTGGCTGCGAATTTTGGGTGAGCCGCCTCTCGCATGCAATGGTCAGATGCGCGCAAGACCAAATCTCCAACTGCAAAATCTCGACGTTGGACTGTTTTATTGTACGCACGAGCAATCCTTTCTTGGTATCGTTTGTTGGTCCTTTTAGCTTGCTCTCGCTTTTCTTCTAGCAGGACTAAGTCATGGTCGCGTTGATTGTCTTATAATGCGTGGAAAGCCAATATTGCAGAGTTAACCTTTACTTCCGCAGGTACCACAGCCTGAGCTCCATAGCATAGAAGGAATGGTGAGACCCCTGTGGGTATCCTTGGAGAAGTCCGGTAAGCCCACAGGGCTATGCTCAAAGAATCAGCCCACTTCTTGTGGTCATCTGCGACCATCTTGCTCAAAATTCTCAACAGCGTCTTGTTGGTCGCTTCTGCTTGCCCATTCCCCTTCGGGTAGTACGGGGTGGAGCATATCTGTCTGATGTTGTATTCTGCTAGCTTCGCAGCCACCTGACGATTAACAAAAGGAGTGCCATTATCCGAAAGGATGGTGTTGGGAATTCCGAACCTGCATATGATGCTTTCTTGGATGAAATGGACCACAGCTAGCGCATTTTCCGTCTTCAGCGGTATCGCTTCTACCCACTTGGTGAACAGCTCAGTCGCGGTGAGAATGAAGTGATTCCCGTGCGAGGTTGGTCGAATGGGACCAATAAAATCCAGAGCCCATGTGTGAAACGGCCATGGTGTTCCTAATGCATGTAGATCTACAGCAGGAGCGTGCACTAGATTACCTTTAAATTGACACTCCTAGCAGCGTCGTACTTTGGTGCGGCAATCAGCCTCCATAGTGGGCCAGAAATATCCAATTGAGAGGAGTTGTCTGCATAATTTCGCACCTCCCTGATGTTCCACCTGGTGAGAAAGGTCCATCACTTCTTGTGCTTCCCTGCTGTCTAGACATCGCAGCAAGTTACCTTCATGGCCCCTTCGCCAAAGCAGATTTTCTTGCACCACATATCGGGCTGCTTTCCTCCTTAGTTTCTCAGCTTCTTTTCTTGATTCGGGTACAGTACCATGGGTGAGAAAATCAAAGAGTGGTTTCCTCCAATCCGCATCATCATCGGTCAGAGCAATGAGTAAAGAATCTTTGATTAGTGCGCAACTCTCGCACTTTCCTTGTATTAGTGCTGCGGTCGTTGACATGTTCGGCCACTGGATGCCATATCTCTGAGCTTTCCGAAAGATTGACACCTCACTTTCCCCGCAGGCATGTTGGTGAATCTTTTCTAACAACAACTGTCCTTCTTGCTCGGAGACGCATCGCATAAGTATTCCGCCAGGGCCCTTGTAATAAAGGGTGTTGTCATGTATGCAATACCCCTTTGTGGATGCCCAGTTCTCGCTGCTCGTGCCTTTTGCGATGGCCCGTAAGATTGACTTTCTCCAGTCCGCATCGTCCATGCATTCATCGTCGCACGCGTCTTCTGTTAACGCCGAGGATGTTCGCACTTCAATCGAGATTCTTGCAGGACATTTGTCCGTGCTAACCTTGGATCCCAAGGTAGCCAAAGAGTCAGCATGCCTGTTATCCGCTCGGGGCTTGTGCTCGTACCTAACGTCGCAGAATTGTTGCACCAGTTTTTGTACCAAGGTCCGGTAGGACAGTAGATTTATCTCCTTCAAACCGTACTCGCCCGAGGCTTGTTTGACGATTAGATTGGAATCCCCCATAACTGTCATATTGCTTACTTCCAAAGCCTTTGACGCGCGAAGCCCCACAATGAGGGCTTCATATTCTGCTTCGTTGTTGGTGACTGCGAAATCAAGCTTAGCGGACATCTTTATGACTTCCCCATCTGGTTTGGTTAAGACTATCCCAATGCCTCCACCTTTCCTTATTGACGAGCCGTCGAAATGGAGCGTCCAATAGGGCAAATCAACTGCATAGATTTCAGGTCCCTCCAATTCTTCTTCAATCACAGGCTCATGACTGTTATCGGGAAATTGTGCCAGCAAATCCGCCACCGCCTGCGACTTGATCGCCCGCGGTCGCACGCATGTGATGTCATATTGGGAGATGGTCATATACCATTTTGCCAATCTTCCCCCAGGAGTGGTGTGAGTCAGAAGATATCGTATGGGATCACTCTTTGTGACCACCACCACTTTGTGCGAAGCAAAGTAGTGTCTCAGCTTCTCTATTACGAAGAATAGAGCAAGGCAATGACGCTCGATGTCCGTGTACCTTGATTCTGCGGGCTGCACAATGCGAGAGATGTAGTAGATGGGCCTTTCTTGGCCCTCGTACTCCTGAGCCAAAAGAGCTCCTATAGACTTCCTTGTTGACGTCAGATACAGCAAAAGCGGTGATCCTAACTGAGGCGCGATCATTACTTTTGAAGATGTCAGCAGCTCCTTTAGTTTCCCGAACGCAGCTTCGTGCTCCGGAGTCCAGCTGTATACGGCATCTTTCTTGAGAAGATCACTGAAAGAGAAAGTAATTTTGGCAATCGCTGGGATGAATCTTCGCAGATATGATAGCTTTCCGAAGAACGTTTCCAAGGCACTCTGGTTATGTGGCAGAGTCATGCCGGTGATGGCTGATACTTTCGCAGGGTCAGGCTCGATTCCTTGGCGATGCACTACGCATCCCAAGAACTTCCCTGATGTCACTCCGAATGCGCACTTCATGGGGTTCATCTTCAATTGAAAGCGTCTGCATCTGTTGAACACTTTCCGCAAATCCGCCAGATGGTCTGCCTCCTCCCTGGATTTAACAACCAGGTCATCCACGTAGAATTCCACTTCCTTGTGCATCATGTCGTGGAAGAGGGCCATCATGGCCCGCTGGTAAGTTGCACCTGCGTTTTTAAGACCGAAATGCATCACCGTATAGTTGAATACTCCCACTGGGGTGATGAATGCGGTTTTCCGCGCATCTTCAGGGTCCATCTTGATCTGATTGTACCCACTGAAGCCATCCATGAAACTGAACATGCGATGACCCGCTGTCTAATCGATAAGTAGATCAATGTTGGGGAGCGGAAAATCGTCCTTGGGGCAGAAACGATTGAGATCCCGGAAATCCACGCAAATGCGAAGCTGTCCATTCTTCTTTACCACTGGCACAATGTTGGCCAGCCATGTGGGATGATGATTCGGCTCTATGAATTTGGCATCCAGGAGCTTGACAATCTCCGGCTTAATCTTCACGTTAAGCTCAGGCCTGAAGCTTCTTGTGCTCTACTTTACCGGCTTGGATCCCGGAATGACGTCCAACCGATGCATGGTGATGCTCGTGTCCAGACCGGGCATCTCATCGTATTCCCATGCGAACACGTCCTTGTACTCGGTCAGGAGCTGTAGTAGTCTTTCCTCCTCTTCGCCTGTGAGGTCCGCACTTAGAAAGACCGGCCTCTTCTTTTCTTCGTTCGGGCTTAGGAACACCTCCTTTAGCTCTTGCTTTTGCGGTCTGGGTTTGTCTTCCATGCATTCGGGTGCTTCTTTGAGTTTCTCTTCTAGAGTGCTCGGCATTGATCTTTCTGTCTCCGCAACCTGCTCGATTTGGTTGATTTGCTCAGGGATATCCCCATGCCCGCGTGGGGACACCCCCGCGCACCTTCATATGCGATAGCATTTCTTCCCGCTGGCGTAGAAACTCTCTATCTCTTTGCCTTAAGGATCATACTTTGATATTCTCTTCAGAGTGTACACGTTCTTTCGCTGGTAGGAAATTCGCGGCGCTTCTTCTCGCGTGGGCGGCTTTTCCTTGGCATCCTCCCTTGTCACCATCACTCCCGCAGGTGACTGATCTTTGATATCTTCCCATAGGGGTAAGGGAGTGGGTTTGAATGGTCCCGGTGTTTGCTCGTCCGCCATCTCGGTGAACCACACCGCCTCACTGAGATGTGCTTCATCCATGTTGAATGGATTCGTCGAAGCCGGTATCTCGACTATTCTGTCGTTCCAAATAGCTTTCATCACTTGGTGAGCTGTTGAAGGGACAGCATCAAAGCGATGAAACCAGGCTCGACCTATGATCATGTGATACGTAGTGTTCGCATCTATGACATAGAACTTCGCTGAGCACTTGATTTTGCCGATATGGATACCCAGGCGGATCCATCCTATCGTCATTCTGGAGTCGCTTCCGAATCCCATCAACGGGGATGGACGCTTGACAATCTTGTACTCTGGGATCCTTGCTAGCTTCAATGTGTGGAGTGAAACAGCGTTAACCGCTGCTCCTCCGTCGACGAACGCTCTTTTGAACTCGACACCATTGATGATAGCCGTGACATACAGAAGCCTCTGGTGGCTCGCATCTGTCTTCTTGTCGCTGGTGGAAAAGGTTATGATCTTTTCTGTAGAGCGAGACGCCCTAATGACTTTCCCATTGGAGACTACGAGATCCTCCTCGTAATCTTCTGCTATCCTTAAGATCGCTTTCGTCATCTCCGTCCGGCATTTTTCTGAGAAGTTCATCTCGTCGAAGAACCTGCTGAAGCCGTGCGACCCCTTCATCCGGTCAGCACGCTCGTCCTCCGTGTCTATGCTGTAGTCTTCATCATCATGGACTTCGGCAATAATGGGTAGACCATCCTCTGCGACCTCTTCCAGATCCAAAATCGAGATCATAGCGACCTCTTTACCTTTCGATTCTTGCTCCGCATGGGCAGGAAGTGGATTGTTGCGCACATCCTGCCTGTGGTCGCGAACGATCAGTTCGCCATTCTTCATCTTTTGGCTGAACACAATTCTGAGTTTCTTACAGTCCGCCGTGGGATGCATGACCTTGCCGTGGTATTCGCACCACTTCGGGTCCCTCACCATCTCCTTGGAGGGTGCCCTCTCGAGTGGCGGTAGGACACCGTCCTTGCGCCATTGCCTGCAGAGGTCGCTTGCTTCTTCCACCGAACATGGCAGAGGTGGTGCATCAAAGTTCACAATCTTCGCTTGCTTTTGGGGTGAGACCGTATTTACTTCAGCTTCGCGTCCCCTCTTGTAGCTGAATCTCCTGATTTTGAAAGTAGTACCGCCCGAGGACCGCTCAGGAGCGTTTCTCTTTTTCTGCCTCTCCACTATAGGCTCGATGTTCTTCGTGCATTCGATTAGTTTTGAAAACGTAGGCGTTTGCAGGTTAATGAGCATACCTTTGTACTCATCTCGCATGCACTGCAGCCATATCTCCACGAGTCTGTTTTCGAGTATCACATCTTTGCATTCCAAGGACTTGGCTCTGAACTTCTTGATGAAAGTTATTCCGTCCTCCTTGCGCTACTGATACATCCGCGAGAGGTGGATCATCGTCACCTTTTCCTCCATCTGGAAGAACTTGGTGTAGAACTTTTGGACCATGTCGTCCCAAGTCTTCACGGACCCGGCTTCCAGTGTCCTGTACCACTTGTAAGCTACGTTTCCCAAGGAACTCGCGCATCAGTAGTTTGGGATCGGCTCCATATGGCCCCATCACATCAATGAAGCGCATGACATGTTCATGAGCATTCCCATTAACGTCTTCGAACTTGTCCCACTTAGGAGCCTTGTACCCAACAGGGTTAGGCATGAGATAGATCTCTCGCGGGATAGGCGGATCGTTGTCTAGCTTCGGGATGGTGGTATCCGCAAATGATTGGTGAGCCAGAATGGTGTCTATGCGCCGTTGCAGCGACGTCATACACTCTGGAGTGTTTCCCTCGGTAGCAGGAGGAGGGGTTGCTGTAGGCGGAGGCGACACATATGCCGCAGGAGGACTAGGGACATATTGTGCGTTCACATTGCCCCAGATTGCCGTTGGAGGAGGCAAGGGATACTGCGAGGCCGGATTAGGTACCAAAGCCGGAGGCTGAGGAGTATGGGCGGTGAGGGGCAACATTTGAGCTGTTGACCCTTGAATTGAGTGTAGCTGCGTAGTCGCCGATGGAGTTTGCAGATTAGGGTTGGGTGGTGTGGTTGACACTCCCAGTCCTTGAGTGGTAGAGGCTCCTCCTCCTTGAGAGACGGCGGTGGCTGGTGCAGGGTTTGGAGCAAGAGTTCCCAAGACAGCCATGATCCGTTCTAGCTGCGCAGATTGAGCTTTGAGAGCCTTCCCCTGACCCTAGATGGTGGCGTCCAAGGCCTCTAGCGTCGGAGCTTCACCGGTAGTCGTAGGAGTACGGCGGATCTCCTCTCCCGAGGCGGCTTCGGTGGAAGGCGATCTGTTACTGATATCATCCTCCTGAGACATGGTTGCTTGTGATGGTAAGTTCACGTCGGGTTCACCAAAATGTGTGCAAGAGATTCCGGCAGGGAGAACTCTGTGTACACCGTAAGTGGAGGATCGTAAATGGCACAGGAAGAGTTGGGTTGTGTGTAGGGAGAGAATAAGGCAGTAGTAATGTCTAAGAGAGAGACACGGATTTGGCAAAGCTTCCGCGTATGTCTGGTGTGTCCTCCTTTGTATGGAAAGGCTAACGTCCTATATATAACGGAGAATGTGACGGTTGCAGTGTGGTTAATGCGCCCATAAATGGCGGCTTAATTAGCTTAACCACAACGGCACGTTTGTCCGTGTATATAGGGACCGTTACAGCACGTTATGCGCGAATACCGGAACCGTTATAGGGTTGACCGGGTTTGACCGGATTGACCGGGTTTATGGAGCTCGTGCCATAAATCTCACAAAGCAGTTACTAAAGGTCGCGCGTGGGCTTGGCTCGCACGCGACAGGACTTACTCTAGCCTCCAAACCACTAAGTCCCTACAAGTCCCGTGCGGTGGTATGCGAGGGCTCTGTCTCGCAGCCCCCACATGGATCAGCGCGGCTGGTGATCCAGTGTGTGTGGAGCACAATATGGTGTGCTAGATGGTTGCCACGTGGCCAAATCTGCCAGCTCAGAAAGCACTATCTACAACAACGAAGAGAACCTCTGAGACAATGCAGTCCAGATAAGATAGGCATGTTGAAGATGCAATACAGTAGGCAAAACAGAAGGTGCAATAGAGGCATACAGACAACTTTTGAGATGTTGATCTATGGCAAACCATTCTTGAAATGCAGGATTTCTGACTAGATTACCAGACTCAGAATCCAAAATCTGAAGAGTAGGCACAGTAGAGGTATTTGTGAGATAGTGTAACAGAGAGTTGGCCTGAAGAATTGTGACCAATTGAGCTTTCCAAATCAAATAATTGGTGCCATCAAGCTTAATAGGCACAAGATCACGCAAATTTTCAATAAGAAACTTCAGTCCTTCAGGTAGAAGATCATCCATTACTAGAAATCAAATAAGCACAGAAGAACTCGGCAAAACTCGATGTGTAACCCGGTAACTCAGTGAAAAACCACAAGAACTCGGCAAAACTCGGCACAAAAAGTGTACGACTCGGCAAAACTCGGCACATAAAGTGTAGAACTCGGCAAAACTTGGATATACAGCTCGAATCCAACTCAGTAAACGAAATCAATCACCGAAATAAATGCATAGAAGGCACATACATGAAACGGAGCTCGATATAGTGCAATTGAGACAGAATTAACACAGTGAACATCGAGAATCGAAGCAGTAAATGAAGATTCCAATGGAGATCCAGAAATCATACCGAAGAGTCGCCAAATTAAAATCACCAGAGATACAGAGACAACCGGAGACGACGACGGAGAGATCGATTACCGGCGATGAGCCATTGCTGGCTCTGATACCATGTGCAAGATCTTGAACATGAAGAATTTACAGAAGAAGAAGAAGAAGAAGAAGAAGAAGAAGCTGAGAAGAAGAAAGAGAGAGAAATGTACGAGAGAAAATCAATAATGAAAACCTGACAATATTCTGTTACAAGGGATGTATTAATACATCAAAATTATTACACAGTGACCCCTGCAGTGTAGTCTAATACTAATATGACCTAGTAACATATAGTTTGCTAAACTACACCTAGTTACCCCTATACACTTAACAGGTATTCTCACCGTGAAAGAAGAATGTACATATTAAGTAGTAATTGCTAACCGTTGTGCCAATAGTCATCAACTCGATTGACGGATTGGGTTGGGGTTGGGTTCACCCTTTCAAATTTCCAGCCCGCTCGGGCTTGACCCATGGCCAGTACTGACATGGTGTACATCAAATTCAAGGAAACTGAACCCTCGTCTGTAGTATATACCCATCTAGTGATGAACTCATAAACAAAAATAAACCAAATTATGGTTTCATTTGATATGCAAATAAAATTGTATATTATTATTAACATCATCACTACTTGTATTCAACAGATTCATCACTGGATGACTCAGTGCCATAGCTGCAACGTCTCCGGTTTAAGGATCTGCCAATCTTTCAGAATGGGAATTTATTATTAGATTTTACATTACAACTAGTTGCAATTACATTCAGAAGACCACATGCAGTCATTTGGAATACAATTGACCACCTTGAGCATTCTGAGCTAGAGCAGCTTCAGCAGCAGCAGCAACTATACCACCAAGTCCCATTCTTTGCAATAGGTCCCTTTCATAAAATCGGCCAGACACTTTCTACTAGCTTACTAATAGAAGATAGAAGTTGCATTTCTGGGCTAGAAAAAAAGCAACAAACTCAGTTGTTTATATAAGTTTGGGGAGCTTAGCCATCATGGATGACGAGGGGTTCACTGAAATGGCATGGGGTCTAGCCAACAGCAACCAGCCGTTCTTGTGGGTGGTTAGACCTGGCTCTGTACTTGGCTTAGGGTGGTTAGACCTGGCCCTAATTGATAGGAGAGAGAAATTAATATGATGATTCCCACGTTCACTTATTTCTATTCCCATATTTAGAGGATATTGGTTATTAATTTTTGATTTGACCAAAATTATATTGTACGTAGGTGTTTTTTTTTCTCTTTTTTTGTTTGTTTTTATCCAATAAATTATATTGTACGTAGGTATTTTTTTTCCTCTTTTTTTGTTTGTTTTTATCCAATACAATTCTCTAAAAATTTGGCGAGAAGATAACAACAAAAAGGAGGGAATACCATGTAAAAGAGAAAATTTGCTTGAAGGTTCATATTTCTCCATGTTCTGATGCTAATATCGCTCCCTCCCTCGACGTTTTTCGCTGACTGAAGTCAATTGTGAGCAATACGGTCCGCCGAAATCAGCCCACTTTTTCTTACTCAGTCGCCGATTTACTCTTTATACATCTCGATCTCTCTCCCGTTCTGTAAGTCAGCACTCATCATTTTCAGAATTTTGTTTCATCAATTTAGTAATTAATTTTGACCAATTGACCCAATCATGTCATGCTCCAGATTGTTTTTGTTCTTTGTCATGCTCTAGATGTTTTTTTTTGTTCTTCTTTTTCTTCGTCTGACTGAAATGGGATGAATGCAGAGACATACTTTTTGGACTAGAACTTTAGCAACATACTATTTTTTTCTTTCGCCAAACATACTGTTTTAGACAAAAAGAAACACTCGAAGTAAACTCTGACTACATATTAGGACTTCAGCATATAAAAATGCTTTCATCTGGGCTCATTTTTAAAAAGTTTTTGTTTATTCTTATTTTGTTGTTGTTATGTTGTTGTGATTGTCCTCGTTTTGTCAGGTATTATGGATTTTGATTTAAATGAGAGTATCCTTGTGTCTGATGAGGAAATCGTCAATGAAGAAGAAAATATTGATAATGAAGAACTCTTTCAACATAGTGAAAGTGGAGATTCAAAAATGATTTAAGGATACAAAGCCATTCATTGGTATGAAATTCGACTCATCCGAGGAGGCATATATTGAGAAAAATTCCGGAGAAGATTGGTCATAGAGTACGAAAGTACGAAAACTTCACGAGTACGATGAGTAAGTGTATCTATAGATCATGGACATGCGAAGAGTTTGAAAGAAGGTGGTACGAAATGGTGGAGATGTTTGAACTTACTGATAATGAATGGATGACATCTTTATTTGAGGATCGCAAGCAATGGGTGCCAGCTTATATGAAGGACATGTTCTTTTCAGGTATACTAATTAAATTGTCTCATATTCAACTCTGTTTCACTAAGTTTTATTATATTTTATATCATTTTTTATGTAATTGGTACCAGGTAATACTCAATTTTTTTTCACTAAAATTATATAGGTACGTCTACTACTCAAAGGTCTGAGAGTATCAACTCCTTTTTTGACAAGTACGTGAAAGAAAACTACTCTTAGAGAATTTGTAGAGAGGTACAAAGACGTCGTAGAAGATCGTGAAGCAGCTGAGAAGCAAGCAGATTTTAATACGTGGCAAAAAGACCCCGTTTTGAAGTCTCCTCCTTTTGAGAAACAAATTTCCTCAATTTACACGCATGAAGTTTATAAGAAGTTGCAGGTGGAAGTTTTAGGTGCTTCTGGATGTCGTTCTGTGAGGAAGAATTTATTTGGACACACTGAAGAATTTTACGTTCACGACTTCGAGGTGCGAGAGGAGTTTATTGTACATTGGGATCCAAGTAGCCAGGAGATCACTTGTTTATGTCGCTCGTTCGAATAAAATGGATACCTTTGCCGCCATGCCCTTAATTTTCTTCACTCTTCAGGTGTTTTTAATGTTCCATCTCATTACATTCTAAAGCGCTGGACAAAAGCTATAAGGAGCAATCTAGCAAGGATGAGATCAGAGTCATTGGAGTCTATGAAATATCGCCATTAATATTTTTTCCAACAAGCTACTTTATTAAGAAAGGAAGGGTCTATATGCTCAGAAAGTTATGATATTGCATCTAAGGCAATGGTGGCGGCATTGGATCAATGTAGGAAGGTTAATGCCTCTTACCCAGAGAAAAAATGTGAGACCATTGTTCTACTTCAAAAACGAAAGGAGCACCAAAAAGAATAAAAGCTAGCATTGAGAAAGGGGGTAAAAGAAAAAAGACAAAGAAAGGTTTGTAGAAGATCTTATTAATTATTTTTTTCTTGTAATTTACACTCAAAATATTATTTCGTTGATCATTACACTCATATTGCAGAACAAAAAAGATGGAGAACAATACAATTCTTCAACAAGAGTTGCCTCCCAAAATATGCAACAAGATGTGGTATGTTACAGTTTTTTACTTGACATATATTTTACTCATTCACTGAAGTTGTTACAATCTTGTATATGTTTTTCTTGTAGGATCAAGGTGTTTTTGGTACTTCGTCACCAAAATTCCATGACACAAACATGTATATATATAAAATAAATTAGTATATTCTCAGTCAATATTTGCTATGTCTTTTTTTTTAAGAATCATATTTGTTATGTCTTATGTCAAACTTATCCTATTAAGGGTTAATTGCATTTTTACCTCCCTGTAGTACGAGACTTGTGCGAAATACCTCCTTGTAGTTTAAAATGATGCAAAAAAACCTCCTCAGGGTTTCATTTTTGTGCGCCAAGGGGGAAATTCTCCGTTAGTTGTATTAAAAAGACTCAAATGCCCTTTAGTATATAATCTAAATCATCTCATTTTCTCTTCTAACACACACTCTCTCTAACTTCCCTTTCTCTTGTTTTCTCTCTTCCCTATCTATCCGAACAAATCTGAGTTGAATAGCTGAATCCAAACTGGTGGCAGCGAAGGCAGCAACGATAGTTGATGCGGTGGAGGTGGCGGTGGTAGTACTCTTCTTCTTCTTCTTCTTCTTCTTCTTCTTCTTCTTCTTCTTCTTCTTCTTCTTCTTCTTCTTCTTCTTCTTCTTCTTCTTCTTCTTCTTCTTCTCTTTGCCTTCTCTCTCTCTCCCTCACGAACCCAGATCTGGGCTGTACCCCGACGCGGCGGCTGCTGCAGCGACGGTGGCGTATCAGCGGCTGTGTTCTTCCTTCACCTTGGAGCTACTGTTAGTGAAGTAATAAATCAAGAACACAAACTTGGAAATCGTTAAAATCTTAATGCAGGGAGAAAAAGAAATGCTTTGTTGTTATTTGGTTGAACCCTCTGTCACAAAACCTTATGTGAACTCAATTAGGATTGGGAATGGATGAATTTTGATCTTCCTCTTCATATTCTTCTTGGTACTTCCTCTCCATAATTTGATAGTTTTTTCAATTTTACTTTTTTGTTTTCTTTGAGAATCAATTGGGGCAAAACTTCTAGGGTTTGCAGAATTGAAGGGAGGGAGAGATGAGCAGTGACAGAGAAGAGAGAGAGTCAGAGAGAAGGGCAGAAGCGCAGAGGTTGTCCTCCCACCTGCGCCGTCGCCGACGTCGTCCTTTTCGTCTTCGATTCGCGCCGCCAGGTTCGCCGTCGCTGCCAGGTTCATGGCCGCCACCGGGTTGTTCGCTGGGTTCATCCTTCACCAGAGCCTCTATCCCGTTCCCCTCATCCTTCTCTTCCCCCTTCCCATCCTGCTCGTGTGGCGCAAGCTCTCAACTACCCGGTCAATTCAACCCCTCCATCTCCTTCATCAGCTCTGTGAAACAGATCGTATTTTTTTTTTTATGTATGTGAATATTGAGGGTATTATTTGTATAAAAATATAAAAGTTAACGGATTCCGTTAAAACTAACGGAATCGCACATAAACCAAACCACAGGGGGATGTATTGCAACATTTGAGACTATAGGGGGGTCTTTCGCACAAACCCCTAACCACAGGGGGGGGGGGTAAAATGCAATTAACCCTACTATTAAATTCTTACTTTCATAAATATAGGTACAATTGATCCCTGCTTAACTATTATGTCATTCATGAATCGTCGCGACTGGTACGACTGTTAAATGATTATAATTTTTTATTTTTTATTCTTCTTCTTAAATTTTTTTGTTGTTGTGTCATGTGTATATATTTAATCATTATTTTATTCAAAAATTCATTACTCACCATTGTGATTCATCTACATTTTCAGGAATTTTTTAGTCAAAGAGTCCCGAGCGAAATAAATAATAGTTCAATAATTTTGCGCACGAAGTACTGTCTTTGGAAATTCAATCTCTTTGAATTTGGAGTTGGTTTTATAAATACTGAAAAATAATTCGAGTAACATATATGGTTGATTAATTTTCTTGTGTGCCCTGTAAGATTTGTTTCAGATTTCGTGATGATTGTGGGATTTTCTAATGTCATATGCCTAGTTAGTAAATACTCCGAATTTTTCCGTTTAATACCCGTCCGTACGTATAAATGAAAAATACTTCCGTATTTCGTACTATGACCTAATGAAAAATACTCGCATTTTTGACCAAAAAAATTAATACTCGTATTTAACGTTTTAACGTATAATACTTCCGAATAAAACTTTTTCCATAAAAAATTGCCGCAAATAAATTGTCATCCAAAATATTAGAAGTTATAGTAATTAGTTATTATTAAAAAAAATCTTACTTTTTCTTTATTATAATTTTTTTTGAAAGAATAACAGTGTAAAAAATAATATTTTATTTATTATAAACATTTATTAGTATAAATATTTACTAGTATTTATTATAAAACTTTAAAAGTTTAAGTTTAAATAGCTATATATGCATGCGTATATATGTACATGCATCTTGATTCTTATGCGTTATACTATTAATTTTCAAAATAATTAAGGCTTAAGATTAGGGAATGTGCAGTACCTTTTTTATATAGAAATTTTGATCATAAATAGTTTGATTTTATTTTTTACATAATTAAATTAAGTAATGTGTTAGGTATGAGTAAATAGTATATTTATAAAAAATAATAAAAAATGAGTACATGTTGTACAAATTATTTTTAAATATTGGATAAAAATATGAAAAATGGCAATGTGGGACACAAATAACTCATTATATATGCTAAATTACTAAGAAATGCACCCGTATTTTTATTTCCGAACGAATAACTTGTATACGAATTATACACGTACGTATAGAATACTCGAATTAATCAAATCCCGTATTTTTAAGCCGAATATTTACTAACGTATTTTTAACATAAAATCGTATAATACACGTACGTACCGTACCACGATTTATTTCCGTCCCGTATTTTACTAACTATGGTCATATGAAATCTTGGTTCTTCTTGAATAATTATAGTTTGCCACTTTCATTCTCCAAGAGTTTTCAGTTTGTTCTGACAAACATGAACATGTATTGGATGATTTTTTTTTGTGAGAAAGGTACTGAATGATTTAAATTCAGAGAAATGTTCACGTAGTCAGAAAATAGAGAAATATGAACATTCAAGCAAATTTTCTCTTTCACATGGTGTTCCCGCCAAGTTCTTAGAGAATTGTATTGGATTAAAAAAAAAGAGATAGAGAGAGAGGGAGAGAGAAAAAAATAACCTAAGTAGCATATAATTTTGGTCAAATGAAAAATTAATAGCCACTATCCTCTAAATATGGGAATAGAAATAAGTGAACGTGGGAATCATATTATTAATTTCTCTCTCCTATCAATTAGGGTGTTGTTATGTAATTGAGAAAAATTAGGACCACATGGCATGTTTTATTGGAGAGTTTCTTTCTTTCTTTTTTAATTAACTGATTAATGAGAAGATAATGATGAAACATATGGTTTGTTAAAAAAAAATGATGAAACATATTACATATCGACTAGCAGATTTTCCACTTCTGCCGTTGGTGTTACCGTCAATCTCCGTCTGTAGAGTTCCAATATTTGAAACTTTTGTCTCATTTTCATCCAAGTCCGAGACGGACATGGACTTCAGCCGTTGACACTATCATTCACCTTCCTGCAATCCCTCTCACAGGAAATCCAAGTCCGAGACAGACTTGGACTGAATAAGTGATATGCACATATATAAATAAATATATATATATATAAGCAAGAACTTTATGACTGAAGAATTTGATCACGATCACTACACGGGAGAGAGAATGGGGGAGGTTGCACTGAACGACGATGTTTTGGCTGAGATCTTTCTGAGGGCATCCGGAGAATTTGTGTTCAGGTGCAAGTGCTTGTCGAAACAATGGAATCTCTACCTTTCAAGTCCATTGTTCCGTCGCAAGTACCTATCTAGATTAAGGAAACTTGGATTAGAAACACTAGATATAGTCGGCTGCTTCAAGGACGGATACGACACCAAGGAGAGTACTCCAGCCGCAGCTTCCTTTCATGCCATCGGTAATGGGGGATTTGTCGGAGCGAGTAGTTGCATTAAGAATTTGGGTTCATTTGTAGCTTGTTCTAATGGTCTCGTTCTTCTTCGTAGTTGTTGTAACAACAATATATACCTCGTGTGCAACCCCTTCACTGATAAAGCCATCGAACTCCCCCAACCCAAAAGAATATATCAACCTGAGCTGGTAATCACAAGTTTTCATTACTATGGAGAAGATTACGACGAAGAATGTGCTCGTTTTAGCGTGGTGCGAGCCTACCCAAATCACGGACATATCCCATCATCATCAGTATCGATCGAGATTTATTCCTCCGAAACAGGAGTGTGGAAAGAATCTACATTGACCGGACCCCAGCCCTTCTTAATAGCCTCTGTCAGCGAAGCTCATAGTACCTCTATTACAAGAAGGGACAACATCATGGTATATTGGCATGCAGCAGATCCTGGAGTGATTGTAGCTTATGACCTTATGGATACACACGATTCGGTGTGGTTGATTGAGTTGCCAGTGATTTCTGAACCCTTAGAAGCCGTTGTGTGTGAATCTCAAGGGTTGCTCATGTGCGCAGTCAACCATCAGCCAGGGTTGCTTACAGTGAAGATTTTACCAAATATGTTGCACGATTACAGCTACGCCGAGGTCGTGCCAGCGTCTGAGTGGTCTCCGTACTCTCACTTTGGGTATTGTCTCACGCCATACACTTATCCACAACAACCACATCCTCGTTTTGTAACATTCTGGAATCCTGATTTTGTGTTAGTGAAAGAGAATGGATATCTCTACACCGTGAATGTGTTGACACGACATATCTTCACAGTTGGTTATGTTCCAAATGATTACTGCGCTCCTTACATCGTGCTGAATTGGCCTTGGCCACCTTCCATACCCTAGCAGCAGCCTGGATCATCAAATTGCTCTTCATATTTATCAAACACAAAATACTACTTGATTTACATGTGGCATGGTGATTTTTAATTCAACTTTATTTTTCATTTTTTTTTCTTCAGATTTTTCTTAATTTGAAATCTCATCATGATTTTTGTGAGTTGGAACTCCGACATCCTCTGCCCTCTTTATGACTCTCGTTCTCTTTCTCTTTCCCCCGGATTTTCTCTAGTTCAAACCTTATGTTCTGTTATGTTCAGTATTTATGAAAGACACAAACTACAACGGTGATGTGAAGTCATTAACAATTTGGTATAATTTGAAAAGACTCGTGAACTTTGAAGTTTCTTACAAGCAAACGAGCATGTAACTGCATGCTATAGATGCACCAAGATCTTTTGACGTCGAGACATTTATCAAAGGTTCTTAGATGTCCCATGAGGATTATTGTTTAGCTGTCTGCCCACACATAGTGTGTGACACTAATCAAAATCAAAATATATAATCAGTATCTTATCATACACGGAGCTAACCATCTTATATGCATACACTGAGAGATCAGAACTTACTTATCACCTTAGCGGAAGAGAGAGGGAACCGTTATTTCGTTATGACTTTTCTGTTGGAAATCTTGACTCATGCACAACGTGTGTTCAACATATGCATCCCTACGATAAGTGGTTATATGTAAAGCTGAAAACAATTCAAGCACCTCCAGAGCTGCTGTTCGCGAGGTTCAGTCAGAGCTCAAGTTGTGTGTGAAAAGACCGGTTTTGGAACCTACATTTGGGCTCAATTGATTGAGCCGAGCCCGAGCTGAACACTGTCAGGCTCCGATTGTCATATACCAAGGAGGAGGAGGCAGTCCTCTGCTTGTTTTAGTGTGGTGCGTGCCTACCCAAGACAAGTCCCGTCATTGTTACTAGCGATGACTGAAGAGCTCCAACCAAACCCAAGCCAAGTCTAGGCTTACCGTATAGTTATGATGTGAAGACTGAAGATCCCAAGTCCAAGAGATGCCATGTTTGAGCACTCATGTCGTTTACGCCCCTACAATTTAGTGGAAGATAGAATACTATCCAGCACTTGTATAAAGAATTCCAGACCTCCTCCATTGAAACTATGAATGTTTCAATATTTTCAATCCAATCCAGACTAATTCCCCTCAAAGCTTTTGAGAATGGTGGAGGTGGTCTTCAATGACGATGTTTTGGCCGAGATATTATTTAGGGGCATCCCCAGAATGTGCGTTCAGGTGCAAATGCTTGTCGAATTAATGGAATCATCACTACCTTTCAAGTCCATTGCTTCGTCTTAAGTACCCATCCATCTTCATTACAAAGAAGTAGAAAAGATTTCTGACTTGTGTGCCAAATGAGAAGTTGAAACCTTTTGGATGTTTCATCTTTATCATCTTCATAAAGCAAAGGAAACAGTTGGGCATAGTATGGTTTTTATGCCCTTTTGTTCAACTACTGATGGGTTTGTACTGTCTCTAAAACTGGTGCATAGACTAAAATGCTTGAATCAAATCAACAACCTATTTTTATCCCCAAAAGCGAAGATCTCCAAAGGGCAATCAACAAGGCTGAAATAAAAAGGAAACTAGGGAGTCCTATGAAATTTGCACAACTGTCTCTTGAATTGCAGAGATAGCAGCTACATAGCCGTGGGATCATCAGCCGACTTCTTGCATTCTAGCTTGAGCTCGTACGTCCCCTGATAAGCACCCTTATTGTTGTAAACGCAGAGGTCCTTGAGCAAATATTTCAGAAATTGCTGCAAAATAAACCACGCATCAGGAAAAAAATATGGCCATCAGATCATGAGTGAGATATAGTAGCTGAATTCTGAATATATAGGATAGTCGCCGCTGCTTTAAATAATAAACCAGAAATATTGGCTACAAGTACCAGGCTACTTTGGCGTCCCTGGTGTCCGATTCAAGAGTTGCCGCAGTGAATCTCTGATTTCGGCGATCTCAATCTCACGAAGACGTCCCGTTCTTGCTGCTTTGTTTTGAATTTGACGGTTTCCTCGTCGCATGCTTTGTCTCGCTTGTGCATATCCATCTGTAAGGTGTTGAAGGCTGAAACAATGGCCGCCTGTGAGAGAGGCGGTGCCGTTGCTGACGGCGTGGTGGTGGTAGGGTCGACCATGGTGATCAAAGGCGGAGGTGAGGTTGGCGTCCGTCGCGGTGTACGTCCGGCGAACTCGGTGAAAGCACCAAATTGTTACCAAGCAGGTAACCTGGGGAACAGAAGGAACGAACGGGAAAGAGAGGAGAGGAGGAGAGAGACGAAAAAAGTTAGGGAATAGGAAATTTTCTCATTACTCGCAAGAAAATTTACACCCCTTTTATATCTAGACCCTGACGGTTCGACTTTAAGTCCTAACCCGAGCAAAAGAATCGTATAGAAAATCCCGGGTATAGCTTACAATCTACGACCCCATTACTTCAATGTTTTAATCAACTACCAAATCAACGACTACTAGCAAAACTTAAACAAAGTCTCAAAATACTAAACAAAAATAATTAACGCTTCAGCTGGGGCTGAACATAGTCCTTCAAGTACTTGGGTGGTACGACGTTTCGTCGCGGTCTCTCCGTGGATAGCTCTGTAGAATTATCGTCGTCACTGGTATCATCTCCACCCTGCGTATCCATGCTCGTATCAACTCCCCCGGTGTCGGAAAGCAGCTTGTCCTCAAGCTGTAAAGTAGGGAAAGCTTCTTGAATCTCGCGTGCCGGTTCCCACGTTGGTGACGACCCATCCGACCATGAGACGAGCCACTGTTCTTGTGCGGACCCGGAAACCATCACGACTCGTGACTGAGTAAAGGCAGTGGGGGGCTGAAATGGGGCGCCCTCTAAAGAATTGGGCTGGTAAAGTAACCATAGGTGCATGCGATCCCGATGGAAAAAAGGACGAAGTAGTGATACGTGAAACACGTTGTGAATCCGACAACCAGCGGGAGGATCCAAGCGGTAAGCAACCTGCCCAACGCGCTCCAACACAGTAAACGGTCCATAATACCGTCGGGCCAATCTGGCAGCTAACGGCCTCCCCAAAGAGCGCTGACGGTAGGGTCGAAGACGCAACAACACCAAATCACCGAATGCGAAAGTAACCTCGCGCCGATGTTTGTTAGCCTGATCCTGCATGCGTTGTTGCATTTTTCTGCAAATGACGTTTCAAATCCCGCAACAAATCAACACGCTCCACCAACAACTCCTCAACAGTAGGGGACTTCCCCGCAGCAACCACATTAGGAAATAGAGAAGGCGGTTCGCGACCGTACAGTGCTCTGAATGGCGACATATGAATACTGGCATTGTGACTGCAGTTCATGGCTAATTCCGCCCAAGGTAGGAACGTAACCCAACAGTGAGGACGCTCAGAAACAAAAGCGCGTAAATACTGCTCCAAGCCGCGATTCAGAACCTCCGTCTGACCATCGGTCTGAGAGTGATAAGCTGTGCTAAACTTCAGCTTGGTGCCACTGAGCTTCAGCAGCTCACGCCAAAACGTACTCATAAAGATAGGATCACGATCCGACACCAACTGCTCAGGGAACCCATGGTGTTTGACCACCATATCAACAAATACTTTGGCAACGCGCTCCACATCAAAATCCGTCGGTAATGGCCCAAAGTGTACGTATTTAGTCAGACGGTCAACGACAACCTCTATGGCGGTGAACCCTTAAGAGGACGGCAAACCTGTAATAAAATCCATAGATGTTGCGGCCCAAACCCGGTCGGGTATAGGGAGGGGCTGCAATAACCCACCCGACTTCTGAGTGGAGTATTTCGTTGTCTGACACACCAAACAGGTAGAAACAAAACGGTGCACATCGGCTTGCATATCAGGCCAGTAGAAAGTAGCGGACAACCGACGATATGTACGATCAACACCAGGATGACCCGCGGCCTGAGAACTATGAAACTTCTGCAATAACAGCTCACGAACAGGGGAGGCACGCCCCACACATATACGGGTTTTATAACATAAAATGCCATCAACCAATGAAAAATGTGCAGGGGATGTATCTGACTGTACTGCTGCCACTAGGGCCTGCAAGTCGTCCAACTGGGATGTCTCACGACGAATCATATCCTGTTAGGATTCCAATACGCGAGAAAGCAAGAGAAAGTAAAAAAAACAAAAACAAAAGCAAGATCAAGAACACAAGAATTTACGTGGTTCACTAGTTTTGAGACTAGCTACATCCACGACCGAACCAACCAATTTATTGATGAGAAGCCAACCCAATTACAAGCACACTACAAAGTCTTGATCCTAGCATCTATTTATACTAGTACAAAACTTGGACCCAAAGCAATGAAAACAATCGTCCCAATATTTGTCTCCTAAACAAATAATGAGACTACCAAAAAATACCAAGCCGTCCAAGATATTGTTTCCTTACATTGGAAACAATTATTGCCCAAGAAGTCAAAGTATCCTACTGCCAATCATTGCCAAAATAACGTCCAAACATAATTGGAGACAAACTAGGAAAGAATCGTCCAAGACAATTATTTCCTAATAGAAAACAATTGTTGCCCAAGCGAAGAATTTGTTTCCTAACCCAATAAGTATACCAATTATATTAGTCAAAGTAAGGTCTTTAGCAGGCAAATCTTTGGCTTTTACGACACGGACATAAAGGTATTGCATCTACTCAACATGGTCATAGGTTCTGGTGTGCCTTTCACCGGAGATCTCGCCCCCACCGAGGTTGGGTTTAGTCTCCTTGAGAGCAAAATCATGTGGGGGTGGGTTCTGCATTTTGTAACCCTAATCGATAAAAAAGTAAGAAATCTATAGGCAAACGAATTCAGATCTGATGATGAATGCTTGAGCCCTGTAAGTAAAAGTGCAAAACCCAACAAACAAAAACCCTAATTCAGAACCAGTATGAAGGCAACAAGCTACTACTAACTCAGTTCAGTTAGTGACAAAAATTGAACAAGAATCAAGAAAATGTATACCTCAAAAGTTGATCAGTAAGTAATTTGCCTGCAAACGGAGCATTCCACTTCGAGGTCCGATCTCTAGCACTTGGTAGGAGCCATCACAGTTGGGTCAGTCTCTTCTTCCAAAAAGTGTCGAGCTTGGGAAGAAGAGCAAGAGCGGTGGTGAGTCACAGATCTGATTCAAGTGAGAGAGAATATGCAGTGGTGGCCAGGTAGTAGAATGTTGTCGTAAATGCATAGAGCAAAACGAAAGTGTACTAAACCCCATGTGAAAAGCCCACCCTCTAATAATAACAATAATTGTTTGTTTATTTTTTGTTTTGTAGTACAAGTTGTGGTTTAAGACAATTTTTTGTTACTAAACTTTTTTTCATGTCTTTGCTTGGAGGGGGGTTGTGGGTGCCCCTTCACACTAGGCTCATATAAACCCTAAATTATAAATTTCAAAACCTTAAATTATTATTTCGTAAGCCCTAAATATTGAAAAAACATGGAGAGCGACTTTATAAGTGTGTGACATAACGTTCATTATTAACTTAATGTTGACTATACAGTTGACCATTAACTTCACTCTTGAGCCAATACAATAATTCTACTTAGTATCGCCGACCACAGTGGTGTTAGTTGACTTGGTGTTGATCACATTCTTGATCATTGACTTTACCTGATGTCATGGGCTGACTCACTCTACATTGGTTTATGCCTTATGGTCTAGCCCATGACTCACTAGCCCACTTGGGTCTCTTATTCTTTGGGCCTAGGATTAACCTAGCCCACTTTGTAGTCTCATTTCTAGAAGCTTCCATCATTGTAATGTAGCCAAAGTGTGTAGGAGACTCCAGATCCTTGTATAGAAAATATCTTAGGCTAGATGATGGATGAAGGTTCTAGTCCTTCAATCCTAGCCGTTGGATCGTAGATTATCTAGGTCCTTCCATGGAGAGGGGACTTGTATATAAGGGGTGGAGCTCATTTGCTCCAACACATCCAAGTATTGTAAGCTTTCACCAAGTAATACAAAGCTCTTTCTCCAAGACCTCGTGTTCTTTTCGTTGTCCTTTAGGCTTACTTGAGAGGTTCAAAAGCCGCACTGGATTGCAGAGAAGTTAGCCCGTGACACTGAGCAAACATGGTGTTTCAACTTAGTGTCCACCATTGACTTTACTTGAGAAAACGCATTAGTTCAGTTTAGTTTCACGACAGTGACAATTGACATAATGTTGACCATATTATTGACCATTGATTTTACATGAGCAAACACAATATTTCGACTTCGAGTGAATCATGGAGTTGACCATCGACTTAGTGTTAACCACATTGACTTTACTTAACAGAATGCATAACTTTATTTAGTGCCAATCACAATGTTGACCTTTGACTTAGTGTTTACCCAATAGTTGACCATTGACTTCACTTGAGCAAACACAATAGTTTGACTTAGTGCGGATCACATCGCGGACCCAATGTGGATATCATCTAAAGACATATATGTGAACTCAGTTGGAGGTTGAAATATATGATCAACCCTTTCTTCCCACAAAGCTCCCATATTCACATTAAACTCCGCCGATTTGACTACATAGCGAATCATATCCCTTGGGTGGTAGCCCAGAAGTAACCATGCTCTAGAAACTCATGATGTCAATGTTGGTGAACAGCTCTAGCAGGATTTCCGAGATGCGATGTGGCATAGATAGGTTGCCACCAAAGGTTGTTCAATTTTAGATTATCGTCCTCAAACAATTGTGATGCCAAATGAGCCTGAAACATTGAGAAGGCCATGGTTACAAGCGATGGAACTATTTTCGGTGGATCACGATAATCCGCAATGGTTTTGGGCCACAAACCGTGGAGATGGATCCAATTTGGCACCAAATGATTGCACGCACTAGGAGGCTGGGGGACATTACCTTCAAGGCGATAAGAAGGTGGCCAATCGAACCTGGCTTCAAAAACAGCTACTTGTGGATCTCTCTCTGGATCTTGCTGGTTTTTCGGATTTGCAATCACCAATCCTTCGACTGGGATTTGACAGTCTTTAGTATTTTAAATACTTTAGTTTGCTTTATGCCCGGTTCGTGGCTAGAACAGTTGGATTGTAATAATGGATAGATTTAATCAGTTCAATATATGTTTTTGCTTGAGAACCATGTTATAAAATCTCCTTGTATTCGGGTTTAACCTCGGGTACTGAGTGACATCCCCGGGCCACCGGCTTGGGCCATTTGGGGGTGTTATAGTTTTTGAGTAAGAGAGAAGAAGAGCAAACGGGTGTCTTGAATCTGGATTAGCGTTTCCGTGCTCTCCGGGGATGCTCAGATTTCTCCTCGGGTGTGTTGTTGTCCTCAAAACAAGTCTGGATGAGTCTTTATATAGTGCTGAAGACGTTTCTGGAACTTGCCTTTATTTACGAAACTGCCACTGACCCAAAGCGCCTCAAAATTTGTGTTGACTGCGTAAAATACGCAGGGCTCTGCGTATAATACGCAGACAGGACCTGTCATATGCTGATTTCTGCCCCTTTTTCCTGCTGTCTGCGTAAAATACGTAGGGCTCTGCGTAAAATACGCAGACATGGACCAATTATGTGCCTTCTCTCCTCCTTTGTGCGTATTTTTCATCCCTGGTTGCGTATAATACGCAGGGGACTCCGTAAAATACGCAGACAGGGGCCAAAAACTGCCAAACATGCCCCTCCTGTCTTGATGTGTGCGTAAAATACGCAGGAGTGTGTGCGTAAAATATGCACACAACAAGCTTCTCTGCCTCGGCCTGTGTTTTGACCCGAAACTTTCTCAAAATTACCAAAATACCCCTGGGTCAAAACCGCTCCAAATTCTGCCCAATCCTGACTCTGGTCCTAGAAAGACTGCTGACTAAATCTGGGCGCCAAAATCCAACCTCGACTTCCGAAAACCCGGGGCCGGTGCCAAAATGACCAAAATACCCCTAGGCCAAAATTGTCCCGGAAATCGTCATGAACATGAAATAGTTGCTCCTGATTCCAGACACGGGAAACCTAGACTCCTTACTTGGGCGTGGCCTGTCTGGGACCCACACTTGACGGGAGTCGATTTTTCGGCCGGACTCCTTTTCAGCATTATAACCTGTTTTCGGAAAGCCCTTGATGTCTCCGTTCTTTTGCCCCTGGTTTCACTTCAAAATTCCAAGTCTAGCTCAAGATATTGTCAACCGAGCGCATCCCGGTCATTCTCGGTTCTGACGTTTTCTGCTTTCTCGGTCGGTTTTCACTTCCCGTTTCTCCCCCACTCTTTCCGTTTTATGTTCCACTCTCCCTTTTACCAGTCTCTGTCAAATCCTGCTCCGAGCATTTTCTGCAAGTTTCCCGAGACGAACCCAGTACCCTCTCGGCACGCATCCCAATGCACTTCCCGAACCTGTTCCTTTAAAGACAACATGAACAAACCTGCGATCATATCTCGAAATGTGCAAAATAAGCATAAATTCATGAAGAGCTTATAAACATCTCGTTCTAATTTCCGAGGCTTTCTAGGGATAAATTATGGCTAGAACATTATTTTCTGGCACACATGCACATCTTTTCAGGCTATAAGATAATTCCTAGTGGGGAGTTATCACCGACTAACGGTACTTCAAAGTCCGCACACATGGGCACGAAAAATATCATTTCAATTGACTATTTTTGCAACCACAGCAACATATTTCTAACTACTAGCAATGTTTAAATTATTGAGCTCATTCTGTGACTGTTTATTACCTTAAAGCGGAAAAGTATGAATAATACATTCCTGAGTAATCGGAAAATGGTTCTTCGTGCAATTCTTAAGTCTGAATAGAGAGCTATAATAAGACTTCTGGTGGACAGAGAAGGATCAGAAATTAGACATAGAGATGCTGAATTAAAGGGAAAGGCAGAAGCTTCAATGACGGAAAATGGTTCTTTGTGCGCTTCTTTGAACGATTTAGTGAAATACATTGTGTCATTCTGAGCATATATTAAAGTTTCAGAATAGGGTATATATTAACAAATAGAGGAAAGTGGTTCTCCGTAAAATTCATTGAATGATTTAGTAGAGTACATGCTATCATTCCGAGCATATATGAATAATGTAAGGGATCAAGATCCAATTTTACGTTTCAACTCAAGGCCTTCGTTAACCTGACCAGCTTGTAATCCTTACTCAAAACTCAGTCTGATGTGTTAATATTATACATATAATGGCGCTCGTTCCGTCTCTGCAACTGTAAGGAAGATAATATTAGAATTCTTCCGTAAAGGGGCCATTAATAAATAGGAAAGATATTATTTTCAACCAATTAAAGGTTTGTTTTTCTAAACACAAAATAGTCACAGTCAGACCATATTGCTACACATAAGCAAGGTCTATCACCTGAACACCATACTTGTCTTCAAACAACCCCTAAGAAACAGAATAGGAAGAAAGAGTTTCACCCTGAAGAAGATTTTCCCAAAACAGCCTGGAAGGAACATTTATTAAGTGAAAAAAGGGAACCAAAAAAGACTTTCAAGTTCCATTTGTTTGCAAGATTGATTCAGCTTATGGGCTGTAAGTAGAGATTGCGTCGGTCGGATTGAGTAGGTCCCAGACCCGAACCCGATTCCCAACTAGCAATGAAAATGAAACTAGTAGCAGTTGAAACATGCAGTAAAACCTTCCTGGATAAGTATGAAAGTGATGGGTCTGAATAATAATAATAATAATAATAATAATAATAATAATAATAATAATAATAATAATAATAATAATAATAATAATAGTTATGACAAACCACCTCACGAACGAAGAACGAATAAAAGAAGAACACGAATATTTTACGTGGTTCGCTAGCAAAATATTTGCTAACTACCTCCACGGCGGAAAAGCACTCTTTATTCACTTAAGAGGAACAATTACAATGTTTTTGCATACCTAGTAGAGAGACTACTAGCTTCTTTATATAGTACCCTAGATGAAACCCACAGGCCAAAGGTTTCCAAAACTAAATTGGAAACAAACTTGCTGGCCATAAGTTTCCATCTTTGATATGGAAACAATTCCTAATTGCTACCTCATTATTTCACCGCCTTTGACTAATTCAACACATTCAAGGCACCTCCTTAACAAATCTCCACCTTGACTTGAATTCTCTTGTCAACAGCAGCTGCTCCTCTTCTCGTAAACAAAGCTACGTCTTCTCCGCTCCCAATTGTCTCTCGTCACAGAGACTCACTGGACCCCCACCGGGTCCGACATGGCCCCTAAGGGCCTCACTGGCTCAAGATGTTGAGCAATTCCAGACAATGTTGGAACTTGCTCTCCGGAACCGGCTTGGTAAACATATCCGCGGGGTTGTCAGCAGTCCCCACCTTCATCACCTTGATCCTGCTCTCGTTTCTCAGAAAATGATACCTGACGTCGATATGCTTGGTCCTTTCATGATGAACCTGGTACTTAGTCAAGCAAATCGCACTCAAGCTAATACAGTAGACTATCGTCTGATCTTGAAGTAGCCCTAGATAATTGACCATTCCCTTAAGCCAAATTGCCTCCTTTGCTGCTTCCGTTAGAGCCATATACTCCGCCTCCGTGGTGGACAAAGTCACTGTCGGCTGTAGCGTCGCCTTCCAACTCAAAACAGATGCTCCCAGAGCAAATACGTAGCCTGTCATTGATCTTCTACTGTCAATATCCCCTGCATAGTCCGCATCCGAGAAACCAGCTACCAAGATGTTTTCACGTGACCCATAGCATAGGCCAATGTCTCACGTACCCTTAAGGTACCTGAATATCCGCTTCACCGCCTGCCAATGGTCCCTACCCGGATGAGCCATGAAACGACTAACCACACTAACAGCGAATGCTATGTCCGGTCGAGTACAGACCATAGCATACATGAGACTTCCAACTGCGCTAGCATATGGAATCTTGGAAATGTACTCCTTCTCCTCCTCAGTCTGAACGGTGTACATTCCTAGCTTGCTATTAGTTGCCATAGGAGTATATATAGCTTTAGCTGATAACATCCCGAATCTTGCCAAGATCTTCTTGATGTATCCCTGCTGTGATAAGAAAAGCTTCTTCTTCTTCCTATCTCTATAGATCTCAACTCCCAATATCTTCCGAGCAGCTCCCAGATCCTTCATCTCGAACTCCGCACTAAGGGACCTCTTCAGTTCTCTAATGTCCTTGATATTTCGAGTTGCAATCAAAATATCATCCACATATAGAACTAGGTAAATACGTGATCCACTATGCAACTCTTTGTGATACACGCAACAATCATACTCGCACTTGTGGTAACCAATCTTCAACATGAAGCTGTCAAACCTCTTGTACCATTGCCTCGGCGACTGCTTAAGTCCGTAGAGATATCTCTTCAGCTTGCACACGTGGTTCTCTCTTCCGGGAACTTGGAACCCCTCCGGTTGGCTCATGTATATTTCCTCCTCTAACTCTCCGTGCAGGAAAGCTGTCTTGACATCTAATTGCTCAAGCTCTAGGTCGTGGTGTGCCACTAAAGCTAGTAACACCCGGATAGAAGTATGTCTGACCACCGGTGAGAAGATCTCGTTGTAGTCAACTCCCTCTTTCTGACTGAACCCTCTTGCAACTAGCCTTGTCTTATACTTGACGCCCTCTCCAGATGTAGTTCCTTCCTTTCTTCTGAAAACCCACTTGCAGCTGACTATCTTCCTTCCCGCTGGAAATTTAATAAGCTCACAAGTCGAGTTCTTGCTAAGAGACTCCATCTCTTCTCCCATCGCGGCAATCCACTGTGCTGACTCAGAACTAGATATAGCGGCCTTGTAGGAGAATGGCTCGTCCTCTACCTATTCCGCTACCTGTAATGCATATCCCACCATACCGTCATCTCTGTGTCTCGCTGGAGGCTTTATGACTCTCCTTGGTCTTCCTTCAAAAATACTTTGATGAACCGGTTCCTTTGGTGTAGACGCATCCTCACTATCAGACTCTTCTGATTCTTCCTCTTCGGCTTCCGGTGGCGGTGTAAGGATTTCAGAATCCTTAGGATCAATAGGATCCGACTCTCCCTCCACCTTCTTCTTTGCATCCCCAAGCTCCACCTCCACGGAGTTTTTCAACATATGAGACTCATCAACAGGGCCGGCCCAACCATAAGGCAAGTGGGTAGCCCGCATCGGGCCCCTTGCCACGGTAGGCCTCCATTTTCTTATACGTACTTATATATTACATGTTATAATTGCAGTTCACTAATAATTATTTGATAGTTCTCTATAATACAAACACATTTTATGTTTAGTTAGTGACGGATTTTTATGAAATCAATACGATACAAGACATTTGGTACACAAATGTGTTAATATTTTAAGTTGATAAATTTAACTCACGATGTAGTTGTTTAGTGATGTATTTTACGTTCCTTCAAAACAATGTATTTTACGTTGATAAATTTAACTCTCGATGTGTTAATAGAGTATTTTTCAGTCCTCTGTACAGGGCCCTCGATTCTATTTTTGCCGCAGGCCCCGAAAAGCCTAGGGCCGCCCCTGCTCATCAAAGACTACACTTCTGCTAAGTATAATCTTGTTGTCTGCCCATATCTTGTATCCCTTCACACCTGTTCTGAAACCCATGAATACTCCCTTCTTAGCTCTTGGTTCTAGTTTGCCATCATCAACGTGATAATAGGCAACACAACCAAAAACTCTCAAATCCGAGTAATCCACAGCATTACCGGACCAGACTTCCACATGAATCTTGCATCCTATACCTGTGTGCGGGCTCCGATTTATGAGATAGCATGCCATGGAAACTGCCTCTCCCCAGAAACCTCTAGAAAGACCTGCATTCGAAAGCATGCACCTTGCTTTCGCTAAAAGTGTCTGATTCATTCTCTCGGCTACACCGTTCTGCTGCGGTGTGTGCCGAACGGTGCGATGGCGTGCTATTCCCTGATCCTCGCAGAATTCATCAAACTCTGATGAACAGAACTCTAAGCCGTTGTCCGTGCGCAGCCTCTTCACCTTCTTTCCCACCTGATTCTCTACTAGTGTCTTTCACTCCTTGAATCTTGCGAAGGCTTCACTCTTGTGCTTCATCACGAATATCCAAGTCATCCTGGAGTAGTCGTCTATGATGCTTAGGAAATACCTGTATCCTCCAATCGCCTCGACTCAAGATGGACCCTAGCAATCCGAATGGATATAATCAAGAGTACCTTTCGTTCTATGAACCGCCTTAGGGAACTTGCTACGCTGTAGCTTCCCATACACGCAGTGCTCACAAAACCCTAGGCTCTTGGGCGCATGCCCGGTGAGATACCCCTTCTTGTGAAGTTCCTGCATTCCACGTTCACTCATATGACCGAGCCTCATATGCCACGGCTTGGTTAGATCAGCTTCCTTAATCTCGGCTGACACAACTCCAGCAGAACCTGTGATCGTCGAACCTTGCAACATGTACAAAGTCCCGCTCTTGACTCCCTTGAGTATCACCTTAGAACCCTTGCAGACTTGTAGATCTCCACCTTCACCTTTGAAACTGTATCCTTTGTTGTCGAGTAGACTCAAGGAGATCAGATTCTTCTTAATATGTGGTACATGCCTGACTTGCTCTAAAGTACATAACTTCCCTTCATTCGTCTTCAATCTAACTGAGCCGCTCCCTATCACCTTAAAGACGGCTCCGTTTGCCATGTAGTCAGACCCTCCATCTGTTTGGTTGTACGTCGAGAATAGCTCCCTGTTAGAGAAAATATGATAGGAAGCTCCGGAATCAAGGACCCACGCATCCTGAGAGTGCGTGACAACATCCTCCATTAGAACGTAATCATCCTCAGACGAGTTACCTTGTTCAGCTACGGCTGCGGATCCATTCTGCCCCTGTTGACCTCGTTTCGGGCAATCTCTCTTCCAGTGCCCCTTTTTCTTGCAAAAGGCACAAACATCCTTGAGTAACTTAGAACCTGAGAACTGCTTCTTCTTGTTCTTCTTACCCTTCTTGCTTCCCCCCGTTGCCATCAGTCCGGAAGCATGGTCCTCTATACATGTGCCTGCACCCTTATGGCGCAGTTCCCTAGCATGGAGTGCCGATCTCACCTCCTCTAGGGATAAGTCGTCCTTGTTCACAATGAACGACTGCACGAAGTTCTCATATGATGGAGGTAACGAGATCAATAACAAAAGTGCAGCATCCTCATCCTCCACCTTCTCGCCAATATTACGCAAATCTAACAGAATTGTGTTCAATTGATCAAGATGGTCCTTGAGAGCCGTACCTTCGAGCATCCGCAGGGTGAAGAGCCTTTGCTTTAGCATCAACTTGCTAGTGAGACTCTTCGTCATGTAGAGACTCTACAACTTGAGACAGAGCTTCGCTGCTTCCTTCTGATCTGCGATCTCGATGATTACGTCATCCGATAAGCACAGCATAATCGTTGCGTGTGCCTTCTCCTCCATTGCCTTGAACTCCGCTGATGCAACATTCATGCCTCCCTTGTCCGCGGTCAAAGGTGCCCACAAGCCTTGCGATTTGAGCAAAGCCTCCATCTTTATCTTCCACAGACTGAAGGTGTTCCCTCCTGTGAACCTGTCGATCTTCACCATCGATCCGGACATCGTTCTTGGTGGATCTTGAACTCTAGTCGCGTGGTCCACCTAGATCGCAAAACCCTAGCTTTGATTTCACCAAGTTGTGAAACCCAAGCTTTGCTCCGCCTTGATCTTGATCTTGAAACACCGTCAACCTTGGCTCTGATACCAGTTTGTTATGACAAACCACCTCACGAACGAAGAACGAATAAAAGAAGAACACGAATATTTTACGTGGTTCGCTTGCAAAATATTTGCTAACTACCTCCACGGCGGAAAAGCACTCTTTATTCACTTAAGAGGAACAATTACAATTTTTTTGCATACCTAGTAGAGAGACTACTAGCTTCTTTATATAGTACCTTAGAGGAAACCCACAGGCCAAAGGTTTCCAAAACCAAATTGGAAACAAACTTGCTGTCCATAAGTTTCCATCTTTGATATGGAAACAATTCCTAACAATTGCTACCTCATTATTCCACCGCTTTGACTAATTCAACACATTCAAGGTACCTCCTTAATAATAATAATAATAATAACAAAAAAAAGATTTCTCCCTACCATTCAGGCATAGAATAATGATAACGTATTAAGTTAGCCTACTGCTCAAGGTCATCAACCCGCAATTTTCAGAAATCTTCCCACCAGTCATGATTCAGGCCTAAAATATCTATAGCGTATTCAAAGTTCAATTAGCTTACAGCTCATGGTGAGCTATATTAAAGCATAATTTATAACCGCTACTAACTCACACATGAAAACTCTATTATCCACCTAACATGGAAGTCTCAAGCAGACAGTAAACTCCTACATTTTTCATTGATACAACTGCCTCTGACTAATGGTGTCTCACAATTCACACTCATAGGCACAACTACAAAGTATTGGTACGACTACAAAATCAGCCAAGAAATCTCCATTAAAAAATATAAAACACCATAAATAGCTTGGAACCATTATCACCTAGCATAGAAGTCTCAAGCAGAAGCAAACTGCCACACTTTTAATTGATACAACTGTCTCCGACTAATGATACTTTAAAGTCCGCACACACGGGGCACGAAAAACATCCTTTCAATTGACTATTTTTGTAATCACAGCAACATATTTCTAACCACTAGCCATCTCAATTTGCTGCTATAAATAGAAGCCTTTTTAAGTCAAGGGGCAAACACAACACAACTTTGAGAGAGGGAGAGATCAGAAATGGCAAGCAAAGGGAGGTTCCAGATTGTACTAGTTCCATTTCCACTCCAAGGACACTTAACTCCAATGCTCCAGCTAGGAACCATCCTCCACTCAAGAGGCTTTTCCATCATCGTCGCCCACACTGAATACAGTGCTCCCAACTCTTCAAACCATCCAGATTTCATCTTCCTCCCATTAAGGGACAACATGCCCCCGGGCAGCATTAGCGATATTGTGGCTTTCACAGAACGCCTCAATGACAACTGCAAACCACAATTGCAGGACTACTTGGCTGACACAACTGAAAGATCACATCAAGACAACAATCCAGACGATTATAATCATCATCAAAATAAAATTGCCTGCATCATTCACGATCAATACATGTACTTTGCTGAAGATGTGGCCCAAATGTTGAAGCTTCCAAGTATAGTCTTGTATACAGGCAGTGCTATTTCCGTGCTCGCTTTCAAATATCTCCCTCGGCTCCATACACAAGGTCTTCTTCCCGTGAAAGAAGAAGGTATGCTAATTAAACACTAACCATTGTGGGCTGGCAATAGTCCTAGACCAGTAGAATGTAACAAAATATGTTTCCTATGCCTGCCTGTTTTTATTTGTTTCTTTAAGAACTTAAGCTTTTACTAACAATACGCAGTCAATTTCAATTCCTAACAATCTTTATATTTCTGTTCATAACTGTCTGGTACAAACTTGTGTTCTACAGATCTGACATTGGATGACTTGGTTCCAGAGCTTCAACCTCTGCGGTATAAGGATTTACCAATCTTTGTACATGGGAATTTAATCTTAGATGTTACATTAAAGCTAGTTGAAATTGTATTTAGAAGACCATCGGCAGTCATTTTAAATACAACCGATCACCTTGAGCATGCTGCGCTACAACAGCTGCACCAGCTACACCACCAGGTCCCATCCTTTGCAATAGGCCCCTTTCATGAAATTGCCCCAACGCTTTCAACTAGCCTTCTCACGGAAGACAGAACTTGCATTTCGTGGCTTGACAAGCAAGTGCCAAAGTCAGTTATTTATATAAGTTTGGGAAGCTTAACTTTCATGGAGGAGAAGGACTTCACTGAGATGGCTTGGGGTCTAGCCAACAGCAATCAACCATTCTTGTGGGTGGTTAGACCTGGCTCTGTACTTGGGTCAGAGTGGACAGAGCTGCTGCCTGATAAATATATCGAAACAGTTGGTGAGAGAGGCTGCATTGTGAAATGGGCTCCGCAAAGGGAGGTTTTGGCACATGAAGCAGTGGGAGGATTTTGGAGTCACTGCGGTTGGAACTCAACGTTTGAAAGTATCTGTGAAGGGGTTCCAATGCTATGTTGGCCGAGATTCTATGACCAGACAGTGCATGCCAGGTACGCTGCTTATGTATGGTGCATAGGCGTAGAAATGGCGCAAGAGCTGGAGCGGGGGGAGATAGAGAGGGCTATAAAAAGACTTATGGTGGAGGAAGAAGGACTAGAAATCAGCCAGAAAAGTGCTGAATTGAAGGAAAAGGTAGAGGCTTCCATGAGGGAAGGTGGCTCTTCATCCGATTCACTGAATGAATTAGTCGAATACATAGTGTCATTTGAGCATTTGATTGACGCAAAACCTGAAAACCAAGAGCTTTCTTCAACGGGATTGAATGAAGCTGATTGACAGTAAACAGGTCTGTTCATGAGATTTGAATTTTAGGTGTTCTATTTCCAATTATGTTCTCTAAATTATACTACTATTATCATCACCATGACTACCACAACTGGTATCCACTGAGCATTTATTGTTTCCTGAATCAGAGTTAAATGTTTTCAGAATTGATTGTCTTCTTATATTAAACCCAAACTCGCCTAAACTACAACTTTATCTACAATGTGTCGATGTAGATACAATGTTTCGACCATAGTTGTCAGAAACTTACGATTGATTTTCAGAAAACCCTGCCTTCCTACCATTCACGAATCAGGCATCAAATAGGTATAGTGTATTCAAATTTATATTAGCTTACAGCTCAAGATGAGCTATATGAAAGCATGATTTATAACCACTACTAACTCACACACGACAACTCCATTATCCACCTAGTATGGAAGTCTTAAGCACACAGTAAACTCCTACATTTTAATTGATACAACTGCCTCTGACTAATGGTCTCTCACAATTCACAATCATGGGGCACAAGAACACTTTCAATTGACTATTTTGGCAACCACAGCAACTTATTTCTAAGTTCCGACACGATGAAGCCAAGGGTCTAACCATCGGCCCTCTCAATCTGCTATAAAGAGAAACCTTATGAAATTCACAAATAAACACAGCACAATTTTGAGAGAGAAAGAGAGACATGGTGAGCAAAGGGAGGTAAGAAATCATACTAGTTTCGTTTCCCCTCCAAGGACACTTAAGTCCCATGCTCCAGCTAGAACCATCATTTTCCATCATTACCGCTTTCATTCCTCCAGAACTGCTATAAAGGTGAAGCATTTGTTAGTAAGCAGAAAAAAAAAAAAAAAAAAAAAAAAAAAAAAAAAGAGTTGCTAACAAAGAGGAAAAGATACCAAGCAAAAGGCGTACTTATATGGTGCTGGTCTTGTGTCCAATGCAAGGACACTTGATCCCAATACTTCATTGTAGAGCATTCTCCATCATTGTTGCACACAGATAATACAGCTCTCAGAATCCTTCAAACTATCCAGATTTCGCCTTCCGAAGTATGATTTTGCATAAAATAATTACTATAACGTAATCAATTAGCTTATTGATTACGTTACTACCAGTGTGCCAGCAACGCTAGCTCCGTGCTAGCTTATCTTAGCCTTCCTCAGCTTCTCAACACTGAACGTTTTGATTCATATTCCTGGCAAAGGAGCAGAGTATGGTAGAAAAAAGCAGGAACATATAGTAGTATTGATCTTCATGAGTGCAAATTTAAAGAAAAATAAAAAAAAAATGCGTATATGCAAAATATATATATACATATATATTCAAGGGGTATTAATATACATTACAAGAAATAAATAAATAAAGGGAACAAAAAAATAATACAAAGCTTAGATACGCCTACAATTTCGTCCGATTTTCGGGCAACATGGCGGACCCTACTGCCACAAGGGCGCAAATTTCATCATCACAGCCTTTATTAGGAGTGCACCAGCCAGGAATAGAACCCAGGCCTATATTATGGCAGGTTATTATTCTACCACTAGACTCACTGGTGCTTGATGTAACATGTACATCAACTCTACAAAGTCCAGGATAATAAGCATAAAGTGATGAGCTGAACGGTAGCTGACGCATACAAGTTTCATATGAGAAGGACAAAGGAAGCAAACTAATCTACTTGACATCATCACATTGATAAAATCGGTGCAGCACCGAAGAAACCCAACCCAGTATGTACTCTGTAAAATAACATGTACAAACGCTGACATCTGCAAACAGCTAAACATGTATCCGATGATAGCCCCAAAGACAGCAACTCAAGTACTCAACACAAAATGTCAGCTTTCCTCCCAAACAGAACTGAGGGGCACGTGTTCGTATATAAAGCATGAAAGAAAGGATATTGCTAACAGAGGGGGAGAGATGCCAAGCGAAGTATGTGCCCCTATCGTGCTGGTCCCATGTCCATTTCAAGGACACTTGACCTCAATGCCTCAACTCAGCGCCATCCTTCATTCTAGAGAGGCTTCTCCATCACGATGGCACACCAAATACAACTCTGATAGACCATAATAATAATAATAATAATAATAATAATAATAATAATAATAATAATAATAATAATAATAATAATAATAATAATAATAATAATAATAATAATAATAATAATAATAATAATAATAATAATAATAATAGATTTTGCTTTGCTACCATTCAGACATAAAATAATGATAACATAGTCAACAAAGTATGATTTGGTACAACTACTAAATCAGCCATGAGCACATGAAAGCTCCATCACAAATATATAACACGGTAATAGCTTGGAACACCATTACTCACTTTGGATGCAATTTTCAAGCACACAGCAAACTGTCCCTTCACTAGCACTGGTATTTCACACATGGACACTAAAATACATTCAACTGATTAATTTAGCAACCAGAGAAACTTAGTATTTCTGATTTCTCACAAATCCTGTGGAACTTACCACCACCAGCCCTCTTAATCTGCTACTATAAAGAGATAAGCTTTATCAAGTCAAGGAACAACTTTGAGAAAGAGAGAGAGATGGTGAGCAAAGGGAGGTTACAGGTCGTACTAGTTCCGTTTCCACTCCAAGGACACTTTAGCCCCATGCTCCAACTAGGAACCATCCTTCACTCAAGAGGCTTTTCCATCATCATTGCCCACAGCAAATACAGCACTCCCAATCCTTCAAACCATCCAGATTTCATCTTCCTCCCATTAAGGGACAACGCGCCCCCTGCAAACATCTCGGGCGATGTAATAGTTTCCACCAGACGCCTCAACGAGAGCTGCAAACCGCACTTCCTGGACTACTTGGTTGAGACAACTGAAAGATCTCATCAACAAGTCAAGCCAGATGAGGATCACCATCAGATTGCCTGCATCATTCACGATCGATTCATGTACTTTGCTGAAGAAGTGGCTCAACTTTTGAAGCTTCCAAGCATAGTCTTGTACACCGACAATGCTAGTGCTGTGCTCGCTTACAATAGCCTCCCACGGCTCCATGCACAAGGTCTTCTCGCCGTGAAAGAAGAAGGTACATAGTAGTACTTGCTAACCATTGTGCCAATAGTGTCATCCCTCTAGGAACAACAGCCAGTAGAGGACAGGGTTTCATTTGATATACTAATAAACCAATAAACCAAACTAAACCAATATATGGTTTCATTTGATATACTAATAAAATTCTATATTAACATCATCATAACTTGACTAAATACATTCTATCATTCTGAGCAGAACCCTTCAAGCAGTGGGAGGATTTTGGAGTCACTGTGGCTGGAATTCAACCCTGGAAAGCATCTGCGAAGGGGTTCCAATGATCTGTTGTCCGAACTTCTCAGACCAGCCAGTGAATGCAAGGTACTTGAGTTATGTATGGGGAGTAGGCCTGGAAGTGGACCATAAACTGGAGAGGGGGGAAATAGAGAGGGCTATAAAAAGACTTATGGTGGAAGAAGAAGGATCGGAAATTAGACAGAGAGCTGCTGCATTGAAGGAGAAGGTAGAGGCTGCTATGAAGGAAGGTGGCACTTCATGCAATTCCCTGAATGATTTAGTGGAATACATTTTGTCATTTGAGCATTTGGTCGCTGCAGACTAAAATAAAGCTTGGTCCATGAGCAGGTTTGTTCAAGGGATTCAAGTTTTAGGTGTTATATTTCCTTCCAATCATGTTCCCAGAATAAAACTTACTTCAGATACTTCCGATGTGGTTTGATTTAAGAACCATTTTGTAAAAGTGTGCTTCATAACAAAAAGGAGGAGTCAATTTAGAGAGTGCAGGAAACTTTCACGTTGGTGTAGCCTGCCTGAAGCTAAAGAGAATACTAAGGCACAAACTCATGAAGCAATATGGACAGCGTGTATAATAATTTTACAATGTGACCCGGAAAGGAAATCTAAACTCTAAAGCTTCTTATTTTATAGTTTAGAGATTGTAACATCAATTCTTGTTTTTTACTTTTTGTTACTTCATTGAATTCATTTAAGGCTTATTCATTCAAAAGTCTACTTTTTAAGGACCACGTCTTTAAATCTTTAATTTCCAGCAGAATATCACAACAGATCAAAAACTATAATACAGAACAAATAGACACTCCTCAAAGGTGTCCTCCATCAAGACACTAGGTAAACAAAAAGGACGTGACATGAATGATTGCCCAATGATTAGTAGTGTTTGTCTACCTTCCTGAGTGATCGAAAAATGGTTCTTTGTGAAGTTCTTAAGTCTCAAGAGAGAGTTATAAGAGAACTTATGGTGGACAGAGAAGGATCAGATACTAGACAAAGAGTTGCTGAATTAAAGGAAAAGGCAGAAGCTTCAATGACGGAAAAGGTTCTTCGTGCAATTCTTTAAACTATTTAGTGAAATACATTCTATCATTCTGAGCAGATATTAAAGTTTCAGAATGGGGTATATTAACAAATATAGGAAAGTGGTTCTTCGTACAATTCATTCAATAGAGTACATACTATCATTCTGAGCATATATGAATAATGTAAGGGATCAAGATAATTTTACCTTCAACTCAAGGCCATCATTATCTTACCATCCTTACTCGTAACTCAGTCTGATGTGTTAATCTTAGCTATATAAGGGCGCTCATTCCGTCTCTGCCAATTGTAGGGAAGATAATATTAGAATTCTTCCGTAAATGGACCATTAATAAATAGAAATTATATGGTTTTCAACCAATTATAGGTTTGTTTCCATCAATGTGTCGGTTGTCTTTCTATACACAAAATGGTCACAGTCACGCCCTATATTGCAACAACACATAAGTTGTCCAGGATTTGACCAAAATACCCCTAGGCCAAAATTGTCCCGGAAATCGTCACGAACATGAAATAGTTGCTCCTGATTCCGGACACCGGAAACCGAGACTCCTTACTTGGGCGTGGCTTGTCTGGGACCCACACTTGACGGGAGTCGATTTTCCGGCCGGACTCCGTTTCAGCATTATAACCTGTTTTCGGAAAGCCCTTGATGTCTCCGTTCTTTTGCCCCTGGTTTCACTTCAAAATTCCAAGTCTACCTCAAGATATTGTCAACCGAGCGCATCTCGGTCATTCTCGGTTCTAACGTTTTATGCTTTCTCGGTCGGTTTTCACTGCCCGTTTTTCCCCCACTCTTTCCATTTTATGTTTCACTCTCCACCAGTCTCTGTCAAATCCTGCTCCGAGCATTTTCTGCACGTTTCCCGAGACGAACCCGGTACCCTCTCTGCACGAATCCCAATGCACTTCCCGAACATGTTCCTTTAAAGACAACATGAACAAACCTGCGATCATATCTCGAAATGCGCAAAATAAGCATAAATTCATGAAAAGCTTATAAACATCTCGTTCTAATTTCCGAGGCTTTCTAGGGATAAATTTTGGCTAGAACACTGTTTTCCGGCACACATACACATCTTTTCAGGCTATAAGATAACTCCTAGTGGGGAGTTATCACCGACTAACAGTACTTCAAAGTCCGCACACATGGGCACGAAAAATATCCTTTCAATTGACTATTGTTGCAACCACATCAACATATTTCTAACTACTAGCAATGTTTAAATTATTGAGCTCATTCTGTGACTGTTTATTACCTTAAAGCGGAAAAGTATGAATAATACATTCCTGAGTAATCGGAAAATGGTTCTTCGTGCAATTCTTAAGTCTGAATAGAGAGCTATAATAAGACTTCTGGTGGACAGAGAAGGATCAGAAATTAGACACAGAGCTGCTAAATTAAAGGAAGAGGCAGAAGCTTCAATGACGGAAAATGGTTCTTTGTGCGCTTCTTTGAACGATTTAGTGAAATACATTGTGTCATTCTGAGCATATATTAAAGTTTCAGAATAGGGTATATATTAACAAATAGAGGAAAGTGGTTCTCCGTAAAATTCATTGAATGATTTAGTAGAGTACATACTATCATTCCGAGCATATATGAATAATGTAAGGGATCAAGATCCAATTTTACGTTTCAACTTAAGGCCTTCGTTAACCTGACCAGCTTGTAATCCTTACTCAAAACTCAGTCTGATGTGTTAATGTTATACATATAATAGCGCTCGTTCCGTCTCTGTAACTGTAAGGAAGATAATATTAGAATTCTTCCGTAAAGGGGCCATTAATAAATAGAAAAGATATTATTTTCAACCAATTAAAAGCTTGTTTCCACTTTCCATCAATGTGTCGGTTGATTTTCTAAACACAAAATAGTCGCAGTCAGACCATATTGCTGCACATAAGCAAGGTATATCACCTGAACACCATACTTGTCTTCAAACAACCTAAGAAACAGAATATGAAGAAAGAAGTTCCACCCTGAAGAAGATTTTCCCAAAACAGCCTGGAAGGAACATTTATTAAGTGAAAAAAGGGAATCAAAAAAGACTTTCAAGTTCCTTATGTTTGCAAGGTTGATTCAGCTTATGGGCTGTAAGTAGAGATCGCGTCAGTCGGATTTAGTAGGTCCCAGACCCGAACCCGATTCCCAACTAGCAATGAAAATGAAACTAGTAGCAGTTGATACATGTAGTAAAACCTTCCTGGATAAGTATGAAAGTGATGGGCCTGAATAATAATAATAATAATAATAATAATAATAATAATAATAATAATAATAATAATAATAATAATAATAATAATAATAATAATAATAATAATAATAATAATAATAATAATAATAATAATAATAATACTGATTTCGCCTTCCTACCATTCAGGCAGAAAATAATGAAAACGTATTTAATTAGCCTACAGCTCAAGGTCATCAACCCACGATTCTCAGAAAACCCTGTCTTCCCACCATTCACGAATCAGGCATAAAATATCTATAGCGTATTCAAATTTCAATTAGCTTACAGCTCATGATGAGCTATATTAAAGCATTATTTATAACCACTACTAACTCACACATGAAAACTCTATTATCCACCTAACACGGAAGTCTCAAGCAGACAGTAAACTCCTACATTTTTTATTGATACAACTGCCTCTGACTAATGGTGTCTCACAATTCACATTCATGGGCACGACTACAAAGTATTGGTATGACTACAAAATCAGCCAAGAAATCTCCATTACAAAAATATAAAACACTATAAATATCTTGGAACCATTATCACCTAGCATAGAAGTCTCAAGCAGAAGCAATCTGCCACAATTATAATTGATACAACTGTCTCCGAGTAATGATACTTCAAAGTCCGCACACATGGGGCACGGAAAATATCCTTTCAATTGACTATTTTGTAACCACAGCAACATATTTCTAACCACTAGCCATCTCAATTTTCTGCTATAAATAGAAGCCTTTTTAAGTCAAGGGGCAAACACAACGCAACTTTGAGAGAGAGGGAGAGATCAGAAATGGCAAGCAAAGGGAGGTTCCAGATTGTACTAGTTCCATTTCCACTCCAAGGACACTTAACTCCAATGCTCCAGCTAGGAACCATCCTCCACTCAAGAGGCTTTTCCATCATCGTCGCCCACACTGAATACAGTGCTCCCAATCCTTCAAACCATCCAGATTTCATCTTCCTCCCATTAAGGGACAATATGCCCCCGGGCAGCATTAGCGATATTGTGGCTTTCACAGAACGCCTCAATGACAACTGCAAACCACAATTGCAGGACTACTTGGCTGACACAACTGAAAGATCACATCAAGACAACAATCCAAACGATTATAATCATCATCAAAATAAAATTGCCTGCATCATTCACGATCAATACATGTACTTTGCTGAAGATGTGGCCCAAATGTTGAAGCTTCCAAGTATAGTCTTGTATACAGGCAGTGCTATTTCCGTGATCGCTTTCAAATATCTCCCTCGGCTCCATACACAAGGTCTTCTTCCCGTGAAAGAAGAAGGTATGCTAATTAAACACTAACCATTGTGGGCTGGCAATAGTCCTAGACTAGTAGAATGTAACAAAATATGTTTCCTATGCCTGCCTGTTTTTATTTGTTTCTTTAAGAACTTAAGCTTTTACTAACAATACGCAGTCAATTTGAATTCCTAACAATCTTTATATTTCTGTTCATAACTGTCTGGTACAAACTTGTGTTCTACAGATCTGACATTGGATGACTTGGTTCCAGAGCTTCAACCTCTGCGGTTTAAGGATTTACCAATCTTTGTACATGGGAATTTAATCTTAGATGTTACATTAAAGCTAGTTGAAATTGTATTTAGAAGACCATCGGCAGTCATTTTAAATACAACCGATCACCTTGAGCATGCTGCGCTACTACAGCTGCACCAGCTACACCACCAGGTCCCATCCTTTGCTATAGGCCCCTTTCACGAAATTGCCCCAACGCTTTCAACTAGCCTTCTCACGGAAGACAGAACTTGCATTTCGTGGCTTGACAAGCAAGTGCCAAAGTCAGTTATTTACATAAGTTTGGGAAGCTTAACTTTCATGGAGGAGAAGGACTTCACTGAGATGGCTTGGGGTCTAGCCAACAGCAATCAACCATTCTTGTGGGTGGTTAGACCTGGCTCTGTACTTGAGTCAGAGTGGACAGAGCTGCTGCCTGATAAATATATAGAAACAGTTGGTGAGAGAGGCTGCATTGTGAAATGGGCTCCGCAAAAGGAGGTTTTGGCACATAAAGCAGTGGGAGGATTTTGGAGTCACTGCGGTTGGAACTCAACGTTTGAAAGTATCTGTGAAGGGGTTCCAATGCTATGTTGGCCGAGATTCTATGACCAGACGGTGCATGCCAGGTACGCTGCTTATGTATGGTGCATAGGCGTAGAAATGGCGCAAGAGCTGGAGAGGGGGGAGATAGAGAGGGCTATAAAAAGAATTATGGTGGAGGAAGAAGGACTAGAAATCAGCCAGAAAAGTGCTGAATTGAAGGAAAAGGTAGAGGCTTCCATGAGGGAAGGTGGCTCTTCATCCGATTCACTGAATGAATTAGTCGAATACATAATGTCATTTGAGCATTTGGTTGACGCAAAACCTGAAAACCAAGAGCTTTCTTCAACGGGATTGAATGAAGCTGATTGACAGTAAACAGGTCTGTTCATGAGATTTAAATTTTAGGTGTTCTATTTCCAATTATGTTCTCTAAATTATACTACTATTATCATCACCATGACTACCACAACTGGTATTCACTGAGCATTTATTGTTTCCTGAATCAGAGTTAAATGTTTTCAGAATTGATTGTCTTCTTATATTAAACCCAAACTCGCCTAAACTACAACTTTATCTACAATGTGTCGATGTAGATACAATGTTTCGACCATAGTTGTCAGAAACTTACGATTGATTTTCAGAAAACCCTGCCTTCCTACCATTCACGAATCAGGCATCAAATAGCTTTAGTGTATTCAAATTTATATTAGCTTACAGCTCAAGATGAGCTATATGAAAGCAAGATTTATAACCACTACTAACTCACACACGACAACTCCATTATCCACCTAGCATGGAAGTCTCAAGCACACAGTAAACTCCTACATTTTAATTGATACAACTGCCTCTGACTAATGGTCTCTCACAATTCACACTCATGGGGCACAAGAACACTTCCAATTGACTATTTTGGCAACCACAGCAACTTATTTCTAAGTTTCGACACGATGAAGTTAAGGGTCTAACCATCAGCCCTCTCAATTTGCTATAAAGAGAAACCTTATGAAATTCACAAATAAACACAGCACAATTTTGAGAGAGAAAGAGAAACACGGTGAGTAAAGGGAGGTCACAAATCATACTAGTTCCGTTTACACTCCAAGAACACTTAAGTCCCAGGATCCAGCTAGAACCATAATTTTCCATCATTACCGCCTTCATTCCTCCAGAACTGCTATAAAGGTGAAGCATTTGTCAGTAAGCAGAAAAAAAGTAGCTAACATAGAGTTAAAGATACCAAGCAAAAGGCGTACCTGTATGGTGCTGGTCTTGTGTCCAATGCAAGGACACTTGACCCCAATACTTCATTGTAGTGGCTTCTCCATCATTGTTGCACACAGATAATACAGCTCTCCTAATCCTTCAAACTATTCAGATTTCGCCTTCCTACCATTGAATTATGATTTCGCATAAAATAATTACTATGACGTAATTGATTACGTTAGTACCATTGTATGCCAGCATCGCTAGCTCCGTGCTAGCTTATCTTAGCCTTTCTCAGCTTCTTAACACTGAAGGTTTTGATTCATAGTCCTGGCAAAGGAGCAGGGTATGGTTAGAGAAAAGCAGGAACATATAGTAGTATTGATCTTCATGAGTGCAAATTTAAAGAAAAAAGAAAGAAGAAAATACGTATATGCATAAAAATATATAAGTATATGCAAGGAGCATTAATGTACGTTACAATAAATAAATAAATACATAAATAAGGGGAACGGAAAAAAAAAATACAAAGCTCAGATTACGCCTACAATTTTGTTCGATTTTCGGGCAACATGGCAGACCCTACTGCCACAAGGGCGCAAATTTCATCACAGCCTTTATTAGGAGTGCATTAGCCAGGAATCGAACCCAGGCCTATACCGTGGCAGGTTAGTATTCTACCACTAGACCCACTGGTGCTTGATGTCATTAACATGTACATCAACTCTACAAAGTCCAGGATAATAAGCATACAGTGATGAGCTGAACGGTAGCTGACGCATACAAGTTTCATATGACAAAGGAAGCAAACTAAATCTACTTGACATCATCACATTGATAAAACGGTGCAGCACCGAAGAAACCCAACCTAGTATGTACTCTGTATAATAATATGTACAAACACGGACATCTGCAAACAGCTAAACATGTATCCCCCCAAAGACAGCAACTCAAGTACTCAACACAATAGTTGACGACTAGCATGACGTCTTTCCTCCCAACAGAACTGAGTGGCACGTGTTAGTATATAAAGCATAAAAGAAAGGAAAATGCTAACAGAGGGGGAGAGATGGCAAGCGGAGTATGTACCCCTATCGTGCTGGTCTCATGTCCATTTCAAGGACACTTGACCCCAACGCCTCAGATCAGCGCCATTCTTAATTCTAGAGAGGCTTCTCCAACACGGTGGCACCCCAAATACAACTCTGACAGACCATAATAATAATAATAATAATAATAATAATAATAATAATAATAATAATAATAATAATAATAATAATAATAATAATAATAATAATAATAATAATAATAATAATAATAATAATAATAGATTTTTCTTTACTACCATTCAGACATAGAATATTGATAACATATTCAACAAAGTATGATTTGGTACAACTACTAAATCAGCCATGAGCACATGAAAGCTCCATCACAAATATAAAACACGGTAATAGCTTGGAACACCATTGTTCACTTTGGATGCAATTTTCAAGCACACAGCAAACTGTCTCTTGACTAACATTGGTATTTCACACATAGACACTAAAATACATTCATTGATTACTTTAGCAACCAGAGAAACTTAGTATTTCTGAGTTTTCACAAATCCTGAAGGAACTTACCACCACCAGCCCTCTCAACCTGCTACTATAAAGAGAGAAGCCTTATCAAGTCAAGGAACAACTTGAGAGAGAGAGAGAGAGAGAGAGAGAGAGATGGCGGGCAAAGGGAGGTTACAGATTGTATTAGTTCCGTTCCCACTCCAAGGACACTTCAGTCCCATGCTCCAACTAGGAACCATCCTTCACTCAAGAGGCTTTTCCATCATCATTGCCCACAGCAAATACAGCACTCCCGATCCTTCAAACCATCCAGATTTCATCTTCCTCCCATTAAGGGACAACGCGCCCCCTGCAAACATCTCGGGCGATGTAATAGTTTCCACCAGACGCCTCAACTAGAGCTGCAAACCGCACTTCCTGGACTACTTGGTTGAGACAACTGAAAGATCTCATCAACAAGTCAAGCCAGATGAGGATCACCATCAGATTGCCTGCATCATTCACGATCGATTCATGTACTTTGCTGAAGAAGTGGCTCAACTTTTGAAGCTTCCAAGCATAGTCTTGTACACCGACAATGCTAGTGCTGTGCTCGCTTACAATAGCCTCCCACGGCTCCATGCACAAGGTCTTCTCGCCGTGAAAGAAGAAGGTACATAGTAGTACTTGCTAACCATTGTGCCAATAGTGTCATCCCTCTAGGAACAACAGTCAGTAGAGGACAGGGTTTCATTTGATATACTAATAAACCAATAAACCAAACTAAACCAATATATGGTTTCATTTGATATACTAATAAAATTCTATATTAACATCATCATAACTTGTATTCTACAGATTCAACACTGGATGACTCAGTGCCAGAGCTTCAACATCTCCGGTTTAAGGATCTACCAATCTTTCAGAACGGGAATTTATTATTAGATGTTACATTAGAGGTAGTTGCATTGACATTCAGAAGACCACAGGCAGTCATTTGGAATACAATTGACCACCTTGAGCATTCTGAGCTAGAGCAGCTTCAGCAGCAGCTATACCGCCAAGTCCCATTCTTTGCAATAGGTCCCTTCCATAAATTCGGCCAGACACTATCTACTAGCTTACTAATAGAAGATAGGAGCTGCATTTCCTGGCTAGACAAGCAAGCACCAAATTCAGTTGTTTATGTAAGTGTGGGGAGCTTAGCCATCATGGATGACAGGGGGTTCGCGGAGATGGCATGGGGTCTAGCCAACAGCAACCAGCCGTTCTTGTGGGTGGTTAGACCTGGCTCTGTACTTGGCTCAGAGTGGACTGAGCTACTGCCAGAAAGGTTTAAAGAGACGGTTGGTGAGAGAAGCTGCATGGTGAAATGGGCTCCTCAAAACGAGGTTTTGGCACATAAAGCAGTGGGAGGATTTTGGAGTCACTGTGGCTGGAATTCAACCCTGGAAAGCATCTGCGAAGGGGTTCCAATGATCTGTTGTCCGAACTTCTCAG